>CM051832.1:98550859-103550859 GCA_028451465.1 Erethizon dorsatum
ATAAAGATAAATAGGAGGCTGTGATGTAAAACAAAAATCATTTGAAAAGGCCCAGAGACACGAAATAGCCTGGCACATTTGAAAGAATAGAAGGGATTTTTATTTTCCTGGGATTGTCAGGAGTCCAAAGAAGTTGATGGGAACTAGACTAGCAGTATAAGGGTGTTCATGGACTAAGATAAAGAGCCTGAAATTTAGGACTAAGCCATAGGAGTCACTAAGGAATATGACAGGGTCATGGTAGGACTTGTATGAGAAGTCAGATTTCCTACAAACAAATTTGATTATAATCCAGGATATAATGATACCCAGTTTGAAACAAGACCCTTAAGTGAACTTTTGTTAGAGTGTTTATTAGAAAGAGGCAAAATGCCAAAGACCAAGGTCTTGCTATTCCCTCTCTTGATTTAAGAAACCATTATATGTCCTGGGAAGAGACATCTCTTGGCAGAGGCTTAATGATTTGAAAAGTGACTTGTATATTTGCTCTGATCAGAGTTCGAAAATTTTTGGACTTAGGGAAAAAAAAGAGAATAGAAGGGAAGAAATGGAAACAAAACTGTTGTAAATAAGAAGAGGGGTTGAAGGGAGAGGAGAGGAATGGAAAAAAAAGAGGAAGCAAGATATATCCCGTACAACTACAAATTCCCTATGATGAATGTGATCATTATGTATATCTAAAATGTACCAATAAAATTTAAAAAAGAATATACACCTGTAGATTATCCCACAAATACAAGAGTTGGTTGGCACCACCCAGACATTAATGAAGACTCAATATTTGGGAAAGCAAGAGGACAAGAATATCAGAAGGATAGTCATTGCTTTGATGAGTCACTAGAGAAAAAAATGCTCCTGTTTTTATTAAAGAACATAAACTGAATTCTTACCAGAAACCAAGATGAAGACAGCCATAGTTATAAAGCTTTAACTCTGAAGATTAGAAAATTTACTTAGAAAAAGCAGTACTTTTTTAATGGATAAAATTTCAAAATTACAAAGTGAACATTGAAATCACCCATAATTTCACCTGCCAGAGGTGGAAATTAACATTCTCATGTAGTTCCTTCCAGTCTTTCACTGAATACTTGGTGGGAGGGAGTTTGGACTTGGACTTGGCAATAGTAGATTTTCATGTTATATCTTTTTCTCTCGCTCTCTCTTTCTTTCTTTCTTTTTTTTTTTTTTTTTTTTTTTTTTTTTTTTGTAGTGGTACTAGGATTGAATCCAGGGCTTTGCACTGTATCTTCATCCCTTTTTTATTTTTTACTGTGAGACTGGATCTCACTAAATTGCTAAGTTGCCCAGGCTAGGTTCAAATTTGCAATCCTTCTGCCTCAGCCTCCCAAAGTACACTGATGAAGACATGTGCCACCACGCCTGGTTTCATGTTGTATCTTAACAAACTTTTTTCTATTTCATGCATTTACAGAATATATACAACTGCGACATTATACGCAGTTTTCAAGGCTGGCTTCATGCACCTTTGCAGTTCTACTGTATTTATTAAAGACGGAAAAGTTTTTTACTGGAAAGTTGGAAGTTACAAGTACATTCTCACCTAATGTTAAACTTACTATTAAATATGATATCCTCAAGTTTTGTTCATGGTAAGCAATTAACATTTCTCTTTGTCATTAAGTATTCTTTAAAATATGATTTTAATAAATGAAAAATTTTCAATATAAGGACAATCTGATATTTTCTTTAAGTAGTTTCTTGAACTTCTAAATTTAGGATATTGTCAGGTTTTGGAGGTTTATTTTATTTTTCTTCACCATTGACTTTTTAATTTTTTATTTTTTATTAGTAAAGGTTTGTGGCACATAGTGGTTACATTCATTACAGGAAGTTGATGTATATACATAACACATCTTAATTTATCATCAATTTTTATTGTTCTATTAGTACGTATTTGTAGTGCATAATGATCACACCCCTCCATGGCATGTTGACACATGAACCTAATGCATCTTAATTCTTATTTCATCCCTTCTTCTTCCCCTCCCTCCCTCTTCCTCCAGCTCTTGGTGCCCTTCCCATTTGCAAAAGATCTATCTCCCTGTATCCTATTACCTATCTTTTATTTTGCTCTTTATTTATATAAAAGAAACCATGCCATATTTAAGATTAGGTGTCTGATTTATTTCACCCAACATTATGGTCTCAAGGTACATTCATTTTCCTACAAACTTTATTTTTCTTAATGACAGAGTAATACTCCATTTTCTTTACCCATTCATCTGTTGGTAGTCGGATAGGCCACTTCCTTGATTTAGCTATTGTGAATTACGCTGCTATAAACATGGGTATGCATACATCACTGTAATATGATATTTTTAACACTTTGGGAAAGCTACCCAGGAAAAGAATAGCTGGGTAAAATGGAATTTCTAGTTTTAGTTCTTGAGCAATCTCTACACTGATTTCCATAGCAGCTGTACTAGTTTACATTCCCATCAACAATGTAGAAGAGTTCCTTTTTCCCCACAGCCTCACAAGCATTTGTTATTTTTGATTTATTGACGATAGCCTTTCTTTCAGAAGAAAGATGGAATCTCAGTATTGATTTTGATTTTTATTGATTTTTATTAGTACATTTTTATATACATATTGATAACATTTATCATAGGGAATTTGTACCTGTATATAATATATCCTCATTCTTCTTTTTTTTCCCATTCCCATCCCTTGCCTACAACCCTTCTTCCCTCCTTATTTACAAAAGCTTTGTTTCCCTTTTTGCCTTTTAATTCTTTTTTTCCCTTTTCCCTTCGTTCACATCCCCCCTCCCCCTTTCTTGTTCCCCTTACCATTTGAACATTTTCTTCCTGTTTCCCAATATCTATGATCCATTTTGGTCTTTAATTACACTTTAGGTTTTTCACACAAAAGAAACAATGCAATATTTAACATATGTGTTCAATTTATTTCACTTAAAAGTATAGTCTCAAGGTGCATCCATTTACCTAAAAATGTCTCTAGTTTATCCTTCTTTATGGCAAAATAGTACTGTATTGTATATAGAAACCACATTTTCTTTATCCATTCATGTGTTGATGGAAATCTAGGTTGTTTCCAAGATTTAGCTATCATAACTTGTGCTGCTATAAATATGGGTATGCATACATTGCTGTGGTATGATGCTTTTAACACTTTCATGAAGATACCAGGAAGGGGGATAGATGGGCCAAATGGAGCCCTAGTTTTCGTTTTTCAAGGAATCTCCATTCTGATTTCCATAGTGGTTGTACCAGTCTACATTCCCATTAACAGGGAAGAAGGGTTCTTTTTTCCCCACAGCCTCACCAGTATTTGTTATTGGTTGATTTCTTGATGATAGCCATTCTTTCTGGAGTGAGATGGAATCTCAGTGTTGTTTTTATTTGCATCTCTCAGATGACCAGTGATGTTGAACATTTTTTCATATATTTATTTGCTCTTTGTACTTCTTTATCTGAGAAGTGTCTATTCATTTCAGATGCCCATTTTTGGATTGGGTCTTAAATTTGGGGAGTCTGATTTTTTTAGTTCTTTATATATTCTAGATATCAGTCCTTTTTCTGAAGAGTAGCTAATAAAAAAAATTTTCCCATCCTATGGGTTGTCTCTTCACTGTTAGTGGTTTCTTTTGCTGTGAAAAAGCTTTTCAATATCCTAGTTGTGAGATCCAAGTTGTTGATTCTTTGGAATTTTTTCTGTGCTGTCAATGTTTTGTTCATAAAGTCTTTTCCTATACTTACGTCTTCCAGAGTTTTACCTATTCTATCTTCCATCGGATTAGGTGTTTCTGTTTAAATGTTTAGATCTTTGATCCATTTTGACTTTAGTTTAGTGCATGGTGAGAGAGATGGGTCCAGGTTTAATCTTTGGCATATGGACAGTCAGTTTTCCCAGCACCATTTACGAAAGAGGCTATCTGTTTCCCAGTGAGGGTGTCTGGCTCCTTTATCAAACATAAGGTAGCTGAGTGCACTTGGAGTTGTTTCTGTGTCTTCCATTCTGTTCCACTGATCCTTAGGTCTGTTTGTCTTGCCAAAACTATACTTTTTGTTATCACAGTAGATTTGTAGTATGACTTCAAGTTGGGGATTTTGGTGCCCCCTGCCTTGCCTTTGTCACCGAGAAATGCTTTTTCTATTCCAGGTCTCTTCTAGTTCCAAATGAATTTTAAGATTGTTTTCTCTAGTTTTGTGAAGTATGCTATTGGTATTTTGATGGGGATTGCATTAAATTAGTGTAAGTTTTGGAACTATGGTCATTTTCACTATATTTGTTCTGCCTATCCAAGTACAAGGAATATCTTTCCATTTTCTAATATCCTCTGTGATCTCTTTTTTCAGAATGCTGTAGTTTTCAGTGTACATGTCTTTCACTTCCTTTGTTAGATTAATTCCTAAGTATTTGATTTTTCTTGATGCTATTATGAAAGGTGTCGTTTCCCTAATTTCTCTTTCAGTGAGTTTCTTATTCATATACAGGAGTGCTATTGATTTTTTTAATTTTAATTTATGGAAAAAAAGTAAAACAAAATTTCATAACAAAACAATAGGAGAATAACAATAGTTGATACATTACATGTTGTTATCTTTAAAGTAGTTGTTCAGAGTACAAGATATGGGCATAAAAATTTCTCTAATCAATATTAGCACAAACCTTCCTTTTCAATGAACTAAGAGACACTAATAGTATAACTGACTTGCATATTTTCCCTTTCCTTACTGTCCTTTCCCCTTTCACCCATCCTAGTTCCTTTTTCCTTTTGAACAATTTCTTCCCATTTCACAATATCTATTATACATTTTAGAACTTATTTACTCTTTCAGTTTCTAACACCAGGGAGACAATGCGATGTTTACACATGTGAGTCTGATTTATTTCATTTACAAGCATGGTCTCAAGTTGCATCCATTTACTTATAAAAGTCTCCAGTTTATCCTTCTTTATGGCTGACTAGTACTCCATTGTATAAAAATACCCCATCTGTTTTATCCACTCCTCAGTTGATGGGCATTTGGGTTGTTTCCAAGATTTAGTTATTACTAATTGTGCTGCTATAAACATGGGTGCACATATATCACTGTGGTGTGATGTTTTTAATTCTTCTGGGAAGACACCCAGAAGGGGAATAGCTGGGTGGAATGTGACTTCTAATCCTAGTTTTTTGAGGAATCTCCACACTGATTTCCACAGTGGTTGTACCAGTCTACACTCCCACCAACAGTGGAGAAGGGTTCCTTTTTCCCCATAGCCCTGCCAGCATTTGTTATTGATTGATTTCTTGATGATAGCCATTCTTTCTAGGGTGACATGGAACCTGTATGTTGTTTTAATTAGTGCTATTGATTTTTGAGAGTTGACTTTGTATTCTGCTACACTACTGAATTTGGTTATTAATTCTAGGAGTCCTTTGATGGAGTTTTTAGGTCTTCTATGTAGAGTACCATGTCATCAGCAAATAATGATAATTTAACTTCTTCCTTTCCTATCCATATTGCTTTTATTTCTTTATCTTTTCTAATTGCCCTGGCCAATATTTCCAGAACTATATTGAAGAGAAGTGGTGATAATGAGCATCCTTGTCTTGTTCCTTATTTTAGAGTGAAATCTTTCAGTATTTGACAATTTAGTATGATGCTGGCTGTTGGCTTGTCATAAATGCCTTTTATCAGTTTAAGATAAAGACCTTCTGTCCATATTTTTGTCATGAATGGGTGTTGGGCTTTGTCAAATGCTTTTTCTGCATTGTTTGAGATAGTCATGTGATTTTTGTCTTTGGTTCTGTTAATGGGTGTATTACATTTATTAATCTGTGTTTGTTAAATCATCCCTGCAACCCTGGGATGGAACCTACATGGTGATGGTGTATAATCTTCATGATTTGCTGCATTCTGTTTGCCAGGATATTTTTTGAGGATTTTTGCATCTATATTCATTAAAGAGATTGCCCCATACTTCTCTTTTTTGGTTGGATCCTTTTCTGGTTTTTGGTATCAGTGTAATACTTGCTTCCAGGAATGAGTTTGGGCATATTGCTTCCCTTTCAATTTCATTAAAAAGTTTAAGGAGCAGCAGTATATTCTAGATATTAGTGCTCTGTCTGAGGAATACCTGGAAATTTTTTCCTATTCTATAGGTTGTTTATTCATGCTCTTGGTTGTTTCCTTTGCTGTGCAGAAGCTTTTTAATTTGATATGATTCCATTTGTTGATTCTTGGTATTATTTCCTATGCAATTAAGATTCTGTTCAGAAAGTCCTTGCCTATGCCTATGTCTTCAAGAGTTTTACCTGTTTTATCTTCTATCAGATTAAGTATTTTTTGTTTTAACATTTAGATCTTTGATCCATTTTGATTTTAGTTTAGAACATGGTGATAGATGTGGGTCTAGATTTAGTCTTCTGAGTGTGAATATCCGGTTTTCCCAGAACCATTTGTTAAAAAGGCTATGTTTCACCCCGTGTATGTTTTTGACCCATTTGTCAAAGATCAAGTAGCTGAATGTGCCTAGAACTGTTTCTGCCTGCTCTATTCTATTCCATTGATCCATGTGTCTATTTTGTGCCAGTACCATACTATTTGTATCATTGTAGCTTTGTAATGTAACTTGAAGTCTGGGATTGCCATACCTTCTGCTTTGCTCTATTTGACCTTGTTTGCTATTTTGGAATTTTAGGATTATTTTCTCTAGTTCTGTGAGGAAAGTTATTGATATTTTGATTGGGATTGCATTGAATCTGTGCATTAGGGTTTGTTTTGTTTTGTTTTGTTTTGTTTTGTTTTGTTTTTGTTTTTCTTGCCAGCATTAGATTTCTTTTCAGAGTTTAGGACTTTTAATTTGTCCTAAAATCACTGAAGCAAAAATCATAAAACATTCTGCTTTTCCTCACACACACACATACAAACTATTTGTAGGAAAAACAAATTGATTTCGTACATGGGATGAAACAGCATAAATTCAAAACTTGCAGATCAGGGTTAACTCTATCATTCATCTCTTTAAAAAGTTTATGAGGGCCAGTGAGATGGCTCAGCCGCGTAAGCGCCTGCCTGGCAAGCACAAGGGCCCGAGTTCAACTCCTGGAACACACATATGAAAAAGGGGCCGGTGATATCGCTCAGTGGCACGGGCACCTGCTGGTGCGCGAGGTCCTGAGGTCAACCCCCGGTACCCACAAAAAAAAAAAAAAAAGTTTATGAACCTCCAGTCAAAACCAACAGGGTGAATCTCTCTTGAAATGTCATCTCAATGCTTTCCAGATAGACCACAGGAAGCACACCATCTTGGAATGTCCTCAGAAGGCTCTGCCATTGAACAGGTAATAGAATAAAACCCCGGAGTCCTTTCTTTCCAATGAACAGATACAGACAGGGACAGAAGGAACTACTCAAACTTCCTCTTCTTTCCTTGTGGCTTGTGGTCTCCTCCTCCTCCTCCCCTGCCTCCTCAGAATCTGCCTTGCCCTCCAAAGTCTCCCCAGCCTCTGCCTCCAAATCTGCCTCGCGGCCCCTGAAGCCTCCTCTGCCACCACCACAGCCCCTGAAGCCACCTTCACCCTTAGCCTTGGCCTTTCACCATCTTCCTTGGCATCCTTGGTTGCCTTGGCATCTTCCTCGCCGTTGAAGTCTACGAAACCAAGCCACTTGGAGGAGCTGGTTTCGCAGGCAGTGACTATCCTTGCTCCAGTAGAGCCGTCAAATGATTCCTTTAAGATTTCTTCAGTGGCTTCCCTAGACAGACTCTTGACAAACAGGGTTTTGAATGGCTGGTTTCTTGCATTAGGTGAAAACACCTGGGTCCTTACAGCTCTAGTTGTAGCTGGCTGCCAGGCATATGAGCTTCCGCATCTTCAGTACCTGGCTGCCATCTACAGTGCTTAGGTTCCCCTAGACTTTTCCACACCACTCCCCCACCACACACTCCTCCACTATTTATTTATTTTAAGTTTTATGTCAAGTTAATTATCATAAATACATAAATCTACGCATCACTTTTGGAAGTATGGCCATTTTGGCAATACTGGTTCTGCCTATCCAGGAAGAAGTGATATCTTTCCATTATCTGATGTCCTCTTCAATCTCATTTTTCAGAGCACTGGAGTTTTCATCATAGAGGTCTTTCACATCCTTGGTTAGGTTGATTCCTAACTATTTAATATTTCTTGCTGCTATTATGAATGGTATTGATTTCATAATTTCTTACTCAGTGAAAGACTTTTTTATGTGAGTTGAGATGATCATGTGATCTTTGTCCTTGCTTCTGTTTATGTGATGGATTACATTTATTGATTTGAGTATGTTGAACCATCCTTATATCCCTGGGATGAAGCCTACTTGATCATGGTGTATGATCTTTTTGATGATTTGTTGCACTCTGCTTGCCAATATCTTGTTGAGGGTTTTTGTATCTATATTCATTAAAGAGATTACCCTCTAGGTCTCTTTTGGTTGGGTACTTTTCCGGTTTTGGAATCAGGGTAATGCTAGCTTCCAGGAATGACTTGAGAGTACTCCTTTTCTTTCAATTTTATTAATGAATTTGAAGAGTATTGGCATTAACTCTTTCCTAAAGTTCTAGTAGAATTCAGCAGTAAATCCATCAGGACCTGGGCTTTTTCTTAGTTGGTAAGTTCTTTTATTACTTCTTCAATTTCATTACCTGTTAATGTATTGTTCAAGGTTTTTATTTCTTCCTGGTTTAGTTTTGGTAATTTATATGTATCTAGGAATCTATCTATTTCTTCTAAACTCTTCAGTTTGTTACAGTATAGTTTCTCAAAGTAGTTATTAATAATCTGCTGGATTTCATCAGTGTTTGTAATGATTTCTCCTTTTTCATTTCTAGTTGCATTATTTTGAGTCTTTTTTTTGTAAGATTGCCTAAGAGTTTGCCTACTTTGCTTGCTTTTTCAAAGAACCAGCTCTTCTATTCATTGATTCTTTGTATTGATATTTTAGTCTCAATTTCATTAATTTCTTCTCTGATCTTTACAATTTCCTTCCCTCTACTAGCTTTGAATTTGTATTGTTCTTCTTTATCCAAAACCTCAAGGTGTCTCTTTAGGTTATTTATTTGGAGTCACTCTGGTTTTCTAGTGTGGTTACTCATGCTATAAATACCCCTATTAAGACTGTTTTCATTGTGTCTCATAGGTTTTGGTTTGTTGAACTAACATTATTGTTTGATTCCAGGAACTTGATTTCTTCTATGACTCATTAATTATTCAAGAGGACATTAATTAATTTCCATGTGTTCACATAATTTCTGTGGCTTCTTCTGCCATCGATTTCTAATTCCATTACTCAAGTATGCTTTATGGGCTAGCTCGTGGTCTGTTTTGGAGAAATTCCCATGTACTGCTGAGAAGAATGAGTATTCTTTTCTTGTTAGGTAGAATATGCTATAGATATCTATTAAGTCCATTTGTTTGAAAATTTAGTGCAATTCTGATATTTCTTTGAGTTTTTGTTTTGTTTTGTTTTTGTCTAGTTTATCTATTTGTGATATTGGGGTATTGTGGTCCCTCACTAAAATTGTGTTGGTGTTTTTCTGATCTTTTATGGCCAGTAATGTTTTCTTTATGAAGTCAGAAGCACCAGTCTTTGGTGCACATATGTTTGTAACTGTTATTTCTTCCTATTGAATTGTTTCCTTAACCGGAAGGTAGTGACCTTCTTTGCCTCTTCTGATAAGCTTTGGCTTGAAGTCCACTCTTTCTGAAATTAGGATGGCTACACCTGCTTTTTTCTGGTTTCCCACTGCATGGAATATTGTTTCCATCCTTGATTTTTAGTCTATGGGTTTCTCTTTGGATTAAATGTGTTTTTTGTATACAGCATATCATTGGGTTTTGTTTCTTGATCCATTCTACCAATCTGTTTTTTGATTGGAGAACTGAGTTCATATTGAGAGTTACTACTGAAAGGTATTGATTTATTCCTTTCACTGCATTATTTTTGTGTTGCCGATTGCTCCCCACCATCACCATCGCCTTTTTGTTTAACTGCTCACTATAATCATTCTATTACCCTTTTTGGCATTGTTGGCTTCGTTGTCTCTTTCTAGGATATCCTTAAGAATTTTTGGAACGCACATGAATTTCTTCAGGTACTTTTTCATGGACAGACATTATTTCTTCATCTATTTTGAAAGATAGTTTTACAGGATATGTAAGTATGGGCTGGAAGTTGTTATCTTTTAGGTATTGAAACACGTCACTCTAAGCTCACCTGGCCTTTAAAGTTTGTGTTGAATTGGGAAGAAACTATTCAAAAGAAAAGACAAACTGTGATGGGGGAAAGGGGAAAGGAAGGAAGGGAAAAGGAAAAAATATTTATACACAAGATAGTTAAGATAGTTATAATTTTTTTTTTTTTTTGTGGGTACCGGGGTCGACCTCAGGACCTCGCGCGCCAGCAGGCGCCCGTGCCGCTGAGCGATATCACTGACCCTTTTTTCGTATGTGGGTTCTGGGAGTCGAACTTGGGCCCTCGCGCTTGCCAGGCAGGTGCTTACGCCGCTGAGCCATCTCACCGGCCCGATGGTTATAATTTATACACAAGATAGTTATACTGCTAATTTCTCTTAGTTCATTGAAAAGAAAGGTTTGCGCTAATATTTTTTGGACAAGACATCATGCCTATATCTTTACTCTAAATAACTACTAAAAAGACGACAATATGCAATGTATTAATTATTGTAACTCTCCTACTAACCTGTTTTGAAACTGTTTTATTGTTTTTATTTTTTCTCTTTAAAATAAAAAAAATTATGTCTTCTTTTATCTCACTGAACACCTTATCGATCTGTGTTTCTAATCTCTCCTGTTATCCTTTCAAATAATGTGGCTATGTGGCTTTTGTTTTCCTCCCCCCTCAATGCCCCATGAATCAGCTTTGAGGAAGTTCGGAGTTTTGGGAGGCATTTCATTGCCTTGTCACGTTTCTGTTACCTTATTCCTTTCTTTCTTTGTTTGCTTGTTTTGTGCTGAGGTTTGTGGGTGCTTGTAGTGGAAAGGCTTTCTTGCTAGCATGGAGATCTCTTTAGTTAGTGTTTGCTTTCCAGTGATGCATTCTGGGTATGGCTAACTGTAGGCCTTTGCCTTTGCCTCTTCCCAAGATCCTCCCACTTCCATTAATTTGGGAGGGGAGAATGCAGTGTAATTGGTCCACCAACATATTGTAAATGACACAAAGTTAATACAGACATTGACACACAGAGGAAACCTATTAATAGCAACAACAATGGCACTCTGGTAATAAGTGGATCGGCTACAGTATCACTCAAGACAAACTGAATATTGACATACCATGTGAACCAATAATGTATGACCCTTAACCATAGAAAAGAGCTCTATTGACATGCAAAAAATATTTACTAAATGGAACAACTACACCTCCACTAACAATAGAAAAGAATTCAACAGTAATAACATAGAGTTAACTAACTCTCTAACAATTAATAAAGCTTAGTGATTGTACTAGTAAAGATATAGGGGTTGGGAACTGGAGAATGAAAGAAAAAAAATTTTTAATTAAATAATGGAAGATGATAAGGAGAAGAGAAAAGTGAGACAAAGAACCCTATTAAGGAGTAGAAGTAAAATTAGATAAAGGTAACAAGAAAGAACAAACAAGAAAAAGAAAGGTTAAAAGGAAGAAAAAAGAAAAATATAGTGAAAAAATTAATGGGATAAATGAAAGAAAGGAAAAAGGAGAATCCTCCAAGCCCCAATAAACCAGTAAAGAAGAGAAAGCAAGAGAGTAAGAGTGACAGCAAGAAAGAGAAACAGAAGAAGAAAAAGAGAGAAAGAGAAAGGGAAAGAGAAGGAGAAACAGAAAGAGAAAGGGAAAGAGAAGGAGAAAGAGAAGCTCAAAAAAATTCTGCCTTTTTAAATGAGTGGTTTCTCTCCCATATCTGCAGTTTTGGAATTCAGCAAGTCAGTTTTCTCCATCAAGCTTTATGGCCTGTGGATTTCTGAGGTCTTCCCTGGAACAGAGGCCCTGTTGCCTGTTTGCCCCAGGCTGTGGGCAAGCTGTGCCCAAGCTGAGGCATGTCCTTTCCCATGCCCATAGATGAGGGAGGCTATCAGACTTCAGAACTGTGCTGAATGCAGGCAGCAGGGGAAGAGTTCGAGCAGCCCACTGCACTCACTGCCAGCATCTTCAGACCCAGCCATTTCTGAGTACAGCACAAGCCAGCCTGATATCTCACCATGGAGGGTGGGGCCCGTGACCTTCCTGGCCAGAGCTCAAACCTCTCATAGGTTCTATGCCTAGCCTGTCCCTCTCTGAGACTATTGCACTAGGAACTCTGAAGTGATGTTATTCTTTAGTTGTTCCAAATCTCAGTCTTAAATAAATAATCAACCTCTTCCTGAAATGATTCCTGGTCAAGCACTCTCCAGCAACATAGTGGGCACCGCACTGTATTTCCTTTCCGGCTGTTGCTTGCCCTGTGGATGGAGTCATTTTGGAGCAAAACCCCACACTGCTTTTGTAGTTCACGACAGCTGTGAGCTCCTCCTGGGGCCAATGCTGTTGGCCCTCTCTTCCCTCTCTCTCTCCCTGGCTCTCCTGAACCTGGGGGGCCTACCTCGCCCCTGCAGAGGTAGATCCTCCTTCCAGGGTAAGTTCCCAGACTGCTTCAATCTTTTCTCTGCACAGTGGTCCATCTCCGTAACTTCTCTGAAGCTTCCAATTTTCCTGTTAGTTTTTTCCCAGTTCCCAGAGATCTACTTCTTCCCTTCTTCTCACCAAGGTGTCGCTTTCCAAGTGGAGAGGCTGAACTTCGCTGCTACTACTTCACCAACCATCTTCTTAATTCTTATTTCTTTTTTTATCCCTATTCTCTCCTTCTTGTTGTTGTTGTTGTTGTTTCTTTGTTTGTGATACTGGAAATTTAGCCAAAGATCTGGAGATACATCCCCAGTCCTTTTGTTGTTTTTTGGAAACAAGATCTTGTTAAGTCACTAAATTATACGTGTGCTCAGCTCTCGTTTTTTATCTTTTTACCTCAGTTTCCCAGACAGATGTTTTAACTAAAATATATATAATACCATGATGGATATTCTTGTATATAAATCTTTGACTACAACTCCCATTATTTTATTTCTTGAGGACAAACTCCTGCAAATGAGACCAGTAGAGTTTTAGAGGATTTTTCTCCCAGAAAAGACCTAATTTTTTCAGAGGACCTCTCTTTCCCTTAAAGCTTCTAGACTTTGTCTGGTGTGCCCTCTTGATTTAAACCAGAGAGTCCATGAATCCTTAACCCATCTTTTTCATGTAATAGGTTTGACAATCACTTCACTTTGATCCTTGAAAGACAACAGCTTTTCAGTTTCCTTCTTTATCCATTCCCTGTGTGTGCCCAGCCCAGACCATTCCTAAGCAAAGTGGGGTACTATGTGCCAACCTCTCTTTTCTTCATGTTTAATCCTCCCAGCCCCACTCTATATGTTTTTTTTTTCCCAAAGACCCCAGTGTCTAAGATGGGGTAGCTTACAACTGAGGTGTCAGCTTCTGAAGTCCTTCCTTCCAGAGCACTTAATGACCTAATCAGTTATGACCCCCATGATTATTTGCATTTTAAAAGAGGATCCTAAAGAAGAACAATACTTAACTAAGAGGTAGTGGTAGAAATCACATAACAAACAAAAACTTAGGTCAATGAGATTTACATTAAATCAATAGGAAGGAAAAGCTATTGAAGCCACGGACTGAGCTGAACTCACCAGAAGAGAGAGAAAGAGGAAGAAAGGGGAACCAAGGATGGAGCCCTGAGAACACTGCACCTTTGAGTCAGTGATGCGGGGTCCCGGGAGAAAGGCGGAGGGGCAGTGAGCAGAAGGCTGGAAGTGGTGCAGTGGGACGACAGGAGGGACGTGATGATGAGAGGGCAACAAGTCCTTTGCCTGATGCTGAGCACTGTGGCGTCATGTCCGCGGGCAACAGGTGGAACCCCGCTCTGTGTCCTCATGAAAGAGACTGGCAGAATCTGGGGTCTGAAGATACTCCAGTAACCATGGTTCGATAAACTGTGGAAGAGAGAGAGCAGGATCAGGAAAATCAGCCAATAAACAGTGACAACTCATGATAACTGATACTTAGTGTCTACTTATTACATGTCAAGCACTGGGTGAAATGTCTCACATGTATTAACTCATTTAAAAACTAACCCATATCTCATTTTATAGATGAAGAACTGGGAAATAGAATACTAGCTTGCTTGCCTAAAACCGTACAGCTAGTAAATAGCAGGGCAAAACTTCACACCCGGATGTGTAACCTTACATGATTGCACTGCCTTGATGTGATGGTAATTACAACTGTGGGGAGAAGAGTCGCTGTGCGTGGGCTTTATGTTCCAGGGAGTAAGGAGAGCAGGAGAGGACAGGAATGGAGAAGGCTCCTCAGGAAACTTTTAGAGACGGCCAAGCAGGAGTCAAGAGGTAAGAAATGTGCAGCACTCTAAGCACCACGCAGTGTGGCGACACCACCCCTCTTCTGCATTACTGTTCTAGGTAAAGGTCCAGGCAGGGCGTCTCACTCAGTCCGTTCGGGGTGATGGAACAGAAATACCATGGACTAGGCCCCTTAAACTACAGAAATTTATTCCTTATGGTCCTGGAGGCTGGAAACTCTAAGGCCAAGGTGCTAGAGAGTCCATGTTCAGTGAGGACCCACTTCTATTTCATAGATGATAGCCCTCTCACTGTGTCCTCATGTGGCAAAATAGGATAAGGTTCTCTGGAGCGTCTTTTATGGGGGCACTAATCCCACTACTAGTCACGTGGGGACATAACCACCTCCTAAAAGCCCCCTCCAAAACCACCCCACTGGGGACTGGCATTTCAACATATGAATTTGGAGGTGACACAGTCTGTGTAACAAGAGCTCTGCTGGACTCAGTGGAGCAAATCATGTGAAGAGTAATAGTTTCCTCTCGTTGGGAACCTGTTATATGCCAGCCATTGGGCTAGCAGCTTGGTGTGTATCATCTCATTTATTTCACATGGCACAATTATTCTTACTTCTACTTTATAGGCACTAAACCTGAGGCTACATGAAGTTAAATGACTTTCCCTAGGACACACAACTATGACAGCACCAAGATTTGAACTTGGGGAAGTCTGACCCCAAAAGTTAGTGGTTCCCTGTCCACTCCTGAGAAGGTAACATCTTGGAGTATGGCCTTTGTGTTCTTCCCCCTATTATTCCCCAGAGGAGCCCCCTTCCTATCCAGGAAGAAAGATCAATTTTCCTTTCTTAGACTTGTCATCAACAGCCCTCGCTTCCTATATCCCCATTGAAAAGAAAATTATCTGTCAGTTCTTGGGACCTGTAGGTAGATGGATGGTTTCCCTCAATCCGTGCCTCTGTCTGGATATGTCTGCCCCTTTTTGTGAACTCCCAGGGAGCATTCAGGAATAAGCAAAGATGTAGAATCAGGAGGCCTGGGTTCAAGTCATAGCTATTGAGCTCATAGATAATTATGAGCTAACCTCAATTTCCTTGTTGGGCTGTTGGGAGAACCAAGTGAAATGACTTATGTGAAATGCTTTGCTCACCCAGCTGCCCTATGTGTCTATTCCACGGACCCGCTCTCCCCGGCTGGTCAAGATTGAGTCCAGAATAACTGTCCCCTGGGTTGCTTCCTCCACATTCGGGGAGACGAAACTGCCAGCGGGGAAGCGGAACATCCATCAGAGGTCTGCAGTAGCAGAACCACCTGGCTGCCTGCTTGGGAGCCAAGCAAGATGGCTCGCGTTTGTACAGGGTTTTGTGGCTCACAAAGCACATTGACGTCTGTTACATGGTTTCCTTCACAAGCTTACAAGGCTGGCAGGGTGGACAGCATTATCTCTGCTGGCCAAAAGACAAAGCTGAGTCTGCAGAGAGATATAAATTGTCAAAATCTCATAGTTACTAGTGGACAGCTGAGCTCACACCCTAGTTTCGTGGTTCCAAAGCTCTTCTGTGCTGCGCTCCTGCTTCTGGGATTTTTGGTGGGCGGAGGCAGAAGGGCGGTTGTGGCCCACAGCACAACTTCATCACTCTGTTTAGCATGTCCAATCCACTATGTATCATATTGAGAAATGGAATAAATTATGCATAAATGTGTAATTTTGTATGAATTGTGAATATACAGATAATCATTTATATATTAAGTATACATTAACTTTGATTAAGCAGGGAGGTTTTTGTTTAAATTTCAAATTGCGAATAGCTCAGACATTTTGGAAGGCCCTTGGAAACCCCATCAGCCCTAAGCCCAGTGTCCATACAACCTAAAGGCAATAACCTCTGGCTCCCCAGCCCAGCCCCCACCCCATGCTAGCTCCCGGTACTCTATGCTTAATTTACCTCCCTTAAGCCCACATGTGGGTTCTTCTCCCCTTTAGTGGACCAGGAAACTACGGGTCCCCTTTAGGTTGATAGGTATCCAGGTGCCTATCACAGGGAATATTCACAACCTCAGTTTATTCCTCAAGTCTTCACCCAAATGTCACCTCTGGAGACCTTCCTTAGTTTGGCCATATTGCCAAGGTTTCTCTTTTCTGTGTCCCCACGGTGCTCAGTAATGAGCTCATTCACTCTGTGATGACCGCCAGTTGATTGTATATCACCTATGAGTTTCTACAGATAGCAAATGTCTGAGGCCAGAGGCTGCCAGGGTCTCCCTAGTCTTAGGGCCCATCAATAAACGCTTCTGCGATTGAGTGAACGAAATAAGTGTGAACAGATGAATGAATGAAAGGTTAGGCACATCTGCTTTAGCACTGCAATTTTTCTTTACATCAGAGATGGGGGATACCAATCATGATCAGAAAAATAATACTAAAATATAGCATAGATAAAAAGTCATGTTTTGTTAAGGACTCAGGTTTTCTAGGCTTTCAAATTGACAGCCCGCAGCACAGAGCATGGCCAAGAAAGTGAGGTGTGCTGACTTTCTTTCTCATGTTTATGATCCTATGAACTTGTTTAATGATTATAATCTTCCCTCCACTCCATACAATTCAAGCTTCTGTGACCAACTGTTTTCTATGCAGCAGTTTCAATTTATCCATTTCCTTTGGTAAACACAATTTTTTTAAAAATGTACCTTGGGGTTTTTTCCTTGACCTACAAAACAGCACGGAGCACTTTGTATTCTTCGGGGAGAAGTCTTTCCAAACCTTTATTTGGAGAAGTGAATGAATGCTAGAGCCTGTCGTCCTCAGTGGGAAGTTTGATTCATCTCACCGGGGAACGGTTGGGGGCAATTCCAGTCTGAGCTTCCACTTCTTCCTTTAATGAAGAGGCACCTATTTTGGATGATAAGGAGCCACTGAAAATTGGGAACATCTTACAAATGCAAACTGCCTTTTCATATAGAAATGTATATCTTACTTTAGAATATGTCCTGTAATATTATTCTATTATAATAAGGATACCACAAGGCGTTTATAATAACTTGGGGAAATGTTTATGAAATAATGTTAACTTTAAAAGAGGAATGTAAAATTATATGTACAGTGTGTCCTCATTTCTGTTTTTTAAAAATGTACATAGAAAAGAGAAAGACAGTTTTCTCATTTAATCTTCACAACAACCCTGTGGAATTATTGTATGGAATTATTAGATAATTTGCCCAAAGCCATATAGATGTATGTGCTGCCCAAAGTTGCAATACATATAAAAAAGTTTGATTATATTTTTCATTCCAGAAGTTAATTTGGGGAGGAAGGAGGGATTTTTGGAGTCTGCTTTTCAGGTGTATGGTAGAATTGCAGTCTCCTAGCATTGTGGAGTCCGATGTGTCCAAATGATTTGCTTTGGTATGCAATGGAATGTCATTTCCCCATGGAAACTTTAAGATCCCATGTGCACTCCCCATATTCTCTCTTCCCTCTCCGCAAAGATTGGCAGTCCTTCAGAAAGGGCTGCCTTGTCAACCTGGATCCTGGAATAAGGACAACATGAAACAGATTGATTGCAGCACCAGCAAGAAATGGTGCTTGTCTTAAGCCACTGCGATTATCCTTGCCAGCACAACATACCTCAGAGAAACCTAGCCTGACTCATTGAAGGGAACTGAACACTGACTCTAGTCATCAGGAACATTTTCATATGACTTCCTGTGGTTTAAATGGAAGGTGTTGAAATACTATAGAAGGGCCGGTGATATAGCTCAGCGGCATAAGCGCCTGCCTGGCAAGCGCGAGATCCTGAGTTCGACTCCTGGTACCCACATACAAAAAAAGGGCCGATGATATTGTTCAGCAGCATGGGTGCCTGCTGGGGCGTAAGATCCTGAGGTCGAACCCCGGTACCCACAAAAAAAAATGAAATACTATAGAGGAGATTGGGTGTGTTTGCTTTATCTTACTGTAGCAAATAACTGAGATAATCAACATACAAAGGGAAAACATTACTTTTGTCTTATAGGTTTTAGAGGTTTTGGCCAATTAGTAGTTGGCGCCCTTGCTCTGGGGCTATGGTGGAACATCGTGACAGGACCTAGTAACAGAGCAAAATTGCTCACCTAATGGCCGGGATGTGAAAGAGGAAGCGGAAGGGACTGGGTCCTTCTCTCCTGCAAAGGCACATCCCAGTGACCTGAAGACCTCCCACTAAGCCCCACCTCCCAGTAGCACCACAGGCTGGGGCCCAAGCTTTAACACATGGGCCTCTGGGGGACATTCTAGATCTAAACTGTAGCATTAGATTTTAGAAACAACCCAAATTTCAACACAACCCATTCATCTGTATACACTAATCTCCACATTTTTAAACAGGGATTATAATATGTCCAATAAAAGTTGTACTAAATAAGATAGTGCATATAACATGCCTGTCACTTAAGAAAAAAGAAACTGGTTATTATGAAAGTGTTTCTGCATGATGAGTTTTTATAAAGATGCCTCAATCCTAATATATTTGTTAACTGAAGTATGACTGTACGTTTTCTATTTCAAATTTGTTTTTTCCATCTACAAACAAAAGGTTGGGATGACTACTTTTTCCTCTACCAAACAGTAATAAACAATACAATATGTAATATTAATTTATCAATATATTTCTATGAGGAAAAAAATAATAGTTATCATGATTTAAAAGCTTCATACAAAAAAATTAATATTAAGATGAAATTAACAGAAAGAAGGTAATGTCTTAGTTACTTTCTTGTCTCTGAGACAAAATACATGTCACCCACAACTTAAATTAGGAGAAGTTTATTTTGGTTCACTGCTTTAATTCAGTTTATAGCCAGCTGATTCCAGGGCAGGAAACCATGGTGGAAGGGTCTTGCTGAGGAAAAGCTGTTCACCTCAAGCAGACAGGGAGCAGAGCCTGAAGGGAAGAGCCAGGGAGAGAGATCTGCCCTTCCAGGTCACACTCCCGTGACCCACCTTTCTGACCAGACCCCACGCTCTCACAGCAAGTCTCACAGCTATATTGCCCTCATGATTCAAACACCTCCCAAAAGCTTGGCCTATAAGCACATCAGGTATTTGGGGGACATTCTTGATCTAAACCATAATAATAACGTTATCAAAAATCAATTTAACAAATATAATAGTTGAGACTCAATTGTGCATATCAATCTAAAGGAAACATAAGGAAATAATGGAATCTAACCTCCTTTAATAACTACTCTTCCAAATACAAAGTTAAAGTTCCTGTCCTCAAAAAACTTTCAATCTAAGACAATTAAATACCTACAAAAGATCTAATGGCAGCTCAAAGTTGCATATTATCATTTGCCAAAATTATCGAACTGGCAGATGTACTGCTAAATGAAATTGTAGAATATTGTGTAGCTCTCCTACTACTTCCTAATTTAGTCCACTGTGTTTCTCTCATTCCATTACTCCACCCACCCACAAAAGGGAACATTTGTGGATTTGTCAGATTGTGGCTATTTCTTCATAATATCATGCATCTAAATGAAAACCATATCTTTAAAATACAGATATTTTTGTGGGAAGAGGAAAACTGTCACCCTTTTCTTCCAACGTTAGATCAACTTTTTGTACCTCCTTCTGAAGACAGAGCCTAGGATGTTCCTTGTACATTTTAATGTGTGTGGATTGCTGCCACTTACATGCAAGAATGTATGTGGATGGGCCAGTGAGACAGCTCAGCAGCATAAGCACCTGCCAGGCAAGCACGAGAGCCCGAGTTCGACTCCCGGAACCCACATATGAAAAAAGGGCCAGTGATATCACTCAGCGGCACGGGCGCCTGCTGGCGCGCGAGGTCCTGAGGTTGACCCCCAGTACCCACAAAAAAAAAGGAGAGAGAATGTATGTTGCAATCTGTCTTCAATATGTATCTTCACCTCCAGAGTCAGCTGCATCTATGCGAGATAAATTAAAGCTGCTGTGAGAGATTTTGCAGGGTCCATTAATAAGTCCAAACCTCATTTGTTCAAGACTGATAATGGGAAAGAACGTTAGGGGTGGTGTGTCTGTGCCTTATGGCTTTGACATGGTCTGCTCCCACTCCGCAGTCACTAACCTTGCCCTGCAAGTTCTTCTGTTCCTTCAATGTCACGGTCCGAAGCAGGTCTCAGAGTTCCTCACTTGAGTCCCCTAAGCACCTCCTGGGAAATCTTTTCTCATTCACTCTCAGTGGGGATAGTGTGAGAAAGACTGAGAAAATAATTCCTCTCCCATATTACTATGGCTGCTCCCCAGGATTCCTCAAAGCAACAGATTACTTGAGGAAACAATTCGTCTTCCCTACTCCAATAGACAGACATAGCAATAACCAGGTCGACTCTAGGCCATACAGTCTCCCCCTCCTCCTCCCTCTGGATCCAGCCTGGCTGTGATTAGGCAGCCAAGGGGTCCAAGCTCTGATGTACAGCGGTCATGACACATAGCACTGCCTGTAACCAATGCGACTGCAAGCACAGAGAAGAAGAGAACGTGATTGTAAGTAAAGCGGAGAAGGCTGGCATAAATGAGTGCCCTTCCAGCCTTGTCCATGCAGACGGGACAGACACCATAACACTTACCAGCAGCCAGAAGCACTCCTCTTTTCACAGATTATATCACCATAGATACACAAACAGACAGATATTAATAGATCAAAAGAAATTTCTACCTCACTGGTCATCTATTCAGCCAAATTTCTTTACTGAGCATTGACCACCTTCTGAGTAGTAAGTCTTGTTTGCTTCAATTCTAGTTCTCATTCTTTATACTACATCTTCGCCTTCAAAGAATAGCACCTTTCAGTCCCAGAAAGTAGAACATCCTGTTGAAGGGCACGGGTTCTGCAGTGGTCCAGGTAAGGCCATTGAAATCTCCTAGTTTTCAGCCCATGGATCTTCTCACATCAGTGCTCTGTTTTTTATGCAATTTATAGCATGGAAAACCCACAGTTAGAGGTGGACTCCAGACTAACCACATATTTTTTGAGTTCTATTATTACTTTTTCTTCTCCTGAGCCTAGGATTTTCCCTCCCCTTATCTTTTCCCTGAACGTTTTTACTTTTTTGTAGCACATTTATTTCTCTTCTATTTTCAGTCCTTTCAGTGTTTTCTCTGTTACTAAAAAGAAATAAAGCAACCATACAGTCCTCATAACTGCTGTCACGGGTTCTCAGCACATGTTAGCTCTCTTTGACACATATTAAATACTCCTCCCTCTCCTTTTATGCCACCTGCCTATTGCTGTATGTACTGTTTTCAGTATGTACTTACTCCTATAAACTTGTTATTGCCAAATAAATCAGCAAAGGTAAAACAGACACATGTCAATGTCATTCTGGAAAGAAAAATAGAAATAAAAAGAAGTGCCAGGCTGTTGAACTGGGGTTAAAAAAAAAAAAAAAAAAACCCACTGCCTGTGTCCAGTAAATCTTTTTGTATTTTTTTTATATCTTCAACATGTTTGATTTTTGTTTCTGTGTAGACAGGGAATGTAATGCCTGGTCTTTATCGTTTGGTTTTCATTATGGAAACCTGACTTTACAAGGCACGAGAGGGAAAGTGATGATTTGTGGGTGGGCATTTGCAGTAACTTATCCAGCATACTTCTGTCTTCTTTATATACCTCCGTTTTCATGTGGGGGTCCATATGGAGACCCATGGAGCTCCGAGGAAGCAGACGACTCTCTGGGTCCAGGCATGGAGAAAATGACTTAAGCTAAACAGCTCACATAGTCTGCCTCTCTGAACACAATGGTTCTTCACCTGTTTCGTCCCACAACCTCAGGGAGCCTTATCAAAATAAATCTCAGAACTTCTGTTGAATTGCTTGATCAAGGGCTCTATCTTCTATTCTGAAAATAGGAATTCTAAAATTCCTCCAAACATTTTGCCACTATGAGAAAAACCCACTTGAGAATGAAATCAAAATATAGAGAATTGTATAGCAATGAAGCCAGGGCCCTAATGACATCATGAACCACTGGGTTAGAACTTCCCTGTGTCTAGCCTTTTTAGTTACACGAATTATTTAACTTTAGTATTTAAGGTCATGTGTAACTTTCAACTGCAAGCTCCCTAACTGATATACTGATGTTACCTCAACACTCATGTAAATTATGCTTGTTTTTAATAGGTAAAAGTTATGATTTATCTTTGGTCCCTACTTCCTATACAATATGCTAAAGACACAAAGCAGATGGTAACTGTGCTAGTGTATATGTGCATGCATGTGTGTGTGTGTGTGTTTGTGTGTGTGTGTGTGTGTTTTCCCAGGTGATCAACAACAACAATCATCATTATCCCCATCATTGCAATGGATGGGACAATCATATGTAAATCAAACTCAGATGACCAAAGTTTACAGCAACATTTGAAATTTAGTGTCTCAGAAGCATTTCATTTCCACCCCATAAAAGTTATGGTGTGCTGATTAAATACTGACTGGAAGCTGAAAGAGTGCTTACTTGAGTTTTATAGGGATGGAAAGGATGCATTCTGTTGCCACCTAATTTTTTTTCTACATATTGCTGTCCAAAGACAGCCAAAGGCATGCATTTCGTGTTTTTAAGCAGAGGGAGAGTGGGTACTCTTTATTTTTTATAACAGTATTTCCTACCAATAATGAAATATAAGGAAGAGAAAATAGTAATAAAAGAAACTATATTCCTTTCCAAAGAAAACATTTGTTGTCTTCAGTTTCTTTACCCATTTTTGAGGGGAAAGAGATAATTCACTCCCTCCAGTAAACATTTTTCATATGAAGTATCCCAGCTTTCTCCTTTGCAATTCCAGTTCAGAGCTTTGAATATTTTGTATTAGTTTCTTCCTCCTCTTTGATTCTCTGAGAAAACAAAGGATGAAGACCACTTGAACAGATTTTCAAAAAGAAAAAAAAAAAAAAAGTAAAAGTGAAGACCAAGAAGCAGTCTCAGCAGAGGAACAGGTGTGTCCACGGCCCTTTCTGTGGGGCTGCACCTTCCGTAGTAAGAAGAGAGGGAGGAGGGACCAAGGTGTCAGGACAAGATGCCATGAATGACAGAGAGCAAACTTTGAGGGCCAGAGACTAAGACACCGCTGGGAATTATAGGCTGTAGTGAACAGTTGGACCCAGGGGATTAGAAGAATTTCTGTGGACCAAGTGGTTGGTTAACCTACGTGGAGTTAACTATCTGTATGTGTAATATGGTTTCAGAACTGAATCTTAGATTTCTCAGATCTATAATCAGTAAGTACATCATTTGGTGATTTCCTTATTTCCAATACTTTACTATGAACATTTTCCAACATACAGAAAAATTGAAAGAAATGTGGAGTATATATTTATATAGCCACGGTCTAGATTTCATAATTAACAGTACTGGGCCAGTGAGATAGCTCAGCGGCATAAGCGCCTGCCTGGCAAGCGCGAGGTCCTGAGTTCGACTCCCGGTACCCACATAATGGAAAAAAGGGCCGGTGATATCGCTCAGTGGCACAAGTGCCTGCTTGCAAGTGCAAGGTCCTGAGTTCAACCCCTGGTACCCACAAAAAAAAATAATAATAATAATTAATAGTACTATAGTTGCTATTCATTTAACCTACCTCTTTATTCATTCATCTTATTTTTGGCCCCATTTCAAAGTAAGTTTCAGATATCAGTATATTTTACTCCTAAATGCCTTATCACATTTATCATCAACTAGAGTTCAAGGCTTATTTACTGTACTTTTTTCTAGGTAAAATTTACACACAGTGAATTGCATGAATTTTAAGTGTAATATCCCATGAGTTTTTACAAATATACATGCCTGTAAAAGAAAAACCCTATCAATACATAGAACATTATCATGGTGATTTCTTTCTAACATGAACTATCTCAGTAGTGCTGTTTCTCTGCGCCATTCATTTACCCAACAGATCTTTTCAGAGCTCCTCTGTGGTTTAGGCAGTGTGCTAGGTATTGGCGATAGCAAGGTGAAAAAGACATAGCTGTCCACAGGAGCTGACAGTCTCGAGAAAGAGATTCCTATATTTTAATTAATTAATTAATTAAACTGAATAGTCACAGTCACTTTAGAAATCTGTTCCTACAGAGAAGGGGTTAGCCAGTGTACCTGAGGTGGGGGCAAGGCAGGCTTCGTACCAGGCAAGTTGGAAGATGAGGAGGAGACCCCCAGGTGGTTGCAGACAAAGAAGCCTCATGCCTATGACACTGCCTGGCATCTGGCACAAGAGAGGAACAGGACAAGGGGAGTAGGGCAAGATTGGAGACATAGTGAGGGACAGGGACAGGAAGACCTTGAATGTCCTGCTAAGAAGTTGAGCTGTTCTCCAGGACGTGATAGAAAGCTGACAGGCCCTCCAGGCCCCTGAGCCAAGGCAAGTGGTAAACTATTCTCCATTTGGACACTGAGAGAGATGAAAAAAGGGGCTAACATGGAAGCTCTGATGATAGAAAGAGCAACATTTTGGGATTAGGTGTTAAAGTAAGGGAAACTCCAGTCCATAATCCAGGCTGTTAAACCCCACAGTCCATGGAAGACAGCTGGTTTCCAGCCAGAACAGGCTTTTACAACCAGGAAAGCCAAGAAAGAAGCACTGAGAACAGCCAAGCCACCAGCCCACCCCCTTCCACACAGCCTCAGAAAGCCTCATAGAGTAAGGATCTAGAGAAGTCTGAGCTAGAAACCCTAAATTCTAATATATTCTTTTAAAATATAATCAGTTGGATTATAATCACCTAATAATTTTTATAAACAACTTGTTGAAAAAGTATTGTGAAGGGCCCTGCCAGTCTGTAATCAAGAAACAAATCTTGTGGCTGAAACATTTCACTCACTTTTGCTTACACTGAGAGAAAAATAACCACACAAACAGCAGCTTTGTGTGTACATGTATAATGAATGCATGTACAACCACACATATATTCACATACATACACACACATCTGCTACAACCAAGGCGAGTCCCCTGGTGTGCTAACCTCCCCCAGGTAAGAAGTGAAATGATCCAGGATGAAGTATCAAATTCTCTTTCAATGGAATGGGAAATAATTTTGCTGTATATGACGGGTGATAGAATACACAGTGGACTGCTAAATCAATAGCTATAAAATGAAGACCATTGCTGGGCTTAAAAAAAAAAAACAAGCCATGGTCTCATCATTAACAGGGATGCCTTCTAAACTCCTAGTGGTTTTCATTTGTCTAAAGGCTGAAAATGCAAGTCACACGGTAAACAGCATCAACAAAAACAAAGACAAAGGTATGGATGGGGAGGGAAGAAAAAGGCTTAATGAAGGACAAGGAGAAGAAATACTTCCAGGATAAGATATTAGGTCTTCATTTTTTCCTGTTTAACAGAAATATAGTTTCAGGGGTTTTGTTTGTTTGTTTTTCTTAAAGCAGCTAGAAATACTGCTTTTACTATCAAGCAGAGATTGACCAAACAGGGTAAAATTGCTGCTTTTTAGGACTTAATGTGCTGCATAGGGAAGTTTCTCTCTCTCTCTCTCTCTCTCTCTCTCTGTCACCCTCTCCCTCTCTTTCTTTCTCTTCTTCCCTCCATCCCTCCGTCTCTTCTTTCCCTTTTCTTTCTCCTCTCTTTCCCTACCTCCTCTTTTTCCATTTCCACTTTTTCTCCTCTTATTTAACTCTGAAACCTCACTGAACCCTGACCAGAGAAACAACAAACTCAGTCTTCATGGAAAGCAAAGTTCCTAATACACACCTGTATCTTTTATTAGTTCTCAAAATTTTTAGTTAAAAACCAACTCTTTACTTGGCTAAAGTATGTTTATTGGCGCATGTGCAGGACCCAGACCCCTCCTTCTGTTCCTCTTGCCTCTGTGTTGATTCCTCCCTTTTGTTGCTCTCTACAGATGGACACTACAGCATCCACCCTTCACATTCTGAGACTCACAGAGGCTTTGGTCTACAATCATTCAAAAATGAAGAGCTATAACTGAGTTCCTTTGGACTAGCTTGGCTTGCATTCTCATCACTGAGTAAAATAAGATCATTGGCTGGGACTAAGTCATATGACTACCCTAAATTGGGAAGTGGGGCTGACCACATAGCTTCAGGGTTAGGGAAAGGTTTTCCTAAGGAAAATGGAAGGATTATTATTAGGATGAGGGAAGAATTAGAGGCTGGAACGCAGGAGTCATGTCCACTAGGCTTCTGAAAACTCAAGGCTTGTATCTCCTCAGTCTACCTGGGCTGCTATAACACAACACCATGGACTGGGTAACTTAGACAACAGAGATTTATTTCACACAGTTCTGGAGTTTGAACTGTCCAAGATCAGGAGCCAGGGTGGTCAGGTTCTTGTGAAAACCTTCATCTTAGTTTGGAGATGACCGTCTTCCTTTATCCTCATATGATAAAGATTAGAGAGTGGAAGCTAGCTCTTTTTGGGCCTCTTTTTATAAAAGCACTAATCTCATCCATGAGGTCCCCACTATTATAATCTAATTACCTGCCAAAGGTCCATCTCCAAATACCATCACCTTGATGATTAGGTTTGAACATATGTATTTGGTGGGGACACAAGCATGCAAATGACAAGAGCTTGAAATGCTAGTAAAAGCAGAAACAAGAAACAAACACATGCCACACCTGCACCTTTACTAGGCAAAATGGAACAAGCGTTCAACGTTCCGCACTGAGAACCACTGCTTCAGCAACACTTTCCCTGCTATTTTGCCTCCCTGCACCACCATTTACACAAAGTGACCAAAAGCCTCCTTGCTGGTCCCAGGAGCAAAACAGTGCTGGTAAAGATGGAATGACAAAGCGCAGTCATGAAGCCTGGCCTGAGATGATTCATGATCTCAAGTGCGAAATATACTCTGTTCCCAAGAACTCAACAGTCTCTTCCCCTTACAGCACTGACTAAAAGGCCAGACTCTTATCATCTAAGTCAAGTGTACCTGTGGATGACTCTCCTCAGGTGTAATTTCTTAAGTACAGTTCCATGAGTTTCTCATCTATACATCTGTAAAATTAAGGGACAAGTTATTTAGCCTTACACACCCAACACACCGTGGTGGGGTTGGTATAATGTAACTTCTGCAGTCGTCCCTGTTCACATCCCTGTTCAACAGGGAATATGGGGAACACAAAGGAATGGCTAAGCCTCAGCAATTGTAAAATCCAACCAACCAAATGTTGAACTTCCTTGAATAATTCTCTGTGCATCTGGGCTCTGTCTTTGGGGCTCTTTGTTTTGCTTTCCTTCATTTTTCACAGAAGGCAGCATGCCATTGCAGCTGAGTAATTTTCTCTGCTTGGTTCCTTCCAGAAAAATTTTGAGGTTCCCACAGCTTCTTTTCCTCTTGCACTGATTCTGTCCCTTTCAGTATAAACTAGTTCAGTGTTTATGCTTATTTAGTCCTCCCAAAAACTTTGTTGGCCTCCTGTGAATTACATTAGACTTCATCAAAATTAAAAACACTGCTTTTCAAAAGACACAGGTAAGAGAACAAAATTACAAGGTAGAAACAAGAAAATATTTACAAATTACATATCAGATCAAGAATTTGTATCCAGAATATGTAAAGAAACTCAAGTCTCCATAATAAGAAAATAAATAATCTGGGCCGGTGAGATGGCTCAGCGGTGTAAGCGCCTGCCTGGCAAGCGCGAGGGCCCGAGTTCGACTCCTGGATCCCACATACGAAAAAGGGGCCGGTGATATCGCTCAGTGGCACGGGCACCTGCTGGCACGTGAGGTCCTGAGGTCGACCCCTGGTACCCACAAAAAAAAAAAAAAGAAAAGAAATAATCCATTTTTTAAATGGGCCAGAGATTCAAATAGATATTTCATCAAAGAAGATAAAGAGATGACAAGTAAGCACATAAAAAAGCAAAGCATTACTGATTATTAAGGAAATGCAAATTAAAATAATAATGAAATACTGCTACTCGCGTATTAGAATCTCTAAAATTAAAATGGTTGACCACAGCAAGTGTTGGTGATGATGAGGAGCAACTGGAATTCCTATACAACGATGGTGAGAATATAAAATGGTTCAACCACTCAAAAAGATTAATATATACCTAACATCAGATTGAACCATTATCCTCCTACATATTTATCCAAGGGGAAGCGAATATATATGTCCACACAAAGACTTGTATATAAATGTTCACAGCAACTTTATTTTAATAGTCAAAAAGTGCAAACAACCCAAATATCCACTAAAAGTTGAATGGAAAAACGATTTTTGGTATATCTACATAGTCAAATGCTACTAAAAGAACTTGATGTGCGTACAATATAGATGAATCTCAAAATAAATATACCGAATAAAAGAAGCAAAATAAAAAGGGTATATACTATATGATTTCACTTACATTAATACCAGAAAGTAGAAGCAGAAGATCAAATAGTGGGACACAGTCTGACCTCTTGTGATTTTGTACATTAAGGCTGCCATGTCCCAGGGACCAAGCCTCCAGGTGTTATTGGGAGAAAGTTGCGGCTTACGCTGGCTGGGAAGGGAGGTGTGATCAGATTCCAGGACATGCACCAAACAATTCCCAAGGCCCTAGATACGGAGTTCTCATGTTTTCTCTCATTGAGTAGAAGGGATAAAAGACACAGACACCATGAAGACCTTGCTACTATGGCTTTCCTCATGGTGGCCCACACTGTGTCCTCCAGGGTGTGCTTTTATTTTTAATTTTTTTCCTCTCTTTTGTTCTGGCCAAGTTTGCTCTGCAGAGCCAGTTTCTCCCTTACCCTTCACTCAAATAAATTTTGCACCATTTTTGCCTGTTTCACTCAATTCTTTGTGTGAGAAAGAAAGAACCTAAAATAACATTTATTTGGTGAGCTATTTCTGAAAGAAGATGACCCAATAACATAAGGGAGACACTGCCCCTTCACGCAGCCTAAAATCTTGCTGAAGTTACTTAAAACCACTTCTAGTCTCTGAGTCCAGGCCTATCTCCACCTGTGCCACTGTCAAGAAAGCTAGGGGCAGCTCACATGTGCTGGTGAGAGTTAATTGCATGCATCTCTTCCCAGCTCCTTGAAATCAGCCATGGTGGGGATGTTTACACAGTGGAAATGGGTGAATGTTACAGATTAGGCCTTTTCTTTTTTCCTGGAGAACTGGTTCTTAAACATTTACCAGCACATAACTGTTTTAGAGTGATGAGATATAAATGCTTACTATCATGAGACAGAGTTCTCATCAGTGTGCAAACATTTTATGCTGCTATGAAAACTAGGAACATGTCAGATGGATTCATATGCTGCCTCTGGGAGCCCAAACCTTTCAATTGCCTTGCTTTAAGCATTACAGCTGTCATCTTGGAATTTTTCATTTGCCAATAGAACCTTTAATCTACCTATAAAATATGATTCACGTAATGAATCCAGATATTTCACCCAGTGCTAAAATCCAAAAGCAATTAGCCTTTTTGTTTATTTCACATGCGAGTTAGACTAAAAGCTAAATGAACATGCAAAAAAAGAGCTAGGCATTTGTCCAAATGTCTGAATGATGTACTAATTAAATTGTATAACAACACTGCTATCTTTATACATACACTTTATTACAGGTTGGGGAATCAGCCTGGGCCTTCCAACTCAGCCTCGGAGAGAGCATTTCCTTAAAACTACAGTAACAGTGCAGGATAAACCTTTGTAAGGAGACTCAGCTACATATTCAGAAACAGATAAGACCTTGGATGAGCTTGAAAAAAATCTTTGTTAGTTTTCTCCTCTCTCCACTATAATATGATCTTAATCAGAGATGAGCATTAAAAAGTCTGCTTATGAACATATTCACTAAATAAATATAATAAAACTTGCAGTAGATGCTGGAGATAATATAAAATTAATAAGATCTAGTCCAGGCCCTCTAAAAGTCCTCAAATAGCCCCAGCCTGGCAGGGACGTGAATGTCTTTGAGATATCCTCAAAGGGAACCCAGTATTCACAGATCTCTTGCGAGTCCAGGGAGTATCAACACTGTCTGGGGTTGTCTGAAGGCCCTCAGGGCAGATTTCTCCCTCATTTAGTTCACCCTACTTCACAAACTTCTTCATAGTTAGTGAAATATATACTGTTGAGTTAGCTTCCTTCCAAAACTTCTACTGCTTGCCACAAGGAAAACCTAGAAAGAGTAACAATAGCAATACAATGAATACGGACCAAGGTTTTCCTGGTACTAGGCACTGCTCAGGAGTTTTGCCCGTCCTAACTCATTTAATCCCCAAAACAACACCAGGATGAGTACAGATGGGCAGAGTGATGCTTCCCAATAATGGAGTTGGGATTTGAATCTAGGGATCTGGTGCTTCCTGCCACACGTCATCTCTTGGGGATTAGCTGGCTAAGTGTAAGACTGTCCCCCCAGGCCTCAGTCTACTTATCATAGTGTCATCTCTGAATGCTTAGTTTCTTTAAGGAGGATGTCTGATACTTCGCAAAGAGAAAGGGCACATAGACGAATTATAACATAAGCCTTGAGGTAAATCTTGAGTCCTCCTCCCGGCCACCTCACTGCTGCGCTGTGACCTCTAGACACACTGCCTCTGCAGTCTCAGCCACCACTGCTGCCATCTCAGGTCATGAAACCCAAGCTCCTGAGCTACATGCACAATTTCCTTAATCATCAGCTCCTACCAGTCTCCAAGTCCATGCAGGTTGTTTCTTCTCCTAACAGAATCCCTTCTTCAAGATCATCACCATCCTTGCCCCTTGCCTCCTCAGTCTTGGACGTTCCTTGCTTCCAGGAAGGCCTTCCTTACCCCTCAACACTGGGTAATCTCCCTGCTGGAGTCCTTTAAGAACCTTTCCCTCATACTCAAGGTAGCATTTAAAATTTAATTCACATTAAATGGAACTCCTGTTAGTCTTACCCCCTGGACAGACAGTTACTAATCAGAAGAAATTCCAAATCAGCTGGGAATTTTTTCAAAATATAGTTTCCCAAACCTACCACCAAATACTCTGATTCAGTTCTTAATGGTGACCCAGAACATGCGATATTTATAAAGTTGGTAAGGGATTCTGATGGCACCCCTGATTCAGTATCTACCTGACTGTAAAGTGCTCTGGATTGTATACTTTCAAGGCTGGGGTTATGCAATTGCCCACAGGTGTAATTCCAGAGCAAAGCAAATGTGTGGTCAGGCGTAAGGATCCATTTAGTATTTATTAGTTGACTTTATTCATAATGGAAGTTAGCTAAACTCACAGAGCCTCAGCTTTTTATCTGTAAAATGGTATTATAACGTCATTCTGGGATGATTCTAGTGATTCTACAAGAAAGAAAAAAAAAAAGATTAAGGAAGCTGTTGCATCTTCACATTAAAGAATGACCCCACTATTTGTCTTAATGAAAACACTCTGCAATGGGATTCATGTATAAAATATGCTTTAGAAAGAAGAGATAATCCTTCGTAAGATAATCTATATGGTCATTTCTCACTCTATATGATACATTTCAAGAAAAATAATAAAGTTGTTTAAGTTATGTCCCTCAATTGACTTTACACCTTTTTAACATGGTATACACCTGAAAGGTTTTATTTTGAGCCCATGAGACCATACAGTACTCTTCATCCTCTCCAAGTGGCTACTGGACTGAGACTTAGCAATCACTCACAGAGAGGCCCTCTCTGTTCAGAGCGGGTTTTACCCACTTTCAGCAGAGCTTCTTTAAATTCACCCAACATCACAATTTTAGGAGCTAACACACCACTTTGGGGGTTCACAGAACTTCAACTGTTTCCTCAGAGAAGACAGATCCAGGACATTCCCAAGTTCTTCTTCTAGTGTCCTAGAAGAAAAAGAAAATCCAAAAGAAAAAGAAAATCATGCACTCCCTGGGCCGTCACATGGACTCAGGAACTCAGGAAGCTTAAGGGAAGATGTGGCCGAGCAGATGCTGTATTTTGTGTCACCAGCGTATGACCCAAAAAAAGATCTTGTAATCTTCACATGACAGTGATTCTGAGTACCCATCTGCAAATTCTAGAGTATCCAAAATTTAATGAGGCTGCTCCAAGCCCCAGGTATCTTCAGAGATCCCAAAGGAGGACCTCCACGTTGCCTAGATCTGTCTCCATGCCTGTCTGTTGCCTCTGAAAGATGACCTTCCTCTAGACCATGGTTTTTCTTCAACTTTGCAGGTTTTTCATAACCATCTATGGTGGCTCCTCCAGCCATCTCAACTTCCCTTGCTTCAGTCCCTTCCAGGCAGGGACACAAGCCCCCTGCTCTACTGTAAGAGGTAACCCTGAGATCACAAGAACAAAACTGTCTGGGGTCCTGACCAAGCCTCACACTTCAGGCGTTACAATAGTCACCCACAAGCCTCTCCAGCCTCTCCTCTGAGTCCAGCATCTGACTCTCTCTATCCCCAAAAAAAGACAAAGTCCCTCTTTCCCAGTCCAAGCCCATGATACACTCCCAGCGGAGGACCAGTATCTCTGTTAAGGGCACATCCCACGCACAGCGCAGATCAACCCATCGCAAGGCTCAGCAGCAGCCATCCAGTCTGGCATCCCAAACAGCATCGGGTCTGGAATTAACACATGGCTCTGAAATGTGTCCATATTTACAGAGGGAGAAAACATGTTTTTCTGAAGGTTCAAGGGAATGTTCTCACTATATTTCACCTAAGTCACACTGATAATTAAAACAATGTCTCGGACTGAAGCACCTGCAATCAGATTTTTGGAGACTTCACAGGTTTCCTCCATAACGATGGGTACTCTAGGTTAATTCACTAAGAACAAATTTGGAAACTTGTGCTGAAAGGGTTGGCGGGACCTAGAAGGCTACTGGGAGCCACGAGCCAGTATCTTCGAACTCCGTCATCTGCTCTCAGCTCTCTCACTCTCTGCCTCTCCTCTCACCATTCCCAGCTGCCCCCACCCTGTCCTGTACCTCTGCCGTCTCAAGATCAGCAGCCCATGCCGGGCCAGACACTAGCCCACCCCTCAGCACTAACTCACCCCTGCCCAATGTCGCCGGGAGAAGAGCCCCTTTTTCTGCCCCAACTCCCTCCAACCACAGCAGCACAAAAGCTGAGGCAGACACAAAGGAAAGGAGCAGCTCCCAAAACACCATCAGGAAGACAACACGAAAGGCTACAAATGAAAACATCACTGAGTTTTTCCGAAGCTATTCAAACTATCTTAAATCATTGTAAAATTTGTAGTAAAAAAAAATCCTTATAAATCCGTATATTTGTTATTTGTGAAATTCAATGAATTGGTTATTTGATGAAATTTGCAAAACAGTCTATAAATGTTTTCAACAAGAGAAAATGACATATATTAGAGTAAGATAAAAAGTACAAGTGTAAGGTAAGAAAATTTCATATGAAATGTAGAAATGTTAGTTACATTCAGAAAAAGACTATTTTATTCAACAATATTACTGGGTGACTTTTATGAGGCAAGTCCTATTCCATGCACTCAGGAAACACCAGTGAACAAAATAAAGTTTCTTGCCATTGTGGGATAATGTACATAATAAATGCTGTCATGCGTCAGAAGATGAGGAGTCTTCTCATCATGAGGGAAAATGAAGGAAATGTGCTAGGAGGACCAGGAAGTATGAGTTACAGGAGGAGGAAGGGAAATGGGGTGGATAATTCAGGAAAATGACCTTAATTGAATATCTTCAAGAGAAAAAATAAAAATGGTTAACTATACTGGAGAAAAATTCACATTCATTAAATACATTCAAGAAAAATTATTCCCAAAGTAAGTTTAAAAGACAAATCAATGTATTTAATAAATCAACATACTGGCCTGATTCCTTATGTTTGTATAATATAAAAGGATCTATTCTAAAGATTTTTTCCAAAAGAACAAAGTCTACTCCAAGAATGAGCTAATGGCTGTACCTCTAAACCAGAATTACTTGAAACTCCTAAAGGTATTTTTCTTGCTGAGGTAAAGTGCAGAAAAAAGGAAATTCTGCTCCACCAGTACCCAACTGCACCCACAAAACAGCAGTGAACATTCCAGTTCACTGCAGAAAATAACCACCATGATTCTGATGAGGCAATCAGAGTTGGGGTAGTCCTTAGTGAGGACCCTGAAGAACAAGCAGGGTCACATAGTGGGGAGGTGGATAAGGAGCACTCTGACAGACAGAACTACAGCCTATGCTTCTTTGTACAGGGCCCAACACAAAGTAGTTGCTCAACATGTTTGCTGAATGAATGAATAAATGAATGAATGAATGAATGAATGAATGAATGGCTAACATTCTGCCTTGTATCAAATAAGTGTTAGAGATGTCACCTAAAAGAAGATAGGTGTGTTCTATCCATGGCACAGAGAAAACACTGGCCTGGCTACAGTGGAAGCAGGTGTTTTAAACAGTAGGGAACAATAACTGGACAGGTGAGCTTGGTTTTGCGAGGTAGAACCCAGAGATGGAACAAGAGAAAGAGGAAGAGGAGTGTTCTTCATTTGGGGTCTGCCAACTCAGAGAAGGGCTTATCAAACTTCAGTATGCACTTGAGGAATTTCACCAAAATACAGATTCTGGTGCAGCAGGTCTAGATTGGAGCCTCGGATCTTGCACTCCTGGAAAGCTACCCAGTGATGCTGGTGCTGCTGACTCACACTTGAAGTAGCACAAAAAGCTATTTAGTCCACAAAAGGCTTCAAGCTCTGTGAACACCCTAAGATCATTTGCAAAATGTTGTATTCTGTACATATATGTGTTTTTCTGTAGAGTCCATAGCTTTCATTAGATTTTCATAGGGGGTCTGCTATTGGTTGAATTTTGCCCCCATAAAAAACATGTGTTGAAGTCCTAACCCCCAGTACTTGTGAATGTGATCTTACTTAGAACCTTTGCAGATACAATTAAGTTAGAATGAGATCTTTAGGGTAGACCCTAATCCAATATGACTGGTGTCCTTATCAGAAGCCAAAAATTTGCCCGCAGACACACAGGAGAATGCCATGTTATAACAGAGGCAGAGATTCCTGCAGCTGCAAGCCAAGGAACACCAATTCTGGTGATTGCTGCCTAATCATAAGAAGCTAGAAAGAGGCAAGAACCCCACCTTCCAGTTTTCAAACGGAGCGGCTCCAACAGTTTGATCTTAGACTTTCAACCTTCAGAAACATGAGACAGTAAATTTCTATTGTTTTGAGCCACCCAATTAGTGGCATGTTGTTACAGCAGCCCTAAGAAACTAAAACAGGGTCTAAGTCACACGCCTGTGCATGTGTTTAAAATTATTATAAAGATACAAGAGAGGGAGACCTCAAGATGGCGGATGAGTAAGAAGCAGGCAGCGAAACTCTTTCTAAAAGTTACCATAGGAACAGGGGAATATAGCGACCCGGAAAGCACAGGAGGGGGGGAGATGCCTCCCCGAAACCCAGAGAAGTTCTGAAGTGCAATCTGGGACCCCCGGCACCAGTGACGGGTGACTTCCAACAAAGAAGAAGGAAAGAAGGAGCAGACCTCGCGCGTGCACCTTCTACTATCCCGGGAGTTGCAGCGCCGCGGAAGCTCAATTCTACGGACACACGGTGGCAGCTGGTGCCCAGGGAGCCCCCACGGAGGATCCTGAGACAGCGGCGGGGCAGGGGAGCGGCGGAGAAGGGCGCTGACCAGCGGTGAGTGTCTCTCAGCCACAGCTGCCCCGCGCCAGAGAGCGACCGGACGGGCGCCATTGTGGGTGGTGTGGCGAAACTCAGAGCTGCTCGAAAACTGCTCTGGGAACTTGTGCTCCGGACAGGGCAGCACGGGGCCTCTCAGGCCCACGAAAGTGTGCTGAGGTCAGCAGGCGAACGAGACTAGACTCTCAGCCACACCTGTCCCGCGCCAGAGAGCGACTGGCCCGGTGCCATTGTGGGGGGCGTGGTGAAAAACCAGAGCGGCGGGAACCAGTGCAGGGAACCCGCGCTCCAGACAGCGCGCTGAGCCTCTCAGGCCCAGGGATCGTGAAAGGGCGCTGAGAGCGGAGGCGAGCTAGACTGGTCTCTGCCTGAAAGTACGCGCATCTGCTCACCGCCCGCCAGAGGGCGCTCCTGGCTTACTGGGACGGACCTGCACAGAACAGGACTCTGTCACCACAGGGTAACTGCCTACAGCAGAGTCAACACCTGGAACTGATTCTTTTTATTTTTTTATTTTTATTTTTATTTTTATTTTTTATTATTATTTTTTTTCTCACTGATTTGTTTTTTGTTCTGGCGAAGGGTTTTTTTTTTCTTTTTGTTTTGTTTTGTTTTGTTTTTTGGTGGGGTTATATTTTTGATCTGTCTGTTTTATTGTTTTTATCTTCGTTTTTGTTTCTGTATGTGTATTTGCTCTTTCCTTCATTATTCTCTCTGGTTTTTTATATGAGTGTAATTAGCGCCTCTAACTTCTTTGTGATTGTGGTTGTGATCTGTTCTTCCTTTTATCCCTTCCTTCTCTTTCTACCACCTGTCCTCTGCACTAGTGTCCCAATTTTAGTGGGATCCCTCTTGGTCCTCTAACCTTACATCTAATTCCTTCCTCTTCTCCCAATACTCTATTTCCTCCTTAACTCATTTTAAATTTAAACTCCTCAGGGGAAAAATTGCCATACACAGGACTTGTATACTGCATATAATTTTTCTGGTGTGTTTTAGATTTTGTTATATAACCGCAACTCTATACAGCTAAAAGTGGTAAATAACTGGTTAGCTCAGTCTGTCATTTTCTAGGCTGTGTTTGATGCTTTAGTTAACATTATAGCCAAATGTGAAATAATTGTTCTAAACATCTTTCCTTCCTGATATTTCATGATTGAGATTGACTAAGGGACACAGAAAATACAGTGGCACAGTACCAAAGAATCAAGGACTGGGCCAAACAGGTAGCAACTTCGCATACCCAACGAATTGAAGAGGTAGGATCTGGCAGAAAGCTCAAAACCTAAAAGCAAGCTCCACTTGGAAGATACTGCAGAGAAGTAGTCATCTTCTAAAGATCTTAAACACTAGCAATAAAGTAACCTACTATAGGTAATTTGCAAACATCACCCCAGGAATTAAAGAAAGAAAAAATGAGACGACACTTAAACAAGATGCAACCCCACACATCCAATTCACCAAAGGCAAACCTAGGGAGCAACGAGGTGGGACAATCCGAAAGCCACCCACCTGGCCTATCTGAAGTGGTAACAACAAAGCAACTGAATGAGGTTCTGGAAAAAATTAAAACAGAAATAATCTCACAGATAACTGCAGAGATAATGTCTACAATGAAGACCATGCTTAAGGACACTATAGTTGATACAGACAAAAAAATAGATGAACTTAAGAAAACTATAGAAACCATGAATGCTCAGCATAGGAAAGAAATGGAATCCATAAGACAGATTCAAGCAGATACCCAAGAGATAAAAAATTCCATTGAAAGTATTTGTAGCAGAATAAGCCAATGCGAGGACAGGATCTCAGATATAGAAGACAGGCTTGCAATTAGTGATCATGAAATGGAAAAATTCTTAAAAATAGCAAGGGACCATGAAAAATCAATTCAGCAGCTGCTAGATGACTCAAAGATAAACAACTTAAGAATAATTGGAATAAATGAAAAAGCAGGAGATAGCATCAACGACATTAAAACCTTGTTCAAAGACATAATCAGGGAGAACTTTCCTGGAAGAGAAAAGGAATTTGACACCCCTATAAGTGAAGCTTTTAGAACACCAACTAGACATGATCAAAAAAAAACTTCAGCCAGACATATTATAGTCAAGATCCCAGAAATTCAACAGAAGGGCAGAATCTTAAAAGCTGTTAGGGAGAAGAGACAAATCACCTATGAAGGAAAACCCATCAGAATCACAGCTGACTTTTCAGCACAAACCCTCAATTCAAGAAGAGCTTGGAATGATGTATTGCAAGCTCTAAAGGAAAATAATTTTCAGCCCAGATTGATGTACCCTGCAAAACTATCTTTCAAAATTGATGGAGAAATAAAATACTTTCATGACAAAGAACATCTGAGAAAATTTATGACCACCAAACCAGCACTCCAAAATGTTCTGAAGGACATTCTAGAAAGAGATAGGAACCCCAACAGAAGGAATCCACCAGGCAGGGCAAATAATTAAATAGCCGGAAAGCAGAAAAACAAAGAGTGGGAACCAACAACAGGAAAATATCATGACAAGTCAATACATATCAGTTTTAACCATCAATGTTAACGGTCTCAATTCACCAATCAAAAGGCACAGACTGGCGAAATGGATCAAGAAGCAAGATCCAACAATATGCTGTATACAAGAAACACATTTAATTCAGAAAGAAATTCATAGACTGAAAGTCAAAGGATGGAAAACAATACTCCATGCCACAGGAACCCAGAAAAAAGCAGGGGTAGCTATTCTTTTTGCAGACAAAGTGAACTTCAAGCCAAGAAGGATTCAGAGAGATAAAGACGGTCATTACATCCTTGTAAAGGGAACAATCCAAGAGGAAGAGATAACGATCATAAATATATATGCGTCAAATACCAATGCACCCAGCTATATAAAACAAGTACTAAAGGACATGAAAAATCAAATAAGCACTAATACAATTATATTGGGAGATCTCAATACTCCACTGTCACAAAAAGATAGATCAACTGGACAGAAAATCAATAATGAAATAGTAGAACTGAACCAAACTTTTGAACAAATGGACTTAGTAGATGTCTACAGAGTGTTCCATCCCACAACATCAGAATACACATTTTTCTCAGCTGCACATGGGACGTTCTCCAAAATAGACCACATACTAGCTCATAAAACCTGCTTAAGTAAATGCAAAGGAATTGAAATTATCCCATGCATATTATCAGACCATAGTGCAATGAAATTGGAAATCAATGGCAAAAGATCCCACAAAAACTCCCTAAACACATGGAAATTAAACAGCATCCTCCTGAACAACCAATGGGTCACAGATGAAATTAAAGAAGAAATTAGTCACTTTCTACAACTGAATGACAATGACAGTACAACATACCGGAACTTATGGGATACAATGAAAGCAGTCCTAAGAGGGAAATTTATAGCATTAAATACTTATATCAGGAAAATAGAGCAAGCGCAAATAAACAACTTAAGGGTGAACCTCGAGCTTCTAGAAAAAGAAGAGCAGGTTAAGCCAAAAGCCCGTACAAGGGAGGAAATTATAAAGATCAGAGCAGAAATTAATGTATTGGAGAATAAAAAAACAATACAAAGAATCAATGAAGCAAAAAGTTGGTTCTTTGAAAGAATAAATAAGATTGACAAACCCTTATCCAACCTTATTAAAAAAAGAAAAGAAAAGACTCAAATCCATGCAATTGAAAATGAAAAGGGTGATATCACGACGGACCCTGCAGAAATCCAGAAGATCATCTATACCTATTTTGAAAATTTATATTCTACTAAGATGGAAAATGCAGAAGAAATGGACAGATTCCTAGATTCGTATGAATTACCAAAGCTAAATCAAGAAGATTTAAAAATCCTAAATAAACCAATATCAACCAATGAAATTGAAGATGTAATTAAAAACCTCCCAACAAAGAAAAGTCCAGGCCCTGATGGATTCACTGCCGAATTCTACAAGAAATTTAGAGAAGACCTAACGCCCCTACTTCTCAAACTTTTCAATGAAATTGAAAGGGAAGCAATACTCCCAAATTCATTCCTGGAAGCAAGCATTACCCTGATACCAAAACCAGAGAAGGACCCAACTAAGAAAGAGAACTACAGGCCAATCTCCCTAATGAACATAGATGCAAAAATCCTTAATAAGATACTGGCAAACAGAATCCAACAAATCATCAAGAAGATTATACACCATGACTAAGTTGGATTCATCCCAGGGATGCAGGGATGGTTCAACATACGTAAATCAATAAATGTAATACAGCATATTAACAGAACCAAAGACAAAAATCACATGATCATCTCAATAGATGCAGAAAAAGCTTTTGACAAAGTCCAGCACCTTTTCATGATAAAAACCCTACAGAAAATTGGAATAGAGGGTCTTTATCTCAATCTGGTAAAAGCTATCTATGACAAACCAACAGCCAATATTATACTAAATGGCCAAAAACTGAAAGCCTTCCCTCTAAAATCAGGAACAAGACAAGGATGTCCACTGTCCCCACTCTTATTCAACATAGTTCTGGAAACTTTAGCCAGAGCGATTAGACAAGAGAAAGAAATAAAAGGAATAATGATTGGAAAGGAAGAAGTTAAATTATCATTATTTGCAGATGACATGATACTCTACACAGAAGATCCCCAAAACTCCACTAAAAAACTGCTAGATTTAATAAGCAAATTCAGTAGTGTAGCTGGATACAAAGTCAATACTCAAAAGTCAATAGCCTTCCTGTACACAAATAACAAACTTACTGAAAGAGAAATTAGGGAAACAATACCTTTCACAATAACATCCAAAAAAATGAAATACCTAGGAATCAACCTCACGAAGGATGTAAAAGACCTCTATACTGAAAACTACAGTACTCTGAAAAAGGAGATTGAAGAGGATATCAGAAAATGGAAAGATATCCCTTGCTCCTGGATAGGAAGAACCAATATAGTGAAAATGGCCATACTTCCAAAATTGTTATACAGATTTAATGCAATTCCAATCAAAATTCCAACAGCATATCTCACAGAATTAGAGAAAACAATCCTAAAATTCATTTGGAATCAGAAGAGACCTAGAATAGCAAAGGCAATTCTGGGCAACAAACGCAAGGCAGGGGGCATCACAATCCCCGACTTGAAATTATACTATAAAGCTACTGTGATAAAAACAGTGTGGTACTGGCAAAAAAACAGACCTGAAGATCAATGGAACAGATTAGAAGATGCTGAAACAACCCCAGACATACTAAGCCACCTTATCTTTGACAAAGGTGCCAAACACATTCGCTGGAAGAAAGATAGCCTCTTTAATAAATGGTGCTGGAAAAACTGGCTCTACACATGCCGAAGATTAAAACTAGATCCATATCTTTCACCATGCACTAAACTAAATTCAAAATGGATCAGAGATCTAAATATTAAAACAGAAACATTAAATCTGCTGGAAAGTAGGATAGGTAAACCCCTTGGAGACATTGGTGTAGGCAAAGACTTTATGAATAAAAACTCAACCGCACGGGAACTATCCCAAAGAATCAATAACTGGGATCTCATCTTATTAAAAAGCTTTTGCACAGCAAGAGAAACCACCAACAGAGTGAAGAGACAACCCACAATGTGGGAAAAAATGTTTGCCAGCTGTTCCTCAGACAAAGGACTACTATCGAGAACATATAAAGAACTCAAAAAAATCAGACCTCCCAAATTTAAAGACCCACTCCAAAAATGGGCATCTGAGATGAATACACATTTCTCAGATGAAGAAATACTAATGGCAAACAAATATACAAAAAAATGTGCAACATCACTAGTCATTCGAGAGATGCAAATTAAAACAACACTGAGATACCATCTCACCCCAGAAAGAATGGCTACTATTAAGAAATCAACTAATAACAAATGCTGGAGGGGCTGTGGGGAAAAAGGAACCCTTCTCCACTGTTGGTGGGAGTGTCGACTGGTACAGCCACTGTGGAAGTCAGTGTGGAGATTCCTCAGAAAACTAGGGTTGGAGGTCCCATTTGACCCAGCTATTCCCCTTCTGGGCATCTTCCCAGAAGAATTAAAAACATCGTACCACAACGATATATGTGCACCCATGTTTATAGCAGCACAATTTGTAATAGCCAGATCTTGGAAACAACCCAAATGCCCATCAACTGAGGAATGGGTAAGAAAGATGTGGTATTTTTATACAATGGAGTACTATTCAGCCATAAAGAAGGATAAACTGGAGACTTTTATAGGTAAATGGATGCAACTCGAGAAAATACTCATAAGTGAAATAAACCAGAAGCACATGTGTAAGCATCGTATTATCTCTCTAGTATGAGAAACTGAAAGAGTAAATAAGATCCAAAATGTACAATAGATATGGTGAATCAAAAAGAAACTGGTCAAAAGGAAAGAGAGACTGGAATAGGGAAAAGAAAGAAGGGAAAGGGAAAAAAATTGTATATATATATATAAGATGGTTAAGATAGATACACTACCATTTTTACTTAGTTCATTGAAGAGTAAGGTTTGTGCCAATAATGTTTGGACAATTGAATGCTAATGTCTGGTGTCCTGAATAACTAACTTAAAGACAGTAATACGTAATGTATTAACCATTGTTACCCTCCTATTATGTTGTTTTGAAAATTTGTTCTTCTTTTGATTTGTTTTGTTTTTTTCTTCTCTTTAAAATAAAAAAAAAAAGATACAAGAAACCATTGATGATTTCAAGACTAAGATTTGCAGATTTCACTGCCAAGTTGTAACTACTGTCTTTCACCTGAATTTCTTCCTCTCGTAAGCCCTTAAAATGGCTTCTTTAATAATCATATCCCTTTCTCTGTGACCTTCAGCTTGTCCTTCCCTTCATCCTCTACAAAGACACAAATCTTTCTGGAGCTGAAAAAGACAGCCTGCTCTTTTCCCCTTGGCAAAGGAGGTGGAGAAACTGAGGCAAGATTTACAAACTGTCTTCCTCCTCCAGGTTCTCTCTGCCATGCCTCTGCCTTCATCTTGAGTCACACAGTCAAGATTCCCTTTCTTTATTATTACTCAGCCATGTGAAGAGACAGCTTTTTGATGAGTAGACTCAAAACCTTGTCCTATTTATTTTTTCCTCAGGACCAATTCCCCTGCCTTCCCTGAATCCTCAGGCTCTCTGGGCTGGAAGCTGAGACTCACATACCTTGCTGTGTTTACAGGTGTCATCTCTGCCTCCAGATCGCTTCCTGTCCCCCACATCTTTAATCCAGGTGGCCACTGCTTCCATTATATTCCTCATGTTCTGCCAAGAGAGACAAGAAAGCAGGAGTATAACAGGATTTATCAAACATTCAGAATGTATTTCATATACATTTGCCCTCTTAATTCTCACATATAGGCTTACATATTCAAAGTGAGAATCAGAAACATTATAGCACCGATCCCATCTTCCAAATTAGGACACTAAGTCACAGAGCTCACAAGGAACAGAACTAAGAGCCTAATCCAGCTCTGTCTGCCTCCAAAGCCCTTCTCTCTCTACCACTTCAGACAGCCTGCTTGAGGCTGAGCTAAACAGTTAAATCAGGGGAATAAAAGCAGTCAGGCTCAAGTTTACCATTCCAGAGTGCTGCCTTTAAGACAAATATTTTGGTGTCATATAAAGGCAAGCACCATCTGTCAGTGGATGTGCTGACTGTCTGATCCTCTCTCTGTCTGAGGCACCATCAGCTCCTCAGCAGACAAAACAACCAAAGCAGCACTTTCTACTGGTTGTTATGGACACAGTCATCTCTTTAGCTTCTCCACAATAATCCCCAACTCTGAATTCGCAACACCCCAGGGTATTTCCAGTCACTCTAAGGGATTTTGAAAGATTCTTAAAAATTCTCAAAACCAAATTAGTGTCAGTGTACTTTAAGAAATAAAGAGGCTCTGCACCAGACTTTTCGGAATTGGAGTGGGCTGTATTGTGAAACCCAGTGAGGTGAGAGGCACTGGAATGAGATGAGGGGAAAGCAGGTCTGTTTCCTGTTTCCTCATGTAGGTGGACCTTTCCCCCAAGAAACAGGTGAACCTGCCATTCTGGCTTGTAAATGGGGATGCAGATCTTTTTTTTTTTTTTTTTTTTTTTTTTTTTTTTTTTTTTTTGTGGGTACCAGGGGGACGACCTCAGGACCTCGCGCGCCAGCAGGCGCCCGTGCCACTGAGCGATATCACCGGCCCCTTTTTCGTATGTGGGTTCCGGGAGTCGAACTCGGGCCTTCGCGCTTGCAAGGCAGGCGCTTAAGCCGCTGAGCCGTCTCACCGGCCCGGGGGATGCAGATCTTGATGCTGATATATGATGCATGAGAAAAATAACCCCAAAAGTCTACAGAGACTTCAGAGTGAAAGGTAAGAGGACATGGCACTAATTTTGTACAAGGGAAAGCTGGAAAGCAAGATTGCTACATTGGGGAGGGACACATAAGTGCCCTTACACTTTCCTTTCTGTTTCCCTTACCTGTGGTGGGCTGAGCACAGCACTCTTTAGTAATAATCAGAACTGGAGCTCAGAATCTTTTCAACACAACTCTCTAGGGAAGCACCTGAAACCTACTGGCCATATCCCCGATATAGAGCAGATTGCCAGTGAGGACACTGGTTCATACTGATGAATCACAAAGGGCAATAGGATGGCATAGCAAGCACCCACATACCAATTTTCTTCTTCACCATTTCTAGACAAGCCTATCCTTTTCAAAGTGCTTGGAATTTGAGTTCATTTTTATCACTGGGCATCCACCCATCCTCCCTCCATCTAATAACTATATGACAGCTAAAGAGACATTTATAGGAAATGACTCCATCCTGGGAACCTGAGGTCCTTACTCTGAATTCACCACACTGCAACTGTTGACTTTGGGTGAGTTAAACCTTATATTGATCCATATCCTTGTCACTCCCCATCAAGGAATGGAGAATTTCCTTCTTCTCAAAATTAGGCAAGACTTTGTGACTGTCTTGACCAATACAATAGGGCAAAAGTGATACTGCATTGATTGGTCATAAAAAGCTAGTGTTAAGAGATATTACACAATGACAAGATGTGGCTTTCTTGTCGGCTTCTCTCCAGTGTTCTCAACCTTGGCATCCAGTCACCATGTTGTAAGGAAGCCCAGGCTATATGGAGAAGCTATATGTAAGTGTTCCAGCTGACAGATCCAGCTAGGATCTTTGGCAACTGCCAGCATTCACAGCCAGACTTGTGAGTGAGCGAGCCCAGAATGATCCTAGCTCCTTCCTTCAATAATACCACTGAAGAAGAAAGAGTAACCCCTGCTCAGTCTTGCTCCAATCAGATTTGTAAGTGAAATAAATGTAGCCCTTGTTTGAAGTCACTGAAATTTAAATGATTTATTTTGCAACATGAAATAACCAGATCAAATCTGCTCATTAACTGCTGGAGATTATATAAATGGTGACACTTTCTATCTCTATACTAACTGGTGTTACTGATCAGTCCTGGGAGTTAGGAGCAAGCACTTGGGCACCTACACATATCCTAGCCCCAGAAATACAAGGGTGATAGCTTAGTTCACTCCATTCTTCATCCTCTAACCCATGCCAGCTGGGATCAACCCAACATTTAAAAGTCAAGAAAGCGTGGCTCCATTGACCTCCATAAGATTTCCATAAAATTCCATACAACCTACCTTCTTACTGTCATCTCTGGACCCATACTCCTGTTTTTCTCAAGTAGTTTTGTCCGTGGGTCATTTCTCTGATTAGCATGTCTTGGTACAGCATATAAGTCAATTTATTTTTCTGATATTTAGCACAAAAACTATTTATATAAGATGTGGTATGAGAGGGAGACATTACTAGATGTTTAGGCAAACTAAAGTGACTTATATTTCAAAGCTAGGTTATTAAATTTCAAAAATCCCTATTCCTCTGAGCCGCCCATCCTGGCTAACCCACCCTGTACAAAGACTTGAAGTTCTATAGAATTCCATCTCTCTCTTCTTCCCCTCAACATTTTCCCCCCTTAATAACCTCTTTCACCAATTACCCCCAAGAATTTCATGTCCAAACATGGTTTCCTTCTATCATGTAGGTCAGTGGCTCTCAAACTCGACCATATAAGAGAATCACTTGGAAACCTTGTAAAGCACATATTACTGGACCCCACCCCAGGATATCTGGTTTAGTAGGTCTGGGCTGGGGCCTGGGAAGTTGTGTCTCTAACAGGTTCCAGGGTGATGTTGGTGATGCTGATTGGGACCACATGTCAAGAACCACTGGTACATACTACACTTCTCCCACATCTGCTGTTACTCATTGGCTAATCAGAAAAGAGCACCCACCTAGTTAGTTACTCAAAGGTGCTTAATAGCATCCAAAAATATAGAATGTTTTTCTGTAGAAGATGTTCTTGGCAGAACACGAGGAGTATGATAGAAGCAGTGGCCACCTGAATTACAGATGTGGGGGTCAGGAAGCAATCTGGAGGCAGAGATGACACCTGTAAACACAGCAAGTTATGTGAGTCTCAGCTTCCAGCCCAGAAAGCCTGGAAGGAGCCCTTCTGTAGAAGTCAGCTATGGTTTTAACTAAAACAATTTCCTGCTTCAAGTAGTGTGAGAGTCAATATAAGTTAGTCTGGTTCAAAGCTACCTCTACAGATCTCTAGTTGAGTAATGTCAAGCCACAGTGTTAACCTCTTTGACTGTAGTTTCCTCACCTGTTAAACTATAGATAATAATGCTTACTCTTTAGGACTGTATGAGTGTTAAGGGGGACAGCACATAAAACACTCCACAAGTGTAAGTTACTTCCCATTTGTTCCACAAACTTTGACCAAGCCCTTGTAGTCTTTCAGGCACTCTACTGAGGACTGGAATGAGAACTGAAGAGGCTGAAGCCACATAACTGGTAAGGGAGGAACATTAAACAAATGTGGGTTTTCAGGTTTATGCCAGAGATGAATTTCTGAGGCCCTCTTGTAATTCAAGACTAATTGTTCCGTGCTCGCTTCGGCAGCACATATACTAAAATTGGAACGATACAGAGAAGATTAGCATGGCCCCTGCGCAAGGATGACACGCAAATTCGTGAAGCGTTCCATATTTTTTGGATGCAACTCGAGAAAATATTCATAAGTGAAATAAACCAGAAGCACATGTGTAAGCATCGTATTATCTCTCTAGTATGAGAAACTGAAAGAGTAAATAAGATCCAAAATGTACAATAGATATGGTGAATCAAAAAGAAACTGGTCAAAAGGAAAGAGAGACTGGAATAGGGAAAAGAAAGAAGGGAAAGGGAAAAAAATTGTATATATATATATAAGATGGTTAAGATAGATACACTACCATTTTTACTTAGTTCATTGAAGAGTAAGGTTTGTGCCAATAATGTTTGGACAATTGAATGCTAATGTCTGGTGTCCTGAATAACTAACTTAAAGATAGTAATACGTAATGTATTAACCATTGTTACCCTCCTATTATGTTGTTTTGAAAATTTGTTCTTCTTTTGATTTGTTTTGTTTTTTTCTTCTCTTTAAAATAAAAAAAAAAAAAGACTAATTGTTCCTAGAAACAGATGTAAAATGGAGGATGGAGTATAGGGACAGATAAATCCACAAGCATTATAGAATAATGTGCTATAATGCTGCTTTTTATTTTCTTTGCATTACCACAAATATTTTGCAGAAGCTTTTTCTTATATTAACAGCATATCATGGCAGCTGCTGGGATTTCCTTATGGCATTTTATCACCTCTAACTTCCATTCCAGAGCTATTGATTTTTTTCTGGTGTGTTCTCCATCATTTGCACAAACACCATCACCTAGTGGATGCTAGGATGACTTTGTTAAATTATAACAATCGAATGGTAAAACGATAGGACAACAGCCACCAAAAATCACTTAGGGACATTTGAGAACAGTAAATAAAAAGGTCACAAAAACTGTTGACACCAGCAGACATCCAGTTTGACAGCTAAGATGGCACTGCCATGTGGCCCAGCAAAAACACATTTTGCAACTGAGTCCTCTAGTCTGTGATGGGTATTTTGGCTTTGACTGTTGTTGAGAGATTTGCATTAGCTTAGATTTTGTGCATAAACTAAAAATTGGTGTTTTTATGTTACATTGTTTCTGATCAGTGTAACTCAGTTTTCAATGAAAAGTGTGTGTTCTGTAACGACAGTGGTCTGGTGGAGATGGCAGGAGATGTTGAGAGAGCTGCGAGCAAAGGCTAAGCCCAGGGTGATCTACTCCTAACACGGGCAGTACATCCTCCGTTCCTGCCGCTGCGCCTTGTCTTCCGGCTGAACTCATTTTTGATGTCTCTCTTAGCTCTCATAAGGCAAGCACCCTTCCTGCCCTAATAGGAACAATAACTCTAGGAAATGAATTTTTGTCATGGGCTGCAGTACTACTAGCTAGCAGCACCCACCTCCTGATCATTGAAATAGTCCATCCCACAGGAAATCTCAAAAATTAGAGAGAAATGTGTATCTTTTCAAATACTTAAATGAACTGTGGTAAAAGTATTAGAGGTAGTTATTCTTTGCCTAGTTAAAATATAGCCTGCTTGGCTTGCTTTTTAAAAGAATGAAGGGCCGGTGAGACAGCTCAGCGGCACAAGCGCCTGCCTGGCAAACGCGAGGTCCTGAGTTCGACTCCTGGTACCCACATACAAAGGAAAAAAGGGCCAGTGATATTGCTCAGCGGCACAAGTGCCTGCTCGCAAGCACGAGGTCCTGAGTTCGACCCCCGGTACCCACACACACAAAAAAAATAATAAATAAAATAAAAGAATGAAATATTTTTGTATATTTTGAATAGAGGCTTAGGATTATGATCCAGAATATTATCAATTATTTGGTAACTAAAATTAGATTACATCAAGCATTACTCTATAAAACACATTTTTGGGAAGTTAGACTGTGCCTTTTCATTGATATTTTATGTTTTCCTTAGCAAGATTTCAAATACAGGTAGAAGGAAAACGCTTCCTAACATTTAATCCAAGCATGTTTAAGTTGTAGAAAAAAGTACTTATTAAAAATCCTGACAGGTGAAGATATGTAAAATGTGTTTAGCATTGGGTGATCCCTGAGATCCTAGATTTGTGGGAATATCTAACATCCAATTAAAGGAATTCAACAAGAGAATGTGGCAGAGGAGTCATTGTTCTATTAAACTGTGGCTTGTTCTCTCTGTATCTTTCCCTTCTCATTCCACAAAGAAGCCCAAGGTTTTGTGTTCTCTTCTCTCAGAGGTGTTTATTTGGAGGGCATAAAGCTGCAGTCAATTGAAAAGACCATCCTCCTCTCTTCTGACATCAGAATTCTTTGAGGAGATTACATTAGTCTCCCTAGGGAACAAGGGGAAAAAAGCTGTTGCCTCAGGGGTGACAAGAGGCAAGAGCCAGGGCATCCTTTAGAGGTGAGGTCAGGGACTGGACAGTCCCTTGCACACATCCTCCAGAAGTCCCATCTTTCCAAGTCGTGTTAGGAAAATGTGGGAGTATAGTTGTTGAACTAATGATGAAAAGATATTCTACTAAGCATGTGAAATATCCAATGAAAACTTCAATGGTCTGACTGTCAGACCCAGGGATAAAATAGACTCCAGAAGAAGGCTTTCTGATTTGTACAAGTGCCCTGTGTCTGCCTTGCAGGCCTTGGGGCAGACGCCTCCCCAGGGCACTAGAGTATGGGTGTGAGCCTCAGCCAGGGGCCTGTCACCTGGTATTGAAAGCTGGCCCTACCTCCAGGCACAGCTGGAAGAGGTAGATTAAGACAGAGGTGTTTCTGTGTAGAGCACTCTCAAGCAAGTGTGACACGGGAGCGACTGAGACCCTAACCTTGGAGGAACAACAGAGCATGGGCCATCAGCATCTCAGCAGCAAGCAGCACACTGAAGACCAAAGCTCCTCCTCTGTGATTCTATCCTGGGCAAGGTGCCACACACTGTGAGCCCTGCAAATCTGGCAGAAACACCTACACATTTAACAACTACCTCCTTATGGACCTTCATATGTGACTAACTCTAGGTATCCTTATAGAGGAATCAGGCCCTTACTAGAAAACCTTAGTATGTCAGAAGTGGCAAGACTAGCCCTAGACACAAGGCCAAAAGCAAGCACGGTTTATAACTATGAGTATCCAAAACTGATGATGAACTGTCTATCCCTAAGGGGACCTAAAACATAGTATTAAATAATTAATTTGACAATAACTGGTGGTTGCTCACTACTCAAGAATTTCTAGGCGTTTAATAATGTGCCAACTGCAGTACAAAATATTCATCATAAATGTGTTCCTGCCCTCCAGGAGTTCCCAATCTAGATGAGAAGCCAGATGAAAACTCAGCAGAAACTACAACGTGAACATGTTCCCATGAGAGCCTTTCCGGAGCAAAATGGCCAAGGATAAACAAGTTACTGACTTTGAGCAGCCACTAGTGAGTTCTTGGATTTTATCCAAATAATGAGAGAAACAATATACATTTCCTGCTCATTTAATTTCAGCTTTTCCAGAATTTTTTCAGCAAAATAGTTCTTTTTCTAAATTAGGTGTTCATAGGTCTTTAAATAGACTTCCGCAGTCAGTGATATGGAAAAGAAATATATTATATTTGAACTCCTTGTTAATAGTCTGAAAATTGTCTCTGCAGAAAATATACATTTTTTCAAAATTTGTTTTTAAGGAATTGTTTCATTTTGTGCAAGGGTAGCACGGCATGGGATATTACTATGAATTGTGAGGTAGGAAAGTCATCACCCTTAACATGCTTCCCTTTATTTTTTTTAGATCAGCTGCCATTGGGCATCGATCTTTGGGAAAACATGGAAGAAAGTGTGCTTCCTTTGATTTAGCCCTTAGTATGAAGGGCACCAAAAATCTGGTCCCTCTTGTGCATGTTCTCGCCCTGTGGAAGCACAAAGCCTGGAAAGTCAAAGAAACAATTGGCATCTGTGTGCTATGGAATACCTGGCTCAGAATGGAACCTCTTCATGAGAAGGGAGCTCAACTCAAACAAAGAGCAGGATTTTATCAAAGTGATAGAAATTTATTCCAATCAAACATCCTGGACTTAGGGCATCCTGCGACAATGCTTATGGGTTAGCCAAGCAAAAGAAGCCTTGGAACTGGGCAGACTTTAGAGCCATTTGCCCTAAAGCAGACAAGTGCATTCCTAGTCTGAGAGAAGAAAAAGCTGAGTCGGTGTCCCTAACAAGAATCGTTACCCTACCCAGAGTCACTGGCTTTTCTCCTGGGTAAACGTCTAGGGGATAGCGGATGAGTTCCGGTCAACATGCAATTGAGTGAATATGTCAACGGTGCTCAGTGCGGCCATTACCTGGCTTTGTAGGCCGATGTCCATGCCGTGAGCCCCCTTTGAAAGCACCAGATAGTTAGGACACCTTTGGAATAATGGAAATTTCTTTTTTAAGCAAAGCCTTGAAAGAAAAATATTGGTGTCATGGTACAGACAGAGCACATTGCTTTTCCACAGAGCCTCCTGCTTTACCATTTTGTTAAAGAAGAAACACCACACATCACACTGACATTGTTTTCTACATCCATGTGAAGTGGACAATAAGTCTAAACCAAGCCACACACACTTCAACCTAACAGAGTCAAGGACATGAATCAGGCCTTCCCAATAGGATTTGTCAATAAATAGGGGCTTTCATTCACTGGATTTCTTAACTACAAGATTTGAAGCAACTGACTAGACAGAAATATTTATCCCGCTTAAGTGACTAGCAAAGCCTAGTCACAGACTAATTTGACAAAAAAGTTCATTCATGACTTGGCTGACTTGATTGACATTTTTGATCATCTGAATGAACCATGACTTTTGTCTCAAGTCAAACATATCCCGTTTTTGAAGCTGTAAAATCTCAAAGTCTTCTAACCAGGTTACCACTGTGGAAGAGGTGTTAGGTCAAAGACAGTTATGTGCTCTTTGCATTGTTGAAGAAAGGCCATTTGGAAGCCAGAACTGAGAGTAAAAAGGCTGAGCAGTGTGCGGGTACAGAAATCCTTTGAAGATTACTTCTGTTGGGTGACCTGAAAACTGAAATGCATGATACCAATTCTTTCCTGCATGGCAAAGGCAACATTTATGATTCATATATGACCCAGTTGACCTCAATGAATTGAAAACAGAGAAAATTACAATATATAGATTAAAATTAAATTCTTTTTAGAGAATTCCAGTGTATCTTCATATAAGTCTACTCTCATTTGTCAAAGTAACCTGTAAAAATGCTAATCCTTTTGCTAGCAAATATTATTGAAAGTTAGAATCTTCTATCCTTGTCACCAAAATGAAGTCTAAATGATTGAATATGAAAGGCATTTACCTTATTATGTCCAAAATATCCATAATTTCAATCTCTCATTCTCATCAAACAACAGCAATCTTCTTATGAAAGGTGTTGTTTAACTAAATTATATTTTACTTTTATTTGCATATTTTTACTTGGTAAGATTTTTTTTCAAGAAGTGACTATTAATTTCTGCATGTAAAAATGGCGTTAAGAGGATCATGACTCTTTTTAAGTATTGTTCTACCATCGGACAGTGTGAAAGATATATCTCAATGCAGAAAAATTGTGTAATATATTTAGATGCATTTTTCCTGGAGAAGTCACCTATTGTTTTTGTCAGACGCTTAAAGATTCCCCTTCCATTCACACATACCTCTAAAAAGGAACTGAGACTCACTCACCTAATTAAATCTGTACTTTCCGATGGGTTCTAAACTAGCAAAAATATCAGCCCAAATTTATATTTGGTGACTCGTCAGAATAAAATATGCTTTTGTCAACAACCCACAGGCCTACATTCAAATAAGGTTTTTATTCTCCCCTACCCTCAATGGCTCTCAAAGTCTGTGTCTACATCTTTGGGGTACAGACAGTACTACTAGTACTAAAAATTCATAGTATGATTACTAGGGGATTTTATAATAAAATGCACTTAAAATAATTATCCCTTAAAACAAATACTTGGGAATCATAACATATTGCCTCTCAGTTCTTCAGAAGTTGAATAGGGAAAAATAAAGACTTAAAGAAAATAAAAATGGATGAAGTCACACGTAGAGAAGGTGTCACTCAGCACAATATTCCCAAGGGACAGAGTTCACACTCCCATACACTAAGGGCATGCCGTGTGTCTGTCTTCATGTGTGTGTATGCATGAGTGTGTGTATGTTTGTATAAGCGTGTGAAATAAGAAAACAGCAATGATTGCTTCCAGACAAATGCGTGTCTTTTAAAGTGCAGAGTCAGCCCTGATGATGCTAATGGAGTGGAACATAAATACTGGCAAGCAAGTTGTCAAATAGAAGCTATTAAAGGCTGAAATTTTTCAAGGAAAATGTTAACTGCAGTTAAAGGGCCAAAATGGTCTTAACCTGATCTCAAAATCTAGATTTTTACTTGAAGTTCTAAATACTCAGGACTAGTATACTAAATTTAGACTTCCTAGTGCTGCAACTGGCATTTTGGAACATTTGGCCCATAATGATAAATCACCACACTTCCTGAATACAGGGTTAGAAAGGGACTCTCAGACATAACCAATTAATATATCAGTCTCCCTAGCAGCCTGGGGAGCAGAGGTGAGTGTGCAGGATATAATGAACTGCTTTGCCACATTTCAAATAGCGAGTGTGCTGGCCCCTACCCAGAGCACCCACCCTGATCCCCACCCCACACACACAGCACATCCTTCTTGCTTCTCAAGATTGTACCTATCCCAAGAACCAGCTCAATTTCTACCTTCCTGAGGCTTTCTTCACCAACCCCCTATAACCCCATCAATCTTTACCTTCTCTAAATTCCTCTATATTCTTCACTCTCAGTCCTACTCACTTGCTAACCCACATTGCTATCTTTTTTATAATAACAGCTAACACTTTACTTGAATTTTTACTATGTGCCAGGCACTATACTAAATGCTTTACAGGAATGACCTCATTTAATCCTCACAGAAACCCTATGATGTAGTTTTTAATTATCATTCACAGAAGAGAAATGTTCATATGAGGAAACTGAGGCTTAGAGAGGTAAAGTAACTTTCCCAGGGTCCACAACTAATAAATAATAGGGCAGGCAATCAACCAGGTTGTCTGGCTCGAATGTCTGCCTCCCTAACAGCAAACTGTACGGCCACTGATGTCTGATGTGCATATACCGTCTACTCAGCCAGATTTTTAGGATCTTCACAGCACCTGTGTAGCATTTCCTTCAAGTGCTCCCCCCCCGAACTGGCACTGTGCTATACCCATAATCAATCAGTACTTATTGAAGGAGTAAATGAATTAATAAGTGAATAAAAATCAATGCACCATCTGCAAAACTCAAGGAAATTTAATTGATTTGGACCTCCAAGTAGCATGCAGGATCAGGAGAAAATGCTCCTGTTACCACATTTGACAGTAAAAAGCAGATAAATTGCTGACTTGTTTTTCTTGTGCTCAGCCCAGAATTTGAGCTGGACAACAGGTCTCTGTGAACAACAACATCCCTCAGCTTTTACGCTGGAAACCCCCAAACTGATCCTTAGAATACACAAAGCTCACTGGAAGAGAGGGAAATGGGGCAGGAGTTTCCAAGTGCCAAGGCCAATTCTTCCCTAGACCCCAACACTTCTCAGAAGTTCCCTCTCTCTCTCTCTCTCTTTCTTTCACTGTCATACACATAGAGAGAAAGATGATTACCATTAGTTTTCTTCAATAAATTCTTGCTGAGAATCTAGACTAGAGATTCACAAACTTAGCTGACCAGAAAAATTGTCAACATCTGCCCCCCCCCAAGTTAACTGACTCAGAGTCCAGGCCCTGGGATGCACTGGCAGCCACCCACCTGATTCTAACACACATTTGGAGCAACGAACCACCAAAGTCCAATCCAAGCGCTGTGTACCAGGACCTGGGCCACACAGAGGTGGACATTAAAAAGAAAGCTTGCAGAGTAGAAGAGTCACAAAACAATTCTAAATACAACAGGAAAAAGTAGTTATAAGTCTACCAGGAAGTTCTAAAATACCTAAAACCAAAGGGCACCAGGGAGCTCAGAGAAGGGCCTGACTGCACTGAAAACTGTGTAAGTGTAGATAAATGAGATTGGTGTGTTTTACACAATGAGGTGCTGAATCAGACTGTGAGGTCAGGCTGACCCTTTCTGCTTTCCTCTATAGCCTCTGTCTACCTTTCTCTCTGCACTCCCAAATGCCTCTAAATGCCTAGCAGCCCCTGAAACCACTAAACCCATTTGAGCCTTACAAAGAAAACAGAAGTAGCAATACCTCAGGCTCTAACATCAAAATCTAAACATTTTGTAACTTTTAATCAGAAGTTAAGGAAGACAGAGATTTTTGCCTTAAATTTGCTCATTAGTAAAGCAAGTGTAATAATTTGTTATTTTACCAATGACTGTAAAGATTTTTGCCCTCATTCAGTACACATTTGCTAAACACCTACTGTATTCCAGGCAAGGTGTTCTGTGCAGAGACATAATGATGAACAATCACAGACCCATACCATATTCTTATAAACCTCACAGTACAGTAAGGGAGATGGACAATGAAAAATAGCCATACAATTAGTGTGTAATTGCCCACGTAGATGAAGCCTGTGAAGGATACATATACCTAGGTGCCATCAGAACATGTCACAGAGGAACACAGCCTCGTCTGAGAAGTCAAGAAAGCATCTCTGAAAAAATCAAGGGATTGAAATCTGAAAGATGTCTAAAAACAAAGGAATGACCAGAGAAATCAGTCAGGAAAAATCTTGTGTGGCAGAAGTGAGCCCAATACCGAGAATAACCAAAACTATACCAGTGTAGGCAGACCACAGATATTGAGAGGAAGTACTAAACACAACTAGAAAGGGAGCTGTGGGCCGGCTGATCATGTAGTGAGAGAGCAAGGAGACACCCAGAAGGCACTGGCCTGGAGCATGATCATGTGAACACTTAGGAAGCGCCACTGGCTTTTTAAAGAGATGTGGAAAAAGAATTGGAGGAAAAAGAATGGCTATGGATAGACCAGTTCGGTTGTCATGAAAGTAGTCCAGACTGGACGTGATCAAGTTTAGTTTTGAATATATAGAATTTGTGGTGCTAGAAGAAAATTGAGTTTGAGACAACATATGGCACATATGGCACTATTTAGGTAATGTTACATAGATACCCAGGTGTATAGAAACAAGGCTACTGTTTGGGAAGAGAAGAGTGAATACATCCCATTCAACACTTCAGCCTAGATCAGCAGTGCCAACTCCACTTTCTCCAGACCCATCATGAGCAAGGCCATCCATCAGTGCAAGAAGGCAGAGCCAAGAGTCTAGGGTCCCACTACAGTGCCCATGACGAGCAGTAGGCTGAGCACTGGGAAGGAGCCAAGGGACCAAGCCATACTGAGATGCTATCCTGGAGTTCAGGAAGCAGGAATTTATCTCCATTTGGATGAACTTACAATTCCAAACCTACTAATGAATAATAAATCTCAGACTCAGAAAGCCTCGTCCACTAATGACTGAAGATGAGGAAGTCAAAGGCCATGGTTCCTTGGTCCAAAGGGATTTTGGTTGGAGAGAAAACTAATGAGGGTTCCTAAGATCATAATCTAGAGCCATATATGAGAAGAAACCTTTCCCCTTACAGTCTGGACTGACTTCCCGTAATGAATTTTACCTTCTCAGAAAGGTGATTGCTTAAGATTGTAGACTGAGGCACTCATACTCTACAGGGGGTTCATTGCACAGGAGCTGTCAGTGGAGGAAGCTAGAGACTCCAAAGTCTCCTGATACTGTTACCATGGCAACTAACCCAGATCTGCACCATTTTATTCACAGACAAAAAACCCAGTTCAGTGAACACTGTAGGGAAGTGGGAGCAACTTAAATTAACCAGGCTATCTTCTAGCCCCAAGCAATCCTCAGGATAAGACCTTGCATTAAGCAAAGGTCTTCACTGTGACATAGCAGAGGATTTGTTAAGCTCTTTGGATCTCACTGGTCCCATTTAACTTCTAGCATAGGGATAAAAAATTACTCTTCTCCAGGCAGGAGGCCTGAAGTTTCGCATGAACTCAGTTTGAAGTGGCAGTGGTTATACCACAATAAACAATCATCCTGAGCTACTTTCTTCACCATCACCTGAGAGATCAGGAGACTAACATGAGCATCTTCTGATCACTGACTAATCAGATGAGAAAATGGATTACATTTTATAAGTAGAAACTTGCCTTGGAATTGCCTTGAGTGTTTACATGTAATTTACATGTAGGGTTTCATTTCTTCCCCTGATAATGGGAACAAACCATGTCCCTGAGAATTTAACTAGGAGAAGAAGCAGCAAAATCTGTCCACATAAACAGACAATTCATCCATTCATTAACTCAGTTTGTATTTATTGATAACTTACTTTGTGCCATGGGGCCACAGAAAGGACAAAAGTGAGGGCTCTACACATACTTCAACAATGATTTGATTAAGAATAAGTATGTTATAAGCATGTATGAAATGTCACAATTAAACCTATTATTCTGTATTATTATTATGTGCTAATTTTTTTTTTATGGGTACCAGGGGTTGACCTCAGGACCTCGCGTGCCAGCAGGCGCCCGTGCCGCTGAGCGATATCACCAGCCTTTATTCATATGTGGGTTCCAGGAGTCAAACTCGGGCCCTCGCGCTTGCCAGGCAGGCGCGTACGCCGCTGAGCCATCTCACCAGCCCGTGTGCTAATTTTAAAAAGAATAAAGATGTAAATGTGTTATAATTGTGTATTATGGCAAAGTAAACCACAGTTTGCTCAAACAAAATGGAAGCTAAATCACACCCATGCAGTAGTACAGGTCATGTGGCCCTCCACCATACTGACATGAGAGTCCACCACCTTCCACCCATGGCTGTCACATCACTTTAGGTGACATGGTAGGTCTCATGGGCTAGGTCTGGAAGTGGCATGAATTACTTCCACTTGCAACCACTGGAGAGAATTTGACACCATGGCCTCACCTTCCCACAAACAGTGTTGGAAATGCAGTGTTCCTAGGCACCCGTATGCTGCTCCACAGTCCTACGGCCAATGAAGAGGAAGAGAACAGAACGTGGAGAGAAGTCGGCCATTTCCAGAAATAACAAAAACATATACAACGTTTTCTAGAAACAGAGACATGAGAATAACTAGAAAATACCTACCATACTCAAAAATATTTCAAATACCTATAAAGGAAATATTTAACTTTACTTCTAATTCAATCAATGATAATTTTAGCAACAATGAAGTATCATGTTCAAATTGCCAAAAATAAAATATCAATAGTGGTTATCATTGGCAAGAATCCAAACAAAAGGGAAACTCACTCTCAACTGCAGAAAGCACCAATTAGTAAATCTTTCTGAAGGACAATTTGGTAGTATGCATACACGAGGTTTTTTAAATACCAACTATAAAGAAATCAGTTATCAAATGGTATGGTTTTCATCTATCTATATTTCAACCTCACTTCTGAGCCTGCACTTCCACTCAGTAGGGAGAAAGTACACCTGTCAATTCCAGTTACCACTAATTTCTAATTTAAAACTCAACTTTTTGAGGAAAAAAATTCATCCAATTAAGTGTTGCACTCTGCAGGTGGGCTCTATACACTGGAAATAGATTTCCCTGGGAAGCCTCCAGAATTAGCTCAGTCCTGCCAATAACTTTATTTTACACTCTGACCTCAAGAACTCTAAGAGGATTAGTTTGTGTTGTTGTAAGCCACTGCATTTGTGGTAATTTGTGTCAACAGATTAGGAAACTAATATGCAGTCTGATACCTGGAAGTACTGTGCTGCTGTAACAAATACGTAAAAATGTGGCTGTGGCTTTGGAGTTGAGCAATAAGAAGAGGATGGAAGAACTTTGTGGAACATGACAGAAATGGCCTAGATTTCCTTGTGGAAATTGTTGATAGAAACAGATGCTAAAGACTCTTCCAGAAGAGGTTTCAAAAGGAAGTGAGAAGCATGGTTGAGAAAATCTGTATCAGAAAATACCTACGTCATCATGAACAGAATGTTGGTAGCAATATGAATGCTAAAAGTGCTCCAGATGAAAGCTGGGAAGGAAATGACAAGCATCTTGTCAGAAACTAGAGGAAAGAGGATTCCCATTATGTAGTGATACCAAGGTTAGCTAACTTGTGTCCTATGGTTATATGGGAAGCAGTACTTCTAAGTGGTAAGTGTGGTTATTTAGTTGAGGAGATTTCTAAAAATCTACTGAAAGTGTAGCCTGGTTTCTTCTTGCTTCTTATAGTAAAGTGCATGAGAAAAGAGAAAAATTGAGGAGAGACCTATTTTTTAAAATGAGTGAGGACTTGGTTCATGGGAAAATTTCCAGCCCATCCTGATGGCAAAAGACAATTAAGATATTTACTATCAGAAAAGCATACTCTGGAAGGAAAGCCAATAGTGTTACTAGACAATCTTTTCTCATGCCTCAGAAAGAATGAAAGATAAGAGTTTTCAGTGACACAGAGGGCTCTTTGAAGGGATTAGGCATGGGAATCATACCCTGAGCCATCTCAGCAGAAGCCAGGCACAGAGGTAGGATTATCCAGGAAAGATCTGTGGAGGAATGTCTTGTCTACTAGAGACAATCATCATAACACACATACGAGACCCATAAAGTTTTTGAGAATGTCATATTAGCAGGAATACTGCCAGCCTGGACTGCAGGGCTTTGAGAGAGAATGAAATGAGACAGGTTTTTCAGATGCCCACAACTTTACAGGTAAGAAATGGGCCAATAAAACTATTCAACTGTGAGCATGTGTTGCTCACCACAAAAAGGAAGAATAGCTCAGGAGACAGAACTCCCAGCCCAGAGGATAGAGATAAAAATGTATAGGATGTAGTAGATAGAGCTGAGGGCCTAGAAGTAGAACATAAAATCACAGATCATTCTTAGATTTTAAAGCATACTGGAGTTTCCCTGGTTGTATTTCAAAAATGCTTGAAACAATGATTCCTGTGATCTTTTTATTTTCTCTTTTTTTGAGAAAAAATGTCTATAATTTGTAGCGTATGACTGACTCACCATTGGATTTTGAGAGTAGATACCTTGTTTTCTTTTTTTTTTTTTTTTTTTGTGGGTACCAGGGGGACGACCTCAGGACCTCGCGCGCCAGCAGGCGCCCGTGCCACTGAGCGATATCACCGGCCCCTTTTTTGTATGTGGGTTCCGGGAGTCGAACTCGGGCCCTCACGCTTGCAAGGCAGGCGCTTACGCCGCTGAGCCATCTCTCCGGCCCGATACCTTGTTTTCTAGTTCCATAAACCCACAGATGGAGAGGAATCTTTCTCCCCCATGCCTGATTTAGATAGTTTAGATGACAGATTTGTTATAATGAGCCCTTCCTGGCCCTTGTCACAGTCCAGGAAGCTTATATTTGTAATCCCATGGAAAAGTTATTGGAATTCTAGTGAGTTAATTCCAATCCACCACTTCCAGTGCAACCATGGTGAGAATAAAGACACTAAGGCATGTTTATAGTTGTGGGGAGCCAAGGGGTCCTAAGTCCAGCCAGAGTGGTAGTTACTGGAACAAAGGCCTCGACCCAGGGCCAAACCCAGGTTTTATTAATTCTCGACAAGGGGACTGGCTCGGGGATGAGTGACTGTGAGAGTAGTGGGAAGTACATGAGTACCATGAGCTGGGCTATGTAGGAGGCCTGAAATCACCTTTGCAATATGCAGAGGGAAGGATATGCAGAAGGAGTAATCTGCACAACACAATTCAAGGTAGTATCTAATGTTTCAGGGTCTGTGCTTCAGCTCTGATGTGTATCTTCTATGCCCTGGGAAGTCATAGCCTCTTTCTCGAGGCTCGATCCCAGCTGACAGTGTGGAGCATGGCTCTCCATCTCACCCATCTCACACATGTGTTTTCGGAGTTACAGAGGTGGGGAAACACTGACCTGTCACCTTGCTTCAAAGACTACACATCAGCTCCTCAGCTGGACTGATTAGCATTGCTTAAAGCCAATTGAAGGGATAAGGAAAAGTCCTAGCCAGCTCTGCACATATCAAGACATGGAAATAGGGCCAGGTCTAGCCGAGATGGAGATAACTGTTCTTTCAAGGAGAGCCATCCAGATGGTCCTCCACAATTGGTGACTTTCAATCTGATGTTTAGATGAGATGTTAAACTTTGAGTGGGCGTTATAATGGATTGAAACTGTGGGAGATGTTGGGATGCAGTATATGTATTTTGAGTGTGGGATAGGCATAAATTTTGAGTGACCAGAGGGAGGACTGTGGTGAGTTGAATAACGGTCCAGAAAGGTCCTAATACCAAGAACCTCTGAATATGTTACCTCATATGACAAAGGGGCTTTGTAGATGTGATTAAATTAAGGATCTTGTTATGGATAGATTATCCTATATTATATGGTTGGTCCCAATGTAATCAATAAGTCCTTATGAAAGAGAGACAGGAAGATCGAAGTTAGAGAAAATGTAAGAGTGGAACCAGCAGTTCAAGTGATGCATTATGAGCTAAGAAATTCATATGACATCTAGGAACAAGAGAAAACAAGGAAACTATCTGTCCTGAACTCTCCAGAAAGAATACAGTCCCATTTATACTTGATTTTATAATCCTGGAGGTGAGAAGCTTAAGAGCATAAGCCACAAATTTTGTGGTTTTAAGCCACAAAACTGTAGCAAAATTTGTTAAAGCGATGGTAGGAAATTAATATATTCCTCTTCCAGCCCTGGTGTTGAGGCACAGAGTGAAGGAGTGCTATTTTTTTCTGCACATGGAGCTTGATCTTCACGGCCTCTCATGAGAGATGTAGATCAATTTGCCACACTTGTGTATTGGTCCCAGTTCTTCTTTGCCCACAGCTGTTTCTCAACATCTCTTCATCCCGAACACACTTGTCCCAGACCCATGTCTCATTGCATATGGGAATATAACACAAAACAAGTAGAAATTTTTCCTATTTAAGGAAATAATTTAAGGCCCGGGATATAGCTCAGAGGCACAGCACCTGCCAGGCAAGTGCAAGGTCGTGAGTTTGATTGCTGGTACAAAAAAAAAAAAATTTGCTTATACACATATATATATTTATTTGTTTCTGGCTTTGTTTGCAGTACTAGGGATTGAACCCAAAAAGTGATGAGCCCAGCCCCACGACCACCAAGACAAAAGTCTCACTAAGTTGCATAAACTGACCTTGAATCCTCCTACCTCAGCCTCCTGGGTAGCCTGGGAGTACAAGCATGTGCTGCCACACCAGGTTCACATATACCTAATTATAAGGATAATTATCACAATGCTGTGTGTAATTGCCAAGAAAAAAATGTGCAGGAAAAAAATTAAATGTCTCTCTTTTATTCTAAAAGGAGATGTGGGAGGAGGATGGGCCCCTGGTATTAGGGAATGGAGATCCCCAAGGAAAGGAACTGTGTATCCTCAGCAGCTTCACCAGGGCATGGTTATGGCTCAGTCCTGTAGCAGCTCTATTTCTTCTCCTCTCTGCTCCTTGCAGCTTGCCTAAAAATGTCACAACGTGGCCAGTTGCACAGAGGTGGCCACCAACAGGACAGAGTTCCTGAGCCAGGACAGGGCAGAGAAGGCCTACAGGCAGGGCCTAATAACCCTGCAGTGGGGGTGCCCAGATCTCTCCAACCATGGTAGGCAGAGGTGACAGGCAGCCAGAAACATTAGCTGGAGAGGCAGCATAGCTAAAAAGATCAGACATGGCCTGAGGACCAGAAGACCTACACTTCACCACACTTATGAGTGATAATTTAAAGGGCATAGACTTAATTGATACCTCGGTTTCTTCATCCAAAATGAGAATAATACATTCTTTTTCCCACCTCCCTCTGGGCTTGCATGAAAAATTATTAGTGTGTAATCAAGGAAACATTTTTTTCAACAGTAATGAATGCCAATACTTGTGTTAAGTGTGTGTTAATTTATTAAGTTCGTTAATGTGGCAGGGCAGGGAAAGTGGCAGTGAGGGGAGCACTTGGCCCAAGGTTACTGAAAAGCATTTTCTTTGCACTCTCTGGCAGAAACACAAGATTCGTATGTGCAAAGCAACTTGCGATCAGCATAGTGTAACTCTTAACTCAGACTGTTTGGGTTTTATAAACAGTTACTGAGTCCATTCACTTGCCGTTTGCTTTGCACAGGTCACCTTTTTTATCCTTACAATAATTACTTTTTTGTTAGTGGTGCCATGATTATCCACTCATCACAATTGAGAATACAGAGGTTAAGCTACATGTCTGAGGCCACACAGTGTTAGAGGCAGGATCTGAATCCAGGTCATTCTCATTCCAACTCAGGCCCTTTGCCCACAGAGCCTCCAAGCCCAATACTCTGGTCTTACGAGGCAGACTGGTATGCTATAGAAATTTGGAGCCAGAAGTAAGTATTGTGTCCTAATCTGGTCAGGGAGATGCCCTTAGGGAAATCTTGAGACAAACCTATCGAATATGAATTTGCAAAGGTGGGGACAGACACTTGAGCCACAAAGAAAAATTGTATTTCTCAGGCAAGAAGGCAGGAGTGTAGGATTTATAGGTTATAGTACATAAAGACAAATGGCCAGACCACAGCGGTGGCTCAAAGGGGTTCAATAAATCTGATGAAGAAAGCTGGCAGCTTCAGGGTATTCCTGACTCTGAGGTGAAGTCAGAATAAGCAGGACCCCTGCCACCAGCTGAGACCCTATACCAGAGATATATGGCAGCATAAGCTGATGTTGATGAGATTTGATGGGGGAAAGTAGTACTGTATTTTAGGAAGTCTGAACTGTGAGTAAACAAGATAAAAGAGACTCAGAATATGGAGAACAAAGAAGAAAGCATTGGCTCAGAGATACATGTGGAATTAGAGGCTACCTCCAAGTGTTAGTCACTTAAGAAACTACTCAAAAGTTCACAGAGATTAAGAACTTGACTATAGGGCCGGTGAGATGGCTCAGCGGCATAAGCACCTGCTCAGCAAGCGTGAGGTCCTGAGTTTGACTCCAGGAACACACATAAAGGAAAAAAGGGCCAGTGATATCGCTCAGCGGCACAAGCGCTTGCCCAGCAAGCACAAGATCCTGAGGTCGACTCCCAGTACCTACCAAAAAAAAAAAAAAAAAAAAGAACTTGACTACAGATTTTTCCATTCTTCTCCTTGATTTAATTGTATATAAAATTCTTGAGATCAGAAGAGTTTCAGATTTCAGAATTTTTTTCAAATTTTGGAATATTTGCACAAACATACTGAGATATTTTGAGAATGGACCCACGTCTATACACGATATTTATTTTCATGTTTACCTTATACAAATAGCCTGAAGATAATTTTATACAAAATTTTAATAATTTTGTGTATGAAATAAAGTTTCGTGATGTGAAAATTTCTAATTTTGACATCACATCAGCCTCAAAAAAGTTTTGGATTTTAGAGCACTTCAGATTTTTTATTTTTCAGATGAGGGATATTCGACCAGTATTAAATTAAATATCTAAAAATTCCAAATATTAATGAAATAAATAAATACTGATGAATACTTTTAAGAAGTCAATTCCAATGTCTCCCAATGCATTTGTCAGACACCTTTGCAGTGGCTGCAGTGGAGCCTGACCCGTGGCTCTCCCACGAGAGGGGAGAAATACTGAAGGTTGGGGCAGGCTGTGAATCAAAGATCCATGTATTCCCAACAAAGACAGAGGGTCAAGTGGGACCCAGGATCAGAACGGACAGCAAGTCAGATCCATGAGTGGTTAGACAAAAGGAGCAACATAAAGCACAGGCCAACAAGATCATGAAAAAAATGTCTTGCTTCACCTAAATGTTCTTTCTTACTTGTATTGGAGATGGACTGTCTGCAGGGTATGAGCAATGTTAATTAAGCCTTAGACTAAAATGTCCCCCAAAACTTTCTTGTATATGGAAGGTGACTGGATTGTAAGTGTGCTCTACTCATCAGTAGATTCAATCATTGATGAGTTCAAAAGCTGAAAGTACTGTAGGAGGGGACATAGGTGGAGGTGGGTCACTGGGGGTGTGGCTTGGAAGGCTATATCTCCCTCCCAGGCTACTCCCTTGTCTCTCTCTTCTTTCTGGCTGCCGTGGGTTGAGCACCTCTTCCTGTTTTTGTCTTGGAGCCAGATGAACATGGACTGAAACCATGAGCCAAAATAAACCTCTCTTTTAAGTTGCGCATGTCAGGTATTGTGTCCCAGTAATGAGAAAGTAACTAAGACGAGTAGCATAGGGTCACCAAGTAACACCAGGTAAGTAGCTACATGAAGGCCACATCTGCAGAGAACATACAGTCTTGCGTCGTTTAACAATAGGGATATAGTCTGACAAATGTATGGGGATTTCATCATTATGCAAATATCATAGAGTGTACTGACATCAATCTAGATAGTATACTCTATTATACTATGCTGTGCGGTACAGCCTATTTAAAATTTTTTTTTAATTTTTGTTAAAAACTAATACACAAACAAGCACATACACTAGCCAAGGCCTACAGGTCAGGGTCCTCCTTTCACCACCACACTTTGTCCCACTGGCAGGTCTTCAGGCTCAATACCACACATGGAGCTGTCTGCTCCTGTAACAGTGGCTTCTGGAATCCCTTCTGAAGGACATTCATGGAGCTGTTTTGCAGTTAACTTTTTTTAAAGTAGGAGTACAGGGCCGGTGAGATAGCTCAGCGGCATAAGTGCCTGCCTGGCAAGCGCAAGGTCCTGAGTTCAACTCCCAGTACCCACATACGAAAAAAGGGCCAGTGATATCGCTCAGCGGCACGGGTGCCTGCTGGTGCGCAAGGTCCTGAGTTCAACCCCCGGTACCCACAAAAAAATAAAATAAAATAAAATAAAATAAAATAAAATAAAATAAAGTAGGAGTACACTCTAAAATAATGATAAAAGGTATAGTGTAGTAGGTTTATTAGCACAACAATTACATAAACCAGTAACAGTCATTTATTGTCGTTGTCCAGGCTTCTGTACTGTGCATAATTTCATGTGCTATATTTTATGATTGGCAATGTCTTTGGTTTCTTTACACCAGCATCACCACAAACACACAAGGAATGTATAGGGCCTTACAAGGGCTACGATTCTACTAGGTGATAGGAATTTTCAGGTCCATCATAATATTATGGGACTGTTGTTGTACATGTGGTCTGTTGTTAACCAAAACATTGTGATGCCACACATGACTGCATTGTCACAGCCCCTTTCTAATTAGCCCTATATTTAATCATGAAATTGTTGGGAATATGACCCCAGACTCAATTTGCCGGTGCAGATAATAAAGCACTAAGACACCAAATAATCTTGACATGGCCAGGTTGTTTTACTTCTGCAGAAGGGCATGAGCACATTTTAGCAGGACGTAGCGAGCACACAGACACAACAGGAGGCTCCTTTTATTGTCTAACAGTGAGAAGCAGTTGACCTTCTCCCCATTGGCTGGTTTGAAGGTTCACAATCTATCCTAATTGGCTAGTGTAAGCTGCCCGAGGGGAAGGCCTGAAGGGCTGCTGGGCAGGGGCTCCTAAGGGAAGGGAGAGTGGAGTATGGAGAACCTTGGCTGTTGGTAAGTTATCTTTGCTGGTCAGTCATGTTCCCAGAGTGTAAGCTGAGTGGGCCTTTCCCTTAACTCTGGTATAAGGGGTTGGGGAGGGCAGCCTAAAATGGAGACACTCTCTTGTTCATATTTTTGATACAAAAGACCTTGTTTCTTACAGAATCAAGTCAAATCAAGGCCTGGAAAATGTATCTGAGGACTTGGAACAGTACACATCAAAAACCCCTCAGTGCCAGGGCCTGCAGTTGCTAGAGAGTTCTCTGTATCCTCGTCTTCTTCCTGAGCCATAAGGAACCATTGGAAGGTTGGAAAAGTGTTTTCTCTCAGGTTTCCTCTAACGCTTCCCTTCTTTTCATCTGACAGAAGCCGAGAAAGAGGAAAAATCATCATGCCACTGAAGTGTGAAAATTCCATGACTCACATTATTCTTCAATAAAAGTAGCTTTCTTCTCAACTCCTAGAGACATCTTCCCTCCAGTGAGGTGTTTCTAACACTAGCTGCTGGCTAGGTATTATTTGAAATTTACATTATTTGCCACCCAAGAAACCTGTACATTTTAAGCTGTTTCTAACATAAACTATTCTAGAAAGTCCTTTATAAAACATCCATATCTCTTGTCATGGAAGATTTTATCCTAATATTTGAACAAAGATTTTGCAGTATAAATGTAAAAATGATCTCATGTGAATGCATACTTCAAGTATGCAAGAAAGAGCAGGGGTATGTCTCTGGGACCAGAAAGCAAAGGTTTGAGAGCCTGCACCCACTAGGCTCCTGGAAGGTTGTTAGAGAGGATTTTAAGAAATCGAACAAAGCTTGAGAAGGCAGTCCTGGGTGGGACTGAATGGTGTGGAAGAGGCAATAACCATTCTCTTCAGATTCAACCTGATAAAGCCACATCTTTCAAGGTATCCAGGATCTGGCAAAAGGCAAAGCATGGGATTCTGGGTGATAGAACAGCACATGCATGTATGTCAACCAGGGTACCTAGGACTCACCATCCAGGAAGAGATGGGAAGAAAAAGGAGCCACAAGCTCAAACAGATGCCTATGTCCTCACAGAAGAGGCTAGGAATGGGCCTTTCAGGAACTATAAGAGAGAAGGAAGCTTTGAAGGAAAATATCCAGGATTCTCTAAAGAAGTTCAGATAGCAGAATAAAAGGAATAGTTTGGAGGAGGACAAGAGAGTATACAAACTTACCTATGGCCGAAACCTCCCAAGAGGGATCAGCCTGGGCTTAAAACCAATTCCACTGCCGAGTTGCGATTACCATCAAAATAGGTCATGTAGCCTCTCTGAGCCAGTTTCCACATCTCAAAATATTGCAAAGAATAATGGAGGTGATTCATATAAAGCACTCAGTGCTGTATGTGGCACATAGGTGCTCAGCAATGTTTGCCAGTTGTATCAGACAGGCATTATCACAACTGTATTTATTATTACTACTATTGTTACTATGTAATAATAGTTACTACTATTACTAAAGAGCACAACAACGTCTCATTCCTACTTGATCCCAGTGCTGGACACAGAGTCTGGCATGGAGAATGCTTTTGGTAAATGTGTGGAATGATTGAGGGCAGAGCCGGCTTCATGGGCATGTGACGTGGAGACACACAACGCCCTACACTTAGAAAGCTCCTGCGCTGGGTCCAGTGCTCTCCTGTGGCTGTCTTGAAGTTCTTAATAATTTGTGCACAGGGCCCCACAAATTATGAAGGGGGCTTGAGTGAGGATAAGGATATAAGAAAGATGTGAGAAGGAAACTAAAGCATGAATAATTTGGGAAAACGAGAAATCTGCTGAGAGGCTATTAGGAGTTACAGTGTGCTAAGAATTTCCTCTTCAGAGTAGGGAGGCCTTCAGTGGAACCAGAAAATGTTCACATTCGGAGTTTTTACCAGGTCACACATTTGGCATTATATTGGAGGGTCCTGAAATTATTTACCCTCCCTTATATTATTTACTCTTATAAAAGTCTGGGATTTGATCAGCTCTTGATCAATAATATTTTCAGAGTTTATATGTCTTACCTCTAAAAAACCAAAATAATAGGGAAGAAAAGACAGTTCAGCTCCAACATTTTCTGCATGCTCTTAGTCTTATTTTCTATTATATAGACTCAAAAGTGGCAAACACAATGCAAAGGCTGATCAAAAACATAGAGTGAATGTTTAAATTTTAAAAATGTATTACATTAAGAGACATAGTGCCATTAATTCCCCTCAGAGCAGTCCCCCTTGTTTCAAACATACTTTTCCCATCATTCTTGCCACTTTCTGAAGCAGTTCTGGAAGTCATTTTTCATGAGTATCTTTACTGGTTGTAATCAAAGAATACAGTGAATTCTGCCAAGTGCCATCCAACAAAAAGATAGGCTTATAAAATCATCATGATGTGTCCTCATCCACCTCGTTTACTGGACCTGGCACCATAGAACTTTCTGCTCTTCCCCAAAGCCAAAACTATCATGAAAGGTAAACATTTGAATTGATTCAGGGCACTGAGGTTGCCATGACAGTGCAATTAAAGACACTCACAGAAGAGGACTTCCAGAACTGCTACAGAGAGTTGCAAGAATGATTGGATAAATGTGTTTGAAGAAAGAGGAAGTATTTTGAGAGAAATTAATGGCAATTTCTCTTTTACTGAATAAATTATTTTTAATTTAACCATCTGCTGTATTTTGTGATTACAACTCTTACCATAATAATCTCACCATCACAAACCAATGTTTTAAAACTGTATTCTCGGGGCCGGTGAGATGACTCAGCAGCTTAAGCGCCTGCCCAGCAAGCGCGAGGTCCTGAGGTCGACCCCCCGGGTACCCACAAAAAATAATAATAATAAAAAAATGAATAAAACTGTATTCTCCTAATATAAGACAGATAATAGGAAATAAAATATAAATCTTTTGCAAAAGGGAAAGGGACCAAAAGATGGAGGGAGGGTGGAGAGAGGGGAGAGAAAGGGGATACAAAAAAGAATTAAAATGTGCTATGTTCATGTACCAACTCCCCACAAGGAATGCAATCATTATGTACCAATAAAAATTTAGCAATAAACTATATTTTCCTATCAAAATACATAACTCCAAAACTTCACAGCTCATGCATTACCAAGCAGAGCTCTTTGACACCTCCCAGACCAGCTGTTGCAGCCCACAATCTGTCCTTGCAGAGGTCGGTATCTGCGACCTCACAAACAGGTCTCTTTGGCTTCATGTTTCTGCATTTGAAGACATTTCACAAGGTACTACTGAAACAAACTATGTTCTACTTTTTACAATGACATAAGTAGCTTTTTAAAACCCAGGATTATGTAAGCCCCTTTAGAACAGTTTCTTTGTTTGAACATCTGGATGAGTTATCACCTGCTGTCTGTGTCTCCTTATGGTTCATTCACTCACCTGTGGCCCGTTCTGTGCCAGCCACAGAGGCCCAGTGATGAAGGTGACACTGTGTCTGTTCTCACAAAGCTCACAAACTAAGTAGGACAACCCACAGTCACACTGGTTCAGGACAATTACACAAGACCTAACCTGCTACCAGGTAGGAGAAGACTTTCTAGATGAGAGGACACCCGAGTTGAATTCTGAAGAAAAACCAGAGGGGACGGATGTCCCGGGGGAAATCAGCAGGATAGAAGGTAGAGACTCAGAGAACCTGACTTGTTCCTGAAGATTTAAGTGCTTCATTCAGTATTTCTGGTGTAGGGAGAAAGAGGAAAGTCGGGAGCAGTACAGACAGGATCTTCTAGGCTAGACTAAGTTTGGTCTTAATCCCCATAGTAGAAGGAAACCAGTAAAGGACTTTTTGTTTTTGCTTTTTTAATCGGAAGTATCCTGATCAGATTAATGATGTCCACTCAACAACATGAAATGAGGAGGTAAGAAAGGAGCTGTTGTTGAAGTCTTTTTTTAAAATTTTTGTTGGGCAGTAGGTTAAAAGCCTTCTAGACTGGGAAGAGGAATTTGGGGGCAGCTAAGTGCTTATAGATCTTTAGGAAGATTTGCTGAGCTGAATGTGATGAAAGCATCTCCCCCTCTTCTGTAATACCTAGAAATGTTCATCTGGGCTCTCAGAGTAGAATCATGTTTGGTAAGATGAATCTCATTGTGTGGGCAGAGTTTGATCATGTGTGATTCAAAGAAGTTCAGGAGTTACTGGGGGTTTATGATTATTACATCATTATTACACAAAGATTTTTCAGTAGATATCCTGGAGAAGAGATTGGGGTAGAAGGGGGTCAGAGATAAGATGAGAAAATGAGAATGGAGACTCCTGTGATTGTCCTGTGAATAAACCTAAGGCAGTGATCAGGAAAAAAGAGAGAAGAATGGTATTGAATGGTATCTGGAAAGAATCAACAAGATCTTCTTAATGGCCTAATGTAGGAGTTAAGGGAGGTAGGAATTGGGGATGCAACCAGAACAAAACAGGGCAGTTCCAGGGTAAGTCCCATGTGAGGTATGATGATACTTACATATGTGTGAGATGTCCAAGTGAATATGTATAGCAACCAGTTGGATACACTGGACTGGACTGGAGCTATCCACCACCATTCCTCACCCGGACTATTGCTCCAGCTGCCAAACAAGTATTCTGCTGCTTCTTCTGGTCTCCTCTGGTACCTCAGTTCTCAGTGAAGCAGCCAGTGTGAGTGGTAAAAATATAAATCAGAATAGGGGACTTCTTTGCTCGAAAATTTGTGAGGGCTCCCATCACACTAAGTTGTGGACACAGTTTTTGCTGTGACCTACAATGGTTTCTATCTTAGCTATTTTTCTCATTGCTGAGACAAAATATCTGACACCCAAAGTTAAAGGAGAAAAGGTTTATTTTAGCTCACAGCTTGTAAAGGTTTCAGTCCATAGTCAGCTGGCTCTAAGGCAGGGTGGTATGGCAGAGGGGCATGGAAGAGGAGAAACAGTCCATGGCAGGACAGGAAGAAGCCAGCAAAGCAACAGCAGACCTGCCTTTGCCTTTTATCCTATCCAGGCTACAAGTCTTTTGAGTGGTGCCACCCATGCCCAGGGTGGGCCTTCCCATTATCCACACCCAGAATCCAATACCACATACCCTTAATCCCAGTATCACACACGCTAGATCCAGCTACCTCTGAAAAGCCCCACATACGAGCATATGAGGCTTTGTGGGGACATCTAGATATAAGGCATAACACCTTCTATTATCAGGCCCTACCTCTCTGACCTCCATTTTATTTTCCATTCCAGCCAGTCTGGCCTACTCACTGTTCCATCTGAGGGCACTGGTGGAAAAGCCAAGTAGAGGAAGGTGAATTGCGGGACTTCCCTCTTGGAGGCCAGGTCATCCTCTGAGAGTATTTTAGGAGATGGAAAGAGAATGGTCATGAGAAAAGCAGTCAAGGTGAAAGTTCAAACTAGAAAAGGGAGCTGGTGCTTCCCCTCAAGGGGAAATACAGAGAATACATTAAGTACATTGACTTCTATCAAAGAAACTCATGAAGGCAAATAACATGGGATGCCTTTATATTCTATAAATCAAAGTATCCTAAATGAGTATAAGGAATTATCAATTGCCCATAAGCAGCAAGTCCAAAAATAATGGACATAAACTTGAGCATGAGACAAGTTGACTTCCAGAGCTTGTGATACACAATATTTTAGGCAACCTAAAGACTCAACAAACCAAATTTTAATCTGAGATTAGGCCCCTTCATGCCTTGAGAAAATGACTTGCATTTGTATTAATACAATACATATTTTTCTATTTATAAAGTAATTTTAAGGTTTAATTTTTACAGCAACCCAAGAAGACAGCAGAATAGGTGCTACTTTGGGAGGATGGGGAAATTCAACCCTACAGCAATTGAGCTGTCAGTGACAGGAACCCAGGCTCCAGCTTGTTTGGCCACCATTTTCCATTACCCATTGATTGCTCCTTCAGTCTGATCTTGAGATTCTTTGACCAATAGGGGTTCTCTGCAAAGAGGACAAAGCAAATGACATAAGAAAGGACTTGACATGAGGAAATACTGAGGCTCAAGATTGGATAGGGATAACCTCTAGCTAATAGTGACACAGGACCCCACTGCATCTCTGCCCAGTGGGTGGCACAGGGTGGGCACACAAGAAATGCCACAGGGCTACCAATCCAGGGCCTCCCGAAGGTGTCTGATCCCCAGCTGAGGCCACACTGTCAACTCCCAGCTGAGGCCTGCGGCTTAGCCACACAGGGACTCTCAATACGTCACTGACTTCTCATAAGCTCTTGCAGATGTAGAAATGATGAAATCTCACACATTTGCTCCCCAGCACTGAAATGTGTTTATGCTCCCAAATTTAAGGTTTGTTATGGGTTTTGCTCAGGGGAATGATTAGTTTAGTATTGACTTCTAAAAAGGCAATTGATAACAAGTTTACACAGCCAAAAGAGCTCTGGCAATTATCTGTAAATTCAGACCCTGTGAAGAGCCAAACCAAATCATTTAAGACCCCATGAATCCATTCCAGGGCCAAGATTATCCAAATTGACAAGCTAGAAATGAGATAATTTATGCTGAAATGGGGCTTATGAAATCAAGATGCTACTCTGGATGGCTGCTGCTGGGAACTGCCACACTCTTTCTCCCTTGTTTCTCTCATTTGTGGACTCCTTCCTTCCCCTATTACTCTCCCAGTTAAAGGGGCAGGAAAGGGAGATGTTCAGAATATTCTTTGCCTGAATAGATTTAAGGTTTTTTATGTGAAACTTTGAAAATGTGTACAGAATACAAAGATCTCCAATGTTGGGGTTTTGTTGGTGGTGTTCAGTTTTAATTACAGCTCTGGGATGGGCCTGGCTGGTTTGTGGAGAAATCCCACCAATGAGAAAGAAGAATTCTGAAATAACTCGTCTCTGCCACACTCATGTGCTGACACTTACTATTCTGCCAGATGATCTTGGCCTTAAACCTTGACATTAAATCTTCATAAGTAGCAGAAAAGAAACTGGGGTACCGGGGGAGCCTGGCTTCATCAGAATCTTCCTTCCTAGATGCTGTCTGTGTTCAAACACTAGGAGGGTATCTGGAACTGAGGTCCTCACCCACCAGCCTGTTCAGAAACAAACCATAGCAACCTAGAAGAAGAGTGCAGATTCTGCTGGATAAACCACACACATCGACGTCCTCCCCCACAACCCCATCTAAGTGAAAGTAAAGGAATATATATATTATTATTAATTATATAATTATATTATTAATTATATTATATATAAATAATTATATTATTATTAATTATAATAATATAACACATAATATAATATATTATAGATATATTTATATCCTGAAAAAGCCAGAAGAATGGGGGGGTTACAAGAGGGTAGAAGAATAGTTTCAATGGGGAGGGAGCAGATTGATGAGTAATAATTGTCCTAGAAGAGCTGTGCTCATAAAATCTTTGTGCTTGCAGAGGAGCTACACAGGTGGGAAGCAAATTAGGCCTTAGATGTATCCAGTACTTTGGAGGCAGGGGTGAGATGTGAGTCTAAAAACAGGAGAAGTGGTTGAAGATCTATATAAAAAAGACTTAAAACTTTTAGGTCCCCAAACCCATCTCAGCACCCAGGCAACCATTCTGATCCCCTTACCCTGCAGGAGATTTATTCTCTGGAGAAGATAAAGCAGAGGCTTCAGCTCAGAGGGTGGAGTTTAGGTGTGTAGCTGCAAAAAGAAGATTAATCAGAGACCTATACACCGGGCTATGGGGGAGCCCTCCCCAGCCTCGCTTTGGGGAGAAGCAGCCAGGAATCTAGGTGTCCTAGCCAATAGGAAGATTACTCTCTAGAAGAGTTAACAACTCCAGAGAAAAGAGTTCCACTTCGATGTTTTGGAAAATCCCCCGTGAAGTAGATACTGACTGTCTAATTATGCTACAGTGAGGACAACCATTAGAGGAGACTTGTCCTTACTCTCAGAAACTTATCACTGATCTTTGTTTCAACCCAAAATATAGAAAAAGACAACCAAAAAAGAAAAACAGAAAGAGGTGAGAGAAAATTCAAGAAACACTAAAACGACATCACCTGCACAGAAGATAACTTGAAAAATAATAATCTCAGAGATATAGGCACTGCTGTATCTATAATAAAGCTATCCAGGAAGTGGAGCAAAATAGGAACTCATAAAAAGAGAAAGAACGAATGAGGAAATTTGAGAATTAACCCAGACATCCAGGCAGACTAGAATAAAAATAGAGTATATTCTCAGAGAAAATACGTAAGCCTAAAGACTTGAATTTCCAGGTTTAAAAGGCCCACTGAGTACTCAGCATAAGAGAATATGAAGAACACTTTATTGTAATAAATTTGTAATATTGAGTTAAATAGAACATCAAAATATTCCAGAGAGAAAAGAAAACAATCATATCATAGTCAAGGGAATAAAAATTCAAAAGACAACCTACTTGCCAATAACAAAACTGGATGCTAAGCGAGAACAGTGGTGAACTATTGTCAATAATCTCGGGGGGAAAGGTTTGCTATCTATAATTCTATAAATAACTAAAGCATCAATTAATGATGAGGGAAAACAAAGGTATCAGACACAGAATTCAATTTTTTTCTTATACACCCTCTCTTAGGGAGCTAGTAGAGGACGTGTTTCGGCTGGTTGCCGAAGTCAACCAAAATATAAAACAAAACCAATTAAAGGAAGATAAGGAGATCAAGAGAAGGGGAGACCTACCCCAGAAGTAAGGGGAAAAGCAGTCCCAGTCTCCTTCACCCTGTGGAGCAGCCAGTCCGGCTGGAGCAGGACATAGGTCTAGGGAACTGGTAGACAGCTACGGTACATGAGAAAATTTAGATAGAGACACTGATTTCAGAAAAACAAAAGGTTGCATAAGAAAGCAAATGTAGCAGTGGTTCCCTACTTTGTTCAACTATGAACAATGTCTACACAGTCCTCACAATATCGATGTTATAATGATTTCACTATTTTGGAAGTATGAAATGTAATGACATAAAGAACAAGTGGAGAGAGCCAAGTGAGTGGACACTGTATGAAATGAGTGAGAATAACTATGGCATTGAATGTATGGACGAAAATAGAAGAAACACCTTCAAGAGCAGAAGGGGGTGGAGGGGCGTGAGGGTCTTTTGGTTTTCAGTATTTAGTAATATGTAACTATTACACTGATGAAAGTAAAATTTTTAATTTTTAAAGCACATTCAAACGTAAGTCTAATGTCTACATGTGCAAAAATGGACTCAATGTCTCCATTTTATTCCATTATGACCTCTAAATATCACAAAGAAGGTAGAACCCCTTTTCTTCTTTTCCACGATCTTCTGATACATTGTGCCACGGGTGTTTGTTTGTTTGTTTGTTTATTTTTGTGGGTACCAGAGGTCGAACTCAGGACCTCGCGCTTGCAAGCAGGTGCTTACGCCGCTGAGCGATATCACCGGCCCTTTTCTCGTTTGTGGGTATCGGAAGTCGAACTCAGGACCTCACACTTGCCAGGCAGGCGCTTATGCCACTGATCTATCTCACCAGCCCCACCACAGGTGTTTTTAACAGTTTCTAAGAAGAATCTTTAGTGCTCCCTTCAATAGCTCAGCTGGTAGAGCAGAGGACTGTAGCATAACTCTAGGAAGAACCTTTCTTTTCTTAATTTTAGTCTTTTCCTCAGTGGCAAGAAGATAAGAAACGTATCTTGAAAATACGTGAAGGCCAAGGCAAAAGCAAGATTCCATACGCTTGCCCACATTCTTACTTAGCTGTTCAGAACAGTCAACAGGAAGCCAGGCTCCAACTCAGGAAGTCCTTTCTTCAAGAGAAAACTAGACTACCAGCTACACAGTGGATAGGTAATTGCCTGTGCGTATGTTACCCAACTGTGTGCTAGGGGACGGAAAGAAAAATGCTACAGAACCAGACCACACCTTCTCCCTCTTGTCTTGTCAGGAATGCCAAACAAGAATATGGCCTGGAAGCCCACTCTCTTCTGGTTCTAGTGGTTCCCACTGCAATTCAACCTTGGCATCCACTGAAGAGATGTGTTGGACAAGGCTGGGGATATAGCTCAGTGGCACAGCGCCTGCCTGGCAAGCACAAGGTCCTGAGTTTGATTCCCGGTACAAAAAAAAAAAATGTATTGGACTAAAATTTCTTCAGGCTCCAGAGGACCAGAGAGATGTGATGTCACCCAGAAAAACTAGAAAGGAGAATACAGAATAACTCTGCTATGAATTGCAATGAGAAACCCATATGGAGTCCATAAGGGGTTTTGCTGAGGGAAAGATAGTGAAAGAACATTCTGTAGAGCCAAAAAGCAAGGCACTACTTACTAATCTTATCCCCCAAAGTGTTGAGTGCATGTGAACCACTGAGTTAGAGGGAATGAAACGACCTCAGTAAAAACCGTAAGAGAAGTTGGGCAACACTTGTGTGGTAAGTAGGTCAGCCAAGAGCTCTGCTCAGTTCTCGTGGTGACAGAGGAGGGGCAGAAGCTCCAGCTCTCTTACTAATATTCCCCACTAATGAGGCACTTAAATATGTTCCCTTATCTTTTTCCCAATCATGAAATTACTAGCTTCAAGCCTTTGTCTTCTGCTTTTCTTTCTTTTTGGGGGGTTGGGGGAGGGCTGACCAGGGATAATTTGATTCATATAGCTAAAGAAACAAACATTAAGAAATAAAAACTTGGGCCGGTGAGATGGCTCAGCGGCGTAAGTGCCTGCCTGGCAAGTGCGAGGGCCCGAGTTCGACTCCCAGAACCCACATACGAAAAAGGGGCCGGTGATATCGCTCAGCGGCACGGGCACCTGCTGGCGCGCGAGGTCCTGAGGTCAACCCCCGGTACCCACAAAAAAAAAAAAGAAATAAAAACTAAAGAAAATAAAAATAAATTATAAGGAGTTCCCACTAAAGACCCTTCAAAAGGATAAAATGATTTCAATTTTACTCAGTCTCACTCACTACTCCCTATTTCCTTCCCCAGAATATACCTGCATATCTATATATTTATACAGATTTTTTTTATTATTTAGTTAATATGAATTATAAGCCTCATGCTTCCTCCCTTCTAAATTCAAAATGAGGAGGTTTTCTCTTTTCTCTCATTTCTTTTTTTTATTCTTCACTCCCCCTCACCAACACGATTTACATTCTCAATGTAATGTATTAAAAAGTTGACAGGGACGAAAGGATTCACACGATGTCTGCTAAGAAACCCAATTTCCATGATGAATTGCCCGGAGCCCCTGAATCACAAACCATTTTTTCCGCTGTTCAGAAGTTGAGTTGTTTTTTTTTTTTTAAATCTTCTTAAAGCCTCTCTCCTAATCTTTGTCTAGAAGAGATGGGTGAAAGGATTTTTTTTTTCTAAACTAAGGAAAATATTAGCATCTTGGTTGTTGTGCATCAAATTTGAAAATGCAAGGTTAGTAATATTTCAAATCAGCCATGGTCCAAACCTCTTGATAAGTGAGTGTTCTCTTTCCTTTTCTTTCTCTCTGTCTCTCTCTCTCTCTCTCTCTCTCTCTCTCTCTCTCTCTCTCTGTCTGTCTCTCTCCCTCTCCCTCCCTCTCTCTCTCTCTGTCTCTCTTTCTGCCCCCTCATGTCATCTTCTTCCTCCTCACAGTCTTTTACTCAGTAATGAGGAGGAGCTTTAGGAGAAAAGGCAAATTTAGATTAGGGTGATTCTTCAAAGATCTGTCTCCCTTTGGAAGGTTATAGAACTCCGAATATATTGTCACTTTCTTAGAGTTGGCTGGATCAATCATAGATGGATGAAGGACTTAGCAGCAAAACCCTAACCCTACTCAGGTGACACGCCTCTCCTCTCGGCCAGCAGTGGTGGACACCAGAGCTGCATCTGCACCATGTTGCACGTGTCCTCCTCCCTGACCTGAGCTTCATTCTCCCAGAAGAGGCCACCCTGGGCTGCCCACAGGACAGGAGTGAAGAAGGACACAGCACTCATCTGAGCTCCTGCTAAGATTTTTGGACTTCAAAAAACCAACTTTTGCCCAAACATTCTAGAACTTTGGGGTTCTCCCAACTCTGCAATTTCATGTCCCCATTTGTGTGTACATGTGCTCCAAAGAGGTCAGTCAGGTGCCCCTTCCACTTGGGCAGAACTGGCCTCCTCTCTCCCAAGCACTCTGGCTTTTCCTAGAACACAATCCCCCAGAAAATGTACCATAAAAGAGAGAGAGAGAGAGAGAGAGAGAGAGAGAGACAAAGCACTAATATAGTCTTAAAAGAAAATAATTTAAAATATTTTTCCTTAAAGAATATAGTCAGGGCCGGTGAGATGGCTCAGCGGTGTACGCGCCTGCCTGGCAAGCACGAGGCCCTGAGTTCGAATCCTGGAACCCACATACGAAAAAAAGGGCCGGTGATATCGCTCAGCGGCACAGGCACCTGCTGGCATGCGAGGTCCTGAGGTCGACCCCTGGTAACCACAAAAAAAAAAAAATATATATATATATATATAGTCAACATTATACAGAGAGGAAGAGACTCTGATATTGTCTAAAAACTGCCAAAATGTTTATTGATTATACTGAGAACTTAGAGACAGAGAATGGAGAGTCCGTATACCAGAATTCAAGTCTGAAGCCACAAATTCCAAATTTGAACCAGAAAAGCTATGAATTCTCCTTTAAAAAAATTCACAACACAGAGCTATTCAGAAAAGTTTTGCAATTTAAGAGAGGCCATGATCTTGGCCCTACTGTGTTATGATTCTCCATATGGTAGAGGAACAAACTGAAGGTCCCTGACCTCCCTGCACAATGAGTAATAGAATCAGGATCTGGATGGATTTGACTGCTGGTTTATATATTACAAAATATGTGACTGCCTGACATTACATAGATAATGCATCTGGGTTGGCTGAGTGAAAGCTTTACAGCCACCAATGGCTTACAACTATGTATATTAATTCTCCTGAACATTTTCTGTGTTTTCCTAAGCAAGGAGAAGAAGCTCAGTAGGGTAGAGTTAGAATGGGACAAGTGCTTTGTAAGAGGACTGGATTTAGCAGTGGCCCCTTTACTACAAAGTCCTCAGGTTGGCTTAATTCAAGGCTAATAGAATGTCATCGGGATTCAGCATGCCTCTTTGCTCAAGGAGGGAGGAGTGAGCTTGGCTTGAATGTGGATACTAAGGAACATCATCGGGTTTATCACTCATATTTGTCCCCCAAATAATCCTTAGTTGTTATTTCAATATATATATTCGTGAACTTAATTCTTTCCATGATTCTGGTTGCAAACTGAATTATACAACAACCAAATCAAATTTCCCCTTAAGGTCAACATTGAACCATTCAATTTGATTCAGTTCTCATCCAATTCTGTTTGCAACCAGAATCATGACAAGAATTAAATTTTTGGGCCGGTGAGACGGCTCAGCGGCTTAAGCGCCTGCCTTGCAAGCGCGAAGGCCCGAGTTCGACTCCCGGATCCCACATACGAAAAAGGGGCCGGTGATATCGCTCAGCGGCACGGGTGCCTGTTGGCGCGCGAGGTCCTGAGGTCGTCCCCCCGGTACCCACAAAAAAAAAAAAAAAAAGAATTAAATTTTTGCCAGGCATGGTGGCATACACCTTTAATCCCAGTACTCAGAAGGATCGCCACAAGTTCAAGGCCAGCCTGGGCAAAATAGTAAGTTCAAGGACAGCCTGAACTGCATAGTGAGACCGTCTCAAAAAAAATTAAGTTCATGAATTGAGGTACCATGTATATCTCCCCTATGGCACAACTTGATTTTAAGATGGGCCAAAGTCCTGAAAGGAAATAAACAACTGAAAAGATGTTTTATATCACATGACATAATAAAAATGCAAATTAAAACAACAGTGAGATTCCACTATGCATCTATTAGAATGGCTAAAATCCAAAACCCTGATACTTCCAAATGCTGATGAGAATGTAGAATATTGGGAACTATCACTCATTGCTGGTGGAAATAGTACAGAATCATTGGAAGACAGATTGGTAATGTCTTACAAAATTAAACATAATCTTTCCATAGGATCCCACTATTGCACTTTTTGGTACTTACCCAAATGAGTTGAAAACTTAGGTCTACACAAAATCTTATAGATGTTTATAGTTACTTTACTCATAATTTCCAAAACTTGGATACAATCAAAATATATTTGAGAGGGTAAGTGGATAAATACCTACTGACAATAGAATATTATTCATTCCTAAAAAGAAATGAACTATTAAGCTGTGAAAAGACTGGAGGAATATTTAATGTTTCTTATTAAGTGAAGAAGTCAATCTAAAAAGGCTCCATACTGTATGATTCTATGGGGACAGTAAAAAAAGATTGTGGTTGGCAAAGATTAAGGGGGAGGGAGAGATTGCCAGAGTGCACAGAATTTTTAGGACAGAGAAACCATTTTGCATGTCCATAATAAATGTGGATAGAGGTCATTTACACATTTGCCAAAACCCATAAATATACAACACCAAAAGTATATCCTGGGCTGGTGAGATAGTTCAGCAGCATAAACGCCTGCCTGGCAAGTGCGAAGTCCTGAATTCAACTCCCAGTACCCACATAAAAAAAAAAGTATATCCTAACATAAACTGTGTTCTTTGGGTGATAATGGTGTATCAATATGGGCTCATCAATTGTAACACATGTACCACTAGTTCGGGATGTTGATAGTGAGGCAAGCAGTGCGTGTGTGGATGTGGAGGGTACATGAGAACTCTATAATTTCTGCTCAATTTTGCTATTATCCTAAAACACTTTTAAAAATAAAATATATTTTAAAGAAAAAATAAATAATTGTACAAAGCAAATGGTACTTCATATGTCAAAGTCTATGGAATTGTGTCAAGGCAACAAAAGCCAAAGAAAAAGAGAAATAAAGACATCACAAAACCATGGGAATAGGAAAGAGGTAAATAAGGTACAAGAGAAGGGAACTCATCATCAGTGAAGTCAAATGGAGGAAATGGACTAATTACTCTGAAATTCACTTTAAGAGCATAATTTTAAAGTAGCTAAGACTGAAAGAAAAAAGAGATAGTAGATTGAAGAAAATAACTATTTGAAAGGAAAAAGGAAGATTTCATTTCACGACCTGAAAAATCTGTTCAATGTTCATGGAATAATAAAAGGAATATTCTACCATGACACAGAAATGACCAGATAGAATGTAAATTCTGTGAAGAGAGGGACTGTTTTTCATTCTTTATTGTATCACTAATGCCTGTAATAGTGGCTGGCACCCAACAATGTTTGTTAATGCATAAACTATTCCATAAATCACAAGGATAAAATTTGGGATATATTTACAAGATGGTACAAAGAAAATCACCAGTGACAAAGAAACTAGATGTATCATTCAGGGTCTGCTAATTACTATAGCAAATATCCTAAATAGTTAGTAGTATCTGCAGTGAAGATGTATTTATTATTGTCATCATAATCTGATATGAAGATTATGGAGATAACTTCACTCAACATAGTCATTTAGGAAACCTGCTTCATTAATTTGTTGGTTCTGTCTCTCCTAGAGCCTTAGAGTCCTCCATTAAGTTATCTGTATCCAGCTGGTAACGACAGAAAATAAGATACATGAAGGTTCACAAAAAGGCATTTTAGGGGTCTTGTTTAGTTGGGGCATCTATCACCATTCCCCAAGTTCCATCAGCCAGAACTCAATCAGAGGTCCCAACTAACTGCAAGAGACACTGGGAAATATACTCTAGTTGTAACAGGTGATGTTAGCAACGTTCCAGAGCAGCAAAGAAGCAACTGCAGGTATCACCAATGCTTATTCTCTGGGTCAGTGTCTGGGGCTGTCAAGAGACACAGAGACAGACAGACAGGCACACAGAGATAAAATTAATTCACACAGAGAGTTTGGAGAACTTCCTCACAAGATGACCACCAAAAAATGACTCCAACAGCTAATACATGATGAAAAGAAGGATAACATAAGATTAATGGGAATCAATGAAGAATCAAAGATATCACAAGGGGCATAAAAAAACTGTTCACAGAAGTAACAGAAGAAAACTTTTCAAGCATGGAAAAAGAATTGAGATAGTCATGATCAGGAAAACAAAACCATGAAAAGATATAATCGAGAGTCCAAAAATTCAACACAAGAACAAAATACTAAAAGCTGTTAGAGATATGGAACAAATCATCTATAAAGGAACACCCATTGAATCACATAAGACTTCTCAACTAAAACCCTTAAGAAAAGAAGTTGGAGTAAAGTATCACAAGCCCTAAAACAAACAAACAAACAAACAAAAACCTCTAACCCAGATTGATGTACCCCACAAAATTATTGTTCAAAATTGATGGAGAAGTAAGATACTTTCCATGGTAAAAACATGTAAAGAAATTCATGACCATCAAAACAGCACTCCAAAAATTTCTGAAGGATATTCTAGAAAAAGACAATGAATTCAATAATTCCAAGCATCCAAATAGAATATATCCACCAAGCAAGACAAAAAAAAAAAAAAAAAAACACAGAAACTACATAAATACATGGAAATTAAATAACACCTCCTGAACAATCGATAGGTCACAGATAATATTAAAAGAAAACTTAGTCTCTACAATAAACAAGAACACTAATGCAACATACTAGAACTTATGGGATGTAATGAAAGCAGTCTTACAAGGGAAATTTGTAGCAGTAATTTTCCACATTGGAAAAACAGAGTGAGCTCAAATAAATAACCTAATGTAGAACTTCAAACTTCTAGAAAAACAACAGCAACCTAAACCCAAATCACAAACAAGTCTCAACTGTAGTAATTACTGTTCCTTGATACCCTTTGGATATCCTATACCAGTCATTGGCTACTTAAAGCTCTAAGCAGATGTACTCCCAGAAACTTTAAGCTATTTTAATGCACAGGGTAGACCCAATAGTCCAAGGACAATCTTCTGAAGAATGTTATATTAGCAACAAAGCATTTTTAAAATGCTGAAGAACAAACACACAGAACTAGTAAAAGAGAGTGCAGAGAATTTAAGTGGGGGACAAATGTCTGGTACAGGCCCTCAAGCACATTTATCTGTGCACTTATTTGGTGGTAGGCACAAAGGGTAAGGTATTTGGGGCACTGGCAAGTACATAGTCAGTGTGAAAGTGAGTACATCCATTCCAGCCCTCATGAAATGTTCACAAAGTACATTTTAAAAACAATACTCAGCAAACAATAAGAAACTTCCAAGTATATAAGAATACAACATAATATGAATAAACATTAGAGTTAAGAGAAAACACAGACAGCAGAAATAGATCTACAGAGACTTCAAATATGCACCTGTTAGACACAATTGTTAAAACTACAATGTTCATCATAGTATTTATGTTTAAAAATATAAATGAGACTTGAAAACATCTACTGGGAACATAACACTATAAAAATATCATAGCAGATTTTTTAAAATGTAATAACTTTTAGAAATAAAAACTATAATAATCAAAAACTCAGAAGAGAAGAAAGAAAAAGGTACAGAAGAAAAAATGACTAAGGATTTTCAGAACTGACTGAAAACAATGCTACACAGATTCAAGACTCCTAGAAAATCCCAAGCAGTATAAATAAAAAGAAATTCACCCCTTACAAAAATCATATCAATTTTTTTGAAAAAACAAAGACAAAGAGAAAACCTTAAATTCAGCCAGTGAAAATGAAGAGATTACAAAGAAGTGACACTTAGACTGACAAAAGACTTCTGAATATCAGCAATGGAAACTAAAAGACAATTGAACATCTTTTCAAAATTCTAAAGAGTGGGAAAAACCACAACCTAAAATTCTATATCCAGCAAAAAAATATTTAAAGAGAAAAGATATTTCAGAAAAAATTCTGAGATCATTCACTCTCAGTGTACCCTCACTAAAAGAAATTCTAAATTATACATTGTGAGCAGTGATCTCAGATTGAAGGTCTGAGATTTATAGAGGTATGAAGTGAAAATGAGTGGGATATATGGCAATTGTAAATTAATACTGATTATATAAAGAAGTAATAACAATGTCTAATAATATTAAAAATTTAAAGCATTATCATCACATAGTAATAATAGATGTTAAATTTATAATAGTGTTCTAAGATTATTTGGGAGACAGACAAATGCTATTTCTTAACTTGTTCTTTAATAATTTAAACATTCTTTTTGTAATTCCCATGGTAACTTCTAAAAGAAAATACATAGAACATATAACACTGATGAAATTAGGAAGGAGTAGAACAAAAAATAGTAAAAATAAAAACGATAGAAAAGTTGATGTAGAAAATATATAGCACAAAAATTTTGATACATCAGTAATTGTGAATATAAGCCAATAATGCTTCAATTAAAGAAAAGTTAGAAAAGTACAAAGTCCAATTGTATATTTTCAACAGACACAGACAAAATAAACATAAAATAGTTGAAAGTAAAAGATAGCATAAAGTACTACTAATAATAAGGTAATACAGCTATGTTAATATCAGGAAAAAATGGTATTTGAAGGAAAAATCATTCTTAGAGGTAAGGACTATTACCTCATAACAATAAAAAGGTTCAAATTATGAAGAAGACAAAATAGTTTTAAAATTATGTGCATTTAATAACATGGCTTAATATACAGTTCAAAAACTACAATAACAGGTAGAAAAATAAATATCCACAATTTGAGATTTCAGCACATCTCATCCAGTGATTAAAGAATAGGCTGACAAAAATCAGGGAGGACATGGAAGATTTGAAAAACATGATTAACTAAATGAGCATATAGGAAATGTTATGCTCAACAATTGCAGAGCATATAATTTGTTGCAAATATACACATATACTTATTAAAAGAGAACATATAGTGGACCATAAAGCAAGTCTCAACAAATTTCTAAGAATGGAGATTTTGTTCTCTGACCACAATGCAATTAACCAAAAACAATACTAAGATGATAATTTTTAAATTCTCAAATATTTGAAAATCAAAATAGAATAGATGTACTGATATCCATATGCCATAGAAGAAATCTAAAAGACTTAGAACTAAATAACAATTAAGATGGAGGGAGGTGGAAGGGAAAGGAAGGTGATTAAAAAGAATTAGTATACTAATTAAAATATGTTATGTACATGTACCAACACCCCACATGGAATGTAATCATTATGTATTGGAAACATATACCAATAAAAGTAAAATTTAAAAAATAAAAACACTGTACACTGAAGCCTGTGGGAAATATTAGCCTTAAATCTATCTATTTTTGAACAAAAAAACTGATAAATAAAACAACCATCTCACAAAGTTAGGAGGAGACCAGAAAAGAGAGAACAGCAAAAACTCAAACAAGGAAAACCAACAAGAGAGGAAGTAAAGCAATAGCTGACCCTTTGGAATGATAAGAAATGGCAGAGACAGAAAAGACAGTAAAAGAAAATCCATTTAGATGCTGATGATACCAAGCAGATAAGATAAAAATAAGAGCAATTTAATGCCTTTGAAAATATAAGTGAAATGTACACATTAACATTCCCATCATGCAACACACAGGGCAGATAATTTTTAACACCTCATCTTCTATTCAACAAAATTATTTTCAATCATATAATCAAAGAATGACCATAATAATAATGGCCATAAAAGAAACATAAATACTGAAATCGTTATATTGATCTTCATAGTAAACACACATGATACACATATCAAAGAATTAATTTAAATAAATATTACAGAAAAAAAAAACAAGAAAAATCAATGAATACTTTTCAATTGCTTTACCGTACTTCAAAGAGGAAAATACTTGTACTTACATATTGACGCATCACAGTAAGGAGTACAAATATTATAATTCCTATTTGTGAGCATAAACTTTTTTAAATTTGTTAATGACCTCATTACAATCTTCACATACGCATACCTATAGATAGTCTGGAAAGATTTGTCAATCTTTACTCAGCATTGAGCAGAAAACACTTTTTATTGATTTCAATTTTGAAAAGTATTTTTACATGAAAGAACAGATGTACAAATGGTTAAGAAAAGTTGAAAACACAGTGTTAAGCTTAGCCAGGATGTATATAAATTTCACCTCATAATAAATTCCAGAAATTACATTACTGTCTATGTTTTTGTTTCTCTGGGATCCATTCTAGCCACTTTCAAATGTTTCTGCAGGTATTCAACTCTCCAAATAGTCATATACAATGACAGAATTTTTATAACTTTTATTTCTTTGTTTTTCCTATCACTGCACGATCATTGTAATTTCTAATGTATTATTTTAACCCAGAAATATGTAGTAGCTCAGGGATCAAAGGTATTACCTGCACCAATGCAGGCAAGCTCTAATAATTCCTATTATGAACTCACTCTCAAAGTTGCACAACATATTCTGTATGTGTCAAGAGCTAACTCTACCATTCGAAGTTTTCCAAATTAACTTTCATATAAAATACAGTATTTTAAGAATGAATTTTTGAAGTGCCAATTTACAGCTTACATATATATTATGAAAATGCAACAAAAGTCTCAGCCATTCTCTTAGAAATTAGCAAAGAAAAGATTTGGGCTGGATGGGGGTATTATTTGGAATTTCTGCCATTTTATTGTTTATATTGTGGTTTTTTGTTTTGTTTTGTTTTGTTTTTTGTGTACCGGGGGTCGACCTCAGGACCTCGCACACCAGCAGGCGCCCGTGCCACTGAGCGATATCACCGGCCCTTTTTTTCGTATGTGGGTTCCAGGAGTCGAACTTGGGCCCTCGCGCTTGCCAGGCAGGCGCTTACGCCGCTGAGCCATCTCACCGGCCCTATATTGTGGTTTTTAAATCTTCTATAAACAAGACACTTCCTTTTGCCATATAGACATAATGTGAAGCTCCAAGTACCCTGACCTTGGTGCTGAATGGTTAAATTCCTAGAAAATTATAACTTATCAAAATTGATGCTGTGCACCAGGACATGTAAGTAATGTTCATAGCAGCATTGTTTATCCAAAAACAAAAAGCAACCTTAATGTCCACCAACAGAAGAATGGTCAGAGTACGATATAATCATGCAATAGTATACCAATTGCAACCTTCCTTCTAACAGAACCCTCTTTCTTTTCTGTGTAATACTTGATGCAATTCATTATGATGTATCTGTCTATATATTTGCTCTAATTTATTGACCATTTCTCTCACTAGCTGAAAATCTCCGTGAGTGCAGGTATCAGGTCCCAATTTATATCTAACATCCAGTTTGGTGCCTGAGGCATGGCAGGCACTCAAACGCCATGAATGAATGAATTAATTAATTAATTAATTATAATTTAGATCTGGGGTATCCTCCAAAATCCTCATATGTTTGGAAGTTCATTGAATCAGTCCAGTGATGAGTCCATAGCTTAATATGCTGTTAGGAGCTAGGCCTGGTTGGAAGAGGTGGGTTACTAAGGGTATTAACCTGAAAGAGTATATCTCCCTGACTCCTCCTTTCTCTGCTTCATGACCACTATTTTGTGGGGAGCTTTCTTCCACCCAGGCCCTTCCACCATGCCACTTCTGCCATGAAGCCAGCTGACCAGGGACTGAAACCATGAGCCAAAGTAAACCTCTCCACCTTTAAGTTGTGGGTGTCAGATACTTTGTCCCAGTAATGAGAAAATGACTAAAACAGATTTTGGAGTCCTAAGTAGAACTGTTGTTGTGACTATAGTGTTACCTGACTGTGTGGTTTAGAAACCCTTGGAAATGGTTCATGGAAGGAATTTAGAAAGTTTGGAGGGCCGGTGAGATGGCTCAGCGGCTTAAGCGCCTGCCCGGCAAGCACGAGGGCCCGAGTTCAACTCCCGGATCCCACATACAAAAATGGGGCCGGTGATATCGCTCAGCGGCACGGGCGCCCGCTGGCGCACGAGGTCCTGAGGTCGACCCCCCGGTACCCACAAAAAAAAAAAAAAAAAAAAGTTTGGAGATGCCAGCTGGAGAAGTCCTAGAATGTTATAAGCACACCTTGATGCACAATACTGATCAGAGCTGAGAAGACCAGAATACTGATAGAAATGCAGGCAGAAAGGCTCAGCTCTTAAGATTTCAGCTTTGAATAAGGATTCCATGTGCACTACAGCCTGGCAAAAAAAATTTTGCCCATACCTGAGACTTTGTAGGAGACTAAGACGGCAGACTAATTAACCTGGTGGAGGAAATTTCAAAGCAGCCCAACATTCAGATAGTAGCATGGATATTGCTTGCTGTTTATAGCCACATCTACTATGAGAATCAGGACCAATAGGCAAAGCTAAATAATTTTTTAATTTTGCTGGTGGCCAAAAAAAAAGCAGTGGCGAAGTTGGGGTCTAGAAAGTTGGTGCTAAGGAGAAATTGGTTGCTAAAAAGATTTGCAATAGAAAGCCAAGTACTTTGCATCAGGACAATAGTAAAGATGGCTTCAGGGCGTCTCAGGTATCAGTAAGACGCCACCCATCAAAGTTTTAAAGGTGGAAAAGTGAAAGACTACTGGGGAATCACAGTAGCATCCTGAAGGGTGTATAATATCTACATTTATTCTTTTGGTGTGTGTGTGTGGGTACCGGGGGTTGACCTCAGGACCTTGCGCGCCAGGAGGCGCCCGTGCCGCTGAGCGATATCACCAGCCCTTTTTTTCGTATGTGGGTTCCAGGAGTCGAACTCAAGACGTCACGCTTGCCAGGCAGGTGCTTATGCCACTGAGCTATCTCACCGGCCCTACATTTATTTTTTAGAATATTTCTATTGATGAATTATTAATTTTAATTTTATGAGTTTTATTATAACAATGAGTACTTAACAGAAAAAATATCAAAAAATAAAGTATTAACATTTTAATATTTATTCATTGTTTATAATAAAGCATCAAAATTTTCAACATCAACTGTTTTTTGGTTTACAAAGTCTAAAAAATAACAACAGAAAAACATTTCTATATGAACTACAATGAAAATAACAATAGAACTCTACAACAAAAATAATCTTTACTTCCATTATCACACCTAAGTCAGTCTTTGTACATGACAACAGTACATTCCATGCACACGTATTGCTTACACTGGCAGCACATATGTTTTCCTTTCCTGCCTTTTTTTGTAGGACATACTTGACATATTGCTGGTCTTGCTATTTTGTCAATTTCTTGCTAAATTATACAATGTCCACTTATCAGGAAAATAAGATATAAATAAAATAGAATACCAAAGATATAATGAGTGCTTAGAATAGACATCAACATTTTCACATCAGCTGTGTACTTGCTTACAAAACATAAAAGATAACATCAGAAATAAATACCTATGTGAACTACAATGAAAATGCTAATAAACTCTACAACAAAAATAATCTTTGCCTCAATTGTCACACCCAAGGCAGTCTTCACACATGACAACTGCACATTCCATACACAAGTCTCACAATGACAGCATGTGTGCTTAGCTTTCCTGTCTTTTTTGTAGGGCTGGTCTTGCTATTTTGTCAGGAGCTTCTTACTATATCATACAATGTGCACTTGGCAGGAAAACAACATATCAATAAAATAAAATACCAAAGATACAATGAGTGCTTAGAATAGGCATCAACATTTTTACATCAGCTGTTTATTTGCTTACAAAACCTAAAAGATAGGGCTGGTGAGATGGCTCAGCAGTGTAAGCGCCTGCCTTGCAAGCGCGAGGGCCCGAGTTCAACTCCCGGAACCCACATATGAAAAAAGGGCCGGTGATATCGCTCAGCGGCACGGGCGCCTGCTGGCGCACAAGGTCCTGAGGTTGACCCCCGGTACCCACAAAAAAAAAAAAAAAAAAACCTAAAAGATAACATCAGAAATAAATACCTATGTGAACTACAATGTAAATACAAACAAAAGTCTACCACAGAAATAATCTTTCCTTCAATTGTCACACCTAATGCAGTCTTCACACATGAAAACTGTATGTTCCATGCATAAGTATCACTTACCCTGATAGCAAGTATGTTTTGTTTTCCTGCCTTTTTTTTGTAGGGTGCAGTTGATATCTTTTTGGTTTTACTATTGTTGTAGTAGGTCTTAGTGATGTCGCACCTGCCTGCTCACCTGTGAGCTCACCAGTGTGCTTCAGAATTTCTTGCATAGTTCTGTGGGCAGAAACATTTTGTTTTTCCTCTGTTGTAAATGATCTCTGTTGATTTCCAGTCCCATCCTCTAAGAAAATTTCTCCATGATATTTTGTATTTATTATTTTTTTGTGAACTATCAAACTATTCATGCCTCACATGTTTAGGATCAAGTAAAACATAACCATTGCCAAACACTTTGTGTTTAGAGTGACATCATAGTTGCTGCATTACTCATCAACAATATCTACTCCACCTTTGATTTTGTTGTAAAAACTTACCATCTCAGGCTTCAGTTTTGTCAAGATTTTACTGTCAATTTTTCCATCATGGTGCAATGTTGACATCAGCAGTACCAGTTTGTTTTTCTTTGCCATATACAAGGCCAATGTTATGTCTTTCTGAAATCCAAAGATTGTACTATACAATTCTCTGTTTTGAAATTACAACATTTCATTAGAAATTTCTGCTTTGTTCTTTTGTGTAGTTCCTATGCTGGTCAACTTGTGCTCTGTTAGCAAATGTAACATCAATTGGAAACTGATAAAACAATTGCCAAATGTCACTTCCTGATTAGTTTGGAAGATGGGAGCAGCAAGTCTGTTCACACCATTTGTTTCATTACTATATGAATAAAGAACTGATGGCTGAGTTCCAGGATAAATTTCTAAATTGAAAGTATGTCTTTGGGCCGGTGAGATGGCTCAGTGGCATAAGCGCCTGCCTGGCAAGCACAAGGGCCCGAGTTCGACTCCCGGAATCCACATATGGAAAAAGGGCCGGTGATGTCGCTCAGCGGCACGGGCGCCTGCTGGCGCGTGAGGTCCTGAGGTCGACCCCCGGTAACCACAAAAAAAAAAAAGAAAGTATGTCTTCATATCTAGCATAGCATATATTTTTATAATGTATTTTGAAGGTTTTTTTTGGCATATACTGCCTAAAGCTACAGTGACCAGGTTTCTTGTGTGCCATTGTACTGAATTGGGCTACTTCCACAAGAAAAATCAAAAGAAAACTTTTTTTAAAAAACAAATCTTAAATTAAAGAAATTCAACAATGAGCATGTCATGGATAAAACTCACCTGTTGCTGCATTGGAGCTCCTGTACACACCTTACCATTCATCTACCAAGTGGGTGAATGTACAGATGGGTTCCTGTCTTCCCCAGGAACAGTTACTGTGAGCCACACCCAGATTCCATTATGGCAAATGAGACCTTTGCAGAAAAGAAGAATGGTAAGGGTGTGTTTTATCCCCCGTAACACTCAGGAATACATACATGAAAAAAGTCACACAGAGCATTATGTGGGTAAAAATCCTGACGACGCTTTTGCCCAGGTGTACACACCTTGCTGTTCATTGTACCAAGTGGGTAAACACAAAGTTTGCTTCCTGTATCCCTCAGGTGCAGCTACTGAGACACACAGCTAGCTACTATTAAGCTAAAGTACATAATTTCATTAGAAAAGTATGGAATGGGTTAGGGTTAGCCACAATAATGCCCCAAAATAAGAAAAGACACTCTGGGAGCCCAGCTCATTCAGGGCCAACTGGAAAAGAGTTTACCAGAGTTCAGCCATACAGGCACTCAGAGGCTGCTGCAGCCTCCAAGAGGTCCTGGTTACTGCTCACACTGGTGCTAGATCTTGGCATTATCCCTATGGTGCTGGTTTTACAGGCATGCAGAATGCAACAGTTGTGGGATCAGGGAGGTTTCTTCCCAGATTGCAGAGAAAGGCCTGGGAGGCCAGAAAGTGTGCCTCTGAGAGGACAATGCATGAAGCAGTGAGAGTTAAGCTACCAAGTGCAGTAGAGACCCCAGGAATTTGGAGAAGCCAAGAATGTGGAATGTCTGCTGAAGAAATCCATAGGCAGTGAGCAAAGCCACCCCAAAGGAGAGGCCATGAAAGCTGCAACTGGCCATTCTGTAGGCTCAGGGCCACACAAGTAATGTGGGGTTCACATCTCACCACAATTTGCCCTGGGTGCTGGACATAGAACTATAGGATTTAGTATTTGTCCGTGTGGGTTTCAGTTTTGCTTTGGTCCTGTTCCTCTCTATCCCCCTACTTCTTCCTTTGGAAATAGGAATGTTTATGCTATGCCATTGTATATTCTTTTTTATTTTTACAGGGGCTCACATTTAAGAGTTTGCCTTGACTCTCAGAGGACACTCTGGACTTGGACTTTTCAGCAATGCTGGAACAGTTAAAATTTTGACAAATCTTAGAGATGGACTAAATGCATTTTGCATAAAGAGATGGACATATGTCTTTGGGGCCAGAGACAGAATGTTATAGTTTAGATCTGTGGTGTCCCCCAAAAGCCTCATGTGTTTGGATGGTGGCTGGATCATGGGGGCACTGTATCATCAGTCCACTGGTGATATAGGTGGAGCTAGTTGGAAGAAGTGGGTCACTGGGGAGATGACCTGGAAGGATACATCTCCATCGCCAGCTCCTCCTTTCTCACTCTGCTCTTTAGCCAGCATGATATGGGCACCTTTCCTCTAGCCAGGCCTTTTCACCATGTTGTTTCTGTTTTGGAGTCAGCTAACCAGAGATTGTAACTGTGAGCCAAACTAAACCTCTCTTCCTTTAAACTGAGAGTGTCAGATATTTTTGATTAATGCAATGTGAAAGTGATTAAGAATGAATGAATGAATGATCAATGGTTCCACTTAATCCCTGATTGCCTGGGAGCTATTTCATCACTTTGAGATCACTTTTTATGAGCTATAATGTATTTATCTTTTCATTTCATTTTTGAAGGAAAACCTTATTTTCCTCATTTCCAAAATCTAGGAGTACCCTCCTCGTATGCACAAACATTGACAACATGAGAGTGGTTGGTATGAAATTGATTTGCTCTAAGAACTTCTAGCCCAGTGGTGGTGAACCTATGGCACATGTACCACAGCAGGCATGCAGAGCCCTCTCTGTCAGAACACAAGCTGAATTATGCCAGTATTGCCCCAACAACTAAGCATCAGATAACAGCGCACATAGGGGACATGCACATGCTCAGAATGGAGTTGCAGTGCCAAGTGATGACGTCACAAGCTGTGTCTCATTAACCACAACTTGTCCAAGCTTTTGCATGACTGATCAGTGCTCTACCAAGGAGATATATATATATATATATATATATATCCAGACTGGCTGTGAGTTTTAATACATTCATTTTTATTAACACAAGATCTTAGCTTTGAGTTTTCTAATGAAAAATTAAAATTTAATATCTAAGATTTAGCAAAAAGGTGTTCTAATTAAGAGACTGAGATTCTTTTAATGTTGTGCTGTCCCCCTGGTATATTTGAATCTTCAGTATCATGTTTAGTTGTTTGTGATGAATTTATGACAAGAGCAAGAATATGTACTTGCTTGGCCTGGCTGTGCTTTTAACAGAAGTTCCCACAAGGAAATGCACTCAGATGCCTTCTTCAGAGCAGGCCAAAAGCTGGTGGTCAGTAGAACACTGTCCCCTTGCACTGGTGGTCAGCAAATTCAAGAGGAATCCCAGCTGAGAATCAATGCTGTAGATTGTTGATTCAGAGAATATCCAATTCTTTAGTGTTAACCAATAGTGTTAGCTATTTTTGGTATAGCAATAAATTCATATTGGCTGCTCCATTTTTTTTAATTTTGCGTTTTTATAGACTCCAAGTCTTGAACACCAAAAAATGATGACAGCAAAAAAAAAAAAAAACTAAAAACATAGTGGAGGATCATTCCAAGAGGCCTGGACAGTCATTTGGAGTGATTGAATGCAGTGGGAAAGCATTATGTATTCTGTATAGTGAAAGTGTTGTGTGTTGCATGTCAAGTGTCACATGGCACTTTGACACCAATCACAAAAGAGTTGCCAAACTTGGTGAAAATGAAAGGAAAGAGTTTCTTGAAGGGAAATTGAGGAAATATTATTCCCAATATCTTTGCAACTATCTTTTTTAAAAAATCTGATAACTGCCAGATTTCAAATTTCACTGTGCATAGCAAAACATGGTAATCCCCTCTCTGATGGGAATTTTATCAAAATGGCTACATCATCTGGGAGTAATTCCCTTTTTCATGATTTCCTAAGCAAGGATAAATTATGCAGTGCATATCTGAAATGCCACTTAGCAGAAAAACTGTTAAAGACCGAGTCCCATTCATGCCAAGTGATGTTAGTCAACAGGTCACCACTGACTTACGAAAGACAACCGGTCATTCCATGTGCTTGGAAGAAAGCACAGATATAAATAATCATGCAAAGCTAGCAGTAATTTTGCATTATTCTCTTGGTGAGGTCATGAGAGAAGAGCTGGTGAAACTTGTGTCTTTGCCTGGAAGAACACAAGGGATAGATACCTACAATGCTTTTGGAGGCATTTTTGTTACAAGACATAAGACCAGAAAAAGTGGTTTCAATGACTAGTGATGGGGCACCTTGCATGATGGGGCCAACATCTGGTTTCCTACAGTTCTTTGTTAAAGAAGCAAAATGTCCAGTCATTCAGTTTCGTTGTATTGTACATCAAGAAGCTCTCCGTGCCAGGGAAAGCAGCAAAAAATTAGACAATATCCTCAAAGATGCCACAAAATGGTGAATTACATAATGGCTTGTGCTCTTCATGTTTGACAGTTTCAAGCACATCTCATGAGGTCAGGCACAGTATAATGCTTTACTTATGTACAATAATGTCCAATGGCTGAGCAGAGGACAAGTCTTGGAGAGATTTGTAGCCTTCTTGGATGAAATTAGGCTGTTTATGAATGAAAAAGGGCCAGAATATCCACAGCTCACCTATGTGGCTTGGCTTAACAAGCTTATGTTTTTTACAGATTTTACACTATACTTCAATGTACTGAACAAAAAAACTACAAGGTATAGGGAAAACAGCAGAAAGAATATTTTCTGATATCAAAATATTTGAGAGAAAACTGCAGGTTTTTGAAAGAGACCTTGAAAGTGGACAGCTGAAATATTTTCCAAATCTAAAAATGCATTTAGAAAATTCTACATTTGCATACAAACCTACAAGCCATCAGGAAACCTACAAGAAATTTTCTAGCATTGTAGTAGCAGCAAAGGAGAATTTTAGTGACAGATTTTTACAGTTCCATAAGATGGAGACAACTCTTTTCTTACTTTGCCAGATAAAGCCAAATTTGAAGAACTTGACCTTTCCTGTTTACACTGGTTGGAATTTGGAACTCTGGAAATGGAGTTATTGGAATTTTAAGAAAGCTCTATCTGGAAAAATAATTTCTATGACCTGTGTGCAACACTTGAGAAGAGAGTGTGAAAGGATGACAAAGGACAGCACAGTTGGTAGTTCTGAAAATGAAATGCCGGAAGTGTGGAATTCTCTGAAAAATCATTTTAGGTCAATGAAAGCACTTGGAATTGCTTTTCTTACTTTGTTTGGATTATCTTACGCTTGTGAGCAGCTGTTATTACCTTTGTATTATAACAAATCTGATACAAGAAACAGACTAACAGATGTCCTGAGTGCTACATGTCTTGCTTTCAAACTAACAAAGTATGATCCAAGGTTCAACAAATTATCTGCATGCATACAGCAGCAAAGATAACATTAGTTTTGCAAAAGTGTGCCAAATACAAACTTTTACCTTTCATTAAAAATCTGGTTGTATCATTGAAATCTCTGTAATTGTGTTTTTCTTTTAAGACAAAAGATATTAATGTGAGCTGATTTTCCTAAACTAAAACCTCAGTATTAGATTTAATTACAGTATTGGCACTTGGTGATAAATAAGTGTGTTATGATTTGTGTCTAGATGTCCCCCCAAAGCCTCATACAGTCATAGGGTTTTTTTGGAGGTGACTGAATCTAGAGTGTGTGATTGATATGTAGTGCAATGCCGGGATTAATGGTGCTAGGATTAAGGGTGGGTGATTGCTGGATCAGTCCACTGATTGGATTGGCACCACCCTAATTCTGGTAGACTGGATACAATATAAGAGACAGAAAGAGACTTATGTGGCTCTCTCTCTTTCTCTCTCTCTGTGTGTGTGTGTGTGTGTGTGTGTGTCGTTGCTTTTGCTGTCTTCTGCTGCCATGAACTGTTGGTCCTCTGCCATGTGCCACCCTGCCTTGGAGTGAGCTGATTATGGACTGAAAATTCTACAAACTGTGAGCTAAATAAACCTTTCCCCCTTTAACATTGACTGCTGGATATATTGTCTCAGCAATGAGAAAAGTAAGACAGAATTTGGTACCAGAGAAGTGGGGTTGTTTTGACTGTACCTGGCCATGTGGTTCAGGAGCCTTTGGGAATGGCTTGTGGGAAGAGTTTGGAAGTTTGGAGATAACAGCTGAAAAAGTAGCACTGGAACACCTTAGGCTATACTGTATGGGAGATTCTGGTCACAGCTCAGAAGAACAGAAAGCCAGTAAAGACCAGGCTCAGGAGGTTTCTGCTGGGAAAAAGGACTGCATTGGTTGTTGGACTCTAGATGATGTGTGTTATGGCTTGGCAGAAAGTTTGTTTGCATTTTGCTCATGTCCAGAGACTTTGCCTGAGACAGAGATTAAGGTCAGTGGACTAATGAATCTTGCAGAAGTAATTTCAAAGCAGTCTGATGTTGAATTGGTGGCATAGCTACTGTTGGGCACTTTTACCCAGATCTATGTTGAAAATCAAGAGCAAAGAGCCTAGCAGAATGATTTAAAACATTGTGAGTTTGGCCAGAAAGGAAGCTCCAGTAAGCTGTGGACTGCAAATATAGAGCAGAGGAGATCTTGATTGCCAACAAGGAACAGGAGAATAGAAAAGATGGCCTGTGGGCATCACAAGAAGCAGAATGACTCCACCCTTTGCGGTCTCAAAATTGCAAAAGTAAAAGAGGCTTTGAGCAGAAAGCCCCAAAGCATCATTTTCCAGAATAGCGGTGGCCTAGAGAATTTGTTCCTTGGAATTGGATTCAGAGTGCTCAGCAATTCAGGCACTTGACCCCTACAGCCAAAAAGAGGGAAGCCTGGCTACAGCTCCTGCTGGCAGCAGATCTTGTCATCATCCACATGGTGCTGGTTTTAGGTGCATGCAGAATGGAAGAGTTGTGGGGTCAGGAAGGCCTCTACCCAGATTTCAGAAGGCCTGGGAGGCTTGGCAGTGTGCCCCTGAGACGGCAGGGTGGGAAGCTGTGAGTATGAAGCCAAAGGTGCAATGGCGACTCCAGAGGTTTGGAGAACCAAGGAACATGGATCGTCTGAGGAAAACTGCAAGGAGGGAGCAAAGCAAGCCCAAGAGAGAAGCCATGGGACCTACAATCACCAGAAGTGCCATAGGGGCTGAGCCATCCAAGCTCTTTGGAGTTCACATCTTGCCACAGATTGCCTCAGATGCTTACAGGACTTAAAGTTCACCCTGCTGGACTTTGGACTTGCTTTGGTCCCATTCCTTTGTACTCTCCCTTGTAACTTTTGGAATGGAAATGTCTATCTTGTGCCATGGAATATTGGAAATGTTTAAGTTTCTTTTCATTTGTACAGGGACTCACAGCTAAGAGTTTGCCTTAAACCTCAAAAGAGACCTTTGACTTGGTGTTTTTGGCAATGCTGTAACTGTTAGGACTTTGGCAACTCTTGGAGATGGACTAAATGTCTTTGCATAAAGGAATGTGCATGAGTCTTTGGGGGCCAAGGATGGAATGTTATAGCTTGTGTCTAGATGTTCCCCCAAAGCCTCACACAGTCATGGGGTTTTTTTGGAGGTGACTTAATCTACAGTGTGTGATTGATTCGTGGTGCAATGCTGGGATTAATGGTGCTAGGATTAAGGGTGGGTGACTGCTGGATCAGTCCACAGATTGGATTGGCACCACCCTAATTCTGGTAGACTGGATACAATATCAGGGACAGAAAGAAACTTGTCTGGCTTTCTCTCTGTCATTGCTTTTACTGTCTTCTGCTGTCATGAATTGTTGCCCCTCTGCTATGTGCCACCCTGTCTTGGAGTCAGCTGATTATGAACTGAAACCTCTACAAACTGTGAGTTAAATAAACCTTTCCCCCTTTAACCTTGGGTGTCGGGTATTTTGTGTCAGCAACAAGAAAAGTTAACTAAGACAACGTGGGTTTTGGGTTACAGTCTGGGCACTCAGTCTCTAAAAGGTTTGTCATCACTGTTCTAACCCCAACCAGAATATAAAAAATATGCTGAGCATGGTGGTACATGCCTGTAATCCTGGCATTTAGGAGAGTCTGAGGCAGGAAGATTGCAGTGAGTTCAAAGCCAGCCTGGGAGCTACAAGTGATTTCAAGGCCAACCTGAACTACATAGTGAGACCCTGTCTCAAAAAACCTATATGTAGGGCCGGTGAGATGGCTCAGCGGCTTAAGCGCCTGCCCGGCAAGCGCGAGGGCCCGAGTTCGACTCCCGGATCCCACATACGAAAAAAGGGGCTGGTGATATTGCTCAGCGGCACGGGCGCCTGCTGGCGCGCGAGGTCCTGAGGTCGACCCCCGGTACCCACAAAAAAAAAAAAAAAAAACCTATATGTATTACATATATATTAAAAATACATATATATGTATTAAAAATGACTAGCACGGGGCCAGTGATATGGCTCAGCAGCATAAGCACCTGCCTGGCAAGTGCAAGGTCCTGAGTTTGACTCCCGGTACCCACATATAGAAAAAAAGGGCAGGTGATATCACTCAGCGGCACAAGCGCCTGCTTGCAAGCGTGAGGTCCTGAGTTCGACTCCCAGTACCCACATAAAAAAAAATGATTAACACTTATTGAGTGCTCATTCTTTGCAAGGTACTACCCTAAGGGTCTCATGGCTAATTCCTTCAATATTCAGAGCAATCATTTGAAGTAGGTGTTAGTATTATCATTTTGCAGATGAGGAAACTGAGGCACGAAAGTGACTTTTCAAAACTCATACAACTAGTTAAGTGGTAGAGCTGGAGTCAAACCCATGGGCCACACTGTGCTATGCTGTGTTAAACACCCAGGACTGAAAATGAGAGTGTCATTAATTGCAACTCATACTACAAATTGATTGGCAGGGTGAACTGCACAGTCTGGGTTGTGTAGTGAAGAAATACTGAGCTGATGAGCACCACACAAGGCCTGTGAAGCCAGGCTTCAGAAAGCCAGTGTTCATGTGGGCTTCAATAAAGAACCCTTCAAATGTCACCTTTCTTCTATGCTGGGTAATCACAGGATTTACCTGAAGGAGCCAGGATTGTGTCTCTTATGATCCTGGCTGGGGGCTCAGAGCGCCTGTTGCTACTGGAATCATCAATAATTAGAGGATTAAACCATTTCATATTTGGGCTGACTGCAGGCATCCTTGACAAGCATCAGTTTTACTGATGGCTATAGATGTCTCTGTGGTTGTGGCTCCATGTACAGATGGAGAGAACTTCAAAAAAAAGAACAAGAAAATAAACTGCAAAAAACCTTTCAAGTTTTCATTTCTGCCTGCCCAGATTTTATTCTCCTTTTTGAACATCTCATGCACCAAAGATACATAGCCTACCCCCTTCCTCCCTGTGCCCGCCTGTAGATTGACTGCAGCCCCACATTTCCACAGTTCTCATCATACTATCCTAGACTATACAGGCCAAGGACATTGTAAATTCATACTGCAGGTTCATTTGGCATGGATAAAAGCATCAGGGACTCTTTTCAGAAATGTTCTTCTTTTCGTTGGATTCCTGTATTAAAGACTGGCTTCTGAGTGGGGGTTGGTAGTCTGCATTCTGCATTCTCTCAGCCTCCCTTATGTCATGTTATTGTTATATCTAAAATGTCTCCCAAAAGTTTCACATGTTCCAAGGTGGGACTTTTGGAAGGTGATTGGCTCATAGGAGAAATATACACAATAGTGGATTAATACACTGATGAGTTCGCGGCAGGATGTGCTGTTAGTAGGCAGGGCCTGGCTATAGAAGTTGAATCACTGGGCCCAGGTGTGGTGGGGGGTGGCCTGGAAGGACGTATTCTTCGACAGTTGTCTCAACTCATCCCTTTGCAAGCTGGAAGTCTGATCAAACCACCAACCCCAACATCTACCCCTTTTTACTTTAAAAGCATTGTAATAGCTTCCCTTTGCTCTCAAGATATGGACATGCCTGAACGTGGCCCATGAGGCCCTCATGGAAAGGTCCCTGCTTGTGTAAAAGGGTAATGAACATTTTAAATTGCTATAATCATTATCAACTTGTTTTCCAAAATAGGTGAGATTACATCACCACCAACGTACTTAAAAGTACAAGTGAAAAATATGTTTTTATAACTTCCCCACCTCTGTCACACTAGTACCACCATCCTATACCAAAAAGAAAAAAGAGAAAGAAAATTCTCAGGGCCTAAATATTGATTTAACCAGTGTTATCTCATTACATCCATAAAATTATATGACTTGAGGCAATTTCAAATTAATACAGAAAATGCTGCTGCAGCTTCAGCTCTGCCAGCTCTGTGACCACACAAAGACTCAGTTGGGAGGTAATTACAAACCATGGCATCCCAGGCCTCCTACAGACCTGTAAGTGCGCGTGTCTGCTCGGATACTGAGTCTTCCAATTTCAGTATCTCTCAGGCAGCCAGCTGCAGGCTGCCATCTGGCTTGTAAAAGGAAGTCCCTGGATGCTTTTTCTTCAATCTGGAAGAGTGTTTGCTGTCCATTTCCTCTTTTTAACTCTTCTCTGAATTGTCTGAGGCCACATTCTCCCCACACATTTTCTCCAGGGTTAATTCTTGATTCATGCTCAGCAAGCTGAGCATAAGAGTGGAGACACATTTTGAATCCATATTTATACTAGGTCCTGGTTTAGCCTTGACATGCTAATTATCCAGATCTTTTAATGCAAGCCACAGAAAAAAACAGAAATTTTAAATTCCCTGAAATATAGCTTCCATATTTCATTCATTCAATCAACTATTTATTCATTTACTCATTCAGTAAAGAACTGTGGGACATATACTATGTGGCAAGCCCTGAATTAAGTGCCAGGGAAATAGCAAAAAAAAGAAATAATTTTTGTTTTCCTTATGATCACAGCCTAGCAAAATAGTGGGTGAGGTAAATGGGGCCCTGAGACAATGGGTTATGTGTGACTTTTATTAAAAGGCATATTTCTGTCCTCATTCAGAAAAGAACAGAATCTATACTCGTTTTTTTCCACAGAGAACCTCCTAAGCAAAATAGAACTCTCAACTTCATATATTTAGTTCTCAGGGATTTTGTGTTGTTTTCTTGTCTGTGTTTAAAAAAAAAAAAAAAACTTCCTAGTCCCTGATGCTGATTATATTATTGACCTCAATTCTTTACCCTTCTGTTATAGTTTGAATTTGAAATGTCCCCCAAAAGTTCATGTATTGAGAACTTGATTCCCCAGTGCAGCAATATCCAGTGGTGGGACTTCTGGAAGGTGATTGGATCATGAAGGCTCTAATTTCATCAGTGGATTAATCCTTTGACAGATTCATAATTTGACCCCATTACTGGAAGGTGATGGAAGCTTAGAAGGTGGAGCCTACTGCAAGGGAGTGGGTCATGGGGCATGACCTTGGGGACTACCTTGTCCTCAGCCTACTCCAGTCTGGCTCTCTCTCTTTGCTTCTTGGCTGTCATGAGACAAACAGCCTCCTCTACCACGCACTCCCACTGTCATGATGTTCTGCCTCATCTCAGGCCTAAAGCAGGGGAGCCAGCCAAGTACGGACTGAAACTATGAGTCAAAATAGACCTTTCCTCCTTTTAAGTTATTTTTCTCAGCTTAGCCACATGATCTGCTTTGACCATGAGATGTTAGCAAGCATGACATGTGCTTGCTTCCATACGCATGCTTACTTGTACTCTCACCATGATAAGAACGTGGCCCAAGCAGAGAACTCGTGCAGTGGAATAAATCTGGAGCCAACTTGCGACCTGCAGTGAGACCTGTCAGACCTAAATTAGCCATCCCCAGCTTCCTGACAGGTTCATGAGTGAGAATAAACGTTCGAAGGCACTGAGTTTGTCTATTTTTTAGACAGTAGGTGATTGATACAATCTCCTGCAACCAGTGTAAACATCCCTAAGACTTTCCTCCCTACCATCCTATTAGGCTTGCTTCTATAATCTAAAACTAGATGACTGTGCTCTAAATTTTTTAGCAGACACCTGTCTCTAAGGGTATTATTACAATCAAGGTATTTTTACCAACAGACTGAGCTGTCCCTCTGTCCTTTGTCACAGCTCCCTTCTATATTCCCTCCAACCAAATAGCACAGGACATTTCTAGGCTCTATCTTGGAAGAGCATTGGAAGACAACTTTAGATTTAGAGCAACAAAGTTTGCATTAGGAGAGTTTATTAGCTATGTGACCTTAAGTTTTGAGATAATCTGGAGTCTGTGAATCTTAGTTTACTTATCTGAAAAATGAGCCTAATGCATATCTCTAACTATATAATATTATCTTTGTGGAAATCTTGACTCTGGACTCAATTGTAGGATTTAATAAAAGTTGTAAGGTGTTTTTAGCTTTGTTTAATATTTTTTTACAATTGTCATTAATTGTAGGTTTTGTTTTCTAGTCTTATCATATTTTACTATAGCTGAGGAATTGTCAGAACTAAAAATATAAAAAGATGTTTACTATCCTTTCTGAAAGAGAAAAGTGCATTTAAAAAAGCATGGCTTATATAAAACTCAATGGAAATCTCAATGGAAGGACTCAACTATAGATAAAATATGTGAGGAATTTAGAGTAAAAATGAAGGCAGACATAATCTCCCCCTCTTCTATCTCATAAAGTAAACCAAAATTAGTAAATAAAAATAATGCCAGCAAAAAGTTTATCAACAACCCCACAAACATCTACTTTAAAAAGTGGTGACCAGGGCCGGTGATATAGCTCAGCGGCGTAAGTGCCTGCCTGGCAAGCGCAAGGTCCTAAGTTCGATGCCCGGTACCTGCATATTAAAAAAAAAAAAAAAGTGGTGGCCAAAAAGTAAGTCAATTTGATGGTGCAAGTTTATAAGTTCCTAGTACTCAGCCACTGGAAAACAAACTAGGTAAAAAGGTGAGACAACAAAATCCTAAGATGTTCACCAATAACCTCCTTCTAGATAGAAGACTAGGGTATGGGTCAAATAAATATTATGGTAAAACACTCAAGATAAAACCCCCTACCACCCAAAAAGGAATCTCAGAGTCTCCATAGAAAATGAAAATGGCTTTTCAAAGTTCCATTCTGAATTTCAAGGATGATGTGAAGCCCTTAAGTATCCTCCCTATAAAACAGACACACTCTGACTAGAAGGTAGAAACCTAGAACAGAGTACTTAAAATCCTAGAAGACACCCCAGATCTCTGGTCATGAAACAAACCTTGCATATAGCTCCCAAAGCATTCTCCTATACCACCTCCCACCTAGCTTCTTTCCTGTGCTCTTGTGGAAATTGAAAAGTGAATTAATCTATAATAGACCAGGCTTCAAGCTGCATCTGGGGAAAAAATAGAGATCTCAATTACCAAAGGAAATGGGCCAAGGAGAATTTAGCTACATTCAAACAGAAAAAAAGAGAAGGATGAGCAGAGCTTTCCCCATCAACATGAACAAGATAAAAAGAAAAGATGTGGCAATACAATTATATAAACATACCACAGCAAAATAAGTATAGCATGCTAATGACCAAGTACCCATTTTAGGAAAAAAAAATCATTGCTACTTATTTGGAGGTTGGAAGAACTTAAACATGAAATCAATAATCAGAGTATGAAGGCAATTTTTTAAAACAACAGAGAGGACTTCCAAGAAGATGGCAGAGTTGAAAGTAGCAACAAATCAACCTCTGCAAGATCAGGAATCTAGACACTGGAAAATAATGACTTGGAGAAGAAAAGAAAGAGGGAGGTGGGTCCCTGGGACCCAGGAAGGACCCGAAGGGAAAAATCAGAGCCCATAGAGAAAGTGCAGAGACAGACCCCAATGCAGAAAAAGGACCAGGAAATCTGCACTTTCTCCTTGGCTCCTGGCTTGTGGTGTGAGAAAGATTGAATCTATAGAGACAAAGTGAAAGTGGGTGACTCCAGAGGCCTCCAGGGAGAAATGCACCAGTAGAATGGAGCAGTTGATCCTGTGCACTACAGCAGCAAGTGAGTGACTCCAGTCCAAGTGAGAGCAGTGTCCCCTGGAGAGGGTGCTTGATTGGATGCCATTTTAGGGAGGGGCCAACTGAACCTAAGACTCAGAGCAGCTGTGGGTTGGCTTCACCTCAGGATCTTAGTGTTAAAACCCACAGTGACTGAGTGAGAAACAACCACAAGAGATGTCCAGGGCCAGGGAGCAGTAGTCAGGCTGGCAAGAGACACCTAGAGTATTATAATCTAAACTCACCCCAAGCCCCACAACCAGAGGCCAGGATCAGCCTCAAATTCTGTGGATTTGAAAGTACCAGGGGGGCTGGTGAGATGGCTCAGCAGCGTCAGCACCTGCCTGGCAAGCGCAAGGGCCCGGGTTTGACTCCCAGAACCCACATATGAAAAAAGGGGCCGGTGATATCGCTCAGCAGCATGGGCGCCTGCTGGCTCACGAGGTCCTGATGTCGACCCACACACAAAAAAAAAAGTACCAGAACTGGCACTCCAACCTAATCCTATTGCAGTTTTGCTGGAATTATCCAGCAAGAACCTGGGATCTGAATGTCTCCTAAATCTACCAGCAAGAGCAGAGTAACACACCAAATTGTTTTATGCTTTTCTGTTTTGTTTTCTTCTTGTCTTTGTTTCTTCCTTCTTTCTTCTCCTCTTGTCTTCTCTACCAATTTCCCAAGGCTTAGGCAATCTTCCATTGTCCTTCGGCCTTGTTTCTGATCTCTTTCTCTTTTTTTATTTCTCTATCTTTTTCCTCTTATTCCTTTTAAATTTTCTCAACTTAGGGTAAAATGCTCTAATGAGTGGATATTTACTTTGTATAATTTTCTGGTTTGTCTTAGATTTTGTTATATAACTATAAATCTTGTACCTATGGTTAAAGACAACTAAATAATAGTTATCACAGTTTGTCATTTTCTACACGGTGCTTGATGCTTTGTTTATTACTGATTGTACTAGTTCAGCTGAAGTGACAGTTATTGAGATCAATTGATCTCCCTTGTATGCCAATATTAGATGGTTTGGGGATCATAAACAATACTATAGTCCAGTACCAAAGAACAGTGTGCTAGGGCAGCAACTTTTCATCCCTACTAAATTGAAGAGGCAGGATTGTGGAACAAACTCAAAAGCCAGCTACACCTAGAAGATATCTCTGAAAAGTAGTCATCTCATAAAGAGGTCTTGACACTACTAATAAAGCTACTTAGCACAAGCAGCTTACAAGCCTCATTGCAGAAAACAAATGAACAAAGAAAATTAGAAATTGAGAAAACATGGAAGCAAGATGCAACCCATAAAGCCCAACTCACACAAGGCAAATCAAGGGGTCATTGTAGTGGAAGAAATCAAAAGCAACCCTGCTGAATTTTATGAAATGGTAGCAGTGCAAGTAACAAAACAAGTCAATAAGTCTTGACAAAAACAAAACAGATATAATTAAAGAGATGATGATCATAACAAAGGAAATTATTAGTGAAACTAGAGTAAATACAGATTAAAAATAGAGGAGCCCAGGAAAGACATGGAAACCAATATAGAAAATAACAGAATTCCATAAAACAGACTCAAACAGAAATCCACAAGATTTAAAATTCTACTAAAAGTATCTACCAGTGTTGACCAATGTAAAGACAAAATATCAGATATAGAAGACAGGGTTTTGGTGGCAATCATTAAATGAAAGACCTCTTAAAAATAACAAGGGATCGGGCCGGTGAGATGGATCAGCGGCATAAGCACCTGCCCGGCAAGTGTGAGGGCTCGAGTTCGACTCCCAGAACCCACATACAAAAAAAGGGCTGGTGATATCGCTCAGTGGCACGGGTGCCTGCTGGCACGCGAGGTCCTGAGGTCGACCCCCGTACCACAAAAAATAAATTAATAAATAACAAGGGATCACAAAGCAACGCAAAGAAGACTAACACAAGATTAATGGGAATTGATGAAAAATCAGAAGATAGCACAAAGGGCATTAAAAAAAACCTGTTCACAAAAGTAATAGCAGAACATTTCAAAAGCATAGAAAAAGAATTTGGCATACAGATAAGTGAGGCATATAGAACTCCAAATAATGATCAGAAAAAAAATCTACACCAAGGCATATACTAGGCAATACTCAAGAATTCAACACAAGAACTGAATGCTAAAAGCTGTTAGAGAAAAAAGAACAAATTACCTGTAAAGGAAAGCCCACGAGAATCACACCAGACTTCTCAACTCAAACCTTAAGTAAAGAAGTTGGAGTAAATTATTTCAAGGTCCCCCTCCAAAAAATTAAAAAGCTTCCAACCTGGATTGATGTACCCCACAAAATTATCTTTCAAAATTGATGGAGACGTAAGATACTTCTATGATAAAAACAACTGAAGAAATTCATGACAAACAAACCAGCATTCTAAAAAGCTCTGAAGGATATTCTAGAAAAAGACAACACTTTCAAGCACCCCAACAGAATGAATACACCAGGCCAGGCAAGCAATTAAACAGAGGGGAAAAAACAGGAACCAACAATGTGACAAGAATAAGTCAAAACATATCAGGTATAACCAGCAATGTTAATGGTTTCAATTCACCAATCAAAAGAAACAGATTGACAGAATGGATCAAGAAACAAGATCCAACAATATGCTGCATACAAGAAACACATTTAACTCAAAAGGAAATTCATAGACTGAATGTTAAAGGAAGGAAAACAATAGTCCATGCAACATGAACCTGAAAAATAGCAAGGGTAGCTACTCTATTTGCTGACAAAGTAGATTTCAAGCCAAAACTGATCAGAAGAAACAAAGAAGGTCAATACATACTTGTTAAGGGAACAACCCAAGAGGAAGAGATAACAATCATAAATTCATATGCACCAAATACCAGCACAACCAATATATAAAACACACAATAATGTATATGAAAAATCAGATAAGCACTAATACAATTGTAATGGGGGAACCTCGACACCACACTGTCACAAATAGACAAATCAACTAGATAAAACCAATGAAGATATATCAGAGCTATCTTCTGATTTTTCATCAATTCCCATTAATCTTGTGTTAGTCTTCTTTGCATTGTTTTGTGATCCCTTGCAAATCAACTAGATAAAATCAACAAAGATATATCAGAGCTGAAACAAACCTTGGAACAAATGGACTTAGTAGATATCTACAGAGTGTTCTACCCAACAACAACAGAATACACATTCTTCTCAGTGGGACACAGGACTTTCTCCAAAATAAACCACATACTAGCTCACACAACATGCTTAAGTAAAATGCAAAGGGATTGAGATCATCCCACGCATATTATCACGTAATAGTGCAGTGAAATTGGCAATCAAGTGCAAAAGAAATGACAAAAACTACATGAACACATGGAAAATTATATAATACCCTACTGAACAACCAATGGGTCACAGATGAAATTGAAGAAAAAAACAGTTTCAACAATAAATGATAATGCCAATATGACATACTGAAACTTAAGGGGTGCAATGAAAGCAGTCCTATGAGGGAAATTTATAGCAGTGAATTCCCACATCAGAAAAACAGAGCAAGCTCAAATAAATAACCTAATGTTGAACCTCAAACTTATAGAAAAAGAACAGCAAGTTAAACCAAAGTGCACATGAGGAAGAAAATTATACAGATCAAAGCAGAAATTAACACAATTGAGACTTTAATAAAATACAAAGAAACAACAAATCAAAGAGATGGTTCTTTGAAAGATTAAATAAAATAAACAAACCCTTGGCCAACCTTATCCAAAAAAAGGAAGAAAAGACTCACATCAAAACAATTAGAAATGTAAAGAGCAAAATCAAAACAGATCCTGAGTAAATCCAGAAGATCATCAATACCTACCTTAAGAACCTGTACTTTTAATAAGATGGAAAAACTCAGAAAAAATGGACACATTCCTAGATTATATACAAATTACCAAAGCTGAATCAAAAAGACATAAAAATTCTAAATTGCCTCTGATGGATTAACTAATGCTCAATTTGTAACACCCAGCTGAACTGAATCAGCATGGTGCTGGGTGTGGAAGGCCCACCTGAGGACTGTTGCCAACAGCATAAAAGGAGAATTGGAGGGGAACAGAGTGTACTGTTGCTTCTCCTGGAGAAGCTTGTCATGCTGGTTTTCCCAATATGAACTGAGCTGTTACCATCAGAGGAGCTTGGGTCCTCGCTGTCACTGTGGATGGCTGCGGTTCTCTTTGGGGGAGCTCTGGTCCTTACCTTGAGCATTGCTTCCTGGCTCCAGTGCAGCCCCCGCAGCCTGCTGGCACAGATGCTTCACCCCATTGGCTCAGACTTTCTAGCTTCCGTCACTGGTCTTAGGGCCTTCCCAGTGCAGATCCTTGTTACAGACATGCATGAGTCACTGTCATGGGCTCTGGGCCTCCAGCTGGCTCATGGAGGACATTGTCATGGGCTGTAGGCCTTCAGCTGGACTCCTGCAGGACACTGCCGTGGGATCCAGGCCCTCAGCTGGATTCTTCCAGTCACTAGTGTGTGGACAGATTTTTTGCACTCTTCTGCCCTTGACTTTTTGGATGCATATTATAAAATAATCCTATAAATTATGTGGCCTATATTAAGTCTATTCCCTTATAAACCCTGACTACAACATTACCCAGTATCAGTGATGAAATTCAAAAAGTAATTTAAAAACTACCAGGAAGGGCCGCTGAGATGGCTCAGCGGCGTAAGCGCCTGCCTGGCAAGCGCAGGGGCCCGAGTTCAACTCCCGGAACCCACATACGAAAAAAGGGCCGGTGATATCGCTCAGCGGCACGGGCGCCTACTGGCATGCGAGGTCCTGAGGTCGACCCCCGGTACCCACAAAAAAAAAAAAAAAAACACTGCCAGGAAAAGAAAAGCCCAGGTCCTGGTGGACTCACTGTTAAATTTTACAAGAAATTTGGAGAAGATCTAATGTCACTACTCCTCAAATTCTTTAATGAAATTGAAAGGGAAGCAATATGCCCAAACTCATTCCTAGAAGAAAGAATTACCCTGATACCAAAACCAGAGCAGGATCCAACTAAAAAACAGAAGGTCAATCTCCTCAATGAACGTAGATGCAAAAACCCTCAATAATACACTGGCAAACAGAACGCAATAAATTATCAAGAAGATTATACACAATAACCAAGTAGGACTCAACCCAAGGATGTGGGGATGGTTCAACATACACAAATTAGTAAATACAATACACCACATTAACAGAACCAAGGACAAAACCCACATGAGCATCTAAACAATGCAGAAAAAGCATTTGATAAAGTCCAAAACCCATTCATGAATAAAAGCCCTACAGAAAATTGGACTAGGTCTTTATTTCAATTTGATAAAAACTACCTGTGGCAAACCAGCCAACATCATACTAAATGGTAAAAACCTGAAAGGTTTCAATCTAAAATAAGAAACAAGGGCCGATGAGATGGCTCAGCGGCGTAAGCGCCTGCCTTGCAAGCGCGAGGGCCCGAGTTCGACTCCCGGAACCCACATACGAAAAAGGGGCCGGTGATATCGCTCAGCGGCACGGGCGCCTGTTGGCGCGCGAGGTCCTGAGGTCGTCCCCCTGGTACCCACAAAAAAAAATAAATAAATAAAAATAAAATAAAATAAGAAACAAGACAAAGATGTTCACTATCACCACTTTTCTTCAACATAGTTCTGGAAACGTTAGTCAGAACAATTAGAAAACAAAAAGGAATAAGGAAGAAGTTAAAGATAGGAAAGGAAGAAGTTAAAATTATCATTATTTGTGGATGACATGATACTCTAAGTAGAAGACCCCAAAAACTCCACCAAAAGACTTCTAGATTTAATAACCAAATTCAGTAGCACAGCTGGATACACAGTCAACACTCAAAAATCAATAGCATTCCTGTACACAAATAACAAACTCACTGAGAGAATAACTATGGATATCTTTCACAATAGCATCCCAAAAATTGAAATAACTAGGAATCAATCTAATGAAGGAAGTAAAAGACCTCTACATGAAACTACAGTACTCTGAAAAAGGAGATCAAAGAGGATATCAGAAAATAGAAAGATATCCCTATTTACTGGGTAGGAAATACCAATATACCAAAAATAGCCATACTTCCAAAATTTTTATACAGATTTAATGCAATCCCTATCAAAATTCCAGCAGCATATCTCGCAGAATTAGAGTAAACAATCCTAAAATTCATTTGGAACCAGAAGAGACCTAGAATAGCAAAAGTAATTCTGGTCAACAAAGGCAAAGCAAGGGGCATCACAATCCCCAACCTGAAATTATACTCGAAAGGTACTATGATAAAAACAGCATGGTACTGGAAAAAAAATAAAAAGGATCCGTGGAACAAATTAGAATGTGCAGAAACAACCCCAAACACACTCAGCCACTTCATCTTTCACAAAGGGACCAAACGCCTTCACTGGAAGCAAAGTAATCTCTTAACAAATGGTGCTGGGCAAACTGGCTTTCCACATGTCAAAAGTTAAACCCAGATGCCTATCTTCCACCATGCACTAAACTAAAATCAAAATGGATTGAATAGCTAAATATTAAAACAGAAACCCTGCATCTGCTGGAAGATAGAATAGGTAAAACTCTGGAAGATATTGGTGTAGGGAAAACTATGAACAAAACCCTGATTGCACAAGACATATTACAAAGTATCAACAGCTGGGATCACATCACATTAAAAAGCTTTTGCACAGCAAAAGAAACCACCAATGGAGTGAATAGGCATCCCACAGAATGGGAAAAAATTTTTACCAGCTATTCGTCAGACAAAGGACTAATATCTAAAATGTATAAAGAACTCAAAAAAAATCAGATTCCTCAAATTAAAAGACCCAATTTAAAAATGGGCATCTGAAATGAATAGACACTTCTCAGATGAAGAAATACAAACAATACATAAATATATGAAAAAATGCTCAAATTACTAGTCATTTGAGAAGTGCGAATTAAAACAACAGTGAGATTCCATTTCACTCCAGAAAGAATGGCTATCATCAGGAAATCAACCAATAACAAATACCGATGAGGCTGTGGGGGAAAAGGAACCCTTCTCCATTGCTGGTGGGAATGTAAACTTGTACAATCACTGTGGAAATCAGAGTGGAGATTCTTCAAAAAACTAAAACTAGAGGTTCCATTTGACCCAGGTATTCCCCATCTAGGTATCTTCCCAAAAAAGTTAAAAGCATCATACCACAGTTATATATGCACACCCATATTTATAACAGCACAATTTTTAATAGCTAAGTCCTAGAAACAGCCCAGATGCCTATCAATGGATAAATGGATAAAGAAAATGTTTTTTTTTATGTACAGTGGAGTACTACTCTGCCATAAAGAAGTATAAAGTTGAGACATCTTTAGGTTAATGGATGCATGTTGAGACCATACTTTTTAGTGAAATAAATTGGACACACATGATTAAATATTGTATTGTTTCTCTTGCACAAAAAAATTGAAAAGGTAAATAAAGACCAAAATGGATCATAAATATTGGCAAACAGGAAGAAAATGTTCAGGTATGAAGAGGAACAAGGGAAGGGGGAGGGGAGGGGAAGGAAGGGAAAAGGATAAAAGAGAATAGAAAGAAAAAATGAAAACAAAGCTTTTATAATTGGAGGGGGGCAAAGGATTAAAGGGAGAGGAGTGGATTGGATAAAAGAAGAAGAAAAATATATTAGCCACAGGTAAAAAAATAAAAACTCATATAAAAAATAAGGAACTCGCTGAGAAAGAAACTGGGAAAACAATACCATTCACAATAACAACAAAAAATTAAATATTTAGGAAATAACCTAACTAAGGTGAAAGACCTCTACAATGAAAACTACAGTACAGTGAAAAAGAAGATTGAAGAGGACATCAGAAAATAGAAAGATATCCCCTGTTCCTTGATAGGCAGAACCAGTATAGTCAAAATGGCTACACTCTTAAGTGAAATAAACCGGACACACTTTTTCAAATATCACATGATTTCTCTGGTGTGAGAAACCAAAAGCGTAAATAAGGACCAAAATGTATAACAGATACTGGGAAATGGGAAGAAAATGTTCAAATGAGAAAGGGAACAAGGGAGGGGAGAGGAAAAAAGGGTCAAGAAAAAAAGAATAGGAGGAGAAAATGGAAACAAAGCTTTTATAAATAAGGAGGGGAAGAGGGGCTGAAGGGAGGGGAGGGGAATACGAAAAAAAAAGAAGCAAGATACATCATGTACAGGTACAAATTCTCTATGATGAATGTCATCACTATGTATATCTAAAATGTACCAATAAAATAAATAAAATTAAAAATTAAAAAAATCACTGACAGATCCATTTCAGCTGAAGCCCCCTGTCACTACTGCACCCCAAAATTTCTTAGGCCCAAAGTCACTGCCTTCTTGGATAAATAGGGAAAATAAATCTACCTTCATCTGAAAAAAAATGGCCATACTTCCAAAACTGGCATCTACATGTAATGCAATCCCTATCAAAAAACCAACAGCATTCTTCACAGAACTGGAGAAAACTATCCTAAATCTCATATGGAACCTAAAGAGATCCAGAATAGTAAAAGCAATCCTTGATAACGAAAGCAAAGTAGTAGGCATCGCAATTCCAGACATGAAGTTATATTACAAAATTATCAATAAAAGCAGCAGGGTACTGGCACAAAAACGGACATATGGATCAATGGAACAAAATAGAGGAAGCAAAAATAACCCCAGGTACATTCAGCTATCTGGTGTTTGACAAACGGGCCAAAATCGTGCACTGGAGGAGAGATAGTCTCTTTAATAAAAGGTTCTGAGAAAACTGGCCATCCACATGCAGAAGATTAAGATTTCTTACAAATGTAAGAATATAAGATTTTAGTAGTTCCACTAAACTAAAATCAAAATGGATTGAAGATCTAGATGTTAAAATAGAAACACTTAATCTGCTGGAAGAGAAAATAGGTACAAGTCTTGAAGACATAGCCATAGGCAGGGACTTTCTGAACAGAACCACAATGGCACAAGAAATAGTACCAAATCAATCAACAAATGGGATCATACCAAATCAAAAAGCATCTGCACAGCAAACTAAACAACCAACAGAATGATAAAACAACCTACAGAATGGGAAAAAATTTTGCCAGCTATTCCCTAGACAGGGGACTAATAACTAGAATATATAAAGAACTCAAAAAATTAGATCCCCATAATTAAAATACCCAATCAATAAGTGGGCAGGTGAAATGAATAGACACTTCCCAGAAAAAGAACAAATGGCCAGTAAGTACATGAAAAAATGTTCAACATTGCTGACCATTAGAGATATGTAAATTAAAACAACACTGAGATTCCACCTTACTCTTGAAAAATGTCTACCATTAAGAAATCAAATAATAATGAATGCTGATGAGGCTGTGGGGGAAAAGGAACCCTTTCACATTCTAGTAAACTAGTACACTAGTCAACTAGTACAACCACTATGGAAATCAATATAGAAAGTCCTCAAAAAACTAAAACTATAAATTCCATTTGGCCCAGCTATTCCTCTTCTAGGTACCTTCCCAAATGAGTTAAAGACATCATATTCAACAGATGAATGGATAAAGACAATGTGGTATTTAAACACAGTGAACTACTACTCTTCCATAAAGAAAGATAAATGAGTCATTTGTAAGAATACAGATACACTTAGTGACCATAATGTTAAATGAAATAAATTAGATGTGCAAGCTTAAATGTCACGTTTCTCTTATATAAGAAACCCAAAGTATATATAAAGAGCAAAATATAAGATCATTATAAGGAAGCAAGGAGTTTTTTTCAAATGGGAAGGGGATTGGGAGATGGGGTAGGAGGAAAGGAAGGTTAAGGGGATGAAAAAAGAACCAAGATCTGTTATGTACATGGACCAACTCTCCACAATGAATGTTGTCAGAATATAAAGCAAACGTGTACTAATAAAAAATAAAAACTGCGGGCCGGTGATATAGCTCAGTGGCATAAGTGCCTGCCTGGCAAGTGCAAGGTCCTGAGTTCAACTCCCGGTACCCGCACATAAATAAATAAATAAATAAATAAAATAAAAATAAAAACTGAAAAAAATGTCATATACTTTGGAAAATATGACAACAATCTCACCAATTCCTGTATAGTGGCTGGAGTATATTAGCAACAAAAATAAAATAATCATAATCCTTCCAAAAACAACAGTAGAATGAGACAAAAGAGAGATTACACATATTGAAACAACCTGAAAATCAAAGTCACATCATTAAATAATAACCAATTAAAAACACTAATGAACTACCTAGACCTGACTAAAGAGTCAATCATTGATTGAGGAAGGATAATAAGATAATAAACATAAAGTTTGGAAAGATGACTTTTAAAAGCACTTAAAAGGTAATAGATGTGAAGGACAAAGGTCATTCAACAGAGAAACTATCTCAGAAGAAAATCCTAAAAACAGAATAGAAAAATAAAGATGTAACAAAGGAAGAACTAATGCCATGTGCTAGAAAATTCCACTACATAGTTATCAACAAAACATCATCTTCTTGCATTATTGAGACCCAAAGACTGAAAAAATTATTTAGGTATCTAGCACTCTCAAAAAAAATACAGAACCACCTATTGGGAGATAAATACCAGACTTAAAAAGGTTAATGGTCAAACAGTCTCAATGTAAAAGAACTTGGAGAATAAGGATCTCAGAAACCTTCATGGAATAGCTAAACAATGATGAACCCAGAAGAGCAAGAATGAATGGCAAAGCTGCAATAGACAGATCAGTGCAAAATTCAGACAGAAAACAATGGGATAGCTTGTGACACCAAATTTTTATACCCAGCAAAGTCAATGTGAAGTCAACACGCAGAAATCTGCAAATAAGCAAGAACTCAGAGAGCAACTACTATGAGTTCATCTTGAAAAAAATAATAAAACATGCAAGGAAATTGAGAAAACCAAAAATGAGTCATAATTTTAAAAAATAATTCAGGAAAGCAGAAGCTGTCATGAAAAGACAGATAGAAAAATTGCAAAGTCATTTAATTGTAGATGTAAAACTAAACCATGGTAATTAAAGAATTATAGAATGATAAATGCTGAATATGAATGCTTTATACTATGACTTTTTAAAAATGATACCAAAAACTTGGAAGATGAAGGGAGTGTGAAATGAGGTGAGAGGAAGATTACAAAGTTTCAATTTCCTTATCTTTTATAGCAGAGTCAATCAATATGTCTAAAATTAATGGATTTTTTTTAAAAAAAACTCTTTCTTAATTTTTTATAATCTTTTTTGTAACCTTAGGGAGAACTCTTAGGATCTAATATATCTGTAGCAAAAAGACATTATTTGACTTCCATAATTTCTTTGGTTTCACTTTGGTTTCTTTTCCTTCTGTTAAACTCATGAAAAAATTCAATTTAATGCTTTTTATTTTCTAAAAACATGTAGCAAGAACCAATTTTTACAAAATTATACTGCATTTTTTATTCTATTTATACACTTGAAGAGCTACCTGGAATAATTTTCACTTGAAATTATTAGACTGCTTTTGATAATAGTATTTGAAACAAGTTTTCTCTTTATTTTTTGTTTCCATACTTCATATTCAGGATATATTACTTACATAAAAATAATAAAGTAAATTAGTTTGAAGAATACAAATATCAGATTGCAAAAATTCATCACAAAATCATCCCATCTTTTATTCATTCCCTTTTGCAGCTACACCACTAAGGGGTAAAATCTATTTCCCTGTCTCTTAATTCTGAACTGGCTTATGACTTGTTCCCCCAGTAGGGTGTGGCATAATTAATACATGATTTCTGAACCTAAGTTTCTAAAAGCGTTGCAGCTTCTTCTCTCACCTGCTTGGAGTATTCTCCTGAGATTGCCACGTAAAACACTGAAGGCCAGCTGACCAGAGGAGAAAAAGCCACGTAGAGCAGAGATGAACCATTCAAGGCCATAGACTGGCCAGCTGACAACCAGCACCAAACACCACACATTTTAGGCCACCTGGCCCCCAGAGAGCTGCCAGATGCCTGCACCCACTGAGTGACCCCAGAAGAAATTAAAAAATAAGTTGTCCACTGAACCCAGCTCAAATCGCTGACACCACTAACTTGTGAGCAAATAAAACAGCTGCTGTATGAAGCTGTTAAATGTTGGGGTATTTTGTTATGCAGTGACAGATAACCGATACATTAACATAGGCTCAGTGTGTCAACACATAATCAGACCTTCATCAGGATGGAAGACTAAGCACACAGATTTGTCTACTTCTCCTCTGCAAGTCCATTGAATTGACATTAGAGAAATACAAAAAGAATAAAGTCATAAGAACAAATTCAAATGGCCAAGAGCACATCCCATGCTCATGCCTGAGCCAATCCTCCTCTGCAATGGGAATGAGAACACAATGACAGTCACATTCACCATGATGCTTCCCCTAAGTCTGGAAGGGAATCACCACCTGCAGACACAAAGTATCCGAAATACTAGGAAAATGTCCTGTCTTTCAAGTCAATCACTTCTATGGACCAATATTTATGAAAAAAAAAAATGTTACAGAAAACCCTTTTCTAAGCAATATCCAAACCATAGAACCAAATATCAAACCCACTTTATTTACGAGAGAAGGAAAAAGAAGAGACTGAAGAAAGGAGACAGATAGGGAATGCTCATAGAAGTAGGAGACATCGCTAGCAGTGTATTTCTTCAACCACAAATATTTATCAAGTAGCTGCATGGTCCAGACACTCCACATACACCAAAAACAAAAGAAAGCCCCAAAAGGAAGATATGTTGTAAAGAGGATGAGATTTGATATTGGCTGTAATGTAGGAAAGAAGTGCTTGATTACTTTGGAGCATGCAATTTTAGTAAAGAGCTACAGATGGATGTAGAAACTAAGATTTATAGATGAGTAGTGGGGGTAAAATGAATAGAGGTTACAAGACCACTTACTTAGAAATTTGGGCGATAGGAAATAAAGACTACGATAGCAACAACAGGGAGAAGTTGAGCTAAATAAAGGCTTTATTAAAATAACAGATACGATTTCACTCATATGAGAAACTCAAATTATAAACAAAGAGCAAAACGAAAGATAGATAATAGAAAGTAGGGAGATAGATGTTTCTCAATTGGGAAAGGGATCAAGAGATAGAGGGAGAGAGAAAGAATGAGAGGGAAAGTGAATAAAAAAAGGAACTAACGTGTTATGCAGGCCAGGGAATATGGCTCAGCGGCACAGCACCTGCTTGGCAAGTACAAGGTCCTGAGTTCGATTCCTGGTACCCAAAAAAAAAAAAATCATGTGTTATGTACCAACTTCACACAAAGAACATAAATATTATGTACTGCAAACATGTACAGTTCTAATAAAAATTAATTAATTAAAAGAGCAGATTTGTTGAAGAGAGAAAACTGAAATATGAGAAAGGCAATAAAAAAACCTAACAACTTTGATATCTTAAAATGAAATATAGAGAAAATGGGTTTATTCCATCAGTTGATACAGATATCTCAGGAAAGAGTAATGAATTTATCTTCAAAGGATCACTCCATGTTATCAAACCAGAAAATCTAAAGCCTAGGAGATGATTCTAGAATGGCTTTCAAATTTCCTCACCCAAGCAGATGGCAAATTTAACAAGATTGTGACTGCCTATGTATCGTGCAAGCAGAGGAAGCACTTAACCTACAATCCTGGAGGGAGAGACAACAGCCAGAATATTTCACAGTGCTCTGCACCTCCTAGTACGCATGCCCTCACCTAATGAACTCTCTTTGAGTGTGGGCTAAAACCCAGTGCTTGCTGCTTGTGAATAAAAATGACAAAAGTGAGGGGGTACCACTTCCAAGATTAGGTTGTCCAAAGATGTAGGTTTCCTGTCATGTTTGCCCTCTCTCTTGCTCACTCTGATGCAGCCAGATGCCATGTTTGATCAGGCACAGGTGGCAGGGAACTAAGGAAAGGTTAAGCCAACAGCCAGTAAGGAATTGAGACCCCTCCATCCAACAACCCATGAAAAACATAATCCTGCCAAAAGCCTTGAAGGTGAGCCTGGAAGTGAATCTTATTACAGCCGTGTGTTGAGATTCCTACAGCCCTAGTCAACATGTTAATTGCAGCCTTGTAAGGGAGGCTGAATTCAGGTAAACTGCACCTGGATTCCTGAGCAAAAGAAACTGTGAGAAAATAAATGATCACTGTTTCAAATTGTTAAGTGTTGGGGTAATGTGTAATGTAGCTATAAATAACAAACTCACCCGGCATCTGGGCTCTGACAGGATCTGAGAAGACGTCCTGACAGAGGGTATCACTGCACTCCTTGAGGAGAGCCCCTACTGTTAGACATAATCTCCAAAACTGTTCCCTCTTAAGAACACAAAATAAATACGTCTTCCAAGAATAGAAATACACCTTGTTTGGGTTCTGTCATTCTGTTTCCAAAATCTCAGAACTTTCCATTTTTTCCCTTTTATCACCCCAAGGCTAGCTCTTACCACAGGGAAGTTACCTCTCATGTAAACCTCCTTTCTGTATCTCCACAGTCCTGATTGCCCTCTCCCCCACATCCACTTTTATCCCTAGTTCTCTCCAGTATCTCTCAGCAGCTTAAAACATCACTACTTCTGTACTTTTCAAATTTTATGGGTTGGCTGAGCAGTTGTTTGCTGGCCTCACCTGGGCTAACTCAGGCAGTTGTGCTCAGATGGAAGATCCACTTGAACTCAGCTGAGCTAGGACAGCTGGGATTTCTGGACCTTTCTCTTCACATGATCATTCATCTTCAAGGAAGCTCTGCCAACTGGGTTTGTACACAAGATAGAGGTGGCATCCGAAGAGGGCAAGCCCTAATGCACAAGCACTTATCATGCTTCCAGTTCTTTATGGATGTTGATGTCCTATTGGCCAAAGTAAGTCACAGGGCCAAACCCAGCATCAATGTGGGCAGGACCTACAGAAGTGCACAGGCAGTGGGAGGTGGTTCACTGGGGCAAATTAAGAGAAGTAATCTACCACACCTCCTAACTCACTCCTAAACACTATTAAGAGGTTAATCTTCCACAAACACCTGTTCCATTATCCCAAACCCTTGCACAATCATTTCTTGGATTCACTGAGGCACTGAACAATGTCTCTTACGCTTACCTTGTGGATATATGTTAATATATCCACATGTAAATATATCCATATGTAAATATATGTTAATTTTAGGGAGGAAGCAGTCCTGCTGAGCTACATGCTACTGACTAATTACCCCTGAGAATTATAACCAGCCAGACAACCAGAGCACAGTCAGAAGAGGGAAAGTTCTCAACATCCTCTCATCCACGTGCACAAACTGTGCTTTTCATGTCCTTATCCCTGTTTCCGAAGATGGTCTACAATGTGATAGGCTTACAAATACTTCATGTATGAATAAATGGATTCATAAGTGAATGTATGAATGTGAGTAAATTAATGAATTATAGTGGGAGAGTTGAATAAACAAAGAATTTTTGCCTACAGCAGGCGTTTTCAAATCTAAGCCTTCATTAGACTCACTTGAAGGATTTTTTCATCACAGATTGCTGAGAGCCCACACACACCCAAGGTAGGGAAAGGGGCTGAGAATTTGTATTTCTAACAGTAATCCTGACTGGAGACCACACTTTAGGAACCCATAGCCCAGAGAGGGGAAGGTCAAGGGAAGATGTGCCATCACCCAATACCTAAAGCAGAGTTGAGGCCAGGGAAAAGCCGTGTTCTGCTTGGCTCCCAAGTAAAGCACTAGTAAAGCTGCCGGGAGGTAGACTTTTGACTCAACATAAAAACACATTTTCTGATAACTAGAATGTATAACAATGGCATAGGCCAGTCCTCTCCACCCTCTCTTTTCCTGCCTGCCCTTCATTTCTCTCCTACTCCTGTTTCAATAAGAAGTTTACAACCATGGCTGAGAGTATAGGCCCCACATTTCCACAGTCAGAAACTTCTCTCCCCTAGAAATCAAATGTCAGCAATTTTCTGAATACAACCTTATGAGATCAGAGAAAGAATCAAACAGACCTCTAAAATGTCCATTTATCTCGTTTTGTGCTGTAATATTACGAGTTTTGGCTCAGGTAGGCAAAGTAATCTACCTATGGTCATTCCTGCAAGGTTCACCCCATGCCACTAATTTCCAATAAAATATTTTTTAAAAATCAATCCCATTTTCACGTGACATCATTTTGTTTCTCTGTGGCATTATACGGACACCCTTAACAATTTTGCTTTTGAACGTGGTGCCACACAGGAAATGCTGATAACACAATTTCTTGACATGTGCCAAGTACACAGGTTACACAAAAGCAGATTCTATTGTAGCTTTTTTGAGAGGCTGTTTAAAAGTTAAGTTGCCCGTAATGAAACAGCAAGAAAAGGGCTTTGCTTTGCTTTTCTCAGCATCTCAGCTTTTCTCTCTTTGTGGCTTATGATGTTTTCCCTCTTCCTCGTGTTATCTGTGTTTCCTGCTCATCTCAACTTGATGACATGTTGCTGAGACAACTAAGTCACTAACCTTCTTAACTTGGCTTTTGTTATGTGCTTGCGTGTCTTTAGGAGAGATATTTTCATTTCTCTTAGAACGCAGTGTCTGCTCTGGGGAGGGCTATTAGACCTGGAGGTGGAGAACAAGGGAGTCTTTTCAAGTGTTTGCTATTCAAATTGCCTTTTTACTCCCTTTAAGCCCATCCCTTGTGTGTGTTAGGGCGCTGATGGAAGCTTCCCTTGCCTCCTATGGTCAGGATTAATTTACTCAGTGATCTCATGCTTGTTTCAGCCACCATTTCTCTAGGGAAGGTCTGAAGATAAGAACACAGTTTCCTTCACCCCAGTTCCTTATTTTCTCTTTCTTTCCCTTGCTGAAATTGCAGAAGCAGCTTAATTGCTACCTTCTTCCTCTGTGCAGTCCCTTCATCTATTTGTGCACATAATAAGTTCAGACTTGGTCATAAACAAGAACCACAATACTTCCAACGCTGACCTAGTCCTACAAATCACAGCCCTTTGTCTATGTGTCTGCGTCTCTCCACCCCTCCTCGCTGTGCTACCCTTTTGATCCACATTGGTCTTTGCTACTTTACCTCCCTCGAGTTCTCTGCTCCCTTCACAAAGCGCGTGCTCACCAGAGAGCGCCCCCTGCTGCAGAAGTAAAACCAGACCTTAGAACACCATCTTCGGACACCATCTCTACTTCAGAGGGAATTCTCAAAGCTGCAATTTGACTCTGTCAACACAAACTCACCTAATTAAATCTAACCTGGCACGAAGACAGGATATTGAATTTGAAACAATTTTAGATCTTCGTATTTTATTTAGCTAACTTTTTCACTTTTCAAGCAGATTTTTCCTTTGGTTATTTACTTATTTTACAACTGCAATTCAGGTATTATCTACATAAGGGGCTCTGAATTTCCAGGCTTCTGAGGTTTCCTTTCCCAAATTAGGAGGATGCCCAGCAGAATTTCCTAGATTCTGGCAGATACCCAAGAACTTACATTTTCATGACCACCAGGAGCCCCAGTTAGTTTCTTTCTCTGCCAAACTCCCAATCTCTCTCTCCCTCTCTCTCTCTCTGTGTCTGTCTGTCTCTGTCTCTTTGTCTCTGTCTCTGTCTCTGTCTCTCTGTCTCTCTCTTTGTTCCTCTCTCTTTCTCTCTCTCTCTATCATACACACATCCATCTGTGCTGCATCTCATATCTAAGCTTCTAATTGTCTTAAAGATAAAGCACAGTTCTTCCTCCAGTCAAACATGAACCGAGATGAACGTATGCAGAACACTTGAAAAGTTAGATTTGGGGTCTATTAGGCCACAGCATATAAAACAGGACCCAACACCTGTCCCACCACTGAGCCCTGAAGCAGCTCCAGTCCTTGGTTTCATTCACGGAAGGAATGAAGAGAGATGACGATTTCATCTTGAAGTTGCTGGAAAGAGCTCTGCTTTCAGGAAGAGAAAAGGAATGATTTCCAAGGTCAGCCTAGAGCACTTAAACACTGTTTGTGAAATAAATATGAGAATGGGATTCTCCTGCCTGACAACGAGATTTTTTTTTTTTTTTTTGGTGGGTACCGGGGGGTCTACCTCAGGACCTCGCGCGCCAGCAGGCGCCCGTGCCGCTGAGCGATATCACCGGCCCCTTTTTCGTATGTGGGTTCGGGGAGTCGAACTCGGGCCCTCGCGCTTGCCAGGCAGTTGCTTACGCCGCTGAGCCATCTCACCAGCCCATGACAATGAGATTTTTTAAAAATAAAACCTTCCTGGTTCTGGTGAAAAGAAGGAGCCCAAAAAGAAAAAGGGACCAGTGCTTCACTTTGCAGAACAGGCACGGGAAGAAGTGCCAGCCTCAAGAACAGGCCCTGCACCCAAAGGCTGAGCACAACCAGGGGAGTCAGGTAGAAGGTGGGAACATGGCCTCAAGGTTCCCCCAGAGAAGAAGAAGAACAATTCTGAGTAGAAAAAGAGTTTGAGCTATACAAGCACTCCAAAATATGCCTGCTCCAGTTACAAAAAAAGAAGTGTAACTGTCCTTTTTTATTGAGACTAAATCCATATAACGTAAAATTTACTCTTTAAACATTTTCATCAGGCTTTAATTTCTGCCTCCCTGCCAGGTTCTTTCATGGTCTCAAAGAAATTGAAATTCTTGGAGGCGAAACATGAAAACACTGAGAGTAACTTTTACCCTTTACTGTCCACCTGCCCTTAGAAAGCTAGTGTATTTCTCAACCACCCCTCTCAACACCCAGGATGAGAAAGCTTCAGTTTCTTCTGTGACATCACACAAGAACACACGTCTCTGACCCTACTCCGTCAATTCCTCTTCTATTCACCGTATTAGTCAGCTGTGCTGCATCAAGATGCAGTAACAAACAGCCCCTAAACTCAATGGCTCCCAACAGCCAAGATTTCTTTCAACATGGAAGAACTTTAGAAGATAGTGGCAATAGTTGAACTTAATCAGAAAACATGTTCAAGGGCCGGTGAGATAGCTCAGTGGCATAAGCACCTGCCTGGCAAGCGCGAGGTCCTGAATTCAACTCCTGGTACCCACATACAAGAAAAGGGCTGGTGATAATCGCTCAGCGGCACGGGCACCCGCTGGTGCATGAGGTCCTGAGTTCGACCCCCGGTACCCACAAAAAAAAAAAAAAAGAATTGAAAACATGCTACTGTTGGCCTTGTCCCTTTATTTTTTCTATATAAGTGAGTCATTTCAATACTAGATTTTAAGTTCTTTGAAGGTAGGGTTTATACCTAATACTCATGTCTCTCTTACTTTAGCTGATGTGTGCTTTCTTAAATATTTGCTGAGTGAATCAATGAATAAATTAACCTATTGAATAACTGTGAACAGGTATGTGAGTTAATAGGCATGAGACCTTACATTAGGCTTCCTTGTTAAATAGCAATTAAATGCATTGACTTTCATTATAGCCTGAATATATTGAGAATCTAATTGCTCACATGCTGCTTGTGTAATCTCCAGTTTTTCAATGGCAACTTGATGTCTTTCTAACATACTTATTGTATGGATCAATGGCTACTTAACTGCTAATTGATCTTTTATTAACATATAATAACTCTTATTAAATTTAAATTAAGGTCTTAATTGTGACACTTTTATCTGCAGTGTTTCAACATACAATCCTAATAACAGAATGGATAATTGACAGAAAAGCTAGTAACATATTATCCATCACCTTTCTCACTGACCTAAAACAGATTTTCAGCTTGAAGATTTTTTTCACTTCCTTAAGAAACCTCAGTGGCTACTACACCCAGGAATGCATAAGCACCATCAAATTTCTGTTTTCACACACAGAACTAGTTCCCCAGTTTCTACCTTCTTGTTCACCCTCAGCTGAGGCCACTTGATCACCAGTAGGAGGCAGCAATAAATGTGTACTTCTATTTTAAACAAGAATACAACCAGCGCAGTAAATAGTAAAGATATTCTTCCCCACTCCAACAGCACTTAATCCCCTTCCCCCTACCTACTTCCCGCACCTAAGCACCTCTCTCCCTTCAACCCAGCCCACCCGCTCCCGCTCCCCATCTGTCCTGATCCCTCTGTGTGACTCTGCCCTCATGAAGGAAATGGTCCTTCCCCTTGGCCTGTTACTTAGGCAAAAGCTCCCTTTGCTCATTCAGCCTTCTTTCTTCTTTTATTAACTCTTTGTCTAATCCATGCACTGGTGTTTCCAAATTCTACTGGCCCACTCCAACCCCAGACAACCAGTACTTATAAGAATGTTATTATCTAGGGCTAAGTCTGACCTCAGCCCTCAGCTCACACTTGTGCTGATCAGGATCCAGCCTTGAGTCCTGCTCCTCACGGCTGACTATTCTGTTCATAGACCATGGTTTAATATCTTACCTAATTTCTGTTCCCTCAATAATGCCAGCCCTCAAATGAAATGAATAGTCACTTCCACAGCAGTACAAATGGCCAATAAATACATACCCCTTCTAATTATCTTCCTGAAAGAGTTAAAAACATCATATTACAATGATACATGCATACCCATGTTTATAGCAGCACAATTCATAATAGCTAAATCCTGGAAGCAGCCTACACATCTATCAACAGATGAATGGATAAAAAAATGTGCTATTTACACACAATGGAGTACTACTCTGCCATAAAGAAAAACTGAGTCATTTGTAGAAAATGAGTGCACCTTGATACCATAATATTAAGTGAAATAAATCAGACACTCAAACTTAAATATTGCACTGTTTCTCTTATAACAGAAACACAAAATATAAATAAAGAGTGAAATAAAAGATAATAGGAAGTAGGGACACAGATCTTTCTCAAATGGGAAGTGGATCAAGAGATGGAGAAGAGGGGAAGTGACAAAAGGGAAAGGGGACAAAAAAAGGAATTGAGATGTGTTATGTACCTGTGCCAAATTCTCACGAGGAACATAAAAATATGCCCTGCAAACATGTACTAATAAAAATGAATAAATATTCAAAAAATAAAAAGGAAGAAAATATTAATAGAAAAAAGCCAGACTTAAAGGAATACATATCTCCATTAGTCAAAATTCAAAAAGGGACAGAACTCTTTGGAACAGTGGGCCCCTCATGGGGAGGGAGTAACTTGTGGTAAGAAAGGGCCTGAAATCTTTTAGACCAATGACAAAGGTTGTTTTTTTTGTTTTTTTGTTTTTTTTTAAAACCTAGATGATGGTGATTTAGATTTTGGGTTTTTATTAATTTGTAAAATGTATAACCTATTTTATATACTTTTATATTTTAAAAATGAAAAAATAGTTATTGGATACCTTTGGAAGTTGTAGTGCATCAGATCATTTCTCTGAAAAATAAAGAGGACTGGAAAAAAATAGTGCCAGCTCTCACTTGGTGCCCAGGACATTCCTAGCTACTCCCACACTCCCCTGGTGCTCACAGCAGACCTAGATTTCTGAGGGCCACTGTCTCTAGATCTCCCATTGTTGTGTATCCCACATAGACTACCCAGGATCTACTTTGTCCCCCCCAAACTGTCACCATAAAACACTCTGCCCACATACTTCAGAGGCAGCAGGTAGCGATCCCAACTGCAGGGATTCACCCAGTGAAAATCCAAAGGAAATTTCCTTTTCCTTACTAAGTATTGGTTTGAGAAAAAGCCAATCAATTAATGGGCAAATGAGCTAAACAGACACTTATCATAAGAAGTACAAATGGCCAATAGAATATGAAAAACTATTCGACATCTTTAGTCATCAGGGCAATGCGAATCAAAACTACACTGACATTCCTTCTCGACCCAGTCAAATGGCTATCATCAAGAATACAAAAAACAATAAATGCTGGCAAGGACATGAGGAGAAAGGAATCCTACACTGTTAAGAGGAATATGATTTAATATAGGCACTAGAGAAATTAGTTTACAGGGTTCTTTAAAAACTAAAAAAGAGGGGCCAGTGAGATGGCTCAGTGGCGTAAGCGCCTGCCTGGCAAGCACGAGGGCCCAAGTTCGACTCCCGGATCCCACATACGAAAAAAGGGCCGGTGATATCGCTCAGCGGCACGGGCGCCTGCTGGCACGTGAGGTCCTGAGGTCGACCCCCGGTACCCACAAAAAAATAAATAAAAAAAACTAAAAAAGAACTACGATATGACACAGGTATGTCATTCCTTGGTATTTCCACAGAAGGAATAAAGTTAGTATACATATAGAGATATCTGCATACCCATGTTTATTGCAGTACTATTCACAATGGCGAAGTCATGGAAGCAGCCTAGGATGGATAAATGGATAAAGAAAATTACATATATATAATATATATTATATATATAATTACTATTCAGCCATTAAGAAAAATGAACTCATGTCATTTGCAGGAATGCGGATGGAACTAGAGATCATCATGTTAGGTGAAATAGACTCAGAAAAACAAGTATCACATGTTTTCTCTCAGATGTGAAATCTAGCAGGGCGGGGAGAGATGACATGAAATAGAAGAGAGATCACAGACATTCCTCAAATTAATGACCGAATTACATTCCTACAACTAGGTCGTTAAATGAATTGGTTGCTAAATGAGGAACTGTATATAGTATGCACATTACGATATTCAGAACAAAGACAATGATCAAAGGAAACTCCAACTTGATGACTTTGTTTTTATTTGCATAACTCTTATATGCAGTACTGTAATGTATAACAGAACATAAAACTACAGTACTGTACTGTACAGTACAATCAGCAAAACTTACAGTACTGTATAAACAAGGTATACTGTACCCCAAAAAGACATTGAGTCTCTATAAAGAAGACATACAGAACTGTACAAAAAAAAAAAGACTGGTCTTAAGTTCGAACAGTCATTAAACAGGCGGGTCATTCAACTAGTAATGTCTGTATTAGAGAAGAGGAAGGGGTTCTGGAGGAGGAAGTAAAGGAGAGTGGTGGAGAGTAATGGTGGAGGAGATAAGATCAAACATGATGTATGCATGCATGAAGATGCCGAATGAAACTCATTATTCTGTATAATTAATATGCACTAATAAAATAATAAACCAATGACAATTGGCTTGCTAGGGGGTTTTGGTATGGGGCTTCTTCACTAAAGGGACCCCCCTCACTCCTCATCTGGACATTTTCAGACCCATGTGTGATGGCTGGGAGTAATTAGTCACCCTGTTACCAGCCTCAGGATGATACTGGCATGCAGGGGGGGAAAGAATGAAGAAAACCACAAAGAAATGGAGTCAAAAACATTAAATAAAATCAACCCTGGTGATAGCCTTGCTTCTGAAGTTCCAGCTATTTGACTGAACGGGTGTTCTTTTTGGTCACATCTGTTGCATTTGGTTCTCTCACTCAGGGATGAAAACATCCTGGCTGATTCCCCATTTTCCACATGTCTCTCAGAACATAGGTTCTTTTATGTTGATACAACTTTCACACACACACACACACACACAGTTTGTTACTGGTCTAATCAGGCTAATCTCCCAATGCTTCCCATGTTCTCTGGTGGACTGACCTTTTCAGCTGGCAGGTCTATATTCAGAATTTTCTCTCCCTTTGCAGACAATTGAGCCTTGCTGTAGAACACCCATTTTTCATGATAAAAGAACATGAATAGAACAAATATTCTAAAGTTCATATTCCAACTTCTAGGAATTCCAAATCAGTGTAAAGACTTTTAGAACATACAGAGTTACAAATTCTTAAAATCAAAGTCTTACAAACAAAATACTTAAAGCGAGGATAGTAATGATGAAGTCAAAAGATAAACAAGAAAATCTCTTTAACAAGTAATGCTATTGAGTAGAATATGTTTGGAAGCTAGGGGGTGTAACTCCGTGATAGAGTGCTTGCCTAGCATGCAAAGGCCCATATTACAAAAGAAAAAGTTTTTCTTTGGAGCAGCTATAATATCACTGAAATTATCTATATTTGAGTGATCTTTTGATATTTTATTCAATAACATTCATTGACCATTTTGCTCAGAATGATCAAAATGCACCTTATGTTTTGAAACACTATGTTGAAAATGTTATTTTTATTGACATTTCCAAGTTTTTATAAATGGAGTTTAGGTCTGAAAAAATGCTGAACCAGGTGGAACCAGTAAGAAATGTGACTCCGGCTGGGGCACTAGCAGAAGTCCTTCCATTGTCCCCCTGCCCGTCTCTTCACAGAGGTGTCCTGCTCTGAGGGATGATCATGAAACGGTGTCTGCATGAACAGTCCCTGTTCTAGTCCTGCCAGATGCCAGAATTCATAAGCTAATTCCAGAAGCGGCAGATAAAATGAAGTTTTTTTGCAAATTAAGTATAAGCAACATAATTTTCTAAGGATAGCAGCCTTTTAATTATATCTAAAATCAAGTAAGTAACTATTTAAATAAGTCATGTGAAATGGAACCTAGTCTCTGGAATGATCTGGGTTCAGCTGAGTGAACTCTAGCTATTGACTTAAGCTCCTGATCTCAGTGCCCTCACCTGTACATAGTGACATCAACAGGGGAATGGAGGGAATCATATACAATGTACACAAAGTATAGGGCACAATTATGGCACACAGTGACATTAAGTTGATAGCACCTATTGTTTTATTTTTTCTTTAGTTCATTATATTTTTCATCAATGAAATAGAATCAATGTCATCGATAGGCTAAATTAAATTATGAAACAAGCTGTTTTAATTTTCACCATATCCCCATCTGTGCTGTCATTCTATCTTTTAATGCCCACTTCCCCACCCAAGTCTTAGCCATCCATGAGTGACCCTTTGTGGCCACTCTCAAAGTCAAGAACTGTCCCCCATGCTGTTCTGTATGGCAGTGTGTACCTACACACCCTTTTGTCCAACAAGTTTTTGTGCTGCTTCTCTCATAAGGTATACGAATTGTTATTTTTATCAAGATTCCATTTCTTCAACTAGTGAAGTGGCCATCTGTACCTTCTATCTGAAACACTTAAATATCACTGGTCATAGAGACTTGCATTTCTCAACTGCCATCTCCTATCTCCTCCCCACCATCACAATGGCCACACGCAGGCACTTAGTCCATGGCAGGCCAGATCCCACTTGCTTTGAACACTCAGCCAGTTCACAAGCTTTTGTGACAACTCCTTCCCTTATCTAAGCACTCTAGGCAGGGTTGGATGGCTAGAATGGCTGATTCCCCTAGTACTCGTCATTTACCTGTCTCACAATCCTCGTCATATTGGGGTATCATTGTCATTTTCATATCCTTCTCCTCTCACTCAACTATGAGCTCTTCAAGATTAGGGGCCGTGGATCACATGTTCTATGGCACAGCCTGCCATAGTGTCTAGCAAGTAATAGCTCTTATAAATTGATATTGGATGAATGGATGGGTAGATGAACTTTTGTATAAAAATGGAATGAAATTATAGTGTATGTTTTCTAATTCAGTAATTACTACCTTTGTTTGGCAAGAATGACTTAGAAATAGAGTAAACATTTTATCATTATTAGTATTTGTTATTGGGGTATATTTTCATTCAATAAAATGTATAGATATTAAGTTTATAGTTCCACAAGTACTGGCAATAGACAATGAAACAGAAAATGTGCAGAAATAAGCCTATATGTATGGTTGATTGATTTTTCACAAAGATGCCATAGTAATTCAACAGAAAAAAATATTTTCAATAAATTAAACTAGAACAATTGAATATATGGTAGAAAAAATCTCAATTTTTATTTCATACCATACCTTTAAATTAAAGATGAATTATAGCTCTAAAAGTTAAAGTTGAAACTATAAAGCTTTTAGAAGAAAATCCTCATGATCTGGAACAAGACTTTAAAAATGAATACATTGAATTATATCTCATTATTTTTTTAATTTACTCATCAAAGGACACTATTAAAATCAAAGATGAAAATGATCTTTAAGACTTCAAAAGCATGCAGTGTTTTCTACAGGCACTTCCATTATATTTAAACGGTCACTCTGAGATCTAACAACCCTTCATTCTAACTTCCTTGATGAGTTGTAAGTCCAGGCCTCATGTCTTCCAGTTTCACTCACAATGCTTTGGCAGCCATTTTTTTTCTCCCTCTGCCTTTGGAGATCAGAAGACAAAAGCTCAGTGGAAGATAAACTCTGCTGTTCTCTGACTCCTTAAAACTCACTTTTATCTCTCTTCCAGTCAAAAAAAAAGATAACACTTGGATGCCACACTTCTCCACTTGCTCTAACTCATTGGACTGTTTCATCATCTTTGAAGATCACTGTATAAGAACAAAATGATTCCTATAGACAGATAAAAATCTTTTTTTTTATTTTAAAGAGAAAAAAATAGAACAAAATTTCAAAACAACATAATAGGATTGAGTATTTGAAAGTTGTAAGAATCCAAATAGGTACCAGACATGAGACAATGCATTATAAACAGCAATACATGAGAGACAATAAGGCATCGTGGACTACAACATTCAGAACTACAGCACAGTAGATACTCTAAAGGGTTCATTCTAAATACTACTAGATCCTGAATAAACTGTAAGAGATAAAAATTTTTATTAGTTACTGGACTCTCCAGAAAGTTAGGAAAATCTCAAGGAGAAAAAAGATGGCAAGCTGCACCCAGAAGCGTTGCCCTGATTGAAAATGTTAACATTGCTAATGTGAAATCTGCAATTAAGGGCCGGTGAGATGGCTCAGCGGCGTAAGCACCTGCCTGGCAAGCACGAGGGCCTGAGTTCGACTCCCAGAACCCACATACGAAAAAAGGGCTGGTGATATCGCTCAGCAGCACGGGCGCCTGCTGGCACACGAAGTCCTGAGGTCGACCCCCGGTACCCACAAAAAAAAAAAATCTGCAATTAAGGAAACTGAGTTTTGGTCTTCATTAAGTTGCCAATTCTGAGATTCCAGCATCATTGTAGTATTTTCAAAGGGTGTCAAAGTTTTCACATGTCAGTAATATTCCCTGGCTTGCAGCAGATACAAAGGAAAATCTATGGAAAAACAGGTCCTGGATACAGAGCCCTCAGGAGTCCACAGATGAAAGACAACAAAATAAGATCTTACAACAAAAAAAATTACAAAACTCACACAAGGAAACAAGCAAGTTTAAGTGAGAATATCCAGAAATATAAAACAATAGTTGAAACCCAAAAACTTAGAATGTTCTCAAAAACAGAATTTAAAGTCATGAAATGTTTAGAGAAATAAAAGAATTTTCAAAGAGAAAAAGTAACTTAAAAGGTATAAAAACTAGTAAAATTTTAAACAACTTTTAGAAATAAAAAAATACAGTTGAAATTAAATTTAATGCCTAGGTTAAATAACGGGTCACAGCTAAAAAAATATCACGAAATGAAATATGAATCCAAAGAAACTCTCAGTTTTAAGATAGGAAAATGAGAAGATGAACACATAAGAAGTTAAGAGATGTGGGTAAAAGAGTAACTTGCAACCAATCAGAGGACCTGAAATAAAGAATAGGGAAAATGGAAGAAAAGAAAGATTGAAGAGAAAATAGCTAAGAATTTTCCAGCATCAATGAAAAAAAAAGCGTCAGAAACAGGAAACTGCATACTAAGCAGGGTAAAGAAAAATAAATTCAAAGATACATCATGGTGGAGCCACAGACCACAAAAGACACTGAGAAGATCTTAAAGGCATTCAAGGGGGCTGGTGAGATAGTTCAGCGGCATAAGCGCCTGCCTCACAAGTGTGAGGTCCTGAGTTCGACTCCCAGTACCCACATAAAGGAAAAAAAGGGCCGGTGATATCACTCAGCGGCACAAGCGCTTGCTGGCAAGCATGAAGTCCTGAGGTCGACTCCCGGTACCCACATAAAAAAAAATAAATAAATAAAAAATTTTAAAAAATAAAGGCTTTCAAAAGACAGAAAAACACTTCACCTACAAGAAAACATCAAGCAGATTTCTCAATAGCAACAATCAACCTGCAGCTTTGCCCAGCAAAACTATCTTTCAGAAAAACAAAAATTGAGATTGTATCTCCAAGAAAACTTTTAAAAACTATACTTCAAGTCTCAAATAGCCTTTTATCCAAGACATGCATTTTCCTTCAGAGAGAAAAAAATCCATCCTTGGTAGGCAAAAATAACCTTATTCCTTTTATGTACAAATCACAAATATACCTAAGCATAAACAGACAAATAGTATACCTATGGTATTAAAAGTGATTGGATGGAATGAGGGAGAAATTAGGAAAAAAAAAGTCTTAAGATGTGTCCTTCGAGGGTGAAGATAATAATAAAAAAGTTACAAAACACTGATCGAAAGCAATCTGCAAAAACTTTATATTTAATAAGAGTTTATTTAAGGTGGTTAGAATTAACATCAATTTATGAAAATCAATTATATATCAATATTCAATATACTTGCACAAAAAAGAGAAAATATAATTTAAAACCATACAATTTATAATAGCAACAAAAAATAAAGTATCCAAAGAAGTCTAACAAATACACACATAAACATATGTATTCATATATACATATGTTTCATGGACAAATATATAAAACTTTATTGAAAGCCATTAAGATAACCTAGCAAAATGGAGAGATACTTCATGTTTGTATTTAAGAAAGTTCAAAATCTCCTTTTTCCCCCAGTCCTCTTCTTATTGTTTGTTTTGAGCCAGGATCTCACTAAGTTGCTGAGTTGCCCAAGCTGAACTCAGACTTGGAGGCCTCCTCCCTCAGCCTGGCGTTACAGGCACGTGCCATGAACGTTCAAAATCTCAGTGTTGGTTATCCTCCAAATAATCTATGGATTCACTGAAAATTCTAATCAAGGTTTTGAAGAGACTGGATTAGCTGATTGTGAAATTCTACAAGAGTCAAGACCCTCCTAAAAGAATAAGTTTGGGGAAATTGCCCTATCGAACATCACGACTTCTTGTGGACTACAGTACTGAAGAGAGGGCAGTACTGGCACAGGGACCAACAAACTGCTTAATGGCTGGCATAGAGCAGAGAGTCCAGAACAGGGATGAGAACTGTTCTACCCCAATATTACCAGCAAGCAATTGGTGTTTTAGTTACTCTTATTGCTGAGACAAAATACCTGACATTCAAAGTTAAAGGAGAAAAGGTTTATAGTAGCTCACAGTTTGTAGAGGTTTCAGTCCATAGTTGGATGCCTCCAAGGCAGGGTAGCAGGACAGAGGAGCATTGCAGAGGAGAAACAGTCCATGGCAAGCAGGAAGTGAGAGCACATTAGCCCTCTTTCTGTCCGTTATATTTTATGCAGGCTACCCGTCCTAGGGTGGATGTTGCATTCACACCCTTAATCCTAGCTAGAACTATGCCAACCCAATTAGTGAGATAATTTAGTAATCATACACCATTGATCCAAGCACCACACACTCTAGATTCAGCCACCTTTGGAAAGCACCCGCCATGACTGCATGAGACTTTAGGGGGACATCTAGACACGAGCTGTAACACATGGTTTCTCCTCTCTTCTCCTGGGCCAGTCACTGGATCTGATGGTTCAGGTGTCATGGACCACTCCCAGAGCCAGAGATCAGATTTAACTAATCCACAAAGACTACAAATAGGGAAGTGGAGACTCCCCAAATGCAAATAAGGGTACCAAAAAACATGAAAGGGAAATGGATGCCAAAGGAAGGGGGAGTGTCCACCACACATGCTGCTGACCAGTCCTCATGAGTGACATCCTTAGAGATAAGAGGAACATAGGTGTTGATGCAAAGTGCTGAGAAGCACGACCACAACAGAACACAGACACACGAGGTGAGGAGCTGTGCATCGCATTCATCCCTTCCCGGAGCACCAAGTCTTTGCTATCAGGTGCATTTTTTAGACTACCCTGGATCCCTAGGTCAGCATCTGACAAAGCATCTATTGTTTTTTCAACCCAGGCCTCTGTCTCAGTATCTGTGAATATTTTTCTCAAAAGAACCTATTTTCTTCTTACTACTTTATTGAAGCTTTTCTCAAAGTATATAGGATCCAAGTGCTTGGAATGCGACCATATATTCCACATTCTTTTATACCCATTATTAAATAAATCTGTGAACAGATCATGTAAGTGTCCTGCGTTGGTCACTGTACCACTACACTCTGGTACGTGACATTGGGCTTCAGCATCTTCTAAACTAGTAGCCACACCCCCTTATGCCAGAGACCCTGGTCACCTTACCTTCTCCAAGGGGTGATGGCCACCAAAACTGAAGCTTCTGTCTCTAGGTCACAGTCTCCTCATAGGTGCCTCCCACACTGGAGGCACAGGGACACCTTCACAAATGGAAAGCGTGATCAGCTCTGGCCACAAACTCAGTTTTCTCATCTGTAAATGGGAATTGTGTCTGCTACGGTTTGAATGCATTCCCCAAAGTTCATATTTGGAAACTTAATCCTCAAATACAAAATGCTGACAGGTAAGGCCATTAAGCAGCAATTAGATCCTGTGGGCTCTGCCATCATAAATGGATCAATGTCACTATTGTGAAAGTGGATTCATTATTGAGAGAATTTGTTACAAAAGCAAGTTTATCCCCCTCTTGCCCTCATACCTTCTGCCGTGGGATTGCACAGCATGAAAGCTCTTACCAGATGCCACCCCTTCAACCTCAGATTTCCCAGTCTCTGAAACAGATACATCTTTCTTCTTTAAATTCCCAGTCCCAGACACAGTAATGTCTCTGTCACAAACAATTCAGTTTGCAAACAGAAGCGTTCAGCAAAATTTTGTTTCCATTCATGAACTCCACATCAGGTGAGGAGCTCAACCTTGGCCATCTTCCCCACACAAACATGAGCGCAGCCGTCTTCCCCAGAACCGTGGAACAAATTAGCTTGTGAACCGAGGTACCACTGTGTTTTGTTATAAGAGCACAAAATATACTAAGGCAGCATCATGTTCCTAAGATACTGTTACAGTTACATCATTTGTATGAACACACTCCATCCTCATGCCAACCCTGGGAAGTTGGCATCATCTCCAGCTGATTATTATCTCCACTCTACAGAAGAGCCTGAAACACAGAGGGGTCAGTAACCCGGGCAAGCTTAGACATCAAAGTAGGTGACCCACCTTGAGCTTGAACACAGAGAGCTATTCCGAGTCTATACTCTTGACCACTATGCTGTGCCACTTCCTAACTAGCATTTCCCTACCCAACCGAAAGATTGCAGTTGCTGATAGAAAGTGACTGTTTTCACCATCTTGTACCCTCTTTGCTGGGCTTCATCTTTGACAATACACAGTTAAAATACAACAATAATGAAATCGTTCTATGGGGTGGTAACAAACTACTGCCTCCAGGTCCTCCAAGAACCCCTCCCACTTTCCCAAATCAAACCATTAAGAGTTAACCCCAGGAACAGGAGGAACCTCAGCCCCTGCTCCAGCAATTCCAACAGGTCTTCCATCTGGTGGTGGGCATTTGCGCCTCCAAGGGCCCATATGTTTGCAACATTATCCTATACGGGAAGTAACAGTAAACATTTGTTGATTGAATGTAGTCCAGGAAACCAAACCCAAAGTCATGTCCTTGATAAATGGTAGAAATAGAATTTTGACCCATGTCTATTTGGCTCCAAAGCCCATGATCCATGGCCCAGCAGACAGAGCATCCATGAACATCAATATCTGAGGCAGTTGAGCCCTAAGAGTCAGAACAGAACTTACTGCTTCCCATAGACTCAAGGCCCCAAATGAAAATCCTTATCACTCACCCTAACTCCACCATCCTATCTCCCTGGCCTTGTTGCTACATTTCTCTCCACACTCCAGCTGCAGTGGTTCTTTCTGTTCCTTGCCCATACTTGGTTCCTATGGCTTGCAAAGCTCTTCCACCAAATTCTTACATTCTGGCTCCTCATCATTCAGGTCCCATCTAAAATGTTACCTCCTTTGTGCTAATATTGTTTGGACAATTGAATGTCGATATCTTGTACTCTGAGTTACTAATTTAAGATAACAATAAGCAATGTATTAACCATTGTTACCCTCCTATTATGTTGTTTTGAAATTTTGTTCTATTTTTTTCTCTTTAAAATTAAAAAAATAAAATAAAGTAAATTGTTACCTCCTCAGAGAAGCCTTCCCAGACCACCAGCTAAGGCCCTATTCTCCCCACAATCACAACGTTGTCACAATCTTCTGAAATATGTATTTTTTATTTTTTTTTTCTTTTCCCTTATTCCCAATAGTATGTAAATATCCTAGGGCTAGGGACTACTCTTTATATATCCATAGCTCCCGGTACATTTGTGAATAAATGAACAAGAGGCAAGTATAGCTATTCAGTGTAAGGAACGGCACGAGGCAGAGACCAGCTGAGACCATCAGGCTTGTGTAAAGGCAACATGGCATGGAATTTATTGTGCCTGGCTGCAGGCAGACAGAGAGTGAAAAGGCCATCTGTGAGTACAGAGAAAAATGGAGCCTTTTTATAGGGCTGGGACAAAGGGAGTCAAGTGGGGAGATCAGCCAAGGGACCTCAGGTGATGAGGTCTGGGCAAACATCTACGGTCAAATTCTCCAATGCCTCAGTAGTCAAAGTTTTCAGGACATCCAGTGTAAATGTATAGATGTTTTCAGATGTTCTGGTGCTTGGCAGATTCCGTGCTCTGTCTTATCTTTTCTTTATGACATCCTGTCGAGTGTTTACCAAGGGCAGCGGCACCAGTGCTGAGTTGGGTTTCCTCTGAGAACAATGCCACTGCTGACAAATAGGTTGGGTTCTGGGAAAGTTGAGCCTAATATTCAGGAAGTGATATCCAAACAGGTCAAGGCCAGATGCTCTTAAATACAGCAGCAAATACCCAAGGAAGTCCAATTCTGGCAGAGATTCATCCTCCTGCCAACATTAATTGAACACCAGGTACCACCTAAGTACTGGGGATTCACAGGGAAACAAATGGACAAAAATCTCTACCTTCATATAGTTTTTCTAGAAAGGGAATCCAAGGGACAAATAAATACATGAGTAAACACATTGCACAGCAGATGGTGAAAAATACTAAGAAAAAAAGCCAATATGGGGCAGAGTTAGGTGTTGGGGTGGGAGGAGTGTAAAACACTAAGTACAGTAACATTCAAAGACTCAGGCTGGGAAGTAACGAGCCTTGTGGTTACCAAGGGGAGAGCCTTGCATGTAAGGGGAACATAAAGCACAAACCCTGGTAAAAGATGGTTGGTCTATCCCAGGAAAAGAAAGGAGGCCATAGCAAAGAGCAGAGTAGTAGAAAATGAAGACACAAAAGTCACACGAAGTGAGATGGGAGCAATTGAGAAGACATGCTCTGCTCTTTAAGCACAGATGGGAGGACACAGGGCAAGGGTTGTGAGATGCAAAGAGTAGTTCAGAGGCTACTACACTGCATTAACACAGGTGAGAGCTCACAGTGGCAAGGACCAGAGTGATTGAGGTGGACAGAAGTGGTAGAATTCTGAATGTGTGGAGTCAGATTCCGCTGTTGGAGCCAACAAAAGTGGAGAGAGAGAAGGCGTAAACATGGGCAGAGATCCCTTGGGCTTTATGCTAATGATGATGCAGCCTGGGAGCAGGGAGAGCGGGACCTGCAGGTAAGGACAGGAGCAGTAAAGAAAGAAGATGGGACTGGAGCAAGAGGCAGGGACCCAAGAGGCCGTGAGGAGACACAGCATCACCAGACAAGACAAGAAAGGGAAAAGAGGCATGGCATAGGGAAAGTTCCTCTGGCTCCCCTGCCTCAGAGAAGCTGAGTCCCCAAGGCATTCCTCTGAGAAGGTAAACACCCTGAGGGTCAAGACCACTACTGTGGGTACCGGACCTGTGCAGTCACAGCCCCTCACTTAGAGGAGACTCTGCACTAAGTTTAATGCTTTGCTGTGATTTCCCTGAAATTCTTAACTTTAACAAGGGGCCCCACAGTTTCTTTTTCCACTGGGCCCCACCAACTATGCAACTAGCCCTGCCATGGCACTCTCCACTCACCTGCTGCCAGGTTTATAGAGCAGGTCTCTAGGTGGGGCGCTCTGTAGGGAACACTGAGGTGATGGTATTGAATGAGCCCTTGGAATCTCCTGGGGAAGGAGATGGTATCTTTGTGCCCAGAGCAGCACAGGGATGACTCTGGGAGCATTACACACAGCCCTGGGTCAAAGGCCTTGTTGGCCTCTTACAAAGAAAATATGACAAGAACAGTACACCGTGCATGGTTGAAAAATACAGCATTCCATCTCTCCATAGTTTATCTCTCCACTCCAAAAATGAAGGCATGATCCCAACAACCAAGGTTGTCTTTTTGACTGGTGCCAAAAATTGTGACCCAGCTATGGTCTGATGATTGATTCTGTGGCCCAGAAAGGAAAACATTAGTATTGATTTATCTGTTCATTTTCTTTATTCACTGTTCATCCACTTACCCACACTAGCCGTAGCAAGTAGAGACTAGAAAATTAAATTTAAAATAACTCCTCTATTCTAGGTAGACTTATTCTCCTCCTGCTGCTTCTAGGGCTGTAGCTACAACAAGCTAAAGCACCCATTAATTCTGTTTTTCAAATATCATGTAATCCACTGAGGAGGGAGGGAGAACTCGCAAAAATTAACGTTGAAATATTATAAATCAAAAAATTACAAGATTAACATATTTGTTACTTTATAGATGGCTGTTTTGAGAACATGTCGACAAGAAAAGGGGTAAGAGCAGTTTATTAAGTTGGGAGATACATCTTAATGCATCAAAATAATAAACATTTTTGTACAGCACAACCATTCCATATCACACAGACATGAGGCAGAGCCCTGCACCGAGACTCAGAAAGCTGACCTCAAAGTGAGCCGTCTTAAATATGAAGCCAATCAACTCAATACCAAATATGTACCTACTACTTCCTAAGTACAGGAAATATAATCATTATTGAAAAAGATTGGGCCTTTCTATCAAAGGGCATAGCATTGAGAGGAATATTTCAGAACTGCTCTTGTTCACATAATGATCTTCAGCAGTTACTGTGTTGCTTACATTAGTACCCCTGTCACCTGATGCCAAAGCTCCACATGTGTGATGCTTCACCACACCAAATCTCTAAACCTATCATGAAATCTCCCTCTCTCTCTCCCTCTGTCTGTGTGTATGTGTGTGTTCGTGTGTGTAAAACATGAAAAAAAATTAAAGTCAGACATTGGAAAGAGTTTTAGTAATTAGCAGACTGTTGATAGAATTGAACACTAAACAGTCCTTCCAAATGGAAAAGATATGAGGTTATGTGCCTGGAGCAGAACATAAACCAGGATGCGCCCAGATCACACTGAAACATGCACTGTAAAACCTAACTCCATCCAGGGGAAAGCACTGGACCCTCTTCCAATGAACTGTGCAAAAATCTTATTCCCCCTCACTCAGCAACAGACATGTGGCTGCTCTAAATGAGCCCATCAGGATAGAAATGTTCATTTATCAGAACAGAGGGACATCATAATTATTCTGGAAAATGTGATCTGGTCTGAGACCACTTACGCCTAATGTATTACACACTAACATAGTTGTCCCACTTGATTAGCCTCACTTCCTAGAACTTCATATTTGGCTTTAAGGACAAAGCCCAGCTAATAGCAAACTGTCCTTTTCCTTGCTTTGCTGATCTGGTGCATAGCTTATGAAAGGCCAGATTCCTCCATTTCCCCTGAAACGTGATCCAAGAAACCCAATCCTGTCACTTACCTTTGTAAGCAGTAAGAGAAAAGAAAGACTATGGGAATTAACTTGTTCGCTTGTAACCATCAGTTAAAATGACAAACTAAGACCAAATCTGGCTTTCCGCAGCAATTAACTAATGAGACTTGAATGTGTACGAAAGGATGTTCCCTCCTCCAGCAGGTGTTTTTGGCGTACTGGATTAACAACAGGGATAGTGTTCATGTTTTATGACCCAATTTTCAGTGCATACCCTTATTTTAAGATAACATAATTGATATACTAAAAAAGACTTTATTTGAGTCAGATCTGTACCTATGTTATTAAAATAAGAGGTCATATTAAAAGAAATTTATTTTTCCTCACCACTCCTTTATACTACATAAAGTACTTTGAAAGTCATTTCTTGTTTCTCTTCAAAAGAGTACTGAGTTTAAGCAGGATGCTTATCTAAGCTCTTTTAGATTTGGAAAGCAATTCCCAACGTAGTGCTGTATTCATTTCAAGTAAAACCTACTTAAATAGAGGCAGCCACATGATTAAAAATGAAAGCACTCTGAAACGTTTTAAATTTTACTTTGCAAATCAAAACAAAACAAAACAAAATTCCAGAAATTCTGGCTTCTCCTGAGATTATTCCCCAAAAAAGAACCCTTCGGTCTCGTGCTTCTGTGCTTCCTATGCCCTTATATAATAACAGCATCAATTCTATTTGCAAGACTATGGAGTAATCTTCACCCAGACTGCAAGGACATTGGAGAGTTTTCCTTTAAAAAAAAAAAAAAAAATCTAAAAGATTATAGAACTATAGCTGTCCAGATGATTTACCATGTCATCTTATTGAATAATGCTTGTTTAAATTAGAGAATACACATAGCACTACTTGGGGTCCATATTAAATCACTGGTATTTAGTGACATCTTTCTCCTCTCCTTGTTTTATGGTAATGAAGCCACTCTGAAGACCACCAACACTGCCTGTGCCAAAGAACGTCATCCCATGGTGCTTGGTTACAGACTTGTTTCTACTTAGTTTGCTCAACTTTCATGGCACACCAGCCTTAAGGGTCATGAAGCAGTCCTTTCGGAGTCTTGCCAGAAATTGGAAATAAGCAATGGAATTGGTGATCAAAATGTCTGGTCTCATAGAGTCATTGGGAATTATTTTGTTTTATAGATGACTTTTGCAGAAGCTTCCTATCTCACAGAAAATGTCTCAAAGGGAAAAGAAAAGCCACCAACTAACTTTAACTAAACTAATAACAAATTTGCATACAAAACCAGGGAGGTACAGTGGAATAAAAAATAATCATAAACCAAATTTAACTATTAGCATAGATACAAGAGTGTAGAATATTAATAAGTCAAATCATAGTATATTTTTTAAATTATACCATTGATATAGGACCTCCAAATTATATAGGGGAAATATTACAACTCCCAACCTACTAGATGTCAGATATGCCAAGTTTATGTTCCCCGAAATTGAAGAATGAATTCTAAGGAACAACAGAGCCTAAGAGTAGGAAATATCTATTGAGAGAGGTAGCTCCTGAGAGGCAGGAGGGGCCCAAGTGGGTTGCCACAGAGCCCACTTTCCAGAGGCAGTTTTATAAAGCAAAATCATGAGGTGGGTACAATGTGGGACAAAACTCTGATCGACCAATAAGATTACAAATACATATAGCCACTTAGGTAATGGGGAAACAAGCCACAAAGCAAGTGCACATGGAAAGAACAACGACCTTTTCTGGGAAGAGATGAGTCAGGAGGTCCTGCTCACCCACCTGCATGACTGATGTTTACCAGACTTTACTGGACCAGGTGACACCAATTATAGTATACTGCTTATCCCTTGGGGAGGCGTGGAGGCCTGGTCATTCCACCTTTATCTTGAGACCTGGCCTTCCGTGGATGCTCCTCCAGCCTCAGCTGTAACGCATTCTCATCTTCTGCATTGACTCCTTCGAGGGCCCAGCCCTATCTGACTGCCTGTAATATTTCTACCTAACTTAGCTGTCTATAATACCATCATCATTTGAGATTTGGCCCAAGATGCTAAGAAAGTTCAATATCAGAAAACCTATTAATATGTAACTCATATTAATAAAGTAAAAGAAAACAAACCTCCAATGGTGCTGACAGATCACTTGTTAAAATTAAACATCCAGGGCCGGGGATGTAGCTCAGTGGTACAAGCACCTGCCCGGCAAGTGCAAGATCCTGAGTTCGATTCCTGGTACCAAAATAAGATTAAATTAAATCAAATCAGGGCCAGTGAGATAGCTCAGCGGCATAAGCGCCTGCCTGGCAAGCGTGAGGTCCTGAGTTCGACTCCCAGTACCCATATTAAAAAAGAATTAAATCAAATCAAATTAAACATCCATTCATGCTTTTTAAATACTCTTAGTGAGCTCTGAATAGAAGGGGATTTTTTAATAGGATTTTTTAAGTATCGCCAACAACCTAGAGCAAACATCACTCATCGAAATGAAAATTTAGAAATGCTGTCATTAAAGTCAAATAAAATAAAGATGACTGCTCTCTTTGTTTATATTCAACACTGGAAAACTCAGGCAATACAGTAAAACAGAGAAGAGAAAAGCAAAATGTATGGAAAGAAACATTACTATGCAACAATAACAATTACAACTTAAAATATGCAACAGGGTGTGCCTGCGTATATAATTCACAACAGCACCAAAAGTGTTAAGGAAGCTGGGGATAAATCTAGCAACCTGTTTTAAGATAAAATTACAAAATATTATGAAAGAATATAAAAGCAATCTTAAATAAATAAGATATATCTGGTTGATGGCTAAGAAACTGAGCAAGGACACCAAGTTTTCCCAAGAACATCAATGTGTTTCTAGTCCCTGTGACAGAGTGAAACTTAGCACTCTGATTTTGAAGTTTATATGAAAGAGTAAAGTTCTAAGAAGAGTTGATACAATTCTCAAAAAAGAATAGGATAATGACTCTGGAAAATATCAAGGTAAAATAAATTTTGCAGTAATTAAAATAGTATGGTATTAGAAGAAAAGAAGGTAAAGAGAATAATGAAAGAGAATAGAAAGCCTAGAAATACAGTATGTGACAGAGACTGGTTTACATGGCAGAAAGGAAAAGATAAAATATTCAGTTAATAATGTTGGAAATTTTAGCTTTCTATCTAGAAAACAAAATCAATAATCTCATCCTATACATAAAAATGAATTTCAGATGAATTAAAGGTTTAAATATGAAGATCAAAACTTTACACTATGTAGAAAAAAAGGCAAAATTAGCTTCCAATTAACAACGGGAAGTCAAATTCATGTTAGTTTTCACTTCCTCTTTAAAGTCCAGTATGAAACAATCATTGGACCTCCAGAGCATAGAATTACAACAACAATAGACATGGAAAAATGGACAGCACAGCAAAATTTGCAATCCAAAACCCATCAGTGAGCAGTAACCTACTTAGCAGATCTAAGAAAGCCAAATTCTTTTTTTTTTTTTTTTTTTTTTTTTTTTTTTTTGTGGGTACCGGAGGTCAACCTCAGGGACCTCGCGCGCCAGCAGGCGCCCGTGCTGCTGAGCGATATCACCGGCCCCTTTTTCGTATGTGGGTTCCGGGAGTCAAACTCGGGCCCTCTCGCTTGCCAGGCAGGCGCTTACGCCGCTGAGCCATCTCACCGGCCCAAGAAAGCCAAATTCTAAACTGACAGTGAAGAAAGCAAGAAGCAGCTCTGATTTACTGGACAGAATCTCCCAAAGATTTATCATTTGACTTTACCAGTAACACAGGACAGGACATAGGAGTAAAGATGAGCTATAAGCAAGAAAATAGATTAAAATCTGTTTAAGAAGCATTTAGATCCCCCAGATCCCCATCCTCACTTTGCCCACTAGGGAAACTGCCCCTTTCTGACCCCATAATTTATTCTCCAGAGAGGGTAAAAGAGAAAGCCTGTGGGTTGGGAGCCACAGCCTAGTTGGGGGCACAGGTACCTTTATGAAAACAGATTCAAATAAAAGTCACAATTCTGAAGGTTAAGACTATGAACTTTTTTTCTTCACTTGATTTCTAGAATTCTGGCAGCCAGGCTGATATCATATTCCAATCAAGAACATAAAGTATTTTCTAGTAAAACAGTATGGTGTTAGTGAACACATTCAGATTTATAGAAAATTATGGTGAGAATTTCTAAGAAAAGGAAAAGGCCTGGCCGGATTTGCCTTCACTGAAGCCTATGATTAGCAAATACCACTTCACATGAGAGAAGACAACTAAGGTTTCCCAAGCATCAGAAGAAGACCTCTGGGCCGGTGAGACGGCTCAGCGGCTTAAGCGCCTGCCTTGCAAGCGCGAAGGCCCGAGTTCGACTCCCGGAACCCACATACGAAAAAGGGGCCGGTGATATCGCTCAGCGGCACAGGTGCCTGTTGGCGCGTGAGGTCCTGAGGTCGTCCCCCCGGTACCCACAAAAAAAAAAAAAAAAAAAAAAAAAAAAAAAAAAAGAAGAAGACCTCTGACTGAAAGACAGGAGCTAAGAAAGCAATTGGAAGGAAAGAGACTCCACGTGGGAAGAAAAAACTTTATTAATTAGTATTATTAAACACATAAGAAAAGATAGTATAGATCCACAAACCAATAACAAGATACTATTTTTTTAAAGGAAGACAAGGATTTTTAAAGACTCATGGAAATTAAAAGGATGATAACAAAAAAGAAAAACTTCATTTTGAGAGTTGAAAGGGTTTTTTTTTTTTAATGTTGAGCAACTGTACCTTGATATAGTACAAAAAGATAAAGAGATGGAAAATAGGTGAGATACTATAAAAATTTAGTAGGAACAGTTTAAGAGATCTAAATAAAAGGAGATTCAGTAAAACAGAACAGAGAAAATGGAGGGGAAGAACTGGATAGAGAAATAATTCTTAAATTTCTTAGAACTGAGTGAACCCATATGACCAGTAACTGCCCAGCAAGTGGTTGAAAACTAACCCACATCGGTACACACCACCATGAAACTTCAAAACACTAGAAGACTCCTCAAGTTTCCAGAGAGGAAACAATAGCGAGAGGTAACAACCAGTTACCAGCGCAGCTTAACACTAAACAACCCCACTCTGAAGATAGAAGATAGGGGAAAATTTCCTTCAAAATTCTGATGGAAGCTAGCCTCAATGCATTTTCACACGGCAAAAGTATTAAGTTTGAGGACAAAATAAAGCATTTTCAAACATTCAGGTTCTCAAACATGTTATCCATCCCTTCTCAAGAAGCTGCTGAAATCTGGTTTCTGCCAAAACAAAAGAAGGAGATAAGAAATGTAGGAAAGAGAAAAATCCAATTCAGGAAAGGCAACAGATGTGTTGCTAGTGTCAAAAGCAAGCAATTTTGATTTGGAAAGTTTAGAGGGCCAGGGACACTTCAAAAAGATGACACTGACAGAATTCTTGACAGGTCTGAATATACCAAAAGGAGATTTGGCTACACTCATCCAACTAAACATTACACAGAAATTAAAGTGAATCAACACAGAACGATGTTGAGTGAAAAAGCAGTATTATTTGTATTTTTAAAATAGTGATAATTGTGCTAGCAATACTGTTTGTGAGCTTTTCATGAGCTAGAAAAACAAACCAAGATCATAAAATTCCCTTTGCTGGGAAATCAGGAACATGAATGGTAATGGGGGAAAGGAAAACAAAAAGAGATTTCAATCTTACTAACATCCTATTTCTTTTAAATTATTTTAAAAGCCTAAAGCAAAAATGACTAAATGTTAATAGTAGTTTATTCTGGGTAATGAATACACACATATTGATCTCACACTGACCTTTGTATTTTTCTGCATTTTTCTTTTCTGGAAAGGAAAGACAGTGTTAAAAAGAAAGACAAATGCTACAACCTTTAGCAATACTGGGCTAAGGGGCTGTGAAATCAGGAACCAGGACAAGATGGAGCCAGAACATGGCAGGGCCAGGATGTGAATGGGCCAGGACAGGACAGGACCAGGAAAAGATGAGCCCAGTCCTGCTGGCCCCTCCTCCTCACACAGGTCTTCATCTTGTTCATTCAATCCACTGTTCATAACAGAACACAACCATTCTACAAAGTATATGTCTTCTTTGTCAACTAAAATCCCTTAATAAACCTCAGAATTTTTTTCTTCCTCAATGTAATCCATTGAATTGACTTTTCAGCCATAGTGCATGAGGAGGAAGGGTGCGTTACCTCCCTGTGAGAGAAGACTAAGGCTCAAAAATCAAGGTTGGGGAAGAGCTTAGTAATTAAAACTCAACTAACTACTCATAATATTACTTAGACTAAATATGCAATAGGATAGAGACATAAAGGAATATAGTATAAATATAAAGTAATAATACTCTATAGAGTATAAATACTCTAATAGAAAAACCTATCAGTAGCAATTGACTCTTTCTCTCTCATTCCCTTTTATCTGTATCTGGCAAAGTGCAGCCATGCTGGAAGACTCTGTCCTCACCAGGTAGCAGCTACCTCAGAGACAGGTATGGGCCTAGTAGGAAATCAACATGACTTGGAGTTACTCGGTCAATATCATCTAAAAAGAGACACTGAACATCATAACGACTGAGGGCCTTAGGTGTGGGTGGTGCTGAGAAGGCATTTGTTCTGTTTAACACAGAGATTTGCCCTTGGCCATGAAAGGACCTGCTAAATGTTCAGCTTCAAGTGCACATTCACAGCTTCTGCAAAAACCCAAAAAGCTGAGCCTACAGATGCTAATGCCTCTGTTCTCAGATAGACTCAAAATAGTTCATAATTGCACACTTTCGTTTGATTTGGAACTGGAAGAAGAATTGCAAAGAAGACAAAATGAAAGGTAATGGACAGTTATCCTTTATTTAAAAAAAATAATTCTGAAGTTTGGTGAGCATGCTGTGTGCATGGGTTCAGGTCAGTGCTTGTATTCACGGATGCTTGATGGATTTCTGGCTTCAAATGTTTTATCAAGACAATCCACCTTGTAGCAATCTCCAAAGAAGAGTGTGCGGCTCTATTAAGTCCGCAATTTGCTTTTTAAAAGTGACTAAATAACGCTTTTTCACAACACGGACAAGTCATCTCCCTCCTGGAGCCAACAGTTTGTCACCCAGCTTCCCCTGCTTTTCAAAGCCAGCCATCAAAAAGCAAAGTAAATGTCATGACTTTGGAGCGGTCAGAAAGCTCTTAAGTCGCAGTGCAGGCTATTTCTCCTTTTGTGGCACAGAAAAGAGTGGACAAACACATTGAATAAATAATCCCATTGTACTTACAAATGTGTAACAATCCTTCAAAATGAGGTAAGGAACAAAGATAGGAGATAGCAAGGCGGCCTGGGTCTTAACAGAACAGCTTGCAATTCCAGGGCCGAAACTGCTTTTGCAAACACAAACACACATACACAGCAACCATGAGAAAATAAGAATTAAAAATGGCATCTAATTCAGAATGCCAAAGAGGTTCAGCCTAAACGGCCTTCTGCATAATTCACTTTGGACACTTACAGCCTCTGTAGGAAAGGACAGCAGGTTGGGGCCAAGGTTAATATCTTAAACTGTTCAAAGAGGCTGACTTTGAAATAATCATCAGGATCGTGAGTGGTTGCTGAAAACACCTCATCATTTTTACTTCATCGTAGCTTTTCCATTCTTGTTTATTTGTTTTTGGCACTGGGAACTGAGCTCGGGGTCTTTGCAGTGAGCTACATCCCCAGTCCTTTTTGTTTTTTGAGACGGGGTCTCACTAAATTATCCAGGCTGTGCTTAAACTCAAGATCCTCCTGCCTCGGTCTCCCAAGTAGCTGAGATTACAAGCTTGTGCCACTGTGCCTGGCTCCATTGCCTTTTAAAGAAGACTCCTTTTATGTTCTAGCACTTGTCTAAGACCTCTGTTTTTCATCTCGAGTACCTAGAGCCATCCGATCCCCACTTTGAATCCAGGGGCAAACAGCAGGGTATGTGATCTTTGGAAAACCTTGCAAAGAAGATCTGACAGAGATTCTGATTTCATGTCGTCCTTCTGCATTCATACAAAGAGTAATACAGTAAAATAAATTAGCTATGATTTATAAACCTAAAACATCTTCACATTCTGAATCCCAGCTCTTCTGAGTCACTTTTCTGAGGCATAAATGATCACAGTTTTTCCCCCAGTATCATCCTCTGTGCCATCAAAAACATCAGTGAGGTGGCATTTCATGTAGGAGTGCTCCATCTCTGTCTGCGATTTTCATTCAAGCTTCAGACACCACTCTGCAAATTTTAATGTTGAAGCCCAACAAGGGAATTGTAAACCCAACCAAGGGAATTGTAAGATTCCACCCACTATAGACACATTCTGATTTTGTACACAGTGAAAATTCTAATAGACATAATAATTATGGTATCTCTGTAATGTGACCCTAGGTAAAAAGAGGGGGATGGCACCAGGTACAAGGGATGTACATCACTTTTGATGAAAATTGTTCATTGTCCCCAGAGGTTCATCCATCTTGACGTAAAGCACCATGGTCAGGAGGAGGTGTAGCTACGTTTTCTAAAATGAGAGTACAAAGGGAAATGGGAAAAAGGAAACTTCAGGCTGCAGAGATGTTCCCAGTTGTATAAATATTAGGAAAGAAGACATGGAATCCGGAGCTCTAAATTGCCAGTATGTCTTCAGGCTTCATGGGAAGCCTTTGGGTACCCTCAAGGGGATGCATTCACCAGTTTGAAAACCAAACTCTGAGGTGCTTGATGTCTAAAGCGCAAGAAGACATTGAAGAGGTGTGGTCCAGAACTGGGACTGCTGCGCTCCTCCCACGTGCTCATGACTCCACCATGAGAGCTAGAGCCCCGGGGAGCCACGGGCCAGAGTGATACATACAGTCTCCCCATCCATCTCATGGACCAACCAAAAAAGAAAAAGAGAGAGAGAGAAGGGAGGAACTCTTTCTGGTATTTCAGCAATACAAACAATGATTTTTTCCCCCTCACACAGAGTCAGAATAAGAGCAACCTTGCTTCCATCACAGTTTCTGTTACAAGACCCGCCACATAAACATCTAGCCAGGGAGCGTGCCTAGGTGCTTATGAAAATGCATGATGTTTTAAAAATGTTCTTCTCTGCTTTAATCCCCTTTTAAAATTAAAGTTCCTAAATCCTGGGGCTGCCGCGATAGGATCTCAGCCATCTGCCCCTGCCGGTTCCTATGGCATCCTCTGATTAAACAAAGGAGCCAGCTGCAGGCCAGGCGTTTTATTTCACAGGGAACCCATACATTCTCCACAGACCTCACCTAGAGGTACAAACAGTTTCTCAAATGGATATATTTTTAGCTAAAGGAACAAATTGTCTTTCTGAGTCTCTTCGTGATTAGAGAACGGGAAAGAGACCCACCCAAGACTTCCAAACTCTTCCAGTCTCACAGTTTGAGATGTGACTTCTCCCAGAGCAGCTCCCTGCCACCCTCAAAATAGCATTTCTATGTTTGCACAATCCTCCCTCTAGTTCCATGTCATCTTCCTGATACTTTGTTTATATTCAGGGATGCCTGTGCCCTCCCACATCTCTGAGTAGTGAAACAACAGCACTAAAAAAATAAAGTAAAATAAACAAAACCGTGTCGTAAAACTTAGGAAGTGAATACTGTAATTATTGCATGGGCACATCTGATCCAACTACTTTAGCAGACGCAAGTCTGAGGCCTGTGGAAATCTACTTCTCCCATCCATGTGGCATATCAGGAAGCATATCAGGAAGGCTGCCACTTCTGAAGTTCCAGAGGACAAGCAGTATGCTCATTACTACTCTCAGAAACCCTAATCTAAGACTTTTGGGGGCACTTCTGGAAGCCAGCCCCCGGCAAGGTACTAGGAAAGGAAACACACTCCCATTTCTATCCCTCCTGGTTCTTTCCCAACTCAGTCCCCTTCCCTCCAACCCACTGCACTATCTACTACTTACAGCACAACTTCTCAGTGGAAGTGGCAATGTTGACATTTTTAGGGCATTTCCCCTAAGAAATTATATTTCAAATTCTTCAAATCTAAAAAAAGAGTTGCAAGAATTAATTATTACTGAAATAATCAAGAAATTTAGCATTAATACTATCATATAGTACACAAATTATTATTAAAATATCCCCAGTTCTTTTCTTTTTTCTTTTTTTTTTTTTTTTTGAGACAGGTCTCGCTATGTAGTCCAGGCTGGACTTGAACTCACTGTGTAGCCCAGGCTGACTTCAAACTTGTGACGATCCTCCTGCCTCAGCCTCCCCAGTGCTGGGATTAGAGCCGTGCACCACCACGCCTGGCTAAATGTCGCCAGTTCTACTGAGAATGTTCTTTATAGATAAATTTTAGTTCTATCCAGGATTCAGTTAGAGAACATACACTGATGTTGTTCAAGTTTCTTCAATTTCCTTTCATCAAAAATAGTTCTGGTATTCTGTAGGCAGGAGCCAAGAATAAAAGATATCTCACAATGCAAGGGATGGCCCTAACAAAAAAAGAATTGTTCCAAGTCCCACATGATTATTGAATATGCTCCCAGATAGTCATACAGGTTTGAAAGTCACCTATAATTACGTGCAGCTAAAGCCTAATGCCATTTCACATAAAAACACAAAGTAACTTTTGCACAAATATCTCCAGAATTTTCTAGGACAGCAACAACATTGCAAATCAAGGAAAGACTGAAATCTATTTTGTTAGAAATTATTTCAATAATTATTCATCATTTCAAAAAAGTATGTCTCTAATGGCAACGCTGTTCATATTTAAATCACCGCATGATACTCTACGTCCATCTGTGTTCAAGATTGTTGCATTCACTGTGCCTCTGTGTTTAAGTTCAAGCACAGAACTACATTATTTTATTTTCTATATAGTAGCATCCAAGCACTTAAATGTTAAAATACATGTTTTATTTTAGATAGCTTTTATTTTACTTCTTTATATTTCAGCTGGGGCATCTTATTGATTTTTTTTTAATAATATACCCATATGTAGGTCAGATTTATCTATTGGCTTTTCTTTCGGATAATAAAAAGACTTTGCAAAGTACCAATTATAAAAAGGTGTTTCAATGTTGTTGAAAATGTATGTTAATCAGGGAAATGTGAACACAGCAATTAAGGAATTATCATTAGTTATCTTCAGATGTGACAATTGTACTGGAGTTACATTTTCTGAAAGATTCCTTTAAGAGATTATATCCAGAAGTATTTACAGATAAAACGCTGTGATTTGAAATCATTGGGGTGGTTGAGCGAGTCAGGAAGAGATGAAACAAGGGGTACATGTGTTGATAATTGTTGGTGCCAGATAATGGGTACATGAGGGGCTCCGTTTACTATTCTCTCAACTGGAGGGAATTTTTGAAATTTTCTGCAATAGAAAAATTGAATTAAAGAGAAAGAGAGCCTGGTGTTTGTGATGGGGTTGAAAACCACTAGTTTGTGGTGAATTGTGTTTTCAGCTTCCTTTGGGGCTTACTCTTTTGAAGTAAAAAAAAAAAAAAAAAAAAAAAAAAAGTTCAAATCAAAAGCATTGGCTTTCAAGAATGTTGTCTCTGTTATGAGACTTTAAATCTATTTAGAAACTCAGCAGTCAAAAATTGACTCTTTCCATGGGCCTTTGTGTCTTCTCTTCAGTAGCTGGCAGACTGTGTGGGATGGAGGAGAAAGGTCACTTGGAGAAGGGTGGAGATGGCCGGGACAGAGGGTTTGGGAACAACATGGTGGGGAAGAGTGAACCTTGTTAGACATCCGTTCTCCCACTGCACTGCCCCCCCACATCTAGTGACTCCCCTGTTCACTGTGGCTCCCTCCCTGGAGTATGAAGCATTTTTACAAAATGGACAAGTCTCAAGGGGTCAGTCCCTGCCCTCCCCTCCAGGCCAGACCTCCTTGTAGTTCATAGATTTCTCTTCCTCTGTCCACTTGCTTCTAATTCACTTTCCCAAAGATGGAAATTACTCTGGAAGAGACATTCATTTATGACTATGTCCCTGGTGTCAGGCTGCATGCTGGGGAGACAGAGAACAAAACAGATAGCATTTGACCTCTGGAATGCTCAGTCTGGTCATGAAGGGTGCGCACAAAAGAGCAGCCCATGATCAGGGCAGGGAAGCAAACACTGTCTCCTTGGGTTTCACGGGCTCTACAGAAGAGCCACTGCCTCACGCGGCCCACTGTGGGGACGGCAGGGAGCCCGCCCTCCTGCCTCCAGAAGCTCAGCGCTGAATTCGGCTTAGTTCAGTACCCTGTACTAGGCACTGCCTTTTCTAAACTATTCTTCCCAAGACCCACTAATTTTAGGTTCCTCCCCTGCTCTCATCTCTGATCCATCTCAGATTTGCTACCCTGTCTCAGCATTTCCTACCCCAGACAGATAAGCACTTAGAGCTGTTTCTAGCCTACTAACACAGCTGCCTTCCAGACAATTCCCGGTTCTCTTTAAGGTAACATTTAGAAAACACTTTCATTCAAATGGGGATGAGCTGGGACCAGCTCAACCCACATGGCAAGGAGGAAGCGGCTTACCAGGGCTAGGGAGCTTCACCATGGCTGCAGACTCTCCAGCCTGGAGAAAAAGACTGTATGGTCAGGGTTGGGGCTTCTCCAGTTGCCCCTGCCAAGGAGTATTTGCATCTCAAAGGATCCCAAAAGTGCCCTGGACCCCCAGCTCCTCACTTTCCACCTTACCCAGGACTCAGCATAAGTTTAGTCATCATAAATGCTTTTGTCGGGCCGGTGAGATGGCTCAGCGGCTTAAGCGCCTGCCCTGCAAGCGCGAGGGCCCGAGTTTGACTCCCGGAACCCACATACGAAAAAGGGGCCGGTGATATCGCTCAGCGGCACTGGCGCCTGCTGGCGCACGAGGTCCTGAGGTCGACCCCCCCGGTACCCACAAAAAAAAAAATAAAAAAAAAAAAAGAAGTGCTTTTGTCGACCTGTGCCTCCTGCCCTCCTGTTTCTCCTGCCCAGCAAAACTCAACCCCTAACCAGTCCCACAAATGGCCCAAAGCCTGCTCGCACTTCCAAACCAATGCCCCTTCCTCCTCTGCACTCCTTCGACAATTCTTCCGTCTGTTCCTTCTCCCACACAGCTCCTCCCAGCAGACAGTTTCACCTCCCTGCTGGGGAAAATGGTGTCAAATCCAGCTTCCACACCTAGGGATTCCCTCAGACAAGGAAGTTCTCTCACAAAGCACACCCACAGCCCAGAAAGCCCAGTCACAGGAGTGCTTTCCAGTCTGATCGAGAGCACATGGGCTTTCGCTGCCCTGTCTTTACTGCCTGCAATGCCCCTAATGATCCCTCACCTGGGAAGCTAGCACTCAGCTAACGGTGCCTCTGAGAGGCTGTCCTGAACAAACACCCTCCCAACCACCCCTGTTTGGTCCATACACACCTCCTCTGGCACACACACCACCAGCTCTCACTTCAACCTTCACGTCTGCTCTGTGTCAGAAGAATTTCCTGGAGGACAGGGGCCAGGTCTCCTTCACTTGGACTAGGTCTGGCCCAGAAGAGGCCGTGTGTTTTCTGACTGAGCTAAATGTCAAAGAGCAGCATACTTTAAAATGTCCTGGACTTGTTCTGGACCCCGTAATGACAGAATCACAAGCTTCCGTCAAAGCTGGGTGCTCCTGCTATGGAATTGGTGTATGTGAGTGGGTCCCCCTCAGCACAGTCAGTTGACCTAAGAGATTTGGGGAAAATGGGTCCTCATCCACTCCCTGGATACCTTTCAAACAGCTTAAGAGTTCTTTCCTCTACGTACATACACGCTGCAATGGAAGGTTGACGCAGGCTCCCTCGGACCATAAATAAAAGAGCCCTGGTGACCTATAAATTCCCTCTATTTATGCCTGAACATTGAAGCTGAGAGTGAAAACCAAATGTTGTATTTCCCTCTGCCACACATGCCTCTTGCACACCATCACATGCCAAGAAGAGAGGACAAAATCTATCAAGCGCAGGGGCTTTTCTCCTTCCTCTCTAAATGTTCTCAGCACCTTGCTTAGTTCCTTGTTCAGAGTAACTCGGTAAATAAAATGAAGTTTTCAACCAAAATCATGAAGACTTATACCACACTGGTTTTTTTCCTAACAGTCTGAATTTTTAGGGAATAAAATCATACATATCTCTGCTTAGAGATCAAATGAGAGACAATTCACAATTCTTTCTCATTGATATTGTACTTTAAAATGCAAAATTAGTCAACTCCCTCATTTGGGGAGCAGAGTGGCTTCCTGGAATCCAACCAAGTCTGCCTCTCTCTGTACATTCCCTGCTAGCAATGCTCTCAGGAATCAAATGTGGTTTATTTCATTTTAAGTCGCCTTTTTTTCAATTCAGGAAAATGAATGTTGGAGCCAGATAAGAAACTATAGTCTGCTTTCAAGAAGGTTACAAGAAAACTGCATCTTGCATTACTAATCCTTTATCTTCATGTTAACAAAAAGATTACTGACACATTTTTGAATGAAAGAAAATAAAATAGCAAATGCATCTTAGGAAATGTGTAACTTTCATGCAACACACAAATCAGTTGTTAAATATTTTTTAAATGAAGGAAAATGCATAATAAATTTTTCCTGTGGAAGTAAGGAAACCAACTTCTGAGGATGGGAGAAGAAAACTGGGAATGGAAACTGTCTTTTCACAGAGTAGATGTTGAATGAATTAAGTAATTATACCTATAACTTCTTAATAGATAGCACATTTTCTAAAAATGATCTCATTGTCCCATGGTAAGTTGTTTTCAAAGGTGAGCTGTGTGCGTCCCTCCTGCAAGGGCAGGTTGTGTGTTCCAGATCTCCCCGAGGAGGGCCTGGGGGGTAAGCCGGGCAGGTGGTGCTGCATCCGCCTGAGCGTTTAACCAAGAAGCTCCAGACAGATGCCAAGGACAGTGGGGCAGCCAGGCAATCAGCAGCGCAGGCCAAACCTGCCTCCCCAGAGCATGGGATCTGTTCAAGACCACCACCCTGGCAGTAGGTAGACCTGAGGTCAGTCTCCAGCATGCCACTTGCAAGCTGGGTGCTTTGGGCAAGTTTCCTAACCATTCCGTGCTTCAGTCTCCTCATTTATAAATTGGACATACCAATATGCCTATCTCACAGAATTAAGAGTTCATATTTGTTCTTAGCACACTACCTAGCATCCAGCGCACACTACATGAGCATTTTACTGATTAAATAAACAAACAAATACAGTACTGAGGAAACAAATCAACACAAAATAAAAGAGAGTTGCCAATTTTGAGCAAGGAGAAGAGAGACTGAGCAGATCATATGATGGATAGAGGATGAAGAAACTGGAGTTAACTCCCCCAAAATAGATGACATTTGCTATTTGGCAGAATTAGAAAATCTGAAGAGGTATCTGGTTGATGGTTCAGTGTGTGGAGGGGGGGGTTGTCTTTGCTTTTGAAGTGAAGAAAGATGCTTAATTCCACGTTAAATGTGTTAGGTTTTTTTTTCAGAAATGACATGATAATAACTTGGCAATAAGAAAAGATTCTTCTTTATGTCTTGTTCTAAGTACTTTATATATCATCTCACTTGATCCTCATTACAATTTTATGAGGATATCAGTATTATCCCCATTATACAGATGAAGAAACTGAGCCACAAAACATGTGTCTTTCACAAAGCTGGTAAGCAAGTAAGTTGAGAAAGAATAGCCTTATGCAATTATAAGATTTCATTACCAAATACCTGCATGACTGCTCATCAGTTCATTAAGTGTTCAAATGCAGAATTTCATTAATAAATCTGAGGCAAATGTTCTTACTCCTGTCTTAAAGGTAAAACTCAAATACAACTATAAAAGAGTTACCATGTGCCTCAGAAATGTACAGCTGTTCTACAACTTGTTTTTCTGTGATGAAATTTGTGCAGGAGTGGAAAATAAAGAAACAAAATTTATTTAACACAGAAGTCCTGTTAGCTCAGGTACAATTTTGCCAATATCTTAATGTTTTTCTTCCAGTGTAGCAAGCTGGGGAAGAATCCGGTATAGTGCATAGCTCCTCATATAACCCTTTTCCTCCCCATTTGGTGAGAGCACTCGCTCTGTCTCACGGGTTCTGCCCAGGCTTTGTTTGTCCTTGCCTCCAACTCATCAGTCTAAACACTCCCTTCCCCACACTTACACTAAGCTTTTTTACTTTTTTTGAGATGAAATCCAGATTTACCGTGGTATTTTTCACCCATTAGGTATTTAATGTGTCTTTTTTCACTCTGCCAGTATCTTTATTGGATTGCAATTGGTTTTCAGTGTCCTGATGATGAAATTGCATAAGTTTTGAGTAATCTGTTTCTCATCCTATTTTCCCACAATCTTTGTTATTTGCAGTGTATGATTTTGTAGAATGTGGGGGTTTTAAGAATTGTATATTATATCATGGCAGAACTGCCTGTATAGACAAAATATTTTAAACGACTCACCATTATCTTATAAATGTATGTTATATTTTAATCAAAAACAGCACTAGATATATTTTTACTGGTCTGAAATGGCCAACAGGCCAATGTTTTTAGACTTTTTAATTAGGACAGAAAATGGGACAAAATAAAATCCTGGCGAGTGATGATTCCAAACCCTTCTCCCATGCCAGACCTAACCTGCTATGTGGGGTCTCACTACCCATTCTCTTCAGGGGAAGGCACAGTGTCCTGACTGGAGTAGGGACCAGAACAGTCACTGAGGCACAGTCATTGTGGGTGGGGCTGCTGAGCTTAAAGGGCCGTACTCAGTTAACTTAACCCTCTTCCCCTGGTTGCAGAGGGGTCAGAAGTCTTGGCAGGGTTGAGGGGTTCAACAGCTGGAGGAGGAAGCTAAGTCCCAGCCTGCTCAGCAGATCTGACCATATAGATCCCTCAATACCTCTTTCACTTTACTTTTCCCTGTGGTCAACCAGACGAGAGTGAAAATTCCAGGATTTTACTTCTTGAAGAGAAGGGCAAACCTACTTAAGTCTCAGGCCCATGCAACACACCTCAGCCCAGTCCCTTCCACAGAACCCTACATGGGTATATCCGCTACTTTTGTTGTTCTGAGGAACAGGGAGATGATTAGCAGGGCAAGATTTTGGCACACCTAGGTTTCTGGTCATACTACCAACATATGCCACCAAAATCTGATCTGTGACAATAAACATAAGGATTGAGTAAAGTTTATATCAGAGAGTGAAACAGATGTATTATCAGTCCTCTGCCAGGTTACCAAAGCGCAAGATCATGTTTTTAAAGTCATAGCCTCTAGCACAGCTCACAGAAACAGCAATGCTTCTTTCCTTTACTACCTGCGTGAAGACTGAAGCTCTACCTAATGTACTTTTTCATCACTGAAGAAAATCTTTAGGAAAGGAGCAACTAATCTCCATAGCGGTTCAAACGATGTTATCATCGTCCTTCTTTCCTTACGGAGATATTCCCAAGCAGTCCACTGGGTGTTCACCATCTGAACTTACATACCGGGGAAAGGTTAAGAGGCCCTTTAATTCTAATTAAGTAATCAGTAAACTCCAAGTAGAAGACAAGAGTGGAAGAAAATGTATTATATGTAAGGAAGACACTTAATGAAAGGAGTCCTCTAGAGAAAAACAATAATAAAACAGGTCATGTACTGTAGAAACTGGAAAGTTCTGTATAACAAAATACCCTATTTATTTGCGTGGTCGGTCTCTTTCTCTGGAGATGCACTTTCCCTTTCTATGTAGACCCGAGTAGCTGTCAATCACAGCCTGACGGTAGTGAATGGTGCCCGCTATGGATGGAATTGTGTCCCCATCCAATTTACATGTTGAATCCTTAATCTTAATAAGAGTATATTTGGAGACAGAGCCTTTGGGGAGGCAATTAGGGTTAAATGAAGTTATAAGTGTGTGGCCCTAATCCAACAGGATTAGTGTCCTTGTAAGAAGAGACAGAGACACCAGAGCTCTGTGAGTCTCCATGTGCTCATGCAGAGGAAGGGCCAAGGGACAATAAAGCAAGGAGGTGACCATCTGCCAGCCGATGAAAGTGCACTCACCAGGAGCCAACCCTGGCACCTTAATCTTGGACTGCTAGGCTCCAGAAGTATGGGAAAATAGGTTTCTGTTGCTTAAGACATGAATCTGCCGCATTCTATTATAACAGCACAAGTGAACCAATACAGTGCATAACCAGAACACCATAATGCAATGTTGGGGATTGAGTTTCAACACGAATTTTGGATAGGACACAAACATTCAATCCATAGCAAAAGCATATTTTATAAAAGAAGCAAAATGGAAAAGTAACAAATTGAATATTCATCACAAAAAATAGAGGAAATAAGGAAAATCGAGTAAAAAAATGACAAATTTAAAAATTAATAGTAACAAATAAGAGAGGAAATTAAGTTGACAGTAAAAGAAATAGTAGAAATAACAATGAAATTGACCTATCTCTGGAAAGAGTGAGCAAGAGAAAAAAAGAGAATACTTAGTCCCCAGCCTATGGCATTACTAAGAAGTAGCAGAACCTTTAGAAGGTGGGGTCAGCGGGAGGAAGTTAGGTCACTGGGGACAGGCAAATAGGAGCTACTGGGACCCTGGACTCTTCCTCTCTCTCTTTACTTCAGCGCCATCAAAAAGTGAGCATTTTTTTCTTCCACACTCCCCCCCATAATTTTCTCACCACAGGCCCAAAGTGATGGAGGGAAGGGACCAGGGATGGAAGCCTCTGAAAGTATGAGCTAAAATAAATCTTTTGTTTTTCTAAAGCATCTTGTCACAGTGATAGAGAGTTCACTAACACACCAATCAAGTTGAAAATTGAAATAAGGCGAAAATGACAAATTGCCAGAATTGTCTAAAGAAGAAATAGTATTAAAACTACAATCAGTGACATTTAGTTTTACAGTTCAGTTATATCAAACTTTCACAAAGCAGATAACCTCTACCTTATTGAAAACTAACAAAGAACAGAACATGAGGAAAGATTTCCCAACCCATCTTATGAAGTTTGTATAACCTGATACCAAATCTGAACAAAGAGAGTAGTACAAAGAAAAATTATAGGTCAATTTCATTTATAAATCAAAATGAAAATATTAAATAAAATGCTAGCAAAGTGAATCAAGAAAAATTGGATATAACTAAGGAGAGTTTATTCCAATATACAGGGATATTCTAACAGTTAAAAAATCCATATCTGGTTCACAAAATAAGATACCCAAATAGCCAATAAGCATATAAAAATTGTTTATCAGAGATCATCAAATGTAATACAAACCAGCTGATAAATAACATTCAGGGGGCAGGGGGGACAGAACAATGTTCCACCACTAGGCTTCTTTGCTGTCACCCTGGCTGGACATCTTTCAGATTTCAAACCTTGACTGCTGGGCACCTGGTTTGGTTTTTTGGATTCTTAACTCTTGGAGTTTAATGATTGTCTCTCTGTTCAGGTCGTTATTATTTCAGAAATAATTTCCAAAATACACAAAAACAAAGGGAAGAATATTTAATAACTCAACAGTAATGGTATGCTGATATTTTAGCATACAACTTTCCAGGGTTTTTTATTTTCTTATAGTGCTAGCACAACTCGCACTGCAAAATGGAATTTTAAAAGTTAGATTATTTTTCTTCTAGAGAAAAGTGTCTTCTCCAGACTTCCTCAAGCCGACAGCATAAATGGCTCCCCCATCTCTCCTCAGCCCAGATTAACAGACAGAATATACGGATCCCAACACCAGGAGGTCAAGCCCAATTTCAATTACTTAGGCAAGGGAGGAAGAGGCCCAGGTCAAGGTAAGTATGGAACAAGACTGGAAATGTCTCATGTCTCATTTTATCCCCCTCCCTCACGTTCCTTGCTATAAAAGCCTGAACACATCTGTACACACTGAGATGATGATTTGAGGCAAATGGGCCCCTCCATCTCTTTGGATCTTACTTTGAATAAATCCTTTTTTCTTTTTACCAAAAAAAAGTGTTTATGACATTTGTCATCAGTGAAATACAAATTTAAATCACAGAGATACAATTTGCTCCTCACCAAAAAGGTTAAATTAAAGACTAACAATACCAAGTGTTGGCAAGGATGTGGTTCAGCTGGAGTTCTCAAACACTGATGATGAAAGTGAAAAATGGTAAAACCATTTTAGAAGGCTGTTTGGTAATTATTTATAAAATTAAATACCTCTACTCTACTGGCCAGAATTATGTCTCATGTAACAGTTATAGAACTAATACAGTTATTATATAAAATAATTAATATCAATTGTCTAACTCACCAAATAAGAGAGAATATGTCTGCAGGATATATAACCACAGGTGATTATTACTAGAATATATAAAGAATATATATTGCTTCGTAGGACAAATCAATAAGAAAAATATAAGAATAATCTAATAGAACTACATGCACAGTCAGATCTCCAAAGAGAAAAGACAAATAGCCAATAAGCATATAAGATAAATCCCAGCCTCGCTATCAGGAAAGTGCAAATTAAAACAATCAACTTCACCAAATCATCAAATTGTCAATAGGACATATAGGACTAAGACGCAGCTCATGCAAAAACATCTAACGCTGTCAGAATACACTTAAAACTCCATTTGTATTTCTGCCTGAGGGAGGACAGCAGCAAAAATTTTAAATGAAAATGTCAGGTCTCAGAATATGCTGGCCCTAAATAAGGTATCTTGGCATACTGAACATTTTAGGCTGAAGGAAATTGACAGAACTACAGATGCAGAAAAGTCTCTCTGAACTTCTGCCACCTCTCTGTAGAAGGCTTGTATGTAACAGGTGTCCTGCCCGATTCCTGGGGGAGGGAAGCTTATACAGAGACCAAGAAGAATCTGAACAGGCCTTGCTAAGCCCAGCCCAGGTTATTCCCTAAATCACACCCACTTCTGTCCTATCGTGTTTCTATGCTTCTGTCCACTCTTTATCAAACTTAAGCACAAAAATATGCATCAGCCAAGTGTGGTCGTGCACACCTGTAATCCCAGCACTCTGGGAGGCTGAGGCAGGAGGATCATGAGTTCTAGTCCAGCCTGGGCAACCAGCAACTTAGCAAGACTCTGTCTCAAAACAAAAACTATAAAAAGGGCGCTGGGGATGTAGCTCAGTATGAAGACCTTGAGCTCAGTCCTCAGTACTACCAAAAAAACCCAGCTTTTCTAACTTCTCTATCTTTAGCTCTAGAGGCTCCATGTCAAATAAAACTTCTATTAAAAATTTTGCTATGCTTTTTCTTACTACCCTATCTTTGATTTTAGTGTTGTCAGCCCTGAACCTCATTATAGGTGAGGAATGATACAGCTTTTCTCCCCTACACAAGTAAACACCAAATCTGGACCCCAAAACTGTTTTTTCTCTGCATTCCTAACACAAATCTCCATGAAAGCCTAGGAGTTCAGCAAATGGAGAATCCCTGGTGCCAGGCATTCCTAGGATTCTGGAGCTCTGTCTTTCTCCGGAAGTGTCATCCATCAGTGAGGTCTGAGCCATTTATCTATTTATCTTGTGGCACTTAGTGACACCATTGATCATTCCTGAATCAGATGAAACCAGCAGGTACGATTACTTCTGGCCTTCCTCCTGCAAAGGCCACCCTTCTTGGCCTAATTCCCATGGCATCTGACCTCAGGAGGACCCTTGTGCCACATTCTGTGTGCTAACTTTCCCAGGCATAGCAGCCTATTACAGCAGAAGCTGCATTACCTGGGAAAGCCAAAACACAGACAAAAATAACTTGTAAAGAAAGTAGAGGGCCAGTGAGAGAGCTCAGCAGCATAAGTGCCTGCCTGGCAGGCATGAGGTCCTGAGTTCGACTCCCGGTACCCACATTAAAAAAAAAAAAAAAAAAGAAAGTAGAAAGCATCAAGGGGAAAGTAAAATCATTACACAATATAATGTAAATGTAATAATATAAAACTAAGACAATTCTTCTATTGTCTGCTTTTCTATCATCATATTAATGTCTATTTGATAGTTGAAAGTTTTCTAAATTTCCCTGACATTTGGAGAAAATAAGTCAGAACTTCCTAGTTTTTTTTTTTTTTTTAAGGAAGTGTAAGTAATCATGGAAATGGCAATGTTTTGCTCCAAGAAATGGAGATTTGGGGCCATGTACAACTTTTGGCCTCCCTTACATTTAGTGAGATCAGAACAAAAACATTAGGAGCCTAAATAAGATCATGTGGTAGAAGCAGGAGAGCAGGTCAGTCTGCCTGGCTATGGGGAGCAAAGGAACCCTCTGGCCTCCCCCAGCACCTTTGCCTGCAGAGCCCAGTCCCATGTGCAGTTGGTTGTGTGACTGGAAAGAACAGCGTATAGTATGGACAAATACAGTAACCCACTCTCCCAGCTAAATAACTTGTTGGAAAAGTAAGGGTTATAAGGTCAGCGTCAAAACTGAAATCACCCATCACTGGGTGGATCTCTCTCTCTCTCTCTCCCTCCCATCCTCAGTAACTCCCTCCTTCCCTCCTTTCTTCTCTCATTCTGTCATTTTAGAAGTAAACAGCAACAGCAGGAAAAATACAAAATGGATAAATTTTGAAGGTCAAGTTGAAGAACAGAAAGAAAATGAGGTAAGGTAGCTATTGTAAGCGAGCTCATTAAGACAATGTGCCTCTAGGAAAATATAAAAGCTGCTGAAGGCTTTTCACACTATACTCCCCACCTCAGTGGAAGGCAAGGTGGGGGACTGAGCATCTGGAGACCCTGAGCCCCAGGACAGCTTGGGGGCCATCTGGACCTCAGAAGTCCATCACCTCCCCAGAAACCAGAATCAGCCCAGGTGAACCACTGAGGCAGGGTTTTTCAGCCCTTTTCCCTGTATCTTCCCCTAAGGAGCTTTTTTAGGCATTTTCCCTAATTGCTCCCCACTTTATATTTAAACCACAAATATGCTGCATATCCATTTAGATAATGTTTGTTTGTGCTCTGTATGTAAAAAGAGTGAAATTTCACCTCCAAGAATATATTTTTAACCCCCTCAGAATGAAATGATGCTCTGAGAAAGGGTGGCCTCAGCCCACACGGGGCCCTCTCCTTCATCTTCCCTCAGAGGGCATTTTCTTATAACCATAGTCAATAGACAAAAGTAAATTATATTTTTATGACACTAAGTAGTAGAACTAACTAGCCAGTAGCCTGATGAGTCCTGTCCTTAATGGTATTCACATGCCTCTAGCGGCAGGTAGCAGAATTGCAGGAGTACAGGCAAGGCTCCATGGGCTCTAAAGGGGCTTCGTGTTGGTCACAAAAATTTCATACACACAGTACATGTCTCTCCTCATTGTAAGGATCACTTTCAGAATCTACAAGGGGTGATCGAAAACTATGGAGAATGTTTAAATCTTTAAAGATCTTAATGCGGTAAAAGACACATTGCCAAGAAGGATGGGATAAGTGCATTCAAGCAAGGGGATAGCATTATCAGTATTTTGAGAGGGATTAACGGCAAGGGGTCTTTTGCTGTAATATTTTTTTAATTTAAACATTCACAGTAGTTTTTATCACACCTCACTGATCAAATGTTTCTGGCAATTTCTGTCAAATAAAAACAATATAGGGCCGGTGAGATGGCTCAGCGGCTTAAGCGCCTGCCTTGCAAGCGCGAGGGCCCGAGTTCGACTCCCGGTACCCACATACGAAAAAGGGGCCGGTGATATCGCTCAGCGGCACGGGCGCCTACTGGCGCGCGAGGTCCTGAGGTCGACTCCCCGGTACCCACACACACACACAAAAAAAAAAAAAAAATATATAATGTGTCCCCATTCCCCTTTTTCACTAAATCCAGCACTGGACAACTCCCAGTGCTTCCCCAAAGTCAAAATGGCCACAAATTTGAATCGATTCAGGACACCAAAGCAGCCATGCAGGGCAACTGAAGACACTCACAGAAAAGACCTTCCAGAACTGCTTCAGACAGTGGTGAGAACGATGGGATAGGTGTGTTTGGAAGCAAGAGGGAATATTTTGAGTGGTAATGTGTATTTTATTGCAATAATTTTTTAAATGTAAACATTCACCATATTTTGTGATCACATAGCATATATTATACCTAGTCCTGCCAGCTAAGAAGATTTTGTCATACTTCCTGGTTCACAGTACTATGGAATACAAATGTTTTATGTCCATAAACTTTGCTAAATTCAAACTGTAATATAAAATTTAGTGTTTTTCAATACATACTGCCTCAAAATCCTGACACAGCATCCTAGATATGGATACACAGTGCCTACTCGAAAATCTTTCTTCTGGAAAGACTGAGTTAGCAAGTTCCTGAGACAAACATCTCAGAGTTAGCTTGGAAACAGTTGATGGAAATAGACTAGCCGGTCATTTGGTTCCAAAGCATCCAGGGGCTTCATTCAACCAAACCATTTTAAATTGGTTTACATCATAACAGTAGTTGTAATAATAGTTACCATCAATGCAGTAACCTATAAAGTAAATAACATCATCCCCATTTCATAGATGCAAAAAATGAGGCTTGTGGTGGTCATCCCTTGTTCAACCCCCAGGACTAATGAGAGTGGTGGAGTAACAATTCAAATCTAGCTCTGCCTAACCACAATGCCAACATTTTTAAACATTTTAAAAGGGAGCTGTCCCTCCCTTTGTGTAAACAAAGCTTTGATTGAAGACAAGAGTGCTAAATGTCAAGGAGAAACATTTCTGCTAAGATATAAGCAGTGTCACTCAAATTTTTAGGCTTCTGAAAAATTTGGGCAACAGCTCCAATCCTTCTAAAACCAAGCAGGTTGGAAAAGTCACTGTGAAGATTTGTTTTCAAATTTGAGACCCACTCCAAGAGGGTGTTCTTGGAGTTCAGCAGACAACGAAAAATCATCCCTAGCTCTACCCACTACAGTTGGTGCATAGAACTCCAGCTCTCTATCAAGCTCCCGGCTCCAGCCAGCTAAAAAGGGCTCTCTGCTTTGCATGCGGCTGCACAGAGGCAATTCATTTTCTCATTGGAAATGGTGATGCCGAGAGAGCAGAGCTGTGTCACACATGGGGAAGACACCACTAGAGAGGACAGAGGCTCCTTCCAGCTTGGCTTAGCTGCCATCTTTTAGGCTGCTGTGATAGCAGCGAGAATGGTGTATACCCAATCCCTGTCTCAAATCCCTGCCTTCTCAGAGAGAATAATGGCAAGGTTCATGGGGGAGAAAGGGAGGGGAACCTCTCCCTTGAAACCTTGACTACTGGGCTCTGTAGAGATGGATTAGCATTTCAGAGATTTATTGGGTTTCTTGGGTAGAGAAGCTGACTCACAGATAGTATAAGTTTGGGTGTGATAGCTTAGAGCTAAATCTGTGTCCTGAAGCAGCATCTCAAACCAGTAATTTTGAAAAGGCATAATGGAGTGCTGTGATAATCCCAAAACTCCATAAATAATGGAGTCACATCTCTCTTATCCACTAGTCAAGCATCAAACACCCTCAGCCATCCAGAGCATCTGAAAACATACAACTATCCCAGCAGTCACCTCACTCCCAGAAAAATTAAAAAGCCAGGTAGAGCCTAGAAAGGAAGGTTATAGAAGGCTTGCTGTGATTGGTGGGTTTGCAGTGAAAGGAGCCTCTTCATAGGTAGGCAGTGGCTCTAAAAATTAAGTGCCATTAGGAGCAAAAGAAAGGAATGGGAAGGAAAATGACAAGACTACATAAAACCTAACTCCTAGAGAAACAAACTAATAGCAGCACTTTGCAATATGTGAGCCACAAATGCAAGTCACAAATGTAATTTTAAATTTTTTAATAGTTACACTAAAGTTAAGACGGAATCCAGGGCTGGTGAGATGGCTCAGCAGCGTAAGCGCCTGCCTGGCAAGCGCGTGGGCCTGAGTTCGACTTCCGGAACCCACATACGAAAAAAGGGCCGGTGATATCGCTCAGCAGCCCGAGCACCTGCTGGCGCACCAGGTCCTGAGGTCAACTCCAGTACCCACAAAAAAAAAAAAAAGAAGGAATCCAAAATATTAATTTAATTACTTATTTTACTTAACCGGTATACTCATGATATCATGTTGATATGTTAAAATTATTGAGACATTTATATTCTCTTTTTAACAGTAAGTCTTCAAAGCCCAACACATTTTGCATTTACAACACAGCTCAGTTTGACTCACCACACTTCAAGTGAGGTGTCCAGTGGCTATTGTACCCATAGAAGATTCTCAGTCACATGCTCAAGGGAATCACAAAGAAACACAAAGTCATTTTTTCATAGCATGACTGGTAAGTAGTGGAAAACTGTAACCAGTCTAAATGCCCACCAAATGCTGAAGAGATCCTTTAATTTTATTATATTAAAAATGAACTACAAAGCAGCAAATTAAAATGAATAGATTGAATCTAAATGTATCACTATACTATTATCACTCAAAACCATAATGCTGAATGACAAAAGCAATCTACAGAAACATACATTCAGGGTTCCACTGAAGTAGAATTTGTTTTTAAATAATCCCCTCAAAAAAACTATATGTTACTTTTTGAAACAAACATTCCATGAGGTAAAAATATATCAGAGAGAAGGATTGTGCACAAACTTTAGAAAGTGTCCTGGAGGAGAAAGGGAGGAATGAGAGAAGGAAAGAAAGGAGTCTTGAGAAATCCTCTTGTCCTCTATTGAATATTTGTTGTCTTTATGCATTTAAAAATAATCTGATAGGAACACAAAAAAATGTTAATATTGTTATAAAAATGTGCATTAATATTGATACAGAAATGATCATTAAATCATTTTCAATTATTTTCTGTATGTTTCATATATTTCAGGAAGAGGGAAGGGAGAAGAAAAGGCACGTGACACAGTGAGGGCAACAAGCGCGAGACGCAACCGTTTGCCAGGCGCACCCCGGGCGTGTTCCACGGAGGGCCGGGCTGGCGTCCGCGCCGCGCCTGCTCCACGTGCAGACGCTGCGGGCCTGCGGAGGAGTAAGACGAACACGTGCTCGTAACCGTGAACCTAGTGAGAAGGGAGATGTGCTCTTGCTTTCAAACACGCTATCAAAGCAAAAGAACGCTTTGTTTTATTTATAAGAATCTATGTTAAACAGCTTGTGCAGAACTTTGAGCGTGTAGAGGCTCAGTCCTCTGGAACTCAGGCTCAGCAGCGCCCCTCTTGGCCGTAATCGGTAACTGACGCGGTCTCCTTTCTTTCAGCCCACACAACCGAGCTCCAGCTTCCCAGTGGCGCACGGGAACCTCCTCCTCCGGAACTTTGCACTTGGCACGCTTGTTCGTGGGCCAGTTTCCCTCTCGCACGCACACCTCCACCCCCTACACACACACACAGCCTCGACTCTTGGTTCTGCCTCCTCTCCTCCCTTCCGAGCACTTTGGACTCCCAGCCCAGCTAGGACACGAATCCCAGGGGTCCATTGTTCTCCTCTCTGTGAGCCCACTTACACCACTGCATCAAAACTCTGACCACTTGAGGCCCGGGCTCTCAGCACTTCTCTGTGATGAGATGCCCACCTGCCCCAGCTTCGTGCCTGCCCCCTCCCTAGGAAACAGTTCATCAGTTCCATGGAATCAGCTTATGATATTAAACACTGTCCCTGGGGCTGTTTTTGAAGCTTCACCAATTATCTTTATACCACCTACACAACTTTTTATTACACAATCACAAAAAAAAAAAAAAAGGAAAAGTAACAGAAAAAAAGAATGTATATGTAGTTAGTGAGACCGGAGCTCCAGGCCCATTCCCCCAGTTGGACAGATTATTTTACCCTCTCTGGTGAGTCTGTTTTGCACCTTCTAGGTGTCCAAGCAGACCAGTCAGCCTCAGGTTTTCAGGGTCCTTTTGGACTTGTTTATGGATGATTATTTATATGCTGACTTCTTCTGCTTTCTTTGGGAAATTCTGCACACGTAGAGTCCATTTCCTTTTTCAAAAAGCAATTTTTACTTTATGCTTTTGGTTTTTAAAAATCAAGATAAATCCCTGCATTATTTAATAAAAATTTCAAATATTCTATCACCGACCACAAGCTTTCTTGTAATTCATTTATTTTAATAAAGATTAGTATTTTAGCTGTTTGTAAAAATAAACTGTTGGGGGCCGGTGAGATGGCTCAGCGGCATAAGCGCCTGCCTTGCAAGCGCGAGGGCCCGAGTTCGACTCCCGGATCCCACATACGAAAAAGGGGCCGGTGATATCGCTCAGCGGCACGGGCGCCTGTTGGCGCGCGAGGTCCTGAGGTCGACCCCCTGGTACCCACAAATAAATAAATAAATAAATAAATAAATAAACTGTTGGGAAAGGAGAGACAAAGAGATTTAATTTCCACCAGCCAAGCAAATATTCTGAAACAATTTTTTAAAGTCTTAAAATGATGAGACTCTGTGAAAGCCCTTTCACCTCCAGAATATTGTTAGCATTGCAGAAATGCTACAGACTGGTCTCATTTGTTAGGAAAACAAAAAACAAAAACTGCTGCCTTACACAGCCCTTGTGCATTTTAAGTATATTGAAATCGAATTTCATCCTTCTCCTAGAAGTATCCCAGACAGGACCAGGCTTTGGAAGGAAAAGTTCTATCTCAGCCCTTCTGACTTGCACCCTGCAGGGTGGAAACTTCAGGAGTTATCTTTACTTTGAGCCGGAGAAATATGTCGTCTTCAAAGAAAAGGGGTCGATTCACAAATGTTTTCAGGGTCTGGAGGCAAAATACAAACCTTACTTGTAAATAACTAAGTTCCTTTTTAAAATCTTTTACAGCAGACTGTGGTTAAATAGTGGGCAGATTTTGTTGGTTCGGTAATTTTAAAACTGTGCTACCAAGACTATAAACGAATCTGTCAGTGAGTTCATCCTTCCTTCTTTTTCCTCCTTGCCCTCTTCAATCTCCCTCCTTCCCTTTTATGCCATTTTCAGTGTCCGTACAGAGCACCATACTTTTGTCTTTGGCGCCCTCTTGTGGTCATTTTGTTATAATCGCTACATAGTGATAGAGAGTAAAGCCCCAGTAAGGAATTTACCCATTCTGACTGAAAAGCCATGAACAAATTCACTGTTTCTGCAGAACGCCAATAAAACATTCGTCCAACCAGTCAACTGTGCTCAAGCAGTTCTTAGGATCTTACGAGCAAAACCAGACAATAACTTCAAGCTGTTGTGAAGAAAAATAACTTTGAAAAGTTCCTAACCAAAACTCTTATCTAGCTACAAGTTGACTTGGAGTTCAGGCTGGACACCAAGATATTGGCTGTTTCCATAGTAACTGATTAGCTGAGAAAACAAGAGAGGGGATTATACATATCTGAGATCCTTCTCTCTTCTGTAAGGATGTGCTATATAGAAATTTGAGCATTAAGTATCCCCCAAAAAGTTTAAAATTAGAAACCTTTTTTTTTTAAAGAAATAAATAAAAGCCCCACTAATGCGCCATTTTGGTCACAGTGAAAGGCAGAGTTTAGAGCAGTGGAGACCGTCATATATTCCCAGTGATCGGTGCTCATGCCTGGATGTTGCCGCCTCGTTCATCCATCATTCTCATCGTCCTGGTTGTGACGGGCATTGTCAATATTCTGTCTCAATATGGCACACAAACAGAGGTGAATTATCTCAGACACAGATTTCACTCCTTTCTCACCTTTATAACCTTATAAACTAAAGCTTTATAAAGTGATACGCTAAAAATGCAGTGGTCTGTTACGACAGCTGGTGGCAAACTCAAAAATCCTGGCACGTTGTGCAAGGCAAACACACCGGAAGATGAATGCTGTCAAAACAGGGCTGCTGCCGTCCTCCGTTAGCTGACTGTGGCCACTTTGGGGTTTTTAAGAAGGAAATATTTATTTAGGCTCATGGCTTCAGTCCTTGGTCAGTTGGCTCCGTTGCTTTTAGGTGACCTGTGGCCACTTTGAAATGCAACTCCGAGGTTGCCAAACATTCTGACTTTTCAAGACAAGCTGGAATTCTTGATTTTTATGTGAAATATAACCTTAATATTTGACAATCAATGCAAAGATTTTTTTAAATGTCTGAGCTTTGCGAAAAAAAAAAAAGAGGCTGCTATTTTGTACTTTTGACTTAGACCAGAATAATAGATTGCCTTTCTATGTGTTGTCATAAACTGCATCATACAGAGTAAGTAACCACTACTTATGAGTAAAATGAACACAACTGTTACAACTCTAAACGCTAACCAGCTCTTACTTTGCTGACATTTTTTTCTCCCACCTACCACCTGCCTTGGGTAATGACACTGCATTGATGGACCCTTCACCGATTATCTATTTGCCTGTCGGCTCTCAGCCCCGTGCCCCACGTCTAGGTTCTACCCTGCATCACCAGGGGCTGCGCACCTGCGAATGCAACTCCCATCCCACTGAGTTCCCATTAGTCAGCCAGTGCGGGGCAGTGTAGAGCAGAGAGCGGGCAGAAGTCATCGTTCATTCTCCCTCCCTCTCTCTCTCCCTCTCTCTCTCTCCCTCTCTCCTTTTTCCCCTCTCCCTCTCTCCTTTTTCCCCTCCCCCCTCCAATGTTATCCAATGTTAGCAGCCCCCTGCTCCCATTAATGACTGAGCCAGCAGTACCTAAGCCTGGGATCCTCTCTGAAGCAGGAACCTCAGCAGCCTCTTAGCTCTGGGTCACTCTATTTCTCCTTTGCCCCTCCAGCCCTGGGTGGCCTCCTGCAGTTGCAACCCTTTGGGTAAGCGGGCCTTTTCTGGTTTGTTTTGCCAGCCCTTCCAAGTCCTGACATAAGTTTTCTTTCTTGAAAAGAAAACATACGGGGTTTTAGTTTCATTCTGTTTTTCCTGTTTCTAACCTGGTTAGTGGAATACTCAGGTTTTCACTTACACTCAGGCATATAAATGACATTTGGTCATGAAAGTTGGTTGCTTCTGAGGCATAAATTCACCCCTGCCATTCTCACTAAAACTCCAAGGTCCTTTCTCAAATTCAGGTTAGACGCCACCCCATCAAAAGTTCCTATAACGCAGTGTTTCCAAATTTTAACTTTATGCTACAAATTGCTTGGGGCATAAAAGTTTTCTAAACCCTCCCAGAACTTAATGAATCAAATCTGCTAATGTGTGGCTTGGAAATAAGTACTTTTGACCAACACCGGCTTGAGGGTCTGCAACCCTCAAGCAATCTTGAGAAGCATGATGAGGATGCTCACTCTAACCCCGAGATGATTCCTGTGCCTATCAGTAGTTGACACTCTGCCCCAGGTAGGCATCTTGGCTTAAGCGGGCAATTCAGTCAGTCACCTCCCTGCTGGATATGCTTACAGGTAAAAAGAAATGGTTACGTTACAGTCAGGAGTCAGAAGTTCTGGTGTTCTACTGCACAGCAGGTGCCTACCAACTGAGGTAATATACTAATATTTTTTAAAAATGAAAGAAAGTTTTTTAATGTTTTCACCATAAAGAAATAATGAATGTTTGAGGAGATAGATATGTTTAACCTAGTGTAAACATTATGCAATGCATACATTCATCCAAATACCACATGGGACCATGTCAGTGTATACCGTTTTTATGTTTTTATGTCAGTTGAAAAATAAATTTAACTGAGAACCGAAAAAATTTATTTTGCAAGATGAAATTAATCTGCCAAATGGCATAAATAGGCATAAATTTATCTAATAATTTTGTAACTGAGACTGTGTAATTGAAAGAAAGATTTAGGAGATGGATAGACTTGGATTTACACACATAGTAACTGGACGACATGTGGCAAGTTGTTTAACCTCTTCATGCTTCAGTCTTATTTAAAGCAAGAGTAAAACCATCTACTTGACAAAGCTGTTCTGAGAATTAAGTGAGAATACATGTAAGTCACATTAGCATGGTCCTTGGCAACAAAAATGCATCCAATAACTACCTGTTCCTTTCCCCGAGTGTTGGATTCATGGTATCTTTGTACTGTACTGACCTAGCTGCACTGAAACTGCAGATCCCACAATGCCCACCTCTCTGCATAATCCAGAATTAGCATGAAACGTGAACATCAGTGTGCTGGAGATTTGGAGAGCGGGAAGCAGCAGCACCACATTGCCTGTATATGACAAATGAGTACATATAAATAAATAGGCTGTGGTATGGAAGCACATGGTCTAACAGGAAACAAAAAGGAAAGGGCTGAACTAGTCTAGAAAGTCTTCTCTGAGGGGTAGGATGGAACTCTTATCCTGGTGGCTCAAAGATAAGCTGAGAGGGAAACTAAGAGCTGGAAATAGAGCCAGCCAGGTGGAGAGGACAGCAGATGTGAAGACTTCAGGGCAGTCAGAGCTCTGTTGGCTTGAGAAGGACAAAGGGGCCTGATGTGGCCTGAGTGCCTAACATGAAGCTGAATGGCTCCAAGAGACAGTGGAGATTTGAGGAGAAAGCAGACATGTACGGCCTCAATAGGCCATAGGAGTTTTAATTCTGAAGTACGGATTGTATTCTAAGTAGCCCGTAAGTGGGGTTGATGGTAAGAGTGATGGGATGTCACATAATCCTTTCTACTTGTTTAACATCTTCTAGGTTGCCAAATATTTTTAAGTCAGACAATATCCAGTGTTGGAAAATGTACAGAAAAAAACACTTATCCTGTGGGTGGAATTGTTCTGCCCTTTTGGAGAGCAGTTTGACAGTTTCAGGTAAAGTTGAAAACACATGTACAATATGAACCAGTATTTTCATTCATCCCTGGATATTTGGTACAGAAATTCATGAATTTTGCACAAGAAGACATGTCCAAGTCTTAATACAAGCTACTTGGGAGTCTGGGGCAAGAATCACAAGTTCAATACCAGCCTGGGAAACTTAGCAAAACTTTGCCTCAAAGTAAAATTAAAAATGTCTGGTTATGTAGCTTGGTGGTGAAGTGCACTGGGTTCACTACCCACTACTGGGGAAAGAGATAAACTCAGTGAGCTATTGATGGATGAATAAGTAAAATGAGCATATCCATCTAATGCAATTCTATTCAGTAACTGAAATTAATAAACTTGATCTCTTTAATACATAAATTCTTTAAAATATACAAAACAATTCTAGCATATAGCAATGCTAGACATTAGATACAAATGGGAAGATAAAAGTATAAAAATGTGGGCAAGAAAGGCATACACCAAATTCATCATAATGGTTTTGCATCAAGGAAAGAAAGAAAAGGGGAGTGACATTAGGGAGAAGAATACAAAAATGAGTTAACCTAATAATATAGTTTTATTTCGTTAAGAAAAATAAAATCGGAAGTAAAAAAAAAAAATGCCTGCATGTTAACACTTGTACATTCGGGGAGCGGGGTACCAGGTTGCTGTTAGTGTACTTTCCTGTGGTTTCAACCTTCTTCTACATTAAACCAAAGACCCTGGTTTCACAGAAAAGCAAGAGTAGAACCAGAGACCACAGAGAAAGCTGTTGACAGTGGTCCAAGAGTGGATGACAGTGCCTGAAGTGATGGTGAAAGCATTTAAGATGGACAGAAGCCAACACATTCCTTATGTGTTGGGGTGTTATACTCACCAGTGGATTAATCCACTGGAGAGTTCAGAGATGAATGTGGGGTCTAGTCAGAAGCGGCCAGTCACTGGGGGTGTGACTTGGGAGGATACACCCTCCCTGGCTCCTCCCTTCTCTCTGGACTTTCTGGCTGCCATGATATGAGCAGTTTTCCTCTGCCAGCTCCTTCCATCATGCTGTTTCTACCTTGGAGCCAGCTGACCATAGACGGAAACTGTGAGCCAAAAGTAAACCTCTTCTCCTTTAAATCGTGGGTGCTGTGAATCTTGTCCCAGCAGTGGGAATGTGACTAAGGCAGTTCCATCTTCCAGTTCGTTGCTTCTTTCTTTTCTTTTTACCCTTCTGTCGTTTAGTCTGAACTTTCCATTTTTGTTATTGTATTTTTTAAGTTAAAATATCCATTTGGTCTTGCTTTACATCTTTATTTTCTGAGAATTTTTATTTCTTTGCTAAGGATTTCTATTTTATCATTTGTTTCAATTGTTTTTGCAGTTGTTCTTTGAAGTATTTTTGTCATGGCTGTTTTAAAATTGTTGTTAGATAATTCTAACATCTCTGTTACTTATGCTTTTATATCTTTGATTTTCTTAAAATTTAGTTTGAGTGTATAGCTTTTTCACATTTTGATCAGATTTTTTCCTGGGCAATTCATTTTTTTTTCCTATGTTATTGAAATGAGCCTAAAATTAAATTATATTACAGAATATTTCAAATAAATTCAATAGTTCATTCACTCTTTTGCCTTACTATGCTGTAGATACTGCTTTTATTAAGATCACTAATGACTATGTTGCCAAATCTAATTCAGCTTTACCTTCATTTTATTTATTTTGCTGCTGATTTCAGTGACGATTTTGTTTTACTTCTATCTGTACTGCTTTGCCTTCACTGGCTTCCTCAGGCCTACCAGGATAACTAAGAGTTCCTTCTTCCCTTTACTGTCTTCTCTCTTCATGATATCATTCAGTCTTATGGCTTAGATGGTCTCATATACTGATAATTTCCTAGTTTATATCTTGAGCCCTAACCTTTTGCCTGAGCTATAGGCTTATATATCTAGTTGCCTTCTTGACAGCTCTGCTTGAACTTTTAAGTGGCCTCTCAGATGTAGTATAATTAAGCACAGTTTACATCTGAAGTTTTGGTATCCTTCTTCACCACCCATACTTCCTCAGCTTTCCTTGTTCTGTCTTCTGAATCTCTGTAAATGTCTTCTCATCTACATGAGCTCCAAATCTAGGCTTTACCTCAACTCTTATTTTTCTTCATCCCCAACCTAAAACAGTAGCGAATCCTCCAAAATAAGGAAAATGTGAAAAAGCTATACACTCAAACTAAATTTTAAGAAAATCAAAGATATAAAAGCAAAAGTAACAGAGATGTTAGAATTATCTAACAACAATTTTAAAACAGCCATGACAAAAATACTTCAAAGAACAACTGCAAAAACAATTGAAACAAATGATAAAATAGAAATCCTTAGCAAAGAAATAAAAATTCTCAGAAAATAAAGATGTAAAGCAAGACCAAATGGATATTTTAATTTAAAAAATACAATAACAAAAATGGAAAGTTCAGACTCAACGACAGAAGGGTAAAAAGAAAAGAAAGAAGCAATGAACTGGAAGATGGAACTGCCTTAGTCATGTTCCCACTGCTGGGACAAGATTCACAGCACCCACGATTTAAAGGAGAAGAGGTTTACTTTTGGCTCACAGTTTCCGTCTATGGTCAGCTGGCTCCAAGGTAGAAACAGCATGATGGAAGGAGCTGGCAGAGGAAAACTGCTCATATCATGGCAGCCAGAAAGTCCAGAGAGAAGGGAGGAGCCAGGGAGGGTGTATCCTCCCAAGTCACACCCCCAGTGACTGGCCGCTTCTGACTAGACCCCACATTCATCTCTGAACTCTCCAGTGGATTAATCCTAGTGATCAAATCACCTTCAGAAACTCAATCTCTAAATACATGAGCCTTTTGGGAGACATTCTAGACTTAAACCACAGCAGGAACACTAGAAATCACTCAATCTAAATAACACAAAAAAAACTGACTTTAAATAAAAGAGCCTCTAGGATCTCTGATACTAAAACAAAATATTTAACATTAATCTCACCAAAATCATGAAAGCAGGAGAAAGAAGTCAAGACACTTTTGAAAAAGTATTCAAAGAAATTATGGCTGAATACTTACCAAATTTGGCAAAAGATATAACACTACCTGTTTAAGAAGATGACCAAATTTTAAGTAGAATAAATCCAAAGAAATTCACACCAAGTTGCATCACAGTTAAAATTCTGACGACTAAAGAAAAAAAACTTGAAAGTAGCCAAAGAAAAATGCACCTCACTTATGGCTGAAAACCATCCTAATGACAGCAGATTTCTCATGAAGCATTATGAAACTCAGAAGAAAATGATACAATATTTTTCAAGTGCTAAAAGAACAAAAGTGTCAACTGAGAATTATATACTCAGCAAAAATATCTTTTAGGAATGAAAGTGAAATCAAGACATTCTCAAATAAAAAAAAGCTAAGATAATTTGTCATCAGCAGACCTATCCTCATAAAAATAGGTAAAGAAAAATTATCTGTGCAGAGAGTAAGTAACAAAAGAAAGAACTTTGAAACAATGGGGAGAAATCATATGATCATTTCAATGCAGAAAAGGCATTACTCAAAAATCCAATACCCATTTCTGATTTTTAAAAATTCTTAAAAAATATAAATAGAAGATAACTTCCTCAACTTCATGAAGAACATATACAAAAACACCTACAACTAAAAACATTCTCAAGGATGAGATATTAAATGTTTTTCCCATAAAATCACAAACAAGTCCACGATGTCTGCTCTCACCACACCTAGTAAACATAATGCTTTAAGTTCTATCCAGTGCTATAAGATAAGAAAGAGGAGTAAAATATATACAAAACAGAAAAGAGAAATAAAACTCTCCTTATTTTCAGAAGATATGATTATCTACATAGAAAATCCCAAGAAATAAAAAAAACTCCAAAAGCAAATAAACAAGTTTTTGCAAAATTGCAGAATACAGGATAAACACTAAAATTTTAATCATATATGTATATATGACACTTCGCTCTTTCTAATCTTTCCTAAGAGCAAATTTAATGAATAAGTTTTAAGAGCAAATGCAAAACCAGATTGTTGTCTAGTTGTCCTCTACTTGTAAAGAGAAATGAGACCCTCTCTCTCTCTTTCTCTCTTCATATATATATTTACTCAAATATACCTATATTTGGACATCTCATTTGAAAATGCAGTACTATTTCTAATCTCTCAAGTAAATAAAATAGGCATAAATCTAAAGGAACATGTGTAAGACTTATATACTGAAAACTACACAATGCTGAGGAAAGACTTAGATCTAAATTTTTAAAAAGATCTAAATAAATGGGAGACAAATAAAATAGGCATAAATCTAAAGGAACATGTGTAAGACTTATATACTGAAAACTACACAATGCTGAGGAAAGACTTAGATCTAAATTTTTAAAAAGATCTAAATAAATGGGAGACATAGAGTTCATAGATTAGAAAATTCAAAATGGTAAAGATATCAATTTTTCCCAAATTTATATATAGTTTAATGAAATTCCTACCAAAGTCCCTGAAAGAATTTATACTAAAATTTCTACGAAAGGCAATGAAGGGCCAGTGAGATGGCTCAGCGGCGTAAGCGCCTGCCTGGCAAGCGCGAGGGCCAGAGTTCGACTCCCAGAACCCACATACGCAAAAAGCGCCAGTGATATCGCTCAGAGGCACGGGCGCCTGCTGGCACACGAGGTCCTGAGGTCGACCCCCGGTACCCACCAAAAAAAAAAAAAAAAGAAAGAAAGGCAATGAAGTTAAAATAGCTAGAAATATTTAGAAAGAAAAAGAAAATGAGTGAAATTAGTCTATCCAGTTTCAAAGTTTTTCATCTACACTAATCACAACTGTGTGATATTGTACAGAAAGAACATAGTGGCATTGTCCTAGATAGGGTAAATTAAAGAACAAATATCAGTGATAGTATGGTATTCTGTTTGACAATGGTGAAGAGTTTAAAATGCTGTAAATACAGAATCCCCAAAGATGTCTCAACAGTGTAAGATGATTTTGGTATGTAACATGGTAAACCTGGATAAAAATCAAAATATTGAGTTCTCATTTCTCTTTAAAACTAAAGGACAACTACCTGGTTTTGCATTTGCTCTTAATAAAATTGGACATTGAGTTTGCTCTTAGGAAAAATTAGAAAGCATGCAGTGCCATAAAAAAAGGACAAGCTATTTGTCCTGCAAATATCCAGATAGATTAGTGTGCCAATTTAAAGAGAATAGACAAATACAAATATGTTGTGGGGAAATCAAATTTTTTATTGTATTCACTAGATTGTAAATTAAATTTCTATCTCTAATATGATGACAAGCCACACAGTAAAGAAGAAACCAAAAAGAAATTATACTAGTTATATTTATAGGATTTTCCCCCTGACAATACAGACAAAGATTTGCAACTTAAGAAAATGAAAACGAACATTCATGTTACATTACTACAAGCCTGAAGGTGAAAAGAACTCTCATAGAATGTCTTCCCAAAATAGCCATTGTCTTCCTTAAAACAAGCGGGTGTTGAATGGAGCTGGTGAGAGACAGTTCTGGCATCCCTATTTCAATGTATTACAAAGACCACAGGCATTGGGAAAGCCAAGAAATGGGTCACTTACATTTGCAGATTTCTGACGACTTGCTAAAGAAAGCAGTCTGGCTTTAGAGTAATAATAAACACTCAAGCACATTCAGAGCAGTCGTTCTCAAATTTGAGCATCCATCAGAAACACCTGATGGTGGGCTTGTTGAATCAGCTTTCTGGGCCCCACTCCCAGAGTATCTAATTCAGAGGTCTACGATGGGGCCTGAGAGTTTGCATTTCCAACAAGTTCTTAGCTGCCGCTGCCGCTGCTGCTGGCGGTGCTGGTCCAAGCACCATGCTTGGAAAATCACTGAGCTAGAACTTACACACTTGTTTGGTACTGACTTATGGAAATTATCACAAGAAACCATTTTTCTCTAAATGTGTTAGTATGCCTCCCTTTATCAGTATGCCTCCCTTTCCTCTAGGACACCCAGAATTATATTTTTATAACAAATTACATACTAAAGCACCAACTGAGGTTTGGGATACCTCTATATTTCTGTCCCTCTGTTTTCTACTTTTGCTCAAAGATGTCTCTGTTTCTAAAAGGAAGAAAGAGTGGAATGAATATGTAAATGAATGAATGGGCAAACTTTCATTGTGTCTTACTGATCTGGAAATATAGGACTTGGAAGCTATTAGCACTCACTAACCATAAACCTTAAATCTGATATTTTTACCTTCATAAAATTCCAGTTGCCAAGACTATATCCCACATGTTTCTGCCATCCCCCTCTCGCAAGATAGAGAAAGTGTCAATGAAAGAAATTCCTGGTGGCCACGTGGGCTTTAATTTGGAAGCTCATTCTGCCCTGCTGATCCCACATTTGGCTTGGAAGGAGGCAGGAGGTGCACTGCTGCATAGAGGACGCAGTGCTTAGCTCACGAGCCAAGTTCCTACTGTCTCTCATAACGCTAGCTGCTGTTAGTTTCTATTCAAAGCCATCTTACGAATTCACCATTTAGACACTACCTCTGGGCCTACACTCTACTGTGATCAGCCACTACAATGGCAGCCTCAAGTGGGACCTAAGAACCTCAGTCCTTCCCAGGTAACAGTCACCGGTTTGGTAAGGATCCTGTCACCCACCAGGTGATCATCAGCATCTGTTCCTGGATGCACGGTCCCTTTGGCAATGCTACTGTTCCTTTTGCTCACAAAAATCATGGGAATGCACATACATGTACAGCCCACTTTCTGCAACTGCTTTACGAACTCCTAAGTATAAGATTTTAGAATGCCATTAACAGGAGGATTTAACCACAAGCACAAGCCAGTTTGGAAAATTAAGTTCCAAATCTATTTGGTGTCTATTTTCTCTAATTGTAAATAATATTTTGGATTCAAATTATTAACTTGGTATTAGCTGAATTCAACCTGTAGCTTTCAAGGTGCTAGCAACTGATTTCAACCAGCGTTTTCCTTTTTTTAAGACAGTGGCGGTGGACCTACGGCACGTGTGTTATTTGTTTTTCTTTTAAGATAAAAGATGTTGGGCCGGTGAGATGGCTCAGCAGCATAAGCGTCTGCCTGGCAAGTGCAAGGCCCTGAGTTCGACTCCCAGAACCCACCTATGAAAAAAGGGTCGGTGATATCGCTCAGCGGCACGGGCGCCTGCTGGCATGTGAGGTCCTGAGTTCAACCCCCAGTACCCACAAAAAAAAAAAAAGATAAAAGATGTTAATGTATGAGGTTTTTTTCTAAACTAAAACCTTAGTATTCAGATTTAATTGCAATGTTGGCACTTTGTGATAAATAAGTGGGTTTTGGGTTGCGGTTTGGGCACTCATCTCTAAAAGGTTCATCATCACTGCCTAGGATCACCTGAATATAGACTAAAGCAGAGTAGCCTGACAGGGAATCAGAAATGATCCTGTGTGTGTTTCCCGAAATCATGAAGATCTTGGATTACTGGTCCATGTAGCCCTGAAGCAGGCTCCAAATAGCCACCACTGTCAGCATCTCTTATGTGTTGGACATCTTGTCTTATATGTAATTCTCACCAACAGCTCCATAAGAGATCTATTCTCAATCAAGTTCTGAAGCCCAGAGGGCGTGAATGACTCAAATCAATAGGTGGATATTATGGTGTAGATCTAGAATGTCCCCCCAAAGTCTCATATGTTTGGAATGTGGTTGAATCATGGGGTGCAATATTCATCAGTGGATTTATCCATTGATGAGTTTATGGCTGGGTGTGCTGTTGGGAAGTGTGGCCTCGTTGGAGGTGGGTCACTGAAAGTGTGACATGGGAGGGTATATTTTTGCCCCTGCCTACTGCTCAAGCTCGCAGCAAACCTTAGCATTATCCATGTGGTGCTGCTTTCTCAGGCATGGAGAATGCAAGAGGTGTGATATCATGGAGGCTTCTACCCAGATTTTGAAGGAAGGTCTAGGAGGCCAGGAAATGTGCACCTGAGAAGGCAAAACATGAAGCTGTGAGAGTAAAGCCAAAGATACAGTGGGTACCCCAGGAAGCTGGAGATGCCATGAGTGTGGATCATCTACTGAAGAAAGCCACAGGCAGTGAGCAGAACCACTCAGAGAAGCCATATGGGCTGAAATCAGCAAGGCCATAAGGGTGAGGCTGTCCAAGCCCCGTGGGGTTAACATCTTGCCACAACCCACCCAGGGTACTAAACATGGAGCTTCCGAAATTAACGTTTGCTATACTGGGTTTTGGTCCTACTTTGATCCAATTCCTTTCTAGCTCCTTCTTCCTCTCTTTTGGAATGGGGATGTTTACCCTGTGCCATTGTATGCTGGCAATATTTAACTTTCTTTTTATTTTTACAGTGATTCACAGCAAAGAGTTTGCCTTGAGTCTCAGAAAAGACTTTGGACTTGGACCTTTAGCAATGCTGAAACTGTTAAGACTTTAGGGACTTTACTTAGGGGATGAAGTAAATGCATTTTACATAACGAGATGGACATAAGCCTTTTTGGGGTAGGGGCAGAATGTTATGCGTTAGATCTCTAATGTCCCCAAAAGGGGGACATCATGTGTTTGGAAAGTGATTGGATCATGGGGATCTATACTCAGGGGGTTGACCCACTAATGAGTGGGTTGATCCATTAATGGCTGGGGATGCTATCGGAAGGTGGGGCTGGTTGGTGGTGAGTCACTAAGGGTGTTAGCTGGAAGGGTCCTCCATTCTTGTCCTCAGCTCCGCCCTCCTCTCTCTGCTTCCTGGCTTCCCTGAAATGAGCAGCTTTCCTCTACCCGGTACTTTCATCACGCCATTTCTGCCGTGGGGCCAGTGAGCATGCAGTGAGTCCACTGTGAGTCAAAGTAAACCTCTTCTTTAAGTTGTGAATGTCAGGTATTTTGTCTCAGTGACAGGAAAGCTGGCTAATACAGTGGCATAATCAGGTTCAATATTTTCAACTCTAGAACCTTTCCTTCTGCTTTACTACGCTTTCAGTTCCTATAAAACTTCATTTTCTCATGGTCCTATGGCCCTTTTAATCATTGTATCCTACCAACTATATGAAATTCCAAAATTATTTTGAAAGTTTAAAAAATAATAATAAAAACAGATCAAATATGTATTGGCTTCTGAATCTATTTTTATTTAAAAAATGTAGTTATGACCAGATAATAACTGTTAGTAGTCCACTTTCTCTCTCATCACTGAGACACAATACACCACAACCACAATTTAAAGGAGGAGGGGTTTAACTTGGTTCATGGTTTCAGGGGATTCAGTCCATGATCAGCTGACTCCAAGGCAGAAACCTCATGACAGAAAGATGAAGCAGAGCGAAGCTCATGGAGGCCAAGAACAGGGGAACATGCCAGAAAGCAAGGGGCCAGGAACCAATACATAGACCCTTACACATCCAGACACATCCACAAGTGTGCTCCACTAATTCCCGAGGTAGATTCCAAAGCAAATCAAGTTGACTGTCCACCCTAACTACCACAATAACCATGCATATTTTTTCTTCTTCTCTAGACACTTTATTTCTGGTAGATGGACCTGAAGAATACATTTTAAAAACACACTTGTAGACATATTGATAGTGTGGTGAACATCTGCTAAATTTGCCTGGCCAGCTTCTGCCCTCAATCCTATCCATGATGTTGAGCAAAGTTAATCCCACCAATCCATCAGGTTCTACCAGCCATGGAATGGGTTCCTATTTGGAGTGGGTTTCAGGAATGGGTTCCTAATTCAACTAAATTCAATCCTTATTCCCAGGACATTTGTTAGTGTAGCCAGGCGGATGACACTATCCATTGTATATGAATCTATAGGAGAGTGGCCTGAATGAAAACAACACAGAAAAAAACAAAGCAGAAACATGGGGAGAGACTCAGTTTTACTGACATCATCTGAGACCCTGAATGCAAGCAGGCCTGAAATCAACTACCACAGTCTTTCAGCTATGTGAGATAATATATGGCAATTTGATCTTAAGTCAGATTGAGTTGGTTTTCTGTCACTTAAAATAGAACAAGTTCTAGTGGGCATGGTGTCACATGCCTATAATCTTAGCATTTGGGAATCTGTGACAGGAAGAATGCCTTGAGTTTGAGGCCAGCCTGGGCTCTACAGTGAGTTCAAGGCCAGCACAGAACACATGCAAGATTCTATCTCAAAAACTCAAAAAGAAGTGGAACAAGTTATTTGGGAGCATTTATAAACCCCAGGTCTTAGCAGACAGTGCTCACCTGGTCTGGTCCCTGCTTCCCTCTATTCTTGCTTAAGTTGGCTTCTTCCAAAGAACTCAGCTATGGGGAGAGTGGGGAAGTGGTACTGAAAGTACATACAGGGCCGGTGAGATAGCTCAGCGGCATAAGCGCCTCCCTAGCAAGCATGAGGTCCTGAGTTCGACTCCCGGTACCCACATATGAAAAAAGGGCCGGTGATATCGCTCAGCAGCACGGGCGCCTACTGGCACACGAGGTCCTGAGGTCAACTCCTGGTACCCACAAAAAAAAAAAGAAAGTACATATGTGAAGTGGTGAGGAAGAGGAAAAGGCCTGAAGTCCAGGACCAGAGATTCTGATCAAGTCAGATTCCATGTATAGAAAAGGGGGAACCTTGGAAGTGAGCAGTTTCCACTGTGTGGCTTCATGAAGACAGAACTGAGCTGCTGTCGGATATCTTCTCTCTGTGTGCCTTGTCTGTCACAACCATCGCATTTCTTATTCTTTAACCTGCCACCTCTCTGCCTGGGATCACTGCTTCCCCTTAACTCTGACTCTCCATAACTCCCTCCAGCTTCTACTCTGGCTCCTCATTGCCTCTTGGTTTTGGGATTTCCCGGTCGACATTTCTGAGAAGTGTGATTGGCCCAGCTTACCTTTATGTGCAAGGCCACCTCCCAGGTTGCTGAGAAACCCACCACCTGGCTGCTTTGGAGTCAGGAAGCACTTTCCATTCAATAAGCTATAAACAGGGGTGAGATCTCTTGGTTTACTTTTTCTTTCTTTTTTTTTTTTTTTTTTTGTGGGTACCGGGGGGTCGACCTCAGGACCTTGCGCGCCAGCAGGCACCCGTGCCGCTGAGCGATATCACCAGCCCCTTTTTCGTATGTGGGTTCCGGGAGTCAAACTTGGGCCCTCGCGCTTGCCGGGCAGGCGCTTAAGCCGCTGAGCCATCTCACCGGCCCCACTTTTTCTTTCTTTTTAGAAGGGACTGTGAGCAAGACAAGCTCTGTAACTAACTAGTCTCTCCCCAGCATGACCAATGCAGGTTTCCTTTCTGCCCATTTTTTCCCCTGTCCCTTTCTCTGCTGGAAAGGTCATGCTCAAAGGTCATCTCTTTCAGGAAGAGCTTTGTCAGGTTCCCCTTTCACAGTGCTATCTCCATCATAGCACCAACCATCTGGTAATGTCACCTTGCAGATAAGGCAATGTTTCAATATTTTAATTGATGCAATTTTCTGCAGGATTTCCTGATACCTCAAAGTTCTCCCCTTTTGGGGTGCTAGATTTTGAGAACATAGGAAACCCTACATACCTTATTCTTGGCTTTTGCATCTCTAAAATCCATTTGGAAAACATGACACTGGATTTTTGAGCTTGTATATAGTAGTGAGAAAGAAAAACAGCAGTCCCTGACATTTGGGAGCTGGCATGATGCTATCAGGCTGGCCTTGGTTTTGCTAGAAGCTGGCACTTACAAATAGGCATCCAGTTAAACGTAGATAATTTCACAGAACATCAACATTAGACAAGGCTATTCTGAGATGATGATGGATCAAGACAAAAACAAGGTTATTTTGTAAGCATATCTGAACACAAACATGAACATTGTCAAAGCCACAAAAATGCCCCTGGTCTCCTCCTCCTGGCTAAGACAAATAACTGCTGGTTCTTTACTGATTATAGCTTTAACCTCTGCAAGGTCACCCTGCTTCTAGATAAAGTGGAGTAAGATACCCAATCATAGAATTACCCTACTTCCTGATAGTACCCAATTTACAGCAAAACTCCATTTCCTTAACCCTTCCCAAAATCTCTTAACACGGGCACATATCCCTTACATCCTTTCTAGCACTCTCTTACCAGCAATACTGCAGTCCCCTGTGCTACGTGCTCTACCTCACTGCACTGAGTAATAAACCCGATTTGTACAACTACAAATGTATTTCTGTTGGTCCTGGCTGGGGCGTACTGACATTCTGAACGCTGAGGGATTCAAGACAGAGTTTATGTTATAAGTAAAGATTTAAAAGAATTCATGTAGTCATGAAAAGTGGTTTTATTCCAATCTCCCCCCTTAGTAAACTGTAGAATATTCTATATATCCTATAGCCTAGGAAGCTGAGGCAAAGAGAAGACATCAAAGGGAAACACACTGGGCATTACGCTACTGAAAAATAAGGCACCCTAGCTGCTAAGTGGGAAGGAAGAAACTTGAACCTGTGGGGTCCCTGAGAGAAGTACTCCTGCCATTTTCTTTCCCACTTCCCCCATCTCCTACCCACTCACACACAGAGCATTTTGGAAGCAGGATATGTGAAAGAATTCCATTACAGATTTAGGGGTAAAAGCAAGAGACATCTGTGTTCAATTCCCAGGTGGTGCTCAGGGCTTGGCAAAGCTCATGGAATTTCCCTAGGGCCGGCAACATGTAAGAAAAACGAAGAAAGCGGACAGGTGGGGTTCCCAGCACACAGGCCTAAAGCTGCCTCCTGGAGTCCTCAAGCTTCACAGTGCACAGAATAGCCAACTACCAGGGACAGTTGGTAATGAGGGTAGCTAAGAAAGTGCCAGCCCTGAAGAAGCCTTATGGTTGGGATAAACAAGCATAGCTGAAATCTACATGGATCAGCCCTAGGAACAGATGGAAATGAAGTGTTTAGCAGAAGCCCGGTGAAAGATGACACTAGAATCTCCATTTCCCAATGCTTGGCATTCTGATGCCCACTTCTGCTACCCAGAACTCAATTGCAACCGCCATGGAAGGGGAGTGGGGGGATCTAAACTGACTAAGATCACACATATTGATTGAAATTACTAACTTCTCATCTGAATAATAGATCAAAATAGAAATTAAGCTTTGTCCTGAAAACATTGACAGTTTCATTGCCAGTCACCTGAGTTTGTGTAATGAAATCAATGCCCTACTTCTGTTGTCACCCACCCCAGTCTGCTGGTGTCTCATATGTTGACTGAGAGTCATTGCCACAAACCCATGTGACTCCCTCACTGTGACCTACATCCCTGGAACTTGGGAACCCCATCTTGTCTGCAATGACCCATCAGTGCAGATTTTGTATTTGTCCTGGATTAGTCCTTAACCAGCAACATACAGGGGGTCACTGAAAAATATGTTGAATATTTAAATTTTTTAAAACTTATACAGTAAAAGAGACATTGCCAAGAATGATAAGTGTATTTAAATCAAGAGGGTGTACTGTCAGTATTTTGAGAAAGATTAATGGCAATCTTTTACTGTAATAATTTTTAATATAAACATTCACTGTAGTTTCATCACACCTCATTGATCAAACACTTATGGCAATTTCTGTAGAATAAAAACGTTACAATGTGTCCTCATTGACCTTATACAGCAGATCTGGCACCATGTGACTTCTGGCTCTTCTCCAAAGCCAAAATGACTATAAAAGGTAAATGTTTTGCTACAGTACTCTGAAAAAGGAGATTGAAGAGGATATCAGATATTGGAAAGATATCCCTTGCTCCTGGATAGGAAGAACCAATATAGTGAAAACGGCCATACTTCCAAAATTGTTATACAGATTTAATACTATTCCAATCAAAATTCCAACAGCATATCTCACAGAATTAGAGAAAACAATCCTAAAATTCATTTGGAATCAGAAGAGACCTAGAATAGCAAAGGCAATTCTGGGCAACAAAGGCAAGGCAGGGGGCATCACAATCCCTGACTTGAAATTATACTATAAAGCTACTGTGATAAAAACAGTGTGGTACTGACAAAAAAACAGACCTAAAGATCAATGGAACAGATTAGAAGATGCTGAAACAACCCCAGACATACTAAGCCACCTTATCTTTGACAAAGGTGCCAAACACATTCGCTGGAAGAAAGATAGCCTCTTTAATAAATGGTGCTGGAAAAGCTGGCTCTACACATGCCGAAGATTTAAACTAGACCCATATCTTTCACCATGCACTAAACTAAATTCAAAATGGATCAGAGATCTAAATATTAAAACAGAAACATTAAATCTGGAAGGTAGGATAGGTAAAACCCTTGAAGACAATGGTGTAGGCAAAGAATTTATGAATAAAAACTCAACCGCATGGGAACTATCCCAAAGAATCAATAACTGGGATCTCATCTTATTAAAAAGCTTTTGAACAGCAGGAGAAACCACCAACAGAGTGAAGAGACAACCCACAACGTGGGAAAAAATGTTTGCCAGCTGTTCCTCAGACAAAGGATTACTATCGAGAACATATAAAGAACTAAAAAAAATCAGACCTCCCAAATTTAAAGACCCACTCCAAAAATGGGCATCTGAGATGAATACACATTTCTCAGATGAAGAAATACTAATGGCAAATAAATATACAAAAAAATGTGCAACATCACTAGTCATTCGAAAGATGCAAATTAAAACAACACTGAGATACCATCTCACCTGAGAAAGAATGGCTATTATCAAGAAATCAACTAATAACAAATGCTGGAGGGGCTGTGGGGAAAAAGGAACCCTTCTCCACTGTTGGTGGGAGTGTCGACTGGTGCAGCCACTGTGGAAATCAGTGTGGAGATTCCTCAAAACACTAGGGTTGGAGGTTCCATTTGACCCAGCTATTCCCCTTCTGGGCATCTTCCCAGAAGAATTAAAAACATCGTACCACAGCGATACATGTGCACCCATGTTTATAACAGCACAATTTGTAATAGCCAGATCTTGGAAACAACCCAAATGCCCATCAACTGAGGAATGGATAAGAAAGATGTGGTATTTTCATACAATGGAGCACTATTCAGCCATAAAGAAGGATAAACTGGAGACTTTTATAGGTAAATGGATGCAACTCGAGAAAATACTCATAAGTGAAATAAACCAGACGCACATGTGTAAGCATCATATTGTCTCTCTAGTATGAGAAACTGAAAGAGTAAATAAGATCCAAAATGTACAATAGACATGGTGAATAAAAAAGAAACTGGTCAAAAGGAAAGAGAGACTGGGATGGGGGAATAGGGAAAAGAAAGGAAAGGAAAAAAATTGTGTTTATATATAAGATGGTTAAGATAGATACACTACTACTTTTACTTAGTTCATTGAAGAGTAAGGCTTGTGCCAATAATGTTTGGACAATTGAATGCTAATATCTGGTATCCTGAATAACTAACTTAAAGATAACAATACGTAATGCATTAACAATTGTTACCCTCCTATTATGTTGTTTTGAAAATCTGTTCTTTTTTTATTTGTTTTGTTTTGTTTTTTCTTCTCTTTAAAATAAAAAAAAATTAAATGCTGACCAAACTAAATAAACATGTAAAACACGACTTTAAAAAAAAAAAAAAGGTAAATGTTTTGAACAGATTCAGGACATCGAGGCAGCCATGATTGTGCAACTAAAGATACTCACAAAAGCAGACTTCCAGAAATGCTTCAGACAGTGGCAAGAATGTTGTGATAAGTGTGTTTGAAGAAAGGGGGAGTATTTTGAGGGGGCTAATGATGACATGTCTTTAACCGTAATAAATTTTTTTTAATTTAAACATTCAGTGTATTTTTTGACCACACTTCATATCCTTAGGCAAGCTTTTTAACTGCTTTGAAATTCCATTTTTTCATGTTAAATTTAAGGACCCTACTGGCAAACATAAAGCGTATTTTTTCACTAATTGTAGCAAACACTAGTATTACACTGATAATAAGAATGAATTGTAGAAATTTTAAGAAAAATTTTTTATTGTATAGCTATATATTAATCAAAACTAGGTTAACTACATTCAACTACTTTAATCCAAGAGATTCGGCATAGTCCTTAGGGAACCTAATTTAATGATTAGATAAGGCAAATTTCTAATTGGTGTATCAACCATGCATGGAATTAAGTCTTTCCAAAGTGCTGGAAGGTTCTTGAAACAATTTATCTTAAGTACACCAAATGTTTCCAAAAGGGGCTCACCATCAGAATCATATGTAGAACATTTTAATCAGCAATCCCTGGACCCACCCTGAGATTCTGATTTCCTGGGTCTTGGTTGGCTTTGGGATCTACATGTGTAAAAAGCATCCTGGGAAATTCCAATGATAAGCTAGGTATGAGACTCAATGCTTTCCAAATAAATTAACTAAACAATAGTAACTCCAACCCTATAGATTCAAAAATAATTTTTCTTTTTTATTTTATATCAGAACATAATTTTCTTTGTTAAAATCAATACATTACTCTTAAAGAGCTATGATGTCAAGGAGTTGCTTAAAATAAGTCAGAGGATTAAGAAATGTCTGGAGGTGGGGACGTTCTGTTAAAATGAAATAGAACTAGTTATGAATTTATAACTATTTAACCTAGGACTGAGAATGAGCATTCTTTTTTGTTTATGTTATTCTATTTTTGTATATGCTTGAAACTTCCCATGACTAGTTTTTAAAAATAAAACTGGGACATGTAAATAATAACTAAAGTCTCCTGTTTCTCCCTTCCTACATCTCATCCTCCAGTAATAACTATTATTAGAAGTTGGTTATATATCCTTCCAGATATTTTTCTATGTATTTCATTTAAATCTCCATTTATATATTCCAATTATGAGCCAACTTTATGCCAAATCCTATAATGAAATTGGTTTAGGAAATGTGACTAGAAATTTTTCATGGGGAAATCACCTCAAATGCCCCACCCACTCACCTTCTTTCTCTTTCCCTCATTCCTACCCTCTCCTGTTTCACTCCCACCAAAATCAGAAGAAGGCAGCTTAAAGCCCAACCACCTGTCTGCAAGCCACCTCCACATGTTCTTCACAGCCCACAGCATGATTTCTCTTCCATCCTGCCTGTGCCGGAAGCTGTGAAGACTTTCAAAGCAACCACACACTGAATTCAAATCCCATCTCCTCCACGTTCTAGTTGGGTATGTCACTTACTCTCCCTGAGCTTCAGGTTTCCCATCTGTGGCAGGAGATGCTAGCAGTAGTACCAACTGTTCAGGTAGCTGTGATGAGTGACACCCATGAAGTTTAATTTCTGCTCTAGAATCTTCTCATTAACATATGCTCTTGCCTCCTTTTGAGTTTTTGCCAGACTCGTGCCTTACCCCCCACTCTAACCTCACACACACCACAAATACACTAAAGTTGCAGGGGTTTGTTGCACTAAAAATAATACGATAAACAAAAGAATCAAACCTCCATTATTGTCCCCAGCCTCCTCCCAACACAAAGCTACCTTTCCACAGGGAGTGGGACTAGATTAGACACATGTTACTATAGATACTAATGTGTCCCAAACTTTTTCTCGAAAAGCCCGAGTACCCAATTGATGACCTCTCAGGTCTTGGTCTTGCTTTTGTTTTTAGATCTCATTCCACCCATTTATTTTCCAACTTATCCTTTGGGTATGATGATATAGAACCTCCAGCAATAGGTTTCCAAGACCATCTTCACCCATCACAATTCTGCTTGCAACGTATCTCACAAAATTTTTGTGGGTTGGTATTCCTTGATACTAAATTTCACTTTATCTAGGGATAAATCTATACAGTGTGCATACATTAAAAATTTATGTATATTATGTATATATATATATATACATATATACACACATACACAAACATATAGACAAACAGACAAAGGAGAGAGAGAAAGAATGCTTCCAAATACCTAGTCATTACCTGAATTTCTCATTTTTAATCCAAGTGCATTTGGCTCCAGGTACCCACAGACAGACAGAGAAACACACTTCTGTGTATGTTTTCTAGCATGAGTCACACACATACACACGAAAACACATATATAAATCTCTTTTTGACCCTATCGTATACATAGTTTGAAAAGTTTGTTAGAAGAACCAGCCTGGTAATAATTTACTGCACCTCATGTATAATAAGCAGAAATGCACTGGCCTTTATGATGAATTGCCAGGGTAACACAGGGACATCTTGTTTGCATTTCAATGCACCAAGTGTCAGATTCTTATTTCATTACTTGCCGGCACATTAGTGGACGATTTTTAATTTCTTCCCCCTCCTCCTTTAGCAAAGCTCCAAGGAGACCTCTCGCTCTTGCCACTTGCATGGGGAGCAAGGTTGCATTATTTTTATTTATTTATAGTGTCTGAGTCTCTCGAAATGTTGCTGAATTAACAAAATAAATGATAGCATATTACCAGCTGTTCTATCTGGTTTTTTCTCAAAACGCAAAATTTCTCCTGCCTTTATTAAACTCACTCTACAAATGGGAGATTATTAGATTTGTGGCATCTTCTTCACATTTTAAATTAGAGATTGTTCTGTTTTTCGTGGTTTATACTGTTTTTCTTTTACCCAGATTCATGTTGTTCTCATGCAAAACAATGTAAGGAGCTACAAGAAGATATTCCCAGAGACATTTTGTTTCTAAATTACCAAACTGCATCTGTACAATTTTAATCTGCTGGGGGCTGGTGGGTGCCTAGACCTACCATGAAACCCCCTGGCCTGCCCCAATTGGAAGACAACAGACTAAAGGTGAATGCCATGTAGCCTGAAAGCAGATTGCTTTCCAAATTCTCCAAAACTTGGAAGGGAATGTTCTGTCTAATACTTTTTCATGTACACAGTCAGATATAATAGAATATTCTTTAGAGTGAAGATTCTCAAACTTTGGTAAGCATCAGAAACACCTGGAGGGCTGGCCAAAAGCACAGATTTTCAGTTTCACCACCAGAATTTCTGATTCAATAGACCGGGAACGAGGTTTGAGAATCTGCATTTCTAACAAGATTCCAGTGATGTTGACGTGATGTTGGTTGGAGAATTCATACTGAGAACCAACCCCAGTGGATTCTAAGCCCTGCTCTGTCACTAATCTTCTGAGTTGCCTTGGGAAAGTTACTTCACCTTTCTGAGCTTTGATTCCTCAATAAAATGAAGATAATAATAACGCTTTTCCCTAGTGTAATTTTGAGGAAAAATGAACAAATATATATAAAGCACAAGGAACAATGCCAGGCATATAGTAGTTACTCAACAAACATAAGAGAGCCTATAGTCCAACATTTCAAAAACTGTAAGGGTTCCTCCTCCAACCTGTCTGCCATCATCATTCAACACCTATTTGGTCACTTCCAAGTATGGGGAACTCACTACTTGGGAGAAATCAATCCCTTCGTGGTCAGTGCTCCTTGGCAGAAAGCTATGCTGAGTTGGCACCTATTCTGAAGCTCTGTGCTAACTGCCCTCCAGAGTCACAAAGAAGAAAAGTTTCCTCTGATGTCCAAACATTGGATTCAAGACATCCTACAGGTTTATCAACCCAGTAAGTGGGCAGGGTCTGAGCTTCAAATGACTTGCTACACTCGTTCTGTTTACTAATGGCTGGAAGATGGCTTCATTCACTTCTTTATTCCCTTACTCAGCAGAGTATGTGAGGAAAGCTCTGCTGAAGAAGGACTGGCAAGAGGGGCAGAAGATGAATCATGATGGCTTAGGCAGGCCAGGCTAGAGATCTAGGATCTTTTTCCCTAGGTGGTGGAAAGGCTTTGACTAGTTTTATGACACAGAGTGAAATGGTCAGATTTGTATGTTATGAAGGTCATACTTTATTAAACTTTGAAAACTAGATGGATGTGGTGAGGCTGAATCTAAGGAGACCTCTTAGAGGATTCTATTTTTTTAATAATTAAGTTAATTGGTACAATTTAGATGTACATAATGATCATATTCATTGTAGGGAATTTGAACCTGTACGTGATATATCTTAGGTCCTTTTTTTTTCCCATTCCTCTCCCCTCTCTTCAACCCTTCTTCTCCTTATTTACAAAGCTTTGTTTCCATTTTATTCTTTTTTTCTCATTTTTTTCTTTTCCTTTCCATCCCACACCCAATTGCCTTTTCCCTTTGAACAATTACTTCCTATTTCACAGTATCTATTATACATCTTGGTTCTTATTTACACTCTCAGTTTTTCATACCAGAGAGACAGTGCAATATTTACATGTATGTGTCTGATTTATTTCACTTAAGAGTATGGTCTCAAGGTGTATCCATTTAGCTATAAATGTCTCAACTTTATCCTTCTTTATGGCTGAGTAGTACTCCATTGTATAAAAAAAAACACATCTTTTTTATCCATTCATCAGTTGATGGGCATTTGGGTTGTTTCCAAGATTTAGCTATTGCAAACTGTGCTTCTATAAATATGGGTACACATATATCACTGTGGTATGATGCTTTTAATTCTTTTGGGAAGACACCAAGAAGGGGAAATCCTGGGTCACATGGAACCTCTAATTGTAGTTTTTTGAGGAATCTCCACACTAATTGTACACACTGATTTCCACAGTGATTGTACCAGTCTACACTCCCACCAAAAGTGGAGAAATTTTCCTTTTTCCCCACAGCCCCTCCGGCATTTGTTATTGGTTGATTTGTTGATGATAGCCATTCTTTCTGGAGTGAGATAAAATCTCAGTGTTGTTTTAATTTGCATCTCTTGAATGATCACTGATGTTGAACATTTTTTCATGTATTTATTTGCCATTTGTACTTCTTCCTCTGAGAAATATCCATTCATTTCAGATGCCCATTTTGGGGTTTGGTCTTTGTATTGTGGGGTCTGATTTTTTTCAGTTCTTTATATGTTCTAGATATTAGTCCTCTGTCTGAAGAACATCCATCTAATATTTTTCCCACTCTGTGTGTTGCCTTTTCACTCTGTTGGTGATTTCTTTCGCTGTGCAAAAGTTTTTTAATAAGATGAGATTCCAGTTGTTTCTTTGTAGTATTTCCTGTGTGATGTGGGTTTTGTTCATAAAGTCTTAGCCTACACCAATGTCTTCAAGAGTTCTACCTCTTCTCTCTTCCAGCAGATTTAGTGTTTCTGTTTTAATATTTAGATATTTGATCCATTTTGATTTTAGTTTAGTGCATGGTAATATACATGGGTCTAGTTTTAGTTTTTGGCATGTGGAAAGCCAGTTTTTCCAGCTCTACTTATTAAAGAGGCTTTCTTAGAATGCCTATCATCAAGAAGTCAACCAATAACAAATGCTGGTGGGGCTGTGAGGAAAAAGGAACACTTCTCCACTGTTGGTGGGAGTGTAGACTGGTACAACCAATGTGGAAATCAGTGAGGAGATTCCTCAGAAAACTAGGATTAGAGGTCCCATTTGACCCAACTATTCCCCTTCTGGGCATTTTCCCAGAAGAATTAAAAATATCATATCATAGCAATATATGTGCACCCATTTTTATAGCAGCACAATTTGTAATAACTAAATCTTGGAAACAACCCAAATGCCCATCAACTGATGAATGGATAAAAAAGATGTGGTATTTTTATACAATGGAGTACTAGTCAGCTATGAAGAAGGATAAACTCAAGGCTTTTATAGGTAAATGGATGCAACTAGAGACCATACTCATAAGTGAAATAAATCAAACTCGCATGTGTAAACATTGTATTGTCTCCCTAGTATAAGAAACTGAAAGAGTAAATAAGATCCAAAATGTACAATAGATATTGTGAAAGGGAAAGAAACTGCTCAAAAGGAAAGAACAACTGGGATGGGGGAAAGGAGAAAAGAAAAAAGGGAAAAGGAAAAAAATACATATATATATATGTATATGTATATGTATATATATATATATATATATATATATATATATGACAGCTAAGATAATTATACTACTGATTTCTTTTAGTTCATTGAAAAGAATGGTTTGTGCTTATATTGTTTGATCAATTTTGTATGCCTATATCTTGTAATCTGAGCAACTACTTTGAAGATAACAATATGCAATACATTAACCATTGTCAATTTCCTATTATCTTGTTTTGAAATTGTGTCATTGTTTTTCTCCTTAAAATAAAAAAAATAAAGAGCTTTCTTTCTTCCAGTAAATGTGTTTAGACCCTTTGTCAAAGTCCCTGAGTGTTTTTGAAGTTGTTTCTGCCTCTTCTAATCTACTTCACTGATTCTCAGGTCTGCTTTTTGCCAGTACCATACAGCTTTTACCACAGTAGCTTTGTAGTGTAATTTCAAGTCAGGGATTCTGATGCCCCCTGTCTTGCCTTTGTTGACCAGAATTGTTTTTCTATTCTAGGTCTCTTCTGGATCCAAATGAATTTTAGGAATGTTTTCTCTAGTTCTGTAGGGTATGCTAATGGCATTTTGATTGGAATTGCATTAAATCTGTATAACAATTTTGGGAGTATGGCCATTTTTACTATGTTGGTTCTTCTTATAAATGAGCAAGGGATATCTTTCCATTTTCTGGTATCCTCTTCCATCTCTTTTTTCAGAGTACTATACTTTTCAATGTATAGATCTTCTACTTCCTTTGTTAGATTGATTCCAAAGTACTTCATTTTTTTCAATGCTATTGTGAAAGGTATTGTTTCCCTAATTTCTCTCTCAGTGAGTTTGTTATCTGTGTACAGGAATGCTGTTGATTTTTGAGCATTGATTTTGCATGTGACTGAATCTGGTTATTAAATCCAGAAGTCTTTGGTGGAATTTTTGGGTCTTCTGTGTAGAGTATCATGTCATCTGCAAGCCAAGATAATTTAACTTCTTTGTTTCCTATCTTTATTCATTTCTTTCTCTTATCTAATTGCTCTAGCTAATGCTTCCAGAACTATATTGAATAGGAATTGTGATAGTGGACACCCTTGTCTTGTTCCTGATTTTAGAGAGAAAGGTTTCAGTTTTTGACCATTTAGTATGATGTTGGCCATTGGTTTGTCATCAATGGCTTTTACCAGATTGAGATTATCTAGATCATCTATTCCAATTTTCTGTAGGGTTTTATCATGAATGGGTATTGGACTTTGTCAAATGCTTTCTCTGCATCTATTTAGATGATCATGCAGTTTTTGTCCCTGGCTCTATTGATATGGTGTGTTATATGTATTGATTTGTGTATGTTGAATCATCCCCACATCCCTGGGATGAATCCTACTTACTCATGGTGTATAATTTTCTTGATGATTTTATGAATTCTGTTTGCCAGTATCTTGTTGAAGATTTTTGCATCTATGTTCATTAGGGAGATTGGCCTGTAGTTCTCTTTTTTGGTTTGGTCCTTCTCTGGTTTTGGTATCAGGGTAATACTTGCTTCCAGGAATGACTTTGGGAGTACTGTTTCCATTTCAATTTCATTAAATATTTTGACAAGCAGTGGCATTAGATCTTCTCTAAATTTCTTGTAGAATTCAGCAGTTAATCCATCAGGACCTGGGCTTTTCTTTGTCGGTAAGTTTTTAATTATGTTTTCAATTTCATTGACTGATATTGGGTTATTTAGAATTTTTATATCTTCTTGATTCAACTTTGGTAATTCATACATATCTAGGAACCTGTCCATTTCTTCTGTGTTTTATTAGAGTAAAGTTTAGAGTAAAGTTTCTCAAAGTAGGTATTGAGGATCTTTTGGATTTCCACAGGATCTGTTGTGATTTCACTCTTTTCATTCCTAAATGCATGAATTTGAGTTTTTTCTTTCCTTTTTTTGATAAGGTTGGCTAAGGGTTTGTCAATTTTATTTAGTCTTTCAAAGAACCAACTCTTCGATTCATTTATTTTTTGTATTATTTTCTTAGTCTCTATTGCATTAATTTCTGCTCTAATCTTTATAATTTCCTCCCTTGTACAAGCTGTGGGCTTGATTTGTTCTTCTTTTTCTAGAAGTTTGAGGCTCAACATTGGGTTGTTTATTTGAGCTCGTTCTGTTTTCCTGATGTGAGAGTTCACCGCTATTAATTTTCCTCTTACGACTGCTTTCATTGCATCCCATAAGTTCCAGTATGTTGTATCAGCATTATCATTTAATTGTAGATACTGTTTAATTTCTTCTTTAATTTCATCTGTAACTCATTGGTTGTTCAAGAGGATGTTATTTAATTTCCATGTGTTTATGGAGTTGTTGTGGTTTCTTTGGCCATTGATTTCCAATTTTATTGCAGTATGGTCCGATAATATGCTTGGAATAATTTCAATTCTTTTGCATTTACTTAAGCAAGTTATATGGGCTAGTACATGCTCTATTTTGGAGAATGTTCCATGCACTGCTGAGAAGGATGTGTATTCTGATGTTGTGGGGTGGAACACTCTGTAGACATCTACTAAGTCCATTTGTTCACAGGTTTGATTAAGTTCTGATATCTTTTTTTTTTTTTTTTGTGGGTACCGGGGGTCGACCTCAGGCCCTCGTGCACCAGCAGGCGCCCGTTCCGCTGAGCGATATCACCAGCCCTTTTTTCATATGTGGGTTCCGGGAGTTGAACTTGGGCCCTCGCGCTTGCCAGGCAGGCGCTTATGCCACTGAGCCATCTCACCGGCCCCAAGTTCTGATATCTTTTTGTTGATTTTTTTGTCTAGTCGACCTATCTATTTGTGACAATGGGGTAATAAGGTTTTCCGTTACAACTGTGTTAGTGCTTATTTTATTATTAATGTCTCTTAATATTTGTTTTATATAGGTGGGTGCCCCTGTATTTAGTGCATATATATTTATGATTGTTATCTCTATGTCTTAGTGACTTTTCTCTCATTGCTGAGACAAAATACCTGACGCCCAAAATTAAGGAAGGAAAGGTTTATTTACCTCACAGTTTGTAGAAGTTTCAGTCCATAATCACCTGGCTCTGAAGCAGGGTGGCATGGCAGAAGGACAACAGTTCATGGCAGCAGAAGACAACAAAAGCAACAAGAGCAAAACAGGGGGAGAGCAAGCCTCTTTTCCTCCTTTATATTGTAAACAGGCTGCCCACCCTGAGGCAGGTGTAGCACTCACGCCATCTCCATGCCCTCCTCTTGCACAGGTTCAGGATGTTTACAAAGTGAGGACTCTGGCCCCCTGCTGAGTCACTTAGTTAAACCTTTAAACTTCTCAAGTTGACGCAATATATCAACCATTACACTCTTCTTGGAGTTTTCCCTTAACAAGTATGTAGTTTCCTTCTTTATCTCGTTTGATCAGTCTTGGCTTGAAGCTCATATTGTCTGCAAATAGGATAGCTATCCCTGCTTTTTTCTGGGTTCCTGTTACATGGAGTATTGTTTTCCATCCTCTGACTTTCAATCTATGAATTTCTTTTTAAGTTAAATGCGTTTCTTGAATGTAGCATATTGTTGGATCTTGTTTCTTGAACCATTCTGTTAGTCTATTTCTTTTGATTGGTGAATTGAGACCATTTACATTGATGGTTGTAATTAATATGTATTGGCTTGTCTTTGTCATATAATCTTTCTCTGTTGATGGTTCTCTGTCTTTCCCCTCTGTTTAATTGCCTCCCATGCCTGGTGGTTTCTTTCTCTTGGTACTGTTGGAATGGTGGGCTCTGTTTTGTCTTTCTAGAATATCTTTCAGAGCTATTTGTAGGGCTGTTTTTGTTGTCATTAATTTTTTTCAGTTGTTCTTTTTCATGAAAGTATTTTATTTCTCCATTAATTCTGAATGATAATTTTGCAGGATACATCAATCTAGGGTGGAAGTTGTTTTCTTTCAGGTCTTGAAATACTTCACTTCATGCTCTCCTTGACTTAAGGGTTTGTGTTGAGAAGTCTACTGTGATTCTGATGGGCTTTCCTTTATAGGTGATTTGTTTCTTTCCTCTAACAGCTTTTAATATTCTGTTCTTGTGTTGAATTTCTGGAATCTTCATTATTATATGCCTTGGTGTAGATTTATTTTGGTCATGACTAATTGGAGTCTTGTATGCCTTACTTATCTGTATGTAAAATTCTTTTTCCTTGCTTGGTAAGTTTTTGCTATTACTTCTCTGAACAGGTTTTTTATGTTATTTGTGCTGACTCCTGCATTTTCATTGACTCTGATCAGTCTTACGTTGTTCTTTGCATTGTGTTGCAGTTGTTGGATTGTTTTTTCATGATCCCTTGCTCTTTTTAAGAGATCTTTTTTTGTGTGATTGCTAACCCAGATCTTGTCTTCTAGGTCTGATATTCTATCTTCGCTTTCTTTCATATGGTTTTGCAAACTTTCAATGGAATTTTTAACTTCCTGGATATCCACTTAAAACTGTTTCATGGTCTCCATTTCTTTCCTATGTTGGGCATTCATGGTTTCCATTATTTTTCTATGCTCCTCTATTTTTTATCTATACCTACTCTAGATTTGCCAAGCAAGTCCTTCATTATGGTCATCTCTTTTTTTACCTGTGAGATTATTTCTGTTTTGATATCCTCTATTGCCTCATGTATATTTTTTTATTTCCTCTACTGTCATTCCAGTGAATTCAGGTGTATAGCTTCTGCTTTCCTCTATCTTGTTGTCCCCTGGATTTTTCCTTGGTAGGCTGGAAGTCTGGGATTACATTTTGCTTCTGCATCTTGCCATTTTCTATTTTTTTATTTTGATTAGTTTTCTGTGTTCTTGTTTGTATTTTTCTTATGTTTTATCAGTGGTATCAAAGCTTCCCTAGGAAATGTCTATTCCTCTGAGATGTCTTCTAGGTGTAGCTGGCTGTTGGTCTTTGTGTTTGTCTCAGAATCCTATCTTCTCGCTTTATTAAGGATGATGTGTTGCTATCTATTTGGCTCAGTACCCAGTCCATTGGTAATGGGCTATGGGAATGATTGTGACCCTGGATTATCACAATGTTATCATACAAAGGTGAACAACTGATTACAACAAGTATGGCATCTTGGCTAAAGTAGTACAATTAGTAATAACAATATCATGAGGCATAGCCTAGAAACTGATCATCTGCGATGACTGCTAATTTGGTATCTCTAACCATAGAAGCAAGATGTATAGTTACATAACAACCTCCAACATAGACCAGGAATTTGTATGCAGTGGGTTTCCCCTGGTAGGGTGATTTTATTATGTGTGGAAGGGGAATTTAAGAGCAATAAGGGACAAAACAGAGTAATAGCCAAAGAGAACTATAGTAGAAGCAAGGCTGAAGGGCTAAGGATGATCACCCAAATTTTGGGAAGCTGGAGAAGAGGACAGGAGAGAAAGAATGGAAGAGAAAGCAAAAGAATTTTGAGGCAAAACAGAAAGACTAGAGATAGTGTTCATTCACCTGTAAATCTCAGAGAATACCAGAAGGCCAGTGAGGAAAGAGAGGGAGGACAGAGAAAACAAACCGAACAATAAAATTCAAAACCTATACAACCCCCCCAAAAAAAATAAATTAAAAAGTAAAAGTAGAAAAAAAATTATTTAAAAAAATTCCCCCAGGGCCCCCAGTTCCGTGTTAGCTCCCTAGTTAAAGCCCCTGTACTGAATAATTCCGCCAAGGATTACTGCGGTAGGATTAGTGCTGAGTGCGGGGCTGATCTTGGCCTCACTTCTGACTCCTCTTACACGAGTTAGTGGCAGGGCGGAGGAAGTACCCTCATCTGCAGCTAGCCAAGGCCGTCTGCCTGTTGGTTGCCAGGCAGGGGGTAATGCCCTTGTCCAGCCTGTTTGCTTGCCTGCTTGTGCCACAGGTCACAGGGCAGGGGCAGGGGTGCCCTTGTCCCATCACCGGCCAAGGACTCTTGTCTGTTTGTGCCTTTGGACCAAGGACAGAGGAGCCATGCCCTTGTCCCACCACAGGCCAGAGCGCTGCTTCTAGTCCTTTGTAGCTAGGGCTAAGGCCTGGCATTCAGCACTCGCCTGACTGGAGTCTGGATTCCAGCTCCTACTTCTCAGCCAGGTCCTCCCCGGGCTGTTGTCCAACTGCCAGCTGTCTGTCGTGACTGGACGGCCCTTCCCTCCTTCCACACCCGGACACTGGCACTGAAGTGACCCCAGGGCTGTTCTGCCATTGGAATTTGAGCCCTAGAGCACTTTGAGATAAAATGGTGGTCCTGCTACTCCGCGCAACTGGGTGTGGGGCACCATCACTCTGGTTCACTCACCAGCTGATGACTGTGGGTGGGCCACTTAGGAAAGTGCCTCATGTTCTCACTGCTGCCTCTGACTGCCCAAGGCTCTCCCAATCCAGGTCAGGTCTCAGTCTCCAACTGCTGGTTCTGTGGGACCACTCTGGAAACAGTGTTCTGCTGCACAGGGCCTGCTTCTGCCAGGGAGTCAGGGCCTATTTCCCTCTTAGAAGATTCTAAAAGGAAGAAATAGAAGAGATGTCAAGGACACAGAAGGAACAAGATATAGTCATCATCTCCAAGAGGGGGATGAAAAAAAGAAGGTTTCTGGAATGATGTCCAGAGAAACGTAATATTTGAAGCAGACCCAGTTTTCTAGGAAAGAATGAGTCAAACGCGAGGCACCATAAGTGTGAAGTATTTCCAGGACTCTGTAGGCAATTGAATCCATAGATCTGAATTCTCAGGAGCAAAATTCGGGCTGGAGACACAGATGTGAGTGTCAGTGATTGAAATGACAAGTAGTCAAGACGACAGGAATGGATAAAAGCTTTCAAGCTGAAAGGGGGGGAAAAGAGGACAGGACAAAAGTTTAAGGAACAGCAACATCTGAGAGACAGAGGAAACAAAAAGGATCCTCCAAGGTCAGTCACAGGACAAAGGAGAACACAGAAGTCAAAGGAGAAAACCAAGAAGAGAGGCAAGGCCACCAAGTGTCGTAGAATGAGCACTTCCAAAAAGAAGCCCACTAGATGGAGTGATGTAAAGGAGATCTCAGTGAAAAAAGGGTCCGTGGGGTAATTGTGGTCAAAACCAGTTGATTGTCCTCATGTGAGAGAGAGGTGATAAAAAATAAAACGGGGATAATAAAAGTACACTATCTTCAAAGAGCTTGGAAAGAATGGAAAGAAAGGTAGATAGAATGCTTCAAAGAAGTGTACTTTTTAATGTCAGAGAAAAGTGAATATGCTTTATCATGAGGTGGCAACCAGCAACCATGGCCAACACTTCTTTAAGTGAGCTTATATACTTGTCTATAGCTGAAACTCTAACTGACAGATGTCAGTCACAGTGAAGTCAGGAATAATGAAGAGATGATTTAGGACAATGGAAGACAGACTTGGCTTGAGGCCCAGACTATGCTATTAATTTCAAGCTACTGCCTCCAAACTCAGGCTTTCCATATCCTCTAAAAATGTAATCATGCCTCATCAAGAACACATAAGCCTGGAGAAGGAGGCAGGAAGATGACTCTCACGTTGTGAGGGGTGCTCAACCCATTGCTCTACCACAAGCCAGGCCATGAAAAAAAGCAGGGTCCGGAGAGCAGCTTCTATCCCCAGTATTCAGCCACAACCCTCTTCAAATTTATCCGCTTGACCCATCCCCCCTCACTCATCCACAGCCGTACCCCCTCACTGTCCACAGTTTCTCCCTATCAGTCTCCTACTTTCCCCTTTTTTTAACCCATTCATACGCCATTATTTTTTCACCTCCTCACTGTTACTTTTGCTGTCCTCATTCTGAAAAACAACCTTAATATCAATAACCAAATTAACTCCAGATAAGGAATAGACTCCCTGGCCAACTACCTCCATAAAACATCCTAACAGACAGACCCGGCACAGCTCACAGGAAATCTTATGTGTGTCTATTACCTTAAGGGCACCTCCATCCTCCTGTCCTCTACAGCTCAGGACAGTGCTTTGCACAAAATAGGTCCTTGATAATTATTTACCAAACTCAAATGCACTTAAAGAAATGTGCTTTACTACACAGTATTTTTATCCAGTTCTTCAGATAGAAGAGACTCTGACCATCCTGGGATTCCCAGGACACCTATCTTGTGAAAAAAGGTCACCATGAGACCTCAGTGGAGCAGATTCCCCTCCCAAGAGTGTAACAACCTCTTCCTACCAATCTTGTAGGTACCTGAGGCACCAAGCTAGTTAATGGCAGAGAATTTGAGCCCACCCCCTCAGGGCCTTTGCGACTTACAGGTGATAAGTGGTACAAGGAAGAGGATGTCTGCCCACAAAGTCCTCTACTTGCCAAACATGGTGCCCCATGTCGGAGACAGCTTTTGGAACTATAACCATCAAAAGACTTCACTGAATTTCCTAGGACTGTGACCAGATGAGACAGAGGCCAACCCTGCATATTACAACCCTGAGAATTAGGGCCTCCTTAACATTTGTGCCTTACAAGTCCCAGTCACCTCACCCTAGCTTCAGCCCTGGACCCTCTTAAGGATTTCCTTTTGATATTCTTAAAAACTACTATTCGTGAATATTAGAATTTTTCTTATTTCTACAAATTTATTTCAACCCTCTGCCCAGTCCTGTGTATGTGCATAGAGACATTTTGGACTGGTGTTTATATTGAAGATGATTATTTCTGGGTTGAGTGTTTGAGATGTATCCTGGATTAGGTTCCTGTGACAAGGGTAATGAAAAGATAGTTTACCAGGAAGTTATTTATAATGTAAGAAGATTGAAACAGGCAAGAAGGGAAAACCAGTACAAAGATGCTGCCAAAGTTGAGTGTTATCATGGGCCACTAATGGTTCACTGGGCTGGCTTCTCCCAAGCAAACAAATAGAAAGTCTCTGAGAATCATTCCGTTCTCCCAAGGATCAACATGGAGAGGTACCGGGCTGCTGGCCTCCATCTTTTTTTTTTTTTTTTTTTTTTGTGGGTACCGGGGGGGGGGGGGTCGACCTCAGGACCTCGCGCGCCAGCAGGCGCCCGTGCCGCTGAGCGATATCACCGGCCCCTTTTTCGTATGTGGGTTCCGGGAGTCGAACTTGGGCCTTCGCGCTTGCCGGGCAGGCGCTTAAGCTGCTGAGCCATCTCACCGGCCCCTGGCCTCCATCTTGACAGACTGAGGGTTGCCAAGGCTGTGTGCATGAGTGCCTCGGGGTAGTAACCTGAGATGATGTGCAGCAGTGGAAGGTCAAAGCCTGCGTGCAGCCATTTTCCATAGCTGAGGAAAGGGCTGAGACAAAACATGAAGTGTTCAGCATGGAGTAAATTATTTTCACTTGCTTTTGTCATATTTTTTAATTTGTTGGAATTTTTCATAATAAGCACATGTCACATTGTAAAGAAATTATAGTCAGGATTTTATTTTAAATATTTATCTGCACTCACTGGAAGAGTTCTTTGCCAGGCACTCACAGTTCCTGTTGCGCTAATGGCTACACTGTAACTGTAGGATGTGCTATGTGCCAAGCTGGAGGACCTGGGACCCTTGCAGATGGGGAGATCTCTGGCCATAAAAGGATCCACAACTTGGATTGCTGGTACCTTGTAGGTAAGTGTCTTCCACCTACACACACACACATGCATGCATGGCCAATTCCCATGGCTTTATTTAAATCTAAATCTGCCAACAATTCCTAAATTTGTGTCTCTGACCCAGACCTAATCTCAGAGCACCAGATTCTGTATATAAAACTGTTTGCCTGACATTTTCCCTTGAATATCTCAGAAGCTTCTCAATTTAATACTGTAATTTGTTTCATGATTTTAGAAAAGATGGCCACATTTGTGTTTGTGCAGGAAAGATGGTTGCAGTCAAGTTCGTCACCCAATGTGGAGTTCACACACAAAAACAAAATTTTGCCAAACACTTTTGTTTGTGAACCAAATTGTTCACAAACAAAAGTGTTTGTGAACCAAGGTACCACTATACGTTCAATGCCAAACTCCTGAGTTTCTTCACAAAGCTGTTTCCCCCTTGATCATCTCCATTGTTATGGGCTGACTTGAGCTCTTCTAAAACATTGTATGTAGGAATCCTAACCCTCATTGTCTCAAAATGTAACCTTATTTGGAGATAGAGTCCTTAAAGACATAGTTAAATCAAAGCAAGGTCTTTAGGGTGGACCCTAATCTGATGTGATTAGTGTCCTTACAAGAAGAAGAAATTGGTACGCAGACACACACAGAAGAAAGACAGTATGGAGGCATGGGGAGACACCAGCCATCTACAAGGCAGGGAAAGAGGCACAGAACAGGTCCTTCCCTCACAGCCCTCAGAAGGACGCAATCTTGCCAAAACCTTGATCTTAGACTTTTAGTCTCCATAACTGTGAGAAAATCAATTTGGTGTGACCCTCAATTAATTTCTGTGGAACTCTTTGTTACAACAGTCCTAGTAAACCAATACATTATATAAACAATTGGTAGCACTCCATCAGCACAGCTAAAGGTCAGAAAATTGGGAGTCAGTTCCTAGACATCTTATCCCCACATCCAACTCACAGCCAAGTAAGTGTGTTAGCCTACAAAGTATATCTCAATCTCACCACCTCTCTCTACCACCTTTGCTACCACATGGTCCCCTCCAGCATGGTCCCCTCTAGCATAACAGGTAGGACTTGCAAGTGGAAACTCATCATTGCCTAACATTGTCTAAACAAGGTAGGGGTAGTTAAGTGGCGAAATGGTCGGGATCACAACTCCTGACAGGTCCTTCCTGTGCCAGCCACTGACTTGCCCTCTGATTTCTGATCTATCTTGTTCTATTCAGGCTTCCTTTGACTCTCAACACCTGCCTCAATCTTTGAATTTGATCTTATAGTGCAGACTGGATCTAGAGCCTTCAAAGCCTGTGTACCCAGCTTGGATCACCCATGCCTGACTGTCCACCTGGCTGTCCCTTACTGCCCTAGTCCCGCAAAGACCCTCAACACCTGTAGGTGTACAGCTCCCCTACTGCCAACCCTTCAGTTCTGCCTCTGCCACCAGGGATCCTGGCACCAGCCTCCCGCCTCAGCTGCTACTGCGGGACAGCTCCTCAGTCTCTGCAAGTCACATCCTTGCTTTTAGTGGCACCTACACTGCAACAAGGTACACAACTGCCTGGCCCTCCCACCTCTCCAGCCTGGTCTTTCATATCCCCTTCCTCTCCTGAACACTCTATCAACCTACTTATCTGCCAAATAGGCCACTCCATTTCACACATCCGTGTTTTGTGCATGCCGTTCCCTCTCCACAAATGCCTTTCCCCTACTTCTGCTCCCAGTTACTCCAATTTGTTCTTTAAGACTCAGATCAGTGAATCATCTCCAAAATCTATCCCCCACTGTTGTATCCCCACCTGCCAGGCCCCCAGCTCCTGTATTGCCTTCTCTCCCCACATTCTACCCATTTTATATGATTTGTTTATTTTGCATCTTCACTACTAAACTGTGAACTCTTTGAGGGCATGGACCACCTTTTATTGACCCCTGTAACCTTACACCTGGCACAACTGTCATACACAGCAGGTGTCAAATAAATGTTGAGCCAACCTGGTCTGTTTCTCGGACCCCTTGCACCATGAGTCCCAGTCACCAGCCTACAGCAGGGTGACATATTTCACCCTCTCCACGGCAGGCAATCTGGTTGCTGCATTTCCTGAGCTGAGTCACATGGTAGAAGCGCTACATGAAGTACACATAGGTAGTAGATGCCAATGGCTTTTTAAAGTTTCTCAAGGAAAAGGAATTTGTGAAATGCCCCAGTGGGGCCACAAAGCAATCTCTCCCAGTCCAGACTTGCGCCCAAAGCCAGCTGCTTGGGCTGGGAGATAACGGGGCCCCATGCTGAGCTGCCACCAGCAGTCTCAGAAAAGTAACAAATTGACAACATTCAGGAGGAAGATTCCTCATTTCCAATAGTATCATCTATACCCTGTGGCATAAAGCACCTCCCGCCTTATTAACGTCTTTTACATTTTTTAGTGCTGAATCCAAGGTGAAAGGGAGGAGCGGGAGAGGGTATGTCTGTACCACAGTCCTTTAGGAACTAGGAAAATGCCATAGCAGAGATGAATTGTAGACCCAGAAATAGCATTTTTTGGATGAAATATGTAATGTTCAGCCTTCTTCAAAAAAATGGTTAATACAGCTCAAATGACATCATATCGGGTCAGACAGAGCAGAAAGAAGGAAAAATACTGACCATGAGAAGTAATTAATACAGACAGAAGCTTCCTAAAATGGATTCCACATAACACACTGAAGACCAGAAGGAAAAATCTTCATCAGAGAAGCATTTTTTGTCCCTACAGTTAAATACCAACTGGACTCATCTGGGCTTTGGAACTATTTGCCACACTTCAAATACTAACAGCAAAACTTGAAGGGAAATAGCACTGAGCCAGCCTAGTTAGGCTCTCTCTTGTGCACACTCATGAAGTAGGAAAGTTCCTGATCATATTCATTAAGTTGAATATAATTTACCCTCATAGAGCCCCACCAAGTATGCATAAATCTTGCCTAGGATTGCTGGTTCCCATGCTCCGCACCCCCCCCCCAAAAACATAAACAGTCCTATGTATCACTACGTTAGAATTCTAGAGATTAACATACCCATTAGTATTCTTGTAATTGCAAGAACTGACTCAGGGTAGCTTAAGCAGAAAAGATGGAGGGATATGTTTATTTTTTTTTTAAGGCCACTATATTTTTTTTTTTGGAGACAAGGTCTCACTATGTAGCTGAGGCTGGCCTCGAACTCTTGGTGATCCTCCTGCCTCAGCTTCTCAAGTTCTGGGATTACAGGTGTGTGCCACCATGCCCAGCTAAGTCTAATAACTTTAAATTCAAGAGGAAGAATACAGCCTTTCTCAAAAAAGAACTAGCTGGGTGTGGTGGTGTACACCTGTAATACCAGCACTCTGCAAAGCTGAGGCAGGAGGATCACAAGCTCAGTCCTAGACTGGGCAAACGAGCAATGTAGCAAGACCCTGTCTCAAAATAAAAAAGGGCTGGGGGTATGGCTCCATGCAAAGGCTGAGTTCAATCCCCAGGACTGCAAAAGAAGAAAGAACTAGAAGATGGAGGTGGAAAGTGATTATTTTGCTTCCATCTTTGATTTGTCTCCCATCCCCTCTGCACACCTGCTTCACTGTCCCATCTCTGCCAACCAGCGTTTCCTGATCTTCAGCCCACAGGACCGGGTACACCACCCACAGCTCCAGAGGTAGCACGTGGTAGCTACACAAGGAAACTACATAACTGCCTATCTTCAAGTTCAATTCCAAATTCCCAGAGAAGGGAGTCTAACCCTCCCATCTTCTCTGTTCCAACCAGATGTGGCTGAGGGGATACATCCTGCAGTGCATGTGGCATTCTCCCTCAGAGCACCCAGGGAGTAGTTCCCAGGAAAGATGGCATTTGTGTGCTGGCCAAGATCCGGAGCAACACTGTGCAGTGGACCGTGCTGCCCCTCCTAACCCTAGCACTATGTGGAGTCCTGCCCAGACTCTCCCAGGAAACATGAACCGAGTAAGAAAGTATCGGAGCAGGAATGCAAGGGATAGACAGAAAGCCAGACACTTAAGGAGATGAACGAGCATAGACATCAAGAGATTGCCAAGGGAGGGGGTGGTTCTCATTTTGCCTTTGTTTAGAGGCAAATATGAGTCTCACTATGTAGTCCAGCCTGGCCTCAAATTTGCAATCCTCCTATCTCAGGCTCCCAAATGCTAGGCTTACAGGCATGTGCCACCATACCCAGGCAGAATTAGTTTTAAATAACCATTTATCAAGAAGGAAACTACAACTATGGTGGAAATCATAGGCAGCTAAAGAAGAGAGCTGCAAAACTGTCATGGAGAAACAATTAACATTGTGACGTACAGAACACAGAGAGGACAGAGGTGACGTACCTTAAGTGTTCCGATCTACTGACTTATGCCCGAGTGGCTATAATTTTCTTCATCTTCCTGTCTCTAGCTTGATGAAAAATTATGATTTTTATAATTCATATAAGCAATCCTGATACATTATAGTATTGCTTCTTTTTTTTCTTTTTCTCTTCATTTTTCATTTAATTGACAAAATTATATATATTTATGGTGTACAACATGATGTTTTGAAACATGCATAGATTGTGGAAAGGCTAAATTGAGCTAATTAATATACATATTACCTCATATACTTGTCATTTTTGTAGTGATAACACTTAGAATATACTCTTTCAGTAATTTTCAAGAATATAACACATGATTGCTAGCCATAGTCATAATGTTCTACAATAGATCTCTTAAATTTATCCTTCCTATCGAACTGAAATTTTCTATTGTTTTTTTACCATAATCCTCCCACACCCTCTCCCTCCAACCCCTGGTAACCACCATTCTATTCTGTTTTTATGAGTTTAACTTTTTTAGCTTCCACATATAAGTGAGGTCACATAGTAACTGTATTTCGATTTTATTACTCTTAACGATTCCCTCACAAATCTGTTTCATTTTTATTAAGTTGAACCATGTGAAATTTTAATTTGCACAGGCTAAAACTGCCAAATGTCAGCAAATTTCAAAATAATGTTTTTCAAAATAAAATGTACACATATTTAGTAGACTTAAAATGAAAATATCAATCCTTGGGACCATCCCCCATGTACCCCTGAATCACACTCCCCAGAGGCAAACATTTTCATTTTTAAAACTATTTCCTCTGTTTATTTCTAAATAATATTAATATATTCTTATTTCTTGAGTTTTCTGCTGTATGTATCATATGCTAATTTCCTCCTCTGGAATGTCCTCACGACATCTTAATGTCATCAAGCATATCAGAAAATGTACCACTTCCAGCTATTTTCATGAAGACTCTCCCCTCGGAGCCTTCTCTCCTGCTCAAACCTCAGTGCTTCTCCCTATTAGACCCACCAAGTGTTTTCAGTCCTGGATCTGCTCTTCACACTGTCCTGCGAATCCCCTTTGCCCTCTCTCTTAATCTGTTGCCCTTTCCTTTCTTGGTTGATAATCTCATTTGTGGGACATACACGCAGTAGCTTTTTGAAGATCGTTCAAAAGAAGTATATTTTTTATGAATTCATATATTTGGAAATGTCATTCTACCTTCACACTTGACTGACGGCTTGTCAGGATATGAATTTTAGATTGAAACAAAACTTTCCTGGTATTTTGAAGGCATTGAGCAGGTTTCAGAATTTCTGTTAATACAGTCCATGCTCTCCTGATTCCTGATGAATCCCACGTGACCTGCTTATTCCCCTTTAGAAACTTGTCAGCTTGCCTCTATATCGCTAGTGTTCTGCTGTGCTTTCCAGTAAAATCCTGTTACTTCATTGTGCTGGGCCTTTAAATTTAGAAATTCCCCAAATTTCTCTTATATTATTTCTGTGATAAATTTTTCTCCTCAGTGTCCTCTCTTCAGGGCTCCCATTAGTCCAGTACTAACATCATGATCTGATTCTCCAATTTTCTTATCTTTCCTTTCCTATTTTCATCTCTTAGGTTTTCTGTTCAATTTCTTACAGATTACCTTCCACACTATCTTTCTCAATGTTATCTTCGTTTATTGAATGTATCATTTTTATATTTTTAATTCCCAAGAGCACTTCTGTGTTACATCACCTGTTATCTCTCTAAGGATACTTCATATAATATTATGCCTTATTATCTAAAGATATTTAATTGTAGGGATTATTTTGAAGTTTTCTCATACTTTTCTCATGTGTGTTTCCTCACAGTTATGGTTACTTCATCCTATTTGCTTGTTCTGGTCATAATCTCTCTTATCAAATGCCCAATTTTTCCAAATGCCTGATGATCTTTGGTTTTCTATGTAAAGTGAAAGCCGGAAGCTCTGTGTGCCTGGGTAGGGCTTGTTGGCTGATGGGCTTCATAGCAGGGGGTCATCTGGTGAGCCAGCCATTCTGTGGGGGGGCTTCCACATAGCCATGCCTGCAGGTCTGTTTTCCCTGGTATTCTCCATCCTTGAGGACTTACATCTTTTCATTCCTTCTGCCTTTCAGTGAAATTTGAGTACAAAAAAGAAATAGGTGTATGGATTTAATCTACCACATTGAGCTGGAAGTCTTCTATTACATTCTTGATAATTCATGTTTCTTTCTGGGAAATTGGGGTTTATGTGCCTTCCACACCCTCTGATTCTGCATTAGTGTCTGTGGGTGTAGTAACCCTCAGAAGTCCAGAATGTCCCCTTGTCTTTTCCTCCTTTGTCTCTGTGACTTTCTTAGACAGGACCTACGGTGGGGGGGGGGGCCTCATCAGCTTCTCTGAGTCCTTGCATACACAGCACAGTGGGCATCCCTGGGAATTCACTCACCGCCTTTTCCTTCCTGCTTTGATGGAAGCAGCACATGCCTGTCTTCCAGAACTTCCCTGTTACTTCTATATTTACCCTGGCTCTCACAGCCCCTCCTAGCAAAGCCAGTCTTCCAGTGATGATTTGTGTTTCTGGTATGCCTCAGGACCAATAACTCCAGTCCGACTTTGGGGCCGTCATTCCTATTAAGTCCCTTCCTTGCATCTACCCAGAACGTGGCACTCCCTTCTCTGTGGAGTAGCCTGATTTGATGGAGGAGTGGAGGAAGAGGGAAGGGAAGCATCTGCTCTATAACAGCTCTGGGTTTTGCCCCAGCTTGGACACTATTTGGCCTCGACCTCTCTGAAACTTAAATTCTTCATGTGTGAAATGGAGATAACGTGAGTGTTATGGTTTATATCTAAATGTCTCCCCAAAGCCTCATGGGCGGGGTTTTTGAAAAGTGATTGCACTGCGGGGCGGTACATCTGGTGTGCTGTTAGGAGGCAGGTTCTGGTGGGAAGAGGTGGGTCACTGGGGGCACAACCTGGTAAGATGTTTCTCCTTCCCTGGTTCCTTCTTTGCATTCTACTTCCCTGCCACCAGGACATGTGCAGCTTTTCCTCTACTACGCCTCTCTGCCATGCAGCCCTACCTTAGAGCTGGCCAACTATGGACTGTAAGTGTGAGGCAAATGAATCTCTCCTCCTTTAGTGTGTTGGGTGCTGAATCCCAGGAAAAAGGAAAGTAGCTAAGACAATGAGTGTAGTGAAATAATACTTCACAGCATTAGCTGATGTGCTGCTAGGCCACCACGGTCCTTCCCAGGCTCTGAATCTAAAAGGGAGGACATCAGTTACCTTTGGGGACAAAGGTGCTGAGTTCTTCATATTTTAAAGTCAAAAAGTGTGAGACAAGAAAACTTTGAAATGGAGATGCCAATAGAGAGAACAGGTTTGTTCCTGTAGTCCACAGATAACAGAAGTTTCACGCTGTAGGAGAAGGAAGGAAAAGACACTATTAGAAGCCCAACTCCCTGCCCCTCTTCCCTGGCTAAGCCCAGGCTGGGCAGGGTATATCTAAGAGTAGATGGGGCTGGTTGGTACCCTGCCCTTCCTAGAGCTCTGAGAATCAGCCTCACAGAGCTGACAGTGGAGGCCTGCCTGTAGTAACCCCATGAGTTTGTGTGGGCCTGAACAGGAACATAAGGCCACTAAGAATAAGCAACATGAGCAAGCCTGGGGGTAACTATAGCACAAAGCAAGCAGACCTGAGAGCTGAGGCTGGGGAGGCAGCTCAACCAAACCAGAGGAAACGCTCTGTACCTCAGGTGTCAGCTGCAATGCCAGGGCAGACGTGGGGCCACCTCACCAGAGGAAGATACCCACGCTCCCAGAATGAGCCATGCCAGACTGAGATGGGAAGAGGTGAAGAGGAACACCTGCAGCAGACCCTGCATCTGTGAGGCAGCCCCAGGCCAGACACCCACCACCCCACGTCACTAGGTTCTGAGGACTCCCGTCAACAAAACGCACGAGTAATGAGGGAGGAGGGAACAGACCTCAAAATGATCAAGTTTTGAAACTGAAGTGACAAGAAATTTAACATGTTGGGTTGAAGACTTCTAAATGTTATTTGATCGCATTTTCTCTAGCAGCAGAAATAGGATTTGAAAAAAATTTAATTTCATTTCTTCTCACTTGAGGCTAATGGACTCTTGCACTAGGAAAGTCATGGTGACTGTACCTGCATCATATAGCACTTATTGTGACTAAATGAGGCTCCATCTACAAAGTCCCTTGGGCTTGGCACATAGTAAGAACTCACAAATGTTAATAACCCCTCTCCCTTTGCCCACTCCTCCCAGAGTTAGCACCTGTGGGCTAGAGAAAAGAAACGGGAAATCATGCAGGGAGTATCCAATAGAAGAATCAATATAAGAATAGGAATCATTACCCCTATTTTACAGGGGAGGAAACTGAGGCTTCTAGAAAATAAATGCTCAACCCACTGTTCACCTGTATCTCTCAGGCCAGTGAAGCCCCCAAACATGGGCACCCCCATTCCCACATCTCTTCTCTGCAGAGTCAGGCAGGCTGGGCTCTCACTCCAGCCCCAGTGGACTGGTGCTATCCCTTTGCTGACCATACCCTGAGTTCTCAGTTGACCCAAAACACTACTATTTAAGATCAATGAATCACGCTCCTCTTTCCTTTTCCTATGTCAATGTCAACCTACGGTCACTCTGCTATAAATGCTAAATAGCACCATTTACGCAGGCACTGCACATTGAATTCCACCTGCTTTAAAGAGAGACGACATGAAAAGACCCCAGGAAGGAGAACAAAGATCTTTATATCAAGAAGAGAGGGAAAAATTCAAAACTTCTGTGTCTGAAATGAGACAGTCCTATGAAAAAGTCCCTCCTCTATCGAGGCCCTAATTTCATACCCATGTAATAGTCTGCTTACCTCATTTTATAAGCCTTTACTGGGTCTGCAACTTGTTTCAATTTCTTCCTTCTAGAGAAAGATGAGCTACTAGGCAACAGAAGATGAGATTTTCGGGAGAAAGTTAAAGGAATTTTATAGCCTTCTTGTGTTGTCCATACCAACCAATGATAGCAGAGACTCCATAAATTCTTATTAAAATTAATATTGTTTGAGTAAAAAGTGAAGAAAATATTTCCACAAGTCTATGCATAATATAACTCTCCTCCGTACAGAGCCTGGGACCAGGAACATGATGGCTTGTGATGCCAGTGTGATGGAAAGAATTTTGTGCAGGGAATGAATAAACTCTATCTAAATAGCATCTTGGAATAACTCTCCCAAGGTGGAAAGGCCTGTGTTTAGGAATCTGACTATGCACTCACTCTACCTCCATAATTTACCAGAGACATACACACACATAATATTACCATCCAGTATTATGACACTGATTTTAATAAAATCTCTAGTCAAGCCAGGGCTGGACCCAACCACAGCAATAGGCCTGAGGTCAGTGTCTGCTGTTACACATTTATCCTGCATTAAAGGTATAGGACCTCTCTGCCAACTCCAAAACAACAAAGAATCCTTGTTAGAATTGAGTGTTGTCAAGGAATGTGATCACCATGTGCTACAAACACGTACAATAAAAAATAAAAATTGAGAAAAAAAGAATTGAGTGTTGTCTACAGTCACTGTTAGATGGGCCCCTTGGACTTACGCCAGTTTCAGCAACCCATCAGAGAATCAGTACCTATAATAGTACTATATATGTATGTGGTACTTTACTTACGAAGGAATTTTTACCAACTTTACTACAATTATTCTTGTGTGATCAATGTGTTGACCAGGGCTGAGTCCTCATCTGGGGCTATCCAATATAAGAATGAGGATTATTATCCCATTTTACAGGGGAGGAAACCAAGGCACCTAGAAAATAAGTGACTTGCCCACAATCACAAAGCTAGTAAGTGGCAGAGCCTAGATCTGCACCCAGGTCTCTGATGTTGTATTCACATTCACTTCAGCAGACCCCCCAAATATCACAGCAAGACATAGTGATGTTACTCCTTGTTTGCTTTGGCCTATTACCTTTTCCCAATTGTCAGGTAGCAGTTAGGGTAAACGAAACCTACTGCGCTGGAAAGGAAGGGAAACAATAAAGACCAAAAAACTGAGTTTCAAGCTTTTAAGTTTTAGAGCTTCTGGCAGAGAAAATACCTTAAGGTCTCAAAATCCTTGACAGCACCCTATAAACAGTAGAGTTGAGAAGACAAACCTGAGGAAGAAAAACGTAGTTTCCCCACCCAAGACTCCACAGGCCAGGAGAAGACAGATTTAGAAGACTAATGCAGAAGTGGGAGCCATGCCCCTCAAGTGGGCATTCTGGGTCCAGGAGCCAGGCCTGCAATGGACAAACCCTAAAGAATCCCTCCAAGACCTCCACCTCCTGATGTTCATGCCCTTACCTAATCTCCTCATCATGAATGTAGCTGGATCCCGAGACTTGCTTCCAACTAACAGAACATAGCAAAGGTGACAGATGTACATGGCTACACATATGTGATTATGCTCCATACAACTGTAGTGCCCATTTGCAAGGAAATGCACTACCTTTCCGGCTGCAAAAAGCCAGCTGCCATGTCGTGAGTGGCCTTTGGAGAGGACCTTGTGTGGAAGAACTGAGGGCAACTTCCAACTAACAACCAGGAGGAAACTGAGGCTCTCAGTCTGGCAGTTTATTGAATGCTGCTAACAACCATATGAGGTTGGAAGCAGATCTTTCCCCAGTTGAGCCTGAGATGAGAATGCAGCCCTAACCAACACTGTGTGTTCAGCCTTGGAAGAGACACAGCTAAACATGACCAGACTTCTGACCCACAGAAACCATGAAACAATAAAGCCTCTAAGTTTGTGTCAAAGTTGTCAGGCAGCAATAGAAAACTGATACACATTAGCTCAGTGGTGTGTGGAAGGAGGGCTATCTGTCACTCCCAGGTAAGGCTCAGCAGGGTAAGTGAGGTCCCTCAGTGTTTCACAGCCCCCAGTATTGTGCAAAAACAGCGAAGGAAGAACAATAGTTGGAGACGTTCACTAAAACAGGACCTGGCATCACTTCTCCTGAGTCTTCCTCAGCCCTGTCAAGGCTCAAGAGTGCAACCAAGGGGTTCAAGGCCATGGCTGAGGAAGGACAACAGACAAGGAGGGGTTCTGTGGCCAAGACAAGGAAGACATAGACCAATGGTGCAGATCTCTCAGCAGATTCCAGTAGGATGGATGCCAGAAACCAACTAGAGGGAGAAGTTGCACATCTCGTATACCAGAGTGGACTTGCTCTGACCAGAGACCAGGAGCTGACCGTGAAGCTGGGGCATCTACAATTCCCTGGACTTGATGCTACTTCAGGGAAAGGCTGGGATCTGAGGGAAGGATACTGAACAAATGTGTTCAAACTAGAAATGACTGTAGAGGAGGACAAGTAAACAACCTGATACTACAGGCTGCTGAATACTAGCGGGAAAAGCAGGCATCCTGGGATGTGAGGAGAAGCCAGGAAGGCTCCCTGGAGGAAGTGACACCTGAGTTGAGTTTGGAAGTATGAATTAAGAGCCAAAGACATCACTCAGCAGTAGAGCACTTGCCTAGCATACGTGAGGCCCTGGGTTTGATCCCTAATACCAAAAAAAAAAGTAAATAAATAAATGAAGGGTGAATTAAAACCAGATTCTAGAACCAGATTCTAGGGGCCAGTGAGATGGCTCAGCGGCGTAAGCGCCTGCCTGGCAAGCGCGAGGGCCCGAGTTCAACTCCCGGAACCCACATACGAAAAAAGGGCCGGTGATATCGCTCAGAGGCACGGGCGCCTGCTGGCACGTGAGGTCCTGAGGTCGACCCCCGGTGCCCACAAAAAAATATAAATAAAATAAAATAAAACCAGATTCTATGAATGTAAGATTCCAAGCTTTAATGGTTCCGAGTTCACTTTTTAAAGTTTGAAGATCTTTAAACCTACAGTCTGAAGATAAATGTTTCCTCATTGGCACTGCTGTCTGCAGGGGTCCTACTTGGGGGTGGGAGGACACAAGCTAACACAACTGAACCGCCTCTGAGTAACCTTATATTCCTTCCATTTCTTGCATATCTTCCTTTAGAGCTTTCTTTCACGTGTATAGTGTCAAGAGTCAAATCATTTTATAAGACTGGTGTTAAAAAAAGCAGCTGAACTTGCTGCCCCATTTTTCACCATACTTAGGAAACCAACTTTACCCTGTAAAAGACTTTCTTCATCCTCATCTATAAATAACATGCTGATATTGCTAATTATTGATTTTGCGGTTGCACAATCCACTGGCTTCCCACTGTGGAAGATGGGCTCTTTCAACACTCTCTCCACCCCCACCACACACACCTGCTCCCTGTTGCCATTCTCCCAATAGCATTCACTCTTAATTTTAGTTAAATTCAATATATTTAGTGTTTATATTATTATAATCACATAAATACTATTCACAACTTATTTATGAGTTATTTATGAGCTCTGACATGTGATCAAAAATATGGCTAATGTTCAAATAAAAATTTTAAAATTAGACAGGTGTGGTGGCACATGCCTATAATCTCAGCACTCAGAGGCTGAGGCAGGAGGATCACCATGAGTTCAAGGCCAGCCTGGGCTATATAGTGAGTTCAAGGCCAGCCTGAACTACACCGTGGGACCTTATCTCACAAAACCAAAATAAATTTTAATTATAACAGTAAAAAATACATTATCATTAATCTCCCCCAAAGTACTCCTTTTTGCTTCAAACATACTTATCACATTATTCTGGCCACTTTTTGAAGCAGTTCTGAAAGTCCTCTTTCATGAGTATCTTTTCATGGCCACATCAATGTCCTGAATCAATTCAAAACATTTACGGCAATTTCTGCCAAATAAAAACATTACAGTGTGTACTCCTCCACCAGTTCACCAAATCTGGCACCGTGTGACTTCTGGCTCTTCCCAAAGGCAAAATGATCACAAAAGGTAAATGTTTTGAATCAATTCAGGACATCAAGGCAGCCACAACAGCACAACTAAAGACATGAAAAAGGACTTCGTAACTGCTTCAAGAAGTGGCAAGAATTATGGGATTGGTGTGTTCAGAAGCAAGGAAGAGTGTTCAGAAGGGAATTAATGGCAATGTGTCTTTTTTATTTAAACATTCACCTGTGTTTTGATCATACCTTTTATGATTACTTTTACTTTGTAATACATTTTGTTTTCCTGAAGTTTATTATTAACTTGGTTTTTCATCTGCTAAGTTTTCTACATTCTTATTAATTCAACTGTAAAGACTTCCCCCCATATGTAAATCCCTTCTCAGTGTGTTCAAACTCACTAGGCATTTTATCATTCTTATCTTCTTGAAAAATTTTCTCTTAGTCTTCTGATCTACTCCAACACTGAATTGCTGGCTAAATCCATCATGACTGTCACGTTGGAATTTCCTTGCATCATCATCCTGGAGATACCTTGTTTCTCTCCTAGTTTGGATTCTCTGTATTGTATATCCCGTTTTGTAGAGTTGTATCTCATTTCATATTTCTTTCTTTCTGTCCTTTATTTGCACACCCACCCACACACACACACACACACACACACACACATTTCCTGGCTTCAGGGTATTTTGTTTCCAACAACCAGAATCTGCTGCTGCTCTACAGAAGATGCCCATTGGCTACTAGAAGTGCTTTGTCTAAAACCAAAGATCCGAGTGCCTGGGAATTTTCACCTCGTACTTTCCCAAGCAGCCCTTAACATTGATGGACTAGTAGGGAGCATGCAGGCCAGCTCCTTGCCTCAGACTGGGACAACTCTGCTGTAACTTATACTACAGAACTCTCCCGTGGGTTGATATTGAAGTCAAGCTTCATGGAACACTTTCTGGAGTCACACCCTCCTTAGTTTCCCTTCTTTTCCTTGCCTGCTTTCTCTACTCCTTTATAGATCTCTTTAATAAATCAGTTGCATAAAAATCCACATCTCAAATTCTCCAGAGTAACCCAACCCAACCCAACACGTGTCTTCCTTTGGCTTGGTTTGTTTGTTGGGACACATCCTCTAGTAGCTTTATGGGAAAGGGTATGTGGCATATAAAAATGTTTAGACCATCTATCCTTGACAGTCTTTTTTTTTTTTTTTTTTTTTTTTTTTTTTTTGGTGGGTACCGGGGGGACGACCTCAGGACCTCGCGCGCCAACAGGCACCCGTGCCGCTGAGCGATATCACCGGCCCCTTTTTCGTATGTGGGATCCGGGAGTCGAACTCGGGCCTTCGCGCTTGCAAGGCAGGCGCTTAAGCCGCTGAGCCGTCTCACCGGCCCTCCTTGACAGTCTTATTCTACTGACACACTCAATTGACAGTTGGGCTATCAATTAAACTGATGTGCTTCTTAATTCTATGCATCAGTTTGGCTAAGCTATTATATTCAGTTACTCAATCAAACACTAATTTAGATGTTGCTGTGAAGGTACTATGTAGATGAGGTTGATATCTTCAATCAGCTGACTTTACATAAAAGAAATTACTGTTGATAATGAAGGTGGGCCTTATCCAATCAACTCAAAGGTTTTAAAAGTAAAAACTGAGGTTTCCTGAAAAAGAAGAAATTCTTCCTCAAAATGGCAGTATTAACTCCTTCCTGTGTCTCCAGACAGCCCTACAGATTTCAGACTTGCCAATCCTGCAATCACACAAGTTAATTCCCTGAAATATAATCTTATGTGTATACATACATATCTCCAGTAGGATATTTATTTACTTGGATTTATACTTTAAAATTAATATTAATAATTTATTGTATTTTAATTTTTGCAGTGCTAGGATTGAGCCCAGATCCTTCAACTGAGCTACATCCCCAACCCTTGTTTTTGTTTTTGTTCTTATTTTTGTTTGGCAGAGGGAGGGGGTTTTTTGTTTTTTGTTTTTGGGTGTTGTGTTTTGTTTTGTTTTTTAAGCCAAGGTCTTGCTAAATTGCTAATTTGCCCAAGCAACTTGCAATCCTCCTGCTCAACCACCCGAGTAGCTGGGATTACAAATGTGTGCCATGGCACCCAGCTAATATTTTATTGGATACTTACTTATCCAATACATGACTGGAGATATATATACACCCAGCAGTGTTGTTGTTGAGAAGTCCAATACTATTCAATTCCCAACCTTGTTGCATAAGCTGTTTGTATTAGTTAGGGTTCACTAGAGGAACAGAATCAATATAAAATGTATATGTATAATCATGCAAAGGATTTACGTGATCGGAAGGGGAAGAGTCCCAGTGGCTGTCTGCAGAATAAGGGCAGAAGAATCTAAAATGGCCGTCTGCACAGTGGAGAGCCAGAGGGTCCAGCAGCAGTGGAAGATTTAAAGCCGGGAAGCTCACTACAGTGTCACAAGTGTGAACCTGAGTTGAAAAACAAGAGTCTGCATTAGAAGGCTGAAGAGTCTGATTGGAAACCTGAAGGAACCAGAGACAAATATCTGAAGGCAATGGCAAAGACCAGAGCTCCTCTGAAGAAAAAAGGGAAGACTTTCTTCTTCTTTCCCTTTTTAGTTCACCCAGGCTGCAGGCCTAGTGGTTGGTGCCACTCACATCTGGGCTGGGTCTTCCCTCTTTGGTTTGTGGTCTACATGTAAATCATTCACAGACACATGCGGAATTTTACTAATCTGCTTGGCAGTTCTTACTCGAATCAAGTTGACATGACAAATCACAATCACACTGTTTTTAATCTGTGAAGGCTTTTAAAATCTTTCCTCATCTGCAGTCTTCTGAAATTTCACAGTGTATTGTACTGTCAGTTACTTTTCTCTGATGCTTGACACTCAGTGGAAACTCTCAAGTTAGATATTCAAGTTTTTGATTCTGAAAATTCTCAACTTGTTTCTTTAATGATGTAATTTTCCTTTTTGTCTCTGTTCTCTTTCTTTGACTGTAATATCTGATGTTGAACCTCCTATACTGATTCTATAACTTTCTTATATTGTTTCCTTATTTTCTATCACTAGAATATTTTCTTCTACATTTGAGATATTTTATCAAATTTTTCTCCTAACTCTTATAGAGGTTTTTTATTTTATCTCTCATAATTTTAATTTCCAATAGTTTTTTTTTTTTGGTACCAGGAATCGAACTCAGGACCTTACACATGCCGAGCAAGTGCTTGTGCCGCTGAGCTATATCCCCGGCCCTCCAACAGTTCTTTGATAGAAAATTTTTCTCTTTTTAAGGATGGAGTACTGTATCTTTTTTTTTTTTTAATCTCTGAACAGTTTCTTCCTATTTCACAATCTTTTTTATCTCTGAGAATATTATTGATAGTTGTTTTTTCATGCTCTCTCCTACTGTAGACTATTATCCCAAAATGCTTATATCTATTTGTTTTAATCTTTTACATGTAAGATTTCTTTATAATGTAGATTTCTTAACCCTAAAAAGGTGCCTAGAAGCCTCAAGTGTGTTATTGGGCTGGAGTTCAACATTTATTTTCACAGACAAGTGACCTGGCTGGGCTGTTTGTCAGGGGACCCCAGGTATCATTGTCATTAAAACTTTCCTTGTAGCCTGATCAGACTTCTCAGAAAATTTTCTTCCTATCTGCTAACTGGACAGTGAGGTTTCTGTGATGTGAACTGAGTTGCTTCTTGAATTTCCCCATTGCTAGGTTTGGATTTAACTTTCTCAAGTCCGTCAAGGTTGTTGCCACTTCCCATCTGCTTTCCAACCTCTGATAGTTGGCTAATTGGACTGACACCCTTCCTTTATCTTTGTTAAATTTATGAATTTCAAAAAATATTTTTTGTCAGTCCAGGTTACAGAAAAAAGCAGGGGTAAATACGTACGTTTTCATTTAATCTGCCATCTCTAACTTGGAATCCTCCAAATCTTTCAATCTTCTCAAACTATACTGTCAGTATCTGAGAAGCGGTCTCTTCTCGTGAGCCTTCAGGAACTACGTAAGTTTCCTAAGTACCAAAATTAGTTGGCTTAAAGTAACAGAAATTTAGCGTCTCCAAATTGGAGGGACTGGAAGTCTGAAATCAACATGTCAGCCAAGTTGGTTCCTTCTGAAAAGCTATGAGGGAGAAACTATGTAATCTATGCCTCTCTCTCTTAGTTTCTGGTGGTTTCCTAAAAATCTGGTTTATAGATGCATCGCCTCAATCTCTGCCTTGATCTTCACATGGTATAACCCCATGTCTCCGTCTCTTTACATCACCACTTCTTGGTATATCTGCCTCTGTGTCCAAATTTCCCTTTTCTAAAAGAACACCAGTCATATTGGATTAGGGCCCAAACTAAAGACCTCATTTTAATTTGGTTACCTCTGTAAAGACCCTATTTCCAAATAAAGTCACATTCTAAAGTACTAGGGAGCTAGCACTCCAATTAACCTTTTTTTAAGGTACAAAATCACCCACAACAAGAACCACCTTACCCTTCTTTCTCCACATTCAAGATGATACCAAAGGCAGGTGAAGGGCTACCTACTTGGATGTGTCTCCTCTAAAAATCTCAATCACTGAAGTAAATGTTTGCCTTTCTATGAAGCTGATGCATCTGAAGTCTGCAGCAGTGTACCGGATAGACACTAAAGTGGCCAAGGGAGGAAAATTCCTAAAAACAATGCTTCCAGGGGGCCCCCATCCAATTCCTTGAATGAGGTGTGAGGACACTGACTCCCAGAATAGGGAAAGGCTATTATTCACTAGACATTTGCCAAGTGGGTCAATCCATTTATAGTCCTCAGTGTTGGTGTGAGGGACTCTGATCTGGGGTCAGGAAACTTGATGGTCTGCATAGCAACCTGTCTTACCTGAGGTTTCACTTTTTTATGTTTTAAATCCATGCAACTTTATATTCTAAATCTAAAACTCACCCAATTTTTTTATTCTACTCCATAATATATCTTTGTTTTAATCATCAAATAAAACTTCAAATAACTTGCCACAGAGCATATTTAAGTTACTGGGAGAATATGTTATTCTTATATCTTGAGGTTTGTGTATTCCTAATGCACCATTTTAAAGATGCCCATTTGAGAAACTAATATCCTGTGATGTTCTTGCCCTCCCACAGATCCTTAGCACACATTATCTAGTCAATAGCAAATCCCAAAGAGGCAATGAGACACAAGAAGAGTACACACCATTGTAAAGTTGCACCACATGGCAACTTAAGCCTAAAGAAAGGAAAGCTACAGCCTTCAAGACAGCCATGGCCAAGCATGGTGGTGCACGCCTGTAATCCCAGCACTTGGGAGGCTGAGGCAGGGGGATTGCTGCAAATTCAATGCCAGCCTGGGCTACAAAGAGAGTCCAAGACCAGCCTGAACTACGTAGCGAAACCCTGTCTCAAAGAGACAAAAAAAGAAAAAAAAGGACATCTATGTTGGGGAATTGAGTATGATTTTAATTCAGAGGCAGCACAAGGTAGTGGTAAGAAAAATATAAGCTTTGACACATAGACCTAGAATGACTCTTTTTCTGTCACTTCTCAGCCATATAAGCCAAGGCAAATTAATTTTTCCTTTATAAATTTAGGTTGCGAGACAATGTCACTGTCCCTCCAGACTCTGGATTATTTCAGTCCAGACAGAAGAGCTACCCGAGAACTCTGGAAGCAAATGCTGGAGGGTAGATCAAGGAAGGGAAACAGAGAGAGAGAGAGAGGCAGAGACAGAGACAGAGACAGAGACAGACAGAGACACAGAGACACAGGAGAGAGACGGAGAGAGAAAACATTTCCTGCTTCAGCAGTATTTCCGAACCTAAGTTCAAAGCCAAACCAAACCTGAGCTGTGTACTAGATAAGGACAGAAAAAAACTGTAAAAGAAACATCTATTTCCAACTTTAGGCTTGAAAAGGAGAACCCTTACAGGCCAGAGAGAGACAGAAAAGTCCCTTTGGGGTTGTCTCCATATTCCATATTCCCTCTCTCTCTCTTTTTATTTATTATTAGTACATATTTATCATACATAATAAATACATTAATCTTGGGAAGTTGGTACATGCACATATCAAATCTTAATCCTCTTTACTTCCCTTTCCCCTCCCCATCCAACTTCCTCCCTCCATGTCTAGATCCCCTTCCCATTTGCATAAGTCAGTCTTTCCATTCTCACGCTCAGTACTCCCCAGGCAATTTCAAGACAACGCAGCCCATGCAAGCAGTAGCCAGGCAGGTGCCTAACTTCAAGGGAGGGGAGCACTTCTCTCTGACCAGAGAAACTGGGGTCTTCACAGCATGGAGAGAATCCTCAGTTGCTTTTTTTCTTTCCCTCTATTTATTCACTCACCTCATGGCTCTACATGCAGACACGATTACAGAAAGTAAGGGACAGAGCAGGGAAAATGAAGTACCATGTTTCTACCCAAAGGAGCAGGAGTGAGAAACCTTGGGAACTAAAGTGTCCAGAAAGGGAAACCCACTCCCCAGATTTGGAGACAGGTCCTGATTGGTCTAACTCTAGCCAATCCTTGTGCTATCACTCCCTCTGCAGTGATTGGTTTAGCCATGAACACGGAATGCAATTCTGGCCAATAAGGGGAAGGTTGGTGGGGCTGGGGGCAAAAGGCAGATTTCGGTAAAAGTTTCTTTGCTTTTAAAAAGATAAAAAGATAAAAGGACAGTTCTGACATGATGCTTCATATCTATGGAAAAGAACCATAACAGACATTCTTGGACTATAATCAGAGCTAGCAAAGGACAAAGCTGACATTCTAAAACTGGTAGAATGGAAAAATGAAAAGAACCTGGGGCCATGGGATTAACCAGTCTGGAGGTTATCCAGAGACTTCTTGTTATGAGAAATGTATTTTCCTGGTTTTTGAGTCAACTGAAGCAGAATTATCTGGAGCTTGCAGTCCAAAGTTGCCTAAGGGAAATGCCTTTTAAGACACATACAAGGCAAAGAAAAGGTTGCTACATCAGGAGGAGCACAGGGTCAGATCCTCAGCAGCCCAGTCCTTATATTGTTTTAGGTCCCTACTCTGAATCGTGGGGTGAAATATTCCTTCTTCAAGGTACTAAGGAGGTATTAACTTCCGGGGAAAGGGAGGAGTGTCTGGAACAGAGAAGGAAGGGGACCACAGATACTTGCTGCATTCTTAAAATGGCTTCCTGGGAAAGCAGGTTCTGCCCCTGGTGATCCAGCTGCAGAAAGAGGTCAGCTTTCTAAGGGAAGCTAGAAGTATCCTACATACTAGAAAAGTTAAGAATTTACTGTATAGATTATACCAGTAATCCCTTCCACCTTCATCAAATACATATTCAATGAATGTTTAAGTAAATAAAATTTATAGAGAAAGTATTCCATGAATTTGAAACTCCCAACTACATTTTTTTTCAGACTCATCAAAGCACAGACACCACTTCTACAGTGCAAGAGTGGATATTTTATCCTGCTTTGTTTGCACTCAGCCTTGCACTATATACATATTTTCACATTCAAACATAGTTCACTTGCTTTTCAATTTTAGTAGTCACGGAAGATGGTGACATACTAGGACTCATTTAACTATTTCCACTCACTGGGCATTTCAGTCATTTCCTGTTATGATTTATATCTAAATGTTCCCCTGAAAGTCTCATGTATTGAGAGGTAGAACTTTCAGGAAGTGGTTGGATCACGAGGGCTCTAACTTCATCAGTAAATTAATTCACTGATGGGCTCATAATTTGATGACTTTATTGGGAGGTGATGGAAACAAAAGATGCAGCCTAGTTGAAGGGATTAGACTGTGGGGGCATATGTCTTTCTCTCTCTGCTTCCTGGCTGCCATGAGGTAAGCAGCTTTTCTCTACCATGCCTTTCCACCACAATGTTTCTGCCTTGTCCCAGGCCTAAAGAAATGGAGCCAGCTAACCATGGTCTGAAACTGTGAGCTAAGAATAAATCTTTCCTCCTCTAAGTTGTTATTATCAGGTATTTTCTCACAGTGACAAAAGACTTAATGACACATTTCCCATCTTCCCCTACTATAAACTTGCTGCCATAAATATGTTTGTACAAATGAGGTTTTTTGTTTTTTTGTTTTTTCATCTTAATCATTACATTACAATGTATTTCCAAAAGCAGAATTACCAAGTCAAAGAGTATGAACACTTTCAGGGTTCCCATTACAAATTGCCAACTTATACTTCAGAAAAATAGGGGCAACTTTCAGGAAGGCCAGTGTCTTAGTTACTTCCTCATTGCTGGGACAAAATACCCAACACCCACAAGTTAAAGGAGGAAAGGTTTATTTTGGCTCACAGTTTGTAGAGGTTTCAGCCCATAGTCAGCTGGCTCCAAGACAGGCAGCATGGCAGAGGGGCACGGCAAAGGAGAAACAGTCCATGGCAAGGCAGACAGAAAAAAAGAGTAGCAATGTCAAGCCTCCCTTTCCCTTTTTGTTCCATTCAGGCTACCAGCCTATTGGTTGGTGCCACTCACACCCAGGATGGGTCTTCTGTCTTCAGTAAATCCATTCAGCCACATCCAGAACTATGCTAATCCAATCAGTAGACTGAGCCAGTTATTACCACATAAGGTCCAGTATTGCACACCCATGATCCAGTTACACCAAAAAACCCCACCTGGGAGTGCATAAGGCTTTGGGGGACATTTTAGATATTACCCATAACAGCCAGTAGTGTATATATGTTTTCTATGAACAACATAATGCATCTTATTTATTTTTGCTAATTTAACGCTGATGCTCCATAGCTGTTCAGATTTCTTTTTTTTTTTTTTTTTTTTGTGGGTACCGGGGGTCGACCTCAGGACCTCGCATGCCAGCAGGTGCCCGTGCCGCTGAGCGATATCACCAGCCCTTTTACGTATGTGGGTTCCGGGAGTCGAACTCAGGCCCTTGCGCTTGCCAGGCAGGTGCTTATGCCGCTGAGCCATCTCACCGGCCCTATTTTTTTAATTCTTACTGAAGCTGAACATTTTTATGTTAACTATTTGTAAAACAATAAAATTTGTACATTTTCATAGAGCAAATCTATTCACTATGATGATATACTGATGTTAGAAATTATAAAAGTGTTACTAATGAAAGATGTTACCTGCATTTCTTTATATGTAAATAATATCTTCACATCTTTGATAAATTGTCATGTAGAATTCAGGTCTTAACCATTAAATTGCACAATTCTTCATCTATTCTGAGCTATAAGCCTTATTCATAATAATTAAAATAATTTCCAATCTGTTCTTCTTTTGATTTGTTTTGTTTTTTCTTCTCTTTAAAATAAAAAAAAGGGCCAGTGAGATGGCTCAGCAGCTTAAGCGCCTGCCCGGCAAGCACGAGGGCCCGAGTTCGACTCCCGGAACCCACATAAGAAAAAGGGGCCGGTGATATCGCTCAGTGGCACGGGCGCCTGCTGGCGCGCGAGGTCCTGAGGTCGACCCCCCCGGTACCCACAAAAAAAAATAAATAAATAAAAAATAAATAAATAAAAAGAATTAAAATAATTTCCAATTTTTCCTTTCACTTTTTTTACAAAAGTTCAAAATTCTTGTATAATTGATTTGATTCACCTTGCTTCTGATATCTTCTAGCAGTTTAAATATCATAAATATATTTCTCTTCCATTATAGATATAAATATTCTATTTCATCCTCTTTTGATTTTTTTTAAAGGTTTGTTTTATGGGCATTTGTAAGGGCAAATCCGAGTTTTATTTCATCACTGCTTGGACCTCTGAACTACGTGGCTAAATTCTTTCCTTTTAACATTAACTGAAAGTAAGAACCTACAACCACTCATTTCTACTTTTGGGAGGTTGGCAGAGCGCAGCTCGGAGTTAAGGATGCTACACTTTTTGTACATCTGCTTTCTTACTAACCAGAAAGATTAAGTAGGAAGGTATCAATAACTATCACAAAATTAAGAAAACACAGATGTAGGCTCAAACACCCACAACAAATTTTGCATATGTTATTATTCTATATTTTTTCTTGCAAAACTGCATGTGAGTCTACAATTACCTCAAAATAAAAAGTTTAATTGTGAAAAATGTAAATGCATGAAAATTTAGTGAGTTGTTTTCTTTAAATATGTAAATTTCCAAGTTCACCCTCTGACTCTTAACAAAAATTTAAAAGGTTGGAGCACAGCTACTCTTCATCATAAATTTCTGATACTTGGGTCAGGGGCCACCAAGTTATGAAGTCTTATCCTCGACTTCCCATTATTTGAGGGATCAGTCTTCAAACACTGCAATGTTAAAGCTATAAGCAGGTTTAGAAGTCCTCATTTTTAGCCAAATTACTAGATATTCATTAAGGACCACAAGCAATCTTGCTTCAAAGTGAGGCACCAGCATTAAGTAAACAATCTGTAGCAGAGAAAATTAATAATTTTGAGGTGCCAATAGCTCTTTCCCATTGCTACAGGTGAAGTTTAATTTTTGAGGCTGGGAAACTGTCATTTGGATAACCAAGTGGGTTTTTTCATCCTAGGGTTTGAGCTGGAATTTGTCCTTGGGCAGGGTTACCTTTCTGCCAGCAGGGCCCACCCTTGTGACCTTTTCAGCCATGCAGAGATAAAGCAATTTCTTCCTCCTTTTTCTGGAAACAGCCCAGACCAGTCAGCTCTTCAGATGAAGATGTTAAGAATTCTGTTCACTAATGAAAATTTGGTTTACATTTCGGCAGGATTGTGCCCTTACAAATAAATTATTTTAAAATATGAATTTAAATTGTCTAGTCCCTGAAAATTATTGCTTGCTTATGAAAAATAGTTCCTTTTATATCTGTCCCCATATTTATTCCCAGTAGGTTGTCAGGCCAGCCCAGACCAGGTGAAACATAAGCCCTGATTACCTTCTTATAGTGCTATAGAATCAGAACCGGGGCTGGGCTCTGCAGGTGCTCCCCAGCCTGCCCATCTGAGACCCCACATTGGAGGCTCTGCCCCTGCTGCCTGGCTGCCTCCATCCCAGCAGTCCCAGGACCCTGACTCAATGCAGCCACTAAGAGAACTAGTATGAGCTTGAACCCAGTCTACCATGCTACCCCTGAACGACCTTGAGCAACCTCTCACCTGTTTCCTCATCTCCAAAGCAGAGGAAATAATGCCTACTAGAGGCATGCTTACAAATTGTTAGTTTCCTTCTCCTGCCCCACTCTGGGTTGGGCGGACTTTGCCATCCTGAGGTTACAGATTGACGTCCCATTCACCAAAGGGCTGATGAGCAGTAAAGAAAAACCCACCCACCCCTCTGGACACACCAGCAGAACCAGTCTTTGCAGAAGCTAACAGATGTGGGGACAGCTAGGACTCTGCCCATGTGTAAGGACTGGGAGGTTGTGCCTGCAACCTCAGCTTGTCAGTCTCCCCCCAAATTATATGAAAGTCCTTCCATATAATGACCTGCCCCTTTCTCCAGGCATTTAGAGTTGCATTTGGCACCAAGACTGACCTTGGTCTTCCTCACACCTGGCCAAGGAAGCATGAAAACACAGGGGTAGGGGGTAGACTCCACCCAGTGGGCCGCCATCACTGAACCACCTGGTCACACCTGTTCAAGGCCCTGCTTGGCCTTGTTGGGCTAAGTATGGGCTCTGTGAACCCCACATCCCTGGATCATCCATCTGCTCCTTAAAAGAAATCTCTCCACAGCCAGAACTCAGAGCTCTCCACACTCCTCAACACACACACACACGAACACACACACACACACTATAACCTGCCCAGATCCCCTTTCCTAGGTCTGGGTGCGAGTCTCCAGATTCCTCGCCCAGAGTATGTGTTGTCTCTGAGGGCTCTTAGCTCACAGTCTTCTGAGGACAACATCAGGGTTGCTGGAGCCTTTACCCAACTACACTGATACAGAGAAGTATGCGTATGAGTCTATGTCCCTCCTCAGAGCTTCCAAAAGCCCATTCTTAGCTGGAGCAAGCTCTGAACGTCAGCTCCCTCCCCTTGATGAAAGACAAAATGATGGATGATTTGTGCGCCGAAGTTCCCAAGGGCCAGGCAAAGTTGCAACCTCACCTTAAACCACATTCTTCCTCCCATTCCTTGTCATGCTCACCCTACTCTCTCACGCTGTCCTGCAGGGAGTACCTCCTTCATAAATCCCTTGCCCACCCCCTCTTCTCTTGGGATCTGTTCTGGGCAATCTGACCTAAGGCACAGCGCTAGCTTGTCAGTCTCTGATGAGACAGAAGGATGCTTAACGACGTGTGTTCTCAGCTGTGTGCATACATATGCACATTCATGTGGAAGGAGTGTGAGTACAGGTGTGGTTGTGTGTAAATACATACGTGTATAGGTGGGTTGCTTGAGATTAAGTTTGAACATATTCTGGGGGACAAGTGCATTTGTCTGCACTTGTATGTGTGTCCAGATATATATGTGTTTCTGTCTGTAAATGTAGGTGTAGGTGACAATGTTGTGTACTAATATGTTTCCATAGAGGAAGTGGTAGGTGTACACACACGTGAGTGCACGCCTGTGTCTTGCTCCCTCCCCTCCTGGGGGGTTTAGGGCAGAGGGGACTTGAAGCATGTGAACATCTCCACAGTCAGCAGAGCCATAACCTTCCCCCAGTCCCACAAGAGGCTGTGTCCTGGGCCACAGTGCAATGGTATTCTATAAACACGGCCCCATTTCTCCGTTAAGCTAACATCAGATTCACTTCCACACAACGTCCACTGACACATAAATGAAAGATTTGAAAAACAGGGAAGTCCTGAGATAAATGAAACCTGGCCACAAGGACTGAAGCCACCAGCTCCATTTGATACTTCCTGAACATCCGGATGCCTGGGAAGCTAGGATCACCCCCACCCCCACCCTGAGGGCTGGCCATAAAATCTTCTTAGTTTCTCCCTTCTGTGCCTCAGGTTCCTCATCTGAAAATGAGGATAATAATAGGATTATTTAGTAATAATAGTAAACTTAGTAGGTCAATTTGCTAGGATTGCCGTAACAATATATTACAAACTAAGTGGCTTAAACAACAGATACTTATTGTCTCACCATTCTGGAGGTAGAAATCCAAGATCAAAGTATTGGCAGAGCTGGTTCCTTCCAAGTGCCACGAGGGAAGGATCTGTTCCAGGCCTCTCTCCTTGGCTTGTAACTGTGTCTCTTCATATCACCTTGCTAGATGCTTATCTCTGTGTCCACATTTTCCCTTTTTATAAGGATGCCACTACTATTGGATTACAGCTTACCCTAATAACCTCACTTGAACTTGATTTCCTCTGTACAGACCCTACTTCCAAATAAGGTCATATTCTGTGCTACTGGGGCTTAGGACAGGGAGTGCAATTCAGAACCCATAAGGTTGTTATATGGCTTAAAATGAGTTAGTTTTTGTAAAGTGCTTAGTTCAGTACCTGGCAGATAGTAAACATTTTTCTTCTTTTTTTTTTTTTTTTTTTTTTTTTTTTGGTACTGCGAATCAAACTCAGGACCTTGCATTTGCCAGGCAGGCACTGTGCCACTGAGCTATATCCCCGGCCCAGTAAACACTTTTCTATGTTGATAATGATGACGATTAATTATATAAACTTCATAACTTTTGTGCCCTGTACCAGTGTAAAAGTGGCTGCAAAGTGGTTGTGAGACAAAACATAAAAAGCTTTATAATATATAAAAGGTGAAGGAAAAGATAAAATTCACCAGAAGTATTTGCTGTCTGGTCATTGTGAGACCAATTTCCACCAGCTCATGGAGTACTCGAGCCTACTTTATGAAAAGCAAAGCTGAACGTAGATGGTGAACACAATGAACTGACACTAAAACAGCTCTTATAACAAATGTTGGTCCTGTCCCATCTGCACGGTACACTTGCCCACAGATACAACACTGGAGTTCACAATAAACAAGTAAAACCAACCCCAGTCTGAAAACCATCAGGAAAGGGAGGAGAGGGACTTGCCTCGAGGAATCTCTGTTTTTCATTAACTTGCTGCTCTTAGATCATGGAACTGGAGAGACAGGAGAGGAGGTCTTTGAATGCATTGTTGAATTTAAGGCTCAGGGGAGCTTCCAGGATAAATACTATAATTGTGTACATATATCGTGTGGGCCAATCAGAAAACCCTGCATACAGCTGGCCAAAAGGAAATGGAAATGACTTCCTTGGGGAGCCCTGGCAGGAATGCAGAAGCCAGGTTGGATGAGTGAACCTCCCAATTGTGGCACCTGGGAGGTGGGAGACCTTGGATCTGAATTCCAGTGTGCTTCGCCCCCAGCTGAGCTCCCATCACTGAGATCATTTCCAGTTTGCCCCTGCAGGCCTGAAGCAGCAACTGTACCGATAGACTGTGCCTAGAGGTCACCATGACCTCAGCCACCCAGAGTTTGATTGAATATAAATGCAGTTATCTAATGTAATGCAGTTGTTAATGTAAATAGGCTTTGAGGACTTAGATAAATATTGCCTCAGATGTATTCCACTATAAGTAAGAGAAAATTTAAGATTCAAACAAATGCAAGCATTTATTATTTGATAACAAGATAGTGTGAAAATCATCTTCGAGCTGGTTTGGCAGCCTAGTGATGCTATAAAGAAGCAGTGCTCTTTCTGTCCAGGCTCCCATCATCAGCTTGCTGGTGTCTGGTCCTGGTGTCTGCAGTCTCGTGTTGCAAGGCGGCTGTTGCTGGAAACACCACTTCCTCCCCTGTCTCTCCAACCTAAGAGTTCTAGTTCTGGGTCACCTCATCCACTGTCTGTATGCTCAGTGCCTCTGTCATCTGCTTAAACAATTCCCTGCATTAAATTCCTTCTGTTACCATCACTGAAGTAGGTTTTTGGGTTTTTTTTCTCAGTTAAAATCTGACTGGCCACATAGCTGAAGTCATACCCTTAGGAAGTTATGCTTTAAAACACTCATACTCTTAGGATGTGTTATGGCTTGCATCTAGATGTCCCCCCAAAGCCTCATGCACTCATAGGTGGAACTTTTTGGAGGTGGCTGGATCTAGAGTGTGTGATGCTGGGATTAAGGATGTGATGCTGGGATTAAGGATGTGATGCTGGGATTGTTTCATGGTTTGATGCTAGGATTAAAGGTGCCCCATCCTGGGTGTGAGTGTTACCCACCCTAAGGGCAGGTAACCTGGACAGAATATAAAGGACAGAAAGTGGGCTGCTGTTGTTACTGCTTTCCTTTTGCTGCTTGCTACTTCACTGCTGGCTGCCTTCTGCCTGCCCTACTTTGCCATGGACTGTTTCTCCTCTGCAATGCCTCTCTGCTGTGCCACCCTGCCTTAGAGCCAGCCAGTCAACTATGAACTGAAACCTCTACAAACTGTGAGCTATAAGAAACCTTTCCTCCTTTAACTTTGATTGTCAGGTATTTTGCCTCAGCAACGAGAAAAGTAACTAAGACAGGGGATCATGCTTTCAAAACACATACCGAAGGAGAACACAAAGGTAATTTTTGGTAGAAATTTTAAAATGTAAAGTAGGTAATAAGATGATTTTTTAAAATGAGGCATAGTGATCAGCACATGACAGTGGCAGTGGCCATGGCAGTGACACCTTGACAAATAAGAAGGTGGAAGAAGGAGGCGTACTTGTGAGCTTATTCTGTACTAGGGCACCTGGGCAAGGAGAGAAGAGGGAGCTCAGCTCAGCCTGCACTCCCTCACTGCTCCGTGTAACCTGCGTGGGGCTATCCTCTCCTCCCCCAACCCCGAGGAGATTCCCCTTTTATAACTCACACAAAGGTTTCCCAAAGTTACCTCTAACTCCCGCAGGCTAAACTTGCCTCTGTCTAGGGTTGCCAGAAGTCATGGCAGCCAGGGGGAAAATGAAGAGGAACATGAAGAAATAGCAACAGATCCTAAAATGAGATCAGCCTAGACTCTGAAGAGCTTTATTTAAAGTTTATAATGTTCAAAAACACAGAGGAGATGGGGGGCTTTTAAGAAGGAGGCTCCCTGTCCAGAAGCAAGGCTGAGACATCAAATGTAGAGAGCTTATCTCTGGAGAAGTAGAACAAGGCAGTCCCCATGGCAACCCTCTTGGAAAAGGTCTTATTAGAAGAGAACCCCACACTTTCAACAAGTGGCCTGTTTGTCATACGTTATGGTCTAATTATTATTAGCCCCCCAAAATTTGTATATTGAAATCCTAACCCCCAAGGGGATGGTATTAGGAGATAATACCCTTAGGGATATTACCAGATCACAAGGGAGGAGTCCCCATGAATGAGATTAGTGCCCTTTTAAAAGAGGTCCAAGGGAGATTCTTTACCCCTTCTACCATGTGAGGACACAGTGAGAAGATCCCCTCTATACACCAAAAAGTTGCCCCTCATCATTACCAAATCTGCCAGACTTTGGTCTTCCATCCTCCAGAACTGTGAGAAATATATTTCTGTGGTTTGTAGGCCACCCAGAGTATTGTTTTTTGTTACAGCAGCCTGAATGAACTAAGACCTCATGGCAGCAGCATTCTTTTCTCTATCGCTTGGGAGGGTGGCCTAGAAACTTAGTTAATTTTGATGTCTGATGGTTTTAATAACCCCCTTACAAAAAGAAGGGCTCTAGACAGACATACAGTGCACCCAGTTCTATCCAAAAGTCCTCAAAGGGGAGCCTGCCCTATATGCATAAGCTGGCCCATGCAGCTGCCACCAAACTTCAGCCCTCCCTTCCTGACTCTGCACATCGCATTTGCCCAGACCTGATCCCACAAACCCACATGCAGGAGCCTCATCTCCGCCAGTGCCTCAGAGAAACGTGTCTACCCGTGCCGCAGGCACCTTCACAGACGCTCACCTCCTCAGATCCCCCTGCAGTGCTGGGCTCCGTGCAGAAGTGGAGAGGCGGCCTCCTCACAGTCTGTGTCCAACCTTGTCATGCAAGTTCCGAGGCAGCTTCGCCTGCACCCAGAGTCTCACCAAGCAGCTCCACCAACTCCTAGACCACCCCACCCCCACCCAGCTTGGAGAAAGCCGGGCACCAGCAGGGACCTTTGTTCCACAGATCCCCAGCCCTGCCATGGGGCCTCACACCTGCCCGCTGAGCTGACTTGAGCAGTCCCTATTCAGCCTACCTGTTCCCTTCCTCTTCTTTCTTTTATCCTCTCTTGCCACCAAAAATCCCCTATGTCCTTCCAATTGCAAAGTGAACGCCCCAGTTGTTGATGTATCTGAGAGAAACAAAGAAAACTTTTCTACAATAGCGGTCAACAGAAGACGCTCTGGTGCACTTGGCAGCCTCTTCTCAGCAGAGGGGAGCAGTAATAAAGGGGCTGAGCAGACTTAGAAAATGTGCGGAGCGGTGGAAACTCCTGACAGGTCTGGAGAGCGGACAGCCTCAGTCTGGAGGAGGGGTATATGCAGGCGGCCACCCAGCTTTCTCCCTTTTCCATGCCCCTCTTTCTTCTCCATGTGATTTTGTTGTTGTTTTTGTATTTTGAGGCAGGGTCTCACTATGTAGTGCAGGCTGGCCTTGAACTTGTGGCTATCCTGCCTCAGCCTCCCAAGTGTTGGGATTACAGGCATGTGCCACCACACCCGGCTCCATGCATTTTTTCAATCCCTTCTCTTCCTTTTTACCTGTCCCCTCCTCCCCCTCCTTGGCTTCCAACACCTGTTCTTCCTCCACTTCTCTCTTAGTTTGTCTCTCTCTCCAGCGCTACTTCTGAGCAGAGCACTTCCCTATGTGCTGTTGGAAATGAAGAAGGAAGTCAGAGACACTGGCCTCACCCACAGAGAGACAGTGAGATGAGAAATAACAGCAGAGCCCATAAGGGAGTGGGATGGCTTTGACTGAGGTCAAGGCGTCCTTGGTGAGAGACCATCTGAAGAGCTAACTCCACAGCACCCTTCTGGATCAATTCAGAAGGCAAAGGAAGGGTTTCAGAACCTCAGTGACACAACTGAATGTACCTAATGAAATACAAGAAAACAAAGGTGTTTCCATAAGAGATTCACCTATTTCATTTTAAAATGTTTAACCTTCTAAAATTATTCAGGGAATTAATGGACCAAAACATTACTTGGTATCTCAGTATGTGCAGTTTTTACATTTTTATGTATCAGCCAAAAATGAACTACAAAATGTACTGTAACGCTCTGTTTAAATATGTTTTTTGGTTTTTGTTTTTATGTGGGTACCGGGAGTCGGACTCAGGACCTCACACTTGCCAAGTAGGCGCTTATGCCACTGAGCTATCTCACCGGCCCTTAAATATGTTTTTAAAGAAAAGTCTTTTCAAAAGCCCCACGCACCTTGTTGTCAAAAGTCCCATCACACACAAGACCAGAAAACTGTATGGAGGACCACAACTACTGGGAATAGAAGTTTAAAACTTCAACTCAGGGCCAGTGAGATGGCTCAGCAGCATAAGCGCCTGCCTAGCAAGCGCGAGGTCCTGAGTTTGACTCCCAGTACCAGCATATTAAAAAAAAAAAAGAAAGAAAGAAAGAAAAACTTCAACTCAACAAATGACATAAACTGTAGTTTGTACTCAGAGAAAAAAAGAGTTAGACAAGAATTGGGAAAATTCCATCCTAAAGACTTCTAGGGTCAGACACACAGAAATAGTTCCCTTTTGTGTCCAGGAAACACAGAGTCGGGTTTACTGAGTATAAAGCCATCTTTTCCGTTGTACGAAGAGGCAAGGACCTGAGCACTCAGGGAAACTAACGTGTGGGCTAACAGTATGAAATTTCCCAAGCTGTCCAAATGCCACTGAGACCAAGGTCCACCACATCCCAGAGAAGCCAAGAAAGACCAAATATGACCTGTTACAATCTGGGAGTAGGAACCATGGGTAGGCAAGGAGAGCATATATATGGTGGTGGATTGACAACTGGTGGTCAACTTGTAACACCCAGCTAAATTAAATCAGTGTAGTGCTGGGTGTGGAGGGCCCACCTGAGGACTGTTGCCAAAAACATAAAAAAAAAAAACTAGAGAAAAAGAGGTGGTGCTGTTGGTTCTCCTGGAGGAGCTTGTCAAGCTGGCTTTCCTGATATAAACTCAGCTGTTCTCATTGCTGGAGGAACTCGGAACCTCGTTTTCACTAAGGATGGCTGTGGTACTTTTCGGGGGAGCTCTGGTCCTTACCTTGAGCGTCACTTTCTGGCTCCAGTGCAGCTCCCTCAGCCTGCTGGCACAGAGCCTTCATCCCGCTGGCACAGACTTTCTAGCTTCCACCACTGACCATTGGGCTTCCCGGCACAGAGCCGTGAAATAGACCTGCATGAGGCATTGTTGTGGGCTCTGGGCCTCCAGTTGGACTCACGGGGGCATTGCCATGGTCTCTACGTCTTCAGCTGGACTCATGCAGGACATTGCTGTGGAATCCAGGCCCTCAGCTGGATTCTTTGGGTCTTTAGACCCAAAGATTTCCTACACTCCTTTGTATATGACTCTTTTGGTGACTACTACAAAATAATCCTATAAATTATGTGTCCTGTATTATATCTTTTCCTTGCAAACCCTGACTAAGACATATATATTTTTTTAATCTTGCCCTAGACAAGATATATAACACATATATGCCACGTCAATAAGTTAACTGTGTGCTGTTTTAGTCTTAATAAAGCTGTGAAAGAGGAAGCTAAATTCTCTTTCAGCTTCCTATGACCATAAGAAGCTAGGCCGTGCTGGTTTTTTTGTTTTTTGTTTTTTGTTTTTTTTGTACCGGGAATCAAACTCAGGGCCTCGCTCTTGTCAGGCAGGCGCTGTGCCGCTGAGCTACATCCCCAGTCCAAGCTGTGCATTCTTGTGACCCCTGGCAGGTGCCTGAACTGGGAACACCCTCCTTAGGAGCTGCCTACCATGGCCCAACTAACCTAAGAGGTGACAGGAAACAGAACAACGCCTAACTGATGCATGGGGTGGGGGTGAAGGAAACAACGAACTAATCAGAACAATGGCTTAGACCACGCAGAGGGGGAATGGATAACAGTACACATTTTCCTGTTGATATCCCATAGCTGCTGGATTAAGAATGATGGACAGGGCAGCTACCTTCTGCCAATTAATTCCAGAGTATAATTTGTAGCCTGGGTCCATCCTGGACTATCCAGGGCTGCTAACAAACCATGACACTGCTTTAATTTCTCCTTTGCCCCCACACTTTATTAAAATCTAGAGTGGGTTCCATCAAATATCCCTTGAAGGAAAAAACAGAGAGAGGGAGAGAAATGGAGCAGCATTTGTCTCAACGCAATATGAAAGATTAGAGTTTGCTGGATAAAGAAGGAGAAGGGAGGGGGCAGGAATTCTTGCGAAACACACGCGCACACAGGGGCACACACACACAATTTCTCTTTTGCAATGACCTCCGTATGCCCCATCCATCAGCCTGGGGTTGGCTTATTCTAACTAGCAGTTTCCTTTATTCTCTATAACAGGCCCATCAGACACAATCTGCATGCCAATTACTGGCACAGACCCCTTGATACCAAAAAATGGAAATTAGCTGTCAAGAAAAGGCTTCAGCCGGCCAGGTCTCTTTTCCACTCTCTATTTCCAGCTCATATACACCTCACTCTGCTCCGCGCCTGCCTCTCACTAGGGAGTCCCCAGTGGAAAAAGTCATCTAAAAATACAAACATATTTTATTGTTATTAGTATTAGTTGCTGACTTTCTCAGTACAATGTGAAATTCACCAGTGGGCAAAAGCTGCTTAGGGCAGAAATGGGTGAGAGAGGTTGATTTCTGATAATTGCATTTCTCTGGGAGCAGATCAAGGCGTCCCATGAAAGGACATTCAAAGAAATGTGAGGATAAGGGCAAAAGAAAACAGACAAGGAATGGGATTCTGTAACCGAGATAACAATCAGAACTTTCACACTCAGGAATGGGCCTAGGCAGGGTTGAGGGGACAGAGGTGAGACAAGCTCCAGGAACAAGCCTGCGGTACCACCGTGCATCCTAATCAGCTCTCACAAAGCCGGGCTGCAGCCAGCTTGCCCAATCTGGAGGGTCGCCTACAGACAGAACTGCTGGGCTCTTCCCAACCCAACCAAAACGTGCTGCCTACAAGATTTTTCTACCCTGCTGCTTCCAGAACCTCCTGAAGAGGAAATTTTACCACAGAGTTTCTGTTCTCTCTTTTCCCAGAGTCACAGAGAAAGAGAGTTTATTTTCCACTATCAAAGATCTAGGTCCCTGTTGAGTCTCATTTGGCAGGACAAAGGAACCCATGTGGGTCACTATAACTTCAGAGTGGGGCCCTGGAAGATTTGGGTGACACACACAACCTACTGCCAGTGTGGCCCTTTTCCTTAAAATTCTAAATGAGGACTGCTGGGATTGTTAGAGTAGTTGCCTGGTGTGTGTGAGGGCCTGGGTTGGATCTCCAGCATGACAGGAAAGAAAATTAGCAAGGGATAACCTTATATTTTATATTTTTAATTGCTCACAGATGAAAATTATAGTTGTATGGATTTATCCATAACAATTCTTTTTGTTTGTTTTTTGGTTTGTTTTTTTGTTTCTTGAGACAAGGTCTCCCTATGTAGTCCAGCCTGGTCTTGAACTCACTGTGTAGCCCAGGCTGGCTTCAAACTCGAAATGATCCTCCTGCCTCTGCCTCCTCAGTGCTGGGATTACAGACATGCACCACCATGCCTGGCTCCAGTACTGATTTTTATTAGGTGTTTTTATTATGATTCAATTCAAGGCCTTCATCAAAATCTGGATTACTTCATGAGCAAGTAGAAAATAGTCTTTATTTTAAATAAACTGTCTCTCCTTCCTGGGTGTTCTATAAGCTGAAATTGTCAGGCAGGAAATCTGGAATTTTTATATGCACAATTTTCAGAATATGATGTACATCTTTTTATCAATGTGCCTTTTTCTACTTCTCGGGATTGAACCTAGGGCCTTCGCACTGGGCTACAACCCCACCCCTTTATTTTTTATTTTGAGGCAGGATCTTATTAAATCACTAAGTTGCCCAGGCTGGGTTCAACTTAGAATCCTCCTACCTCAGCTTCCCAGAGTGCTGGGATTATAGGTGTGCACCACCCTGCCCAGCTCCCAAACTACTCTTGACATCAAAACAAGAGCAAGCTGGTGGGCCGGGGCATAGCTCAGCGGTGCAGCGCCTGCCTGACAAGTGCAAAGTCCTGAGTTCAATTCCCAGTACCTGTTTAAAAAAAAAAAAAAAGAGCAACCTGGTTTAGGACCAGATTGATGACATTTAATGCTTCTGATAGCTCCCTCCCTTTGTTTCAGTATAGATTCCTAGTTTTCCTCCTATTTTTGTGTAGCTTTTCATCCTCCTTTCAAGAGTCTTTGGAGGCTGTCCAGGTTCTCCTCCTCTCACGTAGTCAAGCTCCAGAACAACAGAGAAGGCCAGGGGAGTCAAAGCAGCCTCTCCTCCCCCACACTGGAGTTTCTGGCTTGAGCAACTTAGCAAATAACAATCACTCTAGTTAGGCATTTTTGGTTGCAAGGCATAGAAATGAATATAAACTAGCTTAAGTAAAAAAGGTGTAGGCCCTGACTGGCACCCACACACAACTCTACCAGAGCTCCCATGCTGACCATGAACTGAAAATGTTCTTGGGCACCTAGGATAGCTTTCTCAGAGTGGGAACTTGATCCCGCCTCAACTCATTCTTCCAAGCCAGGCCAGCTTCCCAGTGGGCTTCCCTTAGATGAGGTGCCCAGCCCTTCACCAAGCAGACACGATGAGGTGGTTGCAGGAGGGCTGCTGTCTACTTGGCAGGGACTGGAGCTAGAGGAAGATCCTCTAAGAACAGGGGGTGGGTGAGGCAGGTGTCCCCAGATGTGCCAAACTCAGAGGCACTTTTGAGCTTATTCTACAAATACTTGTCAAAAAATGCTAAATGCAAGGCAAGAGAAAAGAGTTGAAGCTTAAACTCTATTAAGGGGAAAATGGAATGGAAAGGACCGGCAGAAATTTCTATCATTTTGCATGTGACAAATTGGGAAAAGGAAATTTTGAGAAATACATTGGTTCCCTATTGTTGCTATAGCAAATTACCACACACGTAGTGGTTTAACACAAACCAAATTTATTCTTGCTGAGTCCTAGAAGTCAGAAGTCTGAAATGAGTCTTTGGGCTTATTATGGTTTATATCTAGATGTCCCCACAAAGCCTCATGTGCTCATAGGTGGCACTCTGGGGAGGTGACTGGATCATGGGGTGTGATACTCATCAGTGGATTAGTCCTGATGCGTTTATAAATAAACGTGATGTTGGCAGGTGAAGCCTGGTGGGAGGAGGTGGGTCACCGGTGGTGTGACCTGGGTGTGTCTCCACTCCTCTCTTAATCTCTCTCTGCTTCCTGTCTCCACGACACGAGCTGTTTCTCCTCTGCCATGCCGCCTTGCCTTGGAGCCACCTGACTATGGAATGAAACCTCTGCAGACTGTGAGCAAAAATAAACCTCTCCTTCCTTACGCTGTTGGTATTGGGTATTTTGTCCCAGCAACAAAGAAAATAATTAAAACAGGGATTAAAAGTTAGGTATGGACAGAGCCATGTCTTCCGAGAGGTCTGGGGAAAATGCTTCCTTGTCTTTCCCAGCTTCTCAAAGCCGCCCACGTTCCCTGGCCTATGGCCCCAATCACTTCCACCTCTGCTTCTATCATCACCTCTCCCTCTCAGTCTGACTCTCCTGTCTCCCTCCTTCTCTTATAAGGATTTTCATGATCCCACTGGGCCCACCCAGATAATCTAGGATAATCTCCTCATCTCAAGATCCTTAACTCAGTCACATCTGTGAAGTCTTGAAAGATAACATATGCACAGTTTCCACGGATAGGACATGGACGTCTTTGGACAGTCATTATTCTGTCCACCCCAGGAGGGACATGATCATCACACAGGTCGAACCCCACCACTAGTCTTAGGAACAGCCCCTGGGTCTAGGAACTATAGCCTCATCTGTATTCTTCAGAAACATCATTTTCATAAAATAGAAAGAATTGAAATTAAATGACAAGAGATTAGGAGTGTGGGGGTCATAAAGAAAAAAGAGACAGCAATGCTGATCACTCCTTGGAAAAACCCAGCAATGGAAAATGAGGAATGGACTATAATGTTAGGCGTCATCAAGCCAGAGGAGGGTGAGGAAAGACAGGGTCTTTGAAGTATGAAAATTAGAGGTGAAGAGGCCCTGAGCCATGAGTGAGTAAAAATAGACTGAGTCTTGCGGTGCCCAGACTTCAAGGCACCTCTGTGGAAATGCCGTGGAGGGGCCCCAAGAGGAAGAGATGTTCAACATGACTCTCACGGTGTCTGGCTGAGGTTAGGTGTTGATTCAATTTATAAGATTTCCCGAGCAGACCTAGAAGCCTGGAAGAGAAAGGAAGGAAAAGGGTGGAGATGATTGGGCTGGAGGCTTGGCAGGAAGGCATAATGGAGGCTCTGGGAAGTGAGCTCCTAGAGAGCGCAACGGTAGAAAGGCTGAGCTGTCAGAGAAGCCAGGAAAGACGGGTCGCTGAGAGTCACAGAGGGGAGGGCAGATAACAGCCTAGATAAGGAGTCGTAAGGGGCCCTGTCTTAGTTACTTTCCTCATTGCTGAGACAAAATATCCCACATCCACAGGTTAAAAGAGGAAAGGTTTATTTTGGCTTACACTTTGTAGAGGTTTCAATCCATAGTTGTCTGGCTCTAAGGCAGGGCGGCATGGCAGAGGGGCATCACAGAAGAGAAAGAGCCCATGGCAGAGTAAGCAGGAGGCAGCAAGCATTTTATTCCATTCAGGTTACCAGCCTTTTGGGTGGTGCTGCCCACACCCAGAGTGGGGCTTCCATTATCCACACTCTTAACCCAAGTATCACATACCCATGATCCAGCCACCTCCCAAAAGCCCCACCTATGAGTGCATGAGGCTTTGGTGGGACATCTAGATACAAGCCCGAATAGACTGCATCAACGTAGTTGAATGATTGCACGCATGGGACAATAAACAGTCAATCTATGTCCACAGCACCTCTGGTCCTCTAGGTGTGGGTGAAGGGTACAGGACTACAGAGGAGGAAGTTGTGATCAGATGGGGGAGGCCAGAGATGAACAGTGTCACATTACAAATCATGCCATGTCCCTATGGCATGTAGAGTTACACAGATGAATGTTGCAGACTGTCTTAGATTTTGTGTTTGCTTATCATAGCCTGGTTAGCTCCTGGAAAGAAAGGAGTCAGGTCACACCATCAGCTTCCTCCTAGTTTCGCATCAACCCTATAGGGTTCAGAGGAGAGGGGAGAAAAGGGTGGTTTGATAAAAGATATCTTGAATGGCTAAACTTACGCAAACCCTAAATACATGTCTCCACTTGCCATGCAGATGTTTACCCAGCCTTGTCAGAAAGCACACTTCTCCCCCAGAGAAAAGAAAAATGTCACTGAAATTATCTTGGGTTCCATAGGTGACATTAGTACAGCCAGACTGCGGAGTATCAGGTACCAATTTACATGTTACCTTCTGTTGTATTAAATGGAAATCCTACCCTTGTTGTGTCAATTATGTAGGTGAGAAGCCCCCCTGCCACAGGGCCTGGCGCTGGACCGTGTGTGGGCCCAGAGGCCACTTACCTACCAGTGTAGGTGAATTCTTTGCTGCTTGACTCTAGAGGAAAATGCATCTTACATAAGGTGTTGCTCCAGAGATAAGTCTGTTGTTAATATGCCTCAGACTGCCTTTGCCATGGCTATAGTCACAGATCCATGCCATGCACATCTTTTTTATAGGTGTGCATTGTACTTATGGTTAAAAAAAAAATTTAAAAAGGAAAAGAGGCCACAATATGTCATTTGTTATTATTTTTAAAAAGAAAAAAAAGTTTTCAGTGGATCCCACCCATACTACATATTATCCTTCATGTATAAAACTGGAACATCAAACATGCCTTAGTCAAATTTGTGGGATTTTTAGAGCAGAGTTCTCCATAGGTTAGTGTGATTCGGTACTTCCAGGATAGTGAAATTCCAGTACTTCCAGGATACCATGGCTGAGCTGAATAGGCTAAACTGTCTGTTAGGATTCCACCTTTCATGACTGTTCTAAAATATATGGAGGTGTTCCTCCCACAAAAGAAAGAAAGAAGAAAGAAGGAGAGAGAAAGAAAGAAAGAAAGAAAGAGAGAGAGAGAGAGAAAGGAAGGAAGAAGAAAGAAAGAGGAAGAAGAAAGAAAAAGAAAGAAAGAAAGAAAGAAAGAAAGAAAGAAAGAAAGAAAGAAAGAAAGAAAGAAAAGGAAAGAAAGGAGAGAAAGAAAAGGAAGGAAGAGAGAGAAAGAGAGAGAGAGAGGAGGACTTGGTTATAAGCTCCTTTAGTTAAGAAGTGGGGGCAGACATTCGTGTCTTCTCCGGGCTACCTCTTCTTTAATATTCAGCGTAGGAAACAGAGGCAGTTCGACCCGAAGTTGTCCCAGTGGAAGCTTCCCGTGCAGCAGTGAGCTCCGACCACACTGTTGAGGAGATAGTTCTGTGCCACTTTTGAAGATCCCCACCTGCCTGGGCGGGACACAGAGCCACAGTAAACTGTTTTGGAGGTGTTCAGGCAGTGGTGGGGCTATAGAGTTCCCCATTTTACTGGACCCAGGAAAGCAGAAACTAAAATGATGATAAACAGTGTTGACATCACCCAGGGCAGCCAGGGTCAGGCCCGAAGCCCAAGGGACTACAGGTGCTGTCCCTCTGAGGCTCAGTGTTCCCACCTGTCAAGGGCTGCGCTGGACTCACTGATCAAAGACGTCCTTCGTGCTCCAACCACACGTGCTCAGCCCTCGTGGACAGGTTTCACGACCACGCTAGTCTGTGCTTTCAGCACATCTCGGAGTTTCTGTCTCAGGGAGGGGAAGGGAGGCTCTGAGGCACTGACAGGAGGCCACACTCAAGCGCTGGCTGAGCCCCGTATCTGAGGAGAGCCCAGATGCCTGACTAGGACTGATACAGAGTAGAAGGGGCAAGGCCATGTCGGGATGCCCAGGCACACAGTGGAGACTGGAGAGGCGGCCTCCCCAGGCAGCTTCAGCCACTCCTGGCTGCCTGAGAGGGTGAACACTGATGGCTCCAGCCCAACACAGCATGTGCAAAGGCTGAGAGATGACCAGCCAGGGTGCGCTCAGCACCCCACCCACAGCCACTCGGCTCTCTCTCCATTTCTGTGGGCCTTGTTCTGGCTTCACTGGGCTTTGCCCTAAAAGCCAGCACGTGCTCCACTTCTGGGCTTTAAACCCTACAAAGAAACCTCAGTTTACGAGTCCTAGAGAGAACTAAACACCAGGAAATAGTCTTGGTCACTTTTCAGAGCTCAGCCCAGGCCTCCAGGATTCTCTCAAGCCTATAACTCATGTATTCGCAGGACTCCCTAATCTCAGTCACTTCTGCCGACCCCCTCCCCTACTGTGAACCTCCCCAAATGCGTGAACCATACTTATGTTTCCTTATGTCTCTCTACATGACATTGGCATAAACTGCTTCAATCAGGAACCCCACATCCCCCATTTACTCCTCATACACACCAACTCCCTTCGTTATCCTGGCTGGAGCTTGGGGGGGGTTACGGGGGATTAAACCCAGAGCTTTTGCACTGAGCTACATCCCCACCCTTTTTTTATTTTTCATTTTGAGAATAGGATGTACTAAGTTACCCAGGCTGGAGTTGAACTTGAGGTCCTCTTCTCTCAGCTTCCCAGAACGCTGGGGTTACAGGTGTGCATCACCACCCCTTGTTTGGAAGCACAGTAATTGATGTCACACAGACAAGGCCACGGTGCTTGTGTTTTGCCTCCAGCCCAAGAGGAAGACTCCTCTACTCAACATAGTTTTAAATGCCCCTCTCGTGGATTGTAGCAGCAAAAAAACACTGAGCAAGCAGGTCGAGGTACCCAACATCAAGACCACAGAAGCAGGCAGAGTGCTTAGGGTTAAACAGGAAAGGCCAGGGAATGAGTGTTATGGCTTTTATCCGCAGTTTCATGTGCTCATAGGTGGGGCTTTTTTGAAGGTGGCTGGATCTAGGGTGTGTGAATGCGTCATCTGATTGGTTTAGCCTGGTTCCAGGTGTGGACGATGGGGAGGCCCACCCTGGGTGTGAGTGGCACCAACCAATGGGCTTGTAGCCGGGATGGGATAAAAGGGAAAGCAGAAAGATGGCTTGTTCACTGCTTACTTGCCTGCCCTGCCATGCACACTTTCTCCTCTGCCACGCCACCCTGCCTTGGAGCCAGTCAACTACGGACTGAAACCTCTACAAACTGCGAACCAAAATAACCCTTTCCTCCTTTAACTTAACTTTTCCTCTTTTAACTTATATGAGTCAGGTACTGTGTCTCAGCGATGAGAATGTAACCAAGACAGACAGCAAGCGGGGGAGCAGAGAGTAAACCATCCCACCAGCCATCCCTCACCCATCCCCTCAAGCTATCAACCAGTCACTCTACAGAGTACTAACACAAGCATGCTGCACTTATCTATTCAAAAACAGACACCAATTGCCTACTATGCGCCTATCCACAAAAATCAATTAGTAAAAGTCAATATTTAAAACTTTTACTTTGAGTATCTGTAGATACTACAACTAGGTCCAAAGTGAAAAAAGAATAGTGCTATTTCAAAAAGTGAGTCCAAAATCAAATGAATGACATTGGCTGCCTCTTAGTCCATTGGGTAAAGATAGAAAGTTACCTTGGGGCCACTGGGGGGGCGTCCTTATTAGTTATGCAAACTAAGGATGGATGGCTACATAGATCAGTCTCAGCGGGGAATGCACAGGGCCCTTGGGGCTAAAAGTGCAATGCCTTACTGCTGGTGCCCTGGAGAAGTGTAATAGGAGTCTGGAGCTGTGAAGATGTGTCCCTGTCCAAGAACCTAGATCGGCAGGGCTCAGAAGAGAGGTAGAGAGTAGGAACCCGAGCCTTGTCGGAGTAAAGAGTTTAAGATCCAGACTGGAGGCTAAGAAAATTGTCAGAGTTAAGGGGCCAGGGGGCAGAGAAGCTTAAATGGGGCGAGCACCTGGGCTGTAACCAAAGGTCTCGGATCTCAGGGTTTGTGAGGGCAGAACTAGACTTAACAGGGTACTTGGCTGGGGCTGGGACTTGGCTCTGAGGGTGACAGCTGAGCAGATGAGAATAAGCTGAGTAAATAATTTTGATGCCAGGGTGAGGATTCACACTGGAGAGGACAAGCATTCATCCATCTGGGACCAGACTTTGGCAGGAGCCAGGACCAGACCTGTGGCAGTGACCATACTTGGTGGCTAGAAGAAAGCCATCCATGGCTTCGGGAAAGTGTGGCCATAGTGCCCATGCAGGTAAACTGACATTGCAGAGGGTGGAATTTATCCCAGCAGGTGCTGAGGTTCAAACACGGTAAAAATCTTAAAACAAAGCATTCCAGTCTGAGAGGCAGGGAGGGAGGTTTGGCAGGACTTGGAAGAGGAAAGGCTATTGTGTTGGCAGCGCTGCCTGTGAGTCTACAGCTGCTAGGGAGCCTCCTCCCTGCGCTGCCCCTCCATCCGGAGAAGACAGTTGTGCAAGGGTCTCTACGGACACCTCACTTCTGAGTGCCTCACCACCCCACCCACCGCCTGCCACCTCCTATGTGGCCGCCTGGGAAGCTCTGGGCGAGGCACTCCTCCCGGAAACTGACGCCGACTCCGTGAAGGCTCTGGAGCCTGAGCGACACCTGTGAGCAGCCCCTCCCGCCGCCTCTCCAAGCCCCTCCGCCCGGCCGCCTTGCTCAGCCTCCGGAACAGGCCTAATCTGTGGCTGCTGGGGACAAACAGAGCCGGCGGGGAGAGCCGGTCCCTGTGGCGGACCCCACCGCCTTGCCAGATGACAGACGGAGGGCCAGTGATGCGGGCCTTAAAAAGAATTTACCATTAGACGAGGAACAGAGGAAAGGCAGGAGTTTATTTAGACCACTGGGTGCACTGTCAAGAGGGACAGCGGACCAGTGTACACAACGGGAATCACGCAGTCAGGATGAAGATTGGTTTTTTTGTTTTGTTTTTTGGTTGTTGTTGTTATTGTTGTTTTGGTACCAGGAATGGCACTCACCGACCTCGCGCTTGCCACGCAGGCGCTGTGCAGCTCAGCTATGTCCCCCGGCCCAAGATTGGGGTTTTTATGAGGAAATGAAGGCGTGGGCAAGGGTCTGAGATGGCAAATGTTGATATCTTAGAAATGCATTTTCCTGTTCTTTGTTCGTCTTTCTGGAAAGTCTGTATTGTACTTAAAGTTATACATCACAGTTGCAAATTGTCAAGGCCTCCAGCTTAGAGGACATCTGTATGTTTTAACTTTTTTAGGGAAAGATACAGCATTAGGGCTTGTGTGTTTACTTTTTTAGTCCTCATTTGTGCAGTGCTTTATGACTGTCCAGTATGTGCTGGGCAGAAATGTACTGTGAAAGAAGTTTAGGTGCTGAGCATTTTAACCCTTTGGTCACGACACCCAGCCCATTCCTCTTTGTGCAGGTGGCGACGTCTCTGCTTCTCGGAGCTCGCACCTACGGCCTGGGGAGCACGCGTCCCGTGCTTGGCCCACGCTCCTCTCCATAATAATCTCATATATCAAAGCTGGAGAGACCCAGGCTGTGCCTGTGAGCCACTCCGCTCCACGTGAATATCATTATCAGAAGCCCCTCGCTCCCTCGGCTTCCTGTGCAAACTCCCGAGCTCCCTGGGGCACTTCTTGAAGAAAGTGCCCTGCACGATGGACATTTGTTATTTTGCTGGCGAGGGCGCAAAAGCTCCGCGGGGACCCGACTAAATCAGCCGTAGCCGCGAGCTCGCACCAATCAAGAGCGCCACTGACACCTAGTGGCGGCTCTGGGAATGACAGTGGCTCTCGCGCTCCCCAGGAAGCCACTCCGGAAAAACGAAACAATTCAAGGATCCAAGTGTTTAAAAATATCCAAAAGCAGGACGCAAGGAGAAACAAATTCTAGTCTTCACCAGCTCTTTGGTGTTTAAATATCTTTATCCTAATCCGGCAAAGGGAAGGAGAAATCGAAGGGGAGGTGGTAAATCCTATCCATCTCAGGATAAAGCCAGGGCGTGGAGAAGAGAACGTAAAGTCAGAGGTGTCCGAAGGACCCAGCTTTCCAGCATCCGTGCCCCCGACTCAGGGGTGTGGCATACATGTCCTCATTGCAGCAATATTTGGAATAGCAAGAAAATGGCAGTACATATGCATATATACCTATAAAGGTATAGGTATACATATATACCTATACTTACATATATACCTATTGCTATTTTTCAAGCAATGTAACTCAGGTATACATAACACAAATTTTGTCACTGTTTCATAATTCAATTCTTTCATCAGCTTACCCTGTAGGTTTACTCTTCATTCTTAGTTCAAAGGGGAGGTGGCTCTCATTCCTCTGGGTTGGGAGGACATTACGGGAAGGATTTGGTGTGGGCTCCCTCCACCAGGGACTGATGCCTTGGTCAGATGCCTTCTGGTCTCATCTCAGACACTGTTAATCTAGACAAGCGAGATGTATGGCCCAGTCCCAAATCATCAGGGTCTTCCAGCAGAGTAGACAAACCCATTTCCAAAGTGACAACATTTTTCCTCCACAATAGGAGGAAATTTTTCATGAGAAGCTTTGGCAGAATTCCCTCCTTCCTGTCCTGTCCTGGCCATGACAGCTGCTGTAGGAGAGACTGGCTCAATATCCTGAAAAGCCACAGTGCCACAGCCTCTCCAAGCCCTCCCTCACACAGCAACAAACCTGAGAGGGGACTCAGGACCCTCACATAAATCTCAAGTGCAACTGCTGGTATCACACGTCAAACTCCCGGCAGGCTTGTGGACTCACATTCCTGGGTTGGAGTTCTGGCTTTACCACTTCAGTGCCATGTGACTTTGTGAGTGTTGTTTAACTTTGCTGATGTGAGTCTTCATGTAGAAGATAGAACTAAAAGCAATACCTCCCATATCAGGAGAGGTAGAGGTTACATGACATAATATAGGTATCTCTGAGAAGGCTCTGGGCCTCAAAGATGCTACATGATCATCACCTCCGGTTCTCCTCAGCCTGGCTTAGCCGAGTAGCCCAAGGCTCCAAGCAGGGTAAGAAGAGAGGAAGGGCCTGGGTACTGCCCACTGGGGTGGCAGGGAGTCTAGCCGCAGCGATGCCTCGGGAACTGCATTGCTTGGCACAGTAGCAGCCCATATAGCCACACCCCATCGCCATCCCCGCAGCCTCAGCACCCATAGCTCATCCTGTGTGAAAGTGGAGCCACTGGCCAATTGCAAAAGATTCAGCCAACTGCATCATTGAGAACCTCCCATACCCCAGCCTCTCTACTAGCTACTTTGCTTATAGTATCTAATTTTACCTCTATCCATCCTGATATGGGAGGTATTGTTACCAGCTCCATCTTCCAGATGAGGAAGTAAAGCTCAGAGAGGCTAAATAATGTGCCCAAAGTCACACAGCCTATTTAAGTTACTTTTCTCTAGCTGCTGAGACAAAATATCCAACACCCAAAGTTAAAGGAGGAAAGTTTTATTTAGCTCACAGTTTATAGAGGTTTCAGTCCATAGTCAGCTGGCTCCAGCAGGGTGGCATGGCAGAGGGGCAATAGTTCATGGCAGCAGAAGACAGCAAAGGCAAGTCAGGGAAGGGAAAACAAGCCTCTTTCTGCCCCCTTTATCTTATCCAGACCGCTGGGATTAGGGCGGTGCCAGTCCAATCAGTGGACTGATCCCAGCAATCACTCACCCTTAATCCCAGCACCCTTAAAACCAGCACCCTTAATCCCAGCATTGAACCATGAATCAATCACAAACTAGATTCAGCTACCCCAAAAAAAGCCCCATCTAAAAGTGCATGAGGCTTTGGGGGGACATCTAGACACAAACCATAACACAGCCTGTAGGTGGCAGAGCCACAACTCAGGCGCAGGGAGGCTCCGCACACAAGCAGCACTCTTGGCCCCTCGGCCCCATGCAGCCTCAGCTCCCGTGGAGAGCTGTCTGCTTTTCTGGGCAGGACGGGAAGAGCCCGGGTCTCACCTGGGCCACAGCCTCACAGGGCAGCAGGGTGTGGGGTGCCTGTGGCGTGAGGAGAGGGAGGTCCCCATTCCCACCAAGAGTCAGCACAGAGCCCTTGCAGACATCCAGCCTGAGCTCCTCCATTCAGTGGGGAGAGACTGAGTTCGAGAGAAGGGAGAGTGACGTGACCGTGTGAGTGCCGCCAGCTACGCTAGGATCAGGCGTATCTCCGAACAGGAGCAGCCGCCTCTTGGTGTTTCTGAGCCCCATCCACCTTCTGCATAACCCAGAGCTTTGTTTCCCTTTTCTTAGTTCCTTTTTTTTTTTTTTCACTCTCAGTGGCAGATAGAAGCACCATCCCAGGAGTTCTTTCTTCAAGTGTTCTGGTTTCTGTCCCTTGTGACACGCCCCAGGTGACTGCCCTGCTACTCCAACCACCCTTGACTTTGTCCCTCTGATTCTTCCTCCCGTATTTATGATTTAGAAGCAGAGGGCAGCCACACTGCCACTGATAACCACCCCGGCCCTTCCAAGCTCCAGGCACCATGTCACGTGCTGTCCACAACTAACAGGCTCTCCTGCCAACCCCTGAAGCCTGAGGACCACACAACTCATCAGGGCTGCCTTAGACCACTCTTCTCCATCAGCACATCAACCACAAGCAGGACCACCTACATAATTTGGGAGCCCCTTCGGCACTAATGTGGAAAAAGTGCTGCTTCGGGTGCCTAGAAAGCTTTTTTCCTTTCTTTCATGATCTCTTTTTACATGTGTCATGTTGTTTATTTGATATTTAACAGTGTCCTAAGTGAAAAAAGAGGAACATTTTAAATTATCCGCACAAATTTTACTGTTCATCTTTATATTGTGCAGTGGCAGTTTTAAGTGCAAATACCAGAGCATTTAGCTCATGTTGTAGAATCGCCAAAATTATTTCATGGCTTGTTGCAGGGGGTTGCTCGGAGCTGGCCAGGAAAGGCAAAGACTGTAGAAGCCAGACTCAGGGAGTACAAAAGGAGGACTAGATGTTTCCCTCAGGGGTGGAGGAGCCAGTGAAGGGGCACCTCCAGCCCCATCCTGTGACTCAGTGCACATGAGGCCACAGGTGCCCTCCCACCAGGCAGCAATCCAGCCACCTGCCTCCCCCAGGGGTGAGGTGAAGGAAGGGTTAAGTCAAGTCAAGCCAGATGTCTCACCTTCCCATGGGCCACAGCCCCAACCAACACGGAGGCTCGGACACATCATGGTAATGCCAGCCTGGGGTGAGGCCACCACTGTGCCATGCCCCAAGACCACAGGGTGTAGTACCCAACCCTCCCTGGGCCCACACCCAGGCCCTACAGAGGTAGAAAGCTACACTTCACTTAAAAAACACAAAGTCAAAGATAAAAGTATTAAGAATTTCAGAACAGCAACCACAGAGCATTAAACCCCACTGGGGAGGAGGCCTCCTGAGTTCAGGTCTTGTGTGGCCGCACTGGCCCTGACTCGGTAGTGAGGTAGGAGATTAGGGCTGGGGCAAAACCATCAAAACAACTATGCGGGATCCGTCAAAGTATGAGACCCAGGGCACATGCGCAGAGCACGGGAGCCGGGACGACTGCAGCGCCTGAGCACTGCACACAGAACCAATCAGAAAAGTGTTATTTTCAATTCTTCATTTGCACCTGGAGTGAAGCCAAGCAAGTCCGTGATAGGACAGTTTACTCTGACATCAGGCCATGTGAGTTTTTGATAAGACAACTGTGCCAATGGCTTATTTGCATGAAGGAAAAGCCAACCCAAGAATTCTAGACACAAAGACCCCTTTCCCTTCTCCTCGCCCCATTGTCAATCTTGTTCACATGGGCCACTCTCGCTTTGTAGAGTACGCTTGTCTTCTACATTTGATAAATGCACATCCCCACTGCCTTTTCTGTATGTTTTGTCCAATTCTTTGTTCAGGACACCAAGAACCTGGAAAGACTCCCCCTGGGACCACCATCTGGTAACAGCAGGACAAAATAAACAAAGACAGGCAGAAAGGAGACAAGAAAGCCGGGCATGGTGGTACACACCTTAATCCCAGCACTCTGGGAAGCTGAGGCAGGAGAATCACACATTCTATCCCAGCCTGGGCAATTTAATGGCTTAGCAAGAACCTGTCTCAAAATAAAAAATAAGAAAGGGCAGAGGATGTAACTCAGTGCTACAATGATTCAATCCCCAGCACTGCAAAAAATGGAGGAAGGTGGGTAGGGAGGAAGGGAGAAACAAGGAAAACCACAATTTCAAAAGTGCACTTTTTCCCACAGTGAATATAATCATTATGTACTACAAATATGTACTAATAAAAATTTTAAAAATGTACTTTTCACTGTATTTTTAAGAAAGCTGCAACTTCAAATGCAAAGTTACCCAAGGCTATCCCTATCTGTCCTCCATATCTTTCTCCTCCAGCCCTGTTTATCCTCCCTGGGTTGGTTGGTTTGATTTTTTCCTTCCAGGTCCATCATGCCCAAACCCTTTAAAGATATTATTAGCCCATAAATTAACCTAGTTGATAAGATAAAGGGAAGCAACCTGAAATTAAGATCAAGAAACAGATTCAAAGAGTTCAAAGAATGTTCCTAAGCAAAACATCTTGGATCACCCATTTAAAGGACATCTGCAAGAGCACACATGTACCCCCATACCCCACAGTGCACCTCTCTCCCTCTCTCTCCCTCCTTCTCTCTCTCTCTCTCTCCACTCATCTTCCTCTGACTGTACTTCTTTTAAGTCTGCCTAATAAAATCTGTCCCTGCCTCTCACTGACATGTCCTGAAGTTGGTCACTGGAGCTGAGAGGGTCCTGAAGCCCAGGGGTTAGGCTAGGAGGGGTCCATCGAGGCAGCTGCTGAGGAAGAACAGAGCACCAGACCACACAGCAGGATGCAGACCACGGAAACGAGAGCCACAAGGCCAGAGAGGGACACAGCAGCCCCAGCTATGGGAGGCGCCCCAGCAGGGCCATTCCAGGTCTTGTGAGACCTGAAGCTTAAATGATTTAGCACCAGCTTTAAGAAAAAGAGAACAAAATTGATACAAAAGTGAATATTTAGTTGAAATCCCAAAAGTAAATGGTAATGGTACACAGTACGACTTGACCCACCTTGGCCATCTGGGTTTTCTCAAATTCCTCACTACCTACTTTTTGATCACCGATTCCTGTGTGGACTTTGTAGTCATTACCTTGAGAAAAAATGAAGATGTAACTTAATTTTCCTCCAGTGCAGCTGATCTGAGTAGTAGTTTAGAAAAGTTCCCCTCGTTTTCACAAGCAGATACTGATACTGTCATGTGAACTTTTAGGACCACTGTCAAGTTTGGGAAAATCTTCGAAGTGTTTCCTTTACAGACGAACTGCAAGCTTTCAGGGCATTTCCTATCGTGTGTGTGTGTTCTGACCAGAGCTAAATTCTGTAATAGTCTTTGAAGAGATGGCAGTCATTGCCCAGGTTTTTGTCTTTGTGCGGTTTACTAGGAGGTTTGTGTTCATTTATTTCTCGGAAGAGAATTTCCTTTCTTATTAATGCTGTGGAAATGAGACACAAACACAAAAATTTATTCAATAGGGGTTTTGTTATGTACTTAAGATCCAGGTGCAGGAAGAAATGAAGCGGATGGACCACCAGGCAGAAACCGGGACCCAGAAACCTCAATCCCTAAGCACCAATTTTATGGGTCCTCCTAATACACGAGTCTGATCAAAAATATCCCAGTTAAACTTTGATATTTTATGTAGCTCTCCCCTCCTCTCCCCACTTTCCCTTCCTCTCCCTGTCTTCAAGTCCTGGCGATTGAACCTAGGGTTTCATGCATTCAAATCCTCAACCACTGAGCTACCCCTCAGCCTAGTTTTCTGTCCCAGAGTCACAACACACAAAGTCGGTCCACTTATATTCCCTGTGAGTCACAAAACTTCCTCCTGTCCGACATATTTGTGTTTCCTAGTTTCTGTTTTCTTTATCTATACGGTAGTTGAGTCGGTGACACCAACATAATACTGACATAACAAACAGCTTAGCAAATGTACTTTTTCCCCCCAACTTCTCTTAGACTACTTGGTGTGGACTTTCACTCTTTCTGTGTAACATTTTGGACAAAGGACATTTCAGATTTACTGTAGGTCAGCTGACCCCAGACACTGCTTTATTTTAATGCTCAGTTTAGACCGACTAATTTAAAGTTTCAGCTCCAAGTGTGGAATCTGCCATTTCTCCCAAGGTCCTTTTGTGGGGAGGAATATGAGAGACCAGAATGAGGGAGTCCCAGTGCACAGTGGAGCGATGCGCCTCCCTGGAAACAAAAAGTGTGTATTTTTAATTTACTATTTTTGTTTCCATAAAAGCATGAGCTCATATAGATGTTTTCCAACCCAATTCTACCAATATAGTGTTCCTACTCATATTCCTAATTCTACAACTTTTTCTTTTATGCTAAAAAGTCATATCTTTACCATCCATAAGTTCTAAAATAACATTACAATACTGTCCAATTATCCAATAAATTATCCCATTATCAATTATCAAATAAAGTTCAGCTTTTCTAATATTTATTTTTGTTTTTGACTCTATTCCACTAAAGATTTGCAAAAAAAAACACTCTGCTCAAGAATCATTCTTAACCCCTCACCCTTTGCTATGAGTCTTTGTTATATAGATCCTTGGATCAACTGTTTTCTGTTGTTTTCAGTCTGAGGGCCCTGATGTCGGACCAGCAGATCGGGCACAGCTCTTGCACGATGGAGACTGTCAGCCGCTAGGAGAGAGCGCTCCCTTCCTACCGCAAGACAGTGGAGAAAGCTCCAATGGCCCAGTTCCCAAAATTCTGTATCAGTTCCTCTTCCATGGATAAGATGAAGATTGGTACCCATGAGTCCTGACTGAATGCACCAATTCTGTTCCCTGTTACTAAATTATCAAAGCTATCTTACCCATATTACTTATTATTTTCACAGGTTCTCGGTTTCTTCCTTTTTCAAACCCTGTTCTTTTTTTTGTGTGTGTGTGTGGGTACCGGGGGGTCGACCTCAAGACCTCGCGCGCCAGCAGGCGCCTGTGCAGCTGAGCGATATCTCCGGTCCCTTTTTCGTATGTGGGATCCAGGAGTCGAACTCGGGCCCTCGTGCTTGCAAGGCAGGCGCTTACACCGCTGAGCCATCTCACCAGCCCTCAAACCCTGTTCTTATCTTTCAAGTTTTTTAATTTATCTTGCTCCTCTTTTCTTTTTTTTTTTTTGAGTTATAAACTATAAGCTCTTCCCCCCTTTATAATATTCAACATTCCTTAACTTAAAGCAATACATCATATTGTGTGTATTTTTACATCAAGATTCACAGGGAACAATCAAAGTGGTTTTCCCCCTTTGTAGAAATTTAACTCAACAACTTGTCAAAGTTTTCAATTTTCTCAGAGGGAGATAAGATTCTTTATGATTAGCTGAGAAATGTATCTGTAAATGCAGTACATTAAAATCTTTGCCTGAATCTCCTTTTGACTTATATATCAAAATTCAGACTTTTCCTCTTGTGCACCATTATGGTCCTTATTTCAATTACAGGTATAATTTAATAACAGAGTGTAGAACTCTGTATTTTCAGAACCCTTCAGAAAACACATTTACCAATTACCTTAATTTTCTAGAGAATTCAAAGTTCCCAAAGCCAAACAAGAATATCATAAAATACAACCAGTTATACTTAAAGCTTAAATTAAAAATATATAGGGAGATATATCAAAGCATATCTCAATTTTTCATTCACTGAAAAAATGCCCAAATTATTTTACGTATCATTCTCAGAAAGTTAGAGTGGAAACTTTTTACAGAATCCTACAATTTATAGGTTATATCAGTTCTAATAGAACCAGTTCATAAGAATAAAACCGCTTATAGTCCATACACAAGCACACACCACCACACTTAGGCTGCAACTATTTAAGGTTAGAGGAAAAATCCAAATTTTCCCGACAATCAATTATGCCATGACCCAAATTCCTGACTCAGTATTCTGTAGGAGCTGCATTTATGACTTCAGAGTAAACCATAATATCATTTTTAAATTTAAGGCAAATTGATATATCATCTGGTTTCAGTTATTAAACTATAATGCCTTTGCAATGTGGTCCGATGATATGCATGGGATAATTTCAGCTCCTCTGCATTTATTTAAGCATGTTCTGTGAGCTAGTATGTGGTTTATTCTGGAGAACGTCCCATGTGCAGCTGAGAAGAATGTGTATTCTGATGTTGTGTGGTGGAACACTCTATAGACATCTACTAAGTCCATTTGTTCAAAAGTTTGGTTCGGTTCTGTTATTTCTTTGCTGATTTTTTGTCTAGTTGATCTGTCTTTTTGTAACAGTGGGGTACTGAGACCCCCCCCCCATACAACCGTATTAGTGCTTATTTGATTCTTTTTTTTTTTTAAAGACAACAAGTAAACATTCTCATGTATTAACAAACTCAAGCATTAGAGAATGTACAAATACCTTTTGGAGAAAAAGATTACTCAGTATAAGATTAAGCCATATAAAAGCTAGGTAAAAATAGAAGACTAAGGAATGGAATAGTCACAGTGAAACTGCATTTTCATACTAGGGAGACAATACGATGTTTACAAATGTGCATCCGGTTTATTTCACTTGTGAGTATTTTCTCGAGTTGCATCCATTTACCTATGAAAGTTTCCAGTTTATCTTTCTTTATGGCTGAGTAGTACTCCATTGTATAGAAATACCACATCTTTTTTATCCATTCCTCGGTTAATGGGCATTTGGGTTGTTTCCACGATCTAGCTATTACAAATTGTGTTGCTATAAACATGGGTGCACATATATCGCTGTGGTACGATGTTTTTAATTCTTCTGGGAAGATGCCCAGAAGGGGAAGAGCTGGGTCAAATGGGACCTCCAACCCTAGTTTTTTGAGGAGTCTCCACACTGATTTCCACAGTGGCTGTACCAGTCGACACTCCTACCAACAGTGCAGAAGGGTTCCTTTTTCCCCACAGCCCCTCCAGCATTTGTTATTAGTTGACTTCTTGATAATAGCCATTCTTTCTGGGGTGAGATGGAATCTCAGTGTTGTTTTAATTTGCATCTCTCAAATGACTAGTGATGTTGAACATTTTTTCATATACTTATTTGCCATTTGTATTTCTTCACCTGAGAAGTGTTTATTCATCTCAGATGCCCATTTTTGGATTGGGTCTTTAAATTTGGGAGGTCTGATTTTTTTGAGTTCTTTATATGTTCTCGATAGTAATCCTTTGAGGAATAGCTGGCAAACATTTTTTCCCACGTTGTGGGTTGTCTCTTCACTCTGTTGGTGGTTTCTCTTGCTGTGCAAAAGCTTTTTAATAAGATGAGATCCCAGTTGTTGATTCTTCGTGATACTTCCTGTGCAATGGGGGTTTTATTCATAAAGTCTTTGCCTACACCAATGTCTTCAAGAGTTTTACCTATTCTATTTTCCAGGAGATTTAATGTTTCTGTTTTAATATTTAGTTCTTTGATCCATTTTGAATTTAGTTTAGTGCACGGTGAAAGATATGGGTCTAATTTTAATCTTCAGCATGTGTAGAGCCAATTTTTCCAACACCATTTATTAAAGAGGTTATCTTTCTTCCAGTGAATGTGTTTGGCACCTTTGTCAAAGATAAGATGGCTTAGTATGTCTGGAGTTGTTTCTGCATCTTCTAATCTATTCCATTGATCTTCAGGACTGTTTTTTTGCCAATACCACGCTGTTTTTATCACAGTAGCTTTATAGTGTAATTTCAAATCAGGGATCGTGATGCCCCCTGCCTTGCTTTTGTTGCACAGAATTGCCTTTGCTATTCTAGGTCTCTTCTGGTTCCAAATGAATTTTAGGATTGTTTTCTCTAATTCTGTGAGATATGTTGTTGGAATTTTGATTAGAATTGCATTAAATCTGTATAACAGTTTTGGAAGTATGGCCATTTTCACTATATTGGTTCTTCCGACCCAAGAGCAAGGGATATCTTTCCATTTTCTGATATCCTCTTCAATCTCCTTTTTCAGAGTACTGTAGCTTTCAGTGCAGAGGTCTTTTACTTCCTTTGAGAGATTGATTCCTAGGTATTTCATTTTTTTAGATGTGATTGTGAAAGATGTTGTTTCCCTAATTTTTCTCTCAGTGAGTTTGTTATTGGTGTACAAGAAGGCTATTGATTTTTGAGTGTTGACTTTGTATCCAGCTACACTACTGAATTTGCTTATTAAATCTAGCAATTTTTTAGTGGAGTTTTTGGGGTCTTCTACGTAGAGTATCATGTCATCTGCAAATAATGATAATTTAACTTCTTCCTTTCCAATCATAATTCCTTTTATTTCTTTCTCTTGTCTAATTGCTCTGGCTAAAGTTTCCAGGACTATGTTGAATAAGAGTGGGGACAGTGGACATCCTTGTCTTGTTCCTGATTTTAGAGAGAGAGCTTTCAGTTTTTGTCCATATAGTATGATAGTGGCTGTTGGTTTGTCATAGATGGCTTTTATCAGATTGAGATAAAGACCATCTATTCCAATTTTCTATAGAGTTATATATATCTGTTAATTTTTTTATATAGTTGGGTGCACTGGTGTTTGTTGCATATATATTTATGATTGTTATCTCTTTCTCTTGGATTGTTCCCTTTATAAGGATGTAGTGATCAGGTCAGGGATATAGCTCAGGGCACAGTGCCTGCCTGGCAAGCGCAAGGTCCTGAGTTTGATTCCTGCTACCAAAAAAAAAAAACTTATTTGTCCTCTTAATCAGTCTTAGCTTGAAATTCACTTTGTCTGCAAATAGAATAGCTACCCCTGCTTTTTTCTGGGTTCCTGTTGCATGGAGTATTGTTTTCCATCCTTTGACTTTCAGTCTATGAATTTCTTTTTGAATTAAATGTGTTTCTTGTATGCAGCATATTTTTGGATCTTGCTTCTTGATCCATTCTGCCAGTCTATGTCTTTTGATTGGTGAATTGAAACCATTAACATTGATGGTTAAAACTGATATGTGTTGACTTATCCTTGTCATGTTACTTTCCTGTTGTTGGCTCCCTTTTTTTTCCTCCCTCTGTTTAACTGTTTGCCTTGCCTGGTGGATTCCTTCTGTTGGGGTTCATGGAGTTGTAGCCCTTGTTATCTCTTTCTAGAATGTCCTTCAAAACATTTTGGAGTGTTGGTTTGGTGGTCATAAATTTCTTCAGATGTTCTTTGTCATGGAAGTATCTTATTTCTCCATCAATTTTGAAAGATAGTTTTGCAGGGTACATCAATCTGGGTTGAAGGTTGTTTTCCTTTAGAGCTTGAAATGCTTCATTCCAAGCTCTCCTTGACTTGAGGGTTTGTGTTGAGAAGTCAGCTTTGATTCTGATGGGCTTTCCTTTACAGATGATTTATTTCTTTTCCCTAACAGCTTTTAAGACTGTATTTTTGTGTTGAATTTCTGGAATCTTGACTATGATATGCCTGGCTGTAGATTTTTTTTTGATCATGGCTAATTGGAGTTCTATATGCCTCACTTATTTGCATGTCAAATTCTTTTTCCCTACCAAGGAAGTTTTCTGTCATGACATCTGTGAACAGTTTTTTTAATATCATTTGTGCTATCTCCTGCTTTTTCATTGACTCCAATCAATCTTAAGTTATTCTTCTTTGCCTCATCTAACAGCTGCTGGATTGATTTCTCATGGTCCCTTGCTATTTTTAAGAACTCTTTCTTTTCATGATCACTAAACACAAGCCTGTCTTCTATATCTGAGAGCCTTTCCTCATATTGGCTTATTCTGCTGTGGATGTTTTCAATGGAATTTTTATTCTCCTGGATATCTGCTTGAATCTGTCTTATGGAGTCTATTTCTTTCCTATGCTGAGCTTTCATGGCTTCCATAATTTTCTTTTTTTTTTTTTTTTTTTTTTTGTGGGTACCGGGGGTTCGACCTCAGGACCTCGCGCGCCAACAGGCGCCCGTGCTGCTGAGCAATATCACCGGCCTCTTTTTTCATATGTGGGATCCAGGAGTCGAACTCCGGCCCTCGCGCTTGCAAGGCAGGCGCTTACGCCACTGAGCCATCTCACCGGCCCCTTCCATAATTTTCTTAAGCTCCGCTATTTTTTTAATCTGTATCTGCTCTGGAGTCACTAAGCATGGTTTTCATTGTGGACACCCTCTCTGCAGTTATCTGAGAAATTATTTCTTATTTGATTTTTTCTAGAGCCTCATTCAATTGCTTTGTTGTTACCACTTCAGAGAGGCCAAGTGGGTGGTTTTTGGATTGTCCCACCTCATTGCCCCCTGGGTTTGCCTTTGGTAAACTGGATGTCTGGGGTTGCATCTTGTTTAAGTGTCTTCTCATTTTCTTTTCCTTTTCTTTTCTTTTTTTTTTTTTTTTTTAGTTTAATTCCTTGGATGATGCTTGTAAATTGCCTATGGTGGGTTGCTTTATTGCTAGTATTTAGAACCCTTAGGAAATGACTATTTCTCTGAGGTATCTTCCAGTTGTAGCTGATTTTTGGGTTTTGAGTCTGTTGCAAGATCCTCCCTCTTCAATTTGTTGGGGATGAGAAGTTGCCGCCTGTTTGGCCCAGCCCCTGTTTCTTTGACACTGTGCCACAGTATTTTCTATGACCCTTAGTCAATCTCAGTCTTGGAATACCAGGAAGAACAGCTGTTTAGAACAATTATGTTGCTTTTGGCTAAAGTGGTACCATCAGCAATAACAGTAGCATCAAACAGCCATGACAAACTGAGGTAACCATTAATTTACCACCCTTAATATAAATGTTAATTAATATTATTATTATTAATGTTAATTAATACTAATTAATAACCATTAATTTAACTGTATGAACTAGATTTGTGGTTATATAACAAAATCTAAAACAAACCAGAAAACTACATGCAGTATGTAAGTCCTTAATATGTCAACTTTACCCTAGGGGGTTAAAATTTAAAAGGGGTTAGGGAGAAAATAGAGAAGTAGAAGAGGAAGAGATTAGAAGTAAGGCTGGAGGACAGAGGGGGATCACGCTAACTTTGGGAAACTGGTGCAGAAGACTGGAGGGAAAGAGAGAAGGAAGAGATAAAAAGAACAGAAGAGAACAACAACCACAAAGAGGCTAGAAACCACGTTCACACTCACATAAAAAGATCAAACAATGAAGGAGAAAAAAAAAAAAGTCCACTTCCATGTTTGTCTCTGCTGTCGCTGGTAGACAAGTGTGGAGACAGAGTCCAGATCCATGCCAATCTGTCCCAGCAAGCCATCAGTAGCTTTTTGGTGGGGTAGTGGATAATCTCAACGAGCCTGCACCTTCTGGCCGAGACCAGACTCATCCAGCCTGCAGCCGTCAGCGCACCTTCCACGGCCCTGAGCCCGGCTGGGTGCTGCTAGATGGGGCCGCAGCCACTCTGAGTTCTGAGCTCAGCCGCCCCTCTCCAAGATGGCTCCCGCCAATCTCTCTCTACCGCAGGACAAATGAGCCCTCAGCACTCACCGCCAGCTATTGCTGTCCCTCGTGTCTGCTGCTCCCTGTACCGCTGTGTCTCTCTGTGGAGGCCCCTGGGGTCTCCAGCAGTCACCCTGTGCTCGCGGGTTTGAACAGTTCCCCTCCCACTGTGAGTCCCAACCCAGGGACAAGTCACCGCCACCCACTGCCTCCTTCTTTGTTGAAGTTTCTCTCTTCACTCTCTCCATGTGGGCTTCAATTCACGCTTCAGATGCTTCCTGGGTCCAGGGGACCCACTTCCCTCCTTCTTGTCTTCCTCACATTGCTGTATTCCAGCATCTGGACGGCAACTCTCAGAGAGGCTCTTTTCTCTTCCGTTTACCACTCCGCCATCTTGGTGCTCCTCCTCTCTATAATGCCATTTTAAAAGTTTTAAATGGCATTTAATTAAAATATCCCAATTTTGGAAGAAACATTTTAGGTGGAAAATGATTTTTTAAATGACTCATTAGCCAAAGAAGAGAGTGGGCCCCACTTCCTCACACATGCCACCACCCCTCAAAAAACTCAGCTTTTGCTTTTCAGCAACGTGTTTAGAACCACACCTCAGGCTAGTTCTTCCTTTTGAGGCTTTTCTTCACCAATTCAAAGTCAAACTCCTTCACAGATAAAGACTTTTGGAAAAGTAAAGAACAAAGGAATAAAGAAAAGAGGAAAGGAGAGAGAAACAGAGGAAAGGGGAGAGAGAGAGAGGAAGGAGAAAACAATGAAGCAGGAAAGAAGGAAAGAAAGGAAGGAATGAAAGAAAGTAAAGAGGAAGAGGGGTGTAATGGTTGAGTCATTGTGTCAACTTGAGAAGTTTAGAAGTTTAACTAAGTCACTCAGCAGGGGGCCAGGGGCCTCACTTTGTAAACATCCTGAGCCTGTGCGAGAGGAGGGCACGGAGATGGTGTGAGTGCTACACCCAGCCTTGGGGGGCGGGCAGCCTGCTTACAGTATAAAGGAGGAAAAGAGGCTTGTTCTCACCCTTTTGCTCTTGTTGCTTTTGCTGTTTTCCACTGCCATGAACTGTTGACCCTCACCATGCCACCCTACCTTGGAGCCAGCTGATTATAGACTGAAACCTCCACAAACTGAGGTAAAAAAAAAAACCTTTCCTTCCTTAATTTTGGGCATCAGGTATTTTGTCTCAGCAACAAGAGAAAAGTAACTAAGACAGGGGAAAGCAGAGAATTAAAACAAAACAATGCAATCATACACTATTTAATTCCAACACACACAGACTCACCTCTCTATGGCTAAAGTTGAATAAACTATATTCTATAATAATAAACAGAAGCAAATCTAATACATTTCAGACTTTTTACCATTTATAACCTCACTATTTGCTGGAAGGGCATATTTCCAAGCAGAGGATACCCTAATGTTTCTGAATATTCCTTTTAACTTGATACATTTAAAATGCTTAGTTTAAACCTTCCAATTTTTCCTAAATGGACAAAATCCCTCTATCTGAAAAAGATGTTATCTCATAAATTAAAACTGAGCTGCTTAAAGTTTCTTGTATTTAAATTTCAGCATCTACTTGCTGCCATCTACTATATTAAAACTTTTATTTAACATACAGTAATAGCTGGACTTGATAGCACACGCCTGTAATCCCAGCACTCGGGAGGCTGAGGCAGGAGAATCAGGGCAAGTTCAAGGCTAGCCTGGGCTACATACTGACCAGCCTGAACTACGTAGCAAGACAGTCTCTAAATAAATAAATAAATGACAGTTATTGTCTCATGCCATTGTCCCTCCATAATTAGACTTAGCCCAAGGAGAGGGCTTTTCTGTTTTGATCTATTTCCAATTGCAAGACTCTAAAGTTAAGTGGAGGAGTAAGTGTGGGTGACATCACTGGAGAAAGCTTGTCCCTGTGGCTAACAAGTGGGAGAACAGGAGAAGCCCTGTTTTCTAGGATGTGATCTAAGGCTAGAAACCCAAAGGGTGTTTTGTGGGCTTCATCTTTTATTTTTCTTTGCAGTGCTGGGCCTCAAACCCAGGGCCTTGCACGTGCTGTGCAGGCTTCATCTTACACTAAGGCCATTTGGTGGAAGGCAATTTGCTGGCATCTCCAGGAACCGTGGAGGCACCTGGCCACTTGGTTGCTGAGTACAGGAGCAAAATGGAGGCAGAGTTACTGAGGTTTGCTCAATAGCTCATTTTTAGCTTTTAAAATTTCCCTCAATGCGGTCCAACAGCAGCACCAGGAACAGGCCTCTCCGCCACAGTACAAGGGCTCATACCTCTGTCTCGGGGCTTTCCGCAGGTCGCTGAGGGGGCTTGGGCTCAGGTTTTCCCTCAGTCCTCGCTGGGGTTGACAGCCTCCCCCTGCCTGCGCCCTGGTGCGGACTGAGGCAAGGAAGGAAGAGCCGTGTCTTCCCTCTGCGAGCCTCGGCCTCCGCCTCCCGCAAGGATGGCTCTTCAGGGGGTGCTCTGTGAGGTTCTTCAGGACCTCAGCACCGCAGGAGCCAGCAAAAGAAAACAGTTTGGGATCTGCTCTGATGTTCCAGGCCCCAGCTTCACAGGCTGGCCACACTCGTGGTTTAGCATGAGTGGGGCAGCAGAGGGGCTCTCCCTACTGAACAGTGGCCTGAAGGGACACCCGGAAAGTCAGGCTGGCCCAGAGGTAGGCTGGAAATAGGACACAGCAAAAAAAGAGGCATCAAAATAAGTCTTTTTGAAGATGAGGGAACAGCGACACACAGGAGATGTGAGAAGACAGGAAGCGAGGCAGACGCCGCAGCCCGGTGGGCACACAGGAAAAATGACACACCCGCGGATATGGCGAGACACAGAGCAAGGAGACGCTGACGTCAAAGTCCACTAGTGACAATGGCAGCTTCTTAGGGGCCAAGCCGGTGGAGGTTTTCCAGCTGAGTTCTTCTAGGAAACTGGTCTGAGCTTTCCATTCTCTCATCCAGGAAGCCCAGGACCCAGCAAGCGGGAGCAGAATTTTCCAGAACGCACCACAAGGTGGCGCCAGACACCCGCGAACATAATGAGGGGCTCCCACCCTGGTCGGCTCCAGAAGCCCTCGGTGGGATCTAGTCAATGAGATTCAAAGGAAACCGAGAGACCTGCACCCACCCTGGCCAAAGGATAAAATAGAGCACATAGAATATAAGAAAAGATAGCTTTTTTTTTTTTTTTTTTTAAGAGACAGGGAGGAGTAGCAGAGAGGCTATACAGATTCTGAAATCCCCCTTTACAGGAACGCAAAAGAACCTTGCCACGGAGCCTCTTGACAAGACGGAGACAGGCAAGGGAGGCCAGAATGGAAGTGGCGTGGATGGCTGTGAGGGGCTGTAACAAGCCTTGAGGTGGCAGGGGATGGGGGCTGGGGCCAGGAGCCAGGGATTGGTGGTGAAGGGGACAGCCCCTCTGTCTGACGCATCTACATTTACTAGTGTTTTCCATTGGTGCAATAAATGAATCCACAAGCCCAACACAACTGAATAGCAAGTAGAAATACTGTACATTCTATTCTTTTTTTTTTCCTTCTTCTTCTTTTGGTCTTTTTGAGACAGGGTTTCGCTATACAGTTCAGGCTGGGCTTCAACTCACTTTGTAGCCCAGGCTGGCCTCGAACTCACAGCAATCCTCCTGCCTCAGCCTCCCAAGTGCTGGGATTACAGGTGTGTACCACCACGCCCGGCTGTACATTCTATTCTATTCATCTTTGGGAATTCATTTTGTTATCTTTAGCACTTGTTGAGTATCATTATGGGTGGATGACTTCAAATTTATTTTATCAGTTGATGCCAGACCACATCCCCTGACATTAACATTGGCCCACTGCTGACCAGTAGGAGCACTTTTCAGAATGGTTATGGATAATTTTGAATGACCTAATTATTTAAGCTTTTTGTTTTCTGATCCACTCAAGTGTAGATGTTCTAGAATTATCTTGTATCTTTCACCCTCAGATTGGACATGGAATTTAGCCATGGCTCCAAGAACCTTTGGCTTCTTTGGAGAAAAATGGTATTGGAAACCAAAACCTGGACATTAGGGTACATTGAGGAGGTGACATTTCTTATGGGCCATTTCAGTGAGAAAAAAACAAAATATATTTAAAATGTATAGTAGCCTGATTTCATATTAACTTGATTGACTCAGTTAACAATACACGGTTCTTTTTTTTTTTTTTTTTTTTGTGGGTACCGGGGGGACGACCTCAGGACCTCGCGCGCCAACAGGCACCCGTGCCGCTGAGCGATATCACCGGCCCCTTTTTCGTATGTGGGATCCGGGAGTCGAACTCGGGCCTTCGCGCTTGCAAGGCAGGCGCTTAAGCCGCTGAGCCGTCTCACCGGCCCCAATACACGGTTCTTATTCAAGCTTTGCAGTCTATGGTTGGTCCTTCTTTTCACTTATCCTGGAAGCTAGGTTCCTAATAAACAATTATTTGCTTTATCTGGTAACTTAGGAGACTAACTTTTAAAAAGATGTGCTATCAATACAAACAGTACAAACACTGAATAAAATCTTTGTTTTAGACAGCAGACCCCTAAGGATTTGTTGTCGAATTACTGTGTACTGGAGTCCCTCATAATCTCACATCGCACTGCTAGGCAAGGACCTATCTGACAGTTTGGATGCAGATGTTTGCATTTACCATGACTTTGAGAAGGCTGCACAATCTGCCCCATTTTACGCTATACCTTTTCATTTCTCCATAAGGTTTATAAACTCCCAATATGCTAGATAAATCACTTAATGATAATTATTTTTACTATTAGATTATTAGTATTTTCCCCTTACCCCACTGGAACACCAGCCTCATGGAGCAGGGATTTGCTCACTGGACCATGGTGGTGTTCCCTGAAGGCAGGATAAGAAAGCTGGGCTTGGTTCCCGGGAGGCTCCTGTGTAGACAACAACACGGGCCACAGGGGACATTGCTGAAGCAGCAGAGGCCACCTGGGCCACTCCCCTTCTATACTTCCCCCAGTGCCCATGGGACACAATGACAGTCTGTGGAAAGCAAGCCAGCATTCATGCTGAACCTGCTCCTGGGCCTCATAACTGAGCATCTGGAAGGTTTAAGCTTCCAGAAGAAGTGCAAGCCTGGAGCTTATGACTAGGGGGGCCACACTCCTGGTTCACCTGGATAAGCCCCATTTACAGCTGCTGTCCTGTTATAATCACAAAACGCACCCCAGTCCACTCATTGAAGTGTCCACGCTTAAAGAACCAGGAGACAGGGATAAATAAGCTGGAGAGGAAGCTCCAGGAGAAACAGAGTTACCAGCTACGTAGGAGGCAGCCCCTCAGTCATCAGGACTAGCTCAGTGTCTGGTACATGGCTGGGGACATGGGAAGACAACAGAAGACTGAGAGAAATTTCTAAGTACCTACGTAGCCAGCAAAAGATGGATGGACTCTCATGGGAGGTTCTAGCAGAGGACTCCCAGGGCTCATCTGTTGGTTCTGGGCCCCGGCAGGTGACAGAGAGAACCTCAGGGTGAGGGGGCAGAGGACAGAGAAGCACAAAAGTGATGACCCATATATTAGTAGCATGGTCTTCATTTTTGCAAAATGAACATATGTTTCCAGTTAAAGTAACATATAAAATTCGTACACTCTTCATAAAAAATTAACACAGCAACATACAAAATGGTACAAAGGCAAGATTTTGGCAATCTCCTAGCTGGGAGAGAGGCTTCCCTCTGTTTTTAGTTTTGTTTTGTTTCGTTTAACACCAATGGGAATTTGTTTTTCTTTGTATCGGTACATTTAGATATAGTGATCACATTCATCACAGGGAATTTGTACCAGTACATGATATATCTTGCTGCTTCTTTTTTTCCCATTCCCCTACCCTCCCTTCAACCCCTCTTCAACTCTTCATTTACAAAAGCTTTGTTTCCATTTTACCTCTTATTTTTTTTTCTTGTCCCTTCTCTCCGCCCCCCCCCACCTTGTTCCTCTTCTCATTTGAACATTTCCCAATATCTATGATACATTTTTGCCCATATTTACACTTTTGGTTTCTCACACCAGAGAAGCCATGTGATATTTGAACATGTGTGTCCAATTTATTTCACTTAAGAGTATGGTCTCTAGGTGCATCCATTTAGCTAGAAATGTCTCAAGTTTATCCTTCTTTGTGGCTGAGTAGTACTCCATTGTATTAAAAAAAAAAAAAAACCACATCTTCTTTATCCATTTGTCAGTTGGTGAGCATCTGAGCTGTTTCCAAGATTTGGCTGTTACAAACTGTGCCACTATAAACATGGGAGTGTGTATATCACTGCAGTATGATGCTTTTCATTCTTTTGAGAAGGTACCACGAAGAGGAATAGCTGGGTCAAATGGAACCTCTAGGTATAGTTTTTTGAGGAATCTCCACACTGATTTCCACAGTGATTGTACCAGTATACACTCCCACCAACAGTGGAAAAGTGTTCCCTTTTCCCCACAGCCCCACCAGCATTTGTTATAGCCATTCTTTCTGGAGTGAGATGGAATCTCAGTGTTGTTTTAATTTGCATCTCTCCAGTGACCAGTGATATTGAACATTTTTTCATATATTTATTCATGGTTTCTACTTCTTCATCTGAGAAATGTCTATTCCCTTCAGATGCCCATTTTTGGTCTGGGTCTTTAAATTTGGGGGGGTCTGATTTTTTTTAGTTCTTTATATATTCTGTATAGGACTCCTTTGCCTGAGGTACAGCTGGCAAAATTTTTTTCCCACATTGTGGGTTGTCTCTTCACTCTGTTGGTGGTTTCTCTTGCTGTGCAAAAGCTTTTTAATAAGTTGTTACAGAAAACAGACCAAACATGGGAAGAAATGACACCAAGGAGGTTAAGGAGGCAGTTTATTACACCCGTGGGCTTCTGACTAGGATCTCTCCCAAAGAGCCAGAGCCCTACCTGGCCGGGTTTCAGGGCTTTCAAAGGGAAAGTAAGCAGAGAGGTACATAGGCAGATTCAGCACACATGATTGGAGGGTTGGGTGACATCCTGGGTTGTTAGGGGAGTCTAGACATTTCAGGTTACATAATAAGGCTATCAGTTATACAAAGCATGGGTTATACAAAAGAAATGTCCTGTTACATTTTAAGTTACACTATAAGACCATCAGTTACACAAAGGCAGCAAAGACAGGGGTTTACATAAAGGAAGAAGTATTCTCATATTGGGCCTGCCAGACACGACCACTTGGTCTTGGTGGGCATCCTGGCCAGGCTTTTATTTAAAATTTTAATTTTCCCCCTAACTAAAAATTAGTCAGAAAAACCATTTTCAGACATGTTGGCATTTAGGGCTGTGTAGGACGGACCTGATCTGAGAGTCATCTGAAGGCTGATGCTATTTATTTGCTTTGTAATGAAAGAGGTGAGCCAATTTAAGAGGTAACGCCCTAGTAGGAATATGAAGAGGAGGCCGGTTAGTGGTCCTAACAGAGCTCCTAACTGTGGCTCCCAGTTTCCCAGGGAGCTCCACCAGTAGGAGCCCATCTGCCTGTCTCGGGCCCGCTGGTTTATTTGTCCTCGCAACTGGTGGGCAGTTTCTCTAACAACATCAGACTTATTAGCATAGTAACAACATTCTTCCTCTAAGAACAAGCAAGTGCCTCCCTGTTGAGCAGTGAGGAGGTCTACAGCGCTATGGTTTTGGAGGACCACTGCAGCCGAGGAGCCAATTTTGTCTTGGAGTGTGTTGAGTGCTCCTTGCATTGCTGTAAAATCATCCTCTATCTGGGTGTCTAATTGTAAGTACTGTTGTTGGCCCATGCCCAGGGCAGTGGCACTGAGGGTTAGACTCCCTGTTATTGCTATTCCAGCCAAAATTGGCAGTACCACAGGATCTCGTATTTGGTGGGGCTGGTGGACATATGTGGGTCCCTGTTGACCTGAGTAGACAGAGAGGTCATACACGAGGTAGGCGAGGACACAGAGACTCATTTTTGTGCTTGAAAACAGCCGAAGGGCCCCGTCAGAGCAAATAAAGAAGATTTCACAAGGGTCCATCAGGGAGCCTGAGGTAGCAATCAGGACATCTATACAGTCAGCTGAGATATTTGGCATTGTATAGGTGCCTAGGAGGCAGGAGTCATTTCCTCATACCTCCATTGCGTGGGGCTGGAGCAGAGGACCAGGTATAGAGGTACGGTTAAAGTTGGTGGCATTTAGGATCAGGCCTAAGGCACCGTAAGAGAGGGCTGTGAGGGGCACACAGAGCCAACAATCATTTCCCAATTTTGGATCTACAGCTCGGAGGCCCTGATGGGTACCACTGACCAGGTGCAAGAGGCCAGGCGTTGGGGGCCCTGTGTAATTAGTTGAGGGCACAAGGGCCAAAGGGGAGTTGAGTTAGAGAGCTATTTGAAGATCCACCATAGCCTAGAGTGCAGTCCCATCTGGGGCAGAACCCGACATTAGTTTTGCTCTTGCAATAGCCCTTTTCTTGGCACCATTCAGGACAGACATATTTGTTGTTGGTTTGATATTCTCGTTCCCATTTTAAACCTTTGCATCCTGTGAAATAGACGTGGGTACCCCAACCTGGGTTGTTGGCTTGAATTGGGCATGTATCAAAATAAGGATACACTTTAGGTTGAGAGAGGTCCCATCTGGTCCAGTTGAGAATCACTGCAGGGTCAGTGTCATAAAGTTGGGTTTGAAATTCTCAGTGCCCTAAGTTTGTCCAGAAGATGTGTGGGCCAAGCAGGCCAAGCAGGAACAGATGCCAATTAGTTATGGAAGCTGTCTTAACCTTAAGAAAGGCAGTTTCGAGTACTCAGTCCTATAGTTACACCAATGTAGAAGAGAACGAAAGTGACCTTATGGGGGACTTCCCAATCCTCCAGGGACACAACCCAGAATCCTAGAGTGAATACTGTGATTAACAGGAGGTAGGGAATCAGAAACCAAACTGGATAGCAAAACATGAATTAATCAGGGCAGATGCTCCGGTGTATGATGTCTGTCCAACTTCAGATGCACATTGACCTATCAGCTTCCAGAGTGACGAGAGCAGGGCAGGCTTTGAGAGCGTCGTCACCTCAGCGTTGTCTTCAAGGGAGTTGACTCATCCCGGCAGCCTCCAACAGTCTTCCGGGTGAGCTTTCTTGACCCACTAATGATGGATCCATGACTGGATCTCGGAAACTTTATCACTGCGGGAATGGTCAAAATAATTAAGTAGGGCCACCTCCAGACAGGTTGTAGGGGCTCCTTTTTCCAATCTTTAATCCAAACCATATCTCCAGGGTTATATGTGTGGGCAGGTATGTCTGTGGGTATGGCAGGCCTCTCAGCTATATTTTTGTGGATTTGAGAAAAGGTTTTTCCTAACTCTGTAAGTTGTTTCTGCAGAGATATGTTTGTTACCTAGTGGAAGGAGGTCTCCCTGGAGACCCCTAATTATGGATGGAGGTCTCCCATACAGAACTTTAAAGGGCATATTTCCTGTAGGCCCTTCTGAGCTTTGGACCTTGAGGAGGACCATGGGAAGCAAATCTATCCATGGTGCCTGAGTTTCTTGTTGATATTTACTTAATATTGACTTTAAAGTCTGTATTTATCCTTTTAACTTTCCCAGAGCTTTGTGACCTGTATGCTGTATGTAGGTTCCATTTGATTTTTAATTCTTCAGTCAGTTTCTGTGTTCTTTCTGCCACAAATGCAGGCCCATTGTCGCTGCCTATAGTTAGGGGCATATTCCCATATCTGGGAATAATTTTTCTTAGTAATACCCTATATACCTCAGTGGCTTTCTCAGTTCCAGTGGGAAATGCCTCTGGCCACCCAGAATAAATATAGCCAAGTACCAGGAGATAACTTCTGTAAAGTCTATCCGAAGGTCTTCAAAAGGAGCAAGTCCAGCATGTTGGATACCAGGTGGGGGTTTAGGTCCAGATGGGGGTTCAGTCCTCGTACAGATTTGACATCTCTAACAGAGGCACAGATGGAGGCTAATTTTGGAATATAATAGTGGTGGCTTAGAAGCTGATTCATAGCAGTTTTTCCTTCATGGGTGATATGATGATGGTGTTTTACCCAGGCATAGGCCAAATTCTATGGAACTATCATCCAGTCATCTGGTAAAGTCTAAGCACCATTTGGGCCCATGTGGGCCCCTTCCTGTTGTGCACATTTAACTTTTTCCTTGCAGTAGCAGAGGGGCCTGCTGCAGAGACTGAGGACAGTTTTAGGGGGTATTTCATGTTGGGCTTCCAGATTTTGTTTTTAAATCATTTGTCCCCCAGGTGGAGCCTGCTCCTGCCAATTTGGTGGCTTCGTCTGCTTTGTGATTGCCAAGAGTGACAGTGTCCTTTATTTTTTCGGTCCCCTTTACAATGCATAATGGCAACCTTCTTAGGTTTCCAAATTGCAGTCAGGAGTTGAGAATCTCATCCTTGTTTTTAATTTGTTTTCCTTCTGTGGTCAGGAGTCCATGTTACTTGTATACCATTCCATGAACAGTGACAAAGGCATACCTAGAATCTGTGTATATGTTTACATTTTTCCCTTTTTCCCAATTAAGAGCTTGTGTTAAGGCCCACAGTTCAGCCCGTTGAGCAGACCAGTTTCAGGGAAGAGGTCCAGCTAGGAGCAGCACTTGCTCCATGGTAACAACAGCATATCCAGCCTGGCTTTTTTTTTAATCCTTGACTGAGCTACTTCCATCTATGAACAGGGTGTACTCAGCATCAGACAAGGGCTCCATCTGTACATCGGGCCGGCTGGCAAAAAGCTCATCAGTCAGAGCTAGACAGTCATGGTCGGGGGGCAGGGAGGCAAGCTTGTTGGGCAGGAAGGTAGCAGGGTTTAGAGGCTTGGTCAGTTGGAAGGTGAACTGAGGATTTTGTGTAAGAGTCCTTGGTACTGCGTGACTTGGCTGTTGGAGAGCCAGCAATGTTCATGGTTATTTAGGAGGTCCAGTACAGCATGTGGCACCTGGATGGTTAGGTCTTGGCCTAAGATGAGCTCATCGGCTTTCTTGATCAGAAGGACAGTGGCTGCCAGAGCATGGAGGCAAGGGGAGCAGTCCTTAGCAACTGGATCTAGGTGTTTTGACAGGTAGGCCACTGGGCGCTATTAGGGGCTGACAATCTGAGTAAGCATCTTTGAAGCCACATGTCGTTATTCATCAACAAACAAGTTGAATGGGTGAGTTACATATGGAATTTCCAAGGCTGGGGCTATAGAGAGGGCCTTTTTAATGTCATTGAAGGCTTTTTCTTGTTTTGGGTTTTAGTCAAAAGTGTTGAGTCTTTTCTGGACAAGCCATTGTGTAGAGGCCTTACTTTTTTTCTGTGAACTCAGGAATCTAGATTCTGTAGAAGCCAGCAGTTTCAAGGAATTTGTGGAGTTGTTTTTCTTGTGGTTGGAACTGGGATGGAGAAGACAATCTCTTTTCTTTTCAGTCCAAGGGCATGGTGTCCCTGATTTTAGTCAAATCCCAGATATCTGACTTTTGCTTGCAGATTTGTGCCTTTTTCCAAGATACCTTGTAGCCAGTTTTTGTCAGATGTTGTAGCAGAGCTCTTGTGTCTTTCTAGCAGGCAGCTTGGGTGTCATTAGCCAGAAGATCAACATATTGGAGTAGGGTGCAGTGATAGTCTGTGCTGGGAAACCAGCTTTGAGGACTTTTTCAAAGAGAGTAAGTGAGTTTTAAATCCTTCAGAGTGTCTGACCATCTGTGATTATTTTGCAGTTCTGAAGCCTCTGGATGTGTGGTTGATTTTTAATCAAGTCTCTTGTAGCATGGAGTACTGTTTGATGCAGGTGGGGGTTGTCCTGGGATGGTTTCACAATCAGAGGCAGGTGGTTAATGGCCCAAACTCAGGAAAAGAGTCTTGAGAATTTCTGGGTTAGTTTTATCTGTGTGTGTCCATCAATTGCCGTTTTCCTTCTTGGGGGACCATGACAGCAACCAGGAAATGTGATTGTGGAGCTAGAGGGACAGACAAGCAGATTGCCCCAGAGAGAAGGTGATGGTGGCCCCTAACTTAGATAGGATGTCTCTCCCCAGGAGTGGGGTTGGGCACTCCAGCAAGTAGAGGAGCTCATGTGTAACCTGATGTCCTCCAAGGCTGCCAGTTTGTGCCTGGCAGAAGGGGGGAGAGGTAGGAGTCCCAGTTGCCCCTGTGATGGTAACCTTTTTCTGACAGAGGGGCAATAGTTTGGATCTGCATCTACCATCTGTAGATTTTCTGGGGCCTTAGGGTCAAATGGAGTGTAGGCCCCATATGCTTTACAGAGCCTCTCATAAAAGTCTGAAGCTTTATCAGGCTTCTGGGTAACAGTAGCAACTTTTGATAGGCTTTTTGCCTCCTTCTTCACCTTTGAGAAGCACTTGATGGTATATGTGGATTGCTTTGTTTCCCTCTGGGGAGTTGTAATCTCAGGCAGGGTCGTCCTTCGGAAAGGCTGAAGCTCCCTATCTATCAGGGTTGACATAAGAGCAGGGACTTCTCCCTCCAATCAATTCTCAGCTTCTGTTAAAATTCAGCAGTGCTCCTCAGTGTTGAACAGTCAGAAGGAGTTTCCGACAGTCATCTGAAGTGGGCATTAGATGATGCCATCTGACCAGGATAGGCATGTAAGGGCAGCTGTAAAGCAGAAGGCTCCGGTGTGGAGGGCCTCGGTGACAGAATGCAGGCAATGAATGACTGGACTCGCTGGAGTTGGGGGTGGAAAGGCAGGCTGGTGTGGTATCAGATGAACTGGTGGAGGGCTGGCAACAGAAGGACTGGTGGCTGGAACTGGTCCAATTAGCTAGGAGTAGAGGAGCCAGGAGCAGGAAGGGGGAGGGTTGGCCCAGTGGAACTGTAGGTTCTGGCAGCAGCTGTGGTGGCCAATAAGGGATGATACATCTGCCAAGGAGGAATCCTCAGGAAAAATGAGTTTTTGTTCAGGGAGTCTTGTTCAAGAACAGAGCCAGTTTGGTTTCACTTTTACTCCATAGTTATCAGGGAATCCTCTTGAAGTTGTTTGCATACAATCTAGCATCGTTGGTTTATCTGGCTGGCACCCATTCTGTCTTCCTGCAGTGTATGTGGTGTGCCCTTGAACAGTGCACAACAGACAAAGGGTGGGTGTCCCTCAGAGAGAGAGAGACCATTCAGAGGCCCACCTGGCTGCTTGCCTCTCAGCAATGCAGGGACTGTTCAGACTATGGAGGAGCGTCAGTAGGTTCTCTGTTCTGTCCTGATTAGACGCGTCCATGGAACTGCAGGTTGGGGCCCAATCAAGCTCTGTAGCTCTGAGGTCCCAGAGGGCCTTTCACCATGGAGTACAGAAGGGCCTTTCACCATGGAGTACAGACAGAACAGCCTACCGCTTTTGCCCTCCGTTACTAACAGTTACACAGTCATTCAGCAGGCACTCAGAGGTTAAACATTCCAACTCCTTTTCCCTCACAGGTGGCCTTAACTAACAACTAACTAATGAGAGGTGATCAGGCTCTTCTGCCCAGATCTGGGCAGGACTGATTAACAGACTGACAGACTGACTGGGGCAGCCCCCAGGGTCTTACCTTACCTGAAGACCTACCCAACTGTGTCCTTTCCCCCTCTTTGGGTCCAATGAGAGCCATTAGTGCCAAGCAGGGGCCTCCAATCCTGGCCTCACAAGGGGACTCCAAGAAGGTCTGGAGGGCATGCCTTCCCATCGAGGACCCTGGAGAGGTCCCTGCTTCAGCCACCAGGCCTCAGAGAGTGACCTAAGCAGTGTAGCATGGTCTTCCCAGTCAGGAACCAAGAAATGTTATGGAAAACAGACCAACCACGGGAAGAAATGGCACCAAGGAGGTTAAGGAGGAAGTTTGTTACACTGCTGGGCTTCTGACTAGGATCTCTCCCAAAGAGAAAGTGAGCAGAGAGGTACATAGGCAGATTTGGTGCATATAATTAGAGGGTTGGGTAATATCGTGGGTTGTTAGGGGAATCTAAACATTTCAGGTTACATCATAAAGCTATCAGTTACACAAAGCATGGGTTATACAAAGGAAGAAATGTCCTGTTACATTTTAAGTTACACTGTAAGGCCATCAGTTACACAAAGAAAGCAAAGACAGGGGTTTACATAAAGGAAGAAGTGTTCTGCTGTCGGGACTGCCAGACATGTGCTTGGTCTTCGCAGGCATCCTGGGCAGGCTTTTATCTAAAATTTTAATTTTACACCTTTAAGATGTGATCCCAGTTTTTGATTCTTTGTGATTGTTCCTGTGCAATCAGGGTTTTGTTCCTAAAGTCTTTGCCTACACCAATGTCTTTAAGAGTTCTACCTATTCTATCTTCCAGCAGATTTAGTGTTTCTGTTTTAATATTTAGATATTTGATCCATTTCAAGTTTAGTGCACATGAAAGATATGGGTCTAGTTTTAATCTTCAGCATGTGGAAAGCCAGGTTTTCCCATACTGTTTATTAAAGAGGCTGTCTTCCAGCGAAGGTGTTCAGCTTCTTTGTCAAAGATAAGTATATCTGGACTTGTTTCTGCATCTTCTAATCTGTCCCATTGATCCTCAGGTCTGTTTTTCTGCCAGTACCATGCTGTTTTTATCACAATAGCTTTGTAGTATAATTTCAAGTCAGGGATTGTGATGCCCCCTGCCTTGCCTTTGATGCCCAGAATTGCTTTTGCTAGTCTAATTTTGGATTGTTTTCTCTAATTCTGTGAGATATGCTATTGGAATTTCGATCAGGATTGTGTTAAATCTGTATAACAATTTTGGAAGTAAGGCCATTTTCACTATATTGGTTCTACCTAAGAACAAGGGATACCTTTCCATTTTCTAATATCCTCTCTGATCTCCTTTTTCAGAGTACTGTAGTTTTGAATGTAAAGGTCTTTTTCTTCTTTGGTTTGATTGATTCCTAGGCATTTCATTTTTTTGGATGCTACTGTGAAAGGTGTCATTTCCATAATTTCATTTGCAGTAAGTCTGTTATTTGTGTATAGGAATGCTATTCACTTTTTGAGTGTTGACTTTGTATCCAGCTATGCTACTGAATTTGGTTACTAAATCTAGAAGTCTTATGGTGGTATTTTTGGGGTTTTCTATGTAGAGTATCATGTCATCCACAAATAATAATTTAACTTCTACCTTCCCTATCCTTATTCCTTTTACTTCTTTCTGTTGTCTAATTGCTTTGGCTAATGTTTCCAGAACTATATTGAAAGAGTGGTGACAGGATACATCCTTGTCTTGTTCCTGATTTTTGAGGAAGCTTTCAGTTTTTGTCCATTTAGTATAATGTTGGCTGTTGGTTTGTCATAGACGGCTTTTATCAGATTGAGATAAAGACCATCTATTCCAATTTTCTGCAGAGATTTTATCATGAATAGGTGCTGGACTTTGTCAAACGCTTTTTCTGCATCTACTGAGATGATCATGTGGTTTTTGTCCCTGGCTCTGTTGATATGGTGTATTACATTTATTGATTTGCATATGTTGAACCATCCCTGAATCCCTGGAATGAATCCTATTTGGTCATGGTGTATAACCTTCTTGATGATTTGCTGCATTCTGTTTGCCAGTATCTTATTGAGGATTTTTGCGTCTATGTTCCATAGGGAGATCAGCCTGTAGTTCTCTTTTTAGCTTGGATCCTTCTCTGGTTTTGGTATCAGGGTAATGCTTGCTTTCAGGAATGAATTTGGAAGTATTGATTCCCTAACAATTTCACTAAAGAGTTTGAGAAGCAGTGGCATTAAGTCTTCTCTAAATTTCTTGTAGAATTCAGCAGTGAATCTGTCAGGGCCCGGGCTTTTCTTTGTTGGTGGGTTTTAATTACATCTTCAATTCCATTGACTGATATTGGTTTATTTAGAATTTCTGTACCTTCTTGATTCATATATATATTTATATATATTCATATATATTCATATATATATTCATATATATAATCATCTTGGGTAATTTATATATATATATATATATATATATATATATATATAGGAATCTGTCCATTTCTTCTGTTTTCCATCTTATTAGAATACAGTTTCTCAAAGTAGGTATTGGTGATCTTCCAGATTTCTGCAGGATCTGTTGTGATTTTACCCTTTTCATTCCTAATTGCATGGATTTCAGTCTTTTCTTTCCTTTTTTTTTTTTTTTTTGTGGGTACTGGGGGTTGACCTCAGGACCTTGCGCGCCAGCAGGCGCCCATGCCGCTGAGCGATATCACAGGCCCCTTTTTTCGTATGTGGGTTCCAGGAGTCAAACTCGGGCCCTCACGCTTGCCAGGCAGGCGCGCCTACGCTGCTGAGCCATCTCACCGGCCCTTTTTCTTTCCTTTTTTGTTAAGGTTGGCTAAAAGCTTATCAATTTTATTTAATGTTCAAAGAACCAATTCTTCAATTCATTGATTTTTTATATTGTTTTCTTAGTCTCCACTGCATTAATTTCTACTCTGATCTTTATAATTTCCTCCCTCATACAAGCTTTGGGCTTGATTTGCTCTTCTTTTTCTAGAAGCTTGAGGTTCAACATTAGGTTTTTTATTTGAGCTCACTCTGTTTTTCTGATACAGGAATTCACCCTATAAATTCCCCTCGTAGGACAGATTTCATCATGTCTCATAAGTTCTGGTACGTTCTACTGGCATTATCATTTAATTGTAGAAACTGCCTAATTTCTTTTTTAATTTCATCTGTGACCCAATGGGTTCAGGAGGGTGTCATTTAATTTCCATGTGTTTATGAAGTTCTTGTGGTTTCTTTTGCCATGGATTTCCAATTTCATTGCACTATGGTCTAATAATATGCATAGGATAATTTCAGTTCCTTTGAATTTACTTAAGCATGTTCTATGAGCTAGTATATGTCTATTTTGGAGAACGTCCCATGTGCAGCTAAGAAGAATGTGTATTCTGGTGTTGTGGGGTGGAACACTCTCTAGATATCTACTAAGTCCATTTGTTCAAAATTTGGTTCAGTTCTGATACTTCATTGTTGATTTCTTGTTTAGTTGATCTGTCTATTTTTAACAGTGGAGTATTGAGGTTCCCCATTACAATTGTTGTAGTGCTTATTTGATTTTTCATGTCTGTTAATATCTGTATAATATAGTTGGGTGCACTGGTATTTGGTACATATTTTTTATGATTCTTACTTCTTTCTCTTGGATTGTTCCCTTTCAAGGATGTAGTGGCTTTCCTCGTCTCTCTTAATCAGCTTTGGCTTGAAATCCACTTTGTCTGCAAATAGAATGGCTTCCCTGCTTTCTTCTGGGTTCCTGTCCCATGTAGTTTTGTTTTCCATCCTTTGACTTCCATTCTATAAATGTCTTCTTGAATTAAATGTGTTTCTTGAATGCAACATATTGTTAGATCTTGTTTCTTGATCCATTCTGCCAGTCTTTCTTTTGATTGGTGAATTGAGACCAATAACATTACTGATTATAACCAATATGTTTTGACTCATCCTTGTCAAGTTATTTTCCTGTTGTTGTTCCCTGTTTTTCCCACTCTGCTTAATTGCTTAACTTGCCTGGAAGATTCATTTTGTTGGGGTTCATGGAGTTGTAGTTCTTGTTATCTCTATCTAGAATGTCCTTTGAAACATTCTGGAGTGCTGGTTTGGTGGTCATGAATTTTCTCAGATGTTCTTTGTCATGAAAGTATCTTTTTTCCCCATCAATTTTGAAAGATAGTTTTTTAGGGTACATCAATCTGGGTTGGAGGTTGTTTTCCTTTAAGGCTTGAAATACTTCATTCTGAGCTCTCCTTGACTTGAGAGTTTGTATCGAGAAGTCTGATGTGATTCTGATGGGCTTTCCATTATAGATGATTTGTTTTTTTTTCTCCTTCCAGCTTTTAATATTCTGTTCTTGTATTGAATTTCTGGAATCTTGATTATTATATGCCTTGGTATAGATTTTTTTTTTTTTATCTTGGCTAATTGGAGTTCTATATGTCTCACTTATCTGTGTGTCAAATTCTTTTTCCCTGCTTGGGAAATTTACCATTCTTTCTGTGAACAGGTTTTTTATGTCATTTCCACTATCTCCTGTTTTTTCACTGACTCCATTCAATCTTATGTTATCCTTCTTTGCATCATCTAGCAGCTGCTGAATTGATTTCTCATAATCCCTTGATATTTTTAAGAAATTTTTCTTTTTGTGATCATTAACCACAATCCTGTCTTCTAGGTCTGATATTCTGTCCTCATATTGGCTCATTCTACTGCATATACTTTCAATGGAATTTTTAATCTCCTGGGTATCTGTTTGAATCTGTTTTATGGATTCCATTTCTTTCCTATGTTGGGCATTCATGGTTTCCATTATTTTCCTAAGCTTCTTTTTTTTTAATCTGTATCTACTCTAGAGTCACTAAGCATGTCTTTCATTATGGTCACCACCTCTGTAGTTATCTGAGAAATTATTTCTGATTTTATTTTTTCTAGAGCCTTGTTCATCTGCTTTCTTTCTTCCGCTCTTACCACTTCAGGGAGTCCACATAGGTGACTTCTGAATTATTCCACCTCATTGCCCCTGGGTTTGCCTTTGGTGAGCTGCAAGTCTGGAGTTGCATATTGTTTAAGTCTTCTCATTTTCTATTATTTTTTAAGTTAAATCCATGGGTTGATGCTTGAAAATTGCTTATGCTGAGTAGCTTTATTGATAGTATTTAGAACCCTTATGAAATGACTACTTCTCCGAGGTATCTTCCAAGTATAGCTGTTTTTTGTTTTTTGTTTTTTTTTTAATTTATTTATCTTTTTATGGGTACCGGGGGTCGACCTCAGGACCTTGCGTGCCAGCAGGAGCCCATGCTGCTGAGCGATATCACCGGCCCTTTTTTCGTATGTGGGACCCGGGAGTCGAACTTGGGCCCTCGTGCTTGCAAGGCAGGCACTTACGCCGCTGAGCCATCTCACCGGCCCCCTGGTTTTTGTGTTTTGTGTCTGTTGAAAGATTCTGCCTCTTCTATTTAATGAGGTTGAGCAGTTGCTGCCTACTTGGTCTAGCCCCTGGTTTTTTGGTACTGGCTTATAGTCTTTTTTATGACCCTTAGGCAATCTCAGTCTTGGTACATCAGGAAGAACAACCGATTACAACAATTATGTCACTTTGGCTAAAGTAGTACATTCAGCAATTACAACAGCATCAAACACAGCCTACAACATGACAAACTACGGTAACTATTAACTTGCCACCTTTAACCATATGAATTAGATTTGTGGTTATATAACAAAATCTAAAGTGAAACTGAAAATTGTATACAGTAAATAAGTCCACAATATGGTGATTTTTGCCCTCAGGGGAGAAAATTTAAAAGGGGTTAGGGAGAAAACAGAGAAATAGAAGGAGAGGGAGAGATTAGAAGCAAGGCTGGAGGACAAGGGAAGATTACACAAACTTTGGGGAACTGATGAAGAAGATAGGAGGGAAACAATGAAGGAAGAAATAAAAGTAAGAACAGAACAGAACAACAACAAAAAACTAGAAACCATTTTTACACTCATAAAAACAAGAACTAATAATCATGAGAAAATAAAACAAAACAAAAACAAAAGCAAGAAAAGAAAGAAAAAAATGAGAAAAAAAAAATGTCCACCTCAAGGTGTGTCTCTGCTGTCACTGGTAGACAACATGGGCCGAGTCCAGATCTGAGTTGATTAACCCCCAGCAAGCCAGCCATAATTTTACCTCAGGGTAGTGGATAATCCCAGCAAGGCTGCACCTTTAGTTCCACTGAAGTTCAGGCTGGTTTCTGGCTGTGAAGCTGGAACATGATTTGTTCAGCCTGCAACACTCTCTGTGCCTACTGCTGGTTTGAACTCGGCTCCCTGACCTCCTGCTGACTTGAATTTGGCAGCCTCACCCTCACACTGGGAGCTGCTGGATGGAGCTGGCCCACGGCTCTTCTGAGTTCTGAGCTCAGTTGGTCCCACTCCAAGATGTCTACCAACCAATCACCCTTTCCTGGGGGAACTCTGAACCAGAACAACTCACCAGCCACTGCAGTCCACTGCATACACTGTTCCGTTCCACTGGTGCATTTCTCTGTGGAAGCCTCTGAGGTCACCAGTAGTCACCATGCATCTGCAGTTTCAAGCCACCCCTCCCACACAGTGGGAGAAAGTATCACCTGCCACCTCCTTCATTGAAGTCTCTCCCTTTGCTTTCATGGTGGGCCTCAGTTCTTGCTTCAGATCCTTCCTGGGTCCCAGGGACCCACTTCCCTCCTTCTTCTCTTCCTCATGTTGCTATATTCCAGCATGTGGACACCAAATCTCAGAGAGGCTCTTTCTCTGTGGCTCGCCACTCCACCATCTTCCCAGAAACCCTCCATGTATTGAGACTCCACCTGGTGGAACTAGGGTCGCTGACCCCTGTCTCCAAAGCGGAAACACCTCATTGAAGCAATTAGCTGTCTCCACTGCAGGATGTTTGGAAGGATCCAGGAAGTGGCAGTGGAGATAAACCAACTCAGTGGCTCCCAAGTTGGGAGAGGGTGGGGGCTAAAAAACAAGGTGCAGGCCTTGCTCATCAGTCTCTCATCCTTCAAGAAACTCCTCCTTCCATTCCTTCGCTACTGGTGGCTCTTCTTCGGCTGATGCAAGAGAAATTGGCAGGGCTTCTGGGGCTGGGCTTGGGATGGGCAGCCTGGAAGGAGCTAAGGGTCCCTGTGTGAGCTGTTTTAGGAAAAGAGGGTCCTCACAGATTTCCTGTGGGCAGGGGCCTCCAGAAAGCACTAAGGAGCACCCAGGCCATGCGAAGCCAATACCATCCACTTCAGTTGGGGTTCTTGCACACTGAGACTGCCTCCCACCCAGGCAGCCAGTGGCTGTGGACTCCTGGGGCATGGCTGTAGGCAGAGGATTCGGAGTGCTCCTCCCTTTCCCCAGCTACAACCCAGAGACACCCAACTCTCCTCACCAAAGGTGTCCTTTAGGCCTTTCTGGACTCAAGACTGACTATGTAACTAAATCCCTGAAGACCACTTTTTTCTAGGAACCAAAAGGATTGCCCAGGGAGATCCCCTTTCATTTCATCTGTGCCCTTTAGCAACTCCACAGGACAAAGGGGCACAAGTCTTGCCCCTGTTGCCGATATTCTTCTGCACTCTCAACACATTGTGCACATTTTACCTTCTGTCCTCAGTGTGCACACACAATCCACAGCCCACGGTGTTCCATGGCTCACAGTGTTGGTACACATCCTGTGTTCAGCGGGGCTGGGTTCTTCATCCTGGTCACATGCTGTAGTTTGCTGAGCCATGCACCTGTGCACAGGCATTGGGCTTGAAGTGAAATCAGTGCTTGCTCCCCTTCTCCCTTTCTTCTTCAGGGCGGGTTTGGATCATTCTCATAAACATTTGCATCCTGCTCTCCAGAGGAGCTGAGTCCATCACAGTGCCCAGGGCTGCCAGCTTCTCTTCAGCCCAGCAGGAGCCAGGCATGTGTGTACACACAGATGCAGACAGAGAGCATCTGACAGATGTGTCGTTAATTCCCATTATGGATGAGAAAACTGAGGACCAGAGGGATTAAGTATCTCTCCTCAGGGTCACTCATCTGCCAAATGGCAGAGGTCACATTGCCTGACTCCTTGTCAGTGCTCTGCCAGCCATAGCTCTCTGCCCCAGTGGTCACTTCTAGGCATGGACTGGCAGACAGGCAGGTGCTCCTCGCTTCTCTCATCTTTTGTCCGTGAAGGACAGAAACACAGCCTCTCCCTCATAGATCCTCTGTCCTGCAGACCAGGCTGTCAGCTCCTGACAACCGGGCCCTTTCCCAAGGCTGCCAGATCCCAGCCCAGAAGACTGCATCACCATGGCACAGGCATCCACCTCTTCCTTTCTGCAGCTGATTAACTTCTGCGGTGAGTTGGTTATTTTCTGAAATTAATTTTCACCAAGAATGATTAGATATTAGTAGTAGTAATAATGGTAGTAAAGAATATCACAAAAATCCCAACTATTTAATCAATTAACTTTCAAGAAGCAAAAAAATCCCAAAAACAGTTTCAATGCCTAGATCAGTGATTTCCAGCATTTGCTGAGATCTCCCAGTTCCCTGCTTTGTGAGGAACTTGCCCCACAAAGCCCAAAATATAATTCTGATCAAAAAAACAAAACAAACCTAGCTGGGCATGGTGGCACATGCCTGTAATCCCAGATCTGGGGAGGCCAAGGCAGGAGGATCACCACAAGTTCAAGGCCAGCCTGAGCTATACAGTGAGTAGTTCAAGACCAGCCTGCACGACATAGCGAGACCGTGTCTCAAAAAAAAGCAGGGCCAGTGATATAGCTCAGCGGCATAAGCGCCTGCCTGGCAAGCACTGGGTCCTGAGTTCAACTCCCGGTACCCACATAAAAAAAATAAAAAAAATTAAAAAAAACCCTGCCTTTCTCGCCCCCACCCCCACCCAAGAGCTCTGAGAAGAGTAACCTGCTCTGGAAAAGACAGTACCAAAAAGGGCTCAGTGAGTGAGTGTCAGCAAGCCGCCCTCCATCTGTCTCCTGCCACTGGTCCAGACTCTAGACACTGGCTGCCTAAGTCTGCAGTGGTTATGTATATTTTTAAATTCTAGAGCAGCGCTGTCCAAAAGCAACATAATGGGAACCATATATATAGTTTTTTAAATCTGGTAGCACATTTTAAAAAGTAAAAGAAGCTGGGCGTGGTGGCACATATCTGTAATCCCGGTACTCAGGAAGGCTGAGGCAGGATGATCACAAGTTCTACCTCAGCCTGCACAGTTTAATGACTTCACAAGACCCTGTCTGAAAAAATAAATGGCTGGGGATATAGCTCAGTAGGAAAGCCATACTGTGTTCAATCCCCAGTACCCCCCAGAAAGTAAAAGGAATTAATTTTAATAAAATATTAATTTTATTTAACAAACATATCCAAAATACCACATTTACATGCAATCCAAAAACATTACTGAAAGAGATCAAATTTTGGTACTACCTTCAAAATTTGTTATCTTCAAAATCTGTTCATATTTACAACACATCTTGATTGGGGTAGCCACATTTCGCCTGTTTAATAGCCACATATGACTACTGGCTACCATATGGTACAGCACAGTTCCAGAATATGAAAGTTAAACAATCAGTATCATTTCAGAAGACATAATGTTGCACAGGTTAGAATTAAGTTTCAAGTGAAGCTCAGATGATCTTTTTAATGTAAATTCGTTTTCTTTTTAGTTAGTGAATATTAGTGGGTTTCATTTTGGCAAAGAACTAATCTTCAATATTTAAAAATCAAGAGACTTCTCATAAAAATCTGGATTTCTGGGTTTATTGTTTAAAACTTGGAGATCTGGCATCACTGCCTCACCTTCCCTCTTGGTTGCCAACTGCTGCCTCCTTTAGATGGAAATATTTGTCCTGGTCACCATCACTTCTCCCTAGTGAGTTGCATTCATTGCGCTGCACCTTTCTTTTCTTTTATCTTTCTTTTTTTTCTTTTTTTTTTTTTTTTTCTTTTTCAGTACCTATTTGGCCCAGAGGCCAGAGCTCACAAACCCCACTTTCTGGGAAGCCTACAAGGACATACTTGGGATAGTCCACTGAAGAATTACTAACTTGGGGCCATTGCTATTCTTGCTAACTACCTTAGAGTGGAATATGACAGCAGGAAGAGAAGAGTAAAGTCAGTCACAGAAAGAAAAAGGAACACCCTTCAGCATCAAAACCCCCATCCCCTTGGAGCAATTACAGATGAAAAAAAATATTTTTAAATAGAGATGAAAGTAATATAATTTTCCTTGCATATATAGTCTTACTGTGTACTGTTACATGGTGCTATAAACTTTAATGGAAAGAAATTCTTAATGGTGTATTTCAGAGTGCAGCCATGACCAACTATAAAATTGTAGATGTCAACATGTAATGTTTCAGCCATACAGATAAACAAACACACACTTGCTGGGACTTGTTGATGAATTGTCAAGGTTTTCTGGTTGGTAATTTTCCATGGTTTAATTGGAAAGATGAGTAGATTTTGTAAGGATGCCTGGAAATCACTTTTTAACCATTTGGAGAATTATATACAAGTAACGCAATACTGGAGAGCAGTGAGGCTGTGCTAGAGTGGAAGCAGAGAGGGCAGGTGGTGGTGACGGTTTACCACTGAGAATGTGTTTAAACACGAATTATTTATCTCGCATGTAGCACTGTGGGAAAATGCACAGACCAGAGAATTTGTCTACTTTAAAAATCTGGAAAATGGAATAAAAGTAAAAATCCTTACACAAAGGAGTGTGTAGGAAAAGACATCCGAATGATGTAGGAGGGATGGCAAAGGAGAACAGAGAAGCAAAATGTGGCCAAGGGTGCTGGTATCTATCAACTGGAGATGAAACTTTTCATACTGTCAGAGAGTCTTCTCTTCTTTGGCCTCTTCTAAGCTTTTGATTTTCTCCAAAAGCTGATTTTAGGCAGTGGTTCATAATGTACTAGTATTCCTAAGAGTTCTTGCAGTTTAGGACTCTTCTTATAGACCCAAAATCCTATAAAAAATTGACCCTTTATAGGTTTGTTTGTTTCCTGCCTCTACTCTGTTCCTTACTAGGCTGCAGGTCTTGGGAAGATCTTCATACTCCTGATACTGAGAAGAAAACCTCTCCTGGGTCCTTGAATAAAGAACCAGAAGAGGAAAAGTGAGGGAGGTGTTAGGAATGTAACAGCCTGTGAGTAGAGGGCAAGCGTGGGCAACCTGAGTTAAGAGAGGAATCACAAAGGGTGACCAATTGGTGGAGCCTAGCTGTGGAAGGCTGACCTTTTCACCATATATGGGGAAAAAAGAGCTAAAGACCTGCCTCAGCCAGGAGTGTTCTGCTACTACTATAATAACTGGATTAGTTCAGAGATTCCTCTTGCATTGCAGGTTTCTACTTCTATGATGGCAGAGGAGCACCAAACAGATCAACCTTCCTCAGAGAACAGCTTTTAAAACTGACCAAAATATAAAACCAGATTCCTTAAGTCATTGGAGATTTGGACATTTGGAAAAAGGGAATGTTACTGGGTGAGTGCCCCTTCCCCTTTTTAATAGCTCTTTGCCTGAAGACAGGTCCCACTTGATACCATGAAGAGTGTCAGTCTTACTATCTTGAAAAGCAGAAAGCAGACATGTGTGCAAACATAGAAGTTAGAAAGTTGAGAGGACAAATCCCCAAAGGGAGAGAGCTAGAATGGGTGACCTATATATTTTACATACAAATTCTATCCTTCCTGAACTGTGTGCTCAAAGGTGCGGGGCAAACCCCAAACAATCCAGCTAAGGCTGAATAGAATAATAGATATCAATTGCCTTTTGCATAGGAGACCAAGGTTTGGAATTTACATTCATCCATGTTATCTGCTTACTAAAACAACAAACAAAAGCCAATAGTCTTCAGTGAAATATAATAAAATCTAAAATCTCTACAACATATTGTTCACAATATCCAGAATATGATCCAAAATCACTGGACACAAAAAAAACACTGAAAATGTAACTCAGGCCAAATAAAATGCAATAAACAGAGACGAATCTTGGGATGCCCCACCTAGTGAAATTACCAAAAATTTTTAAAATGTAGTCAAAGTATTATAATCATGACATAGAGGAAAATATTCTCATAAAAAATGAGTAAATAAAAATCTCTGCAAAGATAATTTATTATAAAAAGAGCCAAATGGAGATACTGAAATTAAATAAAAATATGAAATTTTAAAAAATTCATTAGACATGCCTAATATCAGACTGGTGATAACAACAGAGTCAGTGAACAAGTGGATAGGCTAATAAAGTTACTCAACTGTAGAACAGAGGAAAAAAATTTTCTCTTATAAAACTGAATAGAACCTCATGAATGTGTGAACTGTTTCTAAAGGTCTAGCATATATCAAATTGGAGTCACAGTAAGAGAGAAGAGAATAGAACAGAAAAACTATCAGAAGATATATGGCTGAAAATGTCCCAAATTACGGTGAAAAATATAAATGTAAAAATCCAAGAAATTCAATAAACTACAAGCAAGGTAAATATAAAATAAATAACACTGAGGCATATTATAGTATAACTGATGAAAACCAATGGTAATTTGAAAGCAACAAGAGAAAGAGAACATACAGTAAGTCCCTACTTACAAACACTTGAGTTACAAACTTTCATAGATACCAATGCAACTCCCATTACAAACATTCGTAGATGGCAACAAATCGCAGAAGTAGCTCGCATGTCTGCTGGACACTGTCACAGTTGTGCTGCTGTGTGCTGACTGTACAATGCAATAGCATGCAGTAATACAGAACATTCAGGGGACACTGTGTTTGTGTGTGTGTGTGTGTGTGTGTGTGTTTGGTTTTTTATGCTTTACACTGTATATTTGTGTCAAAGTTGTATAAGACTCACTTTGTCAGACTTATAAACAAATCTGACTTGTGAACGTTTTCCCAGAATGGAACTCACTGGTAAGTCAAGACTTACTGTATTTTATAGAAGGGAACAATATTAAAAACTATAGCTATTACCTTATCAGAAATAATGTGGGCCAGAAGATAATTAAATAACAGTTTTGATGTAGTAAGAAAAAAATTATTGTCAACCAAGAATTCAGCAAAAATATCCTTCAAGAATTAAGGCAAAGGGGCTGGTGAGATGGCTCAGCGGTGTAAGCGCCTGCCTGGCAAGCGCGAGGGCCCGAATTTGACTCCCGGAACCCACATATGAAAAAGGGGCCGGTGATATCGCTCAGCGGCACGGGCGCCTGCTGGCGCGCGAGGTCCTGAGGTCGACCCCCCAGTACCCACAAAAAAAAAAAAAAAAAAGAATTAAGGCAAAATAACAGCCTTTTAGACCGGAATTTGCCACCAGCAAATCTACATTAGAAAACCTGTGAAATTTTCCAAACTGAAGGAAGCCATACTAAATGGAAATGCAGATCTCAGGAAAAAAGACAGAGTCTCAGGGATGGTAAATATATGGGTAAATGTAGATGACTATTTTAATTATCTTTTTAAAATATGAATACTTAAAGAAAAAAGTAATTACATGCTCTTACATTTCATGTAGAGTGATACAATTTGAATTCTAAGACTGAAAAATCTCCTTAATAATATGTATATTATAATTTCCATAGCGATTATGAAAAAATAATGTGAAGAATAACCAGAATGTCATTGGGTACAGAGAAATTCTAAAATTCTCTATTTACTTTACCCAAAAAGAGAGAAAATAAAAAACAAAAACCAGATGGAACAAAAAATAAAATTATGGACTTATATCCAACCATATCAATTGTTATAGTAAATGTTAATGAACTAAATATATCAACTAAAGGGGCAGAGATTATCAGAATTGATTTATACCAAAAAAAATTAAAAATAGAAAAGTAGATCATTTGCTGTCAATAAGGGACATAAGAGAGATTTAGAGTCAAAATATGTTTTAAAATGGTATACCATAAAAACAGTAAACAAAAAGGTCTATATTTATATAGCAATAAGGAATATTACCGGAGATAAGGAACAACATATTACAATACTACAAGAGTTACTCAGGAAGACATATAAATAAAAAAATGCGCTTAAAACAGCCTCAAAATACACGAAGGGAAAATTGACATGAAGGAAGAAACAGACACATCCACACACATAGTTGGGATTTTGACATCCTTTCAATAATTAGTAGAACTACTATACAAAAAAATCAGGAGAAAGAGAGTGATATGGGTCAATGTACAAGAAGTAATAGAAAAATATGGTGATTTTTAAAAACCTTATTACAGTAATAGACACATTGCCAAGAACAATAGGATAAATGTATTCAAAGTGAACAAAGTTATTTTGAGTATTTTGAGGGTAATTAATGGCAACATGTCTTTTACTATAATATTCTTTAAAATTTAAATGTTTACCATATGTTTTGACCACTACTCAGTGTGTAAATCCTTAGAGTGGTCCTGGCACTTAGCTCTGTACTAGAGTCGGTTAAAGTTCCAACTACCTGAAGAACTAGGGAGAAAAGAAGAGCCAGCATTAGGATAGAAGGGTGGGTGGGTATCCGGAAGCCTGGACTGCAGGGAGAATTATTCCTCTGTGTAGAGATGTGGGAGACTGTCAAGCTGCACTCTCCTGAGAAACAAAGCCCCTTGCCTCAATCTTTCCCTAACCTCTCCTTAAACCCTATTCACTCAGATATGCAGAGCTGGCTATATTGAAACAAATATTCCCTTAATTGGCCAAAAGAATGTGATCAAGTCTGGCCAAGTTCTGGTGGTCTCAGTAATAGCAAAGCAGCAACATGCAGGTGAGAATATCCTCCATGCTGATGGCTAGAATGGAGGCTCAAGCAGGAGCCTGTGAGATTCCAGGGCTAAGACATGAGATAATATCTCAGCTGAGGCCATGGGACTCAGAAAGAAACATACCTTCCTGACAGTAAAGGTGCCAGCCTTGCATACATCAAACTATTCCTTACATTGCTAATTGGAGGCCTTTATGCCTGGTACAAAATTGCTCTGTTTCTTATTACAGCTAATGCCTGCAACTTTTCTTTTACCTAGCACTCTGCTGCTACCCCCACCCGCCTCCCTGATTGATACCAATAAAAGCCATGAGTTTTTGGACTCCTGGCCTTTTGTTCCACAGAGAATATTGGCCATCCCAGAGCTCCTCAACTGCAGAACTTTCTCTGTCTTTATTTTGCATCCATGTGCCATATTGCTAGGTGGGATACCTCAACCCTCCACAGGGATTTTGGTATAGAGAGAGAAAGCAAAACCATAACAGTGACTTTCCAGTGACTGAAGGCTAATAAGGGACTCCAGGAGTGCATAGCTACAGTTCTGGCTGAAGCTAACTGCTGGCTCCCCAAGGGTGAGAAACCCCTAGGGTGGCAAGGATGGAGGGGGTTGTTTTTGTTTCTGTTTGCTTTTGCTGTTGCTTTGTTTCATTGTGCTGCTCTCCGTGGTTGAGGGCAAGGGGACCATCTGGAGAAGCAGCCAGACTGAATGTGTAGAAGCTGCTGCAGTCTGCATTTGCTCTTTCTCCCCAGTGGTGGGGCACATAAGGCTTATGCCCACTGGAGAGACTCAGACCTGTGGTCCAGTGTTCTCAGGAGAAAGATAAGAATCCTGCACTTAGCCAAGCAATGTAGCACACGTCTGTAATCCCAGTACTTCAGAGGCTGAGACAGCAAGATCGCTGCAAATTCAAGGCCAGCCTGGGCTACATAGTGAGTTCAAGGCAAGCCTGAATGAGACATAATGAGACCCTGTCTCAAAACAACAACAAAAATCCTGTGCTTAGCCAGGTGTGGTGGTGCACACTTATAATCCCAGCACCCTGGGGGCTGAGGCAAGAAGATTGCAAGTTCAAGCCCAGAGCCTGGGCAACTTAGCAAGACCTTGTCTCAAAATAAAAAATAAAAGAAGGGTTGGGAGTATAGCTCAGTATGAAAGCCTTGGGTTCAATTGCCAGAACTGCAAAAACAAAACAAAACAGAATCCTGGCCTTGTGAGGAACCAGGAGTATAACCCCAGTCTTGAGTAGTCACTATGAAGGCCCATATTGCTGCCCCCTCACCACACCCCACTGCTACCAAAGCTAAAACATAGTCCATGCTTCCCACATTCATATGCATGTTCTCTGCCCTGAGAATCATGCAGTTCTTGGTATACAAATTGAATATGTGGTATCAGAATATGCTATTGGATCTTGCTGCTGTTACAGTTATGGGATGGGGCAAAGAATGCTCAGCAGGACATTATGCATGACTCCTGAAATGGTAAGGATCTTGGGCTAGCACCATACCTGATCAGGAGGTCCCTATGCCCTGGAGAAGGGAGGTCTCTCCTAACTTCTCTCATTAGAAGTTGCTGTGGTTTGAATGTGTTTCCCTAGAAGCAGGTGTTAGAAACTGAATCACCAGTGCAACCATGTTGAGATGCGGCCTTGGAGAGGTGATTAGGCCACGAGAGCTCTGCCTTCATGAATAAATTAATACAGAGTAATCCTTCTAAGGCCTTGATGCTGCAAGTTCGATCTTGCCATCTGCTGCGTTATGATACAGCAAGAAAGTCCTCACCAGATGTGTCCCTTTAATCTCAGACTTCCCAGCCTCCAGAACAGTGACCCAAATAAACTTCTACTGTTTATGGTATTCTGTTCCAGCAGCACAAATAGACTAAGACAAAAGTCCTACAAGTATTCTTCTCCCATGTCTGCAAATCCCCATAAACCCAGCCAGATCGGGTTAGTGTTATGCTAAATGGAAAGAGACATGCTATTACCAAGGTATCTGGGAGGACCACCATGGGGCAACAGGAGTACTGCAGCAGCTGGCCCATCTTCCAGATGGACAATGGCACAACCACGAGGATCAGCATGAAGCCAATGAAGGCAAACAGGGCCAGCACCAGGGGGAGAGCCTCTCCTGGAGACAAAACAGCAAGAACAGGCTTAGGAACAGCTGTGAAGGGGAAACCACCCACTGTGGGCCTCCTCTGATTTCCTGGAGTTGGCTCTGCACCTTCGCCAAGACAACAGACCCTAGCATCCTGAGATTTGATATGTGCCCTGGTGACTAAAATTACCACCATTTTCTTAGGCTCTAGATTAACGCATGGTTTCCAGAAAGCCCCAGGGAAGATTAAAATCTTTTTCTTGGGAAGGGGAAGGGAGGGGCACAGTATGTGAAGGCACCAGCCTTGTAAGCACATACCTGGTCCTGCTGCCAGAGGAAGGCAGGGGCCAGGCCCTGGGCAGGATGACGGGGTGCTGAAGCAGAACAGCACAGAACCCAGCTGAGAGGTAACTGAAAACAAAGCGTTTTACACCCTGCTCTTGGCACTGATTTGTATTATGGAGGAAAATACTGAGTCCAGAAAACAGTTACATAACAACTATGCTATATCAAGCCCCTATTCCAGCCGCTAGGGCTACTGCCTCCTTCCAGCTCTGTGCTAGGGCTGGACACATGGGCCCCTGTTTCCACAACCAGTGTGAGTATCCCTGCTTTTACAGAAGAGACAGACAATGGCTGGATGGCTAAATGCCAAAAGAAACCTCCTGAGTGCTGTTAAGGAAGAAAGAAAAATATTTAACTCTTACTTATTTTTTTTTTTTAATACGCGGGTACCAGGAGTCGAACTCAGGACCTCACACTTGCCAGGCAGGCGCTTATGCCGCTGAGCTATATCACTGGCCCTAACTGTTACTTTTTTATACTTCTGTATCATTTAAGTTTTTTAAAAAGTTTGATGTGATTTTAAAAAGTAGTATGAAAAGGTGGTCAGCAAATCTGCATGGAAAATGTCATGGTTACGATATTTGTGAAAAAAAATAAGAACAATATTTATATGCTTTAGGACTACAGCACATGTCTGCACATAGGCCATCACTAAAGGATTACATTCTTTTGGAGGGCAATTTGGAAACAGTGATCAAAATTAAATGCACAGACTTTTGACCAAGCTACTCCACCTCCAGAAATTTATCCTTCAAATACATATATACACCAGCAAAATGATCTTTGTACAAGGGAATTAATTACTGCATTGGCTATAATGACAAAATATTTGGAAAAGGCCTAAATCCTATCGATAGGGGACTAGTTACACTGATCATAATACATATACATAATGGAATAGTATGCAGCAAAAAGAAGGATGACGGAGTTTTCTTATTGATATAGAAAAATCTACGAGATACAGAAAGTGAAAAAGACAAGATCCAGAAAAATCTATACATTAAATATATTCTCATTTACTTGTATATGCATTAAAACGTCTTCAGAAGGATATACAAGAAGCTTTCACCTATTAGAGAGCATATAGGAATTGCATGAATGGGGAGAGAAGTGGAAAAGAGAATTTCCATGTGCATCTTATATTTTTGAACCATATAATGTACTATATATTCAAAATAGTAATTAATTTTTAAAAACTAAATGGTCATACACAAAAATGTAACCAGTTATGTTTGAATAGTAGAATCAGAGGGTATAGTGCTTTGTTTGACTTGGTTTCTTTTCAAAAAGTTTTCAGACAATGTAGATTTAAAAAGCATAAAAAAATTCAAGGAAAAAAATAAGTGAAGTAAGATTATTCTGTTAGAACCTCTGTAAGGTCCCTTCCAGATCAAAGAAACTGATATCATAATGTGGGGTCTCTTAGAAGGCCTGGCTCTCTGGGGCCCCTAGCTGCCTCTCCTTTAGCCCCCTGTGACCCCAGGAAGTAACATCTGACCCCGGTGGAGGAGGCTTGGGGGAGAGTATTCCAGACAGCTGCTCGTGGAACCCCACCCAGCCCCAGGGTGGACCTCTGCCTCCTGGGGGGTCAGAGTGCCTGGCACACTGTCACCATGGGAACCCATCCAGCCTGGGGGCAAATCAGGGAAATCAAGGCACCTGGCAGGCACCCAACCACACACCAAGGGGAGTCCCTGTGTCTGGGCAAGAAGACAAGCAGGCCACCCTTACCTTGCACCTCCACACACTTTGTCTGGCTGAAGGCGCTGTTCCTCCCTATGGCCTTCACCAGCGCCTGGGCCTTTACGCAGTACGGGGTCCCTGGCTCCATCGTTTCGAGATGCACAGGAACACCCCCCCTCCTCACCATTTTGGCATGTTCCTGCGGGAGACCAGAAAACACAGTTATTCCCTGAGGGCAGCAGGACTGCAAAGGTGGAGGAGAGCTGGAGAGGGACAACTGCAGATAGTTCCTTTCCCTCTCATGTATCCATTCATTCATTTACTCATTCATTCATTCATTCATTCATTCATCTTTATTAAGGCATCAGGCACTGTTCTAAGCATGAGGACATGACACTGAGCAAAATAGACAAGTCCCCGCTCTCATGGAGCTTACATGCCACAGGGGACAAACAACACATAAATAATACAGAAATACATGTGAGACGGTGAGAGGAGCTATGAAGGACAGGGCAGAGAGAAGAGAGAGATGAGAAGGCACAGTGTGTAACGGAGAGGGAAAGTTTCACCAACAGGACATTTGGGCAGAGACCCGCAGGTCGGAAATCTGACTGAGCAGAGGCTTGGCATGGCCAAGGCTGCTAGGGGCTCAGTGCGCTAGAGCAGAGGAACCTGCAGACCACCTCTCCTCCTTCATCCATCTGTCCACCCTCCCAACTCCACTTCTCTCTCCAAGGCCTGTGCTCTGTGTCTGAGCCTGCAGAGGCTTGTCTTAGCCAAGCCCAGATGACTCAGGGTGCACGCTCCTCTCTCAGCACCAGCCCTGCCAGGTACAAGGGTGGGGAGTGGGCTCCATCCCAAAGAATCTGAGGGAGATGTTTCCTCCCTCCCACTAGGACCTGGCCTATCTCCTACACCGTTCCATCTGCCTGGTTGGCAATGTCATGTCCTACCTGTGGCCCTGACCCAGGAGGGGTAAATACCGGAATCTTGTGTTATTGCCTGCCCCACCTGTCCACCCCCTCTTCCAGGGGACACTACCCAACCTCCAGCCCCTGTAGAGTGCATGGAGGGACAGGTACATTGCCCTCAGACACTCCTAGGATCAGAGATACACCCAGCCTGAGAAGGGTCCAATCAAGGCAGCTGGATACCTGCAACCCCTAAGTCTCAGGCTGATAAGATGAGCATGGACAATGGATTCCTTGCCTAAGAATTTGGTCTTGTGAAACTGAATACCTTGAGCTGGAAGTAGGGATAAAAGGGAGGGGACATGGTGAGGAGCATCAGGCTGAGACACCTAGTTATAGGCATATGTAGGAAGGAGTGATGAGGGGGCAGGGCCTAGGAGTAAACTGAGGAGAGGGTCCCAGGAGAGGTCCCACCAGAAAGAGGCAAGGCCTTCTGTGTAGGTAAGGCTGTGCTGCTGCCTAGCTGAGAGTCTAGCTGCTCACAGATCCCAGGGAAGCACCTTATTGCATCACATTTATTCTTACGAGAGAGCAAGATTCTGTGTGCTGACTGGAGTAGGCCTCCAGGCTTTGTCACCATATCAGCTTGGACAGGGCTCCACAGGCCTGAATGTCTCCCAGTGCCTGATCAAGCTACGCCTTCTCTGCTGCTTATTTGACTATCCATTTATGAGGGCTGGCCTTCCACTCACCCAAGATATAGCCATCTTCCCACGGAGAGGGGCAGCTCCCTTCTTGGCATTTTGGATGGCCCACCCACTTGTAATTAGATGAGCTTAATCATAAGCCAGATCCTGGATCATGCTCCCACTTCTACACCCTTCCAACATACACACCCACACGAAGCTTGTACCAGCCTCATGTGCTTTCGAAATCATCCGGTTGATCTGGAATGCCCTGGCCTGCTGCGTCTAAGTGGCTGAGGAGACCAGCTAATGAGGGAAGGAAAAAAACGCACTTTAAAGACGTTATGGGCCCAACTAGGTTAAGAGTTTAGGGCAAGGAGGCAGCCCCCAAACTTCAGCCTGAAAAGACCCCCACCAAAAGCCTGAGATGGACCAAAGCAGTTCTTTGCAGAAGAAGCTGGTGGATGGGCAGCATACTTTCATCTCTCCTTTCACAAGCTTCACCCAAGATGTTCACCCTCAGGCTACCCAGACACTGAGCGCTGCAAGGGCCACATCTCCTCACTCACCCACAAAAAGCTGTGCCTCCTTCCCCAAAGTCTGATTCATGGGCCAAGGTCGGAAGCCTTACCTTGGTGTCAGGCTCCCTCCTCCAGTAGGCCACGAGGAACTGAAACTGGGGTCCCAGGTCTTCCAGCTCAATAATCAGATGGAAGCCATCCTTGGAGACCTCCATCCCAGGTGGGGTAAGGATGGCTGTTGGTGAAACAAGGGCAGAATCAAAGCCAGCCCCACAGGACTTATTTCCCTGAGACATGATGACCGTGTCATTGCTGGAAAGATGCCAGCACCCCTGGGGAAGGGAGGGCGTCAGCTGTAGCTTTCCAGAACACCAGTACTCTCCTGTACTCAGGAGGTGCTTACAAAATGTTTTATGAATGATGAATGGATGAATGGATGAATGAATGAATGAATGAATGAATGAATGAATGAATGAATAACAAGTCCCAACTCCTTTTTTTATCCCTCATCTATCATAAAGTCTTTTGTTCCTTTTCTGGGAACACATACTCAAGAAAAGGGATTAAACACAAAGTAGACATTATCTTTTTTTCTTTTAAAATTATGAGCTCCATGCTCCTCTCCACACCACTCTTTTTAGCAGAAATTGCTCTTCATTTACCAAACAACTGCCCGAGTTTGGGTCTATGCCGAGCACAGCTGAGCCCAGTCTTTGCGCCTCAGAATGAACATACCTGGCGGGGGCATATGCATCCCTATAGCTCACATAGATCCAAGGCACGTACTGGAACCTGATGACTTTCAGACATCAGCAAATCAGAAGCCTGTGGATGGGTTGGGCATTCTATTCTTGGCCCAAAGATTCTTCATCTCACATCACGACTGAGAGATGTTGGCAAGTCAGCTTTTTACAAATCCCAACAATCAATTCTAGAAATTACAGCCTGAGCACCAACACCATCTTTCACATTGTTAGGTCCCAAAGAGAGCCCAGCAGCCCCTTGGACACCTTTCCTGCCAGCAGACTAAGAACAGAAGGACCCATACAGGCAGCCTCTACTCCGTGGCTACTGATGGTGGGTCCACGCTTGCCTTGCAGAGTCAAGCACCAAAGGGCCACCCAAGTTGTTGGTCTTGGCTCGGGAAGTAGGATGGGGCATGTCCTGGGGTCAGGGGGTGCTCAGAAGAAAGGCAGTTCCTGGAGGGAGTTGGAGAGAGCATAGTATCTCCCTCACCTACCTTACGAGGACCAATGTTTAACTGGGCATTGGAGAGCTGCCCAGATAGGGGATGGGGGAACTTGGGAAGTCAGGCCTGCTGTGCAAACATACCTGGGCAGACGCAGCACCACTAGCATGGCCTCTGAAGCACCTCCAAGAGGAAAAGAGATGTTTGACTTCTTCACTTTTAAGTCATGCATGATTAAAATTGTGTCTTCTGTTCTCTCTCTCTCTCTCTCTCTCTCTCTCTTTTTTCTCTCTGCATACTTGTCTAATTTAATCCACTCGGGAAATTTAAGAAGGTAAATATTATTCCTGTTGTACTGAGAGGTTAAGGAACTTGCTCAGAGCCACACAATTAATGGCCAAAATTTAAGCCCAGGTTTTTCTGTGTTTCCAACCTGCCCCGTGTGGGGTGTTTTACCTGCTGTTCAACTCTGGCTATACATGACAATAACCTGGGGAGAATTTAAATCAGATCCTCTGGGGATGGGTCCTGGGCAAGTGGTTCCAAAGCTCCTCGGTGACTCCACAGTGTAGTCAAAACTACGAATCTCTGCTCTCCAAAAGATGTAGAGCAGGAGATTCTTTCCAGGAGAGCCCTCAAGCAAGATTTTTCACAATCCTGAGGAGAAGCTGGTGTGGCTTTTTTCATATGGGAAAGGACAGACCAAATGCCCTCAAGGTAACAGAATGCCATCCCAGCTGGGTCGCTAACTCCACTGCTCAGGGATCACACAGGAGCCATCCTGTGCCTCCTGTTGCAGGTGCAGGCTCCTGCTCCTCCATTCCTCCTGCAGCAAGGCTCTTTCCTGTTTATACTGCCTTCCTAAGCACAAGTTTTACTGCACAGCTCACCCACATGGCTTTATAGACACCCTTATCTCCATCTGTCCCAAGCCTTCTTTCCAACAGCAGCCCCCAAGCCCCAGAGATGGTCTCAGCTGCAGCACTAGGTGCCAGAGAAAAGTGGCGCAGGGTGCTGCCTGGGCACTGTGAGCAGAGACAGAGTTGTAGTGCCATCCAGTACCCCTTAGCCTCCCCCAGTGCCTAGCACTGCGATCCTGCCCCATCAACCAAATCCTCTCACTGTCTGGGAAGGAGGCCTGGCAGAGGAATACACATTCTGCACCAAAATTCCTACTGGCATCTCATTCTGACAGTTTTATTCTTGCCCCAGCTATTCCCTCTCTGCTCTCAAATTGTGGCATCCTAGGAAAATAATAATAATACCCACCAACAGCTGAGTGCTGTGACAGAACAGTACTGCACTGAGCATTCACACATTCCATCTCATGTAGTCCCCATAACTACCCAGTGAAGCAAACCATTACCCATTTTATAGATGAGGAGCCAGCAACCCTCCTGTCCAGTGGCTGAGCTAGAGTGTGAACCACATCCCTCTGATCCCACTGGGCCAACTTCCCTTTCAAAGCTATCTTCATCTTCCTTTGCCTTTTCCAGCTTGACGGGGGCGCACCTTCTAAACCCTCCTGATTTCCACTCAATATTACATGTTCCTCTATAGCCTTGACTTGTCCCATTACTGCAAGTGCTGCCCTAAATCTTCCTCTGCCCTCTCTTACAACAGAGGATATTCTGCCACATTAAGCAAAAAGAGGCCACTGAACGTCCCATCCCCTGCCCATCCCACAGCTCCACACTGGTAACATTCCCTCCCACACCTGTCTCAGAGGAAGAGCTGCCTTTCTCCTTCCCACCTTACTGAGTCCTCCACCCTGATAACCAGACTGCCATTCCCTCCATTCCACGGAACCACTTTCTCAAGGGCACACCCAGTGGCCTCCTTCAGCCTACCAGGAGCTGTTTATTTTCCCCTCCGTGGCCCTCTACCTCCTCAGCCACCCAGTGCTGTCCTTCCTTCCAACTACATTTAAACCTTAAGTTTTCCCAGGACCGTCTCCTGGAGTCTCTTTGTCCCATATATCTTGTCCCTGAATAATCTCACCCATTCTCAAGCCTTCATCTACAAACTCTGGGTTGTGATCTGGCTTTGACCTCTCTGAATCCCAGGACCTGATTTCCGGCTGCCAATCAGATACCCATGACTTGGTGTCTTGCAGGAAATTCAATCTCAAATTGCACAAAGACAGAGGCATCTCCCATTCTCAAGACCGGTTGCTCCTCCTGGGGTCCCTGTCTTGGGTAGTGCTCTCATCAGCCTCAGTCAGAAGCTGAGCACCATCACTGTCTCTGCCCACTCCATCCCCCAATGGCTGATTGCCATGCGCTGTCCTGTCTAACTCAGCCGTGTCTCTTGAATTCATTCTATCCTCCCCAACTCTTCCTCCACTCTTGTGATTAGGACCCATCTTTGCTCAGCTGGAGTGTTACAACCCCCCCCCCACTCTTCCCCTTTCCTGCAGGCTTGCCCCACTCCAGGTCACTTTGCGCAGAACAGCCAGATTGTTCCATAAGACAAACCTGGCCTAGACCTTCTCCTTTTCCATGGCTGTCCTCTACTTTCTTGACCAAGCTTCATGGCAAAGTCCTTTACCACGTGACCAGCCGCTTCCCTGCCCTCTACCCATGCAACCTTAGCCTCTGCTGTTTCCCAAACACACACATCCTTCTACACACTATCCATCGCTTGCATGTAGCCATATCTGGCCACCTATTTGGATTCTTCTCTTCTTAATAATTTCCCAGTTACTATTGCAATAAAAAAAGTTATTTCCCAGTAACTATATAAAGGAGCTGTTTCTGGCAGCTCTTAAATGTACAGATCTTTTTAAATAGTGAGTAAATGTGTGGTAATGAGGCACTAGATAGGAGGCAGTATAAGATTTATGGAGGCATGATCAGGGTAGGAAGAAGTGGTTTGGGTGCTATTTCCCCATTTCCAGATAAATGTTTCTTCCAGGTTCCTAATGACAGCCCCTCTACCACCTGCAGACCCTGACAGAGATGGTCAGAAATGACTTCCAAACAAGGGCATGAGAGAATAGCATGTGGGAAGCCATGGGCAGTTTCTGAGATGTACTAATAAAGGTGGTTTGTGTTCACAATATTCTGGCTTTGCAAGACTATTTTCATCCTAAAACAAATTCCAAATCTCTATGTGAACATGATTCCTGAAGGGGAGGCTGGAGCAGGCAGGGGAGGAAGCAGAGAAGCGTCTTACTTGAGTTTCGATTAAAGGGCTGCTCCAGGGTGCTCCAGGCTGAAGTCTGCAAGCCCAAGATTGCCCTGACACGGAGGCTGTACGGCACTGTGGCAGTGATGTCATCAGTGACGTCACACTCAGGACCTTCAGTGCGTGAGCACCATTTGCTGGGGATCCAGATGTCACTTGTGTACAAACTCTCATACTCGCTGGCCAAGGAGAGGAGGACACAGTGTCACTTCAGCCTCTGTGACCCAGACTCAAAGATGGTTGCAACTGCCTTCTTTCTCCTACTTCTTATGGATCATCAAAATAAGCATTTGTTCACCACCCCAGTTCCTCCACTCCTCCCTCACCAACCATCCATTTCCCTTACTCCTTTTATAACCAGCCAAGAGAAGCCTAAGCATAAAGCCTGATCCGTCCATTCCTCTCCATGTCCACAGTCACCACCCGCCACTGCCATCATGCCTTGCCTTTCTGTAGCCTCCCAGCTTCCACACTTCTGTTCTCCAAGCCACCAACTCAGTGAATCACATGTTTCTGTCCTTAATGGCTCCCGAAGCACTTGGAATGGAATCCAAACTCTTCCCTGTGGCCTACAAGGTTTTAGCCTTCTCTCTCCCAAGCCTATAAAATTGAAATTCTTAAGCCAGGCATGGTGGCACATGCCTGTAATCCCAGCAGGGGGGAGGCTGAGGCAGGAGGATCATTTCGAGTTTGAAGCCAGCCTGGGCTACATGGTGAGTTCAAGGCCAGGCTGAACTACATAGTGAGACCCTGTCTCAAAAACCAAAAACAAAAAACAAAAACAAACAAAAACAAAAACAAAATAAAAAAATTCTTGCACACTTACTTCCTGGTCATTCCTCCAAAACACTGACCTCTTTTTGCCTCAGACTAGCCTTTTCCCCTGACTAGCTGTTCACTCTGTCTCAAATGCTCTGCCCATGATGCTCACCTAGATGGTTCCTTCTGCCCTGCAGATACGGGACAAGTATCACCTCCTCAGAGAGGCCCTTCTGGCCACCTAATGTGAAGGCGCCACAGAGTTAAATCTATTGCATCAGCTCTGTGGCTGCCTTCTAGCACTGATCACCACCTGAAACTGCCTAGAACAGGGCTTCCCTTTCTATGATGATGGAAGTATTCTGTACTAGTGATGTTCAGCGTGGTAGCCATTACTCATGTGTGGCTATGAGCACCTAAATGTGACCATATGACTGGAGAATAGATGTTTTAATTTAATTTAACTTAATTTCAACTTAAATAACTACCTGTTGCTAGTGGGTACTGATTGGAGAATGCAGACCTAGTATATTTACTGTCTCCTCCTCTAGATGTTAAATTCCCTATATCCAGAAACCCAGCCAACCATATCCCTAATCCACCAGAATGTCTATGCATAGAGAGTTCAGTTTATATTCATTGCTAATGAAATATATTGAGCACCTTCTCTGTCATTGCCACTTAACAGTAGCAAGCACCTGGCCACCGAGAGACTAGACCCTGGTAGGCCCCGGGCCAGATCCTGTAGGGTCAAAACTTGTTTGGCTTCTAGGTACGAGCTCACAGTCAGTAAGACTGACACTGCCCCTATACACCAAGGATCTAGGTCTCCAACTACTTATCCATCTCAAGTCAGGATCGAACTCCTTGGACAGTTGATTCTGTGTTGAAAAGAAGCTGCACTACAATGTACTTACACACATTTTTTTTCTTTTTTTTTTTTGTGGGTACCGGGGGGTCGACCTCAGGACCTCGTGCACCAACAGGCACCCGTGCCGCTGAGCGATATCACCGGCCCCTTTTTTCGTATGTGGGATCCGGGAGTCGAACTCGGGCCCTTGCGCTTGCAAGGCAGGCAGGCGCTTATGCCGCTGAGCCATCTCACCGGCCCTTTTTTTCTTATACACATTTGTGTTCCCAGAAAGTTCACTGTCACATCCACGAGATGATTTCCCTTGCTTCTCCAGCTCTCCCAATGCCCATGCACTGAAAGAGCAGGTCATTGGAGACCATCTGTCCCTTGGCTCACAAAGCCCCCTTGAGCTAAGGAGGAAGGGCTGTGCCTGCAGGAAGCAACTGCTGTCTAAAAGCAAAAACAAAACTCACCCCTGGTACTCGACAGAATAGTACACTGTTTCTTCGTGCAGGACCACCGGGCTCCACATCAAGAGATGCTTCATGTTGGTTGAGTGTACAGAGAGGTTCTGAGGGGCAGGCAGAGCTTCCACTCCATCTGGGGTAAAGGCAAAGAGAGGCTGATGGGTAGGCTGACAGTTGAGGAATGCCATTGCTTTAAATTGGTGGCTAATGAAAGGCCTCGCAGGTTTATGAATCAGAACAATTCTAATTTCATCATGTTTGTGATAATGCTAAATTTTTTCTGTCATTATTGTAATTCTGCTTTTGGGACAAAATGACATATTAATAGTAATAATGGCTAATCTTTACCAAGCACTTATTTTATTCTGTTTTGGCCATGTGCTAGATTATTACATGATTATCTCATTTAATCTTCATGACCATACTGGGAGTAAAAGCAATGAGCTTCTCTATTACACAAATAATAAAACTGAGGCGCATTATTTATATATGTGTGCATGTATTTATTTTTAACAAACATAAAGATTATGCATATATATGGGTACCAATGTATAATTTCAAATCAAGGTAGCCATACATATCTCCTCAAACATCATTTCTCTGTGTTAAGAACATTCAAAATCCTTTCTTATAGCCTTTTAGAAATATACAGTATATTTGCATTTATCTATAGTTACTCTATTCTGCAATAAAACCCTTGAACTTACTTCTCCTATCTTACTGTACTTTAGTAACTGTTGAACAATCTGTCCCCATTCCTGCCCCTCTCTCACCCTCTCTTTCTTCTGGTAACCACTATTCTATCCTAAATATCTGTGACATCAACATTTTAAGATTCATATATGAGTGAGATCATGTAGCACTTGTGACTTATTTCACTTAACATAATGAACCAGTTCTACCAATGTCACAAATTAAAAGGATTTCATCTCTTTTATGAATAAATAGTATTCTGTTGTATGTATGTACCACATTTTCTTTATCCATTCAACAGTATATGAACATTTAGTTTGTTTCCATTCCTTGGCTATTATGAATTGTGCTACAACAACACACTGATTTTCTTTCCTTTGCTGGATTATATAACAGTTCTATTTTTAATTTTTTGAGAAAGCTCCATGATGTTTTCCATATAACTTATTAACAATGGTTAAAGGTGGCAAATTAATAGGTACCACAGTTTGTCATTTTATAGGCTGTGTTTGATGCTATTACTATTGCTGATTGTACTACTTTAGCCAAAGTGACATAATTGTTCTAATCAGTTGTTCTTCCTGATATACCAAGACCAAGATTGCCTAAGGATGATAACCAACACTATAGGGCAGTGCCAAAGAACAAGGGGCTGGGCCAAGTAGGCAGCAACTTCTCATCCCCAGTGAATAGAAGAAGGAAGATCTTGCAATACACTCAAAACCCAAAAACCAGCTACACTTGGAAGATACTTCAGAGAAGTAGTCATTTCCTAAAGGTTCTAAATACTAGCAATAAAGCTACTTGCCATAAGCAATTTATAAGCATCAACTCATAAATTGAACTAAAAAAAATTAGAAAATGAGAAGACATTTAAACCAGATGCAGCTTGCAGACTTGCAGCTCACCAAAGGCAAACCCAGGGGCAATGAGGTGGAATAATTTGAAAGCCACCCACATGGATGTTCTGAAGTGCTAACAGCAGAAGTAACAAAGCAGATGAACAAGGCTCTGGAAAAAAATCAAATCAGAAATCATTTCTCCTATAACTACAGAGATGAAAGACATAATGGTCATAATGAAAGACATGCTTAGTGACTCTAGAGCAGATACAGATTAAAAATAGAGGAGCTTAGAAAAATGATGAAAATCATGAATGCCTAACATAGGAAAGAAATGGAATCCATGAAACAGATTCAAACAGATATCCAGGAGATTAAAAATTCCATTGAAAGTATATGCAGCAGAATGAGCCAATGTGAGGACAGAATATCAGATCTAGAAGCCAGGACTGTGGTTAACGATCATGAAAAGAAAGATTTCTTAAAAATAGCAAGGGATCATGAGAAATCAATCCAGCAGCTACTAGATGATGCAAAGAAGAATAACATAAGAGTGAACGGAGTCAATGAAAAAGAAGGAGACAGTGCAAATGACATAAAAAACCTGGTCACAGGGCCGGTGATATGGCTCAGCAGCATAAGTGCCTGCCTGGCAAGCACGAGGTCCTGAATTCAACTCCTGGTACCCACATAAAGAAAAAAAACAGCCAGTGATATCACTCAGTGGCACAAGTGCCTGCTGGCAAGTGCCAGGTCCTGAGTTCGACTCCTAGTACCCACATTAAAAAAAAAAAAATCTGGTCACAGAAGTAATGGCAGAAAACTTCCCAAAGAGGGAAAAAAGAACTTGATATACAGATAAGTGAGGCATGTAGAATTCCAGATAGCCATGATCAAAAAAGAAAAAAAAATCTACATCAAGACATATAATAGTCAAGATTCCAGAAATTCCTCACAAGAGCCGGGCATGGTGGTGCACGCCTATAATCCCAGCACTCAGGAGGCTGAGGCAGAAGGATCCTTGTGAGTTCAAGGACAGCCTGGGCTACAAAGTGAGTTCAGGCTAGCCTGAACTGCACTGTGAAACCCTGACTCAAAAGAACAACAAAAGAAGAAGGGGGAAAGATGGCACATTTGTAAGAATCAGGCAGCGAAACTCTCTAAAATTTGCCATTCAGATGCTGGAATATAGTGGCTGGGGGAGCACAAGAAAGAGGGAAGTGGCTCCCCTGGACCCAGAAAAGTTCTCAAGCACAGTTCAGGACTCACGGAGCGAGTGAACAGTAATTTCAACAAAGAAGAAGGAGGAGACCATGGGTGCCTTCTCCCTGTGCCAGAAATCACGGCGTGACAGAAGTTCAAATCTGCGGACACACGGTGACAGCCGGTGACACCGGGGGTGAGACAGCGGCGGCACAGGGGAGCAGTGAAGGACTGTGCTGGCTGGCAGTGAGTGCCTCTGAGGCGCAGCCAATCCGCGCCAGAGAGGGACTGGCCAGGCGCCATTGTGGGGGGGGGGGCAGGGCACTCAGCGCAGCGCCAGAACACAGCGCTCAGAACTCAGCGGGGCACCGTGACTCTCAAGCCCGCGGAAAGTGCGCTGAGGGCAGCAGATGAATGAGACTGGTCTCCGCCAGAGAGTACAGGCTACTGCTCACTGCCCTGCCAAAGGGCTGCTGCTGGCTTGCTGGGACAGATCTGCATGGAACAGGGCTCTGTCACCACACGGTGCCTGCCCACAGCAGAGTCAAAACCCAGAAGTGAATTTTTTTCTCTCTCTCTCTCATTTGTTTTTTGTTCTGGTGAAGGTGGTTTTTTTTTTTTTTTTTTTTTTTTTTTTTTGCTTTTTTTTTTGGTGGGTTTTTTTTTGTTTGTTTGCTTCTTTTGTTGTTTTTGTCTTCATTTTTGTTTTTGTTTGTCTGTTTGTTCTTTCCTTCATTAATCTATCTGGTTTTTTTTTTTTTTTTTTTTTGGGTACCGGGGGGTCGACCTCAGGACCTCGCGTGCCAGCAGGCGCCCGTGCCGCTGAGCGATATCACCGGCCCCCTTTTTGTATGTGGGTTCCGGGAGTCGAACTCGGGCCCTCGCGCTTGCAAGGCAGGCGCTTAAACCGCTGAGCCATCTCACCGGCCCCTCTATCTGGTTTTTTTATGAGTGTAAACAGAGCCTCTAACCTCTTTGTGATTGTGGTTCTGATCTGTTCTTCCTTTTCTCCCTTCCTTCTCTTTTCCCCATGAGTCCTCTGCACCAGTTTTCCAATGTTAGCAGGATCCCTCTTGGTCCTCCAGCCTTACATCTAATTCCTTCCTCTTCTCCCAATTCTCTATTTCCTCCTTAACTCATTTTATTTTATTTTATTTTATTTTTTTTGTGGGTACCGGGTGTCGACCTCAGGACCTCGCACGCCAGCAGGCGCCTGTGCCGCTGAGCAATATCACCGGCCATTTTTTCGTATGTGGGTTCCAGGAGTCGAACTCGGGCCCTCATGCTTGCCAGGCAGGCGCTTACGCCGCTGAGCTATCTCACCGGCCCCTCCTTAACTCATTTTAAATTTAAACTCCTGAGGGCAAAATTGACATATTAAGGACTTGTATACTGCATATAATTTTTCTGGTGTGTTTTAGATTTTGTTATATAACCACAACTCTATACGGTTAAAAGTGGCAAATAACTGGTTAGCTCAGTCTGTCATTTTCTAGGCTGTGTTTGATGCTTTAGGTACCATTATAGCCAAAAGTGACATAATTGTTCTAAACAGCTTTTCTTCCTGGTATTCCATGACTGAGATTGACTAAGGGTCACAGAAAATACAGTGGCACAGTACCAAAGAACTAAGGACTGGGCCAAACAGGCAGCAACTTCTCATGCCCAACAAATTGAAGAGGTAGGATCATGCAGCAGATGATGCATGATCAAAACCCAAAAATAAGCTACACTTGGAAGATACCACAGAGAAGTAGTCATCTCCTAAGGATTTTAAACACTAGCAGTAAAGCAACCTACCATAGGTAAATTTACAAACATCACCCCAGGAATTAAACTAAAGAAAGAAAAGAAAATGAGATGACACTTAAACAAGATGCAACCCCACACATCCAGTTCACCAAAGGCAAACCCAGGGGGCAATGAGGTGGGACAAACTGAAAGCCACCCTCCTGGCATCTCTGAAGTGGTAACAACAAAGCAGTTGAATGAGGCTCTGGAAAAATTTACATCAGAAATGATTTCTCAGATAACTGCAGAGATAATGTCCACAATGAAGACCATGCTTAAGGATGCTAGAGCAGACAAGACAAAAAAATAGACGAGCTTAAGAAAATGATGGAAACCATGAATATTCAGCATAGGAAAGAAATGGAATCCATAAAGCAGATTCAAGCAGATATCCAGGAGAACAAAAATTCCATTGGAAGTATTTGTAGCAGATTAAGCCAATGTGAGGACAGGATCTCAGATATAGAAGACAGGCTTGCGATTAGTGATCATGAAAAGAAAGAATTCTTAAAAATTCAAGGGACCATGAAAAATCAATCTAGCAGCTGCTAGATGACGCAAAGAAGAATAACTTAAGATTAATTGGAATCAATGAAAAAGCAGAAGATAGCATAAATGACATCAGAACCCTGTTCACAGACATTATCACGGAGAATTTCCCTGGTAGAGAAAAAGAATTTGATGTTCAGATAAATGAGGCTTATAGAACACCAACTAGCCACGATCAAAAAAAAATCTTCAGCCAGACATATCATAGTCAAGATCCCAGAAATTCAACAGAAGAGCAGAATCTTAAAAGCTATTAGGGAAAAGAGACAAATCACCTATAAAGGTAAGCCCATCAGAATCACAGCTGACTTTTCAGCACAAACCCTCAAGTCAAGAAGAGCTTGGAATGACGTATTTTAAGCTTTAAAGGAAAATAACTTTCAACCCAGATTGATGTATCCTGCAAAACTATCTTTCAAAATTGATGGAGAAATAAAATACTTCCATGACAAGGAACATCTGAGAAAATTTATGACCACCAAACCAGCACTCCAAAATGTTCTGAAGGACATTCTAGAAAGAGATAACAAGGACCACAACTCCAGGAACCCCAACAGAAGGAATCCACCAGGGAGGGCAAATAATTAAACAGATGGGGGGGAAATAAGAGGGGGAACCAACAACAGGAAAATAACATGACAAGTATAAGTCAATACATATCAGTTTTAACCACCAAAGTTAATGGTCTCAATTCACCAATCAAAAGGCACAGACTGGCAAAATGGATCAAGAAGCAAGATCCAACAATATGCTGTATACAAGAAACACATTTAATTCAGAAAGAAATTCATAGACTGAAAGTCAAAGGTGGAAAACAATACTCCATGCAACAGGAACCCAGAAAAAAGCAGAGGTAGCTATTCTTTTTGCAGACAAAGTGAATTTCAAGCCAAGAATGATTCAGAGAGATAAAGAAGGTCACTACATCCTTGTAAAGGGAACAATCCAAGAGGAAGAGATAACGATCATAAATATATATGGAACAAATACCAGTGCACCCAACTATATAAAACAAATATTAACAGACATGAAAAATCATATAAGCACTATAACAATTGTAATGGAGGACCTCAATACCCCATTGTTACAAATAGAAAGATCAACTAGACAAGAAATCAACAATGAAATATCAGAACTGAACCAAATTTTGAACAAATAGACTTAGTAGATATCTAGAGAGTGTTCCACCCCACGACATCAGAATACACATTCTTCTCAGCTGCACATGGGACGTTCTCCAAAATAGACACATACTAGCTCATAGAACATGCTTAAGTAAATTCAAAAGAACTGAAATTTTTCCATGCATATTATTAGACCATAGTGCAATGAAATTGGAAATCCATGGCAAAAGAAACCACAAGAACTTCATGAACACATGGAAATTAAATGACACCCTCCTGAACAACCAATGGGTCACAGATGAAATTAAAAAAGAAATTAGGCAGTTTCTACAATTAAATGATAATGCCAGTAGAACATACCAGAACTTATGAAGCACAGTGAAAACAGTCCTATGAGGGAAATTTATAGCAGTGAATTCCCATATCAGAAAAACAGAGTGAGCTCAAATAAAAAACCTAATGTTGAACCTCAAGCTTCTAGAAAAAGAAGAGCAAATCAAGCCCAAAGCTTGTATGAGGGAGGAAATTATGAAGATCAGAGTAGAAATTAATGCAATGGAGACTAAGAAAACAATACAAAGAATCAATGAATTGAAGAGTTGGTTCTTTGAAACATTAAATAAAATTGATAAGCTTTTAGCCAACCTTAACAAAAAAGGAAAGAAAGACTCAAATCTACGCAATTAGGAATAAAAAGATAAAATCACAACAGATCCTGCAGAAATCCAGAAGATCACCAATACCTACTTTGAGAAACTGTATTCTCATAAGATGGAAAACACAGAAGAAATGGACAGATTCCTAGATACATATGAATTACCCAAGCTGAATCAGGAAGATATAGAAATTCTAAATAAACCAATATCAGTCAATGAAATTGAAGATGTAATTAAAAACCTCCCAACAAAGTACGCCAGGCCCTGATGGATTCACTGCTGACTTCTACATGAAATTTAGAGAAGATCTAATGCCACTGCTCCTCAAACTTTAATAAAATTGTAAGGGAAGCAATACTCCCAAATTCATTCCTGAAAGCAAGCATTACCCTGATACCAAAACCAGAGAAGGATCCAACCAAAAAAGAGAACTGCAGGCCAATCTCTCTAATGAACATAGATGCAAAAATCCTCAATAAGATACCGGCAAACAGAATGCAGCAAATCATCAAGAAAGTTATATGCCATGACCAAGTAGGATTCATCCCAGGGATTCAGGGATGGTTCAACACATGCAAATCAATAAATGTAATGCACTGTATCAACAGAGCCAAGGACAAAAAACACATGATCATCTCAATAGATGCAGATAAAGCGTTTGACAAAGTCCAAAGTCATGATAAAAACCCTACAGAAAAATGGAATAGATGGTCTTTATCTCAATCTGATAAAAGCCACCCATGACAAACCAACAGCCAACATCATACTAAATGGACAAAATCTGAAAGCTTTCACTCAAAAATCAGGAACAAGAGCAGGATGTCCACAGTCACCACTCTTATTCAATATAGTTCTGGAAACATTTGCCAAAGCAATCTTGCCAAAGACAAGAGAAAGAAATAAAGAATAAGGATAGGGAAGGAAGAAGCTAAATTATCATTATTTGTGGACAACATGATACTGTACATAGAAGACCCCAAAAACTCCACCAAAAGACTTCTAGATTTAGTAACCAAATTCAGTAGCATAGCTAGATACAAAGACAACATTCAAAAAATGAATAGCATTCCTGTACACAAACAACAAACTCACTGAGAGAGAAATTATGGAAACAACACCTTTCACGATAGCATCCAAAAAGTGAAATACCTAGAAATCAATCAAATGAAGGGAATAAAAGACCTTTACATTGAAAACTATAGTACTCTGAAAAAGGAGATCGAAGAGGATATTAGAAAATGGAAAGAAATCGATTCTTTCTTAAGTAGGAAGAACCAATATAGTGAAAATGGCCATACTTCCAAAATTGTTACATAGATCTAATGCAATCCCAATAAAAATTCCATCACATATCTCACAGAATTAGAGAAACAATTCAAAATTCATTTGGAACCAGAAGAGACCTAGACTAGCAAATGCAATGACTTGAGAAACACTAAATCTGCTGGAAGATAGAATAGGTAGAACTCTTGAATACATTAGTACAGGCAAAGACGTTATGAACAGAACCCCAATTGCACAGAAACTATCACAAAAAATCAACAACTGGGATGTCATCTTATTAAAAAGCTTTTGCACAACAAGAGAAACCACCAACAGAGTGAAGAGACAACCCACAGTGTGGGAAAAAATTTTTGCCAGCTGTACCTAAGACAAAGGACTAATATCTAGAATATATAAAGAACTCAAAAAAATCAGAGCCCTCAAATTTAAAGACCCAGTCAAAAAATGGGCATCTGGGGCCGGTGAGATAGCTCAGCGGCATAAGCACCTGCCCAGCAAGCGCGAGGTCCTCAGTTCGACTCCCGGTACCCACATACGAAAAAAGGGCCAGTGATATCACTCAGCGGCACGGGCGCCTGCTGGCACGGGAGATCCTGAGGTCGACCCCTGGTACCCACCAAAAAAAAAAAAAAAATGGGCATCTGAAATAAATAGACACTTCTCAGATGAAGAAGTAGAAACCACAAATAAATATATGAGAAAATGTTCAACATTCCTGGTTGAGAGATGTAAATTAAAACAATGGTGAGATTCCATCTCACACCAGGAAGAATGGCTATTATCAAAAAATCAATCAATAACAAATGCTGGCAGGGCTGTGAGGTAAAAAAAAACCCTTCTCCACTGTTGGTAGGAGTGTAGATTAGTGCAACCACTGTGGAAATCAGTGTGAAGATTCCACAAAAACTACCAAAAAAAAAAAAAAAAAACCAGAAAAAAAACCAAACAAACAAAAAAAGTACAACTAGAGGTTCTATATTGCCCTTCTTGATAACTTCCCAAAATAATGAAAAGCACCATTCCTCAATAATATATGCACAACCATGTTTATAGCGGCACAGTTTGTAACTGCTAAGTCTTGGAAACAGCTCAAATGCCCATCAACTGATGAATGGATAAAGAAGATATGGGTTTTTTTTTCATACAATGGAGTACTACTCATCCATAAAGAAGGATAAGCTTGAGACATTTCTAGCTAAATGGATGTACCTTGAGACCATACTCCTAAGTGAAATAAATCAGATACACATATGTAAATGCCATACTGTTTCTCTGGTGTGAGAAACCAAAAGTGTAAATAAGGACCAAAATGTATACTAGACATTTGGGAAATGGGAAGAAAATGTTCAAATGAGAAGGGGAACAAGGTGGGGGGGGGGAGGAAAGAAGAAACAAGAAAAAAAAAAAGAATAGCAAGAGAAAGTGGAAATGGGCCAGGGACATAGCTCACAGCACAGTGCCCCTGTCTGGCAAGTGCAATGTCCTGAGTTCGATTCCTGGTACCAAAAAAAAAAAAAAAAAAAAGAAAGAAAAAAGAAAGAAAGAAAAAATGGAAACAAAGCTTTTGTAAATAAGGAAGGGAAGAGGTGTTGAAGGGAGAGGAGGGGAATGGGAAGAAAAGAAGAGCAAAATATATCATGTACAGGTACAAACTCCCTATGATGAATGTTATCATTATGTAAATCTAAACTGTACCAATAAAATTAAAAATAAAAAGACCCCATTAAGAGGATGATAAGACAAGCTGCACAGTGGGAGAAAATATTTGTAAACCATTATCTCAAAGATAATTAGTAACTAGAATACATGAAGAACTCTCAAAACTCAATAGCAGAAAATCAAACAATTTCATTAGGAAATGTGCAAAAGATATGAAAAGATATCTAACATGAAAAGAGGATATACAGATAGCAAATAAGCACATGAAAAAATGTTTAACATCATTAGCTATTAGAGAGTTGCAAATTAGCACCACAATGAGATAGCACTGCACAGCTATCAGAATGGCAAAAAAATTTTAAAGTAACAAAACCAAATGCTGGTAAGGAGGGAGAGAAAGTGGATCCCTTATACATTGTTGGTAAAAATGGTAACACTCACTCTGGAAAATACTTGCCAGGATCTCATAAAATGAATCAGCAATTACTGTCAGACCTACCCATTGCACTCTTGGGCATTTATCCTAGAGAAATGAAAACTTTTGATCATGTAAGACCTGCACATGAATGTTCACAGTGAAACTGAAATTAGCCCAGATATCTTTCAAAAGGTGAGTAGTTAAACAAAGAATGGTACCTACAAATCATGGAAGGAGGACATGAGCAAGGAACATCAGTGGCCAGTAGCAGCTGGGAATGGCAAAGGCCACAGATTCTCCTTAGAGACTCTAGGAGAAACCCAGTCCTGCCAGCATATCCCTTCCCTTGGCCTTCTAAATGTACATTTATATCTGTATGGACTCATATAGATTAATTTTATTCTATGGTTAAAATCCAGCACTATGGTTATTTGTTTTGTTATTCCAATTTTTCCAGCTTTGGTCTTTGGGAACTCTTTCACACTAATTTCTGTGTCTCTTCGGCTAGTTCCCATCCCCCACCCCTTTTCATGTTTTCTTAACATAGAATTTTTAAATTTCTAATAATTTTAGAGCTCCAGAAAACTTGCAAAGACAGTGAGTACGCAGAGTTCCCATATATCCTTCACTCAGCTTCCCCCAATGAGAACATGTAAGCATGATACATTTATCAAAACTAAGGAACTAATATGGATACATCACTACAACTAAACTCCAGACTTTATTTGGATTTTAACAATATTTCCACTAAGGGTTTTGTTTTGTTTTGTTTTCTCCCTTTCAGGATCCATTCCAGAATACTATGTTGCATTTAGGCCCCCACCTTTTTTGGGGGAGTTACCAAGAAGATTGAACCCAGGGCCTTTGTACTGAGTTACATCCCCAGCCCTTTCTAAATCTTGAGACAGGATCTTGCTAAGGCTGGGTTCAAACTTGCAATCATCCTGCCTCAGCCTCCCAGCATGCACCACCACTCCTGGTTAACTGTCTCCCATTACTATACCACTTTTTTTAAGCACTCCATTACGTACAAGATGCTCCTGTCTGATCTTGTATGTCCCCTGCCCAGCCCTTTAATCAGCCACTTCTCTAAGGGGGCCAACCCCAGGAGTTTTGAAAAATCCCAATGCCTAGGCAACACCTTGATTAATTCAGAATCTCTGTCTGTGAAGTCTTAGTATTTCTGTTTTTAAAAGTTCCCCAGGTAAACCAGGCATGGTGGTGTATGCCTTTAATCCCAGCTCTTGGGAGGCTGAGGCAGGAGGACCGCTATGAGTTTGACGCCAGCCTGAACTACATAGTAAGACCCTGTCTCAAAAGAAAAAAAAACAAAAAAAAAACAAAAAAAACAGTAAAAGTTCCCCAGGTGATTCCAATATTCATTCAAGACTGGGAACCATTGATTTAGACTTTACTTCTGGTGGCTAAGAAATAGTTTAAAATGTGAGTCAGGTATGGCGGCGTACACCTATGAGCCCAGAGTCTTAGGCAGAGACAGGAGGATGGTGAGTTCGAGCCCAACCTAGGAAACTTAGCACTACAGTGAGAACCTATCTTAAACTTGTAAAAAATTAAAAATTAAAAAATAAAGGGCTGGAGATGTATGTATCTCAGTGTGAATGTCCTGGGTTCAACCTTCAGTATAAAAAAAAAAAAAGAAAGAAAGAAAGAGAAAAAAAGAAAAAGAGAAAGAGAAAGAGAAAGGGAGAGAGAGAAAATAGTATAGTAAAAATGTCCTAATCCCCAAATGCTAAATACTTTAGTGTATTTTCCAGAAAGGTTTATGTTCTCTGAAAACAAGGAACTTTTCTGTTCATCTCTGTAATCAGCCCAGGCCTGAACCTGACACATGAAAGTGCTCAGAAATGCTAAATGGATTAAAAATTGAACAAGCGAAAGAAGACTTGGCTCTCTCAGGGAAATTAGCCTAGGCCTGACTTCTTTCCTAATCTTCCATCCATCTTAAATTAGTCTTTTTTGCTGTTCTAAGGTTTATGCTACAAATCTGTCTTCTAAAATCTTGGGTCAGTGCAAGTGAGGCTACACAAAGGCTACATGTCTACCACAAAGCTGTTGGCCTCAAGTTCCAGGCAGAAATCCTTGTATCTCTTCCTGGCAAGGACTCCCACTGGGTAGAACAGGAACTCCTCACGTTTGGGTCCTCTTCCATCACCTTCTCCTCAAACAGACTTTACAGCAAATGCATTGGAAAAGGCAGCACTGTCTTCTTTACTTTCTTTGTCCCTCCTTCCCTTGTTTTGGCCAGTTTCAATGTCTCAGCTTCTGCACAGGATTACAAAGGGCAACAGAGCCTGGAGCAGGCCAAACTGGGGTCAAGTCCCAATTCTCCCACTTACTAGATGTGTACATACTTGCACAAATAACTGAACCTCTCTGGGTCTGTTTTCTAGTATGTAAAATGGGGATTAATTACATTAATGGATTGATATAAAAAGTCAAGAGAAAATTTTTGTTAACCCAAAGGACAGTGTGTACTCAGAAATGGCAATCGTGATCATCATTGTTGTTACTGTTATTATTGACAGCAAGGATCAGTTTCCTAAACCACACTATTATTTTTAAGGGACAAAGCAAGACAAATTATTTCTATGAAAGAAAGCAACAAATCTACCCATCTGTCTACTTACAGATGGGTAGTTCATTTAGAGTTTGCAGAATTCATCACTGGCACCTATACAATCTAGAGAAAATGGTCAAAACTGCATAAAGGCAACCTCAGTTAAAGCAATTATTTGCCAACATCACCATCTGTTTTCATCACCAACAGATAAAAATAACTAATACTTGGAGTGGCAGATGTTGAAGCCTTCAAATGATTTTATTTGTTTGTGAAATCATCTTATTTAACAACTCACAACCTTAAGGTGGCTCTTATGACCATTTCACAGATGAAAACATTGACGGCACATGATCTAGTTACTAAGTTGGTAAGTGATAGATCCAACACTCATACAGAAGTCCTTCGACTCGGACGTCCTGTGGTTTCCACCACTGTTGTATTGTTTTGTTTTGTTTTGTTTTCTGTGTAAGTTTATAACTGTCCAAAGAACACATTCACCTCAAGGTCTGCTTGAAACAGGAATTTTTAAGAAAAGATTTTAAAGACTGAATTCATTGAAGTAACTGTCAGGTAAAAAAATACTGACTTTTCTACTTTCCATTCCACTTCCCATCTTCTCCCTTTGGCTCAGTGGAGGGATGTTTCCCTGACTTTTTTTGGTCCCGACGAGAAACAATTAACCAACTAACCAAACAACCAACCCGTTCAGCATATGCTAGAGGATTAAGGACACCAGGAAAGATGCCCAGTCTCTTCCCTCAGGTAAACCACCAAAGCCAAAGCATATGGGGTCAAGGGTTAAAGAAGCAAGCGAGGTCTGAGAAGGGTCTATGGAAGGAAGGACCTGGAATGGTGATGGGGGTGGGATAAGAAAAGGAACTGGAGATGGTGCTTCTGGCGGAAAATTATAACAATAAAGGCCAAGAGGAAAAAATGACAGTATAATATGCTGACTGTGAAGGTAGCAGCTGCCTTCAGTCTATGTTTTCAAGAAATAGGAATAGAGTTAAATAAATATAGGATGGGGCCTAAATGTGCTGGGTCATGGAAAAAAGAAAAAGAATTTGGACACTATGTACTGAGCAATTGGGAGTGGTGAAGGTTTAGGGAGTAGGAAGGAACTCAGTACATTTGATGTTTGAGCCAGTTGTAAACATCTGCAGGTTGCCTTTGCACTGATTTGTTGCCTATTTTAAACTAATTAGGATAATTACATTTATGAAAGAAAGAAGAGAAAGAAGAGAAAGAAAAAGAAAGAAAAGAAAGAAAGAAAGAAAGAAAGAAAGAAAGAAAGAAAGAAAGAAAGAAAGAGAAAGAAAGAAAGAAAGACCTGTGGCTCCCACTAACACCACAAATGATCAGAATCTTGGAATATTAAAATTAGGAATTTTTCTTAAATGCCATTTGATATGAAGAAACATTAGCATGCAATTTTGGAACAATAAAGCAGGTAAGTACAAGCAGTTGGGAGGGGAGCAAAGTATGTAATCTTACTGGCAAAGCAAATGCCCCAAACCCATCTTACTTTTTAAATGGTATGGATACCTTTTCTGCAATGACCGAGAAAAAAATACAATGTTCTAGACATACATTTCAACCCCAAGCCCCAGGAAAGTATTTCTCACCTTCTTTTTTTTTTTTTTTTTTTTTTTTTTTTTTTTTTTTTTGTGGGTACCGGGGGGACGACCTCAGGACCTCGCGCACCAACAGGCACCCGTGCCGCTGAGCGATATCACCGGCCCCTTTTTCGTATGTGGGTTCCGGGAGTCGAACTCGGGCCCTCGCGCTTGCAAGGCAGGCGCTTAAGCCGCTGAGCCGTCTCACCGGCCCATTTCTCACCTTCTTAACCTATATTCAAGGCCCAAACTGTCAGATGAATTCTAATTCCTACTTACCTGTGAGCAAACGTGGGATCAAGGTGTAGAATAGCCACATGATAAGACTTGTCCAGATGCCTTTCAGAACCATTGTGAGAGTTTGTTTGCAGACTTAGTTTGACCTGGAACATTGTTTCCTTTTACAATGAAGCATTCTGTCCATTCCAGCCATCTTGCTTCATATGGAAGATGTTGGGGCTGAGGTCTGGATTGCAGTTTTGTTCTGGAAAGAGAAGTTGGCCCAAACAGCACAGAAGGGGCGGGCTGTGCAGCACCCTTTCTGCCCAAACCCAGATATTGCAGCAAGGGGAGTGGCCTAGGAGAAGGCAACTCTGGGGAGCTTGAGACTCTGCCTGGGGGAAATCTCTGTAGCACAGGATCTGTGGGTTGGAGAAGGTGTCCCTAGAGGACAATGAGCAGGCACAATTATCTTCCCTTCATCACATAGCTGTCCTTTTCCAAGTTTCCCTCTGAGTTTATTCAGGCTGGATACTGATTGGCTCTTTTTGTTTATATAAACTTAGTTCAAAAAAAAACAGAAAAGTTTTTTTTTTTAATTAAGACCTATTTATTTATTTAAATTTTTTGAGATAGGGTCTCCCTATGTAGTCCAGGCTGGCCTTGAACTCGTGGTGATCCTCCTGCCTTAGGCTCCAGTGTGCTGGGATTACAGGCGAAAGCCACAACGCCTGGCAAGACCTTTTTAAAAGGCAAAGAATACATAGCTTCATATTTATGGGCATTTGCTAAAAGAAAACCTAGAAGGAGATACAAGGAACTAACAGGATTGATTATCTTGAGGCATAGGGAGTGGAACTGGGAAAATAAAAGTGAAAAATGGGAACAAGACTCTTTACTATCATTTTCATACTGTTCAATTATTGAATTATGGGAATGCATGATTTAAAATAAATCAATTTTAAAAATTGGAAGGAAGGGCCGGTGAGATGGCTCAGTGGCGTACGCGCCTGCCTGGCAAGCGTGAGGGCCCGAGTTTGACTCCCGGATCCCACATACGAAAAAAGGGCCAGTGATATCGCTCAGGGGCACGGGCGCCTGCTGGCATGCGAGGTCCTGAGGTCGATCCCCGGTACCCACAAAAAAAAAAAAAAAAAAAAAAAAAAAAAACTGGGTTAGGGGGCCAGTGAGATAGCTCAGCGGCATAAGCGCTTGCCTAGCAAGCATGAGGTCCTGAGTTCAACTCCTGGCACCCACATAAAGAGAAAAAAAGGGCTGGTGATATCGCTCAGCAGCACGGGCGCCTCCTGGCGCGTGAGGTCCTGTGGTCGACCCTGGTACCCACACACACACACAAAAAAAAAAAAATTGGAAGAAAAACCTTATAATTGAATTTGGCCTCTTAAACTCCAACTCTTCCGATTTTAGTCTAGGAGTGCTCCCTCCTGGGTACTAGTCCCTCTGTGCTGAAGCACAAGCCCTGCTAAAATAAAGACTCGCACAATACACACAAGCTCACACACAAACCCAAAAACAAACAAACAAAAAATTCTGACTCTTCAAGAACTTTAAAACACCCTAATGTGCAAATACAATGGTGGTATGAACATGGGTTTGAGCGTACAATGTGTTTTGGTTCTAGTTTCAGAACTTATTTGCAGTGTAACCTTGGGAAAATTAAGTCACTTATTTATCCACTTAATAAATATTCTCTGAGGGCCTATTATGTGGTAGATCTTGTAGGGAAAAGGGATTGGTAGGCAGGGAAAGAACAGAATAAAAGGCTCATTAGGCTTTCTGGCTAATCCTGACTGGAAAGAGTTAAAATTTTACTGGAGGGAACAATTAAGAGGACAAGGATAGAGAGAAGAAACCAGATAAGGAAAGGCACCAAATGGCATTGGGACTTACATTAAAGGATCAGGGGGAGGGCTGATGCAGAGCACAGGGGAAGCCATCTGCTCGAAACCAAGATAGTCACCCCTCTCCACCTCCAAGAAGATGGAAAGGAGACAAGGGGCAGGGGGCTACTAACTTAAAGAAAAAGTATACAAAAATATACAGTGGTACCTCAGTTTATAAACTTAATTTGTTGTACAATTATGGGGAAGCTGATGCATTCGTGTTTGTGTGGGGAAGATGGCTATGACCGTGTTTGTCGCCTGATGCAGAGTTTCCAAACACCAGCATAATTTTGCCGAATACCTGTTCGTGAACTAAACTGTTTGCAAATGGAAGTGTTTGTGAATTGAGGCATTACTGTATATGTATTCCCACTCTAGGTGCACTATATTGGTGCACTAGATAACACACATCCCCTTAATCACTAACTTTAAATTGGCTTTCCATAAGACTCCTACTAGGGAACCTATAAATATCAGACATAAGGCCCTGACAAGGACAAATGGGCAAGGAGAAATCAAAGCCCACCAAAGCCATGTGCACATAGACACTGTTGCCTGGGTTAGGGTCCTATGGCCTGGGATCCATCTATGACAGTCCAGAGAGCCAATTAGGTTGTGACAAGTTCTAGGTATCAACCTGGGAGGGAGGGCCCTTATCTCCTGATAAACAGAAGCTAGGGACAAAGGCCCACAGGAATCGATCTTTCTGGAACCCCTTTCCCCGTCTTCAGGGCAGCTTTGTCTTTTTTCCTCCTCACAAGTTAAGTGTCTTTTTAAAAACTCCATCCCTTTAATTCATTACTGGTGCTGAGTTTATGATCCCAGTTAGCTGCTCATTGCAGCAGAGCAGTGGTGCTCACTCCCAGAAGCACCAATCCTGAGTATTCAACTGTTCTTGTCTGAAAAGAACTTCCTAATTTTTTTTTTTCAGACAGGGTCTCACTGTTTAGTTTAGGCTGGCTTTGAGTTCACTATGTAGCCCAGGCTGGCCTCAAACTCATGGCGATCCTCCTGCCTCAGACTCCCGAGTACTGGTATTACAGGCGTGCGCCACCACGCCCCGCAAGAACTTCCTAATTATTGGAGAGGAAGCACATGGAAATAATCATAAATCAATGTTGAAAATACAGTGCCAGAAATATTCACAAGTGAATATAGAAGCACTCAGAAACATCTAATCCAACCTATGGGATCACAGAAGTCCTCCTGGAGGTGACTTTATGGCTGAGTATTAAACTCTGAGGAAAAAAAAAAAAATCAGCCAGGCATTGTGTTTATGAAACCGTAAGAAGTTTGTGGAGTAGCAAGAGATGGGGGCTAAGACAGAAACAAGATTCCAGAGGGCTTTCAAAATCTTGTGGAGGGGCTTCCACTTTAACCTGAGAATAATGAATGTCAAAGGAAGGGTTAAAAACTCAAATTGATCATGGCATTCCCTACATTTGGTTTGAAAAGTTTATGACTAATGTGGAGAATAGTAGTAAAGTGAGCCAGAGTTGGTGGGGTGGGGGAGGGATGGATGACTGTGGCAGTCACCTAGGCCACAGATATCATTGGCCTACATACACTAGGTTTTCCATGTCTGTGAGACATGACCACATTTAAAAGATATAGAAGGTAGATGTACAGCTTCTGAATATTGAGTGGATTGGGAGACGCTGGGGGAAGAGGAGCCAAACGTGATTTTTAGGTTCTGGGTTTGGGTAAGTGGGTGGATGGCAGCAACTCAACTGAAATAAGAGAAGAGCAAAATGGGGCGGGGTCAGGGCAGGCAGGGTTGGGGAGGTGCAGATAAAGATGCATGTATTCAACTTGATACACTTGAATTTGAGATGCTCACACAGGTAAGGGAATGCTCCAGTATGTAAGTAATCTTTGTCTCAAGTTGATTGGTGTCAATGGCATGGTACCTTCCCCCTGCCTCTAGTATTTCATTGGTAGTAATAAGATCATCCAAGGAGAACATGCAGATTGAGAAGAGCTATGAACGTGCCCCTAAAGAAGACCCACATTTACAGACCAAGACAGACCAAGACAAAGAATGGGAGGCAGAGGGGGGAAAAGAAATAGGTCAGAGAAGTGGTCCTGGAAACAATGTCAAGTGAAGTGACTATCCCAGCAGAGTGCAGAGGAGAGGACCAGTGAGTTGATCATTGAAAAATATTCTTTGGATTTAACAACTGGAAAGTCATTTGTAATCTTAACGAGTGGAGTTTCAGTGGAGGCCTTGGACCAAAAGCTAGGTAACTGTGGATTGAGTAGATGGAAAAAACCATGCTCTTTTCATGCAAAGCAGAAGAAAGCAACTCCATGAGCCTCATGGATTTTATTTATACAGTAAGTACAATAATGCCTTGCATAATGGTTATAGGAACTGAAGAATGCAAAGCATATTAGTATAGTGCCAGATGGCTGGGTTCAGGATACCTAAAGGGGCACTAAAGGAAAATGCCATCTGCCTTTTCTGTATCTGAGTCAGGGTCTTGGCTGGCTTGGACTGCTCCTGCCTCAGCCTCCCAAGTGCTGTTATTACACACGTGCACCACCACTCCTGGCTATCATAACTTTTGAATGACAGTCCTTCTCAAGCCTGGGTCAGACCATCCTCCTGTGCCTGGTCCATGTCACTGGGTGAGGGCTTGAGAGCTATGACCCTCGCACCTGCTAGCTTCCACCCTTGCCTAGATACCCCTAACTTTTGAGTTTGCTTTCTCTTGTTACTTTTACGCCATCTCATCAACTAGTTGTGATCTTCCTACACAAATGCCAAAACCAAACTATTCTCTCTTTTTTTTTTTTTTTTTTTTTGTGGGTACCGGGGGGACGACCTCAGGACCTCGCGCGCCAGCAGGCGCCCGTGCCACTGAGCGATATCACCGGCCCCTTTTTCGTATGTGGGTTCCGGGAGTCGAACTCGGGCCTTCGCGCTTGCAAGGCAGGCGCTTAAGCCGCTGAGCCGTCTCACCGGCCCAAACTATTCTCTCTTGTTGCCTGTGCTTCTCAGGTTAATTTTCAGTCTTTTGTGGAGTTACAGGATCGTCCATATCTGAGGATGAACTACTGGAAGAACAGACCTACTTACCATAAGCAGGTATGGTCTAGAAACAGGATGTTTTTCCTATTATAGTATTTGCCACTTAAATCTTTGACATTTAGTTATGGAAGGACAAGCAAACACATAAAAGGTTTTTACTGGAAAGGTAAAAAGCAGCAGTGGGGAGGGAGAAGTTTGATGGCCAAAGAGACTTCTAAATGCTCTGTGCCCTGCAGGGACAGGACTTGAACGAAGAGAGGGAAGAACCTAGGATACAAAATTGGAGTCCAGTGCAGGCCTTGCCGCCCAGGCCAGACTAGATGGTCAATTACTCCATTCCCATAACCTTCCCTCACCTTTCTTAGCAGAGAGTAGTTCTTTCCCTTTGCACCAACATTCCTAAGTACTTATGTTCTGTGTTTTAGCACATCTGACACTTAGTCGTAACCCACTGTCTCAATTTGGGGGAGGAGGTAGTAACACAGGGAATTTAAACAGTGGAATTCCTTTTAAGACTCTTCTAATTCCACCAAGGCTGCTCCAAGTCTGGACTGTCAAGCTCCAATTTTCAGAGCTCCCACATCTCATTTTCACCTCCTATGAACATACTTTTGATTTTTCAATTTCTTTAATATTTATTGCCTGATGATCAAGGATTTAACCTCCCTTGACCTCAATTCTTTCCTTAGGGTAGGATAAGATTAAAACTCTTATTTAACTATGCCAAACTATGGTCCTTCTGTAGTTATATTTTTTTAATATAATATCTCTCAATAACTCTTAAGATGGAGAATCATGGTTTACTCAGAATAGTCCTTTGTAGTTAAAAGTTCTGTGTTTAAATAAATTTTAATCAATTTTAAAATTTGAAAACCAGAAACAATACTGTAACAATGAAGATCTACATACTTTTCACATGATTTTGGTTGTTATTTTTCATTCAATTACTGGTTAGTTCTGTTAACTGAAGCACACAATATGCTCAAAGGTCAATTTTATCCAAAACCTCCTTTGATCATCCTATATAAACATCCTCAACCTCACTCTTAACTGATGAATCTACTCTTTTTCATTCAGAGCCCCTCTCCAGTAGGCACTGCATCACTACGGCCAAAGATTTATAATATCTTTGTCCATTTTCCCCACACCCACAACTGAATAGCCTGCACCTGAGCAGTAAAATATTTGAAGTTGGATGCATAAGTACCTCCAATAGCTATTTAAACATGCAGATATACACTGATAGAATATTAGTGTTAGTTTGCTTCCTGTTACCCGGACAAACATACCTACATACTTCAGAGAATCAACTTAAAGGTTTGTTTTGGCTCACAGCTTCAGAGGTTCCAGGCCACGGTCACTTGACCTTGGTATTTTGGGCCTGTGGTGGGACAGTACACCATGGCAGGAGCACATGGCGTCCAGGAAGCAGAGAAGAGGGAGCCAGCTGGAATAGTCCCTTTAAGGGCATGCCCCTAGTGACTTAACTTCTTCCACTAGACACCAGCTTCCTAAAGGTTCCACCAGTAGTGCCATGGGCTGGGGACTAAGCCTTCAATATATGAGGCCTCTGAGGGCATTCAACATCCAAACTACAACAGTTCAAAAAAAATATTTTTTTCATTTTGACACCAAGTAATTATCATATCCCCAGATGAAATCAGTGTTTCCTGTAACATTCTTCAGGTCTATCTATAGTCCAGAAAACGTATCAAAACGTTTGTTTGACATCATTTGCTCTAAAGTTAAAGTTACTCAGGGAATACTAACTTCCTAAGTGCTCAAAAATAGAAATTTAATAACTGTTCCTGTCTTTAACCTATATTTAAATAGACAACACCTAGCAGTCCCTCTCTGGAGTCATTTCTCCAGAGTCTTAAAATGTACATTATCTGAACCTAAAAGTTTACTTAAAGCAACTAAATACATTAACTATATGTCTTTTAAAGTATCTAATGTTTCCCTGTTTGAAACTCATTCCATGAGGCACCAAAATATACTGAAAGAAGGAACTGAGTACTGTGTCTTTTTTTATAATTACAAATAAAATTTGCAACATTATTCCAAAATAATGAGACCTGGTATCCATGTGCTTTAAGTAATTAGAGTGGAAAAATTTTTAAAGTCAATCCTGCAGGTAACTTAAATGTTTGTGCTAAGCCACTGTAGGTATCACACGGGCCAATTCTGAAATATTCGATACAAGGAAATTGCTATAGACAGTGAACTATGCTCAAAGACCTGTTGGTTTAAAACACATCTGTGAATATGGCTAATAAGTGAAACTCTTCCTCTTGCTTTTCAAAACACCAAATCCAGTTTGTTCTTCTCATTAGACAAGTCTTAGCACATGTATACTTTCAAATAAAAAGAGCACCTCATAAGTAAACTAGAAATATGCATTTCAATTCTTGTCAGTTGCTTTAGTTCATGTAACAGCAAGAAATTAGGGTGTGGAGCATGCATATTTTGCTTGTCTGTCAAAGCTTAGAATATGGAAGTATTGACTCACATAAACTTGCTAAATACCAACAGAATCAGCTTATCAGGACAGGAGCAAGCCAATCCTTCCTACCCTGCAATAAAACCAAACAATACCCACCCCACCCAGTAATCTGCCATTGTTTAAGTCCACAGGATGCTGTTCAAAATACAAAAGGATATTATCTATCCTATTCTCAATGTCCCTTAAGGAAAAAGTGACCACAGTTGTGAAGGCATTTTTAAATGTTAAAATGTATTTTTGCAAATATATATATATATATATATATATATATATATATATATATATATATATATATGCAAGATTACAAAGGACACCCTTATCTTCTAGCAAAGAATTGAGATGGAAAAGTTGAAACAAGTTATAATGCTACATTCCTAATCTGTTGATTTGGGTAATGCATCTTAAGTGTTACTGAAAAATGAGAATTTGTGGATTGCAAGCCAAAAACATAAGCTAGGGGGTTCATGAACTAGTAACATGCACTAGGGGGTGGTATAAGGGTTGGGAGACATTGTATGATAGTGTTAATTTTTGCAGCAGGTACACTGGTAAAAATAAATAATATCACTTGTACTAGGTTCCAACTGACTGCTAACTTAGAGGAATTAAATTCCAGTGTTGCCAGCTTCTCATCTTTGAAAGAAAACCATAACTGAATTTTATGTGAAATCCAATTTTAAAATGTTAACTTTTTTTTTTTAAATGAGGTTTCACCATGTTGCCCAGGCTGGCCTGAACCTCTGGGTTCAAAGGATCCTCTTGCCTCAGCCTCTTGAGTACCTGGGACTATAGGCACTGCCACCACGCCCGGCTTGAGCACTGTGTAGATTGAATAGTATTCCTGTATAGGACCATTATTTTTGCTTGTAACCTGAACAAAGCACTCTCCAAGTGTGCTTCTTGATAAGAAAGCACTACGCCTGTCAGAAAAGACACATTTCCCTAGTTCTCACAAAGGTACTACACTACACAATGACAACCTTGCTTCTTGGCTATTGGATTACATGACACAGGGTTACAACAGCTAGAAATAATCTACATGCCATTCATCTACAAGGATATCCTTATTCTAATAATCTAAGTTGCTCATCTGTTAGGCCTCACTATTTTAGCAATGTCACTGGCTTTCCTATTTTGTTCAAGTGACCTGTCGAAGTCTTTAGTGGTACTAGGTACATGTGCTAAGCTGTATATAGTGTGATATGTGTATCATATAAATTTGTGAATATATTGGATGAACCTGAAGGATTTATGGACAAACAAGGGATAAAACAGCAATTGCTTTTGATATTATATATATATATATATATATATATATATATATATATATATATATATATATATATTTATTTATGCATATGTTCTAAAAAACTTCAAAGATTTTGGACATTTGTAGAAATGGCTGGGAAAGACTACATGTATTATATACAATTATAAATTTGATAACTAATCATCTCATATACAGAAAACTTCTGTGATACTGCTTCCTCGACTAAAACTAGCACACGCAGAGCAGTATGTCACAATATACACACCAGGCTGGGAATGAGGACACCCAGTTTCTAACACAAGTCCTGTTACAACCTAGCTATGTAGCTCTTTTATGAAGCAGTTACAATTCTTAAAAAAATTGCTTCAAATAACATACATGCTTATAAAGAAGTCATTGGCCTAAGAACTGGTTTAACAATTAAAAAAGAAAAATAACCCTGAAAACATGTTGAAGTACAAAGAAGTTCCCACCAAGGTTTTTATCCCACAAATGAGAAGATAACAGATATTGACACACATGTATTATCTGGAATTCTACACTACCATAAATCCTTTTTTGTTTGTTTTTTGAGACAGCTCACTATGTAGTTCAGGCTGGCCTTGAACTCAGTGATCCTCCTGGCTCTGCCTCCTAAATGCTGGGGGGGTTATAGGTGTGTGCCATCATACCAGATTCTACAATAAATCTAATTATGGCACAGGAATATGAATTCTGCTTTCAGTACTACTGTATTTCTAGCTACTTTCTCAATATTCTGCTTTATTAATATCAGCTCAGCAAGGGTTTGCTATAAATAGCTCACTTTTATGATAATTACTCCTTTTAAACTTTTTTTTCCATAAGGAAGACTGGGGAACGACAAAGAGAAAATAAAAAATCATCATCAATGTATGTTAAAAATAAAAAGATGCTTACCACTCAGTCACTCTACAACTACTTTTAAACTGTTTTCCTCTATATTCGTGTGATTTTTGCAGCAATAAGACATGTAACTTTTATTTCCATGAAAACTTATCTAATAATAATCTTAATAATGGAAAACTCAGAAAGATATTGAATTATGAACTAAAAGCCTCTAAAAGCAGATGTAATAAAGATGAAATTTTATAACACCAATGTCTTACTGACTTCTGTTGTTTAATGGGAGAAGGGAGGGCTGCCACCCAGTGGCAGCATTAATCTTTAAATGATTTTAAATTTAAATAATAAAAACTACAATAATGAAAAAAACCCTCTAACACATCACACTTTAAATTTTATGATCAGTAGTTCTGGTGAATTAAATGTCTTTATAACAGCAAAAAGTGGAACTATTCATATGTTTGGGCAGCATTGGTGATATTTTTGAAAATATATGACTTTCTACTGTTTACTAAATTATATGGTTTTAGTAATTACTTTCAAGTAAAATATTGTTTGAGTAAATTTAAATTTCCAGATCAATGAAAAGTGTGACCATAAAACACAACTGGTTTTCTTCTGTGGCCTGAAGTAGACTCAATCAATACTATATAGTATTCTCTCAATTCATACACTAAAAATCCTACTCGGTAAACAAAAAGTAAGATTTTAAAAATAATACAATTTTACCTAATCGTAAATATATTTCATTTTTCCATTACAAATACATCAATTTTAGTATCCCAGTCAACAAAACTCAAAACTAAGAGGAAAATGAAAACAGGAAACACCACTATCCCTCCCTTACAATTACTAATGTATGTTTAGGGAGAAAAAAAATCCACTTTATCACATTGTCTATTTCCCCAAAACTTGGCCATAACTTTTTTTCACATGTAACATAAACATAACATGTACTAATACAAGAAACTTTGGTAAAGTAACACTCGGAGAAACCAACACTAGAATATCCCTTACAGTTTTAAAGGTTCAATATCTAAAGACTGTCTTGAATAACCAGATGTAAAAAAGCACCAAAGAAAATCTTTTAAGAATTTAGAGATTTTTTGTTTCAAGCTATCAATTAAAATTGTGTAATACGTTTTTTAACCTATGTCCCAATCTGTTTTGTAGTATACTGTAGACAAGACATTAAAAAAAAATAGCATACACAACATATTTTGCATTTACAATGGGTGGTGACAAATACAATAACCTGCAAAAAATTTCTAATTTTCCATTTATTATTGCTATTTAATCACAGAAAAGATAACACTTTCCAAGAAATTTACTTCAGGAAATGTCATATATAGATATAATTTTATATGAAGAGAAACTATGGCAGAACTAACAGGGGCCTTTACAAGGAAACACAGGACAGGCAACAAAAGAATTCCTCCATATAGACTTCTGATCTGCATTATTTGATTTTTTTTCCCCTCAAAATACAAAAACCTTAATATTAGAAGCAAAGAAGAAAACAGTGAAATAAAAGACCAAGGATAAGTAACGGTTCTAGGCTGATGCATTGCATATATAGTATATATGTATGGGCTGAATAATAATAAAAATACTTATGTATTATAGTCAATTCTTATACAGAGTTAGAAACAGCCATTTCCAATCAAGCAGGATTGGACCAACACTTTCTCAGTCTTCAATTACATGAGGAATAAAGCTGTATAACAGTCACTTCTGATTAGCAGTTATCATGATAAATGCTTGACAAGATACAACTTTTCTCCTTGTTCACTTGTAAAAATTGGTGCCTTTTTGTAATGTTCTACAAGTTCTTCCATGGTGCTGAATTTACGCTGCCCAATGCAGTAGAAGGTCTCTTTTAGTTGGACTTTAAAATGCTTGTTTTTCCCTTGTGCTTTTAATGAGACTGAAAAATCATTTGGCTAAAAGAGAAAAAAAATAGTAAACATTCTAAAAGCCATAAACATTTGAAAGCATTTTTATATTAAACTGATAACTGCTAGACTTTGAGCACTAAGTACTAGGCACTATGCTAACTTATTTACCAATTATCCCCCTCACTGCTCAAAACAAACCCTTTTTACAGATGAGAAAACTGAGGCTCAGAGAAGCTAATTTGCCCAGGATCACCCATCTAGCTAACAATAAAGGCAGGATTCCAATCCATGTATTAAAGAGTTTCTTAACATCCATAATGCCCACAGCACAACTACAGCAAATCCTTTAAAATCTTCTCTCCAGGCAGACTGCTGGAGAACACCTGAGAAAATACCAGACATCCATTCTACTCTCTTTCAATTTGTAGCTAAGAGTAGCTGACTTAGAAATAATACTCTGGGGCTGGTGAGATAGCTCAGCGGCATAAGCGCCTGCCTGGCAAGCGCGAGGTCCTGAGTTCGACTCCTGGAACACATATACAAAAAAAAAGGGCCGGTGGCATCGCTCAGCAGCACGGGCGCCTGCAGGTGCACGAAGTCCTGAGGTCGACCCCCGGTACCCACCAAAAAAAAAAAAAAAAGAAAGAAAGAATACTCTGAATTCTCAAATGTAAAGGGTACATAAATAATCTAAACTCTTAATAGTGAGTCACAACCTCAAATAACTACAAGGGCCAAAAGAATAATGTAAATAGGTATCAAGGTAGATGGACAGAGGGGATGACAGTTTTTGGTCAATCTAAAGAAACAAACACCTCTCATTTGTGAATGGTGCCTTGCAGGAACAGGCATTTCACGCTGGCAGTTCTTTCAATTTTAAAAGAGAATTCTGAAGTCTGGACTTGAACCTCTTTGTATTTATTTACACTTAAAAGTCTGAAACAGAGCCGGTGAGATGGCTCAGCAGCGTAAGCGCCTGTCCGGCAAGCGCGAGGGCTTGAGTTCGACTCCCGGAACCCACATATGAAAAAAGGGCCAGTGATATTGCTCAGCAGCACGGGCGCCTGCTGGCGCGCGAGGTCCTGAGGTCGACCCCCCGGTACCCACCAAAAAAAAAAAGTCTGAAACAGCAGGCCACATCAGGCATAATCATCAGAAAATGGATCCCACTACTCTCCCCTATTACTAACCACTTGCCATTCTGAGGGGTTGCTATCGGGAAGTTAACCTCAATTTCTTTCTTACACAATTCCTTCTGACTTGGTTTTGATCTTTTGAGCAAACACACATTCATTTTTGTACAATTACATTCACACAAAGACAATACTAATCATGACTTGTTAAGTGGAAAGGTACAATGCAGCAATACCATTTACCAGAGAAAGGCAATTTTTAAGAAAAATGAGTATCATAAAATTTTAATATCCTAGACAATACCCAAGAGACCAGCTATATTATTCAATTTTTGTGGTTTTTACAGTTTGTTTTATTAATACTGCAATGTAATTTGCCTTTCATTGAAACTCTATTTCAAACACCGTATTAAAATAGGTTTTTGAGGTATATAAAAAAGTGTATTTTAACTTCCAAATGACCAATTTATGAAGAAGCTTGAATACTAATTGTTTTAATGTAGGGATTTCCTATAAGGACTACAGTGATTATCTTCTTATATATAGCATCTATTAACAATTTAAGAAATGGTTTCCCAATTTAATCTACTGCATTAGTCTACTCTCAATGAAGAAGCCAATTTCCGTTTTCTCCATTTTCTAGTTTACTGCAACAGAAAATACTCCAGGAAAGCAGAACCAACATAACTGGGCAAAGTCAAATATTCTAGTATGGTATCACTGCTTATTATGGTTGCGACTTAAAATGTCCCCCAGAAGACTCATGTGTTCAGAAGTGGGGCTTTTTGGAAGGTGATTGGCTCATTCTAACACTACACTGATCAGTGGATTAACTCACTGATAAGTTCCTAGTTGAATATGCTGCTAGGAGCTGGGGCCTGATTGAAGGTGGATCACTGGTGGCATGCCTCTGGAGGACATATCTCTCCTCTGGCTCTTCCTCTCTCTCTGCTTCCTGGCAGCCAAGTGTTGAGCAGCTTTCTTTTACTACACCCTTCCACCATGCTGTTTCTGTCTTGGTGCCAGCCAACCATTAACTAAACACTCTGAAACCATGAGACAAAAAATAAACCTCTCCTTAAATTGTGTGTATCAGGTGTTTTATCCCAGACACAAGAATGAGACCAAAAATACTGCTACAGCTATCTTTTGTTCAAAATAGATAAACCTGTAAAGAACACTGACTTCAACTTCAGAATATTTATGCTATGTTCCAGCTTACAACTTGGTTAACTTTAAAGAAGCCATTTAACCTCTCCAATCTTCTTTTTAATACCCAGAGCTCTGTTTCCATTTACCCTTGAAAACCAACTTACCGAAGATTCACTGTCACGGATGAGAAAATCTCCTTCATGTCCTCTTTCATTTAATGCCATTTCTGCTTGATGTCTGGTGACTTTGCCATAATACCAAGGATTGCCAGCAAACTTTCCAGTGAGTGAAGGCCTAATATAATCACACTGTGGAGGTGATGGTTCCAAACCTGAAGTTAATGAATTATTCTGCATAATGGTAACATAGTTTTTTGGCACCAGACCAACCATACCATTGATCTTCCTGCATTTCCACCACTCTGGGTCATTTTCTGGCTTTTCAATAACATCCATTACATCGCCTTTCTCAAAGTTAAGTTCTTCATCGTTGGATGAACTGAATGGGTAAAGAGCCTGTACCACATGCAACACTTGCCCAGTATTTAGGTTACTGACAACTGCTGCTAATTTTTCTGACAGTGAACCCACATGGTCACCCAAAGGACTGTCACCTTCTTCAGTTACATAGTTTGAAGGGAACCATCCAATTTGTCCATTGTAGCTACCCCGCCACCACCCATCACTGCATTTCTCCATGACAATCACTTTTGTTCCTTTTATCAGTGATAATTCATCCTCTCTCTCAGCCATGTAGTTAAATTTCACATAGGCAGGCATGTTGAGGTCATAAAGACGTTCCCCTGGGTCAACAAAACTGTCATCAGCAGGAGATGCAGAATCTGGAACACTAGGTTTTCTTTTCACTTTTCCAATGCCTGTTTAAATAAAAATGAGGCAATGAGAATACAAAACAATGAGTACAAAGACAAAAAACCTAATTTATATCAAACAAAGATCTTCAACTCTATATAGTTTAATCCTTTGTATGTAGATAACAAATTTATGTCTACAATCATCTTTTTTTGAAACAAAGATGCAAACTCTCTTTCCATAACCAAATAAAGAATTTCAGTTATGTGAGAGTTTACTTTTTCATCTTTTCTCTTGCCAAAGACCTTGAAATAAGTAATTACAAAGTGGTCCTAAACTGACTTTCTCTTCAGTGTTAATATACATTATCTCTCTCATAGCTATAAGTACAAAGCTTCCAAAAGAGCCACACCCATCTTGATCATAGTTTAACCCAGATATTTATTAACCTATATAAAAATAAAACAATGACTTAAATTAGAAATAGATATGCAATATAAAATTATAGTTACATCTGGGTAAACTTCTCATTTGCTTTTTCACTCTTCAGAACCAAGTAGCTCTATTTTATCTCATGTGTTTATTTTAAAATAATTTGTCTCCCTTGATGCATTCACCTATAACCTTCACAAGGGCAGAGAATTTTACTTTATTCACAGACATAATTCCAAGGACCCTATGCTGTACTTAGTACACAGAAGATGCTTAATATTTATTTGTTGAAAGAAATGAGTAAATTATCAAACAGTACTATCATCACAAATGTATGGTACCTCAAGTTCAGTCAGGTGTTTTCAAGGCTACCCATCTCTTAGCATGTTGGTTCTCTTTTGCTTTACGTAGATAACTGGTATTTTTCCTAGGTAAACTCAAATTCCTCTGTCTCAAACCTTTTCTCAGTAACCTCATTTTTTTCTTTAGTCAGCTCAGTCCTCAAACCCTGATCTTAAGTTCTTAATACTATCTTTCCTGTCTCTTTGTTTCTTTATGTAGTCTTGTCAATGTCTAAAAACACATGTGAATCTTTTCTACTCCAAAATAAAGTGGGTTTAACTTTGCTATTCCTTTTAAATTATATTAGTCTTTAAAAAGTTGTCTCCAAAGGAGCCAAACACCTTCACTGGAAGAAAGATAGCCTCTTTAATAAATGGTGATGGAAAAACTGGCTTGCCACATGCTGAAGATTAAAACTAGACCCATATCTTTCACCATGCACCAAACTAAAATCAAAATGGATCAAAGATCTAAATATTAAAACAGAAACACTAAATCTGCTGGATGATGGAAAAGGTAGAACGCTTGAAGACACTGGTATAGGCAAAGACTTCATGAACAAAACCCTGACTGCACAGGAACTATCACTAAGAATCAACAACTGGGATCTCATCATATTAAAAAGCTTTTGCACAGCAAGAAAAACCATCAACCAAGTGAAGAGAGAATCCAGTGTAAAAAAATTTTTGCCAGCTGTACCGCAGACAAAAGACTAATATCTAGAATATATAAAAAACAAAAAAATCAGAGCCCTCAAATTTAAAGACCAATCCAAAAATGGGGACCTGAAATGAATAGACACTTCTCAGATGAAGAAGCAGAAATAGCAAATAAATATATGAAAAAATGTTCAACATCACTGGTCATTTGAGAGATGCAAATTAAAAAAACGCTGAGATTCCATCTCACTCCAGAAAGAATGGCTATTATCAAGCAATCAACGAATAAACAAATGTTGATGGGGCTATGGGGAAAAACCCTTCTCCACTGTTGGTAGGAGTGGAGACTAGTGCAACCACTGTGTAAATCAGTGTGGAGATTCCTCAAAAAACTTTAACTAGGGGTTCCATTTGATCCAGCTATTGCCCTTCTTGGTACCTTCCCAAAATAATGAAAAGCATCATACCACAGCAATATATGCACACCCATGTTTATAGTGGCACAATTTGTAATAGCCAAATCTTGGAAATAGCTTGAATGCCCATCAACTGATGAATGGATAAAGATGTGGGTTTTTCTATACAATGGAGTAATAATACTCAGCCATAAAGAAGGATAAACTTCAGACATTTCTAGCTAAATGGATCCACCTTGAGACCATACTCTGAAGTGAAATAAATCAGACACATATGTAAATGACACACTGTTTTTCTGGTGTGAGAAACAGGAAGTGTAAATAAGGACCAAACTGTATGATATTGGGGAAACAGGAAGAAAATGTTCAAATGGGAAGGGGAACTGGGGAGAGGCGAGGGGGAAAGGAAGGAAGGAAGGGAAAAAAATGAGAGAAGAAGGAAAAAATGAAACAAAATTTTCGTAAATAAGGACAGGAAGAGAAGTTGAAGGGAGGGTAGGGGGATGGGGAGAAAAAGAATTAAGCTATATCATGTACAGGTACAAATTCGCTATGATGAATATGATCATTATGTATACCTAAAATGTATCAATAAACTTAATTTTAAAAAGTTATCTTCTTTTCCTTCAACATTGTTCACCACTCCTTCACATGCCTACCTCTATAATCTGATTTTCTATTTCCACCACGCTATCAAAACTACTCAATTAAAACCTATCTTATGAAAATCATGCTACCTCCTTACTGCCAAAGTAATACTGTTTCAGGGTCCTCAGCCTTCTCAATATCTTCATGTGGCAGCAAAGGACACAGACCACTCTGTTCATTATGTTTTTTCCTTCTGTGACTTCCGTGTCTCCTGTTGTCTCTCCTGACCTATTTACATATTTTTGTATGCTTCTATCTGCACTTCTCTAAACCTTGTTTTTAATAAAATGGCACTGCACTCGTTTACTTGTCTGTTTTCCTTAATATGAAAGTAAACTTCCTAAGGACAGACATTTAGATATTTTCTATCTCCAGTGCTTATTTAGCACTAGTACAAAGTACATTCACAGTAGGAACAAAATTAGTTTGCTGAATATATAAGTGAATGTTTTAATTAAAAGTGTTTTCCTAGATGTCATACTTGGCCTTCACTTCTACTTCAAAAAAAATCTTATACTTTCATTTTAACATCTATGTACAAATTTCTCAGATTTCTTTGCAGCTATAAGCTTTCTGGAATTCAAGCACTAGAATTCTAATTGCTACTAAACACCAACAGATTATATGTATCATTAGCACCTTAACCCCCAAAGCCATGTCCACACAAAAATAACATTCTCTCTCTCCCAACTTTCTTACTTCTACTTAACAATATCACCATTCTGAAAAATCTCAACATCAGGAGTGACACGCACAGGGTACTCTAGGGTTCTCTCTAAAAAGCAATTAATGTGCTGAAAAATACTGCCAGAATCAATTACACTAGAGAAAAAAACATAAAAATTAGGCAAGGCTTACTGAAGAAAGATGCTGCTTTGCAATAAAGAGAATGCTACAGCATTCATTTGATTTTTTGAGACAGGGTCTCACTGTGTAGTTCAGGCTGGCCTCAAACTGACAGCAATTCTCCTACCTCAGCCTTCCGAGTGCTGGGATTATAGGGATGCACCACCATGCATCTCCTATGCCCCAAGTCAGTGGTGCCTCAAGTACAGAGGGCAGAAACCTGTACTAATCCCTGTGGGAGCCATACAAACTTTATTCTTCAAGAACTGTAATTGTGGGTTTCAATTTGTCTGTCAGTTCCTTGAGGAACTGGTACAATGTCTTGCCTTGGGTTTACCTGGCTTGGAACATTCCCATGGCTAAGGTGGCTTTGTGGGTGGCTTTTCCTAAATCATCTGATTAATGCAGCAGCCTGGGGCAAAGGAAAACAATTGGGACATGGAACAGACAGATCAAAAATCCTGAGAAGGAAGGTATTGGGAAATGATATTTAGTACATCAGATAATAAGGGATTTTAAAAGTTCCTATGTAGGCAATGAAATTGAAGCAATAATGAAAACCTACCAACTAAGAAAAGCCCAGGTCCTGGGGGATTCACTAATAAATTCTTAGAACTTCAGGGAAGATCTATCAATAGTCCTCAAACTCTTTAATGAAACTGCAAGGGAAGGAGTAGGCCCAAAGTCATTCCTGGAAGCTAGCATTACACTGATTGCAAAACCAGACAAGGGTCTAACCAAAAAAGAGAACTACAGGCCAATCACTTTAATGAACACAGATACAAAAATCTTCAATAAGACACTGGCAAACAGAATGCAACAAATCATCAAAAAGATCTTACATCATGACCAAGTAGGCTTCATCCCACGGATACAAGGATGGTTCAACATATGCAAATGAATAATGTAATACATCACATAAAAAGAAGCAAGGATAAAAATCACATGATCATCTCTACAGGCACAGAAAAAGTCTTTGACAAAATCTAAAATCCATTCATGATAACAACCCTGAAGAAAACAGATATAAAAGGATGTTATCTCAATCTACTAAAAGCCATTTATGACAAACGTGAGGCCGACTTCTTATTAAATGGGGCAAAAACTGAGAGGTTTCCCTCTAAAAGCAGGAACAAGATAAGGATGTCTACACTACCATGCTTGGTAGATTGAGATGTGCAACTCCTCACAAGGAATGTAATCATTATGTACTATAAATGTTCTAATAAAAATAAAACCTGGGGAAAAAAATTCCCTTTTCTATTAGAAGGCCACATATGGCCAAGGCTGGCCACATGCTTAGGAAAAGCTGAGAACACTTGTGTTTTCACTTCTGGCTGACCTACAGGCTTTGAGAAAACAGCAGGCAAAGGCTAAGTCAGTATTGTAAATGGCTTAGCTAAATGAAAGAGTGCACCAATATAGAACCAGCTTGTAAAAAACAGAAGAATTTGTTTTGTTTTCCATTTTTCTTTTTTTTTTACTCTTTTTTTTGAGACAAGGTCTCAACATGTAGTTCAGGCTGGCCTTGAACTCACAGCAATCATCCTGCCTCAGCCTCCTGAGTGCTGGGATTACAGCACGTACCACCACACCCGGCTCTGTTTTCCCTTTTTCTTTTGGCTCCAGGTGTTTAAGGAAATAATGTCAATATATCAGCAGTGAGGCAAATGAAATATTTCAGTAACTACATGATTATATAGACTTATAAAAGTAGTTTAGAAGTCAAATAGTCCTTCAAAAATAAAGAAGAAATCAAGTCATTCCCAGATAAACAAGAACTGAAGGAATACATCATTACTAGATGACCTGTGCTATAAGAAATGCTAAAGACAGCTCTCCAGGCAGAAATGCAAGGCCAACAAACAGAAATCTGAACTCATATGAAGAAATAAGTAGAACAATAAAGGTAGCTACACAGGTAAATATAAAAATCAGAAGTATTTTATTTTTAGTTTTTTAGTCCTGTTTTTCTCCCCTTTATGAGTTATAATGTAAATGTATAAAAAAGTAATTTCATGCAAGGCATGGTGGCACATGCCTATAATCCCAGCACTCGGGAGGCTGAGGCAGGAGGATCATTGCAAGTTCAAAGACAGCCTGGGATACGAAGTGAATGAGTTCAAGCCCAGCCTGAACTACATAATGAAACCCTATCTCAAGGGGAAAAACAAAAACAAACAAAAAACCACCAGTAATTTCAAATCTAGGTAAAAGGGCATTTAGTGTATAATGGTATAATGTTTAAAGATGGAGTATGTAAAGGAGCAGAGATATGTATACTATTTGAACTTAATTATCATTAATTCAAACTTGACCATTAAATATTTATGGTATTAACCATAATCACCAGGATAACCTCTGAGGAAAAAGCTTAAAATATACAAAGAAAAAGATGGGGAACAAAATTACACATAAAAAAATAAATCATCAAAGAAGGTAGTGACAGAGGAATGGGAGTGAGAGGCATAAGTCACACAGAAAACAAATACCAAAATAGCAGAAGTCCTACCTTATCAGCAATTACGTTTTTGTTTTTTTTTTGTGGGTACCGGGGATCGACCTAAGGACCTCGCGTGCCAGCAGGCGCCCGTGCCGCTAAGCAATATTACTGGCCCCTTTATTTGTATGTGGGTACCGGGAGTCGAACTCAGGACCTCGCGCTTGCCAGGCAGGCACTTATGCCGCTGAGCTATCTCACCGGCCCAGTAATTACTTTAAATGTAAGTGAATTTGGGGCCGGTGAGATGGTTCAGCGGTGTAAGCGCCTGCCTGGCAAGCGCAAGGGCCCGAGTTCGACTCCTGGAACTCACATACGAAAAAAGGGCCGGTGATATCGCTCAGCGGCACGGGCGCCTGCTGGCGCACAAGGTCCTGAGGTCGACCCCCGGTACCCCCCACACACAAAATATATATATATAAGTGAATTAAACTCTCCCAATTAAAACAGAGATTGGCTGAATAGATTAAAACATGATGCAACTCTATGCTACCTTCAAGACATTCACACTAGATCCAAAAAAAGTAAACAGGCTTGAAAGTGAAATGATGGCAAAAGACATTCCACATAAAATCTAACCATGAGAGCTGGAAATGTCTATATAAACATTATAAAATGTAGACTTTCAGACAAAAGTTATTACAAGAGACAAGGACATTATGTATTAATAAAAGAACCAATCCATAAAGATATATGACAATTACATACAACCTCACAAGAGTAGGATACATACACACACACACACACACGTGTGCTGTATATGTATATATGTATATATATCTAATAAAATTAAAAGGAGAACTAGTACAACAATATAATTAGGGCCGGTGAGATGGCTCAGCGGCGTAAGCGCCTGCCTGGCAAGCATGAGGGCCCGAGTTCAACTCCTGGAACCCACATACGAAAAAGGGGCTGGTGATATCGCTCAGTGGCATGGGCGCCCGCTGGCGCACAAGGTCCTGAGGTCGACCCCCGGTACCCAAAAAAAAAAAAAAAAAAAAAAAAAATTAAAGACATCAATATCTCACTTTCAATAACAGAACTAAAGATCATTAAGGAAACAGAGGACTTGAACAATACTTTAAAACCAACTGGACCTAACAGACATAATACAGAATACTCTATGAAACAGAAGTAGACAAGACATTTTTCATAAGTGCATATGGAACACTTTGCAGGACAAACTATATGTTAGGCCACAAAACAACTCTCAATAAATTTGAGACTGAAACCATACGAAATATCTTTTCTGAGCACATGGAATGCCCCTGGAAATCAATTAACAGAAAGGAAAAGTTAGAAAATTCACAAATTTGTGGAAATCATTCAATATACTTTAATCAATGGGTTAAAGAAAAAATTACAGATGAGGTGAGAAAATACTTTGAGGCAAATGAAAATAGAAATGACACAACCCATGAGATGTTAGAAATATTAGAAAGAAATGTGTAATTCTAAAACCTTACATTAAAAAAAAAGAAGAGCAATCCCAAATCAGCAACTTAAATTTACAAATTAAAGACCCTGAAAAAGAAAAACAACTAAATCCGAAGCTAGCATAAGGAAAGAAGTAATAAAAATTAGAGCAAAGATAAACACAAAACGTGTAGTAGTAAACACCTGTAATTTCAGGTAACCAAGAGGCTGAGACAGGAGGATCGTGAGTTCAAGACCAGCCTAAGTAACACAGTAAAACACTGTCTCAAAAAAAATTTTGTTTTTAAATTTTAAAGAGATAAACACAGCTGGGCAAATTTATTTAATCAGAGTGTTTTGGGAATTGAATAAAATACAGCGAGACGATAGTGAAATAATAAATATTAAATAAAAGTATACTTTTAATAATGCGCTGTAGAGAAATGAATCTTAGTAAGAAATGGGCTACTTTAAATCTCCAAATAATATTTCTACCTTTCATGATTCAGTTTATCTTGTTTGCTAGTTTCGCCTCAAAACTTTATTAAAACTTCTGCCTCGGGGCCAGTGAGATGGCTCAGCGGCATAAGCGCCTGCCTCCCAAGTGCAAGGGCCCGAGTGCGACTCCCGGAACCCACATATGAAAAAAGGGCCGGTGATATCGCTCAGCAGCTCGGGCGCCCGAGGTCCTGAGGTCGACCCCCCGTACCCACAAAAAAAAAAAAAAAAAAAAACTTCTGCCTCTTAAAAATCTACTCATTCAAAAAGCAAAATTTCAAGTAAAAACGTTTTAATTATGTTAATATTCTTGCTCCTTGTTTTTCAATATTCTTCATTTCCTACCCCCACCCTAACAGTACATAAGTCCTCCTCCTTAAACATCCTCGCACCCTGTTCTTCTGAGGTACGTGCATTACCTTTTTTTCTATCTTTTAAGCCCATTTACTAAAGTGTAAGTTTTCAATGAAGACAGTTCTGTCTCTTACTGAACCTTAGCATTTCCTACACCACCCAGAACTGTGCATACAGCTGATGCAGTAAAGTCTGTTAAACTGAATACTCATAAGCAAATACAAAAAAGAGAAAACCTGAAAATAAAGATTAGTTTCAAAATGATTTTAACTCTTAAAAAAGATAACTTATCCGAGAAAAAAAAAAGAATTTTAAACAGACCAACAACTAAAGTCTTGAGGAAGAAAACATCAATCTATTTTAAACTTAGAGGCCAGAAATACTTCAAAGAAGAACATAAGCATGAATATTTTATATAAAACACAAAACAGTGTCTGTTACCCTCATTCCTGTTTCTCACTTGTATACTGATTAATACACTAGTCTTGAATACCAAGCTCCTCAGGCTTACCAAAATCCTATGCTCTTCCAAGGCTCTCAGGATTGCTTATGTTTTTCTGCCTAAAACACTTCCCACCTCATTCTTCAAGACTTAGTCTAAATATCTACTCACTGAAAATTTCCCTTTCTTTCCCCAAAAGAGTTCATGTATTCCTTTGTGCCATTACTATTTTAAATATATTTTTTCTTGTAACATTTAACACACGGTATACCACTATTTGCTTCTTTTGAAACCATGTTTTTAACCACTTCTCTATCCCCACACTAAATGTTCCATTAATGTATGTATTATGTAAATAACTGAATAAATGCATGTATAACTGATAGGTTTTATTTTCCTGCTTACGATTCTAAAAGGGGTCTGTTTATTGGCCTTCATTTCTATTGCTAGAAAATGAACATTTCAATCTCCTGCTATCAATGAGAGTAGATACAAAAGTACAAAGTTACACAAACAAAAAAGTATGAGTATCACTTAGATTCTCAACTGTAATCAGCAACAATTAGATCCTTTTACAACAAACCCCCCTCAGATCAATATATTTTCTCAATTCTTACTTAGTTCACTCAGGCTGCCATAACAAAAATACCATAAACTGCGTAACTTACAAGCAACAGGAATTTATTTCTCCTAGGCACTGGCAGACTGGCCTGTTTCTCATAAACAGCATCTTTCTTGCTGAGTCCTCACAGTGCAGAAAGGGCAAACAAACCCCCTTGCACCTCTTGTATAAGGACAATGATCCTACTTTCATTGAGGCTCTGTCTTCACAACCTAGCTACCTCCAGAAAACCCCACCTCTTAATAACTGATGATTAATTTCAACCAATAAATTTGGGGGACACAGCTGGGTGCACTAGTGCACACCCCTATTGTCCTTGCTACTGGAGAGGCTAAAGCAGAAGGATTAGTTAAGCCCAGGACTTCAAGGTGAGCCTGGCAACACAGAAAGACCATGTCTCTTAAGAAGGGTGGTGGTAGGTAGAGGGGGACCACAAACATTCAGATTCTAACACTTCCTGACCTCCCACTTTACTACAATCCTTGTAACATCAATCAGTCTTTTTACAGCAAATCTTTCTAATACATCGCTTATCTGACTATTTCTCACTCTGCAGTTGTAACAGATCCAATAAGGAAAACTTTCAACAAAAGAGATCTAAGTTTAGTCCTATGTGATAATGGGCAAGTTATTTAACCATCTTTAAACTCCAATTTTGTTGGCTGTGAAATGGTGGTATCTGTATCGTAAAATTTTTGTACAGAGTTTTAAAAAGTATATATATAAAGTACATAGCACAAGACACTGCACACAGCAGAAACTCAATGGTAGTTAATACTCTCCTACCTCCTAATGTGTCTGGTATTTAATTTTTCAAAATTACTTAAACCTTTACTGTTAAATTACAAAGCTGGACCTGGCTAGAGTTGGGAAGAAAATGCTCAGATCTAAGCACCAAGGAAGTACACAACATTGAGGCAATCATTTTTATCAGTATCTTTGCTCAAAAAATAAAAAGTTTAGCAGAGCTTCCAATCTTTTCCTCACTACTATCTATTGATCTTATTTCTCTGTTCCTTACAAAAAGTTTCTTAACCAGAATAATGCATTATATGCTCCTCAGAAGTTTTTCAAGTACCTGGTTAAGCATTTTAAAACATTTCACCTTTATGTGATACCTATCTTCTTCATGCAGCAATTCTTAGTATCAATAACTCTTTCTTATAAAATCTGGTTTCCAAATCCTTCTACATTGGACAGCACTATTTGGAACTGTTGGTTTCTCAATACCATGATGAGAGTACCCAAAATGGATAACCTACATTATGTTTCAATTAACCAGCATACACATAAAGGACTATTGCATCCCTTCACTTACATTACTACAGCAGCTCTTACTAAATCTTTTACTCATGTAAATTGCTACCAGATTAGGTTTCAGCAATCTTTTCAGTTTGTTTGTTTTGTGGTACTGAGGCTCAAACTCAGGGATGTTCTTTCACTGAGCTGTATCCCTAGCCCTTTTAATTTTTGTTTTGAGACAGGGTTTCACTAAATTGCCCACTCACTCTTGTGACTCTCCTGTCTCAGCTTCCCTCAGTGCTAGCATTACAGGGGTATGCCACTGCACCCAACATCGTTTCTTTTATTAGGTACTCTTCCACCATGTGGTCTTTCTTACTTTAAGAGTGTCATTTTTCCTTTACGTAAATCACTGAGTAAATGTTCAACAGAAGGTATCCAAAGAAAGTATTACTGCTTTTTCTAATTCCCTAGTGAACTATTATTCTGCCATTATGTTCTTACTTCAAAACTAATTTCTCTCTGATGGATTTCCTGATTCCTATGACACACATAAGACCACTTAGTTGTTTACCACGACTGTAAGACTTTTAGAGTTAGAAGGGACTTTCCAGGATCATTAGTCTTGCCCAACTCTGTCCTATATAAACAAAAAACAGGAAATCAGGAAAGTTTTAGGCTAGTAAATGGTTTATCTGGGAGCAGTACAGAATTCTAAATACAAATTTATAGTGTTCTATCCATTATAGGTTTTTATTTAAGCTGTTATATTTTCATCTGTTTGTTTCATCTAAATGAAATATATTATTTGTTTTATATAAAAAACAATTTTTGTTTTCAAGGTTGTTCTGGCTACCACACAAGCAGCACATATCCTATTTCCTCTACTTTTTAAATTCATCCAGGGAGTAGGTGAATGAATAGCCTGTTTCTACTCTAATAAGCTACCAGGCAAAATAAAGATACTGAGGTGCTACAGGGATTAAGGTAAGGAATATTTTGGCTACAAATCTCAAATTCTGGCCCTCAGAGTACACATATATTTAAGATAAACAGCTTTCTAAGACTCTGTAGAGAGAATAATTTTATCATTCTATTGATTAATGACATATACTGAATTACTGGATCAATAATACTATATATTCTTTTATACCATTTCTGGTTAATTTACGGTTAACATTACCTATGATCATACCTAGATATGAAAATCCACTATATTACTAATAAATAACAACTATCATCTACTTTGGCACCAGAATGTAAGTTTGGCCAAGAGTTAACATTAGCTTTTCAACCTTAATTTTCCTGGCTTACAGTAGGCTCTCGATAAAAAAGTGTTGATGAATAAATTAATAAAATCTCTAAAAAGAAAACTAACCCAAAAACTGGAAATGCAAAAATTTAAAAATTTATTAACTCTCCAAAAAGTAAGCCAAAATTACCAGACATTGTGGAGAGATTCACTTAGCCACCAAAGCTAACTGAAGAAACAAATGAGTCCTCATATTACAATTAGAACATTCTTTTTCAACAAAGTGCTTACTCCTCTTCTGTTCTGCCCTTTTCCCTGGAATCTCTTTTCCCTAGAATCTCTTGACAGGTTACTCTTTGTTGCCTTAGGGTCCTTGTACATAAGAGACTTTTACAATTCTGATCAAATCAAGTTTACTATTGTAAGATCATAAAAGGCCATCAACAGACACAGATTAGGCTCTTTTCAGTATTTTACTAGCTCTTTTATTATCATGTTATTCTTATATTCTTTTTATAAAATCTAAGTAAAAAGTAGTAAAATGGTATCATATTAACTTAAAGGTTGAAGTTAAAAGAATTTGTTCACCTAATCCCTTTTTCCCTAATGTTTTTAATCTTAACTGATTTATACTGTGCTAAATTGAGTTACTGAATATGAATTTCATCAAATTCAAAATTTCATCAAATTCAAAAGATTTATATCCTTTTCCTATTTGTAATTTAAACAATCATATTAAAATATTTTTAAATGATTTTATTTACTAAGTCAAAACTAACAGCATTTGATCACCATTTAGTTTGTAATTACACAAACATAAAGAACCAGCTAATATTAAATCAGCAAGTTCTCTCCATAGCTTCCCTTTAAATTCACAAACTCTTAATTCAAAAACATCAAAACTATAGATTTAATAAAAAGAATAACTTACTGAAAAAATCTTTAAAGACGTTTAACCAATCCATTTTGAATAAAACGTGTTCTCGTTCGTAAGTTTGTTAACACTGTGCAGGATAACTCCCAGTGAGCTTCCTGGTCTGTTCTGTAACACTGAAACTTCCCACACCCAGTCCATGTGACCCGGCCCACACCCAAGCAACAGAGAGAGTTTTTCTGAGGCTTCTCTCCAAAACTATTTTTCCCCTAACCTATAAAAGAACCTGTAAAACAAGTAAATCATGATGGCCAAAAATGTGACCTATTATTCACTTATTTTGGAAGAAACAAATATATATCTTTTTAATAGTTAAAAATACACTCACACATTCATCCTTTCTTTAATTTCCCCCTCAACTTCCAATAATGTCTCTACCAGCACAATCATTGCAAAACAAATCCATTAATTATATGAGCACTTAAGTTACCAAAAGGCGGTACAGAAATTTTGAGGAAAAAAAAGGCTGACCAATGCAAAAGCCAGATTTACATCATTACACAAGGTAACTATAGATCACCCTGGAATATAAGTAGTAATAATTGTAACACTGTAATAAAGTTATCAGGTTCTTAAAATTGAAATAAAAGATAAAAAGTTATCTGGGCAGTTAAACATCATGGTGATAATATCTATTTAAATTACTTTAGAATACTAGAAATTTCTAGTTCAAAAACATTTTAATACCTTATGGAATTCTTTGAATCACACTATATTTTATGTATGCTTTCTTACAATGGTTAAAACATTAATTATATATTCTCCTGCTGATAAAAAACACTCTAGAATAACAGTAACACTGAACAAGAAATGAAAACTAATAGAAAGCAGTAAGTCAAAATATTTCATACTGTATTGTCAATCATGCTACATTGGTCTCAAACTAACCTTCCAAGGAGAAATTCTTTTTTCCTACCCCTTGACAAAGAACAATTAAGTGACAGTATGTCTGCCTACCAAAATTAATTTCTGTCCCTCCCAATTCCTTCCTGTCAGCAAAAGAGTGCTTAATTAAAGGGGAGGGGGCAGTATTTCCTTCCTATTACCTTAGATAAGACCATTGTGAATGAACCAGGTGCAACTGTCTCTGGCCCTACTGAAAGACTAGGAAAAATTAATCACAAGCCAACAAATTTATAGTTAGAGGAACACAGGAGGAGGCAAGAAAAGAGAAAAGAGGAAAGAAATTAGCCCTGTAGATGCTAATATACAATAATAATCCATAGTTCAAGGCTCATATCAAGCAGAAGAATAAAATAGTTTTTTAAAATGAAGTTCGAAATGTTAAGCCATTAGATGTTAAAATTCAGAAAGGTGCCATGTAAAATAAATTGCCTTGATGCCCAAGGAGGCAATTCTGCATTTCACTTTTCCCTTACTAAATTAGAATTTTCTTTTAAGTCTAAACTCCATCAGGCACTCATGATTCAAGGAGCTCCTGCTAGAAGGTGAGTTCTGCTCTTTAGCACCATTTTATCTTTGAATTTGGGCCTAGATTTATAACCTCCACTAGTCTTTTGGCTTAAATACCTGTTATGAACCAAATTTACCTTTGCTTAGCTGAAATTCCAGTTCTGGCCTTTTCAAGCCAATTCTGCTGACACTGTCAGAACTAAGCTCCAGAATCCATTTAAAAGAATATACAAAAACAACTTACCTAAGGTATCCTTTAGGTTTTTCACAATAGATGCTTTCCGAGCACTGTTTTTCCTTTCCACATAGTTAGAAGGCACAAAACCTGTTTTATTCATGGAATTTCTAACTCGCCACCAGGACTTAGAATCATCCAGAAGCCATAACCTCTCATTCTTTTTGATGTCCAGCTCTTGTTCTTGTTGCGCCACATAATCAAACTTGGCTACTACCACCACTTCTTCTGCCATATTTCAACAACTTCAGCACTGTAAACACATAGAAAATATTTTTATATGAAGTTTAGTGGTAGTTGTTTACACGCTTTTTAAAAGACATACCTAAAAATCCAAGGACATTGAAAGTAAAAATAGGAGGAAAATACACCAGGAAAATTTTTTAACATTTGTATTGCTATATTAATATTACATAAATTAACTTTAAGGCAAAAACCATCACTAGCATTAAGTTCATTGTACAAATGAGAAGTTCTGGGGGCCGGTGAGATGGCTCAGCGGCTTAAGTGCCTGCCTGGCAAGCGCGAGGGCCCGAGTTTGACTCCCGGAACCCACATACAAAAAAGGGGCCGGTGATATCGCTCAGCGGCACAGGCGCCTGCTGGCGCACGAGGTCCTGAGGTCGACCCCCCAATACCCACAAAAAAAAAAAAAAAAGAGAAGTTCTCAAGATAGTTAAGATCAGAACTTACATATACCAAATAATATACTTTTCTGAGCAATGTTTATCCTTCCTACATAGTTAGAAGGCACAAATCCAAAATAAACAGATTGGTAAGAACCCCAAGGAGAAAGTGACAAATCCATTATGACAGATGATGATTTTTAATGCATTTATCTCAGTAAAAAAAAAAAAGAGGCAAAAATATTAGTAAGAACTATCACTTATAAGTTTAATATAACAGATATACAGAATATTACTTCCAAACAGAAGAATACATATGGAACATACACAAAAACTGATCAAATGCCAAGCCATAAAGTCTCAACAACTTTCATGTAACTGGTATAATATAACCATATTCTCTAGCAACCATAACAAAAAGATAGCTTTAAAAAAAAAATGAATGTTTGCAAAATTCTAAAACTCTCATGAGGGCTGGTGAGATAGCTCAGTGGCATAAACGCCTGCCTGGCAAGCGTGAGGTCCTGAGTTTGACTCCTGGAACCACATAAAAGAAAAAATGGGGCCGGTGATATAGCTCAGCAGCACAAGCGCTTGCTGGCAAGCATGAGGTCCTGAGGTCGATTCCCGGTACCCACATAAAAATAAAATAAAACTCTCATGAGTCTGAGAAGAAATCATACAGAATTTTGAAAACAGAAGAAATAAATAAAAAGACTAACTTTATAAATGCAACAAAAGTACTATGTAGAGACAGACTTTTAGTTTTAACTAGTTACATTAGAAAACAAGAAGAGCTAAAAACAAGGATAGGGGTTTAGCTCAGTGGCAGATTGCATGCTTATTATGTGCAAGGTCCTGGATTTTATTTTTGAGAAAGAGTCCCCAGCATAAAAAAAAAGAAAGAAGGGCCGGTGAGATGGCTCAGTGGCGTAAGCGCCTGCCTTGCAAGCGCGAGGGCCCGAGTTCAACTCCCGGAACCCACATACGAAAAAGGGGCTGGTGATATCGCTCAGCGGCACGGGCGCCTGCTGGCGCACGAGGTCCTGAGGTCGACCCCCCGGTACCCACAAAAAAAAAAAAAAAAGAAAGAAAGAAAAAGAAAAGAACCTTAATTAATAAAATAAGCATCTATCTTAAGCGGTCAGAAAAGCAGAAGCAGCTAAAGAGTAAGAAAGAAAAATTACAAACAAGTGGAATATAATGAAACAGAAAACAAAAATATACCAGAAAAGTTCGATAAATGAAAAGGTAGTTCTGTTAAAATAAATAAAATTTATATAGTTCTAGCAAAATAGGCAGGCATGGTGGAGAACACCTGTAATCTCAGCGCTTGGGAGGCTGAGACAGGAGGATCACAAGTTCAAGGCCACCCTGAGCTACATAACAAGTCTGAGGCCAATCTGACATAGGAATATCCTGTCTCAAAAAATAATACAAACAAAAAATTCAGAAAGTAAAAAGTTCACTCAAAAAACAAATGGAAAGAGTCACAATTATACTGCAAATTCAAAAGACACAGCAATATTACAAATAGTTTTATTTGTTTTTTGAGACAGGGTTTCACTATGCAGTTCAGGCTGGCCTTGAACTATGTAGCCCAGGTTGGCCTTGAACTCATGGTGATCCTCCTGCCCCAGCCTCCCAAGTGCTGGGAATACAGGTGTGTACCACCACACTCAGCTATGTTATAATTTTTCAATAAATTTAAAACAAAGTGAAATGTAAATTTACAGAAAAATTAAAAATAAAATTGAATCCATCATTACAAAATCTCATAAAGAAAATACCAGGACCACAAGGTTTTACAGACAAGTTTTAGTAAATTTCAGTGAACAAATAATTCTAATTTATGTAAACTATTTTAGAACAAAGAAAAAATTACAAGCCAATCTCATCCCTGAACCTAGAACCATCTTTGGTTTCTTCAGAGAGATTATCTTACATAAACAGTTACTCATCACTTAGTATACAAATAAATTAAGCTCTTTGTTTTGGATATTAGCTAGCAAACTCTTACCAACAAAGAAGCAAGATTTTAATGTCCTTAAGGAAATGCATTTTAATCCGAAATTCAACATCTACTGCCATCCGAAGGTGTAACAAGGTAGATACATTTTGGGGGCATTCAGAGCCTCAAAACTTGTGACACACTGCTTATGTCTTCTGAAAGAATGACTCAAGTACGTACCACAAAATTAATACTACAAAAAAAGATGCTGTGTTCAAGAAAATGAGCAAAACCAGAAAAAAGTATTGGTATACATGCACCTTTTCTGCTTAAAATTACTTCAAAATAATTTTAGCCAAGTTGAAATAATTATTGGTACCTGCTGTAAAAAAAAGTTAACAACAATGAACAAATAAGTTTTCTGAGACGCTGGAAAGCTAAAAGCAAATATTTTCTAAGGATACCTGGGCAGTGACTCAGATTCCTTACCTGTGTCCTTCCACTGCCCAAGTGATCCATGAACTTAATGAAATTCAATTCTAGGTCCCAAAGGAACTTATTCAGAAACTTGATAAACTGGTTTGAAAATTTATCTAGAAAAGCAAACGTAAAACTGGCAACAAGTATTTGGGAAAAAGTAAGAACTGGTATACTTACGCTGTGGTTTACATTCAGCAATCAACGTTTCTTTTCCCAACAGTATCCCAACTACCCTTTCTCCTAGCACCACTATATCATTATTTTAGCCATGCAACTTAGGGAACTGACTCTGGCTTCAAAGGTAACTATGGACTAATCAAAGCCCCATCTGCATCCTGAAATTACTTACTAAACTTTTAAAATATATAGGCAGTTGGGCCTGTACTTCATAGTAAAGAGTCAAAGCAGTCTAAAGAGTCGAGAGCAGGTATTAGCATTTTTAAAACCTACCCAAATGACTCTAACAGACAGCCAGGAATAAGAACTTATACAAGAAGATCAATGACAACCTTTCCCTTGCTAGGTTTAATCCACTTAAGACCAAAGGGATGCAAGGAAAAGCATGCTAGAGACTTGAGGGAAAAGTTGACTGGCTCTTTTTTTTTTTTTTTTTTTTTTTTTTGTGGGTACCGGGGGGACGACCTCAGGACCTCGCGCGCCCGCAGGCGCCCGTGCCGCTGAGCGATATCACCGGCCCCTTTTTCGTATGTGGGATCCGGGAGTCGAACTCGGGCCCTCGCGCTTGCCAGGCAGGCGCTTAAGCCGCTGAGCCATCTCACCGGCCCTGTTGACTGGCTCTTAAAAACATAAATTTCAAGATTTTGTCACAGATAGAGATGAGGTAGGGAACTACTATAGCTCTCTGGTTTCCAGCTGGAAGATGAAACTGACAAGCAAGGGAAAAGAGAATTGTTGGGAAATAGAGCCAGAGTTATTAAAAAAGCACCAAAGTCTGCTTTTCACTTTGAACCTCTACTCTGAGTCAGTAAGTTTATGGTGTAAATCAGTTTTATTTGAATTTTCTGTTATTTTTTACTCAAAGTTTACAATACAGGGAAAGTTATCCCATTGTATATCAAAATGTACTAAAACATGCTGAAGTAATTTAGAATAATATGATACTGGTACAGAAACATATAGACCAAAGAATACTGATAGAGATCCAGGAAACACCCACATACATGTGGTTTTAGAAGGCCTTTTCCCTAAGGTACAAACTATGAGTTCTACTTTAGGCCTTTTAAAAGTAGGGTACTATACTTCAAAAACCACTGGTGATGTGAGTCTAAATACAGAAGACATTTTGGAGTATATTCTCCTCAAATATTTTGATGTCTCACCTGGACCTTATTCAGAATCAAGTTAACTTTTTACAGTGATTTCCATTGACAAGTCTTTTTTTTTTTTTTTTTTTTTTGTGGGTACCGGGGGGGTCAACCTCAGGACCTCGCGCGCCAGCAGGCGCCCGTGCCGCTGAGCGATATCACCGGCCCCTTTTTCGTATGTGGGATCTGGGAGTCGAACTCGGGCCCTCGCGCTTGCCGGGCAGGCGCTTAAGCCGCTGAGCCATCTCACCGGCCCCCATTGACAAGTCTTGCTAAAGCAATCAATTTAGTTTTTACAAAAGCAACTCTTTGGCACCATTTTTTTTTTATATTATACATAACATATTAACTAGAAGCGCCCCTAGAAGAAGTCTTACATCTGAATCCTGGTAAGCAGATTCAATTTAATTGGTAGGAATGGAAAAGTGCCAAGGTATCAAGTTATTATGCTTCGTGACACAAATGGAAAGTGTCAATCAGACAAGTCTTAAGTAACTTCTACTCTGTATAAAAATGCAAATATATGAGAATTTCTTATATGAGGGGTGGTATTTGAAACTACTGAAGAATAAGTTATTTAATAACTGATAGTAGGACAACTGGCTATATATTTGGGGAAAAAAAGTCCTACCTTATTCAACATGCAAAAAGAAAAGAAAAGAAAAACGAAAAGAGAGGGGAGAGGAGGGAAGGAAAGAGAATTAGAGGACTTTGGGAGGTCAAAATAGTTGCCCTTTCCCTATTTGTTAGTTAATAATAACTAAAATTCCTGAATATTACATACAAAACAAAACTCTGGAAGGTGAACAGAAGACAGCTAGAGACCTCAGAACCCAAGGAATGACATAGTGATAGAGTCCCTAGATGTGTGTGTGTGTGTGTGTGGGTACGGGGGTTGACTCAGGACCTTGCGTGCCAGCAGGCGCCCGTGCCGCTGAGCGATATCACCGGCCCTTTTTTCGTATGTGGGTACCAGGAGTCGAACTCAGGACCTCACGCTTGCCAGGCAGGCGCTTATGCCGCTGAGCTATCTCACCGGCCCCCTAGATTTTATTTCTGCGAGACTTGAAGGTGAAGGTCAGCAAAATAGACAAACAAACAGGCCCAAAATGGGACTGCCTGACAAGAGAGAAATCTTTTAGAAAATAGTTATTCTAACTCCATTCAAATACCACAGAAAAAGTTGTGCCCTCACCTACACCGGCAAAGTCCAAGTGGGAAACCTAGACTTCTAACGCTCCACAGGAGACTGTAAGACACCCCGATTTTTCTGGTGGGTGAAGTAAGTAAAGCCCAAAGAGCCAGAGCCAGACAGAAAAGAGCTAGACAGACAGAAAATTAGCAAAGATTTCAAAAACCTCAGCAACATATTCAACAAATAGGATTTAATCAACATTTATAGAACTATCCACCAAAAAAGAGCAGAATATACATTATTTCCAAGCGCCCAATGAACAAATACCAAGATAAATCATAGAATGGGCCATAAAATAAACCTCAACATATTTAAATAAATTGAAGTCATACAATGTGTCCTCTAACCACAATGGAAAGTACTATGGTTTCTGTAACAGAAAATACTTACGGTTTGTCACTCAAGGGTTCATGTGTTGGAGGCTTAGTCCCCTCATATGGAATGGTAGATGTTTGCCAAGTACAGAACTCGAAACACAGCACCAAAAGAACAAATAACCCTATCAACAAACAGGCAAATGAACTTAATAGACACTCCTCAAAAGTAGTGTTAAATGCCACCTCACCCCAGAAAGAATGGCTATTATCAAGAAATCAACTAATAACAAAAGCTGGAGGGGCTGTGGGGAAAAAGGAACCCTTCTTCACTGTTGGTGGGAGTGTCGACTGGTACAGCCACTGTGGAAATCAGTGTTGGAGATTCCTCAAAAAACTAGGATTGGAGGTCCCATTTGACCCAGCTATTCCCCTTCTGGGTATCTTCCCAGACAAATTAAAAACATCGTACCACAGTGATATATGCACTCCCATATTTATAGCTGCACAATTTGTAATAGCCAGATCTTGGAAACAACCCAGATGCCCATCAACCGAGGAATGGATAAAAAAGATGTGGTCTTTTTATACAATGGAGTACTATTCAGCCATAAAGAAGGATAAACTGGAGACTTTTATAGGTAAATGGATACAACTCGAGAAAATACTCATAAGTGAAATAAACCAGACGCACATGTGTAAACATCGTATTGTCTCCCTAGGGTGAGAAACTGAAAGAGTAAATAAGATCCAAAATGTACAATAGATATGGTAAATCAGAAAGAAACTGGTCAAAAGGAAAGAGAGACTGGGATGGGGGAATGGGGAAAAGAAGAAAGGAAAAGAAAAAATTTGTATATATATATATATATATAAGATAGTTAAGATAGATACACTACTGATTTTGCTTAGTTCATTGAAGAGAAAGGTTTGTGCCAGTAATGTTTGGACAATTGAATGCTGATATCTTGTACCCTGAGTAACTAATTTAAAGATAACAACACATAATGTATTAATCATTGTTACCCTCCTATTGTTTTTTTGAAAAAATTTTTTCTCTTTAAAATAAAAAAAAAAAAAAGAAGTGTAAGTGGACGAGTACATAAAAAGGTTTAACATCTTTAGCTATCAGGGAAATACACATCGAAATTACACAGAGATTCCATCTCACTCTAGTCAGAATGGCTATCATCAAGAATATGAAAAACAAACACTGGGGAGGATGTAGGGGGAAAGGAACACTTAAGCACTGTTGGTTGAATATAAATTAGTTTGGCCACTATTAAAATCAGTATGGAGGTTTGTCAAAAGATTGAAATAGAACTACCACATGATCCAGCTATACCACTCCTTGGCATATCCTGAAGGAATTAATAGCAGCATACCTGCATTCCCATGTTTATCACAGCACAGTTCATAATAACCAAGTTATAGAATCAATCTAGATGCCTGTCAATGGAAGAATGGATAAAGAAAATGTAAATACTGTACATGCACGAGTATTATTCAGCCACAAAGAACAAAATAATCATGTCATTTATGGGAAAATGAATAGAATTAGAGATCATCAAACCAAGCAAAATAAGCTACACTCAGAAATACAAGTATCTCACATTTCCCCTCATATGTGAAATTTTGGAGAACAAAGATAACATGAAAGTAAAAGGAAGACTACAGGTAAGTCCCCAACTTACAGATGAGTTCCATTCCGGGAGAACATCTGTAAGTCAGATTCGTTCATAAGTCCAACAAAGTGAGTATTACACACCTTTGACACAAATATACAGTACAATGTATATTGCTTTGCGCTTCCTAGCAGTTCCCTCCACATCACTACTGCTTTTCCTCTTGCTTCCGGACATCCTGAGCTCTGAGCACTGTACGATACTACTGTACACTATCACACTATACAGTAAGCACACAGGAACACAACTGTGACAATGTCCAGCAGACAAGCGAGCTACTTCCATGATTTGTTGGCATCTACAAATGTTGGTAATTCGAGGTCAGTTCCTTTCTGCAAAAGTTCGCAACCTGAATGTTTATAAGTCGGGGATTCACTCTCATGAATAAGACAAAGGTAATTGGCAGGAAGAACAGGTGAGGATAAGGGACAATAACAAGAGGTTTGGATATGATCAAAGTTCATTATATGTATGTATGAAAATGCCACGATGAAACCCAATATTTAGTATAATTAATATGCACTAATAAAAACATACATTGTGAGAGAAAAAAAATTAATGGAACAACTAATTCTTCAAAAATATAAGAAGGACAAAGTTTTAGCAAGAAATAAAAAGCCAAAGTAACAAATTAAAAATGATATAAGAATATCACTACAAACTCTGAAGGATAAAAAGGATAGTAAGGGAATAATTCAAACAACTCTACAAACTCAAAATTGAAAATTCAGAGGTTGACCAATTCTGCAAAAGAAATTACCATAACACATTCAGTATGAAATGAGAGTACTTGAATAACCCTGTAACTATTAAGAAAATTAATTTCATAATATAAAAACACCCCCAAAAAAGTGCTCTGCAGTTCCAGATACTTTTACTGAAGAATTCTACCAAGTATTTAAAGAATTATATCAAATTCGACATGATTTCTAATGAACAGAAGTGGAGAAAAATCCTTCCCAATTAATCTTGGAGGTCAGTGTTAACCTAACGTCAAAAGTACAGAGATAGTACAAGAAAGGAAATTATCAATATCCTTTAGATATATAGATGCAAAAGGTCTTAATAAAATATTAGCAAATTAAATTCAGCAGTATGTAGATATTTAACACTCCATAACTAAGTGTGGGTTTTTTCCCCCAGGGACACAAACCTGGTTCAATATTTAAAGATCAATGTAATCCATCATATTAACAAGCTAATTTAGAAAAATATTAGCATACTAACTAGTACCCAGAAAAGCATCTGAAAAAATTCAACACCAATTCATGATAAAAACTCTGAAAAATAGGAACAGAAGGGAACTTTCTCATCCTGATTAGTAGTACATACAAAAAACCTTAATATCATACTTAATGGTGAGAGAGTAGATACTTTTGTTTCCTCCTAAGATGACAAAGGATGTTCATTCTCACCAGTCTTACTCAACATAGTGCTAGAAGTTCTATTCTGTCTTCCAGTGCCAACATTCGTAGATGCCAACAAGTCACGGAAGTAGCTCACTTGTCTGTTGGACACTGTCACAGTTGTGTTCCTGTGTGCTTACTGTACAGTGTGATAGTGTACAGTAGTACCACACAGTGCTCAGCATACAGGAAGGAGTCAAGAAAAGGAAATAAGGGCCGGTGAGACGGCTCAGCGGCTTAAGCGCCTGCCTTGCAAGCGCGAAGGCCCGAGTTCGACTCCCGGATCCCACATACGAAAAAGGGGCCGGTGATATCGCTCAGCGGCACGGGTGCCTGTTGGCGCGTGAGGTCCTGAGGTCGTCCCCCCGGTACCCACAAAAAAAAAAAAAAAAAAAAAAAAAAAAAAAAAAGAAAAGGAAATAAGGCTCGGCATGGTGGTACATGGCTGTAATCCCAGCACTTTGGAAGACTGAGGTAGAAAGATGAAAAATTAAGGAGTCCAGACTGGGCAATTCAGTGACATAATGAGACCTAGTCTGAAAATTTTAAAAATATATGTATTAAAGGGCTGAGGATGTAGAACAGCACAAAAGCACTGGGGGTTCAATCAAAGGGGTGGCAGAGTAAAGGGTACAGACTAGAAAGGAAGAAATAAAAACCATCCTTATTTGCAGATAGTATGACCAAAACATAGAAGATTGCAAGAAATCTACCTAAACAAAACACAACTCCTAGTACTATTAAACAATCACTAACCCGGAAGCCATTAGACAGATGGCCTTAAAGCCCTGAGTCTTACTTACCTTTCTCATTGCTAAGACAAAATACTCAATGCCCAAAGTTAAGAGAGGAAAGGTTTATTTGGCTCAGTTTGTAGAGGTTTCAGTCCATAGTCAGCTGGCTCCAAAGCAGGGTAGAATGGCAGACAAGCACCACAGAGAAACTGTTCATGAAGGGCAGAAGGTGGCAAAGCAAGCAAGGGATGACCACAGCTGTTTCTATCCCTTATATCTTACATTACCCAGGCTACTAGTGCCCTTGATCCTAGCACTGTACCATGAATCAGTTCCAGCATCACACCCTCTAGATCCAGCCACCTCCAAAAAAGCCCCATCTATGACCGCATGAGGCTTTGGGGGGACATCTAAACACAAGCCATAACAGTAAGTAAAGAGAAATCTAACTCAGAATTTAAACAAAAATGAAACAAGCTAAGCCAATCATAGCCAGCCAACTGGGCATTAGCTATACAGCCTTGAGTTTCCCACTGGAACGATCCAAGTTATGTATGTTCAAACTTCAATCAATTATTATTATTATTATTATTATTTTTTTTTTTTTATGGAGACAGGTCTTATGTAGTCCATTCCTGGGGTTAAGCAATCCTTGCCTCAACCTCCATAGTAGCTGGGACTATAAGCATGTGCTACCATACCTAACTAAACAAATCACAAACCAGGTGTGGTGGTACATGCCTGTAATCCCAGCACTTGGGAGGCTGAGGCAGGAGGATTGCCACAAGTTCAAGGCCAGCCTGGCCTACATATTAACTTCAAGGCCAGCCTGCTGAACTACATAGTGAGATGCTATCTCAAAAAAAAATAAATAAATAAAAATAAATAAATAAATAAATAAATAAAAAATAAGTGAATCCTGCAAGTACACAGATCAACCCAGAAAAATCAACTAAAGTTCTATATACTAGCAATAAACATGAACAACAAAATTAAACATATACTATTTACAATCACTCAAAAATGAAAAAAAAAAAACAGGAAATTTTAATAAACATGAAAATTTAAATGATGAAAAGTATGAAATGAAGAAATGAAGAGCTAAATAAAAGTATTTAGTATTTAGGTTTGGAAGACTAAACATAATAAAGATGTCAATTTTCCCCAAACAGATGAGCAAATGTACTGCACTGAAAATCTCAGCAAAGTGTTTGTGTGTATAGAAAATATTATCCCACAGTTTATACAGAAAGGCTAACTAGAATAGATAACATAATTATAAAAAGAAGAATAAAGCAAGAGAAATCAGGGTTCCAGATTTTAAGTAGATTTAATAATGAAAATTATGGGGTGATGGCAAAGAGAGATTGATACAGAACAATGGGAGAGAATAGAGAACCCAGAAACAGACCCACACCAATATGGTCAAATGAATTTTGACAAAGGTGCATGAGTACTTTAATGGAGACTATCCTTCTCAAATGTTGCTAAGGCAATTGAGACAATAGCACCCCCCACACAAAAGAAAGGTATTGCACTTAATCTTGTGCCTCGTACATACACTAACTCAAAATGGACCACAGAATTAAAGGTAAAACTATGAAACTTTTAGAAAAATGTCAGAGAAAATCTTCAGATTTCTAGCTAGGTGAAGACTACACCAAAAGCAAGACCCATAAAAGGAAAAATTCAACAGTAGAAAAACAAATTTAGACAAAAAGCAAAACATATGAAGATACATACACTGAAGTGTACAATGCTGTCAGCACAAGATATTCACTATTTACTATTAAGAAAATGTAAACTATACCACACTGAGATGTCACTATATACACCCATCAGGATGAGTAAAAATAAGAGTAATAATAATAATGCTGACAAGGGTATTTTGAAACTGGATCATATATCACCGACGAAAAGTAGTACAGATACTCTGGAAAACAGTTCGGCAGTTTCTCATAAAACAAAACATGCACATATTATACAACCCCACAAATTGCACTCCTGTGCATATACCAAAGAAATGGGCGCCTGCTGGCGCGCGAGGTCCTGAGGTCGACCCCCGGTACCCACAAAAAAAAAAAAAAAAAAAAAAAAATGAAGGCCTCCGTTCCACAAAAATTTGTACATGAATATTTACACCAACTCTGTAACAGTCAAAAATTAGAAAACATACAGATGTGCTTCAACAGATGAATGATTAAACAAACTGGTATATCCATACCAAAAATCAACAAGATTAACAGATAAAACCACCTGGATGAATTGCTAAGGAATTATGCTGAATGAAAAAAAACAATCCCAATGGTTACTTACTGAATGATTCGGTTACTTACTGAATGATTCCATTCACATAACATTCTCAAAATGACAAAATTATAGAAAAAATAAGATCAGTGCTTGCTAGGGATTAAAGAAAAGTAGGCGCAAGAGGGCATCCATTAGGGCTGTTTTGCTGATCAGCTTTCCAACACTGTAACAAAACACTGAGATAACTCATAGAGATAAAAGGCTTACAGTATTTTGGCTCACAGTTTTAAAAGTCTTGGTCCATAATCAGTTGGTCCTCATGCTTTCAGACTGTGGCAGTAAATAATGACAGAATCATGTTAGGGAGCAAAACCAGTCACCTCACAGCCAGAATCAAAACAGAGAGGGGAAAAAGGGGCTAGGAACCCACATTCTTCAAGTCACACCCCCCAGTGACCCAAATACCTCCCACTAGGGCCTGGCTTTTAAAGGTTCCACCACCTCCTAATAGCTGGATTTTTTGAGGGACACTTACCAAAACCATAGCAGCTATAAAAGGGCACCCTCACGTAAGATTAGGTAAGCGTGCTACCACTAAGCTGCACTCCAATTTCATCCATATTATTTTGTAAAAACTTTTCTTTTTTTAATCAAGGTTAAATACCCCAGCAACGTTTCTTTCATTTCAAAAATCTTTTTTATAGCTAGTTTGAACCAGGGTCCAAATTAAGTCTGCAAATTACATTTTTTGGCAACTATGCTTTCAGTCTCTTCAATCTGTAACATCATTCTCTTTCCCCACTCTTCAATGTCATTTATTTGACATATAGCATGTCCCACATCATGGATTTGGCTGGGGTATATCCTCGTGATGTTCCTTTATCTCCCTTTTCTCTAGTAAACTGATCCTTATTTCTAAAGGCTAAAATTCTCTCCCAGGTTCTTTTGTTGTAGGCTGTTAAAAGAACACAAGTATATTTGATACTTATTGACATATATTAGGAGACACACTATGTATGGCTGAACCATTTACAGTTGAGACTGAATGGTAGATTTAGATTAAACTAATTAATCAATTGTAAAATTTCCTATCAAATCTTTACCTTGAGGATAGAGGGATAAGAGGGAGGAGAGAAGGGAAAGAAAAAAGGGACCTAGGTGCCATATGTACATGTACCAATTCCCCGTGATGAATGTATTTATTATGTATCATAAACATACACAAATAATAAATTTCTTTAAAAAACAAGTCAAGGGCGGTGAGATGGCTCAGCGACACAAGTGCCTGCCCGGCAAGCATGAGGTCCTGAGGTCAACTCCCAGAACCCACATAAAGGGAAAAAAGGGCCAGTGATATCGCTCAGTGGCACAAGCACCTGCTGGCAAGTGCGAGGTCCTGAGTCAACTCCCGATACCCACATTAAAAAAAAAAAAACAAAAAAAACACACAAGTCAAATGGGAGCACCAATCCACTCAAGACAAAAAAAAAAAGCCTTCATCTAATGATTTTATAAGCCATCAGTGATCACAGCCTGAATCCATTATTTCCAAAATAATAATCTGCTAGCTCTACCTGCTTTCAGAAACTGCTTTTTCTAGAAAGAACTTTGCCTAATGATTTAATTACTAGTATACAGACCCTACAGGAAAGGCCGAATATATTCTCCTATGTGTTTCGACACACTGGATATATTTAGGTTTGTTTCCACTTTTTGGCTTTTATAAAATGTAACTGTTCCATAATTATGTAAAGCACTTAGCTCTAAAACTATCAAACAAGGTATATTCAGAGAGTTCTGGTTCCACTGGGCATGGTGGCACATACCTGTAATCCCAGCACAAGTTTGAACCTAGCCCAGGCAACTTAGGGGGACCCTGTCTCAAAACAAGGGCTGGGGGTGCTGGGGATGTGGCTCAGTGGCAGTTCTTGCCCCGCATGCACAAGGCCCTGGGTTTGATCCCCAGTGCCACAAAAAAACAAAACAGCTGGGTGTGGTGTCACACAGCTGTAATCCCAGCACTCAGGAGGCTGAGGCAGGAGGATCCCCATGAGTTCAAGGCCAGCTTGGCCTACATAGTGAGTTTAAGGCCAGCGCAAACTACACAGTGAGACACTGTCTCAAAAATCCAAAATCAAAACGGGGAGGGGGGTGCGGGAAGGGACGGAGCTCAGTGCAAAGGTCCTGAGTTCAATCCCCAGTATCTCAAATGAAACAAGAGAGCTTTGCTTTCTCTCCCTCCCCTCCACAGGACAACCATTTTGAATTGTATTGGTTTATGTTTCCATTGTTTCTTTTTTGAATACTTAAGTACCCAAGAAAATAAATTAGAAATTCTAATTTTCATCTCCCCCACAATACATACATACACATAAAGGAGCAAACTATATACATTGTCTGAACCCTACCTTCCTTTTTCAGTTTAACAATTTATCTAGAAGATCATTCCATAGCTTAATGTGAGGTTTATTTACTAATATAATTACAACTTCTAACAACTGCACAGTACTTCATCATTACAGAAGTATTGATTTCTTCAACTAGACCTGACTGGGGGACAATGAGTTGTTTCCAGTTTTCTGGTATTAAATAGTGCCACAATTAATAGTCTCATATACACGTCCTTGTTTTTCTGTTAATGTACCTTTGGGTTAATCACAGAAAAATACTGAGTTAAAGATTTATGGTTTATATAATTTTGTGAGAGACTGCCAAATTTCCTATTCATAGAATCTTTATTCTTCGCACTCCCAACAATGTATCAGTGATTATTTCCTCACAGCCTTTTCAATCTTCTGGATTTTTGCCAATCTGATGAGAAAGGCTATTTGAGTAGTTTTTATTTGTATACTTTTATTACAGTGAAACTAAACATAATTTTCCCTATTTAAGGGATATTTGCATTTGCTTTACTGGTGAAACTTTTACTCATATCTTCTGCCCATGTTTCCGTAGGTATTTTTTTTCAAGAGTCTATTATAAAGTTTTTGCCCTTTATCATAGCAGCTGTAAAATTTTTTCCCAGTTTGTCATTCGTCCTTAACTTACATTTTTAGGGACAAAATTTTTGAAGAACAATTTGACAATAGCTATTATATTAGCTTTTACTATGACAAAAATATATGAAATAAATCATCTTCAATGAGGAAACATTTATTTTGGCTCATTTTCAGAGTTTTCAGTCATGGTTGGCTGGTTCCACTGCTATGGGCCTATGATGAGACAGAATATCATGGCAGAGAGGGCATCGTAGAGCAAAGCTGCTCACTCATGTAGGTGGTCATGAAGGAGAGAAAGACAGCCAAAGAAACAGTCCCAAGGGCACAACCTCCATGACTCACTCCCTTCAACTAGGTACCTACCTCCTAAGTCTCCATTATATACCAATGATGCCATCAAACTACAAATCCAACAATGGATTAATCCACAGATGAAGTTAGAGCCCTTATGATCTAATCACCTTACAAAAGTCTCACCTGTGAACAGTGAGCCTTTTAGGAGAAATTTTAAATCCAAACCATAATAGCTATCAAAATTTCAAATGTGCACTTTCTTTTCTTTTTCTTTAATAGACCCGGAATGAAAACATTTGTTAACAGTGTAAGGATTGGATAAATAAATTATGGTATAGACACATAGTAGAATATTATACAGTAATTAAAGTGTATAAACAATACAGCTATATCCAATTAACAGGTTTAAATTTGGCATACATAGCACTGAATAAATGCAGACATATACAGGCTTGGGGTATGGTTCCATTTATAAAAAGTTCCAAAGTAGGTGAAACTAGTGCACAGCACTTTGAATGAGGAAAAGGTTCTTCCTGGGGAAAGAGGAAATGGTAGTGATTTGAAGAAGGTACTGAGCACATGGTTTTGCCATGCTAGTAATGTTAAAGATATCCAAATGATTTTTGAGACTAATCATTCCTGATTAAAATCCTTAGTAACCTAAGAATAAAATTGTATTTTCTTAATAAATAAAATTTATCTCAGATAGCCAACAGTATTTCTGTGAAAGTGTTCCCAAAAGAAATTCAAGGAGTGTCTCATTATCTAACCAATGGAATCCAGATCAAATTCATTCTACTTTAATCTGGCACAGACTGGTTCAAATGTATTAAACCATTATTGTTTTCTCCATGTAACATCAAACTAACCCAAATGACTTACATTGGTCCAAATTGTATCTTCACATAAACTGCCTATTTATTTATTTTGTGGGTACCGGGGGTCGACCTCAGGACCTCGTGCGCCAGCGGGCACCCGTGTCACTGAGTGATATCACCAGCCCTTTTTTTGTATGTGGGTTCCAGGAGTCGAACTCAGGCCCTCGCGCCTGCCAGGCAGGCGCCTACACCGCTGAGCCATCTCAGCGGCCCCTAAACTGTCATTTTAATATCTGACTTATAAAGTTGAGACTATTATCCTCTTTTACAGATGAAGAAAGGCACAGATAGGTAATATGAGATAGAAAAACAAACGAGAAGAGTAATGGCTTTGACATCGGACTGCTCCGCTCTGTCATTTACTATGAATCTGGACACATTCCTCATCCCCTCTAAACATCATCTCAAAAGGGATGTCTTAGGTACTTTCTCCTTGCTGACATACAACTGTAAGGAGAAAAAGTTTATTTTAGCTCACAGTTTGTAGAGGTTTCAGTCCATAGTCAGCTGGCTCCAGGGCAGAGTAGCATGGCAAAGGAGGACTGCCATGGCAGCAGGAAGCAGAATTGAGTTTATAGAGAGGAGTAGGGAAAAGACAGACCCAGACCACGCCCCTAGTAACCCACCTCCTCCTACCAGGTTTCACTTTCCAACATCACATTTAGCTATAAAACCATCAGTGAACAACTAATCTCCACTGATCGGTATCATGCCCCCATGACCCAATCACCTCCCAAAAGCCCCACCCATGACCACATGGGCTTTGGGGCGACATCAAGATACAAACCATAATGTTCTGTTCCTGGCCCCCAAGACTCATTCACATCCCTTTTTGCAAAATGAATTTAGGCCATCACCAAGAGTTGCTAAAGTCTTAACAATTTCAGCATTGCTGAAAAGTGCAAATCCAGAGTCTCCTCTGAAATTTAAGGCAAACTCTTAGGGGCAAACCGCTGTAAAAATAAGAAGGTCAAACACTTTCAATACACAATGGCACAGGATAAACACACCCATTCCAAAAAGTAGAAATAGGAGGATAGAAAGGAATGGGACCAAATCAAGAGCAAAATACAGCAGGGCAAAAATTAAATCCCATAGTTCCATATTTAGCACCCAGGGCAACCTGTGGCAAGATGTGAACTCCAAACTGCTTGGGGGGGGCCTCACCCCTCCAGCATGGCTGGTATCTTCTCTCTTGGGCCAGCTTTGCTCACTCCTTGAAGCTTTCCTTAGTCTTTCCATGTTTCTGGCTTTTCCAACATCCTAGAGTCTCCAAGCACTGGCTTCACCCTCCCAGCTTCAATCCCGCCCCCACAAAACCTCATGTGGTCATAGGTGAGGCTTTTTCAGAGGTGGCTGGATCTAGAGTGTGTGATGCTGGGATTAAGGGTGTATGATTACTAAATTAGTCCACTGATTGGTTTGGCATAGTTCTGAATGTGGGTAATGGGAAGCTCCACCCTGGGTATAAATACTACTCACCCTAAGGGTATGTAGCCTGGACATAATAGAAGGGACAGAAAGAGGGCTGCCCTGACTGCTTGCTGCTTGGTACTTTGCTGTTTTGCTGCCTTCCTGCCTCCTGCCTGCCATAAACTGTTTTTCCTCTGTGATGGCCCCTCTGCAGCCAGCCAACTATGAACTGAAACCTCTACTGTGAGCTACAATAAACCTTCCTCCTCTAACTTTGGGTGTCAGGTATTTTGTCTCAGCAATGAGAAAAGTAATCAAGACACCCCACAATTCTTACATTCTGAATGCCTATAAAGTCAGTACCACATGGATGATGGAAAGATCTGCCAAAAGCTGGAAGAGTAGTCAGGATTCCTTCTAACTTGGCTATAGAGGCGAAGTACCTAGTTGGCTGAGTGCTACGCACTGAATACAGAGGAACAAATTCCCAAGGTGGCCACCATTCTGGACCATGGTGCCCTGGGGGCACTCTTCTCAAAGCAGAGTCTTTCACCTTTGCAATTTAGAGCATAGAAAGGGTGGAGCCTTGTTTCCTCACAGTCACATTCCTTAAAGGCATTTTTCTTATTGCCCTGTTCCAAAGTAGTTAACTTCTTTTTCATGTAAATCTTTCCAGCAACTAAGTTCTCCTCTACTCCATCTTTGCAGGCCCCAACTTCACCAGAGCTTCGTTTCTGATGAAACTTTTAAAATCATTCAGGTGTGCCTTTTGCTCTTGATTCTCAAGATAGAGGCTTGCTAAAAGCCCCAAACAGTACCCATGCTACCATCTCAATAGCAGATTGCCTTAAAATTTCTTCCAGCAGATTAATTAGTCCACCACCCTTAATTTCAGTCTCCTGCAATGTCTCAAGTTAAGAGCAAAATGTAGACAAATTTTCTGCCTGAGAATAACACACATAGCCTGGAGTCCAACAGCCAATGCAATTCTTGTTCCCAAGTGAAACCTCTTAAACCCGGTCTTTATTGGCTGCATGTTTATCAACATTTTGTTCTTCTGAGCTCTAACCAGCATCTTCCATCAAGGTCAGCTTACAACATTCTGGGCTGCTTCTCCAGCCGGCATCGCCAAACCTTTCCCAACTCCTCCCATAAGCCACTTCCAGAAGATTCTGAACCAGATGGTCAGGCAGCATCACGGATATGGCTCTAATTCTCTGGTACCAAATCTGTCTTTATTATTTTCTCATCACATTTTGGCTCACAGTCTATAGAAGTTTTAGTCCACAGTTGTCCAGCTTCAAGGCAGGTCAGAATGGCATGACATGGCATGCCATGTGCATGGCAGAGAAGGCTTTTCCCATGGCATGGCAGTCAGGAAGCAGAGAGAGAAGGGGGTTGGGGGGTACTCCTCAATTATGCATTTTCTTTTTTTTTTTTTTTTTGTGGGTACCAGGGGGACGACCTCAGGACCTCGCGCGCCAACAGGCACCCGTGCCACTGAGCGATATCACCGGCCCCTTTTTCGTATGTGGGATCCGGGAGTCGAACTCGGGCCCTCGCGCTTGCAAGGCAGGCGCTTACGCCGCTGAGCCATCTCACCGGCCCAATTATGCATTTTCTTAAACCAACAATCTTTATACTACAGAATAAAAAGTATGCAAATACTCAAAATCCATATAAAAAATGTTTGCTGGAACACTGCTAGTGATTATAAAAATATTCAAAACAAAGTATGTACCAAGAGTGTCTAAATTGTAAGCACAAGTTGAAGATACCTTTTTAAAATGCTTTAGACAAGAAAAGTTTCAAATTTTGGATTTTGGAATATTTGTATATAAAAAATGAGACACCTTGGGGATGGGATCCAAACCTAAAGGATATGTTCTTTTGTTTCACAAACACTTTATACACATAGCCGGAAGGTAATTTAATCAGTATTTTAGTGTGCCTGCATTTGACTATAACTCATCACATGAAGTAAGGTATGGAATTTTCCATTTATAGCATCATGTCAGTGCCCAGAAAGTTTCAAATTTTGGAACTTTTCAGATTTGAGATTTTCAGATTAGGAATGCTCAATCTGTACCAGTATGATAAAATACCAAAGAAATAATGGAAAATGCAAATTTCAAAACAGTATGCTTATTATAAAACTCAATTCTGAAAAAAATCCCTTTATCTTCATATATGCATTTAAAGGTCTGGAAGGATATACATCAAACTATAAACAGTGGTAGCCTTGGCAAATGATAAAACTGGTAAGACTTTCACTCCCTATTCCACAGATAATATGTGGTTTCAGTATTTCACAACAGATACATATTACTTAATTCTAAAACATTCAATTAAAAGAAAACCAACTGGGCCGGTGAGATGGCTCAGCGGCGTAAGCGCCTGCCTTGCAAGCGCGAGGGCCCGAGTTCGACTCCCGGAACCCACATACGAAAAAGGGGCCGGTGATATCGCTCAGTGGCACGGGTGCCTGTTGGCGCGCGAGGTCCTGAGGTCGTCCCCCTGGTACCCACAAAAAAAAAAAAAAAAGAAAACCAACTAACCTGAGAGCTAACTAATACTAAGTGGCACCAAAAAAACAAGGTAGAGGTAAGGAAAATGGAGAAGAGAGAAAGATTAAGAAAAATACGTGGGCCGGTGAGATAGCTCAGCGGCATAAGCGCCTGCTTGGCAAGCGCAAGGTCCTGAGTTCGACTCCCAGTACCCACATAAAGGAAAAAAAGGGATGGTGATATCGTTCAGAGGCATAAGTGCCTGCCGGCAAGCACGACATCCTGAGTTCAACTCCCAGTACCCACATTTAACAAAAAAAAAAAAAAAAAAAAAAAAAAAAAAAGTGACAGAAAAAGCAAGTATGACTACATTTACAGTACAAGAACCTAAATCCAGCATATAAAGAAAAACCTTACAATTTAACTTTCCCTTTAATGGTCACTTCTTCAGTAAAGCACCAGATAAAAGAGCCAATTTGAATTTAAAGTCTATATTGTGAAGTTTGATGTGATTTGGCATAAAGTTAAGTTTGCTGTAAAATTCATGTAAAGGTTATACAACTGTAATTCTTTTTTTTTTTTTTTTTTTTTTGGCGGGTACCGGGGGGTCGACCTCAGGACCTCGCGCGCCAGGAGGCGCCCGTGCCGCTGAGCGATATCACCGGCCCCTTTTTCGTATGTGGGTTCCGGGAGTCGAACTCGGGCCCTCGCGCTTGCCGGGCAGGCGCTTAAGCTGCTGAACCATCTCACCGGCCCCATACAACTGTAATTCTGATGTGTTAGGCTGAGTCACAAAAATGGCTACTATCACCACAACATGTTTGCTTAAGTTTTTAAGCCTCTGCCTTTAATAGATAAGTTTCTGTTTCCCCACATCAGGGTAAATTCCTGAAAATCATGTGGTTTGGACTGTTACCCAAGCCCGCGCGCGGGCTGCATTCCCGCGCCCGGGCTCCTTTGTTAGCTTTTCTTTAAACTGATTGGTTGCCCGTTTGCTGAACTTCCCTGCCCATAGGTTCCCCTAAGTAACCAATAAATGTACTAGATACCCTTTAACTCCCTGCAATTGGCTTCTGTAAACTTTGCTTGCCTATCCCTCATTACCATACCCGACCCTATAACAACCCCTCGCTTCTGCCCTTCAGGGTCGCCTCGGCACATTCGCTGGGTGACCCTACGCCGGTGTAGCCTTTCAATAAACCCCGTGCCTTTTACATAAGAGCCTGTGTGGTTCTTGGAGCGTCTCCCTTCTTAGACCCCTCTTCTACGGACTTTACAATATAATAGGGGATGTGGTAGATTAACTAATGGTCAATTTGTAACACCCAGCTGAACTGAATCAGCATGGATCTAGGGTGGAAGGCCCACCCGAGGATTGTTGCCAGCAACACAAAAGGAGAACTGGACAGGAAGATGGTGTGCTGTCGATTCTCCTGGAAGGGTCTGTTGCACTGGTTTTCCTGATATGAACTCAGCTGCTCTCACTGTTGGAGAAGCCCAGGTCCTTGCTGTCACTGAGGATGGCTACGGTTCTTTTTGTGGGGAGCTCTGGTCCTTACCTTGAGCGTTGCTTCCTGGCTCCAGTGCAGATCCCTCAGCCGGCTGGCATAGATTCTTCATTCCACTGGCACAGACCTTCTAGCTTCCACCACTGACCTTTGGGCCTTCTCAGTGCAGATCCTTGATACAGACCTGCATGAGACACTGTCGTGGGCTCTAGGTCTCTAGTTGGACTCATGCATGACATTGCCATGGGATCCAGGCCCTCAGCTGGATTCTTTGGGTCTCTAGTGTGTGTACAGATCTCTCGCACTCTTTAGCATTTGACTCTTTGGGTGAATATTATAAAATAATCCTATAAATTATGTGTCCTGTATTAAATGTATTCCCTGTATACGCCGACAAAACAGGGGGTGATATGTATCTTTAAACATAAGAATCACATCTTGCACTTGAAAAGAGACAGCAACTGAGGCCAAATGAGAAAACATGATGCATTCCATCTCATGCATGCTCTGAGGCAAACGGAGTAGAATGATGCGTAGAATATTTACACAATTTAACACCCATTTTCTATTTTACTCTTTTAGCAAGTTTATTTTAATTCACATAAATTCAATATGAAATAACTCCACCGTACTTTCATCCATCCCAGAGTTCTGGTTATCAATGAAGATTCTACTTTCTCCTGCTAAAACTTCAGGGTTGGGTTGTTTTGTTGTTTTTTTTTTTTTCCCCTAACTGCACTCATATTTGCAGCACTTGGGTGTTTCTGGGTCCTACTCTTGCTTTCAGAAACTCAATTTCTATCCTTTTGTCTCTGTGTCTGTGTGCCTGGTGTGTGAAGTGACCAAGTGATCACTTGGACCAACCGGTGTCCAAGTGATACCTGACAACAAGCGTTGGGCTTCCCTTACAGAATCTGAACAGCCTACTGTGATCCCTATTGACTGCCTGCACTGTTACAATTACATCAGCCTCATGGACTTCAGACTTGACCCTAGTCCCAAATTACACTACTCACATCCTGTTTGTCTTTTCTTCCTGGGCTTATTTCCTGATTTGTTTTTCAAATGTACTTCAAATGTCATTCCAAACTGTACCTCTGCACAATCCTGACCATTTTCCTTGCCTTTCCTGATCTGATTATCACAAAAACAGGATCTAAACTCAAAGAGCTAAATCATTTCAAAATGTCTCCACAGACAATGTGGAATTTTCTGTCCAGGTATCTTCACAAATTACAACATTCTCTATGAATGCACAAGGAGATTAAGCTGGAGAACACCTACTCATTTAATTAAGGCAGAGATCTGCATCCTCTCACAAACTGTCAAAATACATAATCCTAAACCAGGAATGTTTATTGAATGTAATCCAGGTTACTGTTTTAGCATTTCCCTCACAATAATCTTTTAAAGAACTATCCTCATTTTACAAAGTATGATTCAGAGGTTAAGAAGTTAAATGGCTTTTCGACCTTGAAAACCTGGTGGAAACTGAAAGTCAAATGTATGTACTTCACTTCCCCATGTACTCTGAATTACTATTCTACTGAAAGACATAAAAGTACATAGAAATTCACTAAATGAGTGATCTCAAACTTTTTGACTTCACCCTTTTAACAACACTTAGAAATTAATGAGGACCCCAAAGAGCTTCTGACCATGTGGGTTCTATCAATATTTACCATACTAGGAGTTAAAACAGAAAACCTAAGAATATTTAGGATTTAAATTACAAATAATATTAATCCAATGCATTTTAATGTTGCTATGAAAATAACTGTATTTTCTAAAGACAATGATGAGTGGAAAGAATTGAAGGAGATTAGGGTGTGGTCTGTCAGTGATTTCTGTCACAGAAATCCAGGAGACATGCGCTGAAGCCCTGCATCTGGAACCACTCAGAAAGTGCTATCTTTCATTCTTCTAGCAAGAATTCAAGCAGGCTTGTTTTTGTTTTTGTTTTAATATGCGGGTACCGGGACTCGTACTTGCCAGGCAGGCGCTTATGCCACTGAGCTATATCACTGGCCCTCAAGCAGGTTTTTTGATAGGTGGACCTAGACCTGACATGGGAGATGCAAAAGACTGCCGCGTTTAAGCTGGTAGCTACTGCTACCTCTTTTAGTAGCCCACTCTCCAGGGTGCAGTTCCTTTTCCTACATTTAACTGGTCTACATTTGCTCTACAGAGCATATTTTTCCCTACTTTTAATACCTCTAATAAATGTTGTTGGGCGTGGTGGCACACATCTGTAATCCCAGCACTCGGGAGGCTGAGGCAGGAGGATTGCCATGAGTTTGAGGCCAGCCTGGGCTACATAAGCGAGGTCAAGGCCAGCCTACACTACAGAGGGAGACCCTGTCTCAAAAAAAAAAAAACCCAAATCAATCAGTGTAAAACCTCACTACCTTTTTTGCTTGTCTTGTTCAGGAGAAACAACCTAGAAAGCACCTCTAGAAGGAGACCCCAGAACCCCAGCCTGGTAACAAATGACATTTAATTTTTGTACATCTTTTACATGTCTGACTTTATTCAAACCAGGGAGATTCTTATATCTGTTTCTGCATTTAATGTGCTGCAATATGTTGTTCTGGCTAAAGCAGATGAAGAAAACTTGATCTTACACCGACAGGTAGTTAAAAAAAAGAGTATTATAAAAGTATTTTTGGATAATTGTGGATTTATTTTCTTTTAGTTATTACACCAAAACGTTAAGTTGGGGCTTTCTGGTTCTGAGAGAAGAGAGAAGAAATAAAGATAGGTAGAAAGGAGACAAGGAAAATCAGAATTTTGGAATTGTATTTTTGGGGAGAACTGCAGCTTCAGGTCACAGAAGTTACTTAAGCCTTTTTTCCTACCAGGAAACTCCCTCCCCCCCCCAAAAAAAATCCCTAAAGGTTTTAAAGACACAATAAGCCTGTAAATTGGGCTTTTCACCTGTAAATTACACTTCTTGCCATCGACCTCTACTTCTACCCTCAAGGAAGCAGCAATACTGGTGAGCAGTATATCTCAACTTCATGTAAATAATTTGCATTCTGACATAGCCGACGCAATGGGTAGCACGACAGACAGTAGGAGTACACATCTTAGATCACCCATTTTGAAGATGTCCCCAAGCCCCAAAAATATACCCAGCTTCATTCACATCATAAGGCACCTCTCTCTCGAGGGCTCAAACTCTATTTCTTTTCTTTTCTTTTTTTTTTTTTTTTGTGGGTACCGGGGGGTCGACCTCAGGACCTCGCGCGCCAACAGGCACCCGTGCTGCTGAGCGATATCACCGGCCCCTTTTTCGTATGTGGGTTCCGGGAGTCAAACTCGGGCCCTCGCGCTTGCCAGGCAGGCGCGTACGCCGCTGAGCCATCTCACCGGCCCAAACTCTATTTCTTTTAGTGCCTACTTTTCAAATTTATCTATTCCCTTATCCCTTGCCAAAAAAAAGAAATATATAAATCTCATATTTTCACAATTTTGATTTCTAAACATAGCCTAAAGCAAATTTTCACACAACCCAAGGTAACATAAACAAGGATATTCACCATGGTACTATGGTATTGCCTGATGTAACTGAAGCCAACCCATATATCCTTCAATTGGGGGATGAATAATAATTCTGATGCATGCATGTTTATGGTAGACTTGAATATGATGATGATACAAATATGCTTACAATTATGACAATCTATATAGCATTCATTGGTCTGAAAGCAAATAGAACTTAAAATGAAAGAAACAAAATAAATTTTAGAGTTTACAAATTTTTAATATATATATGGATTTTTTAACACTAGATAATAAATGAAAACGAGGAAATGATATTATAGTTTTCTGAACATATACATGTGTTTTAGAGGTTTAAAGGCATGGACTGGAAGAATACATACCAAACTTTATGATTGTGCTGGCCTCTGTAAATGCATAGCTGGGCAAGAGAATAAAGAAGGCTATAATCCTGTTCTAATGTTATGGCTATTTTAGCTTGAATTTTGAATTAAAAATGAAAACATTGTTTAATTCTCAAAAAAAAGGTTTATTACGTACCCATATCTACTCCCCATGATGAATACAATCATAATGTACTGCAAACATGTACAGTACTAATAAAAATTTTAAAACTTGTCTAATTCCTTTATGTCTCTTACTGACACACCCCAAAAATCCTATTTCCAGGAGTCAGTGAACCTGCAATGTAATTCTATAGGTAGGGGAGGTTTAGGAACCTCCTAGGACCCTGCCCACAGTGACAGTTCTTGTTTCTTTTTTAGGATGGGATGGTTCAAACCCAAGGCCCCAAATAAGGCTACATCCCCAGTTCAGGTAGTTTCCTAAATAATAGTTTCCAGCGTGAAATCTAAAAGTATCAATGAACCTCGCATACTGTTAAGACTCACTGGCACCCGGGCATAGTGACACACACCTATAATCCCAGCACTCAGGAGGCTGAAGCAGGAGGATCACCATGAGTTCGAGGCCACCCTGGACTACACAGTGAGACCCTGTCTCAAAAAAAAAAAAAAAAAAAAAAAAAAAATTCATTGTCCTAAGTATTTTTATTTCCAGAAAAAATGGAAATAAATCCACTGCATATTTCTTACTGTTTACAGTTAAAATCTCCAGGAAAAAAAAACACAAAGAACAGCTACTAAGGGCTCAAAAAGTACATTAACAGCAAGTAGGTTGGGGAGAGAAATCAATTTAAAAAAAAGACAAATATAGCAGCAATACATTTCCTTTATGATTCCTTCTACCACCACCATTACCATTACTATTACTATTACCACCACCACCACCACCCTGCTTTATTTCCTGACTTTGACCAGAAAACAGGTGGGCAGAATAGAGACTTGTACATATAGTAGATGCAGTCAGAGAAAAGCAAACTTAAGAGGAGCATTATTTGGCCGAAAGACAACGAAAAAAGGCTCTTAAAAGCCAGAGGGTACTTGTTAAATCCCTAGAGTTTTCCCTTTTTTCCCTTCCCAGCCTGGTTCCAAGGAAAGGATTTATATTACTGTCACAATGATGGAAGGATGGCACATACATTATTAAGACCTCAAGAGAAAAACTTGTTCCTCTGGATAAATGAAAAAGAAAAGGAGACTGAATGGTAGCAAAAGGTGAGAGAGGTACTCATTATTTTTCTCTCTCCTATCATCACTTTACCCTGAAGGTAGGTGCAGCAAAGCCTAGAACCAAGTGACAACATGAGACAAAAATTCTAAGAGAACCTAATCTTTCTAGCTACAGGTACCAGGACAGGTATCATGAAGAGCCAGCAAACACAGAAAAAACTCTTAGGCCTCAACATTCGTCTATATTATAAAAATTAAAGACTCAAAAGAGCATGCCAGCACTCTGGGAGGCTCAGGGAAGAGAAGAGGATGACAAATTCAAGCCCAGCTTGGATAAAATCAGCAACTTAGTGAGACCTTGTCTCTAAATAAAAAATAAAAAAGGGGTTGGGTTTATAACTCAGTGGGAAGGCCCTGGGTTCAATCCTTAGCACTGCAAAAAACAAAAACCAAAAACAAACAATAAAGAGTCAGCAAAATTGATACTGTCTCACTTCCCCCACCTTACCCTACTGCCACAAAGAAATTTAAACGAACACTAGCATGTATCTAACAGCTCAAGGCCAAATCCTAGAAGGATGATTCTAGCCCCCTCAAAGTTCCTTGCCTGAGAAAACACAATACTATGGTGTCACATGCCTGTAATTCCAGCACTCTGGGAGGTTGAGGCAGGACAAATTTGAGAGACCCTGTCTCAAAATAAAAATTATGAAATGGGCTGGGGATGTAGCTCAGTGTGCAGGCCCTGGGTTCAAGGCACAGTCCCACAAAAATAATGTTTTTCCCCTCCAGGTAAGTGCCAATTCACAAACCCTAGTCTGTGAATTTGTGGCCTAGTCACACAGACCAACATTCCTTAACACCATTCAATGCCTTACCCATAGCAACCTTTAAAAAAAATCTACCTTTGTTTTGGCAAAGACAAGTTCAGTTTCCACTGAATTCTTCAACAGTTATTAAATAAAATCTATCTTCACCACTTTAATGTATGGCTTTTAACTGTTTATCTCTGACATCTATATATTATAGTTATGAACCAACATAAGTACTATACCAGGCTTCCTCAAGCTGAACATGTGTAATATACCTGAAGCAGCACAACAAAAGCACTAATAACTGAAGTATAAATACTACCCAAGCCCAAGGCTATCCCTGAGTGGTACATATACGAAGAGATGTAAATAGCACAAAAAAGGTTTTATGAAATTAAAAATGAAATTGATTTTGAAACTCATTCTAAATTGAAAATACCATCAGTAAAAAAGTGAATTTAATACACCTAACCTACTAAACATCATAGCTTAGCAAAACAGTTCACTGAGTATTGGTTGTTCTGTGCCTGACTAGGAGCTGTGGTCTGCTACTGCATCACGAGAGAGTATCTGAATATGTATCACCAGCCAAGGAGGGAAAATATCAAAATTCAAAGTACTACTTCTATCTAATGTCTATCACTTTTACATAATCATAAAGATGAAAGACTGCAAGTCAAACCATCATAAATTAGGGGCCATCTGAATTAAATCTCTAGAGCAAACACTGAAAATGCAGGATTAAAGCTAGGTGAGCTGGTGCATGTCTGTAGTCCCAGTTACTTAAGAGGCTGAGGCAAGAGGGAAGATCACATGAGCACATGAGTTTGAGACTAGCCTGGACAACACAGCAACCTATCTCCAAAAATTAAAATAGGACAAAGATATATATAGCCAAAAAACAGTAATTAAAATGAATACTTAAAAAAAAAAAGATGTGATGGCACATGCTTTTAATCCAGCTATTTAATAGGAGACTGAAACAGAAGAACCCCAAATTTGAGGCCAATCTGGACTATTTAGCAAGACTCTCAAAATAAAATAAAATTTTAAAAAGGACTGAAACTCAGTGGTAGAGAGCTTGCCTAGCATGTATCAAGGCCTTGGGTTCAATCCCCAGGACTGCAAAACAAAAAAGAACTCAATCCAAAAGAAAACAGGAAAGGGAAAACAAGAATAAAAGCCACAAGAAGCACACAGATAATATCACAGACCAAACAGCAAGGAAATCAATAACTACTATTATGGCTTATATCTGGATGTCCCCCAAGAGCCTCATGACCTCATAGGCATGGCTTTTGGAATGTGACTGGATTATGGGAGTTTACAGATGACTCGTCAGGAGGTGGGGTCTGGTCAGAACCCAGGTTACTGGGGGCACAGCTCAGAAGATTGTATCTCCCTCCTGGGCTCCATTCACTCTCTCTCTGCTTTCTGTCTGGCAAGCTGTGAGCAGTTCTCCTCTGCCATGCCCCCCGCCATGATGTCCTGCCTCACCAACAGCCACACTCCACTGATACATGAGCCAAAATAAACCTCTCCTCCTTTTATCTGTGGGTACAGGGTATTGTGTCTCAGTGACGAAGAAAGTTATTAAGATAATTACATTAAATAGATGGTCTAAACACACTAAAACAAGACTGTCAGATTAGATTATTAAGAAGATTCACTGGGTATGGTACTGCACACCTGTATTCCCAGGACTTGGGAGGCTAAAGCAGGAGGATCACCTCAAGTTTGAGGTCAGCCTGGGCTACATGTGAGTTCAAGACCAGCCTGAACTACACAGAAGACCCTGTTTCAATCAATCAATCAATCAGACTCAACTGTTACTAAAAACCCATTTTAGAGGCCAGGGATATAGCTCAGCGGCACAGCACCTGCCTGGTAAGCGCAAGCTCCTGAGTTCGATTACCGGTACTCCCCTCAAAAAAATTTTTAAATATGATATACATAGACTGGAAGTAAAAGGTTCATGCAAACACTAATGGAAAAAAAGAAGTGGCTGTTTCAATATTTGATAAAATAGACTTTAAAACAGGGAAAATTGGGCTGGTGAGATGGCTCAGCGGCGTAACCGCCTGCCCAGCAAGCACGAGGGCCCGAGTTTGACTCCTGGAACCCACATACGAAGAAAGGGCCAGTGATATCTCTCAGCAGCATGGGCGACCACTGGCTTGCGAGGTCCTGAGGTCGACCCCCAGTACCCACGGGGGGGGGGGGAAACAGGGAAAATTACCAAAGATAATGAAAGACATAGGACAATAAAATGGCCAATTCATCAAGAAGATACAACAATCCTAAACAGGTAGTACTTAACAGGAACAAATACAGAAAGTAAAAACTGATGAGCTGATAGCACATAGAAACTTTAATACTACTCCCCATAATAATCATAGAACAAGTAGACAAAACAGTACCAAAGACATGGAACATCTACACAACACCCTCAACCAACTGGATCTAATTGACTCAACAAAAGCAAAAGCCAGGCATGGTGGCGCATGGCTGTAATCCCAGTGGGACGCTGAGGCTGAGGCAGGAAGATCTCCATGAGGCTACATAGTGAGTTCAAGGCCAACCTAAACTCTACAGCAAGACTCTGTCTCAAAAACAACCCCCCTAAACCAAAAAAACAAAGTATACATCTTTAAGTACACATGGAATATTCACAAAGACGACATTCTAGAACATAAAACAAACCTTATTAAATTTAAAAGATTTAATATCATATAGCATATATTCTCTTACCATTACAGAATTAAATTAAGACACCAGAAACACAGAGATAGCTAGAACATCTCCAAATATTTGGATATTAAACAACATGCTTCTAAATAATTCATGGTCAAAAACTAAGTCTCATGGGAAAATAGAAACTATTTTGAATGGAAATACATAAAAATTTTATGCCAGCCATGGTGGCACAAACCTGTAATCCCAGGGAAGGTGAGATAGGAGGAGAATTGGAAATTTAAGGCCACCCCAGGCAATTTAGCCCCCGTCTCAAAAAAATAAAAGGGCTGGGGATGTAGGTCAGGACTCCCTGGTTCAGTACCTAATATCAAGTATTTTTTAAAAATTACTAGATGCACCTAAGAAGTGTTCAAAAGAAAATTCATAGCATTAAAAAGCCATACACAAAATATTAGAGAAAGTTCCATATCAATAATGTAAGCCTCTACCTTAGGAATTTGGATTTAGAAGATACTCAGCAGGACACTTTGTGAAGCACGATTGAAAATTTGAGGCCACCATGGACAACTTAGGAAGTCCCTGTCAGCACACATACAGATGGCATATAAGCACATGAAAAGATCCTCAATGAAATTATCCTCAAATCATTAGTCATTACAGAAATGTAAATACAAAGCACAACATGATACTGTACCACTACACAGCAAGAAAATAGCTTAGAGATAGCAGGAAGAGGAAAAAATAAGAATAAAAGAAACTGACAGTACCAGGTGCCTTTGGAGATGCAGAATAGTGGAAAAAGATGATGGTAATGCAGTATAGGTAACTGTTTGACAGCTTCTTATAAAGTTAAACATACATTTACCATATGACCGTATCTAATTCCTGGATATTTACCCAAGTGAGACAAATACCTATGGTCGTGAAAAAACCTATGCTCAAATGTTTACAGCAGCTCTATTCACCACTACAAACTGGAAACCCAAATGCCCTTTAACTTAACAGTCACTCGGGCAATGTGTTTATGTGCTGACTATCCTGAGCACTGCTGAGGGCAAATGTCATTTCTTTTCTTTTTTTTTTGTGGGTACCAGGGGTCGACCTCAGGACCTCGCACGCCAGCAGGCGCCCGTGCCGCTGAGTGATGTCACTGGCCCTTTTTTCATATGTGGGTACCAGGAGTCGAACTCAGGACCTCGCGCTTGCCAGGCAGGTGCTTATGCCACTGAGCTATCTCACCAGCCCGCAAATGTCATTTCAACCACTCAATTCTTTCTTTTTTGTTTTGGTAGGCAGAGTCTCACTCAGACTGGTTTTGAACTCACTATGCAGCCCAGGCTAACCCTGAACTCGCAGAGATCCTCCTGCCTCAACCTCCCCACCAGCAGCTTCAACCAGTCAATTCTTTTTTGCACAAGATACACTCATGTCTGTATTATATTGACTACTGTTTGCATACTTTTTATTTAGAATGTTGCATTCACCTTTGATGTTTGTTTCTAGTGAAATCTAATAGTTAAGTTCTGGTTATTTTCTTTTACTAATTCATGTTTTGTTTTGAGACAGGGTCTCGCTACATAGTGCAGGCTGGCCTTGAACTTGCTTATGTAGCCCAGGCTGGCCTCATACTCAACAGTGATCTTCCTGCCTCAGCCACCCAAGTGCTGGGATTACAGACGTGTGCCACCACTCCCAGCCTCGTGTCTATTTTATTTGTGAAAAATAATCTATAATTTTGTGCTACAATCTATAAAAACTCTCATGGTAAGTACATTAGATAAAATTTTTATACTTCTCCAGAACGCAATGATATTCTTTTACAACATAAAACCAACACCTTTGGTACACTGAGACTGAATAGGAAGGAAGTGCCAAGACATCTGCAAAAGAAAAAACTGAAAAAGGGAGAAATGTCAGCCTATGAGAGAGGAAAAGTCTATGTTATGAAATGGAAAGACAACTACTGTCCTTATGGTCAACTATTCATAATACAGAAATGATAGAAACTGAAAGAAGAAATGAAACTAAAAAAATTTCAATAGTGGTCAATGATTATAATAATTCTATGGATGGTGTTAACAGAGTTGACCAACACCTAACAAGCTACCCTGTAATCAAAATGCGAGGAAAAATATTACTATATTTATGTACATTCTGGACCAAACAATATGGAACTCATTTGTTGTTTATTCAAAACAAAGGGGTTCAAAAAGTCACTTACAATTCAGATCAGGTCTAATAGAACAAATAATTGAAAAATATGGGATAGTGAAACGCCAACCAGGACAACCATCACCAATGTCTTCACTATTATATTTCGTGGGTGGTCATTTTACTGAAATTATACTACCCACAGTAAAGAAGGAAAGGCCAACATGACAGTGTAAAGTGTGCTGTTAATGCTGTTCAAAAAAAAAAAAAAAGATACAGACAATAATGCAAAAAGAATTCAGAAAGAGACGATACTAACTGTTGAGATGGTAACATCGGGTTGTGTATTGAATGTTTTAAGATATACAGAAAAGGTATTGAATAAATTTAATTAAATTACTGTTTTTATATTTCCTGTTATTTTATAAAAATTAATGAAAAAACACGTGCAATTTTTGGTCATCTTGTATTTAAATAATTGGACTAGTAAGTGGTTAACATGTTCCCACTGGCTCGGCTTTATTCACCATCACAAACTGGAAACAACCCAAATGCCCTTTAATGAGTAAAGAAGTAAATCAGCTACGGTTCATCCATATAATGGACTACTACTCAGCAATGAAAAGAAATGAAATACTGACTCACACAAGGGTGAAACACAAATGCATCATGCTACCTGCAAAAGCCAGTGATCCAAAGGCTACATATGACATTCTGGAAGAGGCAAAACTACATGGAAAGCAGACAAATTAGTGACCGTCACAGGCTAAAGCTTGACTACAAATGATAAAGGATTTTTTTCTTGAGAGAAATGATGGAACTGTTCTATATTTATATTGCGGTAGTGAATACACAACTTGTAACAGTGAGTTCTGCATCTTCCAAATGTTAACATCTTACCCAGTATCAAATTTCTGTTGGCCTCCAGGATCTCCAGAGTGAAAAATTCAATTAATATCCTAGAATTATGAAAAAAGTTGGCTTTATGGACCCCCTAAAAAGGCTCACTTTAGGCAAACGAGAGAACTACCAATCTAAATATATGACTAATACTAAACCAAACACAAAACATGTTTCTTTCCAAACTATTTTACAAATTCATTAAATATAGCTGTATGTTAATAAACTAAATTTGTCAAATCATTTAATCTATATATTACACTCTGAGGAAGAGTACTGTTTCCTATGTATATAAGTTATAATAGATAGGACCCTTTTGGCAAGACAGTGGTTATTTTCTGAGGAAAAAAAGTAAGGAGTCAACTAGTATAAAATTTTTCTGAAGGGAAATCTGTTGTGCTACTAAAAATACAATTTTAAGAGTCTGCTGTACTTTAACACATACCTTAACAATTTCCTGTTTCTGATAAGAATCAACTAAGTAACAATACCCAAGTGACTAAGTCCGGAAGTTTGGCGGGTTACAAATCAATCAGTAAACAATGAAGGCAGAAAAATCCCACAAATAACTAACCTCTATGTGCCACAAGTAATGCAAAAAGAAGAGGCAATTTGTAAGATTATTTTTATTCTACTCAATTTTCTAAATCCTATTATCTTGTTGAATAAGTTTTATTGTTAAACACTCTTAGTAATGAAACAACCAATGAAACAAATTCCACCACTGGGAAAACAAAAAATCATGAGCTAGTCAGAAATAAAGCCAAATTAAAATCAAGGGTTTTAGTCTTTTGTTTATTTAAGTATAGGTCAATTAAAATGCCATCTTATTCTACCCACTGTAGGAAATGTCACTTTGAAGACATCAATATGAGAAAGCAGAAAGTAATGACAAAACCAAAAGTACTGTGCATATTAAAATCCATTCACTTATTAATGGTTACTGAGTAGTTATTACAGACTAAGAGACTGAACCAAAGAATGGGAAAAAAGAAAGGTATATTAAGCAAAAATCTTGCTCTCAAGCTGGGCACGGCTGTGCATGCCTGTAAGCCCAGCACTAGATGCTGAGGCAAGAGGATCTCATGAGTTCAAGGCCAGCCTAAGCTACACAGTGAGTTTAAGGCCAGCCTCAACTACACAGTGAGACCCTGTCTCAAAAAAACCAAAGCACTTCTTCTCAAAAATAATCACACCTATAAGCCTATTTCTTCAACAAACATGTATAGAAAACATTATTTCCTGCATGATTATTTTATCAGGCATCACAAAATTTTACTCATTACCCTCTATATTACAAAACTGATCCAAGATGACATTAAAAACATACCACTACTCTATAATCCTAAAATATTATATTTATATTACTTTAAGTAGAAATCATTCTATTACCATTAAAAAAAAAGCAATAAGTAATCTCACTAAATAAATTATGGGCAGACAATTATAGCACAATTATTACCACCCATGATGAAAATATGTAACAATGAAGAATGTGATGATTAACACAACAAACATTGAGCACATTAACTGCTCTAACCCTATCTAGGTAGTAATTAAAGGTAAGTGGGCTCATAACTGACTGTAATCATATTTAAAATTTTTTTAAATTGTGAAATACAGACTAAATTGTGCCCCCTCTAAAATTCCCACGTTGAAGTCCCAACTCCCAATACCTCAGAATGTAACTGGATTTGGATATATGGTCCTTAAGGAGGTAACTGAGGTAAAATGAGGTCATTTGTGGGCTCTAATCCAGTATGACCGGTGTTCTTATAAAAAAAAAAAAAACAGATTAGGACACCAAAAGACATAGGGAGAAGACAGCCATCTAAAAGTCCAGCAGAGGAAAAAAATAAAATAGAAATTTTAAAAAAAAGCCCAGAAGAGGCTTTTGAAAGTCACCAACATTGGTGACACCTTGCTATCAAGCCTGCTAATCTCCTGAAAGCATGAGAAAATTAATTTCTATTGTTTAACACCCAGGCTGTAGTACTTTATTAATGGCAACCCTAGTGAACTAATAAATTCACATAAAAATCACCATCTGAACCATTTTTAATTATACAGTACATGGCACTAAATATACAGATATTGTTGCACAATCATTACCACTGTCCATCTTCGGAACGATTTTCATCTTGCAAAACTCAATCTCTATACACATAAAACAATAGCTGCTCTAAACACAGACAAACTACTAATCAAAAATGAAAGAAGGGTTAAAACATTTCAGATATACCTACTCGAAAAATTAAAATCCAGTGTTTATTCAGGAAACAAGTAGAGGACATGCTTCAGCAAAATAAGGGAATAAAGAAAAAGGAAGGTGAAAGATCTATGCAGCAGGGGAACTAATGAAAAAAAGCAAGGGAAATTTTCAGAATGCTAGCAAAAGAAAATCTAGCTCTGAAGGAGTCCAAATTGGAGTAGGATTCCAGGAAAGAAAGACTTTTGACAGATTATCTGACAGATATGACAATGTAAAAAATTAAATAAATGTAAATTTTATAAGAAAACGTAGCTGTAAGTAAAAAGCAAACAAAGTTTTTTAAATAAGGGCTTATAAATTTTAAGAAAAATTAAGTTATACAAGACTGGAAATTTATGAGTGCTAGAGGTATATAGCTCAGTGGTAGAGCACTTGTGTAGTATGTAAGGCCCTGGGTTTGATCCCTAGCACCACAAAGAAGGAAAAGAAGAGAAAAGAAAAGAAAGAAGGAAGGAGAAATTAAATCATAAGACATGGGTCAGCTGTATTATATTTAACATTTATATGGTTACATGGTCATAATAATGAAAACACTAAATATAGATATATAATTCTATCAAGACAGTGTGCAAGAAAAGCTAAGAAAATTTTCTCATTTATCTTAATAGAAAAATCAGTAAATAATGTCTAAATTGAATGAATAAAATTTTAATATAGACATATTATTGTTACACTTGATTTCCTTTCTCACCACATACTTAGGTTCTACCCGCTGCTCTGTCAAAACTATAACACAGGGCCGGTGAGATGGCTCAGCGGCTTAAGCGCCTGCCCGGCAAGTGCGAGGGCCTGAGTTCGACTCCCGGAACCCACATACGAAAAAGGGGCCGGTGATATCGCTTAGTGGCACGGGCGCCTGCTGGCGCGCGAGGTCCTGAGGTCGACCCCCGGTACCCACAAAAAAAAAAAAAAAAAAAAACTATAACACAGGGCATGTCATACCAACTTCCTTAAAACTCTTTCCTTAGCTGCAAAACAAGGAAACTGAACATCAAAAAGTCTCTTTTTTGAGTATCAAAATAATAATGTAAATTTCCTGAAGTTCTGTTTTCTAAGTTTCTCATTATACCAACCCCTCATCCTGATCCTTACTCTTAATCTGATTACTGTTTTATCTTTAAGTGTCATTTCAAGTTGAACATATTCCCAAACACAATTAGTAGAGGGGGTAGCGGAACATCGTTTTCCCATGCCTTACACTATTAATAAGGTTTAAATTGTGCTGTCATTAACAACCATATTCTCCTAGTACACAAAATACAGTCACCTGAAATCTCACACACATTTAAGTTGCAATTAGCTGTTAATATTTAAGTGGTTGCTAATTGCTGCACTTGATTACAAGTCCCCCTCTTGCTTTCCATGTACTTGCGTAATTCTTATTCAAAACAAGTTTCAGAATTTTTCCACTTAGATCTGTTAAAGTTTATTATAGGATGGGAATGTGGCTCAGTGGTAAAGAATGTGCTTAGAACATGCAAGGCCCAAGGTTCAATTTCCAGCACCACAAAACACACACAGAGAAAGAGAGTTAAAGAGACAAAAAGATACGTTTATTGAGATTTGTTTATTGTGCCTTCTATCCTGACCTACAGGTATATGTGCCTATTAAGAGTTACAGGGAAACAGTATACTGACACTCACAAAACCAGGCTATGAAAACGTAAATTCTACAGTACTACTCCACAGGCACTTCCATATACCTTTCCTACAGAAATTCTGCTTCTGTGTTCTACAACTCAGGAAACAATATGACCATTAATCCAGCTAAATCAACTCCATCTCAAATCATGTCCTTTTTACCTTTTTTTTTTCTTTGTGTGTGGTAAGGGGGATTGAACCCAGGGCCTCATGCCTGCTAAGTAAGCATTCTGCCATTCAGCTATACCCCCTTCTATTTTTTCTGAGACAGGGTCTTGTTGCCCAGGCTCGCCCTGAACTTCAATCCTCCCACCTTGGCCTCCCAGAGTACTGGGATAACAGATGTGTGCCACAACACCCAGCCCTTTTACTTTCTTAACAGGACATGCATGAATGAATGTATCCCCATTCTCACTGCCACCTTAGTAAGGAAGCTGACCAACTGCAACCTATTTTAAGTGGTTTCACTATTTCCAGACTTAACTGTCTTGGAAGTATGGAATACTGGGGAAGTATTTAGTCATGGCACTGGAGAAAAAAATCTAAAAAGATCTGAAATACGAATTCCTTCTTTAAATGCTTCCTAACTGGAACTGGAAACTAAATAAAAGATTTCATATGTATTTGATTGAGTTACAATGAACTTACTATTCTTGAGTTCCTCAAAATCAAGGACTCTAACAAAACTTTGAAAAGGACTCTAACAAAACTTTGAAAACAAACTGAAATAATTCTAGAAAGATACAGCAAAATAGGAAGCAACAAGAATCTGTCTCTCTACCTACACAATTGTACTGACATAATCTGTCTGATTTAATTATTTTGGAATTCTGGAGTCTATTCCAAGTTCCAAGAGAAGGCCTGGAAACAAAATGCTGTTAATTTCAATTTCAGCTATCAGGCAGCCATGCACATGTTGCACACCTTGTGGTAGCTAGAGTGGGCAACAAAGACCCTGTCCTCTAAATACCAGGGATCTGTGCTCTGATAGCTGATTTTTTTGCTTCTCAGCACTGGGATAGAGTCACAGGGTAAGCAGTCACTATCTCACCCTCACCCTGATTGCTATAAGTGCTACCCCCCAGGTGTTGTTTTTCCCCCCTTGGAAGCCAGAGATGAAAAAACAGGACCTTCAAAAGCAACTTCAATGCCCAGAAAAAGATGCAGGCTGAGAAAAGACATCAACAGGCCTTAAGGTTATACCTCTGATGGATCCCCAGGACCACCTATAACAATAAAAAACATTAAGAAAGGATAGAAGAAAAGCAAGCAACAAAAACAGTAAACTTTTCAGCGAAAGAATCTGATTCTCAGAGTTACCACATTATTAGTTTCAAAGGTCTAGTTTACAACAACAAGCTAGGAATGATAGCAAACACCTGCAGTCCCAGCATTCTAGGAAGCTGAGGCAGGAGGACTACAAATTTGAGTCCAGTCTGGGCTACTTGGCAATTTAGTGTGACCCTGTCTCAAAATAATTACCGCCAGGTGTGGTGGTGCACACCTGCAACCCCGGCACTTGGGAGGCTGAGGCAGGAGGATCACTGTGAGCTCAAGGTAAGCCTGGGCTACGTAGTGAGTTCAAGACCAGGCTGAACTATGTGGCCAGACCCTGTCTCAAACAAACAAACAAAAAAAACTTTTTAAAAAGGACTGGGGATGTAGCATAGTAGGAAGGCTATGGGTTCAATCCCTAATACTGCAGTCAATCAATGTACCACAGATAACAAGAAACAGGAAAATATGGCCTATACAAAGGAAAAAAAGCCAAGAGAAACCTTCCCAGAGAAAGAATCAGATAATTGACCAACTTACTAGACAGACTTTTAAACATCTGTCCTAAAGATGTTCAAAGAAGAGGAAAACATGGAGAAGGGCAAGAAAACGATGTATAAACAAAATAGGAAAATTACTGAAGAGAAAATAAAAAAGGAAACTAAAATTTCAGAAGCTGAAAGTTTTAATAACTTAAGTGAAAAAGTCACTGGGGAATTTAAAAGTAGATTTGAGTAGGCAGAAGAAAAATTTGCAAATGTCAGGCTAGGGTAAATGACCTTACCTTATCGACACTGAAATATAGAAAAAAGATTGAGGAAAAGTGAACAGAGGCCAGCTTTGCTCACTCCTTACAGCTTTCTTCAGATGATCCATGTTCCTAGCTTCTCCAACCTCCTGGGGTCTCCACTGCACCTTCAGCTTCAAACACTGCCCTCTCAGGGGCACACTGCCTGGCCTCCCAGGCCTTCTTCTGAAATCTAGGTGAAAGCCTTCTGGACCCCACAACTCCTGCATTCCACATGCACCTAAAACCAGCACCATGTGGATGCCAAGGTCTGCCACCAGCTGGAGTAGTAGCCAGGCTTCCTTCTCTCTTGGCTGTAGGGATCAAGTGCCTGGATTGGTGATCACTATAAACCCAATCCCAAAGAACAAATTCTCCAGACTGCCCCCATTCTGCAATATGGTACTCTGGGCTCTCTTCTCAAAACAAAATCTTTCACCTTTGCAATTTTGAGGCTATAAAGAGTGGAGTCCTGCTGGTTTCTGTGATGTCCTCACGTCATCTTTTCTATTGTCCTCTTCCTGAGGTCAATGTGGCCCCTAAGAGGGCAGTATGTGAAGCTGTGAGTGTGAAGCCAAAGGTGCGATAGCAACGAGTAAGTAAAGCTGGCCCAAGAGAATCCCTGAGAGCTGCTGCTTCACTGCCTTCTGCCTGCCATGAACCGTTTTGTTTCTCGTCTAGGATGCCCCTCTACCATGCCATCCTGCAGCCAGCCAATTATGAAATGAAACCTCTGAAATTGTAAGCTACAATAAACCTTTCTTCCTTTAACTTTGGTGGTCAGGTATTTTGTCTCAGCAAAGAGAAAAGTAAGATTCTGGTATTGAGAGTGGGGTCGCTTGCTGTTGCTGCTTCTGTTGATGCTGCTTATCTTCTGCTACCTCCTGCCCTCTCTGTGATACCCCTCTGCCATGCCACCCTGCCTTGGAGCCAGCCAACTGTGGACTGAAACCTTTAAAAACTAAGCTGAAAAAAATCTTTCCTCCTTTAACTTTGGGTGTTGGGTATTTTCTCTCAGCAATGAGAAAACTGAGACACCAAGAAAACAATCCAATTTAAAAATGGCCAAAGGCATCAAGCCAAGTGGCATGCACTGCAGCCTGATAGGCAAGACCAAGTGTTTCGAGCAGAAGAGATTCCACCCGGTGTCCATAGAGTTCCTTCAGTCATCCAAGGACCACTGGAAGCAGCACAATATTGACCCAGAAGACTGCCCTTTCTTCTCTGGGCTGGGGAAGTAGTGTAAGAACTGTGGTGGCCTTGGTCTGGAGGGTCTGAACGTGGTGAAGGCAAGCCAAGTGGAGAGACCAACCCTGCTGATTCTAAGCCAGGCATTATTCTAAGGAACTTTTGCATTCTAGTTGGCAGGAACATCACTCATGGCAGTGATTCAGTAAAAAGTGCTGAAAAAGAGATTAGCCTACGGTATAAGCCTGAAAAATTGGTTGACTTCAAGTCCTGTGCTCAAGACTGGATCTGTGAATAGAGGTGGACAAAGCAAGGGGTTCCTTCAGCATTATCTGATGAGTTCTTGAACATAGTGCTTCATTCCATTGACTTGAAATTGCCTATTTACCAATAAAGCCTTTGGAACTGGGAGAAAATAAAAAATAAGTAAAAAATGGGCAAAGGACCAGAGCAGACATTTCTCAAAAAAAGACATACAAAAAAATATTATTACTAATCAAATTAAAATAGCAAATTAAAACTACAATGAGATATCTCATACCTGTTAGAATACCTTTCATTAAAAAAGCGAGATAAAAAGTGTTGGCAAGAATGCAGAGAAAAGAATGTTCTCGTTTATGGTCGGTGGGAAGGTAAATTAGTACAGCTATATGGAAAACAGTATGGATGTTTTTCAAATAAACAAAAATAAAACTACTACATGATCTAGTAATCTCACTTCTGGGTAAATATTCAAACCAATTGAAATCAGTGTAATACAAAAATATCTGCACTCCCAGGTTATTTGCAGCATTGTTCACAGTAGCCAAGATACAGAATAACAAAGAAAATGCACTAAATATACACAGTGGAATACAACTTAGTCATTTACAACAATGTGGATAAACCTAGAGAACATTATATTAAATAAGAATACAGAAACTAAAAGAGTTGAACTCATATATATAGAACAGAATGGCAATTACCAGAAACTTGGCAGTAAGGTAAAGTGAGGTAATGCATTGTTGGTAAATACATACCTAGAAAAATATTATGTATTAATAAAAGGCTCAACACAGCAAGAAGGTATTAACATTTGCACATCTAGTAACAGATCATCAAAATATATAAAATAAAAACTAACAGAAAGGGAGAAATAGTTCTACAATAATGAACAGAACAGTAAGAAGTAGGGAAATAAGAGTACTTAATATCATAAATCAATTAGATCTGACAGAGAACAGTTTATACAACACATTCTTAAGTGCACATGGGACATTTATTAAACACTCCACATCACACCAATGAAACTGTTTAAATAGCTGTCTATGCCAGGCATGGTGGCACACACCTGTAATCCCAGTACTCAGGAGGCTAAGACAGAAGGATCTCATGAGTTCAAGGTCAGTGAGCTACACAGTGAGTTCCAGGGCAGCCTCAATTATATAATAAGAGCCTGTATCCCAAAACAAAAAACAAAACAAAAACAAAAAATTCTATTTATAACACACCAAGTTCTTATCAGAAATTTATACAAAATCTCACTTCATTTTGTGTCACTGGCACCTCAAAAATGTATCACAAATGTGGCAATTAACTATGACTTTTAGTTCCCTTCTAGTGCTGTTTCAATCTGCAGTGAAATATGCTCCTCCTCCCTCACCAAACTCATGTAGTCCTTTTTCTTGTGGTGATGGTAGTAGTACTGGTGGTTGAACCCAGGGCCCTCATTCACTTTCAACTTACAATATTTTCAACTTACAAAGGGTATATCAGGACATAACCCAATAGAAGTCAACAAGCATCTGTAAAAAATACATTTTCATCCTCTTTCAGAATTCACCACATAAGCTGGGCATGGTGTAATCCCCACAACTGGAGGCTGAGGCAGGAGGATCACTGTGAGTTCAAGGCCAGCCTGAACTACATAGTGAGACCCTGTCTCCAAAAAAAAAAAAAAAAAAAGAATTCACCACATAAGCAGCAGTCAGTTGCAATTAGCCTTATTTTATTAACAAGTGGGGCAATCTATCCTTGTCACTGGTTTTCCTACCTCTGGTCTACAGCTTCAGTGTTGAGTCTGTCCCTATGATCTCACAAGACATGAATTTAGAACCACTTCAACCCTATTTCCATATCCAAATCCTGGCACATGGCTTTAATCCCACTTTGCACATTGTACTTCTAATCTATAAATTTAGCTCATTTTTGAGCAAGCCTCTTTATTTTAAAACTATTTTATCTATCATTATTTTGTATTTAGAGTAATAATGCATTATAAACTCTAATATCCTTAATTTTTTACAGTATTTGGTGATTCAATAATCAAAACTATAAGGGTCTCTGCAGACATTGCTGAAGAAATGTTAATATGGCAAAGTGATAAGGTTTTATAAAATATACGTACTGCTCGTAAACAGACCACGTGACTGTTAATCATAATATGCCAACTTGAATAGATTAAGAAACACCCATGGAACTGGTTAAGCACACTTCTGGGTGTATGCATTAGTCACTTTTCCACTACTGGGACAAAATACCTGATATCAAAAACTTAAAGCCCTTTGGAACTCACATTTTACCACGAGTATATCCTGGATCCAGACATGGAGCTACATCACTTAATGTTCATCTTGTTGGGTTTTAGTCTTGCTTTGATTCTCATCTTTTCTATCTCAATATTCCTCCCTTTTGGAATGGGAATGTCCACCCTGTGCCACTGTACTTTGAGTTTATGTAACTTGTTTTTGATTTTTACAGAGGACCACAGCTAAGAGTTTACCTTGAGTCTCAGAAGAGACTTTGATTTGAACTTTTAAAACGTTCTGCAAACTGTTGAGACCCTGATGAAGAATAGGTACATTTCCAGTTGTGCACAGGATAGTTGTACCATGTTAGGCAGAAATATGAACTTGTTATTATATTTATTTAGAGATTAAGTTATGGCGTAAGTCTGGTTGTCAAATTGACAATGGATAGATTATGCCTGCTAATTGTGACGTGTCAACTTGACTGGATTAAGATATGCCCACACCAGGTGTGGTGGTGTACACCTGTAATCTTAGCACTCAGGAGGCTGAGGCAGGAGGAGGATTGCCCTAAGTTCAAGGCCTGCCTGAACAACATAGCGAGTTTAAGGCTAGCCTGAACTACATAATGAAACCCTGTTTCAAACCCCAGCCCCTCAAAAAAGAAATGCCCAAGGAATTGGTCAAGCACACTTCTGTGTGTGTGTGGATGGGTCATGGAGGTGTGACTTTGGGTAGTATATATGGTCCCTGACCCCTGCCTCTCTAGCACTGTTCCCTTGCTCTACTTGGCCACCATGAACTAAGCATCTTTGTCCCACCAAGCCCCTTCTCCATGATATTTCTGCCTTGGAGCCAGGCAGCCATGTATTAAATCTCCTGAAACCATGAACCAAATTAAACTTCTCATCACCTAATTTTGTTCTTGAGTATTATGTTCCAGTGGCAGGAAAGTGTTTAATACAGTTCTGAAAATCATTGAAGGTAAACACTCTCAATTCTACTTTTAAGTATTAGACTTCAAGGAATAACATCACTGCTAAAAAACGATATTCCATAAGACAATTCACTATAAAATGTTTGATGAAGAATGTTTTCACTCTTGTTTATCACTGCATTGTCAGTTCCTACTATGTTAAGCACACAAAGATCTGGAGACTAAAACCAATGCCACATAAGCAGACTGGGTTATAGATAGGATTTAATAATTCATCATAAAATAGGACAGGAGAAGAAAAGAAAAGAAAAAAAAGCATGGGAAAGAAAAAACAGAAGAAAAAGTCTGTGCTTCCATCACATCTCTTTCTTGGGTTAACATTCCTACTCCCTCTTCTATAGACCCCTGTGATTACATCAGCACACTCAGATAATCCAGGACACCAAAAGTACAGGCAACAAAAGAAAACAGATAAACTGTACTTTGGCAAAATTAAAATCCTCTTAAATCATTCATGCATCAAAAATACTATTTAATAGAGTAAAAAGACAACTCGTAGAAAGGAAGAGAGTAGGAATCATATCTGATAAGGGATTGATATTCTGAATAAAGAACTCTTACAACAACAGAAAATCCAATTCAAAAATGGGCAAAGGGAGAGGAACCTCAAGATGGCGGATGAGTAAGAAGCAGGCAGCGAAACTCTCTCTAAAAGTTACCATTGGAACACGGGAATATAGCGACCCGGAAAGCGCAGGAGGGGGGGAGATGCCTCCCCGAAACCCAGAAAAGTTCTGAAGCGCAATCTGGGACCCCCGGCACCAGTGACGGGTGACTTCCAACAAAGAAGAAGGAAAGAAGGAGCAGACCGCACGCGCGCACCTTCTACTATCCCGGGAGTTGCAGCGCCGCGGAGGCTCAATTCTACAGACACACGGTGGCAGCTGGCGCCCAGGGAGCCCCCACGGAGGATCCTGAGACAGCGGCGGGGCAGGGGAGCGGCGGAGAACGGCGCTGACCGGCGGTGAGTGTCTCTCAGCCACAGCTGCCCCGCGCCAGAGAGCGACCCGCCGGGCGCCATTGTGGGGGGTGTGGCGAAACTCAGAGCAGCTCGAAAACTGCTCTGGGAACTTGTGCTCCGGACAGGGCAACACGGGGCCTCTCAAGCCCACGAAAGTGAGCTGAGGTCAGCAGGTGAACGAGACTGGACTCTCAGCCACACCTGTCCCGCGCCAGAGAGCGACTGGCCTGGCGCCATTGTGGGGGGCGTGGCGAAAAACCAGAGCGGCGGGAACCAGTGCAGGGAACCCGCGCTCCGGACAGCACGCTGAGCCTCTCAGGCCCAGGGATCGTGAAAGGGCGCTGAGAGCGGAGGCGAGCTAGATTGGTCTCTGCCTGAAAGTACGCGCCTCTGCTCACCGCCCGCCAGAGGGCGCTCCTGGCTTACTGGGACGGACCTGCACAGAACAGGACTCTGTCACCACAGGGTAACTGCCTACAGCAGAGTCAACACCTGGAACTGATTCTTTTTATTTTATTTTTTTTATTTTTATTTTTATTTTTATTTTTTTTCTCACTGATTTGTTTTTTGTTCTGGCGAAGGGTTTTTTTGTTTTTGTTTTGTTTTGTTTTGTTTTTTGGTGGGGCTTTATTTTTGATCTGTCTGTTTTATTGTTTTTATCTTCATTTTTGTTTCTGTATGTGTATTTGCTCTTTCCTTCATTATTCTCTCTGGTTTTTTATATGAGTGTAAACAGCGCCTCTAACTTCTTTGTGATTGTGGTTGTGATCTGTTCTTCCTTTTATCCCTTCCTTCTCTTTTTACCACCTGTCCTCTGCACTAGTGTCCCAATTTTAGTGGGATCCCTTTTGGTCCTCTAACCTTACATCTAATTCCTTCCTCTTCTCCCAATACTCTATTTCCTCCTTAACTCATTTTAAATTTAAACTCCTCAGGGAAAAATTGACATACATAGGACTTGTATACTGCATATAATTTTTCTGGTGTGTTTTAGATTTTGTTATATAACCACAACTCTATACAGCTAAAAGTGGTAAATAACTGGTTAGCTCAGTCTGTCATTTTCTAGGCTGTGTTTGATGCTTTAGTTAACATTATAGCCAAATGTGAAATAATTGTTCTAAACATCTTTCCTTCCTGATATTTCATGATTGAGATTGACTAAGGGACACAGAAAATACACTGGCACACTACCAAAGAATCAAGGACTGGGCCAAACAGGTAGCAACTTCGCATACCCAACGAATTGAAGAGGTAGGATCTGGCAGAAAGCTCAAAACCTAAAAGCAAGCTCCACTTGGAAGATACTGCAGAGAAGTAGTCATCTTCTAAAGATCTTAAACACTAGCAATAAAGTAACCTACTATAGGTAATTTGCAAACATCACCCCAGGAATTAAAGAAAGAAAAAATGAGACGACACTTAAACAAGATGCAACCCCACATATCCAATTCACCAAAGGCAAACCTAGGGAGCAACGAGGTGGGACAATCCGAAAGCCACCCACCTGGCCTATCTGAAGTGGTAACAACAAAGCAACTGAATGAGGTTCTGGAAAAAATTAAAACAGAAATAATCTCACAGATAACTGCAGAGATAATGTCTACAATGAAGACCATGCTTAAGGACACTATAGCTGATACAGACAAAAAAATAGATGAACTTAAGAAAACTACAGAAACCATGAATGCTCAGCATAGGAAAGAAATGGAATCCATAAGGCAGATTCAAGCAGATATCCAAGAGATAAAAAATTCCATTGAAAGTATTTGTAGCAGAATAAGCCAATGCGAGGACAGGATCTCAGATATAGAAGACAGGCTTGCAATTAGTGATCATGAAATGGAAAAATTCTTAAAAATAGCAAGGGACCATGAAAAATCAATTCAGCAGCTGCTAGATGACTCAAAGATAAACAACTTAAGAATAATTGGAATAAATGAAAAAGCAGGAGATAGCATCAACGACATTAAAACCTTGTTCAAAGACATAATCAGGGAGAACTTTCCTGGAAGAGAAAAGGAATTTGACACCCCTATAAGTGAAGCTTTTAGAACACCAACTAGACATGATCAAAAAAAAAACTTCAGCCAGACATATTATAGTCAAGATCCCAGAAATTCAACAGAAGGGCAGAATCTTAAAAGCTGTTAGGGAGAAGAGACAAATCACCTATGAAGGAAAACCCATCAGAATCACAGCTGACTTTTCAGCACAAACCCTCAATTCAAGAAGAGCTTGGAATGATGTATTGCAAGCTCTAAAGGAAAATAATTTTCAGCCCAGATTGATGTACCCTGCAAAACTATCTTTCAAAATTGATGGAGAAATAAAATACTTTCATGACAAAGAACATCTGAGAAAATTTATGACCACCAAACCAGCACTCCAAAACGTTCTGAAGGACATTCTAGAAAGAGATAGGAACCCCAACAGAAGGAATCCACCAGGCAGGGCAAATAATTAAATAGCCGGAAAGCGGAAAAACAAAGAGTGGGAACCAACAACAGGAAATTATCATGACAAGTCAATACATATCAGTTTTAACCATCAATGTTAACGGTCTCAATTCACCAATCAAAAGGCACAGACTGGCGAAATGGATCAAGAAGCAAGATCCAACAATATGCTGTATACAAGAAACACATTTAATTCAGAAAGAAATTCATAGACTGAAAGTCAAAGGATGGAAAACAATACTCCATGCCACAGGAACCCAGAAAAAAGCAGGGGTAGCTATTCTTTTTGCAGACAAAGTGAACTTCAAGCCAAGAAGGATTCAGAGAGATAAAGACGGTCATTACATCCTTGTAAAGGGAACAATCCAAGAGGAAGAGATAACGATCATAAATATATATGCGTCAAATACCAATGCACCCAGCTATATAAAACAAGTACTAAAGGACATGAAAAATCAAATAAGCACTAATACACTTATATTGGGAAATCTCAATACTCCACTGTCACAAAAAGACAGATCAACTGGACAGAAAATCAATAATGAAATAGTAGAACTGAACCAAACTTTTGAACAAATGGACTTAGTAGATGTCTACAGAGTGTTCCATTCCACAACATCAGAATACACATTTTTCTCAGCTGCACATGGGACGTTCTCCAAAATAGACCACATACTAGCTCATAAAACCTGCTTAAGTAAATGCAAAGGAATTGAAATTATCCCATGCATATTATCAGACCATAGTGCAATGAAATTGGAAATCAATGGCAAAAGATCCCACAAAAACTCCCTAAACACATGGAAATTAAACAGCATCCTCCTGAACAACCAATGGGTCACAGATGAAATTAAAGAAGAAATTAGTCACTTTCTACAACTGAATGATAATGACAGTACAACATACCGGAACTTATGGGATACAATGAAAGCAGTCCTAAGAGGGAAATTTATAGCATTAAATACTTATATCAGGAAAATAGAGCAAGCGCAAATAAACAACTTAAGGGTGAACCTCGAGCTTCTAGAAAAAGAAGAGCAGGTTAAGCCAAAAGCCCGTACAAGGGAGGAAATTATAAAGATCAGAGCAGAAATTAACGTATTGGAGAATAAAAAAACAATACAAAGAATCAATGAAGCAAAAAGTTGGTTCTTTGAAAGAATAAATAAGATTGACAAACCCTTATCCAACCTTATTAAAAAAAGAAAAGAAAAGACTCAAATCCATGCAATTGAAAATGAAAAGGGTGATATCACGACAGACCCTGCAGAAATCCAGAAGATCATCTATACCTATTTTGAAAATTTATATTCTACTAAGATGGAAAATGCAGAAGAAATGGACAGATTCCTAGATTCGTATGAATTACCAAAGCTAAATCAAGAAGATTTAAAAATCCTAAATAAACCAATATCAACCAATGAAATTGAAGATGTAATTAAAAACCTCCCAACAAAGAAAAGTCCAGGCCCTGATGGATTCACTGCCGAATTCTACAAGAAATTTAGAGAAGACCTAACGCCCCTACTTCTCAAACTTTTCAATGAAATTGAAAGGGAAGCAATACTCCCAAATTCATTCCTGGAAGCAAGCATTACCCTGATACCAAAACCAGAGAAGGACCCAACTAAGAAAGAGAACTACAGGCCAATCTCCCTAATGAACATAGATGCAAAAATCCTTAATAAGATACTGGCAAACAGAATCCAACAAATCATCAAGAAGATTATACACCATGACCAAGTTGGATTCATCCCAGGGATGCAGGGATGGTTCAACATACGTAAATCAATAAATGTAATACACCATATTAACAGAACCAAAGACAAAAATCACATGATCATCTCAATAGATGCAGAAAAAGCTTTTGACAAAGTCCAGCACCTTTTCATGATAAAAACCCTACAGAAAATTGGAATAGAGGGTCTTTATCTCAACCTGGTAAAAGCTATCTATGACAAACCAACAGCCAATATTATACTAAATGGCCAAAAACTGAAAGCCTTCCCTCTAAAATCAGGAACAAGACAAGGATGTCCACTGTCCCCACTCTTATTCAACATAGTTCTGGAAACTTTAGCCAGAGCGATTAGACAAGAGAAAGAAATAAAAGGAATAATGACTGGAAAGGAAGAAGTTAAATTATCATTATTTGCAGATGACATGATACTCTACACAGAAGACCCCAAAAACTCCACTAAAAAACTGCTAGATTTAATAAGCAAATTCAGTAGTGTAGCTGGATACAAAGTCAATACTCAAAAGTCAATAGCCTTCCTGTACACAAATAACAAACTTACTGAAAGAGAAATTAGGGAAACAATACCTTTCACAATAACATCCAAAAAAATGAAATACCTAGGAATCAACCTCACGAAGGATGTAAAAGACCTCTATACTGAAAACTACAGTACTCTGAAAAAGGAGATTGAAGAGGATATCAGAAAATGGAAAGATATCCCTTGCTCCTGGATAGGAAGAACCAATATAGTGAAAATGGCCATACTTCCAAAATTGTTATACAGATTTAATGCAATTCCAATCAAAATTCCAACAGCATATCTCACAGAATTAGAGAAAACAATCCTAACATTCATTTGGAATCAGAAGAGACCTAGAATAGCAAAGGCAATTCTGGGCAACAAAGGCAAGGCAGGGGGCATCACTATCCCCGACTTGAAATTATACTATAAAGCTACTGTGATAAAAACAGTGTGGTACTGGCAAAAAAACAGACCTGAAGATCAATGGAACAGATTAGAAGATGCTGAAACAACCCCAGACATACTAAGCCACCTTATCTTTGACAAAGGTGCCAAACACATTCGCTGGAAGAAAGATAGCCTCTTTAATAAATGGTGCTGGAAAAACTGGCTCTACACATGCTGAAGATTAAAACTAGATCCATATCTTTCACCATGCACTAAACTAAATTCAAAATGGATCAGAGATCTAAATATTAAAACAGAAACATTAAATCTGCTGGAAGGTAGGATAGGTAAAACCCTTGGAGACATTGGTGTAGGCAAAGACTTTATGAATAAAAACTCAACCGCACGGGAACTATCCCAAAGAATCAATAACTGGGATCTCATCTTATTAAAAAGCTTTTGCACAGCAAGAGAAACCACCAACAGAGTGAAGAGACAACCCACAATGTGGGAAAAAATGTTTGCCAGCTGTTCCTCAGACAAAGGATTACTATCGAGAACATATAAAGAACTCAAAAAAATCAGACCTCCCAAATTTAAAGACCCACTCCAAAAATGGGCATCTGAGATGAATACACATTTCTCAGATGAAGAAATACTAATGGCAAACAAATATACAAAAAAATGTGCAACATCACTAGTCATTCGAGAGATGCAAATTAAAACAACACTGAGATACCATCTCACCCCAGAAAGAATGGCTACTATTAAGAAATCAACTAACAACAAATGCTGGAGGGGCTGTGGGGAAAAAGGAACCCTTCTTCACTGTTGGTGGGAGTGTCGACTGGTGCAGCCACTGTGGAAGTCAGTGTGGAGATTCCTCAGAAAACTAGGGTTGGAGGTCCCATTTGACCCAGCTATTCCCCTTCTGGGCATCTTCCCAGAAGAATTAAAAACATCGTACCACAGCGATATATGTGCACCCATGTTTATAGCAGCACAATTTGTAATAGCCAGATCTTGGAAACAACCCAAATGCCCATCAACTGAGGAATGGATAAGAAAGATGTGGTATTTTTATACAATGGAGTACTATTCAGCCATAAAGAAGGATAAACTGGAGACTTTTATAGGTAAATGGATGCAACTCGAGAAAATACTCATAAGTGAAATAAACCAGAAGCATATGTGTAAGCATCGTATTATCTCTCTAGTATGAGAAACTGAAAGAGTAAATAAGATCCAAAATGTACAATAGATATGGTGAATCAAAAAGAAACTGGTAAAAAGGAAAAAGGAATAGGGAAAAGAAAGAAGGGAAAGGAAAAAAAAAATTGTATATATATATATATAAGATGGTTAAGATAGATACACTACCATTTTTACTTAGTTCATTGAAGAGTAAGGTTTGTGCCAATAATGTTTGGACAATTGAATGCTAATGTCTGGTGTCCTGAATAACTAACTTAAAGATAGTAATACGTAATGTATTAACCATTGTTACCCTCCTATTATGTTGTTTTGAAAATTTGTTCTTCTTTTGATTTGTTTTGTTTTTTCTTCTCTTTAAAATAAAAAAAAAAAAAAATGGGCAAAGGATCTGAACAGATGTCTCTCCAAAGAAGATATACAGATGGCCAAGAAGCACATGAAGATGCCCAATATCACTAGCTATTAGAAATGCAAATCAAAATCAAAATGCAATAATGCCACTTCATCCCTACAGAATAGCTATAAAGAGTACTGGTCTTCCATCCTGGGGAGAGATATTTTATCCTTTCTAAATACTATAACATATATACCCAGGTTGCCAAAGAATAAAAATGATGCTTAGACTGGTTTTACAAATACAATATATATTGCTGTCTATGTACAATAACTTGAAAGTTTTACATTGGTGAAAAATAATGTGTTGTTATAATATGGTTTGCAAGGCACCAAAATTTTGGAGATAATTAGTTAAAACTGGAAGGACTTATAACAAAATATCAGACTCTATCAGTCTATCAGGGTCTAAGAGTCAATGGGTTACAATGGCTATTCCAGTCCCTTAAAAAGTTTCTAGACTTATCTAGTGCTCATGCTTTGATTATGCATGCTCTAATTTCTTAAAAATTTGTTTATTCTTGCCTAGAGGCTGCCAGACCCCAAGTGATTACACAGCTAAAACAGACAAATATGCTAGACTCCTTTAACCAGGATCCACCAGATCGACCTTGTTGAGAGAGGGTTATATGACATATATCAAGGTCTTAACTAACTACACTCAGTGGGCCTTAAACGACACCACAGCTGATCTCTCTCTCCTTAATGAAGAAATAAAATTAATGAGACAAGCTGTGCTCCAAAATCAGGTGGCATTAGACATTCTAACAGCAGCACAAGGGGGTACTTGTGCAATTATAAAAGCTGAATGCTGTATATATATTCCTGATTCTTCTGCTAACATCTTGATAGCTGTTCAAGATATTAGATGACAGGTTAATGACATGTCAGATCCTGAAATTCCCTGGACCTTCTCCTTATCCTCTTTATGGAAAGCTATTACTGGCTCCTGCTGATGAAAACCTTTGTTGACTATACTCATAATTATCCTGTTGATAGTATTATTTGGCCCATGTATACTGTTTCTTTGGCCTTGTCTCCTCCAGACTTAAAGCTGTATGTCTACCCAAGACAAGAACACCTAGCACCTATCAAGGGCCTTTAGACAGACCTTCTGTGGAGTATCTCTGACTGCTGATCACAACTACAACCCTCTTCCGCTTGAAGTAACCAGACCTGTCTTCGACCCTTGGCCCCTCACAGCAATTAGGGGTACTTCTTCAGAGAGGGCTATTATAGATAGGTAAGTTAGGTAGAAACATTGTAGGCAGTCAGACAGGGCTGGGCCCTGGAGAGGTCCAAGCAGAACACAACTGTATCTGAAGGCGGATTCACTGAAGGCCAGGCTTCAAGAAAAAGAGGAACTATTCACCATTATACCTCCCCTGGGATGAACAGTTGTAATTGATATTCTAAATAGATATCAATCACCTTGGGGTGGAGGACCAAACCTCCTTAACCCACCCTTTCCAGGAAAGTCCTTGTCTGTCCCATCTGTGCTTGCTTCGTGACTTGCTTCCCCATTTGATCTCCACTTAATCAATATTACCCAAGTGATTATACTTGTAATCTTATAGGTTGACCACAGTTTTATCCCACCTCACGCCCATCCTATGATTTTTCCATTGGATCAATATTACCTAAGAGACTATACTTATAACCTTATTGACCGATTATAGTTCTGTCCCACCTTAAACCCACCTCAACTCGTGGCTTTGCTCAATAGACACCATTTGAGAAGCAGAGTTCTCACTTTCCGGGCTCCCTTCTGTCCCTCTTAGACAGAAACCTTCTTTCCCTCAATAAATTCTTCCTACTCTTAAAAAAAAAAAGAAAAGAAAAAAAAGTACTGGTGAAATTAGAACCCTGGTGTACTGGTACTGGGAATGTAAGATCAGGTGTAGTCACTGGGGAAAACACTGTAGCAGTTCCCTTTAAAAATTAAAAATGGAATTACCAGCTGGGCATGTGGTCCATGCCTTAAACCTAGCACTCTGTGAGGCAGAGGCAGAAGGATCTCAAATTGTAGTCCCGCCTGAGCAACTTATTAGCAACTTGCCTCAAAATAAATTAAAAAACAGACTAGGGATATAGCTCAGTTCAAAGATCCTGGGTTCAATTCTAGGCACCACAATAAACAAACAAATAAATAAATAAGAATTACCATATGAATCCAGCATTTTCATTTTCGGATGTATACCTTACAGAAATAAAAGTAGAAGGCGCTCTAGTGGCATAATCGGTTAGTGCAAGGTACTTAAACAGAAATAAAAGTAGGGACTCAAATATTTGTACACCCATATGCATAACAGCATTACTGACAGTCAAAAGGTGGAAGCAAATGTCCATTATTTATTGAACAAAATATGGTATACAGAATCACTGCAATATTATCAACTCTTAAAAGGAAGAAAATTTTGATACATGCTACCATATGGATGAATCCAATCCTGAAGACATTATGCTAAGTGAAACTAGAAGTCACAAAAGGACAAATGTTGTATGATTCCATGCCTCTATAGTCACATTCATAGAGACAGAAAACAGAATGGTGGTTGCCAGTGTTTATGGGTATTTATGGTTTTGGTTATCAAAAATAGAAAAGTTCTGTAAATAAATGGTAGCAATGGTTATACAACAAGGTGAATATACTTAAAAATGGTTAAAATGGTAAAATTTGTTATGTATAGTTTGTCACAATAAAGAAAAACATGTACAGCATACAATGTTCATAGCACTGTCACAACAGCTAAAGGGAAAAACAACCCAAATGTCTATTAGCTGATCATATCCACATAATGAAATATGTTACAATGCAATATGAAACTGATCAATGGACAAGCAAAACATACCCATAACATGCAATATTATTCAAGCAATAAAAAAGAATTGGATACTGATACATCCTACAACATGAATGAATCTTAAATCATGCTAAGTGAAAAAAGTCAATCACAAATGACCTCGTATTACATGATTTCATTTATATGAAATGTCCAGAATGAGTAAAACTACAGACTGTGACAGAAAAATTTGGGGTTGCTTAGGACTGGGGAAAGTACACGCAACTAACAAGTATAGGGTTTCTTTCTGGGGTGATAAAAATATTCTAAAACTGTGGTGATGGTTGTGCAACTTCTATATAAGCCACTGAACTGTATACTTTAAACTGGTGAGATGTATCCTACATGAATTATATCTCAATAAAGGTTTTCTTAAAGCCAACAAGACTAGTAATTGAATAGAATTATAAAATGAAGGACAAGGATGAATAAAATACAGTGTAAGAGAACAGAAACACTACAGTTCAAATTCTTGCTCTGTCACTTATTACCTGTGCAACACTTAAAGTTATTTAACCTCTGTGCTTCTTCAGTAATACTGGTAACAGTCAAAAGACCACTATGGGGACGGAGGACAAACTCACTCCACTTAAAAGCAGTTATTAAGGCAAAAAAAAAAAAAAAAAAAGTGACTCTTTTGGGTCTACAGATGCCCAATAAGTAACTAAAAGCAGAACAATGCTTGGCCTTTATTTTGTATGTCTTATTATCTTAAAACTTTGGGTCAGAAAAACAAAAACTGAATCGGATCCTTGCTCAGCTCTACATATAAGCAATGTTAATCATTTAGGGAGTATCTGTCTAAAAATCGGGGAAAACAAAGTTGATGAGCCCTAAATTTACATAACCTATCTCATCCCCCTCTTCCATATTGAGGAGACCAAGATAAGAAATTTACAAGGAACTTTCAACTGACCCATAAAGATTCCACGACAGCCTCCACAAAACTGAGACTGTCCCAAGCAGAAACAATCATCTCAGGGATACTAAATTGCTGCCTCAAGCAATATGAACTTCTTTCACAGCCATTACGCAAAACTAGAACTGAGATAATGATCAAACAGACCCTAGCCCACCTCAGCAAATCCATAAAACCTAGCCTGTTCTTTTGTGAATGGACCAGTCAGATCTCTTGTCCAGATCTGTGCCCCCTTCCTCAAGCTGAAGTCCCTGTTTTCTTTTACTTTGGAACTCTGCCTAATAAATCTACCTATGTCTCAAACTGACAGGTCCTGAAATGCTTTTCTGTGACTCAGGGTCCACAAACCTAGAGGGTACAGTGGGGAGGTTTCAGTCTCCTCCTTGGAAGACATCCTCAGGCCCTGTCCAGTAACAATTCCTACTTACAGGGCTGCTGTGAGGACTAAACAAAATAATATATAAAACAGTACAGGGCCTGCTGCAGTTATCCTTCCATGCCCTTTTCTCCTACCCAATATTAGCTAAAAAATTCCACTACCAATTGTATGGAAATATAAATTCGACAGCTGTACCTGAATATTAACTTATATGTGTTTCAGGGAGCAAATAACCTAAAAGTCACCAATTATATGGTACTAGCAAAGCAAGTTTAACTACTAATTTACTCCATGTTGATGCCCAAGGCAAAGGGAAAGATAAATTTTAGACAGTTCTTTTGGCAATTAGCTCTCAAGTTCTTTTTCTCCTCCCTTCATTTGTAAACACTTCCTCACCTGCCTGCCTTTTTACCTTATCCTTTATTCTCAACCACTATTATTTTTTTTTTGTTCTCAACTACAATTCTTTCCTAGGTTGCTATTGATCAGGAGGAAGGCAGTAATAACTTCTATTATATGTTAAGACAGAAAATGATCACATAAGTTACAAGACATTTCCAAACTTTATTCAACTAACTCACCAAAGATCCCTAAATGAAATGAACAAACTAAAAATAAAAGAATGAAAACATGTGAGAAAGCTCTCTCCTTTCCCTTTGTTAAGGCCTCTCATTTATCCAGAGACAAAATCAGTATCATATGTATAAACTAAATTTCTAGGTATACTATCCATGACCAAGTTTTACTACAGAAAAAGAGAGGAGAAAAGGGAGAGGCAGGTGCTCTAAGAAGCTGTTATATGAGCCGGGCATGGTGATGCATGCCTGTAATCCCAGCACTCAGGCTGAGACAGAAGGATCACTGCAAGCTGAAGGCCAGCCTGGGCTACACAGTGAGTTCAAGGCCAGCATGCACTACATAACAAGACCCTGTCCCCAAAAAAGAAAATTGTCACTACAATGTGATTAAATTCTACTCCATTTTAAATATTTTTTGAATTCATTTTAACCTTAAAAAAGGAACTTATGCCACATGTGGTGTAATCCCAGCACTCGGGAGGCTGAGGCAGGAGGATTGCTATGAGTTCAAGACCAACCTGGGCTACTTTGTTAATTCAAGGATAGCCTGAACTGCATAGTGAGATCCTGTCTCAACAACAACAACAACAAAAATTACTCTCAAATGACTTTAAAGGACAACATCTTTCAAAGGGGCATCTATATTATAAATGCTTCTGGAATAAGATTCTGTAAAACGATGTGGTTAAAAAGCACAGACACGTTGTATTACTGAAGCAGGAGATTAGGGCATAGCAAGAACAGATTGGGAAAGTCAGCATGACCTGTTAATTACAAAATCCCAGGACACATGTGCAATACAGTTAGCTTCCAAAGACCTGCACATGGACTTCTTGGGAGAACTAGTGCAGGTTTTTGATACCTGATGTCAGCCTGAGGAATGGGAGATACAAAAAGGCCAGTCCACACTGAGTTTTTGGCAACTGTGTTTTTTTACTGTAGAGCGTACATCTATCTCTTCCTAGTTTTGCCTGGCCCAAACATGCTCTAGAGAGCTTGTTTCTTTTCCTACCTTTAATAAATGTAAAACCTTATTACCATTTGTGCTTGTCACAACCAATTATTTGTTCAGGACAGAAAGAACCTAGAAACCACCTCTAGAAGGTACCCCAAAACCTAGTAATATTACTATGATGTTGTACATTTGTAGATCAGAAAGTTCCCATTAAAAATATTTCTAAATAAATTTAATAAATATTATCTCTATGAGAGTTTTTGTTTTGTTTTGTTTGTTTTGTACTGGGAATTGAACCAGGGCTTTGGCACTGAGCTACATCCTCAATCCTTTATTTTTTATTTTGAGACAATATCTCACTAAGTTGCCCAGGCTGGGCATGAACTTTCGATTCTCCTGTCTCAGCCTCCCAGAGTGCTGGGATTATAGGTATATGCCACCACACGCACTACTACAGGCATGTGCTATCACATTCATTACCATACTAAACTGTCTATGGGTGCTTTTAAGTTAGCAATTCTTTTTTTTTTTTTTTTTTAATATGTGGGTACCAGGAGTTGAACTCACCGGCCCTAAATTAGCAATTCATAACATTATAAAAAGAATACTGTAGCCACCTTCAGGTCCACCAACAATACATTCCAAGATCCCAGTTGGTGCCAGAAACCACGGATAATACCAAACCCTATGTCTTTTTTTTGCAAATACACTGTGATAAACTTTAATTTATAAGCTATGCACGCTAAGGGATTAACACTCATAATAAAAAAGAACAATTATAACAATATACTATAAGAAAAGTAATCTCAAAAGTTGGGACTGTACTCACCCTTCTTGTGATAACGTGAGATGATATAACACCTATATGGTGAGATGAAGTGAGGTGAATGACATGGCATTGTGATAGTGTTAGGCTACTACTAACCTAAGGATTTATCGGAAGTACTATGGAGCCATGACAATGCCTGTGGACCACAGGTTATTGATACTGTGGAACACAAAGCAGTGAATAACAATGGATAAAAGAGGAACTACTGTACATGTATCTCTTTTTAAAAGTTGCTCCAAGCTCAAAAGCCTTTTCTCCTTCTGTAAACTCCTTAACATTGTACTTAACCATATTGTCTCACTGTATTGCAGAAATGTTTACTGAGAAAAAAATGTTTACTGGACATGGTGCAGAATAAGCATAAGTAATTTTAATACAACGTTATCAATCTCCAAAGCAACTGTATGAAATAAACACTAGCATTACCATTTAATAACTGAAAAGTCTTCAAAAGTTCATGAAATTTGTCCAAGGTCATAGCAAGAAAGCAAAAGAGCCAGTTTCCTCCTTTTATCATTTCTATTATGTAAAATCTCAAACATTCATTAAAGAGGAAGAGAACACCCTCAACCTATTACCTAACTGCAATCATCAATTCATGGTCCCTGGTCCTATCCATAATCCCACCCACTCCTACTTCCTCACTGGATTATTTTGAAATAAAATCCTTTTGTCTGTAAATATTTCAGCATATTCCCTAAAAAATATTTTCATTCATAAATATTTCAGCATATAGCTCTGAAAAGAAAAGAACTCAAAATTGTACTCATCATTCTCATTAAGCTGCATTTCTCATAGAAGCCCAAGGTGCTCTTGGATCTCGAAGTACTTAATAGATGTTATAACATTTCAGAACCTTTACATGCATAAGAACAGCCAAGCTAACTGTCCTTTCCCGAAAAGCTTTGCAGTTCTTAATCCCATATTATATGGGTTCTCCTGCTCCCTTTTCAACTACCTCTGGTTTCTATTTCTAGCTCCTCTTTTTCCTTCTCTTCAGCCATCTACTTGTTAGGCAGTTAGGTTCCTCGCTTCATCAGATGCGACTTCCCAGTAATATACTCTTCTCAATATACATCATCTCTCTTAATAGCTCATCCTTTTCTTTTTTTTTTTTTTTTTTGGCACCAGGAATTGAACTCATGACTTTGTGCTTGCCAGGCAGGCACTGTGCCTCTGAGCTATATCCCCGGCCCAACTCATCCATTTTTATGGCTTCGTCATAGGACCTTTGGTTGGCTGACTCTCAAATCTGTAATTTCGTGTTCTCTCATCCAAGCCATTGTTCAACACTTCTGCTTGAGTATCTTGCTACTACCTCAAACACAGCATGCATCAGTCCCAACTCTTCATCATCTCCAAATCCCAATTCTACCCTCTTTACCAATCTGCTAATTACAAAGCACCATCTTCTTATCCACCCAGCCTCCCCTTAAGTCACACATCAATTTCTGTTGGTTTAACCTTTGAAATGTCCCTCATCCCTCCTTTTCTGTACTGTTGAAACTGCCATCCCTAAAATCCAGCCCTTTAGCAATCTGTCTATAAATCACCATATGAGCCCTTGGTTATACCACACTCTCTCTCCACTGCAATGTGTTCTGTATAATAGTCGCTCATTCCTACAGCACACATACTGAACAACTACTCTGTGCTAAGTACTAGCTGGGTGCTGCCAGGATACAACTATGAGCAAGACAGATGTCTCTTTCTAGCAGAGGACACATTTAAGAAAATAATTTTTTTCAAGTAAAGTAATTATAGATTGTGATAAATGCCATAACAGAGATAAACACAGTACTATGATGAAGGACAGAGACTAGGAACGCAACTTTAGTCAGGCCTTTTAGTTAAAGATGGAATTTAAACTGACACTGTAAGGCTGAATAAGAGATAATCATGTAAGTACGTGAAGTACAGTGCTCCAAGCAAAGGAAACTGCAAAGCACACAGAAGGAAAACGCCTCACACATTATCAAAAATGACCTCATCAAATGTGACTAGAGAGCCACTAGGGAGAAAGTGGTATAACGTAAGGGCTGAGCAATAAACAGACCAATTTTATTCTGTGAGTAATAAGAAATCACTAAGGGGTTTTAAACAAGTAAATTATAATTGGATATACACTATGACAAAAACTGCCAGTGCTGTATTATCTGTGTTCTAGTCATCAGCATACCCTATATTACATTTCCCAACTACCCCTGCAGTAGGTTGGATCATATGACTCAGTTGTGACCAACAGAATGGAAGTAAAAGTGGTATGTGCCACTGCCAGCCTGGACCCTAAAATGTTCCTCCACATACACTTCCCCTTTCAGACCAAGTTCAGAAGCCACATGTTCATTATGGCATTGACAACAAAAGAGACGAACATGTTTCCCTAAGTGACTGCATGAAACAAAGGTGCCCCAAAACACACACCGGACTGTGATATTTGAAAGTAATACAAACTTTCATTGTGTTCAGCCACTAACATTGAGGTAGGATAAAAGAAATAATGATACGTAGGAAGGAGACAAGGAAAATTGTAATTTTAAAATTGTCCTTCTAAGAAAAACTGCAGATTCAGGACACAAAAGTTACTAAAGGTTACAATACCTTTTTCCTTTCCACAAAAGTCACTCCTAAACTCTTCTGTCTTAAAATAGAGCTTGTGCTTTTTTTTCCCCCCGTAAGAACTTTTCACCTACAAACAGAGCGTTCCCTTCCACATGTGAATAGACCTTTCACCTATCTCCTTTCAGCTGCAGAAGGAACCTGTAACCTGTAAATAGGCCATCACCCTTTAAGCATTCCACAGATTCACAAATTTCAGATTTCCAACCCTAAGACCACATAAATACAGAATACCCAGCTCAAGATCATAATGAATCTCACTCTCCAAACACCCACACTGCCTTCTGAATATGTACTTTTTTTCCCTGCTAAATAAATCTTTTCTGTGCCTCCTACTGAGGCATCCTGGAAATTCTTTTTCCATAATGGGAGTGAGCTCAGTGAACTTACTCTGTGAGTTGAGGTTTCTCATCTCCTTGTTCGGGAACCTCCTCAGACGCTGTCTGGTGATAAAATCTGTTGCTTATTAGAACTATTTGTACATCATAATTAATACAGATATCTTAAAAACATTTCTCTGGATGCTGTGTTAAAAGACAAAGGCAGAAATAAAAAGACAACAACAAAAACATAACCCAATTAAAACTAGGCAAAAAAAAAAAATGTATTACGCGTTTGTCTAACTGCACACAAATGGTTACCCAACTACGATCATTAAACCCATGGCCACTCAGCCTATCCATATTTCTGCCCTCCTCCTTCACTGGATTATTGGCCTCAATATATTAATAGCTAACTGGGCCGGTGAGATGGCTCAGCGGCTTAAGCACCTGCCCGGCAAGCACAAGGGCCCGAGTTCGACTCCCGGAACCCACATACGAAAAAGGGGCCAGTGATATCGCTCAGCAGCATGGGCGCCTGCTGGCGCACGAGGTCCTGAGGTCGACCCCCCGGTACCCACAAAAAAAAAAAAAAAAAGATTAATAGCTAACAAACATATTAAATGATGTCTATCGTCACTAATCATTAGGGAAATGAAAATCAAAAGCATGAAGAGATATCTCTTCATACCCATTTTATGGTTACTATAAAAAAATATTAAGTGCTGATGCGGATGTGGTAAAAATGGAACTCTTGTGGTAGTAATGTTGAATTGTACAGTAGCTACAGAAAATAGAAAAGTGGTTTCTCAGAAAATTAAAAATACAATTACCATACAATCTAGCAATTCCACTTCTGGGTATATATCTACAAGTGAAAGCAAAGACTTGAACAGATATTTGTACTTCCATGTCCACAGTAACATTTATTCATAAAAGCTGAAAGGTGGAAGCACCCCACATGTCCACTGACTGAACCATATACACACAATGGAATATTATTAAGCCTTCAAAAGGAAGAGTTTTATATATGATACAGCCTGGATAAATAAGACATAAAGCTACATAAAATAAGCCAGTCACAAAGACAAATACTATGATTCCACTTCTATGAAATCCTTAAAGCAAATAAATTCACAGAAACACAAAGCAAAATACTGAATGACTGCCAGGGGCTGAGGAAGGGAAAACAGGGAACCTCTTAGTGGGTATGGAGTTTCCATTTTGCAAGATGAAAAAGTCTGAAGACTGGTTGCCCAATAATATGCATGTGCTTATTAACAGTGAACTGGTAAATTTTGTGCTATATGTTGTTCACCATAATAAAAGAAAAAAAGCAGTCCAAGTGAAGTGATGTAGATTGGACTTGAGTGGTATGTTGTTATAAACAAAGAATAAAAGAATTCAAGATGCATTTAGAGGGCTGGTGAGAGGGCTCAGCGGCATAAGCGCCTGCGTGGCAAGCACGAGGGCCCGAGTTCAACTCCCGGTACCCACATACGAGAAAAGGGGCTGGTGATATCGCTCAGCGGCACGGGTGCCTGCTGGCACGCGAGGTCCTGAGGTCGACCCCCGGTACCCACAAAAAAAAAAAAAAAAAAAAAAAAGATGCATTTAGAGTTAGAAAAGACAAGATTGGCTGATGGTGTGCTGTAGGAATGAGCGACTATTATACAGAACACATTGCAGTGGAGAGAGAGTGTGGTATAACCAAGGGCTCATATGGTAATTTATAGACAGATTGCTAAAGGGCTGGATTTTAGGGATGGCAGTTTCAACAGTACAGAAAAGGAGGGATGAGGGACATTTCAAAGGTTAAACCAACAGAAATTGATGTGTGTCTTAAGGGGAGGCTGGGTGGATAAGAAGATGGTGCTTTGTAATTAGCAGATTGGTAAAGAGGGTAGAATTGGGATTTGGAGATGATGAAGAGACACTGGAAGTCTGTGTGGACAAAAGCAAAGAAAAGACAAATATGACCCTTGTCATCTAGCAACCAGGTGGATGAAAATACCATAAATTGAAATTGAGACTGAGGAATGGACAATATGGGATGAGGGAAGAGAACCTAAGTACAGTTTAAGAATGAGGAAATCAAGAGTTTGTTTTGATTATCTCAAGTTCATGATACTCATGAGATATCCAACTGGCAATATCAAGGAAACACCTCACCAAATGTTACCACAAAAGAAAAAAGAAAAGCCATTTCATCTGAGTCCTAACCAAACTGCAAATCCATGAACAAAGAGACTACTGTTGTTTTAACCTTCAGTTGGAGCTGGAGATGTAGTTTCATGGTGAAGTATTTGCCAGGCATGCAGGAAGACCTGGGTACCATCCCTGATATTGCAAAAGCAAACAAAAAAAAAAACAACCCTCAGTTATGGAGTGGTTTTTACACAGAAGTAGGTAACTGATGATCCTACCTGGATAAAAAAAAAATTGTGAATCAGCCAGTTTACACTATTTTTAAAAATCATAGCAATGAGCAAAATCCTCTAAGGGAAAATACAAGAATGAACTCCAGAATGAAGCTCTAAAACCAATATTTAATAACTAAGCAAATAAAAGACATAACTAATTCAACTCCAAACTGTGAAATTTCCTGTCAGGTATTCTATTAATTTCACTGTCATAAAACTTTATCAAAACCTTCTGATCTGCTCATATCTAGACTCTCTTTGGCAATAACTTAACTCTTTTACTATTACAGACACAAAGGGATTACTTTTGTGTCTCTAGAATCCGGTCTCCTGTTCTTCGAAGTTTACTCCTTCCTTTTGGTAGCAATCACACAACAGCTTTCTGGTAAAAGTAGTGAGAAAAATATATGGAGACTGTGTTCATTCTACAGTTATGTATATTTAATAGTTTGGTAAAGAATTTCAGCTTAGCAATCATTTTCATCATAAGGATTTTGAGGGCCCTGCTCAAACTTTCTTCTATCTTGTGAGGATACTGAATCTCTGTAATATAACCTCCTCAGAAGTTTATAGGATACTCTTTGCCCCACATTTTCCAAAATTTCACAGTGATATATTTTAGAGTATGGTGATCCTTGACTGTGTGCTCGTATTTATTTTTTATTTTTTTGTGGGTACCGGGGGTCGACCTCAGGACCTCGCGTGCCAGCAGACACCCATGCCACTGAGCGATATCACCGGCCCTTTTTTGTATGTGGGTTCCAGGAGTCGAACTCGGGCCCTCGCGCTTGCCAGGCAGGCGCGTAGGCCGCTGAGCCGTCTCACCGGCCCCCTATGTGTGCTCGTATTTAAAAGGAGAGGCCTAAAAGCTGTTGCAAATAACTTAGTTCTCCTTTTGAGCTAGAAGGAAAAGCATCCTCTTAATTCCCACTAATCACCAGAACTCTGGGAGCCAAACAGAAGCCTCAATAAGGATACTAATACTGAGGACTTTCACTTAATTCAAGTGTCTTCTGTTGGATAGCTGGCCTTCAATTACGTCTGATGTCTGTCTTCTCTCTGACACAAACTTTATCCTTTGCAGGACAAATTTTCAGTCTTCTAGGGCATTAAAGGTGGCAGTCACAGATGGGTGTGGTGGTACACACCTTTAATCTTAGCACTCCGGGAGGCTAAGGCAGACAGAATACAAGTTCAAGCCCAGCCTGGGCAACTTAGTGACTCAGGAAGACCCTGTCTCAAAAAACTAAAGAAGGGTTGGGGATGTAACTCAGTGCAAAGGCCCTGAATTTAATCATCAGAACAACAATGACAACAACACAGGAGGAGGGGGAGGGCAGAGGAGGAAGGAGAAAAGAGGAAGGGGCAAGAGGAAGAGGCAGCAGTGAGCTACAAACTGACAGAAAGGAGTCAAGCTACTTTCTTTGGTCTGTTTATTTTTTCTGCGTCCTCGTGGCTCAACTTTAGTAGTTTATGCAGTGTACTGTAATGAGAATGAATTAGTAGTATAAGTCTCCCAACAAAGAAAAGCCCTGGGCCAGCTGCCCCCACTGAATTTTTCCAACCTTTTAAAGAACTAATGCAAACTTTCCAAACTCATTCTATGAGCCAACATTACCCTACACCAAAACCAGACAAGGTCACAACCAAAAAAGGTAACTAAGTCCAATACCCCTGATAAATACATACACAAAAATTCTCAAAAAAAATAGCAAATTGAATTCAAAAGCACGTCGAAGGGATGTTACACTATGTTCAAGTGGGATTTATCCCAAAGATGCAAGGATGGTTCAACATATGCAAACTGATAAACCTAATATATCACAAAAACAGCAGAATAAAAACCATATGATTGGAGGCTGGAGGCGTAACTCAGTGCTCAGTGGTAGAGCAGTTGCCTAGCATGCTCAAGGCCTGGATTCAAACTCCCAACAGCACTGCAAGGAAAAAAAAAAGAACACACCAATAGACACAGAAAATGCATTTTATAAAATTCAACATCTTCCATGATTTTGAAGGAAGGAAGGATAAAAAAGAAAATTAAAGGGTAAAATATACAGAAAAGTAAACAATAGCAACAATGTTTCAGAAGCTAAAAATCAGATATAAAACTGGCAGAACTCCTTTAGTGAATTTTAGAAAAGTGCACCTAAGCCAAGAGTTGAAAACACTAATTTATTTATTTATTTTTTAAATATGCGGGTACCGGGAGTCGAACTCAGGACCTCGCGCTTGCCAGGCAGGCACTTATGCTGCTGAGTTATATCACCGGCCCGAAAACACCAATTTATACCAGAAATTCTCAGAAGATACAGGAACTGGCAGCAGATGGTGCTCAAGGAGTTAAATTTGGAAGACTGAATGAAAGCAGTCTGGGAACAGTTAAATCCTTAGAAATTTCTCAACTCTATCTGATGATTATTTACCGTATTCTCACCAGCAGCTATTGATTTATTCTCTGAAAAGATTTTGATTTAGAGTCTGTGAACTAGCGAGACATGGCAATACACACCTGTAGTTCCAGCTGCTGAGATCAGTTGAGCAACTTAAGGAGGAACTTTAAAAAAAAAAAAAAAAATTTTTTTTTTTTTGAGACATGGTCTCGCTATGTAGTTCAAACTGGCCCTAAAGTCGCAGTGATCCTCCTGCCTCAAACTCCTGAGTGCTAGGATTACAGGTGTGGACCACCATACCAGGCTTGAAAATAAAGTCTCTAAACCAGATACATTCAAAGGTTTGTGTACTCTTCCAAATATGGGGGGGAAATGAGAAATCCACTTCATTATAAATATTTTTTAAAAACAAGCAAAAATAAACCACGTACCTGGTGGCAACCTTCAGCATTCAAAACAATTTAATTTTCCCTTATGAACAGGACCCAAAAGGAAACACTTCCTAAACATCAGGGTTTTCTCCAAAACATGGCTTTCTCCAAAACATGGTATGAACCACCATACCATGAAGTTCAAAGTCAATAAATTCCAATTAATTTAGGCTCTTTACCTATCCCGGGGATTATTCAAAACACAGTAGTAAACCTCAGACATAAACATTAGAGACCACAGTAAATAAAGAAAAACCAATTTAGAAGAAACACTCTGGAAGCCCAGAGTGGTGGCCCACACCTGTAATTCCAGCACTTTGGAGGCTGAAGCAGGATCACCACAAGTTCAAGGCTAGCCTGGGCTACATAGTGAGTTCAAGGCCAGACTGAACTACACAGCAAGATCCTGTCCTCAAAGAAAACTTCCCAGAACCTCCCACCCCAAAAACGTCTGTAAGGAAAAAAGGTTTTTGTTTCTGTTTTTGTTTTCCGGTAAGTCATTTATGGCCTCCGAAGCTGGGAATTTTGTATCCATGAAAAAGCACAGAATGTTATATAAAAAAGGAACTTAGAACAAAAAAAGAACTCCTTGGAAATCAAAATCTTAAGAGCAAAAATGAAAAAATCAACAGAAAGTTTAGGAAATGAAGAACATCTTTCAAATAGGAAACCAAGACTAGGAAATGAAAAAAATTAGTAACCGAGTCTAAAAGAGCCAAATAAATGACAGAATAAAAAATAAAAAAACATTGTCATAAACTAAATTGTCATCCTCCCTTCCTCAAATTCCCATTGAAGCGCTACACTATGACTACATCTGGAGACAAGGCCTTCAAGGGGGTAACTAACATTAAATGAGGTCATATGGGTGAGGCCCTAAACCAAAAATAAAGATCCCTTCACAGAAAAACCAGGAAGAGGCTTCAAATGAATCCTGATGGCACTTTGACCTTGGACTTCTAGCCTCTAGACCTGTGAGAAAATGGATTTCTGTTGTTAAGAAGCCAAGGTCTGTGGTATTTTACAACAGCCCTAACAGACTAATACAACCATCAATGAAATAAAATTTCCCAGAACTAATGAACAGTAATTACTTTGCAGATTAAGATACCACAGATACCCAGGAAAACATATTAAAAATAGATCTATACTTTCCAGGCATGGTGGCTCACACCTGTAATCTCAGCTACTGGGGAGGCTGAGGCAGAAGAATCACAAGTTAGAGGCCAGCTTGGGCAAATTAGCAAGATCCCATGTCAAAACTTAAAAGGGAAGTGCCTGCCTTGCAAGCGCGAAGGCCCGAGTTCGACTCCCGGAACCCACATACGAAAAAGGGGCCGGTGATATCGCTCAGCGACACGGGCGCCTGTTGGCGCGTGAGGTCCTGAGGTCGTCCCCCCGGTACCCACAAAAAAAAAAAAAAAAAAAAAAAAAAAAAAAACTTAAAAGGGCTGGGGACATGGCTCAGTGGTTCAATTTCTACTACTAAAAAAAAAAAAAAAGAAAAAAAGTTTTCCAAGTCATGTCCTTGTGAAATTTCAGAATACAGCATACACAAAATTCCAGAAAGACAAAAAAATTTTTACAATCAGAATCACACTGTAAAATGGGGGGTGGGGTAAGAAAAAAAAATCAGAATATGTCTTCAGAATTCTCAAATGGATTACAAGCTAGCACAAAACGGAAGAATGCCTTCAGAATTCTCCGTGAAAGAAAACTATCTCCACACAGAATCTGTTACCAACCCAAGTGAAGTTGGAAGACAAAAATCAAAACAAAAATGGTTTCACTAAAGTAAGACCTTAACCTTTCATAGGTAACTACTGATATACTCCATTACATGGAGGGGTTAAACCGATAATCATAATAATAATCATAATAATTTTTAAAAGACAAAAGGAAGTCATTAGTTTTATGGTTTTGGAAAATTACCAGAAAACTATTACATATCAACTACAGAGTGCTGGTTCAAGTAGGTTCAAAAACTGCTAGATACGGACAGCACAATTCTACTCCCAGGAATAAAAACATGAACTTTTAAAGCATTGGTAAAAAATTTTTTCTTATAGTATATTCATCCAATGGAACGTCACCATCAATGCAAAAGAACTACTGCTCCACGCAACACCATGGATGAACCTCATGAACACAACGCTGGCTAAAAACAGCCATCCAGAAAAATACAGTGGTACCTCAGTTCACAAACTTAATTCTTTCCACAATTGGTTTCAAAGCAAATTGGAGGAAAACTGAATCAAATTTCCACAATTGGTCTCAAAGCAAATTGGAGGAAAACTGAATCAAATTTCCCCAATAAGGTCAACATTGAACCTAACCAATGAATTCGATTCACTTCTCGTTCAATTTGGTTTGTGACCAGAATCGTGGAAATAATTAAGTTTGTGAGTGAAAAGAGGTACCACTATAGTGTAGGATTCCATTTATATTAAGTTCAAGAACAAGCAAAAATAACGTAAGGTAATAGAGGTAGGAGAAAGATTAGCTTCAGGGAGTGGGCAGGGAATCTTTAATGTAAGAACATGAGAACCTTCTGAAGCATTGGAAACGTGTACCATGACCTGAGTGATGGGTTATACGTATGTCTACAAATATAAAAATTCACTGAGTTATGCATTTAAATGCACGTACTTTGCAACAAAAAAATTAAAGATACTTCTTGAAACAAGTTAATAAACTGAAATTTTCAAATGGATACAACAGAAATTTATCAAAAGGAAAAATGTTTAAAACCTTATACAATCTTTATCTCTTAATTATCTATAAATAGCAAAACACACATAGAAATAACATTGAAAAAATGAATGCCATGCTAACCACTGATTTCTCTGGCCTGAGAAATTGTTATTTGCTATCCTCTTGTTTCTAGCAGTCACATTTAACACTAATTAACCTAACCTAAGGGAGCCATCCTAGAGGGAGAATATGTTCACAAGTTCCAAGGCAAAAAGGACCTGGACTGTTCAAGCCCAAAGAAAAAAAAGAAAATGGTAAGAGATGCAGCTGTAAGTAGGCAAAAGCCAAATTATGCAGAGCTTTTTAGGGCTTTTTTAAAAGGGCATGGAGAGCAAATGGGAAAAAAATACAGAAAATGTAACTGACTTCTTAGGGCAGCAAGCAGAATTATTGGGATAGGGTGGGGTTGTACACTAAATATTCTACATTTTTAAAAATTTTATTATTCAATAATATGTAGTATCTGGCAGTGATCAAGCATTTCCAAGGAGAAATTCCCAAAGCCCTGTTACATTAATAAAATGTACTGGACATGGTGGTGCATGTCTGTAGTCTCAGCACTCTGAGAAGCTGAGGCAGGAGGATAACAAGTGTGGGCTCAGCGCAGGCAACTCAGCAACTTAACAAGACCCTGTCTCAAATCAAAAAAAAAACAAAAAACACAGGTGGTGGGTATATATAGCTCAGGGCCAAGGCCTGGAGTTCAATCGCCTCTACCACAAAAAAATAATAAATGTTTCTGCAATATGGCTGGGATACTTTTTATAAAATGCAGCGTATCAAATTCTTTGTTTTATCTATTATTTTAATTGCTCTCCACAGCAACATGAGTTGGAAAATACCATACATGCTGAAATTCTGTTGTTGTTTTGCTTTTTGAGACAGGGTCTCTCTATGTAACTCAGGCTGGCCTCTAACTCATGGGGATCCTCCCGCCTCAGCTTCCCAAACACTGGAATTACAGATGTGCAACACCATGCACAGCTGTGCTGAATTTTTTGAAGAAAAAGCTGATTCTTTAAATTGCAGCAGAAATCATTTGTATCATGCTCACGTCCAATTTACCAATCCCTAAGTATGACTCTAGGAAAAAGGAACAAGAGAATCACCATTTCAGCCATTTTATTTTAGCTGTAACCTATTTAAACAAATAAAAACAAGAAATTTACAAAAGCAGCTTCCAACCTGTTCCAGACAAAAAGAAGCATTCATTCTCTCCAGAGATTTCACGTTACATTTCTATCCAGTCTTATAACATTTAACTCTTGATACCTACATGTAGAGTAACAAGGTAATCTTATGCTGCTTTTATTAACAGAAACTTTAAAGTTAGGAGGGAAGAAAATGTGAAGAACATGTAAAAGCTCTCTAACTCCCCCAAATGGAACATGATTTTTAGAAAGTTTTGCTCAACAAGCAGATGTACTGCTGGCTCTAGACAGAGGAACAGAACAAAAAGTAGCAAAATGTGAAACTGTTATTGTTCTGACACTCAAAAAAAAAAAATTTTTTTTTAATCACTATTTTTAGTTCAGTGCTAACCCCCAGATTTCTTCCAAGCCATTACAGGGTTTTGCAGTTATTTGTAAGACCCCCAAAGATTCATTCTATGAAGAAATTTTCACAGACACGCCAAGTATGGTGGCACATACCGGTAGGCTAAGGCAGGCTGGGCAACCTACCCAGACTCTTATCACAGAAAAAAAATTTAAAAGGCCCAGGGATGTAGCTCAGTGCTACCAAAAAAAAAAAAGTGGGGATGGGTGGGTGATGGTAATTCACACAAACTAAATTTCAACAATAAAACTTGTAAATGATTTATTCATTTTAATGGGTCATAGGATTCCACTGCAGAAATGACAATATGTATTATTTTTCTTAATGCTATTAATACACGCAACAAGCATAGAAAAAGATGGTACAGATATTTTAAAAGATTTTATACAGACTTTAAACCATTGTTCAATGTTTGCAAATTCTCCTGCCCTTAAGAAATTTTCAATCTGTCTTAGACATAAATACACAAAATACAAAGTTATACTACAAGAGATAAATAGTAGTGGTATGGTTTCAAAAAGAATACACAAAACTTGAAGAAAAAAGGTTTGAGTCTCAGCTGTGCCCCCATAACAAGATATATGAATTTTAGTTATATATGGATTTCTCTATTGATAAAAAAAGGCTGGATTCCAACATTGTAGCAATAATGTTCTATGGTACCATGATACAAGTGCACATAATCTTTAAAACCAAGGGAATGGGAGAAAAAAAAAAAAAGGTCCAAGGTTAAAGAAAAGCAACATCACATAGAGAAGAAATGTTTGGAATGTCATGTTAAAGGATCAAAAATGAAGGGGGCCAGTGAGATGGCTCAGCGGCATAAGCGCCTGCCTGGCAAGCGCGAGGGCCCGAATTTGACTCCCGGAACCCACATAGGAAAAAAGGGCCGGTGTTTTTGCTCAGCAGCAGGGGCGCCTGCTGGTGCGCAAAGTCCTGAGGTCGACCCCTGGTACCCACAGAAAAAAAAAAAAGAAAAAAAATGAAACAAAAATTTACTTTGTAATCTTTTGGGGAGTTGTAGGGGTTTTGAGACAGGTCTCACTATGTAGTCCTCAAACTCAGAGTGATCCTCTTGCCTCAGCCTCCCCAGGGCTGGGATCACAGGCATGCAACACCCCGCCCACCTACTTTGTAATTTAGAGGGAAATTTTTGTTTTAAATACTGTAGTAGGCAGCTGTACGGCATAGTGGCGCAGGACTGTAATCCCAGAGCTCCCGGAGGCTGATGCAGAAGGATCACAAATTCAAACCCAGCCTGGGCAATTTAACAACTTAGTGAGACTCCATCTCAAAATTTAAAATAAAAAAGGCTATGGATTTAGCTCAGTACAAAGGCCCTGGGTTCAAGCCCCAGTACCACCAAAAAAAAAAAAAAAAAAAAAAAAGGCAGCCCATGCACATTCAGAATTTCAACAGACATGATAAAGATAGAAAAATACAAAGTATAAATGGCTAGGGTGGTCAGGTCCTATAGAGAAGTAAGTGTTGGCATTAGACAAATAGGTTTTCATTAGGAGGCTATGACTACTGAACTACGTATGTTCTGAAGATAACAGATGTGACTGGTTTCTCAACAGTGAGAGATGTGTTCAAACCACTATTTTAAGATCTAGCAGCAGGGAGGATGTGTTTAGCACAGAAAAAAACAGGCAAAAAACACAGTTAAAGCTAGTGAGTGGTTGAAAGATGAAAACTAAATAAGATAAAGCACAGTGGCACACGCCTGTAATCCTAGCACTCTGGGAGGCTGAGGCAGAAGGATCACAAATTCAAGTCCAGCTTGGGCGAGCTGGCAATTTAGCAAGATCCTGTTTCAAAATAAAAAATATAAAAAGGTCATTGGGGATGTAGCTTAGTGTAAAAGGCCCCATACTACAAACAAATAAATACAGAAATAATGTAAGGACACAAAAGAACATATAAACCTGGAAGAAAATTTTTTAAAATGGCCAAAATGCCGTTGTTATGTGGACAGAGTTGAAAACGAGGTTGGATCTGGGTAACTGAAAGCATACTGTTATATAATGTCACCAAAACAAAGTCAGCACATAGACTCAGCTTTGAAGGGAAAACTATAAAATCTATAAATTCTATCTTTGATGTAGTAGGTTAAAGTGAAGATTTTCCAGACCTAATTGCTGCCTTAATTAATCTTTAAAATCCACATCAAGCCACAAGCCGTCTTCCTAAAACAGCACAGCAAAGTATCTAGGAAGAATATGTTAAATGACCAGCAATTTGAAAACTTATCAACTAAATCATTTAATTTTCTGGCGTACACAGAGAACATGTGGCATTTTTTCCAAATTATTCAGGTGAGTAAATTTATTCATTAAGTTTTTCTGACAAAGGATTTACGTTAAATAATCGTATCAGATCTACTTTGAGTTTTGGAAAATCCTCAAAAGAAAAAAAAAAGGAAACCAGCAGCATAAAGTATCACTTACTGTCTAAAAAAACATTACATCTATGTTTCAAGTTTTATTTACATGGACCTGAAAACAACGGGAAAATCTAGACAAAAAGATAGCACTTAGAAAAATTAGGCAAACATTTTAAAATTTAATGAGAACAAACAGCTGAGTAGACTTGAAGACACTGCAAACTGCGCTTATAGATAAAGCCAATTCCTACTAATCACAATTTTCTCAAGAAAAATCATAGTGGTCAAGATGAAATCAAAGTATTATTCACAGCTGCATACTGGACTTACTATCAAGATGTAAACGGGATGCCTATTTAACAACTGAACATTATTGACAATCACTAAACAAACAATACTTCTTGGGTTACTTTCCCATTTACTTTGTGACCTCCCTGAAGGCTGAGGCTTTAGGCAGAATGATTTTCAGGCGCTTAAGAAATTGTGGCTGGTTTGTCACAAATCTATAAAAGTAAGATTTTAAAAATGAGTTATCTCTTGCAACACCCATTTTGTCTGGACAATGAACTTTATTGCTCCGCACTCAAGGTGGGCTTAGAAAGTTCTCTTAACCTCATTCTTTCCATAACTCCTAAGGCTTAGCTACTGTAACGGATAGAATTATTTTCAGGTGACTTCAGTTCATCATTTCAACACTAAACGGTTCTCAGGCCCGAACAAAATCCAGCTTCCCCAGCTTCCAACGGTGAATTTAGCATGTATGAAAACATGTAAGAGTATGAAATCTATCTATCTACATATATTTTTAGCCAGACATACTTCAACTGTGTCAAAAGCTCAAAGCCCAGGCAACCCGCTACAAACCTAAAGCAGATCCATACCACGACAGTAACGCCCAGATTTCTCCACAACGAGAAGGCTGCTGGGGTCCGAGGGGGAGGGGAAGAGGGCGCGTCCCGAATCTGTCCACCCTCCGCGGGCACAGTTCGCTCCCCCGCTCCCGGCTGGAGAAGAGGGAGAGCGCCCTACCTTCCCAGCCTCGGATTACGCCACGACTGGGAGCGGACTTTCTCAGGAGACGCATGGAGCTGCCGAGCGCTGCACACCCGACCTCCCAGCCTCGCAAGGGCGGCGCTCCGAAAACAGGCGAGAGGCCGCAGGGTCGCACCGCCCCGGGCTGAGGCCCGACGGGTAGCGCGGAGCCGCGGTGCGGACGCCCAGGCTCTGCCCAATAGCCTCCCCGCCCCCTCCGGCTCCGCTCAGCGCCGGCAGACGGCGCTCCCGGGGCTAACTTGGCCGGGAAGAGGAAGCGACGCAACGAGCTAATAGGCTGTACGGACGGACGGACGACCAAAGGGCTGTCTGTGTGGCTGCCAGCCAGCAAGGCCGTCTCACCTTCCCTATGCTGAGCCTAGGCGGCTCCAGTCACCTGGAGAGGGAACCCGGACGCCACGGCGGCCGCGGGGATGGCCGTTACGGCACGAGGCCTGCGTTCCGCCGCCGCGTAGCTCTCGAGCGAGGGGCGGGGTGTGCGCGGTGAGTGGGCGGGCCCACGCGGGCAGGAAATGCACTCCCTGCCAAATCTGATAGGTTCAGTCCCTGACGTGACAGCTATCTGCGCCACGCCAGGATTGGGCGAACTGCCTGCCAATCAAGCACTGCGCTGGCCGTGGGCTGAGCTGAGGCTGCGCGGCGGTAAGAGAAAAGAGAGGGTGAGGAACGCTGATCCTGATGGTGACTGCTTTTGCTCCTGGGCTTCCCTGGCTGGCTGGTCATCTTGAGTCTCTCTTCTCAGAGACTTCACAGGGGAAAAAAAAAAAAAGTATATATATACATGTATATATATCGCGTCCCTAATGGTCCTGGTTTTCTTCTGGTTTCTGAACCGCAAATAAGGGTTTTCCCAACTGAAGAAACTTAGGGTCCGGGAACGACAAAGAAAAACCAAAAATGATGAACTGGGAGAAAAATGTAAGACGTATCCTTAATTTGAGACAGCCAAAATAAGCTAAGTGTGAGGGCCGTCGAAGTGCCCTAGTGCGTGGGCAGCTTCCACTCGGCTCCCAGCTGCGATATTGCTACAGCTCCCAGCGGAGCGTGATCTTCCTGCGCACTCTGCGCGGCCCAGCCACCTGCTGGGGCGTCAGTGAATGGGTTCTCCCCGCGCCGGTGCTGCCCTCTTGACCCTCCTCATTCCTTATGGTCTTCGTGGTTTAATTTAGGTGATACTCCTCAGAGAAGCCTGCTTGGGTAGGTTCCTTTCGTAGAATACAGGTATTTTCCCATCCGAGCTATATCCCTACCATTTAAATCAGGAACCGTGTCAACGTTCGCTTTTTTCCCTTGCCTAACATATGATACGTAGCCAAAAATCTTGTTTAAGGCATAATATATCTTCTTTCCCTTTAATCTTGGCCCTTGACTTCAAAATTCACTTGAGTGCTAATGGATGCATGTGGTTGGCCTGCCTCAAGTAGGATAAAGTAAAGCACAAATTACCTATGGCCCCTTCCTAGCCTCAAGTTAGTTGAGACACGTAGACCATGAAAATGAGCCACAGCAACTCTATGTCTACATGCTGTTACTAGCATCCAAAATAAATCAAGTGAATTTTGAATTTATTTCTTTTTGTATTGCTGGATTGTTTTTTTGAGACAAGGTCTCACTGTGTAGTTCAGGCTGGCCTTAAACTCACTGTGTAGCTCAGGCTGGCCTTAAACTTCCAGGGATCCTCCTGCCTCAGCCTCCCAAGTGCTGGGATTACAGGCATGCACCACAATGCCTGGCTTTGAATTTATTCTTAGGGATGGAATAATGTGGAATATTTTATTCTACTGTGGACTGAATTGTATCCCTGCAAAATTCATATGTTGTAGCCCTAACCCCAAATATTTAGAGATAGACTGCTAGGGAATAACTGAAGTTAAATGAGATCCTAAGTGTTAGGACCCAATCCACTGTGATTAGTAATTTTATTTTTAAGACACCAGAAAGTGGTCTCTCTCCACCAAGAACAGAACCTTCTGCAAACAAACCCTTACCCAAGATCAACCATACAGGCACCTTGATCTTAAACTTCCCTGCTTCCATACCTAGAGAAAATAAACTTCTGTTGTTTAAGCCACCCAGTCGGGTATTGTTTTTTATGGCAGCCCAAATAAAAACTGGTTTTCTTATTTGTTGATACATTTTATGAAGTATGGGTTGAGATAGTATTACATTCATTTCTGAAGAAACCATTATCCAGAAGGTAAAAGTAGTTCTCCAAAATCTTTACATAGCAAACATACAAGAATCTGACTCAATTTCAATTCTAGTTATATATCTAACATGGGATAGGACAGAGAATGTGAATGTAAAAGCAAGTAAAATGTAGTCCTTGCCTGCATATAATTTATAACCACTAATTAACCTAGGAAAAAATATGCCGAAGTCATAAGCTTTTATTTTGTAAGAGAATCTATTTTGAAGGAATGATCTGAGCAGACCTTCCACAAGATTTTAGTCCTGGTCTGTTGATTACTGTATTCTACCTATTAAGCAATAAAAGCAGCAGCCGGGGTGGGTGGTATAGCTCAGTGGTAGAGTCCATGCCTAGCACACACAAGGCCCTGGGTTTGAACCCCAGCGCCAAAAAATAAAAAAGCAGTTGCAAATAAGGGGGTGTATCAGTCAGTGCTTACTAGAAAAACAGATTTAATACCTGACACACAAATATATAAGAATTTCCATTAGACTTACAATGGTTGCCCACAGCATCAGATGTGGAAGAGTGCAACAGGACTGTCTGTGTGCTGGAGAGGTGAAGGATCCGGTCGAAGACCTGGAGCTCACTGTAGCGTCCCATGCGACTCAGTATCAAGAGGCTGAGGAGTCTGTGCTGGAAGCCAGCAGATGACATCCAAAGTGAAGGTGAAGGCTGGAGCTCCTCTGAAGAAACAGAAGTAATCCTTCCTTCCTTTCCCTTTTGTACCATTCTGGCAACAATTCTCCCTCTGGTGGATCCACCACACCCAGCATTATGCTGAGCCAATCTAGTTAGGCTTTTCTTACCCAAGTTGACACAATCAACTGTCATGGGGAAGAATTTAAATCTCATTTCTCATAAAAGGGTTTTAATTCCCTGCAAACATGTTTTTTCCTCTCAATTTTCCTTAAGGTTCCTCATCATCCATTCTTACTAAGAACTCTTCAAACAAAAACCCTCTATCAAAAATTTATGAAAAAGAGGAGTTGGCCAAGTACTGTGGTGCGCACATTCTCGGAGGCTAAGGAGGAACGCAGGTTTGAGTCTCACCCACACAACTGAGTGACTTAGCCAGACCATCTCAAAAAAATTTAAAGGTCGAGTATGTAGCACAGTGTTTAAAAGGCCCTGCTTTCAATTCCCAGTACTGGGGGGCGGGGTGGGGGTGAGGGTGGGCGGTAGTTAAAGAAAAAGAAGGAAACAACAATAAAGGAAGAAAGAATAGAGTGGAAGGGTGCTGCGGCAAACCAGGACCGGGAAAGGAGCGACACCCGAGAAGGCTTGGAGGCCGTGTCCAGTTTTTTTTAACACTGGTGGGCCTAGCTGGGATCGTCCCCAAAAGAGCCAGGTGTCGACCTCTGGTGGTCTGGGGTTTTCATGGTCTTCTACAGGCACGAAGTACAGAAGCAGAAGTGCGTAGATTTTTGATAGGGCGGGGCAGCTCCCGTGACATTGGGGAACCGGTGGGTTGAACGGGAAACGGAAATTTATAGTGGCCAAGATGTCCGCGTGGATGACAAACCAGGAAGTGAACTGCGGGCGTCCGCGAACAAGTGAGGAGGCCATTATTACATGGGGCAGGTTAGAAAAATAAGACTAGAATAAAAGGGGCTTTTCCGCTTTAAGGGTAGATAGGCATGTACAAAATTGCACTTAGAAGAAAAGTCCTTGTTCTTATGGGGTAGGAGTTTTCTCAGAGAGTTTCCTTCATCCTACCTTCCCAACTTCCAAACATAAACAAACATGCAAGGTTTTTTTTGTTTTTTTTTTCTTCCCCTCTTTCAGGGAGACTCAAATCAAAAACAAAACCATCCTTGCTAATTACTGCTGAATAAATGGAACCAACTAGAATCGGGCATCAACAAAACTTGGGTCAAAACTTAAAGCTATGGAAGATGTTTGCAACTAATGCCTAGGATAAAAACATGCAGATGACTCCCATAACCCCACAAGAGGATTTGTGAAAAGAAAGAAGGGTAAAATGAGCCTCCATGTCTGAAGGCCTTTCCGAAGAAACAATTGATAGCTTATGGTTAGAAATGGTTAGAATAAAAGAAAGAAAGAACTAAAGAAATGGTTAGAATGATCTAATTTAGCATCACCGTCAGACAGAAGTATTTGGAACAAAAAGTGTCCTACCTACCAATTACCAAGAAGTAATCTCAATTATGGAGTACAGAAATTATAGACCCTGGTAACAAAATGTAATTTCTGGATTTAATATTGTTCTGCATTTGTGGGAATTAATTCAACAAAAAATTATCATAGGTCCACTCCGTACAGTACAATAAGTACTGGATATTTAAAAAAACAATCCCTACCTTAAAGGAGCTCAAGCCAGTGTCAGAGAATGAAATTTAAACAGGTATTTATTATTAAGATAGTAAATATGACAAGAAATGTATACAATTATAAGGGGATACAGTAAGCCATGAGGAGAGGCCAGATGTGTGGTCAGGCTAGTCAGACAATCAGGCAAAGAGAAGGGCTTTCTACATAAGGAGGCCTGAATAATAAAAAGGCATTAAGTAATAGTACATTGCCAGAGTAGATGACTAGACATGTCATGAAGTTAAGGACCTTAGAATTTACTCTATAGGCAATGAGAAGTCATTAAGAGGTTTTCTTTCAATCTTTAAAGATGTCATTCTAGCACAGAGATATAGATTAGTGGTAGAGCACTTCCCTAGCATGTGAGATGCCCTGGCTTCATCCCCAGTACCATAAAAATAATGAAGATATCATTCTGTTTTCTGGCTTCCATTGTTTCTGTTGAGAAGCTAGTTGTAATTCTTACCATTGCTTCCTTCTATATCATGTCTTTTTCTTTGGCTGCTTTTAAGATTTTGTTTATCTTTATTCATCAGCAAATAAACATATACCAATAGTTACATTTTGTGCTAGCTAATCTTGATTGTCCACTTGACTAGATTAAGAAATTTCCAGAGAGGTGGTTGGATTGTGAGGGCATTTTACACTCTGGCAAATAGTATGTCTGCATTTTGTCTATGCCCTAAAACTGTGTGAGGCTAATTGATCTGGTGGAGGAAATTTTGAGGCAGCCCAATATTCAAGTGGTAGTTTGAGTACTGCTGGCTGCTTTTAGCCTGAGTTATAGTGAGAACTGGGAGCAAAACTGAGCAGAAAGATTTTTAAAACTTTCATTTTGGCCAGAAAAGAAGTACATGTAAAACTGCAGCCAAAGGAGGTGTGGTTGCCTAAAAGATTAGTGCCATTAAAAAAGAAACCAAATACTTTAAACCACAACAAGAAGAAAGATGCCTTGAGGGCCTTTCAGGAATCCTCAGGACCTCACCCATTGCAGTCTCAAGGGTGCAAAAGTATAAATCTTTCATTTAAGAAGAGATACCCCTCCCCATAGACCTCCTGCTTGTTCCCTGGGATTTATTTCACCACAATCAGCCTGTCAGGTACTCAGAAGCTACTGCAGTCATGGTCCAACAGGGCCCAGCTACTGCTTGAGCTAGTGGCAAACCCTGGCATTGTCCACATGATACTGGTGGTGCAGGCATGCGGAATGCAAGAGTTATGGGGTCACAGATGGTTCTATCCAGATTTCAAAGGAAGGCTTGGGAGGCCTTGTAATGTATCACAGGGCCAGAGTTCCTGCTAGAAGCCCTTGACAGTATGATGCTTAATCTGTGAGAGTGAAACTAAAGCTGAATGGAGACACAAGAAAATTAGAGATGCCAGGAACATGGAATATCTGCCAAGGAAAACTGCAGGCAATAAGCAGAGCCAGTCTAAGAGAGAGAACCTGCAACTGGAAAAGCTGCAGCTGGCAAGGCTATAGGTGTGGGGGTGCTCAAATCCTTTGACACTTACCATCATGTGCTCCAGATACCAGACATGGAGCTATAAGACTTAACCTTTGCCCTGCTGGGTATTGGTCTTGCTTTGGTCCAGCTCTTTTCTGTTCCCCTATTCCTCCCTTTTGGTTTTTTGTTTGTTCGTGTTTTGTTTTGTTTTGTTTTTTGAGACAGGGTCTCACTATATAGTTCAGGCTGGCCTTGAACTTACTATATAATCTGGGCTGGCCTCCAATTTGTGGCAATCCTCCTGCCTCAGCCTCCCACATGCTGGGATTATAGGCATGTGCTACCATGCTTGGTTTATTTCTCCCTTTTATTTTTTATGTTTTTTATTTGCAGGTACCAGGAGTTGAACTCAGGACCTCATGCTTGCCAGGCAGGCTCTTATGCCTGCTGAGCTATCTCACCGGCCCTATCCCTCCTTTTTAAAATGGGAATGTTGCCAGGGATATATCTCAGTAGCACAAGCACCTGCCTGGTAAGTGCAAGGTCCTGAGTTCAATTCCTGGTACCCAAAAAAAAAAGAATGGGAATGTTTACCATGTCCTCTTCCCCCCCGCCCAGGGATGCAAAGCTGAGAGTTTGCCTTGAGTTTCAGAGAAAACTTTAGACTTGGAATGTTGCAAATGTTGAGACTTAGAGGGGGAATGGATTAGTACATTTTCAGTTACACACAGGATAGCTATATCATGTTAGGCAGAACTATGAGCTTGTTATTGTGGTCATTTGGAGATTAAGTATGGGGTAAGGAGGTGCGATAGGTGTCAAATTGACAAGGGTTGGATTTGTGCTAGTTAGTCTTGATTGTCAATTTGACTGGAATAAGAGACTCCAAAAGAGGTGATTAGATGATAAGGAAATTAACCTCATTAATTGGTTAACCCATTGTTATGGCTTGTATCTAGATGTACCCCCCAAAGCCTCATGCTTTTCAGAGGTGGTGGGATCTGGAGTGTGTGATGCTGGGATCAAGGGTGTATGATTACTAAATTAGTCCACTGATTTGTTTGACATAGTTCTGGGTAGGATTAAGGGTGCCCCACCCTGGGCGTGAGTGCTACCTTCCCTAAAGTTGGGTAACCTGGATAAAACATAAGAGACAGAAAGAGGGTCATTGCTGGTCCCTTATCACTTGTAGCTTGCTGACTTCTACTTTGTGTCTGTCGTGAACTGTTTTTCCTCTGCCATGCCACCCTGCCTTGGAGCCAACTAAGAATTAAAACCTCTACAAACTGAGCCATATAAACCTTTCCTCCTTTAACTTTGGTTGTCAGGTATTTTGTCTCAGCAATGAGAAAAGTAACTAAGATACCCACTGATGAATTCATAGCTGAATTGGCTATTAGGAGGTAGGGCCTAGTTGAAGGAAGTGGGTTATGGAGGTGTGACCTTGACTATGTATGGGTCATAGCCTTTTCCTATCAGGCTGCCCCCTGCTCTTTGCTTCCCAGATGCCAAGAGTTGAGTAGCTTGTCTCCCCTACACCTTCTACCATGATATTTCTACTTTGGAGTCAGCCAGCTTTGGACTAAAACCTCTGAAACCATGAAACAAAAATAAACCTTTCCTCCTTTAAATTGTAGGTATCAGGTATTTTGTCCCAGTGACAGGAAAGCGGACTAATGTACACTGTTATAAACAGTTTCACTGTTGTTTCCTTTGTATTTAATCCTGCTTGGGGTTCACTTAATTCTTTGGATCTATGAGTTTTTGCTTATTTTCTTTATTTTTTTTTCCTTTTATCAAATTTGGAAAATTTAGCCACACTGTTGGCACATACTTGTAATCCTAGCACTCTGGGAGGCTGAGTCAGGAAGGCCCATGTGAGTTTGAGGCCCATCCTAGGCAACTAATCAACTTAGCGAGAACCTGTCTCAGAATAAAAAACAAAAAAGCCTGTGAATGTAGTTCATTGTGAAGGCTCTGTGTTCAATCTCCACCAATTTCCAAAAATATTGGAATTATTTTTGGTCAGTATTTACTCAGATTTTTTTTCTGTCCCATTCTGTCTTATTTGGGGACTGTAGTCATATTTATCCTAGACTTTTTAGTATACCTAATCAGGCTCTGTTTATTTTGGGTTTCTTTGAATTTTTCCTTTCTTCAAACTTTTTTCTTTCTGTGCTTCACTTTATATAATTTCTATTGAGAGCCACTGTGTAGTAATCCCTAAAAAAACAAAATAAACCTAAATATTGACATTTTTCCATAGCATAGTATGTTACTATTGGTTATGGATTCCTTTGGGGATGATCTGGAGACATATTAGGAAAACTGGAATCACAAGAGATAATAGGGAAGACTTAGTATTGGGTGTTGATGGACTGAAAAACTAAAAAAAAAAAAAAAACCACCACTGAGGTAACAACACAGAGGTGATTACCATGGGGAGCAGCCACCATCGCTACAGCTAGTGAAAAGGGATTTGTCTCAGTTACTTTCTCACTGCTCAGACACATACCTGACACCACAAATTAAAGGAAGAAAGGTTTATAGTGTCTCATATGTATAGAGGTTTCAGTCCATAGTCAGCTGGCTCCAAGACAGCGTGGCCTAGCAGAGGAGCATGGCAGAGAACTAGCTCATAGCATGGCAGGCATGAAGCAGAGGGATCAAATGAGAAAGTGACCCACCTTCTCCAACCAGGCTTCATCTCTCAGCATCACATTTAGCTATAAATTTATCAGTGGACTAATCCGCTAATAAGTACCACACATTTATGATCCAATCACCTCCCCAAAGCCCCACCTATGAGCACATGAGGCTTTGGAGGGATAACTAGATGGCGATAACTGCAGAGAGCAGCTACCATCCCTAGAGCTGGTGAAAAGGCATTCAACCTTGATTGATTGGACTATTAGGTCTCAGAAGCTGAGAAGAGTGATCCACCTGAACTATAGCTCAGACCTCTGAGAGGAGGCTCTCCAGCTAGTCCTGCTACTTTTTCAAGGGAAATGATGAAGCTGATTGGTTGAGGGGAGAGGTACTGCCAAAAAAAGCTAAAGGCTAGCCAGGCATGTTGGTGCGCACTAGTAATCCTTCCACTCTGAGAGGCTGAGGTGGCAGGATTGCAAGTTCAAGCCCACCCTAGGCAACTTAGCAAGACCCTGTCTCCAAGTAAATATTTTAAAAATAAGGCTAAGGATGTAGCTCTGTGAAGGCCTTGGGTTCAACACCCAGTACCACATTTTTAAAAATTAAACAAAGCAAACCCCTCAATTACCGCTCCAGGGGTAAGAGTGACAGAAACTATAGGCAAATAGAAAGAAGGAAGTCTCTTCTCCTCTTTTGCCTTTCTTCCAGTTTCTTTCTGATGCCCTTTTATTATAGACATTTAAGTTTGATAAAAATTAATATACAGTCAGAGAGGGACTGAGCTGGCAAGGAAGTCAGCACAAAAAAATAAAGACAGCAGAATTGTGGTTGGAGGAATATCTGAAGGCGGCCAGGCCTCAAGATAAAGATGCAATAGCCAGGCCTACAGGCCTCCCTAAAGGATAAACAGTAACTTGAAGTTATAGTGTAATTAGCACCACCTGGTCCAGTAAGTTCAGATAGGCATCAGATGCCCAGCTGGGTGACCAGAGCATCTGGACCCATCCCTTCCCAAAAATGCCTTTGTTCTTTCCATGTACCCTTGCTATATGACCTGTTTCCCTATTGGATCAATACCTAAGGGGCTATACTTGTAATCTTATGAGTTGATTATAGTATGACCCACGTTGTACCCACTTTGAGATTTTGCTGTATAAATTACCTCTCATGGAAGGCCTTGGTGGCTACCCACTCAGGACTCCTCCTGGAAATCCAGGAGCCATTCTTCTCCACTTATTTCCAACAAAATTCTCCTAACTTCCTTTTTTGGTTTGCAACTTCATTCCTCGATGTTGTAGGACTTGGAACTTGGAACATCTGACTTCTAACAGATTGGGAGTTATACTTATCCTATTTCTCCTTTATTAGTGGAACCTAGTAAGATTCTACTTTTTTTTTTTAATCTTGTTAAGTTCTATTTTCCATCTTTACATAGGAAATGTAGTTTGCAGGGTCTGAGCTATAGTGTCAAATAGGAAAGCTTAGAAGGATGAATTTGGAGCACAGACAATCACTTAACCAGTACTATATTAACATTTGTGCAAAATTAGTAAGAATTACCCAAATAAGACTTAATGCCACCTTACATGCTTTTATAGACTTTTGGGGCCTTTGGAAAGGACACCATGTCAATTTTCCACCATACTATGATTACTGCTAGTGTCTTTTTTAGAAGCAAGGAGTACCTTTGCTGTAACTACCTCATATACCATACTTGCCACAAAATCATAAACAAGGGCAGCTTTCAAAGAGATCTGCATAACTGATGATAAGTAAACCTTGTCCTAGCATTAGGCCTCCTACCATCAGACATGAAATGGCATGGATTCTAGAATCCAGCCTTCCCACATTTCCTATGTGTTGCCTAATATGCCTATAGGAAGGGGAAGACCAATTTCATGTTCTAACGTTAGACCCACTGAAATGCTAGCTCCTTTTTGTTCCTTCTTTCTTGCCTGCACTGAAGCTGCTTTACCACCTCTATCACCTCTAGTTTTCTAGTGCAAGTAGATGGCAAACGGGGTCAGAGTTTAACATTTTACTCTACTCTTCACAAATGAAGTCAAGTGTACTCTTCACAAATGAAGACTTTTGAATATTAAATGATTTTTCTTGAAAATTTGTAGAACACTGGCATTAACCTTTACCAAATTTTGGAACTTTAGAACCACAGAAGTTCCATCTGAAAAAGGTCACTTCTCCAACTCTTATGGATTTTCTTGTTGTTTGGGTTTTTTTGGTCATTGTTTTGCTGCTGATAGTGATGGTTTTGTTTTTCCAGTACTGAGGATTGAACTTAAGGCCAATGAACTGAGCTACATCCACACCACACACCCCCCCTTTTTTTTAAATTTTGAGAGTCTCTATAAGTCACTAAGTTGCCCAGGCTAGGCTCAAACTTGTGATTCTCCTGCCTCAGCCTCCCAGAATGCTGGGGTTACAGGTGTGCATGCCTGGTTAGGTTTTGTGCTCTTTAGTGATGGAAGTTTACCACAATAACCTTTTGTTAATAACTGTAAAGACACCAATTTCATGATATATTTCACATATTTAATATTTGTATTTGAATATATTATACTAGAATAAATTTTCTGCATCTGCATAAATTAATTATATATTATATAGCACTCTGTCAATTATATAACAAAAAGACCTTTATAGGTAAACAATAAATTGGCAGTGTCCATATTCAATAACTGAACATTAACAAGACAGTAATTACCAAGGGTTCATTTAATGGGAGAGTCTAGTATTTCCTGGTAATCTTGCCTTCTTAAATTCCTCCAGTAAAGTTTATAGCCAGCAAGGACAAATACACTAATCATAATGACTACCCCTCCAAAGACATCATAGACACTAGGAAATATGTGTAATACTAGAAGCTGCAAGACCATAGCCACAACAATCTCCAGATGTTGTACTGTGCTGACCAAAGCTGGATGGAATTTGTCCAAGGCATAATAAACTCCTAAGAATGCTGCAGTAGAACAAATGCATATAGCAATGAGATAACTCCATGTTTCTCCATCTAATGGGATGATGGGTTCTTGAAGAATAAACATAGTCGATACTCCCCAGATTGTCCCAGTCCAACCAAAGGTAAACAGAGCGGTCCACATGCTGATCTTCTCCCTGATGGATCTGTACACTATCATAGAAAGAGCAGTAGTCAGTCCTGCCATCACAGTCATAGTGTACCCAAAGGCTTCTTTCCAGGCATTTAACAAAGAATTGTCTTCATCAACAATGTTGGGGATCATGACGAGACAAACACCCAAGATGCTGCAAACAACTGTAGCCATATCCACATAAGCCATTTTCTCATCTACAAGTAAAAACGCCAAAATGGCACTAAAAACTGTGGTTGTGGCTCTCCACATAGTGGTCCCATTGCTGGGAGGAACTATTGAAAATGATGTGTAAGCACAGGTGATAGAAATGACATTGCATACACCATAAAAGAAGAGTCGTAGTCTGTATCCCCGGGGCCCAAAGGGAGCCTCCTGATAGTAACACACAACTAACACAGACAAGACCTGCAAGACAGAACGGATAAAAATCAGTTCTAAAGATGGAACTTTAGAACGATCAGAAACAAGCCTAGTGATAAGGGCCACACATCCATGAGCCAAAGCAGATCCAAACAGCACTATCCACATTTTTCGGGACTGAAAAATATTTTTTTCTGCAAAGCTTTGGAATTGTCCAACCTCACTGGGCATTGGGTCTTCTGTTGGTGGAGGGTGAGTATCCATAGTTCCAAAGAAAGTTCTTCCTTTTCTTTTCATTTCACTCAGCAGACCTTTCTTTGGATTTTCTTCCATAAAATTCCCATAGTCTTCATTAATTTCTTCATATCCATCATCCCCAGGCTGGGGGTAATGAGAAGTATATTTTACCATCACTGTGTTGGGATGTATTTTCACCCGTTTTTTAACTGGATATTTTTTGGACGGAAAAGTATCCATTTCTTCAGATAATCAACTCTATTAAAAAAAAAAAAAGACAAATGTACATATTCATTCCATTGAAAAATTAATTTATATTATAATATGCACCAATTCAATGATAGGAGGTAGAGATTGTAACAGGAGTCTTGGAAAAATGTAATAGGAAAAAATGATCTGGTGATATGTATGGAGCCTACTGGAATTGTCTACTCTTTTTTCACTCCCACCTTAAATCTGTTCCAGCTTCTCATTCTGCTTATTCCTTACCTTGTTCAGCTCTATTTTCAATCTTTACATGACATACTGATATTTTTCCACCTTTGCATTCCTACCCATCCCTCTATCCAAAAAAAGAAAGAAACAATATAGAATTTAGATCAAAACTTTCTTTTTACTTGGGTCTATTTGTCAACATTATAAATTATAAGTGGATAAGTCCAAAGTCTTTTGTATCAATTCTGTATAATATCAAAATATACATTCTATTACAAACTGTTTTAAACCATTTACCCTGTGCTCTTCCATACATTTTCAAGTATATGAGGTATGATCAAAGTATACAGTGAATCTTTGCATTTAAAAAATTTTTTTACAGTATAAGTCATATTGCTATTAATCCCCTTCAAAATACTCCTTATTTCAAACAAACTTACCATTCTTGCCACTTTCTGAAGTAGTTCTGGAAGCCCTCTTTTGTAAGTATCTTTAGTTTCACTGTCATGGCTGTGTCGATCTCCTAAATCACTTCAAAAGATTTACCTTTCATGATCATTTTGACGTTGGGAAAGATTGAGAAGTCTTGCAGGGCCAGATCTGGTGATTAAGGTGGGTGAAGACACACAGTAATGTTTTCCTTTGATAGAAATTGTCGTAAATATTTTGAATTGATTCAGGACATTGAGGCAGCCATGAAAAGATGCTCACTAAAGATTTCCAGAACTTCTTTAAAAAAGTGGCAGCAATGATGGGATAAACATCCTCAAAGCAAAGGAGAATATTTTGAGGGGTATTAATGGAAATGTGTCTTTTACCATAATAAATTTTTTAAAATTTAAATATTCACTGTAGTTTCTTATAAAGTCTTGTAAAAATGAAATTAGAAAATAAACAAAATTAATTTAGGGGGGCTGGTGAGATAGCTCAGCGGCATAAGTGCCTGCCTGGCAAACGTGAGGTCCTGAATTTGACTCCCAGTACCCACATAGGAAAAAAAGGGCCGGTGATATTGCTCAGCGGCAGGGGTGCCACTGGCACGTAAGGTCCTGAGTTTGACCCCCGGTACCCACAAAAAAAAAATTAATTAATTTAGTAACATATACACTGTTGGTGAGAATATAAATTATATACACTTTTTTTTGTGTGTGGGTACCGGGGGGTTGACCTCAGGACCTCGTGCACCAACAGGCGCCCGTGCCACTGAGCAATATCACTGGCCCTTTTTTCATATATGGGTTCCGGGAGTCGAACTTGGGCCCTCGCGCTTGCCAGGCAGGCGCTTATGCCGCTGAGCCATCTCACCGGCCCTACATTTGCTTTTATAACAAAGAAATTATAGGTGGAAAAATACAACAGAAACTAATAGGGAACAAGAATAGAAAAAACTTTTTGAAATACACATTTTCATATTTTCATTTCTGAATCATGATATTGCTTAAAAATTAAATATCTGTTACTTAAGCAAAAGTGTAGGGAAAATGTATGCACAAGGGAAATCATTGTAGCTTACTACAATTAGCCACCTTACAACGGAATAGCATGGTATGCATTGATTAAAAATGACAATGTAGGGCTGGTGAGATAGCTCAGCGGCATAAGCGCCTGCCTGGCAAGCGCGAGGTCCTGAGTTCGACTCCCGGTACCCACATAAAGGAAAAAAAGGGCCAGTGATATCACTCAGCGGCACAAGCGCCTGCTCGCAAGCATGAGGTCCTGAATTCGACCCCCAGTACCTAAAAAAAAAAAAAAAAAATGACAATGTAGACTGTACTGAATTGGAAAGATGTGTACCACAGTTTGTAGAGTAGAAAAAAACATAAAGCTTTTTTATAAGGATTAAAGAAATAATGCATGTAAAGAATTTGCCACAGAGACAGCATATAGTAAACTTTCAATAAATGTTAGCAATAAATTTGACTTTCACCTAATTACCTTTTGACATATTGGCTATCTTTTACAACGTTATTCTTTCTTTTAGACTATTATTTATTCACTCAGTTATCTTTCTTTCCTTCCTTCCTTTCTTTTTTTTTTTTTTTGTGGGTACCGGGGGTCAACCTCAGGACCTCGCGCACCAGCAGGTGCCTGTGCCACTGAGCGCTATCACCGGCCCCTTTTTCGTATGTGGGTTCCAGGAGTCAAACTCAGGCCCTGGCGCTTGCCAGGCAGGCGCTTACGCCTCTGAGCCATCTCACCGGCCCCTTCCTTCCTTTCTTCTTTGAACAATTTTTAATTTCATTCCCAATTCTCCCCTTTCCCTAAAAGAAAAGGAAAGGAGGGAAAAAGGAGGACAGAGAGAAGGAGAGGAAAAGGAAGAGGAAGATGAGGAGGGAAGACAAGAGGGGAAAAGGGAGAGGAAGACAGAGAGGGAGAGAGAGAGAGGGAGATGGGGGGGAGAGGAAAATAAAACTTTTTTTTCCCTCTGACTCTCTGGTTCCCTGCCAAAACTCCAGGATCTTAAACCATGGCCCAGAAATCAAATCCAATTCTGTTCTTTGACACCATCTGGATAGCCAACTGTTCAAGTCTATTTACTCCTTTCTTTTCTAAAAGGCACCCTGTTCAGCTGGAAGAACCCAGGAGAAACACCACCAGTGCCTGTGAGCCCTTGGGTTTCTTACCATGCACCCCTTGACCTGCAGGCCTTCCAACACAGCCCTCTCAGGCTAATCTGACTAGTCTTTGAACTTCTTAAGACATTTCCACTTCCAATCATATCTTCAGCTTCAGTAACCCCAAATTTGATTTCCCAAATAGATTTTCCTTTCCTAACTTCCCCATTTATATTTGTGATAGCATCACTTTTTTAGTTCCACAAGGTAGAAATCAAGGAATACTCTGAATTATCCTTTCTGCCATCACACTCCCATTTGGTGGTCATCAATCTTACTGTTTCTTTCTTTGAAATATTTTTCAGATTTTGCCTTTCTTCTCCAATTCCATTCTACCTTTATGATTCTGGATCAAGTTATTGTGAATTCCTATCTAGAATACTGCAACTAGTCCCCCTAATTAGTTCCCTTGAATTATATTCCTCCTCAAAAACCACCTATATCATCCCACTGTCATATTAATGTCTTTACAGTGTATTCAAACAAAACAAAAACTTACCTCAAGCTTTCTCCATTGAAGAACCTGGAGTTCTCTACAGTTCTACTTTCTTTTTTTTTTTTCCTGTCAGTACCAGGGGTCGACCTCAGGACCTCGTGCACCAGCAGGCGCCCGTGCTGCTGAGCGATATCACCGGCCCCTTTTTCGTATGTGGGTTCTGAGAGTCGAACTCAGGCCCTCACGCTTGCCAAGCAGGCGCTTACACTGCTGAGCCATCTCACCGGTCCCTACAGTTCTACTTTCTACCTAATCAAATTTCAACTACCTTCCCTGGGTCTTGGTACCCTGCCTATCAATATAATATGGTTCTTATCCATACTTAGCTCCTTAACACACATACTTTGCTCTCACCAAACAGTCCAGTATCCTCCCTGGTCTCCCTTCCTACATGTATATATCATTTCCCTAAGCCTTTATTCTCATTATCTTCCCCTCTGTTACAACTTTTTAAACATTGCTTATCTTTTAAAACCTAATCCTTTTTTTTTTTGAAACATGGTCTCGCTATGTAGTTCAGACTGTTCTTGAACTCATTATGTAGCCCAGGCTGGCCTCGAACTTGAGGTGATCCTCCTGTTTCAGCCTCCCAAGTGCTGGGATTACAGGTGTGTGCCACCATGCCCAGCCCAAATTCTATCTTTAGAAATAAGACTTGACTGACCTCTCCAGCCAGTTGTTTTTCTGTTTGTTTTTTAAAGCAGTGTTTTGCTATGTATTTCAGGCTGGCCTTGAACTATGTAGCTTAGGCTGGCCTTGAACTCGTGGCAGTACTTCTGCTTCAGCCTCCCAAGTGCTAGAGTTACAGATGTGCACCACCACATGTGGCTTCCAGCCAATTGTTTGTTTTTTCCCCTTCTTTGTTCAAACATCTTCAGTAGTTCTTCTAATCTAATGTTTCCATAATCTGATCATTTTGTTTTTTGCTTGGCTCAACTCAGTCAAGTTTTGTTCCAAGTTACTATACCCAAATTCACTATGTCAAGTCTCCTTTCCTTGCTCAGCAGTAATTATCTTAATGACAACTTTATTGAATCCCATGACTTCCCACTTGCTGTCATTCATTAAAATTTTACCTTGTATTCATTCAAAGTTTTCTCCTTCCCACTGCAAGTCAGAAATATAACTCCAGCACACAAAGAGAGAGAAAGGAGAAGTGGTCTGCAGTTTTACTCCTCCAATTCACTCTGGTGTCTCTCTTTGGAGATGTGAGAAAGGGATCTGATCATTTGGATGCTTCTGTCCCCTCTTCTAGGCTCTAGCTCCCCTATTATACCGGCACGGGGACGGGGCGGGGGGAAGGAAAGGGACACACATCTCACACACTGGCTGCTGTTGGATAATGGTTTCTTGATGTAGAAACTTGGCTAGGCTGAACTACAGTCTCTAGTTATCTAATCAAACACTAATCTAAGTGCCGCTGTGAAAGGATTTTACAAATGTGTTAAAAGTTCCTAATCAGTTGACTTTAAATTAATGGAAACTATAGGGGTGTGGTCCTGACCTGATAAGGTAAGCTCTTTAAAAGGGGGATTCGGCCTTTCTTAAATTCAGAACTCCACATACTTGATGCCCTTGGAGTTCCCGCCTGCTCACAGTCTACCTTTCCTCACTGCTTGTGGACAATGAGCATCAGCCTGTGCTCACAATTTCCGGCTTGCTCTTAGCCTCCCTTCCTGACTGCCTGCCTACAGGCCTCACACTAGCTTATCCAGCTCCACAACAACATAAGCCATTTCCTTATAATAAACCTCCTGCTGGTTCTGTATTTCAGACTGAGCCCTGACTGTGATAGTTCTTGGAATTCTCTCTTTGCCTATTGTCTTTGTCTCTCTATTCAACATATTCTAGGCTACTCTCTAGGCCAGTGAAGGCAAACATTTGAGAGTTTTCAGTGACAACAAACAACCCATTGCAGCACATGTGCCATAGGTTCACCACCACTGTTCTATAAAGGCAGACTTCCAAGTGGGGAACAAGAAGGCACGTGCAATTGTTGCAAGTAATGATTTCATAACCTTCAGCCTCAGTCAGCTTTAAGGGAGGACGTCTTTCCCCCTTCCCCTAAAAGGAAAAAGCACAATATTCTTCTAAGACCAAAACCCCATGGCTGATAATATTATCCCTGTGACAGATAGTATTTCCTAAAGAGAATCATTAGTCTTGTATCTCCCACACTACATAGTTAGGATTTTTAAATGTTTGATACTATTAGAGAGGTGGGGTCTGTGTCCCTTCCCATTGAAAGTAGGCAGGCTTCTATGACTATTTCAACTAAGACAGTATGGCAGCAGTGACACACTATGATTTTTGAAGCTGGACACAAATGGATTAAAAGTATATGCAGTCTGGTGTTTGCTTGAACAATGGGCACAATTCAGCATGGTAAGCCTAAAATCAGTATTTTTGTCTGCTGCTTTGATATGAGTCCTTAGGATAATCCTCTTAGGGTAACTGAGGCACAAGGCATTTGGTAATAAGTCTGGTAACTTCATCCAAAACTTGGTAATTGGGTAATAAGTCTGGTAGTCAACAGATTGACCCCTAAAGTGGTAAAAGTCCTCAGATATAAAGATTAGTTGGGGGGTCGGGGGTATGGCTCAGCGGCATAGCGCCTGCCTGGCAAGTGTGAGGTCCTGAGTTCGATTCCCGGTTCCAAAAAAAACCCAAAAAAACAAATAAGATTAGTCGGGGTTCTGCAGAGGAACAGAATGGGAGGGGGTTATCTTAAGGAACTGGCTCATGCAATTATGGAAGCCGGCAAGTCCTAAATTTGTATGGTGGACAGCAGGTCAGAGACCCAGTCAAAGAGCCAATGCTGCAGTTCAAGTCCAAAAGCTGTCTGTAGCACTATTCCCCCACTCGCTGAGGGAGGTCAGTTCTTTGTTTTGTTCAGGTCTTCAACCAATTGGATGATGCCCTCCTATATGATACAGAGCAATCTCCTTTTCTCAAAGACCACTGATTTAAATGTAACTCTCACCTACAACACCCTCACAGAAACATCCAGAATAATGTTTGACCAGCCAACCTGACACATCAAGTTATCCCCCATAGCCTAATCCCCTGCTTGTCTTCCACACACACAAAAGCGCTGGCTATTCCAAGCTACTGGGAATTTTTGGAATATGTCAAGTTCCTTCACTTCTCTGGATTTTCGCATATGCTATTCTTTCTTTAAAGAATATTCTTTCCATGTTTTTTTCATCTAGTTAATTCCTACTCAATCTTCAAAACCCACATTAAATATCATTTCCAAAAGATTCTATAGCCCCATCCCCATCCCAGTCTGAGTAGATGTCATGCCCAACTGCTATCATATCTTCAACATAGAATTTATCACATTGACTTACAACTGTGTTTTTGTCTTTCTGTCAACTGCAGAGACCACATATTATTAATTTTTATATTTCATAGCACATACAACACTGCTTGGCATGAGACAGGTGTTCAACAATATTTGTTGAATCAATGAATGGACCATTTAGTTAAATGAAGCAAATTTAAGTAAGAACAAAATATAAGTAAACAAATTGATTGTAATGACTAGTAACTCAAACAAGGAACCTTCGTCATTAAGACACTTTAAATCCTTAATATTTCCATAATAAAGCCTCACATTGTATGATTTGGCTATGAAGAATTATATATTTAGCTTCCCTAACTCTGGTACTATGATTTCTGTTAGGTCTTCCAGATTTTCCTTAAAGTTCTTTAAGCATAACTGAACCGTTCCTGAAGTACTCTGGACCTGTTTTCCACGTCAAATCATTCTCAGTCAGTTATGAAGCACGCTGGAGATGCGTGTCTCACAGCCTCTGCAGGCTGAACGTCAGGCGCCAGCTTTCTGCTTCTGAACGTACACTTCGGTGTCAGCACCAACACACCCGCAGGCTACACTAGAACAGGCTAGTATAGCCCACCGGATTTCTAAATTTAAAAAACAGCTTTTGTCTATTCCTATTAGAAAAGCAATATACCATTACTATAGAAAATGTAGCAATGTGGGCAAAGAAAATAAAAATCACTTATAATCCTACCACCTAGAGATCAAAACTGACCCTTCTATAAATTCTTGTAGGTATTCTTCTTTTCACAAATGATATGGAACATCATATGGTATTTTACAACTCTCTCATTTATAACACGCCATAAACATTTTTCCATGTCATTAAACACTCTGAAATATTCAGGGGGAGGGTGCTTGGATCGAAGCCAAGACCTGTGCACATTAAGTAAGCCCTCTACCACTGAGCTACATCTCCAGCCCTATAATATCATTTCTAATGGCTAGATAATATGAATCCAACAATGCGCTTTGAATACAATATGTCACTCACTCATTAACCTCAGCCTTCTGAGAGCTGAAAGGTGAATGTGTTGGCTAACTCCACCAATCCCTTATGTAGGGATAGATCCTAACTATCATAGGAAAAGCTGCGTATGTGGAAGTGAATGGACAATAATCTTGTAGTTCTTCCTTAGAATGTAAATGGAGACATTTTTGATGGCCAGAGGAAGACTGTGAAATAGAGATAAATCAAGTGTATTCAAGTTTGCCTCTTTGTTCTCCATTCAGATGTTATCAATGGAGAAAAACTGGCTGAAACTCAAAGTAAACTAAAGTGCACCTTCATTCATGTTTTGTGTATTTAAGATCAATACACTGTTTGGTTTGGGAAGGATTTGAGGCAATCATTCAATTACAGTTAAAGGAAAACTGAAATGACAGAAAATATCAAGTACAGATGTTTCAAGCACCTAGGATATGCTCTTCTTCTTTTTAAATTTTTCTTTTTGGGCCAGTAAGATGGTTCAGTGGCACAAGTGCCTGCCTGGCAAGCGTGAGGTCCTGAGTTCGACTCCTGGTACCCACATACAAAGGAAAAAAGGGCTGGTGATATCGCTCAGTGGCACAAGCGCCTGCTCACAGGCACGAGGTCCTGAGTTCAACCCCCGGTACCCACACACACACACAAAAAAGTGTTTTTCTTTTAATTAGTACATGTTTTTCAGCGCATAATGATTCCATTCACCGTGGGGAGGTGGTACAGGTACACAACAGATCTTAATTCTTTTTACATCCCTGTCCCCTGAATATGGCTCTAGATGCTCTAATTATAATAACTACGTTTACTTAGCACTTTCTGTATGCCAGGCATGTACTAAGAATTTTATTTTCTCATTCAGAAGTCAAAACAATTCTGTGATGTATGCTTTGTAATCCTCTCTCCCCTTTCTTTTCTTTTTTCTCCCCCAGTAGTGGGGATTGAATCCAGGATCTTATGCATGGCTAGGCAAACACTCTACCAATGAGCTACATCCCAGCCCTGTAATCACTATTCTTTAGGTGAGGAAATAGGTTCTAGTAGGTTGAGTGATTTGACAGTTAATGGATGACAAAATACTTGGTGGTAGAGCCAAGATTCAAATCTACCTTATTCTGAAGACTGAGTGCTTCTCCACTATACTGCAACGCAGCCATCCATCGTAGGAGAATAACACCACAACCACCTGGTTATCTACAACCTAATTTCCAAAATATGTGAATATACTGTGTAACAGACCGACACGAATTAAGGCTGCAGATGGAATCGGCTGCTAATTAGCTGACCTTAAAATAGGGAGACTATCCTGGACTATCTGGTGTGGTCCAATGGAATCACAGGGGTCTATAGAAGTGGAAGATGGTGACAGAAAAGTCAGAGCACAACAGAAGCACGGGCAGAGTGATGCAATGTAAGGACTCAACCTTACATTTGATTTCATTGCTCACATGGTGGGCAATGAAGGTAGAAGGGAGTCAGGAGACAAGGTATGTAGGAAGCCTTTAGAAGCTGAGAATGGAAATGTATTCTTTGCTAGAGTCTCCGGAAAGGACTACGCCCTGTGATAACCATGCCAGACCCAGTAGACCTCTGACCAGAACCACAAGATAATAAATTTGTATTTTTTTATTAGTATGTGTTTGCAGGACATAATGATTACATTCCTTGTGGGAAGTTAGTGCATGTATTTAACACATCTTAATTCTTTCTTCATCCCCTTCCCCTCCACTCCCTCCCCTTCCCTCCATCTCTTGATCTTCTTCCCTTTGAATAAGATCTATCTCCCTACTTATTATCTATCTTTTATGTTTCTCTTTATTTATATTTTGGATTTCTCGTATAAAAGAAACCATGTGATATTTAAGCTTGGGTGTCTGATTTATTTCACTTAACATTATGGTCTCAAAAATAAATCGGACGCACATGTGTAAATACCACATTGTTTTCTGGTGTGAGAAACCAAAAGTGTAAATAAGGACCAAAATGTATATTAGGTATTGCGAAACAGGAAGAAAATGTTCAACTGGAGAGGTGAACAAGGGAGGGGAGAGGGGGAAAGGAAAGAAGGGAAAAGTAAAAAAAAAAGTGAGAAAAGAAGGAAAAAATGGAAACAAAGCTTTTGTAAGTGGGGAGGGGAGGAGGGGTTGAAGGGAGGGGAGGGGAATGGGAAAATGAAAGAATCAAGTTATATCAGTACAGGTACAAAATCTCTATGATGAATACGATCATTATGTATACCTAAAATGCACAAATAAAATCTGATTGAAGGAAAAAAACCAACATTATGGTCTCAAGGTGCACCCATTTTCCTACAAATGACTCAAGTTTAATTTTTCTTTATGGCAGAGTAGTATTCCATTGTATATAAATGCCACATTTTCTTTTTTAAAAAATTTTATTAGTACACATTTACAGTACATAAGATTACACTCATTATGGGGAATTGACAAACATACATAACACATCTCAATTCTTTTCTTTCCCTTACCCTCCACCCGTTTTTAAAAAATTTTTTATTGCCAGCATCAGATTTATTTGTTTTATAAGTCTTTGTCAAATTAATTGTAAACACAGATTAACAGCCAGACTAAAAACAGGCCAAAAAATATATAAAACAATTATACTAAATCAAGGTACACTTTTAAAAACATTGACCATGCTGGCTTATAATAACTTTTCTCTCTCTTTTTTTCCCTGTTTTCTGTCTTTTATGTTCTGTACTTTATTTACATACTGAGTTTCTCATACAAAAGAAACTATGTGATATTTAAACTCGTATGTCTGACTTACTTCACTTAACGTTATGGACTCAAGGTGCACCCATTTTCCTACAAGTGACCCAAGTTTATCCCTCTTTATAGCAGAGTAGTACTCCATTGTGTATAAATACATTTTCTTTATCTACTTATCTTTTGACATACAGGTCACTTCCAAGATTTAGCTACTATGAATTGCGCTGCTATAAAGATGGGCATGCATGAATCACTGTAATAGGATATCTTTAACTCTTTTGTTTTAATTCATCACATCTGTGGTAATTTTATACCATCATTCTGTGAATGTCTAAAAATCAGATGTTTTACTCAGACAGAAGACCCACATGCTTAGTATAGATGTAGACAAAACTGCCTGCATGAAAACCCATGATTTTTCTTTAAAAAAGAATTTTTAACCATCCTAAGTATCTAGAAAGTGTTGGGTCAAGTCACAAGGACAGATGATTTTATCCTGAAAGAGAAACAATTTGCTGGCTTGCTAGCCCTGTGATCTTTTGAAATAGCTAGTTCGTTGTTGTTGTTATTTTGTTTTGTTTTTTGCAGCACTGTAGATTGAACCCAGAGCCTCAGGCATGCTAGGCAAGTGCTCTAGCACTGAACTACACTGCTAGCCTTGAAAGGAGCGCCTACCACAAGGCCTGGCACACAGCAGGCACTCAATAAATACTAGTTTGATTCCTTTCTGTTAGTCAAATACTGTGGAGATTTTGTCACTGGCAGTGAAGAAATGCTTATTTTTCTCTCTGCTGTGTTTCTATAGCAAGAACATTTCCATACAATTTAGGAATTGATATACCAACATTTTAGATTAGAACTACTTTAAAGGATATTATTTTAATGTAAATGTCAATAAATCATTCATATTTTGAAATTTATGAGTCTTCATTCATGCAGAATGCCTGTCTAATGATTCACTGAAGATAATATAAATGAAATCTAATAGCCTTAAATTGCTATTAACTGTTTTCTTGATGAAATAGGACAGTGTTTTAATAATTTTTTTATTTTTATTAATACATGCTTGCAATACTAATGATTGCATTCACTGTGGGGAGTTGGTACATATATATAACACATCCTAATTCTTTTTACATTCCCTTCCTTTCTGCTCTCTTTCCCCTCCCTTCATCTCTTAGTCCCCTTTTGTAAAAGACCTCTATGCTGTTTCTTATTATCTTTTTTTTTGGCACGAGGAATGGAACTCACGACCTCACCCTTGCCAGGCAGGCACTGTGCCGCTGAGCTATATCCCCGGCCCTCTTACTATCTTTTACTTGGCTCTTTAATTTATTTACACTTTGGGTTTCTCAATAAGAAAAGTCATGCAATATTTAAACTTGTGTGTCTGATTTATTTCACTTAATATTATTGTCTCAAGGTGCATCCATTTTCCTATAAATGATTCAAGTTTATCTTTCGTTATGGCAAAGTAGTATTCCCTTGTGTATAAACACCACATTTTCTTTATCCATTCACCTGCTGACAGATATATAGGTCAAATTCCAAGATATAGCTATTATGAATTGTGTGGCTATAAACATAGATACACATGTGTCACTGTAATATAATGTATTTAACTCTTTTGGGAAAATACCAAGAAGGTGAATAGCTGGGTTGAATAGAATTTCTATTTGTAGTTTTTTTTTTTTTTTTTGTGGGTACCGGGGGGTCGACCTCAGGACCTCGCGCGCCAGCAGGCGCCCGTGCCGCTGAGCGATATCACCGGCCCCTTTTTCGTATGTGGGATCCGGGAGTCGAACTCGGGCCCTCGCGCTTGCCAGGCAGGCGCTTATGCCGCTGAGCCATCTCACCGGCCCTATTTGTAGTTTTTTGAGGGATCTCCATAGTGGTTATACTAGCTTATATTCCAACAATGTAAAAATATTCCTTTAGCCCACAGCCTTGCTAGCATTTGTTATTATTTGATTTCTGGAGGACAGCTATTCTTTCTGGAGTAAGATGGAATCTCAGTGTTGTTTTATTTTGCACTTATGTAATGGCCAGAGATGCTGAACATTTTTTCATGTATTTATCGGCCATTTGTGCTGCTTCTTCTGAAAAGTGTTTATTCAGTTTAGTTGCCCATTTTTTAACTAGGTCTTTTATTTTGGAGGATATGAATTTTTTTGTTTTTTATATATTCTAGATATTAGTCTTCTGACAAAGAGGCAGCTGACAAAGTTTTTTTTGTGATTCTGTAGAAAAATTGTTTCTGGTAGTTGTTTCCTTTGCTGTGCAGAAGCTTTTTAATTTGATATAATCCCATTTGTTGATTCTTGATATTATTTCTTGTGCAGTTGGGGCTCTGTTTAGAAAGTTCATGCTTGGGCTGGTGAGATGGCTCAGCGGCTTAAGCGCCTGCCCGGCAAGCGCGAGGGCCCAAGTTCGACTCCCGGAACCCACATACGAAAAAGGGGCCGGTGATATCGCTCAGCGGCACCGGCGCCTCCTGGCGCGCGAGGTCCTGAGGTCGACCACCCCCCGGTACTCACAAAAAAAAAAAAAAAAGAAAGTTCATGCCTATGCCTATGACTTTCAGAGTTTTATCTGTTTTATCTTCCAGCAGATTAAGTGTTTGTTTTAATATTTAGATCTTCGATCCATTTTTTATTTTAGTTTAGTACATGGTGAGAGATATGAGTCTAGCTGCAATCTTCTGCATGTGGGTAACCAGTTTATCCAGCACCACTTGTTAAAGAGGCTATGTTTTTTCCAATATATGTTTTTGGCCCCTTTGCAAAGATTAGGTGGCTGAATATGTCTGAGGTTGTTTCTCCATGTTCTATTCTGTTCCATTGATCCACATGTCTATTTTTGTGCCATTACCATGCTGTTTTTAATCACTGTATCTTTGGCATCTTTGTAATGTAACTTGAAATCCAGAATTGTGATGCCTCCTGCTTTTTGTTTGTTTGTTTGTTTGTTTCTTTTTTGGTTGGTTGGTTTTTTTGTTTTGTTTTGCTTGTTTTTGTTTTTTGAGACAGGGTCTCCCTATGTAGTTCAGGTTGGTCTTGGACTCACTGTGTAGCCCAGGCTAGCCTTGAACTCACAGTGCCTCTCCTGCCTCAATCTGCTGAGCGCAGGGATTACAGGTGTTTGCCACCATGCCCAACTCCTGCTTTGTTCTTTTTGCCCAGGATTACTTTTGCTATTCTGGGTCTCTTCTAGTTCCATATGAATTTTAGGATTGTTTTCTCTATTTCCGTGAGGATGCTGTTGGCATTTTCATTGGGCTTGCATTAAATCTACGTATCAGTTTTCGAAGCATGGCTACCATTTTGACAATGTTGGTTCTGTCTGTCTGGGAACAGGGGATATCTTTCCATTTTCTGATGTCCTCTTCATTCTCCTTTTTCAGTGTACTACAGTTTTCCTTAAAGAGGTCTTTCACTTCCTTTGTTATGTTAATTCCTAAGTATTTAATTTTTCTTGAAGCTATTGTGAATTGTATTGTTTTCCTAATTTCCTTCTCAGTAGGTTCATTATTGATGTACAAGAACACTACTGATTTTTGTGTGTTGATTTTGTGTCCTGGTACCTTGCTGAATTTGTTTATTAGCTCTAGGATTCTTTTGTTTTTTTGTTTTTTGTTTTTTTTGTGTGTGGGTACCGTGGGGTCGACCTCAGGACCTCGTGCGCCAGCAGGCGCCCGTGCCGCTGAGCAATATCACCGGCCCCTTTTTCGTATGTGGGTTCCGGGAGTCGAACTCGGGCCCTCGCGCTTGCGAGGCAGGCGCTTAAGCCGCTGAGCCATCTCACCAGCCAGCTCTAGGATTCTTTTGGTGGTATTTTTGGTCTTCTATGTAAAGGATCATGTTATCTGAGAATAAAGATAGTTTGTCTTCTTCCTTTCCGTATCCCTTTTATTTCTTTCTCTTGCCTCATTGCTCTGACTAGAGATAGGGCAGCATATAATAATCATTATAGTAAACAATCTGTCTACATTTTGTCCTGAAGTGATTATTGTTTTAGAAAAATAGTCTACAATTTATCAAGGAAAGTAGAATGGGTACTAGCACAGGATTTCCTTAAAGATAAGTGGATTTGAGTTCATACTGAAGGAATACATACCAACTGTAGTAAATATTTAGAGCCACCAGTTAGACACAGTCTGAGTAATTTCTTCAAGCTATCATATCCAAGGGACCTTTTAAGTCTTAGGCAATTAGATAATTCTGCAGAAATGTAATTGTCAAGGCAATTTTGTTTTCTTATAGCTCTCTTGCACATCCTGTCCACCTCCCAACCGCTTTCACTCAAATTTTCATCTAAGCCTAGCTAGTCTAGCAAGAAGAGGGAATGGCCAAGGGCCAAGTACTAAAATTCACTCAGACCACTGATTTTTAGTATGAAGTCAAGAACTATTATAATATGACTCCACGTCCTCCCACATCCATGGTTGGCAGGATTTATCAGGACATTTGGAGAATCTGGGGTTTTACATAGCCCAGGGTGGCTCCTTTAATTTGTCATGTCTACTCCTGAACACATCCACGCACCACCTAAAGGTAGCAGGAGAAATCACAACCTCCTTTGTGACCTGTGAATTCCATGAAGCCTAGAGAGTTCTCATTCATATTTGTATTTCTACCACACAAAGCATATTTGATTTTATTTTGTTTTTTAGTTTTTGTTGTTGTTTTGTTTTTTTTGAGACAGGGTCTTGCTATGTTGCTCAGGCTGGGCTTGAACTCACTATGTAGCCCTGGCTGGCCTCAAACTCATAACAATCCTCCTGCCTCAGCCTCCCGAGTGCTGGGATTTCAGGCATGCGCCACCACAGCTGGCTCACAGAGCATATTTAATATATGTCAACAAAAATAACTTAGTTCCAGTTCCAATGTTCTACCACTATCTCCTGAACTTTGTCCCATCCTATTATCAGCTATGGTAAACTCTCTATTCATTCTCCCATTTCTGTCCTGGCCTCGTCTTTGAAACTGACTGCTGTCTTTGTCACTCAGTTGCATTTCTGGCTCTCAGTGCTGAGGACACCAGTTCCAGATCCCTGAGGAACCACTCTCCCAGTCTGCAGGGACTCCCTAGATTCTGTGCTGGCCCCAGGCTGGCCCAGGACTGTCAGAAAGGTCAACCAGCATTTAGGAGGATCATCGGCACCTCTGCAAAGTTTTTGGATTGAGAAAATTCTGATTTTTGATCTACACCATTTAAGAAATGTCACTGTGAAAACAAGGCTTTGAATCCCATTACTCACAACTCCTTGGCATGTGTGACAGATCCCAAACTGCCCAGCAAGGAAGGAACAAGGAAATGGCAATGAAGTACACTGAACAAGTGGGGCAAGCATATTCACCAAAAGGTTGGAGGTATTCAGAAAATTTTTTTTTGGGGGGGGACTGGGAATTGAACTCAGGACCTTGAGCTTGCCAGGCAGGCTCCGTGCTGCTGAACTATATCCCTGGCCCAGTATTCAGAATATTAAAGACAAAAAATTATTAGTTCATACTATTTTTCTATTTTCAAAATGTATTGCACCTAGAATAAGATATGCTTTGAATCCACTTGAGATTAATAAATGCTAATATATTAGAAGTAGCTTTATGAAATATGGAAAGTGTCTTTATTTCAAAATACTTCAGAGTAGTCATCTGAATACTGTATTTACCAGAAATATTATAACATCTTTTATACCCTGTATTAAAAGTAATTACTTAGCATTTTTTATTTATGCTAACCAGAAGTGATTATCTTCTACATTTTATAAAAGATTTTTTTTTCTGGCAGCAAAAGTGTACATTTATTGAAGGCAAAAAAGAAGTATTTTCAGCAAACTGAGAGCAGGCTGGCAAAAAGATTCACATAAGCCCTGAGGATAAGGGAAAGTGGTTTTTCGTACCCAAAATTGTCAGGTTCTCTCTCTCTCATGTAAATAAGGCATTGGGAGAGTGGTCCTATCAAGCACTCAGTATAAACTGTCCTATCAAAAAACTTGTTTGGCTTCTTGTTACATGCAATTGATATATCTCTGGGGGAGCGGGGCTTGAGGGTCAAACCCAGGGCTCAGGCATGCTAGGCGAATGTTGTACCACTGGGCCACACTTTCGCCCCCAAAAGACACAATTTTACACTGGACTTTAAACTGGGGTTTTCTCCACACAATTTGTGGACATGACTACATAATACTTCCTCTTAAGTACTTATGGTAAAAGTATTGTTTTGGAGATTCTTAAGGAAGAATTCAGACCTTTATATCCATACTGACTAGGAGTAAACTGATAACTGTCTCAAAAATTGGGCAGGATACTGAGCCAGGCATGGTGGCCCATGCTTGTAGCTCTAGGTACTAGGAGGCAGAGACAGGAGGATCACTTGAGCCCAGGAATTGGAAGCCAGCCAGAGCAATATAGTAAGACCCTGCCTTTTTAAAAAAAAGTTGGGGGCGGGGCCGGTGAGATGGCTCAGCGGCTTAAGCGCCTGCCCGGCAAGCGCGAGGGCCCGAGTTCGACTCCCGGAACCCACATACAAAAAAGGGGCCGGTGATATCGCTCAGCGGCACGGGCGCCTCCTGGCGCGCAAGGTCCTGAGGTCGACCCCCCGGTACCCACAAAAAAAAAAAGTTGGGGGGTTTGCAAGGAGGCAGCTCAGTGGTAGAGTGATTCCTAGCATAAAAGTTTGATCTCTAGATCTCTAGTACTACCAAAAAAAAAAAAAAATCTTGAGCTTCTTGTTCTTCAGAAAAAATTTTACTCTGAGCAGAATGACAAGCTTGTTGCATTTTGCAAACTGGCTTTGACTCTCTGACCCTGTATCTCAGCCTTTAGATAGGATGCTGCTTTGTATCACTGAAGCAATTGCAACCTTTGTCACCACAGCCACTGACTGCACTTCCCGACCCTGCCAACCACGCTGTAAATGCATCTTCTTTCTTAGAACTGGGGGAGGAATATGCATGAATTAGTCTAAATCCGTCATCACCACTGAACCTTGATGATGAAAGGTCACTGGCGCCATCTCCTACAAAGATTGCTTCTTATGATGCTTAACGGATGCACGCCGGTGTCTGAACTGGAGGACAGCTCACCACACCCAGGCTAGAAAAAGTTCAGGGCCCACCAGGCTAAATTATAAGCTCCTAGCACATTATATAAAATCAGTTTAAACAGGACTACTTGGGTGAAAAAGGATCCTTATTTTGGGCTGAAAAGCTGAAGCTTCCCAAGAGGGTGTGGGTCAAGGCTGCTTTGAGGGGCTGAGCTGGGTTGAAGCTGGGGGTGTCACAGGCTGGGCTGGGTGGGGATGAAAGCTTATCAGCTGAACTAGGAAAGGTGATAATGGACTCCAGAAGGGACCATACTGGGAGCAGCAAAGTAGAAACTGGTCTAAGGGGCTAAGAAGAGTTGGGCAGACCTGAGCTACGGAAGAATGGAAGAAGAGGTCTGAGGATTTTTCTGGGCTGGGTCAGTTGGGGTTGTAGGAGGGATTTTAAAAAATCATAGCTAAGGGGCTAGGAGCTGAGAAGTGAGGAACGAGATCTGATGGAACTGGGTGAGAAGAGAAGGTGAGGTGCCCCAAACTGAAAGGCTGGCCCAAATTTTAGCTGAAGACTCAGCTGACAGTTCTAGAGCAGAAAGTTGGAGGACAGCCAGTAGCTCTCTGTAAGCATGGGGGCACTGCGAGAAGTCTGTAGCATCTGGCTCTGGAAGAGAAAAAAACTCAGAAAAAGGAAAGAAATAAGAGCAGACGGTATCAAAAAGGAAAGGAGCATGGGAGTTATCATCTGGTTAGAACTGAGCCAAACATTCAGCTTAGTATCATCCAGAAAGCGACTGGACCTGTTAGTTGAGAAGGCTGACTCCTCGTTACTGAGTGGCAGTTAGTGACTTTTGTAGACTATAATGGACCACCCGTACCAGGAAAGGAAAAGGTTAAAAAGGCCATATGTGGCAGTTTTCAAACAAGTAGGGTGATTTGGCTTGTATGAGGGTGATGATGCCTGATTTGGAACAGAGCAATTTATGTTGTGATGCTTTAAAATCCATTCTGGCACACTAACGACTGTGTCGGCTGGCAGCTAAGAACTTGCTGGAATGCAAGTCTTTCACCATTTATAAGTGACACTTCCTTTTCCAGAAAAGAGCCTTTCTAATCTCTCAAGTAGTGGATTTACCAATTTGCATAAAATATGTCATCCTCAATGAACGCATTTATTATCTACCACAGACTTTCCTACTGTCTTAAAATTTTTTTAAACAGATCAATTTTCAGTGAATCAGCACCTTTAAATTCAGCTGTGCTGGGTGCATCTGTTAAGGGAGAGGGAAGGGGCAGGAATAAAATGATTTTTTTTCTATATTCATGATTTTTTTGATGTATCTAAATGGTTAAATCACCAATTAGGTTAGATGCTAATTTAATGTACAACAAATTACTAGGCTATACCAATATGCTTGTTAAGAGTTGCACTTCTTAAAAAAAAAAAAAAAAGAATTGCACTTCTTGATTGTTTATCATTTAAGTCTTATGAGACAGCATCAAACAGCCCAGCTGAGTTCAAAGAAGCCTTCCAACCTCCAGGATATGTAACAATTCCTGGACAAAAAAGAAACACTCCAGGATCCACAGAGTCTACTCTCAAATCCCTTAAATACTGCATATATTAACTGCTCACTTTGCCCTGTTCTTGCTGCCATTTATGTGAAAGCCAAGCCTGAAGTCCCCCAGAGGGTCAAGACTTAGGGAAATGGCAAATAAGTTAATTCAAAATTTTATAAATTTAGTTTCATTTAATTACAAACTATCCTTCACACCACAGATATCGTTCACTAAAATTACAACTTAGTCACCTCTTCCCATACACTATTTCATCAAATCACTTAAGGCCTTCGAGAAATGATAATCAGATGCCCTCTTGTATCAGACTAAACTGTAAGTCAAATTTTGAGCAAACTTGATAACACATCGTTAGTAATGTAGTATACTTAATTTCATTAAAGTCACTTTACTTCTTTAATGTCTGTAGGAGAACACACACACACACACACGAATGCTACTGAAAAGTTCAAGAGAAACTTTACCAAGTTCTGTCACTAACAAGGATATTGTAAAAGGACAAGCAAAGTGTAATCCATCTCATCAAAAGCAGCATGTACCAAAATTTAAAATGTGTGAGCTCTTTGACTAGCCATTCCATTTCCAGGAGAGATCCTAAGAAGATAATCAGTAAATTACATAAAATGTACATGAAAAGATATTCTTTCATGGCTGCCCTTATACAATGAAAACTAGGAACTAATCTAATTGCCCATTAGTGGGGAGGGGGGTCAAGCAAAAATATCAGTGTGATATTACCAAGTCATCCAAAACGATAATACATGTGAATATATATAAGAAAAATTTCATATCACATTGCTGAGGAAAAAGGTATAAAGGAGTATTCCTGGTGTGATTCTGTTAATATAAATAATTGTATATATACATGCACTTGTGAATGGTAGAATTTTAATTATTCAGTATTTTCTTTTTATTTTATATAGGAGTATGTATTTACTTTAAAATAAAAAATTTTTTCAAAGCGAATCATCACTTTATACTTTAGTCAGCCTAGAACAATCCCCAGGAAGCCAACTGTAGCTCTTGTATTTCCATGCCTTCTGTGGGAGAAAGCTGTGGATAAACAGACCATGTTACATAGAAACCCTGAATAGATGGTGTCTAGTACCCAAACCAAAACAGAAGTGAAAGACTTCACAAACTGAGGAGGATGCCTTTACTACAATGTTTGAAAGAATTCCATGTGTGCATATATATATATATATATATATATTTATTTATTTATTCATTTATTTATTTATTACTATATTTTCATGATTAACCAAAAATATAATGTAGATTCCAAATGGCAGCAAAAAGGAGAACATAATTACCATTGTCTTTTCTTACATAAGTTACCACCCCATAAATCTTCATGTTAATGTAGGAAAATCTGACCGGAACAGATGGTTCTCATGCTGTTCTCTAAAACACGCACAGATTTCTGATCTTCTGGACCAGGAAATGAAGTCAACACTAAAACAGTAAACACTATAATCCATCTTCTAGAATTTAACTTTAAGAAGCTGCTAATAAAAGCAGTATTTCCTTCTTTAAAAATAGAACACAGAGGGCCGGTGAGATGGCTCAGCGGCGTAAGCGCCTGCCTGGCAAGCGCGAGGGCCCGAGTTCGACTCCCGAAACCCACATACGAAAAAGGGGCCGGTGATATCGCTCAGTGGCACAGGCGCCTGCTGGCACGTGAGGTCCTGAGGTCGACCCCCCGGTACCCACAAAAAAAAAAAAAAACCAACAACAACAACAAAAAAAAATAGAACACAGAGATGTTTTTGTCTTAATGCGATGTCCCCTTGACAGAATAACAAAACGTAGTGGGCTATTTGGGGAATGGACAGAGGTGGTGAGGTGGGGGTTATGACTGGTTGGCTGGCCCTGAGCCTTACCAGTTCTAGAGAATCCTCTCGCTGTGGCTCTTGGCAGGTGGCAGCACTTGGCTGTCTCCAACCCTGATCCTCACAGGTCTGTGGAAGGCACAACCCTAGAGGCTGACACTCTGCTGGTTAACTCCTCACCTCACTAGCCTAAGAGCCTCTGTTCCATGGGCATCTTCATAGAAGCGGTTCCATGAATAGACCTTCTTAGCTCAAAGACTCAATAAAAAGTAATGAACAGCTTTGAGATTCAATTCCTGCTCTACAACTTTCTAGTTGGTTAAGGCTGTCAGGAAGTTGCAGGGGCCAGCAGGACTGGATCTAAGGAGGAACTGGGGCCAAGGACATGGCTTATTAGGTGAAGAGATTGGTTATGGAAAGAGAGAATGAGCAAAGAAATGTATGGAGGATAATGTGAGCCAGATTCTCACCAACAGAAAAGGAAATTACAAGGCCATTCATTTACAGCTGGAGACCACTGACCCAACAAAGCAATCTCTGGCAAACTCTCACTCATCCCTAAAACTTTCCTGGTGACCCACATGGAGAAGCCTCTCATGAAACAATTGGCTCTTCCTCTGGACTGCAGAACACTTTCTTCTGGGCTCTGTTACTGTCCTTGACACAGTACCAGTGTGAGTTGCAAATGGAACAGTAGCCACTGATAAACTGCTAACCCCAAGAATAGGGATTATGTCTATCTTTTTTCTTAGTAATTCCTGGCTCAGCACAGGACTCAACAAATGCTGGCAGAACAAAACCAGTCCTCTAGTTTATATCTAGATGTCCCCCCAAAGCTTCATGCACTCATAGGTGGGGCTTTTTGGAGGTGGCTGGATCTAGGGTGTGTGATATTGGGATTAAGGGTGTATGATAACTACATGGGTTCAGCATAGTTCTGGGTGTGGATAATGGATAGCATAGTTCTAGGGTATGGGTGGCACCAATCAATAGGCTTATCGTCTGAATAGAATATAAAGGGAGAGAGGCAAGGCAGGCTTGCTGCTTGCTGTTGCTGCTTCTTGCCTGGTTGCCACGAACTGTTTCTTCTTTGTGATGCCCTCTGCCATGCTCCCTTGCCATGGAGCCAGCTGACTATGGACTGAAACCTCTACAAACTGTGAGTGGAAATAAACCTTTCCTCTTCTAACTTTGGGTGTCAGGCTTTTTGTCTCAGCAACAAGAAAAGTAAGACAGCTGACCAGCTCTGAAGAAAGTCCCTCCCCTAAATAGAGAACTCTATTTCTGGATCTAATTAATTGTGATGCAGAGCTAGGTTGCCACAAGTTTGCAACTCTAAATTAAGGAAATCCAAGATGATATGAAAATCTAACTGTTGTCCACCGGTATCAACAGCCTCATTCACCTTTGTCATTTTCACCCTTATTTAGAACAGTGACTCTGACAGAGTTACACAGAAGCCAGGGCTTTCAAAAAAAGGGAAAATTCGATCACCTAATATTTCTTCTTTCCTTCACCAAGTTCTTAAAGAGTCCAGTAAGGTCACTGACACTTTGGGGTCCTAAATAAAAATAAAGAGAGATGCAAAGCGAGGGCCAGTGAGATGGCTCAGTGGCATAAGCGCCTGCCTGGCAAGCGTAAGGTCTTGAGTTCGACTTCTGGAACCCACATACGAAAAAAGGGCCGGTGATATCACTCAGCGGCATGGGCGCCTGCTGGCGCATGAGGTCCTGAGGTTGACCCCCGGTACCCACAAAAAAAAAAAAAAAGAGAGAGATCCAAAGCGAGTGATATTACACAGTCAGAAATTAATCAAACACACTTCAGTAAAGATGGCAGGCAGGTGTACCGAGTCCATATCTAGTCATAACTAAGAAATAGCCTTAAGTGCACATAAAGTATTACATTGCATATGCCCATGATCACATATAATTCTACTATAGCAATGATAAGAACCAAGAGCCAAACGATTTAACATATGTAATGTTATATAAGTACCAAATGCTTAAATTATACATGTATATTAACAGTTATAGGGCAAAATAAAGTTTTAGTGAAGAGAAATAAGAAAGCTCTGTAATCTCATCTCACCTCTGACATTTCCCTATCAAGCAGAAGGTACTTTCTGGGCCCAGATCAGCAAGTAAATGGAGAAAAGCTGAAAAAGGAAAGGCACTGGAGTGATTGTCATTAGCTTTCCCATATCCAAGCCAGCAGACAGGGGTGTCAATGTAACACTGTGGCTACTTGGAAAATCTGTTGTTAAGAGATAAAAAGCAGAAAAAATTATATATGGTGATGGGAAAGGAGAATTTGCCTGATTTTATAATCTACATATTCAGGAGGAATGTTAAGTAAAAAAGAGGGTAAAACAGTGGCTCCCACCATCCTGAAATGGTCATTTATGTGTTTAAAAATTCCACCCATGGCACAAGGTGTTCTCAGGCAGGAAAATGAAACAAGACTCACCACTGACAAAATTTTTATTTTCTTTTTTTTTCTTTCTGTTTTGTTTTGTCTTGGAGACAAGGTCTGGCTAAATTGCCTAGGCTGGCTTCAAACTTGCAATCCTCCAGCCCTAGCCTCCCCAGTGCTAGGATTACAGGTGTCTGCCACCATACCCAACTCCAAAAACATTTCTAAAGTATTCAGGAAAAACAAAAAGCAGGGCCTAGTTAGAAAATGATTATTCCCATCACCGTTTCTCTAACCACCAAATTCCAATCCCAGGTTGGAAAACTATATTTCTATTCAGGTCACCAGGAATCAAAGACTCCTCTAGCATTTAATAACTGGAGAAGTTTTTCACCCTTATTGTGATAACCACAAATGATTAAACTTCTAGATACGCCAACAACTAAAGGGATCAGTGGGAAGATCTAAACTGGATAGCAGTGCTAGTCAAGGTAAAAGGTATTGAGGATTTTAGCATCCATTTGAGCTAAAATATTGTCCTGTCAAAGTTTAACTTTACAAGCTCCAACTGAAATTATATTTGATTATTGGATATATTTACATCTACACATATTCTCATGACTTCCCTAAGTCTGTTTCTTTGGAAAAACTCAGAATTATATAAAGCAATGTTTTAAATTTATGACTTGTGGGCAGAGGGTATAGCTCAGTGACTGAACTGCCTAGCATGCCTGAGGCCCTGGATTCAGTTTCCATCACCACAAAATAAAAATAAAATCAAACAAATAAATAATTTACAACTTGGTATTCTATTAATCTTCCTGGCAGTTTGTATCCTTGCTCCCTCGCCAAATTCACATGTTGAAAACTAATCCCCAGTGTGAGAGCATTTGGAGGCAGGGCCTTTTGGAAGCAATTTGGTTTTGAGGGCAGAGCCCTCATCCCTTCTGCCACATCAGGACACAGCAAAAAATACCATCATCTATGAACCAGGAAGGAAGCTCACCTAATTTGTTGGTGCCTTTTTTTCTCTCCATTACTGGGGATTGAACTCAGGGCCTTATTACTAAGCTACATCTCTAGCCCATTCTTAATTTTTTATTTTGAGACAGGGGCTTGATAAGTTGCCCAGGTTGGGCACAAACTTGCGATCTTTCTGCCTCAGCCTCCGGAGTGCTGGGTTTATAAGCCTGTGCCACCAGGCCCAACTGTGGGGCCTTAATCTTCGATCTCTCAGCCTCCAGTAAAGATATAAATTTCTGTTTTTTATAAGCCACCCATTTTATTATAACAGCCTGAATGAACTAAGACATTCCCAAAATATTATTTTCTCATTCCACATAGCTAAAATAGAAGTAGCAGCAACATTAATTAAACAAAAATCAGTGTGACTGCTGGCACCTCTTCAGCTTGGGGCCCTGGGCATGATACTGTACTACTCATTCCTGACAAGCTCATTGACAGGTTTGCCAACACAAATACATAAAGCCTATTAGATCTTGTTCAGAAACAGAATTAGTGACGAGATAAAAGCAATATGGTTACCATGAGTAAGTAATTCACAAAAGAAAAAATACAAATTACCAGTAGACATCTAGAAAGAGATGCAGCTTCTGTAAAAGACACAGAAACAAGAATTAAAAGAAAATGAAAGCCGGGTGTGGCGGTGCACATAGCCTGGGCAATTTAACGATTTAGCAAGATCCTGTCCCTGTATCAAAATTAAAAAAAATAAAAAGGGCTGGGGATGTAGCTCAGTGTGAAGGTCCTGGGTTCAAACCCCAACATTGGGGGAAAAAAGAAAGAATACAATATGTGTTTTGCCTCTTAAGTGAGAAAAATGAAAAAGGCTGATTATCTGTACCATAAACTGCAAGGAATCTAGAACATCAGGCACTACTGGTTGCAAAGCAAATTGTTACAGATTTTCTGGGGAAAGCCAACATGTACCAAGATGTAAAATGTTGTTCTCTATAAGCCATTACACAGAAGTATATTAAAAGAATGTTCACAACAGCATTGTTTTTATTAACCAAAAGCTATAAATGCCTCTTACAATTGAAGACATCTTATATTCAATGAAGTATATGATTATTTATGAATCTAATTATCTAGAAGTATTTAATGCAAACTAGTATCTGTGGTGGTTACTTGAGACTGGCTTTTTTTTTCTTTTGGTGCTGGGGACTGAACCCAGGGCCCTGTGCATGCAAGGCAAGAGCCCTACCACTGAGCCACGTCCCCATCCCACCAGACTGGCTTACTAGAGAGCTTTTATTTTTTACTTTGATGTTGTTTCCATTTCTTATAATTAGCCATATTTTTAAATACATGTTACAGAAACAAAGTCATTCCCATTTAGCTATTCTAAAATGTTTTTAAACTCCAAGAAGATAGTAATACAGACCAAATAATCATACTTTTGTTTTGTTTTTGAGAAAGTTATTTTTATACATAATAGATACCAAAAAAAGTTTAGGCTTGAGATTTTTTTTCTTCCTTAAGACATTTAAGCAATCTTAAGTGTATACATTCTTATGGATGGGTGGCTCCCTTTTCAGAATCTCACTGAAAGAAATTCTCATTGTGGTTAAATAGTGGGCTTTGGTACTTTTTCATTTGGGTACCAAAAAAAAAAAAAAAAAATTCCAACGAATAGCTCATAAAAAAAAAAAATTGCATATCAACAGTTTAAAAATACTACAGGCACTCAGGTGTGGTGGTGCACATGTGTAGGCCCAGCAAGCAGGAGGCTGAGGCAGGAGGATTCCTACGAGTTCAAGGCCAGCATGGGTTCCAAGTAAGTTCAAGGCCAGCCTGAACTACACAGAGAAACCCTGTCTCAAAACAAAACAAAACAAAACAAAACAAAACAAAACAAAACCTACAAGCTAATCACCATCTTAAGTACTTTAAAAGTAAATACATCACACTAAAGGATTCAAACTGAGAGACATGTTACTTCTTGTAGAAAATACTATTGTGTGTATATAATGGTTGGAAATAAAAAATTACCTTTTTTTTTTTGGTTGTACTAGGTACTGAACCCAGTGGCACTCTACCACACCATTGAGCTACATCCTCAGACCTTTTTTTTTTTTTTGAGACTTTTCTTTTTGAGAACTGGCCTCAAACCTGCAATCCTTCTGTCTCAGCCTCCCGAGCAGTTGGTATTAAAGGTGTGTACCATTGTGCCTGGCTAAATAATTACTTCTTAGGAAGCAATCTCCAATAGAATTTTGAATCTACTGATGAACCAAATTTAATTAAAAAGTAAAATGGGAGAATAATCCTACAGTTTAAAATGTAATATTTTTATAAAACCATAAAATATGGCAGATTATTATTATAGAGGGATGCAAGACTGATATAAAGTCAAAAACTATAAAGAAAAAAGATATTTCAAGATGTAAAATTTGAATTTTTATACAGCTTAAAATACTATGTACAAAGTTTAAAAATAAAACACAAAAAATTGCAAAACATGTAATCTACAGAGAGCTTTCATAAACCAAAAAATATATAAGCACCCCAGTAAAAAATAAAGATATGAATTAGCAAGGTATAAAACAAGAAATAAACATAGCAAGTAAATAAATGAACAGATGTTCTTTTCTGCCTGTCCAGTTGGAAAATACTTTAGTAAAATCTAATTTCCATGAAAGTATGGGGATACTTTAATGTTGATAGTGGTGTCTATTGGTATATATTTTTATTTATTTGTTATTTATTTATTTACTAGTGTGACACTGGGGATCAAGTCCAGGGCCTCATGCATGCCAGGCAAATGCTTTACCACCGAGCCACACCCACAGTCCTTTTTATTTTTTTATTTTGAGACAGTGTCTCACCAAATTGCCCAGGCTGATTTTGAACTTGCAATCCTTCTGCCTCAGCCTCCTGAGTAGCTGGGCTTATAGTGGCATACAGTTTTTTTTAGTATGATCTGGAAGTAGTATTCTTCCAATAAGTGTTTCTTGAATGCCCATATATATAGCAGTGTTGGAGATGCTGAGAAGAATAACAGAAAATAGGGACAATTGAACAAATAAGTGAACAAATAAATATATCAAAAAAAGTATCGGGGCTGGTGAAATAGCTCAGCGGCGTAAGCGCCTGCCTGGCAAGCGCGAGGGCCCGAGTTCGACTCTGGAACCCACATACGAAAAAAGGGCCGGTGATATCGCTCAGTGGCACGGGCGCCTGCTGGCACGCGAGGTCCTGAGGTCTACCCCCGGTACCCACACACACACACACAAAAGTATCTATCCTTTGAACCATCAATTTTCACCCCGGACCTCACAGCAAGACCCTGTGTCAACAGAACAAAGCAAAACAAAAACTTCATAAACCATAAACATCCATATATTTGAAACTGTTAGCTATTATCTAGACATTGTATTAAAATTTACATTTTGTTTAAGCTTCCTTCGGGAATCTTTTCTTAAAATCATTGTCAGTTTTACGTCTTTCTAGGGTAGGTTTGGTGGGTTTTCTTGGTCTTGTCATAGTTATTTATTTGTTTTTGATGGTGACGAGGACCAGTACAAGGCCTAAGCATGCTAAGCAGATGCTCTACCACTGGGGTACAGCCCCACCCCTTCTAGACTAGCTTTTTTTCTGGAATTTAAATGTGTATGAATGCTCTCTTGCTCAGCCAAATATAAAACACTTCAATTCACGGGCTCTGTGTCTTTGGATTGTGAAAATTAATGGTACCACAGAATTCAGAAACATTAGAGGTGTCCAAAAATAAAAATAGATGACAAAAGTTCTGTAAAATGTGTGACCATGGTGCGTGATGACTTTGAAAAGCGATGTGCACTGCTTGTGTGCATATACACATATGTCATGTCTCCTACATACGTATGTGAGGGTGCCTCTTTATGCTCAGTGTGTACTTCCACGTAGGTAATCAAATCTGCTACGCATATGCTTTATCAGCACCGCCAAGGCGAGCCACACTTGCTTTCAATGTCATCTTCAGAAAACCAGTATCAAAACCATCTGCAATGAGTTTCAGTGTCTGGCTGGCTCCACCTGCCTTGGAAAAGGGCTATTTTTGGCAAACGAGCCCATTAGAAGGACACAGTAGGCCGCGGCCCAGGAAGCCGGTTGAGGAGGGGACTTGTGGCCCTTCAGCACCACGGACACGGGCATCCCCGATCCATTTCTTTACCCTGGAAACAGCAGCGTAACCGCCCGTCCAGAGCCGCCCCCGCCGCGTACTTTGTGCCGGGCACGTTGCTATCTCGGGGCCTCCATCGTCGCTCGGTCCGGAACTTTCCGTCTGGCTCCTCGTGGAGCTGGGTGAAAGCCCGGACGGAGATGGAGGTCTCCTGCCTGCCTCCCGCCGACCTCTTCTCTCCTTTCAAATGAGGCCGAATGCGTGCCCCTGGCGGAGAAGCCTACACCCGGAGGACCACCGGGGCGGAGACTCTGCATCCTCTGGGGGCTGAGGAGGCCGAGCAGACCCGCCGTGAGCTCGGCCATAGCGGGCCCTTCCTCCTCCGCCCCTCGCCCTCGCCTCTCCTTACAGAAAGACGGCTCCAAATCGGAGCCACGAAAATCACCCCAACATACTGGCGTCCAAAAGTCATGGACATGAGACACGAGGGTACTGGCACATACACATTCTTGGCCATATTCCCCAAACCATGCAGCATTTTTAAAAAGTTGTACTAGAAATGGATCCAAGACGCCACAGGGACTCAGCCTGGCTAAGGGCCGGGGGCGGGGCGGTCAGTGGCCCCAGATCTTTGTCCTGGAGGCTAAGGGAGGGCGCGGAAATGAGACGAGGCAGGAAATGGGGAACCAGGATGAAGCTGATGCTGACCTTACCAACCCAGGGTTCGGGTTCTGCAGAAGAGCAACGAAAGTAACTCGGGGTTTGCAAAGGGGGCGGGACCCTTCACCTCCAGCCCAGCTTTTACCCAGAGAAGTGCGCTCTGCCTCCTAGTTGTCAAGGCTAAAAGCGGGTAGTGAGTCTAGGGTCCGCTCCCGTCCCTTCCCTGCCCGGCCGCGGGGCAGGAAGGATGCAGGTCCCAGCCGGCCGCAGGGGCTCGATTACCTGCGTGTCGCCGCGAGGAAGGCGCGCCCCGGGCTCTAGAGGGTCTGCCGGGTGCCGGGCACCTAATGCAGCCTCCCAGCCAGCCGCGGCCGCCGAGCGCTCTGCTGGGGCTGCCAGGAGGGGCGAGCAGCAATAGGGGCGCCGCGGGCGCGGACACTGCGCCTGCGCTCTCCGCCGCCCCACCCCCACCCCACGGGGCCGGGCTGGAGTCAGAGACCGCCGGGGGCGCCCAGCCTTCCCGCCTGGGCTGAGGAACTTAGACTACCCCGGCGGTGGAAGAGTAATCGAGGGCTCTGTAAACCACCTGCCCGGCTTCTTTAGCTAACGCCCTTTGGAGATAGCGGGTTTGAAGCAATCGTCCACCACTCTGGAAGGGTTCAAGGAGGTAACTCATTTACACCCTACCGTTTTCGTTTAGAAGTCGATTCTCTGATTTTTAAAAATGTGTCCAGCATTGGGGCCGGTGAGATGGCTCAGTGGCTTAAGCGCCTGCCCGGCAAGCGCGAGGGCCCGAGTTCGACTCCCAGATCCCACATACGAAAAAGGGGCCGGTGATATCGCTCAGTGACACGGGCGCCTGCTGGCGTGCGAGGTCCTGAGGTCGTCCCCCCGGTACCCACAAAAAAAAAAAAAAAAAAAAAATGTGTCCAGCATCAGCAAATCATAGTCTGCAAAAGTCTTTGGACCTCCCTGAGTCCGCTGGACATTTTATAAATGAGGTCTTTAAGAGACCTCACTGCAGAGCTCATGCCTTGCCCCCGGTCTATATAGCCCAGTACCAATACTTGGAAACAGATCTGATCGTGAAAGTAATGGATTAGATGGGTCGAGGGGACAGGCAGAAAGTCCATGACCCCAGGCCAGGCAAAAAAGGGCAAGACCTGAACCAGCGTGCTAGCTGTGGGAAAAGACAGGCATTTCCTGCTGGTTTTTCCTCTATCTTTTCAGATCCACTCTCTATCCTTTTCTGTGACTTGGGACTCATCTTTGCATCAACTGTCCTTGATTTTCAGTTGGTTTTGCCAAGTGGGAGGCACTTGTAGGTCAGAGGGCAGGATATTAATCAGGACTTCACGTTCACTCCCAGCAGCCTACTCTGTTAGCAGTGGCTGTGTTCTTCATCTGAAAGCCAGTACTTAAGTTCCCTTATCCATTCCTCAGTTCTGTGCTGCCTTATCATTAGCTGCCCTTGCTCTTCAGGCCTGGGGCTCTAATGGCTCCCAGAGGTTTCCTTCAACACTACCCACCCTTTAAAAAGTAGTCCCTTTATTAAATTTTCCTCAATTATTTCACCTTTTCCTTACTTTTCCAGGACACTAATAATAGATTTTAGCTCACTATGGTTGGCAAGATCATGAGGAAAAAAGATGGGTAGGTAAAACACAGGGCTTTTAATAAGTGACATGTCTCTAGTTAACAGGAACCTAGAGGCTGGACCTGCAGATGCTCAATGGGTAACCGAAAACAGGATAAAGCTTGGCACTTCTGCCTTCATCTTTTGTCTCCTTTATTTTGTTAACATTTTGAGTCAGATCCCTGCTCAGCTCTGTACATAAGCATTTTAATCACTTATGGAGTATTGGTAATACAAGGTTTATTAGCCCTAAATTTACCTAGGCTATCTCATCCAACCCCTCCCCCAAGACTTAGAAAGGATATCAAGGTAGTAATTAAAGCAATTTTCAGGATTTGCAGGCTCATACAATTACTAGCTTTTGGAACATTCGGTTCTAACGCCCTGGAGCAATGCCTAGAAGTCTCAAGAGACATTGTCCTAAACCTGCAATCATGTAGGATTCCAGGAAAAGAGGAGCCTTCAGACCACCCTATGATGAAGTCTCTGTTTCCAAGGAAGAACAGTTGTCTTGGGGGAACTGAATTGCCCGTCAAGCCATAATGATTCCTCCAGAGTCAGGAAGCCAGGACTGAGATAATGATCAATCACAACCCAGCCCACCACAGCATCCCATGAAGCTGGTTCCACTCTTTTGCTGGTGGGCTAGACTAATCCTTCTTTTCAGACCTGCATCCCCTTCTCCTCCTCCTCCTCCTCCTCTTCCTCTTCCTCCTCTTCTTCTTTTTTTTTTTGAGACAGAGTTTCACTATGAAGTTCAGGCTGGCCTCAAACTCATAACAATCCTCCTGCCTCGGACTCCCGAGTGCTGGGATTACAGATGTGTGCCACCACACCCGGCTCCCTTCAGTTCTTCTAACTGAAGCCCCTTCCTTATTTTCTCTTGTTTTACTATGTTAGGGGGCTGCCTTGCTCTTTCTCAGAGCAGTGGCTGCCTCCCCTTCATTTGCTCTTACTTTTCAATTAAAGCCCTTTTCCTGTTGATGTGTGCTGATTGCCTCAGTTCTAATTTCAATTATCAGTGAAGCAAGGACCCATGCTAGCTAGCTAGCTAGGGCAGCCATCATGCTAGGTGATCTTTCCACTGAGCCCATAGCTCACAGGTGCCAAAGACAATTGAATAAACCTGAGTAGACTTTAGACCACTCAAACCAGTGTATTCATTCACAAAAGGGATCGGGATCATCCCAATATCCAATATAAGAAAATTATGATTGCCTTTTTTTTTTTTTTTTTTTTTTTGAGACAGGGTCTCCTTATATACTACAGGCTGGCCTGGATTCACTATGTAGCCCAGGCTGGCCTTGAACTCATTGGAACCCTCCTGCCTGAGCCTTCCCTGTGCTGGGATTACAGGTGTGTGCCACCACGCCTAGCTTCACGATTGCCTCTTGACGTGAGTGAAACCAAGAAGTTGTAATGGAGCTTTAAAAATTAGGAATTTTAAACCTAAACTATTCATCCGGCTTCCTCATGCTGAGAGCAACAACTGCCACTTGCAGCCCTGGTGCCAAGGACGTTTCAAAAGAACCAGACTGTCAATGTTTTTCTCACTGGTGGGCCAAAGCCTGGCAGAATCTACATATGCATATTTCCTGGCCCTTATTCTACCCCTCCTATAAGTCGAAGTGCTTCTGTGTGTTAGAGCGGAGCAGACTAGTTGATCTCCCAATTTAGCCTAATCATAAATAAACTAATTTTTCTACCTTTATGTGCTTTTCTCATACTCTTTGTATGGGCAGGTAAATAAATCCAGGTAGCCAGGGCCCAGATTCAGGGTTCTGGCTGGGCTCCCAGTAACATGAGGAGACATCTAGATCTTTATGGGGCAAGGGCTGGTGTTTTCCCAACTTAACCTGGCTGCTTTTGAAAGAGTCAGTATTCTTAGGACATTTAAGAGAGTCCTGGGTACTGAATCTGATAAATGTGCTTATGAAGAAGCTGCTGAGTGACACAATTGTCTGTCGAGAGTCATTGACTATTTCTGTAGAGAACCTAATGTATGTTCCCCAACAGGAAAACAAAAGGGCAACAGAATGAGTAATGGTCATTAAGTTGCTTTCTAGCTCTCTGTATCAGCTTGGTCCAAAACCAGGACCATTTATTTCTCAGGCTTATAAAAACAAGCACACTGGTTTGACTAGATTGAGTCCTGTCGCTCCATTCAAAAAATAAAAACAAAAACAAAAAGCCAACAAACAGCCCAAGACAATACCTTGGCAAAACTTCTCCAAAGAGACCCCCAAGTATAGCTGTTTGCAAATAGAATTAATGTCCAAGCAGACACACTATTTGTTCCAACTGTAAAGGAGACCAGAACATTACATTTAACATGAGTATTTCCAGGCTTTCACCCATTCTAGGAGGAAGGCTCATTTGTCGTTCAGACAGGCATTCATTGTGCTGCTCTAGTGAAGGAATGGAGAAGCATAAGGAACCTCAGAAGGCTGGGCTGATTTGCAAGGCTCAGCTAGATTTTATGCTTCTCTTAGAGGAAGGAAAGGAGACAGAAAGAGAGCCAGAGAAGTTTCGAGGGTGGGAATTAGAAAAAAGACATAAAATGAGCTGACTTTAAAAGAGGATTCTGAGACTTCTGAGAGAGTGACCTTAAGGATTCAGCATAACTGCCATTCTGAGTGACACTAAGATACTGAAAGTTAGGAAAGATTTTTAGACATTTTCATGTATAATAAATGAATTCTTTTGTGCTGTAATATGAAGGATTTTTCTTTACAAATGTCAAAAACTCAGACTAAACCCAGTTTAAGAAAAGGAATATGTTTGGTTTAAAAAATGAAAAATCCACAGATGGGTAACTTCAAATAAGCCTGGATCCAGAGGTGCAAACAAAATCTCCCTTTTCCTCTCTATTATCTTCAAAGAGTCTGTTCTTGGGTAGTGATTTCTTCCCACTTCTTCACCTTTCATAATATCATCCTTGTGGGTAATCATGCCAGGAGAAACGAAGCACTTATTTCTCAGTAGTTCCAATAAAATCTTGGCATTATGTCTCATTGGCAATTTCTGAATCATTACACCCAACCATATACTTTAGCCTGGAGACAAAAAAATGGAAGAGGGTCATTCTACAAAGGAAAATCAAGGTTCTATTACCAGAAGAAACCAATTAGTAGTGGGAAGGCAAAAAAAGAAAATGTTTAAAAGAAACTTTAGTTAAGATTTATATAGCTTTTATTTTTAAAAAAATTTTGGACACCAAACTAATGTTTCTTTGGAAAATGACATATAGACATGAGCAGGAAGGCAGATGAAATGTTCTTTTAACTTAAAAAATAAGCAAAATGTCTTGCTGCTTCTATAAAAGAGAAACTAGAAAGCATTTTAAAAATGTATTTTGGATTGAGTTTCCATATACAAACAGCTTTTAAGTAAGGAGACACCTTTTCTGATTCCAACAAACAAATCAGATCCTCAAAGCCCTGAATGTGTTACCACAGTTTCTAGTTAATATTGTGGAAATATTTGTTTCCTCCGTCAGCACCACGAACTTCACACTCACTGTTAGATACAAAGCTCAGTACTTATAGCACTCTGGGCTAAGAATTGGCTTATATATATACCCACACAGGGAGGCCAACAGTTACACCAGCATTCAGATTTTTATCAGCCTCAAATACCTGGCATACAATCACAAACCTTAAAATAAGGAGACTTGCAATTGCAAAGTTCAAGTTGAAACATTTGCCCTAGTCTCCAAAGTATTTATAAAACAAAGTGCACCAACAATAAGCACAGATATCTATTCTCCATCAATCCATTCTTTCTCCTTCATCACTTATTGTACTATCAGTACATTGGCTTGAATCACCATTTACTATGCTTCAGAGTCCTTATTGAAAGGGGATAATAGTGACTAATAAGTCATGTTGCACAGCAACATTTTGGTCCACAGAGGACTACACATACAATGGTATTAGAGACCATATAGGTGGAGACCATATATAAAGAGCATACACAGTGAAACAAAAAACACAGTGAATACTGCCGCTGAGTCCCATACAGTGGAAAGGCAGGGGTCTTCCAGAAGTGGTGCCTGGATCCTTAGTAGCAGAGTAGTGATGTGTGACAAGTTTCAAGCTGTTCTGTGTAGTCAGTTGTAAGCTACATTTGCGAGAAGGTGTGTTTTAAAGTGTGCCATAAGTCATGGATCACGAGCAACACACTTTGTTGGAGTTGCATGATCGTGCTGCTTCAGATTCCAGCAATTTTTTTTTTTTATGTGGGTACCAGGAGTCAACCTCAGGGCCTCGAGCTTGCCAGCAAGCACTTGTGCCACTAAGCAATATCACCAGCCCCTTTTTTTCCTTTTTGTGGGTTCCGGGAGTCGAACTCAGGACCTCGCGCTTGCCAGGCAGGTGCTTATGCCACTGAGCCATCTCACCAGCCCCAGATTCCAGCATTTTAAGAAATGTCATCACAGAGAATAAAACTTGGGTCTATGGTTACGATCCTGAGATCAAGATTCAGTGTTCTCAATGGAAATCACCTAGTTTTCCTTGTGCAAAAAAAATTGTGCCAATCAAGATCCAATATCAAGATGATATTGACTATTTTTTTTTTTTTGGTTTGTTTGTTTTTTTTACCTTGCTGGAATTGTGCAAGCTGAAACACTATGGTGAACTCTGAATATTATAAGGGCTTATAGTATTTAAGAAGCAATTTGCATAGAAAATGGCCTGGAAAATGGGGAAATGGTTTTTCCCCAAATGGGGAAAATGGGGAAATGTCCTCCATCATGACAACACTCCATATCACACATCACTTTTAGTATGGCAATTGCTGTCAAACAAAAACATTACAGTGTGTCTTTATTCACCTTATTCACTGAATCTGGCACCATGCAACTCCTAGATCTCTTCCAAAGTCAAAATGGCCATGAAAAATAAATGTTTTGAATCACTTCGGGACATCAAGGCAGCCATGATAGCACAAGCGAAGACACCCAAGAAAGACATCTTCCAGAAATGCTTCAGAAAGTGCCAAAAATGATGAGACAAGTATGTTTTAAGTGAGAGGAAGTATTTTGAGGTGCATTAATGGCAATGTGTCTTTTACTGTATAAATATTTTAAACATTCACCATATTTTTTACCACACTGTGTACAGTCTAAAGAGAGTAGTTATTAATTCAGCTTCAGAAACCACAAGGAAATGAAAACCAATGCTGATCTTTTCTTTTTTAAAAAATAGTGACAGGATCTATCACTATTTAAAATTTCTGATTATTACAATTGCAAATGTACCTGTGATTTAAAAAGCATGCAACAAACTAGAACAGAAGAAAACTACCTCAAGGTGAAAAAGGCTATATATGAAAAAAAGCACAGTAAATATCATAGTGTTGAAACACTGAGTGCTTTTCCTGAGGAATAAGAGAAGGATGGTTTCTTTTGCCATCTCTGTTCAACATGGTACTGAAGTCCTAGACAGAGTCATTAAACAGGAAAACAATTTTTAAAATCTACTGTGAAAAGATACAAGTAAAGTTACCTCTGTTCACAGACAGCATGCCCTTCTATGGATAAAACCCTAAATACTACACACACACACACACACACACACACACACACACTGTTTGAACTAATAAAGGAATTCAGCGAAGTTGCAGGATACAGAGCCAAAAATAAAAATCAGTTGCTTGTCTGTAGACTAACAACAAACAATCAGAAAAGGAAATTAAGGAAGCAATCCCATTTACAATAAATTAAAAGAGAATAACATATTTAGGCAATAAACTTAGTCAAAAAGACAAAGGCTTATAAATGAAAAAATATAACCTTATCAAAAGAAATTAAAGATATCAGTACAACCCACAGTGATCTATAGATTTAAGACAATCTCTACGAAAATTCCAAGAAGTATTTTTTTTTGCAGAAATAGATAAATCTATTCTAAAATTCATACAGAACTTTAAGTGACCCTGAATAGGAAAAACAATTTTAAAGCTAGAGAAGAATGACTGGAGCTCTCAGACTTCCTAATTTCAAAACTTATTGCAAAGCTATAGTAATCAAAATAGTGTGGTACTGGCACAAAGACACAATATAGACCAAAGAATAGAACAGAGAACCAAAATTAAACCCTCACATATAGGGTTATTATGGTTTGGATCTGAAGTGGCCCCCAAAAGCTTATGTGTTGAAGGCTTGGTCCCCACTGCAGCCATGTTCAGAGGTGGGGACTTAGGAATGTTATTGGCTAATGAAGGGTCTGACCTGATCAATGGACTAACCCACTGATAGGTTCATAATTTAATGGATTCTTGGGAAGTGGTAAAAAGACAGGAGGTAGGCCCAAGTTGGAGACAAGTATGTCACTGGGGGCATGACCTGGAAGGGTATATCTTGCCTCCTTCCTTTCTCTCTCTCATTATCTGTCTCATATTCTCTCTCCCTCTTTGTGTCTCTCCCCTTCTTCTCCTTCCCCTTCTTCTCCACCTCCCCTTTTCTTTCTCTCTTTCTTTCTTGGCTCTCACTCTCTTTCCTCATCATAGTGTGAGCAGCTTTTCTTTGCCACACCTCTTCATCCCCACAGGCCCAGAAACAACACCCTAAATGATCATGAACTGAAAACTTTGAAACCATGCACCAAACAAATCATGTCCTTTTAACAATTAGTTGAAGCTGATAAGAGAGAGGGTATGGTTCAGGATGAGTAGCACTTTTCCGACATGGGTAACTAGATAAATGGAAGTCCCATTCACCAGTGACAAAGAAAAAGTGAATTTGAAGAGAAAATGGCAAGTTCAATTTTTACATGACTGTTTGAAGCACCTGCTGGATAGACAGAAATAATTATAAGGTGTTAGTCTAGAGCCCAGAGGAGGGTTGTGGGTTAAAGATGCAGCATCAGTAATGAATACGTGTCATGAAAGAGCCTTAAATTACCCAGAGAGAGGATGTAGAAAGAGGTAAGAAGAGTGACAAGTGCAGAATCCTTAGTAAAACAAAATCTTAAGCCTGGGCAAAGAATACAAACCAGCCAATGAGCTAATAAAAGAGAAGAGAGGTACAAATAAAGTGAAGGAGGAGAAATTCCAGGAAGACATAAACTGTCCTAGAGTCAAATATCTAAAAATATGCCAGGCTCTCTCCTGGATAGATTCAAACAAACAAAATATTTGCTCAGTCTGATAGCTCTATTAGTGACATCCCTATTTCTTTCCTTCTTCTAAGTGCTAAACTTCTTGACAGAGGTGTTTTCCATTCTGTCTCCAATTCCTCATCTCAACTCTCCCCCTAGAATTCAGCAGTGTGGTTTCTGCTTTTTTCATTCTACCACTCTTGATTTCTCAAGGATCTTCAGGTTATCTTATCAATGGCTTTTTCTCAGCCTAGTCTTTTGGAGATGATACAAGGAAGCACCAGTAGGAGTTTAGGAGAGTAAGAAAGAAAAGAGAAGCCCATAAATGGTGTTCTATTAAATCAGTTACCTCTGTGGGTAATTCAAGTTTCATTCTGATGCAGAACTCTAGTTAGTTTAGAGAATGCACTCAGTGTTATCGTAAGGGATGAGGGATGTGAGGTATTTAATATGCCAACTGTAGTCAGCCCTTGGTTGTGGGCTCCTGCATCGGAGTGAGGATGGGGACACCTTAATTTCCCAGCACTTGTGGCTCAACATTGCTGAGGCACAGTGGGAGCCAGCCACTGAGAGTCCTCAGAAAATAGGAGTCCAGAATCCCACTTTATAACTACAAGACCTGAGAGTATGTGGACAGAACACTAAGTGGATCTGCTACATCCCTTCTTCTTGGTGTCTCCTACATTTTTTTTTTTTTTACTCTACCCTCCACCTTTCTTCAAGTATTCTCTTTCTTTGATTCTTATCCTGGTACCTTAATCTGCTTCTCATTCCCTTCTTTGACCGCCTTATCCCCTTGAATAATTATTTTGCATCCTTGTACCTCCCAAACAAAGCAAAGTGGAAAGTGGAACTCCAGCCCTCAGCCTTCTGTTCTTTGTTTCTGTACGGATTGACTTGGATTGTTTTATCCTCATTACCTCAAGTCTTGCTTTTATGCAGATTACTCCCAGTATGGTGTATATAATTATGTTCAACGACTTGGCAGTTGAGATCAAGATTTATTTAAAGGTCTTCAGGAGGAAAAATAAAAAGACTTTGGTTATCTTTTGTAGCTCAACAGACTGAAATATCTATAAAAGTCTGCTGGGAGTCATTCAGGAATTACACTTCCCGCTGAAAGTGTGAGAAGCAGGCCCGATATATGACTCAGCTCGCAATCAATGGAGCATTATGCTTCAAGGAAATAGGAAACTCTTGTACCAGTTTAGAATTTGTCACTAAATCTTGTCTGATTCTTTGTCCAGAAAGAAGTTCAGCTCCCTTTTGCCGAGGCCTGAGCTCTTGGGATCTTTGCATATTTCAAGAGGAGGACCGTGATTAACAATGTTTACTCTCAAGAAAAGCAATGTGATGCATGTCTTTAAATCAAGCTTGGGTGTGGGCAGGGGAAGAAAAAGACGGAGAGAGAAAGAAATACAGACAGACACAAAGACAGAGAGAGACAGATGATTGTGGTGGTAAACAGGGAGAAGTGGGGAGTTGGCTGGTATGGGAAAACTAAGGGATGGGTGGTTGAGCAGGCAGATCCTTGTTCTAGCTCCTTCCATCCCACTGATTCCTCAGTGAGTGGTGGGGAAGGGAGGGACTGTGTTCAATCTTTCAATCATCATTTGTGAATTTCCTTTAGCTCTACCTCTGGCTCATACTTAAGAATAGAGCCCTGAAAATTTTATTGAAATCTCTGAGCACATGGGAGAAGTTTGACAAGAAGCCCAAAAATTCTGATTCCTGATATTTTATGATGTATTTTTTAATGTTTTGTTTTTATTTTCTTTCTAGAAGTTTGAAGATGTTGTGTTTATCCTCAGCATTCTAAAATTTTGCTAAGGTATGCCCTATGAGTACTGTGCTGGATAAACACATCCAATCTGCAAACTCCTGCATATCGTCCTGAATTATTTCAAGGATTATTTCCTCTCCTCTGTTTTCTCTGTTCTTTTTTTTAATGGATTCTTTTTTCAGGTATTGGATTTCCTGATCAGGTCTTCTAATTTTCTTATCTTTTCTGTCCTATATTCCATTTTTAATTTTTGGTCCTTTTGTTTCATATTAAAGGAGATATTCTTTCACCCTTTTTACTATTTGTTTTAATTTGTGTTATCACGTTCTGAATTTTCAGGGATCCCTCATGTTCTCTGAATATTCCTTTTGATGAACACACCATTTTTCTCTTTCACTGATACAATACCTACCTCTCTGAGGATTTTTGTGATTTCTAAAAATATCTTTTTTGCATTTTCTTGGATAGTCTCAGTTTCCTCAAAGTTATCTTTACCTATTTGTTTTATTTGGTGGTCTCTCTCAGGCTTTCCTCAGATGCTTGGTGATTTTGGCCTCTTTTTATATTTAAGAATCAGGAATAAAAAGCTGACTGGAAGTTCTGAAAGCACTGATTGGGACTTGTGACCTTTGGATTTCTCTGTACAGTGGTCTCGCAGACCAATTGGGAAATCATTGTTAGAAGCATAGTTATATACACCACACTAGGAGTTTCTCTTGGGGTTATCAAGATACTCAGAGAAGAATGCTCTGACTAGCTACAGGCCTGGCTACTAGGATTCGGGGAGCCAAGAGGAAGAAGAGGACTGGTGGTTTCAACATTCAGTATTTGAACCTTTACATAATGCTCCTGTTTTCCATCTGCATCTCCCAGTCCTCAATTGTGCCCGATGTCTCCTAGTGTGGGAACTCAGATTTTTCTTCTCCAAAGAACAAATATCTGAGAAGAAAGCCTTTCAGTCTTCTATTAGGGTGGGGGACAGGTAGTGTCCCTGCTGCACATTTTGGGGAAAGGCACCTGGGAATCGGACAGTTAAAAAGAACTTTTAATCTCTTTTATCTCAGCGCTTTGTTAGCCCCATTTGGAGAGGTGCCTGGTGCTACCAATTTTTGAGAGCTTTGACTTTTGCTGTGTAAATCACATTGCTTCCTATCTTTTATAGTCACAGATTTAGGGTTCACTTTACTAATCTGCTAAACCAATCTACTAAGCCAGTTTAGCACTTATCTGGGCATTTTCTAATTTCTAAAATTTACTTATCTCCTTTCCTTTCCTGTTTGTTCTTACGGATCTATCTATCTATCTATCTATCTATCTATCTATCTATCTATATATCTATATATATATATATTTTTTTTTTAAATCCCTTCCTGGGGTTTTAAATGAGATTTTGAGACAGTGAAGTTAGATTATGCTTTCTATTTGTCTCTTGATTTAAATGACCTGGGAGAAAGCCTGGGGTATTCCACCCTTGTTAGGGCTCTTCTCTAGAAATAGGTGGTCAGGAAAGGAGCCCGGGTCCCTGGAGGAGCATCTGAAGAAGAGAATCCTTACTATCAAAAACATACAAAGAACTCAAAAAAATCAGACCTCCCAAATTTAAAGACCCAATCCAAAAATGGGCATCTGAGATGAATAAACACTTCTCAGATGAAGAAATACAAACGGCAAATAAATACATGAAAAAATGTTCAACATCACTAGTCATTTGAGAGATGCAAATTAAAACAACACTGAGATTCCATCTCACCCCAGAAAGAATGGCTATTATCAAGAAGTCAACTAATAACAAATGCGGGAGGGGCTGTGGGGAAAAAGGAACCCTTCTCCACTGTTGGTGGGAGTGTCGACTGGTGCAGCCACTGTGGAAATCAGTGTGGAGACTCCTCAAAAAACTAGGATTAGAGGTCCCATTTGACCCAGCTATTCCCCTTCTGGGTATCTTCCCAGAAGAATTAAAAACATCGTACCATAGCAATATATGTGCACCCATGTTTATAGCAACACAATTTGTAATAGCTAGGTCGTGGAAACAACCCAAATGCCCATTAACCGAGGAGTGGATAAAAAAGATGTGGTATTTCTATACAATGGAGTACTACTCAGCCATAAAGAAAGATAAACTGGAAACTTTTATAGGTAAATGGATGCAACTCGAGAAAATACTCACAAGCGAAATAAACCGGATGCACATTTGTAAACATCGTATTGTCTCCCTAGTATGAAAATGCAATTTCACTGTGACTATTCCATTCCTTAGTCTTCTATTTTTACCTAGCTTTTACATGGCTTAATCTTATACTGAGTAATGTTTCTCTCCAAAAAGTATTTGTACATTCTCTAATGCTTGAGTTTGTTAATACATGAGAATGTTTACTTGTTGTCTTTAAAAAAATAAATAAAAAAAAAAGAAGAGAATCCTGTGAACCTAGAATATTCAACTTTCCCCCAGCCTAAAGAGGATGAGGATTCCTGCAGCTCAGTGTATACAGCCCCTTAAGACTGTGAATCTGCTATCTGAGGCTCACTGGAGATTACAAGAGAGGGTCTTGACAAAGACTCTTTGTTTGCCAAACTTCAGCCAAGCTCCTGAAATTTTCTGATCCATTTGTGCCTTTCCTTGGAAAATTCAATTTTCGCAAACACCCTCCCCCCATATCTGACTATTCTCAATATCTGATTAGTCTCTACATTGCTTCCCCCCCCGCCCCCCAGTGATGTCTCATTACCCTGGCTTGTCCTCAGCAAGAATTTGCTTAGGTTGGCTTAGTCAGACCCATTACCCCCTTACTTAGTAACTTTCATTCCACTGACCAACACCTTACTTCTTAGCTATAAATTCCCACTTGCCTATGCAATTTTGGAGTTGAGTCCAATCTCTCTCAACCACCATTACACCTATCCCAATAATCCTGAATAAAGTATTCCTAATCATGCTTTAACAAGGATCATTATTTTTTTCTTGAACAGAACCCACCTCAGATTTTGCCCTCCAAGATCCAGATCACTTTGCAGCATCCTTCCTATACTTACACCTCTTCTTTTGCCCCATTTAGCCTGATCTCCTGGCAATCTGTCTTGTGTGAAGAAGATAAAAACTCTTCACTGAGAATTTGACATTCACAAACTATTAAAAATAAAATCAGTTTGTTAGACAATCAGAATGCTGGAGATGGAAAGAACTTTGAGAATATCAAGTTTAACTGTGCCATTCTAGAACTGAGGAACTGGTGGTTCCAGAGGGGTTAATTGGTTTGTTCAAGGTCTCACAAGTGACCTAGCAGCAGAGCTAACAATAGAAATCAGCCCTTCTATCCCTAGTCAGGAATCTGTGCCCAGCACCACCTGCCATGTGGGCAGACTGCCAGTCTGTATGTCCCCATCTCCTTAAAGGTCATTAAAATGGTTCATAAACTACCTTATGGCTGAAGCAGACTTCACTCTAATTTTTATCACATTATTATTTCAAATAGTATTAAAATGCCCAGTGTGAGCAATTACATTTTGAGTTTTAAAATGAAAAAAATCTTTAAGGATTAATGGAGAAGGAAGGTACTTCACGTTTAGAAAATTTGGCAGCAGGCTGGTTGTTCTTTGTGTTTAGAGAAGGCGCAGAAAGGGCTGTTGTGCAGCTCAGTGGAACAAAACTTTTGTCTTAGTTACTTTTCTCTCGTTACTAAGACAAAATACCCAACACCCAAAGTTAAAGAGGGAAAGGTTTATTTAGCTCACAGTTTGTAGAGGTTTCTGTCCATAATCGGCTGGCTCCAAGGCAGGGTGGCTTGGAAGAGGGGCAACAGAGAAGAGCCCCAGTTCATGGCAAGCAGAAGACAGCAAAAGCAAGCAAGGAAGAGAGAAGACAAGCCTCTTTCTGTCCCTTATATTGTATCTAGGCTACTGGGATTAGGGCAGTCCCAAACCAATCAGTGGACTGATTTAGTAAGCACCCACCCTTAATCCTAACACCCTTAATCATAGTTTTGCACCATGAATCAATCACACCCTCTAGATTCAGCCACCTCTGACAAAGCCCCAACTATGACTGCATGAGGCTTTGGGAAGACATCCAGACACAACCCATAACAACTTTACTTTGCATATGTGAGGCCCTGAGTTTGATCCCCAGCAATACATACACACACACACACACACACACATACGCACACACACACACACACACACACACACACACACATGGAGGTAAAGGGGGTTGAGAGGATGATTAAAGTAAGGAGCAGAGAACAAAAGTAAGAAGCCAGGATGGGCTACATGTGCCCTAATAATTCCATGGATTCTAGCCATAGTGATCTCATTTCAGATGCTATAGTTTGAGTCTTAAATGTCCCCCGAAGGGCCATGTGTTAAATGATTAGTACTTGGTATTTTGGGGACATGATGGAAACTTTAAGAAGTGTGCCCAATATGGGCTCTTCCAATCATTGTTTTATGCCCTTGAAAGCTATATTAGGACCCTAGGCCTTCCTCTTCCTTTCTTTCATACCTGGTCTTGAGGTAAATGGTTTTGCACCACCATATGCTCCCACCATGATGTGATGCCTCACCACAGGCCCCAAAACAATGGAGTCAACTGACCATGCACTGAAACATACAAAACTGTGAGTCAAAATAAACTTTTCCTCTTTTTAAAATTGAAAATCTTACAGTAATGGAAAACTGGCTAACATCCCCCTCCCACTTTCCTTTTGTTTGTATTTGCACACATATGAGCAGGAGATTCCCAGGAGATAGGTGGATCTGTGTATATTAAGTGCAGCTACTAGGATATCATTTAAAATGAAATTTCCCAGAGCAAAGATTGCGAGTCACAAAGATCCTAGTGGGAAAGTATGGACTATGGGGAAGAGTTGCTAAGATTAAGGTTGTTTTGTTGCAGAAATCTGACACCGAACCAGATGGAAGACCCTTTGCACCGAGGAGTTGGAAGGCAAATTTTATTATGCTAGCAGGCTACGGGGAACCACGTCCAAATCACTAGCCTCAGCTCAGAGTGAAACAAAACCTTATATACATTTTTGTAAGCAGGAAGTACAAAAGATAGCAGGTTATTACATGATTGGTTACATGAATTAAATCGTATGTTGTCAGGCAGGCTTGTTCTAAGCAGGTTTACTTTAAAGGAATTGTTTATCATAAGGCAGGAACTTCCTGGGAGGGAGGGGGTTTGAGTGGAGCAGGTAACATTAAATGTGTCCTTGACTGGGCTGGTCTGTCCTAAGTATAAAGTCCTTGAAGAATGTTGGAAAAACTGGATATATATTTTTAGGCAGGAAAAACACAGACATTACAGCTAGATGTGGTCAGATTGACCTAGCAACTATCTGGGAGAAGCGGCTGGACGCAGACAGTTGAGGCTGACTGAGTTTAGCAGTCTAAATATGTGGCAGGCAGCATGAGCATAGTCAGAGGCTACTAATTGATGGGACTGCAGTGAAATTTCTGTAAGTTTTCTATTCTATAGCTTTGCTGTTACAGTTTCTGTAAATACTTGTTGAGCAGCAAGTCAAATTTGGTCCATTAGATTTCAGAAGTGGTAGATATTTGCTCTTTTTAGCAAATCCAACACATATTCCTCCTTTTCTTGGTAATGTTTTCCATATTTATGCCCATGTTCCATGTGCTTTGAAGATACCTGATGCTACCCTTCTTCTGACTTAGAGATGGAGTATTGATATGAGATATAGTGCTTCTATTAAGCCGATAAATACTATCCCAGTCACCACAGCAACAAGATCAGGGAAGAACAAGTCTAACCAGACTAAACTCAGTACTTTGGTTCAACAATTGAGGGAGGAGAAGTGCTAGTCTTCTTTCCATGTGAACAGGGAAGTACGTGGGTACAGGCGCCTCTGACCATCATCTTGGAATTACAGGGAGAGAAGCCTGTCAAGAATGGAGCTGACAGTGGGGAAAATAGAATTGAGAAACTGAGAAACTGGGTCCTGATCCCATGATGTTTGCAGCTGAATAACACCCAGCTTAGGATTCTGGACTGTTCAGTTACATGAACAATTATATTCCTTTATTGTTCAGGTCAGTCTATTTCACTGACTATGGAGGTCAAATGCATAAAAATGCAAAAAAGAACAAAATGTTGATATAGTCTTTTAAATTAAGTTAAATAGTTTGGGCATAGGGGCACATGCCCATAATCCCAGTACTCTGGGAAGCTGAAGCAGGAGGATCCCAAGTTTGAGCCTGGCCTGGCAATTTAGCAACTTAGCAAAACTGTCTCAGAATAAAAATAAATAAATAAATAAATAAAAGGGCTGCTTCAGTGTAAAGGCTCTGAGTTCCTTTCCCAAGAAAGGGGGGGAATTTTTAATAAGAAAAAAGAAGTGTTAAAGTTCAGCTTTTTACTTGAGTGGGGAAAGGAAAAGAAAGAAGACAGACAATGGGCAAACAGGCAGACTCTTATAGTATGACTTAAACTTTCTAAGCTTAAAATTCCAGGAAGAAATTCCAGAATGGCTATTAAATAGACTATGAAGAAAGCTGAAAGTAGAGGGAGTTGGATTCTACTCCTTGCTTGGGACTATGGGAGGAGAAAGCCTCACAGGCCAGCTCTGCACCAACTTAGCATGGCTACAGCTGAGTGAAAGAGTAGTTTGGCATAGACAAGCACAGTGAGGGTGGAGCTGACACGCCTGACCCTAGTCAGACTCCTGTATGGTGTGGTAGGGACATGGAACTTGCTGCATATACCAAGAAAGACATGCATAGAAAGTAGCTGCAGTAGCTGAAGCAGGTCTATCCTGAGGTTCCTGATGGTGCAACAAATGACCTCATAGCCAAAAGTTGCAGGCGGATTACCTGGGCCGGAATCCTCTGGGAGTCACAGCCAGACATGAGTGGACTCCGCAGGGCTAGTGAGGACCAGTAGTGCCAAAATAAGCTACACTGTTGCATCTACTTGGCTTTCCTTATTGATAATTCCTCATGTGATTGAATTTTTTATTTTGATGCTTGAAAGAGTGTTTATGCATTTGTATTTTTAAGTCGGTATTTTTATTGTGGTCAAATATACACAGCCATAAACTTTTAACACTTTAATCCTTTCCCCAGGACTTCACACATGGTAAGAATGAACGCTACTACTGAGCTACACTGCAAGTCCCATTTTAACCATATTTACCATAAGTGGGTAGTTTTATAGCATAAAGTACACTCATATTGTTGTGCATCATTGTGTTGTTGGTCACACCATCCATCTCCAGACTTTTTTCTTCTTCAGTTGAAACTCCGTACCCACTAAACACTATGTCCCCATTCTCCACCCTTAGCCCCTGATGGCACAATTCTATTTTCCATCTCTGTGAATCTGATCACTCTTAGGTATGCCATATAAATGGAATCATACAAGAACTTTTCTTCCATGAGTGGCGAGTTCCCCTTAGCACAATGTCCTTATGTTACAGCACGTCTCAGAATTTCTTCCTTTTTAAAGTTGATTAATATTCCATTGTATATATTCATATTTGTTTACATAGTCATTGATGAATACTTGAATTATTCCCACATTTTGACCATCACAAATAATGCTATTATGAATATAGGTGTACACATATCTGTTTGAGTCTCTGTCTTTTATTTAAGTATATAGCCAGAAGTAGAATTTTTGGATCATATGACAATTCTGTTTTTAATACTTTGAAGACTCACTATATCATTTTCTACATTGTTTGTACCATTTTACAACACCACCAGCAATGCTCAGGAGTTCCGTTTCACCCTATCTTTGCCAATACTTGTTTTATATTATATTATATTATATTATATTATATTATATTATATTATATTTTTTCAGTACTAGGGATTGAACTGAGGACCTGCACACTGAGCTACATCCCCAGTACTTTTTTATTTATTTTTGAACAGAGTCTTGCTAAGTCCCTAAGTTGCCCAGGCTGGGCTTGAGCTTGGGATCCTCCTGCCTCAGCCTCCCAGAGTACTGGGGATTACCAGCATGTGCCACTATGCTTGGCTTGTTTTTTGTTTTTTCTTTTAAATAACAACATTCCTGATGGGTATGAAGTGGTAAATCATTGTGTTTTTGATTTCCATTTCCCTAATGATTAGTGGTGATGAGCATCTTTTCATGTGCTTTTTGGCCATTTGTACATCTTCTTTAGAAAAATGTTCACTCAAATTCCTTGCCCATTTTGAAGAGGAGTTGTTTGCTTTTTTGTTGTTGGATAGTAGAAGTTCTTTACATATCTGAATATCAATCCAGTATCAAACATATGATTTGCAAATATTTTCTCCTCTTCTGTAGATTGCCTTTCTACTTTGTTGATTTTGTCTCCTGATGCATATAGACATTTAATTTTGATGAAGTCCAACTGGCCTATTTTTTCTCTTGTTGCCTGTACTTTTTGGTTTATAGCCAAGAAATTATTGTTAAATCCAATGTCATGAAGTTTTCCCCATGTTTTCTTCTAACAGTTTTACAGTTTTAGCTCCCATGTTCAGGTCTTTGATCCATTTTTGAGTTAAGAGGTATTTGTATATGGTATAAGGTCAGGGCCCAATTTCATATTTTCGTACACAGAATTCTGGTTTTCACAGTACCATTTGTTGAAAGGACTGTTCTTTCCCCCACTGAATGATCTTGGCACCCTTGTTGAAAATCATGTGACCATTGTCTAGTTAGCTTTCTCTTGCTGTGACAAAATACTTGAGAAACACAATCTAAATTGTATAAATTTATTTATAAATAAATTAGCTTACCTTTTATTTCACATCTTCCAAGTCCATCCATCCCTACTGTTCCTATCTGAGTTCAGACCATTATCATCTCCTTCATAGACCATAAAATTTTCCTAAGTGTTCACAACACTTTTAGTTTTGACTCTTTCAATACATTATTCACACTCCTGACAAATAGATTCTCTGATGCTGAAAATATTTCTAAGCCTCTGAGTGAGTTGGGGTGATGGGGTGTGCATAATCAGAACAGGGGGTAATTGTGTCAAGCACCCAGGTTGAACAATATCACATTTCTGGATCCACTCCTATACCCTTTTCTGCTACAGGTCAAATTAACAAGAATCTGAAACACATGTGCACCCCCCATACACACACCACCTCCCACTACCAATGATAGTGATTCCATTATCATCTTTTCCTGGGCTCACCCCTTGAATCAGTGTAGAAAAGGAAAGACATTCCTGGCATTTTTCATATCTTAATGACAGCTACCAGGGCAGGACCCAAATGTAAGAGTAGAGCTGAATAAGGATCATGATAGAGACAAAGCTGAAGGAGACTTCCCCAAACAAGCAGTTCAAGGATAAGGCAAGGCCACCACAGCAAGAGTCATGAAGGAAATTTCCTTTTCTTAGAAAAGTTTAGTATAGAAAGTGTGGTAGATTAACTAATGGTCAACTTGTAACACCAAGATGAACTGAATTAGCGTAGTTCTGGGTATGGAAGGCCCACCCGAGGATTGCTGCCAACAGCATAAAAGGAGAACAGGAGGGGAAGATGGTAATGCTGTTGATTCTCCTGGAGAAGTTTGTCATGCTGGTTTTCCTGATATGAACTCAGCTGTTATCATCAGAGGAGCTCAGGTCCCCGCTGTCCCTGAGGATGGTAGCGGTTCTCTTCGGGGGAGCTCTGGTCCTTACCTTGAGAGTCGCTTCCTGGCTCCAGTGCAGATCCCTCAGCCTGCTGGCACAGATCCTTCACCCCACTGGCACAGACTTTCTAGCTTCCACCACTGACCTTTGGGCCTTCCCAGTGCAGATCCTTGATACAGACTTGCATGAGACATTGCCATGGGCTCCAGGCCTCCAGCTAGACTCATGGAGGACATTGCCATGGGCTCCAGGCCTCCAGCTGGACTCATGGAGGACATTGCCATGGGATCCAGGCCTCCAGCTGGACTCATGGAGGACATTGCCATGGGATCCAGGCCCTCGGCTGGATTCTTTGGTTCTGTAGTATGTGGACAGATCTCCTGCATTCTTCTGCATTTGACTCTTTGGGTGAATATTACAAAATAATCCTATAAATTATGTGTCCTGTATTAAATCTATTCCCTTGCAAACCCTGACTACAACAGAAAGGTTCATTCTGAACCTAGACAGGACATTTCCATCCTCACTACCAAGCAAAACTACAATAACATCGCCTCAGACAGTGGTCTTCAGCTTGAGGCCCCTGAGCCTTAGATTCACATTTAGACTTTCTGAGAGGTTAGAAAGTCAAGTAGTTGTAAGGTCATCAATTTTCAGATCCTCAAATTCCTTAATTATTTTTTAAATGATTGATATGTGTTTGTATCCTGCAGGCTCTCCTTTCCCACTCTACCTTTTTTTTTTTTTTTTGTGGGTACCGGGGGTCGACCTCAGGACCTCGCGCACCAGCAGGCGCCCATGCCACTGAGTGATATCATCGGCCCTTTTTTCGTATGTGGGTACCGGCAGTCGAACTCGGGGTCTTGTGCTTGCCAGGCAGGCGCTTATGCTGCTGAGCCATCTCACCGGCCCTCTACTGTTTTATAGTTATACCTCTTTACAAAAAAAGGCACGTACTTCTCTCATCCTACATCTCTCTTTGTATACCAAAAAAGGGTGTGTGTGTGTGTGTGTGTGTGTGTGTGTTGGGGGGGGTGTTGAGAAAATGAATCATTGGATAACAAAAGTTTCCATAAATCAGATGTTTTGTATTCTTTGATTTCAACAAAATTGAAGGAGAATGTAAGCAAACTGCCAGCTTAACAAAAACTATGTCATAAAAAAAAAAAAATGTCATTGATGTGATTTTTTTTGACATATAATTTAGGAGGTATTTGAAGCTTAAGTACATTTTTTAATAACAAAATGTCTTCCATTCTTTCATTCCTATCAACTTATTTATATGAAGATTTCTCAGGGCTTACATATATACATATAAATAAAAATAAATATAATTGATGCTGCCTCACTCTAGCAATATAAATTTTCCATTTATGTATTCATGAATTAAATTTTTTAAATGGCCTTCCATCTTATGAATACACTTACTTCAGTAAATTTTACTTCTTAGAGTCTGTCATTCGTTTGTTATTTTAATCAACTGTGCACATATATTATTGTCATAAAAGCATAATACAGATTTTTAAATAATGTACAATGATCATAGCAAATGCTTAAGATACCATTTTGATCCCCCCATGTCCCTACTCTCCCAGTGGAACTGGGGACTAAACCCAGGACCTCATGCATGGGAGGCAATCACTCTATCACTGAGCTATATCTTGAGTCACTTTTTTTAATATTATTTTGAGGCGGTGTCCAATTTGCTCAGGCTGGCCTTAAACTTAGAATCCTCCTGCCTCAGCCTCCTGAGCAGCTGGAACTGCAGGCATGTGTTTTGTTGCCCAGAAGTATGATAGTATGATCAATGAAAGACTTTCAAATATTAAAAAATCTGAGGAGAAAGTGGAATGGAAATATAAATTCAAATATTAAGAATAATGTGGGTCGGTGAGATGGCTCAGCGGTGTAAGCGCCTGCCTGGCAAGCTCAGGGGCCCGAGTTTGACTCCTGGATCCCACATACGATAAAAGGGCCGGTGATATCGCTCAGCGGCACGGGCACCTGCTGGCGTGCAAAGTCCTGAGGTCGACCCCCGGTACCCACACAAAAAAAAAATAATAATAATGTGAAATTTTTTGCTGAAAATGAAATTGTTCATATTATTTTTAAATGGATATTGTTAGGGAGAATATTGAATTGCTTTCATATTTAGATTCTATTGAATTCATTTAAAAGAGTAATATAACAGTTTATTTTAAAATATCAATATTTATAAAATATCAGAAATCATGTCCTTTATAATGATTAAACATGATAAAAATTTTTAAATGTCAAGTGCTAGGGGATACATAGTTTTCAAATTATTTTAGGAACTCTGTGAGTAAAAATGCTTGAAGAACATTGAGTTTTCTGCCCGTCAAACTAATGTTTGTTTTGTTTTCTTTTTTTTTTTAACTTAACCAAGACACTCAAGGACGGTAGTCACCAAAAACATCTGAGTCTGAGGATAAACTTTTTAGCATTGAACCTAGCTCTTAAGCTCTATCTTGGGCCGGTGATATCGCTCAGTGGCACAGGCGCCCGCTGGCACACGAGATCCTGAGGTCAACCCCCGGTACCCACAAAAAAAAAAAAGCTCTATCTACCTATTTCAAATTCTATTAGGCTCCTATCTGGCCAGGCATCTCCCACTGCATTTCCCACTTTGCCTTCCTCAACTCCAAGCAAAAGCCAGGGTGGGGCCTTGTAACTCACCCAAAGCCCACTGTAATAGTTCACATCTCTGGGCCTTTGCTTGGGATAACTTTACCTCTCACTATCCTCAGCTTCCCTTCCCCATCCAACAGGGAATTTCCTTTTTTTTTTTTGTGGGTACCAGGGGTCGAACTCAGGACCTTGCGCTCCAGCAGGCGCCCGTGCCGCTGAGTGATATCACTGGCCCCTTTTTCGTATGTGGGTTCTGGGAGTCGAACTCGGGCCCTCGCGCTTGCCAGGCAGGCGCTTACGCCGCTGAGCCATTTCACCAGCCCCCAACAGGGAATTTCTGATCAAAACTGTCATTCATAACTGGCCCTTATTTTAGGGCAACCAACCATCCCAGTTTTCCCAGGAGTGAGGTGTTTCCTTGGCATGAGGGACTTCCAGTGCTAAAAACAAAACAAAACAAAACATGAGATGACTCCCAGGCCAGTCAGGATGGCTGTTCACCCTACCATAGCACATTAAGGATTCACAGTATGGCCTAGGGAAAGTAGTTCCAGCTTTAGAGGGTTAACTTCTGTCTTCTTCTCCCTACTGATAGGTATATAGAAGACAATCACTCTTCCATAGTCCAAGGACACCTTCTTAGGATAATACAATTCAAATGCTTTAAACGTTTGAGTTATGGTATTTCCAATTACCAGCTCACACTTCAAATAGCTGTTATTTTGTGATCTTAAAAGAAACACTGTCTTTAATTAATTGAACTCATTATGCTTGCATATTCAATACTGCTAGTGTGTGCCTTAGAGCATCACTTCAAAATAATCTGTCTATAAAGATTCAAGGCTCCTGGTCTCCTAAAAATAACTTTGAGAGAAGCATTATAAATTTCCTGTGACTGACTGCACTGTTTGTGTTTGGGCCAGTGAGAAATGGAAAGGTCAATTCAAATAAGTCTAAGGAGAGTTTCCAGGATTTTCAAAGGAAAGAATGCGGTCAGGAGCAGAGAAACCATGGAGACATGTTGCCTGAATGAGCCTCAGTATCCAATCTGTCCAATTTAATAAAAGCTAAAGACAGGCAGTATAGCAACTTGGGTAGGAGCACAGATTCTGAAGCCCAGCAGCCTGGGTTTAAATTTTGTCTCTATAGCTAACTAGCTGTGTGACCTTAGGCAAGACACTTAACTTCTTTGTCCCTCAATTTTTTCTTGTGTAAAATTTGGATAACAATAGAAACTGCCTCCTAGGCTTGTCACAAGTTTGAAATGAATTAATATATGTAAAATGCTTAGTAAGGGTCTGAGACTGTATTTCTCATGAGTCTATATGAAATACCTGGGGAATGAATAGCCACCTGAGAAATGGAAACTAATTATTGTATTTGTAGGGATTCTTTCTTAGTGGAATCTCTAAACTTTCAGAGAATAACTGGATTCAACAGAAGTTGAATGAATTACTGAACCATAAGAATAGATTTCTTAATTCTCTTCTGAGAGTGCTTTGTTCAAATTGTCTATGGCTCACTGAGAAAAGACTTTGTGAGGCAAGATTTTTTTCCCCATTGGAAAATCTGACAATTGACAGCAGAAATATTTTAAATAAATTGTTTTTGGTTAGCAAATGTGTCATCTCTGTGCTTTTCACTGCAAGGATCTGATTTCCATCATTGCTCTTCTTGCCCAGGAAGGGAGGTCAGCATGTGCAGTATGGCTCCATGTCCAGGTCAGCAGGCAGCCTTCCTCAACAGGACTCCCTGTGGTACATAGGCTTGTGAAACCAATTTTGGGTTACCATGGTAACCAAGGGAGCTTCTAAAAATTTTTCTAAGTGAAACATTCATTCAGGACATCATCAGGCATAGCCTTGGGGTGTGGGGTGGGAAGGAGAGGGACAAAAATATACTGTCCCTGGCTCTACTAAGTTCACAATCTGTTGGAAAGAAAGAGTGTAAAACATCATTTATTTGTTTCCTTGATTATAGATGTTCCATTTTTGTTTGTTTTACATTTTAAAGCTTGCAAAATCAAATGCCTCAATGTGTGAGCTCACTTAATATTATAGGGTCCCCGACCCAGATATCTGTTATTAATTAATGGATTAAAAGATGTCCTACAATCTGTAACCTTTATGGAATTGAAGAAATCTGGTATACTAGTGTGCCATTTGCTATGACAGAAGCAGGTACAAAGGTCAGAAGCAGACAAGCAATGGGAGGAGAGGGAAGCAGCATGAGGAGCCCCACACTCCCTGGGAAGTTTTTTGTAAGCATCTATCTTGGTTCTAAATTATTTGGATACAGAAAAATGTACAGGACTCTGCCAGTGCTATGCAAATCACATTGCTTCTCTTTTTCTCTCTTTCAATAAAGTAACCATGGCACACCAACTTCACCTTGTGACACACTAATGACAAAGAGACAGGTAGAATAGGACATGGTGGTGCCAGTCATGGGCCCAGTGATGGCCAGCCCGTGAGCACTCCTTGGCCCTCCCAGCTACATGCCTGGGCAGCCCTGGTTGAGGATGCTCTGTCTGGCTATTGTGAGGGGCAGAGGTGCTTCCCGCTGAACTAATATGGAACACACTGGATGGAACGCGGCGCATACTGTGGAGCTCCAACACTCCATCCCTCCCCTGCCCCCAGTACTGGCACCAGGACCTCACGGTTGAGTTACATCCTCTCACGCTGAGTAGTAGAAAATACATGGCAGTCTTTGAGAACCTGTGAGTAGTTTCACGTGAATGGAAATTATAGGCACAAGACAAAGCTGGACAGGGAATGAAAGCCTGATTTCAGCAGGATTCCAGTGTCAAGTGAAGGAAATTACCTTTTCCCCTTGATGCAGCGAGGAACCCCTAGAGAATTTAACCTGGAGGGAAAGATTCGTGTTTGTTTGTTTGAGACAAAGTCTCACTATATAGTTCTGGCTGGCCTCGAACTCACTATGTAGCCCAGGCTGGCCTCGAACTCACTATGTAGCCCAGGCTGGCCTTGAACTTGTGGCAATCCTTGATTTGTGTTTAGAACCATCACCCTGACAACTATGAAAAGATAGAGTCAGTGGGAGCTATGGGCAGGGCAGGCTGCTTAAACTAAGGTAGAGGCTCCAAGGATAGAAAGCAGGCCTCTTAGGATGCTCAGGTGGTAGAAATGACAGTATTTAATGACTGGTGAAGGAAAGGGAAGAGGAGATTGCAGAGTGAATAATGTCAGAACTGGTTCAGGAAAATGATCCAGAAAATGGTACTATGCATAATTTTTTCTTTCCTGTACCAAATTTTTTTTTTTCTTATGGTGCAAGACCCCAGGGCCTCACACACACTCTAGTATCATTTTAATGAATTGTCTCAACCTCTTGTGAGCAAAATTCCATAGAACTGTTTCAAAAGCTCATTTTCTTCTAGTCCAGTTGCAATTAAGATGTCTATTAGAGGAAACAGAGAACCCTTTATGAGGGCTGATTTCACAGGCAGTTTCCAGAGACAGTGGCAGGTGGGTACATAGCCCGTGCCACTTCTATGGTTCCTGACTCCCACGCTCTGGCCCCTCTCTGTCAGCAAGATGCTTCAGCTGGAGCTTCCCATCAGCCCTTCAGCCTCTAATTGACTAGATCATGGAGCCAGGCACTTCTGGATTATCTAGCCAATACCTCCAAAGCACACAACAATAACCTTTTTATTAATTTTTATTTTTATTAGTACATTTTTTCAGTACATAATGATTACACTCATTATGGGGAATTGGCGGATGTACACACAACACATTTTAATTCTTTTTATGTCTACTTCCCTTTCTGCCATCTCCCTCCCTCCATCTCTTGGTCCCCTTCCCATTTGCAAAAGATCTATCTCCATGTTTCCTATTATCTGTCTTTTATTTTGCTCTTTATTTATATTTGTAGCATTTAAGCTTGTGTGTCTGGTTTATTTCACTTAATGTTATGGTCTCAAGATGCATCCACTTTATTAGAAATGACTGAAATTTATCCTTCTTTATAGCAGAGTTGTACCCCACTGTGTATAAATACTGCATTTTCTTTATCCATTCACCTATTGATGGGTGTATAGGCTGCTTCCAAGATACAGCTATTTTGAATTATGCGGCTATAAACATGGGTATGCATGGTGTATCGCATGATGTCTTTAAGTCCTCTGGGAAGATACCTAGAAGGGGAATACCTGGGTCAAATGGAATTTCTATTTTTAGTTTTTTGAGGAATTCCTATAGTGATTTCAATAGTGGTTATACTGTTTGCATTCCCACAAACCATGTAGAACAGTTCCTTTTTTCTCTGCAGCCTTGGTAGCGTTTGTTATTTGAATTCTTCATGATAATCATTCTTTCTGAAGTAAGGTAGAATGTCAGTATTGTTTTAATTTACATTTCTCTAATGGCCAGAGATATTGAACATTTTTTCATGTATTTATTGACCATTTGTACGTCTTCTAAGAAGTATCCATTTTAATTGTCCCTTTTTGATTGTATATTTTATTTTGGGAAGTCCAATTTTTTTGAGTTCTTTGTATATTCTAGATATTACTCCTCAGTCTGAGGAATAGCTAGCAAAATTTTTTTTCCATTCTGTGGTTTTCTCTTCACTCTTCCTTGCTTCCTTTGCCATGCAGAAGCTTTTTAATTTGTTTATTCTTGGTACTATTTCTTGTGTAATTGGGCTTCTGTTCAGAAAATCCTTTCCTACACCTATGACTTCAAGAGGCCTATTTTATCTTCTAACAGGTTGTCTCTTTTTCAATATTTAGATCTTTAATCTACTTTAATTTTTATTTAGTACATGGTGAGAGATGTGGGTCTAGATTCAAACTTCTGAATGTGTGCAGCCAGTTTTCCCAGCACCATTTGCTAAAGAGGATATCTTTCCTCCAGTGTATGTTTTTGGCTCCTTTGTCAATGGTCAGATGGCTGAAGGTGCCTGGAGTTGTTTCAGTATCCTCTGTTCTGTTTTATTGATCTATATGCCTGTTTTTGTGTCATTACCATGCTGTTTTTGTCATTGTAGCTTATCATTGTAATATAACTTGAAATCTGGGATTCTGATGCTTCCTGCTTTGTTCTTGTTGCCCAGGATTACTTTTGCCATTGTGAGTCTCTTCTAGTTCCCTATGAATTTTAGGATTGTTTTCTCTAGTTCTGTGAGGAATGCTATTGGTATTTTGATTTTGATTGCATTACATTTACATATCAGTTTTGGAAGTATGGCCATTTTGACATTTGTTGCACCTGACAGTGCTGGGATTACAGGTGTATGCTACCACAGCTGGCTTTTGTTGAGGACTTTTGTGTCAATGTTTATTAGAGAAATTGGCCTGTAATTTTCTTTTTCAGTTGGGTCCTTGTCTGGTTTTGGAATCAGATAATGCTAGCTTCAGGCATAAGTTTGAAAGTACTCCTTCCCTTTCAATGTCATTGAAGAATTTGAGGATTATTGACATTATATCCTCCCTGAAGGTCTTACAGAATTCAGTGGTGAATCCATCAGGTCTTGACTTTTCTTAGTTGGTAGGTTTTTTATTATTGCTTCGATTACATTGCCTATTATTGGATTGTTCAGAGTTTTTATGTCTTCTCCATTTAGTTTTAGTAATTCATATGTGTCTAGGAATTGGTCCATTTCTTCAAGATTCTATTTGTTGGAGTACAATTTTTCATAGTAGCTACTAATAATCCTGTGGATTTCAGCACCACCTGTTTTGCTTTCACATTTTTTATTTTTAATTGCATCAATGTGCAATTCTTTCCTTCTTTTGGTAAGTTTAGCTAAGTATTTGTCTATTTTGTTTATCCTTTCAAAGAACCAGCTCTTTGATTCATTGATTCTTTGTACTTTTTGGTCTCAATTTTGTTAATTTCTGCTCAGATCTTTATGATTTCCTTCTTTAAATTAGGTTCGGGTTTATATCGTTCTTGTTTTTCTAAAATCTTGAGGCACATCATTAGTTATTCATCTGAGTTCACTCTGTTTTTCGAGTGTGATCATTGACCGCAGTAAACTTCCCTCTGAGGACTGCTTTCACTATGCCCCATAGGTTCTGGTTGTTGTACTAGCATTATCTTTGATAGTAGGAATCATTTAATTTCTTCTGTGACACTTGGAGTGTTCAGTTGTATGTTAGTTAATGTCCAGATGTTTGTAAAATTTTGGAGGTTTCTTTTACAATTGATTTCTAGTTTCAGCATGCTGTGATCTGATAGTATACATGGGATGATTTTGATTCTTTTGTATTCATTTAAGCTTGCTTTATGGACTAGTATGTGGTCTATTTTGGAGAAAGTCCCATGTGCTGCTGCGAAGAATGTGTATTCCGTTGTAGTAGGATAGAACACTCTATAGATATTTATTGAGTGCATTTGTTCAAAGGTGTGGTTCAGCTATGATATTTTGTTTTTCTTTTTTAATTTTGGGGGTTTTGTTTAGTTTGATCTATTTGTAAGAATGGAGTATTGAGGTCACCCACTATGATTATGTTGGTGTTTATTTATCTTTTAAGTCCAGTAGAGTTTGTTTTATGATTTTGGGCGCACTGATATTTGGTGCATATGTATTGACAATTGTTACCTCTTCCTGTTGAATCATCCTCCTAACTAATACGTAGTGGCTTTTTTTTTTTTTTTTTTTTTTGCCTCTTCTGATCAGTTTTAGCTTGAAGTTTACTTTGAGAATAAAATTTCCATCCATGGTTCCTTTCAGGGTCCTGATGCATGGAATATTGAGTTTCATTCTTTTGTTTTCAGTCCATGAATTTCTTTTTTGATTAGATGAGTTTCTCAGATGCAACAGAACATTAAGTTTTGTATTTTGATCCAGTCTGCTGAAAAGTGTCTTTTTATTGGGGAGCTGAAGCTATTTACATTGAGAGGTATTACTGAAAGGTATTGACTTATTCCTGTCATTGCTTTCTTTTTCTGTTGTTGACTCTTTTATTTTTCCCTTTTTGTTTAACTACTCACTTTGCTTGATGTATTCATTCTACCCATCTTTTTGGTTTTATTGGCTTCATTTTTTGTGTCTAGGGTATTCTTGAGTATTTTTTGGAATGCTGATTTTGTATTTATGAATTTCTTAAAATGTTCTTTGTCGTGGACTGTCCTTATTTCTCCAACAAATTTGAAAGATAGTTTCGCAGAATATACTAGTCTGGGTTGGAAGTTTTCTTTTAGGGCTTGAAACACTTCAGTCCAAGCTCTTCTGGTCTTTACAGTTTGTGTTGAAGAGTCTGTTATAAATCTAATGGGTTTACTTTTATAAGTAATTTGTTGCTTTTCTCTGACAGCTTTTAAAATTTTGCCCTTGTGTTGGACTTCTGGGATTTTGACTATCATGTGTTGTGAGGAGTTTTTTCTCCTGTAATTATTTGGCATTCTGTATGCCTCCTTTAACTGTATACTGCATTCCACCCCCAAACTTGGAGAGCTTTCTACTATGATTTTTGAAACACACTTTTTATTCCATGTGTGCTCTTCTCTAATTTCTCGCTAATTTTAATTAGCCATAAGTTAGTCTTCTTAGCATCATCTAGAACCTGTTAGATGAATTTTTCTTGTTCGCATCATTTTTAAGGTTTCTCTGAGTGTATCATCATGTGATTCCATTTTGTCCTTGATTTCTGAAACCATTTCTTTACATTGGTCATCTGCTGTTTATAAATTCTATAGAATTCTTTATCTGCATAATTTCTGTTTGGCACCTTTTTATGGAGACTATTTCTTTGGTAAATTTGTCACATTTTGAACAGTTTTGGGTCAGTTCTTCCAATTTTTTTCATAACCACATTGGTCAGTTTGTGTGAAATTTCCGCTATCTTTCAGGTTATGTAATTTTGAACTTGTTGAGTTTCTTTGCTTCCTCCTTAATTATTTCATGCAGCTCAGCTATCTGATGTTTGATTTCCTTTCCATTTGTGCCTATTGTGTCTGCTTTGGGAAAATTAGGAGTTGTTGGAGGCATTTTATGCCATGTTCTGTGTGTGTGTGTGTGTGTGTGTGTGTGTGTGTGTGCGCGCGCGCTAAGGGTTGAGATCAAATTGAGTGAAGAGAATTTTTTTGTAGGTGTGATCTGTTTAGTTAAATTCTTTTTCCTGTGATATGTTCTTGACTTTATTTGTCAAGAGGTATTATTTACCACTTCAACCTTTTCAATTTAATTGAGTTTGACCCTATCACTGTGCTGTAAAGAGAATTTCTACTGGTTATAACAGCTTAAAATTTGTTTTGATAATTTAACCCTTTTGTCAATACCATTTACAAACTATTATTATACAGCTATTTGTGATTTGTCTGGGATGTGGATGGTGGGAAAAAGAAAGGTGGTATGTCAGCGGAAAGAGAGGGAGATAAGAGAAATATCAATAGGCAAAAGGTATTCAGGTGGTTGGATTCTGTTAGAATTTTTTTTTTTTTTAATAGTTGAGTTGAAGGGCTAGTGTTGAAGGCATTTGAGAGAGTATTTGTGGAGGCAGGAGGAGGTGTGCAGTTGGGTAGATGTGTATTTCGAGATTGAGGAAGGCTGTGAGATTGTCAGAACCTGTTAATATAATTTTAGGTAGTTTTGTTTGTTAAGGATTACTCTGACATGGCCTTGGGTGATACTGTTTAAGTTATAGCACTGATTAATTCTTATTTTCTAATGCACTTACACAGGCCCCTGTTATATATTTACCATTCATTAATTGGGTGGAGAGGAGGAAGAAAAAGGCAAGGAGGTGAGAAAGTGAGGAAGAGGAGAGAAAAAAGAACAGGGAGGAAAGCAAGTAAAAAACTAAAAGAGAAGAAACAGTAAAAGAGGGAGCAGGTCAAGGGAAAAACCTTAAAGTATAAAATAAAGTAAAACAACAAAACAATACCCATAAAGAAGCAAGAACCAGAAGAAAAAAATAAAAACAAAAGAAAAACTGAAAAAAAAAAAAAAAAACAAGCTGACCCAAATCAAACAAACATATCAGGAAACAACTAAAACAACCAAAATTTTAAAAATAGAAATAAAAATAAAAATTTTCATACAGTTGTTGGTGCATTAACCCAAAATATCCACACCTCTCCCTCTATACTAGAGTCCCACCAAGCAGTGAGCCGCCAAGCAGTTTCTCCTGTGGACCAGTCAGTTGCCTGCCTGAAGCAGTGAGGGCTGCTGCTGCTCCCTCTGATCCCCTGTCCTGCTTGCCAGCTGTGCTCTGGATGACCCACTGCAGGCCTCCGTGGATTGCATTGCCTTGGTCAATTTTCTGTAGGGGAGGGATGTGGTGTAGTTTGCCCAACTCCAGTCCTCTGTCGACTTCCACGAAGGACCTCACACCCTCTCACCTCCTTCACTGTTGCACAAATATTGCAGTTGTCTCCACGTCTTCCCTCCACAGGCTTTCTTTGCTTAGTGTTTGGCCAGAAGACTTCCAGCATAGGAACTTATCTCTCTGCCTGTAGATATTTACCTGTCTCAGCCTAACCCTCAGAACCTAGGGCCACCCCCAGGCATGGCAGAGGGACCCTTTTATCAGCACAGGGAAGTGGACAGGACTGTTACCAGGTTTTGGGACACTGGAGTCTCCTAGAGGTGGTTTCTAGATTCTTTCTGTCCTAAGCAAAGAATAGGTCAAGACAAATGTAAAAAGTATAAGGTTTTACATTTATTAAAGGTGGGAAAAGAAACATGCTTTGCAGAGTGAGTTTGGGACAAGTAAAAGTAGGAAAAAAGTACACCCCACAACACAAGAGCAGACTGCTGTGAAAGAACACAGTAGCAGAGAGCTCAATGGCAATTTTCCTTTTGTATCTCCTCAGGTTGACATCAGGTCTAGGCAAAAACTTGTTTGAGTTCTCACAAGAAGAAATGAAGACAGCACTCTCTGGTTCCACTTGCCAGGCATTGGGAACTGTTCTGCGTGTGTCCTGGGACTTTGTAATTATTATTATTTTGGGGGGGCGGGTACCGGGGTCAACCTCAGGACCTCACGCTCCAGCAGGTGCCCATGCCGCTGAGCGATATCACCAGCCATTTTTTCACATGTGGGTACCGGGAGTTGAACTCAGGACCTTGTGCTTGCCAGGCAGGCGCTTATGCTGCTGAGCTATCTCACCAGCCCAGGATTTGTAATTAACAGATCACTCCTACTTCCCCAGCCAGTCTGCCACATCCTAATCTCCTGCCTCAGGACCTCACAGCATTTCAGGCTTTCCCAGTGTTTGGGAAAACAAGAGTGCTGGCTTGCTGAATCACCCTCTGACTGGGTGCCTGTCTTTGTGTTTCATCTCACAGATATCCCCATCGCCACTCTCTACTTCACATATTTGTCTGTTGCAGTCTCACGTCTCCCTGTCTTCCGTAGTTCCCAGCTAGGAGGTGCTGGGGGCCCCCTGTAGCAGCCTGCCAGCAACCATGGGTAGCATGTTGAATGTCCCACTAGCATAGCACTCACATTGTATGTGGAGAGAATGGCCAACTTACTTTTTTCTGTGTTGGGCAAGCCTCTCTCTCCCCACAGTCCGGCTGGCTGCTTGAAAGCACTGCGGCACTATTGTTTTTAGCATGCTGGTGTGTAGTGTTTTGTCCCGCACTGATATCTTGCCTTTGGGTTTTCTGAATCCCTGGCTTCCATGTGTCTCACTTGCCATGTCCAGTAGAGAGAGGTTAGAGTGATTGTGAGTCTATTTCATCAGCTAGGCAGTCACCAAAGGCCGGCTCCCTTCTTTAGCCTGATCCTCTCCTTAGATGGTGTGTATGCTGGATCTGGGATGGGGGGTAGGGTGCCATGATCCAGGAAGTGTGTCCCCTTACACCCCCATAGACACTGTATTTAAATCCAGCTAGATTCTTTTTTCATGTATCCTCCCATATTAGACTTTATCTTTCTCCACTGTCTCAGGGCACCTATTTTCCTCCGCAACTGATTTGGAGATACCTTTGCTATCGCCCCCTAGGCAGCCGTGATCTCTCCTCCAGAACAATATCTTGTCAGGAGAACTCCCTATCTCCAGATGCAAGACAATTATCAGGAGGAAGTGGGTAGATGGGTGACATGGAAAAATACTCACTGAATCTGTCTCTGGGGATACGACCTATGGATAAACCAGTGCTCAGAGACTGTTCCGACAAGTGAATGGTTGGTCTGGGAATGGTTTTGGAGGCCTGAAGCTCAGCTTCATGCAGCTTACCAGTGGACATTGTCTTATTATCAGAACCTCCAAATATGATATAAGGGAAATATTATAACTCCCAACGTGTTAGATATCTGATACACCAAGTTCTTATTGTCTAAAAATTGAAGAATGAGTTCTAGAAACAACAGAGGTTAAGAGTAGGAAAATATTTATTGAGAGGATAGAAAGCTCTTGTCAGAGAAACAGGAGGGGTCTCAAATGGGTAGCCTGAGGAACCCACTTTACAGGGAAATTTTATAGAGCAGTACCCATGTGGGTATGACATGGGTTACAGCTATGATTAACCAATAAGAATACAAGTATAGTTGTTTAGGTTATAGTGATCCAGTGGGGAAACAAGTCACATAACAAAGGTGCATGGAAAGAGCAAAGACTTCTAAGAAATGATGGGTCCATAGGTCTTGGTCACCCACTGGGGTGACTGATGTCTATCTAGGCTTCATTAGGCCTGGTGTTTGTCCTTTGAGGAAGTATACAAGCCTGGTGATTTTGTCTTTATCTTGAGGTCTTGTCTCTAACTGATGTATCTCCAGCCATATGTTTCACTTTTGTCCTGGCTCTCTCGAGGGCCTAGCCCTATCTGACTGCCTATAATATTTCTGCCTAGCTTAGCTGTCTATAATAATCTGGGCCCTGGAGAGAGGTGGTTCGGAAGGTAGGAAAAAGCTTTGGCCTTCTGCTGGAATAGCAAGTCCTATTGCCCACAGGGACAAGGTAAGAGTGGAATGTACTGAGAGACTGTGCACCCTGGAGCATTTGTGCCTCATCTAGAAGGGACAGCTACTAGTCAAGGTTGTGTGGGAACACAAAACCAAGGAGGAAGAAGCTGCCAAGTTTTCAAGACAAGGAAAAGAAATTTCAATTTTTATGAGCCGTTTTCTGATTTTTTGGATGTTGGCACTTAATTCAGTTTGAAAATGTTGAACAGGCCAAACAGTTTCCCTGTGGGAATTTGGCTCCACTGCTATCAGTTTGCAAATTCTGCTCTGAAACTTGGATATTAAGCTCTGAATTACAGCCACCTAGAGCTAGAGCAAGAAAAAGAAAAAGGGTGGTGCCCCAGGAAGCTGGAAATAGGCATTTGTTTAATTCCTAATTACATAGATGGGGAACTGAAGCTTGAAGAGAAGTGCCCAAGGGCACACAGTTCCAGGCAATAGGTAGCATGTGTAACAAGAAAAAGTAGATTCAAGCTAGGCTTTTGTAAAGCAGCACTCAGTAGGTCCAACTGGTGTTTGCTCTTCTGATTTTAATTCCCCCATTTGTATATTTTCTGCTCATTAGTTTGTGGCTATGACTAGAACATGTGTCCTCTAATGAACTCTGGATTCCTCCTTTTGGATACCTGGGGATGTGCTGGGTCTAGAGTCTCTGCTCCAACCTCTTACTTGCAGCTAGTGCTACTTTTGAATCTGCCAGTGCCGACTCCCTCCTTGGCTCCTTGACTGGGCCTGTTCCAGCCCCAGGTAGTTATGGTCATGATACATAGCTAGTAAAGGGCAAAAACAGGGCTTAATCTCTGTCTGCTGGGTCCTGTTTTCCCCGAGTCAGACACACTTTTTCTCAGAATTAATATCCCCTTGCAGAAAGGAAAGCCAAGTTTGAATGTCATTTTGTGTGTGTGAAATCTAAAATGAATTTGAGTGCATTTCAGTTTTACTCTTTCTTGTACTTTTTTGCCAACTAATAGGGCCAATTTATTGTTAGACCCAACATATCCAGGTGGCAGAGCCTGGTAATTGCTAAAACAGCAGGCACAGTGTCTAGGGGCCACAATACTTTTCATGTTTTACCTTCAATTTGTTTAAAACTCAGAAAAAATATAATGAAAATAAATATATAAAAATGAATCCAATGAAACTTTTGGGGGCCGGGGGTATAGCTCAGCGGCACAGCATCTGCCTGACAAGCACAAGTTCCTGAGTTTGATTCCTGGTTCAAAAAAAAACACAAAACACAAAACAACTGTATATTTTAAAATAGTTTAATTGGTAAATCTTATGTATATTTTACTTCAATAAAAATGATCATGGATTATATTAATCTTTATATGAATGCAACTATAAAATATAATTTTAATATTTTTCTATGGAAAAGGGAGCCTACAAAATCAAAATTGCCCAGAGCCCACAAAAATAATAATTTAGTAAATAAGTGGCTAATTCATGTCAAGGAAAAGTTTTTGTATTTATGAACCAAATCATCTGGATTGCATTTATCTCATTGTTCCTAACCATGAAGGTTACATATGCTGACCCAAATTCCTCTCACCTGCTACCTGGTGACAGCGATGGAGATTGTTTGTTGAGACGCTGAGATACTTGTTTCGTCTCTGCAGGGTAGGTGCCACCTTATGTAGGAGTCAAGCAAGATACTTGGAAGTAGCCAATTTCACCTCCCAAAAATTTTCTAATTATTTTCTTTTTTTTTGGTATCGGGAATCGAACTCAGGACTTTGTACTTGTCAGGCGGGTGCTGTGCTGCTGAGCTATATTCCCAGCCCCTATTTTCTTTATTAACCAATCTCTCTCTCTTTGTACTACTAAAACAGCCTTCTGATGGATCTTCCTGACTTGATTTTGCTTACACCCAACCCAGAATAATTTTTTAAAACATATATCTCCCCAGAGTAGGATTATTTAGTGACTTCTATCATTTTCATCATTTCAGAAAGCTTTATGGAGATACCACTTTTACTCATGGCAATGCTTTATAAAGTGATTAAAAACTTTAGTTTGGGCTGGAGTTGTATCAGCAAGCTTAGTACAATTAACAAATTTTGAGCAAAGGAACTGATTATTCTTTCAGACACAATGAGATCTTTCATTCAGCAGCTCTTGCGGGAAAGATCATGAACGAGTCCTTAGAAGTAAAAAGGTGTGGGGAATCCCTGGAAGTGTCTCTGCAGAGTTTATCTGACCATTCCGGGCAGGCAATGTCACTCCAGCCCAGGAGAAATTACCGACTAGCTGAGTGTGGGAGAGGGGGTGAGGGAAGATGAAGAAACATCACATTAAAATTCAATGCAAAGTGAAAGCTTGTCTTGAGCAAAGGCGAATGACTCAGCAAGAAACCTGCTTCCAGGATTTTAGTTATTGCTCGTTGCTGTTCTTATATTAACCAGAAAAGCAGATTCTCATTATCTACTTGATGTAATTCCATTACTTTCCAGATGGCAAATAAGCAACAAGCACATTTCCTAGAATATTTTTAAACCCTAAAGTGAAAGCACTGCTCAGGGTCACAAATGCTTGACACATCTGGTCACTGACAGAAATTTGACCTCTGGCAGAGTGAAAAAAGTTTCAGTTTTTAAGTCCAGTTCTGCTTGTTTGTTCATTGTAACACATAGCTATCATTTCACATTCCCATACTCAAGCCCTTTTCTTCTGGTAAAAGACACAGAGGAGAGATTCAGTGAGATTAGGGTGGCAGAAGATCTAGGATTAGATCTAGGATTAGAATCTGAATCTCATGCCTCAAATTGAAGGCACGTTTGAGGGCACCAGAATGCCCTAGCTCTTGGCAGACTAAAATTCTAAGCAAAGAGTATTTGTTTTATAAGGTCAGCCACAGTGTCAGAAACACAGACACTGTTGAGAAACCCTGCCTGGTGATTGTCTAGGAATCTGCATTTAAAAGCATCTTCACATCTGGAATATCCCCCGAGAGTTCCAACAGCTTTGGAGGGTGCTGAATTCTGTACCTTCTGCCACTTCTCAGTAGAATGTCAGAGTGATCATGTGTTCCACTCAAAACAGAATCTGAACGCGATGAGGGCCAGCTTCTGCGCTGGTCTGTCAGCTCTGTCTCTAAGCAGACACTGAGAGCGGCTCTATCCAGAGGCTGCAGCTGCTCTCTGAGAATGCAGGCTGGGCTGCCCCTGTTAGCAGTCGCCCTTGGCACTGTGTTTCTTCCATTCCAAGGAGCCGGTGGGCTAGGGTCCAGAAGAAGATCCCATTAAGGAATACAAAACATGTCTCGCTGCCCATTTGTCACTGTCAAGAGGACTGAATTAACCATCATGAATTTCTGGAAGTAGATAAGAATACTGCCAAAACCAAGAATATAAGAGAAACCATCAATTTTTTTTAAATGACAAAATCTAAATTTGAAGAATCAATAAAGTTTCAAGCTACTGGTCAGCTGGCTACCTTCAAATGATGTCTCTCTCTCAATAAGCGAAAGTTTGAAAATATTTCTAGATGTATTCTCCAAATATTAATGTTATTTTAAAATTAACAGTATTTTCGTGGGACTAGTTAGTGATGCACTGGAAATTAGAACAGAACTTTAAAATTTTCAAGTTAGAATTTCCAACAATATTTTGTTTCCTTAAGTACGATGCCAAAAGCTACCGCCTTGCCATCCAGACAGCTGGGTCAGCTCTGTGAGTTTCTTTTCTGTGAATGCTGTGGATACGGTGACATACCACTCAAATCTCCTTTGATGCAGGATTATTGCCTCAGCTGGTAGGAGGTATGTAGGTATTTGTAGAACTTAGCCTCTCTCAAGGTCACTGTTTCAGGGTTGGTCATATCCAATGACTAAAGATTCAAGAAACGAAGGTCTGGCCCCTCAGCTTGGCTTGGGAAAACTCTGAAGAATCATTCATTCTCACTCCAGAATTTTATCGGAGGGAGCCACTGCTGCTTTTGGGCCTGTGTTACAGTTTGAATTCTCCCTCTGTCGACTCTGTTTCCTTTCCCTTCCTTTAGCAAGAGTTGATTCCAAAATAAACATCTCATACACTAAACTTGAACTAAGGGTCTGCTTCTTAGAGAACATAGATTGAGATACAAACTATTTTCATTAAATTTTTTAAAAATAGATTTTATTTTTGGAGCTGTTTGAGATTCACAGCAAAACTGAGCAGAAGGTACAGAAATTCCCTACATACACTCTGCCCCCACATACACACAGACTCCCCCACTAACACAATCCTTTACCAGAGTGATACATTTGCTTTAATTCATGAATCTGCACTGATGTGTCATTGTTACTCAAAGGTCATAGTTTATATTAGGGTTCTCTCTTGGTGTTTGTTGTATATTCTATGGATTTTGATAAATGTATAACATGTGTCCAAAATTATAGTATTATACAGAGTTTTACTGCCCTAAAAATTCTCTGTGTTTCCCCTACCCCTAAACCCTGGCAACCATTAATCCTTTTACTGTCTCCATAGTTTTGCTTTTTCCAGAATGTCATATGGTTGGAATCATACGAAATGCAGCCTTTTCAGATTGGCTTTTTTTCATTTGGTGATATGCATTTAAGATTCCTTCATGTCTTTTCATGGTTTGATAGCTCATTTCTTTTTAGTGCCAAATAGTGTTACACTGTTGGAATATAATAGTTTATATAACCATTTACCTACTGAAAGATATCTTTGTTACTTCCAACTTTTGGCAATTATGGATAAAGCTGCTGTAAACATCTGTGTGTAGGTCTTTGTGTGGACATAAGTTTTAACTTAGCTGGGTAAGTACCAAGGAGTGCAGTTGTTGAACAGTTTGTTTGTTTGTTTGTTGGGAGAGGGTCTCACCATGTAGTTCAGGCCAGTCTTGAACTCACTATATAGCCCAGGCTGGCCTCGAACTTGAGGTGATTCTTCTACTTCAGCCTCCCAAGTGCTGGGATTACAGGCATGCAGAATCACATAGTCAGAGTATGTTTAGTTTTATAAGAAACTGTATACTGTCTTCCATAATAAATAAGGATAATAAATAAGGATTTTTGTTTTTCCATATCTTTGCTAGCATTTTGTGGTAATAATGCTTTGAATTTTGGCCATTATAATAGGTGTGTGACAATAGCCCCTTGTTGTTTTAATTAGCAGTTCTCTAATATATGATGTTGTGCACCTTTTCATAAACTTATTTGGCACCTGTGCATTGTCTTTAGTGAGGTATCTCTTAAGGTTTTTAGCCCATTTTGTAGATGGGTTGTCTAATGCTTATTGATGAGTTTAAGAGTTCTTTGTATGATTTGGAAAAGAGTCCTTTATTAGATATGTCTTTTGCAAATATTTTCTCCCAGTTTGTGGCTTATCTTTATTTTCATGACAGTCTTTCATGGAACAGAAGTTTTTAATTTTAATGAACTCTAGCTTTTCAATTTTTTCTTTCGTAGATCATACCTTTGATATTGTATCTAAAAAGTCTTACTCAGGGCTGGTGAGATGGCTCAGCGGCATAAGCGCCTGCCTTGCAAGCGCGAGGGCCCGAGTTTGACTCCCGGATCCCACATACAAAAAAGGGGCCGGTGATATCGCTCAGCGGCATGGGTGCCTGTTGGCGCACGAGGTCCTGAGGTCGACCCCCCGGTACCCACAAAAAAAAAAAAAAAAAAAGTCTTACTCAAAGTTATCCAGGTTTTCTCCTACATTACCATCTAGGAATTTTATAATTTTGTGTTTTATTTTCAAATCTAGGATCCATTTTGATTTTATTTTGAAAGGCATAAGGTCTGTAGAGGTGTTCTTTTTTTTACATGTACACGTCCAGTTGATCCAGCACCATTCTTTGAAAAGATAATCTTTGCTCAACTATATTGTTTTTGCTCCTTTATTAAAGCTCAGATGACTGTATTTGTGTGGCTGTATTTGGGGGTTATCTATTTTGTTCCACTGGTCTATTTCTTTTTCTTTGCACCAATACAACACCTTCTTGATTACTGTAGCTGTATATTTAAGTTTTGAAGTTGGGTAACATCAGTTCTCTTTGTCCTATTTCTTCAGTATTGTGTTGACAATTCTGAATCTTTCCATATAAACTATGGAACGAGTTTGCCAATATCCACAAAATAACTTGCTAGGATTTTGATTGGAATTGTGTTGAATCTATAGATCAAGTTGGGAAGAACTCACAGCTTGACAATATTAAATCTTTCTATCCGAACATGGAATATCTCTCCGTATGTTTAGTTCTTCTTTGATTTATTTCTTCAGAGTTTTATAGCTTTCCTCATATAGATTTTATACATATTTTGTTACACTGATATCTAAGTATTTCTTTTGTGTACATGTGCTAATATAAGTAGTATTGTTTTTAAAATCAAATTTAATTTGTTCATTGCTGGAAAAGAGGAAAATAATTGACTTTTATATATTAACTTTGTGTCCTGCATCCTTGGTATAGTCACTTATTAGTTCCAGGAGGTTTTTGTTTTATTTTGATGTACATACTTACATATATATGTACCTATGTATGTATGTATATATGTTTGTCACTTCTTTTGGGTTCTCTCCACATAAAATCAGTCATCTAGGAACAATGACTTCTTCATCCCAAATCTACACACCTTTTTTCTTTTTCATTTATTCATTTTGTCTTATTACATTGGTTAGGGCTTCCAGTACATTGCTGAGGGATATTCTTGCCTTGCTCTTGATCTTAGCAGGAAAGCTTTGAGTAGCTCACCATTAAGTATGATGTTAACTGTAGGGTGTTTTTGTCTTTTGTTTTTTGGTAGATACTTTTTATCAAACTAAGGAAGTTACTCTTTATTCCTCATTTGCTGAGAGTTTTTTTTTTTTTTTTTTTTTTTTTTTTTTTTTTTTACCATGAATAGGTTTTGGATATTTTCAAGCGCTTTTGTGCATTGATGGCCCTCTACAAGCCAAGAAGAGAAGGCCCAGAAGAAACAACCATTTTGACACCTTCATATCATATTTCTAGCCTCTGAACTGTGAGGAAGTAAGTTTCTCTTGCTTGAGCCACCAGACTGTGATGCTTTGTTGTGATAGCCCTAGCAAACTAATATGTACAAGGATTAATCTTAAATTCTTCTTCAACTCATGATACTCGCTCATTAGTGTGTGGTCAAGTCTTAGTTATAGTGGCATGTCTTGAGTTGTATGTCTTTGTTCATATCAATATCTAGCATAAAAATAGCAAGAAATCTAGATACAGATATTCTAAAAAATTCTAGCTCAAAGAAGTCCCATCAAAAAAGATTTTAAAATCTACTTAGGATTTATAATTGGAAATATTACATTACTAAGAATACTTGCAACATTCATGGATGAGAACAGAATTACCTACTCACAAACCTTCATATGGGTTATAACATATCATACAGACAAAATTTTGGATATGTGCATTCCAACCCATCTTTCCACTACCGGCACACTTCAATTGCCACGTTCGTAGATAAATTCATATAGTGATTCATCTTCTAACTCTGTACCTTTATGTCATGACTCAAGGTGAGTTAGCATGGTAAGTGATAGGCATTTCCCTGGAAGCCATTTGTAACCCAGAACAGCAAGTGATAATTTGCTACTTTTGGAACTCATCGAGGAGCACATACACACACCTCACTAAATACAAATTAAATGTGTCCCCGACTCCACTTCTCCTTAACCAGATCCTCAAAATGCCTGTGAGCACTCTAACACTACAAAGCTTAAGAAGCATGACAGGAGAATTTAAACAGGGAAAGAGACATTAGTCTTTTATTTTTGCCAGGTTTACCATAATAATTAACCATAAGAACGGGCTAATTGAGCTCTAGAAAAGTTTGTGCCTGTCTGGGTTTCTAAAGCTTATGCTTTAATGGTTTCACAATAAGTCTCTGACTTACTGTGACTCTGCCACTGTGAGAGTCTCATGCCTGCAGTTATGAACTCACCAAATGGTCCCCTGTGTTAGTCATCTTTCTGTCACTGTAACAAAATACCTGTGGGCAATTATCATATAAGAAAAAAGGTCTATTTTGGGTTCAGTTTTGGAAGCTTCCATCCATACCGAGTGGCCTCATTTCTTTAGACCTCTTGTGAGGCAACCCATCATAGTGAAAGCAATGTTGCAGAGAAAGCTGCTCACCTCATGAGCCAGGATGTAAAAGAGGAAGAGGAAGAGACCAGCATCCCACAAAACCCTTCAAGGGCATGTCCCCAGTGACCTAAGGGCCTCTCTGAGACCCCACCTCCTAAACCATCCACCACACCTCCCAAAACACCAACTTGAGGACCAAGCTTTTAACATATGGACCTTTGGAGGAAATTATACTCTGATCTTCTTCGTCCTACTGTCTGTCTTATTTGGTAGCTTTTTCTTTCTTAGATCAATGGCATATTTCATCATAACAGTATATAAATCAATAGGTACTTCAAGAATTTCTGCCTTTTATTCTTGCCTATAATCTCCTTCTGATTAGGTTTATCATTTTTCCTCCTGAGTCTTTCTAGTTTGCATTCTGATTATCATCCTTATTAATTTCACAATAGGAAGTGATACCTTTGTCCATCACCTCAGACAGTTGAACAGACCCTAAAAGAAAGAGAATCATGGAGTCAGAGTCTGAATGACCAAGGGTAGGGACCATGACTAGAAACAAAACAGTCAGGAGGAAGGCCTGGCTGGATTTAAAGTAAGATCTCTTTTTTGTTTTATTTTTATATTAAATATGCTACTTGTAAAAATAATTAAAATAGTATAGAAAAGATTAACACGGAAAATGAGACTCTCTCACTCCAAAGCCCTAATCTTTTACCTAAAGTTAATCAGTAACCATGGTTAGTGATTTCTTCTGTGTGTGTATATTTGAAGGATTAGTTTTAAGGGAGAGATGATCACTGTGGTTTGAGACACATTAAGTTGAGAATAATGATGATATGGCTTAGTGGCAATGTTCCAAGAAACAGCTAGATACTTTAAATTGGCAGTTGGAAAAGTGAGAATTAATGAGGTAGACTAGACTTTTTTCTGCATTGCTAATAATGTATGAAAGAGAAATTAGAAGTAGGGGAAAAGACAAGAGTACAGTTCTTAACCTTAGACAACAGCCACATTTAGGATATGATCAAGGAAAATCAGGCCTTGAAGGTGACAAAAGCAGCAGTAAAAGAAAATTGAGAAATGCTTCTTTGTTATAATGATATGAAAATTCTTCCCTGTGAAAATACAATATACATATAGCTACCAGTCAATACTTCTGTTATACAAGAAAATGTATGGTAAACATGCCTATATTTTGCGCTGTAGTTTACTGACGAACTTTCTTCATTGTGGCCTTGTTCAGTAGTGTCTTATTGAGTGTCTATGTGCTGGACTTTGTGTCTCGTGTTCGTCCAGTCATGTGAGAACTCAATGTTCTTTCAGTTCTGCTTTCTGGCCATTGTGAAAACCTCTCTCTTTTTCCACTATGGTACGCACATGTCTAAGATGGGCCCCCTTTTCCCCCAACTCCTGATATTCATAGCCTTGTATCATTGCCTTCCTTGAATGTGAGTTGAATTTAGTGATTTGATTCTGTGGTGTAGGTGATGGGATGCCACTTTTGTGATGAAGTTATAAGTGATTATAACTTTGGTTTTCCTAGCAGAGTCTATCACCTTCTGGGCTTGAATGTTTTGATGAAGTAAGCAACTATGAAGGACAGCCTCATGCAGCAAGCTGAGGTCAGTTTTTAGCTAACAGTCAGCAAGGAGCTCAGACTAGCCCTCGACTCGCAGCCCATGAGCAACTGAATGTTGCTAACAACCACTGAATGAGCTTGGAAGCTAATCCTTCTCCCACTTGAGCCTTCAGATGAAACTACAGACCTTGGGTTAACACCATGATAGCAGTCTTGTGAGAAACTTTGGAGAAGAGGACTCAGATCAGCTGTGGCTAGATTCTTAACTCCTGGAAACTATAAGATGATAAATATGTACTGCTTGAAATCACTAAATTTTGAGATAATTTGTTATACTGCAACGGATAACTGATATGCCACAAGACTATTGGTCCTAGTTGTCTCAGAAGTGTCCCAAATCTCATCTTCAGGAGTGTAAAGAGGCTAGTCCAAGAGAATGATGCTGAGATGTGAACCAGGACAGTAGAGGAAGGAACAGAGGAGAGTGGTGTATAGAAAGCTGAACCTGCTGAACTTGCTGATGAACTGGATGGTGGGTCATTAAAGACAGGAGTTGACCTGGGCTTCCAGGGAGAGAGTGGGACTCATCACTAAGAAATGATACAGAAGAAATGAAACAGGTTTGGAGAGATGGCTTGACATATCATAACCCTGTCCTTAAGCTAGGAAAAAAATTCAGTTCCAATTTCCCTGATCCATTCAAAAACATATCTGTTAGGAAAATATGGGTACATGAAATGCAATCTACACGTACAATTTTGTCAACATTTGTTAAGTGTTTGACATTTTACACAGTAAAACTTTTTAACAGAAAATAGTTAACAGATAGGTCATTTAAGTCTACCCAAAGGAAGAATGGAGGTAGGGAGGAGGAGGGAGAGGACAAGAGACAAAGAAAGAAGAGAGAGAAATAATGAATATTAAAGACAATAGGCTGAAGAAGTGAACTTGAATAAATGCATAAAAATTTAAAGCAAAGTAGAGAATGAGGAGCCTGGGAAATTCTCTGAGCTGGAGAAGGCAGTAGCTAGAGATTTTAAAAGGGCCCTATGACCTTGCCACTGAAGGTCCTGGACAAGCCTGAACTCTGGGCAACAGGACAGTCTCATCATCTGGCAAGATGATTAGGACATTTCATGATAGCACTATTACCCAGAGCATAATCAGTGTGGAAAGCTAGCTGCAAAGTAGACAGGCAAAAAAATGGGTTACAGAAAAATCCAAGTACGTTCCAGTAAACTGCTGGGGTGTGAGGTTATCCACTTTGGCATCGCTTGTGGAGAAAAGGGAATTTGGAACAGAGTGGCCAAGGGTTCCAAGGAAACCTTCGAGAGAGAGGTCTGTGAGAAAGCAGTCCTTCTTTCTGGATGGGAGTGAGGAGATATCACCCCATAGCAACTAAGAAGGAGGAGTAACCCAAGTTGTATCTAATCTTACTGATTCCTAGAAAAAGAGTCACCCTACTCTTCTTTCTTGTCAACCCTTTATAATTCCAAAGGATGGGTGGACAATCTGTTAATAGCTGAGTAATTGATTTGAATATCTGAGAGAGGGCAAGGATAAGACAAAGACTAACCACTACCTATAGACTTGAACTCTACCTGATCAAATTATATATACAGGCAACCATGGTATGACACAGGACAGATTATTTCCCTGAATACCACTTGTAGGAGCCAACCCATTGTGCATTCTCCTGGGACAAGGTCGGTAAATTCCACTTGAAAAGCTTGTAAACCTTGTTAAGGTAAGTGAACATCACTTAGTAAACTCAGATAGACTTGCTTCTGTCCCTGCCCTCACTCTACTTCTTTCACATGTAAACAGCATTTGCTGCCCTGCAGCTGAGTTCCAGCCTTGGCAAAATATATTAGTAAGAGTAGGTAGCTGGTAAATACTTAACAACTAGCTCCCAAGAGAAATTGGAGGGAAGTACTGATTTGTAGCATTTGCCATTGTTCATGATGTAATAATTCTGATTTCAATTTGACATCATAGAATGCAGAGGTGGGAAGAAATATGCACAGTGAGTTTTTATAAACTGGTGAGAACCAGCTCCAGCACACCAGTGTAAGGCAGTATAAAATGTCTTGCTGAACTTGACCATCTCTTGGAATTCACTTGCTCCGATCTCCCATACATTACTATTGGATATAGAGGACATCTATTGGTATTTACACAATATACCCCAACTCCTTTAAGGGAGCCTCTCTCCTCTTCCTCCCAGGAACTTTTTTCCCACCCTCTTTTTGATCTTCCTAGGTGGGTCTGACAATCACAGCCCCCTCCCCCATGACCACGGCATTAGGTTCAAGACACAGGCTAAGGTGATCAATTTTTCTCTGTTGGGAGTATGGTAGGAAGTTGAATTCAAATCATCAGTTAATGCTAGCTCTCCAAGAGAGAACTTCTGAGACACTATCTTTTCTATAAATAAAATGTCACTGTGAAAATAAGTAAAATGGAAAAAAAATGGTATTTTAAAATTCCCTTGTCTCTTGGCTTAGCCAAAGGTCAACTTTAGTTGAAAAGGAAATTAGCAAGTATCAACTGTAAGCTACCAGCAAACTACAATTTTCTCTCTATAATTAAGATTGCAAGTGTGTACCCTGTCTGAAATTACTCCACATTCCACATTGCAAAAACACTGGGCTAGATAATGCATATTCCCCCCCCAAAGGAGTTCGAACTGGAATGCCACCGCTTGGATCAGCATTTTTTCTTCTCCTGTTCCTGCAGGTAAGTGAAAAGAGATTGGAGTCTTCCTGGCTGCTGGAGAAAGTGTATAATCAGCTGGCTCAAACTAGCCTGCTCTTAGCTCTAACTGTGAACAACTTTGGGAGTTCAGGACTATTTTTGCTCTGAGCATGTTTTTGTGCTTTCTCAGATAAGTCTTCTGGCCCTCTATCAGTTATCTGAATGAAGAGGAAAAAGGGGGAAGGAATCCATTTTATCGGAGAGAATAATTATTTATAATAATCAAACATATGATTAAATATTACTGAAAGAAGTGACTGTCATGATTCTAGAATATAACTTTGTCTACCACTTCTATAAGAAAGAGAGAAAGAGAGAAAGAAAGAAAGAAAGAAAGAAAGAAAGAAAGAAAGAAAGAAAGGAAGAAGAAAGAAAAGAAGAGAGGTATGGTGCTCCTCTTATATTTCTCATCTCAGTAAATAAGTTACACCATCCATCACAGGCAATTCATTTCTTAAGGGAACAACTAAGGATTTTGATTGAAAAGTCAACATGCGTTATAATAAAATAACATTGCAAAATTGAATTTACAATTATTTCACTGATTATGTTAGCTGTTGGCCATTACAGCCATGGCCATTACAGCCATGTCTTCCATCTGATGATGGGTCATGTGTTTCACACATCGGTTTATTCCCATTGCCTATTGACAGTTGAGTAATAGCAAACATTCTGTTCCCTCTGTCTTCCTTCTATCTCTATCATTAATGGCTTTTAGAAATATGGATGGAATCTTTTTCTAGTCTCTGCCTTTATATTTATTGTGTAAATCTTCATTTGGTCACTTATTAATTGCAAACACTCAAATGTGTAATACCACACAATTATTAGAGTATACAAAGATAATGATGGGAAGAGAAATAGTGATGGCTGAGAATTATGACAAAATATTCCTTGTTTCTACTTCATGTTCGTTTTGGCATCTGGTTCAGCCTGGAGACTGAGTCAGACAGCGTTGTTGTCCCCATTCTGATCATCCTTAAGGCCTGGATCAGGGGAGCAATCATCCATTTACTTCTGAGCTGAGGACTGTTCTTATCCCTCTGACTTTGCCATGTCGTTCTCCACAGTAGAGTAGAGTTTCCACAAGTCCACAACTACAACTCTCTCACCTATGCAGTTCTGGTTAGGGGACAAAGCAGAGGAGCCCATCTACCCCATTCCCATCTAAATATAGACTTTGCTGTTCTTTTAGAGATGGGGTGTTGACCCTTGAACTGTGCTGCCATTGTTCATGACCATATCTGTAATCACTTGTGCTGGTTCCAGTGCACCTGTGGACTGTTTTTGCTGTGAGAAGGTTTTTGTGTTTTCTCAGATAAGTCTCCTTGCCCTCTATCAGTTATTTGAATGAAGAGGCAAAAGGGGGAAGGAATCCATTTTATCAGAGAGAATAATTATTTATAATAATCAAACATATGATTAAATATTACTGAAAGAAGTGACTGTCATGATTCTAGAATATAACTTTGTCTACCACTTCTATAAGAAAGAGAGAGAGAGAGAGAGAAAGAAAGAAAGAAAGAAAGAAAGGAAGAAAGAAAGAAAGAAAAAGAAAAGAAAAGAAAAGAAAGAAAGAAAGAAAAAGAAAGAAAGAAAGAAAAAGAAAGAAAAGAAAGAAAGAAAGAAAAATAGAAAAGAAGGAAAGGGAGGTATGATCCTCCTTTTATATTACTCATCTCAGTAAATAAGTTACACCATCAAGTTGCACCGGTCAGAAATTCTGGAGTAATTCATATTTAATTACCTGGTCTCTTAATTACCTGGTCACTTTCCTGTCCAATCATCTCTTAAAGCCATCTATCTACTCTTTGATGTCTCCTCCAGGACCATACTAGTCCAAGTTGCATTCCATTCTAGCCTGACCTACCTCAAGAGACTTCTTCCCACATCCTCTCTGATCTACCTTCGATCCATTGTCCACATAGCGAATAGGGAACTTTGTTAATCTCATCAGATCATTTTCCATTTTACAACCCCTTAATTGGCTTCCATTGTTCTCACTGATTAAAGTGAGACTTACAAATACGGTCAGTCTTATCACTCACATCTACTAGCCTGCTACAGGAACACAAATGGAGGCCCACATACCAAATTTCTAATCATTTACAGGTTAGAAAACAAGTTGACGAGTAGATTTAAAAAATATACTGTCCTCCTATTTTGACAAATACTTTTTCATTACTCTCTAGAAGGCCAGGTTTGTATTTACAGTTTACAAAAACATGAAGTTTTTGGCTCAGGAAAAAAGCTGAGCCCCAACAGCCCACTTTTCTCTCCACCCCAGGTTATAAACCAGCCACACAAGAGGCTCACATGCACATAAATGTGTAGTCACTCAAGCCTTCATGTTCCACATCCCTGATAAACTGCTGATCTTTGGACAACTTTTGGGTCCAGGAATGTTGTATTAGTCAGCTTTCCTCTTGCTAGGCCAAGATCCTTGACATATGCAGCTCAAAGATTTCAGAGATTTCATTCCATGATTGGCTGGTTCCAAGACAGAAACATCATGGCAGAAGGGCATGGCAGAGGAAAGTTGCTCACCTCATGACAGCCAGGAAGAGTGAAAGAACCCAAGAGAGAGGAAGGGGCTCAGGACAGGATATTCACTTCCCAATTCATGACCCCAGTGATCCACCTCCTCCAATCAGGCCCTACTTCTAATAGCACATTCAGCTATGAGTGAACAGTGGATTAATCTGACGAATTTAGTGCCCCTGTGATCCAATCACCTTCCAAAAGCCTTACCTCTGAACACATGGTCCTTTTAAGGGGCATTTTTTGATCCAAACCATAACAAATGCTTATATCAGTAATAGATGTACACTCAAAAGAGCAGGGAAAATGCCGGGCATGGTAGTGCATACCTGTAGTCCCAGCATTTGGGTGGCTGAGGCAAAAGTATCACTGTGAGTTCGAGTCCAGTGTGGGCTACATAGCGAGTTCAAGTCCCGCCTGGACTACATAGTGAGACCCTGTCTCAAAAAAACAAAACAAAACAAAACAAAACAAAACAAAACAAACGCAACACAACACAACACAACACAAAACAGGGAAGAAGCTTGCATAGGCTTTGGATGCAGGCTCAGGAACATTTGTGCTGGGGATATCAAAGTATCCTGAGTATGTTCCAGAAAAGAGGGTGGTGTAGGCTTGAGCTGGGCATGTCCCCCTGACCCTCTGAATGCTCACCCCATGGAAAAGGTACAGCTGGACAGGGCCAGAGTGGACCCAGGACTGTTCTGTGTATCCTCCCATGGTTTTCTGCCTTCTGTCCACACTGGTGTCTTTTTAGTTCCTTAAATCCTCCATATTCCTTTCTGTTATAGATATTTGAATGATTGATTCCTCTCTCTCTGGCAACACATCTTTTTCAGGTCTCAGCTAAAGCATTATTATTATTATTATTATTTTTGAAACAGGGTCTCCACAAGCATCATTTCTTTTGAAGTTGCTTTTCTGATAGTACTCACACCAGTCAGATGCCCTCATTATGCGATTATCATAAAATTCTGCACTTTTTCACAGCACTAATAATAATTGTGGAATAATTATTATCTACAAGTATTTATATAATTAGTAATTTATTATGTAAATAATTATGAGGTAATATAATTAGCTGCTTAGTGCTTTTATCCTCTGCTAGAATGTAAATCTGCAAGTGTGTGTCTTGTTCATTGCCATCTCCTCAACACTTATCATGGTCCTTTATATATAATAAGCATACAAATATATTTGTTAATGAATGAAAGCATGCCTTGTGGCCCTGCCTCCATTCTCTGGTTCTCTGCCTTCTGTCTGAAAGGAAATTCCTTTTAGGACTCACAACCAGTCTTGGTCTCAGCCTCTGGGAGGTACATGCAGATTCTCTGAAACTTGTTTTATAATGGGGGTCCTCATAAACTTTAGTCTCATGGCTCTTTTCTAGTTCTAGATGTCTACTTAAGGCACATATGCTTAGAGACCACTCATTTAAAAGGATTATTCAGTGCTCCAGTTCTGTGTTGAAAAAATCTTTTCAAAAGCTGGATGCAATTATTTTAATAGCTCTTTCATTATTTAAATGTCAATATTAGTATTTTATTTTGTTTTATTTTTTTGTGGGTACCGGGGGTCGAACTCAGGACCTCACACGCCAGCAGGCACCCGCGCCACTGAGTGATATCACCAGCCCGTTTTTTATATGCGGATACCGGGAGTCAAACTCAGGACCTCGTGCTTGCCAGGCAGGTGCTTATGCCGCTGAACTATCTCACCGGCCCCGATATTAGTATTTTTTTTGTGTGTGTGTGTGGGTAGCGGGGGTCGACCTCAGGACCTCGCGCGCCAGCAGGCGCCTGTGCCGCTGAGCGATATCACCGGCCTGTTTTTCGTATGTGGGATCCGGGAGTCGAACTCGGGCCCTCGCGCTTGCCAGGCAGGCGCTTACGCCACTGAGCCATCTCACCAGTCCCCGATATTAGTATTTTAATGTCATCTTTTTTATGGTATATTGTAATAAATTATATGCAATTATTTTATAGTCCCAGAGGTAAAACACAATATATTTGCAATTCTTTTCAGTTGCTAGGAATAAATACATCAAAATGTATAATACACTTAATATTATTTAGTTCTATAAAAATATTTTTCTCCAGGCATGGTGGCACACACCTGAAATCCCAGCCTTCTGGGAGTCTAGGGCCGGAAGATCGCAAGTTCAAGCCAAGCCTGGGCAACTTAGTGACTTAGTGAGATCTGTGTCAAAATAAAAAATAAAAATAGGCCTGGAGATATAGCTCAGTGCAAAGGCCTTGACATGCTCAATTTCCAGTGCTGCAAAAATAAGCAAATAAATGAACAGATGAACAAACATTTTTCTCTGATACTAATAGTATATATAATAAGCACAAAAATATAAAGAAAGTAAAATTCATCTGAAATTCCAATACCTTAAGAGATCTGTTAACATTTGTTGTGCAGTTTCTTCTAATGTTCTTGTTATTCAGACTTTTAAAAATTAAAAAAAAAATTTTTTTATTTTTAAATTTTTTTTTTTTGGTGGGTACCAGGGGTCAAACTCAGGACCTCATGTGGCAGCAGGCGCCTGTGCCGCTGAGCGATATCACCAGCCCTTTTTTCGTATGTGGGTACCAGGAGTTCAACTCAGGACCTCGCACTTGCCAGGCAGGCACTTATGCCGCTGAGCCATCTCACTGGCCCCCAGACTTTTTTTTAGAAAGAATGAAATTACTATGTATGAATTTAGTTTTGTATCTTGCTTTATTTCTGTAATTGTAGATATAAATTCTTACTATTTCTTTGGGCAATTGAAAATATTGATACAAATTTAAAATTGATACAAATTGTGTTCATCACTTTCCTGTTGCTGGGACAAATACCAGACACTGGCAAATTAAAGGAGGACAGGTTTATTTGGCTTACAGTTTCAGTGGGTTTAGTCAGTGATTGGCAGGCTCCACAAGAGTAATGACATGGTAGAAGGGCATGGTGAGAGAAGGCTGCTCACCTGATGGCACCCAGGATGCCCAGAGAGAAGGGAAGGGCTGGGAAAAATATGTACTTCTCCAGGTCATGCCACCAGTGACACACCTCCAACCAAACTCCACCCCCTAACAGCACATTAAGCTACTGAACTCATCAATGGCTTAATCTACTGATGAGTACAGTGCCCCGATGATCCAATCTTCCAAAAGCCCACCTCTGAATACCTGAGACTTTGGAGGGACATTTTAGATGCAAACCATAACAAAAATTAATTGATCCTTTAACCCAGCGATTCTGTTTATCTTCCAAGTGCATGAAAAGGTAGGTATATATGAAAGTTTTAATAGCAAAAGACTAAAATGAATCTAAATGTCCATATAGTATATCCATACAGTGAAACACTATTTAGCTTTAAAAAGGAAGTAAATAAATACATAAACCTTAAATTCAGATTTTGAGAAAGGAAAAAAAAAGGTGCAATAAAATGCTAATAGTACGCATTCACCTAAAATATACAGAGATTATATACCTTTTGGTTAACATGAGCAGAGATTATTTCTGGAATCATACATAAGAAGTGTACAAAAATAGGAGATGGTACAGTGGTACAAACCTGTAATCCCAGATACTTGAGAGGCAAAGGTAGGAATATCACTTGAGCCCAGAGTTTGGAGTTCAGCCTGGGCAACATAATGAAACTCTGTCTCAAGATAAAAAGAAAGAATGTGAAGGAAAGGAAGGAAGGAAAGGAAGGAAGGGAGGAAGAAAGGAAGGAAGATTCCTCAGAGGTATAAGAATATGTGAATATTTCCTTTGGGAAGGGACTTGGACATCTGGAATGTGAGGAATGCTTAGGTTCTCCTGCATATATTTTTTTGCAATTTTTTTTAAACCCATGTGAATGCATATTACTTTTTCAATTAGAAAAGATTAAAATTTTAAAAGGATCTGAAATTCCGTTATTCAGAAATATCCATTGTTCACATTTTGATACATTTTCTAACTAGTTTTTCCTTTATGTAAATATATATGTGTGTGTATAGATACACTACAAAATCATGTATATATTAATAGAAACAATCCCCAAGATAATGTCAAAATTGGTATCAAATTGTACATGTAACCTTACATACTGTATTTATTTCTGCCATTTGCCATCACTATAGTGTGAATATTTTCATGTCAATGGGATTTGCTGTGAACAAAGAACATTTTAAATGGCCATAAAAATGTACTTCTATATTGTTTCTTTACTTTATATGTATCATCTATATTGTTTATTTTTACTTTTTGGCTAATGTAATAAAGCTGTAATAGTTATCTTTGAATATAGCCAATTCTGTTGATTTATTTGATTCCATTTCAAATCCAGTATAAGTCCTCAAAGTAGAATTACTGTGAATTTAGGGTCTTTACATATGGTGAACTATTTTCTAGAATGTTTATATTAATTTACTATTGCAGCTGTGTAAGAACTTGTCTATTCACTGTAAACTTTATTTTCCAAATAAAAATAGTTTTATTTATTTATTTAATTCATGTATATTTTTAAAATATTGTCATACAGGGGATAAAACCTACAGCCTTCACTCTAAGCTATACCGACAGACCTTTTAAAATCTTATTTTGAAATAGAGTGTCACCAAGCTGCTAAATTGCCCAGGTTGGGCTCAAACTAGTGATCCTCCCACAATCCTCCTTCCTCAGCCTCCAGGGTGCTAGGGTCACAGGTGTGCATTATCACACTCAGCTTCTTTATTGTACTTTTTGATCATAAAATTATATATATAAATATACAAATCCAGAAAATACAGGAAAGTTGGAAAAAGGGAAAAAAGTCACTATCCAGATATTTATTAACACTAAAGTTATATTTTTTTCTCCTAGTATAAATTAACCTAATTTTATTTACCTTAATGTACCTGGGTTTCTTGTTAAGCCAATAGATAACGTGGCAGTATTACATCTTTTTAACAAGTACATAGTAATCTATTGTAAGGATATACTGTAAATGGCTATCTCAGATTGTGTACTCTGGAAAGCAGACACTGAGATGAAGTTTTACAGTCCAAGTATTTAATAAAGAGTGCCTTTGGCATCAACATCTGTGAAAGAGAGAAGGAAGTAGAACTGAACAGAAGAAGGAGTAAAATTGGGATGTAAACCCAATCACGCTTCAGGTGACCTCAGGAGGAGTTCTGGAACTGGAATGGCCACACATTTATCCCAAACTAGACTGAGACGGGAAGGCTTTTTTACACAGGCAATGAGCATTGGATAGGGCCATCCTAGGGAGGAGCGTGCCTTTCTGCTACTGAGGCAATCCCTGAAGTAGCTAATAGCAGTCCCATTAGCTGGACTAATCCTTCATTGAAAGGGGATCTGGGCAGTCTATTACAATGTCCAACACAGTTTAGTTCTGTTCATATCTACTTCTTCATAGTTGCACCAGGATTACAGTAGGTCTCCTTTTCTGTGGGAAACTCAGAAAAATAAGGTGAATGGAACAACCTATAGCCCCTGTCACTGAAGCTTCTCCAGACCCCCAGTACTGGGGATCAGTTCTAGGTGTGCTCTACCACTGAGTTATGTCCCCATATCTTCTTATTGTTTATTTTGAGACAGGGTCTCACTAAGTTGCTAGGCTGGCCTCAAACTTGCAATCCTCTTGCCTCAGCCTCTTGAGAAGCTGGGATTATAGGAGCGCACTAGTGTACCTGGCCACTGCAGCTTTTTTTTAGGGCTGGCACTGATAATCATTTTGTCCCTCATCCTCTATCCATTTTCTACTCTTCTCATCCTTAGCTATTACCTCTGTTGGTCTCTGTGGCTTACCTGGTGGCATGGCCCAGACACTCATCCGTGAATTGTATGAACTCCTGATCACTATATCTTTCTCAGGCTGGGGTTCCTAAACTTGTCGACTAATGGTCTAAACTGGGCAAGACTGCACCAAGAAGTACCCAAGTGGATCACCTGAATCCCAAATATATTCTTCCATGCCTCTGTTGTGTAATTTTCTCCTGATGCCAGAACGGTGAGTCTTCTTTCTGCCTGCTGGTCCTTAGATACAAAGACCATAATATGCCCACCTTGGCAGCCATGGCTTGTAGTTCAATGGGAATCTTGCTGTATTTCCTTGTAACATTGTGCTCTCTTTGGTGGCTTGTGTGTCCCACCCTACCAAGCTCAGAGTTGGAAGAAAATTCTCCATGGTTCCTTTGCATTTCTGCACATCTTGAGAGCAGAGACACCAATAGCTTTTATTCTTATCTTCTCAAGGATGTTCCTTTAGTGAACAGTTTTAGAAGATAGAGATAGTGTATATCTTCAAAGCAAAAGACATTTTTGTTTACTGACCAGCATAATAAAGATAATGTCTCCTTCTGTGGAAAAGTTTGGATATATGCTTGATAAAATATTTGGGCTCTCTGAACTCAACCATGATGCAAACCTATACTTATTAGTAAGGTTTTCTGTTGCTGGCACAAAATATTGACTTACACAACTTCAAGGAGAAAAGATTTGTTTTGGCTCAGAGTTTCAGAGGTTTCAGTCCACGGTTGATCCAAGGCAGAAACATCATGGCAGAAGTTCACGGTGGAGAAACTCTGCTTTATTCATGGTAGCCAGGAAGCAGAGAGAGAAAGCCAGAGAGAGAGAGAGAGAGAGAGAGAGAGCGCAGGAAGACAGCCTGTCTGCAGAACAGATATACTTCTCATGGTCACGTCCCCATGGCACACCCAGACACTCTCAGAGGTGTTTTACTAATCTCCTAGGTGTCTCTCAGATTTGTCAAATTAAGTTGATGATCAAGATTGGCCATCACACTACTGCAAGTGAGCTTCCAGCTAGGCCATACCACATCTTCCTTTTGTTAGCTGGGGGCTAAGGGAAATAGTGCAAATATAAACCTCATGCTACTTGCCGTGTTGCGAGCCATAAAATTTTTGGACTGACCCAGGAGTGTTACGTCTTCTCCCAACACTACAAGCATGGCAGGCAAATTTGTTAGTTTACAAATGAGATAAAATCTCAGACTTTTAATAGTTCTTGACAAGTATGTTATAATGTCTAAGAATCGACATAACTCTGGCTGGGTGCAGTGGTGCATGCCTGTAATCCCAGCTACTTGGGAGGCTGAGGCAGGAGGATTTCAAGTTTGAGACCAGGCTGGGTAAGTTAGTTAGACCCTGTCTCAAAAAAACAAAAACAAAAACAAAAACAAAAACAAACAAACAAAAAAAAAAACGGTCTGGAGATGTAGCTCAGTGATAGAATGCCCCTGGGTTCAATCCCAGTCCTATAAAACGAAACAAAACAAAACAAAACACATAATTCTAGGACAGAACAGCAAATGTATACCATTATTCATCCCATGTAAATAACAACTATTTCTGAGTAGAAAGGGACTAGACTCCTTTAATAACAAACTCAAACCTGTGATAATTGCATTCATTCATTCACTTGGCCCTTATGGCCTCATTTTCTCTCTTTAGGCTCCACCTCCCAACACTGTTGCATTGGGGATGAAATTTTCAACACATGCTTTTTGGGGGACACATTTAAGTTATAGGAGAGTGGCACTAATTTACACCATTTCCCTAACAGTACTGCTTTTCATTATATCTTGGCTAAGGGAGGGGTCAGTTTCAAGGGCTTTCAGTTGGCCTTCCCCATTTTTTTTTTTTTTTTTGTGGGTACCGGGGTCGACCTCAGGACCTCGCGCGCCAGCAGGCGCCTGTGCCGCTGAGCGATATCACCGGCCCTTTTCTCGTATGTGCGTTCCGGGAGTTGAACTCGGTCCCTCACGCTTGCCAGGCAGGCGCTTACGCTGCTGAGCCATCTCACCGGCCCTTTCCCCATTTTAATAGATGTTACTTCATAGGTCACGGATCCAGTGAGGGTTTGTGCCAAAAATGACAGAGTATACACATTCTGATTATATATTTGGGGGCTGGGGGAATGACTAACATTTAGGTACATAGACCACTGTGACCTCAACCTTGTGTCTTAGTCCATTTGGGCTGTTATAACAAAACACCACACAATGGGTACCTTATAAATGATGAACAGTGATTTCTCACAGTCTGAAGGCTTTGAAGTGCAAGATCAAGGCATTAGCAGATTTGGTGTCTGGTAAGGGCCTGTTCCTTTTAGATGCCATCTTCTCCCTGTATCCTCATATGGTGGAGAAGGTAAGGGCAGCTCCCTCAACCTTCTTTTCTAGAGTTACTTTTTCTATTCATGACAGCTCAGTCCTGATGATCTAAGTACTTCTTGAAGGCCCCATCTCTTGATATTATCACACTGGGAATTAGGTTTTGAAATATAACCTCGTGGGGGAGGGGTGAGAGGGTACATACAAACATTCACCCCGTAACATCTTGTGTGGGACTTCATTTACTATCTGCCCCCATATGCACCTCCTCTAATAGAGAGGCCATGATGATTTCTTGGGTGTCTAAGTATCAATGTCAATTCAGATTTTGTGACCAAAATTGAAATGTTTAGGAATTTCCATGTTCCTAATACACAGTTATTTAAGTAAATGCCATTATGTCCAAAGGTTTTGAAACAACCTTTGGGAAAGGACTGAGGAAATCAATACTATGTGCATTCACTGTGGTATTGCAAGTTCTTTTTTCTTGGAGACCTGATCTCTACTTGAATTAATGGTATTAGTCTAAAAACAGATTCATGTTTGGAAACTCATCAAGGAATCATTATCTTAATTGAGGTAACTGCCTCAGTCTCCTGGTCGTACATCCTTGAATTCTTCTGGTTCAAACTCATTAACTATCCATCTATTTTTTCCTTAAGGCCACCATATTATACTAATTATCTCCACATTATTTTCTGTCGGTCACTTTCTGCCACTCCTCTGAACTTACAATAATTGTTCAACTTAACTTCTGACAGTTAAAAACCATAGCCTGGCTTTTTTCACTTTGAGGTCATTATCCCTGTTGCTATCAGTGCACCTTTTTCTTTAATGGCCTCTTTTACCATCAGCTTTGGTCTATAGGGAATCACTACTGAATTTAGTGACATCTGTGCCCCTATAATAGTACATTTCTAAAGGGATTGACATGTGGCGTATCCTCCTGGCCTTATATAAATTAATCTTGTGGTGGGTTTTCTATCTTTACATAGTAAAGCATAACCAATTATCTGATTCTTTAAATTTATTCTTCCATTTTCTGCCATGACAACTGTGGCATTTTCACTTCACTTAGCATGGGGCATCAGTTTTTTTTCATGCTTTTAGAAACCATCCTAGTAGCAAATTCTCACTTTCTCTCAGAGTCCTTACTATGGACTGGGATACTAAATCCTTAGTACTGGGAGAATGTTCCCAAATCTACTTCTCCCTTACCCAGTCACATGTCCCTTCCTCTTCATTGAGCACTCTCAAAATTTGATCCCCTATTCTCCCAGTTCATACTGGCTACATATTGAACATCCTTTGAGGTGTCGTTACATTACTACATTGTCATATCTAACACATTGAGACTTAACACTTTGAGGTCTTAGGAACAGGAGAGAACCTGAAAATAAATCTTGAGGGTGGAGGGAGATATTCATTATTTTGAGGGGAAGAGGTCTCTGCATCATCTCTGTGCAACTGGGGGACCACTTCTGGGAATGTCCTCCTCTGATGTGTCAAGCCCCATTCTTTCCCAGTGAGGGTTCTGACCACGGTTTAAGGTACCTGCCTTGAACAGAAGTTTAGTATTTGATGGAGTTTTCTACTCTGAGTTTATTCGTCAGCTTTTTGGGGCTCCTACTTCAGGGGACTTTTTGGTGAATTGCTAAGAAGATCCTCTAGTTTTAGCTTTCAGTTGGCGATTACTCACTCTCAGCTTTTCATTATCTTTTTTCCAGTTCATCAGTCTGGCTAAGCTGTAGTCTGTTTTAGGCACCATGGGATATCATAACAAAATGTTAGAGACTAGACCACTTAAACAACAGAAATTTATTTTTCTCCGTTTTGAGGGCTGAAAAGCCCACGATCAGAGTGCTAGCTGATTTGGTATCTGGTGAAGGTTCTTTTCCTGGCTTGCAGATGACTCTCTTTGCTTTGTTCTCACATGGCCTTTCTTCAATGTGTACACACAGACAAGATGAGCTAGGGTTCGTTCAGGGTGGTGTGGCTGTAGACAGGATGCATGCACAAAGTCAGAGATCTCTCTTCCTCTCCTTATAAGGCCTCTATTATAAGGCCACTGATCCTATCAGATTAGGAATATACGCTTATGACCTAATTTAACCTTAATTACCTCTTAAAATCCCTGTATCTAAATATAATCATGCTAGTCCATAGAACTACCCAATTCCATTGCCCTCATAGTTGCTATTTTTCCCGTATTTGTCAAATGTTTGATACATAATACTAGTGAATATATCCTACCAGTATAACAACCCCATTCACCACACATGAAAGTTTTAACAACTGAACTATAATCTTGTGATAGGTGTCCTCATTGTTAGGTAGGCAGCTAATGGCCATGTTCCCAAACCCTATGCTTGCTTTTTCAGACCTTACTCCTGTACCAACAGACATACGTTGAATTCTTGTGAAGCTATGAGATATAAACGGTTAGGGCATTTATCAAGGAAGACAAGGAAAAGAAGAGAAGAGAAGGAAGCAGGATTAGGCAGAGAGTATTGGGAGAGTATCAGGCAGGTCCCATGGAGAGTTTGGGAGGGTAGAATTGACCACCAGAGTTGTCTCAAGTTGCATTAAGATGGTCAGGCTCTTATGCCTTACTTGGACCAGCAATTGTTAAGTAGGCCATCTGGGGACAGATCCTATCTTACCTTAGGCAAGGAGGTTATCTACAAAAGTAGAAATCCTAAAGTACCAAAGACTCAAGTCAACAATAGGCCCATCAGCTGGGACAAATATCTAAAGGGGGATCTTGGCAGCACATCAATTTCCATCATGAAGTATTTAAACCTCTTGCTGGTTTTGTTTTCATAGAGGGGAGAAAATTTCCACTTCTGTGAGGCAAAAGAATTTCCACTTTTGTGAGAACACCTCAGTCTTTCTTCCCAGAGAAGTAGGAATAATGTTCCTGACAGATGAGATTACAATAAGGAACCAAATTTGAAAGGCTAAGTCCTTTCTGAGCCTTTTCTGTTTCTTGCTTACCATTTTTCTGTCTTTTTCTCTTGCCTAAGGACTTAACAAATTCTCTAATCTTCTATATCATAAGTTTATAAGACAGGCCAGTGGTGGTTAACCTATGGCACGGGTGTTATTGTGTTTTTCTTTTAAGACAAAAATGCTGATGTAGAGTTGATTTTTCTAAATTAAAACCTTAGTATTCAGGTTTAATTGCAGTGTTGGCACTGTGTGACAAATAAGCGGTTTTGACACTTGGTCTCTAAAAGGTTTGCTATCACTGCCTTAGGTTGTCTAGCCCTTGACTGGGTGATACAGGCAGTTGTGGGAGCAAGCCCATTTGCCAAATCAAACCCCTTTTTCTAATTGGCCTTATCTAATGTAACTTTTATAAATGCTATTTATTATGAAAATTTCAAACATGATCAAAAGGACAGAGAATAAATAAATGAATGCACATATATTCAGTATACAATGAAGAATAATATAATGAATATAAAAATTTTTATATTGACTAGTATTTTTATTTTGTCCTAATTCCTAAATCTTATTTTTCATTTGTTTCCATAATTGGGAATAGAAGAAAATGATATCATTTTAAAGACTGAAAACAAAACCAACTAAGAAACTTTAATAAAAGTCTGGATTTGTGACAACAATTAAGGGGGAAAAAGACAAGACTCTGGCAACATTCAGCTGGCTCTGAGCAGTAGCCGCCTGCTTTAGATCGAGTATGAGCTCTTTGTCATCACCTCCATCCTTCTCAGGATGGAGGCCAAGTGTCAGATTGCCATTCACTATAAAAGTTAAATTGCTGCTTTTATTCTGTCTAGTCCCCCTTCCCACTTTTGTATGTTATCTCTCTGGCTTCTGAAGGTATTTGAGTTTGTGGCCTTGCTCTACAGATGGCCTTTTTTTGCTCTACAGATGGCCTTTTTGGTTACTTAAAGATGAGAACCAGCACTACATAATCACAGTTTCTAAGTGTGCCATACATATATAGTAATAGTTATTCAATGTATGTCTACCTAAGTATCACTGACAGAAGTGTTTCTCTCTGTTTTTGCAGTACCGGGGATTGAACTCAGGACTTGGCACATCCTAGGCAAGTGCTCTACCATGGAGCTACATCCCTAGCTCTTTCAAAAAATTTTATTTTGCGACAAGGGCTAAGTTGCCCATGCTGGCCTCAAAATTGCAATCCTCCTGCTTCAGCCTCTCATGTAGCTGGGATTACAGGTGTACACCACCAGCCTGCCTGACAAGATATTTATATTAAATATTAACTTATTCATTTAGAAGGAAAAATTTGAGATTCTGATCCTGATAATTTGTCATTATATTTTTATCCCCAGGAATGTTATAACACTAAGATTCAAGAGTAAAACCTAAAAGCTCCTGGAAATGGATAACCATGCTGCCTTTGGGGAGAGATCTAAGATGCTAGGGGGAAGTAACTTTATTGATTTAATTGGTCCTATGTACTTACTATTCTATTAAAAAGTTCCTTTAAAAATAAACTGATAGGGCCGGTGAGATGGCTCAGTGGCTTAAGCACCTGCCTGGCAAGCGCAAGGGCCCGAGTTCAACTCCCGGAACCCACATACGAAAAAGGGGCCGGTGATATCGCTCAGCGGCACGGGCGCCTCCTGGCGCGCGACGTCCTGAGGTCGACCCCCCGGTACCCACAAAAAAAAAAATAAATAAAAATAAACTGATAATATACATTCAATAAAGGTCATAGGAAATAATTTTTTTAATATTCTTTTTTTTTTTTTTGAGACAGGGTCTCACTATGTAGCTCAGCCTGGCTTTGGACTCACATGTAGCCCATGGTAGCCTCAAAACTCACAGCAATCCTTTTGTCTCAGCCTCTTGAGTGCTGGAATTATAGGTGTGTGCCACCATGCCTGGCTGGAAATAATTTTAAAATGTTCTTATAAAATATTTTAATTTAGAGATGATTCACAGCTAATAAATTAAACATGGGTATTAAGAGTAAATATCTGGTAGTGATGGGGGGGATCAAGAAACTAGTAATTGTTAATAAGTCCATACTTCCTTCCAATTTATTAGTATCACTGAGTACTAGAATACATGAGACACTACCTAGGGTGGGTGTAGCACTCATACCCTTAATCCCGTCATTGGACCATGAATCAATCACGAACTCTAGATTCAGCTGTCTCTGAAAAGTCCCATAAAAAACTACATGAGGCTTCAGGAGGACATCTAGACATGAACCATAACATCTGTCTCATACAAAATGTCCCCCAAATGGGCCAGGCCTTTTGAAATAAGTAATAAGGTGGAAATTGCAAGGACACTAAGAAACTTGGACTAAGCAAATGGTTGTTCTACTGATACTTTACTCTGTATCCTAAATAATATGTAGGAACTCTTAGCTCTGACTCATACTAGTTCTGTCCCTACACTAGACCTGTGAAACTTTGTTCTTCTTTCTCTGAGAATCTGTCTCTGTCTCTCTCTTTCTAAAGATATCTGAGTAGTTCTTTTTTTTGCAGGGGGGGGTTGCGTTTACCTGGAAGGAGGTTACTAATTCTAAAATGGAAGGTATTTTTGATCCCTTTTATTGTCAATGTTGAGGCAGAATTGATTGTTCATTTTTAAATAGGAATTGTGTTTCTAGTGCCAAAAAAATCACGATTTAATACAATCATGGCTTGGTAGGTAAGACATTACAGCATATTTCTGCCACCAACTGGCAGCACATCTTAATTGCAGTGGTAGAAAAAGGAAACCATTTCTGGTATTTGCCACATAAGCAAGAGCAAATGTCCTGTAGCCATGTGAAAAAACACAAATACTTGATTTGTGGGAGAAAAATTAGGCAGTGTCATGATCCCAGGAGACAGTGTTTGTGAAACTGGAAAAGAGAAAGAGTGAGGAAGCATGATCAGAAGAGACCTCTCTTTGGTCTAAATAGCCAACTGCATAAGTAAAAGGGCAGTGGAAGGGAAGAATAATTAATCAAATGTTGCTTTAAAATGCCTTTCTATGGAGGGAGTATCACCATGATCACCATCAAAACAAAAGTTGGTTGAACATCTTTAAACAGGACTGTAAGGTCAGTGCAATAACTTAACTGTTTTGCAAGCTAAAGTTACCCAAAGAGGAAAGAGATATAATGTTAGCCAAAATTTTAAAGAAATTATGCTATATATAGGGCCACAACTAGTTGGTTATAAAATAAATTTTCATGTTTTCATAAAACAAACGTTTCATATTAATTAGGAGCTGGGGATGTAGCTCAGTGGTACAGCACTTGGCTATGCTTTCTAAAGCCCTGGTTCAATCTCCAGCATTGGGGAAAAAAATGTTATAGCTAACACATTGTCAGATGCATCATGAGTTGGTATTTATGCAAGGAAAATATGGCAGGCAATTAAAAACTCCAGCTAAAACAACAGTACATAAAGTCTCTTAAACTATAAGAATCTGTTTAATGTCAACCTATTTCAAATAACATATAATGTACATTTTTCTATTTATAATATTAAATATCTAGTTTTGGGCCAGGTTGGCTGAGAGTGAAAGAAAAGTCTAATTGGCATGTGTTTAAAAAGGAATATTCTTTTTGATATTTCAATCATATTGATGACTTGAAGCTGTTAAAAATGTGTTTGAAAATCTGTGCAAAGAGATTGGGAATATTGATTAAGAATTTCAGGGCCGGTGATATAGCTCAGCGGCATAAGCGCCTGTCTGGCAAGCACAAGGTCTCGAGTTCAACTTCCGGTACCCGCATATTAAAAAAAAAAAAAAAAAGAATTTCACAAAGCAGAAACTTCTGGGGAATGTATAATTCTGCAACAAAGTCAACATGTTATGGGATCTCTATTACTTTACTTACTAAATGGCCAAAGGATGAACAAACTTGCCCTTTGGTTATGTTCATAATTAGACCAGATCAGCTAATGGGAAGTTGTGACAAAAGCAATAAAAAGATCAAATAATAGCATGAATGTCCTTAAATACTTTATATAATATTTTGTAAACCATAGGAACCACAAAGGGCTTTGTGTAGGTACACAATGCTACAGTTTTAAAAGGGAGGCTTGTGAAGGATTAGGACTTTTCAGAAAGCTCAAAAATTGTTCTGGTGTAAGATAGTGGGAGGAGATAAGTAGGGAAAGACGTGGTTGAAGATTGCCACAACAGAAAAAGCAACAAGGGATATAAATGGGGATATGATCAGGCTCCGGTTTTTTCCAAAGAAGAGTCAAGTCTGGCCCTACAATTTAGAGCCTGGGGACTATGCAATTATTTATAAACACTGGTTCAATTATTAAGTGTGAGGACAAACTAAAGACATTTTTAGATTTCTATACACTCAAAAGTTAAATACCTATTCCCTTGCATATTAAATAAAAAACACCTTGCTGGGTGTGTAGCTCACTGTTAGAGTGCATGTCACATGAGGCCTTGGGGTCAATCCCCAGCACTGGGGGCAGGAAGGTGGAGCTAAACGACTCTTATAACAACAACGACAACATGTTAATAACACAGATGGCACTTCTATAGTATGTGTTAAACAGACCTATGGGATAGATACTATTGCTATTTCCATCTTGCAGTTAAGGGAACTGAGACAAAGACATTTGGCCAAGGTCACAGTTTTCCAGAGCAGTCAGGTTCTACAGTCCATGTTCTTAATCATTAGACTATGCTGAAGGTACAATAGGAAAAAATTAGGAGATTCAAATAGGGAAAATAAATTACTTTAAATGTTGAATTTTGAGCTGGAGCGTCCTAGAAATTAGCTGAACACAAGAAACCTTAGTTAAGAAAAAATCAGGAACAGGTAGTAATTTAGGGGAACTTCCTAAGAGAAAGTTGTAGTAGAGAAAAGCAGAGCTACCAGTTTAACTAGGGGATGGAAGAAAGAGGCAGAACTATAAGAAAACCAGTAAACCAGGTAGGTGTTGATCCAGGAAATGATTTAAAAGAAGGAAAAAGGGTTTCAAGAAAGGGATGGAGTTTGGTGAAAGCTGTGCCTGGTTCTTTTGAGAAAGAAAGTTTGGTCACACAGCAACTAGGCGTTAACAGCATTGAAAAAAAAATTTAAGACAATGAAATAAAAAAAAAAAAAGACAATGGAAACAGAAAGGAAGATGGCAGTGGTTGAGAAGATACTGAAGATGTAAGATCCCAGGAAAGTAGTGGCAGAAGGAGGAACTGGGAAGATGTAATATGCCATTAGGCAAGGTGGGCTTTGGAAAGAAGGGGGAATGGGTTAATTCGGTGAAAATTTTTGAGATCGTGGTCAGGAGGTGGCTACAGAAATTTTAAGATGGAGAAAATGTCAACCGTTTTTGGAGTCCCATAGCTTTAAGCCCAGGAAACTAGGTAAAGGTATCTACTAATATGGCTTGGGGTGGCACCTTCAGTAACATAGCTGAAAATAGGCTTTGCAGATAGTAACATAGAAGTCATCAGAGACTAGTAAAAAGGTATTTATCTACCAATCTCTGTATATATCTATTAATAGAGTCTAGTCATGAATTCATACCCTTCTCCAGTTAAAAGCCATACACCTTGCAAGCCTTGGGACAGAAACCAGAAACAAGGACAAAATACTGGAGACTAGCGCTCAAATTTATATAGGAGTTGAGCGGTTCTAAGGCAATACTGAAAAAAAGAAGTGGCTATACCGATAGAGAATTGAGTCATACATGGGGCTGATGACTTGGGAAAGTAAGGATTCACTTTCATTGCAACAAGTTGTAAACAGGCGAAAGGCAGAAGCCTCGGTCAGGGAGAGGAAGCTGGTGAGCGGAGAGGGGGCGAGGTTGAACAGCTCGTGCAAGATCTCCGTTAGTTACTTCCTTTTCAACAGCTAGGTTACGATTCTCAAGTCCATTTCAGAGCCACTGAGCGTAATCTTAGGCTGTGGGAGAAATCTAATCGCAAAGCTGAGTCCGATTTCCCAGTCTAGCTACACTCCTTTCTCACTAACTAGCCAATGCTGCCGCCTTATGCAAAGACGGAACCACGGAGAGGATCTGCTTTACAGAGGGAGGACTACGCCAATTCGCCTGCAGCGGGCAGTGTTCCGTCTAGATCCGCGGCGCGGCAAGTGCCACTCTCGAAACGTTTTCACCTTCGCTCGGGGAAAGCACCTCGTCAACAATAAATCGCGAGTACAAGGCTAACGTCGTAGGCCCTCGTTAAACCCGGCGGGAGCAGGGCTGCACGCAACCGCTCCCTCGTGTTTGCACCGCGCGCCTCGTGGCTGCGGGCAGGGGCAGCAGGAAGCCGTAGACAAGCTCCAGCCCCCGACCTCGGGAGGGGCCTCGGCTGGGGAACCGGGGGCGGGTCACTTCCCAGCTCCCCAAGAAGCTCTAAAAATGGCGGGCGGCAATTCAGCGGGCCAGACGCGCAGGCGCCACTGTGGCCGTCCTTCCGCCCGCCTCGGGCGGCCCACGAACCTTCTTCCAAGGCGCCCTCAACGGGAGGCATCTGTCGCTCGCGATTGGCTGAGTTGGGCAGGCTCTCCCTGCGGAGGCGGAGCCGCCACGCAGCGGCCACGTTTCCCGCCCCGCTGGTGCGCGTGCGCGCAATCCCCTCAGGAAAGCGTTTGCGCGCGCCCCCGCCAAGGCGCCCAGCTCGCGCCTCAGCTCCCTCCCCTTTCCGGGTAGGCCCGTCCCGTCAGCAAGGCAGTGAGCACCGCGGCCAGCAGAGGGCGGTCCGGACCCAAGTCTGCAGCGGCGCCATTGGCGTGTGGAAAATGCCACCAGATGGCGGGTTAGGATTGCAGCTCCGTTGAAGGCGCGGCCCCCGCTCCCGAACCCCCGGCGACCACCTCGTAAACCCCCCCCACATCGGGAATAACACACCGGAGACTTTTGGGGGGAAACTAGGTCGACGGCCGGCAGCACCCGGATGGGCAGCTGAGGTGAGTGCGAGCGGCGGCGGCAGCGGCGGGGGGCGGGAAAGAGGGGGAATGCGGCGGCAGCGGCGCGGGGGCTGGAAGCGGCGATCCAAGATGGAGGCCGTGCGAGAGCTGGAGAGCGCGAGCGGGGAGCGGGCGGGCCGGGCACGGACCCTCGCGCGGGGGAGGGAGGCCGCGCGGGCCTGTGCGGGGCGCGGCGGTCGCGGGCTGTCCGAGCGCCCGATGAGGCGGCCGTGGGCGCGGCGGGCACCCCAGCGCCCTCGTCTCTCCCACCCCTCCCGCAGGCCCCGAAAATTGTGCCCCCGCCCGCCCAGGCACTACGGCGACAGGCGCGGAAGCCTTTGTGGCGCGCTCGGGCCCGCCGCCAAGCCCGCCCTCCGCACCCCCGCCCGGGCTCTCGGGACTCGCCCGCGCCCGGCGGGGCCGGGCCGAGGCGGGCTGGCGCGAATGTCTTCCGCTGCCCGCCCGCCGACCTGCGTTTCTGCGGTGTTTTAGCAGCGGCGTCGTCACATGACAACGAGCTCGCTACAGCGGAGGGGCCTGGGGGTCGCTCGGCGTGGCGGCCGGCCGACGTCTCTTGTTGGTGGGGTGGGGCAGGGGGCTGGCGACTGGGGGAGATGGGGCATGGAGCCCGGGCTTTCCCGCTATCTGCCTTCCCCGCGGGGGCCTCCGTGGGAAACATGTCTAGGCCGGAGCACTGCCCTGCTAGTTTGCCAATCCCCGGGGAGATGAGGCCAATAAAAGTTGTTTTCCCTCCTTTCTCGGGGTGGGGGCAGGGTGAAGAACTGTGAAAAGGGGAGTGCCTAGAGTTGGACCTGCGCCAGATTTGGAGGGCCCGAACTGGGTGCTGCTTGCGTGCTGTAGGGACCAAGAAATTTTCAGGTCCTGAGATTGTCACATCACCCTTTCTGCCTACATTTGAAATGTTATCGATTCTCTTCACATTGCAGGCAATCATGCCCCAGGCGTATGTGTCATGGGATGGTTTTGGAAGCTTACAGACTCAAAACAATGCCACTTGTGATAGCAAATTATTTGTTAAAAGTTGCTGTTAAGATGATACGGTTCTTTCTCGCGCTTGTGACTAGAAATGACTGTATTTTGCATCTTAGCACAAAACAGTTTGAGAAAGTCTAAATTGGCATAAACAAAGTTGTGTGATTTGTAACTTATGTGGAATTTGAATGTGAATCTCTTAATTTTCCTTGTATTTTAAGAAAATTGCAAACTGATGGTGAAGCACTTATGGAAACGTACGAACAACACAAATAAAAACGACTCTTTTATTGTATGATATATTGTACCATGTTCTTTTATTTATAATGTATGAATTCAGAGTTAAAAAATTTGACTGAAGAAGGAAATACTGAAAGAACCAGAAATGTTATTTCCTTGGTTTTAATTTTTGGGACTGTGACACAAATTGTTTCCCGTACCCAAATAAAATTTTAGAAAACCTACAGGTGTTTTCCTAAATTATTTTTTCCATTCGAAAAATGTACTTTCAGTAAACTAAATTTATTAGAAAAGCGATCAGTGGTAGTTTTTTTACAGACAACTTTTGACTAGAAAAATTTCTGTATCTGTTTTTGATATTCCGATAAAGCTAAAGGATATTTAAATAGAGGAAAACATGGAAAACTGTTATTAGGATTTTCTCCTTTGAAGAAAATAATACAATTATTACTGATTTGAAAAGCCCATTTCAAAGCCTTAGGGGACCGGTGGTGTAGGGGAGGGGGACTTTTTGAACTGAAGTTGCTTGGAAAACTCCCTAGGTTTGTTGTCTTTGGGATGGGATTTTTACTCTTTTCAGTCTTATTGTCCTCATCTCTAAATGGAATAATACGGTGGCGGTTTGGCAAGATGTGTGTGAAAAAGCCCTTTTTAACTGTTAGAACTTAAAACATACACAAACTTGTACAGTTGTAATCATTTTTTTTTTCCTTGTAGACTTGTATATCTTCATAATCAGTGCTAAATGTAATCTGGGGGAAAATACATGCTTTTCCCCTTTTCTTTGTTACTTATTTCAATTTCTGTAGGTCAGAGGTTTGGTTATGGTATGGCTGGCCTCTCCAGCATCTCACAGGCTGAAATAACGGTATCAGATGTGGCTGCACATTTTTTTCCGCCGGTGTCCTACTGTAGTTCAGGCTGGCCCCAAACTCACTGCAGTCCACCTGCCTCAACCTCCTGAGTGCTGGGATTATAGGGGTGCGGTATGGCATCCAGCAATTATAAGAAGTGGTTGTACTTCTTATTTGATACTTGGAGTCCTTTACCTTGATCACTGCTTATTGGCAGAATTAATATCCTTTCAGTAATATGAGGAAGTTCCCATTTTGGAGCTGTTGACCACAGACTGCTCTGTTTCTTGCCCTAGTACAGTATAGTCCATTAGGCAGCAGTTCAAAACACAGCTGTTTGTTTTTGTCCAGGCAAATAGGAACAAATCTCTGACTTCTGTTTCTGACCTCTAGATGCCTCTGTATGACCCCCTTTTAAAGTTAACCTGAGGAGATCAGACCCACCCACATAATCTTTTTGGCAAATGCAACTGATTAGTGATCTTAATTACATATGCAAAAATTTACACTGTATAACATGATCACAGAAAAGCTATTTCTTTATATATATAGATCTCCCTCGTACTCACAGAAAGGAGATTATAGAAGTGCGTGGGTCATTAGAGGGTCTTAAGAATTTTGCCCGATGTGGGGAAAGATTTACATTCATATTTGCCTATTAATCTGGTCATGGGCCGGTGATATAGCTCAGCGGCATAAGCGCTTGCCTGGCAAGCACGAGGTCCTGAGTTCTACTCCCGGTACCCGCATATTAAAAAAAGAAAAAAAGAACCTGGTCGTGTAAAAGAGTGGACACAGCCAGAGCTATGGCCTCACTTGATCTTGTTTAGTTTCTTTAGTCGTACTTATTTTGTCTTTTCTTCACTTTATCCTTGTATTTCCGGGCAGCTCAGTTTAAGTACCCCCTCTGTAAAAGGATTTTATTACATTGAGAGGAAATTACAAATAAAAATAAAGCTAATTTAAGAAGGAAGGCTGGGGGCCGGTGAGATAGCTCAGCGGCATAAGCGCCTGCCTGGCAAGCGCGAGGTCCTGAGTTTGACTCCCGGAACGCACATACGAAAAAAGGGCCGGTGATACCGCTCAGCGGCAGGGCGCCGCTGGCGCGCGAGGTCCTGAGGTCGACCCCCGGTACCCACAAAAAAAGAAAAAAAAAGGGAGACTGGGAGAAAGATTATGTAATTCCCGCTGTTCCTTGATTCCTGTTGTTTTACCCATATTATACATGAGATTGAATCAGAATTTAAATGCCTTTGATTACACTCCTGTTAAGAGACAGGTAGGTTCACAGAGTCATTCATGGCATCAGACAGTTGCTTTGGTATGATTGGTCCAGCAGCTTATAAGGAGAGGGTTCCTTATGGATAGTTATTTGAAAGTATCAGAGTAGCAATATTTTTGGTGGCACAAAGGAAATAGCAGAAGTTTGGTCATGGTATGTGGTTTAACATTCTAGGAAGCAGTATATTTTCCAGAAGAGACAATTGGGATGGATAGATTTATTTATTTATTTATTTATTTATTTTGGTAAGTAACGAAGATGAGAGAAGTATAAAAACACGTTAACATTTGTGCGCACATCCACATAAAGCCAACCTTGTGAATAAGTAGATTTTAAGTCTAACATTAATTTTTATCCAACATTTTAATTTTGAAAATTTTCAAATCTACCAAACATTTAAAAAACTGTTGAATGATCACATGTACCTTCTCCTAAATTCACATATTATCAAAATACCAAATTTGTTTTATACACACGCACACGCACACATACACACTCAATCCACCTTTTTTACATTGCACCATGTGAAATTAAATGCAGACATGACACTTTACCCCTAACCATAAGGATACAGTTCTAAATAAACGTTACAAAGACATCTGGAAAAAAGAGCCATTAATATCATCTATAAGGTCAGTGTTTACAGAACTGCCATTAAAATGATTTTATGACATTTTAAATTGGGATAGTTTTAGATAATATCAAACTGAGAATATGAGCGGGGGTAAAATTTTTAGGGAGATGAGTTGGGTGTGTTCCTCAGAGACCCTGTATTCCATACCAGCACTACCACCAAAAAATGTGTGTGTGGGTGGGTGGTTAGATACTGCTTGATTTTTAATATAGAGATGACATAGTAAGGGCTTGGTAAATTGCTTATTGACTGAAAAAATAGAACTGTTTAAAATTCAGATTATTCTTCTGTGGTACTCTAGGGAAAAAGAAGTAGGTAGCAGAGACCATAAAAACATGGTCTTATGTAAGCCACAGATTGAGATGATTTTTCTTTTTTTTTTTTTGGTGGGTACCGGCGGTCGACCTCAGGACCTCGCGCGCCAGCAGCCACCCGTGCCGCTGAGCGATATCACCGGCCCTTTTTTCCATATGTGGGTTCCGGGAGTCGAACTCGGGCCCTTGCGCGTGCCAGGCAGGCGCTTTTGCCGCTGAGCCATCTCACCGGCCCTGAGATGATTTTTGAGGTAGGAATTAGGGTTGTGTCTGAAGAGGAGGAGGAGTCAGTTTTCGTTTTGGTAGTTAAGAGGACAGGATCCTAGCTTCCTGTTTTAGTGCTGAGGGCAACCTTCATTGAGAAATGTATGATTCTTTTAAAATGAGCTTAATTATGTCATATTTAGATTAGATTTTATTTATTTATTTATTTGAGACAGGGTCTCACTATGTATCCCAGGCTGGCCTTGAACTCATGGCAATCCTCCTGCCTCAGCCTCCACAGTGCTGGGATTAAAGGCGTGTGCCACCATGCCCAGCAATCAGTTGGTTTTATAGAACCCTATCTCTATATAACATACCCCTTATTGCTTCCCTCAGGGTTTTTTCCTTTCGTGAATCTGTTTTTGCCAGTCAATATTTGAAGGATCTCTCAGGTCCTGCCCTCTTTATAAAATAAAGTTTTTTTATGATGTGGGCTTGCATGATGCACCAGTGAGTTGCCTAGTTGTTTCTGTGGAGTTTTACTATGACTGCACATCCACAGCAAGGTCTTTCAACTTGTTAGAAGCTAACAGTTACAAAAATTTTGCATTGCAAACACATATACTGCAAACACATATAAATGAGAATAAAAATTTTATGGAGTAATATGTAACATTTATGCAGGGCACTCTGGTAATTTTGTTATCTATATCATGACTCATAGCAACTCATTTGGAAAACTGTTTACTTACAGCCAGGAAAGTACAAAATAGAACCATAGAAGGAACCATTTCACTTCCAACAGATGGCCAGACATTAAGAAGTCTGTTAATATCAAGTGTTGACAAGAATGTGGTAGAAGTGTGAATTGATAAGTCATTCTGTGAAAGTTTTTTCTTATTTAGTACAATTGAAGATACATGTACTTTAAGGCTATCAGTTATTCTTCTTTATATTCGTGATGAAGGAAGTTCTTGTTTTGTACACCAGGATATGCAAACGAACTATTCATGATAGTTTCATTTGTAGTAGCCAAAGTTTAGAAATGAGGTGTTCTTCAGTGGTAGAATGGATAAATGGTGCTTTTATTTTTTAATTAAAAAAATTTTTTTTTTTTTGATATAGAGTCTTGAACTCGCTATGTAACCCAGGCAAGCTTCGAACTCTTGGTGATCCTTCTGTCTCAGCCTAGGGAGTACAGGGATTACTAGGGCTGTTAAAATTTGTTTTCTCTATGTCAGTTTTGTGTCAGATTGTATTTTTAGAGAAATTTGTTGGCAAAAGTTGTTTCTCATTATCTTTTTAATGCGTGTAGATCTGTGATGGTATCTCTTTAATTTCTGATATCATTAATGTGTCCTTTTTATCTTGATCAATTTAGTAGTTCAGCTTTGTCATCAAATCAGCATTGCTAATTTTGTCTGCTGTTTTTTTTTTTTTAAATATCTGCTGTGTTTTCTATTTCATTGATTTCTGCTCTTTATGATTATTCTTTCTCCATTTCCTAGGTGAAACCTTAGTTCATAGATTTTGGGCATACTTTATTTTCTGATAAAAATATTTAAATCTAGATTTTCCTTTAAGCACAGTGGCACCCCAGAATTTTTAACATTGTAGTATATTTTCATCATTCAGTTTGAAATAGTTTCTAATTTGCTTTGTGATTTCTTTATGTGTGACTTAAAAGTATGTTGCACCTGGGCATAATGGCACATGGGTATACTCCCAGTGTTAGGGGTAGCTTCTTCTAAATTGGCCCGCCAATTAAACATTACCAGGTTTTGGGTTGCTTACTTCTCCTTCTGGAGTGGATTTGAGGTTCATCTCAAAGAATTGAACAAAATGAGCAAAAAGCAGTGACAAAGTTTATTTGAAAAAGTAAAAGTGAAGAGTGAGGGAGAAACTGGCTCTGTAGCATGAGCTGGGTCCAAGTAAAAGAAAAAGTAAGATACAAGTACACTCTGGAGGAAGCAGGGCAGGCTATCATGAGGAAAACCACCATAGCAAGCGCTGCTTTGCATCTGTGTCCTTTCATGCTGTCCAAATCTTGAGGAAACCCAAGAGAATGCCTCAGGATATCGGGTCTAGGCCATCCTATTGACAACCTGCTTGAGTTACAGTGACCATGTGCAGGGCTTTGGGAACTGTTCTGCATGTGTGTTCCAGGATCTTTTAATAGATCAGCCTGTTTCTTCAACCAGCTTTGCCACACCTTAATCTCCTATGTTACCAGTACTCGAGGAGGTTAAGGCAGGAAAATCACAAATTCCAGCCCAGCCTGGGCAATTTAGCCACTTAGGGAGACCTTGTTTCAAAACAAAAAATTTACGAATGGGTTGGGGATCCAGTTCAATCAGCATGAAGGTCCTTGGGTTCAATCCTCAGTACTGGGGGAAAAATACTGTACATTGTTTAATTTTTGGGGTTATTTTGAATACTTTATTGTTTAATTTCTAACTTAATTTCACTTTTGAGTTCAGAAAATATATTCTGTAATTTTAATATATTCTGTTCCCTCTCTATGATTTTGAATTTATTACCTTGGTTTTTTTTTTTTGGTACCTGGAATCGAACTCAGGACCTTGCGCTTGCCAGGCTACTACCTTTTTTTATGAGCCAGCATATGATCTATCTTGGTTAATGTCTCTTTCACCCTTGAGTGTATTCTGCAACTGGGTTCAGTATTTTATAAGTTTATCAATTAGATTCTGGCACTTTATAGCATTTAAAAAATCACCTGTATTTTTACTGATTCTTTTTTGGGAGAGAAGGGTCTTGTTTTATCATTTGCTGAGAGGAATATTATGTCATTCAGTTACTGCAGAGTTGTTTATTACTCCCTTAATTCTGTCATTTTTTTCCTTGTGTATTTTGAAGCTGTTAACTAGACACACATAATTTATGATTGTTGTATCATTTTGATGAATTGACCTTTTTACCTTTATGAAATGTCCCTCTATCTCTGGTAATAATCTTTGCCTTGAAGTTCTTATACTTTATCTGATATTAAACTTTCATTATATTTAAAGTGTATGTTTTGATGGCAGTGTATGATTGCACCATTTTTATTTGCCCATTCTGACAGTATGAAAGTGGAATACTTTCAATTGTAATAAATGTTGAGTGTGTGCTAATGCCAGTCAAGAACTGTGAAATGTTTGAGATTTTATTCTGCTTGAAGGCCAACAGGTTAACCTGCTATAGTTTAGTGGCTGCTGGTAGAAGCCATCAGATTCCACAATTAAACATAAAAAATAATGCAGTGTAGTAGTAATCATAGAGTCAGCATTTATTTGTATCAGATCTCTGACCAGTTCACACATGCCAGTGAGAAGAGGTCCAGGCAATACTTGCATAGGCTGTGGTTTACATTGTAAAAGAGGAATTCCAAACTTAGGAGAACTCAGATCTTTTCTGATAGGTACTTAAGTTATATGCCTTTTGCTGTGAATGAGACTCATTTCCCAGGACTGTTGACTTGGGAGTTAAGAAAACTTGACATGCCAGGAGAATTGACCTCCAAAATTGACAAGTTAATTTCCTGAATTTACCTTATGTTATTGCTTCTTTATTTTTCCCCAGTATTTTCTACATGACCCCAATTTAGCTTTCCGCTTTGCCTATGGCAATGATGGTCAACCTATAGCATGTATGTCGCAGTGGGCTATTTGTATCATTGAAAGCTCTAAAAGGTTCGCTATCACTGGCCTAGGCACTGTACTTTTTTTTGAGTTGGGATTTTGGTACATTGCTCAGGCTGGCTTCTAATTTCAAATCTTCTCAGTCCTGCCTCACTCAGCCTCTTGAGTAGGTGGGATTGCAGGCACATGCCACCATACACCACTACACTACTTTTCTGCTTTCACAAAAATTGGATTACATACTTGTATCCTTTCTTCCTGCATATCTTTGCTGTGGTTATATGTGTGTAAGAAAAAAACTCATTGAACACTGAGTATATACCAATAAACATTTTACAATAACTCTGTGAGGTAGTTACTGTTATGCTGGTATTATCCCTGTTTTAATATACTTAAGATGAAATTTCTCAAATGTTTAGTTAGGGAAGGAAACATTGTGGAGCTTTTGTAATACTCAATTTCTTGACCTTAGTGGCAAGTATTTGGGATGTTTGCTTAAAAATTCTTTAAACTCTTACCTAGCTTTTACATATTTTACTGTATACTTGATACAGCTCACAAAGAAATGAAAAAAAAAGTGATCTGTGAAAAATCTTTCCTGGTTAACTTCAGCAACATTTACTAACCTCTGTGTATATCACTTATAGCATTTATTGTTGGCATGAAGTTTAGTGGGGTTGAGTTCATAATTCACGGCAGTATCCTGTATATAGTGTTTTAGACTAGGTGTGTCCTAAAGCCACACAGCTAATAAGTGATAGAGCCAGTATTTAAATCCAGGTATGGTTTTAGAATCCAGACTCTTGTCTTTTGAAAGGCCATTTTTCTTTCAGCCTTATTTCTGCATGTTGAAATCCTTTGCATTTTGAAGTTTATTTTATAGAGAATTGGTTTTCTGTTCTACCATATGATAACTGTGTTGTCACGGGTGGGACATTTAATTTGTGGAAGTCTCAATTGTCTCATCTTTATGACAACAATATAGTTGCAATTTTTGTTTTTAAAAAATTACTTTTTTTTTTTGTACCAGGAATCGAACTCACAACCTCATGCTTGCCTGGTTGCAACTCACAACCTCAGCTGTGCTGCTGAGCTATATCCCCGGCCCAGAATTACTTACTTTAAATTGACAAAAATTGTGCATATTTATGATGTATAACATGGTATTTGGGTTCATATATATTTTATCGAATGGCTGTATATCCAGCTAATTATGTGTATTCACATCATTTTTTGAGTAAGAGCTCTTAAAATCTACTCTTAGCAATTTTCAAGTATACAATACGTTGTTATTAACTATAGTCACCATGTTGTACAACAGGTGTCTTGACCTATCCTTTCTGAGATTTTGTATCTTTTGACCAATGTCTCTCCAGTCTCCAACTCCATCACCCAGCCTCTGTTAACTGTCTACTGGTAACCATCTGCTCTCCTTCCATGAGTTTGAAGTTTTAGATTCCACCAATATTTATCTTTCTGTGGTTGGCTTATTTTACTTTACATAATGTCCTGTAGATTCATCCATTTTGTCTCAAATGACCAGCACAGAAAAAATATGTCAACAAGTGTTTTTATGAGTGCCTACTTCTGAGAATGTAGGGGGGAAATCCAGTGTTTTTAAAATTCTTTTATTCATCAGCAATCAACATAGATGACTTCTGTGACCTCTGGTTACCAAGAGGTGTATATTTTTCTTTTTCTTTTTATTAGTACGTGTTTGCCATACATAATGATTATATTCATTGTGTGTGTGTGGGGGGGTCTGTATGTGTATGTAACATATTCTAATTCTTTTCACTTTCCCTTCCTCTATTTTTCCCCACCAACAGCGAGTCAGTAATTTTGTAGTGGACACCAGCTGGTTATTCTCTGATGCAGAGTATACTATTTACCCAGCAAGAAGGAGTCAGATCCCTGCTGTCTCCCACTTACAGTGCCAATTGCAATCCCCGGGTTTTTTTCTCTGTTTTTCTGATCAGTAGCTCTATATACCAGGGTTCCCACCACCCTCTCCTTGGATTTAATTAATTTGCTCATAGAACTCGGGAAAACACATTTACCATTTACTGTATTAGTTGTAAAGGATGCAGATGAAGAGATGCATTGGGCAAATCACATGGGAAGGAGTGTGGTGCTTCCATGCCCTGTGGTGTTTCCAAGAGCTTCCACATGTTCAGCTGTCTGGAAGCTCACCCCAACTCTGTCTTTTTGGACTTTTATGGAGGCTTTGTTATTTATGGCTGACTAAATCATTGGCCAGTGGTGATCAGTTTAACCTTCAGCTCCTTTTTTCTTCCCAGAGGTTGTGGAGTAAAGCTGAAAAATCCTGATCCTCTCGTCATGCCTTGGTCTTTCAGTAACCAGCCCCAATCCTAAAGCTGCCTAGGGACTGGCAAGCCACTAGTAGTCATCTCATTAATATTACAAAAAGACACATTGCTTTGGAGATTCCAAGGATTTTAGGAAAGAGCAAATATATTTCACAATATACATGTGTGGTAGTGGGTATACAAAGTTGATAAACATGTAGGTTCTACTCTTTAAAAGCTTCTATTTTATTGAGACTGATTAAAAACCAAAAAAAATCACAAAGTAATAAAACAGAATAATACATGAATGTGTGTGAGGGTAGGTAGGTTCAGGGTACTTTCCAAACGTCAAATACAAACTTATGAGGAGATGCTCTTCTCTGTCAGGCCCTCCTTCCATGTAACAATAGATTATTCTTGTATGTCAGGAAGTGACAAACATGACTCAGAAGAGCTTTCAGCAGTCTTTTAAAATTTTTTTCTAATTAAGATAACATTAATAAGTATTACCTGTATAGATTTTTGGCTTTCTGGAAAATACACTAATTGTGGAGTTAGCTTAAAGGTCCAGATATAGTTTGAGACAATTCTAAGTGTTAGAAAGGCAGAAAAAAAGTGTTTTATAGTCAATTATGACTATGACCTAGTCCTCTCCTTTAAGAAGGTACCCTTTTCCCTCTCTTACCCTGAAACTTAGTTGTTCCTGACTCTTATTAGTTTACAGTTTTTCCCATTTCATATGGGGCACTGAGAGAGAGGCAAGTATGCAGAAATTCTTACTATATAATGGAAAATATAAAAGTTTAAAGACTATCTTAGGCTATGCTGTATTTTATTGTTGTAGCCTAAATTAGTGGAAGAAAATGCCTTACTCTGTACTAATGAATTGCTAGTTATAATTAAAATGTCCATATGTTCACAGATGAAGGACCATAGTCACAAGATGAAAACCTGATAAATGGCTAAGAAGCTCATTGTTGAGGAAAGTTCCTGGCACTGGAGTCATCCTGTGTCAAATTCTAACTCTATCCTTTTCTAGCTTTGTAAACTTGGGCAAATTCACTAACCTTTCTAAACTTAACTTTTGTTGTCTGTAAAATGGAAATATTATTTCTCTCATGGGCTGCAGTGGGGATTAAAAAGTTAGTGTTTAACCATTAGACTATGTTACATTATACATAGATCCAAAGACCATTAATCTTAAAAGGTGAAGAAAATTATAACCTAGATAAGTAGTTACTTTGCAGAAGGCAAAAAATTTAGCTAACCATGTAGAGCTCAGAATAGATAAAATTCATAATGAGAATGGTCAGGGGATGAAGTACCCTCATTTGAGAGAGAAAGTTAATAACCAGTGTTTTCTGCTTATTGTTAAATGTGTTTCAAAAATTAGGACCTCTTTCTTTAGAAATGTAGTGCATCCTGGCAAGACAGTGCTTCCTCAATAGTGAATAAATTTTGATGGGTTATCAAGGTTACTTATGAATATTAATATGAATAATATCTGCATATATACTTCTGCAAACCAAATGAGTAAGAATGAATCTTTTCCAAGAACAAAACATATTCTAAGTTACATATTTCTTAGAGCAGTGATGGTAAACCTTTTAGAGCTTTCAGTGACACAAACAGCCTGCTCTGGCATGTGTGCCATAGGTTCTGGCATTATCTTAGTTCTAAAATAAAATGTGATAGGTGACTTTTTTCTCTCTTAAAAATGAATTACAGAGAACAAAATTGTGGTTAACTGAGTTTCTCTATAGGTCTCGCTATGTAGTTCAGGCTGTCCTTGAGCTCACTATATAGCCCAGGCTGGCCTCAAACTCATGGCGATCCTCTTCCTCAGTCTCCCAAGTGTTGTATAGGTGTGTGCCGCCACTCCTGGCAGGTACCTGCTTTCTGACAATCCTGTAAGTTATTTAGTCTCTTTTGAAATAACCATGAAATCAACTCTGCACTAAGTAATAGAGTTTTATTTGGAAGTCTTTAGTTTTCAAACACCAGATATGATTTTTACCTTTGCGTCTCCCATCTGTTTATTAGAATAATTCATGCCTTTCCCCAGTAAGTATATAGATCAAATACAATGCTAATATTTGAAAAGCATTTATGATTTTTGGTGCCCAATGGAGTGTGTTTTCTTTATGTACTTGATGAAAAAGAGATACAGTCTTTTCATCTAATTTTATTCATTGTGTAATTCATCAACCATTTACAGTGAACATTTACAGTGAAGTGTGCACCGTGATCATAAAGATGTTAAACTTCTTGCCTTTTTGAAGGACAGAGGAGGCACATCAAGACTCAGAACTCTTAAAATTCTTTCTCCCAAGTTCCTTTCCTGATAGCTTTATGGTCCCTCCCCATTCCCTCTCATCCAGGGTTGGCTTCTAAGTATTTTCTTCCTTTGTACTTTTGTGTACACTGTGCCAGGGCTGCCACAAATGGGTTTGTAATTGGTGCTCTATATAAAGGTACGTGGCTGATGGGGCAGATGGACAGTGAAATCCAGATTTTATTTTGGTTGACAAACTCTGTCCATTTGCTTTTCTACCAAATTTCTAATTTACCTGCCCAAAGGAGACTCCTTTTCTAATTCTTACAAAAGAACCTGTGTATGCCAGCAGTTATCTACCCTGCTGATTGGTGTACTATTAAGAATATTCTGCAGTGCTTTTTCTGTAGTCGTTTGACAGTAATGAGTGCCTTGAGATGGTTTGTTGAAGTGAGCAATTGCTTCCTAAAAGAGATGGCTTCTTCGGGACATTTTGAAAGAAAAATGGAAGTTAGGTGAGTGGAATGATGGAGATGGCATGTTACTGAAGGTAAAGAAACAGCCGTGCAAAGGAACAGAGCTGTGTTGTAGTGTAGTCCTGTGTTCACATATGGCTCCTGTACCAATGGTGTGAGCATTACCTGGAGACTTGTTAGATGTACTGATATTTGGATCCCACACTAGGCCTACTAAATCAGAAATTCTGGGGATGGAGACTAGCAATCTGTGTTTTTTTTTTTTTTTTTTTTTTTTTTTTGTGTGTGGGTACCGGGGGGACGACCTCAGGACCTCACGCGCCAACAGGCACCCGTGCCGCTGAGCGATATCACCGGCCCCTTTTTCGTATGTGGGTTCCGGGAGTCGAACGTGGGCCTTCGCGCTTGCAAGGCAGGCGCTTAAGCCGCTGAGCCGTCTCACCGGCCCGCAATCTGTGTTTTATTTAACAGCTCTTTTAGGTAATTCTGGTACAGGCTGAAGTAAGAACCACTACTGTAGCCTACCTCTTCAGAGAGTATTACTTGAGTGTGTTTGGAGCAGGAGGTGCCTGTGGAATAGTGATTGAAATACAGACCTAGAAGCAGTGACCAGAGTGCCTAGTCTGTCAAACGGAAGAATTTGAACTTTGTCCTCAGGTCCATGGTTGTACATTAGAATCATCTGGGGAGGAAAAGGCCCTGGGTTCTACCCTCAGCACCAAAAAACAGCGGTGAAAAAGTCTTCTGGGAGCTTTAAAAGTATGCCAGTTTGTGGGATGCAGCTTGCAACAAGACTGAAGCAGATGTTGGAGGGGGATGGCAGGAGATGTGGGGGGAGGGAACTAAGTCCAAAGCCACAGCAAAAGGAAATAGCAAACTAAAGCTAACAGCAAAAGGAGATAATAAAGATTAGACTAGAGATAAAATAAAGAATTAAATCAACAAAATTTAAAGTTGGCTTTTCCAAAGAAAATAGAATTAGCAAACCTTTAGCTAGAATAAGAAAAGCTGAGGGTGCTGCAAAAAACAAAGGTTTATGGTAGCATCAGTCACAACAGCCAAAAGGTGCATCAACAGGTAAACTAATAAACAAACATGGCGTATATGTGTGATGGAATATTACTCAGCCCTAAAAAGGAATGGGACACTGAAAAATTTACAACTTGGATAAATCCTGAAAACATACTAAGTGAAAGAAGCCAGACATATACTAAATTGTTTCAACTATAGAGATATCATGAACAAGCAAATCCATGGAGATAAGATTAGTAGTTGCTAGCACGCTGAGGGCTTAGTGGAAATGGGGTGTGGTATGAGATGTTCTCTTGATGTAATGAAAACATTTTGAAACAAAAGATGATGCTTGTACAATAAGTAGCACAACTATACTAAATGTCACTAAACTGTAAATTTAAAATGGTTAATTGTATGTTATTTAAATTTCACTTCAGTAAAAGGCTAATGCTGAAAAGCCAATATAAACTATCAAACACTAATATGAGATAGAGTTGCACTACTTACCATGTGGTATTTACAATATTGTTAGGTGCTAAGTTCACCCTTCCCTTCCCCTCGAACGTAATCTGTAGTCAAAAGTCATGGAAGCTTTGAAATGTGTGGTAAAGCCTGACAATTGTTTATATATATTTTACTATACCTACTTTATTTCTACCTCTAATGGAAACAAAATTACAATATAGGAAAGGTTACGCTATTATTTACATAAATGAATTGTAGTTATTTCTATCAGTTTAAATAAATTTTACCCTAATCAAGAAGGGTTTGAAACTCCAGATAAGTATCATAGAATGTATTCATGAAATGATACAGAAGCGTTTTTTTGCCTACATACCCCTGGAAATTTGCAGCGTCTTTTGTTCTTTTTCCTTTCTGTTCTGTTTTTAAGACCTAAAAAAGTTTACCCAAACACAATTACAACGTAAACTTTTTTTTTTTTTTTTTTTGTGGGTACCGGGGGGTCGACCTCAGGACCTCACGCGCCAGCAGGAGCCCGTGCCGCTGAGCGATATCACCGGCCCCTTTTTTGTATGTGGGTTCCGGGAGTCGAACTCGGGCCCTCGCGCTTGCAAGGCAGGCGCTTAAACCGCTGAGCCATCTCACCGGCCCACAACGTAAACTTTTATAACAATGTTTATTTGGAAAAATCATTTTCACAGCCCTGGAGTCTAAATTTATGATAGTTTTCTAGGAACTAAGGTATTAAAATGCTTTATCATTTCCTTCTGCAGGTTATTTCATTTTCCCTTTATACTCTGATTTCTTTTCTTGTCTACTCTCTACTCTAGCATTCCAATTCCAGGGCTCTAGTCATAAAATTCTGAAATACACTTTTCTCTGTCTCTCTCATTCACACTGTTATGCTGAATTAATGCTTCTCCTAGACTCCAACTGCTCACTGATCAGAAGTAGCAATGTAAGATGAAGTTTGTGAAGAAGAAAAATATATAAAAACTCAAAAATAGTAAATAACTATTTTAACCATTTTTAAGCAACTATTTCAATGAATAGATTAAAACCATACATGCAATTAAATGTCATATACCTAAAAGCACTATTGAATCAACCAAATTGAGATTAGCGAAATGGACACATTTAGTATGCTTTTATTTCAATAAACAATAATCACTTTACCCAGTATTCTTTGAAAGCAAAAAGAGAAACGACATTATCAAAAGCAATTATTTTTGTAGTATCTTGGATTTCTCAGGCTTTTATAAATATTGGAGATACTGAACATTAGAGCAGGAATTAAATTTCTCTGCACACAAAAAACTTGCTATAAGGCTTCTCATTAACGTATCTTAATTTCTGTAAGCCCTCTTTAAAAAAGGAAAAAACTTAGACATTTGTAGTAAAACTTAACCTAATACTATACACACACACAGAATTAGTTGTGAGTTAGGTATATATCTAAGAGAAAAGTGAACTAAAACTTCTAGATGATGTAAATCAGTAATTTCATTGCTTCCGAGTAAGGGAAGATTTTTGAAAAACAAAACACTAACAGCATTATCATAAAGGGAAAAACACGATAAATTTAACTATATGAGAATTTTCCTTCACCAAAAGATACCATTTAGGGGCCGGTGAGATGGCTCAGCGGCATAAGCGCCTGCCTTGCAAGCGCAAGGGCCCGAGTTCGACTCCCGGATCCCACATACGAAAAAGGGGCCGGTGATATCGCTCAGCGGCACGGGTGCCTGTTGGCGCGCGAGGTCCTGAGGTCGACCCCCCGGTACCCACAAAAAAAAAAAAAAAAGATACCATTTAAAAAGATACCACAGGGCCGGTGAGATAGCTCAGCAGCATAAGCGCCTGCCTGGCAAGCATGAGGTCCTGAGTTTGACTCCCGGTACCCACATACCATAAAAAAGGGCCGGTGATATCGCTCAGTGGCACGGGCGCCTGCTGACACGCAAGGTCCTGAGTTCGACCTCCGGTACCCACAAAAAAATAAAAATAAAAAATTCATGACTCAAAATATATATAGTCCAATTAAAATAAGTGACAAGAATAATCATTTCACAAAGCAGGATATGAATATGGTCAAAGCTGAAGTACTCAGCCTCTTTACTAGCTAGAGAAAATAAAATTAAAACTACCAGAAATGGATTTTTATTTATTTATTTATTTTTTGGTACCGGGAAGCAAACTTAGGACTTCGTGCTTGCCAGGCAGGCACTTGTGCCACTGAGGTATATCCCCGGCCCTAAAAACTTATTTTTAAAAAGACTGACCATAATAAATGCTGGAGAAAACATGAAGGAAAGGAAAACTTGATACACTGCTGGTGGAAGAAAACTGACAAAACCACTTCAGAAAATAACTTAATGTTTACTAATGATGACATACTTGTTACTAGGAGATTCTCCTGGATGTAGGGCCAACAGAAATGGCTGCACCTGTAATAAAAATCACATGGCTGCACATGGAGGCACATACCTATAATTCCAGCTCTTTGGGAGGTTGAGAAAACAGGATCACAAGTTTGAGGCTAGCCTGGACAATTTAGCCAGATCTTGACTTAAAATACAGAATTTTAAAGGGCTGGGACTGTAGTTCAGTGGTATATCACTGGCCTAAGCATGCAGGAGGCCCTGGGTTCAGTTCCTGGTATTGGAGGGAAAGTGTTCTTAGCAGTATCATTTGGCCCCAAACTAAAAATAATCTTATGTCCACCAAGGTAAAATGATAAATGCAGCATAATCATAACTGAATACTAGAGTAATACAAATGAACTACAGGTACCAGCACAGACAAATCTCACAAAAAATATTGAGTAAAGGAAACAAGACACAAAAAAGCAACAGTGATTCCATTTATATAACGCTCAAAACCAGAAAAAGCCAAACCATAGAATTTAGGGATACAGACAAAGGAGATAGAAATACTACGTATTTTTATTAGGCTAGAGGCATAGCTCAGTGGTAGAGTGTCTAGCAAGCACAAGGTCTTAGGTTCCATACCAGCAGTCAGAATATTGCTGCTTTGAGGAGAAAGGAAGAGACTATAATTAATAAAAAGAGCACACAGTGGAGGTTTCTGTGGTAAGGTTCACAAGGTTCTGGGTTTTTTTTTGTGTGTGTGTGTGTGGGTACCGGGGGTTCGACCTCAGGACCTCGCGCACCAGCAGGCGCCCGTGCCGCTGAGCGATATCACCGGCCCCTTTTTCGTATGTGGGATCCGGGAGTCGAACTCGGGCCCTCGCGCTTGCAAGGCAGGCGCTTATGCCGCTGAGCCATCTCACCGGCCCAAGGTTCTGGTTTTTGATCTAGATAAAATGTCAGTGTTTAGTTTACAGTCTAAGCAGTACACTTACATTTGATGCACTTTATGTGTTTTATTTCACAATTTTAAAATGTTCTTAAGTAGGGGTGGTGGTATATACCTGTACATCTCAGCTACTTGGGAGCTGAAGGAGAAGAACCACAAGTTTAAGGCCAGCCTGGGCAATTTATTTTATTTTTATTTTATTAGTATGTTTGCAGTACATAATGATTACATTCATCACAGGGGATGTGTACATGTACGTAGCACATCTTTTATTTTGTCACCTTCCCTTCCCGCCAGTACTCCTTCATATTTAGAAAAGCTCTGTTTCCATTTTTTTCTTTCATAGCCTGTTCAATTTAGCAAGACTCAGTTTACAAACAAAACAAAACAAACAAAAACTTTATATGAAAGACAAATGGGGAAAATCTATTCATGTTAGACAATTGCTGTAGCTAATAAAGTGTATATAAATTAATACCAGTCTTTTATAATAGTACACACATCACTTAAAGAAGTCACATTTGGCTTGGTTAAATGTGGCTTCTGCTCTTGTGTTCTTGTTTTGTGTGAATGCCTGTACTTTCCTTTGCTCAATCTTTATTTTTCTATTGGCTTGTTTTCTCTTAGAAAAATAAATAAAACTGTAAGGGTTAATTCTTCCAAATCTGTTTTCCAGTGAGTGATATGCAGACTATTAATGGCTAGAGAATAATTTCTAAGGCTACATTGGCCAAACGTTGTTAATCTCATAGTTGAATTTTAAGTTACTTTCTATTTCTAGCAAGTGACAATAGTTTCATTTTTAAATGAAGGCAGAGGGAAGAGTGACAATTATTTAAAATGTCAAGCAATGATAGTAAAGGTAGATATAAATGGCATAATTGGTGTCATTTGTACCTCAATGACTTAAATTCTAAAAATACTTGCTTTGACACAGGACTTTCACCATGTATGTGTCCTATAAGCCCATGTTAGCCATGTAGCTAACGGATTAAAACTTAAATTTTAGTTAAATTTCCTTGCTTTGCTTCTCAGTCACCATGAATTAAGTGTCTTTGTTCTGCCATGCCCCTCTGCCATAGTGTTTCTGCCTTGGAGCCAGCCAACTGTGGACTGAATCCCCTGAAACCATGAGCCAAATTAAACTTACCCTTCAAATTGTGGGTGTCAGGCCTGTAATCTCAGCACTGAGGAGGCTGAGACAGGAGGATTGCTGTGAGATTGAGGCCAGCCTGGACTACATAATGAGTTCAAGGCTACCTCCAAAAAATATATGGGTCTCAGGAATTGTGTCTCAGCAAAGGGAAAGCTGATTAATATACTTGCCACCTCCAGAATAACCTACATGTACCTATGTAACATTTTATGTATGTATGTATTTGGAGGGCAGTTCTAGGGTTACCCAACATCCCTGTACTACTGACCTATAGTTCTAGTACCCTCCCCTTTTTTTCTAGATAGGTCTCCCTAAATTGCCGAGGCTGGGCTCAAGTTTCTCATCTTCCTGCATCAGCCTCCTGAGTAGCCGTGATTGCAAAAGAGCACTATCATACCCAGCTGTTAATCTTCTCATTTTAGTCTGTGGACAATCATAAGTGAATAGAGAACAGATATTATAATATCCCAATTTCATGCATGGCCTTAAATGCAAAAGAAGAGTAGCTTATATAGATCAGTCATAGAATTAAAATAAAAACTGAGATTTACCATATAGTTATCATTAAGTTTGGTGTTAGAAGCTTTTTAGTACTGATAAGAAATCACTTCCACATTTCAAAGTTGGAAAAAGGAAAAACTAGTATTAAAAAAAAAAAAAAAAAACGAAAATCAGACTATGAATCTCAGATTATCCAGTGGGATCCGTATTCTAATCACAGGAATCATGTATAGAAAGTAAAATTTAAGCTGGACATGGTGGCACATGCCTGTAATCCCAGCATTTGGGAGGGTGAGGCAGGAGGATTGCCGTGAGTTTGATGCCAGCCTGGGCTACCTAGTGAATTCAGGGACAGCCTGAACTACGTAGTGAGACCCTGTCTCAAAAAACCAAAAAAAAAAAAAAAAAAAAAATCTAAGGCAGTAATAAGATGGACTCAAATTAGAAGTGACAAAACCTTCTAAGCTCATGTCAACAAGGATACTTGTATAAAGGGACCAAACAAAAACATGACACCAGTCTCCACATCCTCAAAATTTTATGATTTATTTTTGGAGAAAGAGAACAAAGGCATAGAACCTAAAATAGGAAATATTTACATTTCTTAAAAAAATAACTGACGTGTTTTCATAATCAAAAAGGATTAGGATGAGTTAGTACTGCATATTTTAACATTGCTAAAAAAGTGAACATCTGAGACAATAGGTTAATTATCTTGATTTAATCATTTCATATTATATACAAATACAACATTACTTTGCACACCAACATTATACAAATGTAATCTGTCAATATCTAATTCAAAATAATTTTTAAAAAGCACATCAGGGCCGGTGAGATAGCTCAGCGGCATAAGCACCTGCCTGGCAAGCGCGAGGTCCTGAGTTTGACTCCCGATACTCACATACAAAAAAAAGGGCCGGTGATATCGCTCAACAGCACGGGTGCCTGCTGGTGCGGGAGGTCCTGAGTTCAACCCCCGGTACCCACAAAAAAGAAAACAAAACACATCAGCTATTCAGATTTTTTCTCTGCTGCAATGCTAAGATTCAAACCCAGGACATCATGCATCCTAGGCAAGCACTCTACCACTGAGCTATAGTCCCATGCCAGGAATCTATTTTAAAACATTTAAATTTTTAAACAGACAAATATTTAAATTTTTCTTTGGATCTCACTCTTCAGAAGTAATAAATTCCTAGTAAAGAATAATTAATAGTTTCAGATGTGATGATGGTAATATATTTATCTTCAAGATGTCTAGGGTTTGCTTCCAAATAATGTGGAGAGGGATGTGAGGGTGGATATAGATGAAACAAAACTGGAATGACTGGAATGACTGGATTGGGGATGTAGCTAAGTGGTGGAGTGCATGTTTAACATGACTAGGCCTTCTGTTCAACCCCCAGCACTGCCACCCCACTAAGAAAACTGGAAAGACTTAATTTTGAAGCTCAATGATGAGTGTGAGTATTCACTAAGCTATTTTATCTTTGAACATTGGAAAATTTCCATTATTAAAAAAATTTGTGTGCTTATGAACTTTCCTTAGAACAGTGAAACCTTTTAAGCAATGACATTCATCTACTTATAATCTGGGTTTTAAATAATTAAGCATATTAAATCTTGGAAACAGCCCAAATGCCCATCAACTGATGAATGGATAAAGAAGGTGTTTTTTTTTTTTTTTTTTTTTTTTAATACAGTAGAGTACTACTCTGCCATAAAGAAAGATAAACTTGAGACATTTCTAGCTAAATGGCTGCACCTTGAGACCATACTCTTAAGTGAAATAAATCGGACACAGGTATTTAAATACCTTATTGTTTCTCTGGTGTGAGAAACTGAAAGTACAAATAAGGACCAAAGTGTATAATAGATATTGGGAAATGGAAAGAAAATGTTCACATGAGAAGGGGAACAAGGGAGTGGGGGAGGGGGAAAGGAAGGGAGGAACAAGGAAAAAAGAGAGACTAGAAGGAAAAAATGGAAACAAAGCTTTTGTAAATAAGGAGGGGAAGGGGGGTTTAAGGAAGGGGAGGGCAATGGGAAAGAAGCAAGGTATGTACAGATGCAAATTCCCTGTGATGAATGTTATCATGTGTATCTAAATGTACTAATAAAATTTTAAAAACAAAAACATATATTTTTGCATTTAACATAAGTGGCATTTTAATAGTTTTTCTAGATTAGTAAAATTCTGTGATGCTATGATTATTGTTCCCCTGTGGCAATTCATGTCATATGTGATATTGAAATCTAATAAAAAACATTCTAAATATTGAAATAAAAAGAGGCAAACTGAAACCTTCAAATTGATAACAAAAATGTAAATGTTATAATCATTTCGGAAGAGTTTGTCAAGTTTCCTTAATTTTTATGAAATTTCTTAAATTTTTTTTTTTTTTTTTGGTGGGTACCAGGGGTCGACCTCAGGACCTCGCACACCAGGAGGCACCTGTGCCACTGAGCGATGTCACTGGCCCTTTTTTCGTATGTGGGTACTGGGAGTCAAACTCAGGACCTCACGCTTGCTAGGCAGGTGCTTATGCCGCTGAGCCATCTCACCGGCCTCTGAAATTTCTTAAATTTTATAAATTTACTTTATAACCCAGAAATTCTACTCTTAGGTATTGCCTGAAGAAAAATGAAAACGTGACTACATCAAGACTTGTATACTGTACAAATGTTAATAGCATTAGTATTCACAATAGCCAGAATAGGGATCTAGATTATTTATCAGTTGGTGAGTGTATTAACAAAATGCAGTACTCTTCACAAATAAAAAAAGAAAATACTGAAATATGCTATAACAAGAATCATTGTCAAAAACGTGTTAAGTAAAAGAAGTCCAATATGAAGACCATGTATTGTATGATTCCAGTTCCAAAAAAGGCAAATCTATAGGGACAAAATACAGAGTAGAAATTGACACTGACAAATAGGTACAAATTTTCTTTTAATGGAGTAATGGAAATACAGTATTCTGATATTAAACTGTGATTTAATTGGTTGTACAGTTTTCCAAATTAACTAAAAATCACTGAATTGTAAACTGAAAATGAGATTTAAACTATGCCTCAATAAAAAGTGGAAGAGACAGGCAGAAACAAGACTGAAGTGCCTCTGGGATGATGGATGGATGGATGGAGGGACTTCAAAAAAGTAATTTGCCCCAAAGTCTCAGCTAAATATACAACAGAGCTGATACTGAAATCTAGGCTTGAGTGCAAAATCCATATTTTTTCCTGCACACAGAAGCAAGAATAAACTAGAAACAAAATATGTCTTTCTCTACATTGAAAGAATAAAAATGTACAGTGAGGCAGTGTATGGCACACACAGAAAAAGTTCTTTTAAATTGAAGTTAACATTGAGAATTAAATTAGGAAGAATAAAACATAAGAAAATAAGTCACCCGTGGGATGAAGAAAGTAACTCTGGAGGCTGAGGCAGGAGGATTACAAGTTCTGGGCCAGCCTAGACTACGCAATGATACTCCCCCACCCCACTCCCCCAAAAATACCAAGAAAGTAAATACGTAAAAGTGAAAAAGATGGCCTGGGAAACAGATCTTGTCCTTGACTATGTGAAACTGAAACCAAATTAACTGAATAGTGAGGAATGTTCAAACAAATTAAATTTGGCAGTTTGTCTCTAACAGTGTCCCTGGAGAGTGTCTGACCCAGATCTGCTACAGTACAGATAGATTTATCAGGCTATCAGAACTCAATAATACTGTTAAATAAAATGATCCAACTTATTTTCATTTCATTTTAGGTTTGCCAGTCATCTTCAGATTTTAATCTGTGTCTAATACAGGTCTAACAAAAGGAGAATGCACTGAATGGTCAGCACAGGCAGTCCATTTCATTTGAAAGTTAATTTTTCAGTGTATATCAGTTTGACATCCTAGTTTACACCTCAGACTTGAATTCCCCTGAAACTTAAATCACTTCTGGATGTAAAAAATAAATTTAATTTCTAAGTATATCAATTCTGAGAATGAATCTGATACATAGTTTATCAGTTCCTGTCATATTTAAGAACTAACTGGCAGTCGGCCTTCCCTAGAGACACTCTTCTGCCCTATTGGCATGTTTCTAACAACTTCAGCCTATATTTTGTTTGTTTTACAAACTGGATGAATGCTGCTGAGAAATGTGCAAATATGTAAAAGTGCCCCCAAAAGGAAAAGCACTTGTATTCATGTTTTATAATTTACAGAGCATTGTTATATTATGGTAGCTCATTTACTAGCCAACATCCTTTGAGATTATGCAGACTGCAATAAAGAGAAATGCTTAAAATTTGGACAAAGAGGGAAATAAAAGGTTTATAAACAATACTCAAGTAGGTACTAAGAGAACCAAACAGTTTAATGAGGAATTAAATAATTCTCATTATATATATAAACAAAGAAGTACCTTACATTACAGTCCTATTAGAAAACCTAATACTCTTTTTATATTCTCTATCAAAAACTATAAAATTGTTTATAGGTAGAAAGAGATGAAATTAATGATTAGGTTCCATTATAAGGCGTTACTAAGAAATAAACTATGAGCCAGGCATTCTGTCCTTAGTACCACACAAAAAAGTGTGTAATGAAAATAAAATTAGGGAGCACTTTAATAGGTCCAGTCTGCAAGTTAATGTTAACTTTTTCCAGCTATGCTCAGCAGCTCAAGACCAGGTATACAGAAGGCTAAAAGATAAACTATAGTTGGGTTTTGGTTGGATGCAATGAAAGACAAAAATGGAAAATAGTGGACACATTTCTAAGACGAATTCTAGGCTAGATAATAAAAGCAAAAGGGATTGATAGTTGGGACAAAAGAATAGAGAGGATCTATAGTGGCACATGTCTATGATCCCAGCTACTCAGAAGGCTGAGACAAAATTGTGAAGTTTGAGGCCAGTTTGGTCAACTTAGCTTGACCTTGTCTCAAAAGAAAAAATTGAAAAAAGAACTATGGGCATAGCTCTGTGCTTCCTAGGTTCAGTGGGGGCTGCGGGGGGCCTTGCCTTCATGTCTGAGGCCCTGGGTTTGATTCCTTGGCACTGTAAAAGAAAAAGTATTGTGTAAGTTTTACACTTGATCTTAGCCAAAAGGCCGAGAAGCGATTGTGTGTAAGTTTTAAAAGAGACTGTCAAATGGCTGTATTAAAAAGTTAAAAAGCATAACACATTCTTGCTGGCTTGAACCATCTGGCAGCATGGGATAGTCCCTCCCCTCCCCTCCTCTCCCCTTAAACAAGATCTCGCTATGTAGCCGGGGCTGGCCTTGAACTTGCAGTGATCCTCCTGCTTCAGCCTCCCGAGTGCTGGGATTACAGGAGCGTGCTACCACGCCTGGCCAGTATTTTCAATTTGAAGTTGGTTGAGGAACCAAAAATGTCGAAAGCCACCTGTATGTTGATCAGGGAAAGCCAAGTAGCCATTAACCAAAGCCAACTTACCACAAAATAACCTCAGATTTACTTTTCAATTTGTTATGGTAAGCACAATAACCATATTATAATTCAATTTCAGAGCCTAACTTTAACATTAAGAGAAAAAAAATCTTAAGTTATTATTTATAATATCAGTGTTCATTAAAAATACCTAGTACATCTAATGCAAGTTTACTTACATGAAATAAGACCATGATTACATGGACTTCATGAGTCTATGATTAAAATCAAGTCACAAAGGAGAAAGTACTATACAGTACTGAACAATTTTTACTTAATATTTAGAACAAAATTATTTATCTGAAATTCCTTCTAATATTCTGTTCCTAAAGCATTCTGTATATGCATTTGGGGATATGAGATAAATGATAGAAACTGAGTGTGTTGTAAGGGGATATAAAAGAAGCCAGATTTCCAGGATCTGTATCTCAGAGCTTGATTTCTAGCTATATAACCTCTGGAAAGTCACTTTTCTGTGCCTGTTTGCTTATCTGTAAATTTGGCTTAACAGTAGTATACCTCATAAAGTTATTTATAAACATTACATGAGTTAATGTGTATATGTAACAGTGCTTAGAACAGTGTCTGACATCTAAGAAGTATTGTTAGATATATTGCCTTTTTTTTTTGAGACAGGGTCTTGCTGTGTAGTTCTAGGAGGCCTTGAACTCACTATGTAGCCCATGCTGGCTTCGAGTTTGTGGTGAGCCTCCTGCCTCAGCCTCCAGAGTGCTGGGATTACAGGTGTGTGCCACCACACCTAGCTTATATTGCTATTAAGGATTATACCATTTTGTTTCTTTGCATCATTGCGGTTAATAGCTGTCATAATGGACAGCACATATACAAAACATTTCCATCCCTGCAGAAGTTCTAATGGGCAGGACTGTTACCAGGCTACAGGACTGTTAATATCTCTGATGCATATTTTATTCCCTAAATTTTTAGGAAGTGTTTAGAAGGAAGTGCTGGAAAGCCATAGTATTTCTTTACCTAATAACTCTAACATATAACAAAGAACTTGAGTTTCAGTTTTATTAACAGCCAAATGTAAAAGGGAAGGAGAAGGCAAATTATTTAACTATCTCTAAGGTAAGGGATAACCAAATAGATTGTTTTCCTGTCTACACTATGTCAAGGTATCCTTTAAACTCTCTCTGAATGATACCTTGTTTACAAGAGAAATACATTGAAATATTAGCAATATATTAAAATTGCAAACTTGTGATACACTAATATAATATGCTTCTTTAAAGCAGCCATAAGATCTAGAGGTGGATCTAACAGCTAAACTCCCCCACCTCCCTATTTTTGGAGACAGGGTCTCGGTGTTGACCAGGTTGGTTGCATCATTGTGGTTAATAGCTGTCATAATGGACAGCACATATACAAAACATTTCCATCCCCGCAGAAGTTCTAATGGACAGGACTGTTACCAGGCTACAGGATTGTAGAAGTCCTTGTGTCTCAGCTTCATGAGTACCTGGGATTTCAAGAGTGTACCATTGTACCCAGCTAACTTTTAAATACTGAATAGGAAAACAACAACAACAACAACTTGTTTTTGTTATTTTGAAATAGGATCTCACTATATAGTTCCAGCTGGCCTTGAACTATGTGGGCCAGGCTGGCCTCAAACTCACAGTGATCCTCTTGCCTCAGCCTACTGAGTGCTGGGATTACAGGTGTGCAGCACCATGCCTGGCCAGGAAAAATTTTATTTCAAATAGCCACAACATCAGTAATATACTTTGAAAATATTTCTGGGCCGGTGAGATGGCTCAGCGGTGTAAGCGCCTGCCTTGCAAGCGCGAGGGCCCGAGTTCGACTCCCGGAACCCACATACGAAAAAGGGGCCGGTGATATCGCTCAGCGGCACGGGTCCCTGTTGGCGCGCGAGGTCCTGAGGTCGACCCCCTGGTACCCACAAAAAAAAGAAAATATTTCTGATTTCTATTGGTGACAGAATAACAGGCATTGCTAATACAGCTGTGATTTGCTGCCTACATTCATAAATTGAAGAAAATGGTATATTAGAGGCTAAGGAAAATAAAGATGTGATTTTTGGGGGGATTGCATTTAATCTGTATAATAGTTTTGGGAGTATGGCCATTTTCACTATATTGGTTCTTCCTACCCAAGAACAAGGGATATCTTTCCATTCTCTGATACCCTGTTCAATCTCCTTTTTCAGAGTACTGTACTTTTCAATATGAAGATCTTTTACTTCGTTGGTTAGATTGATTCCTAGGTATTTCATTTTTTTGGATGCTGTTGTGAAAGGTGTTGTTTCCCTAATTTCTCTCTCAGTGAGTTTGTTACTTATGTACAGGAATGCTGTTGATTTTTGAGTGTTGACTTTGTATCTAGCTATGCTACTGAATTTGGTTATTAAATCTAGAAATCTTCTGGTGGTGTTTTTGGGGTCTTCTGTGTAGCATATCCTGTCATCTGCAAATCATAATAATTTAATTTCTTCCTTTCCTATCCTTATACCTTTTATTTCTTTCTCTTGTATAATTGCTCTGGCTAATGTTTCCAGAAGTACATTTAAGAAGAGTGGTGACAGTGGACATCCTTGTCCTGTTCCTGATGTTAGAGTGAAAGGTTTCAGTTTTTGTCCATTTGTTATGATGTTGGCTGTTGGTTTGTCATAGATGGCTTTTATCAGATTGAGATAAAGACCATCTATTCCAATTTTCTGCAGAGTTTTTATCATGAATGGGTGTTGGACTTTGTCGAACATTTTTTCTGCATCTATTGAGATGATCATTTGGTTTTTTTCTTGGCTCTGTTGATACGGTGTATTAAATTTATTGATTTGCCTATGTTGAATCGTCCCTACATCCCTGGGATGAATCCTACTTGGTGATGTGTATGACTTTCTTGATGATTTGCTGCATTCTGTTTGCCAGTTCTTATCCAGGATTTTTGCATCTTTGTTCACTTAGGGAGATCGGCCTGTGGTTCTTTTTTTTTTTCTTTGTGGGTACTGGGGGTCGACCTCAGGACCTCGTGAGCCAGCAGGCGCCTGTGCTGCTGAGCGATATCACCGGCCCTTTTTTCGTATGTGGGTTCCGGGAGTCGAACTCGGGCCCTCGCGCTTGCCAGGCAGGCACTTATGCCGCTGAGCCATCTCACCGGCCCTGGTTGTCTTTTTTGGATAGATCCTTCTCTGGTTATGGTATCAGGGATTATAATGCTTGCTTCCAGGAATGAATTTGGGAGTACTGCTTCCCTTTGAATTTATTTTATTTTATTTTATTTTATTTTATTTTATGTTTTGTTTTGTTTTGTTTTGTTTTGTTTTGTTTTGTTTTGTTTTGTGGTACTGGGAATTAACTCAGGACCTTGCGCTTGCCAGGCAGGCACTGCGCTGCTGAGCTATATCTCCAGCCCTTCTCTTTGAATTTCATTAAAGAGTTTGAGAAGTAGTGGGTCTTTCTCTGGTTTTGGTATCAGGGTAATGCTTGCTTCCAGGAATGAATTTGGGAGTATTGCTTCCCTTTCAATTTCATTAAAGAGTTTGAGAAGTAGTGGTCCTAGATCATTTCTAAATTTCTTGTAGATTTCAGCAGTGAATCCCTCAGGGCCTGTGCTTTTCTTTATTGGTAGATTTTTAATTACATCTTTAATTTCATTGATTGATACTGGTTTATTTAGGATTTTTCTATCTTCCTGATTCAGTTTTGATAATTCATATATATCTAGGAATCGGTCCATTTCTTCAGCATTTTTCATCTTATTAGAATACAAGTTCTCGAAGTATGTATAGATAATCTTCCGGAATTCTGCAGGATCTATTGTGATTTCCCTCTTTCCATTCCTAATTGTGTGGAGTATTTTCTTTCCTTTTTTGATAAGGTTAGCTAAGGGTTTGTTGATTTTATTTAATCTTCCAAAGAATCAACTTTTTGATTCATTGATTCTTTGTGTTGTTTTCTTAGTCTCTGTTGCATTAATTTCTGCTCTGATCTTTATAATTTCCTTGTATGAGCTTTGGGCATGACCTGCTTTTCTTTTTCTAGAAGCTTGAAGTTCAACATTAAGTTTTTTATTTGAGCTCACTCTTGTTTTCCTGATACGGGTAGTCACTGTTGTAAATTTCCCTTGTAGGACTGATTTCATTGTGTCCCATAAGTTCTGTTCTTTTGGCATCATCGTTTAATTGTAGATACTGTCTAATTTCTTCTTTAATTTTATCTGTGACCCATTGGTTGTTCAGGAGGGAGTTATTTAATTTCTGTGTGTTTATGAAGTTCTTGTGGTTTCTTTGTGTGTGTGTGTGTGTGTGTGTGAGTGTGTACCGGGGGTCGACCTCAGGACCTCGCGTGCCAACAGGCGCCCGTGCCGCTGAGCGATATCACCGGCCCTTTTTTCGTACGTGGGTTCCGGGAGTCGAACTTGGGCCCTCGCGCTTGCCAGGCAGGCGCTTATGCCACTGAGCCATCTCACCGGCCCGAATTTCTAGATTCTTGACTATTATATACCTTTGTGTAGACTTTTTTTTTTTTTTTTTTGATCATGGCTAATTGGATTTCTTTGTGCCTCACCTGTATGTCAAATTGTTTTTCCGTTTGGGAAGTTTTCTGCCATGACTTCTGTGAACAGGTTTTTTATGTTATCTGTGCTATCTCTTGCTTTTTCATTGACTCCGATCAATCTTATGTTATTGTTCTTTGCATCATGTAAGCAGCTGCTGTATTGATTTCTCGTGGTCCCTTGATAATTTTTTTAGCAATCTTTTTTTTAATGATCACTAACTGCAATTCTGTCTTCTAGATCTGATATTCTGTCCTCACATTGGCTCATTCTGCTTCATATACTTTCAGTGGAAGTTTTAATCTCCTGGATATCTGTTTGAACCTGTTTCATGGTTCAGTCTTTTTTTTTTCATGACTGCTAACTGCAATTCTATCTTCTAGATCTGATATTCTGTCCTCATATTGGCTCATTATGCTTCATATACTTTCAGTGGAATTTTTATAATCTCCTGGATATCTTTTTGATACCTGTTTCATGGATTCCATTTCTTTCTTATGTTAGGCATTCGTGGTTTCTGTTATTTTCCAAAAGTCCTCTATTTTTTTTAAATCTGTATCTGCTCTAGAGTCACTTAAGCGTGTCTTTTATTATGGTCTCTGTAGTTATGTGAGAAGTTATTTGTGATTTGATTTTTTTCTAGAGCCTCATTCATCTGCTTTGTTACTTCCACTGTTACCACTTCACAGAGTCCAGGTGGGTGGCTTTGGGATTTTTCTAACTCAGTGCTTCCTTGGCGAGGAGGCATTCCTGCCTTTTATGAGCTGAAATTCTGTGGTTTATCTTAAGAGTCTTGGGCCGGTGAGACGGCTCAGCGGCTTAAGCGCCTGCCTTGCAAGCGCAAAGGCCCGAGTTCGACTCCCGGAACCCACATACGAAAAAGGGGCCGGTGATATCGCTCAGCGGCACGGGTGCCTGTTGGCGCGTGAGGTCCTGAGGTCGTCCCCCCGGTACCCACAAAAAAAAAAAAAAAAAAAAAAAAAAGAGTCTTGTCTTTTTTTTTCAGTTTAATTCCTGGATAGATGCTTGTAAATTGCCTATGGCCAGTAGCTTTAATTGCTAGTATTTAGAACCCTTGGGAAATGACTGCTTCTCAGAGGTGTCTTCCAGTTGTAGCTGGCTTTTGGGTTTTGAGTCTGTTGTAAGATCCTACCTTTTCGACTTATTGGGGATGGGAAGTTGCTGCCTACTTGACCCAGCCCATTTCTTTCTCACTGGCCTGTAGTATTTTTTATGATTCTTAGGCATTCTCAGTCTTGGTATAGCAGGAAGAACAACTGGTTAGAACAGTTATGTCACTTTGGCTAAGGTGGTACAATCAGCAATAACAATAGCATCAAAGATAGCCTAGGAAATGACAAACTGATGTGGCTATTAATTTGCCACCTTTAACTGTATGAACTAGATTTGTGGTTATATAACAAAATCTAAAACAAACCAGAGAATTGTATATAGTAAATAAGCCCACAATATGGGGATTTTTACCCTCAGGGGAGAAAAATTAAAAGGTGTTAGGGGGAGAAAATATGCAGTTTAGAGCCGCCCCTCCTACTCAAGTGAGTCCGGGCTCAGAGGAAGCACCACCTGCCACCTCATCCTCCTTCAATGAAGTCTCTCTTTGCTCTCCCTGTGGGCTTCAGTTCTCGCTTCTTTAATTCTCGCTTCAGATCCTTCCTAGGTCCTGGGGACCCACCTCCCTCCTTCTCCTCCTCACGTTGCTATATTCCAGTGTCTGGACACCAAATCTCGGAGAGGCTCTTTCTCTACTGCCCGCCACTTTGCCTTCTTTCCTGAAGTCCTCCAAGATATGATTTTTTTTTTTTCTCAGCCAAGTCCCTGAACCCCAGATTTGTTTTGTTTTTAATTGCTAAAGTGATTAAGACTTTAGAATCAGAAAAACCTGGACTCAAACCCACCATTTCCTAGCTATATAACATTGAAAAAAGTACTTAACCTCTCTACTTCACCTGTGAACTGGGAATAACACCTACCCAAGATTGCTGTTGTTTAACATTATCATGCTACCTGACACAGTATTTCACACATTCTCAGTAAATAATCTGTAGCCAAGACTTGTCAGTGTTACCTAGTCTATTTTTGGTACTTCCACTCTTATGTTTTTTTGCATGATACATTTTCTTCCATCCTTTCATTTTGAAGCTATTTTTGTTTGTGCCTGTAGTTAACCAGTCCTCCCTCCCCAACAAAGCTAGTCTGCAGGGATTGAGGATCCAACCTCCTAGTCTAACTTCTGTAGTGAATGTCTTATAAACACTGTATTGGTGGATTGTTTTATAAAAAATCAGTTGTGCTAATAAATGTTTTTTATTTGGAAAATCTAAGTCATTTACATTTAAAGTGATTACTGATAAGGGAAGATTTATGTCATTTTGGTATTTGTGTGAGGTCACTCTTCTATTACCTTTGTGATCCAGTCAGAGCTTTGAATGTCTCGATCTAATAGAGAAGGGAGGAAAAGATTTTGTGACTTAAATTTTTTTGGCAGAGGCTTCCAGGAAAGGACTGTAGCCCAGAGTGTTTGAAACAATGGTGAGGCTCTGTGTAAGTGTATAGGATCCTCAGTGATCCACCAGGCAGATCAAAACACACAACCCAGATTTTTGGACAAGGTATTTACTGCCTGTGTGGATTCTACTAAGCTGCATCAGGAACTCAGTTTGCTATTTACATTGATGGCTATTGTGTACTGGATGAGACAGATGAGGTTTGACAGCTCCTACATAAAATGTAACAATTCACCAAAGTTATCCAAAGTCTTTTCTTCATCAAAGCCTCTTAAGAATACTGCAGATATTCTAATATATTAACAGTGTATCCCATATCTGGTCCCCCCAACCCCCATGTTGCAGTAGCACAAGTGGATACTTCAAACTATAGTACTGGGCCCCATATATATTTTTTACAGTTCCTGTGCACTTGTGGTAGTTTATAACTAAGGGACAATAAGAGATTAATGACAATAATATCAAGATAGTGCAATAGTTGTGAACCTATGGCATGTATACAGCAGAGGGCTGTTGTATCATGAAAACTCTAAAAGGTTTGTCATCACTGAGGTAGAATAATTAGGGTTGGAAGTATAGCTCAGTGATAGAGCACCTGCCTAGCTTTTCTGTGAGGCCCTGGCTTCTGTCTTCACCACTGCAGGGGAAAAAGAAAAGGACAGTTATAACAGTATACTTTAATACAAGTTATGTGACTGTGGTCTCTTTCACAATGTCTTAGTGTGCTTTTTACCTTTTCATTTAAACGAAGTATTATACAACTGGCTTCTCTTTGGCATATCTGAATTGCCAGCATAACTATCCTTGCACTGTAGGACAATTATTAAGTAAAATAAGAGTTACTTGAATACCAGTGATGTAGTTCCACATCATTCAGTCTGATAACTGAGATGGCTAATAAGTGACTAATGTGCAGGTAGTGTTTACAGCATGGATACACTGAACAAGGATGATTCACATCTTAAGTGAAATTGAGTGGGATGGCACCAGATCATCATGCTACTCAAAATGTTTTACAATTTTAAAACCCATGAATTTTTTACTTTTGAAATCTTCCATTTAATATTTTTGGACTGTAGTTGACTCTTGGGCACAGAAATCTTGAAAACCAAAATCTTGGATAAGGGGAGGGGGCAGGTGCTGTCATTGTTACTAATCTTGCCAGGTCAATCCATAATTGTTTCTCACTGGAGGGCCTTTTTCTTGGAGCTTCTTTGCCATCTTCCATGATATCATCTCAGCCTTCACTTTTTGTATATATTGATATTTTGTCCAAACAATTTCCTAGCCTAAAATCTGTGACTGAACCTGGAAGGAACCTGAAAGTGACTTTTAAGTTCAGTTTAAGTGGATTTGTAAATGATATTTGTAGATTTAATATAGATTAATTAATGGAAATAATTTTGGCATGCTGTGATTTTAACACTATAAAGAATAAGCTTACATTGGACTCAGAAGATAAAATCAAATTTAACTTAAAATTTTATTATACTTTCAGTGACTATAGTGAAAGAATTTGTAAAATAATTCAGTAGTAATAGCTACCTTTTATTGAGTGCTATATCCCAAGAACCCTGAAAGATGTATTAGGTGATCTATTTTAGTCCTCAGAGCATTCCTATAAGATAGGTAGTATCTTTTACCTCTTTAATTGAGGAAATTGATGCTCAGAGAAGTTAGGTGTATTTACATGCAGAGGGCATACCAACTGTTAAGTGGTGGGGGGGAGCAAGGTTAAGTCTTTCTGGCTCTTTTACTTCACTGAGATATTATTGGATACAAAGACTTTTAGGAGTTACCTGAACAGACAGGATAAACACTACTTACTCTGTAGATACTACTTCGTATGATGAGATACTAGGTACTGATTTTTCTCATTGAAGTACATGTTATTTATTAAAATCTTTTATACAGTACTTGTTACTACACACATTGACATTTGAGGATAGAGTGATGGTGGTGGTATATCAGCTAGAGGTTAGGTTTTAATCAAGATCAAAAAGTTGATGGATAAAACTGACTTTTTGCAGAGACTTAATGTTTTCTGAATAAATTAGATATTTGAAAAATGACAGTAAATTTTTCTAAAGCTGTACTAACTGTAGGGATTGTTATGTTTACTTAAAATATTTTTGATAGTATACTTATGTACTTTTAAATTGTGTTGTTGGAAGAGATTTTCGAAATTATTTAGTTCTATATGCTCACTTAGGAGGTAAGAAAATAGTTTGAAAACCGAGGGAGATATGTCTAGTTATTCAGTAGACTGAAATGAGAAACTCAGTTTAGTGGTCCTTTTTCTTCAGGTCTTAGTGATTTATTGCTCAGGATAAAAAATAGAGATAGTATGAGCATCTAGAAATCATTTTTTATAAATGCCTGTTCTAGGCAAAGCTTTCTAGACAGAGAGGAAGAAATAAAGAGGAGTACCAAAATGAGCTGGAAGGACTGTCACATGATAGGTATGGAGGACATACAAGGTATAATCAATATATGCAGAGAATGTTTAAATTGGAAAAATTGTTACAGTAAAACACATTGTGATATACATATAGGTGATGAAAAATGAAATATAAGTGGGCTTTATTGTGGGTTAAACAGCGGCCCCTACAAAGATATGTCTAAGTCCTTATTGCTGGCTGTGTGACTTTGGACAGTCTTTGGAAATTTAATTAGGGATCTCAATATGAGATCATCTTGGAGTGGGGTAGATGCCCAGTCCATTGACAAGTCATCTAAGAAGAGAATAGAAGACATGTAGAAAAGCAGACCATGGGAAGACACAGGAGAGAAGGCGACGTGTAGTTGCAAGCAGAGATTAATAATTAAGGAATGAGGGCCGGTGAGACGGCTCAGCGGCTTAAGCGCCTGCCTTGCAAGCGCGAAGGCCCGAGTTTGACTCCCGGAACCCACATACGAAAAAGGGGCCGGTGATATCGCTCAGCGGCACAGGTGCCTGTTGGCGCGTGAGGTCCTGAGGTCGTCCCCCCGGTACCCACAAAAAAAAAAAAAAAAAAAAAAAAAAAATTAAGGAATGAGTGAAACTGCCAGAACCTGGAAAGGCAAGGAAAAATTCTCCTCTTGAGTTTCTGGATAGAGTAGGGTCCTACTGATACCTTTGTTTTGGACTTTTGGGCCTCCAGAACAAATAAATAGATTTTTATTGTTTTAAGCTACCAAATTGTGGTTTTATTATGGCAGCCCAAGAAAACCAGTGCCAGTTCCTGTTGCACATATTGTTTTACAAGTTTTTGAACTCTATTATGAGAATCTTATTATCACTATGTTCTTTTTTTTTTTTTTTTTTGGTACTGGGAATTGAACTCAGGACCTTGCACTTGCCAGGCAGGTGCTGTGCCACTGAGCTATATCCCTGGCCCTCTTTGTTCTTTTATAACAATTGCAATGTATTTTTGATGGATCTACTGTGTATTGCATATTCATGTATGTATGGATCAACATTGTCACTGTGAAAAAAATACTTGAGATAAACAACTTAAAAAAAGGAAAAGTTTTCTTTGGCTCATGATTTCAGAAGTTTCAGTCCATGGTTGCTAGATCATGTTTTCTTTTGGCCTGTGGTGAGACAGAACATCATGATGGGGAGCATGTGGAAGAAGAGGTACACTTCTTATGGTGGCCAAGAGACCAAAAGAGAGAGGAAGGGAACAGAGTCTTCACTTCCTCCTTCAAGAGCATGACCCCAGTCATCTAACTTCCTCCTTATAGGCTCTAATATTCTACCACTTCCTAATCATGGGGACCAAGTCTTCAACACATGAGCTTTTGGGGTACATTTAAGACCCAAATCATAACAAGCATTAACATATAGCGTATTTCTAATTTTTAATGCTTCAGAAAACATTTTTGCTTTTAGATCTTTTTCGCTCCAGTGTATTTCTGGCTATTGGGTTTCTAGAATTGTTGGTAGATTCTGGGTAATTTGCCTCCCTCAAATGTTTTTAGTGTAGACTTCCACCTTCATTTTGAGTGTTGCCAACACTAAATATTATGAATATTTAATTTCTCTTATCTGATGGTTGAGAAATAGTATATTGTATTACTGTTTTGTTTTGCTTTTTTCTAATTGGTAATATAATTATTTTGTAATGCTTGACCATTGTAAAGCTTCCTAAAAATGCAATTCATTAACTTTTTTGTTGCTTATTTTTGGTTTTGGTACTGGGTATTGTACTTAGGGTCTTCACATTGAGTTACAGTCCCAGCCTTTTTTTAATTTTTAAATTTGAGACTGAGTTTCGTTAAGTTGTCTAGGCTCAGCTGAAATTTTATCCTCTTGTCTTAGTGTCCCTTAGTGCTGGGATTATAGGCATGCACCACCACACCCAGTTGAAACTCATTGTTTAAAAAAAAAATCAAAGTTTAATGAAATGAAAGTGTATTATTAGCAAACAGATGTACAAATTCCCTTTTCTTTGTGGTTGACAGTTATCTTTATTAGTTTAATAAAATTTAAGAATATGCTTACTGGCTGGTGATTTAACTCAGCGTTAGAATGTGTTCTTAGCATGCGAAAATTCCTGGGTTCCATCTCCAGCACCAAGAAATAAATTTGCTACAATATAAAATGTAAAACATTCAGAAAGGCTTTGCTAACTTTGAGGATGAAACTTGAAGCTTGTAAATGTAATTTGACTCGTTGAATTTAAAATATCAGGTATTCTTGCATAATGTATAATTGCTTAGCTCACAAAAAGTTAGTACTTTTTGTGGAAGTAGGAAGGCACTTTTGTCTTGAACTGTAACTCTCATCACTTAAAATCATGAATTCGGGCCGGTGAGATGGCTCAGCGGTGTAAGCGCCTGCCTTGCAAGCACGAGGGCCCGAGTTCGAGTCCCGGATCCCACATATGAAAAAGGGGCAGGTGATATCGCTCAGCGGCACAGGTGCCTGTTGGTGCGCGAGGTCCTGAGGTCGACCCCCCGGTACCCACAAAAAAAAAAATCATGAATTCAAGATAAAACTTCTCACACAACCCTTCTATGCCTAGATTTCTGATGTATTTATTTATTTATGGTACTTAGGATTAAATTTAGGGACTTAGCACTGATCTTCATCCTCAATCTTTTTTTTCTTTTTTTTGAATTTTGAGATAGGTTCTTGCTAAATTGCCCAGGCTGGTCTTGAATTTTTAATCCTCCTGCCTCACCCTCCCTGAGTCCTTGGATTACACAGGTGTGTGCTACCACACCCTGCCAATTTGTTTTCATTTTTTGTTTTTATTTAAAACTCACAACTGGGTGTGTGTGTGTGCAAGTATACATTTAATGGCTGAAAGATACCTTTTATTTTTTACTCACAAATTTAGAAAGTTGTCTTTTATATTTTTTTCAGGAAAAGTATGGCTTTTAAGTGAAAGTAGAAATGTAAACCATAGTGTGGATTTTTCATAATAATTTTGTATTTTGTGAAAATAAAAAAAATTGTAAATATCTTAATTATTGAAATTAAAGATGTTCAGGGCATCTTATTGTTTTAATCAAAGAAAAAGGACTGAACAATAGTGTTCTTTAATTGCAGACTGAACAGAAAATTGAATTGTCTCTTGAGTGTTATTCTCATATTGAGTATTGAATTAATTAAGAAACTGTTCTGTAAACTACTCACAACACTGAGGATTTGATTCTCATGGTTTTTCTTTTAAAAGGCGAAAGGTTTATTTGATGTGAAGAGAAACCCCAGAGTATATGGTTTTTTTAAAAAAAATAGTTTCTTTCACTGTTATGATAAACCGGTCACTGTTTCTTTTTTTTTTTTTTTTTTTTTTTTTTTGTGGGTACCGGGGGGTCGACCTCAGGACCTCGCGCGCCAACAGGCACCCGTGCCGCTGAGCGATATCACCGGCCCCTTTTTCGTATGTGGGATCCGGGAGTCGAACTCGGGCCCTCGCGCTTGCAAGGCAGGCGTCTGTCTGTCTCTGTTTCTCTGTTTCTTTGTGTCATATGCCTGGCCAGCGGAAATACTGTGAAAAATAATATTGTCATAATGCTCAGAAAGGCAAAAACTACTTCGGAGATGGGCTATACTTTGGCAAGTGAGTAGTATTTAGAAATGAAAATGAGTAAGTTAGCTTTAAAAATTGTATTGCTGGGTGTGAACACAGGTATGAAGGAGACTGAGAAACGCTAAAGGTTTAAGAGCATCAGGCCACTAGAGTCAAGAGATAGTCAGAAAATGCAGTTGACTAATTTTCTAGATGGGAAAATTTTGTTTGTATAGACAGTCAAACAAAAGAGTATTTGAATAAAGCAGTAATCTCAGCATAGGCATTATTTCCCTGTAAACTCAAATAAGAAGACTTTTTCAGCACTGGGGATTTAAACCCAGGGGTTTTCTATTGCAGAGATATATCCCTAGCCCTTTTTATTCTCTTATTTTGAGACAAGGTCTCGACAAATTCCCAAGTGAGACTCAACCTTGTGATCTTCCTGCCTTACTTGTAATCCCAGGAAGACATTTTTAAAGCAGTAAAAATGATGGTTTGGTCTTTCTAATAAGCCAACTAGTTAGCAAATCTAAAGACTGAAAACCATATGTACCAGTACACATTGTTTTCCAAATAAGGTTTGTTCAAGTATTTAATGAAGACAAAATGGGAAACAATTTCTTGATTTATTTTTCATTGTAAAATAAGTGTGGTTTAATTGATACAGAACCTCAGCAATAAGGATTTTTACTTGTTTCCATGGGAACAGCATCTCTGCCAACATGTTATTCTCAATCTTAAGGAATGATCCTGCATAAGAGAGTTTTAAAAAGGAATCTCGGGGCCAGTGAAATGGCTCAGCTGCGTACGTGCCTGCCTGGCAAGTGCGAGGGCTCGAGTTTGACTCCCGGAACCCACATACGAGAAAAGGGCCAGTGATATCACTCAGCAGCACGGGCGCCTGCTGGTGCGCGAGGTCCTGAGGTCGATCCCCGGTACCCACGAAAAAAAAAAAAAAGAGGAATCTCAGTTTTATAGGGAATTCTACAGTCCTTGAAGCAATGATTTTGCATGCTTTGTGTAGATTAAAATAACAGAAGAACAAGATGTGTTCTTCATAATTTCATTTTACTATTTATTGGTATGAAACTGGATTCTAAGAAGAAAAAATTCTGCCTTTGGAAAACAAGGGGCTATCTTAAGAAAAATGTCTTTGCAATTGTTGTTCCAGGAACCAATAGGTCTTGAGATGGGTTTCAATCACTAGTCTTTAGGAATCAATCTAATAAAATAGCATCAAGAGACAGGAGCATTACAGGTTTAAGTGCTAGTTTTGCCACTGGTTATTCAATTTAGTGGCAATGCAGGGGGTCTAGCTCAGTGGTACAGTGTTTGGATTCCAGTACTAGTACCGCAAAAGTACCCTTTTAGTCACAGTTTTCCGTAAATTGATAATGGTGCCTGTTAATGGAGAATGTATCTGAAAGGGATTTGTAAGCTGCCAAAGATACATATATATGAGTTTAAAAATACATATTTTTGTTTCTAAATGGGAAAGAGGGAAAGAGATATTTCAGAGTGGCACCTTCCAATATTAACATGACAAATTTTGAAATTTCAAATAGAATTCTTTTTTTTTTTTTGTGGGTACCGGGGGGTCGACCTCAGGACCTCGAGCACCAACAGGCACCCGTGCCGCTGAGCGATATCACCGGCCCCTTTTTCGTATGTGGGTTCCGGGAGTCGAACTCGGGCCCTCGCGCTTGCAAGGTAGGCGCTTACGCCCCTGAGCCATCTCACCGGTCCCTCAAATAGAATTCTTTTAAAGTCGATAAAAAGAATATCAGTGCCAGGATTAGTTATTTATAGGAACATTGACAACTGGTTCAACTTCCTTTTTCTTCAGTAAATGTTTATACACAACAACAAAATGAACAGGATCTGTATTATCAGTGCTAAAAGTTTTATAATTGTAAGGTTTTCTAGAATAGTTATAATGTGTATTTCATAAGAAAACATCAGTAAAAATATGCAGATATCTGACTTGTGCGAAATATACTTAATATTTATTTAAACATTTATTTGCAGCACAATTTCTATAGGTGCTTCTAACTCTATTAAAAAAGTTAGATATACTTCGAGGGAATATAATTAGTTGTGGCAATTTAGATATTTTCTTTCCTTCTATTTGTACAATTTCATATTTAAAAATGGCTCACTTGCGTCTTAATTACAGGAAGTCAAAGTAGATGAAGTTTACCAGTAATTAAAAAAGTACATTACATTATGGCAGTAAGTAGGTGGTAGTATTTGTGAGAGAAAGCTTTTTTTTTTTTGATAAACCAGAGATGCTTATGTTACTGACATTAGAAAGAACTAGAATGTTGATTAAAATCTGATGTCTGATGCCAACCCAGAACTTACTGAATGAGATTCAACCTGGGGTGCATATTAGATTCATCTGGAGAATTTACAATGTACTGATGGCTGTACCCTGACACAGAGATAAATTCCCAGGAAGACATTTTTAAAGCAGTAAAAATGATGGTTTGGTCTTTCTAATAAGCCAACTAGTTAGCAAATCTAAAGACTGAAAACCATATGTACCAGTACACATTGTTTTCCAAATAAGGTTTGTTCAAGTATTTAATGAAGACAAAATGGGAAACAATTTCTTGATTTATTTTTCATTGTAAAATAAGTTAAATCAGAGAATCTGATTTAACTGAACTAGGGTTGTTGTTCTTAAACTGTATGAGATCATCTGGAGGGTCACAAATTGAGAGTTTGTGATTCATTTGGTCAGGGATGGGACTTAAGGTTTTGCATTTCTAATTAAAGTTGTCAGGTGGTTCATATACTTCTGATTCAAGCACCACATTTTGAGAAGTATACTCTGGCTGGGGTTGGGAGCTAGTTACCTGCTTAATATGGAGGACATGTAATGTTAAATAAGGAAACTAAATTCATAAGCAACATGAAATATAATAAATTTCAATGTAAACGTGTGAGAATTTTAACTTTTGAAGTGGAAGGTATATTCATTGTAAGTCCAGAATCAACTTTCATAGTTTATTTATGATGAAAAATTCCAAACATCATAAATAACTTACCAATAGAATATCTTTAGTGATGTTAAACACAACAGGTATGTGTGTTTGTGTGTGCACGCTCATGTGCACATGCATGCATGTGCCCACTCTCCATCAGGTTTTTTAAGGTATAATTTACATGCTGCAAAATTTACTTTTCTTCTTTTTTTAAAAAAGAGTCCTGTTTCCTGAGTCTTTCTTTGGTGCTTGGGCTTAAACGCAGGGCCTTGTATGGGCTAAGCATATACTTTACCACTGACCTAACTATACCCTCAGCATCTAGTTTCATGAGTTGTGTATCAGTTGTGAAACCATCAACAGAACCAGATTGTGGAAAGGTTTTAATTCCCTCATGCTCTATATGGTCAACCTTTTTTCCAGTGCTAGGTCCTGGCAACCATCGAACTTTTTCTTACTGTATAGTTCTTGTTTTTCCAGAACGTGTCATAAATTTAGTATATAACTACATTCTGGCTTCCCTCACTACACATATTTCACTCAAGGTTTATCTATGTTGTTGTGTTTATTAACTTCATTCTGTTTTTTTTTTTTTTTTCTCTATAAAGAGAAATTTTAGGTTGGCAGTAAAATTGAGCAGGATGTAGTGTCCTTAAGGCTTCTTTCCCCACGTGCACAGCCTACCCAATATCCACAGAGTGGTGCATTGTTACGATTGATGATTGACATTCATTCTTGGAGGCATACATTCTATGAGTGTTAACAGATACATAGTACTATCCACCATTATGGGACCATACACAGTTTTGCTTCCCTCAAAATCGTCTGTGATACGGATATTTTCATCCTTCTCACCCCCCATTCATTAGCAGTCACTGATGTTTTTACTGTGTACAGTTTTGTGTTTTCCAGAATGTCATCATTTGGAATCATACATTGGCATCTTTCACTTTGTAAATATGTATTTAAGGGTCCTCCATGTCTGTTATGGATTATACTGTACTTCATTTCTTTTTTTTTTTTTTTTTTTTATATGGGTACTGGGAGTCAAACTCAGGACCTCGTGCTTGCCAGCAGGCGCTTGTGCCACTGAGCAATATCATCGGCTCTTTTTTTCCTTTATGTGGGTACCGGGAGTTGAACTCAGGACCTCGCGCTTGCCAGGCAGGCACTTATGCCGCTGAGCCATATCACCGGCCCTGTAGTTCATTTCTTTTTAGCGATAAGTAAAATTCAGTTTTCTGGATATATCCCAGTTTATATTTTTCCACTCACCTACTAAAGGACATCTTGATTCCTTGCAAGTTTTGGCAGATATAAGTAAAGCTGCTCATACGTGTATAGGATTTGTGTAAGCAAAATTTAGCTCATTTAGGTAAATCCCTGAGAGTGCAACTCCCAGGTCTTATGATAAGAACACCTTAGGTTTTGTAAGAAACTGCTGTAGGGCTGTGCATGGTGGAGTATGCTTTTAATCCCAGCGCTCAGGAGGCTGAGGCAGCAGGATGGCTGTGAGTTTGAGGCCAGCCTGGGCTACACAGTGAGTTCAAGACCAGACTAAACTACATATTGAGACCCTGTGTAACAAAAACAAAACAAAAACAAAAACAAATGCTGTAATAATGAGGTGTCTGTTTAGGTCTTTTGGCTATTTTTTAATTGAATTGTTTGTTGTCTTGTTAAATCTCCAGAATTCTTTTTATATTTTGAACAATAGTCCTTTATTGCAGCTGCTATTTGCAAATATTTTCTCCTACTAGACTGTGTCTTGACTTCTCATTCTCTGGACACTACCTTCTGTAGAGCAGTTTTTAATTTGAAGCCCAACTAAATATTTACCTTATAGATTGTATCTTTGGTGTTGGATCTAAAAAATTAACTGCCAAACCCAAGGTCATTCAGATATTTTTCTATATTTTCCTAGAGTTTTATAGTCATGCTTTTTTCTATTTAAAATCTGATGCATTTTGAGTTAATTTTTGTGAATAGTATAAAGATTATGTCTAGGTGTTTTTTTTTTTTTTTGTTTGTTTTTTTTTCTTGTTTGGCATGTGGACATCCAGCTGTGCCATCACTAGTCTTTGATAAAAGACTTTTTTCTTCATTGTGTAGCCTTTGGTCCTGTGTCAAGTATCAGTTGACTGTGTTTGTGTGATCTACTTTTGAATTCTCTGTTTTGTTCCATTGATCTGTTTTTTTGACCATGCTATACTGTTTTCACTATGATAGGTTTGTATACATCTTGAAGTTAGTAGTGTCAGTATTTTGACTTCGTTGTATTCCTTCAGTGTTGTGTTTACTGTTTTGTCTTTGGCCTCTCCATGTAAACCAGAATCAGTTTGTTTTAAGAAAATAATATGCTGGACTTTTGATTAGGATTCTGTCGAATCTATAGATAAGTTGGGAAAAATTAGTATCTTTTTTGGGGGCGGGAATGGGGAATCAAACTCAGGACCTTACACTTGACAGGCAGGTGCCGTGCCACTGAGCTATATCCCCAGCCCCTAAAATGAGTATCTTTGATAATACTGTTTTCCTGTCCATGAACATGGAATATCTCTCCAGTTGTTTTGTTTTTTGATTTCTTTCATAAGAATTTCATAATTTTTCATATATAAATCCTGTACATATTTTGTTAGATTTATACCTAAGTCATGTCTTGGTATTGTGTTAGTGTTCTCTAGAGGAACAGAACCAATAGAGGAGATTTATTATTAGAGAGGGTTATTAGACTGACTTAATGAGAGGCCAAATAGTCCCTTAATGGCAGTCTACAGCCTACAGAGCTGGGAAAACCAGTAGCTGCTCTCAGTCCAAGGGGCTGAAAGCCTCAGAACAAGAGGGATCAAAATATACAGCCCCAGTCCACTGCTGAAGACCTAGAACCCACTCCCTGGAGAGTTGCTTGTGGAAGTCTACATTCAAAGCGTGAAGAACTGAAGTCAGATTTTAGTAAATAAATACATAATAAAAATAAAAGTAAAAAAATATATATATTTTCTCAAAAAAAGTTGAGTGTGTGTGAGCATGTGCTGCTTCCCCCTTCGAGTTTTTAATTCTGTCTGGATATTCAGTGTGCTCAGTTAACTGTGGCTGTCTATGGCCACAGCAGATCTTTTCCCACTCAGTTTACTAACTCACTTGCCAGTCATCTTTGGAAATACTCTCACAGACATAACCAGAAGTGTACTTTACTAATTTTCTAGGTATTTCTCAACTGGTCAAGTTGACAATGAAGATTTTTTTTTTTTGGGCCAACTCTTGAATTTTCTTCATAGGCAGTCATGTCTTCTGGGAACATAGTTTGATTTCCTTTCCACTCTGTATACTTTTTATTTACTTTCCTTGTTTTCCATGAACTGAGACTTCCAGTGCATTGTTGAAAAGGAGTAGTGAGGGAATATCCTTGCCTTGTTCCTGATTATTTGTAGGACATTTCTAGTTTCCTGTCATTAAGTATGTTGTCTCTAGTTTTTTGAAAAAATTGTTAAAGTAGGTATATGTTACATAAAATTTACCATCTTGTTCATATTTAAATGTACAGTTCAGTAGTGTTTAAGTACATTCACTTTATTGTGCAGCCTATTGCCAGAACTCTTTAAATCTTGTAAAACTCTATACCTATTAAACAACAATCTGCACCCCCCCATTGCCCTTGGCAACTGTCATTCTGTTTTCTGCGTCTGTGAATTTGACTGATGTAGGTGCTTCAGTAGAATCATATAGTATTTGTCTCTCTCTGATTGTTTTATTTAACTTAGTATAATGTTCTAAAGGTTCATTCATGATGTAGCATGTGTCAGTTTCTTTTATTTTTAAGGCTGAATAATACGCCATTTTATGAATGTACCACACAGTTACCCATTCTTCTGTTAAGGGACACTTGAATTCCTTCTACCTTTTGTCTGTTGTAAATAATGCTTCTATGCTGGGCACAATAGTACATGCTTGTAGTTCCAGATACTTGAGAGCCTGAGGTAGGAGTGCTTGAGCCCAGGAGTTAGAGGGTGGCCTAGGCAACCTAGTAAGACTGTTCAAAAAAACCCAAAAAACAAAAAAGCAAAAACAAGGTTATACTTTTTCTTGTGAATGTGGGTATATAGATACCTGTTGGAGAGCCTGCTTTCAATTCTTGCAGATGTGTACCCGAAGTGGAATTGCTGGATCATTGGCATCTTTAACTTCTTTCAGCCACATTCATAGTTTTCAGTAGGTGTTTTTGCTTCTCTGGTTTATTCCTCAGTGCATTATTTGTTCTTAAAGTACTGTGAATAGAATTTTCTTAATTTTATTTTCAAATTGTTTGTATTTAGTGTTTAGAAATGTAATTGATTTTTACATGACTTTTTAAAATCTTTCACTTTTTTTGAATTTGTTCATTAGTTCTAAAAGTTTTGTGTGTGGCATTTATAGAGTTTTCTTTTTTTTTTTTTTTTTTTTGTGGGTACCGGGGGTTGACCTCAGGACCTCGTGCGCCAGCAGGCGCCTGTGCCGCTGAGTGATATCACTGGCCCCTTTTTCGTATGTGGGTTCCGGGAGTCGAACTCGGGCCCTCACGCTTGCCAGGCAGGCGCTTATGCTGCTGAGCCATCTCACCGGCCCTTAGAGTTTTCTATGTATAGATCATGTCATCTGCAGAGAGTTTCACTTCTTCCCAATTTAGATGCCTTTTATATTAGTGGGTTCATGTTACTATAATGAAATACCTGAGAGAGCTAATTTATAAAGAGAAAAGTTTTGTGTAGTTCATAGCTTTGGAGGTTCAAAGGCATAATGCCTGAATGACTCAGTTGGTGAGAATAGCCAATGGTAGCATATCATGGCAGGAACACATGTAGAAGCCAGCAGACAGAGATAGAGTTCAACAATTCTCTTTTGGAGTGTACCTCCAATGACCTAAGGACCTCTCTCATAAGGCCACATTCTCAAAGGTCTGTCAGCTCCCAATACCACACCATGCAGACCAAGCCTTTAGTTATAATGGGCTCTTGGATCCATTAAATAATATCTGACTATTAAATGCTACCCAAACCATAGTACCTTTTAATTCATTTTCCTGCCTAATTGCTCTGGCTAGGGCTACAAGTATACTATATTGAATAGAAATGGTGACCGTAGTTGTCCTTACCTTCTTCTAGATCTTAGAGGAAGAGCTTTTAGTCTTTCACTCTTTAGTATGATGTTAGCTTTCAGTTCCATGTATATTGCCTTTATTTTGTTGAAATTCTTTATATCCTAGTTTTCTGAGTTTTTTTTGAGAATCATGTAATGGTACTGAATTTTGTCGAATGCTTTTTCTGCAGTGAGGTATTACATTATGGTTTTCTTCTAAATTTTGTAGTGTGTAGTGCATTGCATTGATTGATTTTCATGTTGAACTATTTTTATATTCCAGGAATTAGTTCCACTTTGTCAGAGTGTTTTCTGGGGCCTGGGATGGAACCCAGGGTCTGTACGTATGGGAGGTACTTTATCATTGAACTATACCCCAGCCATGTATTATTTCTGATATTCTGTAGAAATCAGTTTTCTGCTGTTTTGTTAAATCTTTAAACATTTTAAAAATTAAAATTAGCTTTTTAAAAAATATAATGCCAGTCTTAGTAAATGGCTAGGGGCTGTGTTCAGTTTGTAGATGGAAAGTTTATTATATTGCCTGGTACTTTAGTCTTATTTATAACTTAATGGTTATATACTGCTTTTTGAATTATGCCTAACTTGAAGGATTTATATTATTCTCCTAAGGCTACAGTAAGATCTGTGATATAACTGATAGGCATAATTTTATATACACACATGTATTTATTTCCCACTCAATTTTTTTTATGATGTAATATTCACTACTGGTTTTTTTATTGTTATATGTAAGTGTAAATTTTTCATCTTTATCTTGGATAAAATTTATGTTAATATCTCTGGTTAAACTATTGCATTCATAATTCTACATGAAAATGTAAATGAGAATTTATCCCTCAGTGCCATTCTGTTTGACTTGGGTCTCAACTTTCCATCCCATCGTATCAGAACTACCCTTTCCCTCCTGCCCCAGATATGTATAGTCTTTTACTCTGTATTTTTCTCTTTACTAATACAGTGTTTTAAACTTGTAGTTTTGTATAGATATATAATGGTTTTGTGATGATGTTTAAAAGAAGAGGTATTGTTACACAGTTCTGCAGGTTACTTTTTCATGAATAATATTGCGAAGAGAATTCTCTAAAGTATAACTGAAATTTATTCTTTGTAGGGCTTTATAATAAATACTTTATGTTGTGTTGTATAAAACTTATTTAGCCATTTCCACGTGTGTGGGAATGAACTCCCTTTCTTGTTCTTGGTCATTTTTGCATCTCTGAATATGTGTGGCTATGATGCTTTTATTTCTGTAGGATAGATTTTCAGAAAAACTACTGGGTTTAAAGGGTTTTATATTTATATTTCAGTAGATGCTGCCAAATTGCTTTCCAAAAAAATTTTCCACCAACGTGTGTGAATTCTGTCTTCTATATCTATGCCAACAGTAGGGCTAAAGCTTTTCAAGAAGTTTGCTGGCCCAATAGGTATAACATTTTATCTCATTGTTACATTTAGTTTGAATTTCCACTAAGTGTACTACATATTTAGTTTTTTCGTTTGTGAATTGTTCTTCCATATTCTTTGTCCAAATATTATTTGAATTGTCCTTTTCAAATTGTAAAAGCTTATTATGTGTTAAAACATTAATTCTCTATTCTTTGTATTGAAATAGTTTTCTTTTCCCGCAGGTAGATTTTTTTTTTTTTTTTTTTTTGTGGGTCTGGGGGTCGAACTCAGGACCTCGCGCTTGCCAGGCAGGTGCTTATGCCGCTAAGCTATCTGACCAGCCCCACAGGTAGATTTTTAAACATGAATTTCTTTGTAGTGTCTAATTTTGAGTTACGAATGTTTCCCAAACCTTTTCCACAGGATTCTTAGTTTTTACAATACATAATCATCTTGAGTGTATTTTTGTATGTCGGCTAACATTAGAGCACCATTTTTTTCCCTAGAGGATTACCAGTGCTTTAAGAAAAATCATTTATTTCTCACTGACTGAACTCATCCTGTTTTATTTAAAAAATTTCATTTTTATAGAGATTTTTAAAATCAGTTGAATAGTTTTTTTTTTTAATATATTCCTGCATCGATCCCCTGTTTATCGTTTGATAAACCTGTTTTCTTATTTGAAGCAGTTTCCAATTTTTTCACCTTTGGTTATTTTGTAGCATTTATTTCCAATTTGATTACTTCTTTCTTAGTGAATTAAGAGAACAGTTGATATCTTCATGATAGTACTTTCAAATGTTTATACTTTATAATAAGAATGTATAATGACTTCCTATTAGTGCCAGTTTACTAATTTTTTCCAAAGTCTTATAGGTATTGCTGCTGTTGAGAATATTTTAATCTCATTTTTGTTTTTTAGATTGTTGTCTCAGTCTGCTTGGTCTGCTGTAACAAAATACCTTAAATGGTGTAATATGTAAACAACAGAAATTTGAAGCTCGAAAATACAAGATGAAGCACCAGCAGATTTGTTGTCTAGTGCTCTCTACTTTGCTCTCTACTTCAAAGACGGTCACTTCTTGCTGTGTCCTTACTTGGCAGAAAGGGCCAGGCAGCTTCTTTGACTCTTTTTAAAGATAAAGATAATAGTTTCCTTAATGAGGGCAGAGTCCTCATGACTGAATAAGTTCTCAGAAGGGTCCACCTTTTATGCTTTCACATTGGGTGTTAGATTCCAACAGATGGATTTTGTGGGGGCAGTCAACATTTATATAATAGCAATTATTATTTTTCCAGTATCAAAGCTATTGTTTTGTTTTGTTTTTTTAATTTCTCTTTTCTTCAGTTATCAATGATGAATAAACAAATTATTTTTATGGAGTGGAATATTACCTAGGCATGAAAAGGAATGAAGTACCGACTCATGGGTGAACCTGGAAAATGTTACAGTAAGTGAAAGAAGCCAAACAGAAAAGTTCATGTGTGTACTATAGGATTCCATTTATACAAATAACCAGATAGGCAAATCAGAGAGACAGAAAGCTGGGCCGGTGAGATAGCTCAGTGGCATAAGCGCCTGCCTGGCAAGCTTGAGGTCCTGAGTTTGACTTCCGGTACCCACATACGAAAAAAGGGCCGGTGATATCGCTCAGCGGCGTGGTCGCCTGCTGCTGCGCGAGGTCCTGAGTTCAACCCCCAGTACCCACAAAAAAAAAAGAAAAAAAAAAGAAAGCTTACTGGTGATTATAAGGGAAATAGGAATGGGGAGGATGATGAAAATGTTCTGGAATTAGGTAGTGATATTGGTTGTACAACCTTGTGAATATACTAAAAACTATGGAATTATATATTTTAAAGGTGAATTTTATGGTATATAAATTATATCTCAGTTAAAAAATGAGTGACAGTAATTATATCAGGTTTAATTTGGCATTAGATGTCACACAAGGACTGGACTGGCTTGATAAGACAGGACTTAATTTTTCTTACATAATAAGCAGAGTTAGTGTTGTTAATATAGTGACACAAAGATATATGTCTCCATAATCTTCTTAGCCTTCCCTTCATGTTTGCATATAGCTGTAGTAGCTCCAGAATTGGAAGAAAGAGGACAGGGAAGGAGCAGTGACTGTTCCAAGAACTCCAAAGCAGTCATCACATGTCAGTGTGCTAAATGATCACTCTTGTCTGGAAGTCGATTGGGGACAATATGGTGATTGGGACTGAGTTTTGGGTCAGAAGTTTCCTGCCACAATGAGCATTTTTTGTATGGATCTTTATTTTAACAAATGCTGTTCACCGTTTCATACTTTAGAAAGACATTTCCTGTTGGTTCGATAGTCTCAATTATGCTTAAGTAGTTTTCCAAGTTAACCTATTTTTTTTTTTTTTTTTTTGTGGGTACTGGGGGGTCGACCTCAGGACCTTGCGCGCCAGGAGGCGCCCGTGCCGCTGAGCGATATTACCGGCCCCTTTTTCATATGTGGGTTCTGAGAGTCGAACTTGGGCCCTTGCGCTTGCCGGGCAGGCGCTTAAGCCGCTGAGCCATCTCACCGGCCCAACCTAATTTTTTATCTTTTAAAAAATTCTCTGCAGTCATGGGTTATTGGTAGCATTTTATTTGTGGAAACAGGAAGAGGGAACCAGTTATGCAAGACTCCTTTTATTTAGCTTTTCTAAAGAACAACTTTATTGAGTTGAATTAATGTATAGCAAACTGTAGGTAAAGTGTACAGTATAATTTCATTAGTATAACAATGAACATCCATCACCTTAATCAAGATACCTATTTTTGAAAATGTCAGCTTTATTTAGGAGTAGTATATACACAATGTGTTCATTTTCAGTTTTGAAAATATATAGACATAACTGCAGTCAAGGTGAAAACATTTGAGCAGGGCATGGTGGTGCATATCTGTAACTCTATACTTAGGAAGCTGAAGCAGGAGTATTACAAGTTCAAGGCCAGTTTGGGCTAGATAGCAAAACTCTATCTCAAAGAACTAAAACAAAAAACAACCAAGCAACAACAACCCAAAACATCTAGTACTCCAGAAAGTTTTTCCTGTCCCTTCTCAGTCACTCCTAACACTTCAGTTTCAGTTGATATAAAGTTGTACTTTTTATAATAAAAGTTGATAGAATTTTTGTATAGAATATTACATAAATGAGATTATAAACTACATAGTCTTTTGCTCTGGCTTCTTGCAGTGATCCAGATGTCTTTTTTAAGAGTTGTGCATATTGTTGCATGTATTAATAGTTCATTCTTTTTTTGTTTTTAATTGCTGAGTGACTTTCATCATATTGCTATATTCCAGTATTCCACTATTTATTCATTTAGTTCTTCTTGGACTTTGGTTTGTAATCACTTCTGGGCAATTTTGAATTAATTTCTTTTTGAACATTGGTGTACAATTCTTTTTTTTTTTTTTTTTTTTGTGGGTACCGGGGGTTGCCCTCAGGACCTCGCGCGCCAGCAGGCGCCGGTGCTGCTGAGCGGTATCTCCGGCCCCTTTTTCGTATGTGGGTTCCGGGAGTCGAACTCGGGCCCTTGTGCTTGCCAGGCAGGCGTGTACGCCACTGAGCCATCTCACTGGCCCTGCAATTCTTTGTATGGATGTAAGTTTTCATTTCCATAAATATTCAGTCTACATTGCCTAAAAATGTCATTTCCCTATTTGACAGTATCATCCTTAAGAAAAACTACAATAATCACTAGAGTATTACAAAAAAATCTAAATTTGTTTTCAAATTTACCCAGTTGATTCCAAAAATCTTTTATAGTGCTTCCCTTTTCCATTTTACTCTAGAATAACTTCTACCTTTTCCTTCCAAGATAACTGACTTTTTTTTTTTAATATGCGGGTACTAGGAGTCGAACTCAGGACCTTGTGCTTGCCAGGCAGGCGCTTATGCTGCTGAGCTATATCACTGGCCCCTTGACTTTTTTTTTAATAGATAAAGATGCTAATTTTTAAATAGCTCAGGTTCTATTTCTTTTGTATTTCTAGTGAACTGAAATATAAGTCTAAGTACTTCAGTAATTTTTAGTTGAACATTTTTTGGCAATAGTTTGTAGGTTACATTACATACGTTGTATTGCATCGCTTGAGGTAGAATGTAATGTCAGTCAGTATTTTCCCATCATTAGTAATATTAAATTCAATCATTATCATTCACATAGTGGTGTTAGAATATATTGATGATGGATTGCATAAATCAAATTATTTCATTAGGGTTTAGGAAATACAGTAGTATCCTAGTTTTATTGTTTTCTACATTTATTCCGTGGCATTTTTCAATTAAAAAGAACTTTTCCTCTGCCACCAAGTATAAACTTTATCTTTGCCTAAAAATGGAGGGGAAATGATTAGTTTTTTAGTTTAAACAGTTTTTAAAAGAATAGTAAGTTAGTGGCATATACACTTCAGTGGTGGCAAATCAGTTTGTTTCTAGTTTTCTTTTTCAAGTCCCTGGCAGGTTCATGGATTTTTATATTTTTAAATCAAGCAGTTAATTCTGTTTTGAGCTAACACTAATCATCTTTTTTTTTTTTTTTAAAGTTTCAGTTTTTCTTTTAGATTTCAGATTGTCTTAAATTTAGCCAGTAAGTTATAATAATACCTTTTATGCACAGATACAGCAAACTTGGTGACCAAGAAGCTTTGTCATCTAATGGGCAGTCTTAAAATAAAAATTATTTTCTTCTTTTCCGATAGATACTGATTTTCTGTTCTTTTTTTTTTTTTTTTTTTTAAGACAAGGTCTTGCTGCTACGTAGCCCAGGCTGGCTTTGACTCACTGTGTAGCCCAGACAGGCCTCAAACTCTCAGCGATCCTTCTGCCTTGATCTCCTGAGTGCTGGGATTACAGGCGTACACAACCACGTCTGGCTCCTGTAGATATTGGTTATGAGAACAGATGAGAATACTGTAATTGAGTTAGTGGGGTTGCATCATAAACATACAGTATATAATAGGGGTGTTGAGCCCAGTTTATTAGTTCCCCAAACTAAATCAAGCAGTTAATTCTGATGACTAAGTTAATTATTTTAGAATTCAACTCTTTTTGGATCTTAAACCACTACTGTACTTTAATTTGTTCCCCCCTTTCTCTCTAAAATAGGAAATATCTTTTTCCTGGGCTTGAATACATTAAAAATCACAGGGTGAAGTGATTTTCAGGTACCTAATGATTATTACTAAGAATTGTTAGCGAACTCATTCAGTGTTTTGAGCTAACACTAATCATCTTTTTTTTGTTTTTCTTCTTTTTTTTTAAAGACAGAGTCTTGCTATGTAGTTCAGGCTGGCCTTGAACTCACAGTGATCCTCCTGCTTCAGCCTCCACAAGTGCTGGTGCCACCACATTTGGCTTAATCATCTTTTTATTATATAACTCTTGGTAACTTACCTACTTTGAAGTGTTGTCCTTTCTGACAAGCCATTTCTAAATTCATCATTGCTGGTTCTAGAAACTTAAGTGAACAAATTTATTTTGTGTTTTCAAAGTCATTCCAATCTAATGGAAAAGAATGATCTCTATCATGTATTATGATAATGTTCTTACTATAATAACATTGGAAAAGCCACTTTTACTGTAAGGGTAAAGAACATCTAGTCTTTTTTTTTTTTTATTTTATTTTTATTTTTTATTTATTTATTTTTTTTTTGTGGGTATCGGGGGGTCGACCTCAGGACCTCGCGCGCCAGCAGGCGCCCGTGCCGCTGAGCGATATCACCGGCCCCTTTTTCGTATGTGGGATCCGGGAGTCGAACTCGGGCCCTCGCGCTTGCAAGGCAGGCGCTTATGCCGCTGAGCCATCTCACCGGCCCAGAACATCTAGTCTTGACTAGGGGGAGTTAGATGTTTTTAAATCTTATGCAGTTTTCCGCACTCCTTCCCCATCTCTGGATTGGGTTGAGTTGGATTAGGGTGGTGTTAGAAGCATTTCCTAAATGCTTATACCATCCCTGAGTTCTCTAGTTGTTGATTTTTACATCTTGATGATAATGCTTTGTTAATGTTTGTGTTTTGTGGTATGCTTTTAATGGAGATATGTGGGTATTAAAGATACAGGTGGGAGTAGAACACTTGCTTAGCATGCTGGAGACCCTCTGTTCTATTCCCAGCACTGGGGGTAAGAAAGTACAAAATGGCAAAAATTTGTAATAGTCTTTTTCTGTGAATTGTGTTGTGAAAAAACTACATTTAATGTACACATAGTTTTTATTTTGGCATATAATACATCTGGAAATAGCCAAAATTTGTCACAGTGGGTCTGACTGCCTCTGGGATTAGGGGTTTTAGAATTTAACCCTTATTTTGCTTTTAGTACCCAGTTCCCTAGATTAAGTTCTTTTGTTGCATTAAAGCAAATACAGTGATGGCTCGGTTATTGAACTCAATTTGTTCCAAATTCGTGTTTGAACACCAAAAAGTTTGAGAACTGAACATACTTTTCCATAAGAAATAATGGAAGACCAAATAATTGGTTCTGAGACCCCCAAAAATTACACTTATAAATTCATTTTTTCCAAATTTCATGATTTCTTTCTTTAACTCTATTGTGGTTCTCACAGTTTTCCTCATAGCTTTACTGGTGGTATCACTAATTTTTTTGGAGCTACAGTTAAAATACTTTAATGCAAATAAAGTGCAGAAAAGAGCACACAGTGATGAATTTTTTTTTTTGTATTTACTTTTTCTTTTTTTTTAAAGAGAAGAAGAAAAAACAAAACAAATCAAAAAAGAGAACAAATTTTCAAAACAACATAATGTGAGGGTAACAATGGTCAATGCATTACGTATTATTATCTTTAAGTTAGTTATTCAGGATACCAGACATTAGCATTCAATTGTCCAAACATTATTGGCTCAAACCTTACTCTTCAATGAACTAAGTAAAATTGGTAGTGTATCTATCTTAACCATCATATATATATATATATATATATATATATATATATATATATATATATACATATACAATATTTTTTCCCTTTCCCTTCTTTCTTTTCCCTATTCCAGTCTCTCTTTCCTATTGACCAGTTTCTTTTTGATTCACCGTGTCTATTGTACATTTTGGATCTTATTTACTCTTTCAGTTTCTTATACTAGAGAGACAATACGATGCTTACACATGTGCATCCGGTTTATTTCACTTATGAGTATTTTCTCGAGTTGCAAGTGATGAATGTTTTAACGCACTAACACAATCACTATATGTATGTATGTTGTCTGGGTTAGAGTGGTGCTTAGATTGAAGCATCACCCCTTTGTGTCTGCGCCGTATGACTGACTCTCAGCCCTACAGGTTTTTTCAAGCCAGATTTTCAGTTGGACTGTGGAGCAAAGTTATGAACACTGAGGAGATTTTTTTCGGACTTTGCTGTTTGAGTAGTGGAAAGTTTGAGCTTGGAGCCGTTTGGCAAACAAGATATCACTGTATCTGTGCATGCATACATCCATTGAAAATGCTGTTTCCTCTGGGCATGGTGGCACATGCCTATAATCACAGCTACATGGGAAGCTGAGGTAAGAGAATCCTAAATTGGAAGCCAGCTTGGGCAATTAAATGAAACCCTGTCTCAAAATAAAAAAAGGGTTGGAGATGTAGTTCAGTGTTAGAGTGCTTGCCTGGCATATGCTTGGTCCTGGGTTTGATCCCCAAAAGGCCACAACAGAAGAAAAAAAATAAAAATGCTATTTTCATGTTAACAAATGTGTTTAGCAGGAGTGATAATTTTCAGTTTGTAGGCTTTTCTGTGGGCTAGTCTGAATTCCCATGATGTTTTATATTATTATTGCTAGGTACATGTGCGTGGGCTGGATTGCTAACTGCAGAGGTGAAGGGAATCCTGGTTTTGGTAAGCATTTAAAAAAAAAAAAAAGTACTTCGGGATATTTATTTCAGTGAAACAGCAGAAATATGCTTTATCTCTATTTGGTTATTTGAGTCAGCGCATGCCTCATTTTCTGCCACCTCAAAAGTCACTGAAGAGGACAGTATTTATAATTTTTCTCCTTTTGGTTCTACACCTATTGAATGATGCTGTATTTGTCATTTTAGTACACTACTTTCTCATTAAGCTCCTTCAAGAGCCTTTCTCTTTTAAAGTCTTTCTTTCACAGTTTAACATTTTCATTAATATTATAAAATCTAGTGCCACATTGAATCCAGACAGTAGTTTTCAGCCTGTTCTTCCTATCTTTCTGCGTTTGTGAAGATAGTAGACCATATTGAGAATCAATATGGGATAGTTCTGGTTGCAGGTGTACAAAACATGTTAAAAAAAAAAATGTGAGCTATATGACATACACAACTTTTTATAATCTATTTATTTTTCATGGTGCTGAGGATCAAACCCAGGGCCTTGCACATACTAGGCAAGTGTTCTATCACCAAACTAAGTCCCCAGTCCCTGTAATTTTTTTTTAAAGAGATGGGATGAGGACGCATCTCACTGTGTTTCCCCATGTGCACTAAAATAAAATATACTTTTTTTCCTTCTATCTTTATTCTCCCCCCCTTTTTTTAATTGTTTGTACAGATTAATGCGTTTAATTTTGGCAGATTCATATATAAAGTAACATGATTTGATTTTCACCCTTCCCAATCATCTTGCCCTGTCTTCCCTCATAGCTTTATTGGGGGGAGAGGTATAAAATAAATGTTTTTAGGGAAAAAAACTCATTAAAGTGAAGAGCTTCTTTTAAAAAAAATTATATATTGACATAATGTAGCTGTACATATTTATGGGGTACAAAGTGATGTAACTTTCTAATACAATGTGGAATGACCAAATCAAACCAGCAATCTGTTATCTTCTATGAGAAGATGCAGAAATCCTTAACATAGTACTAACAAACTGGATTCAGTAACACACTGATTATTCACTATGTTCATTCGGGATTCTCTTCGGGGTGTAAATATTGTTAAACATTCATAGATCAATAAATGTGATAACCATTTTAACAAAACCAAGGTAAAAAAAATCATATGATCTTTTAAGATAAATTTTGCAACTTGAGACCATACTCATAAGTGAAATAAACCAGACCCCATATGTGTAAACATTGTATTGTCTCACTAGTGTGAGAAACTGAACTAGTAAATAAAGTCCAGCCGGTGAGATAGCTCAGCAGCATAAGCAGCTGCCTGGCAAGCGCGAGGTCCTGAGTTTGACTCCTGGTACCCACATTAAAAAAACAAAAACAAAACAGTGAAAGGTTTCTATCAGGTTCTGATAGAAATGAAGGCAAACATAGGGCTGGTGAGATAGCTCAGCAGCATAAGCACCTGCCTGGCAAGTGCGAGGTCCTGAGTTCGACTCCCGGAACCCACATATGAAAAAAGGGCCGGTGATATCGCTCAGTGGCACGGGCGCCTGTTGGCGTGCGAGGTCCTGAGTTTGACCCCCAGTACCCACAAAAAAAAAAAGTCCAAAATGTACAATAGATATTGTGAATTGGGAAGAAACTGTTCAAAAGAAAAGACAAACTGTGATGGGGGAAAGGAAGGAAGGGAAAAAGAAAAAAAATATTTATACACAAGATAGTTAAGATAGTTATACAGCTAGTTTCTCTTATCTTCTCTAAGTTCATTGAAAAGAAAGGTCTGTGTTAATATTGTTTGGACAAGATATCATGCCTATATCTTATACTCTGAATAACTACTGTGAAGACAACAATATGCAATGTATTAACTATTGTAGCTCTCCTACTACCCTGTTTTGAAACTGTTTTGTTGTTATTTTTATTTATTTTTTTCTCTTTAAAAAAATATTAGACGTCTTATCATGATTTAAAAATTCCTCAAGGGCCGGTGAGATGGCTCAGTGGCGTAAGCGCCTGCATGGCAAGCGCGAGGGCCCGAGTTTGACTTCCGGAACCCACATATGAAAAAAGGGCCGGTGATATTGCACAGCAGCATGGGCGCCTGCTGGCGCGCGAGGTCCTGAGGTTGACCCCTGGTACCCACCAAAAAAAATAAAAATAAAAAAATAAAAATTCCTCAAAAACAGGTATAGTATAGATGTACTTAAAAACAGTAAAGGCCATGCATAATAAGACTGCAGATAACATTATCCTTAATTCAGAAAAACTGGAACACTTTTCTTTGAGATCTAAGCTAGACGAATATGCTATGTGTTTTCACTTTTATTCAACACAGTTCTGAAAATCTTTGCCAGAGCAGTAAGCAAGAGATTGAAATAGATGCATCCAAGTACGAAAGGAAGAAGTGGAACTGTCACTGTTTCTGACAACATGATTTTAAATAGAAAACCCTGAAGAATCCACCAAAAACCCCTGAGAGCTGATAAACAGATTCAGTAGTCAGGGTACAGAATTATCATGAAAAAAATCAGTCATGTTTCTTTATACTAGAATGAACTTTTCAAGAAAGAAAGAGAACAATTCTATTTAGAATAGCTACCAAAAAAAAAAAAAAAAAAAAAAAGGTTAACCAAGGAAATGAAAGAATTGTATGTGGAAAATTCAGAATACATTAATGAAAGAAATAGAAGAAGACAAAAATAAAAGGAAAGATATCGTGTATTCATGGATTGGAAAACATTATATTAAAATGTCCACATTACCCAAAGCAATCTATAGATACAGTATAATCCCTATCACAGTTCCAGTGTCTTAGCCAGGTACAGTGTTGCATGTCTGTAGCCCCAGCCTCCTCAAAGCCATTTCTAGCAGTCTTTTTTTTTTTAATGTGGGTACCAGGAGTCGAACTCAGGACCTCATGCTTGCCGGGCAGGTGCTTATGCCGCTGAGCCATATCACCGGCCCTAGCAGTCTTTATAGAAGACAAAAATAGACAATTTCTCAATACCTAGGGAATCCTGCCATTATTGAAAACCCTAGTGATATCAATTAACCCTTATCCTTAACATGTTTTGGAATACATCATTGTACTTGTAAATACAAATTGATTAAAAAGAAAAAAAAAACTTTCTGACTCATTTTTTAAAAAGTAATTATACTTTTATTCTGATAAATCAAGAGACTTGAGGATGGAGTGGGTGTATAAGTCAGTGGTAGAATACTTGTCTCGCATGTAAAAGCCTTGTGATATTCACACCCTCCCCAATTCCGTATTGGGGATTGAACCCAGGACCTTCACAGTGAGCTACATCCCCAGTCCTATTTCTGTTTCAAGCCAGGGTTTTTCTAAGTGCCCAGGCTGGGGTTGAACTTGTGATCCTCTTGTCTCAGCCTCTCTGAGTACAGAGACCATGCCCAGCTCCTCAGCACCTTTAAAAAGAAAAAAAGTTGGGGTCATGTCAGAATGCGTGATTCCTGCAGGAGACTTAACAGCTTAGTTTAAAAATCACTTAATTATGAATCAGTGTTTTTCCCTGGCATTGCCACCTATTTGCTTCATGATCTTGGCCTCATACATCAAAATCTGCCTTTCTGAAATGTGATTACTAGAAGCTTTCTTGGCTGTAGGGTTGGGAAAATCAAGAGAATTATGTGCAGTTATCTAGTTTTTAACCACAGTTTTTGCTACTAATACTGAATTATTCTATAAAATAGAAATGGTCAATGAATTATTTGGCTATAGTTCGATAGCACTTATATATTGAGATCATTGAAAATTTCCTGAAATGTATGTGATATATTTTAGTTAATTTGTGTACTACTACTAAGTTCCATAATTTCATTAGTCGAATGTCCTTTTTAAGATGTTATATGAAATAATTAGATACACATATTGTTCTTTAACAGGCAGATTACTCTTTGATGTGAATGTTATGAAATGATTTGTAAATGTAGTTTTTGCCACTAATTTAATAAGAGGCCAAATTATTTTCTATGGTAATACAGCTCTGAAGTGTGGGAAGAGTCAATTTTTTGGTGCAGAATTTTTTCCTTTCTTTTTTAAATATAAAACTTTAAGACTTGTCATGTCAGTTGTAAAAAGTATAGAAAATACAAAAAAAAAATCCCCACTTGATATTAAAAAGAAGCTTGGCTGGAAACTTTGAGGTCCTTTCTGGTGATCATGAACAGAGGTACTGGTAGAAGATTCCAGTAGATAGACAGGCCAAGCTTAATCAGCCTCAGGAAAAGAGGAGAGGCACTGAGAAGTTAATCTCCAAAGTCGAAAAGATTAGACTGGAAAAGACTCAACAAGCAAGTAAACACATTCAATTTTCTGAATATGACTGAAGTGTAGAGCTCAACTCTCTTTCACTGGGTCCTGAGTAGTTTTCTGGGCATTGTTTTATTATGGTAGTGCCACAATGAATGTTTTCTAAAATCTACATTTAATGAAAGGAAATACCTTGACTCCTCAGCTTGTAAATAAGACTTTTCTAGAGATAAGTCCATTGTATACTATAGTTTTTCATTAAACACTTTCTTGGAAAAAAAAAAAAAACAACTCATGATCCATTAGGTAACCATTGTTTTTTTAACATTAGATTTTATTGGTACATTTTAGATACACATAATGATCACATTCATCATAGAGAATTTGTACTTGTATATGATATCACTTGTCCCCCCAACCCCATTCTCCTACCCTCCCTTCAACCCCTTCTTCCCTCCCCATTTACAAAGCTTTGGGTAACCATTGTTAATGTGTTCATGTTTACTTTTCCAATTTGTGTGTGTGTGCATGTGTGCACACTTTGTGTGTATTTATGTTTTTTTTTTTTTTTTTTTTTTTGGTGGTGGTGGTTGTTTTTGAGACAGGGTCTCACCATGTAGTCCAGGCTGGCCTTGAACTCGCTGTGTAGTCCACACAGTAATCCTCCTCCTTCAGCCTCCCAAGTGCTGGGATTTACACCGCTGCCCGGCTTGTGTTTCTTGTAGTCTTAGGCTAACATACAAGCAGGAAAGTTAAATACACTTTTTCATTTGAAAGTTCCCTTTTTGTGAAACATACTCTTCCAGCTCTTCCGCATTACAGCCCTTTGTTCAGACAGATTTTAATGGAGAAATAAGGTAAATGAAACAAAACTGGAACTGCTTAAGTTAAAGGTGGAGTGGAAATACAGAGCCTCAGTGTTTGGCTTTCTTCACTACTCAACAGTTGACATTGGTCGTACCATTGAAGAACTCTAGGGCTTCATATAAGAAATATAAGCTGTGCACACTGGCATGTGCTCGTTATCCCAGATACTTGGGAGGCTGAGGCAGGAGGATTGTGAGTTTGAGGCCAATCTGGACAATGTAGCAAGATTCTGTCTCAAAATAAATTTTTTTTTTTGTTTAAAGCGTAGTTGAAAAATTTCTGTAACATTTTTAGTGGCTGTAAACTTTCATTATTTGACATTCGTGACAGCTTTGATCTCATGAAAGAGCTTTGCCTTGAGGAATGTTGCTAATTGACAGCATCTCGCTCTAGAGCTCTTTGGGCTTTACTGCATCATTGAGCCGTGGTTGTATTCTCCCTGAGCAGCTCTTCCTCTAGTAACTGAGCACAGCAGTGTACTAAGGTTTGGCCATTTCTGCTCCACCTGGGACTTCTCTAAGGGTAGTCTTTGTACTTGACCTTCTTTCGGGTTCCTAGTCTGTTCCTGCTTAAACTTTTCTTTTGCTTGCACAATTGACAGATCTGTATCACAGCCTGAAGGTTTTTCTCTGCTTACTCTTCTTGTGCTTTCTTCCTTCATTCTCCCATAGGCATTTCATGATAGAATTTTTACATTTCTCACTTTAACTTGGTTCGGCTTCCAGGGAACCTGAGCTGACACATAACTGTTTTTGTTTTTTAATAAAAATTAAAAAACAATTTTTTTTTTAGAGACAGGGTTTTGCTAAGTTACCCAGGCTTGATCATTCAGATCAATCAATTGATCAATCAATTGTTGGCAGAATTGATTTCTCAGTGGCTGTAGAACTGCTAGCTGTTGGCTTGGGGTAAGTGGGTCTTGTTCAGTTCCTAGAGGTTACTTTATTAGCACATGTTTGTAGTACATCCTGTTTACAGTCATCTTGGGGGATGGTTACATGTACATACTACAGCTGCTACTTCTTTTATTTTTTTAAATTCCCTTTCCTCCTCTCTTCTCCTCCAGTTCCTCTATCCCAATTTTCATTCTTGTTAATAATCTTAGCTCATGTTGTGGCATATAATGTTTACATTAATTGAGGTTATTAGGTTCCTATACAAGGCATATCTTTATTCTTATTTCCTCTCCCTCTTTCTTACCCATCACCCTTTTTTCTTTGGTCCTCTTCTCTGTTGCAGGAGATCCAATCCTCTTGTCCCCTTCTATCAGTCCTTTATAATTCTCTTTGTACTTTGCTTCACTGAAATGAGAGATACCATACGGTGTTTAAGTTTGTGTGTCTGGCTTATTTCACTCAACATTGTATTTCCCAGGTCCATCCATTTCCCTACAGATGTCTCAAATTTGTCATTCTTTATAGCCAAGTAGTATTCCATTGCATACAGATACCACATTTTCTTTATCCAATCATCTTTTGATGGTATACAGCACTGATGGCGAACCTTTTAGAGCTTTCAGTGATAGAAACAGCTCACTATGTCATGTGTGCTATAGGTTCACCAATATTGGAATGCATGAATTGCTGTAATATGATGTCTTAAGCTCTTTGGGGAAAATAACCTAGAAGGAGGAGAGCTAGGTCATATGGAATTTCTAATTTTAGTTCTTTGAGGAATCTGCATACTGATTTCCATAATGGTTGTACTAGTTTACATTCCCACCAACAATGAAGGAGGGTTTCTTTTTCACCACAGCCATGCCAGGGTTTATTATTGTTTGATTTCTTAATGATTGGCATTCTTTCCAGAGTAAGATAGAATCTGAGTTGTTTTAATTTACATTTCTTTAATAGCCAGAGATGAACATTTTTTTCATGCATTTGCTGACCATTTCTCTTTCTTCTTCTGTGAAGTATCTGTTCATTTCTCTTGCCCCTTTCTTGCATGGGTCTTTAATTTTAGGTGATTTAAATTTTTTGAGTTCTTCGTATATTCTAGATATTAGTTCTCTGTCTGAGGAGTATCTGGCAAAGTTTTTTTTCCATTCTGTAAATTGTTTCTTCACTCTACCAATTGGTTCTTTTGCTCTACAGAAGCTTTTTAGTTTGATATGATCCCATTTGTTGATTCTTGGTGTTATTTCTTGTGCAATTGGGGTGGTTTATTTTTTCATGTTTTGTTTTAACTCAGATTTGATATTCTTGGTTGTCCATCCATATTTATGAAAGAAAGATTAAACTGGTCAGTTTAGTAACTGGACTGAGGTTCTCTGCTGCAAGTTTGTTTCATCCACAGTTCTTTCCCTTGACTAGCACTAGATAAACAGCTGTTGTTCTTTCTACATTAACCACAGATACATACAATACACACAGATATATACTATGTCTGTGGTACTAAAATTTTGTGGAAGGAGTGTTAGGAAGAAACATTTAAAAGAGCTTCTTTGGGGTTGGTAAAGATTGAGAAATAGTGCTTTAAGGTATATGGGTGACTATGAGGCTGGTTGGTAAGTACTCACAATTGCCAGAATAACCAGCTTCATCTTAAGGAGTAGAATGCTTTAGTGTTACAAGTGCTCTACTTTACTTTCAGGCCTCAGTACCCTCCCTGGGAGCCTTCCATAGATCAGCACAGTTTATTTAGATTTCTAACTTTGAAAAAATTGTGCTTCAGAGTATAGTAAAATCTATTTTACACTGGTACTCAGTACACGTATGAATTTTTAAGTGTATCAGTGAAGGAAAAGTGCTATGAAATAGTACATAACCTCATTTCCTATTTTTTATTGTGTACATTCTAGGTAATTAACTATTGCTAGATGTAAACAACATACATACATACATACATTTATTTATTTATTTATGAATGAGAGGGTTTCACTATGTAGTTAAGGTCAAGTGCTGGGATTGCAGGTGTGCACCACCATGCCTGGCAGATATTTCAAATGCATACTTTCAGGAATATTTAGGAATAGTATTTGACTCGATCCTTAGGCCAATAGCCATTGTTATCAGTTTATCTGTTCAAGCAGAGAGAAGAGGAAAGGCCTAATTGACCAAGCAATTTGGAATGCAGTTCTTATGTACTGATTTATGCCCTTGATACTCTTTTTTTTTTTTTGGGTACCGGGGGTCAACCTCAGGACTTCGTGCGCCAGGAGGTGCCTGTGCCACTGAGTGATATCATTGGCCCTTTTTTCATAAGTGGGTTCCGGGAGTCAAACTCCGGCCCTCGCGCTTGCCCGGCAGGCACTTACACCGCCCAGCCATCTCACTGGCCCCTGTGTCCTTGATATTCTGTCCCACTTGCTCCTCTCTGCATTTTAAGATTGGAGCCTTTCTTTTTGGCTCTTTTCAGAAGACTCAAACTAATACCTTGTCTGCAGTTTCTTTTGCTTACTTTTTCTAAGTTTGATCTCATTTGTTTTAAATTTTCTAGGCATCACTCAATTTTCTGGTCTGATGATGGACAGCCTCCCCCATGCCAATATATTTTTGATTTGATTTATTTTCTTTTTAAGTTTGTTTTAAAACAAAACAGCTTTCCATCACTGCTAAAAACCATAGGTGGAAGAAAAGTCACAACAGGCGCCCTGTTGCATTGAAAGCATGATAGTTTATCAATCTTGAATTGTTAAATTTTAGTGTTTTCCAGTTTTTCCAGAAGTTTAAATTTTTATGCATACTTATGATTTTTTAAAGGAATGATTATAATATAGTTGCCTATATGACAAATCTGCTTACTTGTAAAATCTTTAATTCCCCTTGTCCTTGATGCTAATTGGTTGCATCGTGGTTAAGAGTGAGGTTGTGTTTTGTCAAGCCATCAGCAGTGTTTGAATCTCAGTTTTGTCAGTTGTTTGCTGTGTGCCCCTGGGCAAATTACTTAATTTTTCTGTATCTGTCTGCTTATTCTAAAGTATATATAGTTGTATCTACTTCTTGGGTTTTTTTTTTTTTTTTTTTTTTTTTTTAATGAGAATTAAGTGCTAAGGCATATAAAGAAAGTTCTCAAGGCATTGTCTGGCAAATAGCCTTAAATAACTATTGTGTGTCAGTGGCAGTATCATAACCATATTCATCCATACATATTTGTCCATTTGTGTAAAAGAGTGAAATCTCAGCTATTTTATCCTTTTGTGCTATTTTTATGTAGACTTCATCGGTAAACTAGTTGCTCTTTTTTTTTTTTTTTTTGTGGGTACTGGGGGGTCGACCTCAGGACCTCGCGCACCAACAGGCACCCGTGCCGCTGAGCGATATCACCGGCCCCTTTTTCGTATGTGGGATCCGGGAGTCGAACTCGGGCCCTCGCGCTTGCAAGGCAGGCGCTTACGCCGCTGAGCCATCTCACCGGCCCCCTAGTTGCTCTTTTTTGAGTGTACATTCAGCCTACCTTTATTTTTATTTTCAATTTCTGTTTTGCTGTATTGGAATTATTATGTTGGGAACTTGGCATAGCTAAGACTGAGTCAGCCTAACTAAGGAAAGAAAGGATGTGAGATGATTAGAGAAATGTTAATTTGTTAGGATGAAGGGTAGACTGCAAACCATATTTGCTTGCTGATGTGATGAAGAATGGAGAGTCAGATTGGGTTAATAACATTGGTTTCACAGTTCACTGTGTGATTTTGGGTAAATTACCTAAGTTTTCTGAGCCATAGTTTCACCATGTATAAAGTGGGGATGACAACAGTACCTGAATTAATGTATGTAAATTGCTTTAAGTGCTTAAAAGAGAATTGTTGTTACTAGTATTAATAATGGGCTTGTATTTTGACCATGTTCCAAAGTTTGTGTGAGACTATCAGGCATACACAGTTGAAGTAAAGGGCAAGATAAGATTTTTGCAGGGTGTGTGGTTTTATGTCTATAATCCCAGCTACTTGGGAAGCTGAGGCAGGAAGATCACAAGTTTGAAGTCAGCCTGGGCAATTTAGGGAGACTCAAAATGAAAAGTAAAAAGAATCAGAGATGTAGCTCAGCAGTAGAGCATTTGCCTAGCACGTGTGAGGTCCTGGTTTTAATGTTCAGTATCTCCCTCCCTTTTTTCCTCAGAAGAGGTTTTTATATTGAGAGGAAAATCATACTGTATTTTCCATTATCTAGAGATGGAATACAATTTAGGACAGATGACTTATCTGGGTGACCAGTGAATACTTTATTAATACAGCAAATCATTGGGCCTTCTAAGGTTGTTATGAGATTTTGGGGGCTATACCTAGGGACTGATATGGTGGATTGTTGCTAGTTTCCTTAACAGCCATTAAAACAATTTATCTTTATTGTCCTTATTTCTTAAATTTCTGCTTAGGTATTAATTGTAATCCCCAGTTTTAAATCCTTCCTTTGAATTTTTTGAAAATTGAGTCAGAATGTATATAAAAGCAGACTCTTTACTACATTAAAGTCTCTAAAGTCTTACACAAAATATTTTTCTTTGCAGTGTTTGAGTGTTAAAGTATGATTTATTAGTTATTTCAATATTTTATCTAATTATGCTAATTAGCAGTTTTTCTGATTAAAACATTGAGGAATACATAAAAACATTTTTGTTCATTCTGTTCACTTGAACTAGTTGGTTGACTATAGTTTTAGAAATTGGATTATCAAGACCACTGAACTTTCCTGTTTTCTCTTTTGATGGTGGACATTAAATACTAGCTTTGAATTTATTTTGTAGATACAAATTTGTTGTTTGAAAGTTTCTTATTGTTGCAGAACTGAACACTGCTCAGATGACTTAACTAGTAAACTCTGACAAGCTATGCATAAAACAATCATTTTCTTGAAAATAGCCAAATGTTTTTGATATATATTTTCACAACTTTTCATCTCTCTATGAAGTATACACACACACTATTATGCATGTTGGAAAACAGTCTTGTATACATATTGAGGCTAACTTTCATATTATGGTTATATGATAATTTATAGTACTAGTATATTACAGCATATGTTCACTCATTATAGTGTCAGTGATGGTGAACCTTTCAGAGCTGTCACTGATACAAATAGCCTGCTGCGGCACATGTACCATAGGTTTGCCACCACTGTAATGGTTCCTTGCTAAATATAGCCCTATTATTCTTCTTTACTGTATGAGTTTTGTGGATTAATAAACATGGTATGCAATAATTATGTTATTAATTATAGGTTTTATTTGAAATTTATAAATCACAGTAGCATTTTGGGTCGTGAATATCAGACAGCCTTTTGTCAGGAGGTAGTTGCCCTGTTAAAGTAGTTGAGTTTTTCTGTTTCGTGTAATGTGCTGTGTTGAGCTTTGGTCATTAATTGATAGATGTGGTATCCTCTCTGAGAGAGCTTTTAAAATGCATAACACGTATTTCAGAAAGCAGCTGTTGCTATGGCAACTCTTGGGTCACTTGCAGCTCAGCTTACATGATTGGCTGTTAATGGAGTCTAATATGCTTGAGAAGAGAATTGAGCAAATGAAAGAGGGTTTTGAAGGAATCCTCTTAAACCTCTTGAAGTTTAACAGAATAGCACATGAAAATTTAACACTTATATTACTATGACACAATTTTGGTGGAAGTAGTTTTATGAATAATAAAAGTGAGGCAGGTGCAGTTTTCACAAAAATAATTTTTCAGAACTGTCTTAAGAATGCTGGAAAGGGCCCGGGGATATAGCTCAGCAGCACAGCACCTGCCTGGCAAGCACGAGGCCCTGGGTTCGATTACCGGTATTTAAAAAAAAAAAAAAAAAAAAATGGAATCTTGTGTTGTCATTTTCTCTCAATTTACAGTTTAAAGCTTTCACAACTATCAGTTAACATTCTGTGCTGAAGTACATTTGTACCTCAGAGGAGTTAATTGTGTGGAGGCATGAGAAGTTTGTTAATTGTGCTGGGTCAAAGGAATAGTAAAACCAGGAGTAGTTTCTAAATTTACTCTATCTACATGAATCAGATTACAGTTGCCTCTCACTTGGGTTCTTTAAGTAATCCCATGAATAATTGCTTTTCTTAGGGTTATCTGGATAGTGTAAAGGGAGCTGGCGTTGTGTACATTGGATTTTGAGGCTTGTACAGTCAAGCATAATTAAGAACTGCCATAATAAAAATCAATAGAGACATGCAAAATGGTACAGTAATATATCTTGTTAAATGGCAGTTTTCACTAGTACCTGCTTTCTCTTTAATCTGTGGTGTTACAATGAGGGCTACTTCACTGATTTTTGTCAGTTAAATAAAAGCAAGTATAATTAAAATATAATTATGGATTTTATAATTCAGATGAAGCTAATTAAATAATAAGTTAGTGATCTCAGAAGTGATTTCAGTTTGTAAAACTAGCTTAAGCTGATTAGTTCAGCAAATAGCACTAACACCTGTAGCTTATATAAATGGGTATCTGCTGTTTCTAGTTTTTCTTGCAGCTTAAAAACTTATTACAATGGTAATGTTGGAACTGATACACTTAGGTTACAGGATGCTGGTATATATAATTATATTTGATGTTTTGATTTAGCTAGCAAAAATAACTAGTGATAAAAATTACCCTCATATGCACTTTCATCAAAAATTACCTTTGAGCCAGGTCTGGTGGGTTATTTTTCTAATTCAAGCACTAGCGAGGCTGAGTAGAATATTAGAGAAAAGTGTTTCATAGATCTACATAGTAAGTGGGCATCCCATCGCTTTTTTGAGAAATACCTCAAGAAATATAAGGACTAAACACTAAAATCTGTGGATCTATTAAATCAGTATGCCCTTTGAGGGAGGAAATACATATGTGTATATATATTTTTGTTTTCTATTTTTGTTTGTTTTTGAGACAGTGGCTTTCTATGTAGTCTAGGCCATCCTTGAACTCACTGTGTAGCCCAGACTGGCTTTGATCTTGCAATTCTCCTGCCTCAGACTCCTGAGCACCAGGGTTACAAGTATGTACTGCTGCACCTGGGTTGGAATATATATATATATATATATATGTTTTTTTTTTTTTTTTTGGTGGGTACCGGGAGTCAAACTCAGGACCTTGCGTGCCAGCAGGCGCCTTTGCCGCTGAGCCATATCACTGCCCCTTTTTTCATGTGTGGGTACCGGGAATTGAACTCAGGACCTCGTGCTTGACAGGCAGGCGCTTATGCCACTGAGCTATCTCACCGGCCCTTATTTTATTTTTTTTACCTTCTTGGTTAACTTATTTGTAAGTACTTTTTTCTTTTTGAGTCTGCTATAATTGGAATTGGTTTTGTAATTTTTTTTTGCATATCATTTATTGTTAATGTATAGAAATGCAACTGATTTTTTTATGCATTCACTTGGTGTCCAGCTTTGCTTTTGTAATCTAACAGGTTTTAGGATTTTAGGATTCTTATTATATAATGGAATACTTTGTTCGTTGTAGTTAAATACAGAGAAGCAAAAGCAAGGAATAAAAGTTATAAGCAGTAATTTCATTGTTCAGAGATAATCATTAGTCATGTCTTTTAAAGAGACCTTTTTTGGGTATTTTTCTGCATTTGTTTTGGTAAGTTTATTTTCATAGGTTTTACATTTTGTATTATTATGAATGGAATCTTCATTTTCTAATATTTTATTCGTTTTTGTCTGGAATTACTTTTCTGACTTATTGGCTGTCTTATTGAAGACTTTATTAATTAGAACTGTACTCTATTAATGTAACATACAAGTGAAGAGCATAATGTTTCAGGGAGGAAGGACATGAGCAAAGGCATAGAGGGGCGAACCATAAAGGTGCTTGAAGTAAACTATAAGTTTGTTATTAAAAGAGACATTAATTACAGTATTAGGGAGAGATTGGAGGTGAAGCTGCGATGTTTAGCCTGGTATACTCGGGAATTGAAATTTTATCTTAGAAATGATAGGGAGCTATTTGGAAGACTTTGAGCAGTTATCCCTGTATGATCAAATTATTATTTTACGTAAGTCAGTCTGGCTATATGATGGATGACTGAATTGAGGCAAAGAAGAGTAGGAGACCACTGAACTATTCACAGGGACAGAAGGTTTATTAGGGCACTATAAGATAAGAGAGGAGGAGATGGATTTAAGTACATTTTGTCGGTAAAATTAATAAGATTTAATGGGATAGTGTGTGTGTGGGTGGTTTGCAGGACTTTGAAGTAGCATTGCTGTTAATTAAGCAGCTGTATTGCTTTTGATATGAAGTTGTATATGCAGGCAAACTGGATGAGACTGGTACCATCAAAGATGACTACAGATCTGACAGAGAGCTGGTCCTAAACTTCCAAACTGTACCCTGTCCAGAGACTTTACCCTTTCCTGAACAAAGAACTCCATGAATAATTAATGTCATTCTTTGAGACCCCATAAAAGTAAAATGCTTCCTTTGTGCTGGCAGAGGAATAGCCTGCTCTGCTACCCTTTACCTGGGCTGATTTGCCCCAAGAGTAGCCTACTTTGCTTCTTAACTAACCTACTATTGTGCCTGTGGGATAGCCTACTGCACTTTTTTTTTTTTTTTTTTTTTTTGGTGGGTACCGGGGGGTCGACCTCAGGACCTCGCGCGCCAGCAGGCGCCCGTGCCGCTGAGCGATATCACCGGCCCCTTTTTTGTATGTGGGATCCGGGATGCACTTCTTTTATGTAATACACTTTCACTTTAATTGAGACTAGTCAATATTTGATTTCCACCTTACAAGAGGCAACTCCCCATTCTAGACAAGGGTAGTGGAAGAGGGAGTCAAGGCTGATCTAAGGTTTTTGAATTTTCCATCTTAGGTGACCGCATGATTCTATGGGAAGAAATTAGTGTTTGGTGGGGGGTTGGCATTGATAACATTGAAAGTCTGTTTGAGTAGGTTTTATTGAGTTCAAAAGGTCCAGGGACCTTGAGACTTGGGATCAAATGTTGCATGTGATGTGACAAATGGAGACCATTCATGCGGGTGGTGAAAGTATTTACCAAGGCCAGAACAAGAAGACTATTAGACAGTTACACACTGCAAGGGAGCCATGGGCTAGTTCCCAGAGAGGATTGCACTTGGGGTTGAGCGAAGTCTGGCTTTTAAGGACTTCTTTGATAATTAAATAGCATTGTTGCAGTCAACTATGAAATCATCTCCCAATCTTGTATCCCCTTGCAAACAACTATCTATTACTTTAAAGATAGAGTGGGAATGGACCCCACAATATGGATATTACCTATGATAGTGGGATAAGGCAAAAATCTGACCAAGATGCAAATATCTTTAGTGAATATGAGGAGCAGTGGTTGGTTGGTGGTCAGGAAATCAGCATATTACACTGATGAGAAAGATTAGAGGATAGTATACATGTGGAGCAGGAGAGAGATAATTGGGAGAAATATGGATAAGTAAGAGAACTTGAGTGTGAGATAGTATTTCTCTTATTTTTCAGCTGTGTTCTACATAGCTGGGCTGTTTTTATACCAATTTGTTCACTTTCTTGACCTTACCTGTGAAGCACCAAAAGCTCCAAATGTTCATGTATAAATACCAGTTAAGACAATTTCATAAATAAGTGCTGTGACTAACATAGATAGTAAATACTGCAGGCTACTTTTGAAGAAAAGATCAATCACTTCAGTGAACATAAAACTTGAAATGTTAAGAGACTTAGAAGTAAAGAAAAAGGGGGAGAGTGGTGTAAGTGAAATAGAGGAGGAAAATGGTATGAACAAAAGCAATTGAGGTGACGACAATGAAACCATCTTACCTATACCAGGGGTGATCAAAATATATGGTGAATATTTAAATGAAATTTATTGTGGTAAAAGACACATTGCCATTAATCCCCATCAGAATTCTCTCCCTAAATTTAAACACATATCTCATTGTCCTTGCCACTTTCTGAAACAGTTCTGTATGTTCTTCTTCATGAATGTCTTTATGAGGCATGATTAAAAAATACCCTGAATGCTGCTGCTGAGTACCATCCAGTGGAAAGGCCATGCTGTAACTCTAGAGTGCCTGCTGTTTGTTTAATAAGAGCATGAGAAAGGAACACTGCATGTTTGTAAGAACCTGATTATATAACAAACTGCATGAAATCAGATCATTGTGTTCTGTATTAAGCTGCACCAATGATTGTATCCTAGAATTTTGGATTTCTTAGTATGATAGTTTTGCACTTTACTAATGCTCTGAATTTTCATTTCTTTTTGAAGGTAGTGAGTTTGGCATTGGGGTACACTAGAGAAATAAAGAGGAGAAACCTGATCAGAGGCATCCCTGGAGTATCTTTAATCAAGATGATTGCCCTAGACAGCTGGCAGGCATGGTGCCCCATTGAGCAGTGATGAAGCTGTGATTGTTTAGAGACTTTTTTTTTTTTTTTTGTGGGTACCAGGGGGACGACCTCAGGACCTCGCGCGCCAACAGGCACCCGTGCCACTGAGCGATATCACCGGCCCCTTTTTCGTATGTGGGTTCCGGGAGTCGAACTCGGGCCCTCGCGCTTGCAAGGCAGGCGCTTACGCCGCTGAGCCATCTCACCGGCCCTGTTTAGAGACTTTCATACGAACATGGCACCTAACTTTCTGTTCTGTTCCCAGTTTTACAGTTCATGGGTTTCAGTCTTCTGTTGGGGGGATATTATGCTTTTAAACCTCCTGTAAATTTTTTCCCTTAAATTTTCTCCTGATTATGGAGCACAGTATTTATTTAACAGTAAATATACAGCTGTATAATAATCACCACAGTTTTATACTGTGAACTCATAATGTTCTGTTTCATTGTGTCTTTAAGAACTCAAGATTTTTAACAGCAAACATAGCATGAGTGGAGTATTCAAATTTAAATTATCCAAATTTGAAATAGCGTCAACTTGTGTCTAATGTTGATATGAAGATAAAACAGTTATTATTATTTTTTTTGTGTGTGTGGGTACCGGGGCTTGTCCTCAGGACCTCACGCACCAGCAGGCGCTCGTGCCGCTGAGTGATATCACTGGCCCTTTTTTCGTATGTGGGTTCCGGGAGTCGAACTTGGGCCCTTGCGCTTGCCAGGCAAGCGCTTATGCCGCTGAGCCATCTCACCAGCCCAAAACAGTTATTTAAGAATCACATAATCACAATGGGTATGGTGCTGCACACCTGTGATATTAGTTACTTGGAGACCAAGGCAGGAGAGTTAAGTTTGAGGCCAGGCCAGGCAATTTGGCAAGACCTTGCCCCAAAAGAAAATTAAAATGAAATAAAAAGTGGAGATGTAGCTCAACACTGCAGTGCTTGCCTAGCATGCACAAGGCACTGGGTTCAATCCCCAGTGTTGGTAGTACTCGGGGTGGTTTACATACTTCCAAAGTTAGTAGGCCTAAGAAGTTATAAAGTATCTGCACCTTTGCTATATGGCTAAATCATTTAAGTAAGCAAATACTTTATGTCCATTGGCATAGTCCTTCTGCTTTAACATCCTACTTTGGCTGTGTATACTGTATTTCCCTCAAGGCTTAGCTCAAATGTCACCTCCTTAGAAAGTGTGAGACCACCCCTTTTTAAAAAATTTTTTATTTTAAAGAGAAAAAAAAATTCAAAACAAGATTAATACATTGCTTGTTGTTATCTTTAGTTACTCAGAGTACAAGATATAGGCATTTAATTGTCCAAACAGTATTAGCACAAGCCTTTGTTTTCAGTGAACTAAGAGAAATTAGTAGTATAACTATCTTAACTATCTCATATATATATATATATTTTTTTTTTCTTTTCCCTTTCTTCTTTTCTCCTTTCCCCATCCTAGTTTCTCTTTCCTTTTGAACAGTTTCTTCCCATTTCACAGTATCTATTGTACATTTTGAATCCTATTTTACTCTTTCAGCTTCTCACACTAGGGAGACAGTATGATATTTACACATGTGAGTCTGATTTATTTCACTTATGAGTATGGTCTCAAGTTGCATCCTTTTACCTGTAAAAGTCTCCAGTTTATCCTTCTTTATGGCTGAGTAGTACTCCACTGTATAAAAAGACCACATCTTTTCTATCCATTCCTCTGTTGATAAAGCACTTTTATTATCTTATAGCACTTCTCACAGTCTGAAATTGTTATGTTTATTTCTTTGTTGTTGTCTAATTCTGTGAACTAGAAGTAGCTTCTTAAAGGATTTCACTATTTGCAATTCTGTTTTTAGCACTTGCTTAGAAACTTGCCAAGCATATGTGTGCATGTGCAAACGCACCATATATATTACTCAGTAAACGTTTCTTAAAAATGTTGAATATGTAACTTCTAGATACTACTTTTATAGAATAGGGTGGTGTTGTAGGCAGATTTGTGTCTCCCAAAAAGATATATTGACGTGTTAACCCCTATACCTATGACTATGACCTTATTTGGAAATAGGATGTGTATAGGTACAGTAAAGTCAGTATGAGGTCAGACTCAATTAGTGTGAGTCCTAAGCCAGTATGACTGGTGTCCTTATAGAGAAAACAAACACAACTAGGAAAATACAGCATAAAGACAGATGTCAGGGTGAAGTGAAGATGAAGGCAGAGATCAGTAGTTACACTGTAACAAACCAAGGGAACACATGGGACTACCAGAAGCAGGAGTTCAGGGGGCAGTCCCGTCCTAGAGACTTCAGATGGAGCATGGCTCTATTAATACCTTGATTTTGGATTTCTAGCCTCCAGAACTGTGTGATAATAAATTTCTGTTCTTTACAGCCACCCAGTTTGTGGTACTTTGTTATGACAAACCCTAGGAAACTAATACGGGGAAGCGCCTTGGAGATGTAAAGTATGCATAGCATATAATCAGTGATGGTGATCCTTTTAGAGCTGTCAATGATACAAACAGCCTGCTGCAACACACTTGCCGTAGATTTGCCACTGGCATAAGATGTAAAAGAATTTATTCCCATTGTTGTAACCGCTGCCTCTGGCATTTAACATTATTTGGTTCATAATTGCTTGATGAGATTGAACAGTATGTGTGTTCAGGTCTATAAAAATATTATTGGTTTTATCAGATGCTTTCTTTTTTTGTTTTTTCCAGTGAGGACTTACTGAAATTTTAGTTTCTGCTCAGTACATACCCATGATACCTTATGGAATATGCATACAGTTCTGTTTATGTGCAATTTGATTTTAATGAATAGAGTAGTTGTAGTTTTGACTTGCAAGAGATGGAAACCATATTGGGTAGGTGTGTGTGCGTGGGCAGAGTTTACATAGCACTAATGCCTAGGTTTTGTAAATGAATTATTAAAGGAAATGTTTTGAATTGTGGAGGAAAAGTGAGAAAGCCATTTGATAAAATACTTCATCTGTGCTTTCCTTCATGGTCTTTGATCTTTTATTGAGTTGTATAGTGTGGGAGTTAGTTTGGATTCTTTCCTTTTCTCCTGATACAGTGTAAGTCTTTAATAAAGTTACAAAGATAAAAATAGTACAGTTCCCCTGTACCCCTCACCTATATTCCCAAATGCCAGTATCTTTTATAACCATAATACATTTATCAAAACCTGAAAATTAATTGATATGATACTTTTCATTGATATGCACACCTTATTCAAATTTCAGTTGTCCTACTAATACCTTTTTTTCTGGTCCAGAATCAGTGTATAATCCCACATTGCATTTAGTTGTCATGTGTCTCTTCTAATCTGGGATGGTTCCTCAGCCTAAGCCTTCATGACCTTGATATATTTGAAGAATGCTGGCCAGTTATTTTCTGGGATGTTTTTAGTTTGACTTTATCTGATTACATTTGTAATTGAATTCAGGTTATGCACTTTTGGCAAGGGTACCACCAAAATGAAGTTGTGCCCTTCTTTATCATATTAGGATGCCCTCGTTGATATGTCTTATTATTAGTGGTGTTAATTGTGATCACTTTGTTAAGGTGAAGTCAGCTGGCTGTAACATTACTATTTTCCTCTTTAAATTGATTAAGTTTTTTGTGGGGAAATAGTTTGTTACTGTGTGTAAGATTCTTACTCTTTCCCATCAGTTTTAGTATCCATTAATGGTTCTTGCCTGAAAAAGTTACTGTGTTGAATATCCAATGATGATTTTTCTTTTCTGTCATTCCTTCTACATTTGTTCTACTGTAAAACAGCTTTCTTTTCTTTATTGTTTCATTCATTTGTGTCTATATGGACTCAATTTCTTGTTCTGCAGGTTAGAATCCATTATAATTCATGTTTTTCTAATTATAGCTACATTCAAGAGGAGAAGGATTTTTCAGATTTTTAGATATAATGTTACTTGAGGGTAGAATAGTACTTTAGAGAAGTGAAACAATTCACTGTGGATTTAAAGGAACAACACAAAATCAGATACTTTAACTGTTCAATAACCAGTATTTGTTCAGAATTTTTATTCATTAAAGGATGTCTGAAGTCCAAAAATGTTGAAATGCTTTTATCCAGTTTCAGTCCTCTGCCCCCACCTTGGAGATTGAACCCAGGGCCTTCACAATGAGCTACATCCCTAGCCCTTTTTTATTTTTTAAGGTGGGGTCTTGCCAAGTCAATCACTAAGTTGTGTAGGTTGAGTTTGAACTTGGGGTCTTCCTGCCTCAGACTCTAAATATGTCATACTGGGATTACAGGTGTGCCCCACCACACCGAGCTAGTCTCCTTATATGAAGGTGAGCTAATTTAGCAGCCAAACAGCCAGTTGATCTGCAGCCCAATTCCCTTTGCTCTGTAAGGCAGTGTATCCACAAGTTCTAGAAATTAGGGTGCAGGCATCTTAGTTGGGTGTGGGTGGTCTGTCTGCAATGGATAGCCACTACAGTATGGTAGAAAAGAGCCCAGGCTTTGGAATAAGGCAGATCTGAATGTTGGCTTTACTAGCAAAGTTCATTTGGTGATAGAATTTATTAACACATTTCTTTCAGATCATGGTCCAAAAGAATTTGAGCTTCCACAGCTTCATCAAACTAAATGGGTACAGTACATTTACTTCCCCTTAGAAATTCATAGTCTACCTATCACAGACTGTTTTTTCTTAGTGAATTTTAAGTTCCTTAAGAGCAGTCACCATAATTTAAACATTTTTTGGATACTATTATTGTCTGCCATTATTCTGCTGTTTAGTAGGTTTTAAATACCGGGGATATATGAGATGGAGGCCAAGAAAGGATGATCTTGGCTTTGAATGAGTACTTTTTTCTTTCCTTTGCCCTGTGAGAGCAAGCATATAGAAAAGTATTTTAGAATGCCTCCTGGAGACTACAGATTCATCCCTAGTCCAGAGAGTGCAAATGTGCGTGCTGCATTGAGAGAGGCTTATTATGTTGTTCTTATTTGAAAAGAATAATTAGTATATTATAGAACCAGTTTTGCAAATAATATGGTACAAACTGAGTTAATTGAAGGTGAAGGTAGTGTTGTGTGAAAAGGGAGTTGATTAAGCTTTTTAAGCTTGAGCTATAAATTAAAGGATAAAATCTAGTTAATTTTTATTTATTGGAGGTTAAATTCTTTTTTTTTTTTTTTTTTTTAATTTTAAAGAGAAGAAAAAACAAAACAAATCAAAAGAAGAACAAATTTTCAAACAAACATAATAGGAGGGTAACAATGGTTAATACATTACGTATTACTATCTTTAAGTTAGTTATTCAGGACACCAGACATTAGCATTCAATTGTCCAAACATTATTGGCACAAACCTTACTCTTCAATGAACTAAGTAAAAATGGTAGTGTATCTATCTTAACCATCTTATATATATATATATACAATTTTTTTCCCTTTCCCTTCTTTCTTTTCCCTATTCCAGTCTCTCTTTTCTTTTGACCAGTTTCTTTTTGATTCACCATGTCTATTGTACATTTTGGATCTTATTTACTCTTTCAGTTTCTCATACTAGAGAGATAATACGATGCTTACACATGTGCTTCTGGTTTATTTCACTTATGAGTATTTTCTCGAGTTGCATCCATTTACCTATAAAAGTCTCCAGTTTATCCTTCTTTATGGCTGAATAGTACTCCATTGTATAAAAATACCACATCTTTCTTATCCATTCCTCAGTTGATGGGCATTTGGTTTGTTTCCAAGATCTGGCTATTACAAATTGTGCTGCTATAAACATGGGTGCACATATATCGCTGTGGTACGATGTTTTTAATTCTTCTGGGAAGATGCCCAGAAGGGGAATAGCTGGGTCAAATGGGACCTCCAACCCTAGTTTTCTGAGGAATCTCCACACTGACTTCCACAGTGGCTGTACCAGTCGACACTCCCACCAACAGTGAAGAAGGGTTCCTTTTTCCCCACAGCCCCTCCAGCATTTGTTATTAGTTGATTTCTTAATAGTAGCCATTCTTTCTGGGGTGAGATGGTATCTCAGTGTTGTTTTAATTTGCATCTCTCGAATGACTAGTGATGTTGCACATTTTTTTGTATATTTGTTTGCCATTAGTATTTCTTCATCTGAGAAATGTGTATTCATCTCAGATGCCCATTTTTGGAGTGGGTCTTTAAATTTGGGAGGTCTGATTTTTTTGAGTTCTTTATATGTTCTCGATAGTAGTCCTTTGTCTGAGGAACAGCTGGCAAACATTTTTTCCCACATTGTGGGTTGTCTCTTCACTCTGTTGGTGGTTTCTCTTGCTGTGCAAAAGCTTTTTAATAAGATGAGATCCCAGTTATTGATTCTTTGGGATAGTTCCCGTGCGGTTGAGTTTTTATTCATAAAGTCTTTGCCTACACCAATGTCTCCAAGGGTTTTACCTATCCTGCCTTCCAGCAGATTTAATGTTTCTGTTTTAATATTTAGATCTCTGATCCATTTTGAATTTAGTTTAGTGCATGGTGAAAGATATGGATCTAGTTTTAATCTTCGGCATGTGTAGAGCCAGTTTTTCCAGCACCATTTATTAAAGAGGCTATCTTTCTTCCAGCGAATGTGTTTGGCACCTTTGTCAAAGATAAGGTGGCTTAGTATGTCTGGGGTTGTTTCAGCATCTTCTAATCTGTTCCATTGATCTTCAGGTCTGTTTTTTTGCCAGTACCACACTGTTTTTATCACAGTAGCTTTATAGTATAATTTCAAGTCGGGGATAGTGATGCCCCCTGCCTTGCCTTTGTTGCCCAGAATTGCCTTTGCTATTCTAGGTCTCTTCTGATTCCAAATGAATTTTAGGATTGTTTTCTCTAATTCTGTGAGATATGCTGTTGGAATTTTGATTGGAATTGCATTAAATCTGTATAACAATTTTGGAAGTATGGCCATTTTCACTATATTGGTTCTTCCTATCCAGGAGCAAGGGATATCTTTCCATTTTCTGATATCCTCTTCAATCTCCTTTTTCAGAGTACTGTAGTTTTCAGTATAGAGGTCTTTTACATCCTTCGTGAGGTTGATTCCTAGGTATTTCATTTTTTTGGATGTTATTGTGAAAGGTATTGTTTCCCTAATTTCTCTTTCAGTAAGTTTGTTATTTGTGTACAGGAAGGCTATTGACTTTTGAGTATTGACTTTGTATCCAGCTACACTACTGAATTTGCTTATTAAATCTAGCAGTTTTTTAGTGGAGTTTTTGGGGTCTTCTGTGTAGAGTATCATGTCATCTGCAAATAATGATAATTTAACTTCTTCCTTTCCAATCATTATTCCTTTTATTTCTTTCTCTTGTCTAATCGCTCTGGCTAAAGTTTCCAGAACTATGTTGAATAAGAGTGGGGACAGTGGACATCCTTGTCTTGTTCCTGATTTTAGAGGGAAGGCTTTCAGTTTTTGGCCATTTAGTATAATATTGGCTGTTGGTTTGTCATAGATAGCTTTTACCAGATTGAGATAAAGACCCTCTATTCCAATTTTCTGTAGGGTTTTTATCATGAAAAGGTGCTGGACTTTGTCAAAAGCTTTTTCTGCATCTATTGAGATGATCATGTGATTTTTGTCTTTGGTTCTGTTAATATGCTGTATTACATTTATTGATTTACGTATGTTGAACCATCCCTGCATCCCTGGGATGAATCCAACTTGGTCATGGTGTATAATCTTCTTGATGATTTGTTGGATTCTGTTTGCCAGTATCTTATTAAGGATTTTTGCATCTATGTTCATTAGGGAGATTGGCCTGTAGTTCTCTTTCTTAGTTGGGTCCTTCTCTGGTTTTGGTATCAGGGTAATGCTTGCTTCCAGGAATGAATTTGGGAGTATTGCTTCCCTTTCAATTTCATTGAAAAGTTTGAGAAGTAGGGGCGTTAGGTCTTCTCTAAATTTCTTGTAGAATTCGGCAGTGAATCCATCAGGGCCTGGGCTTTTCTTTGTTGGGAGGTTTTTAATTACATCTTCAATTTCATTGGCTGATATTGGTTTATTTAGGATTTTTAAATCTTCTTGATTCAGCTTTGGTAATTCATACGAATCTAGGAATCTGTCCATTTCTTCTGCATTTTCCATCTTAGTAGAATATAAATTTTCAAAATAGGTATAGATGATCTTCTGGATTTCTGCAGGGTCCGTCGTGATATCACCCTTTTCATTTTCAATTGCATGGATTTGAGTCTTTTCTTTTCTTTTTTTAATAAGGTTGGATAAGGGTTTGTCAATCTTATTTATTCTTTCAAAGAACCAACTTTTTGCTTCATTGATTCTTTGTATTGTTTTTTTATTCTCCAATACGTTAATTTCTGCTCTGATCTTTATAATTTCCTCCCTTGTACGGGCTTTTGGCTTAACCTGCTCTTCTTTTTCTAGAAGCTCGAGGTTCACCCTTAAGTTGTTTATTTGCGCTTGCTCTATTTTCCTGATATAAGTGTTTAATGCTATAAATTTCCCTCTTAGGACTGCTTTCATTGTATCCCATAAGTTCCGGTATGTTGTACTGTCATTATCATTCAGTTGTAGAAAGTGACTAATTTCTTCTTTAATTTCATCTGTGACCCATTGGTTGTTCAGGAGGATGCTGTTTAATTTCCATGTGTTTAGGGAGTTTTTGTGGGATCTTTTGCCATTGATTTCCAATTTCATTGCACTATGGTCTGATAATATGCATGGGATAATTTCAATTCCTTTGCATTTACTTAAGCAGGTTTTATGAGCTAGTATGTGGTCTATTTTGGAGAACGTCCCATGTGCAGCTGAGAAAAATGTGTATTCTGATGTTGTGGGATGGAACACTCTGTAGACATCTACTAAGTCCATTTGTTCAAAAGTTTGGTTCAGTTCTACTATTTCATTATTGATTTTCTGTCCAGTTGATCTATCTTTTTGTGACAGTGGAGTATTGAGATCTCCCAATATAATTGTATTAGTGCTTATTTGATTTTTCATATCCTTTAGTACTTGTTTTATATAGCTGGGTGCATTGGTATTTGACGCATATATATTTATGATCGTTATCTCTTCCTCTTGGATTGTTCCCTTTACAAGGATGTAATGACCGTCTTTATCTCTCTGAATCCTTCTTGGCTTGAAGTTCACTTTGTCTGCAAAAAGAATAGCTACCCCTGCTTTTTTCTGGGTTCCTGTGGCATGGAGTATTGTTTTCCATCCTTTGACTTTCAGTCTATGAATTTCTTTCTGAATTAAATGTGTTTCTTGTATACAGCATATTGTTGGATCTTGCTTCTTGATCCATTTCGCCAGTCTGTGCCTTTTGATTGGTGAATTGAGACCGTTAACATTGATGGTTAAAACTGATATGTATTGACTTGTCATGATATTTTCCTGTTGTTGGTTCCCACTCTTTGTTTTTCCGCTTTCCGGCTATTTAATTATTTGCCCTGCCTGGTGGATTCCTTCTGTTGGGGTTCCTATCTCTTTCTAGAATGTCCTTCAGAACGTTTTGGAGTGCTGGTTTGGTGGTCATAAATTTTCTCAGATGTTCTTTGTCATGAAAGTATTTTATTTCTCCATCAATTTTGAAAGATAGTTTTGCAGGGTACATCAATCTGGGCTGAAAATTATTTTCCTTTAGAGCTTGCAATACATCATTCCAAGCTCTTCTTGAATTGAGGGTTTGTGCTGAAAAGTCAGCTGTGATTCTGATGGGTTTTCCTTCATAGGTGATTTGTCTCTTCTCCCTAACAGCTTTTAAGATTCTGCCCTTCTGTTGAATTTCTGGGATCTTGACTATAATATGTCTGGCTGAAGTTTTTTTTTGATCATGTCTAGTTGGTGTTCTAAAAGCTTCACTTATAGGGGTGTCAAATTCCTTTTCTCTTCCAGGAAAGTTCTCCCTGATTATGTCTTTGAACAAGGTTTTAATGTCGTTGATGCTATCTCCTGCTTTTTCATTTATTCCAATTATTCTTTTTTTTTTTTTTTTCTTTTGTGGGTACCAGGGGGACGACCTCAGGACCTCGCGCGCCAACAGGCACCCGTGCCACTGAGCGATATCACTGGCCCCTTTTTCGTATGTGGGTTCCGGGAGTCGAACTCGGGCCCTCGCGCTTGCAAGGCAGGCGCTTACGCCGCTGAGCCATCTCACCGGCCCATATTCCAATTATTCTTAAGTTGTTTATCTTTGAGTCATCTAGCAGCTGCTGAATTGATTTTTCATGGTCCCTTGCTATTTTTAAGAATTTTTCCATTTCATGATCACTAATTGCAAGCCTGTCTTCTATATCTGAGATCCTGTCCTCGCATTGGCTTATTCTGCTACAAATACTTTCAATGGAATTTTTTATCTCTTGGATATCTGCTTGAATCTGCCTTATAGATTCCATTTCTTTCCTATGCTGAGCATTCATGGTTTCTATAGTTTTCTTAAGTTCATCTATTTTTTTGTCTGTATCAGCTATAGTGTCCTTAAGCATGGTCTTCATTGTAGACATTATCTCTGCAGTTATCTGTGAGATTATTTCTGTTTTAATTTTTTCCAGAACCTCATTCAGTTGCTTTGTTGTTACCACTTCAGATAGGCCAGGTGGGTGGCTTTCGGATTGTCCCACCTCGTTGCTCCCTAGGTTTGCCTTTGGTGAATTGGATGTGTGGGGTTGCATCTTGTTTAAGTGTCGTCTCATTTTTTCTTTCTTTAATTCCTGGGGTGATGTTTGCAAATTACCTATAGTAGGTTACTTTATTGCTAGTGTTTAAGATCTTTAGAAGATGACTACTTCTCTGCAGTATCTTCCAAGTGGAGCTTGCTTTTAGGTTTTGAGCTTTCTGCCAGATCCTACCTCTTCAATTCGTTGGGTATGCGAAGTTGCTACCTGTTTGGCCCAGTCCTTGATTCTTTGGTACTGTGCCACTGTATTTTCTGTGTCCCTTAGTCAATCTCAATCATGAAATATCAGGAAGGAAAGATGTTTAGAACAATTATTTCACATTTGGCTATAATGTTAACTAAAGCATCAAACACAGCCTAAAAAATGACAGACTGAGCTAACCAGTTATTTACCACTTTTAGCTGTATAGAGTTGCGGTTATATAACAAAATCTAAAACACACCAGAAAAATTATATGCAGTATACAAGTCCTATGTATGTCAATTTTTCCTTGAGGAGTTTAAATTTAAGATGAGTTAAGGAGGAAATAGAGTATTGGGAGAAGAGGAAGGAATTAGATGTAAGGTTAGAGGACCAAGAGGGATCCCACTAAAATTGGGACACTAGTGCAGAGGACAGGTGGTAAAAAGAGAAGGAAGGGATAAAAGGAAGAACAGATCACAACCACAATCACAAAGAAGTTAGAGGCGCTGTTTACACTCATATAAAGAACCAGAGAGAATAATGAAGGAAAGAGTAAATACACATACAGAAACAAAAACAAAGATAAAAACAATAAAACAGACAGATCAAAAATAAAACCCCACCAAAAAACAAAACAAAACAAAACAAAAACAAAAAAACCCTTCGCCAGAACAAAAAAACAAATCAGTGAGAAAAAAAAATAAAAATAAAAATAAAAAATAAAAATAAAAATAAAAAATATAAAAAGAATCAGTTCCAGGTGTTGACTCTGTTGTAGGCAGGTACCTTGTGACAAAGTCCTGTTCTGTGCAGGTCCGTCCCAGTAAGCCAGGAGCGCCCTCTGGCGGGCGGTGAGCAGATGCGCATACTTTCAGGCAGAGACCAGTCTAGCTCGCCTCCGCTCTCGCCGCCCTTTCACGATCCCTGGGCCTGAGAGGCTCAGCGTGCTGTCCGGAGCGCGGGTTCCCTGCACTGGTTCCCGCCGCTCTGGTTTTTCGCCACGCCCCCCACAATGGCGCCGGGCCAGTCGCTCTCTGGCGCGGGACAGGTGTGGCTGAGAGTCCAGTCTCGTTCGCCTGCTGACCTCAGCACACTTTCGTGGGCTCAATTGAGAGGCCCTGTGCTGCCCTGTCCGGAGCACAAGTTCCCAGAGCAGTTTCCGAGCCGCTCTGAGTTTCGCCACACCCCCCACAATGGCGCCCGGCCGGTCGCTCTCTGGCGCGGGGCAGCTGTGGCTGAGAGACACTCACCGCCGGTCAGCACCGTTCTCCGCCGCTCCCCTGCCCCGCCGCTGTCTCAGGATCCTCCGTGGGGGCTCCCTGGGCGCCAGCTGCCACCGTGTGTCCGTAGAATTGAGCCTCCGCCGGCGCTCCAACTCCCGGGATATTAGAAGGTGCACGCGCGCGGTCTGCTCCTTCTTTCCTTCTTCTTTGTTGGAAGTCACCCGTCACTGGTGCCGGGGGTCCCAGATTGCGCTTCAGAACTTTTCTGGGTTTCGGGGAGGCATCTCCCCCCCTCCTGCGCTTTCTGGGTCGCTATATTCCCGTGTTCCAATGGTAACTTTTAGAGAGAGTTTTGCTGCCTGCTTCTTACTCATCCGCCATCTTGAGGTCTCCTTGGAGGTTAAATTCTTACCATGTGTTTTTGTTAAATTTTATAATTTTTTTTCGTAGGGCTATGGTAAGATGGTGGTGATTGTTCATGTACTTTAGAAATAACTTCTATATGAAAAATCATGGGCTATACAGACAAATATTTTGGTAAGGTTTTTTTGTTTTTAAAGCATAAATTTTCTTAGCCGCCTGTGGTGGTACACGCCTGTAAGCCCATCACTCTGGAGGCTGAGGCAGGAAGATCTCCATGAGTTTGAGGCCAGCCTGATCTACATAGCAAGACCCTGTCTCAAAAAACAAACAAACAAAAAAAGAATAAAATTTCTTGTAAGTTTTTTTTTTTTTTCAGGATCCCTTTAACAGTAGATGTTTATTTGTGTTAGCCACAGAAATATTTGGATTTTTTTTTTTTTGTTTCTCTTTATATAGTCACTACTACACTGATGCTGGCTTTTCTAAATAAAGCTGTTGTTAGATGATTTTTATTTATATGAGTAGGTAGATACATTAGTAAAATATTTAAAAGGCTTTACTTTTTTGCTGGGGTGGAGCTTGAGTGGTGATTTTTTTTTTTAATGCGGGTACCGGGGGTCAAACTCAGGATCTTGCGCTTGTCAGGCAGGCGCTTGTGCCGCTGAGCTATATCACCGGCCCGAGTGGTGATGTTTGAGTTTGGAGAAAACTAATTTTTAAAAAAATCACAATCTGGTTTTCTTATAAAATACAAAAACATAAATTCTTATAATTTTGACACATTTGTCAGTTTTTCATTTACAAGCATTCTCATGTATTTATTGCAAGGTGATTTAATATAAGGCATAATTTCTTTGAATTTCATTTGTACTTCTTCGCTGTCTTAAAGGCTGCTGACATTTTTGGTGCTTTTTAAATTTAAAGCAATCCAGTCAATAACATTTATTTCTGATTCATTGTGTGACTTAAAGAGCATAGCTCTTGATGTAAGATAATATTGGATGACTTTATATTTAAATACATTTATTTAAATGTAAACTTCAATTTTGTACTTGTACCTATAGTGCTTTGTTCATTTTTGATTAAATTGGATTAATAATAGAGATCTGAATGAATGTCTTTGACTGTATCACAAACTCATATATTAAATTCTTATATCCTTGAACTTTGTTTCTAACCGGCTTTGGTCTTGATCTTGTTCCTGTCAGATTTTTTTCTCTTGGCTCCACTCACTTCTTATTAAAATGTTCTTCATCTTGGTAGATTTATTAATATATATATATATATATATATATATATATATATATATATATATGTACCGGGAGTTGAACTCAGGACCTAGCGCTTGCCAGTCAGGCACTTATGCTGCTGAGCTATATCACCGGCTCCCTAGATTTATTATTTTGGATCTGACTTTTGATTCTAATGTCTCATAAAGCTCTAGGTGGACTCGGCCAATTGATGCTTTTGGATCTTTCTACCTTTTTAGGTAGTAGAGCTATCCTAATTGGGTTCCTAAAATCAGACTCATTATCTTGGCCAAGAGCAGTATTCTCCAGATTGGAACCAGGGATGGAATTTGCCTTAATCATACTTCCTTTTGTAGTTGCAACATTCTGTAGATTTCCAGAAAAGAGAAACATTAGTTAATTAAAATGTAAATTGTGTAATTCATATGTAACTAGTTAGAAATCATGAGATGACTGTTCTCTCAGTGACATTGAAAACAAACTTATCATTGACTTAGCCATCTATTTCCCTCATATTAATGTCATATTCTAGTGACACACTATATTTTACCCACTGTGGTCCTGTTTTTTGTTTTGTTTTGTTTTGTTTTTTGAGACAGGGTCTCACTATATAATTCAGGCTAGCCTTGAACTCACTTTGTAGTCCAGGCCGGCCTCGAACTCACGGCGACCCTCCTGCCTCAGCCTCCCGAGTACTGGGATTACAGGTGTGCACCACCATGCTTGGCTGGTTCTGAGTATTGAACATAGGGCCTCACATAATTGGCAAGTGCTATACCACTGAGCTACATTCCCATTCTTCATCATTTATTTTTACATTTGCTAATTATTAAGAGCCCTTTTGGGCTGCTGAGTACTAATGTGTAAGTTCCTTAGAATAGAAAGAGAAGATAGTTCTCTCAAAAGGTTCATACAATCTCCTGAAGAGCTAGAAATGCTAATAAATCATCAAAACTATGTGGCAAATTGTTACAAAGCTAAAATTACTCTAAAAATAAAGTTCGTTAATTTTAAAAATGTTTAAATGAAAAGGAACTGAATGAAATTTGTAACTGCTGTTTACAAAATAAAAATATAAGTATACATACATAAAAAATATGAGGTAATAAGTGCTACAGAATGGTATGTGTAAAGTGGCATAAAAGTTTGAGACCTAATGCAGTCTAGATTTCAAGGCTAGAACTTTCTGCTTTGGTCTATATGCAGTGAGGTATAGGGGTGAAATCGTATGTGTACATATATAGAAGTGAGAAAGAGCTGCTTTCATAGAGGAATAACTAGAGCTTTGGACTTTTTATGAGTAGAGTAATGAGAAAGAAGCAGTGAGAGTTGAGACAGTAGTGGAATGTTAAGGTTTTTGGTGCCATTTTTTTTCAGTCGAGTACAAGGTAAAGTAACGGAGAGTATAAAATGTAAGGGAAAAATGTGGCTAGAGTGTTAGCGGTGTTCGTAGGTAAGACAGTGTGCAGGCAGCATTTTGGTTAGAGGTTGAGTACGACTATCAAGGAGTTCCAATTTTAGAGATTAATGTGTAAAGCTTTGGGAAATACTGATAAATAATGAAAAACTTCAAAGCTCTGTGGACATCTTTCTTTTTGCTTTCATTTTCTTTTAGTCCAAGGGACATCTGTCTTGAGACAGATCTATTTATCTATCTATCGTGTGTGTGTTGGGGGGGTTCTTTTACTAGTATGAGATTGGAACTTCCTTTTCTTGGTTGAATGCTACTTCTACCTTCATATTACAGAGAATTTAAGTATGTATTCATTTATGTTATATTGAACAATTTTTTCTCTTAATAACCTTAATTTGATATCATAAACATAAACAATCATAATACATTCTAATAAAATAGTTAAGTGGAATGTATTGCTTCTATATAGATAGAGTACCACTTACAGAAAATCTTGAAAAACAGTTTCACAATATAAATGTCATTGTTGTCATTGGTATGCTAAGCCAATTTTATGGTACACTACCACCACCTGCCTCTGTGTATGTGTACACTGCTAAGTGGTTCTTTTAAGACAGCTGAGGTGAAATTTTAGGAATGGTAAAGAAGGCTTGAATTAATGACATTGTACTATATTTGTCTTTGTTATATTGGTGTTTACCTTGAGAGTTGTATCTTGTGACACCCATCAAATTTCCTTCACTATCAGTACCTTTACAGAAATAATACCTGTGTTAGAATAGAACATATATTGATGTGCCATTACCACCCAGACTCCATAGATTACATTAGGGTTCATTCTTGGTGATGTATACCTTGTAAGTTTTGACAAATATATATCCATCATCATAGTATCTTTCAGAATAGCTCCACTGTCCTTAAAATCTTCTGTATTCTGCCTATTATCCTTCGCATGCTCCTTCCTAAATCCCTAGCAACCCTAGTTCTTTGTCTCTATAGTTTTGCCTGTTACAGAATGTCATGTACATGGAATTGTACAGTGTGCATCCATTTCATTGGCTTCTTTCATTTAGTAGTGTGTTTAAGGTTCTTCTTCCATGTCTTTTCATGATTGCATTGCTCATTTTTTTTTTTTTTAGTGGTAAATAGCATTTCAATATCTGGATATATTAAAGTTTATCTTTATGGGCCGGTGAGATGGCTCAGCGGCTTAAGTGCCTGCCCGGCAAGCGCGAGGGCCCAAGTTCGACTCCCGGAACCCACATAAGAAAAAGGGGCCGGTGATATCGCTCAGCGGCACGGGCGCCTGCTGGCGAGCGAGGTCCTGAGGTTGACCCCCCGGTACCCACAAAAAAAAAATAAAAATAAAAAAAAAAGTTTATCTTTAATATAGAATAGATCTTGCTTGCTGCAGTTTTGACAGTCAGGAATAAAGCTACTACAAACATCTATGTGCAGGTTTTTGTGTGGACATAAGTTTTCAACTCTTAAGCAAATACTTAGGAGAATAATTGTTGCATTGTTTGGTAAAGGTATGTTTATTTTGTAAGAAACTTCCACAGTGGCTATAGCATTGTGCATTTTCATCAGCAATGAGTGAGAATTCCAGTTGCTCCCTATTATTTGGTGGTGTTAGTGTTTTCAATTTTGGGATTCTAATGAAGGGTATGGTAGTAATTCATTTTAATTTGCAATTTCCTAATAACATATAATGTGTAACACCTTTTCATATGTTGCCATCTGTATATCATCTGTATATCATTGTTATTTGCCACCTGTATATCATTGTTGAGGTATGTTAATGGTCGTTTGGCCATTTTAAATCAGATTATTTTTCTTACTCTTGAGGTTTAAAAGAACTTCATATATTTTGGATAGTAATCCTTTATCAGATATGTTGGCTGAAAATATTGTCCCTCGTCCTAAAGATAGTATCTTTTAAAGAACAGAATTATTCCATTTTAATTAAGCACAGTTTTTTATGTATTTTATTGCTTCTGCTTTGTCTAAAAGTCATGACCATATCTAATACTCAAGGTCATTTAGGTTTTCTTCTGGTGTCTACTCTAAAAGTTGTATAATTTTACATTGTATACTTAGGGCTTTAATTATTTTGAGTTAATTTTTGTGAAGGATGTAAGGCATATATATATATCTTCTCCCCATCCACTTTGTATGGCCTTTGTTCCTTTGTCAAAGATTAGTTGACTCTTAAAACTGTTTCTCTACCCACACTACTTCTGATAACAGATACGTGAATTTTCCACTCTGGGCAATCCTGTCGTTTTCTACACATACCAATGGGGTATTTCACAGTTTAATTCATTTCACTATCTGGAGTTAACACAGATCCCACAGGTTAAAAACTTAGTCCATCAAGGATACCCCTTCCCTCAGATGCAGATCACAAGTAGTATGTCTCCATGTTATGCATACTTTTATCTGACATGGCTATGAATTCAGGGAACTCATAAATTCCTCTTAAGTTTTGATAATTTGCTATAATGGCTCACATAATTCAGAGAAGTGTTGTAATAACACTGGTTTATTATAAAGGACATTATAAAGGTGCTGTGGTTTGTATATGTTTGTGTGTATCCCCTAAGGGTTCATGTATTAGAAGCTTATTCCTGTGTTTCAGTGTTGCGGTGGAACATAGTGGGAGGTTCCTCAAGATGGTGCCCTCAAAAGGGATTAAGTAGTTCTCATGGGACCCAAGTTATTCTTCTGAGAGTGAGTTATAAAAATAAGACTGGCTTCTCTGCTTGTTCCAGCTTCCTGTCTCACCATGTGATCTCTCCTCTTCACATGTGCTCCCACTACTTCACATGTGTTCCCACCATCTGCTGTGAGTGCTTTAACCAGAGCTGAGCTGATATCAGTACAGTGCCCTTTAACCTCCAGAACTGGAAGGTTCTGGAATAAACCTATTTTCTTTATAAATTTCCCAGCCTCAGTTGGTTTTATTGTAGTAACAATTAATGGATAGAGGCTGGGGATGTAGTTCAGTGGTAAAGCATGGCATAAAGAAAAAAAAAAAAGTACGGATGTAATGAACATAAAGATAAATGAAGAGGGGCCGGTGAGATGGCTCAGCGGCGTAAGCGCCTGCCTTGCAAGCGCAAGGGCCCGAGTTCAACTCCCGGATCCCACATACGGAAAAGGGGCCGGTGATATTGCTCAGCGGCACGGGTGCCTGTTGGCGCGCGAGGTCCTGAGGTCGACCCCCTGGTACCCACCAAAAAAAAAAAAAAAAAAATGAAGAGGCATATAAGGAAAGGTGTATAAAGGTCTTGAGTGAGGAACTTATGTCTCCATGGACCTCCATGGACCCTATTGGTACCTGGATTTGTTTACCAATCCAGAATCTCTCTGAATCCTACTATATAGTTTTTATGGAGACTTCATTAAGTAGGTATTATTGATCAAGTCATTGGTCATTGGTAAGTAAGCTCTATTATTTAGCTCTTCTCTTCCTGAATGTGGGGGTAGGGATGTAAGTCCCAACTCTAATCAATTGGTAACTTCCTGTCGCAGCTTGTCCCATCCTGAAACTAACTATGGGCTTTCAGTTACTAGTCATCTCAGTAACATACAAAAAAAGACATCTCCCCAGTGATTTCAAGATCCTAAAAGTTCTTGTGTCAGGAACTTGGGATGAAGACCTAATATATATAATATTTCTTATTATGTGTCATAAGATAAATTTTTTTTTTTTTAATGTGGGTACCGGGAGTCAGCCTCAGGACCTCGCGCTTGCCAGCAAGCACTTGTGCTGCTGAGCGATATCACCGGCCCTTTTTTTCCTTTATGTGGGTACCGGGAGTCAAACTCCAGACCTCACGCTTGCCAGGCAGGCACTTATGCCATTGAGCTATCTCACCAGCCCTTTTTTTTTAATTTTAAAGAGAAAAAAAAATAGAACAAAATTTCAAAGCAATATAATAGGAGGGTAACAATGGTTAATATATTACGTATTGTTATCTTTAAATTAGTTACTCAGGGTACAAGTTATCAGCATTCAATTGTCCAAACAATATTAGCACAAACCTCTCTTTTCAATGAACTAAGCGAAATTAGTAGTGTATCTATCTTAACTATCATATATATATATGATATATATATTAAATTATATATTTTAAATTATATATTAAATATATAAATTATATATCATATAAATTAAATAAATAAATATTAAATATTTAATGAATTAAATATTAATAATAATAAATTAATAAATTATATAAATTAAATATACAAATTATATATTACATTATATATATATAATTTTTTTCTTTTCCCTTCTTTCTTTTCTCCATTCCCCTATCCCAGTTTCTCTTTCCTTTTGAACAGTTTCTTCCTGTTTTACCATATCTATTGTACATTTTGGATCTTATTTACTCTTTCAGTTTCTCACACTAGGGAAACAATACAATGTTTGCACATGTGCATCCGGTTTATTTCACTTACGAGTGTGGTCTCGAGTTGCATCCATTTACCTATAAAAGTCTCCAGTTTATCTTTCTTAATGGCTGAGTAGTACTCCATTGTGTAGAAATACCACATCTTTTTTTATCCATTCCTCGGTTGATGGGCATTTGGGTTGTTTCCAAGATCTGGCTATTACAAATTGTGCTGCTATAAACATGGGTGCACACATTTCGCTGTGGTACGATGTTTTTAATTCTTCTGGGAAGGTACCCAGAAGGAGAATAGCTGGGTCAAATGGGACTTCTAATCCTAGTTTTTTGAGAAATCTCCACACTGATTTCCACAGTGGCTGCACCAGTTGACACTCCCATCAACAGTGGAGAAGGGTTCCTTTTCCCCCCACAGCCCCTCCAGCATTTGTTATTAGTTGATTTCTTGATAATAGCCATTCTTTCTGGGGTGAGGTGGAATCTCAGTGTTTTAATTTGCATTTCTTGAATGACTAGTGATGTTGCACATTTTTTCGTATATTTATTTGCCATTTGTATTTCTTCATCTGAGAATTGTGTATTCATCTCAGATGTCCATTTTTGGATTGGGTCTTTAAATTTGGGAGGTCTTATTTTTTTGACCTTTGTATGTTCTCTCTTTGTATGTTCTCGTTAGTAATCCTTTGTCTGAGGAACAGCTGGCAAACAGTTTTTCCCATGTTGTGGGTTGTCTCTTCACTCTTTTGGTGGTTTCTCTTGCTGTTCAAAAGCTTTTTCATGAGATGAGATCTCAGTTGTTGATTCTTTGTGATAGTTCCTGTGCAATTGGGGTTTTATTCATAAAGTCTTTGCCTACGCCAATGTCTTCAAGATAAATTTGTAATATTACAGTATCAAAATGATACTTGTGTGGGTCTGTTTCTGGGATTTCTATACTGTCCCATTAATGTACTTGTTTATTTTGCTATGATCGCATGGTTACTGTAGGTTTTATAGTAAGTCTTAAAGTTGGGTAGCTTCAGTCCTCTGTTCATCTCCTTCAGTATTATTATGTTGGCTATTCTCAGTCTTTTGCTCTTCTCGGTAAGCTTTAGAATCATTTTGCGTTAGCCACAAAATAATCTGCTGGGAATTAGATTGGGATTGTGTTGAATCTGTACATCACATTGGGAAGAACGTCCCACAAGGCCTTGTTTGGATTCCCTAGCATGGGGGTGTGGGGGGGAGAAGAAAGAAAGGAATGGGGATCTATAGCTCAGTGGTAAAGTCCTTATCTGCCATTGCACAAGGCCGTGGGTTTGATCCCCAACCAAAAAGAGGGGCAAAAGAAAAATAAAAAGGATCATAGTAAATATTCTATCTGCAAAACATGGAATAATTTTCCATTTATTCTTCACAAATTACTTACTGTTTTCCTTGTAGAAATTTTGTAAATATTTCGATTTATACACAAGTATTTTATTTTTTCAAATGCTAATATAAATTGTATTGCATTTTTAATTTCAAATTCTGTTAGTTCATTTCTGGTATGTAGGAAAGTGATCGACTTATATATTAGTTTTGTAGTTAGCAGTCTTGCTATAATCACTTATTAGGTCTAGGAGTTGTCTTGACCTGTTGGGTCTATTTCAGATTTTTCAGACAATCATGTCTAGAAATAGAGATGCTTTTGTTTCTTTCCCAATTTGTGTACTTTTTATTGAATAAATTAGGAGGTATTCTTTCTTTGTCTAGTTTTTGGATGACTTTGAGAAGATTGATGTTAATTCTTTTTAACTTGTGTTTGGTGTAATTCATCAGTGACATCATCTGGCCATGGCTTTTCCTTATGGGAAGATTTTTGGTAACCGATTCCAAGTCTTTACTTGTTACTGGTCTGTTCTTTTGTGTATTTCTGTTCATTGTGTGCATAATATAAGTTAGGTAATTTATTAGCATAGTTGTTTAGCATATTCTCTTATTTCTGTAAGGTCAGTAGTAATAGTCTCATTTTTGCTTCCTATTTTAGTTATTTGCACATTCTCTCTTTTTTTAATAGTCATTAGTAAGATTTGTCAATTTTGTTGATCCTTTCAAAAACCAGCTTTTGGTTTTATTGATTATATTTTTTAAAGTATTTATTTTTATGCTAAGTTTTTATTATTTCTGCTGTCTGCCTGTCAGTTTAATTTGTTCTTTTTTTTCATTGCTTAAGGTATATTTTCAGTGCTTAAGTCATTAATTGGAGATTTTCTTTTTGTAACTATGGATATTTAGAGCTATATTTTCTTCTGAGAACTGCTTTTGCTTGCTGCATTGTGTAAATTTTGGTATGTTTTTTCTTTTTTGATTCATTGATAGTTAAAAGTGTTCTATTTTATTCCTATTTATGATTTTTCCAGTTTTTCTTCAGTTTTTGACCTTTAGCTCTGTTTTATCACGATTTCAGTCTTTTTAAGTTTATTGGGGGTTCGGTGAGATAGCTCAGCGGCATAAGCGCCTGCCTGGCAAGCGTGAGGTCCTGAGTTCGACTCCCGGAACCCACATATGAGAAAAGGGCCGGTGATATCGCTCAGCGGCATGGGCGCCTGCTGGCGTGCGAGGTCCTGAGGTCGACCCCTGGTACCCACAATAAAAATAAAAATAAAAATAAAAATAAATAAATAAAGTTTATTGGGGCCGGTGAGATAGCTCAGCAGCACAAGCACTTGCTGGCAAGCGCAAGGTCCTGAGGTCGACTCCCGGTACCCACATTTAAAAAAAAGTTTATTGATAATTTGTCTTTTGGCCCAAAACATCTATCTTGGAGAACATTCTATGTCTACACGAGAAGAATGTGCATTCCATGGTTGAGAGGTATTTACATGTCTTTTGGTCTAGGTAGTTTACATTATTTTTCACGTCTTCTGTTCCTTTATCTTCTGTGTACATGCTTTATGTTTTATTTAAGGGCATACATTAAAATTACCAACTGTGCCATTTTCCCCTATCTATGGTTTTACTTTATGTAGTGTCAGTTACTCATGGTCAACTAGGTCTGAAAATACTGTATTAAATAGAAAATTCCAGCCCTTTCCTCAGCTGCCGCCAAGGTGCTCAGATCTTCTGAGGGAGCTAAGGCCGCATTGGGGTGAGCCCCTCACTTCATCTGCTACTAGCACCACGCCCGGCAGCCTGCATCATGGCCTCGGTCTCTGAGCTGGCCTGCATCTTCTCGGCCCTTACCCTGAAGGACGACAAGGTGACCATCATGGAGGATAAGATCAATGCCCTCATTAAAGCGGCTGGTGTCAGTGTAGAATCTTTTTGGCCTGGCTTGTTTGCAAAGGCCCTGGCCAGTGTCAACATTTGGGAGCCTCATCTGCAGTGTAGGGCTGGTGGCCCTGCTCCCATAGCTGGTGCTGCACCTGCAGGAGGCCCTGCCCCATCCACTGCTGCTGCCCCAGCTGAGAAGAAGGTGGAAGCAAAGAAAGAAGAATCTGAGGAGTCTGACGACGACATGGGCTTTGGTCTTTTTGACTAAACCTCATTTTTGTAACATGTTCAATAAAAACTGAACAGCTAAAAAAAAAAAAAAAAAAATTCCAGTAATAACTAATAATTTTAAATCACGTGCTATTTGGAGTAGTGTGATAGAAATCTCTTACTATCCTGCTTGGGACATGAATTGTCCCTTTGTCCCAAGTGTCTACTGTATGTACTACCTGCCCATTAGTTACTTAAATGGCTGTTTCCATTCCGAGATTGCTGGTCATGGTATCTCAGTGCTTGTGAACAAGTCGCCCTTATTTTACTTTATAATAGTCCCAAAGTACAACAGCAGTGATATAGGCAATTTGGATATGTCAAAGAGAAGTCATAAATTCCTTCTTTTTTTTTTTTTTTTTTTAATGGGTACTGGGGGTCGACCTCAGAACCTCATGTGCCAGCAGGCTCCCATGCTGCTGAGCGATATCACCGGCCCTTTTTTTGTATGTGGGTACTGGGAGTTGAACTCAGGACCTTGCGCTTGCCAGGCAGGCACTTATGCCGCTGAGCTATGTCACTGGCCCATAAATTGCCTCTTTAAAGTGCAACAATGGGGGGGGGGTCTCAGTAAGGAAAGAAAAATAGCACATGCTGAGGTTGCTGAGGTGTATATTATGAGGTTTTATACTGTATGTGACTGTATGCCCTGCGGATGAGGGGTGGACTAATGTATTATAGCACTGTCTAGTTCTTTCATTTCTGTTCTGTCTTAAATTCTGTAATATTTTATATATTTTGAGACATTGCTGTTAGTGTATATGTTTTTATGATTCTTACGTTTTTCTAATGAATTGGCTCTTTTTGGCCCCCCCCAGTCTTCTATATTTCTTTTTTTTTTCCCTATATTTCTTTTTTACTTTAAAATCTCTGTTGTCTGATAATAAGAAAGCCCCTCCAGCTCTCTTGTTTACTATTTGCATAGAATATCCTTTTGCATCTTCATGCTTTCAACCTAGTAGAATCCAAAATGAGTCTTACAGACAGCATATAATTGAATCACTTAAAGTCATTTTTTAAGCTGGGTGTGGTGTTAATTCTAATGCTAGGGGAAACTGAGGCAGAAGGCTCCAAAGTTGGAGCCCTGCCTGGGAAACATGGCAATTTAGTGAGGCCCTGTCTCAAAATAAAAAGACCATAGTGAGAAGGTTATGTGTTCCCTGGTCATCAAATTAGTACTCTGACAGATTTCCTTAATTAAAGAACTAAAGCCAAAAGGGGGGAAGGTCTCTTGGCTCTTGGCCAAGAAATTACTTCAGTAGCCACTTAGAGGTCTACCTAAATCTTTACTTTCTACTTTTACAGACCCCAGCAGTCACCTAGAGGTGTGAGCCTATGCATCTTTCAGGCTTCTCTGGGCATTCATCTAGCCCTGTGCATGCAATTCTTACCTTTGATTTCCCAGTATACATGGTAGTCCTTGAAAGCTCTAATTCCCTAACATATCTTCCTATTCCTATTCTACTTAGAGGGTTTTTGATTATCTTCTGCTTATGTCATAGGCTGTCTTTTCTCTATTCAGCTATAGCATATTAAAGTTCTTTTAATAGATCCTTTCTGGGAAGCTCTTCAAAAAATGCACAACTACTATTTTTTGAGAACAATGTTCATGTTGCCTTTTGTTGTACCAGAAAGCTGCACTATGAATTTCATCCGCTGTCCTCATTGACACTGGTGAGATAGGGAATCAGGGATGGTGTGTAGGGAAGCAAAATGGTATTTGATTTCTTACCAAACTTAGTAGCTATTTACTTTGGTAGGCACTCCTCTCTTTGTGAAAGTTTTTGTTAGATTTGAGATTTCCGTGTAAGTTGATTTTTGTTGGGTTTTGCCAACTTAAGAATTAGTTCATTGTAGGAGCTGATTCTAGGAGCTTCCAACTCTGCCATTTTCCATGTTGTTCTTGTTCCATTTTTCAAGGATTGTTATCACTTGTTGTATAATTTAGGATTGACTTATTTTCTCTCAATGTATTTTTAAATTTTCCAACATTTTAAAGATGTAACTGTACTATCTTCCAGCTTACATCGTTATCAACAAGAAGTCTAATTCAAACGTTCTTTTCCATTACTTTTAACACATTCTTTTTTCTCTGTCTGGAATACCAGTTATACTTATACCGTTGTTTTTTTTTTTTTTTTTTTTTTTTTTTGGTGTGTACCGGTGGTCGACCTCAGGACCTCACGCGCCAGCAGGCGCCCATGCCACTGAGCAATATCACCGGCCCTTTTTTCGTATGTGGGTTCCGGGAGTCGAACTCAGGCCCTCATGCTTGCCGGGAAGGTGCTTACGCCGCTGAGCCATCTTACCGGCCCTTGATTTTGTAATATGGCCTATCTTGGATACTCAGTTTTGTTTTCCTGTATTCCTTTTTTTTAAGCTTTATTTTCTAAAGCAGTTTTTTTTCACAGTAAATTTGAGGAGAAAGTGCAGAGTTTTGTTAAACTCATCATCCTTACACATGCTTAACTCTCTTCCACTATAAATATGTTGCACTAGAGTGGTACGTTTCTTACAATTGATGCACACACATTGGTTTGTCATTACCACTCAAAGTCTGTATAATGTTACAGTTCACTCTTTTTTTTGTTTTGTTTTGTTTTTTTTGTGGGTACCGGGGGGTCGACCTCAGGACCTCGTGCACCAGCAGGCGCCCGTGCCGCTGAGCGATATCACCGGCCCCTTTTTTCGTATGTGGGTTCCGGGAGTTGAACTCGGGCCCTCACGCTTGCCGGGCAGGCGCTTAAGCCGCTGAGCCATCTCACCGGCCCTACAGTTCACTCTTGATGTTGTATATCCTATGGGTTTTGATAAACATATGACACAAATCCATTCTTTTTTTTTTTTTTTTTGTGGGTACCGGGGGGTCGACCTCAGGACCTCGCGCGCCAGCAGGCGCCCGTGCCGCTGAGCGATATCACCGGCCCCTTTTTCGTATGTGGGTTCCGGGAGTTGAACTCGGGCCCTCGCGCTTGCCGGGCAGGCGCTTAAGCCGCTGAGCCATTTCACCGGCCCCACAAATCCATTCTTACAGTGTCATTTAGAACAGTTTTACTGCCTAAAAATCCTTTGTGCTCTGCTTGTTTTCCTTCCCATCCCCTAACCCCTGGCAGTCACTGATCTTTTTATGGTCTCCATAGGTTTACCTTTGGATGTCATATAGTTGGAATGATAAAATATGTAATATTTTCCGATTAGCTTCTTTCACTTAGTAACGTGCTTTTAAAAGTTCCTCCATGTCATTTCATGGCTTGATAGCTCATTTCCTTTGAACACCAAATAATACTCTGTTGTCTGGATATATTACAGTTTAATGAAGGACATCTTGGTTGCTTTTAAGTTTTGTGAGTTATGATTAAAATTAAGGCAAGCATCTTTGTGAAGGTTTCTTTGTGGATGTATTCTCAATTTACTTGGGTAAATGACAAGTACTGCAATCACTAGTAGTGTTGATTGATCGTAATTTATGTATTCTGGCATATTTTATAATAATTTTCTTCTTTTAATTAACAGGATCGCCTTTAAGCTGGTTTCAAAAGTTTTGACTTGTACAAAACTTCATTATTTTGCTGTATTGTGGAACACCGTCTCCAACAATGATTACTTCAGAGTTACCAGTGTTACAGTAAGTATTGAAATTTTTTAAAGGAAAAAATGTATATATTTATCACAATGATCTCTTGATTTGATATCAATTGTAGTCTCTGATATTGGGATGATATATTTGAAATCAAGGTATTAGGGTATATAATTGCCATATCCAGCCATGCCCCTGCTTTTGGATTGTCAGCCTGTTTTTTGATATTGAATTTAAAAAGGTGCTGTTCTGCATTCAGGGTTCAGCAGATTATCACCTGAAAACCAAATCTGGCATGCTACCTGTTTTGTAAATAATGTGTTATTGTTTCAGAGCTATAATTGTTTCTTTACATAGTGATAATGGCTGCTTTGTGCTGCAAATTGTGATAATGACTGCATTTGTCTAGAAAGCCTAAAATATTCAGTCTGGCCTCTTAGAAGAAAAAATTTGTTGACCTCCATTCTGTATCTCCTTGTTTTCTGCCCTGTCCCTGCTCTTTTAGCTTGTTCATTAAGATTTTTACCCTGAGATTGAGATTCGTGAGCCATTCTGGTTACTAGAAGTAATCTTAGGAGACTACCATTTGGTATTTTTGGAGGCGTGTCATTGGCTTTGTTGGATTTGTACTACAGATTTAGAAGTGGAACTTACTTTGGAATTCTCTGGAAAATGTGGTCACTAATAGCAAATATAGCACCATTTATAGCTTTTACCAAGATGCAAATTAGGAATTTACATACTTTTAATCCTATATGATAATGATGGTTTAACTATAATGAAAGTGATTAGAAATAGTTTAAGCAAGTATTTATGTTGTTATTGCCATACTTCATTTATATATCTCTTTTCTAAGAGACAGGGTCTGACTATTCTCCTGGCTTTTTTCCCTCAACTTCTCGTATACAAAGCTTTCCAAATTTCTTTACCTGCTTCAAAGACCATCAATGTTGTCCCTTTTCTTTCTGTCAAATATAGGAGGTAGATTTTAAGTCTTTTCTACCTAATTTACCTCACCCCCCCTGCACTCTCTAACTCAAAACATAATAACGAGTTTAGAGTCTCTAATTTTCTTCCTTTCTTCCTTCCCTCCCTCCCTTTCTCCTTCCTTCCTTCCTTCCTTTCTTTTCTTTTTCTTTCTTTCCTTCCCTTCCCTTTTCCTTTTCCCTTTCCCTTTCCTTTTCCTTTCCTTCCTCCCTCCCTCCCACCCTCCCTCTCTCTCTCTCTCTCTCTCTCACACACACACACACACACACACACACACACACACACACACACACACACTTCTGCCTTATCCATCCAACTCACTGTTTATGTCTTAGTTGAAGTATCATGGCTCTGGCAAAGCTCCTGTAAAACCTCAGAGTTGGAGTAGATAACCTTTTGTGGTCCTACATTTCCTATGTGCTTCTCTCACTGGCATGATGTTCCCCCTCCGTGGCTCTGACCCACTTCCTAAACTGTACAACTTTGTCGTATTTTTGTATGATCTACTGCTAGCATACTGGTTATTAGCATTAGTGATAAAATCTGAAACAGAGGTTGGTATTTAAATCGTGCTTGTATTTATTCCTTAAAAATTTTTTTTGTTAGTATCTTGTTTGTAACTGAATTTTATAGGTACTAGGTAGTGGTGATCTGGGATCTGGGTAAATGGGCTCTGGTTTATATTTCTCACCTGGAAATGGTATTCCTGGTCAAGTTGAGAACTTACATGGTTTTATGAAGGTATATGATTTTTTGGGGAATTTTGTGGATATGTTTGCATATATTATCTTTCTTAATCCATCTCTCTATAATGTTACGTGTTCTAGCATAGCTTTTCTTGACTATGACAAAACATGTAGACAATCGACTTACAAGGAGAACAGGTTTATTTCGGCTTACAGTTTCAGAGGCTCAAGTCCGTTATCAGTTGGATCCGCTACTTTGGACCTTTGGCAGAGTAGCATATCATGGTGTGGGGATCCTTAGAGCAACCTGATCACCACATGATATTTTTGATCCTATATAATAATGATGGTTTGATCCTATATGATAATGATGAAGCAAAGGGAGAGACAGAAAGGGACTAGAATCCAATATTTCCTTCAGAGGCCAGCCTTTAGCAACCTAACTTCACACTAGGCCTCACCTCTTAAAGGTTCTGCCACTTCTCATCTGCTACTGGACTGCTGACCAGACCTGTAACACATGCTCTTTTTGGGGACACCTAGGCAAACCACAGCATTCTGACCCTGGCCCCCAAAGGCTCATGTCTGTCTCATAATACAGAATGCATTTAGCTTTCTCCAAGAGTCTTCAAGTATACTATGCCAGCATTCCTCAATAGTCCAAATCCAGAGTCTCCTTTGAGAGTCAAGACAGACTTAGCTATGAATCACTGTAAAAAAAAAAAAAAAAAAAACAACCCAAGTTTTTCATATTTCCTAGATACAGTGGCCCAGGAGGTACTCTTATTCCCAAAGGCAGGATTAGGAAAATAGTAAGGGGGAATTGGATCAAAGCAGAACCAAAATTCAGCAGGGAAAACATTTAACATGTTCACAACAGGACGTAATTTATGTGTTTTGCTGCCAGGCAGCTCTGAACTACTGATTGTTCAAGCCATCAGGAATGTGTTAAATTCTATAGCTCTGTGTCTGGGAGCCCACATACAAGTTGGCATAATGTGAGCTCCAAAGGGCTTGGGCAGCACTGTGTCTATGGCTTTACTGGCTGTAGCCCACATGTCCACTCTTACTGATTCTGTTTGCTGCCTGTGGCTTTCCTGGGCAGGTGTTACTCATTTCTGCCATCTCCGTCTTCCTAACGTCTCCATTGCAGCTCCAGTTTCATTCTCACAGCTTCATACATTGTCCAACTACAACCCCTCCACACACTGCCTGGGCTCCTAGGCCTTCCTTTGAAATATTGGTGGAAGTCTTCACCCCATAACTCTGTATACCTGCAAATTAGAATCGTGTGGGTGACACCAAGGTCTGGCATCAGTGTAAAGTGTGCCATGGTCTGCTCATACCATGGCCACAGTGGCCTCTGAGTGCCTCAGTGACTGAATAGGAGGAAAGGAATCCCATGGAAACAATTCATGGGTGGCCCTGTGTGAGCAGGACATCTAGGGTCTTCTCAAATGAAAAGTCTTTGAAAGGAGTTTACATCTGTGAGCCTGCAGTGAGTAGTTCTTGCTGGTTCTTGAGATGCCTTCAAGGCATTTTTACTATTGTTCCAGTGCAGAGAACTTGGTTTCTTTTTAATGACATTATCAATGCATTTAATGACATTATCAATTGCAACCACACCTCTTTGGCAGCACCTTTTAGGTACTCCTTTTTGGCCACATTCTGAAAATTTCAGATCTTTCCACTCTACATTTTTGTGCCCAGTTATTACAATGCATCTTACTGAAAGCAGCCAGCATTATTGCTGCCAGAGTGCCTTGCTACCTTGAAATTTCTCCTGCCAGGTAACCTAGTCTGTTTATTACCTTTAAGCTCAGCCTCTCACAGACTCGGGGTATGGGCTAAAGGAAGCCAGATTATTTGTCATCGTGTAACAGTGGTGTCCTCTAGTCCAGTTTCCCAATAGAATCTGCATTTTCATCTCATACCTCGTGAGCATAATCTTCCCTGTTGACATTTCTTTCAGCATTCTTTTCTTATGAATCCTCACAAGAATTGCCTCTTAAGCGCCATGTAGAGCACTCTAAGCTTTCTCCATCCTGTTCTCTCTAAACTTCCAAATTCCTTCTTCAATTCAATTACAAGGGTCTGTGAATCACATTGTTAGGAATAGTCACAAGAATGAACTTACTTCTTGATACCAATTTGCTGTGTATACAGATTTCCAATGCTGTAAAAAACATGTTTTTGGCTAATTTTGGAGGTTTCAGTTCATGGTTGGTTGGCTTTGATCTTTTTGGGCCAGTGGTAAGACAATATATTGTGGAGACAGTGAGTGGGGGAACAAGCTGCTCACCTCTTGGCAGCTGGGAAGCAGAGAGAAGCAGGAGGACACCAGGGTCCTAATATCCCTTTCAAGGGCACCCCTCTCAAGTGCCTCCTACTAGGTTCTTCGTCTTATAAGTTCTACCACCTCCTAATAACACCACAGGCTTAGCTACTAAACCTTTAACAAATGGGCCTTTGCGGGACACGTATCCAAACCGTAGTACCTGTTTTCATTGTAGAGAAAGGAAACTTCAATTTCTGTTATCTTTAAAGTGAAAATAATAATTAGAAATTGATCTCTGTGATTGCCTTTAAGGCAAGCACAAGGTCCTGAGTTTGACTCGTGGTACCCACATTTAAAAAAAATGTAGACATGAGAAAGGCCACTCTAGTGATTGACCTTATTATTTCTTGGCTGATTTACTTAATTGCTAATGGATTTTTTTTTAACCTTAGCACTATTGCTATTAAGAATTGTCAAAATATTGTCACATACTGCATGTTTGTAGTCTGTACGTGTGCTAGGTTCAGGGTAGATATAACATGTAGAACAACTCATTCTTTGTTGTTGTAAAACTTAGGAAGTCCAGTAGATGTTAGTTAAATAATCACAAATGCATAATTTCAAGTTTCCATTGGCGCTGTGAAGGAAAAGTTAGGCATATTGTTAGAATTTTAATGCATGCTTTTATTTAATCTATTTTTATAAGGATGGAGTAGCTGAGAGGTCTGAATTGGGAAATGAAGAAGGGAGCAGGGTATTATTCCAGACTGAGGACGTGGCGTGTACAAAGTCCCTGCGATAGGAGGAAGCATATTATATTTGAAACGCTAAAGTAAAGTCTTTTTTTTTTTTTTTTTTTCCCCTCAGTTATTTTTTTTTTTTTGGTGGTGGTGGCAGGGTAGAGAGTGACATGAAAAGGCTTCTAGATAGAGAGGAACAGTATCATATTGGGACCGGCTAAGTTATATTTGGAAATATGTCGTTTGTCTCCTCTGCATTGGGAAGCAGTGGTGAGGTTTCAACAGGAGAGAGAGGAGATAAGAATATATAATATAAAATACTAAAATTATATATAAAATTGGAAAATAACTTTGAGTGTAGTGATTACGTTGGAAGGGCCAACATAAGCAAGATGACCAATTAAGAGGAGGCTTTTGTGGTACATTAGCTAGCAGTGAGAAGTTGAACTAAACTGGTTTGAATATAGATGAAGACAAGTAAACAGAATTTTCAGTATTTCACAAAGGGAGAAAAGTCATTTTTATAAGATCTGATCTGAATGTTGTTTTTTTTTTTTTTTTGAGGCAGGGGTCTCACTCTGTAATTCAGGCTGGCCTTGAACTCATTATGTAGCCCAGGCTGGTTTCAAACTTGCAGCAATCCTCCTGCCTCAGCCTCCTGAGCACTGGGATTATAGGCGTGTGGCCCCCATGCCTGACCTAATCTGATTTTATATGCTTTTAATTTATGTCCGGTAGTCTTATAAAGGTAAATGATAGCCATTTTTTTTTTTTTTTTTTTTTTTTTTTTTTTTTTTGTGGGTACCGGGGGTCGACCTCAGGACCTCGCGTGCCACCAGGCGCCCGTGCTGCTGAGTGATATCACCGGCCCCTTTTTCGTATGTGGGTTCCGGGAGTCGAACTCGGGCCCTTGCGCTTGCCGGGCAGGCGCTTACTCCACTGAGCCATCTCTCCGGCCCCAATGATAGCCATTTACAGAGTTGTTGAAGAACACATTGGTCAGATTGAACTTGTGTACCATGACCCATCGTTTTCACTGTGTCTTATCTTAGATTTTTTTTTTGTGATATGTAATAAAGTTTATCTACAAGGAAAGTCATTGTTGCTCTTTGTAATACTGTAGAACTAGAAACATCCTGAGTAGTCATTGATAAATAGTTAAATGAAATCTGTACATACATGGAATCCCATGCATTAAAATAGAAAAATTCTGTTTGCTGAAAACTTTAAATGTCGAAATATGCCAGGCGTGGCGGCACACACCTGTAGTTTCAAGCACTTGGGAGGCTGAAGCAGGAGGATTGTGTGTTAGAGGCTACCCTGAATTACATAGTGAGACCTGGTCTCCCAGAAAAAAAAAAAAAAAATTGAAATATATGTTTCAGTATACAGTATGTACAGAAGTCTAAATATTTATGCATTACCAGTCAGAACTGTTAATAGCATTCCACAGATTGGGATTCAGAGTTAGAAGTGAAATGCAGCTTTTCCTTGTGTTATCTTTTCATTGCTTAAAACAAAAAATATTTATTATATATTCTAATAAATGAACTCCAATAGGAGTATACTAGCTATTTGTGGACAATAATTCTTGCCTTTTAGGCTATATGTAGTGGGAGAATTATTAAAGAAATCATACTTCAGTGAGGTTTTCTGTCAGTAAACTATATTGCTTAAGCACATATTAGTTTCAGTCATGGGTCACTTACTATATACTGGAACTGGCTTGCTCTTGAGGTTGCCTAGAGATTTCTATAAAAGTATCAAAAGCAATAGTGGATTTTGTCTACATAAGATACGTAAAAGCATAATTTGCATTCTGGTATCCTACCACGGCAATAGAAATTCACATTCACCTTGAAACGTACTGGACTTTTCTACTTACTCAATGTGTGACTGTGAACAAATTTATTAGGTCATTTCCTCATCTGTAAAATCAGGACAATAACATATTTCTTACAAGTTTATATATGTTTCTATAAAGTGACACACAGTGTATATATATAGATATATATATATATATATATATATATATATATATCTATTTTTTTTTTAAATTAATTTTTTTTTTTTTTGTGGGTACCGGGGGTCGACCTCAGGACCTCGCGCGCCAGCAGGCGCCCATGCTGCTGAGCGATATCACCGGCCCTTTTTTCGTATGCCGGATCCAGGAGTCGAACTCGGGCCCTCACGCTTGCCAGGCAGGCGCTTACGCCGCTGAGCCATCTCACCGGCCCCCACACAGTATATATTAAACATGATTTATTTGGACTGTAGTGATGTGCAGAAGCAATATAATTTATTTTTCTTCCTAAGAGACAAATAAGAGTGCTTGATCAAGGTTGGACAAACTACTGCGAGAGTCTCAGATGCTTGTTTTGTAAATCTGTTATTGGAACATAACCGCACTTATTCATTTACATATTGTTTATGGTTGTCTTTATGCAATCACACGAGAGTTGAGAAATAGTTAGAAGACATTAAGGCTTAGCCTGGTGTTGTGGCGTACACCCTGGAGTTTCAGGCTAGCCTGGGCTACAAAGTGAGTTCAAGGCCAACCTGAACTGCATAGTGAAACCCTATTTCAAAAAGACCAAAAAAAAAAAAAAAGACAGTAAGACTTAAAAGTCCTTTAAGAAAAAAATTACTGGCCTCTGGATATTACTTAAAATATTATTTACAATTTTAAATATGAAATTAACTTTAAAGATTGAAAAATGAGAGAATAACATGATTAATAAGATTATTTCTGGCAGTAGTGTGTACAGTGGCTTGGAGAGGGGAGAAAGTAGAACCAGGGAGATAAATCGAGATTGTTTTGGGGAATCATGATCATGGAAAGAGTGGCAGACAGATTACTATACTAAAATGGATAACTGAGGAAGACTTGTGTTAGCAGAAGACATAGGGGAAAAGTAACACAGTCCTATAAATCTGAGTAATAGAATAATTGTGATGATAATGAATTTGTATGAGAATTTAAAATACATTGATGAGTTAACTTTAGAAATCAGTTAGTGCTATTTCTATAAACAGCCAGAACTAAGTCAGAATTGGCCTTAATTTTATTTTTAAAATTATAATTATTCATATTAATAGTACAAATTAATGGGGATCAATGTGATAGTTCCATACATGCATACATCATGCATTGGTCATGACCTTCTACCCTTCCCTTCCCCTCAACCCCCCGAACTCCCACCCCTTTTAAACCTAATTTTGGATGAGGTATTTGAAAAATTTGAGGTGACTTTCAAAGAAACAGGTCACACATACAAGTTAATAATCTTGAATTAAAGATCTGGAATGTGATCAGGTCTTGAAGGTTTTGAAGTCATTTGTATAGAAGTTGCTTATCATTAGACATGGTGGCACACACCCGTAATCCCAGCACTCTGGAGGCTGAGGCGGGAGGATTGCCCTGAGTTTGAGTTAGAGAACAGGCAGAACTACATAGTGAGGCCCTGTCTCAACAACAACAACAAAAGTTGGATTTTAAGTATAAGAAATATGCAAGGGTGGGCCGGTGAGATGGCTCAGCGGCGTAAGCGCCTGCCTTGCAAGCGCGAGGGCCCGAGTTCGACTCCCAGATCCCACATACAAAAAAGGGGCCGGTGATATCACTCAGCGGCACGGGTGCCTGTTGGTGCGCGAGGTCCTGAGGTCGACCCCCCAGTACCCACAAAAAAAAAAAAAAAAGAAATATGCAAGGGAGATTAAAGGGAGAAGACCAGACACTAAACATTGATCTTTAAGGAATTAAGACAGAACAAGACTAAGAAGAGCTTTAATGAAGGAGATTGAGAAATAATAGATTGTAAATTGGGCTTCATATTTGCTGTATATTCTTGTTGACCTGCTCCGGGGGGCCCAAGGGAGATTTTCCTCAGGTGAGGTCCACAGGTTAAACAATGCACATGTGCAAGACCTCAGCAACTACAGCAGGCAGTATGAAGCAGAGCAGAGCACAAGAACCATCTGTGTCTTTATTGCATAATATTTGTACATGTCGTTATCACCTATTTACATTCTGGTATAGTGCCGAAACCAGTGCATGTGTGTTTACCTGTGCTAAGTCATGGTTATATAACTGTATCCCACTCTGCGCCTGTGCTAGACATCTGGGTCATGTCCTTAGGTGTCCTCAGATGCCCCTGAGCTTTGAAACAGTCTGAGTAGTTCCCCACATCCCACTCCTTCAAAGGTTGGGGGGTATATAAATGTAACATTTTATATGTAACAGGGCACAAGTACCTCCTTGTATTGTAGTTCACAAATCAAGAACCATATGGTTTTGCAAAACCACCTTTTTTATCTGAGAAATTTTATCCATAAGCAACATCAAAGCTTGGGACGTAACATTTAAGGCCTGGGCTATATATTGAGCAAGGGCTTCAACCTGAAGGGTTAAGTCTGTGGTCCCTGCCCCTGGTCAGACACTATTCGTAGCCATATCCCATACGTACCAGTCAGTTTTCTTTGTCAGACACTATTCCTAGCTGCCAAACCATACGCAGCACTCAAATTTTCCTGGTCAGATGCTGTTTCTAACAGTCAACCATTGTAAAGCCTGGTGAAGGCATCTGCTAAATCATTTCCTGGTGAGAGGAGGGGCTTTTTGGCCACGCTCCCATAAGTCTTGACATAGGTTGGCACTCCACAAGGGATAGTGCCGTTACTCCTGAGCTGCCCAAGCCAGCAGCCAGAGTGTCAGCCCCCCTAAAGATGGCCCAACTGTCTATGCACACATGTAGGGGGTCTTCTTCATGTATCACAAGCAATCACATTGCTAGCAACTCTGCCCATTGGCTTGTTCTAGTTCCAAACCAGAGTACTTCCATGCTGGGCTGGACAGTGACTGCTGTGTAGGGATGGGTCATGGCTAGACCCATCAGTGTAGCCAGTGTCAGCAGGAGGTCCCTCTTTCCCTTCTGCATAGGGACTAGGGGTTAAGTCCTGTAGTTGTTCCTCTCAGATGGGTTCCTGGGCCATGTACATCACAGGTCCCAAAACTGTTGCCAGTTCAGCTGCCAACGAGCCAGCCGAGAAAGAGTCCTGCTGTTGGAGGTATGTCCCCCAACACGTGAGAGTGGGGGCCTGTGTCACTCTACTCCTGGGACGGGTTGTCCACATCTTTACCCAATCCTGTATCTGGTATTTTGTCTGCATTTTCACTGTCTATTGTCCTGTGATGCTTTCACAGGCATGAAGAGCAGCGTACATTGCTGCCAGCTGTTTCTTAATCAGGGAATACCGGCTCTCAGCTCCCTTCCGCAACTGCGACCAAAACTCAACAGGGTATTTCCGATTCCCGTTTTTGCCATAGGCCCCAGCCAAATCCATCATCATCCACACTGAGGTTAAAATAAATGGTAAAGTAAAGCTCTACAACTCGTAGGGCTTGCACCTGTGTAACAACCATCTTTGAGTCCTGAAAAGCAGCTCCCACTGCATCTATCCAGTCCTGTGTAGCACCCTTCCAGATCATCCAGTATAAAGGGTGCAGCAGTGTAGCTAGTTGCGGTACGTCTGCCAAAAACCTAGTAAGCCCACATATACCTGCAACTGGCGTACTGTCATGGGTCTGGGGTATGTTTGGATCTTACCAATAACAGCATTGGGAATTACTTGTGTTTTACCCAAGAAGGTAACATCCAAGAATTTGACAGACAAGCCAGTTCCCTGGATCTTGTCTTTGTCTACGGCCCACCCCCATGCCAGCAAATCTTCCTTCAGGCTGTGCCCAGTGGCTTCCAAATCTGCAAGGCAAAGATTAACATAATATCAGCAATACAAAGCAGTGTCACAGAGTGTGGCTTGGCTCAGGTGTTTAGGTCCTGGGCCACCAGTCTGTGACACAAAGTTGGGCTATGCAAATAGCCTTCTGGCAACACCTGGAAAGTCCGTTGTCTGCTTTCCCAAGTGAAGGCAAATTGATTCTGTCAGGTGCAATAGCAATGGAGAAGGCGGCATTGGCCAAATCCACAACATAACGGTATCAACCCAACATCAGAGTGAGACGATCCATCAAGTCTGCAGTGTTATGCACCACTGCATGCGGTGGAGGAGTCATTTTACTCACTTCCCAATAATCCACAGTCATTCTTGTCTCATCTGGCATCTGCATGGGCCATACAGGAGACTTGTAAGTGCAGAGCATATCACCCTTGCTTTTTCCAATTTCAGGATAGTTTGTCCTATTTCCCCATGGCCTCCAGGTACCTGGTAGCTGGTACTGCTTCACAGCACACAACTCATGTAGCTTGCAGGAGAGTCAGCAGCGCATGGTGTGGATGCCCTTAGACTATGGATTTTACCACGCGAATTCGCATCCAGAATTCTCCCTGCATGGTGTCTAGCTGAGCACCAGTCAGTATGTCCACACCCAGTATGTATTCAGCAACTGGGGAGACATACACATCATATGGATATGGGGTCAAGTGCCTGATACCCAAAGTCACCTGGGACTTCTGGACCATTATGTAGTGACCTCCATACTCTTCTATGCATGCAGTAGGTCCTGTAAAACAGTCCGGTTGCTGTGTATTAGCATTGACTTGGCTCCAGTATCCACCAATGCTAGTACACGCTGCACATTTGTTGGAAACCAGTAAATTCCACATGTGGCTTCCGGTGTCCCTGGATCCCCAAGACCCAGGTACATCCGCCTACCTCCTAATCTGGGTAAAAGGAGGCCAGTTTCACTTACTCCTGCTTCAGCCGGGGTGCTTTGGCCTTCTGGCCCTGGCCCATTGGCCAGTATTGCTGCTCAGGGTGTAACTGCCTCCTCAGATCCAGCCACACATCCAAAGTCTGTCCATCTAACTTATCTGCGGCTAAGTTGGCAGCCAGCCAGTCCATTCATATTTGGCTCTGACTGACCTTCAGTGGCCCCACAGCCTGTCCTTGGGGGCATGGCCCCACTCGCCTTGGGCCCCCTTCTTTTTAACGTTTGCCTTAGAGTTAGGTAGACCAAGGTAGGTCTCACCTTACCTTGGTGCTTCACTTCCATGTCCCCCGGCCTGACCAAGGCATCCACAGCATCGTGGGTTGGGCAATCTGTAAAGGGGGCTAGAAGGGCTGCAACTGACCCGAATGTGCCATCTGGCCCGCTCACCAGTGTGATGTCCTTCATGCATGCCATCAACAGTTCCTCTTCTGGGCTATGGTACTGCAGTGTGAACATGATTTGCCACATGTCTATTTCACGTAGCACAGTTATCAGATCTAGATAGGTTGTCCATTTAGTGACTTGCTTTGGCATGTCACCTGGATTCTGTCAAACAAGGTGAGCCACTGCCATTACCCAATTTATCACAGTCTGATTACCTGCTTCTGGAGACATTTCTGGAGAAAGCAGTGCTTCCCATGCCTTGAAACATGAGCTCCACAGCAGCCAGCCGTTGCTCAAGGTCCTCCACTATCTGCCACAGCTGGTCTACTTGCAGGACAAGGCCATTTGCCTCTTGATTTACATGGTGGAAGAGAGTGAAGAATAGCCAAGCTACGTGTCCCACCGTTTCACAGTGAGGGGGAGGAATTTCTGTATCGCTTCCAAGTCTCGTAAGATATCCCTGGGCTCCAAATGGACTATTGCCCAGTCCTTCAGGGCTTTCCAAGCTCCAAGAAGATGACTACCAGGTAACCATGGTGAGGCCAGGGGTCGGTTATCAGCCGTTCCCTGGGGCTCTCTCTCACCTTCTGGCGCTGTTTCTACAGCTGCCAAGGGACCAGTCACCTGAACATCCTGCTAACTATTCCAGTTGTCAGCCCGCTCAGAGGGCTCAAGGGAGATTTTCACAGGTGAGGTCCCCAAGTTAAAGAATGCCCATGTGCAAAACATCAGCAACAACAGCAGGCAGTGTGGAGCAGAGCAGAGCACAAGAGCCGCCTGCGTCTTTACTGTATAATTTTTATACATGTTGTTATCACCTGTTTACATCCTTGTGTAGTGCCATAACCAGCGCATGTGTGTTTACTTGTGCTAGATCATGGTTATATAACTGTATCCTACTCGGTGCCTGTGCTAGACAGTGGGATCATGTCCTCAGGTGTCCTCAGACACCCCTGAGCTTTGAAGCAGTCTGAGTGGTTCCCCACAATTCTTCATGCTGTGTATAAGTAGAGTCCTAATAGAGTTGTCGGTGTAATTTTAGAGATTCCTGTTTGTAGGAGCAGTCCTTTTCCATGCCATGTTGGAGGCAGTCTGTATGGATTTGTAAAAGTCAAAAGATTGCAGGCCACTTCAGTATACTATAGAAAGTATAAAAAACTACATAAGCTTTGAATTAATGATATTAAAGTAAGTCGTAAGTACTCAAACTTCATCATTTTGTAACTGATATCTATTATTTCCAACCCCCCCCCCCCGGATTGAAGACAGAGCCTATGAGCTATGTCCTTAGCCCTTTTTATTTTTTGAAACAGGGTTTTGATACATTTCTTTTTTTTCTTTATGTGGGTACCAGGAACTGAATTCAGGACCTCGCGCTTGCCAGGCAGGCGCTTATGCCGCTGAGCTATGTCACCGGCCCTTTGATGCATTTCTGAGTTGCATAGGCTGGGTTTGAATTTGAGATCCTTCTACTTTAGCCTCTGAGAGTGCTGGGATTACAGTTGTGCGCCACCATACCGGCCTTTTATCAGTTTATCTTAAAGTTATTTACGCCTGTTGTGTATGTATGGTGAAATTGTACTTAAATAGTATACTACTGTTTATCAGTTCCAAACTCTGGGTTTTGTCATACCACTTCGTTGTTTGAAACTGGCTTGGGTGGGAGTACTTACACCATGAGGGTCAGCAAATGCTACAAAATATGACTTGATTTATTGTTTTGCTGATTGTGGATTTCTTTCTTCCTTTCTCTTCCCTTCCCTTCCCCTTCCCCTACCCCTGCCCCTTCCCCTTCCTCTTCCCCCTCCCACCTTTCTCTTTTTTTCTTTTTTTCTTTTTTGAAACAGGATCTTTCTATGTAGTCCAGGCCGGCCTTGAACTCACAGTGACTTCCTGCCTCATCCTCCCAAGTACTGGGATTACACCCATGTGCTACCATGCCTGGCAATTGTCTGTACATTTAAGAACGTGATAAATCATTTGTAACAAGGATTAAACTTTGAAGTGTGTTAGGTATATTATGCATCGTTCAAAATTGAGGAAGTATTCTTCCAATGTTGAAAACTGTTATCTGATTAAATGATGTTGGTCACAGCATTGGCTAACGAGTGAAATTCCAATAGTTGTCTATTTTTTACCTGCATCTTATTCATTAAAGTGAAAAACAAATCAGCCATCTTTAATGTCAAAATTCCTGCTTCTTCATCATTTGCAACCATAGGTTAGATACAGATGTAAGAGTTGGCAAGAATTATCAAAATCATTCTCTGAGAATTAAGTCACTCTGGAATTTACAATAAAGAGTTTTATATATTGTTTATAAATTGTGCACTATGTATCTTTTGAATCTATAATATTTATAATAATGTATTTGTACGTATTTTTTGAAGAGCCACTTGGTGACCACTTACAACTGACTTTAATGACTTTTTATAAAATTCTTTTCCAAGACTTCATTTTTTTATACTAAAGAATTAACCTTCTGCATTTGTATTTTGCATTTACATATTGTACAGCAGCTGCCATTTCAACGGTAATTTCCCACTCTTTATTTGGGGGATTCACATCACTCAGTGTTATGTGATACTAGGAAGGGAAGGTAACATTTTTGGTTCACTGAAGAGTTTTTCCGAAAGAAGTATTTAATCACTTCTACCAGTATTCCAAGAGGTAAGGAAAATAGTTGAACAGAACTCCATTGTATTTATTCATTTGTTTACTAACATAGTATGACATTTTCTAGGGATTCAACTAATGAAACTACTGCCCATTCTGATGCTGGCAGCGAACTTGAAGAAACAGAGGTCAAAGGAAAAAGAAAAAGGGGTCGTCCTGGCCGGCCTCCAGTATGTATTGCACTTGTCTTCTTTGTTCCTTTAATAGTTACCACATAAGTAGGCTTGATGTAAGCTATTTTTTCATTCTTTTAAAAAAATGTCGATGCATTAGAGATTCTTAGAAACTTTGTAAATTGGTTTAGCAGTGATCAGAAAAAAGGATTATTGTAATGTCATTTTTTTCTCCATCCTTGGTGGTCCATGTAAAGGCATAGAGGAAGTTACAACATTAAATGAAGTGTAGTTAGTTACGACATTCTGCTTTTCACATGTAACTGGTTTCCTGTGAGTGCCTAAGTATGCATTTTGGTAGTACTAGTTTGGAGATTGGGGCCAATTTCAGAATATATTCTTATTGATACATAAGTGAGAATTTTAGAAGAGCACCTGGTAATCCTACATTGAACATTATCTTTACATACTGTAAGAGTCACAGTTATTATTTCAGTATACATAAGGTTTTAGAGATAGCTGTAAAATGTGTCAAGGAATTAAGGCTTGTATTCTACTCTCACTTAATGAAGTGATTTGCTATTATGAGACATAGTATAACAAGCCCTCCCACCCCCATCCAATTAAAACAGTTATCAGGTATGGCCAGTGGCCAATCTTGTTTCATCTCTTCACCTCTCTTTTTTTTCTTTCTTTCTCTTGTTATTTTTAAGGTCATCTTGACATTATTCTACCTCTTAACTATTTCAGTATGTGTTGCTGTTGTTGGACAAAACCTTTTTCTTCTGTTGTCACACCACAACAATCAATTCAGAAGATTTCTCTGACTTCAAAAGTGGAATTTCTTGGGCCAGTGAGATGGCTCAGCGGCGTAAGCGCCTGCCTGGCAAGCGCGAGGGCCCGAGTTCGACTCCCGGAACCCACATACGAAAAAAGGGCCGGTGATATCGCTCAGTGGCACGGGCGCCTGCTGGCGCTTGAGGTCCTGAGGTCGACCCCCGGTACCCACACACACACACAAAAAAAGTGGAATTTCTTTCCACCTGCAAGCAAGCAGTTAATTTTGTAGTAGTGGACACTAGCTGGATGTCCTATAATCCAGTTCAGTTTTGACACATGGTGTTAGATACCACAGATTGAAGTTCCCAAGATTCTACCCCTTAGGTGTTAGTTGTAAGCCCCAAGTTGTTCTGCCTGTACTTCTGACGTATTGTCTATAAATTGGTGTTCTTACAATCTGCTCCTCAAGTGTGTGTTAGCAGTATTGGGGATTGGAGCTAGAATCTTTTCACTGAGCTGCATCTCTAGTCCTTTTAACAGAGACAGGGTCTCACTAAGTTGCCCAGGAGGCTGGGGTTGAACTTCTCATGTTCCTGTCTTAGCCCCAAAGAGTGCTAGGATTACAGGCATGTGCTGCCACACCTGGCTTCTTCTCAGGTTTAATTTGCTTGACCAGAACTCAGGGGAACACTTACCTTTATCAGTTTATCAGTTTATATTAAAAGATATGAGAGAAGGGACATGGAGCCTCAGTACCCACTCAGTGCTATCCTTCAGGGACTTTTGCATGTTCAGTTATTCACAGGGTGACCCCTGTTGTTTTGGGGCTTTATGGAAACTTCACTGTGTATGTAATGCTAATAGACTGGGTATGGAAATCATGCAAGGCCTGTTTCAGCATTCTTCTTGGCCTCTTTGTGCAGCATTCCTCTCTTTAGGGCATAGGGCAGGGTACTGTATAATGAGGGGAGGGTCTTATGACTGACTAGTGGGCATTGGTAGGTTTGATAATTATTTTGTGGCCAACTCCAACTTGAAGAAGAAAAATTCTGCTTTCTATGCCTTGGGGACATAGTTTTGAGCCAGGAACAAATAAATAAAAGTTACATATCATATAATTGCTGAAACCAAAAAAAAAGACTTTTTCTCTCTTTAAAAGCATCGCTGTAATATCAACATACCTAAAGATAGTAGTATTAACATCACAAATAAGCACTTTTATAATTAATAATTATTTCATTAAATGTTCTAATTTTTGAAATACATTTTGGTGGTTAGAATCGTGATGCAAATTCAACCCACCTGTTGCAGTTTATGGGTGGGTGAGGGGAGGAAAGAGAATGTTTTGTAGTGAATTACTCAACAAGACTTTTTTTTTTAAATGTGGGTACCAGGAGTCGAACTCAGGACCTCGCGCTTGCCAGCAGGCACCTGTGCTGCTGAGCTATATCACCGGCCCTTTTTTTTTCCTTTATGTGGGTACCAGGAGTCGAACTCAGGACCTCGCGCTTGCCAAGCAGGCGCTTATGCTGCTGAGCCATATCACTGGCCCAACAAGACTATTTTTGATGTAGTTGTTTAATCATTATTTATTTCTGTTTGCCGGAATTTTTAATTGCTTACTTTTCCAGGCCAATGTTAAAAAAAAAAAAAAAGGAAGGAAAACTTTGTCCATTTGACTGTACACTTGCTATTATTATCCACTTTTAAAGGAAAAATTATGGAGAAAGACATGTACTGCAATTAGTTTTTACAGTACTTCTTCATTTGTATAGGTATTTGTGATGGTATAGTATTCCTTACACAAACATTTTTGGGGTAAGTGAAAGAGTCCTGTACTTAAAGTCTGGAGACTATTCTAGTTTGTCTTTCTACTGTGTAATTTTCGTGAGGCTGTAGGCAGATTATATTGCTTTGTCTGAACATAATGGGTTCATTATGAAAATGAACAAAACTGAAAATAAGCTTGATTGAAGGTATGAGAATTAACTGCCCACATAATTACTTGAATTTTTTCTCTTTCAATTAAAATTTTTCCCTTACAAGATTCTGATTATTTGTGTCCTTAAACAAAGCCTGTATTTTTTCCTTAAAGGGAATTTATCACCCCTTCAGCAAGATATGGCATTGTTCCTTAGAATCTATCTTAATTTTTATGTGTGTATAGCTGAATCCCTGAAATGTGCTTTTTTTGAGAAAAAGGAGTTTGTATACCCAAATGCTCAGCTCCTTTGTGACAGGAGATAAGATCTGATTTTCAGTGAAATTGCTGTTACATAATCGAGTGATAGTACTTGTTTGGCTTTTTTTGTGTATGTGTGGTAGGAAATTGATATGACTTTAAGTGAAATTACTACTACATAATTTAGTAGATAAAATTGGAAAAAATTTCAACCAAGATGAAATAATAGCCATCTACATTTGTGTTATACTTTATTCCATATATTCATGCTCATTAGTTCACAAGGCTGTCTATACTTACACATAATTCAGTCAGGTGTGTTTTGTGGTTGTGGACGCAACACATGTTCCTGAGTTTCTACTTTGGGCTTTACATTGGGCTGGTGATTTTTATGTTATTTAATCATCATATTGATGTCATGAAGTAGATCTTCTATGCTGCTTACAGAATAGAAAACAAAGTTTAAAAGTAGAAATTTAGCCAGGTATTGTGGTGCATACCTTTGATCCAGCACTCTGGGAGGTTGAGGCAGGAGAATCTCAAGTTCTAGCCCAGCCTCAGCAATTAAGAGGTTTAGTGACACTGTCTTAAAATAAATAAATAGATAGATAGATAGATAGATAGATAGATAGATAGATAGATAGATAGATAGATTAAAATAGCCTGGGTTGTAGCTCAGTGCAGAGGCCATAAGCCCCCATCGTAAATAAACAAACAAATAAATAATAAAAACAAAAGTGGAAATTTACCTCAGGTAAACAGTAAGTGAGAGGCAAAGCTAGGATTTGATTTCATGTCCCAACTTCCATATTTTCTTTTCTTTTATTTTTTTTAATGTGGGTACTGGGAGTCGACCTCAGGACCTCACACTTGCCCTGCTGAGCGATATCACTGACACTTTTTTTTTCCTTTATGTGGGTTCTGGGAGTTGAACTCAGGATCTCGTGCTTTCCAGGCAGGTGCTTATGCCGCTGAGCTATCTCACCGGCCCTCAATATTCTTTCTTTTAAGAAGGCTAGAATACCAAGCTGGTAATTAATATTGAGAAAAGTGGTTGTCATAATAATGTTTGCATCAGGACCCCAGGTACTTCTCAAAAATAAGTGGAGATTTTCTATCAACAAGCTCCAATTCCAAATTGTGATTGATATACTATGTTTAGGTATCTTAAAACTATTGATTACTTTTTGTAGTTTTATCGCTTTTATCCTTACTTCTGTTTTTTTTTTTTTTACTTTAAATTTTTTAAACTGACATATAATTGAATATATTTAAGGGGTACAGTGTGTTATATCCAAACATACATACAAAGTGTAATGATCAAATTAGGGCATGCCAGTTACTCTTTATTGTCAGATTGACTGGATTAAGAGACTCCTGGAGAGAGGATTGGATTTTGAAGTCACTAATACCATCAAAGGGTCCTGTTGATAAGTTCATAGATGAATGGGCAGTTAGGAGGTAGGACATCAATGGAGGAAGTGGGTTACATGAGTGTTACCTTGAGGACTGTATTTGGTCTCAAGCACTTCTGTTGCTTTTTTGCTTTCCATCTTGCATGAAGTGAGAAGCTTTTCTCTACAATGCCTTTCTGCCATCATATTTCAGCGTTGGAGCCAGCTGACTATGGACTGAAACTGTGAAACCATGAACCAAAATAAACCTTTACTCTTTTAAGTCAGGGGTATCAGATATTTTGTCCCATCAATGGAGAGGTGACTAACACTCAGAGTGATAGTATATTCATTCACACAAAACATTTTATCATTTCTTTGTGATGAAAACATTCAAAATTCTCTTTTCTAGCTATTACAAAATACACAAAAAATTATTGTTAACGGATCATTTTATGGTCCTATAGAATACTAAAAGTTATTCTTCCTATATATTGTAACCATAATTACGTACCTGTAAATAATTTTCTTCCTATACACAAAAAAATATTGTTAATGGATCATTTTATGGTCCTATAGAACAGTAAGAGTTATTCTTCCTATATATTGTAACCATACTTATGTACCCATAAATAATTTTCTTCCTATTCTGCCCTCCACCCTACCCTTCCTAACTTCAGGAAATCACTCTTCTGTACTTCTATGAGGTCAGTAATTTTAGTTTTCACATGTAAGTGAGAACATGTGGTATTTATCTTTCTGTTCCTGATTATTTCACTTGACATAATATCCTACAGACTTGCCTGTATTGTTGTAAATGTCAGGATTTCATTCTTTTTTATGGTTGAATAATAGTCTATTATGTATAAATAATCATATTTTCTTTACTCATTTCTTTGTCAGTGGATGCTTAGGTTCATTCTGCATCTTGGCTATTATGAGTAGGTCTACATTTAAAAAGGGAGTACAGATATCTCTTCAACATACTGATTTCTTTTTCTTTGGATATATACCCAGTAGTGGGGTTGCTGGATCAAATGGCAGTTCTGTTTTCAATTTTCAAAGAAATCTCCATACTGTTTTACATATAGCTGTACTAATTTACATTCCCAATAACAGTGTATGAGAGTTACCTTCCTCTGTGTCCTTACTGGTATTTTTTATATTTTTGATAATAGCCATTCTAAGTGGGGTGAGATGGTATCTTATTATTTGACTTGCATTTCCCTGATGGTTAGTCATGTTAAGTATTTTTCATATACCTGTTGGTCATTATATATGTTCTTTTGAGAAATATCTGTTCAAATCATTTGCCCATTTTAAAATTAGATTATTTTGAGTTTCTTATATATTCTGCATGTAATCTAGTGAATAGTTTGCAAATATTTTCCCATTCAGGAGATAGTCTTGATTGTTTTCTATGCTGTGCATCAGCACCAGTTCGATTATAATCCCATCTGTCTGTTACCCGTTTTATTGCCTGTGCTTTTGAGCTCTTAGTCCAAACATTCTTTACCAGACCATTTTCCTGAAGCTTTGCTCCTGTGTTTTGTTCTAGTGTTTTCATAGCTTTTGGTCTTACATTAATTCTTTAATCCAGTTTGAGTTGATTTTTGAAACTGGTAAGAAGTAAGGATCTAGTCTCATTCCTTTTGTGGGTACCGGGGGTCGACCTCAGGACCTCGCGCACCAGCAGGTGCCCATGCTGCTGAGCGATATCACCGGCCCTTTTTTCGTATGTGGGTACCGGGAGTCGAACTCAGGACCTCACGCTTGCCAGGCATGTGCTTATGCCACTGAGCCATCTCACCGGCCCTTGTTTTTGTTTTTGAAATAGGGTCTCGCTTTGTAGTTTAGACTGGCCTTGAACTTATTATGTAGCCCAGGATAGCCTTGAACTCTTGGTGATCCTTCTGCCTCAGCCTCCCTAGTGCTGGGATTACAGGTGTGCGCCACGATGCCCAGCTGGATATCCATTTTTGCTAGGACTATTAAAGAGACTGTCCTTTGTCCAATGAATATTCTGAGTTTTTGTTGAAAAATCAGTTGGCTTTAAAAACCTTAATCAACTTCTGAGTTATGTTGTGTTGGTCAATGCGTCTGTTTTTATGTCAGTACCATATTGTTGTAGTTACTGTACCTTTACTTATATTATCTATTGTATACTTTATATGTACTTTATAGACTTTATATAAGGATATTTATACAGCATAAAGTATATATATATGGAATAAAGTATACTTTTTTAATAGACTAATGTATGTGCTCTATATAAGTGTACTTTATTCATAGTACCTTTTGAAGTTAGGTATTGTAATGCCATTAACTCTGTTCATTTTGTTCAGGATTGCTTTGGCTACTTAGATTTTTTTTTTTTCTTGCCATACAAATTTTAAGTTTATTATCTCTATTTCTTTGAAACAATGTCTTTGGTATTTTGATAGGGATTGTGTTGCATCTGTAGATTACTTTGCATTGTATGGACATTTTGATAATATTGTTTGAGTCTTTGAACATGGAATATCTTTCCACTTTATTGTACTCTTTAGTTTCATTCATTAGTGTTTCGGTTTTTATTGTAGAGATCTTTTATTTCTGGGATTAAATGTAGTCCAAGAGTTGGGGGGGTTAGTATTTTAAATAGTGTTACTCTCTTGATTGCTTTTTCAGATACTTTGCTTTTGGTGTGGTGAAGTGTACTGATTTTTGTATGTTAATTTTGTATCTTGCCACTTTATTGAATTTGTTTATCAGTTTTGACGGATTTTCTTTTTTTCGGTGGAGTCTTCAGTTTTTTCTGTTGAATGCAAATAAGTACAAATTGACCACCTTCTTTTTTATTTGGGTGACATTTATTTCTTTCCCATGACTAATATTTCTGGCTAGGACTTCTAGTATTATGCTGAATAGAATAGAAATAGAAATGTTGAATATGGGTACACTTTTCTTATTCTAGGTCTTCGAAGGAAACCTTTCAACTTTTCTTTATTCACTATGATGTTAGCTCTGGGTTTGTCATACATGGCTTTTATTGTGTTAAAATAATTTCTTCTGTACCAAATACCATATTTTGAGAGTTTTTATCAGGAAAGAATGTTGGATTTTATAGAATTCTTTTGCAGCTATTGAGGTAATGTTTTTTGTTTATGTGGTATGTTAAGCTTACTATTTTGAACCATCGTTGCATACTGGGATAAATCTTGTTTGATCATGACAAAAAGTCATTTTGATGTACTTTGGATTTCATCTGCTAGTCTGTTAAGAATTTTATATCTGTGCTCATCCATGATTGGTGTATAGTTTTTCTTTCTTTTTATATGTTTGGTTTTGGTATCAAAGCAATAAATGCCTTGTAAAATTGAGCTTGGAGAGTACTCCTTTTCAGCTCTTTGGAGTAGTTTGAGAATTGGCGTTATTTCTTTATATGTTGATAGAATTCAGCAGTAAAGCCATCAGTCCTGGGCTTTTTGCATGATTTTGAAAAACTTTTTATTGATTCATTCTCATTACTTGGTATTGGTCTATTCAGTGTTCTATTTATTTGTGGTTTATCCTTAGTAAGTTTTATGTGTCCAAGAAGTTATTCATTTATTACTTTTGTAAGGGTTTCTCTGTGTTCTTAATGCATTATTTTTTTTTTTTTTTTTTTTTTTTTTTTGTGGGTACCGGGGGGACGACCTCAGGACCTCGCGCACCAACAGGCACCCGTGCCGCTGAGCGATATCACCGGCCCCTTTTTCGTATGTGGGTTCCGGGAGTCGAACTCGGGCCTTCGCGCTTGCAAGGCAGGCGCTTAAGCCGCTGAGCCGTCTCACCGGCCCTAATGCATTATTTTTTAAGGAGACCTATTGTATCTCTGGAATTATTCATTTAGTCAAATGAAACAGGTAATACAGGACTTTCTATTAGGAACAGTATTGTTTCCTCATTAAATTCTTAGAGGTCAGAGGTCTTCTTGTTTTTAGGGGGTATCTCAGTATTTCTTATGGCAGGCTATTATTTCAGAAACTTGTTTCCATCAGACCATCCTAGTTTTGCAGTTGTCTTACATAGTACTTGTTATTGTATCTCTTTACTTACAGACATACCTCAGAGATACTGTGGGTTTGGTTCTAGAACACTGCAATAAAGTAAATGTTGCAATAATGTGAATCGCATAAATGTTTTGCTTTCCTGGTGTGTGTAAAAATTGTTTTTATACTATATGTTAAGTGTGTGATAGAGCATTATGTCTTAAAAATGCATATTTTAATTTAAAAATATTGGGAAAAAATGCTAACAAATCACTTGGACCTTCAGTGAGTCATGATGTTTTTGTTGGTAGACAATCTTCCCAGATCTTGATGGCTCCTGACTCAGAAAGGTGATGGTTGCCGAAGGTTGGGGAAATGCCAGCATTGATTGGTTCTTCTTTTACAGACTGTTTCTCTGTATGTGTTAGTATTTTACTCCCTCTGTCAAAACTGTAGTCACATTTCTCAAATCCTGCTGGTGCTTTGTCAGTTGAGACTAGATAATGCTCTAAATCATTTGTTGTCATTTCAGTATGATTCATAGCATCTTCACCAGGAGTTTAATCCATCTCTAGAAACATCTTTTTTTGCTCATATATAAGAAGCAACTCCCTACGCGTAAAAGTTTTACCATACGATTACAGCAATTCATTCACATCCGCAGTCTCTACTTCTAGTTTTCATATTATTTTGACCATGTGCACTTACTGCCTCCCCTGAAGTGTTCAAACTTTCAAAGTAATGCATGAGGGCTGGAATCAATTTAATTCAAACTTCTGTTAATTCTTATATCTTGACCTCCTACTGTGAATCACAAATGTTTTGTTGGCATATGAAATAATTCTAATTAAGAAATATGTTCGTCCCTTACACTTATGGATATCCAACCTTTTGGCTTGAGTGAAGGGGAACTGTCTTGGTCTGGATGTAAAATATATAATGTAGTTAGTGAATATAAGTAACAAAGTTCCTTTAAAAAATATTTTTATTGTGCCATTAAAATTAAATAACACAAGTTCATGTTTAAAATTAAATAAGAAAACTTACATGTTGGCTTAATAATAATAAACACCTCTCTCTTCAGAGGCACACACATATGTAGGAAGAATAACATACTATTGTTGGCAGTTGCTATTTACTTGCCAGATCATACATGCACGTGTAATGTCTTATAAATATGATTTTCCATATGACTGAGTTGTATGGTGGACACAAGAGGTAGAGTTAGCACTGCACTGTGCCCTACCTTACGGTGTTCTTTTGTCACCTATGCAGTCTGTCCTGAAGCACTGTGCAATTAGATTATGAGAAGTATCACTAAAAATCACGTATAATGTTAAAACTTTGGGATCTTGTAGGGTTTACTAGCTGTTCAGGGCCACAGGTTGCCATGGTTGGTTTATAGGAAATTGTAGTATTTTTAATTGGCTTAATTTCAATATTTTTGTGTCTCATATAATAACGAGGCGTGAGGATAGGCAGAATGTGGGAAAATGGCCAGTCATTGGGGTGGAAACACATGTATTATAAGTTCACCTTGTATGGACATATTTTCTGGCATCCCAAAACAATAACAGTAGTAATTGCAGAGATCACTGATCACAGATTACTCTAATCAATATAATAATAATGAAAAATATTTGAAATATTGCAGTACCAAAGTATGATTCAGAGACTTGCTGTTCAGCGCATGCTTTTGGAAAAAGCATATTCTAGATATTCTTTATGCCTGGTTGCCACAAACCTTTGTAGTATGTGTAAGATGCAGTAAAACAAGGTACTGTTACCTCTGATGTAAATCAGCATATCTGTAACCTAACCCATTTAGGGTCTGTAGTCTTATGTTTTATTAAGGAGTTGGTTCCATTTGTTTATACTCAACATTATTAAACTTTCATACTGGCATGGACTGAGTAGGAGAGGTAAATAATAGGATACTATTTGTATTTTTTAAAAGTCTGTTTATACACATTGACAGATGGAGATTACAAAAATGATTATAAAAGATCATTAAAATGATTAGTGAGATAGGTTTGCAGGTGATTTCATTTATAAAAATAGGATGTTACATATTAGTAGTTTTATTTAAATTACTGTAGATTTTATATTTAAATGTTTTTCATTATTTTAATGGCTAGAAGTTCTCTATCATAATTATCATACTTCATTATTGTTAAGGAAATGATATTGAAACTTCAGTGTTCTAAACCATGCTGACCATATACTATCTTGCTAATAAATTTTGCTATAGAACCATTTTTCCTTTTTTTTTTTTCCCCCCTAAATTCCTAAAAGAGGAGTTGGTTATTCAAAAGGATCCCTTAGCCAGGTGCAAGGGTGCATGCCTTAATGTCCCAGCACTTTGGGAGGCTGAGGTGGGAGGATTGCAAGTGCAAGTCCTGCCTAAGCAGTTTAACAATTGATGTGTATTGTTTGCCAGTCACAGAGCAAAAATATGGCACTATTTTACCTTTCCTTACAGTGATTGTTAAATATTTGTTAAATTTTAATGAAAATTTCAATGTTTTCTAAAATATGTATCATTTGTATTTCTTTCTTGAATTCCCTGTTTATCTTTCCTATACTAGTATTTTTAGTTTTTAAGAAACAAAAACATCTGTACAAAAATAATTTTTATAGCTTAAGTCTATTACTTTTGTGATCACCTTTGAAATGTATTTATTGGTTGAATTTGTATCTTTTCTTTCTCAAACCAGCTTTAGTGACTTATTTTCTTAATTTTGGCTTTTGCAGTTTCCTGGCTGGCTAGGATTTAGACTGACTTATCATTCTTCCTTAATTTTAATTATTTATTTATTTTTTTTTTTATGTGGGTACTGGGAGTTGAACTCAGGACCTCGTGCTTGCCGGGCAGGCGCTTATGCCCCTGAGCTATATCACTGGCCCTCTTCCTTAATTTTTTAATTATTTGTTTTTTAATTAAATTTTTGTATTAGTATGTTTGTATTCCTCATGGGAAGTTGGTATGTGTACATACATCTTAATTCTTTTTTAAATTCCCTTCCCCTCTCTCTTCTCCTCCCTCCATTTCTTGGTCCTCTTCCCATATGCAAAAGATCTATCTTGTTATTTCCTATTACCTGTCTTTTATTTTGCTCTTTATATTTTGGGTTTCTTTTACAAGAGAAACCATGTAATATTTAAGCTTGTTTGGCTTGTTTGTCTGATTTATTTCATTGAATATTATGACCTCAGGGTGCATCCATTTGCCTACAAATGACTCAGGTTTATCCTGTTTTTTTTTTTTTCTTTTTTTTTTTTTCTTTTTTTTGGTACCGGGAATCGAACTGAGGACCTTGCACTTGCCAGGCAGGCGCTGCGCCGCTGAGCTATATCACCAGCCCAAGTTTATCCTTCTTTATGGCAGAGTAGTATGGAGTACATAATTTTTACTTTCATTGTGGGAGTTGGTGTATGTGTATAACTAACACATGTTAATTCTTACTTTCCCTTTGCCCTTTCTCTATCTCTAAGTTCCCTTTCCGTTTGCAAAAGATCTAGCTTCCTATTTGCCATTATATATCTTTTATTTTGCTTAATTTTATTAAAGGCTACTGCAGTTCTCCTAAGGAACACAAAAATAAAACTTACGTCATTGCTGAATTTCTTGATTTTCAAACTGTTTCCCTCTCTGTTATACCCAGTGAAATTCCAGACTGGTTTTTTTTTTTTTTTTTTTCCTTTTAATCTCAAAGTTGGCTTCCATCTCTCTCCTTCAATTTACATTTCATAAATTCCTATATTTAGGCTTCATTTTATTGGAGCCTGCTTGTTATTTTCTACCTCTAGTCTTTCTGCTGTTTCATTCTATCCTTTTTAATTCTGTCAGGTTGATCTCTCTTTTTTATTTTTTATTTATTTTTTCTATATGCGGGTACCAGGAGTCGAACTCAGGACCTCGTGCTTGCCAGGCAGGCGCTTATGCCGCTGAGCTATATCACCGGCCCTGATCTCTCTTTTTTTAAAAAAATTAAAAAGTTCCAAAAGCTAGCAGTACCTTTTTATTATGAGGTACACTGTTTTAACCTATCTCATAACCCAATATTTTATTATTTTCAGATTCATAGCCAAATATATCTCTCTTGTCCTGTACATGGCTTTTGTTTTCCTACTTTCATGCTTTTGCTTATGTTTTAAAACATTGTTTTGATTCCTTTTTTTTGTGTGTGTGGGTACCGGGTGTCAACCTCAGGACCTCGCGTGCCAGCAGGCGCCCGTGCTGCTGAGCGATATCACCGACCCTTTTTGAGTATGTGGGTTCTGGGAGCTGAACTCAGGACCTCGTGCTTGCCAGGCAGGTGCTTATGCCGCTGAGCTATCTCACCGGCTCCTTGATTCCTTTTTAAAATTTTACCTATGGTCATCTTCATAGTACTAATCTTACTAATTTTATGAATCATATAAATCCCAACTGATTTATTTCAATAACATCATGGTCTCAAAGTTCATTCTTTTGTGAAACTTTCCCTGGTTGCCTGTTCTAGAAGTAATCTTTCCTTTCTCAGAAGCCCTTCTGGCACTTACCTTAAACCAAACTCGCATGTATTTTTTTATATGCTATTGTTCATTTTTTTATCACAGGTATTTATGTTTATCTTTTTATCTTTTAATTGTATGTATGTGAAGATTTTGCATTAAACTGTCATTAACTATGTAAATACTGTATACATTATTTGTACAAGGGTAGGGAATTTTTTTTTCTTTTTTCTGCTCTTTACATTCACAGGTTATCAATAGTCAGGTAAGGCACAAATGTAAAGAGTGTGTTTCTCTATTTCCTAAACCCTCTAGGAAAGTCATTCCATTTTCAGTCTGTGACTTAACTTACATAGGTCTTTTGGGATGGAGTGATTTTTGATAATTTTCCTACCGTTATTTAAAAGTTTATCAGAAATACAGATAAAGTAGCAGAAAGTTGTAGTAAAGCAGTTATTCTGAAGATTGTTCTAAAAGCTGAGGTCAAATTGCATAATATTCACAAAGGTACACTGAAGGTTGTTTAACTTTGTGACTTCATCAGTATATGTAATGTGTTTTCCACAAAATATATTACTTAATATGCTATAAAAGGCTTTGTTTCAGGTATTTCAGTTTTGTTTGCCTATAGATTGTCATTAGCAGTTTTTTCTGTGTGCCCTGATTCACCTGTGGCAGCAAATTCTTATTTGGATATCACTAGCCCTGTGGACCACACATATTTCATTTACTGTATTGTTTATGAGATTTGAAGAACCTGTATTTTGTTTTTCACCACCAGTTGAGAAAACTCTTAGGATGTTGAAAAATAAATCTTAAGTTGTGTAAGTTCTTTCCAAACCATGTCTGGTACTAAGTGGAAAGATCAAGTTTTTTTGTAAGTCTGATACATGGTAATTGTATGATGAATAAATAAAAGATGTATTCAATAATGAGAAAATGTTTTTTAATAACTTGTATTATATAGATTAAATCACTCCGGTAATATTGAGGATTGGGGTAGTCATGGTATTGTTTCTCGACACTAAATTTCTTAAATTTAGCTTTAAAAGTGCTTTTATTTTGTGGAATCTTGTGTTTTTAAAAAATCCTTTCATAGAATCTTCCCTTTTTTAATACCACCTTTTTACTGGATTACGTTTGGCATTTTCACACAAGCATACAGTATATGTTGATCCCATCCATCCCCACTATTATCCTCCCTTGCTGTTCCATACACTCCCCTAGCCCCTTCCTCTTTTTTAGTAGTCTCCTTATAATATCACGTCATCATTTTTTTCTTTTCTTAGTTTCCACATGTTAAGGAAAACATTCGACACTTGTCTTTCACTACCAAATCCTTTCAATGATTAAGGGTAACAACATGTGGATACTAAAATTTTGCCCACTTTTCCAGTTTTTATTTGTGTTTTAAGACAGAATTTTCATCAGAAAAGATTGTTATTTTGTTTTATCTTCCCTTCAGAATTGTTAAAGGTTTCTGGGAGTGAGACTTAGGAAAGAACCAAACATGCTTGATTCATTAAAACATTGAACTTAAGAAACTCACTTCACTGACAGAGGAATTACAGAGTCTTAAATTAAAAGGATAGACAATATTGAAGCTAATAAAACCTAAAAAGAAACAGGAGTAGCTATATTCATATGCAGCAAAAGGGACTTTTAAAGTAAAAATCAGGAGTGACAAAAAGGCTAGTATATATTGATAACGGTAATAATTCATCAGTGAGATAAAATAATTATAAATATATATGCACAAAATGTCAGAGCACTCAATTATATAAAACAAACATTACAAGACATAAAAAGATAGGTTAAGCCCGTGTTTTAATTATTACACTGTCACCAATGGATAGATCATCCAGACAAAAAATTACATTGTAGATTAAATGTACTTAACAGACACCAACAAAATATGTTATCAGACTGGAGCAAAATATGCATTATTTTCATCAGCACATGGAATTTTTTCCAAAATAGATTATATTTTAGGCCATAAAGAATGTCTTCACAACTATAAAAAAAAATGGAAATAATCTCTTGCTCCTTATCAGATCATAATAGTATAAAACCAGAAACCAACAAATAACTGAACAAACACATTAACATTGAACAATGTACTTTTCTTTTTTGAGTCAAAGTCTTCCTATGTAGCCAGGGCCAGGCTTGAACTGGGAATCCTTCTGCCTCAGGGAACAGTCCACTTTTGAAAGAACAGTAGGTCATTGAAGAAATCAAGGGGAAAATTGAAAAAATTCTTAGGATCAAATGAAAACACAAGCTCAGTGTTCTAGAATCTGTGGATTGCACCAAAAGCAGTTCCAAGGTGGAAGCTTATAGCTATAAATTCATACATTAGAAAAACAGATCTATAAATAACCTAATAATGCAATCTAACAATTTTAGAAAAACAAGAAAGAAATAATAAAAATCAGTGCAGAAAGAAATGAAATAGACTAAAAGAACCTTGGGGGGGGTAAGTAAAACAGTTGGAAAAGAAGCAAAATTAACAAACTTTTCAGCAGGCTAACCAAAAGAGAGAGACTCAAATAAATAAAATTAGAGGTGAAAAAGTATGACAGCAGATACCATTGAGATCCAAAGGGTCATTAGGGAATATTTTTTAAAATTGTGGGCCAATAAATTGGAAAATCTCTGGAAAGACAGATATCTAGACATACATAGCCTACCAAAATTGAACCAAGAGCATATACAAAATTTTCATAGATCAACAACAAGAGATTGAAGCTATAATAAAATCTCCAAACAGAAGAAAACCCTGGAACGGATACATTCACAGCTGAATTCTACCGGAGAGGACCCCTCTAACCCCACCTCATACTGGGAATTCAATCCAGGGACTCACACATGCTAAACAAGTGCTCTACCACCTAACTACATCCTCTATCCCTTTTAAAAGCTTTTTATTTTGAGATACAGTCTCACTAAATTGTGATCCTCCTGCCCCACCCAGGCTCTGGAGTATGAAGATGTACAGAAATGCTTCACCATACCCATCTCTCCCTGAGTTAAAGAAAAAGCAATACCAATCCTCAAACTGTGCCATAAAATGCAAGGGGAAAAATGCTTCTAAATTAAGTATATGAAACCAGTGTTGACCTGACATTCAATAAGGAAACAACATCATAAAAGAACTATAGACCAAAGTTCTTGCTAAACATAAATACAAAAATTCCCCAATAAAATACTTGCAAATCAAATTTAGCAACACATTAAAAAGATCACGCACCATGAGGAAGTTGATTTTCTGCCAGGAATGCAAGGCTAGTTCACCATTTGAAAATCAAAAAACAAAATACAGCACATAAATAAAGGATAAAAGTCACACGGTTATCTTAGTAGGTGAAGAAGAACCTTTGATAAAATTCAATATATCTTCATGATCAAAACTGTGAATAAAATAGATCTAGAACGATCATTCCTCAACATGATAAAGTCTGTATAAGAGAAGCCAGTATCTTACTGAATGGAGAAAACACGAAAGCATTTTCTTTAAGGAACAAGACAAGGATGTTCAATCTTAACACTGGTATTTAATATAATATTTCAAATCTTAGATGGAACAGGGTAAAATCTTAAGAGAAAGAAATAAAAGGGATACGAATGGGAAAGGAAGTGGTCTAATTATTCCTGCCTAAAGATGGTATGACTCAGTACTTTAGAAAACCCTTACAAACTAGCAAATCAAAAAGGACTCTTAACCTGATAAATTCAACAAATTAGCAGGATACAAAATAGACATACAAAAATCAGTAGCTTTCCTGTACACCAATAATGAACTTACTAAGAAAGAAATCAGGAAAACCATGCCATCTACAGTTGCCTCAAACCACCCTCTCCACAGTGGGAAAAAAATTTTTTTTTCAAAACTCTGCCTAGGGAATACAACCTAACTAAGGAGGTAAAAAGAAAACCTCTACAATGAAAATAATAAAACACTGAAAAAAGAAAGTAAAGACCCTAGAAGATGGAAACACCTTCTCCCATGTTCGTGGGCAGAGATAATTAATACCGTTGTTTAAATGACCATACTACCAAAATTGATCGATATATTCAATGCAGTTCCCATGAGAATACCAATAACATTCTTAACTAGATTTTTAAAAATTGTAAAATTCATGTGGAAGCACAGATTCCTAAGTAGCCAAAGGAATCCTGAACAAAATGATTAGTATTGGAGGTGTTACAATATCTGATATTTAAAAAATTAATTTTCTTGGTACATTTTAGATACACATAATGAACACATTCATCATAGGGAATATGTGCCTATACATAATATATCTTGATTCTTATTTCCCCAATCCCTCCCCCTCCAACCCCTCTTCCCCTCCTTATTTAAAAAAACATGGTTCCATTTTTCTCTTATTTTTTTCCCTTTGTTTCTCCCAACCCCGTTCCTTGTTTCACTTCACATTTCAGCATTTTCTTCCTATTTCCCAATATATATTACCCATTTTGGTCTGTATTTAACGTTTCGGTTTCTCACACCGCAGAAACAATGAGAGATTTAAATGTGTGTCCAATTTATGTAACTTAAAGTGTATGGTCACAAGGTGCATCCATTTACCTAGAAATGTGTCAAGTTTATCCTTATGTCTGCCAGAGTAGTACTCCATTGTATAAAAATAGCCACATCTTCTTTATCCATTCATCCATTGATGGGCATTTGGGGTGTTTCTAACATTTTGCTATTATAGATTGTGTTGCTATAAATATGGGTGTGTATATATTGCCATGGTATGATGCTTTTCATTCTTTTAGGAAGATATCAAGAAGGGAAACAGCTAGGTCAAATGGAACCTTGAGTTTTAGTTTTTTGAGGAATCTCCACACTGATTTCCACAATGGTACCAGTCTACACTCATAACAACAGTGGAGAAGGGTTCCTTTTTCCCCACAGCCTGCCACCATTTGTTATTGGTTGATTTCTTGATGATAGCCATTCTTTCTGGATTGAGACGGAATCTCAGCATTGTTTTAATTTGCATCTCTTGAGTGACTTGTGATGTTGGATTTTGTCATATATTTATTTGGCATTTATACTTTTTCATCTGACAAGTGTCTATTCATTTCAGATACCCACTTTTGGATTTGGTCTTTAAATTTGGGAGATCTGACTTTTTTTTAGTTCTTTTTTTTTTTTTTTTGGTGGGTACCGGGGCTTGATCTCAGGACCTCGCGCGCCAGCAGGTGCCCGTGCTGCTGAGCAATATCATTGGCCCTTTTTTCGTATGTGGGTTCCGGGAGTCGAACTCGGGCCCTCACACTTGCCATGCAGGCGCTTACGCCACTGAACCATCTCACCAGCCCTTTTTTAGTTCTTTATATATTCTAGATAGTAGTTGTTTGAGGAAAAGTTGGCAAAAAATTTTTCCCACTCTGTGTGTGGGTTGTCTCTTCACTTTGTGTGTTGGTTTGCTTTGCTGTGCTAAAGCTTTTTAATAAGATGAAATTGCAGTTGTTGATTCTTTGATTCTTTATAAAATTTCCTGTTTGGGGTTTTGTTCATAAAGTCTTTGCATACCGCTGTGCCTTCAAGAGTTCTATTTATTCTATCTTCCAGCAGATTTAGTATTTCTTTTTTAATATTTAGATGTTTGATCCATTTTGATTTTAGTTCAGTGCATGGTGAAAGATATGGGTCTAGGTTTAATCTTTGGCATGTGGAAAGCCAGTTTTTCCAGCACCTTTTATTAAAGAAGCTGTCTTCCAGTGAAGGTGTTTGTCCCCTTTGCCGAAGATAAGGCAGTTGTGTGTGGTTGGAGTTATTTCTACATCTAATCTGTTCCATTGATCCTTGGGTATGTTTTGTTTGTTTGTTTGTTCTTCTCCCTCCCCCTGTCCCGTGTCCCCCCCCCCCCCCAATACCGTGATTTTTTTTTCCTGGTAGCTTTATAGTATAATTTTAGGCAGGGATTGTGATGCCCCTGCCTTGCCTCTGTTGTCCAGAATTGCTTTTTCTATTCTAGGTTTCTTATGGTTACAAATGAATTATAGAATCGTTTTCTCTAATTTTGTGAGGTATGCTCTTGGCATTTTGATCGGGATTACATTAAATGTGTATAACAATTTTGGAAATACTGCCATTTTTCTGTGTTTGTTCTTCCTAACAAAGAACAAGAGATGTCCTCCATTTTCTGATATCTTCTTTGATCTCCTTTTTCAGATTACTGTAGAATTCAATGTAAAGGTCTTTTACTTACTTCTTTAGTTGGATTCCTAAGTATTTCATTGTTTTTGATGCTATTGTGAAAGGGGTTGTTTCCCTAATGTCTCTCTCAGTGAGTTTATTTGCGTAAAGGAATGCTATTGATTTGTTGACTTTGTATGTAGCGATGCTGCTGACTTTGGTAGAAGTCTTTTAGTGGAGTTTTTGGGGTCTTCTATGTAGAGTATCATGTCATCGGCAAATAATGGTAACTTAACTTCTTACTTTCCTATCCTATTCCTTTTATTTCTTTCTTGTCTCATTGCTCTGGCTAATATTTCTGGAAGTATATTGAATAGAAGTGGTGATAGTGGACATCCTTGTCTTGTTGCTGATTTTAGAGTGAAAGCTTTCAGTTTCTGACTATTTAGTATGATGTTGCCTGTTTGTTCTAGATGGCTTTATCAGATTGAGATAAATATCTATTCTAATTTTTTTCTTTAGGATTTTTAGCATGAATGGGTGTTGGACTTTGTCAAATGCTTTTTCTTTGTCTACTGAGATGATCATGTGTTTTTTGTCCATGATTCTGTTAATATGGTGTGTTATATTTATTAATTTGTGTATGTTGAAGCATCCCTGCTTCCCTTGGATGAATCCTACTTGTTCATAGTGTATAATCTTCTTGATGATTTGTTGCGTTGCTTGCCAGCATCTTACTGAGGATTTTTGCATCTTACGTTCATTAGGGAGATTGGCCTGTAGTTCTTTTTTTGGTTGGATCCATCTCTGGTTTTCTTGCTTCCAAGAATGAGTTAGGGAATATTGCTTCCTTTTCAATTTCATTAGAGTCTAAGGAGGAGTGGCACTAGATTTTCTCTGAATTTATTGTAGAATTCAGCAGTGAATCTTTTAAGATCTCGGCTTTTCTTTGTTGATAGGTTTTTAATTACACCTTCTATTTTATTGACTGATATTGGGTTATTTATAATTACTATATCTTATTGACTCAGGTTTGGTAATATATATGTATATAGGAATCTGTCCATTTCTTCTGTGTTTTCCACCTTACTAAAATACATATTCTCGAAGTGTTATTGATGATCTTTTGTATATCTGCAGGATCTGTTGTGATTTCACCCTTCTTTTTCCTATTTGCACAGATTTGAGTCTTGTCTTTTCTTCTTTTTTTATTTTTCGATAAGGTTGGCTAAGTGTTTTTCTATTTTACTAAGTCTTTGAAAGAACCAACTCTTCATTGGTTGTTTCCTTAGTCTCAATTGCATCAATTTCTGCTCTAATTTTGTAATTTCCTCCATCATATGTGCTTTGAGTTTGACTTGCTCTTCTTTTTCCAGAAGATTGAGGTTCAGCATTAGGTGGTTTGAGCTTGCTCTGTTTTTCTGATGTGGGAATTCATTGCTGTATTTTAACCTCATAGAACTGCTTTCATTGTGTCCCATGAATTCCAGTATGTTATATTGGCATCATAGTTTATCTATAGAAACTGTCAGTGTTCTCCTTTAATTTTGTCTGTGACCCACTGGTTGTTTAGGGGGTGTTATTTAATTTCCATGTATGTATGCAGTTTTTGTTGTTTCTTTTGCCATTGATTTCCAAATTTATTGCACTGTGGTGTGGTAATATTCGTGGTGTCATTTCAATTCATTTGCCTTTACTTAAGCATGTTCTATGAGCTAGTATATGGTCCATTTTGTAGAATGTCCTGTGTGCACCTAAACAGAATATGTATTCTGATGTTGTGGGATGGAACACTCTTGTAGACATCTACTGAGTCCATTTGTTTAGAGGTTTGGTTCAGTTCTATTATCTCTTTCTTGGATTTTTGTCTATTTGTGTCATTGGGGTATTGAAGTCCCCATTACAATTGTGTTACTGCTTATTTGATTTTTCATGTCTGTTAATATTTGTTTTATGTAGTTGGATGCGCTGGTATTTGGTGCATATATATTTATGATTGTTATCTGTTCTTCTTGGATTGTTCCCTTTACAAGAATGTAGTGAATTTCTTTGTCTCTTTTGATCAGTCTGAATTTGAAATCCACTTTGTCTGCAAATAGTATAGCTATCCTTGCGCTTTCTTCCGGGTTCCTGTCACATAGAATATTGTTTTTCATCTTTTGACTTTCAGTCTATGCATTTCTTTTTGAATTAAATGTGTTTCTGTTATGTCGTATATTGTTGGTTTTTGCTTCTTGATCCATTCTGCCAGTCTGTTTCTTTTGATTTGTGATTTGAGACCATTAACATTGATGGTTATAACTGATATGTATTCACTTATCCTTGTCATGTTATTTTCCTGTTGTTGGTTCCCATTTTTCCCCCTGTTTAATTGCTTGCCTTGCCTGGTGGATTTATTCTATTAGAGTTCATGGAGTTGTAGTCCTTGTTATCTCCTTCTAGAATGTCCGTAAGAACATTTCGGAATGCTGGTTTGGTGTTCATGAATTTCCTCAGTTCTTTGTCGTGGAAGTATCTTCTTTCTCCATCAATTTTGAAAGATAGTTTTGTAGGGTACATCAGTCTGGGTTGGAGGTTGTTTTCTTTTAAGGATTGAAATACTTCACTCTATGCTCTCCTTGACGTGAGGGTTTGTGTTGAGAAGTCTGCTGTGAATATGATGGGCTTTCTTTATAGGTGATTTGTTTCTTTTCTTTAACAGCTTTTAATATTCTGTTCTTTTGTTGAATTTCTGGAACCTTGACTATTATTTTTCTTTCTAGATTTGTTTTGTTTTGTTTTGATCTTGGCTAATTGGAGTTCTACATGCCTCACTTACCTGTATGTCAGATTCTTTTTTCCTGTTTGGGAAGTTTTCTGCCATTATTTCTGTTAGCAGTCTTTTTTTTTTTTTTTTTTTTTTTTTTTATGTCATTTTTGCTATCTCCTGGTTTTTCTTTGACTTTGCTCAATCATATGTTGCTATTCTTTGTGCCATTTAGCAGCAGTTGCATTCATTTTTTGTGGTCCCTTGCTATTTTTAAGGAATCTCTCTTTCTATGATCTTTATCTGTAAACCTTCTTCTAGATCTGATATTTTTTTCTCTCCTTGTTTCTGCTGTGCATATACTTTCTATAGCTTTTTTAATTTCCCAGATATCTGTTTGAATCTGTTTAATGGATTCCCTTTCTTTCCTTTGTTGGGAATTTATAATTTCCATAATTTTTGTAACTCTTCTCTGTTTTGTTTTGTTTTGTTTTTAATCTGTGTCTAATCTGGATTCATTCACTATGTCCTTTATTATGATCATCATCCCTTTAGTTACCTAAGAAATTATTTCTGATTGGATTTTTTTCTAGAGCCTCATTCATCTACTTTGTTGCTTCTGCTGTTAACATTTCAGAGAGTTAAGGTGGTGGGTGTGTTTTGAATCGTTCCACCTCACGCCCCCTGGGTTTGCTTTGGCAGAGGTGTAAGTCTGGCATTGCATCTTGATTCTGTGTCTTGTCTTTTTCTTTTTGTTTTAGTTTAGTTTAGTTTCTGCATTGATGCTTGTAAATTGCTTATAGTGTAGGCAACTTTATTGCTAGCATCAAGAACTTCTTAGGAAATGACTATTTTTCAGAGATTCCTTCAAGGTGTACCTTGCTTTTTTGACTTTTGACTATTGAAAGATCTTACCTCTTGAATTTATTGGCGATGAGAAGTTAATGTCTATTTGGCTTAGCCCTTGGTTCTTTCATTCTGGCCTATAGTATTGTTTATGACCTTTAGGCTTCTCTGTCTTGGCATACAAGGAAGAACAACTGATTACATCAACTATGTCACTTGGCTAAAGCAGTACAATCAGTAATAAGAATAGCATCAAGCACAGCCTAGAAAATGGGATACTGTTGTAACTATTAATTTGCTACCTTTAACTGTAGAAACAAGAGTTGTAGTTATGTAACAAAATCTAAAAGAGACCAGAAAATGGTATGCAGTGAATAACCCCTCAATAGGGTGATTTTACCCTTAGGGGAGAAAAGTTAAAAGGTGCAAGAGGAAAAAATAGAGCAGCAGCAGCAGAAGAAGAGATTAGAAGCAAGGCTGAATGGTAAAGACAGACGATGCAAGCTTTGGAAAACTGCTGAAGCAGACAGGAGGGAAAGAAAGAAAAAGCAGAAACAAGAACAGAGCAGAACAAAAAAAAAAAGACTAGAATATTTTTCACACTCACATAAAGACAAGAACAAACACTTCAAGAAAAAGAAAAAAAAAAAGGCAAAGAAAGGAAAGGAAAAACAATGTCCACTTCACGGCATATCTCTGCTGTCACTGATAGATAAAGGGGCAGACAGAACCTAGATCTGTATTGGTTGGTTGCAGCAATCTTGCAGTAGAATTACTGTGGGGTGGTGAATATTCTTAGGAAGCCTGTGCTCTCAAGTCCACTGAAACTCAGTCTGCTTGTGGTTTCTGGCTGTGAGGCCTGAGTTGTTCAGCCCACAATATTCTCAGCACTTCACGCTAGCTTGAAGTTGGCTGTCACGATTTTTCATCTTGACAGTGGGAGCTCTGAGATGGAGCCAGCCCACTGCTCCTCTGAGTCTTGGGCTCACTTGGCCCCTTTCCAGTATGGTGACTGGGCAGTTGGTCTCTCCTGCCGACTTTTGAATTGGAACACTCAACAGCCGCTGTAGCCCGTGTCGTCCACTGGTGAGTTTCTCTGTGGAGGCCTCTGGAGTCAACTGCAATCACTGTGCTTCTGTAGGTTTCAGCTGCCTCTTTCACACGGCGAGCCAGGATTCAGGGAGAAAGTACCGTTTATCACTTCCTACTTCTGTGTTTAGGTCCCTCTCTTCACTCTCCCCATAAGCTGCAGTTCTATCATCAGATCCTTGCTAGGTCCTTGGGACCCACTTCCCCTTTTCTTCTCTTCTCCACGTTGCTATATTCCAGTGTCTGGACTTCAAATCTTAGGGAGACAGATTTGGTGCTGGTCACCAATCTTCCATCTTTGTGGAAGTCGTACAATATCTGATTTTAAAATATACTACAGAGCCATAGTATTAAAAGCATCATATTGGCATTAAAACAGGCATGTAGATAAATGGTATATAATAGAGGACCTAGAAAAATATGTATACACCTATGGCCAGCTGATTCTCAACAGAGGAATAAAAACACACATTGAAAGAAAGCCTTTGAACAAAACGGTGCTGGGAAAATTGGATATCCAGGTGTCTAAGATTCATTGTAGACCATTGTCTCTCACCGGGAATAAACTCATCTCAAAAAGGATTAAAGACCTAAATGTAAGACCTCAAATTTTCAGGCCAGTAGAAGAAAAATCAAAGGGGAAACACTATAATATATTGACATAGGCAGAAGTCTAAATAAGACTTCATAGTCCAAATAGGAATTCAGTATCTCAAAAGCAAGAATCTACAAGCATGGTTACATCATATTAAAAAGCAAAGGAAACAGTCAACATAAGAGACAGTCTACAGAAGGGGAGAGAATCTTTGCCAGCCATTCATCTGGTAGAAGACTCATGTCTAGAATATATAAAGCACTTAAAGAATTTATGCCAACTAAAGACCAAGCAATCCTGTCAGTAAATATGTGATACTACAGAAGAACGTAACAGGATGAAGCATGGAGGGAGAGAAAGGGATGGGTAGAGAGAGCAACTGGGAGGGTGGTTAGGATTGAAGCACAATATACCTATGTATGCAGATGGCACAGTAACATCCATTAATATGCATTAATAAAGATAACAAATAAAATGTATATAACTGCAAAAAACAAAGTTACTGTCATGGTTAAATGCATAGTGAAGAGCTGACTATTGTACTCATATACAAAATGATTGATTTGTATACTTTATGTAAGTATGTAAACACAGTAAAAACCTGTATTTGCACATCCTCTTAACACCTGTCATCATCAAAAAAACCAAACCTACATCACATCTTAAGCAAAAATGCAGAATCTCTTAAGAAATGTCTCAACTGCTAATGTTTGCAGTTCATGTTTCATTTGTTCATTTATTCAGCACTTATTTAGAGGAAGCACACAGAAAAGATTAACAGCATAACCTGGAATCAAAAAATCTCATTTTTAAATGTGACTTTGCAACTTCTTAATAAGCCTGTTCATGCAATTCTAGTACTTTTTATTATAAATTCATCTACACATAATGAAGCTAAGGATATGCAATTGGTCCTCTAAGGATTTGAAATTGGTGAATTGAAAATATTTGAAAACAATACAAATTAAAAATATATTATACCAACTTTCATTGATGCATCTATATTATTTATTTATTTATTTATTTATTTATTTGTTTATTTATTTATTTATTTATTTTTGATACCGGGAATCGAACTCACGAACTTACACTTGCCAGGCAGGCACTGTATATTATATTATTATAAGTAATATAGAGATGATTTGAAGTACACAGTACAGGAAAATGTCCATAGATTATATACAAACACTATACCATATGAAGGACTCTAACATTTGCAGGTACTGAAATCTTTCTGTGATACTGAGGATTGACTGTCAGTCACTTCCAGGGCTCTAGGAAAGCTTTCTTCTGCCCTTTCCAGTCTGTATTTTATTTTTCTAGGAGTACCTGCTATTTTGACTTGCATAAAATTAGTTTTATGTTTTTTGAACTTCTTGCAGGTGGATTTGTTATATGCTTTGTCTGATTTCTTTCATTCATTGTTAGGTATAGGAAGATACGTTATTTGCATGATTAGTAGTCACAGTGGAATGCTGCTTTATACTTCAGTGTGTGAATATATTTCCATTTATTTAGTCACTCTGTTGTTTATGTGCATTGTTTTTTCTGGTTATTATGCCTTGAGTTACTCTTTTTTTTTTTTGGTGGGTACCGGGGGTTGACCTCAGGACCTCGTGTGCCAGCAGGCGCCCGTGCCGCTGAGCGATATCACTGGCCTTTTTTGCGTGTGTAGGTTCTGGGAGTCGAACTCAGGCCCTCGCGCTTGCCGGGCAGGCGCTTACACCGCTGAGCCATCTCACCGGCCCCCTTGAGTTACTTTTAACATTTCTGTTCAAGTCTTTTTAGGGGTATTGGTGTATGTTTCTTTTGCGTATATATGCAGGAGTAGAATTAATGATTCATGAGTGGATTTATGTATGTGTGAATTTAGTGTGAGTACAGGTAAACATTTTCCCAAAAAAATGTATTATCACTTCGTATCTTGTCATACTATAAAAGAGAATCTATTTGTTCCACGTTATACCAACACTTGATTTTGTCAGTCATTTGTATGTTAGCTTTTTAGATGGGTGTATGTTGGTATCTGATTTTTGGTTTTAGTTGTATTTTTCTGATGATATTGAACACCTTTTAAGGCACCCCCCCTTTTTTTTTTGGTGGGTTCCGGGGGTCGAACTCAGGACCTTGCACTTGCCAGGCAGGCGCTTATGCCACTGAGCTATCTCATCGGCCCTTTAAGGCCATTTTTAAGTTTTCAGTATTTTTCTCAAGTTTCTCTGAAACCTGCATTCTTAGTCAAAATTCCAGCAGTGTGCTTTAAAAAATTAATTATTCTAAAGTGTACACAGGAAAACAAATTGTGTAGAAGAGACCAAACCAATATTGAAGAACTAAAAAGCTCGAAGGTTTTCACTAGTAGATTTCAAGTCTTACTGTAAAGCTATGGTAACAAAAGCAAATTGGTATTTACACAGTGTCAGATTTGTGGGATAGAAAGAGTCCAGAGACAACTGATTTATGATAAAAGCTCCACTTCAATGAGCAATAGTAAAAGATGATGTTGGAACGATTGCTTTCATGTGTTAAAGAATAAAATTTTCTTTTATAGATTGTGCTTTTTGTGTTTAAGAAATTTTTGCCAATCTCGAGGTCACTATGAATTTACCTTATACTTTCTGCTACTACATGTGTTTCTAGATCCAGTTTAAGTTTATTTTGTATATGGTGGGATGTAGGTTCACATGGGTTTTGAGCCATTTGAAATAAGTTGCAGAGATCATGACCCATTATCCCTACATATATAAGTGTATATTTCCTAAGAAGCTTATGTAAATATTATATAATTATCAAAACCAGGAAATTTGAATTCTAGGAGCCATTAGTGAATGAATAGTTAGACTCCAAGTTTGCCAGTTGTTTTAGTAATGTCTTTATATCTGTTTTTCCAGTCTAGTATCCAGCCATACACAAACCAGTATATTTATTTATGTGGTTACTCTTAATTTGCAGTAGTTCCTCATTCATCTAATTTTTATCATCTTGACCTTTTTGAAAATTAAACTAGGACATTTGTCTAACGATCGTGTATTTGTATTTGTTTTTTCATGATTAGATTCTGATTGTGCATACTTGGTAATAAAAAAATGTGTGTGTGTGTATATATATATATATATATATATATATGAAATATAAATTTCAAAAGATAGAATAAGTGAAATTCTATGAGAGAACTCATACAAACTCGATATGCACAATAAATTAAGATAGATAATCACTTTTCATGAATTGAACAGTAATTTCATATGTAAGTAATACATGGGGAGATGATTTAAGCAGTTCGTGTTCCACCAGGAAAACTTATAGCATCAGGTAGCATTTAGAGGTCTGTGCTGAGCTGTATCTAGCATGTGGGCAGTCTGACAGCCTGTTGTGGCATTCTCACCTAATGTAGACTTAATAATAGGACTTTAGTCCTGTGGTTAACTGTTAATGAGAAAGCAGTACTCTGCTTCCATAGAAATTGGGTTAGTGGCTTGGTTACTAAGGCATAGGAAATTAAGGGATGGACCATTGCTTGAGTTGGCAAATCAGAAGCAAGTTTAAAATGGAACTTTTATCACTTTCTTTCATTCAAGAGCATCACTAGATTCTTGTCCAGGAATAGAACTATTTCTGCAGGTGGCAAGAAAATAAAATAAATTAAAGAACAGCTTAATTCATCTCCCCATGTACTACTTACATAAGAAATTACTGTTCAATTCATGACAAGTGATTATCTGTCTTAATTTAGTGTGCAGGAACAGAGCCTGGCAGATCAAAAGTTATTAAATATTTCTGTATGCTTTATTATGTTTTTTTTTTTTTTTTTTTTTTATTTTAAAGAGAAGAAAAAACAAAACAAATCAAAAGAAGAACAAATTTTCAAACAAACATAATAGGAGGGTAACAATGGTTAATACATTATGTATTACTATCTTTAAGTTAGTTATTCAGGACACCAGACATTAGCATTCAATTGTCCAAATATTATTGGCACAAACCTTACTCTTCAATGAACTAAGTAAAAATGGTAGTGTATCTATCTTAACCATCTTATATATATATATATACAATTTTTTTCCCTTTCCCTTCTTTCTTTTCCCTATTCCAGTCTCTCTTCCCTTTTGACCAGTTTCTTTTTGATTCACCATGTCTATTGTACATTTTGGATCTTATTTACTCTTTCAGTTTCTCATACTAGAGAGATAATACGATGCTTACACATGTGCTTCTGGTTTATTTCACTTATGAGTATTTTCTCGAGTTGCATCCATTTACCTATAAAAGTCTCCAGTTTATCCTTCTTTATGGCTGAATAGTACTCCATTGTATAAAAATACCACATCTTTCTTATCCATTCCTCAGTTGATGGGCATTTGGTTTGTTTCCAAGATCTGGCTATTACAAATTGTGCTGCTATAAACATGGGTGCACATATATCGCTGTGGTATGATGTTTTTAATTCTTCTGGGAAGATGCCCAGAAGGGGAATAGCTGGGTCAAATGGGACCTCCAACCCTAGTTTTCTGAGGAATCTCCACACTGACTTCCACAGTGGCTGTACCAGTCGACACTCCCACCAACAGTGAAGAAGGGTTCCTTTTTCCCCACAGCCCCTCCAGCATTTGTTATTAGTTGATTTCTTAATAGTAGCCATTCTTTCTGGGGTGAGATGGTATCTCAGTGTTGTTTTAATTTGCATCTCTCGAATGACTAGTGATGTTGCACATTTTTTTGTATATTTGTTTGCCATTAGTATTTCTTCATCTGAGAAATGTGTATTCATCTCAGATGCCCATTTTTGGAGTGGGTCTTTAAATTTGGGAGGTCTGATTTTTTTGAGTTCTTTATATGTTCTCGATAGTAATCCTTTGTCTGAGGAACAGCTGGCAAACATTTTTTCCCACATTGTGGGTTGTCTCTTCACTCTGTTGGTGGTTTCTCTTGCTGTGCAAAAGCTTTTTAATAAGATGAGATCCCAGTTATTGATTCTTTGGGATAGTTCCCGTGCGGTTGAGTTTTTAATTCATAAAGTCTTTGCCTACACCAATGTCTCCAAGGGTTTTACCTATCCTACCTTCCAGCAGATTTAATGTTTCTGTTTTAATATTTAGATCTCTGATCCATTTTGAATTTAGTTTAGTGCATGGTGAAAGATATGGATCTAGTTTTAATCTTCGGCATGTGTAGAGCCAGTTTTTCCAGCACCATTTATTAAAGAGGCTATCTTTCTTCCAGCGAATGTGTTTGGCACCTTTGTCAAAGATAAGGTGGCTTAGTATGTCTGGGGTTGTTTCAGCATCTTCTAATCTGTTCCATTGATCTTCAGGTCTGTTTTTTTGCCAGTACCACACTGTTTTTATCACAGTAGCTTTATAGTATAATTTCAAGTCGGGGATAGTGATGCCCCCTGCCTTGCCTTTGTTGCCCAGAATTGCCTTTGCTATTCTAGGTCTCTTCTGATTCCAAATGAATTTTAGGATTGTTTTCTCTAATTCTGTGAGATATGCTGTTGGAATTTTGATTGGAATTGCATTAAATCTGTATAACAATTTTGGAAGTATGGCCATTTTTCACTATATTGGTTCTTCCTATCCAGGAGCAAGGGATATCTTTCCATTTTCTGATATCCTCTTCAATCTCCTTTTTCAGAGTACTGTAGTTTTCAGTATAGAGGTCTTTTACATCCTTCGTGAGGTTGATTCCTAGGTATTTCATTTTTTTGGATGTTATTGTGAAAGGTATTGTTTCCCTAATTTCTCTTTCAGTAAGTTTGTTATTTGTGTACAGGAAGGCTATTGACTTTTGAGTATTGACTTTGTATCCAGCTACACTACTGAATTTGCTTATTAAATCTAGCAGTTTTTTAGTGGAGTTTTTGGGGTCTTCTGTGTAGAGTATCATGTCATCTGCAAATAATGATAATTTAACTTCTTCCTTTCCAATCATTATTCCTTTTATTTCTTTCTCTTGTCTAATCGCTCTGGCTAAAGTTTCCAGAACTATGTTGAATAAGAGTGGGGACAGTGGACATCCTTGTCTTGTTCCTGATTTTAGAGGGAAGGCTTTCAGTTTTTGGCCATTTAGTATAATATTGGCTGTTGGTTTGTCATAGATAGCTTTTACCAGATTGAGATAAAGACCCTCTATTCCAATTTTCTGTAGGGTTTTTATCATGAAAAGGTGCTGGACTTTGTCAAAAGCTTTTTCTGCATCTATTGAGATGATCATGTGATTTTTGTCTTTGGTTCTGTTAATATGCTGTATTACATTTATTGATTTACGTATGTTGAACCATCCCTGCATCCCTGGGATGAATCCAACTTGGTCATGGTGTATAATCTTCTTGATGATTTGTTGGATTCTGTTTGCCAGTATCTTATTAAGGATTTTTGCATCTATGTTCATTAGGGAGATTGGCCTGTAGTTCTCTTTCTTAGTTGGGTCCTTCTCTGGTTTTGGTATCAGGGTAATGCTTGCTTCCAGGAATGAATTTGGGAGTATTGCTTCCCTTTCAATTTCATTGAAAAGTTTGAGAAGTAGGGGCGTTAGGTCTTCTCTAAATTTCTTGTAGAATTCGGCAGTGAATCCATCAGGGCCTGGGCTTTTCTTTGTTGGGAGGTTTTTAATTACATCTTCAATTTCATTGGCTGATATTGGTTTATTTAGGATTTTTAAATCTTCTTGATTCAGCTTTGGTAATTCATACGAATCTAGGAATCTGTCCATTTCTTCTGCATTTTCCATCTTAGTAGAATATAAATTTTCAAAATAGGTATAGATGATCTTCTGGATTTCTGCAGGGTCCGTCGTGATATCACCCTTTTCATTTTCAATTGCATGGATTTGAGTCTTTTCTTTTCTTTTTTTAATAGGTTGGATAAGGGTTTGTCAATCTTATTTATTCTTTCAAAGAACCAACTTTTTGCTTCATTGATTCTTTGTATTGTTTTTTTATTCTCCAATACGTTAATTTCTGCTCTGATCTTTATAATTTCCTCCCTTGTACGGGCTTTTGGCTTAACCTGCTCTTCTTTTTCTAGAAGCTCGAGGTTCACCCTTAAGTTGTTTATTTGCGCTTGCTCTATTTTCCTGATATAAGTGTTTAATGCTATAAATTTCCCTCTTAGGACTGCTTTCATTGTATCCCATAAGTTCCGGTATGTTGTACTGTCATTATCATTCAGTTGTAGAAAGTGACTAATTTCTTCTTTAATTTCATCTGTGACCCATTGGTTGTTCAGGAGGATGCTGTTTAATTTCCATGTGTTTAGGGAGTTTTTGTGGGATCTTTTGCCATTGATTTCCAATTTCATTGCACTATGGTCTGATAATATGCATGGGATAATTTCAATTCCTTTGCATTTACTTAAGCAGGTTTTATGAGCTAGTATGTGGTCTATTTTGGAGAACGTCCCATGTGCAGCTGAGAAAAATGTGTATTCTGATGTTGTGGGATGGAACACTCTGTAGACATCTACTAAGTCCATTTGTTCAAAAGTTTGGTTCAGTTCTACTATTTCATTATTGATTTTCTGTCCAGTTGATCTATCTTTTTGTGACAGTGGAGTATTGAGATCTCCCAATATAATTGTATTAGTGCTTATTTGATTTTTCATATCCTTTAGTACTTGTTTTATATAGCTGGGTGCATTGGTATTTGACGCATATATATTTATGATCGTTATCTCTTCCTCTTGGATTGTTCCCTTTACAAGGATGTAATGACCGTCTTTATCTCTCTGAATCCTTCTTGGCTTGAAGTTCACTTTGTCTGCAAAAAGAATAGCTACCCCTGCTTTTTTCTGGGTTCCTGTGGCATGGAGTATTGTTTTCCATCCTTTGACTTTCAGTCTATGAATTTCTTTCTGAATTAAATGTGTTTCTTGTATACAGCATATTGTTGGATCTTGCTTCTTGATCCATTTCGCCAGTCTGTGCCTTTTGATTGGTGAATTGAGACCGTTAACATTGATGGTTAAAACTGATATGTATTGACTTGTCATGATATTTTCCTGTTGTTGGTTCTCACTCTTTGTTTTTCCGCTTTCCGGCTATTTAATTATTTGCCCTGCCTGGTGGATTCCTTCTGTTGGGGTTCCTATCTCTTTCTAGAATGTCCTTCAGAACGTTTTGGAGTGCTGGTTTGGTGGTCATAAATTTTCTCAGATGTTCTTTGTCATGAAAGTATTTTATTTCTCCATCAATTTTGAAAGATAGTTTTGCAGGGTACATCAATCTGGGCTGAAAATTATTTTCCTTTAGAGCTTGCAATACATCATTCCAAGCTCTTCTTGAATTGAGGGTTTGTGCTGAAAAGTCAGCTGTGATTCTGATGGGTTTTCCTTCATAGGTGATTTGTCTCTTCTCCCTAACAGCTTTTAAGATTCTGCCCTTCTGTTGAATTTCTGGGATCTTGACTATAATATGTCTGGCTGAAGTTTTTTTTTGATCATGTCTAGTTGGTGTTCTAAAAGCTTCACTTATAGGGGTGTCAAATTCCTTTTCTCTTCCAGGAAAGTTCTCCCTGATTATGTCTTTGAACAAGGTTTTAATGTCGTTGATGCTATCTCCTGCTTTTTCATTTATTCCAATTATTCTTAAGTTGTTTATCTTTGAGTCATCTAGCAGCTGCTGAATTGATTTTTCATGGTCCCTTGCTATTTTTAAGAATTTTTCCATTTCATGATCACTAATTGCAAGCCTGTCTTCTATATCTGAGATCCTGTCCTCGCATTGGCTTATTCTGCTACAAATACTTTCAATGGAATTTTTTATCTCTTGGATATCTGCTTGAATCTGCCTTATAGATTCCATTTCTTTCCTATGCTGAGCATTCATGGTTTCTATAGTTTTCTTAAGTTCATCTATTTTTTTGTCTGTATCAGCTATAGTGTCCTTAAGCATGGTCTTCATTGTAGACATTATCTCTGCAGTTATCTGTGAGATTATTTCTGTTTTAATTTTTTCCAGAACCTCATTCAGTTGCTTTGTTGTTACCACTTCAGATAGGCCAGGTGGGTGGCTTTCGGATTGTCCCACCTCGTTGCTCCCTAGGTTTGCCTTTGGTGAATTGGATGTGTGTGGTTGCATCTTGTTTAAGTGTCGTCTCATTTTTTCTTTCTTTAATTCCTGGGGTGATGTTTGCAAATTACCTATAGTAGGTTACTTTATTGCTAGTGTTTAAGATCTTTAGAAGATGACTACTTCTCTGCAGTATCTTCCAAGTGGAGCTTGCTTTTAGGTTTTGAGCTTTCTGCCAGATCCTACCTCTTCAATTCGTTGGGTATGCGAAGTTGCTACCTGTTTGGCCCAGTCCTTGATTCTTTGGTACTGTGCCACTGTATTTTCTGTGTCCCTTAGTCAATCTCAATCATGAAATATCAGGAAGGAAAGATGTTTAGAACAATTATTTCACATTTGGCTATAATGTTAACTAAAGCATCAAACACAGCCTAGAAAATGACAGACTGAGCTAACCAGTTATTTACCACTTTTAGCTGTATAGAGTTGCGGTTATATAACAAAATCTAAAACACACCAGAAAAATTATATGCAGTATACAAGTCCTATGTATGTCAATTTTTCCTTGAGGAGTTTAAATTTAAGATGAGTTAAGGAGGAAATAGAGTATTGGGAGAAGAGGAAGGAATTAGATGTAAGGTTAGAGGACCAAGAGGGATCCCACTAAAATTGGGACACTAGTGCAGAGGACAGGTGGTAAAAAGAGAAGGAAGGGATAAAAGGAAGAACAGATCACAACCACAATCACAAAGAAGTTAGAGGCGCTGTTTACACTCATATAAAAAACCAGAGAGAATAATGAAGGAAAGAGCAAATACACATACAGAAACAAAAACAAAGATAAAAACAATAAAACAGACAGATCAAAAATAAAACCCCACCAAAAAACAAAACAAAACAAAACAAAAACAAAAAAACCCTTCGCCAGAACAAAAAACAAATCAGTGAGAAAAAAAAAAAAAAAAAAATAAAAAATATAAAAGAATCAGTTCCAGGTGTTGACTCTGTTGTAGGCAGGTACCTTGTGACAAAGTCCTGTTCTGTGCAGGTCCGTCCCAGTAAGCCAGGAGCGCCCTCTGGTGGGTGGTGAGCAGAGGCGCGTACTTTCAGGCAGAGACCAGTCTAGCTCGCCTCCGCTCTCGCCGCCCTTTCACGATCCCTGGGCCTGAGAGGCTCAGCGTGCTGTCCGGAGCGCGGGTTCCCTGCACTGGTTCCCCCCGCTCTTGTTTTTCGCCACGCCCCCCACAATGGCGCCGGGCCAGTCGCTCTCTGGCGCGGGACAGGTGTGGCTGAGAGTCCAGTCTCGTTCGCCTGCTGACCTCAGCACACTTTCGTGGGCTCAATTGAGAGGCCCTGTGTTGCCCTGTCCGGAGCACAAGTTCCCAGAGCAGTTTCCGAGCCGCTCTGAGTTTCGCCACACCCCCCACAATGGCGCCCGGCCGGTCGCTCTCTGGCGCGGGGCAGCTGTGGCTGAGAGACACTCACCGCCGGTCAGCGCCGTTCTCCGCCGCTCCCCTGCCCCGCCGCTGTCTCAGGATCCTCCGTGGGGGCTCCCTGGGCGCCAGCTGCCACCGTGTGTCCGTAGAATTGAGCCTCCGCCGGCGCTCCAACTCCCGGGATATTAGAAGGTGCACGCGCGCGGTCTGCTCCTTCTTTCCTTCTTCTTTGTTGGAAGTCACCCGTCACTGGTGCCGGGGGTCCCAGATTGCGCTTCAGAACTTTTCTGGGTTTCGGGGAGGCATCTCCCCCCCTCCTGCGCTTTCTGGGTCGCTATATTCCCGTGTTCCAATGGTAACTTTTAGAGAGAGTTTTGCTGCCTGCTTCTTACTCATCCGCCATCTTGAGGTCCACGTTCTTTATTATGTTTTGAAATAACTGTCATAATCCCACCCCATTCCTCCTCCCTCTCCTCCCTCTTTTTCTACATGGTGCTCATGTTCAAACTAGGCCTCACACATGCTAGGCAAGTTATTTAAACTGATCTAAATGCCCAGTGCAAAAAGAAGTTTTTGTTGCACTGGGGATCAAACTCATGAGCAGACATCACAGACAAGCAATCTGCAACTGAGCTACATGCCTAGCCCTTATGATTCTCATTTTTAAATCCATTGCACCCCCAAACTCCAAATGTGATTTCAGTGGGATAAAGTACAATTAAGTATTTCTCAGAATTGTTGAGGACTTAAAATTATACATCTAAAGACTTCATGTAGTCTTTCGTATTATGAGCTTGTCTGTTCCTAACTACATTAGGGAAAGTTTCCTGAATATCAGGTTTTTTGGTCTTTTTGTTTCGTTACTGTGCATTACTTTTTGGATATATAGTAGGAAAATTACCCTTATTGTAGTATAGTTAAGATATATTAGTAAATAGGACTTATATAGATCAAATGGATTTTTATTTTTCTTTCCTGCTGTATAACTAACACTAAAAGGCCTCACAGGTATGCTGATTAGTGGATGTTTTTACCTTGTGATCATGGAGTTTAGTTCATTCTGTAGATAAACTGTATACAACTCATATATAATTTGATGTATTTTTGTGTGACACATTTCCTGAACACACAAAGGTTTATTTATTGCAATATTATTTGTGATAACAAAATACTGGAAAAAAAATAAATGTCCACAGTAGGTTAATGGATAAGTAAAATAACATACATTATTTAGTAGAACACAGCAACTTTCAAGGAAGAATCAAAGCTGAGCATGATTGTGCATGCCTGTCATCCCAGCACTCAGAAGGCTGAGGCTGGAGGGTCCTTGGGACTTCAAGGCCAGCTTGAACTACATAGCGAGACCCTGCTCAAAAAAAAAAAAAAAAGACATTTTCTAGGTACTTCTGTAGATTCAGTACTATATTGATAGTGAACATGGAAGACCCCAAAAACTATACCAAAAGATACTAGAATTAATAACCAAATTCAGTAGCATAGCAGGATACAAAGACAGCATTCAAAAATCAGTAGTGTTCCTGTATACCAGTAATAAACTCATTGATAGAGAAATTAGGGAAACAACACTTTTCACAGTAGCATCAAGAAACATGTAATACTTAGGAATTAACCTATGTACAGAAGTAAAAGAGCTCTACAATGAAAACTATAGTACTCTAGAAAAGGAGATGAAAGAGTGTATCAGAAAATGGAAAGATATCCTTGTTCCTGAATAGGCAGAACCAATGTTGTCAAAATGGCCATACTTCTAAAACTGTTCTACAGATTTAACAATCAAAATCAAAATAGCAATAGAGCCAATGAGATAGCTCAGCGGCATAAGCGCCTGCCTGGCAAGTGCGAGGTCCTGAGTTAGACTCCCGGTACCCACATAAAAAGGGGAAAAGGGCCGGTGATATCGCTCAGCGGCACAAGTGCCTGCTGGCAAGCGCCAAGGTCCTGAGTTCGACCCCTGGTACCCACATTAAAAAAAAACAAAACAAAACAGCAATAGCATTCCTCACAGAACTAGAGAAAACAATCCTAAAATTCATATGGAACCAGGAGACACCTAGGAAGGAAAAGCAATCCTGGGGCAACAAGGGCAAGGTGGTGGCGGGGAGAGGGGGAAATAATAATCCTGGACTTCAAGTTACATTACAAAGCCACGGTGATAAAAACAGCACGGTATTAGCAAAAAAACAGAATCGTGGAACAGAATAGAAAATGCAGAAACACCTTCAGGCACGTTGAACTACCTTATCTTTGACAAAGGGGCCAAATAATTTTGCTGGAGGAAAGATAGCCTCGTTAACAAATGGTGGTAAAAAAACTGGCTGTTAACCTGCTGAAGATTAAACCTAGACCCGTATCTCACCTTGCACTAAATAGAAGTCAAAATGCATCAAAGATCTAAACATTAGAAGAGAAACACAAGTTGCTGAAGACAAAATAGGCAAAACTCTTGAAGATATACATAGGTATAGGCAAGGACTTTCTGAACATAACCCTGGTTGCACAAGAAATAATACCAAGAATAAACAAACGGGATCACATGAAGTTATATTTCTTCTGCACAGTAAAGGAAATTCCCAACAGAGTAAAGAGACAACCTACAGAATGGGGGGAAAAATTGCCAGCTAATCCTCGTGCAGAATTCTAATATCTAGAATATATGAAGAACTCAAAAAAATTAGTTCCCCAAATTTAAAGATCCAGTTAAAAAAATGGGCATCTGAAATGAATAGATACTTAAGATGAAGTAAAAATGGCCAGTATATACATGAGAAAATGTTCAGCATCTCTTTTAGAGAACTGCTGATTAAAACAACATTCAGATTCCATTTCACTATAGAAAGAATGGCCATCATCAGGAAATAAAAAAATAACAAGTACTGTCAAGGCTCCAGGGGGAAAAAAAACCCTTCTTCATTGTTGGTAGGAGTGGAAGCAGGTACAGCCACTACAGAGATTCTTCAGTAAACTAAAACTCAAAATTCCATTTTGCCCAGATATTCATACCCTTTTAGGTGTCTTACCAAAATGTTTAAAGTCATCATATTACAGTGATGCATGCATACTCATGTTTATAGCAGCACAATTTATAATAGCTAAATCTTGGAAACAGTCATTATGCCCATCAACAGAGGAATGGATGAAGAAAATTATTTATTTACTACAGAGTACTATTCTGCCATAAAGAAGGATACAGTTGAGGTATTTTTAGGAAAATGGATACACCTTGAGACCATAAAGTTAAGTGAAATCAATCAGAGAAATAAATTTAAATATCACATGATTTCTCTTATATTTTCTTATTAATAGCAAAATAAAAGATAATAGGATGTGGGGAGATCTTTTTCAAATGGGAGGGGGAGAGGAGAAGGAAGGGAAAAGGGATTTTAAATAAAGAATAGAAAAAATGGAAACAGCTTTTACAAGTGGGAAGGAAAGTAGGAGTTGGAGTAAGGAGGCATGGGAGGTGAAGGGGATAGAAAAAAAGATGTGTTACATGTATGTACAAACTCCCCATGATAAGTGTAGTACTGTAAACATGTACTAATAAAAAATAAAAATATGGATAAATACCAGCTGCACACAAGGAATGTGAACATTATGTACTGTAAACATTTACCCCCCTCAAAAAAAGATGATGATCAAGAGATAGGGGGAGGGGATGGGAGAGAGGGGTGGAAAGGGGATAAGAAAAGGAATTAAGATGTGTTATGTACATGTACCAACTTCCCACAAAGAATGTAAACATTGTGTACTTCACACATGCACCAATAAACTTAAATTAAAAATATAAAAAATATATTGATAGTGAAAATAGAATGTTACAGAACTACTCATAAATAGCAAAAAGCAATAGATGCATGGGTATTCATGTTTCTATATGTTTAAATGTTTCTGTAAGGGCATATAAGAGATTAATAATGATTGCTCTTAGCAAAAGAAGTTTTTGGCATGGTGACAAGGCTGGGAAACAAATTTCTGTTTTATAAGTTTTATCACCTTTTCAAATGTGGAGGTGATTATATTTCCAGTCAGTAAAGAAAAATAACATTTTTGAGCATATATTCTTCATATACATTCTACTGTGAAGATACTTATTACTTTATAAAGTGAGTAGTGATCAAATATTTAGAAGGGACCATAATCTCCAGTCCAAACAGGGTATGTACATTAAAGAATTATGTTTTCTGACAATATTAAATGGATAAGTATGCAGAATTATAACCTGTGAAGATGGACCTGGTGTACATAATTGAATAGGTAGAACTGGTAGTCTTACTTGCTATACAGGACTTTAGACTTTAACTTAATAATGAGAAATATTGAAGGTCAGATACTAAATAAGAATATGATGGGATTAGTTTTGTGTTGTAAGCATTATTGTGATTATAGTATTAGAATAGGGTGGCACTGTTTCAACGGAAATATGCTGTCAGCCACATATGCAGTTTAAAACTTTCTAGTAAGTAACAAATAATGATTAATTTTCATATTTATCAAATATGTATTTTGATTACACATACAAAATATAATTTCATCATATCAATGTAGATTTATTAATAAGATACTTATATGCTTTTTTGTGTGTGTGAGTACCGGGGGTCGACCTCAGGACCTCGCACGCCAGCAGGCGCCCGTGCTGCTGAGCGATATCACGTGCCGCTGAGTTCCGTGCCGCTGAGTTCCGGGAGTTGAACTCGGGCCCTCGCACTTGCCAGGCAGGCGCTTACGCCACTGAGCCATGTCACTGGCTCATATGCTATTTGAAGCTAGAGTTTCTATGTTGGATGATGCAAGTAAGGGATAGGAAAATTGAGATACATTTGACAGAATTGTTATCAGTGATTTAAACAGAAAGTTCAATATAAAGAATTACCATTTGAAAGTCATTTGTCATTTAGGAATTACAAGTTACAACAATGAGATACTATTGTATAACCATTAGAAAGGCTAAAATCCCAAAATCTGACACTAGCAATTCCCTGACAAGGATGTGAAGCAGTAGGAGAGCTCATTCATTGTTGTTGAAATATGAAATGTTATAGCCACATTTGAAGACAGTGTGACAATTTTATACAAAACTAAATTGTCGTCTTTTGGAGTATTTTAGCATTTGTACTGTTGCATGTATACATAGCCGATAAAATCATGTTCATACAAAAACCTGTTTGTGAATGTTTATAGCAGTTTTACTTACAATTGCTAAAGATCACTGGTCAAAACGTCCATCATTAGGTAAATGGATAGGAAAGTGTGGTACATCCATATAATGAAATATTATTCAGCAATAAGAAAATATTCCATTCAGCCACTAGAAGACATAAATAAATCTTAAATGCATATTGTTCAAGTAAAAGATGCCAGTTTGTTAAGGGTACGTGTTGTAGGATTCCTTTTTCATGAATATCTGTAAGAGAAAAAGTATGATAACTATCAAGAAATCAGTAAGGGGAAGGATTGCATGGGTGAAACACTTTTTGAAATGAAACTCTTCACTCTGATACTATAATTGTGCATATACAGCACAATAAATTGGTAAAACCTACAGAACTGCATAATACTAAGACCAAATTTTGTTCATATGTACTGTACTGGATATATTTTTCTTGCTTTGTCCACTTCAGTGCCTAGAATCAAAAGACACCTCAGTAGCAAGGAGCAAAGGCTAGTGTTCATATGTTCATCTCTAATATCATTCTCTAATAAAAGGAACCAAGAGTCTTTGTAATATTGGTTGGTTCTAGGACTGGGGAAAGGGAATATTCAAGGTGAGTCTGGAGCATCTTATAATACTAGTAAGTAGCCAAATTGCCAAAACCAAACAAACAAAAAGCCTGTACGCAATGATAGGAGTATGTCAAATGAACACAGAAGTCATGTGAAAGAGCTCCCATTAGCCAGAGCTGGAGCAATTTGAACAGTGAAATAAAATGACACCGAATTGTAACCTAAAGTATAAAACAAATGTTGACAAGTGCATGTTTAAGTGGCTGAATAAGTAAGTGGGGAAGAATAGACAAATGTCTCATTTGGAAGAATTCTAGTGATTTATGTAATTATAAGTGTGGGTTATGTGTAGTTACTTTCTTCCTAAAGATACATTTTGGAAAAGGGACTAAAAGTAACTTAACAGTGGAGAAACCTAACATATATTCCTTGAATTTTGTTAAGGTCAGTGTCAAGAGTGATGTGTCATGTTAATAGTATATACCTTTATATACTTAGGTGATAAAAATGACACTGTACTCCTCTCTTTCTCCCCTAAATCTACAATCATAGTCTAATGACAGAAGCAGCAGAAAATTTGCAATGAGGGACCTTTGGGAAAAAAACTGATAAGTACTCTTCAGAACTGTTAAGGTCATCAAAAATCAAGAGAATCTGGGAAACTGTCAGAGACAAGAGGAGCTTATGGGGAAGACATGATGACTAAATGTAGTATGAGATCCTAGATGGGTTCCTGGGCCTGGAAAAGGTCATCAGACAAGAGGAAATATTTTAATCAAGTGTGGATTTTTTTAGTGTACCAAATAATTAGCAAACATGCTAATTAGCAAGTATGCTATATATTATGTTAATAATAGGGTAACTAGGTGTGAAGTATATGGAAATTCCCTATGGTATCTTCATAGGTTTTTTTTTTTTTTTTTTTTTTTTTTTTTTAAATATGTGGATGCGGGGAGTTGAGCTCAGGACCTTGCACTTGCCAGGCAGGTGCTTATGCCACTGAGCTATATCACCAGCCCCCTCTTCATAGGGTATTTTATTTTATTTTATTTTATTTTTAATGTGGGTACCGGGAGTCGAACTCAGGACCTCGTGCTTGCCAGCAGGCGCTTGTGCTGCTGAGCAATATCACTGGCCCTTTTTTCCTTTATGTGGGTACCGGGAGTTGAACTCAGGACCTCACACTTGCCAGGCAGGTGCTTACGCCACTGAGCACATTGGCCCCATAGGTTTTTAAAAATTTTTATTTTATTATTATTTTTTTGGTAAATCTAAAACTGTCCTAAGAGTAGAATATTTAAAATTTCAGCAGTTAATTCATTATATATTGATCCACACAGAAAATTGAGGATTTTATGTGAATTCCATGCTACGCTTTATAGTGTTCCTCCAGTGCCCTGTATTTATAAAGCCTAGTACTGAAGCAGATGGCAAAAGAGTACTTTTTGTTTTTTGTTTTTTTTGTTTTTGTTTTTTGAGACAGGTTCTTGCTATTTAGTTGAGGCTGGCCCTGAACTTACTATGTAGCCCAAGTTGGCCTCCAACTTGCAGCAATCCTCCTGCCTCAACCTCCTGAGTGCTGGGATTACAGGTGTGTGCCACCACACCCAGCACGAGTAGTGTTTATAAGGTCCAGTTCCAGGACTGCAAAGCAAGACAAGGATGAATTTGGAGACAAAGAACAATAAATTGGTAATTGGAAATGTTATAATGAGAATTGAATTAAATTACTCAAATCAAAGTATGGTGATTGAGAAGATGCTTGCGACCTTAGGGTAACACTAACAGATAAGGAATACAGTACTGCCAGGGAAAAGGTATCTGAAAGGGAGGAAATCATGTGGCCTCTTTAAAGTTTTGAGAAATGTCTGCTACATTTTGCAACTTTGATGTTATTGGTTAGTTTAGTGAAACACAGGGATTATGTATGAATGAATGAAATTTGCATGATTGAATACAGTGACCATAGACCATTTTTCGTATTACCTTTGTCTCTAAAGGTAAAACATTGATAAGATGCTGGCTGGGATTAACTTAAAAAACTGGGGCAAGGCATGGTGTGTTAAAGATGTAAACTTCATCAGGCAGGAATGTTCCTCTGCTTTATTGCTATATTCCCAGTATCTAGAATGATTCCAAATATGTTCACAGTGTATTTGTTGTCTGATCAAGAAATACACGAGACCTTCAGTAGGGGAAAAAGTTGAATATATAGCATTTCCCAGGAATGTTTTATTAATAAGGTTTCTGAAGAAGCAGGAAAGCATTGAGAATGTATAAAGTAGGAAGTGTCAGTAGTGGACATGGTTAAAATAGTGACTATTGATTTTTTTTTTGAGCATAATAGTCAATTTTTTTTTTTTTTTTTTGTGGGTACCGGGGGGTCGACCTCAGGACCTCGCGCGCCAGCAGGCGCCCGTGCCGCTGAGCGAAATCACCAGCCCCTTTTTCGTATGTGGGTTCCGGGAGTCGAACTTGAGCCCTCGTGCCTGCCGGGCAGGCGCTTAAGCCGCTGAGCCATCTCACCGGCCCAATAGTCAATTTTTTATCTTTGTTTTCATATCTTACATGTATGAACTTGTGTTTGTTTGTTTGTTTGTTTTTGTGGGTACTGGGGGTTGACCTCAGGACCTTGCGCGCCAGCAGGCGCCCGTGCTGCTGAGCAATATCACCGGCCCTTTCTTCCTATGTGGGTTCCGGGAGTCGAACTCGGGCCCTCGTGCTTGCCAGGCAGGTGCTTACGCCACTGAGCCATCTCACTGGCCCTGTTTGTTTAAAGTATACTTTTACCACTGAAAACAAATTGTAAAGTTGCCTCTTTTTTTGGTTGGTATTTATCTTTTATCTGTAATAGTGCTAAAGAGGATCAAATATAATTTGAGATCATTTTGTATAAAGCACAAAATAAGCTGCATTTAATGTAATTTTTCTTCATCTTTTTATTATTCAGTCTACAAATAAGAAACCTCGAAAATCTCCAGGGGAGAAGAGCAGAATTGAAGCTGGAGTTAGAGGGACAGGACGTGGAAGAGCTAATGGGCACCCTCAACAGAATGGTGAAGGGGAGCCTGTCACATTATTTGAAGTGGTGAAACTGGGGAAAAGTGCAATGCAGGTAAATTTTAATAAATTTTATTTTGTGTATAATACAAAGTGGTCAGTAATATATGTGGGATCTGTCAGTGTCTTGTTTTGACACTCTGTGTAAAAAAAATTTTTTTGCTGTTACTACAAATTGAATCATTGATCTTGCCCATGCTAATAGGCATATTCACTGTTACTGAGCTACCCTCCCCCCAAATTCCTGTACTCTTTTTTATTTTTATTTTTGGTACTGGGAATCGAACTCACAACCTCGCACTTGCCAGGCAGGCTCTGTGCCGCTGAGCTATATCCCCGGTTGTACTCTTAATTATTATGTAACCAAAGATGTTTATTCTTAAAGTTTTTTGTTTTGATTTGGTTTCTAAAGTGTATGAAGAAAAGCATTTTGTTTAATAGTAATATGTACTTTGATGAAATTGTGCTAAAGAAGCTGATCAGTATATAATAGGAGATGCCCAAGAGAATTTTTATTGCCTTTTTAACATTTTTTTAGAATGTGGTTTAATATAAAAAATATATATTGCAAAATATTTGCCTAACATACGAGCAGTCTTTTGTAACTTTGTTACTCTATTTTATCTATTCTCATTTACGCAATAAATATCATTAATTGTTCTGTATGTGAATGATTTTATTGGCTTCTTAATTTATTATAAGGATATACCCTAATTATTTTACTGATCCTTTAGTATGCTTTTTTTTTTTTTTTACTACTATGAAGTCTGTTATTATTTATGTTTGCATCTCTACATAGTTTTTCATTTTAAAATACTAGGGTGGAATTAGTTGGTTATAGGGTATTTCTAAACTGAATACATATGTGCCGTATTTCTTTCCAAGAAATTGAATTAGTTTACTTTTCACTGGCAGTATGCGCCACACATTTCTTTCTACCAGTGCTAACAATTTTAATTCATTATGATTTTAATTTGCATTTTTGATCGTCAGTGATTGATAATGTATTAAACTATTCTACTTAATGCTCATTTGCTCATTTTAAAATTTCATTAAGTTTAGGTAATTTAACAAAATTACTTTTAAAACGAAGACAGGAAATTTGTCGTTAGTATATGTTTTATTTTAAATCTGTGTTTCTTTTTTTTTCGTGGGTACTGGGGGTTGACCTCAGGACCTCACATTGCCAGCAGGCGCCCATGCCGCTGAGCGATATCACCAGCCCTTTTTTCGTATGTGGGTTCCGGGAGTCGAACTCGGACCCTCGCGCTTGCCAGGCAGGCACTTATGCTGCTGAGCCATCTCACCAGCCCCTTTGTTTCTTTTTGAAGCTTTACTGGAGTTCAGTGTTTATTGCTTTTATCCCATGTTGTCTGGTTGATGTGATCTTGGAATTTGTATGTTAGAATGATGTGAAATAGTGGCATTATTCTAAATGGTAAAACATATACTGAATTTCCAGTTATCCAAGTAACAAATGACAGTGTGTGAATTACTAATATAATTTGAAAACAGATTAAGTTACCTTTAGCTATTACGCTTAACAATTTACTCATTATACTTTAATAGAAAAATTGTTTACCAGCAGAAATACTGATTCTTGAGATCTACTTTTGATTTCTAACTTGAGGTAGATACCCACATATGGAGAAAAATGAGGGCAGTGACTATATAAAATATTAATGGTTTCTTTTCAGCATTTTGCTGTTTATGTAAAAGTTTATTTTACTAGGTTTTGGTATATATAATAATTTTAATGCATATTGTATTAAAATTGAAGACCAGCTTTTATATAATATGAACAAGATCAGGGCCGGTGAGATGGCTCAGCGGCATAAGCGCCTGCCTGGCAAGCGCAAGGTCCTCAGTTCGACTCCCGATACCCACATACGAAAAAAGGGCCAGTGATATCGCTCAGTGGCACGGGCGCCTGCTGGCGCGCAAGGTCCTGAGGTCGACCCCTGGTACCAAAAAAAAAAAAAAAAAAAAAAAAAAAGAACAAGATCATTTCATCACCTATATTTGAAACAAAATATTGACCAATATAAGTTTTTCTTCTATTCACTGTGTTCTGTTCTTCATCCAAATACTCTTCCCTAAGTAAACCATATCACACTATCATTCTCATACTTAAAATTTTGTATCAACACTTCCTGGAAGATAAGAATTAGTAGTTAGGACTCTGGGAGCCTTCCATAATTTGGTTTTGACCTACCGTTTCAACTTCACCTCACTCTTGAAATCTGCCCCAAATCCTTTTTCTTTTTTATACTTTTTTATGACTTATTAGTCATGTTATATTTTTCATACTAGATATGTGAAGATTAATCTACAGATTTTTGTAGTTTTGTTTTTCACTCAACAATCTTATTAGAGGTATTTTTTCCTGTGCATTTATATACTAGTTTTTTTTTTGGTGGGTACTGGGGGTCGAACTCAGGACGCTTGTGAGCAGGCACTTGTGCCGCTGAACGATATCACCGGCCCTTTTTTCTTTGTATGTGGGTACTGGGAGTCGGACTCAGTACCTCACGCTTGCTAGGCAGGCGCTTATGCCACTGAGCTATCTCACCGGCCCTACATCCTAGTTTTTAATGCTTGTATACTTCTAACATAGCTGGGCATGATTTATTTAGCAAGTGTTTATTTGGCTAGCTTGCAGTTTTATTAAAAACAGTACTTTTTTTTTTTTTTTTTTCCTAATATGTGGGTACCGGGAGTCAAACTCAGGACCTCGCACTTGCCAGTCAGGTGCTTATGCTGCTGAGCTATCTCACTGGCCTCCAAAACAGTACTTTTTAAATTGTTTTCATTTACACATTTGAAGTTAAATGTACTAGTTTTTCATAATATAAATTTCTGAGAGCAGTTGCCTAAGCAAAGGGAATGAATATTTAAAAAATTAAAAAGGTTTTTCCATTGATGGTAGCATGGTAATTTCACTTTTGTTGCATTCTCACTTCCTTCATAAAAGAATGATAAACTATTAAAAAGAGATTATAAACATTAGTGAAATTTGAAGCAAACTATTTTTTGGTTTGTATAAAAGAAAACTACAAAATGATGAACAGTATTTGGCTTAGGATAGAGAAGCAGATACTTATAGCCAAGAATTTGCCACTTATCTGTTTAAAAGACTTACAATGCTTTATAAAGAATATAGGAATATTCTTAGGTTTATTTCATTAGCCAGGGCCTAACTCTAGTCTTCCTGTTTGTAAAGAAGGCTGAAGAAACCAGTGATTACTAATGCAAAGATTTATGTTTATAGTGATCATACATTTCAGGTTGCCCTTTTTTTTTTTTTTAATATGTGGGTACTGGGAGTTGAACTCAGGACCTCACTCTTGGCCAGGCAGGCGCTTATGCCACTGAGCTATATCACCAGCCCGAGGTTGCCTTTAAGATGCTCAGTTTATTCTTACTGCCCATGGGTTTATTAATGAGATTCTTTAAATGCTTAAAGTAGTTTTAGTTTATCTGTAAGATAATTTATATCAAAACCCCACTCAGAGGAAATCTAGGGATGAGTGTAGAGAGAAGACAAATGACCTTATCACGATCACCCAAATTGAAATGTTTGATAACTTGATTGGTGTCAGTGTCTGTCAAAACTCCTAGTGTTATCCTGGGAAAGGAAGTTATAAGCCCACATTGTATGATCTGGGTCTTTGATGAAGTGTCCCATATGAGCAAAGGTAATGGCAAAAACATTAAAGGGAAAGAATGAATAAATAAGTTTAAAGTGCTAGAAAAATGCCACAAATTTGTAATGTAAAATATAGAATAAATTAAACTAAACAAGAATTGATATGTATGAAGGACCAGTCTTTTTTTTTTTTTTTTATGTGGGTACCAGGGGGTCGACCTCAGGACCTTGTGCGCCAGCAGGCACCCGTGCCGCTGAGCGATATCACCGGCCCCTTTTTTGTATGTGGGTTCCGGGAGTCGAACTCAGGCCCTCGCACTTGCCGGGCAGGCGCTTAAGCCGCTGAGCCATCTCACCGGCCCTGAAGGACCGGTTTTGAAAGCTGAAAACAAATTGTTGAAGTACAAAATCCAGTAAATTAGTTTTACTGAGGAAAAATGCTATATTAGATGCCATCAAAGGTAGATTCAAGAATTGGTGTTCATTAGGTATTTACTTAAAAAGCAGACCAGAAAGACAAAAGAGGAAGGAAAATATGACAGAGCTATTTGGAGACTTTAGTAGTGATTGATCATTTCAGAATGTGCCAGGGGATGAGATCAGAGGGAATAAAGAAGATAGAGTTTTTGAAGAGATAATTTTGGAAAAGTTTCTAGGCAAATTTTCTTAGATTCAAGGTTTTTATCAAGAGTAAGCACAAAGAGTAAAAATAATTACATAATTATAAAGATTATATTTTAACCTTAGAATAATAAGGAAATATTGAAGGAAAATCTTGAAAGATTTCATCGAGGGATTTCGGATCCTGTTCTCTAACTACAATGCAGTTAAATTTGAAATACACAGTAAAATAAATTCCAATTGTATTGTACTTGGAAGTATAAAATGATGCTTTTAAATATAGAGTTGAAGTGTGGATGTTAGTAAAAGTAGTGTTAGTGAAAATGTTGGGACCAGCTAAAGTACTTTTTGAATAGATAGTTCGTTTTAAGTCTCTTAATGTTAAGCCATAGCAGTAGAAACTAGCAAAAGAAAAACAGCAAACCTAAAGTCATTAGGAAGAAAGGAAATGGAAAGTAGAAATGTAAATTAGATAGAAAAGCAAAGGTTAAAGAAAGTCTACTGAATCCCAATATTTGGGTTCAACAATTTAAAGATTTTGGTGTTATTTTAGGAATGCAAGAATAGTTTAATATTAGAAACTCTAAACTGAGCAATGATATTACAGGAGAAAAACCTACATACCTGCCTGAATTAATGTAGAGTATTTAAAAAATTAATTTGCTGTTCATAATAGACAAAAACTCCTTTGATGAATTTGGAACAAGAGGGAATTTACTTAGCCTAATGAACATTACCTCTCCAAAACCTACAATCTGCAGGCCATCTCATGTCATCCTCCCCTTCCCCTGGATGTGCTGGCAATTCGATCCAGAGCCCGGGGCATGTTAGCATGCACTCTGCTAGAGCTAAGTCCCTATCCATTTTAAAATTTTATTTTCAGACACTTGCCCAGGCTGGTCCTGAACTCACAGTTCTCCTGCTTCAACCTTCCAGGTAGCTGGGAATACAAGCATGTACACTATGCCCTGTTTTACATCATGTCATTTTTGACTGTGAACTGTAAATGTATTCCCAGGAACAAACTTTGTTCACTGCTATTCATTACTCACTATACTGGAAACTCTGGCCAGTGAACTGAAACAAATAATAATAAAAATAAGAAAGTAATTAAATATTCAAGGAAGTGCTGTAACAATTGCAAAGAAAGATGTATTCATATTTGCACAGGGTACAATTGTTTGTGTTGTAATTTTAAGAGAAACTTATAGACTGTTGTAACTGAGAGTGCTCATCAAAGTTCCTTGATAGAAAATTAACATTAAAAAGAAAACCACTAGTCTTCTACTAAACAGTAATTTCCAGTTACAACAAGTAATCAGAACCAGCCCATTTAAGGTAAAAATAAACTCAATAGGATAGCAAAGAAAAACTTAGTAAGATTTTGGATGAAACAGAATAAAATACGGTTTTATAGCCAGCATACAGAGTAATGTAAGGTCTGACAATAAAAAGAGTAAAGAATGGAACAGAAACTGGTAGAAGTACAAATCTGTGTAACTCCTTTGGAGAACATTTTGGCAACAGCAGGTTGAATGATCTGTTTCAGTTTTCATTCACTCAGTAAATATTTAATAAGTATCTGCGATGTGGGAGCATCTTTTCTGTCTCCCTTCTTTCCCTCCCTCTTCTCCCTACCCTTCTTCTTTCCTCCCTTTTTCTTTCTCTCCCCTCTGTTCTTCGCATTTCCCTTCCTTCCGCTTTCCCTTCTTTCATTCTGTTCTTTGAATACAACAGTAGAGAAAAGCAATTTAATTGGTAGATGTAACTTGTAGAGTCTCTACCCCCTGTGCCATCCTGGGAATCAATCCCTGGGCTTGGAACATGCTAGGCAAGCTCACTATCACAGAGCCACATCCCCAGGCTAGTAAAGTTTTTACATGTTTATGAAAGAGTCCTGCCTTCATGGAACATCGTCTAATGACAAATAGATGTGATCAAGTACTTTAATAAGAGAGATAAACAGAGTGATTTGAAAACTCTAAAAGTTCACTTAGGCATGTCTGGAGGACAGCGTGGTGGAAGACTTGCCAGAAAAGGTTAAGACTGGGACTAAACCTAAAAATATAAACAGGAAATTCAAAGATGAAATCTATGCACTAACTATATAAGGTACAAAATGTCCTAGTAAAATGGAAGAGACTAGATTCTGAACATTGAGTACTCTGACATCTTATGAAATTAATGCTGTTTTAGAAAGGAAATGACTTGGTCATACTTTCATTTTTAGAAATACCTTTCTAGGAGCAGTGTGGATAATTTGCAAGTGGAATGAGAGTAGAATCAAAAATCAATTTGAAGGCATTTTTTATCAATACAGTTGTGATGTAGTAAAAGTTCAATTTTACAGAGTATCAATGAGGATAGAAAGTGACAGATTTTATAAATATTTAGGCTATGAAATTATTCTGAAAAATAAGAAAAGAGGAAAGAATCTAAAGTGCTACCTAGTTTGACTTCGTGGTGTTTGCTGATAAAAAATTTATATGAATGTAAATATTTGAATTTGGGTTTGAAATAGTTTGATTTTACTTAAATTGCTGACACTAAATGCATGTTAAAGTTTGAAACATTCAAGCTGTTTATTTAACCTAATTGGTTTTTTTGTTGTCATTATGAGTTAATAAGCACTTGAATGAGTTTCTGTAATTCATTGGTATTGAACCTTAGTTCATTCAACAAAAATTGAGAGGTGATTCAGATATTGATTTAGGCACAAGTGATATAGTATCAGTTGAACATGCCTGAACATTTCCAGTCTCTCAAAGGAAGAAATTATCCATATTGATCAAATGACCTATTAATATATGATTACAAACAGCTGATTAATGTTAAGGTGACTCTGGTCTTAGTGTACTAATAATATCAACTTGTATGCATAAGCAATTGTCAGCTGATGAATGAAGTCTACCTAGTGAGTGGGACAATTTGTTCTTCTCTTTGCCTTTGACAAAGAACTTTATTATTATTTTTTTTTTTTGTGGGTACCGGGGGGTCGACCTCAGGACCTCGTGCGCCAGCAGGCGCCCGTGCTGCTGAGCGATATCACCGGCCCCTTTTTCGTATATGGGATCTGGGAGTCGAACTCGGGCCCTCGTGCTTGCCGGGCAGGCGCTTAAGCCGCTGAGCCATCTCACCGGCCCCCAACCAACTTTAAATGTAAAACCGATTATGTCCATTTAAGTACAATTGTGAATAGATCCATGTCTTTGAGAACATATAATCTGTGATCAGCCAGTCATTCTCTCTCCCAAACTTTGTTCTAATGTTCTAGACCTTTTTATTTATTTATTTATTTTTGTGGGTACGGGGGTCGAACTCAGGACCTTGTGTGCCAGCAGGCGCCTATGCTGCTGAGCGATATCACCGGCCCTTTTTTCATATATGAGTACTTGGAGTCGAACTCAGGACCTTGCACTTGCCAGGTGGGCGCTTATGCTGCTGAGCTATCTCACCGGCCCTAGACCTTTTTTTTTTTATTTTATTTATTTATTTTTTTGTGGGTACTGGGGGTCGACCTCAGGACCTCGCGCGCCAACAGGCACCCGTGCCGCTGAGTGATATCACCAGCCCCTTTTTCGTATGTGGGATCCGGGAGTCGAACTCGGGCCCTCGCGCTTGCAAGGCAGGCGCTTATGCCGCTGAGCCATCTCACCGGCCCCCTAGACCTTTTTAATGACTTTGATTTCTTCTGCTCTCCAACTTACAAATTCATTAGATGTCAAATCTACATATGAAATGCATTGGAATTCTCCCTGTTTCTTTGGGCATGAGTTTTATCCTATGATTACATTAAACAAAATAAAAAGTAGCTGAGGACTTATTTAAATCTGATCCATTAAGTGTTTTAGATGATAGTTATATAGTAACTCTTACAGGAGATGTCCACTCTAACATTGCCTCAGAAATACAAACAAAATAATTTATAATAATTTTTTTTTTTTTTTTTTTTGTGGGTACTGGGGGATCGACCTCAGGACCTCGCGCGCCTACAGGCACCCGTGCCGCTGAGCGATATCACCGGCCCCTTTTCCGTATGTGGGTTCCGGGAGTCGAACTTGGGCCATCGCGCTTGCAAGGCAGGCACTTACGCAGCTGAGCCATCTCACCGGCCCTATAATAATTTTTAAATGTTCATTGAAAGGCTTAAGGTTTAAGAATTATTTACATGGCTGATGAATGTCTTCAGAACTGTAAGAAAAATGCTACTGAGGCATTAGAGGAGAAAACAGATGTACTATTGACTGAAATGAAATTTTAACAAAGATGAGTGAAAGATACTGAAAGATGGAAATACTGCAGTGAAGATGAGTAAAACCTTGTAGAACTAAGCAAATATAAATACTTGAATAGAAGTAATGTGACAGTATAATAAAAGAAATAATGGCTTACAGTATAAAATATTAGGTACAAGACTTAAACTCATATAAAATAATTAAACATTTAGATTAAATTTACCTGAGTATAAATATGGAAAACTGAAAATAGCAGTTGTTTAAACAAAATAGAAACATTTTTGTCATGTAAAAGATTATAGATATGTGGTCTTTTCTATGGGGATAGGTGGATTGTCAAATAATTGAAGTTAATACTTTTATCATCATTCACATACACATCATAACTAGCACCTATAAATTTTGATGTCTTTTAAAAATGAATTTTACATTTACAAAAGGAAGAAAAGCTATTAAGGCAATACAATTTAAGGTAACAGAATCTGGTTTCTTATTCTAAGCCCTCTGAATACAGTATCCCCTTACCCCGTCCAATTTTCATTTCCTCTGACTCAGGTGAAGAATTCGGGCTTATTGTTCCTACTCGTAGTATGGGCCAGCCATATTGCAGTCTCCATGTATCGTGATCAAGTTAATATACAAGGGACTGGGTGGGGTTGGGGAGCACTGCTAATTCTAGGCACTGGGCTGTTGAGATGAACTGCTCCATTTTGCTTCAAGACATGCATGCATGACCAGAGCATGGTGAACCTAGGAAGTATACCATTGTGAATATTGATCGCATATACAGTCCAGTATTGCAGAAAAGGTATTTGAAAACCTACCAGTGCAACATTGCATGGATGTTGGTTTCTTTTACTCAGACAGGGAAACTGAGCAGCCAGTGGCTGTTTTGTGACAGCTACTGGCTTCATTCCAGATACACAGTAGTTGTATACACAGATAGCTCATCATCTATTATCAAACTGTAATAGAACAGAAGACCTTTAATAAGATGGACATTACTAGCTGTGGCTGTATTGAGGGGGAGGCTAGCGTTGAATCATTCATTCAGGCCTATAGCTGTCTCATTGCAGTTGTATAGAGGCTTCCTCCTGCTGATGATGTCTGTGTGGATAAGAAATTCACCCCTTCTCCCTATCCCAGATCACCATAAAATATATGACAGTTACTCTCAGTGTTATCATTGTGATGATCTTGGTGCTATTGGTGGTGGTATTGCTGTCACCAAGAGGATGTTGGGGAGGTACAGAAGGTAGAGATCAAGAATTGGGGTTGTTGGGCCGGTGAGATGGCTCAGTGGCGTAAGCGCCTGCCTTGCAAGCGCGAGGGCCCGAGTTTGACTCCTGGATCCCACATACGAAAAAGGGGCCGGTGATATCGCTCAGCGGCACGGGTGCCTGTTGGCGCGCGAGGTCCTGAGGTCGACCCCCCGGTACCCACAAAAAAAAAAAAAAAGAATTGGGGTTGTTGAGTATGTAGCCAGTATTTAGATCTATGGAGAATATGAAGGTAGGGTTTAGGATCAGTTTAGGGTAAAACTTGATTCTTGGCTGTAGACTTCCTCTACTGTCATCCCAAACTTCTCTTTATCCTCGTGCTTCCATCCTCCAATTCAGTACTGTGGTTTGGACCCCGAGCAACCTTTCTTTCTACTTTACTTTGCAAACTGTTCTTAAAGAGCTGTTTCTAATGTCTCCCCTGCACCACTGCAAAAGAAATCTGACTCTGGAATTAAAGGCAGGCATAAGAGGTCTCCATTGAATGATGTCTTTGATTGTGCATAAGTTAAATATGTATTAAGATGACATCATATGGTCATTTTAGTGTGATAGAATACTTGTCAAAGGCTTAAATGAATTTAGGTGAATAGTGCTTTTCTTCCTGGAGTCCCTCAGGATATCGTGCCAGATTTTGTTTAAAGGAGCATTATGGAGGGTGTATAACACCCACTTTTTTTAAAAGAAGTGTTTCTATTGATGAATGATTAATTTTAATTTTATGAGTTTTATTATATTAAACAATGTATACTTAATAGGGAAACAAAATATCAATAAAATAAAATATTAAATTTTTAATATGTAATGAGTTTGTAGAATAAACATCAACATTTTCAACGTCAACTGTTTACCTGCTTACAAGCTCTAAAAAATAGGGCTGGGGATATAGCTCAGCAGCACAGTGCCTGCCTGATAAGCGCAAGGTCGTGAGTTTGATTGCTGGTACCAAAAAAAAAACGATCTAAAAAATAACAGCAGAAATAAATTCCTATGTGAACTACAATGAAAATACAAATAAATCTCTACCACAGAAATAATCTTTTCTTCAATTATCGCACCTAAGGCAGTCTTCACACATGACAACAGCATGTTCCATTCACAAGTCCCGCTTATATTGACAGCATGTGTGCTTAGTTTTCTTTTCCTGTTTGGCAGGCCATAGTTGTCACGTCTCTTATCTTCTGCTTTTGTCAGGCGTTTCCTATTATATTATACAGTGTGGACTTAGCCAGAAAATGAAATATCAACAAAATAAAATATCAAATAATGAGTGTTTAGAATAAATATCTACATCAACTGTTTGCTTACTAAATCGAAAGAATAACAACAAATAAATTCCTATGTGAACTACAATGAGAATACAAACAAAACTTTACCACAGAAATAATCTTTGCTTCAATTATCACGCCTATGGCAGTCTTCACACATAACAATAACATGTTTCATAAGAAATATTGCTTGTAATGATAGTGCATGTGTTTTGCTTTCCTGTCTTCTTTGGTAGGACACACTTGACATCTTACTGGCCTTTCTGTTTTCCTGGGAGGTTCTTGTGATGTTTCACCTGTCTGTTCACTGGTCTGCTCCAGAATTCCATGTTTTATTTTTTATTTTTTATTTTTTATTTTTTTTAGAGGAAGAAAATTTATTGGAGAAAAGGAATGGGGAATAGGATAGTTCCTGAGAGACAGGAGGGGTCCCAAATGGGTTGCCCATGAGCCCACCTCTCAAAGGAAGTTTTATAGAGCAAAACCATGAGGCAGGTACAATGTGGGTCAAAATTACGATCAACCAATAAGATTGCAAGTATAGTCACTTAGGTAATATCGATGTCATGGTAGCAAGGGTATATGGGTGACATTATTAACCTTGATCAATAATCTGTAGTCTTAGTTTGTCTTTAGTCTTAGTGGTCTTAGTGTTAGCTGTCCAAAACCCAAAAAATCATTACATAGCATTTTGTAAGGGTACAATAAAAGTTTCAAAGTCTACAACTTACTATCACACATAAATATCTCCTATAAACATAAATGATAACCAGACCTAGGAAGGAGGAGAGAAGGTTGGAGATCCTCTCTTAGGCTAAATGTGTTTTGGTCCCTTAAGGGTGGTGCTTTGGAAATAGCTCCTTCTGGTTCCACCCAGAAGTCAGTTCTTTCCATGGGGTCTTAAGTTCAGTCTCCCAAGGAAGACTGTTGCCCAGAACAGTAAGCTGGCACATGGCTTTCATGTGTGTTCTCCTGAATGGACAAAATTCCAGTGTCTCATCTGACCCAGAGACAGGGTATCTGTTCCTCATCTAAAATGACTTCCCTGTCTTTGGCGTTAGCAAAAGCTCATTTTCTACAGGCTTAACTTTAAAAAGATTTTTGTTGTTGGATAGGATGAAAGGTTGGGGCAGTTTAGAGTTCCTCTTTCTTTAACCTTTGTGCCTCCAAGAAAAGGAAAGTACAAAGTGGCAGGAAAAGACCAGAGAAAAGCGAGTCTGTTCTCCTCATGCTCATGGTGAGTTACTGAAACACAACCCATGAGTTGTTACTCTCAGCCTGGAAAGATGAGACTCTCAAGAGCTAAGATTGCCTTCTCACCAGTGGAAGATCAGACCAGAAAGGAAATTGAGGCAGAACAGGTTCGACACTTCCTCTAGAGTGTAGAGGAGGATCGGGGCCAGTTTGTCCCAGTGAAAACTGCCCCCTAGTCTTAAGAACGGCTGCCAGTCTATTTCCTTTTAATTGGCAGTTAGTCTCTTGATTTATTAATAGGCATGTACATTTCCTAAATATAAACCAGATTTCATAAAAAGACCCATTTTATAGCATTTCATATTAAAGCCCATTCAGTGATACTCTAATACTATGTTTCCCTAGTGCAGCTGTCTAAGATAACAAACCACAGCAGTCAAACAAGGAACACTAGTAAGTTCAGCAACTAATTCCAAAATACAGCATATATAAAACAGGAATAGGGCCGGTGAGATGGCTCAGCGGCATAAGCGCCTGCCTTGCAAGCGCGAAGGCCCGAGTTCGACTCCCGGAACCCACATACGAAAAAGGGGCCGGTGATATCGCTCAGCGGCACGGGCGCCTGTTGGCGCGCGAGGTCCTGAGGTCGTTCCCCCGGTACCCACACAAAAAAAAAAAAACAGGAATAAAATGCCACATCAAAGAAGCATCATAATCTTCCCATGTCCTCAATTTAAATTTACCATAATTTTAACAAAAGACAATACATAAAAAAAACAAGGCCTAAGCAGTTGACAAAGGCAAGGCATAGAATTCAAGGTTGACAATTTTGATTACCTAAGTGAGTCACAATCCAGAATCCAGTTGAAATATTTTATGGGTGCCATGAAACAAAAGCAAACCCTTACTTCCTTCCAAATATCTCAGTGGGACCTCTGAGATGATGTAGGGGAAATGCTAGATGTCAAATATGCTGAGTTCATATCTCCTGAAGTCGAAGAATGAATTCGAAGGAACAACAGAGGTTAAGGGTAGGAAAATTTATTGGAGAAAAGGAATGGGGAATGGAATAGCTCCTGAGAGACAGGAGGAATCCTGCATGGGTTGCCCTGCTCCAGAATTCTTTTATGGAGTTCTCTGGGCAGATATATATCCTTCTTCCTCTCTTGTAATTGATTATTTTCAATTCTAGTCCCAATCCTCTTAAGAAAATTTCTCTGTGATACTTTGTGGTTGTTATTTTCTTTGTAAACTGTGGAAGTGTTTATGCCTGACACGTTTAGGATTCAGTAAAACACAACCATTGGCCAATGCTTTGTGTTTTGAATGACATTATAGGTTGCTTCATAACTCGTCAACAACATCTACTTCACCTTTCATTTTGTTGTGAAATATGACCATTTCTGGATTCATTTGTGTTGAGGATTTACTATCAATCTGTATTTGGGGGGGTTGTTTTGATATTTTGAAACAGGGTCTTGCTACATAGTCCAGGCTAGCCTTGAACTCAATCACTATGTAGCTTCGGCTGACCTTGAACTCACAAGATCCTCCTGCCTCACCCCCCCCATCACAGGCATGCAACACCATGCTCAACTTCACTATCATTCTTAGCGTCATCATGTAACACTGACAGTATCAATATTACTTTGTTTTTCTTCACCATGGTGTAGTCCAGGCTAGCCTGGAACTCACTGTGTAGCACAGGCTGACCTTGAACTCACAGGATCCTCCTGCTTCAGCCTTCAGAGTGCTAGGATTATAGGTGCGCACCACCATGCCCAGCTTCGCTATGAATTTTATAATATTTCTTTAGAACAGTAAAAAATACGAAAGGTTCTGATAAGTAGTAGGTTAAGAATATTCACTACCTGTAAGTTACTTAAAGCTAGAGTCCTGAAAAAAGATAGAAACTCAAATTAGGAATATTTTCAGATTTTGTTCAATTATATCCAAAGGCACTTTCTTCTCATGAGTTTAACATTTAGTAAACACAACGTTATTTTTTTTTGTGTGTGTACTTGCTGATGTCAAGCTTATGGCTTTAAATCAACTCGGGGTTTTAGATACTATTAATTCTGATTATCTCCCCTAAATCCTCTTCTAAAAGTGTAATCTCATGTACATCACATTGTTAGCAGATGATCTAAGGCAGATTAAATAAATAATCGTTGTGTTTGTGGTTGATAGTCTGGTGTGTGTGTATAAAGGATTGTTTGGATAAGGTGATTTATTTGATTAACTTTTAAGAAATACGGCCTTTATGTAAATTGTCTTCACTTTTAGGAAGTAAATTTTAGGAAACATGGCCTTTATGTATATATTTATATGCTTTTCTGTTGTTTATATAGTTTCATTTAGAAGAGGGGAGCCTAACTTATTTTAATGTTTCTGACAGAAGTATCATGTTCATGCCATCACTAAGAATTGAAATTTAGAGATGATTACCTATATAAAACTTTATTCAGGTATAAATGAGATTTCTTCCTCAGTAAATTTGGATTCAATGTGCTTGTATAGGTTCTCATTTTGTAATCATAGATAAAACAGAATTCTTCCAGAAAACAAATTCACAGTTTGTTTCCAAACTGCTAAGGCAAATCAAATACATGCTGCTAGAATTCCTTACTATTTGCTAGGCTTTCATCCTAAGCCTTTGAGACACAAAGACAAGGGAAATTAATTTCCTGTTGGTGAGGACCTTTGATTTAGCATTGTATCAATGTGTGGTCAACATTAGAATTCTTAGAGGACACATACATGGATAGAGACATTGTTAAATATCTTGGAGTTGGGAGAAAATGCTGATCTAAGATACTTAAAAGGATTGTCAATGCCATTGAAAACTAAATTTGTACCTCTAGGAGTTCACATAATTGTTTATCATTCCTCCTGCAGCTATGTAACACAGATTTTAGAAATGTGAATTTACTGTTCAATAAAAAGAACAAGAGTGTTTGTTGTAATTGATGCCAGGAACCCTTTAAATAGTTGCAGTTGTTCCAGTGTCCTGAAGTCTGCTCCTTCACGTGTAGCTTTAGACAGTATATATAGGAGTCATGCTGTTTGCAGCATCATTGGGTTAGGGTATGAATTTGTCCTAACTGGATGCAGAAAGGATCACTTGAAAAAACATAATTAACAGAGGTAAAAGTCCTCATATCCCATATTAAAACTTCAACGTTTATCTATCATTTGGAGAGGCTTGCATTGGTATGTTCTTTCCTAACTCCTCTTTGTGATGCCTGCCATCTTGTGACATTGAATTTGATTATACTCAGGTTCTTTTTCCTGTTCATTTTAAATAGAACTGAATAGTAATAAATTATATTTTTTCTAAAAGCTTATATTTTAACCAATGATTAATGCTATTTAACACTATGATTAACAAAGCTGGAAATAGTCACAGGGTTATTCTTGGTGACATAATAGGAAATCACTCATCTATAATATTTGTAGCCTACCTTTGTGTACTTGCTGATGTTAAGCTTATTGGTCTAAATTAACTCAATTACTTTAGTAGATATTATTAATTCCCTTTGTGATATTCCTTGATTCATCTTTTGTGAAATAATAGTATTTGGTAACTTAGATATTTTGGTCTCAGAAGACACTTTGAGGGCAGACATTCTGTGCCTTCAAAGAGTTGTTACCACTTTATGATACAGTTCATGCTTTACTAACAAGGTAGGAGGTGCATTTTCACTATAGTTAGTCTGTCATTATTTATGCTGTCATGTCCACCCACATATCTTTCATTTGTCTGTTGGAATATCACTTCCTGGGACATGTAGAAAGAGCCATTTCATCCTGTTTGCCCATACTACACACAGTAGGAAATTACTCTTCAGTTATTATTCTTTAGTCTCGCATCATTTTTTAAAAAAGATGTTATTTTAAGGTTATTTTATTTTATTTTTTGTGGGTACTGGGGGTCGACCTCAGGACCTCGCACACCAGTAGGTGCCCGTGCCACTGAGCGATATCACCGGCCCTTTTCTCGTATGTGGGTTCCGGGAGTTGAACTCGGGCCCTTGGCAGGCGCTTACGCCACTGAGCCATCTCACCGGCCCTAAAGTTATTTTAGAATTTATTTGTTTTATAAAATATTTCTGATATTTAGACTTCATAAATTTCCAGAAGGAAATTGATAACAATTTCCATATTAATTTCCATAGTGGCTGTACTAATTTACATTCCTACCAGTAGTCTAGAAATTCTAATGGAGTCCTATTCAAGAAATCTTCGTGTCTGTGGCTTCAGTTATTTCCCCTATGTTTCCTTTTAGCAGTTTCAAAGCTCAAGAATGTTATACTTAGGTATTTGATCCATTAGCAAGTCATATCTTTGTTTGCTTTTAATGAACAGAATTTTATTTTTATCTAAATAATACATGTACATGATTTTAAGAAATGAAATGATAGGTGATTAACAGAGCAATTGCCTGTCCTGCTCCGTTCAGCCTCAGTCCAACACCTTACTGGTATGCTTTAATTTTTTTCAACTTTTTATCCCCTTGTCTTTATATCAGCACTTACTGTTTTGTTTTGTTTTTGAGACCGGGTCTCACTATGTAGTCCAGACTGGCCTTGAACTCGCTTATGTAGCCCAGGCTGGCCTCATACTCACAGTGATCCTCCTGCCTCAACCTCATGAGTGCAGGAATTATAGGCGTAGGCCACTGTACCTGGCCCATTACTACTATTTTGGGTTTGGGGGTTACTGGAGATTGAACACAAGGCCTCATGCTGCCAAACACATGATCTCTTTAGTGGCAGTTTTTTGTTTTTTTTTTTTGTGTGGGTACCGGGTGTCGACCTCAGGACCTCGTGCGCCAGCAGGCACCCATGCCGCTGAGCGATATCACCGGCCCTTTTTTTATGTATGTGGGTTCCGGGAGTCGAACTCCAGCCCTCGCGCTTGCCAGGCAGGTGCGTACGCCGCTGAGCCATCTCACTGGCCCCTTTAGTGGCAGTTTTTGACAGCATTGTGCTAATTGTTATGATGAGCAGGAAGTACATTTAATGCTTTTGTAAAACATGCAATCAAAGAGTAGAATCCCTCCCCCCCCCCCCGCCCAAATTCAGGGGCCTATGGCTTCCTCAGTATAATAGCAAGGCATTCAGTATAGAATACATCAGCAAAATTATTTGTGAAATATAAAGACAGTCTGTTTGTCTCTGGGCTGTTGTAGGAGACAAACCCAAGTATGGTCCCTCATGAACCTCACTTCCTGATATTCACACTCTTGGCTTGTCCTCTTGAGTGTATTAAAGTCTGATTTGCTTTTCATGAATAGATTATAGCAAAGATGATAGGAGGGCAGTTCCATGATAATATAATATTATAGAAGACTCTTGCTTGCTAGCACACTTTTTCCAGGGATTTGCCTTGCTGGACTGACAAAGTAACCATGTTGGAGTAGTCCATGTGAGAAGGAACCTCTGGGTAGCTTCTTGGCATTGAGGGACTACTTTCCAGTCATTTGCCAGTAGAAGGGCAGAGGCCTTAATTCTCCAACTGTAGAGAAAAAAATTCTGCCTTCAACCTAAGTGAGCTAAATAATTGATTCTTCCTCCTTTGAGTATCTAAGGGAGAATGTATGGCAGAGTGAATACCTGGATTCAGCTAAGGTATGTATGCACAGACTCCTGAATCCAAGGAAATTCTAAGATAATAGATAACCAAATAGGAACTGTATTATGACACAGAGCAGGAAAGTTAACAGTGCTTAAGTAATACTATAAAGGTATATTTTTGCCCATTCCAGGTTAAAAAAAAAATTCTTTTTTCTTTGAGTCGTTCTCATTAATAGGCGAAAAAAGATATTAGCCAAGTCAGTAGCTGCACATCGAGTGCTAGGGGTTACAACTAGAGTGAAAATCACTACCTGCTTAACATTATGGATTCCAAAGTCATTCTTCAAGATTCCACTGACTTTTGAGCAGGCTAGATTGGTGAATTAGTTGGAAATGTAATAGGCCTCACCACCCCTGCTTCTTCTAGTTCTGTGGTGAAACTGTGCATTTTCCCCAGGGATGTAGTATTACTTTCAGTTTGTTTTCTTGGTAGGGAAATGAGGTTCCATTAACTTACCTATTATAACTTAGCTATTCTTACTATAATGACCATTATGAGTCAGAAAGCTGATGCAGGGATTCTGCCAGTTGCCAAGTTTTGTCCTTTCCAGTTATACATCCCAGAAGAGGAAATAACTGCAGGAAGAGTCTGTGGACTGTTTGGACTCCCAGTTCATTGAACTTGAATGACAACGCAGTCTATCACCTGACCACTGAAGAGCCCCTAATTTAACTGGTGGATCACAATGGCACTTTGAATTCCCCTAACATCAATTAAGAGATGGTGTCTACTAACACATGAATGGGCTAGGTATTTCCTTTTAACAATGCCTGCTATCTCTAATGATTGTAAATTGCTTTAGGGAAAGGTTATTGGAAAATAATGTACTTGGTATAGTTGCGCATAGTCCTTCTGTGGGGGACCTCTTCTCTCCTTCAGCAAAGGTAAGTCTATGAATTGAGTTACATCTGCAAACTGTGAGAGGCTTTAAATTTCCACTGTGTCTCCTTAGATAAGGTTTCTAGAAACCAGACCTAGAATTTTTCCTGTTATATAAATAAGTACTTTCATAGGCTGCTCACCTATTTTGTTCCTAGAAGCACTGGTAATTGCCTACTGCCAAAGATCTTTATAGGCTAAGATATTCTGATCACCAGTGTGTCCTTGCTGCCCTTTACATATAATATGTCCACTTTCTGCTTGATGATTAAGTGTTGCCACTTGGGCTGTGTTACCATTGGGTCCTATTATTTCCATATCAATGCTAGGGAAGATCTGGTATCTGTTAGATCCAACTTTCAGTGCATCAGCCAGATAAACTATTAAAAGCGATACAGGGGAAAGAAACTCCCAACCTGCTAGATGTCCGTGTTCTCTAAAATCGAAGAATGAATTTTAGGAACAACAGAGGTTAAGAGCAGAATATATTTATTGGGGGAAAGAAAGGTTCTGTCCAAAAGAGAGACAGAAGGGGTCCAGAGTGGGTTGCCAAGGACCCTAACTTTTCTAGGGACTTTTAGAGAGCAAATCCGTGATGTGAGGTGGGTCCAAGGTGGGGAAAAATGGGAAATCGCAAGGTGGGCGTGAGGTGGGACAAAACTATGGTCAACCAATAAGATTATGAGTATAATTGCTCAGGTAAAATTGATTAAATTGAGATTAAGTAGGGAAGCAAGTCATGTAGCAAGTGGGCATGAATACAGAACAGGGACTTTTCCTGTGAGGGGTTGAGTTAGTGGCTCTTCCTGGCTTTCTCAAGGTGATTGATACCTATTTAGAATATCATTCCCTGGTGTTTATCCTTAGGAAGTATGTGTGAACATTTGTTTTATCTTTTGTCTTGAGGTCTGGCCCATAGTGGAGGTGCCTGTCTCCCCCACAGTTGCAAGGTATCTCATTTTATGCACTGGCTCCTTCGAGGGCCTAGCCCTATCTGACTGCCTATAATATTTCTATACAACTTACCTGCCTATAACATAAGTAGCCATTTCCAGCTATATGAAGTAAAACCTTAAATCTGGAATATCTATATCAATGAATTTTTCCTGATCTAGTGTTATATTTCTCCCTCTTTTTTCAAATACTGTATGCATGTCTTTTTTGAGAAGTGGTCTCACTATGTAGTCCAGGCTAGCTTTGAACTCACTGTGTAGCCCAGGCTGCCCTCTAACTGGCAGCAGTCCTTTCCCCAGCCTCCCAAGTGCTGGGATTACAGGTGTGTGCCACCAAGCATGGCATGATCCTCAGGTATCTTTTGGGCGTTTAGGCTGTCTCTTCCTAGATTATAGTGTATACTTGTCCCCCTGGATTATGCTGAGATTTGACCCTACTGAATCTAGTGCTGGCAGGGGATTGTTGAATCTGCCCATATAAAAATATCAAAGAAAAAAGTCGGAGAAGGCCATTCTTCACAGACACTGGCAGGCAACACTGGTATATAAGGTTATTACTTGGGAGTGAGAAAAGTTGTTCATATTAAGAGCAACCAGATGTATCTTTTTTTTTTTTTTTTTTTTGTGGGTACCAGGGGGTCGACCTCAGGACCTTGCGCGCCAACAGGCACCCGTGCCGCTGAGCGATATCACCGGCCCCTTTTTCGTATGTGGGATCCGGGAGTCGAACTCGGGCCCTCGCGCTTGCAAGGCAGGCGCTTATACCGCTGAGCCATCTCACTGGCCCTGGATGTATCTTTTTTAAGTTTCAGAATCCCATTCTTTTCTAGTTGGGGTCCTTGAGAAACTTGTCAAAATGAATTGTTGTTATTGCAACTCATAATTAAATTTTATCTTGATGAGAAACTTGTCAAAATGAACTAAGTTGTTACTGCAACTACACAATTAAATTTTATGTTGATTTTCAGCAGTTACTAGTCCCATACCTGTAAGTGAAAATTGTTCTAGGGCAGTCACAGAAGTTCTCTGCTTCCCAGATTGTGATTTAAGCTGAGAGTTAGTGTATTCGGCCAAGTCATTTTCTCTATGTAAGTGCTCAAGTGTACTTAATAGATTCTGTCGTACACTGCTGCCCTTGTAGTCCTCTTTATGGCCATAATGCTCAAATATAGCATCCACTGAAACTCCCAACGCATATGCTTCAGCTGGCACATTATCACATTCAATCATTGGTGATAACATGGTTAGCTTTTTTTCAGTTGATAAGATTCATTAAAATAAATGGAATTATGATAAGAGGAATATATATAAAAATGAGATGGCTCAGCGGCATAAGCGCCTGCCTTGCAAGCGCGAGGGCCCGAGTTCGACTCCCGGATCCCACATACGAAAAAGGGGCCGGTGATATCGCTCAGCGGCACGGGCGCCTGCTGGCGCGCGAGGTCCTGAGGTTGACACCCTGGTACCCACAAAAAAAAAAAAAAAAAAAAAAAAAAAAAAAGTAAAGTTAACTTTAAAAGGATATCCAAGAGTTGAAGGAAATTTCTCAAGGAAAGGCAGAGTGATAGTTAACTGTCATGTCAGCTTTAGTAAGACATGATGAACTTACTGTATTAACATAATTTGGGTTGTGGCTGAATGCATTTACTGAAGACAGAAGACCTACCCTGGATGTGAGCAGCACCAACCTGTAAGCTTTAACCTGAATGGAATTAAAAGGGGAAGGAAGAAGGAAGTCTCATTTCTCTTTCTTCAAAGGAGCTCCAGTCTTCATCTTTGCCTTTGACACCTGTCTACTGGCTTCTAGCATGGACTGTTTGGTCTTCCAGCACAGACCCTTCAGCCTTCCAGCACAGACCTTGAAGCCTCCTGATGCTAGACTCACACAGGACTCTACAGTGAGCTTCAGGGCTTCTACGTTTGGCGAGGTCCTTCGGATCTCCAGCACGCAGTCAGCCCTTTTGTACTCTTACACACCTAACTCTGCAGGCAGCCGTTGTAAGCCTACCTTGTACATCCTTATATATTTATATATCTTACATTAAATCTGTTTCTTTACTAAGCACTGATTAATATAGGCAGTTTGGGAAAAGAGAAGGTTGCCTTCTCCAGGCTGGAGTTCCAACTTTCTTAGAAGAAGGTACAGGCCATTGGATGGCAAAGTTCACTGGGTTTCCTTGGCCAGTGCTGGTTACCAATTGCTGGGCAGCAGGAAACAACACTTCGAGGCATCTTTTTGAGTATGGTAGATAGTTTTATTGTGAAGGATGGGATACTGCTGCCAGCATGAGACCTGGTGCACACCAGTATCCTTGTTGGAAGGCAGGTATTCAGAGGGTGATCAGCAGTTCAAGGCTCAGACACAAGGTCAACACCCTTGATATGAAGGTGAGGCAGACCACCACTGGATTTGCTACGTACACTCAACAGTGATAGAAAATGCAGCAAGTAGTGGGGAGCCAAGCAATATATCAGAACCAGGAAGAAAAGCCCTCTTCTTCCTGCAGTGTCCTTCCAAATGCTACACTGATAAAATTTAACATAGTTTTTAATATAAAGGAGAAATGCCTATAGAGTCTATTATACTAGATTGATACTGAAGAATAAGTTTAGACCTGAAACACAAGAGATTGATAACAGATGTGGAGAGTTTCCTTATGTGTCTGGTGTTTCTTGGCTCTTTGCTGTCTTAAGAGGTAAGGCTTTGGATCTTCTGTGTAGGGATAGAGTGTATATGTATTTTATCTGACTTGTTTTATTATTGGTCCTGATTTTTTTTATTATTATTTCTATTTATTCTTTTATAAGATTTTTACTTTTTCCTTGAAATTATGAATTTTACTTGGATATGCTTAGATGTGTGTCATTTTTCAGTTGATTCTGGCTATAACTAGATGAGCCTTGTTAATCTTTAGATTTAAGTATTTATTGATCAGGTAGATTTCCTTTTTTAAAATGATCAGTTTACCTGTCTTTTTTTCTGTTGTTTTTTTCTGCCATTCAGATAGCTGTACATGTTAGATCTTCTAGATTTGCTTCCAAGTTGTTTATTCTTTTATTCATGAATTCTTTGTATTTTTGTTTTATGTGTTGAAATTCCACCATGTAGCAAATTTCTCCCTAATGATTATTCTTTCATTTTTTCAGGGAATATTTTAAACCAACCCCCCTACCCCAGTTCCTTGTATGTTTTATATTTCCTATCAGTTTGATACACGATCGATTTCCTTTTTTTTTCTCCTTCTTAAGTACTGAATCTTTTAGGCATATTATTTTGCTTTAATGTTAAGGGTCTTTTCAATTTATGCAATTAAATGATCAAGGTCCTTTAATTGAAACAAAATCATATGTAGTGGATATTGCTGTGATCTCCATTTCTGTATCACTCCAACCAGCAGTCCTATAATTGAATAGTGTTTTCCCACTCAACCTCAAGAGTGGGAAGTAATTTAATTTATCCTTTTGTCGCTTCAGTTTTTGAGGGGCTAAGAATTTGTAAGAGGTTTTCCTAGGGGCACATATTGCAGGACTTCTATCATCCTAAAGATCGAGTAATTTCTTAGGTGCCATTTTTTTTTTTTTTTTTTTTTTGTGGGTACCGGGGGTCGACCTCAGGACCTCGTGCACCAACAGGCACCCGTGCCGCTGAGCGATATCACCGGCCCTTTTTTCCTATGTGAGTACCGGGAGTCGAACTCAGGACCTTGTGCTTGTCAGGCAGGTGCTTACGCCACTGAGCCCTCTCACCGGCCCCCAGATGCCATTTCTTGAAGAAACAGGCAAACAAAAGTCTTCATCCTTTCTGCAGACCTTTTCTACCCATCTTTTTCTTGGCTGAATTTTGTGCTATTTCTCTTCTCTAGAAATCCCTGTAAAGCCCATAGTTTTCCTTGCATCCAGCAGGATTTGCTATGTTCATCATAGCAGTGACTTTGTTCTGAAAGGGAATGTAATGAGAGGTAGTTTGAGAATGCAAATTCATGCTGTCATTTTGCCAAAAATTACTGATGAGAGCTTCTGCAAGATAAACATTGTAAATATAAAGGTAGCTTACAGACTGGAGAGAAATATTATAAAACCTTCACATTAAGAGAATAATAAAATACCTGCTAGTTTTATGTAGACAAGTTTTAGAGGACTTGGCTTACAGAACTTGACTTTCAGCCTGATTTAATTACTGTGTTAAATTGGAAATACATTTATTGATAATAGCTTGCTATTTTATAAGCAGAATGATGCCAAAGAAAAAGAAAACAACTGGAATTGGTAGCAAGTTAAAGTATGAAATATGCTGATCATAGGGTGTGTATTTTTTTTTTTCTGGAAAATGTTGGAATGATATTATAAGCTGTGATTTCATTCCTAACTAAAGTGAGATGAACATACGACTTATATGAAGGACAACACCATTTATCTAAGCTTATTTTTTTTTCTGAGTTTATGCAGAAATATACTTGTATAAAAGGACAATGGTAAGATCATACTGGCCAGAAACCACAGTTGGTTGTTCCAGAAATACACATAAAGAGAAATAGCATTGTGTCAACAAAATCAGCCTCTAAAGAGTTACATTAAAATATATATAAAACAGTACAGACAAAAATCCAGGCTTTGAAAAGCTCTGAATATTAAGAATTTTTTGACTTATACCTGAAGGTAATAGCCTAGTCTCATGAAGTAAGAAAAAAATTTCTATCTTGCCATGCTGTATTTATACTAAGTACCCCACCCCCAAAGACTGTGTGATAGTGCTAAAAGCTATTATGGAAAAAAATCATCTCAATATTTATTATGCAGTGATTGTCAGTTTGAAAGAGGGAAGGTCTTTCATTTAACATTCTGGACCAGGGCCTTTTATTTTTGGTTTGATTTGTGAAGCAGGATGTTGCCCAGGATGTTCTTTCGTTCCTCAGGTCAAGCAGTCCTCCTTCCTCAGCCTTCTGAGTAGCTGAAACTATTGAAGTTGTGCTTCATGCCTGGCCCTGCTTAGGGTCTTAAGTGTACAAGCAACTGTATTATCTTTGCCATCTGCTTGTCTTACCCCAGAGCCAATGAATCTAATCTTAAGCAGCCGTATAGAATACTAATTTGCCGTGCCTTTTTCTCCTTAACCAAGGTCCTATCAAATGGCCTACTGAAAATGTATATTTACCTAATAGAGTTCGAAGAATGTGGACTCGGTAGTGTACAGCATACTTACACAGATTGAATTGATCTTTTTTACTATCTAGGGAGCTTAGGGGCAAGATTTAAAACTCATTTTTAAATTACAGCATTGACTGTTCTGTTCCATATTCTTAAATTTTCTCATTGTAGCTTTCTCTTTTTTCTGTTTTTGAAATTGTTGGAGTTTTTCCAACTTCCTTAAATTCTTTATGAAGCAAAGCAAAATACTTTTGTGCAGTCTTCTAGTATAATAAAATAAAATGATTTTTGCATATGTCATGATTTGTGTCATTTATAATCTATGCTTCAGAAGGGTTTTTTTGTTTTTTTTGTTTTGTTTTGTTTTTGTTTTTTCCCCCTTAAGATTTTCTCTGAGGATCTGAGTGCTCAGAGAGAGATTTTTTTTGTGTGTGTGTGGGTACCGGGGGTCAACCTCAGGACCTCGCGCACCAGCAGGTGCCCATGCCGCTGAGCGATATCACTGGCCCTTTTTTCTTATGTGGGTTCTGGGAGTTGAACTCAGGCCCTCGCGCTTGCCAGGCAGGCACTTATGCCACTGAGCTATCTCACCAGCCCGAGAGATTTTTTTTATACTAAAGTCTTAGAGAAAACCTTTTTGGAACAGATTGAGAACACGCAAACACAGTGTTTGAATTTTTTGTGTGAGTGTGTGTGTGAAGAATAGAATCACACATTTCTCTTTCCACCTAATGTCATAAATAACCTCTTTATTATTACTGCTAACATAGATTCAACACATTTATATTACCAGTTAACATTTCCCTTTACTGTCTGGATATATTATAATTTAATGAAACATTTCTTTATAGATTTTGCTAAACAGTACTATAATATCCATGCATGTAAGTATTTTCTCTGGATGAGAGGAAGGCTGCATGTAAATGATGGGAGGCTACTGGCAATCAGAAACTCTATTTTTCCACTTCTCTTGCATTCAGATAAAGTATTGGCTGAAGTGATGTGCACCATTTACAAAACTGACTTACAGGACTTTCCCATGAGATGCTTTTTTGTTATTTTCTTTTCCAGCAGTTGGATATTGATACTTGAAGGCTACATATTGAGATAGTAGAGTCTCTGTTAACCTAGGTCCCAGCATGATTGTGTATCCTTAATTGGGATTTAGGTGTTCTAGAGTTACAGCCTTCTCTTTGATTGTCTGGGAGCTATGTTATCAGAAATGTTCTTAGAATTATATTGCATAGCTTTTTCTACCCCCAAATTGGAATATGGGAATATTTCTTAAGGTATAAGCTTAGACCATTGACTTAGACCTTTCTTTTATATTTATTTAAGGTATATATTAGCTATATAAATTATAAATATTTAGAGGCACAAGTGTTTCTGTATTTAGCTATATTCAGAATTTTTTTAATTTACTGTTTTCTCAATTTGAAGTATTTTCTAATTACCAAACAATTGGGGATATTTTAGTTATATTTTTGTTATTGACTGCTAATTTAAATCTTTTAGGACCAGAGAACATGCTTTGTGTTGTTTCAGTCCTTAAAAATTTAAACAATTTGATTTGTGGTCTATTTTGGCAAATTCTGTATAAATTTAAATGTGTATTTTGTAATGTTGATATGTTTTGTACATTGTCAGGTCACATGTATTAGCAGTATTACTCAAATCTTCTATATGTGTACTATTTTTGTGGTCTGTTTATTTATCAGTTACCAAGTAACATGTATAAAAAATCTCAACTATGATTATGAATTTGCCTGTTTCTTCTTTTAGTTGAATTTTATGTGTCTTGAGACTCAATATGGTGTATAAACTTAGCATTGTTATAGATCCCTAATGAATTTACCTTTTTAGTAATATAAAATCTGTGTTTGATAATTTTTATCTTTATCTTGATTTCTTCTTTGTCTGATGCGATTATGCCCATAATAGGTTTCTTATGGCCAATGTTTGTATGGTATATATATATATATATTTGTATATATATATATTTGTCTTTATATGTGGGTACTGGGAGTCGAACTCAGGACCTTGCACTTGCCAGGCAGGCGCTTATTCTGCTGAGCTATCTCACTGGCCCTGTGTGGTATATATTTTTAATCCTTTTATTGCAGTCTCTCTGTGCTCTTACATATAAAGTATGTTTCTTGCAAATATGTTTATATCTTTATAGCAATATTCTTTATAATAGTAAGATACTAATATTAATAAGCTACTTAAGTGAATATAAAAATATTGGGCTGCAGTCGAGGGCATGAGAAGACACATACTTGAACTTATAATTCTCAGACTGTTTTAAAAGAGGAAAATTTTGGGCTGGTGAGATGGCTCAGCCGCTTACGTGCCTGCCTAGCAAGTGCGAGGGCCTGAGTTCGACTCCCAGATCCCACATACAAAAAAGGGGCCAGTGATATCGCTCAGCGGCACGGGCGCCTGCTGGCGCGCGAGGTCCTGAGGTCGACCCCCGGTACCCACAAAAAAAAAAAAAATTTTTTTTAGGAGAGTGGTGCTGCTATAATATAGCGTAAGGGAACAGAAAGTTGGTGAAAATCTTTTGTAATCTAGGTGTCTTCCAGGGAGTAAGTGGCTTAGATATATGAGGCTGGTAGTGTACTTGTTCTCCTCTGTTCAGGACCCACCATATTGACTAGCTGCAAATCTCTTAGTCTCTGGTCCGGAAGTACGTGGGGTGGGCAGCATGGGAAGACAGAGTGCTGGTGTACTGTGGGAGAGGATCTCCATGGGTTATCTGGGTAGACGGTTGTGACTCAGCAGTTGCTGTAGTCCTGACTGTATTTAGACCCCTATCTTTCTCTGCTCATCTTCCTTCATCCTCTTGAGAGGATCGCAATTGCTTACTTACATCATCTCAAAGTGAATTCAGTCAGAAATATTGAATTAAATCCTACTTAAGTATGGTTCATTTATTCCTAAATTCCACTTTTCAGAAGAATGAGTCTTCTGTTTAATCGTTGAGCTTATTTGTTGTTGATCTCAAAAGGATAACATCATTCTTGAAAATACAGGTGTGAAATAAGTTTAAATTTTTTCAGTACAGTAACTCAAAGCTATACATCTTCAATGTATTTTGCTTAATAATACTGTATAAAGAATATTTGCAAAAGACACCTCCTGCATACATACTCCAAATAAGTGTATTACATAAGATAATTATTCTGTAACTTTTTTATTTGAATGATAGTTAACTGTCTTTGAACAATGCCCTTGTATTTGAGGTACAAGTGCTGATCAAAAAATCCTGTATGTTTAAATTTTTTACTGGAGTAAAAGACATACCACCATTAGTTCTACTCAAGATACTTGCCCTTGCTCCTTGCTTCAAACACACTTATCAGTTGTTCTTGTCACTTTCTAAAGTAGTTCTGTAGCTTTCATGAGGTCTGATAAAAAAAATTCAGTAAATGCTGCTGCTACATTCCATCCAAAAGAAAGGCAGGCTCATAAAAACATTACAGTGAATCCTTATTCACCAGATGTGGCACAGTGTGACTTCTGGCTCTTTGCCAAAGTCAAAATGACCATGAAAGGCCAAAGTTTTTAATCAATTTAGGATATTGGAATAGTCATGACATTGTAACTAAAGACACTTATGAAAAAGGACTTCTACAGCTGCTTCACAAAGTGGCAAGAATGATGGGATGAATGTGGTTGAAGTGAGGAGGAATATTTTGACAAGAATTTATGGCAGTGTGTTTTTTACTGTAATACATCTTTAGAAATGTAAACAGTCACTGTATTTTTAGGTCACACATTATGTATATATATATAATTTACTCACATATAATTTACTCATAATTTACTGAACATGGGCTAGGCAACTGCCTTTGGAAATTCTTTAAAGTGTTCTATAAAATTTTTTACAATGTGAAAATTACAGGTAAACTTTTTTTATTTGATCCTTACTAGAGCTGGAACCCTGCATCTTCACACTGAGCTACATCACCAGTTTTTGTTGTTGTTGTTGTTGTTTATTTTGATTTTTTTGTTGTTATTTGTTTAACTTTCTTTGTTTTTTAATTTTGAGACAGGGTCTCACTGAGTACCACATTGGGTTTGACCTTTCAGTCCCGCTTTAGCATCCCGGAGTGCTGGGATTACAGGTCTATGCTACTATGGCTGGCTGATACACTTTTTTGAAACCAAAGAATATATAATTTTATGTCCCGAAAGTCAAATGAATAAATGGTTTTAGAAAATATTTTTGTTTGTTTTCTCTGACTTCTTAGGACTTTTATGTGAGATTATTTTCAAATAATACAATTTTTAATGGCATTTGCTCTCCCCATCTTTTCTCATAATTACAACTCTAGTCTGCGTAATGGTTAGGTTTTTGTTTTTGTTTTGTTTTTTTTTTTTTTAATCTATTCTGGACATCTCTATTTTACAAAAAAAAGTGTTTAGTCCATTTGGTTGGTTTTATTCTTATTTATACTTTTACCTTTGTATTCTGAAAAGCTCTTGTTTTGCCTTTATTTGGAAGAGTTATTTTGGGTAGGAGTTGGGTAAAATGGATAGGTTTGTCTTTTAGTACTTTAAATATATTTCATTATCCCTGAGCTTGCCTGCATTTAGTTTTTTTTTTTTTTTTTTTTTTTTTGTGGGTACCGGGGGGTCGACCTCAGGACCTTGCACGCCAGCAGGCGTCCGTGCCGCTGAGCGATATTACCGGCCCCTTTTTTGTATGTGGGTTCTGGGAGTCGAACTCGGGCCCTCGCGCTTGCCGGGCAGGCGCTTAAGCCGCTGAGCCATCTCACCGGCCCTGTTTGTTTGTTTTTGAGATAGGATCTCGGTTTGTAGCCCAGGCCAGCCTCCAATTCACAATCCTCCTGCCTCAGCCTGCAGAATGCTGGGATTATAAGTATGCACCACCATGCCAGGCTGTATTATTCTTTATGTGATATGTGTCTCTTATTTTTTGTTCCTCTGTATGTGCCATCTGGCCACTTCAAGATTTTTTCTTTCCTAAAGATGTACACCAGTTTTGATTTTGGGTGCCTATGTGACTGGCAAGCTTGCTAGCTTTCCCCTCCCCCTCTCCTCTCCTCTCATTCCAGGTTTATTATTATTTTTTTTAATCCTTACTCCAGTCAAGGCCCTCTGTATTACAACTATCAGTGTCCAAGCTGTTTCTAATAGATACCAGTCTTCCAATACAAGGAAGGCTCTCTGCAGTTTACTTCTTTAGATTTCTTGTCTCTACACTTTTCTGAGAACTTTTAAGTGCTGTAATTTTATTTATGGATAAATAACCAACATCATCAATATTTATTGATAAATTCCTTTTCCTTCTAAAATTAAAATATCTCCTTTGTTATAGCTTAAATTCTCTATATATAGATCTAAACTTTGTTCTTTTTACCTTACTTATTTTGTATTTAATGCCTTTGTAGTAAGTTGATATTTCTAATGCAAGTTCCAACATACCAGTCTTATTCAGAATGTTTTGGGCTCTTCATATAATTGTTGGGAACATAAAATGATTCTGTAACTTTGAGAAGTAAAGAAAAATTTCGTCATGATGTCAAGAGTTCCTTCACAATGCTGGGCTCATGTAGAAATGGCACCTTTGCCACACTTTGTTAGCTAGATGACTACTTTTTTTGGCATGGGCTCTGAGTTTTAAGTCTGTCTTGTCTTGTTCTCATCCTGAGAGAATTCATGAGTTCTGACACATTATTTAGCAGAGTGGAAATTTAAACAGATACTGTTGTTATTCTTGTTTTTTTTCCCCTTTTTTACCACCATAATCTTCATCCAATTTTCTGTTTATTTTTAATACAAAACCTCCAAGACACTATTGTAATGAGATAGGAGGACAGTAGTGTATACAAAAAGTGTTCTCTCTTCACATGAAAGAAAGGAAGATGGTTCTTTTTATAAAAGGTTATGAGAGAAAAGGGGCATGACCAACCGGCTTGGGTTAAACTAAGAGGACTGAAAATACCTCGTATTGGTGAAGATGGTAGAGTAACTGGAAATTTATTTATTGGTTGTACATTGTTGATGAAAATAAAATTTATTATACTTATTCTGGAAAATAGTTTGGCATAGTCTGCTTAAGCCTTGACATGTATATCCTGTGTATTAACAAGTCTGCTACTGGTTATATGTAAAACAGGAAAGAATGTATAGGTCCATCAAAAGGTATGTATAGTTATGTTCCTAACAGTTTTGTTTGTAATAGCCATAAATTGGAAATAGCATTCATGATTTTCAACAGTAGAATGAGTAATACAATACATTGTGATACATTCATATAATGAAATATTATCCAGCAGTGCCAAAAAGGAATTACTAATATGGAAAACAATGTGGCTGATGTTACTGTTACGTGGCTTAAAGGAAACAGAAGGGATGATACTGATTCTGTGAACTTCAAAAACATATCAGTCTAATTTGTGGTAATAGCATCAGAGTAATAGTCACCCGTTGGGCTAGAGATGGTTACCTATGGGAAGGGAGTATGAGGGAACATATTTTAATATTGGAACTGTTTTATACTTTTCTTAGTTATGATTACACAGCTGGGTATATTTAAAAATTCACCTCACATCACATATTGCACATTTTACTGTATGTAAAATATACAAATGAAATTTACGTTTTTAAGAAGTTTATTTTATTTTTATGCAGTTCCTCTGACTCTTGTCTACCTCTCCTACCCCAGAAAAATCCACATAATTCTGCCACCTGGAATGCCAACTAGAGTCACATTAGAAAGCTCACTAGTTGGGAAGACTTAGACTATATAGAGATAGGACTAAACTTACTTTTTTTTTTTTTTTTTTCCTCTTCAGAACGTGATAATCTTTGTGGTCATTTTTAAATATCCTGTAAGCTTTTGGGGGTTTTGTTTGTTCTTATTAAAGTCTGTACCTTTCTCTAATTTATTCTGAGGTATTTTTAGTTGTAAAGAAGCTACTTATCTATTTATGTTTTATAGTCATTACAGAATTAAAAGATTATTTTGTACATTTGTCTTGTCAAATTGACTCATTTAGTTCATTTTAGTAGACTTAGGTTTACTTGCAGGGAAAAACAATTGTCTTTACTTATATTTTATCAATAGCTGCATTAACTAAACACTTCAAGCTTGTGTTGAATGGTTAATGGGGCATTCTTACCTGTGTCTTTGTTATTTGAAATGCCTTTTAAATATTCCAAAACCAAATATATTTTAGTCTTCTTTATTTTCTTTGAGTAGACTCCATCTACCCAGTTTTTCTATGATTTTTTAAAATTAGGACTAGATGCAGAATTTTATCGAATACTTCTTTGAAACCTAATAATAAATTGTTTCTTTTTTGTTTTACTCTGTTGACAGGTTCAGTTATTTGGTTTCCAAATGTTGAACCATCCTTATGTTTCTGAAACAAATGCATTTTATTACATATAATGTGCACTCTTTTATGCACTACTAATGGCTTAGGTTTTCTGATACTTAGAAAGCTTTTATCTACATGAAGTTGGTTTAATTTTTGTGTTATTTTTAGAATGTGGTTCCCATATTATGATTTATACTTAATTATTGAACTTCATGATATTGGTACAGTCATGTTTCTGTTGTGTTCTGTTGTCAACAAATCTTTGGGACCTTTTTACTGGCCTTCTGAAAAAGAGAATTTTTGCTTTTATTTGGCTACAGATAAATAGTTGCAGGTAAGTAGTTTTCTTGTTCAAATAGACCCACAGACACATAGACCTTTTGAAAATTTATTCGCTATAATATAAAAATTTTTTGAAGATTTCATTTCTATATTTTTTTTCTACAGTCCGTGGTGGACGACTGGATTGAATCATATAAACAAGACAGGGACATCGCACTTCTGGATTTAATCAACTTTTTTATCCAGTGTTCAGGATGTCGAGGTACAGATGTTAAAATAAATGGTGTACATTACTCCTGTCAGTCCAGCAGTGTGACTTTTACCTCACCTGCCACTAGTCATACATAACTAGTCATATAATACTAGGATTATGTGCTAGTATTTCTCTGATAGAGAAAATGATTGGTAAATTATTTTAAGGATATCCTGTTTTTGTTCTGGTTCACTTTTGTTCCTATAAAGTAGTATATTTCAATGATTTTTGAGATTTTGGGAGGAAATCTGAAATTTACCTGTATGAGTTGAAATTTAGATAATAAATTTATCATTTTTACTCATATTATTTGTATGTATGCTTCATGGTAGGAACTGTGCTAGTTGCTAGCATTTATTATTTCATATTTTTGCCAGTATTTTTGTACTTATAAATACTTGAAGTCCATGTGATTACTTAGGATATGAGTGTCAGAATTGGGACTCTTCAGCTTATAATCATTTGGAAAACCGTAAGACAATTTGCTAATATTAAATGAAACCTTGTGGGTTTTTCCATCTTAACAGGTAACTGCTAGATATTTTTCTCCTCTAGAATAGGTAACTCTGAACAGTTAAATTGTACTATGTGGGAGACATTAGTTGGTAAATCACGATTCTCAGTGAGAAAAATGATCTTTTATTGAGATCACAGATCAAATTGATTTCTTGAAGACTTGCTTATTTATGTCACAGCTATCACTTGCTGTTTTGACATGAATAGTTCATCAGATATTTATAGTGGATTTGTTTGTACCAGATACTGAGCCTTGGTATACAAAGTTTATCATTGCAGATATACCCCACAGGAAGTGTTAGCTATGTATATTATTTTTATTTATTTTAAAATTTTATTTATTTATTTTTATTTTTATTTTTTTTGTTTTTTTGAGACAGGGTCTCTCTTTGTAGTTCAGGCTGATCTTGAATTCACTATGTAGCCGAGGTTAGCCTGAACTCACAGTCATTCTCGTGCCTCAGCCTCCTGCTTGCTGGGATTATTGGCATACACCATCATGCCTGGGTTGTGTTTATCTTTTTTTTTTTTTTGTGGGTACCGGGGGGTCGATCTCAGGACCTCGCGCGCCAGCAGGCGCCCGTGCCGCTGAGCGATATCACCGGCCCCTTTTTCGTATGTGGGATCCGGGAGTCGAACTCGGGCCCTCGTGCTTGCCAGGCAGGCGCTTAAGCCGCTGAGCCATCTCACCGGCCCTGTGTTTATCATTTTTAAAGGAGTCTTTGTTGTAAGGAAAAAGAGAAAAACATACAAATAATTCAATGAAGTCCTATGATAAGAGTAATAAAACTGGTTTCTATTTAATAATTGCTTAGTATTGCCAAACTGTATGCTTTTATATACATCAGCTAATTTAATCCTTATTAACAGTTGTATCAGGCAGTTGTGATATTTATTTTATAAAGCAGGAAACTGAGATTAAAGGTTTTAGGCTAGTATATCTGGGGTCATACAGTTAGTGCTGAAATCAAGATTTAGTCAGGCTGTGTTACAATCTATATCTGTAATCATATGGCATTATTATAATCATAGGAAGGGACTGCTGATCCAGCCTTGGCAACATGTCTCTGTGTGAATGTGGGGAGAATCTAAAACAAAACAAAACACCGTCACCAAAAACACCATCTCAGAAAGCAAACCTTAAATGAGAAAATAGAGGATAGAGAGGAAGACTACAGGTAACAGAATGTACAAAAAGACCTTCAGAAAAGTAAATGGCACACTGCATGACAGAGAGAGTTCTGTAGCGGGATCTTCCAGCATAGAGACTGTTAGGGAGTAGCATATTAGGTTATTTAGAAATAAGTTTGTTTAATTCACAGTGGCAAAATATGTAAAACAAGCACCGATGATGTCCTTCACATATGTTATTCATTCAGTCTAGCAGTTCTGTTAGATTGAGTTTTAATTTTAAAAAATTGTTAGTCTTTAAAGTTTTCCTTTTGAAATATATTTCTATGGTTCAAAAATTTTTTTATTATATACTAAAAGTCTTTCGCACTTCTGCTGCCTTCTCTATCTCCTTGTAGTTAACAACTCTTAACTAGATTACAGTATTGTGTATCTTCCAGTTTGCTTCTTTGTCCAGTCTTCTAATTTCCATACCTGTAAGTCGAAATATATACCCTTTCCTTCTCCACTTCTATTATACAAAAGATATTGGTATATAGTATATAGAGAACTTTCTCATTCCCTTTTTTAAAAATAATAGAATCATCACAAACTTTTATGTGTCTGTACAATAATTTATTTAACTACTTTTCAGTCAGCAGACTTTTGTACTTTTTTTTTTTTTTTTTTTAATGGATACCGGGGGTTGAACTCAGGACCTTGCACTTGCTAGCAGGCGCTTGTGCTGCTGAGCGATATCACCGGCCCTTTTTTCCTTTGTATGTGGGTACCAGGAGTCGAACTCAGGACCTCACGTTTGCCAGGCAGGCACTTATGCTGCTGAGCCATCTCACTGGCCCAAGACTTTTGTACTATTTAGTCTCTTGCTGTTAAAAATAATACCATAATGAGGATACATGTGTGTTGGTTTTCTTTACAGAAGAACGTCTTTAGGTAAATGTATTTATAATTGTATTATATGCCATTTTAGCCCATTCAACAAAGTATATTTATCACACTTTTAGATTTGTCTTAATGAATGATTTTTTTTTTTTTTTTTTTTTTTTTTTTTGTGGGTACCGGGGGGTCGACCTCAGGACCTCACGCGCCAGTAGGCGCCCATGCCGCTGAGCGATATCACCGGCCCCTTTTTCGTATGTGGGTTCCGGGAGTCGAACTCGGGCCCTCGCGCTTGCCAGGCAGGCACTTAAGCCGCTGAGCCCTTAATGAATGATAATCTCACTGGCCCTTAATGAATGATTTTTAAATGGTGTATCACTGTGTTTTTATAAGTGATGTAAAATACACATAACTTATAATGAAACATTTTAGAATATGCAATTAATTAGCATTTAGTATATTCTTAATGTGAAATTGTCTTAGATGGGTTGCTATAACTAAGTATCAGATTGGGTAGTGTACAAACAATACAAATTTATTTTTCACAATTCTGGAGGTTGACAGTCCAAGATCAGGGTGTCAGCATGGTTTAGGTCTACTGAGGGATTTAATCTAGAATACAGACCGCCAACTTCTTGTTATATCCTCCTATGATGAAAAAGGGGCAAAAGAGCTCTCTGGGGCACCTTTTATAAGGTCACTAATCTTCATGACCTCATTACTGCCATAGGCTTCACCTTCTAATACCATCACATAGGGCCTTAAGATTTCAACATAAGAATTTTGGGAAGATACAAGCATTTAGTTTATGGAACCACTAATAACCACTTCTCTGTTGTTTCAGCCTTTTTTTTTTTTTTTTTTTTTAATCATTTTGAGACAATATTTTGCTCTGCAGTTCAGGCTGGCCTTGAACTCACTTTGTAGCCCATGCTGGCCTTGAACTTGCAGCAGTCCTCCTGCCTCAGCCTCCAGAGTGCTGGGATTACAGGCGTGCACCACCGTGCCCAGATGTTTCAGCCTTTTAAAATCACCTCAGAATAATGCCCTGTGTTCATTAAATAGTCACACCTCATTTCTCTATCCTCCATCTCTTGGCAGTCATTCATCTGCATTGTGTCCCTGTGGATTTGCCTATTTTGGTCATTTTATTTTTACAAAACCATACTTTTCCCTTACTGTTTTTGAGGTTCATCCAAGTTATAACATATATAAGTAATTCATTCCTTTTAAGGCTGAAAAAAATTTTCATTGTATGTAAATATTGCAGGTTGTTTCCACCTTTTTTGCTATTGTGAATGTTGGAACTGTAAGAATTCACGAGCAAGTCCTTCCGGTATAAATCTCTCAGAGTGAAGTTGCTGGTAATTGTGTTTAAACTTTCAGAAACCACCAAACTGTTTTCCATAGTGAACCCATCATTTCATATTCACATCAAGAATGTGTGAGGATTCCTATTTTTCCACACCCTTAAATAAGTGTTTATTGAGACATCATCTCACTGTGTAGTTTAGGTAGCTTTGAACTCACTATGTAGCCCCGGGTGGCCCTGAACTCATAGTAGTCCTTCTGCCTCAGCCTCCTAAGTGCTGGGTTTATAGGTGTGTGCCACCATGCCCAGCATACACTTCTTATTTTATGCCTTTTTGATACTAAGCATCCTAGTGGTTTGTGAACTGGTGTATCATTATAATTTTAATTTGTGTTTTCTTAATCTTTTCATCTGATTGTTGACTATTTGTATAGTTTCATTGAAGCATTGTGCATTTAAGGAGGTCCTTTGCTTAATTTAAAATTAATTATGCATGTTTCGATTGATGGATTATAAAAGTTGCAACTGATTTCTCCTATTTTCTAGTTATCATCACTTTCTTAATGATATCTTTGATCCACACAAGGTTAACATTTTATGATATCTAACATCAGTTTTTTCTTTCTTCTCATAAATTATGCTGTCAAATCTAAGGCTCCATTGCCAAGTGCAATATCATGGAGATATTCCTGGACTTTCTTCCAATGGTTTCACAGTTACTAATTTTTGGTTAATTTTGGTACATAGGATAATTTTAATTTGCATTTCTCTTATGAATGAGGTTTGAAAGATATTTGCTTCTTTTTCTATAATTTCTCTCTTCTTCTGCCTTGCCCATTTTTGTTTAACTGTCTTCATAGTTCCTAAAAATACATTTGACAAAATGGATCTTAAAGCATTTTGGTAGAAGAAGCATAGATGCATACTTTCTAAATATGATTAACAAAGTATACTGCTTTTCACATCTGTGAAATATAAAAAAAGTCAAGGTACAGACCTAATTTTTAGGAGACTTTAGTAAGCAGATCTTAAAACATGTTCACTTAGATTTTATAAATTACAACTACACTTAATTACCTTTTGTTTTTTTTTTTTAAGCTCCTAGGTAAAAATGATAAGCAAAAGTTAAAAATTATAACACTGTTGATGAAGCTGTGACGAAAACCAAACACTGTTACATTATTGGTTGGAATACAGATTGATACAAGTACCTCTTAAGTTAAAAGATTTGATAATACCTACCAGAACTACACATGAATTTATCTATTGATCTCACCATCCTGTTTTTGGGATTTTTCCATGGAGATAGACCTTAGGCAATAAGAAAATAACTACACAGAATTACTCAATGCAGTGTTTCTTAAAGCTGAAAAATATTGACAACCACCTAAATGCTCATATATAGAATAATGATTGAATAGACTATGGTATAGCTACACGGTGGTGTTTTATGTCACTATAAAAACATGAGGAATATTTCTGTTAACTCATACATGGAGATTTCCAGTATTGAAGGATTTTGTGAAGTGCAAAAAAAAAAAAAAAAAAACTGCAGTGTTCAACTTTTTCTGTAAGAAAGAAGGAAATAATGATAGAGATGTGTACATATACACATATGTAAGTATGTTCATGTAACTGCTTATTTAACAAGAAAGAAATATAAAAATGAAAAACCAAAGAATAGATTAAACCTGGGGGGCCAGGGATATGGCTCAGTGGCACAGTGCCTGCCTGGCAAGCGCGAGGTCCTGAGTTTGATTCCTGGTACCCCACCAAAAAAAAAAAAAAAAAAAGATTAAAGCTGGGCATGATGGCATTGCCTATATTCTTGGCACTGTGGGAGGCTGAGGCAGGATGATCCCAAGTTCAAGCCCAGCTAGGGCAATTTAGAGACTTTGAGACCTTGTCTCAAAATTTAAAAGTAAAATTTTAAAAAGGGGCTAGGGATGTAGTTCATTATGAAGGCCTTTGGTTCAATCCATTAACCTCCCCCCCCCAAGAATATCCAGAGAATAATGAGAATGATTACCCATGGCAAGAGTGTGTGTGAATGAGGTGGAAATTTAGGGGGGTATGGAGGGGAACAGTGATACTTACTTTGAATATACTTTTCAAATAGTCTGACTTTCATTACTAATATTTCACATACTCAACAAAAATAAAAATACCAAATATGGAGGTGCAAATCCTAAAATTGAGTGCAAGCATAGCAAATAAAACTGTCCATTCCTGACCATAAACAGATATTTTTTGAAAAAGATTTAAAAGGTGGGGATGTGGCTCAGTGTTAGAGCACTTTTGCCCAGCATGTAGTCGAGGGTGTAAAAATACTAACCCTCCTAACTTTTAAAGTCAGTACTGGAGCCTGGCGTGGTGGTGCAAGCCTGTAATCCCAGCACTCGGGGGACTGAGGCAGGAGGATTGCTGCAAGTTCAAGGCCAGCCTGGGCTACATAGTGAGTTCAGGACCAGCCTGAACTACATAGCGAGACTCTGTCTCAAAAAAAAAATTTTTTTTTTCTTAGTTCAAAGAGGTAGAGTTTGATGAAGAATACAGTGTTCACCTAGTCTGAAAATGTCTGTTTACAGTAAATACACTATTTACAATGAGTAAAATAGACCCTTCACAGTACCTTAACTAAATGAAGAAAGCAAACATCGAGGAATTATGGAGCTAATTGGCAGCATGTGCTTTTTGAAATGTACTTAGAAGAACTCAACGTCATTTCTATGGTATTTTTGCCAGAAATGTATAGCCTGAATCTCTTCATGAGTAAATATCAAGCAAGCTGAAATTGAAGTATATACTTCAAAATAACTGTTCTATAGTCTTAAAAAATGTCAGCATCATGAAGTGCTAGAAAATGACTCAGAAAAATATTCTACCTTAAATAACACTTAAAGAAACGTGACAACCAAATGTAGTATGTGACAACTAGGTGTGATGGCACATACTGATAATTCCAGCACTTGGGAGGCTGAGGCAGGAGGATCACTAGTTCAGGGCTGGATCACTAGTCCAGAAATAAAAGGTATAATTTCTTTTGACATGTGGGACATTACTAAGACAGATACTGAAATCCTAATTAGTTTTGTGGACTCTAACATTAGACTTGTATAAATTGTCTTATAATTCTGATCATTGTACTATGGTTGCATAGTAGATCTTTTGTTTGTTTGAGAGAAACACACTCTGAATGTTAAAGGAAAGTTATATGATATCTGCAGCTTACTGTTACATCATGCAGGGGAAAAGAGCATGTATATGTGAAGAGCTCAAGGAAAAAACAGATATAAAATGTTTGTATCTGGAGAATTTGGGTAGAGGTTAATCTCTGGGCTTTTTAACCTTTCTGTTAGTCTAAAATTATGTCAAAGTAAAAATTGGGGGGGGGGGTCTTAGGGTTAGGATGTGATTCCAGGTTAGAGTACTTACCTAGCATGCACAAGGCCCAGTGTTGGATCCCCCCAGCATCAGGGCAGGAGAGAAGAAAAAGAGTTTTAACTGCAGAGCCAGCATCTTGCTCAAGGGATACCAATAGAGTTGTTTTCATTATCAAGACAAGTATGCCTACCCACACAACTGTTGTTCAGCATTATAATGAAGATAAAACCCAAATAAATAAATATGATCTCTATTTGAAAATAATATTGGGCCGGTGAGATGGCTCAGCGGCATAAGCGCCTGCCTTGCAAGCGCGAGGGCCCGAGTTCGACTCCCGGATCCCACATACGAAAAAGGGGCCGGTGATATCGCTCAGAGGCACGGGCGCCTGCTGGTGCGCGAGGTCCTGAGGTCGACCCCCCGGTACCCACAAAAAAAAAAAAAAAAAAAAAAAAAAAGAAAATAATATTGAAAATTTAAGAAACTCAAGAGAATTAGCTTCCAAAACTAATACAAGCAATAAAGTAATACAGTAATATATTAAGGTACAGAGGTCTAGAAATTACCTTTCATATATACAGGTACAGTCAGTTAAATGATACAGTGGAATTTCCTTTTAAAGACAAAAGCTAGGGAGCGGCATCTTTTAGCTCTGCTTCTCACTGTGATAATTTTAACAGGATGAATTTCCAGTGCATCAGGAGTTCATAATGCAAGATGTGCATGGTGGCACATACCTGTAATCCCAGCTGTGGAGGAGACTGAGGGAAAAACTCACCGTTTGAGACCAGCCTGGGCAATATAGCAAAACCCGTCTTTTAAAAGATTTAAGTGTAAAAAGAGTATATAGCAGAAACAAAAATAATAGAACATATTAAAAGAGAACAAGAATTGCTTTATAATCTTGGAGTAGAGAACACTTATTAAATGATTTAAAATTAACTATGATTCAGAATCTATATTACAAAAGAAAAGATTTGATAAACTACATTAAAAATGGACACTTGAGGGGCTGGTGAGATGGCTCAGCGGCTTAAGCGCCTGCCTGGCAAGCGCGAGGACCCGAGTTCGACTCCCGGATCCCACATACGAAAAAGGGGCCGGTGATACTGCTCAGCAGCACGGGCGCCTGCTGGCGCGTGAGGTCCTGAGGTCGACCCCCCGGCACCCACAAAAAAAAAAAAAAAAAAAAATATGGACACTTGATAAGGAATGCCAAAAGATGGGACAAATGGGGAATTTTATTTGTGTTAACAAAGGCCAGTATTTCTTAATATATATTGAGGTAAGATTTGCATTTTACAAGGATTCTTTTGGCTGCAAATTAAATTTCTATAACATAGGTTGTTATTATTGTATCAGCTCATTTCCCTGTAAAGATCCAAGGACAAATGTATATTGTAAAAAAAAAACTGTCTTGAAATGTTAAGGAAGCAAGGGCAGGGAGGCGGAAAAATCATAGGACTTTTTTCCTGTTAATTCCTGGTTCAAAGGGACAAATTGAGATGTCTTTTCATGAGTGAATAATATAAGCAGTCCCTTGATCATTGTCTCCAGTATCACTCTCTCTCTTCAATTTGACCCTTAAACTTTAGTATGTGGTGTTGGTTTCCTGCTTTAGCTATGTTCTGTCATGCCCCTAGTTGCCTTCCTGACTGCCCATGCATTGTCTCTTCATTTGAACCACCTAGAGTAAAATCTGTTTACTTTGGGATCCCCAGTTAGTCAGTATAGACTAACTCAATAGGATATATTGATTATCAGCGAAGTAGCAGCAGTGGCAAAGGAAAAGTTGATTGAAACCCTATTGACCAGGACTAGGTAGCTGTCCCTGTGCTCAATCCCCAATGACGGAAACAAAACAAAACAAAAATAATACTAACATAGTGTGACGTACTGAAGCTGTTTGAAGAAGCTAGGAAGACTTAATAAAAAAACTATTGGATATATTCATGGGATTTTGCTTGACAAAATGAAGGCATGTTATCCATGTATTCAAAGTATTATTGTTAAATACACCATATTGGCACAGACATGCAAAAATTTAAGTAAATATCAGTATGTAACTAATTTGAGAAATGTGTATTGGGATATTTATAGTTCCTGTTGACAGTTGTGATGTTTTTATTTAATAAAAGATATGCTTGAGAAGTGGTGGTTAAAATTAGTTTTCTTGGGGCTGGTGAGATGGCTCAGCGGCTTAAGCACCTGCCCGGCAAGCGCGAGGGCCCGAGTTCGACTCCCGGAACCCACATATGAAAAAGGGGCCGGTGATATCGCTCAGTGGCACGGGCGCCTGCTGGCGCGCGAGGTCCTGAGGTTGACCCCCCGGTACCCACAAAAAAAAAAAAAAATTAGTTTTCTTTCCTAGTTGGTTGTAAGGATGTTTCTCTTTTGTAGCGTTCGTGTCTAACAGAGGACATGCAAATGCCTAAGGGCTTTCTCTATTGGAGTGCATGGTTGCCAGAGAATTAACCTCACCTAGGAGTAGTTAATCAAAGAATTTCCTCAACTTTCCCCCCTTGCGGTCTCATTAGCATCTCAGTAATTTTTTCAGGACACCTCCAGGCAAAAAGCAATAGCTAATAGTTCTGTTCATAGAGTAGTTATATCCAAACTACAGGGGTAACTTGGTTCATGAACTTAGTTTGTTCCATGATTGTGAAAAAGATGGCCATGTTTGAGTTTGTGTGGGAAAGGTGGCTGTGGTTATGTTTGTTACCCAGTGTAGAGTTTGCAAACAGAAACAAAATTTTGTCAAACACTTTTGTTTACAAACCAAATTTGCATTTGTGAGGTACCACTATAGTATTTGTTTATGTTGTAACAACTTAGTAGCTGTTGAGAAAAGTACAATACATAATTGAAAGAAAATAAAAATTGTATTCCACTCTTACATGACCACAATTACTTAGTAATGTACATATACATCTGTACATCTGTTGGGCATTGTACAAGTCCTCAGTCTTTGGACTCATTCTCCTTTCATATTCTACATTGGTTTTCTGACAGTATATTTAAAAACTAAGCTTCTCAAAGATACTGTCATCAAAAGGTATAAATTATATTCTGATGTTGAAAGTGTGAATTACTTCATGCTAATTAATAGTTCTTCTGGTACCTGACTAATGTCAAATATTGCTTTCTCTTCTTTTTAATATTGAAAATTCTCAGTGTCCAGATGAGTTTGCATAAGTTTCCAGGGCATCTCAGAGCATAGTTTGGGGACCAAGACTTCAACTAATAACTGTTTTGTGGTTAGTGTATAAATACCGTAACTGCTTTGTCCCTCTCTGGGATGATTTTGAGTTGCCTGTTGTGCTGTGACTCCTAGAGTTTCCCTAGGAGCTTAGTTAAGCCCCAGTTACCTACTGTAGTAATTGACTGGGTGCATAGTACAATTTTTTTTTTTTTAATTTTAAAGAGAAGAAAAAAACAAATCAAAGAAAGAACAATATTTCAAAACACCATAATATGAGGGTAACAATGGTTAATGCATTACGTATTATTATTTTTAAGTTAGTTATTCAGGATACCAGACATTAGCATTCAGTTGTCCAAACATTATTGGCACAAACCTTACTCTTCAATGAACTAAGTAAAATTGGTAGTGTATCTATCTTAACCATCTTATATATATATACAATTTTTTTCCCTCTCCCTTCTTTCTTTTCCCTATTCCAGTCTCTCTTTACTTTTGACCAGTTTCTTTTTGATTCACCATGTCTATTGTACGTTTTGGATCTTATTTACTCTTCCAGTTTCTCATACTAGAGAGACAATACGATGCTTACACATGTGTGTCCGGTTTATTTCACTTATGAGTATTTTCTCGAGTTGTATCCATTTACCTATAAAAGTCTCCAGTTTATCCTTCTTTATGGCTGAATAGTACTCCATTGTATAAAAATACCACATCTTTCTTATCCATTCCTCAATTGATGGGCATTTGGGTTGTTTCCAAGATCTGGCTATTACAAATTGTGCTGCTATAAACATGGGTGCACATATATCGCTGTGGTACGATGTTTTTAATTCTTCTGGGAAGATGCCCAGAAGGGAAATAGCTGGGTCAAATGGGACCTCCAACCCTAGTTTTTTGAGGAATCTCCACACTGACTTCCACAGTGGCTGTACCAGTCGACACTCCCACCAACAGTGAAGAAGGGTTCCTTTTTCCCCACAGCCCCTCCAGCATTTGTTATTAGTTGATTTCTTTATAGTAGCCATTCTTTCTGGGGTGAGATGGTATCTCAGTGTTGTTTTAATTTGCATCTCTCGAATGACTAGTGATGTTGCACATTTTTTTGTATATTTATTTGCCATTTGTATTTCTTTATCTGAGAAATGTGTATTCATCTCAGATGCCCATTTTTGGAGTGGGTCTTTAAATTTGGGAGGTCCGATTTTTTTGAGTTCTTTATATGTTCTCAATAGTAATCCTTTGTCTGAGGAACAGCTGGCAAACATTTTTTCCCATGTTGTGGGCTGTCTCTTCACTCTGTTGGTGGTTTCTCTTACTGTGCAAAAGCTTTTTAATAAGATGAGATCCCAGTTATTGATTCTTTGGGATAGTTCCCATGCGGTTGAGTTTTTATTCATAAAGTCTTTGCCTAACCAATGTCTTCAAGGGTTTTACCTAGCCTACCTTCCAGCAGATTTAATGTTTCTGTTTTAATATTTAGATCTCTGATCCATTTTGAATTTAGTTTAGTGCATGGTGAAAGATATGGGTCTAGTTTTAATCTTCGGCATGTGTAGAGCCAGTTTTTCCAGCACCATTTATTAAAAAGGCTATCTTTCTTCCAGCGAATGTGTTTGGCACCTTTGTCAAAGATAAGGTGGCTTAGTATGTCTGGGGTTGTTTCAGCATCTTCTAATCTGTTCCATTGATCCTCAGGTCTGTTTTTTTGCCAGTACCACACTGTTTTTATCACAGTAGCTTTATAGTATAATTTCAAATCAGGGATTGTGATGCCCCCCGCCTTGCCTTTGTTGCCCAGAATTGCCTTTGCTATTCTAGGTCTCTTCTGATTCCAAATGAATTTTAGGATTGTTTTCTCTAATTCTGTGAGATATGCTGTTGGAATTTTGATTGGAATTGCATTAAATCTGTATAACAATTTTGGAAGTATGGCCATTTTCACTATATTGGTTCTTCCTATCCAGGAGCAAGGGATATCTTTCCATTTTCTGATATCCTCTTCAATCTCCTTTTTCAGAGTACTGTAGTTTTCAGTGTATAGGCCTTTTACATCCTTTGTGAGGTTGATTCCTAGGTATTTCATTTTTTTGGATGTTATTGTGAAAGGTATTGTTTCCCTAATTTCTCTCAGTAAGTTTGTTATTTGTATAGTACAATTTTTTATTGTCTACTTTTCTTTCTTTCTTTCTTTGATGCCCCACTGCATTGCCTCCTACGTAAATTCCTTGCACTGCTATCATTGTCTCAGTGTCTGCATCAGGCTGATGGAATCTAACAAGTGTTTAATTATGGGTTTATTACACATTAGTATCTTCTGTAGAATCTATTTTAATTCTTTATTACCATCTTATACAGAAAAAATAATTAAGTATTTTTAAAAATAAGTTTTAATTATAACATGGCAAACTGGAAAAAATACATATGTAGAGGCTAAATGATATTTATATTATGAATCCTAGTGTTATCCTACTCAGGTTAAGAACAAGATTATTGCCAGGGTTAAGAAGAGCCCTCCCCCTCTCCTGTTGCATGACCCTCCTCATTTCAGCCATCCTCATCTCCATCTCCCACAGAGATAAATACTATCTTGATTTTATGATAAGTATTTCTTTGCTTGTCTTTATAGCTTTACTGTCAGTGAATCTATCCTTAAAAACATTTAGTTTTGTCTCTTTTCCTTCTCTAAATAATTAACTATACCTCCTCTTTTGTTTCGCTTTTGTTTTTTGTTTTTTGGTTTTTTTTTTTTGTGGGTACCGGGGTGTCGACCTCAGGACCTGGAGCGCCAGGAGGCGCCCGTGCCGCTGAGCGATATCACCGGCCCCTTTTTTGTATGTGTGTTCCGGGAGTCAAACTCGGGCCCTCGCGCTTGCCAGGCAGGCGCTTGCGCCGCTGAGCCATCTCACCGGCCCGTGTTTCGCTTTTGTTAAAACATTATTTTTATAAAATTTATCTATGTTGCCTGTACTATAGTTATTTATTTTATGTATATGACACAGACAATCCTTCGTTGTGGTGGGTTTTCCTGTGCATCGTAGAACATCTAGCAGCATCTTTGCTTTATTTTCTCATAGCCAAGACAAAATATCCAGCACCTAAAGTTAAAAGATGAAAGGTTTATGATAGCTCACGGTTTGTAGAGGTTTCAGTCTGGCTGGCTCCAAGGCAGGATGGCATGGTGGAGAGGCATGACAGAAGAGAAAAAACATGCCTTGAAAGACAAAAGGCAGGAGGCAGCAGAAGCAGCAAGTGAAGGCAGTAGCCTTCTTTCTATCCCTTATATTCTATCCAGGCTACATGTCTTTAGGGCAGGTAGCACGCACACCCAGGGTGGGCCTTCCCATTATCCACACCCAGAACTATGTCAGACCAGTCAGTGGACTGATTTAGTAATCACACACCCTTGATCCCAGCATCGCACACACTAGATCCAGCCACCTCTGAAAAGCCCTATGATTGCATGAGGCTTTGGGAGTACATCTAGATACAAGCCACAAAACTGAGGGATGGTAAACTCTTTAGAGCTTTCAGTGATAACAAACAGCTCACTATGGAACATGTGTCATAAGTTTGCTACCACTGCTGTATACCCTTTAGTTATCAGCAGCACATTCCTCTATCCCTTCCTTCACTTGTGGCTTCCAGAGTGTTTGCAGAGGTTGCCAAATGTGCCTTGGGAGAAAAAAAATGGCCTATGTTGAGAACTACTGTAAAGTAGTATATTACATGAATATGCCAGTTTATTCTTCCTAATTTGAATCAAATTAGATTGTTTCCAGCTTTTTGATAAAATGAACAATGTTACTCAAGAACTCTTTTGTACACGTCAGTTTGGTGTCTCTGTACAAGATGTTCTAGTTTGTATAGTGAGGAGTGCAACTGCTGCCCTACAAGAGATGCAAATTTTCTAAATGCCAGACTTCTGAAGTGGTTATAATAACTTTAATGTCCCAAATGGTTCATACTACAGAACTCAGACGGTGTCATATCTTTGCTCACACGTTAGAAACAGTATTAGATGTTGTTTGCATACAATGGATAAACTATTTCATATAACTCAACTGTTGTATATTTATTTAATGTTTCCTTTTATCTATGGCAGTGCTTTTTTCTAAAAGTGCTTTATTTAAGTAGTAATGCAGTATACTACCTTTCTTGTTTTTCTGGCCCAACTTTTTCTACTTTTGTCCTTTTGTTTTTCTTTTATACTTACCTCTTAGATGTCTCTTGTAAACAACATAGAAATAGATTGTATATTTTTTATTTGGTCCGAAAGATGTTTATCTTTTAAATATACCATTTAGTCACTTTACCTTTTAATATTAACACTGTATATTTGATTTTGTATTGAATTTCTTCTTGTTCTTTGTCCTTCTAGCTCATTTATGTGCTATTGTTTCCCTATTTTTGGATTCTTTACTAAAGTATGCCTATTTTTCTATTTCTTTCCATTCATTTAATGGTTATCCTAGAAATTATAGAACTCATAAATGTAATGACTGCTTTCTTTACTCTTCTTTCCCTAGAATATACAAGAAACTAGAACACTATAAGGAAGTTTACTTCCTTCCTAGGTTATAATTTAAATCGACTTAGTTTTCCCCTTAATCATTGTTGTTTTAGCGAAGTTAGCATTTATTTAGCTTTACACATGTACATGGTCATTCTTTATTTTATTTGAGATCTACCATCTTAAGAGTGTTAAGTACATAATTCAGTATTGTTAACTATTGGTGCAATGTTGTACGGTAGATCTCTATTCTTTTCTTCGTATCAGATATATCTGAGATCACTTCTGCCTAAAATAGAGCATTTAGAAATTCTTTCGAGGGCCGGTGAGATGGCCGTAAGCGCCTGCCTGGCAAGCGCGAGGGCCTGAGTTCAACCCCTGGTACCCACAAAAAAAAAAAGAAAGAAAGAAATTTTTTTGAGATTCTACTAATGATACTCTGTAGAACATCGTTTGAAAATCTTTCTGTATTTATTTCTTAAAGTAGTCTTTCATGGGTATATACTTTTATATTGCCAATTAATTTCATTCTATAGACAGGCATTCTGTCTTCTAGAGAATAATTATTTTTTACTTCTTCAATAATTATTTTTTTCAAATTCAGTATTTTCTGTTTCTGCTATTGTGAGTTACACTGTAAGTATAGAGTATATTTCTTTGAATTGATGTTTTTCACTGGTTCTAAAATTTGTCAGTATTTATTTAGAAATTACTTTTCTCCCATTTTATTTCTCTTGTTCTTCAGGAATTTTATTAATAAACTTGCATATTTCCTTCTGTGCACCTTTTCATATTTTCGTATTTCTATGCTACTTTCCAAATATTTTCTCTGTCTCGCAGTTTACTTGTTCTTTTTAAATCTGTGTGCATCTCTTAAGCTTTCTTATTTTGATTGCTGTATTGTCCATTTCCATAAGTCATAGCTACTTGGCTACTTTGCCAAGAAAAATAATTTTATTGAATTGTTTCTTTGGAGATATTTAATATTCTCTTTAAAACTTTCCTTTTAAATATTTTTTTATAATCTATATGTAATAATGCTAATGATTTACATCTTTGTGAGCCTGTTTCTGGCTCTTGCCTCTTGGCTTGCTCTTCTGCATGTTTCTTTTCGTCCTGGTATATTTCACAACTTTTTATTTCAAGATCTTTATTTTCTCCATTCTTTAGTCTTCTATTTTTACCTAGCTTTTACATGGCTTAATCTTATACTGAGTAATGTTTTTCCCCAAAAGGTATTTGTACATTCTCTACTTCTTGAATTTGTTAATACATGAGAATGTTTACTTGTTGTCTTTAAAAAATAAAAAAAATATATATATATATTTTCTGTCAAATTTATTTGAAGCCTAGAATAAAGGTACATTTCTCTAAGGTAGGATTTAGCATTTGCTCAACATGTGTCCAGGGTTGCTACCACTCTAGAACCATTTGTAATTGAATATAGAATTTGACATATTGTGAATCCAAATGTATTAATTTAGAATATGTCAGATTCTGTTCCTATGTTTGGGAAATTTTCTGCTGTTACTTCTGCAAATAGTCTTTTTATGTCATTTGTGTTGACTCCTGCTTTTTCATTGACATCTGTCAATCTTATATTGTTTTTCTTTGTATCATCTTGGCGCTGTTGAATTGTTATTTCCTGGTCCCTTGGTTTTTTTTTTTTTTTTTTTTTCTTTTTTTATGTGGGTACTGGGAGTCAACCTCAGGACCTCACACTTGCCAGCAGGCACTTGTGCCACTGAACAATATCACCGGCCTTTTTTTTTTTTCCCTCCTTTATGTGAGTACCGGGAGTTGAACTCAGGACCTTGAGCTTGCCAGGTAGGCACTTATGCCACTGAGCTATCTCACTGGCCCCCTTGTTATTTTTAAGAGATCTTTCCTTTCACGATCGCTAGCTGCGATCCTGTCTTCAAGGCCTGAAAGTCTTATGTTCAGTTTCGTTCAAGCAGTTTTGCCAGCTTTCAATGAAATTTTTAATTTCCTGAATATCTCTTTGAATCTGTTTCATGCATTCTGTTTCTTTCCTATATTGTTCATTCAAGGTTTCCATCATTTTTCTATGCTTCTCTATTCTTTAATCTAGGTCTTCTCTAGCTATGCTGAGCAATTCCTTCATTATGGTTGTCATTTCTTTTTTTACCTGAGAGATTATTTCTAATCTGGTTTCCTTTATAACCTGATGGACTTGTTTCTTTACTTTACTTGCTATCTTTTTCAAAATTTCAGGTGTGCGTCTTCCAATTTCTTCTCTGTTGTCTCCTGTACTTGTTCTGGGTGGGCTGGCGGTCTGAGATTGCAGTTTGCTTTTTCATCTTGTCATTTTCTATTTCAAAAAAAAATTTTTTTTTATTTTGTTTTCTGTGATGATTGTGAGCTTTTGTAGTAGGTAGCTATGTCACTAGTATCAAGGCCTCTCTAGGAAAAGTCTGTTCTTCGGGGATATTTTCTGTGTGTAGGAGGTTCTTAGTTTGTGTCTGTCCCAGAATCCTACCTTCCCAGTTAATTGAGAGTGGGATGTTGGAATCTGTTTGGCTCCGTCCCCAGTCCTTTGGTGTTAGGCTATGGTGAGGTTATTACCCCAGAGCTTCCCAGTATTGTTACAGAAGGGAGAACAACTGATTACAATAGATATGACAGCCTAGCTAAAATAGTACAATTAGCAATAACAATAGCATCAAGCACTATTTAGAATTTGGCAGACTTTGGTTACTGTTGATTTTGTACTTTAGACCATAGGAGCAAAGTCTATAGTTACATAACAGAACCAATCGTAAATTAAGAGTTTATATGCAAAGTGTTTACCCTTGGTAGAATGGTTTTACCCTGTGGTAGGGAAATTTAGGGAGGATCGTGTATAAGACAAAGATAACTGGAAAGGAAGTAGAAACAAGGCTGGAGGCCAGAGGATGCTCATTCAAGTTTTAGGAAACTAGAGAAGGGAGTAGAAAAGAAAGAATGAAGAAGTATTCGAGGGATCATCTGAACTTGGTCTTTGGGTTTGGGGGATGGGATTAGTTTTCTGTGGCTGGAGTTTTCTCTAGCCATTTAGAAAAGAGAAAAAAAGAAAACAAAAGAGAAGAGAAGAAAGAAGAAAGAAAAACAAAAAAATTGAGAAAAAGAAAAAGAAAAAAAAATCAAGATAAAATAAAATTAAGGAAAAAAAAAAGAGGGCCACCCCACCCACCTGCTTCTATTCTGTGTGTCTTTGTCCCTGTGCTCAACGCTGGTTCACCTACCTTACCAGCTGTTGGCTCGTATTTCAGTCTTTTCAATCTCGCTAGTCTCACCTGTCCATCGTGTGTGCCCAATCAGGGTCCTACTGTGTGGCTCATGTTCCCCTGGTTGCCAGGTCCTGCAGTGTAGTGGGAAGGGCCAGTGGATTCCTCCTGCCTGCCGGTTGCTGAGTCCTGGATTCTTCTCGGGCTGACTAGCCTAGGAGTATTGATGTGAGCCAACCGTTGGCTCATATTGTTACTGCTGCTTCAGACTTTTCCAAGTTGCTAGTCCCACCTGTCCATCATGTGCTCCCCAGCCAGTGCCCTACTGTGTCACCGGCGATCTCACAGGCCCGTGAGGGCCATCTGGATGGAAGGAGGGATCACCGGCGATCTTGGAGGCCCGCCAGGGCCCTCTGGATCTTAATTTAGAATAGAATATTTCAGAACTTGGGATATTTGCAATTGCATGTAGAGTTTGTGGTTTCATGAATCAGAATATATGAACTTAGTATATATAATTTCAGGGGAGCAGCAGTTTTTGATTATTATTTCTCAGATGTTTCTCTCCTTTTATGTAGTATCAAAAAAAAATTTCCCCCCTCCAGAATTTGAGGAAGTAGATTCATTGCTTGTGTAGCCTTAACCTAAGGATGTAAATTCTTTTTTTTTTTTTGTGGGTACCCGGGGGGTCGACCTCAGGACCTCGCGCGCCAGCAGGCGCCCGGGCCGCTGAGCGATATCACCAGCCCTTTTTTCGTACGTGGGTTCCGGGAGTCGAACTCAGGCCCTTGCGCTTGCCGGGCAGGCGCTTAAGCCGCTGAGCCATCTCACCGGCCCAGGATGTAAATTCTTAAGTCCACATCCTATGAAAGAGTTGTTACTCCTGTACTTTCACTTCAGAACTCCCACTCAAGCACTTAGACTCAGCAAATATCAGGGGAAAAAATGATTTCAACATTTCTTCTATAGTCTTTTTCTTCTTTTAAGCATTTTTATCCTAGTAATTTATTATTGCATATTAAGGGTTCAGATGCTATTGAGAATGTTTTTTATATTTTGTGTTGGATTTCAGGAACAGGGTTTATATGATTAATATTTACAATATATTATTACCACCATCAGAACTTGTATATATGTTTAAGGTGATTTCTTCCCTTGCATGATGGTGGTGTATATGTGTGTAAATAACTTACAACATTGAAATTTTTCAAAATTTTATTTTTGGGGGAGATGAATAATTTTGAAACCTCTATACTTTTGGCATCATTTACGTTGTCTTTTATATTATAAATTAATTTCTTTCATGGACTTTGGTTTTCTTGGGACTACTTGAAAGTATTACTTGTCATTGTTTTGAAAGAGCTTTCAATTGTAGAAATGTGCAGTTAGTATTTTAAGTAAGAATGTAATAAAAATAATCTCAGCAGTTTTTTACTTTAGAAAAAAACTGTTGGTTGTATTAAAGGACAGGCTAAAAATTATTAGAAAAGACCAGAGCAAAACATTTTGGTAGAGTTTTCCCTACATTTTCTAGTAGATTTATATATATTTCTGTCTCAAGTGGATGATAATAGAAAATCTAGAATGCATAATTCAAAATAATTAATGTAGTTACTTATATGAACTTTGATAAAATGAAGCAAAACTCTCTCCCCCTTAATGGTGGCTGTATATACATCTTCCAAAGAGTACAGTAAGGAAAGGGGGAGAAGTATAACTGTACAGTGAAAAAAACTGAGAGGCATTACCTTACCTAGTTGATAATAACTTGTAGTGTTTAGTTACATTGCTAGAATATACCATTGATTTTATGTAATGTGAATGAGTGTTCCCCTCCCCAACAATAAAACAAACATAAATCCTATCTAACCCTGAGGAAAGTGTTAGACAAACCCAAATTGAAGGACATTGTATAAAATGTATAATCAGTGGTTTTTAAATTTTTTGTGTCATCAAAATCAAGTAAAATTTGAAGTCAGAGATGAAAGAGGAGACATTATAACTCATGCCACAGAAATAAAAAATCTCATAAAAGACTACTATGAGCAACCATACACCAATTAATTGGACAACCTAGAAGAAATGGGTATATTCCTAGAAACACACACACTCCCATGAGTGACTTCTAAAGAAACAGAAAATCTGGACAGACATATAACCATTGGGGAGGTTGAATTAGTCATTAAAAAACTCCCCCAAAAAGCTCAAGACCAAATGGTTTCACTTGATGAGTTCTCCCATTCACAGAACAATCAATAGCAGTTCTTCTCATTTTCACCCAAAGAATTGAAGAGGAAATGCTTACAACTCATCTCATGAAAACGGCATTACTTTGATTGCGGAACCAAAGACATTGCAAGAAAAGTACAGACTAATATCTCTGCTAAATATTTAGCAAACCAAATTTAGCATTATTAAACTGGTTGAATACCAGGGCCAGGTGGGGTTTATCTGTGGGTTTCAAGGATAGGTAAACATACAAAAATCAATTGTGGTATGCCATAATAACCTAATGAAGGATAAAAATGATATATTCATGTCAATAGATGCAGAGTCTTTGATAAAATTCACCCTTTACATGTTGACTAAAAAAATAAAAACACCTCTCAGCAAACTAGGAGTAGAGGTATATTATTTCGAAGTAATAATAGCTATATATGAAAAGACCACTGCTAGCATAACTTGGCAATGAAAAGCTGAGTTAGGAATCATATGTGAATACCCACTCACTGTTGTGTTCTGTGTACTACCAGAAGTCTGTTCAGAGTATGTAGGCAAACACAAGAAATACAAGACAGCTTGGTCAGAAAGGAAGAAATACAATTGTCCCTAATTGTAAATGGCTGGTATTTCTACCTAGAAAATCTTAATGGCTACACAAGAATTTCAGTGGACTATCTAAAAACGAAATTAGGAACACAGTCCCATTTGCAATAGTGTCAAAAAGAGTCAACTAAGGAAGTTAAAGACTTACTGAAAACTGTAAAGGATTGATAAGAAAAATTAAGACAGACAAATGGAAAGATGTCTTATGTTCAGGGATTTGAAAATTTAATATTGTTTAAATTTCCATACTTCCAAAAATGAGCTGCATATCTGATGTAATTTCCGTCTAAATTCCAAAGGCATTTTTCATGGCCGCGGGGGGCGGGCGGGGATCAGTGGATTCACAAAGGACCAAAACAGACTTGAAAAGGAAAGATAAATGCAGAGACACTGTTCTCCCTGATTTCAAAGTACATTACAAGACCTGGAGGTGTACTTCAGTGGTAAAGCACATGCATTTTTGAGGCCCTGTGTACAGTCCCATCAAATCCTGAATGTCCTGAATGTTACGAAGCTACAGTAATTAAGTCAATGTGTTACTGACATTAAGACAGACCTACGGACCAGTGTTACAGAACAGAGAGACCAAAAGCATTGAACTAATCTTCATTGTGGTTGTCAGGGATACACAAAGGGAAAAAGAAGTGGTGAAAAAAAGTTAGACTCTTCCCCAAATAAAAGACTCAGTCCCAAAACGGGCAACTGAAATAAATACTTCTCAGAAGAAGAATACATGAAAAAACGCTCATCATTTCCAGCCATCAGATAAATGCAAATTAAAACTACACTGAGATACCATCTAATCCCAGAAAGAATGGTTGTCGTAAAAAAAAAAAAAAAAAAAAAAAAATCTAAAAATAACAAATGCTGGCGAGGATGTGGGGAAAAAGGAACTCTACACTGTTAGTGGGAATGTAAACTAGTAGAGCCATTATGGAAATCAGTGTGGAGATTACTCAAAAACTAAAAGTAGAAATTTCACTCAGCTATCCCCTTCCAAGGTATCTTACTAAAAGAGTTAAAATAATCATATTACAGGGATACATACATACCCATGTTTGTAGCAGGATAATTTATAATACCTAGATCTTGGAAATAGTGTATATGTCCATCAGCAGATGAATGGGTAAGGAAAATGTAGTATTTATGCACAATGGAGTAGTAGGCTACCATAAAGATAAACTTGAGGCATTTGTGGGTAGATGGATGCAACTCGAGAATGTCAAGTAAAATAATTCAGACACACAAGTTTAAATATCACATGATTTCTTTTATATGAGAAACACTATATATACCCAAAGAGCAGAACATAAGAGAGGAATAGGAAGTGGGGAGAAGTTCAAGTACTCCCCCAAATTACATATTCTGTTGTTTTAAAACTATTTCAATATACATACATACCAATTTGTTTCTTTATACTAAAATTCTTTTTGTTTTAGTTTATGAAAAGCAAGTTTGTATTATTATCTCTTTGTTTCTTTTTTAAAAATGGGAAAACCCACTCTTTTCTATAAATGATGTTGAAACAACTGGATATCCACATGCAAAAGAATGGGATTGGACCCTTACTTTTGTGCCATACACAAAAAACAACTCAGAATAGATTGCCTACTTGCATGTAAGACAAGAAATTGCAAAATTTCTAACAGAAAACATAGGAAGAAAGCTTTATGACATTGCTCTCAGCAGTGATGTCATAGGAATTATACACAAAGCACAAGCAATAAAAGAAAAAAATAGACAAGTGGGACTACATCAAACCAAAAAGATACATAGCAAAGGAAGCAGTCAACAAAATGAAATGGCAGCCCATAGGATAGATGCAAGTACTTGCAAACTCTGTATCCCATCATGAGCTAATTTTAAAAGTATATGAAGAACTCCTATACCTTGGTAGCAGAAAAACTAACAACCTGATTACAAAATGGCCAAAGAACTTGAACAGCTATCTGTGTAAAGAAGACAGAAATACTTTTCACAGAATATGAAAAGATGCTCCTTGTCACTAATCATCAGGGAAATGCAAATCAAAAGCTCAGATATCAGCCTCACATCTCTTAGGATAGCTGTTATCTATAAAACAAAAGACAGGTGTTCACAAGGATGTGGACATAATGGAACCCTGTATACTCTTGATGGGAGTGGAAAGTGATACAGCAGCTATGGAAAACATCAAAAGTTTCTTAAAAAATTAAAAATTAAACTACCATATGATTCAGTCTCACTTTGGGGAACATAATTGAAGGAAATGAAATCAGTATCTGAATAAGAGAGTCTGTATTACCAGGTTTATTGCAGCATTATTCACAATAGCCAGATATGGAATAGTGTCTGTCAAAGGATGGATGGATAAAGCAATGTGGTATATACATATGTATGAATATTATTGAGCCTGAAGAGAAATCGTGCAGCATTTCACAAATGACAAAGTGGATGAACTGGAGGACATCATGCTGAGTGAAATAAGCTAGTCAAAGATTCTAGTCATAGAACCTATGTAACTTACAGAAGCAGAGTGTAGAAAGATGATTGTCAGGGTTAGGGGAAATTAGGAACTGGGAAGTCGCTAATTAGTGTATATGAAGTTTTCGTAATGCAAAATGGATGAGTTCTAAGTTCTGCTCTACAACATTATACAGGAAGCTAACAATATTGTACACCTAAAAATCTTCTGACTTTTAAATTAAATACACATTTTTAATGCTGAGGAAGTATTATAGTATAGAAGAACTAGATATGAAAAATACCACATTCTCTGGTATTTTGCATGCAATACTAGAACAGAAAATGATGTTAGGTAACAAAGGAAATATCAATGAAGTATGGATTTCAGTTATCAATAGTGTTATCAGTATTGATACACTAATGTTAGAAAGTAACAATAGGGTTGAATAGGTATCTTGTGAAGAATCTGTACCATGTTTGTAAGTTTTTTGTCTAAAACTATGCTAAAATGGCAGTATATTTTTTAAAATTGTATGAAAATCTAGTTAAGGAAAATTCCTTGACACTAATATACTGATCCTGCCATTTAGTTTTATTCTCATCAATCATATAAACATTTGGTAAAATACAAAAAGTTATTCTGTGCAAAAGATAAGTTGACATTGACTTAGCGACACATTAAAAAAATTGTGAGAGAAACTTAATAAAAGTATACATGAGATTATTTGGGACCTGGGTTAAAATAACTTTGAAGCAGAAGTTGAAGGAATAGTACTTGGTCATTTATCTGCAATTTGAAAAGAAACTCTAGTAGTATCTTAAATTATGTAATTGGAGTTATATATACAATATTTTCTAATAAGATACTTGACACATGAAAATGGTTGCTCTGTTATGTAAGGATCTCTCTAACATTATGGACAAATTCAAATTCTCTTGTCCTTTTTCTTTGCTACTGAGAAATGATAGATAATTCTTCCTTTATTTGAAAGAAGAGTTCAGTTACTTCTCTTTATCCACCAGCCTTTCTTTTTCCTTATTCTATGAGTGGGAACAGTCTTTTCAGGGTTCTTCTTCATTATCACCATTATTATTTCTCCCCTCCATCTCCCTCCTGCCCCACACTTTTTAATTAGGTCTTACTGTTTATCTCAAGCTGGCCTTGAATTTACAGTTATCCTCCTGCCTCTGCCTCCTGTGTGTTGTGGAAACAGATGTGGGTCACTATGCCCGGCTTTTCTTCAATTCTAAATGGTCAGATTCTCTGGTTAATATTCTTCTGTAATGGATAATTATTGCCCTTTCAAATTATCGAATTCCTTTAAATACCTAAGAGTGTTGGGACTTTATTTGCAAAAGTGCACATGTGCAAATTTTCATATAATTTTAAAAGGTTTGTGAATACTTAAGAATCCATTTGACAAAGTATGAGAAATGCTGCCTGTCTTATATTTCTGTTTATCAGTACAGCTAAGGTAGCAGACAGGCATTTTATTGATATTTATTTCTATAATCATTATGTACATGTATGCACTGCATAATGATTACAGTGAGGTGAGTAGGTCCATGTACATAACAAACTTAATTTTTTATTATGTTTCCCTCTTCTCCTTTCCTTCTCCTTTCCCCTTCCTTTTCTTCTCCCTCCATCTCATAGTCCCCTTCACTTTGGGAAAAGATCTGTTTCAATGTTTCTTATTATTTATCTTTAATTTTGCTCTTTATTTATAATTTGTGTTCATCATAAAAGAAAAGCCATGCAAAATTTAAGATTATGTGTTTGACTTATTTCATTTAACATTATAGTCTCAAGATGCATCCATTTTCATAGAAATGACTCAGATTTATCCTTTATAGCAGAGTAGTACTCCATTTTTTATAAATACCACATTTCACTATCTAGTCATCTTTTTATGGAAATATAGGCTCCTTCCAAGATGTAGCTATTATGAGTTGGGTTGCTATAAACATGATTATGCATATATCACTGTACTATGCTGTCTTTAATGTTTTCGGAAAGATACTAGAAGGGAAATAATTCGATTGAATGGAATTTCTATTTTAGTGTTTCGAAGAATCTCCATATTGATTCCCATAGTGGTTGTACTGGTTTACATTTGCACCAACAGTGCAGAAGGGTTCCTTTTTACCCACAGCCTTTCCAGCATTTGTTATATTTTGATTTCTTTCTTTCTTTCTCTTTTTTTTTTTTTTTTTTTGTGGGTACCGGGGGTCGACCTCAGGACCTTGCGCACCAGCAGGCACCCGTGCCGCTGAGCGATGTCACCGGCCCTTTTTTCGTATGTGGGTTCTGGGAGTCGAACTCGGGTCCTTGCGCTTGCCAGGCAGGCGCTTATGCCGCTGAGCCATCTCACCGGCTCATATTTTGATTTCTTGATAATAGCTGTTCTTTCTGGAGTAAAATGGAATCTCAGTGTTGTTTTAATTTTCATTTCCCCAGTTGCCAGAGATGTTGATCATTTTTTCATGTGTTTATTGGCCATTTGTACTTCTGAGAAGTGTCTTCATTCTAGTAGCCCATATTTTGATTGGGTCTTTCAATTTGGGTTGCCTAATTATTTTGAGTTCTTTATATATTTTAGATATTAGTCCTTTGAGGAGTAGCTGGCAAAATTTTTTTCCCATTCTGTAGGTTTTCTCTTCATTCTGTTGTTAGTTTGCTGTGCAGATGCATTTTAACTCAGTGTGATCCCATTTGTTCATTCTTGATATTATTTCTTGTGTAACTGGGGTTCTGTTCAGCAAGTCTGTGTATATCTATGTATAACTTCAGGAGTTATACCTGTTTGTCTTCCAGCATAGTGTTTCTGTTCTGATGTTTACATCTTTGATGCATTTTGATTTTAGTTTAGTGCCTGTTGAGAGATACAGGTATAGGTTCAAGCTGTTGCATGTGCATAGCCAGTTCTCCGAGCACCATTTGTTAAAGAAGCTGTCTTTCCCTCACCCAGAGTATTTGTTTGGCCTCTTTGTCAAAGATAAGTTAGCTGAGTGTGCCTGAAGGTGTTTGTGTTCCCCTGTTCTGTTCCATTGATCTACAAGTCTGTTTTTTTTTGCCAGTACCATGCTATTTTTATTACTGAAGCTTTATAGTATTGTGATGCCCCAGCCTTACCCTTGTTACCCAGAATTGCTTTTGGTATTCTAGGTGTCTTCTGGTTTCATGTGAGTTTTAGTGTTTCTCTAGTTCTGGGAGGAATGCTATTCGTATTTTAATTGAGATTGTGTTAAATCTGAATAACAGTTTTAGAAGTGCAGCTATTTTGACTATATTGGTTCTGCCTATCCACGAGCAGGAGTTGCTTTCCATTTGCTGATACCCTCTTACATCTCCTTCTTCAGAGTACTATAGTTTCGTCGTAGAGGTCTTTCACTTTCTTGATTAGGTTAATTCCTAAGTGTTTATTTTTCTTGATGCTGTTGTGAAAGGTATTGTTTCTCTAGTTTCTTTCTCAATGAGTTTGTTATTGTGCAGGAAGGCTATTGATTGTTGACTGTATCAATTTGATTATTCTAGGAATATTTTGGTGGTGTTTGGGTGTTTTCTGTATGTATAGCCATGTCATATGCAAATAATAACTTAACTTCTTCCTTTCGTAGCCATATCCCTTTTATTTTTTGTCTTGTCTAACTGCTCTGGCCAATGTTTCAATAACTGTATTGAATAGGAGTGGTAACAGGCATCCTTGTCTTGTTCCTGATTTTAGAGGGAAAGCTTTCAGCTTCTGTTCAGAGAGAGAGAGAGAGAGAGAGAGAGAGAGAGAGAGAGAGAGAGAGTGTGATAGCTGTTGTTTTGTCATAGATGACTTTTATTAGAGTTGACATAGAGACCTTCTATGCCTATTTTCTTCTGGATTGCATAATGAATAGATGTTGCATTTTGTCAAATGCTTTTTCTGCATGTATTGTGATGGTTATATGATTTTTTTCTTTTTGTCTTTGCTTCTGTTTATGTAGTGTGTTACATTTATGGATTTGTGTGTGTTGAATCGTCCCATGTCTGGAATGAATCTTACTTGGTCCTGATGCATGATGTTGATGATTTAGTGCATTCAGTTTGTCAGTATCTCATTGAGGATTTTTGCATCTATGTTTATTAAAGAGATTATCTCCTCGTTCTCCTTTTTGGGTGTGTCTGTTTCTGGTTTTGGTACCAGAATCAAATGCTTGCTTCCAGGAATGACTTTAGGAGTACTGCTTCCCTTTCAATTTTATTACAGAGTTTGAGGCATATTAGCATTAGATATTCTCTAAAAGTTATTGGAAAATTCAGCAGTGAATCCATCAGGACCTGGGCTCTTCTTATTTGGTAGTTGTTTTCTTCAATTTTATTCACTCATACTGAATTATTCAGGATTATTTTTCATCTTCCTGGTTCAGCTTTGATCATTTATATGTATCTAGGAATTTATCCATTTATTATGAATTTTCCATTTTATAAGAATACTCCAGATGATCTGTAGTTTAGTAGAATCTGTTGTGATTTCACCTTTTTTGTTTGTAGTTGCATGGATTTGGGTCTCGTCTTTCCTTATTTTGGTAATATTGGCAAAGGGTTTGTCTTTTGTTTAATCTTTCAAAGAACCAACTCTTCATTTCATTGATTCTTTGTATTTTTTCTCATATTAGCTTTGTATGGATTGTTCTTGTTTTTTTTAGGACCTTGAGGTGCGTCATTAGGTTACTGACGTGACCTGGTTCCATTTTCCTTATGTGGGAACTCACCGCTATAAAATTCCCTCGTAGTACTGTTTTCATTGTGTCCCATAGGTTCTAGTATGTTGTAATGCCATTCTCATTTGATTGCACAAACTTTATAATTTCTTAATTTCATCTGCACCCCAATGATTATTTAAGAGGATGTTGTTTAATTTCCATGTGTTTGCATAGTTTCTGTGGTATCCATTCATATCGAGAGTTATTACTGAGAGGTATTGACTTACTTCTCTTGCATTATTTTCCTGTTGCTGATTTTCTCATTTTTTTTTTCCCTTTTGCTTAGCTGCTCATCCTGCCAGATATATTCATTGTTTTTGACTTACTGGCATTGTTGTGTTCGTATATCTTTCTAGGATATAATTGATAATTTTTTGTAACACTGATTTGGTCATGAATTTCTCGAGGTGCTCCTTCTCATGGAAATTCCTTATTTTTCCATCTGTTTTGAAGGAAAGTTTTGTAGGATACAAAACTTTTAAGTCAGGGTTGCAAGTTGTTCTCTTTTAGGGCTTGAGCTGCTTCACTCCAAGCCCTCCTGGCCTTTAAGGCTTGTTAGAGAAGTCTGCTATGATTCTAATGGGGTTACCTTTTTATGTGATTCATTGCCTTTCTCTAACAGCTTTTAAGATTTTTGTCCTTGTGATGGACTTCTGGTACTTTGAGTGTGAGGAGGTTGCAGAGAGACTCTGTTTTGTTTGTGGCTGTTTGGTGTTCTGTACGTCTCACTTACCTGTATGTTTTTTTCTTTCCCTATATTTGGGAAGTTTTCTGCCATTATTTCTATGAACATTATTTTTATGCAATTTGTATTGTTTTCTGATTTTTCCCTTATTCCACTTATTGTTAGATTAGGTCTTCTTTGAGTCATCTAACAGCTGTTGGATCCATTTTTCATGTTCTCTTGTTTTAAGCGTCTTTGAATAGTTTGTCTTTGAAGGCGTTGTTTTCTACCTTTGAAGTTCTTTCTTCATGTTGGTCACTTCTGCTGCCCAAATGATTCTGTATTTAATCTCCTGGATTTTTAATTAAAACCCTTTCTTGAACTCTTAACTCTTTGGTAAACTGGTCATTCATGTTTTGTATCATTTTGTTTAGTACATCTAGCTTTTTGTTGGTATCTTCTGAAATCTCCTGCATCTTTTGAGATATTCGTTTATCTGTTTAGTTACATTTTTTTTTTTTTTTTTGATCATGCTGAGTACCTCTTTGATCTGTTTCATAATCTCCTCTGTTATCCTTCTAAGTAATTCCAGTAGGTGCCTTATGCTATTCTGCCCCTTGGTACCCCCTGGATTGGATTCTGGAGAGTTGGGAGTTTGGGGAGACATTTTGTTTCCTTCTTATGTGTCTGTTGTTTTCTTTTTTTGTTTTGCTCTGTGCTGAGTTTTGTGGATATTTATAGCCACTGTTGCTAGCGTAGCGATCTCTTCAGTTGTGTTAAGTGATGTAGTTTGCATGCGGCTAACTATAATCCTTTGCCATAACCCCAAGATTCAACCACCTTGATTAACTTGGGAGGGGAGAATGCAGTGTAGTTAACCCAAAAACTAAGTTCCCCGGGAATGTACTTTAGTATTGTTAATGTCACAAAGGTAATACGAGTGTTAGCTTACAGAGAAATAGCAACAATTATGTGATACTGTCAATATCAAGCAAATCAGCTATAGTATTATTGTCCAGGACAAATTAGACATTAACGTACCGTAACAACCAATTGTGTACCGCCCTTAATCCTAGAGAAGAAATCTGCAATTATAGTATAAAACATTAAGACATGACTTGTAGTTAACATGTACTAAATGTTAATGCCGTATCTCTGCAAATGGTAGAAAAGAATTCAAAGTAATTTTACGGAGTGAGTTTACTATCAAAAGATTAACAAAGCTTTATGTTTATATTATTAAAGATACAGGGTTTGGGAATGGGGAAGGCAAGAGGAAAACTTTGAAACTTTAAACACTTTGATATGGGAAGGAGAAGACAGCAGTGGTACAGTGATCTTACTGGGTAGTAGAAACATGTTTGTAAAAGTAGGTAAAGGTAAAAAAAAACTGATGAGAAATAGAGGATAAAAGAAAGAGAAATTATATACAGTAGGTAGAAAAATTAAAAGGGAAAAGACATAAGAAAAAGAAGTAAGAAGCAAGGAATTCTTTGAATTCTTTGAGGCATTTATGAATTCTTTGAGGCTTTTTACTACCTTGTTTTCTCATGATTACTACAGTTTTCTATTGAGTGCTATAGGTCAGTTGAGCTAGAAACCTCTGTAACTATAGTAGAAATCCCTAGCATTGGACTACATGAAGAAAACAACTACTGGTAATATCGGTCTTCAAAGATCCAATAATATATGGATATATAATTTTGAGGGTCTTTAGCAAGTTTTCTACGGTTTTAATAACTTCAGGTTACAAAACATTAGTAATGGTAGAGAACGAGCTGGGAACAGTGTATTTAAAGACATAACTGCAGGCAGTGTCAGGATTGAGAAGTAGTCCTTCTTATCCCCGCCCCCTTTTTTTAACCTTTAAAGATGTTTATTATTGGTTTTCCTTATATGAGAAGCCCAACATATAAATAATTTAAGGAGTAAAATAAAAGATAGGTGATAGGATACAGAGACTGAAAATGGCACATCAGGAAACTTGCTGAAATGCTTATTAGAGGCCCGGTTCTTCTACCCTATTACTGATGAGTCACTAAACACCCCTATTACTGTATTTCATCTGGTGGACTTCTCCTTTAAGTTACCTTCCTATGGTTAGGTTTTTGTTTGCCCCCCCCGTGCATGTCCAAATAAGTGGACCATGGTGATCATCTGCCAAGTATCTCATGAGTACTGTTGCTTCTGCCTTAAAATTCTTTTAAAATATGAATTTCTCCAGAAATTATGAATTATATTTCTAAGAAATCTATATTAATTTTATGTTACTATTTAACAGATAACAACATACAGCATTGACTGTTCAGTATCTCTTCTTTTGTGGTTCAAGGATTTGTGAGCAGCTTAGTTGGGGGAGATCTGGCTCTTCTAATCTCTTATAAAGTTGCAGTCAAGTTGTGGGCAAGGGCTGAAGTCATCTTAAGGTTTGTCTATGGGAGGATTCTCTTCCAAGAAGACTTATTCACATGGTATTTAGCAGGAATCCTCAGTTCCTCACCACGTAGGGCTCTGTAGGCTGACCAGGTATCTTCATGACATGGTTTCTCACAGAGCTCAAAGAGAAAAAAAAATGCTATATTGCCTTTATGATCTAGCTTTCAAGTCAAGCATAATCATTGCCTCACTGTTCTGTTAGATAAAAACCACAAAATCCAGCCTGTTGTTAATGCGAGATTATATAAAGGCTGGAAGAGCAGAGGTGGAAATTAAGAGCAGAGGTGGAAATCTTGGAGGCTGGTTATGGAAGGGTTTAAAGTAATAATTGTCAAAATTTTTGAAATGTGTTCATGTGTATCAGACTTGCAGAAGTGAAAACTCTTGAGAAAATGAAATTGTTTTTACAGATTTTTTGGGGTTTTTTATTTGTTTTTTGTTTGTTTGTTTGTTTGTTTGTTTTTGGTACCAGGAATTGAACTCAGGACCTTGCACTTGCCAGGCAGGCGCTTGTGCCACTGAACTATATCCTCGGCTTCTTGTACAGATTTTTGGAATCTGAGACAAATTAGTGATTTTTTTCTAAATTCCTGGGAGAAATGAATGGAAAAAACAACAAATGTCACTTTATATTTTTATAAAGAGTTAACCTCTTTACAAGCAGTAATTTAATCACTTCCAAGGGTATAAATATTACAATCCATGTACCTAAAATAAACTCAATTATCATATAAAATTATGTGTACATTGTTACATGCATATTTAGATTGATGTGAAAACAGTAAATTGCTTTTCATACTAAGTTATAGAATTTCATTTTTTCCCTGTTAAGACTTTTGAAGTGACCTTTGAAAACTTTGCCCTGTTTTAAAAAGCAGACACAGAGGGCCGGTGAGATGGCTCAGCAGCGTAAGCGCCTGCCTTGCAAGCGTGAGGGCCCGAGTTCGACTCCCGGATCCCACATACGAAAAAGGGGCCGGTGATATCGCTCAGCGGCACAGGTGCCTGTTGGCACGTGAGGTCCTGAGGTCGACCCCCCGGTACCCACAAAAAAAAAAAAAAAAAAAAGCAGACACAGAAAGGCATATTATAAAGTAGCTGAAAAATAATAATACAGTGGTACCTCAGTTCATGAACTTAATTTGTTCCACAAATTAAGATGGCCACATTTATGTTTATTTGGAAAAGATGGCCATGGTCGTATTTGTTACCTAATGTAGAGTTTGTAAACAAAAACAAAAATTTGCCAAATATTTTTGTTTGCGAACCAAATTGTTCACAAAGAGAAGCATTCGTGAACGAAGGTACCACTGTAGTTGATTAGTTTGCTTTTCTATATCTTTTTATGTATATCAAGTCTATATTCAAACAGTAAAAGAAAGGAAGTGTCACAAGAGAAATATATTTGAAATACTTTTGAATAGGATGGGTTTTCCTTTTCCTATGAACTGATGTCTCAACTGTAGTTTAGGTATAGGACCCTTTTTTTTTTTTTTTTTTTTTACTGTGGGTTCCGGGAGTTGACCTCAGGACCTTGCGCTTGCCAGGCAGGTGCTTATGCCGCTGAGCTATCTCACCAGCCCAGACCCTTCATTTTTATATCAGTGTTTTCCAGAATTGTTTTTGCCGTTAATTACGTTGGATGAATCTGAGGTTTTTTGTAAGAGAATCTTGAATTTGCTGAGTATGCCTTATATATTTTTGTGTTACTAGAATCTAACATGGTACTTGGCACATAATGTGATTAATTTGTATCTAATAATATAACAACTTAAAAATGTAAGGAGGAGAGATAAATGTGATGCAGTTCCTATCTGGTTAGATAGTATCTTAATTTAAAAAATATTAATCTATTTAAAGTTTTTTATTCCCTCACCTAATTGATCTTGAATCTGCAGGTGATATGATTCATATTCTGAGCTATCAGTACATTGTAATATCCCAATTCTTTTTTGGCACTCAGTGATAAATTTGCTATCAAACTTTTTTTTTCTTCTTCCCTTTCCTTTCTTCCTTTTGTTTTCATTTTTTTTTTTTTAATTTTTTTGTGGGTACCGGGGGGTCGACCTCAGGACCTCACACGCCAACAGGCACCCGTGCCGCTGAGCGATATCACCGGCCCCTTTTTTGTATGTGGGATCCGGGAGTCGAACTCGGGCCCTTGCGCTTGCAAGGCAGGCGCTTATGCCGCTGAGCCATCTCACCGGCCCTTGTTTTCATTTTTGAGACAGGGTCTTTCCAAATTCTCCACACTGGTCTCAAACTTGTGATTCTCCTACCTCAGCCTCCTAAGTAGCTGGCACACAGGGGTGGGCCACAGTGTCTGGCTTTTTTTCCTTTTGTGTTTTTTCCTTCCTGCACTTGCTTTCCTTTTTTATACGTCTCTTTCCCTCCTTCTTTTCCTCACTCCCTCCAACCCATCCATTTTGACTTATTAAATCTAAGTAAAATTGATGGAAACTATTCTTTGGTGAATATTTCACTGAGTATTTATTGGGGCTTTTTTTTTTTTTTTAAATATGCAAGTACCAGGAGTCAAACTCAGGACCTCGCGCTTGCCAGGCAGGCACTTATGCCGCTGAGCTATATCACTGGCCCTCTTGGGGCATTGCTGTAAACTTTGTAATTATTACAATATGCAGCTACTAGTAAGTTGTAACTAAGCATAATAAATAATAAAGCATATATTTTGTTGTAAATATTTTTAAAGTTACAAGTATAGATTTGTTATATTAACAATAGATTTTATTTCACAAGGACTAGGGAACATTGTAAAATACTCAGAAAAAAAAAAGTAAATTTGGCCTGAGTTGGAGGAGAATCACTGGTTTAGTTAGTGCCAGTATTTCCACATATAAGTTAATTTCTTTGACTTGTAGTGCAAAACAGAAATATTGAACATAGACCTTGTAATTGTTTTATTACAGTATAGATTTAGTATAGTATAGATTTACTTAACTTTAGACTCTGAATTTCAGACCAATATTTTCTCTAATCCTTTAAAATATACTATTATCATGCACTTAAGAAGGATTTATTTTTAACTTTTTGGGTGTTAACTTCCACGTGTGCACCTGAGCTTGAACAGTCTTGTGTTTAATCATTTAAAAATCTAGTTTTCAGTTGTTTCAACATTCATAAATGTAATTTTATCAACAGTGTTGATACTGTGGATGGTGGGTTTTGGGGAGATAGGTTTTAGGTTTTTGTGCATGACAGATAAAGAAGTGGACATTATATACACAGCGATAAGGAAAAAGCAGCTAAATATCATGAAGTTAATGGGGAAAGATAGGTGCAGAGTGAGTGGGTTTGTGCCAGCAGAAAAGGAAAAATAGCACGAGTGGGGAGAAAAAGGGCACCGGCTGGCAGGAAGAAAGGAGCAGACATGGAATAAGTTGTGTTTAAAGATTTGAAAATGTGCATCTCACCTAGGGCACCTCCCATTGGGTCTTCTGGCTCTTCATTGGCAATATGATTAACAGGCAATGTGATACAGTTGAGTCATCTCAATTGTGTCAACTGTGCATGTCCTTTTCCATAATTCACTTGATTATAATTGGATGCATGACATGCAGTCCATATGTATGAATCTTTAAGAAGTTTCAAGTGAGGAAAGGTCATGTAGGTCATGTAGGTCATACTGATGGAGTCTAAAAATTTTATACATGTGCCTGGCCTGGAACTTTAGGAATTTCCTGGGGTCTTTTTTATTTTTAACTTTGCCTCCCTTAGGACAGAGGTCAGAGGGGGTTGGCTGTGGGGCATTGCCCAGGTTCAGGTGAGTGGAGAGGGAGTGGTCCCTTAGCCCCAATTGTACTGTTTGTATTAGTGTCAGAAAACAACTCATATATATATAGGGAATATCTATTCATGGTACTTAATATATTCACCATTCTAAAAATGATTCATGGAGTCTTAATCTTGGCAGTTGTTTGACTTGAAGATGTTACATTTAAACAGGTGAAAGTGCACCCTAATTATGAGGCCACAATTCTGTTCCTAAGGTGGACTTTGAACTTTATTTCTGTTTCTTTAAAGTATACTGATTTTCTAATGCAAGCTTTCAATATCAGCGACTCTTTTTATTATCAATATAATGATAAAATCAACACAACCATATTGGATATAAAATTTGAGATTAAAAAATAGTATGAAAGAATGAAATAGAAAAGGGTTAACTTTTTCTTTGGTCATTGATCTGTATTTATGTAGAACTTACATAGCAACTTTTGATGTTCAGGGAAAACAGATTTAACACATTTTTATTAGGTCAAGGGGCATTTTACTTTAAATTTCCAGAAGAACATTTTGATAATAAAGAATATAACAGAGCCATAAGGGAGATGTATATTTTATCCCTGAAGATTTTTTTTTTTTTTTGTGGGTACCGGGGGTCGACCTCAGGACCTCATGCGCCAGCAGGCACCCGTGCCGCTGAGCGATATCACTGGCCCTTTTTCCGTATGTGGGTTCCGGGAATTGAACTCGGGCCCTCGTGCTTGCCAGGCAGGCGCATACGCCGCTGAGCCATCTCACCGGCCCAGATTTTTGTTTTTTGAGACAGGGTCTCACTATGTGGTTCAGGCTGTCCTTCAAACTGACTATGTAGCCCAAGATGACCTTGAACTGGTGGTGATCCTCCTGCTTCAACCTCCCAAGTGCTGAGATTACAGAAATCCTTGGAGTTTTAAAGACAAAGCCACCTAGCTATATGTCTGGACAACCTCAGTGAATATTTAAATCAGTTTTTATAGGGATCTCCTTGTAATGTAAATTCAGTTTTACACTTTTTGCTCAATACTCTTTTATATATTTATCTAATTTATTGTGCTTTCAGGTTTAGAAAAGTCTAGAGAACTTTGAAGTTTCTAAATAAGAATTTCTGCCAGGCATGGTAGTTTGTTCATGTAATTCTAGCACTTGGGAGGCTGAGGCAGGAGGATCCCCACTAGTTCCAGGCCAGCCTTGGCTACATAGTGAGTTCCAGGCTGATCTAAACTATATGGCCAGACCCTGTCTCAAAAAAAAAAAAGAATTTTCTTTAGAATAAGAGGAGGAAAGTGAAACGCAAAAGGCTTTATACAACTTTCAAAGAATGGTCAGATTAAACTTAATGTTTAACATGAGATAGATAAAGATTAACTGTAAAATCTGTTGTTTCACAGGTACTGTGAGAATAGAGATGTTTCGAAATATGCAGAATGCAGAAATCATCAGAAAAATGACTGAAGAATTTGATGAGGTATAGCATTCCAATATTTGTCAAACTGCCTACTTTTAAATGGTTAATATGTTGATTTCAAGTTTTGTTTTGATTTGGTATTCAGTATTAGACAAGATTATTTCTTCTTTTTCTAAAAATTCGTGCTACTAAATCCAAACTTAATAGTCTTTGGGGACTTGATTATATTGTGTGGCGGTAGCATTGAATAATGATTTATGACTGATAAGGACAAAGAAAGTTAATGGTACTAGGTAGAAGTTGAGTGTTGGCATTCATTCTTGAAGACTTACTCAAATTCCCAAATTTATTAGTGCATCTCCAACATTTTTCTGTTCTGTGGAATGCTAGTCCCATTAAATACTTTGGAGGAAAAAAAGGATGTGGAGGGCAAAGAAATCTAAGCAGGGTTGCATAGAATACCTGCCTTAGAAATTACAAAGCACATTTTCTTATTAAAAGTTCTTAGAAATCTTAATGGAGGAAAAACCTGGTTATCTTTAACCCAGAATTTCTCAGAATTATTTGACATGGAACCTCCCTGCTTTCAAACACCCCAGCCTCCACATCATGAAACACAAGCTTGTATTTGAGACATTCTACCTTCTAATTTTCATTTATAATACGTGTTTTCTTTATTTGTCTTCACATAATAACCACCTTTCCTATATTCACTGAAATATTGTCTCAAGCATTTTTATACTGATTGTAAATGCTAAAATAGTTTCAGTTGTATTTCTGTGTTGTATTTATGGTGAACTGAAATCATCATGTATTAGGCCACTACTGATTCCAGTTTTAGTATTCTGCCTTTTGATTTAAGATTTTTATTTTCCGGTAGATGTTTTTTCTAGACTTGCAACACTAAAAGATTAATTTTTTTCTAGATCAGCTTTTGAGGGGTGGGCTCAGCCTTGTCATTGTTAAATTCAGGTGATTAGGTTAACTCACGTTAAAACAATACTCAAATACAGATAACACATGGATGTCTTTCTCATCAGGTATTTACCTTTACTCTAGCAACTCACACCAAAAATATTTTAGATGTGCTTCTTCATGGAAACATACTGCTAGTGGCTTTCAAACTATTTTGGTTACATTCCATAGGAGCTAGGGGAGAACCTTACATTGTGACCCATGCGTAATGTATACTCACAGTTCCTTGTCTTCAGTCTTGTAATCCAAAACGCCTCTGAAATGCCATAGGATTCTTTTTCTTTTTTTAGAGAGGTTCTTGCTATATAGTTTAGGCTGCCCATGATGTCCCTGTGTACTACAGGCTGGCCTCAAATCCATGGGGATCCTCCTGCCTCAGCCTCCCAAATGCTGGGATTACAGGCATTAGCCACTGTGCCTGGCTCAAAAGATTTATTTTTCAATTTATCTGGTGGCAAAACCTCAATTTAACTTGCATGAAGTTACGTACAGTTTTAATTTTTCAAAATCAGTTTAGATATGCCTATGTTGTTTGTGAAATATTATATTAGATTTCCATAACAAATATCTGAGATAATCCATTATAAAGACAACGGATATATTTTAGCTTACCATTTTGGATGTTCTAGTTCATGATCTTTTGGCCTTGCTGATTTTTGGCCCTGTGGAGCAGCATGCCAACCTTACGGTAGGTTAAGGCACTCATATCCACTTTGAGGGCATGTTCTCAATGACCCAAGACCTCCCATTACGCTCACAGGCTCCAAGACCTCCAAATAACACCACTGTGGGGAGCAAGTCATTTTGGACCTTTAGGGGAATTCTAGATCCAAACCATAGCCACGGTTAATGTTCTTGATTACAGGGGCTGCCCTAGACTCTGATGGGGTTGTAAGGAATATAAGACATACGTGCTGTATTAACTTAAAGAATTAAACTTCTGGATTCTGAAATATTTCTGTGGAGCTACTTTTCACTAAAAAGCAAGCAAACAAAAAAAGCATTTGTTAATTTAAGAGTTTATATATGTCTAGTAGAAGATAAAACCAGATTAAGGTGTGATTGGTAGGTTTATTCACCAGCTGCTAGATTGATTCCACCATGCCAGGCTTCTAAGACAGGTGACTCAGATAATAGATAAAAAGTAGTAAGAATTGTACTGTGCTCTAAACATTTGATAGAAATATTATTAAGAGTTTAAGTTAGTAGCTGCCAAACTTTTCTGAACATTAGCATTCCCTAGCCATCTTTAAAAACTAATAGATGGCTCTTCACATCCTCCAGACATTCTGATTAATTTGTAAAATGTGTGACCAGAGTATAGGAAATTTAAAAAGTTCACCAGCTAATTCTAATGTCCATCAAATTTGGGAATTATTGCTTTAAAGGAAATTTTTAAAAAGGTAAGAATTAAGTTATCAAAACCATTAACATATAAGAATAGGTTAGTGGGAAAGAAAACTAAAGTATGTTATAAAAATTGTATGATAACAAGAAATCATTACTTTTGTAGTGTTATTTCAAATAGCTAGAAGATGAGAAATTCAGGGAAATGAAGATATGCCTAAAATTTTTTTTTGTGAATATTGTCAAATATTATGGTATAGTGAAGGAATAGTTAATGGTTCCCAAAAGTAATAATGAGTTATATAACAGATGAAATTATTCAGAAGGCATTTATTTCTTATTTCTAAATGTTTTCTTTTCAATATTTGAGTTAGTTGCCTAAACAAAGAAGTCTTTGTTTAGTTGCCTAAACAAAGATTATCTCTTTTATCATTGCTAAATATACTATATTGTGTTTCTTTTTCCCTCAAAATGTGTCATTTAGTTCCCCACAATGGGAGAGGTTAGGTTTTTTTTTTTTTTTTTTTTTTTTTTTTTTTTTTTTGTGGGTACCGGAGGGTCGACCTCAGGACCTCGCGCGCCAGCAGGCGCCCGTGCTGCTGAGCGATATCACCGGCCCCTTTTTCGTATGTGGGATCCGGGAGTCGAACTCGGGCCCTCACGCTTGCCGGGCAGGCGCTTACGCCGCTGAGCCATCTCACCGGCCCGAGAGGTTAGTTTTTGTAAATTGTATTTTCTTGTAATATTTTAGAAGATCTAATGACAAAAACCTTTGGATTCTAAAAGCCCAGAACAATGTCAAGTTCTCTGTAATCGTTCAGATTTTGTTGGTACAAATACATTGTATTAAAGTACGGTCAATAAACAAAACAAAAATAAAGTATGGTAAAGGCATTAAAATGAATGGATTCTTAAGAAGATGGTATGAAAGTATGATTTTGCCTGAAAAGTATACCTTAGTTCCTATTTTTGTAACATAAATATTGTTTGTTAGTAAACTTTCTAAAGCCCTACAAACCTGCCTATAGCCAAGAGTGCTGTGTAATTATAAATATCAATTTAATTTAGAAGTGAATTAATTCCCAGAGCAGTCTGTGGCTGTGTGTGTGTGTGTGTGTGTGTGTGTGTTGTGTGTGTGTATTTCTTACTGGAATCAGCCATTAGGAGCTAAGATTTCTTCCCCAGATTATTAGAGTTATATTTCCATTTATAAACTCTCATGTTTGTTTCCCTAACGTCAAGTGGCATAATTTTCATATATTTACATGTGAGCATATGTCAGGAAATTTTTGTCACAGCATATTCAATGGATTAGTCTTTTAAATTCTAAATTGTGAGATTTTTGTGTTACTTTCCTACAATGATTACAACTTAGCCTGCAGCTGTTCTCTCTAATTTCTACATTGTTTTCCTGAATGTATTTATTGAAAAGTATAGAACTTTTCACATTTATCCATTTAATATAAGATTTAATATATTTAATTTGACCATTTAATATAGGATTAAAATTTTTAATAAGAATGAAAGTGATTAAATACTATAGAAACTCAGAAAATGTAAAAGGAATACTAACAGAGAAAAGCTCAAATAATTTCCATTCCCAAATTAAGTTCTCTAAATTTTTTCATTTGTACATTCCTTCAAGCAAATATTTTTTCAGGGCTAGGTGTGGTAGTGCATGCTTGTAAGCCCAGCACTCTGGGAAACTGAGGCTATAGGATGGAAAGCTTCAAGCCAGCCTGGGTAACTTAGTTACTTAGTAAGATCTTGCCTCATAATAAAAAAGGTAATGGGAATGTAGCTCAGTGCAGAGATCCAGAGTTGAATCCCCAGTACCACTTAAAAAAAAGAAAAGAAAAGAAAACATTTTTTAGCATAAAGTCTTCATAGTGGAAACTTGTGATAAGGCTAATTTGACATACAGTGTTATTCTGTTCTTTTAACCTTCTTCCCCCATGCTTTTCCTAAAAGGCATTTAGAGTTCTTATGAAAAGTATCCTTATGAGAAGTAACTGCCTGGTGATTATTAATACTTTTACAAGTTGAGAACTAAGTCTGCTTTTAAAGTATCTGAATACATAAATACAAATAGATGAAAGTATTTGTTTTTTGTTTTTATCTCTCACCCTTGGTAATCAGAAGACTGACTATATATATAGTCCTTGTTTTTCGTATTAAAGCTTAGTTTGCAAAGTATATATAGGAATGATCATGAAAAACTATGGTGAATATTTAATTTTTTAAAAATTCTTATAGTAAAAGACATTGCCATTAACACCCCTCATAATATTCCCCCTCACTTCAAACACATGAGTCCATTGTTCTTACCGCTTTGAGTTTTTGTTTTTTTGGAGGTGTTTTGTTATTTGTTTGTTTTGTGGTACTGGGATTGAGCCCAGCACCTTTACACTGAGTTACATTTTCGTTTTGAGACAGGTCTTGTGAAGTCACTAAGATGCCCAGGCAGGGCTTGAATTTAAGATTTTCCTGCCAGAGTGCTGAGATTAGAAGAGTATATGATCTTCCTGCCTCACTCTCCCAGAGTGCTGGGGTTACTGGGGTACACTACCACACTTGGCATTCTTGCCATTTTTCAGAAGCAGTTCTGGAAGTCCTTTTGTGAGTATCTTTAATTGTGTTATTGTGGCCACCTGTATGTTGTGAATCGATTCAAATCATTTGCCTTTCATGGTCATTTTGACTTGGAGAAGAGCCAGACGTTGCATGATATCAGATCCAGTGAATAAGGTGGATGAGGACACACTTACACTTTCATGAACCTGTGTTTTCTGTTAGATGCCACTAGCAGTTGCATTCACAGTATTTTCGATCATACCTCATAAAGACACAAGAGTACTTCCAGAACTGCTTGAGAAAGTGACAAGAATGATGATAAATATATTGAAGGTGGAGTGTTTTGGTGGTAATTAATAGCAATCTTTTACTGTAATAAATTTTTTATATAAACTATATTTTTTGTTCAGCCCTTACATATATTTATAGTATTAAATGTTCGTATTATTGTAGTAATAATTATTCACAATAGTGTAATCTTTGAAGGAATGATAAAGATGAGAAACAGGATATTTTAAAATATCCTGATTTAAAGACCCTAATTCCATTAAGGTTTCAAAATATCACAGGCTAGTATCTCAAGACTCAAAATCCATTTAGATAATCTCTAATACTGGTAATGGGTGTATAAACTCATCTTAATGATTTGACACTTCCAAGGTCAATTTCTTAGCAGATTTTATTAAATCATCATGGCTTTAACTTTTATGATAATCTAAGTAGAACCTGTGTAAGGATTATGAGTGCTACCACATTTCTAGTTACTCACTTATGGGTACATATTTAAGGTTTTTTTCCTTGCTTTTTCGGTGCTTAGTATCTTTCCATTTGCATGATAGAATATAAATTATAAACTTTTTGAACTGATCATAAGACATTTATAATAAGTGAACAGAACAATGGGTATGCCGTATCTACTGTCAACCACCTTGAGTATTAAATTCTCACTCTTCTCCTTGGGATCCCTCAGATGTCATTTGTGGCACAAAATGATCTAAAATATAGACCCACTGAGGAAGTATCCAGCTTATCCTATGTATCAATCATAATTAATTTCTTAATTTTAGATATCAATAAATAGAAATGGAAGTTCTAATAGTTTCTTGAAATATATTATTCCATTTGTGTTACATACTTCACTTTGGAGACTGCTCCAAGATGAGGAAATCAACATTTTAAATGAAGCAGAGTTGAAATGAAAAGTACCAAAAGACAAAATTAAACAGAGTAATTTGGGATGACTCATGAAATTATAATCTGTTTATAATGTGAAAGTTGTAACAAAAGAAATACGATTATGAACTCTGCAGTGCAAAATGTGGTGGACAAAAACAAATATGCTAAATAATAACAATAGCAAATATATACTATGTGCCAGGCACTTTTGTGGCCACTTTACATATGTTTAATTCACGTTTTTATGATGTTGGTCTTCAATTGTATTCTTATACCGATATTACATGTGAGGAAATTGAGGCACACAGAAGTAACGAAACTTGTCTGTATGTACAGAACCAGAAAATAGCAAACCAGGCCCTGAACTCAGATGATTTAGCTCATGTCCTTACCCTTATCCACTGTCTTATTCTACATATTAATTAACTGCAAGTTTATGATTCTAAAATGACTGAAAAGAGGATAGTTAAGAGCAGTTGTACTCTTTCAACACGGACACTTTTGGTCATATAAATAAATTACTGGCTTTTTATTTCCATTTTCTTACTAATGATCAAATGAGTTATGGAATTACATGAATTTTTTTTTAAAGGGCTGGTTATGCTGTCTTGAACTCAGTAATTTTGGATTGAGAAAAACATTTCCATTATATTATCTGAGACATCTCTTTCATTATAAGAGTTGCTTGAAATCCCAGGGCTTGGGAGGCTGAGGCAGGAGTATCACAGTTTTGAGGCTCACCTGGGCAACTTAGCAGGACCCAGTCTCAAAATTAAAAAAAAAAAAAAAAAAAAAGTTTTTAAAAAGGGCCAGGGATGTAGCTCAGTGCAGAGGCCCTGGGTTTAACATTCAGTATCAAAGGGGAGGGAGTACTTAAATGGAAAAAAAAAAAAAAAAAAAAAAACCACTCATAAAGCAAAAGTATGATTTAGCAATAACATTGTATCAATGGATACTAGAGTAAATCTTCATCTGGATTAGTCATTAACTATACATTGGGATTATATCTACATGCTGGTAATTGCAAGATTTTTATCCTTCAATTTTTTTTTTTTTTTTTTAAACTCTTTGAGACAGGGTTTTGCTATGCAGTTCAGGCTGGCCTTGAACTCAAAGCAGTCCTCATGCCTCAGTCTCCTGAGTGGGATTACAGGCATGTGCCACATTGCCTGGCTCTCTTTTTTTTTGTGGGTACCGGGAGTCAACCTCAGGACCTCGCGCTTGCCAGGCAGGAGCTTATGCCACTGAGTTATCTCACCAGCCCTCCTTTAATTTTAAAACATACAAAATGAGTTTACAGTGATACAAACTAATGTTTATATTTATTAGTTATTATTAAGATCTATTATGTTCTAGCAAAAGCCAGATATTAAAAATTTTGTATCTTTTTACTTATTTCAGGTGTAAGTTTTGAATAAATGAAGTATTTATATGGAATAAATCTTTTTTTGTATTTCTCAAAACACATCTATTGTATACTTAATACAAGCCAAATTTTAATCAGGAACTATGTTTTGAGAGATAATAAAGTTTTAGCTATAGATAGCTCATGTTGTGAGTGGGAATAGAGCTTTGTTAAACTAATTACAACAATACCTTGACAAATTAATAGTTTAAAAAAACACAAGACCTAAAGGATGAGTTAGAATCCTGAAGGGTGAGTTAATTACTTAAGGGGTAAAGAGTTTACAAAATATTAAACCAAAGACCTGGATTAAGAGTCAGGCATATTTGGTGCCTATATATAATTCCAGCTACTCAAGAGGCTGAGGCAGGAGGATGGCAAATTCAAGGCCAACCTGGGGAAACTTGCTAGACCCTGTTTCAAAAATAAAAATGAAAACAAAAATGATAAAGATGCAGCTCAGCGCTCAAGTGCTTGCTTACTATGTGTTATCTCCTAGGTTCCCCACTATCATGGAGATGGGGTGAGGGGTGGTGAGTAGAAGTTCACCAGAAAAGGCAAGGAAAGAGCTTACAAGGAAGATGAGTTTCACATACATAAGAGGGAACAATGAAATGTGAAGCTGGGGAAAATGCAAAACCATGTTATCTCAGTATTCTTGTATACTAAACTGAGGAGATTCGTTTTAATACTAATAAATAAGCCATACCAAAACATTATTGTGCTCCTTATTGTACTAGATAGTCTCATAGATGGATGCTGGAAATTCAAAGATGAGAAAAATAGGGATCTTGAAAATTTAAAAACTTTTATGGCACTGACTTTTTAATTATGGTCATCCCTAATTGATATGACTGTGTGGTCTAAATGGAATTTGTTAAATCTCTTCAGTTTTTAGATTTCCTAATACATTGGAAGTAAGAAATTTTGCCAGAATTTGAAGAGTTAGAGTTAATTAGTGAAAGTCTGATAATAAAAGCAGTTTCTTTTATTATGTCTGTCAGCCAAAATAATTAATCTTTATGGTTATTGTTTATTGTGAAATATATAATCTAACTTAAAAACAAAAGTTTAAGCCATATATTTAATGATATATTTTATGTAGGCCCCTCAGAATTTTGTTTCATAAAAATATTTTCTGCTAAAACCTCTCAAGGACAAAGAGTATATGCTTTTTCTTCCTTTTGATACACAGTTCTTATGCATTGTAACTTTTTGAGGAAGAATTAAGATGAAAACTTGTCCCAGTCTTGGTAATATCTAAATGCACAAATAAGGGTTCTACATCTTAAACATTGTAATAATTTTGAGAATTGTACTGAGAATTTAGAATTCCTTTTTGGTGATTTCAAAAACATTGTACCCTCAAGGATATTATTGCAGATAATTTAAAAGAATTTTAGGTAGGTGTCATTTGATACAGGCAAAAGAATATGTGTAACATACGTATAAGATATGTGAATCTGCTATCCCAAATTTAAGAATTGAAATGTTACCAACACTACTGATATTGCCTTTATAGTCCCCTAATTTCATATTCCATTACTTTCTTTCAGAAGTAATCAGTATTCTGAAGTTTTATTTTTTTAATTTTAAAAAATTTTTGCTTACAGGGCTGGGGATATATCTCAGTGGCACAAGCGCCTGCCTAGCAAGCGCAAGGTCCTGAGTTCAATTCCCGGTAATTTTGTTTGTTTGTTTGTTTTCTGTTTACAAACCTGTTGATGCATTGTTTTCCACTCCAGAGGAAATGTTTATCAGGACCCATGGGTGAGAGTAGACAGCAGACACCTCACTTGGTGACACCTCTTTAACTGTGTAATTGACCACAGTTTGGGCTGGACATATTTAAAAAGAGTGATACTGGTAGTTATTGTTGCTCTCATTTCTGTCTGTGGCTAATGAAACACAAATTGCCAAAATTTATAATTAGGACAAAAACTGTAGGGATATTTTAGATATCCCTGCCATTATTTTTAAACCCTTTTTTTTTTTTTTTTTTTTGTGGGTACCGGGGGGTCGACCTCAGGACCTCACACGCCAACAGGCACCCGTGCCGCTGAGCGATATCACCGGCCCCTTTATCGTATGTGGGATCCGGGAGTCGAACTCGGGCCCTCACGCTTGCAAGGCAGGCGCTTATGCCACTGAGCCATCTCACCGGCCCTTAAACCCATTTTAAAAGCGGCATTCTTGTAGTGATTCATTCCTTTGGTCAAGAAATATTTGAGTGTCTATTACATTCTAAGCATTGATGATATAACACTTAAATACAACAGTAAAAAAAAAAAATCCCTGCCCTCATGCAGTTGACATTCTAATTAAGGGAAAAAGCAAATGAATAAAACACTTAGGCAAATACTATAGTATGATAGATGACAATAAATACTGTACAATAAAGCAGAAGAACAAGAAAAGACTGGGAGAGAAGATGATTATTTAAAGTAGGGGGCCAGTGAGATGGCTCAGCAGCACAGGCGCCTGCCCGGCAAGCGCGAGGTCCTGAGTTCGACTCCCGGAACCCACATAAAGGAAAAAAGGGGCCGGTGATATCGCTCAGCAGCACTAGTGCTTGCCGGCAAGCACGAGGTCCTGAGGTCGACTCCTGGTGCCCACGTAAAAATAAATAAATAAATAAATAAATAAATAAATAAATAAATAAAGTAGGATGTTAAAAAACATCTAAAAATGTGACCTGGACAGAGACTTGAAGAAGATAATGTTGTAAGCCACACACATATCTGAGAGAAGAGAGAACAAAGGCAAAGGCCGAGAAGTAGTTTTACCTAGAGTATTTAAGAAGTCATTCAAAAGCCAGAGTACACTGATCATTGTATTTGACTCTGGTGTGTGCAGAGCATTTTGAAATATAAAACAGTTCCTCTATTTAGTTTTTTGTTTGCATGACATTAACTTTTTGATAACACCATGTTTTTCCTCATGGGATTATTTAATATGTTCCTATATCCTCTGTATTTTATAACTGAAAGTTATGTGTAAAGACTTCATTTCATAAGATTAGTTGTATAACTTTTTTCTAAGAAAATTTCATAGATGAAATATTGTACTCTGTACTCCATAGTATATCATAGTATGTAGTACCTATCGGTTGTCTTCTTACTGATGATGCTGAGCTTGAGCCTTTTTTTTTTTTTTTTTTTTTAATGTGGGTACCGGGAGTCTACCTCAGGACCTCGCGCTTGCTGGGCAGGCGCTTATGCTGCTGAGCTATCTCACCGGCCCTTGAGCCTTTTTAAAGGTAGTGAACATTTAATCTTTTTGTAAAAGTACATTTCCCTTTGCAATTATCATGTAACAATTTGACAGCCATTGACAATTTGCCATATAATGGTCTTAGTGTACATTGATGATCTGTTCTCAAGAAATTGGGTTTATTTTGAATGTTGAAATCAATGTGGCCTAAAGTCTAAAAATAGGATATTATTTTCTTTTTTAATTTTTAATTTTAAAGAGGAAATAAAAATTTTAAAACAAGATAGTAAGAGAGATAAGAGATTAATTAACAATAATTATTTAGTATATTATCTTCAGAGTAGTTGCTCAGAGTACAAGACATAGGCATGAGATATTGTCCAAGCAATATTAGCACAAAGTTTTCTATATAAGTTGTTTTAATTAAAGGGCGACCATTTATTCTTACCAACAAACTAGATATTTCTAAACAAAGAATTGGGCTTCCTATGGGGTGTCAGGGACAAAAAAGTCTTTCTTTGTTTCATGGATTAACCTACCCAGTCAATGAAACCAAAGACAGAAGAATTTTATCACTCACTCAAATTAGTAAAGTTATTTCCTCAATATTTGGATGTTTATCATATTCTTCCGATCTTTTCCATCACCGTTGCTTAAACTCTCTGTGCTCTGCTTCTTTTGTGTTTTTAGATCTGTTAAAGTAGTAAGTCTCCTTACTTTTTTTTTTTTTTTTCGTTTGTTTGTTTGTTTGTTTGTTTTACCATGTGACTGTTTTCTACATTACAACCAGAAATGTTTTTTTTAAACTGATGTCTGTTCAGGATACTTGCTCAAAAATTTTCAGTGGTCACCCACTGCCTCCAGCATGAACTTTAACTTCTTTAGCCTTATTTATGACTCTGTGTTCTGGCCCACCTTTGTACTGGTTATCACTACAAATTCTGTTTTAGCATATCAAACTTGTATCAGTTCTGTAGTCTCATTATTGTGCTTTTGTTTATAAGCCTTTAAAAATTTTAATGCCTAGAATGCTTTTGTCTCTATTTCCCTTGCCCAGTTGTAACTACAGAGAATTGACAGCCCTTTTAAAGTACATGTATCCTTACAAAGCTCCTGTCATTGTACTAATTTAATTTTTATGTGTCCATCTCCTTAGAGTAGAAATTATTTGAAAGAGAATATCCTTCTTTTTTGTTCATTTTTATATGCCAAGGATGCGCTATGGTGCCAGGAACATGTGTTGTTCAATAAATGTATAACTGCATAGATGTTGGTTAGACGATTGGGTGGATGGATAGTTTCTGTTCTCTAAACAAGTGTTCTTGTGTAACTGTTTTAAGCAGTAGTGGAACAGCAGTTCTTCCTTCTTGTTATGGGATATGTTCTAAGACATCACTAGATTCCTGAAACCACTCACAGTACCCAGAGCTGTATATGCAGGCACTCCTCAACGTACAATGGGGTTATATCCTGCTAAGCCCAGCACAAGTTGGAAATATTGTAAGTTGAAAATGCATTTAATATGCTTACTACTCCTAACATCATAGCTTAGCGACACAGTACACTAATATATCAATCATTTACACTTGTGCTTGAGTGGCTGACTGGGAACTGTAGTTCATTTCCACTGCATGGTATCATGAGAGAGTATCATACTGTATATCACTATCATGGGGAAAAAAAGCAAAATTGGGAATTTGAAGTATGACTGCTTAATATTTTTCTATTATCATGAAGTCTAAAAATTACGAAGTAAGCCGCTGGAAGTCATGGACCATCCATGCTATTTTTTCTTGAACTTACCTGTGATAAAGTTTAATTTATAAATTTGGCACAGTAAGAGATTAACAGTGATAAATAAGCAAAGAGAACAACTGTAGCAATATACTGTAATACAAGTTATATGAATCTCCCTTTCTTTCAACTGCCATGGGATTGGTAGCAAATGCAGTATGGATACTCTGGTCCAAAGGAGGATAGATGTGGAGTAGGGTGAATAGGAGAGGCCATCACACTACTTGAACAATTTAAAACTTATGAATTATTTATTCCCAGAATTTTTCCCTTAATATTTTCAGACTGAGGTTAACCACAGTTTAACTGAAATTGCGGAAAGCAAAACCACAGATGGGGCGGGGGTGGGGGCAGGGGACACTACTGTATGTATCTTTGGGTAAGTCTTTTGAAATTAGCTCACCAGAAGATAGTATTTTACAAAAGATAGCAAAGCATTGACTATCAGCTGATCTAAAAAGCAGATCTCTTTGATTTACTCTGAAAGAATTTTTTTTTCTCATTAGATATCTACAGTTTGTAGCCAAATTGAGTTCCCAAATAATCTGTGAGGAACTGTTCATTGTTGTCTTGATTATGTACAGATCATTTTTGGTTACTATTAAAATTGAAATATTTAAGGATAAAGCCATAAACCTTCTTCCTCTGCTAAGTACATATTATTTTGCAATGGAACCTTTGCAGTGGAACCTTTTAAGAGATTTTGTTTTCTCTCAGTCTGAGACCCCTTTTGTTTCGTTTTTTTACTGGCTCTTGAAGCTTGGCACTGCCAACCTCTCCCCTTTTCTTTACCCTTTTTCCCACAATAAGAATTACTGAAATATCTAAAATTGACTTTTCCATTAGTTGATTGTCTCACCATTTGAGAGCAGAACTCCAGTTTCCCTCTGTTGGAAGAATAATTACTGAATAACCATTTCGTTCTCTGCAAAGTTCTTTAGTAAACTATGGGAAACTGTTGTAGGGAAATTTACAATCCCAGAACCATGTAGCCCTGGGATCTAGAACAAATTCGTTGTTTTTTGCTTAAGGTCTTGTTTCTTTAATCTTTATCTCTATCAGTAGTCACCAGTGCGTGGATACAAGATTATATATGTTGAAAGTACATACCATGTAAATGCTAGTTGTATTGTATTATATTTTTCTGCACAGAAATCCCCTTCTTCCCCATATTTTCTGAACATAGAGGAATTATTCTTTTAATAGTGTTGTTTTATTAACTTTATATTACCCTTCTTGTGGATTTGTTTGATAATCTTCCTAAACTTCTTTTTCCTTCGTTACTTCTATTTCTTACTTGATGTGATTTGCTTTTCCATTTGTTTACTGAATAAAGTTTTTTGTTCAAAACATCAACATATGACTTCCCTTAAGAATCACATTATTAATTGTAGATAAAACATTTGGGCTACCTGGTAATTACTATCTCTTTTGTTATTGTTTAGTTGTCTCTCCTGAAAAAATTACAACAGTTCTTTGTGAAGGAAGCAAGTTTTCAATATCCTATTGTCCATAAGAAACTCTTGGGCCTGTGAGATGGCTCAGTTGCATAAGCCCCTGCCTGGCAAGCGCAAGGGCCCAAGTTTGACTCCCGGAACCCACATACAAAAAAAGGGCCGGTGATATCGCTCAGTGGCACGGGCACTTACTGGCGTGTGAGGTCCTGAGGTTGACTCCCGGTACCCACCAAAAAAAAGAAAAGAAAAGAAAAGAAAAAAAACGACTCTTTGATATGGGAGATTATTTTCTTTTCCCAAAATGTTTTACCTTTTAGCTGGGCGTGGTGGTACATGTCTGTATCCCAGCACTCCAGTGGCCCAGGCAGGAGGATTTCTGAGTTTGAGGCCAGCCCAAATTACATAGCGAGACCTTGTCTTTAAAGGGGGAAGAAAAAATGCCAGATGTTTTTCTTTTTGATTTTAATCTTTGCACTTGGTATGAAAAGTAAAAGATACAAAATGGTATATATTTTCTGTATAGCCAAGAATTTGCCTAGGTTCATGTTTTGTTGTTGCTATCATTACTTCATTGTACTCCAGGTTTCAGATTTTCATAATGTGGACTGCTTTTGCCTTGTCCTTAGGATATCAGATAATTTTTCTTAATGTTCATGCTCCAGCCTTTATTTTCCCTACACAGCCATGTCATAGATGAAATCTCTCACCACACCTTTTTCCATCCCCATTGTTTATTGGTGTTGCTTATTGCATGGAGTCACGAGGGCATTCTCTTGTCCTTGCCCTACCTGTCTTAACCATGCTTGTGTTTCTGGAGGCACCAAGGGACCTTTTAAGCTTTCCTGTTTTTCTCACTTATTTCTGTGTTTGGCCTTGAGTGGGAATTTTCTGCATCTTTCTCAAGGCTGACAGACCTATGTTTAATAGTGGTGTGGGATTCAGAGCCCTGAACAGTGTTTTGTTTCCTCCCCCAAATAGAGAGTTTGTTCTTCTCCCAGCTTGTGGGTCTTGCTTGTGCCTTGGGGTAACTCAGTTTGTTGTTCCTCCCCTTACCAGATTAGGACTTCCAATTTGTAGGAGGAAAATGTCTGGAGAAGCTAGCTAGGATTTTACCATTTTTCTTTCAGCAGTTGAAGATTTCCCACTGCTGGGCTATCTCACCAAGAGAGATTTCTATTTTCCTACCCAATCTGCAGGCTTTGTTGTAACCAGGAGGTTGTGGAAAATAGTTTTGAATGCAGGCTTTCCTTGTTAGTCCACATTGACAAGCTAACACACACTTTGTGTTTTGAGAGTTCATTAAAAATTTAGTTGTTTTTTTTTTTCTTACTCACTTTAGTGTTGGCCATCTCTCTGCCTTTTGAATTTCCATTTCTGTACCTAAATGTTTTAGGATGGAGAGGGAAATATTGTTACCAGCCATTTAAATTAATGCTTAGGTACATTTACTGGCCAGTGACCAAATCAAAGGAGGCCATATATTTCGGTAAAAAGGAATGAAGGATTTTTTTCAAGCTAGCCCCAAGGAGATGGAGGGAACCATTTGTCTCACATCACCAATTCACTTTATACAGGTGAGCAAGGGTCTTTTATAGTAAGGAGCAAAGGGGAGTGGGAACACAGAGAGATCATGCAGATCTTCACACTTGCTTCATCACTTTCAGCCATCTTGAGCTCATCCTCCTCTTTCTACTGGAAAGGAAACCAGGCTTGCCTTTTGGGGCCAGCATCTGCATATTCTGTACTTTTGGTCTAGGAGAGGAGGGGATGTTGGTTATATGCTCAACAAGAGGAAGTTTGGAGAAGTTGCGTATCTCTTTTAAAAGGAAAAAAAAAATCTAACGTTTAAAGTGCCATTTTGCAGTGCCTGTTACAATCCGAGTTCGATTCAGCTCCCTTTGAAACAAGATGACACAAGCTAATGATATCAAGAGCCCTTACTATATTTTTTTCTTAGAATAGTCCACTCTATGAAATAGAATTAAGATCAAGTTTATAGAAAAATTGATGAGGTTGACATGTGAGATGTGAAAGGCTAGTTTCAGAATTCCCAATAAAATGCTTTGTACTTTTGAAAATCACAGTCTTAGAAATTCCGTTTAAGAACAGGCATAGTATAGTAACACATGCCTGTAAATCCTAGCACTCAGGAAGCTGAGACAAAAGAATCTCAAGTTTGAGGCCAGCCTGAACTACATAGAGACCTTGTCTGTGAAAATATGAAAGATGCCATGTGGCACAAGTGTCATGATTACCTTGCTCTAAATATCCTTTTTTAAGCTTTATTTTTAAATTTTGTTTTTACTTTAAACTATCTCAACAAAGGTCTATATACAACAAACTAAAACTTATTTTGAATGAAAAGCTTAGAACAGTCAAGTAAATAGTGATTCTAAAATAATAATTTTAAGTACTTTAATGATTTTTTTTTCTGGTGAAAGAATCTAGATATGTAGTTCAGGCTGGCCTTGAACTCATTAGGTAGCCCAGCTGGCCTCAAACTCTACAGCAATCCTTCTGCCTCAGCCTTCCAGTGTTGATACTATAGGTGTGCACCATCATTCCTTGCTAATTACTGTTTAGTTGCAGTTTAAAATGAAAACAGATAAAACAGTGAGTATACCTATAAAAGTCATGTTTTTGTCTTCATATCCTCTCCCCCCAAAACCCCCACTCCCCCAGTACTAGGGAATGAACTGAGGGCCTTGCACATTTTTGGCAAGTGCTCTACCACTGAGCTACATCCCCAGCCTTTTTTTTTTTAAATAAGAGTCTCAAGTTCCCTGGGCTAGCCTCAAATATATAATCCTTCTACCTCAGCCTCCTGAATAGCTGGGAATGTGGGCATGTGCCACTGAGCCTGGCTCACCTATATTTGTCTACATGAACTTTGGAAAAAGAAAAGATTTCTATGTAGAAAGGAAACAAATAGCCTTTGCTCAATCTGCTATCATGTTGTACTTAATATGTTTTTTAATACCTTTTAGGACAGTGGTGATTATCCCCTTACCATGCCTGGACCTCAGTGGAAAAAATTTCGTTCAAACTTTTGTGAATTTATTGGAGTCCTGATTCGACAGTGTCAATATAGCATAATTTATGATGAGTATATGATGGACACAGTAATCTCCCTTTTGACTGGTTTGTCAGACTCCCAGGTCAGAGCTTTTAGACATACAAGTACCCTTGCTGGTAAGTAAGCAACATTTCCTTTCCTTTTCATCTAGCTGTTCTTCTTATTAAAACTTTCTTTAGATCAGATGTTAATTTCAACTAATCACTGTGTTCCTGACAATACATTCTTCCAAGTTTATCTGAATGTTTTGCCTTAAGAATAAAAATTGAAAATATCTAGTCAGTATCAATAAATGTCTGTCTAAATGTTTAATATCATGTCTTTATTTTATAATAAATAAATTTAAGAGACTGTTATACCATACTTTTTGATAAACCCATTATAGTAGTTTTTTTTAATAGTAGTTTCAATTCCAGATTTACAGTATTTTTTTCCTCCACTTAATTGTTTTGCTTTATTGCTCATCATTATTATAGGTAAGTGTGTAAATATTTGTTTATATTTTTGAAATAATTCTGCCTAGTAAGACAACATTCTTTCAATTACTGCTGTATAACTTACACATATCTAGGTAACATCTCTAACATCAGTTCATTCAGGTATGCTGTAGATAGTCTGAAGGATTGATAGATTGCAGTTTTCTGTTTTGCTTTATTCTTTTTAGAATTACCTTGATAACTCGTCAGCCAAATATATTTATATTTTTGCTTGGTTTTTCCACAAAATAATTTTGTTAATTTAGCAATTCTGTTTTCCTTCTTTGACTTTTAATTGTGCTTACCTAAAAAAACTATTTTCATTCATTTTATGGAGTGTGCATGTCTGTGCACATATGTAAACATAAACACATTTAATTTAAATACTCCTAACATTTTTATTAGCCATGACTTTGTCTATATTCATCTCAATTATTGCCATGACAAAACCAGATTTATATTCATTAGCTGCATTTTATCTTACATTTAAATTTTAATACCTCATTTATCTAATTTATTTAAAGCATTGTTTCTCACACTTTAGCATACATCAAAATCTACTTAAAGGCTTGTCGAAACAGATTACTTTGCCTCACCCCTACAATTTAAAAATGATACTGAGCTGGGTGCAGTGTCATATGCCTCTGATCCCAGCACTTAGGGATGCTGAGGCAGGAAAATCACAAGATCAGGTCCTACCTGGGCAACCTAGCGAGACCCCATCTCAAAATCAAAAAAAAATAAAAAGGGCTGGTGATGTAGCTCATTGATGGAGCACCCCTTGCTTCAGTCTCTAATACTGGCAAAAACAACAAAAAAGAAGTGATACTCATCTTCGTGTTTTGGGGACCGCATGTTACAAACACTTGTCATAAAATTTTGTTCTTTTCTAGTTTAACCTATTGCACAAAGCCAAATTTGATACTATCTGGAGTCAGCCTTAACTTTCTGGGTTTTTTTTTTTTTTTCCAATTTTATTTTTTATCTTATTCCATGTAGTTAAATGCATGTGTCTATCATTCTCTTGAAGGTCTGTACCAAATGAATATAAAACCTTTTTGATAGTGTCCATTTCTCATTAGGAAGAGAGCAAGATGTTTATCCAGTTTTATCTTTTTTTAAAGGTAAAATAAAAGTATAAGTTATTGTTGAAAAGATTTCTTTATGGAATATACAACAAAAACAGTTTATTCTGTATTTTGAGAATAGCCTCTTACTGTTAAGAGAAGGAAATCTTATGCCTAATTGTATATTGTAAAGGGTACTGTAAAAATTTTGTTGATTACTTAAAAATTGTCTGATGTTACAGATTCTTTTCTAATTTCATGATCTTTAGTATCTTACACATTGGTCTTTGCTTTTTTCTTTTTAAATACTTTCTGTTTCCTTTTCATCTTACTTTCTGTCCACTCTGCATACAGTAATGCCCATTTACCTGGTTGTCAGATGTATTAACAATACCTTAATTTGAAATAAATAAAACTTTAACATAAATTCTAAATTGCCTCTGAATAGCCAAACTTTCCATCATAATAATTAATTAACTTGCTTTCACACTGACGTTATTATATGGTTTCCGAGGCCAGGAGAGAAGGAGAAGCAACAAAATTAATGGAGGACTTACCTTAGATACTTTCCTGCTGATAGTATTTGAAATGACAATTCACAACAGAATAGAAGATAGAAAACCTAATTTACACATCTCAAGCTGAAGAGCAAGAGGTGCTTCTCTGTAGGGGTATGATACCTACCTTTAATCCAGAAACCTGTGAATTCTGCATATAAAATTGAAGATATGCCACATACTCTATTTATAAGAGAAATACTATTATAGAAATATGCAGAATATTTTGACTCCTAAAAACACTGTCTTGATACCAGGGGTATTGTTAAGTGATAGAGTACATACTTAGTATACATGAAGTCCTGGTTCAATCCCAGCATCAGGAAAAAAAAATTGTCATAATTTTCTGACACTAATTAGTTTGCATTTGTCCTCCAATGCCACGTAAATGACGTATTTCTGTATTTGAGCTACCTATATTATGATGTTCCATTTTAGTTCTCATTTCCATTGGCTCATTTTCAGTACTTTTTTTATATTTTCTGTTTATCCCATTGGTTATCTATGTCTGCTGATTTTACATATGCTTAAATATATTTTCACTATGGTTTTTCTCCTATTCCTTTTGAGTTGAGTAGGTCCTCCTTTCCTGTAGTTCTTTATCTACCTGTGTTCATGATAGCTTTAAAAACTGCTTGAATGCCATTTTGTTTTCACCTGACCTCTTTTATATCATCATATAGACTATTTGCATTTGAAGTTATTTTTAAAGATCAGATATCAAAAAAGAGAAGATGATAAACATGGTTATACTGATTTTTTAAAAAGATAGAACCTGTGTTCATTTTCTAAATTTACTTCAAAATATTACTGTAATTCCCATATATCTACACTAATGATCATATCTTCCAAAGCTCAGTTGTATAAAATGTGAGACGAAGTACAGAGGCCTGCTGAGAACTTAATATTAGGCTGCACAATAATTATCCATTTATTCAAGGATTTTTTTCTTCTCATCTTTGCCCTTTTTTATGGTATGTTTGCGAGGATAGATTAAAAGATAATCATTTTTATTCACTTTGCAGGACAAGTCTTGGGGACTAGATAAAATGGGCAGGAACATTTAATCCTCTGCTTCAAAGACTATGTGCATGGACAGTTACAAGGCAGTTTGCCAGATATGATTAATCGGCTTTGGAATAAAATGCTCCTTGACATTCCTTATATCTTAGCTGAGAAGAGAGACAATCAGGTTAGTTATTTTGTAGGGTACAGATATGAGTTCCATAGCTTTGTAAGTCACCAAAGTGGTCCTATCAGTAGAACTTTTACTCTGTTTTCAAATATCCCATTTTCTTGTTGTGAATTAACTGTGTCCCTTTTGTCAGTGTTTATGCATTGCATTTAATTGTATATTTTTACTACATTTTTATTAAAAGTTTCTGGCATTCTGTAGTTCTCCAGGTCTACTTATCCTACCCTTGGTGAGGATAAGTAAGAATTCTCATTTTTCCATTGGAGGTAAACCTTTTAGAATACTTTTTATCATTAAATTCATAGCAATTTATTTTATATCAGCAATTATATTTTATATCAGATCTTTTAATGTTTCTCCTAATTGGAATTTTAAAGCATACTGTCCTATTTACTTGAACCATTCTAATAAAGAAGCTTCATATTGCAGTAGTTTTTATTAACTCTTGTTTTTCAAAATTACGTGCCCTTATTTCTGTTCTAAATAGCTATCTCAGTTGGACATATTAGAACTTAGTTTGTGGCTTTAACTTATATAAGAAAGACATTCTTATAATCATTCCGGTGGAACTACAGTCGGATAGTGGGACCATTTTTCCCCAAATTTGATGAAATTTTAATGTTATGAAAAAATATTCTGGTTTTTTCAAGGTCAAAAATGTAGTGTATAGGGCTCTTTTATTTTACCCACTTTGTTGTTTGGTATTATGATATAATGCTCTCCATAAATCTTTTTCAGAATTATAGTTATTTTTATACATTTGGTTTTAAATGTATGCTAGTACTTTAAAATTGTTTATTTCGAATTTTTGATACTTGACAATTTTTAGCATAGTAATTTTGGTTTAACTTTTTTATCTTTTGTTATTTTCTCACCTACATAATTTTCTGTGCTGTAACAAATAGATTAATACTGGCCACCTCTCACTTCTAAGGTAAAAGTGTTCATTTGAACAAAGAATTAACTCAAAATTTTTATTAATAATGAATTGGTGAATGATTCAGTTCTAATTTTTTTCTAAAATTAATTTGGGAAAAATTAGAAAATGTCAAGATCATCATGTGGGTAGTTTTGACAAGTGGTTAACAATAAGTCACTCTCGGACTCCCGAAGGAGTAAACATTTCATTATAGTTTACTCAAGATTATCTTTTGACATATGGTTGATTTATTTACATATGTTTAATTATTAACATTTCTTACAAAGATAGCATCTCTGGACTTTTTCTTTGAGGAAAGACATGGCATATGAAATTATTTCGTTTATTAATGATAGGTTGAAAATTGTTTTCCCTGAGAAATTTGACATCTCTTTCCTTTGGCTTTCAATTGCTAAAATTGTGTGATAATGAGTTCTAGAGCTAGAATTTCTAGATTCACAATTCTCTGCCTTTTACTAGTTGGTTAACCTTATGCTAGTCTTAAACTTTATCTTGCCCCTCTTCTAATGCAGAGTGGGAAAGATGGTAATAGATATGTTTTACTAAAAGAGGTTAAGAGAGCTTAGAAGAATGCCTGACATTTAGTAAACATTATCCTGTAATAACGAGAAGAGCTAAAAGTGTTTGCTCATCAATGTTTATGTCTTCACCAAGAATGTATTAAGTACCTTTTGTGATTTAGTTATAATAGGGATGGCAAATGGGGGAATCACAAATAAGCAAGTAAGTAAACTTTTAAATGGCTAACATCGTGCATTTTTATTTATCTTTTGACACTCAGGTCATGTTCTGTTTATTAAATTCAATATAAGACTTAACCAGACAGGTTATTTATAGTTAGGACTTCAAAAATTTAGGAAATTCTATATTTTAAAAGAATGGACCATAGAGGTATAAATAATCTTTATTGTTTGTATTTTATTTTTGTTAAATTTATTTTTTGCATTCTTTAACAAGTTTGCCTTTTTATTGCTTTATACTTTTATCCTTTGTGATATTTTACCTTGCCATATTTGTCTTTCTCCTCCATGCTCTGAGTACAAAATCTTTATTCAGTTTTTTTAGTATCTTTAAATAATGAACTTCTAATCTTCTTAGGAGATTCATGCATGATGGTTGGCCAGATATAACCATATCATATAATTGTACCCATAAAATTAAGTGTAACCTTAAAATTGTTTTTCGAGTCTAAATATGGTCTGAAGTAACTTTTCTAACTAAAGAACTATCATTTTCTTAGATTTCTATTACTTTCTATTATCAGTTCTGAAAATTAGATATCTTTTCATGGCCAATTTTTGAAAAGAAGCCATGATTTTTTTTTTTTTTTTTTTTTTTTTTGTGGGTGCCGGGGGGGGTCAACCTCAGGACCTCACGCGCCAGCAGGTGCCCGTGCCACTGAGCGATATCACCGGCCCCTTTTTCGTATGTGGGTTCTGGGAGTCGAACTCGGGCCCTCGCGCTTGCCGGGCAGGCACTTAAGCCGCTGAGCCATCTCACCGGCCCGAAACCATGATTTTTAAAATAACATTATAAGCATTAAATATCTTGTATTTACTGTCCCTACTTTTTCCATCTGTCTAATATTGGTAGTAGTAATCCCATTTTGTGGTACTATTGTGAAATTCAAATGAAATTATTTATATTAAATCTACTTAACATGACTTTTCTGTGCTTTTGATTTTTTAAGTCATACCTCATTTACTAAAATTTGTCCTTCAATTTATTTGACTTTCCTGCTGTTGTTTAGATCCTTTATCTCTTTTTAAATCCTCTATTCTTTCATTTTCTTTCTAATTTATTCTGTCCTTTTGATGTAGGGTATTATCTGATAGCTTCTTGGAGAAAAAAACAAAGTGTGTATTTGAGACTTTGCTTGCCTATTAAGTAGGTTATCATCTTGTCTAATAGTCTGACCCAATATAGATTGAGTAGACATAAAATACCATCAGATTGTTATAAAAGTTTCTAAGCATTTTCAGCTTTGTAGTTACAATGAACTTTTGATAAAACTTTTGTGGTCAACTACTACTTGTAGACTACACTCAAGGAACACTGAAGAATGTGTTCATCATTGTATGTATATCCAGCAGGTCAAATGTAAAAGCTAAATGAAATATTCTTCATAGACAAGAAGAAAGCACTTTCAAAGCCAGTGTCAGTATGATGATGGAATTCCCCTAGGATTATTAATTTATAAAATACTCATTAGTAATTAATGAGTATTATATGAAAGTAACAATATTTTTCAGTTTTGATTGAACAGTAATTCCCATGTTGTCTGTCACATGAAATTTCTAGCGAAGTCTTGATTTTATGCATTTAGAAATATTTTACTTCAGAGAATTAAAACTGATGTTATATCTGATATTTCCCTGAAAATATATTTATCTTTTTTTGTTGTTGTTGTTGTTCTAGTGAATCAATTACTTTTTAGTATAAACAAAAATCTAGGCTGGAAGGAGGGGGAGGATCTTTCCATAATGACAGAGTTTGGGATTTGGGTTCACAAGGAGATAACACACCTCAAAAGCAAAAGTCACTAAGCTGAAGAGAAGCTGTGCTTCATCTTCTACTAGTGAATTCTCGTTAGGACCAATGTTAATTTTAATGCTTTACAATTCTTTAATCTTCAAGTCAGTTTTGCTTTAGAGATCTAGAAGTTTATAACAAATGACACTCTTTTAGGTGTCACTCTGGATGCTCACAAGCTTTGATAAACTAATATTATCCTTCACTTGTGCACTTTGAATAACTCAGATCTCTTTTGTCTTTGAGCTATTCTCCTTACATAAGTTAATTTTAAAAGTATTTTTAAACATTCATAATATAACCAAATATTCTACTGCTGACAATGCATGAAACTGCAGAATCACTGGCTTGTATTTTGAAATACAATAATATTTCTCAGTGTACTGTTGAAGATATTGTGTCTCAGGAAAGGAAATATTTACTAAATGCATTTCTAAATGGTCACTAACTTAAATTCGTTTGTTTTCAGGATTTTTGTGTTTTACTTTGTTTAAGGGCAGTTGCAATCACTGTTAACATGGAGTGGGCCAAAATAATAGAGTTTCAAAAAAACAGATTGGGTGTTCATATGTAAATGGATCATTAGATTGATAGCTATATAAAGCATTATGTATATATGTTTACATATGTAATTATAGTGAAATTGGAAAAGAAATTGTGCTCATTTTTAGTTATATAGATAAGTTTGCAGATAAAAGAATCAGTTCCAAAGTAATGAAAAGATTTTTTTTTATGATCGAACATTCATATTTGGAGATGAATAAACTACAAGGAACAAAAGGGAAATTCATGTATTAGCCCAAACCCTCTTATTTTTTTTTTAAAGAGAAAAAAATAGAGAAAAGTTTCAAAACAACATAATAGGAGGGTAACAATGGTTAATACATTACGTATTGTTATCTTTAAATTGGTTACTCAGGGTACAAGATATCAGCATTCAGTTGTTCAAGCAATATTAGCACAAACCTTTCTTTTCAATGAACTAAGCAAAATTAGTAGTGTATCTGTCTTAACTATCTTATTATATACATATATAATTTTTTTCTTTTCCCTTCTTTCTTTTCTCCATTCCCCCATCCCAGTTACTCTTTCCTTTTGACCATTTTCTTCCTGTTTTACCATATCTATTATACATTTTGGATCTTATTTACTCACAAACCCTCGTATTCTTTTACTAGCATTTCCCACATTCTATCTTAATAACATTAACAAATATGAATAGACTAATTAATATTTCAGGTTGTGTCATTCCTGTTGATCAGATGATGTAAAGCAGAAGTTTGAAAATATTTACTGTGTTTACTAATACAAATGAACATTTAAAAGTACATTAATACTAGCTGGGTAGGTAGGATAGGTCGATTGGAAATTCACATAATACTTTTTTTTTTTTTTTTGGTACCGGGAATTGAACTCAGGACCTTGCACTTGCCAGGCAGGTGCTGTGTCACTGAGCTATATCCCTGGCCCACATAATACATTTTTAGTGAACATAATTAGTTTATAGGACCAGCATGGTCGTCTTGTTTTGGAAATAGTGCAGCTTGCAGAGGTGAGAAACAGGTAGAAGACCAACTTGTGGGTAAAGAGTATGAATTGATCATAAATATTTAAGGTACCTTTTGTTACATCTGATTAAAGGTATTAAGGAAGCAATTGTATACACAGATCTGTTAGACGTTTGAACTTGATTAGTATATTAGCCCTAAGGTGTGAGAAAAAGCACTGTTGACTGTGCTACTTAAATCATTTTTTTCTGGTGAAAGGATGAGGCTATTTTTAATTGGACAGTGTTAACAAGCCAAATTATTCTCAATTGAGGTAGTGAAAATTATTTTGCAGATGCCTACGATAATGTGTTTATTTCTATGAATTATTTTTTAAAAATTTAAATTATCTATGGATTATGAAACGAATTTTTTTCCCCTTCATTTGCTTTGTAATTTGTAATCTTATGGAAGGTTTGTTTTGTAGGTCAATAGTATAATATTCCTTTTTTTCATAGCCATGAAGCTCATGACTGCTTTGGTGAATGTTGCCTTAAACCTCAGTATTCATCAGGATAATACACAGAGACAGTATGAAGCTGAGAGAAATAAAATGATTGGGAAGAGAGCCAATGAAAGGTTGGAGTTACTACTTCAGAAACGCAAAGAGGTAATTTAAGTTTCATGGTAACTGATGAACTTAGTTCTGTACATGTGTAATAAACAGTAGGTTAAACTTAATTTTAAAAAAAAGTAGGTTTTTTTTCTCCGTAAAATGTTTGTAATTTTTTTTTTTTTTTTTTTTGTGGGTACCGGGGGGTCGACCTCAGGAACTCGCGCGCCAGCAGGCACCCATGCCGCTGAGCGATATCACCGGCCCCTTTTTCGTATGTGGGTTCCGGGAGTCGAACTCGGGCCCTCGCGCTTGCCAGGCAGGTGCTTTAGCCGCTGAGCCATCTCACCGGCCCCAATGTTTGTAATTTTAAATCTTATTTTGAACAGGTTATTTGATATCAAAGTTTTCAGACAAAACTGGAATGTTCACCAGGATTGGCTATATGCTGGTTTCTGAAGTGAATAATAGTCAGATCATTTTTTTGTTTTTTTTAAAGAAGGTGATCTAATAAGTAGTTCAGAAATGTTTGTCAGGCTTCGTTTTCAAAAAGCAGAGTAAATACTAAAGTTACAACTGGGGCCAGCAGAGATGCATGTCTAGTGGAAAGCTAAAGCCTGCATACTAGCTGATGTTTAAAGCATTTCTGTGACTAATTGCTCCACCCCCACCTCTTAAATTGTGTTGGGAATCAAACCCAGGGACTGACACAAGCTTGGCAAAAACTACCACTGAACTGTACACCCAGCCCCTGGTCCCAGTTTTACAATTACATTTTCATATGTTCAGAATGGTTTTTTGTATGATTTTAAACTAGGTATTTGAGTAGGAAACCTTTTCATTCATCTCACTGGAAATAAATTTTAGATTTGTAGTATTAGTCTATCACATTTCTGTGAAGTGATTGCATATGTATATGAACAATGCCTTATAACAGGTGACGAAAACCTGTCACCTGTGTACTGTATAAGTTTGATAATGCTTCTGTAACAAAATGAGTTCCTGAAACTAAAGAAATTTATTGTCTCACAGTTTTAGAGGCTAGCAGTATGAAACCAAGATGCTGGCAGGGTCATGCTCCCTCTAAAGGTGCTAGGTACAGATCTCTTCTAGGATTCTCTCCTCGCTTCTGGTTCCTTGGCTTGTGCCAGCATAAACGCAGACTTGACAGGATGTTCTTCCTGTGTGGTATGAAGAGGACAGACTCTGTCTCTCTCTTTTTTTTTTATTGGTATATATTTGTGATACATAGTAATTACATTTATCTTGGGCAACTGTACGTATGCATACTGCATCTTAATCATTTTTCCTTCCTCTTCAACTCCCTGCCCATCTCTGTCCCCTCCACTTTACCCTTTTCTCCAGATCCCCATCTCATCTCCACAAAGACTATGCCCTGTTTTCTGTCATCTTTCCTTTATTTTGCTCTTTAAATTATTTATGTTTTGAGTTTCTCGTGTAAGAGAAACCATGCAATATTTAATCTTCTGATTCTGATTAATTTCTTTTAGCATTACGGTCTCAAGATCCATCCTTTTTTTTTTTTTTTTTTATTAAACAAATGACTCCAACTTATTCTTTATGCCTGAGTAGTACTCTTGTAGTATATACCACATTTATGCACTCATCTGTTGTTGTACATACAGGCTGCTTCCATAAATAAGCTATTATGCATTGCATTGTATAAACATGGGTATGCACGTATCATTATAATATGATGTTTTTGAATTTTTGGGAAGATACCTAAAAGTGGTATAGCTAGGTCAAATGGAATTTCTATTTTTAGTTGTTTGAGGAATCACCATGCTAGTACAGTAGTTGTTCCAGTTTTCATTCCCAGCAACAATGTGTAAAGGTTCCTTTTTCCCTACAACCTCACCAGCATTTGTTGTGCTTTGAGTGTTTTACAATAGTTATTCCTATTGAAGTCAAGTGAAATCTCAGTGTGTTTTGATTTGCATTTTTCCCTAATAACTAAAGATGCTGAACATTGTTTTTATGTGCTTATTTGCCACTTGTACTTCTTTGTGAGGTGTACTTTGAAAAGTATCTCTTCTTCTCAGTTCCCCATTTTTTATTGAGTCCTTTGTTTCAGGGGGTCTTATTATTTTGTATTTTTTATATATTCCAAATATTAATCCTCTGTCTGAGGGGTTGCTGATGAAGTTTTTCTTATTCTGTAGGTTGTTTCCTTTGCTGTGCAGAAACTTTAAATTTGATATAATTCCATTGGTTGATTCTTGATGTTACTTCTTGTACAGTTGGGGTTCTTTTCAGAAAGTCTTAGCCAGTGCCTGTGTCTTCAAGAGTTTCACCTATCCAGATATGTTCTTTTTATGACACCAGTCATACTGAATTAGGGACACACCCGTGGCTCAGCCTTTACGAGTGATATCTGCCACTATCCTGTTTTCCACTAAAGTCACATTTTGAGGTCTTGGCAGTTAAGGCTTCAACATACAAAGTTTTGAAAAACATCTTTGAACTCCTTGTTATATACCATACTGTGGAGGTAAGTATTGGAACTAGTCTTTATTAAGTTCTGTTGACTGAATATATGCCTCTTCTGAATTAGTTTTTATATGATTATGAACAAAAAGTAATTTTTGAAACTTTAAGTAAGTTGCAACAATTTGAATGATTTACTATAAAAGTGCATATGGTCCTTGAGATTATGGTTTGACTTAAAATTTTTCAAATTCGCCATGATGCAAAAATGTTACACATTTAATACAAATAGTACTTTGGAATTTAAATTTTGATCTTTTCCCAGGCTAGCAAATTTTCGGTACCATACTCACACGCTTTTGATGCTTGACTCTGGGCAGCAGTAGTTTACAGTCAGCCATACTTTCATGATACTCTTTATAGTATACAGTATTGCCAGCATTTTTTTTCCCATATTTTGTTTTCTGTTTTGCATCACATCATGTCTACAAAACACATTTCTTGGGCCGGTGAGTTGGCTCAGCGGCATGAGCGCCTGCCTTGCAAGCGCGAGGGCCCGAGTTCGACTCCCGGATCCCACATACAAAAAAGGGGCCGGTGATATCGCTCAGCGGCATGGGTGCCTGTTGGCACGCGAGGTCCTGAGGTCGACCCCCTGGTACCCACAAAAAAAAAAACACATTTCTTGGGCCGGTGAGATGGCTCAGCGGCATAAGCGCCTGCCTGGCAAGCACAAGGTGCTGAGTTCAGCTGCCGGAACCCACATACAAGAAAAGGGCGGGTGATATCGCTCAGTGGCACGGGTGCCTTCTGGCGTGCGAGGTCCTGAATTCGACCCCCGGTACCCACCAAAAACAAACAAAAAAAACCACATTTCTTTCATAGGGAGTTCAGTGCTATGTTAGGCTTTGTGTTAGATGATCGCCCAATTTTAAGTATATATGTGTCCTGAGTGTAAGGTAGGGTAGGCTAAGGGATAATGTTGGTAGGTTAGGTATATATTAAATGCACTTTTGACTTACAGTATTTTCAACGTACAGTGGGTTTATCAAGACGTAATCACATCATAAGTTGGTGAATTTCCCTATTCTCAAATTTCATAAAACCTGAAATAGCACACTGCAAAAGAATATCTGAAGGAATTTTCTAAACCACTTCTCTCCAATCAAGTTCCTTGGGTTGGTTTTGTCTTTAATGGTTAAGATATCATTCCTGATTGACTTACCTGTCATTATAGCAGAAATTTCCTATTCCATCTATAATATCAAAATATTACTCTGAATCTCAGTAACCTCTAACTAAAGAAGTAGGCCAGATTTCCAAAATCAGAAGGCCTAACAAAAAATAAAAAGGATCCAAGCCCCTAAATGTTGGAATGCAGAAAGAAAATAAAATATTTCAGCAAATATATAAATTTCAGGCAGCTTTACTGAGCAGAGTTAAAAGTTTGACTTTATGTACTACTCAAAAGCAATAAAAGCACAGGCACAAAATGATACTCAAAGTGGTGGTAGTTCTAGTTTGTCCTGGAATTTTCTGTAGTAACACACGGTGACATATTTACTTTTACTATATACATATATGCAGTAATAAAATTCCTTCTTTTCCCAAAAGAAAACTTTGACAATAAGAATTGTAGACACATTTATACTGCTCTGCTTTGTCAGTCATTGCGGAGTATGTGCCTAGAAAGACACAGAGTGAGATATTCCAAAACCAGTAGGTTAGAGGTGAAAAAATAATGGAAGTATTTCGGTAATTTCAAACATCTTTTTTTTTTTTTAATGTGGGTACCGGGAGTTGACCTCAGTACCTCACGCTTGCCAGCAAGTGCTTGTGCCGATGCGCGATATCACTGGCCCATTTTTTCCTTTACATGGGTACCGGGAATCAAACTCAGGACCTCGCACTTGCCAGGCAGGCACTTATGCCGCTGAGCTATCTCACTGGCCCAATTTCAAACATCTTTGCAAAGCGAGGAGGATTGATAATGACCTAAAATGAGAATAACCAGGAGCTAAAAACAGTTGGAGAACTGTTCATTCATCCAAATAAAATAACTAGTATTTCAGTTTGCATTTTTATTGTTTTTTCATTTCAGCTACAAGAAAATCAAGATGAAATTGAAAATATGATGAACTCTATTTTTAAGGGTATATTTGTTCATAGATACCGGTAAGTAATTTTTAAAAATCATTTAGAAGTTTTTTAAAATCTTAAATAATTATTCTTTGTTTGTAGCTCAGGCTAATTATAAATCTGTAAGTCTCTACTAGTTATTATTTTTATTTTGTTCTGTTTTCTGGAAAACTACTACTGCTATAAATGCTAAGTAAATGCTGTATGGTATAAATTGTACAGCCAGTACTGCTGCCACACTCTTCCAAACTCAAAACATATACTGTTGGAGGCAACTTATGTACTTGGTGTTGAACTGATAGAATATTAATGTGATCTTTAAATTAATTTGGCATTGGGCCGGTGAGATGGCTCAATGGCTTAAGCGCCTGGCCGGCAAGCGCGAGGGCCCGAGTTCGACTCCCGGAACCAACATACGAAAAAGGGGCCGGTGATATCGCTCAGTGGCACGGGCGCCTGCTGGCGCGTGAGGTCCTGAGGTCGACCCCCCGGTACCCACAAAAAAAAAAAAATAATGGTAAATTAATTTGGCATTAATAGATATTGCTGATTTTCACATTTGAAAAAATTAAATGCTCTACTTCTTGCCCTGTGATACTATCTTGTTAAAGATAGGTAGAAAGAGGGCAAAAAAGAGCATCCCTGCAGATACTGGAAGACTGTATCTCCATTCAAACCTTCAACTATAGACATGTTAACAAGCAGAGGCTGTTAGCAAAGTTGTGTGTGTGTGATATTCCAAAGCACGTGAGTTCAGTTTTCTTTCTGTGGAATCTGAGAACTTTTAAAATACTAATTATAAAAGCATATTTCACAAAGTACTGAATCATAAACATATACTTCTGTTAATTAGATATAATATACATGTAAGTAGATACACTCAGTAGATGCACTGTCTTTATTCACACTTGTTAGTGTAGTTGGTAAATTAAAGAGATGGTTTAAACAGGAAAATCATTTGTGTGTGTGTATAAAACATTGATTTTTTAACAGACTTAAAAATATTGACTCAAAGTATAAAAAGATCTTTTGAAGTAAAGCTAAGCCTATTACTTCAATTATGGATTGTGTGATTGGAGTTGTACATCTTCCTTGCATCAACCACACATATAATCCATTATTGACCTATTCATTTGAAAAAGGCAAGAACTTACATATACTTTGCATGCAGTCTTTTTTTCTTTTTTACAACTTCATAAACATATAAGTGATACAAAACAAACTACACATTTAAGTGCATAAATTGATGAGTTTGAAAAATATATCTGTAAAAGCACAAGAAAGATAATGAATACATCTATCCTCCTTAAAAGGTTTTCCATGGCACTCTGCAATTACTTCCTACTTCCTTTCCTGTCACTCTCCTGTCCAAACATCCTCGAGCAGTCATTGACCTGCTATATGATTTGAGTATGTTTTGTGTTAACTAGAGTTATACAATGTCTACTCCCCATTTTGTTACTGTTTTGGTCTGGCTGCTTTTGTTAACCAAAATTGGTGTCTTTCACCTTTAAGTATGTGGTGGGTTTTAAGTTTTTCATAGATTCCATTTGTTTGGATTGAGTAAGTTTTCTATCTATTTAAGAGTTTATGTTTGGAATGTATGTTGGACTTCTGTACATAACTTTTCTGCATCTATTGATCATTTTGTAATTTCCTAACACTGTAAATGTGATGAAATAAGTTGGTTGATTTTTCAGATGTTAATATGAATTCGCATGTCAAACCATACATAGTCATGATGTATTTTAAAATATATATTATTTGGGGCCGGTGAGATGGCTCAGCGGCTTAAGCGCCTGCCCGGCAAGTGCGAGGGCCCGAGTTCGACTCCTGGGACCCACATACGAAAAAGGGGCCGGTGATATCGCTCAGCGGCACGGGCGCCTGCTGGTGCGCGAGGTCCTGAGGTCAACCCCCCGGTACCCACAAAAAAAAAATAAAAATAAAAAATAAAATATATATTATTAGATGTGATTTGCTAAAGTTGTCCTCTAGATTTTTCCATTTATCTTCAAGACAGAAAAATATCTCTCAACTTTATGGTAATGAATCTGTGATTGCTTAGGGACCTGGATAATCCTGGCCTTGTATCTTTAGTTGCAGTATATTCTCTCTTTAATTTTCTGCAAAAGTTTATTATAATTGATGTTATTTCTTCAGATGCAAATTCTATCATTGGAGCTTAGAGTTTTTTTGTTTTTTTTTTGTTTTTTTTGTGGGTACTGGGGGTCGACCTCAGGACTTCATGCACCAGCAGCAGGCGCCCGTGCCGCTGAGCGATACCACTGGCCCTTTTTTCGTATGTGGGTACTGGGAGTTGAACTCAGGACCTTGCACTTGCTAGGTAGGCGCTTATGCCACTGAGCCATCTCACTGGCCCCCTTAGAGTTTTCTTTGTAGGAATATTTTCTAACTACAAATTAAATTACTCAGATATAGGGTTGTTCTCGTTATCTTTTTCTTAAATAAATTTTGATAGTTATGTGTTAGAAGAAATTGGTATGGAGTAATGTAACTTAATGAATTATATTCAATGGTCTACATATAGTTATTCATAATATTGGTTCTCTCCATCCTCCTGCTTCCCCTCCCCCTTGCCTTCCCAACTTTTCCCTCCACTCTATTCCCTTTTCCCTCCTTGTCTCTCTGATCAGTCCATCTGGAGCTCATAAATTTGATTGATTTTTTTTTTCCTTAAGGAATGTCTTAGTTACTTTTCTCTCACTGCTGAGACAAAATACCCAACACCCAAAGTTAAAGGAGGAAAGGTTTCTTTAGCTCACAGTTTGTAGAGGTTTCAGTCTATAATCTGTTGGCTCCAAGGCAGGGTGGTTTATGGCAGAGGGGCAAACATTCATGGTGGCGAAAGACATCAAAAACAACAAGAGAGAGAAAAAAGACTCTGTGTCCCTTATATTTTATGCAGGCTACCTGCCCTAGGTAGGGTGTAGCACTCACCCTTTAACCCTAGCCAAACCAATCAGTGGACTGATTTACTAATCACATGTCCTTAATCCCAGCATCACACACTCTAGATTCAGCCACCTCTGAAAATGTCGTATGGCTACATGAGGCTTTGGGAGGACATGTAGACACAAACCGTAACAAGGAATGACATTTTGGTTATGTTGAGTTTTTCTATTATTTTTCTAGTTCATTGATTTCTGCTCTTTTATTCTCTTTCTTCTTCTTACTTTTAAGTTTTATTTCCCCTTTAGTTTCTGAAGATGGAAACTGAGGCACTAAGATCATTGATTTGAGGTCTTTCTTTTTTACTTTATAGTAATTTGCTGCCATAAATTTTCCTCTAAGCACTGCTTTAGCTATGACCCCTAAATTTGGATGAATTGTGTCATTTTCATTCTAATATCCCTTTTGATTATTTTCTTTGAACCATAGATTTTTAAGTAGTATTCAGTGTACAAATATTTGAGGAATTTCTAGTTGTGCATTCTGGTATTGATTTCTAATTTATAAAAATAACTATTCAGAAAACATACTTTGTGTGATTTGAATGCTATTTATTTATATATGTATATATGGTACTGGGATTGAACCCAGAGCCTTGTCATTGAGCCTCCCCAGCCCCACCTTTTTATTTTTTATTTAAAGATAGAGTCTCACTAAGTTGCCCAGGCTGGACTTGAACTTGCCATCCTCCTGCATCAGCCTGCCACAGTGCAGGGCTTACAAGTGTGCACCACTTGCTTTTAAATTGCTTCAGATAAGTTTTATGGTCCATAATACAGTCTATCTTAAAGATATTCTGTTTGCTCTAAAAGACAATGTATATTCTGCTTTTGCTGGCTAGTGTTCCATGTCAGTTTGGTGAAATTCCTCGATAGTGTTGTGTTAAGTCTTTTCAACCCCTAATGATTTTTCATCTATTTATTCCAACAGTTATTGAGAGATTTTATAGAAGTACTCTTGTATTCTTAATTCAAAACCATATTCAGATACATGATATGCAAATATTTTTCCCAGTCTGTGGTTCTCTTTTTATTTTCATAATGGAAATTTTTAGTCATTCATTCATTCATTCACTCACTCACTCACTCATTCATTCATTCATTCCATACTGGGGATTTCACCTGGAACCTTCACCTTGAACTAACATCCCCAGCCCTTTTTTATTTTTAGACAGGGTCTCACTAAATCACTCTGTTGCTTTTGATATCAGAGTGAGTTCAGAAGGGTTCTCTCCTTTCCGGCTCTGTGGTGTAGCTTGAGGAGAATTGACATTATTTCTTCCTGAAATGTTGCCTAGAATACAAATATGAAGCCATCTGGCCCTGGGCTTTTCTTCGTCGGTGGTTTTTTATTACTGATTCAGTATTATTTCTTGTTTTTGGTCTGTTGAGGTTTTCTTTGTCCTCATGGTTAAATTTCAGTAGGTTGTGTCTAGTACTTTACCCTTGTAGGTTTTTCCACTTGTTGATTTGTACTTGTTGATTATAATCCCTAATGATCTTTTATGTTCTGCAACATCAGTTGTGATGTCTTTTATTTAACCTCTGATTTTATTTAGTTAACTTTCTCCTCTCTTCTCTCTTCTGTCTTGTCTGTTTCTCTCAATACTACTTTTGCTCTATTACCATAGGCTTTAGTATGTTCCATTTTCATTTGTTTCAAGATATTTTTAAACTTACTTTTTCTCTCTCTTACTGATTCATTGGTTGTTTAAGAGAATGTTTAAAAGCCAAATATTTTTACAGTTTCTAAAGTTTTATCAGAGATGATACATGTTATAATTTTAGTGTTTTTGAAATTCCTGAGATTTGTTCTGTGGGCTAACATACGATTTTTCCTGGAAAACACTTCATGTGCTCATGACAAGCATGTGTGTAGTATAACTGTTGGATCAAATTTCTTGTAAATATGTGTTGGGTATATTTGTTGTACATCAATATTGCTTTGTTGGTGTTTGTTTGTCTGAATGATATGTCCATTGCTGAAATTGGGATGTTGAAGTACTGGACTATTATTGTTATGGTCTGTCTCTCTCTTTAGTTGAAATAATGTTTGTTTTATATGAGTGCTCCAAGATTGGATGGAGATACACATACACACACACACACACACACACACACACACACACACACACACAGAACTGTTACTTATTCTTTTTGAATGGATCCCATTATGCAGTACACATCTTTATTTCTTTTTGCTTAATGTCTGTTTTGTCTGTTATATGGCTACTTTGGGTCACTTTTGTTTTCCATTTACATGGTATATTTTTTCCTATCCCTGTACTTTGACTCTGTATGGGGTGGTTTATTTTATTTTATTTTCAATTATTTATTTTGGGGTATTAGGGATTGATTCCAAGGCCTTAACACTGAGCTACTTCCCATCTCTTTTTTTTATTTTTGAAACACAATTTTCCTAAGTCACTGAGTTGGTCTGGCTGGGATCAAACTTGCTACCATCTTGCCTCAGCTTTCCAGAGTGCTGAGATTATAGGCATGTGCCATCACATCCAGCTGTGTGTGTTTTTACTGGTGAAGTGAATTTTTTTGTCAGGATATACTTGGTCTATTGTTACATTTGTTGTTACTGTCATTGCTTTAAATCCACTCTGCCAGGCTTTGTCTTAAACAGTGGAATCTACTTTCAAAGTTATTATTGACAAATGAAGGCATTCTCATATCCTCTTATTGCATTGATTTGTATCTGGTAGTTTTGTGTATTCTTTTTTCTGTTTCCCTCTTCCTCTCCATCTTTCTCTCAGTTTCTCATTTTTCTCTTTATTAATGAGTTTTGTACTTTGCAGATTTTCATGATAGTAGTTATGTTCTTTTGTTTCTTGTCCAGAATGATCTTTTATATATTTGTTTTAAAGCTGTGTGGCATACAAATTCCTTCATTTTTTTTTTTTTTATTGTTTTGAGAAGAATTTATTTCTTCGTCATATCTGAGTATAGGTTTCCTGGGTCTCATTTTTGGTTGGCAGTTGTTTTTTTTTTCAGAACTTTGAATAAATTACTCCATTCTTTTCTTGCCTGTAAAATTTCTGCTGAGAAATCTATTGTTAATTTATTGAGGATTTCCTTGTATGTGACCTGATGATTTTCTTTTGCTGCTTTTAGAATTCTTTGTAGGCCTCTATTTTTGACCATTTATGTATTTTTTTGGTCAAATATATTAGGAGTTCTGTAAACTTCCTGGATTACAGATATCCACATCTTTCCTAAGATTTGAAAAGTTTTCAGCAGTTATTTCTTTATATAGATTTTCTATTAGTTTTCCTTTTTCTTATGTTTCTGGAATATTCAAAATGTAGATATTTGCTTATTTAATAGTGTACTATAAGTCTTATAGGCTTTATAATTTTTTATTAATGTAATACTTTTAATATTCACAACATTCAATTTGATATTTCCATACATGTATGTAGCATGCACTGGTAAATTCCATCCTCCCTTTGTCCACTTTCCCTCTGACACACATAAATGTACCAACCTAAATTATCATTCTATATTCAGGTCTTTTTTTTTTTTTTTAAATCTTACTACATATGAGAGAGAACATGCTACTTGGCTTTGTGTTTGATTTCATTTAACATAATATCCTCCAGTTCCATCTGTTTTGCTGCAGATATCAAGATTTCATTCTTCTTTATATGTAAATAATATTGCATGCATATAATTACTATTTTTTATATCTATTTATTGGGGACCCCTGCAGTGGACTCCAATCTCCTGCCCAGAGTTACAGTGCATGGCGGGAAGAAAGAGCAAGAGGCAAACTAAGGGGAGCAGCAGGGGTCTGGGATGATCAGTTGTTCTCGGGGAACAAAAGGTTCGAGGCACCTAGAACCTTGGTATTTATTAATTGAGGAAAATGGTGAGGGGATTGCGAGGCTGGCAAGGCTTATAACACAGGGGACAAAACCATTCTTGCGGAAGGGACAGGAATAGCCAGATTTAGGTCATGGTTAAAGAGTAACCTGCTTTGTAGCCAGTACTGGAAAGGAATTTTCCTCTGGAGTCATGCAGGCCTTGGTGGAGATGTTATCTTATATCTTAGCCCCATGGTATCACAGCTTGTCTATCTGAACTCAGCCATGGCCATTGATAACAAACAATGCTAGTCTATCATCAGCCCTCTGCTTTCAGGAAGATGGGTACACAGCATTGGCCAGACTCACTAATTAAAGTGAAAGCCAATTTAGGGAAGTCACCTTTATACAGCCTGCACTGCTTATAAGTAAGCACAATCACACTGGGGTCTGGAGCAGGACGATGTGGCAGTCCTCCACATCCATTATTTTTTAATGAGCACCTGGACTGATTACATATCTTAGCTCTTTGCATAGAGCCACAATACAAGATGTCATTGAAAAATATGGTGAGTTGTTTTCCAAGTTATTACAGTAAAGGCATATTGCCATTAATATGGTCCCATCAAGTGGCTTGAATCTCTGTCCCATCAGGCAGATTGTACCACTGGTGATACATATCCTGAGTGCCCCATTGGGGAACTTGTACCACACCATTGGTACAAGTGGTAAATACAGTCATGCATGGAATAGTCAGGCATGTAACAGTGGTGGCTAAAGCCACCAGACAGTGAGTCATGAATTACAGCCCCATTGTGAACATGTTAATCCCCATCAAAATACTCCTTACTTCAAACGCACTTCTTCTACTACTCTCTCCACTTTCTAAAGCAGCTCTGGAAATCCTTTTTCATGACTGTCTTTAGTTACACTGTCATGGCTGCCTCCATGCCCTGGACCAATTTAAGACATCCTTCATGGTCATTTTGTCTTAGGTGAAGAGCCAGAAGTTCCCCGATACCAAAACGCATGAGTGAAGTGGATAAGGATCCACCATAATGTTTTTATGAGCCTGGCTTTAAATTGGATGGCACTTTTGTCACCAACATTCAATATATTTAGATTTCACTTTTTTTTATTAGTATATGTTTGTAGTACATGAAGTTTACAGTCATCTTGGAGAGTGGTTACATGTACATAATACAAAAAAAATTCTGTATTTTATATCACACCTCATAAAGACACTCAAGAAAGAGGACTTTCAGAAGTCCTTTAGAAAGTGGCAAGAATGATGTGATATGTGTGTTTAAAGTGAGAAGAATTTTGTGGGGCAAAATTGTGATGTGTCTTTTACTGTAGTAATTTTAAAATTTAAACATTCACTGTATATATTGATCACGCCTCATACACATGTATTCAGGTATCATGTTGCTTTGCTGATTTCATTTTCCTTGAATATACACACAAAAGTGGAGTAGCTGGATCACATGGTAGATCTAGTTTCAGTTTTTTGAAGAACTGTCATACTGGTCTCCAGAATGGCTATACTAATTAATATTCCCAACAATAGTGTAGAAGAGGTCCTTTATCTCCATGTCTTATCCCTTTCTCCCTCCCTTCCCCTCTTCTCCTGACTGGTTCATATCAAACTCATAAATTGTTTCTTCTGCCCCATTTAGTCTGGTGCTGAAGCTGTCTGCTGGGGTTTTTAAGATTTCACTTATAGCATCCAGCTAGCTTCACGATGTTGTTTGCATGGTTCTTTTTTATGATTTCTGTATATTTGCTGAAGTTCTCATAAGAATTGTGTTCTTAATTGCATTGTATTTTGTCTACTAACTCACTTTAACTTCCCTAAAATCATTATTTGGAGCAGTTTTTTGGGCAATCCATCAATTTCATTTTCATTGGGGGCAGTTGCTATAATTATTTTGTTGTTTCGAAAATGTCATCGTACCTTGGTTTTTCATGCTTCTTGTGCCCCTGTGTTGACATCTGTGTATTTGATGGGTTAGTTGCCTCTACAAACCTAATATGATGGGTTTAATAGTAAAAAACTTCTTTTGTGGGGTGTGTCCAAGGGTGTTGTTTGAGTATGCAGGTTGGTTTTCATTCCAGGTGGGTGCTTTTATATAGTATCTATGTAACTTCTTCAGTTGTAACCAACACCACCAGTGCCTGTAAGTGTTTCAGTAGTTTAAGCCACAGGAATTGGGAGATGACACAAGTACCTGGAATACAGATCTCTTAAGCAGTTTGGGTTTGCTGGCAACTGTGTGCACAGTGTACCCTGTCTCAATTTTAGAGTGCCTGTCAGTGTCCTCAGGTCCCATGGGCATGGGACTGCTCTTATAGCCCCATGGAGGTGATATATGACTGGACAGCATAGGTGTGTGTCTGACACTTTCTGAGGGACTCATTGGGTTGGGTTTGCACCAGTGCTTCCAGGTGGTGCAGAGGGACCATACAGAGTCCCCATCAATATCTGTGCATTATATTGGTGACTTCATGGGAATTCCTGGGCCTAACCTGCTCAAGGAGGGCTGTCTCCCTGCTTTCCAGGGCTGCATGTAGCTTGGGTAGGCTGCCCAGCTGCTTCTCTAGTCGTCAGTGGGCTGTGCTTCTGAGAATAGGTCACCTGACAGCTTCTTTTGGTCTTACGAGGATTGGAAGGGCATTCTGGTTGTTTCACAGGCCTCAGTAGGCCAGGTTGCTCAGGGTGGGCCAAGTGTTTGCCAGGGCCATGGGAATATGGGTTGGGTCACTTGGCTAGTTCACAAAGCTGAGCTGGCCAAGCTGCTAGGGGCAGCTTCCCAGCTGCTACATGGGACCCTGGGTGGGCAGAGTCTCTATATAGCACTGTGCAACAGAAGCTTGGCAGAGAAGGCACAATGTAGGGTGATCTCTTTATCTAGTGCAGAGTAGTGGTATGCTAGGCTGGCAGCTCCCCATTCTGGGCCCAGGACCTTTCAGGGCTGCAGATTTCACTAGTAGCAAATGCTTCAGGTATCTGTGGAGTGAATGGGGACTGCTGTGTACTTCTTGCTTACTGTTTCCAAGCCAGGAGAAATCCTTCAGTGTCAGAGATAACTATACAACTATGTATATTGTAGTGCTATTGCCAGTACCCAAAATATGGAATCAACCTACCTTTATCCATTAACAGATTAATGGATAAAGAAAATACAGTTTGTATATACACATAATGGAATACTGTTTAGTCATTAAAAAGAATGAAACTATCATTTGTGAAAGTATGGATATGCCTTGGACATTTTGTTATGTTAAATAAGCCAGGCATAGCCCCAGCTCCTCAGGAGACTGAGACAGGAAGAGTATAAGTTTGAGGTCTGGGCATTTTAAGAAGACCCTGTCTCAAGATTGTTTTTTAAAAAGTACTAGGGATATAGCTCAACACTCCCTGTGTTCAGTCCCCAGTACTGCAAAAAATAAAATAAAATAAAAAAGGAAAGAAAAGAAAAGAAAAAGTTAATGTCACAGAAGTGCCGAAAATACTGGTTACTACTACAAGCTGGGTAGAGTAGGAGGGAGGTCAGGGTAGAGGAATACTAATCAATGGGTACCATATTACAAATAGGTAAGAGGAATAAGTTCTGTCATGCTATTGCACGGTAGCAAGACTGTAGTTATATTTCAAAATAACTACAAGAAATTATTCTAAATGTTCTCAGCACAAAGAAATGAAAGAATTTTAAGATGATGGTAGCATTTACCCAGCTTTGATCATTACAAAGGATATACATGTATTGAAACATTACATTAGATGCCATACATATGTACAATTATTATATGTCAGTCAAATAAAAATAAAACAAATCATGCAAAAAAAAAAGATAAAGCATTTTATTAGTAGTTAGCAGTTTTATGTAGATTACCTTTAGTAGAATGAGGAAATCCTCTCGTAGCCTAATCTGTTGAGTGTTTTTTTGGCATGATTGATTTTGTTCTTCTGTTTTAATTGATATCATGCAGATTTTTCTTGATTCTCTTAACAAGATGCATTTCCTCAGTTGATTTTATATATTACACAAATTTTAATATTCTGTGAAAAATTACACATGGTTTTCTTATGTAATGCTCTTTATGTAGTAGATTGGATTTGCTAATATTTTATTGAGAATTTTGGATATATTTTAATGAAGAGTATGTGGTAGTTAGCTTCCCATGCTATAAAAAGAATTCCTGAGATAATCAACTTAGAAAGAAGGAAGGCTCTGGGAGTGGTGGCACTCAGCCCTCAAGAAGCTGAGCAGGAGGACTGCCACAAGGTCGAGGCTAGCCTGGAGCTTGATGAGTTTAAGGCCAACCTGAACTACAAAGCAAGACCCTCTCTCCAAAAACCAAAAGGAAAGAGAGAGAAGGCTTATTTTGGCTTACAGTTTTAGAGGTTCTGGTTCAGGGTTGATTATTGACCCCATTGCCTTTAGGCCTATGGAGAGCCAGCTAACCATGTTAGGAGTCTGCAGTGGATCTAAGCCAATAATCTCATGACCAGAATATTTTAAAAAACCAAAAACTAACAAGAAGAGACTAGTGTCCAAAATCCCTTATTTTAAAGTTTTGTTTTTATTGGTACATGTTTGCAGTACATAATGATTACACTCTTCATGAAGAGTTGGTACATGTACGTAACACATCATCATTCTTTTGACATTTTGACATTCCCTTCCTCTCCACAAAGCCCCCTTTGAAGGCAAGCCTCCAGTGACCTAAAACCTCCCACTGGGCATCACCTCTACTTGGTTTCTGCCTACTTCTAATAGTCCCAAGCCAGAGACTGATCCTTTAACACATAAAACTTTTAGGGACATTCCAAAACCAAATTACAGCAGATATTATTTGGAATATGATATAATATTTGGAATATTACCTTGGAATACACTGAGATGTTTTCCCTGCTGATCTGATTTCTAAATGAGTTTATGAAAGGTAAGTATTATTAATCATATTATATTTAGTAAAATTTACTAGGCAAGACCTCTGATCCCAGGCTTTTCTTTTTTTTTTTTTTTTTTTGTGGGTACCGGGGGGTCGACCTCAGGACCTCGCGCGCCAACAGGCACCCGTGCCGCTGAGCGATATCACCGGCCCCTTTTTCGTATGTGGGATCCGGGAGTCGAACTCGGGCCCTCGCACTTGCAAGGCAGGCGCTTAAGCCGCTGAGCCATCTCACCGGCCCCCCAGGCTTTTCTTTGTGTAATGAGTTTTAGTTAATAATTGTCTTAGATCTATCTTAACTTGGTGTTTCTTGTTTAATCAGAGTTGGTAATTCATGTTTTTTACCTAATGTGTCAGTTTCATAAAAATGGTAAGTTTGTTCCAGGCATGATGGCACATGCCTATAATCCCAGCACATAGGAGGCTGAGGCAGGATGATTGCTGCAAGTTTGAGGTCAGCCTGGGTTATATAGTGAGTTCCAGGCTAGCAAGACCCTGTCTCAAAAATCCATAAAAGAAAAAGAGAAAAAGATTTTGTGTTCTAGTCTAGCTAAAGATTTTGTTCAGCATTTCAAGGAATAGACTTTTAGTTTCATTGACTTTTTTGTATGTTTTATGTCTTGGTTTCTGCTTCAATGTTTATTATTTTCTTCTGTCTTCTTGTTATGGTTGTAATAGTTTCTTAATGTACAAGCATAAATTGCTGATTTTACATGTTCCTTGTTATCTCCCATTTTTAGTTATAAATTTTCCTCCAAACACTGCTTTAGTGACATTCTTTGAATCAAGTCTTTCAATTTACAAATGTTTGGAGGTTTTCTGAATTTCTGCCATTAATTTCTACTTTAATTCTGTTGTAGTTAGTAAAACTCGTTTGAGATTCAGTCCTTTTACAACAATGTGATGTTTTTGTCCAGCATGTAGATTATTGAAAGACAATTCCACATACAGATAAAACAAATATATTTTGCTGTTCTGTCTTCTTGATTTAGTAATTCATTTGTCATGGAGTATACATTTTTAATGCTTTTTGTCTGATATATTTTGTCTGGTAATGACTTCAACAGCTGATCATATACCCTGTATTATGATTGCTTTTTTATGATACTTTCATTTTTAACTTATTTATGTCTTTGAATATGAAATATATCTCTTTTAAATAACATATATTTGGATCTTATGTTTTCATACTATCTAAAAATATTTTTCTTCATGGTTGTGCTTTGGGATTACAATATGAATCATAAACTATATTATTAGAAACTATATTCCATAAACATGACATCCTTTCCAAAGGTATATAATTTTTCCCGACATAGCTGTTGTTTTGTTCTTCCTTTTAGTTATTACTGTATATATTTTATCCGTATTTGTTCCTTACCCAGTAGTATAGCATTACCATTATTAGTATGTGCAGTCTCATCTCTTTAAATAAAATTAAGAGAAGAAAAATAGGTATGCCATCCTTTATATTTACCCTCTTATTAACATTTCTGGTACTCTATTGTTTTGATAGTGGTATTGGGTTTTTTGTTTTTGTTTTTTCAGTTTGAGAGATATATTAATGACACCAAATTTTTTCTTGTTTTTTCTTTTTCACGGCAGCATTGAGGATTAAACCCAGGGGTACTCATCCACTCAAGTACATTCCCAGCACTTCATTTTATTTTGTTTTTGCTTTGTGGGAGGGAAACCCGATACCGTGGATTGAACCAGGGCCTTCTCAGTGAGTTTCATTCAGAGCCCTTTTTAAAAAATTTTCTTACGGGCTGGTGAGATGGCTCAGCGGCATAAGCGCCTGCCTGGCAAGTGCAAGGTCCTGAGTTCGACTCCCAGTACCCCCATACAAAAAAAGGGCCGATGATATTGCTCAGTGGCACCGGTGCCTGCTGGCACGTGAGGTCCTAAATTCGACCCCCGGTACCCACAAAAAAAAAAAAAAGTTTCTTACTTGGGAACAGGGTCTTGCTAAGTCACTGAGAGGCCCAGACTGGGCTTGAACTTACAGTCCTCCTGCTTTAGCTTCCCAGAGTGCTAGGATTACACACATATGCCACCACACCCAGCCTCAATAAATTGCCCAGGCAGGAGTAGTAGTTGTCATCCTCCTGCTTAAGCCTCCCTAAGCGCTGGGATTATGGGCATGTGCCACCTTGCCCAGCTTGTCATTCTTAATCTGGAAAACCATTTCAACTTTAATGTATTTTCAAAAGATATTTTTGCTCCATATAGAATTCTTAGTTTTATTTTTCCTTACAACACTTTCAGTGTCACGGTAGCTAAGGGACTTCTTCATTTCAGATTAAAAATTCAGTTATTGGGCCGGTGAGATGGCTCAGCGGTTTAAGCGCCTGCCTTGCAAGCGCGAGGGCCCGAGTTCGACTCCTGGAACCCACATACAAAAAAGGGGCCGGTGATATCGCTCAGTGGCACGGGCGCCTGCTGGCGCGCGAGGTCCTGAGGTCGACCCCCCGGTACCCACAAAAAAAAAAAAAAAATTCAGTTATTAATCATTCTTTTATTGTGTGAGTTAGTTTACTTTGCACCTTTTACAATTTTCAGGTGAGATGAGCTTCAACAGTTTGCCTATTAAGTTTCTATGTGTATGCAACTAAGACTTTAAGTTTCTTGTAGATTGTTTTTCACCAGATTTCAGAAGTTATAGGCCTATTTTTCAATTTTTTTCTCATTTCTAGCTCATCTTTTTTTGGATACCATTTACACATATACTGGTATACTTAATGTCAATTAATTTCTGTTGAATTTATACCCAGTAATAGGGTTCCTGGATCATAAGGTAACTCCATTTTTAACTTGAGTAACCTCTGTAGTATTTTCCGTAATGGCTATACTAATTTACATTCCCATCAACAGTGTGCAAGAGTTCTCTTTTCTATACATCATTGCCAGGACTTATTATCCTTTAGGTTTTATTTATGGTGAAGTCTTTCTTATTCAGGTGAGGCAACACCTTGTGGTTTTGATTTACATTTCACCGATGATTAGTAATGTTGGGCATGTTTTTTTTCATATATCTGTTGGTCATTTCATTATCTTTTGAGAAATGTCTTACAGATTTGCCTATTTTAATAATGTTGGATTTTTTTACTGTTGAATTTTTAAGAGTTCCTTATGTATTTTGGATATTAACCTCCTTAACCGTTGAATAGCTTGGAAATATTTCCTCCCATTTTGTATAGCTTTTCTTCATTCTGTTGTTTGTTCTTTTTCTATGCAAAAGCTTTTTAGTTTGATGTAATCACATTTGTGTATTTTTGCTTATGTTTAATTGAGTTATTTTTGTAATAGGTGAACAATAAAGGTCTTGTTTCATTTTTCTGCATGTGGATATTCAGTTTTCCTAGCACAATTTATTAAAAAGATTGTCCTTTCTCCAGTGCTTATTCTTAACACTTTAGAGAAAAACCATTTAGCGATAGATGCATGTATTTGTGTCTAAGCCTCTTTTCTGTACCATCGATATGACAGTCTTTTTATGCCAACTTCATGCTGTTTTGATTACTACACCTTTAGAGTATATTTTGATGTCAGGTAGTAGAATGAAACCCGTTTTGTTGTTTTTGCCCAAGATGGCTTTGGATATTCAAGTAGGATTGGTTGGTATTTTGATAGGGATTGCACTGAATGTATAGATTGCTTTGGCAGTGTAGACATTTACAGACAGTTTAATAATATTGATCCTTGCAGTTGCCATGCCTTTCTATTTGTTTGTGTCTTCAGTTTTTTGTTTTTGTTTGTTTTGTCCTAGTGTTTTATAGTTTTCATTACAGACATTACCTCTTCAATTAAACCTTTTCCTAGGTATTATGTTGTCTTTGTAGCTATTGTAAATGGGATTGCAGTTTTTGTTTTTATTTCATAAAATTTGCTGTTGACATATAGCAGTATTACTGATTTTCATGTGTTGAATTTTTTGGGTGGCAAGTGGATTTTATTTATTTATTTATCTTGTTGTTGTTGTTTGAGACAGGGTCTCACTATTTAGGGTAGCTTTGAACTCACTGTGTAGCCCTGGCTGGCCTCGAACCCGCAGAGATGCTCTGTATTTGGATGCTCTGTATTTCTTTCTCTAGCCTGATTGTCCAGGCTGGGACTTGCCCTACTGTACTGTGTTGAATAAAAATGGTGAAAGTAGCTGGCCATGGTGATGTACACATGTAATCCAGCTCTGGGATGCTGGGGCAGGAGGATCACAACTTTGAGGCCAGCCTTGACAACTTAGCAAGACCTTGTCTCAAAATTTTTTTCTGGTAAAGGGCTAAAGATGTAGTTCAGTGTGAAGGCCCTGGGTTCAACTTCTAGTACTACCCCCTCACACACACACAAATGAAAATGAACCGGGCATGGTAGCTTATTCTGTTAATCCCAAGTACTCAGGAAAATCAAGCAAAACCTGTACAATTTAGTGTCATTCTGTCTCAAAAGAAAAATCATAATAATATAAGATAGGCCTGAGAATGTATTATCTGTGATAGACCACTTGCGTATCATGTGTAATGTCAGGATTCAATACTCAGAACCTCACCCCCACCCCAACAACAATAAAAGTGGACATTGTTGGGTAAGTTATTTTTGTCATGTTCTCACTTAACTCTTCACATATGCTTTCCTTTAGTTCTTTGATTATATTTATTAGACCTGGTTTAAAATCTTTGTCTTTAGTAGTGCTGCAGTATAGCACAGTTCTACAGTGCTTGCCTAGTATGCACAGGGCTCTGGATTCAATCCCCAATACTACAAAACAAAACAAAAAGAACCATAGGAAAGTTTTAAAATTTATTTCCATAAAACCAAAATTATTGTTTTTGTTTTGCAATCCTGGGACTTGAACCCAGGGCCTCACACATGCCAGACAAGTACTCTAACCCTGAGCTACATCTGTAACCTGTTTTTTTTAAGTACCCCCCACCCCCAAATGATAGAGAATTTTCCAACCACTTTCGTCTACCATTGCCTTACCTTTGTTTCTGAAAGAATTTGCCTCTTATGGAAACTCATTAACATTTTGGGTATTTTTGTCTTTGTTCTTGTTCTTGTTCTTTAATGAAATCAGTCCACTGTCTAATTTCCCTCATTGCTACCTAAAAAGAAGTCTGCTGTCATTCTTTTCTTGCATCCTTTATAGTTAATTTATCTTTTTGTTTTTACTACCATTTAGGTTTCTCTCTTTACCAGTTGTTTAAAGCATTTCTGTTATGATGTTCATCGGTGTTGTTTTCTTCATGTTTCTTTTATCTCTTGTGTCTCTTCTTAATGTGCTGTGCTTCCCTGTAGTTTCTTGAACATACGTACTTTGTCGTAATTATTTTTTATATTCTGTTTTATTAGCTTTACCATCTGTATAATTTTTTCTCTTCGTGTGAATTAATTTTTCTCCTCATTATAGGTTATTTGCCTGTTCTTCATGCCTGATAGTTTTTTATTGATGCTAGCTCTTACAGGTATTCTACTTTTCTGTTTCCCAGATGCGGTTATGTTTAATCTTTTCAAGACTTGTTTTAAAGATTTGTTAAGTAGACCAGAACACCATTTAAGATCAATTTTCTTCCAATACTCAGAAAATATTATTTGTATTCCACTCAAAACCTTCTGTTTTATAAGGCATTTCCACCTTTCTTTATTGGAAAGCAAATTACTTCCAGCCCTGTGTTTGCTCAGAGATTATTCTCTCTGGTTCTTCCATTCTTTCTCTATCATAAGTTAATTTCTTCACATATACATACTGTTTAGCATTTGGCTAAGGATTCAGTAGAGTTCTTGTGCAGCTTTCCAGAGCTTACTCTTTCTGTGCAGCCTTCCCATTTGATACTGTGTGTTGTATGCTCTAATCACTTTGACGTTTCTAAATTCCCAGCTCCTCCTCCTCCTCAGTTCTGGGCTATATACTGGCTCTGCCTATAATTCCCTGCAAGGATGGTTCAACATACACAAATCATTGAATGTAACACATCACATAAACAGAAGCAAGGACAAAAATCACATGATGATCTCAATACGTGCAGAAAAGGCCTTTAACAAAATCCAACATCTGCTCATGATAAAACCACTGAAGAAAATAGGCTTAGAAGGACTTCATTTCAATTTGATAAAAGCCATTTATGACAAACCTGCAAAAATCAAACTAAATGGGGAAAACTGAAATCAGGAACAACATAAGGATGTCCAATATCATAACTTGTGTTCAACATAGTACTCGAAACATTAGCAAGAGCAATTAGGCTGGAAAAAGAATTAAAAGGAAAATACCTATCTTTTAAAGTTAATGTATCTTGTTGGGGTGGGTAGTGGAGATTGAACCCCGGGCCTTCACACTATGCTACATCCCCAGCCTTTTTTTATTTTTGAAACAGTCTTGCTTAGTTGCGCAGACTGGGCTCACACCTATGATCGTCCTACCTCAGCCTCCCAGAGTTAATATAGCTTTGGCATTTTATTTTTAGTCTTATGCCAAAAATGTTGTTGATAGTGAAATTTTTGCTTTGTTTTGTTTTTGAGGCAGGGTCTTGCTATGTAGTTCAGGTTGCCCTTGAACTCACCATGTAGCCCAGGCTGGCCTTGAATTTTTGGCTATCCTCCTGCCTTAGCCTCCTGAGTGCTGGGATTACAGGCTTGCACCACCCCACCTACCTCAGTAGTCAGATATTATGGAGTAATACGTGGTATTAGATGACCACGTCATTTTTTTGTATGAGACTGAGTGATGTAATACTTTCTTTTTGTCACTAATTTTGCTAATCAGTAATGCAACAAAAATGAGATCAAAAAGTTTTAATTTTATAAACCATCTATTACTTTTTGTTGTTGTTATTTTGTCATTGTTTGTTTTTTGCAGTGGTTAGGATCAAACCCAGCACTTTGTGCATCCTAGGCAAGCACTCCACCACTGAGCTACATCCCCATCCTAATCCTGTTACAGTTTTAATGCATTTTAAAAATCTCTGGTTAGCCTGAAACAAGAATGAATTGGATTTAATTAGCAAACAGAACAGTTTTCAGCTCTTCTGGTGAGCACTTTGCTGATTAGCACCTCTCAGAAGCCTTTATTGACCACCCTTTGCTATCCTCCATCACCTTATATGCTTCTGTGTTCCCTGTAATGCCCTTTAGTAATGTTCAACGCTCTTTTAAATTAATATTGATTTCAGTCATCTTGCTATAAGTCACCATTTCTAGTCTCAAGTTTTTATTCACAGTCTAATGAAGGTTACAGTATGGTTTTTCAATAACTCAGCTGTTCTCCTTAGGCTATTTGATTTTGAAAAGTTCTCTGTAGTTGGTCTTTTCAAAAGATATTAATTGTTTTTCACCCAGGCCTTCCAGAATTGATTGAGACACAAATTCATTGTATGCTGCAATTTATATCTTGACCTTTAATAGCCTTTATCATTATTTCTCATTCTAAAGCTCTATTGAGATTCCTTGTACAGAACCAGTAATTGTGAATGAGAATACTAGCCAAGAATTTTTCTTGAAATTTGTATTGCAGTCATATTTATCTAGTCTACATCCTTACTGGAAAAGCATCTATAGGGATGTTACAAGAAACATTCAATTAAAGTCCACTAGAGTTAAAATACATTTTATTGTAAGCAGAAAATTTCCATCTGCCTAGAAAGTAATCCACAGCCGATATTAAAGGGTCATGTTCCTCCCCCAAAATTGTGACAATCAATAAATTAGGTAAGTTTTTCATAGAAATAAATATGATCATTGTTATAAAATTGTTATAACAAAGAATTAATATAATTGCTTCAGAATTATTCTTTTCTAGTTATTTTTCTTCTTAAATTCCCAAGTATGTCCCTGCTTTATATTTAGCTGTTCATTTCAACACCCCAGTGCTAAAATGATACAAGAACTAGTCTATTTTATGATTGTCTTTATACCTTTCTTCTAGTCTTACTTGTTGTGCCTCTACTTCAGTCTTTGCTTTGGAAAACAGCAGATACCTCAGCTAGACATTATTTTTCTAAATGGGATGGGCACATTGAAAATAGATATTTAGAAATAAATTTAATATGAAAACCAAGAGTTTTAAGGACTGTTGTGTATGTGAAAAAGATCATTATAATTGAGTTGGAGAATATTTAGAAACATATTACACTTTTATTTCATACTCCCTCTGCTTAATGTTATTTCCTACAGAGCAATAAATCAATGAATTGTCATAGGAACATAGGACAAGAATCATGAAAGAGGTGAGAAGTTAGTGGAAACTGAAAGAATAGTCAGTATAGGTAATGAGAGTAGAATTGCAGGTATGTAGAGATGTACGTTTGCCAGTCGTGTAGGTTCTGACATGCTTGAGGCATTTGAAGTAAAGGATAAATTCATGGACCAGACAAGATAATAAGTGGTTATGATTACATTAAAAATGGTCTTTAGGGCCAGTGAGATGGCTCAGCGGCTTAAGCGCCTGCCCAGCAAGTGCGAGGGCCCGAGTTCGACTCCCGGAACCCACATACGAAAAAGGGGCTGGTGATATCGCTCAGCGGCATGGGCGCCTGCTGGTGCGCGAGGTCCTGAGGTCGACCCCCCGGTACCCACAAAAAAAAAAAAATGGTCTTTAATAAAAACAAATATTAGTTGTTTTTACCATATAACAAATTACCCCAAAACTTGTAAAACAAGTATAAAACATTTGTTATGTCAGTGTCTTTGGTGAGGAATTCGTGAGTGGTCCAGCTAGGTGTTTCTGGCTTAGATCTCTTATGACATTACAATCAATATTGTACATAGTGTGACTATAAACAACTGTATTGTTCTGTACATTTTTACCGTAAGATAAATGTTTTTGGAGGTAGATATATTTAACCTTATTTAAATATACAACGTATGCATGTATGATGCCTCATGTTACCCAGTTGATATGTACAATTTTTGTGTGTGAGTTAAAAAAATAATTTTTAAAAAGATCATAACCAAGACATCATTTGAGGCTGCAGTCACCTAAGGGCTTGATTAGGGTTGAAGGATCTGATTCTACAATGTCTTACTAATGTGACCCCAGTTACTCATCCCTTGGAGCTTTCATAGAGCACCCTGAATGACATCAAAACATGGCAGATGGCTTTCTCCCAGAAAGAGTGATTTAAGAGATAACAGAGCAGAAGGCACAATGTCTTATTGACCTAACCACAAGTCATTTCATTATGGGAATTGAGATCACCATGTTGAACAAAATTAGCCAGACTCAGAAAAATGAAATCTAAAAAGACGTGAAAATAGAAGGGAGACTATTATTAGACAAGAGGAAGGGGAATGAGGAGGGGAGGGGAATGGAAGAGAGGGGAATGGGGGTTAAATATGATCAAAATATATGCATTGAAGCCCAATATTTTATAAAATTATTGAGCAGTAATAATAAAAGGAAAAATAATCACCATAAAAATAAATCTACTAGCCCGGCATATAACTCCACGGCACAGCACCTACCTGGCAAGCGCAAGGTCCTGAGTTCATTTCCTGGTACCAGTAAATGAATAAGTAAACTAAAAAACTAAAAAAATAAATAAAACTAAATCTATTAAGAGCTAGTGGGAAAAAAGTTGTTTTATCGTTTTGGCCACTTTATATTCATCAAAGGAAAGTTGCTTAGTACACTCACAAAAAGGGAATATCGTCTCTACCAAAGGGAGTATTAATGAAGAATTTATAGACATACTTTAAAACCACCAAAAAGAGTTTTCATTTTACTCTCTAGTTTGTGATTACATAATATGGTCATGTGTAGAAAATGATTAATCTAGAAAAGGTTATATTTTTAAATGAAGGTAAAAATGATCAAATTGGCATCTGATATGACTAGAACTGGGATTCCTAGAAGACATGTTCTATCAGAATATGCCAGTGCATACAGGGAAGCTGTCCTCTAAGGACATAAACTGTTCAGGAGTCTAGTAGGTGAGACAAAAATGTCATTAAAGGCTAGGGATATACTGTAGCTCACAGTTCTTGGGTTCAATCCCTAGCACTGCCAAGGGTGTGGGCACTTAGAGATTTGGCAAAGATATAGAGGTAGCTTCGAAAAAATATTTTAAGATTTCCTTGTTAAAATGCGGCTAAGCCTTTATATTTTCTGGCCTGTGAAAATAGCCAACCACAATCTTAGTATCATTGATAATTTTACAAATTAACCTAAATGCGATGGAAGAATATGCTGTTGTAATACTTAGTGGTCATTATAGTTTTAATCATTATACTGTACTTACCAATTTCATTTTCATTTCACTTCCATGAAGTTGTGCAATAAAAAAAGCCTGATTTTTTTTTTGTACCATTCTGTTGCTTTGTTTTGTTTTGTTCTGTTTTGTTTTGTTTTGTAGTACTAGGGTTTGAATCCAGGACCTTTTAAATGCTAGACAGGTGGTCTAGCACTGAGCTGCATCCATGTTCCTTCTTATTTTGATACAGGGCCTCACTAGTTGCCCAGGCTGGCTTGCAACTTGTAATCCTTCTGCCTCAGACTCCTGAGTAACTGGTATTGCCAGTGTGCACTACCTTGTCCAGCCAGGACTGACTTTGATAGGGGTAGTACAGCAAAATAGTCTAAAAATGGATTAGTGATGGATATTACTGCTTGGTAGTAGTGACAGAGCTAAAATGGGTGGTTTTGATATTTCGTTTCAGGAGAGGGATTTTTTTCTGTTATCTTTTGTTTACATTTATACAGTCCCATATACAATGAAGTATAAGCCTCCAGCATTTAGAGATGGAAATCTATATCAAATAGGGTAAAACCAAGTGTCTAACAAGGATGTGAAGCACTGCTTAAGAAATTTTTAAGCGTATGATAAAGTTGAAGATGTAGATTTCTTCTCATCCAATAATTTCACTTCTAAGTATAAAAAACATCATCTAACAGATATGTGTATTGACCATGTTCTACATTGAGTACACAGTAATCTCAAGGGAGACTACTAACCACATTGTGTTAATCACATTTCCATCACAAATAATTTTTAGAACAAATAGCTTAAAAGGAGGAAAGGCTTGTTTTGGCTTACACTTTCAGAATTTTTTTCTGTGTTCACTTGGCCTTGTTGCCTTTGACATGTGGTGAGGCAGTACATCATGATGGGGAGTATGTAGTAAAGGAACTGTTGACCTCATGACAGTTGGGAAGGGAAAAGGAGGAAAAGGCTGGGATCCCAGTATGTCCTTCACAAACGTGCCCCAGTGACCTAATGTCCTTCCAGTAGGCTTTATCTCCTAAACTGCCACAGGCTATTGACCATGCCTCTAGCGTATGGCCCTTTGGGGCAGTACTTAAGATCTTAATTATAACAAACATGTAGAGCACTTTCATTTCTTTTTTTAATTCAGAATACTTTCTTTTATTACATTTGCATAGCACCACAATGTAAGACAATTATGTATATTATTTTGAAATCATGTATTTGACTCATAATTGGCCTGGGTTATTAAAAATTCACTTGAGTGGTAGCTATAGACATCACAAAGAATGATTCTGACTTTGTGTACATGTGAGTAAAAATTCTAAAAAAACAATATATTTTTCAAGAGCTAAATGAGAATTATCCAGCAAAAAGGAATATTAATAGCTGCCATATTGTGAAGTTTCAATTACACAATACATTGTTTCAAATGTCTTTACATAAAAATTCTACTACTACTACCCATAAATCATGAAACGTAACAACCAGTAGTGTTTTTTTTTAACTAATCACATTTTAGACTTAGTAAAAGCCTACTGCTTATAGAAAATAAATTCAACAATTTATCCAAACATTATTACACAAGACATTTTAAGATACTGTAAATAATTCTTAATACTCTCATTTTGATTCTCCAACTTCTCAAGACTATGTTGTATTTCTTTCAAACACACTTCCTGATGCTGTGCTTTATTGTTCATTTTGCAAACAAGTTGATTTTGTTCTTCATTTTTCTTTCTAAGCTTAGTTTCCAGGTCCAATATTTTAATTTGTAAAGCCCTCTCTCTAGATGACATTTTCTCTATTTCTTCAGAAACCTTTTGTCTGCCACCTTCTAAAGCAGCTTCCAGTTGCCTGGCCAATGCTGAATATTCTGCACATTTCTCTCTAAGCTTCAGATTGCTGTGCTTAAGACATTCTTCTTAGTTTGCCAGCTTCTTCTCAAGTTCTTTATTCTCTGCATCCATCTGTTCTAATTTTTAAGGTTTTCACACTTCAACTGAATAAGATAATTTTCCTCCTCAAGAGAAAGTGTGGTTAGAAGACTGATTTCCATCAACCATCTCTAATTTTTTATTTTTGTTTTCTGTTACTAGGTTATTTTCATGTAGCAAATTTTCATATTTGCTTTTCACCATTTCAGCTGCTTCTTGCAACTTTTGTACCAGAGTTTTATATATTTCAATAAGGCCTTTCTGTCGTTTTTCTACTTTTTGCAGTTCTAAGAGTTCATTTTCAACAGAAACAACTTCGTCCTTCAAAGCAGTAAGTGTGGTCTTTAGTTTTGTATTCTCAAGATTCAGAGTTTCATTTTCATATTCAATTGAGTGAAGTTTTCTAAGAATCTCTTCAAATGAATTTTTTCCATGGGCTTCCATTTTCTTCAGATCTTCCAAAAGGTTATCAATTTGCTTTTTCATTGTTTCGATCTGAACTTCCAACTCAGTTTTTTCTATTACAGTTTTCTTGTAATGGCTTTTCCAGGCATTGGAAGCTGAAACTGTTTCAATTTGGCTTCCTGATCCCTAATTTGGGAAGTGAGGTATTCAGCATCTCCTGGAAAATGTTCAAGCCTATGTTTGTAGATTTTACATGCCTTTTTAAGAGCTATTTTTTGCTTACTTGCTTCTTTCATGGCTACAGCCTCATGCTTATTTGTTCTCAACTGCAAGTTCCATTTGGTTATTTTGGTTTCTAAGCTCTTTATGTATTCTTTTAACTTATCATTTTCTGCTTCCTTTTTATTAATTTGGCGCTGCAGTCGTTCATGTGCTACTTTTACTGATTGAGGAAAGGGTTTGCTTTCAAAGTATTTCGCCTTTTCATTCTGAAACAAGCAAGAAAGTTCTTTAATATAGTTCTCCTTTTCAAGTACCTTCTTTTTTTTTTTTTTTTTTTTTTTTTTTTTTTGTGGGTACCGGGGGGACGACCTCAGGACCTCGCGCACCAACAGGCACCCGTGCCACTGAGCGATATCACCGGCCCCTTTTTCGTATGTGGGTTCCGGGAGTCGAACTCGGGCCTTCGCGCTTGCAAGGCAGGCGCTTAAGCCGCTGAGCCGTCTCACCGGCCCTCAAGTACCTTCTTAAGGTTAACATTTTCACTTTCATTATCAGTTAGATTCTTTAACAACATGCTGGGTAAATTGTCTTCTGTTTGTCCGTAGTCTGTCTAAGATGTTCTAAAGCTAGTTTTACATGTTTAAAAGTATTTAATTCTTTTGTCAGTATTTCCTTCTGTTCATAAATCGTCTTCAAATTGGATGCAGAAACATTGGCATTTGCAAAATTAATCTCTTTGATGGTGTTACTAAATAATGGCAAAAGAAATTCTATAGAACAGGTTGCCAACTCAGCTTCCTTAAGTGTTGCCTCCAATTCAGTCTGCTTTAGGCAGCTGAGATGATTTTCACTGGTGGCACTAGGTGGTAAATGTTCTTTCTCTGGTGTACTTTTAAGATGGGCAAAGAGTTCTTCTGACTGACTGCCATGATTTGTAGGCTTCTCCATAAATTCAGTAAATGGCTTTATAGGTGGCTTCAACAACTCCACATGAGCTGAAAGCTGTGCTCTCCAGCCCTGGTTCAACTAGGAAGGAGCGGGATGCAGGGGGCTGTAGAGTTGGGAAGAAGGCTAGGAAAGGAGGCAAGGGACGCCAGGTGAGAAGCAGGAGAATTCTTAGAACAGCTAGCAGTGGAAGAGTGCCGACAAAGGGCACAAAAGAGCACTTTCATACTTTTTTATCCTGTGTACTTTAATGTAATTGTTGCTAGTTACTGTTTCATAATGTGCTAATGGGTAGTGATACACTGTTTAAAAAATACTGCTCTAGACAAACTTGTGCATATGCACAAGGAAACATGTCCAGTGTTGTTAATGACATCATTATTAATAAAAGCAGAAACTTAGAAACAACCTAAATGCTCTGCAGTGAGATAGTGTGTAAATAATTTGTAATATATTCATAGAAATGAACACTGAATATGAGTTTAAAATAGTATATTAAAGCTATATCAATCAATACACATAAATTGCAAAATGGTTTATGAAAACAGTAAATTGGATATTATGTAAACCTTCAAATTGTATAAAGCAATACATATGAAGTTAAAACAACAAAAATAGGAATTATACTCAAAGATAGTTGTTTGCGCTTAGGGATGGAGATGAATTGGCAAGAAGTGTATAGAAAGTTTTCTCCATAATATTTTACTTTTTAGCTGAATAGTGGACACACAGTTATTCATTCTATTGTTTCTATAGTATTATGTCTAAAAACTTAACATATTAAGAAAATATCTTAGAGCCCTTCGTATTTTATGTTAAAAAGGTCTAGGAACATCATCTCATAGTTATCATAAATCTACCTTATATACTATAATATCTGTCTGTGTCTAGATTGATAAAACTCAGAGATTGTAAGCGCTAACATTTATGGTAAACTTAGTAGGTACCAGTAGCAATTCTAAGTATTTTACTCATATTAAGTAATTTCATTCCCACAGTATCTCTGTAAGCTCTAGGTCCTGTTACTATAACTATTTTACAGGTAAGGAAACATAAGAAAGAAGAAAGTAATTTGCCTACAGCCATGTCTAGTAGATAGCAGGACCAAGATTTGAATTCATGATGCCTTACTGCAGATCCTGGACTGTTAACCCTATACTGTAGAACCTTTCTATGAGAAATAAACATAATCAGAAAGTAGGAAAACTAAATATTGTAGTTGGCAGTATGGCCTTTATGTTTAAGCAATTATAGGAGAATAGAAGAAATTGACTTAAAAGAGCCAGGAATGAAATATTAGAATTCCAGCACTTATTTTGTCACCAAAGAGAAACAAAGAAAAGTGCCTTAGTAATAAAATTTCAGCTAAACTGACAGATTATTGCCTTGTATTATTGCCTGGTAAAATTGGAGAGTTAAAAATTAGTTAAAATTTAACTTATATTTTTTAAAAATTAGGGTTAATAACCTTGTGAAAGATGAAGTATCAGCATTATATTTGCTCATGATTCAGAGATCTTAAGAGTAGGATTGCATTAGATGCTTATAGCGAGGTGAAGAGCTATCTGGGCAGGGAGCCAAAATCCTGACATTTGAGGTTGTTCTGCCACCACTTCAGAGAACAGTCAGCAAGATTACTCCCATTTTAATGGAAGTAGATTATTTTTCCCTATTCCTCAGCTTAAAAATAAAGATAAAAGACTCATGACTGTAATGAAGTAATAAATTTTATTCTATATAAGTACGAAGTAAACTATACATGCATAGTTAAATTGTCAACAAATGACTTCAGGATTTTAGATTTTGTAAACTATTGCACATTTTCAAATAATATTGATGTCTGCATGGCTTTTTTCTTCATAGGTATACAACTAATTTGTATCTTGGAGAGAAAAATTATTTTCTTTTGATTCATTGACTGTGAGCTCACTTATAAACAGTTCTTTAGAGAAAGTGTTGAGCTCGATATTATTCTGTACTTGGTAATGGTACTCTGGTTTTCTCAGAAGATTTGACATGTTTGTTGGCTCCATAATAGTTCAGGCTCTTGGAAAATCCCAAATGTCATTGCATGCCCCGATGAAAATAATAGAGCAGTTGGATCAAAATAAGGTTTTGTCAATGTGATGTTGATAGTGTTTATTTTACAAAAACCATATAAAAAGCAAGATATTCAAATTGTAGGACTTAAAGAGTTCAAATATTTATACAGCATTAGAAATAATATTTATCCCAACACTTGGAAGGCTGAGGCAGGAGGACTGTGAGTTCAAGGCCAGCTTGTAGTACACAGTGAGACCCTATCTTAAAAATGGAACAAGAAATAATTTTTATACTTGCTGTTTGTGAATACCTTCAAGCTTTGGATATTAATCAGAGGTTTCTCTTCTCCCTACCACCCAACAAGTGATGCTATTGCTGAGATAAGAGCCATTTGTATTGAAGAGATTGGAGTGTGGATGAAAATGTACAGTGATGCCTTCCTAAATGACAGTTACCTAAAATATGTTGGCTGGACTCTTCATGACAGGGTGAGTTACTGGCTTTTAAACTTTGAAGGAAGTTGTATGTTTGCCTTAATATCAGCATGCTAGGAATCAAAATTACTATAGTTGACTTTTTAAGAGTTGTGATAATACAAAATTTAAGATGATGCAACATAATAGTTGTAAAGCTCTCATAAAGTTCAATTGTTTTCTTGATGGTCATGATGAAATTGACACATTGGTCCAGGTGTGAAGACCCTGTGTTACTTAGATGCAGTGCTGTCTTGACTCAAGATTGAGAAGGCTGAACTTACAAGACAATACATACAGTATCCCAAGAAAATATAATTTTAGTCATTTTCTGATTTGGAATCAAGAGATTTGTTTCTCTTTAATACAAGAAAAATAAACTTTCTTGTTTAGATTTTTCTGGGGTTATATCAGTTTTATCAATTCAATAGATTTGTTCAAGTCTAGAATATTTTATCTAAAAATCTGTTTCTATCTCTAAGAATCTGACTTTAAAAGGAATCACAGATCATTGACTCCTGAATAATTAACCTTCAAAATAACCAAGGATAAGAGTGATAAATTATTAGAATTCTATAAAGACCTCACAGTCTATAAATTAAACTGCCAGATATTTAAAAATATAGAAAGTGTGTAACAATTTTAAATTGTTTTAAGTGTTGTAGCTATCAGAAGCCACTTTATTTTCTAAAATGCAGTTCTATTCTTAGATTTTTAAAGACAGATTTGGTAATGTAAGACTTATTTTCTCTTATCAGCATGTAAATAATTTACTTTTTTTTTTTTTTTTTTTTTTTCCCTTGTTGTACTGGGGATTGAACCCAAGGGCTTCACTGACACTGAGCTACATTTCCAGCCCCTTTTGTTACTTTTTATTTTGAGACAGGGTCTCCCTAAATCTAAGTTGCCCAGGGTGGGCCCAGTCCTCCTACTGCAGCCTCCCAGGGTGCTGGGATTAGAGATTTACAGCACCATGCATGGTATACTTTTAAAATGTAATTATACTAAGTATTCTCAAAAATATTTTGAGGGTGGGGGAGGGGGATGTAAAAAGATTTACAATGTGTCATGTATGCATATCATATACTCACAGTGAATGTAAACATTGCACAGTATTTCATAAACATGAACTAAAAATAACAACAATGATAATGAAAACAGGGAAAGAGAATCTAGAGACAGGGAGGGGAGGATAAGTGGAATAAGAAAGAATCAAAATGTGTTATGTACATGTATTTCCTAAGATGAATGTAAACTTCATATATTACACACATGTACTAATAAAACAAAACTTTAAAAAATGAGTTTTTAATGTACAATAAAATTAAAATATGGATAGCCTTTTAGTGTTATTCTACTTATGTAAGATCATTTGCTTTAATCTGCAAACCTTTCTACTATTATTCTATATCTTTAAACAACTACTAAATGTGTTCTAATTATATGAAAACAAAAATTAAAATCCAATTATGAATTAAGAACATACAAAAACTCTTGTGAGTATAAAATTATAGTATCCTACATGTTAGGATGTTATGTAGGCATAATATATGAATATAAGTATTTTACATGAAAATAAAGATCTATAGAAACATGTCTGATATTTTGTTAAGTAGTGAAAATAGTTTAAAAAATTGTTTTGCATGGGCCGGTGAGATGGCTCAGCAGCGAAAGCGCCTGCCTGGCAAGTGTGAGGTCCTGAGTTTGACTCCTGGTACCCACATTAAAAAAAAAAATTTTTTTTTGGAAAAGGGCACAAAATTACATAAATTATAATTAAAGACTGCATAGGAATTTTATAGGCTACTTATGCTACAAGTTCATAGTGTAGAAAGATCATCACAAGTTGGTTGCTTAACTTCAATGTTTTTAATTTATGATTTGAAAAAGATTCTCTTGCCAGGCATGGTGGCACGTGCCTGTAATTCCAGCACTCGGGAGGCTGAGGCAGGAGGATCACTGCGAGTTCAAGGCCAGCCTGGGCTCTGTAGTGGGTTCAGGGCCAACCTGGACTGCCTCGTGAGACCCTGTCTCAAAAAAAAATTCTTACCTTTCCTAATACCTCATCTAATGAAAAATCCAATTTTTTTTTTTTTTTTTTTTTTTTTTTTGCTGATTCTGTACCTTCCCTAACAATTTATATCCTTTTCTTTTCAATAATAAATGCAAAGCTATATTCCACGTTTTTGGTATCTAATCCCATGTGAACTGGGACCTTTGCACTTAAACCCATCTCAGGTTGATTTAATTAGATTCTACTTCAGTGTGAGAAAATGTAGAATTGTACAATGCAGTTTCAAACATGTATATACACACACTCCTAAATTCAACAAGACAGTCTTTCTATTAGGAACTGCTTTAAAGTTTCATGCTTTTATTCCTTACCATGAGCTCTTCCACCCACCTTATATTCTTCTGAATTTATATAGCATTTATCAGTTTTAACAAAACCTCAAATACAAATCAGATTTGGAGAAAAAAACAATGATTTGAGGTTGTTTACCAAAAAGTAGCCATCAATTTTTAAAAAGTCACTGAACTCTTTTGTGCAGAAATTCAATCTTTAGATAGAGGAAGAGATAGAGATTCCCCTTATATATGATTGATAAAATCGTGAGTCCTGTATTCAATGAAATGGTTTTTTAAACCCCTCCTATCATCTCCAGTTACTTTATTTAGAAAAGGATGTAAGTATTAAGTAATCCCCTCTGTACTTTTCTTTTGTTATTCTCACTGTATTCTTGCTTTTTTTTTTTTTTTTCCCCTCTGAGAGCTGGTTATTTTCTTTCTCTTGTTTTAGTTATCTAATCAAAACCACACCCTCTGTAGGCTATGGCTTCTATCTTCAGATTTATCCTGTGCCTCTTTCAAGTGAGCTGATAAAACTTTTATGCTGACTATAGAATTTTAGAAGTTATAGCCTTGTCTATCCTTCTAAATAAGACAAAGGCTTTACATATGATTTTTATACTATTTGTTTTGGTCAGTCGAAAGACAGTCTCTAACAACTAAAGTAGTTCTCTTACCTACACACTCATTTTGGTTCTGCTCTTAAAGATTATGCAGAACATGCCTAATTTAAATTCAGCAATAGTAGTTTCTGGATGTTTAGCTAAATATTTTAATCTTTTTGGATTTATACTCATGACCCTACTTGCCTTTCTCTGTATTTCATCTGTACTGCTTGGTACAGTTTTTGCTTTTACCTTGATTCTTAATCTATTTTCTGTTGCCATATGGAATACTTGAGACTGAGTAATTTATAATGAAAGAGGTTATTTCAGCTCACCGTTCTAGAAGTCCAAGACAGTGGCCTCGGGATCTACTTGGCTTCTGGTTAAGATCTTATGATGTTATGGCAGTATGTATGTGCAGGAGAGGAAAAGGGAGATGAACTTCCACAATAGCTAACCCATTCCTGCAAGAAAAGCATTCTTCCATTGAAGGGGCAAACCCATTTTGGCTCAAACACCTCTTAAAAGCCTCCAACCTCTTGACACCATCCCACTGGAGACCAAGTCTAAACTTAAGTTTTAATTAGGGACAAGCTACATCTAGATCACAGTGTCTTGTGTAGACAGTTCTATTTGTATTTTCTTATATGTGCACCTCATATCAAAATCTTTGTGTTATTTAGGCAAGATCTAGATTCTTTTAGCTAACTCTGTTTTTCTCCTCTTTGTATTGACTTATTCTATACCCTTTTTCTCTTAAGCTCACCCAACCCTTTTTAGCTTTACCACTCTTTTTTTTTTGGCGGGGGTGTTTTTTGAGACAGGGTTTCACTATGCAGTTCAGGCTGGCCTTGAACTCACTTTGTAGCCCAGGCTGGCCTCAAACTCACAGCAATCCTCCTGCCTCAGCCTCCCTAGTGCTGGTATTACAGGTGTGAGCTTTACCACTCTTTTTTTTTTTTTTTTTGTGGGTACCGGGGGGTCGACCTCAGGACCTCGCACGCCAACAGGCACCCGTGCTGCTGAGCGATATCACCGGCCCCTTTTTCGTATGTGGGATCCGGGAGTCAAACTCGGGCCCTCGCGCTTGCAAGGCAGGCGCTTACGCCGCTGAGCCATCTCATCGGCCCATGAGCTTTACCACTCTTGTCTCTCATCAAGATGATGAGTTTTACTCTCTCTCCCTTTGCTACCTGCTAACACATCTGTTCCTTGACAGCCCACCTGAATTTGGTTCACTTAAACTCTTCCACAGTATTCCTATTTAAATACTCTCCTGGCAACCTAAATTATTGTCCCTTAAAGATACAACTCAATATGAAATCATACTTACCATTGTGTTACATTATACTTTCTATAGCACTTAATGTTTTTTGCAAAGTAATTTTGCACAAATGTGAATAAAGAATCTGACAAATATACCCAGTGCTCTCCCCCAAGAAATCATTATATTTCTTTTCTCTGTTTTCATATATTACTTGTTCAAAAATATTTATTGAACAGCTAATACGGATTAGATGCTATCTCAAAAAGCATTCAAATTTGAGCAAGATTTTTTATACTGGGGAATTATATAACATTTAGGGTACTATAATAGAAATCACTTCAGAAAGTGGTAAATTGCCAAAGTCAAGCAATTGCCAAACAGACATTTGAATTTTTCATTTTTATAGTTTGTTTATTTTTATTTATTTATTTATTTTTGATAGTTTTCTAAAAACATTTTCATGGATACCACCTTATTTAATGGTTCAGAAGTACTGATGGTGTGGGCAGGAAGCATTATAGGGTAAATAACCAGGTCTTGCGAGGAGAGATGCTTAATTGGTAGTTATCACAGGATCACATGAAAATAAAACACAGTTTATTTCCTTGCTCTGTCTATATTTTGGGGAGTTGTTGCTGTTGCTGCTGCTGCTGTTTTGCTTTGTTTTTTTTCTCTCAATGTAGTTCAAGCTGGCCTTGAGCTCAATACATGTGTGTGGCCCATGCTGGCCTTGAACTTGAGGTGATCATCTTGCCTCAGCCTCCCCCCGAGTACTGGTATTACAGGTGTGCACCATCACACCCAGCTCTATCTATGGTTTTTACTGTGTAAACTTACATGGAATAATTCATTTCCTGGGCCTTAGTTTCCAGTCTGTATTTGGAGTAAAATCAGTCATGCTGTCCTAGATCTGAGGTTGTAGCTTTATACTGAGATGAATATCCTTAGCCTTTTGTTTATCCATTGTTGATTTCTATTCATTATATATGTTACATAATACTTTTATTGGTTTTTTCCACCTATCTTGCTTCTTGTAATACCATGTCCTGTGAGCCAGTTCCACAGAACTCCATTGGCTGGCATGGCAGAGAACCATGCAAATACTATCCATTTGTAGGCAATGTAGGCAGAGACTGAAGAATAACCAAATAAAGGGGTTTTGGTTGGGCATCAACAAACAGTATGTGCCACAGATACTTTAGACTCCTCCTGTGTGCTAGAGATTTACCAGGGAATATCTCATTCAGTAATGTGTTAGAAATGACTTGAATAAGAAAGTGCAAGAGAATATTATATAAATCTCTTCGCAAATCATGATATTTCATTGGTAGCTCACTGTTGTCCATAGAAGAGGTATTTACATTATAGAAATCCGCTAATGTAACAAATTGTTGCCCAAAACCAGTTGTTAAAACTTTTAACAGTATACCCCTGCAGCAGATTTATAAATTTGAGTACTAATTATAAGAGCGATTAATGTACTTGCCATCTCACATGCATTTAATAAACTATAGAATTGGAAATAAAATCTAGGTTTTTCTGATTCTAGAACTTCAGTTCCTACTGTATGGCACATTACTTTTGGAGCATAGAAATACCAATCTCCCTTGATTTCTTTGAGACCAGTAGTTAGATATCTAGATGATCCTAAATGTACTTTATTAACATCCTTTACTTCAAAGTTAATAACTTTATTAAAGACATTCTGCTAATAAATAGCAGGACTCTACACTATCTTTTCATATGTATTTTAAACATTTCATTGTTTGTTTTCATAACTGCTCTCTTTGAATTAGAAAAGGCATCCAGTAAATATTTGTTGTATGAATAATGACCCTTTAATATAAAATTCAGTTTTTCACAGGATTATTCCACAGTTATATACAGAATAAGTATGCATATCCTTTAGCCTTTTCTCACAAGATAATGTGAGCAGTACTCCATGGAGTTAATACCAAAGTTTGAAAAAGATATAGCTTACTCTCAAAAAAAAAAAAAAGCACTAATTTCCAGTGTATTTTTAATTGAATTTAAGTTCACTCTAGGCTTTATGATTGCTCAATCTTTTTCTGTATTGAGTTACAATATGAAATAATGTAAACGATTAAGCTGAAATTTATATTATTCTTCAGAGACTTGAAAATTTTTTTAAAACTTGCGGCATGAAATTAACTTTCCTTTGTTTTTATTTGTTTCTAAAGCAAGGGGAAGTCAGGCTAAAGTGTTTGAAAGCTCTACAGAGCCTATATACCAATAGAGAATTATTCCCCAAATTGGAGCTATTCACTAACCGATTCAAGGTAAGCTTCAAGAATGGTGAGCTTATTTCTTTTTCATTTCATAAATGGTAGAGCAAATCATATTATGTAGCAAGTGTTTACTTCCTATTCTTTACTACATATTTTTTAAGTAAACTCATATAACCTGGATGAATTAATCTCTGCTTTACAACATACATGCCCAACATGAGTTCTTATTGCCTGTGGAAGAAGGCTTTCTTATGTAAAGTAAGAAATTATTTCTATATTGATTTTTATAAATGTATTAATTTTTTAACTAAAGGTTTTCTTGTCTCATTGTTCAGGGAATGTCAGTTGAGAAAGATTTTACATTACAAACATTAATACTAACACACTTTTTGTATAAGTACAACTATGATAATACAGATTCAAGAGGAAATCTTTGTATTTAACCTGTCATTCGTGGTATATAAATGCCTCAGAATATATTACCTTAGCTCTGTCACGGCTTAGTTATATTTGTGCTTTGTTGTATAACTTTTTTTTTTTTTTTTTTTTTTTTTTGTGGGTACCGGGGGGTCGACCTCAGGACCTCGCGCGCCAGCAGGCGCCCGTGCCGCTGAGCGATATCACCGGCCCCTTTTTTGTATGTGGGATCCGGGAGTCGAACTCGGGCCCTCACGCTTGCCGGGCAGGCGCTTAAGCCGCTGAGCCATCTCACCGGCCCTGTTGTATAACTTTTTTTCAGGATCGCATTGTATCAATGACACTTGATAAGGAATATGATGTTGCTGTAGAAGCTATTCGACTGGTTACTCTGATACTTCAGTAAGTATAATGTTGTTAATGTTTTTATGTAATCTTTTGATATTTTAATGCCTCTTTCCAGGCATTATCAGTGTACTTCATATGTATATATAACCCTTAAATACACTTACACTTCAGATTCTGTTAAGGTTCTGTTGGAAAGAAAGTATTTGCTTTTTTTCCCTCTCCTTTTGTTTTTCATCTTGACTGTTGTCTTTTTCATCCATATAAAAGATCTTTTATTTAGTATAGGGAAAATATTATTGAAGTGACAAACCTTCCTATTTAAGATGAAAACAGAAACGATTCAAAAGGAAGAACTATCAAAAGTCACAGGTTTCTGAAATAACCTTTTTCATTGTATAGAAGTGACAGAAAGGAAATCAGGCAGGTCATTGTTTTATTAACAAGACAGTTTCAAAATAGATTTTCAAATAATGTTACAGCTTTATCTGCAAGTTTGACTAAAACCTAGAAAAATTTATGTGAGAAAATGTGATTTATACATATATAAAATATATGTACAAATATATTTATACATGTATATACATTTATATATGTATAAATATATTTATACATGTATATACATTCATACATGTATAAAAGAATTTGTTGTTAAAAATTCTCCTTTTTCTGCTTTTTATAATGCCACTTCTATTATGAACCAAATATCCATAACAGGGGAGTACTGTTGTTTGAGTTTCTTTTACTTTTTTGCCCTAATGCTGTGCTTCCTATCATTGTGGCTTTTTAATATATATAGTATAAATATGGCTTCCTCCTACTTTGGGGATATTATGTCTTTTAAAAGTTCACTTAGCTTTCTTTTTATTATTGTTAGAATTTTTAAAATATAATTTTCAAGTAACTCAAAAACTTGCTTTTTTTTTTTTTTTTAAAGAGAAGAAAAAACAAAACAAATCAAAAGAAAAACAAATTTTCAAAACAACATAATAGGAGGGTAACAATGGTTAATACATTACGTATTACTATCTTTAAGTTAGTTATTCAGGATACCAGACATTAGCATTCAATTGTCCAAACATTATTGGCTCAAACCTTACTCTTCAATGAACTAAGTAAAATTGGTAGTGTATCTATCTTAACCATCTTATATATATGTATACAATTTTTTTTCCCTTTCCCTTCTTTCTTTTCCCTATTCCAGTCTTTCTTTCCTTTTGACCAGTTTCTTTTTGATTCACCATGTCTATTGTACATTTTGGATCTTATTTACTCTTTCAGTTTCTCATACTAGAGAGACAATACGATGCTTACACATGTGCTTCTGGTTTATTTCACTTATAAGTATTTTCTCGAGTTGCATCCATTTACCTATAAAAGTCTCCAGTTTATCCTTCTTTATGGCTGAATAGTACTCCATTGTATAAAAATACCACATCTTTCTTATCCATTCCTCAGTTGATGGGCATTTGGGTTGTTTCCAAGATCTGGCTATTACAAATTGTGCTGCTATAAACATGGGTGCACATATATCACTGTGGTATGATGTTTTTAATTCTTCTGGGAAGATGCCCAGAAGGGGAATAGCTGGGTCAAATGGGACCTCCAACCCTAGTTTTTTGAGGAATCTCCACACTGACTTCCACAGTGGCTGTACCAGTCGACACTCCCACCAACAGTGAAGAAGGGTTCCTTTTTCCCCACATCCCCTCCAGCATTTGTTATTAGTTGATTTCTTTATAGTAGCCATTCTTTCTGGGGTGAGAAGGTATCTCAGTGTTGTTTTAATTTGCATCTCTCGAATGACTAGTGATGTTGCACATTTTTTTGTATATTTATTTGCCATTAGTATTTCTTCATCTGAGAAATGTGTATTCATCTCAGATGCCCATTTTTGGAGTGGGTCTTTAAATTTGGGAGGTCTGATTTTTTTGAGTTCTTTATATGTTCTCGATAGTAATCCTTTGTCTGAGGAACAGCTGGCAAACATTTTTTCCCACATTGTGGGTTGTCTCTTCACTCTGTTGGTGGTTTCTCTTGCTGTGCAAAAGCTTTTTAATAAGATGAGATCCCAGTTATTGATTCTTTGGGATAGTTCCCGTGCGGTTGAGTTTTTATTCATAAAGTCTTTGCCTACACCAATGTCTCCAAGGGTTTTACCTATCCTACCTTCCAGCAGATTTAATGTTTCTGTTTTAATATTTAGATCTCTGATCCATTTTGAATTTAGTTTAGTGCATGGTGAAAGATATGGGTCTAGTTTTAATCTTCAGCATGTGTAGAGCCAGTTTTTCCAGCACCATTTATTAAAGAGGCTATCTTTCTTCCAGCGAATGTGTTTGGCACCTTTGTCAAAGATAAGGTGGCTTAGTATGTCTGGGGTTGTTTCAGCATCTTCTAATCTGTTCCATTGATCTTCAGGTCTGTTTTTTTGCCAGTACCACACTGTTTTTATCACAGTAGCTTTATAGTATAATTTCAAGTCAGGGATTGTGATGCCCCCTGCCTTGCGTTTGTTGCCCAGAATTGCCTTTGCTATTCTAGGTCTCTTGTGATTCCAAATGAATTCTAGGATTGTTTTCTCTAATTCTGTGAGATATGCTGTTGGAATTTTGATTGGAATTGCATTAAATCTGTATAACAATTTTGGAAGTATGGCCATTTTCACTATATTGGTTCTTCCTATCCAGGAGCAAGGGATATCTTTCCATTTTCTGATATCCTCTTCAGTCTCCTTTTTCAGAGTACTGTAGTTTTCAGTATAGAGGTCTTTTACATCCTTTGTGAGGTTGATTCCTAGGTATTTCATTTTTTTGGATGTTATTGTGAAAGGTATTGTTTCCCGAATTTCTCTTTCAGTAAGTTTGTTATTTGTGTACAGGAAGGCTATTGACTTCTGAGTATTGACTTTGTATCCAGCTATACTACTGAATTTGCTTATTAAATCTAGCAGTTTTTTAGTGGAGTTTTTGGGGTCTTCTGTGTAGAGTATCATGTCATCTGCAAATAATGATAATTTAACTTCTTCCTTTCCAATCATTATTCCTTTTATTTCTTTCTCTTGTCTAATTGCTCTGGCTAAAGTTTCCAGAACTATGTTGAATAAGAGTGGGGACAGTGGACATCCTTGTCTTGTTCCTGATTTTAGAGGGAAGGCTTTCAGTTTTTGGCCATTTAGTATAATATTGGCTGTTGGTTTGTCATAGATAGCTTTTACCAGATTGTGAGATAAAGACCCTCTATTCCAATTTTCTGTAGGGTTTTTATCATGAAAAGGTGCTGGACTTTGTCAAAAGCTTTTTTTGCATCTATTGAGATGATCATGTGATTTTTGTCTTTGGTTCTGTTAATATGGTGTATTACATTTATTGATTTACGTATGTTGAACCATCCCTGCATCCCTGGGATGAATCCAACTTGGTCATGGTGTATAATCTTCTTGATGATTTGTTGGATTCTGTTTGCCAGTATCTTATTAAGGATTTTTGCATCTATGTTCATTAGGGAGATTGGCCTGTAGTTCTCTTTCTTAATTGGGTCCTTCTCTGGTTTTGGTATCAGGGTAATGCTTGCTTCCAGGAATGAATTTGGGAGTATTGCTTCCCTTTCAATTTCATTGAAAAGTTTGAGAAGTAGGGGCGTTAGGTCTTCTCTAAATTTCTTGTAGAATTCGGTAGTGAATCCATCAGGGCCTGGGCTTTTCTTTGTTGGGAGGTTTTTAATTACATCTTCAATTTCATTGGTTGATATTGGTTTATTTAGGATTTTTAAATCTTCTTGATTCAGCTTCAAAAACTTGCTTTAGATTTGGAGTAGTAGAACTGCATTGAATTTTGTGGTAACTTTAGGAAAAAAATGAAGGTTTTTTATTATGGTATATCATTTATGTATGGCAGTGATAGATTTCTTTATTCAAATATATTAGATCTCTTACCTATAGGGGTTATATTTTTATAGCGATCTTGTGCGTTACTTAGTTAATTCTTACACATTTTATACTTTTATTGTTACAGAATTACTAAGTATTTTCTACTTGGTTATTGCTGAAAAGTAAAAACCTTTAATTTTTATGTCAATCTTATATCTGTACCCTATTAGAACTCTTAGGAATTTTCATGTTTTCTTGACTCTTTTGCTTTTATTATGTATATTATCTGCAACAACTTCATTTTTGGCCTTCCTTTACTAACCTTACAAGTTTTGTTTCATTCTCTTAAATGCATGGCCAGGACATTCAACACTATTAACAGTAATACTGATAGCAGATATTTTTGTTCTGTTTCCATGATTTTTGTGGTATCTGTTGGTATATACTAAAAAGTTGGGGCCGGTGAGATGGCTCAGCGGTTTAAGCGCCTGCCCAGCAAGCGCGAGGGCCCAAGTTCGACTCCCGGAACCCACATACAAAAAAGGGGCCGGTGATATCGCTCAGCGGCACGGGCGCCTGCTGGCGCGCGAGGTCCTGAGGTCGACCCCCCGGTACCCAGAAAAAAAAAAAAAAAACTAAAATGGGCCGGTGAGACGGCTCAGTGGCGTAAGCGCCTGCCTGGCAAGCGCGAGGGCCTGAGTTCGACTCCCGGAACCCACATACGAAAAAGGGGCCGGTGATATCGCTCAGCGGCACAGCGCCTGCTGGTGCGCGAGGTCCTGAGGTCGATCCCCCGGTACCCAAAATAAATAAATAAATAAATAAATAAAAAATAAAAAAATAATAAAAAAATAAAAAGTTCTTTTTTTCTCTGAGTTTTATTGTGACATTCGTTTTATCCATTTATCATCTTGAACTAAATTGATAGTCTTATCTGATAAACCACTTTTGCATTTCTAGAATAAATCCTATTTTAAGAAGCCATATTTTATTTTGTTTTGTTTAAACACAATGTTATATTTAATATCAGGCTTTACATGTGTGTTCTTTTTTGTTACATTGTTTTTATTAAATTATATACTGATTATTTTCTCATACTTTATTTCCCTGATAGAAATTTTAAATTGGTTTGTGTTTGCAGTAGTGATTATTTTGCTTGTGGGAAGTTGGTACATGTACATAACACATCTTAATTCTTTTTTCATCACTTCCCACTCTACTCCTAACTCCCCCTCTGCTCCACCTCCATCTCTTGGTCCCCTTCCCTTTTTCAAAAGATCTATCTACTTATTTCTATTACCCATCCTTTATTTTGCTCTTTATTTGTATTTCAGTTATCTCATATAAGAGAAATCATGCAGTATTTAAGCTTGTATATCAGATTTATTTTACTTCGTGGTCTCAAGGTACATCTTTTTTCCTACAAATGGCTCATTTATCTTCTTTATGGCAGAGTAGTACTCCATTGTATATAAATACTGCATTTTCTTTATATATTCATTTATTGATGCATATATAGATCACTTCCAAGATTTAGCTGTTATGAACTGTGCTGTTAAAATCATTGGTGTGTGTTTATCACTGTAATATGATGTCTTTGACTCTTTCAGGAAGATATCTAGAAAGGGAATAGGTGGGTTTAGTAGAATTCTATTTTTAGTATTTTGAGGAATCTGTATACTGATTTCCATAGTGGTTATACTCATTTACATTCCTACCAACAGTGTAGAAGGGTTCCTTTTTCCCTGGCAGCCTTACCAGCGTTTATTATACGGTTTTTCAATGATAGCAGTGCTTTGTGGAGTAAGGTGAAAGCTCAGTGTTGTTTTAATTTCCATTTCCCTAATGGCCAGAGATGTTGAAAATTTTTTCACATATTGAGCGGCCATTTGTACTTCCTGTTCTTAGAAGAGTCTATTCATTTCACTTGCCCTTTTTTGATTGGCTCTTTTATTTTGGGGGTCTAATTTTCTAATTTCTTTATACTAGATATTAGTCCTCTGTTTGAGGTATAACTGGGAAACATATTTTTCCCATTCTGATATTGTCTCTTCACTCTGTTGTTTCCTTTGCTGTACAGAAGATTTTTAATGTGATGTAATACTTTTTGTTGATTCTTGGTGTTATTTCTCATGCAACTGGGGTTCTGTTCAGAAAGTCTTTGCCTATGTCTTTAAGAGCTTTACCTATTTTTTTCTTCTAGCAAATTGTTTCTGTTTCAACGTTTGGATTATTGATCCATTTTGATTTTAGTTCAGTACATGGTGAGTGATACTGGTCCAGATTCAGTCTTCTTACATGTATACAGCGTTTGCTGTTCTGGATCTCTTCTGGTTTCAAATGAATGTTTCAATTGCTTTCTCTAGTTTTGTGAGTAATATTGATACTTTGATTGGGATTACATTAAGTCAGTTTTGGAAGTCTGACCATTTTGACAGTATTGGTTCTGTTTATCTAAGAACAAGGGGTATCTTTGCATTTTTCTGATTTCCTTTTCAATGTCTTTTCTCAGTACACTATAATTCTCTTTGCAGAGGTCTTGGACTTCCTTGCTTAGGTTAATTCCTAAGTATTTAATTTTGTTTAATGCTATTGTGAATGACATTGTTTTCCAAATTTCTTTCTCAATGAGTTCATCATTGGTGTACTGGAGCACTATTGATTTTTGTGTGTTGATTTTGTATCATGCTACATTACAAAACTTTGGTTATTAAGCACCTAGGTATCTAGCCATTTCTTCTGGATTCTCCATTTTATTAGAGTACAGGTTTTTGAAGTAAGTTACTAATAATCTGGATTTTGGCAGTGTCCATTGTGACCTAACCTATTTTGTTTCTTGTTGCATTGATTTGGGTCTTTTCTTTCCCTTTTTTTTTTTTTGTAAGATTGTCTAAGAGTTTGTCTGTTTTGTTTATTCTTTCAAAGAACCAGCTCTTTATTCATTGATTCTTATTTATTGACTCTTTTTAGTCTCAATTTCATTAATTTCTGCTATAATCTTTATAATTTTTTTCTTTGTACTAGCTATGGATTTGGATTGTTCTTGTTTTTCTAGGACCTTAAGGTGCATCATTATGTTATTTATTTGGGTTCACTGTTTTCCTGATGTAAGTATTCATAGCTGTAAACTTCTCTCTTAGGACTGCTTTCATTGGGTCCATAAGTTTTGGTATGTTATACTGGCATTATCATTTCATTCTCAGAAATAATTTCTTCTTGAATTCTTCTTGCTTACTCCAGAGTATATTGTTTAATATTGTTTAATTTCCATATGTTTGCCTATTTTTGTGTTTTTTTCTGCCATTCAAGTATATTTTCATTGTGCTGTGGACTGATAATGTGCATCATCTAAGTTTGATTCTTTCGTATTTACTTAATTATGCTTTCTGGACTGGCATGTGGTCTATTTTGGAAAAAGTTCCATATGCTGCTGAGAAGAATGTATATTCTATTGTTATTGGATGGAACACTTTTAAATTCATTTGCTGAAGGTTTGGGGTTAAATCTGCTATTTCTTTGATGTGTGTGTGTGTTTCATCTGTTTATTTGTGACAGTGGGATATTGTGGTCCCCCATAACTGTGTCAATATTTATCTGATCTTTTACATCCAGTAGTGCTTGTTTTATGAAATTGGGTGCACTGGTGTTTGGTGTATATATAACTTACCTCTTGTTGAACTGTTCCTTAATATGTAGTGACCTTCTTTCTCTTTCTGCTCAGTTTTGATTTGAAGTTCCCTTTGTATGAAAACAGGATCACTATTCCTGCTTGTTTTCAGTCTCCTGTTGCATAGAATTTTGTTTTCCATCCTTTGATTTTTTAGTCTGTGAATTTCTTTTTTGATTAAATATGTTGTATACAGCGTACCATTAGGTATTGCTTTTTTGATCGATCTGGCAGTCTGTGTCTCTTGATTCAGGAATATAGACCATTCAGATTGAGTTAGTACTAAAAGGTATTGACCTTTTCCTGGTATTGCATCATTTTCCTGTTGCTGATTTCCTTTTTTTCCCTTCTACCTAACTGCTCACCTTGCTTGGGATATTCATTCCATTAAACTTTTTGGCATTGTTGAGTCCATTGTTTCTAGGATATCTAAGAGTATTTTTTTGGAGTGCTTGTTTGGTGGTCATGAATTTCTTAAGGTGCTCTTTGTCATAGAGGTACCTCATTTCTCCATCGATTTTGAAAGAGTTTTAAAAGATACATCAATCTGAGTTGGAAGGAGTTTTTTTTTAGTGCTCAACTCACTTTACTAGCGTTTGTGTTGAGAAGTCTTCTGTAACTCTAATAGGTTTACCTTTATAAGTGATTCATTGCTTTTCTCTAGCAGCTTTTGATTTTCTGTCCTTATGTTGTAATTCTGGGATTTTTACTATGATATGTTGTGGATTTGTTTCCTAGTTGTGGCTTTTGGGGTACTAAATGTTTAACTTCTCTTACAGTTTAAATTTACTCCCCATATTTGGAAAGTTTTCTGCTATTGCTTCTGTAAACACTTTTTTTAATGCTATGTGCTGTCTTCTGATTTTTCTCACACATTCCAGTCAGTCTTGGTCTTCTTTGCATTATTTAATGGCTGATGCATCCATTTTTTCCATGTGGTTGTTGTTATCATGGTATTTGTGAGTGACTGGTTATGACATCAGCCTTATCTTGTAATTTTGACATTTTCTGGCACTGGACACTTCTTGCTGCCCTTTCAATGGAGTTTTTAATCTGGATTTTCATGGATTCAGATTCTTTACTAAAGTAATCATTCATGTTTTTTATCATTTCGTTTAGCTCAGCTAGCTTTTTATTAGTGTCTTCTGTAAGCTGATTGTTTTGTTAAGTCAATTATCTGTTTAAACATATCTTCTATGAGCTTGCTGAGCACCTTACTGATCTTTTTTAGTCTCTTATTATTTTGAATAATTCAACTACGTGGCTTTTGATTTCCTCCCCTTGGATTTCCCAGGGATCAGCTCTGGGAGGTTTTTTTTTTTCTTTTTTTGTGGGTACCGGGGGTCGACCTCAGGGCCTGGCGCGCCAGCTGTCGCCTGTGCTGCTAAGCGATATCACCGGCCCCTTTTTTCGTATGTGGGATCCGGGAGTCGAACTCGGGCCCCTGCGCTTGCCAGGCAGGCGCGTAGGCCGCTGAGCCATCTCACCGGCCCAGCTCTGGGAGTTTTTGGAGGCATTTTCTTGCCCTGTCTTGTCACATTTCTGTTGTCTTTTTTGTGCTGAAGTTTGTGGTTGCTTATAATGGAAATACTTTGTTGGTGGTAAGGAGATCTCTTCAGTTAGTATCTGCTGTTCAGTGATGTAACGTAGACATGACCAACTATAGGCCTTTGCCTCTTTCCCTATATCTAACCACCCCCCATTAATTTGAGAGGGGAGAGTGCACTGTAATTGGTGCAGTACCCAATTCTCCTGGAATGGATTGCAGTATTTTTAATAACATAAAGGCAGTTCAGATATTGGCATACACAGAAAATCAATTAATAGCAAGAACTGTGCCACCCTGGCAATAGCAACTTAATCAGCAGCCATACAAGTGTCAAAGACAAAGTGGATATTGATATGCCATGAATACCAATAATGTACCACCCTTAACCATAGAAAAGAGATCTATGTAGTATAAACACTAAAACCAACCAAGTACTGACATTCAGTAGATATCTACTAAATGCAACAACTGTACTTAATTCATCAGTTATAGTGTAAACTATCTAAAGATCAATAACTCCTAATGGTTATACTGGTAAAGTTATAGGGAGACCGAAAGTAGAAAAATTGAGCAGTAGGAGATGAGAAGGAGAGAAAAGTGGTATAAAGGATCCTGTTATGGACTAAAAGGAAATTAATAGAATTAGATAAATGTAACAGAAAAGAACAAATAAGAAAATGAAGAAAAAATGAAAACAAAAGAAAAACCAAAAAAAGGAAAAAAACATCCAGTGAAGGAGAGGGAAAAAGAAATGCATCCAAAAACAAAAACAAAACAAAAAAAAAATCCTGGTTTTTTGAATAAATGGTTTCTTTACAGGATCAGCAGTCTGGTAATCTACCAAGTCACTTTTTTTTTCTGGCTAGCTTTATACCTCTGGGTTTATGAGGTGCCCCCCTCCTCCTGAGACCCATCTATCTGTACACCTCAGACTGTGGCAGCCATCCAAAGAGTGTTCTTGCTCACATTGGTACATGGGGCAAGAAATTAGAACTCTAGTCTGCACTGAATGTTAGCAGTAGGACAATGGTTCAAGCATACTGCTGAACTTAATGCCAGTACTTTCTGACCCACGAACCTCTGGAAGTCACCCACACCAGACCTGTCTTCACACTGGGACTTCTTGATCCTGACAGTAACTCAGAACCCATTGATCACCCTCCCACTAGACCTCCCTCTCCCCTATTCTCCTCAGGCTCTCTTAACAACATTTCTACTCTCATCTTCTTCACATTTCACGTATTAATGTGAAATCACATGGTAGTTATCTTTCTGTGCCTGTTTTATTTCACCTAAGATAAAGATCTGCAATTCTATTTATGTTGGCACAAATGACAAAATTTTATTCTTTTTGCGACTGAACAGTATTCTACTTTGTAAATACATCATGTTTTCTTTATTCATCAGTTGGGGGACACTTTGATCATTTCTACTTCTTGGCTCTTGTGACTATTGCTGCTGTTGACCTGGTTGTTTCATATGTTTTTTCATCATTTCTGTTTCATTTTCTCTGGATATATACCCAAAAGTAGAATTGCTGGAGCAAATGGTAGTTCTGTTTTTAGTATTTTGAGGAAAATGCATATTGTTTTACGTAAAGACTATTCTAATTTGTGCTCCTACCAGTAGTGTACGGGGGTTCTCATTTCTCTACATATTTTCCGGGACTTATCCTTTAGTCTTTATGGTAGTACCCTTTCTTACACAAGGTTATATATACCTTGTGGTTTTGACTTTATTTTCCCTGATGATTAGTGATGTTAGGCATTTTATTATATACCTGTTGGTCATTTGTCTTCTTTTAAGAAATGTCTGAATAGGGATATTATTCATTGTATTAATCAAGTTTGGGTTTTTTGCTGTTGAATTTTTGAGTTCCTTATGTACTGTGGATATTAACCCACTGGTCAGATAATATAGTTTCAAAATATTTTCTCTCATTCTGTATGTTGTCTCTTCATTCTGCTGATTGTTCCTTTGCTGTGCAGAAGCTTTTTTTTTTTTTTTTTTTTTTTTGTGGGTACCAGGGGGTCGACCTCAGGACCTCGCGCGCCAGCAGGCACCCGTGCCGCTGAGCGATATCACCGGCCCCTTTTTCGTATGTGGGTTCCGGGAGTCGAACTCAGGACCTCGCGCTTGCCAGGCAGGCGCTTACACCGCTGAGCCATCTCACCGGCCCCCAGAACCTTTTTTGTTTGATGCAATCTCATTTGTGTATCTTTGCTTGCGTTTCTTGTGCTTTCAGGTTCTTCTCCAAAACATCCTTGGCTATTCCAACGTCCAGAAGCATTTTTCTTAGTTTTCCTACAGTAGTTTCATAGTTCCAGGTCTTTCATTTAAGTATTTCATTAAGTATTTAAAGTTAATTTTGGTAATAGATTAGAGATAAGAGTTTTGTTTCATTTTTCTATTGGTGCATATTGGATATCCAGTTTTCTTATCACCGATTATTGAAAAAGTCCTTTCTCCAATGTGTTCTTAATACCTTAATCAGAAACAAATTAGCTTTCAATGAATGGGTTTACTTCTAGGCCTCAGTTCTGTACTATTGGTCTGTTACTATGCCAACTTTACACTGTTTTGATTACTACAGCTTTGCAGTATATTTTGAGATCAGGTAGTAGAATGAGTCCTGCTTTGTATTTTTGTTTTTTTGCCAAGATGGCTGTAGTTCCTCAGGATACATTGGTATTCAGGACATTTTAGGCTTGGTTGGTATTTTGACAGGGATTACATTGCATCTGTAGATTGCTGTGGGTAGTATGAACACTTTAATAATATTGATCCTTGCTATCTATGAACAAGGTATGTCTTTCCATTTATATGTGTCTTTGGTTTCTTTCATCAGTATTTTATAGTTTTCATTAGCAACATCATTCATCACTGGTTAAATTTATTCCCTAGTAGTGTATTGGCTTTGTGGCTCTCATAAATGGGATTGCAGTTCTGGTTTCTGTTTCAGGTAATTTGCTCTTGGCATATAACAGTGCTATTGACTTTCATGTGTTGATTTTGTACTCTGCAACTTCATTGAGTTCATTTATTTGTTGTAATAATTGTCTGCTAGTCTTTCTGAGTATATATAAGATGACAGTTGGGTGACTTTTCTAGTTTGGATACCTTGTATTTCTTTCTGTATTTACTGTTCAGTGTTTCATCATGAAAACCTATTACATTTTATGAAATGATTTTTCTATATTGAGATGAACATATGGGTTTTGTCCTTCTATCTGCTGATACATTGTTTGATATTTATTGATTTGCCTATGTTGAACCACTCTCACATCTGTGGGATAAATCCTACTTTATCATCATGAACGATCCTTTTAATGTCCTATTAGATTTGGTTTGTTACAGTTTTATTTGGGAATTTTGCATGTATATTTGTCAAAACTATTGCCCTGTATTTTTCTTTTTTTATTGTATCTTTGTCTGGTTTGGGTTTTGGGTCAGTGCTGTACTTGTACAATGTGTTGGGAAGAATTTGTTCCTTTTCTAGTTTTTGGAATAATTTAAGAAGAATTAGTATTCTTTAAATGTTTGGTAGAGCCTGGTGCAGTGGTGCGTGCCTGTATGCCAGCACTGAGGGAGGCTGAAGCACAATTGCAAGTTTGAGTCCCACCTCGGAAACTTAGTGAGACCCTGTCTCAAAATTAAAAAATTAAATAAAATTTTAAAAAGTGGGATGTAGCTCAGTGGTAGAGTGCCTCTGGGCTTAGTCCCTGGTACTGAAATGAATGAATGAATGTTTGGTAGAATTTAGCAGTGAAGCCATCTGGTGCCGGGCTTTTCCTTGATGGAAGACCTTTTCATTACTGATTAAGTGTTGTTACTTGCTACTGGTCTGTTTGGTTTTTGTTTCTTCGTGACTGAACTTTGGTAAACTGCATGACATATTTTCTTCAGTCCTTATCCAACTGTATAATCGAGGTTGTATTCTCTTTGTAAAATACCCACAATTGTTTCCTGCCCTTTTGCTGCTTAAAAAATAATAGTCTCCCACAGAGATTAATTCTTTCTAGAAACATTGAGAGAATTCTCTTGTTAAACCCACATCATTTTTCAGTGTCTTTTGTAGGAAACGTCATTTTATAATTTTGATGTCTTCCATAATTGTCTATCTAAATTGAGTTTTATTTCTTCTCAGGCTAATTTTGGGTTTTGTAAACATTTTTCAGTGTATTGATTTTATCATGATTATCAAATATGTTTTATAATACATATTTTTGTTACTTTCTAAAACTTTTTGCTAATTTTCTTCATTCTATACTTCATGTAATTTTTTTCTTCGTAAGTCATTATCACAGGTTTGTCTGTCTTGTAACTTACAAAGAATCTGCTTCTTATGGTTCAGTTTATTTTCTAATTGTATTTAATGTAATAAATTTACTTTTGCATACTGGTTTGCCTACTTTTTGACTTTATTTTTAGTAGCATATGTTTCGTAGCAGATGGAATACATAATTACATTGATCCTGGAGAGTTGTATGTGTACGTGACACATCTTAATTCTTTTTACTTCGCCTTCCTCTCCCCTCCATCTCTTGGTCACCTTCCCATTTGCAAATTATCTACCTTGTATTTGCTCTTTTTTTTTTTTTTTTTTTTTTTTTTTTTTTGTGGGTTCCGGGGCACGACCTCAGGACCTCACACTCCAGCAGGCGCCCATGCTGCTGAGCAATATCACCGGCCCTTTTTTTGTATGTGGGTTCTGGGAGTCGAACTCGGGCCCTTGTGCTTGCCAGGCAGGCGCTTACGCCGCTGAGCCATCTCACCAGCCCTGTATTTGCTCTTTAAATTATTTATACTTTAGGTTTCTCATGTAAGGGAAACCATGTGGTATTTAACCTTGTGTGTCTGATTGATTTCACTTAACATTATAGTCTCAAGGTACATTCATATTCCTATACATAACTCAAATTTATCCTTTTTATGGCAGAGTAGTACTCCATTATCTATACATTTTCCTTATCCATTCTTCTGCTGATGGATATACAGGCCGCTCATAAGATTTAGTTGTTACAAACTATGCTGCTATAAACATGGGTATGCCTGTATCACTGTAATACATCTTTAACTCTTTTAGGAAGATACTTAGAAGAGGAATAGCTGTGTTGAGCGGAATTTCTAGATTTTAGTTTTCTGAAGACTTTCCATACTGATTTCCAAGTGGTTTACTAGTTTACACTCCCATCAACAATGTGGAAGAGTCCCTTTTCCCTATGACCTCATCAGCATTTGTTATTATTTGATTTCCTGATGATTCTGAAGTGTTCTTTTTAGAGTAAAATGGAATCTGAGTGTTGTTTGAATTTTCATTTCTCTAATGGCCAAAGATGTTGGATATATTTTCATGTATTTATTGACCATTTGTACTTCTGAGAAATGTCTGTGCATTTCAGTTGCCCATTTTTTTATTGAGTTTTTTGTATTGGGTGGTATAATTTGTTTGAGTTCTTTATGTATCTAGTTATTAGTCTTCTGTTCAAGAAATAGCTTGCCTACTAATGTTTATTTTGAGTGTCTGTCTTATTAGTTCTGAGTACTTGGTCATTTATGCAGCTCCTCAGTTTTTACTTGGATACTTACACTTCTTTCATGCCCAGAAAGCATAATTATCTCATAGTTTCCTCCAAAATTATCTAAGCTGGAGAGTATTTTCAAAACTTCTGAAACCTTGTCTGAAAATTTTTACTTTGACTATTAATTTAGAAGCTAATGTGTCTGGTTTCAAAAGTTTAAAGTTCTTGTTTGCATTTTCATTAGAGGAGATAAAGAGTAAACAAGATCTTCAGAGATAAAATTGTAGCCTTCTGGTTGTGTTAGATACCCTAATACATTGGGTACGTTGGACTTACTGTGACTCCTTATGATCTTACTCTAGGAATTGGTAATTACAGTTCCACAGAGTGAACAGTGCCTCCTTTGGTAATTTACTTTACTCCTGTCTTTCAGACTTTCTGTGTTGGAATTGCCTTCCTATAGGCAGTCCTATTGAGCAGTCTTTTTTTTTTTTTTGGAAGAGTCTTGCTAAGTTTCCCAGGCTGGCCTCAAACTGTGAACCTGCTGCCTCAGCCTCCCAAGTATCTTGGATTACAGATGTGCACCACGATGCCTAGCTTGGGCAAAGTCTGTTTAAAACTACTCAGGCAGGCTTGTTTTCAGTATACCATATATGGCCTACAGGAAATCAAGATCCTTAATCCCAGCATCACACACTCTAGATTCAGCTACCTCTGAAAAAGCCCTATGACCACATGAGGCTTTGTAGGGACATCTAGATACCGTTAACAGTGTTACAGGTTGGCTTGTGGAGAAGGCCTCAGAATACCACAACACTTTAACATCTTTCCCTTTAAAGAAATCCTCCCCCCTCCCAAAAAAAAAGAGGAGTAGGAGGAAGAAATAATATTCTCTACAGTTTATTGCTCAGTCTCCTAATTTCTAGTTATTTATTATTTTATTGGGTCATCAGCTAAGGATAACAACCAAGCTTTCTGGCCTAATATACCATATTAAATTATTCTGTTTTGTTATTTTGTTTCTCCAGAGATCACTATACAGTTGGGTTGACAATACATAAATTGATTTAGAGACCTCAGCTTTGTCCCCCTCCTTGTAATTTAGGGAGTATTAATTGGGCATGGATAGAAAAACCTGTGTGTCAGAGCAAAGAGTTTCTGGTTATAATCTGTCACTCTTCCTTGGCAGTCTTACAGCCTGTCTGCCTCAATTGTAAGCATATAATCCTGAGGATATAGAGTGGACAGATAGGGAAAGTTAGTTCACAGCACAGATAGGGAAAGTTAGTTCACAGCCTTACCAGTCTGCCTATACCTATTGTTAATTTCCCAGTACCTATCAACAGTCCTGTTGTTACCTGCTTGCACTACAGTTTTTCTGCCTTATGGTACGGGAACAGGTATCATTGAGGGCAAAGGAATGTACTTTAAAAATGCTTCTAGTCTATTTCCCATTCTTCATATCCAGCTATTTTTCAGCTAGTCAGTACTACAATTTCTCTCTCATACTGTGAGGCAGCTACCTTCTTTTGCTGAGAAAATCATTCTAATTTTATTTATTTGAGAGATTCCTCAACTTCCTAGCTTGCGTGGCATCTCCAGGTATGAATAGGTATGTCCCCCTACCTGTGTAGCCTAAGAATTCTGTATCCCATTTAGTTGTTACTAATCTGTAATCATTGCAGACATTTTTAAAATACTAATAGGAAATGAGTGTTCCTTTCTTGGGGGCAAAAATACTTAAACACACATGTGGCCAACTAACAAATGATGCACTGTAAGAATTCAAGAACAGAAAGGTATGAAGGTTGTGTTAGCAAAGGAATGGTTGTAACTACAGAATCCATTTATTTAGTAAAAAGACTAAATAGTATTATAAATCTGGTCATAAAATATAATTTAAAAGATAAAATTCCTGAAAAGTTATGTAGCACAGTTTAACTCTTATGAAACAATGACAGCTACATTCCCAGAACATATCAACGAAAATCCAATGCATATTCAAAGAGCTTGAGCTAAATTAGGCTAATACATATACCTACATATTAATAGTCATTGTGGATAGAATTCTGTAAATTTTATTTTCTTGTTTTATCTGCGTTTTCTAAATTTTATGCCTGTCTTTTATAAAGAAAAACATTTTCAAAATAAGATAAAAACAAAACTAAAATCAGTGTGCCTTCACCTTTTATGATGAGCTTTGAAAAATGTAAATAAAATTAGAATTGAAAATCAACATTTGTTTTGGTTCAGATGTACTTTCTGAATTTTTCAGTGGAAGTGAAGAAGCCCTTTCCAATGAAGACTGTGAAAATGTTTACCATTTGGTATACTCAGCACATCGCCCTGTTGCTGTGGCAGCTGGAGAGTTCCTTCACAAAAAGTGAGTTAATTATCTTTGAAAACAAGTTGCACCTTTGTATTTTGTTTCATTGTTGTTTAGAGTTACTAGAAAATAGTAAGCTTAATGAACACAATGCTGACAGTATCCCTTTCACACTACTCTGCGGAGAATAAAGCCTCATGGCCTGGGTACACATCATGAATCACATCCCTGAGAATGGTATGCTTTGTGATGTATTCCTTTTCCCTGAAGTCTGAGAGGATAGGATGGTTATCAGCTGGAGATATGAGTACAGATTTGGGAAGTACATGAAGTTTATAAAAAGCTTTTCAGGTAACAGTTTTTCCTTTCATTAACTTTTTTCTCTCTTTTAAAATACTTAGTTCTGTTCTCCCTTTTCAACATTTGTAATTTAACTATGAAGCGGTGTCACCTTCAAAATGTCTGTCTCACACTTCATAGTTTTTCCCGTCCTCTCTGTTGGGATAAGGATTATTTCAGTCAGTAACCTATAGTAATTCTGAAACTGACATATACAGTTATAGTTTAAATTTTTAAAATTTCATCTGTTTTTTGGCAAAACATAAAACTGAATTTATGAACATAAATATATGAAATACAATTTTATTGTGGTTACTGTATATGTTCTATAATTTATTAGTAGAATTATTCTCACAATATAAATACATTCTTGGTTGTATATCTTTTGCATTGTTTTCTTTTTGGTAGTTTTGCTCATGGGTTTAATTTAGTGGCTTTGATTATTGGCAGATGAATCCAAAAGTCTATTACTTGTACTAACTTGTGATTATGCTAAACAATAGATGGAAACTGTGCTCTGGGCTACTATTGTACATGGATAATTAACTTTGATAATGGGCAGGCCTGTCCCTCTATCTAGTATCTGCATGTCAGTACTGCAATATAAATTGTTAAGTACTTAGTTGTACTATTAAAGTGGGAAAAGATGTTTCTATGTGAGAAATCTTTCTTAAATGGAAACAGGATACTAGTGTATGCTGGCAATGAAAGTAAAGAGGAAGAAAATTAAGATTTTTTCAGGCATGACTTTTAAAATAACATATTGAACTTAACACCCTGACATCTATACTCAATAGAACATTGCAGTTTCCATATTTATTTTGGGATGTTGTCTGTCACAAATATCAAGGGTGTGTTGTAGTGTTAATTTCTCTTTTACAGTATTATTATTTTCTAGTTAGTCTCTGTTCTATACTAAACTTTTCAAGTAATTCTGTGTTTTTAGAAAGAGGTTATTGCTTCTGTGCCTTCAAAAAGAAAATAAAGAGGTTGGTTCTCTGTAGAACAGAGATCATAACAATGTAGCACACAAATTAGAAAAACACCTTGGATATTTTTATTTGTATGCATTAGTTTGAAATATTTCCTAAATGTTTAAGTAGAAATATTTTATATTAAAAATTTAGAGGGGTAAGCATTCATTATTTCTTTATGAAAATGAAGCCAACTCCTTTGCAAATATGAAAGCTTCCTCTACAAACTGATTTTACGCCCTTATTCTGGAGACATACACATTTTAATAACTTGATTTTTAATAATTACTTCTTTGAGCATTCTTCCACTATCTGATATAGTTATCTGTTAAAAGTCCTAACAAGTAAGATACAGAGTGGCCCAGGAGTCCATGATATGTGTATGTGTGATTGTGCATAAGTGCCATGCAGTCTATGCATTATGGGCAGTTTTAACCAATGATTAAAAAATAGTAAAACATACCTGAAATGAATATTTTAATATATCACCCAAAAGTCCATATTATAACATTAAAAACTTAAACTAATTTCAGCATCTTATAAGTAAATGCAATTATCTAAATCTGTGTATTTTAATTATCAACTTAAGCTAATTTCAGTATAAGTAAATGCAATTATCTAAATGTGTGTATTTTAATTATGAAGAACCATGATGTTCTCCGTTTACTACCCAAAGACAAAACCTCTCTTTAGTGTGTGTGTGGTACTGGGGATCAAACCCAGGACTTTATGCATGCTAGGTAAGCATTCTATACAAGCTACATCTCTAGTCCCTTTTAAATTTTAAGAAAGATTCTTAGCAAGTTGCCAAGGCTGCCCTTAAACTTGTGATCCTCCTGCCTACCATTAGCAAACACCTAGCAAAACCTTCTCTTAAACCATTATGGTTTAAGAACTCATTAAGGTTTTAAAAACTCAAGATCAGTCATATCTCTGCCAACCAAGAAGATTGTTATATTCTACGTGGAATTAGTTTTTATATCACATGAAATCATTATCATTTTATTCAGCCCATTATTTAAGACCCTATCCTGATTTACATAAACTCATACAAGCTATTTGCCTATTCCTGTGACACCTGAGATAAGTATACACTTAGTTTATCACCATACATGAAGTGAGAGTTCCATGAGAATAGGGACTTTTGTCTTTGTTTACTGCTGTTTGCCTGTATCCCTATTGCCTAGAGCAGTGCCTGGAAATAAGAGATATTTAGCAGTCCTTAAATTATTTGCTTGCTTACTTGCTTGTTTGTATGTTTTTTGAGACAGCCTCTCGCTATGTAGTCCAGGCTGCCCTTGGACTGGCAGCAGTCCTTCTGCCTAGACCTCCCAGTTTCTGGGGTCATAGGCGTGTGCCACCATGCGCGGCAGCAGTCCTTAAATTTTATTAGAATGAATCTAAAGCTTTCATATCACTTCTTAGCCATACTTTAGAAATTTGTTACTAAATGGTATTTTCATAAATATAGTATTAAATGTCATTTTTATTGGAAACAGTGCGGTTTTTAGATAATGGGCTATAAGTATAGAACAATTAAGAGGTATGAAGATTAAAAGAAATTTTTTTATTATTGCTGGAAGATTTGGTTAAATTCTATAATACCTTGAAATCAATACTTAAGAAAATAAAGCTCAAAAAGAAAATAGACCACAATTTAAATTTTATATTCTAGTATCAATCATACAGGATAATAGCAGTGCTTTTATTTTTCATAAATATTTGACTATTCATTATTTATCAGTAAAAAACTTTCTTCCTACATTTTATATATGGTTGATCTGTTTGAAATTTTTCAAATTTAACCATTTTTGACCTATAAAGACAACATTGATACATTTGTATTGAACTAGATTGGTAATCTGATCGTAGTAGGTATTTTGTAATGCTGACATGATTTATATTAGTGGGGACTGAAATTCGTATCCATGTGAGTTTGTAATGCTGTTTTCTCCCCTCAGGTTATTCAGCAGACATGATCCACAAGCAGAAGAAGCATTAGCAAAGAGGAGAGGAAGGAATAGTCCTAATGGGAACCTCATTAGGATGCTTGTTCTTTTTTTTCTTGAAAGTGAGGTAAAAAAAATTTAACATAACTATTTATTACATTACATGTTAAATAAAATTGTCATCTAATTTATTGTAATTAATTGATTTTTTTCAGTCAAATGAAAACAGTCCTGTCTTTTGTACATTTCTTCAACAGCTTGATTAAAGAGTTGGTATTCTGCCTTTTGTAGGAAGAAGTTCTGCAAATATTTGTAGATGTAGAGCAACACTGAATATAGACTAGTAAATTTGTTGCAACTTTTATACAATTCCAGTATTGCAGTACTGCATGCTTTTATTTTTTTTCCTTGAATTCTTATCTGTAGCTTTTAAATTGTTGTTTATGAAAGTTGTCAATCTGTTAAAACCATTAATTCCGTCATTTGAAAATCCTATTATCAAATTAGTAGAAAAAAGTATTTATTCAGTTGTTTTACTTGACAATGTAAAGTTTACTTTACTTGTAAGTACCATGGCAATATATCCATGTGCTATAGCCAGTTGTCATTTAAATGATTTTATAAGGCCAAGGCAGGAGGATAGCTGCAAGTTCAGGACCAGCCTGGGCTACATAGCGCATTCAAGGCCAGCCTGAACTACATAGTGAGACCTTGCCTCAAAAAAACAAGAAAAAAAAAATCAGTGATTTTATACTTAGCATTCATAATGTATTATGTATCGGGATCTGTTTTCCCAGATAAAGTTTTGTTTGCCTACTGAAATACTATTTGACATTTTTATTACTAGCATGACATTGGGAGAACTGGTAAATTTAATCTAAAGAGCCCCCGAATGAATTTAGAAATCAGTGAGAACAGTTATAAAACAACTAAAGAAATTCTAGAAATTTAAGGCTCAATTTTATTTGGGAAAAAGTGTTTGACTTGTGTTGGAATGTCAGGGAAGAAGAGAAATTTAAAAGGTTCCATGAACAAGTCTGAGAGTGCTAGAGGAACTGTAGGAATTAGGAAGAGACAAATAGGCAAGCTACATGAAAAACAAAATCAGAGAAGTATGGACTGAATTCATTGAATGACATTGGTTAGGGCGCAGCAGGGTAGAAAGCAGAGGAGTTACCCTGATATTTTGAGTTGGGACTGAAAAAAAATAAACTTAGAAACAAAACCAGCTGGAAAGTTGGCATTCGAGTAAAGAATGTGTGTAAGAATGTTTTAATGTGCTCACAAATCACCTGTGTATCATGTTAAAATGCCATTTCTGATACAGTAGCTCTGGAGAAGGGCCTGAGATTTTGTTTTGCTTTTCTTTGCTTTCATTTGGTTTTGGTTTTGGTTTTGGTTGGTTGTTCTTTGGTTTATTTGTTTTGGTTTGGTTTGGTTTGGTTTTGGTTGTTTGGGGGGTTTTGGGGTTTTTTTGTAAACTTTTTTAAGTTTTATTGGTACAAGTTAGGTATACATAAAGATCACATTCATCATAGGGAATTTGTATCTATACATGCTATATGCTGGTTCCTCTTTTGCTTTTTTTTTCTTCTTTTTCCAATCCTCTCCCTCTACACTTTGCACAGGAAGGATATAAAACATTATTTTATTAACAAAGCAAGTTTGGGTAAATTATAGAATAAAGTGCAAAATACCAGTTTTTAAGGTAAAATACTAAATGCCCAGTAAATAGCACACTTAAAAGAGCCCATTTGAAATTATATTCCTAACCCCCTTAGGTTTTAGATAAATAGAATAAAAGGTATAACTCAACAGTCAAATCCTATGTAAAATGATGACTATATACCAACAGTAGTTTCAAAAATTGATACGAATGAGACATGAAAATACTATTAAACTGATGAGAAGTTCAGGGGATGTCATGGTCATGGCTAATTGACTTAAATTATTAAAGGACAGTGTTTTGGATTTCTGAAAGCTCTAGGACTTTTTGATTTATTAGAAGACTTAAGTATTTAGTTTCAAGTAATTTCATCAAGCAGTAACTTAACAATGTTTATTACTGCTGTATTTTTAGGCTGTAGTACTGTATTTACGGTTGTTTGCCAAAGTGTTACAAAGCTACTAACTTTTATTTCCCAGTTCTCCTATAAGGCATTTTTATCAGCTCTAAACCATATACAAGGGTTTCTAGTTGATTCATGGTCAGAAAATTGGCTGTTTGGTCTCCTGTTTTACAAAAAAACATTATTTATGAAAAATCTTTCTTATTCTATTGTACTAGTATACATTCAGAGCTGAATCTTTATTGAAGTCATATTCATATAGTATGATGGGATTCTGATTGCATCCTACTCCGAATTCCTCTGTTTTACTGTAACACACGTTAATTATTAAAATTTTACTGATTCATGAAATGTTGAATTAGCAGAGACTTTAGAAATTTAAAGTAGAATGAGTCTTATAGATGAGTTGCAGATCACTTAACTGGAATTAACTGAACTGATGTTCATTTTTCTTTGATTTACAAGAATGAAATAGTAATATTTTAATAGAATTATAAAATGTTGAAAGAGGTTTACAGTGCAGGTGAAATTATACAGGTCACGAAACCTGCTTAAACTAGTTGTTAGTTTTCTTTTGCTACCAGAAAGTGACATTTTAAAATTACCACAACCTTTATAGCACTCATTAATTTCAGATGACAAAATACCTTGTATTTTAGATGCATGCCAGTTAGAAGGATAATTGATATTTGAATGCATTTAGTCCAGATTTCCCTATAGCTATTGTAAACCATAGAGTTTGTTATAGAGACTCAGATCTTTTCATAGGGACAAGGAAGCGATTAGTAATTATTTCAGAAAATTATTATGCAACCTAGAAATAAAGGCTTTCTCCTTATAAGCTTATGAAATGTTGAGGCTAATTGTGACAGTCAGAAATTTGACAGCCATATCATTGGTACATCCAAGAATTGTCCTCAGAATGTTCATTCCTGGGGTACAAATGAGACCCTCAGGTTGTTTGTTTCTTTAACTTGGTTCTGTTTCTTTTTGTTTCTTTTTTGTTTTGTTCTTCAAGATTCACCTGTGAGTGGCTGTATTTTAGCAGACATAAATTCTTTAGAAATTCTAGGCTTAATAACTTGGGGTGATTATTTGAATTTTAAATGATTTGACATATAAAGGTTTACTCTTGGTTTCTACCATACAGTGAAATCCTTCATTGTTTTTTCTAGCCAACAGAAAGGTTAGGAGACAGAAAAAACTTTAGATAAAATATTAGAAGTAACTCTGAACCTAATTAAAGATAGGTGAGAATATATATTGAAAATTATAATTCAAATGACCAGGAAAATGAGGTTGGTTTGTCCTATGTATAAACTTAGAAGAAAGGTATAAATTGAAATGTATTTCTGTTTAGCAGAGCAAAATCCACATGGATACAAATAATTTTAATTTATGTAATACATAATTTATAAATGCACTCTGATACAATTTTAATTGTCCATGTTGTCATACAGTGATTTTTTTTAATGCATTGAGAGTTACAATTTTTGTTCATCTAATTTTTTTTTTTTTTTTTTTTTTTTTTTTGGTGGGTGCCGGGGGTCAAACTCAGGACCTCACACGTCAGCAGGCGCCTGTGCCGCTGAGCGATATCACTGGGTACCAGAAGTCGAACTCAGGACCTCACGCTTGCCAGGCAGGCGCTTATGCCACTGAGCCATCTCACCAGCCCTGTTCGTCTAATTTTTGAAGAATACAAAGAATGCTTGTTAGCTACGTGATTTTCACACTTTTTTTTAAATGATGACACTGAAAACAAAAAGTATTCTTTGCATTTTTACAGTTCCCATTCCTTTTTAATCCCAGGGTTTTGTTTTTTTGTTTTTAGTGGCCATTGAAAATGCCTCATTGTTTTCCTTCTTATAGCGTCATCTTTCACTCCGGTATAAAGTTTTTGAAAAGTGATTATGACCTTCTGCCCTTATTAGGGTATGTTAGAACTTTTATTCTTTTTTCCTCAAACATTGATTTACCTGGTAATCTAGCAGAGAGTTGTAACCAGCAAATTCTATGGTTGTCACAGGTGCCCATAGATTCAGTATTATGTCAAACCAGTCTCTGACTGGTCATCTTGTTCTGAAAAACCCTACCTTTTTCTCAAAATAAAATAAAAGGGGCTGGGAATGTAGCTCAGCGATCCTAGGTTTCAATCTTCAATACAAAAAAACCCTCAAAATTTCTGATAGGAATATTGACAGCATACCAGAGGTAAATTTTAATTTGCCTTGGTTTAAGATCAAAGGGGTTGAATTGTACCATCAACTTCACCACTAAAAACCTCAGACTAAGTTAGTCAAGATGGAAGAGGCACCCGGCATGGTGGCGCACACCTGTAATCCCAGCACCGAAGAGGTGGAGGCAGGAGGGTTGCTATGAGTTTGAGACCAGCCTGGGCTACATAGTGAGTTCAAGGCCAGCCTGAAGTACATGGTGAGACCCTGGCTCAAAAAAAAAAAGAAAGAAAGAATTACCAATTCACCAAAACAGTGAGGAATTTATGGAAGCTTCAAAGTAAGTGAGGAAAGACTTACTTAATTCCAGTAGTATTAAGTAACCTATAGTCCATGAGGCAAAAATAGAAAATTCTATTTTTAACTGAGATTTTCTGAAGAACTCTGAAATACACTAAAAATCAGAGCAGCAGAAGGTGGTAAGTGGGTAACATATAAATAGTAAATAAGTGGCTGCCCTTTAGCTGAGCCCATTTGTCACTTTAGAACTTCTGGTACAGTAGGTCTGAGAAGCAGAGTAGTAAATGTTCAGATAATTTATGGCCACCAACAGGGATAAGAAATTTTTACATTCAAAAGACAAATTATATGCCTATACAGTAGAAGGAAAACCTGCCTGATATAGATCTCCTCTTTCTACTTTCCTGCTCAATCAAGGAGACCTGATCTTGCAGTAAGACTCAAAAAAAGGGCGCTGAGCTGGGTATGATAATGTATAATCCCAGCACTCAGGACACTGAGGCTGGAAGATTGCCAGCCTGGGCTACATAGAGAGTTCAAGGCCAGCCTGAACTCTATAGCAACATCCTATCTCCAGAGAAAAAAAAAGGAAGAGGAGGGAGGGGAGAGGAGGAGCAGGAGGGAAAAGAAAGAAAAAGGAAGGAAGGAAGGAAGGAAGGGTGGATGGATGGATTCTGGCTACTACCGTTCTTGAATCCAGACCACTAACATATGTGAACTGCCACAAAGAATCTCTAAAACTTTAAAGAGACATAAAACTCAACCTACTGATGAAAATATTTAATTCATTCCTCCAGGCGAGAATTATGCCCTTAGAAAGACTTATGCCATGTGAGAAGAGACTATTTTGAAAGAGGAAGATAGTTTACAGAAATAAAAACTTGATTTTAAAATTTAAGAAGGGTAGTCAATAAATATTAGGTCTCAATGGACACATCCAAGGATTGGCTATAGATTGAACCAAAGAATTTTTCTAGAAAACAGTACAAAAGAAGAAAAGCCTGAGAGAAAAAAGAAGAAACGGTACAGATTAAAAGTTGTATTGATCTAGTAGGAGCTGTATAAAGAGAAAATAGAAGAAAACTAACCAGAGGACAGACACATAGGTCAGAAGGTTTACTACCTATGAACTCTATATGCAGACTACTAGTTGAGGATGTTTTCTAGCCACATGAAAAATGTATATCATAAAAGAAAAATATGAATATAAGAAACTTTGGTGAGCAAGTAGGTCTCAAAATTTAGAGCTAAGCGTAAATAATATGGCTGTGAAGTTTAAGGCACATATATAAAAAAAATTCTTATAATATAGAAGTATCGTTTTCAAATTAAATGAAGACAAACAAATGTGCTAGTGATCTAAATAATAGAAAAATATGTTAGAAAACAAAACTCCGAGGGAAAACACCCAAGGAAATATAGCATAGAGCACAGAGAATAAAATGCCAGGAATAAAGCCAGGCATAGTGGCATACACCTGTAATCTTAGTTGGCACTCAGAAGGTTGAGGCAGGAGAATCACGAGTTTGGAGCTAGCCGGGGCTACATAGAGAGTTCAAGCCCTGTCTGAGCTTCACAGTGAAACTTTTTCTCAATAAACAAAAAACAAAATGTCAGGAATATTTCCAGTATCAATTGTTATTGGAAGTTGAAATAAAGATATAAAAGTAGCTATGTGCTGTTTACAGATATATCTTAGTCAAAATAAAACAGGTAGTTTACAAATAAAGTCTTTTTTCTGATGGCATAATTCTCATCTGGGGGAATTAAGATGTAAGAGATACTGTCTTAGTTACATTTCTCTTGTTGTGAGACAAAATGCCCAACACACACAAGTTAAGGGATGAAAAGTTTATTTAGCTCACTGTTTATAGAGATTTCAGTCCATAGGTGGCTGGCTCCAAGACAGTGGCGCATGGCAGAGGGGCAGTAGTACATGGTGGCAGAAAACAGCAAGAGCCACAAGAGAGAGACAAGATTCTTTTCTGTCCCTTATATGGTATGCAGGCTACCTGCCCTAGGGAGCACATGTAGCAGTTACACCCCTAATCTCAGCACCGCACTAGGAATCAGTCACACACACTAGATTCAGCCACCTCTGAAAAAACCCTATGACTGCATGAGGCTGTGGGGGGACCCCTACACATAAACCATAACAGATACCTACAAAGAGAAAATGGTGAAGGGGCAGTATATTAAAAGATAAATCAGAACTACAGACCAAAAACATTAAGAGTCACAGAAGGGGAATATTTTATATTTATAAAAGGTATAAGCCACCAAATGTATAATTGTGCATATAAATACCTGTTCTGTGAACATCTACATAATCAAACATAACCTATTTCTTCAGCATGTTTTTTATAGTGGTAAAATGTGCATTACAAAATTTACATTTTAAGTGCACAGTTTAGTAGTATTAACTACTTTCACGTTACTGTGCAATCCTTACTGCCATTCATCTCCAGAACTTTTTCAAAATCTTCCTAAACTGAAACTGTTTGCCTTCAGCATAGGTTTTAGCAGCAGCAGTTTTGAAACATTTTTTATTTCCTGCTTCCATTTTGATGTTTGACAACAAGTTGTAGACCACTTGTCCCTGTCACTATAGGAATGTTATTGATCATCCAAGACTGGTTTCTCAAGACAGATGACTTTGTAAAGTTTGAAGATACAGTACCTTGCTGCAGGCCTTTGCTTATGTTCTTCCAACCGGAAGATACTAATCAGTATTATCTCTTCCCACTTTGACAGAATTCTTTGGGTGTGTGTGTGTGTGTTTCCTGAGGCATTTCTGCAGCAAAGGTGTAATATTTAAAATGAAGTATAGATGTGAGGTGAGAGAAGGGAGAGCATTAAACAAGTCATTAAACTTTACATTAAAGTTGAAATTTTTCTTACAATTGAATTAGGAGTAGGAAAAAAAAAACAATTCAAGTGCCACATGTACTGTGATGACTGTAGATAACCAATATAGATAGAAAAGTAGCTATCCCCACTGTGCCAAAAAAAAAAAAAAGGATGAAATATTTACCCTTTCTATGTGCTGTGCACTGTTCTTAACTCAGGGCCAGGGGAGGGGGCTGTTTGTTTGTTTGTTTGAGAAAGGGGCTTGCTACATACAGTATTGTAGCCTGGCCTGGAGCTCGTAGCAATCTTCCTGCCTTGGCCTCCCATGTGCTGGTATTACATCTGTGCACCACCACACCCAGCTCATCTGTTTTACTTTGGTCTCAAAACATTAAATTAGTTTTAGCAACCCAAGAATGAATTATAATTCATAGTTAGCTCTCTCTGATCTCAAGGGTGGTTTAGCTACATCTCCTAAGCCTATAAAGAAGATCTATTCATGGGTGGAAAAGATTTATGAATGCTAGACACTAAAACAATACCAACACCTTTACTTACCTTCCCTGAAAAGCTTCTTTGGAATAACCATACTGTCCGAGGTTTAATGACCAACAAGTAGTACAGAGATTGTGTTAAGTGTTTTATGAGTAATTTAAGTTTGTTTGTTTGCTGTGGGAACATAGGTTCCCATGAAAATTGTGAAGAAAGCAATGACCAACAAAATGAGATGAGGTAAGGGTTGTATTGAGTCAAGTGGAAATGAGAGTAAAAAAAAGGAGAGAGGCAATAATTTACGGTTTTTTGTTTTTTGGGTTTTTTTTTTTTTTTTTTTTTTGCCTTCACCAAATGAAGATGTAAAGTAAGCAAGGCTAACACCAAGGCCTCAAATGGGATTATGGGAGAAATTGGTCATTTCTCTTTTAAAAAAATAGAAAACAAAAAAATGATAGTTTAAAAAGAGACAAGCGGGCCGGTGAGATGGCTCAGCGGCGTAAGCGCCTGCCTTGCAAGCGCGAGGGCCCGAGTTCGACTCCCGGAACCCACATACGAAAAAGGGGCCGGTGATATCGCTCAGTGGCACGGGTGCCTGTTGGCCCGCGAGGTCCTGAGGTCGTCCCCCTGGTACCCACAAAAAAAATAAAAATAAAAAAATAAAAAAATAAAAAGAGACAAGCAGGTATAGTAAAAAGTGACCTAGATTTAGCTTATAATTTTGGGAATTCTGCTAAGATCCTAAATCTTACTACCATAAATGTTAAAAAATTAATTGATTCTACATACTGTGTCCTGAATTATGTATATTATTCTCTAAATGCTTCTTAGAATCATTGAGTCCAAGCCATTTTAACTATGATGAAAATGGTTCATTAACTCAAAATAATATTAGTAGGTTTTTTTTTTTTTCATTAAATGTTCTTTAGTCACACTGAGTTTGTTAATTTTAGTTACATGAACATGCAGCCTACTTGGTGGACAGTTTGTGGGAGAGCTCTCAAGAACTGTTGAAAGACTGGGAATGTATGACAGAGTTGCTATTAGAAGAACCTGTTCAAGGAGAGGAAGGTATAGTATTTTGACAAGTTGATTTATATATTACTATTTATATATTACTATGTTTCCATTGATAATCATGCTATATAGATACTATATAGCTCACTTCTTAAAAATAACTATATGCAAGTATGCATTTTTTCTCAGAACAATTTATTTCCTACAAGTAAGCATGCCTCAATACTTTACAACTTGTTTTTGTGTTAACTCTGTTACCATACTGTATAAGTGTTTTAAAAATCTGTAACTGATGTGTAATATTCAAAAAAGTTCTTTATGATGTTTGAGACCAAAAAAAAAAAAAAAAAAATACTGCTACAGTCAATGTAAAAAAAAAAGTACATCATGAATCTTTTTGCCGTATTAACAGGTAAACTTGGAAGAGCCTTTGGCACACATGATTTTCCTCTCCCACCTCTTCTCCCCCCTTCCTCCTCCTTTTCCCCTCTTTCCCTCTCCTTCCCTCCTTCATTCCTCCCTCTATGTGTGTGTGTGGTATTGAACCAAGGCCTTACATATACGTTACACATACTGTACCATTGTGCTGTATCCCAGCCCCAGTGCATAGGATTTAATTACACTACAACCACCTCTTCATTTGTTAGGTTTTTTTTTTTTTCTTTTGGGTACCAGGGGGGGTCGACCTCAGGACCTCACACGCCAACAGGCACCCGTGCCGCTGAGCGATATCACCGGCCCCTTTTTCGTATGTGGGATCTGGGAGTCGAACTCGGGCCCTTGCGCTTGCAAGGCAGGCGCTTACGCCGCTGAGCCATCTCACCGGCCCCATTTGTTAGGTTTTTTGAAAGCATAAATAAGATCATTTATCTTGCTGTTCAAGAAATTGGGGGGAATAATAGTTACAAGATAATTTCTCAAGTATGGTTTTTTACATGTTACATAACATGTACTACATAATAGAGTTATTTCATTAAGAGATTGTATTCTAAAATATTTCTTGAATATTACCTCCTGAACTTGAATACCTAAACAGGTCACCAATAGAGCATGTACCCATTCCCTGGTGTTCATTTCTTCATATTTTGTCTCTCTCTCTCTCTCTCTCTCTCTTTCTTTTTTCTTTCGGAGACATGGTCTCACTGTGTGATTTCGGCTGTCATTGAACTCATTATGTAGCCCTGCCTAGCTGCAAACTCGCTGCAGTCTTCCTACCTCAGCCTCCCAAGTGGTGAGATTACAGGCATGCACCTCACTTCCGGCCCCAGTGTTCTTTCTAAGCAGCGATGTGTATATCTATTTTGGATTTGACAAAACTTAGTGAGAGAAGTAACAGGTATACATCATACCTAGATTTACTCCTGCAGCCTGGCTCAATATGCCTTTTCAAAACTTAACTCAAAATATTTGCCTCATAACTTCATTTGTTGTCTTCCCAAACTTTTCCCAGCCCTTCTTTCAAGGTGGAGCTTTTTATTCTATATTTGGCTCTACCTTAATTATTATTGACTCTATTTGCATGTGTTTCTTTCTTCCATGATATTCTTAGTAAGACAATAATACTGTTACTAAATTAACAGGGCCCTCTGCTCAGTAGGTCAGACTCTTGTCTGTATTCTGGGTTCTTTCACTTTTGTTATTGTAGAAATATGAACATATGTTCTTTTTCTCATTTTACTTACACGTTTTCCTAAGTTTACTGACTTCATACATTCTATTTCTAACTAACTGTAATATTTTTACTGTTAAAATTGCTACTGTCCCTCAGGAAGCTGAAGCAGGAGGATCCCCACAAGTTTGAGGCCAGCGTGGCAACATAGTAAGTTGGACTATCTAGTGAGACCCTGTCTAAAAAAAAAGTCACTACTGCCCAATCAGCACTTGAAAAAGAGGCCCTCGCATAAAATTGAGTGTGGCATGTTCCATCCATTTTCTTGGCCTTTTTCTCAGCCATAAAATTAGCAAATTATCAGAATAGGTTAGAGCTTCTTGTTTCTGATTTCATGCCTTATTTCTTGCTACCACTTCATGTTTAATAACATTGTATCTTAGAAGGAAGGCAAGGCATGTAAATCATGGGAAGAAGCATGAAGGTTATATATTATAAATTAAATATTGTTAACTTTTTAAGATAATTTATATAGATCTATAAATCAATGAATAACAATTACCAAGTCTTTCATTTGTCAAAATAATCTAGATTAATTTACTATATTAAAACAATTGTGCACTATTAGGTGTTTCATTGTAGTTTAAATTTTGTTGACATTGAATTTCTTTGGCTTCTAGTGAAGAGATTGTTTTGGCTTGGCTTGAGTTTCATGATGTGTTTTTAGCTATAGAAGAGTGACTTAACATGGGAACATTTTTTTAAAAGCCAGCTATAGTTTTAGGATATGATTAAATCTGAATTAAAAAGCCTTGGAAATTAGGCATAACAATTACAGAACTGTGTCTACATAATAACTCGATTTGATTCTTACATTTTTCGTCGTGAGTCCTGTGTTACTTATAAGCTCTAGCACAGTGTGGTGTCCAAATAGGTTTACTGTGCTGATATTATAACAAAATATCACTAACAACTTGTTTATTTTTGAAACTACTTGGAAATTAAGTTTTAAGTGAATGAAATATAGAATTTCAGTGGAGAAAAGTCTAGTTAAAAATAGAAGATATAGGACTAAAATTTGGTGAGAGAGACTTTGTGAAATACTACACCACCAACTTAAGTCACAGTAGTCTTAAGGCTGTCTTGCAGTATTTTTAAGTGGCTGTTGTTTGTGTGTGTGTGTGTATGTGAATGTGTTTATTCTACAGAGAAATGCACATTGGATATAATTTTAGTGGAATGTGAGGGTCTTGGTTCTTCTTAACAGCTCAGCCGTCAGCTAACCAGAACAACTCATTTAAATTCTGAATTTCAGCTTCTTCGACTATAATATGAAGACCTTTGACTAGATAATGTTTTTTGGTCAGTTCTGTGATACACTCAGTAGGTGAAGAAAATGTGAATACAGTAGTAGAATTCTTCAAAGCAGGAATCATTAACTGATTTATAATTTTAAAAATATTTATTGACTATTTTATATCTACCAAATATGCTAAATGCTAAGAATACAATATTAAATTAGTCCAAATCATTGCCTCTATGGAGCTCACATCTCATATAGAAGATAAGTCAAAAGCAAGTAAATAGTCAAAGTATTTCCAAGAGTTAAAAAGTGTCTGTAACGAATAATAATAAAGAGGGTTCCCTCTTTAGAGTGAATCTTGATGGAAAACCTTTCTGAGGAGTCCATATACAAGCCAAGAAACTAAAGGATAAGGGACTAGCCATGAGAATTGTCAAGAAAGCTACCTGGATAGTGAAAATAGCAACTACTGAGTGTCAGAAACATGGATGATACCATGTTATGGGTGCTACAATAGCTAGAACATAGTGAGGCAGTGCCACAAGATGAAATAGAGGTAGAGGTAAGATCATGTTGAGCATTTTTGTTTATAAGTGAATTCATTTAGTTCATTCTAAGTGTAATTAGAATGCCATTGAAGGATTTTATAGAAGGAAGTAATATCCAATTCATATTTTAAGAAAAATGCCTTTATAAATATGGTTTGAAATACACAGAAAGCTAAGAATGTAATTATTGAATTTGTCTCATTGGGAAACAGTAATAAAGATGAAGGGAGGAAGATAGCATATAAAGAAAATAAGAGCCCATGGCTGAATTAAAGATTGTGGATACTGAGCGAAAGCAGGAAGAGCAAAATAGAACAAGAGCCCTAAATATCAATAAAAGGGATAAGAAATAATTACACCTTTTTACAAGTATAGTAAAGAGTGTGCTCAAGAGGACTATGGTTAATGATATATGTCATAGAACTATGGTTAATAATGTCATATATTGCTTTCAGGAGCACACAAACATGATTTAGTGATGATTTTTGTCACTGGTGGCTTTAAAACATTAATTTTCAGTGGTAGAAGCCAGAGTTCAAGGTGATAAGACTAGATTAAAATGAATACTGAGAAAATGGAGATGATGTGTGAAGAGGGATTCTAAGAGCTAGAATGTAATCTGAATAATTTATAGTGTGAGCAGCTACCTGTTTGTGTTAATCATTGTTGGCTTTTGTCTGTGGCATAGGCTTCTTTGTTTCATTAACATGTGGCTTTGCTGTCATCTCCCAAAAAGGATTTGAATTAAATTTCAACTGTTTTTGATTTTACCCTATCTCCTCATTCAGGAAAAGTTTCTAAATGGATGATTTCAAAGGTCAAAGTAAATTAACAAATTATAGCATTGGTGACTGTATAAAATTGAGTTATACAAAAACACTACTACAGGTTTACTATATAGAAATTTTTTTTGTTTTGTTTTTTGGTTGGTTTTTTGAGACAGGGTCTCACTATGTAGTTAAGCTGACTTTGAACTCATTATGTAGTTCAGACTGGCCTTGAATTCATGGCAGTCCACCTCCTGAGAGCTGGGATTATAAGCATGTGCCACCACGCCCAGCAATGTAAGAATATTTCTAGGCCAGGAATATGGCTCAGTGGCACAGCGCCTGCCTGGCAAGCATGAGGTCATGAGTTCAATTCCCGGTACCAAAAAAAAAAAAAAAAAAATATTTCTATTCTTGAGATACATTCTCTTTCTCTCTCTTTCCTCTTTCCAAAGGACCATATTTTCTTCCTAAGTAAAACAAAATGCATTTAGCTCATGAACAATTTTTTAATTACTGTATTCCAAGCCAAATAAGAGAAATTGTGAAATTCTAGAATTGGGAAAACAAAGTTAATGAATGGAAAGCTTTTTTTTTTTTTTTTTTTTTGTATCATTAGACATTGGAATATGAGAACATACATGGAAGGGCTGAAGGTGTGTCTTAAGACAATGAAAATGTTAAAAACAAAAAATGACTGAATTAAAACGTACATATATACCAATTAAGGTATACAAATTCCTAATTTTGGCACAGACTAAAGGACATTTGCCTTTTCATTGTTTTTGTCCCAATTTATTTTAAAATAATTAAACTTTTAAATTGTCATAGTTCATTGTATTTTGTCTTTTAATTTATATCTAGCTCTGCCTGCATGATCCCTACATCCATTGGTCTTACATCATATATGGAAGAGGAGAAGGAATTAAACTATTCAAATTATCCACAATATCTGTGTTTTGATAGGAACATAGATTTTGAGGATATGAATGAATTCAAAAGGAAAGTACATAATTTATGTGAAGAGGGCCGGGGATATAGCTCAGTGGCACAGCGCCTGCCTGGCAAATGCAAGGTCCTGAGTTCGATTCCCAGTACCAAAAATAATAACAATAACAATAATAATAATAATTTTATGTGAAGAAAAGAATGTTTTGCTAAATGATATAAAGTCTCAAAATAAAAACTAGTGATGGGCGGTGAGATGGCTCAGCAGCACAGGCGCCTGCTGGCGTGCGAGGTCCTGAGATTGACCCCCGGTACACACACACACACACACACACACACACAAAACTGTGATGTTCTTAGGTGAAAAGTTTATAAAAATGTCAGTTCTTTCCAATGTAATATATAATTTTTTATAATACTAGTCATAATTCCAGTGGATTTGAGAGTTCTGGGAAGAAAGGTTAGAACATGTACTATGTAAAAAGATATTAAAGTTTATATAGAATTTTAAGCATAAGTTATAAAGGAAGTATTACATGATGCTTAAGAGGAGTGAATATAGAGTCAGTTTACCTGGATTCATGTATTGGCTCTACTGCACCTGAGCATTCTGAAAAGTTTTATAATCTCTCCATGGCTCATTTTCCCCATCTATAACACAAGTATTGTACTTCCTCTCTGTTGGAGTGTTTGTGGATAGAACAAATTAGTAATAACTAAATCACTTTGCTATTAGCATTATAGAAATTACCAAAAAATTTTTAAAAGACTAAATATGGGAAACATTTTAATTCAAGTTAGTTTAATTAAGTTACATATTTGTAGTTTAACAAATTATGTAATCTTCTATAATCAAAACAGTAAGGCACTATTACAACAAAACTATACTATACTATACTGTACTGTACTAGACTTAGAATAAAGATCTAAATGTATGGGGGCCGGTGAGATGGCTCAGCGGCTTAAGCGCCTGCCCGGCAAGCGCGAGGGCCCGAGTTCGACTTCCGGAACCCACGTACGAAAAAGGGGCCGGTGATATCGCTCAGCAGCACGGGCGCCTGCTGGCGCGCGAGGTCCTGAGGTCGACCCCCCCCCGGTAGCCACCAAAAAAAAAAAAAAGATCTAAATTTATAAGCCTAAAATGTGTTTTTAAATTGACATTTAAATTTAACAGGGAAATGTTGTTTATTTAATAGTGGGAGAGAAATAATTTACTGTTTATTTGGTGAGAATAAACAGGCCCATCCTATTATCAGCATAAATAAATGCAGACGAGTTAAAGATATAAAAGTAAATGCGCAAAAGAGACAGAATGAAAGGAGAACAAGACAAAGAGCAAACAGGAGCAAGAGCGACAGGGAAATAGAAGAAAATAAAAACTATATCTCTCTATTTTCTAGAAGAGAGAGATCTTTGAAGCCAATACAAGAAACTAAGAAGCCAAAACAAAACAAAAGGAGACAGATGTGATTTTGTAGAATAGTTTCTGACAAGACAGGATGAAAATTCAGACTACAAAGGACAAAAGGGAGAAAATACTTACGTCCTTCAAAAAACAAAAGTTTCGGGCTGGGGATATAGCTCAGTGGCACAAGTGCCTGCCTGGCAAGCACAAGGTCCTGAGTTCAATTGCCAGCACAAAAAAAAAAAAAAAAAAAAAAAAAAAAAAGACATAAGTTTCTTGCTGGGCCTGAGAGCCCACATCTGTAATCCCAGCACTCAGGCTGAGGCAGAAGGATCCCAAGTTCTTGACTAGGCCGGACTATATAGTATGACCCTGTCTCAAAAAATAAGAAAAAGTCAAAGATAGTACTACCCTAAAATAAGAGTTCTCAAAGATAGATAAATGTAGAAAAATGGGTAAAGAATAAACAGAAAAATCAGAAGCTATGCATGCACTTGTCATCTGTCCTTGCTACTCAGGAGGTTAAGGTGGGACGATCAGTTGAGCCCATGATTTTGAGACCAGCCTGGGGAAGATAAAGAGACACCATCTCAAAAAGAAAAGAAAATTTTTAGAAAAAAAGAAAAGTACACATCACTGGTTAGTAGATAGGGTGGAGCAAAATAACACTGAAATACCATTTTACAGTGGGCTGGCAAAAATTTAGAGAGGTTTATACCATTCAGTGCTGACAGGAATACAAAGAACCAAACATTTGCATCATTGCAGTTGAGAGCATAAATTGCAGTAAATAGTTGAGTGTGGTGGTGAACATCTGTAATCCCAGCATTTGGGAGACTAAGGCAAGAGGATCGCCGTGAGTTTGAAGCCAGCCTGGGCTACATAGTGAGGGCTACATAGTGAGGGCAGCCTCAACTACATAGTGAGACCCTGTCTCAAAAAACCAAAAGAAAAGAAAAATAAATTGTGATAAATAATCTTATGATTTCATATTATTGAGATTTTGCCTTTGGAAATGCATTCTACAGCAATAAATTTTATCAGTTGTATAAAAATACATTAATGATGCTTATTGCAGAGTTTTTGGTACAATCGAATCTGTAAATAATTTGACCACATGTCAGAGAGATTGACTAAATTGTGTATAAATTATTCATTTAAGATACTCATATATCTTGTGTATTGACTTGAAAGGTATTAAAATGTATTAATGTTTTAAATGTATAGCACATGGAAAGAAACTGTTCAAAAGGAAAGAGAAACTGGGATGGGGAAATGGAGAAAAGAAGGAAGGGAAAAGCAAAAAAAAAAAAAAAATATATATATATATATATATATATATAAGATAAGATAGATACACTACTAATTTCTCTTAGTTCATTGAAAAGAAAGGTTTGTGCTAATATTGTTTGGACAATTGAATCCCGATATCTTGTACTCTGAGTAACTAAAGATAACAGTACGCAATGTATTGACCATTGTTACCCTCCTATTATGTTGTTTTGAAATTTTGTTCTATTTTTTCTCTTTAAAATAAAAATTTTTTAAAAATGTATATAGCATGATGATTTTTTAATTAAAAAAGCAAGAAAATTCTGTGAGCTTTTAAAAGATGTAGAAGATATACAGTAAAATTTTAGCTTAGCTCAAAAGTATGACTTTAGAAGACCACATATTAAGAAGTATCAGATATTTTACTTTATATTCTTCTTTCTTGTTTGACTTAAGACAGCAAGCATCTAATACTTGTAAAAAAAAAAAAAGAAAAAAAACACTTCAGCAACGCAAATACTAAAACTCGAGCAGTACAGAAGATTAGCATGGCACCTATGCAAGGATGCTATGCATATTTGTTTTTTTTTTTTTTGTTTTGTTTTTTTTTTGTTTTTTGTGGGTACCGGGGGGACGACCTCAGGACCTCACGCGCCAACAGGCACCCGTGCCGCTGAGCGATATCACCGGCCCCTTTTTCGTATGTGGGTTCCGGGAGTCGAACTCGGGCCTTCGCGCTTGCAAGGCAGGCGCTTAAGCCGCTGAGCCGTCTCACCGGCCCTGCTATGCATATTTGTGAAACATTCCATATTCTTTTAAAAATGAAAAATAAGCAGAATATAGGGCTTTAATCTTTATAATAAATCAGCAGTAAAATATGTCTGCAGTTTTTATATAATTGTGTTCATTTTCAGTATATAGTTATTATAAAACTGTCCTACTCATACTCATGTATTTTGTTTCACCTTAGCAATGTCTGACCGTCAAGAGAGTGCACTAATAGAGCTAATGGTTTGTACAATACGTCAAGCTGCTGAAGCACATCCTCCAGTGGGGAGAGGTACCGGCAAGAGAGTAAGTTACATTAGTGACAGATTATAACAAAGATTTTTAATGTAATTAACTATGTTAAATATTTGAAATTTTTACTTATATTTGTATCCCTGAAAACAGGATATTTTTGTAAATTATACATGCTATAATGCTGCATCTTTGAATCCTACTAAACTCATTTTTGTATTTATCTTTTTTTTTTTGTGGGTACCGGAGTTCGAACTCAGGACCTTGCGTGCCAGCAGGCGCCCATGCCGCTGAGTGATATCACTGGCCCTTTTTTTTGTATGTGGGTACCGGGAGTCGAACTCAGGACCTTGCGCTTGCCAGGCAGGCGCTTATGCCGCTAAGCTATCTCACTGGCCCTGTATTTATCTTTCAAGAGGGCATAAAGGCTCAGAGGCTGACTGCTTACACAGGAATTTAAGCTCCTCTGTTTAGCCACTATGAAATCTTTACTTGGATGAATATTTGTGTTTGTGCGCTTAACTTTCTTATAATATATGACTAACAAAGGTATTAGTTAGATGAGATACTTACAGATGGAGAGACTATTTCTCCTCTCTTGGTATGAAGTAGGCAAGTCCTCTCTGCAAAAATAACAAGTGTAAAAATGGAAAATTTTATCAAAAACATTCAGAATTTATCAAAGATAAAAAAGCAAATTCAGAAGTACTTTTCACTGATAAAGTTTCAGATAAAAGCAGCAGGAGTCTGTGGTCTTCTTTTTCCAGGTTTACAATACATGTGTATTCCCCACAACTTGATTGGTAAAATCTGTAGTTTTACCAGAGTTGCACTTTCTGCAAATCCCAGGAGTTTTTTGTCCGAAAGAATGGATTGAATATGGATAACTGATAAAAGCCCATAGCTTTGTTAACTGGAAGGACCAAACTTGGCAGAAACAAACAGGGAAAACCCACAGTATTGATAATCCAAGGATGTGATTCAGTTTATAACAATGGTGGATTAGCCAAAAATGTAACTGAAAAATCATGGAAATTGGAAAGCCATAAAAGGATTTGATAAGCTCTCTACACATCCCTGGCTGACTGGGCAACTTTACAGAATCCAACAGAAAGTAAGTCAAGCCAAACATAAAAACTGGCTTAATTTTGCATATACTCTCTAACTTGTAACAGATCATTTCTCAGAGGGGGCAAATCTTACTAACTTGAGGCATGTGAATACAATCTCAAGATGCATCGCTAAGAGACAGTTAATCTCTTCAAATACAGCAGAGTTGCCTAGGAAGATGAACTAAAAATCAAAATAATAAAAATTTTGGGAAAAAATAGAATCTACACACCATGGAAGAAGTGAAGTAAACAGTTTAAAGTTGCCCTGAAAAACATTAAACTTGATGGGGCATGTGGCACACAACTATAATCTCAGCATTTTGAGAGGCTGAGGCGGGAGGATTGCAAGATCATGCCAAGCCTGGACAACTTAGTGATTTAACAAGATACTGTCTCAAAGTTGATTTTTGTTTGTGTGTGTGTGTGGTTTGGTTTTTTGGTTTGTTCATTTGTTGTTGTTGTTGTTTTTAAACAGGTTCTGGCTATATAGTTTAGGCTGGTCTTGAACCTACTATATAAACCAGGCTGGCCTCAAACTCACAGTTATCCTCCTGCCCTAGTGTCCTGAATGCTAGATTACAATCACACACTAGCATGCCAGGTTCAAAATTTTAAAAAGGGGTGGGTATGTGGCTCAGTGTAAAGGCCTTGAGTTCAGTCCTCCATACTGTGAATAAAAATGAATGGGAATGTAGCTCAATGCAAAGACCTTGGGTTCAATCTCTAGTACAATATATCCCCAGGAAGACAGCTTGGAGTTCAAAGCCTCAGTTGTTGGCAGTTTTTCTTTAGGACCTAATAATTGGTCACTGAAACCCCCACAGTTTCAGAAAGCTGCATATATCCTCTACAGTTGTTTTGGCAGGAGGTTTGCAAGTAGCCAATCCGAGAACATTATTCAGTATTCCTTGCTGCTGATTTGCTACTGCTCTGTAACCCATCTCCCTCAGATGCACCAGCATTTTGATATCATACCAGGTTGTTATACTGTGTAGCTATCTCAACTGTTCTTGGTTTTGTTCTTAAAGCCCTAAGATACCACTAGAATGCCCTGCACCTTCTAAGTCTTTATTAAATTAAATTACATAACTGCAGGAGACATAGCATATTTAGGGTTTAAACTATTAAAATAGACATTTACAGGTATTTTTCTGACCATATCTGAAATTCGCAGTTTTTCAGAATTCATGTGTGCTCTAGGAACGTAACCCCTGCAAATTCCAGGGGTCCACTTACTGAAGATAAAAACTACTTTAAAACTAAAACTTTTTTCAGAAACGTTTAAAATCCATTTACTATATTATATAAAATGTTTTTTAAAGAAAAATTACATGCATGCAAAGAAACCGTGACCTTACTCGGGGGAAAAATAACCAATGACAATAGAAATGCCCTCTCATTTGGCCCAGATGTTAGGTTTAGCAGAAAACTACTTTAGGGCCCTTTTTATAAATAAATTCAAATAACTAATGGAAAATATATTCAAAGAATTGTAAGAAAATATGAAAAAAGAAAAGGAGAACTTTAATAATGAAAAGCCAAGTAATTTTAAAACGAGTAACTTATCTTTCATAAATGATAGTGTAATAAAACCATTTCCAGATAAACAAAAAACAAAGACTTGAGAGACGATCTACCTTACAAAATATACTAAAATAAGTATCTCAAGTCATAAAGAATATCATGCAACTGTAACTCTAATCTGTGGGTGGATATAAAAGGTTGTGCATATATATATTTTTTCTTTTTTTAAATTTTTAATGGGGCATGAGATTATTTAAATCAATAACTGTAGCACTATTGTGTTGAGATTATAATGTATGCACATAATAATTATGACTATTAGCACAAAAGAAGGGAAAAGCATATGGAACTTCACTGGAGAAAAATCACTGTATTTTGCTACAGTTAATTCAATATTAACCTGAAGTCAATTAAAATTAGACGTGTGTTTTAATCCCTAAAACAGCCATCCATATCCGAAAAGAAAGTATCATCAAGAGAAATCATAGTAGTGTAGAAAAGATGTTCAGCTCCAAAAAGAGAAAAAGAGTAACAAAAAGAGAAATAAAAAAAGACATGAGACATAAAAATTACAGATAGTAAATGGCTGACAGGGTGACATATATTCAACAATATTAAAAATTATTTTGAGGTCTGAGGATGTAGTGCAGTGGAATAATGCTTGCTTAGCATGCACAAGCCCTGGGTTTAATCCCCAGTACCACAAAAGAATATGGAGGAGGGGGGATTCCAATCAAAATATAGAGATTTGAAGACAGGAAGAACTCAAGTTAGAGGGTAGCTTGGGCAACTTAGCAAAACCCTGTCTAAATTTTTTAAAATAATAAAAAGGACTCAAGATGTAGCTCAGTGTTAGAGTGCCCCTGGGTTCATTCAGTCCTCAGTATAAAAAAAAAATTTTTTTTAAGATTATCAGGCTGGATCGTATTTGAAGATATGAATATGTTTTCTTTTCTTTTTTTCTTTTTTTTTTTTTTTTTGTGGGTACTGGGGGGTCGACCTCAGGACCTCGCGCGCCAGCAGGCGCCCGTGCCGCTGAGCGATATCGTCGGCCCCTTTTTCGTATGTGGGTTCCGGGAGTCGAACTCGGGCCCTCGCGCTTGCCAGGCAGGCGCTTAAGCCGCTGAGCCATCTCACCGGCCCAGATATGAATATGTTGAAAGTAAAAGAGATGACAAAAAGTCATGAAATGAGTAAGTATGCAAATAAATCATTATTATTAGACACATAGGCTTAAAATGAAGAATGTCACTAGAAACAATAGGATGTCCTATAAATGAGTCAACACATTGGGAAGATGTACAATTATATATATTATATACATATATATGTGTGTGTGTGTGTGTGTATATACACACATATACAGAGCCCCAAAATACATAAAACAAGAACTGAAAAATTTGAAAGGAGAAGTTGTTCAACAGTTAAGAGTTGGAGATTCAATATTCCTCTCTCAATTGAAAACAACAGTGAGGGCATGTTTTTTCTTCTGATTTCTCCTACTATTACTTAACACTTTTTTTTTTTTTAATGTGGGTACCAGGAGTCGACCTCAGGACCTCGCGCTTGCCAGCAAGTGCTTATGCCGCTGAGCAGTATCACCGGCCCTTTTTTCCTTTTATGTGGGTACCGGGAGTCTAACTCAGGACCTCGTGCTTGCTGGGCAGGCACTTAGGCCGCTGAGCTATCTCACCGGCCCTTAACACTTTTAAATATTTCTCTTGATCATAGATTTTCTGCCTAATGTTAATTCTAAGGGCTTTATCAGTTCATATCAGGTTACAGATTTTTGGCAAGAATAATTTTTAGTTGAACATGATGACACATAACCTATAATGCCCCTTCCTGAAAGGCTGAGGCAGGTGGATCATAGTTCAAGGCCAGCCTAGGCTATATAGCATGACCCTGTCTGTCTGTCTGTCTGTCTGTGCGTCTCTCCCTCTCTCTCACTCTCACTCACAAACACACACACACACACACACACACAGTTTTTGTTTTGTTTTGTATGTTTTTTGTGGGAGTCTTTTTGCTTTATTTTGCTTTGTTTTTTCCAGTACTGAGACTGAAACCAGGGCCTTCACGCTGAGATCCATTCTCAGCTTTTGTTATATTTTTGAGACAGTCTTCCTGAGCTGCCCAGGCGGGACTCAAATTTGTAATCCTTCTGTCTCCGCCTCTTAGAATACTGGGATTACAGGGATGTACCACCATTTTCAGCCAGAAGGATAATTTTTATACTTTCTATTATATCAGAAAAACATATAACATTCACTTTTCCTGTATTAGTAATACTAACATTTCTGGGTAACCAAATAGCTGATGAGGCAAACTTTCTGAATAGAAGTGCCACTAGTAATAAATGGAGAAATGGTAGAATGAAAATATTAGTATTTTGACACCCAAATAATGAATCTAGACAACAACATCAGTGGCCTGTAGTTAATGAAAAGGTGATGGGAAACTTCAAAGTGCATATGTGGTCTGAAATCACCTGAACCCACTGGTTAAACTTAACACTATTGAAAACGAGACTACCACCATTAACGTGTTCCTGGGCAGGAAGGGGAAGGTGTCAGGGAGGTGTCTGGATATAATCCAGCTTCTAGAATTACCTACCAGTTTTCAAGAAAATACGGAGATAGAAGAATATGTTAAATGAGACTACAGGGATGCAAACAGCCAAATTCAGAATGTGGAAAAGCAATAACTATTAGAAATGAAAAAATTTAAAAGACATAGGGACATACCAGCCAAATGTAGTTGGATCCTTAATTTGAATAGATTGTAAAAAGACAATTTTTGAGGAAACTATGGACTGCATGTGAAATGTTATTAAGGAATTATTTCATTTCATTAGAGATGATGTTTTATTTTTAAGTCTTCTTCTGTTAGAGATATTCACTTAAATATTTAAGGGTGAAATTACTAGAATTTGCCTTAAAATGTTATTGGAATAAAAGTCTTTTCAGGAGACATGCTGAAACAAGAATTACAGGATGCGAATGGTTACTGCAATGCTTTGAATGTTTTTATATTTTCCATAATAAAAAAGTCCCAACCTTGACTAATGATAGCCCCTTCAAGGCTAATTTCTAGTCCTTTCACAGATGGTATCATTTTTGAGTACTTTCTTGCTTTCTTTCAGAACAAAATACCCAGGCTTACCTTCTGTAGCAAACTATTCCAAAACTTAGAGTCTTAAAACAATAAGCCTTCATTATTTTATACAGTTCTTGTGGGTCAGACGTTCACTAATGGCTTAGCTGTGAGGTCTTTGCTGGGGTTACAGTCCAGATGTTAGTCCTTGTTTTAGCACTTGAAGGCTTGACTGGGATTGCAGAGTCCACTTACATAATGACTCACTCATGTGGCTGACAAGTTCATACTACTGGAAGGAGATCTTGGACCTTCTCCACATGAACCTCTCTGTAGGACTGTTTGAGTCTTCTCAGCACATAGCTGCTGACCTCCCCCAGAGCAAATGAATAGATGGTCAGGTGGGCACAGCTGTGTCTTTTATGACAGTCTCAAAAATCACACAGTATTATAATATCACACCAGCGACATAGCTCAGTGGTAGAGCACTTGCCTAGTGTGTGTAAGGCTTTAGGCTCATTCCTGAGTAGTGCAAAAAAATTTTATTTACATAATAATTTTTAAATTACACAATTTAGTTACTGTGGCACCCTGTTGGCCACCGAAGTCAGCCTTATTTGGGGGTAAAGACTACAAGGGCATGAAGAGCTGGAAATAGAAATCATTAGTTATCTTAAAGCCTGAGTTCCACACTACTGTAGCACAGGAATCCACCGTTTCTCCTTTGACCCATGGTTCCTTTTAATAAAGAGGTAAAGATCAAAATCTTGGCACTAAGAATATTGATTACTAACAAGTTAATAATTTCTGCTAGGCAACTTGAGAATCTATCTCACACATTCATTATTTCTGACTCAAATTTAGCCTGACTTTTTAACCTCTTGAATTGTAAGGTTTTTCTACTTTTACTTTTTTGAAGTAAACATTATAAGAAGTAAAAACCAAGTAAAAAGATGTATTCAGTGAAATCTTACTTGTATACCTCTTTCTACCCTCTATTCCAGTAACCATTTTTATTTGTGTTCTAGTTTATCCTTCCAGTATTTTGTTTTGCATATACATGTAAATGCTGGTACTCATATAGATAAATGTATTCTTATTCCCCATTCTTCCTGCCTGCCAGTCATTTATAAAAGATTGCATACATTATATACTGTTCTGTACATTTTGTATTTAATTGTGTATCTTGGGTATTAATCCATAACTATTTGGATAACTTCATTTTCTTATGGCTGTACAGTATCCATAATGAGGATGAACTGTTGAAAGTTGCCTATTGACAATGTTTTGGATTATTGCTAGTTTTTTGCTATTAGAAATAATGTATGTGTGTCGTTTCATACTTGTACAAGTTGTGTTGATAGGATAGATTGCCAGAAATGGAATTTCTAGATCATAGGGAATATATGCATATAATTTTGTTAGATATTGTCAAATTCCTTTTTCAGTGGTGACATACCATTTTTGCTGTTTCATCAGAGGTATGTTCATGTGTGCAAAGTGCCTGACATAATGAAAAAATAACAGAACTGTATCCTCAGACTTTTTATACATTGTCACATGAATTTTATGATTTCTCAATATTCTGAATCCATTCCTAAACATATATTCCACTGTATGTGTTGTTTCCTTAGTTACTTTGCACAGAACTAGACAAAGTAACTGGTAAATCATTCCAAAGTGGTTGTTCAACCTCTTAATTATATAAAATAATCAGAAGGCATCTTCTTTCTCATTTGGGGTTTACATTTATGAAGTGGCATTTTATGTTGGAATATTTCTGTTTATGAAACCATTCAACATTATGATGGTAAATCCCGTCAGGAAAATTACAAAGTGCAGAATACTTTGGGGAAATTATCTTAGCCTGAGCTTACAGTTTAATATTTTATTCTTTTTTTTTTTTTTTTTTTTTTTTGTGGGTACCGGGGGATTGACCTCAGGACCTCGCGCGCCAGCAGGCGCCCGTGCCGCTGAGCGATATCACCGGCCCCTTTTTCGTATGTGGGTTCCGGGAGTCGAACTCGGGCCCTCGCACTTGCCAGGCAGGCGCTTAAGCCGCTGAGCCATCTCACCGGACCTAATATTTTATTCTTGAAACCACTTGTGGTTTAACAAGTTGGATACAAACTAAAGGGATGAACATTATCAACTTAAATTTGTTCTGTGACCACAGGCTATACCTTTCTCTAGACTACCACCTAACAGATTTATGAGCTTAGTTATAAGAAGACTAAATAGAAATGAATCTAGAAGTATCATTCATGTATGCTTTAAAAGAACATGATAATTAGCTTCTGGTGACATCAAAAAATCATCCTTCAAAAAATGTCTGTGTTTAACATAGGGAAGATCAGTATAAACACATTGAGATTAAAACTTGACAAAAACTTAATTTTTTCAGTATTTTAAAATTTGTTTTAATCACTTCTTGGCCTTTTGGCTAAAATCAAATGTAAAATTTGTTTTATAGAAATATTTGTGTTTTTATTTAAGTTAAGCAAGTGATAAGTTACCTAAACTTCAGCTATTTAATAAAGCAATGGTGTGTGTTAAATACATTTGCATAAAACTGGATGTATTTATTTTATTAGTTTAAGTTCCTCTTAAAATTTTTGGTTGTATTATCTACCACTGCTTCATCATTCTGTGTAATATTTTAGATTCATAAATCAGCACATTGACACTCTTACTCTTTTACCATTTTAATTTATTTCTAGGTGCTAACTGCCAAAGAAAGGAAAACTCAAATTGATGATAGAAACAAATTGACTGAGCATTTTATTATAACACTTCCTATGTTACTATCAAAGGTACAGTCTGATTTACAGTTTTGTGATAATGTACCATTGAGTATGCTTTCAGTCTACTATTAAAATAGTTACTGCTTTTTCTTTGATGCTTCTCATTGTAGTACTCTGCAGATGCGGAAAAGGTAGCAAACTTGCTACAAATTCCACAGTATTTTGATCTAGAAATCTACAGCACAGGTAGAATGGAAAAGGTAAGATATTGAAATTCAAATTCTACTACCAAAGTAGTTTTATTAACTGCATTATTTTATTTTCATGTATTCATATGCCCGTATTTGTTACTTGGCGGGCGCTGACTTTTGTCATCATTAAGTATAACAGTTTTTCTTTTCTTTTCTTTTTCCTCAGCATCTGGATGCTTTGTTAAAACAGATTAAGTTTGTTGTGGAGAAACATGTAGAATCAGATGTTCTAGAAGCCTGCAGTAAAACCTATAGCATCTTATGCAGTGAAGAATATACCATCCAGAACAGAGTTGACATAGCTCGGAGCCAGCTGATTGACGAGTTTGTAGACCGATTCAATCATTCTGTGGAAGACCTGTTGCAAGAGGTCTGTTCTAAAATTAATGTGTTTATATAATAGTTTGGGCTAATAATTATTATTATTATTATTATTTTTTTTTTTTTTTTTTAGAAATCTTTTTTTTTTTTTTTTTGTGGGTACCGGGGGGTCGACCTCAGGACCTCGCGTGCCAACAGGCACCCGTGCCGCTGAGCGATATCACCGGCCCCTTTTCTATATGTGGGATCCGGGAGTCGAACTCGGGCCCTCGCGCTTGCAAGGCAGGCGCTTATGCCGCTGAGCCATCTCACCGGCCCCAAGGGCTAATAATTATTCAGGATAGCTGAGTGTATAAATTATTTCTGTTGCAAAATAAAACCCAATACAACTCTTTAGTCCTTTCAGAATTTAGACGCATTATTTTGCCAGTGTATCCTATAGTAATCAATCTTAATAGGTTATTTTTATGCTATCCTTGTTTTTCCTTTTGTTTTTTTTTAAATATATTTTTGTTGTTGTTGTTGAAGCCATCAGTAGTTTTTTCTGGAAGAGGGTGTTGTTTTCTTGAGACAGGGTCTCACTGTGTAGTTCAGGCTGGCCTTGAACTCACTCTGAAGCCCAGGCTGGCCTCGAACTCGCAGTGATCCTCCTGCCTCAGCCTCCCGAGTGCTGGGATTACAGGTGAGCACCATCATGCCTGGCATTTTTCCCTCTTTCAGGGAAAGTCTTCTCAAGGTCTGGTTTTCTTAACCCATTTCATTTCCTATTCTGGAACCTAATTTGTATTTTAATATCATTGAAATAGTATGATATGCTGATGAACATACAAATTAAATGTACTTATAAGGGATGCATAATCACCTTGAAAAGCAGCACACTGTTAACAACAATTTAGTTTTATTTCTGGGATACCTTACTTGCTCTCTCTTTCCCAATGTATATGGCAATCTAGAATTCTGTAATTCTCTGTGCACTGACTACTAGGCTAATAGGATTTTCCTTTTAATTCATGTAACTGATTTTTAAAAGACTTTCTCCTGCTATTTGAACTTTTCATATTTTTCAAACATGATTTTTCATTATGATTTTTAAATTACAGATATAACTGAAAATCAGTAAAATTCACCCCCACCCCTCATACTGGGAATTGAACCCAGGGCCGTCAACATCCCGGACCCTTTATTTTTTATTTTGAGACAGGGTCGCAATAAGTTGCCCAGGCTAAGTTCAAACTTGAGTTCCTCCTGCCTCAGCCTCCCAGAATACCAGTATTACAAGTGTGTATCACTGTGCCTAGCTCAGTAAAATCTATGAAGTAATGATTCAAAATCTTTCAAGACAGGAGCATAACTCAGTGTTAGCATGTTTACCTAGCACACATGAGGTCCTGGGCTCAAATATCAACCCCACCAATAAAAAGAACAAAGAACTTTGAAATACCTCTTCAGCAATGTCAAAGAATGTATTCATAATATTAATTAGAAAAGTGAACAAAGTTATGTTTATCACATTTAAATGCATAAATTGCCGATTTCTAGATATTGGGATTATGGCATTTCTTTTTCATATTTGATTTTCTTATTTACCATGAATGTGTACTACTTATATAATAAAGATTTTTTCAGTTAAGTATTAATAGACTTCAGTGTGAATTTAAGCTATGTTAATGAGATGATATTTATTATTTATAGGGTGAAGAAGCTGATGATGATGATATTTACAATGTTCTTTCCACCTTAAAGCGGTTAACTTCTTTCCACAAGTATGTCATTTTATTTAAAGTAGATCTAGTGAATAGCATATACTAACCAAGATATACAAGCTGATTGTGGTGTTTAATATTCATGTAACAATGGGAAGTTTTAGCGAAATATTGAGATGTTATTTTTCTACACTATTCCAAGTTTTTCCAGCTGAATTATGTTTTATCATTTAATTAAGGTACATGATTTATTAATCTAATGATAATTTATTTAATGCACTGAATGTAACAAATTAGATAAACTTAATTTGCCAGAGTTTTATATATATAATTTTTAATCGATGGCTTTAGAAATCTTGCTAAATATTGGTGGGGATTTGAAGATGGTCATAGGATATGAAATTTCAACTAGAAAGGAGGAATAAATTCAAGATATCTACAACATGATGATGATAGTTAACACTGTTACATTCTAGATAATTACTGAGAGTAGAAAAAAAGAATAGAAGGAAAAATGGAAGCAAAGCTTTTGTAAATAAGGAAGGGAAGTGGGTTTGAAGGGAGGGGAGGGGAATGGGGAGAAAAAGAAAAATCAAAATATATACATGTACAAATTCCCTATGATGAATGCTATCATTATGTGTATCTAAAATGTACCAATAAAATTAATTTTAAAAAAAGAAAATTACTGAGAGGAGATTTTAAGTGTTCGTACCACAAAAAACAAATTAGCTCTATTTAGGCATTCCACCACATCCACAAATTTCAGAACAACAACAAAATGAATTTGTGTAAAATTTTTTAAAAAGAAAGATTACTTATGTATAGAATATGAGCTTAAGTTGACCATGTAATAGATGATGCTTTTTTGTTGTTGATTTTTTAAATGAAATCCTAATATTCCGTATGCATAATAAATGTATATAATATAACTTTATTTGTGAAAGTAAATAAATGAAAATGTGGAGGGAAAGCCACAAAACTCAATCCTTTGGGCTTTTACCTTGAGTTGTTCTTGTTTGGTTATTACCACTGTGTTCTTAGATTTGAATAAGGAAGAGAGACTCAGATGAATGAAAAATGTGTTTTCAAATTGTAATTTGCATATCCCTTGGAATGAGATATGCTTATCTGTTCCATGAAGAAAGGAAAACAGAACTTTGTTGTCAAAAGAAGATTTGGTTATGATGGTTAATTAATAGTTCACATTTTAAAAGCAGTTTCTGAAATTCAAAGCTTTTATCCTGTCTGGTAGCACATTCCTATAATCCCAGCTACTCTGGAGTCTGATGCAGCAGGATCCCTTGAGCCCAGGAGTTCAAGATCAGCCTAGGCAACTCTATGAATGAATGAATCTAAGCATTTTATTTATATACAAGTACATTTTTGAAATTCCATAGAAAAATAAGCTCTTTAAAAAATATTCTCATGTAAAGATGAAAGTTGGCAGCCAGTATCAAAAGGAGCATTTTCAGTGCAGTTCATGAGAATTTAAAATCTTGTTCAGAAGTCTTCAGCCCATATAAATAGCTGTACCATATAAATAGATACACTACTTTTTTTTTTTTGAGACATGGTGTCAGCTATGTAGTCAGGCTGGCTTCAAACCCAAAATCTTTTTGCCTCACTTTCCAGATTTCTTTCCCGTATTTCCTTTCCCCTAGTTTTGCCTTCATTTTCTTCATAAACACAAATCTCTTCGTCAAGAAATACACGTAACCATATATTTTTAAATTATGAATGGGTTTGTTTAAAATACATAAGAAAGGTTACTCATGTAAAGAATATGAGCTTAAATTAGCCATGTGATTGATGACATTTTATTGCTGTTGATTTTTGTAACGAAGCTCTTTTTTATTATTTTTTGTCTCCCCACCACCACCACCACACACACACACTTGAACATATTCTTTATGGCTCTTTTTCAGTTCTGTAAGAAAACAAAGTTATTTTGTTCTTCTTAATAAAATTGAGCTTAAGGTTTTTTCCATTATAGAATAAAGTTAATGCATCTTTTGTTTATTTTAGTGCTCATGATCTTACAAAATGGGATCTGTTTGGTAATTGCTACAGATTATTGAAGACTGGAATTGAGCATGGAGCTATGCCAGAACAGGTAGGGATTTATTGATATTCTTTCTGTGTTGTTATAAAAATAAGGTTCCCTGAAATCAGATGATTATCAAAAGTCTTTTATAGGAAGTAGTTAATTCTTCAACGCAGCCACCCCCTTTTAGAATTATTGCCACAGTTTTGAATACCACTGGTAGGTATATTCAGATGTGTTAGATCAGAAAAAAATAGAGAACTTTTTAAAAGTGTAATTAGTAACATATTAATTGTACAAATTAATGGGATTCATTGTGATACATACATACACAGTGCATTTATCATGTCCATCCACCCTTCTTCTGCCCTATCCCCCTTTAAACCCCCTTCCTAATCCCTAGTGATCCTCCTACTTTCAGATAGTGCTGTTAAGTCCATTTGATCTGTAGTGTAACTTAATTTTAATGTTTCTTTATTGATTTCGGGAGTGGTGGGTCTGGATGATCTATCTGTTGATTGCAGTAAGACATTGTAGTCTCCTGCTATTATTGTATTGGAGTCTATCTTTTTCAGTCTAGTAATTTTTGATTTATAAAATTGGGTGCTCCAAGATTTGGTGTATACATTAATAATCATATCTTCTTGATCAGTTCATCTTTTGATCATAAAATAGTGACCTCTGTCTCTTCTTCAAAGTCTGTTTCATTAACTATAAATGTAGCCATTCCAGCTGGCTTTCAGTTTACATTAGCTTGGAAAATCATTTTCCATTTTTTTACTTCCAGTTTGAGTGTCTTTAGAACTGACCTTAGTTTCTTGTGGACAGCATATTGTTGAGGACTGTTTTTAAATCCATTCAGCCAGTCTGTCTTTTAATTGGACAATTAAGACCATTTGTGTTTAGAGTTATCATTGTAAGGTATGGGCTAGTTCTTGTCATTTTATTGATTTCCTTCTGGTTGTTTTGAATATTTTTATTTTACTTCTGCTCTTATTCATCTTTCTGGTTTGATTGTTTACTGTATTGACGATGTTCGATTCATTCCTATTTCTCTTTTGTATATATACTCCTTTAATGGGATTTATATTTTTTCATGTGCTCTCATGATAATGGTTATCTTTTTTTTTTTTTTTTTTTAACTCTGCGTGTAGAATTCCTTTAAGCATCTTTTTTTTCAGTGTGTATTTGTTTTAAAACAGGGTCTCACTCTAGTTCTGGCTGTCCTTGAACTCACTATGTAGCCTTAGATGACCTCAAACTTGCTCCAGTCCTCCTGCCTTAGGCTCCATGTGCTAGGATTACAAGCATGTGCCACAATGCCCAGCCCATAAATGTCTTTTGTAAGGCTGGTCTTGTGTTTGTGAATTCCCTTAGTTCATACCTATCTTGGAAGATCTTTATTTCTCCTTAAATTCTAAAGAATTGGTTGACAGTTACTTTCTTTTAGGACTTGAAATACATTATTCTGTGTCTTCCTGACCTTTAGGGTTTATGCTGAGAAATCTGCTGGTAATCTAATGGGTTTGCCTTTAAATATTCTTTGTCCTATACTTTTGACAGTTTAATATGTCATGGAGAGATTCTTTTCTGGTCATGTCTATTTGAGGTTATAAAGGTCTCTTTTACCTAGATACCCATGTATTTCCTAAGATTTGGGAATTTTTCTGCTATTATTTCGTTGAACAGGTTTTCTATGCCCTTGACCTTTATTTCTTCTCCTTTAGATATGCTGATTATGTTAATTTTTTTTTTTGTGTGTGTGGGTACCGGGGGTCGACCTCAGGACCTCGCGCGCCAGCAGGCGCCTGTGCCGCTGAGCGATATCACCGGCCCTTTTTTCGTATGTGGGTTCAGGGAGTCGAACTCGGGCCCTCGCACTTGCCAGGCAGGCGCTTAAGCCGCTGAGCCATCTCACCGGCCCTCAGTTGACTTTTTTATCTGACTTTTTGAGCTCTTTATTTCCAACATATCTGTCTGGTTGTATTTCAGTTTCTGAATTTCTCATTTATATCCTGCCTGGTGTTCCTCATTTTATTTTGCCACTTACCTGTATTCTCTTGAATTTCATCAAGTTTTTTAAAATCATTCCTTTATCAGCCATGCCATCTACTTTGCTGTCTTAGGAGTTAGAAAGTTAAAATCTCAGGAGCTGTCTTTATTACCTTCTTTTTAATACTTCTTGTGTTTGTTTTTTTGATGTCGTTTGTTTTATTTTGATACTGAGGATTGAGTCCAGGGCCTTTGCACTGTACTACATCCCCAGCGCTTTTTTTTTTTTTTTTTTTTTTTTGGGGGGGTTTTTTTTTGTGGTTTTTTTGTGGGTTTTTTGGGGGGGGGTTGAGGTTTGTTTTGTTTTGTTTTGTTTTCTGATGTTTTGAGACAGGGTCTCACTATGTAGTTCAGGCTGGCCTTGAATTCACTATGGAGCCCAGGCTGGCCTCAAACTCAGTAATCCTCCTGCCTCAGCCTCCCGAGTACTGGGATTATTGGCATGCACTACCATGCCTGGCTCTCTTCTGCTTTTATGTGATGGCCTTCTTAGTAAGTACCTTTTGCCCAATGATGTATCTTGGTGTATCAGTTTGTTTTCAATGTTGAGTTTATTTATAGCTGAACACCAAAGTGTAATCACCCTGTAACTTCTTCAGCTGTGATAAGCAGATTTGGGAATGGGGCATACCACATCAGAGTCAGAGATACCCACTAGCTTTGCAGTTCTTACAAGAGTGGGAACACTCTGGCATTACAGGCAGGTATGGTGTAGACAGCAGAGTATGTGGATATAGGGTGCACTGTCTGTGGTTGCTCCTACCATGGCAGTGATAGCCCATGTTGGCTGATGGTTTCCACACACGCTACTGATATTTGTTGTTACTTAAAAGCAATTGTGTCAAGCATTGTGGTGCATATCTGTAATCCCAGCACTCAGCAAGCAGAGGCAGGAGGATCACCACAAGTTCAAGGCCAGCTTGGACTTCATAGCAAGACCATCTTTCAAAAAAAAAAAGGGGGGGGCCAGTGAGATAGCTCAGTGGCATAAGCGCCTGCCTGGCAAGCGCGAGGTCCTGAGTTCGACTCGCGGTACCCACATACAAAAAAAGGGCCGGTGATATTACTCAGCAGCATGGGCACCTGTTGGCATGTGAGGTCCTGAGTTTGACCCCTGGTACCCACAAAAAAAAAAAAAAAATAGTCGTGATATTTGTTGCACTAATTGTGATGAATGTCTTGAAGCTCTTGTCCTCTAATTAGACACTGTTACAGATCTAGGTACTTAATGGGGAACAATGAGTGCACAGTGGTGGCTCCCCCTCTGTGATATAAACACAGATATAAGTCTTGTCAGCAACACATGATCTGACAAAATGCAGATAGAGGACCCATGTATGTCTAGTGTCAGAAGTTTGTGTTATTCTTCTTTACTGCTATTTGGGAATGTCTACTCAGGAGGAGGACCTCAGACACCCCCTAGTTATACCCACCATTGGACAGGTTGGTGGCCGGGAGCTTTTGCCTTTCTTATCCTTTAAGTAGAAGTGTCCACCAGGGTTGGACTAGGACTGAGTTGTGGTTCTAGGTGGACCGTTCCTGTCAGCTGGGCTAGGACTATACCTCAGTCACAGAGCTACCCACCCAAGATTCTGGGCTTGATCCCCAGCACCACAAAAATAATAATTAAAAAGAGGAAGAAAGGATTCCTCACAACCAAATTGCTTGGAGGAGCAGGCAAGGATGGATGATTATGGCCTATCCCAAGCAAAGCTGCTCTTCATGTCTTCTTAAATTATGCACCCTACAGGCAAGACATTGGTCAGGGGTGTTTCTTGTCCTCTGCCACCCCAGTTCTTTCAGTTGTACCAACCAGGTATTGTACAGGAATGAGTTCCAGCTGAAACAGTTGAAATCCTCTCAGCTGAGTTTCTCACCTGAACGAGCACAGAATTTCGGCAGTGCCTGGCATACTTTCTCTCCACAGCTTTTCAGGCTGCGCACCCTGGGGGTGGGGAAAAAGCAAGAGCCATGGTGGAACAGCAGAGGATAATAGGGGAACTATGAAGTTTTGTGCTACAAGGGGGACACCAGAAAACTAATTGTTTGTCACCCTATGTTCTGACCCATAAAAATCACATGTAACTGGTCACACCCTTGGTCTCAGAGGATAGATTCCCTGAACCCCAATTCTAGAGAATTGTGCCCTCTGCTTCCTTTTCATCATACCCACATTCCCCATAACATGGAACTTTCAGCAGATTTGTGTCACAGTCACTGCCATGAGCCAGAATTATCTTTTGAGGCAGGTACTTGCTGAGGCAGTTATGTGAAATAACCAGAGGGTCCCAGATGGAAATATGCAGAGGTTTTGTCCCCCAGAGCAATACAAACTTAAAATTAGGGATCTTATAAAGAAGGATCCCAGCTGCATTATCGTGGGATGTGCCATGAACTTCTGTAAAGCCTGCCCCCTGTACAGATATAGGGGCAGGTCTAAGCCTCTTATCTGTTAAGGATGTGTCTGGCAGGTGCCATCTTCACAGATAAAATTTACTAGGATGCTTGCATTTTTACCCCCACAGAGGGGAACTCGCAGGAGATAGGTACTGGGGTGTTTCATTTCTCTTGCTATGCTGTTGTCCCAAAGCTCTGGATTTTACCAGATTTCCATCTTCTGCCATTGAGTTCCAGTGTTTTCCCACAGCCACTCACCTCTACATGCTGCTGCACACCTGTTGCTTCTAATTCTGTCCTGGGAAGGAGCAGGCAAGTGCTGGGTGCCTCTATTCCCCTATCTTGTGCCCTCCAAAATAACAAAATTTAGCTATATTTTATCTTAAAATTTAAACATTAAGGTAAACATTATTGCTTTTCTAGGAAAAATGCTGTTAATTACTATCAAAGCAATTCCAAAACTTTTGATTATTATGTAATGAAAATTTCTGATTATGACTGTGTTTCAGGTACTGTTCTAGGTGTTGATAATATTAGGACATGGCATGGCTTAGTTTTTGGAGTAGAAGCATAGTTAAATAAATTTGAGAACTTTTAGTAGGTTTTAAAGTTTCTGTATTCACATACAAATTGGAGTGTAGGGTGCAAGAATTCAACAGACTTGGGCTACTCTAAAAGAGACTTAAGTAGAATAATTATCTTAATTCTGTATGAGAATGAGAAGAATTATTTTGTATACTGTGGACACTGATGAAGACCAAAATGCCAACTTCACAGTTAGGTGTAGGTAATGTTTAGGAATTACTCATTCTCATTTGGTGATATGGAATGCTTAGATGATATTTTTACTCTAAAGCAATAAGAATTTCAATAGATAATTTCATATTAAAATTTAACTAAAGAAGCCAGATGCAGTGATTCCTGGGACCCACTGACCCAGATAGGAGGACCTTGGAGTCCAGCCTGAGCAATATATAGTGAGACCTCCATCTCAAAAAAAATTTTTTAGGGGCCGGTGAGATGGCTCAGCGGCTTAAACGGCTGCCCGGCAAGCGCAAGGGCCCGAGTTCGACTCCCGGAACCCACATACGAAAAAGGGGCCAGTGATATCGCTCAGCGGCACGGGCGCCTCCTAGCGCGCGAGGTCCTGAGGTCGACCCCCCGGTACCCACCAAAAAAAAAAAAAATTTTTTTTTAAGTTAATTACAGAAAGTGTTTTATTATTGTTATGATTCTTTTAAATTGCCTGACATGATTCATATAGTTGTTGCTTGATTGATTCATATTCATAATCACAAAATGATATCTACAATGATTTGTGTCATTTATATTCATTTATTTGGACTCTACTGTAAGAATAAATTTTCCTAAATCTATTTATCATTCATTCATTTAAAAACAATTTATTTCTTTGAGATAGGTTCTCACTATGTGGTCCACGCAGGCCTTTATTTTATTTTATTTTATTTTATTTTTTTTGTGGGTACCGGGGGTCGACCTCAGGACCTCGTGTGCCAGCAGGCGCCCGTGCCACTGAGCGATATCACCGGCCCTTTTTTCGTATGTGGGTTCCAGGAGTCGAACTTGGGCCCTCCGCTTGCCAGGCAGGCACGTACCCCAATGAGCCATCTCGCCGCATGCAGGCCTTTAATTTGCTGTGTAGTCCAGGCTAGCCTCAAACTCTCAATCCTCCTGCCTCAGCCTCCTGAGTGCTGGGATTACAGGGGAATACCACTAAATCTGGCTGCTTCATTATCAGTATAAACTCTTTAATTCCTATTTTACTCAGCTTGTTAAAATTTAATATTCATGATATTTATGTTAGTGATGCTATTGTTACAGCTTTGCCCAGTGGGACTCCTTTCAAACCATTTCTGTGTGCTTTTCATATTTTTTTGAGCATGTCCAGTGAGAATATGTTGCAAGGTCTGCTTAAACCCTTCCCTGTGCTAATGAATTTTTAACCCATGAAAAGTATCAAAAGATATTACAGTTCTTTTTTTTAGTTAATTTTATTGGTACACTTTTGATATACATAATGATCTATTCATCATAGGGAGTTTATACCTGTACATAATATATCTTGAGTCTTATTTTATTCCCCATTCCCCTCCCCTCCCTTCAACCTTTTCCATTTCCATTTACAAAAGCTTTGTTTTCATTTTTTTCTCGTAATTTTTTTCCCTTTCCCCTTCTTTCCCTTCCCCCTCCCCCTTCTGGTTCCCCTTTCCATTTGAACATTTTCTTCCTGCTTCCCAATATCTGTCATCCATTTTGGTCTTTATTTACCATTTGGGTTTCTCACACAAGCAAAACCATGCAATATTTAAACATGTGTCCTATTATCTCACTTAAAATTACATTCTCAAGGTACATCCATTTACCTAAAATTATAGTTCTATAACATAATAATCTTTTGCTTGTGAAGAACCCACATTTCCGAATTTGTGGTAGTATCTCTTCATACAATTTTTGTGAAATAAAACCAAGAGACACTTAAATTATCTCTATCCTGCTTTGTGGCTTTCTATTTGCTGTTGGTGTAATTTTGTTTTAATATTGTCTTAGTCTTTTCATATATTCATTTCTTTAAGATTAGGCTACTTTCATTTCACTGATGATAAAACTGAAGTATAAAGATATTAAAAGTTTGACTAAGGTTACACAGCTATGGTACACTCAAACCAAGCTTTTTTTTTTTTTATTAAAATTTGAGTGTTTGAGAGTGTGTGTGTGTGTGTGTGTGTGTGTGTGTGTGTGTGTGTGTGTGTACCGGGGGTCAACTTCAGGACCTCATGTGCCAGCAGGCGCCTGTGCCGCTAAGCAATATCACCGGCCCTTTTTTTCCTTTATTTGGGTACCGGGAGTCGAACTCAGGACCTCGCGCTTGCCAGGCAGGCGCTTATGCTGCTGAGCTATCTCACCAGCCCAAAAGATTTTTTATTAATACATGTTGGTTGTACAGTTATGTTCATCATGGAGAGTTAGTACATGTATATAACACATCTTCTTTTTTACCTCGAACAAAGCTTTTAAATTCTTTATCCATATTTTCTGCTACTAATATGTTACTGCCATTTATGGCAGCTCAGGGTATACTTTTGTTATTTACCATGCCTTCTTTTCCCTACCTCATAACCTTTTGATGTTTACTGCATGCAGATTTGTTTTTTCCTTGATCTCTTTTTTTCCAAATGTCTTTCATGGTATTTCAGTGGGAACTGTGGGGGAGAGATTAGATGCCTAGTACCTAATCTGTCATTATGAACTAGAAACACATTATTCAAACTGAACATAATATAGGGGGTAATTTAGGCCAGATTATTTGTGGGGTGGTAGATTATAGTGTATTGCATGTAGTGATAGAGTCATGCTTTCCTAGAAGACTACACACTTATTTCCCTGATTGGCCTTAGAAATGATTTCATTTACTTTTTATTGTTCCTTGTGCATACTGTATCAGACATCTTACAATTCCTCTGTCCACCATCTATACAAGGCTTCTAGGTTCAACACCAAAGAAAACAAAGAACAGGAAACAGAATGCTTTCCTTTTCTTTTTTGCCACACACATAGAAAAACATATATCCAACTTGCTTCCAACCTAGTCATTATTTACAAAAAAAAAAAAAAAAAAATGGAATACCAGGTCCTGAAGGTATCATGAGTACAGTATTGGAAACAACCTTTAATCTCAAGAGTCTTTTGATCTTTTTTATAAATGCTACCTGTGGAATGTCTTTTCTTGTCATATTCTTAGGCCCTACTAACCATGTTTTTAGTTTAATCACTCATGTACAATGGACCCTTGACTTATGAACTCAATTAGTTCACGAGGGCTGGTTGTAACTCATGTTGGTTGTAAGTCAAGACTCTTTTTCCCATAAGAAATAATGGAAATACCCATAATGCGTTCTGAACCTCCCAAAGCACCCCTTAACTAACCTTTTCATAATTTACCAAAAACACCAATAATTTTCCTAGTGTATTCACAAAAAAGCTACAGAATGTGCTTAGTTTACCAGAAACAACAATTTCATACTGTACTCACTATTCAAGTCGACATCTTTGGCTTGCAGGAAGGGAGGACAAAGTGGAAGGTGGTTATTGTTTGGAAGGAGAGTCCCCTTCCATAAGAACGTCAGGAATCTGCTCTCTGTGTCCTTTTCTCCTCAGGAGAGGAGGGTCTGTAGCCCACTAGGACCTGCATCTGGCTCACTAGGACTCAACCTTTCCATAACTAAAAACTGGTCTAAGGTTGTCTGTTTCTGTCTTTTCTTTAACACTGTTCTGTAGTATGACATCACATTGTCATTAAGCAAGTGAATGTAACGATTGGCTTTTTCTCATCTCGGTGGGTCTTCTCTACAAATGTTTGTAGTTCCATCCATTTTTTCAGGATTTCCTTTGTTTCAGAAACTTTGCTGCACTGATTGTTGATACTCCCGCTCCTCTTTAGAAAGCACCTCAGCTGCCATTCTCTGTTGCTCAGCCGGAAGTTGCTGAAGTTCCTCTGTAGACAGTTCCTGTTTTTGTTGCTTCAACCGTTTCTCAACATCACTACTGTCTGCCTGCAAGCCTGTGGACTCTGCTATAGTGACAGTATTATCAACCACAGGGTCAGTTGGAGACTCAGACTCCTCTACACAGCCTTCAAAGTCTCTCTCATATATAATTTTAGGCCACACGTTCTTCCAGGCAGATCTGTTTCCTTAGATGTTGGCCCAGGATTTCTCAAATAACCCACACAGGAAAGGATGTTGTAATGTTCCTTCCAAAACTCTTTAAGGGTTAAGTCTGTATCTGAGACCATCTGGAAGCACTTCAGGAACAGTTCCTTTGTGTATAGCTTCTTAAAGTTAGCCATAACCTGCTGGTCCATAGGCTTCAGTAGAGGAGTTGTATTAGGTGGGAGGAACTCGACTGAGAGCCATGGGAATTCTTCAGCCAGTTCTTTCAAATCTCGTAGGTGAGCCAGGAGCATTGTCCATGATGAGGAGGGCCTTGAGTGGTAAACCTTTGTCTCTAGATATTTCTTAACAATAGCACAGAAAGCTTCCCTGATCCACTCAAGAAAAATTACTCTTGCCGGTGAGATGGCTCAGCGGCATAAGCGCCTGCCTGGCAAGCGCGAGGGCCCGAGTTCGACTCCCGGATCCCACATACGAAAAAGGGGCCGGTGATATCGCTCAGCGGCACGGGTGCCTGTTGGCGCGCGAGGTCCTGAGGTCGACCCCCTGGTACCCACAAAAAAAAAAAAAAAAAGAAAAATTACTCTTGTTACCCAGGCTTTTGCATTAGGTCTCCACATGACCCCTAGCCTATTCTTCATGACTTTATGTTTTCTGAACACTCTAGGGGTCTCAGGGTAATAAACCAAGAGAGGTCATCACTCAAGTTGGCACATAGCAGTAAGGTCAGCCTTTCCTTCAAAGGCTTGTGGCCTGGCATTTTCTTCTTTTCCTGGATAATGTATGTTCTCCTGGGCATTTTTCTTCCACAAAAGGCCAGTTTTATCACAGTTGAAAACCTGATGAGAACAAAAGCCATTTCTCTGTGTCATCGTTTTGAAGTGGTGTATGTAATTTTCAGTGGCCCTTTTATCAGTCCTGCCTGCTTCACCATTCCTACTTATACTGTGAGCCCCAGTTCACACTTTAAAAATTGTGAAACCACCCTTACTGGTGCAATGTTTCACCATTATCACTCATTGATGGTTTATCCTTTATGAGATCTGCATTTATAGCCCTAGCTTTTTCACAAATTATAGACTCAGACAGGCTATAACCTCCACACTAATTATACCCTTTCTACCTCGTCTTAACACTATTGATCATGACTTGGTAATTTGAGTAACACTTTCAGCTGTTGCTAGCTTCCTTATACAAATCTTTTCTCTGTAAGATTGTCAAGATGGTGGATTTCAACATGCTGTACATATTAGTGAGATCAGTCAAACGAACACTACTCTCATATTTCTCCACAATTTCCTTCTTTTTTATTGTGATTGCTTTGTTTACCTTTCTTCCCTTCCTTAGCTTCTTTTCTAACTTTTTTGGAGCCATTTTGATAGCAGTAATCATAGTGATTATATAAAGCACTGACCAAAATTGTGTACACTTACATATGCTTTTCTGGCATCCCAAGTCTTTGTTTACAACTGCACAAGCAGCTGGCATGTGGGTCATAACTCAAGACTTTGGTTGTAAGTTAAGATTAAAATTCTGGTCGTAACCCAAGTTGTTCGTATGTGAGACTGGTCATAACTCAAGAGTCCACTCCGTTCTCTTGTAGATCACAACAGAAACTTATTTTTGTCTTAATAACCTCAGTTTTATCACCAATCTAGGCTTTGTTCTAAACTGTGTATGTACATTAGAAACCTTTATGTAATTACCCCCCTTTTTTTAAAACTAAATGAATACTCTCAAATACTGTTGTGAGTATAGACTGGTATAACTTCCTTTAGAAGGTTATTTGCTTAACACGATCAAAATTGAATGTAGGCATACCCTTCATTTGAACATTTGTAGTTCTAGAAATTTAGACTAAATGTACATGCTTAAATATCTATATAAAACTTTGGCTATAATATGTTCATCGTAACATCATATATATATATATATATATATATATATTTTTTTTTTTTTTTTTTTTTTTTTTTTTTTTTTTTTGTTAATGTGGGTACTGGGAGTTGAACTCAGGACCTCAAGCTTGCCAGCAGGCGCTTATGCCACTGAGCGATATCACCGGCCATTTTTTCCTTTATGTGGGTACCAGGAGTTGAACTCAGGACGTCGCACTTGCCAGGCAGGAGCTTATGCTGCTGAGCCATATCACCCGCCCTACAACAGTTTATTTTTGACTCTGCAATTCTGTGCAACTATGAATAAAATGGGGTTGATGTTATTTACGCTATGACATTCTGTGTGAGAAGACATTTAATGAGATATTGATTGTCTTAGTTACTTCTCTCATTGCTGAGACAAAATGCCCAACACCCAAAGTTAAGGGAGGAAAGGTTTATTTAGCTCGCGGTTTGTAGAGGTTTCTGACCATAATTCACTGGCTCCAAGTTAGGGTGGCACATGGCAGAGGGGCAACCAATCATGGAGTTGGAAGACAACAAAAGCAACAGTAGTAGAGACAAGACTCTTTCTGTCCCTTATATTGTATGCTGGCTACCTGCCCTAGGGCAGGTGTAGCACTCACACCCTTAATCCTAGCCAGAACTATGTCAAACCAATCAGTGGACTGATTTAGTAATCATACACCCTTAATCCTGGCATCACACACTCTAGATTCAGCCACCTCTGAAAAATCCCTATGACCCCAAGAGGCTTTGGGGGTATATATAGACACAAGCCATAATATTCCACTACTGGTCCCCCAAAGACTCACGTACATTCCTTTATGCAAAAGACATTTGGTCCATCTCCAAGAATTGCCATACTCCTAACAGTTTCAACATTGCTGAAAGGTCCAAAGTCTCCTCTGAGATTTAAGGCAAACTCTTAGCTGTGAGCCCGCTGTACAAATGAAAAGAAAGTTAAACACTTCCAACATTCAATGGCACAAGATAGATTTTACCATTCCAAAGGTACAAATAGGGAAATACAAAGGAATGCAACCAAAGCAAGTCCAGAATCCGGCAGGGCAAACATTAAGTCCTGTAGTTCCATGTCCAGCATCTGAGGCAATCTGTGGCAAGATATGAACTCTAGAGCCGGTGAGATGGCACAGCAGTGTAAGCACCTGCCTGGCAAGCGCGAGGTCCTGAGTTCCACTCCCAGAACCCACATATGAAAAAAAAAAGGGGCCGGTGATATCGCTCAGCGGCATGGGCGCCAGCTGGTGTGCGAGGTCCTGAGGTCGACCCCCAGTACCCACCAAAAAAAAAAAAAAAGATATGAACTCCAAAGGCCTTGGGTGGCTTCACCCCGGCAGTACTTCCAGTGTTGGTAGCTCCCATGGCTCCTGTCTTGGGCCCACTCTAGTCCTTCCTTGCAGTTTTCCTCAGAAGATCTACGATCCTGCTTCTCCAAACTTCTGGGGTCTCCACTGCACCTTCAGCTTCACACTCACAAATTCATACACTGCCTTCACCAGGGCACAGTGCCTGGCATCCCAGACCTTATGAAATCTGGGTGGAAGCTTTCCTGACCCCACAACTTTTACATTGTGCATGCACCTAAAACCAGAACCATGTGGATGGTGCCAAGGTCTGCTGCCAGCTGGAGCAGTAGCCAGGCTCCCTTCTCTCTAGGCTGTAGGGGTCGAGTGCCTGTGAACCAAATCCTGAGGAACAACTTCCTTAGGCCACCACCATTCTGGAACATGGTGTGCTGGGCTCTCTACTCAAACAAACTCTTTCACTTTTGCTATTTTGAGGCTGCAAAGGGTGGAGTGCTGCTGTTTTGTGTTATGTCTTCAGGCCATCTTTTCTATTCTCCTCTTCCTTCTCAGCAATCAAGATCTGCTATTCTCTATCTTTACAGTCCACAACTTCATTGGAGCTTCCTTTCTGGCCAAACTCACAACATTTTAAATCATTCTACTGACCTCTTTTCTTTGGATTCTCAACATAGATACGGCTAAAAGCCTCCAGGAGCAGCCATGCCATGGCCTCAACATTAGACTGCCTTGAAATTTCTTCTTCAATATTAATTAGTTCACCACCCTTTATGTTAGTCTCAGGCAAAGTACCTGGACATGAGCAAAATGCAGACAAACTTTCTGCCAAGGTATAACATTGTCCAGAGTGCAACAGCCAATTCGGTCCTTCTTCCCAGTAGAAACCTCCCAAGCCTGGTCTTTACTGGCAGGATTTCTATCAGCTTTCTGGTCTTCTGAGCTCTGACCAGAATCTCCCATACCGTACAACCTCAAGTGTGCCAGCTCTACTTTTTCAGTTGGCATCTCCGAACCTTTCCAAGTTCTTCTCACAAGCCAGTCCCAAACGCTGCTGAACCACGTAGTCAGGTATAGTCACAGCAGCGACTCCACTTCTCTGATACCAAATTCTTTCCTTTGTATGATATCCAAGCTACCAGGATTAGAGTGGTGCCAAACCAGTCAGTGGACTGATTTAGTAATCAGCCACCCTTAATCCTAGCACTCTTGATCCAAGCATTGCACCGTGAATCAGTCGCACTCTAGATTCAGCTACCCCTGAAAAAGCCCCACTTATGACTGCATGATGCTATGGTTCTAGACACGAACCATAACATACCCTGTCTCAAAATTTTAAAATTAAATGTTGGTGGCGGCATGGTGGTACATGTCTGTAATCCTAGCTGGTAGGCTGAGGCAGAAGGACCATAAATTTGAGTGGGGGAGAGAGGCTGAAGACAAGCCAGGACTAACAAATATTTACAAATCACATACCCAATAAAGAATATCTGTCCAAAAAAATAAAGATCCCTCAGCTGGACATGGTAATTCCAGCACTCTGGGAGGCTGAGGCAGAAGGAATGCAAGTCTGAGCTTAGCCTGGGGAATTTAGCAAGACCCTGTAATAAAGTAAAATATAATATAAAGGTCTCAAAATTCAATGGTAAGAAAACTTTTTCAAAAAGACAAAAGAATTGAACAGATACATCATTAAAGATGGATGGCAAATAAGCACACTAAAAGAAACAATATCAGTAATCATTGGAGAAATGGAAATTAAAACCACAATTGGATACCACTACTAATCTATTAGAATGGCTAAAGGAGGAATAAAAATCTGTTATTACCAAATGCTTATGCAGATAGAAAGCAATTAGAAGTCTCCTCTAGAGGGAGAAAACAGATCTTTAGTGCCAGGATGGGCTGAATGCACAAGGCTGTGGAGGAATATGAGGGATGATAAGTGTATTTTTAAATCTTAATTGTAGTGGTAGTTACATGGCTATGCATATATCAAAGTTCTCAGAACTAACCAGGCATGGTGACCCATGCTGGTAATTCCAACTGCTCAGGAGGCTGAGGCAGGAGAACCACAAGGTAGAGGCAGCCTGGGCAACGTAGCAAGACCTTGTCTCAAAAAAGGCTGGGGATGGAACTCAGAACTGTATGTTAATAATAGTGTTATGGTTTGTGTCTAGATGTCCCCCAAAGCCTCATGTGGTCATAGGGTTTTTTTTTGGAGGTGGCTGAATCTAGAGTGTGTGATTGATTCTTAGTGCAGTGCTGGGATTAAGGGTGGGTGATTGCTCATGAGATTGGCACTGCCCTAATCCCAGTAGACTGGAATCAATATAAGGGACAGAAAGAGGCTTTCTCTCTCCCTCTCTTTCTCTCTTTCTCTCTCTCTCTCTCTCTCTCTCTCTCTCTCTCTCATTGCTTTTGCTGTCTTCCTTTGGCATGAACTGTTCCCCCTCTGCCATGCCACCCTGCCTTGGAGCCAACCGATTATGGACTGAAACCTCTACAAACTATGAGCTAAATAAGCCTTTTCCCCTTTAACTTCGGGTGTCAGGTATTTTGACTCAGCAATGAGAAAAGTAAGACAAATAGTAATACAACTTTTTATATACATTATATCTTAATTTGTTTTAATGGAAAAAGATAAAAAAAGGAATACTTGTTTTTCATATCCAGTAAAGCTGTTTCAAAGCAAGACCCAATTTAGAAAGTCTCCCACTAAAACAACACAAAAACAGAAGAAAACATCACATGGTAGAATTTCAGAACCAAGAACCAAGACAGACATGGTGGCATATGCCTATAATCCCAGCTGTTCAGAAGGCTGAGACAGGAGTATCTCAAATACTTGTCATTATATGAAGAACCTCCCTCCCCAGGGTTACAGTAGTGTTAAACAAGAAAAAGCAGAACAGGAAGGTGGTATTCATAAATTAGAACCATCCTTTGGGTTCAGTTTTTTCCGTTTCCCAGAAAGACAAAGTTATTGAGTAGATGACTTCTGGACAAGTCAGGATAACATTGCTGTTACAGAGGGTAAAATACCAAAACAACTAACAGTGACAGCAAAGTTGTTTGGATGGAAAAGTTGTTCTTTTCTTTTGACATTTGATCTGCTTAACACCCACCCCCCCACACACACACTCAAGGCAGGCCTAGTTCCAAATACAGTAGTTATGTGAGCATGGGCCTCAGTTTCCCCTCTTGGAAAATGGGATGGATATTCTCACCTGCCGGGGTTGCTAGTGGTGATGCCTGGGAAATGCCCAGCTCAAGGCTGCAGCTTCTCCTCCCACCCACTGTCCCAGGCTCCTTGCTAGGTTTGTCCTTGGCTGTACCCAGGATTGACTGCTTGCTGATTGCCCCCTCCCCATGTGATGTCCCTTGGCCAGTGCTCTAAATAGCAACAGCTCCTGACTTCTCTGTCCTGGGTGATCAGTCACCCTGAGCCAAGAAAAGGGAGCCTTGGGGGCCTGTTTGGGACCGAGACAGACTGCATGGTGCTGCCCAGCATAGTCCCACCCTTGCTGGCCACTCCAGTTGGCACCCTGGCCATGCTGCATCTGGCTGGAGCCAGCACCTTTGGGCATGGAGCCCCTGCTGACTTTTGGAAGCTCAGCTCTGGTTTTGAGATAGCTTGAGTGCGGCCCCAAGGACTCATGTTGACATTTAGTCCCCACCATGTAGTGTTAGGAGGCTAGAAACTTAATCTAACCATGAAGAAGTGGGACCTTTGGGAGGTGTTAGGATTAGGCAGATCATCAGTGTGGAGGCCCGTGATCAAATCCTGGTGGCTTTACCAGAGGGAGACCAGATCCTGGGATACATATGTATATATGTACACACACACATACAACCGGAAATGCACACATGCATATGTCCTTGTATCTGCCTTATGATGTCCTGTGTCACCTCAGGACTCGGCCAGCAAGAAGGCCAGCATCAGATGTAGCCCCTTGACTTTGGACCAGGATATGAACCAAAATAAAACTCTTTGTTCAAACTTAAAAACAGAAAAAGAAACTTCTATAAAACTATAGAAAATAGTTTGAGAAATTCCTAGTATAGGTAAATAGAAAAGTAAAAGGCATTTTTATTTGTGGAGATTAGAATAAATTTAGGGCCTCATGAATGCTAGGCAAACACTCTTATCACTGAGCTACATCCCCAGCCCTTATGAAAAAAAATTTGAGACAGGGCCTTGCTATGTAGCCCAGGCTGGCTGTGGTGATCATCCTGCCTCAGTCTCCCCCTAGTGCTGGGATTGCAGGTGTGTACTACCACACCTGGCTGATTTTTTTTTTTTTTTTTTAATGTGGGTACCGGGAGTCAACCTCAGGACCTCACACTTGCCAGCAAGCACTTGTGCTGCTGAGCGATATCACTGGCCCTTTTTTTTTTTCCTTTTTGTGGGTTCCAGGAGTCAAACTCAGGACCTCGTGCTTGCCAGGCAGGTGCTTATGCCACTGAGCTATCTCACTGGCCCTGAAAATTTTATTTTGAAGACTCCTGTGGTGGCACACACCCAAATCCTAGGACTTGAGAGATTGAGGCTCAAGGATCTCAAGTTCAGGGCCAGCCTGGGCTACATAACAAGCCCCTGTCTCAAAAAATCAAAATAAGTAAGTAAATAATGATATTTTGGGTCGGTGATATAGCTCAGTGGCATAAGCGCCTGCCTGGCAAGTGCGAGGTCCTGAGTTCGACTTCCGGTACCCACATATTAAAATAATAATAATAATAATGATATTTTGAGACAGTCTCTGTCAGTTGCTCAGGCTGGCCTTGAACTTGCAGTCCTCCTACCTCAGGCTCCCAAGAAGCTGGGATTACAGATTGCACCCCCATACCCAGCATCCTATAAATTATTACTCATTTTAATATCACTTTTCTAATTGTTACTGTAACAGTTCAGGTTATTTCAAATTCAGAAGTTTTGTTTTTGTTTTGTAGCACTGGATATCAAATCCAGGCCCTTTGCATAGTAGGCAGGCACACCTACCACTAAGCTATATATCCCACCTAAATTCAAGAGAACTTTTAAAATCTTGCCTTTTCCTTCCACATAAACCTTTTTACCAGTGTACTCTGTACTATAAGTTAGAGCTTATCAAAAGATGTGTAAGGACCATTAGATATATACTGTCAGCTAGCATTTTTTAAGTACAGGATTTTTTTTGTAACTCGCCAGTGTCTTGGTAGTCATATTTTTGCATTTTGATATGAATCAATGATCTATATGTTCAATAAATCCTTAAATGGTCTCATTAGCGATTCATAGAAAGCACCACCTCTTGTTCGTCTAACTCTTATGAATTATTTTCGGTGCCCAAATAAGCATATTGGAGATACCTTTTGCTTAAATGATCTGAAATCTGATCATTTTAAGGTAAACCAGCTGCTCTCGAATAGTTAGTGCAATATTTCATTTACTGATGCTACCACTACAAGCCCCAGAGTTTAGTGTACTGCAGGTTGAACCAGGGCCTTTGCACCTGCACCTCCAGCCCTTTTTTTCCTTTTTGAGACAGGATCTCACTTCAACTTGCAGTTCTCCTGCCTTAGTCTCCCACAGTGCTGGGATTATACACATGTGCCACTACAACCAGCCATGTTCATTTTTATGGTTTTTTTAATTTTTCAGGTGAGGATGATAATAGAAACACTAGATAAATTTAGCAAATAAAATAACGGAATACCATATCATTACATAAACTTTATTGTAATAAAAGTATACTGTATATGCAAACAAAAATGGCATAAAAGTCCTACACAATGTAATTATCTTTTATGGTTTATTGGTTGGTTGAGATAAGTTCTCCCTAAGTAATACAGGCTGGCCCTGAACTGGCAGTCCTCCTGCCTCAGCCTCTCAAGTGCTGGGTTTGCAAGCTTGTGTCACCATGTGTGGTCTTACATTATGTTTCTTAATCAGTTTATTTTCTTGAATTCCGTTGTGTTTCCCTGGAAAATAGGGACCAAATACGTGAGCCACACATTTCATAAAACCTAAAATAAAACAAATTGAAATGCCAATAAAAAAGGAAAGGATGCCCATACCCACTATGATTAGGAAAATGTAAATTAAAACCTCATTAAGCCTGAGCCTATGTCATAGATATGCCTCTCATCCTAACACTTGGAAGGCTGAGGCAGGAGGATTGTGAGTTCAAGGCCACTCTGGACTGCAGAGCAAAACTCTGAATCCAAAAAAACATTTTTTTAAGACTGCTCGTACAAAATAGAATCACCATATGTAAGACATGGTGCCACAGTAACTATCACTGACTTTGGATACAACTTGGTAATAACTACAGCTTGGATTATATTAACCAATACTGGTTCTAAAGCAGTAGTCCTCAAAATGTAGTCAGGGAACCCTTGGAGTAGATCCATATAGTCAAAATTATTTTCATAGTAAGTTGAAGATGTTATTTGCTTTTTTCCATTCTCATTCTCTCACAGGTGTACAGTGGAGTATTGGTATCATAATGGAGGATATATCCATATTTATCTACAAAAGCTACTAAAATATGCTTTCAACTAGTCTGATAGATTTTCTTCATATACTTCAATCAAAACAATATAACAATACAGAAATAGGAAAATCCACTTGTTTTCTATTAAGGCAGACTGAAGAGATATGTAAAAATGTAAAGTAGTGTCACTTTTAATAGGGTGCAGTGGCACACACCTCTAATCCCTGCATTTTGGGAGACTTGAGGCAGTTCAAGCCCAGCCTGCGCAACTTAATGAGACCCTGTCTCAAAAGATGAAATAATCAAAAGAGCTGGGGATGTAGCTCAGTGGTAAGAGCACCCTTAGGTTTAATCCCCAGTAACACACACATACTCAATAAATTTTATTTAGTTTTAGAAAAATTAGTGCATTTTTCAAAAACAATTATATTAGGGTATAATCAATTTATTTTATATATTTGAGTGAATAGATAAATATTTAATAAGCATTTCTTTGTTTTCTACTATGTTACTGTATTTACAGGGGTCGTCCACATAAACAAAGGCCATTTGAGGTCCTCAGTAATTCTTAGCATTATGATGAGATGCTGAGAACTAAAACTCTTCAGACCTTATGCCCTAGATAAATATATGTACAGTGTACCAGGAGATATATGTAAGAATGGTTATGGCAGTTACCCAAAATGACCTAAAATTCAGAGCAGTGTAAAAATTTTTTGACAATATATTGAATAAATATGAAACTATTCTAAACATTTTACAGAACTAAAATATAATAAACTGTAGGTACTTTCAACATGTATAAATTTTAAACATAAAGGTTAAGTGAAAGAGGTCAGACTCAAAGTAATATATATTGCGTGATTTCATTTATGTAATGTTCACAGCTAGGCATAGTAAACTTCAGGGGTGGAGATTCAGGTGGCTAAAATATACTGATTACCATATAAGTCAAAATAACAGTTACCCTTAAGGAGAACTATACTGTATTGAGATGAGACACTGACGGTGTTCTGTTTCTTGACTTGGGTGGTAGTTATACTGGTAATTTTTTTATATTAGCTTATTAATCTTTATATTTGTTTTAGGCCCTTTTGGATATGTGTGTTATATTTCACATTTAAAATACAACCAAATAAGTAGAATATTTCAGTTTAAAATTTGGATAAAAATAATTTTATCAGTTTTCTTCAAAAAATCTTAAGTAAGCAAAATATTCATGATGCTACATTTTTGTTTAATGCATAGTGTTATCTGGGTCCATATTATCAAGATATGTTTGATCTTTATTCTCTTGATATGTTGCTTTATCTTTTTTTTAACCAAGTACTTTATCCATTCTCAGTAATTCTATAAAAGTTTGGATTTGAAACTATTATAAAATAAAACAATTATAAATATTCTCCTAGTACTATAAAAACAAATTTTCTCAGTTGTTTGAACTTTTATTAAAAAATTTTTTTTTCATTTGATACAGATAGTCGTACAGGCACTGCAGTGTTCCCATTACTCGATTCTTTGGCAGTTGGTGAAAATTACTGATGGTTCTCCTTCCAAAGTAAGTAAGAATTTCTGTAGGCAGAAGAGTAATTGTTAAATTAACGACCTTGCTTACCTCATTATTTAATAATTTATTATCAGTTATATAAATTATAAAGTTTAATAAAATATATGATAATTTATTGTTACCAATTTTTTTTTTTTTTTTTTTTTTTTTTTTAATGTGGGTACCGGGAGTCGACCTCAGGACTTCGCACTTGCCAGCAAGCACTTGTGCTGCTAAGCGATATCACCGGCCCTTTTTTTTTTTCCTTTATGTGGGTACCGGAAGTCAAACTCAGGACCTTGCACTTGCCAGGCAGGCGCTTATGCCGCTGAGCCATCTCACCGGCCCACCAATTCTTGCTTTATCTCATATGTTTACCTCTTTTGGATGATAGAGGCTTCAAGCAATAAACACACAAATATAAATATCAATTAAAATACTTCTAAGAAATAACTGTAGTAGACACAAGAGCTCTGATAGGTGGCATACTATAAGAAAGAGAGTAACAGTGAAAGGTTATAGTATTTAGCTTTTGATTCTGGCAATATGGCACCTATGGGCCCACAGTGAACAACTCATCTTTAAAGTTAAAAACAACTTAAAATGTTAGGTAAATTTAAAAAATTTTTAATCTATCAACAATCATGCAAAACTAAAAGGAAAATATAAGCCAGGGATTAAATGAAAGTAGGATCCAAGAAAGTCTGAACACTCCAGCTTTCACATTGGTAATCTTTTCTAATGTACAAAAAGTCCAAGGCCCTTCCAAAGTAGGAGGTGGTCACATCTCCCTGATTAAATTAAAATTAAAATTAAAATTTGGATAAAAATAATTTTATCAGTTTTCTTTAAAAAATCTTAAGTGGGCCGGTGATATAGCTCAGCGGCATAAGTGCCTGCCTGGCAAGCATGAGGTCCTGAGTTTGAGTCCCGGTACCCGCATATAAAAAAATAAATAAAATAAAAAATCTTAAGTAAACAAAATATTCATGACGCTACATTTTTGTTTAATGCATAAGTTTTGAGTTATGCATAGCACAAGGGTAAACAGAAATGAAAGCACACCGGCTCCACGGAGTGAAGGTTAGAGAAAACTCTTAAAATGTATCATTGATTAAAGGTGGAGAAATAGGACTCCTATGAAAGTTTATAATCATGAGCTAGTTTTCACTTAGGTTTCCGCCCAGAATTCTAATTATTTCAGAACTAAAAAGAAACAGGTTCAGATTTTTATTGACAGTGTTCTGTACTAATGATATCCTTAACCACCTAAGAAATTCAAATCTAAATCTCTTCTGAAAGAACATACCTTACCGGTGAGATAGCTCAGTGGCATAAATGCCTGCCTGGCAAGCGCAAGGTCCTGAGTTCAACTCCCAGTACCCACATACCAAAAAAAGGGCCGGTGATATCGCTCAGCGGCATGGGCGCCTGCTGGCACACGAGGTCCTGAGTTCAACCCCCGGTACCCATAAAAAAAAAAAAAAAAAAACCATACCTTAAAGAATTTTCCACAAATGAAGTTTGAGGAAAACTGAGCTCATTTTTTTAAAAGCTCAAAAGAAAACAAGAAACCATGAATAGAACCATGAAGACAATCAAGACAAAAAATATTGATACATTGGAATTATCTGACACAAATATAAAACAAATGTTTCCAAAATATTTCATGAAATGAAAGAGGCACATGCCTCTAACCCCATCATTTGGGAGCCTGAGGCAGGAGGATTGTCAGTTTGAGTCCCTCCTGGATTACGTAGCAGTCCCTTGTCTTGAGGTGACTGGGGGCTTGAACATATAAGTAAAAAAGCAGATATTTGATAAAGAACCAAATAAAGCAGCTGGGTATGGTGACACACGTTCATCATCAGCACTCAGGTACAATGTCAAAAGCTTTGGGAGTTTGAGGCCAGCCTGGACTATATAGTGAAACCCTGTCTCCAAAACAAAGAGATAATGTGTTTGCATATAAAACTAACAACATGGAGCATTCTTTCCTGAGAAAGGGTTTTTCTTCCTCATTAAAAATTTTAATATTTCTCTGCATTTGAAAAATAGTTTGTTTTTAACTAGAAGGATGGTAATATATTGGCTAGCCTCCTTGTTTTTCTACTTTATTGACAGTTTCAATACTAAAGCAAAATTAAAAAGTAACCCTACTAGTAACAAAAGCGACTTTAAAACTGTGTTACATTTTCATATCTTTTGAAATGTTCTTCAAAGTGGTAAAATTAAAGGAAATTGGATATATATGTCAAAATTCAATATCAAGAATTTATGTATTACATAGTTATTTTTATTCTGATTATTTTTCATCTGGTCAACTTTTTATTGTTTTTATTGCAGTCCTAGAGATAAAACCCAGGGCCTCTCACATGCTAGGATAGTGCACTTACCACTGAATTATATCCCTTGCCCCCATCTTATTGTGCTTTTCATTTTTTTCAGTGGACTTTATTTTGATCTGAGTTAAGTACGTTTTGGCTAAATATTAATAATTGCATTTCATAATTTACATTCTTTTCTAAAACTTTAGCATAATTAATGATCAGATCTTTCTGTAACCCTAATTCAGATTTTCCCCTTTTATTATATTCCATATTTAGGGTGAGATTTCCTATTCTTAAATATATTTCTTTTCTATTTTATGATCCTGTTACAGTAAAATTAATCTTGAGATTCTTTTCCTTCCTGCTCCATTTTTGTACCTGTCACAGCATATATTTCATGCTTGTCATTGTTACAGTGGCAGTGTACATTTTTGGCCAGCACTTTTCTTTATGCCAAAAAGAACACTGCAGCATCTTTTAGGTAGTACCCATTTTTAGTTTTGTACGCATTTATGTTACATATAACATTCTTTACTTAGGTTATTCTCACTTTGAACTTGGTCATTTTTTAAATTCAAAGCATATTCAGTAATTGTGTATAAGTTGTGTCTGTAATATAAAGGTGGTTCTGTAAGTAATGAATGCATGAATTTAAAAGCATAAATTCTCTCAAGACACATATAAACATTAAAAATAAGTCTTTCATTGCCAGGATTCCTCCTTTTAAAACAATTAACGACCTAAATAATAATTGCTAGATTAGGAATTGCCAAACTTTCTTATCCCCTATATGATATAGGATACATTTGAAAAAGTTAAAAGCCACATACATAAACTTTGTACACATACAGTCTATATTCTTAGCATCTCACTTGTTAAGATACTGACTTTCTACTGTAATTCTAGCCATATCGTTAGCTTGTATTACCTTCAGGCAAGTCACTTAAATAATTTTAGAACATGGTGGGTCTAGTGACACATGCCTGTAATCCCAGCATTCAGGAGACTGAGGCAAGACAACTCCAAGTTTATGGCCAGCTTGAACTATATACAAGACCTGTCTCAAAACAAAACAAAAATCAGTTAGGTATCGCACAGTTACACCACATAGTTAAGTTTCATTGATCATTCTGTATCTTAGATGAGAAGTTACTAGGATTTTAAATAGCTTGGTTGTAATACCAGGTAAGTACATGAAGGATTTCAATAATGATACACCTAAAACTCTCCTTTTTTCCCTTCTAAGTTTTTAAAAATGTAAATGTAATATAACAGATACTGGAATATTTATAAATGTTGTGTACTTAACATTTTTAATGTTGGTCATTTGGAAGCAACCTGAAAAGTCTATTCTATGAAGTGATTTTATTTTGTTGAGAAGTGTTAAGATAGAATGGATCATTTAGCTGGCAAAGGGAGCAGACCAGGTGGTCACCATCTGTTTTTCCTCTAGTCGTTAGTACATTTACACAAATACATTTAAATTTTTGAAGAGAGCAAGGCATGATGGTACATGCCAGTAATCCCAGCATTCTGAGTGGCTGAGGCATGAGGATCACAAGTTCATTCCTAGCCTGGGGAATTTAACAAGACCCTGTCTCAAAATAAAAAAATAAAAATAAAGGCTGGGGATTTTGCTCATTGCAAAGACCCTAGGTCAGTCCCCAGCACCTGGAAAAAAGAAATGCTTATAGAAAATGTTTTTAATGTATACATAGTAATACATCATGTAGCTACGTCATAATTTATTTTAGCACTCTCCTCTCTTGAATACTTAGCTTTAAACGTTTTTGTTAACAAAATTAATGCTGTGTTGGGCATTGGGTACAAAAGCTTGTTCTGTTTTCCATTGTTTTATCTTGTATCATATTCTTAGAAATGGAATTGCTAGATCAACAATTGTATGTACGTTTAAGATTCTTTTTTTTTGGGGGGGGTACCGGGGGTCAAACGCAGGACCTCACACGCCAACAGGCGCCCGTGCCGCTGAGCGATATCACCGGCCCTTTTTTTGTATGTGGGTACCGGGAGTCGAACTCAGGACCTCGCGCTTGCCAGGCAGGTGCTTATGCCACTGAGCTATCTCACCGGCCCACGTTTAAGATTCTTAATACAAACTATCAAATTACTTTTTTGAGAGTACTCTAAAATTTATTTTTCTTCTCTTCTGTCATGAACTCTGTCATGTGGGAGATTATGAATGGTAGTTATATTTGAAATTTAAGTTATAATTTAACTCAATAAACATTATTTTATACTGTAAAATGAAGTATTTGAGAAGACTATAACAAGAATAGGCTTAGATCTTTATTTGAAATAATAGTGCTGTGGGTTTCACCAATGGGTATTTCCTCTGTTCCCCTAATTTCCAGAGTTGAAGCTCTTGGGCAGTCTCACAGGTCACGCTCAGTATACTTTGCTCCGGTGCCCCCTAGTGCTGGTCCTGTAGAAGCAGCCTTCAGTTTCTCTTCTCTGTAGCAGAAAACATCCTTCTTCCTTCAGCTCCTTCTGGACATACACAAAGACATTTTAAGAGCCAGGTAAATAAGAGTTAGGACTAAAATAATGCCCCTACTTGTCTTCTTTGGCCTGGAGATCTAGTCTTTATAGTCCTTCCCCCCACCCCCGAGAAGAATAGTCCTACTGTCTGTAGTCTTACGTTTGTGCTACTCTACCTTACTTTGATGTTTTTGTTCTAGACTACAACAGGAAAGGCCAGGAGGAGCAAGCACCCTTGCCTTCTAGACTCTGGCCGTATGACCGACAAAGAAAATCAGCATTCCCTAGGTAGCTACATGTCAAATTATTATTGAGGTGTTTAGCTACAGTATTTGTTCCTCCATCACCCTCTTGGTTATGGATTTTCCTCTGTGAATTCCAACTTGACCTCCGAACTGGAGAAGGAAAAAGTAAGAGTGAAAGTAGGACTGATAGTGGCCAAGTCCCTTAACCTTTCTGTTCTTTTCATAATCATACATTCCTGGATATAGGCTCAAATGAGTAAAGAACTATAGACTACTTTCTGTATATCTTTCTATTGCTCTACTCCTTCAGAGTGTTAGTGAAGAAGGTCCTTGCCTGGAGTTCTTATAACAGAATTTAGATATCACCTGTCCATGTGTAAAATTAACTGCTTTGAGGGGAAGAAAATAGGACTAAGGGTAAGAAATAACTGTCCCTATAGGAACAAATTTTTACTAGTATATAACCATTTTATTTCACTTCTTCTAGAATACAGTATTTTCCTTCCATTTTCATTTCTTGATAATTCTATCCCCATTAACTATCCAGTTAGTTTTAAAACTTCCCTTTTCATCATTCCATGATTCCATAGTAGTGCTTTAATAGATGTGTTCTTGTTAATAGTATCCTCAATCACAAGTACCTGATTGGCTGTACTAGAAAGTTTAAGGGGGAAAGGTCCACATCTTGTTTAATATCCATTTCTTGTTTAGCTCTCAGAATGTCCTTTTTTAAAAATCTGGAATACAGAAGAAGGCACTGTTCATACTAAGTTCTCAATTGCAAAAATTTTTTCAGCCACAGCATTTAAATATCTTTTGGAAACCAAAAGTAAAATATTCAGTATTTCAATAGAAAAGAAAAACTTATAAGTCATGGTTTCAGCATTTCATTGAAAGTGTCACACTTATGTTTGCAGTCCTATTCCTGGGCCTCCCGGTTTAGAGCTTTCTGGTAGGGAAAATCACTGTTGCAGGATACCATAAAGCTTTCTCAGGTTGAGTAGCCTACCTACATGGGTGCTGTTTTTATCTACAAAGGGGCAGTAGGCTGTGACCTAAGTAATGAGCCAGGACTGAAAAGATGTATCTGTACTAAATAATAGTTACTACAATGTAAGAATGTGTTTTAACTGATCTAATCAGATGGCTACAGCAGTATTAACATTTAGACAAAACATAACACTCCCCCTTTCTAGTACAGAGATTGGTGATTTTCTCCACCAAAATTAATGTTTACTTTCCTGTCAGACCATTTATTTGAGCAGAAAGGAAACAGATGTCTTATGTTAATGTAATATTCTCTGAGTGACAATAAGGCATTTTCCTTCCTACAGTAGCTTTTTATTTGGGGGGGGGGAACTGGAAATAAACAATTGCTAGATGTTTGTAAAATTGAGTTCAGATTTTGGAACTACTTCTTACCACCTCTGGCAAGATAAGTATGTTACTTCACCTTGAGCTTCAGTTTCCTAATATATAAAATGAGGATGATATTTACTGCTGGCTAGGTTTGTTGAAAAGATTAAATTGGGGAAAATGTTTCAGTTAAAGTAACTTATTTTGTTACCATTAAATCTCAGCCCTAGTCTTTTAGTATCTCCTTCCCTGCTAGAACAAAAAACTGATAGTGAATGATCTTTTGTCTGAGGCTGTGGAAGTAAATAAACATGCTTAGTGGCTAGTGTAGGTTTGGGATACAGCATGGTATATTTTGTCTTCCAGCTGAATTTTGGGATAATTTGGGAATTCAAGTCTCTCACTTTGGTCCTAACAGTCAATACTTGGTTCCCTTGTCCCTCTGACTCCTTTAGCTTCCTTCATGTTTGTTCACTACAGGAAAGAGAAACCAGAAGATGTTTTGGAACTACAATAGGCAACTTAAGGGTTCCTGGATTATAAATGGATTAGCCTTTGAGGCAGTGGCAGGAGTCAGCAGGTGGGGATTCAAATTGCCAAGAACAGCAACAACACTGAAAACTAGGTATTAAATTTGGGATTTAAATATCCAGTAGTTTTACTTTGTATTCACCAAAGTTTCTGTCACTTTGCAATGAGTCCTCTAACTCCATCAGCTATACTTTGGCCCTTATTTTTTAGTTTAAAAGTTTCCACCTTCTAGGATGGGTCTTTTGACCCTTCCTTTTTTCTCCTAAGTACTGTGGACCAAACTGAGGACCTTGCATATGCTAGGCATATATTATACTACTGAGCTACATCTGTAGTCATTTTATTGTATTGTATTGTATTGTATTGTATTGTATTGTATTGTATTGTATTGTATTTTAACATTCTACTACTGAGCTACATCTGTAGTTATTTTATCTTATTTTATTTTATTTTATTTTATTTTATTTACTTTTATGACAAGGTCCCACTAAGTTGCCCAGGCTGGTCTTGAACTTGTGATCCTCCTGCCCAGCTTATCAAGTATCAGGAATTACAGGCATGGGCTACCACCTTAGCTAAACTCTCCCTTTTGATTATTTTTTTAATTTGGCTGAAATTTTTTTAATAGCTTCTGTAAGATTCATGTGGTGGAAGCTAAAACAGCAAACCTAATGAGGCTCCTGAACTGTTTTTCAGTTTTGCAGCAATAAGGTTATATGAAAGGGTCCACAATAAAAGGATGCCAGTAAACACAGCATTTGCCATGAGTAATGGGCATGTTCAGCAAATGAATATCCAAGTCATCTTAAAACCAGTCTGTGGCTTGCATCTAAAATGAAGCATACTGGCTGCTTCATCTGAAGTGTCATCTTTGAGACTTTTGTGATTTATTGGTGAAGTTGAACAGTCCCTCTTCTCAGAATAAACAGACCTAACTGGCTTTTATCTAGTTCAACAGGGTAGCTGTTCCCTTGGGGATAACATCCTGTGTGTCTGGATCAGATGTCGTCATCTGTGATTATTGCTTAGTGAGCAGTGGGTCTTACAGCAGCATAGACATGGTCTCCCACTCTAGCATTTAAATCCAAATGTACTGCTTCTAAATGAGTTACTTTCAAAATCTGGTTTAGTAAAGACTCCTTAGAAGCTGAGGATACTGATCTACAAGATGAAACAGTTCCTTCACACTCTACCCTTCAGTCTCAGTAGTTTCTTGACTTCCCTGCCCTAACATTAACTACCTTCTTGGCAACCAAAAGTCTTACAAATACTTTCTCTCGTCCTGGCATAATCTTCTCCCTTGTGGGTGGCTTTGAGGCTAGTGGCCCGAGCTCAGGCAAAGTGACATCTGAGCTTGGTCTAGCCTCAAGACCTGAATCAGTACTCTCTTTTACTTCCATTTTAGCTATTACAGATAACAATAACCAAGGGATTTGTGTTTAGTGTGCTTTTGCATTTCCTGTGTGTTTAACATGTCAACCCTTTGGGAGTTGAGTCTACCACATCTCTAAAGTCCACTGGTAACTTACATTTAGTGTCTTGAGTGCTGCAAAGCTGCAGTTTCCTACCATGAGTAGCTAGGTAGTCATCCAGTGATCATAATTTCTTTATTTTCCACTCTTTCATACTTTCTCTTAACAAATCATATGTATCCATAAGCCAGAACTGTTTTAGCAAGTCCCATCATTGCCATCAAAGGTAGGAATAGTAAGGAAAAATCCAAACTCAGTTTATTCAATACTCTTGTCACCAGACAGGGTCCAAGGAATTACCTCTACAAAGGAGATGGGGAACTCAGATCAGCCAAAAGAGGTTCTTTACATTTATCACAGAAAATATTTTCAGGACACATCAGTGAGAGGCATAGAATGATTTATTGGGCAGAGTTAGGGCAGTACACACAAAGGACGGAGAGAGAGAAAGACAGAACAAGCGGGAGGGAGGGAAGGAGGGACCGAGAGAGAGAGAGAGAAAGCTAGATTAGATGGCCAGGTAGCTATCTAGCTTAAGATGGGTGATCTAAGATGTTTTGCCTTAAGAGATTTATAAAATTATTTATTGGTTACCTGACATCACTGTGTTTCTTTTAAGGTCAGGTTGTTGCCCTGTAGTGGGTTAAAACAAAAATTGATTTTATCAGCTATGTTACAGTATAAACTATGTGTGTTTGAAGTTTAAAGATGTCATGCCCTGGGCCAGTGAGATAGCTCAGCGGCATAAGCGCCTGCCTGGCAAGCGTGAGGTCCTGAGTTCGACTCCTGGTACCCACATAAAGGAAAAAAGGGCGAGTAATATCGCTCAGTGGCACAAGTGCCTGCTGGCAAGCACACGGTCCTGAGTTCGACTCCTGGTACCCACATTAAAAAAAAAAAAAGATGTCATGCCCATTGAATAGTTTTGTTTATGTACCATTTCTTTTGAAAATAGAAGTGTGTGTGTGTATGTATGTGCACACACGCACGTGTGTGACTAGGGATTGAACCCAGGACCTAGAACATGATAGGTAAGCACTGTACCACTGAGCTGCAGCACCAGCCTCTAAAAATGAAGTTTTTGATGTAACTTTTGGGGTTTATGAACCTTCTTTGAGATTCTTAGGAATTGGGGAGTGATGGGCCTGGAAGAAAAGAACAAACAGGCCTTGGGAATGAATGAGTGAGTAACCTTGGATACCTTTGATCATGTAAAGCTAGTTTTTTTGAATCCTTTCTGCCTATCTTTATTTCTTCTCTTCTGTTTCATAAAAATACTTTTGTAACCTCAGAAGTGTGAGTAGGGCTCCCCATTCAGAAATCAGCATTGGATACTAGCTGGTGTCCTGTAATTCAGTCCTGATACTGCTGACCTGGAGATGATGTTGGCCCTTACAGATCAAGAGCACAGTCCCACAATGCTGCCTCCTGCTTCCAGTGCCAGTCACAAGTCCCACATTGTTTTTCTTATGCTTCTGACTACAAATTAGTATTCCCACAACACCCTCTTTCAGTTCAATTAATGTTAGTGTGGCTCACAGAATTTAGAGAAGCACTTTACTTAAATTTACCAATTACTTATAAAGGATATGACAGGGGATACCAAAATAGGCATAAAGGAAGGGATCTGGAGCTTCCATGCCCTCTTTAGGTATATCACACACCCCTGGAAGCTCCCTGAAACTAATCCTTTGAGAGTTTTATAGACGCTTCATTATTTAGGCATGCTAGACTGCATTACTGTCCATTGGTGACCAGCTCAACCTCCAGCCCCTCCACTCCCTGGAAATAGAGGAGTGGTGCTGAAAGGCTTAACCCCTCTAAACATACCATGGTCTTTCCACTTACAGACCCCATCCTGAAGCTATGTTGGGGATACCAACGATAGGTCAGCTCATTAGAATACAAAAAGACACTTAACACTGGAAAGTCCAGAGATTTTAGGAGTTGTTGCCAGGAAATGGACAGAAGCCAAATATATATTTCATAATATTACATAGCCTTCTGTTTAGATCCTTACTCTATCATTTAAAATCTGTGGGTGCTTTACTTGTCTGTTAAATGGGAATATTACCAGTCGTTTCACAGTGTGATTACGAGATATATATTTATGAACATAGAGTATAGTACTTAACTGACTGTTCCACATCATTCTCCATTTTGTTTAGAATATGATTTTTGTTTTGTTTTTTGTGTTTTGAGACAGGGTCTCACTATGTACTTCAGGCTTGCCTTGAACTCAGTATGCACCCCAGGCTGACTTCAAACTTCCAGTATTGTTCTGTCTCAGCCTCCTGAGTGCAAGGATTATAGGCGTGTAGCAGTGTGCCCATCTCTAGAATATGAGTCTTGTACACAAAATTTTGTCACTCTCATGATAAAACTCTTTCCTTAGTAGTTCCTTATTATCTTCAGTAACCCAAATGATTTAATATGGCATTTTAAATGGCTTTCCATCTAAATGGAAATTGATCCTATTATCTTTTGCTTTCTTTCTTGCCACTCTCTTCCCTATTAATGCACCAGGTACACTTCATATTAATTTCCTAAAAGTATCCCCAAGCTTTTGAACGCTCTGCACCCTATCTGGAATCCTTTCTCAGTAGTTAGGTAATTGTCTTTCTAGGCCTACCTTCAGGACATGTTACCTTCTTTGGAAACCTTTTTATAACTAATTTGGACTTGGAGTTGGGTTTTCCAGCATAGGGCCCATGCTGTCTCCTGACAAAACACTTTTTACACTCTATTGTATTTCCCTGGTACCTCACCTGTTTTCCCTAATGTATTGTGAATGTTTGAAATTAAAGAAACTCTAGAAATATTAAGATTTAGTTATGGAATATTCACCTCCAGGAATATTAAAGGTCCTCAAGACAGTGTTCTTCTTACAAGTGTACTCTGCACAAAATGAGTTTTTTCTTACAAATGTTTGCACTCATGTTAGCAAAAGGAAATGTGTATAATTTTTGAAGTATCATTATTTGGGTTGTAAAGATCCCAAAACAGTAAGTGCTGTCATCTCTACAAAACAGAATAGCTTAAAGAATTTTAGATTAATAAGAGTACTTTTTAAAAAAGTGAATTCTAAACCAGGTGTGGTGGAACACACCTGTAATCCTAGCATTCTGGGAGACTGAGGCAGGAGGATCACAAGTTTGAGCCCAGCATGGGCAACTTAATGACATGGTGAGACTTTGTCTCAAAATAAAATAAAAAATAAAGGTCTGGGGATGTAGCTCAGTGAGAAGGTCCTGGGTTCAATACCAAGTACCACAAAATAAATAAAATGAATTCTACATGTGCCTTTGCTCAAGTAGTTCCTCTTTGTTACTGTTGTAAATATCAGTACAGTACTGGATTATCTGCATGTGTGTGGCTCATTTGCCAGGAAAAGATGAGCTGTGATACCAGATAGTCCCGTTTTCAAACCCTTGCTATTAATGACTACTTTTTATTTATTTATTTATTTATTTATTTATTTTTAATTATTTTTTTTAATGTGGGTACCAGGAGTCAAACTCAGGACCTCACGCTTGCCAGCAGGCGCTTGTGCCCCTGAGCGATATCACCGGCCCTTTTTTTCCTTTATGTGGGTTCCGGGAGTCAAACTCAGGACTTCGTGCTTGCCAGGCAGGCGCTTATGCCACTGGGCTATCTCACCGGCCCAATGACTACTTTTTAGAATCTGAATATTCTTCTTGTTTGTTTGAAGAGAGTTTTGGTCTGTATCTATTTGTTTGAGGTAAGGTCTCTAGGTTGCCTAGGCTGGTCTCAAACTCCTAGGCTCAAGTGATCCTCCAGCCTTAGCTTCCCAAGTGCTGGAACTGCAGGCATATGCCTCCAGCCTGGTGATAGAATCTATATAAATATTGAATTATATAATAGTAAACCCTCAAATCAGTGCCTGACACATTGTAGTTGCCTGATAAATTTAATTTTCCTTTCAGTGGCAGGATTGTAGCTCAGTGATATCACGGTGCATGCGCTTAGCATACTAAGGCCATGGGCTCAATCCCAGCACACACACACACACACAAAAAAAAAAAAGGAAAAGGAAAGTTTCCTTCTTACTTTTCAAATGTTGTTGCCTATGGAATATTATTTGGCCATCTAATTAATTCTATTCGCCTACCCAGTCTTAAATCCCAAACTGCACTGAAGATTTCTCTTTCTTCCCTCAACTTTGTGCAGTGTGTTGAGAATATGATAGTTCAGTACATATTCCTTATGTGCTTTATTCAGTGTGCTGTCGTACTTGGTTATCTTCTACTTAGTGATATAGACATGACTAACAATTTTAATATCACGCTACATAAACCACATTTATAAAGGAAAATCTATTAGGAGCAGTTGCACTGACTATTCCATTACTGAATAGAACTGAATGTTTGGCGTTGTCAGTTCTGCTGTCTTTTCTGTTAGGTCAGGTACTAAGAAATAACTATACTAGTTAATTCCCAATGGTAAATTTGGTTTTACAAATTTTGTTTACAATAAACCAATTTAACTATTTTGTATTATTTATTTTGGCAGTTTGCTAAGATACTGTAATTCATGCTTGCATCTTTGAATTTGTTACAGGAGGATTTGTTGGTATTGCGGAAAACAGTGAAATCCTTTCTGGCTGTTTGCCAACAGTGCCTGTCTAATGTTAATACTCCAGTGAAGGAACAGGTAAGACATTCTCAGTTAAGAGCTTACACTGAAAACACCCAAGTTTATGGATGAACATAAAGAAGATAAAAAGTTTTATGGCAATTCTTAGCATATATGTCTATCCCTAACACTTACGGGACCTGACACAGTACATATAGATGTGTAAATATTTTGAATTATAATGCTAACAATCTTGTTATATAAATATATTCTATTTTTGTACTTTGATAAGTATGCTATCATCACCAAGAAGACCAAGCTCAAATTTAGAACTCTTGACTCTTAAGAATTCTGTGCCAGAACATTGAGAGTCTAGGGAGCTGATCTGTGACCTTATCTCACCTTTGGCTCCTTACAGCAGGAAGAGCTTCTCATATGTGTATATGAACACTTCTCCCTACCTATCCAAACTCTCCACACTACCCTTCCAAATAGTTGCCCTCTGACCATCCTGAGTCCTAGAATACACACACAGGAGATGCAGTGTGTCAGGAAAAAGGCCTCTGCAAGCTTTGACAATATGATCAGGTCTGTAGGGCAAGGAATTCCTGGACCTTTGTACTTTGACACTGGTGTAGAATCAGGATACATGTAAGGAAGTTTCTTTGTTCAAATAGATTTCCTCATCCTTCGTTAAGGGGCACAGCCCAAAGATACTCTGAGTGGGGCTCAGGAAAGCACTGTTTCCATGAAGTAATTTGTGTTTAAGCTATTTCTTTAATCTTACTTTTCTATTAGGGAGTATATTTATATAAAAAAAATGTTCCCTTTCTGTACTGTTTCTTATTTTTACATTGGGCTAGGAAAAGAGTCTAGTTGGTTAACTTCAAGGTTACAGTATTGTTCATCCTTTGCTATCTCTTCCTACAAATAGGTTGTCACAAGTTTTCTTTTATCAGCATTTAACTTCAAAGGGAAACAGAGGTGATCTTCCCTAAATCTTATTCTCTGAATCTTCAGAACCCCACCAGTAACTGCTGTCCCTAGAACCACCCAACTCTGGCCATTTAAACCAGAAATCCAGGGCCGGTGAGATGGCTCAGTGGCATAAGCGCCTGCCTTGCAAGCGCGAGGGCCCGAGTTCGACTCCCGGATCCCACATACGAAAAAGGGGCCGGTGATATCGCTCAGCGGCACGGGTGCCTGTTGGCGCGCGAGGTCCTGAGGTCGACCCCCCGGTACCCACAAAAAAAAAAAAAAATAAATAAATAAAAAATAAACCAGAAATCCAGTGTTTTTACATCAGACCTGCTTGGTCATGTCCAAAATGGCCTGAATAAAAAATATTCCCCTCAGACCAGGTGTAGATGAGCATGCTGTAATCCCAGCATGCAGGATTGCTGTGAGTTTGAGGCCACCCTAGGCTACATAGTGGGTTCAAGGCCAGCCTGGACTACATAAAAAGACACTGTTTATTAAAATATATATCTATACATTTTGTATACACACTTCCGCAGTTTGCCATACTAATAAATGGCTGGAAGCTAATGACCTCCACTTTGAGCACCTCTTATAGAGGCCAAAGATGACTTGTATTAATCTCATGATGTCTCAATAGATTTATTGTTAAAATATTTATACAAGTTTTTCTTTTCCTGATGTATATATTTTTTTGGTGGACTCTGTATATTCATTTACATCAGTGATGGCGAACCTTTTAGAGATGAATGCCCAAACTGCAACCCAAAACCCACTTATTTATTCCAAAGTGGCAACACTGCAATTAAACCTGAATACTGAGGTTTTAGAAAAAACAATTCATATGTTAACATCTTTGTCTTACAGGAAAAACAAATAACACACGTGCCATAGGATCTACACTAATGAATATATATACATAATATGTGTATATATTTCCTCTTCAAATGGCTCTTCCTAAATGCCTTAACATATATATTTTGATGGTTGTGCAGTGAGGGCATGAACTACCATGATTCTTGCTAGAGTTGGGTGGCCAGATACATACCATCCCCAAATAAATACCAAAGTTGTGATTTTTCCCTTAGGAATAAACTTTTAGAGGATTAGTGTTAGTGGATTGTTTTGAAGTCCTCAATAATACCACAACAAAATCTCACAATTGTGGGATGATGTATGTTTATTTCATACCATTTACTTAAACAGGAAAAATTGCCAACATATCTGTAATAGTTTGACCTTGTTGAAATGCGTTGTCAGTTACCTTAGGATTAAATTTGTTGGGAGGCTTTTAGATACTGTTTTATATGTATGTGTGTGTATATATATATGTGTGTGTGTGTGTGAGTGTGTGTGTGTGTGTGTATATATATATATATATATATATATATATATATATATAGTCTTGAATTCAGTTGTAAGCCTGTTGTTAAATAATTTTGACGTTAGCTCTTTTAAAAAACAACTGCAATTAGCTACAGGTTTTTTGAGTATTACATTATAATATTTTGAATTGTAGAGTTTAATCTAAAGCTTATGCTAATTATTTGGTTAAGCAGTATATAAATTATTTCTAACATATGTCATAATGTGGTATATCAATTTTGTGTTTCCAGAGTTGAATTTAACTCATTTTTTTAAAGTTCAAGTCAGAATCTCTTGATTTACAGATAACCAGAAACTAACGAAATTCATGACTACTAAACCACCATTGCAAAAAATACAGAGGAAGAATAGACAAGCTATTGAGAATCAGGAAAGACTCAAACATTAGAAAAACAACAAAATGACAGGACTTAGTACATACCTTTTTATAATAACTCTGAATGTAAATGGTCTTAATTCTTCAATTAAAAGACACAGGTTAGCAGATTAGATTAAAAACAAAACTCTGGTAAAAATTTCTTGATTGACTGTTTTTGAGTCAATACAGCCAAGGAAAAGAAATGGATTATGTTGGAGGGCAGAGGGAGATCTTAAGTTAGTGTTCAATGAGAAAAAGTAATTTTATCAGGTTGGGAAATTAAAGTTAGAATTAAATACTTAAAATTTATATTGTAGTATTGCTGTTGAACTATGTTTCATTTTTAACTTTTTCATTCACACTGATTTGTAGTTGTATCCATATTCGTAAACTATTTTGCTGATGGATTTCCTTTGCATTCTAGGCTTTCATGTTACTCTGTGATCTTTTGATGATTTTTAGCCACCAATTGATGACAGGTGGCAGAGAGGGCCTTCAGCCTTTGGTGTTTAATCCAGATACAGGACTTCAGTCTGAACTGCTGAGTTTCGTGATGGATCATGTTTTTATTGACCAGGATGAGGAAAATCAGAGCATGGGTATTTATAGCTATTGTCTTGTCAATATTGATCTTGTTTTACCAAACCTAAAAGATAAGAGGGGGGGAAAACTAAATTTAATCCTAAAAATTATCGAGATTTCTTTCCTTAAAGAAGTTAATAGTAATAAATTCATGTATTTTAGAAAGGCACGAGAATAAAAATGTATATAATGATATCTCTGTCCTCTATAAGTATCTTAGAGTTCTTTTCCTGTCATTATGCAGAGAATTTCCTTATTCTTTTTCCAATGGCCACATAATATTTCTTTGTGTAGTTAAAGTATTCATATAATGCAGCTCACATTCATGGACATATTGGCAGTTTCCAGTCTTCACCTTGGATACTACCAGTGTAACAGATGATCATGTACATTTGTCACTTCTCACTTGTACAAATGTATATGTATGTTAGATGTGATTTAAGATATTAAGTGCTAAAAGATTATCAAACCTAACATTATTAGTCAAAATTGCTGAGTCTTTAAAACAGCAAAATTAGACTGAATTGTTAATGGTTAGCTGTGAACTATTTAGGTTATTTGAAAATAAATGAACTAAGCTCTCAAAATAATGTAAGAGATATATCTGATTCACACATCTATTTAATACTATTAGAATTTCTTTTTAATTAGGCTGGAGTTGTAGCTCAGTGGTGCTACAGATGCTTGCCTAGCATCTGCAAGGCCCTGGGTTTAATCCCCACAACTACTTTTTTAGAACTCTGAACAGTATTTCAGAAAATACTGGACAGTGGAACAGAGTATGTTTATTTACTAATCTCAGGAAACAAAATTCACCTACTTATGCACAAAGATTTTCAACTTCTCAAAACACGGATGCTTCACAATAAGACTAATTAATAAAAGGAAAGGAAAAAATATTGAGACTATAAATTCTTTCGTGAATATATACATGTAAAGAAGAGGAGAAAGAAGCCTAACACTAAATAAGGGTAGGTCAGGATATGACAGTCATATGGAGCCTGAAACAAATGTTACAACTGAAGCCTATAAGGAACGTTTTCTACAATTAAAAATAGATAATCCAGTGAGATCTAAGTACTTAGTGTGGTTTGCAAGATACATTCTGTTTCTCAACTAATAATGTGAAATGTTTGGGACAAGCACTGAAAGTGAACTGTTCCATGTGTTTCCATTACTCCCCATTTTCCTAGAAGAAAACTGTTTGCTTATATCTCAAAAATTTCAGAAGTTTCTTCTGTACAGGAATATATTAGAAATTAGAAGAGCATTTTTAAGATAAACAGAGAAGTTGACAGTATTACTATTGGGCATAGTAAATGGGTAACAAAATAGCACTCTAAAATTATTAGTCTGTAAAGCCAACTGACAAAGATGCATCACATGTCTTAGGCTGATACCACTACCCAATTTGTTTATTTGCAATTTGAGTCAATTGAAGACCAATAAACTTCCTCTTTAAAAAAAAAAAATATATTAGTATAATAGTTTTTGTCTCATCTAAAACTGAATTGTACCAGTTTGTGAAGTGGTAATGTTAGCCAGTTTTCCATTATGCAGATTATCTGCATTTTTTCTTTTTCTTTTTTTTTTTTTTTTATGTGGGTACTGGGAGTCGACCTCAGGACCTCGCGCTTGCCAGCAAGCGCTTGTGCCGCTGAGCAATATCACCGGCCCTTTTTTCCTTTATGTGGGTTCCAGGAGTCAAATTCAGGACCTCATGCTTGCCAGGCAGGCGCTTATGCTGCTGAGCTATCTCACAGGCCCTATCTGCATTATTTTACTTTGATAAAGGACCATAATTCATAACTGACTTATTTTCTATTGTTAGAGGGTGATGAAGAAGATGAAGCTAATAAAATTGAGGCCTTACATAAAAGAAGGAATCTACTTGCTGCCTTCAGCAAACTTATCATTTATGATATTGTTGACATGCATGCAGCTGCAGACATCTTTAAACACTACATGAAGGTATAGTTTCATATTTTTTATGTTTCCCCTTCTAAGTGGCAGAGAAATGTACAATTAAAATGAATAGATGATAACAAGCTAAAATTGACAGCTTTGACCTATATTTTGTAGGTAATTTTCTGATAAATTTTCTCTTTTATGTAAGTACGAATTCTTTATCAGTGTGTGCCATTCCATCTATTTCACAAAGTAGGAGTTCTTAGAGCTTATATGAAAAACATACTTTATTATCGCTTTCTTTTCCATAAGCTCCATTTTGTTCCCAGCCCTCTGAAAGAACAGTACTCAGAATGCTTCATGGTACAGATAGGAAAGAACAGTGCTCAGTTTTCATGTATCTACCTTGTTCTCATATCAGAGAGAATGTTCTGTTTTGCTCATGTTCAGAATATTGTGTGTGCCATTCAGTCTACTTGTATATCTTCATGCTTGTTTGGGTGTGGTCCAGTTCCAATTGTGATATACAGATTGAACATCTCTAATCTTAATCCAAAATCTAAAAGTATTTGAGCGCTAGGACATTCAAAAGATTTAGAGGCATTTCAGATTTTGAATCTTTTGGGTTTTTTTTTGTGGGTACCGGGGGTCAAATTCAGGACCTCGCACGCCAGCAGATGCCTGTGCCGCTGAGCCATATCACCGGCCCTTTTTCTGTATGTGGGTACCAGGAGTTGAACTCAGGACCTCGTGCTTGCCAGGCAGGCGCTTATGCTGCTGAGCTATCTCACCGGCCCTAGATTTTGGATCTTTTATGCCTGGCAAACATAAGGTCCTGAGTTCGATTCCTGGTACCAAGAAAAAGAAAGAAAAAGATTTTGGATCTTTTATTTTGGGGATGCTCTACCAGTAGTCTGTGCAAAGATTTCAAAATCCGAAAACTCTTAAATCTGAATGAAATACTTCTGATCCCAAACATTTCAGATAAGGGATACTGAACTGTAGTAGCTAATCCATCATATTTTGCTAACCAACTGCCATGTGATGAACACTGTACTGGTAGCCAGAGGTTTATATGTGACATGATTTCTGTACCCTGGAGCTGACAGATTAATGCAAAACCTGAAACGTAAACATAATGTAGCATGTTAGTGACTATCTGCCACTCATTCTGTGCCATTTATATTTGAGACACTCTCACAAGGTTTTCACGTTGTCTTTGATCATTACAATAATCCTTTCAGGTAAGAGTATATTCACTTATTGATAAGGAAGCTAAGGCTCAGATAGATTAACTTTCCCAAAGTTATACAACTATTAAAGTAGCAAAAGCTGGGAATTGATTTTATTGTCTAGCTTCAAAGTGTAGCTCTTTCTGCTGGACCACAAAGCCTCAGCATGACTTTTTTTTTTTTTTCCTCAGCATGATTTTATAGTTATTGCAAATTACATGATTCTATGTAGTCATTGCAACTTTTGAGTATCCTAATAGCTATTTGACACTCTGATATATGGCTTTGTGGTTTTTCCCCTAGTTGGGTATATGATCAGTTCAGATCTAATCTTATAAAAGATCTGTGAACTCAGCTACTTCAGTGTCCTGAAATATTAAATGAAAAGTTAAATCTTTTACCCTAATCTGCCCTCTTCCCCACTCCAGTTGAGGCTCAATCTACAGAACTAAGTAGTTTTAACTGTTTTGGTTTCAGTTCTTCAGGCAGTTTCTAATAAAGTTCAGTTTATTAATTTGTCACCTTTTAGATGGCGTCTGTTCCCATCTGTTAGAGTAAAGGAGTTTTCTCACTTATATCACCTTCTCTCCTACCGCAATTACCAACTTTTTTTTTTACTTTTTTTTGTTGTTGTGTTGTTGTTTTGTACATATTTACAGTACATAATGATTACATTCATTGTGGGGAGTTGGTACATGTTCCCAACTTTTTTATTTTTACTATTAGTCACTTCATAATCTTAAATATCAAATATGTATTCTTTTAAATTTATTTTTTTTTTTTATGTGGGTACTGGAAGTCGAACTCAGGACCTCGTGCTTGCTAGCAGGCGCTTGTGCCTCTGATATCACCGGCCCTTTTTTTCCTTTATGTGAGTACCAGGAGTCGAACTCAGGACCTCTCGCTTGCCAGGCAGGTGCTTATGCCTCTGAGCTATCTCACCGGCCCTTCTTTTAAATTTAGACAAAATAATTTGATTCTTATTAGGTTTAAGATAAAGAAAGTAAACATTTATAGTCATCTTTCTTTCAGCATTCATTCTTTATCTCATGGAATTTCAGTAATTTTAAGGCTACACTTTCTTTCTTTTCCTCACAGTATTACAATGACTATGGTGATATCATTAAGGAAACACTAAGTAAAACCAGGCAGATTGATAAAATTCAGTGTGCCAAGACTCTCATTCTCAGTTTGCAGCAGGTAAGAAATTGGGAGGGAAGGGAAACTCAAAGAATAGTGTTTGAGATTGAAAGAATAGTATTCTGGTGCTTAATATGTTTTAGGTATCTTATCTCACTTTAACTAGCACGTTTTACCAGCACAATGCTGTGCGTACTCTGGTACAAAGACCATAGGTTATATGTCCTTTCTTTTGGAAGGTAATCCTCTCGTTCACATTTCAAATAGACAAAATCCTAGGGCGATCTGCTAATAGACCAGAAGAAATGTCAAACTGAAAATACAGAAAATTTTAAAATTTTAAGCTAAATATAAAAGGTATTTAATGAGAAAGGAACACCAGTAATATCCAAATAAGAAAATATGTTACATATACAGCATTCCATAAATACGATTCCTAGTATGTGTGTGTCCAATCAGTTGAAGTAAAGATGTCAAAAAGCCTACAACAGTGAGCATGTCTGTATACCATGCATATGCATTTCACTTTTGATAAAGGTCTCATTTCAATTAGTGGGGTAAGGATAAGGACTGCTCAGTAAGTAGTGATGTGTCAGTTGACTATGTACTTGGAAAATAGCTATCTTAAAAACCCTCACCTACATAGTGATTTCAAGACCAGCCTGAGCTACTAAGACCCGGTCTCAACAAAAAAAGAAAGGGATATTTTGTAAAATCCTCTTTCTGAAGAAACTACAAAGCAAAAAGTTGATGCTGTACATAAATTTAAATAGTTTTGTACACCATTCAGCACTTTGAACAAAGTTTGAAAAAAAGCCAGCCCGTAATCTCACTGCTCTGGGAGGCTGAGGCAAATGGATCACAAATTCAAGCCAAGACTGGGCAACTTAGTGACTAGTGAGACCCTGTCTCAAAAATAAAAAAAAAGACTGGGGATGTAGCTCAGTGTAAAGGCCCCAATGCAATCCACTGTACTGGGGAAAAAAAAAATAGATCAGATGGGAAATATGTTCATACATAATAAGGCCTACAAATCACTAAGAAAGAAAAAGTGAGCAAAGGATATGAAAAAGGCATTTTTCAGAGAAAGAAACTTAACCAGTACAAATGAAGAGAGGCATAGCCTTGTTAATAATCAATGAATTTTTTTTTTTTTTTTTTGTGGGTACTGGGGGGTCGACCTCAGGACCTCGTGTGCCAACAGGCACCCGTGCCGCTGAGCGATATCACCGGCCCCTTTTTCGTATGTGGGATCCGGGAGTCGAACTCGGGCGCTTACACCGCTGAGCCATCTCACCGGCCCAATAATCAATGAATTTTGCTTCTGTGTATCTACATATATACATGCAGGTGTGCAGACAGTATTTACAAAAAGATGTTTCATTGCAACAATCTGTGTAACAGTGGGAAAAAAAAAAACAGTAGTAGTCTAAATGTCCTTCTGTAGAGGAATGGTTAAAGTAAACTGGTATTCCGAAGTAGGGTTTTTTTTTGTTTGTTTGTTTCTGGGGGCTTTTGAGACGAAGTCTTGCTATGTTGCCCAGCCTGGCCTCCAACTGCTAGACTCAGTCCTTCTGCCTCAGCCTCTCAACTATCTTGAGTTGTTGGAACTTCACCACACCTGGTGTTAAACATTTCCAGGACAAGATATTAAGTGGAAACTCATCAGATTTGGTACTGGATGCATTTTGATGAAAAAATTTTGTCCTGGTACTCGGTATTCATTGATTACTTGGTACTCAGTGCATAACCTAGAACTTGTCACTGTCCATTGCTTCCTGACTCAATACCCTTACCAGCCAGAACACTTTGATACGTGTCATTGTTGGTACCCATGGTACCTCTGGAAACCAACTAATGAGTACCAAGGTATCGCTGCAACATGGTACTTTAATTTAAAAATAAAAACTGCCAAGTACATTGTTGCACACCTGTAATTCCAGCACTCTGGAGTCTGAGGCAGGAGAATCACCAAGTGTTCAAGGCCAGTATGGACTACTTGGAGAAACCTTGTCTCAAAAAACAAAAACAAACAAATAAATAAATATAGAAACTTGTATGTGTATATATGTCTAAACTGATGTATGAAATACTCAAATGTTTGACATTGGTTCTTTGTTGAGAATGGTATTTGGTAGTAGAGAGAAAGAACTTACACTTTTATATTCCTTGAATTTTTATTTACAATGGAATGTGCTCACTTTCCAATGAAATGAATGTACTTTAAATATAAACTTTAAAGTTATTATGTATTAACTATAAAAACATTTCAAAGCTTAAAAATGTATAAACAATTATCTCTGCATAAATATGAAAGTCTGTATTCGTTCTAATAATGGCATTGGAATTAGTTCAGGCCAGGGCATTTCTGACGAACACTAAAAAGGAAGACAGTATAGTAGAACACAGGAGCTATTTCAGGGAGTGGTACGATGAGAGTGAATTGAGGGAATGAAAGAGTGGAATGATGGTTACCAGGGCCTGGGAGTAAGGAAAACAAAGTAAAAAAATAAAAATGTAAACAAAGTGAAAAAACGGCAAATAAAGCAGATGTAAACAATGTGTTCAGGACCTGTATCATAAAAGGAATCATAGCAATGGATTCTTAGCTGGCAGATAAAATAGGGTCAGGATGTTAGGGATATTTTTAAGATACGTGCATCTAGTAGAAAAGGAATTGTTAATGATGCAGGAGAAAGGAGTAAGAACAGGAGCAAAACTCTTGAGTAGGTGAAGCCACATATTTTCTTCCTTATCCGGTATATAAGGAGGGACTGGCTTTAGGTGAAAGTCTGGACAGTTCACCCCACATAATAGGGGGGAAGGTGGAAACAATTTATACAGAAAGGTTACGTTTCTAATTTTAGTATTCTGGGGTTTTGTTTTTGTTATTTTGACAGAATGTTCTACCATATATATAATTAATAAATTCTACCCAGCATAAGAATGTTTAAACAAATAAAATATAATTTTGTTATTGGGTGAGGAAAAACCACAGCTCTACATATCCGAATATATGTGGATTTTTTTTTTTTTTTTTTTTTTTTTTTTTTGGTACTAGAAATTGAACTCAGGACCTTGGGCTTGCCATGCAGGCAGTTGTGCCACTGAGCTATATCCCTGGCCTGGATTTTTTAATATAATGTTCCTATCTACAATACAGTAAGAGAAAAAACAAAGTTCTGAAAAATATTTCATATATTGGCATATCTGTAAAAATAAAAAGAATATATGGATGTTTTAAATGTATAGTATGTCTGTAAATACATTTCCTTTTCCACCCCCAAATGTATTCTTTTAAAAACTTATTAAAAAGAAGCAAATTCCTTTCATTTAATCATACCATGAAATGAACTCAAATTAATAGTAGTAATTGATTAAGTGAATAGTGTCTTCAGTTCAATGTAAGGAAAGAAACATTTACTTCATTTTACACTTTTCACGTATTTTTAAATTATGTTACCTAATTTTAAAAGGAAACAAAATTAAAAATTTTATAACTGTAGGTTCTTGCCTTTCTTTTTTTCTTTTTACCAGTTGTTTAATGAACTTGTTCAAGAGCAAGGTCCCAACCTAGATAGGACATCTGCCCATGTCAGTGGCATTAAAGAATTGGCACGGCGCTTTGCCCTTACATTTGGACTGGACCAGATCAAGACGCGAGAAGCAGTTGCCACACTTCACAAGTGAGATAAATCAAAACTTTCTGTTATACAGAATCTAGTTTACTGAAAGTTACTTGAATTAACTGTTGTTTGACCCATTTTTAAAATGACAAATGATAAAATTTTCAAGTTGAAAGAACTTCAGTTACTAATCTCATTTAGAGTCTCAACTAGTATGGGATTTTTTTATTTTAAAAAAAAAATTACTGGCTTGGGGATATAGCTTAACTGTAGTGTGCTTGCCTTGCATATGCCAGACAATGGGATATAGCATCACCAAAAAGAAAAAGAAAAAACTTAAGCCACTCATTTTTTTTTCTCATCGTATAAACTATAGAAAAGAAAGTTTAATAACATTCTTGTCTGCTTTATCAGTTAGAAAATGCTATGAGAAACATGGGTTTAAAAAGACCATGCAGGGGGCCGGTGAGATGGCTCAGCGGCGTAAGCGCCTGCCTTGCAAGCGCGAGGGCCCGAGTTCGACTCCCGGAACCCACATACGAAAAAGGGGCCGGTGATATCGCTCAGAGGCACGGGTGCCTGTTGGCGTGCGAGGTCCTGAGGTCGACCCCTCGGTACCCACAAAAAAAAAGAAAAAGAAATAAAAAGACCATGCAATACTGTGAAAAGCAAAAGTAAAACAGAAAACAGAAAATCTTAAGTAAATTCACAGTTACTTGGTACCTTGACTACCTCAAGAAGCAAAAAAAAATTTTTTTTTTTGGTACCGGGAATTGAACTCAGGACCTTGCGCTTAAGAAGCAAATTTTTTGACAACCCCATTATCTTTCCAGTATATGGTATTACCACCAAGAAATACATATAGACATTTAGCTTTGTTGCTATATAGCTATTTTTATTTTTTGCAGCTTAAGATTTGTACTATAAATAAATATGTAGAAATATATTATAAAACTTTTATTACTTTGCCATTTGAATTTATTAGATTTTAATTCCTTCACTGATGATTTTACTATCTTCCCAAATGTTTTTATAAAACTGGCTGTCTGGAAAAATAAGGTGCTGTTTTGTTTTACTTCAGGGATGGCATAGAGTTTGCCTTTAAATACCAGAATCAGAAAGGACAAGAATATCCACCTCCTAATCTGGCTTTTCTTGAAGTACTCAGTGAATTTTCTTCTAAACTTCTTCGACAGGACAAAAAGACAGTGTAAGTTGCAAATTCCAATAGAAGTGGTTTTTATAATGATGCCATTGAAACTTTAAGTGCTTATTTTTTGAAAAAATTTTATTCATCTAGATATAATTATTGCTGATAATTTAGCCTTAGTTTTAAAGAACTGTAGTTTTCTTTCCAGCTTTTATAGTTATTCATTCAACTGCTCACTTTCAGAATCCTAGAATCTACCAAATGAAATTAACAAGTGGAAGTGATTCTCATTCTGCAGTTCAAAGATGTGTGAACACTGGCTGAGCCATTGTGTGGCCCTTTCTGTACTTCTATATTAATTTCACTTTACTTTTATTTTCTGTTTTATATCACTTATTTCAAGAAGATTAACTTGAGCTGGGCGTGTTGGTGCACGCCTGTAATCACAGCACCCTGCGAGGCTGAGACAGGAGGATGGCCAGTAGGAGTCCTGAGTAACATAGCAACTTGGCAAGACCCTGTCTCAAAATAAAAATAGAGCCAGGAATGTAGCTTATGGCTAGGCCTGAATTTTGTCCCCAGTACCGCAAAAAAAAAAAAAAAAAAAAAAAAGTTCATTAAGCCCATAATATGGTCAGGTAGTGTTCTAAAGCTAATGTTCTACATGGAAACGCAACATAAACATGCACACAAGCAAGATTATTTCAGCCGCTAAGATGGGATAATAAGATAATGTGGGGTACTGAGTATGGGTGGGAAGAGTGGTTTGAAAAGTTTTTTATAAATTTAAATTTAACTATTACATAAAAATTACATGGATTTATGGGGTATGTGTGATGTTTTAATGTTTATATGTTGCATAATATTAGAAGTTCAACATACCTGTCTACTCATTTATCATTTCTTTCAGTGACGACATTCAAACTTCTTTTGCCTAGTTTTTTGAGATATACAGTACATTGTCATTGTCTGTAGTCTTTGTACTGTGCAATGGCAAGACAGAACTTATTACTACCAACAAACTATAACTTAGTATTTGTTGATCAACCTCTGCCAATACTTACCTCGTCCTACTGTCCCAAGCCTGTGGCAACCACTGTTCTACTATCAACTTCTATGAGAACAACTTTTTTAGATTCCACATATAAGTGAGATTGTGTAGTACTTGTTTTTCTGTGCCTAGCTTGTTTCACCTAATATAATGATCTCCAGTTTTATCCATGTTATCATAAATGACAGGATTTCATCCTTTTTGTGGTTGAATAGTACTCTATCTTGAATATACACCACATTTTCTTTATCCATTCATCATCAGTCAGTGGACTTTTAGGGGTTGTTTCTATTTCTTGTTGTTGTAGATAGTGCAGTAATAAACATGGGAGTGCAAATGTCTCTTCAGCATATTTCATTACCTTTGGATATAAACCCAGTAGCTAGATTGTTAAATCACATGGTAGTTCTGTTTTTAATTTCTTTTTTTTTTTTTTTTTATGTGGGTACCGGGAGTCGACCTCAGGACCTCGTGCTTGCCAGCAAGCGCTTGTGCCACTGAGCGATATCACCAGCCCTTTTTTTCCTTTATGTGGGTACGGGGAGTCGAACTCAGGACCTCACGCTTGCCAGGCAGGCGCTTATGCCGCTGAGCTATCTCACCGGCCCCTGTTTTTAATTTCTTAAGGAACCTTCTTACTGTTTTCCATAACACCTGTACAAATTTATATTCCCACTAACAGTATACGGGGGTTCCCTCTTTTCCACATTCTCACCAGCACTTGTTATCTTTAGTCTTTTTCATAATAGCCATTCTTTCTAGGGTGAAGCATTACCTTGTGGCTTTGATTTGCTTTTCATTGATGGTTAGTGATGTTAGGCATGTTTTCATATACCTGTTTGCCATTTTATGTCTTTTTTTAGAAATTCCTATTTTTTAGAAATGCTTTGTTTTTGTTTTTTGTGTTTGTTTGTCTGTTCGTGACAGGGTTTGCGAAGTTACCTAATCTGGGCTTGAACTTGTGATCCTCCTATCTCAGCCTCTTAGAGTGCTAGTATTACAGGTATGAGCCACGGTGTGCAGGCTAGAGTTCCAATTTTTTTAATCAGATGGGGTTTTTTGTTGTTGTTTGGCGGTTTTGTTTTGCTTTCTTTTTGCTATTGACTTTGGAGTTCTTTATATATTAGAGTTCCTTAAGTGTTCTGGATATTCATCTGCTATCAGATGGATAGTTTACAAACATTTTGTCCCCATTCTCTTCACTGTTGATTATTTTTCCTCTTTGCTGAAGTCTTGTCTTTTTCCTTCCATTTCCTGTGCTTTTTGGGTCTTATCCACAGAACCCTTGCCCATTCCAACATCCAGAGGGATAGCCTCAGTAGTTTCAGAGTTTGGGTGGTCTTAAATCTTTAATCCATTTAGAGTTGATTTTTGTAACTAGTGAGATGTGAGGGTCTTATTTCATTCTTCTGCATGTAGATATCCAATGTTTCTGGTGCTACTTACTGAAAAGACCATCCTTTCTACAATGTGTGATTTTTGTGAAAAATGAATTGACAGATGAATTGTAGGTGCTTATGTTTATTTATAGGATTTCTGTTCTGGACCATTAGTCTATGTGTCTGTTTTTTTGTCAGTATCATGCTTTTTTTTTTTTGGTGGGTTCCTGGGGTCAACCTTAGGACCTCGCACGCCAGTGGGCACCCATGCCCCTGAGTGATATCACCGGCCCTTTTTTTGGATGTGGGTTCCAGGAGTCGAACTCGGGCCCTTGCGCTTGCCAGGCAGGCGCTTGCGCCGCTGAGCCATCTCACCAGCCCATGCTGTTTTGATTGCTACAGCTTTTTTAGTACATTTTGAAGTCAGGTAGTATAATGCCTCCTACTTTATTATTTTTTCCCAAGATGCTTTGGCTACTTCTGGTATTTTGTGATTCCCTATAAATTTTAGAATTTTTTTTTCTAGTTCTGTGAAGAACATCATTGACATTTTAATAAGGATTGCATTCAATCTATACATTTCTTAGGTAAATATGGGCATTTTAATAGGGATCCTTACAATCTGTGAACAAGGTGTGTCTTTCCATGTATTTGTATTCTCTTCCATTTCTTTCATCAGTATCTTACAGTTTTCATCATGGAGATATTTCACCTCTTTGGTTAAATTTATTCCTAGGTATTTCATTGTTTTTGTAGCTATTGTAAATGATATTGCTGCCTTTCTATTTCAGATAACTTGCTTTTGACTTAGAGTGGTGCTAGTGATTTTCATGTGTTGATTCTGTATCCAGCAATTGCTGTTTATTTATTAATTATAAGAGTGTTTGGGCAGAGTCTTTAATGTTTTCTATATTTATAAAATCATGTCTTCTGCAAACAGTGACAATTTGATGACCTCTTTGCCAGTTGGATGCTCTTACCTGATTGGTCAGGCTAGGACTTCCAGTACTGTGTTGAATAAAAATGGTCATCCTTGTCTTGTTCCAGATCTAAGAGAGAAAATAAGGCTGATAATGTAGCTCAGTGGTAGAGTGCTTGCTAGCATGCATAAGGACCTGTATTTGATCTCCAGCACCATAAAATATAGGAGGGGGAGCTTTCAACTTTTCCCCATTCCATATGATGTTAGCTGTGGGTTTATCACATATGGTTTTTATTATGTTCAGGTACATTCCTTCTGTATGTAATTTATTCATTTTTTGTAATGAAAAGTTGTTGAATTTCCTCATGCCTTTTCTACATATATTGAGAGGATCATATGGTCTTTATTCTTCAGTTCACTGATATATTTTATCACATTAATGTTCATATATTGAACCATCCTTGCATCCCGGGGATGGCTCTTAAAACTTGACTGTGGTGAATACACCTTTTGTTTTGTTTTGTTTTATTTTTTGAGACAGGGTCTCACTTTGTTGTCCAGGCTGGCCTTGAACTTGCCATGTAGCCCAGGCTGGCCTTGAACTCAACAATCCTGCGTCAGCTTCCAGAATACTGGGAATACAGGCATGTACCACCATGCCTTCCAGCTTTTTCCTTTTTCCTTTTCTCTCTTTTGTGTACAGTATTGAATATAAGTGGTCATCCTTGTCTTGTTCCAGATCTAAGAGAGAAGAGGGGAGTAGGGAGGGGAGGAGGAGTGGAAAATTGAACCCAGGACGTCACACATGTTAGGTAGGAGCTGTACAACTGAACTATATTCCCTGCCTCTGAGGATTTGTATGTCTGTGTTCATCAAGCATGTTGACCTTTCGTTTCCTTTGTTGTTGTGTCCTTTTCAGGTTTTGGTATTAGGGTAATACTGACCATGTAGGATATGTTTAGAAGAATTCCCTCCTCTTCAATACTTCGGTGTAATTTAAGCAGAATTGGTTCTTTCAGGGTTTGGTACTATTAATCAGTGAAGCCATCTGGTGCTGAACTTTTCTTTTTCAGGAGACTTTTTATTGCCAATCATCTTGTTATTCATCATTGGTCTGTTCAGTATTTCGATTTCTTTATGAGTCAATCTTGGTAAGCTGTATATGTCCAGGAATTTGTCTGTCTTCTAGGTTATCAAATTTGTTAGCATATAGTTGCTCATAAAAATTTGTAATGATGCTTTGTATTTATCAGTTATAATGATAACAGATTTTCATCTCTGATTACATATTTAACTCTTCTATCTTAATTTAGCTGAACCTTTGCCAGTGTTGTTTATCCATTTTGTTTTGTTAATCTTTTTTTTTTTTTTTTAACTCTTATTACATTTACTTCTGCTCTGATTTTTGTTCTGATTTTAGGGTTGATTTGTTCTTGTTTTTCTCATTTCCTGAGATATACTAGTAGAATGTTTATTTGAGATCTTTCTGCTTTGGTTATGTAAGCACTGATTGATGTAAACTTCCCTCTTAGTATTGCTTTTCCTGTATTATATTTCTGGGTATGTTCTGTTTACATGTTCAAGATTATTTTCCTTCTTAATTCCTTCCTTCATCCATCGGTGGTTCAGGAGTAAACTGTTTAATTTCCAAGCACTTGCACTGTTTCCTTTTTTTCTCACTGATTTCTAATGTTACTATATTATGGCTAGAAAAGACACCCAATGTGATCTCTGTGTTTATTAAATGTGTCAAGTCTTGTTTTGTGGCCTTTTATACAATTTATCCTGGAGAATGTTCCACGTGCCATTGGAAAAAATATGGGTTTTGCAGTTGTTGGATGGAATGTTCTGTAGATGTCTGTTAGGTCCATTTGGTCTAGGGTACAATGGGGGGGGGGTGTTGAGACAGGATTTCGCTGTGTAGCCCAGGTTAGCCTCAAACTAGTATGTTGGGATCTCTTATGATTTTGGTTGTTCTACTCTACATTTTTTGCTCTGTGGTTCCCATAAGACTTGAAAAAAGCAGCTTTTGATAATTGTAAACTATTATGTTAGCAATATAACTTGATCATAAAGACAAAAAGAAATAGGGCTGGGAATACTATTCAGTGGTGAGCACTTACGAGCATGCATGAGGTCCTAGGTTTAATCTCCAGCACCACTGGATATAATAGAAAAAATACATGTACTTTAAAAAAAAAAAACTCATTTCATTCCATTCCTGCCATATTTTGAATGTTTGATGCTCCATTTTACATCTTTCTATATTGCCTGTCTGTTAACATAATGCGGCATGTAGTGTGATTTGGTTTGGTTTTGTCTGGTTTGGTTTAATTTTGAGACAGGCTCTCAGTCTGTTGCCCAGGCTTGGCTCAAACTTCTGATCCTCTTGCCACAGCCTCCCAGAGTGCTGGGATTACAGCTGTGTACCATCGTGCCCAGCAGTTTTTTGTTTGTTTCATCCTAAAGAGATGAATGGTTTACATACCATGTTTATAGTATTATCTTACCTGTAAGTTGTATACCTTCCAGTGTTTCCTTTTTAATCACTGATATCACTTATTTTGGGTTAGAACTTTTAGGATTTTTGGAAGGACTGTGTATCTGGTAGAGATATAATCTCAGCTTTTTGTCTGAGAATATCTCTTCTCCATTTTAAAGAATAACTTTGCTGGGTATAGTGATTTTGGGAGGTAGGTTTTTTCCTCCTTCAGTACTTTCAAGATCTTAAGCTTCCCTTTCCTGGTCTGCAAAGTAAGTTTTCTACTTTTGGGGATTTTCAGTTTCTTCATCTAACTGTAGTAACCCAAATATTTACTCTTTTGATACAGTCCCTAGATTTCTGTAAGCTCTCCTCAGTTCTCTTCATTATTTTTTCTCTTCCAGCTATGTATTTCCAAAAGCAATTCACTAATTCTTCTGTTTGTTTTGTCCTGTGCATATGACTTCTGTTGTGTTTTTTGTTTTCACTTAGTGTATTTTTCAGCTCAAGGATTTTTAAATGCTTGTGTCTCTGTTTCTCTGTATTCTCAAAGTTCATTGAATTTGTTTTAAAAGGAGTTATTCTTCCAGGAGTTTGCCATACTGGTCACATCTGGTCAGTTTTTAGTGCCTAATTTTGGCAATTAGGGGAAGTCATGGTTTCCTGGAAATTCCTGTTGCTTGTTAGTTTGAGATGTCATCTGCACTATGAAAGAGTAGGTGTTTGTTCCAGTCTTCCTAATCTGGCCTTTGTCTGTCTTTCCAGACATTATAAGCAGGCTATTTATTCTCCTGTAGCCACTTCTGCTATTTTAGCAGTAGATGTAGGCCACCCTATCGCCAGGTTTGCTGAAAGTCCACTGTTGGTATGTTGTACCATTTCAGGACTACAGGACAATCCAAGCCCAGATTTGGCCCAAATCTGCAGTTGCTGTATTCTTCAGCATGAACTAGGGGATTAGCTAAAAAGGGTGATTCAGCCCTGTAACCCTTTCTCTGGGACGGGGGAGGCCCAGAATTCTCATCCATTATCACCAGTCTATGGTTACAAACTACAGGACACTGCCTGCTCTGGGTATAATTACCATGGAGGAACTGGCCCCAAACTCCTATGCCATATACTTGACCACCAACACAATGGCTGTGTCACACTATGAACCCACAGTCCATCTAGGCTGATGCCAAGCTGGATTTCACCTGAGTCTTACAACCACACAGGAACTTCACAATCTGGGGGAACAGAAGTATACCCCAGGCCCACCCCATGGTTGGCAGCGATGTAGGCTAAAACTTGAGACTGTCTTACCAGCATGCAGATTTCCACCTGGCACTAGGGCAGGTCTAGAGGCTCCATCTACTAGCACTGTCCTGCATACAGTGGACTTTGTTTTCTACCTGGATCCAGGGCTTACCTTCATGAGTCCAGCACTAAGCTTTAAGGCAAAATCCTGTGTTAGCTTTTCTGCCTTGCTCCCCAGTAGGCAGAGTTTTACTCCCCACTCTGCTTCCTGGGGTTGCGGGTGCAGTGGTAGTGACAGTCTTATTAGCCACAGGGCTTATGAAGCTCCAGGGGCTCAGTCAGTGGGGCATGGCCTGAGGGCAGCTTTTCTGGGGCTCTGTCCAGCACGTGGTTTCACCATAGCAGGTTTAACTCAAAGTTTCATAACTAAGGCCTGGACTTAATTCTTTCTCCTTCCCCTGAGCTTCAGGCATCTGTCCTGATGATAAGAGGAGGAATGATAAGGAGATGTAAGGGGTTGATGTGGGTATCTCATATTCTCTCTCTCTCTCTCTGTGTGTGTGTGTGTGTGTGTCCTTGTCTCTCTCTTCTTCCCTCCCTCCCTCTAGTTTTTCTTTTCTTTTCCTTTCCTCTCCTTTCCTCTCCTTTTACTGAGGATTGAACCCAGGGAACACTGAGCTACTTTTTATTTTGAGACAGGATCTTGCTAAGTTACTCAGCCTGGGCTTAAACTTGTGATCCTCCTGCCTTAGCCTCCCAAGTAGCTAAGATTACAGGCAATCTGCTGCCACAGCTGTCTTCATTGTATCTTTTAATTTTACTAAACCAGGCACTATGATCTCTCACCTCACTTTCTTAGCTCTTGTAAAGGCACTTGGGTGTGTAAATAGCTGTTTAAATTACTGTTTCTGTGGTGATTGGTGGAAGATCTTACTCAGCCACCTTGGTCCCTCCTCTATGAATCAGAGGAGGGACATTTTGAATCTATACATTTTCCTCTGAAGATGACTTTAGGATCCTATAACTTTGAGCTATATTGCATTTCTGTTTTCATACATCTCTAAGTTTCTTCTCATTTCATTTGTTATTTCTTCTTTAACCAATTGGTTTTTAGGACTATTTCATTTAATTTTCCTGTACAGTAAGTCCCCAACTTATGTACAAGTTCCGTTCCGGGAGAATGTTCAGAAGTTGGATTCATTCATAAGTCTGACAAAGTGAATCTTATATACCTTTGACATAAATACACAATGTAAAGTATTAAAAAACCAAATGCAAGGTCCATTGTATCTCTGAAAGTTCATAAGTCGAATGCTCATGAGTCGGGGACTTACTGTATTTGTAAATTTCCTAATTTTCTTTTTGTTACTGATTTCTAATTTCATTGTGTTGTGGTAAAAGATCATGTATTGTTGACTTCAGTCCTTTTAAATTTATTGATGCCTGTTGTATAGACCAAAATATGGTCTATCCTAGAGAATGTTTCATGTATACTTAAGAGAAACATACGTAGTATGATGGGAAAATACAGTGAATGTTAAAATTTTTTTAATGTGTTACAGTAAAAGACATTTGCACAAATGCCCTTCAACATACTCTCCCTTGCTTCAAAAACACTTATGCCATCATTCCTGCCACTTTATGAAGCAGTTCTGGAAGGCTTCTTTCCTGAGCATTTAGTGGTGCTATTACTGTTTCATGTCCTGAATCAACTCAACAATTTACATTGCCACAGATGTTTTGACTTTGGGAGCAGTCAGGAGTTGCAGAGTACTTGATCTGGTGAATCAGGTGGATGAGTACACAGCATGATTTTACAAGCCTGCCTTTCTATTGGATAGCACTCAGTGACAGCATTCACTGTATTTTTTATCATATCTTGTAAACACTCACAAAAGAGGACTTTCAGAACTGCTGCAGAAAGTAGCAAGAATCATGGGATAAGTGTATTCAAAAAGGTCTGGGGATATAGTTCAGCGGCACAAGCACCTGCCTGCCAAGCGCAAGGTCCTAAGTTCAATTCCTGATACCAAAAAGAAAAAAAAAGGTGTATTCAAAGGGAGGGAGACTTAGGGGGATTAATGGCAACATGTCTTTTAATCCAGTAACTTTTTTCAATTTAAACTTGCACCATGTATTTTGATTACCCCTTGTATTCTTCTGTTGCTGAATGGAGTTTTGTTCTATGGTTTGTTCAATTTAGTTGATTTATAGTTTTATTTGTAGTCTGTTTGGGGGTTTTTTTGTTTTGTTTTTTGTTTTTTTGAGACAGGGTCTCACTATGTAGTTCAGGCTGGCCTCGAACTCATGACAATCCTCCTGCCTCAGCCACCTTAGTGCTAGTATTACAGGCATGCACCACTGTGCCTGGCTCTTTGTAGTTTTTTGGGTTTTTTGTTTTGTTGTTGGTTTGGTTTGGTTTGGTTTGGTTTGGTTTGGTTTTTGAGACAGGGTCTCACTATGTAGTTCAGGCTGGCCTTGAACTTGCAGTTATCCTCCTGTCTCAGCCTCCCCAGTGCTGGGATTATAGGCATGTGCCACCATACCTGGCTTCGTAGTGTTTTATAAGTTTTCTCTTTCCTTGTTAATCTTTTGCCTAGTTGTACTATCCATTTTTGCCTTTTTGGGGGTGTGTGTTTGTGTTTTGTTTTGTGGTGATGGGACTCAATCCCAAAGCCTCACAAATGCTATGCACATTCTCTGCCACTAAACTCCTTCCTCAGCCCTCTATCCATTACTGAAAAATGAAGTGTTGAAGTCACCAGCTATTTTTACTGAATTGCCTATTTGTCCTTCACTTCTCCCCGTTTGTTTCATGTAATTTGGGGCTCTATTATTAGACATTTTAAATTGTATGTTTTCCTGATAGAAGAACTCATATCATTATGAAATATCATATTCTGTCTCCAGTAAACTTTGTCTGATATTAGTATAACTCCTTTAGCTCTGTTTTGGGTATTATATGTATGTTAAATGTATTACTTTCCTATCCTTTCCCTTTTTGCCTTTGTGTCCTTGAATCTGAAGTGTGTTTCACGTAGATAGCATATGGCTGGGTCATGTTAGTTGTTGCTGTTAATTCAGGTGACAATCTCTGCTATTATACTTTTTGTTTTCTATACATGTTTTGCATTTTTTATTTAGGTTTTTTGTTCTTTTTTACTGCCTCCTTTCATATTGAGTGGATGTTTATTTTCTATTGTAACATTTTAATTACTTTAGTGATCCTTAATTGTATTTTGTTGTTTTCTTCGTGGTTTTCCCGGACCTTACAATATACATCTTATCATAATTTACTTCAGATTTATTCTAACTCAATTCTAAGGAAGTATAGAAGCTTTATTTCAGTATAATTCCATTTTCTTCCTTTTTTGTGATATTATTGTTATACGTAGTGTATCTATTTATGGTATAAGCCCAGTGATATAATTATTATTTGTTATAATCTTTAGAAGCTGAGAAAGGAAAGCACATACATGTTTATGGGCTTTGTCATATTAACCTTCCTATATACCATTTCTGGTTCTCTTCATTTCTTCCTGTGGATTTGAATCATCATTTGGTTAGTGTAATACAGCTTTCCACCCACCTACCTCTTTTTGCTTATTATGAAATATTTGTTATTGGCCCAATAATATAGTGTGTTATTGCCCAAAAATACAGTAATACAGTTGCTTTATAAATTAAGAAAGGATAAGTAAGCATGCAGTTATGTGGACTTCTATAACTCCCTACATAGTTATCTTTATTGGCATTCTTTGTTTTTTCATATACATTCAGATTACCCTCCAGTATTTGCTTTCAGCTTGAAGAGCTTTCTTTAATAGTTCTTCTAAGGCAAGTTTGCTAGCAACAAATTGCTCAGCTTTTATATATTTGAGGATGTCTTTCTTTACTCTTTAGTTTTGAAACACAGTTATCTTGGGTGTATGATCATGACTTAAGGGCTGACAATGCAGCCCTTGTCTAGTATTCACAAGGCCCTGGATTCCATCCCCTTGACAGTAAAATATTCCTTACTTTTACTTTTAGCACTTTGAGTCATTCCACACTGCCTTCTGGCCTCGGTGAAGCTCTCTGGCTGCCTAATGAGAAGTTGGTCTTAATTTTATTGAATTTCTTTTGTCTATAACGAGTTACTTTTACTGCTTTCAAGATTTTCTTTTAATATTTGACTTTCCACATTTTTCCTATGATGAATGTATGTGGATATCTTTGCATTTGTTTGGAGTTTATTGACCTTTGTGAATTTGTAAGTTGATGTTTTTTCTCAGATTTAGGAAGTTTTAGTCATTTCTTTCTCTCTTTCTTTTACTCCCTATTCTTTTCTTTTTTGGTGTTCCTACTGTAAATGTTGGGCCTGTTGATGTGTTTCACATTTCTCTCGGGCTTTATTTTTCTTCATTCTTTTTTCTCTTTTCAGATTGTTATCCCTTAATAACATCTTCAAGCTTGATTTTTTTTTTTTTTTTCCTAGCTCAGACCTACTGTTGACCCCCTGTAGTATATTTTTAGTTCCTGTTATTGTACTTTTCAACTGTGGGATTTCCATTTGGCAGCTGTGGGTGTAGCTCAGTAGTAGAACATAGTATGCACAAATCTCTGGGTTCAGTCCCCAGCACTAAAAATAATAACAACAAAAACAACTTCCTTTTGGTCCTTTTATTATCTTTTCTTTTTATTCATATTCTCTATTTCATAAGATATTGTCATCACAATTTCTTCAGTTCTTTAGATATGGCTTTTCTAGTTCTTTAGATATAGTAATTACTTCGAAATTTTTGTACGCCAACTTCCTATTCCTTGATTTTTTTTTTCTAATGCATACATCATATTTATCTGTTTTCTAGCATATCTCATACATTTTTTTCTTGAAAACTGGACATTTTAGATAATATACTATATATTGTGAAATAATTATTTACCTAGTTTTGATATTCCCTGTCCTTCTAAAGCCTTATTGTTGTTTGCTTGGTCATTTGTTTAGTTACTTGGATGAACAAACTCAGTAAAATCTTCTGTTATGTGCATCTCTGATAATCTCTGCTTGATAAGTTTCATCTTATTTTTAACATTTGGTTTGGCGACCTCGAAGTCACCCCTTGGTCAGCATAAACCACTTATTGATCAGAGATTATATTCAAGCTCCCTTAGATTTTGTACCCTTATGGTTGGGTGTGTGTGTAGCTTGATAGCCGCTGTCCTAACTTGAGGTTACTTACGTTTTGCCCCATGTTTCAAGCTAAGGACTGGCAGTTTTGAAGATACCTGTCTGGTTACTTCTGAGTGGGGCAGCATTTGAAGCCTGTACACAGATTCTGACTTTAAGCATAACAGTTACTTAAGCAGAGGAATAATAATAAAATGTTACCCTTACATATAAGGATAAACAGGAAATGCCAGGATATCCCAGCTGCCTATTAATAACCACCAAGAACTGTTAATGAACCATTCTTCTAGAGCTGAGATGAAGAAAGCATGTCACAGAACAGTATAAGCACAAGGAGGATGAATACTCAAATGAAACATTTAGAGCTCTTAAAATGAAGGATCACTTGTATTTGGGGAGTTTTTGTTCCTTTTTTGAAAAATAAAAATTCTATATACTTAAAGTATATAACATGATGTTTTGATATATGTTGTAAAATGATTACTATAATTAAGCTGATTAACAAATCCAAGAAATGACCTATCCCAAGAGGGCAGGGTCTCGCAAAGTTGCACAGGGCTAGTCTCAAACTTATGATACTCCTGCCTCTACCTCCCTCATTCTCCATCTAGCTAGGATTACAGGCATGTGCCACCACACTCTGCTTACCAGAAAGGCTCTGTCTTTCCCTGGTTTTCTCTGTTAAACTTACAGATTCTTAGCTCTGTCATTTGTTGCTGCTAATATTGTTGGACTTAAAAGTACCCTCTTACTTGCCCTCCATCAAGATCTCCACTGTTTTTAACAAGGCCCTTAAGAAAGGAATTTTCTAAACTCTTCCAAATTAAGTACTGCCTCACAAACACAGCTACAAGCTGCTTCTTTATAGTTTGCCTCAGCCCCTGGGCATAACTTTTAACATTTATGCCACTGAAGAGGGGATGAGAGGGGGATGGGATGGGGCAACATCCTTCTCCCAGAATAACACCCCTGCTCTTAGAGCAGGAAAAGGCTGGGTAACCTCTGCTTCTTAGCCTGCCCCTACATTTGGAGTTGAAATACAGGCATTCACAGCCCCAGTATTCTCACCATGATGTGCACAGAATAGATTTTCTACCCCATAAGTTGGGGCTGGATGAGAAAAAAAAAAAAAAACTAGTTTTTTTATTTGGTTGGGTTTTTTTGGGTTTTTTGGTTTTGGTTTTTTGAGATGTTGATCAAAATAGAGCTTCTGCACCACAAGGCTAGTGGGTGACAAGAAAAGTAAATGGTGTGCTCCTTCCTTTTAGGGTAGCCCTAGACTGAGGGCTGGGGAAAAGGAGAGCCCTCTTCTTAGCCACCTGCCCAGAGCAGTTTCCACAGCACAGAGCTGAAGAGAGAAGGGAACAAAGGAAGAGAACAAGTTGTGGTTCAAATGTGTTGTTCTTACCAAGATTTAGTAGATTTTCTTTAATAAATTTTTGTCCATTTAATATATACCCTTATGACAATTTGCTAAGACTTTACATACTATCTTTTATAATTTTTACCAATAAGATACTTGCTGTGGTATGCCAACTTCCTCACTTCACTATTTCAATTCCTGCCCTGATCCGAACACTTCAAAAGAAAACTTGGTAATCTTTAGAGCCAAACTTCTGATTCCCCCACCCCATTGGTGCATAAAAGCAAGGGAAGAAATGCAGGGGAGAACACACACACACACACACACACACACACACACACGCACGCACGCACACACCCTCCTCTGAAAAGTATTCCAGGAATATAGGAAGCAAAACATTAAATTGTCAGTCTTTCCAAAGGCAGGCACAGTTATGTCTGCCCTCAGGGTTCTTCAGAATCTGCAGACAGACTCAGATTAAGAAAAAATAAGTGATACATGAACTACTTACATGAAAATCACTGCTTTTTCTATTATGTTTCTAGTCATTCATACCTAGAGAAATTCCTTACTGAGCAGATGATGGAAAGGAGGGAAGATGTATGGCTTCCACTCATCTCCTATAGAAATTCATTAGTCACTGGGGGTGAAGATGATAGAATGTCTGTGAACAGTGGAAGCAGCAGCAGCAAAACCTCCTCAGTAAGGAATAAGAAAGGACGACCCCCACTTCACAAAAAACGAGTAGAAGGTAAGTCTGCCTGTCTGCCTTTATGAGATAGTTTGCCTGGGATAAATAAAGTGGCAAATAACCTGTTGAAGCAAGATAATATGAGGCATATGATTTCCTTGTACATTTGATACACAGTGAGATAGCTGGGTAAAAAGGTTAGAATAGACAAAATGAAAAGGGCCAAGAAAAAGGAATTTGAAGAATCATTGAGTATAGAGGAAGATAGCACAGAAAAAGAGGAAGCAGTTAGGAAAGGCTACACAGTTGATCCCTGTACCATATGCCTCTGATACATGGAAATTTAAAATATGGTATTAAAATTCATCTTAATATAGGGCTACTGCTAATTTGAGGGGAACAAATTGAATATGCCAGAATAGCTTTCTAGTCCTATCATTTGGTTGGGTGATTTATTTTTATACTACAAGACAGTGATAACCCTGTTGGACTGAGGGAAACAGGAAGTTGAATTGTTACAAAAATCTGGTCAATGATACTCTTTATCCAAAAAGACTAAAAATTGCTGTTAAAACAGCATTTTTCTTTGACTGATTGAGAGAAGCCTCAAAGTAAGCATGCTTATTTTCTCAAATAATCTCTTTCTCTATACTTCTATTAAATTTTCACCAAACCAAGAGAAGGTGGCAGTGCACTGAGTAGTGCTGTCCTGTTCTTTTTTACAACTTACTCTGATTTCAGCACCTTGTCTCTGCTGCATAAAAATGTGACTTATCAAAGGTTTTCTAAAATATGTGGCAAAATTAGTTAGAATTTAAATCTAATGTGTCTTTCATTATTGTGGAGGAAATACTGACTACTGATGAAGAGCACAAACTCTTAAGTGTTTCAGAATTCAAAGCTGGCTTTCTAATTTATCAGCTGTGTGACCTTTGAGCTTGTTACTTAACCTCTCTAAGCTTCAATGTTTGATCAAATGAAAGAATACCTAGCCTATTGATGTGAATAGTAAATAAGATACTCCAAATAAAACACATGGTACATGCTCAGTACTGAGCACAATATTTAGCCCAAAGGTAGCATTCAATAAATGTTAACTGCTATTATCAATGCCATGATCGTATAGTAATGCCTCTTATATAGCATCGGTTAGATTAGGCAGCATCTGTCTTTTAAAGAGAATAAAAGTTAAATTTAATGTCAGGTTGAACAATCTTAACAGAGTTTAAGATTTCAGGTTTCAGCTTTAAGACTTAGTCTTTTTAGGGCCGGTGAGACGGCTCAGCGGCTTAAGCGCCTGCCTTGCAAGCGCGAAGGCCCGAGTTCGACTCCCGGATCCCACATACGAAAAAGGGGCCGGTGATATCGCTCAGCGGCACGGGTGCCTGTTGGCGCGCGAGGTCCTGAGGTCGTCCCCCCGGTACCCACAAAAAAAAAAAAAAAAAAAAAAGACTTAGTCTTTTTAGTCCAAAGAATTAAAATATAAAATCTTGTCTTTGTACTGTAGGATCCTGGACTTGCCTGTAAAGAATCACTCCATGTCGCTTTGAAAATGTTTTCTGTAGCATCCTCTATCAGGGTGCTCCATGTCTATTTTTTTTTTTAACTTACAGGTTAGATAGGATATTCATATTAGCCAACATTCACCAGATATTTACTATGTGCTATATTATTATATTATTTAATACTAAGGCAACTGTATTATATAATACTTTATAGATGTCTTATAAATCAACTTTGAATTCAGCACTCTTATCCAAATTTTACATAGAAGAAACTAAGGCTTAGAGAATTTAAATAACCATATATCACTCAGTGATGGAAGTCAGTATTATCTTTAAGACTGCAGACACATTTATAGACCACATAACCTAATTTGGTAATTGGTAAATTACAGAAAACTTGCTCTGTGTGAATTTGAAATTTACAAAATGACTGAAATAGGTTGCTTGTCTAGAGCCTTTAGGCAGCAGTTTCATCTGTTTGGGATGAAGATGAAGAGTACATTAACAAAAACATTTTAACTGAGGAATCTTTAGGCGATTAGAAGGACCTATTTAAGAGGAGTGAGCTTTTCCTAAAGTTACTCATTCAAGTTTCTACCAAGCATCTTCCTAAGAACTAGGTTAAGTGCTATAGATTAGGAATTAATAAAAGAGCTCTTAGTGCAGATGGGAAGACAGAGAAGAAAAATGCAATTGGAGTTCAGCATGATGGGCCAAACACAGGAGGCTTTAGGAACATACATGGGTGACCAAATTTTTAATGAATCAGGAAAGATTTTCTGGACAAGATGACATGAAATAAAGAGCTGACAAATGATTTTAGGTAAGAATCTAAGTGATAATCTTTTAAGCATAAAATTTAAGTGTAGAAAAGAAAAGTTTGAATTAAATATTAAATTAAAAGTACTATGAATAGATGATGATTAAACACATCTTAAGAGATTCAGTAGTGAGTTCCAGACCAGTAGAATGGCCTTAACCAGACAATGGGTGGGTATTTGCAGGGAAAGAAAAGCCAATCCAGGAGGTAGAGATGTGTCTGGCAAAATATTAAGAAACCTGAGTAACACTGAGACAGATGGAATGCTTGATGGCATACAAGCTACCTAACATACATACATCTCTGAGCTTAATCAGGAGAAAAAAACAATGGGATTCATACTATACTTTGTGATTAAAATTGTTCAGAAGATTGTAAAACTCTTCTCATAATAACTTAGAATTTTTATAGGCAGAAACTTAAAATGAATGCATTATTTCATCAAGATGTTTTAGGTGTGCAAATGATGCTTTAATTTTTTAAATCATCTTTAGAAGAGGGGGAGTGGGAAGTCCCTGGCCCCTTAAAGGAACTTAAGTCTGATTACAGCACAGAGATAACACATACACAAGACAAATCACCTGCTAATGTAAGATAGTGTATAATTAAGTCCTTAGTAAGCAGAAATGATTTCACTTCCTTTAGAAGTCAAATACAAATGGTAAGTGGGGGCTGGGAGGGGTGATCATAGGAGACTTACCTGCAGGACTTAAGGGCGTGAAAGCAGTGAAACTCTCTTATCTTCACATGGGTAAGCTAGCAAAAGAGTTATTTCTCTGCAGTGTCCAATTCTGTGAGGGGATTTGCTGATTCCTCTGTTAATGCCAACAACTCTTTTAAGTGCTGCTACCTGGGACTCTTGTGAGGCCTAAGGAATAGGCCCTTTATTATTTGAGCAAAGGAATGTTGGGGAGGTCTGTGCCTGACCCCACTATTTCCTTTCTAAGATGAACGAGTCCTCAGGGATGAACTTAAGAGACATGATGTTGTGATGATAGCTAACATCTGATGGTTATATACATTACCTCACTTAATCTTACAGCTCTGAGGCCTAGGTATTGATATCACCATTTTATATGTGAGAAAACTGAACTTTGAAGTCTAATAACTTAATAGAAAGTCATACAAAGTGGTAGCGCTGGGATTCAAAGTAGGCAGTCTGTCTGCAAAGCGATGCTGTTCAAGTCAGTGTTATAACCACCAGAGTTCACTCCATCTGTGACATTGTGAGACTCTAACTGGAATTTTACAGATGAAAGTCTGGATAACACATGGCTAAACAGGACAGACACCATGATTCAGACTCCTGGCCCCCTTCCAGCCCCACAGCTCACTTCCACTGTGCTGCGAGAGAATAGCCGGCCCTTGGGAGAGCAGATGCAAGAACCTGAGTCTGAACATGGATCTGAACCAGACTTTTTACACAAGTAAGTACTAAAAGTTCATTTTCTTGGCATAAAACCTGCAATTGTCAAAGTAAAATTATTTAAGAAAAACTTCGTTGGTAGGCATGGTGTGCATGCCTATAATCCCAGCACTTGGGAGGCAGGAAGATCACGAGAAAAAAAAAAAAAAAAAAAAACTTTGTTCATCACAGCATATTGCTGGTGAGATCTTGAAAATGAAACCACAGAGGTAGTTCATATGAAAAGATATATTAAAAAGTCTGCAATGTGTTGTGGATATCACATCCTCAAAGTTCAGGGACCTTTATTGATCTGTCTAGCACAGAGATGGCAAACCTTTTAGATACCGAGTGCCCAAACTGCAACCCAGAATCCACTTATCGCAAAGTGCCAACACTGCAATTAAATTTGAGTACTGAGGTTTTAGTTTAGAAAAGAAACAACTCATACATTAACCTCTTTTGTCTTAAAAATACAAAAACATGGGTTTGTCACCACTGATCTAGTAGAACACACTTTGTTATTAGCTTTGATTTTCTTATCTTTCAAAAGAGAATGGTGGGCTGATGCTATAGCTCAGCGGCACAAGCGCCTGCCTGGCAAGCGCGTGGTCCTGAGTTCGACTCCCAGTACCCGCATATAAAAAAAAAAAAAAGAGAATGGTAACTTCTCACTGCCAACATCACAGGGATATGTTAAAGTGAAGTGAGGAAGACTTTGAAAGAAATTTGGAAACATTAAATAGATACCAGTCAGTATTATTAAATTGTATTCTTTGTTGTGTCTGTGCCAGGAAAGACACTTTTTGCAAAGTCCTGTATGTTGGCAATGAAAGTATCTTTTGCTCTTTAATTCTTTTTAAAGACAAATTTTTTCTTGCTGGGCGTGGTGTCATCCCAGCACTTGGGAGGTTGAGGCAGAAGGATTGCTCCAAGTTGAAGGCCAGCCTGCACTACATGGCAAGACTGTGTCTCCAAAAAAAAAATCTTTTTTTTCTCTTAAAAGAAAAAAGTTCTCAGACCTTTAAAAATATAGTATCTCACTAAGTGCTAATTTTAGTTGGTGTTCGCGTATTCATTGGGCAGATTTGTTTCTTCTCAGGGGACTTCCAAGAAAATAACACAGGTTACTTCCTTAGGAAGTGATCTCTAAGAGCCTCTGCTAGGCAGTTCATAGTCTGAGCAACAAACAAGACTGTATTATTTTTATCATCCATTTCATTGATTACTAATATTTTGGTTACATTTAAATTGTTCCTGGATTAAGAATTTTTAAGATCTTATTTGATAAATTCCAAAAATGGTTGCCCTTTGAAAATCAATATCTTACCTTTTACACACATTAGCAATTTAAATTTTTGTAGTCCACACTGAAATTGTAGAGAAGGCAAGGGTGATGTGTAACTTTTGCTTTTAAAAAAAACCCTTAATTTTGCGTAGTTTTCCATTCAGTTTTGAAATTCTTAATTCCTTGTGTTTCTGTGTATAGTGGAATAATGTTGTGGATTAGAGAGAATTTTAACCTGACCTTAACAAATTTAGTAGGTTAAGAGGGGTTAAAAATTTAGTTGGTTGAAAATTTGAATTAGAAATATTCAAGCTCTGACTTTTCATAAGACAACTTTGTACTAAATTCAGGCTCTTTCTCAAACCTGAGAAGATAATCTTTGTCACCCATTGAATAACCAAGCATTCTAGAGCTGCTGGGTGTCCTTGGAGGACTTTGTCTTACGTCCAGCCTCTTATATAAGATGGGTGACCTTACCATTATAGTACAGAGCTGGGTCTCCTTACTTCGTAGTTGAGCAGCCAACCTTGCCTTCCCTGACCTTAGCATTTGTCAGTCCCTTTGGTGTCTTGTTTTCCCTAGGTTTATAGCCATAGCCCTTTTAGCCCAAGCCTCATAGATTTAATCAAAGTAGTAGCCCCCACAGGATATAAAGATGGCTAGAGAGAATTTCATGTGACAAACTTTTATCTGCTAAAGTTTATATACATCCTATAAAGTTCCCAAGAAGAATATTTATGCAAGTTCTTGTTGTTGGTAAGTATAGGGTACAGGTGAAGTTTTGACTGTATCAGGACTTCAGAAACTGTGTTGTAAGGACTTACAAGTCTTCCTAAATACAGTACTGATAAAAGACATGCTATATCCTTTCTTATTCAACTCTATGGGGCATTCAGCTGCCAGGCCAGTATCATTTCTGTTACATAGGCTTTATTTTCTAAGCTAGGTATACCTGTGATTGATGTAACAGCCTGAAACAAGTTAAAGTGCCCTTGTTGGGCAGATTTGGGGATTAAAGCTGACAGTTTAAGCATAAATATCTCCATGCCTAAGAGATTTAGACATTTTTTTGGGCAATCTACTGCCTTTTTTGGAAAGATATTGGAATAAATCCAGCTAATATCACCCTTCCATAGGGATTAAAGCCAACCAATCATAACTTTCTTAGCATGGGGCTGATTAGCTAATACATCATCTGCTGCCACAAAATGATTAATAGCCCCCTTTCTTAGTCCACAGATGCAGATCTCTTGGTTAGGCCAGCCGAAGTTAGAGGACCTGAATCGGAAGGACAGGACAGGAATGAACTACATGAAAGTGAGAACTGGAGTAAGGCATGCTGTGTAAGTGTTAAATTGAATATCAGAAGAACGTAACGACTGTGTTGGTATTTCTGATGTTGAGTCTTAAGAGTTAAAATTACAACTCTGGATATGCTATGCACATAGGAATGGGGGGCATGAACTTTCAAGCTGTCGAGCATTTAAAGCCTAGAGCTCACAATTTGCCAATTTTGTGGCCTACAGCAAGCTCTAAAACACCTGTCTCATGTTGCTCATTTGTAAAATTGAACTTATAGTATCAAGCAGAATTTTGGGGGAATTGTCACATAGCTAAATGTTTTCTTATTTATATATAAATGTTGTCACTGCATTTAATTATACTGTACTTCCTTCTGATGAAATCTTCAGTGAACCAAAGGAATGATCCTTAATTATCTTGTAGTTCAGTATCGTAATTTGTGTAGTGTATAAGTCATAATTATGTTGGTTAGAAGATCTAATTAAGAAAGAGCCAGGACTCCAAATTGGATGAGTATACAGCTTTCTGACTATACCTTTTCCTTATCAGTCGGGGTCTAATGGAAGAAGATGCTGAGCCCATCTTTGAAGATGTGATGATGTCATCCCGGAGCCAATTAGAAGATATGAATGAAGAATTTGAAGACACCATGGTTATTGATCTGGTAAGGAAATCCACTAATCTTTCCTTCTTTTTTTTTTTTTTTTTTTGGTGGGTACCGGGGGGTCGACCTCAGGACCTCGCGCGCCAGGAGGCGCCCGTGCCGCTGAGTGATATCACTGGCCCCTTTTTCGTATGTGGGTTCCGGGAGTCGAACTCAGGCCCTCGCACTTGCTGGGCAGGCGCTTAAGCCGCTGAGCCATCTCACCGGCCCCATCTTTCCTTCTCTTAAAATATGTGAATGCATTGGGCTAAGATGATGCTCTTGTTCTCAGAACACTGGGAAGGGGGGTTGAGGTGAGAAGTGGTATCATTGATCAACAGTGAGCATTTGGATGAGCTTGGTTTTTTTTAAGCCTAATCATATTTGGTACCTTCTTTTTATAGAATTTGGTTCCTTCTTGTAAAAGAGTTCACACCAGATCTTTTAGCATAGTGTTGTTTATCTGGCATCTTGTACTTTAAATTGTAGTCTAACAATACACTCTGTACTCCAACATAACAGTAAGATGCAGATCCTAGAATGTATGTGTTCATTATAAAACATGCTTGAGGAAATTTGAGTATCAAATATGTAATACTAAAATATTTTTTTCAGAATGCATGGTGGTATGGTTTTTTAGAAGTTTTCATTAGCTATAGATAACATGTTGAAATAGTTATAGGTGAAATGACATGGGGAAGAAAATACAGTGGGGAAACCCAGTGAAACAAGATTAATCAAATGTTGGAGCAAGGTGATTGGTACATGGACGTTCATCAGACCGTTTTGTAGGATATCAGTTGGCTACAACTGCCATAACACGTACAATAGACTGGGTGGCTTAAACAGCTAGAAATCCAAGAGGAATGTCAGTCAACTTCGAGTTGTCTCCTCTTCGCTTATAGATAAGCTACCTTCTTCGTCTTTACATGGTCTTTGTTATATACATCTTTTATGAAGACACCAATCATGCGATTAGGGCCCACCCATATGACCTCACTTTACCTTAATTACCTCTTTTTAAAGGCCCTATCTTCAAATATAGTCACATTCTGAGGTTCTAGGAGTTAGGACTTCAACATACAATGGGGCAGGGCAGTCACGATTCAGCCCAGAACATTCTGCTTTGCATATGTTATGCTTCCTATAGTAAGTTTGGAATGACATGATCTCCTATTGTTTGCAATCTATAATCTTCCTATCCTAGCCCCCTAAAAGCTTTCCGTCTACCTACTTTGGAGATTTCACTGGTTTACCATCTAATAGTTGATCATTTTTACAATTATTCTGTAACTTGAAAGATGTTTGTGGGCCCAAAATTATATGCATTTACATGTTCAGTTTCTTATCATTTGAAAGCCCTTTTGTCTTTTGATAATTAAAAGCAAAAAGTACATTTAGACTTTTTAAAAATCTGTGCTTTGTATAGGTATAGTCAGATTCTCATTCTCCTTTCAAAACCCTTAATGTTTCTGTACTGTCAGAAATGTTAGCTGTTTATCACAATTTATTGTCTTAATGGTCTTGGGGAAAAAAGTAAATTTAAGTGATTTCTCTTTGCAGCCTCCATCAAGAAATCGGCGAGAGCGAGCTGAGCTGAGGCCAGACTTCTTCGACTCTGCAGCTATCATAGAAGATGATTCAGTAAATATTAAATTATTACTGCTTTTTACTTATGGTTTCTGGGTCTTGTACATTCATGAAATGAATAATCATGTCTCATTTTTCTAGGGATTTGGAATGCCTATGTTCTGAAATCTGAAGAAAATTTACAAATCTGGAACTCTATTATTTAGAGCTAGAGGCCTATATACTGTGATAGCTTCTATGGGGAAAAAACACTTTTGATGTGATCTGATTTGTTTTTTAATCAAATGATTAAGGTCAACCCCTTTTTGCAGTGACAGAGAAGAGGAGCATGTAAATTACCCAAGGAAGTGTTGGTGAATGTCACATCAGAAAGACTGACCCAAAAAAATCATTTGTATCCTAATATTGGACTTATCTCAGTACAGATGTGTGTTTTTCTGGAGGGAGGAAGAAATTTTAAATTTTTAAAACACCTGTCAAGATAAACACTGTTACACACCTGTTTTATGAAAACTCAACATTGAGTAAAAAAATATTTTTAACTTTATTTTCCTGTTGTACAATTTAAAAACCGTTTTAACATTTTGCCTTTTTATGTTTTAAAAGCTAACCATTTTTATTCAACCTATGAGTAAGCAGCTTATCCTAATTGCCGAAGAGTGTTTTTGGAGCTCACTGGATTTGGTTGACCTTGTGAATACAGAAACATGAAAGAACAGAACACCGAGAAGCTAAGATGAAATTTTGACATCGTGCATCTCTGCCAAAAACCACACACCCTCTGTGGATATGGATATGAATTCCCAGATTTTATATACTCTTGAATAAAAAGGTTTATTTTTATTTATAAGTGGGCATAAAATAAATGTCCATGCAGCCATTTTTTCCAACAGATGCTGTACACCATTCATTTTATATAGAATAGGGAGATCCGAATACAGTGCATTTTCTATTGGTACTTGTTCTGTGCATTTTTAGCAACTTCTACCAGCAAATAAAGTATTCTCAGTAAAACAAAACTGGTTCTCAAGTTATCAGTTTGCTGTTTTTACCACTTATTTCATGCCCTGCCAAATTCAGGTTACACAGACTTCCATTTTCTTACAAAGATAATCATATGAGGAAATCCTTTGCCGTTCAAAAGTAATTTAAGTGTAACATAACTGTCTATTTCCCATGCACTTAATACCCTTATGCGCTAATTTTGTGAATTAAGTTTGCCAATTATAGAAGTATGTGCTGCATAGAAGTCTGTGCTTAGAGGATGAAATTCCTAAGCTTACCTTGAAATACAGCTTACATTTCAGTGTTAAATGTGCATATTAATAATTCTTTGGGGGTAAGAAATTATGAATTTTCAGGACAGTCTTCAATGGTTTAGAGTTACAATCTGCTTAGGATTTTTAAGACTTGCTATTATTTTTAAAAGCCCATATAGTATCTCCCTAATTTTTAATGTAAGCCTCAGAATTTCCAAACCAGTCCATCCACAGCTGTTTCTGAGCTGTTTTTTTAAGTAACTGCAACAGAATCATGAGGCTTTCTCTTTTTACCAAAAATGAAAGACATTTTTTAAAAATTCTGTGCACCCAATGATTCTCTTGTGTGGAAAAGCAAAATGGATTTTATTCATCCTTTAGTAAACAGACACAAAACTGAGATTTTTCTATTGGTACAGTTCTTAAAAAAAAAAAAAAAAAAATCTTGGTCACCAAAAGTTTTAACTGCTAATTCAGCAGTTCCTGGGCTCTAACTAAGCGGGGGTGGGCTTCACTGGAAGTAAAAAGGCAGGAATGACTGGACAGTCCACCCCAGCCCTGTCTGCAGTTCTGGCTAGGGAGCAAGCGTGGAGGGGCCTGGCACATGCCTGGTTCTTTGCTTGACAGTCTCTTGTGGAAAACAGATGCCAACTTAGAATTACAGACTACCAAGCAATCTACTCCAATAGGTTTCCAGTTCAGTTTGAAGTCAATCAAATTTTTGTATTTTCAGTGTCTCCTTGATTGGTTTTGCTAGTAATTCTGTAAATTGTACATTTGCAATATGAGGGTTTTTTTTTCCTTTTGTACAATTTGAAACTGATGCTTCACCTTTCCTTTAATAAACTATTCAAAATCAGGCCTGTGGTAGTCATCCTATTGTTCCTACTAGGTAAAGCTTTAAGTACACTATTTCCTCTCCTGCTTGCTCTTCAGAGAGTTGGCTATTATAATTTGTTAAGTAATAAGTTTATCATAATAGGTGTTTTTAAGAAAAAATTTAGGATTAGCTCATAATTTTTCTTTCCTTGGATTTCCTCAGCATGAATAGGCCAAGTTGTCTGTGGTTTAAAAGGGAGTCTCCTGGGCTGGTGATATAGCTCAGCGGCATAAGCACCTGCCTGGCAAGGCAAGGTCCTGAGTTCAACTCCCAGTACCTGCATATATTTTTAAAAAAAAAGAAAAAAGGAGTCTCCTTCAGGCCAAGTTTGAGATGTGTCATCGGAGCATCCACTGCCTGTAGCCTGCATTCTTCCCCTAAGCTCATGCAGCTCTGTTGATCAGTGGCCCTTTGAAGACCACCCAGATTCTATAGAATCTCAATGCTGCAGAATTGTACACCAATCAATTAGCACTGGCATCAGACCTTATTCTTAAGATGTCATGACTTACACACTTTATGGCTTGGCTGTGTCCTTTGGGCTGAGCTCATTAAACAGCATAAAATCCCTATGCAGTAAAGAGAAATATGGGGAATAAAATCACCAGATGAGCTCTTCAGGCAGCCAAAGGAGGACACTGATAAGGACATATCTGTCTGTGACCGCTTAACTTAAAGGCTACAAGCTTGAGAGTAGAGGGGGCTTTCCCTATGTACGACTTTGCTTTGGGAGAGACAGGCTTCTAGATCTCTGAAATGACTATCCATTTATTGGCCCTGCTCCCAGGTAAGGAGTCCATGAGCCAGAGAAAACCAGGGGTGTCTTTATCAAAACATTTGATGCCTGCTCAGGTTTTTCCTACCTGATCATACTCAGTGTTCTGTCCCTGCTCTCCAAGTACCTTGCTTTGTGAGGACCTTTAATGAGGTACCATGGAGCGGGGGGGGATGTACTGAGCTACATCTCTAGTTTTTGTTTTTGTTTATTGAGATGGTCTCACTAAATTCCCCATGCTGGCCTCAAGCTTGCACTCCTCCTGCCCCAACCTCTCAAATAGCTGGGATTACAGGTGTGGACCACCCCATCCAGCAGGTACCACTTTTTGAAGAGCATCTTTCTGCTCTTGAGAACATACAATGGAAGTATTTTCACCATCCAAAATGGTAGGTAAATGATCAGAACTTAATGACCGAGGCTGCTGCTTCATCCACTGGAATGTGGCAGTTCTTCCTCATAGGCCCAGACTGGGGCAGTCAGTACCCAAGGAGCCACAGCTGCTACTCAGAACAGTGGGATCATTTTGCTGGCAAAAGCAGCACAAGAACATGAGGACCAGTAATCTTCAACAGAAGAGTAAAGCCACAGCTCTCCAGAAATCCTTTGGAACAAGGAAAACAAAATACTCCCAATTTGTCAGAACAGGTGAAATCTCAGTTTATCACCTCCCACCCACAGTGTTAACACTGCATCTGACTGAGCATTCCTCACAGGCTTCTGACTAGGCAGATCACATCTGAAGCACCAGCACCAAGCAAAAGCATCAGTGCAATCAGAGAACTGGACGGGAGACATGGCCAAGAGAGATCCTAGATCTTTAAAAAAGTACTAACAAGCGAGTTAGTTGCAGTGTGGATATGCTCATTGCTCCAGCACCTCACAAAGAACTACCTATCTCTTGGCACTGCTGTGCACAAGATTCATGCACGTGGTAGGAACTTTCCACAGTCAATAATAGCCCTTTGGGTTCTGTGGCAAACAGTCCCAGGGAAGCAGACCACCACCTCACCTCACTGGTACCCAAACCTTTAGAAGTTCATCCTGCCTGCCTCATCAGCTCTGCAGCAGTACTTTCTATGGTGAGAACACAGGCTTGTGCACAAACCTACCTGGGTTCAAATCTCAGCTTCTCCACTTATTAGCTGTGTGACTTAAGCAGGATTGATTTGAATAACTCGGCAGGGGCAGGTCCAGCAAGATCTAAGCAGTGCCTCTGATCTCTCCCATAACTGACATATTGTCTCCTCTTTATCTAAAAGCAGACACTTGTCAGCCTTCTGCTCAGTGTTTCTGAGGGTTCTGTGTGTGTGTGTGTTTTTTTTTTTTTTTTTAGTTTTGCTGGTGGTTTGTGTTGTTTGTTTTGGGGGTTTTTGCCCTTAAGGCGAAGGCGGTGGAGAAAGGTGGTATTCTTGCACAACACGCAATGAGAAAACTCCACTGTCCCCAAAGCATTCTGTAGTTTTCCAAATCTTACTATTCTGCTCCTGATTATCACTGTCAATTTGGGTAAGAGTAGCTAGTAATACCCACGCTGCAGACTGTATGCTGTCTTGAAGTTTCCTACACCTGTTACCTTTAAACTCAGTCTCCTAAAAGGTTTCAAGGCATGGCATAGACAAAATGTAGCCAGGTTCTTTCTCAGAATATAACACAAGTGGCTACTGGTCCAATTTTCAATAGAGCCCTTATCAGCATGTCCTTTTAACTGTTCACATTCCTATCAGCACACCCCTTCCCCTGTACAGTGATTGAACCCAGGGCCTTTGCACTGAGCTACATGCTCAGTGTCTTGTTGAGATTTTTGAGACAGAATCTGTCATTAAATCCTCTTGAACTTGCGATCCTTCTGCTTCAGCCTCCCCAGTGTTGGGATTACAGGTGTGAGCCACCACACCTGGCTCCAATCAGCACTTCTGAGCCAGTGCCAAAATCACCAGTAAAGTGTTATGCTTAACAACATTCTAGCTTTCTCTAGCCTGCTTCTAAATTTTTCCAAATTCTTCCCACAAGCAAATTCCAGAAGCTGACCAACACTGTCAGTTATAGTCACAGCAACAACCACTGCTTGGTACCAATTTTCTATGCTGGTCAGCTCCTGTTAAATGTTAATTTAATTTAATTAAGTTTATTGGTACAATTTAGGTATATACCATGATCACATTCATCATAGGGATTTTGTACCTGTACATAATACACCTTGATTTGTTTTTTCCTCCCATTCCCCTCCCCTCCCTTCCCTTTCACCTCTTCCCCTCCTTTTTTTTTTTTTTTTTTTTTTGTGGGTACCAGGGGGTCGACCTCAGGACCTCGCGCACCAGGAGGCGCCCGTGCCGCTGAGCGATATCACCGGCCCCTTTTTCGTATGTGGGTTCCGGGAGTCGAACTCGGGCCCTCGCGCTTGCCAGGCAGGCGCTTAAGCCGCTGAGCCATCTCACCGGCCCTTCCCCTCCTTATTTACAAAGTTTTGTTTCCATTTTATCCTTTTTTCTTTTCCCTTCCTTTCCCTCTCCCCCCTCCGCAGTTCCCCTTTCCTTTTGAACAATTTCTTCCCATTTCATCACGTCTCTTGTACAATTTGATTCTTATTTACACTTTCAATTTCTCACACCAGCGAGACAGTAAGATATTTACACGTGTCAGATTTCACTTAGGAGTATGGTCTCAAGGTCAATCCATTTAGCAATAAATGCCTCAAGTTTATGCTTCTTTATGGCAGAGTAGTTGTCCATTATATTTTAAAAAATCTTTTTATCCATTCATCAGTTGGTGGGCATTTGGGTTGTTTCCAAGATTTAGCTGTTACAAACTGTCACTATAAACATGGGTATGCATATATCGCTGTGGTATGATGCTTTTAATGCTTTTGGGAAAATACCAAGAAGGGGAATAGCTGGGTCAAATGGGACCTCTAGTCCTAGTTTTTTAAGGAATCTCCACACTGATTTCCACAGTGGTTGCACCAGTCACCAGTCTACATTCCCACCAACAATAAAAGGGTTCCCTTTTCCCCACAGCCCTGCTAACATTTGTTATTGGTCGATTTTTTTATAATACCATTCTTTCTGGACTGAGATGGAATCTCACTGTTTTAATTTGCATCTCTCCAATGATCGGTGTTTAACATTTTTTTATGTACTTGGCATTTGTACTTCTTCACCTGAGAAATGTGTATTCATCTCAGATGCCCAAATTTCAGTTCTTTGTATGTTCTAGATATTAGTCCTTTGAGGACCAACTGGCTAAAATTTTTTCCCACTTTGTGGGTTGTCTTTTCACTCTGTTGGTGATTTCTTTGGTCTTTTTTTTGCTGTTTTTTAACTTAAGTTTATTGGTACAATTTAGGTATATACTATGACCAAATTATAGGGAATTTGTATCTATACATGATATATCTTGATTCCTTTTTTTCCCATTCCCATCCCCTCTTTTCAAACCCCCTTCCCCTCCCTGTTCACAAAGCAAGGATTTTCATTTTATCCTTTTCTCATTTTTTCCCTTCCTTTTCCCCCTCCCATTTCCCTTTTCCATTTGAACAGTTTCTTGCCATTTCACAATATCTTTGTACATTTATGTTTTTATTTACATTTTCAGTTTCTCACACCAGAGAAAGAATGTGGTATTTACACATGTCTCCAATTTATTTCACTTACGATTATGGTCTCAAGGTCCATCCATTTAGCTATAAATGTCTCAGTTTTATCCCTCTTTATGGCTGAGTAATACTCCATTAGATTAAAAAAAAAACACATCTTTTTTATCCATTCATTGGTTGATGGGCATTTGGGGTTGCTTCCAAGATTCAGCTATTACAAACTGTGCCACTATTAACATGGGCGCACATGTTATCTTCTGGATATCTTCCCAGAAGAATTAAAAGCATCATACCATTGGTCATTTGGACCTGTTGCTTTGGCTCTGTGGTGGTATTGTAGTCATGGCGAAAGTATGTGGTAGAGGAGACCTGTTCACCTCTTTTAGCCAGGAAGCAGAGAAAGGGGCTGGGATCCCCTCAAGGGCACATCCCTCATGACCTAACTTCCTCCCACTAGCCTGTATCTCTTGAAATAATATGACACCAAGCTGTGCTGAAAGACTTGTGAAGCCATGGGCCTACAGCAAGGGAAAATCCTCAATTTTCAAAGCTCCGGCCTCTCATCAGAGAGCAAAGCGCACTATGAGGCATCTTGGAGCAGCACTCCACAGCTGACCATTACTCTCAAATAACTTTAAATCTCCAGTGTTGGTGTAACTGTTGATCTGCTGCACACACAGTAAAATAAAGTCAACAAAGGGAAATTTTTTGAAGTAATCTATAAGCTTACACAAAGGACTCTTATTGATAAATATAACCACTCAGTTACTAATTCAAGTGACTTAACCATGTGCTTTCTGTTAAAAGAAAAAAAAAAAAAAAAAACTAGGGAAAAGTTCAGAGCTTTACTTAGAAGCCTTATTGTTGACACAGCTATAGTGATTTTGAAACTTACTCACTGCAGCATTGAAAAATGAGTAAAATACATTTAAGGCAATGGAAGCCCAGTTCACTACTATGGGAAGAGATATAAAGATGGACTGGGGACAGGCAAAGAAGAACCCATGGCACTGGATTGTAATTAAGTTTGAACTCATCATGTAAAAGCATAGTAAATATGTATTTACATATACATGTATCCCACATTAAACACACATACTTATTTGTACAAATATTTCCTAACTGAAAATGTCTAGAAGAAATGACTGCCCAGTGTCAATGTGAACAGCTTCATCTAGTACCAATTTTAGCCTCTAAATGACACACCTAATAAAAGAATCCAGGGCTGGGCAAGGAAAATACAAGATAAGCCTAGAAGATTACCCTCTGTCAGAAAATAAGGAGTGCTCAAAAAATTACTAGGGCATATGAAAAGAACCTGGGGGACCAGCGTTCATCAGCCAGGTCAGGAAATTCTGAGCATCCAAATGAGTAACAGCCAGAGGTGGTGGCACATACCTGAAATGCCAACTCTTCAGCAGGCTGCTGCAGGTAGATCACAAGTTCAAGACCAGCCTGAGTAACTTAGACCCTATCCTATCTCAAAATAAAATTTTAATAAAGGGTTTAGTCCTTAGGCCTCCCTGGATTCAATCCCCAGTTCTACAGTAATACCCCTCCCACATCAATAAATTGCTCAGACTATGCGCAAAATTGCAATCCTTCTGTCTCAGCCGCCCAGACTGCTGGGATTACAGGCATGTGCTACCATGCCCACCCTAAGAATAACACATTTTAAAGAATCCATGAGTCTAAACTAATACAAAGAAAAGAAGAGGAAGGTCTTCATTGCCTAAATTTCTGGTAAATATTGATACACGATTAGAAACAATATTTTTTCAATCAACATAATCACTGATTGAGGAAAGAATCATCAGTGGATAATAAAACTACTGGGTGAAAGACTGCTGATAAATGACTAAAGGATGCTCCACAAATTAGTTATTAGTGACAAAGGGAAAATGGCAAGCTTGGTAGGAAAACTTCTGCAGCCACAGCATCAACATCAATTATCAATAAAACTGCTTTTTGATGTGACACACCAAAAAGCTACATTTACAATTTACTTTATCTAAGAAGCAAATCAGGCAAATTTGAGTTGAGGGACTTCTACAAAATGGCAAGAAAGCATCCCTCAAAAATGCCAATGTCATAAAAGACAAACTATGGAAGACAATGGAGTTTGTTCTTACAAAATACTAAAGTACAGTATTACACAACTTATTCTCATCAATAATTATATATACATATATTATACACTTAATGTGTTTATAAAGAGATGAAGCAAATACAGAAAATGTTAAGAATATAGGTTAATGCTATTAAGATAACTCTTGCAACATTTCTATAGGCTTGAAATTTTCACAAAGTGTTTTATTTTTTTTGTGGGTACCAGGGGTCGACCTCAGGACCTCGTGCGTTAGCAGGCGCCCGTGCCGCTGAGCGATATCACCGGCCCTTTTTTCGTATGTGGGTTCCGGGAGTTGAACTCGGGCCCTCGCGCTTGCCAGGCAGGCACTTACGCTGCTGAGCCATCTCACCAGCCCTCACAAAGTGTTTTAAAATGTGAGAATACATTTCTGGAAAACTGAAGTCACCATGGCACACACTACACCTTACTTCGCAGCTTTTCTGCTAGACAAGCACGATCACAAATTCATTAGTGAATTAGTCTTCAACGATTCACATGGGAATTAAGAGAGGATATATAACCCCTATCTTCATAGTAAGAAAACTGAAGCCTAAGAAATAAACTTACTTCACTTATGGATAAAAAGTTATTCTTAGAGAAAAAGGGAAAACTATATACCAAAGTGTTGTATTAGTGTTTTTTGTTTTTTGTTTCCTGGTGGTGCCTGGCTCATGCTAAACAAATGATCCACCACTGAGTCTAGTTTTCATTACTATAACAAAATACCTATGGCAAACTAACTTCATAAAGAGGAGAGGCTTATTTAGCTCACAGTTCCATGAAGGACATGGTGATAACATCAGCTTGGCTCTGATGATTTCCTCCTGGCTGCATCACATGGTAGAAGCACATTTGTGAGGAAATCACATTGCCAAAGAGGAAGCGAGAGAGCAGGGTCGCACAAACCCTTAAAGAACACCCCCCCCAACTGACCTGAAGAGTTCCCACTATGTCCCACCTTTTACAGGTCCCACTTTTTACAGGTCCCACTTCACACCAAGCTCCCAACACATGAACCTCTGGAGGACATCAACCACATCTGAATCACAGCTGCCAAAAATGGTCAGTCCTGACTGACAATGATATATTGTGTTTTCTTCCTAGTTTTCTTGGTTTCTCAGGTATCTATCATAAAAAATGAAAATTTATATTCAAAAAATACCAATTAAGATTTTTAATGAAGCAAGTAATTTTCTAATATGGCACAAGAGCTCTTTCCAGAATTTAATAAACATTAGCTATTCCAAGTTATTACTGATATTTAGAGTCCCAGGTTTTCATGACTGCAAAGGCAGGAATGGGCTCTGGGTTCAGCTTGTTTTTTTGTTTTTTCCTTTGGTTCGTTTACAACGGAATATTCGCATGTTTCCTCCAAGGACGCTGTACCTTCTTGCTGGCCAAGACATCCAAGTCACAGCAGATTCGGGCACGTGTGGAGGAAGGTTGTATGATGTCATCCACAAACCCTAGTGAAGCACAACAGAGGAGATGACATGCCCAGACGATGCCACCGAGCCCATCTGTGCTCAGCCCAGCCACCATCCCTGGACCCCAGTGATACAGAAGCACCAGGCTCTGGCACCTCCCCTGTGCAGGAGTCTGCCCTGTTCCCCTGGAAGCCCCTCGACTCCTGCCTAGGATCACTTGGCCAGAAAAGGAAAATGTCACCCCCTTCCCTACCCACACTGCTCCAAGGCCTCCACCCTGCCAAGATAAATTCAACCAAAAATAAAGAAAATACATCTGTTTTTCTGAAAATGACTCCAACAATTTTCCCATCCCTGTACACAAATCCTGTAATGTGACTGCCACTTCTCTCATCTAGAGGCAGATTCTATCTGCTCTTGAGTTACTTTGGCCAATAAATTGCAGCAAATGTGACACTGTGCAACTTCCAAACCTAGGCTTCAAAGGCTCCTGCAGCTTCCACACACCCTTTTTGCTAGCCCCAACACCAAGTAAAGAGGCCTGGATTGGCCTTCTAAAATTGGGAGACCTAGTAGCAAGAGTATAGCTAACAGCCAGCACCTAGCGCCTGAGGCCATCTTGAACTACAAGATGACTCAGGACACACAGGACACACAGGATGACTACAGCAGTGGGAGTGATCCCAGGCAAGACCAGCAGAACTGCCAACCCGAGCCCAAACCAAATTGCTAACTCTCAGAACCACAAGCAGAAATTTGTGGTTAGTTTAAGCCACTAAGTTTCAATTGGATTTTTAGATAATGCTACATGACAGGAACAACCTCTAGAAATGTAATCCCTTCACAGTGCTGTTTTGATCCTGATTACTAAACCTGCGTGGGCAGCTCTGCTGTCCATAAATAATTATGCCTCAGGGACAGCCCTAACCCTCCCCAGTCCACAGAGTAGAAGGCAAAAGTAAAGGGCAATTATGTGGGACATTTTGGAGAGAAAGAATGAGCCCAAACGAATGAACAAAACTGCCTTCCCCACCAGGTCCCACCTCTCACTGCTGCAGGAAAAGGGTTGGCGAACTTCTCGACATACTCTGCCTGGGCAGCTTCCACATCCTCATGCCCTTTGAAGATGATCTCCACAGCGCCCTGTCACAAGGAGATAATAGGTTCCCTGGAGTGGGGTCCCAACCAGGACAGACCAATCAACTCATTAGCACCGTGTGTGGTTGTGAGCTTCTTGGCAAACTGAAGAGTGTTGGAGGGAACTGCCAGCTCCAGAGGCAAAAGCAGAGGGACACGTACCACCTGGGATCAGCCATCATGACTCCAGGGGCTGTAAGGTAGGATGCCTGGCAGTGGCCCCAATTCTATTCTACTATGATAGTTGAGTAATTGTGTCAACTTGAGTAAAAAACACCCAACTAAATAGTTCTGTGTGTAGCTAAAGGGATTTACTGAAGACAGAAGACCCACCCTAGGTGTGAATGACAGCAACCAACAGGCTTGCCACCTGAAAGGAATAAAAGGGAAACAAAGAAGGAAGGCTCGCTTCTGTTTCTTTAGAGGAGCTCCAGTCTGCACCTTCACCTTGGATGTCATCTTTTGGCTTCCATTGCAGACTCTTCAACCTCCAGCACCGACCCTTCAGCCCTTCTGGCACAGACAGTTCAGCCACCTGATACAGACTCGCATAGGATGCTACACTGAGCTCCAGGCTCTGCCTGGATCCTTTGTATCTCCAGCACACGGACAGCCCCTTTTGTATTTTTCCATACCTGACTCTGCAGGCGGCCACTGTAAGCCAATCTTATAAGTTCTTATATACAGTGGTATCTTGGTTCACAAACTTAATTCATTCCACAATTCTGGAAAAGATGGCTACATTTGTGTTCATGTGGGAAAGAACTGTGGCCACAGTTGTGCCTGTCATGCAATACAAAGCTTGCAAACAAAAACAAAGTTTTGCCAAGTACTTCTATTTGCAAACCGAACTGTTCACAAACAAAAACGTTCATGAACTGAGGTACCACTGCATTTGTGTATCTTGCATTAAATCTGTTTCTCTAGGGCCGGTGAGATGGCTCAGCGGCGTAAGCGCCTGCCTGGCAAGCGCGAGGTCCTGAGTTAGACTGCCGGTACCCAGATACGAAAAAAGGGCTGGTGATATCGCTCAGCGGCACAGGCGCCTGCTGGCACGCGAGGTCCTCAGTTTGACCTCCGGTACCCACAAAAAAAAAAAAAAAATCTGTTTCTGTAGTAAGCAGTGACTGATACCCTCACCTTCTCCATCTGCACTCCTTGTCCTTTCAGGCGAAGATGTTTGGCCTATTTCCCACTATGAACTCCATCAAGAGGCATTAACAGTATGGTTTTCCCGTTCCATTATCCTGAGCTCTGAGTACATAATTAGGTGGCCAGAGGAGCACAGATTTGACTACAAGGATTGGCCTTCAAGTCAAAACACCTGTAAGTCAGTTCTAGAGAGCCTAGGAGTTATCTGCTTCAACCTCAATAGCTCCTTTGAAGCAGGGAAGGAGAGGAGAATAGGTCAAACAGCAGGAAGTACCCTGCCTATATCAGAACTACAGTTCAGTATTTTATGGGCTCCAGGGCCTTCAATGGTACTGAGGTAGGGTTAGGAAGAACATCTAATCTCTCCAAGGTTTTGGTCCAGCTGACTCAACCTTCTCCCCTTTCTACTTACAATCTCAAAACCCACTCTGGGGCCCTTGCCATTCTATTCCTTCCATCCGATTCCCCTGCCATAAAGCCACTGGCACGTGAGTCACCAGCTGCAGTAAGAGTAGAACAGGAGGCAGGGCTGGCTTTGGGGCCCCAAAGGGGAGACAAGCGAAGATCTAGGCCCCGCTTCCTACCATTGCCCCTCATCTCTTCCCAACATTTACCAGCTATGCTTTGAGCTCCCACTGGGAAAGGAAAGTCCCTGGATCCAGGAAAGAGGAAAGCTAGAGATCCTCACCTTTGCTCCCATGACTGCAATTTCTGCTGTGGGCCAGGCATAGTTGGTGTCACCAAGAAGGTGCTTAGAGCTCATGACATCATAGGCACCTCCATAGGCCTAGGACAGATCCAAAAGCTGGATGTCAGAGCCTGAGGACAACCAGATCACATCCCTGAAAGGCTCCATGAAGCTGATGAAACAGAGGCAAAGAACAACAGCCCCCTCCTGGGCTCCTCCTCAGCCTCCTGGGCTGAGATCTAGAAGGCCATTTGCAGTTAACATTCCATGTCTTTCCTGGCATTTCCCCTCTGCTCTTTCAGCTCCCTCTGTTGAAAAACCACAGACATCTCTCCAGGGCTGGAAATGCTGGCCTCTACAGGGATGAGCAAGGAGTACTCCTCCTTGAGCCCTGGTAACACTCAACCACACCTCCACAATGGCCATGCTGCTGGGGGCAGGGGTACTGAGATCATTACCTCCAACATGAGGACCTCACCTTCCTGGTGATGATTGTGACTTTGGGCACAGTTGCCTCAGCGAATGCATAGAGAAGCTTCGCGCCATGCCGGATGATGCCCCCGTATTCCTGTGCTGTGCCTGAGCCATGAAGAAGAGTTAGTAGACACAAACATCCTCCCAAGTTTGCCTGCCACTCCCAGCTCTGAGGTCTTCTTGCACCTCCAAAGAGGGCCAATCCTCACACAGCCCTGTCTTCTGGATACCCAGAATATAGAGAAGTCACAAATCCTTATGGAATTGTGCAAGGAAATCTTCAAATAAAATTTGATGTCTTACTGGGCAAAACCACCTCTCCCAGTCTCACCTCTACTAATGACTTACCAGGCAGAAAGCCAGGGACATCAACAAAAGTGATGAGTGGAATATTGAATGCATCACAGAATCTGACAAATCGAGCCCCCTTCACAGATGAATTAATATCCAAGCATCCTAGAAAGAGAGATTGTCCATGCTAAGCATCTGGGTAATTCCCAGTTCTACCCTCAATGAGAATATACTGTCATCAACCATTCAGAACTAGTTCTACTAAGGCCCCACAATCTCCTCAGATGGTAATGAGAAACCCTCATGGCTCCAGGAAAAACAAGAAAGATTGAGAACAAACCTGGCACTGGCCAAAGAGAGCAGAGTGGTAGCTTCAACCCTCGGGCCCCCTTGCTGGGAACACAGCCCAGCAGAGAAAACTGGGCTCTACCCCACAGACTGAAGGGTGGATACCCGCTAAGACACAGCCTGGCTTGCTCCAGGGGACTACCGTGGTACCTATGGTTCAAGGGCTGGTCCTTGAGAGTCCTCAGAGCTTAGAATCAGACTCCGACTCTACCCTTCTGTTACGGTTGTATCTGGATGCCCCCCCCAAAGCCTCATGTGGTCACAGGTGGGGGAGTTTCAATGGTGGCTGGATTGGGTGTGTGAATGTGGATTAAGGGTGTGATACTGGGATTAAGGGCGTGGATAACAGTAGCTCCACCCTGGGTATGGGTGGCACCAATCAATAGGTTTGCAGCCTAGATGGACTATAAAGGGACAGAAAGGAGGCAGGCTTGGTGGTGGTGGTGCTGCTGCTGCTGTTTCACTGCCTGCTTTGCCATGGACCATTTCTCCTCTGCCATGCCACCCTGCCTTAGAGCCAGCCAACTATAGACTGAAACCTCTACTAACTGTGAGCTGAAATAAACCTTTCCTCCTCTAGCTTTGGGTATTGGGTATTTGTCTCAGCAACAACAAAAAAAGTAACTAAGACACCTTAATAACTTGGGAAGTGAGTCTAAGGTTCATTGCCTGAAAAGTAGGAACAATATTACCTCCTAGCATAATTGTAAGCATTAAAGGACCTAGGCTCTGTGAAGTGGCACAGAGTAAGAGCTCAAATACTAGTAGTAAATCTCTCTGGCCAGGGACGTTTCCAACTTACTGAGGCCAGCATGACCCTAATGCCAAAGCAGTATAAGGACGCTGTAGAGAAGGACACAGACCAAAATCTCTCAAGATCATAGATGTAAAAATCCTTACTTTTTCAGTAAAGTATAGTATCAAATCAAACCTAGCAATATATAAACACAGTGATACATCATGACTAAGTGGGGGTTACTGAAAGGGTTCAAGGTTTATTCTAATGTCTGATAACCAATAAAATTATTAGATAAAGGAGAAAAGCCTCTCTATGATCATTTCAATAGATGTAGAGGAAAAAAACCTGACAGAAGGCAATACCCACTCATGGTTAAAAAGAGCAGTAAATGAAGATTAGGACTGAACTCTTGCAACATGGTAAGAGAATCTAAAGAAAAAAAAAAAAAAAAGAAAGAAAAACTAACAAAAAAAACCTTCTATGCTCATGAGCCAAAAGAATAAATATGAAAATACCCATTCTCTACCAACAACCTAAACCTGTGCTACTGAAAAGCCCTTTCTGTGATGCCAAACGTCCTCAGGCTACAAACATGGTCACTGGTCACAGCTGCTGAGTACCTTCAATGTGTCTATCACTGAGGAAGTAAATTTTTAACTGTATTCCATTTGAATTATTTAAAATATTTTAATTATTTTGGATTCATTCTGTTTTGTTTCCAATAGTGTAGACTGAACCCAGGGCCTCTGCCAATTATTTTGTATTTAAAGTATAAATCTAAACTAGCGTACTAGGCAGCACTTATGCACAGATCTATCTTTCAAACAATTCCTAGCAAAATAATAGGAAATTCTTTTGTAGAAATTGATAACCAGATTCCATAAGATAATACAAAGGAGACAGAATGACCAAACCAGTATTTGAAAAACAAAAAAGGAAACACAAAAAATTGATACCTTACACTGACTGACTTCAAGACTTATAAAGCAGGTTTCTCAGCCTTGGCACTACTGGCTTTTGGGGCTAACTCTTTAATGTTGGGGTTTGTCTTGTACATACACAATGTTTAGCAGTATCTCTGGCATCCACCCACTAGAGACCACCAGGCACGCCTCCCACCCCATCTGTGACAACCAAAAATATTTCCAACATAGCCAAGTATCTCCAAGATACCATAATCACCCCAGACTGAGAACCATAAAACTAGAGTAATCTGGACAAGCTGGTACAGGCATAAAAGCAGACAAAAATAACAATGAAACTGGACAAACTGAAGAAACAGATCCACACAAAAGATTTTGACTAAGCACCTGAACAATTCAATTTGGAAGTCTCTAACAATTGGTAGGGAACAACTAAATTACTTGTTTGGGGGAAAAAAGCTACATCCTACTTCTCTTTAAGACACAAAAATTAATTCAAAACCAACCATAGACCTAATCATAAAACTGATAACTGCAGTACAAGGCTCCTAGAAGATAACATGAGATTAATCTTACAAATAGAGTGAGCAAAGATTTCTTAGACGGGACACGAAAAGCTCTAACCATAAGTGAAAACATTGATAAATGGGATTTCATCACATTTCTAAACTTGTATAAAAGTCACCATAGTGTAGGCAAGTCACAGACCATGAAAAAAAATGCAGTATGTATATCTACAAAGGATTCATACCCAGAATATATAGCAAACCCTAGAAATCAATAATGAAAGACAAATAACAACAAAATAATAATAATAATCATAATAAACAGAACTCCTTCAGAATGTACTTGGGAGGGGGGTTCATTTGCTGGGGATTGAACCAAAAGCTTTTGCACATAGCTTCATCTCCAGTCCTTTTTATTTTGAGACAGGGTCTCACGAAGTATCTAGGTTGCCCAGGCTGGGCTTGCATTGGCAATCTTCCTGCCTCAGTCTCCGAGTGCTAGGATTACAGGCAAATGCCACCACTCCCAGCAGCTAAGAATGTACTCTGGAATAAAAATGTCTATAGCTTGTTTTAGGGGAGTGGCTGTAAGAGTGTAACACAATTGTCAAATTTCAAAACCTATCAAAATGAGCCCTAAGAACTATGCATTTTACTGTGTAACAAATGCATCTTCAAAGTTATAAATCCCTAACTTTAGATGCTTTTTCTAAACATAAAACGTAAGAGTAGGAAGATGAAAGCTCCTACCCCACAATAGAAATATGGAAAAACTGTCAGAACAATCTTTGACAGAGGTCTGGAAAATAGGCAAAGGTTTACATCAATCAAGTCAATGCTAGATCAAGAAAAAGGCAATTTTAAAATGAGGGGGGTTTAAATGGTGGAAACATTTTGTGGTTTCTTTAACTAAACTTACTTACCTCTCTCGCTGGTTCTGAAGGATGCAGAGCAAAACCTACTCACAAACTACTGTGTAGGTCTGCTCTAGGCTGTAAGGACTGACATGAGGCATTTGTTTCACCAAATTTGAAACTCACCCAGGCTGGAAAAGTGGTGAGCATTACTCAAAAACATCTTAAGCCAGAGAATGACCTGCGGATGTTTCAGGCAAAAGACTATGGTTGAGAGCACCTAAAGCCTGGGAGAAAGTGCCAAGAAGAAAGTTTCTTTAGGAACTTAGAACATTCAAAGGATCCGGGGATGTGTTCCGGGGAATTCAGACAGACATATGTATGCCTAGGCCCAGAGACACAACCGGAAAAGAACCTAGAAGGGAAAAGTAGAAAATACCCTGAGATGGAAGCAAATGAAAACACAATATTACAAAACAAAAGACACAACCTACGGCTGATCAGTTCAAAGCTCAGTTCAAGTCTGGCTAAGCATTAAAGGAGTACTCCAAAACAAAGCCAATTTTCAAGACAAGAAGGTGTATTATTTTGGGGTTTTTTTTTTATTTCTTTGTTTCAGCTCTTGGTGTTCAAGAAAGCTTTTGTCAAAACCCCAGGTGAACACAAACCAAGACATACAGGACTTCAATCGATACACACGACAAAGAAGACAGTCTCTGGGGAAAGAAGTTGTGAAATGAAGCTAGACCAACGGGCCACTACGACATTCAACAATTTGATAAACTCTGTGAAAGGGGAAAATCTGATTGCCAGACTTCGTACAGTATAGTAGTCAATAACAACAAAGCCAAAAGCGCAAATAGGAATGTATGGCTATTAGAATGAACAAAATAAATAAAGAAAAACTTGTTCTTGAGGAAGCAAAGACATTGAGTATACTAGATAAAGACTTTAAAACAATCTTAAATATATTCAAATAAGGAAAATATGTACAAATAACTGAAGGAAGTTATGAAAGTGTATGAACCAAATGAGAATACCAATAAAGAGACAGGAAATATAAAATTAATTATAAAAGGAAGCTAACAAATTCTGAAGCTGAAAAGTACAATAATTGAAAAATTCACTACAGGGGTGCAATAGAAGAAGTGAGCAAGCAGAAGAGGTGTCAAGGAGCAGGAAAATAAAACAACTGAAATTATCCTGTTGTAGGAGCAGCAAGAAAAAAATTAAGTGAACAGAGCCTAAGGGAATTATGGTCACCATCAAGTGAACAAACTTGTACAACTCGGGAAGACAAAGGGGGAGAAAGATGGGAGAATGAGGCAAAGAGATAATTTGAAGAAATAATTGAAAGCCTCCCAAATTTGATGCAAAACAAGAAACTCTACCAACTCCAAGAAGAATAAATTTAGAGACTCATTCTGAGATGTGTTATAGTCAAACTGTCAAAAGACAATCCTGAAACAGCAAGAGAAAAGTGACTCACCCCTTATGAAGGATCCTCATTAAGATTAGCAAGTGGTAACTGCAGAAACCCTGAAGGCTAGAAGACGGAGAAGGATGTATTTTAAATGCTAAGTGAATAAAACCATCAACCATAAATTCTATGTCTGGCAAACTGTCCTTCGAAAATGAAGGAAGAATTGAAAATTAAGACACGGCCGGTGAGATGGCTCAGCGGCGTAAGCGCCTGTCTGGCAAGTGTGAGGTCCTGAGTTCGACTCCTGGAACCCACATACAAAAAAAGGGCACGGGCGCCTGCTGGTGCATGAGGTCCTGAGGTCGACCCCCGGTACCCACCAAAAGAAAAAAAAAAAATTAAGACATTCCCAGATACAGAAAAACAAAGGTGTTCATTACCAGACGTGTTCTGTAAGAAATGCTCTACCCGTACTCCTGAAGAAGGGAGCTCAGGTTGACAGGAAAGGCCACTGAACAGCATCACAAAGCTGTATGAAAAAAAAAAAGGGGGGTGCGGGGGGAGCGAGAGGGAGAGAGTGCAAGCTCCGGTACAAGTAACTACATGGCAAATATAAAAACCAGTATTAAGGTATTCGGTTTCTAACTCTATTTTTTTCCTACAACATTTAAAAAATAAATGAAGACTGATGGGTTCACTGTGAGTTCTACCATATATTAAAGAAGAAACTTCACCAGTTCTCTACAATTTCTTCCAGAAGATGGAAGCAGAGAGAACAGCTCCTAACACAGTCCATGAGACCAAAAGCAAAGACTAGCAAAAAAAAAAAGAAAACTGCAACTCAGTATTTCTCTTGAGTATAGGACAAAAACTCAACAAAATATTACCAAATTTTTTAAAAATAATCTGTAACAAGAATTATATACCACAACCAAGTGGGATTTATCCCAGGTATACAGGCTAGTTCAACTGCTAAAAAGTAATTAATGGAATCCAGCCCATGAACAGGCTAAAAAAAAAAAAAAAAAAAGAAATTAAGCCATTGATCATATAAATGAATGCAGAGAAAGCATTTGACAAAATTCAATGCCCATTTATGATTTTTTAAAAATCTGTCAGCTAACTAGGAGTAGGAACTTCTAAGTTTTATAAAGAGCATCTACGAAACACAGCTAACATCAGACCTAATGATGCGAAACTACAAGTTTTCTCACCAAGATCAAGAACAAGGCAAGAATGTCCCCTCACCACTGCTTTTCAGTATTCCACTATTAAGTCCAAAGGTCTACAGATGAGGATGGAAAAAAATAAAACTGTCACTGTTTGCAGATGACATAATTGTCTGAACAAACTGACCAAAACAAAACAGAACTACTGGATATAGCAAGGTTACAAGATAAAAAAAAAAGTTAACATACGAAAATCAATCATTTCTGTAGATACTAGCAATGAATCAAGTAGAATTTGAAATTATAAACATAATATCATTTCTAACAAAACACATATAATATCTACAAGTGGAAAATACAGAATTCTAATGAAAGAAATCAAAGAATGACTGAAACTGGTATAGCCATTTCGGAAGATGGAGCTCTCTGAATGGGTGCATGGTCTCCGGGGTGATGAAAAATTGTTGGAAACAGGTGACAGCTGTATATACTGTAAGTATAATCAACACTACTGCAGTTAAAATGGTTAACATGGTTACAGTAATGATTTTTTAAATATTTTAAAAAAAATTTTTTTTACCAGTAGTCGAACTCAGGACCTTGCCTGCCTGGCAAGCGCTTATGCCGCTGAGCCATATCACCAGCCCTAAAATATTTTTTAAAAATTTCTAAAGACAAGGAAAATTGCCATGGCAAAAATAGAAGATGAGGCTGGGTCAATGAGGGAGGGTAGGCTCCTCCTCCACAGGCATTCAAAACAGACCTGAGAGAGAAAACAGTGAAGAGAGAAGCAGTGGCCACAGCGCCCACCCAGCCACTCCCAACCCCTCCAGAGCACAGCCAGCGAAGTGTCCCCATCCCCCAGCTGACTCGCATCACCAGAAAGCTGTAGGACACAGGAACAGCAAGATGCCTTCCTGGCATCTTTGTGTACTAACCGCGCACCCGCAGGGCACTGCTGAAGGCCCTGGAGAGACTGAGGTGGGGGGAACATCAATACCTGCCTTCACGGAGCTCACGGCTGGTGGGTGAGGCACGCATTCAACCAGGGGGACAGAAAACCGGCGTCTTAGAAAGTGAACACTCCGTACCTAAGAGGAACATGGTTTGTAGACCCTTAAAGGGCAGAGAGGGGCGTGCTAAAGGGGCACTCTGAGCTATTTAACATTAAAAGAGAAAGTCACCTTTACGACATGTGTTTCCTCTGATCACAGAAGGCCGTGTCTGAGGGAAGGGTGAAGGGTGAAAGCAGACAGTCACACAGGCCCGGGAGGCCCCGGCCACCAAACCCAGCCCAAGGTTTAGGAGACTTTCTCCATCCTACCTGAGGCCACCTTGGGTTGGTTACCAACAATTCCAACAGTCCTCCCACTCATTCTTGCAAAGCCAACGACGATATTCTTGGCATAATTGGGCATGATCTCAAAAAATTCTCGCTCATCAACAACCTGTAGGAATAAATTTACTCCTGAGCTCAAATTGATAAAGACAAGTACAAGACAGAAGGGCAGAGCTGGACAGCTCGCACCACGGCTTCTCCAGGGCAGAGGCGGCAGCGCCTTCCTGCTGCAAGGGGGGAACCCTCGCCTCAGGGTGCTATGCTTCTTTTAATAGTCCATAATATTTTTAATTGAGACACTACTTCTCTATCAAGGGTATTACTGGAACAACTGGCAAGATTTGAGTACGGCTGTGTAACAGAAAATAGTACTGTGTGATGAGTGTGCAGAGGTGCAGCTTGCATTAAAGGTTTTTAAATTTGAATTTGGAATTACTTATAGCTATTTGTTTTACCTTTTATTTTGAAATCATTTCCAGCTTATATAAAAATGTCAAGACCAGCATAAAAACTATTCATGTACCCTTCACCCAGATGCCTTATTTATGAACATATTACCGCCCTTTTCCCTCCATCCTCATTTCTTTCTTTCTGATACACACACATGCACCCACACATTTTTTTTCCTGGCCCATTTAAAAAAAGTTACAGACATGATGCCTCTTCATCTCTCAGGCCCTCACTGCTACTCTCCTAAGAACAAGGATACTCTCTTATGTAACCAGAGTGACATCAAAATCAGGAATTTAATGTTAACACAGTAGTATCTTCTATTATACAACCTTACTCAAATCCTGCCAGTTGCTCCAATAATATCCATGATAGTAAAAGCAGCAACAAAAATCCTGTCCAGAATCTGACCTGGGATCACCTGGCACTGTAAGTGGTCTTGTCTCTTTGCGCTCCTTGAATTTTTTCTCTCTCAGGCTTTGTCTTTCATAGGGTCATGACATCTTTGAAGATAAGAGTTATTTTGTAGAATTTGTAGAATGTGTAGAACATGCCTTCTATCTGGGTTTGTCTGTTGTTTCTTCATGTTTAATCTCAGGTTAAGCGCTTGCTGGTAGAAATGTCACAGAAGCAACCTTCTCAGTGAATCTCATCAAGCGGTAAATGTCAATTTGTCTACTAATGGTGGTCATATCTGCCAGGATTCTCCTCTGTAAAGTTACTATTTTTCCAATGTAATTAATAAGTAATTTGTGGGGAAATACTTTGAGACTACATAAAAATCCTGTTCTTTATCAAACTTCCATCAAAAATCCAGTCCTAGCTGGGCACGGTGGTGCATACCTATAATCCCAGCACTCTGGGAGGCTGAGGCAAGAGATCATAAATTGGAACCCAGTCTGAATAATTTAACAAGACCCTATCTCAAAATAAATAAAAAAATGGCCGGAAACGTAGCTCAGTGAGAAGGCTCTAGGCTTAATACCCAGTACCATGAAAAGAAAAAAAAAAAAAAAACCCTAGTCCATTGCTGATTCTTATCTGACTCAATTATTGCCATAATTGCTGCCAAATGGGGATTTTTCTAATTCCAATCTTCCTCCCAGTGATGTTTTAAATTACTATTTAGGAAGATCTGTATTTTGATCTAGCTGTTACTTTGTAATTATGCCTTTACTGTTTCTTTATTTTAATCTTTCTTAACTGGTTTGTCTCTTTTTAAGGCTATTTATTGATTCGCAACAATCAATGAGCTGTTTCTCCTATGCTCTTTCCCCCTCTCCATTTTTGAGCTGCATTTGTTTCTTCGACTAAACATTTATACATTGCTTGCCACCCTTATCCCAAAATAAACTGGAAAGTGGGCACTGCTACGTTCCAGTCACCAAGTGCTTCCTGAGAACCTGATGCCAAGCCAGGCCCCATGCATTTCATCTCAATGGACTCAATAGTCAACAGGAGTTCAGATAAGGAAGCCTCCCATACTCCGTGCATGAACCCATTACCGCCCCCTAGAGGCAGAATGTGAACCCAGGCCAGCCACATTTTGAAAGTCACTGTTTGGATTAAGATCTTAAATGTCCCTCAAAGGTGCATATCCTAAAGGCTTAGTCTCTAGTCTGTGGCATTACTGGGATGCGGCAGAACCTTTAGGTGGTGGGGCCTACTGAAGGAAGTTAGGTGCCCTGGAGTGGGATACTGGGACTTCAGCTCTTTCCTGCTTCCTGACTGCTATGAGGCAAGCAGCTCTGTTCTGCCTTATGATACACACCAAGAAGCTCTGCCTTGCCACAGGCCCAAAGCAAAAGGCCATGGGACCATGGACTGAAACCTCTGAAATCGTGACCCGTAATTAATTTTTCTTCCTCATATGTTGATTATCTCAAGTATTTTGTCACAGCCAACAGAAAGCTGACTAACACAGCCACTCTATCATCATACTCTATGTGTCTGAGCTCTGGAGAGGAGGAAAACTGCTCTGGGTCATAAAGTCTTCACAGCTCTACAGATGCCCAATGCCACGGAAGTGGGGAGGGGCAGAGTCTGGGCACCAGTGCTTATGCCTGCAAGCTCCCCAAAGTAAGGGAAGAGAAGGAAGAGGTCACCAGGAAAGCCAGGCTCTGGGACAGGTGGAGCACACAGAGCCACTAAGCGGGTTCCATGGAATAAGAACTGCCCAGGGCAACGTGCATGTGAGGAAGACATTAGGCATCTATAGAGGCCTCTCTTTGCCCAGCACCACCCCCTTACCAACCCAAGAATCTGCTACACCAAGGTACCTGTGGCTCCTGTCCACCATGCACTTCCATACCTGTCCTGACCTTATCACAGGACATGCTGTGTACTCTCCTTTCCCTAGAAAGACAAAGCACCCTAATCAAGAAGCCCCCAACAAAGGTACCTAAGTAACTTCCTCCCTGCTGAGCCAAAATACTCAACCCCCAAAATTAAAGGAGGAAAGGTTTATTTTAGCTCACAATTTGTAAAGGTTTCAGTCTATAGTCGGCTGGCTCCAAGGCAGAGTGGCATGGCAGAAGAGAAACAGTCCATGGCAAGGCAGGCAGGAGGCAGCAGGCAGCAAGCCATCTGGACTTTTAACCCATCCAGGCTACAAGCCTGCTGGCTGGTGCCACCCACACCCAGGCTGGGCCTTCCTATCATCCACACCTAGAACTATGCTAAACTAATCAGTGCACTAATTCAGTTATCACACATCCATAATCCATATCCATATACCCTAGATCCAGTCACCTCTGACAAGTCCCACCTATGAGCACATGTGGCTTGGGGGGACATCTAGATGCACACCATAACAGTACCTAATGGAGACTGTCTCCACCTCACTCCAGATTCAGGACATGACCCCTAATCTGTGCTTTAGATTTAGTGCATTCTAAAGACCCCTGGGCTCTGCCAGTCCAATAGCTTCTGCTCCCTCTCTGAGCCATCAGGACAGCCTCCGCTACTAGCTCTTCCCGGTACATGCTATTCAGGGGCCTCTGGTCCCATGCCCACCCCATGCCTCCTTGTGCTGACACCCAGGCCAGGGCCAACACTTCCTCACTAGGCTAAAGCACACTTGGATGCAGCTGAGCAAGGACAAGCGAGCACAACTCTTACCGAGTGTATGATATCCAACATGTCATAGGCTTTGGTAGATTCCACAGGGACAACTGTGTCAAGCTCAGGAACCAGACGGTCACTAGAAAAGAAGCAGGCATCATCAACATAGGAAGAGCCTGTCACTTTCTGCGGGAGTGGGAAAGGAATGGAAGAGACACAGCTTGGGGATTGGGCTGGCTCTGTCCCTGCTGGACTTTCAAAGACGTACATTAAAAGAAACCAGAGTACAATGCCAACCCAGAATACCTTCCAGTTTTTGAAGGGTTTTTTGGTGGTAGTGGTGGTGATGGTTGTTGTTGTTGAGATTCTGGGGATCCAACCAAAGGGTATCCTCCCACTGCGCTACATCTGAAGCCCTTTTTATTTTGAGACAGGTTCTCACTAAGTTGCCCAGGCTGGTCTTGAACTTCTGATTCTCCTGTAGCAGCCTCCCAGAGTGCTGAGATTACACATGTGCACCACCATGACCGGCCCAGTACTCTTCTAGAGTAAAAAACAAGCTTATTCCCCTGAATGCGCCCGAATGCGGTTTTTCATCTACCCTCTGAATATGCCCTACATCCTGGATGCTGCATGGCACTAAAGGGCTTGTAGTGAACAAGACACAGCCAGGAAGATCCCAGTCTGAACTCCTACAACATTAAAAACAAAAGAACAAAAACCTAAAAACACAAAGAGTTCTGCAGAAACCACTGTGGGTCCATGCCCCCTGCTGGAAGGGTAACCTGGTGTTATGGTTGGCGTCTAGATGACCCCCAAAGCCTCCAGACAATGTGTGCATTTTGCTGGTGTCCAGAGATCTTGCCTGAGACTGAGATTAAGGGCGGCAGACTAATCTTGCAGAAGAAATTTCAAGGCAGTTGAATGTTGAGGCAGTGGCATGGCTACTGTTGGGGGCTTTTAGCCAGATCTATGTTGAGAAGCAAGAGCAAAGAGCCCAGCAGATTTAAAAACGTTGTGAGTTTTGGCCAGAAAGGAAACTCAAGTTGTGGACTGCAAAGATAAAGCAGAGGAGATCTTGATTGCTAAGAGGAACAGAATAAAAAAGACGGCCTGAGGGCATCACAAGCAGCAGCAGGACTCCATCCTTTGCAGCCTCAAAATAGCAAAAGTGAAAGACTTTGCTTTGAGAAGAGAACCCCAGAGTACTACATTCCAGAATGGCGGTAGCCCAGAGAATTTGTTCGTCAGAATTCAATTCAGAGTGCTCAGCAATCCAAGCACTCCACCCCTACAGCCAAAAAAAGAAAGAGAGAAGCCTGGCTACTGCTCCAGCTGGCAGCAGCTGGTGTCATCCCCGTGGCACTGGTTTTGGTGCATGTATGTGGGGAGAGGCTGAAGCTGGAAACTGATCACACGTGCCTGAGCAAGGCAAGGCCAGCCAGAAAACAAAGAGCAACAAAGAGCAACAAAGAGTAACAAAGAGTAACAAAGAGCAACAAAGAGCTGAGGGGGTGGGCTACTTAAACAAGCTGTTCCAGCTCAGAGAACACTTAGTCCCAAGGCAATCCAAGCAATAGGTTGCTGGGCAAAGGAGTGCCACTTGACATCAGCTTGCTAAATGCAGAAATAAATGTACTGCTTTGGTTGAGCAGTTCCTTTCCTCTCATCAGGAAAGAGGGCTCCACCTGACCTCAGCTTTTTCTCTTATCTTTATTTCTCCATCCTCGTGCCATCCTTCCCCCCGGGAACCTTGAAAGCTGTGTGGGACACAGCACATGTAGAATACAAGAGTTGTGGGGTCAGGAAGGCTTCCACCCAGATTTCAGAACAAGGCCAGGCAGTGTGCCCGAGAGGGCAGTGTGTGAAGCTGTAAGTGTGAAGCCAAAGGTGCAGTGGAGACCCCAGGAATTTGGAGAAGCCAGGAACGTGGATCATCTAAGGAAAGCTTCAAGGAGGGAGCAGAGCAGGCCCAAGAGAAAAGCCATGGGAGCTACAACCACAGGCAGTGCCACAGGGTCAGAGACACCCAAACCCTTTGGAGTTCACATCTTGCCACAGGTTGCCTCAGATCCTGCACATGGAACTACAGGACTTAATGTGTGCCCTGCTGGATTTTGGACTTGCTTTGGCCCTATTCCTTTGTATCCCCCTGTTTGTAACTTTTGGAATGGAAATGTCTAAATTGTGTCATTGAATGTTGGAAGTGTTTAACTTTCTTTTCATTTGTACAGGGGCTCACAGCTAAGAATTTGCTTTAAATCTCAGAAGAGACTTTGGACTTGGACAATGCTGAAACTGTTAGGACTTTGGCAACTCTTAGAGATGGACTAAATGCCTTTTTCATAAAGGAATGTCCAGGAGTCTTTGCAGGGCACGGGGCAGAATGTTATGGTTTGTGTCTAGATGCCCCCCCAAAGCCTCATGCAGTCATAGGCTCTTTTCTGAGGTGGCTGAATCTAGACTGTGTGATGCTAGGATTAAAGGTGTGAGTGCTACATCCACACTAGGGCAGGTAGCCTACATACAATGTAAGGGACAGAAAGAGTCTTGTCTCTCTCCCTTGCTGCTTTGCTACTTTCTGCCCACCAAGACTGTTCTCCACCAAGCACCCTATCTTGGAGCCAGCCGATTATGTACTGAAACCTCTATAAACCGTGAGCTCAATAAACCTTTCCTCCCCTAACTTTGGGCATCAGCTATTTTGTCTCAGCAACAGAAAAGTAACTAAGACATCTGGTAAAGCTCCTTTAATAGCAAAACAACAAAGCTGGACATAGTGGCACAGGCTGTAATTCCAGCTACTCAGGAGGAGCAGAAGGTTGGGGTAACCCTGGGCAACTCAGCAAGACCCCTCTCAAAATAAAATAAAAAACAATAGGCTAGAGATATAGCTCAATGGTGGCATGTTCCTGGGTTATTCCCAAGTATGACAGGAGGTGCAGGGGGGCTGTAGGGTACAGCAGAGGCTCTAGGAAGAATCACTTTGGGTTAAACTGTCAAATACACACTTGTGACTCTCCTGAGATAGGAGATAGGGTGTGGCAAAGTTGCCTGGAAAATGAGCGGGACCTGTCAATTACAAGATCCCAGGATAATGCCAGGACCCCTTATGTAGAACTTCTCTCAAGCTCCAAGATGTGGACAACATAAAAGACCAGACACCATGGGAAGCTTGCTATCATGACTTCCCATAATAGCCCATGCTGCATTACTCAGATGCAGTGTGTACTTTTATTTTTGCTTTTACCTTCTTTTCTCTTATTCAGCCCAAGTTCATTCAGCAGAGCTGGTTTCTCCCATACCCATTCACCCCACGCTCTTTAAATAAACTTTTGGCACCGTTTTTCGCTTGTCTCATCCAATTCTTTGTTCCAGGCAAGAAGGGCCTGGAATACTTTTGATTGGCGAGCCATGTGTAAAGGAACTACCTGATAACACTTTCTCCTGCATCTAGGTGCTTGGCAGGAAAGCTAAGCCAAAGTCCGCTCCACCCCATTGAGTAACTCAACAAATGACATCCCCTCAGCCTCCTCTCTCCAACAGGCTCTCAGCCCTTCCTGACCCACGTGAGCAGCCAGCAGCTCCACTGACCCTGAGTTGTGCCCCGGGTGCAGGTCTGGGTTTGGTCAGGCCACGGCCCCATCCAGCCAACATCACAGAGAGCTCTGCTCCATACTACCATGGTCCCAGCTGATCATGACATCCTCTCTTACACTGCCTGTGTCATTTATACACATAAACTCCCTGGGCCGAGCAGACTACTTGGACATTTCAGCCCTTCAAGGGCTACAAACAATATGCCTACTGTTTCTGGGCCACTGGTGTGTCCCCTGCAGAGTGGGCCCTAGGGACATGACTTCAGGGCTGCTCTGAACCACTCAGGGTCCCCATGTGGGGGGCCAGGTTCAACTCATGAGGCTCCAAGGCAGGGTGGTATCACAGAGGGGCCTCACGGAGGAGAAACAGTCCGTGGCAAAGCAGGGCAGGCAGAAGGCAGCCAGTACTGAAGTAGCAAGCAGCAAACAACAGGCAACAAGTGACAGCAACAGCTCTCTTTCTGCCCCTTATATTCTGTCCAGGCTACATGTCCTTAGGGCAGGCAGCACTCACACCCAGGCTGGAGCTTCCCATGATCCACACCCAGAACTGTGCCAGACCAGCCAGTGGACTGATTCAGTAATCACACACCATAAATCCCAGCATCACACACTCTAGATCCAGCCACCTCTGAAAAAAGCCCCACCTATGGGCACATGAGGCTTTGGGGGGACAACTAAACACAAGCCACAACAGAAGGGGAACAAGGGAGTGGGCAGAAAGAAGGGAAGGAAGGGAAAAGGGAAAAAAAAAAGAATAGAAGGAAAAAAATGGAAACAAAGCTGGGGAGGGGAAGAAAAGCTGAAGGGAGGGGTGGGGAATGGGAGAGAAAAAGAATCAAGACATATTATGTACAGGTACAAATTCTCTATGATGAATGTGATCAATACTATGATGAATGTGATCAATATGCATGACAAACATGTACTAATAAAAATATAGAGTTTTTTTTTTTTTTAAACCCTTCCAATACAAGTTTGGGAAACTCCAGTGTCTCTTAGAAAGCGGATTTTGTGTACTCCACCCCGTGCAGCAAAGCTACCCATCAGATGTGGCCATGCATGCAGCCGTCATGGCTGTACCAGGGACCCATGCTGACCGCACGCCACAGCCTGCTCCAAGGTGCCCCCCAGGGCAAGCCCCCAAGTTGTGTTAGGACAGAGGGGCCAGACAAAGACAAATCACCCTGGCAAACGGGGGGAAGGGGCACTGGCCTCAGCCCACCTGGGATCGTGGCACTCGCGGACAGGAGCCAGGTCCTGACAGCTGAGGGGCAGGTAGTTGAAGAACTCCCGGAGGTTACACAGGGCATCCACGTCATTCTCAAAAGCCCTGTGGGCCACACCTGCGAAGAAGGGAGGACACAATGGACCAGGGTGCTTGTCCCTACAGTCTCTTATCCGCAAAGCTGTCAGAGGGAGCTTAAATCATGTCTTTACTCCCACCCCCTTGATGCTTGCACAAGTATACCAGTCACTCCCCTGCCCCAAGGCCTTTGTACAAGCTCGTCTCTCCCTGCAGTCTCCTCCCCAGCTACCCACCCAGTGAACTCCTTCAAATCTGCTCAGCTCTTACCCTCATAGTGAGGCCACCCTTACCACCCTCTGTGAAATGCCCTAATGCCAACCAACCCCCTTTACCCTGTTCCAATCACAGCATGTATCATCTTCACACACACTACATAATATACTGATTTACAATGTTTTCTATCTCCTGTTTCTTCTACTAGAACATAAGCCCCATATCGCCAGAGTTTTGTGCCACTGTTTTTCTGTCCACAGATGTAACTTCACACATAGACACTCAATGAATATTTGTTGAATGAATACAAAGCATTTTCAATGTGCCCATTCCTTTGTTTGTTCGTTTGTTTGTTTGTCCTTTTGAGACAGGGTTTCATTATGCAGTTCAGGCTGGCCTTGAACTCACTTTGTAGCCCATGCTGGCCTCGAACTCCCAATAACCCTCCTGCCTCTGCCTCCCAAATGCTGGGATTACAGGTATACACCACCACGCCCAGCAATGTGACCATTCTTTCACTTATAAAGTATTTATAAATTAGTGTAACAGCCTCAAAAGACAGCCTGGCAATTCCTGGCAGTTTAAACGCAGTTCAATCCCTAGGGGGCCGGTGAGATGGCTCAGCGGCGTAAGCGCCTGCCTGGCAAGCGCAAGGGCCCGAGTTCGACTCCTGGAACCCATATACGAAAAGAGGACCGGTGATATCGCTCAGTGGCACGGGCGCCTGCTGGCGCGCGAGGTCCTGAGGTCGACCCCCCGGTACCCACAAAAAAAAAAAAAAAAAAAAAAAAACCTAAACTAGTTATTTCACCTAGAAATTTCACTTCAAGGTTCATACCAAAGAGAAATGAAAACATATGCCCACACAACAAAACATTTACACAAATGTTTATAGTAGCGTATTTATGAGGAAAAAAGTGGAAAAAACCTAAATGTCTACTAACTGGTCAATAGGTAAACAAAATGTGGTAAGGCTGGGGGTGTAGCTCAATGGTAGAGCATTTGTCTAACGAGCATGAGGCCCTGGGTTGACCCAGTACAGCAAAAAGGAAAAAATAAATAAATAAAAGCCAGATATGACTGGGCACACCTATAATGCTAGCACTCTGGAAAGCTGAGGCAGGAAGACTGAAAGTTCTAGCTCAGCCTGAACAGTTTAGCAACTCAGCAAGACCCTGTCTCAAAATTTAAAAATGGAGGCCGGTGTAGTGGCTCTCCCCTGTAATCCCAGCACTTGGGAGGCTGAGGCAGGAGGATCACCACAAGTTTGAGGCCAGCTTGGGCTACATAATGTTCAAGGCCAGTGAATATATAGCAAGACACTGTCTCAAAAAACCAAGAATAATTAACTGATTTTTAAAGGGCTGGGGACATAGCTCAGTGCAAAGGTCACAGGTTCAATCCCTAATTCTGCAAAAAAAATTTTTTTAAAAGTGGTATACTATTATGCATTACAGTAATAGGCAGCCATAAAAAGGAATGAAGTACTGATTCACAATATAACATGATAAACTTTTAAAGATTTGCAAAGTAAAAGAAACTAGCCAAAAAAGCACATGTTATGATTCTATTTATATGAAGTGTCCAAAAGAGGTAAATCCATAGAAACAGAGAGCAGGGTCATCTAGAGCTACAGTCCTTGGGGTGCAATGGGGTATAACTGCTAATAAATACAGGATTCCTTCTTTAGAGTAATGAAAATGTTCCAAAATTGATTACGAGTCATTACACAACTCTGACTATATTAAAAACCACTGAACACTAAATAGGTAAAATACAGGGTGAACTGTCAAGAAAAGGAAGAACAACAGAAAAGCACGATGAAAGGCAGATGTGCAGAGCACCTTTTGGGCCTTTCTTCAGGCCCAGAAAGGATCCGCTATACTACCCTTAAAAAACGACAGCCGCACACGGAGGCACACATCTGTAACCCCAGTTACAAGAAGGTTGAGGCAAGAAAGATCGTTAATTTGAAGCCAGCCTGGACAACTTAGCAAGAACCTGTCTCAAGATAAAAAAACGAAGAGGCTAGGGATGTATGGCTCAGTGGGAGAGCACTTGCCTAGCATGTGCAAGACCCTGTGTTCAATCCCCAGTACAGCAGAAAGAAAATACTCCCAAAATCATGCTACAGAAGAAAATGCAGCGTCACAGGTGACATGCACTACTTACTTTAAGCTGTCAACTGAAAGAAACGGTACAGAAAAACATGCATATACATATGATTGCATATATGTATGTGTGCTCTGCTGCCTCTGAAAAACGCCACAGAATATAACTAAAGCTCAGTGGTGATTATCTGTAATGATGCAGGTTCTAGTAATGGTGAGTTTTATTCCTATATTTTCTATTACAAACATTAATACTTTTGAAATAAAGGATTGGACATTTAGTCAAATGAGAGATACCATCAAGACTTAACATATAACCCAGTAAGAAAGACAACTGTCAAAGACACCCTAGACCAGGGCAGGATGGAAGACTACAGTGGTGGAGGGGAAGACGACTGTCCAATTGTAGACCTGTGGACTGAATGGAGCTGATTGGTGAGGGAAAGAAATGAGTCAAGGCTGATGCCAACCTGAGACGGGAAGGGCAATTTTTGCGGTTAGAGGATCAAGAACTCTGACTTTTGGAAACAACATATTTCAGCCAGGCATGGTAGCACATGCCTGTAATCCTAGCATGCTGGAGGCTGAGGCAGCAGGATCACCCTAAGTTCAAGACCTGCATGGGCTACACAGTAAGTTCAAGGCTGGCCTAAACTAGAGCAAGACCCTGTCCCAAAAAGCAAAAATAAATAAAAAGCATATTTCATCAATATAAGACTTCTCTACTAAAAACATCTCTATTTTATAGACACTAAGAAAGAAATGCTGACAATTAGATAATCACCCAATGCTTTAAACCACAGTACAATGCTGTTCAAGAATCAGTCACACCAGGCTCCTACCACTTTGAAATCTTGCTAGGAAGTAATTTCTCCTATATTCAATTATAGTGCTTGCTCTATGGTAGACAATCGTTTCACTGCTTGATGCTTTTTTCCCAAGAAAATATGGAATTGCAATCATTACTCCAACAGCAAATGTGTCTTCACTAATGTGAGAATCATTCCCAGCTCTCATCAATTCTATACCTTTCAGTAGAAATGAGAACTTTTAAACTCAGCTGATTTACTGTGCACGGATGTTAACAATGATGACTGGTCCGGGGGCATAACACAGTGGCAGGGTGCTTGCCTAGCATGTGTGAGTCCCTGGATTAGATCCACAATGCCACACGCACACACCCAGAAGACCAAAATCATGAATGCATGGGGCAGGATGATTACATCAAGACTATATCTCCCAGTGGGAATAGGTGAAATCTAAGACATACCCTAAATCTGGAAGAAAAAAAAGTGTCACAAAATATATTTTTGTAAAAGCTCAACTCACATATATCAAGTCATTCCAAAAACTGCTTTAAAATTATGTAAAGACTGTCAAAGCAGGGACTGGGGTATAGCTAAGTGGCAGAGTGGTTGCCTAGCATGAGGAAGGCCCTAGGTTTCATCCCCAGTGTGGGAAAAAAAAAAATAAAAATCAGTGTATGAGTATGGTGACTCTAAGTGAAACTAGAAACTTCAAATAGGCTTTCTGCTCCTAATCAGCAGTATAAATCTGGCTGAAAGCCACCAAGGAGACCAACATGGAGGAGCAGAGACCAGCAGCAAACCACAGCCTCTCTGAGACCTGGAAACAAGATACCTGGAAAATAACAACTTGGTGAAGAGAAAAAAAATGGGACTCTGGGAATCAGGAGGGAGCTAACAGGAAAAGTAGAAACTACAGAGAAGCTGGAGAAAGAGAGCATAACTCAGAGAAAAGGATGAAGCCATCTGGAAAGCTCACCTGGCTCCTGTGAACACAAGGTAAACCCAGCGAGGTTCAGCAGCGCCAGGGAGAAACAATGAGCTGGGCTGCAGCACTGGCCCCAAGAAAAACCCACAGTTATTTTAAACTACAAAAACAGCATGGAGTTTTTTTTACTCTAAAAATGACACCTTCCATAAGCCAGGTTAGTGTTGGAGAAAAAAAATCCAGTGCACCACCCATCATATTTGAGAGGATTTAATCAGGAGCCATTTTGAGGAGGAGTTAATTGTTTAACACTGAGCCACATAATAACTACAAAACAATCATACTTCAGGGTTTCTGGGGTCACCCTACCACAGTGACTGGGTGGGAGATGACAACAAGAGACAGTTGTGGAGAGGGCACAGGCTAGAAAAGTTTAAGATAAGGCCAGGAAGAAACATGGGGACTCTGCCTTCTGTGGTAAGAAACCAAGCCAAGCGTTTGTGGCTTTCAAAGGGCGTTAGGTCTGAAAGTGCTGGTATTAAGGCCAACAGCCTGGTCAAAACCTACTCCACTGCCAACATTCAGCACAGAATTCATTAGTCTGTTTCCGTTCCCCATCTACCAGTGTGAGCAAGTACATGGCTTGGCTTGGACAGATGCCACAGCCCAGGGTGTATGGACAGAGGGGCCCCTGGAGTAGAGAGACACTTCACAAATGCACAGCTCTTAAAGCTAGGCAGAGAAAACCATGACTTACAGTGCACACAGGGACACAGAGAGTTGGAATGGCCCGAGTATGTACAGCCCTAGGTCATACACCAGTGACCAACCACGCCCAGTGGGAAAGGTGGGGCAGGGTTCAGCATTCACACCCAAAAATGTCAGTGTGGAAACAAAATAGGTCTTAGTAGTGACTATTTCACCCCTATACCTGGTGAATTCCAATATTGCAGACCCTGGAAAGAAACCACTCACTCAAAAACACAGAGGAATTTTTAATTTATTTTTCTTTTTTCTTTACTTTCATTTCTGTTTTCTTTGCTTTGCTCTTTTTTCTTTTTCTTGTTTGTTCTTTTCTGTTACTTTGGTCAAATTCTATTAATTTTCTTTTACTCCTTTAACAGAATCCTTTATCTTACTTTTCACACCTCCTCATCTTCCTTGTCCTTATCTTTCAAATTTTACTTTTTTCATTGTCCCATTTCCCACCTCCTCTATCTATACTAGTATTACTATTAAACTTTACTAATCTTTAGATATTTAGTTAACTCTATGCTATCACTTGTGAATTCTGTTAATGGTGGTAATAGCTATTGCATTTAGTAGATAATTATTGTATGTCAATATTTGGTTTGTCTTTGTGTCTATAATTACAGAGCTCAACTTTTACTGGTTCCTATGCTACGCCAATATTCAATATATTTGACTCTATTACTGTTGCTTGTTTTGTTGCTATTTCCAGAGTGGCACAGTTGTTGTTATTAATTGGTTTTCTCTAGATGCCAATATCTGGATCATCTTTGTGTCATCAACAATATTATGGCTCATTTCTAGAGAACGGGCTGCTGGGCCAATTACACTGCACTCTCTCCTCCCAAATTAACAAAGGTGGTTGGGGGCCGGTGAGATGGCTCAGCGGCGTAAGCGCCTGCCCGGCAAGTGCGAGGGCCCGAGTTCGACTCCCGGAACCCACATACGAAAAAAAAGGGGCCGGTGATATCGCTCAGCGGCATGGGCGCCTGCTGGCACGCGAGGTCCTGAAGTCGACCCCCCGGTACCCACAAAAAAAAAAAAACCAAAGGTGGTTGGATCTTGGGACAGAGGCAAAGGCTTATAGTTAACCATGCCCAGCGTGCATCACTGAAATAGACACTATAGAGATTGCCACACTAGCAACAAAGTCTTTTCATTATAATCAACCCACAAACCTCAGCATACACACACAAAAAAAACTAAAAGATGTTTAATATTTCAATATTTAAAAATCTATTACAGTAAAAGATACATTGCCATTATTCTCCTCACAGTACTCTCCATTTCAAACACATCACTCTTGCCACTTTTTTCATTCAGAGTTGTGTGATTTCTAAGGCTTTTTCTCTTTTAAAAAAAAATTATTAATGTATGTTTGCAGTATATAATGATTACATTCATTATGAGGAATTGGTACATGTACTTCACACATCTTAATTCATTTTTCATTCCTTTCCCCTCCCCTTCTTCCTTACTCCCTCCATCTCTGGTTCCCTTCCCATTTACAAAAGATCTGTCTGCCTGTTTCCAATTATCTTTTTTCCAATTATGTTTTATTTCACTATTTATACTTTGGAATTCTCATGTAACAGAAACCATGTCATACTTAAGCTTGTGTGTGCCATTTATTTCACTTAAAACTATGGTATTAAAAATCGCATCCGTTGGGCCGGTGAGATGGCTCAGTGGCGTAAGCGCCTGCCTTGCAAGCGCAAGGGCCCGAGTTCGACTCCCGGATCCCACATACGAAAAAGGGGCCGGTGATATTGCTCAGCGGCACGGGTGCCTGTTGGCGCGCGAGGTCCTGAGGTCGACCCCCCGGTACCCACAAAAAAAAAAAAAAAAAAAAAAATCGCATCCGCTTTCCTATAATTAACTCAAGTTTATCCTTCTCTATGGCAGCGTGTACTCCACTGTGTATTTCTTTATGTCTTCATCTGTCGATGAACATACAGGTTGCATTCAAGATTTAGCTATTGTAAGCTGTACTGCTGAAACATGGCTATGCAAGAGCCTTTAACTTTTTTGGGAAAATACCTAGAAGGGGAATAGCTGTTCTGAGTGGAACTTCAAGTTTTTGTTTTGTTTTGTTTTTTTTGTGGGTACCGGGGGTCAACCTCAGGACCTCTTGTGCCAGCAGGCGCTGGTGCCACTGAGCGATATCACCGGCCCTTTTCTCATATGTGGGTTCCAGGAGTCGAACTCGGGCCGTCACGCTTGCTAGGCAGGTGCTTACGCCGCTGAGCCATCTCACCGCCCCAAGTTTTAACTTTTGGGGAACCTTCATAAGGATTTCCAGAGTGGCTGTACTAGTTTATATTCCCAACAATTCAGAAGTTCTTTTACCCCACAGCTTTGCCAGTATTTGTTATTGTTCAATTTCTCAATGATAGCCATTCTTTCTAGAGTAAGGTAGAATCTCAGTGCTGTTTTAACTTGCATTTTCTAATTGCTACACATTTTGGACATTTTTTTCATGGATTTACCAGCCATTTCTACTTCTTCCTCTGAGAAGTATCATTCAGTTCAATTGCCTACTTTTTGATTGAGACTTTTATTTGGTGGGTCTCATTTTTTTAGTTCTTTATATATTCTAAGTATTAACTGTCTAAGGTATACCTGGCTAATTTTTTTTCCATTCTGAAAGTTGTCCCTTCACTCTGATAGTTGTTTCTTTTGCTGTGCAGAAATTTTTTCATTTTTTGATTCTTGATGCTGTTTCTTGCACAAATGGGGTTCTGTTTAGAAAAGTCCTGGCCTATACCTCTGTCTGCAAGAGTTTTACCTATTTCCTATGCCAGTACATTAAATGTTTTTATTATTTAGATTTTGATCCATCTTTATTTTGGATTAGTACATGGCAGTAGATATGGATCCAGAATCCATCTACCGCATGTATGTATCAAGCTTGCCAAATCAATTTGATAGAGGCTATCTTTCTTCCAGTGTATATTGGCCCCTTTGTCAAAGATCACATAGCTGAATGTACCTGGAGTTTTTCCTGCATCCTCTATTCTGTTCTTTGATTCATGTGTCTGTTTTTATCCCTTGCAGTTTGGGGGGGGTGCTGTTTTTTTTGCTTTTTAATCACTGTAGCTCTCTATAACTTTTCGGCATTGTGACTCCTCCTCAGCTCTTGTTGCCCAGGATTCCTTCTGCTCTTTTGGGTCTTTCTGGTTCCACATGAATTTTAGGATTGTTTTCTAGTTCTATGAGGAATGCTATCGGTAGTCTGATTGGGACTGCATTAAATCTGTATCCCAGTTTCGGAAGTATGGCTATTTTGGCAATATTGGTTCTGCCTGTCCAGGAACAGGGACTATCTCTCCATTTTCTGAAGTCCTCTTTGATCTCTTTTTTCCAGAGTACTGTAGTTTTCATTGCAGAGGGCTTTCATTTCCTAGGTAATTCCAAAATATTTAGTTTTTCTTGATGCAACTATGAATGGTATCACTTTCCTAAATTCTTTTTTTTTTTTTTTTTTTTGGTGGGTACCGGGGGGTCGACCTCAGGACCTCGCGCGCCAGCAGGCGCCCGTGCCACTGAGCGATATCACCGGCCCCTTTTTCATACGTGGGTTCTGGGAGTCGAACTCGGGCTCTCGAGCTTGCCGGGCAGGCACTTAAGCCGCTGAGCCATCTCACCGGCCCCACTTTCCTAAATTCTTTTCAGTGAGTTCATTAGTAGTGTACAGGAATACTATTGATTTTTTGTGTTGAATTTGTGTTCTACTGCATTGCTGAATTTCGTCATTAATTCTAGCAGTCTTTTGGTGGAACTTTTTGGGTTTTCTATGTAAAGGATCACGTCACCTGCAAATGATAATTTGACTGCTTCCTTTCCTATACACAGCCTTGTTTCTTTCTCTTCCCTGATTGCTCTGGTTAATGTTCAAGAACTATATTAAACACAAGTGGTGATAATGGACATCCTTGTCTTAGTCCTCATTTTAGAGGAAAAGCTTTCAGGTTTTGCCCATTTAATATGATGTTGGCAGTAAGTCTGACATACATGGCTTTTATCAAACTGAGGTAAGTTCCTTCTATACCTATTTTCCTCTTCATTCTTCAAGAATGGATGCTGACTTCTGTCAAAGGCTTCTTCTGAATCTATTGAGATGACCATGATTTTTTGTCCTTGGGTACGGTGTATTAAATTTAGTGATTTGCATATGTTCAACAACCCTTGCATACCTAGGATGAAGCCTGCATGGTCATGATATATGATCTTTCTGATAATTTGTTGCATGCTGTTTGCCAGTACCTTGAGGATTTTTGTGTCTATTTTCTTTAAAGAGGTTGGCCTGAGCCAGGTGTGGTGGCACATGGCTGTAATCCCAGCACTCAGGAGGCTGAGGCAGAAGGATCGCCAGCCTGCACTACATAGTGAGACCCTGTCTCAAAAAACCAAAACCAAAAAAAAAAAAGAGGTTAGCCTGCAGTTTTTACTTGATCCTTGTCTACTTTTGGAGTCAGGGTAATGACAGATCCCAGGAACACCTTTGTCAGTATTCCTTCCCTTTTAATTAAAGAGTTTGAGAAGTACAGTCCCTGAAGTTCTTGCAGAATTCAGCAGTGAATCCACTGGGTTTTCCTTAGTTGGTAGGCTTTTTTTAATGCTACCTCAATTTCATTGCCTGTTACTGGTTTAGGGTTTTTAAATCTTCTTAGCACAGCTGGGATAATTCACACGTATATAGCAATCTATCCATTTCTCCTAGATTCCCCAATTTATGGGAACACAGCTTTGTGAAGTAGTTATTAGTAATCTGGATTTCAGCACTACCTGTTTTGCTTTCCCCATTTTTATTTCTAATTGCACTGATTCAAGCATTTCTCTCTTTTTGGTACCAATGGCTAAGGGTTTGTTTGTGTTTATTCTTTCGAAAAACAAGCTCTTTGATACATTGGGGTTTTTTGTTTTTTGTTTTTTTGTTTTTCTTTACTCTCAATATGATTAATTTCTGCTCTGATCTTTATAATTTCCTTCCTTGTACTAGTTTTGGATTTGGATTTTTCTTGTTTTTTTCAAGGTCAGCAAAGGTCAGAACCTTTTAGAGACTGAGTGCCCAAACTGCAATCCAAAACCCACTTATTTATCACAAAGTGACAACACTGCAGTTAAACCTAAATATCTGATACTCAGCTGCTGGGACAATGCTGGGGCAAGGTGGCTCACGTGCTGACAGGGCTCTGCGTGCCCACTGTGGCACATGTGCTATAGTTTCAACACCACTGTTCTAGGACAATGAGGTGCATCGTTAGGTTATTTGTGCTTACTTTTTCTGATATAAGCATTCACAAGCTAGAAACTTCCCTCTTAGGACTATTTTCATTGTGTCCTATAGGTTCTGGTAAGTTGTACTGGTATGATTTTAGGAACTGATTTCTTCCATGATTTCTTCTGTGATCTACTGATTACTCAAGACTGGTTTAATCTCCATGTTTCCATAATTTCTGTGGTTCCTTTTGCCATCGATTCTAGTTTCACTGCACTATAATGTGGTAATACGCACAGGAGAATCTTGATTCTCTTGCATTTACTTAGGCATGCGTCATGAGTTAGTATGGTCTGTACTGGAGAAAGCGCCACGTGCTGCAGAGAAGAACGTGCGTTCCATTGCGTGTAACACTGTAGATATCCATTAAGTCCATTTGTTCAAAGATGTGGGTCAACTCTGACTTCTTTATATTTTTTTGTCGAGTCCATTTATTTGTGACAGTGGGTATGAAGGTTCTTCACTATAATTGTGTTGACGTTTATCTGATTTTTTTTTTTTTAATGTGGGTACCGGGAGCAACCTCAGAACCTCACGCTTGCCAGCAAGCACTTGTGCCGCTGAGCGATATCACCGGCCCTTTTTTTCCTTTATGTAGGTTCTGGGAGTCGAACTCAGGCCCTCATGCTTGCCGGGCAGGCACTTATGCCACTGAGCTATCTCACCAGTCCTATCTGATTTTTTTATGTCCGGTTTGTTTTTTAAATGAAGTTAGGTGCGCTGATGTTTGGTGTGTATATATACTCATAATTCTTATCTCTTCCTATTGAACTGTTCCCTTAACCAATATGTAGTGACCTCCTTTCCCCCTTCTGATCAGTTTTGGCTTGAATTCCACTGTGTCTGAAAATAGGATAGTTACTGCTGGTTGTTCTCAGTCTCCTATCAGATGAAATATTGTTTCCATTCTCTGATTTTTAGTCTAGAAATTTCTTTTGGGATTAAATGTGTTTCTTCTACACAGTATACCGTTGGGTTTTGTTCTTTGACCCTATCTGGCAGCCTGTGTCTTTTGATTGGGTAACCGAGACCATTCACATTGAGAGTTATTACTAAAAGACTCTAACTTATTCCTGTCGTTGCATTATTTTCCTGTTGCTAATTTCCATTTTTTCCTTCTGTTTAGCTGTTCAAACTGCCTGGTATGTTCATTAAACTTTTTGACATTGTTGGATCTTTTCTCTCTTTCTAGGATAGCCTTGAGAATTTTTTTGGAGTGCTGGTTTGGTGAGCATGAATTTCTTAAAATGCTCTTTGTTACAGAAACACCTTATTTCTCCATCAATTTTGAAAGAGAATTTTGCAGGACATACCAGTCTAGGTTGGAAGCTGTTTGTTTTTAGAGCTTCAAGCACTTCTAAGCTCCTCTGACCTTTAAGGTTTGTGTTGAGAAGTCTGCTGTAATTCTAATTGGGTACCTGTTATGGCTTGTGTCTAGATGTCCCCCCAAAGACTCATGTGGTCATAGGTGGAGCTTTTCAGAGGTGCATGATCTAGGGTGTGTGATGTTGGGATTACGGATGTAATCCTAGGATTAAAGGTGCAGTGCTGGCATTAAGGGTGCCCCATCCCGGTGTGAGTACCCTGGATGAAATATAAGGGACACAAAGGAGGTTTGCTGTTGCTTTGCTACTTCGCTGCTGGCTGCCTTCTGCCTGCCCTGCTTTGCCATGGACTGTTTTTTCTCTGCAACGCCCCTCTGCCATGCCAACCTGCCTTGGAGACAGCTGACTATGGACTGAAATCTACAAACTGTGAGCTGAACTATACCTTTCCTCTTTTAACTTGTGGGTGTTGGGTATTTTTGGCTCAGCAACAAGAAAAGTAACAAAGATAGAGAAAAACAATAAATCACTTATAAAGTTACTAACAGCTTTTGAGATTCTGTCCTCCTGTTGGAATTCTGGGATTTTGACTATGATGTGTTGTGAAGTTGTTTTCCAATCGTGCCTATCTGACATTCTATATGCCTCAATTATCTGTAAGTTGAGTTCTTTCCCCACCTTTGAAAAGTTTTCTATTATTTCTGTAAACAGGTTATTTATGCCATTTGTGCTGACCTCTGATTTTGCATGAATTCCTATTAATCTTAGTCTTGTGTCATCTAGCAGCTACTGAATCCATTTGAGTTGTTCGCTAGTAGTTTTTAAGGTATCTCTAAATATATGGTTACTTACACATGCCCCGTCTTCTACTTTTGATACTGTCATTTCTGCTGCCTGTATTTTCAACAGAATTTTTTACCTCCTAAATTTCCATTTAGTACCTACTCAAGGAATCTAATTCTTTACCAAACTGGCCATTCGTGTTTGGTATTGTTTTATCTCAGCTATCTATTTATTAGGGTCTTCTGTAAGCTCACTGGTCTTTTTTTCCCTTAAGCCCATTATTTGTATGAGATATATCATGTTTGAGTTTACTGAGCACCGTATTTGTCTGTCTTTGTCTCCTCTTATCATTTCATATAATTCATGTGTTTGATTTCCTCCCCATCAATGCCCCATGGATCAGCCTTGGCGTATTTGGGGTTTTTGGAGATATGTTGTTGCCTTGTCTTCTAACGTTTCTATCATCTTGGGTTTTGCTGCTGTTGTTGTTTTGTGCTCAGGTTTTAGGTTGATGTTAGTGGAAAGACTTTGTTGGTAGTACAGCAATCTCTTTAGTGTCTTTTCAGTGATGCATGCTGGGCATGGCTAACTATAGGCCTTTGCCTCTGTCCTAAGATCAAACAACCTCCATTAATTTGGGAGAAGAGAGTACAGTGTAATTGGCCCCGCACCCAGTTCTCCAGCAGTAAGCCACAGTATTGTTGATGACACAAAGACAACCCAGATATTGGCATACAGAGAAAACCAATTAATAGCAACAACTAGCCATAAAATCAGCAACAGTAACAGATTAAAATACATATTGAATATAGGCATACCATAAGAACCATTAAAAATTACCACGGTACCACCTTTAACCAGAGAAAAGAGCTCTGTAATTATAATATAGACACAAAGACAAACCAAATATTGACATAAAAATAAATATCTACTAAATGCAACACTATTAACAATAGAAAAGAGTTCAAGAGTGATAGCACAAAGTTAACTAAATATCTAAAGATTAATAAAGCTTAATAGTAATACTAGTAAAGATGGAGTAGGAAGATAAAATTTGAAAGATGAAGATGAAGATGAGAAGGAGGTGTGAAAAGTGAGATAAAGGATTCTATTAAAGGAATAAAAGAAAATAGAATTTGACAAAAGTAACAGAAAAGAACAAAGAAGAAAAAAGAAAATTAAGAGCAAAGTAAAAAGAAAGGAAAGAAAAGGAAAAGGAAAGAAACCCAACCCTTCAATGAAGAAAACAAAAATGAATTAAATGAAAAAATTCCTCTGTGTTTTTTGAATGAGTGGTTTCTTTCCAGGGTCTGCAGTATTAGAACCCACCAGATATGGGGGTGAGGTGGTGAGTCACTACTAAGACCTATTTTGTTTCCACATTCACATTTTTGGGTGTGAATGCCGAACCCTGCCCTGCATTTCCCACTGGGCATGGTTGGTCACTGGTGTACGATCTAGGGCTGTACACACTCTGGCCATTCCCACTTTCTGTGTCCCTGTGTGCATTATAAGTCATGGTTTTCCCCTCCTAGCTTTAAGAGCTGTGTGTTTGTGAGATGCCCCGTTAGAGGCCCCTCTGTCTGTACACTTGAAGCTGCAGCCATCATCCAACCCAGGGTGTATCCTGTATGTCACTGGAGACAGGTCTCTGGGGAGGTCACCTTTCCAGACTGCTTTGTTCTTTTCTCTGCGTGGTGCTCTGTTTCTCCAGCCTCTCTGTAGTTTCTAGTTTTGCTGTTCGTTGCTGGTTTGTTTGTTGTTTGTTTGTCAGCTTCTCCCGATTCCAGATCTACTACTTTTTTTCTCTTCACCAAGTTGCTGTTTTCCAGGTGTCATGATTACAGGTCCCAGAGAGGCTGTATCACTTGCCATTTTCTCAAGTAGATCGAAAGTCCTCTTTCATGAGTGTCTTTAACTGTGCTTTCTTGGCTGCCTCCATGTGCTGAATCAATTCAAAACACTTACCTTTCACAGTCATTTTGACTTTGGGGAAGACCCAGAAGTCATACAGTGCCAGATCCAGTGAATAAGGTGGAGGAGGACACACTCACTTGAATGTTTTTGCGAACCTGCCTTTCTGTTGGATGACATTCAGCAGCAACAATCACTATACTTTTGATCCATTCCTTGTAAAGACACTCAAAAAAGACTTCCCAAACTGCTTCAGAAAAGTGACAAGAACAATGGATGGGAGAAATATGCTCAAAGTTAGGGGGAGTATTTTGAGGGAGGTTAATGGCGATATGTCTTTCACTGTAATGAATTTTTTAAATTTAAACATTTACTACATATTTCGATTATCACTTGTATCAATAATAGCCTATTGTAAGACATCTGAGATACTAAACTTATCACTGTATTTATAAACAATAAATTGTACCAAAGTCTTCCCAAATTAGTTCTGCCAATCAAGTAGTACTTAAAAAAAAAAAAAAAAGTCACCATTCTCTTTGGTGATGACCTTGAAAACAGTCACCCTCAGGCCTCTCACCTGACATGGTGGTGTGGGTCTTGGCACCACCAAGCTCCTCCTGGGTGACATCCTCATTGGTGACAGACTTCACCACATCAGGGCCAGTGATAAACAGGTAGGAGGTGTCCTGAAATCAGATTTCCAGAATAGTCAATCTCAGATCACCAGAGCGGCACAGGCTTGGAATGTGCTCAGCCAAGAAGACAAATGCGGAGAAGGGTAGGACATAGCTGGGCTCAAAGCTACAGATCCAAACTAAAGACTTAAGTATTCCAGGCCTCACTGTCTACTTAAAAATAAAATCTTTGTTGCATGGCTCTATCTCAGCAAGTTAACACGCAGTGCAGTCAACATCTCAGGGTCACTCGTCTGCCAAACGCTGTAACACAGGGCCCTGAGAACTTGCTGTGTATCGAGTGCTTCCCTAAGCACTTCATAGAATTGTACCATTAAAACCTAGATACCATTATCACCTCTTTACATATAGGGAAACTGAGGCACCAAGATGGTATGTACTCCACAACTTTAAGTGAAGCCACTTTAAAGACACTGACATCAATGCTTTGCTGTTATGAGAGAGGGTGACAGGCTTTTCATTTTCAGTTTCTGATTCACAGATAATAAGGCATATAATAAAAATTTATACAGAAGAGCAAAGGACACTGTGGAAAGTAAGTCTATATTTCAGCCCTTATTTCCAAGCTTCCATCCCTTCTCTATGAAAGAAACACTGTCAGTTTCTTACCTATTTTAATAGACACCCATGCATACACAAGCACATATTTTTTTCTCATTCTGTAACAAAAACAGTTCCTTTTCAACCCAAATATCTTTTCTGTAACACAATCACTTTTCTCATACACACTTATTCTCAAATTCACTTCTTTTAAAGCTTAATACTACAGCTTACAAATCACTTCAGATCAGTGTAGTAGAATATGCATCATAACTGAACCACCACTTAGGGATGAGCACTTAGACTGTTCCCAGTATTTTACTAATATGCAATTCTGCAATAAATAACTTCTTGTAATCACCTCTGTAGACTTTTGTTCATATTTTTTACTCATTTTTCTAAAGGATAGTTGGCATTTTACACTATCATGGCTTGTGCCTAGATGTCCCCCAAAACTTCACACAGTCATGAGGGGTGGGCTTTTCAGTGGTGGCTGAATCTAGAGTCTGTGATTGATTCATGGTGCAATGCTGGGATTAAGGGTGTGAGTGCTACACCCGCCCTATGGAGGGTAGCCAGCACACAGTATAAGGGACAGAAAGCGGCTTGCCCCTTCCTTCTCTCGCTTGCTTTTGTTGTCTTCCATTGCCATGGACTGTTGCCCTCTGCCATGTGCCACCCTGCCTTGGAGCCAGAGATTATGGACTGAAACCTCTACAAGGTGTGAGCTACATAAACCTTTCCTCCTTAAACTTTAGGTGTCAGAGACTTTGTCTCAGCAATGAGAAAAGTAACAAAGATATATACTAAGGAAATTAGTCCATGGTCTATCAATCTTTTCTCTTATGGCTCCTTGTTTGGTACCTTGTTAAAAAACATCTAGCTTTGGGGCCGGTGAGATGGCTCAGCGGCATAAGCGCCTGCCTTGCAAGCGCGAGGGCCTGAGTTCGACTCCCGGATCCCACATACGAAAAAGGGGCCGGTGATATCGCTCAGCGGCACGGGTGCCTGCTGGCACGCGAGGTCCTGAGGTCGACCCCCCGGTACCCACAAAAAAAAAAAAAAAAAAAAAAAATCTAGCTTTGGGCCGGTGAGCTGGCTCAGTGGCATAAGCACCTGCCTGGCAAGCGCGAGGTCCTGAGTTCGACTCCCGGTACCCACATATGAAAAAAATTGGGCCGGTGATATTGCTCAGCAGCACCGGCGCCTGTTGGCGCGCGAGGTCCTGAGTTCGACCCCCAGTACACACACACACACACACACACACACAATCTAGCTAGAAAGCCCTTCCCTATTCCACAAAAAAATTTCTAAATTAATGTTCATAGCAGCATTATTTATAACAATTAAAAAACTTGAAACAGCCAGGTTAGCATGTAAGAAAGTGAACTAACAAGTTTTTACTAGTAAGTAAAAAGCTGAACTGAAAAAATCAACAGCTCCTAGATCCAGAGAGCTGGGGTCACTCCAAAATTGGGAGCCTGACAGGCAATGCAGAGAATTCATATTTGCCAGAGCAGAAATTCATGAGTACAAATACCCACAGGAGCCAGGGTGATGTAAGGAAAGCTGAGCCATGCCTGGCAAGTTACTATAGAGGCTCAATGTGGACAATCTGAGAGATAAAAACTCCACAAAGACCTAGTCATTAGGCACCTCACACTTTGAGTTTTACCTCCAGGAATTTGACCACAGTCAGTGACTACTGGAGAAGAATTTTATTATGGTTTCAATCTAGAGTGTCCTCCATAAGTCCCATATGTTTAGACATGGGGCTGTTGGAAGGTACTTGGATCATGAGGGCACTATTTATCCACTGATTAATCCATAGCTAAATGTGTTGTTAGGAGGTGGGGCTTCGCTGGAGGTGGGTCATGGGGGGGCGTGACTTGAAGAGTATATCTCTTTCCCTGGCTCTTCCCTTCTCTCTCCGCTTCCTGGCTGCCATGACGTGAGCAGCTTTCCTCCGCCATACCCCCCTGCCATGCTGTTTCTACCTTGAAGCCAGGTGACCATGGACTGAAACTGTGAGCCAAAATAATCCTCTCCTCCTTTAAATTGTGGGTGTTGGGTATTGTTTTCTACAACAGGAAAATGACTAAGATAAACTCCCTCTTGCATCTGGCATGGAGAGGAAAAAAGGGGACCATTTCAAAGAGCACCAGAGCACTCTGTTCTTATCAACACTATTTAACGGCTTAGAACCTAACCTGCTGGAATTTCACTAGAGATTGACCTCAGGAAAGAAAAATACTCAACTCCTTCCATGTAGGAGAAGGGATATATTCAAGTCCAGCCCACTCTAGCCATCCTATTCCACCAAAGGAGGTGAGAGGGGAGAGCACTGAGAAGCACAGGTGAGGTCACAACCCAAAAGTACGAATTCACTAAAAGACTGAGATCTACTCGTAGGACTAAAGTACACTTCCCTCCCCCAACACCTGACCTGACATTCCTAAAAGCTATTGACAATAATTCCTGCCACTCAGTTTATCACATCAGCTCTTGAGAAAACAATATGATATATGCAAAGACAAAAAACACAAGTTGAAGAAACAGAACAACCATTTCAAACAGAATCAGGTAAGACCAGAAATTTAAAACAACTCTGATTAAGATACTGAGTTCTCTCCTAGCACTTGGAAGGCTGAGGCAGGAGGATCACTGCAAGTTCCAGGCCAGCCTGGACTACACAGCAAGACCCTATCTCAAAAAAACCAAAATGATAATAATAATAATAATAAAAAGATACTAAGAGTTCTCATGGATAAAGTAGACAGCATTCAAAAACAGGTATACAGTACAAGCAGAGAAATGAAAATTCTAAGAAAGAACCAAAAAGAAATACAACAGAAACAAATGCCTCTGATGTGATTTTGGTAGCCTGAGCATGGCTAAAAAACAAATCTTAGTTTGAAGATATCTCAGGGAAAAAAAAAAAAAACACCAAAATTGAAAAGCACAGAGAAAAAAGAGAACAGAAAAAAGGCCAGCAGAATACCCAAGAACTATGATAAAAGAAACATGATAAAAGAAAAAGAGTAACATGCACATTAATGGGAATTTCAGAAGGAAAAGAACAAAACAGAATATTGGAAACAACAATAACTAAAAAGCTCCCCAAACTATCAGGCATCAAATCACAGATCCAGTAAGCTCACAAAGCATGCAGCAAGATAAATGTCAAGAAAACTACAACAAGGATCACAATCTTTGAACTACATTAAAATTAAAAAGAAAAGGAAAACCCTAAAAGCAGCCAGAGCGAAAAGAACCTCTACCTATAGAGGACCTAAGATAAGAATTCCATCCAATGTCTCCTCAGAAACCAAGCAAACAAGAAGAGAGTAAAGTGAAATATTTAGTGAACAACAACAAAAAATTCACTTATAACTGTGCACTATTTAAAATCATCTTTCAAAAGTAAAGGACAGATTTTCTCAGCCAAGCAAAAATTGAGAGACTCTGTTACTACCAGATCCACCTTGCAAGAAATATTAAAAGAAATCCTTTAGAGAGAAAGTAAATAATAAAAGATATTTGGGATCTACATAAAGAAATGAACAGCATAAGAGAAGGAATAAGTGAAGGTAAAACAGAAGCGTTGTTTTTCTTATTCTTTTTTTTTTTTTTTTTTTTTGTGGGTACCGGGGGTCGACCTACCTCAGGACCTTGCGCACCAGCAGGTGCCCATGCCGCTGAGTGATATCACCGGCCCCTTTTTCGTATGTGGGTTCCAGGAGTCGAACTCGGGCCCTCGCGCTTGCCAGGCAGGCGCTTATGCCGCTGAGCCATCTCACCGGCCCCCTCTTATTCTTAACTGATCTAAAATAAGTTTGTTAAAAAAGCAACAACATATAAACTAATATATGTATATATACACATATATGCTTACATCAGCAAAATAATGACTGCTATGATAGAAGTTACAAGAAGAAGGAATTAGAAATTTTTCTATTTTGTTACCCTAAGGCATTCTCACTATTTAGGAACCAGCATGTTATTTAAAACTGGTCTTGGATTAGTTGTAAATGAATATCACGAACTCTAAGGCAACCACCAAAATCAGACAGGTATAACTAACGTGGTAAGGGCAGAAAATGAATTCACACAAAATGCTCAATTGAAAACACAAGAGGCAAAACAGTGAAGGACAAAAATAAGAACAAAGAACAAAGACAAAAATAGTAGAGATATGGTAGTATTAACCTAACTACATCAATAATCACTCTCAAGATCAATGGTCTAACTGCACCAATTAAGAGAGAGATTATCAGAATAGACCACAAAACAAGACCCAAGTGCATGTGTTGGCTACCAAAAACCCACTTTAAATATAAAAACACACAGAAATTAAAAATAAACATAGGGAGAGAGAGAAACCAAGCTGATGATAATGAAAAAGAAAAACACAAGTAGCTATAATTTCAGAAAGAGCAAACTTCAGAACAAAGGAAATTATCAGGGATAAAGAACATAATGACAAAAGGGTGGATTCTCCAATAAGATACAATATTCCTAATTTGTATGCACTTCAGAGCATCAAAATAATGTGAGGCAAACAAAAAACTTCAAAAAGAAATGGATGACTCCACTAATATAATTGGAGACCTCAACATCCCTTGTCAAAAATGGGCAGATCTAGCAGGCAGAAAAATCACAAAAGATGCAGAGAATTCAACAACTCTGTTAATCAAAAGGATATGATGAACGTCTATTCACAAGTGGCAGCAGAACACAAATTGTTCTCAACCTCCCACAGAACATTCACCAAGCAGGCACATCTTCAGGTTAGAGATACAGCTCACCAGTAGAACTCCTGCCTAGCATACACAGGCCCCTGGGTTTGATCCCTAACACAGAAACCACCACACACACACACACACACACACACACACACACACCCTTAATTTAAAAAAACAGAAATCATACACTATTGCCTCTCAGACCACAACAGAATTAAACATAAAGTCAAAAACAGCTAGAAAATCCCAAAATACTGAAAATTGAACAACATACTAAAAACCCAATCACATGGGAAATATTACAAAAAATTAATAACTGGGATCTCATCTTATTAAAAAGCCTTTGCACAGCAAATGAAACCACCAATAGAGTGAAGAGACAACACATACGGTGGGGAAAAAAATTTTGACAGCTGTTCCTCAGAGGACTAATATCTAGACTATATGAAGAACTCAAAAAAAAAAAATAAAATAAAATAAAATCACACCCCTCAAATTTAAAGACCCAATCCAAAAATGGACATCTGAAATGAATACACACTTCTCAGATGAAGAAGTACAAATGGCAAATAAATATATGAAAAAATGCTCAACATCACTGGTCATTCAAGAGATGCAAATTAAAACAACACTGAGATTCCATCTCATTCCAGAAAGAATGTCTATTATCAAGAAAGCAACCAATAACAAATGTTGGCAGGGCTGTGGGGAAAAAGGAACCCTTCTCCACTGTTGGTGGGAGTGTAGACTGGTGCAACCACTGTGGAACTCAGTGTGGAGATTCCTCAAAAAACTACAACTAGAGGTTCAATCTGACCTGGCTATTCCCCTTCTTGATATCTTCCCGAAAAAATTAAAAGCATCATACCACAGCAATATACGCACACCCATGTTTATAGTGGCACAGTGTGTAATAGCTAAATCTTGGAAACAGCCCAAATGCCCATCAACCAATGAATGGATAAAGAAGATGTGGTATTATTCAGCCATAAAGAAGGATAAATTTGAGACATCTAGATAAATGGATGTACTTCAGACTCTTAAGTGAAATAAATCAGACACATGGGTTTAAGTATCACATTGTTTCTCTGGTGTGAGAAACCAAAAGGCTAAATAAGGGCCAAAATGTATAATAGATATTGTGAAATAGGAAGAAAATGTTCAAATGGGAAGGGGAACTAGAAGAGGGGAGGAGGGAAGGAAGAAAGGGAAAAGAAAAAATAATAGAAGGAAAAAATGGAAACAAACCTTTTGTAAATAAGGAAGGGAACAGAGGTTGAAGGGAGGAGAGGGAAATGGGCCAAAAAAGAACAATCAAGATATGTCATCTACAGGTACAAATTCCCTATGATGAATGTGATCATTATGTATATCTAAAATATACCAATAAATTTAATTAATTTTTAAAAATGGGGCCAGGGATGTAGCTCAGCGGCACAGCACCTGCCTGGCAAGCACAAGGCTCTGAGTTTGATTCCCAGTACCAAAAAAAAAATAAAAACATAAAAAATATGAGTTAAAGAAATCTCTAGAGAAATTAAAAAGTTCTTTGAATTCAATGAAAATGAAAGTACAATTTATCGTACTGTATAATGCAGAGAAATCAGTTGTTAGAAGAAAATTTACAGCATTGAGTGCACACATTAGAAAAGAAGAGGGATCCAAAAATCAATCACCTAACATTTCACCGTAGAAAATCTTCAGAAAAAGAAGTGCAAATTAAGTCCAAAGTAATGAGATGAAATAATAAAAATTAGCAGAAACCAATGAAATTAAAAAGAAATCCATAGAGAACAACCCATAAAACCAAAAGCTGGTACTTTGAAAAGATAAATAAAAATAAGTAAGCCTCCAGCCAGGATAAATAACAACAACAAATAAAAAAGACAGGATTGACTAATAAAAGAAAGAAGGAACATCACTACAGATCCCACGGACATTAAAAAAGGGCTGACCACAGTGACACATGCATGTAATTCCAGCTACTCAGAGGATTGCTACCGTTGTTTAAGCCCAGCCTGGACAACTCGGAGAAACCCTGTCTCAAAATAAATGGAAAGGGCTGGGGGGTAGCTCAGCAACTGAGCACTTGTCTACCATGCACAATGCCCTGGATTTGAACTCCAGCACTGGAAGGAAAAACAGATAAGGAATACTATGAACAACTCTATGCTCACAAATATGATAATCTAGAGAAATAGATCAATTCCCTGAAAGAAAATCTATCAAATTCCACACAAGGAAACATTTTAAAAATCTGAACAGACTATTAAAGAAACTGAGTAACTAATAGCCTTCCGATTCAGAAAGCATCAGGTATAGATGAGTTTACCGGCAAATCCTGCCAAACATTTAAGGAAGAAATAATTCTTCCTGGGCCGGTGAGATGGCTCAGCGGCGTAAGCGCCTGCCTTGCAAGCGCGAGAACCCGAGTTCGACTCCCGGAACCCACATACGAAAAAGGGGCCGGTGATATTGCTCAGCGGCACGGGTGCCTGTTGGCGCGCGAGGTCCTGAGGTCGTCCCCCTGGTACCCACAAAAAAAAAAAAAAAGAAAAGAAATAATTCTTCCTTTTTTGAGTGAAGAGGAATTGCCTTATATATAAGTCACAAAATAACCTTTTAAAAATATCTTTATTGTAATATTTTAAAAGGGAGGCAAAATAAGGTGGGCTGCAGGTCAGACACGTATGCCTAAAACCTCTTTAGGACAGACACAGAGGAAATACCTCCTGACTCATTCTATGAGGCCAGCATTAACCAAATACCAAAACCAGACAGAGAGAGTACAAGAAAACTCTCTCATGAATACAGATGCAAAACTCCCTGACAAAAAGTTAGAAAATCAATAATTATAAGCCGGGCATGGTGGTGCATGCCATCATTCTGGGAGGTTGAGATAGGAGAATCACAAGTTTAAGCCCAGCTTAGGCAATTTAGTGAGACCCTGGAAAGAGAGGAGGGAGGGGGAGGGGATGGGAGGGGAAGGGATGGAGGGAGTAGGGAGTGAGGGACGGAGGGGGAGGGAGAAAGGGAGGGGAGAAGGGGAGGGGAGGGAAGGAGGGGAGAGGAGGAGGGGAGGGAAGGAAAGGAGGGAAGGAGGGGAGGGGAGGGAGGGAGGAAAGAGGAGGAGGGGAAGGAGGAGGGGAGGGGAGAGGGAGGAAGAAAGAAAAGGGTGGGGATATAACAGCGTAAAGGCCCTGGATTCAATCCCCAGTACCACTAAAAAATACAGTTACATACATACACACACACACACGTAGTATATGGTGTGTATATACATATAGTGTGTATATGGTATTATATATATATCATTTTATACACCATATATAACAAAGTGGGATTTATTGGTAAGCAAAGCTAATTTAGGTCATAAACAATGAATGAAATCTATCACATCAACAGCTTAAGGAAGAAAAAAAAAATCACATGATCATATGAATAAATACAGAAAAAACAGCTGACAAAATCCAATACTTATTTACAATTAAAAACTCTCAATGGATTTGAAAGAGAAGGGAACTTTCTAATTTGGTAAAAAAAAAAAAAAATCTACAAAAAACCTTACAGTTCATATCATATTTAATGAGAAACCAGAACCTTTAATATTAAAGTCAGGACCAAAGCAAGAATATCCCCTCACCACCACTTTCAACATTGTATTTTACAAGTTCTAACTCATACAATAAGACAGGGTATAAAACATACAAGATTGAGAAGGAAGAAATCAAACTGTCTTTGTTCTCATATAACATAACTGTATTACTCAGATTTTTGTTGCTGATATAAAATACCTAACAGGAAGAAAGGTTTATTTTAGCTCACAGTTTCAGAGGTTTCAGTCCATGGTCAGCTGGCTCCAAAGAGGAACATCATGGTAAAAGGGCATGGAAGAGGAAAGCTGCTTAGTTCAGGGCAACTGAGAAACAGAGGGCAAGGAAGACCCAGAGAGAAGATAAAACCTTCAAAGGCCCAGTCCCAGTAACATACTTCCTCCAACCAGGCCCCATCTCTGATAGTCCACTCGGCTATGCACTCATCAATTAATCCAGTGACCAGGTTAGCACCCTCAAAATCCAATCACCTTCGGAAAGCCCCATCTCTGAACATAAGAGACTTCTGGAGGACATTTTTGATCCTAATCATAACATAATCATCAGTACAGTCTATGGCCATACCACCCTGAACGCACCCGATCTCATCTGATCTCGGAAGCTAAGCAAAGTTGGGCTGGGTTAGTACTTGGATAGGAGACCAACCATAACTTTATCATCAGTGCAGAAAATCTGAAAGAATTGACAAAAAAAAATTCTGGAACTAGTGATTTTCAGCAGTGCTGAAAGATACAAGGTTAATACACAAAAGTCAACTGCTTTCTTACATAACCAGAGATGAATAAGTGGAATTTAAAATTAAAAAACACGTAACATTTACATTAGCACCCCCAATACCGAGATACTTGGGTATAAATCTAACAAAATATGTACAGGATCTAACAAAACATGTATAGAATAACTGTAAAATTCTGATGAGAGAAATAAAAAAAAACAAATAAATGGAGCTATTCTATGTTCAAAGTTAGGCATGCTTAACAGTATCAAGATTTCATTTCTTCCGAACTTCATTACTGATTCAATACAATCCTAATCAAAATACCAAAATTTTGTGTATATCAAGAAAATGATCCATTGTTCAATCCTTTGTCCACTTTTGACCTTTTTCCTTGTTTGATTTTTAGTTATAGGATTTAAAAATATATATTCTAAATATTAAACTCTTACAAAATAAATGATTTGCAGGAATTTTTTCTTATACTGTTGGTAGCCTTCTCTATTTGGTCACTTTCATGCATAAAATATTTTATACAGTAAACCTTGTCTTTTTTAATTAATTATGCATTTGGCATTATATCAAATTACTGCAAGTCCAGTGTCATGAAATTTCTCCCCAACATTTTTTCTCAACTGAACATTGTAGATCTCAATTATAATTTGCTATCAGAACATGAAATTATAAATTTATTTAGAAATTAATATTCAACTTAAATTTCAACACTCCATAGTTCCAGTTGAGTACTGTCTTGTCTCTAATGACTACTGGTCCCTGAAAAGGCCAAGTTCTGTTAGCTGAGCAAGCTATTAAAGCCAGAAACACAATGGTTGTTTGGTTCTCTCATACTCCTGCCTTTGAGGTAGAAACTAAAACTCAAATTTATGAAAATTTTTGATATACTACAGATGTCACTGATGTATTTTGTTCAACAGTTAAAAATATTCTAAAGTTTATATGGTGAGGCAAAGATCCAGAAAGCCATCATCATACTGAACAAAAACTGGAGGAATGATAGTATCTAACTTCAAGATATACTATATATCTACAGTAATCAAGATTACATGGCGTTGGGGCCGGTGAGATGGCTCAGCGGCTTAAGCGCCTGCCCAGCAAGCGCGAGGGCCCAAGTTCGACTCCCGGAACCCACATACGAAAAAGGGGGGCCGGTGATATCGCTCAGCGGCACGGCGCCTGCTGGCACGCGAGGTCCTGAGGTCGACCCCCTGGTACCCACAAAAAAAAAAAAAAAAAAGATTACATGGCGTTGGCCAATACATCAACAGAACAGAGTCCAGAAGTAAACACGCACGGTCAACTGATTTTTGAAAAAGCAAAGGCAATACAATGGAGAAAAGAAGGACTTCAAATCATGGTGCCAGAACAACTGGACATGCGAATGAAAAAGTCGAGACAATTTAACGTCCTTCACAAAAATTAACTCCACATGGATTACAGACCTAAAAGGGAAGATGAGTACACAACTCCTAGGATATAACAGGAAAAAAACTAGATCTTGGTTTTGGTAGTGACTTTTTAGATGCAGCACCAGAGGCACAATCATGAAAAAAGTAACTGATAAACTGTACTTCATTAAAGTTTAAACTTTCTACTGGAAAGACACTATCAAGAAATGCAAAAAACAGCCACAGCCTGAGAGAAGGTAATTTGCAAAAGACACATCAGATGAAGGACTTTATCCAAAACACACAAGAACTCATAAAACTCAACAATAAGAACACAAACAATCCATTAACACGTTCCCACTGGCTTGAAGCACTGGAGGCACATGTATGACTGTCCCACTGGGCGGCTTGTACCACCAGATGGAACTGTCCCATGTCACCCAATGGGACAGTCGTGCATGTACCTATGATGGTTCAGAACCCACCAGCAGCAAGCCATAGGAATTATGCCCCCATCGTGAATGTGTTAAAAAAACAGAACAGACCAAAGACTTAAACAGATATTTCACCAAAGAAAATGTACAGATGGCGAATGAGCATATGAGAGATGCTACACATCATATGTTACCAGAGAACTGTAAATTAAAATGAGACACCACTATACACCCACTAAATGGCCGAACTCCAGAACATTGCCACTGCCAAATGCTGGCTAGGATGTGGAACCGCAGAGCTCTCACTCATTGCTGGTGGGAATGTGAAATGGTACAGCAACTTTGTAAGACTATTTGACAGCCCCTAAAAAACTGAACATACTTTTAACATATGATTCCACAATTGCACTCCTTGGTATTTACTCAAACGAGTTGAAAACTTGTATCCATATGAAAACCTACACCTGGATGTTTATAGCAGCTTTGTTGGTAACGCCAAAACTTAAGAGAATCCAAGATGTCTTTTGGTAACTGAATGAATAAATAAAGCCCAAAACAGCCAGATAATAAAATACTATTTGGTGCTAGAAAGAAATGGGCTACTAAACCATGAAAAGACATAAAGGAACCTCATATTTCTACATTTTTGTAGGTCTTGCTATGTAACACAGGCTAGCCTCGAATTCACTCTGTAGCCCAGGGTGACCTCTAACTCATGATCCTCCTCCTGCCTCAGCGTCCCAAGTGCTGAGATTATAGGCATGTGTCAGCACAAGCAGCACAAATGCACTACTAAGTGAAAGAAACCAATCTGAAAAGCCTACAGGACAGGGTGATTCCAACTACATGACATTCTGGAACAGCTAACAGGTACAGAGGTAGTAAAAAGATCAATGGTTGTCCGAGGTTAGGGGAGGGGACAGGAATAAGCAAAGCACAAAGTATTTTTAGGGTAAATTATTCTGTATAACAGAGGTCATTATAAATTTGTCTAAACCCATAGAATGAACAATGTCAAATGTGAACCACAATATAAACTATGAACTTTGGGTAATGGTGTGTAAGTGCAGGCTCATCAATTGTAACAAACGTACCACTTTGGCAGAGGGTGTTGATAAGAGGAGAGGCTACCCATAAATGTGAGAGTATAGAGGAAATCTCTGTACCTTTTACTCAAATTTGCTGTGAATGGCAACCTCTCTTAAAAAATAAAGCCTATCAAAAAAAGGGCCCCAAATATCCAAGTAAATCTCAAAATAATTATCCTAAATGAAACCCACTACTGACCTACAAAAGAACACATACTTTTCGTATGACTTTGTACATATAAAATATTTTGGCAGACTGTTAATAGAAAATGCAAATTTATCTTTACTGACAAAAGAGATCAATGGTTGCCAATGACAGGGTTGGGAAAATGGAAAGATGTATTACAAAACTACATGAGAAACTTTTAGAAGTGAAGAATGTTCATCACTTCAATCATGTGGTAACCACCTTATGGTTGTATACAGTTGTCAAACTGTACAAGTAAGTACAACTTAAATTGTACAATTTATCATACATCAAATACACCCCATCTCAATATGGTTGTTTAAAAAAAGGTGTAGAGATGGATGTGGTTGCATATGTCTGTAGTTCCAACACAGTCAAAGAATTATTTTCTTGAACATATTGAAGATAACCATTTCTAAAGCCCTATCTGCTCACTTCTCACACTGCAATCTTCCCAACCTTTTGTTGTGACATACAGCCCACGACATATGACCAACAAAACAGGACATACTGGAATGGCCAAAGAACAGGCCAAAAGATACACTACATAAATTGGCTTTCCACAGTTCTTAAATTATTTGTCACAGAGGAAAGCTGTTAATGATTTTGAAGGGGTAAGGGAAAATGGGAGTTCTTAAAGAGTAGGGTATGTCTACAACAGATATTATTCAATCTTATGTCCTAAGATTTTATTGTTAAGGAATCTTGCTATAGTAAATGAAATTGGTAACAGCAACTTTTAAAACTGTCATTAGTTCTGCAATATTACCTAAAATGTATAGGAAAGAAAAGACATTTAGGTTCAGTTACTTGTAGTCTATGCTTTTAAAACAATCTGTACAGTAATTTTATACAGACTACACACATGGCCATATAGTCCTTCTGTACTACATACTTTTTTGTTGAAAAAAATTAGAATTTGTTTTCTCTTCTTGGAAAGGAACACTGATATTTAACAGAGCTTTCAGAGATGTCATCTCGCATACACACAAAACATACACATGGCTGTAAGACGCCATGTAGAAAATGAGTAATGTATTTTATTTTATATACAGTCACAGCTTACAAAAATCTGTAGTGAAATACCTTAAACTGTTAACTGAAAGGCATGAAACAGGAGTCACACTGTGGATTGGTATAAGTCACAGACTTCTTAATATGCATTTGTTACTGTGCTAATAAACCATGTTAAAAACAAAAAAGAGGCCAGGTGTGGTGGTGCACGCCTATAATCCCAGCACTCAGGAGGCTGAGGCAGGAGGATAGCTCCAAGTTCAAGACCAGCCTGGGCTACATAGTGAGTTCAGGAACAGCCTGAACTGCATGGCAAGACCCTGTGTCTCAATAAATAAAACAAAAAAGAACTAAAACATACTAATGCTCATAAAGGAATGTGCACATTTGACATTAGTTCTCATATCAAAAGCACACCAAAGCCAGCTTAAAGGGGCCACTACTGGCTTAGCTAAGGGCAGTTTGAGTATCAAAATAAATAATGGATTATAAATGATTGAGTAAAAAGAACACAGGAATCTATATTAATAGATGAAATAAACAAACACCCAAGACAAATAGAATGCTTAAGTAAAATGAAAAACTGTATGATGCCAGTGATAGAGCTCGATTATAAGCATTTTTTAAACATCAAAGTATAGCTTGGTTCAGACAAGATACATCAAGTGGGTATCTTGAAGAAGAACAAGTATAACGTAGAGAACATTTGTGTGGTCTCAAGGCCCCTTTCTGAAGAGGACTAATGTGTTATAAAGGGAAAAAATGTAACCTACAGCAAAGAAATTAGATGCCATCTTGAACTACCAAATCAGTATCACTAAGCCAAGTGTGGGGGCAGACAGAGTTTCAGGGTAAGAAGGCAGGTTGATAAGTTATCACTTTCAGACACTAATGAAGAAAAAAATAAGAATTTATAAACAAAATATCCAAGAATTCTGGAACATGACTAAAAGATCAAACTTACAAATTATCAACAGAGAATAGGGTGCCAAGCTACAGATTAAAGGCATAGAAAATCTACTCAATGAAGTAGCAGAAAATTAATCTTGGGAAAGATATGGACATCCAGGTATAGGAGGCATTTAGAACCCTAAACAGGCATGACTAGAAAAGAATGTCCCCACACCACATTATTCTATACCCTTACAGTTTAAGTATAAATAAATAAATATTGGAAGCTGTAAGACAGAAATCCCAAGTCACTTATAAAGGCAAACCCTTCAAAATAACTGTATATTTCTCAGCAGAAACTCTAAAGGCCAGGAGAGAACAGAACACTGTATTTCAAGCCCTGAAAGAAAATAACTGCAAACCCAGATTACTATATCCAGCAAAGATACCCTTCAGAATTGAAGGGAAATTTAGACCTTCCAAGATAATCATACACTAAAGGAATTCATGACCATAAGCCAGCATTGCAGAAGATACTTAAAGGAATCCTACCCAGAGAAGAGGAGGAATAGATAAATAAGAATTAGGAAAGAATCAAACATTAGAAAAAAAACAAAATTATGGGAATTAGTACAAATGTTTCAATAATAATCCTGAATGTAAATGTTCTTATTAATCCAAATAAAGGACACAACCTGGAAGAATGTCTTAAAAAGAACAAAACCCAACTGTTTGCTGCCTACAAGATACATTACTCACCGGCAAAAAAATACAGACCAAAAGTGAAAGGATGGAAAACAATATTGCATCTAAATGGAATCTAAAAGTAAGAAGAGTAGCTGTACTAATATCTCAAAAAGCAGATTTCAGGCTAAAATTAGAAGATATAAAGAAGGTCACTACATATTGGAAAAGTAAAAATATATATGCACTGAATATCAGTGTGCCCAATTTCATGAAACAAACACTATTCAACAAAGACACAGGCCCCAATGTCATAAGAACTTCACTCACACCACTAACAGGTCATCCAGAATGAATGAATCAATGAATGAATGAATGAGTGAATGAGTGAATGAAACAGTTAAAAAACACCACAGATTAAATGCACTTAGCATACATCTACAGAGCATGTCATCAAATAACTGTAGAATACACATTCTTTTCAGCAGCACATGGAACTTTTTCCAAAACAGATATTTTAGTCCATAGTCTTAAATTTTAAAAAAAGCTGAAATAACTGCTTGCATCTTATCAGATCACAATGAAGTAAAACTAGAAATCTACAGCAAGAAAACCTATATAAATGACATAAACACACATAAACTGAAAAATTCACTTTTGAACTATCGGTGGGTTATTGAAGGAATAAAGGGGGAAACTAAAGATTCTTAGAATCAAATGAAATGGAAACACAACATACCAAATCTTTAGGATACAGCGAAGGCAGTTCTAAGAGGAAAGTTTATAGCTATGAGTGCCTACATCAAAAATCAGAGAAATGTAAAATAAATCACCTAAGGATGCCATCTCTAACTCTTAGGAAAACAAAAATTCTAACCCAATAGAAGGAAATAAATAACAAAGATCAGAACTAAGATTGATGAAATAGAAACCAAAAAAACAATATAAATGGTCAATAAAACAATATAAAGGATCAGTGCAAAGGATCAAAGTTAGTTCTTTGAGAAGATAAACAAGACTGATAAACCCTTAGTCAAACCACAAGATAGAAAAGACCCAAATTAGGGGGCCGGTGAGATGGCTCAGCAGCGTAAGTGCCTAGCTGGCAAGCGCGAGGTCCTGAGTTCAACTCCCGGAACCCACATACTAAAAAGGGGGCTGGTGATATCGCACAGCAGCATGGGCGCCTGCTGGCACACAAGGTCCTGAGGTTGAGCCCCGGTACCCACAAAAAAAAAAAAAAAGACCCAAATTAATATAATTAGAGACAAAAGGGGGGAAATGTTAGTACAGACACCACTGAAATCCAAAGAATCAGGTATTTTTTGACAGCCTATATGCTAATAAAGTGGAGAATCTAAAAGAAATGGATGAATTTCTAGACACATATGATATACCAAAATTGAACCAAGGAGATATTAAAAATAAATAAATAAAAAGATTACTACAAAGCAATAATGAAGCATTAATAATAAAAAAAATCTCCAAAGAAAAGCCCAGGACTGGACAGATTCACTTCTGAATTTTACTAGAACTTTGACGAGCACACACCAATGTTCTTCAAACTATTCCATAAAATAAAAAAGGAAGGAACACTATCAAACTCATTCTACAAGGCCAGTATCACCCTGACATCAGAACCAGATATTGACACAATAACAAAAAAACTATAGGTCAGTATTCTCGATGAACACAGAGGCCAAAAATTTTGAGACAGGGTTTCACTATGCAGTTCAGGCTGGCCATGAACTCACTTTGTATCCCAGGCTCACCTCAAACTCACGGCAATCCTCCTGCCTCAGCCTCCCCAGTGCTGGGATTACAGGCATGCAACACCACGCCTGGCTAAAAATTCTTAATGAAATATTTGCAAACTTAATTCAATAACACATTGAAAGGATTATACATCATGATCAAGTTGGTTTCATTCCAGGAATGCAAGGATGATTCAACATATACAAATAAATATATATATCACAAATAGAATCAAGGTTAAAAAAAAACATGTAATCAATAGATACAGAAAAAGCCTGCAACAAAATTCAACATTCACTCATGATAGAAGCCCTGAAGAAATTAGGTGTACAAGGATCATACCTCAACATATCAAAGGCTGTATAGGACAAACCCATAGCCAACATCACACTGTATAAGGAAAAACAAAGCATTTTCTCTAAAATCAAGAACAAGACAAGGACATACAATCTCACCACCCCTACTCAATATAGTACTTAAAAGTTTTAACCAGAGCAATTAGACGAAAGGAAGAAAGGGATACATAGAAGGAGTCAAATTATCCACATTTGCGGATGATATGATCCTGTACTTACAAGAACCTAAAGACTTCACCAAATAACTTTTATATATGATAAACTCAGCAAAGAAGCAGTACACAAAAATAACATTTAAAAAACCAATAACTTTTCTATATACCAAACTCGTTGAGAAAAAAAAAAATCACAAAAAAACAATTCCATTCACAAAATCTTCATATTAAAATATCTAGGAATAAAAAGAAGCAAAAAGAGCAATGCAGAAGGCATCAAAATAACCCAATTTGAAAATATACTACAGAGCCATAGTAACAAATAGCAATGCTACTGGCATAAAAACAGACATAAAGATCAATGGAATAGAACAATACACATAAATAAATCCATGCAGCCACAGCCATCTGATTCTTAAAACAGGGGCCAAAATTGTATGTTGGAAAAAAGCCTCTTTGACGAATGTGCAGGAAAAGCTAATTTTCCATATACAGAAGATTGAAACTAGAGCCCTGTCTTCAAATGTCTTGTTTTTCTTGTTGCTGAGACAAAATACCTGACACCCAAAGGTAGAGGAAAGGTTTATTGTAGCTCACAGTAGGTTTATTGTAGAGGTTTCAGTTCCTGGTTGGCTGGCTCCAAGGCAGGGTGGCACGGCAGAAGAGCAGCGCAGAGGAGAAACACTTCGTGGCAGGCAGAAGGCAGTGATGCAGTGAAGAAGCAACAAACAAGCAGCAAGCAATGACACCAGCAGCAATCATATCTTTCTGTCCCTTTATATCCATTCAGGCTACCCACCCTTTCGGGTGGGCCTTCCCATTACCCACACGTAGAACAATGCCAAATCAATCAGTGGACCAATTTAGTAATTACACACCCTTAATCCCACCATCACACACCCTAGATCCAGCCACCTCTGAAAAGCCCCACCTATGATCGCATGAGGCTTCAGGGGGACATCTAGACACAAGCCATAAAAATCCCTTTCTGTCACATTGTACAAAACTAAATTCAAAATGGATCAAAGACCTAACTATAAGACCTGAAACTTTTGAAAGTGCTAGAAGAAAACATAAGAGAAACAATTCAAGACATAGGTACAGGCAAAGACTCCCTGAATAGGACTTCAATAGCTCCAGAAATAGCAAGAATTGACAAAAGAGACTGCACCAAGTTAAACAGCTCCTGAACGGCAAAAGAAACAACAGAGAAAAGACAGCCTACACGATGGGAGAAAAGCTTTGCCAGCTACACTTCTGATGGATATAAAAAACTCAAGAGTCCAAAGTAACAAATATTCCAACCAAAAAATGGGCAAATGAACTGAACAGACAATTCTCAAATGAGAAATAGAAATAGGCAATATTTTGTGTGTGTGTGGTACCAGAGACTGAACCCAGAGCTTTTACGCTAAGCTGCATACCTAGCCCTTTTTTAATTTTTTAAATTTTGAGACAGGGTCTCACTCCTCCTGCCTGAGCGTTCAAGAGCACTAGGATTACAGGTGTATGCCATCATGCATGTCTCAGATAGCCAATAATTATATTAAAAATGTTCAGCATCTTTAGCCACTAGGGAAATGCAAATAAAAACTACACTGAGATTCCATCTCATCCCAGTCAGAAGGGCTATCAGGAATACCAAAAAGAAATGCTGGTAAGGATACAGGAAAAGAGCAAGGCTTCTACACTGTGGGCGGGAATGTTAATTAGTACAGCCACTATGGTACTCAGTAGAAGGGTCCTCAAAAAACTAAAAATAGAAGTACTATATAATCTGGCCATACCACTCTTTGGCATATATTCAAAGTCAGCACACTATAGAGATACTTGCATACACATGTTTATTGAGGCACAATTTACAATAGCCAAGATGGGAATCAGCTTAAGTATCCACTGATGGCTGAATGGATAAAGAACATTTGGTATATATACACAACAGAGTACTATTCAGCTGTAAAGGACAAAATCATGTCATTTGCAGGAAAATGGATGCAAGTAGAGCTCATCATGTTAAGTGGAACAAGCCAGACTCAGAAAGACAAATATCATTTGTTTTCCCTAATATGTGGGATCTAGGAGGTCAGAAAGAAAGAAAGAGAAAGAAAAAGAGGGTATGAAGGGAGAAGGGGGACTATTAGAGAAGAAATGGCAGTATGGGGGAAATAATACGGAAGATGGATATGATCAAAACATGATATATGCATGTATGAAAATGCCACAATGAAGCACAATATTTTTAAAAATTAAAATGCACTAATAAAATGTTTATGGGGGAAAGATTGAAATCAATCACAATGGAATAAAAGTAAAAATAAACAGAGGTAAAAAATTCACACTACATGAAAATTTAATATCACACTTTTAAATAATCAATGAGTCAGAGAAGAAATCACAGTAAGTAACAAAATATCTTGAGACAAACTTTAAAATACCAAAACTTATAGAATCCAATGAAAGCAATGCCAAGAAAGAAATTTATAGCTGTAAACATATTGAAAAAAAGATGTCTGTAATTCCAGCTCTTGGAAGGCTGAAGTAGGAAGATGGCAAACTCAAGTCCCACCCAGGCAACTTAGGGAGACTCTGTCTCAAAATAACAACAACAATCACCATAATAATAGCTGGGGATGTAGCTCAGTGGTAGAGCACCCCTGGGTGTGATCCCCAGTACTGCTAAAACAGAACAAGGACAATTCCCAGTACCGTGTAGAAAGAAAGAGAGAGAGAGGAAGGGTGGGTGGGTGGACCCTACTTAAGAATCTTGTATGAAGCATTAAAAAGTAAAGAGCCATTTTGTAGTCAACCTATGCTCAAATGGCTAAGAATACTTTTCATTTGAAATTATTTAAAAAGCACTAAAAGAGGGAAATCCTAAGTCACAGAGTGGGAAAAGATAATACAACACATATAACTGGTAAAGAACAAATATCCAGAATATATAAGGAACTTCTTTTAAAAAATCTACTTGAGGGGCCGGTGAGATAGCTTAGCAGCATAAGCGCCTGCCTGGCAAGCGCGAAGTCCTGAGTTCGACTCCCAGTACCCACCAAAAAAAAAAAAAACTACTTGAAAAACCAAAAACTCAATTTTTAAAAGTGTGGAAAAGAGTTGAACAGGCACACCACAAAGAAATATGAAAAGGCACTCAATCTTGGTTATGCAAATTAAGACCTCAGTGAGGCTATCCCACAAGCCTCAAAGTGGCACAATTAAGACATGGTAAGGTAAGTACTGGCAAAGATGTGGAACAAGTGAAATTCTCACACTGCTGGTAGAACTGCAAACCGCTGCAACCTCTTCAGTCAGGAATTACATAGAAAAGCTGAAGACATATGTATATCCTATGACCCAAGATTGCCTAAGAACTGAAACATGGGTATACCAAGATACGTGATTAAAAATATTTATAACACCATCATTTGCAATGACAAAAATTTTGAAACAAACCAAATGTCCATCAACAACAAAACAGATGAATATATTAAGACATACCAAATACAGCTATTAAAATAAAGGAGCTACATTCGCAAAGAACACAGATAAGAAACACAATGAGCCAGAAGCCATGCACAAAAGAATGTACTTTGAGCTTCTAAACTGAAGAAACTAATTCATATCATTTAGTAAGGCATACTTAAAATTTTTAATTACCGAGCAAAGCAAAATTTTTTAATTATCATAAAAGTTGAAAAAATAAATAATTCTATGCAGGATGGAGGCAGAAATGATTAGGAATGGGATTATGGGTGTCACTCAATGGTAGAGTGAGTGTTTAGCATTATGTGGGGCTCTGGTTCAAACCCCAGTATCAAACAGAAAAAAAGAAAAAAAAAAGATAAGGAAGAGACATGAGCCCATGGCTCTTGGAAAGCTATTTTGTCACCAGAGTACTACTTACATAGATGTGTATTTAATAATTGTTAAACTGTATGTATCATTTGTATTTTTCTGAGTATATGCTACATTAAAAAATTAAAATGATTTTAAAATTAAGTGAGAGAAGAGAGAAGAACCGAAGCAGGAAGATCAGACAATAATTCAGGTAGGAAATTACATAGTGGAATTATAGTTGTAGCAGTTTAAGTAAGAAGTAGCACTAAGAAGCAATTTGACTGTATTTTGGGCCATGTCCTAAAGTAAAGCTAAGAAGATTCTCTGATTGAATGATATGACAGAAAAAATTAGTCAAAACAGTGGCAAAATCTTTGACTTGAGCCACTGGGAGGCTGGCAGAGAACAGATTGGGAGCAGCTTCGTGGATATCAAAACCTATTGAATGTGAAATACTTATTAAAAGCCAAATGGAAAAGTTGGCAGGCAGGTAGGTGCATAACCCTGGAGAAACAGATTTGAGAATTTTGTCAGCCTATAAATCAATATTTTAAGTCATGAAACCAAATAAGGTCACCAAAGGAGTAACAGATCCGAGAGGAAAACTAAGTGTATGCCTAATTTGCCCTAGAAGAGGGAGTGCTCAACTAGAACAAATGCTCAGGAATGTCAGCTGGACTTAGCCACGCAAGAATCGTTGGCTGTGGGAGACCAGATAGGGAGAATGGAGGCCTAATTGGCCTCCTCTGTGAGCACTAAGAAAAAAGGCAGTGTGCAAGCTGACACGTTCCAGGGAAAAGTCAACACAGCTGAGAGCCGGCTGTTCACCTGGACATGTACTGCGGATGGTGGGAGGCAGATGAAACTTGTTACTCTAATTGCTTGTTCCTGTGTCTGAGTGAATAAAGGCAGGGTAAGCCTGACTCATGGGACGCCCGAAGGCTGTCAAAGGGAGACAAGAGCCCCCAGACCCCCCACATTTAACCTAATTCTGTGCCTCTTTTCATCCTTGACCCCCCACCCCCCCAAATAGGTACAAACTTATAGGCTGGCTCCTACAATGGGCACCATTTTTTGTACACTAATACCAGGGTTGAACCTTACAAAAACAGGCTAGAGCTATACCCTCTAGCCCTTTTTTATTTTGAGACAGGGTCTTACTAATTCACTAAGGCCAGGTTCAAACTTGCAATCCTCCTTCCTGCCTCAACCTCCCTGAATGCTGGGATTATAGGCATGAGCTACCAAACCTGGCTCATTGGTGCCTTTAATACAAAAAACTAATACTATCAGTGACCCTGAATAGAACAAAATTTTATGCATTATAAACTATACGTCAAATATATTTAGATCTATTTCTTTTCTCAATTCTGTTCTGTCCTATGGGCTTTCTATCCACTATTTACAAAGTTAAAAGACTTTTGGGGGCTGGTGAGATGGCTCAGCGCCATAAGTGCCTGCCCGGCAAATGCAAGGTCCTGAGTTCGACTCCCGGAACCCACATAAAGGAAAAAAAAGGGCCAGTGATATCGCTCAGCAGCACAAGAGCTTGCTGGCAGACGTGAGGTCCTGAGGTCGACTCCCGGTACTCACAAAAAAAAAAAGAGTTTTAGTTATTATGACTTTATATTTCAGCACCTGGTAGGACAGTCCCTCATTACACTTCTTTCATGGAATGTTTATTCTTACATGAATTCCCCCTTATGAACTTCGTAATTACCTTGCATAGTCCTTTTAAAAAGATGCGTATTTTCATTGCACTTTTATTAAGTGCATAGACTATTTAACATTTAAAATAGTTAAGCCTTAACAATTAGTTGCAGAGGTCAAAAATGCAGGTTTTTGGGAGGAGACAGTCTTGCTGTGTTGCCCAGGCTAGCTTCAAACTCATGATCCTCCTGCCTCAGCCTGCTCTGTAGCTAGGACAGCACACATGTGCCACCACTACTGGCCAGAAATATAGTTAACTAAAGTTTTGTGAATTAAACGATGGGACTGCCTAAGATAAGAAAACAGAATGAAAAGGGACAGCCGTTTGGAGTGAACTCCAGCATCCAGAGTCTAAGCAGGACAGTGTAAACTGCCTATGGAAACCAAGAAGGTATGGCCGGAGGTGTGACAGGAAATGCCAGGTGCCAGAGAGAGATCACAGGAGCCATGGGAAAAGAATTATGTGAAAAGACTAAGGAAGGTGTGCACTAAGCAGCAATTATAGTGACACAGAAGCCACTGCTGATCTTAGAAGAACAGGTTTAGGAGACTGGGGAAACAGCACTGTACTACATGTTAAGGAAAGGATGAGAAGACAGTACTAGCGCAAGCGCTACTAGAGTATGCACACTAGGAGAGGGCTTTTGTCTATGAAGACAGGAAAGACTTGAACAGAATTAAGTTTTGATGGGAGGATCCAGTACCAAAGCAGAAACTGAGATTAGTAAAGGAACAGAGAAGAGGGACAGCACGGGGCTGGTGAAGAGGTGGGGAGAGCTGTGTTCAGCGACGTGCATGTATATAGAGGAAGGGGAAGGGAGGCCCTCAGCCAGAGGGATCGGTCTCGTGCCTCAGTTCCTAACAGCAGGAAAGAAGAGAAAACTGCAGCACCTGCTAGATACAGATAGCTAGGTTGATTTAATGGGCGAAGTTCAGGGAATTTTGCTTTATCCAGGAAATACGTGATTTGGTCATCTTAATTTTAGAAAGCTGCCCCTGTTGCTGAACACTTATGTTACTTTCAGTCTGTCACTAGGAACAGAATAGCTGGGTCGGAGTGTAAGTACTTTCGAAACTTTTGAACTGCTACTGCCAAAGTGCCTTGGGAAAAAAGTGTTTCCCAACTACAGCTGCTCTCCAATTGTTCTCTCACACTGAATGACTATCACTACTTTTCCCCTCAGTCTTTCTGTCTTGGTATTTATTGCTTATTTTTGTTAATATTTTAAGAGATAAAAACTGATTTTTTAAAAATGTCAGAGTAGGGGTAATGACCCAAATGTAAATTCAAGGCTTCTTTTATAAATCATTTAAAATATCATTTCATTTAAGTCATGCATACCCCAAATGAAATTGGAAGCCAGATTAACCATTACCATTATAAAAAAGTAATAAAATGGTAAACAGTTAAAGAAACAATCATACCACGTCAGAAACTTCCCAATAAAACAGATCACAGAAAAACTCCCATGAGAAACCTTTTGAACAGGAGTCAGTAAACCGTCATCTGTCTACGCAGAGGACAGGATCTTTTGATTACTTGAAAACCATTTGCAATTCAGATCAACAAGTAAAATCACCCACCAGTGAAGCACAGAAGCACCTTCTGCCCCTGAACCCCACAAGCTACAGATCTTGCGCCAAAACCCTCTCTGTACTAAGAACTTATCATCACTCCACTGAACACAAATTAGAATGCAGACAGCAACCTAGATCTGGGTCAGGAGTTATTTTTGTTGCAGATAAGGAGCTTCAGGACTCTCAAAGGACACCAGAAACAGGCCCTTCTTTCTTACCTTCACCATGAACGTGAAGTCTGTTAGGGCTGGAGAGTACACAGCCCCACCAGCACACGGGCCCATGATCAGAGAGATCTGAGGGATGACTCCGGATGCCATGACATTCCTCTGCAGAGAGAGAAAGGCAGAAGCATCTGGTTACAGACATGCTCAAGGCATTATCTACAAAAAGATAAAGGCAACAATAAAATAACACTTGGCTTTCCTTCCAGAGAAAGTGTACCTAGGAGGCCAGACACCCAGTCAGTAAAGTTCTTCCAGAATTCCGCATGTGAATTCTCCCCCTCACTGTTGGGAGGGTGGGCATATTGCTTTCTGGGGCAAAGAACTCTTCTCTCCCTTTTAGCAGGAGCTACCCTAAAACTCCATGAGAATATGAGCTACAGAGTCCACCACCTTTGCCTAGCTGCAAACACAACTCAGGCCCAGCACCCTTTTCTGTACAAAGTCACGTGGAAGGGGAATGAAAATCTCAGTGTACAAAGCAACGCTTATCCTGGAGCCTTAACCACTATTTTGAGCTCCTTCACACCCTCCACCGGGGACACCCACAGTCACAAAGCTGCAAGACAAGTGCTGTTCTACACCAAGTCTTCAATGTCAATATATTCCCAGGAAATCAAGGAAAGCAAGGTAGGAGGAGCCCAAAAGGCTCTATAAGGACAAAGGCGGTATGAGAGAGAAGCCTCAGGCCACCTCCTGGGAAAGACAGAACTTGGGGACTTGAAGACCCAGGCAAGGTCACAGGACCCAATCATACCAGGAAAAGAAGGTCCACCTTTCGGGCTCTCTTGGTTCTGAGCCCAATCTCTATAAACCATGGGACACAGCTAAAGACAGTGCAAAAAGGCATCTATATTCTCTGCAATATAACGGGGGCGCGCGCACGCGCGCGCACACACACACACACACACACACACACACACTTCCAGCTACAGCAGAGTGAAGAGTTTGCGATCCTCTCCCCCAAAACATATAAAACTGAACAAACTTGTCAAAAACAAGTATTCAGGGCTCTGGAAATGGTTCAAATGTGAACAAACAAGTTATGAAGTGTTTATTCATTTAAAAAAAAAAAAAAAACCTGCTAAACTTAAGGACAGTGACAGTCTGTGGCATCCTTCGCTAAGGCTGCTACTGCCAGCGCCCATGCCAGCTCAGGACAGCCTCCAGGTAAAAGGAAAGGACACAGACAGAAATTCAAATCCACGAGAAGCAATCAGGAGCACTGAAAATAGTAATTTTTTTGCTTAAATACTACATATATTTCTCTTAATACTTTAAAAGATAAAAATATGTAAAACAATTATACCACTGTATTTCTGGGACTTAAAACAAATGAAGGGAGATAAAAATGGAGCTATTAGAGCAAAGTTCCTATCTTTAACCAGAATTAAGTCAGTACTAATTTGAAGTAATTATGATAAATTAAAATATGTATTGAAACCTTGAGAGCAATCACCAAAAAAAAACTAAAAAAAATAGTCTAAAAGAATTAAAGAGCCAGTGAGATGGCTCAGCGGCATAAGCGCCTGCCTGGCAAGCGCAAGGTCCTGAGTTCGACTCCCGGTACCCACACACAAAAAAGGGCTGGTGATATATCACTCTGCAGCACGGGTGCACGAGGTCCTGAGTTCGACCCCCGGTACCCACCAAAAAAAAAAAAAAAAAAGAATTAAAGCAGTGTTTTAAAAATATTCATTTAACAGTTGTGGGTTTTGTTTCTGAGACAATTGGAATTATTTGTCAAAGATGCCATAGCAACTGCCTTAAATATGTTCTAAAGGAAAACATGGAAAAAGAAGTCAAGGAAATAGAGATAACAATGTCTGGACAAAGCAAGGACACCATAAAAAGAAACCAGGCAGAAATTCTGGAATATAACTAAAATGAAAACTTCACTAGAAGGATTCAACAGCAGACTTGAGTATGCAGAAAAAAGGATCAAGAAATTTGAACATAAAACTACTGACATTACCTAGTCTCAGGAATAGAAGAAAAATCTGTAGAAAAACATCGAACATACCAACATACAAATTATAGGAATACCAGAAGAGAGAAAGGGTCTGATAAAATATTTGAAGAAACAGCTAAAATCTTCCCAAATCTGATAAAAGCCGTGAGTGTATATATCCAAGAAGTTCGATATAACTCCAAGTGGGATGCAAATTTACATTCCTACTGAGATACACGGTCAAACTGTCAAAACCCAAGTACAAGAAGAAACTTTGAAAGCAGCAAGACAAAAGCAACTTGCCTCACATGCTAGGGATCTCAGTAAGATTAACGAAAGGGGGTCAGAAGGCAGCTGGATGTATTCAAAGTACTAAAAGAAAAAACTGTCAATCAACAATTCTATATCCAGGGGCTGGTGAGATGGCTCAGCAGCATAAGCGCCTGCCTGGCAAGCGCAAGGTACCCACATACAAAAAAAGAGCCGATGATATCGCTCAGCGGCACGGACGCCTGCTGGCGTGCAAGGTCCTGAGTTCGACCTCCGGTACCCACACACACACACACAAAAATTGTATATCCAGGCCGGTGATACAGCTCAGCGGCATAAGCGCCTGCCTGGCAAGCGCGAGGTCCTGAGTTCGACTCCCGGTACCCGCATACAAAAAAAAAAAAAAATTCTATATCCAAGCCAGGCATGGTGGTGCATATGTATACTCTCAGCACTCAGGAGGCTGAGGCAGGAGGATCCCCACAAGTTAGAAGCCAGCCTGAACTATATAATGAGTTTCGAACCAGCCTCAACTACATAGCAAGACCCTGTCTCAAACCACCTCCTCAAAAAAAAAAAAAAAAAAAAAAAAAAAAAATTCTATATCCAGCAAAGCTAATATTTAAAAACAAAGAAAAAAGAAAATAATAAAACATTTCTAGATAAATAAAAGCTGAGGAAGTTCATTTGCAAAATTCCAATCAAAATATAGATAGCATTTCTCACAGAACTAGAGAAAACTAAAATTCATATGGAACGTGAAGAGACCCAGAATAGCAAAAGCAATCTTGGGCAACAAAAGCAAAGCAGGAGGCATCACAATCTCAGACTTCAAGCTGTATTACAAAGGTACAGTGATAAAAACAACATGTTATTGGCCCAAGAAAACAGACTTGCGGGGAAATGGAACAGAAGAGAGGACACAGAAATAACTCCAGACACATTCAGCTATCTGATGTTTAACGAAGGGACCAAAAACATACAAGGGAGGAAAGATAGCCTGTTTAACAAACGGCGCTGGGAAAACTGTCTATCTACGTGCAGAAGAGCAAATCTAGACCCATATCTCTATGTACTAAACAGAAATAAAAATAGACCAAAGATCTAAATATTAAAAGAGAAAAACCGCTAGAGGATAAAATAGGTAAAACTCTTGAAGACAGAGGCGTAGGCAAAGACTTTCTAAACAGAACCTCACTTTCACAAAAAATAGTATCAAGAATCAACAAACGGGATTTAATCAAAAGGTTTCTGCACAGCGAAGAAAACAACTAAAAGAGTGAAGAGACAACCTACAGAATGGGAAAAAAATCTGTGAGCTATTCCTCAGACCGGACTAATATCTAGAATACATGAAGAACTCAGAAATATTAGACCACCCAAAATAAAAGATCAAAAAAAAAAAAAAAATGGGCAACTGAAATGAATAGGCACTTCTTAGAAGTAGTACAAATGGCCAAAAAACACTTGAAAAAATGTTCAACATCTCTGGCCATCAGAGAAATGCAAAGTAAAACAACACTGAGATTTCACATTACTCCAGAAAAAATGGCTATCATCAAGAAATCAAATAATAACAAAGGCTGGTGAGGCTGCAGGGAAAAAGGAACCCTTTTGGTGGGAATGTAAGCTAGTACAACTATTATGGATATCGGAAAGAAAATTCCCCAAAAAACTAAAACTAGAAATTGCATTTGACCCAGCTATTCTTCTAGGTATCTTCCTGAAATAGTTAAAGACATCATATTACAATGATACATACATACTCATGTTCATAGAAGCGCAGCTCATAACGGCTACATCTTGGAAGCAGCCTATATGTCCATCAACAGATGAGTGGATAAAGCAATGGGGCATTAATACACAGTGGAGTACTACTCTGTCATAATGGATAAACCTGAGTCATCTGTAGGAAAATGGATGCACTTTGAGACCATAATGTTAAGTAAAATAAATCAGACACACAAGCTTAAATATTGCATAGTTTCTCTTATATGAGAAACCCAAAATATAACTAAAAAGCAAAATAAAAAATAGGAGGCCAGGGATATAGCCCAGCGGCACAGCACCTGCCTGGCAAGTACAAGGTCCTGAGTTCGAGTCCCGATACCAAAAAAAAAAAAAAGATAATAGGAAATGTAAGTCCTTTGCAAAAAGGAACAGAACCGGGCCAGTGATATAGCTCAGCAGCATAAGCGCCTGCCTGGCAAGCACCTGCCTGGCAAGCACAAGTTTTGACGCCTCCCGGTACCCGCCTATCAAAAAAAAAAAAAAAAAAAGGAACAGAACCAAGAGATTGAGAGAGCAGGGAGAGAAAAGGGATGAAGAGGGCCGGTGAGATAGCTCAGCGGCATAAGCGCCTGCCTGGCAAGCGCGAAGTCCTGAGTTCGACTCCCGGTACCCACACACGAAAAAAAGGGCCAGTGATATCACTCAGTGGCACAGGAGCCTGTTGGCACGCAAGGTTCTGAGTTCGACCCCCGGTACCCACAAAAATAAAAAAAAAAAAAAGAATTAACGTGTGCTAGTACATGTATCAACTCCTCACAAGGAATGAAATCATGTACTATAAACATGTACCAATAAAATTAATAAATAGATGAATAAATAAGAATTTTATATTCAGGAAAACTAACCTTTAAAAATGAAGGAAAAATAAAACATTCCAGATAAATAAAGGCTGAAGAAGTTCATCTGTAGTTGCTACATCATGCAAGAAACACTACAGGGAGCATTCTTTAGTCTGAAATGAAGGACCATTAGACAATAATACAAAACCGTGAGAAAATAAACATTAGTAAATACTACTTCATACATTAAAAAATAATTGCACCATATTTCAGTTTGTAACATCTCTACTATTATGATTTGAAAGACAAATGCATGAGACAACTATAAATCTGTTAATGAATGCAGCATGTATAAAGAGGCAATCCAGAACAGCAGCAACATAAATAAGAGAGGAAAGACGGAGAGGGACAGAGGCAGTATGTCTGCAGACTACTGACGCTGACTTGGTTTCACTCCAACCAGTTTGAGCTATTAATTTTGATCACCAAATAATCACTAAGAAAAAACTTTCAAATACAATGAAAATGAAATGAGGTGAATTAAAATGGCAAAACTCAATAGAAAGGCCATGATGGAGGACATAAGCCACTAAAAACTCTAACACAGAGTGAAAACGAACAGCATGTGCCAGGCGCTGGGTTCAATTCCCAGTACCAAGGAAAAAAAAAAGTAAATGAATTAAATTTTCCTACTAAAAGACAGATTAGCAGATTGAATTTTAAAAAACAACCAATCTGCCAGTGTGGTGGCATAGGCCTGTAATCCCAGCACTCAGGAGGCTGAGGCAGAAGGATTGCTGTGAGTTCAAGGCCAGCCTGGGTGACAAAGTGAGTTCAGGGCCAGCCTGCACTACATAGCAAGACCCTGTCTCAAAACAAACCAACAAACAAAAAAACAAACAACAAAAAACGAAACAAAACAAAAAAACAGGTATATGGCCATAGACATATGCTTAAAAAACAAAGTGAGTTCAAGACCAGCCTGAACAGCTTAGTAAAACCCTGTCTCAAAAAAGACAAGAAATAAAAAAATAAAAAACAACCTACCCATTGTTTGTAACAGTTCCACTTCAGATAAAAGGACACAAAAAACTTAAAGGATGGAAAAAATATGTTCTATGCAAAGGGTAACCAAAAACAGTCATGGTAGATGTATTATTATCAGACAAAGCAGATTGCAAGCCAAAAAAAGTTACAAAACACAAAGATATTACATAATAATAAAGGCTCCATACACCTAAAAACTAAGTTGTAAAAATATATGCATCTAACAGAGCCCCAAATTCATGAAGCAACAAGAGCCCCAAAATATATGAAGAAAACTTCACAGAATTGAAGGAAGAAATAGAAGATGTACAATTTCAGCTGGAGATCCAACACTCTACTTTGAGTAATGGATAGAACAACTAGACTAAAGATTAATATGAAAACAGTGCACATAAACAATACCACAAGTTAATATATGTGACAAGCTTTAGAGATTACACCACCCAACTCTCCATCAACAGAACACTTTCTTCCCAAGCATAGTGGTGCATTCTCCAAGAGAGACCATAAATCTTAAAATTATTAGAATCAAAGTATCCTTTCCAATCACAATAGAATCAAACTATCATTCAATAACAAAAGGAAAACTGGAAAATTCACAAATATGTAGAAATTAAAACATTTCTAAATAACCAATAGGTAAAAGACAAAGCTACAAGTTCAAAAATACTTCAGAATAAATAAAAATGAAAGTACAGTATACAAAAGCTTATAGGACACAGAGAAAGCACTGGTAAGAGGGCAATTTACAGCTATAAGGGCATATACTAAAAAAAAACCTCAAATCAAAAAACTAATCTAACCTTAAGAAACTATAAAAAGGACAACTAAACTTCAAGTAAGCCGGAAGAAGGAAATAAAAATCACAACAGAAATAAAACAAAGCACACAGAAAAAAAATTGGCCACTGAAAAGATCAAAATTGATAAACCTTTAAATAGAGTTTTAAAAAATAAAGAGCTGACAGAATAAATTTTACTAAATATGTAAGGAAGAATTAAGAGCTAGGAATGTAGCTCAGTGGTACAGCACATGCTTAGCATGCGTAAGTCCCTGGGTTCAATCCATAGCACACCCGGTGGGGTTGGTATTTTACAAGCTCTTCCCAACAGCAGAAGAGGCAGCGAGACAGTTCTCTATACAGTCTCACACTAACCCAGTTCTCCCCTCTTTCTCACATGTAGCTCTCCAGAATGTACCGTGTGCTGGGAATGCGGCAACCTGAGCTGAAGAGGAGCTGGCCAGAATGCCCAGACTATTCTAGTCCTCTTCAGAAACAGGGTGTCCTGCACCACGTTAGCCCAGCACACAACGTGGAGCCCGGGCATAAAGCCCAGGGTGGTGCACTGTGAAGAGTTCCTCGGCCGTGGTGCATACAGTCAAGTTTCTGTCCAACACGAGCAGCTCTCACGTGTCTTGGGGAACTGGTTCTCAATCCTAGGCTTCCTTCATCCCTTACTGTCTTGCTTAAATCTGCTTCATAAACTTGTGTTTTTTATCTTACCAAAATGGGAACCAGTACACAATGAACCGACCTCAGAGGCAACGCCTCTAACTCATTCAATGAAGTAAGAATTAGTCTAACACCAAAAACCAAAAGAAAACATCACAAGATAACCACAGACGAATACTTGCTATAAATATAGATCAAGAATACTCATTAAAATACAGTACTAGAAAACGGAACCCACCACCTTATAAATCGATTATACACCGTGATCAAATGGGAATTATCACAAGAATAAAAGACTCAACATTCAAAAATGAATTAATGTAATGCTACAGCATATCATTATAAAAACCACAATTACATCACACATGGAGAGAAAGCATTACTGTATAATAAATCCCCAACTTGTGAACATATTCCATTCTGGCAGAACCTTCACATGTCGGATTCGTTCGCAGGTCCGACAAAGTGAGTCTTACACACCTTTGACACAAAAATACAATGTAATATTGCTTTGCACTTCCTAGCAGTCCCCTCCACATCACCACCGCTTTTCCTCTTGCTTCCAGATAGCCTGGCCTCTGCTGAGCACCACACTACGGTACACTACCGCACCGTACAGTAAGCACACAGCTGCGCAGCGGTGAGTGTCCGCCAGACCTGTGAGCTACTTCCGCGATTCGTTCTCATCTACAAATGTTCATAATGCGGGTCTATGGATATCTGTGAAGGTTCACAACTCAAGTGTTTGCAAGTCAGGGGCTTACTGTGTTCTGGTTATGTAAGAAAACGTCCTTCGGAAATACCCAGTGAAGATGGCATATTATCTCCGACATACTCTTGATGTTTCAGAAAGATATAATATCCAAATATGTATACATGAAAAGAAAATGATACAGCCAATGGAGGGAAACATAAACAATTGGTACATCTGGGTAAAAAACAGAGTTCTTGAACTATTGTGGCAATTTTTCAATGACGTTAGAAATGATATCAAAATAAAAAGTTACCAAAAAAGAACAAAACAGGCAGAAATGGAGAAATCAATATGAAAGGCAGCAGAAGCAGCACTAGTAAGCAATTAAGCAATGAAGATCTCAAAGTCACTAAAGCCTATCCCTTGAAAACAAAACAAAACGCCCAACTCCCCTATCCTGTACTCATCAAAACGTGTCAGACTAGATGACGCTCTAAAATCCAGCCAGGCTCTGAAACGTGGTGGGTTTTGCCACTTCTCTTGAGGCCATTCTTTTTCTCCTTTGTTTCTAACACAAAATGATTTCCAGGCTGGGAGCCGAAGTAGACCTTCCAGGCCTGAACCGTTCAGACAAAGCCGCCCATAGAACTAATGCTCCCTGGGGGGTTATCCTGGGAGCTCAAGTCCAAAGATTAAAAAGTAGGTTTAGAAACTATAAAAAGTGACTTCTTGATGAATGTAAGTATCCTACAACTAGAGTATTTTATAAAAGGCAAACACTCTGGCCGGGTAGGGTGGCACATGCTTATAATACCAGCTAGTGGGAAGACTGAGAAAGAAGTACAAGCTCCCCCAGCCCCGGCAACTTGGCAACCTAGGGGAACCCTGTCTCAAAATTTAGAAATTTAAGAAGGGCTGGGGAATGTAGCTACATGCAAAGGTCCTGGGTCAATCCCCAGTACTGCCAAGAAAGAACGAATGAAAGAACGAAAGAACGAAAGAACGAAAGAACGAAAGAACGAAAGAACGAAAGAACGAAAGAAAGAAAGAAAGAAAGAAAGAAAGAAAGAAAGAAAGAAAGAAAGAAAGAAAAAAAGCCAGGGTTAATACATGTATTGTATTTCTGATGAATCGCAAAGGGCAGGGATCCCGAGGAAGATGAGAACGCTCCTAAGCTGCATGCCAGGGGGTGGCAACAGCAGCCTGATGAGAAACAATGTCTGTCTCCTTCCCGCCTTCCCCTCCTCCCCGGAAATGCTGCCAGGCTTTTCCTGGCCATCTCTCCCCTCCTCATCCCAGCCTCCTGTACTTTCTCTCTCAATATACTCCATATCTTAAATAACATTCTGTTTCTTTCATTTCTCTCATAATTTCAGCCCATAAATAAGCAGAGAGATAATGATGTTCACTAAATGTTTCCAAATAGTGGGAGTAGAAGTGATTTCTTTCTTTGTCCCATTTGAACTTTGTATAATGATCTTGTAACTATTTTAACCAAAAAAAAAATTTTTTTTTAATTGCACTTTTAAAAAATCCCATTCTAGGGCCGGTGAGATAGCTCAGCGGCATAAGCGCCTGCCTGGCAAGCGCGATGTCCTGAGTTCGACTCCCGGTACCCACATATTAAAAAAAAAAAAAAATCCCATTCTAGCAAATCCATTCATTTTAACCTTCCTTATTCTCTCTTATTAAAAAAAATTTTTTTTGTTCAAGTGCTTTCCCCTTATGACCCATTTTCCCCTGTGAGTGGCTTTCTATCAGGAAACAAAAATCTCCCCCACCCCCTTGTACTTTTCATCTGGCCTTCATCTCATCCCGTGACACAGGAAGGAGCCACAGAAGAGACACAACAGGACAGAAAACAATGAGGGTAGGGAAGCTGGGACCAGAATACAGCCTAGAGAACTAGGGCCTGTACTTTTCTACCCTCTATTAACATGTTTCTCACCAGGAAGATGTCCGCATAGCCAGCCAAGGATTCCACTCCCTCTTGGATCCGGGCTCCCCCAGAGTCATTCAGCCCAATCACTGGAGCACCCACTGTTATGGCCTGGTCCATGATCTGAGACAGCAGAGAAATCTATTGTGAGACAACTGCTCTTGTTATCAAAAACAGCATTGCCAAAGCATGGTGGTTTATGGAAAATGTTCTGAGTGCAGCCAGGTGCACACCTGTAATCCCAGCACTTGGGAGGCTGAGGCAGGAAGATCACAAGTTCAAGGCCAGCCTGAGCTACACAGCGAGACTATCTCAACAAAACAAAACAATGTTCTGAGTGTATTTTTCCACACAGAAGGCAGGAACACTGGTTTTATTCCTCATGACGACTGGATACCTTCATGGAAGACAAAGGACCAGATATAAACATATATACACATACATTTTGGCTTTGTTTTTTTTGGTACCAGGAATCGAACTCAGGCCCTCACGCTTGCCAGGCAGGTGCTGTGCCGCTGAGCTATATCCACGGCTGGGGTTTTTGTTTTGAGACAAGGTCTTGCTATGTAGTTCAGGCCAGTCTTGAACTCACCATGTAGCCTGGGCTGGCTTTGAACTCATGGTGATCCTCCTGCCTCAGCCTCCCAAGTGCTGGGATTACAGGCGTGCACCACCATGCCTGGCAAGGGCCAGATATTTAAAAGGCTGGGTAAAGCCCCCCAACATTCAAGGGCCAGGCTCTTCTCATTAGCAAGGAATAACACTGCCCATGGCAGCCACTTCTGCAACCACAGGCTCGAGCTGTAGTATCTTCAACAGCCAGAACCATTAACAGTTGTTCTTTTTCTTTACTTTTCTTTTCTTTTATGTGGGGGGGAAGGAAGGAGAAGAAGAGTAGGAAGGGGAGGATGGAGAAAAGCAGAAAAAGAGGAGGAAAAGAATGGGAAGCAGGAGGAAGACAAAGAGGGAGAAGAAGAAGAGGAAGGAGAAGGGGAGGAAGGAGAAGAAAAAAAGAATGGGAAGCAGGAGGAAGAAGAGGGAGGAAGGGGGAGGAAGAAGAGAGGTGGAAGAACAAGAAGGGAGGAAGGGGAGAAAGGCAGTTCATAGTTGTTCTTAAGGAAGAACCGATTTTAGATGATGGCAAAGTTGTATTTTCATGGAAGCAAATATTGGCCCAGGCCCACTTCTACTTCTAACGTGACAGATTGTTTTCATGGGTCAGTAGCTCCGACAGCATATGAGGGGCATTTCTACAGCTCCTGAAAGTTTACAAAGCATGTTCACCTCCACTGTCTCATTTAACCATTATAACAGAGGCAGTAAAAAGAGGGAAATCGGAAAGGTTTAAAAGTAATCCCTATACTGGGAGGCTGAGGAGGAGGACTGCAAGTTCAAGCCCAGCCTGGGCAACTTAGGAACTTAGTGCGACCTTGTTTCAAAACAAAAATAAAAAGGGCTGGACATGTAGATGAGTGTGAAGACCATGCGTGGGTCTGATCCCCAACAGTACTGTCAAAAAAAAGTTATATGAGTAACTCGCAGCCTCAGGAGGAATATACCCCAGGACCTCTCAAGAAACCAGGTGTTCCACTGCAGAGGGAAGCCCTGCCCACCACTAACAGTGCGATCGACTCCAAAATCTCCACTTTTATTCTTCCTCAGAACATCTAAACCTCCCAGCACTTTGTGCATGCTAGGCAAGCACTCTACCACTGAGCTACTTCCCCAGTCCTCTGCCAGTGCTGTTAAAATACCATCATGAAATCTTTACACTGTTCTTTACCGTGTAGCACCTGCACTCTCTCCCTAAACCTGGAGCTCTTTCTCTAGGGTCCTCAGAACTGCTCGTGTGGGGAAAGATTTGTGAACAGATTTCAGCAGTTTATGAATCTTTTTTTCTTTTTTTTTTTTTTATTTTAAAGAGAAGAAAAAACAAAACAAATCAAAAAAAACAAATTTTCAAAACAACATAATATGAGGGTAACAATGGTCAATGCATTATGTATTATTATCTTTAAGTTAGTTATTCAGGATACCAGACATTAGCATTCAATTGTCCAAACATTATTGGCTCAAACCTTACTCTTCAATGAACTAAACAAAATTGGTAGTGTATCTATCTTAACCAGCATATATATATATATATATATATATATATATATATATATATATATATACAATTTTTTTTTCCTTTTCTTTCTTTCTTTTCCCTATTCCAGTCTCTCTTTCCTATTGACCAGTTTCTTTTTGATTCACCGTGTCTATTGTACATTTTGGATCTTATTTACTCTTTCAGTTTCTCATACTAGAGAGACAATACGATGCTTACACATGTGCGTCCGGTTTATTGTACTTATGAGTATTTTCTCGAGTTGCATCCATTTACCTATAAAAGTCTCCAGTTTATCCTTCTTTATGGCTGAATAGTACTCCATTGTATAAAAATACCACATCTTTCTTATCCATTCCTCAGTTGATGGGCATTTGGGTTGTTTCCAAGATCTGGCTATTACAAATTGTGCTGCTATAAACATGGGTGCACATATATCACTGTGGTACGATGTTTTTAATTCTTCTGGGAAGATACCCAGAAGGGGAATAGCTGGGTCAAATGGGACCTCCAACCCTAGTTTTTTGAGGAAACTCCACACTGATTTCCACAGTGGCTGCACCAGTCGACACTCCCACCAACAGTGAAGAAGGGTTCCTTTTTCCCCACAGCCCCTCCAGCATTTGTTATTAGTTGATTTATTTATAGTAGCCATTCTTTCTGGAGTGAGATGGTATCTCAGTGTTGTTTTAATTTGCATCTCTCGAATGACTAGTGATGTTGCACATTTTTTTGTATATTTATTTGCCATTAGTATTTCTTCATCTGAGAAATGTGTATTCATCTCAGATGCCCATTTTTGGAGTGGGTCTTTAAATTTGGGAGGTCTGATTTTTTTGAGTTCTTTATATGTTCTTGATAGTAATCCTTTGTCTGAGGAACAGCTGGCAAACATTTTTTCCCACATTGTGGGTTGTCTTTTCACTCTGTTGGTGGTTTCTCTTGCTGTGCAAAAGCTTTTTAATAAGATGAGATCCCAGTTATTGATTCTTTGGGATAGTTCCCGTGCGGTTGAGTTTTTATTCATAAAGTCTTTGCCTACACCAATGTCTTCAAGGGTTTTACCTATCCTACCTTCCAGCAGATTTAATGTTTCTGTTTTAATATTTAGATCTCTGATCCATTTTGAATTTAGTTTAGTGCATGGTGAAAGATATGGGTCTAGTTTTAATCTTCGGCATGTGTAGAGCCAGTTTTTCCAGCACCATTTATTAAAGAGGCTATCTTTCTTCCAGCGAATGTGTTTGGCTCCTTTGTCAAAGATAAGGTGGCTTAGTATGTCTGGGGTTGTTTCAGCATCTTCTAATCTGTTCTATTGATCCTCAGGTCTGTTTTTTTTGCCAGTACCACACTGTTTTTATCACAGTAGCTTTATAGTATAATTTCAAGTCGGGGATTGTGATGCCCCCTGCCTTGCCTTTGTTGCCCAGAATTGCCTTTGCTATTCTAGGTCTCTTCTGATTCCAAATGAATTTCAGGATTGTTTTCTCTAATTCTGTGAGATATGCTGTTGGAATTTTGATTGGAATTGCATTAAATCTGTATAACAATTTTGGAAGTATGGCCATTTTCACTATATTGGTTCTTCCTATCCAGGAGCAAGGGATATCTTTCCATTTTCTGATATCCTCTTCAATCTCCTTTTTCAGAGTACTGTAGTTTTCAGTATAGAGGTCTTTTACATCCTTTGTGAGGTTGATTCCTAGGTATTTCATTTTTTTGGATGTTATTGTGAAAGGTATAGTTTCCCGAATTTCTCTTTCAGTAAGTTTGTTATTTGTGTACAGGAAGGCTATTGACTTTTGAGTATTGACTTTGTATCCAGCTACACTACTGAATTTGCTTATTAAATCTAGCAGTTTTTTAGTGGAGTTTTTGGGGTCTTCTGTGTAGAGTATCATGTCATCTGCAAATAATGATAATTTAACTTCTTCCTTTCCAATCATCATTCCCTTTATTTCTTTCTCTTGTCTAATTGCTCTGGCCAAAATTTCCAGAACTATGTTGAATAAGAGTGGGGACAGTGGACATCCTTGTCTTGTTCCTGATTTTAGAGGGAAGGCTTTCAGTTTTTGGCCATTTAGTATAATATTGGCTGTTGGTTTGTCATAGATAGCTTTTACCAGGTTGAGATAAAGACCCTCTATTCCAATTTTCTGTAGGGTTTTTATCATGAAAAGGTGCTGGACTTTGTCAAAAGCTTTTTCTGCATGTATTGAGATGATCATGTGATTTCTGTCTTTGGTTCTGTTAATATGGTGTATTACATTTATTGATTTACATATGTTGAACCATCCCTGCATCCGAGGGATGAATCCAACTTGGTCATGGTGTATAATCTTCTTGATTTGTTGGATTCTGTTTGCCAGTATCTTATTAAGGATTTTTGCATCTATGTTCATTAGGGAGATTGGCCTGTAGTTCTCTTTCTTAGTTGGGTCCTTCTCTGGTTTTGGTATCAGGGTAATGCTTGCTTCCAGGAATAAATTTGGGAGTATTGCTTCCCTTTCAATTTCATTAAAAAGTTTGAGAAGTAGTGGCGTTAGGTCTTCTCTAAATTTCTTGTAGAATTCGGCAGTGAATCCATCAGGGCCTGGGCTTTTCTTTGTTGGGAGGTTTTTAATTACATCTTCAATTTCATTGGTTGATATTGGTTTATTTAGGATTTTTAAATCTTCTTGATTGAGCTTTGGTAATTCATACGAATCTAGGCATCTGTCCATTTCTTCTGCATTTTCCATCTTAGTAGAATATAGATTTTTAAAATAGGTATAGATGATCTTCTGGATTTCTGCAGGGTCCGTTGTGATATCACCCTTTTCATTTTCAATTGCATGGACTTGAGTCTTTTCTTTTCTTTTTTTAATAAGGTTGGATAAGGGTTTGTCAATCTTATTTATTCTTTCAAAGAACCAACTTTTTGCTTTATTGATTCTTTGTATTGTTTTTTTAGTCGAGGTTCGCCATTAAGTTGTTTATTTGCGCTTGCTCTATTTTCCTAATATAAGTATTTAATGCTATAAATTTCCCTCTTAGGACTGCTTTCATTGTATCCCATAAGTTCCCAGTTTATGAATCTTGATGGCAAAAATTTACATTTTTACTAACCCTACCTCATCTTTAGCATTTCCTTTAAATATGAATGTAGCCAATAAACCACAATAGTTTTAGAAATACGTGTGACTTTGCCATTAATAGAAGCTGGATGTTTTTGTTAAAGTTGTTGCAGATAACCTTAAATATCATTTTTATTCACACATACTTGGAAATTATACCAAATTATAGATCTACTGCTAATCTTATTATATTAATGCATTAGTAAGGAAGAACATACTTTACAAATATGTTTTTAATATTTTTAGTCCTTTATAATTTTACATATTTTATTTTAAGCATGTAAAAATATGAGGGTCCAGGCTTTGCTAGCCTGTCAAAAAGATCCATGGTACAAAAAAATGCTAAGAATCTCTTTAGGTCAGTATCACATGTAACACAACTTTGCCCCACCCCAAGTACCCAACTCAGTGACTTACCCTCCCAAAACACTCCACACGCACCATATAACTGGAAAAGTATTTTTTTTTTTTTTTTTTTGGTGGGTGCCGGGGGGACGACCTCAGGACCTCGCGTGCCAACAGGCGCCCGTGCCGCTGAGCGATATCACCGGCCCCTTTTTCGTATGTGGGTTCCGGGAGTCGAACTCGGGCCTTCGCGCTTGCAAGGCAGGCGCTTACGCCGCTGAGCCATCTCACCGGCCCTGGAAAAGTATTTTAATATTAAACACTTACTTTGCAGATCTTCTGAGCATGTGCTCCTGACAGACTGCCTCCAAAAACTGTGAAATCCTAAAAGGGAAACAAATCAACAAGCAAAGTATGACCGGCCAGAGATAAAGATCCAGTAAGAAGAAATGGGCCAGGCATGATGGTGCACACCTGTAATCCTAGCACTTGGGAGGCTGAGGCAGAAGGATTCCTGTGAGTTCGAGGCCAGCCTGGGCTACATACTGAGTTCAAGGCCAGCCTGAACTACACAGCAAGACCCTGTCTCAAACCACCACCACCCCAAAAAAAGAAGAAATAGAAAACTCAAAGATAAATGTTTTTAATGGAGCTTCAGAAGTTATAAAAACAGGGAAGGGGGCCGGTGAGACAGCTCAGAGGCATAAGCGCCTGCCTGACAAGCGCGAGCGAGGTCCTGAGTTCGACTCCCGGTACCCACAAAAAAAAAAAAAAAACAGGGAAAATCTGATTTATACATTATTCCATAAAATAGTGAATAAAAATATCTTAAAAGGAGTTCATGTATTGTGAAGAGCAAAGGACTTAACTCTTCACTCTATAAAAATGATTTGCAGCTGAGGAAACAACATGCAGGATAAACCCTAATATCGGATTCCATGGATCTCATCCAGGCATTTCTATTTCTAGGAAACATTTGCTGTCTTGACAAGTGACAGCTGTTGTCTCTACTTATGAACTTTCATTACTTTCACATGTAAAGGGCTTCTTGCGGGTGTGCCCTCCCTCCTAAAACCTCACCAAAAGGACAGTGGGGCCGAGCACAGTGACGCAAGCCTATAATCCTGGCTATTCAGGAGGCTAAGGCAGTTGAATCACAAGTTTGAAGCCAGCCTGGGCGACTTAGCAAAAAGACCCTATCTCAAAAAATGAAAAAAGAAGCCAAACGTGGTGGGCCATGCCTATAATTCCAGCACTGTTGGGAGGCTGAGGCAGGAGGACTGCAAGTTTAAGCCCAGACTGAGGAATTTAGACGGGGAAGGGGAGGCAGAGGGGGAAGTGGAGGAAAACTATGACAACAGTAGGGAATTAAAAACAGAATCAACCCACAAGGATAAGCAGACACCAGCAGAGAAGAATGAATAAACTTGAGGCAAACTGAAATCAAAAGAACACCTCCCTTAGAGGGAGGAAATGGAAGTCCGTACACCTGCAGAAGGGGTGACCAAGGAGAGGACAACCAAGCAAGCAAGGGAAGTGAGATGCGAGGCAGGGCTGGAAACAAGTTAGGAGAAAGTCTATGTTAGAAGCAGACTTCGGAAGGCCTCCCCATCTCAAGTGGAGGAAGAAGGCTTATTTATTCTCTGAAGCTTATTTATTCTCTGAAGAAACTTAACCGGAGGTATCAGGTTAAGTTTGCAATCAGTCCCCCCAGCCCCCAATACACCAACAACCAATTACCACACAAGGGACTAAAGATTTTCTCTGGACAAATGAAAATGTCCCAGGGGAACAAAAAAAAAAAAAACACACACACACACACAGATACAAGTATCTTGGAGATCACAACAGAAAGGCCAGCTCATCCCTCCCTCATTCAGTATCCTTCAGTGGCTACTTCCAATGTCCCATTTTCCCTAAAGCTTTCCTCAACCCAGGATATGAACGTTCCTTGTCCTGAGTCCACAACTTGCTAAGACCCTGTATAGTGACTCTTCCTGCTCGGCCCTGTGTGACCTACAAAGTGATTCGCTTCAAGGCAACAACCCCTTCTCAGGCATTTCCACCCTCTCCTCATTTCCACTTATATCAAAAGTACAAGAGGCTCGAAAGCATCAATTTGATGAACTTATTATCAGCTTAAGCAGCTAGGTGAACACCATGTCCAGAAAACAGTAACTTTCTTCTATCTTTTCAGTGGTACCATGTGAATTTTTGCTCATTCTTATAAATTGGGGGGGGAAGTGATTTCTTCTAATTCAGCATTTGGTAGACCCACAGTCTTAACACTTCAAAGGTATTTCAATTAGTAAACAAGTACTGTCTCAATGTGATAAATTTATAATTAGCCAAATAATCATTTCAGTATCTCTTTAGGTTCCTCCATAAGCTAACTTCAGGCCTGTGAAAGGAGCTAAACATTTTTAAGTATATATACATTTCCACCTGTGGAGGGGGGAAAAAAAATCCAAAATAGCATACAATCTATTCTTTGTCAGATTTTATTGCTATTGTAACAAAGTAACACAACTTCAATGGCTTAGAAGAACATGTTTACTACCTCCCATTTTCCTAGTTTAGAAATTTTATACAGGCATCACTGGGCTGAAATCAAGGTTGGTGGGTGGCGGTCCTCTCTGGAGGATCAGGAGGCAATCTGTTTTTTTACCTTTTCTAGCTTCCAGAGACTGTTCCCATTCCCTCACTCATGGACTCCTTCCCCTCCATCTTCAAAGCCAGCTCTGGCAAGTCCTTTTCATGCTGCACCACTCTGACCTCTTCTCCAGCCTCCCTCTTCCATCACTCTACCACTGAGCTACATCACAGCTTTTTTGATATTTTATTTTGAGACAGGCTCTTGCTAAATCGCCCTGGCTGGGCTCACTTATAGTACTCCTGCCTTGGTCTCTCACGTAGCTGGATGCGCAGGAATGCACCACCAAGCCTGGCCCTCCCTCACTTTTAAGGAGCCTTGCATTTTACTGAGTCCAGCTGGATGACCCAGGCAAGCCTCTCTATTAAGGTCAGCTGATTAACAACCTTAATTCCTCTTTGCTGTGAAAGGTAATGCGCTCACAGGTTCTAGAGATCAGGACTTGAACGTCTTTAGGGAGTCAAGATTCTGCCTAAGATACTCTCCTACAGTCTCGGTGTGAACAAATGGTAGGGATGCAACCTGACACCACTTACATGAGTGCCTGAAGTTCAGGGGCCAGTGGTTCTGACAGTCTAATCCCCTTCACCCAGGCTGTACCTGCCGCACTCTCGGATACAAACACACAGCTGCGGACAAGAACGCCCTCCAGGCACACACCTAACACTGCCAAAAAGAATCTCATTCATACAAAAAGCACTTGGTTCCTGAACAACCTGCATCCCTGTGATCCTTCCCTTAGTCCTCCTTAAAGACTTCCTTCCTAAGAAAATGAGGGTAATACTCCAGACATAGGGAATGAAAAAGAGAAAGTAGACTCTCATCTTCCCCAAACTGTAAGATTTCATTCCCCAAGATTTTCTTGCACATATTTTCTTCCTGGCTGTCAGCAAAGCTCAGCGCACTGGAGTTGTGAAATACCTGACTGAAGACATACACCAATCTTCCATTGATCCGGCCCCGTCCAGTGACCACGCTATCTCCAGGAAACTATCAAAGAAATAGAAAGGTAAGGGTTAAAAAAAATCCAAACACTTCTTTCTTTTAATGAATTTGGCAACTATACCTCAAGGAAACACAAAACACTAAATTCCTTAAAAGTCAACCTAACACAAAGGAGTCCCACCCTCCCTCCCTGACCCTGCAACAGCAAGCAGACTCCACTGATGGGAGCGCAGAGCACATACTCTGCAACTTCATCTTCCTTCCTAAAAGCCAAATAATCGGGCTGGGCTCACAGCTCAGTGGCAGAGTGCTTGCCTACCATGCACAGGGCTCTGGGTTTGATCCCCAGCACTGTTAAAAAAAAAAAAAAGAAAAGAAAAAAATAATCAAGACACTGCTTAGTCCACCACTGTCAGATGCTCATGGGAAGGAAAACATAAAGCATGGCGACTTCTCCAAAGCCTCATACCCCTATCTCAAACCTTAAAAAGGCAAACCCAGCTAGGCCTGGAGGTGAATCCATGTAATCCTAGTACTTGGGAGGCTGAAGCAGGAGGATCATCGCAAGTTTGTGGCCAGCCTGGGCTACATAGTGACACTCCATCTAAAAAAAAATTTAAAAATACCATTTTTCATGGCAACTCAGAAATCAGTGTAGTCCATAATGGCTCAAACGGAGCGAGCTGGTTTTGTGCCAACTTTATATATCTTTGGTCACAGAAATCACATATATAGAAAAATGGATCAAAAGTGAGTCCAGTGAATTCCATAAAAGGCACTCATTTTTGCTGATCTCAGGAACTCAGAGATATAAACTTAAATCATGTCCAAAAAAGGCACTGGTCAGCACTTAGGGGTCCTTAGAACCTGATTCTCAGAACACAGCTGAAAGACATTCTCCAATCTTTGGAGAGACCCACTTTCCAGATGTGTCATTCGGTACCAACCCAAACTGAACCCTCGACCAGAGCTCTGGGAACCAGAACCAAGTCATGTGCAGAAAGTATGAGCAGCCCACCCACATTCCACCTGCAGACAAAGGGAAGGGAGGGGGGCACCTGGAGGCCCCAGCAGTACTTCTCAGAAGACTCAGAGAAAAGCTGTACAGACCATTACTCTGCGGCCAGCAGAGCCTCCGCTGGGCAGTGTTCACACCACCACTTGAGCAGATACCTTATTCTTATCAGCAGCCATTCCAAAATCTGCACATCTGTGTTCCACAAACATGTCACTCTCAACAAAGCTGCCAGGGTCCAGCAAGAGACTGATCCGCTCCCTGGCAGTCAGTTTTCCCTAGAACACAACAAAGATCACTCAGTAGGGTCATCAAAGTTAATAAGCAAAGGAGTGTTCATAAGAAAGCCAGGAAGACAGGTTTTGCCCCTTCACCCTGATGTGAAAGCCTCCATTCTCTCTGACCTGCCCAGGGCAAACAAGTTATTAATAGACTTCATTTTAGACAGTGAGGAAAGCAAAGTAGACAGATGCTACAGGAGCCAGCTGACTGTGAAAGGTAAATAAGGGAGGAGGGCTGCACGTGGTGTCACGTGACTATAACTCAGCACTCGGGAGGCGAGGCAGGAGGATCACTGTGAATTCAAGGCCAGCCCAGGGTACACTGTGAATTCAAGGCCAGAGTGGATTACACAGCAAGACCCTGATTCAAAAAGAAAAAAAAAAAAGCAGGGTAAGGAAGGTGAAAAGAAGTGGGAGTACAGAGAACCTAACCCTGGAACAAGCTAACTATTCCAGAAACACTTATGAGGGACCTAAGGAATCTTAAAAAAGAAATTGGGAAGTAAGTGGAAATCTAACGCAGGCTTAGTGAAGGGCCTTGAGGTTTTATCTTCAGATTTCCAGGCTTTTTCTATGGAACCCTAAGAAACACACCTCACCAGGCCTAACCCCTCCCTCCTGCTCTGAACTCCCATGGGGCTTTTCTGCCTCCACCATGGGCTTCTCCCCTTCCTCCTACTACTTCACACTGGGGGCCGTGCTTAGAGACCACACACCTGACAGCCCACAACAGGTAACTGCTGAGTAAAAGGGAATGGGAGAGAGTGCTAACGAGCTTGCTTGAGAAGAGTTTAAAAAAAAAGCACTCAGGAAGCTGAGTTAGGAGGATCTCAAGTTCAAGGCCAGCCTGAATTACATACCAAGATCCTGTCTCAGTACCCCCCAAAAAAATTCTTAGAGATGAGGTTGGACGTCCCAGTCTATCAAGAGCCTCCAATATGCCACAGCTGTAATCCCAGCACTCGAGTGGCTGAGACAGGAAGATAGCAAGTACGAGGCCAACATGGGCAATTTAGCAAGACGGTGGCTCAGCACTCCTCGGGTAATCTCAATTCCTAAGAATGCAAACAAATAATAAAATCAAAGCCTCCACTGCTTGCATTCCTAAAACCTCAGATCCAGCTATATACCCTAGGCCACTATATCTCCCCCTAAGAAAGTAACCAAACCCTGTAAGAATGTGTTAAACAATGCCATCCTATACACTGTTGTATAAAGCTGAATAAGTTCTGGGAAAATTTGGCAGTATGTATTTTTTTTAAATATTTATACTCTTTGACCTAATTCCACTTCGAGGAAATCTATCCTATGGAAATACTCCAAAAACTGTTTAAAAGAGGGTGGAAGTCTGCCTCCCAACCAAAACAGCTTTGGCAAAAGAAAAGTCTCTGCAGGCTGCAGCTAAACCTACATAATCTGCCTGGGAAGGGGTGAGGCGATGTTCCAGGAAGGAATTCAGCAACTAGCCCTGCTCAAAGAGTAGGCTGGAGCACCGATGGGCCTCTCCAGAGGATGTTCTAATGTTCTCTCACCCCACAGAGATGTCCCAGGCAGGGAGGCACTCCAGGCACCACAAACCATCAGCCACATTTATAGTTCACTACCAAGCGTAAAAAGGAACTGTCACCTTCAGGCCTTCATCAAATGGAAATCGATGACATGTGAATCAACACTTGATTTAGACTCGGATCTTCTCACCTCTGACCCCACACTTTCTCAGTCACCTCCCCCACACTTGTGAGTAGTGTCTGAGTGCCCTTCACTTGTTAAGAGTTCGCTTCTGGGGCCGGTGAGATAGCTCAGCAGCATAAGTGCCTGCCTGGCAAGTGCAAGGTCCTGAGTTCGACTCCCAGCACCCACATACGAAAAAAGGGCCGGTGATATTGCTCAGCGGCATGGGCGCCTACTGCCGCACGAGGTCCTGAGTTCAACTCCCGGTACCCACAAAAAAAAAAAAAAGAGTTCACTTCTGCATCTTATTGATAATTTGTCCAGCACTTTGGGATAGACGCAAGCACGAGTCAAGGACACACTGAGCAAGCCTCGTTCCAACCTGAGGTCACCTCTCCCAGTTTCGTCTGCTGCTAAACTGCCCACCCAGTTTGTCTTTGAAGGCCAAATGTGACTCTCAACTCAAAATCCAGGCAGTCATAAAACCTGTATAACCTAGAAGCACTAGGGAAAAAATGCTTAATTTTAAAAAGTAAATATTACCAAAAAAAAAAAAGAAAATCACCTGATGCTAGAGCATGGAAATATGTATCGGAAGTATTTATTGCATTTTACTGGCTGGCTCATGAGTAACTGTAGTCATGTGGTGCCTTTCTTTCTCACAAATTAATTTGAAAAGCAATCCAGGCAGCGCCGGGCAGTGCGTCAGTTGCTCACTCCAGCCAGACAGCAAAGTAACATGCAAACTCCCGGAGAGGCCACCTGCTTCCCACCCAGGATGCACGCTGAGATCTCAGGAGGGTGCCCCGTCTCTAGGCAGCACACCCCATCCAAGGTTAATGTGATTGTGCCCAAATTACTTCCCCTACCACGTGCCTCGATTTTTCTGTTCTCATCATGGAAAAAGAACCTGCCCACCATTCTTTCCTGGAGCACAAGACTAAGCAGATCTTTTTTACTAAGTGTCCATCGCTGCTTTGCTCTCTCTATTCTACCAAGATTGTAAGGGAAGAATTATGATCACCTTCTGATTAAGATAAATTGACTCTACATATTAAATTGCCCAAAAGTTTACAGCTGTTAAATGGAGAGCTGACTGGACCTCAGAAAGGTCCGTCTAAAATTCCAAGGGAACGCCAGCAGGTGACAGAGTCCACAGAAGCCTATCCTGGTTTCACCAGCTTTGAGGGAGACCGCAGGTCCTTCTTGTAGGAGTCCTCGCTGCGCCCCGCCCTGCACGGCGCCAATTGGCTAAGCGGCATCGGACACCGCGAGCCACGCGCGCTGTGATAGGGCGCAAGCGGAAGGGCGGGGCTCGCTCGACCCTCAGACTCACTCGCTTATGCTGCGCTTCGATTCGACGCTGGCCTCCTCCCAGCAACGCGGCCCTTCGCTTTCTCTCAATACGTTCGTTAACGGAGGCAGATTGGCTGCAAAGGCTGCGGACCGCAGTACAGAGACCACCAGATAAAACTCTGAGCCTAGCTCTAGCCGCCGCCACCCTCATTGCTGCCGCCATTGTTGCTCTGCCGGCGTGCCTGGGACTAGCGCACCGAGTACGCATGTGCGTAAAGCCGGGGCACGGCTGGGCCTGCGCCTGCGCAGCGTCGGCGGGACGCAGGGATCTGGGGGCTGGGCTACTGAGCGCCGGTGGTAGTGAAAGGTGTGCGTTAGAGGCCTTAGACTGTTTTCAGAGTTATGCAGAAAAAAAGCGGAGGCCTGGCCTTCGGATCTTATGCGCATCTTTCTGCACAGAAGAGGGACTATTTTCGTGTTTTCTTTAGCTACCTAGACCCTCAGCTTAGTGGTCCCTCTTCCTCCAGAAAATGAGCAGATAGTAAGCATTAATTAACCAACCATAATTGAACACTGTGCCACATGTTGCTTTTTGCACTTACCATTAGCTAGCCCATATTTTCATTTCACAAGTGAGGCAAATGAAGCAGAGAGGGGTAGAATGATTTGATCTAGAGCCAAGACTGAAGATATGATAGAGCCAGGATTCAAACTCAGAGACTCAAATTCTATTAAGTATACGTCAGGTATTGAGCACGGGAACTTTAACTTACAGTGACTCCGTCTCTAAGAAAACCCTGTTTAACAAGTGTCATTTGTTTTGTTTTGTTTTTTAAAGAATGGTAAAACAGTCCGGGCGTGGTGGCACACGCCTGTAATCCCAGCACTCGGGAGGCTGAGGCAGGAGGATCACTGCGAGTTCGAGGCCAGCCTGGGCTACAAAATGAGTTCAAGTCCAGCCTGAACTGCATAGTGAAACCCTGTCTCAAAAAGTCAGGGAAAAAAAAAAAAGGTAAAACAATCTTTATTCAGGACCCTCTTAGACTAAGGACTACTGCAGTGAGAGAGATTGAGATTAACTGGAACACAAAGAAAAGGGGTTTATAGCCAAGAAGCAGGGAAGGAGGTTAAAAGGAAACTTCAGGGGAAAGTGAGACTGGCTAAACCTATCTAACAGGGATCTTGCTGAAGGCAGGCCAGGGTACTCAAACATCACCTACGGCATGGCGGAAGATTCAAAACCTGATCAGATATGAAGTGATCAGATACCAACTGTGGAGGATTCCGGCACGACTAAGCAAGATTCTTGCTGAAACTAGACTCTACAAGGAAGGACCTTGGGAGCCCAAGGTCAGGCCTACTCAAGAAAAAACTCAGTAGAGCCTGGCCAAAGTTTGGTCTATGGAGAGAATCTTGTCAACACAGCAGTTTCAGGGTCAGGTTGAAAATGCAAATTCTGAAGTGCTCAGATTTCACCCCAGACCTGTTACTGGGTTCTAGGGATTCCTTCTAGAGATTCCATGTTCTTCTTGTCCTGAACTAAGAATTGGACAAAACAAACACAAGAGGTAGCAAAGTTTTACATTTATTAAAGGTAGGAAAAGAAACATGCTCTGCAGTGGAAGTGTGGGCCAATTAAAAGTAGGAAAAGAAGTACACTCTGCAGGGTGGGAGCCCAGCACTGTGAAAGAGTGCAGGAGCCTAGAGCTTAATGGCAGCCATCTTTTGTATTGTCTACTCCTGAGGCTGAGATCAGATCTAGGCTGTCCTATGAAAAACCTGCTTCAGTTCTGGCAAGAAGAATTAAAGATAGTATTTTCTGATTGGTCCCAGGTGCAGGGCTTTGGGAATTGTTCTGTGTATGTCTCCTAGAACTCCATGATTGACAGGTCATGCCCCCTTGCCCAGACAGTTTGCCATGCCCTAATCTTCTGTCTCTGACTTACTGAATCAGTAATGGGACATGGCCAGTGATCTGTTTTAGCAGATAATTTTAATTCTGATGCTTAGTGAAATTTAAGAATCACTGCCTGAGGGGTTTGAAACTGAACCATTGAGAGCTTAGGCATCTGTTTCCCCAACTAACAGGCAGGTGTTCAAGGCAAAGTACAAGGTACATAGTTCTCATTCTTAACCACAGAAAACTGCTGAAGTTGATCATTAACCCTTCCAAGACCCAGCTCACAGCCAGAACCTTCATAAAGTCCAAATTCTGGCCTAAGACTTTAATGTTAATGGAATTCAACTCAGCAAACATTTTTGAGCTTCTATGTGCCAAGAGCTGATTATCAATGCTGTGTTTCCTGGAAGAGGAATTGTTGTCCAGATGTACAGGAAAGCTAAAGGTCCAAGGCCTGAAGTCTTCTGGCCAGACAAGGCCCACATACATCTGTCTGACTTAACAGGTGCTACTACACCTACATTTGGATCTCTGCTTTAAGGATCTCACCAACCTAGAAAATAAACAAATGGCTGGTCTTGGAGAACATGAGAATTTGGGCAATGCTAAGTGTGTCATGGACAATATCTCCAAGAAGGTAAATGCATGTTAAGGAATAGGAGCAGTGTGAGCAAAAGCCTGGTGTGTTCAGATTCATGCACACACATACACAACTTGGTTGTGTCCCTAGCTTTTGGGGGAATGATGATGAGATTGGAAAGGGATCGTGGAATTGGACTGTGAAGAGTTTGACATGTCCAGAATTGGGACTTGATTTGGGCTGGGGGCAGCACCTTGTAGGTTCCTCTCTGAAAGCACATTACCCACTGTGTTAAATTGGTTAGCTGTCTTTCCAGCTAGAAGGCAGAGATTTCAGCCAGCTTGCTCACAACTGGTCCCTACACTTGAAACATGGTCCAAAACATAGGAGCCTTCACAATGTATTTGTGATGTTGAACTGAGTGAACAAGGCAACTTCATGTAGGTCTGGAGGTTTTCACCTACTCCTATACATGCTTTCAGCCTCTGCTTGGATATTATCTCCTCCAAGCAATTTATCCTGATCCACCCTCTGCTGGGGCTAGGGTAAGCATTGATCCCTCAGGGAAGCAAGGAACATTTTGTATTCAAGTAACTAGTGGTTAGCGAAAAGTCTGAAACACTGAACCTTACTGCTTCTTCCCACTCTTCCTTCCCATCTTCTTTCTCCTTGTATCAGTCTGTTTTCACTACTATAGTGAACTACCTGGAGCAGGTACTTTATAAACAAAAGAGTTTTATTTTGGCTCACAGTTTGGGAAGTTGGAAATCCAAAAAGTATGGAGCAGTTTCTCACAAGGGACCCCTTGGCATGATGTGGCATCACATCATGATGGCAGTGTGTGTAGATCTCTGTCTGTGTGGTCTCTCCCTCTCCTCAGAAAGCCACCAGAATTCAATCATTGGTCCCCCCCTAATTGTTTAATCATATAACTTCCCAAAGACCTGACCTCAGATTAAGTTTCTAGTATCTGATTAGTATTAACATATGACTTTGGGGATTGAATTCCTGCATGACTTGGGAGGACAAATCATATTCAAACCGCAGCACCCACTTCTTTCTCATCCTCCTCTCTGTCCTAGTGACCTACCCATGGGCATTCCATCCATAGTTCTATACATCTGTAATACTATTCCTCCCACCTCAAATGCAAGTCCCAACCTGGGGGGGGTTGGCTACAAGGAAGGTTCTACTATCCAGGAATTGGCCTCTTGAATGCTCTGATCTGCTTTCCTCCTGTATGCCTTGGTCTGCTTTCCTGTCCTTAGTCCCACTAGAAGATTTCTATTCTCGAGTTATTTCTCTAATGTGAGAAAGGAATTAGCCTGCTCTGTCTTTAGTTTTCTTGGTTTTTGAGACAGTAGAGTTGAAAATCTGGAGTCAGAGTACCTGTCTGCAGCCTGGGTGCCATGGTGCATGCCTATAATCCCAGAACTCCTGAGGCTGAGGTAGGAGAATCATAAGGTTGAGGCCAGCCTAGGCTACAGAACAAGTTCAAGATCAGTCTAGACTCGGGCCGGTGAGATGGCTCAGCGGCTTAAGCGCCTGCCTGGCAAGCGCGAGGGCCCGAGTTCGACTCCCGGATCCCACATACAAAAAAGGGGCCGGTGATATCGCTCAGCGGCACGGGCGCCTGCTGGCGCACGAGGTCCTGAGGTCGACCCCCCGGTACCCACAAAAAAAAAAAAAAAAAAAAAAAAAAAAAGATCAGTCTAGACTAATAGCAAGATCTGTCTCAATAGCAACAACAACAAAAAGAATATCTGGCTGCAAATCTTGCTTCTGCCCTCACTTCTTGAGTAACACAAGATATTTCACATTAGGGCCTCAGTTCCCTCTGTAACCACGTAGAGGGGATGGTCTATGAAAGCCCTGAGTTCTCGCCTCTCTTCCATAACATAAAACAACATAACAAGAGCCCAGTCATTGGTGTCAGACCAGCTGTATTAAATTCCAACTCCCAGTTACTACTGTGTAATCTTGGAAAACTTAGCCTCAGTTTCCTCTTCTGTAAAATGGGAGTGTTAGTTCTACCTCATGGAGTTGTAAGGTTTAATTGTGAGCATGTACATGAAATAACTAACATAATGCCTGGCAAATGCAAAGTGTTCCTTGCAAGTTACTTAATGTGTGCTAGTAGCTCCCTGAGGTAGTTGTAGCCCCTGAAATTCTTGTGAATACTCCTCAGAGAAGAATGAGAACACAATTCATGGTATTTATCTACTTTCTTCCAGAAGGAGCGAGGGTGGGGAGAAGACAGTGAGATAGGCACATTTTCTGGTCATTCCAGCAGGGTTAGTGACTACTTTCAGCCAGGACAAGTGTGATGCAAGGAAGAAATAAGTGAAAGAGGTCACATGTATTTAGTCTAGATCTTCAGAAAACCAGATGCTAAGAAGGGAATCAGGATACAAAAAAAAAAAAAAACAGTGAGGGAGCCACCTGTGTGTCGGCAGTGGAGAGAGAAGCTAGGGCAGTGGTGGCAAACCTATGACATGCGTACCGCAGCAGGCACGCAGAGCCGTCTCAGCACACAAGCCAAGCATATGAGCCGTTTTTTCTAAACTAAACCTTCAGTATTTGGGTTTAATTACAGTATTGGCACTTTGCGATAAATAAGTTGGTTTTGGGGTGCAGTTTGGGCACTTGGTCCCTAAAAGGTTTGCCATCCTGGGCTAGGGAACTGTGGGAGAGTCATCACGTCACAGTGCAAGTCTGACCTCCAGTCAGAGAGGAGGAGGAAAGGGAAGTGGGTGGGAGATTCGTGGACTCCTGCGCAGTGTGTTTCTTTGCTTGGTTGGTTGATTGTTTGTTTTTTTGAGCAGAGTATTGGTACATAGTCTAGGCTGGCCTTGAACTCACTATATAGCCCAAGCTAGCCTTAAACTTGAGATCCTCCTGCTTCAACCTCTCAAGTACTAGGATTATGGGCACACACCACCATGCCCAGTTCCTGTGCAGTTTTTTTTTAATTCATAGGGGGGTGGGGGTTGTGGGTACTAAGGATTAAACCCAGGGCCTTTGCACTGAGCTACATTCCCAGCCTTTTTTTTAAATCTTTTTTTAAAAATTAGGGCCCGGGATATAGCTCAGCAGCACAAGCACCTGCCTGGTAAGCACAGGTCCTGAGTTCGATTCCTGCTACCAAAAAAAAATTTCATCCATGTTTGTAGTACATAACGATTACATTCATTGCGGGGAGTTACAATGAATGTGTGGGGGTACACGTACATAACACATCTTTTTTTTTTTTGTGGGTACCAGGGGTCGACCTCAGGACCTCGCGTGCCAGCAGGCACCTGTACCGCTGAGCAATATCACCGGCCCTTTTTTGTATGAGGGTTCCGGGAGTCGAACTCGGGCCCTCACGCTTTCTGGGCAGGCGCTTACGCCACTGAGCCATCTCACCAGCCCCATAACACATCTTAATCCCATCCCTTTCTAAAAAAATTTCGAGGATGGGCTTGAACTTGTAATCCTCCTGCCTCAGCCTCCCAGAATGCTAGCATCACACACATGCACCACCATGCCCGGCTTCCTGTGCAATTTTAAGGAAAGTTCAGAAAGGCCACAGGGAAGTCCTGGAGTCCAAGCATTCCCACCCTTATTTGGCCAGAAGCTGCATGACAAGGATGTGGTCTCAGTACAAATTCACGGTGAATTCCACAGCAACAGCTGGGCCTCAGTCAATGCAGTCCAGGTACCTTCTCACTAAGTCAGTTTTGGGTACTTAGGAATAAAGGGTGTGAGAGGAAATTGTTTTAAAGAGCAGCTGTTATTTATTGGGCCGGTGAGATAGCTCAGCAGGCATAAGCGCCTGCCTGGCAAGTGCAAGGTCCTGAGTTCAACTCCCGGAACCCACATAAGGGAAAAAAAGGGCCGGTGATATCACTCAGCGGCACAAGTGCTTGCTGGCAAGCACAAGGTCCTGAAGTCAACTCCCAGTACCCACATAAAAAAAAAAAAAAAAAAAGAGCAGCTGTTATCTATGTAAAAATAAGGGGGGATTTAAAAGATTTTAATTGTGCATTAATAATGCACTTCTCTCCTTGATGTTGTTTAGCTTTATTAACTGAAGAAAAATGAACTTTAAATTCACATTTTTCTTTCTGAGCTGTGTTTCCTTAACTGCTGAGATTTGGCCACTGGATCTCTGGCTTAAGTTCCAGTTAAAATCATTACCAAGTCCTGGAACCTGAGTTTCCCAAGACCACACAGGTTTCTGAAGGCATCTTGAGAAATCCACATCCTTTCTAAGACCAAGGGGGTCTCTCTGTGGGAGATGGGCAGAGCTGGTCTGCCCCTTTTTCCAGAGCCACTTCTGCACCATTCTTCCAATCTTGCAAAGCTGCTATTCCGTTGAAGTTTTTGCCATTTGTAGGTACCACCCTTTCGGTTCTCCTCTGACAACTACAACACACCCTTCTCCTATGACTTCCACGTCAGCTCACTTTTCCCCTTTGGTGCCTTTCACCACCGTTCTGAGAGACTCCATCAGCCTTCATCCTGGTATCTTTCAACTTCTCTGTTGGGAATTCCCCAGCCTCCTCCAAGTGAGGAGCCTTCAACTTTGCCCCCCTTTAGCCGCCCACACCCTGGGCCTTGTAATCACTAAGAACTGCTCCACTTTCAGGAGCTGGAACCTGGCAGTTCTCAAACCTGGCATGCTTCAAACTGAATCTGGTCCATCCTCTCAATATGACCTTTTAATTCCTTGGAATAAGTAAACTGTGCCTTATCAAGGACCCTGTCTTCTCTCAACACCCTTGATTTTCCATCTAGATCACCATGCCCAGGCCCAACCCTGGGGAACCCTTCTTTTGGAACATTCTAATTCTGCTCACCATTGCCCACAGCTGCTGGCAGAAATTTAAAGAATCATAGTAGGTTTCTTTCATTTTCCTCGAGCTGCCACAACAACTCACCACCAAACTGATGATAAAACGACAGAATTTATTCTTCCTCAGTTCTGAGAACGAGGAATCTGAAATCAAGATGTCTGCAGGGCCACACTTCAAAGGCTCGGGGAGAATCCTTTCTTGCCTCTCTCAGCTCCTGGTAATGCAGTGTTCCTTGTTCGAGGCAGCGTAACACGAGTCTCGGCCCCCATCTTCACATGGCCTGCTTCCTTGTCTCAGTGTCTGTGATTTCCCTCCCCTTTTTCATACTCAGATACCAGTCATTGAAAATAAGTTTCATCCTAAATCCAGGATGACCTCCCCTAGAGATCTTTAACTTAATTACATTTGTAAAGACCCTATTTACAAGTAAGGTCACATCCACAAGTACCAGGATTTAAGACTTGGGTACATTCAACTCACTACAACAGGTCACTACAGATTCTTGCTATTCCTTGCTATTCTCTTGAACCCCCCTATGTGTCCAAATTCCATGCATCAAGTTCCGAAAGCATTCCTCAAAGTGTTTTCATGATTTCCCAGATATGAACATCTCTTCTTTTCTTCTTTCTTGTTTTTTTTTTTTTAGTACATATTTGCAGTACATAATGTTTACATTTCTTGTGTGGAGTTAGAACATGTACATAACACATCATAATTCCTTTTTTTGTCCCATTTCCCTCCCCTTCTTCTCCACTTCCTCCATCTCTTAATCCCCTTCCCATTTGGGAAAGATCTATCTCCCTGCTTCCTATTATCTAACTTTATTTTGTTCTTTATTTATAAGTTAGGTTTCTCATATAAGAGGAACCAGGAGATATTTAAGCTTGTGTGTCTGATTTATTTCACTTAACATTATGTTCTCAAGGTGCATCCATTTTCCTAGATGATTCCAGTTTATCCTTCCTTAGGGCAGAGTAGTACTCCATTATATGTGCATACCACATTTTCTTTATCCATTCATCTGTTGATGGACATACTGTATAGGCTGCTTTGAAAATTTAGCTGTTATGAACTCTGCTGCTGTAAACAAGAGTATGCATATATCACTGTAATATGATGTCTTTAACTCTTTCAGGAAGATACTTAGTTGGGTCAAATGGAATATGTAGTTTTGTTTTTATTTTTGTTTTTGTTTTGTTTTGTGTTTTGAGACAGGGTCTCATTATGTAGCCCAAGCTGGCTTCGAACTCACAGTGATCCTCCTGTCTCAGCCTCCCAAGCACTGGGATTACAGGCATGCAACCATGTAAAACTACTAGCTAGTAGTTTTTTTGAGGAATCTCCATACTGGTTTCCATAAAGGTTGTGCTAGTTTACACTCCCATCAACAATGGGGAAGGGGCCAGGCATGATGGCACACTCCTGTAATCCCAGCACTTGGAGGCTGAGGCAGGAAGATCACTGAGTTCGAGCCCAGCCTAGGCTACACACTGAGTTCAAGGCCAGTATGAACTACATAGGGAGATCCTGTCTCAAAAAAAAAAAAAAAAAAAAAAAAAAACCCCAACAAACAAACAAACAAAGAACAATGGAGAAGGGTTCCTTTTTCCCTGCAGTGACACAAGCATTTGTTATTAAATTCCTCGATGATGACCATTCTTTCTGGGGTAAAATGAAATCTCAGTGTTGTTTTAATTTACATTTCTCTAACAGCCAGAGATATTGAACATTTTTTCATGTATTTATTGGCCATTTGTACTTCTTCTGTGAAGTATCTATTCATTTCAGTTGCCTATTTTTCAGTTGGGTTTTTTATTTGAGAGGGTCTAATTTTTTTGAGTTCTTTGCGTATTCTATGTATTACTGTTCTTTCTGAGGACTAGCTGTCAAAACAGTTTTCCCATTCTGTAGGGTATCCCTTCACTCTCTTGGTTGTTTCTTTTGGTTACAGAAGGCTTTTAATTTGATCTGATCCCATATGTTAATTGTTGGTACTATTTCCTAGGCAACTGGGGCTCAGTTCAGAAAGTCCTTACCTATGCCTATAACTTCAAGAGTTTTACCTATTTTATCTTCCAGCAGATTAAGTGTTTGTTTTAACATTTCGTTCTTTGATCATTTTGATTTTAGTTTAGTATAAGTGTAGAGTCAATCTTCTGCATGTGGGTAGCCAGTTTTCCAAATGTCATTTATTAAAGAGGGAATCTTTTCTCCAGTATATGTTTTTGGCCTCTTTCTCAAAGATCAAATAGTTGAATGTGCTTGGGTTATTTCTATCACTGTAGCTTTGTAATATAATTTGTTTTTTAACTTTTAAAAATTTTATTAGCACGTTTGCATTACATGCAGTTGACAATCATCTTGGGGTGTGGGTACATGTACATGCTATAGCTTATTTCTTTTCTTTTTAATCCCCTTCCCCTTGTTGCCCCTGTCCCTCCCTCCTCCTCTAATTCCCCTGTCCCAATTTTCATTCTGGTTGATATTAACCTTAGCTGATGTTATGGTATATAATGTTTACATTCATTGAGGTCATTAGATTCCTATACATGGCATATCTTTATTCTACTTATTTCCCTTTTCTCTCCTCCTCACCCCGCGTCCTTACATATTATAATTTCAAGTTCAGGATTGTGATGTCTCCCACTTTGCTTTTGTTATCCTGGACTGCTTTTTCTATTCTGGGTCTGTAGGAAACCAGCCACAAGATTATCCCTGACTAGGGAGGGCAGGGCGAATGAGGATGAAAGACAAAAAGACACAGAGTTAGTTTAGAATGCAGGGCCAGGGGGCTTTTGCCTTTAGTGGACAGAGGGTCCTGAGTATTCGGCTCACCTTGCTTTTATTCACTTAGACACGTGAGCAAGCAATTAGAGTAGTACAAGATTCATCTCCCTCCTATTATCTATAGTATATGACCAAGTAAACAACCAGATCTCAGCTGTGTTGACTTTTCCCTGGAACTTGCAATGTGCCAGCATGCCGGCTTATTATCTGGTCTCCTACATGTGTCTCTTCTGGTTCCATATGAATTTTAGGATTGTTTTCTCCAGTTCTGTGACGAATGCTGTTGGGATTTTGGTTAGAATTGTATTAAATCTCTATATCAATTTATGATATGGCTATTTTGACTGTACTGATTCTCCCCTTCCATTTGCTGATGACCTCTTCAATTTCCCTTTTCAGAGTACATTGTAGAGATCTTTCGCTACCTTAGGTTAGTTCTTAAGTATGCAATTTTTCTTGGTCCTAATGTGAATAGTATTGTTTTCCTAATTTCTTTTTCAGTGGGCTCATTGTTAGTATACAGGAACATTATTGATTTTTGTGTGTTGATTTTGCATCCTGCTACATTACTGAATTTGTTATTAATCCTAAGAGTCTTCTGGTAGATTTGATGGAGTCTTCTATGTAGAAGATCTCACATATCCCTTTTATTTCTTTTTCTTGCCTAATTGTGTTTGCTAATGTTTTTGGGGTTTTTTGTTTTTTGGTACTGGGATTCAAACTCAGGACCTCGCGCTTGCCAGACAGGCACTTATGCCACTTATGCTGAGCTATATCACTGGCCCTCCTGCTAATGTTTTGAATACTATGTTGAACAGGAATGGTGACAGTGGACATCCTTGTCTTCTTCAAGATTTTAGAGGGAAAGCTTTCACTTTTTCCCCATTTGTTACAATGTTGGCAGTAGGTTTATTATAAATTGCTTTTATCGAATTGAGATAAATTCCTTATATACCTATTTTCTTCAGTGTTTCTATCATTAAAAGATGTTGGATTTTGTCAAAGGCTTTTTCTGCGTCTACTGAGATGATCATGTGATATTTTTGTGTTTGCTTCTGTTTACGTGATGAATGACATTTATTGGTGTGCATATGTTCAACCATCCTTGCACCCCTGAATGAAGCCTACTTGATCATCATGTATGATCTTTTTGATGATTAATTGCATTCTGTTGGCCAGTACCTTGCTGACAATTTTCGTATCTATATTCATTAAAGAAATGGGTCTGTAGTTTTAGTTTTGGGGGGAAGGGGGTTTGGATCTTTATCTGGTTTTGGAATCAGGAAAATGGTGGCTTCCTGGAATGACTTTTGTAGTATACTTCCCTTTCAATTTCATTAAAAAGCTTGGAGAATATTAGGGTTGGAACTTCCCTGAAATTTTTGTAGAATTCAGTAGTAACCTGTTTGGACCTGGGCTTCTCTTAGTTGGTAGGTTATTTATTACTGCTTCAGTTTCATTGCCTGTTATTGGATTTTCAGGCAATGAAAACTTTTTAATATTCTTGACTCATTTTTGGTAATTCATATGTGTCTAGAAATCTGTTACTTCTAAATTCTCCAATTTATTGGTTTACAAGTTTGTGAAGTAGTTGTTAATAATTTCTTATATTCGGGCACTGTCTGTTTTGACTTTACCTCTTTCATTTCTAATTACATTGATTTGGGTCTTTTGTCTCCTTATTTGGGTTAGATTGACTAAGGGTTTGTCTATTTTGTTTATTCTTTCTTTCCTTTTTTTTTTTTTTTTTTTTTTGAGGCAAATTCTCACTATGTAGTTCAGGCTGGCCTTGAACTCAGTATGCAGCCCAGGCTGGCATTGAACTCACAGCAATCCTCCTGCCTCGGCCTCCCAATTGCTGGGACAATAGGCATGCACCACCATGCCCAGCTTTGTTTATTCTTTCAAAGAACCAACACTTTGATTCACTAATTTTTGTATTTTTTTGTCTCAATTTCTTTGATTTCTGCTCTCACCTTTTTTTTTTTTTTGTGGGTACCGGGGGTCAACCTCAGGACCTCGCGCGCCAGCAGGCGCCCGTGCCGCTGAGCGATATCACCGGCCCCTCTTTTGTATGTGGGTTCCGGGAGTCGAACTCGGGCCCTCGCGCTTGCCAGGCAGGCGCTTACGCCGCTGAGCCATCTCACCGGCCCTGCTCTGATCTTTTTAATTTCCTTCCTTGTACTAGCTTTGGATTTGGATTGTTCTTGTTTTTCTAGGACCTTGAGGCGAATCATTAGGTTATTTATTTGGACTCAACTGTTTTTGTGGTATGAGAATTCACAGCTGTAATCTTCCCTCTTAGGGCCGATTTCACTGTGTCCCATAAATTCTAGTATGTTGTAATGGCATTATCATTTAGTGTTAGAAACTGTTTTATTTCTTCCTTGATTTTTTCTATAACCATTGTTTACTTAAGAGCATATTTAGTTTACATGTATTTGCATAATTTCTGTGTTTTCTTTTGTCATTTATTTCTAACCTTGTTGCACTGTGGTCTGATAATATGCATGGTATAATTTCAATTATTTTACATTTACTTCAGGTTGATTTATTGGCTAGTATATGGTCTATTTTGGAGAAAGTTCCATGTGTTGCTGAAAAGAATTTATATTCTACTGTTGTTGGGTAGATCACTCCATAGATATCTATTAAGTCCATTTGTTCGAAGGTGTTGTTTAACTTTAATGTTTCTTTGTTGATTTTTTTTTTTGGTACCAGCAATTGAACCCAGGGCCTTGCGCTTGCCAGGCAGGCGCTGTGCCACTGAGCTATATCTCTGGCCCTTCTTTGATGATTATTTTTTTGGTCTAGTTTATCTGTCTCTGTGATTGTGGGGTATTTAGGTCTCCCGCTAGAATTTTGTTTATGTTTATCTGGTCTTCTACGTCCAGTCATACTTATTTATGAAGTTGGATCTGCCTTTGTTTGGTGCATATATGTTAATAATTGTTACCTCTTCCTGTTGGATTGTTCCCTTAATCAATATGTAATAACCGTCTTTGCCTATTTTGATCAGTTTTGGCTTAAAGTCCACTTTGTCTGAATATAGGATAGCTGCTATATTCAGGTTACTGTTTTATGGAATTTTGTTTTCCATCCTTCATTTTTAGTCTATTAGTTTCTTTTTGGGTTAAATGTGTTTCTTGTATACAACATGCCGTTGGATTCTATTTGTTGGTCATTTTCTGCCAGTCTGTGTTTTTTGATTGGAGAATTAAGACCATTCGTATTGAGAGTTAGTACTGAGAGGTACTGACTTATTCCTGTCATTGCATTATTTTCCTTTTGCTGATTCCCTATATTTCTCTCCTACTTAACTGCTCATCCTACCTGGTGCATTCATTCTATTAGACCTTTTGTCATTGTTATCTTCATTGTCTCTTCCTAGGATATTCTTGAAAATATTTTGGAGGGCTGGTTTGGTGGCCATGACTTTCTTTAGGTGTTCTTTATCATGAAAGTATCTTATTTCCCCATCAATTTTGAAAGAGAGTTTTGCAGGATATATCAGCCTGGGATGGAAATTTTCTGTTTTTCAGGGCCCAAAACACACACTTCACCCAAGCTCCAAGCTGTTCTGGACTTGGAGGAATTTTTTTTTTTTTCTGTTTTTCGTTTGTTTGTTTGTTTGTTTTGAGAAATCTGGTGTAAATCTAATAGATTTTCCTTTATATGTGTTTTTGTTTTGCTTTTCTAACTGCTTTTAAGATTCTGGAGGCCAGTGAGATAGCTCAGCGGCATAAGTGCCTGCCTGGCAAGCGTGAGGTCCTGAGTTTGACTCCCGGAACCCACATACGAAAAAAGGGCTGGTGATATCGCTCAGCTGCATGGGCGCCTGCTGGTACACGAGGTCCTGAGGTCAACCCCCGGTACCCACAAAAAAAAAAAAAAAAAAAGATTCTGTTCTTATGCTGGGCTTCTAGGATTTTGACTATGATGTGTAATGAAGAGGTTATTTTCTGATCATGGCTATTTGGCTGTTATCTATATGTTAAGTTATTTTCCCTTATTTGGAAAGTTTTCTTGTATTATTTACATAAACAGATTTTTTCTATGTCATTTGTGCTGTCTTCTGATTTTCCACTAATTCTGAGTAATCTTAGTCTTCTTTGTGTCATCTAGCAGCTGGACCCATTTTTCATGTTCCCTTGTCACTTTTAACATATCACTTATCAATTGATAACTGATAATAGCCCTCTCTTCTAGTTCTGACACTCTGTCCTCACATTGGTTACTTCTGCTTCCCATACTCTTGATAGAATTTTTAATATCCTGAATTTCTATTTAGAGCCTTTTCATGAACTCTAATTCTTTTCTATGCTGGTCATAAATGTTTTCTATCATTTTGTTTAGCTCTTCTAACTTTTTATTAGTGTCTCTGTGGACTTGCTGATCATTTTCTTTATTCAACCCAATACCTGTTTACTTATATCTTCTTTGAACTTGCCAAGTGCCTTATTGATCTGTTTTATTATCTCTCCTGATAACATTTCAAATACTGTAGGTATGTGGCTTTTGGTTTTCTTCCCCTTTCATGCCCCATGGATCAGCTTTGGGGGAGTTGGGAGTTTTTGGAGGCCTTTTGTTGGTTTGTCTTCTCATGTTTCTAGTTTTTGTTTGTTTGTTTTTGTGTTGAGGGTTGTGGGTTGATTACAGCTGAAAGCATTGCTTCTAGGACAGAAACCTCTTTTGTTAATGTCTCCTTTTCAGGGGGGTTTTCTGAAAGTGGCTACCTATTGGCCTTTGTCTCCATTCCAGGATCCAACTACCTCTGCTTACTTGTTGTGATGGGAAGTTGTAGCATATTTGGCCTAGTATCCCAGTCTCCAGGAATGGGCCACACTATTTTAAATTAATTGGCATCCCAAGAAAACCAATTAATCAATTACAGCATCAAGTACAAACTGAGTATTGAGAAACCCTAAAGACCAATAATGTACCATTCTTTTTTTTTTTTTTTTTTTATGTGAGTACCGGGGGTTGAATTCAGGACCTCGCGTGCCAGCAGGCGCCCGTGCTGCTGAGCGATATCACCGGCCCTTTTTTCGTATGTGGGTACCAGGAGTCGAACTCAGGACCTTGCGCTTGCCGGTCAGCCACTTACGTCACTGAGCCATCTCACCGGCCCTAATGTACCATTCTTAATCATAGAAAAGAGATCTATAATTATACTATGAACACTAAGACAAACCAAATATTGACCTACTATTGGACTACAGCAAATACCTATTAAATGGAACAATTTTGCCTATACTAACAATATAATAGTATTCACCACAATATGATAAAGTTAACAAGCTATATAGAGATCCATACTTAATATTTATATTAGTATAAGTAGAGGAAGTGGGAAACTGGAGATCAAAAAAAGCAAAATTCAAAAAATTAATTAATGGCATATGAGAAGGAGGAGAGAAAGTGAGGTGGCGGTTCTATCAGGATAATGTTATAGAACAGTCACAGGAAAAATGAACAAGAAAAAGAAGAAAAAAATAAACAGAGGGCAAAATACAGGAATTAAAAGAATGATAAGAAGAAAAAAAGTTGAAAGGGGAAAATAGAAAAGGAAAGAAAAGAAACTAAAAGAAAAAAAGGGAGAAAAAACCCCAAACCTCCAAAAAACCAGATGAAGGAAAGATAAAAATCATAAAAAATAGAAAAATCAAAAAAAGATTGAGTCAAAGAAAAAATTTCTATGTTTTTGTATAAGAGGTTTCTTTCCAAGATCTGCAGTCCTGTGATCCAGGCAGTAATGATTTTTCTCCACCTAGCTTTAGCCCCTGTGGGTTTTTGAGGTGGCTTCCCTGTACCAGAGGCACCTCTATCAATTCACCCCAGACTGTGGTTACTGTCCAAGCCAAGGCATGGGGACGGGAAACACAATCAGCCCTCTGGTCTCTGCTGGATGTTGGTAGATGAGAAACACAATCAGCCCTCTGGTCTCTGCTGGATGTTGGCCACAGGGTGGGGGTTCAAGCGGACTGTTGGACTTAACATCCATGGTCACAGGGTCTGGTTTCCTCTCCCCAGGCATTGTCCATGTCGTCCCTCCTTCTGCTTCCCAGTTTCCCAGCTTGGTCAGCCCTGTGAAGCACAATTCTGCCTTGTATACATGAGCCCCTCTGGTGATTGTCTCATTCTCTTCTCCACCATGTTCAGTCCTTTGCTTGAGGCTTTCTCCTGCCTTCCCTCCAGGCCCACTAGATATTCTTAACTTTCTTCAACAACACTCCCTTTATCTTTTTTCTTTTTTTTTCCTAATGGCTTTAGTTCCTTCCTTGTAACATCCAACATACCTTTCATCCCACAAAATTTTGCATTCTTCTTTTGTATTCCCACAGTTCATCCCTACCTCTATGACACTACCTACTCAATATGTTGTTTTAAAATTACTTCTTCAGATTTTTCTGGTGACCTCATCCTTCCTATCCACTGTGCACTCCAGGTCTGCATGGATTTAATACCTGGTAATGAGGTTGGGATGTATGGCTTTAGAACTGTTACATAACTAGGTATACCTAGCTAGAATGGTGCAAGATATAAAAATGGATATGGCTTCAAAAAGCCCTTGATTCGGGCCCGTGATATAGCTCAGTGGCATAAGCACCTGCCTGGCAAGCGCGAGGTCCTGAGTTCGACTCCCACTACCGACATTAAAAAAAAAAAAGCCCTGGGGGCCGGTGAGATGGCTCAGCGGCTTAAGCGCCTGCCCGGCAAGCGCGAGGGCCCGAGTTCGACTCCCGGAACCCACATACGAAAAAGGGGCCGGTGATATTGCTCAGCGGCACGGGCGCCTGGTGGCGCCCGAGGTCCTGAGGTCGAACCCCCGGTACCCACCAAAAAAAAAAAAAAAAAAAGCCCTTAATTCACAAGAACAGTTCCATCTAGCCTCATTATATTAGTTATTCTGTTGCTGGATCACAATACCCAACATTCACAACTTAAAGGAAGACAGATTTAATTTGGCTCACATTTTAAGGGTATTCAGTCTATGCTGGTTCAACATAGAAACATCACGGTGGAAATGCATGGTGGAGCAAAACTCTTAGTTTGTGGGGGCTGGGAAGCAGAGCAGGGGAACAGTGCCAGAGTGGAAGGGGAAAAGGGCCAGACATAGATCCTAAGGTCATGTTCCATGACTCACCCAGACACACTCAGAAATGTGCTCCACCAATCCCCTGGGCAGATCCCAAAACCAATTAAATTGATATTCTACCCTAACCACCACACTTGCCTTCTGAACATACTGAGTCTACCACCCTTGAGGATGACCTTTCCCATTTCAACCAAAACAGCTTTAGTGATTCTCTTAATTTCTAAATGTTGATACTATGTTGGATTTAAGCTGAAATGCAGCCATGATACAAGAAGTATTCTTTGTCTTCCCCTTCATCTTCTTCCTATTCCTTTTCTAGCCACTTAGAAAATTCTAAGGTAGGAGTCATTATACTAGCTTTAGAACAGTTTCTTTTAATCAGAGGCTTTCTTTTCTTCTGTGATGCCAACTCCATTTCTAAAGTTTACATTAATTATGTTAATTTCACAATCATTTCTGCTATCATGAGTGATTTTGAGATTTTGATGTGTATTATGCTGTTCTAAAGCAACTAAGGTCAACATCTAGAAACTGGAAAAAATTCAGCTATTTGTAGATAACTCCTCAATGGATTATAAGCTTCTTCAGGGTAAGGATTCTGTCATTCTTATTTGTGTTTTCAGTACTCAGTGGTAGTTCCTAACCCATGGAAGGTATTTAGTCACCGAACGGACTGTTCCTCTCACTACTTCCATTTCTCTGGAAAGATACAATTATCTAACCTTTGGCTCTATGACTAGAAACAGTTTTTTTCCCATGGAGCATGGGAAACCTATCTAGTTTCCCAAGGTGGTGTTGACATTTGAGATGTATTCACTGGGGAACATCAGTAATAAAGATAATTACTTTTCAGTAGCGTATGGTTTTTCCCATCCAACTCCTCCAAAGTTTCAAACTTATGATTGGTGCAAGTGTGACCCTGAGATACTGAGCAAAAAAAGGAATGTTGGAAAGAAGCGTCTTAGTTCATGGTACAGCTCAAGGAAAGTCAGCAAGATAGCCACATGGAGTAATGCCACCACTGTCAATTCTGCTATCACATTTGGTTTGATATTTTAAAGAGAAAAAGAGTGGATGAAGGGAAGGGAAGAAAAAGGGGAAAAAAAACCTCATTGTGCTTGAAGGTTTAGAAAAAGCTGCAACAGAACTTGACTCTAGCTTTGGAGGGGTGTCCAATGTAGATGGGAAGGATAGTATAGATGGAAACTGATTTTGGATACTTCATGAAGAAATTAATTATTGGAAAAAAGGAATTGTCAAGAAGACTGGAAAAAAGTAAAAAAAGCAAAATCTAGAAGTAGAAAAATACAACTAAGATCATGCCAGAAGAACACTATGGTTAGGACACTGATCTGCTGCTGCTATCCCTGGATTATCAAGGCCATAACACCACTATGAAAGGGTGTTTTTTTTTTTTCCCCGATACTGGAAATTGAACCCAAGGCCTCACACATCCTAAGCAAGCACTCTATCACTGAGCTACACCCTTCCGGCCCCTTCTTATTATTTTTTAAAATTTTGGGACAGGGTCTTGCTAAGTTGTCCAGGCTGGTCTCAAACTTCCAATCCACCTGCCTCACCCTCCTGAGTAGCTGGGATTACAAGCATGTGTTACCATGCCTGGCTTGTAAAAGGTTTTTGTTTTGTCATGTTTCTTTGCCTCACTTGCCCATCATAGCCTTGAGTGGGAAAATCAGATTGCCAGAGGCTAAGTAACATGCACACATTATTGCATGAGAAGGATCTATCCTGTTTGGCATCAAGAGCCCCATAAATGAGAGACTCTGTAAATACAAGTGAGTTCAAATGGACAGTAGTAAAGAAAAGAACAAATGACTTCTGTTGTAGTCAGGGTTTACAAGGGAAAAGATTTAATACTGGATACATAGTTTATAGGATTATTTTATAATAGTCACCCAAAGAGTCAAATGCAAAAGAGTGTAGGAGATCTGTACACACACTAGAGACCCAAACAATCCAGCTGTGGGCCTGGATCCCACGGCAATGTCCTGCACGAGTCCAGCTGAAGACCTAGAGACCATGGCAATGTCCTCCACAAGTCCAACCGGAGGCCTAGAGCCCACAACAATGTCTCATGCAAGTCTGTATCAAGGACCTGCACTGGGAAGGCCCAAAAGTCAGTGGTGGAAGCTAGAAAGTCTGTGCCAGCAGGCTGAGGGATCTGCACTGGAGCCAGGAAGCGACACTCAAGGTAAGGATCAGAGCTCCCCTGAAAAGAACTGCAGCCATTGTCAGTGACAGCGAAGACCAGAGCTCCTCCTACGATAAGAACAGCTGAGTTCATATCAGGAAAACCAGCGCAACAAGCTTCTCCAGGAGAATCAACAGCACACCATCTTCCCCTCCAGTTCTCTTTTTATGCTGTTGGCAACAATCCTCAGGTGGGCCTTCCACGCCTAGCACCACTCTGATTCATTTCAGCTGGGTGTTACAAGTTGACCATTAGTTAATCCACCACAACTTCCATGTAATTTGTGTGAGCAACCATAACAAACCCTAAAGTTTCAGGAATCTAACATAACAGAAACTTATTGTTCATTTATACGACATTCTATCATAGGTATTTTTCCACAGGGTGGGCAACTTTCCTTCATGTGCTGATTCAAGAATACTGGCTTCTTGCATTTTGTGGTCCCACGATTCATAGAGTCCTCTGTATTCAACTGGAGAGTGGGGAAGGAAATAAGTGGAAGGGATGTCCTGCTTATTAAAGACTCCAGCTCTATCTAGCTAGCCAGCTACTTAACAGCAGCATCTCTATAAAAACAAGAGATCACAAATTTTTGGTTGACAGCTGTCTGTGGTGCACCCTGTCCTGGGCCAATGTATATGGCAAAATGTATGGGATGTGGGGCAGGGTACAGAGGATTAAGTGACCCTGAGATGAAGAAGACACATTTTGAGTGGTGCCCTTGAGGGATGGGAAAGTAGAGTGTACTTGGAAATTTCTTTACTATGGTGGGTGAACTGAGCTCCTTCTACATATAGGGCACTGGGTGATGTGCACAAGTTGCCAAGAGCAATATAGTGTCCACTATGCCCATGAGACATTAAAACTAATCTTTGAATACCTGTACAGAGAAAAATAAACTTTTCTTTCTGGGTAGATTTGAGAAGTGTCAAGTGAGTGGTGGGGGAACTGCTGTAAGAGTTCAAAGCAGGAAGTTATCACTGACAGGAGAGGGCTCATGGCAGGCGTGTAGTCCGAGACAGCGAAGAATCTGGTGCAAAGACAGGATTAAATGTGGAAGAAATTTCTTAGAGAAAAGGGTAAGCAGTCATGGAGGCTTGGAGAAACTTGAGTTTGTGAATGTAAAGTAAATCTGATCCAGGGTGAAGGAGTGATGAAAGGGCGGGAGAGAGGGAAGAATGGAAGCATCTTAGACTGCAGAGCAGGCTAAGTAAAGTTGAGTATGATCACCAGGGAGTCCTTCAGCAGTCACTCACCAGATATTCCCTCTCCTAGGAATGGACCTGCTTTAGTTTCTCAGCCATACTTGGTCATTGGCTAGGAATAGCTTTCTAGAAAAATGGCCTCAGAGTGAATCCAGTCATGCATTTCGGAGGGCAGCAGCCAGGGCCTTTGATCAATTACACTCCTTCCAGCTGGAGATCTGAAAGGTGCATGCATGCTTATAGCCATCAGAGTCTGCATTTTGCACCATACAGATCTATCTCTTTCCACAAGTGTAGGTAGGAAGAAGCTCCTCCATGGTTTCTGTGGGTCTTTCTTCCTGAGGGGAAACTCAGAAGAGGGAGGTTAGTGGAAGGAACTATAGCCTCTGTCACTGCAGTTGATCTCAGAGTATATATCCTCTCCTTCCTTTACTATCCATTCTCAAATCCCTACATCCACCCCTTTACCTTGGCAAAGGTCTTGGTGACTTAACTGTTGATGAGACCCAAACTTTCATTCTGGAAGGATCTGAACCATACCTTTCTCAGCCCAAAGTTACTTCATATGTCCATTCTCATTACAGTGGAGCAAGACAGTACCAGGAAGAACCCAAGTGGATCACCTGGCTTCCAGATGTATTCCTCCATGTTTCCATCATGTAGAAGCAGCCCTTCTGCGGATCAGGATTAATTACCTTTGCCAGGATGATGATTCCAGCTTTTGCTTGCTGGTCCCTGGGAACAAGGAGTTCAAAGTGCCCAGCAGCAGCTGTGGTTTGTAGTTCAATGACAGCCTTGTTGTGTCCTCTGGAAAGATTGTGTTCTCTGTAGGGATCAGGCCCTCCAACCCTGTTGAGTCAAGAGTTATGGGGACAAAGAAGTACAAAATCCCATAGTAGGGCATTGGGTGTGACAGTGGAGTGACTCCTGCTTTTAACCTTTGGTTCTCAGGCCTGTATATTCTTCCCATTGAGCACACACCACCACATATAAGTATGTGATTTAATACATACACTGTGCTTTAAGGCTGCACCCAATCAATTCTCAATGCTCCCTCTCCACTGTTACTTCAGTACCATTGGTGGGCTATTCCAGACCTGCCTTGGATGAACATTCTATGTCTCTGGAGCTCTGATACTCTAACAATTAGGTCTTCAGTCTGCCACTCAACTGTGTATTCCTTTCCTCTGCCAAAGATAAGGGTCTCTTTGTAAGCTACTCCCAAAGGCCCTATGGCTTTCTCACTTAACTAAAACCTATTTGTTGACACCCTCAGTCTCCCACTAGCTCACTGCAGAGCATTAATACAACTTAGTAGTAACCATCCAACTTTACTATCTTTTAGGAATTATCCCTCCTTTTTTCAAATACATCATCACATTTGCCATAGCATTTCTCTCCACTGGGATGCTTGTTCAGGTCAACACTGATGAGATCTTAGCAGCTGAGCTACCAATTCCTGCTAGGGTCTATTTACGCCATACCTACTAACCAGAATGGCATCCTTTTTGCCTGCTGGGCCACAGGGGAGCCAGTACAAATGCCCACCTTACCACCTTTTTCTTTTAGGTTGCTCATAGTACCACCTGTATTAGTCTGGGACCCTGAGAAATGAATGCAAGACAGGATTAATGTGCAAGAGATTTATTAGAGGAAATCCTTGTGAGGTAAAACAGAGAGGCAAGTGGGGGGTTTGAGAAAGCCATCAGACTACAATGCAATTCTGATCCAGAGTGAAGGAAAGAAGATTGGACCCACTGCAGTTCTAAGTAAAGTTTGAGAAGGCCATTTGGAATTTCTCAAGCCAAAGTCACTTGTCAGAGCAATCTAACATCTCCTAGGAACTGATGTTTTAATATCTCTGCCACACTGAGTCATTAGCTGGGAGTAGCCTATGGGATGCAGAGTCTCGGTACAGTGAATTTCAAATGGCAGTAGCTGGGTCCCTCGGTCAGTAATGGTCTCTGCAACCAGAAATCTAAGAGATATATTCTCAGGGCCACAACAGGAGACTTCAAGGAGGAGGCATGAAGGAAGTGAAATAGGGACAGGAAAATCAGTCAGATTTAATTAAGTGGGGATTGGCAGAAAATATATCCAATGATGGTATGTAGGTAGAGTGCAATATGTATTCTAAATAAAACAAAGGGTACTTTATCTGAAGGTCACTTTATCTAAAAGACACATTTTAGAGGTGTCATGGGAAAAATGTTGGAAAAGTACATAAAGATAGAGTTGTTGGAGACTAGAACGCCAGGGCTAAAATTTAGAATCTATCCTCTAAGGCACTGGGAAGCCCTGGACATATTAACTCTATATTTTACCTCTCAGTAGTATTGAATACTATTGATCACCCTTTTCTTTTTTTAATTCTCTTGACTTCTTTGACATATGATGCTACTAGTTTTTCTACTATACCTTTGGCTACTTATTCTTACTTGTTATCACAACTGTTCTTTCTTTTTTTTTTTTGTGGGTACCGGGGTTCGACCTCAGGACCTCGCACGCCAGCAGGTGCCCGTGCCGCTGAGCGATATCACCGGCCCTTTTTTCGTATGTGGGTTCTGGGAGTCGAACTCGGGTCCTCACGCTTGCCAGGCAGGTGCTTACGCCGCTGAGCCATCTCACTGGCCCCTCTTTTGCTTTTTTTTTAAAAAAATATTTTGAGATGGTGGGTCTCACTATGTTGCACAGGTTGGCTTCAAACTCCTTGGCTCACGATCGTCCTGCCTCATCCTCCAAAGTAGCTAGGGCTATAAGCACATGCCATTCCACCAGGCCATTCTCAGTCTGTGTAGTTCCTCATTACTTGAAAATAGGTACCTTGTTCAGGAGAGAATATAAACAGAAAAAAAACAGACGTCTAAGAGTAGGATGAGTGAATGAATTGTTCCACCCAGCAAATATTTTTATGATTATGCCACTCTCAAGCCCAAACATTTTATTAACTTCTCAATGTTCATATGACAAAATAACTCCCTGCACACACACACACTGGGGATTGAACCCAGGGCCTTCACAGTAAGCTACATCCCCAGGCCATTTTTAATTTTTTATTTTGAGACTGGTCTTGCTAACTTGCTAAGTTACATAGGCTGGGATCAAACTTTCAGTCCCCCTGCCTTAGCCTCCCATTGTGCTGGGATTACAGGCATGTGTCACTATATCGGACTGAAGAAGTAAAAATTTCCTAAAACGGCTTATAGGACCCTGCATGGCCTAGATCCTGCCTATCTCTGTAACTCATCTAGTATCGTCCCGCAAACTCTGATACAGCCATATTGGGTTTCTTTCTCCTGTCAACTCTTCAAATGCACCATATTCTCTCCTGTGGAGTCTTTGCCTTCACAGGGTGGAGGGTTCATCTCTTAGTAGTCAATGTCTATTCATCATAAATGTGTACTTATTCTTCATATCTCAGATTGACACTTTCTCAGAGAATCGTTTGCTGATTTTAACTAAATCAAATCCTGTTAGCTGTCTCCTAGTGTCATGCTCCTTTTACTTACAGCAATTATCAAAGTTGTAATTTTATATTTAGCTATGTGAATATTTGATTGTCAGTCTTGTAAATCTCTTCAACTAGACTGTAAGATACATTTACTAGCACTCAGGAAAGTGACCAAAACATACACAGCATAGTATCTGAAATAATGAGCGCAAAAATGAATGGACAGTCGTTTTTGTGCAGAGGACAATGGTGATGTTTGTGCAAAATGAGTCTTAGCTTACAGCAACATAGCTTGTACCCTAAAATACCTTCTTTACTTCAAACTTCATTAGACTTCTAAGCAGATATCCTGATATAAGTCTCCCAGACCTACAATTCATCTTACCCAGTATTTAGAAGTCTACTGTAAGTTTGAAGAAAAGAAGGTATTTTAGGGTACAAGCTAAGCTGCTGTATAAAAAGGACCCCTAAATACAATGGCCTAAATAAAATAGAAGTGTATTTCCTCCTACAGATGTTTTCAAAGTTAAACTGCAACAGTATTCACTGTAGTGTTTTTAAATAATGAGAATTAATAACTTCGATGTCCAATACTGGCAGGATAGTTAAGTAGATTTTAGTATTGCTGTTCGATGGAGTAATATCAGCTGTTAAAAAGTCATACTGTAGAAGAGTAGCCCTCAAACTTCTGTGTACATCAAGATTACTCAGAGGGCTTGTTAAAACACAGCTTGCTGGGCTCACTCCCAGAGTTTTGATTAGGGAAGGAGGTCTGGGATAATGTCCAAGAATTTGCATTTTTAAGTTCCTAGGTGACACTGATACCACCAGGGACCACAATATGAGAACCAATGTAGTAGATGAAAAATGTAATGACTTAGGAAAAAGTTTATGACATGAGTTAAAAGAAAAAATGGGTTCCAAAACAGAATTCTGCTCACAATGTAATTTTGGCAGAAAATATATACACACAAATAGAAGTCTATAATAGACCTTGAATTGTTAGCAGAAGGATTTATGGGTGGCCTTCTTGTTTGTGTTTTAAGTTATTTATAATGAGCATTTGTAATAAAGTCATTTTATTGTTCTTTTTGAGAAAAAGAATTGACATTTCAGGGGAACAGTCAAAGGATAATTCCAAGGTTATGAGCTTGAGGAAAAGAGAAAATAGAAAGGGAAGGACAAAGTGAGAAGTTAGAGAAAAGATGATGATGTCAGATATTGGGGAAATGATGATGATTTTGATTTTGAATATAAATTTTAAGAGGCTGCAGGACATCCAGCTGAAGATGGAACAAAGAAGCTAGAGATCCAAATTTAAAATGCAGAAGAGCTGCTAAAGTAGAGATGTTCATATAATAGTTTTTCAAAAAGAAGGGATAGCCTGTGGTGGCATACAACTGTACTGCCAGCACTCTGGGAGGGTGAGGCATGAGTATTACAAGTTCAAGCCCTGCCTGGGCAATTTAGCAAGATCCTGTCTCATAATTAAAAATAAATAAATAAAAAGTCTGGGGATATAGTTTGAAGGCCCTGCATTCATTCCCCAGAAATAGGGAAAAGAAAGAGGAGGAGCGGATCATTTAAATCACTACAGTATAAAAAAAATCACTACAGTATAGTTGCCAGAGTGATAATATGAAATAAGATGTACTAAAGACTGTGATCTGAATTAATACAACCACTCATTCACTCATTCAAAAATAAATAAACTCCTGGACATGATGGTCCATGCTTGTAATCCTAGCACTCTGGGAAGCTGAGGCAGAAAGAGCACAAGTTCAAACCCAGCCTGGGCAACTTGAGACTCTGTCTCAAAAAAAAAAAAAAAAAAAAAGGCAGAGGATGTAGCTCGGTGCAAAGTCCCTGGGTTCAATCCTCAGTACCATAATCAGTCAATCAACCAATGAATTAATACATCAGGTCCTCAAATTAGTTTAACAAGTGAGGTAGGGATGTAAATAGCAGATTTCAATTTAGAGGTGTGTGTGTGTGTAGATGTGTGTGTGTGTAACTGGCAACTGAACGCAGGGCCTGATGCATGCTGGGCAAGCACTATACCACTGAGTTATATCTCAGCTATTTTTAAATTTTATTTTGAGATACCGTCTTGCTAAGTTACCAAGGAAACTGAAACTTGTGATCTTCCTGCCTCAGCCTCCTTAGTAGCTAGGATTATAGACATGTGCCACTATATCAAGCTTCAATTTAGGGATATTAATACCAAATTGAAGTGAAAAGAAACAAACAGCACATGAAAAAGAGAAAGCAAATACACAGAGATAGGAAACACTGAAGAATGCAAAATCACAGATTAATGGAGGAAGCAGGTTTTTTTTTTTTTTTTTTTTTTTGTGGGTACCGGGGGTTGACCTCAGGACCTCGCGTGCCAACAGGCGCCCATGCCGCTGAGCGATATCACCAGCCCTTTTTTCGTATGTGGGATCTGGGAGTTGAACTCCGGCCTTCACGCTTGCCAGGCAGGTGCGTATGCCACTGAGCCATCTCACCGGTCCAGGAAGCAGGTTTTAGAAGATAGCTGTAATAAATGATAACAAAAAATTTTTTTTGGCAGTCAAGAACAGGGTTAAGGTTTGGTAAAGTAGGTTGATAGTGGGTCCTGTGGACCCTTTCTCCTGTTCCAGAATGGTGCTCTACTCAGAGCATGTGTTGCAGACACCTTCCTGAGGACCAACAGGCAAGTTTCCATGGGCAGTAATATTCCTGCCTCAGGCTCTCAAGTGCTGGGACTATAGAAGCATGCCTCCCTTTCCCTTTTTATTCCATTCAGTCTATAAGCCTATTGGTTGGTAATGGGCCTTCACATCATCTACACCCAGAGCCATGCTAAATCAATCAGTGGACTAATCTAGTTATTGTACCTTTATTTTATTTTATTTTTTTTGTTATTGTACCTTTAATCCAGTATCATACACCCATGATGCAGCCACATCCCAAAAGCCCTACCTATGACTGTATAAAGATTTGGGGGACATCTAGATATAAGCCATTACAGCTACATCCCCGGTCTTTAAAAAAAAAATTAGATTTTGAGACAGGGTCTTGCTAAGTTGCCTAAGTTGTCCAGGTTGGGCTTGTACTTGGATACTCCTGCCTCAGCCTCCCACAGTAGTAGCATTACAAGTATGTGCCACTATGCCTGGGTTTTAGTTCAGTTTTAAAAAGCTTTGTTTACAAAATATTCATTCACTTTGCCAGAAATCCCCCCCTTTTTATATACAAGATCTTATTTTTAAGGACTATCACTAAAGAGAAGTTCATAATGGAAAAGGTCCTATATAGTTTAATAAAATGTTCAATGGGTACTTGCTACGGCAGCACATATACTGAAACGTTCAGTGGTTTATCCAGTCATTAAAATTATACCGAAAATATTTAATGACATTAAAACTTATTAACCAAAGTCACAAATATGCTAGATCCAATTTCTTTTTTTTTTTTTTGTGCGTACCGGGGGTCGACCTCAGGACCTCGCGCGCCAGCAGGCGCCCGTGCCGCTGAGCGATATCACCGGCCCTTTTATCGTATGTGGGATCCGGGAGTCGAACTCGGGCCCTCGCGCTTGCCAGGCAGGCGCTTATGCCGCTGAGCCATCTCACCGGCCCTAGATCCAATTTCTAAGCACCAAAAAAACCCCACCCAATTTTAGCTAGGCGCAATAAAAGAAGATTATTTACACAATAGTGATTAATTCTGAGTACTGGAAATAATGAATGGCCTTTTTTTTTTATTTTTATTTTGTCTTATGAACATATTTAAATAAGAAAGTTTAAAATTAGTATCACTTATAGTCATGGAGCTATAATATTGTTAAGTTTATCAGGTGTACTTTAGTAGTTTAGGATTAGACTGAAGGGTTTTACCTTTATCTGCAACCTTACAAACTTAAATTCTGCCTCATTCAATAACCTTGAGCAAGTTGGTTAATCTTTTGTGCCTGGGTTTCCTCATCAGTTAAATGAGGATAATAAAACCTACTTTGATTTAACTCAGAAGGATGTGGTATAAGTCAAATGTTTGTAATTCACTGACACTAGATAGAAAATGGCACTAATAATATATTTAATTGTAATGTCACTATTATTGCACTTATATAAATAAAATGCAAACATTAAACTGAACGCCTTTAAAAAGAATATGTTTTACTTGACTAAGAAGAAAACAAAGAGGAAATAGAAGAAAATATTTTCTACCAAAATAGATTACAAGGGAATATTTGGTAAATTATTCAACAAACATTTACTAATTGCCTGCTATGTCACAGGCCTAGGCGGGTAGGGAGTATAATACAGTCCTTAGCCTCATGCCCTTCATTCTGGTGGATGACCCATGTCAATTCCCAGAAAGAATCACAGGCCACTGTGTCTCGAATCTAGAGATAAAATGGTAGTAGAGGCAAAGTACTTCTACTAAGACAGTAAAAGGTAATCAAGTTTGACCTCAAAGATCAGCTGAGCCAGGTACAGGTGTTAAGCCCCATCACAGAGGATAGTATCAAATGTAACCTAGAGAGGTTTTACATAACCTAAAGTGAAATTAGGGGACAATTGGTTGGGAATATCCCATTCTTGACAGGTTTCCCTGGTAGTTATGAGGGAATTCCCTTAAATATGATAAAAAGCTAACAATAAATATAGGGACTAGAAAAGGAGAAAGATCCCCAGTCACTTGTAGGAAAATGAAAACGGTGGCAGAATTACTAAAATCTCCACTTACAAAGCAGGAGATCCTCCTCTGTTGGACTTCCCTTGTTACAGAGTGTTCCAAGGGGTCTGTGATTACTATCCCCTTGAGTTCTACTGTAGTTTTGAAAAATATACTTTCAGTACAGTAGGAGGACAGAGATTCTAATTTCAAGAGATTAAGAAATGAATAACTATCACATGGTTTCTCTTATATGAGAAACCCAAAATATAAAGAAAGGACAAAATAAAAGATAGATAATAGGGAGTAGGGAGATCTTTTTCAAATGGGAAGGGGATCAAGAGATGGGGGAAGAAGGAGGGAAAGAGAACAGAAAAATAGATTTGAAAGAATAAAATGGAAATAGGGTTTTTGCAAATGGGAAGGGGACCAAGAGATGGAGGGAGCAGGGAAGGATGAGAGGGGTAGGGGATGGAAAAAGAATTAAGAGGAGTAATGCACACATACCAACTTCCTATGAAAATGTAATCGGTATGTACTGCAAACATGTACTAATAAAAAAGAAATGAATAAACAATTGAAATAAGCTTGAAGTCTTCCAAAAGTTTCACACATTAAAGGAAGAGAGAGAGAGATTAACTGAAAGATGAGTTTTGGAGCATATGGTGAAACTGGGCAGAACCAGGGGCCCTGATAGCAAGGAAAGGCAGCTGGCTGAAGAAGTCTTGGGAAATCCATGGAGCAAATTTCTGGAGGAAGCCAGAGATGGAAGGGAAGGATGAGAAGATGGGGAGTTATGGGATATTTTGATGTAGGCAAGAAGATCTTGATTTTCTCCTTAAGGTAGCAGTAAGGTCCTCTGCTAAGAATTGGAAGGTAAGCCAGGCTTGGTGATGCATGCCTGTAATCCCAGCACTCTGTGGAAAGCTGAGGCAGGAGGATCACAAGTTTGAGCACAGCCTGAGCAATTTAGCAACTTAGATTTTGTCTCAAAATAAACAAAACAAAACAAACAAAACAAAACAAAACAAGGGGTGGGGATGTAGCTCAGTGTGGAGGCCCTGGGTTTAATCCTCAGAAATAAATAAATAAATAAATAAATAAATAAATAAATAAATAAATAAATGGAAGGCAAAGTGAGATGAAGGTTTGAAGATGTGCGGATATGAAAAAGCACTGGGACAGCCCCAGAGCACAGTTAGGAAAGAAGTATGGCCTTCTAACAAGACTTCAGTAGTCAAAGCCACTACCATTTCTGAGCCTAATTGTGTGCCAGTTATTATGCTAGATACCTTACGAACTTCACCTCAGCAAAATGAAACATCTTTTTAGTTTGCTGCCTACCTTTCTGACTGCTCCTTCTCTGTTTTTTATGGGACCCTTTCCCCCTGCTCTCTTGTTTACGTAGTGGTGGTCCTCAGAGTTTTATTCTTAGTCTTCGTCTCTACTTGCCCCTTCTGGGTAATCTTTTTCTCTCCCTCCCATGGTTTCTACAGCCATCTGCATGCTTCTGGTTATACGTCTAGGCCAGAGAACCAGACTCACTTATCTCACTGCCTACTGGAGATTTCCTCTGGATGTCTCCCTTCCCCCACTTCCAACTGTACATATCCAAAACCTACATTCATCATTTCCCTCTAAACCTATTCTTCTGGCTAATTTCCAAATTTCTTTACATTTATATAATAGTGTTAAAAATAGAGATTCTGGAACCAGATTGCCTGGATTCAATTCTCACCTCACACTAGCTGTGTGACCTTGAACAAATTGTTAGATTTCTGTGCCTCAGTTTCTTCATGTGAAACAGGGATGACAATATTTACTCAGGGGCTGGTGATATTGCTCAGCGGCTTAAGCTCCTGCCTGGCAAGCATGAGGTCCTGAGTTCGACTCCCGGTACCCACATAAAAAAAAATTTATTTGGCAGGGTTGTTGAGCAGATTAAATAAATTAATATATTTAAAGACATATCAGTGCTTGGCACATGGTAATGTCATTTAAGTGTTTATTATTATTAGTGCTAGAGTTAGAGAATGTGGGTATCATCTTCATCCCTCATTCTCACATCTCGCTATTAAGCAAGTTCTAGTGCTCAGTCTCCTTAATAGCTCTCTCTTTACTGCCACCATCTTAGTTTCATGCTCAACATCAAGGGATAGCAAACTATTTCTGTAAAGGGCCAGAGAGTTAACATTTTAGGTTTCCCCAGTTACTATTACTCAAACCTGCTGTACAAAAGAAACTCTCAAAAATTCATAAATGATTCAGTGCTGTTATATTCCAATAAAACTTTATGCACACTGAAATTTGAATTTGATATAAATTTTATGTCATGAAATATTTTTATTTTATTTATTTATTTATTTATTTATTTATTTATTTATTTATTTATTTATTTATTGTGGGTACCGGGGGTTGAACTCAGGACCTCACATGCCAGCAGGTGCCTGAGCCACTGAGTGATATCACTGGCCCTTTTCTCATATGTGGGTTCTAAGAGTCGAACTTGGGCCCTCGTGCTTGCCAGGCAGGCGCTTACACCGCTGAGCCATCTCGCCGGCCCAATATTTTTATTTTAATATTTACAGCGCTAAAAATATTTATGGTGCTAAGGGTTCATTATTTTTAAAAACCTTTAAGGCTGGAGGTGTGCCTCAGTGATGGAGTACTTGTCCAGGATGTGGGAAGACCTGGGTTCAATCTCCAATACCGCAAACAAACAAAAAAACACCCCTATTTAAAAATACAACAAACAAAACACAAAAAACACCCTGATCACATACAAAGATAGGCAGGGTGCCAGATATGGCCTTTGGATTGTAATTTGAAATCCCTGGGCAAAATCATTTTTGGATGAAATACTGCAGTAGTCCTAATCACCTCTCAGTTTCTAGTCTCCTCTTTGCCTACAATCTATTTCCTGTGATGCCTCATTACCCTCAAGATAACCTTCATAATATTGATAACGTTCTTGCTAATCTGATCCCTGCTTATGATTCCAATCTCATTCCTCATCATTTCCCCCCTTGTATTATACATACCTTAGCCCTATTCAACTACATGATGAAATTTCCCAAATATGTAAGCATCTTCCTCTAGGTGTTTCTCTATGTTCTAGCTTCTTCCTGTTCTTCCTGTTTCTCCTGTCCATCCATCAAGTTATATTTTATATATCACTTCCTCCTTATTTCCCTGAACCTCCACAGCTGCTTAGGTGTCTTTTGCATTTTAACAGGATCATATTGAAGTACTCGTTCTATTGCATTACTACTGTATGTTCATTTCTGTCCTAGCTGGTAGACTGTAACTCTTTGAGACTGTTCTTTTCACCTGTGTATATCCATAGTGCTGTGTTTAAAACACATTTGATGAACATATGACTCTTCAAGGAAAGTATTATTGAACCCATTTTACAGATGAGGAAACTAAGACACAGTTAGCTTGAATATTCTTTCCTTAAGTCCACAGAGTCCATCAGAGTTCAGATTTGCTCATGTTTATTTCACTGCCCCATGCCACTTCCCAAAGCTCAGGAGTAACAAAGATAGTTTGACTCACAAAATCTAACTTGATCAACTTCAGATTAGAAATACTCATTCTTAGCTTAGTCTGTATTGGAGGTACAAAGACTATTTTTAAAACTTTATGGTCTAGGAGTATATATTTAGATATTTTTAGGGCTCCTATTCTATCCAAGAGATGTACCCTTTAAAATTCTTTGCTGGGGCTGGGAATGTGGCTCAGTGGTAGAGTTCTTGCCTTGCATGCACAAGTCCCTGGGTTCGATCCCCAGCACAAAAAACAAAAACAAAAACAAAAATTCTTTCCTGCAATACACCTCTTTACGTCCCTTATTAGCTCCCTCTCTCATTTCACATAGCAGCAGTTCCAAACTTTCATCTCTCACGTGATGGACCCTTTCTCTATCTTCTCTAACAGTGAAATGGTAAACAGTAAACTTTCGGCCTGAAGCTGCTTTAGTCCTACCTGTTTGACCCAACCTGCTTGACCAGAGCACAGTCTCAGTCATGTAGTGCTGAGCTCTAGGGAGTTTGTTGGTGACCACAAGGCTATGCAGTCCTCAGTTTCTATGACAGGCCATGTGGCATAGGTGGGAGTTGTAAAGAAATATACGTTTTCCTAAGACAGGGATTCTTAGTTAATGGAAAAATAGACATTCCCAGGGGCAAATGGGCTGGGTTCCAAAAATTCAATTTTAAAATGACTGTTTGGAATGCAGAACACATTTTCCCTTAGAAACAATTCTATGAATAATTGCAGTTATTTTCCTGGGAAAGTCCACACAAACTAGTTTAAGCCATAATATAACAAATATCTGCTAAGGCATTTTAGATTTGCATGGAGAAGATCCCTAAGCCTGTACAACTCTGAATTATAAATAAGCTGTGTACATAGCTGCCACCCCAACCAGACTGTGAACTCTTTGAAGGCTAGAAACTGTTGAATTATTCATTTTTGTATTCTGAATGCCTGGCATATAACTGGCAATAAATGTTGGTTGCATAAATGAATGGACAAATTTAATGGGGACTTGAATAGTGTTAAAAAATATCTTAGGGAATGAAAACAGTAACATTTAGTGGGTACCTTAATACACGTGTGGCACCATGTGAGACAGCTGCTACTTTGTTAAACTAGAATTAGGGAAAAAGACTCTAAAAGCAGTTTTAATGTTTGAAGTGTAAAATAAATGGGTGCTAGAATCGCTAAATGTTTTGGTTGAAAGAAATAGATGTATTGATTTGAAACATGATATAGGAAAAATATCTACAGGAATTAATATAAGAAGGAAAGTGGTTTTTGAGGGCTCTAAGAATGAGGAGGGCAGGGGTATGACCACAGCTGAAAAAGAACATGGAGGAGGAAGTTTGGTAGGTCAAAGAGGAATGGTCAGGAAAGAAAGTCCAGGTCCAGATTAGATTTTGATTTAACTTTATCTGGTTTACTACTCCCTATAATTCTGGCCATTGTCTGAAGATTTTTTGAAGCTTAGATTAAGCAGTTATTACTTGCTCAAGATTTAGTTTAATTAGACTGATTGCTTTCCACAATGATGGTAGATTAAGCATTTGTCAAAATTTGTTTGGAGCCAGCTGTGGTGGCACATGCCTAGAATTCCAGCTACTCAGGAGGCTAAGGCAGGAGGATCCTGAGCAATTTAGCAAGACCCTGTCTTACAGATAAAAAGAGGTACAGATGTAGCACAGTGGCAGGGGGCTTATTCCCCAGTAATGAAAAATAATACCTTTTGGTTGGGATGGGTGTAATGGGGTGGGGATACTAGACAGTGAGAAGAGAACCCAGGAAGGAGAGAGAGCATCACCTCTAGATGGTTTTTGGTGGAGGAAGAAAAAGAAGACAGAGGAAGGAGGAGGGAAAAGGAAAAAGGCAAACAACTACTTCATAATTTTGTAAAGGGCCTAACCCCTTAGAAAGTCCCTCTGACTTACTGCCAGCCTGGCCTTTGCTCTTTGAAAACATTCTGCATTTACCTCATTTGTCCCTGAAGTACTAGTGTTCAATCAATAAATACTTGTTGATTGATATTCTGAGTGTTACAAATCAATCCACACTTTGGATTTTATTAAGGACCTTAGAATTCACATTGATCAAACTGATATAAGAACTGTCTTTCAATTTGTAAGACATTTTATGTCTCTGCCTAAGAAAAAAAGCAAACATTTGTTTATGCTTGTTATGCAGTGTGCATTGTTCTGCTGACTTTGCTGACATTTTTCTAGTAAGCATTATTTTAACAATTGCTAAATCCCGTGATATGTCAGGCCATAAGCTAAGCAATGAGAATAAAAGGCAATGTAAATAAAAGTGAGAAAACTCTGACTTTCTAACAGTTTTAACAGGAAGATGGGCCTAATCCAGCAACTGTAGTTTAGTGTGAGAAGTGTAATGAAAGAGGTAAGCATCTGACAATCTTAGAGAACAGAATAGGAAAGCTTTACTTGAAAAATGGATATGCAGACAATAAAAAACCAAATATTTTCCATAATCCCACTATCCAGGAAAATATTAATATTTTGGTTTATATCTTTACAGACTTTCCAACGCATAGCTATTCAGGTGTTCAAACTCTTTTTGTTAAGCCTTTAAAAAAGTAATGTATTATGAACATCTTTCCATCTCAATATACTTTACAACTTTTTTATAGTTACATAATATTCCACTATGTAGATGTACTATAGTGTAAGCTGTTTTCAAGTTGGAAATTTAGAGTGGTTCTACTTTTTAAAATAGAAACGATTACAATATATAAACAACTACAGTGACTATTATTATTTTTTCCTGCAGTGCTGGGGATTAAACCCAGGACCTCATACTAAGCTACATTTCTAGTCCTTTTTATTTTTTATTTTGTGATGGTGGCTTACTTAGTTGCCCAGGATGGCCTTGAACTTGTGATCCTCCTACCTCAGCCTCCTCAGTAGTTGAGATCATAGTTGTGTACCACATTATCTGGCTACAGTGGCAATTTTTTATTTGTTTTTTTGAGATAAGGTCTATGTAGCACAGGCTGGCCTCTCACACACGAGCCTCCTGCCGCAGTCTTCCAAGTGCTGGGATTACAGGTGCGCACAAATGTTGCTGGTTGAGATGGAAATGTGTACCTGGGTGCCGAAAGGAGCCTAGGAGATGTGAAGACAATGTAATGTGGTATCTCCTATGGGATTATGGAAGAGGACATTAGGGAAAAAATGAATTAAGTATGGAATTTAGTTAATAATGTATTACTATTGATTCACTGTTACAAATACACAAATATGTTAATAACAGGGGAAATTGGGTATGTAAGAACTGTCTTCACTAATTCTGTAAATGTCATACCGTTCCAAAATAAAAAGTTCATTAAAATATTTAAATTTTTTATTAGTACATGTATTCAGTACATGATTACATTCATCACAGGGAGTTGGTACATATACATAACACATTTTAATTATTATGTCCCATTTTACTTCCTCTCTCCACCCCCATAATTTTTAATTGGCATCCTGTATTTTTGTTAGCTCCAGCAACTCTAACACTTTTTGAGATAGGGTCTCACTATGTAGTTCAGGGTGGTCTTGAACTCACTATGAAGCCCAGGCTGGCCTCCAACTCATTGCCAACCTCCTGCCTCAGCCTTCTGAGTGCTGAGATTACAGGTGTGTACCACCATGCCCCGCCCTCTAACATGTTTAATTCCAAAAACGAATCAAACATAAAATATGATAAAACGATCTTAATTGATAATTTAAGGGATCTGATTTATATATTTTTCCTAAGTATTTGACCCAAGCACTTTATTTTCTTTTTTTTTTTTTTTTTTTTGTGGGTACCGGGGGGACGACCTCAGGACCTCGCGCGCCAACAGGCACCCGTGCCGCTGAGCGATATCACCGGCCCCTTTTTCGTATGTGGGATCCGGGAGTCGAACTCGGGCCTTCGCGCTTGCAAGGCAGGCGCTTAAGCCGCTGAGCCGTCTCACCGGCCCCAACACTTTATTTTCTATGAACAATTCACTTTTCTTTTCAGAGAAGGCTCAAGCAAGCTAATAATTACTAGAAAGGAGTATACTTGATGATGGTTTGCCTTTAAGTACCATAATCTACTACCAGTTGCAACCAATTTTGAGGCTGAACAAGAATTGGTTTAACTCAGACAAATGAATCATCAGTAGAATTTATCTTGATATGGGATGTGTACATCTCAAGAGATTTTAAAAAATCCACTTATAAGAAAATCAGCAGGCTAATGCCCTGCAAGTAATCACTTGTCTAGAGTGACTGCTAATTTATGCTGCCTGGGTGGAAAACAGTGCTGATTATTTTACTCTCCATGCTGCTCCTCTGGGGGAGAACAACCTGTAGTATTCTGTGGGAGAAGCCTTTAGTCTGGAATAAAAACAAAACTGTATAGTAATTATATTTGAAGACGAGCTTAGGAAAGATCTTTTATCCCCTCCCCCAAAAAGGGTTTTAAAAAACGTGTTTAGAATAGTTGTCGTTTTCCAAACACAAGACCAAAATCACTTCCCAGTTTTACTTATTCTGCTTTGCTCCTGCTAGACAAAGTTAATAAGTTCAATTCTTATTGCTTAATACTTAAGTGCTGATTAATATGGTAGGCCTTGTGAGAAAAAAAACTCGTCTTCAAATGGTAATACACATTACCTCTTTCCTTGATAGCTTACCTATTCATTTTTTTGCTTTGCAAAGTGCATCTGCCATGTGCAAATATTTATGAAGAGCCTCGGTGTGTCTAGAAAGAAATGGTTCCTATGAAATGTTTCTATCTGCGCTACAAAAAAAAAAAAAAAAGTTTTTTTGTACTTTGAGAGGGGAGGAGAATCATCCCTTTTGTTTATTTATAGTCCCGAGTCCTTTGGTTTCCTGCAAAAAGGCAAAAGCTTGTTTTAACAAACACCCAACACTTAATGGATTTGGTTTCATTCTAGAGCAAGAACTGCATCTATTCAAGAGATGCGTTCACTCAGGGCTAGGTCTCGCCAAGGCGGTCAAAAAGGAGCTGTTTTGCTTGTAAAACCCAGCTGTTCTCTTAGGGGTCCGGAGCGGTCCTGGCGGTCGCCCCGGGCCAGTCGAGTCCCTCGGACGCCGGAACTCGAGGCTCTGAGCGGCAGGGGTCAAAACCCCAGGCTTACAGACTGCAGCCAGCGCCCCAGACCTCAGACGCCAGCGACCACCGGGAGTGCGGGCCGCGGTCCCGACGAACACACGCAGCCCGCGCGCCACGTCAACGCCGCATGCTCGGCGCGAGCAGCCCGGGCCGCGCCCTGTCGGTGGTCGCACGCGCCGCCCGGGAGAAAGGCCGCGGGGGCGGGGCTTGGGGCCCCGCGAGGTTGCTTCCTCACACAGCGGCCAGCTGGGACGGCTAGAGGCCGCGTGGGGGCCAGCGCAGAGCGCCACATGGCGCGACCCTATCGGGCGTCAGCGATGCCGCGTAGCGCGGCAGTATAACGTGGGCAGCCTGTAACCCACACAGGGGAGGGATGTGCCAGCTAACGAATATTTCACCACAGCCCACACACCGAGAAGAGGGAACTTGAGAGCACATGGGGGAGGGGTGGAGACAGCTGGCGGCTCGCAGCGCGCACGCTCCGTTCTGAGAGCCGTAAGTGGGAAGCTAAGCATGCGCAGTGAGCCTAGGGTGGGCTGACCCCGGGGAGGGGCTGGCGTGAGCGGGCTAATGTGTTTATCCGGTTTTCTGGGTGGGCGGTCAAAGCGCACGCGTAAGGGCGAAAGGCGGTGGAATCGGGAGGGGGTTGCGCATGCGCCTAGCGAGCCGGTCGCTTTGGGAGGGTGTGGAGGGGGCTCTTCGAGAAGCAGGGGAAAAGGGAAGCGAAGGGAAAAGGAAGGGCGGGGGGAGGGGTGAGAGCATGCTCTGCGCATGCGTGCGAGCGCTAGCGACGACGGCGGCGGGGGAGTCTCGGGGATGACAGTGGCTTTGCCCGTTGGGGTAACGGTCGTCGTCGCCGGCCAGGCCTGAGGGGGCCGCACATCCCGCGGGATCCATTACGGCCGCAGCAGCCCGGGCCCTACCGAACTAGAGTGGCGCGTGGAGTCGGGGTGAGGGCGGCGAGGCGCGGGGGAGGGGCCTGGAGCTGGGCCTTGCCGTGTGCGCTGGGCGGCGGCGGGGCCTGGCAGCGTGAGCGCTCACCTCAGCCGCGGCCGGCCGGGCGGGCGCTGCGGGCTGCGGCGGCCGGCGTGCTTGGCGGAGGAGTCGTCTGTATGTGCAGCGCCGACAAGATGGCCGGGCAGTGAGGGGGCGGCGCTTGCGCTGCTGACCCCGGAGTGTGGGACTGAGGAGCGAGGGGCGCCGCCGCGGCCCGCCGGGCCTGCTCCCCGCCCCCTCCCGCCGGCGGCGGCCCGCGCACTTCCTCCCCGGCCCTCCCTCCCCTCGGGCGGGGGCCTCCTGCCGGCCTCGCCTCTCGAGGGAGCGGCGACTGCAGCCGCGGGGCGGAGAGCCAGGGCGCAGTCGGAGCCCCGCGTCCGATATGGCGAAAGCGGCGGCAGCGTCCGCCCGCTGCAGCTGTAACCTCCAGCGCCGCCGCCGCGGCTTCCTGCACTAGATCCGGGAAGTCGACGCCCGCGCCTCCCTTCTTGCTGTCGTCGCTGCCTCCGCGCCGGGCTTTGCGATGGAGTGAGGGGCCGCGCAGTCCGGGAGAAGCTCCGTGCCCGTCAGCTCGACCTGAGGAGGCGCCTCGGTGGCGCGAGATGCAGCTCGGGCGAAGGCCGCGCGCCGCGCCGCGGGGATAGACTGAGCGCCGCCCGCCCGCACTCGAACGCTGGTGTCGCTCGCTTACTCGCTTTCTGGTCTGGAATTCTCAGGGACGGAGGGAGGGGCGCCACGGCCCCATGTGTGGGAGGATTGCTTCAGCTCCGCAAACTTGCACGGATTTTGATTACTTCTTTGGCCAATGGTTCTGCTCTGATTTCCTCCGAATTGTTGCACATTCGCCATTGTTCCCTGGCTGCTTACAAAGTTGGATCCGGATTTTTTTTTCAACCGGGAGCCATTGGTGTAGAAGTGTCTGCAATGAACCCCGTGAATGCTACTGCTCTCTACATTTCCGCGAGCCGCCTAGTGCTCAACTACGACCCCGGAGACCCCAAGGCGTTTACAGAGATTAACAGGCTCTTGCCTTACTTCCGACAGTCCCTCTCGTGCTGTGTTTGCGGTGAGATGCTTTTTAAAATTCTCTTTTCAGTGGTTTTTTTTTTTTTTTTTAAGCCTTCTGGGCAGTGGTAACCTGAACGGTTTGACGGCGTCGTAGTTCATATTCAGCGTTTATTATTTATGTAGTAGTAGTAATCATTGGTTTTGAAAAGTCGCCGAGGGACTTGCCCGGCGTTTCAGAAAGGCAGTGAACCCTTTCAGACCGCCTTGTACGAGGGCCTAACATCCAAAACAGTTTAATTCATCTCGGTTGATCACGTGGTGTTTTAAACGGGATTAAGATATGCAGGCACAATTTTTCCCCCTCAGCCTTTGGGGCAGGGACTGGTTGAGTTCGTACGGTGCTTAAACATGGTTAAGACCTGGACATATGTAGCGCGTTTGGATTTTCCTACACTGGTGTTATGTGGGAGTGGTGCTACAGTCTGATGCATCCACAGCGAGACAATTTAGTAAGAAACTTTATTTCCTGCGTTCTTCACCGAATTCTTTGATGGTCAGCTGTAAGCCCTGGGATACTAATGGTAACTTTTTTAGGTGCTGGGAAGTTTTGCTTATTTTGTAGTTTTGGTAAGCTGTGGCCTGATAAAGGATTATTTTAGATGCTTTTGTTAAAAAAATTCGTGTGTAGGATACTTTTAGGTTATTTTTAAGAGATGGACACATGCTAAAATTGTTTAACTGAAATGTCTCAAAAGGGAGGATAATTTGTATTAACAGCATGTATGATAATTACATACATGCTTTTCAACAAATCTAGAATGAAATATACAAAGGAATGGGTAACAGGCAGAGCAATAATATATACCATTTAATATTCGTATTCTACCCCAAATTTTGAGGTTTTGTTGCTCCAACCATTTACTCAGTTTGAGAAATTTAGGTACTTTCAGGCTTTCACAGATAAAGAAATAGTTAATTTTGCAATAGTAGGGGCTGAAAGCAGAAATAGTATGTATTTGAGGTTCATCCTGCATTCTTTGTGTACCTCTGAGGCAAGATGCTGAAGGAGGTGTAGAAGAGGTGAAGACTGTGTACATAATCTCATAAACATTTAAGTGACTGAAGGAGTTAGTGATTAAGTATGACTAGTAACAATTAATACCTTTATAGTGGAACAGTCACCCAGGGCAAATCAGTTAACTGCCCTGGGCTTCAGTTATTAATGAGAGCTTTGGGCCAGAATCAAAGTTTCAGTTTAAATTTTAGGGAGGGAAGCGTAGTATGGAGAATTTGTTTTGATTCATGATACTGCTCACTCCACTTTCACTTTTTTCTCCTTTATCCTGTTTCCTTTCCTGATCAGACCCAGGATTTCCGTGCTAGCCCAGTGCACTGACGTTAAGCTGTAACCTCAGTCGCTTCCTCTCACTTTCATGGAGTTTTTTTGTTTTTGTTCTTTTTTTGTGGTACTTGGTATTGAACCCAGAGCCTTTGCATTGAACTATGTCCCCAGCCTCCCGTTTTTTAGTTTCTGTTTAGAGACGGTCTAGCTAAGTTGCCCAAGCTGGGCTGGAACTTGTGATTCTCTTGCCTCAGCCTCCCAGAGGGCTGGGATTACACAGTCCACTTGGAATGCTTTTATTGGGGGGTGGGGGTGTAACATCCGCACAGCACAGCTTTTAGTAATTTGAGGACCAATGATTGGGAGCTGCACAGACTTCCTTCTGCACAGAGGGTTTTTTGGGGGGAGTGTGTAATTGTTACTGTGGTAGAATAGGGGAAGAGGGTATAGGGTAGCCCATCCTGTCTGCTGAAACAGCTATACTGAGTGATAGCATTATCAAGTATCATGATTAGATCTTAAGGTCTCCTCTTTGATAGGTGGGTGGGACTTAGCTCTCTAAGGGGAAATGGTAGATTTGAATGGTCTGTATAGGGATTTTAAATTGTTGTCATTAGCTTTAGGATGGTGGTTTAATTGAAAACATTTTCTCAAATTTTAACTCGGACTTCAAAAAATGACATTTAGTGTAAAAGCTATATTAAAAAGAAAGCCCTATTGTGGCCTTTAAAAAAAAAACAGTCTTGGCAACACAAGGGGGATTTTTCTGACAGTGGAGTGTTGTTATTCTTTCCTACTCAAGCCTCTCTCCCTCATCATCCTATGGAAAAGATTTGTTTGTTCTACTTCTTCCTTATAATTGAGTAACTGGCGTGAAATTTCAGTAATGATGTAGGATCAGGGTTTTTCTCCCAAGTCTGGCTATCAGTGGAATTTTTTTTTTTTGAGACAGGGTCTTGCTTTGTAGTCCAGATTGAATTCACTGTATAGTCCAGGCTGGCCTCCGACTCATGGCAATCCTCCTGCCTCAGCCTCCCGAGTGCTGGGATTACAGGCATGTGCCACCACGCCTGGCACCACAAGTCTGGCTATCGAGAGAGAGAAAAAGCATTTATTTGCATTCAGTTCCAGCATTTAGTTATCTTTGTACCAGATACTGTCCTAGACTTTTTTTCCTTAGTCAAAACTATAAACTCATTTATACTATTGTATGTGTGTGCAATCTTATGAAAATAATAAATATGCAAAAATAGTTTAATTGTATTTTGGTGCTGTAACTAGGGAGTTTTATTTCAACAGGATCGCAAATGTTTGACTCAGGCCTTGAACTCACTGTGTAGCACAGGCTCAGCGATCCTCCTGCCTCAGCCTCCAAGTGCTGGGGTTACAGGTGTGTACTACCACACCTGGCTACAAATTTTTACATAATTTTTCTGCTTCAACCAAATTGATATTTTTGCCTTTTCAGACATGCTTTTTTGTTTTCTTTCTCTTTCCATTATCTTTGTTCCCTGGAGTTATTTTTGCCTAAAATACCCTTTTCTATGGAGGTTCAGCTCAACTCCCTTGCAGAATTCTCCCTTGCTCACTCCAGCAAAAAGTTGTCTTTGTTCTCTAAACCTCTATAATCCTGCGTTCTAGCCATAAGGTACTTATAATGCAGTTTTTATAATTGCTTAATTCTTCTAATATATAATAAAGTTTTTTTTTTTGGTGGGTACCGGGGGTCAACCTCAGGACCTTGCGCGCCAGCAGGCGCCTGTGCCGCTGAGCGATATCACCGGCCCTTTTTTCGTATGTGGGTTCTGGGAGTCGAACTTGGGCCCTCGCGCTTGCCAGGCAGGCGCTTACGCCGCTGAGCCATCTCACCAGCCTATAATAAAGTTTTTAGAGAAAATACTTTACAGTACATTTTTGTGCTCCTCCTGCTTTACCCTCTCCAGTCATTTAAAGTGTAGATTTTAATGACAGAAGAAGAAAGGGGTCAGGGAAGGTAAAAGCCCTGCACACTTAGCAGTTAGGTACAAGGCTTGGGTATCCCACTTACCATGTACTATGCAAGTTGCTTTAACTTTTTGCCTGCTCTTTTTTTTTTTTTTTTTTTAAATCTGCTGTAAGTTTGTTTATCCAAATTTGTGTTGGGTGTGGGCTTATTTTTAAGTGGCTTGAAAAAACTTCAAACTGACTAGAAATCTGTGAACTCAGTGACTGTCTTACGTGCTAAGTGCTTAATACCCCACCTTTGCACAGTAGAGAAAGGTAGAAGGTAGTGAGGGAAGAGACTACTGTTAGGTCAATTTTTGTCAAGCCATGATTTTTCACTGGAATTACAGGTTCTGTTATCATTGTTCTTTGAAATGTTAGTTGGTTACCACAGTTTTTCAATTGCTTAGTATATTTAAACCTTTTAAAGCTTCTAGAAAATGGAACAGCCATGTTCCAGAGAATTACTGTTCTTTCTAGGGCACAGAAACAGTGACCAGAAAAATTACTGTGGGTACTGTTTTTAAGTGTCAGTTTCTTGCTGTTATAAATACTGGGTTTGTAATATCATTAAGTACAATTTCTCTTCTTTTGATGGTATGAGAAATGATAAATTATGCTTAGAGATTTTAGGTTTGCTTCAAACTTCTAAGTCTTCAAATGATAAAAGTTTGATCAGGTTAAATCCTTTTAGAGCTAGAAACTACTCTTGGAGATACTCAGAGTCCAAAATTGATGAATATTTTCAAGTTCCTTTAATTAGAGCCTAGAAATAAAGTGATTTTGGTTGTGGATGTGCTGAAAAATAGTTGTGGACCTTTTAGATGTCTAATTCTTCATTTATAATATAGGAAGAGGCTGAAGATGGTTTCCCGCTGACATAGGATAACAAATGGTGACCAGCTTTTTGTTTTGCAAGTTAAGGATTTAAAAATAAAGCTTATCATTTCTTTTTCTTTTTCTATTGCTTCTTCTTTTCATTTTTGGGGGTGTGGTTTTTGAGACAGGGTCTCGCTATGCAGTTCAGGCTGGCCTTGAACTCAGTATGTAGCCTAGGTTGGCCTTGGATTCATAGCAATCTTGCCTCAGCCTCCCAAGTGCTGGGGTTACAGGAGTACACCACCATGCCTGGCTTCATTTTTTTATTACTGCTACTTTTTTTTTTTTTTTTTTTGCTTTTTATTTTATTGGCACATTTTAGATATACGTAATTATAACAATCATCATAGGGAGTTTGTACCTGTACATGATGTATCTTGCTTCTTTTTTCCACATTCCCTCCCTTCAACCCCCGAAGCTCTCTTTATTTACAAAAGCTTTGTTTCCATGTTTTCCTTCTGTTTTTTTTTTTTTTTCTGGACACAGGGTCTCACTATGTCTTCCAGGCTGGCCTTGAACTCACTTTGTAGCCCAGGCTGGCCTCGAACTGAACTCATGGTGATCCTCCTGCTTCAGCCTCCCGAGTGCTGGGATTACAGGCATGTGCCACCATGTCTAGCTTCTGTTTTTTTCTTGTCCCTTCTTTACTGCTACTTTCAAATTCCACTGAAAAATAAGTGGTTTCCTGAGGGTGAGAGCCTTGCTTGATTTGTTCAACATTATACAGTACTCTACGTGACTGTGTCAGGCTCAACAAGTGTTTGTTGAATAGGTGAGTACTTGTACCATTGAGAAGAGGACTTTTCGGTGTTAAAGCAGTAAGGACATGCACTAAGAATGAACAATATCCTTTAAAATTAGATTTAGTTCTGTGAAAGAGTACTTTCATTATCTGTATTTTTTTCATGTTGCCACTGTTTGTAGAAACAGTTGTGAACCCACATTGGATTTTATAGAAGAGCCACACAAGGACCTCTCTCTCTTTTTTTTTTTTTTTTTTGAGACAGTTTTGCTTTGTAGTTCAGGCTGGCCTTGAACTCACTGTGTAGCCTAGGCTGGCCTCAAACCTAAGCTACACCTGGTAGAAGATTAGTATGTTCCTGCCACCCAGCCCACAAGAGTCTCTTAGTTTTAGAATTCTGATTCTCTTTTGGCAGAAATAATTTTGCTTTGTGCCTGAGCAGGCGTTAATTTATAAATAGCAAAAATCTGTCTGAAAATAGCAAGAATCTTCTAATACATAATTTGAATATATAACTTTGAGTGGCTTAGAAATATTTCTTCTACTTTTTTTGCTTTTATTTTTATCTATCTTACCTATTTATTTAAGTGGTGATACTAAGGATTGAACCCAGGGCATTTGGACTCAGCTATATCCCCAGCCCTTTTTTTATTCGGACACAAGGTCTTGCTAAATTATTTGTTAAGTTTGGATTTGAATTTTTGATCCTCCTGCCTCAGTTTCCTGAAGTGCTGGAATTAAGAGACATGTGCACTATGCCTGGCTTTTTAAAAATTTTGAGTTAGGGTTTTGCTGAGTTTTCCCAGGCTGATCTGAAACTTGTGCTCCTCTTTTCTCAGCCTCGAGGTACCTGGAATTACAGGTGAGCATTACACCAGGCTTGCATTTTTAGATAGGAGCTAAATTAAAGGCTATTTGAATAATTGTGCATTTGTTATATTGTTAAATTTATTCGTTTATATCATTAAATTTGACACTTAAATTTTAGTTTTCTTATGCTGTTATCATTGAAAATTTTGTGGTAAGCGTATAACACAGAAGTTTACCATCTTAATTTTCAAGTATACAGTTCAGTGTGTTAACTATATTTTCATATTATCGCAGATCACAGTGTTTTCATCTTGCAGATCAGAAACTTTGTACCCATTATCAACAACTTTCAATTTTCCCCTGTGCCCAACCTCTGGAATCACCTTTCTTCTTTTTGTTTCTATAAATTTGACTGTTCTAGGTACTTCATATAGATGGAATCATATAGCATTTGTCTTTTTGTGACTGACTTATTTCACTTAGCATAATGTTCTCAAAATTAATCTATGTCATAGTATGTGACAGGATTTCCTTCTGTTACATATACCACATTTTGTTTATCCTTCCTTTCATTGATGGATATTTGAGTTGCCTCTACCTCTTGGCTGTTTTGAACAGTGGTATGACCATGGGAACACAACTCTCTCTTTGAGGGCTTGCTTTCTGTTCTTTTGTATATACAGTAGTTTCCCTTTATTTGCAGTTTTGCTTTTTGCAATTTCAGTTACCTGTGGTTAACTACTATCTGAAAATACCATATGGAAAATTCCGCATCATTCTAAGTGGTGTGATAAAATCTCTGTGATGGCTCACTCTTTCCACCCCGAGTGTGAATTTCCCTTTTTGTCCAGTGTATCTACCCTGTATATAGTACCCACTATTAGTAGCCTTCTTTGTCATCACATCCACTTCTGGATACCTGATATCACAGTGCTCCTGTTTGGGTCACTGTTGTTTAATAATGCTCGAAGTATAAGAAGAGTAATGCTGACAGTTCAAATATTCCAAAGACTAAAGGTAAGTGCTTTCTGTAAGTGAAAAGGTGACAGTTCTTAATAAGGAAAAAAGATTGTGTGCCATTTTTTTTGCTTTTTATTTTTGTGTGTGCTTGTGTGTGCCATCCAAGCATGCTCTCTACCACTGAGTTACACCGTTAGCCTCTACAAGAAAGTATTTTTAGAGAAACTGCACCCAACATAAGTTTTATTACAGTACATTGTTATAATTGTTCTATTTTATTGGTTCTTTGTTAATCCCTTACTATGTTTATAAACTTTGTCATTGAAGTATCTGTGTAGGAGAAAACATGGGGTTCGGTACTCTCTGTGTTTTTAGGTATCTGCTGGGGATCTTGGAATGTATTCCCTGTGGATAAGAGTGTTACTCTATACCCAGAAGTGGGTTTACTGGAGCTTGTGGGACCTCTGTTTTTAACTTTTTGGGGATCCTTCATACATGTTTTTCCATGGTGGTTGCACCATTTTATAATCTCCCAAATAGTGTACATGGGTTCCACTTTTTTCCATTCTCTCTGATCCTTTTTTCTTGTCTCAGACAAAATCTTGCTATGTATCCAGGTTGGCCTTGAGTTGGCTATGTAGCCCGGGCTTGCCTGGAATTTATCCTCCTGCCTCAGCTTCTTGAATGCTGGGCCAAAATTTCCCCTCCCCTCCCCTTTCCCTCTTCTCCCCTTCCCCCTGCCCTCCCCTTCCCCCTTTCTCCTTCTTTCCCCTCTTTCTCCCCACCACCTTTATTTTTTCCCCTTCTCTTTCCATTCTGGGGATCAAACCCAGGGTCTTCGCACTGAGATTCCTCTCTAACCCTTTTTTATTTTTTATTTTGAGACAGTCTCATTAAATCATTAAGTTGCTAGGGTGGGGCTTGAATTTGTAATCCTCCTGCCTCAGCCTCCCAAAGTGCCGGGATAACAAGCATGTGACAGCCACCACTCTGGGCCTTTATTTTTACTCTTGAGACAGGCACTTACTAATTTGCCCAACCTTGAACCTGCAGTCCTCATGCCTCAGATTATATACAGTCTTGTGCGACCATGCCCGGTAGAATTAACATTTGTACACATGTAAACATTTCAGAAATTTTCTGAATAGCTCTTTGGCTTAAGCCAGAGGTTGGTTTACTATTTTTTTTTTCTTGAGACTTAAGTTCACCTATTGTTTCCCATCTGAAAAGAATAATTTTTTAAAGTGTTACTGGGGATTGAACCCAAGGAGCGCTGAGCTACATCCCCAGCCGTTTTTATTTTGAGATAGGGTCTTGCTAAGTTCCCTAAGCTGGCCTCAAACTTATGATATCCTGCCTCAGCCTCCTGAGTAGCTGGTGCCACAGTCTGTGATTTGAGAAGAAATTAGGGAACATTTTATTTTAGTAAGGAAGAACATTAGTAAGGAAGAACAATGTTTAATAATTTTCTTGGCCGATAAACTTATTTGAGGTACATGTAACTGATTTATTTTCCTAAGAAAATCATCCTTTTTATGGTTTGCCTTAGTATTTCCAAAATTCTAAAATAATTTATTCCTACTTAGGTATATTTATGCATGCTGAAATTGCCTTCGGGAAAGGACTTTGTAAATGTGTCATTCTGGGTGCCGATGGGGAGACAGAAGAGGTTTTGATCCATAGTCCTTTGTCATGATATAACCACCTGAGAAGTTAATAATAGTTCTAGTTTAATGGTTCAAGGCAGGCAGTATGGTATTACAGAATTAGGAGAATTTGTTTCAGTCTGGTGAGATATAGGAAGTACAGGGCTTGAGCCAAGAAGAATAGTGCAGATAGTGGATATTTCCAGAAAGGTTTAAGGGAGGAGAATAGTTGGCTTCTTTGGGTTGAGACTTTTTTTTTTTTGAGATAGGGTCTCACTATATAGCCCAGGCTGGCCTGGAACTTGTGGTGCTCCTCCTGCCTCAGCCTCCCAAATGCTTGGATTACAGGCGTGCGCCACCACACCTGGCTTAGTTAGCTTCTTTGGGGAGCAGAAAATAAAGTTTATCTGGAATGAATACTCCTTGTAAGAGAGCCTTCATCCTGTAGTAGTTACTTAGGGGCCTTTTATGTGGGAAGCCGTGGTGCCAGGCTAAGAAATTTGACTTTTACCTTGTAGAGTTTTTTTTTTTTTTTTTTTAAGAAGTGTGCTTTGTAGGTCACCTGAATCTAAATCACTTAGTAGTGCATTAAAATTCACATTCTCAGTAATCTTATCAGACTGATTGAATTGGAATCTCGGTGGGTAGGGGTTTGTAATCTGCATTTTTACCATCTTGATGGAGAGTCAGATTTACAGATCACTGTGTTAGCGTTTGAGAAACTAAGGCGAATGATAACTATTGAAATTTTATTTTAGAAAAGATTAATTAACATTAAATTAATTTTAATTTAGAAATTTTATTTTAGAAAAGATTTAATTAACATTAAATATGGTTTAGAGTAGGGAGAAACCCACTTAGGAAAGGGTAACAGATGCATCTACATTAGAGACCTGAAGAGAATGGCGAAAGTGGAAAGAACAGGAACAATATAAGATAATGTGAAGGGACAATTCTTTTTTTTTTTTTTTTTTTTTTTTTTTGTGGGTACCGGGGGGTCGACCTCAGGACCTCGTGCGCCAACAGGCACCCGTGCCACTGAGCGATATCACCGGCCCCTTTTTCGTATGTGGGATCGGGGAGTCGAACTCGGGCCCTTGCGCTTGCAAGGCAGGCGCTTACGCCGCTGAGCCATCTCACCGGCCCGACAATTCTTCATCTGTATCAGTGATGGTGAACTTTTTAGAGGTTTCGATGATAAACAGCCCACTGCAGCACACATGCCACCACTGATCTATATGGTTAACATAGTGTTTTAATTCTTTGTTCTATGCTGTGTTACACTTTGTTATGGTTGGACTTAACTCCCTTTGAGTAGATTAAATATTTCCTACTCTTAAATTTATAAATGTATCTAGCACAGTGCTTTCACATAGCATATACTTGATAAAAATGTACTGAATTGTGTTGAAAAACTGATAAAACCTGGCAGTTTACTACATATGCATGGGAAAAAATTGAAGGGCTGAAAAAGTGACTCAGATCATACCAGAAAATGAAGTAAGGGAGAACGCTTGTTTTGGGTTGACCTGAAGAGGGTAGGTTAAGTGGGTTTAACATGTTCTTGATGGGGCCTTTCATTCATGTCTTAGTGCTGGGCAGCTCTTATTTGAATTCTATTGTGTGATGTTGAATAACTAACCTCTGCTGGTGGTTCAAGCTGCCTGATGGGACAGTCATGCATGTACCACTGGTGGTTTATTGTTATATTAAAATGTATAAGGACAGCCCAATTAAAATACTCTTCAGAGTACCCAGTGTGGTGGTGTGTGTCTGTAATCCCACCTATTTTGGAGGTGGAGCCTGAAGCAGGAGGATCACTTGAACCCAGGAGTTTGGAGCCAACTTGTGCCGTATAATGAGGTTCTCTCTCTTAAAATCCCTTCAAGGATTTTAGCAATATGTTATTGAAGCTTTAGAGAAGAGGTCAGGTACTTGGGAGAGATTGCACTTGAGATGCAAATCAGAGTACACTGCAGAGATGAAGTGTGGGTTTGTGGAGAAAGAGTGGAAGGATGGTATAGTGTTGAATGATTTTATGGTTGTCTCAGGCTTGAAGTTATGTTACATCCCCAGTCCTTTCAAAATTTATTTTGAGACAGGGTCTTGCTAAGTCTTTAAAGTGCCCAGGCTGACCTTGAATTTTGATTCTCCTGCTTCAGCCTTCTAGAGTGCTGAGATTACGGGTGTGCGCTACTAGCCTGGTTTAGACCGTTTTTCATGGAGAGAATTCTTTGGGAACAATTCACAAAGCCTGTGATAAAATTTGCCCTTCAATTTTTGCAAGACAGTTTTTATGTGTTTCTGAAAAGATAAATATCACTAAGTTCCCTGTTCTGCCAGCAACCTGGTTTCAGTTTTCTCTAGAAGTGTGGATTTTTGTGATTAGTTCCATGGTAGTTTAGATATGGCCAGATGAGATTATTTGTCTTGGTGACTTGGACAAGTTATTTTTTTCTCCTTTGGGTAAGATGAAGTTGTTGGATTAGAATTGAAATTTGGGCCAGGTGCTCTGAAGTGTATGCCTGTAGTCCTAACTACTTGGGAGGCTGAATCAAAAGGATCACTAGAACCCAAGAGTTTCGGGCCAGCCAGGGCAGCATAGCATGACCTTGTCTCTTAAATAAAACTCCAGGGCCGGTGAGATGGCTCAGCAGTGTAAGCGCCTGCCTTGCAAGCGCGAGGGCCCGAGTTCGACTCCCGGATCCCACATACGAAAAAGGGGCCGGTGATATCGCTCAGCGGCACGGGTGCCTGTTGGCGCACGAGGTCCTGAGGTCGACCCCCCGGTACGCACAAAAACAAAACAAAACAAAACAAAAAGCTCCAATACCCACATACTTGGTTGTGACTGTATTTTTTTTTTTTTTAGCTTAATCGATGGTCAGCATTATAAACTCTAGAGTTCAGCTGGGTGTGGTGGCACACGCCTGTAATCTCAGCAGTTGGGAGGCTGAGGCAGGAGGATCGCCATGAGTTTGAGGCCAGCCTGGGATACATAGTGAGTTTAAGGCCAGCCTAAAGTACACAGCAAGACCCTGTCTCAAAACAAAACAAACAAACTAGAATTCACATAAAAATCCAGATTTTAGGTGCCGTCTAGAAAATTGTCAGGCCTTGCAAAAGTGGGTCGACATTCTCTTCTATGGTATGGTGGATTGACAACTGGTCAACTTTTAACACCCAGCTGAACTGAATCAGCATGGTGCTGGGTGTGGAGGGCTCTCCTGAGGACTGTTGCCAACAACATACAAAGGAGAACTGGAAAGGAAGAGGTGGTGCTGTTGGTTCTCCTCGAGGAGCTTGCTGCGCTGGCTCTCCTGATAGGAACTTGGCTGTTCTCATTGTCAGAGGAGCTCAGGACCTCATTGTTGCTGAGGATGACTGTAGTACTTTCCGGGGGAGCCCTGGTCCTTACTCTGAGCATTGCTTCTTGGCTCTGGTGCAGATCCCTCAGCCTGCTGGCACAGATCCTTCATCCCACTGGCACAGACTTTATAGATTCCACCACTGACCTTTGTCCTTCCCAGCGCAGATCCATGAAACAGACTTACATGAGACATTGTCGTGGGCTCTGGGCCTCCAGTTGGACTTGTGGGGGGCATTGCCATGGGCTTTAGGTCTTCATCGGGACTCGTGCAGGACATTGCTGTGGGATCCAGCCCTCAGCTGGATTCTTTGGGTCATTATTAGTGTGTGGACAGATTACCTGCACTCTTTGTATTTGACTCTTTGGGTGACTATTATAAAATAATCCTATAAATTATGTGTCCTGTATTGTATTGTTTCCCTTGCAAACCCTGGCTACAGCATATGGCATCATTGGCTAGAACTGAAAGAATTTTTTTCCCTTTATGTATAGGGGTATGTCCTTTCGAATTTGCCAGTGTTCACACCCAACCTTTGGCACTTTTCTTTCCTTTACCTGCTTGTCCCCATAACTATTTGGGTTTGTAATCCTAAGGAATGGAGGATTTATAAAGACTTGTTTTGCTTTAGACACTATTTAGAACCATAGAATTCTAATTTTGGGAAACTGAATTATTTGTCAAAGCTTTGTTACCTGGATAAGAATCAAGATTGCTCTGTCAGACAGTAGTTGTTCACAATGTTTCTGGTCAGTTAAAACAAGTTGGTTATTAGTTGTTCAGATCCTCTGTATCTTTACATGTTTTCTCTTAGTTTTATCAGTTACTGAGAATGATATTAAAATCTGTAAGTATGGGTTTATGACTTTCTGGGGTTTTGTCAGTTTTTGCTTTATATTTTGATGTTCTTTTATTAGATGTGTAAAACATTTTTGAACATACGGAATAGTATAGTTATAATAACTTACTGTTAATGTTTTTGTCTACTAATTCTATCATCTTTGTTATTTCTGGGTTTGCTTTTGATTGTTTTTTCTGCTTATCATTGGTTATAACTTCCTGCTTTTTTTTTTTTTTTTTTTTTGAGACAGGCTGTCATTATGTAGTTTGGGGTGACCTCGAACTCACTGTGTAGCCCAGCCTGGCTTCAAACTCAGGTCAATCACCTGCCTTAGCTTCCCATGTGCTGGGATCCATGTGTGCACTGCCATGCCCAGCTGTTTCCTGCTTCTTTTCATGTTTGGTTAATTTTGATTGGATGCTGAATATTTTACCTTATAAAATTTTACTCTTCTGTTAATATATTTCTGTATTATAAATATTCTTGAACTTTTTTTGGGGGGTGAGATTAAGTACTTTTGGAGGCTGTTTGATCCTTTTGAGACTTGTTTTTAAACTTGTTAGTTGGGACCAAAGCAGCCTTTAAGTCTATGGGGTAATTTTTCTACACCACTGAGGTAAAAACCTTCTATTTGATGCTTTGTCAATTACAAAGTTTCTTACTCTGGATGGTGGGAACAGGAATTGTTCTGCTCCTCTATGAGTTACAGGATTTGTTCCCTGTGCTCCTTTCTTGGGGGTTCCTGGTAGTTTCCCCCAAATCAGCTGAAGACTTTGATGGGGAGCACCTTGTGCAAATCTTGATCTCTCTTCACTATGTGTCTTAATTTCTGGTACTGTGTCCTGGGAAGTGTAGCTGCCTGGATTCACAGCTCTGTCTTTTCTACTCAAGGAGACTCCCAGGCTTTGTTCTGGTTCTCTTTCCCTGAAACTATCATCAGTCAGTAAGCTGGGACAATTATAGGGCTTACCTCATTTGTTTCCTCTCTCAGGAATCATTATCCTGTGCTGTTTAAAGTGCTCACTATTTGAAAACCATTGTTTTGTTCAGATTTTGTCAGGAGAGTGAATCTGATTAATTCATTTTGTCTGGAAGCAGAGTAAGATCACACATCATACCTATGCTGTTTCAAACAGCCACTAGCCATGTGTGATTTAAATTTTATTGCATTTAAAACTAAAAATTTATTTTTTTGTTTAGTTCAGGCTGCCTTGAACTTAACATGTAGCTCAGGCTAGCCTCAAACTTGTGGCCATGCTCTTGCCTCAGCCTCCTGAGTGCTGGGATCACAGGCATGTGCCACTATGCCTCTCTTAAAAAGTTTAGAGCCAAAGAGAGACTGGAATAGGGAAAAGAAAGAAGGGAAAGGGAAAAAAATTGTATATATATATATATATAAGATGGTTAAGATAGATACACTACCAATTTTACTTAGTTCATTGAAGAGTAAGGTTTGTGCCAATAATGTTTGGACAATTGAATGCTAACGTCTGGTGTCCTGAATAACTAACTTAAAGATAGTAATACGTAATGTATTAACCATTGTTACCCTCCTATTATGTTTGTTTGAAAATTTGTTCTTCTTTTGATTTGTTTTGTTTTTTCTTCTCTTTAAAAAAAAAAAAAAAAAAAAAAAAAAGTTTAGAGCCAGTTTTTCAGTTACACTTCACTTAGTTTTACAGTTACGCTTAGCTGCATTTCTAATGCTCAATGTAATACTATATTGTTTAGTCACAGGTGGACATTGGGTATCTTATTGGGCATGATAGAGAACATTTTTATTATTGCATAAAGTTCTACTAGACAGTGCTATAACAATTAAATAATTTTTTTCTTTTTTCTTTCGAGACAGAGTTTTGATAAGTTGACCAGGCTGGGCTTGCACTTGTGACCCTCCTGCTTTAACCTCCCAGAGTGGTGGGCTTACAGGCATGTACCACCATGTCCAGTTTTGTATTTTCATCTTAAGTTTTTAAAGTTTTGATTTTTTAAAACATCAGGCATTTTGAGGGGGTCCTACTGGGGATAGAGCTCAGAGATTTTGCATTGAACCACATCCCTACCCCCTTTTAAACTTACGTTTTGAGACTGGGTCTCACTTTTTGTGTTTTTGGTACTGGGAATTGAACTCCAGACCTCGTGCTTGCCAGGCAGGTGCTGTTCTGTTGAGCTATGTCCGCGGCCCCTGGATCTTTTAAGTTGCTCTGACTGTGCTCCAGTTTCTGATCTTCCTACCTCAGCCTTCACTGCTGGGATTACAGGCTTGCACCACCCTACCCCCTTTTTTTTTTTTTTTTTTTTAAGAGGAAAAAAAGGGCCTGTGGTATGGCTCAGCGGCGTAAGCACCTGCCTGGCAAGCGTGAGGTCCTGAGTTCGACTCCTAGTACCCTTATTTAAAAAAAAAATAGAACAAAATTTCAGAACAACATAATAGGGTAACAATGGTTAATACATTGCGTATGGTTATCTTTAAATTAGTTACTCAGAGTATAAGATATCGGCATTCAGTTGACCAAACAATATTAGCACAAAACTTTCTTTTTAATGAACTAAGAGAAATTAGTAGTGTATCTGTCTTAACTGTCTTATACATATATATACACACATATATATATATATATTTTTTTTTTTCTTTTCCCTTCTTTTCTCCATTCCTGTATCCCAGTTTTTCTTTCATTTTGAAGTTTCCTCCCGTTTTACAATATCTATTGTACATTTTGGCTCTTATTTACTCTTTCAGCTTCTCACACTAGGGAGACAATACGATGTTTACACATGTGCATCTGGCTTATTTCATTTATGAGTATGGTTTCCAGTTGCATCCGTTTACCTATAAAAGTCTCCAGTTTATCCTTCTTTATGGCTGAGTAGTACTCCATTGCATAAAAAACCCACATCTTTTTTTATCCATTCCTCGGTTGATGGACATTTGGGTTGTTTCCAAGACCTAGCTATTACAAAATGTGCTGCTATAAACATGGGTGCACATGTATCGCTGTGGTATGGTGTTTTTAATTCTTCTGGGAAGATACCCAGAAGGGGAATAGCTGGGTCAAATAGGACACCCCGCCCTTCTTGGGCAGTGTTTTAAAAACATTTTGATGGAGTTAGGAAGATTATTGGAGCTCAGCACTTAACAGTTTCTCTAGCTTGGTGAATTGGGCTAGAGGAGGTATTCACAGTGTTTCTGTAGTAACAGATTTCTGTTGTTTAAAAAATAAAAGCAAGATGAAGTAATTTATTTTTCTTTTCCTTAAAATAAGGTGTCAGTATATGAAATTTGAAGATATGTGAAATGAGCATTGGGGAGTGCTGGGGATGTGGCTTAGTGGTAGAGTTCTTGCCTTTAGGTTCGATTCACCAGCCCCACTTAAAAAAAAAAAATTGGGAGTATTTAAATAGCGGTGCTATAATTAATAGTGGTGTTAGTGAATTCAGCTGAAACTTACTTGCCTTGAAGATTTTTGAATTGTTTAGTCATGTATTTTGTTAACTTTTAGTTATATTGTTTCATGTCCAGTCAGTTGGACTGTTGGTTAGAAATAAAAAACAGAAAATTGGGGCCAGTGAGATGGCTCAGCGGCATAAGCGCCTGCCTGGCAAGCGCGAGGGCCTGAGTTCGACTCCTGGAACCCACATACGAAAAAGGGGCCGGTGATATCGCTCAGCGGCACGGGTGCCTGTTGGCGCGCGACGTCCTGAGGTCGACCCCCCGGTACCCACAAAAACAAAACAAAAAACAAAACAAAACAGAAAATTGAGTTGATATTGAAATATTAGATAATGAGCATAAAAATGTAAAATTCCAAATATTTGGCTGATGATGATTATTAGCTTTCTGTAAGTTGTTAGTTTGTATCAGCAAGGTGTTGCTAATATTTTAAAAGGGCATCTAAAAATATAGTGTACTCAGTATGTCCTTTTTTAGAGCATAAAGACTAGGTGTAATTGCAATGTTATTTGAAGAGTTTGTAGATACCAATTTGTTTTTTTTTTTTTTTTAACAGTGATAAAATATACCTTTATTTACTTTTCTGAGTCAAAGGGTTGTTAAAAAAATTATTGCTAAGGTAGATATCAGGCAAACAGAAAGGTGCTTTAGAAATCCAGTTACCTTGGAGTTTATTTAAACTAAGAAGAAAGGGACATAATGTTTTCATGCAATACATAGTTGGTTCTTTAATTAACAATTGTGACAAATAGCAGAAAGAATTAAGGAATGTTGCACTTGTGATCCATACAAAACACCCAACATTTTGGGTTGTACATAATTAAAGAAATATCTCACTTTCGAAATACTGTGATAGCCAATACATAGAGGCATGCCTTAGGTGGGCATAGGAATGCAGTTTAGAAAACAAGAACAACAAAAACAAAAACAAAAAAATCACATTGGAACTATACAATTTCTTTAAAATCACTGAGCAAGAAAAGCAACATTGAACTTTTATACCGATTTTACACAACTTCTATACAGTACCTTGACTTAAATCCAAGAGCAAAAGTTAAGATTCTCCTCCTCTATTTTTGGTAAACAACTGTATGGTAAACTTAGGTGAGTTTTCCCCCTGGATTTTACCTGGGAGTGGCCTTTTTAATATTTTATTTAAAAGAGGGCAGGTTTGGCACTTTTATACTGATGTCACCAATGTTAATATTTCTTGGGATCTCAGGAAGATTCATATTCTTTACAGCTGATACAGCACGGGCTGGAGCACCTGCTAAGCCAGCCTCAGATTTCTCCAGTTTATTTTGTGCATCAATTTGTGTAACAATTTCATTCATGTTGGTTTCCAATACCATTCCCCCCATCACCATTTCTGCAAGAATATTGTGAACCTTGTCTACGTGGAAAATTAAATCCAGTTCACAGACATTTTCAAAACACTTGTCTAATGTTTCCACGAATACTTGAATTAGATCTAAAATGCCAAGTTCACTTTCTGAAGAATCCACACAGAAGACAAAATATAGTGTTGCATAATGTCTATAAATCAGTTTGTTGTCAGATCCTCCAATTAATTAGATTTAACTCCATAGGTCACAGTAAGTTACACATCTTAAGACTGATTACCAAAATCCTCCTTCTAGGAAATTACAAACATTTTCATCTCTCTTAGATACCAAATGGAAAGTCTCCCTGATGATTTGCTGTTGTGTATCTTCACTGTAGGGCTGGTAGAACTTGGAGAGCCGCGGCTTCCCGTGGTTGTTGAAGATGAGAATGGCCTTGATCATGGCTGGGCCGGCCAACCGGGTGGGGCTGGGGGCCAGGGCGGGGGCGGGCACGCGAGCCGCGTCTCAGGATCTCGCCGGCCTGTAGATACCAATTTGAAGCTACCTTTTTTTTAGTTCACCACTTGGTAAAAAACATAAAAATGGCTAACAATTTTTTTTTTGTAAAAAAAAGTAAAAGAATAACAATATAGGTCACATTTTTGTCACATTTGTCCCTGCGTAATATATTTTAGCCTTTTTATTTTATTTATTTTTGCCTGGGATGGGCTTGAACTTTTAATTCTGTTGCCTCAGTCTCCTGAGTACCTGTGTACTCTCATGCCTAGCTGTTAGTCATTTTGATGCTTAGAATTTTCTGACTTGGCTAGGGGAGCTGTATGCTGATCCTATCCCCACTCTGGGTACTGGGGATTGAACCCAGGTCTTTGCACTAAGTTATACTCCTGGCCTATTTCACTTGTTTATTTTTTAAAATTTTAAGATAGGGTCTCATTAAGTTGCCCAGTTTGGGTTGAACTTGTGATCCTCCTGCCTTCTCCTTCCAGAGTGCTTGCATTACAACCTGAGCCTGGCTTGATCCTGTTTTTAACATTCATGAGTTGTAAACAGATTGTGATTGGCTGGCCTCAAACTCACCATCCTACTTCCTCAGCATCTCCAGGGCTGGGATTACAGGTGAGAGCCACCAAATCTGGTTTAGGGAAGCTTTATACACACTCCTGGGCAGCATCTCCAGATAAAAAGTCAGATATGGAGTAGGCTGACTTGGTGATGAATGACAGTAGTGCTGCCTTGGCATATTCCATGTGTGATATTGGTAGGTGCACTTAATAAAAAGAGTGTTTTGATAAATTTAAGCAGTGCCGTGTTAAGCAATTTTTATGAATGGCTCTATTGTTCAGTTTTAAAGATGCTAATGTACTTTGGGATGACTTTCCAAGAAGGTAATAAAGCAAACCTTCTGGTTCCTTGGAACACCATTTTGGGAAATTTGGATCTATATTTATATTGATTTGTTGATTGGTCAGTTATGAATCAATATAATTGTGCTTTATTGGTCAGCCTGTACTATCTTATTGGTAATAATTTTATGAACAACTGTCATTGTGTTGGTAAAATATGAAAATAATAGAATATTACAAAAGTGCTTTGTAACCACAAACAATTCGTAAAAGTCTCCCCTAGTTATTAAGATAAATGATGTCTGGCATTCTATTTTAATTCTTACTAGAATATGAAATGAGGCATGACCTAAGTTTATGAATGTTGTGGGCCTGAGTAGTTAAACATCATCAATTTAATAATCTGTAGTGGGTGTTTGGTTTTTTAAAAATAATTGAATGGTGAAATTTACCTTATACTGTATAAACTACTGATTTATCACCCTGGCTACCAGAATGTATTTCATCATAGTTGTAGGTTAACCAAAGAAATAACAAAGTTAAAGAACTGAGATGTGGGCCAGTGAGATAGCTCAGCGGCATAAGCGCCTGCCTGGCAAGCGTGAGGTCCTGAGTTCGACTCCCGGAACCCACATAAAGGAAAAAAGGGGCTGGTGATATTGCTCAGTGGCACAAGCGCTTGCTGGCAAGCGTGAGGTCCTGAGGTCGACTCCTAGTACCCACCTTAAAAAAAAAAAAAGAACCGAGATGTAATGTTCAGACATTCAGGGAACAGTTTGGCTTGAGTAACATTCATACTTTTAAAATTGCAATGTTTATTCTTTTTCTTCACCCTTAATCCCTTATAAAATTGGCATATATATTTAGCTGTCGCTGGTCTCTCAATGTGGTAGTACCTAGTTATTTAAAGTGATAGAATACATTTTAAATAATTACTTGGTCAGGTGATCATAATACTTCATTATATCACCATTTTTAGTGACAACGCATGTCTGTCATACTATATTACTTGTTTTTAATTAAAGTTTATATTTTCCTGGCATACTGCAGGTATTTGTGTTATGTTATATATTTTTTGATGTATTTATTTGGTATTGCTAGACTAGGGATTGAACCCAGGGCCTCTCTGAGGCTAGGCAGGTGCTGTATCACTGAGCTACATCCCTAACACTTGTTTATTTTTTGAGACAGGGTCTCCCTTTGTAATCCAGGCTGGCCTTGGGCTCAGAAACTCTCATGTCTCAACCTCCTGAGTGCCGGAATTACAGGCATGTGCCACCATACCTGACTTGTGCTAGATAGTTTAAAGAAAGTAGTTCATATCTGGATTCTGGGTGATTAAGGATATATAAGGGGCCGATGCATTGTGGGCATAGCCGCTTGAATATTTGAGTAGTCTGTGGGGGAATATACACTTGTTATTTAGTTTACTACTAAAATAAACTGGCTGTAAGATTAAAAGAACAGATTTCAGGTGCCTTCTATTAGAAATTTAAAGAAAAACAGGCCTGATGTAAGAATCTCCACTAAGAGTTCAATGGTATCTTAAGAGGCTTCTCTGGTCTCATACTAATTTTTACTTAACCTGAGTTTATTCGTTATAGTGAAACCATAATGAAATTTTGTGTGTGTGTGTGTGGGTACCAGGGGTTGAACTCAGGACCTCGCGCGCCAGCAGGTGCCCGTGCCGCTGAGCGATATCACTGGCCCTGTTTTCGTATGTGGGTACTGGGAGTCGAACTCATGACCTCGCGCTTGCCAGGCAGGGGCTTATGCTGCTGAGCTATCTCACTGGCCGTAATCATGAATTTTGAAAGCTTTTTAAGAAGTTTAGATTTTAATATATGCCAGTAAAAACTATATCAAGTTTTATTGGAATATGTTTAAACAAAACACAGTTTTAATTGTCCAAGAATAGTTAATTTATTTGTGTGCATTTGCTAAGTGATACATGTGATCTTTTTATGGTATGGTCACTTTTGTTTCTAGCTGAATCCAGAGATTACTTCTTTCTGGATAATGTGTCAAGAGGATATCTTACTAGTTATTGTTTAGAAACATATTCTGCATCTTTATTTGGGGTATAATTTTGGTATGGAAAATCAGAGATGTAAAAAAGGTTGGGAGATGCTTTCTTAAGTGATAGAGTGGCAGGCTTCCACTGATTATTTACAAAAATGATGAAGAAAGGACAGATGTTTTATTAAATGGAGATAGTCTAAATATCTGACTTCATTTGGAAAAAGTGGGGAGTGGGTTGGATTATGAAAAGATTATTATTCAGGCCCTGTCTCAGACTTGTTATCATTGGCAAAAGTGTGTATTTCCACTCCTAATGCATACTTTTACTGGGTTTGATGGTATATACCTGCTCTGAGTGCAGGGCCAGCCTGGGCTACATAGTGAATTCAAGGCCAGCCTGAACTACATAGACCCTGTCTCGGAAAAAAAAAAAACAAAACTAATAACATATTTTCACATGGCTTGTATATGAAGTCTGAGTCTAGGCTGAATGGATTATGACTCAGATTCAGGATACTGTAGTTATTCTCACACCAGAAGATGAATATGATGTAATCAGGGTATAGTTGAATTTGTCAGCATCAATTTATTGCCCTATTAGAACATTTTATAAGTGAATCAATTTTATATATGAATATAGTAAGTAATGCTTTCTGAAATGTATCACTCATGGAAACTAGCTCAGTCTTAGGAGTTTAGTATGTAGCTGTATATATTACATGTGAGTATATAATACATATGTATAGTTAAGAATTCCGACGTACATTCTGAACTGTTATTGTAGGCTGAACTTTGTTATTTACTGGGCTCTGTTTTATGAGAGATGACAGTATAGTGCTACACGGCATCCATCAGTGGTGGTGAACCTATGGTATCTGTGCCGCGGTGGGCTGTTTGTATCAGTGAAAGCTCTAAAAGGTTTGCCGTCACTGGGATATGTGTTTATTTGAAACCTTTAAGTTTAACATAAAAAATTGAGGTCGTTATATAAAGAATCTACGTAGAGCTGTTGCAGCTCCAGTCTCTGCACAGTGAGGATTTCTTTTTTTTTTTTTTGTGGGTACCGGGGGGTCGACCTCAGGACCTCGCGCGCCAGCAGGCGCCCGTGCCGCTGAGCGATATCACCGGCCCCTTTTTCGTATGTGGGATCCGGGAGTCGAACTCGGGCCCTCGCCCTTGCTGGGCAGGCGCTTAAGCCGCTGAGCCATCTCACCGGCCCCACAGTGAGGATTTCTTGACCCTCGCAAACCTGTTCTTAAGAATCCATCCTCCCCTTCCTTTCACTCTTGCCCTACCTCACTGTCTGTTGTTGCCGCTGTCTGTTCCCACTCCTTCTTTCTCAGAAAGGGTTTTATATTTTCTGGTTAATTATTGATTCTCTGTATGGCTCACTTTCAGTAATCAATCATTCCTTTTTGATAGTGGAAAAACGCTGAAGTTGTCTCAGCAGATGTAGTAGATTTAACAGAATTAGGGATGATGTTGGATAAATAAAAAGAATACTAGGCTGGGAATTGAGTAGACCTAGCTTCTAGTTCTGATTTCCAGGAACTAGCTTTGTAATCCATGAAGACTCCTCTTGGTTAAAATGAGGCCACAGAGCAAGTGATTTCCAAAACCATGTCCCAAATCTAATGTTTTATGATTGATTCATTATATATATATACACACACACACACACACACACACACACACACACACACACATATATATATATATATATATATATAGATAGATAGATAGATAGATAGATAGATATATATATATATGGCCAGCTTATGTGCCAGAAATGGTTTTAAAAATACAGAGGTAAAGAAATTTTTGGCCTTGAGTAACACTTAGTGAGCAATGAATGGTCATATATAATGTGGTAAGTATTATAATCAGAAAATAGGTAAAGTGCTTTTTCAACAAACTAAGGGTAATTAAGGGGGGCTTGTTTCAGAGGTCATATTTGAGTTGATTCTTTAAAAAAATTAGTACATGTTCGTAGCACATAATGATTAGTTATTATGGGGGAGTTTGTATATGTACCTAACACATCTTAAATCTTTTTTCTTTTTTCTTTTAAAGAAAAAAGATGAACATAGTGAAACTGAGTTTCAAAATAGGTTAGTAGGATAGTTACAATAGTTGATACCTTATGTATTGTGTCTAGTTGATACATTGCATATTGTTGTCTTCATAGTACTTATTCAGAGTACAAGATATAGGCATGGTATCTTGTCCAAACAATATTAGCACAAAACTTTCTTTTCAAGGAACTAAGAGAAGCTAGCTGTGTAACTATCTTAACTATCTTGTGTATACATATATTTTTTTCTTTTTCCCTTTCTTCCTTTCCTCTTTCCCCCATCACAGTTTATAGAGAGCCCTCCCGGTCCTTGATGTGGTCCGGGAAGTTTATATTTGTAATCCCATGGAAAAGTTATTGGAATTCTAGAGAGTTAATTCCAATCTACCACTTCCAGTGTAACCCACGGCGAGAATAAAGACACTAAAGCATATTTATAGTTGTGGGGAGCCAAGGGGTCCTGGTGGCTACTGGAACAAAGGCCTTGACCCAGGGCCGAACCTGGGTTTTATTAATTCTCAAGGAGGGGAGTGGCTTGGGGATGAGTGACTTTGAGAGTGGCGGGAAGCCCGTGAGTACCATGAGCTGGGCTAGGTAAGTGGCCTGAAATCACCCTTGCAGTATGCAGAGGGAAGGATATGCAGAAGGAGTAATCTGCATAACACAATTCAAGATAGTATCTAATGTTTTGGGGGTCTGTGCTTCAGCTCTCATGTGTAATCTTTTATGCCTTGGGAAGTCATAGCCTCTTTCTCGAGGCTGGATCCCAGCCGACAGCGTGGAGCACGGCTCTCCATCCCGCCAGGCTCAACCATGTATTGGGAGCAAAGCGGCGGGGAAACACAGGCCTGTCACCTTGCTTCAAAGACTACACATCAGGGCCTTGGCTGGACCGATTTGCATTGCCTAAAGTCAATTAAAGAGATAAGGAAAAGTCCTAGCCAGCTCTGTGCATATCAATACATGAAAATAGGGCTAGGTTCAACCAAAATAGAGATAATTGCTCTTCTTTCAAGGAGAGTCATCCAGGTGGTCTTCCACAACAGTTTGTCTTTTCTTTTGAACAGTTTCTTCCCAATTCACAATCTATTGTACATTTCAGGTCCTGTTTACTTGTTCAGTTTCTCACACTAGTGAGACAGTACGATGTTTACACATATGGATCTGATTTATTTCATTTATGAGTATGGTCTCGAGTTGCATCCATTTACCTATAAAAGTCCCAGTTTATCCTTCTTTATGGCTGAGTGTAGTACTCCATTATATAAAAAACCCACATATTTTTTACCCATTCCTCAGTTGATGGGCATTTGGGTTGTTTCCAAGATCTAGCTATTACAAATTGTGCTGCTATAAACATGGGTGCACATACATTGCTGTGGTATGATGTTTTTAATTCTTGTGGGAAGATACCCAGAAGAGGAATAGCTGGGTTGGATGGGACCACTAATCCTAGTTTCTTAAGGAATCTCCACACTGATTGTCACAGTGGTTGCAACAGTCTGCACTCCCACCAACAGTGGAGAAGGGTTCCTTTTTCCCCACAACCCCTCTAGCAAGCATTTGTTTTTGGTTGATTTTTTTTGATGATAACCATTCTTTTTGGGGTGAGGTGGAATCTCAGTGTTGTTTTAATTTGCATCTCTCGAATGACCAATGATGTTGAACATTTTTTTCATGTATTTATTTGCCATTTGTATTTTTTCATCTGAGAAGTATATATTCATCTCAGATGCCCTTTTTTGGATTGGGTCTTTGAATTTGGGGGGGTCTGAGTTTTTTTCAATTCTTTGTATGTTCTAGATATAAGTCTTTGTCTGTGGGACAACTGGCTATAATTTTTTTTCCCACTTTGTGGGTTGTTTTTCACTCTGTTCATGATTTCTTCTGTTGTGCAAAAGCTTTTTAATAAGGTGAGATCCCATTTGTTGATTCTTTGTACTGTTTTCCTTGCAGTCTGGGTTTTTTCGTGAAGTCTCTGCCTACACCTATGTCTTCAAGATTTCTGCCTATTTTCTCTTCCAGTAAATTTAATTTCTATTTTAATATTTAGATCTTTGATCCATTTTGACTTTAGTGCATAGTGATAGACATGGGTCTAGTTTTAGTCTTTGGAATGTGGAAAGTGAGTTTTTCCAGCACCATTTATTAAAGAGACTATCTTTCTTCCAGGGAACATGTTTGGTTCCTTTGTCAAAGATAAGGTGGCTGAGTGTGTTTGGGGATGAGTCTGCATCTTTTAATCTGTTCCTCTGATCCTTAGGTGTCTTTTTTTGCCAGTACCATGCTGATTTTATCACAGTAGCTTTGTAGTATAATTTCAGGCCTGGGATTGTAATGCCCCCTGCCTTGCCTTTGTTGCTCAGAATTGCTTTTGCTATTCTAGGTCTTTCCTGGTTCCAAATGAATTTTAGTAATGTTTTCTCTAGATCTGTGAGGTATGTTAATGGTATTTTGATTGGGATTGCATTAAATCTGCATAGCAGTTTTGGGAGTATGGCCATTTTCACTATGTTGTTTCTTCCTACCCAAAAGCAAGGGCTATCTTTACATTTTCTGATATCTTCTTCAATATCCTTTTTTAGGGTACTTTAATTTTCCCTGTATAGATTTTTTTATATCCTTTGTTAGATTGATTCCTAAGTATTTCAGTTTTTGGATGGTATCATGAAGGGTGTGCTTTCCCTAATTTCTTTCTCTGTGAGTTTGTTGCTTGTGTACAGGAATGCTATTGATTTATGAGTGTTGACTTTGTATCCTGCTATACTACTGAATATTAAATCTACAAGGTTTTTGGTGGAATTTTTGGGGTCTTTAGAGTATCATGTCGTCTGCAAATAATGATAATTTAACTTCTTCCCTCCCTATCTTTATTCCTTTTATTTTTTTCTCTTGTCTAATTGCTTTGGCTAATGTTTCCAGAACTGTATTGAATAGGAGTGGTGATAATGGACATCCTTGTCTTGTTCCTGATTTTAGGGTGAAAGCTTTCTGTTTTTGACCATTTAATATGATATTAGCTGTTGCTTTGTCATTGATGGCTTTTATAAGATTGAGGTAAAGACCATCTATTCTGATTTTCTGTAGAGTTTTTATGAATTGGTGTTGGACTTTGACAAATGCATTTTCTGCATCTGTTGAGATGATCATGTGATTTTTGTCTTTGGTTCTGTTAATATGGTATATTACATTTATTGATTTGCCTGTGTTTAACCATCCCTGCATCCCTGGGATGAATCCTACTTGGTTATGATGTATAATCTTCTTGATGATTTGCTGCATTCTGTTTGGCAGTATCTTATTAAGGATTTTTGCATCAATGTTCATTAGGGAGATTGGCCTGTAGTTTTCTTTCTTGGTTGGGTTCTTCTCTGGTTTTGGAATCAGGGTAATACTTGCTTCCAGGAATGACTTTGGAGGTACTGCTTCCTTTTCAGTTTCATTAAAGAGTTTTAGCATTCGTGGCATTAGTTCTTCTCTAAATTTCTTGTAGAATTAAACAGTGAATCCATCAGGGCCTGGGCTTTTCTTTGTTGGTAAATTTTCAATTATATTTTCAATTTCATTGAAAATGATACTGGTTTATTTAGAATTTTTATATCTTCTTGATTTAGTTTTGCCAATTTGATTGTATCTAGGAATCTGTCCATTTCTTCTGTGTTCCCATTTTACTAGAATATAGGTTCTTATAGTAGGTATTGATGATATTCTGGATTTCTGTAGGATCCGTTGTGATTTCCCCCTTCTCATTCTTAATTGCTTGAATTTATGTTTTTTCTTTCCTCTTTTTGATGAAGTTGGCTAATGGTTTATCAGTTTTATTTATTCTTTCAAAGAACCAATTTTTCGATTCATTGATTCTTTGTATTTTTTTTTTTAGTCTCTATTGCATTAATTTCTGCTTTTATCTTTATAATTTCCTAACTTGTACGAGCTTTGGGTTTGATTTGTTCTTTTTCTAGAAGTTCGAGATTCAGCATTAGGTTATTTGAGCTTGTTCTGTTTTTGTGATGTATGAGTTCATTGCTATAAATTTCCCTTGTAGGACTGCTTTCATTGCGTCCCATAAGTTTCAGTATGTTGTATGAGCATTATCATTTAATTGTATGTACTGTTTTATATTATTTTATTTTTTTTGTGAGTACCGGGGGTCACCAGCAGGCGCCTGTGCCACTGAGCGATATCACTGGCCCTTTTTTCGTATGTGGGTACCAGGAGTCGAATTCAGGATCTTGCGCCTGCCAGGCAGGCCTTTATGCTGCTGAGCTATCTCACCGGCCCTGTACTGTTTAATTTTGTCTTTAATTTTCTCTGTGGCTTATTTGTTGTTCAGAAGGATGTTGTTTAATTTCCATGTGTTGATGTAGTTTTCATGGTTTCCTTTGTTGTTGATTTCCAGTTTCATTGTGCTATGGTCAGACAGTATGCATGGGATAATTTCAGTTCCTCTACATAAACATGTTTTTTTTTTTTTTTGTGGGTACCGGAGGTCAACCTCAGGACCTCGCGCGCCAACAGGCACCCGTGCCACTGAGCGATATCACCGGCCCCTTTTTCGTATGTGGGATCCGGGAGTCGAACTCGGGCCCTCGCGCTTGCAAGGCAGGCGCTTACGCCGCTGAGCCATCTCACCGGCCCTTAAACATGTTTTATCAGCTAATAATATGATCTGTTTTGGAGAATATCCCATGTGCAGCTGAGAAGAATGTGCATTCTGATGTTTTGCGGTAGAACACTCTGTAGACATCTACCAAGTCCATTTGTTCACAGGCTTGGTTTAATTCTGATATTTCTTTGATTTTTTTGTCCGGTTGATCTGTTTGTGAGAGTGGGGTGTTAAGGTCCCCCACTACAATTGTGTTAGTGCTTATTTGGTTTTTTATGTCAGTTAATATTTGTTTTATGTGGTTGGGTGAACCTGTGTTTGGCACATAAATATTTATGGTTGTTATCTCTTCTTCCTGGAGTTTTCCCTTAATGAGTATGTAGTGACCTTCTTTGTCTCTTTTGATCAGTTTTGGCTTAAAGTTTGCATTGTCTGCAAATAGAATAGCTACCCCTGCTTTTTTCTGGGTTCCTGTGGCATGGAGAATTGTTTTCTATCCTTTGACTTTTAGTCTGTAAATTTCTTTTTGGGTTAAATGTGTTTCTTGAATGCAACATATTTTTGGGTCTTGCTTCTTGATCCATTCTGCCAATCTGTTTCTTTTGATTGGCGAGTTGAGACCATTTACTTTGATGGTTATAACTGATACGTATTGGCTTTTCTTTTTCATGTTGTTTCCCTGTTGTTTGTTCCCTGCCTTTCTGCTCTCTTTAATTGCTTGCCCTGCCTGGTGGCTTCTTTCTATTGGTGTTCCTGTGTTTGTGGTCTTCGTTATCTCTTTCTAATATGTCTTTCAGAGCATTCCGTAGTGCTGGTTTGGTGGTCATAAATTTCTTCAGTTGTTCTTTGTCATGGATGTATCTTATTTCTCCATCAATTTTGAAAGATAGTTTTGCAGAGTACATCAGTCTGGGTTGAAGATTGTTTTCCTTTAGGGCTTGAAATACTTCACTCCAAGCTCTTCTTGATTTTAGGGTTTGAGTAGAGAAGTTTGCTCTGATTCTGATGGGCTTTCCTATATAGGTTATTTGTTTTTTTTTGTTTTTTTTTTTTTGTGGGTACCGGGGGGTCGACCTCAGGACCTCGTGCGCTAGCAGGCGCCCGTGCCGCTGAGCGATATCACCGGCCCCTTTTTCGTATGTGGGTTCCGGGAGTCGAACTCGGGCCCTCGCACTTGCCAGGCAGGCGCTTAAGCTGCTGAGCCATCTCACCGGCCCAGTTATTGGGTTTTGATTGTTACAGATTATTGATTTTGTGGATACTATGATGTCAACCCAAATCCCTATTTTAAGACTTGAAGGACTTTTTTTTTTTTAACTATTGGGCATGCTGCGGAGGTTGTCAGACTTCACTAGGAATTGGGCTTGGCTGTAGAGCGCCACCTCACTGCAGACCACATCTCCTTCCTGTGAGAGTAGTCTGCTTTCATAGACTAGTCCATTAAAGACCTGGCTCTCTGGACACAGTGTAGGACAATCCTAAAGAGTTATTTGAGCTTCAGCGCACCTGTGGGGTCAGATGAGGCCTTTGTCACAAGTACACCTAGCCTAACTTGTTCTTTCTTTGCATCTTCCTTATATAAATGATGATTCTAAAAGCAGCCCCTGATAAACTTTCAACACATTAACCTATATCCCAAGATTTTGTATTGCCAGAAACCTAACTGGTAACACTATCTTTAAAATTCCTTTTGATTTGTAACAGAACAATTTGCTAAACTTTAAAGGATTTAACATTTGCCCATTTTTCATGGTTATAAGAGATATCCAGGTAATGTTGAGTGATAGAATCATGTAATTTAATAAAAGAATGATTAATTTGTGTAGTGCCAGACATACAGAACATTCATCATTAGAACATCTTTGAGGATGAAACAAAGATCTTGGCATATAATTTGCTCCCCTCATCATTGTTAGTGTTCTGCTGCCTCATTTTTGTTAACTTTATAAAGGGCTCTTCCTGTCCCCTGTCCTCCCTCCCCCCCACTTCATTTGAGATCAGTCTCAAATTTTTTTTTTTTTTTTTTTTTTTTTTTTTAACGCAGGGTCTCACTATGTGGTGCAAGCTGGTCTTGAACTTGCTGCTTATGTAGCCCAGGCTGGCCTCGAACTCATGGTGATCCTCCTGCCTCAGCCTCCCAAGTGCTGGGATTATAGGCATGCGCTACCACACCTGGTGTGGCTCACATTCTTGTTTAGCTTTTCTTAATTTGGGATATTTTAAAATATGGATAAGGTTTTTTGGTCTTTTGGTCATACTATAGAAAATGGAAAGATACTGGAACATATGGTTAGATTGAGTCTTTATTTAAAAAAACCTTTATTAAAAATAAAAATTTGCTTGGCAGAATCTAAGACTACATTCCTGGGCACTATTTGAAAATTTTCTGTCTTCAGCATTTGAGAATGCCTTTCCATGATTTAATGTGCCACTTGTCATTATCCTGTCAAATGTTTTGTCATGTCTGAAATCCAAGAGCATCACAGCAATGTGATATGGCAAAGTTTTTGTTGTTACTAAAGCTTGTGTTTCCTTTTTCTCTTTTTGTGGTTTTCTTTTCTTTTTTTTTTTTTTTTTAATTTGTGACCGTATGTATACTCAAGATGGTCAATAAAGTTATCTGGGATTTAGAAAGGAATGGCAGATGAAAAGGGGTTTTCTAGAGATTTCAGTAGTAATTGCTCAGGAAATTGGTTTTAAATCAATAACATACGTGAATCTAGAAAAATTCCTTTTTTTTTTTTTTTTTTTTTTTGAGTATTTGAAGATAACCAATTTAGTGCCTTTTCCATAAATTTATTTACTTCAGGGGCTGGAGGTATAGCTGAGTGGTAGAGTACTTGCCTACCATTGATGAGGCCCTATGTTGAATCCCTACCACTGCCCCCCAACTATTTACTTTAGTAATAATTAAAATCTTACGAATATTTCATTTTGCAAATTATGTTTTTGATGCCTTTAGTTTTCCATCCTTTTGTCTTAAGACCTAGGTGTTTCTCTGATAGCTGTTTATTTTTTGAGAGAGGGTCTCACTGTGTAGTCTAGGCTGGCTTTGAACTCATTACGTAACCCAAAGTGGGCTGAAACTTGTAATCTTTCTGGCCTTAGCCTCCCAAGTGCCAGAATTTTATGATTGTGCGCCACCATACTTATCTCTGGTAGCTCTTTATTTTCTCATTGTTTTTGGTGTGGGTCCATTGGTTGGTAGGCAATTTCAGGCTGTGATGAAAAGCATATTTTATTGACTATGTGGAAGTGCATTTTTTTTTTTTTTTTTGAGGTTGGGTATTGCTAAATTGTCTAGGCTGGGCTCCAATTTGCAATCCTTCTGCCTTATGCTCCTAGAATGCTGGAATAACAGGGGTGCACCACCACTCCCAGTTTAGAAAATGTATTTTTTGTGATAGCTCTTATGTTTAATGTTGCTTTTATCAGCAAAAGCAAAACCTACTTCAAGTTTTTTGTAGGCTGCTACATGTTTTATAGTTTTTGTATTCTGCACTACTTTAATTTTTCCTCATTATTATTTTGGTGAAACTGGTTGAGTTATTTTTACAAAAATAGATTTTTTTCTTCTCCAAGTACTTTGCCAAGTGTTACAAGATTGATTTGAATTTTGTGGATCTCTTGATCATTTAAAATTCTTGTCTCCCAGATTGCTTCTTGAACAAGTGGTAGGATGGTTTTAATCATTACCATCCCCTACCTTTGTGCATGTCTTGCTTTCATTTATTTTGTTGTTGTTAATAATCCTAGGGATTGAACCTGTGGTCTTGTGCGTGTTAGGCAGACATTCTAGCACTGAGCTACATCCCATACCCTTTTTATATTTTATTTTATTTATTTTTGAGTTGGAATAATTTTTAATTTTAAATACAAAAAGTGAGCACTGACCTTTTTTACACACAGGTCTGATAGCCAGAATGTGCAGAGGAAATGAGCCCCTGCTGTCCCCCCCCAGCCCCCGTTGTCCTCATCTTGTGGCTGAAGCTGCAACAAGCCTCCCTCTTCAGCACACACAGGGGTTCCTGGTGCTTTATACTACAGCTGTACTGCACTGTGTCAGTTTTATAGTGTGTGCTCATCCCTTCCCAACATCGCCATTCTTAGGAAAAAAAAAACCAAATTAATGGTCAAGGGGTCTGTCCCTCCCACTGGTGTCAGTTTCTACCCCATCATGGGATAGTTAGGAGCAGCTGACTAAAAGGGGCTGGGTGGCCAGAGCTGAAGTAACCGTCCACATAGCTGCACCCTGGTATCAGTGAGGACAGAAGGACAGTGAGGACAGCATGGAGGGCACAGCTGCAGGTTGGGATTCTCCATGAAACGACAAAGGGAGAATTCTCCCAAGTTTAGATCAATGTGCCAAAGTTTAAAAAAAAAACAAACAAATAATCAGCAGTTCAAACACAACTGAGTTTGAACTTCTCTCACCAAGACAGCTCAAATGTTATCAGTTAATAATCTAGATCTTTCCAGGAAGTGAAGGTAGAGCCCCTGGCATTTCTCCTGAGAGCCCTGTGTTAGGCTCTGGAAGTATCTGCCGCCGCCGCTGCTGCAGCTGCTGCTGTTGCTCCATCTGCAGCTTCTCAGTCTCAAAGACAACAGGAAGAACCAGGAACATAAAGGAAGTGGTCCTGATCCACAAGGCTGCCCTGGAAAACTTGTACGTTTTTTGAGCCACAAAGAGGGAGAGATCAAAAGTGGCTCCGGCCACGGACTAGACCCTCTCGGGGAACATCTCTGTCAGAACCCAGAGTCTCTCTGACAGGGTCTCGTCCAATTTGTCATCACCGTCCTCTTCCAGCTCTTCCTCAGTCTTCTCTGCGTCACCTTTCTGGAGCAATTCATCTGGGGACCTGGGCTCCATGGCACCAATGGCAGCAGGTGTGGTGGCCATGGCTGTAGGGGACACCTATATTTTATTTTTAGACAGTCTTGCTAATTGTGTGCGCTGGCCTCAAACTTGTAATCCTCCTGCCTTCTTCTCTTGAATGGCTGTGATTATAGCCATGTACCACCACATCTGAAACATTTTTTGCTTTCTAATAGTGGCATTGAGTCTTTGTTAATTTTCACTTATCCTCACATGTCATTTTAACTACAAATGAAGTTTAAAGTCAATTCCATTGTTTGAGGTTATTAGGCAGTATTTGCTGTGATTGAAGCATGGCCAAGTGGAGGCATTCTGGAGAAGGGATGGTGGTAAATACAGTGTTAGGATTCTGAGAAATGCTCTTTTTGGTCTATGAATTAGAATTACATGATGCTTTTTTTTACTTTGTGGTTCAGGCTGGCCTCAAACTCGTGATGATCCTGCTTCAGCCTCCCAAGTGCTGGGATTACAGGGGTGCACCACCATGCCCAGCTTTTATCTTTTTCGGTTATATGATGTGCTTTTATCAAAGGCTAAAATTAAGCCATTGAGATACTTTAATTCTTTGTCACTTTTTTTTCTATAGAATATTCAAATCATTTATCTTCTTTTTACTGAAATTCTTTGTGATTTCTTTTCCACATAAGCTTTTTTTTTTTTTTTTTTTTAATGTGGGTACCGGGAGTCGACCTCAGAACCTTGCGCTTGCCAGCAAGCGCTTGTGCCGTTGAGCGATATCACCGGCCCTTTTTTTCTTTTATGTGGGTTTTGGGAGTCAAACTCAGGACCTCGCACTTGCTGGGCATGCACGTATGCCGCTGAGCTATCTCACCGGCCCTGTTTTTTGAGACAAGGTCTTGCTATGCAGTTCAGGCTGGCCTTGAACTCACTATGTAGCCCAGGCTGGCCTCGAACTTTAGTGATCCTCCTGCCTTAGCCTCCCTGCTTTAGCCTCCCGAGTGCTGGGATTGCTGGGATTACAGGTGTGGGCTACCACGCCAGGCTCACATAAGCTTTAAAATGAGATTTTGATTCATCTTCAGTCTCATTGTTGTTCATATCTAATTTGTCCGTGTCACATGTTAACCTATTAGTCATTAACAAATTTTGCTGAACATTTTAGCCATTCTCATTTTTCTTGTACCCCTCTACTCACCCCCCACATTTAATTTCTAGTAATCTGGTCACAATATTCATGGGGTTAAATATCCCACAGTTAGAGAATAAAAAAATCTTGTGCTTCAGAAGTAATTAAGACATAATTTACTTGATAGTCTGTATGACAACATAAAATTTGTAATATGCTAACCTTTTCAAATGGTGTTTTTGAGTGAATTACCAGCTCCTTTGTTCAAATTGGAATCAGCTATTTAGTTAGAAGTGTCATCCTTTTTATGCTGAGAAGTGTGTATTTCTTGTACGTAGACAGAGGAAGGCTGATTTGAGGCCTAGTTATATTTTTATTTTTGTCCTGCTCTTCTTTCATTCTTTCGTTCTTTCGTTCTGTTCTGTTCTGTATATTTTCATGATGGCTGGCAGTGATTCTTGCGGGGGTGAATGCCAGACAATCTAGATACTAGTTTTGGCATATTTCTTTAGTAAAATGGCAAGGTGTGGTGGTATACCCCTGTTATTGCTGCTACTCCAGAGGCCGAGGTAGGAAATTTGCAGGTTTGAGGCCAGACTGGACAATTTAGTGAGACTGTCACATATAAAATTAAAAAGGGATTATGGATGTACAAGATGGGATTGAAAAAATATATTTAAATAAAAGTATTGCAGTAAAAGACACATTACCATTAATCTTCCTCAGAATACTCCCCCTAGCTACAAACACATCCAATTGTTCTTTTTTTTATTTTTATTTATTTTTTTTGTGGGTACCGGGTGTGTAACTCAGGACCTTGTGCGCCAGCAGGCACCCATGCCACTGAGCAATATCACTGGCCCTTTTTTTGTATGTGGGTACTGGGAGTGGAACTCAGGACCTCGCGCTTGCCAGGCAGGCGCTTATGCCGCTGAGCTATCTCACCGGCCCAATTTTTTTGTTTTTTGAGACAGTGTCTCGGCTATCTAGTTCAGGCTGGCCTTGAACTTATGATGGTCCTTCTGCCTCAGCCTTGAGTGCTGAGATTAGAGGGTTGCACCACCACACCCAGCTGTTCTTGCCACTTTCTGAAGCAGTGCCGGAAGTCCTTGTGAGTGTTATACTGTTGTGGCTGCTTCTACATTCTGAATAGATTCAAAACATTCACCTTTCAAGGTTATTTTGACTTTGGGGAATGAATAGTCAAAAGTCACACAATGCCAAATTGAGTGAATAAAGTGGATGAGACATGCTGGAATGTTTTTATGATCCTGTCTTTCCATTGAATAACACTAGGTATTGCATTCATTGTTTTATTACAATGTGTAAAGACATTTACATAAGATGACTTCTAGAACTGCTTCAGAAAGTGGCAAGAAGGATAGGATGAGTGTGTTCCAAGTGAGGGAAGGAGTATTTTGAGGTGGATTAATGGCAGTATGTCTTCCCCTGTAATAAAGTAAAAAATAAGCATTCACTGTAGTTTTTGATTATGCCTCGTAAAATTGAAAAAGGGCTGCAGATGTATGGTAGCTAGTGGTAGAGGCTTTCCCTAGCATATATGGGCCCTGGGTTCAATCTCTAGCAGGGCAGAGAGAAAAGAGCTTTTTAAGGGTCAGTTTCACATCATTTGTTTTAATGGGATACATATGTATCATTCATTTAGTTAGAAGACTGCTTTTCTTAGTAAACTAGGATAATTTATGTGAAATATTGTAGATTAACTCAGGTAATACAGAGAGAATTTTTTGTTATGAACTGTAAATTTTTAAAATTTGAAAGTCTTTTTTTTTGGAACATGACCTAAGCTAAAATAAACCTTCAAATACTCATCAGTTTTTATAGCAGTCTTATCAGTGAGATATATTTCCCCTTGACTCAGATTGCCCATTTGTTTTATTTTCTAGAATAGGATACATTTTTACAAATTCAAGAATGTTTGTCTATTTTCCATACTAGAGATTGAACCCAGTACTTTCACATTGAGGTATGTCCCCGACCTTTTAAAAAATTTTTATTTTGGGATTACAGGAATGCACAAACATGCCTGCTTGCTTTTACTTATTAGAGATTTTCTTTAAAAATTTTATGTTATAGTTGGGCGTGGTGGCTGAGGCAGGATGATAGTAAATTCCAGTGCAGCCTGGGAAATTTAGCCACTTAAGGGAGGCCTGGTCTCTTAATTTTAAAATAAGCTGGGAATGTAGCTTAGTACAAAGGCCCTGGCTTCAACCTTCAATACTGTCCCCCTCCCCCGAGTTATAGAATAATGTAAAATATTTACTTGCTTTGAAAGTTAAATCTGTGAAAATAGTAAACTCAGTAGTCTATTCCTGTCCTGTTCATTTCACTTTGTTCTTTCTCTTCCAGTAGGTAACCATTTTTTTAACCTTAAGGTTTATCTTTCATTACACATACAGAATCATGTGCTACATAACAGTAATTTGATCAGTGATGATTTCAAATACAGTGGTAATCTCGTAAGATTATAATTGAGCTGAAAAATTCCTATGTGAAATTACTTACGTGTTTGTTGGTGTAAGCAAACTTAATGTGCTGCCAGTCATAAAACAACATATGTATACAGTTATGTACTGCATAGAGCTGGGCATGGTGGTACATGCCTGTGATCCCAGCATTTGGGAGGCTGGGGCAGGTGAATCTGGAATTCAAGGCCAGCCTGAGCTACATAGTGGGACCCTGTCTCAGAAGAAAATTGTGTACACTACATAAAACTTAATAACAAAAAATGCTGGGCTCTGTGTAATCCCATCACTTTGGGAGACTGGAGGAGGAGGATCACAAGTTTGAATGCTCTTGGGGTGTTTAAGGAGATTGTTTCAAAAACCAAAAGGGTTGGGGATATAGCTCAGTGAAGGCTCTGGGTTCAATTTCTAGTACTTGGGACAGGAAGGAACCCACAACAAAAATCAGATGTCTTTGTTAATCAGTTCATGTGTCTGTGTTATATTTTAGCATACTGTATTCCTTTTACTTATTAAAAGGGCTTGCTGTAAAACAGTATGCCATGTTACACTGGCAGCTGCCTCGTACGTACTGTATTTAGTATGTCTCTTGATTGCATCAGCAGGCAACATTGAGTGATTGGACTGTATCACTGATGGAGCTTTCAGTGATACAAACAGCCCGCTGTGGCACGCGTGCCATGGGTTTGCCACCACTGGACTGTATCGTCTGTGTTAGTGCAGGTACACTCCATGATGTTTGTACAGTGACAGAATTCATCTTAGGACATTTCTCAGAATGTATTCCTGTCTTTAAGGGATGTATTATTTTATATGCATTTAATACATTCCTGCCCTCTTCCTTAGATGAAGTTGAGTACTTTTTTAGGGGATTCTTGCATCGTTATTGGGCAGAAAGTTGGATTCCATAACTATTGGTGCCTTAAGTTTGTATTTTCTAAATTTTAGTGTCATGTAGCCATCACTGCAGTCAGAGTTTAGAACATTTTCATCATCCCCAAAGTTCCATTGTACACATTTTCCATTAATTCCTGCTGTCACCATTAGCCCTAAGCAACCACTGTTTTGTTTTGCTGTCGTATTTGGACATTTTATATAAATGGGATCATGTACTCTTTTGTCTGGCTTCTTTGACTTGCAAGTATTTGAAGTGCAGTCATGTTGTGGTGTATACTAAAAGTTTGTTTCTTAAAATTGCTGAACAGTATTCCATTGTATGAATATTCTGCTTTTTGTTTATCCATCTACCAATTAATGGACTTTTGGATTGTGTCTAATTTTTGCTTTTACGAATAATGCCGCCTTTGTACATTTACAGACATATCTGTGTATGGACCTAAATTTTCATATCTCTAGGAATAGAATTGCTGGGTTGAATGATGATTTTATATTTAACTTTTTAAAGAGTTACCAATCTGCTTTCCAGTGTGATTGTACATTATACATTTTACCAGTGATACACAAGTGTTCCAAGTTCTCCACATTTTTGCCAGCTCTTGGTGTTGCCATTTGTTCTAATAGGTGTGTAGCATATTTTCATGTGCTTAGAAGCCATTCATATGTTTTCTTTGCCAAAATATTTATTCAGATCTTTTGCCTGCTTTTCAGATTGGATTGTCTTGTTGATATGTAGGAAATTTTTTCTTTTAAATGTTTTCTTCGTATTAAATGACCATGCGTTGTAAGGAATAGCAACAATGTTTATTACTACTTTTTTCCTCACGTTTATTATTGCATATTGGTTATACAGATTACTGGGTTTTTCATTTTGGCAGATTTGTACATGAATGTAATATACTTTAAATTATTCTCTCCCATTACTCTCCTTTTCCACCCTTCCTCCTAGGTTTGTTTGTTTGTTTGTTTGTTTATCTTGCAGAGTTTCAATATGTTTAATGTATTTTGATCATATTCATCTTCCGTTTGTTTGCTAGTATCACGGTTACAGCCCTCTATCAGGTATGTGGTTTGTAAATATATTTCCCAGTGTATCGCTTCCTCCCTCCCTCCCTCCCTCCCTCCCTCCCTCCCTTCCTCCCTTCTTCCTTCCTTAGGCATAAAGAAGTTTATAAAGCAGAAATTTAGAAGTACACACTCAATGAAATAGAGTGCAGGCCCTCAAGAGAGAGAGGTGCCTATTTTCATTTTCTTAATAGTGACTTAAAGTGCAGGTTTTTAATTTTGAAGAAATTCTTCTGTGGATTGTGGATTTGGTGTCACATCTAAGAAAACTTTGCCAAGTCTGAAGCCATGAAAATTTTCAGGTTTTACTTCTGACATTTAGTCTTGTGATCATATTTTTGAGTTAATTTTTGTATATGTTGTAAAGTAAGGGTCTGAATTTGTGAAAAATATTTTTAAAAAGCAGTTGGATATCAGATTGTCTCACATAATCTCTTTTGAGCCGGGGATATAGCTCAGAGGCACAGCACCTGCCTGGCAAGTGCAAGGTCCTGAGTTCGATTCCCAGTACCCCCCCAAATATCTATCTATCTATCTATCTATCTTATCTATCTATCTATCTATCTATCTATCTATCTATCTATCTAATAGTGTAATATATGTATATAATATGTATATATACATAATATATATGTAATATGTATGTAGTAAAATATTTATATGGTATATAAATTGATTTCAGAGGTATATATATATATATATATATATATATATATATATATATATATATATATATATAATCTCTCTCTCCTTTACCCAGTAAATTCTCTGGGCACTCTTATCTCACAAACCAGTTAACCATAAATTTCTTTCAGGACTCTCAGTTCTGTCTTCTTCTGTATGCCTGTACTTTTGTAGTTACTACACTGTCTTGATTAATGTGACTTTATTTAAAAATCCTTTTATTTTTCAAAATTGTTGACCTAGATCCTATGTGAATCCATGTGAATTTTATAATTAGTCTGTCAGTAGTCTTAAAAAAAAAAGCCACCTGGGAGCTCATTGATTTTTATAGATCAACTTGGGAAAAATGCCATCGTGATAGTACTGAGTCTTCCAATCCAGGAACATGAGATGTATCTTCAGATTTTCTTTAGTTTCATTCAGCAGTGTTTAGTGGTTGTGAATATAGAAATCTTGTACTCTCGATTTTTCTGTGTTTAAAATACATTCTTGATGCTATTATGAATAGAATTGTTTTTTAAAAGTTAATTTCTGAGTGTGGATTGCTAGTATATAGACATCCAAAATTAACATAAATATTAAATTTGTGCTGTGACTGTGCTAAACTTGTTTATTGGTTCTGATAGTTTTTATGTGTGAATTTCTTGGGATTTTTCTATATATAGGATTTATAATCTGTTACTAACATAGTTTTATGTCTTCCTTTTCAATCTGAATGCTTCGAGTTCTTTATTGAACCTTAACTACAGTAGCCAAAATCTCAAGTATTACTTTGAATAGAAGTGGTGAAAAGTGTATTCTTTCTTTGTTCCTGATCTTCAGTATACTGAAGTATACTGAAATAATTCAGTATTTTAAAGTATGATGTTGGCTGTACATTCTAGTTCAGTTTTCTTTTCAGTATGAGTGGAGGATCGGGTGTGGTGGCACACGACTGTAATCCCAGCACTGGCGAGACTGAGGCAGGAGGATTGCTGTGAGTTTGAGGCCAGCCTGGGCTACATAAGAATAGTTTAAGGCCAGCCTGCACTACATAGTGAGACCCTGACTCCAAAAAAAAAAAAACAAAAATGAAAAGAATGGTGTTGGATAAGTTGCTGGATTCTGCTTACTGTTTTGTTAATGGATTTTTGTTTGTATCTTCATGGTGGACTTTGGTCTGTATTTTTTTCTTGTGTGTGAGAGGGGGCTGTGTTATCAGGCCCAAAAAGGTGAGATGGAAAGTGTTTATTCCTCCTTTAGTTTTGAGTGTTATTTAAAAATAAAAAATTACTAAATGCCACTGGAGGCATTTAGTCCTGGAGTTTGTTCCTTCCTTCCCTCCCCTCTGTCTCTCTCAGTCTTCTGTTTTTTTTTCTGTTCTCTTTTGTGTTCAGGGTTGAACCCAGGGCTTCAACCATACTAGGCAAGCACTTTATTCCTGAGCTACATCTCCATTCCTGAAGTTTTCTTTTTAGAATATTTTTCAGTTATGATTTCAGTTTCTCTATATACATTTATTTAGTATATACCTGTAAATTTTTCTTGTCAATTTTGGCCATGTGTGTTTTAGAAATTAGTCCGTTTTCATCTAAGTTTTTTGATTGGTTGGCATAAAGTTGTGCAGAGTATTTCATTAGGCTTTTACATTTCTGTAGGGTACTAATGACCCCTTTCATTCCTTTTTTTGGTAATTTTTATCTTATGTTTTCCTTGGTGTAATTTTGTTACTGGGTTTTGGGGTGCTAGAATCTCCTTCTGGAGGTGGTTTCTAGGTTCTTTCTGTCCTGAGCAAAGAATTGGTCAAGGCAAGTGCAAATAGTAGTAAAGTTTTATTAAAAGTAGGAAAAGAAACAGGCTCTGCAGAGCGAGTTTGGGTCAAATAAAAAAGAATACACCTTACAGTGTGAAGGTGGGCCATTCGTGCAAGAGAGGACACAGTGGCAAAAACAGTGTGTTGTTTTTGTGTTATCCACTCCTCAGGCAGATATCAGTTCTAGGCCTCCTGTTGAAAACCTGCTCTAGTTCTTGCCAGAAGTCCACATGCAGGGCTTAGGGGAAGTGTTCGTGTATGTGTCCTAGCATTTTGTAATTAATAGGTCACACCTACTTCCCCAGCAAGTTTTGCCACACTCTAATCGTCTGTCTCAATTTTAGCTAACACTTGGCCAAACATTTTAATTTTTAAAAACAACCATCTTTTGGTTTTACTGGTTTTTCTCTGGTTTTTCTGTTTTATTGTTTCCTGCCTTTTTTTCCCCCGGGTGGTACTAGAGATTGAACCATGGCCTTTGCACTAAGCTACACCCCCAGCCCTTTCCAATTATTTATTTATTTATTTACTTTGTTGAGGGACAGGGATTTGCTGTGTAGTTCAGGCTGGCTCTGAAGTCACTGTGCAGCCCAGCTGGCCTCAAACTCATGGCAGTCCTCCTGCCACAGCCTCCCTAGTGCTGGGATTATAGGTGTGCACCACTACACCCAGCTAAAATTTTTTATTTTGAGGCAGAGTCTTACTAAATTGCCCAGGTTAGACTTGAATTTTCGATTCTCTTGCTTTAGCTTCTCAGAGTGTGTTGGGATTATAGGTGTATATCACCATAACTGGCTGTTCTTATCTTTGTTTGCTTTTATCCCTAGTTTGAGTTTAGTTTGTTCTTTTCCTCTTATGGTGACAAAAGCTTATTAGGTTATTGATTTGAAACCTTATTTTCTGATACAGACTTTAAGACACACAAGTCTTGCTATGTTGCCCAGACTGCCCTTGAACTCCTGAACTCAGGTGATTCTCCTCCCTCAGTTTCCCTAATCATGGGGCTACACTTGAATGCCACCATGTCCAGCTTGATACAGGCCTTTGAAGCTAGCATTTTCTCTGTAAACACTGTGTTAGCAAGATTCCCCAAATTTTGCTGTTTTCATTTTTATTAAGAAAATGTTTTCTAATTTTCCTTGTGATATCTTTTACTTATGGATTACTTAATTTCCAAAGATTTGGAAATTTTCCTGATTCCTTTTTGTTGATTTCCAGTTTCTGTGTGGTCCAGACATTGTTTGTATGATTTATGAGAAAAGAGGTACTGCTTTGGGTTAACTGTGAGCCATTTGTCTAAATTGGGAATCAAGGAACATTTGTTTCTTTGGGCAGTAAGTGTAGAAATGGGGATTGGATCTAGTTGTTTTCCTTTTACTGGCTGATATTTATAGGTCATGTATAATTTGGGAGTTGTCTCAAGTTGAGGGACAACTTTCACTGTTAAACCATATTGCCACACTTAGTATGCTTCTGGTTTATGACACTGATCGTTTTGAATTCCGTCATAAGAATTGAAGTCCAAAATCATGTCATTTTCCTTTCCTGTAATTCTTTCTCCATTTTTTTTTTGTAGGAGAGTTTGAGATGAATAGTACTTTTTTTCCTTTTCATAAATTATTTTTACCATTTAACTACATTTTGATTGCTTTAAAATTTATGATTAGCTATATATATATATATATATATATATATAATAAAAACTGGTTAAAGTTGTGTATTTTCTGATGGGAAAGATGTCTTTGTACTGATTAATGCCCTCAAGACTGTTTAATGAGGCAAAGATCAAATCTTTTTTGCTCATATTGTTCCCCCAGTGTACAACATAAAATCATCAGATAGTTTAATAGGTTGTAACATTACAGTAAAGCTTAGTTTACACTTTTGGCACAATAATTGATCCTCAACTTTTTAACTTTATAGGCTTTTTGGGGGTGGGTACTGGGGATTGAACTTTAGGCCTTTGCACTAAGCTATATTCGTAGCCCTTTCTCTTTGTTCCTTTTTGTTGTTTGTTTTTGATTTGGAGATAAGGTCTTGCTAAGTTGCCCACAGTAGGCTTGAATTTGTAATCCTGCCACCTCAGCCTTCCAGAATACTGGGGATTATAGGCACGTGCCACCATGCCTGGCTAACTTTAATAGTCTTTGGAGAGAAGAATATGACAAAGTGGACTAGATCATACATTTTGGCTGAAATGCACAGAATCAAGGAATATTCTGATTTGAGATAAAGCAATGAGGAATATGGCATGGAAATAAAAGATATATTTTTTGTTGTCTCGTGAATTTAACCCATGTCAATTTTGATAGATTAATGTCATCTTAACGCCTGTATCTGAACTATAAATTTATTTTACTAAAATCTTTGCTTTCCTCCTCCTTCCCTTTAGGACATTTGCTGCAAGATCCTATTGCACCCACCAACTCCACCTGCCAACACTATGTCTGCAAAACTTGTAAAGGCAAGAAAATGATGATGAAACCTTCATGTAGCTGGTGCAAAGACTATGAGCAGTTTGAGGAAAACAAGCAGTTAAGCATTCTAGTGAATTGCTACAAAAAGCTATGTGAATATATAACACAGACTACACTTGCACGGGATATAATAGAAGCAGTCGACTGTTCTTCAGATATTTTGGCTCTGCTTAATGATGGGTCATTGTTTTGTGAGGAGACAGAAAAACCCTCAGATTCATCCTTTACTTTGTGTTTGACACATTCCCCTTTACCTTCAACCTCAGAACCTACAACTGATCCTCAAGCTAGTTTATCTCCAATGTCTGAAAGCACCCTAAGCATTGCTATTGGCAGTTCTGTTATCAATGGTTTGCCTACTTATAACGGGCTTTCAATAGATAGATTTGGTATAAATATTCCTTCACCTGAACATTCAAATACGATTGATGTATGTAATACTGTTGACATAAAAACTGAGGATCTATCTGATAGCCTGCCACCTGTCTGTGACACAGTAGCCACTGATTTATGCTCCACGGGCATTGATATCTGCAGTTTCAGTGAAGATATAAAACCTGGTGACTCTCTGTTACTGAGTGTTGAGGAAGTACTCCGCAGCTTAGAAACTGTTTCAAATACAGAAGTTTGTTGTCCTAATTTGCAGCCGAACTTGGAAGCCACTGTATCCAATGGGCCTTTTTTGCAGCTTTCTTCCCAGTCTCTTAGCCATAATGTCTTTATGTCCACCAGTCCTGCACTTCATGGTTTGTCATGTACAGCAGCAACTCCGAAGGCAGCAAAATTGAATAGAAAACGGTCCAGATCAGAAAGTGACAGTGAGAAAGTTCAGCCACTTCCAATTTCTACCATTATCCGAGGCCCAACATTGGGGGCATCTGCTCCTGTGACAGTGAAACGGGAGAGCAAAATTTCTCTTCAGCCTATAGCAACTGTTCCCAATGGAGGCACAACGCCCAAAATCAGCAAAACTGTACTTTTGTCTACTAAAAGCATGAAAAAGAGTCATGAACATGGATCCAAGAAATCGCACTCTAAAACCAAGCCAGGTATTCTAAAAAAAGACAAAGCAGTAAAGGAAAAGATTCCTAGTCATCATTTTATGCCAGGAAGTCCTACCAAGACTGTGTACAAAAAGCCCCAGGAAAAGAAAGGGTGTAAATGTGGGCGTGCTACTCAAAATCCAAGTGTTCTTACATGCCGTGGCCAACGCTGCCCTTGCTACTCTAACCGCAAAGCCTGCTTAGATTGTATATGTCGTGGCTGCCAAAACTCCTATATGGCCAATGGGGAGAAGAAGCTGGAGGCATTTGCCGTGCCAGAAAAGGCCTTGGAGCAGACCAGGCTCACTTTGGGCATTAATGTGACTAGCATTGCTGTGCGTAATGCTAGTACCAGCACCAGTGTAATTAATGTCACAGGGTCCCCAGTAACGACGTTTTTAGCTGCCAGTACTCATGATGATAAAAGTTTGGATGAAGCTATAGACATGAGATTCGACTGTTAAATCAGTGGGTCTTTAAGCCTACCTCTGGTAGGGAAATAGCTAGTTTTACGGCAGCTATGGTTCTGTTGGTTTAACTTGCCGGAGCTCCTGCATATAGATCACTTGTATCAAGTGTTTTCATTGCTAAGTTATATGTGTTAGTGTCGGGGAAATAGTTTGCAGATAATGGAGGAGTAACCCTACAACTGTATGTCCTTAGTTCTTACAGAACCTCATAGTTTGAGAACAAATGCTGATGCAACTGATTTATACAAAATGAACTTTGGCAAGGAAAATAAAACAACCTCATTGTTTATGGTCATGCTTTGTGCATAATCAAAGTTTATGATTAAATGTAAGGAAGTGGTATCTAGTCAGTCCATAAAGATTGTGCTATTTTTTTGTGGAAAAGTAGCCATTAGTTTATTCAGGAGATTCAGTGCTGCCTTCAGATGCAGCATTGACATTCTGTTGAAAAGCTGATGTATCCAGCTCAACCTTTGTGCTGACATAATACCATTTCTGATCATGAAAATTGGCTACTGGTGTATGTAGCAGTTCCTAAATCAGCAGTATTATGAAAGAAAATTTGCCTCATTAGAATGTTTAAGAAATCTGTCCTTTAAAAAAAGTGAACAAACTGAAATTCTGTCAGACTGCAAAGTTCAGTTGTCTATGCTACAAAACTCTTTATGTGAGTTGAGCCCCCTTTTTAGTTAAGTCTGACTCATTTCTGGGAAAAAAAAATCTAAATCCTTCACTTTGAGCAATGTTCTAATTGGATAAATGAACAGTTTTAATCTGGCGGTAACTGAATCTAGACTAGTATGTGACAGTTTTTAAAATTAGAAGATTTTATTTAGAAATTGGGATTTATTTAAAATAATTTCAGAATAATGCCCCACACCTTATCCAGATTTATGCATATTTGTTGTCATTGGCTGATTGATTTTTGTTTTCTCTGTTTGCCACATACTTTATTTTGAATATGCTCCTGTTTTTTAGGGTGCTATTCATTATGAAGACTTCTTTATTGAGGCCTAATAAAAATGTCTGTTATGAAGCCTGTGCATTTAGGTTTGAAGTTAGGGGGGTTCTCTTTAGAATGCTCTTTTGCATGTAAAGCACAAACTGTGTTTCAGTTTAAATGTACTTCTTCCCTTTAGTTTTTATGGGGAAGACAAACATTCTGTTGAAGGGAAATCTAGTCAGTTGCTTGAAAGAGCACAGCCCAAGTAAAACAAGGACTGACTGGGTGTAAAAAATAACCTTATGATTTAAAAGAAGTTGCTGCTTTGACAGTGCTTAAAGAAAAATACTGCTGGAAAAGTTCCAATTTCTACTACGTTCACCATCTCTAGTGAGATCTGATGTGTTGAAGTCATGTTTTGATTTGGCACATAGCATGTTCAATGATGGTTACTCGCTTAGTACAAGACATGGAGAAGAAACCCGAAACCTTTGGACACAGAGCAGATGACACCTCCTTCTGTTTTGTAGTGTACCCTGGTGTCATTTTCTGTGAATGTGGTCAGGTAGAGTTGTTTTTGTTGTTGTTGGGCCTTTTTTTTTTTTTTCCTTTTTTTTTTTTTTTTTTGTTTGGTGGATTGGTGGGGTGGGGGTGGGCTAAAGCCATAGGAAGAAAAATGTGATGTATGTGTCCAGTATGTACTATTTTGTTTTTGTTTTGCAAGAAGAGTTGAACTATTTTTGATAACAAGAGTAAATGGTGGAAAATGCTTCTTAGTTGTCTTGTCTTTATTTGCTTTCCAAGTTTTGGAATTTTATTTAATTCCTTTAAGTGTTAGCAGTGTCTTATAAACATGTATTTACGTAAGACTTGTAACAGTTTTGTGTTGAACCCAGATGCCCTGCTATATAAACTTGTAAATCTGTTCTTTATTCACTAATGATTACTGCAAAGATGACTAGAAATGAGATTGTACACATGGATGATTATGATATATTTTGCAAATCTCTCAAACTTTCCTAATATCTTAAAATTCATGGAGTACTTTATTGCTTCCCAAGTTTGATATTCTTGGTTTTGTGTTTTTTGATGCATGGGAGGTTGGCAATATAGACAAAGTGAAAATCATTATTAGTATGTGAGGACCTTGATTGTTATGTAATATTGCCAATGATGAATTCAGGTTGTTTTTAGCACAAGTTTCTCTTTTTTATGCTGGTATTCTCACTGCCACATTTTTGAAAACCTGTATTACACCTTCAAATCTATCAATAAATGATAGTTTTCTAATTCTATGTTGTAGAATACTGAGGAGTTTGGGATAGTATGCTTTGAATGGTCTGTATTGATTTGGGGAAGAGTAATTACAGTGCCTTTGTATGTATGTATTTATTTTAAACACTTTTATGAGTTATTTAAGAATGCTGACTTAGGGAATCACTGAAGTAACTGGATTTACTTCATCAGGATGTGAAACTGCTAAAACAAGAAAAGCATTTAATATGAACATTTTCAGTGTCTTTTGATTGTTATTAATATAAACAATCAAATCTTTTCCCTTAGGTAAATAGTTTCTGAGTTGACAATTATCTTTTTTTTTAGCCCCATGAAGTATACATTTAAGAGTGCTTTTTTATTTCATTGTGTTCTTAGTTTTTTTAAAAACAATTCTGTGGCAAACTTGTTGAAGAAAAGTTTTATAACAGACAAAATTTTTTCCTATACCATAGATAGCACATTACATACTTTAGGAAATACTAAGTTCAAAGTCATCTGGATCTAATACTTTGGTAATATATACTTTTCCTTCTTTAAAAAAACTAAACCTTAGGTATCCAGTAACATGCAATTATATATTCTTTTCTTTTAAAATGATACATTATAGATAAGGTTAATTAATGTCCACTTTGGTCCCTGTGAACCCCTCACTCCCAAATCCTGGTCCTCCTTCCTATCATAGTGTTTCCAGGGGTTCAAAAAGTTATTCTCTTAGAAACTCAAATTTCTTCACGGTGTTACTCATTCAGATGTGTGGTGTGATTACTTTAGTGAACGTGATTCATATTTGACAAATTTTATTTAGTTTTGCAAAAAGGGAAAAACAAGTTTTAAAGTCATGCAGCCTTCCCCAAACACATCTTAACATTTCCAAAAGCTGAGCAATGACTTATTAACTCTAAAGTTCTATATAAACAACTTGAACAATATAGTGACAGGTAAGATGCAGGGCAAATATACAGAGTTTTATTAGTTCAGTTACCTTTGCAATTAATGTTATGCTGTGAAACTCATTTTTCATTAAATAGCATTAAGATCATGATACCTCTTACCCTTTATCAGAGAATCCGGGATGTTAGAACAATCTGGAATTTCCAGTTTGGCAATAACGTTTATATTTAGCATTATTTATTTAGCATTATCTTATCAAAAACTCAAACATACTATCCTAGTTCCTCAGAATTCACATTCCTTGTATTCAGCTCTAAGGAGTACAGTGAATCACATGCTTACATTTGTTAAAAATGTAATTTCGGGTAACCCAAATTAGCCAAAAGGGATGGTATTGATAGCTTTATTTTTATAATTTTAAAGCCAAATATTGATCAGTCAAAGAGGAGTTTCATAAAAAGGCAAAGAAGTAAAGCCAAATAGTAAATAAAAATACATTGTAAAAGTGAATTTTACTTTTACTTTTTGGTGAGCCTCAGAAAATTATGGATAATAAAACCTTTAAATTGTATCTGGCTTCTTAAAAGTATAACCTTCTTTTGTATTTTTTTTTTTTGTTGTTGTTGTTGTTTTTGCTACCAAGAATTGAACTTAGGACCTTGTGCTTACCAGGCAGGCACTTGTGCCGCTGAACTATAACCCCGGCCCCTTCTTTTGTATTTTTATTTGAACAATTTTTAAAGTTACTTTCCCTGGTAGAGGCTCAGTGGGATTGGTGGTGAATTTCATGTATCACAAATTTATAAGTATGTTTAATCATAAAGGTACACTAAAAGGAAACCGGGAGATCTTGTGAAAGGCAGGATGATTAGGATTGGTAACTGTTGTGCATTTCCTTAATTCTTTTCTCCACTTTTTGCCTACTATTGTCCAGTGTTTGGTTATTTTAGTGCTGGCCTGTACAACAGCAAGGGAACCAAGGTGGAGTGGAAAGTGAAGCTGTTCTGACACTTCTAAGGCTCATCGATGACTGACAGATACTAAAAAGTTGCTTTGGAGGGATTTCTTTTACTTAACATCAGGAATATCCATCCTTTTTAATAGTTTCTCTCACCCCACCGACCCACCCCAAGCTACTGGACTGTTGACAAGATGTACGATTCTGAAATGAACACATATACCACTGTTGTAACAGCTTTCTTTTATGGGTGCCATCATGATTTTCTTCCATTTCTGGGATACTGAGGTGAATGAAGTATCTGCATTAATAGTTTCTTTTCAACATTAAGGAATAATGTTTAGATTGTGGCTTTTACTGTTGATATTCAATGAAGAAAAGACTCTGTCTAGGAAAAATTCTTAACAGCATATCATTATTCCTTTTAAGTCTTTAGGCCTTCGGCTATATAGATAGGGAGCCAGATAATTTGGAGATTAATAAATGATTTAGTTTTCTATGAGTGTTAGAGGCGTTTTTCAAGTATGACTCAAATTTCTGTACTTGTCTTCATTTGAGAAGTTTTCCTTGTGATTTTATATAAGATCCACAGTAAGGATGGGGACGTTGTTAGAGCTTGCCAGTAAAATTGGAAGGCCCAGTGGTTACAATACCTGAGGGTGTAAAGTGACTAGCAGTTTGGCAGATCATTGTGAAATTACATTAAACCAGGTAAGTTCAAGATCTTTGAACTCCAGTACACATAATTAAAGGAAGTCTCTTGAGATGTTTTGGCAGTGCTTTTATTACTAGGACTAAGTCAATTCTGGAGGCCCTGACTACATTTTCAAGTTCCAGAATTTTCTGACTCAAGTTTTCTGCAAGTGAACATTTCTTCCAGGCTCCATAGGAGCCCTGAGGGCCTCGGGGATGCTGGCCAATACTGAGTCCACTTCTGCTTCTGTGCAGAGGACGAACTGCTTGGCACTGTCCCCAAGGGACCCAAGGTACATTCAGGGGTGTAGAGTGCTGATGTGCAGACTTTGTAAAGTGGTGGTACGTTGTTAAAGACACTTCAAGGAAAAGCTCGCAAGAATTTGAGGCAAACTGGAATCTCCTAAGTTGAGTGTGTATTTAGACCCATTGCTTAAAAACATTTAAAAGTTCCTAGTGCAGATACACACTTGGAGAAATCAAAGCCTTTAAAAAGCAGTATGCAAACTAGGGCATCTCTTCACAAGAAAAAATATTTGAAATTCATGTCTTCCTTTCATGTTGACCTTGACAGTTACTATTCATCCACTGACTGCAGCTTTCCACACTGCTCTGAAAGGCTTGAGGTTACTATTTTATTGCTTTTGTTTCCAAGTTCAGAGGGAGAGGCGGGTTCATCTATTTCATAATCTTCAAAGGAGCTGCAAAGGAAGCAAGAGTGATTTTTAAGTTTCAGCATTTGGGTTAAAGTCAGCATGGCAAACGAGAGACTGAAGGAACAGCCTGCAAGAGTAGCCTCAATTGCTAAATGGCAACTATTAAATGAGTTAACAATTCAGAGAACATTTTCCCTGTTCCTTAAAGCTCAAGTCCATGTCAAAATTTGTTGAAAATACGCTCTATCAAGCCTTTCATAGGGGGCTTGGCAGAGCATTATGGATGGCGTTAAGGAGCATTACTGAACTTGAATGTTTTCACTGAAGTTCTCCATACAGAGTGGAGAACCTTCTCAGCTCTCAAAATGCTGTATAGGCTTCCTGCCTGGCTTTAATAAGCACATTTAGGTGTGCGAGTGTATACGGAGAGCAGACTAAAGCCAGTTTATGGATATCCATTCTGCTTTGCAGAGCTCCACGGCATATCTAGATGTTCCTCCTGGGAAGAATTCCCTCTGCTCGCTCTCCTGTAGGGGTTACTGATAGCCCTGAATTCTCTCTCTCCCAGGCTACACTTGAATACACTTTAGACAGACATGAAAACTTGATCTCTTTCGAATGATGGCTGCCTAATGTATTGAACTTTTTTCTTTTAATGGTACAAAGGATTGAACCCAGGGTCTACATCCCCAGCAATGCCCACACTACTGCCCTTTAATTTTGAAAGTGTCTCAGTCCCTAAATTGCCCAGGCTGGGCCTGAGTTTATGATCCTCTGCCCAGCTTTCCCAGAGTGCTGGGATTACAGGGGTATGCTACCAATGCCTGGCTTGAACTGATAAAGTTTTTTTTTTTTTTTTAATGTGGGTACCAGGAGTCAACCTCAGGACCTCGCACTTGCCAACAAGCACTTGTGCCACTGAGCGTTATCACCGGCCCTTTTTTTCCTTTATGTGGGTACTGGGAGTCGAACTCAGGAACTCGTGCTTGCCAGGCAGGTACTTATGCTGCTGAGCTATCTCACCGGCCCCTGATACATGGTCATTTACTAAAGCATTATAATTATTTGCTACCACTTACCCTTTGCAGAGACTTTCTACAATAGTTGAGCAGACATTTCTAGACATACAATCCCTTAAAACAGTATCAAGGCCAACTAGTGGAAGGAGAAATACACTGAAGTGGGTATACCCAGTCTGAGTTACTCATTCACATTTCTAGATAGGGTCTCGTAGTTCAGGCTGGCCTCAAACTTGTGGTCTTCCTGTCTCAGCCTTCTGAGTGCTGAGACTACGTATGTGCATCACCAAGCCTGGTTTAAACTTTTCCCCCCTTTTTGGCAATACTAGGGATCAAGCTCAGGGCCTTGTGTACATTAGGCAAAATCTCTACCACTGAGCTACTATCCCTGGCCTTTTTTTATGTTGCCCATGCCAGTTTTCAACTTCTGGGCTGAAGAGCTCTTCCTGCCTCATCAGCTTCCCCTATAGCTAGGACTACAGGCTTGTACCACTGCACCCAATTCCTAAAACATTTCTGAGGTCAGACTTTTAAAAAGCCTACCTGGTGTTTGGGAAATTGTTCCTTATGAATACCAGTTTATGGTATAAAAATTATTTACAACTTGATCTTTTTGCAAGAATATTTCATCCCATTCTTAGTTCGTTACCACACCTTCCCCAATCTCCTGAGGCCTCAAAGGAGGTGGGATATGCTGGATAAAGAGGCAACAGGTAGGTAACAGAACAGGAGTGAAGCTGCAGATGGCAAACTTCATTTTAAGGAATGAAATTCTCAAGTGTTAACTGTAGCAATGCACTGTCAGACCCTGGGACTGCTTATTTAGTGTCAGAGTGGAAGACATTTTCTACCCCTTGGTGCACTGACTTTCTGTTTGCAAGCTATCAGTGTCTTAAGTACTTTAGTGTGGGTCTGAAGAGTTAAGTCTAAAGCGAGAAGTATTTGAATGCCTGCTGCTAAGCCCGAGCCAAATGTTAGCAATACAGACGGTGAAGACTGAAGCAGTCCTTTCTTGAACCACTTGTATCCTAATGGGGGCCACCCGTAGTAGTTGAGCATGTGAGCTTTTAGAGCATGGGCTTTGGAATCAGACACTGAAGTCAGGTTCCAATCTAGATTGATCACTTAATGTGATTTTGGGTATGTTACTTTACCCCACTACATCAATTTCCTCAACTCATGAGTTTCTGCCTCTTAGACTGAGGTGCAGATGAGGGCCTGATCACAAACTTGGGAAATGTTAGCTATTCTTTTCATGGTGGATAAGCAGTGGGGCTTACTGGAGCATGATGGTGACACCTAACCCTATTTTGGGGGCAGGGTTACAATTTTATGCTTGTGAATTTAATTATAAAAGAGAGTTCAGTAACCATCCTTTTTTCAGTGTTGAGACTCTTCCCTTCAGTGGTTTTGCAGCTGGGGGTGACTTTGCCCCTACGAAACATTTGGCAATGTCTGGAGACATCCTGATTGTCATAATTGGGTGGGTCCTACAGGCATCTAGCAGTTCAGGGATGTTGCTAAGCAACTTACAAGAAGTATCCAGTCCGAAACATAAGTGCTGTTGAGCAGTGTGAGCCAGGTTATGAACTATGCTCTTATTTTGTATTTCCCTGCCAGTCCTTAGTCTTTCTCAAGCTTTACCCTCCATCTGTTCTTCTGTGGCTTTTAAACCTGTATGTCTAATCTTTGTATCTTTCTAAACTGGATACATGGACGCCTCATATATACAGCTATCTACTAGATGTTCTTCCAGGATGGCAGCATGTATTAACATGAACTCATCTTTCCCACTGTCTTGGTTCTCCCCACTTTAGTCAGCAGTACCATCATCTCCTCAAAGAATTTGTTACCCCAAATTCCTCTCCTCCTTCCCTCCCCCACCTCTTTAAATCTAGCTGATCTCTTACACCTAGTTCCAGTAGTACCACACAGGCCAACTGCTTCTTCCTCCCTAGTACTGCCACTTAGTTCAGGGCACCATACTTTTTTGCTTGGATTACTACAATAGTTTTCTAACAGCTGGTCGTCTTGCCTTTACTTTGGCCACATAGCCTTTGCTACTGCCATACCAGGCTGTTTACCATGATGGAATGGGTTATGGTCTTGGGATTTAATGCCACCGTGTTTTTCTGTGGCTTGTTACCCTTCCTTCTGGCTGACTCTTGTTCGTCTTTATCTGAGATATCACAAAGTCTCCTGATTCCTTACTCCTCAGTTAACCTCATCTTTTATTTAGATGTCTTAATAGTTTCCTTATTTATTTCCCTATTATACCTCCACTAATCTAGCAAAGTAATTTTCAAAAAATGTAGGAGGGATTATGACTTTCTTGCTTTAGCAGCTTTCTCAAGCGCTATATGCTCTCTCCCCTGCTAAATTTTCCAAAATTTCCCTCAAATACTCGATATAATAGGTTTACATTTTTTCCAGGATGCTGTTTATTTGCTTTACAGCCGATACACATTTCCCCTTTCCTTTAGGACATTTTTGTTCTTTGATGTTTGCATCACTTTTCTTCTCAACGTTTAGGCCTGATGAGGAAAGTAACTGGCACGTGTCCTAATGCTCTTGTGAAACAGCTGTTGGGGAAAAGTAGACTCCAGGAGAAGGGTGAAGGTGCAGAACTCATCTGGAAGTCACTTGAGGCAGATCTGCAAGAGTCTTAATCATCCTGTCTCCAGAAACATTTGAGAACATGTAGTTATGTTACCTGACTCCTGCGTGACCACTTCTGAGTTTAGGGGTGCAAAGGGATATTTTTGTAAGGTGTTCTATTTGGCCATTTTTGAATAAGCAGAGGGCTCAAGATTAAGGCAGAACTTATAGGGTTCCCAGTCTATTAGAAATCACATAGCAAACTAAAACAAATTCCATTCCTTCACAGTATTACAGAAGGGAAGTGAAGAGTGTAATTCTGCCAGCAATATCATTGCATTTAGAAACCTGCTTCCCTAAGTAAGGTTTCCGTGTAAATGAGTAATTTCTGGCAAAAGTGTTAAGGCTGGTTGTGCAGGTTTCCTGAGATGGAAATACAGTAACTGGAATGAGCGATGATTGGCACATTTGTGGTGTAACAAAGGACTGTATACAGTTTCAGGTGTTGCCTGGGAATTTGGTTGGATTCCAATTTCTGTGACTCTTGACTTTTTACAGAGACAAAGGGATAAATATTTGATTCAGGGCTTGTCTTAGGAAAGGTAAGACATGGTGGTTACATGCTCAGAATAAAATGTTAAATAGCTCTTTAATTTGTAGTTTTAAAACTTTTATACTACTTCAGAAATAGAAGTATGCGAATTTTACTTTTATATATTTAAAGACATTCTGGCCATTTATATAAAATGAATTAAATGAAATCTTCTAAAATTTGTATATTTGGTTCACTGAATTTCCTTATCCCATCCAGTGTCTAGAAAATCTTTGTTCCAACTCTTTTAGGTTTCCTAATGTATACCACTACCACTTTCCTGCTTCAGAAAGCTGACCTTCTTAAAATATTTTTAATTTTCTGAGATGGTTCTTGCTATCTAGTCCAGGCTGGACAATCCTGCCTCAGCCTCCTGAGTGCTGAGATTACTGGTGTGGGACACCATCCCCTTTTGCACTTCACTTTTTTTTTATGACAGGGTCTCACTTTGTAGCTCAGGCTGGCCTCCAACTTGCAGTGATACTCCTGCCTCAGCCTCCAGAGTGCTGGGATTACAGGTGTGCGTCACCACGCCTGGCTTTACACTTCACTTTTGATGGCTGAGTATCTCTTATAGTTTCCCAGGGTTACAAATGATCAGCTGTTGCCGAGCATGGTGGTGCACATGTGTAATCCCAGTACTCAGGAGGCTGAGGCAGGAGGATTGATACAAGTTTAAGGCCAGCGAAACTGTCTCAAAAAAAACAAAAACAAAAACAAAAAAAACTAAAATAAAAAACAAATGATCAGCTGTTAATTCTTTTTTTTTTTTTTTTTGTGGGTACCGGGGGGTCGACCTCAGGACCTCGCGCGCCAACAGGCGCCCGTGCCACTGAGCGATATCACCGGCCCCTTTTTCGTATGTGGGCTCCGGGAGTCGAACTCAGGCCCTCGCGCTTGCCGGGCAGGCGCTTAAGCCACTGAGCCATCTCACCGGCCCTAGCTGTTAATTCTTACTGTTGATGTAGATAGCATAAAAATTTAGACTAAGTATATCCCAATTTTCAACTTGGAGGAGGGACAGAGTTTCATGAATTTTTACTGCCGAGCACTAAGCCTGGCGTAGAATAGGTACCAGTAATCTGCTGCAATACAGCTGGGCTGACTTGAGTCTGGAAGAACAGAAAGCTTATCATTAGCCTCAAGTCCACCTACAGTGCTGTTTACTGAGCACTGTAATATTAATGACTCAGTATTCTTTCTGTAAGATTGTAACTCAGCTTTGGAGTACTCCTTTTCTTCCTTCTCTTTCTCTCCTTGTATCTCAGTATACAAACATTAAACCCTCACGTCCCTGTTGCTCTGCTGAATTCTCCCACCTCACTGATAGGGCTTCAGACTTCCACTTACTCTCACAAACTAGAAGACTGCTCAGGTGGGTTTCTGGCTGGCCAGCTTTATCTATAGAACCTTATTTTCCAGTGGTGACGAAAATAAATCTTAAAAAGATCTGTGTAAGTCTGTGTAAGCTTGTATTTAATATAAAGGAAAAAGCTGACATTAAAAGTTCTTACAAACTACCTAAATGTCCAAAAATAGGGAAATTGATGTGAATTACTTGAGAGAGCATGCTGAAGCATTAAAACTCATATTTTTGAACACACTAGTAACATTAAGTATTAAAAAGAAACATACCAAGCCATAAATAATGGTTCTAATTGCTGAACCAAGGGTGATTTTTAATTTTTACATTCTCCATTTTTGTTTTAGCAAGCTCTTATTTTTCTACTAATCATATTGCCAGAACAAAAAAGAAAATTGTGTTTAATCTGGGTTACTTAAATGTGAAACTGTTAGTGAAATACCACAATAAGTTTTGACTAAAAATTTGAAGTGATCAAGAATTAGGGCCGGTGATATGGCTCAGCGGCATAAGCGCCTGCCTGGCAAGCGCGAGGTCTTGAGTTCGACTCCCGGTACCCACATAAAGGAAAAAAAAGGCCGGTGATATTGCTGGGTGGCAGAAGTGCCTGCTGGCAAGCGCGAGGTCCTGAGTTCAACTCCCAGTACCCACATTAAAAAAAAAAAAAGTCAAATGGTCAGAAAAGTTTAAGAAAAATCTCAATTAAAAATCTGAAGCTATCAAGTATTAGTTAAATTGTCAGAAAAGCTTGTTTCTAGTTAATTGCTGGTCGGTTTAAGACAGTAACATGGCTGACCCTTTGGCCTGCTTTATATTAATTTCGTGGAGTTTTTTAACCTTACTGTAGAAACTACAGTATAAGTATGTTAATTATAAATAATGGTATTGGGCCAGTGATATAGCTCAGCGAAGTAAATGCCTGCCTGGCAAATGTGAGATCCTGAGTTCAACTCCCAGTACCTGCATATAAATAAATAAATAAACAAATAAATAAAGGTATCATCACTTATCTTTGTGTGGGTGACATATTAGTTGAATAGGTTTAAGACACTGGTAACCTTGTCTTTTGGGCTTTCCCTATGGCCATTTATTACCCAGGCTGAATTTATACAGATGCTGTCATATGCTGTGATCACTTCGTGAGCTGGACGTGCTAATTCAGTGTTTGCAGCCTTGCACCTATGGAGACCCTTGCCCCTCCTGCACCTGAGATGTGACATCATTTTTAGGTTATTTATTGAAGGCACCACACAAATACCAGCTTTGAATCAGGAGGTACACGAAGCACAAAGGCTACGTGAGATTGCTGCTAGATAGTAAAGCAGATGTTGAATTTTAAGTTTTCAGGTTACATCTACAGGTATCTTTGTAGTGGGGGTGGCTGCTGGAGTATTGCTGTTTTCTGTGCCATTCAAAACACTGAGGACCTCTTACGTCCCTAACAATCTGCCAGGTGATGGGGTTACAAGACTAAGAAATAAAGGTTCTTTGCCTCTGAACAGCCCATAATCTAGTATGATAAATGGCTCCATTTGAGGGGGCCACTTATAAGCTAGCTACTGCTGGACACATTTTATACATCATCTCTAATTCTCAGTAAAATTCCTACACAAATATTTACGTGTATGGACTATGTACCACGTATGGTACCCTGGGAATGAAGGTGACAAGGCAGGTGTGGAATGCTATTACAGCTGGTTAAACTATTTTGGACAAGTAAAGTAACTGTGGTAAAGATCACGGAAGTGGCACTAAAAAATAGCCATTGTTTATTAGTTAAAAGGACACATATGCCTAAGGGCTTAATATTATGTACACTCTTATTAAATCCTTAAAATAGCTTGGTGTAGCAGGTAGCACTCCTCCCCACCCAGTACTGGGGATTGAACTCAGGGCTTCTGCACTAAGCTACACTCCTAGCCCCCACCCCCTTTAAAACATTCTACATTTTTTTTTTTTTTTTGTGGGTACCGGGGGTCGACCTCAGGACCTCGCGCGCCAACAGGCACCCGTGCCGCTGAGCGATATCACCAGCCCCTTTTTCATATGTGGGTTCCAGGAGTCGAACTCAGGCCCTCACGCTTGCAAGGCAGGCGCTTACGCCACTGAGCCATCTCACCGGCCCTAAAACATTCTACATTTTGAGACAGGTCTCACTAAATCTCTTAAGTTTGCCCAGGCAAGGCTCAAACTTGTGATCCTCCTGCCTTAGTCTCCCTGAGTGCTGGGATTACAGGTAAGGTGATATCCTCACTGTGTAGGGGATTCTGAGGCTCAGAGGCCTGTGATGACACAGCTTGTAAGTGGCAGAGCAAGGATGTGAATTTAGGTTTGCCTAACCAAATTGCATGCTGTTACCCATGATGTTATATATTACATTTCTTCTCACATAGGGAGTAGCTGTGTGCCAGGTATTGTACATATATTATCCCAGATTCTTGCATCGTCTTGGAAGGTAGTTGCTGGTATCCACTGAAACTGAGCCTCAGGAGTCAGGTAACTGCCAGCTGGTGAGTAGACCAGATCTGTCTGCCTCCTAAGCCTCTGCTCTTTCTATAGTACCAACATTCTTTCTCCTTTTCTAATATTAGAGTCTGGAAATTTTGTTTGCCATTTAGACTCACGTTGACTTCTGTGTAATTCCTCATGAGATGAAGCCCTAGGTGGTGTGGCCTTGGACAGTGGTGTCCAGCCTTGCTTTGGAACCATGCAGCTGATATGCCTATAAATGGGCCTTCCCTTCCCTTACTGATATTCTAGTACTTGTTCCCCAGGCTGGGACTGCTGCAAGTCTCCCTCCCCTTGAGACCTCACCCACATGTGTTCTAGGCAGGCCTTATCTCCCAACACATGAGAAGAGGTGTGTGTAGCAAAAGTGTCTCATGTACACTGGTCAGATTTCACGACAGCTGGTCTGTGTCTCTCATGACCTTTCACCTGTGCTTCTATTTGTATCCCTTGCCTCTATGCACCTTTCTGTGCACACTGGCGTCTTTTTGTAGAGCCATTGCAACTGGGGAAAAAAAGAAAAACACTTTGCTTCAACCAATTGTTTATTGTCAGCTGTCACTAGATTCTCGTTTTTATTCAAATGTATTTCTAAGTGCTTAGACCTGCCACCTATTTTCTCCTTCCTTTGAAGCAGGTTACAAGATAATATGCATAAGTATGATTTTTGTAAAACGGATTATTTGTGTATATGCGTCTAGAAAGATATACTCCAAAGTGATAAGTCAGGATGTCTCTGGGTGATGGATTTTTTTTTTTTTTTTGGAGACAGGGTCTCACTATGTAGTTCAGACTGTCCTTGAACTTACTATATAGCCCCAGCTAGCCTTGAACTCAGAGCGATCCTCCTACCTCAGCCTCCTGAGTGCTGGGATTACAGGTGTGTGTGGGTGGTAGATTTTAGGTGAAGATTTTTATATTCTAACTCTTCTACAGGGAACACTTATCACCTATGTCAAAAGATAAAGGAGGAAAAACAAAGCTTTTCCTGTTTATTGAAGTAATACACATTCATTATATGAATCTTGTGAAGTTATAGAACAGTGTAAAAAACCCAAATTACTTGCAACCTTACTGCCCAGAGTTAGTCACTGTCAATGTTTTGGGGTATCATCTTTTAGTTTGTATATACACCTTTTTTTCTGGTTTAGCTTCTTTCAGCTTATCTGAGTTCAATCCATATTGTGTTTATCAGTAGTTCACTTCATTTCTGAATAGAATTCCACTGTCTGGACATGTGTTATTTTATCAGTTCCCCAGTTTGATGGACATATGTATTATTCTAGTTTGGGGCTACTAGGAATAATGCTGTTACAAACTTTTCCTGTACAAGAGGGTAAGCACTTTTCATGGGGAGATTTCTGGGATGGCATTACTGATTCAGATGGTAACCAGACATTTAGCTTCTTAAGAAACTGCGGAACATTTCTAAAGAGGTTGTTTATAGCTCCATCAGCCTGGTGCATAAAGGTTCCAGTTTCTCTCCATCACTGCCAACAGGTGATTTCAGTTTTTCTAGTGGCTGTGTAATATATATCACTGTGGTTTTAATGTGGATTATTCTAATGCTTAGTGACAGAGCATCTTATGTCTATTTGCTATTTGTACCTCTTATGTAGTATTTACTCATACCACTTGTTCATTTAAAATTGGGTTATTAGTCTTTATTATTGAGTTGCAAGAGTTGTTTACATATTCTGGAAAATGAACCCTTTATCAAAATGTTTTAGAAATATTTTCTCTCAATCTTTTCATTTTCTTAATAGTATCTTGAAGAGGAACAGTTTTTATATTTTATTTTTTTTGGTACTGGGAATCAAACTCAGGACCTTGCACTTGCCAGGCAAGTGCTTGTGCCACTGAGCTACGTCCCTAGCCCTAGTCTTTAATTCTGAAGGAAGTCCAATTTGTTATTTTTTATTGTTTTTGCCTTAAAAAGCTCATAAAAATTTTTCCCTTTGGTCTGTATGTATGCTTACCATGCAACAATGTCTTGATTGTTTGCTTTATAATAAGTTTTGTTGTTTTTTTGTGGTACTCGGATGTGCTCTGCCTGTGCTAGGTAAGTGCTCTACCAATAAGCCATATCTCCAGCCCAATATAGTAAGTTTTGAAATGAGGAAGCCTGAGTCCTTCAACTTTGTTCTTTTTAAAGTGTTTTTGGCTATGCTAAAACTTTTCATTTCTGTATAAATTTTAACATCAGCTTATTAATTTCTCCAACTAAAGACTAACAGGATTTTGTTTAGGGATTTGGGGGAGAACTGAATCCATGACTCATCATGATTTCACTTTTTATAACATAAGACAAATTTAGAATGGCATATTTACACCAAGTAGCAGGCACTTAATAGCATTTTATTTTTATAAAGCAAAATAATACAAGTATTACACTGATGTACATCATCTTCAAAGTGTCCATAATCTGAGTGCCTTAGATCAAAAGGAATAAGGATCTTTAATAAATAACAGTAGTTATCTAGACACTGGAGAGGCTGTAATCAACACAGAGAAAGAATCACTGCTCTTATTGATTTCACATGTAAGTAAATGAAATAGTAAGTAAACAAATTAATAGTAATTTAAGATAATGACTTTGATGGAAACAGAGAAACAGTGATGGGGGTGAAGGGCAGGTATACCACCTGGGTGCTCATGGGAACTCTGGCAAATGTGCTTCTCTCCTACTTCCATTAGAGACCATGCATGTGGCTTGTTCTCATTTACTCGCAGTTGCTAGTCACAAACGTTCTCATGGTAGCTGTTCACACTGGAAGGAAAAGAAGTATTCCACCACCTCCCACACCCACAGGACCTCCCTTTCAGATTGTTTAAATATAACATACATGTTTCTATAAGGCCAAAGCATCGTCCTTCCCTCAAATGACTGGGATTAAACATACTATGTGCCATACGTCCTTGACTTTCACTCAGTTTTTGTGTAGCACCTATGTGAATGGTGTGCCACTGTGGCAATTACACAGTGAGAATACAATTTTTTAAAGCTATTTGTAGCTCTAGTCTCATCCCTATGATTCTCAATTTGCCTGCTTCCTGAAATCCATCCCATTCATTCATCCTGCCCCTCCAAAACTGTTCCACTGGGACTTCTGGAACAACTCCTATGAAACCAGAAATTCCTACAACCCTACTAGCTTCTTCAAACACTCCTTTAACGTTTAGTTAAATGGATGATGAATGAAGTACCTTCTATAGCTTTCTCAAGTATAGCTTTCTCTCTCTAGCTCTCTGAAGTACCTTCTCTCTCCTTTTTTTGGAGACAGTCTCACTATGCAGTTCAGGCTGGCCTTGAACTCACTATACAGACCAGGCGGGCTTCGAACTTACGGAGATCCTCCTGTCTCAGCCTCCAGAGTGCTGGTATTGCAGGCGTGTGCTACCATGCCTGGCTCAAGTAAACTTTTTTCTTTTTCTTTTTTTTATGTGGGTACTGGGAGTCGAACTTAGGACCTCGTGCTTGCCAGGCAGGTGCTTCTGCTGCTGAGCTATCTCACTGGCCCTCAAGTAAATTTCTTAAGGGCACAGAGAGATGAAGCCAGCAATGGAACCTAGGCAATAGTCTCATCTTAGGTAGCACACAGGTTATGCTATGTGAGGCTGGAGTTCTCTACTGTCTTGCTCTATAGAAGTTCTCCCAGCATTTGAAAAAAAATCAACTTCTGTGCCAGGCATGGTAGTACACAGCTGTAATACCAGCACTCAGGAGGCTGAGACAGGAGGATCACTGTGAGTTCAAGGCCTGCCCAAACTACATAATGAGACCCTTCTCAAAAGACAAACAAACAAACAAGCAAAACCACCACCACCAACAACAAAACCTACTTCATGTTTTCATCTACCAATATCCTGGCCAATTCATTAAAGATATTGATACCTAATTCAGAATATTCCTCTCCTCCTTTATTGTTGCTAGTAGCTCAGGAAATTAAATGTTTTTTACATGGACAGTGTGTGCATCAGTTTTTTGTTTTTATGTGGGTACCAGGAGTTGACTTCAGGACCTCGCACTTGCCAGCAGGCGCTTGTGCCACTGAGCGATATCACTGGCCCTTTTTTTTCTTTATGTGGGTACCGGGGGTCGAACTCAGGACCTTGCGCTTGCCGAGTAGGCGCTTATGCCGCTGAGCTATCTCACTGGCCCGCATCAGTATGTTTTAATGGTTCTTTTGACTAAAGGACTTCCTCATAGCATCTCTACCAATCCTTTATAATTTATCACTGAAAAATTCCATCTCCAAAAATCACAAACATTCCACTCTCTTATGAAAATTTCCATTTACCTGCTTGAGAGTCCCTAGTCCAACCATTCTTCAATCTCTTAAAGCATTCAGCACCATTAACATCTTCGCTTTCTTCTAAAATATAAGATTTTTTATAGTTTTGATATGATCTTCAATTTTAATCATTTTTTTACTAATACACTAACATCCTTTTTCAATTTGTTCTTTCAAAGCCTCCAACTAGAATCCAGCTATCCATGTGTTCTGTTTCTGTGCATAGAGCGCTGACATTTTAGCAATAATGAGCATTCTGTTTGTTTAAGGTCATCTTTAATTTCTCTCAGCACTATTCTGAAGCTTTCAGGTATAGGTATTAGAGTCCTTTTATTATATTCCTAAGTATTCTTGATGACATTTGAATATATTTGCTTCAATTTCATTATTAGACTATTCATTCCTAGTATATGGAAATACTACTAATTTCTATATACTGAGCATGTATTCTGAGACCATGCTAACTCAACAGTTCTGACATCTTTTATGGAATTCCTTGTATTGTCTCTATACAATATCATCTATGAATAAGGCAGTTTTACTTCCTTTCCAATTGGATTTTTCCCGCCCTAACTGGGGAGTGAACACAGGGCCTTACACGTACCGGGCAAGCACTCTACCACTGAGGTATGTCCCCAACCCTTTTGAAAAAATTTGAGACAAGGTCTCAGTGAGTGCACCAGGCTGGCCTTCAACCTGGTTTCAGCCTCCTAACTGGGATTACAGGTGTATACCACCATGCCTGGTTCAGATTGTCTTTTTCTTGTCTTATTGCACTGGATAGGCCCTTCAGTTATAATGCTGATTAGAAGTGGAGAGGTACAGAAACATCTTTGCCTGGTTCCTGATCTTAGGGGGAAGACATTCAGTTTTTCACCGTGAATATGTTAACTGGAAGTACCCACCATCAGATTGAAGACAATCCCTTTTATCCTTACTTGGGTGAGAATTATTGTGAATGGATACTGGATTTTGTTAATGATGATAACTTTTCTTTCTTTCTTTCTCTCTCTCTCTCTCTTTTTTTCTTCCTTCCTTTTTTGTTTTTTTGAGACAGCCTCTCACTATGTAGTTCAAGCTGGCTTGAACTCACTATGTAGCCCAGGCTGCCCTTGAACTTGCAGCAATTCTCCTGCCTCAGCCTCCTGAGTGCTGGGATTACAGGCATGTGCCACCACATCCGGCCTCATCATACTTTTTGATTATTTATTTGACTAATATGTGGCATTACATTAATTGATTTTCAGATTTTTAGCCAGCCTTCCACTCCTGGGATAAATCCCACTTAGTCATGGTGTATAATTTTTTATATGTTGATGAGCTTGATGTACTAGTGTTTTTTAGGCAGTTAGTTTTGATGTTCATGAGGAATACTGTAGGAGACTTGGCCAAGGAGTGAATGGTTAAACTGGAGGCAAAAGCACCCAGGTTGGTGAGAAGTGCGTGGTTAAACAAGAAGTTTAGACTGGGAGGCATGCTGTGTCTGGCTGCTGTCCTCCCCTTTCCCCAAGAAAACTGCCCCGCCTTGAGACAGCTTCTTGCCCAAACTGCTTTCTTCTCGTACACTGATATTCTAAATAAAAGCTTGAGAGTTTGAAGCTTCGGTGCTACTCCTGGCAGTCTGCCTAGCTCTGGCTGCTCTCAGTTGAAACGGCCCCTCTGGGCTCTTGGTGATTGAACTAAGTCTCATCTCCAAGTAATCATTCGTTCTCTACCTGCCATGGTTGCAACGTGCAACATGATGCTGGTTTGTAGTTTTCATTTCTTGGGATATCGTTGGCTTTTTTTTTGGTATGAAGATAATACTGGCTTTATAAATGAGTACAGAAGTATACCCTTTTATTATTTTTTTTAAAAAGTATTTGTGAAAGATTGGTACTATTTTTTTTCCCTTAAATATTATACAGAATTCACCAGTAAAGTCATCTGGTCCTAGACTTTTCTTTTTTTTTTTTTTTTTTGTGGGTACCGGGGGTCGACCTCAGGACCTTGCGCGCCAGCAGGCGCTCGTGCCGCTGAGCGATATCACCGGCCCCTTTTTCGTATGTGGGTTCTGGGAGTCGAACTCGGGCCCTCGTGTTTGCAGGGCAGGCGCTTAAGCCTCTGAGCCATCTCACCGGCCCTAGACTTTTCTTGTGGGGAAGACTTAATAACTCATTTAGAATCTTTACTTGACATAAGTCCATTCTGATTTTCCATTTCTTCTTGAGTCCATTTTGGTACTTTAAATTTTTCTAGGATTTTGTCTCATTTCATCTAAGGTGTGAGATGTAATGAAGTAATGCTTTTCATAATACTACCTTACAATTCTTCTAACTTCTGCAGTGTTTACTGTGATGCCTCGTCCTGACTTTTATTCTCTCTTTCTCTCTCTCCCTTTCTCTCTCCCTGTCTCCCTCCCCTTTCTCCCTTCCCCTTAACCTGATATAGTTGAAGATTCCTCTTTCTTTTTTAATCTTTCCAAAGAACCAACTTTTGATTTCGTTTATTCTTTCACATAGTTTTACTGTTTTCCATTTTATGGGTTTCTACTGTGATTTATTATGTCCTTCTTCCTACTTATTTTGGGTCTTATTTGCTCTTCTTTTTCTTTTTTTAAATGCGGGTACTGGGAACTCAGGACCTCGCGCTTGCCAGGCAGGCGCTTATGCCACTGAGCTATATCACCGGCCCTGCTCTTCTTTTTCTAGTTTAAAATAGAAGCTTAGTTACTGATGTAAGACCTTTTAAACCCATCAATATCCCTCTAAGAACTGCTTTTAGCCAGGTATAGTAGCATACGCATGTACTCCCAAGCACTCAGGATGCTGAGGCAGGAGAATCGCTTTGAGTTTGAGGCCCAGCTGGACTACATTGTAAGTTCAAGATCATCTGGAACTACACAGTGAGACCCTATCTCCAAAACAAAACAAAAAGCTGCTTCTGCTGCATCTCATATATTTCATGTGCTTTAATTTCAAAATAATTTTTAATTTCTCTGTGGGTGTATGTGTGTGGGAGGGGGGTTTGAGACAGCGTCTCACTATGTAGTCCAGGCTGGCCTTGAACTCACTATGCAGCACAGTCTAGCCTTGAATTTGCAATCCTCCTGTCTTAAACCTCTCAAGTGGTGGGGTTACATAGGAATGCACTATCATGCCTGGCTTTCCTGTGATTTTTAATTTGACGCATGAGTCCTGAGGGTCTGTTAATTACCAAATATTTGGGGATTCCCAGATTTCTGTTATTGACTTCTAATTTAATTGCATTTTGGTCAGATATGATATTTTTATTATTGCAATGTGTTTGAATTTATCTAACCTCTTGTTTTACTGGCCTAATATATGGTCTGTCCTAGAGAAGTTATATGTGCACTTGTAAAAAGTAAATATTTTTACGGTTTTATGGAGTGTTCTCTGACATTAAATAAAATACACTGACTGTTTTGTTCAAGTCTTCTGTATCCTTACCGTCACAGTTACTAAATGAGGACTGTTGAAATCTCCAACTGTAACAGCTGATTTTTAAAATTTCTTTCAGAAATATTTTGTGGCTCCATATTTAAAATTGTCAGATATGGCTACTGCATTTTAATGTGAAATAGTAATTCTTATGTTTGTTTCCTGGATGAAATTTCTGTCTGTTGACTGTTTTAGAATTGGGCGTGGTGGTGCATGCCTGTAATCCTAGCAAGCAAACAAACAAACAACCCCCCCCCCCAAAAAAAAACCAAAACCAAAACAAAGAGGGAATCGGGCAATGTTTATCTTCTTATTATTGATTTTGAATAATCCTATTTATAAACAAATAATATTGGTCATGTCATGCAACCCAGTTTGTGATATAGAGTGTCATTTTAAAAATGTATTCAACTATATTAATTTCTTTATAAATCTCTCCCATTATTTCTGTGCTTCTAAAGTCTGTTTATTAGCATGCACACACACTAATTTAATACCCGCTTTTTTCACCCCACCATGTAAAACTAACATTTCACTGACTTGTCTTTTCCAGACACATTTAAGATGTCATATTTATAATATAGAGTTGTCCAAACTTTAAATCATCTCTAGATTGCTTATAATACAACATAAATGCTATCTCAATATCTGAAGTAATGACAAGAAAAAAGTCTGTACATGTTCAGTATACATTTTTTCTGAGATATTTTTAATACATGGTTGGTGAATCCACAGATGCAGAACCCATGGACACAGAAGGCTACTAACTTGCTATGCCTACATTTGTTTTGGCATGAATACTATACTGGGTTTAATACTATGGGTTTACCACATCCCCTGTCCATATCTTTGTTCCTTTTCAAAATTCACTGTTATTCTTGTGTCTTTGTTGTTGCACGTGGATTTTAGAATCAGCTTATCAAGTTCCACAATGTAACTGGGGGGATTATATTAAACTAATTTTAACATGGCAACAGGTCTTTATAACTTTTAGTAAACTTTTACAGCTTTCTTCATATATATTTTTCATATATATTTTTCAAGTCACTTTTTTTCTTGCTACTGTGAAGGGTTTTTTTCCCCCTGTAACACTTTAACTGGTTATTTTTCAGAGATGGAATTAATACCCTTTATTTATTAAAGAGGTGGTGGTCTTAATTTGCTTAGTTTTTTTTTTTTTTTAACATAAAGGAAGACGATTTGTTGGAAGGTGGGGGAAAAGGGGAAGAAAGAGAGAGAGAGACATGGCGGACAGCTACTCTGGACAAGTAGGGAGTATTCCAAAGGGAAATACTCCAGTCTGCTCAGTTTGAAGAGTATTTTTTTCCAAGCTGGGCCCAGCAGTGTATACAGGTAATCCCCGCTACTTGGAGACTAGGGCAGGAGGATCATTTGTACCCAGAGTTTAAGACTAGGCTGGGCAACACAGCAAGACCCTGATTTGAAAGTTTTCCATTTTATTTTTATTCTTCTAGTACCTGACCTTAAAAATTTTAAGATAGCCACTGTGTTAAATATAAATTTATTAGTATCTATACTCTCTACTGTAATGAAGAACCACAGCATACTGCTCCAATCCTTTCACTCTCTTATGTTACCAGTATTTTTACTTTTTACTTTCTCTTATGTTACCAGTATTCAATACTTTTCTTGTCCTGAAAATGAATTTTACTACTTCCATTGCTCATAATTGCTTTTTTTTTTTTTCTGTGTGTGTGTGTGTGCTGGGGATTGAATCCAGGGCCTTGCACATGTTAAGCACGCACTCTACCACTGAGCTACACTCCCAGCCCATGACCGTTCTGGTATTCCACTATTTCCTCCAGAATCTATTTACCTTCTTTGCTTAGTCTTTATTTATTTTTAAAGTTATTATTATTATTTGTTTTTTGAGTCAGACTCTTGCCACATAGTTTAGGCTGGCCTTGAACTCACTATGTATACAAGGCTGGCTTCGAACTTGCAGTGATCCTCCCGCCTCAGCCTTCCTAGTGCTCAGATTATAGCGTGTGCTGCCCTCTTGGCTGTTTCCCTTCTTTTTTTTTTTTTTTTTTTGGTGGGTACCGGGCGTCGACCTCAGGACCTCGCGTGCCAGCAGGCACCCATGCCGCTGAGCGATATCACCGGCCCCCCTGTTTCCCTTCTTAATGAGGCAACCATCTAATAGTTCTTTTGGACATGGTCTGTGGGAGGTAAATGAACTTTCTGCATATCTGAACTTGGAAAATGTCTTTATTTGGTCTTCACATTTCAGTAGGCAGAGAATTCTCAGTTCAAAGTTATTCTCTCTGCAGTACTTAAATAATATTGCTCCATTCCTTTAGGTTAATAATCTATTTTTGTCCTGGTAGGTTTTCAGTTCTTTAATTTTTTTTTTTTTTAATGTGGGTACCGGCAGTCGAACTCAGGACCTCACGCTTGCCAGGCAGGCGCTTATGCCGCTGAGCTACCTCACCAGCCCAGTTCTTTATTTTTTGTGATCTACATTTTCACTCTAAATGCAGGAATCAACAAATTATAGCCTCTGGGCCAAAACTGTCTTGTCACCTGTTTTGATACAACCTATACTCCAAGAATACTTTTATCTTTTTAAATCTGAAAAAAAGGTCAGGTGTGGTGGTGCATGCCTGTAATCCCAGCACTCAGGAGGGAGGCTGAGGCAGGGGGGTTGCTGAGTTCACAGCCAGCCTGAACAACATTGTGAGACCCTGTCTAACTCCCCCTCCCCAAAAACCAAACCAAAATCCCCCAAAAGAAAAAAAACTTGAAAAAATATCAAAAGAATATTTCGTGATACGAAAAATGATATGAAATTAATATCTCAGTATTGGGAGTGTCTTTAATTGCACTGTCATGGCTACCTTGATTTCCTGAATAGATTAAAAATGTTCACCTTTCATAATCATTTTGACTTTGGAGATAAGCCAGAAGTCACCCAGGGCCAGAGCTGGTGAATAAGGTGATTAAAGACACACTATAATGTTTTTATGAGCCTGCCTTTCTGTTGGATGGCACTTGGTAGCAGCATTCACTGCAGTTTTGATCACATCTTGGAAGGACACAAAACAGGGCTTCTAGAAGTGCTTTAGAAAGTGGCAAGAATGATGCAGTAAGTGTGTTTGAAGTGAGGGGTAGTATTTTGAGGTGCATTAATGACAGTGTGTCACACATACATAATATTTTTTGATCAGCACTTGTATTTATAACCTGGTTAAAAAATTACTCATTTCTTTTTTTTTTTTTTTTTTTTTTTTTTTTTTTGTGGGTACCGGGGGAACGACCTCAGGACCTCGCGCGCCAACAGGCGCCCGTACCGCTGAGCGATATCACCGGCCCCTTTTTCGTATGTGGGTTCCGGGAGTCGAACTCGGGCCCTCGCGCTTGCAAGGCAGGCGCTTACGCCGCTGAGCCATCTCACCGGCCCAAAAATTACTCATTTCTGACTCCATGATCTGTTATGGCTTGTGTCTAGATGTCCTCCAAAGGCTCGTGTGGTCGTAAGTGGGACTTTTCAGAGGTGGCTGGATCGAGAGTGTGTGATTACTAAATGAGTCCACTGATTGGTTTGGCATAGATCTGGGAGTGGATAATGGGAAGGCCCACCCTGGGTGTTGGTGCTACCTGCCCTAAAGGTGGGTAGCCTGGATAGAATACAAGGGACAGAGGCCTGCTGTGGTCACTTGCTGCTTGCACCTTCACTGCTTTGCTGTCTTCCTGCCTTCTGCCCACCGTGAACTGTTCTCCTCTGCGATGCCCTTCTGCCATCCACCCTGCCTTGGAGCCAGCCAACTATGAACTGAAACCACAAACTCTGAGCTACAATAAACCTTTCCTTCTTTAACTTTGGTCAGGTATTTTGTCTCAGCAATGAGCAAAGGTAAGGCAGAATTTTTCTACTTGCTTATATAGCAAGCTTAAAATAGCTTAAAATCTAGGAATTATTTGGGTGCTATTTCTACTGCTTTCTGAAAGGATTTCTTACCCCAGTCAAAAAAAAATTTTAGGGGGCCGGTGAGATGGCTCAGCGGCATAAGCGCCTGCCTGGCAAGCGCGAGGGCCCGAGTTCGACTCCCGGAACCCACATACGAAAAAGGGGCCGGTGATATCGCTCAGCGGCATGGGCGCCTGCTGGCGCGCGAGGTCCTGAGGTCGACCCCCCGGTACCCACAAAAAAAAAAAAAAAAAATTTTAGCTGTGTCCATCCTGTTCAGCCATATGACCATTAGTTTTTATCGTTTTAATTTTTTTTATGGGGGTACTAAGAGTCGAACTCAGGACCTTGCACTTGCCAGGCAAGTGCTTATGCCACTAAGCTATCTCACTGGCCCTTAATTTTTAAGATACTGCTTCAATACTGTGATATTTACTCTTACCCTTTGAAAATAATAAATATATTTGTTTTGATGTCTTGTTCTGATTGCTGTGTTGTCTTCCAAGGGTGAAAGTTCTTGTATATATTGAGGGTTTGTTTTTTTTTTTTTTTTTTTGAGACAGGGTCTTGCTATGTAGCCCAGGCTGGTCTCGAACTTGCAGCAATCCTCCTACCTCAGCCTTCTGAGTGCTGGGATTACAGCTGTGCGCGATGATTGATATTTCTTAACTGTGCTGTATTTGTCTACTTTTCTGTGTAGATGAGAACAGACTGCTGCCTCTGTTTGCACTGGCTGCACGAGAAGGAGCAAGCAAAGCTACTGGTGTTTCCAATGAGACTGGGGCAGGGAAGGCTGGTCTCATCTGTGCTGTGCTGCCGGGGTGTGGATCTTTCAGTGACCAGGCTTTTGCTGTGCCAGGCTCCTGCACTCATTGCTTCTGTCTCTTCTTGAGGAGTAGGGTGGTATATACAGGGCTGCCCCACCTGGATGCTGCTTCTTTGGGTCTCCTTATTATAGGTTTCAGTCAAATTCAGGCATGGATTACTAAGTGATGCTCCCATTAACGGTAATAATTATTTTTTGCATTCTATTAAAAAGAATGCAAGTTGCTGTCTCCTTCAGTCTGCCCCATCTCCTTTCCCTCTTTTAGTGGTCCCTGGACGTTCCTCTTCTTCCTTTAAGTGGTGCTCTGAATTTATTTCCTTTATTTATTTTTTTTTGTGGGTACCGGGGGGGTCGACCTCAGGACCTCGCGCGCCAACAGGCACCCGTGCCGCTGAGCGATATCACCGGCCCCTTTTTCGTATGTGGGATCCGGGAGTTGAACTCGGGCTCTCGTGCTTGCAAGGCAGGCGCTTACGCCGCTGAGCCATCTCACCGGCCCTATTTTTTTTTTTTTTAATGTGGGTACCAGGAGTTGACCTTAGGATGCTTGCCAGCAGGCACTTGTGCCACTGAGCGATATCACCGGCCCCTTTTTCGTATGTGGGTTCTGGGAGTCAAACTCAGGACCTCGCGCTTGCCAGGCAGGCGCTTACGCCGCTGAGCCATCTCACCGGCCCATGCAGTTCTTATTTTCATATGGTATGAGAGGCTGGAAATTATAGGAATGTTCGCTCTACCTCCCTGAAAAGAAAAGCTTGTCTATATTACTGCTTTTCTTTAGAGGTTTTGTTTGGCTTCTAATATGTATTTTATAAATGGTCTGTGACATAAACCAGAAAGGTATTTTTATCTATTTTCAGGAAATAGTTTACCATGTCTGCAAATAACAGTTGTCAGTTTCCCATTTTTTTCTTCAAAAATTTGATGTCATCAGGACAGCTTTTTTAAGGAATCTTTTTTTTTTTTTTTTTGTGGGTACCAGGGGGACGACCTCAGGACCTCGCGCGCCAACAGGCACCCGTGCCACTGAGCGATATCACCGGCCCCTTTTTCGTATGTGGGTTCCGGGAGTCGAACTCGGGCCCTCGCGCTTGCAAGTTTTAAGGAATCTTAATTCATTTAATATTCACCTGCTTTGGTTTGTCTCTTGGTTATATAATTATGTTGTTTTTAAAGGACTCAAGGGTGCTCTGTTACCTCCAATTCCTACATGTTTAAAAATACCCATCAGTGTTTTTATGCCTGAATATTATCTTGGCTTAGTATAAAATTCTTGGGTTAGAATTTCTTTCTATGGGAGCTGTGTTCCTCCACGTGAGAGAGCAGACCTAAAATGGAGGAGCAGTGCCCTGGCCCAGGGGAGCACAGCATGAAGAAGCAGAGGCCGAGACAAACCAACTGACCCAACCGACCCGATCCTGGATGAAGAAAACACCCTGGGAGAGAAGGGAGCAACCAGACCCCACGACTGACTATCGACATTAAGGCCAACAGCCCACTTGCACCCCTGCCTTGTGGCCTACATCATGCAGAGAACCTAGGACTGATGGTGTTCCCCATCTACCAACAGGAGCAAGGACACACCTGGGCTAGAACGGTAACCACAGTCTGGGGAGAACAAACAGGGGGGCCTCTAGGGCAAGGAAGGCACCTCCAACACCCGTAGGCATAGAAATTGAGTCTGGCCAGATCCCAAGATTGCAGATTGTGTAAAGAAAAGACTCATTCAATAGTAATGGAATTTTTTCTTTGACGCAATTGTTTTGATTCTCCTATTTTGTATTATTTTTATCATTACTTCACTGTGTTTTTTCAGGGTTAGGGGTTTTTCTCCCACTTTATTTTTTCTCTTCTTGTAGTTTCTTTTTTCCCTTTCATGTTTTTTTTTCTTCCTTCTTTCTTTTTTTTCAATTTTTTTTTCTTTATTTTGGGTACCGGGAACCGAACTCAGGACCCGCGCTTGCCAGGCAGGTGCTTATGCCGCTGAGCTATATCACTGGCCCTCTTCCTTCTTTCTTTTTTCCCATTTTTGCTATTTATCTTTTTTCTTGTTCATTCTTTCCAGCATTGATTCTCTATCACTAATAATCCCAAACAAATCACTTGTAAAGGAAAACCCATTAAAATTGCAGCACACTTCTCAACACAAACCTTCAAAACCAGGACGGCTTGGAGTAAAATGTTTCAAGCTCTAAAAGAAAACAATTTCCATCTCAGGCTGACCTGCAAAACTATGTTTCAAAATTTATGGAGAAATAAGATACTTTTATGATAAAGAGCACCTAAAGAAATTCATGACCATTACAAAAAATTCTCAAAGATACCCTAAAAGAGACAAAGACGCTAACAATGACAAAAAGTTTAATAGAATGAATATACCAGGTAGAAGGGAAAGACAGGGAATCAGTAACAGGAAAATAAGACAATGACAGGAATAAGTCAATATCTATCAGTAATAACTCTCAATGTGAACGATCTCAATTCCCCAGTCAAAAGACAGACTGCAAGAATGGATCAAGAAACAAAATCCAACAGTACGCTGTACAAGCAACACATTTAATCCCAAAACAAATTCACAGACTAAACATGAAAGTATGGAAAACAAAGTTCCATGTTAACAGCAACCTGAATATAGCAGTTATCTTATATTCAGACAGAGTGGACTTCAAGCCAAAACTGATCAAAAGTGGCAAAGAAAGTCACTACACATTGGTTAAGGGAACAGTCCAACAGGAAGAGGTAAGAATTATTAACCAAACAATGGTGCACCCAACTTCATAAAACAAGTTCTACTGGACATAAAAATAGACTAATTTAGTAGGGGAATCTCAATATACCACTATCACAAAGAGATAGATGGACTAGACCAAAAAAAAAAAAATCAACAAAGAGATATCAGAGTTGAACAAATGGACTTAATAGATATCTATGAACTAACAACAGAATACACATTCTTTTCAGCAGCACACGGAACTTTCTCCAAAACAGATCACATACTAGCCAATGAATCAGCCTTAAGTAAATGTAAAAGAACTGAAATTATATCATGTTTATTATCAGACCACAGCACAGTGAGCTTAGAAATCAGCAACAAACCAAAACCCAGGAATTATGCAAATGCATGTAAACAACACATTCTTAAGTAAAAAATGGGTTACAGAAGAAATCAAGGAAGAAATAAGAGTTTCTAAAACTAAACTATAATGTCAGTGCAATATACGAGAACTCATGGGACACAATAAAAACAGTCTTAAGAGGGAAGTTTATAGCCGTGAATGCCCACATCACAAAAACAGAGCAAGCCCAAATAAATAAACTAGCAATGCAAGGTCCTAGAAAAATAAGAACAACCATACCCAAAGCTGGTACAAGGAAGCAAATTATAAAGATTGGAGCAGAAATCAATGAAATTGAGGCCAAAAAAATTACAAAGAATTAATGGATCTAAGAGTTGGTTCTTCGAAAGAAGAAACAAACAGCCAATCCAACCAAAAAAAAAAAGAAAAAAGAGGAGAAAACAGACCCAAATCAATGCAAACAGAAATAAAAAAGGTAAAATTACAGTGGACATTACTGAAATAAAAAAACATTATAACTACTTCATAAACCTGTATGCCAATACATTGGAAAATTTAGAAGAAATGGATAGATTCCTAGATACGTATAAATTACCAAAAATGAACCAAGAATATCAAAATACCCTGAATAGTCCAGTAACAGTCAATGAAACTGAAGCAGTAATAAATAACCTACCAACTAAGAAATGCCCAGGTCTGGATGGGTTCACTGCTGAATTCTACAAAAACTTAAGCCAAAACTAATCAAAAGAGGCAAAGAAGGTCTCTACATATTGGTTAAGGGAACACTCCAACAGGAAGCTTTTTAATGAAATTGAAAGAGAGTTCTCCCAAAGTCATTCCAGGGAGCTACCATTACCTTGATTCAAAAACCAGACAAGGATCCAAACAAAAAAAGAACTATAAACCAATCTCTTTAATGAATATAGATGTAAAAATCTTCAACAAGATACTGCCAAACAGAATGCAATGAATTGTCAAAAAGATCTTACATCATGACCAAGTAGACTTCATCCCAGGGATGCAAGGATGGTTCAACATATGCAAATCAATAAATGTAACTAGAAACAGGGACAGAAATCACATTATCATCTCAATAGACACTTTTAGAAAAAGGATTTGACAAAAATCCAACATCCTTTAATGATGAAAACACTGAAGAAAATAGGTATAGGACTTTATTTCAATCTGATAAAAGCCATTTATGACAAAATCTATTTCTAACATCATAGTAAATGGGGAAAAACTGAAAGCTTTCCCTCAGAAATCAGGAACAATGTAAGGATGTCCTCTATCACTACTCCTATTCAACACAGTACATACTTGAAAGGTTAGCAAGAGTGATTAGGCAAGAAAATTAAATAAAAGGGATGTGTATAGGAAAGGAAAAAGTCAAATTATCACTATTTGCAGATGACATGATTCTCTATATAGGAGAGATATAATCCACTAAAGAGATAAAATCCATAGAAACAATCCACTATAAGCCTCTTAGAATTAATAACCAAATTCAATAATGTGGCAGGATGCAAAATCAACACACAAAAATCATTAGTGTTTCTGTACACTAATAATGAAGCCACTCAAAAAGAAATTAGGGAAAAAATACCATGTACAACAGCACTAAGAAAAATTAAATACTTAGGAATTAATCTAACTAGGGAAGTAAGAGACCTCTACAAGAGAAACTATAGCACTCTGAAAAAGGAAACTGAAGAGGACATCAGACAACAGAAAGACATCCTGTTCCTTGATAGGTCAAAATGGTCATACTTCCAAAATTTATATATGGATTCCAACAGCATTCTTGAGAAAACAATCCTAAAATACATACGGAACCAGAAGAGACCCAGAATAGCAAAAGCAATCTTGGGTAAAAAAAAAAAAGCAAGTGGGAGGCATCACAATCCCAGACTTGAAGTTATATTACAAAGCTACTGTGATAAATACATCATGGTGCTGGCACGAACACACGAGAATGAATGGAACAGAATCAAGGATGCAGAAACAGCCCTAAGTACATTCAACTATTTGATCTTTGACAGAGAACAGCCACAAACACACACTAAAGGAAAGATAGCCTCCAATAAATGGTGCTGAGAAAACTGGCCATCCACATGCTGAGTACTGAATCTAGACCTGTATCTCTCACCGTGTACTTAATTAAAATCTAAATTGATCAAAGAAATATGTGTTAAAACAGAAACAACCTGCTGAAAGACAAGATAGGTAAAACTTTTGAAGTCATAGGCATAGGCAAGGCAAGAACTTTCAGAATGGAACCCTGGTTGCACAGGAAATAGTACCAAGAATTAACAGTTAAAAACCTTCTTCACAGCAAAAGAAACAACCAACAGAGTGAAATGACAACCTACAAAATAGGAAAAAAAATTTTTGCCAGCAATTCCTCAGATAGAGGATTTACATCTAGAATATATAAAGAACTCAAAAGTTCTAGACCCCCTCAAAATAAAAGACCCAATCAAAAAATGGGCAAGTGAAAAAAAATGGAAATGTGAAATGAATAGACATTTCACAGAGGAAGTATAAATGGCCAGTAAATACATGATAAAATATTCAACATCACTGGCCATTAGAGAAATGCAAATAAAAACAACACTGAGCTTCCATGTAACCCCACAAAGAATGGCTATCATCAAGAAATCAAATAATAAGTGCTGGAGAGGCTGTGGGAAAAATCATCTACATTGTTGTTGGGAATGTAAACTAGTACAACCACTATGGAAATCAGTATGAAGATTCCTCAAAAAACTAAAACAGAAATTCCATTTGACCCAGTTAATTCATCTTCCAGGTATCTTCCTAAAGACATCATATTATAGAGATACATGTATATCTATGTTTACAGCAGCATAATTCATAATAGCTAAATCTTGGATGCAGCCCATATATCCATCAACAGATGAATGGATAAAGAAAATATGGTATTTACACATCATGGAGTCTTACTCTTCCACAAAGGATAGACTTGACTCATTTGTAGGAAAATGGATGAACTGTAAGACCATAATGTTAAGTGAAATAAATCAGACACACAAGCTTAAATATTACAATGTTACTCCTATATAAGAAATCCAGAGTAAAAATAAAGAGCAAAATAAAAGACAGATAATAGGAAGTAGGGAGATAGATTGTTCTTAGCAGGAAGGGGATCAAGAGATGGAGGGAAGGAAGGGGTAAGGGATAAAAAAAAGGAATTGGGATATGTTATGTACATGTACAACTCCACACAAGGAATGTAAACATTATGTACTGCAAACATGCACTAAAAAACAACAACAACAAAAAAAAACCGAACAACCTACCCGCTCCCCTCCAACAAAACAGGGATCAAGGGATGAGGGGAGAAAGAGGGGGAAATGGAAAGGGATGAAAAAAGGAATTAAGATATGTTATGTACATATACCAACTTTCCAAAAGGAATGTAAACATGAACTACATACATGTACCATACTAATAAACTAAAATAATTAAAAATTAATTTTTTTCTTTGAGAAAGTTGTAATCATTTCATGGTCTCTCAGTATCTGAGACAAGGCTGATTTTCCTCTGTCTTGTGACTTGTATTTTTTTTTAAATGGGAAAGAATAAAACCAAAATAAACTTTTATTCATCTTTGAATTCCAGTGAATTCACAATACACATTGGGGGTCAATTATTATCAGTATTTCTTGGATATATGTGACTTCTAACCTTTGGTATTCAGGTCTTTTATTTCATAAGAAGCTTTTCTACTATCTTTGAATATAATATCTATATCTATATATATTCCATTTGTTCCACTGTCTAATACATATAAGTTAGATTCCTTATATTTTCCTCACATATGCTAATTTTCTTTTGGCTACTTTTCTTCCTCTGATTATATTATACTTGATCTATTTTCTTCCTTTTTTCCTTCCTTCTGTCAGTTCGTCCATCTGTCCCCTCCCCTTGCCATTTTCAGACAGTTTCACTAGTTCAGGCTAGCCTCAGTCTCTCCACACAGCCCATAACCTCGAACTCATGATCCTCCTCCTGAGTGCTGATATAGGTGTGTGCCACCACAACTGGCTTTTACTTGATGTTTCAAAGCCGTTTTCTTTGCCCCTATTTTTTTGGGGGGGAGGGTGAATGGAAGTAAAGAAATATGCATCCACAAAATGATTTTAATACTTTCATGCCTCCCCCTCAGTAAATTCTTCTGTAATACTGGAAATCAAATGCAGGGGTGCTCTACCACTGAGCTATATCCCAGTCCTTTTTAAAATTTTATTTTGAGATAGGGTCTTACTAAGTTGCGCAGGCTAGGCTTGAACTTCCAACCCTCTTGCCTCAGCTTCCCAAATACCTGGAATTACACAGGTATGTTCCCCACTCCCATATCTGTAGTACAGTTTTATTATTCTATTAGATACTTGGATTTTTTCCAATTTTTCACTATTATAAATGTCCATATAAGTTCTACCATGTTTTTATAAGATTAATAAACTAACTTTCAAAAAAGTTATTTTAAGTCTTAACAAAAAATTAAATCATGCTATGAATCCACTTTTCTGTCTTCCCTTGTGATAAGGCCAGGCTTAAGATATTTAGTACCTGATGAATGATTTTAAGGGTTTTTAGGTCACTCATATAAAAATGAAACCCAAGTTTTGTGGCTAAATGAATTCAAGCACTCTCCAGATTACAAAAAATGCTAGGTGGTGGTGTATCGTGCACCCTCAAAAAGACATTAAAGCCAAGTGTGATGGTGCATGCCTGTAATTCTAGCATTTGGGAGGCTGAGGGAGGATGACTGCCTGAATTTGAGGCTGGCCTGGGCCATGTAGTGAGTTCAAGGCCTGCCTGAGCTACATAGTTCATAGCATTTCTGTCTAAAAAAAAAAAAAAAAAAAAAAATGGCATTAAAGACATCATGGTACACTCTCTGTGCAGTACTACTGCGTATTACCTACTAGGCTTGATATTTCCTATTTATCCCTCCAGATCTGTTCTTCCCCTAGCTCTTTGCCCCATGCCCTTGGGGCTGATGTGAATGAACCACATCAGGGGTTTCCCTTGTCTTCTTTTTTCTGACTGGAGGCCAAAAGGAGCCTCCTCAGGCTCCTAAAAGATATGAAGAGAGTGAAGTTCAGCATTTTCACCAGCAGCTCCCTGGGGGGGCTTGCTCTGAGTTAGTAAAATCCCACTGTCAGTGAACGTCACAGGTCCTACCAGGTACCCCTTTCTATATAGTCATTGTCTTTGGGTTCTGGAGATGGTTTCATCTTCTTGTCCCACTAGGCTTAGGCGTGCAAACGGCACCCCACTGTTGCTTGTTTTGGGTGTCTGCATCATTGCTTGGCTTCTCTGAAACTCTCATGTCTTTGCAAATTCTTATGGATGCCTAGTTTGAGGTTGCTTATCTGTTTGCTACAGTTCTAGGAATTCATTCTACAGAAGTATAAAAGGGCCTGTATACAGGGTGATCTGTTGCAACAGTATAATTTCCAATATACATGAAATGTTAGAAATATAACACCAACAGAGGACTGCAAAATAACAATATGACTATACAGTAGAACATTATGTGGCTATAAAAAATACATCCATGGGATAATCTCAAGTATATTATTGAGTGTAGAAAAAGCAGGGTACTGAACAATGAATACTGTGTGCTACATCTGAGTAAGAAAAAAATGTATATGCATTTGCATACGAAGAGTGAGTGAGTCTTTGGAAAGGCACACAAGAAAATAATATTGGCTGCTTCTGGAAAACTAGTTAGTAGGAAACTTTTTACTTTTATTTATTCTTTTACTTTTCTGGGTCATATGAATGTACTGTCATACAAATGTATTACATCCATGGTAAAGGGTTAACCTCAGAGAAACAAGGAATAAGGAAGAATTAGAGGAATTGCTAAAGGAGTCACTAGAAAATGATGGAAAAGCCAGCAAATTATAAAACTGCTGAAAAGTGCCTACCAGTGAAATTCTTGCATAATTTAATCTCTTAACATGATCCCTTTATGGAAATTTTCCTACTAGTATAAATTACACGGAGTTACTTCTTATTTAGGATTGCATGCACAAAACCATGCATGATAAAAATTTATTTTAAACATGATCACTTTATTATGGAAAGCAGCTTCAGTTCCTTTATCGATAGTTAACTGTTGTCACTAAAGTAGCAGTATAACTGCTCCAGGATCTTGGTTTCCATAAAGATATGACTTATTTAAGAAAATGGGACGTGAGAAGACTGTCAGGAAGTTGGTGAAGAAGAGGGGAGAAAATTGCTGGGAGAAGTATTCATTTAACTAACAGTTATATCAGTCATTTTTATGCTATTCAAAAGTGGGAAAAATAGAAAGGCATTTTTAAAGGTTGTTTCCGTGCCCCTGACATGGGCATACCTGTTAAAAAGTTCAGCAAGACATAGGGCACTCACTCACCCTTCCTGGAATTGTGCTTGGGCAGATTCCTCTGCAACAAGAGTCTCGTACTCCTCAGCAGCAAACCTGTCCCAGTCTGAGGGCTCGGGCCCATCGTTCTCAGCATCCTGGTTAGAAAAAGGACAGCCACAGGAAACAAATCAGTGAAGACAGAACTGGAGTAGGTCATCACAAACATACACTGAAAAAATCTATCTGAAAGTGTTTCAACATGTTAAAAGAGGTGCTAAGGTACACTCCTATGCGTGATTTCCTATACTTCAAATCACAAAATTCTAACAAAGTGTTTTGCAGCTAGATTTTTCATATGTCCAGAGACTTTTTTGGTATTGGGGATCAAACCCAGAGGTTCTTTACCACTGAGCTATATTCCTAGCCCCCTTATTTATTTTTTAATTTTGAGACAGAGGCTTGCTAAATTGTCTAGGTCAGACTTGAACTTGTGATCCTCCTGCCTCAGCCTCCTAAAATGCTGGGATTATAGTCGTGCACCACTGCACCTGGCTTTAAGTCCAGAGATTTTTTTTTTTTTAAATCTGAGGATTGAATTTATTTATGGTGTTCTCACTGAGCTATATCATCAGCCCCCTTTTAAATTTTGAGACAGGGTCTCGCTAACTTGCTAGGCTACCTTATTTGTCTTGAATTTGCAATCTTCCTTCCTCAGCCTCCTAGAATGGTGGATTATGGGTGTGTACCACCATGCCCAGCCTATGTCTAGACTTTTTTTTTTTAAATATGCGGGTACCGGGAGTCGAACTCAGGACCTCGTGCTTGCCAGGCAGGCGCTTATGCCTCTGAGCCATCTCACCGGCCCTGTCTGGATTCTTTAGCCTTGTAATGAGACCTTTTCCCAGTTCCTTCTCCCCAGCACTTTGTAACGCAGGGATCTGGAATGACTGTGGTCTGTAAACACCCACCCTCTTCTCCAGTGAATTTGTACTGTTTCTTTAAAGGCCGCCTCAGATGCCGTATCACCTGTGATATCTTCCCGTAGCCTTTCTCTCCCCAAATGATTCCCTTCTCTCTATATGCTTTGGTTGTCACCTTTTGCTCTTCTTTGTCATTTCCATGTACTCAGTATCTCTTCAACACAGTACTGAGAATTTATTGAGCACTTCTAATATTCTTCATATATACGTGAAGAAATATAGATAATTGCTATATTTTTACTTTATCGTATAAAGTAAAAATTAAAAGTACAACACAGAATAAATGAAGGGGATAAAGGCTATACATTTTTATTCCTTTCAGCAATGGGCAGTGTCTTGGATTACATGTTCCAGGCAAAATGTCTTCCCAAGTTGAGAATGAGTGAGTATCGCCCTAGGGCTTAGGGTCAGTGATACCTAGAACACAAGTACTAATCATCGGCCACACAACGGTCATGTGGTTTCTTACTACATTTAATCAATTTTAAGGCCCTCTCCATTCCACCTTTGTTTATTTATTTATTTTTGGTACCAGGAATTGATCCACCCTTTTAATATGCCTGAAATTGCCACACATTTCAGACTTATAATCGGCATGCGTGCATATGTATATATGTGTGTGTGTATATATATATATATATATATATATTTTATTTTATTTTTTTTTTTTTTTGCTTAGAGGTATATAAAATAATAGAGCTTGATGTATTCAAGGAAATGTAGCTGGGCACACATGTGTAATCCCACCATTCAGGAGGCTGAGGCAGGGAGATAGCCATGAGTTTGAGGTCACCCTGGGCTACATAGTTCAAGGCCAGCCTGAACTACATACAAAAATCATATCAAAAAACCAAAAATTTTTTTCAATGAAATATAATGTTGACTTTAGCCAGCAATAATGCACCTTGATATTTCCCGAGGTCAGTTGCAGAGCATTTGTTCTTAGAAAGTTATCTTCATATTCTTATTGTTATTTAGGTCAAACCATTATGCAACATGTGGAAGAAAAAGACAAAAACTGCAAAAGCTTCTTGAAGTTGTACTGTCACTCAAGTGAAATGGTTCTTTTCTATCGACATAATTTTTACTTTTTAAAACAGGGAATGGAAAGGGCAAATAGTAATACTGTTTTTGGTTTGGACATGGATTATTAAAAAAAATTTTTTTTACTTTTTTTTTTTTTGTGGGTACCGGGGGTTGACCTCAGGACCTCGCGCGCCAGCAGGTGCCCCTGCCGCTGAGCAATATCAGCGGCCCTTTCTTCGTATGTGGGTTCCGGGAGTCGAACTCGGGCCCTTGTGCTTGCCAGGCAGGTGCTTACACCGCTGAGCCATCTCACCAGCCCTACTTTTGGTTTTTTGAGACAGGATCTTTCTATGTAGTTCAGGCCAGCCTTGAACTCACTATGTAGCCCAGTCTGGCCTTGAACTCCAGGCAATCCTCCTGCCTCAGCCTCCTGAGTGCTGGGATTACAGGTGTGAGCCACCACACCCGGCTAGACATGGATTATGTTTCCAGAGTTTACTGAGGGTCTACAGGTTTTTTGCAAGGGGAAAGGCACTCATCTCTATTCAGATGTAGAACAATATTTAAAACAGAGGCCCCTGGATGGCAATCATTAACATCTGAAAAAGTGCTCTATTACCTGAAGGTATCTATTGTGCAGAGCTTTTAGTTTTTACTAGGGAAAGCTATTTACTACAGAATCCTAAAAATGCAAGGTATAATTAAGTCAAGGCCAATAAAGGTGTGCCTACTGATGTATATATATATTTTTTGTTGTTGTTGTTTTGTTTTTGGTACCGGGAATCGAACTCAGGACCTTGCACTAGCCAGGCAGGCGCTGTGCTGCTGAGCTATATCCCTAGCCCCAATATATTTTTAAAAAAAAGAGTAATTTTTTTTGGAAGTAACGTACAGCACAGGCTGGCATCGAACTCATGGTGATCCTCCTGCCTCAGTCTCCCAAGTGCTGGGATGACAGGTGTGTGTGGTATGCCTGGTAAAGGACAAACTTTTATGAAATCTGTTTCTAATGTGTATGTAAGGACACAGTCTACACAGCCCACTCAACGCAAAGTACTCAGGCTTATGCAGATTACCTGTGGGGACAGACAGGCTCTCAATCTGTTACTCTTTATTATTTCATTCATTGTCTGTGTTTCTCTCTCTGGATCAAACCTAGGGTTGGCCTACTTTATGCTCTCTTTTCAGTATATGATAAAATATTTTAAATGTTATCTCTTTAAATACTAAGATTCCCAGAGAGCATCATAATATGTGTCACTCAGCCTGATATTGCAGTTCTTAAAGTTAAACTTATTCTGGTACCTTCTGGACTGCAAAGGGATCTCTCTGTTCATGGTCCAAGTATTTTTCCAGATTAAAGAAAGTGTCATAGAAGATGTGAGCCATTCGGCACCTCTTCAGATCTCGTAGAGTTATTTTGCCTATATAAAAACAAACACACCTGATAAATTTTATTTAGAGCTATTTTGGCAAGAGAAACTTTCACTGATGTCTAAAAGTACATGTGTACCTTTATTTTATTAATAAAAATACCCACAGTAAAAATCAAGATAAAATTTGCCATTTTAAACTACAATTCAGTGGCTTTTAGTATGCTTGCGATGTCATACAAACATTACTACAGTCTAATTCCAAACACTGTTACCCCCAAAGGAAGCTCTGTATCCATCAAGCTGTTCACCCCACCTCCCCTCAATGCCAGCTCCTGGCAATCACCAATCTGTTTTCTGTCTCAAGGAAAAACCCAGTATCTTAAACAGCAGATTTTCTCCCATTGCTGGTTTTAAATCAATAGCTGAGAAGAAACACTTGGGAAACCTATAAGGAAAACTTCAGAAAGTTAAATAATCTAGAGCAATCTAGGATTATGTGCCCCACTCTATTTCACAGGTGGAAACTGCAAATTGCTGTTCATTTGTTCTCACCATCAGAGGCTGGCTTCACCAAGTCAAGCATCTGGCATAGCAGGTCATGAAACGGCAAGGGCTCAATGCCCATGGCTTCCATCCGTTCACACTGCTCCTCATAGAAGTACTCCAGCTCGTACATGGACAGCACTCCGTCTCCATCCACGTCCATGCAGCGGAACCAGTACTCGATGCTAGCAGATAAGGGTGCTCATTAGCACTGTCCTGGTAAAGGTCCTTCATTCAACCATATCTGCCACTGCCTGCATTTCTTTTTAAATAAATTTATAGGTATGTATACTTTAGATTTAGACATGTTCCACTCTTCTTCCTTTATTTTCCCATCCTAGAATCAACCCCTTTCAACAGCCCTTATTTATCCTTTTATTTCTAAGAACTCTGTACTGATTTCATACTATGAAAGATGAGGTTTTAACTCTTTTACTTCTTGCACCCACCAGCATGCTCTTCCCATCCTTTTAATATAAACCGCTCAACATTTAGATTTTATGACTTTACACTTTTCTTTTAACACTTATTTGCTTAGTTTTCCATGTACTTGTTGTACTTGCTATTAATTCAACCACCAAATATCTGCAGCTGGCTAAGTCCACACAGCCCCATCAGGTGTTTAGCCTGTGTTTTCCTGATGAAGTCTTTCTTGGTTTCTTCTGACCTCCTCTACCGTGGTCTGCTCAGACTCTTATGTCTTGTTAACAAGTCCACCCTAGGGATCCCTTTCACCTTTCTCCTATTTCTTGTATCTCACAGTTTCCTTACTCTTCATTTACTTGTTTGATGTGGCATATTCTACCCATTCTGCTTCCTGAAAAGGGGAGAATGGCGGATAAATGCTTTGATCTGGGATTTTTTAAATTTTTTTAATTTTTTTTTTTGAGACAGGGTCTCATTGTGTTGTTCAGCTGGCTCAAGTGATCTTCCTGCCCCAGCCTCTCAAAGAGCTGGACCAAGGTGTGTGATGCTGCACTAGGTTCAGAACCTGGGTACTTGAACGTGCTGTTTCTCTACTGAAAGATTGGTGGTGCTCTTCCTTCATATTTTTAAAGGAACTGATACACAGTCTTCCTTTCTTCTATTATAGTTTTGATTTTGCAGACCTCTTTTATTGGTTCCCTGAATGTTTCTTTTATAAAAACACCTCTGTTCATGTTCTATGAATGTAGTTTCTTCTCTTATGGCTCAGAGGTAATTATTAACAGTATCTTTGTTGTTGCTGAAGTTTTCTCTGAAAATCTCTTCCATCTTAGTTATCTTTATTTCCCCACATTTGGTCTCTTTTCTACCCAGGTATCTAGTGATCCTTTGTTCTCTGCTAATATTTAAGAAAGGTGCTAAAAGCTGCTTTGAAGTTCTGATCCATGAGTTTGGTGACTTTGGGATTTACTGTGAAATGATCTGGCTGGGTTCCTTCCTTGGGAATAACCCAGTGTCAAACTTTCGTATCTTCATTCTGGAGCCAGTCAGATTTTTCAGAAAGGTATCTTTTATAATCTCTTGCTTAGAAGTTCAGGGCAGAGACAGCATTCTGTAACTTGAATGAGGAATGAAGACTGCATATCTCAGCATTTAATATGTACTAATCTAACCTATTTTCAACATGGCATCTGCTATCATTTGTGTGTGCTGTCCATGTCCCCTGACTCCCACCAAGGTTTATGTGTTAAAGGCGTGGTCCCCAGTGATGTTAAGAGGTGGGGCCTAGTGGGAGGTTGGTGGGTCAGTGGGGGCTCTGCACTCAGGAATAAGGAGGAATAAGGTAGTTCTCATGGGAACTTGGTTGTTATAGAAGAGCAAGACTGGACCTTCCCTGCCTGCTCTGTCTGTCTCACCATGTTGTCGCTCCCCACGCCCCTCCTGCAGTACTGGGGATTGGACCCAGGGCCTCTGCGCTGAGCTATAGTGTCAGTTTGTTTTTTATTTTTAGAAAAGGTCTTGCCAAGTCACTAAGTTTCTCAGGCTGGACTCAAAATTGCGATCTTTTTGCCTCAACTTCCCCGAGTGCTGGGATTACAGGCATGTGCCACTATGACTGGCTGACCATTTTTCCTCTTGAATGGCTCCTACTGCTGTGATCCATCTACCATGAGGTCTTACCTGTGCTGAGCTACAGTAGTGTCATGCCTTCAACCTCCAAAACTGCGAACTAAATTAATCTCTCTTCTTTTTAAATTCCCCACCCTCAAGTTTGGATTCAACATACAAGGGACTGATATAGTATTCACACCTTCAGCTATACCAGTGCTCCCCAGTCCAGAGGCCCTCTGTACTCTCCAGGGAACAAAGCACCGTTTTCATGCCATGGTAGAGGATATGATCTGGAGATCAACTGTTTCTTTAAACAATTTTTCTATAAACTCTCCTGTTTGTCGGCATCATCTTACCCTGCCCCCATTTCTAAGGTTTGTGATACCCCCAAGTCCTAAATGTTTAGAGGTGTTGTTGAGTATATCTGGTTACTTGTTGATTTTCCTGTCTGCTGGCTTAGGATTCAAGCATTCTACTAAATTTATCTGCTTTCCAGTTTCCGAACCTTATCTCTTCACCTACTTCCTTACTACAGGTTTATTCCTTTTAAAAACATTTTTACTGGCATTTTAGTGGGGTTTCAAAGAGGGAAGAAAAATACTATGTGTGGTTAAATTGCTATCTTCACTCAGAAACGTAATCACTTTATTATAGCTACTTTGTCATTACAGGACTGTTAGAGCACCATCTATAATTATATAATCAGTCACAGAATATGAAACCAAGAGCACTAACTGGTAAAAGGGAAGATTTTTTTTTTTAAGTCACTATTTCATGGTACAGTACAATTCAAGAGAAGGATCAAGTATATCTTTGGCTCATTTCACATTTGTAGGTCTAAAACCATATTAAGAACCATAAAAGAGCTGAAACCATAGTAAGAACCAGCATACATTTTATGGTTTTGAAAAAATCTCTTTTGGGGAAAGAAGAACTAAATTGTGACTGCTGATTGTTCATAAGTAAGTCACACTAAGGTCTTTGTGTACCTTTTCTGAGAAAGATAAATTCACATTATTGTAACAAATTATAACATGTAATAACTGACAAAATTCCTTTGAGGAATATATTTTATAAACTGTACCAAGTTGATGTTTAGTGTTACCATTAAAGAACAGAAAGGTCATTTATTGAATTCAATCAATATGAGATAACAGTGGGTCATGGTGTGTTTCAGTCATATTATATCTATTCCCAGAGTTAAAAAGGGGCAGAATACTGCCTCATTTTGAAACAATTCCTGATTGTGAGAAAAACTGTGAAAAGACAGCTCTCATAAGCTGAGCGTTAAATAAATGTGTTAGTATCTAGTGAATCTCCTGGTGTCTTAAAATTCCTTAAGAAAATTAAAAAAAAGAAAGCAAATCTTGATTTTGAAAGGACCTAACAGGACTTAAGTGAAAGGCAACTCATTTTCGTAAGAAATAGAAACTGAAGTACTTTAGTTCTTGCATTTTCAATTAAGAACTAAGATAAGCAAGTCTCTACACAGTAAGTGAAACTAAAGCATACACCTTGGTTCTTTGTAATAGCACATAGGGAGAAAGAAAGCTAGAATGCAGAGACAGACACACTGCCCTGATTCTGCCAAAGGTACATGATAGCAGCCTTTAAATATATGAAAGATGTGGTAGATGAATCACATAATTTTGTGAGACAGAACATAAAGATCAATGTATAAGAGAGAGGTGATTTTAGGTATAGATCTAGGAAAATGTAACAGGCTGCTTCAGTGGGTAGTTACTAGTCCCTGGCAATTTAGAAGCATGGGCTGGCTGCACAATTAAACACTTGTAGGATATATTTGGATGGATATTTTGGGGGCGTTGAAATAGGGTTTCACTATTCAGGCTGGGCTTGAAATCACTATGTATCCTAGGCAGGCCTTGAATTCATGGTGATCCTCCTGCCTCAGCCTCCCCAATGCTGGGATCACGCGTTTGCACCACCACACTTGGCTAGAATTTTCTTATTGTATGTGCTGGATACTCTCTAAAGTTTTTTTCTTTTTTTTTTTTTTTTGTGGGTACCGGGGGGTCGACCTCAGGACCTCGCGTGCCAGTAGGCGCCCGTGCCACTGAGCGATATCACCGGCCCCTTTTTCGTATGTGGGATCCGGGAGTCGAACTCGGGCCCTCGCGCTTGCCGGGCAGGCGCTTAAGCCGCTGAGCCATCTCACCAGCCCTAAAGTTTCTTTCAATGAAAGTTTTCAAAATTTTTTCCTTAGCAAAGATAACTTATCTTCTCAGAGTCTAAAAGTAATGAGTATTCAGCAGAGGAAAATTAGAAAACAGTGTATGGTAGAAGGAATAACTACCCAGAGAGAATTAATGTTTTATTTTTGCTATATTTACTATCAGTTTTCAAAGGATAGTTATATCAATGGTAAATTGTATTTGTACAATTATAGACAAAAACAAAATTATCTCTTCCCCTTGTCCTTGGGCTAGATGAAATTAAGGTCTGGACCAGTGACTTTTTGTTTTTTAATCCTTGATGTATACTTCTATAGGCTATTCAAGAAGACGGGTATATAAAATTCCATTATGGCTTAGGGGATAACTTAATGTCTATTCCTTTGTATATTAAGTACACATCTTTTAGCAGTACTACCTTATAGACACTGGCCTGCCCTCAAGCATAACAAAAGTGAATGAAATAATTCTTAGAGATGACACTTAGACCAAGAAACAGGATGTAGTAAAAAGCAGAACAGGAATTTACAGGACATACTACAATAAGGTCTGCTAAGAGTCTGTCCACGAAAAACCACCACTACAAAACACTTTCTATATCTACCCCTGCTGGGTGGGACCAAGCACAGGGAAGACTCAAGATCTTCACTGTACACAGTATTTTACCCAGCACTCATCACACTTTAGTGAGTGTATTACTTCTTTCATGAAACTCCTTTCTTCAAATGTCTTTCATAAGCCAGAAACCTGATTTCTGTAAAGTGCTGCCTATTAAATTTTCTTAAATATGAGCATCATTTTATTTCTTGAAATGACTGGAAGAACACAATGAAATCATCTGGGCTGGGAAATTTCTTTTTTGGAAGGTTTTAAACTATGAATTTAATTTTCTTTAGTTGATATAAGAATATTCAGGCTTTCTATTTCTTCTTGGGGAAGTTTTATTGTGATTCTTAAAGGAAATTGTTCTATTTCATTTAAGACACCATATTTACAATGTATGTTATCTATAGTATTCTTTTATTATCTTTTGAATATATAATTCCTGTGAGTCATCTTTTTTGATTCATGGACTTTTTTTTTCCCTTTTTTTTTTTGTTTTTTTGAGACAGGGTCTCCCTGTGCAGTTCAGACTGGCCTTGAACTCACTTTGTAGCCCAGACTGGCTTCAAACTCACAGTGATCCTCCTGCCTCAGCCTCCCCAGTGCTGGGATTACAGGTGTGTGCCACCATGCCCGGCCACGTGGATTATTTAGAAGTATGTTTTTAATTCTGAGTATGTGGAGATTTTCCAATTATTTTTCTCCTACTGACTTCTATATTAATTCCATTTTGGTCAGAGAACATACTTTTTATTATTTTAATTCTTTGTTTTTAAAAACAACTCTATTGAAATGTATTTCACATATATGATTCTTCCATTTAAAACATACAATTTTTTTTTTTTAGCATATTTACAGAGTTGTGTAACCATCCTTACAGTTAATTTTGGGATACTTTCATCATCTCCAAAAAAGACTCCATTAGCACTCATTTCTTATTGCTCCATGGGCACCCTCCGAGATTACTTTCTGTAAATTTGCCTATTTTGGACAATACATATATAGTCATGCATTGCTTAACAAGGATTTATTCTGGGAAATGTGTTACTAAGCAATTTCATTGTGGGAAGGTCGTAGTGTATACTTGAAGTAAGAAGGCTATCATGTCACTAGATAACAATCTATGGGACCACTGTCATGTACCTGGCCTGTTGTTGACTGAAATGTCATTATGCAGCACATAATTATAAATGAACTCATACAATATGTGGTACTTCTCTTTGGTATCTTTTCCTTTACATAATGTTTTCTTTTCTTTTTTTTTTTGTGGTGCTGGGGATCGAACTCAGGACCTTGTGCATGCCAGGCAAGAGCTCTACCACTGAGCCACATCTTCAGACCTACATAATGTTTTCCAGATTCAACTATGTTGCCAGCTTTGGTGGACATGCCTGTAATTCCAGCTACATGGGAGGCTGAGGCAGGAGGATCATAATTTTGAGCCCAGCCTGGGCAATTTAGCAGGACTATCTCAAAAATAAAATTTAAAAAAGGTCTGGGGATGTAGTTCAGTGATAAAGTGCTTGCCTTCCCTGGGTTCAGTTCTCAGTGCTACCCAAAAAAAAAAAAAGAGAGAGAGAAAAGAAAAAAAGGTCTATCTTCTTTAACCTAGCAATTCCTTTTTTTCTGGGAATTTATTCTGCAGAACATACAGTGGATATTCCAACTATTCAATTGGATAGTAAATAGTAGAGGATATTTAGGAGAACATTCCACAAAAATTTTGGTGTATGTTAATTAATACTTAATACAAACTGAGTGCAGTGATGCATGCCTGTAATCTCAGCTATTCAGGAGGCTGAGGCTGGAGAGCGGAAAGTTTGTGGCCAGCAGTACAACTTAGTGAGACCTTGTCTCAAAAAAATGAAAATGGGCTAAGATGTAGCTTAGCAGTAGAATGCCCCCGAGTTCAAACCCTAGTACCGCCCCTCCCCCAAAACAGGTGTTTTAAGGTTTTTTTTTTCCTTCTCTGGGTGTTAGAATTACCAGTACTAAAATTATTTTCTTCTGCTGTTCCACATTTTCTAAGCTACATACAACAGACAAATTCCTACTTTGAGATGGAAAAGTTACTTAAAAATGTAACAAGCTGCTCTAAGAAATCATGGCTATTTTTCTTTCTTCCCCAACGATTTATAAACAATAATCCAACATTTAGATAACTTTCTGCAACATTTAGATAATAATATGGAACCAGCTGAGTCAGTTACACCCGCCAGCAGCATCAGGGACTGCATTCCCTGCTTCCCTTTGATACCAAGCAAACTATATATATATAGTATATTCTGTGTGTATGTGTATATATATATATATATATATATATATATATATATATATATACACACACACACACACACACACACACACACACACAGAACTTTGTGTTGCACAAGCTAGGGATAAAAAGATGAAAAAGACCTACAGATCTGGCTTAATACGAGAGAGAGTAGTGGAGAGAAAGAGCCATGTAAATTCACAACTAAAAATCAAGGTATCTTTGAAAGTGCCAAGAAAAGGGACAGACGATTCTAACTAGGAGAATAAGGACATGATTTTGTATACCAGTCACACACAATTTGCTTTTTCTTCCTTCTCCAATTTACTGCTGAACCATTAAGATCATAAAAGAACTGAAATTCGCGTATCTATTTCCACGTTCTGAGTAAGTGTTTACTAACCCCACCTTTCCTCCAGGCCAGCTCACATGTCCCTTCACCTGTGTTCTGTGGGGAGCAGCACCGCTCCTGATGCGCCCCGATCGGATTCCGGGTCCATTCCCTTTCCCGCGCGGAGCTCTAGGAGGGCAGAAGCTACACATGGGTCTAAGCTGTCTTAGCTTCCCTCCACTGAACCGGCTTCCCTAGGTACGTGTCATGGCAGGTGTTCAACACTTCGGCAAAGAAAATTCAGAAGTCCTACCTGGTGGGGTTCCTTTTGTCTTCCTCAGATATCAAAAACCAAACAAAATCTGCATAGCTTATTCTTCCCTCTTTCTGCACTGTTTTTCCTCTGAAGAAAAAAAACACATGGTTATAACGTTTCCTATGCAATTAATAAATAAAGTAACATCTGGTTTTAGAAATGTAGTTTAAAGTTTTAAAATCAGAATGTGTGATTATTTCATAAAGGACAACCCTTCTGGGCTGACCTTATTTTTGAAGGCCTGCAGGGTAAAAAGAGAAAATGTGCAAATATGAAGAAAAAAAATCTGCAAGTGAGGAGATCAAACATCGTTTCCTGTATTTATATACAGAATGCTTACATTAAAGAATTACTGTCTTGTATTAGCCATACTTATACTTTTTTTTTTTTGTGGGTACCAGGGGTCGACCTCAGGACCTCGCGCGCCAGCAGGTGCCCGTGCCGCTGAGCGATATCACCGGCCCTTTTTTTTGTATGTGGGTTCTGGGAGTTGAACTCAGGCCCTCGCGCTTGCCAGGTAGGCGCTTATGCTGCTGAGACATCTCACTGGCCCCCTACTTGTACGTTTTGTAAGGTGTCGTCTGACCCAGTAGCAGTGCCAAATTATGCAGAAAGGCTTGCTAAAATGGGAGTGTTTATGGAATCACTTACACAGTGGAACCTCGGTTGTCGAACTCAATTTGGTCCGAATTTGTGTTCAAACACCGAAAAGTTCGAGAACTGAACATATTTTTCCATAAGAAATAATGGAAAACTAAATAATTGGCTCTAAAGGCCAAAAATTACACTTATAAATTCATTTTTCCAGGACTTTAACAAATTTTGCAATGATTTCTTCCTTTAACTCTGTCCTGGTTCTTACAGTTTTCCTCTTGGCTTTCCTGCTGGTATCACTTTCTTTGGGGCCACGGTTACGGTATTTTACACAAATGAAGCGCCAAAAAATACACAATGACAAATGTTTTAATGCACTAATGTAAGCATTATGTTGTCTGGGCGAGAGTGGCGCTTAGACTGCAGTGTTACCCATTTGTGTCTGCCGCAAGATAGGATGCGTGACTCACTCTTGGCTGTACACGTTTTTTCAAGTTGGATTTTTGGTTTGACTACAGAGCAAGCTTATAAACACCAAGATTTTTTTTCAAATTTTGCTGTTTGGGGAGTGGAAAGTTCAAGTGTGGAGCTGTTCGACAACCTAGATATTACTGTAGTTAATTTTTAAACCAGGTTTTAAACTTTTTCTTACCTTGTTACTGCCCCAGAGAATATCCTTTCAATTATTCTATTTGATGAAGCTAAATGCAAATAAGAAATTACAAAACTAGTTACAAAAATTCCTTACAGGCAATATTTCTGGCAGATTTATTTTCCTTTGCTACAAGCTAAACCATAATAGTCTTCTATGATAAGAATATGAGTGGGTCTTAATTATGTAATATTTATACTTTTTAGACTAAAGTAGCTTCATATCTATTGATTAATTTTAAAAAAGAACAAGCAATTGAATGTGCTGATATCCATACTTAAATGGTTGAGCTCTAAGTTTATTTTGAACATCCTGATAACTAAGACAAAAAATGTATAGCATTTGTATTGATCTTGTTACTCAGTAAGACAAGACAAATTTTCCTCTAAAACAAAACAATTTTATCATAATGTTAAAGGAGGAACTGACTGTGCAGCTCTTAAAACAATGTAAAATGAAACAAAGCAAAAGAGAATACTTTCAAGCAGTTTTAGAAAAGATACCAAATCATACCATGAACCTACTTTTCCTTATTCCCATTTTATGACTCCAGGATAAAACATAAAATTTTTAGAAATTCCATCAGTAAATTTTATTTACAGGGACAATTGCATCCTAAGACAATACATTCCTTTTTAATGATAAATCCTATAGAACATATCACAGTGTACCTCACTGTGGTTTCAAAATAGCCAAAGCATTAGTTTAAAAAGAAAAAAAAGGAGATGCCTATGGATAAAAGATCTGTTCTTCAAAAAGTACCTCTGGCACACTGCAATTTCCAGACCAGCAGTGAAGTCATTAGGGAGTTAGCAGCTATCAGCATCTAATTCTACGTGGAGTTACATATAGTTAACATAAAGGATAATTGGTTTGGCTGAAGAAAATTAGGAACATGTGTGTGTGGAAAGCCATTTCTGGCTGCACACCAAAGATTATACAAAGATCCTTCATACTTTTTTTAGTACTGGTTTATGGGGTTAATTTGTACTACCTAGAAAAAAGAGGGCCTGATACAAGAAAGGCAAGGGTGTTTAATCCCAAACCTAACTTCTCTTTTTAAAAGGCATGTTTAAACTTTGGGAGCTTTTAGCCTCTTAAAACTGAAGATCATGTTATTCCATGTTGTATCATTAAGCACAGTTTAGTAGGTAGATAATTTTATAGTTTAGTGGCCCTTTCATTTATGCAGGCCTGGACACCTGCTTCTCTGGACTTCACCCCATTAACATGGGTCCAGTGAGTGGCTAAGTGAGTATATACAACATTTGGGGACTTGGGGACTGGCACATGTACAGATGATCTGTTCATGGGTAATGGGAAGGAGCATCACTAACAAGGCTGACCTGATATCCTGTGAGTATACATCTTCATGCTATTCTAGTGATGAAGAGGTTATGAGTATTTGAAGAAGGGAGACAACAGTACTAATGTGTTTATCAAATAAGTACATTTGAGTATTTCTCCTTAGTGTCTGCATGGCACTTGCAAATTTGAAAGAGAGAAAGAACTCTGGTTCTTAAATACGCAAAGCTCTATGAAACTTGCCATCATATACAAGGACCCTCGTAAGACATACATCAGTCACAGATGCACAATATAACAGAAACAAAATTCAGTGCATTCACTTAAGATTTTCACTTTGCAAAGATAAAGTCTAATTTTTAAAATGCTGAGAAGACATTTAAGGATAGAACAGGAACAATCTTATGGCAGTAGAATGAATTTATGTATCTTGGTGCTTGGTTAACAATATTAAAGTTTGCAATAGGTTCTACCTTTACTATAGGCAAAAGTGAAGTAAAAAGCACAATACCATGTGATATGTAATTTTTTATTTTCTTAAAAAAGAAAGCACATGAAATTCATCTCTAGAGAAAAGATCTTTCTGGAATTAAATCCAAAAAGTAAGTATTTATGAGTCCTTCAAAATAAAACTTGGCAAGGTAGAGACTTTTTTTTTTTTTTTTTTTTTTTTTGGTTACAGGGAATTGAACTCAGGACCTTCCACTTGCCAGGCAGGCGCTTGTGCCACTGAGCTATATCCCTGGTTCAAATCTTTTTCTTTTCTTTTTTTTTGTGGGTACTGGGGGTCGACCTCAGGACCTCGCGCACCAGCAGGCGCCCGTGCCGCTGAGCGATATCACCGGCCCCTTTTTCGTATGTGGGTTCCGGGAGTTGAACTTGGGCCCTCGCGCTTGCCAGGCAGGCGCTTACGCCGCTGAGCCATCTCACCAGCCCCTCAAATCTTTTTCTTTTTTGGGTACTGGGAATTGAACTTAGGACCTCACACTTGCCAGGCAGACGCTGCTGCACCTCTGAGCTAAATCCGCGGCCCTAGAGACATTTTCATCTGTGGCTTTTTATGGAAATACTGTTAAATGAGAAAGTCTATAAAAGGTGCATAAGCATATTCTCATACATATAGATTTACACACGTACACATCTTATTCAATTCATCATCATAAAAATCATTACAAAGACTTACTGCTTCCTCAAAACTAATACTGTGATTACTTACCTCCAAATCCCTTCTACATCTGGCCTCTAAATAAAAAATTAAATTATGTTTGCTAATTCCCACTTAAAAATTCTTAGCTTTGTAAACAGATGATTAGATATATAACTTAAGAAATGGGATTTTCTCATAATGAGTGGAGATAATTTATGTCATTCTTCAATTAAGTCTTAGCATCTATAAAAATCACTCACCCTGGTCATTATATCGAGAGAGATCAGCTTGACTGATGTACAGGTCATGATCACTATCTAGTTCCCAGAATTTACAATAAATAACATAGAAATGTTCATAAGAGAAGTAATCTGTGATTTGATTTATATCTTCCTCTTCTTCCAAAAGGGCTAGAGTCTGAAATGGTATGAATAAAGGAATTAATTTTAAAATTATGAAAAGCCAGCAACCAGCTTTGGGTACTGTAGAGTCTACAAATTTTTGTTTTAAACTGAATTAAAAATGTTGTTTTTCATATATAAATGCCTAGTATCTTTAACTTTTGTTTTTTGGTTTTTTTGTGTGAGGCAATAGGCAGAATGAACAGAAAACAGGGAAGGGACTTCAACTTGAAGAAGGACTTGATGGGACTTCAGCTTGGATGAAGAGGATGAGATTGACCCCCATCGTTGGAGAGGACATACAAGCAGAGAAAGGGCAGGATGGGGAAGACCATCTCCAAGAGGGGCTGCAGCTGTTAGAAGTCCCCCGACTAGCATGGAACAATTAAATGACAGGCTCAATACATGGTCATAAACTAACCCTGCTCTTAACTTTTCAGTTTTGTGAGCAATTATTAAGACTGCACATCCACATAGTGGTTAGTTTTGTAATGAAATCAAGTTTACCGTAAAGGTTAAACACACACACACACACACACACATAATTGTAGTAACGCATGGGGTTTGGGGTAAAAGGCCTGGTGGGTGGAGCTGAAGGGCCTTGAACTGGAAGTAAACTAAGTCTCCCCTGACTCATCATGCACTCCTAGGGAAAATACCAGAACCAATGATTTTGAACACACAATTCTATAGTCAGCCAAATTATCATATAAGTGGGTAGATAAATGAAGGCATTTTCAGAAATGAACAATTCAGAAAGCAATATAAAAGAGATCTTAAGAAACAAATGAGATGGCAGAAATAAGAACAGATATATCAATAACAATAAAGATAAATGAGCTAAATCTCCTTACTAAAAGATTTTTGATTAAGTATCAAAACCAAGGTCCCAGGTTGGGCATGGTGGTACACGCCTGCAATCCCAGCTCTCGGGAGGCTAAGGCAGGAGGATCACCGCAAGTTGGAGGCCAGCCTGGGCTACATAGTGAGTTCAAGGCCAGCCTGAACTGCATAGCGAGACCCTGTCTCAAAAACAATCACCACCACCACCAAAAAACTAAGGACCCAAAACAGATTTTGGTATATGCTGTCTATAAGAGATGTGCCTAAAATAAAAAAGGTTAATAAAAAGTAGGAAATTATATACTAGAGAAATGTTAACAAAAAGGAAAACATGTAGCAATATGAATAGAAAATAAAAAGGATTCAAGGTGGAAAAGATAAAGGGCAAAGAGGACTGTTTTGTAATACAAATGTATTACTCTGATTAAAAAACTTTTTAAAAAAATGTAGACACTGGGAAAACAAAATTTGCTGGCAAACTGAAAACAGCATAAATTATTAATTATGATAAAACCCACTGGGAGATTATGCAGCGAGTAAAAATGATAGTCTACATACAAACAAAGGAAAACCATGATGGAAAAACCATGATGCAGTAATTGTAAAATATAGGATATACAAGATTAAACACACCAAGAACTATGTAGAATCCTAAAACTTATATGCATATGAAAGAGCCTACGCTAGAATACATACAAAAATGGTACTAGTTCTATTAGGGTAATAAAATACAGCTGTTCTTCTAAAATACCCTTTAATATGTATAATGCAGAGTACCTTTAATAAAATATATCTTTAGAAGCAAGGAGCCATCATTTTTACCCACTGTTATGACATGAACAAGAGAGAATTTATCGTGTTGGTGAGCATGTAAGTGATCTATCAAACTAAAATTGCACATATCATTTGGTCCAGTATATTTCCTCCAGTGGTCTATTTTAGAGAAATCTTACGCTTGTACACATAAGAGGAAAGTACAAGGATGTTCACTATCACTGTAATAGAGAAAATCCGAAAATGATCTGAATATCAATAGAGGTATATGTAATTATAGTAGGTCATGCAATCATTTATACAGGAGTTAGAAGAATGAGACAGATTTATATGACAGGAATGAAAAGAACCCAACACAATGTTAAGTGAATAAACCAAATAAACAAAATAGTAAGTATGATCCCATGTATTAAAAAACCCCCTCAAAATATGGGCCATACCAAAAAATAAAATAACAAACTATGTATTACACGTATGCATTTACCAGGGAATAAAACTACAGATAATATGGGTTCCCTCTGCAAAAGGGAATGAAATGGCAGGGCGAAGAGATAAATAGCAACTCCTGCTTATTTACTTCTTTGCAAATATCACATTATTTGAATGTTTTATGAGTATTTGTTCATACATTAAGAGAGATACTAAGGAGAGAGGCAGGGAAGAAAGGGAAAGAGAAAACAAATCATTCTCTAGGAAAAGAACATTTGAGTTCTACCTCGAGTTCAGCCACCTTCTTGCTGTATGCTCTTACACAAGACATTCAACTATATTTGAGCCTAACATTTTATCATCAGTAAAAACAAACTGATTACAATAGTGATTCAAAAACCACAAATGAAAATGTGCTTCAGCAACATGAGGGATTATTATCATTCTTGAGCTGTTATGGAATTACTGCCATCCTAACCCAGCCCATAATACCGACTGAGAGCCTAGGCAGGCATCAGGTGTTCAATAAATATCAATAATGACTGTGGTGATGACTGTTCATTTTAGAACAACGAAATGTTTGTATCTCCACCATGGACTGCTAATTTTGCCAAGTCTTCATTACCTTGCCTGTCTCCAATGAAGACAGGAAAAAATAAAGAGTAATAAGGTTGTTTTATTAGCCCAAGCTTCAGTTAGTAAGAGTCATTTAAAATAAAACATTTCTTTTCAAGTGTGAACAATTCCATTTCTTCTGGTTTACAGATGCTTAAACAATCAGACATGAAGATCACCTCAGTGAAAGGCTCCTACTAGTGGCCAGTACTTTCCCTCTCATTTGATAAAATAAATAATTTAATGAAATGTATTCTTACTTAAAAGAAATTTTTAGTACTCTTCTCTAGCAGTGGCTGGATAAAGAGTCACTGCTGAGAGACAAACCCATATTCTTCCATTTATTTTGCAAGGCCATTCCCAATCTAGTCCCAGCCCACCCTTCTGACCTATCTCTGGTCACTCTCCCAGGGCTTTTGCCCACTTAATACCATTTGGCAGTTCTTGAACATGACACTTTCATGCTTCTGGCTGTTGCTTATGCTGCTTCTTCTATCTGGAATCCCCTATTAAATTTAAAAAAATCTTGATAAACCCCTGAGGTCCTTCAAGGTCAAAATCATGCCTGATAAGGCCTTTTGTTGAGGCTTCCTCTGCACCTTTTATACCTGGCTGCAGAATTCATCAAGTCCGGTGTGGCTGTCTGTGCACTTCTTCCCTTTGTTTCGCAGTGTATGCTCCCTGCCCCCATACCTGGAGTCTCATTAGAGGTATTTGACAAATACATAATGACAAAGCAGTGACAATGCTTTGCATAGGGTAAGCACACAAATATTTGATAAATGAAGTAAAAGACTTTAAATTGCTTTTTATATCTTTATATGAGAGGCATACTTGCAAAAAGTTGCTTTTTCTTATCTCTGCTGAAGTAATTTTTCCACTCCAAGATCTGTTGACTGTGTAGAATACTCTCTGAATAACCTAGTTCCAAAAAGAAAACAAAACCAAATAAAAAAGTTAACGATCTCTATTACTTTATCAAAGGTTACCTTATGAATACATTTGGAACCAACAGTTTTAACTTTTTGATGTCAAGTGTAATTTTCAGTAAAAAACATTTTAAACCTACATTTATATATTATGAATCTGCTGCTATACTTTTGAGAAAGAAAAAAAAAAAATCTACTCTCAAATCTTCATCTCCCAGCTGCTCACACACTTCCTTTGTTTCCTTTTCACTCATACAGTGATGCCTGATTCAAGTTTATGGGGCTGGATGTTTGGGGAGGGCAAACAAGGGGAGAAACATCTGCTGGGTCGGCTTGGTGACTGCTCAGAAGGTCAGAAGGATGGCTGTCATGACTCAAGAACACATTGTTCGGGTTATTAAAACCTTATTTATTGTAGTTTTGAAGACTTCAGAACTGCAGGATGATAGAAGGTGTAATCCTGGAGGTAGGAGCCCATAATGCATTTTTAGAAATCGATGTAAGAACAAACAAGGGAAGACATCTGTACATCTTTCTAAAAAGTAGGCCTTAATGAGGGTCTAAATTACTATTCTGCTTCTGGATTCTTCAGTAAACAGATGATTCTCAATAAAACAGAGGGAAGCTAGCAGCAGGATGAGGTGCAATTTCTGCTGCTCAGCATTCACCACCCCACCCTTACTATCTGTGCTAATTCTGGACCTTTCAGAATGGAGCTCAAATACCACACTTCAGAGGAAGCCTCAAAATAGGCACTGGGGTAGAGCTCTGTCTTCTGTGCTCCCACTGCCTCTGAGCCTCCCTCAGGCATCCCCATGGTTATGTTATGTTCTACACACTGGGGTACCTGATTGTGATCAACTCCAAATTCTAAGAGACCTAGTCTTATTATTATTATTTTTTTTTCCTGGTACTGCGGATTGAATTTAGTGCCTTTGCACTAAGCTACACTCCTAGCCCTTTATTTTGAGACAGGTCTTCTGAAATTGCCCAAGTTGGGCTTGAACTTGGGGTCCTCTTGCCTCAGACTCCTAGAGTGCATCTAGAGAGAGTAGATGCATGTAACACTACACCTGGTCAAGAGCTGGTTTTTCTTGACTTGCGTTCCAGTCATTTTCTTATCTGCTGCTTTGCATATAATGAGGCCAATAATGGCTTGATAAAATAAGGAGATTTGGACACTATGTAACAAGACTTTTGTGTTATCTTTGCGATAGAGAAATATGGATAGGTTTGCGAGATGAAAAACTCTATTCAGAGTTTTGAATAGCAGATGGATATCAACCCCCAAGAAAGGCCTGTAATATTTCACATAAATTGGTATTTGTCTATGATTTACAGATAGAGGGCATATAAAGTGTATGAAAGATAAAACAGGGAAGGGTAACTATATTAAAAACGACTGTGACAGATACTACTAATGTAGCAATGTTTAATCCTGAGGAAAAAATAAGAACGGAATGTGGATGTGATCATCCTCTGAATGGCTATCAGGTAGAAGCAGCAGCTGACTTGTTCTGTTTTGGACCAGAGGACAGAATTAGAAGCATGGACTGGAAGTGCCCTTACACTCAAATGCTTCAAAAGAAGGAAGCCTACAGAGCACTGGGTTTGTATGAAGTCATCAGGTTACTTTTCACAAGTACTGAGGCGGAAGCTCACAGAACTTTGTGCTGAGTGGAAGCCGGGACTAGCTGGCGCCTCTACCTCTACCGGCCCCACCCGCTCAGAGACTCTAAGGCTCCTGAGGCCACAGAATGTGTCTTACTCGACACAGGATTCTCGGCAGTAGTTTGGCAATTCATATAAAAGGGATGGAAGATTTTTAGCACAGAAATTCTATACACAGAGAACCTTGTTTATTATAATTCAAGTTAGTCAATTTCAATATATATACACCAAACTTCGTCCTTTTTCTTGATTTCGAATATAAACTTACTCTGCTTCCTAAGTGTTATATTTATATATATAAATATATATATATATATATATATATATATATATATATATATTTTTTTTTTTGTGGGTACCGGGGGGTCGACCTCAGGACCTCACGCGCCAGCAGGCGCCCGTGCCACTGAGCGATATCACCGGCCCTTTTTCCGTATGTGGGTTCCGGGAGTCGAACTTGGGCCCTCGCGCTTGCCAGGCAGGTGCGCCTATGCCGCTGAGCCATCTCACCGGCCCTATATTCTTACATTATTTGTGGAAATACTCTTTTACACTTAATATAAAACTTTAACCTGTATTCATTTTTGCTTTTATTATTCTTCTGTTTTTGTTCTGACAGAACTTTTAAAATATGTGAAAATAAAATACAGTTAGGTGTTCTTTATTTTTAGTCTCTGCTAAACTATTTACTTAATATTATAAAACGATGTATCTGTATTCCATTTTTCCATAGCTTATCTCCTTATTCAGTGGCTCCATCAGCATATTTTCTGGTTTCCACATTACTGAGTCAGCATTTTAGATTATTTAGGTACGGCTACCATCTAGTGGTAAAAGCATGTAACTGCTGGTTCAGTTATTTCTAATTTTTAGGAAAATAAAAGTTAATCACAATTTTTAAAATACAAGAAAACCTTAAAATAAATAATAATCAGGATAATTATTTGCTACCAGTCAGAGTAATGAAACAGTCTTTCACCAACGGATTGCTAGTCAACTTGACAGACAAGTCAGTTTTTTTTCTTCTATACATCCATTCAACTGGAAACCTCTAACTTACAAATACTGGCAGCCACGAATGGAAGTATTCAGCGGCTCTGTCATACAGTTTTTGAAAGGAGACTAAGTGGAGGCACAGAAGTCCTCACTGCAGATAATCTGAGTGCAGATGAACACACTCAAATGCTGGAAGCCCCACTCTTCCATGTGACAAAGAGTGGTAACTGGAATACTAACACATTCTTTGGTTAATATGGTTCTGGAAAGTATTTCTTTGTGGTCTTCTGTAGAATATGGAAAATTAAAAATGTGTCTAATAAAACTGATATTTTTCTCTGTTAAGAGGAAAAAATTTCAAAGACAAAGTTAATAGTAAGCTCTTAGTGCTGAGCAGTCTCTACGAAACAGGTTTGTCACCTTAGAAAATATGAGTATAGGACTTTGTGCTCCCCAACAATTAAAATCCTGGTGATTCAGCCTAAAATGATTGATAAAAGCCAATCAACGTACTGAACACATCATCTGAATAAGCCACAAAAGTATCTTTACTTCTAGCACCAATGTCATAAAGAAGTATTTTAAATCTCACTGCTTATTTTAAAAACTTATGTGAGTACCTTTCTCCTTGAAAGTTGGCATACTAGTTTGGACAAGCAAAGCCTTTTATTCACTGGTGCTCTTTGCACAGAATGCAAAACTGCAAACTAAAGCACTGCAAATTTTCTGCTGTTTCATTTTCATTATCAAGAGTCTTACTTCTGAATTGGTAATTCTTTCCAGAAATAAGGGAGAATATGGACTTTTGATGCAATTTCTTATTTGGCTCATATTTAGCTGATAAAATATTACCTAAACAAACAAAAAGTATTTTTCTTTAGCACAGGTTGTTTTTTGTTTTTACAGTATTGGGGATTAAATCATGCTAGGTGAGTGCTCTATCACTGAGCTACATCCCCAGACCTTTTTATTTTTTATTTTGAGACAAGGTCTCACCAAGTTGCCTGGGCTAACCTCCAACTTGTGAGCCTCTTGCCTTGTAAGCCTTGCAAGTTGCTAGGATTACAGGCATGAACCACCACCTCTGGCTTATGGCAAAGTTTTTCAAATATAATTAGAAAATAAGGGGCCGGGGATATAACTCAGCAGTACAGCACCTGCCTGACAAGCGTGAGGTCATGAGTTCCATTCCCAGTACCAAAAAAAAAAAAGGTTGTTCAACTTCTCTTCATCATGTATGTACCACACATAATATTTGAGTCATACATCATATCAGTGGTTTCTTCTAACTTTAAAGTAACTGAAGTATTCCCCTATGTAAATGTAATACATGTTGAGTACCCCTTATTCAAGCCATATTACTGGAAATGTTTCAGATTTTGGAGTGTTTTAGATTTTGAAACATCTATATAGACTTTACTGGTTGAGTATCCCTAATCTGAAATGCTCCAAAACCTGAAACTTTCTGAGTGTGAATGATTTGGATTTTGTAATATTTCAGATTTCATATTTTTGGACTAGGGATGCTTAACCTATGTATTGTACTTTCACACTGTATGCCACTAAGATTATATAACACTCAATAAGATCATATGAAAATCATTTTACTTTTCTGAGATATTTGTCATTAATTGTTTCTTTCTTTTTTTTTTTTTTTGGTGGGTACTGGGGGTCAACCTCAGGACCTCGCGCGCCAGCAGGTGCCCATGCCGCTGAGCGATATCACCGGCCCTTTTTTTGTGTGTGGGTTCCGGGAGTCGAACTTGGGCCCTCGTGCTTGCCAGGCAGGCGCTTATGCCGCTGAGCCATCTCACCGGCCCCAATTGTTTCTTAGAAATAGTATGATCTTACCTGTTTTCCCATGAGTAGGGTAGAAAATGTTTTAGTTACTTTTATGCCTAACAACAAAACTAGTTAACTTCATATCGAAGGGCCTTATTTTGCATTTCTTCTAGAAAAACTCTTTGCACTCTAAAATGATGCAAAGTTTAATACCTTCGAGACATTATTTGATCAAGTTTTATAACAGAAAAGATGCTGGGGAGAACAGGTAACTAGTCTGATAAAATTCTATTTCTAAATATTCATTGTTCTACTTTTTATTTGTGCTTTTTTTGGGGTGTTAATATGAGATTATCACAACATCAGTTATTCACTTAGTACGTACAGATTCACATTTTATATTCACATTTGACTCTTGTTTACTATTTATTATGATGCTGTTTTGATTTGCTATATTATTTCATCTCAAGTACTTTAGAGTTTAATGACTACTGAGAAATGAATTCATTTTCATGAAATAGGGATAAAGCAGCATAATATTAACAAAGAATAAATTTAACAAATGTAAACAGTAATACGCAAATTCCATGAAAACTACTGACAGCAGAGATAATTAATTATATTCTATTAATTCACCAGTATGGTTTTTATTTTGTTCAATGATTAACAGGGCAAAAGTCTTCTAAAAATGTGAATTAAATGTGAACAAAATAGTTTCATGGTTTTTCACTTCAAAATCATAACAGTTCCTGTGGACCACTTGCTAGGTTACCACAGACCGTTACTGGCCTGAAATACCAACCAGAAAGAATAGATGAACAAAATTGATCTCTGTTTCATTTTCCTGTTCACTAACATTTTTTAAAAGAATGAATTCCAATAAGAAGTTCTTCCTTAGGGAACGTATTCTGAATTGATATATGGTTGCTGCACTTTATTATTTCTAAGATCTTTCTTAACTTTTAAGATTCTAAATTATGCTGCTAAGGAGCCCTGAGTTTACAGAACAGCCTGTAACCAGACCTAATAATTCTCTTTGGGATTGTGGCAGAGCTAATGCAGAATTCTTCTGCAAGAATAATTTCACTTATTCACCCTATAAATATTTAATGTGTCTATTATGTGTCACGCACTATTCTAGTACTGGCAATACAGTGAAAAATACAAAGTCATTGCTCTCTTGGACTTATTGTAAGAAGGAGATGGAGAATAAATATTTAAATACTTGGTACGAGTAAAGAAGAAAAATAAAGCGGGACAAGGGAATTGAGAGTGTGGGAAGGGAGCAGAGAAGGAAGAAGAGGGGCCAAGAAGACAGAGTGATCAAGGAAGATCTGACCAGGGGTCTGGATGAAGGCAGAGAGCCTCAGCTTGGGGGAAATCCGTGGAAGAGGAAGAGGAGGAACAAAGCACCTGAGGCAGAAGTGGGTTTGGTCTTCTTCAAAACGGGGGTGGGGGGGGGATGGGAAGGACGTAGAAGGCAAGTCTGAAAGCAGAACCGTGAAGGCATGGGGTGGGTAGAGCACAGTCTTGGCAAGGACTATGGCTTTTACTCCCACTGAGATGGGAAACCACAGAGGGGTTTGAGGGGAGGATGACATGGCCTGACTTACATTTTTAAAGGATAACTTTGCTTTGGGCAATGACTGTGGTATATAAAGCAATGAGGTTAGAAGCAGAAAGACATCAAAAATTTGAAGTAATCCAAGTAACAAATGAGGGTAACTGGGCCAGGGTGATTGTGGTGGAAGTAATTTATATAGTGTTATCATTAATGATGACAGTGACACCTTCTGGCTCACACAAAATCTTACGAAGGTTTATAATGACAAAAGGGAGCCAAGGGAAAAGCAAAGAATGAAGTTTCATAGGAGACTAAAAAAAAAAAAAAAAAGAAAGTAGTATTTTGTAACACGGTAGAGCCGTACCCTCAGAATGGCAGGGTGCTTCCTAGGGCTTATGTTCGCAATGCCCCCAAAGATAATCCGGGTGCGAGGGCAAAGAATGCACGCAATGGCTGCCCCGGGCACGGCAGGCCTGTTGTGCTCTCACCCGTGATGAGCCGGGCCTGTGATGGAGCCCACGGACTGCGCCTGAGCACAGGGAGAGCACTCACAAAGCAGGGGGCTGTGGTTATTCCGGATTCACAGATGGTTTGTTCTGTTTACAGACAAACTGTCTTTCATGATTCCAATTCAAACTTCGAGATGCTAGAGATACATCTTTTTCTGGGACAAACTGTTAAAAGTTATTTTTTAGTATTATTTGAAAATGCTAAAGATCAATTGGATATCAATATCCATAACAGAGCAAAAGTATACCTAAGTCCAGACAAAATGAGCATATTATTTTAATTCTGTTTATGCAAGGGATCTCTTTCAAGCATTGGACACATGTAAGAAGAAAAATGGATACAAATAAAGAAATCATTAATTCAATTTTATGCTGCCTTTCTTCTACTTAAAATAATCATTACAGCCTGAGTAAACTCTAGCATAAAGACAGGCTGGGGGTATAGCTCTCTTGTAGAACACTTGCCTAGCACGCATGAGGCCCTGGGCTTGATCCCTTGCACCACACATAGACACACACAAAAGATGAAAAGGTGCATTATAGAGTTGTACTAAGACAGCCTACCGTGGTGATGTAGCGGGAGTGGAATTCTGGAGCATCTTTCAGGAACGTAAGGCCAGGGTGTGTGTCCACCACATCCTGAAAAAGATCAAAACCAAAACTAAATTAAGAAGCATAAAAAAAAAAAACCTACAGAATTTTTGTTCCTGTGGAGTAAGTTTCCAGATCAGTAAACCTGCTAATAAAATTGAATAATGTGCTTAAAATTTAATAATTTAAGCTCAAATTTTATTACAAGCATACTCATTTGATTTTCTGTATACACAATATACTTAAAAGTAAGTTAGGAAAAAAAAAAAAAAAAAAAAAAAAAGTAAGTTAGGGCCGGTGAGATGGCTCAGCGGCTTAAGCGCCTGCCCGGCAAGCGCGAGGGCCCAAGTTCGACTCCCGGAACCCACATACGAAAAAGGGGCCGGTGATATCGCTCAGCGGCACGGGTGCCTGCTGGTGCGCGAGGTCCTGAGGTCGACCCCCCGGTACCCACACACACACAAAAAAAGTAAGTTAAAATTTTAATTTAGCTACAGTTAGTGATTTGTGAATCAAATGCAGTTATGTACTGTACTGTAATTCTATTCTGTTTTGTTTTTTCGAGACGCGGTCTTGCTATTTGTTCAGGCCAGCCTTGAACTCGCTAGTAGCCCAGGCTGGCCTCAAACTCACGGCAACCCGTCTGCCTCATCCTCCCAACTGGTGGGATTATACGTGTGTACCACTACACCTGGTTCTATACTGTAATTCTAACACATCAAGTCATGTCAGGGAATTGATCCTACAGATAGCAGCATGGGTTGCTAAGTAATATTTATACAAAAAAAATGATATGCCTAAGCCAATAAAACTGATTCTCACAATCTGGAGGCAAGATAAATTTTTGGGGAAAAAAGTCATTCAGCCAAGTAGTTTGAAATCTGTCTTTGTGAAGATGTGTGAGCCATCTAGTGTCTATCAGTTTTTATAACAATAATTGTGTGGACAAATCTGTTCTCAATTTAGTGTTTTATTTATTTTAAAGCCTATTATCTTATTCTCAGTGAAGATTATTAGAATAATTAAAACCTTGAAATACCATTATTTTCTAATTTAATTTTAAAGCACTTTGAGCCTAGAAAATCTATTAGAGATAATTACTGTTAATTTTATAATTGGAGGCAACTGCTGTGCCAACATACATAAATCTATTAATTTGCTAGTCATTAATGGACAGACATCATTTACACGTCTTCGTTTCTTCAGAGTGGTTAGCTATACATGCCTACCAACACAGTCTGAAAAACAGTGGACCTTCCGATATCTTTGATCTTTTTGAATTTGGAAATAATTTTAGACTTACAGATGAGTTGTAAAAAATATTACAGAGACATGGACTGTGATGCCTCCTGCCTTGCCTTTGTTGCCCAGAATTGTTTTTGCTATTCTAGGTCTCTTCTCGTTCCAAATGAATTTTAGGAATGTTTTCTCCAGATCTGTGAGGTATGCTAATGGTATTTTGATTGAGATTGCATTAAATCTGTATAACAGTTTTGGAAGTATGGCCATGTTCACTATGTTGGTTCTTCCTACCCAAGAGCAAGGGATATCTTTCCATTTTCTGATATCCTTTTCAATATCCTTTTTCAGAGTATTGTAGTTTTCAAGGTAGAGGTCTTTTATTTCCTTTGTTAGATTGATTCTTAGGTATTTCATTTTTTTTGGGTGCTATTATGAAAGGTGCAGTTTCCCAATTTCTCTCTCAGTGAGTTTATTTGTGTACAGGAAGGCTATTGATTTTTGAGTGTTGACTTTGTATCCAGCTACTCTACTGAATCTGGTTATTAAATCTAGAAGTCTTTTGGTGGGGTTTTTGAGGTCTTATATGTAGAGTATCATGTCATCTGCAAATAATGATAATTTAACTTCTTCCTTTCCTAACTTTATTCCTTTTCTTTCTTTTTCTTGTCTGATTGCTCTGGCTAATGTTTCCAGAACTATGCTGAATAGGAGTGATGATAGTGGACATCCCTGTCTTGTTCCTGATTTTAGAGTGAAAGTTTTCAGTTTTTGACCATTCAGTATGATGGCTGTTGGTTTGTCATAGATGGCTTTTATCAGATTGAGATAAAGACCACCTATTCCAATTTTCTGTAGGGTTTTTTTTTCTTTTCATCATGAATGGGTGTTGAACTTTGTCAAACACTTTTTCTGCATTTACTGAGATGATCGTATTTTTTTGTCCTTGGCTCTGTTAATATAGCATATTACATTTACTGATTGCATATGTTGAACCAGTCCTGCATCCCTGGGATGAATGCCACTTGGTCGTGCTGTCTAGTCTTCTGAATGATTTGCAGCATTCTGTTTGCCAGTATGTTACTGAGAATTTTTGTGTCTATGTTTGTTAGGGAGATTGGCCTATAGTTCTCTTTTTTTGGTTGGGTCCTTCTCTGGTTTTAGTATCATGATAATGCTTGCTTCCAGGAATGAGTTTGGGAGTACTGCTTCGTTTTCAATTTCATTACAGAGTTTGAGGAGTAGTGGCATTAGATATTCTCTAAAGTTCTTATAGAATTCATTAGTGAATCCGTCAGGACCTGGGCTTTTCTTTGTTAGTAAGTTTTTAATTACATTTTCAATTTCGTTGACTGATGTTGGGTTATTGCATAGTACTGGCAAACAAACAAACAAACAAACAAAAAACAAAACCCCAAAAAACAGACCTGAGGATCAGTGGAACAGATTAGAAGATGCAGAAACAACTCCAAACACACTCAGCTACCTTATTTTTGACAAAGGTGCCAAACACATTCACTGGAAGAAAGACACCTTTTTAATAAATGGTGCTGGAAAAACTGGCTTTCCACATGCTGAAGACTAAAACTAGACCCATATCTTTCACCATGCACTCAACTAAAATCAAAATGGATCAATGATCTAAATATTGAAATAGAACATTAAATCTGATGGAAGACAGAATAGGTAGAACTCTTGAAGACATAGGAGTAGGCAAAGATTTCATGAACAAATACTTGATGGCCCAGGAAACACTGCAAAGAATCAGCAACTGGGATCTCATCTTATTAAGAAGCTTTTGCACAGCAAAAGAAATCACCAACAGAGTGAAAAGACAACCCACAGAGTGGGAAAAAAATCTTAGCCAGTTGTTCTTCAGACAAAGGACTAGTGTCTAGAACACATAAAGAACTGAAAAAAAAAACCTAGACACCTGAAATTTAAAGACTCAGTCCATAAATTAGCCCAGGCTGGCCTCAAACTCGTGGCAATTCTCTTGCCTCAGCCTCCCAACTGCTGGGATTGCAGGGGTGTGTCATCATGCCTGGCTTTTTTGGCTATTTTTTTTTTGAAGATATGCAAATTAAAACAATGCTGAGATTCCACCTCACTCCAGAAAGAATGGCTTTATCAGGCAATCAACCAATAACAAACGTTGGCAGGGCTGTGGGGAAAGAAACCCTTCTCCACTGTTGGTGGGAGTGTAGACTGGTACAACCACTGTGGAAATCAGTACGGAGATTCCTCAAAAAACTAGGGTTAGAGGTCCCATTTGATCCAGCTATTCTCCTCCTGGGTATCTTCCCAGAAGAATTAAAAGCATCACACCACAGTGATATATGCACACCTATGTTTGCAGCAGAACAATTTGTAATAGTTAAATCTTGGAAACAACCCAAACACCCATCAACCAATGAATAGATAAAAAAGATGTGTTTTTTTTTATATAATGGAGTATTACTCAGCCATAAAGAAAGATAAAATTGAGACATTTATAGCTAAATGGATGGACCTCGAGACCATAATCATAAGTGAAATAAACTGGACACACGTGTAAATATCGCATTATCTTTCTGGTGTGAGAAACTGAAAATGTAAATAAGAACCAAAATGTACAATAGATATTGTGAAATAGGAAGAAACTGTTCAAAAAGAAAAGGGAACTAGGGAGGGGAGAGGGGGAAAGGAAGGAAGGGAAAGAAAAATATGAGAAAAGAGGATAAAATGAAAACTGAGCTTTGTGAACAGGGAGGGGAAGGGGGTTTGAAAAGAGGGGTTGGGAATGGGAAAAAAAAGGGGAATCAAGATATAATACAGTTCATTGGTTGTTTTTTATATTCTGTTTTGGGTTTAATTCCTCATGTTCTGGTTGATATTAAAACCTTGGAAGGAGATTATATGAAATACAAGTATGATTCTAAGAGTCAAAGCTAATAGAGTTGGCATCTTAACAATAACAAGTATTCACAACCTTATATATAAGATATACAAATATTTAATTTTTCTCAGCAGTTTTACAATTTTTAGTGTTCATGGCTTATACATTTTTTTCTTAGATTCATCTCGAAGCATTACATATTTTAGAGTATTATAAATGGCACTGTTTTCTAAACTTAAATTTCTAAATGCTTGTTGATAGTATATAGACAACTGATTTTTGTATACTGATCACAAACCTTAAACTCTGAAAACTCACTTATTAAATACAGTACAGCTTTAGCTACCAATGCTGATATATTTTTTTCTTTATTAAATTCTACATATTTCCTGTTGATTTCTTCTCTGTCCCATGGGTTGCTCAGAAGAGAGTTAGTTACCAAATATTTGGGAAATTTTCATAGATTTGTTAGGATTTCTAAGTTAATTCTACTATGGTCAGAGAAAATATCTTATATGACTTGAAATTTTAAAATTTATTTTATTTTTTACTTTTTTGTGGTACTGGGAATCGAACCCAGGGGCTTCTTACTGAGTTACAGTCCCAGCCCAGTTTTTATTTTTGTTTTATTTTGAGACAAGGTCTCCCTAAGTTGCTCAGGCTGGCCTAGAACTTGTGATCCTCCTATCTCAGCTTCTCCAGTAGCTGGGATTACTAGCTGTGTGCTGCTACATCCAGCGAAAAATTTTAAATGTATTGAGATTTGTTTTATGGTTCAGAATATGGTCTATCTTGGTAAATACTCTCTGTACCTGTAAGAGGGAAGTGTATTCTGCTAATGTTGGGTCAAGAGCAATAAAAATGGCAATTAGGTCAGGTTGGTTGATAAGTTAAAGTGTTCCATATACTTACTAGTATTCTTTCTACTTGTTCTATTCATTATTGAGAGTATGTACAGATCTCTACAATTGTGGATTTATCTTTGCAGTTCTGTTATAATAAATATCCTAATATTGAACCAATCTTGTCTTCCTAAGATAAGCTGCACTAGGTCATGGTGTTTTCTGTTTGGTAATATTTTACTTATTACTTCTCATCATTAATCATGAAATTGTATTCCTTTACAGATTCCTTTTTGTACTATCTTTACCTACTATAGGTACCAGTGTTATGCCTGCTTTATAAAAGGAGCTATGGGATTTTCCTTCCTTTCCAATATTTTAGAATAATCTATAGAGTATCACGCCTATCTGGGCTTTGAAGGTTTGGTAGAATCCCCATGTGAAACTACCTGGACCTGGTACTTTTTTTGGTGAGATAGTTTACTAATAAATATTTCTCTTACTTTTTTCCCACGGAAGAGAGATTGAACCCAGGGCCTTTGCACTAACCTACAACCCAAGTTCTTTTAAAATTTATTTTGAGCAGGGTCTTGCTAAATTGCTAAGTCACCCAGGCTGGGCTTGAACTTTCAATCCTTCCACCTCAGCCTCCTGGAATTCTGCGATTAGTCACGTGCCACCACAGCCAGCTTATTTCTACTTCAACACAAATTAGTCTGTTGAGTTTTCTAAATCAAATGGGTTCAATTTGGGCCATGTACATTTTTGTAGAAAACTGTCCATTTTATCTTGGTTTTCAAGTTCATTTTCAAAGGGTTAGTCTTTTATGACTTTTAAATTTTCTTCTGTTTCAATGGTATTTCTTATCATTTCTTATTTTGTATATTTGTGCTTTCTCCTTTATTTCTCTTCCTCCTTCATCCCCTACAGTAGAGTTGCACCACACACAGTTTTTATTTAATTAGCACATGTTAGTAATAGAGAATGGTTCGTTTTGGTAACCTGGTATATGCATTTAACAAATCTTGCTTAGACTTCCGGGAAGATGGCAGAGAGGTAATCAGCAACAAGGATTTGTAATCCAGACACTGGAAAATAACAACTTGGGAAGAAAAGGAGGAGGGAGGTGGATCCCCAGGACCCAGGAAGAATCTGAAGGAAAAATTGGAGCCCACAGAGAAAGTAAGGAGACAGACCTCAACATAGAAAAAGGAAGGGGCAATCAGTATTTTCTCCCTGTCTCCTGGATTGAGAAAAGAAGATCAGCTCTACAAAGACAGTCAAAGTGGGTGACTCCAGAGACCACCAGGGAGAAACACACCTGTGGAATGGAGCAGTGGATGCTGTGTGCTACAACAATGGGTGAGTGACTCCACTTCAAGCGACAGTGGTGTCCCCTGGAGACAGTGCTTGGTTGGATGACATCTTATGGAGGGTCCCACTGAACCTGGGATTCGGAGCAGCCATGAGTTGGCTTCATCTCAGGGATCCCGGTGTTGAAATCCCATAGTGAGTGGATGAAGGATAACTGCAGGAGACGTCCAGGCTCAGGGAGCTGTGTTCAGGCCAGCAAGAGACCCCCACGGTGTTGTAGTCTAAAAAACTCAGACCCCAACCCCACAACCAAAGGCCAGGATCAGCCTGAACATCTGTGCAGTTGAGAGCACCAGAATCAGCACCCCGACCTAATCCTACCGCAGGCTTGCTGGGATCATCCAGCAAGGATCTGGGCTCTAACTGCCTCCTTAGTCTACCAGTGAGAGCAGAGTCATGGCCAGAAATGGACACTACCGCGAAACTACAGACCCTAGACGATAACCATAGGCTTGAAATCACCACAGAGAAATTTCTTTCTTTCTTTTCATTACCTGTGGGCTTTTTTATTGTTGTTGTTCATTTGGCTTTTTTGGTTTGTTTCTTTGTTTTTTTTGCGAGTGTGAACATTGCTTTAGATTTCCCTTTCCTTCCCTTTCTCTCCCTCCTGTCTTATTCACCAGTTTCCTGAGGCTTGAATAATGTTCCTTTGTCCTTCAGCCTTGCTTCTAATCTCTTTCTCTTTTATTTTTCTATTTTTTCCTCTTTTTTTTTAATATGTGGGTATCGGGAGTCAAACTCAGGACCTCGCGCTTGCCAGGCAGGCGCTTATGCCACTGAGCTATATCACCGGCCCTATTTTTTCCTCTTATTTCTTTAAATTTTCTCCCTTTAGGGTAAAATCGCTTTATTGAATGGATATTTACTGTGTATAATTTTCCGATTTGTCTTAGATTTTGCTATATAACTATAAATCTTTTTTTTTTTTTTTTTTTTTTTTCTTTTGTGGGTACCGGGGGGTCGACCTCAGGACCTCGCGCGCCAACAGGCACCCGTGCGGCTGAGTGATATCACCGGCCCCTTTTTCGTATGTGGGATCCGGGAGTCGAACTCGGGCCCTCGCGCTTGCAAGGCAGGCGCTTACGCCACTGAGCCATCTCACCGGCCCTATATAACTATAAATCTTGAACCTATGGTTAAAGGCAACAAATTAATAGTTACCACAGTCTGTCATTTTGCAGTCTGTGCTTGATGCTATTGTTATTACTGATTGTACTACTTTAGCCAAGGTGATAAGAGTTGTTGTAGGTGATCAATTGATCCTCTTTGTATGCCAATAGCTAGATTGTCATAAACAGTACTGTACTCCAGTACCAAAGAACTGGGTGCTAGGCCAAATAGGCAGCAACCTTTCATCCATAATAAATTGAAGAGGCAGGATCCTGGGACAGACTCAAAAGCCAGAAGCTAGCTATGCCTAGAAGACATCTCTGAAAAGTAGTCATTTCCTGCAGAGGTCTCAATACTAGTAATAAAGTTACCAACATAAGCAATTTATAACCCTCAATGCAGAAAACAAACAAAGAAACAAACAAAAAATGAGAAAACATGGAAGCAAGATGCAACCCATAACCCCCAACTCACCCAAAGCAAATCCAGGGGGCAGTGAAGTGAAAGAAATCAAAAGCCACCCAGCTGAATTTTATGAAATGGTAGCAGCAGAAGTAACAAAACAGACCAATAAGTCTCTTGACACAAATGAAACATAACTAAAGAGATGATGACCATAATGAAGGAAATGATTAGTGAATCTAGAGTAGATACAGATAAAAAAAAATAAGAGGAACTTAGGAAAGACATGGCAACCATGAATGTCCAACATAGAAAAGAAATGGATTCCATAAAACAGACTCAATTTAGGAGATTAAAAATTCTACTGAAAGTGTCCACCCCAGAGTCAATCAATGTGAAGACAGATTATCAGATCTAAAAGACATATGCAATCCCAGCACTGGGGAGGCTGAGGCAGGAGGATCACTGCAAGTTCGAGGCCAGCCTGGGCTCCATAGTGAGTTCAAGGCCAGCCTGAACCACACAGCAAGACCCTGTCTCAAAAAAACAAAAACAAAAACAAAACAGAAAAGAAAAGAAAGACCTCTTAACTCCCACTTACTAGTCCAATGATTTAAATACAAGATGACCCAAAATTGTATTTTTTCATTAATTTTATAAGATAATATAACAGGAAATATAAAAATGACAATTTTATCAAATTTATTCAATACAAGAATTGACTGGTTGAAATAACACCTGCCTGACACATGCTCAGGGCAGTCAGTACATAAACAAATGCGCTGCCCAAATGATGCTCAGTGTAAACTGTTAAGTGGTTAAGAATAGCCAGAGACCAAGAAAAATCAATCCAACAGCTGCTAGACCATGCAAATAAGACTAATATAAGATTAATTGGAATCACTGAAGAATCAGAAGATAGCATAAAGGGCATAAAAAAACCTGTTCACAGAAGTAATAGCAGAAAGCTTTCCAAACTTGGAAAAAGAATTTGACATACAGGTAAGTGAGGCATACAGAATTCCAAATAGTCATGATCAGAAAAAACTACACCAAAGCATATAATAGTCAAGATTCCAGAAATTCAATACAAGAACAGAATGCTAAAAGCTGTTAGAGAAAATAAACAAATCACCTGTAAAGGAAAACCCACCAGAATTACAGCAGACGTTTCAACACAAACCTGAGCTTGGAATAAAGTATTTCAAACCTTAAAAGAAAATAACCTCCAACCCAGATTGATGTACCCCACAAAACTATCTTTCAAACTTGATGGAGAAATAAGATCGTTCCATGATAAAGCACAACTGAAGAAATTCATGACCACCAAATCAGCACTGTGAAAAGTTCTGAAGGATATTCTACAAAGAGACAACAAAGATAACAATTCAGTGAATCCTAATAGAATGAATCCATCAGGCAAGGCAGCAATTAAACAGAGGGTAAAGAATAACAATAACCAATAACAGGAAAATAATATGACAAGGATAAGTCAATACATATCAGTTATAACCATTGATATAAATAGTTTCAATTCACCAATCAAAAGAAAGAGATTAGCACAACGGATCAAGAAACAAGATCCAACAATATGCCACATATAAGAAACACATTTAACAGATTTGTAGATACATATGAATTAGCAAAGCTGAATCAAGAAGATATAAAAATTCTAAATAACCCCACATCAGTCAAGGAAATTGAAGAAGCAATAGAAAAACTATTGACAAAGAAAAGCCCAGGTCCTGACAGATTCACTGCTGAATTCTAGAAGAACTTTAGAGAAGCTCCAATGCCACTACTCCTCAAACTCTTTAATGAAATTGAAAGGGAAGCAATACTTCCAAACTCATTCCTGAAAGCAAGCATTACCCTGATACTAAAATCAGAGAAGGAGGATCCAACCAAAAAAGAGAACTACAGGCCAATCTCCCTAGTGAACATACACGCAAAAATCCTCAATAACATACTGGCAAACAGAATGCAGCAAATTATCAAGAAGATTAGACACCATGACCAAGTAGGATTCATCCCAGGGATTCAGGGAAGGTTTAACATACTCAAATCAATAAATGTAATACACCACATTAACAGAACTAAGGAGAAAAAAAACCACACGATCATCTCAATAGATGCATAAAAAGCATTTGACAAGGCCAACACCTGTTCATGATAAAAACCCTACAGAAAATAGAAATAAAAGGGCTTTATCTCAATCTGATAAACGTCATCAGGACAAGCCAACAGCCAAAGTCATACTAAATAGTCAAAAACTGAAAGCTTTTACTCTAGAATCAGGAACAAGACAAGGATACCCACTGTCATCACTCTTGTTCAATGTAGTTCTGGAAACATGAGCCAGAGCGATTAGAGAAGAGAAAGAAATAAAAGGAATATGGATAAGAAAGGAACAAGTTAAATTATCATTATTTGCAAATGACATGATACTCTACATAAAAGACTGCAAAACCTCCACTGAAAGACTCCTAGAATTAATGACCAAATTCAGCAGCAGAGCAGGATAGAAAGGAAGTCAATACTCAAAAATCAATAGCATTCCTGTACATGAATAACAAACTCACTGAGAGAGAAATTAAGGAAACACCTTTCACAACTGCATCAAGAAAAAAGAAATAGGGCCGGTGAGATGGCTCAGCGGCTTAAGCGCCTGCCCGGCAAGCGCAAGGGCCCGAGTTCGACTCCCGGAACCCACATACGAAAAAGGGGCCGGTGATATCGCTCAGCGGCACGGGCGCCTGCTGGCGCGCGAGGTCCTGAGGTCATTCCCCCGGTACCCACCAAAAAAAAAAAAAAAAAAAAAAGAAAAAAGAAATACCTAGGAATCAATCTAACAAAGGAAGTGAAAGACCTAGACATTGAAACTACAATACTCTGAAAAAGGAGACTGAAGAGGATATCAGAAAAATGGAAAGAGGGCCAGGGATATAGCTCAGTGGCACAAGTGCCTGCCTGGCAAGCGCAAGGTCCTGAGTTCTATTCCCCGCAAAAACAAAACAAAACAAAAAACGGAAAGATATCCCTTTGTTCTTGGACAGGAAGAACCAATATAGTGAAAATGGCCATACTTCTAAAACTCTTATACAGATTTAATACAATCCCAATCAACATACCAATAGCATACCTCACAGAACTAGAGAAAAAAATCCTGCAATTCATATGGAGCCAGAAGAGACCTAGAACAGCAAGAGCAGTTCTGGGGAATGAAGAAAGGCAAGGCAGGTGGCATCACAATACCAGATTTGAAATTATACTACAAAGCTACTGTGATAAAAACAGCATGATATTGGCAAAACAAAACTAAATGAAACAAACAAACAAATAAAACAGACCTGAGAATCAATGGGACATATTAGAAGATGCAGAAACAATTCCAAGGACACTCAGCCACCTTATCTTTGACAAAGGGGCCAAACACCTTTCACTGGCAGAAAGATAGCTTCTTTAATAAATGGTGCTGGGAAAACTGGCTTTCCACATGCTGAAAATTGAACCTAGACCCGTATCTCTCACGTAAACTAAAATCAAAATGGTTTAAAGATCTAAGTATTAAAACAGAAACACCAAAATCTACGGGAAGATAGAATAGGTAAAACTCTGGAAGACACAAGTGTAGGCAAAGACTTCATGAACAAAACCTGGATGGCACAGGAAATATTACGAAGAATCAACAACTGGGATCTCATCAAATTAAAAAGCTTTTGCACAGCAAAAGAAACCACCAAAAGAGCAAAGAGACAACCCACAGAATGAGAAAAAAATTTTACCAGTTACTCCTCAAAGGACTAACATCTAGAATAATAAAGAACTTAAAAAAAATCAGGGGCCGGTGAGATAGGTCAGTGGCATAAGCGCCTGCCTGGAAAGCGCAAGGTCCTGAGTTTGACTCCCAGTACCTACATATGAAAAAAGGGCCAGTGATATCGTTCAGTGGCACGGGCGCCTGCTGGCGCGTGAGGTCCTGAGTTCGACCCCCGGTACCCCCCCACAAAAATCAGATCCACCCCCAATTTAAAGACCCAATCCAAAAATAGGCATCTAAAATGAATAGATGTTTGTCAGGTGAAGTACAAACAGCAAATAGATGAAAAAATGCTTAACATCACTGCTAATTCAAGAAATGCAAATTAAAACAACACTGAGATTCCACCTCACTCCAGAGAGGACGGCTATCCTCAAAAAATCAACCAATAACAAATACTGGTGAGGTTGCATGGAAAAAGGAGCCCTTCTCCAATGCTGGTGGGAGTGTAAACTAGTACAACCACTATGGAAATTAGAATGGACATTCCTCAATCTCTAATTCCTCAATCACTAAAACTAGAGGTTCTAATTGACCGAGCTGTTCCCCTCCTACGTGTCCTCCTGAAAGAGTTAAAAGCATCATACCACAGTGATATATGCATACCTGTGTTTACAGTGGCACAATTTATAATAGCTAAATCTTGGAAACGGCCCATTAATGGAGAATGGATAAAGAAAATGTGGCATTTATATAAAATGGAGTACTACTTTGCCATAAACAAGGATAGACTTGATTCATTTTTAGATAAATGGATATAACTCTTGACCATAATTTTAAGTGAAATAAACTGGACACATAAGTTTAAATATCACAATGTTTCTCTTGTGTGACAAACCCAAAGGGTAAACAAGGGGGATAATGGAGGATAGACATTGGGAAGTAGGAAGAACACATTCAAATGGGAAAGGAAACAAGGGAGGGGGGGAGGAGGAAGGGAAGGAAGGGAAAAGTTAAAAAAGAGAATAGAAGGAAAAAAATGGAAACAAAGCTTTTGTAAATAGGGAGGGGAAGAAGGGTTGAAGGGGGGGAAGGGAATGGGAAAAAAAAGAAGAATCAAGATATATTATTATTTTTTGTGTGTGGGTACTGGGGTTGAACTCAGGACCTTGCACGCCATCAGGCATCCGTGCCGCTGAGCAATATCACTGGCCCTTTCTTCGTATGTGGGTACCGGGAGTTGAACTCAGGATCTCGCGCTTGCCAGGCAGGCGCTTATGCCACTGAGCTATCTCACCAGCCCTCAAGATATATTATGTACAGTTACAAATTCCCTATAATGAATGTGATCAGTAAGTATGACAAACATACTAACAAAAAATATAAGATTAAAAAAATCTTGATCTCTTTCTATTCCACTGTCCCCTTCTCCTTTTCCTCATTTCTTTCATTGAGCCCCTTCCATATGTCCAAAAATCTACTCCCTAGTTTGTATTATTTGCTTATTTTTTCATACAAGAAAAAATGCAATATTTAACTTTCTAATTCTGGTTTATTTTACTTAACATGATGGTATCTAGTTCTGTTCGTTTCCTGCAAATGCACATGATTTCATTCTTCTCTGTGGCTAAATACTCCACTGTATATAAGTACCACATTTTCTTTATCCATTCATCTGTTGATGGGCATCTAGGTTGTTTCCAAAGCTGCTTAGCTATTGTGAATTGTGCTGATTTCATACATATACGTATATATGTGTATTTAAGAAGAATCATGTAATTGATATAGTCTTCCTCTAATGAAATGTAAGTACATCTGCTTTTCAAAAGGTGTCGTTCTTGAGTACAAAGTTGCTGGCTAGAAGTTTTATGCATTTAGGTTGGGTGTGCTGACTGGCAGGCATTATTTTAGAGTAAACCATAGGATTCCCCTTGGTTCCCCAATTGCAAGAATAAAGAGAAATAAGAGAGTTTTAATCTGCAGTTGGAACATTAGAAACTTTAACATGCTTGCTTTTTTTTTTTTAATTCTTGTGAGTAAATGCCAGGATGTACTTTACATGTGGAAACCAGTCAAGGAACTAACTAACCACCTAGTCAACTGTTTAGTTTAACAACCTTCAATGAATCCCCATTTCCAATACTTTTCATCAGACCTGCCAACCCTGGGTTTATAAGCTGCTTGGGGACCCTGAGAAGCAGAGTAGCTTGCTCTTCCACAGTAGCATCTGCACAGCCCCACATTCTGCACTATGGTTTCCTTAGCCTGCCTGCTTCTGGTCCTGTTTCACCTTCAAGAAATACAGAGTCCGCAAAACAAACAAACAAACAAAAAACCCAAAAAACATCAGGCAAAGAAAACCTTGTATAAATATTTTAGTACTAAATTTATTGAGATATCATGAGATTAGTACAAGTTACTTTTAGCCTCTACAATTACAAGAGGGGCTCCAAGTGGTGGCCATTAGCTTCCAGACATTTATCATACAGTGAACTGCTGAAGGGTGTATACATTTTTTTGGCAGACTCTGTATATCGAAACCTCTTGCACACTGATTTCTATCATTTTTCTCTACCATTCCACTTATTTTCCTAAGTTTATTCCTGTTTAATTTCTATATTTTAACTTTGGAGGGGTTTAAGAAAAATGGGAGGAGACTGTGTCTATTCATTTTGTCATTTTTTTTAACCAGATGAGACTTCACAAATCCAATTCTTATATAAAAATAAAACTTCTCCTTAGATATAAGGAAAATATAAATACAGTATCTATTAACTCATTATTATGATTTTGTTGCTGCTTGTTTGTCATTCTTTTAGTATACACTTAATTTATGTTCCTATCGGGCCAGTGAGATGGCTCAGCGGCGTAAGCGCCTGCCTGGTAAGAGTGAAGTCATGAGTTTGACTCCCGGAACCCACATATGAAAAAGGGGCCGGTGATATCACTCAGTGGCACGGGCGCCTGCTGGCGTGTGAGGTCCTGAGGTTGAGCCCCAGTACCCACACACACACACAAAAAAATTCTGTTCCTATCAAAGCTTTTATTGAAGCTCTGATAGAACTGAGAATTGCCATCAGCTCGAGTAGCGTCCCTACAGGAAAAAGAATTTACCATAAAAACCCTTCATGGAGGGACTACAAAGCTGTAGGCAAGGTCAGGTATCAACAAAGAGAATGGTGAGGTATCCAGAAACTAGCAACAAGAGGATCCCTAGGACCAAAGGAACAAGGGCAGGAAAGAGTTGTGGGAGCCCACAGGAGCTTGAATCACAAAGAAGGGGCCACGAGATAGAAGCTATATTATAGAAAGTCACAGTTACTGTGCTGAGGAGACAGTGGGAAAGAAATGCTAATTTCTTTCTCTTCTGCCATCCCACCTGCTGGCAGTATTTCTCATTTGCCAAACCCAGCTGAGGTTAGCAAGACAGCCACAGTGGCGGAAGCCTGTAATCCCAGCAGTCTGGGAGGCCTGGGGCTGGAGATCAGCACAAAGGCCTTGGGTTTAATCCCCAGTAACACACGGATGGACGGATGGATGGATGGATGGACGGATGGACGAGAGGGAGGGAGGAAGGGAGGCAGGAAAGGAAAGGAAAGGAAAGGAAAGGAAAGGAAAGGAAAGGAAAGGAAAGGAAAGGAAAGGAAGAAAGAAAAAATGCAAGCCAGCCAGCCAGCCAGCCAACCCGCCCAAAAGATACAGTTTGTAAGGGTCAGAGAGAACAGAGCTAAGAATAGATCCAAGGGTTTGAGGATGGAGAACAGATGGAAAATGGTACTAAAACTTAATGTTTTATTATGAGTGCAGTTTAAATATTAAATATTTGAGATTTCATAAGACATAAATAGGTATACATAATGTAGGATATTATGTATAATGATGCTGATTAAATTAAAAATGACCATTAAGAATCCTCATTCTCAGTACACTTTGAGGGGAATAAAACCTTGCTAGGTATGGCGGTACATGTCTATAATCCCAGCACTTCGGAGGCTGAGGCAGGAGAACTGTCACAAGTTCAAGGCCAGCCTGAACTACATAACAAAACCCTGTCTCAAAAAACCAAACAAACAAAAACAAAACCATGCAGCAGGTGAGTCTAAGGATAATCAAAGCCATCATGTAAATTAAGCTCAAAGGATATAAAATAAAATCAGAACCAAATTTTGTCTTTTAAACATGAAAAACTGTTACTGTAATTAAAACATGTATGCTATGTGCTCTTGGAAATCAGCTGTGGTTCCCCTGGGCAGCAGTGACCATTGTGGAGCCGATGTGCTCCGTGGGCGCTGACGATCCACATGGATGCTGCTTCTTGATTTATGTGCTAGTTACACAGGTGCCCATACTGTGAACATCCACTGAGTGGTGCACCTGTGATTTTGATGTTTCGTGTAAGTACATTTCAATAAAAACAATAATTTTTAAAAAGACAGCAACCATAAATACAACTTTAAAAACCCCAACTGTGTCAGTGAATTTCTATGCCCTTCCTTAAGCTTCCTAACAGCCAACAAGGATTTACAGGGATGCCTAAAGCAGTGATGTATACTCAACAAAAATGAAAGACACATCTTGGCGTCAGAGAATTTGTGATCTGCTTAGGAAAATAAAAAATTTAGATAGGATGTGAAGAATATTAAGAAACAATATCTCGGGCCATGAATAATGTACAGCAAACACAGAACCAATACTGATAGGTATTTTCTCATGAGAAGGCCTAGATAGAAACACTCTTCTAGAAATCTGACCTCTAGATCTGTATAGCTCAACTGACATATATTAGAGTTGTGATGTTTTTAAAAAAAACCTCTGAAACTCCAAAAATAGAACCCATCTTCAAAAGGAAATAAAAACTACCTGAAGTAAAATAGAAGGGATAAAATCCTCTTGTTCTAGAGAGCTACATTTAAACTTACAACACACACAGTGCTACAAAAGCTACACGAAGAGGTTTCTAAGCCACTTCTCTTTTTCTGCCCAAAATTAGTAAGCAGGAAGCCAGTACCTACTGGGAAGGGAAGTAGACAATACCGGGAAGGGTTGAGGGCAGAGACGAAAGCATAAAGATATGTGACAGGAGGACTTCAGCAGATTGGAAGATGTCTCTCTGTCAGAAAAAAGAAATACCAGTCTGTGGGTGATAAGAGCAAAAGGACTCTGCTGCTTGGCAACAGCTCCAGGGAAGCAGCTAAAACTTCAAGAGAAAATAGTTGTGTGGTGCGACAGGAAGATGGGCCCTGGGTGTCTTATCAAAGATCTGCAGCCTGATGTATGGCACAGCAGCAGCAAAGAGCTCTGGATACGAAGAGGTCTTTTGGCTACTAATGCTTTGATACCAAGCAAAACTTCAGAACTATGACACAGCTCCAGGCTCAGGGAACCCCAGGAAGGTTAAAAATTCCCTCTGCCTTAGTGTATGAAGGCTTAAGTCAGAAATTCAAATAAATACCAGAAAGTCAAAAAACTTACACTTCTTATATATAGTATCTGCGACTTATTCTAGTCTGAGATTACCCTTTCTACGTGTATAATAATACAGTATATGAATTCACAGTACATAGTTTAAATTTTCATAAATAGAAAAGGAAAAATGAGAAATACATTGTTGTTTCATTTATTTGGTTCCATCAGTGAAGGGCTCCTTGTAAGCTGAGTTTTCTAGATGATTAAATATAGTCTGTGCTAATAATATAGATTACTGATCTTGGCAGAAGTCTGATTAGACTTAACAGACTGGGAACTATTGCCCTTATCCTAAATTAGTCTCAGACTTGAGTGCTTTTATAGGCCTTTCTTTTTTTTTCCTTAAGTAGTTTTTTCCCTCTCTCCTGTGTACCTCTGTAGCTTGGTAGCACCTGTCTTAGCAGCTCTCACTGCACTTGTTTCCTCTTCTTTCTTCCTGTTCTAATTATCTGTTTCAAATAAATATTGGGTTAAAAAATTAGAAAACCAAGCATTTTAGAAATGGGCTTAAATCAATGTCAAGATGCACTGAGAGAAGACCCCAGGATTAATGACTGGGGTTCTGGTTACTCTATAGTCTTTACTGGCTTACTACAAGGTTTTAGTTACATGTGATGCGAGCATTTTCCAGCTTATTTTCTTGAATTGTGAAGTTTCAGAAGACGCTTCAGTGCCTGCTGTGGGTGGGCAAGGGGAGGCTTGCTCAACAAAGGCTCTCCAAAGATTCAGTGTGAGGAGCCCTGTTTTATATATTTTATACTATGATTTCTGTTTTAGATTTTAACAAAAGAATTTTACTGCTAAAACACATATGAAAATTACTCTTCTAGAAATTTGATTTTTGGATCTGTATAGCTAAATTGATGTATATTAGAGCTGTAAATATTAAAAACTCTGAAACTCCAAAAGTAGAACCCATTTTCAGAAGGAAATTAAAACCACCTGAAGTAAAGGGACAAAATCCTCTTGTTCTAGAGAGCTGCAGCCAGGTTTTGCCAGAAGACAGATGAACTTAGAGGCATCGTCATGATGGTTATTCAGCAACCTACAAAACAAACAGTTGCTTAGGAAGATCTGAACAAACGAGAACTAAAACACTGACAACTGTTAACTGCAGTCTGACCTGAAGACCACTTAGATCAAGAATCAAGTGCTTTCTTTTATTCTTTTGCAGTGCTGGGAATTGACCCCAGGGTCTTAAGTACGGCAGGTAAGTGTCCTACCACTGAGCTGCTCCCAGACCAAACGCTCTATTTTCAATGTCCTCTATGCTTTTGATTTCATCACAGGGATATCTTAATAAAAGCTCAATAACAAGATGGCATATTAGTTTTATAAAATGCTTCTGATGCTGAGATCACAGTCAACCGAACTAATGCAGGTAAATTATTTATTATTAAAATACACTTGGGGGAGAATGTCCATTCGGTTGACAAGGTATACCAGAGTTAGGCAACAGGTAGAAGGGAACACTTCAGATGGATCATTATGCACCACATAAGACATAAAATTCTGTTTGTCCAGGCTGACAGATATTCAGGGCCAATGTGATAGGGAACTTTTGAAATCAGACTTACAATAACAAGCCTTAAAAAATGAGTTCTCTAGTCTTCTAAGATTCCAGAATTCCTTACCTCAAATTATTTGACAGACATTTCCACTTGGGGCCTATACTCTGAAAGAAAAATTAAAATTCTGAAAATCAAAATTGAAATTTTCTTCTCAGAGTCAGTCCTTTTTCATCTATTCTTGTAAGAATGGTGGTACCATTCTTAGTTATCTGTGCTTGAAACCTTGAAATCATTTAAATTTTATTTTTCTTTCTTATTCTCCACATATAAGCATTCTCTAAATTTTCTTTCATTAATCATTTATTGAATACTGTGTATCAGGCATTACATCTGGTCTTGGGGATGCTTGGTACACAAAGAAAGTAAGACATAGTTTTATGCTGTGTAAGGAGCTTACAGTCTAGTTATCGATAAAATTATACTACTGTTGAACAGTCATAATAGAAGTAATAAGCACAGGGTAGTCATGGAAGGACACAGGAGGCCAGTAAGTTTCCCTGGAAAGTGAAGTAGGAAAGAAGGGTGTTGTGGTTAAAGAGGGAAGTCTGGTGTGAGATGTGAGGAACATTTGGGCACTAAGAAGTACAGAGGTGGTAAGAGAAGGGGACATGTGCAGGTAGGATCAAATCCTTGAGGCCTCTTTTATATCAGGTCAAGAACCCTGGGCTTTGACCTACTCCACAGAAAAACTTCAATTTTCACAGTGTCATGATCAGATGTATTTTTCAGAAATACCAAGTAGGAAACAATGAAAGTCTCAGTATGGATATTAGCAGTGGGAAGTAGAGAGAAAGGGGCACATATGGCAGAAACGAAAGGACATGGTTGTTGGGGTGAGGAACGCAAAGGGAAAATCCATGAAAATCCCCAAGTTTCTAGCTAGGACCATTAGAGACTTGGAATAAAGGATAAGAGTATTGGAGTCCTGAGGAAATTTTCCTCACAACGTTTTACACAGCTGTTTCTTCCTTTTTTTATTTTCCAATGTACTATCAAGTTTAGGGCCTAATAAATTCATATCAAGACTGCTAGAAGGGAAGAGGGTTCTAATAGGGTTCTGTGTTCATCCAATCTTGTATTAAAGTCGATTCACCACTGTAAAACAATCTTCATTACACAATTCCCTTACTCAAAATGTCCAGTAGCTCTCTACCACTTCTATGCATATGCCTACAGTGATGAGCTGGATCTTAAAGATCCCCCCAAAGCTTATGTGTTGAAGACTTGGTCCCTAACACAGCAAAGTTCAAAGGTGGGGCCTTTGGGAGGTGACTGGATCATGAGGGCTTTGACATACTGAACAGATTAATCCATTTATGGACTAATAGCTTAATAGGTTTTGGGAAAGGGATTTGCTATAAGAGTAAACTCTTTCCCTGCTTCCTGGCCTCCATGAATTGAGCAGCTTTGCTCCACCACATGTTCCTCTCCATATTTTGCCTCTGCACAAGCTCAGAAAGCAACAAGGGCCAAGTAACCATGGACTGAAACCTCTGAAACTGTAACCCAAAATGCCAGAAATAAATCTTTCCTCCACCTTGGTTATTTTGTCACAATGATGCAAAGCTAATATACCTACAGTTGGCATTTAAAGCCTCTGTAATTAGGCCTGCCTACCCATCTATCTTACTACTTTGCTAAATGAACTTTCCACTCCAGGCAGCTGGCCTGACTTATACGCAGTTTTGCCTCTGTATCATTCTCATGCTGTTCTATTCTCCTATAAAACCCTCCTCCAACTTTGTGGCTTTGTGGTTTTAATGCTGTTTATTAGGAAGTAGCTAGTAACCACCTCTTTCAAAAGCCTCCCTTGACAACTGAATTCTTTACTGATCTTTGTACAATTCATACATATCACATATGCCGTTGTATTTTTGTTTTATGTCTTTGGCACCTAAAGGGCAGGCAAGGTTACAGCTTTTTTTATTATTCACACACAGCATGTGGCTTACACATAGAAACCTCTCAAAACGTTAGTGATCTAACAGATGTGTACTTAATTAACTTCATTTTTTTTTTTTTTTTTTTTTGTGGGTACCAGGGGGTTGACCTCAGGACCTCGTGCGCCAGCAGGCGCCCGTGCCACTGAGCGATACCACCAGCCCTTTTTTCGTATGTGGGATCCGGGAGTCGAACTCGGGCCCTCGCGCTTGCAAGGCAGGCTCTTACGACGCTGAGCCATCTCACCGGCCCCAATTAACTTCATTTGTGATTAGAGCTACAGTAGGTCTTTTATATTTGTTTTTTTTTTTTTTTTTTTTTGGTACCAGGAATTGAACTCAGGACCTTGCACTTGCCAAGAAGGCACTGTGCCACTGAGCTATATCCCCAGCCCTATATTTATTTTCTTTATCATTCTTCAATACATTCAAGACCCCTGAAGTTAAATAAATACACATTTTAGGAAAAGATTAGTGTGGTAAGTGTTAATGAAAACCACCTCTTAAGATTAGAAAGTGGATGGGATGACAACAGAAAGGCAGTCTTTGAAAAGGAGGACTTTTACCAAAAAACAAAAACAAAAACAAAAACAAAAAAAACCACTACTGAATAAACACTGCAGCAATATGACAGATAACAGATACTCTAAAAGGACAAAGCCAAATCAGGGACATGAATTACAATTTTCTGTCAATGCTACTGGCTGATAAACTCTACATGGCACGTAAAAAAAGATAATAAAAGTCATAAAAGGTAAGCATAGCTATTCTACACTGGTATTCTACATTAAACATAACACTTTTGAGGCAAAAGAGTATTTTTTAATGGACAAATGATGCACTGATACGAAAAGGTGAAAGAAAGAAGAGCATAGTAAAGCTGGAGTATTATTATTATTATTATTATTATTATTATTATTTGGTACTGGGAATTGAACTCAGGACCTTATGCTTGCCAGGCAGGCGCTTGTGCTGCTAAGCTATATTACCGGCCCATGGAGTAATATTATTGACTCTGTTGGAGAAGAGTTTTACCTAAAAGCTGGTACAGTACTCCAAGAACTTCAGTAAAAAAGCTATTGAACAATGTCTCTCTCCTACAAATGTCCTGTAAGAAAAACATGTCACAGTATAGATATGAAATGGCAGTAGCATAGGGAAAGCAGGGGAACAAAAGCAGCAGGGGAGATGAAGTTTAAGGTGTTCATTCTAAAATCACTAGAACAGATGTACTAAAGCTTCCAACCTGTGAGGTTGACATGAAGGAAATTATTTTCCTGTATCATATCTCTTTAGTTTTTCAGATTACACAGAGCTTGTTATTGAAGCAAGTCAACGCACACATGTCTATACCCAAATGTTTTAATTCTGTATCATTACTTGCCAGTTATTTTTTGTACTTAAAATTTTTAATATACTATACTTGGACCTGGGTTGCTCGAATGCTGAAATTTGTAAAAAAAATTTAAAACTAAGCACATATTTTCCTAGGTCACTATGGTAATTCAGGTCATCATACTTAGTCTCCCAAAATAGCCATACTCGAGTATATGCTGGCTTTTAAAAGGGATTTTAAGAGCTCAAGGATGAGTTCCCACTAGAGGGCACCCAAGCCATTTTAGTATCTGACCATGATGCTTTAATACAGATACACATGCTTGTGTAACTAGATTTTTTTAATGCAAGAAAAGATAAGGACACTTGCTCATACTATATACGTAATTTTGTAAGCAGTTTTCTGCAGCTACTTCAAATGAAGACTGCTTCATGTTTTTTTCCCTTTTGATTTTTGGAGAAGTTGCTTTTCCTTAGTGATGAAGTGATTCATCTCAATAAAGGAATACAGCTCTTGTAGCTCCCACTGCCATGCCATTCTATTTGTCAACATAAACGTCCACCCTATCTCTGCGAATGTGGTTTCAACAAAAAACTAGCTGGGCTTATCCTTATTATTAAGCAGTTAATTGCAGGTAAATCAAGTTGGACACCAGTTTTTCCTTTGCTATCGTTAGCCTCAGGTCCACAAACAGTGTCCTAGAATATTCAAAACAGAATATAAGTGGTTATATTTCTTGTCTCTAGCTCTAACATTCCATGTGATAGACTATTTCCTTTTTTTCCCATTTCCCACTTCGTTCAGATTTCTTTTAAACAATCATTTCTCACTTCCTGCTGTTTTCCCACATTGCTAGTTGTTGCCAACAATGCTAAACTCAATGACTGAAGGTATCTTTAACAAGAGTTGGTCATATTCCTATTCTTTTCACCCCTGGTTTACACTCCACCAGAGGCCTTTTTAGAGCCCGGCACACCTACCAGGGCAAAAGAAGTGAGCTAAATAAATGGAAGTTAAAACACCTATAAATTTTAAGTTCCTAAATTCTCCTATTGTTATATGCTGATTAAAAAAAAAAAAATAGACCACCCATCTGAAATCCTGGCCTTGCTGGTGTAGAAAGAAGACACGGTCTAAGCTGATTTCCCCACTACTCTGGCCCTAGGCTCTATTTTCTTCCCCCAGGTTTTAGGCTGCCAGAAAAACCAATTTAAAAATACCCTAAGGGGCCGGTGAGATGGCTCAGTGGCTTAGGCGCCTGCCTGGCAAGCGCGAGGGCCCGAGTTTGACTCCCGGAACCCACATACGAAAAAAGGGGCCGGTGATATCGCTCAGTGGCACGGGCGCCTCCTGGTGCGCGAGGTCCTGAGGTCGACCCCCTGGTACCCACAAAAAAAAAAAAAAAAAAAAAAATACCCTAAGGGCAAATGCCAATTCCTTTACTAGTTTACTCCTGTGCATTAGTTCTTTTTGCTATTTCTAGCCTCCATGGAATGCTCTTAACTTTTATGACTTATTATCCATACATTTCTAGGAAGATAAACCTTGTATTTTATCAGGCTGTTTTCTATTTGCTATAGAAGAGGTGGAACAGTGACTATAGAACTGGCTTTGAAGTGCAACCCAGATGGTGTATGAGCCAGGGTTCTTTCAGGGCCCAGTTATCCCTTGCTATTGGGATAACTCAGAACTATTCCATGAACAAAATGGGTAAAATACACCTGAATGACACGAGGCATTGTAACTTTTGTCTTGGGTGTAGTTCTTTAAAATAGAATTAAAAAAATTTTTTATTAGTACAGTATGTTTATAGTACATAATGATTGGATTAATTGTGGAGAGTTGTATTAATTGTGAAGAGCCTAGGGCCAGGGTAGTGGGGAAATCAGCTTAGACTGTCTCTTCTTTCTACACCAGCAAGGCCAGGATTTCAGATGGGTGGTCTATTTTTTTTTTTTTTAATCAGCATATAACAATAGAATTTAGGAACTTAAAACTTATAGGTGTTTTAACTTCCATTTAGCTCACTTCTTTTGCCTTTGTAGGTGTGCCAGGCTCTAAAACGGCCACTGGTGGAGTGTAAACCAGGGGTAAAAATAACACGCAGTCATAGATGGAGCTTTTCAGAGGTGGCTGGATCTAGAGAGTGCAATGCTAGGATCAAGGATGTCATGCTGGGAATGATTCATGGTGTGATGCTAGGAATAAGGGTGCTACCTGCCCTTAGGGATAGCATATAAGGAACAGAAAGAGGGTAGCTTGCTGCTGTCCTCTTTTGCTGCTTGCTACTTTACTGCTTGCTGACTTCCTGCCTGTCATGAACTGTTTCTTCTCTGCGATGCCCCTCTGCCATGTTACCCTGCCTTGGAGCCAGCCAACTATGAACTGAAACCTCTACACACTGTGAGCTACAATAAACTTTTCCTCTAACCTTGGGTGTTGGGTATTTTGTCTTACCAATGACAAAACGTAACTAAGTACCTAACACATCTTAATAATTCTTTTACATCCCTTTTTGCTCCCCTCCCCTCCTCCTCCCTCCACCTCTTGATCCTCTTCCCATTTCCAAAAGATCTATCTCCCTGTTTCCTATTATCTATCTTTTATTTTGTTCTGTATACTTTGGGTTTCTCATACAAGAGAAACTATTCAATTTATTTAAGCTTGTGTGTCTCATTTGTTTCACCTATGATGGTCTCCAGTTGCATCCATTTTCCTACAAATGACTCAAATTTATCCTTCTTTGTAACAGAGTAGTACACCATTGTACATAAATACCTGTTTTCTTTATCCAGTCATCTGTGATCACAAGATTTAGCTACTATGAATTGTACTGCTATAAACATGGGTATCACTGATACACGTTGTCTTTAATTGTTTTCGGAAGATACCTAGAAAGGTAATAGTTGGGTCGAATGGAATTTCTATTTTTAGTTTCTTGAGGAATCTCCATAATGATTTCCATAATGGTTGTACTAGCTTACATTCCCACCAACAATGTATGAGATATCCCTTTTCCCCTCACAACCTTGCCAGCACTTGTTATTTGATTTCTTGATGATAGCTATTCTTTCAGGAGTAAGATGGAATCTCAATGTTGTTTTAATTTGCATTTTTCTAATTGCCAGTGATGTTGATGAACATTTCATGTATTTACTGGCCATTTGTAGTGCTTCTTCTGAGAAGTATCTATTCATTTCAGTTGCCTATTCTTTGATTGGGTCTTTTATTTGGGAGGGTCCATTTTTTTTTTTTTTTTTAGTTCTTTATATACTCTAGATATTAGTCCTCTGTCTGAGGTGTAGCTGGCAAAAATTTTTTTCCATTCTGTAGACTGTCCCTTCACTCTGCTGGTTGTTTCCTTTGCTGGGCAGAAGGTTTTTTAATTTTATATGATCCCATTTGTTGATTCTTGATGTTATTTCTTGTGTAACTGGGGTTCTGTTCTGAAAGTCCTTGCCTATGCCCATGACTTCAAGTGTTTTACCTATTTTATCTTTCAGCAGGTTAAGTGTTTCTGTTTTGATATTTAGATCTTTGATCCATTTTGATTTCAGTTTAGTACATGGTGGGATACATGGGTCTAGATTCAATCTTCTGCATGTGGATACCCAGTTTTCCCAGCACCATTTGCTAAAGAGGCTATCTTTCCTCCAGCGTATGCTTTTGGCCCCTTTGCCAAAGATCAGAGGGCTGAATGCGTCTTGGGTTGTTTATGCCTCCTCTATTCTATTCCATTGGTCCACATGTCTGTTTTGTGCAAGTATCATGCTGTTTTTATCACTAAGGCTTTGTAATGTAACTTCATGTCTAGGATTGTGATGCCTCCTGTTTTGCTCTTGTTGCTCAGGATTGCTTTTCCTATTCTGGGTCTCTTCTAGTTACGTATGAATTTTAAGATTGTCTTCTCCACTTTCTTGAGGAATGATGTTGGTATTTTGACTGGGATTGCATTAAATCTATCAGTTTTAGAAGAATGGCCATTTTGACAAAATTGGTTCTGCTTATCCAAGAACAGGGGTTGTCTTTCCATTTTCTGATGTCCTCTTTGATCTCCTTTTCCAGAGTATTGTAGTTTATGTTGTAGAAGTCTTTCATGTCTTTGGTTAGGATAATTACTAAATATTCTTCTTGATGCTACTGTTTTCCTAATTTCCTTCATGGTTGGTTCATTATTGGTGCACAGCAATGATACTGATTTTTTGTTTAACTTTGTATCCTGCTATACTGCTGAATTTGGTTATTTTAGGAGTCTTTTGGTGGAATTTTTTTGGTTTTCTGTGTAAAGGATCATGTTGTCTGCAAATAATAATTTAACTTCTTTCTTCCCTATAAGTATCCCTTTTATTTCTTTCTCTTCCCTGATTGCTCTGGATAATATTTCAAGTATTATATTAAACAGGAATGGTGATAGTGGATATCTCTGTATTGCTCCTGATTTTACAGGAGAAGCTTTCAGCTTATCCCCCTTTAATGTGATTTGGCAGTAGGATTGTCATAAGTGGCTTTTTACCAGATTGAAAGAAGGTCCTTCTTTACCTATTTTCTTCAATGTTTTATCACGAATGGATATTGGATTTTGTCAAGGGCTTTTTCTGCATCTATCGAGATGACCATGTGATTTTTGTCCCTGCTGTCTGTTTAATGTGGTGTATTACATTTATTGATTTACATATGTTGAACCATCCTTGTGATGAAGCCTACTAGGTCATGGTGATTTTTTTGATGATTCACTGCACTGTTTGCCAGTATCTTGTTGATGATTTTTTGTGTCTATGTTCATTAAAGAGATTGGCTTGTAGTTTTTTTTTTAGTTGGATCCTTGTCTAGTTTTGGAATCAAGGTAATGAAAGCTTCCAGGAATCAGTTTGGAACTCTTCCTTCCCTTTCAATTTCATCAAAGAGTTTGAGGAGTATTGGTCTTACACCTTTTCTGAAACTCTTTTGGAATTCAGTGTTTTTTCTTCTTGGTACCAGGAATTGAACTTAGGACCTCGTGTTTGCCAGGCAGGTGAGCTATAACCCTGGCTTTTTTTTTTTTTTTTTGGAGACAGGGTCTCATATGTAGCCCAGGCTGGCCTTGAAGTTACAGTGATCCTCCTGCCTCAGCCTCCCGAATGCTGAAATTTTATAAGCATGCATCACCATGCCCCGCTTCGTGTATGCAATAGAATTCTTTATCTCTGTGATTTCTGTTTGGTACCTTTTCTTTCTTTTTTTTTTGTGGGTACCGGGGGTCAACCTCAGGACCTTGCGCACCAGCAGGTGCCTGGGCAGCTGAGTGATATCACCGGCCCTTTTCTCATATGAGGGTTCCAGGAGTTGAACTCAGGACCTTGCGCTTGCCAGGCAGGCGCTTATGCCGCTGAGCTACCTCATTGGCCCTGGTACCTTTTCTTGAAGCTTAGTTCTTTGGTAAATTTGTCACTCATGTTTTGAATAGTTTTGGTCAACTCTTCTCATCTTTATTTGTTTCTTCCATAACCACATGGGTCAGTTTGCTTGTTCTACTATCTTTGGGTTGCATCTTTTTTGAGCTGATTTTCTTCAATTCTTCTTTAATCATTTTGTGCAGCTCAGCTATCTGGTGTTTGATTTCTTCTCCATTGGTGCCCCTTGAGAGAGTTGTTTTGGGAGAGTTGTAAGTCTTTGGAGGCATTTTGTTGCCTTGATTTTTGATGCTTTTTTTTTTGACTGAGGTTTGAGGTTAAATAAAGTGAAGAGACTTTGTTGATGGTATGAAGATCTCTTTAGTTAGGGCCCGTTTTTCAGTGATGTGTTCTTGTGTTTACTGTCAAGAGGTATTGTTTACCAGTTCAACCAATTCAATTTAATTGGGCTGGACCCCATCACTGTGTTGTAAGGAGAGAATTTCTACTGGTTATAACAGTGTCAACAGATCCAGCCACACATCAATCAACATAAAAACTTGTTTTGATAATTTCACCCTTTTATCAATATCGCTTACACACTATGTTATAGTGCTTATTGTGGAGAGGGAGAAGGGGAAAATTGAGGGGCTATGTCAGTGGAAAAAGAGGGAAGTAAGAGAAATGTGTATAGGTGAAAAATAGGAGGTTGGATTCTGTTGGAATTATTTTTATAGTTGGGGTAAAGGGCTACTTGAGGGGGATTAATTCGGGGGAAGCAAATGTCGTGTAGGTTGCCCTACTCCCAGTTCTTGAGTTTTCTCTCAGCTTCTACCAGGGAACTCTCATATTCTCTCGCTTCCTTCACTGCCTGGCAAATATCACAGTAATCTCCATGTCCTCCCTCCATAGGCTTTCCTCTTTACAGGATTTCCTGGCCCAGTATGTAGCCAGAAGACCTCAGGCACTGTTCTCCATCTCTCTGTCCACAGCTGTGTGTCTCAGACCCGCCCATGAAACTAGGGGCCCCTTTGCCACCATGGGATGGCGTGCAGGACCTCAAATTGTCTTAGGCCCTTCGAGTGTTTGGAGAAGTATAAGGAGAGTGCCCACTCTGTTTCGGCTCCTGTGAATTGCCTTTTGACTTGTGAAAGACCAGTATCTGTCTTTCTTTTCACAGATCTCCCACACTCCACTTTCTACGTACCTGTCCCAGTTCCAAGTCTCCCTGTAGTCCCATCTAGGAGGTGCCTGGGGGTTCTTGGAGGAACCTGCTAGCAGTTGAGAGTAGTACACTGAATGTCCCACAAGCACAGCATTACCACCATGAGAGAGGAATGAGCACCTTATTTCTTTGTGTGTTGGACAAGACTCTCTCTCCTCATAGTCTTGCCATTAGCAGGTCCCCTAGCACTACTGTTTTCAGGATACATCTTTTCTTGCCCTATTTTGCTTTCAGCTTCTTTGAATCCCCAGCTTGCATGTATCACACTCACCATGCCTATTAGGGAGGTTAGAGTGATTGTGAGCCTATTCCATTAGCCAGGTCATCACTGAAGGGGGAGCTCTCTGCCTCAATCGGATCTTCTTCCATGACCGTGTGTATGCTGGGCTTAGGGTGGGGGTAGGGTGCCATGATCCAGGAGTGGTTTGGTTTCCCCTCACACACTCCCTAAGCAGTGGGTTTTGGTCCAGTTAGGTTCTCTTTTCATTTATCCTCCTGTATCTGACCTTATCTTTCACTTCTGCCTCAGGGTACCTGGTTTTCTCCAGTGTCAATTTGGAGAGAGTCACCCTTGCTGTTGCCCTGTAGGTGACCATCTTCTCTCCTGTGCCACGTCATTCATATATATATATATGTGTGTGTGTATATGTATGTATATATATATGTATGTATATATATATATCTATGTATATATATATATCTGTATCTCCTGATGGTTTTGGTTCTAATTGCTTTAGTTCTAACTTGCTGAACTACACTTGATGCTAGATTTTTAAAATTTTTTTATTTTTATTTTTTTGGTGGATACCGGGAGTCGAACTTAGGACCTCGTGTGCCAGCAGGAGCCTGTGCTGCTGAGCAATATCACCAGCCCTTTTTTCTTATGTGGGTACTGGGAGTCGAAGTCAGGACCTCACGTTTACCAGGGAGGCGCTTATGCCACTGAGCTATCTCACCAGCCCTTGATGCTAGACTTTTAAAACCAAAAAAAAAAAAAAAAAAAAAAAATCAAACAGCTATTAGGTAGCTGCAGCTCTACTTTACTGTTTAAAGACATGTAAGATAAAGGCTTATGGTAAAGAACTTGTGTGTGGGTGAAAATGACTGTGAAGCACTGAATATTCCTTATTGAAAAAAGAATAAAAGGAAAATGAATAAAATAAGGCATGTAATGAGGCCCACACAATTTTTTTCCCTAGTTTCAGAGTGACTGCTCACATACTTACCTTCTCCACATGGCAATGAATGATTGTGCTGACACGAATCCTGTCTTCTCTCCCCCTGCAGCCCTAAACATGGGGGCTTTCCAATAGAGAGGACAGCCACAGATCTGCAAATAAAAAATAAAACACAGTGAGCCAAGAGGCAATGAAGAGATGGCACAGCCAAAGAAAAGGTCTTTGTGGCTTTTACCCTTCATGCCACGGTGGATAGAAGAGTCCTTGGGAATTATACAACTGGGGTTGGGGCAAATATATCAAGTGGGGTGGATTGAATGGGGGAGGACTGATGAGAAAATTTTGTGAAGAAAATGGAAAGCCATTTAACTTTTTCCCATGTTCACTTATAGTGATATTCTCAGACCCAATAGTAAAGAAAGCAGCCTCCCTTTCTGCTACTCTTACATCATATATTTTCTAGCTTCTAGGAAAAAATAGAAATGACTGAGTATCACGGTTGTGTATGTCCTTCATTCCTTGAGCAGAAAAGTACAGTCATCTTTATTATTGGGCCACATGGCGTTAAAACACTTTACTACCTATTTTCCTCTCTTTTGTCTAATATAAATCCTAGGTCCAAAAAGGACCAGAAAATCCTAGTCTGTTCAAGAAAACAGTTATCAAATCTATTAAATGGTTATAATTTAAGTAAATGAAAGTTAAAATCAAAATGCTATCATTTATATATTAGAAGTCATTCATTTATATATTAGAAGCTACCACAAGTAACTACATAGTATAAAAGCATTAGTAGGAACTGGGATAAATGTAAAAATTTTTGAAATACCCTAAAAGGTACTTTTTTCTCTCCTTAATAAAAGAATCTCTTCAATTAAAAGAAATTGTCTTACTGTCTTACTCTTGTAAGAAAGAGTTCTTACTAAATTTACTTGCTTTTTTCCCTCTAGAGGGAAAATTATTTCCTATAATTAATAATATTTAACTATTAGAAGAGAATTAGATTCCAAATCTTCCTAATTTTTTACATACGCAGAAAGTACGTTCCAAAATCTAGAACTCTTTAAAGTCACATCTAGGCCTGTTGAGTAGTTATCCTTCTGAAGATGATTCTCCTTTGGAGGGGACTAGATGTGTATTCACCTTAGGTTTAAGTGAACCCTGGTGTCAGGCCTCAGTGCACAGAGGATCCTCAGAGGAGTCTGAAGACTACCTCATCTGACTTTAGCTATCCCAAGAGACTGCTCAAGGCCACTGCTGGTTCAAGCCAAAGATGAAGGTATGGGAAGAAAAATGCAAGCCATGGGAGGTAAGGAAAGGGCAGAAATAAGAGGCTGCTGTCACCATGTCTAAGAAAGCATGTTCTGTAAGCAGAGTAGAATTTAAGATTTCTTAAGTACAGAGGTTGAATATCTCCACTGAGATAAAAAATGAGGGAAAGGTATTGCTTAGCAACCACTTGATTTTTTTTATTGTGTAAATTATGATCATCAAAGTACAAAGCTCACAATTCATATACTTTGGGTGTGCAAGTGTCAAATTCAGCTTCCCAATCCCAGCCCCTCCTTTCATGTGGAATGGGTGGAAATGCTCTTAGCTGAAGTGATAGGCTACTGAAACTTTTGGAAAAGCTAAAACAGTACTCTATACCGTGGAGGTGGGGGAACCACAAACAGTACAGGGAAAGATGAACTGGCTTGTCAAAGGGCCTGAAATTCCACCACTAGAATTACTTATGAATTCTTTAGAATTGGAAGGAATCAGAAATCTTCTACCTTGACTTTGGGCAACAGTCACCAGCCTCAGATGAAACACTCCCAAGGTCTGTCTTCTTACTACACACAGTGGGGGCAATTTCCCTATTAAACAATTTCAGCCCTTATATAAGATGTCTTCTCCCGAAGACTCTTTTAAAGTATATAAACTTATTATAGACCAAAGGCAAAACCCTGAGATGTAAGATACATAAGGAAAATATTTTGAACAGATTGAAAAAGGCCAGACTTTTTTCATACTGGGTTACCCTGAGTACCAAGTGTTAGGCAGCTTGAGGGTATCAGGCCCTTGGAGAAAATGCCAAGGGGGGAAAAATGGAGAAGGTAGGCAAGGGCTAAGGATATTAAATTTTGACTATTTTTAAAAAATATATGGTTGAGCTGCATTTATGTAAAATTAAAGAATTAAGACAAAGGGAGCCAAGAAATCAAAGAGAACCTAAAGAGTAAATGATAATAATCTGAAGGCAACAAAACAGAACTTTTATTAACACAGATGAGAACAAACCAGTGTGAAATTTTTTTTTTTTTTAAACAAAGGAAGAAAATGGATGACAAGTGAGAATATATGGGGGATACAGAAAACGAACTTAGGAAACAGGTTTAGAGGAAGCAAAAGTCAGCATACGGTAAATGAACTCACTTGAGCCAAGGAAAACCTGACTAAAACCTGTAATTTGATCAAAGAGTAGCCCTACAACATCAAGAATGTGATGGCAAGGTTTTCAACAGATTCACATGGATGATTACCCAACATTTGTAATGTTCTTTCACCATTTTAGAATGTCTTATGCCTATTATTTCATTTGGTCCTCACATGATCCCCATGCAGAAGAGGGCAGGTATTTTTATTCTATTTTGCGGAGGAAGAAGTTCAAGCTTAGAGAGGCTGCCGTACAGGTGCTACATTAGCTAGAAGAGAGGCATAGAGAGCTTTACATGGTTCAGAGCTTTATTCTTTCTTGTCAACTTTCTGCTAGAGGATAAAACTTCAAGATGAATCTTTTGGTCCAGTGTCTGACAAATACTTTTCTGTTACTCAGATTCTGTTTCTACATTGCTTTCGTCCTTCTTAGGTTCATTCTCCATTGTTTTTCTCCATTAAGTACAAGCTACACTCTAAGAACTGAACCAGACATCGGCATTAAAGCTCTCCGAGGCTGTCTGAGGTTTAAGATGAATGGGATAAACTGTACCAACAGATACTGATTTCATAAACAGTTTGCTCTGCACTTAAAAAACAGCTGAGTCTTTATGGCTACACTTTAATGCCACTAAGAGTAGGTTGCAAACTCAAGCTGGCCTTCCAAATAGCTTTATAAACTATAAGAAACCATAAACACATTCATTTATTGCTCTGATGTTCTCTCCTTTCCCTGACCCTTAAAGGCTACCTCTCTTCTGCCTTTCCTAAGTTAACATGTTGTAAGACTATGGGCAGTATGCGCTGTAGACAATGCTGTTTCCTCACCAAAAAGAAAAAGAAAAAAAGCAGCAGCACAGTATAAAGAATGATTGAAAATAAGGGTGATGTGATGAATGCTAAGAGTCTGTTATAAGCAATTAAAAACTAGATTAAATAAAAATTGGCTAATGGGAAGATATGACTGTATCAATTTTAAATAAATGATTTTAAGAATAAAGTAGAAAAATCTTATAAAATGAGCTGGTTCAGTAATCAAAAATAAAACACAAGGGGCCGGTGAGATGGCTCAGCGGCGTAAGCGCCTGCCTTGCAAGCGCGAGGGCCCGAGTTCGACTCCCGGATCCCACATACGAAAAAGGGGCCGGTGATATCGCTCAGCGGCACGGGTGCCTGTTGGCGCGCGAGGTCCTGAGGTCGACCCCCCGGTACCCACAAAAACAAAAAACAAAAAACAAAAAAACAGAAAATGACATTCATGATAAGTGTTTTTTTTTTTTTTTTTTTGGAGACAGGGTCTTGCTATGTAGTTTAGACTGGCCTCGAACTCACGGTAATCCTCCTTCCTCAGCCTCCCGAGTGCTGGGATTACAGGTGTGCACCACCATGCCCAGCTCATGACTTAAGGTTGTCATACACATCCTTATTTTTATATGCAAAGCTAGTTTTAACTTTTTAAAGGTAAGAGCAATTTACCTTGCTACCTTACCTGACAATTAAGGACTAAAATATGAAACACATAGGCTTGGCTTCCATGAATGGAATTTAGGGCTATAATCAAGTACATTTTAGGTAAGTTAATCAGTCATATATATGTAAAATGGCTATTGTGCTACATGATCACTAGGTATTAAACAGTAAAGTGTTATATAAATGACTGTTACTTGGCTAAACAAAGTAGTTTTCTATTTTAAAAACTTTTTATGTTGTCAACTTCAACACTGGCAGCTTTCCGTTACGCCGTATATTAACTGATCTTAAACTGCATATAACTGGCAAAGTCTTTCCTCTGACTTCCCACCATCCACAGACTCCCTTCCTGCTTTGACTAACTCTTTCCCACACCTTCTTTGACTACCCTGGAGTTAAGGCTTTCTGCCTTCCTCTCACTGAATCTATGGAGTGCTAGTGAGCAGTGAGCCACGAAGCAGGGCAGGGGGTAGGGTGGGAATCGGGAGGATGTGGAGGCACAGGGAGAACGGGCTCCTCAGTCAGGGGAGTATTTGCAGGGAAGAGGGTCAACCTGGTCAACTATAACCTGATACTCATGTTCAATATTAACTATTCTGAGAGGAGGATTTTATATCAGAGGCAGATGAACATATGGGAAATGACCAAAGTCTTGCTTCCCAGTGTCACATCTATTTACTTCTCGGTAAAATGACAGTGCTGAGATGGCCTAACAAATCCTTGTCTGGCTTCAGGGCAGAATAATGATCAATGAATCAGAACAAAAGAGACTCCTATTTATTATAAGGAAAAATTTTCTAATCAACAAAGTTATTTAATATGGAACAGACTACCCAGCAAGGGAGTGAGCTTCTAGTCACTGAAAGTATTCAAATAAAGAATGTATTTATGAAATGGTGATTGATGTCTTAAAAGGGATTCCTATGTAAATGGGAGGTTGGATTAGAATACCACTAAAACTTGTATATAAACTTAAGATTCTATGAAGTTAGATCATATCTAGAGATGCATCAGGATCAAATGGCTTTTTTCAAAATGGGAAAATGCCCTATGCATGCTTAAAAGTACAGTAAAGAGGCAGGAAAGCGGGCGATATTGGGACTGTTAAGAGAAATGGGGATTATTAATCATTTAGTAGTTAAATTACCTTTGCAATCTTCCCCATTTCATAAATGTCTGCTTTCTGGTCTTCAATATCCATAAAAGCAGCTTCAATTCTGCTTAGAGTCTGTTCATGGTTACTGCAGGTATCTGGGAGTCCTTCAGGAAAGTAGAACCGTGGAATGTGTACGGGCAATGGTGCACTCACAACACTATTTACAGCAGGAATAGGAGAGTGAGGTTGGGGACTACTTGAAAAGGTGGCTGGGGATGGAAGTGGCGTTCCAGGTTTCTTTTCTGGTTTATTTTGAATCTGGAAGAAACATGAGATTGTAAGACACAAAAATTCTAAACAGTATATTTTCTTGAGCATCCTCATCAGTAATAGGAAGTCATGTATAAATATAAGAAACCACAACTTCAGACAGTAGAAATTAAGGCTAACTTTACTACAGGTCAGTAAGCATGTTTCTACGGAATGCTTCCATATTAAATAAATCAATATATTAATTATTTGTCAATACTCGAGTTTACATAGATTTGTTTTAAAAATCTTACAGTATATTTCCCCAGCAATCACTTGGCAGACATTTCAAAACAACCAAAGAACAAGGTCAGTTGATATAGTAAATATCTTGAAATATATGGCTTAGTCTCTTGGAACTGGATTAGTAAATTCCTTTTGAAGAATGTTCTTGGTCTCTCTGTGAATTTCTGCTTCTCCTTCAACTGGCAGAAATAAGTTCTTTTTAAATATATAGATATAAAATTTATTTGGGGCAAGGAGCTACTTTTATTCTCTTCTCTAGTTGAACTTTGCCATAGATGGAATAATTACCAGCTTCAGAGAAAATCTTTGTTATGAAAACCAAAGCATTTTAGTTGTGGCTAATTTATTTAACACTGGAGGCATGCCTCTTTTCCCAAGGTATGCATTTATTTCTTTTTTTGGTACACTTTAAGAGGAAAGGACTGTACCTATTAATTTTACCACAACCAAACTCACTTTATAGTTAATTAACTCACTTATAGTTTATAGCTTTTCCTTTTTCCAAAAAATATTTGAGTGATGTACCATAAAGAAATATTAGAAAGGACGGTGAAAGGGGGGTGGGAAGGTGATGGGGAGATTGAGGTTACTCATGATTAAGGAAAACGGGAAGGGAGGTGTATCATCATGCAGGTAGGAGCTTACTTTTACCAGTGAAGACTAAATTGAGTTCTGAGATCCCTAGCAGAAAAAGTAAAGATCCACGAAGATTTTCAGACTTCTAATTTATGTGTTATACACCACGGCTCATGACCATAGCACTGTATCAATGTTACATAAACTATGAAAGACACACATGGCTACTGACTAAGTTTATTTTAAATTCATTGTGAACACAAAGTATTATGCAAAGTTCTTCTTCTTTAAATTACTTTAAACGTATCCTTAAAGTCTGAAAAATGATCCCATATAAAACCTTAGTCAAAAAAAAAAAAAAAGAAACAACACAGAGGGAAGGAAATGATACCAGTGAAACATGAAAAACTAACAGGTAACAGTGATAGCTTATTAGTCTGCGACCTTAAGAAAGTTACTTAGCTATTTATTTATTTATTTATTTTTGTCTTTGAGACAGGGTTTCACTATGCAATTCAGGCTGGCCTTGAACTCACAGCAATCCTCCTACCTCAGCCTCCTGTGTGCTGGGATTACAGGCATGCGCCACCACACCCGGCTTACTTAACCTTTTAAAATTTCAGTAATAACCCCAACTCCTTGGAAGATTGTTGTGAGGATTTAGGGAAATTATAGAATGTAATGTAGGTAAAAGTTTCTGAACAGTGCTGGGGACAGATCTGTCCTCAGGAAACAAAATGAGTGACAAAGTTAAAGGGTAGGAGGTTCTCAAAAGGTTAAATTATACATAATACGGCACCATCCTTCAGATTCAATTTGTAAAGCAACTTAAAGTTTCACACCACTTTTGATTTAAGAAATCAACAATCTATTCAAGTAAACATTTATTTTTCTTTAATGATAAATCTAAAAGTATTATTACATAGTCCCATGAATCAGTAACTTAGAAAGTATTCCTGAAATTCTAAAATAAGACAGATTTTTCTTCAGAGGCTTTACCTAGGTTGCTTATATTACTGCCATTTCCTTTCCATTATTTAATGCAGAAAGGGGTTTGTGAGAATGCAAGTTTACAATCCTCAAAATTCTTTGTTTCCCCAAAATGTTTTCCATGGTTTGATATCCAGCACAGTTATGGATAATTTTAGGGCAACTATGGCCACAGAATTAGGACCACTGGTGCCAGTGGTGACAAACACTAGTGGGAGAAGTTTACAGTAAGACCTTCAATGCTAACTATGCTTTTGCTTTGATAGAAGTAAATGACATTCAGAACAAAGCCTGTCAAAGCTTTTATCTGAATGGGAGAACATCTGATTACCTACTATCTGCTTTTCTTTGTACTTCTCAACATAACAGCAATTCACTGAGAGCAAATTGTTAATTCGCTGGTTAATTCTACTTATAATAAGATGGTGGTGGCATTTAAAAGGAAAATAATATAAAAAGAATTCATTTATTTTGAACTTTTAGGTATATCGATTTATTTTCCACTGAGTTCAATAGGAGACACATAATTTGAATCTTAAAGTAGTGTAGTAAGGCTGATCCTTTACAAACATTATAGAATAAAATCTAGTAATATAAATTTTTCCAGATTTACTGGCAAGTATAACATCTGCTCATTTTGAGTAAAGCTGTTTCAGTTCAAGACAGGAGCAGCATTAGAAAAGAATAAGCTGGGTAAAGTACCTCAGTATTTTACTTCTGTCTTTCCCTATGAACACAGAATCATTTAGATATTTAATCTGTGTACCATCCTTATACTATGTCACTGTAGCACTTTCAGTAATTAAGCATTTTTGACCCACCAGAGAGAGAGAGAGAGAAATAGAGAGAGGAGAAAGGAATTTCACATGGTTCACCCAAGTAGTGAAATTATTTTGGGTCAGAGTAACTATGAAACTCTGGCTTTTTGCTGGAATTTGGATGCCTGGCATTTGTACAGCCTTTGATTTATATCATAGTCAATATTAGACAACTTGTGAGGTAAGACACTGGCCCTAAGATGTAAGCAAGAAAGCCGGCTCTGTGAAGTAGCCATCCCAGGCAGAAATCACTAAATCTCATTTTGCTGAGGGGAAGACAGTTTTTCACAATTTAGAAGGAACTGCCATCCTTTATCATATATATATTATACATACTCAATTATATGTATACAAATACAATCTTTAAAAATATTACCAGGATCAATAAGCTTTTTAAACAAACATTCATTACAGACACAAGTATGTTAACAACAGGCTAGTGATTCAAAGTGCAAATAAGGCTTTTAACACAGAAATTCTAGTTTCTCAAAAACTGTTTCTATTAAAAATTCTAGTATTTTTCTGGCTAACTTATAAAATATTTGTTAGGTTGTATTTATTTTCTCTAAAACCTGGTTCCCTCTGTACAAGAGAAAAAAATGTGAGTACTGTACTCCAGGTCCAGAAGGTCTATTTTTAAACCTGTTGGAATCCCTCTACAAATAGCTTTCTGCAAATAGCTGAATAGAGAACACAGATTAATTCCTTGATCTAATATCAAGACACAAGTGAGCTATAAAATTATTTGAGTTAGTTTTAGTTCACTGGGTGGTTTTATTAGTAATGAAAGATTTTAAACAAACACCCAAGTTTCAAACCTGTGTTTGCTGAAATGACTTCAACCGCTTCTTAAACCGTGACGGGAGAACAAAATCACAGCCCCTTGCCAGGAAAGCTAACTCTCCTCTTAAATCCGGGTCCCTTCGTAAAGATGTTTCCTTGATCATCATCTTTGAAAAGCGAACATTTACTTCGCAACTGTCCAGCACACTTCTGAAGATAGTCAGATTTAATAAGCTGTCAATCCTGTCAGGCAGAAAGGTATTTCTCTTCTTATCTCCCAAAGAAATTAAATTTAAGCATTGCGTTCTCCCAGCCTCCAGGGACCACAATCCATGCTTGTCCTGACATGTAGCTGGTTCCCAAATACAGCCTGTGGCTCCCAATACCTGCTCATAATTTTCAAATTAGAAAGACAGCCTGCAAAGGGCCTGTTCCTCCTTGTAGGTAGCTTTATGTCAAATTGACCTGCACATGTTGAGAATACAGCGCCTTCTGGGAAAGGAAGCACCCACTACTCTGAGTACCAAAGTTAGAAACATTACAGCTGGACCTAAAAATAGCAACTTCTCAGATAAAGCTAACTTCTTAAACTCAATATATGAGGTGTCACGAAATCCACATAAAGCAGTTTCTCCTCAAACTAGGAAAAAAAGAATGTATAGAACGTTTTCAACTTTCACTACTTAATATTTTATGAAAAGAGAATAAACTTCAAATTTGAAACTATTATTTTAAGAATTGTTTTTTATTTCTTATTTGAAGTGAACCAAATATTTCAAACCTTCTAGACCTTTCTAGTCCAAATATGGAGAAAAACAGAAACTTCTATCCTCAAATGGTAATTTACAAAAACATTTGTTGGTCTCAGTTTTTAAAATCTTTTTTTTTTTTTAAGCAGAAGGCTAGCTTAGTCATCAAACATACTTTTTTTTGAAGTTATAGCTGTATTTTGAAAATTTATTGACACATTTAAGAAAGTGGAATAACTGAATATCGTAGACAAGTTTTAGACACATATGACTGAATAAATTTAGCTAAATTAAGGGTATAAAAAAATCATTAAACGATGTCATGGTACATCCTGAATTTGTGAGACTTTTACCTTGAGGAACTTTAAATAAATCATCTTAGATTTAGAAAACACTGTATCATTTTACCATATATTAAATACTGGCATATATTAAATACAAGTAAATAATCAAGCATTTATGTTTAATATTTGGATTTCAGAATTTATTTTTAATCTCTTCATCCAGTATGTAGAGTTCTAGAAAATGTGCAACTAGTATCATTTAAAAAACAAAAAAGTAGTTTGCAATCTTCTTTTATTGTCTAATTTAGTGGGTATTAAATTCTTTAGTTTTCTGGTTGGGTATGGTGGCGCATGTCTGTAATCCCAGCACTCAGGAGGCTAAGGCAGGAGGATCACCATGAATTTGAGGCCAGCCTGGGCTACTCAGTGAGTTCAAGGCCAGGCTGGAATACATAGCGAGACCCTGTCTCGATTTAAAAAAGTCTTTAGTTTTCCATAACTTAAGTCATCTTTTTTCCTATTGATTTTAAGACACTCTAACAACTCTATAATGTGTATATGGGGCTTATGTCTATACTTGTGTTTTTAAAAAAATATTTTTAAGCTGTGGAACTTTAGCTCATATTAAATCTTACCTGAAAGCTTTCACTATGTACTAAGGTTAAAAGAAGATTACAGCTGGAAACCACTGGTTTTATGCTTCATTCCAAGTCTTTCTTATTTTCCCACTATTCTCTCTCTCTCTCTGAGCTTACACATGTTAACTTTTTTTTTTTTTTTGGGTACTGGGAATATGTTAACTTTTTTTTTTTTTGTGGGTACCGGGGGGGTCGACCTCAGGACCTCGCGCGCCAACAGGCACCCGTGCCGCTGAGCGATATCACCGGCCCCTTTTTCATATGTGGGATCCGGGAGTCGAACTCAGGCCCTTGCACTTGCAAGGCAGGCGCTTATGCCGCTGAGCCATCTCACCGGCCATGTTAACTTTTTAAGCTAGCTAGCTTTCCTGTATTTTTTCCTTACACTCGTTCCTAGAATACTCTTCCTTTTCTCATTACTTATCTCTAAGTTAAAATTAAAAAGTCTTACAAATGAACAGTCATTAGACTTATGATTTAATTAATTTTAAACCATACCCCCTCCTTCCATCACCAACCTATGGTTTCAGAGGGGTGAATTTTCATCCCTTTCCTGAAAATGCTCCCTTTCCTCAAATTATACATAACCTAACCATTCTTCAAAATCCAACTCAAATGTTACATATTTAGGTCCCTTACTGTAATCACTAACTTTGTATATACAATTCTTAATGAAAGACTGCACAATATCCTTAAATAGCCTCCACTTTATTTACTCTGTGGATTAGCCAATTTCTTGTAGAACAGAGCAACCAATGCCCATAACACACTGATGCATGCTAGTGGTTCACTTTGTTACGCTCTCATATTTCTAATCTCAGTAGCTAAGCTGCACACTTACTAAGAGTCAGTTCTTTCTGTCTGCAATTGGCTTGTGCTGGTTGAACTTTTCACAATAATAATGCAATCACATATTGTATAATGAAACGTGTAGAAAAGAGTAGTTTATAAAAAATTTTAAAACCAACTAAGTTTTACAAAGAGTAAAATTAAAATATTTTTGCTATAAAATTAGGTATGGGTATGATAAGAGAAAAATCACTAATATCTACAAGGTCTCTATGTTTAAACTGCTTCACTACTGACTTAAATTTCCTTTCTAAAGAAATGAAAACTAGAAATCAGTCCACAAATGTATTTTGAGTATGATTTATTTAAAGAAGGGTATCACAGAACTTATGAAATTTATTCTCAAAGAAAAGGGTTTGGCCCTATATCAAAAGACATCTGAGAAAGTAGGAAGAAAATGTTCAAATGGGAAGAGGAAGGGGAGGGGAGGGGGAGAGAAGGAAGGGAAAAGGAAAAAAAGAATAGAAGAACAAAAATAGAAACAAAACCTTTGCAAATAAGGAGGGAAAAAGGGTTGAAGGAAGGATAAGGGAATGGGGAAAAAAAGAAGAATCAAGATATATTACGCACAGGCACAAATTCCCTATGATGAATGTTATCATTATGTATATCAAAAGTACACAAGTAAAATTAAATTTAAAAAAATTAAATAAAAACAAAAAAAGACATCTGAATTAACACTTTGAATTAACATGTTTAAGATACAGATTTTTAAAATTAGTTTTTTTTTTGGTGGGTACCGGGGGTCGAACTCAGGACCTCATGTGCCATCAGGCGCCCGTGCCACTGAGTGATATCACCGGCCCTTTTTTCGTATGTGGGTCCTGGTAGTCGAACTCGGGACCTTGTGCTTGCCAGGCAGGCGCTTATGCCGCTGAGCTATCTCACCAGCCCTAAAAATTAGTTTTTATAGTTAGTTTTTATAGTTTATGATTTCCTACATATCACCAGACTCAACCATGTTCAGGTAAAGAAGCTTCTATTTGTTATACTTTATAATCTAATAATTATTTCCCGGTAGTGTCTAAATTCTTGAGGCAAGTTCAATTTTATAATCATTCACTCATTCAAATATTTTTATGATCACTATTATGTGCCAGACACTTTGCTGGGTGTGAGGATAGAGAGATGATAAGGAAGTGTTCTCTCTTTCCTCATCGCACCTCCTAGGATAACGCTGATTTGGAGCAAAGGACAAGAAATTCTTTTTATTCCATTTACTTCCTGTAACTCCCTGAAATTTCAAAATCATAACAGTGGTTAAAAGTCACAACAGTGGTTAACAGCTCCTCAAAGAAAAAAAGTTTGCTCTGTTGTTTCGTTTAAGAAATCATTTCTCTATGTCAGTGGTGGTGAACCTACAGCATGCGTGCTGCAGAGGGCTGTTGGTATCACTGAAAGCTCTAAAAGGTTCACTATCACTGGGTCTCTGTCTTTTGATTAAATAAGATCTAAGTTTTGATTTATTAAACTCTTTTCCAACAAATTCAGAAGGGAGAAGACCAGAACCTCTTAAAGGCTAAGAAAAGAATTGGTCTGTGTTAATAAAATTACTGACAGAGGAAGACTAGCATAAAATAAGCAAAATTTGCTTTTTACTTGCTTATTTGTGTTTTTATGGAAAACTTGGTTCTAGAAAGGAACAGATGACAACTGGAACATAGCACCTAAGAACATGGTTTTTAAAGTGAACTCTTCTTTAATGGAAAAGATCAAATAGAAGGGAATTTCATTGTAAATAAAAATGTGTTCTGTGACCTCTCTCCTCTCTTCGTCTGCTTTGGTCGCAAGGGAAAATGTCACAGGGGGCTGGAAGGTAAAAGGGAGAAGTTGTTTCTGGGTGAGAGTTCTCTGCTGGAGGGACTATCCAGAATAAGAAAGACTAGAGAATCATACACATAATTTATAAATTCAGCTTAAGAATATGGGAAATCAGGAGCAATGGGCAATTAAAATGGAAAGAGTCAATTCTGAGGGTCTTCCCAGTGTCCTTCTGGAATAAACTATGAGATCTTTTTCTCCTGCCCTCTGCAGCATATATCAAGTCTATCCCAAAAAGACCGCTGGCCATCAGTAGGTGCTTCCTGCACAGCCACATGAGTATTTTCTTGGTCTGAGACCCTGCACGGACACACCCTATCAGAAGATACAGGTAGTCCTATCTGGACCATGTGCTCAACCTGGATATCCAGGACAATTATAAGAGAGCTTGACTAAAGTATGCAAGAGACTGGTGCTCTCTGTGGTAGGTACGCCTAGGATTTAGCAGTTGTCACCTCAAGATCTAGCTGTCTAGACTGGGATTCCCTTCCATGCTTGCTCTAGAGGGAGATACAGGGAATGTTAAATTCCTGAGTATGGACTTTACAGGTTCCCTAGTACAGCTGTATGGAAGAGAGGCTGGCCTCTTCATTATCACCCTAAAAACGAATAATTTCTTTTAGGATGCCTTTTATTATCTCAAGCAAGAAAAGATCCCCCCTTACCATGTCATAAAAGGACCCACAGAACTTAGAAAAAGTTTAGAACAAGCCTGCATCTCAAGGAAGGTGAGAGGGGGAAGAAAGAACAAAATTCTGTGTAAGACCCAACACATTCTCTTTTTACAGAATTTACTGAGGCTTAGTTTGAAACTCAGGATAGAATTTTTAGAACCTTCCCAGTCCTCTTATAATTCTCTGACCCTCCCCTTTTGACTAAGAAGACCATGTTGATACACAATATTTAATTCTCCCTTTCAGGAAAGTGTCAGTTATACAGAACGTTTTAAGAAAAAATGGAGCCAGGTGCAATGGCACACACCTGTAACCCCAGAACTCTGGAAGGCTGAGGCAGAAGATTTACAAGCTTGAGCCCAGCCTGGCAACTTAGTGAGACCCTGTCTCAAAATAAAAAGGGCTGTAGCTGTAGCTCAGTACTAAGGTCCTGCATTCAAACTCCAGTAATACACACACACACACACACACACACACACACACACACACCACACAAAGGGCTGGGAACAGGTCAGCAGTAGTGCCCCTAGGTTCAATCCCTTAGTAATGGAACAAAGTGGAGGGGTTAATTATGCAGGAGAGAGAAAATCACTTTGAACATTTGTATGAAGAAGTAAATTACTTATTTTGATTTGTGTATGCAATGTGTCATGCCAAAATAAGTTTAGCACTTTATTCTATACACTAACACATAAAGTTGTTCACCAGCCTCAGTTGAAAGTGTTGAATGTGGTTACGGAGACTGAGATGATAACATTAGCTAAGGACTGAGTTAGGAAGGCCATTAGGACAATCTAGGCAACAAAGCTGTAAAAATCTGAGTGGCAGAAACACACTAAAAACCAAGGCTGGGAAATCAGCTCAGCCATGACAACTGTGCTGAGGTGAGTATCAGAAGTAGGTCCAGAAAGACAGCAAACAGTCACTCTGAAGTGACACCAAAAAATGTCCTCAAAAGATGCTACAGGACAAAAAAAGGTTATATATGAAAGAAGAGGTTGTGGCATATTAGAAACTTCTGATTTACAAAAGGAAGCTGGTTGTTTTAGGAAAAAAACTAAGTCAAAAGCCTTTCTCAGTTCACACAAAAATTTACACATGAATGTTCACTGCCACATCATTCATAATAGCCAAAAAGTGGAAACAACCCAAATGTCCATGTAATAATGGTGAATAAAATGAAAGGATGAACAAAACCTGGAATTCCAAATAATGGAATATTATTTAGCCACAAAAAGGAACAAAGTACTACTGGTACATGCTACAAAATGGTAAACCTTGAAAACATGCTAAGTGAAGTAAGTCTGTCACAAACGTATGATTCCATTTATATGAAATGTCCAGAGTGGGCAAATCCAGACAGACAGGAAGTACATTATAGCTACCAAGGGCTAGGGGGTAATGGGGATTGATTGCTAATGAATATGCATTTCTTTTCTGAAAACATTCTAGAATTAGATAGTGCTGATGGTTGTACAACTTTATAAAATATATGACAAACTGTGCACTTTAAAAGGATGAATTTTATTGTAAGTGAATTACAGTATATTTCAAAAAGGCTTTCTCACCTTGTAACTCTAACTGGCTAAATAGTTAAAAAGGGTGGAATCATATACTTTAAAATATCACTGTAAATAGGCTTGAAGAAGAAACTGACTATAAGCTAATGAGTCAATTACGCTTAATCCTAAAATTCCACATTCTTATCCTTTATGCTCTAACTTGCTGTTTTTCATTGTCTAATTAATGGCTTCTTCTGTATTATTAATGCTATTCTACTCTTAAATAATGAAATGCTGAGGAGTGAAAAGGAGGCCGAATGGGTGGTTATCCGTGTTTTCTTTGTTTTCAGCCTATCCTCTAGCTTTAAGTTGCAGCAAAATAGGAAGGCACATGTGTTACAGAAAATATCTAGTAAACATTTCTGTGCCATTCCATGACTAGTAACAGAAAAAGTACCCAAATCTATTATTTTTACTTTCAGTTTTTCAAATACTTGGAGTATAGGTAATTCCAGGATGCAGTACTGCAGGAAGAGAATGAAGTGTCTAAAATTACTAGGTGTAATAACTCAGATTCCTAGAATTTCTAGTTTCTGGAGTTTACCATTCTTCTTAATCAGTTTTTCTTTGTCCCTCTTCCCATGAGGAATTACTTCAGTTAAAAATTGCTTATTCTAAAGTATAATAATTCATTTCTGGTCTATAAATATGTTAGCTAAAGTTAGAAGGTATGGGGGTTTCCATTTTACTGACACGTAAAATGAATGCATGGGGAGGGAGACAGAGGGGGAGAAAGAGGAGAAGAAAGAGGGAGACAAAGGGAGATAGAAGAGAAAGAGGATTTCTCAGGAATTTTGAGTGCAACTTGAATTCATACATGTCAAAATGGAAGGCTAGAATTGATAGCCAAGGATACCCTCATGATATGATTATTATATTATAAATATAACAGATGATAGAGCTACACCTCTTAGATGCCACATTGCTTCCTGGGATAAACATCTAAACTGTGATCTCCAAAAGCAGACTATGAGAGGGGATGACAGGACCACCCATCAGACATAATCTAGATTAGCTACTGTTTGCTTATAATCTCAGAGGAAATGGCAGGACTCTCAAAGGTCTATATCTTACTCTTGGTTCTTTTTTTTTTTTTTTAATGTGGGTACCGGGAGTCGAACTCAGGACCTCGCGCTTGCCAGCAGGCACTTGTGCCGCTGAGCGATATCACCGGCCCTTTTTTTCCTTTATGTGGGTTCCGGGAGTCAAACTCAGGACCTCGCACTTGCCAGGCAGGCGCTTATGCTGCTGAGCTATCTCACCGGCCCTTACTCTTGGTTCTTATGAAGTAGGGAGACTGCAAGGCACAATGTGGTATAGTTAAGATTGTGAAGTGATCAGTTTACACAGGTATACCGAATTTCAGAAGATGGTCATATTAGGAAAAGCCTAGATTCAGGGGTTTAAGTCTGGATATAATAGTGGAATCTCTTTGGGTATCTTAGAAAAATTATTTTTATTATTTTGAGCACCCACGAAGTGCCAGCCACTAGTGTAGGTTTTTTTTTTTTTTTTTGTGGGTACCGGGGGTCAACCTCAGGACCTCGTGCACCAGCAGGCACCCGTGCCGCTGAGCAATATCACCGGCCCTTTTTTCGTATGTGGGTACCGGAAGTCGAACTCAGAACCTCGCGCTTGCCAGGCAGGCGCTTATGCCGCTGAGCTATCTCACCAGCCCCAGTGTAGGTTTTGGGATATAGTAATGAACTAAACATAAATAATATGTTAACTAAAATGACTGTCACCATATACTCAAATAGGTGAAGTCTGTGTTTGGCAATATGTTGAAAACAGTCTTTAATCTTAAAATTATTAAAGCTATTTAAAAATCTTAAGATTTTAATTTATACTTTCTAGTAATCTAGGCATGTTTTCTCCTCATTTGAAAGGTTTACACTAGACTTAAATATTATAGTTTTTTTTGAAAAAGTAGTCTTTCTCTTTATTCACTTCAAATCTTCCTCCTTCATTGAAGAATCTTCCCACCCACCTTTCATTGTTTCAATTGTAAAAACGGAAATTTTTAATCCTTGTTTTTTTAAAAATTAAGTAAAAATAACTAATTTTAAAGGGCTATTCAGGCTTATTATTGTAACCTGTGAATAACCATTAACATGTTATTGTCCCATAAGGCTAAAAACAGACCAAAAATAATTGTAATGCCATCAGCTGGTCTTAGCAAAATTAAGGTATCATTTATTACCTGAATCAGCAAATCAGCAGTTTCTTATTTTTTTTTTTTAAATACTCCATTATCCTCCATGTCAAAACATGTCCTCAGTAACTCATTCATCTGTGATTATGAAACTCTTTGGGGCTTCAGACACATCACTTATTTGCTTCTTTATAAGCTGTTCTCTTAACTCTTATTTAACTTGCTTGCCAGCCCATCTGCACACTTTATCCCAGAACCTATAGAGTTGTTCCCTGTCACATGGAGGCTTTGTGAAAAAAGTATACTGTATTCTGAAGATTCATTAGCCAATGACAGAGAACAACACAGTGAGAAAGTCTTCATGCAAAGAACAGAAAAAAAGAAAAGAGAATTTAAGACAGAAGATAAAAAAAGGGCTGGCTTAGGTGGAAAAGTCAGAGATTAATTGTGACTAAGGAGGACAGGGGAGTAAAGCTACCATCAGGATAATGCATGAAGGATTTACTGTACTCTGGGTTTATTTATTTTTTCAAAGTGATCCTCCTGCTGCAGCCTCCAGAGTTGCTGAGACTACATGTGCATACACACAACTGCACTCAGTACACTGAATATATAAACCACTGGTAGTTTTTGCTACTGATATTTAATAATGTTTCTAAGATTTCCAATGCATTTAACAAAATAGGACACTGAGCCTCATCAATAGTTGATTTTGCTGATCTACCATGAAATACTATCTAAACCAGGAGTCAGCAAACTTTCCATAAGTGGCCAGATAGTAAATATTTTAGGCTTCAAGATCTCTATTGTAACTACTTCACTTTTCAGGTAGAGCACAAAACCCACCACAGATATGTTAATGAGTAGGTGTGGCTGTGGTACTGTCAGCAGTAGGCTAGATTTGACCCCAGACTGCCCCGATCTAAACCAATATTCTCTTTATCAATTTCGCAGTATTTTCCTAATATTTTCTATTTGGCTCTCTTTCCCAAAAGAGTTTTGAATTTCATTTATATCTGGACAACAAACACTGCTCACTCTTGAGAAGTCATTTTGAAATTCACATTGAAATACTCATGACGTATAATACTGTCAAATCAATCTTTTTTTCATTCAATGTTATTGGAAAGCACTGCCCATTCACTACATTAATCAAAATGTTTTGAATAATTGGTAAATTTCCAACTATTCAAAAAGAAAAAAGGACTTAATTTAAAATTTAATCTTTAACCTACCTCTTCTATTTTATTACCTGTTACTCTGTTCATTTTCTCTGTATAAGAATAAAGTCATGAAAAACAACATTGTATAAAAACTTGTAGAAAAATACCAACTTCAGAATAGTAGTTACTTCTGAAAAAAGAAGAGAATACTAGGGATTTTAACTATATCTGAGATGATTTTTCAAAAACTATTAATATGATAATGAAAACACTAAAGCAAAGATCTAAAATATGGCAAGATACTAAACTTTGACAAAGCTAAGCGGTGGGTGATAAGAGTACTTTTTCTACCATTCATACTTCTTGCCTTTGTTTAACAGCATTGACGAACTATAGTCTATGGGCCAAATCTGGCCCACTGCCTGTTTTACACACCATCTTCTACCCCTCCCCGCTCTGCCCATTGCTGAGGATTAAACCTAGGGTGTTCTGCAACTTAGCTATATCCTGAGCTTTTTACTATTTTAAAATTTTGACACAGGTCTTGTTAAATTGCCCAAGATGGTCTTGAACTTGCCATCCTCTTGTCTTTAGCTTCCAGAGCATATGGGATTATAGGTATGTGCCACCACATCCCACTTGAAGTTTTTCTTTTTAAGACAAAGATCACTATGTGACATTGATTTTGTGACACACAAAAGCCTAAAATATTTACTGTCTCACCTTTCACAGAGAAATTTTGCCAACTCCTGGCTTAAAACGTTTCACAAGAAGAAAAAATTAAAAGAAAAAGGGAAGGCAATTAAATCAAGGAAGAATGGTTTGTCTTCTTGCATTAAGTATCATCGTGAATGATACATCTTCTCTTTAAATCAGTTTTGCATCAATGATTTTTCAACTTTTAACAATCAGAAATCTCACCAAGTTTTATTCTTTTCTATGATATTAAAACTTGTTTATAAGAAGAGTGAGAAATAGTATTTTTTTTGGAAATCGTATTTTAATCAGATTTTTATTTCAGTCCATACTTGTAAAAAACCCAGAAAGCTCATTTAAAGCCTAGCGTGGAACTATTAGCAGCTCTACTTAGGGATATCACCGGGGGCCTGTCAGTGCTTATGAGATTGGAGTAATCAGCAGGAATTTGTATCCTTTTTTTCACAGGAGACAACTGAGGAAGAGGGTTGAAAAACAACAAAACAAAACAAAACAAAACAAAACACAAAATGCTATATCACAGTAAGTGTTTCTGGCTATGATGGTGGTGAGATGTTGGATAGGTCATCAGAGAAGGTCGTAATTTTCTTTTAATAGACTGTTATGGGGTAAATAGTGAGTTAATACATCTAAATGCTAAATGCTTAGCGTGCTTTAGCTCATAGTAACTGGTAGATCTTAAGATATTACCATTTGGATATTGCTATATAGGTTTTTGTTTTCTTTACAAGATTTTAAACACACCAGTATTTTCTGTGACTATGAAAGGATATTTTATTTTTGAAATTAATTCCCAGTTTCTCTCCCAGTGACGACCCACGTTAATTAAAGATATTAACATTTGTGAATCAACAACTAAAGATACAACATTTGTGAATCAACATGTGAGACTTACACAGAGATTTTACAGAAATGCTCAGTGAACATCTGAAGATTTTTATACTCAAATCATTTTATAACCTTAAAGATGCATGGTTTTAAACTTTAATAGTCACTAGGAACTAAAAATGTGGGCCGGTGAGATGGCTCAGCGGCTTAAGCGCCTGCCCGGCAAGCGCGAGGGCCCGAGTTCGACTCCCGGAACCCACATACGAAAAAAGGGGCCGGTGATATCACTCAGCGGCACGGGCACCTGCTGGCGCGCGAGGTCCTGAGGTCGACCCCCCGGTACCCACAAAAAAAAAAAAAATGTGCACAGAATAGCAGTCACAAAATATATACCAGGTGAAACTATTCATTTGATCACAACCCACCTTCCTTCTCCTGCTCAAATGAAAAAATATATATATATAAAAGTTTTTTGGGGGGGCGGTTTTTTGAGACAGGGTCTCACTGTGCAGTTCAGGCTGGTCTTGAACTCACTAGGTAGCACAGGCTGGCCTTGAACTTGAGCTGATCCTCCTGCCTCAGCCTCTCAAGTGCTGGGATTACAGGCATGTGACACCATGCCTGGCATTCAAATGAAATTTTTAATAAGACTAAAACAATACATCACTTGATTTTTAACATGGCCACATAAATGTTACTCATAGTATCTTATTTTTGAAATAAAATTACTACACAATATTTATGAATATACAAACAGGCATAATTAACATGATGAAATACTGATGGTTCTACCACCCAGATGATGAAAGAGAACACTACTTATACTACTGAGTCACCCCAGGGAACTCGCTCTTCCTTGGTTATATATCCTTTCTCCAGGGTTAACCACTGTTCTAAACACTATATTTGTTGCATCCACGTATTTCTTCACACTTTTGTACAAATTTACTTATCTTAAAAATTCAAATCATTATTTTATAACTTATTTTTATGTCTGTGAATTCATACAAGATGACACATATGAACATTCATGTGACAGAGATCATGTTTACCAAATAGTCCAAATGCCTCTACACTTCCCAGCTTTTAAGATGGGAGCACTGGACTATGAGTAGAAGTTAAGTGTGTCATGTCTAGGACAAAGCAGTTAAAAGCATCATTCCTTTCTTCCTCTTCTTCAGTGAACTGATAAAACCACATATTTCAGATGGGTCAATGAGGCAACAGCAAGAACATGGAGCCTCCATTAGCCTGGGTCCTTGAATGAGGTGGTGAAGAGTCCCTTGATAACTCATAACCTGTGAAATGAGCAAGGAATAATCTTGTGCTAAGACACACATAGGTATATTTAGATGGGCAGATAACTGCCTTTCTGCAAGTATTCAGAAGCAATGCTACCAATAGGTAGATACATTCAAGTCTTCTGAAAATACTTTAAGGATTCTAGAATGATACTTATTCTCACTTGCATGGAAAAGCCAGTTTCATATGCTCTAGTTATTACCTTTTTGGAAAATCTATCCCACTAACAATACTTTTAGATACATGCTCACATTCTGCTTTTCTGGAATGTTACTTTTGTCTCACCAACAGAACTTTAAGCTCCTTAAGAATCATGTCCTTGTTGAATGAGGTGGACCATTCCTGTAAGCCCAGCTAGTTGGGAGGCTGAGGCAGGAAGAGCATAGGTTCCAATCTGAGCCCATCTGGCAACTTAATGAGACTGTACCTCAAAATAAAAAATAAAAAGGGGTGGGGACGTAGCTCAGTGCTAGAGTACTTCCTTAGGTTGTGCAAGGCCCTGGGTTTAATCCCCAGTACTGGGGAAAAAAATCATGTCCTCTCTTCTCTTGTATACTATTCTTTACTTTAGAGAAGTCTACATGGGCATGAAGTAAAGACTGGACCCGTGGTTGACTGGGAAGGATGAGAACTAATATTAAATGCCTACTTTCTGTAAGCACTGTTCTTCAGTACTTGTACTTCACATACACTATCTAGATCCTTACTATTTCCACTATATGTTGGGGATATTAGAGCTAGAAAGGTGTGGAGAGGGCAGTCTGTTTGACTCTAAAGACTTTACTTTTACTGACTGAAATAAGTGAGATCATTCCTAGTGTAAAACATAAAATGGCTAACAAAAATAGATGCCGTTTATAAATTCTGCAAATATTAAAACATTTCTTTAGAGACTGCTCAGGACTCAAGATTATTGGGTCTTACCTTGATCACTTCTGGGGTCTGCTGAATCAAAACCACTGAAGTAGCATCTTTGGGTTTATCACCAACGGGACCCTTACAGACTGATAAATTGGTCTTAGAGGAAGTTGTCAAGGTTTCCTGTAGAATTTGCATCATTTCTTTTTCCTGGGATAGGCTACCTCTGCCTGATTTGCAGTCAACTAGTTCTTGTGCAAAATCTTCAATACTTTCCAGAATCCGCAGTAAGAGGGCTCGATCCTCTTCCTCTATTTTGTGTCCACTGGTTTCAGTAATTCTTGATAGACAGGAAGGTGAGACTTTTTCCACAGGTGAAGAGACTTTAGATTTAGGCTCAGTGTCTACAGGGAGCTGACCAGTCAACTTACTGTGACTATTTAGAGAACTGGAGTTTTTACCCTTGGCAAGTGGCTCTCTTAGAGAGGTCTCCATCTTCTGTGAAAATGATTCCAAATCCATTAACAATTTATCTATCTCTTCCTGACTGTTGGAGTTAATAAAATTTCTCTGGTCTCCTGTTTCCACTTTAGGAACTTTAGATTTAGGGTCTTCTTCAGGTAGACAGACAATTGGTTTTTCAAATATCTTACCGATTTCATTTTGTATTGAGGCAGAAGAATTTTTAAGATGAGTACCATAGTCTGAAAATTCTGCTCTATGTTCATTTACCTTTAACGACTCATGACTGGGCCCATTCTCTGTCGTTTGTCCTTTATTTAATAATGCCTTCTTTCCATCTGTCTCTTCTTCAATGTAAAGAGTTTCCATTAAGTCTCCAGAAGAAACATTCTCCAAAGGGTTCATGGTTAATGATGGTGATTGAAGCTGGACAGCTTTTAAAGTTCTGGGATCATTTACCTCCAAGTTATATAAGGAATTTGTAGAGTTGTTTGGGATGGTTTTTACAATGTTCATTTTCCTAGAATTATGCTTGTCATCTTGGAATTCAATAGTTTGAAACTGTCCAGCATCAGGGGCTGAGAGCTGGACAACATCTTCATATTTAGGGGGCTGTTCAGTGCCATATATTGGTGAGAAGGGAGTCAGCTGTAAGCTAGGCATATTACTGACTAGTTCTGTTAAATCTATAGACTCATTATGCCCAGACTGCATGAATTCAAATGGTAACTTTTTCAGATAGGATGCTAACCTGGTCATTACATTCATATAAACAGTTTCAGAACTAGAAATTGTATCATTACCACTTCCTTCATTGATGCTACCTCCTGATTTTTTCTTTATGCATTGTTTTATGATATCTGTGCATTTTTTCAAATCCTCAGAGCATTTCAGTAAGATGTCTAAACACATTTTTATGTCTGTGCCAGAAGAAAAATTATCTATCTTATGTTTTTCCAAAATCTGAGTAACCAGGTCTTCTTCAGAGAAGTTTTGAAGAAGCATTGAAGTTAAGTTCGTCTCAAGTGAGTTTCTATGAGACAAAGATTTTTCCTCAACTGAGGAACTCCTGAGTAAACCAAAGGATGGAGAGGTCTCATCATTGTTATAATGGCCACAGAGCAAGTCAAAGTCAACTGACCTCCTGTTAAATGAGTCAGACTTAACTTTCCTTCCCTTTTTGTAAGCCACAGGGTTAGTGTTTTTTAATTTTTCAAATGAAAATTCCTTTATTTTCCCACTGGCAAAACTGATCGCTTCTCCCGCAATGTCCTTTAAATTACAGCTGTTCTGAAATGTAGACGTTCTCTTGACCCTGGGTACGCCTGTGAGGACCTGATGGGGATAGTCACCCTCTGCTGAGGGAAGTCCATTTTCATGGGGTAGAAACACAGAATTCAGATCTGCATCTTTGAACTGAGACACGGGGATGTGCAAGAGGTCTGCACAGACACTGTGATGTATCACAATGCAGTCAACTCCATGAGTGAAGGTATGGCAGGTTCCAGTGCAATAATGTATAGCTTGCTCCAAACGTCGATCTATCACCACACTGCTGTAGTGGTTCACAGTACTAACCACCAGTCTGTAAGTTGCTGCCATATCATCAAATCCACCGTGGTGGGACTTGGAACTTTCTAGAACTTGATTTAAGAAAAGTCACCTAAATGACACTTAGCTGAAAATATATTTAATGACAGTATTCTGTGGGTACAAATATGACTTCCCACAACGGGAAACCATTTAAATTTGAGGTTTGATTAACTATCAGTATACAGTAGCCGCTGCACATGTGTGCTTGTATTATCAAGTCTAATAATTTAATAATTGTTCACTTTAATTTAGTAATATGATACAACTAGATTATTTTTATGAAAGAATATCCTTTTAGTTCTTCAATGGTTCTACAATGCAGAAATTTATTGTCATAGATTTACTGTCATAAACCTCAGTTCATAGTATAGATGTATTGTGATAACTGAGTCCTCCAAAGGTTTAAATGATCCATTTTTCTGTGAACGACAAACCTATAATAAAAGAAGAAAATAATTTAATACAAGAACTTTTCTTTCTTTGTATCCTATATGCAGTTAATTACTAAGCTCTATTCCTTACTACTAATTGCTGATACTCAACAGAGGCCTTTTTTTGGTCAGTCTACACTCCTTACTACCTAGGAGTAGTATTACTTCAACTCTGCCTTGTTGTATCTTCATTCCAGTTGGAATTTCTTATCCCACTCTCCTTGCCCCTCTATATGACTCTTAACAAATTTAGATTTAGACAGCTTTCACATCATTCATAGCTCAGGAATTCACATTCTGATTCACTTTCAAGCCCTATGACATCTGTTCTCATCAACTTATATCTGAATTTTCCATTAACAATGTATATCTGTATCTTATGTTACCAGCCTTTGCTTCCATCAATCTAGCATTCTCAAAGACCGTTAACATGCAGTGCCTGGTCATGATATTGAAACTTCCTCTATACATGGAAATTATTCTCCCAATATCTTCTCTTTTCCTATTTAGAGAAAAACTACATTACTGTTCCTGATCATATCTTCCAGAGTCTGTCTCATACAGATGTCTGTTCATTAAGGAGACAGAATTTATGTAACAATTCTCTTACTTAAAAAAAAACAAAAAACAAAAACCAAAAAATCTTTAAGACATATCGTTGCTTTCCAGAAAGGTTCTATCAATGTATCTATTCAATCAACAATTTTTCCTTTCCTGGCACTGCTGATCAAATCCATGGGTGTGTTACCCCTAAGCTACACTCCCAGTTTTCTTTATTTTTTATTTTGAGACAGAGTCTCACTAAGTTGTCCAAGCTGGACTTGAATTTGCAGTCCTCCTGTCTCAGCCTCCCAAGTAGCTGGGGGTTACAAGCATGCCCTGCCACACCCAGCTTCAATCAACAAATATGGGGTTCCTCCTATATGCCAAGTGTTAAGTGCTAAGGATATAGCAATGAATAAAATACGGTCCTTAAGGAGCTGACCATATAGTTGCAAAAAAAAAAAAAAAAAAAAGTAAACATCTAATTTATCAAATGGTTGGTTATATGTGTTATGGAGAAAAATGGAGCAAGGCAGGGCTTAGAAAGGATGAAAAGGTGCTGTTTTATAAAGGGAAGTCAGGGAAGACCACACTGACATACAAACAGACATCTGAAAGAAGAGATAGAGCAGGCCAAGGAGCTGTTTATTATAAGGTAAGTCATCTTAGGCAGAGTAACCATAAATGCAAAGGCCTTGAGGTAGGAGCATGCTTGATTTACTAGTAGAGTGACCAAGAGGCTATAAAGTGGATGGAGAAGAGAAAGGAGGAGAATATGGGAGAAAAGGAGAGAAAGGAAAGGTGGGAGTCTACATCATGCAGAGTCTATACCATTACAGTGAAATTGGCTTTAACTCTGAGTGAGCTGGCAAACAACTGATAGCTAATGAACAGAGGAATGATACGATCAGCTTGACATTTTAAATTGATGAATTTTGGTTGTTCTAGTCAAAGATGTAGAGAAGCAAGATAAGAAGCAGGTAACAACTTCTGCAAAAATGGTGAAGTGGTAAGCAACAACTCAGCTTCTCCAAGATTCAGAATCCAGACACTGGAAAACAACTTGGGGAAGAAAAAAAGGAGGGAGGTAGATCCCTGGGACCCAGGAAGGACCTGAAGGGAAAATTGGAGCCTACAATGATACTGAAAAGACAAAAACACAACATGGAAAAAGAAGGGGAAATCCACGCTTTCTTCCTGGCTCCTGGCTCATGGCTCACAAAAAAGGAAGATCGAATCTACAGAGACACAGTGAAAACAGGGCACTCCAGAGGCCTTCGGGGAGAAACACAGCAGTGGAACAGAGCGGTGGATGCTGTCTGCCACAACAGCCAGTGAGTGACTCTAGTCCAAGCACCTGCCATATCCCCTGGAGAGAGTGCTCAGAGGCCATTTCAGGGAGGGGTTCGACTCAACCCAGGACTCAGCTGCTGTAGGGGCTTCATTTTAGGGCTCCCAGTGGTGTGTTCCCAGAGTGACTGGCTGAGGGACAGCCATGGGAGATAGCCATGATCAGAGTACTAAGGGACACACCCAGAGAACTTGGTTGCTGAGCTAACTACACTGCAAATTAACCAAGGCAGTCAGATCTTGGTTCTGTGGTAAAGAATTAAGAGTTAGCCACACCAAAATTACATCACTGAAGAGCACCTAAGGAGTTCTCTACACTAGTAACAAAATCTTTAGATTATAAGCATCCACAAATCTCTGCACAAAACAAACAAAAATAATAGAAACATGAGAAGACAAGGCAACAAAATGCCTCCCAAAATTCCCAACTTCCCTGAAGCCAATCCAGGGGGCAGCAAGGGGTAGAATAATAGAAGCCACACACCCAAATTATTTGAGAGGATAATAGAGGAGGTTAGAAAACAGCTCAGAGGTACTCAGAGGAATTAGAGAAGATATAACTAAACAGAAAGTGGAAGTAATAACCAAAAAGATGCAGGAGCTTTCAGAAGACACAAATAAAAAGATAGACAAAATAATACAAAACATGAATGACCAGTTTACCAAAGAATTAGAATCCATGAAAAGGTTTCAATCAGAAATTCAGGAGATTAAAATCACATTGAAAGTACGGGCAGCAGAAATGACCAATATGAGGGCAGAATTTCAGTAGTAGATGACAATAATGCCTTCAAAGCCAGTTACTCAAAGACACCTTAAAAAGAAAAAAAGAACATGAAAAATGGATCCAACAACTGCTATATGATGCAAATACTAACCTAAGAAAAATTTGAATAAATGAAAAATCAGAGGACAACACAAATGGCATAAAAAAACCGTTGATAAAAATAATGGCAGAAAACTTTCCAAATACAGGAAAAGAAATAAACATACAGGTAAGTGAGGCATATAGAACACCAAACAGCCATGACCAAAAGAGATCTCTCCATACCACATTACACTCAAAGTACCAGAAGTCCATCATAGGGACAAAATCTTAAAAGCTGTTAGAGAAAGGCAACAAATCTCATATAAGTGTAAACCCATCAGAATAACAGCATACTTCTTTAAACAAACTTTAAAGGCCAGGAGGGCTTTGAGTGAAGTGTTTCAAGACCTAAAAGGTAACAACTTTCAACCCTGACTTAATGTTTTCTGCAAAACTTCCCTTTAAAACTGACAAAGAAATAAGGTATTTCCTTGACAAGGAGCAGCTCAAGAAATTCATGACCTAATGTCTGGTGTCCTGAATAACTAACTTAAAGATAGTAATACGTAATGTATTAACCATTGTTACCCTCCTATTATGTTTGTTTGAAAATTTGTTCTTCTTTTGATTTGTTTTGTTTTTTCTTCTCTTTAAAATAAAAAAAAAAAAAAAAAAAAAGAAATTCATGACCACCAAACCAGCATTACAAAAAATTCTCAAGGATATACTAGAAAGGATAATAAAGCCGGCAATGCCAATAAGTCAAAAAGAATGAATATACCTGGTGATGTGAATAGTTAAGCAAAAGGAAAAAAACAAGGAACAGCAACAGGAAAATAATGCAACCAAAGAAATAAATCAGTAACTTTCAGTAATAATTCTCAATGTCAATGGTCTCAATTCCCCAAACAAAAGACTGGCAGAATGGATCAAGAAACAAAACCTGACAATATGAACTATATAAGAAACATGTTTAATTAAAAAAAAAAAAAAAAAAACTCACAGATTAAAAATCAAAGGATGCGGGGCCAGTGAGATGGCTCAGCGGCTTAAGTGCCTGCCTGGCAAGCGCGAGGGCCCGAGTTCGACTCCCGGATCCCACATACGAAAAAGGGGCCGATGATATCGCTCAGCAGCACGGGCGCCTGCTGGTGCGCGAGGTCCTGAGGTCGACCCCCCGGTACCCACAAAAAAAAAAAAAAAAAAAAAAATCAAAGGATGGAAAACAATATTTTATGCAGCAGCAACCTAGAAAAAAGCAAGAGTTGCTATACTAGTTTCAGACAAAGTATATTTCAAGCCAAAACTGACCAGAAGAGACAGGTCATTACATATTGCTAAGGGAACAATTCAACAGGAAGAGTTAATAATTATAAACATATACACACTAAATACTAGGGGCCGGTGAGACGGCTCAGCGGCTTAAGCGCCTGCCTTGCAAGCGCGAAGGCCCGAGTTCGACTCCCGGATCCCACATACGAAAAAGGGGCCGGTGATATCGCTCAGCGGCACGGGTGCCTGTTGGCGCGCGAGGTCCTGAGGTCGTCCCCCCGGTACCCAAAAAAAAAAAAAAAAAAAAAAAAAAAATAAATAAATAAATAAATAAATAAATACTAATTCACCCAGCTTCATAAAACAAACTAATACACACACAAAAAAATTAGATAAACACCAATACTATTGTAATGGGGGACCGCAATACCCCACTGTCACAAATGGACAGATGAACTACACAAAAATCAAGAACAACAAAAAACTCAGAGTTGAACCAAACCTTCAAACAAATTGACTTAAGAGATACCTACAGATTGTTCTATCCAACAATAGAATATACATTATTCTCAGCAGTACATGGGACTTTCTTCACAATAGACCACATACTAGCCATAAAGCATGCTTAAGTAAATGCAAACAAATAGAAATTATCTCATGCAAAGCTGCAGTGATAAAAACAGCACAGTATTGGCAAAAAAAAAAAAATAAATAAAACAAAAGAAAAAACACTTGTGAATTGTGCTCACTTTGGCAGCACATATACTAAAAACACTTGTGAATCAATGGAACAGAATAGAGGATGCAGGAACAATTCCAGGCACACTCAGCTATGTTATCTTTGACAAAAGGTCCAAATCTTTTTGCTAGAGGAGAGAGCCTTTTTTTTTTTTTGTGGGTACTGGGGGTCGACCTCAGGACCTCGCGAACCAGCAGGCGCCCGTGCCGCTAAGCGATATCACCGGCCCCTTTTTCGTATGTGGGTTCCGGGAGTCGAACTCGGGCCCTCGCGCTTGCCGGGCAGGCGCTTAAGCCGCTGAGCCATCTTACCGGCCCCGGAAAGAGCCTTTTTAACAAATGGTGCTGGGAAAACTGGCCATCCACATGTGGAAGATTGAACCTAGACCCATATCTCTCAACATGCCATAAACTAAAATCAAAATGGATCAAAGATCCCTTAGAACAAAAACAATCTACTGACAAAATAAGTAAAACACTAAGACATAGGCATGGGCAAAGACTTTCTGAAGAGAACCCTGGTTGTACAAGAAATAATACCAAGAATCCACAAATGGAATCACATTAAAGCTTCTACACAGCAAAGGAAACCACCAACAGATTGGAGAGACAAGATACAGAATGGGAAAAAAAAATCTTGCCAGCTACTCCTCAAGGGACTAATAGTTAGAACATATAAACACACATGAAAAATCAGACCCCTCCAAATTTAAAGACCCAATCAGAAAATGGGCATCTAAAATGAACAGACACTTCCCAGATAAAGAAGTACAAGCTGTCAATAAACACATGAAAAAATGTTCAATATCACTGGCCATTGAGAAATGCAAATTAAAACAACACCAAGATTCCATCTCACTCCAGAAAGAATGGCTATCATCAAGAAATCAACCAATAACAAAAGCCATTAAAGCCACATGGAAAAAGGAACCCTTCTTCATTGTTGGTGGGAGTGTAAACTGATACAACCACTACGGAAATCAGCATGGAGATTCCTTAAAAAACTAAAACCATTTGACTTAGCTATTCCTTTTCTAGGTATCTTCCCAAAAGGGTTAAAGACATCATACCACAGTGATGTATGCATACTCATGTTTATAGCACAATTCCTTACAGCTAAATTTTGGCAGCAGCCTATAAATCCATCAACAGATAAATGGATAAAGAAAATGTGGTATTTATACACAATGGGCATAAAGAAGGATAAACTTGAGTCATTTGTAGGAAAATGGATGCACCTTCAGACCATAATGTTCAGTGAAATAAATCAGACACATATGCTTAAATATTGCAGTTTCTCTTCTATGAGAAAATCAATATATAAAGTGTAATATAAAGGATAAAAAGAAAAAAGAGAAAAAAAGTTACTATTATCTAGCATGGGTAATGTACCTAAAAGTGTACCTTGATTTAGTGTAATTGTCTTATTCTTACGTCCTTTATAAGTTTTTTGGCCTATTAGGTTATTAATCTGAAAATATGATAATTAACTTTATTTATTTTTTTTTGTGGGTACCGGGGGGTCGACCTCAGGACCTCGCGCGCCAACAGGCACCCGTGCCACTGAGCGATATCACCGGCCCCTTTTTCGTGTGTGGGTTCCGGGAGTCGAACTCGGGCCCTCGCGCTTGCAAGGCAGGCGCTTACGCCGCGGAGCCATCTCACCGGCCCCCAGATAATTAACTTTATAAGGACTTATAAGATAAATAAATGAATCTAATGCTGGTAAAAAAAAAATGGGTATGGAGAGGAAGGGAAAAAAAGAATTGAGATGTGTTATGTACACGTACTAATTCCTCACAATAAATGTAATCATTATGTATTGCAAATACATAAGTACTAATAAACATAAAAAAAAAAAGGGGGTAACAAGTCATGTATAATTGCAATGAGCTACACAGTAAAACATGGGGGTGCTTAGACCAGGAAAGTAACAGTGAAGATGTAACAGCCAACATGATTTGCTGAAGGACTGTTGCATTAAGGATAGTGCAGTAATACAATAACAAGGAGATCAAGATTGCAGTACAGGCAAGTGTAAGTTTTACTACACCATCACTAGCATTGGTGTTTTAACAAAAAAAACTTTACCTATTTAATACTGAGAAACAGAGCTGCATTGTTTTATATTTTCTTTAATTCCAGAAACTATGTATTTTGTTTACTTTTTGGCAAATTGTCTATTCTTATCCTTTACCCATTTAGGTATTTGGGAACTTAGTGAATACAGAAAAAATACTATTAATTCTTACTTTGTTGAATTCTCATTCCGGTTAGAGTATTAATTGCTGGTTCTCTGGATTCAATGTTTACTCTGTTTTTGTGTCAGTACCACACTACTGTAATTACTATTGTCTTAAGTTCTACTACCTGCCAATGTTCTCCATTCCCCTAATTATGATTCTTTTTTACCCTCCAAATGTTTTTTGATGGTATTCCAGATAAATTGCTGAAGTGAGAATTTCAAGAAAAATCCTACTGGAATTTGATCACAATTGAAATATATTTACCAATTATTTTGAAGGAACACTGACATCATTATAATATTCAGATTTTCTACCCAAGATGATATAAAACTTAATTCTGATTTTTTTTTTTCCTCTCTCTTTGTGGTTTTCTTCAGGTAGGCCATTCCCTGTCTTTGTTCCTTAGTAACTTTGTTATATAAATGGATCTTGAGCGACTTCCTTGTCTCCAAATCTCAGGTGGTAGTTTATACAAAACTATAAATATACTCAGGAAGGATGAAACTAAAGCAGAAAGATTTCTTCCCCACTAATAGGGATTGAACCCAGGGCCTTTGCACTGAACTATATCCCCAGCTCCCCCCATCCGCACCCCACTCCCAACCTTTTATTTCATTTATTTATTTATTTTTTGTGGGTAACGGGGGTCGACCTCAGGATCTCGCGTGCAAACAGGCGCCCGTGCCGCTGAGCGATATCACCGGCCCTTTTTTTGTATGTGGGTTCCGGGAGTCGAACTTGGGCCCTTGCGCTTGCCAGGCAGGCGCTTATGCTGCTGAGCCATCTCACAAGCCCCCCAACCTTTTATTTTTTTTTTTTTTGTGGGTACCGGGGGGTCGACCTCAGGACCTCGTGCGCCAGCAGGCGCCCGTGCCACTGAGCGATATCACCGGCCCCTTTTTCGCATGTGGGATCCGGGAGTCGAACTCGGGCCCTCGCGCTTGCAAGGCAGGCGCTTACGCCGCTGAGCCATCTCACCGGCCCCATCATGTAAATTCTTAAGCAGCTATAAAAAGTTTTCTCTGAACTTTTAGAAAGCAAAGAGGTGAAATATTTCAGTAGGCCTATAATCAAAACAACTGGTTAATAATGTGATGGGAAGTACAAGAAAGTATTCATGTTATATTGGAATTTGAACTAGTCAAAGAATGGAGAACATATGCTATACAATAAGACATCCTGAATGGATAAAAAATTCTTCATCTATACTTTAAATGTGGCTAGGGCAACTGAAGCATTGGATTTTATTTAATTAAAACATATTAAGTTGAAAAATCATTTTACACTCACATAGAAGTTGCCAAAAAAAACAAAAAAGAAAAAAAGAAAAAAAGAAATGGTAGAGTTCCTGGGAACCCCTTCCCTAGTTGTCCACAGTGACAATAGCCTACATCTCAGCAGTACAATGATCAAAAGCAGAAAACTGACAGTACTTTGTTTCAGTGGTACTGGGGACTAAACTCAGGGCCTTTGCACCAAGCTGTATCTCCAGCCTTTTTAAATTTTTTTGTTTTCAGACTAAGTTTCTAAATTGTCCAGGGTGGGATCAAACTGGGATTATAACTGTGCACCACCATGTCTGGCTGATGTTAGTACTGTTAACTATAGAACTTACTTAGATTCTGCTAGTTTTCTAGGCACTCACTCATTCTTACTTCTCTCACTCCCTTTCTTCTCTAATAATTATCACAATCAGGATACACTGTTCCATCCCACCCCTCAAAAAACCTCTCATACTCCCCTTTTATAGTCATATACTCACTCCACCAGAACTCCTGGAAAACACTAAACTGTTGTTCTCTATCATTATCATATTTCCTAACTAATTAAATGTTCAAAGCTGTCCTAGAAGACCAGCTGTGATGCTTAATTTTATGTATCTACTGGGCTCAGTTATGTAGCCCAGGTATTTGGTCAAACACTATTAATGGATGTTTCTGTGAAGGTGTTTTACAGGTAAGATTAACATTCATATCAATGGACTTTGAGTAAAGCACACTAACCTCTATGAGGTGGGACAGGTGGGCCTCATCTGATCAGTTGAAAGCCTTAATAGAACAAAGACTCATCTTCCCAGAGCAAGAAGGAATTCTGTAGGTGGCCTACTTTTGGCTACACTTACCTGAATCTTCTGCCTGCTGGCCTACCATGCTAATTTTGAATTTGAACCTAAGGAAGGAAGGAAGGAAGGAAAAAAAAAAGAAAGAAAAAAGAGAAAAGGAAGGAAGGATGGAGGAAAGAGAAAGAAAGAAAAGAGAGAAAGGAAGGAAGGAAAGAAGTATGAAAGGAAAGAAAAAAAGAAAAGAAAGAACCTATGTATGTTTTATATGGAATCATACAGTATGTAATCTTTTGAGCCTGGCTTCTCTCACTTAAAATCTCACATTATCATATACATATCAACAGCCCACCCTTTTTATTATTGAGTCATTTTATGGTTACAGCACTGCTTACCCATTCGTCCACTAAAGGGTATTTATGTTATTTCCAGTTTTTTACTGTTACAAATAAAGCTGCTATGAATAATAGTGCACAGCTTTTGTGTGAATACAGTTTTCACTTTTCTAGAGTATATAACTATAGGTGTGACTGCTGGGTTGTATGGTAAGTATATCTTTACAAGAAACTATCAATCTGTTTACCAGAGTGGGTATGCCATTTTATATACCCACCAGCAATGTATGGGGGACCTGGTTGATTCCATATTCTCCTAAGTGTTTGGAATTGTCAATATTTTCTATTTCAACCACTCTAAAATATGTGCTATTTCATGGTGGCTTAATTTACATATCCTTAATGGCTAATGACTTTGAACATCTTTTCATGTGCTTACTGACAAGCCCCAAATCTTGTAGAAGTGTCTACTTAAACTTTTACTCATTTTAATTAATTTTAATTAAAATAATCATATGAAGTTAGTGATTAACATATTAGAGCAATTCTAAATAATAGAAAAACAACTTCCAGAATTTCTTTAAAAACAAATACAAAAAGAGATGTAGTAAAAATAAAGATAGGTTTTAAAAATGAAATCTGGCTAATCATGAGTTATCTTACCAAAGAAAAGATGAAAGGAATACTTAAGCTAATTATAAATTTATGTCCTTCAGTTTACGTTTGAAAGGACACAAACAGCTAACACCAAGGGGTAGCCCCAACAATCAATGAAAAGTCTATAATCTAAAATGACTCAAATTTCAAAAATGCCTCCCCAAATTATTATTTCCCTGGTACTTGGACCTGACTTGTAGGAGTCAAGTTCTATCTTTTTATTTTAGACTATAATTCAACTGATGTTCAGATAGGATTATGGAATCGAATCTTACTTTTCCCGTTGCTGAGACAAAATACCTGACAGCCACAAAGTTAAAGGAGGAAATGTTTATTTCAGTTCAGTTTGTAAAGGTTTCAGTTCATTGTTGGTTGGCTCCAAGGCAGGGTGGCACGGCAGAGGGGTATCACAGAGGAGAAACAGTCCATGGCAAGCAGGCAGGAGACAGCCAAGCAGCAAGCAGCAAGCAGCAAGCAGCAGCAGCAGCAAGCCTGCCTTCTTTCTGTCCTTTATATTCCATACAGGCTGAAAGCCTATTGATTGGTGCCACCCACACCCAGGGTGGGGCTCCCAGTATCACACCCTTAATCTACATTTACACACCCTAATCCAACCAATTTTTGAAACTCCCCACCTATGACCACATGCCCCTGCTTTTGGGCAGGAGACATCTAGACACAAGCCATAACATAATCCAAGAATTCTCAATCAGAAATACAACCCAACTCAGAACCAAGATGCTACTGTGTATATGAATGAAAACCAGGCTATATGGGTTTGAATCCCAACCCTACCACTTACAAGGACAATCTAGCCTCCATAAATAGGCCAAATTTATATTTTACTTCTAATATCAGTGGCAGCATATCACGTTCTCCTGGAGTAATCCCACTATTCAGTTTTTTCTAATCTGATAGTTTAAAAACTGGAAGCACATTGTCTTAGTTTGCAGTTTCTTGATTACTGTTGAGCCTGAACATCTTTTCATTTACTAGACATTCTGTCTCTTCATGTTCTTTATTTTGAGGGGGAACATCTGACTGAAGAGTCAAGAAGACTTCCTTTTTTATTTTATTATTATTTTTGCAGTATTGGGGATTGAACCCTAGGCCTTTGCACTGAACTATACTCCAGTCCACCCACTCACCCACTCTCTCCCCCTCCCTTCCTTCCTTCATTTATTATTTTGATAGTCATTATCATTTTGAGACCTCTACCCAGATGGGATTTGAACTTGTGATCCTTCTGTCTCTGCCTTCCAAGTGCTGGGTTATAGGTATGCATCACTGTGCTCAGCAACACTGGCTTCCTAAAATAAAGGGATGTACTGTATGTATATAGTGTTAAAGGATCAATGAGAGTTAGATAAAAAGGAAGAGAACAATACTCTAGGCAGAGGAAAACATACGTGAGGGTTCAGAGGCAAAACACAGCAAGTACAGTGAATCCAGAAGTACAGGCAGTTCCAGCTGGTTTCACTGTGTGTGTGTGGGGGGTTCCAGCTGATGTCTAGAGGCCACAAGAGAGGAAACCAGAGACCAGGAGGACTGTATCACAGGCTGCCTTGTATGCTAAACTAGACAGAGTGAGCTTTATTCTGAAAGCTATGGGAAAAACAAAGATTTAGGCTGGGGAGTAACATGATATTTATGCTTTAGAAAGAGCCTCCTAACAGCTGAGTGGAAGACAGACAGGGATCAAAATGGAGGCATGGAAATCAGTCAGGAGGCTACAATAATAATCCACACAAGAAGTGGTAAGTATCTAAACCCAGTAGGTGGCAGTAGTAACAAAGAGGAGGGTTCAATCCTCAGATTAAAAAAAAAAAAATGACATAATACTAACTCTTCTAACTTTAAGCAAAATAAATGTAAGCACAAGAAAACTGTAAAGTGGAAAGAAGAAAATCTTAGAAATTTTCACAAAAGAGGCAGTAATTTGAAAGTAAAATCTGGTTAGAGTAAGAAAGCAGCAGTCTTCAAATAATTAACTTCATCTTCCATAGTTTTTTGCTGGTAGACAGAAATAACTGATTGACCTTGTCACTTGTTACCTTGCTAAATTCACTTATTGTATTTTATTTTGATTTGTTTTTGGTAGATTCACTGAGACTGTATACACAGACAATCATGTTGTCTGAGAACAGTTTTATTTGTTCCTTTTCTACCTTACTGCCTTGCTGCCTCATTGGTTATGAGCTCCAGAACCATACTGAATAAAGAAGTGAGTCCAGAAATTCTTGTCTTGTAGCTGATCTTAGGGAAAAGTATTTAGTTTTTCACTATTAAATATGATAATAGGCATAGGGTTTTTTGTATATGCCCATCATTGGGTTGAGAAAATTCTATTTCTAGTTTGTTGGGAGCTTTATAAAATCTCTTCTGTGTATTTAATTCTGTCAAATATTTTTGCTGGAGCCACTGAATGATAATGTAATTTTTAGCCATTATTTTGTTAATATGGTGAAATAGGGATGAGAGCTGAACTTCATAGTTATTTAATGAATGATGAACTAGCAAAAAAGTATGTATTTAGAAATATGAAGATAAATAACAAAAAATAGCAAGGAAAATTTGTTCAGTATGTAGTTGTCTCTAAGGAGCTGGCCTAGTTGAGAGTGGAAACTTCCTAAAAACCTTTTGAAATCGATAGCCAAATATGTCAATTAATATTAAAATATTTGTAACAAATTTTAAAAATTAAAAATCAGTGCTAGGGAAATGTGAAGATGAAGCTGAAACTTGATTATCTGTATTAAGGCCAGTTGGAGGTCCAGGGTACAGGGAAAGTGAATTCAGCTTCAAGAATGGCTTGCTATAGTGAGACATTCAGAAAATACTCTTCATGCAGTTGGATATACTTGGCAGCAAAGACACAGGAGTTGAAGATAAAGATTTAAGAGTAAGCATCAGGTAAGGGTTTTAAAAACCACAAGAATGCATGAGACTGAGCATGCACAGTGTGAGAAAAGGGCTGAGGACAAAACTGTGAGGAAGGCTAGTACATGTGAAGGTGGGAGACAAAGACTGAATTTTCAAAGGGCAGGTGGGGAACCAGACAAACATATCACAGAATTCAAGAGAGGAGAGAGTTTCATTTTTCCAACATGCTGAATTTTAAAGATTTTGTGTACTAACAAACATTAGAGCTTTACTTTGCTTCTGGGGTGTTTTTTCCTAATTTTTTTAGATTACTCTTATTTAATATGTCAGGTATGTGTGTTTATCAAATTTTAAATAAGCATGTGTTAATTTTAAAATAAAAATTAATTACTTAAAATAATTCTTAGCAAAAGAAAAAAAGATACAGTATAGAAACAGAACCCAAGAATCAGAGGATAAATCAAACTTAGGTAAGGTCCCTCTGCAGTGGCATTTGTCCTGTTTTATGGCTACCCAACCTTTATTGAACATGCTTTCCTAGTTTCTTGGCAAAATCTGGGGAATTAAAATCTTAAGCAACACAAATATAAGGATGGAAAACAGAGAAAGGTGTTACACACATTTTTTTGTTGTTGTTGTTGCTGTTTATTTGTTCCATTTCAGGAAACATCTGGAGCTGAGAGTATGAGGTAAAGAAACTCAACTGTTTCTCAGTTGATGAAAGGGTTGAAGAAGAAATAATGAACATAAATTATAGATACAAGAGAGAATTAGTTGAATATCTATCTCGCTTAGATGGGTCGTATGAAGGCTAAGAATGGAAGAAAGTGTTGAAAAGTGTATTAAAATTTTTTTATTTAGCAGAGTACAGATGTATTAATGATCCAGAAGTAATGACTCACTTAAAAATAATAAAACCATTGCTTCGCCTGGAAAACATAGGCCATCTCTGGTAGATGACTCAGTATGGAAACTGCTTCCAAGAGAACAGTTCAGAGAAACACAAAACAGGTACCACAGAACTACTTGAGGGATTAACAAAAAAGGAGACATGGAATATTTTATTTGTGTTCATTTAAAAATAGTCAAGGGCTGGGGATGTAGCTCAGTGGTATAGCACTTGCCTAGCATGGATAAACCCCTGGGTTTGATCCCCAGCACTACAAAAAGAAAAAAAAAGAAAAGTTGGGAAAATAAATTAACAAAGGAAATCTCACAAGGGGAGATTTTCTGGTGTTAAAAGAAATTGTATATCTAAGTATGAAAGAATAATTAATGCTTTGGATTTATGGATAATGTTTCAGTGAGACTAACAGGCAAAAATATTTCAGTAGCAGGCCTAGTTTGAGCATATACTAGGAATTAAGAAGTGCTTAAAAACTTTCATCTTCATTTTTGTGGAGAAATAAGAAGTGTGGCTGAGAGAAAAACACCAGGTAGGCAACGACAAGCTCCTGATCTGTATCTGCACGGACCAATTCCAGTAACTTGGTTAAGTCACGTCACTCACTGAGATTTCTCCTTTTCTTCCAGAAAAACAGGATGAAAGAAGGCTCTGCAGCCTAGAGAACACGAGAAAAGCAAAATTCATTTTTTCTTGGTTTAAATTAGAAAAAGGCTGTATTTTGCCAGAGAACAATTTTGTATTATTTGATATGGGAAGCGTAATAAACTGGCTATTCATTTTTAGTGCATGTCATTTGCAAAGCTACTGATTTTCCTAAGAACTAGCTCCAAAGGAAAAATTTGGGGTTAACTTTTACCATTTTATAATTTACAAAAGTCTCAGGCTAGGGGTGTACCTCAGCAGTACTAGAATATGTAAGGCCCTGGATTCAATCCCCAGAAAGAAAAAAAAAACAAAACTCCATTACATATTCCAAAACAGCAACAACAGTTGTCTCTGTTTACCTGGTTGCATTTTAAGTTATTTTAATTCATATATTTTCCTTTTCTAAGTACTGTTTGTTTAAATTTTGGAGATCACATAAAACTCAGATAGCATTCTACAAATAAAAAACATTTGGGGCCAGGTATGGTGGTGCATGCCTATAATCTCAGCACTCAGGAGGCTAAGACAGGAGGGTTGGTGTGAGTTTGAGGCCAGCCTGGGCTACAAAGTGAGTTCAAGACAAGCCTGAACTGCATAGTGAAACCCTGTCTCAAAAAGACAAACAAACAAACATATAAACATTTGGACAGTTTAGAAGAACATACATACCTTAAACACAGTTTCATAAACATTTCAGTGCTACTACAGATGAGATTCCCTTCAAGATGGAAAGCTACAAATTCTATAGTTTTGTCTCAAGCCACTCAGATTATGCATAGTAAGAAAGGCAGGACACCTAACTTTTGGTATCCCTGAGAGAGGGACTGCCAAACCCAGTCCTGGAGTAGAGAAGTAGTTGGTCAGAGGAAAGAAGGGGAAACATGGGATGAACAAAGCAGAAGGTGGCATGCAATGTGTGGGAGCTACCAGAAATTTGTATTGTTCAAGCCTCAGAGCCAGCAGCCAAGGTTAAAGCTTGGGTCAGAGGCAACATAGTATTAGAGAGCCTTAGTGAGAGGTTTCAAGTTGAGGCAGGAGGAGACAAGGTCATATTTACTCTGTAGGTATATTACTCTGTAGTTCTGCTTGGGGACAGACTTAGAGAAGACAAAATAAGGAATCTAGGCAGAGGCTTCTGCAGATTCCAGAAAGGAATCAGTGAGGTTATGAATGAAGGTAGCTCAGGGCTTAAATAATTAAACTTACGATCACATAACTATGAGCAAGATATGAACATAAATCCTTATCTTTAAGTCTTTGACTTTCTACATCCCTATGTAAGCACAAATTCTGGGCAAAGCTGAATGCAGACCTTATATTTATTTTTATTAAGTAAATTATGGATTTAAAAATACTTCATCCATTAATTTATATGAAGTATCCAAAATATTCAGGGTATTATACAAAAACAAGGCTTTTTCTGTCTTGTAGGAATTTATGGGATAAAAGAAGACCAAAAAGGTCAATTCATTCAAAGATACTTACTGAGCCTTGTGGGGACCTGATGGAGACCACATTCTAGTGACAGCTCCTATTAGAACATAATTTTTACATTTTCCTTTTCTTTCCTGACAAGTTAATTTTGGCACAAGTGAGCAGGGAGAGTATTCAGACCCAAGTGGGCAATTCTAAAATAAAATAAACAGAAGCACAAGGTCAGGGGAAATTTGCTTGAATGGGATGATAAAAGAATTCCAAAGAACGGTATGGCTGGCAGTAAGCTGGGGAGGAGCCTGGACTGCCTTCAGTGTGGTCTGATGGTGACAAACCAAAGTTTCTGTTTGTTTTAACATTTTAATCTTTATAAAAGTAATGACTGTAGAAATAAGGTACAATAAAAGACAGAAGTGGAGAGAAGAGATCACACCAAGATACAGCATCAATGTGAACATTTTTATAAATACCCTTTTTGGCTTTAAACATGCATATACACATAAACACATGTACAGATATTTGTATATAATAAAAAACAAAAGTGAGATTAAATTGTAGTTTATTACCTGTTTTCCCCACTTACAAACTCCTTTCCTTGTAAATAAAAATCTATTATCATACAGCCTATGAGTTATACATACATTATATGGATAAACTGTACTAAACTTATTCAATTTGTTACTAAGGCACACTAGGTTGAATAAGAAGTAGAAAGGAAGCAAGCACCAGACAAATGATAAAACTAACTTCAGCTGGGGCAGCATTTTGAATACTGTATTCTAAAAGTGGAAAGCAGTAATAGCTTATGAGATTTTAGTGCTTCAGACATACATAGATGAATAATGTCTGAATCTGGAATTCTTTGTAGTTGAAGAATTTCCAAAAGGGAAACAAAGACTGCTACCCAGCACAAACTAAAAATGAAGTAATTTCAAATCTTCACATCTGCAGAACAGATAGAATGTCAGAGAATACACTGAGACAACTAAAAACAATAAGTGGACTGCCAGGGAAAAACCAAGTACGTACTGCTGTAATAATCATCCATAATCACAGCTTTCCAAGGCACAGCTCCCCAGATCTCTCCAAACCATGCGCTAATAGAAGATGCAGTAAAAAGGGTTTCTCCTAAGTTACTAGGTAGCTGTTAATTCCAGCTGTCCTCTCCAAGCCACCACTTCCTCAAGATCTGGGCAGATTCTGTGGGTTACAAACTGTTTATAAGCGTTCCCATGGAAGCTGCTAATACTAGACATTTTCCACTGCAACCAGCAAAAACCCTCCTTTTATCTATTTAGATATTGAATCTTCGAAAAAGGTTTTACTTGAAAAAAATAGTTCCTCAGTTAAAAAGTATTCTTTAAATCACAGGGTTAAAAAATAACATTTAACCTTCAGCTTATCTTTTTTTTTTTTTTTTTTTTTTTGAGACAGGGTCTTGTTATGTAGTCCAGGCTGTCCTTGAATTCACTATGTAGCCCACGCTGCCTCGAATTTTTGGTGATCCTCCTGCCTCAGCCTCCTGAGTGCTGGGATTACAGCATGCACTATCAATGCCTGGCTTCAGCTCATTTGTTAATCACAAAGGGAAAGTGTAAATTTATAATGGACGGCTGTGAAATTCACCACCAGAACATATTAGTCAAACTTAGCATCACGGTATGACAATCAGGTAATATGTATCTCCTTATATGGTGCAGTATGAAGACTGTAGTATCATAAACAGTTTTCTTCCCAAAACCATTTAACCTTAATCAGTCTTTTAGATATAATGTCCAATAAACAGGAAATACAGGATACAGAAAAATAAATAAGTTAGTACCACAGGAAGCAGAGAAATTCAAAATATAGATAATTCTTTAGGACAACTGGCCTGGTCTCTTCAATAAATCTAGTATTGCAGAGAAAAACTTTGTGTGGGTAAGTGGGGAGGAAGACTACCAAATCAAATATAAAGGCTCTGAGATGGGACCATGTTTTGAATGTTTTAGCCAGAGTGAGAAGACCAATGTGTTAAAACTGTATATAGCTCTTACCCAAGCTATATGGCCACTGAGGAGTATGGAGCATAGAAATGACATAGTTTGACTCATTTTTTAACATGATCGTTTTGGGTATTATGATGGGAACAAACTACAGGTGACGAGAGTAGAAAAGGGAGACCAGAAATGGAGCTATTAGAACAATCCAGGCAAAAGATGATGGTGGCTTAGACTAGGTGGTAGTAAAGAAAGGGTGAGAGAAGTGGTTAGATTCTGGATAATTTTCAAAGTATAAGCAATGGGACAGATGTATATGTTTGGTGGAAAAAAGGGAAGGTAAAGAATAAATCTAAGGTTTAAAAAATGTATTGTTTTATTTTGCTTGACTGATTAGAAGATGAGAACTGACATTAACTGTGAAGGGAAGGGTACAGAAAGAGCAGATGTGTTGGTGGAAGAGTGGTAGAGGCAAGTAAGGTCTATTCTGCTTTGGACACATTTGGGATGTCTTTTAAATACTTAGGTTAAGGTGCCTAAAAGGCTGTTAGAGAATTGAACCTGGAGTTGGGGTGGGGGTGGCACAGAATTCTGGGCCATAAATTTGGGAGTCATATTTAAATCATTAACTAGATTAGAGCATCTTCTCAGAAGATTTCCTCAATTTCCTTTATTTTCTTAATTTAAACTAAACTTGACTATTCCCTGCGATGCTTTCCCTATGGCCCCTTTAGAAGAGGACTCTTTTTCATACCCATCCTCTTCAAACATGATGCCTGGTAAGTGCCTTTCTGATTCCTCACTGCTACTTCTAGAACATTTTCCCTTTGTCCTTTCCAAAAGTTCCATGCCAGATAACACCAAAATTCTGAGTCACGTATCACGACTCTACAATCTACTACCTTTCCTAGTGCAGTCCTTTATGGCTCCCCAAGGTCACTCCCTTTCATTCCCTGATAATTTTAGCTTCTGGCTCATTGTCACTCTAACACTATTTCTGTCATAATCTTATTGATTTCAACATCCAAACAAATAATCCATTTGATATCCTGGTCTGTTAATTTCTTAACCTTTTCCCCCACAATAATAATCGGTCTTGTTCTCTACTCTGTCTCAATCACTTTCATCCATGGTAACACCCTAAGTTGTTGGACCATCTAAGGATATAGTTTAATACCCACACATCTGGAGGAGATACAGTTATAAAAACAATTACTGAGAAATTCTTAGTTAGGCAATCCCTATAAAGGCCTCTATTGGCAGAATTGAGGGAAGAGTAATATATCAGGCCTAAGACTACCCTCTGCAAGAATTCATGCTACCATCAATAGACAACAAAAAGCAAAGAGAGAACTACACATGCTTCCTTTTTGCAGCCTCTTATCTTCGGCCTGGGTTCCTTATTTAGGGAAAAAGGGTGTGTGTGTTTGTGTGTGTGTGTGTGTATGGGTTATATTAGGAACAGAAGCATGCTGTTATGTTGACTTTTATCTGGCTCTCAAAGAGAAGATTAATACTATTACAGCATCATTTTTAAAGTACAGTCACATACTGCTTAACATCAGGGATACATTCTGAGATCAGGGATCATTGTGAGTTTGATGCTGCCCGAACATCAGTGAGTGTACTCACGTAAACCTAGATGGTAAAGCTTAGTACACTTCTAGGCTGCACGGTACAGCCTACTGCTCCCAGGCTACAAACCTATGCAGCAATTGTAATGGTAAATATTGGTGTACATATTTACACCAATATGAACACAGAAAAGATGCAGTAAAAATAGGGTATATGAGATTTTTTAAAATGACAGATGTGTATTGGGAATTTCTATGAATGCAGCTTGCCAGACTGGAAGCTACTCTGGGCGAGTCAGTGAGTGAGTGTGAGTGACTGTGAAGGCCTATAGTATCACTGTATATGACTGAAGACTTTATATAAACACTACACTTACACCATAAAAATATTTTTCTCCAATAATAAATTAACCTCAGCTTACTGTAACTTTTTTACTTTATCTTAAGCTTTTTGATTTTTGCAGTAACACTTAGCTAAAAAACATTGTACAGCTATACAAAAATACTTTTTTCTTACCAACAAAGAAACGCCCAGGTCCTGATGGATTCATGGCTGAATTCTACAAGGAATTTAGAGAAGATTTAATGCCAATACTCCTTACACTCTTTAATGAAACTGAAAGGGAAGCAATTCTCCATAACTCATTCCTGGAGGCAAGTATTACCCTGATACCAAAACCAGAGAAAGACCCAACCAAAAAAGAGAACTACAGGCCAATCTCCCTAATGAACATAGACACAAAAATCCTCAATAAAATACTAGCAAACAAAATGCAGCAAATCATCAAGAAGATTATACACCATGACCAAGTGGCATTCATCCCAGGAATGCAGGGATGCTTCAACATACGCAAAGCAATAAACGTAATACACCATATCAACAGAGCCAAAGACAAAAATCACATGATCATCTCAACAGATGCGGAAAAAGCTTTTGATAAAGTCCAATACTCACTCATGATAAAAACTCTACAGAAAATTGGAATAGATGGTCTTTACCTCAATCTGATAAAAGCCATCTATGACAAACCAACAGCCAGCATCATCCTAAATGGACAAATACTGAAAGTTCTCAATGTAAAATCAGGAATAAGACAAGGATGTCCACTATTACCACTCCTATTCAGTATAGTTCTGGAAACATTAGCCAGAGCGATTAGACAAGAGAGAGAAATAAAAGGAATAAGGATAGGAAAGAAAGAAGTTAAATTATCATTATTTGCAGATGACATGATACTCTACATAGAAGATCCCAAAAACCCCACCAAAAGACTTCTAGAATTAATAACCAAATTCAGTAACACAGATGGATACAAAGTCAACACTCAAAAATCAAAAGCCTTCCTGTACACAAACAACAAACTCACTGAGAGAGAAATTAGGGAAACCACACCCTTCACAATAGCACCCCAAAAATGAAGTACTTAGGAATCAATCTAACAAAGGAAGTGAGACCTACACATTGAAAATTACAGTACCCTGAAAAAAAGAGATCGAAGACAATGTTAGAAAATAGAAAGATATCCCTTGCTCATGGATAGGAAGAACCAACATTGTGAAAATGGCCATTCTCCCAAAACTGTTATACACATTTAATGCAATCCTGATCAAACAGCATATCTCACAGATCTAGAGAAAACATTACTAAAATTCATTTGGAAGCACCGGTGATATGGCTCAGCAGCATAAACGCCTGCCTGGCAAGCGCGAGGTCCTGAGTTCGACTCCCGCTACCCACATAAAAAAAAAATTTCATTTGGAAACAGAAGAAACCTAGAATAGCAAAGGTAATCCTGGGCAACAAAGGCAAGGCAGGAGGCATCACAATCCCTGACTTGAAATTATACTACAAAGCCACTGTGATAAAATCAGCATGATACTGGCAAAAAAATAGACCTGAGCATCAGTGGAACAGATTAGAAGATGCAGACACAACTACAAACACACTCAGCCACCTTATATTTGACAAAGGGGCCAAACACATTCACTGGAAGAAAGATAGCCTCTTTAATAAATGGTGCTTGAAAAACTGGCTTTCCACATGCTGAAGGCTAAAACTAGACCCATGTCTATCACCATGCACTAAAGTCAAAATAGATCTAAGATCTAAATGTTAAAACAGAAACACTAAATCTACATGACGAGAAAGTAGTTAGAAATCTTGAAGACATAGGGGTAGGCAGAGAGTTCATGAACAAAACAAAAATTACACAGGAAGTACTTCAAAGAATCAACACCTGGGATCTCATCTTATTAAAACGTTTTTGCATATCAAAAGAAATGACCAACAGGGTGAAAAGACAACCCACAGAATGGGAAAAAAATTTTAGTTAACTGTCTCTCAGACAAAGGACTTCTATCTAGAACATATAAGGAATTGAAAAAAAATCAGGCCTCCCCAATTCAGAAACCCAATCCAAAAATGGGCATCTGAGATGAATATGCACTTCTCAGATGAAGAAATACAAATGGCAAATAAATATATGAAAAAATGTTCAACAACATTGGTCATTTGAGAAATGCAAATTAAAACAACACTGAGATTCCATCTCACCTCAGAAAGAATGGCTATCATCAAGAAATCAACCAATAACAAATGCTGGTGGGACTGTGGGGAAAAAGAACTCTTATCCACTGTAGGTGGGAGTGTAGACTGGTGCAACCACTGTGGAAATCAGTGTGGAGATTCCTCAAAAAACTCGGATTAGAGGTCCCATTTGACCCAGCTAGTCACCTTGTGGGTATCTTCCCAGAAGAATTAAGAACATCATATCACAGATATATGTGCACCCATGTTTATAGCAGCACAAATTATAATAGCTAAATCTTGGAAACAACCCAAATGCCCATCAACCGAGAAATGGATAAAAAAGATGTGGTATTTTTATACAATGGAGTACTACTTAGCTATAAAGAATAACTTCAAGGCTTCTATAGGTAAATGGATGCAACTAGACACCATACTCATAAGTGAAATAAATCAGACTCACATGTGTAAACATCGTATGGTTTCCCTAGTGTAAGAAGCTGAAAGAGTAAATAAGATCCAAAATATGCAATAGATATTGTGAAAGGGGAAGAAACTGCTCAAAAGGAAAGAACAACTGAGATGGGGAAAGGAGAAAAGGAGAAAGAGAAAAGAAAAAAATATGTATATATATACGCAAGATAGCTAAGATAATTATACTACTAATTTCTGTTAATTCATTAAAAAGAACTGTTTGTGCTTATATTGTTTGATCAATTTTTCATGCCTATATCTTGTAATCTGAGCAACCACTTTGAAGATAGCAATACTCAATTTATTAACCATTGTTAATCTATTATCTCATTTTGAAACTCTATCATTTTTATTGTTTTTTCTTTTTAAAATAAAAAAATTTAAAAAATACTTTTTTCTTTATATCCTTACTCTATAAGCTATTTTCCATTTTTAATTTTTTTGATGTTTTTACTTTAAAACATTTTTTTGTTGTAAAAACCAAGACATACACACATTCGACCAGGCCTACACAGGATCCAGATCCTCAATATCTCCCACCTCCACACCTTATCCTCTCCATCAGCTGTGTACATAGAGGCAACAGGAATTTTTCAGCTCTATTATAATCTTTTGGGACCACTATTGTATATGCAGTCTATTGTTGACCAAAACATCATTATGTGTAACTGTACAGTACTGACACATGTAGGATTATGCTGAGTGTTTAAAAGCATCATCTAATTAAATTCTTATGCCAACACTGAAGTTAGTGTTATCTCTATTTCACAGACGAGGAAACTGAGGCTGAGAGAAGTTAAATTTGCCCTATTACTCAAAGGACAAGGACTGTGATTTGAGTACAATTTTCTCTAACATCAAAGTCCTTTTGTCAGTATTATGTCATTATTATGGCTGAAGGAGATAGTACCTGCAGTAAGTGTCTAAGTCCTTCCCATAATCCCAGGTTTCTTAGCTTTTAGAGAAGAAACTACCTCAAAATTTCATGAAGGCAAAAAGGAAAGAGGTAATAAGGAAGGGAAGAAGGGCTGTAGAACACTGAAAATGGTAGTAACCCAGATAGAACAAAAATGTGTTTTTCTAAACCTCAAATTTGTTTTTCACAAAGCCTGAAAACTTAATAATTAATTAGAGACTGATGAAACTGTGATACATAAAGTAGCTATATAAAACAAAATCAGAACACAAAGTTAATGGAGTAAAATTTAGAGTTAGACTCTTAAAAACCAATGAATAATTTTAAATGCTAGCTATCTGAACTTCAGACTATAACCACATTATCAAACTTTGCAAGTATGATTAAGACAATGAGCTGTTCCACAATAAAACTGACTGGGACATAATTAAAAGCATATTCACAAATGGCATTATATCCAAAAATAGAATTATATATAAAACTTGCCATAAGGCCAAACATAAGGCTTAATTTAAAAAAACAAAAAACAAGTGACCTGTGAGATTAAATCAACAGGAGGGAAATGGAAAAATGTAGATGGCTATAAATGTGGAAAAATGCAAATATAAAGGCAAGAAAAAACAATTTAAAGAAACTTAATGGAAGAGTAAAACATGATACTCAATGTACAGAAAACAAATACAAAAATAAAGAGTCAGTGTAAAGAGTCACTGAACAGAAACAACTTAGAAATAATCTCCATTTGTTCACAAAGTATTTATACATTTATACACTACTATAGTTTCTCAGTAAGGGGGTGATGAGATTCAGGTGGCAGTATGATGGGTCATGGAAGCAGAAACAGTTGAGTCAGAAAACCGCACAATTTATTCATTTTCATATCCCCAAGGTGTAGCCAAGTACACAGCATAGAACAGAAATCATCTTCATAATGTATGAACTGCCAGATCCTCAAGGGGGGAAGAGGGAGGGGGCAAAAGCCCAATGGAAATATATCAAGGTAAGAAGGAAATGCAGATTTCTTTGAGCTGATGTGACCTTTAACAGAACTCACTGCTTAGTCCCTGCCCTGGATACAGCTTTGTTATCCTTTTTCTTGGTCCCACTGATGAATGAACCGTATTTAACCAACCTGGAGTGTATCTTTGATGGAGTCTTACTGTAGGTAAGATAATTCATTTTTGCTCTGAGCTTGCCCATTGGAAGTGTGTATAATCATCTGCCTATAAGACAACAATTTCAGGCAAAAAAAAGTTATCTTCTGGGCTCACATTTTCAGCAGGAAATTTTTCATGCACTATTTTTAGAGGAGTATATATATGTCTGTGGGGTGGAGTTGGGGAAGATGATCCTGAGACCAGATGGGAAAACAGAACCAAGAGCAAGAGTCAACTTCAAAAATCCAAAAGGGAAACATAAGGGAGTGGTCTAAGCCAATGGCCAGAAAAGATATGGAGGTTGAGCACATAGTACAGAATTTTGACAGTATGAGGGTTAAGTATAAATAGAGGGTCAACTACTGCCTCATGCACTCAGATGGGGCTTTGGAAATGACTGGATCATGGGTGTGTGATATTGGATTAGTCATATCCAATATTAGTTTAGCACAGTTCTGGGTGTGGATAATGAATTTACTAAAGAGGGAAGACCCACCCTGGGTGTGGTTGGCACTAACCAATAGGCTTGTAGCCTGGATGGAATATAATGGGAAAGAAGAAGGAAGTTGAGATGCTCCCTGCCTACCCTGCCATGGGCTGTTTCTCCTCTGCCATGCCACCTTGCTTTAGAGCCAGCTGAGTATAGACTGAAACCTCTACAAACTGTGAGCTAAAATAAGCTTTTCCTGATTTAATTTGTGGGTGTCAGGTATTTTGTCCCAGCAATGAGAAAGCAACTAATACAGTTTCCTAATACTAAAGATGAAGGAAGACTGGATCACAAGCAGTAACTAGCAGTCTCTGCTATGTAACACAAAAGACTGAAAAAGAAGAATGGTCAGCAACTTTACAAGACATATTCAACCAGAGTGTCCAAATTTGATCAATATGCACTGTAAACATGTATCAAAACATGTACCCCATAAATGTACATTTACTATGTGCTAATTAAAAATGTAAAAGGGGGACCAGTGAGATGGCTTAGCAGCATAAGCGTCTGCCTGGCAAGTGTGAGGTCCTGAGTTCGACACCTGGAACCCACATAAAGGAAAAAAAGGGCCGGTGATATCGCTCAGCAGCACAAGTGCTTGCCCAGCAAGTGCAAGGTCCTGAGTTCGACTCCCGGTACCCACATTAAAAAAAAAATGTAGGGCCGGTGAGATGGCTCAGCGGCTTAAGCGCCTGCCCGGCAAGCGCGAGGGCCCGAGTTCGACTCCCAGATCCCACATACGAAAAAGGGGCCGGTGATATCGCTCAGCAGCACGGGCGCCTGTTGGCGCGCGAGGTCCTGAGGTCGACCCCCCCGGTACCCACCAAAAAAAAAAAAAAAAAAGTAAAAGGGGAAATAAAAATTAAAACAAGAAAGGAGAGAAGGGCAGGCAAGAGACGGCAGAAGGGAAGATGGACACGATCAAGGCACAAGATACGTATGTATGTAAATGTCACAGTGAAACCCATTAATTTGTACAACTAATATGTTAATGATTATAATAATAAAAAATTAAAACAAGTAGATACTGCACCATTTTATATGGTAGATACTTTTAAGAGGCAAAAGTTTGCAAATTGGTGAGGGTATGAAGGCTTTTTAACCTTATGTTAAATTTTTTACAAAGAGAATGTATTCTATATTACTAGTGTAATTAAAAAGAAAAATATTTTATTAAAAATCCAGAAACAGACATTATTATGTTCAACTATGATACATATTATACGATTTATGTAATGTTAGTATAGATACCTTTAGGACTAACTGAACAGTACCTATTAAAATTTTGGTAATGAGATTACATGACTCAGAAATTCTCTTCCAGAATTTATACAATATAAACACCCACACATTTGCAAAAATATAAGGATGTTTACTGCTGTAGTGTGTGACACAGGGAAAAAATAACCCAAGTGTTCATCATTAGGGAATTAGCCTCACTTTATTTTCTTCATAGCACTATTGCCACTATCTGAATTTATCTACTTGCTTGTCATCTAGGAAATTAGATCATCTAGGAAAAGAGAAGCGAAGAGAGTTTATTTATATAATAGTTGTTTGGTTAAAAATTAAAAAGAAATAATGCAATGCCTTTTGAAATAACCAACTGAAACAGATACCATTCCAATCTTTAATGACACAAACCTACCAGAAGGCCTACAAACAGGGCTGCAGACACAGGCTGAGAAATGTTCACCTAGATGAAGTCTCTGAACTTGCTATTTGGAGAGGCTGTCACTTAATATGGTTTGTTTGCCTTTTTCTTTAGGGCTAGGGCACTTCACAGTAGAATCAACACATACTCTCCATTATGTGGAATCCACACCTACCTTTAATGCTTGAATCCCTGTCTGCTAGCACTAACTGGGCCTCCACTCATGGAGGACAGCTGACCATGGGAAAGGGGTCTCAATCAGGTCTGCCAGAAGAACACCAAGATAGCCAATACTACCAAGCTAAGAGAAGACAAAAATGCTAACACTTGAGCCACCTTGCTTGAGGAAAGACTCGGCATGGTAGGAACACTGTGTTCATCAGTACTTGTAACAGCAATATTCTGGGGCTCAACCTCCAGGAGTATAAAACGGAATATTCCTGTGATCTACAAAACAGAAGGAATAAGTGTGCCCCAGTATGGTTTTTAAGGTATTAATGACATTCACAACCACCAATCCCAGCTTTTAATTCCTAATCCCATAGATAAGAAGTTTTCAAACTTTTTAAACTGGACTCTGTTCAAGTGAAAGCATAAAGATAACTAAACAAAGGGAAGAGGCATAGCTTCAAATATTCTGTTCTGAGGAGTGGAGTGGGAGGAATATTCGGACTCTTTTCCAGAGTACTGGGAAAAAGAGTTTAAAGAGGAAGGGAAATAGATAGGGAACTCTGGGAAAAAAGGTACTGTCTGTGACTGGCACAAAGCAAGCACAGGGTATAGCAGTAGGAGATGAGACCAGAAACATGGGGGTGGGGGTGGGGGTTAAATTATATAGGGCCTTGTAGGTAGGGGTAAAGTCTCTGAGTGGAGAGTTTATTTTTAACAGGGTTCCACTATCTAATGTGTACAGTAGGTTGTAGGAAAGGTAGTACACAAGCAGGAAAAAGACGTTTTTGAAATAATCCAGGGGAGAAATAATGGTGGTTTAGATAAAGTGGAAGTAGCAGAGACAGTGGGGACTGACCCAGTCTAGATATATTTTGAAGGAAGAAAGAAAAAATAATTTCATTCAATATAGGATGAAAGAAAAAAGAATCAAAGATGCCTAAGGTTTTGGGCCTGGGGTACTAAAAGAATGAAGTAGCTATTACTGAGATGGGATAGGATAGGCTTGAGATATCTGTTAGATGTTCAAGTGGAGATGTCAAATAGGCACTTTGGTATCACATGTAGATTTAAAAGTAAGTTCTAACTTGGAGATATAACTTTGGTAGTTGTTGGTGTGAAGTTGTTGGTCTATAGATTTTATTTAAAATCTTGAGACTAGATGAAATGCTTAGGAAATAAGGTCAATAAGGAAGAATGGAGGTTTGAGATTAGGTTCTTCAGCACTCCAACTTTTTGTAGTGGTTAGGAAGATGATGAGGAACTAGCAAAAAGACCGAGTAAGAATCTTCAATAGGTGAAAGGAAATCCAGACGCTGCAGTAGTGCTCTGGAAGCCAAGAGGAGGAAGTATTTCAAAGAAAGAGGAATAATCAACAATGTAAAATGCTGCCTAAGGGTCAAGGAACTGGAAGACTGAGAACTGATTCACTTAGAGTTAGCAACATGAAGGCCAGTGATGACTCTGAAAAGAGTGCTTCTCTGGGGTAAAAGGGCTGAATTAGTATGGAATCAAGGCCTGGCTAGTGTGTAAAGAAACTGGACACAGTGAGTTAAGTAACTGTAAGAGAAGAAAGGATTTAGAGGGGAAATGAAGGACTAAAAGATACAGTATAGAAGTGTCTGAATTTTTAACTCAAAGCATGCTATCTTCAGTATATAATGCAACGCCTCACACATACTGATAACTCAATAAATATTTGTTGATTGACTTAAGCCACTAGCCATTGAATTAGGAACTTCTATAATTTTAAAAGGTGACAGAGTAAAATGTGAGGATTCTTGGTTCAGAAAGGAGAGACTGTCCTTTCCTTTTCTGCTATGCTTCAAAACTCTTTAGGACTGTTACATACCTAAAATAGATATCCTTAAATTTCTGAGGAGCAGCAAGAGAATTTGAAAACATGATCTACAAGAATATACTTTCAATTCTAGATAGGTATAATCTCTCCAACTACCTCGCTTTCAAAAAAATGAAGATAGACCCTACTTACAAAAAAAAAATTCAAAATGGTTGGAAGAGTTACATGTAGGAATTAAAACTATATACTCTTAGAAGAACACAGAGAAAATGGACATGATCTTGATTTGGTAATGGATTCTTACATATGACGCCCAAAGCATAAGCAACAAAAGAAAAAAACAGAAATCAAAAAACTGCACAATATCAATAAAGTAAAAAGGCAGCTCACATTATGGGAGAAAGTTATTTGCAAATCATACATGTGATAATATATATAATCAACTCTTACAATTTAACAACAGAAAGATATGGTATCTTCCCAAAAGAGTTAAAGATATCATATTACAGTGATTCATGCATACCCATGTTTACAGCAGCACAGTTCATAATAGCTAAATCCTGGAAGAGGCCTATATTTCCAACATAAATGAATGGAGAAAGAAAATATAGATACACAATGGTGTACTACTCTGGCATAAAAAAGGATAAACAAGTCATTTGTAGGAAAATGGATGCATGATGAGACCATAATGTTAAGTGAAATAAACCAGACAGATAAGCTCAAATATTGCATGATTTCTCTTATATGAGAAACCCAAAATATAAATAAAGAACAAAACAAAAGATAGATAATAGAGAGACAGATCTTTTTCAAATGGGAAGGAGATCTAGAGATGGAGGAAGGAAAAAGGAAGGGAGGAGAAAGGGATGAGAAAAGAATAGAGATGTGTTATGTACATGTACCAACTCCCTGCAAGGGATACAATAATTATGTACTGCAAACACACTAATAAAAATTAAAACCAAAAAAATGAACATGACAGTTAAATTTGATTGCATTAACCTGATTGGTTTGGGAACCACTGAGAAGACTGGTGGAGCACACTTCTGAATGTGTCTCGGTGGGTCATGAAGGCGTGATCTTCAGTACTCTATCTCATCCCTCTCCCCTTCCTCTCTGGCACTGTTCCTCTGCTCTGCTTCCTAGCCACCATGAACTAAGCATGGCTACTCTGCCATGCCCTTCTGCTGTGCTATTTCTCCCTTCCTTCCTTCCTTCCTTCCTTCCTTCCTTCCTTCCTTCCTTCCTTCCTTTCTTTCTTTCTTTCTGTGGGTACCAGGGGTCGCTCAGGACCTCGTGCGCCAGCAGGCGCCCGTGCCGCTGAGTGATATCATCGGCCCTTTCTTCGTATGTGGGTACTGGGAGTCGAACTCAGGACCTTGCGCTTGCCAGGCAGGTGCTTATGCCGCTGAGCCATCTCACCCGCCCCTGCCATGCTACTTCTGCCTTGGAGCCAGCCAACCACAGACTGAATCTCCTGAAAGTGTGAGCAAAATTAAACCTCTCCTCCTTTCGGTTGTGGGTACTCCTTTCGGTACTGTGTTCCAGCCATGGGAAAGCTGACTAATACAATGGGCAATGGACTGAAATAGACATTTCTCCAAAGAAGATACCGAAATGGCTGACAAACACATGACAAGATGCTCAACATCACTACGTTATTAGGGAAATACAAATTAAAACCACAATGGAATGCCACTTTATACCCTCTAGGATATACGGCCATAACTAAAAATCCAGACAATAAAGAGTTGGGGTGAGGATGTGGAGAAACTAGAATTCTCAAATACTGCTAGTAGAAATGTAAAATGGTACAGCTGCTATGGAAAAACAGTTTGGTGGTTCCTCAAAAACTTAAACACAGAATTACCATATGACCCAGCACTTCCACTCCTAGGTTTATACACAAAATAATTGAGAACAAGTATTTAAGCAAAAACCTATAAACAAATACTCTTACCAAAAAGGTGCATAATCCAAATGTCCATCAACTGATGAATAAACAAAATGTGGCACTTATCCACACAATGGAATATTATTCAAAGGAATAAAGTACTGATACATGCTACAAAATGAATGCACCTAGTAAACATTATGCTGAATGAAAGAAATCTGAGACAAAAAGGTTATATATTATATGACTGTTTATATGATACATTTAGCAAAGGCAATTCCATAGAGATAGAAAGCAAACTGGTGGTTGCCAGGGGATAGCGGAATGAAGAGTGACTGTGCAATTGGTATAGGGTTTTCTTTGGGGGTGATAAAAATGTCCTAGGATTTGACAGTGGTGATGACTATACAACATTGTGAATATACTGAAAGTCACTGGTTAAAATGATTAATTTCATCTGAACTAAAAAATAAGAAAAAGAAGAAAAACAAGTCACACAGCTCACACTTGACAAACTTATGTCTTGCATCCAAGAACTTACTCCAAGCCCTCTGCCCAGTCATTCTGTCTCCATGAACCAAAGGAGCTGTGAACCACATTGGTAATGGACTTTTCATCTACTGTGGGGAGCAGCTGAGCCTCAGCTGAGCCAGAGGTCGGCAAACTCCTTGGGACTACAACAAAGCCAGTCCCAAAAACATAAAATGCTAGAGGCAGACCATGTAAACAAGCTGACCTCTAGCCCAGTTATATATCAACAGGTGTCTCTGGCCTTGGTGTTCCTCCCTGTTAACTACAGCACAGATAGCTCTAAAAATGTTTCACTTTCCATGTTCTCAGCAAAACACTAAAACCTTGCTCTTTCAACCTCATCACACGCTTCCCCCTTTTTCTTTATATAAATAAAAATGCTGGGGCCAGGGTATCATTGCTGCTTCTCCATCAGAGGGCCACGTCCCACCCAGTCCCAGCTTTTCTTTTTTTTTTTTTGTGGGTACCGGGGGGTCGACCTCAGGACCTCGTGCGCCAATAGGCGCCCGTGCCGCTGAGCGATATCACCGGCCCTTTTTTCATATGTGGGTTCCAGGAGTCGAACTCAGGACCTCGTGCTTGCCAGGCAGGCGCTTATGCCCCTCAGCTATTTCACCGGCCCCCAGCTTTTCTTTTATTACGTGTCTTGTCTTTTCTTAACCTCCCGTTGCCCGCTCTCAGGACCCCACTGGCTGCGCAGGATGTAGCAATCTACCAACACTCCGGGACAGTATCTAACCACAGTGTTTATGATAGTAGAATTCCCACTGCTGCCTAAGCACATACACTTTTCTAAACTAAAGTTTTTTTCTTATAACGGACTGCACCTTAGACTACAAATCATCTTGGTGCAAGGTCTGCTACTCATGTCACAAAGTCACCTTTCATATAGAAGTTAACCATCATGCACCTAACTGATAAACCAATGACAGCTATGAGTGCCAGTGGCTCACAAGATACTCCTGTACCTTGCAAAAAAGTATACTAATAGGGTTTATGTTTTCAAAAATATCATTCTCCATTAATAATCTCTGGCATTTTAACTCCCTGTTTTTGTAGTTCTGCTGGTAGACCACAACTCTTAGAAACATGAAACAAAACTGACCATTAAAGCCTCTTCTGTGAGGTTACCAATGAAGCAGCAGTGGCTAAGAGACAGACCTGTTATGGCCATTTGTATGATAACCTATTCTAGATAGTCACTCTTTGAGTCTTCGTGGTAACGAAATTTTGCAACTTTTTAGGAACCAAAGTTTGTTCAATGCTCTCTTCTCTCTGAGCTCAATGAGGGTCTATACCTTCAATTTATACCCATACCCTTCAAAAATTTCAAAGTATGAGAAATTTTGCATGCACACAACTAGAAAAATAAAAATATAATATCAAGTTAATGGAAGAAACATGGCTGCAAAACCCCCCCTGGGAATTTAACAGTTAGATACACATTCCCTAATACAGCCAAGTGCTCCATTTCAACATGCCAACAATCTGGTCTTTGTTCATCAGTTCAGTGGGAGGATGATGTCAGGGTGACTAAAGCCCAGGGCACTGCTGGCCTTTAGGATCTCTATGGCTCTCCAGATAAGCAAGAGATGTAGAATCTAATCACTAATATTTGAGTCAGCCTTTCAGAAGTCTCAAGGGTCCTGGCAAAATATTTCCTCAGTAAAAAGCAAAAAATCTCCAAAACAAATACAAGCAAGACCCTCTAAGATGGAGTAAAGGGGTAATCAGTCACCACTGAGCTACTTCCTTGAAAATTCAGAAGTGTTCGGGTAACCAAGAGACTGAGCATCTACCATATAAACATAAAAGACATTAATCTCTCCCTTACCACTCCACCCTTTTGAGCAAATTTCCCAAAAAAACTTTTTGAACTGGGCTGGTAGGGTATAGCTCCATGGCGGAGGACTTGTCTAGCATGTGGGAGGCCCCATGTTCAATCCCCAGCTCCAGAAAAAGGGAAAGAAGATTTTTCAAACATTCCCAATTCCCAATTCTTTACACACAAAGAATGGGATGAGAAAAGAATTAAAAATCTCATGTTCACTTTAATCTAGTTTCTACCTCTTCCAATTTAGAATGGTTCCTACTGAGACTGAAGACCACATTTGCTAAATTCAACAGATTATTTTTAGTCCATGTCTTTACATGATGACTCTTTTCCTTTAGAAATATCCTCTTACCCTTATTTATGACACATCTTAAATTAGAATTAGATTCCCTTCAAGTATCTCATCCCCTTCCTGGGCTACCCTCTCCTAACAAACTAGGTCCAAGTCCTCTTTTTTTGTTAATTTTTGTCAGTGGTTCTCACTCCCACTGCTCAGCAGAATCACCTGAGGAGCGTTTAAAAATCCAAGACTGCAATTCAGGCCAAGTAAATAAAAATAGAACTTAGATGGACTGCCGTATTAGTATTTTTCAATTATTCAGTGATTACAATGTGCAACCAAATCACTGTTCTGTACTCTCTCGAGGTCACACACCCAAAAGCCTATGTAATCAAAGAAGTAAATGAGCAAAACAGGCCAGGCGTAAGTTTTAGGGAGTGTGAATATTTAGAAAACAGCGACAGTAGGATCAGTTGTGACTTAGTTTTAATCACTGCTGCCATATGGAAAGCCAGCATAGTCATTCCATATGCTCTCATTTTTACAGAGAAGCCCCAAATCTTGATTTTCATGGGAAATCTTTAGATTTTAAAATATTGGCAAATAATTAAACAACAAAACAACCATATGTGAGAAATGAAATACATCTGTGAACCAGGTTCTGTGGTTGGCAACCTCTGTCCTTGGTAATTTCATCCACACCTTTCAATTTATACCTAAAATTTGTGGTTCCAGTTCTGCCCTTTATGACACCTGTACTTGAAAATATCAGCATCTCAGTGTAAACAGTGATTTAAACCTACCTCAAAACTAATCTTACAATGTTGTCTATTTCAGGTAACAAGTCTACCTTTCACCTGGTAGGGTAAGCTAGAACCTTGGGATTCAGCCAGTGAACTTATTTCTCTCCTTCAGTCCTTATATGACATCAACCACCAAATCCTATCAACTATATCTCATAAATACACTATATTTCCCAGAAAAAAGAACTAACCAGAAAATAAGCTCTAGCATGATTTTTCAGGATGCTCATAATGTAAGCCATACCCTCAAAGCAAGACCCAGTTAAGATCATCAACCAGATGGATGCTTAGTACATTCACTGCAACACAGGATGGACATATTGAGTGATAAAATAATATTATTAATATATAATTATATAATATTATTGAAATACTTAAAATAAATGATAATATGAATTATAACTAAGTATTTGCAAATACCCAAGCAGGTGCCTTTGGATGAGAGGTAAACACCTATGTAAACACACAAATTTGAGACCTACTGCCAAATAACCAGTCCGAGTATAGATGCAATGCAGGAGTAACACATACACTTGATAACAAAGGGAAGTGGTTGTGTCTAACATGAATCTTCATAAATGGATACATCATGTATTGTAACAATGCACTATGAGCAGGCTACATGGAAAAGAACTAATCATTTAGGGAGAGCATTACTGCTTGACATAAGAGTTTGGGGCCAATGGTTCTACAGCAAATGGACTCGCAAGAAATGCAGGCCAGAATTTGGGGCTTGAAGAGCTATGACAATGTTCTAGAAAATGACATGACTGTATTTGAAAAAAACGTAGATTTTTGTGCATGAACAAATAAATGCGATTGTTGTACATGAATAAAGGGAAATTGTAAATGAAAAAATAAGACATCCCCTGAAAATAAGCCCCATTGTGTCTTTTAGAGCAAAAATTAATATAAGACCCAGTCTTATTTTCAGGGAAATACACTGTCTGGTGTATACACGTACTTCTCTGTACTGCTGTACACCGTGTACACTGTACTGCTACCACCGTGGTCTCAGTACCATTCTGTTCTCTCCTAGCTACCCACAGTAACGTTAATTAGGGTCAGTTGTCTCCCGCATTGTCTTGTTTCTCTCTATTTTCTAAACCATTGTCTCCCACATGATCAGAATCTTCTACAAACATGTTTTTGCAAATACATATACATACTATATAAAAATATATACATATGTGTATTTGACCCAACAGTTCCACTTCTAGCAATTTATCCTACAAATATATTCATATACATGCGAACTGGCATATCCTTCATACTACTGTTTATAATAAATTGGAAATAATCCAAATGTACATCACTAGGGGAGTGGTTAAATAATCTGTGATATATCTATACAGTGAAATACTATACAGTCATTTAAAACAATAAGGAAAGCATCAAAATGGAAAGAGTCCGAAGACATTAAGAGAACTGTATACAGTATGCAATCATTTGTGTAAACAGGAACAAAGAACATGCATTTGCTTGAATGTCCATTAAAGAGTATAATGATAAACAAAACTAGTATTAGTGACTATCGTGCCTGAAGGAGGGCCCAGGCACCTACACCGTTCTCCGTTCCTCCAGTGATTCTGATGAGCAGGCTGCACTGAGAATCACTGACAGTGGACACCCTCTGCCTACTTTCCCAGCTTCATTTCGCATCATCCTGCTCCCATCACACTCTACGCTCCAGCCACAGTGGCTTCTGGGTTCCCAGAAAAGGCTGCTCCTTTCTTTTTAAGGACCTTCACATCTGTTCCTTTTGTCTGGAATACTGTCTTCCTAAGCTTCACGTAGTAGGTCTCCTTTTTATCCTTCAGAATTCACCTAAAAGGTCACTTCCCCAAGGAAACTATCTCGTTTCCAAATAGATCAATATCCCTGTTTTATGTATGCAAAGCAACCTGTGCCTCTCTTTCCAAAATTCAACATAACTGTAATAAGATAACTTATAATCATGTATGCATACATCTGTCACTCCCTTTAGACTATAGCATGCAGGAGCACAGACACCACACCAGTTTATTTTTACCACTGTATTCCCAGATTTAACCTAGCTGGCAAAGGAGGACTTCAGGTGTTTGTTAAATGACTGCTCTTGCCCTCAAGTTTAGAATAGAAGAAATCAACGCATAAGTAAATGAGGACAATACAATGCCACTGTTAAGAGAGCAGTTTAGAATGATGATTTTCAACTGGGGATGATTCTGTTCCCTTCTCAGGACATTTGACAGTGTCTGGAGGATTTCAGAAGGTCACAACTGTATAAAGTGCTCCTAGTATCCAGTAAGTAGTGGTCGGGAATGCTGCTAAACATCCTATACTGCACAAATAGTCTTCCACAAAAAAGAATGTCAACAATCCCATGGTTGAGAAACTTTGATTTAGAGACTAGTACTATTCAAAAGTGTGGTTAATTCTACTCCCAGCACTTGTGGGTTGCTGTTGTTTTTGTTTGGGGGTATGTGGTGAGGATGTCAAGAAAAGGCTCAGAGGGCCGGTGAGACGGCTCAGCGGCGTAAGTGCCTGCCTTGCAAGCGCGAGGGCCCGAGTTCGACTCCCGGATCCCACATACGAAAAAGGGGCCGCTGATATTGCTCAGCGGCACGGGCGCATGCTGGCGCGCGAGGTCCTGAAGTCGACCCCCCGGTACCCACAAAAAAAAAGAAAAGGCTCAGAGAGGAAGTAAAGTTTCAGCTGCACCTTGACAGGTGGTAGGCCCAGATTAGTAAGTACTATGTCAGAAACAATGAGGAGTCTCTTAAAAGTGTAAAAGCAATGTTATGGTTTGAACAGGAGCCCCTTCAAGTACCTTATACTCCAAAATTACCCATCTCCTTTATACCTTTCTTGCTTAAACAAAACGTCCATTCTCTCAAAATAGCTAGTTTCAGCTAAACGTTAAGGTCAAATTAATTCACAAAGATAAAGTCAGATAGCCCCTACACTCTCCAGAATGTTAAGCTTCATTTTAAAACATGAAAACACTCATTCATTAACTGCTTACTATTCAGGTTGATAATGGATAAAGCTGTTGTTTTTTTTTTTAAAACTCAAGAGCCAGAATGGCTTTGGTAAAGACTTCTCCAAAGCTTTTCAAAAAAAAAAAAAAAAAAAAAAAAAAAAAAAAAAATGTTTTCTGTTTTTCTGTCCTGACTTCTGAACTCCCCGATTATATAAAAGATCCATTTTTTTTTTTTTTATTTTGCACAAGTATCTGGTGGTACACTAAAAAAGGGCCGATGATATCGCTCAGCGGCACGGGCGCCTGCTGGCGCACGAGGTCCTGAGGTCGACCCCCGGTACCCACAAAAAAAAAAAAAGAAAAAAAAATTGTTAAAAGAAAATGATTTGAAGAGAAAATGAACGTCATGCAAATAAAAGTTGGTTATTACAATTAAAAAAAAGTATCTGGTGGTATAAGTTCTTCTGTTACAAATGATAGGACAGCTGTTTGTATTCAGTAACTGTGAATAAATTGTGTATGCAAATTAGGTGTCATGTACAGAGTTTTTAAAAGGCTTTCAGTGTAAGTCATGAAGGCTACTGAAAGAAATTGAGTTACTTTTCAATGGTACCACCAAGAAAAAAAGCCCAGTGTTTTAATATAACACAAGCTTAACTGCCTGCTGAGCTGAGAGCCCACGTTCTGCCCTAGTATGGCAATTCTTAGGGTCAGGCGCTGAGTGCTCTGTTTACAAGAAACTGAGGCCTGACACTGAGGACGAACAAAGAAAAATGCCTGGCACCAAAGGTGCAGAGGATGTTTTGTACATAAGTGAAGATTTGAGGAGGAACATGTCCTCAGATTTTGAAAGGCCATATAAATTACTCTTTTCTGCTTACGTGTGAAGAATTTATTTTGTGTTTTCAGGCCATTTCCTAATAAGAAAACACCTTATAATTTACAAACAGCAATTTGTCTCCCCTTATATTTGCTGACCGTTCAGAGGGATAAAATTTTCTTGGGCTTTACCAGGGTGAGAGGAATGGAAATAATGTGAGCACAGCAGACACAGAGTTCGGAAGCAACATCGACTCCAGGCGCGGCCAGCTGGTTTCCATCGAGAGTCCCCAGGAGGACGCCCTCCGAGCTGAGGCCGGGCGGCGCGGCAGCCAGACCCTCGCCCGGGGCGCTGGAGCGCGGGGCGGTGGCGCGGTCCGCCAGGCCTCCGTTACCTTTGTCTCAGGTACCCCGCTCCCAGCCGCTCTGGGCTCCCGCCCGCGGCCCCGAGCTGGTGACACATCCTTCTTTGGCCAACTCGGGCCAAGGCTGGGCAGGGGGCGGGGAAGGAAAATAACGCCTCAGCGCCTAAAGACGTGACTCTCAGTTCTTCCAGGACGTTGGCATTTGCTTCTCTGCCAACCTTTCCTGGTAACAAGTTCCTGAGGACTGTGCAGGGACACCGGCCCGGGAGCCCCGAGGAGTGGGAGGCGCCGGGCGTCCGGCCTCCTCGTCGTCGTCCGCGGGAGCCCGGGGCAGGCATTTTCCACACTCTCGGGCCCGGGACCCGGCAGGCTCGCGGAGGCGGCCGTTCCGCCTCAAGTCGCCGCTTCCCCAGCCCGGCCAGCTCCACGGCCCCTCCGGCCAGGCCGGTCCCCGCCCCCGGCCCGCCCCGGCCTCCGCGCACCGCCCCCCGGCCTCGCCATCCCCTCGGGCCGGGGCAAGGGCGCTCGGGGGTGCAGGCCGCGCGCCGGGCGTCCCGCACCTACCTCAGTGACCGCGGCTCCTCCTCCTGGGGCTCACCTCGCGAGCCACACTCACCGCCAGGGCTCCCCGCGGCGCAAGGTGTGGGTCGCGAACGCGGAGCTAGAGGAGCAGAGGTCCGAGCGCGCCCCGCCCGCCGCCTTCTCGACCCCTCCCTCCACGGCGGGCTAGGCGTCCCGCCCCGGCCCCCGCCCCGGCCGCCGGCCCCGCCCCCGCCCCGGCCCCCGCCCCGCCCGCCGGCCCCGCCCCGCCCGCCGGCCAAGGCTGGAAGGGGTCCGCCTGGGGGGAAGCGAGAGCCGCCGGGGCTGCAACCCTTGTGCTCCCTCGCAGTGCTGGCCCGCGGGCAAGCGATTCCTAAAGGTTCCTGCTATTTGGCGAAGGCGAGTTCATTGCTCGAATTTGTTGTTACTGTTTTTGTTGTTATGGTCCTTGGTTGTTTTGCCCTCTCCGGAGGCCCGGTGGCCCTTTTGAGGGCAGGCCTCGCACTGACAGGACCCTTGGACGGACCTCTGAGATCTCCCGGGGGCCACACCTGCGCCACACTGCAGAGGCCTGAAAGGCGGTGTGCATTTTGAAAGAAGAGGTTTAAAAAATGCTCATCGTTAACTATTACCCCAATACAGAAAGGTGTATAAAGACATTGCCCAGCTTACTGAATTATTCTCTCACACACCTTATAACCACTCCCCAAATTTCACACCAAGTAAAATGGGCCTAAAACAAGACCTCACTTCAATAGCAAGCAGAAACACGGAAAGGACACCCAGGATTTGGAGGCAGATTTATTTATGAGGATGGGCACTGATCAGGATCATTCCCAGAATATCAGGCCCTAATCTCTGGTGGTCTAGGGCTTTTATATGGGATAAGCAAGCAGAAAGTATAGAAGCAGAATGGCTTGTCAACTGGGGATTGGTATATACAATGTGCATCATCCAGCTATGCATCACAGTGACCACCTATTTCTAAGAGACAGAAGCAACTGGAACTGGAACAAGAACTATTACAACTAAGAAACTGAAGTATACTGGCTGGGGGAGTGCATTTTCTACTACATCACTAATAGACAAGAGGATGCAGCCAGAGAGGGCTTCCCAAAATTGTCCTCTTAGTGTCTCACAGAGTCAAAGCCCACCTGCCTACAGTCATGCCCTCTCCAATAATACATTTGTGAAATGGAATCTGCCCAGTTTAGTAACTCCCAATACAATGTGTTTTTGTAAAGTTTTTACTCAAAGAGATAAATTAATAAATATATAAGCACACAAATAAGTCAATCAGGAGATTAAATAGCATGAGTAAAGCACAACGAGGGGTGAGGGATGGCAGGTACATGAACAAGTGTACCCAAGTATTAGGTGGGCTCTGAAGACACATGGTGTGATCAAAAAAAAATACAGTGAATGTTAAAAAAATTTTTTTTGTTTCAAAAATTTATTATAGTAAAAGACACATTGCCATTAATCCCCTCAAAATACTCTCTTTTCAAACACACCTATCCTATTATTCTTGCCACTTTCTGAAGTAGTTCTGGAAGTCCTCTTTCAGGAGCATGTGTGCTGTTGTGACTGACTCAGTGTCCTGAATGGATTCAAAATGTTTAACTTTCATGGCATTTTGACTTTGGGGAAGAACTAGAAGTGAGTGCCAGATCCGGTGAATAAGGGGATGAGGACACACTGTAATATTTTTATGAGCCTGCCTATCTGTTGGATGGCACTCAGCAGCAGCATTCATCGTATTTTTTATCACACCTCATAAAGACACTCATGAAAGAGGACTTTCAGAACTGCTTAAGAAAGTGGCAAGAAGGATGGGATAAATCTGTTTGAAGTGAGACTATGTTTTGTTATATTTTTCTCTTGTTTTTTTTGAGACAGGATCTTGCTATGTAGTTCAGGCTGGACTACATGAACTTGCTATGTAGCACAGGCTGGCTTTGAACTCCCAGCAATCCTCCTGCCTCAGTCTCCTGAGTGCTGATTACAAGTGTGTACCTCCATGCTTCCAAAGTCTGTTGTGCTCACATTATTTCTACTCTTCTCACTATGAAAAGCCCAGGGCAAAGTGAAGGTGTTTTGAGGGGGATTAGGCAATGTGTCTTTTACTATAATACATTTTAAAAATTTAAACATTCACCATAAATAAAATTCTTGAAGACAAAGGCTTAAGCAAGGACTTTCTGAATAGAACCCCAATGGCACAAGAAATAATATGAAGGATCAACAAATGGGACCATATCAAATTGAAAAGCTTCTGCACAGAAAAGGAAACAACTAACAGAGTGAAGAGGCAACCTATAGAAAGGGGAACATTCTTTCCAGCTATTCCTTGGACAAAGGACTAACATTGAGAATATATAAAGAACTGAAAAAAATTAACCCCCCAAAATAAAAAGACCCAATCAAAAAATGGGCAACTGAAATGAATAAAAACTTCTCAGATGAAGTACAAATGGCCAATACATAGATGAAAAATGTTCAAAATCACTGGGCATTAGAGAAATGCAAATTAAAACAACATTAAATTATCATCTTACACCAGAAAGAATGACTATTATCAAGAAATCAAATAAAAACAAATGTTGGTGAGGATGTGGGGAAAAAGGAACTCTTCTACATTTCTGGTGGGAATGCAAACTAGTACAACCACTATGGAAATCAGTGTGGAGATTCCTCAAAAAACTAAAGAAATAGACATTCCATTTGACCCAGCTATTCCCCTTCTAGATATCTTCCTGAAAGAGTTAAAGCCATCATGTTACAGTGATACATACATACATACCCATGTTATAGCAGCACAATCTATAATAGCTACATCTTGGAAATGGCCTACATGCCCCTGAACAGATGAATAGATAAAGGAAATGTGGTATTTATTCACAGTGAGGTACTACTCAGCCATAAAGACAAACGTGAGGCATTTGTAGATAAATGGATGAAACTTGAGACCATAATATTGACTGAAAATAAGTCAGACACACAAGCTTAAATATCTCATGGTTTCTCTTATATGAGAAACTCTAATATATATATATATATATATATATATATATATATATATATATGAGGCGAGGTGCAAAGTAGAAGGTAGATAAATAGGAAGTGGAAAGATATTTTTAAATGGATCGGGAAACAAGAGAAGGGGGAGCGAGAAGAGGGAAAGAAGATGGAAGAAAAGAATTGAAGGGAAAAATGATGAAAATAGAGCTTTTGTGAAAGGGAAGGGGACCAAGAACTGGAAGGAGCAGGGAGGGAGAGGAAGGTTAGGGGATGAAAAAGAGAGAGAGAGAGAGAGAGAGAGAGAGAAAAGAATTAAGATATATTACATACATATACCAACTCCCCACGATAATTGCAATCATTATGTACTGCAAACAGGTATGAATAAAAAATACAGTAGGTTAAGGAGAAAAAAGTTCACCATATATTTCAATCATACTTCATAGGTCCCCAACAATTGTGCTGCCCTTCTGTCTCTGCCTCCAGCACCAGGCACACACCAGGTACCATATTTTTGTGTACATATACACATACACATACACATATACATATACAATGTGTGTATATGGTAACAGGAAAGAAAGCTTTATATAAAATTGCCTCAAATAGGCTTTACCTGCTGGACATTTTCAGCTGAATTCAGTCCTTCCAATAGCTAACTTGATGTGGTCTGTGAGATGCCTTGGAAAGAAATAAACTATTATATTTCAATTTACACTATTTTTTCCTTCTAAAAGCCCTTTCATGTGCATATGATATCTTATTTAAGACTGAGGGCAATCCTATGAGAAAGGCAAGGCAGAATGAAGAACTTTGCAAAGGTCACAATTCATACAGATAGGAAGCTGAAGTACACAGAGAACCATAAAATAATTTCAATACTACTGACCCTGCCAAGCCAAATTCTTTGTTTGTCTTGACAGTGTTATTGCCTGGATTTTTACACTAGGACTCCTTTGGCTCTTTTGCTGTACATTTAGATGCAGTATAACTTGAATGTGCAAAAGACACAACTCCCACCTGGAAGTTTGATTCAATACTCTTGTCATGAGCACCCTGGTGAATTGGGGCTGGAGAGCTGTCAGTTCATTACCATTTATAAGCACCCAGGTTCTGTGGTAGGGAGTAGGAATACAAAGAACATAAAATGAGTAAGACATAATCTTTGCTTTCAAGGGGCTTATGGTAAAGAAGATTTGGAAATAAATGAGTGTTTAATTATTATGATGGCTGGGGAATAGTTCTAAATACGATTAAATCTACTGGGCTCTGAGAATCTTCTTGGAGAAGAGAACATCTGAATTTTTTAATTATGAAAAACATCAAATATGAAAAATACCTAATATAAAACATTTTTATTAAGAAAAAATATTAAATACAAAATGCAAAAGTAGAGAGAATAATATAATAAACTACTATGTACCCATTACTCAGCTTCAACAATTATGATCTCATGGTCAATTTGCTCTGTCTTTACCTTTACCTTCTCTTTCCTTCCCTGGATGATTTTGAAGCAAATCATAAGCAGCAGCTTATCCCATCCCTGTTTCACTATGTGTCTCTATATGATAAAGTCTGCTTAAAAAAGTCAGAACATCATTAAAATCTTTTAAAATTAATAATTTCCTAATATCTAGACAGTTTAAAAATTTTCCCATAAATGCTCTATATAATTTATTTCTTAAGCTCAACACCCAAATAAGGCCTTCACATTGCTTCTGGCTACAGTCTTTTTAACTTTTTCCTTTCCTTGTACTTTGTATGTTAAAGAAATGGGTACATTGTCCTGTGGAATTTCCCATACTCTGCATTTTGTTGATTGCACTCTGTATTTCTGCTTAAAATGTGGTTCTTTGGTATTTCCCATAAACTGATAGAACCAGAGATTTGATCAGATTTAGGAAAATACAATCAGTATGAAGAGAAAAATCATCCCAACAGAAACAGACCCAGAACTGTCATAGATGTTAGAATTAATAAAGGACATTAAAATGGTTACTGTATTTCAAATGTTCAAAAAGTTCAGAAGAGATGGGGAAATATAACAAAAGACAACTTGTGCTTCTATAGAAGAACTCTATAATGTATGAGATTAAAAAATACATTAAGCACTTGGGGATGTAACTCAGTGGTAGAACATTTGCCTGTTATGCACAGTCTTGAGTTTGATTACAAGCATTGCAACAACAGTAAAACCATTGAATTGGATTAAGGGCAAATTAGACACTGCTAAAGAAAAGATCAGTGAACTGCAATAGAAATCATTTAAAATGAATTGTGGAGAAAAAAAAGTTAGGAAATGGAAATAGCATCAGTGAGATGTAGAACGACTAGAAGTTACCTAGTATATGTGTAAGTGCAATCTCTGAAAGAGGGAGTGGGGACAAGGAATGTTTGAAGAAAAAATAACCATGAGTTTCCAAATTTCAGGAAAACTATATACAGTCCTCCCTTGGTATAACCTAGGTATTGTTTCCAGGACCCCTCCTTGCCCCTCCTGAAATCTACTTGAGAAAGTGCTTTACATAAAATATAATAGTATTTGCATATAGTCTTCAAATATCTTTTATATTCTTTAATTCATGCCTAGATTAATTATACTAGCTAATACAATGTAAATTCTATGTAATAGTTCTTACACTGTATTTTTTAAAAATAAGTGATTTTTATTGGTACATTTTAGGTATACATAATGATCATATTCATCATAGGGAATTTGTACCTGTACATGATATAACTTGATTCTTTTTTTCCCATTCTCTTACTATCTCTTCAACTCCTCTTCCCCTCCTTATTTACAAAAGCTTTGTTTCCATTTTTTTCTTCTTTTCTCATTTTTTTTTTTAACCTTTCCCTTCCTTCCTTTGTTACACTGTATTTTTTTTTTATGCGGGTAACGGGAGTCGAACTCAGGATCTCGCGTGCGCCAGGCAGGTGCTTATGCCACTGAGCTATATCACTAGCCCTATTATACTGTATTTTTTAGGGGAAAACAACAAGAAAAAATTCTGGGGACACTCAGTACAGACATAATTTTTCCCCAAATATTTTCAATTTGCTGTTGGTTAACTCTGTGGATGCAGAATCTGCATATATAGAGGGCTGATTGTATTTACTGATCAACAGATTACCAGTTTCTAGATCGGTGGACAGGAGACTTAAACCAAACCATAACAGTAATCATATTAAATGTAAATGGACTAAACATCTCCAACTAAAAGATGAAGATTGGGTAAAAAGCAAGATACGGTATGCTGCATACAAGAAATGCACTTTAAATATATAGACACAGTTAGGTTAAAAGTAGAAGTGTGGAAAAGATTTACTATATTAACAAAAAATTAGTCAGGAGAAAAGCAAATTTCAAAGTAAAGAATATTATCAAACATAAAGAAGACTATTTCATAATGGTAAAGGTGTCAGTTCATCAGCGGGACATAACAATACTAAATATTTGTGCCGTAATAATAGAGCTTCCAAATGCAGCAAAAATAGACACAAGGAGAAATAGACAAATCCATGATGATAGCTGAAACTTTCAATACCTTATTCCTAGTATTTGGCAGAATAAGATAAAAGAACAGCAAATATATAGGACACTTGATTAACACTACCACACAACTTTATCTCATTAATATTTGTAGGTCACTTCATCTAATAAAAGAATTCACATGCTTTTCAAGTGTACATAGAACATTTTCCAAAATAGATCAGATTTAATACCATAAGCAAAGTATCAAAAGAAATTTCTCTTGAGACAGGGTCGTGCTATGTCATTCAGGCTAGCTTTGAATTGACTATGTGCCCAGACTGGCCTCGAACTCCTGGTGATCCTCCTGCCTCAGCCTCCAGAGTGCTGGGATTAAAGGGTTATGCCACCACACCTGGCTGAAAGTATCAAATTAAAAAGATCCCAGGTCATACGAAGTATGCTGTCTGATGACAATGAAATTATGTTAGAAACCAATAACATGTCTGGAATTTAGGATATCACCTTCTTTCCTCTAGCTCCCAAACCGGCTTCTCTTTTCCATGGTCTTTTTTTTTTTTTTTTTTTAATTTTAAAGAGAAAAAACAAAAACAAAACAAAAACAATGATACAGAATTTCAAAACAAGGTAATAGGAGATTAACAATGGTTAGTATATTGCGTATTGTTATCTTCAACGTGGTTGCTCAGATTTCAAGATATAGGCGTGAAAAATTAATCAAACAATGTAAGCAAAAACCATTCTTTTTAATGAACTAATAGAAATTAGTAGTATAATTATCTTAGTTATCTTGTGTATATTTGTGTAAATTGAAAGGGAAGCAATTCTCCCTAACTCCTTCTTGGAGCCAAGTATTACCCTGATACTAAAACTCGTATAGGATGGAAAATACAGAAGAAATGGATAGATTCCTAGAAATGTATGAATTATGTATCCAGCTATGCTACTGAATTTGGTTATTAATTACAGAAATCTCTTTGTGGAGTTTTTGGTCTAGTTGATCTCTCTCTTTGTGACAATGGGGTTTTGATGTCCCCTGTTACAATTGTGTTATTGCTTATTTGATTTTTCATGTCTATTAATATTTGTCTTATATAGTTGGGTACTCCCACATTTGGCGCATATGTATTTAGGATTGTTATCTCTTCCTTTTGAAGTTTTCCCCTAACAAGTATGTAGTGGCCTTCTTTGTCTCTTTTGATCATTCTTGGTTTGAAGTTCACATTGTCTGCAGACAGAATAGCTACCCCTGCTTTTTTCTGGGTTCCTGTTGCATGGAGTATTGTTTTCCATCCTTTGACTTTCAGTCTATGAGTTTCTTTTTGAGTTAAATGTGTTGCTTGTATACAGCATATTGTTGGATCTTGTTTCTTGATCCATTCTGCCAATCTGTTTCTTTTGATTGGTGAATTGAGGACATTTACACTGATGGTTATAACTCATATGTATTGACTTATCTTTGTCATGTTATTTTTCCGCTGTTGGTTCCCTGCTTTTCCTCTCTGTTTAATTGCTTGTCCTGCCTGGTGGTTTCTTTCTGTTGTTGTTCTTGGAATTGTGGTCATTTTTATCTCTGTCTAGAATATCTTTCAGTACTCTTTGTAGGGTTGGTTTGGTGGTCATGAATTTCTTCAGTTGTTCTTCATCATGGAAATATTTTATTAATTTTGAAGGATAGTTTTGCAGGGTTCATCAATCTGGGTCGGAAGCTGTTTTCTTTCAGGACTTGAAATACTTCACTCCAACCTCTTCTTGACTTGAAGGTTTGTGTTGAGAAGTCTGCCGTGATTTTGATGGGCTTTCCTTTATAGGTGATCTGTTTCTTTTCTCTAAGAGCTTTTAATATTCTTTTTCTGTGCTGAATTTCTGGGATCTTGATTATTATATGTCTGGATGTAGATTTATTTTGGTTATGGCTAAATGGAGTTCTGTATTCCTTACTTATCTGTATGTCAAATTCTTTTCCTATGCTTGGGAAGTTCTCTGCTATTACTTCTGCAAATAGTGTTTTTTATGTCATTTGTGTTGACTCCTCCTTTTTCATTGACACCAATTATTCTTATATTATTTTTCTTTGCATAGTCTTGCAGCTACTGAATTGTTATTTCCTGATCTTTTGTTCTTTTCAAGAGATCTTTCCTTTCATGATCGCTGGCTATGATCCTGTTTTCAAGTTCTGAAAGTCTGTCTTCAGTTTCCTTCAAGTGGTTTTGCAAACTTTCAGTGGAATTTCTAATTTCCTGGGTATCCATTTGAATCTGTTTCATGCATTCTATTTCTTTCCTATATGGACTGTGAACAGTTTTGCTCCTTTTCCTATCATCATCTTTTTTTTTATCTATCTCTACTCTAGATTTGCTGAGCAATTCCTTTATGAACATTGACATTTTTTTTTTTTACCTGAGAGATTATTTTGGATCTGATTTCCTCTACAGCCTCATGAATTTGTTTCTTTACTTCAGTTGCTATCATTTCAGAAATTTCAGGTGTGTGTCTTCCATTTTCCTCTATCTCATTTTCTCCTGGACTTGTTCTTTGTGCACTGGAGGTCTGAAGTTGCATTTTGCTTTTGCATCTTGTCATTTTCTATTCCAACAAATTTTATTTTGTTTTCTGTGTTGATCCTTGTAAGTTTTTTTAGTAGGTAGCTATATCACTAGTATCAAGACCTTTCTGGGAAATATCAGTTCCTCAGGATGTCTTCTGTGTGTAGGAGATTCTTGGCTTGTGTCCGTTCCAAGATCCTACCTTCCCAGTTAATTAAGAGTAAGATTTTGGTATCTGTTTGACTCAGTCCTGGTTCTTTGGTGCTGGGCTGTGATAAGGTTATTACCCCAGAGCTTCCCAGTATTGATACAGAAGGGAGAACAACTGATTACCACAGATGTGACATCCTAGCCAAAGTAGTATAATTAGCAATAACAATAGCATCAAGCACAGTTTAGAAACTGACAAACTGTGGTAGCCTTTAATTTTGTACCTTAAACCATAGGAGCAAAATCTGCAATTATATAACAGAACGATTGTAAATTGGGAGCTTGTATGCAAAGTGTTTCCCCTTGGTAGAGTGGTTTTACCCTGTGGTGGGGAGACTTAAGAAGAATAGTGGATAAAACAAAGATAACTGAAAAGAAAGTAGAAGAGGCTGGAGGACAAAGGATGATCACACAAACTTTGGGATACTAGAGGAGAGGGTAGAAGAGAAAGAATCAGGGAGTAAACAAGGGAATATCTGAACTTGGTCTCTAGGTTTGGGAGATGGGATTAATTTTCTGTGGCTGGAATTCACCCCAGCCATTTAGAAAAGAGAGGAAAAAGAAAAAGAAAAAGAAGAGAAGAGAAAAACAAGAAACAAAACAAAACAAAACAAAAAACCCAAAACAAAAAAAAAAAACCAAAAAAACAAAAAACAACCCAACAAAAAAAGAGAGAACAGGGGTGGCCCCACTCTCCTGCTTCGGTTCTGTATGTCTTTGTCCCCAAGTGCAATGGTGGTTCATCTAACTTGCCACCTGTTGGCTCATGTTGTTATTGTTGCTTCATACTTTTCATGCCACTGGTCTTGCTTGTCCATCCTGTGCACCTTAGTTGGGACCCTACTGTGTCGCTGGTGTTCCCTCCGGTCTCTGGGTTTTCTGGAGTGGTTCACCTCAGTGGTGGCAGCAGCAAAGGGAGGGGCTGTTTTTTGGGCCTTCTGGCACGGTTCATCTGGTTCACGCTGCTGGAGATGGCGATGGGAGGGGCCGCCCTCCTCCACATGGTTCCCATGGTCTTTTCTTATCTTAAGTAAAGGTCGCATTATCTACTCAATCACTTACACCAGAAATTATTTTTTTAATTAAACAAATTGAATCGATACAAAAATTGAACATATTTTTGGGATACCATTTGATGTTTCTATACATATATACATTATAGGATGTTCAAATTAGGGAATACGTATCTATCTCCTCAAACTGGTCATTTCTTTGTGATGAAAACACACCTTATAGAGTAGCCACCAAACTAGAGAATAGTTAGGGTAGGTAAGGCAAGGATAGGCTGATTCGGGCTGGCATTTTTGATCTCTAGTTTTCAAGGCTGATTGTTTTTCAGCTAGGTCTTATTTTCAGAGAAACATTATAGAGAGCCCTTCCTGGTCCTCATCCCGGTCCAGGAAATTAGATTTGTAAACCCAAAAAGAAGTTATTGGAATTCTACCGAGTTAATTCCAATCTACCACATCCAATGCAATCCACGGTGAGAATAAAGACACTAAGACATATCTATAGTTGTGGGGAGCCAAGGGGTCCTAAGTCCCGCCAAGATGGTGGCTACTGGGACAAAGGCCATGACCCAGGCAGGAACCCTGGTTTTTATTAACTCTGAAGGAGGGGAGTGGCTTGGGGATGAGTGACTGTGAGAGTGGCGGGAAGTACGTGAGTGAGTCTCGTGAGCTGGGTTAGGCCTGAAAATCACTTTTGCAAATGCAGAGGGAAGTATATGCAAAAGGAGTAATCTGCATAACACAATTCAAGATAGTATCTAATGTTTGGGGGTCTGTGCTTCAGCTCTGATGTGTAATCTTCTATGCCCTGGGAAGTCATAGCCTCTTTCTCGAGGCTCGATCCCAGCCGACAGCGTGGAGCATGGCTCTCCATCCCGCCAGGCTCAACCATGTATTGGGAGCAAAGGGTGGGGGAAACACAGGCCTGTCACTTTGCTTCAAATACTACACATCAGGACCTCGGCTGGACCTATTTGCATTGCCTAAAGCCAATTAAAGAGATAAGGAAAAGTCCTAGCCAGCTCTGTACATATCAATAGGTGGAATTAGGGCCAGGTTCAGCCAAGATGGAGATAGTTGCTCTTCTCTCTAGGACAGCCATCCAGGTGGTCCCCCACAAAACATGACTATGTATAAGCATCTGTGTCCATTCTTTGTAGGCATATATGCTTTCATTTCTCCTGGGTATATAAATGATGGTTGTCATATAGTAACTCTATATTTCTTTTTTTTTTTTTAGATTTTTATTTTTTTTTATATGTGGGTACTGGGAATCGAACTCAGGACCTTGTGCTTGCCAGGCAGGCACTTACGCTGCTGAGCTGTATCACTGGCCCAGTAACTCTATATTTCAAGTGCTTGATTTTGTTTGAAGGTTAAGGAGACTGTGTGTGTGCATGTGTGTGTGTGCGTGTGTGTGCGTGTGTGTGTGTGAAAACCTGGATTGGAAGAAGTTGATCCTTCATAATTAGAGTTTTTAAATGTATCACATACATACTTTTGCACACAGAAAGATAAAAGGAAAAGAGAGGAATCTTTGTTTAATATCAAATTTATTGAAGGTATCTACTTTTAAATTTAATCATTTAAGTTTAACTTTAAATCCATAGTTTTATTTATAAATATAGTATTCTCTTATAGATTAGTTAGCTTATAAATGTGATAAATTTCCTAAACAGTTATTTATTAACGTGATGAAATTCTTAGATATTTCAAACTATAGCTACTAATATAATGTATTTGATTCTCAAAAGCACTTTAAGCACTTAACCAGCAAGCTTACAAATCTAATAAACCAATATTTCTATGCACTTACACTCTATTTACAAACCAAATAACTCAAAAGTTATAGATTTAGTACTTCAGATTCTCTGAAAAAAATTGAAACATGGTTTAGAAACATAATCCAACTTTTAACACATCTCAAATTTAAATCCCCAATCTATCATCAATTAAGTTCATTTAAACATTTCAAATTAAAATCACAAGTCTAAATTCTACATTTCAAATACCCAATCTGTCAAACAAAATCCACCCAAATTGCCAGGATGATTAAAAAATAATTTATTTTTGAACTCAACACACAAAATGTTAAGTTTTAGATTTGAGTGACTTCTTTACTCTTATTCAGTGTCTATGCAAGCTTGGCTCATAGAAAAATTCAGGTAAAATGGAGAATCATAAATAATACTTCATACATAATTTAACATTTTAAGTTAAAGGATTAGAACATATACATGTACATTCATTTTCCATACATACCCTTTCTTTGAATATGGATCTGTTAATTAGAATTCTAAGACATCTTTGATGCATAAACCATTGTCATAGTGTATCCTGTATAATTTCCAGTTTGAATTATGTTAAAATGGTGCAAAAACTTTAAGCCACTGCAAAGCAATGTAAGTGTAGATTGATTTTATTTTATTTTATTTATTTATTTATTTTTTTGTGGGTACCGGGGGGTCGACCTCAGGACCTCGCGCGCCAACAGACACCCGTGCCGCTGAGCGATATCACCGGCCCCTTTTTCGTATGTGGGTTCTGGGAGTCGAACTCGGGCCCTTGCGCTTGCAAGACAAGCGCTTATGCCGCTGAACCATCTCACCAGCCCTGTAGATTGATTTTAGATTTACCTTTCCTTGCAATCTCTTATAGCTGTCTCATTCCCTCCTCCAACTTTTTTTTTTTGGTGGGGACTTGGGATCAAACCCAGGATCACATGAATGTAAGTGTTCTATCACTGAGGTATATTTAAGCCTCTTAATTTTATTTATTGATTTTTTTCAGACATAATATTTGTACATCTTTATATATGATAATTCAGTACATATGAATACACATATAATGATTAAATCAGGATAATAAGCACTTAATCATTTCTATGTGTTGGGAACTTTCATACTCTTCTAGTTATATTGAAATATATCATGGATTGTTGTAAATAATAGTTACCCTGTAGTGCCATAGAAAATCGAAATTCTTCCAGTTGTCCACTTTTCATTTAAGATTTTTAAAAAGCATTTTGCTATTAGCAAGACTTTCTAAAGCATTCCTTCTAATTTTTATAGAAATAATTCTTCTTTTCCATACTCATATTTCACGGGCTTATGTAATATTTAATTAAATTGGGTAATTGTAATAACAACTGGATCTAACAGTGCTACAGGTTAGGGAGCAGATTCTTAGTATCTCGTATTCAACTGGGAGGAGCAGAAAACTTTAGGATAGTAGAGAGATCTACTGATCTTAAGTATAAATGAAGTGTCCTGAGTACCAGTTGATTTTTTTTTTTTTTTTTTTTTTTTTTTTTTTGGTACCAGGAACCAAGCTCAGGACCTTGCACTGGCCAGGCAGGCACTTGTGTCACTCAGCTATATGCCTGGCTGATATGTTTTATAGAAGGAATGGAGAATGTTGGTTAATTTAATAATAGAAATAAGTGAATGCTGGTATAAAAGCTATTATTTTTCATGTTTTAAAAAATTGAGGGCCGGTGAGATGGCTCAGCGGCTTAAGCGCCTGCCCGGCAAGCGCGAGGGCCCGAGTTCGACTCCCGGAACCCACATACGAAAAAGGGGCCGGTGATATCGCTCAGCGGCACGGGCGCCTCCTGGTGCGCGAGGTCCTGAGGTCGACCCCCTGGTACCCACCAAAAAAAAAAAAAAAAAAAAAAATTGAGTTACAAATCATATACAATAACATCTACCCTTTTGAGTTTTGACAAGTACTGTACTGTCAGGTAACCACACCACCACCGTGATGAATTCATGGAATATTTTTATCACCCCTCAAAATTTCCTTGTGTTACACCTTTGTAGTCAATTCCTTCACCTCCACTCCCAACCCAGATGTTGGAAATCACTGATCTCTGCATAATTCTCTGGAGATTCATCTAAGTTGTTGTGTGTTTCAGTAGTTTGTTCCTTTTTATTGTTGAATAATAACCCACAGTATGGTGGTACAACAATTTACTTGAGTATTTGGCAGTTGAAGGACATCTAGGTTTTTTTCCCGGTTGGGACTATTATGAAAAAAGCTATTAAGAAGCATTCATACACAGGCTTTTGTGTAGACATAGGTTTTAATTTCTCTTTGTGGTGCTATCTCATTGTTCTTTAAATTTGCATTTCCCTAATGGCTAAATGATACTGAACATCTCTGTGTGTTATTTACCATCTGTATATCATTTTTAGTGAAATGTCAGTTCAGGTCTTTGTCTATTTTCTAATTGGATTATTGATTTTTCCACTGTTCAGTTTGAGAGTTCTTTATATATTCCAGATATGAATCTTTTGTAGCATGTGTGCTTTGCCAATATTTTTCTCCCAGTCTCTAGTAGCTTATCTTATGTTTCTCTCAATAGGGTTTTTCACAGAGCAAAAGCTTCTAACCTTCATGAGATATTATTTATCAATTTCTCCTTTCACAACCATATTTTAGATACCAAGGATTGCTTATACTTTTTTTTCTAAAAGTTTTATGGTTTTACATCTTATATTACATCCATGATTTGTTTTGTGTTAGTTTTTGCATAATATGTGAGTTTTAGGTTGAGGTTCATTTTTTGGCCTGTTGCTCTTGCACCATTTGTTGAAATGTTTATCCTTTATCCACTGATTAGCTTTTGAATGTTAGCAAAATACAGTTGGGTAGCTCAGTAGCAACAAGTATATCTAGTGCCCTGATCTTGGCTTCTAATGATAATTAGAATAGTAGAATGGTAATTCTACAAGACAGGGAATCTGGGCTCCTTGGAGACATGGCTGATTCTTAGACTGGGACAGGAAATATACAAGATGATCCTAGAGCATTTTATAGTGTCAGAAAGTGAGGAAGTGATAAAAACCATAACAAACAACAAAAGTCACATTGATGGGGGTGTGTCAAAGGAGCACAGGAGCCAATAGAAAGAAATTGCAATGGCCAAAGTTGGAACCAATTGAATAACAAACATTTTTAAAAAGTAGTATTGGATTACAGTCCAGAGTATAACATAAATACCCATGAATCTATCTGAGATAAAAGATTGAATTGCCAGGCATGGTGGCACATATCAGTAGTCTGAGCTACTCAGGAGGCTGAGGCTGGAGAATCACGTGAACTCAGGAGTTGAAGGCTAGCCTGTGCTACACAGTGGGACGCTCTCTTAAAAACAAAACAAGGGGCCGGTGAGATGGCTCAGCGGCATAAGTGCCTGCCTGGCAAGCGAGAGGTCCTGAGTTCGACTGCAGGTACCCACATAAAGGAAGAAAAGGGCCGGTGAGATGGCTCAGCAGCACAAGCGCCTGCTGGCAAGCGCGAGGTCCTGAGTTTGACTCCCGGTACCCACATAAAAAAAAAACAAAAACGAAAACAACCAAACAAACTATTTGAAGGGGAATAAACAAACCCCCAGGCAGAATTCCAAATAATTTACAAAGATACTTCTCCCTTAAGGAGGGAAACCCAATTCCCCACTACACAGGTGTAGGTGGTCCATAATGACTGCCTTCCAGAGACAACGGTCTGGAAAGCATGGAAAAGCAACTTTATAACAGAGAAGCCTGACAGACTCTGTCTCTTTGAGGCATCAAAGTCAACATCAGCAGCCATAAGTCACATTGATAGCACATATTCTTGATGTGATGTGATAAAAATGACACTTTACTCTGGAGATCTTACTCCAATAACCCATTATCCAGGTCTTATCTTCAGAAAAATAACAGATTTCCATATTGGGGCATCTTACATCTGTATGATTGGTACTCCTCAAAGCTGCCGGAGTCATGAAAAACAGGAGTCACAGCCAAGAAAAGCCTAAGGAGAGAGGACAACTAAAAACTAAAAAACTCTGAATACACGATGGACATCAGTTTATATTGATGCTTTGATATTGGTTCTTTAATTGTAACAAATGTACCACACTTACGCAAGATGCTAATAAGGGAAACTGGTAAAGTGTACATGGGAATTTTATACTATCTGCCTACTTTTTCTATAAATCAAAAGCTGCTCTAAAAAATACAATCTATTTTAAAAAGTTAGTTGGGCAACCTGGTCATGGTGGTACATGTCTGTAATCCCAGTACTCTGGGAGGCTGAGGCAGAAAAATCACAAATTTGAGCCCAGCCTGAACAACTCGGTAATTTAATGAGACCTTATCTGAAAACAAAAAAAAATTTTTTTTGTTTAAAAGTGGTTGGGAATGTAGGTCAGTGTGAAGGCTCTGGGTTCAGTACCCCACACCCCCCAACACACACACACACACACACACACACACACACACACACACACACGTCAGTCAGGCATATTTGTATGGCTCTGTTTCTGGGAAGATCAGTTCTCTTCCACTGATCTATTTGGTTAAATTTTGCCAATGCAGCACTTAATAAGTGTGTGGTACTATCAGAGTGACAGCTATCTAACAGGCCTTAGTATTGGGGGATTTTTGCTCACTTTTCATTGGGTTGTTTTTTTCTTATTATTGAGTTTGAGACAGTGCCAGGGTACTAGAGAGAACCCAGTGACTGTAAGCGCTCAGCATGCCCTGGGGCCGGTTGGTACGTTTGCAGAAGGAATGGTGATTTAATAATTTGGTTAATGAAAGTTGGTTACAGATGTTTCTATTATTTTTATTTCAGGGTTCCTTGCTAGGGTTGAAAGTACTCAACTGAATTAACATTAGTTGGTTGGAGGAGATAGAGGACTACTGTATGTTTATAGATTTTGGTTATCTGTTGGAGGTTAGGGGACTGGATACACAGGTCCTCCTTCCAGAATTTTCCCCCCGAGCCATCCTTTGAGAAGCCAGATTTCTTTTTGTATAGCTGGATTTTGTACCAAGAAAATCCTTAACCCCTGCATTTTAGTGAAATTTAACTTGTTTAATAACCTAGTAATTTTCATAGTCCCTATGCATACATAAAATTATATTTTTACCGTCTCTCCCCTTTCCCCTCCAAATCTCTCTCATAACATTTTGGGATTTGGGTTGATGAGCTCCTGTTCCTCCACACTCCCAAACTAGTCTGAAACTGCCTAAAGAAAGGATTTCTAAACTTTTCCCCACAGACCTCTTTGGAAATCTGGTGAAACCTATGGATCCCTTCTTAAAATAATATTCTAAAATCTATTTCATAAGTATGGATGATCAGAAAGGAAATCAATTATTAAAATATAGTTATCAAAATATAACTATTTTTTGTTATAGGAGCAAGGAGTATGGGTGGGTACAGACCTGGGCTTCTATGACTGATGCCTGCCACTCTGCTCTGCATGTTTTTCTTACTTTCACACTCAATGCTCTGCTTTTCCAGGCCAATCCTGCTATTGTAGGTAACTCCCAATCATGCAAACCTGCCCTAGTCACAGGGGGCTTGGACTCTGCATTGGTTTACCTCTGTGCTTTGTTGGTTTATGTATAAACCCTAACCCTTGCTAGTTATTTATTCCTCCTTATGATTCTGAAGCTTGTTATGTTGGAAAAGCATTTGCTCTAGACATTCTGAATCTAGACAAGCTCTTAGAAATTTTTGAGGATTTATTTTCCAGTTCCAACTTCCATAGATCCTAGAAGGCAAAACAGAACTACACATTTAAATACTACTCATAAAGCAGAATAGTGAAGACTTTGCTATGAAAAAGGAACATTCAAGAATATAAGCAATGTATTATTAGTACTCTTGGAGCTCAAGAATATAGGTGATTGTTTTATTAAAATAAGGACAATTAGTGAGCTTTTGTAACATTCTTCTCTCTCTTCATTTCCATGCTTGGAGACAGGCCGTGCAGGGGAACTCTCAGTGGTGAGAGAACATGTCATGTTTTCTGTCTCAGTGACATGCTGCTGTTTTCATAGTACTTTTCTTGCTGTGGGACTCTTGTTGATTTTGACCCTAGAGGTCAAGGGCAGAGATGTTCCAGTTCATTTGAGCAGGTCCGGGAAGACTGGGAGTGGACTGGACTCTGGCCAGGGCCATTTATTCTTGAAGAAATTGGAAACCAGTGGGGTATTGCTCTGCTTATTCAGAAGGAGTAGGAAATAAACTAGCATGTGACAGGGCAAGGAAGTTTATCTCCATCTAGACAAACTTTTATCTTTATGGTCTATGGGGGTGATAAAAATGAAGGCCAGGAAGGGACAAATGACTGGTAGTAAAGAGGGAGGGAGGGGAACAAAGGTTGCTTTATGTGGAGTTAGGATTCTTTTTTTTTTCTTGTGGGTACTGGGGGTCGACCTCAGGACCTCGCGCGCCAGCAGGCGCCTGTGCCGCTGAGCGATATCACCGGCCCTTTTTTTGGTATGTGGGTACCGGGAGTCGAACTCAGGACCTTGTGCTTGCCAGGCAGGCGCTTATGCCACTGAACTATCTCACCGGCCGCATGTTAGGATTCTTCAACCTTATTTACTCTCACTTTTTTTTAAATTGAGAAATTTTAGAACAGATGCAGCATATAGAAGAGTATAGTTAATTATATAATAAACAGCCACATACCCACCACCCAGAAGGGACAAACACTATGTCCTGTAGGGAAACTCTGATGACCCATTGAAGATGTCCCCAGAGAAAGTATCCATATTAATCGTTTTTCTTGCCTGGGGAAAGTGAAGCCACCAAGCCAAGTAAGAACTAGTCTCTTCCTTTCCCCTCCTTTCTGCAAATCCTCTCCCATTTTGGTAGAAAACAAAACACAGATAACGAGGAGAAGAGGAAGACTAGGGGAGATAAGAGAGCAGAAGGCCCTACCTCCCTTTGCTACTGCAGGCTTCCAAAACCAAACTGGTATAGGGGAGAAGAATTACCACTAAGTGAAGTGAGGTTTGATTATTTCAGAGGATTATGCATTCTAATAGCTAAACTTGTGACTTAAAATGACTGCGACTTTTTCATTAATTAATGGGAGCAGAAAAGATGTGGGATTCTCAGAGTTTTCATTAAGAAGCAGGAAAAGTGACCTTCACTGAACAAATTCTTAAAGGAAACAGTGGGAGATAAAGTCAAGTTTGCTTTTGGTTGCCTGAAGTCCTGCTTGTTTCACACACCACAGTAGAAAGCGTTTAATCAAATCCAAGATGTTGTTGATGCTAAGGCAAACTATAATCTTAGATGTTGCTGAGAAAGAAAAAAGTTGCTTCTTATCATATCAAAATTAATTTAAAAATCCATGGTGAACAAAATAACAAAATTTTACATAAAGACAGGATCAGTATTACTGATTTTCCCCTTTTGTCAGTGAGTTTAGTGTGTCTCAGCATGACATTGTTACTGATTTTGATTTAAGGTTTTTATTTTATGCATCATGAGGTTTTCTGTATTAATTTTTTAAAAATTGCATTAAAATATTATTTATCTTGTTCTTTGAGGGTTTTTAGTGTGTGTGTTCTGTTAAATTTTGCACTTGAGGGGCTGGTGAGATGGCTTAGAGGCGTAAGCGCCTGCCTGGCAAGCGCGAGGGCCCGAGTTCGACTCCCGGAACCCACATACGAGAAAAAGGGCCGGTGATATCGCTCAGCGGCATGGGCGCCTGCTGGAGCGCGAGGTCCTGAGGTCGACCCCCGGTACCCACAAAAAAAAAAAAAATTTTGCACTTGAGGCAAATGTCATAATTGCCCCACCTATATCACCTACCATACGCTAGGGGGACAGAGATGGGGATAGAAAAAAGAAGGAAAGAAAGAAAGAAAGAAAGAAAGAAAGAAAGAAAGAAAGAAAGAAAGAAAGAAAGAGGAAGAAAAGAAAAACCTGTGCTTATTTTCTGGCCCATGAAATTGCTGATGGAGAAATAGCTGGATGTGCTTTCCAAACAGGGATCCCTTTAAAGTGCTTGCTGAAAAACATCAGAGATGGTCTAACCAAGAGCTTCACATAGCACTGAAGAGGGAGCTCTAATCTTTTCTTTGAAAAGACTCCAACTTAGAGCCTGAGATGACAAAAGTTCATAATAAACAGCTCAGTGCTGTTGATATTAAAGTATGAGGCAAAAGTTTTGTTGTGTTGATTTCCTCATTCCTGCTATTTGAAGAAATTCCCTCCAGTACCAATGAAAGTGTAAAGGGAGACTTATGACACTTCTGTGTAATATTATACCTGGCATATAGCTCTCTACCATTTTTGCCATCTCCCTTAATTCTTATGAAGATTCTCACTTGATCCTCAAAACTATCACAGTAAGTAGGCAGGGAAGGTGTAGTCCCATTTAATGGACAAGGTATCAGCCTCATTTTGCAGACAATGCTCGCCCAAGTCACATGACAAGCTGCTACTAACTAGGAATCACATGACAAACTGCTACAGAATGGGAACCAGAACTCTGATCGTTGGACTTCAAAGACAGTCCTTCTGTAAACAGTGCTGTGTGCTTCTGAAGACACGTGGAGAATTGTTGTAAGTGGCTGTATTTGAGGGATTGCAGCTATAATCTAAGCTGGTTAGCAGCTGATCTCCCTGAGGCTATATCCAGTCTCCTAATGCTGTTTCATATTAAACAGGTTTGGGAGTGAGTCACTTGGCTGACACATACTCACAAAGAGATTGCTTCAGCCCTGCTTGGAAACTCTAGGTTCTCCCTTTGCCTGGGGATAGCAAACTCAAAGCAAACCTCAGCTATATCATCTTGCAGACGCTCTGGGGCTGACTTTGTGTTTCGCTTATATAATTTCAGGCTTCATTTAGCATACACCATTTTCCCCTTCCATGCTTGCCTGATTTGGTACTGAGTCCTCTTATGCTAACACCCTCAGTCTACACTCATTTTCCTTTGTTTGGGCGATGCTGGAGCACAGAAGCAGATGCGCCCTATCAGGGAACTCTAAGTCAAAAAAGGAAAGAAAGCTTTCAGTAGCCCAGGTGGCCTGTAGCCTGAATCCCAGGTTTGAATTAGAGGTGGTAAAATTTTGATCAGTTCAAGGAGGGAATGTGGATTTTCTGCTTCTTCCTGTCTAAGACAGAGTTATAGATTGCTCTTGGTAATTAGTTTGGGAGCTTAAAAACCGCCTCCTAAATGCCACTGGCCTCAATGCTGAGAGGGCATCCGGCTATTCCTAAACTGGAGGTAAATTAGATGACCTCTCCCTAATTTACCGCTCTCATGACCAATATGGACATCTAACACAGCAGTCGTAACACTTTATGGTGCTATTTCAGGTTAAATGTCTATTTACCCTGTTTGGCTCTAACTACTTGGAGCCTAGCAATCATTTTATTTTATAATCCCCCAAACATTGGGCCACCTTGTGGCCAGTTTTATCATTGTGTGGTCTTCAAGAGTAACATAAAATCCCAATTGCAGAGTTCACAGTCTCCACAATAGGATAGGAGTAACAGAAATTATGATGTAACAAACAAATATGTATAGCATGTGCGTGCACACACGTACACACATACACACACACGCACACACGCTTAGTCACTTAGTGCTATTCTGGCCTACTTCACTGCTCTGCCTACCCAAGTCTACTTGTTGGCCCACTTGCTCCCAATTTTCTTACACCCCAGCTCTGGCCTCTTTCACTTGTTCTCACTCTCTCTGCTCTCCTAATCTTTCAGACTCTTCAGATCTCTGCTCTCTACTTCCCTCTCATCTCTGGTTCAATTCTTTATTATATGCTCTTTTTTGTCTTCTTTCAATACTCTTTTATGATCAGAACAACAAAGTTCCAGAAGTGAAGTCCGCAAACAGAAACTTCCTAAAAGGGCTGGGTGTGTTGCTATGGGGGAAGATGTGATTAAATATATGTTAGTGTTTTTGTCCTGCTAATATGTATCTTCGTTTCCTCAGAACCTGGCCCTGTGTTTAGCACATATTAGGTTTTCAGTAAATGACCAATGAATGAATCAAGTATCGTCAACCTTTGCTCCAATGTACCATCATAGCTGTTCCTATGAGCGCCACCCCTTTCAAAGAAAGACTGGCAGATAATTTTAGTCCCACAAATCAGTTGGATTCGAATATAAATTGGTGGCTGCTTTTAAATCTACTTGTAGAAGTGTCAGGTTCCCTGTAGCCATCCTCCAACAGAAAGTAGGTGAATCTCTCTCAAGTCCTTTTGAGCTTGGGTGACCAGGTCATTGGTACCTTAGGTGGTGTGTGCAAGTGTAAGGTGGAAGTCATTGTCCTTGTATGCCAGCCAAGTAGGTGGGGCCTGCTTTGTACCTTAATATGGCCAGCATGGTTTCTTGATGCTGGGCCCAACTTCCCATCCCCCTGTGCCTACATGAACCTCTTTTATCCAGTGCTCCCTCACTCTGTTTACTCCACTTCTTTCAGTAGGAAGCATCCTGTGGCCCCTCAATCCATGGCCTGTAACTGGGCTGAGTATGTTGCATTTGGTGCATTTAGCTCAGATTTTTGTCTTCTCTTGATTTCCTTCTGGGCTCACCATTTCCCATACCTCTGGCATTCTTTGCCCAGTATTCCTATTCCTTTTTATGGTCTCCTAGCAACCATTTTTTTACTCTTGCTGGATGCCAACTTCAACAATTTTTTTTTTTTTGTGGGTACCAGGGGTCGACCTCAGGACCTCGCACGCCAGCAGGCGCCCGTGCCGCTGAGCGATATCACCGGCCCTTTTTTCGTATGTGGGTTCCGGGAGTCAAACTTGGGCCCTCGCACTTGCCAGGCAGGCGGTTATGCCGCTGAGCCTCTCACCAGCCCCAACTTCAACAGTTTTTTTTTTGTGTGTGTGTATGTGTGTGTGTGCTGGGGATTGAACCAGGACCTCGTGCATGCTAGGTGGGTGCTCTACCACTGAGCCACATCCTCAACCCATTTTACGTTTTTATTTTTGAGACAGGATTCACTGAATTGTCCAGGCTGGCCTTGGCAGAACTTGAGATCCTCCTGCCTCAATCTCCTGCATACCTGGGACAGTTGTTTTTAAAATAAGATTCTGAATCTCAACTCTGAAGAACCATGGCTCACAGGGGAGAAGGAAGAGGACAACAGTGCCTGCCATCTGAAGAGCAAGTCCTACTTACTCATGGCCAAAACTTCCTGAAGAACATTGAATATTGGATATAAATGACTTTTTTTTTTTTTTGTGGGTACCAGGGGGTCGACCTCAGGACCTCGCGCGCCAACAGGCACCCGTGCCTCTGAGCAATATCACCGGCCCCTTTTTCGTATGTGGGTTCCGGGAGTCGAACTCAGGCCCTCGCGCTTGCAAGGCAGGTGCTTACGCCGCTGAGCCATCTCACCGGCCCCTATAAATGACTTTTTATAGTTTGACATTAAGATAAAAAGATTTGTACATTATGATAGAAGAAAAAAGTGATAGAAGATGGCAAGAGCTATGTTGAATGGAGACAATTCTATTTAAAAAGACAGGTGTGAAAATAATGTTGAGAGGAGAAATACTTGCTGGATAATAAAGTTTCAAATTGTTCCAGGATAGGGTCCATAAATTGCACTGGTCTAATACTGCTTGAAATCCAACTGAGAGGTGATATACATCTTTGGCTCTAACTAAATTCAGTTTACCTCTAGGCATCTGGCGTGCTTATGTTCAGACTTATTTAGTCATTAATTATTAGCCAGAGCCTGGTAAAAATGTCTTAAGGTTACTTGGATAATGTCAACATTAGTAATAGTGTTATTTTATTATTGTTTCTCTTACATAGAACATTGTTATTGTTTTTGGTGTTTCATTTATAGGCAGACTTGCTTCTTCTCAGGTGGCCCTATCTTTGAGAGGGTCAGTAAAGGTTAGTGGTAAACACTGGCTTAATGGGTAAACATGTAGGGTATAAGCAGGCAAGACAATGAAAATGGGAGATAGATTAGTACTCGAAATGAGGTCAAAGAGTAATTGTTTTTGTTTTCTTTAAAAGCGACAGCAGGAACAAGAATAGGTAATGGTTTTTGGTGGCATTTTAAAGCTTAAGTTGGCAGAGTTGACATAGTTCTGGTAATGATCACATTCAGGATGAAGCCACAGGAATGGCAAATGATGTAGAGTTTACTAGTCACCTTGGCCAAAAGAAGGATAGATGAAAACCAAAGCCACAAGAAAGGATATAGAAGGCTTTTAAATATCTGAATAGAATAAGAATTTTGATATGGTAATACAGACCCAGAAGAGTAAATATGCCCTTTTCCCTATATTGCTTAGAATGTGTGAAGGATAAACATTGTCAGTCCCAGGGGGCTATAGGAAAGGCAGTGTCCTTCAGGAAACTGTGGTGTTTTGTTAGGCAGGAGGAGAAAGGAGCCCAAGGGAAAGTCTTATATTGTAAGGAAGAGAGTTTGGCAAGGATTGAGGGATCCAGGGGGCCCAGGAAGTACTGGATTGTAGAAAAAGTAGGAGGATGAGTCAAGAGAAGGATGGAGGTGATGGTAATAGAAAAAGGACAGGGCAGCCGAGGGGTAGCATTTAGGATGGAGGCAAGGCATGTCAATGTAGAGAAGTAGGAGAAACAATATTAAGTATGCTGGAGAGGTTCTCTGGGCCTCCACCATAAGAGACTTCAAAGCCCGCGCTGAGAGGGCTGATGCTGCCCATGTTATGGTCTGGTGAGCAATGAGACTCCTCTGCCTAGCATCATTGTTATAAAGTTATTTTGTGTTTTGGTATGAGCCTGCCTCAAGTAAGGAGGGTAGAACTGTTAGAGTGAATTAAAAGTAAGAGAATTGTGTATGCTCCCAGACCTTCTGCGAATGGCACTTATGCATGGATTCTGATAAATCAGCCAAACATTTCCTCATGTTCCTGATACACCCTTATCCCTTGGTGTCTTCCTGGAACCATTGGCCCTTAGCTATAGATTCCTCATAGTTAAGAGGGATGGGAATTCAGCTCCTAAACTCCTTTCCTAAACCAGCTTGACTTGGAGACCATAAAGGAAAGCAGCTCCCAAGAGTCTTCATCAGGATGGCAGTGAGACTTCCTGACACCCAGTCCCATTGCCAGGGTGACAATATGTTATCCAAAACTTTAATGGGCAAGAGGCCAATCACTGAGATTTAGATATGAAGCTGATTCAAGAGGAAAAACAAGAAAAGAGGCAAGATCAGTGCAACACTGAGTCAGTGCTTGGTTGAGCTAATCTTTACGTAACTATGAAATCAGCTGGAATTACTCAGCCCCATAGTAAATGCTAAGATTGGCTCAAAAACACCCTGGGGGAAGTATGGTGCCCTCCCCAGACTTATGCACAGTCCCATGGCTGATGGTTTTCCTACTTACCCCCCCTCTGACTGCTAACTTGGGCTGAGTTCTCCATTCCATGTGGACCCAATCACAAAACCTAAGCCCATCTCCTTAGTTTGCTCCCAAAAGCACTCCCACTCACAACAGTTAGCAGCATGTTGTAAGACTTTGCTGGTGGAAGACACAGATCAGCCCTAGACTGTAGGTGACAGAATTAATATCAGATGGACCTATTCTTAAAATCCCCTTTGTAAGTTCTTTCTTTCTTCCTTTCTTTCTCTTTCTCTCTCTCTCTGTCTCTCTGTCTCTTTCTCTGTTTCTTTCCTTATTTCTCTTTATTTTTTTTGAGACAGGGTCTTGCTATGTAATTCAGGCCAGCCTTGAACTCATCATGTGGCCCAGGCTGGTCTTGAACTTGTACTGATCTCCTGCTTCAGCCTCCTGAGTGATGGGATTACAGGTGTGCACCACCACTCGAGCCCCTTTGTATTTTTGCCAGTTCCCAGACTACATACTCCCGCTGCATCTCTTTTTTCCTTCTTCTCTTCCCCCATGTACTTCTCCTTTCCTTCACTTTCCAAATTTCATTCACCTCTTCCCGTTTTAATGGTGCTGGGCATTGAACCCAGGGCCTCACACATGCTAGGCAAGCACTCCATTACTGATCCACCCCCCACCCGCGCCCTTTCCTTTTCACTTTTTAAGTGGAGAAGTTTAGCTGCTGCTGCTGTTGCTGCTGCTCCTTCTTTTTGTTCCCCTTCCCCTTTTCCTTTTTCTTCCCTAGGGCCTTCACACTGAGCTATATCCCCGGATCTTTTAAATTCTTTTATTCTGAGATAGGGTTTCACTAGGTCACTAAATTGGCCAGGCTGGGCTTGAACTTGTGATCTTCTCCAAGTTCTGGGATTACAGGCAGCCATGTACTACTATACCTGGCTTTTTTGTTATCCCCCGAAAACACCACTCTCAAGGCTTACCTTTTTCTCCCACCAAATTTTCAAGATGTTTTCTTAAACAAGGTAGCTCTTTCCTAAAAGAAATTCTGGAACCAGCTGCATACCTCTCCATTTTCGTTGTCTTTGTCAAAAACAGCTGGCACAATGGGGCTTAACAGTGGGCAGAGGAGGCAGAAGACACTAAGGAGACAGCTTTAGCAATTCGGGAGTAGAATGGTGACTTCAGGAACTCAGTGGTTGGTTCTTACATGTTTCTAAACATTTTGGCCTCCTGAGCTGACTTCTCTCCGGAGAACTTTCCAGACCACTTTTATGCTATGCTTGGACAATGCAGCAGCTTGTCTTTCCTTCCCTCTCAGGTGACAACTGGTCCTCCCCCAACTCTTTTCTCTCACCTCCTGGCTTGAAGATATCCTCCTCCCTTCTCTCCAGGAACAAGGTACACACAAAATAGCTCTTTGTTTCGGACTTGAAAACTCAGTGTTTCTTTTTCACCTAATTAGAAGGAAGTATTTTTCCATTCACTTCCTTTTCTTATTGGAATTTGTTAACTGGAGCTGAGTAGTTTAGTTTGCACACAAGGTTTGTTCATTAATTAACAGCCTGTAGGCCAGGTTGTCCTTATCAGGATTTAATATCTAACTCAGCAGTGACTAAACCAGAAAGAGTGCTGGTAGGTTCTCCTGTGTGGGGAAGGGGTCTCCACAGTAGTATAACAGCTTTCTACCGGCAACTACGGCGGGGACTGAGACCCTCCAAGGAGTATAGTCTGAAACACTCGGGAGTCTTCAGTAGAGGTCAGGGGTTGCCACCTCTATGTCAGTTTCTTGCAGTGATGAAGTGAGACACGTGACTTGGGAATTTGAGAGGCAGAAAATAGCCAAGAAGCAGTGTTAAAATTACTTTTAGTATATGTGCTGCCGAAGTGAGCACTAAAATTACGTTTTTCAACAGCCTGCTTTATTTTCTACTCGAGAAGACACTAATTACCAGCTGAAGCCTCATTGGTTTTTCCATTCTTTTCTATGGGGTTGTGATAGGTAGAATTTTTGCTCCAAGACTTTTGCACCCTGGTGTTCTTCCTGTGGTTATGTTATGTCAATTGGCAAAAGAGACTGCAAACGTGATTAAGGATACTAATCAATTGACCTTAAAATGGATTCTCAGAGTGGGTCCTATGTAATTACATAAGCCCTTACAGCAGAGCTTTTTCATAGCTGAGGAGGATATTAGAGACGCCTAACTTGAGAAGGATACAATACATTGTTGTTGGATCTGATATAAAGACACCATGGACCAGAGAAGAGGCACTTTGTTATCAGTGATGCAAATGAAATAATTAGAGTCTAAAACAATCTTCAGTTCTTGGGGTTGTCAGGGGGCTGTTGTGAGGGTGAAACGACAGAATTGCCCGGATTGTCTGGCACCTATGTTGTTACGCATGTGTCAGCCAAAGTTACACAGGAAAAGACCGTATAATCCAGACACTGACCACTCACTAGTGTACTTTTGTCTCAGTCCCACCTCAGTCCTTACTGCTATCACTGTGGCCTCGATCCAACAATTTCAATAATTACTCCTAAAAACCCCTATATCGCTCTTCAAACATCCCACTTTCTCACCTCCACCCAATATATTCCTCTGAATACCTGATTCCCTCTGCTTCTCCCATCCCACTGGGACTTCCAATCCAGTAATTCACTGAGGAAAATAGGAGCAACTGGAAAAGAACTTCCACAGGCTCCTACCACCACAGTAACCCACCTTCTGGCATCAGTGCTCATAGACTCTGCTTTCCTTCTGCCGTGACGGGGATCTGTGCGTCACTTAATGTCGGTCTCACCACCGCTGCACATATTCCAGCTCCTCCTTCCTACTCCACGACTTCAGGCCTACAATTGTCCTCACCTGCATCATTAATTTTTCCCTTATCACTGGGTTATTTCCATTATATCAAATATACTGTATGATTTCTTGTAATAAAGTATTCTTCCTAGACCTCTATCCTCCTTCAACTATTATTTTTTCCTCAGCTTCCCTTTATAGCATTCTTCATGGATATTGTCTCATCTCCCTAAATCCCAAATGCTGGAGTGCTCAAGGTGTAGTCCTCAGAACTCTACTCTGCCTACGTTCACCTCTGGGGTATTATACATGGTTCCTGACTTTAAATACTTTCCATGCACTGCTGAATGTTATGCCTGGCCTGACACTCTCCTCTGAACTACAAGCCTTTATATTTAGCTGCCTACTCAATGTCTCCATCTAGATGTACCTTAGGCACCTTAAACTTAGGTCCAAAAATCAACTTTTAATTTTCAGCTCATGTATTAGTCACCCCCTCCTGTTGCTAGGACAAAACATCTGACATACGCATTTTTTTTTTTTGACATACACAATTTAAAGGAGAAAAAGTTTATTTTGGTTCATGATTTCAGAGGTTTTAGTCCATGATCAGCTGTCTCTAAGGGAGAAATATTGTGGTGGAAGGGCATGGTGGGGGGAAGTTGCTCATTTCACAGCAGCCAGGAGGCAGAGAGAAAGGGAAAGAGCATGAGAAAAGACATGCCCTTCGAAGGCATGCCCTTAGTGATTGATGTCCTCCACCTAGGGTGCACTTTTCAACAGCCCATTCAGCTATGAACACATACATAGGGTGAGGTTAGCATTCCCATGGTCTAATCACCTTCCCAAAGCCCCAATTCTGAACATTGCTGCTCTAGGGACCAAGCCCTCAGTGTGTCTTTGGGGGAGACTTCATATTTAAACTGTAACAACCCCTAGCCCCCAAATTTGCTCCTCCCATAGTTGTTTGGCTCAATAAATAGAACTCTATTCTTCCATTTGCTCATGCTAAAAATCTTGTTTTCACCTTTAACTGTTTCTCTCACATACCTCATCTAGGCAATCAGAAAGCAAAGAGAGAGCAGGAATACTGCAAAGCTAGTTTGTCTAGGGCTAGGCCAAAAGAAAAGTCCAGAGACACCAAAAAATACTCTCTTCTACTAACAAGAATTACTATACAACCTAGATGTATTTATACTTATTTCAACAAATATGCATGTTCCAGTCAGTGCTGGGGATATAGCAATAAATAAAACAAGATAAAATTTCATGGAACTTAAATTCTACTGGGGTGGGGAGAGGAAAGCTTGGCAGACAGTTAAAGAAAAATACATCAGAAATGACAGAGTGATGGAAGGCTGCTGTGTTAGATAGATTGGTTATGGAAGCTTCTGAGATAAGATGACATTTAAGCATAGACATTTACGCATTAAGCATAGGGAGTTATGACAATATTATGGGAATAAATGATTCAAGCAGGGATATGTGTGGAAGTCCTGAGACAAAAGCATCCTTGGGGTGTCCCAAGAATAGGCCAGGACCCTCTGCAGCTAGAGTGGAGTGAATGTGTTGCATATGGTGGGAAATGAGATCAGAGAGCACAGGTGAGATCACATGGGCTTTGTAGCCAAAGAGTAGGAGTTTGGAATTTTTTTCCCAAGAGGTAGGAAGCCAATGGTGTGTTTCAAGCAGAGATACATCATGATCTGACTCGCATTTCAGAAGGGTCGGCCTGGCTGCTGGCAGAACGAACTGTAGGGAGTCATGGGTGGAAACAGGAGAGTAGTTCCATCACTGCAGGCATGAGAAAATGGTGCTTGAGTTGGATGGTTACTGCGCAGGTGGCGTGAAGTATGAATTCAGAATTCTTTTCAGATAGACTTGACAGAGTTTGCTGAGCACGTGGTAGGAGCAGACTTCATACTAGTTGAGTGAATGGATACACCAAGAGGAATACCTGGGGGCAAGGCAGGACTTTTCCTTACCCTGATGGAAAATCCTTCCTCTCCTTTTCTGCGCTCGCCTGCCACTAGCTGATGACTAATACTTTGCTCCGTGTAACCTGACTCTAGGAGGGGTGTTCTCAAGTCTGAGCATGAGGAATTGTTACTGGTAAATATCTATAAATCTTAGTTAGTAAATTGAGGTTCTGAATGATTTGCAGTTCTCTCGTCCAGTTTTGCTCAGTCTGACCGTCTTTGTTCTGACAAAACTGAGCTTCAAATGAAAAGCTCCATTTTAGCCCAAGCTAAAATGCGGTGGTCCTTCATGATCCTTTTGTACTACTGAGCCTATCTGAACCAGTAATAGGACTCTTTTTCTTTTTTTGAGAATTTTCTCATATTTTAGCAGTACAGGCTTCTTATTAGTGTCCAAACTGCTATTGTAAAATTTCCAATATGTGGAATTAATACAATTGGCTAATACAATTAATACAGTTTTGATCATCAGATTTGTAGAGTTCTTAACTTCTAAGTCCCTTTCTTTAGTTCCCAGGGCAGCATTAATGCCTACCAGGGCCAGTACTAGGGAGATGCAAGTGAAGTACCTGGGGTGCGACATTTAAGGGAGCACTTGCTCTCGGGGCCATGCAGAGGCAGGGGCGGCACCTGAGAGTGGTGCTCCCTTAAATGTTGTGCTGTAAGCTTCCGGCTGTCCTCACCCTCGTCTTAGTTCTGCTACCTACAAAGAAACATTTCAGTTTATTAACTGGGCAGCAGTAGTGTCAAAGGCAGGACAAGTTCCCTACTGTTTGGCCATGACTGTGCAACAGAAAGCTGCTCTAGGAGAAGCAAATGGCATGGAGGGGAGCCATGTTCTGGAAAGCTCTGCCAAGTTAGAAATTAAAACCAATGAGAAAATGGGGATGAACACTATGGAATTTTGCTTTATAATCATGTGAACAAGCCAGTGGCTTTCCATTTGTTGAGGGTTACCTGGATCAAGTAATTCTATCTATAGTATTTTTGTTATGTTTGTAATTCTTTGGGTACAGTATTCTAAAAATCTATTCTCTACTATCTTCTTCTGTACCTTCTCTCTATAGGTACTACAAAAACTAACAGAACAAATAATGGCTGCCATGTAAATGCTTTGGACATTCAGTTAACAACTTATTTTTAAGGTTGGGTTAACAATTTCTGTTTTTGAAATGAGCCCAAATTGACTGAGTGATTCTAAATTGGCTCTTTAGTTTTTACCCTAAACTGCCGATAACGCCAATATTAATTTCAACTACTTAGATGCAACATTAGTATGTGTGAAACAAGAACAGTGATAAAGACAGAAAGGAATAAATTACTTGCTGCAGGACAGAGTGATATTTTGACTGGCACAGAGATTTTTTTTTTCTTTCATGCACTTTGTGCTTTGACATTTCACTTGGCACAAACATTTCACAAATTCTTGACCTAATCTGATGTACTGTTGTTTAGCAACTGCTGACATGACATGTTTTAACCTCAAGCTCACTGGATTCCAAATGTTACCTTTTCCTATCAGTCAGGGTTGGATGACCTCCAAAAAACAGTCCAAGCAAAAGTCTATGTACCTTGGAGGGTAAGTGTATTTGCCCAGAATGGAGAAGGAGCAGTTTGCAGTAGGCGTTGGGGAAAGGGCAGGAAAGGTGGTATCATTTAGGATAATTGTGGGGTGAAAAAAAGATGGAAGACAGAGTTTTAGGGAACCCTGATATCTTCAGAGAGATAGCAGCCCAAAACATAAAATACCTAGAAGAAACCTAACAAGAAAAAGTTGGGGCATATAATAAAAAGTAGTAAGCTTAGGGAAAAAAGGAGATTTTAAATAACTGAAATACACTATCTTTCTAAAAGGGAAAAATGTATTGTATATCACTTTTCAAATTATTTTATAGGTAAACCTTACTCTCTTCAGGTCTCACTGACTTTTGGTGTGGAAAAAGTTACATTCATGTTCATATTTATGCTTTGCTAGTTTATTAGGTATATCGACATCTTCTGCTTTCCACATCTTTACTTAAGGAAAAGCTGACTCACTTTGCTGTGGTCTAATGTCCTTTTTAAAGGGCTATATAATTAGAAATGCTTTCAGTTGCAAGTAATAAAAGAACTCCACTGATAGTGTTTAAATAATAATTGTCCCTCATCAATAGTCTAGGGCAGTGATGGTGAAACTTTTAGAGACTGAGTGCCAAACAGCAACCCAAAATCCACTTATTTATTGCAAAATGCCAATGCTGCAATTAAAACTGAATACTGAGGTTTTTGTTTAGAAAAAACAACTCATACATTAATATCTTTTATCTTAAAAGAAAAACACAATAACACGCATGCCATAAGTTTGCCACCACTGGTCTAGGGGTAGGCAGTTCCAGGTATGATGCATTGCCTCACTCAACAAAACCATCGAAGACCTAGGCTCTTTCTGTTTTCACTCTGCCAACCTGGGAAAACTGCTTTTATGCCCTTAGGCTATTGCCTCCTGTATCTAAGTCTGAAGAACAATAGCTCCAAACACAATATCCACACATAATCACGTTCAAGGCAGGAAAAAGGGGCAGGGCAAAGGGCTTTCTTCTGACAAGGCTGTGTCTTTTTACAGACAAGACAATTTTTAATCCCCCATCCCAGCAGACATCCCCTTACATCTAACTGGCCAAAGCTGGATTGTGTTGCCCGGTTCTAGAGTAAACATGGGCTGAGAGGAACTGCAGCTGCCACTGTGGGCTTTGACCAAACATGATTCATCTGTGGATGCTAGGAACATGGCTGCCAGAACAAAACTATAGTTCTGTTAGCTATGAAGAAAGGGTAGTCAGCAGCATTTCACCAAACATGCACCATCTTACAGGCATTTGAGAGAGGCTTCCACAAGACCACTGCTCTATTGGCTGCTCCAGACTCTTTTTTGATCTGCAAGATACAGACACCCTCTCTAGTGATTCTTCCAAAACCTCAGACAGATCTGCAGGTGGACTCACTCATTTCCTTTTTCCCACCTCCATTCTGGAGGTTGGAAGTTAAACGTCATTTTGCAGCCTCATTTGCAGGGAAGGAGGTTCATATACGTGACAACTTGAAGAAATGTGCCAGGTAGGCAGAAATTTGCCAGGGGTTTCTGGAAAAAAGTTTGTTTTCCTGATAAAGGCATCAGCTTGGATTATCTTGCCACTTAAATTTAACATGATCCTAGTAACCATCAATAAGATTTTTAAGGGAAATGACAGCAGAATTATTCTAAAGTTTGTCATGGAGAAGAGAAAAATGAGAATAGCTAGAATATAAATTTCATTAGGGCAGGGATTATAAAAAAGGTATTTTCTTTTGTTTCTTCCACTACTTTTATCCTTTGACAAGACTTCCTCATTCTGAGATCTATTATTTATATTTTTTCCTAGTTTCATTTTTATGTTGAAAAAACCTATTATTAGAGAAACACCATCAGAAAATGTAAGAGGCAAGCAACAAACTGGGAAGTCTCACTGTTTCAGCAAGGTGGGCAAAAGTATGTTGCCAAGGTCCAGGTGAGAGCGGTATACTGGAGCACGGGGTCTTCTTTACACCACAGGCTGGTGATACATTGTTATTCCTACATATTATTATCTTCATTTTGTCAATGAGGAACTTAAGGATATAATTTGACAAAGATTAAGTGGAAGTGGAATCACGATCCAGGTATTTTTGATGATAAGATGCCAGCTTCTGTACTTTTTCTACTATACCCCACTGCCAACCAAATCCTGAGAAAAGTTAACTCTTCAACTGAATTAGAAATAATCAAAGGAGTGAGATGAAGAGGGTAATTTGAGGGACACTGTGGATGGAAGGAGGGATATAAATTAGATAGGAAAGATGGGAATAAAAGCTATCTACAATATGTAGTCAAAATTGGGTCTAGGATCACTGGGAATGGGCAGATAAGAAGGTTGGACACCCAGCCCACTGCACCTGTGACAAGGACTGAATTCTCAGTCACGTATAACCAAGGCAGTATGCGGTAGAAAGTGCACTGAACTTTTATACCTAACTTATCTCCTTTGATCCCCTTATATTACTTATTAAGTACATGTCAAAATAAGGATAAAATGGGATCCTTGAGTAATCTAGACACGACCTCTACCAGATTGCAATTTCTTTTCCATTAAACATACTAAGTTTTGGGGGTCTTCCTCTAAGTGTTCTGATTCCTGCCAGATTTCACTAGCAGACACCAATGGTACAGTCCCAGAAAATATTTAAAGACATTGATATAGCAGTGAAATTTCTCTGTTGGCCATAAGCACCCGGTAAGAACAATCTTCTTCTAGTTGCCTCTATCCAGACTCCACTGATGGCGTATTTAACACCATGCTAGTTTTCCTGGATTGACATAGCAAAAGATTGCACAGTTGCACCCACAGCCATGGCAAGAATGATATTTTTAAAAATAGGTGCATTGTATTAAAAACAGGAGTAGGGATTAAGATGGCAGAGTAGAGAATGTCAGCAAAGTGCAGCCTTTCTGAAACCTAGAGCTGGGAAACCTGGAAAACAGTTTGGTGAAAAGAAGGAAACAGGTGGGAGGGAACTGATGGGAAGACTGGAAGCTGTGGAGAAGCTGGAGAGATGGAGCACCGTGCAGAGAAAGGAACAAGGCAGTCTGGATGGCTCACCCTGGCTCCCAGGGAGGGATACCCATCTCTGCTGACACAGGCTAAGTCTGGAGAAGGATGGAGAATCTGGAGAAGAATGCAGAAGGATGCAGCTCCTGGGAGTGACAGCAGACAGGAGTGGCAGTGCTGGTCCCAAAATAGCCCATGGTTATTATAAACTGCAAAAGCAGCATGGTGTTTTACCCTGACAGTGACTCCTTCGGCATGGCAGGCTAGAGTTGGAGAAATGTAATGCAGCGCTCATCATATTTGAGAGAGTTTAGTCAGGAGCCATTTTGGGAAGGGGTTATTTGTTTGCAACTGAGCGACAGAGCGACTGCAGAGCAGCCATACTCCAGGGTTTCTGGTGCTTCCCTGCCACAGTGATGGGTGGGAGAAGGCTACAAGAGATGGTTGCAGAGAGGGTATGGGCTAGATGGAGACAGCCTGAGAAGTTTAAGCTCTGTCTGGGAGGGATGTGGAAGCTTCACCCTCTGAAGCTAGAAACCAGGGCAGGTGTGTGGCTCCGAGAAGGAGCGGGGTCTGAAAGTGCTGGGTTTATATCCAGCCAATTGCTTGACACCCCTCCCCCCCGACCTCCTGCCCCACTGCACACATCCACACAAAACTCAGCAGTCTGTTTGATTTCTTCATGTACCAGTGTGAGCAAGTTTATAGCTTGGCTGGGATGGTTGCCACGGCCTGGAATGTATGGACAGAAGGGCCTCTAGAGCAGGGGGGCACCTCACAAATCCACAAGCCAGAAAGCCAGGCAGAGAAAACCATGACTTGGTTGCACAGACAGGTGCAGAGAGTGAGTTGTGACTCCTACCGTCATAAGGAGGGCACCCCTGATGGACCGTGCCCAGGGGAAAGGTGGGGCAGGGTCCGGCATTCACACAAAGTGTGAGTATGGAAACAAAATAGGTCCTAGCAGTGACTCGCTATCACTCCCTCACATCTGCTGGAGTCCAGGACTGCAGACCCTAGAAAGAAAACATTAATTCAAAAACACTGAGGAAGTTTTTTAGGCACCCTTTCCCCCACTGGCTCATTGGGGTTTGCATTTTTCTTTTTTCTTATTTTATCTTTTCCTCTTTATTTTTCTCTGTCTTTTCCTTTTTCTTCTTTTTCTTGTTCTTTTCTTTTTAATCTGATTCTATTAATTTCCTTTTACTTCTTAATAGAATCCTTGATCTTATTTTTCTCTCCTCCCTCCCATTCTTCTTTTCTTTATTTTTCAAATTTTACTTCTTTCATTCTCCTATTCACTACCCCCTCTATCTTTTCTAGTATAACCATTAAGCTTTATTAATCTTTATGTAGTTAAAGCTATGCTATTAGTGTTGAATTCTTTTCTATTGCTAGTGAAGGTATAGTTGTTGCATTTAGGAGATACTTACTTTATATCAATATTTGCTTTGTCTTCATGCTTATACTATCATTATATATCTCTTTTCTATGGTAAGGGTCATTACTTGTCCTTATGATATACCAATATCCAGTTTGCCTTTGATTCTATTGTGGTTGCTGATTTTGTTGCTACTGCCAGGGTGGCATAGTTGTTGCTATTAATTGGTTTCCTCTGTATGACAATATCTGGACAGTCTTTGTGCCATTAACACTATGGTCCATTTCCAGAGAACTGGGTGCTGGGCTAATTATACCATACCTTCCGCTCCCAAATTACTGGAGGGGGTTGGGTCTTGGGACAGAAGCAAAGGGCTATAATTAGCTACACCCAAGGTACATCACTAAAAAGCAGACACTAACTAAACAGATCTTCATACTACCAACAAAGTCTTTCCAGTACAATCAACCTGTAGACCTCAGCACAAAAATCAAATGATAACAACAAAAACTGGTAGATTCATAAGAAGACAAGGCAACAAAATGCCTTCCAAAGCTCCCAACTCCACCAAACTGATCCACAGGGCACTCAAAAGACAAATAGCCGAATTACATGTGATGATAAAAGAGAAAACAAAAAACAGGTCAATAATGTGCTTAGCAAGCTCAAAGATGATATAACTAAGCAGATAATGGACTTAATAAACAAAATGATCAGTGAGTTCACCCAAGACACTAACAAAAAGCTAGCTGAGCTAAACAAAACAATACAAACATGAATGACCAGTTTAGCAAAGAATTAGACTCCATGAAAAGAGGTGAGATAGAAATCTAGGACATAAAAAATTTCAAAGAAAATGTGGGCAGCAGAAGTGAGCAGTGAGAGGACAGAGTATCAGAACTAGAAGAGAGGGCTGAGGCAGGTGACCATATACTCAGAGATATCTTAAAAACAACAAGAGGGCATGGAAAATGGATCCAACAGCTGCTAGATGATGCAAAGAAGACTAATCTAAGATTAACTGGAATTAGTGCAAAATCAGAAGACAGTACAAATGGCATAAAAAACCCGTTTACAGAAAAAAATAGTAGAAAACTTTCCAAATATAGGGAAAGAATTCAACACACAGATAAGCAAGGCAACATACAGACAAGCAAGGCCAAATAGCAATGATCAGAAAAGAACTTTTCCATAACCCATCATAGTCAAAATCCTAAAAGTCCAATATAAGGACAGCATCTTAAAAGCTGTTAGAAGAAAACAACAAATTACTTGTAAAGGTAAAACCATTAGAATTACAGCAGACTTCTCAATACAAATCTTTTTTTTTTTTTTTGGTGGGTACCGGGGGGTCGACCTCAGGACCTCGCGCGCCAACAGGCACCCGTGCCGCTGAGCGATATCACCGGTCCCTTTTCCGTATGTGGGATCTGGGAGTCGAACTCAGGCCCTTGCGCTTGCAAGGCAGGCGCTTACGCCGCTGAGCCATCTCACCAGCCCTCAATACAAATCTTAAAGACCAGAAGAACTTGGAGTGAAGTGTTTCAAGACTTAAAGGAAAAACTCCTTTTGAAATTCATGACCACCAAACAAGCCCCCACCCCCGGCCAAATTCTCAAGGATATTCTAGAAAGAGACAATGAAGCCAATAATGCCAAAAAGTCTAATAGAATGAATACACTAGGTAGGGTGAATGGGTAAGGAGAAGGGGAAAAAAGGAATCAGTAACAGGAAAACATGCAATGATGGGGATGTCAATACCAGTCAGTAATAACTCTCAAAGTGAATGGTCTCAGTTCTCTAGTCAAAAAACACAGATTGGCAGAATAGATAAAAACAAAACACAACAGTACGATGTATACAAGAAACACATTTAATCCAAAGAGATATTTATAGACTAAAAATCAAAAGATGGAAAACAATATACCATGCAACAGGAAATGGAGAGCAAGCAGGAGTAACTGTCCTATTTTCAGACAAAAGGACATCAAGCTAAAACTGATGAGAAGAGGCAAAGAAGGTCACTACATATTGGTTAAGGAAACCATTGAACAGGAAGAAATAACAATTATAAATGTATATGCACAATACCAGCCCCCCCAATGTGATAGTTAAATGACTGTGTCAACTTGAATAAGAAATGCCCAGCTAAATAGGATCAGCATAGTTCTGGGTATAGAAGACCCACCCTAGGATTGTCACCAGAGTGATATAAAAGGGAAATGAAGAAGAAAGGATTGCTTCTGTTTCTTCGGAGGAGCTTCAGTCTTCACCTTCACTTTGGACATCATCTCCTGGCTTCCAGCACAGATCCTTCAGCCTTCCATTGCAGACCCTTCAGCCTCCTCATATAACTCGCATAGGGTACTATAGTGGGGTCCAGGCCTTTGACTGTATCCTTCGGATCTCCAGCACACAGACAGACCTTTTTTGCTCTTCTACATCTGACTCTGTAGATGGCATTATAAGCCAATCTTGTAAATTCTTGCATATTTGTATAGCTTGCATTATATCTGTTTCTCCAGTCAGCATTTACTGATACACCCAACTTCATAAAACAAAAACTACTGGACATAAAAGATCAAATAAATGTCAACAAATTATAGTGGAGGACCTCAATACTCCATTGTCACAGACAGATCAACCAGATAAGATATCAACAAAGGAATATCAGAGTGGAACAAAACCTTCAAACAAATGAACTTAATAGATATCTACAGTGTTCCACTCAACAAAAACAAAATACAAATTCTCCTCAGTAGCACATTCTTTTCAGTAGCACATGAAACTTTCTCCAGAACAGATCGCATTTTAGCCCATAAATCATGCTTAAATAAATCAAAATTATCCTATGTAATTATCAGATCTTAGTGCAATGAAACTAGAAATTAATGGCCAAAAAAACCACAGAAATTATGCAAACATATAGAAATTAAATAATACACTCTTGAATAATCAGTGGGTCATAGAAATTAAGGAAGAAATTAATCAATTCCTAGAATCAAACAATAATGCCAGTACAACATACCAGAACCTATGAGATACAATGCAAACAGTCCTAAGAAAGAAGTTTATTCCTGTGAAAGCCCACATCAGAAAAACAGAGTAACCTAGTGATGCACTTCAAGGTTCTAGAAAAACAAAACAATGCAAATTCAAACGTGTACAAGGAAGGAATTATAAAGATCAGAGCAGAAATTAATGAAATTGAGACTAAAAAATCAACAATTTGAAAAAGCGATTCTTTGAAAGAATGAACAAAATAGACAAACCATTAGCCAATCTCACCAAAAAAGGAAAGAAGAGACCCACATCAATGCAATTAGAAATGAAAAAGGTAAAATCATAATAGACACCACAGAAATTCAGAAGATTATTAGTAGCTATGTTAAAAACCTGTACTATAACAAATTGGAAATTTCAGAAGAAATGGATGGATTCCTAGAGAAATCTGAATTACCAAAACTGAAACAAGAATATATAAAAATCATGAATAATCCAATAACAGGCAATAAAATTGAAGCAGTAACAAAAACTTACCAACTAAGAAAAGCCCAGGACCTGATGGATTCACAACTGAATTTTACAAGAACTTCAGGGAAGATCTAATATCAATACTCCTCAAACTCTTCAACGAAATAGAAAGGTAAGGAATACTTTTAAAGACACTCCTAAAAGCTAGCATTACCCTGATTCCAACCAGAGAAGGATCCAACCAAAAAAGAGAACTACAGACCAATCTCTTTAATGAACAGAGATGCAAAAATCCTCAACGAGGTATTAGCAAATAGAATGCAACAAATCATCAAAAATATTATACATCATGACCAAATAGGCTTCATCCCAGGGATTCAATGATGGTTCAACATACACAAATAAATACATATACCACACCATATAAACAGAAGCAAGGACTAAAATCACAAGATCATTTCAATAGGTGCAATATAATTCAACATCCATTTATAAAATACCTGAAGAAAATATATATAGAAGGACCCTACCTCAGTGTGATAAAAGCCATTTTTGACAAACCTACAACCAACATCATATTAAATGGGGAAAAAGCTGAAAGCTGATCCTCTAAAATCAGGAACAAGACAAGGATATCCACTATCACCACTCCTATCCAATATAGTACTCAAAACATTAGAGTAATCAGGCAAGAGAAAGAAATAAGAGAAATATGCACTGGAGGGTGAGAATTGAAATGATCATTATTTGGAGATGACGTGATCTTTTACATAGAAGAACCAATAATCTCACCAATAACTCTAGAATAACACAATTAAGTAAATCATCAGAATTAAAAATCGACACCCAAGTTCAATAGTGTACCTGAACACCAATAATGAACTCAACTGAGAAAGAAATTAGGAAAACAATACCATTCACAATAGTATAAGGAAAATTACATACTTAGGTATTAACTTAACCAGGGAAGTGAAAGACCTCTACAATGAAAACTACAATACTCTGAAAATGGAGATTGAAGAGGACAGGAGAAAATGGAAAGATATCCCCTGTTTCTGGATAGACAGAATCAATATTGTCAGAATGGACATAATTCCAAAACTGATATACAGATTTAACACAATCCCAATCAAAATATGAACAACACTCCTCACAGGACTATAGAAAACAATACTAAAATTCATACAGAACCAGTTGAGACCATAATAGCAAAAGCAATCTTGGGCAACAACAGCAAAGTGGACTTTGCATCAGAATCCTGGACTTCACATTATATTACAAAGGCACAGTGATAAAATAGCATGGTACTGGCACCAAAATAGACATGTGGATAAATGGAACAACTCCAGGGACATTCAGCCATCTGATCTTTGATGAAGTGCCTAAAAACATACTCCAGAGGAAAGGTAGCCTCTTGAGGAAATGGTGCTGAGAAAACTGGCTATCCACATGCAGGAGCCTAAATAAAGACCCATATCTCTCACTGTGTACTAAACTAAAATCAAAATGGATCAGTGATCTAAATGTTAAAACAGAAACAACCTGTTGGAAGACAAAATATGTAAAACTCTTTATGACATACGCTTAGGCAAGGACTTTCTGAACAGAACCCCAATTGCAGAAGAAAAGACACTGAGAATCAACCAATGGGATTTTATCAAAATAAAAAGTTTCTGCACAGAAAAGGAAACAACCAATAGATTGAAGGGACAACTTACAGGATGGGAAAAATGTTTTGCCAACTACACCTTGGACAGAGAAATAATATCTATAATATATAAAGAACTTAAAAACCAGCCCCCAATAAAAGACCCAATCAAAAAATAGGCAACTGAAATAAATAGACATTTCTTAGAAGAAGTTCAAATGAGCAATAAATTCATGAAAAAGTGTTCACATCTCTGGTCATTAGAGAAATGCAACTTAAAACAACACTGAAATTCCATCTTACTCTAGAAAGAATAGTATCATGAAGAAATCAAATAATAAATGTTGGTGTAGCTTCAGGGAAAAAGGAACTTTCTACATTGTTGGTGGGAGTGAAAACTAGTACAACCACTATGGAAATCAGTGTAAAGATTCCTCAAAAAACTAAAACTAGAATTTCCAGTTGACTCAGGTATTTCCCTTCCAAGTGTCTTCCCAAAAGAGTTAAAGACATTGTATTACAGTGATACAGACATACCTATGTTTATAGCAGCACAACTCATAATAGCTAAATCTTGGAAGTGGCCTATATGTCCATCACAGATGAATAGATAAAAAAATGTGGTATTTACACACCATGGAATACTACTCTGCCATAAAGAAGGATAAACATGAGTCATTTGTAGGAAAATGGATGCATCTTGAGATCATAACATTAAGTGAAATAAATCAGACACACAAGCTTAAATAGCACATTTTCTCTTATATAAGAAACCCAAAATATAAATAAATTAAAGAACAAAATAAATGATAGATAATTGGAAACAGGGAGTAGGTCTTTTGCAAAAGGAAATAAGACCAAGGGATGGAGGGAGGCTGGAAGATGAAGAGGGGAGGGGAAAAGAACTAAGATGTGTTATGTACATGTACCAACTCCCCATGATGAATGTAATCATTATGTACTGCAAACATGTACTAATAAAATAAAAATTAAAGAAAGAACAGTATGGCAATTGTGTACCAAAAAAGATAAAACATAAATAGGTACAAACAATTATGCTTGTCATGGGTAATTTCTATCTGTACTATTTATACCACTGAACAATGAAATCTAGGGTGGAAGAGTTTCATTTAAAACTGCTTCTCAATTTATGGCCAGCATTTCCAAATCTTAACTTTAAGCACTTACTCAACACAACTATGTCTGTAAATAATTCAAATTGATTACATTTGAAGATGAAAAATTCAATTTATGAAATTTGAGAAAAGTTACCAAGATGAATACATTTGGCAAAGTTCTCTTTGAAAGTACAGATCTGATAGCACATTAAAATAGGCTTACATTGTCTGCAAAGAAAAACATTTTTTTTTGTTTTTTTGAGACAGGGTCTTGTTATGCAGTTCAGGCTGAGCTTGAACCTATGGTGACTTTCCTGACTCAGCCTCTCAAGCGCTGGGATTACAGACCTGTGCCACAACGTCTAGCTAACAAAGAAGTTCTTAACACAAGTAACATGGCAACAAAATACCAGTTTATCAAAGTGACCAATAGAGCAGAAGATTGTCATAATCATTTTTCCTAAAATGATAGATATGAGAATTTATAGTATTTATCTTTTTAATAATGACTAAGAACACTTGATTAAAAATGGTCATATTCTTTTCCTAGTTTCATTTATTTGCTTTTTATTTTACAATCGCTCTGGGCTATTGCTTTGATGTTTATAAAAGCTGTAATTTTTCTGGAAACCTTGAAATTAATTTAGAAACAATTTAATATCCAATTTTCAGCAAACAAAGATATAAGCAGACAAAACTAATCAGAATGCATGGGTATGAACATATTTAAAGAGTGTGTAGGTGGAAAAACATATTCTTGCCTCAGATGGTTCTTAAATATTTATAACATCATAGATATTTATATATGAGACTTACACATTTCAAGGCAATCCCTGGTACGAAGTAAGTGCTTAGGAAACATGTGTTAAATAAATGATTAACACACTTTGCCAAACGCAGATAAGTGTGCAGTACTACATCATAGACACACTGTCTAAGAATTACGGGATTTTAAACATTAAAAATGTCTATGCATATGATGTGCGACATTTTTGCTAGAGGGAGAAGGGCACGGAGTCCTCAGACAAATGTCTCCTCACATATGTTTTGTTTGTTGCACAGCATGGCACTTTTTTTTTTTTTTGTGGGTACCGGGGCTCGACCTCAGGACCTCACGTGCCAGCAGGCGCCCATGCCGCTGAGCGATAACACTGGCCCTTTTCTCGTATGTGGGTACTGGGAGTCGAACTCGGGCCCTCGCGCTTGCCAGGCAGGCGCTTATGCCGCTGAGCCATCTCACTGGCCCCCAACATGGCACTTTTAACTACCCAATCCTTTTCAATTTCTGCACCCATGAACTTAAACTCAAATATTATTAGACAGGTTCCATTCTTCCTCTAGGGAAGCCGCCGTTTTCTTATTTTAGAAAGAATCTCTGTTGGGTTAGTTGTACTTGTACAATTTTACCTGGTGTCTCGAAATTTCTTATAAAACAATCTTTCCTTATGGGCCCCCCAGACCTGAAAGAACACTATACCAAATTCTGTTTTCATTATTCAGTTTATTTTAGCACTTCCTAACGATTTTACTGGGTTATAACCTTTTGGTTTCCTACATTCATTTTAAGTCTTCCCCTAAATCCGTACAATTTTGTCTCGTGCCTCACTCCAAACGCTTGGTGAATATCCAGTTAACCTGTGGTTATGTTATTGGCGTTGAAAGGACTTGTTTTTACTAGCCACGTTGTGCATCTATGTCCCTGTTACTCATCTGGAACAGACCCACTTTTACGTAGGCATCTATCTATCTCTCCTCCACCTCTTGCCCATAGCCTATTGCTTCAAAGGAAGCTGGCCCTCCCTCAGCCTGAGGACTGGGCCTGATTGATCCAATGGAATGCTTGCTCCTTTTGTCAAGGATTGGGTAATGAACCGGCATGTGACCCAACCTGAGCCTGGTGAGGAGAGGTTTGCTGAGGCTTCTGGGGTGGATCTCAACTTCTAGTGGAGTTCCTGGCAGCAGCTGGCTTTCTCCTCCTACAGCTGTTGTTACACAGAGCTGCAAGGCCAGCCATCTTGCCTCCATCTTGAGGGAAAAAAACCAATCACTGCAGAGGGCACTGATGGGGAACAGGGAAGTAAGAGGGTCCTAACAAATATAAAGAATAATGACATAATCCACAAATAATGACGTCCCTGTTTTTGAGTCATACTTTGGGAAGGCAGTCTTTGTTCTATCCTTGCCTGCATCCCCTCCATGAAGACGGATTTAAAATATTTGTGGTAAAATATACACAACACAGAATTTACCATTTTAACCATTCAAAGTGCACAGTTCAGTGCCATTAAGTACATTCACATTATATTGCAACCATCACCACTATCCATCTTTTGAAATTATTCATCATTCCATTCTGAAACACTACACCCATTAAACATGAAAAGCAATTTCTTTCTTCTTTTTTCTTTCTTTCTTTCTTTCTTTCTTTCTTTCTTTCTTTCTTTCTTTCTTTCTTTCTTCTTCTTCTTCTTCTTCTTTTTTTTTTTTTTTTGTGGGTACCGGGGGGTCGACCTCAGGACCTCACACGCCAGCAGGCGCCCGTGCCGCTGAGCGATATCACCGGCCCTTTTTTCGTATGTGGGATCCGGGAGTCGAACTCGGGCCTTCGCGCTTGCCGGGCAGGCGCTTAAGCCGCTGAGCCATCTCACCGGCCCCCTTTTTTTTTTTTTTGAGACAGGGTCTCACTGTATAGTTCAGGCTGGCCTTGAACTCACTAGGTAGCCCGGGCTGGCCTCGAACTCGCAGCAATCCTTCTGCCGAAGAGCAACTTTTGATTGGACTGGATTCCGGGGTTCAGACTGGGTCCCTGCTTGCTATAGAAAGAGGTCACAGTGTGTTTGAGTGCTGCATACACAGGACTGGCTTTCTCTGTCATCCATGTAGCAGGAAAGGCCTGCATCCATGTGGAAGACCTGGCTGTCTTGCTTCCTCTACTTTTTCTTTCATGAGACAGTATTGAAAGGGAAATGGTAGTCCATTATATTTTTAAAAAATCACTCATTGTTTCTTTTTTTCTTTGTGGGTACTGGGGGGTTGACCTCAGGACCTCGCGCGCCAGCAGGTGCCCCTGCCGCTGAGCGATATCACTGGCCCTTTTTTCGTATGTGGGTTCCGGGAGTCGAACTCGGGCCCTCGCGCTTGCCAGGCAGGTGCTTAGGCCACTGAGCCATCTCACCGGCCCTCATTGTTTACCTGAAATTCAAATTTAACTGGGTATCCTGTATCTTTATTTGCAAACCTGGCATGCCAACATAAGGAAAGTGCAGCCCATTCAATGTGGTGACTTGAAGGATAGCTGACAGAAGCAGTGGACACCAGTGGACTGCGATGAAGACTAAGCAAGATGTTAGCTACCATTGCAGCAACAAGCACTGAGATAGTATTATGGTGGGCCCCACTGGTACTCCATTTCCTCAAAGGACAGGATGGAACATAAGCTGCACTTCACATACACCCACCTGAACTTAAATTGTGGGAAAGAGAGCATAGGGAGAATCCCAAACTAGTTGACCCAAAAGGACCTGAGAGAAAAGGCCTGAAAGAGACAGTTATTTGTGTATTGGTGAGAGCAAGAAGAAATGAGAATTTAAGAACTGAGTCCCATTATAATGTAATAAAGTCACAATTTCCACCCCTGAGTCTGAATAAAACCTTGTGCCTGCTGTAGATAAAAAATGGGACTGATGAAAATGTCTTAAAAATCTATCTGTATCAACAATTCCAGAGCCACAGAGGTGAGACGAGGCCTTTGAGGGAAAAGTGAGACATAGATTAGGTGAGGATGAGAGGGTTTCAGAATCTCTGTTGAGGGGCCTGCTTCTGCAGACCTTGCAAGTGACCACGGGTAGGAGGGGATGAGATGGAAATGGAAATCAGTCCTGTTGTGAGAGTAAGATGTTCCTGTTTTTTGTTTTGTTTTGTTTTGTTTTATTCAAACATTAAAAGCTGAGAACTTGCTAGAGCTAATTATTATTAGCATAAGAGGCAGCTGCTTTAGGCTGATTAAGATGTTTTAAAAGCTGTTCTCTTAGGAGAGATCTGAACCAGTTTCTAGGGAACCTCGTGGTGAACAAGCACTTTTTGCAGGGAGAGCCATGTAGGACTCTAGATCCAGGTCTGACAGCCCTGAGAGGTGTCATGGACTCCACCACACTCAGCAAGCACTGGACGAAGAAGGCACCAGGGGTAAAAGGCTTGAAGGAGACTCCCCCAACACTGCATAGGAAGTGCTAGCTATGCAGGCTGAGAAACATGCCAGGCAAGAAACAAATAAACAAAAAAAGCCTGTCTAGGAGTGGAGGGGACATAGTCCAACTTCAAGGGTCCTGAGAGGAACAGTGACCCAGTGACCCAGGAGGGTCTGGTAGAGGAGAAGCATCTCATCCTGGGGCCCAGACAGTGACTTCGCCTACCTGGCAGCAGCAAGAGTCAGGGAGTGTGGCTAGTCCCTGCGGGCACTGGCAGGAGCCAGGAAGACTATTCCCACCCAGTGAGAAAGAGGTGAGTGAGTCACTGAGGTTGGTGACCAACTCCCTCTGGGGAGCCCTGTGGCCTGACGCAGGGAGCAGGGGCACGCTGTCTTGCTGGAGCATGCAGGCAAGCAGGATGTGGCTCGTCCTCACCAGGAGCTCTCAGTGCTCTTGATCAATACTTGCCCTGTGGACTTATGTATGTGTGCTAGGAGTGTGTGCTGGAGACTGAGGAACCTTAGAGAATATCTTCATTGGCTTTGGAGACCCTTTTAGGAAACACGGAGAGCTAAGAACAGAGGTGGGCAGAGGCCATAAACATATCACATTCAATTTTAAAGGCTGCCACTTGTGAAGAATAATGAGGAACAAAAATTGAAGTGTTGGAACAGCTGGTGTTAACTAGCAGGCTCTTCTAGATTGTGGCTTTTGATACAGCCCTTTTGGCAGAGATTACTGAGTGCTTTCCGCTAGACCTGGGAAGACCTGTTTGACAGGAAACACCTACCTAACTGAGAGATTTCACCCAAAATGTGTAGGGCTGGGGAGAAATTGGTCTAATACAACAGTGAAGTCAGTTTTCATGAAGGACAACCACTATGGCACAGAAGAAATATGGAAGGAGACACTTTCTGATGGAAGCATCTAGTAACTGGGTTAGGGAGAGAATGCATAGGTTTTGAGATCTATACGGTATGGTCTAGAATCTGGGGGCCAAACAAAAAGGATTTTACATTTTTTACACAATGAGGTAAACATGGTATCCAGTGGCTGGCCCAGGCCTGTTGTACAGTTCGAAGTGACGAGAAGGCTGAAGCTCAGAACTGGCTAAAGAGTGTGGGTGTGTGTGTGGGGGAGGGGGAGCAAAAGACAAGTCAAAGTTTTTTTTCCACTATATTTGGAATGAGAAGAACATGGAAGGTGTAGGCCTGCAGACTCGGAAATTTAGTGCAATATTTGCAGATGATAAACACTGTCCTCTTGCTGCTTCTGTCTCTCCCAAAAGAGAATGCTTCTCAGATTCCATACAGCCCAAAACACACAGAGAAAGGAAGATAGGGGCAGTGATCCAGGCTCCAAATACTTGTCAGGGATGCTTGCTGAATTTGATGTTAAGTAACTTGATGCAAAAAAAAAAAAAAAAAAAAAAAAAAAAAAAAAGAAGAATAGTGAGGGGATAAAAGAGACAAAGAGACTTTTACACAAAGGGATCCGAGTACTTATTTTAGAAAGAGCTCTCTTATGTGGACTAGCCTCTCCCAGCCATCCACGGAATATTTGCTAAGCTTAACAAGTTGGCCTTGCCCACCTACTTGCCTTCCTAATGCCAGGCTACAAAGAAAAGGCATAACAGAGTTAAACCTGCAGATTACAGATCAAGGTCAAAAGCCCTACCAATTTCCCATTCTCAAAGGTGGGTGCATGGAGCGGAAAGGGTGGAAGGGCAATAGGATGTCCTCTGATCCTGGGGGTGGAAGAGGAGGCCACCACGTCATTCTCTGCTAATCTGACATCTGTTCCCAGCAGGTGACTCAATCACTAATCCCTTAAAATAGCAGCTTGTTCCCTAGGTGTTCTGGGTTCCTAGTAAAAAAGGCTCTTTACTGATTTCTTTTAAAGAGCAATACCTAGCCAGAGCATGAAATATGGAAAAATATTTTGGAAAGCATAAAGAACTTTAAATTTCAACTTTGACCTCATTTCCTAGAAACTGCCTGTTAACAATTTCTTTTATGATGTCTAGTATAAATTTGGAATAGAGTGTTTATTATAAATTTGGAATATAGAAAAAAGCTTAAGGAGTAAAATAACAGTTGCTTGTAATTCTACCACTGCTGACATTTTGATGATTTTCTTTCTAGTCTTTTTTCTGTGCACACACATGCAGACATATTTTTAGTAAAATGCAAATCGTACTGTATATACAGTTTCATGACCTATTTTTTGAATTTAATACTATATCATGAGCATGTCCTTTGTCATTAAATGCTGTTCAAGAGCAAGGTTGTAATGGTTGTCTACCTTACTATGTCATAGTTCGTCTCACTATGACCTCAAGTGTTGAACCTTGGCTCGTTTCCAGCTCTTCAGCATTTGAAAATAACGCCCTCATAGATATCCATGTATGAAAAATCTTTACTTAGTATAAATTTATAACAGTTCAGTTATGAGGTCAAAGGCCACGAATAATTTTAAGGCTTTTGATGCATATTGCTGCCTTGTGCCCACATGACCCCAGTGGTCAAGTGACTGCCTATTTCTCCTCAACTTCTAGTCTGATTTGCAGTTTCTGTCATGTACTTTCAGACCTCCCTGCACTACACAATCCCATCACATCACTGCTCTCTTGTGTTCTCCTTCCATGGATTTTCTTGGGGAGAGAGGACAATGTAGTTGTCCTTGGACTACTTGGAATGGTCTCCCTGTATCCCTCGGAAGTCTTTACTGCTCCACGGTTATTTTTATGTTGATGTTGAGATGACAGGAGTTTCCCTCAGTCTGACCATCTGAGTAACTCATACCTGTCTTCTGGACTCCGAACAGACCTTGTCGCCTCTGCAAAACTTCCTCTGACACTCCAGGCTGGTGTCAGAGTCTCTTCTCTTTGCTGTTCCCCCACAGTCCTTACCATACTGTGCTACGAGTGCCGCTGTCTCCAGGTGTGATTTCCCTAAGGGTAAGGATGCATCTCTTCTTCACTGTGTCTTCAGTGCCTGACACTGAACTCGACAGATATAGCTACTCAATAGATGCTGAATAGGTGTTTATTTTAAAAATCCTTAAAAGTTCATCTTTATTTCCATATCACACAGTCATATAGTCCATCCCATATCCCCTAAATATTTACTGAGAGTTTTCTGGTTATGAATCTTTAATAACCCAGAATTAGGATATAAAAGAAAGAAAAATAAATAAAGGAAGTGGAATTAGGCAAAGAAAAAGAGAGGAGAAATAGATCATAATATAAATGACTGTACTTTAGTTCTATATGACTTTATAGTTTAAGATGTTCTTTCATTGCTTTGGTTTATTGTGATATCTTAAGCCTCCTCCTGGAAAGGACAAGCTCTTCTACTATTGTTGTGATAGAATTCTGTCATCTGTAGAACCCCTCTCTGTTGTTGACATGTAATTATTAGTGTTCATTGATGTGTCCCCATTGCCTAGCACAGTGCTCAATGCACTGTAGCCGTTCAGTAAATATTTATGAACTCAGAGAAAAAGCATCATTATCTTCATCTTATAGACAAGGAAATGAAGCTTAGAGAGTTGACATTTCAATTCAAGAAGTTGTATTCCAAGTTTGGTGCTTTTGTTTACTACATGTCAGCTAACATTGTGGACATTTTTCCCCATGGGAAAAATATGAAAGTGTAGGAAAAATGGAAGAGGAGAATAATAGAGGAACAGAAAAAGCAAAATAGAAGAAGTCATAGAGGTAAAGAGTAGAGAAGGGGTTTAGAATTGACACCTTGATGATGAAAGTGATGAAGGTGATGATGAAATAAAAACTCTGTTTCTATATAGAATGTGTTTTTTTCACTCAATCAAGCTTAGCAAATCAAGATTCTACTAAGGAGGGCTATATTTTTAAAACCAGTCAAAATAAGAATTCAGTAGTACTTTGTCCATTATAACTTTCTCTATTCTCGGGCCGATGAATGACTATACTGCTACAGTTTTCAGTGACAGTGAGAGAGAAAGTTTCCCAGTGATGGCCCCGGAGAATCCCTGGGCAGGATCAGGCTGCCTCCTCTGGCTTCATACAACAATATAGAGGTGAGACAGAGGAGAAGGACCTGTCTCTGTTTTTCCAGCACAGGCTGGAGGCATGGTTTGGCCAGAGGCTGTCATGTCCCACCTCTCTTCTCTTTGCACCCACAAAGGACGGGGATAACTTACCTCAGTATCCTCTCTGGTTATTTGATGGCCACTTTCCTTCAGGCCACTCTAACATAAGTGCAGCTCAGCTGTCAGCCATGGTGCCCCTCCCCTGCTCCCTCCACTTCAGATGCTGCTGCTGCCTCTTTAAAAAAGGGGAGGCACCCTAACCTGGCCAAGATCAGTGAGGGAGGGATCTGGGCCTAGTATTAACATTTCCAACCTCCCTGAACCCCAACTAGCTATGATGAATACAGATAGCCTTCCCCAGGATTCCTCGGTTTCAGCCTTGCCATTTTTCCCAAGACATGACAGTTGTCAAACAGTTCACATGACCCTGCCCCCCTCACTGAAAGGTGGCCATGACAGCTGTGGCTTGGATCAATCATAGGCCTATACTTGGACCAATCAGGCCTGAATTTGAACCAGTTGTTGGCCTGCACTGACCAATCACAGGCTTGCAGTCTCTGTACACTTCTCTGGTTAATCTAGGAGGGCTCCCTCCAGTGTACTGACCCTTCATACAAAGATTCACTTTGGTGGTCCTGTAAACCTGCTTGTGATTTATTTCTTAGGTAGTGTGGGCTCTGATGTTCCTGTAAATCTGGTCCAGATTCTTATCCTGAGTAATGTGGACAGAGCGATCATCTCAAAAGAAAGAGCAATAAACAGTAGGGAGCCATTAGCTTTGAAGAATTCCAGACACCATCAGACAACAAAGAGTAGAGGCAGAGACCAGCACCCAGCAGAGGCAACCTGTGGTATCTAGCACGAGCTAGCATCAGATGGTGGTAGCTGGCAGAGGCAGTGATCAGCATCTGGCTGTATTGACTGTTGGCAACTAGCATTATCCAGCATCATTTGGTGACATCAGGACCATTAACAGAGCTGCACTTTACCGATTCATGATTTCTATCTGAATTGAGCAAAAAACTCCTCAACTGATTGGCAAAAGAGGATCTATGTAAAATTTTTCTGTAGACAGTTAGATGTACTTTCTGCAGTGGTATACATGAAGATCAACAAATGCTGTGGCATAGATGCCGCTTCTCTCTTTGCAGCAGTGCCTGGTAGCATTTTTGAATTCTTGGGAGGTAGCAGAGCATAGAGTTTAAAAGTGTAAGCTGTGGAGCTGTTTTGCCTGGATTGGAATCCTGGCTCAGTTGCTCTTCTTTTTAATTCTCGGGCAAGTTACTTAATCTATCTGTGATTTCATTTACTCATTTGTAAAGTAAAAATAAGAAAAGTACCTAGCTCATTTGAATGTTGTGAGGGTAAAATGGGATAAGGCATGTAAAGGTCACAGAACAGAGTCTGGCCCATGGTCAGCATTCAGTAAACACTGACTCTCTTTGTTAAAATTGTCTTTAAGTTCCAGACATGGCTGGGTATGCCTGCAGTTTTGTCTAGTAGCAATGAGCATAGCATTATTTTCCACTGCCTAAAATCCTCAAAGCATTGCTTTGGCATTGGAAGGGCACCCATTTCTAGGCCATACCTCAGTGTGTTCTGCTCTTGGCTAAAGCTTTTGGAAAAGTGGATAGACTGTTCAGAAGCCATTGTTGGCAAATTCTTTATTTTTTTTCCTTTTCAGTACTGGGGATTGAATTCTAAGGCCTTTGCACTGAGCTATAATACCAGCCCTTTTAACAATTTTTTAAATTTTGAGATAGGATCTTGCTAAATCACTAAGTTGCCTGGGCTGGGCTTGAACTTGTGATCTTCCTGCCTTAGCCTCACAGAATGCTGGGATTACAGGTGTGTGATACGCATCCAGCTGACAGTCAACTCTTCAGGGTTCTTTGTCCTCTATCCTACCTCAGCTGATTTCTAGAGGTCATATTACATTCTCTTTCCACAACTTGCCATTGATATTCACTCAGTAGATACAAGTCTGGAGTAGTTTCAACTGCTACAAGTCATGGAAAATTCAGGAGTTGGGGTTTAGTACTTTCTTAGACTAGTTACAAATGGTCTAAGATGGAGCCAGTAAGTAGTCTATTTAGCCAGCATGATCTATTTGGTGGTATATGTGTCTATCTGTCTATTATCTATCTAACATCTATCTATCTCTCTGACATCAATGCTGCTAGTCAGAGCATATGCTCCTTAATCTGTTGAAACATTTATGTTACTGACTGGAGCAGATAGATGTTTCTATTCTAAATGATCTAGCTCAACCGCAATATTACATTTCTTTGTCACTGGTGACATTTTCAGTTTTAGTGGGGTGCATGCTCCTCTGTAACTCCTCTCTTATTCCCTTACTCTAGCTTCCTATTGTGTACCTGGTATTATTTGAGTTACTCACCAGGGCTAACCAGGTCTTCTATGACCCAACACTTGATTACACCTCTTTTTCCTCTCTTGCCTCTGTCAAATGTTCCATTCTTATCCTTTTAATTAAACCCCCCAGAACATAAAGCTCCAATCCTAAGGCCTGGGATGATTCTTGGTAGTATCCTCATTGCCTTTGCTCATGCTGTCTGTCCCCATATCACCTCCCTACCTGACTAAACCTTCTTAATAACGTGGGACTTAGTGCAGGCCTCACATCCTTCTGGAAGATTTCTCTGACCTCCTTGTGTTTGGGTAAATTCTCTCCTCAATTTTTCCATAATACCCTGTTGGAACCTTTATCTTAATCCTACATATTGTGTTCTAATTTATGTATTGTGCTTTCTTCTTTACTAGACTTATATCTTCTTAAAACAACAGAAATCGTGTTATCCACCTTCTAATGTCCACAGTAACTGGTACATCCTAGGCTCTCAGTAAGTGTTTGTTGAATTAATACCTAGATGACTATGATTAACTATGTAAAAAAAAGCAATAAAGCTGGGTGTGGTGGCACACACCTGTAATCCTAACCCTGTGGGAGACCGAGGCAGGAGGATCACAAGACTGAGCCCGGCCTAGACAACTTAGCAACTTTGCAAGACACTGTCTCAAAATAAAATATAAACAAGGGCTGGAGATGTAGCTCACCGTGAAGGCCTGGGTTTAATTCCTAGTGCTGTACACACTTATATACATACACTCACACACTTATACAGATACACAACACAATACAAATACAAGAAATTTATGGAACTCTATTAAAAAGAGACAAAACCAGAAGATAAAACTAAATATATTTTCTAGAAACGAAAACAATATAGTTATTGAAATAGGCAACTTAATGAAACACAAAAGATAATTTAAGACAGAGAGAGAGAGAGAGAGAAGCATAAAGGTTAAAATATAAGGAATCATAGAAAAATAATATTTGAAGAGAATTTTCTAGTATTAATGAAAGATAAAAGTCTCTGATTCAGCAAGCGTAAGTCTTAATTAGGTTAAACAAAACATACACCTAGACACAATGCAGAAGGTTAAAAGAGGAAAATATCATAAAAGCAACCATAGGGAGTAGAATTTACCTAATGATCAAATGATTATTAGAGGGATGGCAGACTTCTTAGCCATTGCAGTGGAAATCAGAAAACAATGGGGGAGCAAGAGCTTAAAATATTGAGGAACAACCCACCTGTTCATCAACAGACACAAGGAGAAACAAAATGTGGTATGTGTAGATACAATGGAATATTATTCAGTTACAAAAAGGAACCAAATTCTAACACATTTCCACATGGACAAACCTTGAAAATATTATGCTAAGTGAAACAGGTGGGACACCTAAGGACAAGTATTGTATGATTCCATTTATACAAGATATGCAGAATGGGCAAATTCGCAGAGACAGACAGGAGAATAGAGGTTATCAGGGGTTCAGAAAGAGCAGGCGGCATTAGACCTTAGGGAAGAGGATAATGAGACATTAGGGGGTGGGGAAGAGGAGAAGGAGGTGTTATTGCTTAATAGGTACAGAGTTTCTGTTTGTGATGAAGAAAATTTCTGGAAATGAGTATGGAGATGGTTGTATAATACTAAGCATGTGCTTAGTGCCGTTGAATTATATTATTAATAATAGTTAAAATGGCAAATTTTATGGTATGTATATCTTCAGCATAAGAATGATGAAAGACATGATATGTTAATTTAGAATTATTTGTCCACATAACTTACAAAGCAAAAGTGGGTGCAAAATAAAGATACTTGCAAGCAAAAAAATAAAGGTGAAGGAGTTACCACTAATAGATCTTTGATGATAGAACTATAAATAGAGAAGCTAAAGGAAGGAAAACCAAAAGGGAGGTAAAAAAAAAAGAAGATATAGGGCCGGTGAGATGGCTCAGCGGCGTAAGCACCTGCCTTGCAAGCGCGAAGGCCCGAGTTCAACTCCCGGAACCCACATACGAAAAAGGGGCCGGTGATATCGCTCAGCGGCACGGGTGCCTGTTGGCGCGCGAGGTCCTGAGGTCGTCCCCCTGGTACCCACAAAAAAAAAAAAAAAAAAAAGAAGGTATAAAAGGCAAGGTAATGGAAACATATAAACATGACTAAATCTAAATAGGCACCAGCTATGTAGAATAACAATAATACTGATTATATATGCAGGTAAAACCAAAAAGGATCTAAAATCTGGCAAACTTTAAAATGGATGACAATAGTGGCAAACAGAATTAAAGAAGTTTTAGGGCCAAGCATAGTGGCACACGCCCATAATCCTGGTCCTCTGGGAGGCTGATGCAGGAGGACCACAAGCTCAAGCCAGGCATGGGCAACTTTGTGATTTATGAGACCCTACCTCAAAAAAAAAAAAAAAAAAATGACAGGTGTTGCAGCTTGGTACTAAGGCTCTGCATTCATTCTCCAGTACCACATAAAAATATTTTTTAAGGTCTTTGGATTGTTTGGGATGAAGACATAGATATTGATTAATTTTCAACTTTATGGAAGTTTAAAATTTAAGGGAAATAGCAGCAATAATGAAAAATAAAAATGATAAAGTAGTAGAAGAGAGACTAGAGAATAAGTGAAATTCAATCTTACGAAAGGTAGAAGAGGAGAAAATTTTGTACAAAAAAATAGAATAAGTAAAAGCACAAAATAAGGTGACAAAAAGCCAGTTATATCAGAAGACACAATAAATGTAAATGGACCAACTTACTATTTAAGACATTGTAAGTTTTTGTTAAAATTGAGCTATATCTATTTATGAGGCATACCTAAAACGTAAAGATGGAAAAAGGTTGAAAGTAGCTTAAAAAACATGCTAGACCAGCAATTAACCAAAATGTATTTTATGAAAAACATACTATTATAGGGTTAGTTTATACCAATAAAAGAAAAATTCACTAGGGAGAAATTATTTTGAAACTTGTACGTACCTAATAACACAGCTTCGAATGATATAAATCCATCTATTTTCAGAATTATAAAAAGAACCTTTTGTAATTACAATAGCTTACAATTACAACAGAGTTTAATAGTATTTTATATATGAAATACATGACAATTTAGTAAAGATGCAGAAAATTTGAACAACAGAATTAATAAACTTAATCTAATATACATACAACTGACCACATGTATGTCACAACTCTCAAGTACCAAAAATTTACTGGTAGGTGACTATAAGTTCTAATCACAGGCCAGTGAGATGGCTCAGCAGCATAAGCGCCTGGTCCTGAGTTTGACTCCCAGTACCCACATAAAGGAAAAAAAAAAAGGGCTGGTGATATCGCTCAGTGGCCCAAGTGCCTGCTGGCAAGTGTGAGGTCCTGAGTTCAACTCCTGGTACCCACATCAAAAAAAAAAAGTTCTAATCACAATACAATTAAAGATCTATAATGATGTGACCAACAGTTTTCATGTATTTGGGAATTTAAAAAGCATAGCTCTATATAACAGAGGAATGGCAGAGGAAATAAGAGAAAAACAAACACGATATATTAGAAATGATGTAGAAATGGGCTGGCTAGAAGTCAGAAAGGTGTCATCTTCTATATAAGGGTTATCAAGACCCATCATGATTGAGATGGATGTTTCTGGGCAGGACTGCCCTGCATCCTTGAAATAGATGTGTGCGAGGGTAGACTATAGCTTCAGTTTCCATGATGGATGCATAAACATACACCAATGATCACTAAGTGTGCTTGTACTGTGTTTTGCTGGAGTGAGTACAGCAGTAGGCAGTCTGCTAAGGAGAATGAGAACCAGGCTGTATAGGGCTCATGCAGGGTAATAATATTGGACTGCATACTACCTTGAAACTCACTTCAATTCTTCCTTCTGGCGAGAAGTACCTCTGCTAAGAGAAGAGGACATTCTATCATTAATATGGATCCTGATTAAGTAACCTAGTGTGGATTTGAGATACCGGGTCTAGATTTGGAAGCAGAATGTAGTGTGGGTATGATTTCATCTCTACACTAAAATAATTCCTCAACTGAGTTTATATTTGGGAGAAAGGGCCATGTGGGGGTGGTGGTAGTGGTGGTGACAATAATTGGCTTATGATTCCTGGTGTCTCAGGAATCACAGTAGGGGAGATAGAACACAGTGTCGAGTTGGTGGGAGATTGTCTTGCTTGCTTCCTCTATGGCAAAAAGGAAAACTTGTGACTACTTGTCCTTGGCATGCTTTCCTCCCATACTCCAGAGTGCCCAGTGCCGCTGGAGGAGATCACCTCTTGTTTATCCCAGTGTGTCTCCAAATCTCTCCTTTCTTTTGTAAGCCATGATGTGCAAGATTTTGTGAAACACTGCCATAGCCAAGATTCTTGTAGGAAGGAGAACTAAATGTGAATGTTGACATATCTCTGCCTGTGAAACCCCTTCTTACCCAGACCCCAACTTCTAGACTTATCGGAAGAAGCAGAAGGATCCAGTCAAGTTCATGTCACTGCATTCCCAGAGGTACAAGGGAGTAATGGCTTTCAAATATAGTAGATATGTGACTCCTGAAATTTAATGTAACGAGCATCTCCTGGAAAGCACATCAAAACATTTTGCTGGGGCTGGGTATGGTAGCACAAGCCTGTAATGCCAGCTTCTTAGTAGGCTGAGGAAGGAGGATTGTCAAGTTCGAGGACAGTCTGGGCAATTTAGTGAGACCCTGTCTCAAAAGAAAAAGGACTGGAAATGTAGCTCAGTGGTAGAGTGCTTGCCCAGTAGGTGTAAAGCCCTGGGTTTAATCCTCAGTACTGCATAAAATGAAACAAAACAAAACAAACAGACAAACAAACAAACAAATGTCCCAGGGCTTCCCCTAGAGACTGTGACTCACTAGATTGAGTGGGGCTCATGGATTTGCATTTCTGATTGGTTCCCAGCTAAGGCAATATTGCTGCTATGAGGACCCTACTATGAAATTATTGCAGAAAAAGATGGAATAGAAGCAGGGGGTGGGGGTGGGGGAGGAGGGAGACAACGAACTCCGGAAGTCCCAAGGGGATCCACTGACATATGAGACAGTCCCCTTTGGGGGGCTGAGAGGCAGGCGATTCTATAAAAATCTCAGTTTTCACTCTTTCCAGCCACTAAGAGATTGTTTTGGTTTTATGCACTCTGCTTCTTGGTCACCCCTATGCAATGAGGGGACCGGCTCCTTAGTAAATGGAGAGGCAGCAAATGGAGATGGGGGAGAAAGAGAGAGAGAGAGAGAGAGAGAGAGAGAGAGAGAGAGAGAGAGAGAGAGAGAGAGAGAGAGAGAGAGAGAGAGAGGAGGAGTGAAAGGAGAGGGAAGGAGGACTGGAGAAGGACTAGACTGCAGACCAGAGGCTGAGGGCCTGGGGATGCAGGGGGAGTTTTCCAGGAAGCTTTGGGAAAGCTGTGGGAGTAGCTGTGGGGTTTGAGGGAGGTGGATGAGAGAAGCGAATTTCTTTGAGCAACATGGCCCCTGGGATATATGACCTGAGGCAGCCCAAAGGTGTTTGTCAAGTGCCACAAAGAACTCAGGCATTTTCAAATTACTTTTCAGGTGCTGGTTTGCACGGTTTAGGTTGTGACTCTGCTCTGAGACTCTTGTCTTTGTCTTCACTAGGGCTACAATAGCATGAAAGTTCCGATGCATTGTGTGTGGGAGACAAGAGGTCCCAGGTGGGGCCTGCCCAGTCCCTCATCCTTGTGGAGGCCCTCCCTGCTTCTCACTGGGCCAGCTGTTGCAGTGGTGCCCTACTGATACCTTCCCTGGGCACTCCTTCCTCCAGTGTCTCCACACAGGGTTCAGGGGTTCTGCCTCAGAGCCTCTGGCTCCCTGGGCACCCAGACTCCTCATTGTTAGAATAGATTCCCATTTCTTCTCCAATCCTTTTTTAATGTAGAGATTGCTGGTGTTTCTACTGCCTACTGACTTTAACCAAATCCCTTTTGAAGCATTCAAGGATTCATAATCTCACTTTCAATCTACGTTTCCTGTGTTATTTCTCGCCATGTGTTGGAGATATTCCACTTTTATGTTTCTTGGACATTTACTTATAATCCCCCTACTTCCATGCATGCTATCATTTCTGTCTCTGCCTGTAAGATCAACCCATTCCAGATCTAGTTCAAATCCTTCATCATGTTTGGAAACTTCCCTGTGCATCCATATTCCTCCCTCCCACTATAGAACTTTATTCTGCTTAAATTATAGTTGTCTGCCATCCTAGACTTGGGGTGTCCAATATGTTAGCCATGAGCCACATGTAGCTATCTAAATTTAAGTTAATTAAAATGAAATAAAATAAAAAATCCAGCTCTTTAGTTTCACATCCACGTTTCCAAAGCTCAATAGCCCATGTACCGTAGTTGTAGTATAGTGGTTGCTGTATTGTATAGCATAGATACAGAACATTTCTATCATCACAGTTCAATTAGTGCTAGGACCATGTATCACTCACCTCTGCTTATGTTTATTGACTGTTCAATTAGTCATATTGAATTAATTGGAGTTTTATTGATTGTTTTGCCTTGGTTTCTGACCCTACACTGTAATTCATATTTTTAGCTTTTAAAAAGATACATAATACCTGTTCCTTGCTTATTTTTGATGGGCTCTGCTGGGGTGAAGCCTCATTTCCTCTTTCCATGTGTTCATTTCAGGATTTTTTGAGGGTTGTTCAGTCCTCTGACTTCTCTTCGAGGTGTGTCCCAGGTCACTTCCCATGGCCTAACCTAGAACAGCAATCTTTATTTATAATAAGAATCTTGTTTTAGAGGAAAGATCAAGGGTCTGTAACTCTCACGGTTACACCGTCGCTGAGGAGAGGCTACCTGTCCTAGAAGACCCTCATGTCTGCAGGGGGCAAAAGACACACATACAAATTACCTATGACAATTAGCAGTGGCATATTTTGAGGTGTTCAGTTTCATTAACCTCTTGCAAAATCAACTAAGAGGCTTCCGGGAAGGAAACCACGAGGTCAGAATGGCCACAAGAGGGCACCAGTGTACCTTAAACAGCCTTTACCTCTAAAAACCTCTGGAAGATTTCCTTGCATTGTGAGAGAAGGATGGAAGGAATACATATTGGAAAGGAGTAGAAAAATAAAAGAAACACATCGCATTGTTATAAGTATCTAGAGGACATGCTCACCATATTCATACATCTAGAGCCTCGTTAAATATAAGAATTACAAGAATTAAAGAGCAATAGATAGAAAAGGATTAGACTGAAAATCAAATCAGCGTGTGAACAGGTCGGTAGAGTTTAAAACAGAATAAACCTTGCTTCGAAGCAAGGTAGCTATGGAAACATTACCAAAGTTATTCTGTTACTTCATGGCTGTAGTGGTTTCTGTAGCCCAGAAATGCTGTCAAGGGAGGGCAGAATATTATTTTCTTATAAATAACACAACACAGGATCCTATATGGAAAGTTGCAAGAAATTAGATTTCACAGGTAGAGATGTTTCAACAAAAATACCCAACAGCTTTAATTTGGTTTCTGATAACTTTGCTCCAGGTTTGCAATTGTTAAGTTTTTCTCTATTTCTGTTTTCTGTTGAAGTAAGGAAGCAAGTAATGAATTTATTTCCATGTCTCTGGATGTATTATATACACATATGTGCCTGCATATTAGCATGGCTGGTAGAAGATACTGTATGTGGTGTGTCCCCCATGAGGGCAGGTGACCTATCTTTAGCAGTTAAGGGACCTAGTTTCTTGGGTGGGGAATAGGCCTGGGCTATGTTCCCTAGGGTCAGAGGGTTCTGCCACTCATTCTCAGAGACCCTAAACCCACTGCCTCTGCTATCAAGCTTCTCAGTAAACCCCAAAAAGTACACTAAGACCACAAATATGACTTCTTCCTCATTGTGCTGAGCGTGTAGTGGAGGTGTGGGTACACAAGGTAGTTGATGTAAGAGGGGAAGGTGTCATTTAAGCTCTGGAGATATTATGCTGGTGGGTGCTAAGAGTTAAGGGTAAAGTTTGACACTAGGATGAAGTCATTCAGTGAGGGGCTCAAAATACCCCCATCCTGGCCTGACAAGCACTTTTTCTCTCCACATAGTTTCAAGGGAGCTGTATACCCCGAGGGCCGATAGCAATTTGGAATTCAAATACCCATACTTCAGTGCAATGTAAAAGATGGTAAAAGATGGAATTGTCTATGTGCCCAAGGTCTTAAGACTAAGAAGAATGCCATGCTCCCCACTCTCAATCTAAATATTGAGATATCGCTTCTATCATGGCCATATAGAGAAATAAAATCACAAAGCTGAGAGTGGATGGCAACGTGTAGGGCAGACAGGGGCTTAACTGTGTGTGTGGAGAAAGAATGGAAAAGAACAGAGTAGCACTTCTTTTATTACTATTCTTTTTTTTAATTTTTATTTTAAGAGAAAAAATAGAACAAAATTTCAAAACACCGTAATAGGAGGGTAACAATGGTTAATACATTGTGTATTGTTATCTTTAAATTAGTTACTCAGAGCACAAGATACCAGCATTCAATTGTCCAAACAATACTAGCACAAACCTTTCTTTTCAATGAACTAAGAGAAATCAGTAGTGTATCTATCTTAACTATCATATATGTATATACATATATATATATATTTTTTTTTTTTTCCCTTCTATTACTATTCTTTTGTCGTGGTATCTAAGAAAATATTGTCTAACCCCAAATCACAGAGATTTACTTCTTTGTTTTCTTCTGAGAGTTTTACCTCTTAATTTATGTCTATGATCGATTTGCAGTTAAGTTTTATGTATGGTGTAAGGAAGAAGTCCAACTTCATTCTTTAGCATATGGATATGTAGATCCCACTCATTAATTAATTAATTAATTAATTAATTTTTATTTTAAAGAAAAAAAAGCCAGTAAAAACAAAGGTACAAAATTTCAAAACAAGATTGTAGGAGAGTAACAATTGTTAGTACATTGCATATTGTTATATTCAAAGTAGTTGCTCATATTACAAGATATAGGCATGGAAAATTGACCAAGCAATATAGGCACAAACATTTCTTTTCAATGAACTAGTAGCAATTAGTAGTATAACTATCATAACTATTTTGTGTATATATATTTATATAATTTTTTTTCCTTTTCTCTTCTCTCTTTTCTCCTTTCCCTCAACCCAGTTTCTCTTTCCTTTTGAACAGTTTCTTTCCATTTTTCAATATCTAATGTACATTTTGGATCTTATTTACTCTTTCAGTTTCTTACACTAGGGAGACAATACGATGTTTACACATGAGAGTCTGATTTATTTCACTTATAAGTATTGTCTCTAGAGAGGACCTCAAGATGGCGGATGAGTAAGAAGCAGGCAGTGAAACTCTCTCTAAAAGTTACCATTGGAACACAGGAATATAGCGACCGGGAAAGCGCAGGAGGGGGGGAGATGCCTCCCCGAAACCCAGAGAAGTTCTGAAGTGCAATCTGGGACCCCCGGCACCAGTGATGGGTGACTTCCAACAAAGAAGAAGGAAAGAAGGAGCAGACTGCGCGCGTGCACCTTCTACTATCCCGGGAGTTGCAGCGCCGCGGAAGCTCAAATCTACGGACACACGGTGGCAGCTGGTGCCCAGGGAGCCCCCACGGAGGATCCTGAGACAGCGGCGGGGCAGGGGAGCGGCGGAGAACGGCGCAGAACGGCGGTGAGTGTCTCTCAGCCACAGCTGCCCCGCGCCAGAGAGCGACCGGCTGGGCGCCATTGTGGGGGGTGTGGCGAAACTCAGAGCGGCTCGAAAACTGCTCTGGGAACTTGTGCTCTGGACAGGGCAGCACAGGGCCTCTCAAGCCCACGAAAGTGTGCTGAGGTCAGCAGGCGAACGAGACTGGACTCTCAGCCACACCTGTCCCGCGCCAGAGAGCGACTGGCCCGGCGCCATTGTGGGGGGCGTGGCGAAAAACCAGAGCGGCGGGAACCAGTGCAGGGAACCCGCGCTCCAGACAGCGCGCTGAGCCTCTCAGGCCCAGGGATCGTGAAAGGGCGCTGAGAGCGGAGGCGAGCTAGACTGGTCTCTGCCTGAAAGTACGCACACCTGCTCACCGCCCACCAGAGGGCGCTCCTGGCTTACTGGGACGGACCTGCACAGAACAGGACTCTCTCACCACAGGGTAACTGCCTACAGCAGAGTCAACACCTGGAACTGATTCTTTTTATTTTTTTTATTTTTATTTTTTATTATTATTATTTTTTTCTCACTGATTCGTTTTTTGTTCTGGCGAAGGGTTTTTTTGTTTTTGTTTTGTTTTGTTTGGTTTTTTGGTGGGGTTTATTTTTGATCTGTCTGTTTTATTGTTTTTATCTTTGTTTTTCTTTCTGTATGTGTATTTGCTCTTTCCTTCATTATTCTCTCTGGTTTTTTATATGAGTGTAAACAGCACCTCTAAATTCTTTCTGATTGTGGTTGTGATCTGTTCTTCCTTTTATCCCTTCCTTCTCTTTCTACCACCTGTCCTCTGCACTAGTGTCCCAATTTTAGTGGGATCCCTCTTGGTCCTCTAACCTTACATCTAATTCCTTCCTCTTCTCCCAATACTCTATTTCCTCCTTAACTCATTTTAAATTTAAACTCCTCAGGGGAAAAATTGACATACACAGGACTTGTATACTGCATATAATTTTTCTGGTGTGTTTTAGATTTTGTTATATAACCGCAACTCTATACAGCTAAAAGTGGTAAATAACTGGTTAGCTCAGTCTGTCATTTTCTAGGCTCTGTTTGATGCTTTAGTTAACATTATAGCCAAATGTGAAATAATTGTTCTAAACATCTTTCCTTCCTGATATTTCATGATTGAGATTGACTAAGGGACACAGAAAATACAGTGGCACACTACCAAAGAATCAAGGACTGGGCCAAACAGGTAGCAACTTCGCATACCCAATGAATTGAAGAGGTAGGATCTGGCAGAAAGCTCAAAACCTAAAAGCAAGCTCCACTTGGAAGATACTGCAGAGAAGTAGTCATCTTCTAAAGATCTTAAACACTAGCAATAAAGTAACCTACTATAGGTAATTTGCAAACATCACCCCAGGAATTAAAGAAAGAAAAAATGAGACGACACTTAAACAAGATGCAACCACACACATCCAATTCACCAAAGGCAAACCTAGGGAGCAACGAGGTGGGACAATCCGAAAGCCACCCACCTGGCCTATCTGAAGTGGTAACAACAAAGCAACTGAATGAGGTTCTGGAAAAAATTAAAACAGAAATAATCTCACAGATAACTGCAGAGATAATGTCTACAATGAAGACCATGCTTAAGGACACTATAGCTGATACAGACAAAAAAATAGATGAACTTAAGAAAACTATAGAAACCATGAATGCTCAGCATAGGAAAGAAATGGAATCCATAAGGCAGATTCAAGCAGATACCCAAGAGATAAAAAATTCCATTGAAAGTATTTGTAGCAGAATAAGCCAATGCGAGGACAGGATCTCAGATATAGAAGACAGGCTTGCAATTAGTGATCATGAAATGGAAAAATTCTTAAAAATAGCAAGGGACCATGAAAAATCAATTCAGCAGCTGCTAGATGACTCAAAGATAAACAACTTAAGAATAATTGGAATAAATGAAAAAGCAGGAGATAGCATCAACGACATTAAAACCTTGTTCAAAGACATAATCAGGGAGAACTTTCCTGGAAGAGAAAAGGAATTTGACACCCCTATAAGTGAAGCTTTTAGAACACCAACTAGACATGATCAAAAAAAAACTTCAGCCAGACATATTATAATCAAGATCCCAGAAATTCAACAGAAGGGCAGAATCTTAAAAGCTGTTAGGGAGAAGAGACAAATCACTTATGAAGGAAAACCCATCAGAATCACAGCTGACTTTTCAGCACAAACCCTCAATTCAAGAAGAGCTTGGAATGATGTATTGCAAGCTCTAAAGGAAAATAATTTTCAGCCCAGATTGATGTACCCTGCAAAACTATCTTTCAAAATTGATGGAGAAATAAAATACTTTCATGACAAAGGACATCTGAGAAAATTTATGACCACCAAACCAGCACTCCAAAATGTTCTGAAGGACATTCTAGAAAGAGATAGGAACCCCAACAGAAGGAATGCACCAGGCAGGGCAAATAATTAAATAGCCGGAAAGCAGAAAAACAAAGAGTGGGAACCAACAACAGGAAAATATCATGACAAGTCAATACATATCAGTTTTAACCATCAATGTTAACGGTCTCAATTCACCAATCAAAAGGCACAGACTGGTGAAATGGATCAAGAAGCAAGATCCAACAATATGCTGTATACAAGAAACACATTTAATTCAGAAAGAAATTCATAGACTGAAAGTCAAAGGATGGAAAACAATACTCCATGCCACAGGAACCCAGAAAAAAGCAGGGGTAGCTATTCTTTTTGCAGACAAAGTGAACTTCAAGCCAAGAAGGATTCAGAGAGATAAAGACGGTCATTACATCCTTGTAAAGGGAACAATCCAAGAGGAAGAGATAACGATCATAAATATATATGCGTCAAATACCAATGCACCCAGCTATATAAAACAAGTACTAAAGGACATGAAAAATCAAATAAGCACTAATACAATTATATTGGGAGATCTCAATACTCCACTGTCACAAAAAGATAGATCAACTGGACAGAAAATCAATAATGAAATAGTAGAACTGAACCAAACTTTGGAACAAATGGACTTAGTAGATGTCTACAGAGTGTTCCATCCCACAACATCAGAATACACATTTTTCTCAGCTGCACATGGGACGTTCTCCAAAATAGACCACATACTAGCTCATAAAACCTGTTTAAGTAAATGCAAAGGAATTGAAATTATCCCATGCATATTATCAGACCATAGTGCAATGAAATTGGAAATCAATGGCAAAAGATCCCACAAAAACTCCCTAAACACATGGAAATTAAACAGCATCCTCCTGAACAACCAATGGGTCACAGATGAAATTAAAGAAGAAATTAGTCACTTTCTACAACTGAATGATAATGACAGTACAACATACCGGAACTTATGGGATACAATGAAAGCAGTCCTAAGAGGGAAATTTATAGCATTAAATACTTATATCAGGAAAATAGAGCAAGCGCAAATAAACAACTTAAGGGTGAACCTCGAGCTTCTAGAAAAAGAAGAGCAGGTTAAGCCAAAAGCCCGTACAAGGGAGGAAATTATAAAGATCAGAGCAGAAATTAACGTATTGGAGAATAAAAAAACAATACAAAGAATCAATGAAGCAAAAAGTTGGTTCTTTGAAAGAATAAATAAGATTGACAAACCCTTATCCAACCTTATTAAAAAAAGAAAAGAAAAGACTCAAATCCATGCAATTGAAAATGAAAAGGGTGATATCACGACGGACCCTGCAGAAATCCAGAAGATCATCTATACCTATTTTGAAAATTTATATTCTACTAAGATGGAAAATGCAGAAGAAATGGACAGATTCCTAGATTCGTATGAATTACCAAAGCTAAATCAAGAAGATTTAAAAATCCTAAATAAACCAATATCAACCAATGAAATTGAAGATGTAATTAAAAACCTCCCAACAAAGAAAAGTCCAGGCCCTGATGGATTCACTGCCGAATTCTACAAGAAATTTAGAGAAGACCTAACGCCCCTACTTCTCAAACTTTTTAATGAAATTGAAAGGGAAGCAATACTCCCAAATTCATTCCTGGAAGCAAGCATTACCCTGATACCAAAACCAGAGAAGGACCCAACTAAGAAAGAGAACTACAGGCCAATCTCCCTAATGAACATAGATGCAAAAATCCTTAATAAGATACTGGCAAACAGAATCCAACAAATCATCAAGAAGATTATACACCATGACCAAGTTGGATTCATCCCTGGGATGCAGGGATGGTTCAACATACGTAAATCAATAAATGTAATACAGCATATTAACAGAACCAAAGACAAAAATCACATGATCATCTCAATAGATGCAGAAAAAGCTTTTGACAAAGTCCAGCACCTTTTCATGATAAAAACCCTACAGAAAATTGGAATAGAGGGTCTTTATCTGAATCTGGTAAAAGCTATCTATGACAAACCAACAGCCAATATTATACTAAATGGCCAAAAACTGAAAGCCTTCCCTCTAAAATCAGGAACAAGACAAGGATGTCCACTGTCCCCACTCTTATTCAACATAGTTCTGGAAACTTTAGCCAGAGCGATTAGACAAGAGAAAGAAATAAAAGGAATAATGATTGGAAAGGAAGAAGTTAAATTATCATTATTTGCAGATGACATGATACTCTACACAGAAGATCCCCAAAACTCCACTAAAAAACTGCTAGATTTAATAAGCAAATTCAGTAGTGTAGCTGGATACAAAGTCAATACTCAAAAGTCAATAGCCTTCCTGTACACAAATAACAAACTTACTGAAAGAGAAATTAGGGAAACAATACCTTTCACAATAACATCCAAAAAAATGAAATACCTAGGAATCAACCTCACGAAGGATGTAAAAGACCTCTATACTGAAAACTACAGTACTCTGAAAAAGGAGATTGAAGAGGATATCAGAAAATGGAAAGATATCCCTTGCTCCTGGATAGGAAGAACCAATATAGTGAAAATGGCCATACTTCCAAAATTGTTATACAGATTTAATGCAATTCCAATCAAAATTCCAACAGCATATCTCACAGAATTAGAGAAAACAATCCTAAAATTCATTTGGAATCAGAAGAGACCTAGAATAGCAAAGGCAATTCTGGGCAACAAAGGCAAGGCAGGGGGCATCACTATCCCCGACTTGAAATTATACTATAAAGCTACTGTGATAAAAACAGTGTGGTACTGGCAAAAAAACAGACCTGAAGATCAATGGAACAGATTAGAAGATGCTGAAACAACCCCAGACATACTAAGCCACCTTATCTTTGACAAAGGTGCCAAACACATTCACTGGAAGAAAGATAGCCTCTTTAATAAATGGTGCTGGAAAAACTGGCTCTACACATGCCGAAGATTAAAACTAGATCCATATCTTTCACCATGCACTAAACTAAATTCAAAATGGATCAGAGATCTAAATATTAAAACAGAAACATTAAATCTGCTGGAAGGTAGGATAGGTAAAACCCTTGGAGACATTGGTGTAGGCAAAGACTTTATGAATAAAAACTCAACCGCACGGGAACTATCCCAAAGAATCAATACCTGGGATCTCATCTTATTAAAAAGCTTTTGCACAGCAAGAGAAACCACCAACAGAGTGAAGAGACAACCCACAATGTGGGAAAAAATGTTTGCCAGCTGTTCCTCAGACAAAGGATTACTATCGAGAACATATAAAGAACTCAAAAAAATCAGACCTCCCAAATTTAAAGACCCACTCCAAAAATGGGCATCTGAGATGAATACACATTTCTCAGATGAAGAAATACTAATGGCAAACAAATATACAAAAAAATGTGCAACATCACTAGTCATTCGAGAGATGCAAATTAAAACAACACTGAGATACCATCTCACCCCAGAAAGAATGGCTACTATTAAGAAATCAACTAATAACAAATGCTGGAGGGGCTGTGGGGAAAAAGGAACCCTTCTTCACTGTTGGTGGGAGTGTCAACTGGTACAGCCACTGTGGAAGTCAGTGTGGAGATTCCTCAGAAAACTAGGGTTGGAGGTCCCATTTGACCCAGCTATTCCCCTTCTGGGCATCTTCCCAGAAGAATTAAAAACATCGTACCACAGCGATATATGTGCACCCATGTTTATAGCAGCACAATTTGTAATAGCCAGATCTTGGAAACAACCCAAATGCCCATCAACTGAGGAATGGATAAGAAAGATGTGGTATTTTTATACAATGGAGTACTATTCAGCCATAAAGAAGGATAAACTGGAGACTTTTATAGGTAAATGGATGCAACTCGAGAAAATACTCATAAGTGAAATAAACCAGAAGCACATGTGTAAGCATCGTATTATCTCTCTAGTATGAGAAACTGAAAGAGTAAATAAGATCCAAAATGTACAATAGATATGGTGAATCAAAAAGAAACTGGTCAAAAGGAAAGAGAGACTGGAATAGGGAAAAGAAAGAAGGGAAAGGGAAAAAAACAATTGTATATATATATATATATATATATATAAGATGGTTAAGATAGATACACTACCATTTTTACTTAGTTCATTGAAGAGTAAGGTTTGTGCCAATAATGTTTGGACAATTGAATGCTAATGTCTGGTGTCCTGAATAACTAACTTAAAGATAGTAATACGTAATGTATTAACCATTGTTACCCTCCTATTATGTTGGTTTGAAAATTTGTTCTTCTTTTGATTTGTTTTGTTTTTTCTTCTCTTTAAAATAAAATTAAAAAAAAAAAAAGTATTGTCTCTAGCTGCATCCATTTACCCATAAAAGCCTCAAGTTTATCCTTCTTTATAACTAATTAGTACTCCATTGTATAAAAATACCACATCTCTTTTATCCATTTTTCGGTTGATGGGCATTTGTGTTGTTTCCAAGATTTAGCTATTGCAAATTGTACTGCTATAAACATGGGTGCACATGTATCGCTGTAGTATGATGTTTTTAATTACATTTTTTTTTTTTTTTTTGTGGGTACCGGGTGTCGACCTTAGGACCTTGCACGCCAGCAGGCACCCGTGCCGCTGAGCGATATCACCGGCCCTTTTTTCGTATGTGGGTTCCGGGAGTCGAACTCGGGCTCTCGTGCTTGCCAGGCAGGCACTTACGCTGCTGAGCCATCTCACCAGCCCCCCTTTTATTTTTTTTTATATGCAGGTACAAGGACTCGAATTCAGGACATTGCGCTTGCCAGGCAGGCACTTATGCCACTGAGCTGTATCACCGGCCCCTTAGTTACTTTTTTAAGAGACAAAAACAAACAAACAAAAAAAAAAAAAAACAAAAAAAAACGATGATACAGGATTTCAAAACAAGATAACAGAAGATTAACAAAGGTTAATATATTGCATATTGTTATCTTCAAAGTAGTTGCTCAGATTACAAGATATAGGCATGCAAAATTGATCAAGCAATATAAGCACAACTGTTTTTTTCAATGAACTAAAAGAAATTAGTAGTATAATTATCTCAGCTATCTTGTATGTGTGTGTATGTATATGTATATATATACATATGATGTTTTTAATTCTTCTGGGAAAATACCTAGAAGGGGAATAGCTGGGTCGAATGGGACCTCCAATCCTAGTTTTCTGAGGAATCTCCACCCTGATTTCCACAGTAGGTGCGCCAGTCTACACTCCCACCAACAGTGGAGAAGGGTTCCCTTTTCCCCGCAGCCCCTTCAGCATTTGTTATTGGTTGATTTCTTGATAGCCATTCTTTCTGGAGTGAGGTAGAATCTAAGTATTGTTTTAATTTGTACTTCTCGAATGATCAATGATGTTGAACCCTTTTTCATATATGTATTTACCATTTGTATTTCTTCATCTGAGAAGTATGTGTTCATCTCATTTTTGAATTGGGTCTTTGAATTGGGGGGCCTGATTTTTTTCTTCATATGTTCTAGATAGAAGTCCTTTGTCTGAGGGACAGTGGGCTAAAATTTCTTCCACTCTGTGGGTTTTCTTTTCACTCTGTTGGTGATTTCTTTTGATGTGCGAAAACTTTTTAATAAGATGAGCTCCCAGTTGTTGATTTTTTGAAGTACTTCCCGTGCAGTTTGTGTTGTTTTCGTGAACTCTCTGCTTACCCCTATGTCTTCAAGACTTCCACCTACTTTCTCTTCCAGTAGATTTAGTGTTCCTGTTTTAATATTTAGATCTTTGATCCATTTTAACTTTAGTTTAGTGCATAGTGATAGGCATGGGTCTAGTTTCAGTCTTCAGCATGTGGAAAGCCAGTTTTTCCAGGACCATTTATTGAAGAGGCTGTCTTTTTTCCAGTGAACATGTTTGGCCCCTTTGTCAAAGATAAGGTGGCTGAGTGTGTTTGTAGTTGTGTCTGCATCTTCTAATCTGTTCCACTGATCCTCAGGTCAGTTTTTTTTGCCAGTACCATGCTGATTTTATCACAGTAGCTTTGTAGTATAATTTCAAGTCAGGGATTGAGATGCCTCCTGCCTTGCCTTTGTTACCCAGGATTGCCTTTGCTATTCTAGGTCTCTTCTGCTTCCAGATGAATTTTAGGAATGTTTTCTCTACTTCTATGAGGTATGCTAATGTTATTTTGATCAGGATTGCATTAAATTGTACAACAATTTTGGGAGTATTGTCATTTTCACTATGTTGTTTCTTCCTATCCATGAGCAAGGGATATGTTTCTATTTTCCAGTATCTTTTTCAATTTCCTTTTTCAGAGTACTGTAATTTTCAGTATATAGATCCTTTGCTTGCTTTGTTAGATAGATTCCTAAGTATTTCATTTTTTTGGATGCTATTGTGAAGGGTGTGGTTTCCCTAATTTCTCTCTCAGTGAGCTTGTTGTTTGTGTACAGAAATGCTAATGATTTTTGCGTGTTGACTTTGTATTCAGCTATGCTACTGAATTTGGTTATTAATTCTAGAAGTTTTTTTGGTGGAGCTTTTGGGGTCTTCTATGTAGAGTACCATGTCATCTGCAAATAATGAGAGTTTAATTTCTTCCTTTCCTATCCTTATTCCTTTTATTTCTCTCTCTTGTCTAATAGCTCTGACTAATGTTTCCAGAACTATATTGAATAGGAGTGGTGATAGTGGACATCCTTGTCTTGTTCCTGATTTTAGATTGAAAACTTTCAGTATTTGTCCATTTAGTATGATGTTGGCTGTTTGTTTGTCATAGATGGCCTTTATCAGATTGAGGTAAAGACAATCTATTCCAATTTTCTGTAGAGTTTTTATCATGAATAAGTGTTAGACTTTATCAAAAGCTTTTTCGGCATCTATTGAGATGATCATGTGATTTTTGTCTTTGGCTCTGTTGATATGGTGTTTTACATTTATTGATTTGTGTATGTTGAACCATCCCTACGTTCCTGGGATGAATACCATTTGGTTATGATGTATAATCTTCTTGATGATTTGCTGCATTCTGTTTGCTAGTATCTTATTGAGGATTTTTGTGTCTATGTTCATTAGGGAGTTTGGCCTGTAGTTCTCTTGTTTGGTTGGGTCTTTCTTTGGTTTTGGTATCAGGGTAATACTTGCCTCCAGGAATGAGTTAGGGAGAATTGCTTCCCTTTCAATTTCATTAAAGAGTTTGAGGAGTGTTGACATTAAATCTTCTCTAAATTTCTTGTAGAATTTAGCCATGAATCCATTGGGATCTGGGCTTTTCTTTGTTGGTAAGTTTTTAATTATGTTTTCAATTTTATTGACTGATATTGGGTTATTCATAATTTTTATATCCTCTTGACTCATCTTTGGTAATTCCTACATTTCTAGGTATCTGTCCATTTTCTCTGTGTTTTCCATCCTATGTGAGTAAAGATTTTCAAAGTAAGTATTGATGATCTTCCGAATTTCCACAGGATCTGTAGTGATTTCACCCTTTTCATTCCTAATGAGTTTTTTCTTTCCTTTTTTTGATAAGGTTAGCTACAGATTTATCAATTTTATTTATTCTCTCAAATAACCAACTCTTCGATTCATTAATTCTTTGTTTTGTTTTCTTATTAACATTTAGAAATGGAAAATATCCAAAAAAACTAATGCAATGAAAGAGCCCACATTTTTATGAGAACTTTTTGAGAAGAACTTCATCCTGACCAGAAGAAATACTTGTTGGGTCTATTAGGAGAGCAAATTCATATTTCTTTTGTGATTGTGCTATTATATCTGTGGATATATTTGTTACAGTAATTTAGCTTACTGTTACTAGTAAAGCTCAACTTTAAAAGACAAAAAATAAACTACTTGGAAAGCTAGACTAAAAGACTAGGATTGAGCACAGTGCAAGTTTGGGACTGAGGAGGTTTGGAATTGAGTAGCTTCCTCTCTCTGGTCTTATGCATTGTTACTGTACAAAGGGCCTTCTGTTTTTACTATTCCTTTGGCAATGGAGGCAAAGGGCTGGGTATGGGTAGTAGTGGTGATGTGGCAGTGGCAATAGGGAGGAGATGAGCCCTGCCATGAGTCTTCAGGAGCACCTGTGAAAGTGAGCAGAGGTAGCACCGGGTCCAGGGAGCATCTGACAGGTCGCTGGGCCCTCGCTATGTTTATCATCTCTGTTCTGTCAGTAAGCTGAAAACTACAGGTCCCTTCACAGACCACACTGGAGCTGATTGGTTTAATAGCATGCTGAGCTTTTTAAAACTAAAAGAACAGAGATTTTTATTAAGTACTATAAATAGCATTCAATAATCATCAAATTCAAATCCATCTATAATCTATCATACTTAGTAGTCCATTCTTGCACAGTCCCTGAGTTAGGGCAAGATGGCTATCAACTTACATTAACACATTAAAATTCCTACTTAGCTCTTGTGGGCAGGGGATGAGGAATTACACCTTATTTATGATCACTGGTGAGCACACAAATTTTCAGTGGAAAACCAGATTGTTTTTATTTGGGGCTGACAACACCTGCCATAAAAGTCATATGGTCACTAGTGACTCTGAGCCCAAACTTTGCTGGGGAGAAGGTGAAGACACATTGATTTTGCACAAGACAAATAAATCAGAGGAGTTGAATTTAGGTGCAGTGAATGGTGCTGGCCAAATGACTCTATCAAGCCTTTGGTAATTTATTTATTTATTTTTTATGTTTTATTTAAAGATTTTTAACATAGAAAGAAGGTACACAAATACAGACTACATTATGATGACCAAGGCAGTATTTTACATGACAAAAATCAAAACAAAACAAATTTATACAGTAAATGTACTAGCACTGAACAAGCACAGCACTTGATATTTAATCCAGGCTGCATGTGTGTAAAATGATCTGACCACAGTCTTATGCAAAATAAATTATTTCCTAGAACACCAAAATGCCAACTATTCTGACTGTAAACTGCCTTATTCTGCTGGTGAGTATTTTGAGGGAACTTGTATATACTATAAAAAGAGTTGGAATAACGCTTAAAGACTGCAAAAAATAGAACACAGTTAAAAATATAAGTGTAATGCAACTCTACATAAAATATACACAGTAAATCTTACTATTTAAATATTTAAAAACAAAAGACCACCCTGGATAAAGGTTAAAACCTCATCAAAGAAAAATGCTCATCATTTGTATATCATTGGTAAAGAAATGACAAGATTTTTTTGGGGGAATGAGGAGCATATCTAATGAAGCCATTCATTTAAAATCTATTAAAAAATGTTCATAAAGTTGTAATGGGCTGCTTATACCATTTTAAAATATTTTACCATGAATACAATTTCTACTGCTTCTCAAAATGAGGTCCAAAGGCCCAAAAGAATTCTAATGTGGGCCCACACACATTATAAATATACATTATAATATATAAATATATTATATTATATACATTATAATATATAAATATATTTATATATTATGAACATTATGATATATAAATATAAATACAAATATACATTATAAATAAACTCCCTATGTGGTTATTCTACATACTGAAATGGCCTATGGGAAAGAGCAACACTTAAAAGAAAGATCATGAATATAAACATATTTCTGACATGTCAGAATTCTCTATAAGTTTATGATGTGAATACTGCTTTTTGTTTTAAAACAAGTTCTAGGCATTAAGAGAAACATATATACCTCTCAAATAAGCCTATAAATGTATACAGATATTTTCTTTTGAGGTTTTCATTACTTTCAAACTTGGTTATTTGAAGAAAAAAAACAACATGACTACAAGCTTTGGAAAAGTTACATTTCTAATGAAATGGAGCCTCCAAAAAAAATATAAAAAGATAATTTATTAAATGCTTACAAATTTTAAATCGTTCTAAATTTAAACCTAGAGAGCTTCCCTACAATTAAATTTTGCTAGGACTGTGCCATTGTAATTTACTTAAATGATCATGGTTACTTTTCAAGTCCTTTGCATAAAAATGGTGCTAAAATAAACAGAAAAATGCTATATAATTGCTAACCACTAATTTTAATAAAAATAGTCTGAGGAACTCTGCCCCTAAAATGAGTTCTACTGTCTATTTCATGTGTTACCCTATTAAAGAAAAAACTTAATTAAGGAGATAGAATTATAATATATGTGTTTTCTGTAGATTTATTCAAAATTGTTATTATTTTCTGGATTTCCCTGAAAACTACATAAACTAGGGCCTAAAATTATAGGTGATGTGGTTTGGAGAGAAACACACATAGTTAAAACATTCTATTTAAAAGACAAGGGCCGGTGAGATGGCTCAGCTGCATAAGTGCCTGCCTGGCAAGCGTGAGGGCCCGAGTTTGACTCCCAGAACCCACATATGAAAAAAGGGCCGGTGATATCACTCAGTGGCATGGGCACCTGCTGGTGCACAAGGTCCTGAGGTTGACCCCCGGGTACCCACACACACACAAAAAAAGACAAATTATTTTGTTGCAGAGTAAATAATGAGCAAAATATTATACATTCTGTCTCCACTTAATAAGTGGAAGAATGTGTTTACAAGTTTGGTTAACATGCGAGTGCCTCCTCGTTATCTAAGTCAAATCACAAAAAGCAACTCTATGTACAAAAAACCTCAATATCCTCTATTATAGACTATAAGAAAGAAGTATTACATCTAAATATAATTTCAAAAAAAGAAATTAAAATTAGCTTGCAGACAATTACGGAATGATTAATTCTACCCAGACTGGTAACACATATTTACATGTATTAAATGGCAACATAAATAGACCGCATAGTTGAAAAATGAGGACCAGAGGCACTCTTCTTGCATTGAAAGATGATTGATATATTCAAAACCTGGAAATTCATATCGATCAATGTTCTTCACAGTGTCATTGTCTGGGGTGAGCTGGAGTGGTTCATTAGAAAACTGAGGATCAAAGTTGTCCAAACCAAATTCCCCAGAAATATTTGGTTTAAAGGGAGGTACCAGATGCTTTTGCTCCATCATAACCCAGTCAACACTTTGGAAGAATGGATGGCCCTGAATATCAGCAAGTCCTGATTGAGGATTGCAACCTCATTGTTCCTTTGGGTCCTTGTTCAAAAATTCTCCAGGACACTTGCAGCTTTTACAGACAACGTGGTATGTGAATTTTTCTTTCCAAAATGTCTTGCAAAAGAGATAATTGGTTGAGTTTTCATAAGGGTTATCAAAGCTCTCAACAAGAAGAAATAGAGACTTTCCGACCATCATCTCAAACATTAGTACTCCAAGAGTCCACTAGTCAACACTGAAACCATAATCTTCTCCTCTTATAATTTCTGGAGCAAGGTGATTAGGGTGCCACATAAAGTGCTGGTTGCATCTCTTGGCAATAAGCCTTCCTTACACATGCAATAGTCAGTGAGTTTAATGTGCCCTTCTGAGTCCAGTAATAAATTGTCCAATTTCAAATTTCTATAAAGTATCCCTTGCTCATGAAGATAATTGAATGCTCAACTGATCCTGCAGAGTGAAACCTGGCATGTTCTTCAGGAAGTATTCTTTGTTGCTGTATATGAAACATTAGATCTCCTCCATTTACATAGTCTAGAACAAAAAATAGTCTGCTTTCTGTCTGAAAGCAAGAATGCAGTCCAACAAGAAAAGGATGAGTAAATGCCTGCTCCAAAACATGCTTCTCTGTCTGTACCCGATCAATATTGGCAAGCTCTTTTTTCATGACTTTCATTGGATAGATATGATTTGTTTTTTTAAGTTGAACCCACAGTACTTTTGTATAACTTCCTCTCCCTATTACCCAGAGCAAACTGAAGTCCTGAAGACCTAAACTGGATTAAGCTTTGTCACCTTCCTTGGTGTTCATCACCTCATTCTCTTCATCAACTTGTTTCAAATCCTCATGACTTGAAGGATTATATGGGATTACTGTCCGTGGAAGTTCTGAAGCCATGAACGGATGATTAATCCATTAGCATCATGGGTTCTGGTGGCAAAGAGTTCTGCCCACATTTAATTGTGACACGTTTGTGGCACTTCTTATGAACCAAGAGTTTACAGTTGATACACTTATATACCTAGTGTCCAAGTCCCTCTACAATGAGCACACCTGCTGAAACATTTGGCTTGAAAAGTATGGCTATTTGCACAATAAATCTTCCTCCAAAGGTGTATGCCTCTGCAGTAGATGGATATATCTTCTCCTCAACAAGGCATTTCAGGATGTTCTGATACACAATCTGATGCATGAATTAAGAGTTCAGAACCCTTGTTTAGCTCAGAAAGCCTGAAAGCTTCTTGCAACTCCAACTGAAGTGATACAGTACACAGGTCTCCTTCCTCATCTACAAATTTTATGGTGAAAACTGGTCATTATCAAAAGAACACAAGTTTCAAACTTCATCACAAAGGCCCTAAAAGAAGATGGAAGTCTCAAAATGTGTTGTCATGATACCTCTTCCCATATCGGGGCCTGCCAGGTAGAGGTGTGGACTTCTCAAGGCTCCTTGTGAAGTTATTTCCAACGGTGGTGGCTGGGCCTGGGTGGATGCACACCAGGCTTCTCAGTGTCTCTTGGGGGCTGGTGGCTGTGACTTCGGTCTCTCACCCTGGACTTGACTCTCTAGGTTTTTTGTGCCATGCTCTAGGGAGACCTGCCCAGAGCTACTGGGTATTACTGGGCCTGACGAAACTTGCCCTGGACTCTTTCCAGTTTCTGTGCCATTGGTATTTGGGCTTAGGGAGACTTCATATGGGTACCTTGCCTTTTCTAGGTCACTGGTGGTCAATCCCGGGGAGACCTCCCTTGGGGTGTCTGTGATGGTTGGTTGGCTGCTGCAGTGTGGCCTGTGGCACGTGGACAGAGTCAACTATCTTCTCAATGTGTCACAGATATTTTTGTGCCTGGGGTTCTGAGGCTGTGGCCTCGCAAAGTGGGGAAGCAGCTCAGCATGCTCTTGTTGACTGTCTCTGGCCAAGTGAGCTCGGAAGGTGGCTGTCTCTAGAGTGCAACGTCTGTTAACCAGGCTTCTGGGAGTTCTGTTTGGGCATGTTGCCAAGGAAGTGAGCTCATGTCTTGGGGTTCTACAACCTGAATCTCCCCTCTTATAAGAAGAACCTATGGCGATCTTTTTCTTCATACTAAATAAATCAATGGCCACTTAATTATTTTTTATCTATCTAAGTATCTATCTATGTATCTTTTTTAATCTAATCTATTATCTATCTAACTACTGTATTAGTTTTTTACTTTGCAGTACTGGGTCTTGACCCCTGCATCTTCACATTGAACTATATCCTCTGACATTTTTTTCAGATATTCAGTGTCTCACTAAGTCACTAAATTTGTCAGGTTGAACTCCACCTTGTGATCTTCCTGCCTCAGCCTCCCAGAATGCTGAGATTACACGAAGGCCCCATCTTGCCCAATTAAGTGCATGATTTAGAAAGAGCAAAAGAAAAACTAGGAAAGCTTTCTGTGATATTAGGCATTGGTTTCACTTTTAAAGCAACATATGTACATTGACAGTTTATATGTGGCAGGCGCAGGGCTGAAGGGTCTTTTTCATACAAAAGAGGCATTTCCTCAAAAGATGCAGTGTTGGGTATTTATACTTAGAGAGCTGTAAAATTTTAGGATACTTGCCTTTCTGGATTGATTATGTCATCATTTTCAGTTAAATAGGGAGTACTGAGACATCCCAGAAATTTCCACAGTAATTTTCCTTAAGAGATAGAAATGTTCGTTTTAAATTGTAACCTCTGGGGTGGTGGTGGAGGACCATAACACGTTGCAGCTTTGAGGTGCACACAAATCATGCATTCTTAATACCGATGAACTTAATACCAAAGTGTAGTTTTCAGTATTGTTACACAGAGTGAGGTGAGCCGGCATGTGGTGGCGAGGCAGGTAGTGTTTGTAGATCCCGGAAACCATCACCCAATGGTGATGACGAACACATACAGCACTCTGAATCTTTCATTGTGGCCACTTGTAATCACTTCCTGTCCTCCTATCCCAAGCAGCCCATGTATTTTATGTCTCAGGTGGAGAGTTTGCACTTTCAAGATGTGGGAAAGCTATAACCATTCAGCATGTAGTTTTTTTAAAAAAAATTTTTGCAGAGATTACTCAATCAGTATAACTCTGCTGGCTTTCATGTGTGCTGTTGCTTGTCAATGGTTGAGTCATTGCATGCCATTTTGTAGATGAAATGCAAATTGTTCATGTATCCATCTGCTGATGGCAATTTTTGTTGTTTCCATTGTATTAGGATTTCACTGGTGAGGGTGGTCCACACTGCCACCCCTGACCCTGAGGATGTGCTATCCTGTCCCTGTGCAGGGCATCTCCCCACCCAACCCCTCCATGTGGAAGACATGGTGTGGGGGAGGGGATGTCAGGGAGCACCTGGCAGTTGATGCTGCCTGAGAGCTGTTGGCCACCTACTCGCCTCCCTGTCTTCCAGTCTCACCAACCTGAGGGTCGCCTGGGTGGGCAGTGGGAACCATGCCAATCCTCCCACTACCTATGGCCTGGCCACAGCCATTCCTCTACCACAAGTTATTTTAAGGTTAAAGATCATGATTCACTTCTTAAGCTTGCTAGGAGGTACCCGATATTTACATTGTATTTTGCTTTACAATTCACATATATAGTACATATATTTGTACACATCATATATTTCATTTTTTTTTTTTGTGGGTACCGGGGGGTCGACCTCAGGACCTCGCGCGCCAGCAGGTGCCTGTGCCACTGAGCGATATCACTGGCCCCCTTTTCGTATGTGGGTTCCGGGAGTCGAACTCGGGCCCTCACGCTTGCCGGGCAGGCGCTTAAGCCGCTGAGCCATCTCACCGGCCCATATATTTCATTTTTAAAAGCCAAAAGAAGGTTTGTAAAATAAATTTGCAATGAACCTTCAAAATTGTGCCATAAAAAATGCATTGCTGGGCCGGTGAGATGGCTCAGCGGCATAAGCGCCTGCCTTGCAAGCGCGAGGGCCCGAGTTCGACTCCTGGATCCCACATACGAAAAAGGGGCTGGTGATATCGCTCAGCGGCACGGGTGCCTGTTGGCGCGCGAGGTCCTGAGGTCGACCCCCTGGTACCCACAAAAAAAAAAAAAAATGCATTGCTTTACTCTTTGTGCTTTTATGAACTTTTAGCCTAAGGAATCATTGAAAAATGACTCAGGCTACCTATGATTTTACGTAGTTAAAATTAACTAAGTGGAAGCAGTGATTATTTCTTCTTTTTTAATCTTCCCTTTTCACTTGGTGGTGAGGCAGCAGTAGGGAGTAGGAAGGATGTAGCAGCGATGGTGGGTGCCCACCACCTAGATCCACAGTGGCAGTCTCCATCACATTAAAACTGGGGGAGAGGTTGACTGCAGCTGCAGCATCAAGAGGAAAGGGGAGAAATGGTTTAATATCCAGCGATGATTGCAAAGGAGGGGGTGGTGGGTGGACCAGGGCTGGGAGAGCAGGACTCTGTCATGTACCTCAGAAAATGAAACAAAATGGAGTCTGGGGTTGGCCTGTTTTGAGACTGCGCCACAGGCCTCGAAGAGGAAGTCCCCACTCTGAACATCCTAGCAGGCTTGAGCTCATTTGAGGTCAAAGAAGGACCACTTGCTGTAAGACCCCCAAATTCATAGGAGGAGGCTGCCAAGTTTGCCTGGGGGAGACAAACACTGACCAAACTGCCTTAAGAGAAATGTAGTAAAAGGCCAGAAAAGCAGTGTTGCTGGTAATAAACAATAATCATGTCAGGGCCTAGGGCTGGCTGGTCACCCTTTGGTCATTCAAAGATGACAACTTTCTCTGTAACCTCTCTGGTGTGTGCGTGCATGCATATGTGTGTGTATGTTCTATTCCATTTTTTTTCTCCTAATACAGTAGTTTTTTAAGAAAAAGAATTTTAAAAATTGTTCAATTTTGTCTCATGTACTTATAAAAAGTACCCATTAAAAAGATAAGAGCAAACTGTCACTAGAAGAAATTATGGAGACAGTGGTCATTTCTCTTGCAGGAGTGAGGGGGTTTTGGGTAAAGAGAGCAGGTGCAAAAAGTGGGAGATACAGATTATTGGTCTTCCCTTCTTCCTGAGGTTTTCCATAATAAACTGTGTGTGTGTGCGTGCGTTTTCCCACTAAGTTTTTATTGGGAAATAACTTGAAAGTTCTAGAAAGTGTGCAAGAATAGGATAGAACATAAAACACCAATATGCTCTTTTTTCTTCTTTGCCTGTTGTTGATATTTTTCTGGATTTGCTCACACATTCTTTCTGTAATACACACATACATGCATACATATATACACACATAAGTTTCTTTCTGAGCAATTTAAATGAATGTTGTATATGTCATAGCCCTTTACCTCCAAATATTTCAGTGTGTATTTCCTAAGCATAAGGATGTCTTCTTAATCATAATACAGTTATCAGTTTCACTAAATGTAACAGTCATACGGTACTTAGATCTAATTTCAATTTTTTTCAATTGATCCAATAATATCTTTTATATCCCTCTTCCTTCTTCAGTGATTGATCAAATCTAGGAACAAGCATTATATTTGTTATGCCTCTTTAGTCTCCTTTAATATGGAACATTTCTACTGCCTTTTTTTGTTTTTGAAGACACTGGCATTTTTTTTTTTTTTTTTTTTTTGGTGGGTACCGGGGGGTCAACCTCAGGACCTCGCGCACCAGGAGGCGCCCATGCCACTGAGCGATATCACCGGCCCCTTTTTCATATGTGGGTTTCGGGAGTTGAACTCGGGCCCTTGTGCTTGCCGGGCAGGCGCTTAAGCCACTGAGCCATCTCACCGGCCCGACACTGGCATTTTTGAAGAACTAAGTCTTGCAGATTTGTCTGATGTCTCCTTGTGGTTACAATTCCCATGGCATCACATCTAGAGGTACACAAAGTCCACCTGCCTGTCCTTGGTGATGTTAATTTTGATCATCCACATTTACGCAGACCCTTTAGGGCCATGGGGATATTCACCTCATCAACATTTCCCTGACAATTTGTCAACCATGGATAATTCTTGTTTGAACCAATTTTTGTTTCATTTCCAGCATTTTGTTTCCATTTCCAGCACTGCCTCCATTTACCACCCAGCATTTGGAATCCCTTGTGGTTTTTGATTCTGTTATTTGGGTGACTTTCCCCATAGATTTTAGGAAAACCAGATTCTCATGATGTACAAATTTGGGCTCTATTTTTGTACATGGGAATAGGATGTGTTACCTGACAACCTGCAAAAATAAGGTATTTTTAGAAGAACTTCTTGCACTCTTGGTTTTAAAATACTATGTCTTAAATATTATGAGATAGATAGAATAAGGATTGTAAGTGATTTGGAGGTCTTTAGCCTTTATTAGATAAACAAGCAATAAACAATAAGCAAATGGTTGACTATCACGGAAAGAAGGGCTGGTTCTTTGAAGAAGGCCTTCTCCTTTGTGTTAGATCACCCCCTGCTTACCAGAAAAGCAGAAAAGCTGTGTGTGTGTGTGTGTGTGCTCTGCACCATGAATATTGTGTGATTGTGTGGCTGGGCTCTAATCATGTTCTCCTCTTGCCTGTTGGCAATGGTGCGGAGTAGAAGGTCAACTTGTCTCATGCAGAAGAGCAGAGTGATTAGACAGCAAGACTATTAATTAGAATGCTAAGACTGTGGCAGGGAAGCTTCTCACTGATAAGCTGGGTGAAGGCAGCTAAAATTATGAAAAGCTGGAGAGAAACCATGTGAAATATTGGTTGTTGCCAAAAACCTCCAATGCCCCAAAGAAAAAGCCAAGCATCCACCCCACATAGTATTGTAACTCCAATGAAAGACACAGGGAGAATCCTAGTTGCTTAAGCATCGAGCAAGTGCCAAGATTAGATTAAGTAGTAAATGATTACAGTTTAAAGGCAATAAAGAGATTATGTATTTCTTTAAATCTTGCTACAAATGCTGCAATCAACTTTTATTTATAATAATTTGAGATGAATTGTTATACTTTGTTAACTTAGTAAAGTATCTTATTTTAGAGAAAAAATACAATGGCATAGAAAAGCATGTTAAATTCTTTTTCTCCTGTGAGAAACATTTTTTTTCAATCTGTGGTCACACAGAACTGTCCTAAGGCCAGCCAACTCAAATTATGGTCATGACTAGAAGCAGGGTAGAGTCCATATGTGCAAACTCTGAAACCAAAACCTACAGATGGAGGTAGTAAGCAAGTTTCTTGGAGGAATGAGAGACAATAAGAGAAGCCATGAAGGTGCTGAGGAGCCAAGAATCCTACCCTGCACACTTGTAGATAGATGGGGCTCTGTGGTCAGAGAGACAACTTTTGGCATAGCTGTCGGTTGAAAGGTTGCTGAGGACTTGAATACACCAGCTTCTTTTTTTTTTTTTTTAGATGCTTTTCATTCACATGGTGGGGCCAGTCCCTGTCATTTTCTCAACCTCTTGTGCCCTGTTCCTGCTCTTGATGATGCCATGCATTCCAAACTCTGAGGGACCCCCTTTAAAACAGTGTTTCCCCTAAGCATCAGAAAAGGTAAAGGGATTTCAAGGAGAGCTTTGGAAATTGTGGATTTCCACTGCAAAGAGTGGAGGCAGAAGCCATTCCCAACTGAAAGAAAGATGTCTGGAGGACAGGACGGGGGAGATGACAAAGGGAGGTAAAGATGTTGGTGACAGTCGTATTGGTTTGATTCCCATTTCACCATTCCTGTGCTTTGCAACCTTGGGCCATGTTACCTGAACTCTCCAAATGTCAGTTTTTTGCCATTTGTATTGCAGAATTAAGAATAACAACTCCCTGGTGCTGTGTGGAGTGAACTTAATAATTTACATTTAATAATTTATATAAACCTCTTGGTTTAAAGCTTGAAACACAGTAAGCATTACATAAATGATAGCAAGTGTTAGTAGATATCATTGTCCTGCCTACGCTGCCGTGCCAGAGAGTGAAATTCTCACGCAGTCCTCCTCTAGCCTTCACGCTTGTTTCCTACCATTCATTCATTTCCCCATTCCTGCACTGTACATCACCATAAACATGTACCAGTCTCCACCCAGGCTTGTGCCCATTTTTCTTCTCCTTATTCTCACCTTTGTTCCTGCTATGGCTTCTGAACAAAACACTCTTTCCTATGCTTTCATCTCGTCCCCTGAAGCTCAAGTTCCTCTGTGAAACTCTTTACAGCAATTTCTGCTCTTCATTTTTGTAGATTAGCATTCTAAATACTATCTGTGTCATAGATATTTGTGCAGGATTATACAGATAAGATCTTTATGTGGTGCTGGAAATGTTCTGTAGGTGTGTCTGGTACAGTAGTCAGTAGCTTCACGTGGCTATTAAGTACTCAAAATATGGCTTGTGTGATTAAAAAAGTGAATTTTTAAGTTTATTTAGTTTTAATTAATTAAACTTGAAATTTGAATGGCTACCCTAGCCTGATGTGCTGACCATCTACTCTGACGAATGCTCTTGTGTGAGGTAATACTCAAGTGTTTCTGCTGACCTCCTGGGGCCGATACCTGTCTTCTCATGGTGTCCTGTCTGCCCCTAAAGAAATCAAGGGATGGAATATGGGCAGGAGGAAATAAAGGGACAGGGCTCAATCGGGAGGGTCATGTGTGAGTTAGACTGAAGTTGGGGTGCATGGGACTTGCCTGGATGACTCCTTTCTCTTTGTGAGTAGTCCTGAAGAATTGCATATACAGTTCAGCAGTATCTATACAAGCCCTGCCATGGTAAGCTGGCAGGTTTTGCAGCTCTACATGTCAGTGAGGCCTCTTTTGGGGGTTCTTGAGTCATTGTAGATGACACATGGATCTGGCCCTTGTAGACAGGGATCTTTCAAGTCAATCCTACAGCATCCCAGTTGGCCTAGACCACGCCACTGCTTGTGCCTTCCTTACTTCCTGATCTACATTTTTAAGAGAATCTTCCCTGTGACTCAGCTCTAGCTCCTGATTTCAGACTCTTCAGAAATGCCCTGGACTCCCTGGTCTCTCTCTTGAGTCTGATCATCAGTATTTCCCCCTGGTTCATGAATGTTTAGAGATCACAGGCTCCTTTGAGGAGCTGATCAAAGTGGTGGGCACTGTTCTTAGAAAGATGCACATGGCCACATCCATATGCAGTTTTGCATAAAACGTCAGAGGGGCCACAGATCCCCTGGAGCTCAGGCCTAGGTCTGAGACCTTCAGTTAAGAATACTTTCTTTAACCTGACCTTAGAAGTTCCACATGCTATTCCTTCCTCTCTCAGTGCCGGCTCAGCTCTAACTAATTCTGTACTCACTGGATAACATTTTGATGACTGGTTCAGAGCTCTAGTTACCTTAATAGCAGGAGCAGTCACTCTAAATAACTATGAGGAGTGTTTCAGCCACTATAAATATCTATCTCTATTGGGTAGGGTATTAGATTGGCACTCTGGCTTCTAAATCTTTTTCCCTCTTGCAAAAGAGGTTTAAGAACTTAGATATATCTATGTAAAATTACAGAATTCATAAAACAGCAATACTGAACTCCAGATTCTGGACTGAGAATGCCCTTCCCCACCCTGTTCTCCAGTTAATTAGAAGTATCCAGCCCTGGATCTGTCATATAGTACCATATATATCCTCAACTGACCTTTGAATTTGTACTTCTCTAACTCAGTTGGGCTTCCCCCACTCTGATCGGAGTGGGTCCTTTATCTAAGAGACCACTAATGAAGAGTATGGAGGAAATGTTCAGACCGTTTGTTGCAGGGGCCTGGGTTGAGGGGGTGCAGCTCGTCCAAGGTCTTACAGCTGGTGGGTGAGAAGGGAGGGCTAGAGGTCAGTTGACATCTATTCTACTTCATTCTCTCAATTCCTCTGCAGTCTGCGTCCTTGAGTTTTGAATAAGAGGACTTAAGAAGTTGGGCATGTATCATATGCATAGAAAGACCTCATTTTATGCCTTGAATATATTCTTGTAAATTTGATAATAAAGTGAATCTCAGTAAATTTTATATCTTATCATGTTTTTGAAAGATTAGAGATGTATTCCTTATGTAAAAGCTTTCAGCCTTGAGTATACACTGGGATATAATAGAAAAACTACATGCTTCAAGGGAGAAGAATTTTCCAATGAAATATTAAAATAATGATCTGAGTAAACCAACAAACATTAAAGTGTGAGACAATCATTTTTTTAGAGGAAGATGTAGTTTGTCTACTTCTTTAAATGGTTATATATATTTTTCTCTATTTGTAGGTAAATAAGCCCTTTGAAAAGCTCAAACTTTTATTTCTTTTTTCTGCAGGGTTTATCTTTCATGATCACTATTAATTGTTTATTTAACAGCCTGGATTATCTGGCTGCAATGTTTGTTTAGTATCTTATGTAAATTCTCTATCATTAAAAGTCAGCTTTCTTGATAGCACTATCAAGATTTATTATTTCTGTAAGTATGACTTTCTCTTTAGTAAGGTTTCCGTAAGTGGAATAAACAAAGAATCTATTATTTTACGTTTTACTAGCCATAGTATACTCTATTTTATAGTTTAATAAAAACCTCTAAAAGGTAATAAGAGATAGCATTAAGTTTGGAGTTCTTTACAAAGAAAATCTGATGTCAGTTCTTTCCTCAGTTACTTGCCTTGGTCATCTTTCCTCTGGCCAACACAATCATAGCAGCTGCCTTAGCTTAGTCCCAAGGCCAGTAGATTTTGTGCTACAGATGATTTCAGGGGAAGGAAGACCATAAACAAATGAGCTACACAGATAGTCCTCAGACTTTCTACTAATTAATCATTTACCCTGATTCCTCACTGAACTTTTAACTACCGCAGTTAATAGGGAGCAAACAAATGGGTTTGAATTTCATCTCCTTTTGTTTTCCCTGCTCACCCTCTGAAAAGGGGCTAATGAACAGTGAAATGGGCAGGCAGGAGATGCCAGAGAGGAAAGCGCCTGCGTGTGGGACTTCTGGCTGTGTGATCAGCTACTGAATTATCGCAGGTGTCCCATGGTTTTATGATGGTGTCTGAAATAGCCAGTCTCCAACAACCAGGGGAGCGAGAAGAAAAGATGGTATTCCAAGTGGCTTGGTGTCCACTTTGTCGGATTGGAGATGTGCCCCAAAAAGGCTCTTTAGAGAAAAAATGATAGAAGGCAAGTGTTGGCTTGCTAAATGTAATAAACCTGTTACTGTTTACATACAGATGCTGATACTGTTTAACCTAATAGCAAGCTGTTGTCTAAGCATCTTTCAGAGGGTAATTAAAAGGCTCCTACAGACGCTGAAACCAATTACATTAAAATTTTATCCGTAGGAAATGCTCAAGACTTCAGGTTAAAAAAAGTCAGAATTCATGACCCAACCAAAGATATCTTCCTGCCAGGGGCAGCAGGGATGCTTCTGGGAGGAGGTCCCAATTAAAGACTAGGGCTTGTCCTCTCCCTCAACCCACCACTACTTTAATGAGGGATAGAAAGAGTTCACCACTGAAACATTACTAAGTAGAAATGACAAGAACCAGTTATTTCTCTAGAAAAAATACCAAAGAAATGTGTGGGTTTGCTAGAAGACATTTCCATAGCATTAAGTCTGGGAAAATCAATGCTGAGGGGTCTGGGAAGATGCTGTTTTTGGAGAGCTGCATTCTTCAGTCCTAATGAATAGGTCATTTTTGCTGTTTATGTGTTTGCTATTTTCTTAAAAGCTCACCAGGTCTAGCTGGCTTTCCCAGCAGAATTCCAGAAGAGACATATCAGGAGATCCAGCTGTGCATTCTGAACCTTAGAGAAGTCACCGTTCTGCTCTGAGGATCGCCTTCCTCAGATCTGCAAAGAGAAAGGAACACCTCTGGCTCCGAAAAGGGCCAATTTTGCTGCAATTATACTATGTTGAGGAAATGCATCTCCTAACTCAAGTAATTTGGAAAAGAGATATCGGTCCTTAAAGACCTCTCTGTAATCACAGGTATTATTGCGGTTTGGAGTTATGGAGGCAATGAAATTAAGTGGTGGGAACATGGTGACCTTGTCACTTTTTGGAGGAGAATGGAGAACTGTACTCAACCCCAGCCAGAATGTACTCTTAAGCCATTCAGCCAGAATGAGATGGAAAATGAAAAAGAGTCTGATGGAATTTGGTGTTTGGGGTTTTCTTCAGCTGTGAAAGATTTTCCTTTTTCTCTCAAGGTCCCTTTTTTTTTTAATCTTGACCAGAGTCCATCAACAGTAACTATAGCCAGATACATTCAGAATGGTAGTCACCTCATTGTTTTCAATGGGCTTTAAAAAAAAAGACTATTGTAAGAGCATTTTTAGTTTCACAGCAAAGTCAAGATGATGCAGAGATACTCTAGATACCCTCTGCGCGCGCGCGCACACACACACACACACACACACACTCCCGCATTACCAGTACCCCCACCATAGTGGTGCATTTGCTGCAATTGATGAACCTATGTTGACATATCATTATCACCCAAAGTCCATACTTTACATTAGGGTTCATTCTTAATGGTGTACATTCTAAGTAAAACAAACTTAAAATGACATGGATTCACTCTTTCAGTAACATACAAAGTAATTACACAAATTCTCTGTGCTCTGCCTGTTTATCTCTGCCTCCTCCCCAGCCCCTGGCAACCACTGATCTTTTTACTGCCTCTTTAGTTTTGTCTTTTCCAGAATGTCATACAGTTTGGATCATATAGCAGGTATCCTTTCCAGGTTGGCATCTTTCACTCAGTAATATGCATTTAAGTTTCCTCCATGCCTTTTCATTACTTAACAGATTTCTTCGTAGTGCAGAATAATATTCCACTGCTAGATGTACCCACAGTTAACTCTCTTTCTCCTACTGAAGAACATCTTGGAGGATGAAGTTTTATGATGTCATCTTTTTATGTTGTCTTTTGCAGGATCAGTGGGGTCAGGAATGTGAGGCAGAATTTACATGGTCACAAACTGCATATATGAGAATTCACATGGTCACAAACTTCCTCCTTAGGAGGATGACTTTTATTTTCTCTTTTTAAAAAATTATATTTATTAATGCATATTAGTATTTTCACTGTGACATTGCCATATACAAATATTGTGCTTTGATTATATTTACTTGCCCAGTTGCCCCTCCCTTCCCCTTTTCTGTACCCCTGCCCTAACCCTTTCCCTGGCACTCCCTCTACTACTTTCAGATCCTTTTTAAAGTCCTAGATTCCACACATGAGAGAAAACATCTTATGTTGCTTAACAGCATGTCCTCTTGTTCCACCAATTTTCCTGTGAATAATGTAATTTCATTTTTCTTTATGGGTGAATTATACCTTGTTGTGTATATATACCATATTTTCTTTAACCATTCACTGTTGACAGCTACCTAGGCTGATTCCATGTCTTAGCTATTGTGAATAGTGCCACAATAAACATGGGCATTCACACACTCTTATTTATGGTTACTTTGTTTCTTTAGGTATATATGCAGGGGTAGAATAGCTGGATCATATGGCAGGTCTATTTTTGAGGTTTTTTTTGAGGCAGAGTCTTGCTGTGTAGTTCGGACTGGCCTTGAACTCACTATGTAGCCCAGGCTAGCTTCAAATGCAGGGGTGATCCTCCTGCCTCAGCCTCCTGAGTGTGGATTACAGGCATGTGCCACCATGCCGGGCTAGGTTTTATTTATTTATTTATTTATTTATTTATTTATTTATTTATTTAATGCAATCAGGGAGACATTAAATTACACTGAGATTCTAGCTTACCCTACTCAGAATGGCTATTATCAAAAAACAAAACAAAAAACCACAAATGCTGGCAAGAATGTGGAGAAAAAGGAACTCTTTTTTTTTTGACAGCAGGAATCGAACTCAGGACCTCATGCTTGCCAGGCAGGTGCTGTACCACTGGGCTAAATCCCCAGCCTCTGAAAAAGGAACTCTTACACACTGTTGTGGGAATATAAATTAGTATAGCTACTATGGAAAGCAGTATGGAGGTTCTACATAAACTAAGTATAGAACTATCAGAAGGCTTGACAGCCATTGTCCACACTGCCAGCCAGGGCTCTCTCCAACATCTGTGATGGGATATCCTTCCATTTGTCTGTGTCTAGTTTCTTTCATGAATCTTTTGTAGTTTTCAGTGTATTAGTGATTCTACCTCTTTTTTCGCTCCTAAATATTTTGTTCTTTTTCATGCTATTGTGAATAGGATTATTTTCTTGGCTTTCTTTTCAGATAGGTCATTGTTAGTGTGTAGAAACACAACTGATTTTTGTATGTTGATATAGTATTCTGCAGCTTTAGTGAATTAGAGTATTCTAAATTTTTAAAAATGGAGTCTTTCTATCCTTAAGATTTTGTCTGTAAACAGTTTGGGTTTTGTTTATTTCTCTCCTTTTTTTTTGTTTTTATTTATTTATTTATTTTATGTAGGTACTGGGAGTTGATCTCAGGACCTCATGCTTGCCAGCAAGCGCTTGTGCTGCTGAGCAATTTTACTGGCCCTTTTTTTCCTTTATGTGAGTACCAGGAGTTGAACTCAGGATCTCATGCTTGCCAGGCAAGCACTTATGCTGCTGAGCTATCTCACTGGCCCTTGTTTTGATTTTTTTTTTTTGTGGGTACCGGGGGGTCGACCTCAGGACCTCACGCGCCAACAGGTACCCGTGCCGCTGAGCGATATCACTGGCCCCTTTTTCGTATGTGGGATCCGGGAGTCGAACTCGGGCCCTCGCGCTTGCAAGGCAGGCGCTTACGCCGCTGAGCCATCTCACCGGACCCCCCTTGTTTTGATTTTTGAAAGAGCATCTCACTGTGTAGTTCTGGCTGTCTTGAACTCACTATGTAGCCCAGGCTGGCCTTGAACTTGCAGTGATTGTCTTGCCTCAGCCTCCTGAGTGCTGGGATTATAGGCATACTCCATGAAACCCGGCATGTTTATTTCTTTTTCTTGTATAATTGCTGTGGCTAGGACTTCTAGTACTATGTTGAATATAAGTGGAAAGAGTAGACATGCTTACTTTGGTTCTGATCTTAGAGAAATAACTTTCAGTTTTCCCCCTTTAAGCATGATGTTAACCATGGGTTTTTCACATATGGATTTTACTATGTTAAGGTGTTTTGTATTTTTCATTTGTTGAAAAGTTTTTAAAATGAAAATTTTCATTTTGTAATTTTTTTATTGAGTGTATTGGTACAACTTAGATATACATAATGGTCACATTCATCATAGGGAACTTGTACCTGTACATGATATATCTTAGTTCCTGTTTATTTTTTTCCTCTCCTCCTTTCAACCTCTCTTCTCCTCATTTATAAAGCTTTGTTTCTATTTCATCTTTTTTCTCATTTTTTCTTTTTTCTTCCTTCCCCTCTCAAGTTCTTTCCTTTTGAACAATTTCTTCCTATTTGACCATTTGTATTATACATTTTGGTTCTTATTTACACTTTCAGTTTCTCACACCAGAGAGGCAACACAGTATTTACACATATGTGTCTCATTTATTTCACTTAAGTGTATGCTCTCAATGTCCATCCATTTAGCTATAAAAGTCTCACGTTTATCCTTTAGAGATTCGGGAAGATGGCCGAGTGGTGAGCAGCAGAGAGACAGCCTCTCTGAGAGTCGCTGTCCAGCCGCTGGTTTATAGTGGCCAATGAGGACAAGAAGGAGGGAAGTGGATCCCTTGGACCCAGGAAGGATCTGAAGTGCAGTTTGGGGCCCACGGAAAGAGTGAGGAGAGAAACTTCAACAAAGAAGGAGGTGGCCGCTGGCACTTTCTCCCTGGGTCAGGACTTGCATGACAGAAGCGGTTCAAACCTGCGGACATGGTGACTGCTGGCGGCCCTGGGGGCCTCCCTGGGGAGACGTGGTGCAGGGGAGCAGTGGACATGAGGGACTGCACTGGCTGGCGGTGAGTGCTAAGGCTCAGCCATCCTGCCAGAGAGCGATTGGCCAGGTGCCATTGTTGGGGGGAGCAGTGGAGCTTGGAACTCAGAGCGGCTGCGGCTGAGGCTCCACCTATGGCTCCCAGCTGGGCTCAGGCCCGCGGAAGGTGCACTGACACCTGCAGGCCAAATGAGTCTGGTCTTGGCCAGAAAGTGCAGGCTCACTGAGACTATCCACTACCCCAACAAAAAGCTACTGCTGGCTTGCTGGGACAGATCCATGTGGAACGGGACTCTGTCTCCACATGGTGTCTACAGCAGAGACAAACCTGGAAGTGAATTTTTTTTCCCTCTCTGGTTTGTTTTTTGTGGTGGTGGTTTCTTTTTGTTTGTTTTTGTTTTTGTTTTTTCCTTCATTGTTTGATCTTGTTTTTATATGAGTGTAAACAGAGCTTCTAACCTCTTTGCGATTGTTGTTTTGTTCTGTTCTTCCTTTTATCCCTTCCTTCTCTCTTTCCCTCCAGTTTTTTGCACCAGTTTCCCAGTGTTAGCAGGATCCCTCTTTGTCCTCCAGCCTTACATCTAATTCCTTCCTCTTCTTCCAATTCTCTATTTTCTCCTTAACTCATTTTAAATTTAAACTCCTGAGGACAAAATTGACATATTAAGGACTTGTATACTGCATATAATTTTCTGGCTTGTTTTATATTTTGTTATATAACCACAAATCTAGTTTATATTGTTAAAAGTGGTAAATAACTGGTTAGCTCAGTCTGTCATTTTCTGGGCTGTGTTTGATGCTGTTGGTACCACTATAGCCAAAAGTGACATAATTGTTCTAAATAGAAGTTCTTCCTGTTATTCCATGACTGAGATTGACTGAGGGTCATAGGAAATACTGTGGCACAGTGCCAAAGAACCAAGGACTGGGCCAAACAGGCGGCAACTTCTCATGTCCAACAAATTGAAGAGGTAGGACCTTGCATCAGACTCAAAACCCAATAATAAGCTACACCTGGAAGATACCTCAGAGAAGTGGTCATCTCCTAAGGGTTTTAAATACTAGCAATAAAGCAGTTTGCAATAGGCAATTTACAAGCATCACCCCAGGAATTAAACTAAAGAAAGAAAAGAAAATGAGAAGGCACTTAAACAAGATGCAACCCCACACATCCAGTTCACCAAAGGCAAACTCAGGGGGCAATGAGGTGGGACGATCTGAAAGCCACCCTCCTGGATCTGTGAAGTTGTAGCCCTGCTGTGTCCACTGTCTCCTATGACTTCCGGGTTGGGGAATGAGCACAGGTCAGGTCAGCTGGAGAGTGAAAACCAAAATAAAATAGAACGTGGACATGGGAAGATGGCAGAGTGGTGAGCAGCAGAGAAGGAGCCTCTCTGAGCATCACCATCCAGACGCTAGAATATAGCAGCTTGAGGAGGACAGGAAGGAGGGAAGTGGGTCCCCTGAACCCAGGAAGGATCTGAAGCACAGTTTGGGGTCCACAGAGAGAGTGAAGAGAGAAACTTCAACAAAGAAAAAGGAGGTAGCCACTGGTGGGACTCGCTGCATGACAGAAGAGGTTCAAACCTTTGGAAACAAGGTGACTGCCTGCAGCCCTGGGAGTGCAGGGAGCAGCAGACATGAAGGACTGCACTGGCTGGCGCTGTTCTCCCTGCTATTCCATGACTGAGATTTACTAAGGGTCACAGAAAACACTATAGCACAGTGCCAAAGAACCAGGGACTGGGCCAAACAGGCAGCAACTTCTCATTTCCAACAAATTGAAGAGGTGGAATCTTGCAACAGATTCAAAACCCCAAAACAAGCTACACCTGGAAGATACCTCAGAGAAGTAGCCATCTTCTAAGGGTTTTAAATACTAGCAATAAAGCAAAATACCATAGGCAATTTACAAGCATCACCCCAGGAATTAAGCTAAAGAAAGAAAAGAAAATGAGAAGACACTTAAACAAGATGCAACCTTGGACATCCACTTCACCAAAGGCAAACCCAGGAGGCAATGAGGTGGGACAATCCAAAAACCACCCACCTGGCCTCTCTGAAGTGGTAAAAACAAAGCAATTCAATGAGGCTCTGGAAAAAATCAAATGAGAAATAATTTCTCAGATAACTGTAGAGATTATGTCCACAATGAAGACCATGCTTAGGGACTCTAGAGCAGATACAGACAAAAAACAGATGAGCTTAAGAAAATTATGGAAGTCATGAATGCTTAGCATAGGAAAGAAATGGAATCCATGAGGCAGATTCAAGCAGATATCCAGGAGAACAAAAATTCCATTGAAAGTATTTGTAGCAGATTAAGGCAGTGTGAGGACAGGATCTTAGATATAGAAGACAGGTTTGTGATTAGTGATCATGAAAAGAAAGAATTCTTAAAAATAGCAAGGGACTATGAGAAATCAATCCAGCAGCTGCTAGATGAGGCAAAGAAGAATAACTTAAGATTGATTGGATCTATGAAAAAGCAGGAGATAGCATAAATGACATCAGAAAACTATTCACAGATGTCATGGCAGAAAATTTTCCTGGTAGAGAAAAAGAATTTGATGTGCAGATAAGTGAGGCATGTAGAACTCCCATTAGCCATGATCAAAAAAATCTTTAGCCAGGCATATCATAGTCAAGATTCCAGAAATTCAACACAAGAGTAGAATCTTAAAAGCCACTGGGGGGCCAGTGAGATAGCTCAGCAGCATAAGCACCTGCCTGGCAAGAGTGAGGTCCTGAGTTCGACCCCCGGTACCCACACACAAAAAAAAGCTGTTAGGGAAGAGAAACAAATCACCTATAAAGGAAAGCCCATCAGAATCATAGCTGACTTTTCAGCCCAAACCCTCAAGTCAAGAAGAGCTTGGAGTGACATATTTCAAGTTCTAAAGGAAAATAACCTTCAACCGAGTTTGATGTACCCCGCAAAACTATCTTTCAAAACTGATGGAGGAATAAAATACTTCCATGACAAAGAACATCTGAGAAAATTTATGACCACCAAACCAGCACTCCAAAATGTTTTGAAGGACATTCTAGAAAGAGAGAACAAGGACTACAACTCCAAGAACCCCAACAGAAGGAATCCACCAGGCAAGGCAAACAATTAAACAGAGGGAGGGAAAAAATAAATAAATAAAAGAGGGGGAGCCAAAACAGGAAAATAACATGACAAGGATAAGTCAATACATATCAGTTTTAACCATCAACGTTAATGGTCTCAATTCACCAATCAAAAGACACAGACTGGCGGAATGGATCAGGAAGCAAGATCCAACAATATGCTGCATACAAGAAACACATTTAAGTCAAAAAGAAGTTCATGGACTGAAAGTCAAAGGATGGAAAACAATACTCCATGTGACAGGAACCCGGAAAGAAGCAGGGGTAGCTAGTCTTTTTGCAGACAAAGTGAATATCCTTCTTTAAGGCTGAGTAGTAGTATTCCATTGTATAAAAGGACCACATCTTCTTTGTCCATTCATCAGTTGATGGGTATTTTGGCTGTTTCCAAGATTTAGCTATTACAAACTGTGCTACTATAAACATGGGTGTGCATATATCACTTTTAATATATATGTATGCTTTTAATTTTAATATAATAATAAATATGCTTTTAATTCCTTTGGGAAGATACCAAGAAGGGGAATAGCTGGGTCAAATGGGACCTTTAAAAAGAAAGATTTTATTGTGTTATCGTTTTGTACTTTTCCAGGGATGTGGAATGTAGCTCAGTGGTAGAGTGCTTGTTTAGCACATGTGAGACTCTGGGTTTGATCCTCAGTGCTGAAAAAAAAATTATACTTTTCCTGCATCTATTGAGATGCTCATGCAATTTTTCATCTTTGTTTTGTTAGTGAGGTATATCACATTAACTGAGTTTTGTATGGTAAGCCATCCCGGCAGCACAGGGATAAATCCAACTTGGTCATAGTGTGTGACAGTTTCAACGCACAGTTGAATTTGGTTTGTTGGCATTTTGTTAAGGATATTTTTGCATCTGCATTCATTAAAAATATTGGCACATCGTTTTCTTGAGGGATCTTTGCCTTTTGTAGTGGGATAATGTTGGACCTTATCAAGCGAGTTGGAAAGTATTCCTGTCTCTTGGGTATTTTAGAGGACTTAGATTATCTCTAGGTTATCCAGTGTGTTGACATTTGATTGTGATAGTAGTCTTTGAGGATCCTTTTAATTTTTGTAGTATCAGTTGTAAATACTCTCTAATTCTGACTTCATTTATTTGAGTCTTCTCTTTTTTTTCTTAGTTTAGCTAAGTGTTTGTCAATATTATTTATCTTTAAGAAAAAATAGCTCTTAGTTTCTTTACTTTTTTTCTATTTCTTTTACTTCTGCTTTAATTTATGTCCTTCCATTTCTTCTGTTAACTTTAAAGTTAGTTTGCACTTCTTTTTCTTCCTTCTTGGAGTAGAAATTTAGGTTGTTGAGTTGAGACTTCTTAGTGTAGGCAATTGTTGCAATAAACTTAGTACTGCTTTCACCATAACCTGTGATGTTATGTTATGCTGTGTTTTCATTTTTCTTGAGGTATTTTGTAATTTCTGTTTTTATTTTTTCTTTGACTCAATGGTTGTTCAAAAATATGTAGTTTAATTTGCACATATTAAATTTTGTAAATTTCCAGTTTTCCATCTGCTATGGATTTCTAGTTTCATTCCACTGTGGTCAGTAAAGTGATTCCAATCTTCTTTGTTTTGTGACCTAATATATGGTCTATCCTGGAGAATATCCTATGTGTGCTTGGGAAGAATGTGCATGCTGATGCTGTTCACTAAACTGTTCTATATGTGTCTGTCATTTCCATTTGCTCATTAGGGTTGTTTGAGTCATCTGTTTACTGATCTCTGTGTATGTTCTATCCTTTATGAAAGTGGGGGTGTTAAAGCACCTTAGTGTTATTGTATCTCTTTTTTCCTTCCTTAGCTCTGTGTTTGCTTTATATATTTATATGCTCTGATGTTGGGTGCACACATATTTATAGTTATTGTATTTTCTTACTGGAAGATATATCATTATACTATGCCCTTGTCTATTGTGACAGTTTTAATTTAAAATATATTTTGCTTGATATAAGTATATCTACCTCTGCTCTCTTTTCGTTACCATTTGCATAGAATATCTGTGCTCTTAAATCTAAAGTGTGTTTCCTGTAGACAGCACACAGCTGGGTCTTGCTCTTTTTTCTTTTAAATCCATTCAGCCACTTTAAGTCTTTTGATTGCAGAGTTTAATCCACTTACATTTAAGTTAATTATTAGTAGGGGAGAGTGTACTCTTTGGTTTATTGTTACCCATTTTGTTAATTGTTTCAGTTAGTCTTGTAGTCCTTTTGTCTATCTGTTCCTCTCTTGTTACTTTCCTTTGTGTTTTATTGATTATTTTGTAATGTCACGCTTTGATTTATTTCTCTTTTTTTTGGTATAACTTATGTAGTTTTTTGTTACCTTGGGGTTTCATAAAATATGTTATATTTTAATCTATTTTAAGCTGATAACAAGTTCCACACTTTTACTTCTTCTCCCAAATACTTTGTTATTGTTGTCACAATATACAGCTATTCACAGTGTATATCTCAATATTTTTTTCCTATTTTTGGTGCTGGGGATTGAAACCAGCACCTTGTGTATGGTAGGTAAGCACTCTACCACTGAACTATACCCCTATTCCTAAACATATTTTTAGTTATTATTATTTTTAAATACTTTTGTTACTTAACTTTTATACTAGAATTAAAAGTGATTTATTTTTATCATAGCAGTGATGCAGTATTCTGTACTTGTCTGTGTTAACCTTTACTCATGAATTTTGTACTTATTATGCTATTGTGTTGCTTTTTAGTATCTTTTTCTTTCAACCTGAAAATTCACCTTTAGCCTACTACTTACTTGAGAGGTTCCGTTGGGAGAATCACTTGAGCCCATTGAGTTCCAGACCAGTCAGGGCAGTTAAGACAGACTCTGTCACAAATCGACAACCCCAGAACTCCTTTTAGTATTTCCTTTAAGGCAGGCTTAGTGGTGGTGATGAACACTGTCAGCTTCTATTAGTCTGGGAAAGTTTTTCTTTTGCCCCTATTTTTGAAGGGTAGTTTCACTGGGTATAGTATTCTTGTTTAGCAGGTCTTTTCTATTAGGATTTTGAATGTATCATCCCACTCCCTTCCAGCTTGCAAAGTTTCTGCTGATAAACACACTGATAATCTTATGGGAACCTGTCCTGTCTGGTGCACAGACCTCTGACACAGATGATTTTATGATAATATCTTAGATATGATGAGTCACTTTTTTCTTGCTACTATCAAATTTTCTCATTGATCTTTGACAGTTAGTGTGGATTTCTTTGGTTTCATGTTATTTGGTGTTTTGGGGATTCTCTTTTTTTTTTTATGTGGGTACCGGGAATCGACCTCAGGACCTCGCGCTTGCCAGCAAGCGCTTGCGCTGCTAAGCAATATCACTGGCCCTTTTTTCCTTTATGTGGGTTCCAGGAGTCAAACTCAGGACCTTGCACTTGTGGGGCAGGCACTCATGCCACTGAGCTATCTCAACAGCCTGTGTTTTGGGGATTCTTGAAACTGAAAAAATTAATTGTGTCCCCAGGCATAAGAAGTTTTTATCCATTATTTTTTTAAGTAAGCTTTTTGGTCCTTTCTTTCTCTCTTCTCTGATTCCCATAGTGCATATATTCATATTAGTTAGCTTGATGGTGTTCCTTAAGTCCCTTAAAATTTCCTAATTTCATTTTATTTATTTTTTATTTTAAAGAAAAAAAGAAAAAATAGAAATAGAAATCAAACAGAGTTTCAAAAGAGGCTAATAGGAGAGTAACAATAATAAATACATTATGTATTGTTACCTTCATAGTAGTTATTAAGAGTACAAGATATAGGCATGAAATACTGTGCAAACAATATTAGCCCAAACCTTCCTTTTCAATGAACTAAGAGAAGCTAGCTGTATAACTATCTTAAATATCTTGTGTATATATGTATTTTTTCCCTTTTCTCTTCCTTCCTTTCACCTTTCCCCCATCAGTTTATCTTTTCTTTTGAACAGTTTCTTCCCAACTCACAATATCTATTGTACATTTTGGATCTTATTTACTCTTTCAGCTTCTCACACTAGGGAGACAATACAGTGTTTACACATGTGGGTCTAATTTATTTCACTTACTAGTATGGTCTCAAGTTGAATCCATTTACCTACAAAAGTCTCAAGTTTATCCTTCTTTATGGCTGAGTAATACACCACTATGTAAAGAAACCCACAACTCTTTTATCCATTCCTCAGTTGATGGGCATTTGGGTTGTTTCCAAGATTTAGCTATTACAAATTGTGCTGCAATAAACATGGGTGCACATATATAACTGTGGTATGATGTTTTCAGTTCTTCTGGGAAGATACCCAGAAGAGGAATAGCTGCATCGGATGGGACCTCTAATCCTAGTTTCTTGAGGAATCTCCACACTGATTTCCACAGTGGTTGCAGCAGTCTACACTCCCACCAACAGGGGAGAAGTGTTCCTTCTTCTCCACACCCCCTCCAGCATTTGTTATTGGTTGATTTTTTGATGATAACCATTCTTTCTGGAATGAGATGGAATCTCAGTGTTATTTTAATTTGCATTTCTTGAATGATGAATGATGTTGAACAGTTTTCATATATTTATTTGCCATTTGTATTTCTTCATCTGAGAAGTGTATATTCATCTCAGATGCCCATTTTTGGATTGGGTCTTTGAATTTGGGGGGCCTTGAGTTTTTCAACTCTTTATATGTTCTAGATAGAAGTCCTTTGTCTGAGGGACAGTTGACTAAAATTTTTTCCCACTCTGTGGGTTGTCTTTTCACTCTGTTGGTGATTTCTTTTGATGTGAAAAAACTTTTTAATAAGATGAGCTCCCAGTTGTTGATTCTTTGAAGTACTTCCTGTGCAGTTTGTGTTTTATTCGTGAACTCTCTGCTCACCCCTGTGTCTTCAAGATTTCTACCTACTTTTTCTTCCAGTAGATTTAGTGTTCCTATTTTAATATTTAGATCTTTGATCTATTTTGATTTTAGTTTAGTGCATAGTGATAGACATGGGTCTAGTTTTAGTCTTTGGCATGCGGAAAGTGAGTTTTTCCACCACCATTTATTAAAGAGGCTATCTTTCTTCCAATGAACATGTTTGGCCCCTTTGTCAAAGATAAGGTGGCTGAGTGTGTTTGTAGTTGTGTCTGCATCCTCTATTCTGTTCCACTGATTCTCAGGTTTTTTTTTTTTTTTTTTTTTTTTTTTTTGCCAATACCATGCTGATTTTATCACAGTAGCTTTGCATATAATTTCAAGTCAGGGATTGTGTTTTCCCCTGACTTACCTTTGTTGCCCAGAATTGCCTTTCCGATTCTAGGTCTCTTCTGGTTCCAAATGAATTTTAGGATTGTTTAGTTCTGTGAGGTATGCTAATAGTATTTAGATTGGGGTGGCATTAAAACTATATAACAGTTTTGGGAGTATGGTCATTTTCACTATGTTGTTTCTTCCTATCCATGAGCAGGGGATTTCTTCCCATTTTCTGATATCTTCTTCAATTTCCTTTTTCAGAGTAATGTAATTTTCAGTGTATAGATCTTTTACTTCCTTTGTTAGATTGACTCCTAAGTATTTCATTTTTTTTGGATGTTATTGTGAATGGTGTTCTTTCACTAATTTCTCTCTCTGTGAGTTTGTTGCTTGTGTACAGGAATGCTATTGATTTTTGAGAATTGACTTTGTATCCCACTACACTACTGAATTTGGATATTAAATCCACAAGTTTTTTGGTGTAGTTTTTGGGGTCTTCTATGTAGAGTATCATGTCATCTGCAAATAGTGATAATTTAACTTCTTCCTTTTCTATCTTTATTCATTTTATTTTTTTCTCTTGTCTAGTTGCTCTGGCTAATGTTTCCAGAGCTATATTGGAGTGGTGATAGTGGACATCCTTGTCTTGTTCCTGATTTTATAGTGAAAGCTTTCAGTTTTGTCCATTTAGTATGATGTTAGCTGGTAGTTTGTCATAGATGGCTTTTACCAGATGGAGGCAAAGACCATCTATTACAATTTTCTGTAGGATTTTTATCATGAATGTGTGTTGGACTTTTTCAAATGCTTTTTCTTCATCTATTGAGATGATCATGTGAATTTTGTCTTCTGTTCTGTTTATATGGTGTATTACATTTATTGATTTGTGTATGTTGAGCCATCCCTGCATCCTTGGGATGAATCTTACTTGGTCATGGTGTATAAACTATTTGGTATTTTTCTGCATTCTGTTTGCCAGTATTTTATTGAGGATTTTTGCATCTATGTTCATTAGGGAGATTGACCTATTGTTTTCTTTTTTGGTTGGGTTCTTCTCTGGTTTTGGAATCAGGGTAATACCTGTGTCCAGGAGTGATTTTAGAAGTACTGCTTCCCTTTCAATTTCTTCAAAGAGTTTCAGCATTAGTGGCATTAGTTCTTCTATAAGTTTCTTGTAGAATTCAACAGTGAATCAGTCAGGGTCTGGGCTTTTCTTTGTTGGTAGGTTTTTAATTACATTTTTAATTTCATTGGCTGCTATCTGGTTATTTAGAATTTTTATATCATCTTGATTTTGTTTCGGTAATTTGATTTTGTCTAGGAATCTGTCCATTTCTTCTATGTTTTCCATCTTATTAGAATATATTTTCTCACAGTTGGTATTAATAATCTTCTGGATTTCTGTAGGATGTGTTGTGATTTTCCCATTTTCATTCCTAATTGCTTGAATTTGTATTTTTTTCTTTCTTCTTTTTGATGAGGTTGGCTAATGGTTTATCAATTTTTATTTATTCTTTCAAAGAACTAACTTTTTAATTCATTGATTCTTTGTATTGTTTTCTTAGTCTCAATTGCATTAATTTTTGCTCTTATCTTTATAATTTCCACCCTCATATGAGCTTTGGGTTTGATTTGTTCTTCTTTTTCTAGGAGTTTGTGGTTCAACATTATGCTGTTTATTTGAGTTCATTCTGTTTTCCTGATGTGAGAGTTCATTGCTATTAATTTCCCTTGTAGGACTGCTTTCATTGCATCCCATAAATTTTGGTATGTTGCATCAGCATTATTGGTTATTTGTATATACTGTTTAATTCATCTTTAATTTACTCTGTGACCCATTGGTTGTTCAGAAGGTAGTTGTTTAATTTCCATGTGTTTATGTAGTTTTTGTGATTTCTTTCATTGTTGATTACCAGTTTCATTATGTTATGGTCAGATAGTATGCATGGGATGGTTTCAATTCCTTGACATTTACTTAAGCATGTTTTGTGGGTTAATATGTGGCCTATTTTGGAGAACGTCCCATGTGCAGCTGAGAAGAATGTGCATTCTGATGTTTTGCGGTGGAACACTCTGTAGACATCTACCAAGTCTGTTTGTTCACGGGCTTGGTTTAATTCTGGTATTTGTTTGTTGTTTTTTTGTGTGTAGTTTATCTATTTGTGAGAGTGGTGTATTAATCTCCCCCACCAGAATTGTGTTAGTGCTTATTTGTTTTTTTCATGTCTGTTAATATTTGTTTTATGTAGTTGGGTGCACCAGTGTTTGGTGCATATGTATTTATAATTGCTATCTCTTCTTCTTGGAGTTTTCCCTTAACAAGTATGTAGTGACCTTCTTTGTCTTTTTTGATCAGTTTTGGCTTAAAGTTTATATTGCATGTAAATAGAATAGTTACCCCTGCTTTTTGCTGGGTTCCTGTAACATGGAGAATTGTTTTCCATCCTTTGACTTTTAGTCTATGAATTTCTTTCTGGGTTAAATGTGTTTCTTGAATGCAGCATATTGTTAGATCTTGTTTCTTTTCTTTTTTTTTTTTGGTGGGTACCGGGGGTTGAACTCAGGACCTCGCACCTGTGAGCAAGTGCTTGTGCTGCTGAGTGATATCACCGGCCCTTTTTTCCTTTGTATGTGGGTACTGGGAGTCAAACTCAGGACCTCGTGCTTGCCAGGCAGGCGCTTATGCCACTGAGCCATCTCACCGGCCCCCTAGATCTTGTTTCTTTATCCATTATGCCAGTCTTTTTTGTTTGTTTGTTTGTTTGCTTTGTTACCAGGATAGTCTCTTTCTTTTGATTGGTGAGTTGAGACCATTTGCATTGATGGTTATAACTGATATGTTTTGGCTTTTGTTTTTCATGTTATTTTCCTGTTGTTGGTTCCCTGTTTTTCTTGTCTGTTTCATTGCTTGCCCTGCCTGGTGCCTTCTTTCTGTTGGTGTTCTTGTGTTTGTGGTCTTTGTTATCTCTTTCTAATATATCCTTCTGTGCATTCTGTAGAGCTGGTTTGGTGGTCATAAATTTCCTCAGTAGTTCTTTGTCAGAGAAGTATCTTATTTTCCATTGATTTCGAAAGACAGTTTTGTGGGGTCAGTCAATCTGTGTTGAAGATTGTTTTCTTTCAGGGCTTGAAATACCTCACTCCAAGCTCTCCTTGATTTGTGTTGAGAAGTCCACTGTGATTCTGATGGGCTTTCCTTTACAGGTGATTTGTTTCTTTTCTCTACTGCTTTTAATACATTTTTCTTGTGTTGAATTTCTTGAATCTTGATTATTATATGCCTTAGTATAGATTTATTTTGGTCATGGCTACTTGGAGTTCTATATGCTTCATTTATTTGTATGTCAAATTCTTTATCCATGTTTGGGAAGTTTTCTGCCATTATTTCTGTGAAGAGATTTTTAATGTCTTTTGCGCGTCTCTAGCTTTCTCACTGACTCCAACCAGGCTTATGTTGTTTTTCTTTGCTTCATCTTGTAACTGTTGGATTGATTTTTCATGTTCCCTTGCTATTTTTAAGATACCTTTCTTTTCCTGCTCACTAGTTGCAATCTTGTCTTCTAGATCTGATATTCTATCCTCGCCTTCATTCAGTCTGTTGCATATACTTTCAATGGAGTTTTTAATCTCCTGGATTTGTTTGGATCTGTTTCATTGATTCCATTACTTTTCTTTGTTGGGCATTAGTGGTTTCCATCATTTTCCTGAGCTCTATTTTTTAATATCTGTGTCTGCTTTAATGTCTTTCTTTTTGATCATCATTTCTTCTTCTTTTTTTTTTTTAATGTGGGTGCTAGGGGTCGACCTCAGGACCTCGTGCGCCAGCAGGCACTTATGCCACTGAGCCATCTCACCAGCCCCCTGAGCTATCTCACCTGCCCCCTCATCATTTCTTTTTGTACCTTAGAAATTATTTTTTCTCTGACCTCTTCCATTTGTTTTTTTCACTTCTGTGCTATCATTTCAGAGAGTTTCAGTGGTTGGCTTCTGATTTCCTCTCTTTTTTCTCTGAACTTGTCCTGGGTGGGCTGGGCATTTGGGTTTGCATTTTGCTTCTTTGTCTTGTAATTTTCTACTGACTGTTTTTCCTTTACTTTGTTTTCTGTGTTGATGCTTCTAGATATTTTATGTTAGAGAGCTTTGTACCTGGTGTTGAGGCTTTCCTAGGAAATGTCTGTTCCTCAGGATGTCTTCTAGATGTAGGTGGTTCTTGGTCTTTATGTCTATCCCAAGAACCTACCTTCCCAATAAGTTAAGAATGTGAAGTTGCTATATATTTGACTCAATGCCCATTCCTTTGTTACTGGACTATGGTGATGGTATGACTCATTACAATTGCAGTGTTGTCATACAGCATAGAAAAACTGATTATAACAGGTATGACATCCTGGTTGAAGTAGTACAGTTAGCAATAACAATAAACTCAAGTACAGCCTGGCTAGTGACAAACTGTGGTAACTATTAGCCTGATATCTTTAGCCATAGGAGCAAGTTCTACAGTTACATTTTGACAGAAAATGGCCCCTGCAGCCAGCATACTTCAGTTTCTTAGTTATCCAGGTAACAGTTCCTGTTCCAGTTCTGGTTGCTTCTGTCTCTTAGAAAAGGTGATGCATAGCTGGTCACTATGATGCACATTGTATAAACCAATCCCCAATTGACAAGCCATTCTGCCTCTGTACTTCTGCTTGCTTATCCCATGTAAGCCCTAGACCACTAGTGATCAGGGCCTGATATTTTGGGAATTATTCTGATCAGTGCTTGTTGATGTAAATAAATGTGCCTCCAAGTCCTGGGTGTCATTTGGGTGTTTCTGCTTGCTGTTGCAATATGATATAATCCAATTTATACCAGGAAGTTATATGCAATGGTTTTCCACTTAGTAGAGTGATTTTACCCTGTTGTGTCAGGAGCTTAAGAGGGATGGGGGTAGGTTGAAGAGATGAATGAGGTTAAATATAGCAAGAGTAAGTTTGGGGGACATAGGATGATCATCCAAGTTTTGGGTAATTGTAGGACACAAGAGGGAAGAATTAGAAGAGAGCCTAGGAGTATTGAACTGATCCAGAAAGAGAAGAGACAATGTTTACTCACATGAAAGTCTCATAAAATTAAGTGAAATAATTGACAAAAGAGAGGAAGAGGATGAGTAGAATAAAATGAAAAGGAAGGTTAGAGATATAAATTGTGAAAGGCAGAGAAAAGAGAGAAAAAAAAGAAAGTAAAAAAAAAACCCAGAAAACAAAAATAACCACACACACTGAAAAAACAACAAACATACAGAAAGAAAAATAAAACAGGACAAAATAGAACAGAGAAAAAAGAGAGAAAGAGAGAGAAAGAGAGAGAAAAAAACCACTAAACCAGCCAAACACAAAGAGCAAAACCAATCAGACAGAGAAAGACAAAAGTAGTGAAATTCCTCTAGTGTCTATAGTTCTGTGGGTAGGTCCAAGTCTGATCCCAGAAATGCGTACCCTAGCCAAGATTGCAGGTGGTTTTGTGCTGGGTTTGGGTCTGATCTTGGTCTCTGGATTTGTGGGATGGGATTAGTTCTCTGTGGCTGGAGTTCTCCCCAGCCATTTAGAAAAGGAAAAGAAAAAAAAAAAAAAAAAAAAAAAAAAAGGGAGGGGCGGCCTTACCCGCCCGCTTCTATTCCATGTGTATTTGTCCCGAGGACAATGCTGGTTCCCCCATCTTACCACATGCTATCTAGAATTGTTACTGTTCCTTTGGACCATTCCTCCCTGCCAGTCCCACCTGTCCATCGTGTGTGCCCTAGTTGGGGGCCCTACTGTGTCGCTGGTGTTCCTGCAGGTCTCTGGACCTTGCTGATGGAGGGAGGGAGAAGTCCCTGGCCTTCCTGCTGGGTAGTTGATTGCAGGGACTCTTGCCACAGGACACCTGGGTCCCACCAGTGGAGGGAGGGAGGAGCCGATCCTAATTTTATTTTATTGTGGCTCCTCTGCATTATTTCAGTGGCCTGGCTTAAAGTGCCCAGATCCTTTCTTCTATTTGGTCTGGTCTGTTGTTTAAACTGATGGAGGGAGGGAGGAGTCCCTGGCCTTGTGAAATTTTCTAGTGATATTTTCAGTTTAGCTATTATGGCCTTAAGATACATGATTTCTGTTTGGAACTTTTCAATATTTTCCTTTTGTTGAAATGCAAACAAGGAAATACCTCTTTGTTGTTCTCATGATTTTGGTGATTATCTTTATGATGATTATTTTGTATTTATGATGGTTTTATGGTGAACGTCTTTATTACAGGAAACTCAAGCAACTTTGTTTTATTAGGGTTGGTTGACTTCTGGAGATTTATCCCTTTGTTCGAAATGTCTTTTCCTGATTTTTCATTTTCCTTGACTTCCTGTGTTGGGGTCTGTGCATTAGACAAAACAGGTACCTCTCCCAGTCTTTTTTGAATTGCCTCATGCAGGAGAAGAACCCCTACCAACTGGCCAAGCTGGAGATTATGGGGGCCCCTACACCTTCTATCTCTCTCCAGGGACAATAAGGTAGCTGTGATTCTTTTTGTGTTGTGTGTGGTTTCTCTGTGCTGAGCCAGGGCAGAGTACAGGAGCTGTTATATCCACCACTTCCTGTTCTTTCCCAGGTGGATAGACTTCCAGTTGGACCTGTCAGAGCTTCAAGACTGGCTAGAAAGCAGACAGTTTTCTGGGAAGCTCCCTTAGAAAAGTTAGAGTGCTGATGCACAAACTGACTCCTTCCCTACCCTGGAGGAAGCTAGGAGCTGGGGACAGATCTCTTCCTGATCATAGGATGCTGTTCCAGGGCAGCATTCTGGGAAGCTGGTGTCCTGAGATTCCCTACTATCTTTGCTGCATCAGTTTTTGTGTTTGTCTGAGGTGCAGGAGCTATTCAATTAATGTTTGTATTTCTTATAAAGCAAAGTTTTCTCTCAATTGCAGAATGTGTGCCTGTTGAGGGAAGGAGGGTCCTAAGATTCCTTCTGTGTTGTCTTACTGACATCTTGTGGCCCACTACTCACAAACCAAGCTCCTGCATCTCCCATCTCTTTTTTCTCAGGATAGGATCTACTCTTGAGGACTCTTAGTTCTCCACGTGAATAGATACTTCCTATCTGAGTCAGTCTTCAGGCTCATGATCTCATCTCTGTGGATTCTATATATGGGGTGAGAACTAGAAGCCCCTGATGTGGAGGTCCATGGTGCAAAAGGCAGAAAGGAGAACTCCCAGTTAGCTCACTGGTCCCTTGGTGTGAGATCTACCATTATGGTGTGTGTGGGGGAGGGGAATGGTATTTGAACCACAGTTCTGTGGCCCTGATTTTCTCCTGTGATACAACAACAGCTCCCTTTGACCAAAATGAAGAGAGAGAACACGTCTTCATTATCAACCTCTCATCTTCCTTTGCCTCTGCAATCCTTTAGCATTTGTTACTCAAGAGTAGTGTGTCCTTCAGCTCTACCTGCTTGCTAGAACTGTCCTTGGTGCTGCCTGACTTGTACTGTGGGCCCCTCCGCTTCCTTTCTCCTATCACAACTCACCTGCTCAGAATGGCGTTCATCAAAAGCTGATCTCTTCTGGAAAATGATGCTACTTTAAGTTGAGATTGAGATATTGATGATGACTTGGACTTACCTCTGTTCCTGATATAATGTGATCAAAGCCGAGAGGTGATATACACTGCCTGGGTTTCAGGACTAAAGATCAAGATCCTTGCCATAAATGTGAAAATGGTAGGTCACTTAGAAATAAGAAGGGCCCCTGCCTGTGGAGACAGTTTGTATAGTTCTTCACTTACTTCTCTACTATTCTTCAGGAATCTTTAAATCAAGACTTATGGTTAATGATTGCTTAGAGCCATAGTATATTGCCTCTCTCTGAAAGAGCACTTTCATCTGATAAAATTTGTTAATACCTTTGTGTGTTAGAGTAAAGAAGGATGACAGAAGAGATCAAGACTAGGGCTTCACTCAGCTACAGAAGTGTTAAAGGTGATATAATAGAGTTACATTGGTGACCTATGGAGAAATAGGTGAGGGTACAAACAGACCAAAGAAGACATTGGAAATATTTGACCCCAGTTATTTTAATGAGGTATCAGTGATGGGTATAGAGAAGTTGATGGAGAAATAAGGCCAAGTGAGTGGAGAGAAAGGTACTGACTAGGCAGGAATCAGTGTTCTTAGATGAGGTTAAGGTCGTTGCTTCAAATAAGGGCAAAGGCAGTGGTACCCATCTGGATACTCACACCCCAGCTGAGCAGATGGAAGAAAGGATGACTGGAAGAATGGATGAGTGCTGCCAGTGTACTCCTATGTCTCTCAGCTTACAAATGCTTGTTTGGTGATTCAGAGTTATTAATATAAATAGTTACAGTGGCAACAGTATGTCCTAGTGATAGTCCTATTTTAAAAATTAACTCTTTTAAAATGTTATTCTCAATGCTATGTACATGCTCTTTTGCATTCCTTTGAGGATTTTCATCTGTTTTGTACAGTGCTTATTTTCAACATATGGGAATACATACGATGTCTGCTCACTTTTTTTCTAGAACTAGTAAGCAGACAGGGAATAGAACCAGTAAGATCATATTCACTCTGCCACTGACCTTGTCCAGGCTCTCCAAGGTCAGTAGTGAATTCTTTTTTGTTAGGATTGACTTGTTTTTGGCAAGAGCTTGGTCTCCCACCTACTAACATTTGTAATCTTTTCTGACTATCCGGCCTGCTGTAAAATTACTACTACAGTTTCCTCAGGCAATGACTTTGTGATTTTCTACTTTTTTATTGATCAATAAACAGTTTTAAACTAAAAAACCCCACAGTGAGAATAGAAACTTATTTGGTACTTGTAACTACCTGCCTTAGAGAAGAAAGAGGGATTGGAAAGATAAGAGCCTCAGGTGCCTGCAGCCTTCTTGAGCCAACATCGTTAGATGAAAATAGAAAGATACAGCCACAGGTTAACAAAATGTTTGTCTACGCTGTGCTGAGTAACTGATTGCTTCCCGGGGAATTAACCCATTGTTTCCATGACCCATGGATATAAGCATCACTTTCTATCAGATTTACTGGGAAAGGCTTTGGCTTGTGTGTTCATTGTTTTCCCAGAGCTATGCACAGTTCCTGGTGTAGACTTAGAATCCAAGAAATATCTACCGAGTCAGCGATTTAATCAGTAGTATAGCCACCAGGGTTGAGACTAAAAGGGTGAATCTATTCCTAAGTTACACTGAGGCTGAACATTCCTTGCCTAAGTCTGATCTCTCCAGGTAGACTTCAGGAGATCTCACGGCCTCTGTGTATTTTCTGTTCTCTGTGTCAGCACGTTTGTTATCATGGAAGATTCTCTAGTTAGTAATGACTATATCTCTCCTGGTTATAGCTCCCCAGCATTCTCTTTGTTTTCTTTTAGTTTTGTTTTTGAATAAAAAGAATTTTGAAAATAAGTTTAGAAAATGAAGTAATATTTTTAGTAAAACCAAGTCAATGGTCAGCCAGGAATAGCAGATAACTTGTGATTTGAATTGAAAATTGTCTACATGGACACATTTTGAAGGCTGGGAGAGGTTTCTTCTCACAGTTGTTCTTATTTATCTAAGGAGTGTTTTGAGGTAGGATGAATTTTTTTTAAGTAACACTGTATCATTTTACTTTCCTGAGTGCAATAAATCAGTCCCATATGTGTGAAAATCGTGTTGTCTCACTAGTGTGAGAAACTGAGCAAGAAAATAGGATCAGAAATGTACAATAGACATTGTGAACTGGGAAGACACTGTTCAAAAGAAAAGACAAACTGTGATGGGGGAAAGGGGAAAGGAAGAAAAAGAAAAAGAAAAAAATATGTATACACAAGATAGTTAAGGTAGTTATACAGCTAGCTTCTCTTAGTTCCTTGAAAAGAATATTTTGTGCTAATATTGTTTGGACCAGATATCATGCCTATATCTTATACTCTGAATAACTACTATGAAGACAACAATACGCAATGTATCAACTATTGTAACTGTCCTACAAATGAGTTTTGAAACTCGATTTCATTGTTTATCTTTTTTCTCTTTAAAATAAAAAAATAAAAGAAATGTTGAGAAACAGCAGATTTTATTTTCTTATTTTCCATGATAGCGTCAACTGACCAACACTTGCTGTCTGTGTGATGCTCTTACTCAGGGATGGCTAGTTCAGTGGTGACTTGGACAGGGCACAGGAAAAGGAAGGATGTAAGATTTAGTTTATGGTTCATCAATACTGAGTACTCTTCACACTCCTCTTTAAAAGAGAAAATGTGATCTCATTTGCCAAACATGGAATTGAACGCATTGGCACTTTGGAAGGACCTTGGGAGCTTCTATTTCAGTCTTCTCATTACACACAAGAACTCTGAGATGCAGAGCAGCTCGAGATGATCTGAGGTCACAGAAGTACGTGGCAGAACCCTTCCTAAGCTACACCCCAGCTGTAGGATCTCCCTGCTGCTGTGCTGTCCTTGGCTGTCCCAGGCGGTGAATAAGATCGCAACCCCTGACTGTCCTCCACGGGACACCCACAGGAGACAAAGACGTGTTCCAGTTACTGATGGCAACTCATGTGGCCATTTCTTTCAGTGCCTTTGTGTGTTTGTTCTCTCTTACGTGGCCTTCTCAGGGTGTCTGGTGCCTTAGGACCCATGTGGGACACTTTTCAGGGAGGCCCAGGGATGCAGCTGGACATGAGGCTCCTTGCCTCCGTCTCCAGACCAGGGAGGGTGTCCCGGGCTCACAGGCTCCATTTGTGGTGGCTCCAGCCCTATGACCGCAGTAGCTGTGAGACATAAGGCCTTATACTCAGCCAGCTGATGCAATCGATGAAAACTCTGTCCTTTACAAAATGTCCCAGAAAGCCAAAATAACTCATATTTCCCACAGAATGTTAAAGCAGATTTATGCTCCTTTAAGAACACATGTGGTGTAAAAAGATGAAGGGAGAGAGGGCCTAAAGTTTTACATATGGTAGCAAGGTAATCCTAGCCCAGTTGGCTTCTCTCTGGAGAGTGCCTGCAGGGTATAATTAGCATAAAGCTAGCCATTCCAACAGATCTATGCTTGAGCAAATTGTGGCTAAGATGAAATTGGAACTAAGGCTAAATTTATCAATAACATGGTTTATAAAAAGGAAAAGAAGACAAATGAAGTTGAATTTTCTTCTTGTTTATTTTAATGTCCAGAACATTTCCTAGCTGACTTATGCCACAGCTTCAGTGTATTTTTCATTTTTTATTTATTTTGCAGTTAATTGGATTTCCAGCTTTTGCAGCAAGTCACTGCAATTGATCCCTGAAAAGATGGATTTATTGCTTAGCCAGGCAGAATTCTGACAGTCTTCAGAGGATGGAAAATAAAAGAAAACAGCCCAGACATAGAGTACTGCGGGTCATCATTGGGTCAGACCAGCAAGATATGTTACACCTGGCAGGTTTATGCCAGAACTTCAGCACAAGTAATCTTCTTGCTAAATGGGCAGCTCCAGAACCCAGTGGAATATTTTGTAGGATATTGTCAGTGATTCATGCTTAGGAGGAAATATAGCCCAAGACGAGACTCTGAGACAGACGTCAGATCTCAGACAGGTTGGACCCATGAGTGGAAAACTGACTAAACTTGAAACAACTCACATCTTTGCTTTCTCAAGCTAGAATGGAACCTTATTTTGCCTGGTGAGTGGCTCTGCTGGGATACCATAATGCCTCAGCAGGCAGAAGCCATAGAGAACTCATGCCTGCAGTCACTCTTTACAGAAGGTACAGGAAACTTATCAGTTGAGAAATGGTAGAACACTGCTCTTAGCATGCAAAAGTCCAATATCCATTGAAACATTCACTTATCCATCCGCCCATCCATCCATGTAATAATTTTTTGAACACTTATTATATGCTAAGTCAAAAAGAAAGAATAAAAATATAGATCCCAACCTTGTCGAGCTTATAGTCTATTGGGCAAAGGACTTCAAATTTGTGAGAAGAGAAGTGCAGGGAGCTCTAGAAACACATTACAGGTAGATCTGCCCTGGTTCAGGGGCTGGGGAAGCTTCCAGAAGGAAATGCTGTGAATTGAGACCTGAGAGACAGAATATAGGAATGGACAAAAGTCCATTTTATAGTTCATTGGTCCAGACTGTTTATACAATCACACTCTGATCCAGTATGCAGCAACCAGAACAGAAAGCCAACCCATTATCTGTAGTAACCAACCTAGGAAGCCTACAAGTCATGGTTGCAAAATGATGGACCATTATCTCTAGCAACAAGGCCAGAAAGGCAAACAATAACCCCTATAACAAATGGCCAGGACATGATTAGTAACTGAGAGCTTCCCTAAATTTTGTCCCCACTTCTAATGTAAGATAAACCAAAATGCCAAATATTCACCCCTAACCAATTACATAGCTTACCCTGCTTCTAGTTAGCCCATCTACAGCTTCCTATACCAGCAGTCTCTAATCAGGGCACACCTGAGGGTTTTCCCTTTTTCCATTGTAAAACCTTCCCATTCCCCTTCTTGCCTCTGAGTGACTGCCCAAACACAAGTGACAGTGGCTGACTCCCTTGTGATAGCAAACTGAATAAATGGACTGTCTTTTCCTTTAGTTGGTTTTTGTTTTTTCCATATACTTGAAGAATAAGCACACACTATATATAGGCCAGACAGTGGTGCAGAAAAGAGTTCCAGGAGATGGAATAGCACACACAAAGACCCTGAGATACAAAATATTAAAGCGTATTCTTCAAGCTGAGGAGAGTTGAATGTGACTGAAATATGAAAAGTGAACAGGGGAGACTGGGATGAGATATACCTGGGGATGGGGGTTGGGAGTATGGGTGGGCTTGGGATCATGCAGCCTTGTGGGCTGTGTTGGATGACTTTGGCCTTTAATCTAACCTGAGCCTCACCATGGTTGCTGCTTGGCAGCTAACTGGTACATTTCCATTGTGGTTGATCTCCAGCTCTTCTCTGCTGTTCCTTATGTGAGCTCCCATTTCCTGAGGGGCTGTGTGCTTAGAGATATCCTTGTTTCCTGGTAGCACTGCTTTTATAAGGCAGATAAGATATATGGGCCAAAGCACCTGCATGAGTCCTGCTCCTTTCCGACACCAGCTCTCCTGGCCTCCTGGACAGTGGTGAGGTCATCCCTGGCTTGCCCACGCTCCTGGCTGGGCCTGTTCCTGGCAGGAGTTTTATGGAAGGGGTAATGTAGCAGAGAATGGGGCTTATCCTCACATTGTACTCACCTTCTTTTTCAGTAATAGGACACATACACGGTCAACCAGTTTGAAAATAATTCCTAGAGTCCTTTGCAGGTCAATAATAGGCTTTTTTCCAAAGTTGGGCTATAGGATGCCAGAGGAAGTGATATAGTATTCATTTCTGAAATATACACTTAAAGGTGTTTCTTTTTTTTTTTTTTTTGTGGGTACCGGGGGGTCGACCTCAGGACCTCACGTGCCAGTAGGCACCCATGCCACTGAGCGATAACACCGGCCCCTTTTTTGTATGTGGGATCCGGGAGTCGAACTCGGGCCGTCGTGCTTGCAAGGCAGGCACTTACGCCGCTGAGCCATCTCACCGGCCCTTAAAGGTGTTTCTTAAAGGCCGGGTTTTCCCCATCCTGCTGGCTGGAATGTAGAGATGATACGGGGGAGCCATTTTGGGCCATGTGTACCTGGGACAGTAATATCACCAGAAAGAGTGTCTCAGTTGATGGATACTGCTTACTTCTGGAAATTTGGCAAGAGAATAATATACTTTTATTCAAGTCACTGCTTCAGTCTCCATGGCCACAGATGATCTATATCTGAAGACTGATCTCATAATACCCCTAAAACTTTATTCACCAGTTTCACTTTCATTCATTCACAAGTATATAGCTAAATTTTCTAGTAGGGTACATGATCTGCCAGTCATAGCACGACAAAGAAAATGCATAATCAGATAGATGAATACAGCTGTTTTTATTAAGTCAAATTTTTAGGAGGTTTGCAAAAGTGCAAAACAATGTAACCCTCCTCAACAGAGATTTTTGAAAATAGTAATATTTAAAAAAAATATTTATGTTCACATGTTTACTATTGGTGTTTTTAAATGACTTAAGGAAGAAATAGTTTTTTTCTATTTTTATTTCAAATATGGAAAGATGCAAGTTACATAGAAGTATAAAGAAGTTCTGAAAGTAAAATTTTTGAGAACTGTTATTCTAACTAATACATGCAGCTAGACTTTCTTTGTTGATCTACAGCTATAAGCTCCAGGGCCCAAGTACCTGCTAGTTTCAGGATCAGCTTGGGGTGGCCACTTATTTCCCCTTCAGTACTCTGCTTTTGATCTCTTTTCTTCTGACCCCCAACCGTGATCCTTCAGGAATCGATTTCTGTTTATATTGTCAGCCTTTTGTCACTAGGATAAAAATGCCTGATATATAAGACTTAAAGGAGAAAAGATTTACTTTGGCCCACGGTTTCAGAAGTTTCAGTCCATGGTTGGCTGTCTCCAAGGCAGAAACACCATGGAAGAAGAGCGTGGCAGAGAAAAGTTGCTTAACTCATGGCAGCTTGGAGCAGAAACAGAGAAAGAATGAGAGGAAGAGGAAGAGGAAGTGGAAGAGGCCAGGGAGAAGAATATACCCATCTATGTTGTGTCTCCAGTGATCCATCTCCTCCAATCTCCTAACTGCTCATCCAGCTATGAACTCACCAAAGCATTAATTCACTGATGATTTAGTGCTTCCATGATCCAGTCACCTTCTAAAAGCCCCGCCTCTGAACATTTGAGCCTCTTGGAGGGTATTTTTGATGCAAACCATAACATTTACTTGTTTAGAATCCATGGGGCATTTCTTCTTTCTGTCATCCTTCATTGATTCATTTGTCATTCTCTCAACAATGGAGCCTCTAATATGGGGTAGGGGTGGTGCTTGGTGGGGGGTCAAGGATGACCAACACGTGGTTCCAGTTTTGGTTCGGCTCACAGTCTAGCAGTGAAGACAGGCCGTGACTAGACAGCCTTAGCCTGGGCACTCTTCAGCACAACTGTGGATGTCACGGCGGGGAAATGACAAGAGAAGGGGTGATCAGCTCCTCCTGGGGGATATAGGAGCAGTAGGCCAGGGAGTTCTGAGGCAGAGGTGACTGAGTGAATAATAAAAATAAATTTACTGGCTGTGTAAGTGTGGAGAGGGGCACCTAGGCAAGGGAAATAATAGAGGCAGAGGTGCTGTGACTTCATAGGGAGGGAAGATTTTGGAAAAAGTCTAAGTGGTTTATGATAGGATGAAAAACTGAAAAGGGACCCACTAAGGACCCATTAAGCCATGATAAACTATTTGGTTTTTATTTTTTATTTTATTTTATTTATTTATTTTTTTTATGTGGGTACCGGGAGTCGAACTCAGGACCTCGCACTTGCCAGGTAGGTGCTTATGCCGCCGAGTCATATCATCGGCCCTGGTTTTTATTTTTAAGGCAGTGGAGAAGCAAGGAATAATTGAATGCAGTGTTATGTGATTATGTTTGATTTTAGGACTGTATAAAATTGTTTTCAACTTTAGGAGCTATGTTCACTTGCTTCTAGGAGATACTTCTCTGCTTGGGCATGACTGACAGATTATCTTGTCAGACTCATACCAGTCCATTAATAGCTCTTCCATTTTTTGGAAGGTGGAGTGGGGAAAAAGAGGGCAAGTTGATTCTGAATATGAATAGTAAAGTAAGTGTTCTTTTGATTTATCTTTCTGCATGGGCCACCAAGCATTAGGGTCTGAACTCTGGAAGTAGGGGATATAAAGTAATTAGAAATAACTGTTTTTCTTTGTAATTATGACTATTTAGTCATTATAATTAATTATGACTTTATAAATTTGTAACTAATTGTACAATGGGTCATCAAAATACATGGTGAATATTTAAATTAAAAACAACTCATTGCAGTAAAATACATGTTGCCATTAATCCCCTCAGAACACTCCCCTTTGCTTCAAATGCACTTATCCAATTGTTCTTGCCACTTTCTGAAGCAGTTCAGAAGTCCTCTTTTGTGAGTGTCTTTACAAGGCGTGATAAACAAAATACAGGAACACTGCTGCTGAGCGTTACCCATTGGAAAGGCAGGCACATAAAAACAGTCTATGTCCTCATCCACTTATTCACTGTGCAACTTCTGCCTCTTCCCCAAAGTCCAAATTGTCATGAAAGGTAAACATTTTGAATTGATTCAGGACATCAAGGGAGTAATAATAATCATCTAAAGACACTCATGAAAGAGCACTTCCAGAACTGCTTCAGAAAGTGGTAAGAATGATGGGATAAGTGTGTTTAGAGTGAGGGGGAGTATTTTGGGAAGCGTCAATAGCAATGTGTCTTTTACTCTATATATTTTTTAAAAATTTAAGTATTCACTGTATTTTTCAATCACACCTTGTAAATACTTTTGAACACTTATTATGTGCTAGTGACTTTTGTGCATGCTGCATGTTTTAATACATCTGATCCTCACAGTGGTACCATCAGGTAAGCCTGTGTTATCCTCCTTTTTATGAATAGTGTACTGGAACACAGAGGGATTAAACACTGCAGCCAGACTCTGATGCCATACTCTTGACTGTGACACTGCAGTGTTTCTGGTCAAGAGCAGGGGACTCCACAAAACAGGAACTGGAGACCCTGCAAGGCAAGTTCATTGCTGTAGTAAATTTCCTCTCCTAACCAAGGCAGATGGACTGGAGCACTCAGGGGTTAGACACCTCACCCGCAGCTTCAGTGTCTCCTAGGAATTTGGGCTGTCTCAGACCTACTGAATCAGAGGCTATGGGGCTGGGGTTAGGCAAACCATTTTTAACAATCGCTCTGGTAATTCTTGAGCATGGTAAAGCTTGGCTTCAAGATAAAGCCCTGAAGGGCAAGTGAGGAGGGAGGAGGATAAAGAATGGAGGGGAAAAGATTGAAAACCAAGAGCCCATTTCTGAGGTTGCTGCCATCACCAGAATAAGAAATCAGAACTTGAAATCAAATTCTCAACCTGGGCTGCACGTAGAACCACCTGAGGGAGATTTAATCATACATGAGCCCAGTGATTTCACCCAAACCTATTAAATCAGAATCTCTGGGGGATAGAATCCTGGCATCAGTTTTTAAAAAGATTTTCCCAGGTGATACCAGTGTGTGACCAGGGTTAAGAATCAGTGATTTTCAAACTTTAAGATGCATCAGACTCTCCCAAAGTGCTTATTAAATTGAGCTTCTCAGCTACACCTCTGGTTTTTAATTTAGCAGGTTTGATATGGAGGTGGCAAATCTGCATTTCTAGAAGTTTCTAGATGATGCTGATGCTGGTCATCCAGGGACCACACTTTGGGAATCACTGCCTTATATTTCACTGGTAGCACTAGCAGTTTAAGTAGAGCAGAGGCTGTGAGAATCAAGCCTAGGGCAAGAGTTGGAGACCCCCCCACCCCCATATAGCCAAACTCAGCTATGACTTAGCGTGTGCCAGTGTGTTTGTGATATAATGCATCTGGTAGAAGAAGTGAAAAATTAAACATGTAAATTTATTACTTAAAATTTGAGGCCTAACATTTGCCTTTTCTTTAAGACAGTGGTTGCTTAAGATTTGATTGAGAAAGCCTAGTATTAGTTGTTTCTGTTTCACTTCTTTAAGGATTTATCTACATGTGAACATGCAGAATGCAAGACCTCTGAGGGGAAAACTAAGGTTTGAGTTATTACTTGAGATCTATAGTCGGAAATTAGGCCTTTAGGACAATCATAATAATGGGATATTCAATAAAATATACTCATTGCTCAAACAACTTCTGAAAATATTCCGAGGCAATTTAACTTTTATTTCCTCTATAGAGCTTGTCACCATTTATTAATATTAATCTCCCTAAACATTGCATGTCAGATGAAAGACCGATTTTTCTTCTCTGTTTCCATAACATTAATATTTAAATGGCAGAGTGTGACACTCATAAACAGCTTCAGATGGGAAGGGTGATATTTCTAGAGAGGAAAATCTCAACTAAATTCCATAACACGCCTTCCTTAAAAAATGCCCCAAACAAAGCGTAGCAAACATGAAGGTGTGCCTTGCAGTACAGAATAGAATGAAGAGACTCGGTTGTGAAGTGATTTAGGGAAAAGGAATAACACTGTTTCAGAGACTTCTATTATGAAGTTGAAGGAGTATTGAGGAGGTGGAGGCGTGCAGGTGGAGGTGTTGGCAGAGGTATCTACCACTTTGAATGCTGATGCAGCTCACAGAAGAATCTAAGGCATATTTTCCACATGGTATGTGGTTGGTTCCAGGACAGAATTCACTTTTATTACTTTGGATGTCTATTTGGCATTGTCTCTGTGCTAGGTGCTGGGCTACATGTTGTAAGAGCACCAAGATGAATGTGGCACAATCCCAGCCTTTAAGCAGCTGGTACAAAGGATTAGATAAAAGGTCAAAACCTATGTGAGATGCACCAAGGAGCAATGTAAATGCCATGGGGGAGAGATTAGGAAGGCATGGAATGGAGTTTTGAAAGAGAGGATTCTTAATAAGTGAAGATCAGTAGTACCGATTCTCTGTACATTTCCAAAGCATTCATTGAGCTTTTAACGTATGTCAGGCACTACACTAGGTTCCAGGGTTATAAACATGGTGAAGACCTTTGCCTGATCTCAAAAAGTAGAAAAAACAAGCCAGGCCAATTGTAGCATAGTGAAGGCTTCCTGGAGGGAATGATGCCTACACTGAGAGCTAAGGGATGATTTGGGGTTATCCAGACAAGGCTGGGAGGAAGTAGAGATGAAAATCTCCCCACTGAGTGAGGGAACAGCATGCACGGAGGCTTCAGAAGGGACATCACCACATAATTGTGAAACTGCAGGGGGCCAGAGATGGCCACAGGATAGTATTAGGGCAGAAAGAACAGGAGACTAAGCTGAGGCCTCATGAGGACTGGATCAAAGAGAAACTAACTCTTAGACATTTGCACCTTGAAACAGATTTAGATTTTTTTTCTGTAAATCTTGGAGAACAACTAGAAACTTTAACATAAGTACTCTGTCAGCAGATTTGAAACTTAGAGGGGCTATTCTGGTTGGGGCATGGGAGAGAGCTTAGATGACAGGGCTGGATACAGGTAATGGTTTAGAGATGTATAACAGTAAGATAGATGAGAGATGATGGAGGATGGTAGAATGGATGGGAAGAATGATTGAGGCCAAGCAATATTAATGAATCAGATTAAATAGGACTTTTCTTTAAATTTTTATTGTGTATTTATTTTATTTTAAAGAGAAGAAAAAGAAAAAAACCAAAATAAAACAAAAAGAACAAAATTTCAATACAACATAATAGGAGGGTAACAATGGTTAATACATTATGTATTGTTATCTTTAAATTAGTTACTCAGGGTACAAGATATCAGTATTCAATTGTCTAAACATTACTGGCATAAACCTTTCTCTTCAATGAACTAAACAAAATTAGTAGTGTATCTATCTTAACCATCTTATATATAAATACAATTTTTTTCTTTTCCCTTCTTTCTTTTCCCCATTCCCCCATCCCAGACTCTCTTTCCTTTTGACCAGTTTCTTTCTGATTCATCATATCTATTGCACATTTTGGATCTTATTTACTCTTTCAGTTTCTCACACTAGGTAGACAATATGATGTTTGCACATGTACGTCCGGTTAATTTCACTTATGAGTATTTTCTCGAGTTGCATCCATTTACCTATAAAAGTCTCCAGTTTATCCTTCTTTATGGCTGAGTAGTACTCCATTGTATAAAAATACCACCTCTTTTTTATCCGTTCCTCGCTTGATGGGCATTTGGATTGCTTCCAAGATCTGGCTATTACAAATTGTGCTGCTGTAAACATGGGTGCACATATATCACTGTGGTATGATGTTTTTAATTCTTCTGGGAAGATACCCAGAAGGGGAATAGCTGGGTCAAATGGGACCTCCAATCCTAGTTTTTTGAGGAATCTCCACACTGATTTCGACAGTGGCTGCACCAGTCTACACTCCCACCAACAGTGGAGAAGTGTTCCTTTTTCCCCACAGCCCCTCCAGCATTTGTTATTAGTTGATTTCTTGATAATAACCATTCTTTCTGGGGTAAGATGGTATCTCAGTGTTGTTTTAATTTGCATCTCTCACATGATTAGTGATGTTGCACATTTTTTTTTTTTTGTGGGTACCGGGGGTCAACCTCAGGGCCTTGCGCACCAGCAGGCGCCCATGCCGCTGAGTGATATCACCGGCCCCTTTTCGTATGTGGGTTCCGGGAGTCGAACTCGGGCCCTCGCGCTTGCCAGGCAGGAGCTTAAGCCACTGAGCCATCTCACCAGACCCTGTTGCACATTTTTTTGTATATTTATTTGCCATTTGTATTTCTTCATCTGAGAAGTGTGTATTCATCTCAGATGCCCATTTTTGGATCAGGTCTTTAAATTTGGGAGGCCTAATATTTTTGAGTTCTTTGTATGTTCTCAAAGAACAGCTGTCAAACATTTTTTCCCACATTGTGGGTTGTCTCTTCACTCTGTTGGTGGTTTCTCTTGCTGTGCAAAAACTTTTTAATAAGATGAGATCCCAGTTGTTGATTCTTTGTGGTAGTTCCTGTGCTGTTGAGGTTTTAGTCATAAAGTCTTTGCCTACACCAATGTCTTCAAAGGTTTTACCTATCCTACCTTCCAGCAGATTTAATGTTTCTGTTTTAATATTTAGATCTCTGATCCATTTTGAATTTAGTTTAGTGCATGGTGAAAGATATGGGTCTAGTTTTAATCTTCGGCATGTACAGAGCCAGTTTTTCCAGCACCATTTATTAAAGAGGCTATCTTTCTTCCAGTGAATGTGTTTGGCACCTTTGTCAAAGATAAGGTGGCTTAGTATGTCTGGAGTTGTTTCTGCATCTTCCAATATGTTCCATTGATCTTCAGGTCTGTTTTTATGCCAATACCACACTGTTTTTGCCACAGTAGCTTTATAGTATAATTTCCAGTCAGGGATTGTGATGCCCCCTGCCTTGCCTTTGTTGCCCAGAATTGCCTTTGCTATTCTAGGTCTTTTCTGATTCCAAATGAATTTTAGGATTGTTTTCTCTAATTCTGTGAGATATGCTATTGGAAGTTTGATTGGAATTGCATTAAATGTGTATAACAATTTTGGAAGTATGGCCATTTTCACTATATTTCTTCTTCTTATCCAGGAGCAAGGGGTGTGTTTCAATTTTCTGATATCCTCTTCAATCTCCTTTTTCGGAGTACTGTAGTTTTCAGTGTAGAGGTTTTTTACATCATTTGTGAGGTTGATTCCTAGGTATTTCATTTTTTTGGATGTTATTGTGAAAGGTATTGTTTCCCTAATTTCTCTTTCAGTAAGTTTGTTATTTGTGTACAGAAAGGCTATTGATTTTTGAGAATTGACTTTGTATCCAGCTACACTACTGAATTTGTTATTAAACTGAGTAATTTTTTAGTGGAGTTTTTGGGGTCTTCTATGTAGAGTCATGTCATCTGCAAATAATGATAATTTAACTTTTTCCTTTCCAAACATTATTCCTTTTATTTCTTTCTCTTATCTAATTGCTCTGGCTAAAGTTTCCAGGACTATGTTGAATAAGAGTGGGAACAGTGGACATCCTTGTCTTGTTCCTGATTTTAGAGAGAGAGCTTTCAGTTTTTGTCCATTTAGTATGATGTTGGCTGTTGGTTTGTCATAGATAGCTTTTATCAGATTGTGATAAAGACCATCAATTCCAATTTTCTGTAGGGTTTCTACCATGAATAGGTGCTGGACTTTGTCAAAAGCTTTTTCTGCATCTATCGAGATGATCATGTGATTTTTGTCTTTGGTTCTGTTAATATGGTGTATTACATTTATTGATTTACGTATATCGAACCATCCCTGCATCCCTGGGATGAATCCAACTTGGTGATGGTGTATAATCTTCTTGATGATTTGCTGGATTCTGTTTGCCAGTATCTTATTGAGGATTTTTGCATCACTGTTCATTAGGGAGATTGGCTTGTAGTTCTCTTTCTTAGTGGGTCCTTCCCTGGTTTTGGTATCAGGGTAATGCTTGCTTCCAGGAATGAATTTGGGAGTATTGCTTCCCTTTCTATTTCATTAAAAAGTTTGAGAAGTAGTGGTGTCAGGTCTTCTCTAAATTTCTTGTAGAATTCGGCAGTGAATCCATCAGGGCCTTGGCTTTTCTTTGTTAGGAGGTTTTTAATTACATCTTTGATTTCATTGGTTGATATTGGTTTATTTAGGATTTTTATATCTTCTTGATTCAGTTTTGGTAATTCATATGTATCTAGGAATCTGTCCATTTCTTCTGCATTTTCCATCTTATTAGAATATAAATTTTCAAAATAGGTATAGATGATCTTCTGGATTTTTGCAGGGTCTGTCATGATATCACCCATTTCATTTTCAATTGCATGGATTTGAGTCTTTTCTTTTCTTTTTTTAATAAGGTTGGATAAGGGTTTGTCAATCTTATTTATTCTTTCAAAGAACCAACTCTTTGCTTCATTGATTCTTTGTATTGTTTTTTTAGTCTCCAATACATAAATTTCTGCTCTGATCTTTATAATTTCCTCCCTTGTATGAGCTTTTGGCTTAGCCTGCTCTTCTTTTTCTAGAAGTTTGAGGTTTGCCCTTAAGGTGTTTATTTGCGCTTGCTCTATTTTTCTGATATAGGTATTTAATGCTATAAATTTCCCTCTTAGGACTGCTTTCATTGTATCCCATAAGTTCTGGTATGTTGTACTGTCATTATCATTCAGTTGTAGAAAGTGTCTAATTTCTTCTTTGATTTCATCTGTGACCCATTGGTTGTTCAGGAGGGTGCTGTTTAATTTCCATGTGTTTAGGGAGTTTTTGTGATTTCTTTTGACATTGATTTCCAATTTCATTGCACTGTGGTCTGATAATATGCATGGCATAATTTCATTTCCTTTGCACTTACTTAAGCATGTTTTATGAGCTAGTATGTGGTCTATTTTGGAGAACGTCCCATGTGCAGCTGAGAAGAATGTGTATTCTGATGTTGTGGGGTGGGACACTCTGTAGACATCTACTAAGTCCATTTGTTCCAAAGTTTGGTTCAGTTCTACTATTTCATTATTGATTTTTTGTGTAGTTGATCTGTCCTTTTGTGACAGTGGAGTATTGAGATCCCCCAATATAATTTTATTAGTGCTTATTTGATCTTTCATGTCCTTTAGTACTTGTTTTATATAGTTGGGTGCACTGGTATTTGTCGCATATATATTTATGATCGTTATCTCTTCCTCTTGGATTGTTCCCTTTACAAGGATGTAATGACCGTCTTTATCTCTCTGAATCATTCTTGGCTTGAAATTCACTTTGTCTGCACAAAGAATAGCTACCCTTGCTTTTTTCTGGGTTCCTATTGCATGGAGTATTGTTTTCCACCCTTTGACTTTCAGTCTGTGAATTTCTTTCTGAATTAAATGTGTTTCTTGTATACAGCATATTGTTGGATCTTGCTTCCTGATCCATTTTTCCAGTCTGTGCCTTTTGATTGGTGAATTGAGACCGTTAACATTGATGGTTAAAAGTGATATGTATTGACTTATACTTGTCATGATATTTTCCTGTTGTTGGTTCCCACTCTTTGTTTGTTTTTCCCCTTTCCCTCTATTTAATTATCTGCCCTGCCTGGTGGATTCCTTCTGTTGGGGTTCCTGGAGTTGTAGTCCTTGTTATCTCTTTCTAGAATCTCCTTCAGAACATTTTGGAGTGCTGGCTTGGTGGTCATAAATTTTCTCAGATGTTCTTTGTCATGAAAGTATTTTATTTCTCCATCAATTTTGAAAGATAGTTTTGCGGGGTACATCAATCTGGGTTGAAAATTATTTTCCTTTAGAGCTTAAAATACATCATTCCAAGCTCTTCTTGACTTGAGGGTTTGTGCTGAAAAGTCCGCTGTGATTCTGATGGGTTTTCCTTTATAGGTGATTTGTCTCTTCTCCCTAACAGCTTTTAAGATTCTGCCCTTCCGTTGAATTTCTGGGATCTTGACTATGATATGTCTGGCTGAAGTTTTTTTTTTTTTTTTGGTCATGTCTAGTTGGGGTTCTAAAAGCCTCATTTATATGGAGATCAAATTCTTTTTCTCTTCCAGGGAAGTTCTCCCTGATAATGTCTGTGAACAATGTTCTAATGTCATTGATGCTATCTCCTGCTTTTTCATTTATTCCAATTATTCTTAAGTTGTTTATCTTTGAGTCATCTAGCAGCTGCTGAATTGATTTTTCATGGTCCCTTGCTGTTTTTAAGAATTCTTTCTTTTCATGATCACTAATTGCAAGCCTGTCTTCTATATCTGAGATCCTGTCCTCACATTGGCTTAATCTGCTACAAATACTTTCAATGGAATATGTGTTCTCCTGGATATCTGCTTGAATCTGCCTTATGGATTCCATTTCTTTCCTATGCTGAGCATTCATGATTTCCATCATTTTCTTAAGCTCGTCTATTTTTTTGTTCGTGTCTGCTCTAGCGTCCTTAAGCATGGTCTTCATTGTGGACATTATCTCTGCAGTTACCTGAGAAATTATTTCTGATTTAAATTTTTCCAGAGCCTCATTCAACTGCTTTGTTGTTACCACTTCAGAGATGTCAGGTGGGTGGCTTTTGGTTTGTTGCACCTCATCGCCCCCTGGGTTTGCCTTTGGTGAACTGGATGTGTGGGGTTGCATCTCATTTAAGTGTTGTCTCCTTTTCTTTTCTTTCTTTAGTTTAATTCCTGGGGTGATGTTTGTGAGTTACCTATGGTAGGTTGCTTTATTGCTAGTGTTTAAAATCCTTAGGAGATGACAACTTCTCTGTGGTATCTTCCAGGCATAATTTATTTTTGGATTTTGAACCTGCTGCAAGATCCTACCTCTTCAATTTGTTGGGTATGAGAAGTTGCTGCCTGTTTGGCCCAGTCCTTGGTTCTTTGGTACTGTGCCACTGTATTTTCTGTGGCCCTTAGTCAATCTCAGTCATGGAATACCAGGAAGAAAAGCTGTTTAGAACAATTATGTCACTTTTGGCTATAATGGTACCTAAAGCATCAAACACAGCCTAGAAAATGACAGTCTGAGCTAACCAGTTATTTGCCACTTTTAACCATATAAAGTAGAGTTGTGGTTTTATAACAAAATCTAAAACACCACAGAAAAATTGTATGCAGTATATAAGTCCTTAATATGTCAATTTTGCCCTCAGGAGTTTAAATTTAAAATGAGTTAAGGAGGAAATAGAGAATTGGGAGAAGAGGAAGGAATTAGATGTATGGCAGGAGGACCAAGAGGGATCCCATTGACATTGGGAAACTGGTGTAGAGGAGTGGTGGGCAAAAGAGAAGGAAGGGATAAAAGGAAGAACAGATCAGAACCACAATCACAAGGAGGTTAGAGGCTCTGTTTACACTCATATAAACCAGATGGAATAATGAAGGAAAGAGCAAACAGACAAACAAAAACAAAAGCAAAGACAAAAACAACAAAATAAGCAAACAAACAAACAACCCCCCCACACAAAAAGAACACCTTCACCAGAACAAAAAACGAATGAGAGAGAGAGAAAAAAAAAAAAAAGAATCAGTTCCAGGTTTTGACTCTGCTGTAGGCAGGCCCTGTGTGGTGACAGAGTCCTGTTCCATGCATATCTGTCCCTGCAAGCCAGGAGCAGCCCTTTGGTGGGGCAGTGAGCAGTAGCCTGTACTCTTTAGTGGAGACCAGTCTCATTCACCAGCCACCATCAGCGCACTTTCTGTGGGCCTGAGAGCACGGCGCCGCGCTGAGTTCCAAGTGCTGTGTTCTGGTGCTGTGCTGTTTCGCTGGTTTCCCTACACTGGCACCCGGCCAATCGCTCTCTCCTTCGGGACTGCTGTACCTCCAAGGCACTCACTGCCAGCCAGCACAGTTCTTCACTGCTCCCCTGCATTGCTGCTGTCTCGCGGTCTGCCGCGGAGGCCCCCAGGGGCGCCGGCTGTCACCGTGTGTCCGCAGATTTGAACTTCTGTCGCGCTGCGGTTCCTGGCACAAGGATAAGTCGCCTGTGGTCTCTTCCTTCCTCTTCCTTGAAACCACTCTTCACTCGGGTCCCGAACTGCATCTCAGAATTTTCCTGGGTCCAGGGGAGCCACCTCCCTCCCTCCTGTGCTCTCCCAGTCACTATATTCTGGTGGCTGAATGGCAACTTTTAGAGAGTTTCGCTGCCTGCTTCTTACAAATCCACCATCTTTTTTTCTCCAAAAGGGTGTTTTTCTATAATTTGTTTTTAAAAAGAAAATTACCTCCACACTCCAGCACAGACCCTCTAATCATGTGCTTGGTTCTTCTGGTCTAAATAGGACTTTGATATCTGAGAGAGTATGTGGAAGGAGAGAGAGAGGGTCAAAAAAGACTCCAAATATTTTGGTTTGAATTGAATACATGGTGATGTCTTTCACAGAGTTAGAGAATAAAGGAGGAATAGGTAAGAAGATCAGACTGGATGATGAATTTTGGACATGTTGAGATTTAGGTGTTCATGGAACATTCAGATTCAGAGATTCAGGAGGCAGTCATGGAACTAGGAGAGATCACCCAGGATAAGTGTTAGAATTGAGGGGAAATATAAAAGTATGCTTTCTATTACCACTTCTTTTTAGCACTGTATTGATTATTCTGGATAGATCAATAATGTAAGAAAGGATATTAGAGGCATAAGGATTGGGAAGGAGAAAAAACAGTTATTGTTTGCAGCTCATATGATAATTCACACAAAAAACTCAAGTTGTCTACAGATAAATTATTAGAAATACTAGGACAATATACTAAGGTATCTGGGTGTATGATTAATATAAAATCAGCTGCATTTCTTTATACCAGTAAAAACTATAAGACACAAATTAAAGAAAAAACAAGCCTATGAAAATCTAATCATCAAACATCAAGTATCTAAGAGTAATGAAATAAACAATGTGAAGGAGTTTTAAAGGGAAAGTTATAAACATTATTAAGATAGATATATTAAAGTTTTTAATGTTATCTGTTGATTTGATATATTTCCAATCAAAATCCCAAGATTTGAAAAATGGCCCTTGAAAATGAAAGAGCAAGGGACCAAGATTAGTTAGGAAAAGAGTGGAGAGAAAGGGCAATGTGCATTAGTATGGGGATAGACAAATAGATTAGAAGATTAGAAAAAAAACTACATATGAAATTTTTCTATGTGATAGAGGTGACATGTCAGGTCAGTAAGGAGGAGTGATCAATTAATGGAGCTAAAACAATGGTTATCTATTGTCTATGGAAAAGATAAAGTTGGAGTCGTGCTTCACACTATCAATTCTGAATGGATTGATGACTTAAAGGTAATTTAAAATTGAAAAACACATTTTAAACTTATGTAAGCTATTACAACACACAGAATTGTGAAAGATTAGGTCAAAATATGTAAAGAACTACAAATCGATATGATGCACATACACACAACGAAGTAGAAAAATGTGAAGAATACATGGACAAAAAATTACTAAATGACTAACAAACTTATAAAGGGATGTTCAACATTATTAGTAATCAGGAAAATAAAAATCAGAACTCCAATGAGAGATGATTTTCCACCTATTTTTTTTTTTTTTTGTGGGTACCGGGGGGTCGACCTCAGGACCTCGCGCACCAGCAGGCGCCTGTGCCTCTGAGCGATATCACCAGCCCCTTTTTCGTATGTGGGATCCGGGAGTCGAACTCGGGCCCTCGCGCTTGCAAGGCAGGCGCTTATGCTGCTGAGCCATCTCACCGGCCCGATTTTCCACCTATTAAATTGGGTAACAATTAAAATGTTTGACAGTGCCAACTAGGACTACAATAATTATGGGAAAAAGTTTGACATTATCTCCTAAAGTTGAACATGCAATCAGTTTAGAACAGAGATAAGCATTATCTTCTAAAGCCTAAGATCCATATTCCCTATATCCAGCAATTCAGTTCCTAGGTACATACCCAAGAAGAATGCTTGTACATATACAAGATGTAATAAAAGTAAAAAATTACTACAGTAAAAGACACACTTCCAAAGCCAGGTGTGGTGGTGCAGGCCTGTGACCACAGCACTCAGAAGGCTGAGGCAGGAGGATTGCTGAGAGGTCAAGGCCAGACTGGGCTCCATAGTGAGTCCAGGCCAGCCTGAACTATGTAGCAAGATCCTGTGTAAAAACAAAAACAAAAACAAAAACAAAAAAACAAAAAACCCCCAATCTTCCATTAATCCCCCTCCAAATACTCCTTCTTGCTTCAGATACATTTATTCATTATGATTGCCACTGTTTTTGTAGACAGGGTCTTGCTATGTATTCCAGGATGGCTTTGAACTCACTATGTAGCCTCAAACTCAGGGCAATCCTTCTGCCTCAGCCTTCCAAGTGCTGGGATTATTGAACTGGCTTATTCTTGCCATTATCTGAAGCAATTCTGGAAGTCTTCTTCTGTGAGTGCCTCTGTTGTGCTGTGATGGTTGCCTCGACATCCTGAATCAATTCAAAACATTTTCATGATCATTTTGACTCTGGGAAGGAGCCAGAAGTCACACAGTGACAGATCTGGTGGACAAGGTAGATGAGGACATACTGTAATGTTTTTATTTGGCAGAAATTGCTGTAAATGTTTGATCAATGAGGGGTGATCATAAAATATGGATAATACTTAAATTTAAAAATTTATTACAGTAAAAGACACATTGTTATGAATCTCCCTCAGAATACTTAAAATACTCCCTTTTAGCTCTGAACACTCATATCCCATCATTGTTGGCAATGTGTCTTTTACTTAAAAATTTAAACCTTCACCGTATCTTTTGATCATCCCTTACAGAATAGGAAATATTTACATGAATAATCAGAGCAGCATTGTTCACAATTAGAAAAAAATGGAAGCAACCTATATGCATAACACTAGGGGAGTTGAAGAATAAATGGCAGGATACTCAAATTATTACAAAAATCTAAAAATAGGTGAAACACAGTGACTTGCAACAATATGGATGACTCTAAACAGCATCATGTTAATGCAGTAAAGAAATTCTCCAAAGGTTACTTACAGCAGGATACCAAAATAAAGTAAAAAACACCAGTATATGTGTACATATGTTGCTATAAAATTATATGAAAAAGAAAGCAAGGGAACTAACCTGGGATTCAGAAAGATTCTTATCTTGGACAAGGAAAGGAAGCAGGGGTTGGAATGGGGGGCATATGGTTAGATGTAGATTTCTGTGAAGATTCTAGTTTTAGTTTTTGGAAAAAACATTCATGAATGCTTAGTAAATTATTAACACTTCAATACTCCAAGGCTTTCTGTTCCAATCCCTCCCTCTTGTATCCTACAATTACCCAAAACTTGGGTGATCATCCTTTGCCCACCAAATTTGCTGTTATTATATTTAGTCTCATCCACTACTCCATCCTACCCCCATCCCTCTTCAACCCCCCCCCACAACAGGGTAATATCACTCTACTAAGTGGAAAAATGTTGTAAACAAGTTCCTGGTATAAGTTGGATTATATTATATAACTATAGAAATTGCTCCTACAGTTAAAGATATCAGGCTAATAGTTACCACAGTTTGTCAGTAGCCAGGCTGTGCTTGAGCCTATTCTTAACTGTACTACTTTAAGCAGGATGCCATACCTGTTATAATTAGTTTTTTCTCCCCTGTATGGCAACACAGAGATAGCAAGGGGCCATCACCATAGTCTAGTACCAAAGGAATGAGCCTTGACTCAAAAAGATAGCAACTCCACATTCTTAATATACTGGGAAGGTAGGTTCTTGGGATAGACAGACCAAGAAACACCTATCTCTAGAAGACATCCTTGAGGAACAGACATCACCAAGGAGAGCCTTGATACCAGGGATAAAGCTGTCTAACATAAGAAATCTACAAGCATCAAGACAGAAAACAAAATAAAATAAAAAATAGAAAATGACAAGAGGAAGAAGCAAAATGCAACCCTAAATTTCCAGCCCACCCAAGAGAAGTCCAGAGCACAAAGAGATAGAGTATATCAGAAGCCAACCACTGGAATTCTCTGAAATGATAGCAGCAGAAGTGAAAGAACAAACGGAAGAGGCCATAGAAAAAATAATATCTAATGTACAAAAAGAAATGACAATCAAAGTGAAAGAAATTAAAGCAGACACAGATAAAAAAATAGAGGAAGTTAGAAAACTTATGGAAACCATGAATGCTCAACAAAGAAAAGAAATGGAATCAATGAAACAGAGCCAAACAAATCCAGGAGATTAAAAACTCCATTAAAAGTATACATAACTGATTGAATGAAGGCCAGGATATAATATCAGATCTAGAAGATGGGAATGTGACTAGTGACCAGGAAAAGAGAGATGTCTTAAAAATAGCAAGGGACCATGAAAAATCAATCCAACAGTTACAAGGTGAAGCAAAGAAGAACAACATAAGATTGATTGGAGTCAATGAGAAGGCTGGAGACAGCACAAAAGACATTAAAAATCTCTTCACAGAAATAATGGCAGAAAACTTCCCAAAAATGGATAAAGAATTTGACATACAAATAAATGAAGCATATAGAACTCCAAATAGCCAAGACCAAAATAAATCTACACCAAGGCATATAATAATCAAGATTCCAGAAATTCAACACAAGAAAAAATTATTAAAAGCAGCTAGAAAAAAAGAAACAAATTGCCTATAAAGAAAAGCCCATCAGAATCACAGCAGACTTTTCAACACAAACCCTCAAATCAAGGAGAACCTGGAGTGAGGGTATTTCAAGCCCTAAAAGCAAACAATCTTCAACACAGATTGGTATATCCCACAAAACTGTCTTTCAAATTCAACGGAGAAATAAGATACTTCCATGACAAAGAACAACTGAAGAAATTCATGACCACCAAACCAGCACTACAGAATGCTCTGAAGGATAGGTCAGAAAGAGATAATGAAGACCACAAACACATGAACACCAATAGAAAGAAACCACCAAGCAGGGCAAGCAATTAAACAGAGGGGAAAGACAGGGAACCAACAACAAGAAAATAACATAAAAAAGATAAGCCAATACATATGAGTTATAACCATCAATGTGAATGGTCTCAACTCACCAATCAAAAGAAACAGACTGGCAGAATGGATCAAGAAACAAGATCTAACAATATGCTGCATTCAAGAAACACATTTAACCCAGAAAGAAACTCATAGACTAAAAGTCAAAGGATGGAAAACAATTCTCCATGCCAGAGAAACCCAGAAAAAAGCAGGGGTAGGAATTCTAGTTGCAGGCAGTGTAAACTTTAAGCCAAAGCTGATCAAAATGGACAAAGAAAGTCACTACATACTTGTTAAGAGAAAATTCCAAGAAGGAGATATAACAATCATAAATATATATGCACCAAACACCAGTGCACCCAACTACATAAAACAAATATTAACAGACATGAAAATACCAAATGAGTACGAACACAAGTGTAGTGGGGGACTATAATATCCCACTCTCACAAATAGATAGATCAACCAGAGAAAAAATCGACAAAGAAATATCAGAATTAATCCAAACCTGTGAACAAATGGACTTGGTAGCTGTCTACAGAGTGTTCCACTGCAACACATCAGAATACACATTATTCTCAGCTGCACACAGGATAGTCTCCAAAATAGACCACATACTAGCCCACAAAACATGTTTAAATAAATGTAGAGGAACTGAGATCATTCCTTGCACACTATCTGACCATAGCTCAATGAAACTGAAAATCAATGACAAAAGAAATCACAAACACTACACAAACACATGGAAATTAAAGAGCACTCCTCTGAACAACCAATGGATCATAGAGGAAATTAAACACAAAATTACACAGTATATACAATTAAATAATAATGCCTATACAACGTACTGAAACTTATGGGATGCAACAAAAGCAGTCCTGGGCCGGTGAGATGGCTCAGTGGCATAAATGCCTGCCTCGCAAGTGCGAGGGTCCAAGTTCGACTCCCGGTACCCACATACAAAAAAAGGACCAATGATATTGCTCAGCAGCATGGGCGCCTGCTGGCACATGAGGTCCTGAGGTCAACCCCCGGTACCCACAAAGAAAAAAAAAAAAAAGCAGTCCTGAGAGGGAAATTTATAGTGATAAACTCTCACATTGGGAAAACAGAATAAGCTCAAATAAATGGCCTAGTGTTGAACCTCTAACTTCTAGAAAAAGAGGAGCAAATCAAACACAAAGCTCATTCGAGGGAGGAAATTATAAAGACGAGAGCAGAAATTAATGCAATTGAGACTAAAAAAACAATACAAAGAATCAATGAATTGAAAAGTTGTTTCATTGAAGGAATTAATAAAATTGATAAACCATTAGCCAACCTCATCAAAAAGAGAAAGAAAAAACACAAATTTAAGCAATTAGGAATGAAAAGGGGGAAATCAGAACAGATCTTAGAGAAATTCAGAAGTTCATCAATACCTACTATGAGAACCTATATTCTAATAAGATGGAAAGCACAGAAGAAATCGACAGATTCCTAGACACAACCTAACTGCCAAAACTAAATCAAGAAGATAAAAAATTGTAACTAACCTGATATCAGCCAATGAAATTGAAAATGTAATTGAAAACCTACCAACAAGGAGAAGCCCAGGCCCTGACAGATTCATGGCTGAATTCTACAGGAAATTTAGAGAAGAACTAATGTCACTAATGCTGAAACTCTTTAAGGAAATTGAAAGGGAAGCAATACTTTCAAAATCATTTCTGGAGGCAAGTATTACCCTGATTCCAAAACTAGAGAAGAACCCAACCGAAGAAGAAAAGTATAGGCCAGTCTCCCTAACGAACATAGATGCAAAAATCCTCAATAAGATACTGGCAAATCGAATGCAGCATATCATCAAGAAGATTGTACACCATGATCAAGTGGGACTCATACTGGATATGTGGGGATGGCTCAACACATGTAAATCAATGAATTTAATACACCATATGAACAGAACCAAAGACAAAAATAACATGATCATCTCAACAGATGCAGAAAAAGCTTTTGACAAAGTGCAACACCCATTCATGAAAAAAACCCTACAGAAATTTGGAATAGAGTGTCTTTATCTAAATCCATTAAAAACCATCTATGGCAAACCAACAGCTAACAGCATACTAAATGGTCAAAAACTGAAACTTTCATTCTAAAATCAAGAAAAATACAAGGATATTCACTATCACCTCTCCTATTGAATATAGTTCTGAAAACATTAGCCAGAGCAATTGGACAAGAGAGAGAAATAAAAGGAATAAGGATAGGAAAGGAAGAAGTTAAACTTTCATTATTTGCAGATGACATGATACTCTACATAGACAACCCCAAAAGCTCCACCAAAAGACTTCTAGAACTAATAATCAAATTCAGTAGTGTAGCTGGATACAAAGTCAACACTCAAAAATCAATAGCATTCTTGTACACAATAGCAAAATCACAGAGAGAGAAATTAGTGAAATCACACCCTTTATAATAACATTGAAAAAAATGAAATACTTAGGAATCAATCTAGTAAAAGAAGTAAAGGAGCTATACATTGAAAACTACAGTACTCTAACTCCTAAAAAAAGGAGATTGAAGAAGATATCAGAAAATGCAAAGATATCCCTTGCTCATTTATAAGAAGAACCAACATAGTGAAAATGGCCCTACTCCCAAAACTGTTATACAGATTTGGTGCAATCCCAGTCAAAATACCATTAGCATACCTCACAGAACTAGAGAAAACATTCCTAAAATTCATTTGGAAACAGAAAAGACCTAGAATAGGAAAGGCAATTCTGGGCAACAAAAGTAAGTTAGAGGGCATCACAATCCCTGACTTGAAATTATACTACAAAGCTACTGTGATAAAATCAGCATGGTAATGGCAAAAAAACTGACCTGAGGGTCAGTGGAACAGAATAGAAGATGCAGACACAACTAAAAACACACTAAACCACCTTATCTTTTTTTTTTTTTTTTTTTTTTGGTGGGTACCGGGGGGGTCAACCTCAGGACCTCGCGCGCCAACAGGCACCCATGCCGCTGAGCGATATCACCGGCCCCTTTTTTTGTATGTGGGATCCGGGAGTCGAACTCGGGCCCTCGCACTTGCCAGGCAGGCGCTTACGCCGCTGAGCCATCTCACCGGCCCTAAACCACCTTATCTTTGACAAAGGAGCCAAACCTGTTCTCTGGAAGAAAGAGAGCCTCTTTAATAAATGGTGCTGGAGAAACTGGCTTTTCGCATGGCAAAGACTAAAACTAGACCCATGCACTAAACTAAAGTCAAAATGGATCAAAGATCTAGATGTTAACAGAAACACTAAATATACTGGAACAGGAAATAGGTAGAAATCTTTTTTTTTTTTTGTGGGTACCAGGGTTCAACCTCAGGACCTCACGCACCAGCAGGTGCCTGTGCCGCTGAGCGATATCACCGGCCCCTTTTTCGTACGTGGGTTCCGGGAGTTGAACTTGGGCCCTCGTGCTTGCCAGGCAGGCGCTTAAGCCACTGAGTCATCTCACCGGCCCTAGAAATCTTGAAGACATAGGTATAGACAGAGACTTCATGAACCAAACCCAGACTGCATGGAAAATACAACAGAGAATCAATAAATGGGATCTCACCTTATTTAAAAGCTTTTGCACGACAAAGGAAATCACCAACAAAGTGAAAAGACAACCCACAGAATGAGAAAAAATTATAGCCAGTTGTCCTTCAGACAAAGGACTTATATCTAGAACATATAAAGAATTGAACAAAATCAGACCACCCAAATTGAAAGACCCAATCCAAAAATGGGCATCTGCGATGAACACACACTTCTCAGATGAAGAAATACAAATGGCAAAAAAAAGAAGAAAAAATGTTCAACATCATTGGTCATTCGAGAGATGCAAATTAAAACAATGCTGAGATTGCATCTCACCCCAGAAAGAATGGCTATCATTAAGAAATCAAGCAATAACAAATGCTGGTGGGGCTGTGGGGAAAAAGGAACACTTCTCCACTGTTGGTGGGAGTGTAGACTGGTACAATCACTGTGGAAATCAGTGTGGAGATTCCTCAAAAAAAATAGGATTAGAGGTTCCATTCAACCCAGCTAGTCCCCTTCTGGGTATTTTCCCTGAAGAATTAAAAACATCATACACAGCTATATATGGCACCCATGTTTATCGCAGCACAATTTGTAATAGCTAAATCTTGGAAACAACCCAAATGCCCATCATCCAAGGAATGGATAAAAAAGATGTGGTATTTTTATATCATGGAATACTGCTCAGCCATAAAAAAGATAAACTTGAGATTTTATAGGTAAATAGATGCAACTTGAGACCATACTCTTAAGTGAAATAAACCAGACCCACATGTTTAAACATAGTATTGTATCACTAGTATGAGAATCTGAAAGAGTAAACAAGATCCAAAATGTACAATAGATACTGTGACTAGGAAAGAAACTGTTCAAAAGAAAAGAAAAACTGTGATGGGAGAAAGGGGAAAAGAAGGAAGGGAAAAGGAAAAAATATATATAAACACAAGACAGTTAAGATAGTTGTATAGCTAGCTTCTCTTGGTTCATTAAAGGGAAAGTTTTGTGCTAGTAATTTTCTTGATGTTTCATGCCTGTATCTTGTACTCTGAACAACTACTGTGAATATAACAATATGCAATGTGTTGATTAATGTTACTCTCCTACTAGCCTGTTTTGAAACTCTGTTTTATTATTTCTTACTTTTTTCTTTTTTAAAAAATTATTAAAAATAACCAAATGAAAGTATCTCAGGCAATGACCAATGATTAATATTATTGTTTATATCTAGATGCTCTATATCCAAAGCCTCAAGCACTCAGAGGTGGGGTTTTAGGGAGGTGATTGGATATTGGGGTGTGGTAATCATCAGTGGAATAGCCCACTAGTGAGTTTTTAGCTGACTTGTTAGGAGGTGGGATCTGGTCAGAAAATGTGGGTCACTATGGGTGTGGCTTGGAGGGGTTTATTTCTTCCTGCTCCTCTCTTCTCTCTCTCTCTTGCTTCCTGTCTTCCATGGCATGAGCAATTCTCCTCTGCTGTGCTTCGCTGCCATGCCATCTTACCTTGGAGCCAGCTGACTATAAACTGAAAACTCTGCAAACTGTGAGCCAAAATCAACCTTTCCTCCCTTAAAATGTGGGTGTCAGGATTGTGTCTCAGTGATGAGAAAGTAACTAAGCTAACTAGAATGCCATGAATTAAGGATTATGATAAAGCCAATTCCATGCATCTGAGTTCAAATTTCAGAGAAACAATGATTTTGAATTAATGAAAGAATGAATAACAGGAAATTATCAGTGGCAGTGATTGGAGAGGTGTGATGTAGGCAGAGCTGTATTATATGACTAAATTGTATAATAGGATGTACTTTCGGGGCATCACTTTAGATTGCAATTGAACTCTAGAAAATTTTGGAAAAACAAGTTGTTAGGGTAAGTCATGCCTTATGTAAAAAAGTTCCTGGATTATTGCTAAGAACTGTGTCATTTGTCTTCTTTCATAGCTCTAGGGGTACAGTTCTTTTATGCTTTTTTATACTTTCATGTTGTATTTTTGTCTTGCAATTAAAGTGACCCGCTACTGGATGATTTTCCATTGAGTTATATGATCCAAGTCACATGGACCAAAGGAGACGTAGCTGAAGCACCGTCTTTCTATTTTATATTGCTTAAAATAGTTTAAGTGGTCAGAGAGCTAACAAAACTCCAAACTTCTAATATGACATTTCAGAGTATCTTAAATTTTATACAGTCATTTTCTTTCTGACTATTGTTATCAACTAAAATTTAATTCAACTCGAGTTCTATGCCCAGTGTTTTATTAGGCACTTCTTTTCTCTCTCACCTTGAATCACTTAAACCTGCAGTTGGCCTATGTAGTTTGAACCACCCACTGTAGCCTGTCCACTTCATGTGACCAGTGGAGACCCCATTAATGGCATTTTCTCAGCTCATGGAAGTGCAGGCTAACTATGGTTGACCATTAACCCAACTTTATGAGAACAATTCAGAAATAGTATTCTTGTTACACAGCAGCACCTGTCCTTTACCTGCTCTAAAATATTGTTCAAAAGAACGAGGGATTAGAAATGAAAATTCTTCTGAAGGAAGCAGCCTAAAACATCCACTACATCATTTGCTCCACCTGCTTCCTTTAAAATAGAAATGTTTCTCCTTATGGCCATGATGAACTCTAATGGGCCTCCTCTCCCATTTGAGAAAAAAGTGTGTTTGGGAGTCAGAACCACACAGTGTGTGTGGTGAGGACCAGTATACCTCCTTGGGTGTGGACATTCTCACAACTACATGATCCTTGGCCAATCATTGGCTCTAAATCCTTCCCTTTTCCCATGGAAAAATCCCAGTCAATTCCCCCAAATCAGTTTCACTTCTCTAGAACTGTGCCTGGACATCTAAGTTGTAGAAGAATTATATCCCTTAGTTGCCCATTTAACTTCTCCTTTTTACAGTAGTAAAGTCTTTCAGAGTTACCATTTAAAAACAAAAAGATCCTAACAATGCATTATATAGTCACTCTGACCTTACAGTTACAAATTCCCACAATTCTGTAATGAAATCTCTTTTAAGCCTCACATAGATTTCATTTAACATGTTCTCTTGTAATGGATACATTTCTTTTAGATCATGAGGATGGAAACTTGACTTCCAAGTCAGGTAAATTGTTCCACTGGGTCGTGAACACCTGCCAGGAAGGTGCATGCTTCCTACGACTTTGTCTCCTTGGTGCCTAGCACCAGCTATGATACATAGGGCATTTTAGAAATAGGAGATTTTCATGGCCTGCTACCAAAGTCATATCCTGCAAAAATTCCCTACCTCCCCAGTTTTCCTCAGGAAGTTAAATTTATAATGAAGAACAGCAAAACAGACAAGCATCCAGCAAATCCAATTTAAGACTTTGTGATAAAAATGTGTAGAAGATCTTGGTTAGGTTTGAGGATAAAGTAGGCCTTACCTCTGCAACACCCCCTAACCTTAATTTTAGGACAACAAGGCTCAGGCACGGCTGTGAAGAGAGGGACAAAGAGAAGAGAAAGGCAGCTCATCCCAAAAGGGGCTTTGGGAATATTTCCCAGGAAGCCCTTGGAGTAGAAGAGGAAAGGTCATAAAGATGGCTGCCACCTCTAGCAGTTGCACCTCCCTGGGTCTTGGGGGGAAAAGAAGGGAAGTGCTGCATATATGTGCTGGATGCTGACTTTGAAAGCAGGGAAGCCCTGCTCACTAGTAAGAAGTGGTTCTACTGATGTCTTGATTAATCATGACTAGAAAATCCTCCTCTTTCGTGAGAGGGCTAACAAGAGGACTAGGAAAACAAGAACAAACATGGTAGCATTCCCTTTCCCATGGTGAGCACTTAGTACATGTTTCTTAAGAGAATAAATGAAGTCAGGCAGTGTTGCTAGGGAGTTGTTACTGTGAGAAATGCCATTTGCATGCAAATTTTACATTATTAGCAACTAAGAGCCTCTAGCAAGGAGGCTGATGGAAGGACCAATATGTTGCTTTTCTGAGTAAGATCTAGATGGAGGAAAAGCCACTGGTGTTCAGCGGAAGACTGGAAGAAAAGCCTGTCTTTACTAAGGTTATGTTTCAAACTATCGTGTCAGGTAGGTAAGTTCTGGAGGCACTACAGGAACAGAAGTGAATTTCATGTGAAAGTTCAGAATACCAGATTATCTTTTCTCTCCTCTGGTACAGACTCCTATTTTCCACAAATGGACAAAGTAAAATATAGGCCTTAGCTCCTATGAGATGCCAAATCGAGCCGCAGCCAGTTGTGATGTTTGGCTTCCATGATTTGAAAGCTAGTAGAAACTGGAGGCAAATCAAGAAAAAATAAGTGAATCATTAAAATGTTAGATCTGGGTATGGTGGTGCATGCTTGTAATCTTAGCACTCTGGGAGGCTGAGGCAAGAGGATCACAAGTTCAAGTTTAGTTATGAGACTATATATATATATATAGATATACATATGTATATCTATATATACATATATATGTGGCAGATATATACATATGTGGGCTGGGGCTGTAGCTCAGAGTGAAAATTCTGGGTTTAATTCCTAGGACCAAAGAAAGGAGGGGCCGCTGAGATAGCTCAGTGGCATAAGCGCCTGCCTGGCAAGCGTGAGGTCCTGAGTTCGACTCCTGGATCCCACATACGAAAAAAGGGCCGGTGATATCACTCAGCGGCATGGGCGCCTGCTGGTGCGTGAGGTCCTGAGTTTGACACCCAGCACCCACCAAAAAAAAAAATAATAAATAAAAGGAAAAAAAAGCTGAGAAGTACTGGGAGTAGAAGTTTTGCTGTCCAAATGAGAGCATCTTTATGTTAGCTAAAACACAGTAAAGGAGGGTATTTTGTCCTAGTCCATTTTGTGTGGCTATAACAAAACACCTGTGGCTGAGTACTTTATAAGTAAAAGAGGTTTATTTAGCTCATAGTTCTGGAGTCTCGAGATCAGGGCAGGGGCATCTGCCCAACTCTGGTGAGGGCCTCATGGTAGCTGGCAACAAAATGGCTGAAGCATGTGCAGAAGAGGCGAATGGTGAACATAGATGAGGGGCTCCAAGGAGGTGCCAGGATCCCCTGTAACAACCCAGCCCCACAGGACCTGCATTAATCCCTTTGAAGGGTGGCACCCCATGACTTACTGCCTACTAATAGGCCCTGACTCTTGAAGGTTCCTTCACTTCAACACCACCACACTGGAGACCAAGCCTCCAGCACACAAACTTCCAAATCGTAGCAGTCTGACAGTTGCACTAAGATACAGTTAGTACAGGGAGGACTTTCTGCTGGGTGATAAAACACCAGAAAATCTATCTATATATCCAGGTCCAGAGCACAGTACCTATGAGGGGATAAGAAGTATTTTCTGAGTGACTGTCAAGTCATAGAATTGCCATTTTTGAAGCTCTGATGACCAGTACACACTGCTTTGCATTTTGGATGTTTAGAGCTAATGAAAACTTACCGGATGACTTCTCACATCCTTTAATTTTACAAGTGACCCAAATTGGTGGATTATTTACTCCAAAGGATTTCTAAACAATAGGTAGTCTCACCTTTACAGCACAAATGCGCACTTGCACTCTGGTTTTCCTCCACAAACATTTAGACTTTCATCTTTATTGGAAAATTGCTGCCATTGTTTCCTCTCTACAGCACCATTATTTATTCAAATCCCTGAGGTCGTGTTACGCAGGTCCTTCTGAAACACATCACTGCGAGTTACACATGTGCTATGAGGAGGGGAGAATGAACCTCTATGCGGCAGTCAAATTGGTTTCCTAAATGATGCTGCACGTTTTAACTGGAATGTGTGTAGTATTCTAGTGGAAAAATGGTGGGGGGGTGGTAAAGGGAAGGGTTCCTTTGGTTTTCAGGCTGTTAACTGTAATTAGCCTGGTTTCTCAGATGTAATTATCTTTCAGTCTCAAAGCAAACACCCTGGAGGAAATTGCACTGTTAAAGACAGCATGGCATTAAAAATAAATTATTACCCTGGTGCCTGCTATGGCTGCTTATGCTTTGCAATTTGTCAGGGTTTCCGTTAGCAAGCACTTGTTTAGGACTGAAGTTGTGCAGCCATGTTGTCACTGTACTACAGGAAAGGGACACTTGATTTGCTTAGTTGTAATAATCATGTGAAAATATAGCGCTATGGTGGTGAAGGCTGTGTTGTACCCTACACTCTCCTCACCCATTCCCATCACCAGAATGGCTCTTGGAATCAGGAAGAGAGAGTACTATAGGTTGTGGGTCCTCTTAAGCAGCAGACAAGGATGAATGTCTGGAGTCAAGCATCAGAATCCAAAGCTCAGGCAATTCAGACTTTTCACAGAAAAAATTTCAAATCGCTTGGAAATAACTGAGAGGAAAGAGGAAAATGCGAACTATTTTAGGAAAAAACACATATGAATTATCATCACTGGCTAGTCACAGAGCCTGGAAACATCATGGGGTTTGGAGGCAGAGACGGGGGGTTTTAACATATAATTGTACAGGCTGTACGCACCACACCAGCTTCCCACAGAGGACACAAGCAGAGGCTGACGTCCATGACTGCTCCTCGATCGAGGTGTGCCCATAGGGCTGTATCCACCTTGAGGAAGGGCAAATTTTTCTAATTTGTCTACTCCATAGGAATGCTTTAAAAATGTTTCTGCCCAGAATATTTTACAAAGTACTATATAGGCCACTGTTTATGGTCTGTGTGACCTTGCTTGAATTACTAATTCTCTCTGAGATGCAGCTTTCTCATGTATCAAAAGGATGGTAATAATAATAATAATAATAATTCCCAAGATTATCTAGAGAACTCAAAACTGAATCTGAAAGCATGTGCTCAATTGATATCAGCGTCTATGATAATGATAATTATGACCAGGACAATCATTATCAAGCATTCACCTGGATTTGGGCCGGCACCAAACACATGGACAACTATGGAGTCCCAAGACAGGCATGAAAACTTGGCTCTCTCTCTCACAGAGCTGAGGGTTTTGTTGGAGGGACAGTAATAGGTAATTAATTATGCTTTTAAGGGTTCTGTAGGGTAAAATTCCACAATCCTTGAAGTAATTTATCTTGGTTGTTAATTTAGTGATGGGACTAGTTTTTTTTAAATGTATCAGCAGAAATAAGGTGGGGGCCCTATAGAATTTGGAGCTGTGTATGTGGTAGTACAAATAGGGAGGAGATGGCAACAGTGAGATATGAGAAGATGGAAAGGTGATGTGGGAGCACAAAGAATGCTTTGACTAGCTAGAAAAATTTTCTTATCCTTCAATGAGCCAAGTTGATTTGTGGTAGAAATAATTTGAGTAGCTGAAGTCCATAGCTTTTTATTGCAAAAACCTAATTTTATCTCACATCTCTACTTTTCCCTTGTTACGTTTCATCCATACTTCTGATGTTTCACTGAATGAATTATGAAATTGCAGGCCAATTAAGTCTATATAGATTTATATCTCATCATCAGGAATATAAAGTTAAATTTGCTCTGAGCTATTAATGGCAGGTTATTAACAAAACACCCCCCCACCCAGTTTTATGATCTTTAATACTAGGGTGGAGTGTCTGCCTGAAGAATTTCCTGGGTTACCTTTATTTTGAGTGACTTCACCACCACTGGTCCAAAGGATGCTTGATTTAATTATTAAAGAATAAAATGTAGGAGGAAAGTTCAAAATTTCCTTTTTATACAAAGCCATGCCTTTTTTTTTTTTTTTTTTACTGGGAATCAAACTCAGGGCCTTGGGCCGGCCAAGCAGGTGTTGTGCCACTGAGCTACATCCCTGGCCCCACCATGCCATTATTTAACATAGCTTGAAAAGAATATTTTAGAGTCCAGACTAAAGCTAAATTTTCCTCTTTTTTTCCTCTCTCTTTCTCCTCCCTCCCCCTTCCCTTCTTTCCTCCTTCCCCTCTATCTTTCCTTCTCCTTTTGCTTTGAAAAAGGAAATTCTTTGTAAATAAAAAGTTCTTATTTAAAAAATATCAATGAATAAAAATTTATTTGTCTGAAAATGTGAGTGACAATGCAAATTACAACCTATTCTTCAAAGAAGTTAGAGAAAATAACCATGGGGATTTCTATTTATGGCAAGTTACCATAATTACTCAGAAAAGTGTCAAAACAAAACAAAACAAAACAAAAACAAATGCTTAGTTTGAGTATTGAATAAGATGAAATGAGTATCATTGTAAATGAATTGCAGGAAGTTTGAAAAAGAGAGATCTAAGAATCACAGCTTGAAGAAGCCAAAAACTAGAGTACAAGTATGCACATACTGTAGCTGACCTAGGAAAGGTTGTCAATGTTAATCAGATAGTTCAGTTTATTCCACAAAGAATAGGAGTTGAGGCATTGAGCATTAGATCCTTCCCCCATATAATCTCTTAAGGGCTATATCTTCAGTGAAAGAGTATTTGAAAATATCCACTCATTGGCAGAAAACAAAGCAAAACAAAATAAAACAACCAATCAAGCAAACAAAAATCACATAAGGATGCTTAGGTGGGTTTGCCTAGGGGAAACATGTCTTATGATAATTCATAAGCACAATTCTTTTATACTTACTTCCATGACCCAAGAAATTCAAGCAAAGAAGCTAGTGTAGAATTGGTCCCAGCAGTCCCAAGAAGGCTTTGTCTTAAGTCCAGAATGCACAGGATTCCTGCAATAAAAGGCCTGCCAAACTCGAGATCACAACCCACAATCAGAGCATACACAAGGAACAAATCTACCACAAGTGAGAGTCAGCAGAACTATAGAAGAATTAAGTCCCTAAATCTTCAGAATTATTGGATACAGTAGAGACACAAAGGAAAGATTAAAATATATGACACAAATATAGCCTATAAAGTTATCATCCAGATGAAGAATAAGCAAGTGAACTGAAAGTTTTAAAGAGAATACAAGGAAGGAAATATGAAAGCACGATTAAGAGATATGGAGAGTAGAATGAGAAGCCAGAGACATAAAATAGGGCTTTTTGGGGGATATAATAGAAAGAATGGGGTGAAAGTAATAATGTCTTGAGATTATCATGTAATGTCTTGAGAATTTTCCAAAATGTTAAAATACAGAAATCCTCAGATTTAGAATACACAGTATATTTTATTTTATTTTATTTTTTTGTGGGTTTCAGGGGTCGACTTCAGGACTTTGCACGCCAGCAGGCGCCCATGCTGCTGAGCGATATCACCGGCCCTTTTCTTGTATGCGGGTACCGGGAGTCGAACTCAGGACCTTGCACTTGCCAGGCAGGCGCTTATGCTACTGAGCTATCTCACCGGCCCCTACAGTATATTTTAAACATTTTAATTTTCAAGTAAAATGAATTCCACCTGCAGACACTTCTTACTGAGACTCAGAAACCTCAAAGACAAAGAAAAAACTATAAAAGCTACCAGAGAGCAAATAAAAATTATAAATTAAGCAAGGAAATATAAAGTACCACAAGAATCACAGAAACCAGAAGTGGGAACAACATCTACAACACGCTGAAAGAAAGTAATTGTTAACCTAGAATTTTACATCTAGCTACGCTATAATTCTATAATGAAGGTGAATGTCTTTATAGACATTTTCAGACAAAAGCAGTGTACAGGACTTATTGCTAAGAAACTTTTGCTAAAGGACTTTGTGGAATGAAAGTGTGAGACCCCGACTGCACATTGAAATTGTCAGAGGAGATTTAAAAGATTCTGATACCCTTAGAGATTTATATTTACTTGGCCTCAGGTACAGACTGGGTATTGGGATTTAAAAAATACCTCTCGGTGATACAAATTCGAGAACCACAGGAATAAAAAAAAAAATCCACTTATGAAGATTGAAGCTGAACCCGAGAAAGAATGATGAAAAAATGATTAAATATGGAGATAAATCTAAATATTCATTGACCAAATAAATAGAAAATAATATTGAGTAAGGGACTATAAAGGCAACAGAGAATTAAATTACTGGGCCAAAATAAGTAGGAAGTGGGGGTGTGATGGGAAGTTCAAGGCCTTTCATGTCCTTTTATTACTCACAAGGAGGGGAGATATATTAACTTTATTAAGTAACTATATAAAAAATTCATGGGTAAAGCTAAAATAGAATTTAACATGTGATTTCTAAACTGGAAGAGCTGTTCACGTGGCAGATGTCTGAAGGAATACAGAATGGAAGGCAGACTTAAACACATTTTTGACTTGTTTAGACGCATGGTGATAAGTCTCCATAAGAGCAGAGGAAGTGGAAATATGAGTGGGTGGGATAGTTTTGAGGTGCTACATATTAAGTCTGCTGTGACCTAGAGACTAATTTCCTTAGAGAATGTAGGCAGAAGGAATGCAACATACCCTAAACATAGTACCTCAAGGTTTTTAGCCACAGTGATAAGAAAATGAGGGTGAGAAGTTCATAAGTCAAGTGGCTGGATGGACTTGGGGGAAATGATGAAGACACATTTGGAGACACATTTAGGTGGTAATGCCTGGCAGCTGATCTGGGTCCTAGGGGAACAATGGCTCTGGAAGATGGAGAACAATCAAAACTGGCCATCTGAAAAGAAGATAGAGAGCTCAGGAGGGAGGGCAGAAGACTGAATGTGGGTATACACATTCAGGGAACACAGGGAGGAGGTTATATTAGAGAAGGAAAGAGATACTAACTAAAGGGGATTGTTTTCACTGGGATTATATTCAAAGCAAATCTTAAGATGCTGAAACAGCAAATATCTAAGTGTTTGTTTATATCTTTGCTTATCTTTTTATTAATGAATGTGAGATTGGTTAAAATGTCACCACTTACACTACTCTATTTTTAAGTAAAAAGAGAGGTTTGAATTGTTTTGAAAAGGAAAAGAAAATAAACAAGCAAACAACAACAAAAAAACCAGCTACCAGGGGAGAACTTCTGTGTTTTCCTTCTTTACTTTAAAGCTCATTTCACTTTGCCCAGCCTCAGTGCCACGGTGGACTTGTGGTAGATTAAAACTGGCTGGAATTCTTTGACACTTCTCTTAGCAAGAGATGAGGTCCTTGAATCTGAGCTGGTTTGTAACACCGTTGGCCAAATGAGTGTGAACACGAGACACTATGCCAGGTCTAGTCCTGAAGTTTAAGAAGACTGGCAGCTTCTGTCTCAGTCTCTTGTAGCCCTGAGTCACCATGCAAGGAACATAGTGATTTTCCTGAGGTCATTATGCTGTGAGAAGACCAAGCCATGTGCAGAAGACTTGGAGGATGCAACTCCGTAGAGGAGAGACCAAAAAACAGAGGTACCAGACAGATGAATAAAGAAACTACCTTGGAAGAGGAGCTTCCATCTCCAGATGCCACAGCTAAAAATATGTCAGTCAGAGATTAATAGCTCAGCTGAACTATTCTTATCCACAACAACCAGTAAAAACAAAACAAGAAAGATGTTTTAAACCACTCCATTTTGGAGTTTTTTTCTTAACACCAATAGATAATCAGAATAAGGTTGTTTCTTTCAAGAGCTTGTCACTTTAGGGATCTGGAGCCAGGACCTCCCATCTCTACTTGGCTTCATTTGTTTTCTCTCGTGCTGCTTCATTCTCTTTTCATTCCTCAAAATTTTTCCCTCAGTTATAAATACAGCTCAAAACATTTCCACATAATTTTGCTTTTGCCTCAGTCTGTTAGAATGCCCTTCGTTCTAATCAATTCTTTCAACGTCTTAATTATGAGAAGAGTAGTCTTCATTCATTCAGCCAGTTATTTATTCCTTGACCACTTACTCTGTGTCTTTTGAGTTTTGGTGATCAACAACCAGCCAAAGTGACATGGCTCTTACTCTTCTGGATCTTACAGTGTGATGAGGAGGTAGCAATCTATAAAATAGTAATATGAATGATTATGTAATTATAGTTAAAATAAATTGACAGAGCAAAAGAACATGATTATATAAAGAGCATACAGTGGAAGTAGTGAGGCAGACAGAAATCCAAAATCAAGGTGTTGGCAAGGTTAGTTCCTCTTTGGAGGTTCATCTGGTAAATCAGAATCAGGCCTCTCAGTTAGCGTCTGTTGCTGGCAGTCCTTGGTTTCATTTGGTTTGTAGCTGTGTAACTCCAGTCTCTGTCTCTATTACTATGTGCCATCTTCACTCTCTCTGTGTTTCTAGGTCTTCAGGTGGTGTCTTAGGTACTTTCTTGTTGCTGACACAATACCTGACACCCACAACTTAGAGGAGGAGAGGTTTATTTCGACTCACAGTTTGTCTCTATAAACAGAGTGGCAGAGGCACGTGGCAGAGGAGAAGAAGCTCATGACAAGGCCCCAGGAAGGAGAGAGAGAGAGAGGCAGAGAGAAACAGAGAGAGAGACAGAGACAGACAGAGACAGAGAGATAGAGAAGGAAGGGCCAGGAAGAGATAAACCCTCCTGGCCACACCCCAGTGACCCATCTCTTTTGACCAGATCCCACCCCCTAACAACAAGCCAGCTATAAACTCATCAGTGGACTAATCCGTTGATGATTATCATGCCTCCATGATCCAGTCACCTGCCAAAAGCCTCATCTATGATCACATGAGGCTTGGGGGCATCTATATATAAACCATAACAGATGGTTTCTTCCTCTTTATGCTCGTTTCTGTGTCTCTTCTAGTCTTCTAAGAACACTGTCATATTGGATTTAGGACCCACCTTATTACAATATAACTTCATATTAACTAATTACATCTGCAATGACTCTATTGCCAAAGAAGGTCATATTTTGTGGTTCCAGGAAGAACATGCATTTTGGGGAAGGGGACGTTATTTAACCCAGTACTACATTTGTCAGGAAACTCTGATGTCTCTTCTTGAAAAATGTGTCCAGAATCTGACTACTTCTCTGACCACTTCGCTTTCACCACTACCACCCTGACATAAGCCACACAAATTGTTGCAATAACCTCCCTACTTCTTCCCCGAGACCGCATTCCTCCTTCACACAAAACCTTCTGTAGGACATGCTAAAGATTAACTTAGGGGGGCTTTAAGCACCAACTTTCCGAAGTGTTCACTTCTCCTTCCCCATAAACAAAGTTTTTAAAAACCCACTGTGACAGTTAATCTTTGTTGCCAACTAGATTGGCTTGAGAGATTACTAAAGCACACTTTTTGGTATGTCTGGATGGGTCATGAGGACATGACTTCGGTGACAATACCTGGTCCTTGGCCCTTTCCTCCCTGGTGCTCTCCCCCTCTGCTCTGCTTCCTGGCTGCCATGAAGTGAGCAACTTTGCTCTGTCACGCCCTTCTGCCATGATGTTTTGCCTCACCTCAAACCCACAGCAGCGGAGCCAGCCAACCAAGGCCTGAAACCTCTGAAACCATGAGAAAAATAAGCCATTTCTTCCTTTACATTGTGTGTGTCAGGCATTTAGTGCCAGTAAAGGAAAAGTTGACCAATACATCCTCTCACTTCTGGGTAGAAGTCCTTATACTGACCTAGAAGGTTCTCCATGTGTCTGTCACCTTTTTGATCTTGTCTCACACTACCCTCCTACTCCACTCCAGCCATACTCACCTCCCTGGTGCCCCTTGAACATGCCAGTAGTGTCCCTGTCTCGAGGACAGGGGACTGGTTTGGCAGCCACTGTCAGATCACAGGGACTGTGTTATATTTTATATGTTTTACTGTAGAAGATTACACACTTTCTTATTTTTCTCCTTCCCCCAAAATTTCCTCTCAATGAATGTAGCTATTTGTTTGTTTGCTTGATGTGCATTTATAGAGAGGTAGCAACATGTTGGAATTAACCTGAGTGTACACAGCCTTCCCACTGCTGGCCCATCTGTGTGCTGAGGGAAATCCAAACCCCAGCCTCATTTCAGACAATTTCCAAGAGACACAAAGACATGAAATCGGGCTTTCTCCCTCGATTGGAAAAAACAGGCTGGACTCCAATAACAAACATGAATTAATTAGTGTCAAGAAGTTCAAGTTCAAACACCAGTGAGGTTTGGGGTGTAGACTTTCAAGATGCCAGCTGCAGATGAAAACTGCTAAGTCTTAAGAAATCCTCTTTGTGTGAGCCCTGTCCTTTTCCAGGGTATTTGGTTCTAGACTACAAAGTGGTATTTCTGTGTGGTTTCCCAGTGGTCCTGCAGTTGGGGAAGAAGGAGCTGTTCCAGGCTGAAGGCATTTGCACGGGCATCAACAGTCTGTGACCCTTTCTTTATTCAAGGAGGTTAGAAAGTTAGCTGACTATTTCATTTGATTTGCCTTTCTTGCCACTTGTAGTATGAGTTTTATTTATTAAAATCTCATCAGCCTAGTGGAATGAATGAGAATCAGTGAAACTAAATTATGGACTTTTTTGCTTATAATATAGACAGTTTTAAAAGAATGCAGTTTTTACTTTAGATAGCACAGCAATCCACACTTACTGCTAAGTGCTTTTGAACTGACATTCGTCTAAGCCTGCTTTAATGAACAGATAACTCATTTATAATTAGCAGTGCCAATTAATTGGCATGGAAACAATTAAAGTGATTAAAGTGCTAAGGTTCTTAAGAACAGTTTTTCCTAAGTAGGTTATAGACAAACCCTGCCTGACCCTGCATATTGTTTACATGATTTAATTGCTGAAGAAGACTTTCACTGTATATGGCACATGAGGAGATTTTAACTCAGCCTCGGTCAGCAATCTCCATTTGGTATTAAGAAGTCCTCTTTCTGTGAGCCCTGTCTCTTCCAGGGTATTTTGTTCTGGACTACAAAGTGGCATTTCAGTGTGGTTTCCCAATGATCCTGCATCTGGGATAGAGGGCGCTTTTTACAAGTTTGACATTTTTACAGCCCTCTGACATGTAACAGAGATTGCGCAATATTTATCTTCTTGTGTCTGGCTACTTCTACTTAACATCCATGTTGTTACAAATGATGAGATTCCCTTATGTTTCATGGCCAAATAGTATTCCATTGTGTATATATATACATCACATTTTCTTTATCTATTCATTATGGGCTTTTATTTTAAATAGGTGCAAATTCTTTTCATTGAAGATAAAGTCTGCATCCTTTTCTCTTGAAACAGGTTGGGCTGTGGTCTGTAACCAATACATTGTACTGGAAATGACATTGTGTGGCTGCTGAGCCTCAGCCAAAACAGACACTGTAGTGACTGCCTTGTCCATGGGGACTCTCCGTTTTGAGGCCCTGAGTGGCCACACAAATGGTCAAACCCTCAGAGACTGCCATGTTTTGAGGACACGCAGGTCACATGGCATGATGAGGTTTGTGTAGGTGGTCCGACTGACAGCCCAAGTTGGGAGCCTTAGCAACATCAGCCAGCGTTAACATCAGCCAGTGTCAACACCAGACATACGAGAAAGAGCCTGAGGGGGGGGTGCAGGCCCCACCGTGAGTCACCTTCACTGGTAATGGAGGCTCCAGTCATGAAGCAGCAGAGACGAGCCATCGCTGCTGTGCTCTTTCTAAAATATGGATCCACAAAAGGTATGAGCATAATAAAATGGTCATTGTTTCATGCCAGTGAATTCGTTTTGTTTTGTTGTGCACCAATAGTAATCAGAATAAATATTTTTTCCTTCGAGGTTTTATACAATATCTAGCTCTTCTTTTCCCTCCATTTGCATGCTTTTTTGGTTTATTTATTTATTTATTTATTTATTTATTTATTTATTTTTCGGTATTGCTATATAGTTCAGGCTGGCCTTGAATTCATGTATGAAGCCTAGTTTGGCTTGAACTTGTGCTCCTCTTGTTTCAGTTTCCTAAGTGCTGGAATTACAGGTGTGCTCCATTGTGCCTCTGTTTTATCCTTAAATGCTTGCTCCTACACTATTTGTATTTGTTGATTTTTTTTTTATAACATTTCCCTCAAGCTCACTGAAAATGGTTGGAATTTAAATCCTCTTTGAGAAATTACTAACTCCAAAGTGTCTCAGTTGTCTTGGTGGTAGGAGAACCACGTCTATCTTACAGCCTTGTTAGGATCAGAGATATTGTAGGAAAGAACTTGGAAAGAGGAAGCACCCACTAAATAAATGGCCAATAGCATTAGAAATTTTCAGAAATAAGTTATGTAACTCCAAACCTTGGTTTCCTGTTTGTACATAGCACATTGCTCTAATTAGGAGTGGAAGTGTTCCCAAAGGGAATTCAGTATGTGTACCAGAAACCAAATCAAACAGATTAAAAGCAAACCAAGATAGAACAGCCTCAAACTGCATTAGTCAACTTTCCACTGCTGTGACAAAATACCTAGGAAAAATAATTTAAAGGAAGAAAGATTTATTTTGGTTTGTGGTTTCAGAGGTTTTAGTCCATGGTTTGCTAGCTCCATTATTTTGGGCCTGAGATGAGGCAGAACATAAAGTGGCAGAAGAAAGTTTTTCATCTCATAGTAGCCAGGAAATAGAGGAAAGAGCTTGAAAAAACCAGAGAGGATACACAGTGCCCGAGGTCACATCCTTCATCCTACTCCCTTCATCTAGATTTTACCTCCTGCTTCTATCACCTCCCAACAATGCCATGAAATTATGATTTCATCAATGGATTAACCCACTTACTGAAGTTAGAGCCTTCATGATCCTATCACTTCTTCAAAAGCCCACCAACTGGCACCCAAGCCTTTACAACAGGAGTTTCAGGGGACATTTCAAGTTCAGATCATAACAACCATCATCTTTGCATGAGGTTGGAAAAAAACAGCAGCAACCAAACCAAACCAAACCAAACCAAACCAAACCAAACCAAACCAAACCAAACAAACCAAACCAAGCCAATATAAAACAACCCCAAATTCTCATAATGGTTACTTTTGTCTGGGGAAATTTGTAAATTATAGAGACTAGATACTCAGCAGAACCCCTTGTGAGGCTGGTCTCTGGCACATCCTCTCCTCTGGAAAGAAAGGTCCACCCATTCCTTGGCTGAGCTATGTTTACTTTCTAGAAAGGTACATTCACTACATCAGAGACTTTTGACATTTTGATAGGCCAAGGTGAGTTTTAGAAGCTACAGACTTCCTTCACAAAAAAGAACACCTTCTTTCTCCCACAGTATTTTGCCTGTCACTTTAGGTGTTACAAAAACTGCATCACACTAAAGAAGTCTATAGGAATCAGAGCAGTTCGCTTTGTGATCCAGAGGTAGCAACTTTAGTTCTTACTATAACAGGGAGCTGCCATTTTTGACTGTGTGTGAATGTCACCCTGTAAGCAAGGAAGTCAGTACCTGTTGGACATGTACTGCAAATCATACTCTGCCCAAGGGGCTTCACATATCTTATGTAATTCTCAGGAAAACCCAGTTTGATCTCTATTGTAAGACTGAGAGAAATGATTTTTCCAGTGTCTTGTAACTAATAAGTAGAGTGGCCCAGTAGAGTAGAGTGAGAGATTCTAGCATCCTACATTTATTTATTTCTTTCTATTTGTGTCTGGGGTGCTGACTGAGATCTACTTCTGCAAACAGATCATGTCTGAAGAACTGTAGTTCTAGGATTTCTGTTTTAATTTCTATACCCTTTTCATCCCTACTACCTCTGGCCTTCTTTTCTGCCAGAGTACAGCTTGGGGTAGGGGTGGAGGGCTTACTTTATTGCTGGCCAGGCTTAAGAGAAGTAGTAAAAGGCAGAAGAGAGATCTAGGGCCTTGGGATCTTTGTGCTTGCTAATTCTTTTAACCCAAAAATATATTCATAGAATAAATATTAAAAGATGGAAAATAATATTTCATGCACCAGGACCCTGAAAGCAAGCAGAGGTAGCAATTCTAATATCAGACATGGTAAACTTCAAGCTAAAACTGATTAGAAGAGACAAAGAAGGTCACTATATACTAGTTGATGAAACAATCCAACAAGAAGAGATCACACTGATAAACATATATGTACCAAATACTGGAGCACCTATCTTCATAAAACAAAAACTGCTGAATTTAAAAGACAAAATAAACATTAACACAATCATCGTAGGGATTTTGACATCCCACTTTCTGAAGGAGATAGATCAACTAAACAAAAAATCAATAAAGAAATATCAGCGCTGAACCACACCCTTGAACATATGGACTTAGTAGCAATTTACAGAGCATTCCATCACTTTACAACAGAGTATACATTCTATTCAGCAGCACATGGTACTTTTTCCAAAATAGGTCATATACTAGTCCATGAAGCCTGCTTAAGTAAATACAAAGTAATTGAAATTATCCCATGTATACTATCAGACCACTGTGCAATGAAAATAGAAATCAATGACAAGAAATTTCAGGAAAGACAAAAACTCCTGGAAAATTAACAACGTGCTCCTAAACAACCAATGACCTACAAAAGAAATCAAAGAAGAAATTAAAAAATTTCTGGAAGTTAATGACAATGACTGTACAATTCACCAAAACCTCTAGGACACTATGAAAGTAGTTCTAAGAGGAAAATTCATTGCAATCAATGCTCACATTAGGAAAACAGAGTAAGCCCAAATAAATAACCTTATGAGAAATGGTAAGATGCTTGAGAAACAACAACAAACCGGCCCCAATCCAAAATTAAGGAAGGAAATTATAAAGATGAAAGTAGAAATCACTGAAATTGAGACAAAAAACAAATCAAAGAATTGAAGAGCTGGTTCTTTGAAAGAATAAATAAAATAAATAAGCCCTTAGCCAGATTTACCAAGAGAAAGAGAGAAAAGACATCAATGCAATTAGAAATGAAAAAGGTGAAATCATAACAGACACTGTCAAAATCCAGAAGATAGTAACTACTTTGAAAAATTATATTCCAGCAAATTAGCAAATTTTAAAGAAATGGACAGATTTCTAGGTGCATACAAATTACCAAAACTAACACAAGAAGATGCTTAACAACTCAATAAAAGTAATGAAACTGACACGGTAATAAAGAATCTATCAACTAAAAAAAGCCTGGGACCTGATGAATTCACTGCTGAATTCTACAAAACCTTTAAGGATGTTATATCACCAATACTCCTCAAGCTCTTCTAAGAAATTGAAAGGGATGGAGTGCTCCCAAATTCATTTACGGAAGACAGCGTCACCCTGATTCCAAAAACTGGACAAAGACCCAACTAAAATAGAGAACTATTGACCAACCTCTTTAACAATAATAGATGCAAAAATCCTCAACATACATTAGCAAACAGAATGCAGCATATTATCAGAAAGCTGACACACCATTATCAAGTCAGTTTCATCCCAGAGAAGCAAGGATGGTTCAACATATGTAAGACTATAAATGTAATATATCACACAAACAGCAGCAAGGTAAAAAAACCACATGATCATATCAATAGATGCAGAAAAGACTTTCCACAAAATCCAACACCGCTTCATAATAAAAACTCTGAAGAAAACAAGTATAGAAGGGCCATACCTGAATATGGTAAAGATTATCTATGACAAATCAATAGTCGGTATCATATTAAATGGGGGAAAACTAAAAGCATTCCTCCTAAAATCAGGAACAAGACAAGAATATCAACTATCACCACTTGTATTTGATGTAGTACTTGAAACATTAGCCAGAACAATCAGGCAAAAGAAAGAACAGGGATACATGCAGGGAAGGAAGAATTCAAATTATCATTACAGTGGTACCTCAGTTCATGAAAGTTTTTGTTTACAAACAATTTGGTTCCCAAACAGAAGTGCTTGGCAAAATTTTGTTTTTGTTTGCAAACTCTACATCAGGTGACAAACACGACCACAGCAATCTTTCCCACACAAACACAAATGTGGTCTTTTCTAAACTTGTAGAACAAATTAAATTTGTGAAGCAAGGTACCACTATATTTGCAGATGAGAAGATACTCTACATAGAAGACCCAAAGAATTCCACCAAAAAACTTTTAAATTAGTAACCAACTTCAGCAACATAACAGGATAAAAGATCGACACACAAAAATCATTAGCATTTGTGTACACCAATAATAAACTGGATGAGAAGGAATTTATGAAAACAATACCATTCATAGTAGTGTCAAGAAAAATGAAATACCTAGGAATTAACCTAACCAAGGAACTGAAAGACCTCTACAAAGAAAACTATAGTACTCTAAAACAGGAGACTGAAGAGGACACCAGAAAATAGAAAGATTTCTGCTGCCTGCTCCTCGAAAGACAGAAACAATATTGTCAAAAAGGCCATACTCCCAAAACTGTTATACAGATTCTATGCAATCCCAATCAAAATACCAACAGCATTCCTCACAGAACTAGATAAAATGATCCTAAAATTCATATGGAACCAGAAAGACCTAGAATAGCAAAGTAAAGGGGCAACAAGAGCAAAGCGGACCTTGCAACACCTGACTTTAAGCTATACTACAAAGCAATAGTGATGAAAATGGCATGATACTGGAACAAAAACAGATCTGTGGATCAATGGAACAGAATCGAGGGTACAGAAATATCTCCAGACACTTTCAGCTACTGGATATTTGAGAAAGGGGCCAAAAGCATAAGTTGGAGGAAAGATAGATTATTCAATAAGTGGTGGTGGGAAAACTGGTTATCTGTTCACAGAAGATTGAACCTGGGCCTTTATCTCTCACCATATACTAAATTAAAATAAAAATGAATTGAAGAAGTAAACATTAAAACAGAAACATTAAACCTATTAGAAGATAAAATACGTAAAACACTTGAAGACATAGGTGTAGGAAAGGGTTTTCTAAACAGAAACTCAATTGTGCAAGAAATAACAGCAAGAATCACCAAATGGGATTATGTCAGACTAAAAGCTTCTGTACAGCAAAAGAATCAACCTACAGAATGGGAAAATTTTTTGCCAGCTACTTCTCAAACAGAGGACTAATATCTAGAATATATAAAGAACTCAAAAAAGGTAAATCACCTAAAATTAAAAACCCAGTCAATAAATGGGCAAGAGAAATGAACAGGCACTCCACAGAGGAAGAAATACAAATGGTCGGCAAATATATGAAAAAATGTTCAACATCTCTGGCCATTAGAAAAATGCAAACTAAAGCAACAGTAAGATTCCATCTTACTTCAGAAAGAATGGCAATCATTAGGAAATCAAACAATAACAAATGCTGGCATGGCTGTGGTAAAAAAGGATCCCTCCTTCATTGCTGGTGGGATTGTAAACTAGTACAACTTCTATGGAAATCAGGATGGAGATCTGTCAAAGAACTGAAATTAGAAATTCCATATGTCCCAGCTATCCTCCTTTTAGGTATCTTCCCCAGAAAGCTTAAGACATCATACTACAGCAATATATGATTGCCAGTGTTTATAGCAGCATAATTTATAATAGTTAAATCCTGGAAGCAGCCTGTATACCCATCAAGAGATGATTGGATAAAGAAAATGTGGTATCTACATATAATGGAATACTACTTGGTTATAAAGAATGACAAATTTAAGACATTTGTAGGAAGATGGTTGCACCTGGGAAATATAATGTTGAGTGAAATAAAGAGACACACAAGCTTAAATACCCTATGGTATCTCTTACTTGAGTGAGGCCAAGTACAAACAAAGAGAATAATAAAGGATGGATGGAAGGGGACAAGGGGATGGGTCTCTTGCAATAGAGAAGTGGTCCAAGGGAACAAGGGGAGGGGTGAGGAGGAGGGGAGGGGAAATGAGTAGAATAAAAATATGCCATACACAGAATTCTAGTAACCTCAGTGAATGTAAATATTATATGCCTCAACATGAGCTAAGATTAATAATAACACAAATGAAAACTGGAATAAGAGAATTAGAGGAGAAGGGAGGGAAAGGGGAGGGGAAGGGAAGGGGATTATAAAAAACAAACAAGCTGTAGTATGTACACGTGCCCACTCCCCAGGATGATCATAAACTACAGGTATTGCAAATATGTACTAAAAAATAATAAAAAAGTTAAAAATAAGATAGGCAGGCAAAACATTTCAATACTTATTTTACAAGTGCAGATACAGAACTTCTCCCAGGAAATTGAATTCCCAAGTCTTCATATTCTGGTTCCAGGTCTTTCCCCATCATATTCTGGATGTCTCCCTTAGAGAAAAAGGGCAAGAAATGCCTTGGCCTGAATTTACAGAATGAAATACAATGGCTTAGAGCATTTAGTAATAAGTCATTGTGACTGGATGATGGCTGTCTTTGCTGATGTTCCAGGAAACAGCCACTGGAAATGTAGCCAGTGTAGAACAGGCAGTAATATGTGAAATTATAACCTGAGATCACATAATGGGAATGGCTTTTGATAAGAACTATAGTGAAGAGAATACAGAAGGCTAAGAATTTAAAACATTTCCACTAACACTCTTCAAAACCAACATTATCTAACTTCAGACGACCTATACTGGTTCTTCAGCTGAAATATCCCTCCAGTAGAGAAAGGCAATTCATCAAACAACCTGAGCTGGAAAGTAATTCTCTGAAAGAACATCCAGTTTCCCTGGCTCATATTCTCTGCTCACCCAGAAGAGAACTTGCAATTTGGCCTCTTGATGAGTAGTGTAGGTTCTCTTAGTGATGACCTTCCTGCTGGGACCTAATGTGGGACATTGGTCTATCAATCACTTTCTGGAGAGTTCGGCTCCCACAGTGCAAACTTTTTTTGCCTAATCACCTCCACTGGAACCAAGAGAGATCCTGAGCTTTTTCAGATGCATATTTTTAGCTTTGAGTCTACATTTTGGTGCAGTCGCACTTAGAAGTTCTTCACCAGAAGAAGGCAGAATCTTTCTCACCGTAGGGCTTTGGGACCTCACAGGGATTGTAATTGTTTTGTGTAGGAACCCACATGTCCATCTTGTCCTAAACCTTAAAACAGAGACTTCAAAAAGCATGAGTTTGAGCAAGACTCTTGTGGAAACATTTTTGAGCCCAACCTCAGTATGAGAAACTTGAACTTAGGATGGTACTTGGAACAGATATGGAACAAACATTCTTATTACCAGGTTAGGTGTCTGAGAGGCTTCTTTGGGTATCCTGAGGCTTTGATGGAGGGCACCTACATGGGTAGCCTGAAGAAGCAGGGCAGGAGATCAGTAGGCAGCCTGGTAGTGTATCTTTTGGGCAACAACTAATTAGGCTCTGGGACAGATGGAGAGGTGGTCCTCACAGGAGGAGGAGAAGAGAAAGTTTTCACTGGTCTGGAGGCTGGGATGTTGGTGAAGATGCCACTCATCCTTGGCTCCTGGGTGCTCCTTGGAGCTCCTTCCTGTGGTCTACTCAGCCTTGACAGTGTCGCTTTTCTATTGTTGGCAATTCTCTGAGCTTGGTTGGGCTGGGGGGTGGAATCCCTAATCAGTGGAGGTAACAGTCTGAGATTCCATCATGAAGAGGTCACAAAGTAAGTGGACCCAGGATTTAGGTTTACTGGGACTCAGCAATCCAGACAGATGGAGAAGGGGTAGAAGCTGGACTGTCTGCCTGCAGAGGCAGTGCATTACACAATGTCTGTCCTGCCGGCAAACAGGGATTGTGAGCACAGGCACAGTTAGGGGAGGGACTGTGTCACTTGGTGGCTGATGCTGGGTGAAAGTATGTGCCACCTAAGTCAGATGGGTGTCTGTGTCGGGACTCCATGCCATTTGTTGGGATTAAATGAGATAATTTAATATATAGTAAAATAATCTTTATACTGTAATTGGTAAGTGTTTAACAATGAGAGCCACTGTCATCACCATTATCATCATTGTCATCGCCATCATCATCATCTCTCAATAATACTTCCTTTTCTCCTTCTCCATGTAGCAGTCAGAAAGTCTAATAGTTTGTTATAGAAATCATAGTAAATTGTACTGCAATCACACTCAGTCCAATGTTAGTTCATATGGTAGAGGCTGGGCCCTCTGTGGGATCTCAAAACTAGAAGAGTTCATGAAGACCAAGCTTCATGTCCTCAAGGTCAAGGATAGGCAGGTATTGTGCATGTGTTAATTAGGATGATGCAGACATTAGAGAGGGTTGCAGGCCATGAGGACCTGGAGAGCTTGTGTTATATGCAAGGACAGCGGCTGCTCAACTCTGACAGTTGCCATAGGAGATGTGGTCCCAGGGATTCTAGCTCTACTGATTATTTAGAGAAGACAGAAACCCAAATTTCCAAGTGAAATTTTAGTTTTTAAAATAATATAAGCCAAACAAAAGCGTATGCAGGTGATATGGGACTCAACTCTCAGTCTGCCATACTCTTCTCTGAAGCAGCAATCCCATCTCTAGCCCTCCTGCCTGGGAGCATCTGGAAAACATCCATGGGTTGATCTGATTGTCCTTCCAAAGTTCTATCTCTATGGCAGCATTGTCAAGTCCCCAAAGTTGTAAATTTGGAGCAGGGTGGGTCGATAGTGCTGTAACTGCAGCCACCTACAATTGCTTGTCTGCTGGTTCAACAATAACTGGATTGAATTCAGATCCTTGACTGCATCTGACCCTGGGTCTGAACATATTTATGGACAGCTGGGGGAGTTAGTGTTCCTCTTTGCCGTTGATGCCAAGTCAGAGCTTAGCCTCCTAAAACCTATAGAAAACAGGAGCCAGTGTTAAACCACAAACCCTAGGCAGTGCTGAAATGTAAATGCAGGACCAGCTACATGTATGCTGGGCCTATGTATTTACATATACCTCACAGTTGGTATTATGCTCTGCTCTTGCTTTCTTGAAGTTCTTAATTTTTTTTTTTGTGGGTACCGGGGGGTCGACCTCAGGACCTCGCACGCCAGCAGGCGCCCATGCTGCTGAGTGATATCACCGGCCCTTTTTTCGTATGTGGGTTCCGGGAGTCGAACTCAGGCCCTCACGCTTGCCAGGCAGGCGCGTAGGCTGGTGAGCCATCTCACCAGCCCAGTTCTTAATTTTTGAACAAGGGAGACTGTGCTTTCATTTTACACCAGCCTCACAAATTATGTATCTGTCCTGCTTAAGTCTGATTAGAGCTGGAACCATATCACATAAGTAGATTTTTCTTTTGGTGTGGGTACCTCCAGAAACTTGATTGATACGTGATTTTATGTGAGATGAAGCAATACCTATGGAAACTACAGAGCATGAAAATGGTTTCCTGACCATTATAAAAGAATATTCTTTTTTTTTTTGTGGGTACCAGGGGGACGACCTCAGGACCTCACGTGCCAACAGGCACCCGTGCCGCTGAGTGATATCACCGGCCCCTTTTTCGTATGTGGGTTCCGGGAGTCGAACTCGGGCCTTCGCGCTTGCAAGGCAGGCGCTTAAGCCGCTGAGCCGTCTCACCGGCCCTAAAAGAATATTCTTTACTGCTTTGTGATGAGTGGAGAAGGTGGAGAACAGGTCCATTTTCTATGATACAGCCACCTCCCAGGTGCTGGAATAGCGTTAGATATTTAGACAGAGGAGGTGCAAGCAGCCATGGGAATATCTGTAGTAAAGGCTGCTATGCTAAAATCAGAGGGATGTGGAGAGTAGATAATATCCCTGTATGAGAAAAGCCAGGAGGTTCAGATTTTTTTCCTGATCATTTTCAGGTCAACAAAATCCTACAGTAGTAACTGAGGAGTGGGTTTGTGCTAGACGTTAGAACAGTTTTACTAATACATTTTAGTTGGCTCTGCAAGATCAAAACACAGAGCACCAGGGCCGGTGAGATGGCTCAGCGGCTTAAGCGCCTGCCCGGCAAGCGCAAGGGCCCAAGTTCGACTCCCGGATCCCACATACGAAAAAGGGGCCGGTGATATCGCTCAGCGGCACGGGTGCCTGCTGGCGCGCGAGGTCCTGAGGTCGACCCCCCGGTACCCACAAAAAAAAAAAACAAAAAACAAAAAACAAAACAAAACAAAAAAAAACACAGAGCACCAAACAGCTCACTGAACCTCTGCACTAGATTCACTGGTGCTGGTACCATAATTAATTGTAGTTCTATTGCTTCTTTATTCCAATATATATATGGTCTGCTGCAGAAATATCAATTGTGGGACTTCAGGTACAATGGGAGGATCCAACAGAGCATCCTTAAAAGTGAGGGCTTTTTCTTCATGCTTTGGTGTTAGGATTTTAATAAAGGATTTAGGGGTTGTGGTGCAAAACTTTCTTAGTAAGAAAGGAAACAGTACTGAAGGAACCATATGATATTAATGCCCTCTCTGAGTTACAGGCTGTTGCTGAATGAAGAATTTGTTGGCAAATTTGGCAAACTAGATAGGATGACTAACCGATGATGACTACGATACCCACTGACCTGGGTTCCATCAACAAAGCAAGTGTCTCCTTGGATAGTCATCTCCTTCTTCCTTAAACTCTAGCACCCAGATCTTTGGGACCAGAGCTACGTTAACTGTATAGATGAATTTTGGGGAGACTTGACATCTTTATGGCAGTAAATTCTCCTCCCCAAGAACATAGTGTGTTTCTCAGCTGATTCAATTATTATTTTATCTACCTTAGTGAAAATTTCTGCTGTGTAGTCTATCCAGTCTCTATTTTGTTATATTAGCTGTAGCAGATTACTATAGCTGACAGATCAGAAGCCTCAAACTCGAAGGCCCTGACCATGGTATTATCACACCTCTTCAGCAGGGTTGGCTGATGAACCTTGAAAAATTTAGAGATCTTCTCATACACTCAAGATTCTGTGAAGGAGAATAGGCAAGGAAAAAATGCTACCTTTTCAGCACCCCCTCATCAGAAAGGTGACTCAATATCTCATTGCACTGAGACTTTCACTGTAGGAGTTGTCATAAGAGACACTGAAATGTCTGAGAAAATGCCACCAGCAGAGTGTAGTTCTTAGACAACTAAAGTGATTCTCACAGTAAGCTACCTCTGGTCACTCAGAGGAGCTTTCTAGTGAATAACTGATAAGTTATTTATGCATATCTTGTAGGCAGTTCTATTATGGGCAGCAAAGAATAGAAAAAATGGTATAAAACCTGTCCTTGGTGTTAGCTTAAGTGCTTTGTGTCACTACTTTGGTCCTAAGAGGCATTCAGATTAGCCTCAGCTCATTGGCCAGGATTGTTATTTGTTTACCATTTTTTTTGAGACAGGGTCTTACTATGTAGTTCAGGGTGGTCTTGAACTCACTATGTAGTCCAGGATGGCCTTGAACTTGTGGCAATCTTCCTGCCTCAGCCTCCTGACTAGGATTACAGGTGTGCACTACCACACCCAGTTGGCCAGGATTGTTATTGTTCACATAATTCCCTTGGACTTCTTCCTTATTGACCAAGGTGGAGTCTGTGCAACCATTAGCATAAGCTGCTGTGTTTGGATCAATATCTGGGTCAACTTGAAAGGTCAGTGCAAATGCTAGGGGGCTGACATTTTGCTGTGGGAAGAGGATCTAGGGATGGAGGGACAGGGGAGGGAGGGAAGAGGAAAGGGAAGTAAAAAAGGTTAAGATTTGGCATGTATATATACCAACTCCCCATGATGAATGTATTCATTATGTATCACAAACACGTACCTATATATAAAAGAAAGGTCAGTGCAAACACTGAAAGAGAAAGCTACCTGGTTCTCTAGGATAAACCCTGAGGGCTATGGGATTCATTCAGTTGGCTGAGTCTAGAACTCTAAGGGGCACAGTTGAGATCAAGACTGCAAGTTGCTCTTATCCGCTTACTTGGAGTTTGTTGATGTTGGATTTTATTAGATGCCATCTGAGACAAATTGAATGGATTTGGTCTCAGCTTCTCCAGATCTGATTGACTGGAGTGGCCAGCAGGGTAGTGTAGTCATGGACTGTTCTCCAGATGACAAGATGCTGAGAAATGAGGAGTAGGTATTATTGGAGGCAGTCTTCCCTGGGTCTCTTGCATTTCCTCACAGCTCATGAGTAAGGCACTCACTTCCCCTTTGGTTTGGTCTCTTCTGAAGAATGCTTGTATAGAGACTAGCTTTGCAAGATGATGTCTCCTTCTATGCAAATGACAGGTTTGCTCATAGCCTTAGAAGATAGTGTCTTTAGTGTCTTCCTGTAGCCTAGAGCAAAGGGAAACACTGCTTAAATCCATTATAAAAGATTTGGATTCCCTAAGCTCAGGATTCTTCCTATTGTGTGTGTAGCAGTCATCTGGCTGTTCTAGCATGTCACACTGTGGGAACTGAGGTTTGGGGAACTGGTGCAAAAATGATGATACACTGGGTACTACTGCTTTGAGTAGCAAGATGATCTTTCATCTTTGACTCAGGAAACTCATGTTTTCTACAGAATAACTCATTAACCTGTAAGAAGAGTAAATTCTTAGACACTGTTAACTTCTTGACCCACTCCTAGCAGTCACCATCAGCAATTGGAGTTGGTACATGAGATGAATTCAGTTTTCTCTCATTGCTCAGATCCTGTGAAGAGGGCAGTGGGCATGTGATAGATCAGAGAAGGCCTGGACAGCAGGTCAACAACAGTGGTGGTGTACCATGTCTAGCACAGCTCTCGAAATTTTCAGGGTGAAGGGTGGTGGAGGATGAAGAAATAAAGGCAAGAGTCAGAATATAGAAAGCTGAGGTCAGGTGGAGCCTCCTCTCCTGGTGGGAGAAAAAGGACTGCTCAACAACTGCAGTGTGTTTATTTATACACTTGGCAGGTTGATATCATGTGACACCCCTCTGCCTATCAACTTGTTTGCTTGGCTTGCCTCAGGCTCTACATGTTCTCAGGGCTGGCTTTGCTCTAGCTCTGCATGTGTGATCCATCTCCAGCTTCAGCCACTCGCCACAGTGGTGGTGGTGGGGAGAGGGGGCAGAAAATCACTGGGCATGGCCACAACAATAGGGTCTTAGAAGATCATTTTGTCCTCAGCTGTGCCACAGAGAGTTTTCACTAAGTATGAAATGGGACTTAGCCCTGACTTCTTTCTGTTTTATTTAATAAGAGTAGTTTTGTTGGATCTGTCTTCAGTCTTGCTAATGATTGGCCAGCCTGCCATGAGAAGATCCAGGAAAACTTATCATCTTCTTTGAGCCTGTTTTTGTGCCCCTTTCTCTTTCCCTGGTTCCCTTTTTACTTAATGAAAATCTCTTTTCATGGAAGAGCCCATTAATGGTTAAGGTTGATTCAGATTAGTATTGTTATTTCTCTTGGAGAACATTCATTGAACCTTAGCCATATTTTTGTAAGGAAAGGCTTTTATACATGGAAGAAATCTACAGCATTTTAGAGCAGGCAGAGATATTTAGAAGGATTTCCTGGTGCCCTTATATTGTACTGTGTAAGCACACTTCTAGTTTCTTTATCTAATTGGTAGGGGTGCTAATGATTGACTCCCTGGTACTCTTTTCCCCATAAATAATCCTCAGCCTCCTAAAACAAAGTTAGACTAACCTAAAACTGTAAAGAAAATGAATTTAAGAATACATGACCTTTTAGAGCCTTTTACAAATCTCTACTGACTGGCAAACCTCAGATCTTAATTTTCATGCTGAGGGGTTCTTTTCAGAAACTTATAGAACATCTGAAGGGAGAATGTTAAGCAACCTTCTCCTAATTAACTTGGCCCATTTTTGAAGAAATGGGAATGATTATCTCAGAGATTAATTAAGATTGCTAAAGGTGATAGTAGACCAGAACCTAAAAGTTCTCGTACGTTCCTCTCTCCTGGATGAGAATGAACGTATCATGGGAAAAAGGGCAGAGGTTATTAAAATGAGTGAGGTCATTGCCTTTTACAGGTCAATGACACCCTTTCACTTTGTGGTGGCAGGTAAGAAAGAGAAGTCTTCACTGCCTTCACGTTTGGAGTATATAGTGCATTCCCTAATACACCATGAAATATCATCTTAATGAATTAGTGTTAAACGCAATGCTTATCAGGGTCATGTACAGAATGCCTGGAAGTCCACGGCTGCTCCTGCCAGTGACATCAGAATCACCAAGGGAAAGTAGTTAACCTCCAGTGCCTCATTTCTAAAGATTTATCAGCCTTGAAAGATGCAGGGGAGGAATGCCACTGAAACTACTGTATTTTTATTTTCGATTAGGAAGAAAAAGATATTGTCCTCTGGTCCTTAAAAGCTCTGGGGCTTTTGGGTTGGAAGTGATGGATCCTGGAACAACACAGGAGCTGGATCTTTCTAGTTGAATGTGACTTTGAGGTCACATGGAACCCAGGACAGGGATCAGGAGCAGGCTTGTGAGGTTCAATTCTCATTCTTGCCTCCTGCCTGGGAGTCAGCAATTCAGAAAGGGCTTTATTCTTCCACAGTGATTGGCTAGAAGGAGCCGTGCTCCATGGGGGACACTATCTTTCCCTGGCTTTCTTTTTTTTTTTTTATGTGGGTACTGGGAGTCGACCTCAGGGCCTTATGCTTGCCAGCAAGTGCTTGTGCTGCTGAGTGATATCACCGGCCCTTTTTTTTCCCCTTTATGTGGGTTCTGGGAGTCGAACTCAGGACCTCGCACTTGCCAGGCAGGTGCTTATGCCTCTGAGCTATCTCACCGGCCTTTCCTGGCTTTCTTATGTGCTTGGATAGCTCAAGGATGGCGTTGTACCCTGTGCTTACTAATAGAACTAATTTTGCTCAGGTGCTGGGCCTTTCCTTGTCCCAAAAGGTAAATCCCTATTAGTACAGATCAACTATATTAATTACATTTTCATTTTCAGTAATTATTTTAGAAATAAACATATGATGCTATTCTAGCCAATAAACTAGAAGTGAAGTTTGTGTGGGGGGTATGTTTCTGAGAATATTTCTCTTTCTCTTAAAAAAATGATGTTCTCTGTCCAGGCCTCCTGGCATTGTTGTGTAAGTGTTATGGTTTGTGTCTGGATGTCCCCCCAAAGTCTCATGCAGTCATGGGGGCAGGTTTCTAGAGTTTGTGATCGATTCATGGTTCAATCCTGGGATTATGGGTGAGAGTGCTACATCCACCCTAGTCTTCTCTCCTTGCTCCTCCCCTTTTGCTCTTGTTGCTTTTTCTGTTTTCTGCCACCATGAACTGTTGCCCTCTGCCATGTGCCACTCTGCCTTGGAGCCAGCTGAGTATGGACTGAAACCTCCACAAACTGTGAGCTAAATAAACCTTTCCCTCTTTAATTTTGGGTGTTGAGTATTTTGTCTCAGCAATGAGAGAAAAGTAACCAATACAGTAAGGATGAGATACTTGGAGCTGCAGCAGCCATTTGCCACCTTGAAAACTCAAACTTGAAGACAAAGGACAAAATGCTTAGGATGGCAGAGCCAAAGATGGGTAGGGACAATCTGTGTCCTGGATGACATGATCGAACCACGGAATTGTTCTGAATACACCCCAGTTCCAAACTTCATGTTATGTAAGATAGGTGTTCTTATTGTCAAAGCCTCTTTGAGTTGTGTGTTGTATTACAAGCAGCTGAACAGATTCTGAGCTGACATACAGTAGTCCTTCCTCCTTTCCTCCTTTCCCCTTTCCTCAACTTGCTCTCCCTTAGGAAGACATTTCCTAATAAACGGTTGGCACCTACAAGCTCAAGCACCCACGTGGATCCCACGGTGCTTGTCCTGCTTTGAGAAAGTGTTTAGGACAGGTCCTCCAAGCCTCTGTAATCACCACGTGGCTCAGAAGGGAACACCTTTAAACTGGCGAACTAACAAGTGGCAGATTCACTCTTACTTTGGGCTGGAGCAAGTTGTTCATGAAATTTCAGAGAAATGACAAGGGCCTGGGCTCTTTGGCAGCACAGCACACCTCATGGTGGCCCATTTTCACTTGCCTATCTGTCTGATTCTCTGATTGGGGACACAGTGTTTCACCCTGTAGGATTCTTCTTGGTTGATATTGCTCACCTGGGGTTGGGGGTTAGGTCACTGTAAGAATGAGAAAACCTTAAGACATTTCATTCCCTAACGCATTTTGAATTTTCTTCCTCAAATTAGAAAAACAAGAAAATAAATCCCCCATATATTTCTGAATTTTTTCTTCTCTAGTCTTCATATCTCTAAATATGTCAAACATGATAATTTTATGAGCAACCAAGTTATACATAATACATTTTATGTTCTTAAATATATCAAGTGATTTCAGATCTGCAAAGGATGATAAAAAACAAGAACAGATAGTGCCCAATTTGTTAATTAATTTTGGAATGTAATGTTTTTAAGTGGTTTGCTTGAATTTAGAATGCTTTTTTGTATAGAAACAATGGTGGTTGTGTAGCAGAAAATAGCCCCCTAGCAGCGAGTATACTTCAGTTTCTTAGTTGCCCAGGTAATAGTTCCTGTTCCAGTTCCGGTTACTTCTGTCCCTTAGAAATGGCTGGTCTCTGTGAGGCATAGCTGGTCACTATGATGCACATTGTATAAACCAATCCCCAATTGAAAAGCCATTCTGTCTCTGTACTTCCTGCTTGCTTATCCCATATAAGCACCAGAAATCAGAGCCTGATATTTTGGGAATGACACTAATTAGTGCCCATTGATGTAAATAAATGTGCCGCCAAATCCTGGGTGTCATTTTGGTGTTTCTGCTTGCTGTTGCATCTGGTGTGTCAGATGGAAAGACCAACCGTGCTGATCTCTTTGATCACCAGTCGTGGCCCTTGCAGACAGAGCAAGGACCTCTCCAGGTCCTGACGGTAAGGTGTGCCCTTGAGATTTCTCGAGTCCCTTTGGAGGTCTGGAGGAGTATTCCTGGCTCCCCACTTGAGCAGCTCACATTGGACCCCAAAACGAGGAGGATGCAGTCTGTCTGTCTGTCTGTCTGTCTGCCTGCCTGCCTGATTCCAGTAAGACCTCCATGGGCACCTCAGTTTGTCAGTCTGTCAGTCCTACTCAGTTTGAGGAGAAGAAGAGCTTTATAAACTATTGTTAGTTAAAGCCACCCTCAAGGAAAGAGGGGTTGGAATGTTTAACCTCTGGGCACCTACTGAATGATTGTGTGAGTGGCACAGACATCGTAAGCAATAGACTGCTCCGTTTGTGCACCAAGAATGGGACGCACTGGTCTCAGTGGCCGATTGGGCTCTCACGTGTCGTTCCATGGCAATTGACATATGGCATAATGGAGGCCTCAAACCCTCCTTTGCTAAGTTGTGCCTAAGTCCCTGCGAGGGGCACAGCCAGGCAGACATATGAATTCTCTCTCTCTCTCTTTCTGAGGGGCACCCACCCTTTGTCTGTTGTGCCATCATTTAAGGGTACAGAACACACAGGTGGGAAGTCAGAAATGGGAATTAATTAGTCAAAACCCACAGTCCCTGACTGCAGAATAAAGGGCTTTTATGGAGTTAAAAATGAAACCAAACCACTCCCTGCATCTCAAAGGAAAAAAAAAAAAAAAAAGAAAAAAGGGAAAAAAGAGGCCCATTCTTCCTGAGAATTCTGCTTTGGCACCTTCATTGGATAGATTCACTCCCCACTCCTGACTCATTAACTTCCAGCCAATTGAACTGGCTCCAGCCAGCCATTGCCTACATTCACCACACAGCATCCCCATCCCCCCGAGACTCACCTATCCTGGTCAAATGGCATAATCTAACGCCCACCTGAGATGACTGTCAATAATTTCTTGTGAGTTCCACATTTTGACTAAGGAAAAATTTGACTGTCAGCCCTGACAAATGAATTGTACCCTGTCAGGCCTGAATAGATAGGACAGGCCAAGCTCTATCAAATTTGGCCTCTGAGAGCCTGTGTTCATTGCAAAAGTCAGGGGCAAAACTGTTACTCTCCTGGTAGACAATGGAACAGAACTCTCTGCCTTCAAAAGTTCCCTCTGTCAAAAAATTACCATTACTGGGACAACTGGGACTCTTGCCTCTTGCCCCTTCTGCCAGGCACAAACTTACTGTCTGGAAGGACATCTCCTCACACCAAGGCAGTCAGCCTCCCTCTTGTTTAAACCTGCACATTCAACTTTGACTGTTCCCTGAGAGAAAGATGATGCCTGCATCAGCCTGAGACAGATAAACACAATTCTGAAGTTCTGAAAACTCTCCTCCTAGAGGTATAAACTAAAGACTCACCTCCGGGCCTGGACACCAACCATGCCACCTCACCATGACCCCTGTTGCTATCAGATGTCACAGAAAGCACAAACAGGCATCCAGCCACACGTCAGCCTGATAGACTATTAATCACCTTGGGCAAGATCTCTGTCCTGTCAACAATGCAGCCATCACCTTACTCTCTGCAGTTCCTGACCCATACACCTTTTTTAGACTGTTCTAGATTTAAAAGATCCCTCACTCTGCTTGCAAGTTGCTCCCATATGCCCTTTCTACTGGGAAAATCCTGAGACAAAAGGCCAGTTCATAGGGACTCAGTTGCCATTAGGGGGTTAAAAACTCTCCTACTATTTTTGGGGAGGCTCTGATGACAGATTTGGCTCCATCATGGTCCCCTGAGCAAACAGTATAAGCTGTCAAAATGCTAAAATACACCTCTCCTGCCTGTAAAGCCAGTTCAAGATCTCTGAGCTGCCAGTGCTACCATGATTGCCCTCTGTATACATTACCGCAGTCTTCTGCCACCCACAACCTGCTGGTACACCTGCCTGGACCTCAAGAATGCCTTCTTCTGCCTTCAGTTGGCTCCTGTCAGCCAGCCCTTCTTCTCAACTGACCTAGACTCAACCTCCTAGAGGTTCAAAAACTTGTTTCCTCTTAGAAAAAGCATTTCTTATTAATGACACTCAAGCTGCCTGCTGGAAAAACACAAAAGCTCTGCTACAATATCTGGCAGAAACTGGTTACAAGAAAGAAACTCCACAAATTTCTTGGAGCTGCTGGCTTCTATCTGCTTACTCATACTGTCAGTCTCTGTGAGCACCCAATGGTCTCCAAGGGCTGCCTCCCCACTTTGCCTCCACACTCTAACAGCCTCTGTTCTTCTGATCAAGAAAGCTGTCAAGCTCACCTTAGACCAAGACCTAACTGTCCAAGTGCCATATGCTGTACTGGGATGAACTGTTCTAAAAATCGAACCCCTGACAGATGCTGAGCACACCCTGTTTAATGGATGGAAGTAGCTCTGATAGGAATGAAGTCCAATAAGCTAGATATGCTGTGGTCACTTGGACAAAACTGTTTTGGCCAAAACTCTCCTGCAGGGATGATCTGTGCAACAGACTGCTTCCTGCTGCTGTTTGGAAACCTACCACCAACAACACAAAATAATCTGGTCCAGAGGCCTAAGCCCCCTCTGGGGATCCAACTGACTGAAACATCAACCCCAGTACCAGACCTGCCCCCACTGTGTATTCTGCAAGCTCAAGCCACTGCACTGGCACCCATACCCCTGCAGCCAGCTCATTATTCAATGTCTGTGTACCCTACCGGTACTGAGAAGACAATAAAAGTTTGTAGGATCCTGCTGTAAAAAATCATCCTGAGATATGGCCTACCCTTGATCATTGGCAGTGACAACAGGCCTGCATTTGTAGCATTTGTAACTCAAAAACTAGATTAAATAAAAACTACATATAACATACAGAACACAAAGCTCTAAAAAAGTTAAAAACAGCTTGTAACCAGTTAAAAGACCAGTTATATCTGTAGACATTCCTGCACACACATATAACCCAGGTGCATATTAACTACTTCTACAAGTTTCAGAAATCCAGGCTTAGATCCACTGAAAAATTTACATGGACCACATAGCTCACTCTGAATAGACAATGCACTCAAAGCCCTGCTCTGGTCACTCTGGATGCTGACCAGTCAACACATGGCTGAAGCCTGAGGATATTGTTCACAGGATTGCTCCATACCTATTCCCCTTGATTTTTGTGTATGTTCAAGCTGCTTACTCCAGTCCTTGCTTCCCTGCCCCCCTGCTAGCTGTGGTCTTTGCCTTAAACTCTATAGACAGTTGCCCCAAGAGAATAAAACAATCAATCAAACACTTGACCAAGATTTGATGAGCATCCAAGACACATTGGACACTCTCCTAGATCAGATTAATGCCTTCACTCCCTTGTGAGAGTCATCTTAGGGGGAAAACCTATCATAAGTGAAACAAACCACAAACTCCTGGTGGAAATGCTTTCAGTCATGGGGACTTTGGATAGGGCCCATCCTAAGATCACTGACAACTCTAATATTACTGCTTCTAGTTGGGGCCTTGTCTTAGAATATTACATGTAGTATACCCAGCAAAAATTTGCCAGGGAAGCTAAAAGAGGGGGTAACTGTAGCAGAAAATGACCCCCAAGGCAGTATACTTCAGTTTCTTAGTTGTCCAGGTAATAGTTTCTCTTCCAGTTCTGGTTGCTTCTGTCTCTTAGAAACAGCTGGTCACTGTGATGCATAGCTGGTCACTATGATGCACATTGTATAAACCAACCCCCAATTGACAAGCCATTCTGCCTCTGTACTTCCTGCTTGCTTATCCCATATAAGCCCTAGACCACCAGAGATCAGGGCCTGATATTCTGGGAATGATCTCGATGCCCATTGTTGTAAGTAAATCTGCCTCCAAATCCTGGGGGTCCTTTCGGTGTTTCTGCTTGCCATTGCAGTTGAGTTCCAAGTGTGGCTCACAGAACCCCACATAATCCACAATGTGCTGTAGCTTCATTATGTACTAACCATATTAATAAAGTTAGTGCTTGCTGAGTATCTTCTGTATGTGACTCTTCTGGTCTTTATGTTATCTCGATGATTTAATTCTCACAAGAACTCTATGTCAAATGCAATCAAAACTCAGATAGGTTGGCTAACTTACCCAAGGGCACACAGCATGTGTATGATAAAACCAGGACACTGTGGTCTCCCTGGCTCCAGAGTTGGTTGTTTTCACATTCACCCTGCCCTCCCCATGGAGCTAAATTACCATCTTCATAACATTTCTATGGAAAAATGCATTCTGAATTCCATCTGCAATGCCAAGAGCACATCTCCAGCCCTGGCTCTCAGCCCCACTTTGCCCTTCCAATCTTCCTATTTTTCATCACAGTAACAAAGGTGTGTATGTGTGTGTGTGTGCATGCGTGCAACATGATAGAAAAAAAGGATAAGTCAGTGTGAAAAGTTGGCTTTGCATGAACCCCATGGCATCCTGTGCCAGACAGCCTGTGTCCATTTCTGGTTTTCCCATCCACTGGCTCCCCTAACCCCATGGGGTGGCTGAGCTGGAGATACTGCACCCACTACTAACCATATTCTTGTTGCTTTTACCATCTGTTTATAGACCAACCATGGGCACAGGCTTGATAAAGAGGCTTGGTGATCTTTCAAATCCCAGTTTGGATCAGAATTTCACTTTGTAGGGCCAGGGATATAGCTCAGCGGTACAGCACCTGCCTGGCAAGTGTGAGATCTTGAGTTCGATTCCCAGTGCAACAAATTTTTTTTTGTTTCACTTTGTAAACATTTGATAAAATGTGGTTTTCAAACAAACATAGTGAGATTTCTGATGGCCTCTCATTCCTCCCAAGTGGCATTCCAGGGGCTGAGAACATCATAGCTTCCTTCATGCCTCATCTCACTCACTCCCCTCAGCCCTTGTCTTTGTCTCCAGATCAGCCATCCTTTAGCCATGGGTTGCTCTCTTCTTTCACTAATGCTTCTGTAAGTGTTGGGAACCCTGTAAAATCTGTCACTATGTCTTAGTGCCTCCAGTTGGCCTGCATCTCACCCAATGTGCTGTCATGGTTTTGTATTTAAAAAAATATACTAGTCAGGCTTTGTAGTTTCCTTTGACAGCAAGTTTGAACCCACCCTTCTTCCCTAAAAGCAAGGTCCAATTTCTCCTGTTACCCTGCAACTCTCTTTTTATGCATGCTTTACTGCTTCCAAGAAGACCTTAAACTATGCTTCTTACCTTCAATAATTATTAATATTACATTGAGGATTCATCATTTAATTTATGCAACATTTTGGACCTGTTATTATGCTTATTTTCCTTTCATTTCCTAGATTTCCACCTTCTTTTCAGTTCTCCTTACCCAAGGGAAAAATAAGTCAGGAAAAAGCAAAACACAACACCTGGACCAAGGGAAGAGCTTGCAGCTGATTGGCTAAGAAGAGAGGCTTCTGACCTCTGTGGACTCCCATGGTCCCATTTTTTTTTTTTTGTGCATACCAGGGGTCAACCTCCCGACCTCGCATGCCAGCAGGCGCCCGTGCCGCTGAGCGATATCACTGGCCCTTTTTTCGTATGTGGGTTCCGGGAGTCGAGCTCGGGCCCTCACGCTTGCCAGGCAGGCGCTTACGCTGCTGAGCCATCTCACTGGCCCGCCATGGTCCCATTTTCACAGATAGTTGGAAACTGGCTTTATGGAGTGGAAATGACATGAAAAATAAAATAGACAATATTAACATAATTGACACTGAAAATACATACAATCTGATAAATGCTTGGCTAAGAAATTATCCAGAATTTTTAGGAAAGAATGATTTAAAATGATTGCCAATATGAATGAAAAGTATTCCCTTTGGGAGCTGAGCATCCACTGTCTCCACAGACCTTCATTTCCATTAGTTGATTAATTAATTCATTAACACCTTGTAGAGCACAGGATATTGACTCCATATGGCAAGGAACAGGCAGTTTGATTTCTTCAGAAAAATTCTCTTATATGGAAGCACAGAAATAGTAAATAATTAAGCTCTGGGCTGCCTTGTTGTGATCTTTTATTGATCAAGGCAGAGATTTGAGAGTAGGAAGGCTTTAGGCACTCGCTCTAACCTGACTCTATTTGCCCCATGATGACATGTTACTGTGAGGCGCTTGTTCTTATTATAAAGCCTTTAAGGAAGAAAACAAGCCCACAACATGTGCATGGCTTGAGTTACTTCTGTCTGAGGTTAATCGCCCCAGTCTTGAAGACCAGGCATTTTCTTGTGGACTCCCAGGAGGGTGGAGGAAGTGAGATGATGAGTGCTTCTTGCTGCCTTCTGCCTCCTGGCTTCATTAAACTGGGTTTTAATGCCTTTTTTTCTCCTAATAAAGCTATTAGGACAATGACTTATGATTGTGCTGCTCAGAGAGATCTCCAGGGAATGAAGGCGGGGGCCTGAACAGAGGGCTTGAGTGTGGATCAATGGCAGAGAAAGTGGTCTGAGTATTTCTGCAGGGTGAGATTTTTGCTGCTTCTCTCCCTGGGCACCATGATGACCCTGGCTGTCATCCCTGCTCACCGCCCAGCAAACATTTCCTTCCCCCACCCTCCCCGGCAAACTCAGTGGGAGGGAAAGCCAAAGGGTGGGATCATTAGCTGCCTCCTCCTCCAGTCCTTTCCATTCTCACCTCCTCCAGTTCTCTTCATTTCTTTCTTTCTCTACTACTCTTCTCTTTTCTGCGAAGCTTCTTGAAGGAATTATCTCTACCCACTATCTCCATATTCTTACCTCGTGGCACCTCCCGACGGGAACTTTCATGCCTCTTTTGTAGCTGCCTCTGAGTGATAAAGCTTGCCTCACTCCTCTGCAGGTAAATCTAATGGACACTGTGATTTATCTTTTGTTGGGAGGTTTGGAAATTGTCCATAACCCTCCCTTCATTATCCCCTACTTTCGGTTTTCTGGCCCCTCTTCACAGTGTTTTGTGCTTGTTCCCTGGGGACACCCACAAAGCTGTGATGCTCAGACCCCTCTGGAAAGGGGATTGCTGCCTAATCGAGACTCCTTCAGGATTCTCCTCAACTTTGGGCTAACGTCTTGCTGTTCTTGATTGGCCCTGTCTAATGACCATGGAGGGTTCATCATTTCTCACTGCGCTGGGACCCCTCTAACAGGAATCTCTCTTCTCTGTTGGGTGGTAGAGGCTATCAGGTACTTTGCAGTCTGACCACTCCCCTGCCCCATCTTGCTTCTGCCTGTTTCTTTTCTTGAGTGTTGCTCCTCAGTATAACTCTGTCTCAATGTCTGTCTCCTGGAGGATGAAGTGACACATTCCTTGTACTCCGTGGTTGCTCCTACTTCTTGTCAGCATCTTAAATTTTAGTATTTCAGAGGTGTTGGTCTAGGTGTCCTTTTCTTCTCAGCTTACTCTTTGTTCTTTGCCATAACCTTTTTCTCCTCAATGTCATTCACACTGCCCCACACTGGCAACATCCAAGTCTCTCTCTCAGATGGTGTCTCTCCCCAAGCTTCAAGTCTGTGTATCTCTGTTTTGCTGGTCTCTGGATGCCCTGCAAGTACCACAAACAACATGTGCAAAACAGAACTCGTCAACCCCAATCCTTTATTCCTTAATTGAAGAAAATGATCTTCCCATATTGTCTATCTTGGGTAGTGGTACTGAGCGAAGGACTAAATCTCTGTGCAATTTCTCTGTCCCCAGTATTGTCATATGCTTACTGTGAGAGATACTGAATTGTTAGAGCTGTCTTTGTTCTGGCTGAGATCACTGCACTACTTCCTGACTTGTCTTTCTGTCCCTAATCCCACCTTATTCAACTCATTTTCTAACCCACAGTCAGAGTGGACTTAAAGCACAAACCTGGTATTCTTTCCCCCTAAACTCCTTTCCACAGCTGTGCCCCACTCCTTAAGATAAAGTCAAACATCTCAGAACGGTTTTAGGAAATGGTTCTCAAAGCACAGTCTCTGGACCTGCTGCATTAGGATCACCCAGGAACACATTAGAAATGCAAATTCTCAGACTGCAGCATAACCCCTTCTGCTTTCCTGCACTCCCCCATCCTTCTGCTCTGACCACACTGAATAACTTACCTGCCCAATATAAGGTTCCCTCTGCTAATCACTGATGTGTTTTGAAGAATCAGTAGATGCATCACCTCCTCCAGGAAGCCTCCTCTGACACTTGCCTAGCTGAGTTCAGTGTCTTTCCTCTGTGTGATCGTGGTTCCCTATTCTTTGTTCGATCACAGCCCTTATCTTATTGTTTTATAATTGCTGCATTTCCTGCTAGACTGTGAAGTTGAGAGATTGTGTTTCATCTCTGACTCTCTGGGGGTTGGCTCACTGCCAGGCCCAGAGAAGGGGTGTGGTAATGGCATCCTGATGGAATAGTACTAAGTCCCTGCCTTTTCTGAAGTTGCCTGAAGATGGTGGCACTGTCAGTTGCCCAAACAGGTGTATCCTGCCTCCTCCAGCAGCTGTCTGTGCCTCTAGACGTCTACCCCCAAAATAGTGGGGCCAGAGTTTGATCTCATCCTGTCTGTTTCCCTTTAGCCCTGGGGAGCTGATATTAGCATGTGCTAATTGGATGATGGCATTGAGTTTGACTGGCCTTGTAAATGTGTGCACAGGCAGCAAGTAGAGCACAGTTCAAACAGAATCATCTTGGAAATGCTTGGATTCTCTCAGCTAAGCAGCTTGACTCTGCCCTCCTGGGGACTTGGCATCAGTCTGCCAAGCTCTTATCAACGAGACCCTGCCTCAGAAATCAGCTGTGCAGAGGAGATGGTAGAGGCTGCTGTTGCTGCTGCTGCTGTTATGTCCTCCCAGATTGTGTAACTCCAAATGGTCTTATTTTGTCCATCTTATCAGTGGGCAGCATTCAAGTTAGTCATGTTCTGCCAAGTACTTCATGTACAAGCCTTGCTGAATGAGTCTGATTTGAAAGCACAGGATATCAGGTATGCAGCTGGAAATGCAGAAGGAGGAGACTGAGGGGGAGCACTGGTCTTTTTAGGCAGTCTGGGAGCCCAAAGAAGGACTGTCCAGGTTGCAGAGACAGACAAAAAGTGAAGTGGAGAAAGGTTACTTCTTCGTCTAAGGAGAGTCATGCTTCTCCTTCCGTCTTAGTTATTTTTCTTTTTGCTGAGAAAAGATACCCAACACCCACAAGTTAAAGGAGGAAAGGCATATTTCATCTTATTGTTTGTAGAAGTTTCAGTCCATAGTTGGCTGGCTCCAAGGCAGGGTAGCATGGCAGAGAGGCATCGCAGAGGAGAAACAGTCCATGGCAGAGCAGGCAGCAGGGCAGCAAGCAGCAAGCAGCAGAAGTGAGCCTGCCTTTCCCCTTTAGCCCAGGCTACAAACCTTTTGGGTGGTGCTACCCACTCCTGGAATGTGGATTCTGTCTTCAGCAAATCCAGTCAGCCATACCCAGAACTATGCTAATTCCAATCAGTGGACTAATTTAGTATCACACACCCTTAATCCCAGTATCACACACCCTAGATCAAGGATCAGACACCCATGATCCAGCCACCTTCAAAAGTCCCACCTATGAGCACTTGAGGCTTTGGGGAGACACTAGATACAAGCCATAACACCCTCCCCTACTCCAGTATCAGCAGCTCCTGCCTCTTCAAGTAGTCCAGCATGCTACAGCAAGAGGAGGTCCAGAAGACAGACTGTGGCAAATTTGAGTTTGATGGGCAAATTTGTTTCCTTGGGATGCTCATGTCATGTCATTGTAGTTGCCAAAGGGATGGCTATAGCTCATCAGTCATCCCTCAGATGACTGGTCCTTTCTCTCTTTGGGGGTCAAGAACCCCTTTGAGAATGTGATGGCAATTATCTCCCCCAAAGGAACAATTCCCCACGGGTGCATAGTTTTTGTTCTCATTTCAGGTGGTCTGTGGGATCCTCAGAGATTGTCCATTAACCTAGGAGTCTGTAGATTGTTGGTAAGGACTCTGTGCTGTAGTTGCTTCTGGTCTTGCTGTACTAGTCTTCTTCTCCATTGGCTTTTTGTCTTAAGCCCCACAAAGAATGCTTCCCTTCTCAGTGCCTACATAGCAAGTGGCTCTTCAAAGCAAAGCACCTCAGTATCCAAAATCAAGTCAGCTTGGATTATTCTCCCGGGTCCCTATCCTGGCTTCCCACTCAGTGCTGGGTGACCTGTGGACTGATTGATCAACTATGCTGAACATCGTTTTCCTTGGTGATAAGTGATCTGCTCTGTGGGGTAATGGTGAGAATTTAACAAGGCCCTGCATCTCAATGCTGTCTGTGGGGACTGACACTGGGGGACACTTGGCCTTTTATTCTCTGTGCTCTTGTTGCTTGCACAGGGTCTGTGCACACTAGGTACAGTATTCAATTAACATTGGTGAAAAAGAGAAGGAATAATTAGGCTAACATGGAGATATTTGTGTACTTACAAGAGTTTGCTAAGTGTGATGAGGCTAGCAGCAGTAAAAGGGGAGTAGCCTTGGCTTTAGTGTCTCTGTCCTGTCAGGGTCCTGGTTTTCTTCTAAAGATGGAGAGCTGGTCACTCAACCCGGGACCTCTCAGGGATGGATAAAATGACATAATGTGAAAAGCATAGCAAGGAGACAAACCCTGGCTCTGGAGCCAGAAATGTGTTCAAAGATATCCTCTGACTTTCATCTGACTTTGGGCAAACTTCATTTCTCAAGGCCTCAGTTTCCTCGAATGAAATGATATCTGTCTCACGAGACTCCTGTGAAGATTAGATTAAGTCAAATATAGAAAAAATTTAGCACATAAAAGATGTGGAAAAAGTGGGAGCTATAATTATCACTGTAAACTGTGGATAGCAGAGCAAATGTGAGTTCTGAAAATCAGTGTGTTCTTGCTCAGTTTGGGGTTAGATCATCCCCAGCCTTAGCACAGTCACCTGCAGCCATGCCTGACATAAGGCTCTAAATTGAGACCGTTTTGAATTCAAATCTTGGCTTTTCCACTAACTTACTGGGTGACTTGGAGAAATCAGTTAACCTCTCTGATCCCTGGCTTCTTAATCTGAAATAGAGATAATACTACCTACCTCATGGTTACTTTATTGTGAAGATCAATTGGGAGAATGGATATAGCACCATTTAGCATTTGGCATGGAACAAGTGCTCTGTAACTGGCAGATTTATTATTGTCTGGGGGAAGAAATGGGGCTCTATACTTTAAGCCTTACCCTACGCTCACATGCATACCAGGCAACAGAGCCTTAGCTTCTTGAGGAATTATTTTGTTTTGCTTTTGTTTTACAGTGAAGTCTGGTCAGTGTAATAGAGCCCACAGCCGGCCTGGTGTGGGCCAGGCCAAGAGAATGGTTGAGCCCATAGACTCCAGGTTCATGGGGACCCTGTGTAGGCAGGACAGCATGCTGCTTGGAGCTTGCTCTGTTGGAGATGCTCTGTGCATGTTTCCTGGATAGCTGGTTCTTTCCCTTGCTAGTCCTTGGAACTCCTGCCAGCTATGGTTTCCCTCCTAAGTATCCTACCTAGGAGGGGAAGCATACCTCAGGCTCCCTGAAGGAAGAGGCCGTGTGGATCCAGAACTTGATGCAGCCCAGATACTACAGGGGAGCCTCCTCCCTCCCCTCACCCCTGGCACCTCCTCTCCAGCCCAGGGAGCTGCTGCACTCCCTTCATATTCATTGCCACTTGGAGCTGCACCTTTTCTCTGGGCTGTTCAGGGATGTGCATCACCATGGAAACACTAGAGGTGAAATTACTCAAGTGTTGGCAAGCAGAGTTTCTCTCCAGAGCTTAGAAAAATGGAGAGAGCAGGCTTGTGGTGTCACAGAAAGGAAAGATGCCCTTAAAAAACCCGAACATTCTCAATTCCATTTGGGGACTTTCCCTTTAAATAAAAGCTGCACAATAAATGAAAGAGAAATGTTTTCAGTCTCTAGATTGGCTACCCCAGAGAGTCCACTTGGAAAGGACATGCCAATTCTTTCTGGCTTTCCTAACCTGCTACATCTTATAGATTGGATGACACATTGTCTGGGAAGAAACCAGGTGATAGCTCAGAGTTGGTATTTGAAAGCATCGAAGCTGGAGGCCAGAAGGGTAGACCTTTGTGCCCAGTGACCATCTCTGGCCCTTTGCCTGATTTTTGGGCTGATAACAAACTTGCTAAATGAGTATCTGACAGACTCATGGTGGCTGCCGTCAGCTCACCTGGGGGGTTGTGAGATAAACGGTACCCGTTCCTGCTCGCAAGCTGCTCGCTGCCCTCAGACATTTGAGTCTGGTTCTGGAAATGATTTGGGCAAGAAGGATTATGCAACTCGGGCTGCCTGGGCTTGGGCAGGGGAGGAGAGCAGATTATGGGAGGGTGTGGGTGGTGCTGCAGTTGGGTGGGCTAGGAGAGATTGGGGAAGACTTTGGCTGGTTGGGGGGATCTGAGCATGCCCATGGCTAAGAATCCCATGGCTTGAAAGAGACCATGGTGTGGACCTTTTGGTAATTCTAGCTCAGTTTCAGGTTTGTATGATGTTTTCTTTCCTTGTTTCCCTCCATTGGGGAAAAAGAGCAATGATAATACTTCCTCTTCCTTCAGTCAGAGCAGTTTGGAACACATTATGTAAAGGCTTGCTTGCCTGCCTGCCTTTTCCCCTCCACTCCCCCATACTCATTGAGTGCCTGCCACACACCAGGCACTAAGCTGGAACCTAGGTTACGGCATTCATGGAAATAACCATAAGCCAGGAAGTTAGAATGAGAATATCACGGATAAAGACTCTTTTATAGCAAAAGACCAGTGCTTTCAACAAATTACTCTATGTAAGCACTTCTAACTTTTCTGTTTTTATCAGGGACTTCTAATTCATCAAAAAATATTAAAGCAGACAAGTAGACATGCACACGTGCATGCTCCCCCAATTGGCCTTGAAATTAAGGAAAATATTCTACTTTTCTAGATGGCAACAGACAGATCTATAAAAATTTCATCTAATTTATTTCATTCTGTACTGTTAGGGAAGGCTTTTAACTTCTTAGTGCCTTAGTTTCTCCACATTAAACTTCCATCAGAACAATGGAGACATTCTATATCTTGCAGTTCTAACATGGGAAGAGCTAAGGTTCAAGATGTTGGCATGAGGGGTCAGGGGCACTCCTCCTGGTATCTGACTTAGGGATGGCACTTCCACAGACTACCCAGTAGATGGTAGCTTCTGGAGTGGTGCAGGGGGCTTTGCAGGGCAAGGTTTTAGAGGTTGGTGGGGATTAAGCTCCAACTAGCAGGCAGGATGAGAAGACCTGTTCCAAGGGGTACAACAAGTCCAGACTGAGTCAGGCAGGTGATATGAGTATCATGCTATTGACGTAGCAAAATGACTTTGCCAGAATTTCAGTGACAATCAAAGTGATGGTCGACAGGAGCCAAGGGGTGAACAGGAACTCATCGAGATAAAACAAGGCCATTTGGAAGAATTCCAGAAAACCACCAAATAGGGAGATCCAAGGTCCTCCTGCCATTCTGTGGGTGGGGACTATTTATCCACAGTCTTGGGAAAAAACTAGCAAAATAGCACTGTGTATGTTTCACTACTTAGTGAGATCCTGGGTCATACGGGGTTCCTGTTTGATATGTGAATTTTCATATTAAGGGACTCAGAGATAGAATTGCAAAGATGTGAGAGGACTAGAAATAATTTTGCCATCTATACCTCTGCTGAGCAGCATGTCTTCTTTCTGCTTCTGGTGGAGGCTAAAGCTCATCCAAACATCTCCTCTTCTTCTTGGCCACACAGCCCAACCTTCCTTCCAGTTAGGCATAACCATGTGATTGGGTTCCGGTCAGTGGCAGGTGAGCCTGCACAAGACATCCCAAGTACAATCCTCTACAATCTTTCCCTTTTTGCTGGTGTGCTGTAGATCAGCACAGTGGCCTTGGAAGCCACATGTTGAAGCACAAGATGGAAATTGTGTGGGTCCCTAAATCACTTCTCAGAGGAGACCTGCTAAGCAGGAACATTCATTTAGGACTTTATAAAAGTAGAAAATAATACTATTGGGTCTGAGCCAGCATACATATTTAGGTTTGCTATCTCAATAACCAGTACCTTAACTAAAATACTATTAGCACTGAGTTTTTCCTACTACGGTCATAGCTGACTTCTCTGAACCAGGAGTCCACCTACGGTCCAATCAGTTCTGGCAAAAGAAACCTGAAGAAGAAATCATGGTTATCTCTGCTGAATTTGTATAAAGGCTCTTTCAGTAGGGGCATCAGTGAGAAAATTTTTCTTGGAAGGGCACTGTGAGCATGGCAGTTTCCTTGACTTATTGTGTAATGTTGCTAGGAATGAAAACAATTGTTTATATAGCTAGAATCTGCCGTCTAGTAACTTCCCCTGTTGTTCCCAGTTCTCTTTGCAGCATTCACTTGCTCAGTCCTTTGATGTCTTGTTTCCAGGGGTTCTTTTCTCCAAGCTCCTCTCCAGTTCCAACCTCATTCCTTCTATTGCCTGGTTCCTGAATCATGGGCTTTTGAGTCTCCCAGACATCAGCTCAAATCCAACCATTTCCACATACTGGTCTTTTTTTCTCTCTGAATCTCAAATTCCTCATCTGCAAAATGGTGTTGTTGGCACGTCACAGGGCTGCTGTGGGTATTTAATGAGATTCTGTGCCTGAAGCACTCAGCACTGTGCCTTGTAGAGTGGGCTCCTACTCAGCAGTAGCTCTGATTTCTGTTGTGTTTGATGTTGTGATTTCAGAATATGATGAAAGCTCCTCAACCAAGCTGGTTCATGGCTCTGAATACATTGAGGTTGGTTCAAATCCAGTGGCACTGGGATCTGGGCAGAGTTCTGTAGCCGGTATCTGACTGACATCTATGTAGGAGACCACTGCTTCATATGAGCACGGTGCTCATGCTCCTCCCCACTGGTCAGCAAGCCCTACTAAGTTGTTGATCATGGACCTTGTTCTCAACGGAACCTTCACCGCATTATAATAACTCACTCAGGTCTACTCAAGACATCACCCCTTGTCCTAGGTCTTGATAGTTCAGGGCACATCTCATGGCACTGTCAGCTGGGAGGTGGTTTGGGGAGCTTGACATAATCTACAGGACTTTTGAAAGGACTGTATAGAATCACATTCTTCACCTCCCTTTGATCATGAATTTTTTGGAGAATTTGATGAACACTCTGTATCTTTTCTCTAGAAAAGCATGCTTATACATATATATATGTACATTTTTGTTTTTGTTTTTGTTTTTGTGGTGCCGGGGTTGAACCCAAGGGTTTGTACCCTACCTCTGAGCTACAGCCCCAGTCCTTTTTGATTTTATTTTTGAGACAAGGTCTCACTAAATTGCTCAGGCTGGCTTCAAACCTGCAATCGTCCTTGCTTAGCCTCCCGAGTAGCTGAGATTATAGGCATGTGCCACCACTTTCATAAATATATTGACACGGTGTCCTGCATACTTTTTCAGAGGTCCCAAGATGTGCCCTCCCTTGGCTGGCAAGCTTGGTTTGGGAGCATGCCTGCCATTTGTGGGGAGCTATGGCCTCTTTTAGGGGAGGAAGCTTTAGGCAGCTCACCCTCCTGTGGCCTCATCGAAGTGAGAAAGATATGAGCACTTTTCTCATCAAGCTCAAATCAACTGTGTGAAACCTCAGAGGGACCTTCTTTATGCCTTCCTAGTCATCTCATTCTGAACAATCCTACAGGTTTTGAACGTTAATCAGTGTCACCGAGAGTCTGCTGATGCTACATGGAACTTAATTGGTTCTTTGGAGGAAAATGAGTCACCATCAGGAGGATAGGCTGCCAGGCAGGAACACACAGAGGAAAAGGAAAATGAAACTGCACATGGAAAAGATCAAGTGCGCCCTTACTGTTTCTCCTAGACTGCAATCTGAGACAAGCCCACTTTTGCTGATGGGGCTTAAAGAGGTTTTCAGAACCGCTGAGACAAAGGACTCTGCCTCCCCTCCGCCCCCTCTGTGTTTTTCTCCCTCCTTTTCTGCATGTGGAGCCATATCCAGTGGAGGGGGAAGGGGAAAGCCATCCGCCTGACTGTCAGAGCTGATCACTGTTGACCTTATCAAAACACGAATCAATACTATCTCCTTCCAGTAGCCCTGAAAAATCATAAGGAGTTTGAATCCAAACAATTTGAAGTGCAGAACTGTCTGAATCAGGAGACAAATTAGTAAACTGTTGGGTCTCTGAATCCTCTTATGCTCTTCCTCAGCATCAGGTGAAACCAAAAACATCACTAGAATTCCAGCTCAGGATGGGCACCTGATGGGGGAATGTCCCAAGCAGCCTTCATTAATCCACATGCTGGTACTCTGTGCTCAGAACCAGTGTGTTTTGAAGGAGGCCTGTGAGGTGAGGGGTGGAGCCTGGGACAGTAGCGCCTCCCCCTGCCCCATATTGCAGCAGGCCTAACCCTTTGAAGAGCCAAGCTGCACCACTGATTTAGTGTTGAAGGGCCTCCATGATGTTATCACCTTTTCCTCTCTCAGTTCTTTGCTCTTCTTTAGCTTTTTTCTAGACTACCTTTTCTCCTTTCCTTCTTTTTTTCAAGAGAGATAAGACTGAGAAGGAATAGAGGGAAAAAACTCACTGTGGGTAGAAGGAAAGGGCAGTTAGACTGGGTCATGTGGTGCTGTCCTTCGTGCAGAGGATGGGGTCTCCCCCGTAGTGGGTTTTGGATTGAGATGTAGGAACACAACTCTCTCTGGAACATCAGTGCTGCCCCATGGTGGCCATGGGACCTGGGCTTCCCCAGCCATGTCTTCCATTCCTTCACTGGCCTTCTCAGCCCTTCTGAGAACAAACAAGTGTCTTCAGTGATTTGCCCCATCCTCTTCCTCTGTCCCATTCTCTGGCATTCTTACCACCTCAGAGTTCCTAGTAAGTGGAACCAGGGTGGCCCAGGTGCCCAGGTCTAGCAGAGACATAAGGCATCATCAGCATATTTTACCATAGTGCCCATCCAGTCTTCTCCCTTACTTAGCACTGAGCTCCTCAAGGAACTGGTTGTCCTCAGAGTCCATCCCAGGAGCCTCCACAGTGCAGACTAAGAGACTGAAACTCTGTAGGGACCCAGAGCTCATCAAGAAAGGAGGCCCAGCTCACCAGTTGGTTTCTTCATTGGCCCTCACATAGAGGCATCTGGGTCAGTCCCTCTCTGGCATTGTAGCTTTGTTGCTGAGCAAGAACATGACTGCAGAGCTGGTCACTTCCTTGGCCTCACTGGCATGTCTTTGCACATTTGGCGCTCTCTGCCTGGAGAGGCAGAAATAATCACTGTTTTCTGAATACCCAAAGAACTTTGTTCTAACCTCTTTTATGACACCAATCATATTGTGCTTTATTAGTTGTTTGTGTGGCTGTCTCTTCTTATGCAGGCAATTCATTTGTTCTATGAAAGCTTGTCAAGCCCCAATCTTTGCCAGGTGTAGGGAAACATGAGGAAGAGCATAGGATTCTGGCCCTCATGGAGCCCAGTGGAAGGATGAATGGTGGTGAATCTATAGCACATGTGCCCCAGAGGGCTGTTTGTATCACTGAAAGCTCTAAAAGATTCGCCATCACTGACCTAGAAAAGGCCCACATCAAATGTTCACTGACTGGCATTGAGGATCTGGTGTTTTGAGAGGCCAGGCAGGGAAGAGGGACAGAGAATGGAGATTGAGGCATGTCGCAAAGGGAAGTTGATGTTCTATTGTTATCGTATAGAGAGTCTAGAATTGGGAGAGAAGAGAAGTGAACAGAAACAAGAAAATCTTGTTCCCCTAGATAAGCTGAGCCAGGGGACTCAGTGGGTCAGGCTGCTGCCAGGATGTCACAAATGAGGAGCCTGCCATCCACAGGACTCACCCAAGGGTGGGGTTGTGAGGGTTTTGCCAGATGTTTGTATTCATCATCACTGTGGACAGACACAAGTCTGGGACCCAAGACTGCCAATGCTGAGGTGGCAGAATGGTTGTTAGGCCAGTGTGCAAGGAGCCACAATAGTGGGTGAGCCCGGGTGCCAACTTTAAATCATATGTGTAACCGTGGAGGGCAACCAACCCTGAGCAAGCAATAAAGCAGTGAGGACGAGGCAGCTCAGGTTGGTGGTCTTCTCTCTATGGATGGAGAAAGCCAGGTGCAGAGGAGCGGGCAGATGGTGGTGGTACCTTGAGCCCCTAGGGTCACCAGCATGCAACGACCATGCCCGTGGTGCGAGACTGAGGCTTCTCGGTTCCCTGTTCAGGTTAACGTGCCCCAGTGGTGGGGGAGACTGTCACCGTGCCAGCTGTCAGCATTCCTGACAGAGCAGCTGGGAGCCAGCTCCTTTGGAGCAGAGGAGCACAGGTACCTGACCTCTCTTCCCAGTTCCTTTCTTCCCACACAAATAGGCCCCTATGCTGGGCCACCTTGGGAAATTCTCCATGCCCCAGAACCTCATCAACTGGTGGCAGGGAGCAGAAATGAACATGGCAGCACCAGCCACAGATGGCCACAGCTTCTAAATAAGCATTTTATTAGTTTGGAACCCGGGGAAAACATGGTTCAAGTTATAGGGAAAAATAAATGAGGAAGGAGAGCTTGATTTTAAATCCTGCTAGTTATGTTGAATGCATCCATAAAAATCAGTAGAGCTCTCTCTTTAAAGGGGCCACTGTTAATTAGCCATGTTGCCCGTTTGAGCACTTCGTCTAGTTCTAACATGGTGATGTGGTGCTGGGGAAGAGGCATGGGGTTCCACATATCCTTTTTATGCCAGTCCTGTCATGCTGGAATTGGCTCCCTCACTCCCTAATTATTCTTTATGCAGAAGCTGAAAGGGACCAACGTTGCTTCTGTTTGCACTTGTTGCCTGCCCCGGAATGCCCATTTCTTCCTCATTCCTCCTTTTGGAGGTCAGTGTTCAATCACCATTGGAGAGGACACTTGATTCCATTTGCACAAGCTGTGTGTTCTGTTTCTCTTTTTCTTTCCCCTGTGAGTGCTTTCTGCTTTGAATGCTTTTTGTGTCCTCTGTGTAACCTCCATCAACCTCCAAGGGGTACATCCTTCCATAGGAATAGCAGGAGTCTTGTGCTCATCACTCCAAGGTGATACTTCCAGTCTTCTCTCATCTCCCAACAGGCTTGTCTGCCCAAGGAGGGTTTAGACTGTGATTCATCAAGTCTCCTGAATACCACTCTGGTAAGACTTTTCAGCAGGTGACACCGAATGTGTGGGATACCTGAGACCTGGTTTGAATCCCAGATGCCCAACAGCAGCCTCATTGAGCCTCAGATTCCTCATCTGTAAGATGGGCTAAGAGACTCTGCCACTGGGAGGGATAATGGCCACCATAGTCTTCTGATCTGCTTCCTTTGCTGTGGGGCCAGGTGACTTTAAAAGAACTTTTGTGGGACTAAAAGGGCTTTACTTTTAGGCTGATTCTGAGGGTGAAGGTTACTTACTGAGTTGTTAGTAAGCCTGGCTAGCTTAGCTACTTTGTGATGTCCTTGGAAAAACCTAACAGATCCTCCTTGGTATAATGGCTACTGATGTTTGAGTGTACATGGGTGTAGGCTCTGACCTGGTGGTTTGTATTCTTTGTGTCATTTACTCTTCATTGCCACCCTATGAGGTATGTCTAATTATTCCCATCTTATGAAGAAGGAAAATGAGACTCTGGGAGTTTAAGTGATGGGTCCGCATTCACATCTGATAAGTGTGAGAGTTGGATTTCCATCAGCCTGTTGACTTCGAATTCCATCTTTAACCACTCGACGCTTGCTCTCTAGACAGCTGAGAATTCAAGATGAGCAATTCCCTAGAGCAGCACTGCCCATTAGAAAGTTTTCTGCAGTGATGGAAATGTCCTGTTCTGTCCAGTCAGATAAGCACTTGCTACTTGAAATGTGGCTTGTGCGATGGAACTGAGTTTTAAATTGTATTTAAACTAAATTTAAATAATCATATAACCAGTAGTTACTATTTTGGACAATGCAGCCCTAGAGCCTGCACATTACTGATACGTCTTTTTTTTTTTTTTTTTTTTTTTTTTGAGATGGGGTCTCACTATGTTGCCCAGGGTGGCCTTGGAATCATGATCTTCCTGCTTCCTCCTCCTGGTAGAGGGGATTATGAGCAAAGAACACTACTGCATCTGGACTAATAGACATCTTCAAGGAGATTCTAGAAGCTTATAATCAATGACCATCCCCCTCAAGCTCCTCCTACCCCTACCCTATATATAAGCCTACATTCAGTGACTACTTTCCTATGGTTCTGTAGTATACTATAGATAGGATGTCACCTTCTTCTCATAATGATGTGGCAAGAGCTCTAGGGGCTTCAGCTGGACAAAAGTTTGGGTGGCCCTCACCTTGCAATATCTTCTCCCAGATCCCTTTTAACTTTTTGTTTGCACTTTTTAATCTTCAGATCTCCAGTTCCCCAGCTCAGCTCTATCTATTCTTTCTCCTCTTCCTCTACTGCCCTCATTTTGCTTTTCTTGTGAGGCATTAGGGACTCTGTCTTAGCCCTGTAGCTGTGATTGAAAGTCCTCTGAGCCTTCCTGAAGTAGCTGGTGCTTGGAAATAAAAGTTCTTTTCACATTCTTGGGAGTTTTGGTGTCAATAATTTTCTTTCTCTTTAAAATATTGTTTTTACTGAAAGTCATATAATTAACTACCAAAAGTATGGAAAATATATGGAAAAACATATCAAAGAAAATAAAAAGTAGAAACTATAGTTCTCTTTGGTCATGGTCATTTTTTATAATTTGAACTTTTTCCTTCCAGGTAATTTTTTTTTAAGAGTACAATGGCTTTTAGAAATTGCCACTTAGAAATTGTCCAGAATTTCTAGAGTAAAAATTCCATCTTCCATCCAATGAATGAGGTCTGAATTAATTTCCAGGTTGATCTTTCAGGCTTTTTATTTTTCTGCAGCATCGACTTGAGAGCTGGTTGTTCAATCAGAAAGCCAGTTTTTAGGACCTCACCAGCATGGTGATACAATGGTAGTTGAACTTCTAACGTGGTGGCTGTGTTCCAAGAGCGAAGAAGCTACACAATGTTTTCTGATCTAGCCTTGGAAGTCATATAGTGTTACTTCTACCATGCTCTCAGGTCGAAGCAGCCTGGGTTGTCCAGATTCAAGGGGAAGGGTTATAAACTCTGTCTTTTAATAGGAGAAATGTCAGAAATTTGAAGTTATTTAAAAACAGCCCCAGAATATATTTTATATGCAAGTGTTTGTGGGACATTATTAGAGGTACATTCACTGTCAATATAATTCAAATGTCTGAAGAAACTTTATCTAAGAAGGTATTCGAAGACCAACCTGGATATGCATTGTGTTTGTCATGGGCCTTGTGATGGGTTAATGTATATGTGCATATGGGTAAGCATAGTAGACTGGGGATTTATTAGTCATTGAGAGCAAAAGCCAAGAGTTCAGGGTCTGGGGCTGAATTCCATCAGTGATCTGGGACAGCCTGGCTGATGACTTCTAGGAGTGTCTGACACGAGGAAGGAGAGGTCAGTTTATGATGCCTCCCCTGTTAAGAAACCTGGGGCTCAGTAGCAAACTTGGCATTTGTGACCATCCAAGAAGTAGTTAATCCACTTCTCCTACATGTCTATATTATAGGACTTCTATCCCAGGGATGAGAATGGAAGAACAAAAAGAGATCCCCCTGGTTCTGACCTCTGGATTTTAATGAATAGACTTTTGTTTTAGAACCTTGGATGTCAATGTTGATTTGATCAACACTGGACAATGTAGTAAGAAAAGGAGAAATTCCAGAGAGCTTGGTAGTTACATGTTTTCCCTGGTAACTCAGTCTAGCAGTGGGCATCTTACCTTAGGTATCATCCATGACTCAGTTTTTAAAATGTGCCCTAATATAGCTTTGTTGCCAACTGTAAAGATGGCCCAGATATGTCTCAGGGTTCCTAGGGTCAGGATCCTGTTCCTGAGATGTGTAACTCTTCATAATTCCATGAGGCCATACTCATATTTCAGTTATCCAGGTATTGGTTAGACTTGGGGCCCAGGAGCTATCAATTGCCTCTCTCATCTACACAGCACACAGTGGGGCTGTGCAAGTCAGAATGTTCTAGGGACTTCTAGAATACATATTGCCAGCTTCTAACCTGGATCTGGGGTTAGATTTCTAGAGAGTAGGGGAGGGACTTTGGCATGTCTAATTTGAAATAATTCTGTGGTGATTATACTTTTATACCTCTCCAAAGACCCTTGGTTTAGAAGGTATTTTATTTCACATCTTTCACCTCAGTTGATCCTTGCAAAATGCATGGCAGGTGTTATTACCTGTTTCACAGAAAAGGAATCCGAAGTGTGGAGAGGTTAAGTGTTTAGCATGTAAATCTCAGAGCTACATTTGAAGAATTTCTGACTCCTCTAGCAATCCTTCCGCGTATTTCTTTCTGTGGTGAACTCGTGGACACACCTTTCACTGTGGCATTCCTTGGGATGTCAGTGGTGGGTGACTGGCAGACCAGACATTTTGTTGGATCGTGTTGGTAGCTCAATAGGCTGGAGCATCTGGGACAGGGCAGCTCTGGAGCTTAGACTGAGCCTCCCACTGTGTACACAGAGATGCCATCTCATCTGATTAGCTTGTGAGAGTTTTGGCTGAATTTGGATTGTGAAGGTGACAGCTCCTCTGGTGGGAATGTGGAAGGCATTAAGGATGCACAGCACATCTCTAAATGTAACAGCTAGGTTCTGCTCTTCCAGAATGTAGGTTGGTGGTGAAAAACAAGAGAACAAACCTTTACATTTCAAAGCCCTGGTAAAGGAGAAAGGCTGGCCTGCTGCTTGGATGTGAACCAGCTCTTAAAGGCCAGGATGCACCCTTTTGACACAAAGTGTAAAAGAAAATGCCCCCCTGCCCCGAGCCAGTATACTTCAGTTTCTTAGTTGCCCAGGTAATAGTTTCTGTTCCAGTTCCGGTTGCTTCTGTCCCTTAGAAGTGGCTGGTCACTGTGATGCATAGCTGGTCACTATGATTCACATTGTATAAACCAATCCCCAATTGACAAGCCATTCTGCATCTGTACTTGCTGCTTGCTTATGCCATATAAGCCCTAGCCCAGAGATCAGGGCCTGATATTTTGGAAATGATACCAATCAGTGCCCATCAACATAAATAAATCTGCCTCCAACTCCTGGGTGTTGTTCTGAGGTTTCTGCTTGCTGTTGGAAAAGGACAAGGCAATATCTGGAGTAAGACTTTATTCCTCACTAGCAAGAATTGTGGGTGCTGACCAGGTTCTCCCCCAACCCTTAACCATTTGGTGATAAAGACACTACAGTCTTTTTAACCTGGAAGAGACAAGCAAAGGTTAGCATTACGAGATTTAAGAGTTAAAAAGAGACATCAGAGAACCTCAGGTCAATTCACAATTTTCAGCATAAAATCCAGGATCAGAGAGAGGAGATTTGTTAGTCAGCCATGTAAAAATGGCAACAGCAGAATAGAACCCAAGGCTCTTCCTGTTCATAGGTCACTTGTAGCTTCCCGAACCTCCAAAGACCTGGGAGAAGGAGAGATGACTACTCTTAATCCATTCCTGTCCTTCCTGTCCCCTCCAGCAGAGGGGACCAGGGTGCAAAGCCAAGCCAGGCATTCTGTCACTTGTAATGTAGCCAGGTTTGCAGTTTTGAATCTCATTTTAATGCCATCACATCATTTCCTTTGGTGAAAAGATGAGCTGTGAATTAAAATAGGTTGTCCACAATTGACCTGGTGAGCTCTAAGTGCTTAGAGAGGCTTTCAAACCCCTTTTCCTTCAAATGATCTTTGTTTGTTAGGTCCTCATATTCCCAGTTAGAATATAAAGAAATAAACTATTATTAGCCAGTCATATATGACTTCTAATTTTGTCTTCCTGATGAGATCAAATCACTGAGCAGGTCTTTTGGTAGGGATAGAGAACCGGTAAGTTTGATGGCTGGAGGTGGATTGTGAAGGATGTGAGCAGTGAGCATTGTGTGGAGAATTATACTTAATTGGAAACTTCCTGAGCCATCAGGGATACTGTAAAAGCACCAAGAGCCTAAAGCAGAAGGCTGGAGAGAGAACCAACAAAGAACAGAGAGGGTAGGAAGTAGCTGCACCAAAAACCTCCACAGATTAGTTCTGAATTTTGCTGGGGTTCATCCTGCTGCCATCCTTGGCTAAATCCATGGCATTTCCCACTAGACATAATAGTCATTAAGCTGTTTGATCAATGGTCAGAGAGTCTGATTCTTCTTTGGTCTAAATGTGACTCTGCTATTAAGAAGATAATATCAAGCAAAGCTACTCTCTGGAGCTACTCTCTAAAGACATATGGTCAAATGTTTTTACTGGATAGGTGAGGCTCTGAGGGTCTGTATGACCTGCCCCAGCCCACCATGGGACATTGAGCCCAGGACCCCACCGTGCTGACTTCTGTCTCTTTCTTTCATAACAGGTCTTGAAAACGTACCACAAAAACCTCTGTCAATAGTTAGTGATTAAGACTTGGGTCCTTGTTTTGGCTTTCAGATCCCTGAGTTGACAGGTATTGGGGCTTACATCTTCCTCAGGTGTACTCAAAAGGTAATGAGTGAATATTTCTCAGACAGGTGCATTACCTGATGAAGGGAGGAAATGACTGAAAAAGGGAGGAAGAAGGGAAAAGTAACTGTGCTTTGTAAATTAGGTGAAGACAAGGATCCTTTATAGCCCCCTTTCTGAGAGAGAATGAGAGAGAGAGAGAGAGAGAGAGAGAGAGAGAGAGAGAGAGAGAGAGAGAAAATTCTCCATGAGCAGACTATTCTGCTTAAAGGGAGAGCCCAACCTGTCCATTCATCCTCATGCCTGATCATTTGACACCTTTGATAGAAGTCAACAATAATAATTTACATTTACCAAGCACACATTGCCAAGAAATTAAAAAACATATTATAAATGTCACATGTGGTGACAAGCACTATTATCCTGTGAGAGATATTGCAACAAATCATCCAATAATTAATTTACAAATACCAGAAAACTGGAGGGTACTGGATGAAAACCAATGCGATTGTGCAGGGCACCAATCACATCAGACCAATTTAATTTCCTCCAATGTCAGAATGACAAGTCTGGAAGATAAGGCAACAGCAATAGACATAAAATATTCTGACTTTGGTAAGCCCTTTAGCTCTGTTCCATATGATGTCCTCATAAACATGCTATGAAAATATGGTGTAGCCTCTGCTATTGTTATTTAGTCTTTGATTTATCATGGTTCCCTTTCCCTAAAGAGTTTGAGGGGAGTGCTCTGCAGAAAAATATCTGCCACCTGGGAGAGCACTGGAAGGGCTTCACTCTGGACTGGGGCCTGAAGTTAGTCTTGTTCAGTAACGTGATTACAGAGATAACTCATGGTGATGCAGCATGTTGACATTTACAAGATGCTGAGAGGTGAGTCTCAGACACAAGTCTTTAGAGTCTAAACTCAGATCATTTCCTGTTCTCCCATAACTGCCTTGAAAGGAGCTGTTCGCTCAGCTCTCCCAGAGGAACTATGGTTTTTGCAGGACTTAGAACATTAATGTTTATGGTGGAGGTTGGAGGAGGAAGCTCTTTTCCTGAGCAGAGTTCCCAGCCTTGTGGCCTCTGGGACCTTCTCATAATGATTCTGTCTGCGAAATGAAGCAGTCATGGGTGAAACTGCTGGTGAGCTCAGAGGCAGGTGTGAACCAAGGAGTTTGGTTTAGGTGAAAGAAGAGTAACAGGGGTAGAGAATACTCTCCACTTTCAGGGATTGGGGTAAAGATGGGTGATTTCACAAGGTTAAGAGATGCCCAGCTGCTAGGATGAGACCCTCAGAGAGCTGCACTTGTTGTGGATATGTGTGGTCCCTGGAATGTTGCCTGAGCTGCTGACCAGGGTGGAGGTGGGAGAGGATTACCTCTCTGTCCTGTCTCAGGGAGTTTGTGGAGCAGAGCTGCTTCCTTCCCCCACTGCAGAGAAGGAGCTTGAAATCATTAGACAGCTCATTCCCTGCCAGCCCACCAGGAGGCAAAAATCCACCTTCTTCCTGATGCCTACTGGTTTGAGAGACCCTCAACAGCCCGATCCAGGTGCCAAGGGAATGTAAAATCATGAGTAGAAGAGGAGAGCTTATCACCCACTTAAGGGAGTTTAGTAAACAAACAGAACAGGTGGGTTTTACTCAGGTAGAACAAAATGATGAGAAAGAAGAGAGCTTTACTAAAAGAACTCTCAAGAAAAACAAGAAAACAATATTTATTTTCTTTTATAAATTTGTATTTTTATTAGTATATGTTTGCAGTATGTAATTATTACATTCATCATGGGGAGTTGTTAGATGTACATAACACATCTTGGCTCCTTTTTTTCATCCACTTCTCCTTCCCTCCCTCCCTGCTTCCTCCATTTCAGAATTCCCTTCCCTTTTTCAAAACGTCTATGTTCATGTTTCCTATTACCCTTTATTTTGCTTTTTAATTTATTTATATTTCAGACTTCTCATATAAGAGAAACAATGTGATATTAAAGTGTGTGTCTCATTTATTTCACTTAACATTATGGTCTCAAAGTGTATCCATTTTCCTACAAATGACTCAAGTTTATCCTTCCTTATGTCAGAATAGTACTCCATTATATATAAGTACCACATTTCCTTTATCCTTTCATCTGTTGATGGACATATAGGCCTCTTCCAAGATTTAGCTTTTATGAACTGTGCTGCTATTGACATGGGTATGCATGTATTGCTGTAATATGAAGTCTTTAGGGAAGATATCTAGAAGAGGCAGATCTGGGTCAAATGGAATTACTAGTTTTAGTTTTTTGAGAAATCTCCATACTGATTTCCATAGTGGTTGTACTAATTTACATTCCCACTAACAATGTTCCTTTTTCCCCACAGATTCCCCAGCATTTGTTATTATTCGATTTTTTTTTTTTTTGAGTACTGGGAATTGAACTCAGGGTCTTGCACTTGTGAGGCAGGCACTTGTGCTGCTGAGCTGTATCCCCAGCCCTATTATTTGATTTCTTGATGATGGCCATTCTTTTTGGAGTAAGGTGGGATCATAAGTTTAATTTGTATTTCTCTAATGATCAATGATGTTGAATATTTTATCACGTATTTATTGGCAATTTATACTTCTTCTGAGAAGTGTCTGTTCGTTTCACTTGACCATTTTTTGGATTGAGTCTTTTATCTGGGGGTCTATTTTTTTGAGTTCTTTATATATTCTAGACATTAGTCTTCTGTTTGAGGTGTAGCTGGCAAAATCTTTTTCCCATTCTGTAGGTTGTCCCCTCACTATTGGTTGTTTCCTTTGCTGTGCAGAAGCTTTTTAATTTTTTTTTATTTTAAAGAGAAGAAAAAAAAATAAAACAAAAAGGAACAAAATTTCAAAACAACATAATAGGAGGGTAACAATGGTTAATACATTATGTATTGTGATCTTTAAGTTAGTTACTCAGCATACAAATATCAGCATTCAGTTGTCTAAACATTACTGGCATAAACCTTTCTCTTCAATGAACTAAGCAAAATTAGTAGTGTATCTATCTTAACCATCTTATATATAAATACAATTTTTTTCTTTTCCCTGCTTTCTTTTCCCCATTCCCCCATCCCAGACTCTCTTTCCTTTTGACCAGTTTCTTTCTGACTCATCATATCTATTGCACATTTTGGATCTTATTTACTCTTTCAGTTTCTCACACTAGGTAGACAATATGATGTTTGCACATGTACGTCCGGTTAATTTCACTTATGAGTATTTTCTCGAGTTGCATCCATTTACCTATAAAAGTCTCCAGTTTATCCTTCTTTATGGCTGAGTAGTACTCCATTGTATAAAAATACCACATCTTTTTTATCCATTACTCAGTTGATGGGCATTTGGGTTGCTTCCAAGATCTGGCTGTTACAAATTGTGCTGCTATAAACATGGGTGCACATATATCGCTGTGGCACGATGTTTTTAATTCTTCTGGGAAGATATCCAGAGGGGAATAGCTGGGTCAAATGGGACCTCCAATCCTAGTTTTTTGAGGAATCTCCACACTGATTTCGACAGTGGCTGCACCAGTCGACACTCCCACCAACAGTAGAGAAGTGTTCCTTTTTCCCCACAGCCCCTCCAGCATTTGTTATTCTTTCTGGGGTGAGGTGGAATCTCAGTGTTTTAATTTGCATCTCTCACATGACTAGTGATGTTGCACATTTTTTGTATATTTATTTGCCATTTGTATTTCTTCATTTGAGAAGTGTGTATTCATCTCAGATGCCCATTTTTGGATTGGGTCTTTAAATTTGGGAGGTCTGATTTTTTGAGTTCTTTTCATGTTCTCGATAGTAGTCCTTTGTCTGAGGAACAGCTGGCAAACACTTTTTCCCATGTTGTGGGTTGTCTCTTCACTCTATTGATTGTTTCTCTTGCTGTGCAAAAACTTTTTAATAAGATGAGATCCCAGTTGTTGATTCTTTAGGATAGTTCCTGTGCAGTTGAGGTTTTAGTCATAAAGTCTTTGCCTACACCAATGTCTTCAAGAGTTTTACCTATCCTACCTTCCAGGAGATTTAATGTTTGTGTTTTAATATTTAGATCTCTGATCCATTTTGAATTTAGTTTAGTGCATGGTGAAAGATATGGGTCTAGTTTTAATCTTCGGCATGTACAGAGCCAGTTTTTCCAGCACCATTTATTAAAGAGGCTATTTTTCTTCCAGCGAATGTGTTTGGCACCTTTGTCAAAGATAAGGTGGCTTAGTATGTCTGGAGTTGTTTCAGCATCTTCTAATCTGTTCCATTGATCTTTGGGTCTGTTTTTTTGCCAATACCACACTGTTTTTATCACAGTAGCTTTATAGTATAATTTCCAGTCAGGGATTGTGATGCCCCCTGCCTTGCCTTTGTTGCCCAGAATTGCCTTTGCTATTCTAGGTCTCTTCTGATTCCAAATGAATTTTAGGATTGTTTTCTCTAATTCTGTGAGATATGCTATTTTGATTGGAATTTTGATTGGAATTGCATTAAATCTGTATAACAATTTTGGAAGTATGGCCATTTTCACTATATTGGTTCTTCCTATCCAGGAGCAAGGGATATCTTTCCATTGTCTGATATCCTCTTCAATCTCCTTTTTCAGAGTACTGTAGTTTTCAGTGTAGAGGTCTTTTACATCCTTTGTGAGGTTGATTCCTAGGTATTTCATTTTTTTGGATGTTATTGTGAAAGGTACTGTTTCCCTAATTTCTCTTTCGGTAAGTTTGTTATTTGTGTACACAAAGGCTATTTAATTTTTGAGAACTGACTTTGTATCCAGCTACACTACTGAATTTGCTTATTAAATTTATTAGTGGAGTTTTTGGGGACTCCTATGTAGAGTATCATGTCATCTGCAAATAATGATAATTTAACTTCTTCCTTTCCAATCCTTATTCCTTTTATTTCTTTCTCTTGTCTAATTCCTCTGGCTAAAGTTTCCAGGACTATGTTGAGTAAGAGTGGGGACAGTGGACATCCTTGTCTTGTTCCTGATTTTAGAGAGAGGGCTTTCAGTTTTTGTCCATTTAGTATGATATTGGCTGTTGGTTTGTCGCAGATAGCTTTTACCAGATTGAGATAAAGACCATCAATTCCAATTTTCTGTAGGGTTTTTACCATGAATAGGTGCTGGACTTTGTCAAAAGCTTTTTCTGCATCTATCAAGATGATCATATGATTTTTGTCTTTGGTTCTGTTAATATGGTGTATTACATTTATTGATTTACGTATATCGAACCATCCCTGCATCCCTGGGATGAATCCAACTTGGTGATGGTGTATAATCTTCTTGATGATTTGCTGGATTCTGTTTGCCAGTATCTTATTGAGGATTTTTGCATCACTGTTCATTAGGGAGATTGGCCTGTACTTCTCTTTCTTAGTTGGTCCTTCCCTGGTTTTGGTATCAGGGTAATGCTTGCTTCCAGGAAAGAATTTGGGAGTATTGCTTCCCTTTCTATTTCATTAAAAAGTTTGAGAAGTAGTGGTGTTAGGTCTTCTCTAAATTTCTTGTAGAATTTGGCAGTGAATCCATCAGGGCCTGGACTTTTCTTTGTTGGGAGGTTTTTAATTACATCTTCAATTTCATTGGTTGATATTGGTTTATTTAGGATTTTTATATCTTCTTGATTCAGTTTTGGTAATTCATATGCATCTAGGAATCTGTCCATTTCTTCTGCATTTTCTATCTTATTAGAATATAAATTTTCAAAATAGGTATAGATGATCTTCTGGATTTCTGCAGGGTCTGTTGTGATATCACCCCTTTCATTTTCAATTGCATGGATTTGAGTCTTTTCTTTTTTTAATAAGGTTGGATAAGGGTTTGTCAATCTTATTTATTCTTTCAAAGAAGCAACTCTTTGATTCATTGATTCTTTGAATTGTCTTTTTAGTCTCCAATACGTTAATTTGTGCTCTGATCTTTATAATTTCCTCCCTTGTATGAGCTTTTGGCTTAGCCTACTCTTCTTTTTCTAAAAGTTTGAGGTTCACCATTAAGTTGTTTATTTGCACTTGCTCTATTTTCCTGATATAGGAATTTAATGCTATAAATTTCCCTATTAGGACTGCTTTCATTGTATCCCATAAGTTCCGGTACGTTGTACTGTCATTATCATTCAGTTGTAGAAAGTGTCTAATTTCTTCTTTAATTTCATCTGTGACCCATTGGTTGCTCAGGAAGGTGCGGTTGAATTTCCATGTGTTTAGGAAGTTTTTGTGATTTCTTTTGCCATTGATTTCTAATTTCATTGCACTATAGTATGATAATATGCATGGGAAAATTTCAATTCCTTTGCATTTACTTAAGCATGTTTTATGAGCTAGTATGTGGTCTATTTTGGAGAACGTCCCGTGTGCCCCTGAGAAGAATGTGTATTCTGATGTTGTGGGGTGGAACACTGTAGACATCTACTAAGTCCATTTGTTCAAACGTTTGGTTCAGTTCTAATATTTCATTATTGATTTTTTGTCTAGTTGATCTGCCTTTTTGTGAGAGTGGAGTATTGAGATCCCCCAATATAATTGTATTAGTGCTTATTTGATTTTTCATGTCCTTTAATACTTGTTTTATATAGTTGGGTGCACAGGTATTTGTTGCATATATATTTATGATCATTATCACTTCCTCTTGGATTGTTCCCCTTACAAGGATTTATAGACCATCTTCATCTCTCTGAGTCATTCTTGGCTTGAAATTCACTTTGTCTGCAAAAAGAATAGCTACCCTGCTTTTTTCTGGGTTCCTGTCACATGGAGTATTGTTTTCCATCCTTTGACTTTCAGTCTATGAATTTCTTTCTGAGGTAAATGTGTTTCTTGTATACAGCATATTGTTGGATCTTGCTTCTTGATCCATTTTGCCAGTCTGTGCCTTTTGATTGGTGAATTGAGACCATTAACATTGATGGTTAAAACTGATATGTATGGACTTATACCTGTGATGTTATTTTCCTGTTGTTGGTTCCCCCTCTTCCCCTCCCCCCCATTTAGTTATCTGCCCTGCCTGGTGGATTCCTTCTGTTGGGGTTCCTGGAGTTGTAGTCCTTGTTATCTCCTTCTAGAATGTCCTTCAGAACATTTTGGAGTGCTGGTTTGGTGGACATAAATTTTCTCAGATATTCTTTGTCCTGGAAGTATTTTATTTCTCCATCAATTTTGAAAGATAGTTTTGCGGGGTATATCAATCAGGGTTGAAAGTTATTTTCCTTTAGAGCTTGAAATACAACATTCCAAGCTCTTCTTGACTTGAGGGTTTGTGCTGAAAAGTCCGCTGTGATTCTGATGGGCTTTCCTTTATAGGTGATTTGTCTCTTTTCCCTAATAGCTTTTAAGATTCTGCTCTTGTGTTGAATTTCTGGGATCTTGACTATTATATGTCTGGCTGAAAATTTTTTTTTGATCATGGCTAGTTGGAGTTCTATAAGCCTCATTTATATTAAGACCAAATTCTTTTTCTCTGCCAGGGAAATTCTCTGTGATAATGTCTGTGAACAGGGTCCTGATGTAATTTATTCTATCGCCTGCTTTTTCATTGATGCCAATTAATCTTAAGTTATTCCTCTTTGTGTTGTCTAGGAGCTGCTGGATTGTTTTTTCATGGTCCCTTTTTATTTTTAAGAATTCTTTCTTTTCATGCTTACTAATCGCAAGCCTGTCTTCTATATCTGAGATCCTGTCCTGACATTGGCTTAATCTGCTACGAATACTTTCAATGGAATTTTTGTTCTCCTGGATATCTGCTTGAATCTGCCTTATGGATTCCATTTCTTTCCTATGCTGAGCATTCATGGTTTCCATCATTTTCTTAAGCTCATCTATTTTTTTGTCTGTGTCTACTCTAGCATCCTTAAGCATGGTCTTCATTGTGGATGTTATCTCTGCAGTTACCTGAGAAATTATTTCTGATTTAAATTTTTCCAGAGCCTCATTCAACTGCTTTGTTGTTACCACTTCAGAGATGTCAGGTGGGTGGCTTTCAGTTTGTTGCACCTCATCGCCCCCTGGGTTTGCCTTTGGTGAACTGGATATGTGGGTTTGCATCTCGTTTAAGTGTCATCTCATTTTTTTTCTAAACTAAAAGAAGTTTAATTCCTGGGGTGATGTTGGTGAATTACCTATGGTAGGTTGCTTTATTGCTAGTGTTTAAAATCCTTAGGCGATGACTACTTCTCTGTGGTATCTTCCAGGCGTAGTTTATTTTTGGGTTTTGAGCCTGCTGCAAGATCCTACCTCTTCAATTTGTTGGGTATGAGAAGTTGCTGCCTGTTTGGCCCGGTCCTTGGTTCTTTGGTACCATGCCACTGTATTTTCTGTGACCCTTAGTCAATCTCAGTCATGGAATACCAGGAAGAAAAGCTGTTTAGAACAGTTATGTCACTTTTGGCTATAGTGGTACCTAAAGCATCAAACACAGCCTAGAGAATGACAGTCTGAGCTAACCAGTTATTTGCCACTTTTATCCATATAAAGTAGAGTTGTGGTTATATAACAAAATCTAAAACACACCAGAAAAATTATATGCAGTATATAAGTCCTTAATATGTCAATTTTGTCCTCAGGAGTTTAAATGTAAAATGAGTTAAGGAAGAAATAGAGAATTGGGAGAAGATGAAGGAATTAGATGTATGGCAGGAGGACCAAGAGGGATCCCGTTGACATTGGGCAACCGGTGTAGAGGGCTGGTTGGCAAAAGAGAAGGAAGGGATAAAAGGAAGAACAGATCAGAACCATAATCACAAGGAAGTTAGAGGCTCTGTTTACACTCATATAAAAACCAGATAGAATAATGAAGGAAAGAGCAAACAGACAAACAAAAACAAAAAGAAAGACAAAAACAAAATAAGCAAACAAACAAACCCCCCCACAAAAAAAGAACACCTTCCCCAGAACAAAAAACGAATGAGAGAGAGAGAGAAAAAAAAAAATGAATCAGTTCCAGGTTTTGACTCTGCTGTAGGCAGGCCCCGAGTGGTGACAGAGTCCTGTTTTGTGCATGTCTGTCCCTGCAAGCCAGGAGCAGCCCTTTGGCGGGGCAGTGAGCAGTAGCCTGTACTTCTGGCAGAGACCAGTCTCATTCACTTGCCACTGTCAGTGCACTTTCTGTGGGCCTGAGAGCTGTAGCACCGTGCTGAGTCCCCAGTGCTGTGTTCTGGTGCTGCGCTGTTTCGCTGCTCCCCCTGCATTGGCTCCCGGCCAATCGCTCTCTCCCACAGGACTGCTGCACCTCTGAGGCACTCAACCCCAGCCAGCACAGTCCTTCACTGCTCCCCTGCACCACCGCTGTCTTGTGTTCCTCCGCGGAGGCCCCCAGGGGCGCGGGCTGCCACCTTGTGTCTGCAGATTTGAACTTCTGTTGCGCTAGGGTTCCTGGCACAGGGATAAGTCGCCTGTGGTCTCCTCCTTCCTCTTCCTCAAAACCACTCTTCACTCATTCCTTGGGTCCTGAACTGCGCCTCAGAATTTTCCTGGGTCCAGGGGAGCCACCTCCCTCCCTCCTGTGCTCTCCCAGTCACTATATTCCGGTGGCTGAATGGCAACTTTTAGAGAGTTTCGCCGCCTGCTTCTTAGAAATCTGCCATCTTTTTTTTTTTTTTAGCAGCTTTTTAATTTGATATTGTCCCACTTTTTGATTTTTGATATTATTTCTTGTGCCACTGGGGATCTCTTCAGAAAGTCCTTGCCTAAGCCTATGTCAAGAGTTTTGCCTTTTTAAAAAAAATTTTTTGTGGGTACCGGGGGTTGACCTCAGGACCTCGAGCACCAGCAGGCGCCCATGCCACTGAGCGATATCGCTGGCCGTTTTTTTGTATGTGGGTTCTGGGAGTTGAACTCAGGCCCTCGTGCTTGCCAGGCAGGATCTTATGCCACTGAGCCATCTCACTAGCCCGAGTTTTGCCTATTTTATCTTGCAGCAGGTTAAAAGTTTCTGTTTTTACACATAGATCCACTTTTTTTTTTTTTTTTTTTTTTGGTATTGGGAGTTGAACTCAGGACCTTGGACTTGTCAGGCAGGCGTTTATGCCACTGAGCCATCTCACCGGTCCTACACCTAGATCTTTGATCCACTTTGATGCTAGTTTTGTTCATGGTGAGAGATAGAGGTCTACAGTCAATATTCTGCTTGTGAATAGTCAGTTTTCTCAGAACCATTTGCTAAAGAGGCTATCATTTCTCCAGTGTATCCTTTTGGCTTCCTTCTCAATGATCACATGGCTGAATGTGCATGGGGTTGTTTCTGCATCCTCTATTCTGTTCCATTGATTCACATGTCTGTTTTTCTGCCAATATCATGCTGTTTTTACCACGGTAGCTTTGTAATAAAACTTGAGACAAAGATTGTGATGCGTCCTGCTTTGCTTTTGTTGCCTGGGATTGCTTTTGGTGTTCTGGTACTCTTCAGGTTCCATTTGAATTTTAGGATTGTTTCCATTAGTTCTGTGTGTATTGATGTTGGTATTTTGATTGGAATTGCATTAAATCTGTATGTCAGTTTTGGAAATGTGGCCATTTTGACAGTATTTGTTCTGCCCATCCAGGAACAAGGGATGTCTTTTCATTTTCTTTTTTGTTTTTGTTTTTAGAGACAGGGTCTCTCTGTGTAGTTAAGGCTGGCCTTGAACTTACTATGTAGCCTAGGCTGGCCTCGAACATGCAGTGATCCTCCTTCCTCAGCCTCCCAAATGCTGGGATTACAGGTGTGTGCCACCATGCCCAGCTCCATTTTCTAATGTCCTCTTTGATCACCTTTTTCAGTTTACTCTGGTAGTCACTTTAGAGGTCTTTCACTTCCTTGGTTAGGTTAACTCCTCAGTATTTAATTTTTTTGGTGGTATTATAATGTTTTCCTAATTTCTTTCTTGGTAAGTGGATTAGTGGTGTACAAAACACTATTCTTTTTTGCATGTTGATTTTTTTTTTAATGTGGGTACCAGGAATCAAACTCAGGACCTCGTGCTTGCCAGGCAGGTGCTTATGCTGCTGAGCTATCTCACCGGCCCTTGTGTGTTGATTTTTGTATCCTGTTACATTACTGAATTTGGTTGTTATTAATTCCAGAAGCCTTTTAGTGGAATTTTTTGGGTCTTTTGTGTAAAGGATCATGTCTTCTGCAAAAATTATAATTTGAGCTCTTACTTTCTTATACAATTCTCTTTTATGTCTTTCTTTAGCCTGATTGCTCTGGTTTTGAGTACTATATTGAACAGGAGTGATGATAGTGGATGCCCTTGTCTTATTCCTGATTTTAGAGGGAAGTCTTTCAGCATCTCTCCATTTGGTATGATGTTAGTCATTGGTTTGTCATAGATGGCTTTTAACAGATTGAGGTAAGGTCCTTCTATACCTATTTTCTCCAGGTTTTTAAAAATAAAATGGATATGGATTTTGTCAAAGGCTTTTTTTTGCATCTATTGAGATGATCATGTGATTTTTTTGGCCTCAAATCTGTTTATGTGATGTATTGTATTTATTGATTTGCATATGTTGAACCATCCTTGCATTCCTGGGATGAAACCTACTTGGTCATGATATATGATTTTTTTTTGATGATTTGTAGCATTTCATTTGCCAGCATTCCTTTGAGGGATGGGTGAGTCTTCCAGACTGCCTGTTCCTTTCTCTGTGCTATGTTCCATCTCTCCAGCTTTTCTGCAGTTTCCAGTCTTCCCATCAGTTCCCTCCCAATTCCAGAGATTTACCTCTTTCCTTCTCTTCACCAAATTGTTTTCTTCCAGTTGTCTGAAGTCCAGGTCTTGGACAGGCCACAGTTCTCTGCCAGTCTCTATTCTACTCCACCATCTTCCCACATTGATTTTCTTAAAGTGATTTCCTGGTTAAGAATTTCTGATAGGAGCCTGTAAAAGAGGCTGTTCACTTTTGGGAACCAAATTAGTGTTTTTGGATAATCATTTAAGAGAAATAGATTGCTAACATAAAAACACAGAGTAAAAAGTTGTGAAGATCATGACTAAAACGCTAAGAAACATAGCCAAGAAACCTAATATCAACTCCCCCAAACCCCACAAAAAACAAAAAACCAAAACCAACCAACCAATGAAACAAACAAACAAAAAAGAAAAATCCAAGAGTCCTAGAAGGGCAACAGAAAAATAATAGTTGAAGAAATAATAGAAAAAAAATTTCCTGGCTGAAGAAAGGCATGGTTTTGAGTAAACACAGATGCATCCTGGAAATAGTGAGGTGGCATTGCTAAGCTGCAAAGAAAAAGAGAAAAATTTATAAGATGTTGATGAAAAAAATAGGTCATTGACAAAAGGTCTTTAGATTTATTTGTGAAACTGGAGGCTAGAAGACTGTGGAAAAATGTCTGTCTCTCCCTCTTTCTGTGTGTGTAAGACACACACCACATACACATGACAGACAGACAGACAGACAAATGGAGAGACAGAGATAGACACAGAGAGAGCCAATTTTCATTGAGCATTTACTGTGTGTCAGCAACTATGTTAAACATTTTAGCTTATATTTCTCAGTTTTTAGATGAGGGAAATCAAGGTTCAGAAAGTTTAAATAATTTGCTTAAAGTCACACAGCCAGCAAGTGGTAGAGTCATGACTTGAACCCAGGTTTGTCTGACTCAGGGAGCTACATCATTTCCCTCTATGCCATCCTACTTCACAATCAAGTGCAGCAAGCAAAAAACAAAAACAAAAGCAGAGCATAGTGCTGACAATGTGCACAGGCATGGAAGTTGTTCAGGGTGGGACAGGCAGGTATGGGCCAGACTGGGGAAGGCTTCTTGGAAAAAGAGACCTAGAAACGGGGTTCACTCTGATGGGTTTGGATTTGGGTTGGTGAAAGGAGTGAGTGGTGGGTTGGTGAAAGGAGTGAGTGTTGGGAGCCTTGTGGGGTTGGTGTGAGGATAGGGGTAGACCAGATTTTGAGCTGGTACTCCAACAAATGAGAGGAGACTGGGGGTTGGGTGGCCTGGAGGAAAGAGATTAGTGTGTGGCAGGCTGGCTGGGAAAGTGGGCATGACCTGTTAATTGCAAAATCCCAGGACACATGTACAGAACAATTCTCAAAACCCTGAAAGTGGACTTCTCAATAGAGCTTGAGAAGTTCTGTGTTGGATGGCCTAGACCTGATGTCAGCCTGAGGAGTGGGAGAAACAAAATGACAATCACAATTGAGTTAAGGGCTACTGTATTCTTTCACAGTGGTCCACTCTCATGCCATACATTGTACTTCTTTTCCTATTTTTTCTTGGCCCAAATTCACTCTTCAGAGCTTGTTTCTTTTCCTGCTTTAATAAATGTGAAACCTTGCTACTGTTTGCACATGTTTTGACCATTTCTTTGCTCAGGACAGAGAGAACATAGAAACCATCTCTAGAAGGAGACCTCAGCTCCCCAAACATGGTAACAGCCTAGCAGGGTGAATTTTTGGGCCAGGGTGGCATATACAGTGACCAAGAGAAAGGTTCACCATAAGGCTGAGGAGGAGAGCATGTAGTGGGTCAGAGGATGAGTGAAATGCTGTTGTCTGAGGTGAGGATGGGGAACATACAGTCTACTTTAGCCTTTGGTCTTTATCCTAACGACAATGGGAATCCATGAAAAGGTGTTAAGATGAGGGATGGAAAGTTTAGATTGGAGTGGGCAGGTTCAAGCAATGAAAGCCAGGTGTGGTGGTGCATGCCTGTTATCTCAGCATTATAGGAGGCTGAGGCAGAAAAATTGCAAGGTTGAGCCCAGCCCAGGCAACTTACTGACTTAGTGAGATCCTGTCTCAAAATAAAAAACAAAAAACAGATTGAGGATGGTCAGTGAGAAGACCCTGGGTTCAGTCCCCAAAGGAACTTATAAGTTGGCTGTGGTGGGGACAGAAGGGAGCCTTGTTGGTTGCAGTGATGGGGAAGTTACTGCTCTCAGGATAGGAAGGTATTGATGATGCCACTTTCTCTGCAAGGCAGAGACAAGTGACCTTGTTAGAAACAGAGCTGCATGCCAGCCTTGAGAGGCACTTTCAATGATGCAGGGTGGCTTTTAGTGCCTCACCTTCTCATAGTCAGGGTCAGCAGACTGTGTGCAGATCTCCAGAAGAACTTTTCTGCCCCCAGAAAGGTAAAAAACCTACACAGAGCGCCATCATGGTAAAGGCATGGTTCTCTACCTCAAATGCCTTTGAGATCAGTGTATTTGCACCTCTCATGCAGTGTCCATTCCACACACTCGCTTTACATAAAACCCACACATCCTTCTAGATCTCCAGCCACCATGGGCCGGGTGGTGTCCCCAGTACTGAATGTGGGCAAGCTAAGCTGTCACCATGCAAGGCAGCTGGAATAAAATGTGTAATTGTGCTTTAAGACACCTTAATTGTTTATTAATTACTCCATAAATCATAGTGACACCTGTATTTATGCTCCTGTTAATTCACTCTCATAAGGTGGGGGATGGAAACATGTCCTGCTTTTTGAGAGTGTGTGGTTGAAGAATTACTAGGCCCTTAGCTGAGGGACAGAGGGACCAAATCAGGACTGGGCACAAGGGTTCTTGGTGCTTCTCCCTCACTGTCAGGATCAACTATTCCCACTCAACTTTGGCCAAGATTGCAGCCCTACCAGGATACTATTCCCACTGGAGCAGTGGTAGGGCAAGTGTTCCACTTCCTCCACTCCACTCCATCTTACCAAAGCTGGTGAAGAGAGCAGTTATATTTATTTGATAGGTGAGAAACTTAGGCTCAGAGATTTTATGCAAGTCCCAAGGTCACAATTAATCGGTCATGGTGGAGTTTGGACCGAGGTTTGGTTGACTGCCAAATGATGTAACCCTTAGTAGAAGAATCAGTGAATAGCCTAGGGAGGGGGAGGGAGCTTTGCTTATCCAAGGAAAGGTGAAGTGTTTTATAAATAACACCCTTCATATTTTTTGAGGATCATATCTAAAAACAGAAAGAGATTTCACCCAGAGTGTTTTGACCAGCATATTCTGGTGTCCTACTGCTCAGACTGGCCACTGCAGGAGTCCCCCTCTAAGTGACCTCCATTCCAGACAGACACCCCATCCTGTCTCTGGGAGCCTCTCTCTGCCCACATCTGTCGGCCTCCATCAGCGTCCATGTGTCTGGCCCTGGAGAGCACGAGATTGCTCCAGATGGCTAATAGAACTTTATTGCCACAATCATTCTTAATGTGGCCATTGCAAAACCCTGTCTGGAAGCTCAGCTTTTGCAGTGACTTGGCAGTCTCTGGCTGCTGGGAGCAGGGCCTGAGCCACCCACCCTTCTCTCCTGGGCCGATAGCATACTTCTGCAGAAGTATGAACTGGCTCTTGAGAAGACAAGTGATGTCATTAAACCCAGTTTGGGGATAATACTTTCCTCCTGTGTGGAGATCAGAACTTTGAAGAGAAGAAGGAAGCACTCCCAGCAGTGGTTTGAGAAGGTCCTCTGTTCTGGATCCTAAGAAGACTGAAGAAGGGGACAGATGGGGGACACTCCATCTCTCCCTGTCATCCCTGCTAGTCCCTCCATGGCCAGCCTCAGGAGACCTTCCTGACTGCTCATCCTGTGATTCCCTGTCTTTTGCAACTTGTTATTTTCTTTCCCAGCACTTTTCTCAATCTGCAATGATAAACTTATTTATGGGCCTATTTTTTTAATGTCTCCCTCAGTCACTAGACTATGCAAAGATGAGTTTTACTTTGTTTAGCACTATTCTGGGGGTCTGCACCATGCCTGGATCTTAACAAGCTTCCAATAATTATTTGTGGGATGGCAAAGAGTGAATATTATAATTGAACTATGGTCACTTCCTCCTTAAGGATAGTTCTTTTGGGCTTTACCAACAGGGTGTCTCATGATGTGCTTGCTAGGAGGTGATTTATGATAGGAAGGAAACTAAGATGTTCTCAGAGGCTGGCAGGGTACTGAGATTCTGGGCCCTGAAGGCTGAGGCTGAGATGCCCAATTACACTTGGCACACAGTGGGCACTGAACATACTACACCATATACAAATGAATGAGAAAAGGCTGGAAAGAATTTCTTTATTCTGTGTGGATGGTAAATTAAGTGTGTCTATGGGACAGAAAACTGCCCATGCCTGCCATGTTCATGAGATAACTTCCCTGCAGCAGGAAGCGGGGCACTATGCTTCTCAGCCCTGCTTCTCCCAAGACTCTAGTTTCTAAAGGCTTAACGCCTTCCAGCAGGGAAGGAGTGAGGGGGCAGGGTGTCTCCCGGGCCAGTGGTATGGTTGAACTGGAGGGCATTACTAGTCAATTCCAGGGTGTGGACAAAGGAAGCCATAAGTCTTAGAGGTGCCACCAGCAGAAACACACTCCAGCAGGGAAAGGGGCTCAAGGAGAGCTTTAAGAAGCAGAACTGCTTCCTTTTGCCCCTTCATCCATGAGCTACTCTTCTGCTGAGGGCCAGCTGGACTCATTGGCTGACAGGCCTTGAGAGAAGGCCTCAGCCACATGGGAGCCTCCTGAGAGTCCAGGAAACACAGCCAGGGGTGGCAGGAAACTGCCTCATAGGATGTTAGGCCTGCAGGAGAAGCTCAGTTTGCTGGCTTAGGTCTGTTGTATTCAGTCACCACCACTGTTGTGGGGTCAAAGGAAACCTCATGAGGAGACATAGAGTTGGTCAGCAGAAGGGCAGGGGAGCTTAGAAGGAGGGCAGACTGTGAGGACAGGATGGAGGTGGGGACACAAGGACTCAGGGGAAAGGAGGGAGAGAAGACCCATCAAGAGGAGGCCTGTCATGCCCAAAGGACAGCTGTAGGGATGGACTGTGGGGCAGGAGCCTGGAGCTATGCAAACTTCTTACAAGTTGGGAATGGCAGGACTTTGAAGACAAAGGTAGGAAGATGCCACTAAGGACTGAGAAGAGCATAGAGATGGTGACAGCCTCCAGCTGGGAGAATAGACTCTATATGTTCTGCCGGGAGAACTGGGAAATGGGAACCAAGGCCACAGATCTGAAGCCAGAAAAATCCCTAAATGGAGATTTAAACACCTGGCTTATGAAAAGTTAGCAAAGATGCCATGATCATTAGGACTCACTAAGGATTCACTAAGTTTCATCAAATTAACTTCATATTTTGGTTGTAGCCACCACTGCAGTCTTCTAGGTAGAAAGATCAGGGTACATGCCATAGCTTTGTGAGTCTGGCTTAAGTGAGTCGGAGACCTTATAGTCTCAGATTATTTCTGTGATTAAGATGAAAAAAACGTATATTGTACATAGCTGTAGTACTGAGAGGTCCATGAAGCTGAGGCAGGGACAATGTTAAGGGCCTCTCACTTAACACTGAGAGTGGTAGGGTGGACATCTCACTTATCATCTGCATGAGTTCACTTTTTAAGAGTGAAAGGGGACACACATGTGTCCAGTGAGTTCTCTGGGAAGTAGACACTGGACAGAGGAAGGTAAAAGGATTATTGGGGAGGAACACCTGCAAAAGGGAAAAGTTAGGATTGGGAAGCTGTGGGTCCACGGTGAAGATCTGCCTGAGTCTCTTCAATCTGGGGGATGAGCTCTGGAGCAAATACCAGCCATTGGGAGAGGCCCGCGTTGGTGGAAATGGGTGGGCTCTTGTACTAACTCGCCCAGGCATTGGCAGAATGGTGTTGGCTTGAAAGCCGAAGCGGTCCTGAGGTACATAACCCTGTAGGCTGTCAGGAAGCCACATTCCTTGCCTGTGTGTCTGAGTGGCGCACCTCTGTGTCTGGCACAGGGCATTGCTAACAATTCTTCCAGGACACCAGGAGTAAACTAGGACTGTCTTTCAAAAAATAAGACACCTCGTCACCATATCTCCAGAGAACTATTACGGGATTCAGTCTTTGGTTCTTCTCTTCTGGTCCCACGCTATTAGCTTTTTAAAACTGATTTCTTGTTTTAATTGAAATAGGTAACATTCACTGAGCACTGATTTCTATGCCAGGCCTAAGCTGAGAACTTTATATGAATTTATTAATTTAATATTCCTAAAGACCTCAAGAGGCTGATATTATCATTGTATTTATTATATACTTTATACTTACATGTTTATTATAGTAATGTACTGATATATATACTTATATGGTATATAGCAGGTATAGTGTATTCTTGTATAGTGTAATTATGTGTTTGTGTAATATTATGATATCACTCCTTTACAAATGAGGAAACTGATGTACAGGTGGGTAATGTGATGTGCTCAAGGTCATACATCATATAAGGAGCAGAGAAAGGTTTTATATATAAACCAAAACGTTTGATTCCAGAGCCTGAACTCTTAAACACTTTACACTTTATAAAATTTTGAGCTATCAGGGACCACAGAGTCATCACTCTGAGATTCGGAGAAGTTATCTAACTTTTCTACACTCACAAAGAAGCTAGGACTGATGTATGACCTCCTGACTCCTGAGCCCAGGGTTCCTTAACCACCCCATTCCTCAGATATACGCATTGAACTTGTAGATATTCGAAAGTTGGGTAGAAAAATGCCAAAACTGAAGATAAAAGAATGGCTCCAAGTGATTTTGACAGGCTAGAATGAGGTTTGAAATCAATAAGAATAAAGTTAGCAGGATTATATGTAAGTTTCTACATTTAAATTGAAAGGCACCAATTGCACAAGTGCCAGGTGGGAAGACCTTCAAGTAATAAGGTCAGTCAGAGGTGACAGGAGGTGAGACCGAGGGGACACATTTGGGTCACAGGGAGTGAGGGTCCATCCCAGGCAACACTTCACCCACCTCTGGGAAGCCAAGGACTAAACTTTCTGATGGCCACCATGTTTTTTTTTTTTTTTTTTTAATGCAGGTACTGGGAGTCGAACTCAGGACCTCGCGCTTGCCAGGCAGATGCTTATGCCGCTAAGCTATATCACCGGCCTGGCCACCATGTTCTTATCAGGGATGGTAGTAGGTCAGGAGCCCCTGTAGGCCAGGCATGGTGGTTTATGCCTGTAATCCCAGCACTCTGGAAGACTGAGGCAGGAGGATCACAAGTTCAAGTCCAGACTAGGGAATTTAGTGACTTAGTGAGAAGCATGCCTGAGGACAAGGGCACTAATTTATGTTGTATGAAGAGTGGCTGGAAGTGCTGTGGATTCAGTGTTGTCATCTCAGGGATGTCAGGGGCCTGGGTACTTATAGTCCATATTCAGAAGCCCTGTAGAGCCTGGGTATCTGAGCTCCCATCTTTATGTGCAAAACTGATAACCATAATGCACTAGGAAGTTTCAGTAAGTTCAAGGAAGTTCTCGCAACTCCGGTTTCTTCCCCCAGAGTCTCCTGAGACCTTTTCACCCTCTCATCCAGTGACGTTTAGTTTAGACTACATCCTGAGTACTGGCAGAGCCCCTAAGGGCTCAGCAGAGTGTGCCCAAAGTCTCTCTTGGAGACCTCATAATACGAGGGAAGTTGTTCTTTGCAGGGTGCTGGAGTTCCTAGGTAAAGGAGTGGGGTAAAAGCCTGGGCATTTGTATTGACCCAAAGGGGGAATATTTGTCCTGCTTCACTTCAGGACATGGTCTTGCCTGGTTTGGGTGACCAGCTGATTCATTAAGACAGTGAACATAGAAGATAAGTAGAATTGCATGTGTGCGTGTGTATGTGTGTGTGTGTGTGTGTGTGGTGTATAGGACAAGGTCAGTTTAGGAAGTATGAGTATGAGGTATGGATGGGTTCAACTGGAAATATTTCTTATAGGTCAGGAGCTCAGGAGAGAGGGGAACTATATGAGGTGAGTTGTGCTAGCTCATAGGAGGGAACTGAAGCTCATTGTCCACAGAGATGAGCAAGGTAGCCCTCCTTATTCAAAACAGGGTCTGTAGACCAGCAGGATTGATATGTTCTTGTTAGGAAAGCAGGATATTGAGCCCCACCAGGGCTCAATGTTAATTTGCATTTTAACAAGATCCTTAGGGATTCATGGGCACATTAAAGTCAGAGAAGCATTGCTCTAAGCCTTTGGTTCTGTCTCAACCCTAGGTGCATGTTAGAATTACCAGTTCCTGGGCCCTGCTTTGAGGTTCTGATTCAACTGCTCTGTGCTGAGACTCAGGCATCTTTATTTTTCTTCTTCTTTTTAAACAGCCTCCCAGGCGTTTCTGGTAGGTAGCCAGAGTTGTGTAAATCAGTCACCTTTAAATTTGAGTATTGGAATTATCTGGAGGGCTTGTTGAAGTAGGGATCACTGTGTCTCACTCAGGCATTCCTGATTCAGTAGGTTGGTGTGCAGCCCAAGAATCTGCATTTCTGCCAAGCTCTTAGGTAATGTTGCTGCTGTTTCTGGAGAGGCTGGAGGGGCCCCTGGTTAGAATCCCAGAGGAAAATCAGCCTCAGACTCAACCATAGAGTATGAGGTCAGGAGAAGAAGAAAGGAAAGAGAAGCAGAGGCTGTAGACATGGGAGGCAAACCAGGAAGAAGTCTCTTCCTGATGTCTTTTCTACCAGATCCTTTGCTTCTTGAGTCTTTGCGTTGTTTCTGTGCCCTCTGGCAAAGTCCTACAGTGTTCCACATTCTCAACAACCACTACTTATAAAATTTATATCTGATCATATCATGTCTCCCTTCGGGGGCTGCCCATAGCTTTCAAGGAAAAGCTCGAAGTCCTTAGCTCAGTACACAGGGCCCTTGTGAGGGGTCACTGGGCTCTTTCATTGTGCTGCTCACTGGCCCATTTGCTTCAGGCATCACAGTCCACTTGCCAGTCTTCAGTTAAGTTTGCTCTCTTACTCCCCTGCCTCTGCAATGTCTTGAGCCCTATTTGTCATCATTTGACTCCTATTCAGCAAGATTAGATTTGGCTCAGTTTAGACATTGCCTCTCTCTCCAAAACTACCCTGAGGGTCAGCCTTCTCCCCCTTCGAACCTTATAATACCACACCTTTTCACAGTGATTGATTTAATGATCTACCTCCCTCCCTCCATGCAGGCTTCCTTTGACCAGAGAACTGGGTCTTGATTTTTATACCTCTAGCACCTAGTATAATACCTGACCAGAGCATGTGCATACACTATTTTGTTGAATGAGGAAACAGAAACTGGTGAATAATGGATGTGAGTGCAGACATATTTTAGAATGAGTGCTCCCATCCTCTGGCCCACAGCTGCATCCTTTCTGTAAGTGGTCTGCTCCTTCCCCCATCTAGTCACTGTCCACAGGAGAACACCAACCACCTGGTTACTTCTGCAATATGTGCAATGGATTATTGGTGTCTTTCTCTCCCTGGTGGCAGGGTGACCACCTCTCTTCAAACCAAAATGATTTAGGACATATGCTTTGTTCAGATTGGCAATTTTTACATCTTATGGAAAGCTAGAATGGTGAAAGGCAGAGGGTGAAAGCCTTTCTTCCTAGCTCCTATGTGCATGACAAGCACCAAGGGACTGACCCAAACAGACAGCGAGAGACAAGCACAACCATCCCACACTACTACATGCTGGGAGTCAATAACTCCCTGTGCTCTCGAGGATCACAGTGTGGTCTTTTGAGCCAGCTACTAACTGAGCAGCTTCTTGATGGGGTTCTTAATACACCAGAGGAAACTACCCAGAGAGAGGGGCAGGGAAAGGCTTGGTAGAGAAGTCCAAGGATATTGCAGTATTGCCTCATGGTTAAAGGCTCTTTGATTTTTACAACTGACAACAAACTTCCCTTTCTTATGCCTGTGAGACTCTTCCAGGGAGGGAGGGTGGCTAATGGTGAAATATCATTACCCACAGAGAAGGGACCCAAGGATCAGAGCACAAGTGCCATGTGGTATGAATCCAGTTAGATTTGAACCTTCCCTGATCTGGCTCTGGCCCCCTCACCTGCCTCACATGGTATCTCTTAAAAAATGTTCATACATGTACAAACCCACAAGTGCAGATTACCCCTCCAGTGGAAGTGCAAAATAACCAACTGGTGAAAGGAACTCAGCAGGGACTGAGTAGGATGAGTCAGAGGCGGCTTTTTGAGGGAGGAGTGCTGTTCTGTGTGGTTGAGAGAGCAGGAGGCAGGGCAGGCAGCAGGTGAGGCAGAGAGAATTCTAGTGGGAGAAATGCAGGTATGTGGGGGAGTGGCACATGTTGGTGCCCACTTGAAGTGGTGTGCTGTGGGTGGAAACAATGAGACTGGGAGCAAGATGAGCTGGAAAGGCCAGGTGACTTTGATGAACATGATCTCCATGGCTAGAACTGTGCATGCGGGCACGTGTGTGGTGTGGCTATGTGGGACATGTGTGTATATATGTGCGCAGGTATGTGTCTGGGTTGTGGACATGCAAGGTGTGCATGTGTTTGTGGGACCTGGGTATGTGTGGGGGATGTGTTGGAGAGCATGTGTATATGGTCAGTGGGGTTCTGAGCATAGCAGAAAGTTGCCAGTTATAAGTTTCTAATTTTTTTCCTTTCCTACCATATACATGCTGCCCAGAATTAACCTTGCCTTCCTTCATCTCAGATGTAGGGTTGTGGAATGTATGAACTAGTTAAGTAGACGTGGGTGTTTCAGCATGCACATAACTCCAAGTCAAGTTTTGCTGCATTCAAAGGCTCAGTGTTGTTGGGCTCTTCCTTTCTGTCTCTCAGCTCTGCTGTGCTTGCTGTTGAATCCCACCCAGGCTCTGTCCATGTGGTGGTCCTTGGCACATATACCCAGGCTTACTCGCTCCCAGCATCAAGCCTAGTGGAGGGAAACATCTTGTTACCTATAGTTTCAACAAAAATCCTAAATTGCATTCCATTGGGTAGGTTTAAGTCGTGTGTCCATCTCTGAACCTAGCCCTCTGGTGGCAGCTCCTAAAGGCATGAAAGAATGACATTTCTATAGGATAGAAGACTTTGATTGACTGCCCAGGTCACATGCTTGTCTTTTAGCAGAGGGCATGAGGTCAAATATCCCAGAGAGAGGACCAGTTCCCAAAGAACCTTTGGGAAGCTGGCGCTGGGTTATGTAACTTGGGTTTTGGCTCAGATACTATGAGCACAATTCCATTTAGGAAATAAACAATTCTTAAATAATCTTCCTTCCAGGCAATTCTTATGAAACTATTCCTTTTCTCAAGAGCCAGCCATGGCTACCCAGTCTCCTTTTTGTGGAGCCTGAAGCTCCTCAGTTCTGCAATAAGTTTCCTCATCTATCTCCTCACAGGCCTGTATCATCAAGGCCCCTTCCCACTCTTTGACCGTTCCAGACCATCCTGGAATCCACATCTTGTCTTTATTTTTTTTTATTCCCTTCTCCATCTGTGATAGTCTCCTACATACTCTTGCTGAAACCAAATTCTTACCTGTAAAACCCAAGTTGAATCTCCTCTCTACAGCATCACCCATGTATTTTGGAAAGGACAAAGGAGGCTTTGGTTTCAGCCTGGGACCCGTGTTGCCGGGATTGTGTTCACATATGAGACTGTGATTCAGGCATTTTCTGCAGATGTCCTTTTAGATTATAGAAAGATTTAGATAAATCTTTTAGATTGTAGAAGTAAGTCCCTGGCCACCCCCTCCCCACACTGCAGAGCCAGGCCTTCTATTTCTTTGATAACTGGCATAGGTCTTTGCACACAGTAGGTGCTGCTCAGGGAAGGTGAGGATGGAGTCCTAGGATCGGATGAGTTTTCTGAGGTCCGAACTCATCAGGCTTGTAGTCATAAAGCCTACTAGGCATCCAGAAAAATACCATTTCTACGGAACAAGCAGTGAGTTTGTTCAGAAGATATCTTCTATCTTCTTTCAGATAGAAATTAAAACCCAGAGAAAATGGCCCTGACATCACAGTGGGGCACAGGGACTAGATTAATTCCCCATCTAGTGTCCTCTATCCCTCACTCAGGGTGCTCTGCCTGGCCCCATAGCAGGAATCGCATCTGTGTTCACTGGCCACCTTGCCTGGCCTCATCCTTCCTCCGTGTCTTTAGGAGCTGTCACCTGGGGGCTGGGGTGACAGAAGGCAGTGGTTTCTAATGAGGGCTGCCTTCACATCCTGGCCTCTTTAGCCAGCTGTGTGCTCCTGGGCAGTTACTCAGCCTCTTTAGCCTTGATTCTGCACCTGCTTAAGTGTGATAATGCCGGTGGTCCCCACCTTGTAAAGATGTTGCATGAATTCAGTTGGGTAATATATGCAGAGCCTAGCAGAATGCCTGCTAGTAAGGAATCCTAAGAATGGGCCATTATTATTTTATGTATGAGTTGATTTAAGGCTGTGGGTTCTAGAAAGATCTCAGCTTAGAAATTCCTCCTCTGCGAAGCCTTCCTAACTTCCTCTGTCTGTGCAAACTTCTCAGGCCCTGTGCAGCTCTCGATACTCACCTGTATTCTAATCACCTGCTCACAGCCCTGCGTCCTCTACAGTCATGTCAGGGAACCTGTTCTTTCACATGCAGTGAATATTTGCAGAAATTATTCTGTTGAAAGTGGCTTCTCCTGCCCTGCTCCTCTATTTTTAAATTTTAATTTAATTCATTCATTTTTAACACAGACAGTCCCTTCCATGGTTCAAAATTCATGGTAAATATACAGTAGAAATTCTCCCTTCTTTGCCTTTCTCTACTCCAGAGGCAAACAATGTTATAATTTTTAAATTGTATATCCTTCCAGAACTGTTATGTATGTGTGTACACAAAGATATGTAAATATTCTGTTAATGTTCTTTTCACACATTTGTTTTGATGACTGGTCTGTGTTGCTGATGTAGTTGTGTAGCCCAGGTTCTTGAGCCAGACTGTCCTTTACCACTTGTGTGATTTCGGGCAGGTTACTTAACTTCTGTGTGTTCTACTTTTCTCATGTGTAAAATGAATAAGTATCAGTAGCTGTCCCATAAGCTTGTTGTGAGGAAACATGTATGACACCTTGTGAATGGTTTCTCTAGTGAGCATCCCTAGAGCAGGTGCTCAATGATGCTCGCTATTATTATGGGCTACCATTCATTCTGTGCTTACCACAGGTGAGGACTACGCTGCCTCCTTCAAAGTCATTGCCTCCTTGATCAACCAACAACCCTGGGAGGCAAGGACTGGGGTAATTGGTATCTGGCCCAGGGTCCCTCGGGCAGCAAATGTCAGAGATGAGACTTGACACTGAGCCACAGGGGACTATACTGTCTCTTGAGGCATCTTGCTGATATCCCATTGCTGGGGCTGTGTTCTGTATACGGTGGCTACTCAGTGAAAACTGATTCATTTGAATCTTTCCTTCCCAGTGCCTTTTGTTTGTGTTTTGAGGGTATCTGTTTCTGAGCAGGATTGTTGATGATCTAGATATGTCTTGGTTTGACCTGAAATTCAGCCCAGGGCCTTATGCTTAGAATCTGCAGTTTTCGCCTGACACCAACTCTAAGGGAATCTGCCTTCCAATTATCATTTCTTTTCCTCATGTTTATATCAGCAGAAATGAAGGGGAGGAAAACCGGCCTTTAACTAGGATTTTATTACCCATTGACCTCAGCCATCTCCATCTATTTCTCCAGAGCTTCTGCCCATTAGTTGTCAGGGCAACATGGTGTAACTCCCTGCTGGCTGCAGTTGGCTGAGTTTAACTCTCCCCTGCTGCCTTACTGGTTGGGCATCGCTGCCCTGCTTACTTGCTCCAGAAGCACAGTTGGGCATAGCCCTGGAAAAGTAAATCAGGAGAATGAGACGTGTTTGGAGGAAGAGACAGATAACTGTCCAGCTCCTTATTCTCAGAGAGTAATTGCAGCCTTAAGTGTGGTTCATGGGTCATTGCTGGAAATCATGTAGTTGAACACAATGTAGAACTGTACACGTGGGAAGGACAAACTGAAGTGGTTCAGCTGGATTGAAGCTCTGCTCTGTTTGGTTGTTAAGCCCCTGAATCTCCCCTGGACCTGAGATCTGCTCTCAGATCAACTCTCTCTGCCTGTCCTTATCTCTGACTTTCCTGAGAAAAGAAGCACAACCTTCTGCATTTTCCCTTCCACACATTGGCATGATTCTATTTCCATGTGCAGACTCTTGTAACTTCCACATGGTCCACCTTGCCTCTTACTACTATGTTTTGACCTCTGGAACACTTTGCTTTCTTCCTTTTACAGAGTTTAAAAATATTTCCCATTATGCTTCTCCCCATTAGCAACTTTTCTGCCTTCAAATATGCATAGCCCTCCTTTGTCTTCACCTTACCCTATTGCCACTAGAGCTTCCTTCTCATCCCATAGGTGCTTATGGACACCTTCTGCAAGTCCAACCCTAGCTGGTAAGGATAGAGCTGACACAGTTCTTGTCTTTCAGGAGCTCATACTGAGCTCTGTCACAAACATACAAAAAGTGATTATGATACATAGTGTATGTGCTAGAGTAGCAGACAGCACAGGTAGCAAACCCTACAGAACCAGGACTTTAATATTTTCTGTATTTAGAACCAGTTTACCAACACACCTGGAGCACTAGAGAGAAGAAAAATTTTCCTTAGGACCTGAAAGATAGATAACAGATTTCTGGTTAAAGAAAGAGGGAAGAGGAAAGTGTAGAAGACAATTGTTTCCTGGATTTTTTTCAGTTACAAGTGATAGAAAATCATTTTAAACTAAATATAGGGGAAAAAGGACTAATACAAGCTCATGTTGTGGGGAAGAGGGCATGGTTGCAGGCATAGCTGGAGCATGGTGTTCAAATAATATTACTGAGAAGCTGTTTTTTCTTAAAATTCTCTCTGCGTGTGTGTGTGTGCGCACACACGTGTGTGTGTGTCTCTCTCTCTCTCAAACTCAAACTCACAAAGAGAGAGACCTTGTTAAATCAGCCTTTTAATTGGTCCTGTACATAGTCACATATCTACCCTCAAACACCTCCTCTGTCCAGAAAGATGATTTTGTTGTAATCAAAAATGAAGCTCTTCCCTCAGAAGGGAAATGACTTGCTGAGCAGAGAAGGAACAAGTTTTTCCAACAAGATTTCAGATAGTAGGAACAGAGTGAGATGGGGAAGGGGCTAATAAATTTAAGGAACAATGAGGTGTTTATTGTATTTGACATGCAAGCATTTTCCATGCATTGCCAAATTCTCAGGATGAGTGGTCTACACCTGTGCCTCTGTTTCTTCCTGCAGTAGCCTTGTGTATTCTAGAGTTCCCTTCACTACTCTACTGAGACTGATATCCTATAAGAACACTATTGAACTTTTTGCTTCTATTATGGAGTGAATGTTTTTTCTTCCCTTTACACAAAATTCATAGGTTGAAGCCCTAACCCCTAATGCAATGGAAGTAGGAGGTGAGGTCATTGGGAAGTAATTAAGTTTTGGTGAGGTGATGGGAGGGAGAGTTTCATGATTATGTTAGTGCTCTGAAAAAGAAGGAAGAGGAGTAGGAGGAGAAGAAGGAGAAGAAGAAGCAGGAGGAGGAGAAGAGGAAGGGGAATAGGGAGAAGAGGAAGGGGAATAGGGAGAAGAGGAAGGAGAAGGGAAAGGGAAAGGAGAAGGAGAAGGGGAAGGAGAGAAACCAAATCTTTCTCTCTCTATGATGTGAAGACACAGTGAGCATTCTCCCAACCAAGAAGAGAGCTCTTTTCAGGAACCCAACCATATGGGCACTCTGATCTGGAATTTTTCAGCCTTCAATAAATATCTATTGTTTAAGTTACCCAGTCCATGCTTTGTGATATTATCAGTCTACTATTCTTTTGACTAGTATTATGTGTATTTATATTTAAAGTGAGTTTCTTTTAGGCAGTTGTAGTTGGGTCTTGATATTTTTATCTGATCTGATAATCTTTTCCCTTTGCTTGGTGTTTTTAGTCTATTTATATTTAATATGATAATTGACATAGGTTTTTCTCTCTAAGTTTCATTTTAGATTGTTTTATATTTTTATGTCTTCAAATTTCTATTTTCTTTTGTCACATCTAATCTGCCATTAATTTTATCTGTAGTTATTACATTTTTAAATCTCAGAATTGATATTTTCATCTCTAGAAGTTTGTTTTGCCTCTTTTAAAATATCTTTCATGATTAATCTTTTTCTCTATTAATATATGGAATACAGTTATGATGGTCCCACAGGCACCATTAATGTTTCTCTAAATATATTCCATTTTACCTCTGGGTCATAGTAATTGATTACTTTTCTTAGTCATAACCAGTCATATTTTCCTGTTTCTTTGCATGCTTGCTTATTTTTTATTGGGTTGTAGACGTTGCAAATTTACCTTGTTGGATGTTGGCTATTTTTATATTTATTTAAATATTCTTAGCTTTACCTGAAATGCAATTAAATTGCTTGAATATAGTTTGGTCATTCTTGTTCTAAGATTAGTTAGATCAGACCAGAGAAACATTTAATCTATGACTAATTTTTTCTCAGAAGGTCCTTACTGAGCACTCTACCAAAAAGCCCAGTAATTATGTTTTCCAATCTAGCTAGTCAGAATAAGCACTATTCTTAGCCCCATGGGACCACCAAATACTGGTCCTTTTAATCTTTTTGGAAGGTTCTTTCCCTACTTCAGGCAGCTGCTCACAAGCTCTTGCTAGTCAGTACTTTGGTGAACACAGATGAGGACCTTCTGCATATCATTGTGAGTTTTCTTTTCTTTTTTTTTTTTTGTTTTGTTTTATCCTCTCTAGTAATTTGGGTAGTCTGATAATCTCACTACCTTATTCTCTCCAACTTTCAACAATGTGTCCTCCATTTGAGGAGTCTGTTGGTCTCTACCTATGTTCTCCCTCTGCACTGTGACCTGGAAACTCTTGTAAGTTTGGGTCTTTACGAAACTCCTTTTGTGTGTTTGTCTCACAGTTTGCTGACTTTTGTGGCCTGATATCCAGTGTATTGAAAATGGTTGTTTAATATGTTTGTCTATTTTTCAGTTGTTTTAGCTGGAGCATCCCTACTACCCTATTTCAGCTGGAAGTGTTAAATTCTTCATTAAGTTTTTATTCATGTAGCTACACTTTTATCACCATTAATTCTAGTCTCATTAGCACCTGCTCTTATTTTATTGTGTCCTGAGTTTTTTTTAATAAATGCTACTAAAAATATCTTTAAGGACTTTAAATAAACTTGATACTTTATTATCAGGCATAAGATCTTAAATTTATTGAGTATTTTTCTTTCATTTTGTAGTGTTGGTATTCCTTATATTTATAGTAACTTTAGGTTGTGTATTAGTCTCTGTGGGTTACTTCTCGTTCATATACTCAGAGGTGTGATAGCATCTGGGTAGAAATGTTACTGCTTTTCAATCCTAACATTTTTGAGGGGATCGATCTTATGCAAGTGTCACTTACAGTGAATCTCTACCCACATACTTAACTGTTTCAATTTCTTGTCCACAAGTTCGGTTTTGTGTGGCAATATTCCATCTCCTTGCTGTATAGGTCTAGTTTTTGACTCCATACAGGAATCATGACAATGATGGTTCATGTCTAAACTTTTACTTCCATGATGAGGTGGCTTTTGCCTCTGTCTCTTCTATGGGCTGATATCTTGTTTGGCTTAGGAATTCTCTTAATAGCTGGTGGTTGTATACATAGGTTTCTACAATAACACTGTGTTTTACGATACAGTATAACCTTGGATTTCAAGTAACTTGTTCTGCGAGTGTTCTGAAAGAAGAGGAAACATTTCTAATAAATTTTAACTTGATAAATGAGCAATGTCTTGTAACAAGTAGTACATGACACTGAACATCACATGCTCCCAACTGAGCCAATGGTTTTCTGTCTCTGTCTCTCTGTTTCTCTCTGTCTCTGTCTCTCAGAGTGTGAGTGATCATCTACCAACAGCAAGAGGTTATTGAGGAGATCTTATCTGCAGAGGAGGAGGAAGAGAAAAAGGTAGATTAGGGACATGTGTAAAATGTTGGAAAGGTGCAAAATTTTGTAGAAAATCACCACCTGGATAAGGCTGTAGCAGTGACAGCAATAAATCTGTTTAATGACAATGCAATGTTACATTTCTATGAAATCCTCAAAAGGAAGCAAAACCAAGCCTCACTGGGTAGGTTCCTTCTTCAAGTTGCACAAAAAGAAATAGATTCCACTGAGCCAATAGACAGCAGTGATTCTGTTAGTAATAGTGAAAATCATTCTACATAATAACCCTCTTCTCTCTTGTCTCCTTCACACTAGCCATGAAATTTTCAAAGGTTAGTGCAGGTTAATTTGTTTATTTTTCTTTTTATTTTATATTTTCTTTATTATTTTGTATCACATTATAGAACTGTAATCATTTTTTATGAATAGTTTTGGATCGTGAAACTAATTATCTGAGTTTCCATTATTTCTTACAGGGAAATTTGCTTTGATATACAAGTGCTTTCTTTCTTTCTTTTTTTTTTTTGTGGGTACTGGGAGTTGACCTCAGGACCTCGCGCTTGCCAGCTAGCGCTTGTGCCACTGAGTGATATCACCGGCCCATTTTTTCCTTTATGTGGGTTCTGGGAGTTGAACTCAGGACCTCACGCTTGCCAGGCAGGCACTTATGCCTCTGAGCTATCTCGTCGGCTCCTACAAGTGCTTTCTATTACAAGCATGTTTCAGGAAGAAATTGTGCTCACAAACTAAGGTTTTACTGTATATTTTTCCATTATTTATGCACTTATATAAAGAAGAAGTGTTTGCTCAATCTGCCATCATGAACATAAGTCCTCCTTAGAGTTTGTGTCACAGAGGATGGCTATTTCCTTCCATTTTTGGGGTCAGCTGAAGTATTTGATATTTGAAGACTCATAGTTGACTATTTGTCAGGAATAATATTTTCTCTTGCACAACTTTTATCCATCTGAAAATCCACAGTGGCTTCTAGTTTCTTCTGCTTCCCACCTAATTATCTGTGTGGCTTACAGCGTCTACTATTATCTGTCCCTGCTAAACCTACAAAACTTGGGTAACTCATAGGCAAACTGGAATAGTCATCACTATATGATGGTCTCTCCCTATACAGTGAAAATTTTACTGTCTCTTTGTTCCCTTATTGTTGCATTTCAGAGTTACCTTTTGGTTTGATATATAAAAATGAATGAAAAATCTGAAACAAGATATATCAGACATAATTGTCATGAAACACCACACAGGAGTTGCATAGCACCAATGTATGCATTTTAATGATGGTATCCATAAAACACATTGTTTCTCTATGTGCCTTTTGTCCATGTTTTCCAATCTGAGTTAGAGTCTTCTTTATTTGCCTGTCCCCATTTCCCAACTTTAATACCCACATTCATGTCAAGAGTCTTTAAAAATTCTCTCCATGCCTTTGTCTTCTCTTTTGGCTAATTTATTAGCCATACAGCGGCACATTGGTTCAATGGCCTTTAAATCTACTGTGTCTAGCTGACCCATCAGGAGAACCCCACCCCACAAAGGGGAGATAGAGCAACAGCTTTTCCTTTAGACTTTCTTAGGTTTGGTAATCTATCTTCAAAACAGGAAAAGTCAAATTTGGCAGCTCCCAGTCCTCCTCTTTTGTTACAAAGCCTGAATTCAGTGAAAGTAGGACTGAGACCAGGTGAATCTGCCTGACTTTGGTGCTGTTTCCCTGTACTGGGGCTACCCCAGTAATGACAGCCTCATTTCTTCTTTCATTGTGAAATTCACCACCATAGGAGAATAGTAATTCTCAGCAGCTCCACTTTCTAAATCAAGTGGCTTTTAGAAGGTTGTCCCCATAGAAGGGGTGCTACTTCTTCCAGACCATGTATTAAAAAACTTGTAGGAGAGCTAAAAAAAATCTGACAAGCAAGTTCAAATTAGGTTACAGACAGTGATTCCTTATACCTAGCTTCATGTTATAGAATAGACCTGTGGTTTAGTTTGAAACTTGTCATTTATTTCCTTGCTCAAGGATTGTCTGCTCAGTTCCCAAGCAATACAGAATATCTTTTTGGTGTTTAAAATCATTCCTTCAGTATTCTTTTCATTCATTGGAAAACGGATTCTTTTCCCTCTGGGTTTTGAAGGTGAACGCCTGTGTGGGACAGCGATGCGAGGCCATCCATTGCAAGGCTACAAGAATTCCAGAGAGGCACACAAGTTGGATTCAATCACATATTGATTTTCAGCCTGGTAAATTGTGGCTGTTTTGTACAAGGGTAACAAGTACGCTGTGCTTTTCAGAAAGAGATGTGATCAGCTTTTAAACAATGAAGAGGAGCACTGCTGGGCAGAGTGATTTGATTTAAATCCAGATGAAAGCCAGTGGTGAGTTTAAAATAAACAAAGCAACATCAAATCCACTGCCACACCCAGAACTCCATGTCAACAATAAAATAGATCGGGGGATTTAAGCCAACCAAGGTGAATGTTAAAGAAATCGAATTTCTTTGAAGATTACAGACTAGATTTAGCTGAAATATCTCAGTAGCTGACAGTTAGTTATCCCTTCTCCAGGCATGAGGGAAAATTCAGTACCAAAAAGATCCTCTAATAGGCACTCACAGGACATGGTGGGCAGGAGGATTCTTTTGCCTCTAGAGGATACATCTGGGCACCTGTCTTGGAACTAAAGGAACAAAAGGCCTTTCTAACTGGGGCTTCCCCCATCCTGGTGTGCCTTTCCCCGTGTTCTTAGCTACTCTGCAGCAAGTCAACTCCTTTGGGGCTGCAATGCTGTGTCTCAGCAAAGACCTCACCCTGCCTGAGCAGAGAAACTGAGCTTACACCCCCGGGATCTCTGTGTGGTGATTTCTCTTGCCGGCAACATTCCTGAGAGAACCTGACTTACTGATTCCAGCCCTGCTGTGTTCTATTCGTTAATGAGGGAGCGCTCTGACCTCCCATTATTTAAGAAGCTAAAACATTTCCCTGGACTTACCATGCTGAAATATGCTTCTGACCGCTGGTAAGCCAGGAAAGACATGGGGATGGATAGACACATGCTCTGCCTCTCCTAAAATCCAGCCTAACCTGTACAGTAGTTCTTCATTCCAAACCTGGGAAGGTGCTATTTGTGTGTACCTGTATAGAATTTTGAGACTCTATTTCTTTTTCTTTTATTTTCCCTTCTCCCTTCTCTCATAGGCTTGGTGCTTGTTGATTGAAGGAATGTGTAGGAAGAATAGAAGGCAGCTGTCTGCAGAACAATTGCCTTCTAGATACTTTTCTCAAGAAGTCCAATTATTATTATTATTATTGTTATTATTATTATTTTCACACATTAATTGTACAAATTAATGGACTTCCCAGTGTCATTTCCATTCATGCTTTGATCGTATCTACCCTCCCTGTTATCCTCTCTTACCCTCTTCTTTACCCTCCCCCACAAAAGTCTAATTATTTGAAAATTTTTTATTTGTATATGTTTGTGATACATAATAATTACATTCACTTTGGGGAATTTATATGCATATATTATATATAGTATCTTGATTATTTTTGATCCTCTTACTCTCCTATTCTCCCCTTTCTCCCCTCCCCCAACTCCCCTTCCCTGTCACCCCCCAAAAACTGTCACAGTGACCCTGGGCACATTAGAGGAGAAGGCCTAGAGTTTGAGAGGCAGCTTCTCATGAAATCATAGTCTCATGTCAGGGTCCTATACTGGGGCCCAGCCAGGGAGAAAGTGGGGCAGTCAACAATGGAAGCTCTTCAGTGGGTGACTGGTATCCATTCTCACTTCTAGGGCTATTTACAAGTGACTCATCCAGTGGAGATCCCAGAGCTCAAGGTCACTGTCCCTCCGTGCCCCAGAGAAGGCTACTGTACGGTACTCCAGCCTCTTGCCACCTCTGCCCTCACTGGCTTGATTCAGGACCAAACTGTCAGAAGTCAGCTTTTTGATGTGGGTACAGATGGCCTTATGGGATCAGCACATCTCTGGACTGATATTTCTCTTTTTTCTTCTTGTTTTTTTAATGTGGGCACCGGGAATCGACCTCAGGACCTCACACTTGCCAGCAAGTGCTTGTGCCGCTGAGTGATATCAGCGGCCCTTTTTTTCCTTTATGTGGGTTCTGGGAGTTGAACTCAGGACCTCGTGCTTGCCGGGCAGGCACTTATGCTGCTGAGCTATCTCACCAGCCCTGGACTGATATTTCTGACCATAATGGATTCTGCTTCATGGCAGGCTCTATAGGACCATAATTAAAGTCTGTAGAGGATTTTATGAAGGCCCAAAACTTCCCATGGAGTATGGGTATGTTTTGAGAGTCCTGGAAGTGCAAAACTATTCCTGGTGTGTCACTGACCCCCTCGAGTATCCTAAATGGGTAGATACAGATCCACCCAAGTGAAGGAAACTTCTGGTTTTAGGAGATGCCCAGTCCAGAAAATGGGATTCTTCTCTCCATTTCTTACATATCCAATTCATATTCTGGGACAGATTTTTAAACAGTCATGAGATTCAGCATTGACTCTTGGGACTGCTGTCTGAATACAGAAAGCCAGTGTAAACTTGGAAGTGGGGCAGTAATAGACCCCTCTGAGCCTTGGGGTATCATCTATTTAAAAAGGGCATCAGAGGAGTCCTGGGCCTACAGAGCTATATGTTCCTGTTTGGACTTAGATGTCAAGGAGAACTGTTAGAAAATCCTGATCTGAGAGAAAACCTGTGGGGTGTAGTTACCTGCCCTGTGTCAACAGCTCCATGGCAGCTCCAGGTGCTAACTGACCTGATGAGGTAGGCTGAGGTGTTCAGAGAGAACCAGGGGGGAACCAAGCCCAAGATGGACCAGGCTGGAGACTAGGATCCCTGTGGAATGCTCAGGGAGTCCGCCAGGCTGAGCTGAAGGTCCTGGGAGGAGGTGTCTTTTTTCCAGAATTAGGAGAGAGGATTGAGTTCCTGGATGAAGATCTGGAAGCTAGAGAAAGGCCTCTAAATGAGACAGACAAAAATGAGGATCATAGGTAGTAGAGAGCCAGGGCTGGGAGCCGTGTAGGAGTGAGCACGGAGCTGAGGGCTAAAAAGTTGGGAAAGTGTCCTGGGCAATGTTCTGGTGTGGGCCAATGGCCTCTGCTTGGCTTTTCTGCATGCTGCAGTATGTGGGCCTCTGACTACTCCAAGATAATGGACAGGGGGTGGAGCAGGCAGGGATGACTGTAGATGCTGGACTTCACTGTCCTCCTGCTGGCAGACAGAAACTCAGCAACACAAGCTTCTGTGGACCAATCCCTCTCCTTCCTTGTTCCTTGCATATCCCAGCCAGTGTGAGAGAGCCACATTTGATTCTTATGCCTGGGTGCTGATGGTATTCTCAATTGCGCCTCTTTTAGTTTTATTTTAATAGGAGCTGGGAAGACACAGAGTGGACAAAGCCATTTGCGAAGTTCTCTTGCTTCTCCTCTAGCTGCCCAGTCCTGTAGGAGTGTCTAAGAAAGGGAGTGGGAGGATGTTGAGACAGGGTTAGGTTTTCTTGCTTTCACAGGTCTCTAGTAGAAATTATTTAAGAGAAGACCACGAGTCACAGTTCCTGGGCTTGGTTTCTGGCTGGTCCACTGCCTGGATGAGTGATATTTTCAAGGGGGCAGTAATAGAACCCTCCAAGCCTTAGGGTATTATCTATTTAAAAAGGGAATCAGAGGCGTAGTGGCTCCTTCTTTCAGCTCTTAGAGTAACATTCAAACTCCTTGCCACGTTCTACCTGTTCCTTTATGATTTAGCCCCTGTTCTCTTCTTTTTTTTTTTTTTTTTTTTTTGTGGGTACCGGGGGGTCGACCTCAGGACCTCGCGCGCCAGCAGGTGCCTGTGCCCCTGAGCGATATCACCGGCCCCTTTTTCGTATGTGGGTTCCGGGAGTCGAACTCGGGCCCATCGCGCTTGCAGGGCAGGCGCTTAAGCCGCTGAGCCATCTCACTGGCCCAACCCCTGCTCACTTCTAAACTCCTGTCACTCAGCATCTGTATCGTCAGATGCTGGCATTGCTCTTCTACTGTCCTTCTATTGTCCAACTGTATCCCCAGGGCCTTTGCATGTGTGCTCTCACCTCTCATAACACACTATGTCCTGTCTGCACTTGGCTGCTCTTCTCACCAGGGGACACTGCCTGATGAAATCTCAGAGGCTTCCCTGACTTCCTTTCTTAAAAACTGCCTTTTACCAATAATTACCCAATAATCTTTTACATCATTATCCTATTTTTTTTAAATTGTTCTTACTACTATTTGGGATCATCTTATTTATTTGTTTTTTGTGTATTCGTTTGTAGTCTATTTGCCTCCTCTCCTACATGAAATGGCATTGGGAGCCTTGTGTGTTTCATGCATTGCTGTAACCCCAGTATTACTTGGTGCATAGGAGGTCAGTAAATATCTGTTGACTACATGAAAGGAGATGGACATTGACAACAGCCCTACTTGCTTCACAGGGTGGCTTTGGAGTCAAGTAAGGTGGTGCATGCTCTGACTGTGCTGTAGTGCTGGCCTGTGTGTGTGGGGTGTTGTATCTGTCTGCCTGGTTGGCTCTGAACCTGCTTCAGAGCCTTGGGAACACAAGGGGACAGAGACACAGCTGACAAAGCTATGAAAGGGGTAGGGGAACATGGTGCTTGCCTTATAGATGAAATGTTGGCATGTGCCAAGGCTATTCACATTCCAGACCTATGCAGGAACCACCTCTCTCTTGCAGCATAATGTCCCAGGATTCCTAGGTTTCTTGAGAGTAGGTAGATTAGAGGAATATTATTGCTTCAATCTCAGAGGACCCTGCCCTGGCTGTGTGGCCTTCAGCAAGAGTTTAACAAATCTGGCCTCGGTTTCCTTTCTCCAAAGTATGGATGAAATGGCATGTTAAAATTACTAGTGCTACTACTGAAACAATGCTGTTTGACTCTGGGCAGCCTCTGCTTGTGCAAATATACATGCAGCATACTTTTATTATGTTCTATATCCTCCTGTGTAAAATGAGGCTGTCCAATTCTTCCTGTTGGCATTTTCTAGGATTCTGAGTTGAAGGAAACTTGAGACGTTATCTGCTACAGTTTCCATCCACAAACTGCTACTGGCACAGCCTAGACGAATTTCTGGCTGGAAGCCATAAATCTGGTGGCTGAACCTGCTGGGAAATAAAAACAGTATCAAAACTCATTTGCATACAACCATATCTATTTACATAGAGCTATCACATTCATTTTCTTGCAGTGGGAGGAGGCTTGTTTGGGAAGAGAGACACAGCTTGAAGCCTCCTACTTCCCACACCTACATTTTCAGCTGTGGTTGGTGTCCACAGCAGGTGGGTCTGAGCCATGCTTGATCTCTCCTGCACTCATGCCATCATCCATCAAGTCAGGGGCTAAGGTGAGGAGGTGCGATGAGCGGTGCTGGTGGGGGCAGAGTGGGGCGGAGAGCCCAGCATGTGGGCTGCTTAGGGGTGGAGCCCCTGAGAACCAAGCTGGTAAAACGCAGTGGAACAGTGGCCCTGAGGAAGAGGTGCTATCTGCCTGACAGAATGAAGAAGTTCCTCTAGGAACACTAAATATTTTCTTCCTTGGTGATTTGTCATGGAAAGATCTCAGCAGGTCCTTGTCATGTTACCCACTTAGCCATCAATTAACACAAGTCTACCCCTTTGAATCATTTCTCATAAATCAGTCCCCCTACTCCTTCATTATTTGGTTATTTCTTTTAACAGCCTCTCCTGCACAGTAATTTATGGGGCCCCATCATTGCAGGGTGAACACTACTCTTGCTCTGAATCTAGAGAAAGCCTTTTGTGGAATTTTAAAGAGACAGCAAAAGAACATTGCAGAGTGAGAAACCATTAGCTTTAACCTTTCAGAGTTAGGGTTATGTTCTTTTCCACCCTGGTCCCACCCCACATTTATAAGAGGCAAAGGGCTCTTGGGTGAGAGTGGGCACATCATTACATTGGGCACAGTTTGCATTTTCTGACTCGAATCTCATTGTGTTGTTTCCTCTTTGTATTTATTACCACTTAAGGTTCATTTACATTCCCTTTCTGTCCACAGTGATCAGAGCAACACCTCCCAAATTAGCATCATTTGCAAGTTTCATTAACATGCTGTTTACTCTGTCTCTTTCAGATCATTAATAAAGATGACCTTCGTGCACCCTACCTCCCCCAACTCAATATATTTCCATTTGTCATCACCCTTTGTTTGCAGACTTTGAGCCAGTTTTAAATTTATGTGGCAGCACTCCTTACTAAGCCAATTTGAATTAATTTTGAGTGTAACACTTTATACCACTATATCAAATGCTTTTCTTATAGCTGCACACATTCCATCAATAGTATTCCCGCCACCTCTCTACTTGGTATTCAGGTCGAAAGCTCTCAATTCTGCCTGGCATTTTAGTTCTTTAAAAGTCACTGTGTCCTCTGTACCAACGAGGGACTTTCTCCTAATTTTTCGGTTATTTTGAAATGATTGATGTTATGAAAGAAAGGATTTGGAGTGCTATTTATGGCAATCGATAGCTTTCATCTTTCTTTCTCACATCTGCTATTGTGGTTGAGCAAGTAATTTTGGTGAAATCCTTCACATTGCAGGATACAGGAGATCTGGACCTCCTAGTTTGAAGGCCCAAGTATTCCTTCCTGTTGTTTGAAACTGAGTATCTGTTTTGTAAGCTGCACATCAATTTTGGAGATATTTTCAGTCCCTGGCATATTGCAGGTTTTCAAGAAATGTTTCTTTGGGGGGTTAATGAAAGAATATAGTAAATTGATCTGTCAGTCATTTGTGCTTCCCCCTAATCTACATGAACACTTCATTCTGTGAAGCAGTGAATAATGAAACAAGCCACCACCACCACCAACGACAACAGCAAGAAGGCTGCTCCTGGATGATAGGCGTACTCTTGTCATTCATTCATTTATTGCACATTCGTTTATTGAGATTTGACTGTCACAGACACTGTTCTAGGCTCTGAGGATATTGTGGTGAAGTCTTTTTCCTCATACAGTTTTGAGAGCTAGAAAATGAACAAACATATATGTATATATATACTATATAAGTATACATAGTATTAGATTGCAAAAAGTGTTACAAAGAAAAATGAAGAAGAATAAAGATATTGAGAGTGGTTTGCATATTATTCTGAAGCTGTGTGTGTGTGTGTGTGTGTGTGTGTGTGCATGTGTGTGTGTGTGTGAGACTGACCTTTTTTTTCAGCTCTAAATCTTGTATCTGGGAAGGTGTGCACTTTCCAGAAGCTCAGTGGGTAGAAATACTGACCAGCCCAACCCTCTTATTATAACAGGTGGTTAATGAGGCCCTACCTGAGACTTGTCTGTGTGTGTGGATGTGTATGTGTGTGCGCGTGTGCCTGTGTGCACATGCACAGATGAATCCTCGCTGGACTTGAGTTTGGACCAGCTCAAAATTCTAGTTCACGTATCTTTGAGAAGAATTGAGGAGTATTGTCTTTCTGAACTTTATGAGGTTGAGCAAAGAATTGGTGGTGAACACTGAGTTTACCCAGGTGCAGATTACCAAGTGGTCCACTGGAGTGATGGTACCTGTACTGGACTACATAGTATATACACTCAGGAAAGGACATTTCAGCAGGAGCCTGCAGTGCATCTGCAGTGACCACAAGTCAGGCTGAGGACAGGTCTTTGACCTGGTGAAGCAGGGAGCTGAGAGAACTTCAGGTCTTTCCAATGACCATGGCTACAGGGGACCACTACTGGCTATGCTCTAGGCCACCACTAACAAGGATCATTATCCTTAAGTGAGGTCACTTATGCAATAAATTTCAAGATAGTGTTTTAGTGGGGCATGGTGGCATGTATGTATAATCCCAGCACCCTGGGAGGCTGCAGCAGAAGTTTGAGCTCAGCCCGAGCAATTTAACGACTTAGCAAGAACATATCTCAAGATAGATTTAAGAAGCACTGGGGATATAACTCACTGCGATGGCTCTGGTTCAATCCCCAGAACAAAGGAAAAAAAAAAGATGGTGCTTTATTGTCTTTTTTTTTTTATGTGGGTGCCGGAAGTCGAACTCAGGACCTTGCGCCTGCCAGCAGGCGCTTGTGCCGCTGAGCGATATCACTGGCCCCCTTGTTTTTCCTTTACGTGGGTACTGGGAGTTCAACTCAGGACCTCGCGCTTGCCAGGCAGGCGCTTACGCCGCTGAGCCATCTCACTGGCCCGGTGCTTTATTGTTTTTACCCTGGGTGTTTTATTTATTTTCCCTCTTAAAATTTCATTTTATCTTTCTAATACCTTTTTATGCATAATGATTATTCAAAAATGCCAAAACAACTGTCATTTTCGTGTTGGAAAATCTAAGTTGGTGTGTATCCGCCTGCATGAAATGTTTAGCTCAGCTCTCGCAGTGCCCTGTTCTGGAGACCTTCCTAGCTGGTAAGCCTCATGCCTACTCCACCCTGTTCCTCCTGCCCAGGTTCCAAGTGGACCAAATTGCCTGGGTTCCTCACATACACACTAGATTGTGTGCTGCTTCTTTGTCCTCCCAATGTTCCGAGTGTTTTATCCCCCCGTTCTTCATCCGCAAACTCCTACTTAGCCCTTCGACTTATCTTATGTGCTACTTTGTCTAAGCCTTAAGTTTTGACACCCTGGCTATCTCTTAGCCATCACTCTGGGTTAGCTATGAGCAGTGGGTTTCCAGCATGACAGGGGCCATGTCTCGTTCACAGGCGCATCTGCATTGCCAGTCCCATGCACAGAGAGGCATTCAGGAAAATTTCGTTAAAGTAAACTGAAGGGAAGATGGGCAAAGAGGGAGGTTACCAGTCTCACTTTGCTACTGAGGAAACAGGCTGGAGAGGCTGGGGGCATGATCGCAGCCATCCTGGGAGAGCTATGGTGGGGCACCTAAACCACATGATAACCAACCTGCACAATTCCCAGGTGATTTCAAAGCATTCTGAACTCACCGAACTGAGCCATCTCAGCTCACAGGCAACATTGAAGGTTCAAAATATTTCCGATTTGTAACTAATCTTTGTAAACTTGTAAGCTTTTGGTGTTTTAAAATTTATTTTTTTCTTTTTATAGCTATCAGATGACCTATTTATTTTATTTTATTTATTTTATTTTAAAGAGAAAAAACAATAAAAATGATACAGAGTTTCAAAACAAGCTAATAGGGGATTAACAATGGTTAATGTATTGGGCATTGTTATCTTCAAAGTAGAGGCTCAGATTACAAGATATAGGCATGAAAAATTGATCAAACAATATGAGTACAAACAATTCTTTTCAATGAAATAATAGAAATTAGCAGTATAATTATCTTAGCTATCTTGGATATCTATATCTATATCTATCATCTATCTATATCTATCTATCTATCTATCTATCTATCTATCTATCTATCTATCTATCCATCCATCCATCTATCTATTCTTTTTCCTTCCTTCTTTTCTCCTTTCTACCATCCCAGTTTCTCTTTCCTTTCAAGCAGTTTCTTCCCCTTTCACAGTATCTATTATACATTTTGGATCTTATTTACTCTTTCAGTTTCTTACACTAGGGAGACAATATGATGTTTACACATGAGAGTCTGATTTATTTCACTTATAAGTATGGTTTCAAGTTGCATCCATTTACCTATAAAAGCCTTGAGTTTATCCTTCTTTATAGCTAAGTAGTACTCTGTTGTATAAAAATACCACATCTTTTTTATCCATTCCTCAGTTGATGGGCGTTTGGGTAGTTTCCAAGATTTAGCTATTATAAATTGTGCTGCAATAAACATGGGTGCACATATATCGCTGTGGTATGAAGTTTTTAATTCTTCTCGAAAAATACCCAGAAGGAGACTAGCTGGTTGAATGGGCTCTCTAGTCCTATCTTTTTGAGGAATCTCCACACTGATTTCCACAGTGGTTGTACTAGTCTACACTCCTACCAACAGTGGATAAGCGTTCCTTTTCCCCACAGCCCCACCAGCATTTGTTATTGGTGGATTTCTTGATGATAGCCATTTTTTCTGGGGTGAGATGGAATCTCAGTGTTGTTTTAATTTGCATCTCTTGAAAGACCAATGATGTTGAACATTTTTTTGTGTATTTATTTGCCATTTGTATTTCTTCATTTGAGAAGTGCATATTTATCTCAGATGCCCATTTTGGGATTGGGTCTTTGAATTTGGGGGCCTGATTTTTTCAATTCTTTATATGTTCTAGATAGAAGTCCTTTGTCTGAGGGACAGTGGGCTAGAATTTCTTCTTACTCTGTGGGTTTTCTTTTCACTCTGTTGGTGATTTCTTTTGATGTGCAAAAACTTTTTAATAAGATGAGATCCCAGTTGTTGATTCTTTGAAGTACTTCCCATGCAGTTTGGGTTTTGTTCATGAACTCTCTGCTCACCCCTATGTCTTCAAGATTTCTACCTACTTTGTCTTCCAGTAGATTTAGTGTTCCTGTTCTAATATTTAGATCTTTGACCCATTTTGACTTTAGTTTAGTGCATGGTGATGGACATGGGTCTAATTTTAGTCTTCAGCATGTGGAAAGCCAGTTTTTCCAGTACCATTTATTAAAGAGGCTGTCTTTCTTCCAGTGAACATGTTTGGCCCCTTTGTCAAAGATAAGGTGGCCAAGTGTGCTTGTAGTTGTGTCTGCATATTCTAATTTGTTCCACTGATCCTCAGGTCTGTTTTTTTTTTTTTTTTTGCCAGTACCATGCTGATTTTATCACAGTAGCTTTGTAGTATAATTTCAAGTCAGGGATTGGGATGCCCCCTGCCTTGCCTTTGTTGCCCAGGATTGCCTTTGCTATTCTAGGTCTCTTCTGCTTCCAGATGAATTTTAGGAATGTTTTCTCTAGATCTGTGAGGTATGCTAATAGTATTTTGATTGGGACTGCATTAAATCTGTATAACAGTTTTGGGGGTATGGCCATTTTCACAACGACAGTTCTTCCTATCCATGAACAAGGGATATCTTTCTGTTATCTGATATCTTCTTTGATCTCTTTTTTCAGAGTACTGTAATTTTCAATGTATAGATCTTTTACTTCCTTTGTTAGATTGATTCCTATGTATTTCATTTCTTTGGATGCTATTGTGAAGGGTGTGGTTTCTCTAATTTCTCTCTCAGTGAGCTTGTTATTTGTGTACAGGAATGCCACTGATTTTTGAGTGTTGATTTTGTATCCAGCTGTGCTACTGAATTTGGTTATTAATTCTAGAAGTCTTTTGGTGGAGTTTTTGGGGTCTTCTATGTAGAACATCATGTCCTCTGTGAATAATGATAATTTAACTTCTTCCTTTCCTATCCTTATTCCTTTTATTTCTCTCTCTTGTCTAATTGCTCTGGCTAATGTTTCCAGAACTATATTGAATAGGAGTGATGATAGTGGACATCCTTGTCTTGTTCCTGATTTTAGAGTGAAAGCTTTCAGTATTTGTCCATTTAGTATGATGTTGGTTGTTGGTTTGTCATAGATGGCTTTTATCAGATTGAGGTAAAGACCATCTATTCCAGTTTTCTGTAGGATTTTTATCATTAATGAGTTTTGGACTTTATCAGAAACTTTTTCTGCATCTATTGAGATGATCACATGATTTTTGTGTTTGGCTCTGTTAATATGGTGTAATACGTTTATTGACTTGCATATGTTGAAACATCCCTGCGTTCCTGGGATGAATCCCACTTGGTCATAGTGTATAATCTTCTTGATGATTTGCTGCATTATTTCCTAGTATTTTATTGAGGATTTTTGCAGTGTGTTCATTAGGGAGATTGGCCTGTAGGTCTCTTTTTTTGGTTGGGTCTTTCTCTGGTTTTTGTATCAGAGTAATACTTGCATCCAGGAATGAATTAGGGAGAATTGCTTCCCTTTCAATTTCCTTAAAGAGTTTGAGGAGTATTGGCATTGGATCCTCTCTAAATTTCTTGTAGAATTCAGCTGTGAATCCATCAGGACCTGGGCTTTTCTTCATTGGTAAATTTTTTTTTTTGTGGGTACTGGGAGTTGACCTCAGGACCTCACGTGCCAGCAGGCGCCCATACTGCTGAGTGATATCACCGGCCCTTTTTTTGTGTGTGGGTTCTGGGAGTCGAACTCGGGCCCTCGCGTTTGCCTGGCCTGGTAAATTTTTAATTATGTTTTCAATTTCATTAGCTGATATTGGGTTATTCTTAATTTTTATATCTACTTGATTCAGCTTTGGAAATTCATACATTTCTAGGAATCTGTCCATTTCTTCTGTGTTTTCCATCCTATGTGAGTAAAGATTTTCAAAGTAGGTATTGATGATCTTTTGAATTTCCACAGGATCTGTAGTGATTTCACCCTTTTCATTCCTTATTGCATGAATTTGAGTTTTTTTTTTCCTTTTTATGATAAGGTTGGTTAGGGGTTCATCAATTTTATTTATTCTTTCAAAGAACCAACTCTGTGATTCATTAATTCCTTGTAAGATTTTCTTGGTCTCAGTTACATTAATTTCTGCTCTGATCTTTATAATTTCCTCCTGTGTATGGGCTTTGGGCTTGACTTGCTCTTCTTCCTTTGTCTGAGGAAGAGCTGGCAAACATTTTTTCCCACATTATGGGTTGTCTCTCCACTCTGTTGGTGGTTTCTCTTGCTGTGCAAAAGCTTTTTAATAAGATGAGATCCCGGTTGTTCTTTGTTATAGTTCCTGTGCAATTGGGGTTTTATTCATAAAGTCTTTGCCTACACCAATGTCTTCAAGAGTTTTACCTATTCTATCTTCTAGCAGATTTAATGTTTCAGTTTTAATATTTAGATCTTTGATCCATTTCAAATTTAGTTTAGTGCATTGTGAAAGATATGGGTCTAATTTTAATCTTTACCACGTGCAAAGCCAGTTTTTCCAGCACCATTTATTAAAGAGGCTATCTTTCTTCCAGTGAATGTGTTTGGCACCTTTGTCAAAGATAAGGTGGCTTAGTATGTCTGGAGTTGTTACTGCATCTTCTAATCTGTTCTATTGATCTTCAGGTCTGTTTTTTTTTTTTTTTTGCCAATACCATGCTGATTTTATCACTGTAGCTTTATAGTATAATTTCAAGTCAGGGATTGTGATGCCCCCTGCCTTGCCTTTGTTGCCCAGGATTGCCTTTGCTATTCTAGATCTCTTCTGATTCCAAATGAATTTTAGGAATGTTTTCTCTAATTCTGTGAGATATGATGCTGGACTTTTTTTTTTTTTTGGTGGGTACCGGGGGGTCGACCTCAGGACCTCACGCACCAACAGGCACCCATGCCACTGAGTGATATCACCAGCCCCTTTTTCGTATGTGGGATCCGGGAGTCAAACTCGGGCCCTTGCGCTTGCAAGGCAGGCGCTTATGTCGCTGAGCCATCTCACTGGCCCTGATGTTGGACTTTTGATTGGAATTGCATTAAATATGTGTAATAATTTTGGAAGTATGGTCATTTTCACTATATTAGTTCTTCCTATCCAAGTGCAAGGGATATCTTTCCATTTTCTGATATCCTCTTCAGTCTCCTTTTTCCGAGTACTGTACTTTTCAATGCAGAGGTCTTTTACATCCTTTGTTAGATTGATACCTAGGTATTTCATTTTTTTTTGGTGCTATGTGAAATGTGTTGTTACACTAATTTTTTTTTCAGTGAATTTGTTATTCATGTACAGGAAGGCTATTGATTTTTGAGTGTTGACTTTGCATCCAGCTACACCACCAAATTTGCTTATTAAATCTAGCAGCTTTTTAGTGGTGTTCTTGGGGTTTTCTATGTGGAGTATCATATCATCTACAAATACTGATAATTTAACTTCTTATTTTTCTAACTTTATTTCTTTTCTTTCTTTCTCTTGTCTAATTGCTTTGGCTAAATTTTCCAGTACTATGTTGAATAAGAGTGGAAACAGTGGACATCCTTGTCTTGTTCCTGATTTTAGAGAGAAAGCTTTCAGTTTTTGTTCATTTAGTATGATATTTGCTATTGGTTTGTCATAGAGTGCTTCTATCAGATTGAGATAAAGACCATCTATACCAAATTTCTGTAGGGGTTTTATCATGAATTGGTGCTGGACTTTGTCAAAAGCTTTTTCTGCATCTGTCAAGATGATCGTATGATTTTTGTCCTTGGCTCTGTTCATATGGTGTATTACATTTATTAATTTACTTGTGTTGAACCATCCCTGCATCCCTGGGATGAATCCAACTTGGTCATGGTGTACAATCTTCTTGATGATTTGCTGCACTGTATTGGCCAGTATCTTATCAAGGAGTTTTGCATCTATGTTCATTAGGGAGATTGGCCTGTAGTTCTCTTTCTTAGTTGGGTCCTTCTCTGCTTTTGATGTCAGAGTAATGCTTGTTTCCAGGAATGAATTTGGGAATATTGCTTCACTTTCAACTCCATTAAAGTGTTTGAGAAGTAGTGGTGTTAGGTCTTCTCTAAATTTCTTGTAGAATTCAGCAGTGAATCCATCAGGGCCTGAGATTTTCTTTGTTGGGAGGTTTTCAATTACATTTTCAATTTCATTGATTGATATTGGTTTATGTAGGATTTTTATATCTTCTTGATTGAGTTTTGTTAATTCATATGTATCTAGGAATCTGTCCATTTCTTCTGCATTTTCCATCTTATTAGAATACAAGTTTTCAAAGTAGGTATAGAAGATCTTCTGGATTTCTGCAGGGTCTGTTGTGATTTCATCCTTTTCATTCCTAATTGTGTGGATTTAAGTCTTTTCCTTCCTTTTAAAAATAAGGTTGGATAAGGGTTTGTTGATTTTATTTAATCTTTCAAAGAATCAACTCTTTGATTCATTGATTTTTTTGTATGTTTTTTTAGTCTCCAATGGGTAAATTTGTGCTCTGATCTTTATAATTTCCTCCCTTGTATGAGCTTTTGGCTTAGCCTGCTCTTCTTTTTCTAGAAGTTTGAGGTTCACCATTAAGTTGTTTATTTGCACTTGCTCTGTTTTCCTGATATGGTTATTTACTGCTATAAATTTCCCTCTCAGGACTGCTTTCATTGTGTCCCATAAGTTCTGGTCTGTTTTACTGTCATTATCATTCAATTGTAGAAACTGTCTAATTTCTTCTTCAATTTCATCTGTGACCCATTGGTTGTTCAGGAGAGCGTTATTTAATTTCCATATGTTTAGGTAGTTCTTGTGGGTTCTTTTGCTGTTGATTTCCAATTTTATTGCACTATGGTCTGATAATATAATATGCATGGGATAAACTCAATTCCTTTGCATTTACTTAAGTGGGTTCTATGAGTTAATAAGTGGTCTGTTTCAGAGAACATCCCATGTGCAGAGTAGAATGTGTATTATGATGTTGTGGGGTGGAACACTCTGTAGATATATGTTAAGTCCATTTGTTCAAAAGTTTGGTTCAGTTCTAATATTTCATTGTTGATTTTTTGTCTAGTTGATCTGTCTTTTTGTGACAGTGGAGTATTAAGATCCCCCAATACAATTATATTAGTGCTTGTTTGATTCTTCATGCCTGTTAATATTTGTTGTATATAGTTGGGTGCACTGGTATTTGTTGCATATATATTTATGATCGTTATCACTTCCTCTTGGATTGTTCCCTTTACAAGGATGTAGTGACCTTTATCTCTCTTAATCAGTCTTGGCTTGAAATTCACTTTGTCTGCAAAAGGAATACCTTCCCCTGCTTTTTCTAAGTTCCTGTCACATGGAGTATTGTTTTCCATCCTTTGACTTTCAGTCTATGAATTTCTTTTTGAATTAAATGTGTTTCTTGTATGCAGCATATTGTTGAATCTTGCTTCTTGATCCATTCTGCCAGTTTGTGTCTTTTGATTGAGACCATTAACATTGATGGTTAAAACTGATATGTATTGACTTATCCTTGTCATGTTATTTTCCTGTTGTTGGCTTCCCCTCTTTTATTTATTTTTTTCCCTCCCTCTGTTTAATTGTTTGCCTTGCCTGGTGGATTCCTTCTGTTGGGAGTTTTAGTCCTTGTTATCTCTTTCTAGAATGTCCTTCAAAACATTTTCAAGTGCTGGTTTGGTGGTTATAAATTTCCTCAGATGTTCTTTGTCATGGAAGTATTTTATTTCTCCATCAGTTTTGAAAGATAGTTTTGTGGGGTATATCAATCTGGGTTGAAGTTTATTTTCCTTTAGAACTTGAAATACTTCACTCCAAGCTATTCTTGACTTGAGCGTTTGTGCTGAGAAGTCAGCTGTGATTCTTTTTTTTTTTTTTATTTTAAAGAGAAGAAAAAAAACAAAACAAATCAAAAGAAGAACAAATTTTCAAAACAACATAATAGGAGGGTAACAATGGTTAATACATTACGTATTACTATCTTTAAGTTAGTTATTCAGGACACCAGACATTAGCATTCAATTGTCCAAACATTATTGGCACAAACCTTACTCTTCAATGAACTAAGTAAAAATGGTAGTGTATCTATCTTAACCATCTTATATATATATATACAATTTTTTTTCCCTTTCCCTTCTTTCTTTTCCCTATTCCAGTCTCTCTTTCCTTTTGACCAGTTTCTTTTTGATTCACAATATCTATTGTACATTTTGGATCTTATTTACTCTTTCAGTTTCTCATACTAGAGAGATAATACGATGCTTACACATGTGCTTCTGGTTTATTTCACTTATGAGTATTTTCTCGAGTTGCATCCATTTACCTATAAAAGTCTCCAGTTTATCCTTCTTTATGGCTGAATAGTACTCCATTGTATAAAAATACCACATCTTTCTTATCCATTCCTCAGTTGATGGGCATTTGGGTTGTTTCCAAGATCTGGCTATTACAAATTGTGCTGCTATAAACATGGGTGCACATATATCACTGTGGTACGATGTTTTTAATTCTTCTGGGAAGATGCCCAGAAGGGGAATAGCTGGGTCAAATGGGACCTCCAACCCTAGTTTTCTGAGGAATCTCCACACTGACTTCCACAGTGGCTGTACCAGTCGACACTACCACCAACAGTGAAGAAGGGTTCCTTTTTCCCCACAGCCCCTCCAGCATTTGTTATTAGTTGATTTCTTAATAGTAGCCATTCTTTCTGGGGTGAGATGGTATCTCAGTGTCAGCTGTGATTCTGATGAGCTTTCCTTTATAGGTGATTTGTTTCTTTTCCCTAACAGCTTTTTTTTTTAATGTGTGTACTGGGAGTTGAACTCAGGACCGTGCGCTTGCCAGCAGGTGCTTGTGCCACGGAACGATATCACCAGTCCTTTTTTTCTTTATGTGGGTACCAGGAGTCGAACTCAGGACCTCGTCCTTGCCAGGCAGTCACTTACGCCACTGAGCCATCTCACTGGCCCTCCCTAACAGCTTTTAAGATCCTACCCTTGTGTTGAATTTCTGGGATCTTGACTATGATACACCTGGCTGAAGTTTTTTTTTTTGTTTTGTTTTTGATCATGGCTAATTGGAGTTCTATATGCCTCACTTATCTGTATGTCAAATTCTTTTTCTCTACCAGGGAATTTTCTGCCATGACATCTGTGAACAGTTTTTTAAAAAATCTAGTTTATGCTCTCCTGCTTTTTCATTGATCCAATCAACCTTAAGTTATTCTTCTTTGCATCATCTAGCAGCTGCTGGATTGATTTTTCACTGTCCCTTGCTATTTTTAAGAATTCTTTCTTTTCATGATCACTAACCACAAGCCTGTCTTCTATATCTGAGATCCTGTTCTCATATTGGCTTAATCTGCTGTGAATACTTTCAATGGAAATTTTGTTCTCCGGGATATCTGCTTGAATCTGCCTTATGGATTCCATTTCTTTCCTACGCTGAGCATTCATGGCTTCCATAATTTTCTTAAGCTCATCTGTTTTTTGTCTGTATCTGCTCTAGAGTCCCTAAGTATGGTCTTCATTGTAGACATCATCTCTGCAGTTATCTGAGAAATTATTTCTGATTTGTTTTTTTCCAGAGCCTCATTCAATTGCTTTGTTGTTACCACCTCAGAGATGCCAGGTGGGTGGCTTTCAGATTGTCCGACCTCATTGACCCCTGGATTTGCCTTTGGTGAACTGGATGTCTGGGGTTGCATCTTGTTTAAGTGTCTTCGCATTTTCTTTTCTTTCTTTAGTTTAATTCCTGGGGTGATGCTTGTAAATTGCCTATGGTAGGTTGCTTTATTGCTAGTGTTTAAAGCCCTTAGGAGATGACTACTTCTCTGAGGTATCTTCCAGGTGTAGCTTGTTTTTGGGTTTTGAGTCTGCTGCATGATCCTACCTCTTCAATTTGTTGGACATGAGAAGTTGCTGCCTGTTTGGCCCAGTCCTTGGTTCTTTGACACTGTGCCACAGTATTTTCTGTGACTCTTAGTCAATCTCAGTCATGGAATACCAGAAAGAACAGCTATTTAGATCAATTATATCACTTTTGGCTGTAGAGGTACCAAAAGCATCAAACACAGCCCAGAAAATGACAGACTGAGCTAACCAGTTATTTGCCACTTTTTACCATATAAACTAGATATGTGGTTATATAACAAAATCTAAAACAAACCAGAAAATTATATGCAGTATGGAAGCCCTTAATACATCAATTTTGCCCTCAGGGATTAAAATTTAAAATGAGTTAAGGAGGAAATAGAGAATTGGGAGAAGAAGAAGAAGAAGAAGGAATTAGATGTAAGGCTGGAGGACAAAGAAGGATCCTGCTAACATTGGGAAACTGGTGCAGAGGACTGGAGGGAGAGAAGGAAGGGATAAAAGGAAGAACAGATCAGAACCACAATCACAAAGAGGTTAGAAACTCTGTTTACACTCATATAAAAACAGGATCAAACGATGAAGAAAAAAAAACCAAAAACAATCAAATGAAACAGAAGAAAAAATAAAACACCACCACCACACCAAAAAACAAACAAGAGAGAGGAAAAATACAAAAAAAAAAAAAAAAAAAAGAAAGAAAGAAAGAAAGAAAAAAGTTCACTTCCAGGTTTGTCTCTGCTGTCACTGGTAGACAAGTGTGGAGACAGAGTCCCATGCCGCTCTGTCCCACTAAGTCAGCAGTAGCTTTTTGGTGGGGTAGTGGATAATCTCAGCGAGCCTGCACTTTGTGGCTGAGACCAGACTCATTTGGCTGCAGCCGTCAGTGCACCATCCATGGGCCTGAGCCCTGCTGGGAGCTATAGATGGAGCCGGCAGCTGCCCTGAGTTCTGAGCTCAGCCACATCCCCCAAGATGGCTTCCAGCCAATCGCTCTCTCATGCTGGGCAGCTGAGCCCTCAGCACTCACCGCCAGCCAGTGCAGTCCTTCATGTCCACTGTTCCCCTGCACCGCTGTGTCTCTCTGTGGAGGCCCTGGGGCGGCCTGTAGTCACGGTGTGTCTGCAGGTTTGAACCACTCCTTTGTGCAGCGAGTCCCAACCCGGGGAGAAGGTGCCCGAGGCCACCTCCTTCTTTGTTGAAGTTTCTCTCTTCACTCTCTCCGTGGGCCCCAAACTGCACTTCAGATCCTTCCTTCCCTCCTTCTTGTCCTCCTGGAGCCAGTATATTCCAGCATCTGGATGGCGACTCTCAGAGAGGCTCTTTCTCTGCTGCTCACCACTCAGCCATCTTCCAACTCCCCTCTCCATTTTGTTTTTTTGAGATAGGGTCTCACTATGCAGTTCAGGCTGGCCTTGAACTCACTATATAGCCCAGGCTGGCCTCAAACTGACAGTGATCCTCCTGCCTCAGCCTCCCTAATGCTGAGTGCTAGAATTATAGGTGTGCACCTAAAATGATCTATTTCTTGTTGGTGAAGTTTATTCTTTTGTGAAAATTCTTATTCATTTTCAAGTTAAATAACATCTGAATTTTATCCCCAAAGCAACTTAAATTTCAAACTCTTGACTAGAGCTGGATTTTGATGTGAGTTTAGGTTTGACTCATATCTTTGATTAAAGGCTTATCTTTTTCTAAGTAACATGTCTTAATAATTACTCTTTCCTTTTCCAGATCTTCTAAATTTAGATAAATGAGCTCAATTATCACTTCTAGAATGTTCAGTATCTACTGTAGTCCTAGAATTTGGTCTCTACGAGATGTTGATTTTTTTCTTGTGGGGTCACTTAAATTCTGCATTTTCCCAGTTAGTACCCTTGCTGAAAGGCAGGAGGGCTGTGGGTGTGGCCTGCTGGCTGCTTGCTTCCTGGGACCCACAAGGATGGGCATTGTTTATTTATTTATTATTTAGAGGTAAACCATTATATATTGTAACTGAAACCAGCAATGATGGACATGTGATTTTCTTACATCAGCCAGCCTTCTCTTCATTTCCTTCATCTGAATTCTCTGAAGATACTGGGGAGGACTCTGTGTGGAGCTTCCCGTCACAGTTCATCAGTGAGAAGCAAGTGCTATGTATTTATTAAGCACCTGCTGGGGGCAAGGCTCTGAGCCACACTGTGCATATGGGTAGGAAGATGTCTCTGCAGTCTTGGGGGTGGGGTGGGGGAAGAAAGTTTGCTGCAGCAGACAGGGGCAGATGCACTCTTTAAAATAAGGCCTCAGAACTAGGGAGAACCATGCAAGAACTTCTGGTGATACTGTGAGACCCAGAGGTGGAAGGAACCAGAAGGCTTCTTTTCTCAGATGCTTGCCTGCCTCTCTCCACTGAGTTTCTCAGCCTGTCCACCCTAACTGCATACTTGTCCTGCTTCCCAGATGCTTCCTCCAAAACATGATCCTGTAATCACTTTGGGCAAGTCAGTCAGCAAAAGATATGAATCCCCAGTCCAAGACCTGTTGATGTTCTGAGAATGTTCAGACCTAGGGCTGAACAATCTGTGCTTTGATCCCTGGACATGAGCTCATGAGTGCTGGGATAAACAGATTTAGAGGAGGAGTGACCATTTACACAGTTAAAATAGAGTCACCAGAGTGGCATAGCAGGCTGTAAACACTGTGGGGCAATTAAAGTGTAGACATAGACCAGTTATGCTTAGAGAAGCACCCGGGGGGTGGGACCCTTGGGCCGATTCCCACTTTAGAATGTTTCTTAATGCTGTTGATACATACACGAACTATTTGTGCATGAGCATTCTCTCCTGAGAAGTCTGCGATTTCCATCAGATTGCTGACAAGGTAGGGTGCGTGGAGTCCAGGGGATTTTCAGTGGTATTCTCTGGCTTTTCTCTCTGCCAGCTGGGGTGGGGGAGTCACTTGGGCTTTCTTTTGACCTACAATAGCATAAAATACCGGCACCTTCCCACCTAGAAAATGCACATGGTGTTATGAAGTTAGAATGAACAAACGTGTAAATGATGGGGTTTGCCAGGCATATACTGCTGTATAAATGCCTGTAATGGCCATGTTGCCCCTGTCCCTCCCTCTTTCCACTTACTTCTCTCTCTCCCTTTACTCTCTCCTATGATCCCCCCCCCAACCTTGCTAGCTTTTAATTATCCTTCAAGATCTGGCACAAAGAGCACTTCCAAAGCCTTTCCCCTGGCTGCCAGGCCTGCTCCCTCTGGGTCAGGGCTTCTTCTGTGTGCCTCCACCATCTTTCTCTCAGCTCATCTCTAATCACAGAAGCTCTACCCGCTTGTAATCATTTACGCACTGACCCTGGTCATTCAATGCAGACTGCACAATTCCTGAGCACATGGATGGCGACTTCGTTGTTTTCTCTGCCAGTCATAGTCTAGCTTTAGAATAATTTCATTCAATCGATAACATGTTAGTTAATTTATTTTTAAATTGTGCTTTAATGAGCTAACTCCTGTTCATTTTTATCTATTCATCAAAGGCTGACTTAGTTCCTTTTACTATGTGTAAATGAAAGTGATAAAATGGAATCCTTTAAAAGCATCTTACTACTGTCTGTTAGGTTGGGCTTCCAGTAAATTAGTCTGAATTAATGAGGGTCCATCTCCCTCAGTTGGGAAGCAATAAGGCAATTGTGTGCTGTGGTGTCCACCAGGCATCATGACCAGACATGGTGACTGCCCTCCCCATTCAGAGCCTCCCAGACCTCTCCAGCCTCCTACCCAGGGTGCATGCTGATCAGATGGATAGACAGGTCTGGGGCTTCACCACACAGCACATTGCTGTGGCAGCAGCTGGCCCCAGCTCTCTCTTGCTCTTTCAAAGGTACCATCATCTTCTATTCCTCCTCCAGCTCTTTGTTGTTTGATGGCAGTAACCATAATGGTGTGTCCTCTGAAGCTCCTCTTCCTGGCTTTTTCTATTTTGCCTCCTGTTCCCATTCTAGGAAATGTCCACATTTTCTATCTTCTCTGCTTTATTTGCGTTACTAGAGGGGAAAGAAGAATTATATGCTTCCCAGTGGCTCCAACTCAGCCAGTACTAGACATTGTGTAGACTGATGTAGTGTTACCAAGGAGGGAGTTATTAAAAGGACAAGGCTAATTTTCTAATTCACACCTGGAAAGCAAATCTGATGGTGCTAGCACAGATCTTTAATGAAATAACATTATTTAAGAAGTTTCCAGCAAAATTCATCACTAATTGATTTTTGAACTGTGGAAAAAGATAACACACAGAGATGAGATATCTGGCCTGCCTGTTTCCCTACAAGATTTTGATTTGCTTAGTTCCCTTTTCCATGGAAAGTTGATAGCAGTCTCCTGAATTGGTGTTGTGGACAGTAAGGTCCAAAGAAAGGCCCACATTTGGATGGGATGTGTTTTCTTTCTACTTCAGTTTTCCTTCATTTGGGCCTTACTATGAGTTCTTGGGGAAAACCAAGGGTTTTCATGATAAAGCTGTAAAATTTATTTTGTGAATCAATAAAAAGGCAGTGAGTGGGAGAAATGGACTTGGGCAGCAAGTGGGGTATCCTTGAAAGTGGCATGTAGTGGCGACACATGGGTACAGCCCTCCTTTTATCTCCAGAGGATCCCTCACCTTCCCCATTTTTGTATATATATACACACACACACACACATATATATATATTCTTTGGTAGAGACCATTGACAGTCTTATGTAAAGTATAAACAGAAGGATTTTAAATTAAAAAATGTAAAAAATTGGCCTGAAATATATAACATAATTAAAAATTGAGTGTCACCTGTGTAAACCTAGCTCCATGATATGTGTCCTGACCCTTCCTCACCCAGGCTGCAAAGTACCCATCTGGAGAATTACTGAAGATGCTTATATAAGTTAGGATTCACTAGAAGAACAGATTTAATATAAAATATATATTAAACATATTTAAATAAATTCTGTATTATTATTATCGTATATAATTTACTATATATATATTTATTTTATTTTATTTTTTTTACTAAGTAGGCTTACAATGGCTGCCTGTGGAAGCAAGGATAGATGCAAAATGGCCATCTGGGTGCTAGAGAGTAAGAGAGTCCAGTTGAAAACTCAAGGCCTGGAGCTCACTGCAGAATCTGGTGCAAGTCTGTGTTGGAAAGCTGAAAGGTCTATGCTGGAAGCTAAAGAGTCTTCACTGGAAACCTAAAGGAACTGAAGATGAATGTCCAAAGGCAGTGTTGAAGACAGAGCTCCTCTGAAGAAGCAAAAAAGACTTCCTTCTTTCCCTTTTTATTCCATCTAGGCTACAAGCATATTGGTTCGTGCTACCCACATCTGGGATGGGCCTTCCCCCTGTTTGCTGCCTACATGTCAATCATCCACTGACACACCCAGAGCTGTGCACCACTAATCTGCTAGGCATTTTTTAATCTGTTAAAGTTGACATCACAACTATTACAGTGCTGCTCCTGTGGTTTGGGTTCCTAGGCCAGCCAGAGATGTTCTTCTTGTTTTCTTTCTTATCTTGCAGCAAGAATCAGCAGGGTCTCAGAACTCAGGAGAAATAACCTTGATTCCAAGGGCCTTACTTTAAGTCTGCCTAGCAAATGCATTAGGGCAGATTGTCTGAACTTGAGGTGTCCTCCAAAATCCAATAGTAGTCATTGCTAGACCCTCTACTGCATGCTGGTGATGCATCAGGACCTCCTTTAGAGAGCTCACAGCTAGTGAGATGGAAGTACTGTAGGATGATGAGGTTAAAATGCTATAAAATCTCTGAGGGCAGGTACCTCCTTCGGTCTTGGGCTGCCCAGGGAAGACTTCCTGAGGAAAGTGATCTGGACTGAGCCTGGAACGAGGGATAGTTATGTCCATTCTAATTCTTCCCCCAGGGAGCCTCATACAGCACCCAGTGGCTTCCATCCTGGCCTTTGATATGACACAGTCCTTTTCATAATATCATAAGTATTTTTTGCAGGATTTTTCTGTCCTTCTTGTTAACTGATATTTAACTCAGCTCTATCCTTATTCCTCTTACAAACTCTGATCCTGGCTCTTAGGGCGTCTGCTTAACTAGCTTTTATTGTGGTGCGGATGATAACGTTTTCAAAGTTTACTCTTAAGTTACTATTTCCATTTTTAAATTTGCTCAAGAGATTTAATCCCTAAAGACATACAAGGACGTGAGGACTTCAAACCCAGGGGAAGGTGGACGGTGTGGACACTTCTTTGACTTTTTGAATCAAGTTTAAAGAACCACTAACTCTAGTGAGTAGAAGACTAGTTTTTCTGGGTGGCTTGGAGGTTGTGTTATCTCCATGAGAGTCTAGATAAGGTGTGTGGCTGGGGATGGGAAACCCCATCTGGCCCATCAAGCCAGCATGGAAGTTTTGTTGTGCCAAGGTTATGCTGATAGGGCTAGGAGCACTTAGATTCAAGGTCTGACCATTGTGGCCATGTCTTGTCCCCTGTGTACAGTCTCTGCCTTTGTTAGCTGCAAGAGTTGAAAACCAACTCTGAGAGTTCCTGTAGTCCAACCATTCTGGGAATCCCACACTGTGTGTTTATGCATTCCTCTTTTTCAGAGTAACATAAGGAAATGCACTAGCAATAGCCCTTCTGAGGAAGCACAATTTATCAAGGCTGTACCCATGCCTTTTTACTTAGTTTGTGAAATAGTATTGATAGCCATAATGTTAATAACACCCAGCAATTTTGTGGGACATTTCCAGTTTGCTTCTTGTTATACCCAAGATCACACTGAGTTGCCAAGTCACTTCTAGGGGTGGGATATACTGAGCACTTAATGTAGGCATTTTAGACTAGCACCTCATTTAACCTCTCAACAATTCCATGAGGCACATACATTTATTATTATTTCAGCCTTTTAGATGAGGAATCTGAGGCTCAGTGAGAGAAAGTGTCTAGCATGAGGTCATGCAGTGAACAAGTCCCTGGAGCTGAGTTTCATTCCATGTTAGGGTTGCACCCACTGCATCTTTTTAAAGGCCCTATTATTCCACTGATTTTGGGCTGATATGAACTTTTGCTATGCAGCAACAAAACAGTGGGCTGGATGCTGTGCTTTTAGCTTTGAACAGCCCGTGGTGCCAGGTCACTGCAAAATTTCTTGTAATTTGACCACAAGGTTAGCGAGTTGGATGGAGCTGGATGGACATCAAATACTGTTTACTGGGGCAGGTAGCTAAGGGTCTGAACTGGGGCTACAGCTTGGAGAGAGAAAATGAAAACAGGTGACCTTGTAGAGGCAGGAGTTGGACCTTTAGAGCAATTGAAGAAAGGTTTGAATAGTTGAGAGGATGACTTTAGAGGCAGCTAAAGTTCCAAGGAGCCATAAAGAAGAGGGAAAAGAATTGCATTTTTAAAAAAAAATTATTTACATATACAGTACATATTAATGCAGTACTATGTAATGTTTGAAACATGTGTATATTACATGATGTTCAAATCAGGTGAAGCACATTTATCTCCTCACACTTTTATCATTCTTTAATGATAAAAATTTTCAATAGCCTTTCTTCTATTTTTCTGAAATATACAGTACATTATATTATCTATCGTGGCTGCACTGTGCGGTAACACACCAGAACTTCTTGGTTCTATCTAACTATAAATCAGTACATGATAATCAGTGTTTCTCCATCTCTGCCCTCATCTCCTACTTTCCCTAGCTGCTGGTAACCATCATTCTACTCTCAAAATCTATGACATTTTCTTTAGGTTCCACCTAAAAGTGAGATTGTTTGTTACTTGTATTTCTGTACCTGGTTTACTTCACTTAACATAATGGTATGCAGTTCTATCCACATCACCACAAATGACAGGATTTTACCTTTTATGGTTAAATGGTACTCTATTGTATATATGTGCTGCATTTTCTTTCTTTTTTTTTTTTTTTATATGTGGGTACCGGGAGTCAAACTCAGGACCTTGCGCTTGAGAGGCAGGCGCTTGTGCTGCTGAGCTATATCACCGGCACTGCATTTTCTTTATTCATACATCAGTTGATAGATTGTTAGGTTGTTTTCATTTTGGGCTTTTGCAAATGGTATTGTAATGAACATAGGAGTACCAATGTCTCTTCAACATACTGATTTCATTTCCTCTGGATATATACCCAGGAGTGGAATTGGTGTGTCGTATGGTAGTTCTATTTTTAATCATCTCATGAACTTCCATACCATTTTTCACAGTGTACAATGTATTAATTCGCATTTCCATCAACACTGTGCAAGTATTTCCTTTTTTTCCACATCCTTGCCAATACTTGTTATCTTGGTTTTTTTTTTTTTTTTTTTTGTGGGTACCGGGGGGTTGACCTCAGGACCTCGCGCGCCAACAGGCACCCATACCACTGAGTGATATCACCGGCCCCTTTTTCATATGTGGGTTCCGGGAGTCGAACTCAGGCCCTCACACTTGCCAGGCAGGCGCTTATGCCCCTGAGCCATCTCACCGGCCCTGTTATCTTGTTTTTATGATAATAGCAATTCTTACTGAGGTGAGGTGATATTTCAGTTTCATTGCATTTCCATGATGATGAGTGATGTTGAGTGACTTTTCATGTACCTGTTGGTATTCTTCTGAGAAATATCTATTTAGATGCATTGCCTATTTTTTTTTTTTTTGTGGGTACCAGGGGGACGACCTCAGGACCTCACGCGCCAACAGGCACCCGTGCCACTGAGCGATATCACCGGCCCCTTTTTCGTATGTGGGTTCCGGGAGTCGAACTCGGGCCCTCGCGCTTGCAAGGCAGGCGCTTACGCCACTGAGCCATCTCACCGGCCCCGCATTGCCTATTTTTAAATCAGTTTTTTTGGTATTGCATTTTTGGAGTTCCTTATATATTGAGGATATCGACCCCCATGTCACCATATACATTACAAAATTTTTCTCCCATTCTGTAGCTTGACTCTGCACGCGGTTGATTGTATCCTTTGCTCTGACGAAGGTTTTTAGTTTGATATAATCCAATTTTTCTATTTTTTCTTTTGTTTCTTCTGCTTTTGGGGTCTTGTCCAAAAATCTTTGATAATTCCAATGTCCTAAAGCATTTTCCTTATGCTTTTTTTCTAGTAGTTTCATAGTTTCAGGTCTTATATCTAAGTCTTTAATCCGTTTTGATTTGATCTTTATAACTGGGGATAAATAGGGGGCTAACTTTATTTATTTGGGTGTGGATATCCAATTTCCCCAACACCGTTTATTGAAAATGCTATCCTTTCTTCAGCATATGATCTTTTTAAATTAATTTAATTTATTGATACATTTTAAATATATATAATGATCACATTCATCATAGGGAATTTGTACTTGCACATGATATATTCCTCGTTTTTCCCCATTCTCCTCTCCTCCCTCCAACCTCTCTTTCCTTCCTTATTTACAAAAGCTTTGTTTCCTTTTTTCTTCTTTTCTCATTTTTTTCTTTTCCCTTCCTTCCTTTTTGCCTGTCCCCCTCCCTAGTTCCCCTTCATATTTGAACATTTTCTTCCTATTTCACAATATCTATTATATATTTTGGTCCTTATTTACACTTTTGGTTTCTCACACCAGAGAAACAGTACCATATTTACACATGTGTGTCCCATTTATTTCATTTAAGAGTATGTTCTCAAGGTCCATCCATTTATCTAGAAATGTCTCAAATTTATCCTTCTTTATGACTGAGTAGTACTTCATTGAATAAAAAAAATCTTTATCCATTCATCAGTTGATGGGCATTTGAGCTGTTTCTAAGATTTAGCTATTACAAATTGTTCTGCTATAAACAGGTGTGTGCATATATTTTTATGGCATGATGTTTTTAATTATTTTGAAAAGATACCAAGAAGGGGAATAACTGGGTCAAACAGAACCTCTAGATTTAGTTTTCTGAGGAATCTCCATACTGATTTCCACAGTGGTTGTACCAGTCTACACTCCCACCAACAATGGTGAAGTGTTCCTTTCCCCCCACAGTCCCTCCAGAATTTGTTATTGATTGATTTCTTGATGATAGCCATTCTTTCTGGAGTGAGATGAATTTCAGTGTTGTTTTAATTTTCATCTCTTGAATGACCAGTGATTCCACACATGTTCTTAGCTTTGTCAAAAATCAGTTGGCTGTAAATTCATAGGGTATTTATATGCTTTCTATTTTGTTACATTGACCTATGTGTCTTCCTTGTTTACTTAGGGATTTTTGTGGTTCTATACAAATTTTAGAATTTCCTCTAGTTCTTTGAAGAATGCCATTGCCATTTTGGTAGGGATTGAATTGAATCTGTAAGAGGCTTTATGTAGTATGGACATTTTAACAATATTGATTCTTCCAATCCATGAACACAGGATGTCTTTGCACTTCTTTATTTCCTCTTCAATTTCTTTCATCAATATTTTATAATTTTCATTGTAGAAATATTTCATCTACTTGGTTAAATTTACTCTTGGGTATTTTATTTTTTGTAGCTATTCTAATTGGGATTGATTTCTTTTTTAGATAATTTGCTATTGGCATAAAGCAATGCCACTGATTTTTCTGTGTTGACTTTGTATGCATCCAATGCAACTTTGCTGCATTCATTTTATCAGTTCTAATAATGTTTTGGTGACATTCATAGGGTTTTCTATATACAAGATCATGTCATCTGCAAACAGTGACAATTTGACTTCTTTTCTAATTTGGATGCCCTTATTTCTTTGTCTTACCTACTTGCTCTGGTTAGAAATTTCAGTACTATATTGAATGAAGAGATGAAAGTGGACATCCTTGTCTTGTTCTAGATCTTATAGAGAAATCTTTTGGCTTTTCCCCAGTTGGTATAATGTTAGTCATTGGCTTATTACAAATGGTTTTTATTATATTGCAGTGTGTTCCTTTTATGCTTAGTTCAACATTTTTATCATGAAGTTATTTTGAATTTTATTGATTGCCTGTTTTGCATCAATTGAGATGACCATAAGGTTTTTTGAGACACAGTCTTGTGTATTCAGGCTGGCCTTGAACTCACTATGTGGTCCAGGCTGGCCTTGAACTCATGGCAATCCTCTTGTCTTGGCCTCCTGAGTGCTGGGGTTATAGGCATATGCCATCACACCTGGCTGCACATATGTTTTTTGTCCATCATTCTGTTAATATAGTGTATCCCTTTTCTTGATTTGTGTATATTGAACCCTTTTTCCTTCCTGGGATGAATCCCACTTGAGCATGGTGATACTCTTTTTAATGTACTGTTAGATTCTGCTTGTTAGTATTTTGTTGAGGAGTTTTACATCTATGTTCATCAAGAATATTGGCCTATAGTTCTCTCTCTCTTTTTCTCTCTCTCTCCCTGAAGAATTGTTCTTAATCCTTACAGAAGGAAAGTGAAAGTGTACTTAAAGTCAATGTCCAGCTTGGAAGGTGGTGGCAGGCTTTGTAGAATTCCACTGAAGATAGCACATGGGAGCTCTGCTGAAGACGGATTTGGTTATCCTCTAGGAAGGGTTTCTTGGGTGCAAGTCATTTCTAATACTGTAGCAGATGTAGTTAAGCTGCTTACAAGTAATAGGACATTGGTCAAATCACATAGCCACCCAGCACTCTTGGAAACCTTTATAAATTTGGGAAGTGGGATTTCCAAGTTTCCCCTTTATATAGTACAAGCATAAGGTAATTCCAAACAGAGGCACCTGTATCATGCTTCAGTTAGGGGGGCCAGTGATGCTAGGAGTCAGACATCCAGAGAAATCTGTTCTGTCCAGCGAAGAGGCGAAGACGATCAGCACACAGAGCTGGCCATAGCAGAGTTGCTGGTGGAAACACATGTTACACAGTGCTGTTGGTGGAAACTGTGTGGCTCCTGTGTTGAGGGGCTGCTGACAGGGACTATGGAAGCAATCTGGAGGATGGCGAGTTTCATCTCTTGCTCCTGGTTGCAGGGCCTCCCAGAGGTGCTCCTGGAGAGCTATCACTATTTTTCAATACATTTATCTTCTGTTTAGGATAGCAAGGGAGAGTTCTTTCATCTACAACTAAGAACCTTGATTGGTACAATAGGTAACAAAGAGCTTATACAGTTTCTGGAACTTTACTTTTAGAAGTAGGAAAAGCATTCAGCTGTCAGTTCAGCATGATCCGAGTATGTAGAGTCATGGTTCTTAGTTGCAAACAATACAAAATAACTCTATAGATTTTAATCAGAAAAGGAATCTATCAGAGGCTCAGAGATTCAATGGGATGTTTGAGATGCAGCTTTAAATATGGCCAGGAACTGAGCACTTGAACCAAGAACTGCCTTATAATAGGGAAGCTGGGCCAGGAAGCAGCTTTTGCTGCTGCAGGATACCACTTGACCTGCTATTAGACGCCGGAAGTTAGATAGTCCTGTGGCTTCCAGGAGGAAACTGGATTGTTATAGGGTCTTCGTACCGTGCATTCCAGCTTCTGTGTGTGAGGGCCCATCTGTTTGAGGTTCCGTGGAGTAAGCAGGCAGAATCACCCTGCGCTCTGGAGCTTCTGAGGTGAGAGGGTAGACACTGTAGGCCACCAAATAGATCACACAGATACACATATATCAGCATTACCTCAAAGTGATGGGGCAATCAGATGCAGCAGCAAGAAACATCTGCCAGAGCCACTGGGAAAGGCAGTCATGTGCAGCCTTGTCAGTCCTTGCATGGTCGCATACGAGTGTGTTTTTAGGCCTGGAAAATGTCCTTATATGCAATAAAGACTGTTTAGAGACTGTGCTGGCTGATGCCTTGTTTCGGACTGTCTTTCCCTGTTCAGGTCTTGATGGGAACTTTTCTGTTTTGCTTGTGTGGGTCATACGGCATCTGGCAATCCCACTGCTGTATCTGTCCTCAGCTGAATCCTTTGCCTATAACACAAGAGGGGTACGTGCAGACCAGACCATCTCCCTATGTTAGCTACGGGGCTGAGCCTGCTGGTGGTGGGGTACTGATGCTCACTGTTTTTTTTTTTTTATTACATGTGATTTTATTTATTTGTTTTATTAGTACATGTTCGATGTACATAATGTGCACTATTGAAGCTGATCTTGCTCTGTCTTTTCTCCATCTGAGTAAAGCATTGTTCTATCCTGTGCCTGTGTGAGTTGTGTCTTATTTAGTGACCTCAGCACCTAAAAACCACGCAGTGGTTTGCCATTCCAGAGCTAGTGCTTCTGATGGTGTGCAACAGGTGTCACTTGCTTGTCAATGCAAATTTGCTTAGATCCTGGTGCTACGAGGTCAAGGTGCAAAAGATGGAGGCCAATGTTCTAACAGGTAAAGAGGCCTGCATTCAGCAAAAATCAGTGAAGTGACTCAGAAATCATTTTTTCCAACTAATTTCTTTGTTTATTTACACTTTTTTTTACAGTTAATTCCTTTTTTTCAACTCTAAAGTAACTGCTGAAAAAACACATGTGCTCCAACATCCATCCAATCATCCGTCCATCCCGCTCACCCAATAATAATTTACTAAACCCCTCCTCTTGGCATGCCCTGGAAAGTTGTTGGTGATACAGAAATGAATGAGGCAATTTCTGTCTTTAAGGAACTCATGATATCTGACATGCAAACAATTACAATACAAGCTATCCCAGTTTTCAATTCATGTGTGTTAAACTACAACAAACTCAGTGGTTTAAAACAATAATAACTTATTAATTCACAGTTTTGAGGTCAGAAGTCCAGCATAACATATCTGCTTAGGGTACCATAAGGCTGAAATCAAGGTGTTGGCTGCACTGGGCTCTTGTTGGGAGGCTTTGTGGAATAATCCACCTCCAGATTCATCCTTGGTAGCAGAATTCAATTCCTTGAGGTTGTAGGACTAAAGTTTCTGTTTTTTGTTGGCAGTTAGCCAGAGGCTGCTCTCAACTGCTGGAGGAAGCTCTTAGGTTTTTGCTCCTGAGCACTTCCATCTCAACAGCAGAGATCTTTCTTCAAACTGAATCTCTTTCATGCTTCAAATTTCCTGACTTCCTTTTTGTGACTTGCTGGAGAAAACTCTGTTTTTAAAGGGCTTTTGTGATTAGATCGGGACTGCCTGGTTAATCTATTTTAAGGTCAACTAAATAGCATATACAATATAGCACAATAATTATGGGGATAAAGGCCATCACATTTACTGACTTGGGGATTATGCAGGATGTGCACATTTTGTGTGTGTGTGTGTGAATTTGTAGAGAATGTCACAGACTCATGCTGTGATAGGTATTAAGTACAGAGGTATACAAAAAGAATCATGGGAGCGAAGAATTTTTGGAGGACCTCAAGATGGCGGATGAGTAAGAAGCAGGCAGCGAAACTCTCTCTAAAAGTTACCATTGGAACACGGGAATATAGCGACCCGGAAAGCGCAGGAGGGGGGGAGATGCCTCCCCGAAACCCAGAAAAGTTCTGAAGCGCAATCTGGGACCCCCGGCACCAGTGACGGGTGACTTCCAACAAAGAAGAAGGAAAGAAGGAGCAGACCGCGCGCGTGCACCTTCTACTATCCCGGGAGTTGCAGCGCCACGGAGGCTCAATTCTACGGACACACGGTGGCAGCTGGCACCCAGGGAGCCCCCACGGAGGATCCTGAGACAGCGGCAGGGCAGGGGAGTGGCGGAGAAAGGCGCTGACTGGCGGTGAGTGATTCTCAGCCACAGCTGCCCCGCGCCAGAGAGCGACCGGCCGGGCGCCATTGTGGGGGGTGTGGCGAAACTCAGAGCGGCTCGGAAACTGCTCTGGGAACTTGTGCTCCGGACAGGACAGCACAGGGCCTCTCAGGCCCATGAAAGTGTGCTGAGGTCAGCAGGCGAACAAGACTGGACTCTCAGCCACACCTGTCCCGCGCCAGAGAGCGACTGGCCCGGCGCCATTGTGGGGGGCGTGGTGAAAAACCAGTGCAGGGAACCCACGCTCCGGACAGCGCGCTGAGCCTCTCAGGCCCAGGGATCGTGAAAGGGCGCTGAGAGCGGAGGCGAGCTAGACTGGTCTCTGCCTGAAAGTATGCGCCTCTGCTCACCGCCCGCCAGAGGGCGCTCCTGGCTTACTGGGACGGACCTGCACAGAACAGGACTCTGTCACAAGGTACCTGCCTACAACAGAGTCAACACCTGGAACTGATTCTTTTTATTTTTTTTATTTTTATTTTTATTTTTATTTTTATTTTTTTCTCACTGATTTGTTTTTTGTTCTGGCGAAGGGTTTTTTTTGTTTTTGTTTTGTTTTGTTTTGTTTTTTGGTGGGGTTTTATTTTTGATCTGTCTGTTTTATTGTTTTTATCTTCGTTTTTGTTTCTGTATGTGTATTTGCTCTTTCCTTCATTATTCTCTCTGGTTTTTGATATGAGTGTAAACAGCGCCTCTAACTTCTTTCTGATTGTGGTTGTGATCTGTTCTTCCTTTTATCCCTTCCTTCTCTTTTTACCACCTGTCCTCTGCACTAGTGTCCCAATTTTAGTGGGATCCCTCTTGGTCCTCTAACCTTACATCTAATTCCTTCCTCTTCTCCCAATACTCTATTTCCTCCTTAACTCATTTTAAATTTAAACTCCTCAAGGAAAAATTGACATACATAGGACTTGTATACTGCATATAATTTTTCTGGTGTGTTTTAGATTTTGTTATATAACCGCAACTCTATACAGCTAAAAGTGGTAAATAACTGGTTAGCTCAGTCTGTCATTTTTTAGGCTGTGTTTGATGCTTTAGTTAACATTATAGCCAAATGTGAAATAATTGTTCTAAACATCTTTCCTTCCTGATATTTCATGATTGAGATTGACTAAGGGACACAGAAAATACAGTGGCACAGTACCAAAGAATCAAGGACTGGGCCAAACAGGTAGCAACTTCGCATACCCAACGAATTGAAGAGGTAGGATCTGGCAGAAAGCTCAAAACCTAAAAGCAAGCTCCACTTGGAAGATACTGCAGAGAAGAAGTCATCTTCTAAAGATCTTAAACACTAGCAATAAAGTAACCTACTATAGGTAATTTGCAAACATCACCCCAGGAATTAAAAAAAGAAAAAATGAGACGACACTTAAACAAGATGCAACCCCACACATCCAATTCACCAAAGGCAAACCTAGGGAGCAACGAGGTGGGACAATCCGAAAGCCACCCACCTGGCCTGTCTGAAGTGGTAACAACAAAGCAACTGAATGAGGTTCTGGAAAAAATTAAAACAGAAATAATCTCACAGATAACTGCAGAGATAATGTCTACAATGAAGACCATGCTTAAGAACACTATAGCTGATACAGACAAAAAAAATAGATGAACTTAAGAAAACTATAGAAACCATGAATGCTCAGCATAGGAAAGAAATGGAATCCATAAGGCAGATTCAAGCAGATATCCAAGAGATAAAAAATTCCATTGAAAGTATTTGTAGCAGAATAAGCCAATGCGAGGACAGGATCTCAGATATAGAAGACAGGCTTGCAATTAGTGATCATGAAATGGAAAAATTCTTAAAAATAGCAAGGGACCATGAAAAATCAATTCAGCAGCTGCTAGATGACTCAAAGATAAACAACTTAAGAATAACTGGAATAAATGAAAAAGCAGGAGATAGCATCAACGACATTAAAACCTTGTTCAAAGACATAATCAGGGAGAACTTTCCTGGAAGAGAAAAGGAATTTGACACCCCTATAAGTGAAGCTTTTAGAACACCAACTAGACATGATCAAAAAAAAAACTTCAGCCAGACATATTATAGTCAAGATCCCAGAAATTCAACAGAAGGGCAGAATCTTAAAAGCTGTTAGGGAGAAGAGACAAATCACCTATGAAGGAAAACCCATCAGAATCACAGCTGACTTTTCAGCACAAACCCTCAATTCAAGAAGAGCTTGGAATGATGTATTGCAAGCTCTAAAGGAAAATAATTTTCAGCCCAGATTGATGTACCCTGCAAAACTATCTTTCAAAATTGATGGAGAAATAAAATACTTTCATGACAAAGAACATCTGAGAAAATTTATGACCACCAAACCAGCACTCCAAAACGTTCTGAAGGACATTCTAGAAAGAGATAGGAACCCCAACAGAAGGAATCCACCAGGCAGGGCAAATAATTAAATAGCCAGAAAGCGGAAAAACAAAGAGTGGGAACCAACAACAGGAAAATATCATGACAAGTCAATACATATCAGTTTTAACCATCAATGTTAACGGTCTCAATTCACCAATCAAAAGGCACAGACTGGCGAAATGGATCAAGAAGCAAGATCCAACAATATGCTGTATACAAGAAACACATTTAATTCAGAAAGAAATTCATAGACTGAAAGTCAAAGGATGGAAAACAATACTCCATGCCACAGGAACCCAGAAAAAAGCAGGGGTAGCTATTCTTTTTGCAGACAAAGTGAACTTCAAGCCAAGAAGGATTCAGAGAGATAAAGACGGTCATTACATCCTTGTAAAGGGAACAATCCAAGAGGAAGAGATAACGATCATAAATATATATGCATCAAATACCAATGCTCCCAGCTATATAAAACAAGTACTAAAGGACATGAAAAATCAAATAAGCACTAATACAATTATATTGGGAGATCTCAATACTCCACTGTCACAAAAAGATAGATCAACTGGACAGAAAAACAATGATGAAATAGTAGAACTGAACCAAACTTTTGAACAAATGGACTTAGAAGATGTCTACAGAGTGTTGCATCCCACAACATCAGAATACACATTTTTCTCAGCTGCACATGGGACGTTCTCCAAAATAGACCACATACTAGCTCATAAAACCTGCTTAAGTAAATGCAAAGGAATTGAAATTATCCCATGCATATTATCAGACCATAGTGCAATGAAATTGGAAATCAATGGCAAAAGATCCCACAAAAACTCCCTAAACACATGGAAATTAAACAGCATCCTCCTGAACAACCAATGGGTCACAGATGAAATTAAAGAAGAAATTAGTCACTTTCTACAACTGAATGATAATGACAGTACAACATACCGGAACATATGGGATACAATGAAAGCAGTCCTAAGAGGGAAATTTATAGCATTAAACACTTATATCAGGAAAATAGAGCAAGCGCAAATAAACAACTTAAGGGTGAACCTCGAGCTTCTAGAAAAAGAAGAGCAGGTTAAGCCAAAAGCCCGTACAAGGGAGGAAATTATAAAGATCAGAGCAGAAATTAACGTATTGGAGAATAAAAAAACAATACAAAGAATCAATGAAGCAAAAAGTTGGTTCTTTGAAAGAATAAATAAGATTGACAAACCCTTATCCAACCTTATTAAAAAAAGAAAAGAAAAGACTCAAATCCATGCAATTGAAAATGAAAAGGGTGATATCACGACGGACCCTGCAGAAATCCAGAAGATCATCTATACCTATTTTGAAAATTTATATTCTACTAAGATGGAAAATGCAGAAGAAATGGACAGATTCCTAGATTCGTATGAATTACCAAAGCTGAATCAAGAAGATTTAAAAATCCTAAATAAACCAATATCAGCCAATGAAATTGAAGATGTAATTAAAAACCTCCCAACAAAGAAAAGCCCAGGCCCTGATGGATTCACTGCCGAATTCTACAAGAAATTTAGAGAAGACCTAACGCCCCTACTTCTCAAACTTTTCAATGAAATTGAAAGGGAAGCAATACTCCCAAATTCATTCCTGGAAGCAAGCATTACCCTGATACCAAAACCAGAGAAGGACCCAACTAAGAAAGAGAACTACAGGCCAATCTCCCTAATGAACATAGATGCAAAAATCCTTAATAAGATACTGGCAAACAGAATCCAACAAATCATCAAGAAGATTATACACCATGACCAAGTTGGATTCATCCCAGGGATGCAGGGATGGTTCAACATACGTAAATCAATAAATGTAATACAGCATATTAACAGAACCAAAGACAAAAATCACATGATCATCTCAATAGATGCAGAAAAAGCTTTTGACAAAGTCCAGCAAATTTTCATGATAAAAACCCTACAGAAAATTGGAATAGAGGGTCTTTATCTCAACCTGGTAAAAGCTATCTATGACAAACCAACAGCCAATATTATACTAAATGGCCAAAAACTGAAAGCCTTCCCTCTAAAATCAGGAACAAGACAAGGATGTCCACTGTCCCCACTCTTATTCAACATAGTTCTGGAAACTTTAGCCAGAGCGATTAGACAAGAGAAAGAAATAAAAGGAATAATGATTGGAAAGGAAGAAGTTAAATTATCATTATTTGCAGATGACATGATACTCTACACAGAAGACCCCAAAAACTCCACTAAAAAACTGCTAGATTTAATAAGCAAATTCAGTAGTGTAGCTGGATACAAAGTCAATACTCAAAAGTCAATAGCCTTCCTGTACACAAATAACAAACTTACTGAAAGAGAAATTAGGGAAACAATACCTTTCACAATAACATCCAAAAAAATGAAATACCTAGGAATCAACCTCACGAAGGATGTAAAAGACCTCTATACTGAAAACTACAGTACTCTGAAAAAGGAGATTGAAGAGGATATCAGAAAATGGAAAGATATCCCTTGCTCCTGGATAGGAAGAACCAATATAGTGAAAATGGCCATACTTCCAAAATTGTTATACAGATTTAATGCAATTCCAATCAAAATTCCAACAGCATATCTCACAGAATTAGAGAAAACAATCCTAAAATTCATTTGGAATCAGAAGAGACCTAGAATAGCAAAGGCAATTCTGGGCAACAAAGGCAAGGCAGGGGGCATCACAATCCCCGACTTGAAATTATACTATAAAGCTACTGTGATAAAAACAGTGTAGTACTGGCAAAAAAACAGACCTGAAGATCAATGGAACAGATTAGAAGATGCTGAAACAACCCCAGACATACTAAGCCACCTTATCTTTGACAAAGGTGCCAAACACATTCGCTGGAAGAAAGATAGCCTCTTTAATAAATGGTGCTGGAAAAACTGGCTCTACACATGCCGAAGATTAAAACTAGATCCATATCTTTCACCATGCACTAAACTAAATTCAAAATGGATCAGAGATCTAAATATTAAAACAGAAACATTAAATCTGCTGGAAGGTAAGATAGGTAAAACCCTTGGAGACACTGGTGTAGGCAAAGACTTTATGAATAAAAACTCAACCGCACGGGAACTATCCCAAAGAATCAATAACTGGGATCTCATCTTATTAAAAAGCTTTTGCACAGCAAGAGAAACCACCAACAGAGTGAAGAGACAACCCACAATGTGGGAAAAAATGTTTGCCAGCTGTTCCTCAGACAAAGGACTACTATTGAGAACATATAAAGAACTCAAAAAAATCAGACCTCCCAAATTTAAAGACCCACTCCAAAAATGGGCATCTGAGATGAATACACATTTCTCAGATGAAGAAATACTAATGGCAAACAAATATACAAAAAAATGTGCAACATCACTAGTCATTCGAGAGATGCAAATTAAAACAACACTGAGATACCATCTCACCCCAGAAAGAATGGCTACTATTAAGAAATCAACTAATAACAAATGCTGGAGGGGCTGTGGGGAAAAAGGAACCCTTCTTCACTGTTGGTGGGAGTGTTGACTGGTACAGCCACTGTGGAAGTCAGTGTGGAGATTCCTCAGAAAACTAGGGTTGGAGGTCCCATTTGACCCAGCTATTCCCCTTCTGGGCATCTTCCCAGAAGAATTAAAAACATCGTACCACAGCGATATATGTGCACCCATGTTTATAGCAGCACAATTTGTAATAGCCAGATCTTGGAAACAACCCAAATGCCCATCAACTGAGGAATGGATAAGAAAGATGTGGTATTTTTATACAATGGAGTACTATTCAGCCATAAAGAAGGATAAACTGGAGACTTTTATAGGTAAATGGATGCAACTCGAGAAAATACTCATAAGTGAAATAAACCAGAAGCACATGTGTAAGCATCGTATTATCTCTCTAGTATGAGAAACTGAAAGAGTAAATAAGATCCAAAATGTACAATAGACATGGTGAATCAAAAAGAAACTGGTCAAAAGGAAAGAGAGACTGGAATAGGGAAAAGAAAGAAGGGAAAGGGAAAAAAATTGTATATATATATATATATATAAGATGGTTAAGATAGATACACTACCATTTTAGTTCATTGAAGAGTAAGGTTTGTGCCAATAATGTTTGGACAATTGAATGCTAATGTCTGGTGTCCTGAATAACTAACTTAAAGATAGTAATACGTAATGTATTAACCATTGTTACCCTCCTATTATGTTGGTTTGAAAATTTGTTCTTCTTTTGATTTGTTTTGTTTTTTCTTCTCTTTAAAATAATAAAAAAAAAAAGAATCATGGGAGCACAGGGGGAAGTACTGAACTTAGTTTTGGAGGTGGGGACAGTCTAGAGTTATCATCTGGAGGAGTGTCTTTGGAGGAATGTCAAAAAATTTTCAGTTGAGAAGAACTCAGGCCTAAAAAGTGAAGATTAGCCTGTCCAGCTGGAAGGAAGGATTTCCAAAAGGCCAGAAGTCTGACACAGCATGGTGTACTTGGTGATCTGGGGTTACCAGTGAGTAAATACTTTAGAAGAAAGTGAATGGTGAGACACTGACCTACAAAGTCCCAGAGGAGTCCATACTAAAAATCTAGGAGAATCAGATCTTTGGGGCTCTGCCTACAATGTCTTATTTGGGGCAAGGCCCAAGAATTTACATTTCTAACAAATTCCCAGGGGATGCTGATGCTGCCGCCCTGGGACCACCCCTTTTAAAAGTGTTCTGGTGGATGAATGGAGGGGACCCAATACTATGGACCCAGTAGGAGACCATCGTACTAGTCTAGCAGGAGATACTGGGGCTCTAGCCAGATTCAGAGCCAGGATACTAAGGGTGGGAATATTTTAAAATAGATGAGATTTGAGAAATGATTTAGAAAATAGCGTTGGGGGTGGGTGTGAGAGGCAGAGCAGTTAGACCTTCCCCTAGGGACTTGGACAGAGGTAGCAAGAATCTTAGCCAATGGCTAGTCCAGTCCTTTCATTCCTCTGATAGGTAATGTGAGGTCCAGAGAGAGCATACCAAAACTTCAAGATCATGTAAGAGTTGGTATTGGCACTGGGGCATGGGACCCAGATTCTTTGGACCCCACAACACAAAATTTGCAAATTAATTTGGAAAATGAGAAAACAAAACCATGGTAGCTCCCAGCCCTTCCAGAAACCTCTTGTCAGTCTCATTAACCTGGCTCCCAGGTCCCATGCTTGCTCCTTGGCCCAGCATGTTTCGGGGGTAAAGGCCACTGCAGTCTGTGTACAAGAGGAGCAGAAATCCCTCCCCTGGACACAGACCTGTACAGCATTCCTGAAAGAGAGGTCAAACTTACCAAAGGTGTTTTAAATCCCCTAACAGATTTCCTTTCAGCCCTGGCTCTTGGTTGCAGTAGAATTTTCATGGCTGAGAGAATCTACCAGTGACAAATTTGCTGAAGCATGGAGACAAGATTGGGAAATTACAGCACGCTTCTTGGATTTCCAAGGGGACAGATACTGAATGCGGACATTCCTTTTCACACTCACAAACATTGGAGTGCACACAAGCAGGATGGAGATCAATCTTAACCCCCAAAGGCTCCTTTGTCTCACTGAAGCACTTATTAAATGAATCTGTGTTTCCACTGGCAACTCGGAGTAATCTAGAAAAGGAACACAATGTGATGTCAGTCAGTATTTGTTACTGTCAGAGTGTTCCTCACAGCCCACTCTGCATTTATTGTCTTTTTAGGGCCCGTTTTATCCATTTTCTGTGGGCAAAATCCATTAATCTTCCTCCTGGCTTGGGTGCTGTGCATCTCTGACAGGCAGGGTCCTGGCTTCCTGGGCTCCTGGGTAGGGCATCTCCAGGCATCTCAGTGACAGAGCTTTGATTAGAAAGAGTAAAGAGTGAGCCAAGCCTTACAAAAGCTGGAGGAGGAAGGGTGCAGGCATCTGTGGTCTCAGAGGTACTGAGATCCGAGGAAAAGGTCACCCTGTTTTTGAATCATCTACAGTGCATCCTGACACCAAAATACACTTATTCCTATGCAGAGTCACTTGATAAAGAGGCTAATGAAGTGGAAAGATGTCAGCAGAGCTAAGCGCGCCAGGCTCTTGGGGATGTGCCATGATTCAACCTTCTGTTGCCATGGAAACCAGGGAGGCTTGGCTTCTTTCTTTCTCTCTTTCCTTTTGGAAAGTCTCTCCTCGGTAACCTTGACCCTTTCACATTGGCAGCCAGAGATAAGGAATTCCATTTTCCCTTATCTGGTCATGGTTGGCTGGTAGACTCTGCTGGGTCTGTAATGAGGGAGGGGTGCTGGCCAGGGGCTCTGGAGTGCCTTAATTCAAATGCATGAAGTGGAGGGTGGGAGGCAATAGAAAAAGAACAGAGTTAATTAAGGTTGATACTACAGAGAAGGTTGTTTTCTGAATAATAAATTCTGTGGGCTTCAAAAACAAGTGCAATTAAAGGAGGGCAAAAAGGAGCGACAGTTGAAAGGCAGAGGAGAACCAGTGTGGTCAGAGGGTGTGTTTTGGTGGGGAGGGTGAGGAGGGAGATAGAGGCTGCAAGGAGGCCCTTACTGTACCACTGTACCAGTATCGTGATATGCAGAATGAATACTGTGCTTGATGGTAGCTTGTGTCATAGCTGTCCATGCAAATTCCCTTTGCCTTGAGTGGTGGAATCATTTGTGTCCTTAGCTAACGGAGGAGAGAAAGTTGATCCAGATGGGAGAGTTGGCATTAAGTTTCTAAGAAGGAAAAACATTTTTCTTCAATTTAGGCTTGGAAATGTTGCTTCTGGGCATATGCCCTCCCAGTCATTTTGAACATCACAGTTTAGTTTTTGTGTGCCCTGTACGCTTATGCATTCTGTGCCTTCTAGAATAAAGTATCCATTGAGAAAAGTATCCTGATCCGAGGTCAGTCAAAGCTTGGTGTCCTTTGGGATGGCCATCCATTCTTGGATTAGACAGAGGGGTGAGGGGTGGTGCTAACCTACTCCCTGGCTCACCTATCAGTAGTAATTATGAGTTAGGATAAGTTCTTAGAAAGGAATATGTCAGTCTCCTTCAATATCTTTGCCATATAGCAATCGTAACCTTCAACTTAAAACCTCAGGGAAGGAATATATACCTTTAAAAAATTATTATTATAAAGGCAAAATTCTTAGAACATGTTCTTCTCATATTATAAGAGTCTTATTTTCTTACAACCAAGAATTAGGAATGTATCCATAGGTGTGTGTAGGATCTGGGAGATCTCTTAATTGGGTACTACCAAGGAGAAAATTCTCCATGGTCAAAGAAGACTCACCCATTCTTTTTTTTTTTTTCCACCCATTCTTAATTACATTCTAACTGGTGATGCTAGTAGGGGCTGGATTGAGCTGATTGGGTAAAGGGCTGGAGGGAACCACATTGCCTTACCCAGCTTGTTAAACAATGTTTTAGGGGGACATTGACAGCAAAAGGGATTTTGCCTAGATTCACAGAGATTATGGGCAAAGACTTCCTGGCTATGATTAATTGATAAACATCTGGTCAAGTAAATCATGCCACACCTATAAATGGAAAACAACACAGCTATATAAAAGCATGAAGAAATGCTGGCCTAACATAGAAAACTTTCTAGATTCTGTTATTAAGTAAAAAGAGCAAGAGCAGAGCAGTGTGTATATTATATTTTTACTTGTATTAGAAAAAGGAGAGGGCCGGTGAGATGGCTCAGCGGCGTAAGCGCCTGCCTTGCAAGCGCGAGGGCCCGAGTTTGACTCCCGGATCCCACATACGAAAAAGGGGCCGGTGATATCGCTCAGTGGCACGGGTGCCTGATGGCGCGCAAGGTCCTGAGGTCGACCCCCCGGTACCCACAAAAAAAAAAAAAAAAAAGGAGAAAATCAAGAACATATCTACATATATGCTGGCATCTCCATAAAAACATTTTTGTAGAAATAAAATACAAAATTTAAAAATGATCTATGGAGGGATGGAATAAGAATTAGATGGAAAGACAGATTTCATATATGAATTTTTTCAGCTTAATTTTTGAATCATGTATACTTACTAGCTTATGAAGATTAAATGAAATGTAAAATTATAAAATTAAGATTATAAAATGGAAAATTAAGATATAAAAACACAGGGAAATCAGCAAAATACTGTTAAAAATTGTTTTTCCTATACTTGATTTGTGCTTTGGGAATTATCTCTCCATTCTTACTCCCTCCTCTCTTTTCTGACTTCAGAGAGAAAAAGTACATATAATGCAAATGTAAAACAGATTTTAAAATATTTCCTGATTAAATTCTAGCATGAGTAGGGGTAGAAGAGTCAATGTCCTCCCCCAAAGCAAGTATAAAGCTGGATATCAAGAACAACCATTTTAGCTACTGGAAATTGATCAAAGGAGTTATTCATAAAAACTACTGAACTTTAGTTAAGAATAGTGAACATCTATGGTGCTACTGCCTGGGGGGCTGCTCCTATTCCCTCTCCATCTCTACCAGGGTGGAAGTGATTCCAAGGTATAGAAGGCCCTGAAAACCAGTTGCTTTGCTGCCACTTCCAGAGGAAGTTTACTTGATTTGGAACACTGTCAATTAAAGTGATCTTGGCAGCAAGTAAACGGGAAGAGCTAATAGCTTCAACAGCCTAAGACTGTGGGCCTCTTTGGGGCATGGAATGAACTAACCATGTAGAAATATAGCAGGAAGTTCTGGGAGAAAGACAACAACAGCAAGCTTGATACATTCTCTATATACTCCGGGTTGGCCGAAGGCTATGCATATCAATAGCAGAAATCGATGTGAACCCATATATCCTAGGCCCACATATTCCTGGCCCACATATCCCTCGCCAGTGGAACCTATGCTCAGGCACAGAGGAGTGTCTGAGACAGTCCAAGAGGTCCTGGCAGAAAGTAAACTCTAAGAAAGACCTGAAGGGGCCTGAATCTTGAATGAGCCTTCCTAGCTCACACACCAATCCATCAGCAGAGTGGAGACCTTATTGGCTCCCAGTGTTTGAGCACAAACTCTAACTATGCTGGTTGGACATTAAAATATAGGGATGTTAGGGTAATTCCTGGGAAACTGGGCATTAAAAACAAAAAACAAAACCCAAAAAACTTGGTCAGGGATATCAGTGCCAGACACTATGGAAGAGATAGGCTTTATGGACTTAGTCCAGGAAAATTACTCAACAAACATGCAAATAAAACAATAATAGCAACAACAGTCCTACATTCAGATGGCTTCATTGGTGAATTTTATTTAAAAATACCTGTCATGCACAAACCCTTTTGTAAAATAAAGTGAGGACAATTCATAACTTACTATATGAGGCTAATATTATCCTAATGCCAGACAAAACACATGAAAAGAAAGACATATCCCTCATCAACATAAATGAAAAATCCTTAACAAATTATTAGTGAACTGATTTCAGCAGTATATAACAGCAGTAGGTCAACTGAACTATTTAATTTGATTCAGATCTTGTTGAACATAGTTTGTGACCAGAATCATGGAAAGAATCAAGTTCATGACTGAGGTACCACTTTTATATCATACAAATAGGATTTCTTTAAGGTATGGGAGGTCTATTCCACATCCAAAATCAGTTACTATAACAAATTATGTTAATAAAATACAAGCAAAAGAACTAGATGGTCATCTCAATATATGCATAAAAGTCATTTGACAAATTGTAAATCCCTCTCTCAATACAAAAAACTTATACCTCAGTGTTGAAAGAGTGAATTGTTTTTGGATCAGGACAAAGCAAGGATGTCCAGTATCACCGTATCTGTTCAGTGTTCTAGTCAGGGGAGGAAGAGGGTGGGTGAGAGGGAGAGGAATTGTAGGGAGAAGATAAAGGAATCTAAATTAGAAAAGTAGAAGTAAAATGGTTTTTATTTACAGATGTCATGATCCCATATGTAGGAAATTCTATGCAATCTATGAAGAAACTACTAGAACTAATAAACAAGTTCAGCATTTTAGCATAGTTACAGGACATAAATTCATTATATATATATAAAATTAATTGTATTCTATATATCCTGATAAAAATTAATTCAAGAAACAATTTTTCTGATACCATCCTCAAAAGCACTGAAAAGAATAAAATATGAATAATTAGTAAAGGAACAATGACATTCCATGTTTAGAAATTGGAAGACTCAATGTTGCTAAGATCTTAATTCTCCCCAAATTGGCCTACAGATTTAATGCAATCCTAATTAAAAACTCAATCCTAAAATTTGTATGAATATATAAAGACCTAGGGTAGCAAATGCAGTGTTTTTCAGATGCAGTTTTGAAAAAGAAAGAACAAATCTGAGGACTTACTCTAGTTGATTTTTCAATTTAATATAAAGTTACAATAATCAAAATATTTTGGTATTGTTATGAGAATAGGCATATAAATCAATGGAACAAAATTGAGACTTCTTACATTTCTGGTCAATTGATTATCAAAAACAGCGTCAAGATAATTTAGTGAGAAATAATAGTCTTTTCAATAAATGGTTGCAGGACAACTTCAAAATCCATCTGAAAAAATGAAAATGAATTTATACACTTACCTTACATCATATGCAAAAATTAACTGAAGTGATCAAATACCTAAATGTAAGAAATAAACTAATGAACTAGAAGTAACCATATGAGAAAAATTTGTGATTGGGTTAGGTGAAGAATTCTTAAATACATTAAAAGCTTAATTTAAAAAAGAACAAAAATCATAAATTAAGCATCATTCAGATTACACCTTTTGCACTTCAAGAGACATCATTAAGAGAATGCAAGGATAACCCACAGATTTGGAGAAAATATTTGTGTATAATATATGTATTTGATAAAGGACAGCTAACCGGACTATATAAGAACTCTAATACTCATTAACGAGAAGACTATTCAATGAAAAAATGGACAGTGAACTTAGGTATTTTACTAAAGAATGCATAGAAGTGGCTATCAAGTATATAAAAAGTGGTCACACTATTATTAGCCAACAGGAAAGTACAAATTAAAAATTATACGTGGTGGGCCGGTGAGATGGCTCAGCGGCGTAAGCGCCTGCCTGGCAAGCGTGAGGGCCCGAGTTCAACTCCCGGAACCCACCAAAAAAAAAAAAAATTATACGTGGTACCTCTATAAAATCACTACAACGGCTATGAATTAAAGTGTTTCCAGGATATGGAGAAACTGGAACACTGCTACATTGCTGATGGGTAGTTAAAATGCTATAGCCGCTTTAGAAAACATTTTGGCATTTTAAGAAAGTTGAGGAACTTAGCATATGACACAGAATTTCTAATGCTAGGAGTCTACCCAAGGGAAATATGAAAACATAAAATATATAAAATATATAAAACATAAAATATATAAAAAAATATAAAAACTTACATGAGAATATTCTTAGAAATATTACTCATTATAGCCTCTGGAAGTAATCCAAATGTCTGTCTATGAGCAGACAAAAATCTGATACTATCTGCATGCCATGGAATACTGTTCAGCAATTAAAAGAATGATATGTGTAGCGTTGAGGATGTAGCTCATTGTAAAGTACTTACCTAGCAAGTGCAAGATCCTAGGTTTGATCCCCAGCTACACACACACACACACACACACACACACACACACACCTTAGCCAATTGCTAAGGACTTTTTTTTGGTATGGTTTCATTTACATTAAATCCAGGTAAGATAAATTTCATAGGCAGAAGGCCAATCAGTGGTTATTTGGAGGATATGGGTATGAGAGGTATGGGAGGCTGGGTATGGGAACTAGCTGTAAAAGAACTTGAAGAAAGGGCCGGTGAGATGGCTCAGCGGCGTAAGCGCCTGCCTTGCAAGCGCGAGGGCCCGAGTTCGACTCCCGGATCCCACATACGAAAAAGGGGCCGGTGATATCGCTCAGCGGCACGGGTGCCTGTTGGCGCGCGAGGTCCTGAGGTCGTCCCCCCGGTACCCACAAAAAAAAAAAAAAAAAAAAAAAAAAAAAATAAAACAATTGTGATGATGGCTTTATAACTTTGTATAGTTATCCAATATTATTGAATTGGACACTTACAGTGGGTGAATTTCATGGTATGTGAATTATACCTCAATAAAGCTGTTCTTAAAAAATTGATTCATGTCAAAGAGAAAATAAGAACAGATAAAAAGAGATGGTGAGGTAGTCTGTGTTTTGGGAGAGTCTTTATCCTAGAGAGACCAAATGTGTCATAGTTTTTCCCCAAGTATGACTAAAAATCTAGAAAATCAAAATCATTCAGAAACAATTATTATTGAGGTATGAAATAAACAACTTTTGCTGAATTTATTTCACTCATTTATTAGGAAGTATTTACTATATATCTGTTATGTGGCAGGGACAACATTAGTTTCTGATTACATAGGTGTGAAAAAAACCAGGCATAGTTTCTGCCTTCCTGGAGCTTTGGGTCCAGTGATTCTTCTTAGGTATAGTTTCTACACATTTCTCTGATGAGATATTACCTGTGATTAATTTGTATTCTGATATTTTACTTGATATAAAATCACAGGCATTTAATCATATCATTAAAAGCTCTTCATAACCCTTATCATTCACTGCAAACTTTATCACAACATGCTTCTGTGTTGAGCATCAAACTGCTGTCCAATTTATTGCCATTACACTTAATGCTACAAAGAATTTCTTTGCAAACGAATCCTTGTTTCCTTTTTCCCAACTAGAATCTCAGAAGAGATAATGGCTTGATTGAAGTTATAGTGGTTATAGTAGTTTACATTCCCACCAACAATGTAGAAGGATTCCTTTTCCCTACATCCTTGCCAGCATTTGTTATTATTTGATTTTTTGATGATAGCCTTTCTTTCTAGTGTAAGATGGTATCTCAATGCAGTTTTAATTTGCATTTCTGTAATGGCTTGCAATGTTGAACATTTTTAAAATGTATTTATTGGTCATTTGTACTTCTTCTGAGAAGTGTCTATTCATTTTGGTTGCCTATTTTTTGACTGGGTCTTTTATTTTGGGGAGTCTGGTACAACCACTGTGGAAATCAGTGGGAGAGATTCCTCAAGAAACTAAAAACAGAAATTCCATTAGATGCCCCTAGCCCCCTTTTAGATATCTTCCCAAACGAGTTAAAGTCATCATATTACAGAGATACACATACTCATGTTTATAGCAGCACAATTTATAATAGTTAAAGCTTGGAAACGGGGTATATGTCCATCAACAGATGAATGAATGAAGAAAATGTGGTATTTATGCACAATGAAGTACTACTCTGTCATAAAGAAAGATAGTCTTGGGGGATTCATAGGTAAATGGATGCAACTTGAGAAGATAATGTTAAGTGATATAAATCAGACACACAAACTTAAATATCACATGGATTCTTTTATATGAGAAATTCATACATACATATATGCATATATATATATATATACACACATACATATATATGTATGCATAGATGTATATATTAGATAAATACAAAGTAGGAAGAAGTCCAAATAATTCCCTAAATTATCTACTGCATTTTTTCAGAAATATTTTAATAAATATGCTAATGTGTTTCATTTATACTACTCATTTCTCTTAGTTCATTGAAGAGAAATTTTGTGCTTTTGTCTGTTTGTTTCTTCTTTGTAAGAGAGAGTATATTTAATCTATGAATTGTAGTCTGAGGAACATTTTGGCCATTCTTTTAAGATTATGATACACAGGATATTAACTATTGTTATTCTGTAATCATTTTGTTATGAAATTTTGTTTTATATTTTCATAGAAAAGTGTTTTTAAATTTCTTTTTATTAGTATCTACTTGTATTACATTAAAAAAATAAAAACTATCCTTTAAAAATAAAGTTACAAATATTAAGGTCTTGATTCCTATTGCCAAATTATTTTCTGGAAAGGTCACAGTATCAGTCTGCAACCTCACCACCAGAGTGGAGGGCTTGTTATCTGCAGGACAGAGGGCTTGGTTGGAGAGTGAGCCAAAGCCCAGAATGGCGAGGCACACCCTCAGCAGTAGGCAGCCAGCCCTTGCCCTAGGCACTTAGTGGTCTCCTAGATGAAATCTTGGAGCACAATTTCCTCAACAAGAACAGAAATAAGTCCTGGCTGAGCTCTGGCCTCTTTCAGGAGACAGAGTTGTGGCTAGACTAACTACGCTCAGGCTTCAGAGTAGGGGAAGGTGAACTAGTCCCAGATAGAGTCAGAAGAATGTCATGGACAGAACTGCTCACATTAAGTATAAGAAAAATGAAAAGAAACGACAGAATAACTAGGCAAATTTACCTCAGGAATATCAATTAGTCAAAATGTCAGGCATGCGTATAGAAAAGCCAGGTGAAGAAACCAATCTAAAAGAAATACAAATCGGGCAACAGAAATAGCTTCCCCGTGAATGTTTTTCATTAGAGAATAAATTAGTAGGAATATAAATGTAATAAAACAAGAACTCAAAGATGAGATGATAAAACAACAGAATGAGCTGTAAAAGGAGATTGCAGACCCAAGGAAATGAACTAAATTAAAGTAACATCAAGTAGCAAGGAACAGAATAGACAGAGCTAAAAACTGAATTAACAGCATGAAAGGAAAGCTAGAGATAATCACACTGAATACAGAGAAAAAAGAATTAAATAATTATAAAGAAAAGGAGAGACAAAGACGATTCAAAATAAGGTAATTGGTGTCCCTCTTGCAGAAAATGCAACAAAGAGACAGAGAAAGAATTCAGAGAAGATTCAAATCTGCAGCTGGAAGGGGTACCTCACATGCTATAAAAAACAAATTCGTAATGACAGACATCAGGATTTTTCTAGGTTAAATTATTCAACTTAAAGAGTAAAGAAAGAATTCCTAAGGCACCCAGGCACAAAATAGTTTCTGATAGTAGGAAAGATTAGAGCACCTGCAAAAACACTATGGTAATTTTCCAAGTTTGAAGATACTAGATCAGCGTTTATAAAGTTCTGAGGTTTAGAGAGACCTAAGAAAATGGTATTCAGTCAAGTATTTGTCCATGTATGAAAGCAATAAGCAAGCACCCTTAAATATGAAATAACAGCAGGAGCAGAGAGCCCAAGACTCCTGCTTATACAAAACCGAAGCCATTTGACAATGAGACTAGGCTTGGCTAGTGAATAATATGGGATTGGTGATGGCCAATGAATTCATTTAAACAAAGCTCCTTCTTCAGGTGTGTTACTCAGTTTCACGTTACTACTGTGAGGCACTTGACTTAAAGATTAGTGGTTTATTTAGCTCACAGTGTTGGAGGTTCAAGGCCAAGACTGGCCAGTCCCAGTGGTTTGAGCCTCTAGTGAGGATGCCAGATGGAAAGGATTGAGCATGCACCATCCTAAGGTTGCCCACGAGGCCGCGCCTCATAAAGATCCACAGCCCCTCCCAAGAGCCCCACCTTGGGGACCAAGCCTTTGCATGGGGACCCCCTGGGACAGTCAAATGACACTCAACCAAAGCACCAGGCAAATTGTGGTTACAGAAGAGGACGCTATTTTTATAAACTCTGGCTAAGCCAAGCCCGCTGAACTGAAGACATTGGCAGGTGAGGAAGGGAAGGTAGAAATGTGAAAATATTTTCACTTCACTGCTGCTTGTAATAGTGAGTTGGTCAAAAGTACTTAAATTTTTTGTTAAAAATACAATGGTGGGCCGGTGAGATGGCTCAGCGGCTTAAGCGCCTGCCCGGCAAGCGTGAAGGCCCGAGTTCGACTCCCGGAACCCACATATGAAAAAGGGGCCGGTAATATCGCTCAGTGGCATGGGCGCCTGCTGGCGCGCGAGGTCCTGAGGTTGACCCCCCCGGTACCCACACAAAAAAAAATACAATGGTAACATCTAAATGTTTCTTATAATACTTTTATTTTATTTAACTTTACTTTTAAGGTGGTGATATCCCTTAGGAGTGAAGAAATATTTGATGTACTATAAATCTTTCAAGTTCCCTTTAGTTCCTTTGTCTTCTATTAAATTCAAGAAAAAACTAAATTACAAATAACATTAATAGAATTATTCCATTTCTCTTTCTTTCTTTCCTAACTTCTGTATAAATATCAGAGAGAATCTGTAAGGATGATCACAAAATATTAATACTGACTATTTCTGATTGGTAAGAATCCTGGTGATTTGTTAATTTCTTCTTTGTACCTTTTGGTATTTTATATTTTAAATGTCTTGTTTTTTAAAAGTAATGAGAATTAATCACTATATAATATTTATCCCTGTTCCAAAATGTTTATATGCTCTTACAGAAAGTGTGAAACAGATATTGTTTTAAAGAAAAAAACCATGCCTTCCAGATATAGCTACTATTGGTGGCTCCAGGAAGCAAAGCTTGAGGGTATTCATGCCCATGTACCTCCTGCCCCAGTGACTCTGGGCTTAGCTACGTGTGATGGTTAGTTTTATGCACCAAATTGACTAGGTATGGTGCATGGTTGTTCAGTCAAACACTAGTCTAGAGTTCATCAAAAAGATTACTTTCATCCAACCACTCAAGCACTTTTAAGAGTAAAGACAGGTTTTCCTAGGAAGAAAGAATTCTTTAAAGGTTATAACATAGAAGCACTGCCTGAGTTTCCAGCCTGCTAAAATTCAGAATCAAGACTTTGATATCAGCCCTTGCTTGAATTTTCAGCCTTGTTGGCCTTCCCCAGAGATTTCAGTTGTGTCAGCCCCCATAGTCACATAAGATGATTCCTTAAAATCTTTCTCTGTGAGTGTGTGTGCTTGTGTGTGCATGTGAGCCTGTTTGCACATGTGTGAGTGTGTATGTATTTATTCTCTTGAAATACTCTCTCTTTGGGCTCTGAACTACCATGTAAAGAGGTCTGGCTGCCTTTCTGCATGACAGAGAGAGAGAGAGAGAGAGAGAGAGAGAGAGAGAGAGAGAGAGAGAGAGAGAGCGCTATCGGACCTTAGAACGACCAGACACAGATAGGTGAGTTAGGCCCTTTTGGATTTCTCATCCCCATCATGCTAACAGGTGATTGCAGCTGTATGACCCTAGGAGAGAAACAGAACTATCTAGATCACAGATTACAGAATTGTAATCAAATCAAAGGTCACTGTTGTAAGCCACTCATCTCTAGGGTGGTGTGTTAGCAATAGATAACTTATGTAACTCCCCTTGCCATTTTGGCATATACATTTCTAGTCTTTTTTATATAATTTTAAAATTTTAATAAAATTGGAATCATACTGTATTTACAATTTTATGTGCTTTTTCGGAAATACTATGAACAGTTTTCTGTGGTACCGAAAGTTTTTATTGGATTTCATTTTTTTCATAGTTTTGACCATTTTCTATTATTGCACATTTAGATGGTTTCTAATATTTTGCTATTATAAACAACATTATGATAAATGTTCTTGTAAATATTTCCAGAGCCAACCAGCCTAAGTACCTCCTGAACTTCAGATCCATGGAAACTGTGTAAAATAATAAATGTTTATTATTTTAAGCCACTAACTAATGGGATAATTTGTTATGCAGCAGTTAGTAGCTAACATTGACCCCCTTGGGACTTTTGTTTTTTTGTTTTATCTTTAAGTAAGAAAATCTTATGCTCATGTACATGTACCAATTCCTCACAAGGAATGTAAACATTAGGTACTACAAATGTGCTAATAAAAATGTAAAATAAAATAAAATAAATAAAATTTTATATAAAAATAAAGAAAATCTACCACAGATTTGGTTCCTTGTAACTCATAGGACTGACTAACTCTCCCTTCCTCTTTTCACCTCATCAATATTTATGGGAGGATTTTGGACAATTTACACCACACATACACTCTTTTGGCTTGTTCTTTCACAACAATGTCTTCGCTGACCTGTATCCTGACAGCTCATTAATATATATTGGAGTCCCAGCCCAGTTTTTTCTTTTCTAGTAGGCACCAGGTTCACACTTCCAAATGCTTACTTCCTACCATCTCTTTTTGGATGTTCCTCAGGGCATCCAAAGTGAAGATCATCATCTCCTGGTGCAAGCTTTTCTTCCTTTCTTATTTACCTTGATTATGAGGTGGGCTGAGGCTTCAGGGGATGGGGAATCTGCCACTGTATTAGTTATTATTGCTGTATAATTACATATCCCAAAATGTAGTGTCTTAAGATGACAAATATTTGTTATCTCAATAATTCTTGACAGCCAAGAGTCTGGGAATGTATAACCTGGTGGATCTAGCTCAGTTTTTCATGAGGTCAAAATCAAGATGTTGCCTGGGATTTCAGTATTCTGAAAACTTCCTTGGGATTGGCTAAATATGGTTCACTCACCATAGCTGATGGTTGGAAGCCTCAGGGTTTTGCTATCTGCTGGCAGGAGGTCTCCATTCCTCATCACGGGGATCTCACCATAGAGCTGCTTGAGGGTCTTCATAAAATGCCAGCTAGCTCTTCCTAGAAAAAGTGATGCAAGAGAGAAGGCAAGGCAGAAACCACAATGCCTTTGATAACCTACCTCTGGAAGTCACATGCTGAGGTGGGCATGGTGGTATAAGCCTGTAACCCCAGTACACTGGGAGGCTGAGCTGGTAGGAAGATCACAAATTTGAGCCCTGTCTGAGCAATTTAGCTATTTAATAAAACTCTGTCTCAAAATAAAAAATAAAAAAAGGCTGAAGATGTAGCTCAGTGTGAAGGCTCTCGATTGAATCCCCAGTACCACACATACACACAAATGTCACATGCCATCACTTCTCTCATTTTCTATCAGCCATACAGACCAACACTAAAACAGTATAGGAGAGGACCACACCAAAGCTGTGCACATTGGAATAGAGTAAGGGTCAATGGGAGCCACGTCTGAGACCGGCTACCACACACACCATTCTTGTGCCAATGGTTTTAGAATTGGGACAATGGCCACAGGGAGTTTCCTGTAGGGCTTTCAGGTTAGCTGTGACAGGATAAAGTGTTTGGAGCCTGGTCACTTAATAAGATTGGATAAAATGACAAGAGGAAGCCGAGATGAAAAACAGACTGGTATGCAGTGGCAATGTAAGTAATTTTGTACATGTAGTTAACCTGAACTGTTTGTAGTATGTATTTCTCGTGAAAAGATACAAATAGAGCTTAAGAGCAGTCTGTAGGGCTGGTGAGATGGCTCAGCGGCATAAGCGCCTGCCTGGCAAGCGCGAGGTCCTGAGTTCAACTCCCGGTACCCACATAAAGGAAAAAAAGGCCGGTGATATCGCTCAGCAGCACAAGCACCTGCTGGCAAGCTCGAGGTCCTGAGTTCAACTCCCAGTACCCACATAAAAAAAAAAATAGAGCAGCCTGTAATCTTAGTTGTCACTTTCTCTACCTATCTCTGAAATAGGGTTTTCTCATAATGTTCTCTGTGACTGAAGCACTAGTTTTTTTTGAGATCACCCACGTACAGACCATGAGACAAAGACTTTTAATTCAAGAAGTTCATATAGGAGGTGATACCATGAGACGCTGGCAGGAGAATGGAGATGTGGATTGGTTAGAGAAAGGACAGTAAAGGCAGGCCAGCAAGACAGTTATTCTTACAGATGATTGATGTAATTCCTTTAGGGAATGCTGGAAACTAGTTTAGAAACACTTCTGAATTTTTCTACCTGTGGGACAGGTTCCTGGAATACTTACCACTGGTTTCATCAATCATTAGTTGAAGGCTGCTCCCAGGAACTGTTAATTCTTTGGCGCTTCTTGCCTGCCACTCATGCAGGGAGAGCTTATGTGGCAGATAGAGGTATCCTTTGGGCTTGCAGTTGCAGGTGTTGGCAATTGGAAGTTGGAAGTTGGGCCTGCAGAAACGTGTAAAGTGCCAAGGAGACCTGGGACTGGCACTTAACTGCATTTTTGTGAGCACCTTTAGTATTCAAGCCAGGCATGCCCTCTCATGTGAGGTTCTCCATGGCCTTTCATTTCCCCTCCTTCACTGGTTGGGTGACCCTCAGCTTTGCCCCCATCCTCCTGACCCTTCATTGTGTCGTAACTCTGCATCTCTCCCTCTACACACTGAGCTCACAGAACACATGGACCAGGTCTTCCATCTCAGTATCTCTAGGGTGCTTAGACAAAGATCTGACCTATGCTGGCCGCTCAATAAATCTTGAGTAAATGAATGAATAAATAAAGCATTATTTTCATCCTTTGGAATACCATTGGTAATGCTCTGTGTGTTTCTATGTTTAAAAGCTTTATCATAAATTATTAGCATTTTCACTCTTGCAGGTTTATTTTATGGGAATAATTTTCTGTGAAGGGGTCTTCCAGGTGCGGGAAAATCACTAACGTGTTTATGGTGTAGTTGCTGGCACACCGCTGGCTGATTCACTGCTGAGTGTTCCCTGGACTCCAGGAGGAAAGCTGGGAAGGGAAGTGAGAGACTTATGCATCAGCTTTCTGCCCAGAAACCCCTCAGGTGGGGCAAGGCTGCGTGAGGAAGGATTACGAGGTCTCTGCATAGCTGAGAGCTGCCCAAGAGATCCCGTCTAGCCCCGTTTTGGATAGTCATGATTTACTCATTGTCACAGCCGCTTAGCACTTTGGGAAAGATGCATTATCTGAGGAGAGAGCAGTAGCAATGATCTTCCTGTTATTGTGGATAATAATTGTGTTTGCTGTCTGTGCAGCCTGGGCTTATTCGGGAGCTTTGTCACCACTGCTATAATTTTAAATATTTTAATTAATGATACTTTGCTGTGCTCGTGCCTCTAGGCTCCTTAAGCAAAAAGAGCAATTAAACACACACACACACACACACACACACACACACACACATGCAAAAAGCAAATGAATGAAAGTAAAAGAAAGGGCATTAAAAAAATCATCCTGTTTCTGTGATGTTTCAGCCTTGAAAAATGTATCCAACTGCCTACTGCAGGCAAGAGAAAATTCTCACTGCTTCTGCCTGTTATCTTTTGCTTCCCCAGTCATCCATCTCTTGCAGCTGCTGAGTGACATGGAATATACCTAAAGTAGCATCGAAAAGGACGGGAGGGGAGGAAAAGGGAACAGCAGAGGCCTAAGAGTTCAGTGGACTTGCAGCTTCCTGCTTTTAAAAGTGTTTTTATCATCACCAGTCATTCTTGTCATTAATTATTTCTGTATTTTCCCAATTTTGTGGATAGAAGTGAGAAGATGCCCGAGAACTGGTTTCTACCTGTTATTTCTTTCATTGTAATGACTGGAAGTGGTTCTGGAGAAGTAATTGCAAGCTGTAGAATGTTATGTGAGACAAATGGGTGGATGCACAGGAAAGGGACCAGCAGAGTAAGTATGGTGACTGAAGATTGTTTGTCCCTGCCCAAACGATGTTGAAGCCTGATCACCAAAGGACCAGAATTAAGAGTTGGTGGCCCCCTTAAGAAGTATTTGGGGTCATGAGGGATTGGTCCTTATGAGGGGATCGATGTTTCTGTTATGGGAATGGGTTAGCTATTGTGTGATTTTGTTCCCCTTATTTCTCTTCTGCACATACCTGCTTACCTTTCCTCCTTTTTGCCATGTTATAATGCAGCATGAGACCCTTGGCAGATATGGTCACTGATTTTGGACTTTCCAGCCTCTACAGCTGTGAGCTAAATATATATATTTTTTCTATATAAATTACCTAGTCTCAAGCATTCTGGTATAGCAACAGACTAAGACTGAGGGGTGATGTTCTGAAATGTCGGTATTATGGCTCAAGAAGTAGAAGCCATAAAGGTCTGGGAGGCAAAATTTCTCTCCCCATAGCATCACCACAAGATCAAGATTCCAAACTCAGGAACACGTGGCCTACACAACTTTAACCACCTGGGTGTTTTAAAAATATTTGAATTAGTAGCCAATATTTGCAAATAGAGACATCAAACATAGAAACGTGGCTTTCAGTCTCTTTTAGAAGTTCAGAAGATCTGCAAGCCTGGGTCCACGTGAAAACTTTAGGCTGGAGCCAGTTGGTGGGCATTCTGTGGTACGCTGGAGCCGGCTCCTGCAAGCTTGTGAGAGATTGGTGTGTGCATCCTCTCAATTTTGTCTTCAGCAACTCACCTTGGTAGCTTGAAATCATTGAGATCAGTCATGGTGGGGGTATTTATGCCATGAAGACAGACAAATGCTGTGTCTTTCTCTTTCTTCTTGGAAAACCAGTTGTTAAAAATACTTGTCCACACACCACTGGGGCTACCCCTTTGGATGAGTGTGTCAGGTGTGCACTCTTCGCACCTACAGCTCTTCATCCTCACTGTACGAGACCAAGTTGCTCTGTTGTCCCCTGGGTTAAGATTCTGGATTTAAGATCTTACACCACCTCTTTCTGTTTTTGGGGACTCTGTGAAGATAATCTACTGTCCCAGGATAGAGTCATTAAGGCAGAGTCTCTGATGAGAGAAAGAGAGATAGACTGTTCTTGGAGACAAGATTGGCGTGATCCTTGGGGATGAAACATTTCCGTGAGCTGGGGAAGTGAAGAGTTCCTTCTAAGAGGTGGGCAATGTGGATGTCTTTTGTGGCAGATGTCCAGCCTCTGCCTATACACAGTGTCCTAGCTGCTTGCCCTTGGGGGTGGACACTGGACACTGCAGCCTGGGATCCCCAGGAAACTATCCCTTCCTACAACAGTTAGACAAACATGTAGGAAAGTGCATGCTTCCAAATAGACTCCTTATTCTCTGAGCCTGGGAGCAGGGGAGAGATGCCCATTGGCAGGCCTGACTTCATGAACTGTCCCCCAAAGACTCTTATATTGCAGGCTGATACCCAGTGCAGCAGTGTTTAGAGGTGGGGCCTAAAAAGGTGATTGAACCATGACAGTGCTAACCTCATTAATATACAGATGAGTTCATAGCCCAGTGGGCTACCAGGAGATGGGGTCTCGTTGAAGGAAGCATGGAGGCATGACCTTGGGGACTATATCTGGTCCCTAGCTCCTTCTCTGGCTCTTCTTTGCTCTGCTTCTTGGCTGCTATGAGTTGAGCAGATTTTCTCTTCCCTGCCCTTCTGCCATGTTGTTTTTGCCTTGGAGCCAGCTGATCATGGACTAAAACCTTTTTTCCTTTATGTCAGTTATTCGATAAGCAATGGAAAGCTGACCACACACCCACCAACACCAGTGTGGGAGATGAACTGACTTACATGGTCAGAAACACCAAGAAAGATGTTATTTCTTGGATTGTTACAGAGATGCCTTATCTATTGCACTAGGTTGATTTATTTTTCCTTTTTTAGTCATTGGAGCTGGAGTTGAAACTGGAGGCACAATGCTGAAGTTTGATGACATATGAGTGACTTTGACAAGGCTTCTACCCAAAGGAAGTTCAGAGTCTAGTGGGAGTCATGCAGAAATAAACTCACAGGTCTTATTCCATGCAGGAGATTAGAACTGAAATCTGTAAAATTTGCATTGGGGAAGCAGAAGCCAGCACAAATGTTTCTATACCAATTGGATCAGGAGATTTTGTGGCAAACCCAGGAAGGTGAGCAAGAGTTCTCTTCATGAAGATGGTAGGAAGGTGCAAGTCAGATGCTTCATTAGAAATCTCTTGTTTGGGGTTTGCTGTCTTCTGCAACTTATAAATGGATGAGTTTCCTTTAATAACATTGTATGAAATTACATAACTATCCCATGTTATACCCATGATAGAGCCACAAAATCATTCTGGAGGCTGGTTCAAATGACCACTTGATAACCAGGTCTTGTTATGTGGTGGGATAACATTTGGAAATACTACTACATCTCTTACTTGGGGACTCTTAGCCTAGTTTAGTAGGTGGCCCTGGAGTATCTTTGCCTCAGAAAAGGGAAATGACAGCGGAGGCACTGGCCAAAGTTTGGTTGTGAAAGGTTAAGACTATGAGTGCCCTTGGGGAGTGGTGAATTCAGAGGGAGATGAAGACAGGCTTTCTGTACCCTACATTGGGCATTAGAGTTTTTTCAGATTGGGAGAAGGGAGAGCCAGAGGGGAAGTAAGAGCAAAAATGAGGAGTGGGAATAAGGGTACCAAGGACATAAGACACTTTGGCCACCCTTCTTCAATGTGTTTTGGCAGGAGGACAGAAATGCAGTTAACTGAAAGCAGAAATCCTTCGCCCTATTAAAACTAAAGAATCCTTTATGTGGTAAATATTTTCTGAAGTTCCCTTTACTATCTTGGAGTGAAATGAAATTCATGGGTAATATAACTCTCATCACAGTGACAACCAATTAATATGTCTACAAAACATCCCATGTAAATGAGACCAGTCCTGGTTGAGAATCCACTGGATTTCCTTGCTGGATAGAAATCAGGGAGGGGCAGGCTCCAGACCAGGAGGAGCATGGGAAGGGTGAGAAGCCTGGCAGATCACGTGCCTTCCTGAGTCCTCAGGAACTACAGAATGCGGAGGGGGTAAGTCTGTGTGTGTGTGTGTGTGTGCATGCACGTGCATACACACTCATCACACTGAGTTCCCCGGCATCATTGGGAAGTGAATATGGCAGTGATCTGGCAGGTTGAAGACAGAGGACAGAGCCAAAGGAGCCTTATGTTTGCAGTAAAGGATGGCCCAGCAAAGACCTGCATGTCCTGACCACCCAAGTCAGAGGAGCGAGCACCTCAGTGGATACCAGCATAGATGCTCCAGCCCCACCCTGCCCAAAGCCCATTTATAGAAATAAAGCCATACTTCTTTCACACATGGACTTTGTGGACCAACATTCTTATTGCTACAGTTATATTCAGAATAGTCCTTCACTTGACTGAGTCCAGCCTCCCTCCCACCTTCCTTCATAGAAGGTATGACCATTGCTTATGATCTGTTGCCTGAATTTCTGCAGCTTCAAATTCATCTATAATTGTCTTTTGGATAAAAGAAGATTCAGGTGCAGTCTAAAGATAGTCTGTGGGTTTATGAAACAGCAAAGCAGAGATCTCAAGTGTAGATATGTGGAGGGAAAAAAGTATTTGTCCTTTTGGGGGACAGCAATCATGAAATCTTACTTTTTGCTAGGGAATGAGGGCCATGGTGGTATATATATACATGTATATATATATATACATGTATATATATACATGTATATATATGGACATGTATATATATATGGACAAAAATGGGATTTAGAGAGAGAAAAATCCGTGGTTTGTATCTTGGTTTAATTTTTCAGGCTATTCACTTAAGTCTTTTTGGAACTCAGTTTCTCCATCTGTAGAGTGGGTGTGAAGACCACATATGACAATGTTTAGAGAGTGCTTTGCCATCTGCAGTGCAATGGTTGCTAATTATTGTCACAAAAATCACATCAGGAGCAGTTAATTTTTGTCATTCACTGGCCAGATGGGGGTAAATAGATTTCCTCTGGGCTCAGTGGCTTCTGCCTCAGCTAATTACAACTTAAGGGTTCTTTGATTGCTACTTGAAACTGTAAAAGTTTCTTTGAAAGTAATTTAATCACTCCGTGAATAACTGAGTGATATATTTCATTATACAGATACATGAAACCCAAACTACTAATTGCATATAGACTGTATTTGTGGAAGTTTGATTTTAATCATTAATTAGCTGTCATTTGTTCTTGGTTAGTTTTCTAGATGAGCATGTTTTTGTAAAGGATTATTGAGAACCATCCATCTATCCATCCATCCATCCAACCAACCAATAAAATATACATGCTGAAGTGTTTAATTTATATAAGTGCTTAGGAGAGTGTCTGTGGGAACTCAACTGTAAATCAGGTATTGAGCATAGACAGTCTTTTTGCTTTTTTACTTTTGGTGCTGGGGATTGAACCCAGGGCATTGGCACTGAACTACATCCCCGGCCATTTTTAATCTTCTGTTTTGAGATAGGGTCTTGCTAATTCACTAAGTTGCTTAGGCTGGGCTTGAACTTGTGATCCTTCTGCCTCAGTCTAGAATTATAGGTGTATACCACCATGTCAGCCAGACACTCTTTTGGATGCCAGATATCAACCTCCTGGACTCTTGGCTGTTTTCTTTCCCATTTTTGTTGCTACTTATTACATTTTCACTAAATATTGTGCATATTTTATTTAGGTCAGTCATTTTGCTGGAATTTCCTGGCTGATTTTTTTGAAGGGATAAAAAGATTATTTATTTGCCTGTTGTTATTTGGACTGAAGAGGAGCAGATAATGGTAGGGTGATATTTGGAGACAATGTCTCCAGAAGCAAGCTAAGTAAACATGTCAAGGTATGTTATCTTTTTTTTCTATTTACAGAATTTAACAAAATAAAATTAAGAATGTAAGAAAATCCATAGGTATTAGAAGAATATGTACTATTGGGGTGGGGTAAAGGGAAGACATTCTAAAGTAAGTTCAGGAAACACATAATTCAAAGAGAAAACTGGAATATTTGATGAAATAAGTATTTAAAACTTTATATGTCAGATGATACCATTAACACAATGTAAAGAAACAAAAGACTAGGAGAAAATACCCCTGATCCCTATGTGATAGGCGAAAGGTTAATATCTCAAGAGCTCTATAAAGTGGTTAGAAAAAGCCACACAGCCATTAGAAAGAAATGATGGAAAGGCAAGTCATACCTGAGGAAGCGAAAATGGCAAATAAACATATGAAAAGATGTACAACCTTACTGGAAATCAGGAAAATGCAAATTGAGAAAGATCAAGTGCCATCTTTACTCAATGGATTGGTAAAGCATAAAATGATTGAGGATTGGCAAAGGTTGGCACACTGTGGGGAAATGAACTTTCGTTTATTCTTTGTAAGACTGTGAGTAGCTGTCATATTTGGGGAAGTAATTTATAGATATTTTTAAAAACAAAAATGCACATCTTCTTTCATCCAATAACCCTACTACTTCAGAGAAATAAAGGTACTAATACATAAGGGGAAATACACAAAGGTAGCTATTGCAGCAGTGATTGTAAAAATATAAAGATGTGAAGTCGGGATCATAACTGTTCATCTCTTCAGGGATAATCGAATAACTCACCATGCATTTTTAATATTGAATAGTATAAAGCCACTGAAAATCAAGACTGATTTATATTTATTGATTTGAAAAGGAAAAATTAAGTCTATTTTGCTGAGGCTTAGAAAAAGTTATGGAGAGGGGTGTGGTGGCGCATGCCTGTAATCCCAGCACTTGGAAGGCTAAGGCAGGAGGATTGCCGTGAGTTCAAGGCCAGCCAGAGCTACATAGTGAGCTCAAGGCCAGTCTGAACTACATAGTGAAACCCAGTCTCAAAAAAAAAAAAAAGTTATGGAAACAAATACCTTAAACTACTGACATTGGTTACTTCAAGGAGGTGGGGTGAGTTTGAAGGTAAGAGGAGGCTATTAATAGCTTTTAAATATATTTCTGTTTTGTTTGAATTGTTACAAATAATGTCTTTATAATAAATAGTTCCATTAAGGTAGAAGAAAGGTAGGAAAAACAAAAAGAAAGGGAGAAAGAAAGAACAAAAGGAAGAAAGGTAGAGCATTAACATTTTAGACTTCAGACTTTATGCGAAGAAAAGAAAAAGCTTTCCTTATCCACAGGAAAGAGTGGTCATAAGTCAAAAGCAGCTGGAGCTAACAGAGATACCATTGTAGAGCTTTGGGTCTTTAACCTGACGCTGTTATTCTTATGAATTACAGAAACAGATTATTTCAGCTTAATGTTCTGTGTTATAGTAGTGAAGCTCTTTCTAGAGTTTTTACATGGAAGAATCTCTGACTCTCCTTTCTTTAAGGTCTTAATAATTGTGCTTATTGAATGATTAGTTGAGATCTTGTGATTTAAAAAGAAGAGAAAATAATAAAAGGTAAATAAGGTCAAGAAAAAATATTGTGTCCCTCAGTAGTTTGAAGGTTGCTGTAGTTCATCTTCAAATACAGAAAGTAAGGAAAGATTTATTTAACCACATTCCTCTTAGGGTCAAGGGGGTTGAGATGATCGCTCTCTCATCCATGCTCTCTTTCATCACCTGGCCCTCATATTTATTTCTCTCTTTTCCTGAGCCAAAGTTTGAGCTGCTGTGAGAGATTCTTAGTCAGTTCCTAATATTTGAAACCACTTTCAACAATACCATCCATCTCCTCCCACTGCAAATGGCATTATCTCCACATCCTCGGAGATGAGCCGCCTCTTTCCTCTTTTATCATTCTGAGCTGCACATGGTTGGTTACAAACACCCTGATAGTGTTCTTGTTGGTTTCTCACAAGTGAAATAACAGATAACCATTTTCCCAGTGTTGGTGATGGAATCATCCAGCACCCAGATAACCAGGAAAGGAGGTATCTACTCTCATTGCATGCTGTGATTAAGATCTCGCTGGAAAAGATACAAGTGAGATTGCCTCTATAAAATAATATCCGTGCCCATCATTTCACTCAGCTCACATAGCAGCTGGCATCCTTTCTTGGGTGGGACCCTCTCTCTGTAACAATCTGTGTTGGCTTCCAAATATGTATGTTTGCCACCACTTGCCCTACTGGTGAGATAAGACGAAAAGTATTAGATGACATATTAAATTGTGCAGCATTTTCCATATTACTCATACAAATGAGAAAACAGCTGCAGGCTAGTCTGTTTCATTCTTGGCAGAACTACCAATCATTGTACAAGGCTAGCCTCATATCTCAGCAATGTGGGCGCTTGTCCTTGGGTACTGTTTAGCAGAGCCAGGAGGCTGCCCTCCCTTAAGCCCTTTTCCACACTTCTCTATGTGAATTAATAAGGAGCAAAGCTTTTCTTCCCAGCCAGATATAGGTTTACTGTGAAGTTATCTAAAGGAGGTAATCTATAGTGCTTTTCTCAAATTGAAGTTACAGAGTCCCACTTTTTAATGATTTTTGTAAGATCTAGGCATCACCAATAATGTTATTTAATGTTTTTCTTAAAATTTATTTTAATTTTAACTAATAATAGTGGAGAAATCACAAGTTTGTTATGTAGATTTTGTTTTATATCTGACATTAAAATTAATGTATAACTTATTATATGTGCTGCCGAAGCGAGCACAAAATTAATGTATAACTTAATACTATTTTCTGTGCACCACTTCAAATCATTTCGAGTGGTACTCATGCATATTTCTTTGAAAAACACCCTTAGTGTACTTCCTGCTATTGTATACTTTGCTTGTAGTGTAGGTCATTTCTGGGCAGCTGCCTTTGATGAGTGACCCCTTGCCTGAGAAGGACAGGGAGGACAATATACGGATATAAAAGGACTCAGCCGGGAGACACTGGATGGGAGTAAGGTGCACCATTTCCTCCTGGCCAGACTTTGATGAGTAAAATGGAACCACGGACATCTTCTTGTCACCTTTCTCCATGGGATCTGGTCCTGGAGGGTGACAGGGCCCTTGGTGAGACCCTGAGCCACAGCACACATTCGGGCATCTCCCGTCTGCCCTAGGCTCTCCCCCCCATCCTACAGCCACTCCTGGTTTGGGGTCTAAGCGGCATCATGAAGAGGAGGCAAAGATATGCAACATGCTAAGTGCTAAGCTTGGCAGAGTTAAACTTTCCATCAAGTCTATCTTGCCTGTCCAAGAAAAGTGATTTGATTATGAAGGCATTTAAAATGCACAAACAAAATAGAAAAAACCCAACAAAAACAGTCAAACGGGATGCAAAGCGTAGGCTGGAAAATTCTGCTTTACAGGTAGCAGAGGCACCTGGCAGCTTTCAGAAGCACCTGCTCCCAGCTTCTTTAGGGGCTTAGAACTTCAGGCTTTTGAGAGTTCTTACTGTGAGAGCAGTAACTCTTTCCCTTCATATCCTGCTAATTACCCTGAACAAAGCCTACAAACCTCTTGTGATGACCCAGCCCACTCAGGCCAGTTCCTTAGAGTTCTACCATCTTATAATCAGCCTAATTGTCCCACATGTTGTCCCAAATGCCTCAGACATGTGGCATCTTCTCCAGAACATGGAGCTGTATAAGAATTATGGGTGGTTGATAGGCAGACAGACAAGAAGGAGTTAATCTAAAATCCACCCTGATTTAGTATGAGCCTGCAAAGCGTGCAGGCTGAGCTTGTGGGAACACCACAGGGGGACAGTTAATCAGACATCAGTGTCCAGGTGTGTGGATGGCCTGACTGATGACCAAAGATTGAACTAAGTGTTTGGGAACAATTCGTGTGTATAAGCCTGAGGCCTGCAAGCAACAATCAATCCTTGCTTCATCCTTTAATCCACATCCAGTGCTAATAACAATACAGCAAAAATTAGTGGGTTATTTTTGTGCCTGGTTAGATAAAGGTATCCATAGTTTTTTGTATTTTCAGTAGTAGTTCCCCCGTCATTCAGTGCTGCTTAGATCATACTCTCCAAATTGGCTTTTGCCTTCATCCTGCACACCCACGAAACTTGGTCTCTGCAAGGCTGCTGACTGCTGCATTTCCCGCAGACTCACTGCCTGGACCTGTGCATGCGGCCTCCTCCCTTTCTGACCTTGCCACTGGTCCTCCCAGTGCCCATTTCTGTCCAGGCTCCTTTTCCACCTTTGTTAGTAAAGAAGGGAAAAAGAACTATTCTAAGACGTTACAAGATTTTACACTTTCTTTTCTATTTAGTAAAGTAGAATATTGTTCTTTTCTAATTTCTTATACTCAAATTGCCCCTATTTCTCTGCCATACTACAAAATGAAACAAAACAAAACCAATAAAAAGATTAGGAAGGAAGGACAAAGGAACAAATTTCTGCTCTATAGCAGGATGAAACCTTTGCCTAATTAAAGAAAAGTTTGAACATTTATGTGTAATGTATCTCATTATAATGGTAATAAGATATAGAAAAGTTGAGAAAAAAAGGAAAATAGTCTATAGTATTAACAACATAATTGCTGTTAGCATATTGGTATATTTTCTGGTAGTCTTTCTAATATGCTCCCACTTTTAGTATCTAGTTGTATTTTCACTGTATATACAACATTTTCTCCTGGTTTTTTTTTTTTTTTTTTATGTGGGTACCGGGAGTTGAACTCAGGACCTCGCGCTTGCCAGGCAGGCGCTTATGCCGCTGAGCCATATCACCGGCCCTCTCCTGGTTTTTAAGTTAACATTCAGCTACATCATTTTTCATGTGGCTAATGTGTCCTTTATAACCATAGTTTTAAATGAGTGCATGTTTCCTCCAATAATTTACATAACTGGTTCTTGATTGTTCTGATATTTATATTGCGTGCAATTAAAAATTTCACTATATCATTAAAATATATTTTACCACCCATCCCTATTTTTGCATTATTTTATTAGGTTCTATTTCTAGACGTTAGATGACCAAAGCCAGCTGCAGGTTCCTGGTCCATAACTGGAAGTTAAATTCTGAAAGCATTGGTCTGCGCTTTGTCCTCCTCAGCCGAGTTGAAGTGCTCTCCCACTGCACCCTCACTGCATTTCCCCTTTGTTTTGCCTCCTCCTGCAAAGGCGTATTTTCATACCCCTCACAGGAAGTAAGAGCCTTCCCTCATAGGTCTCTTACCACATGCCCCCATATAAAACCAAAGAGGCGTTCTCTACTCCATCTGTATTGCTAACGTTCCCCAAGTTATAGCAGATGTCTTTAGAAGAGAGGGCCCTCAGTTCTTCACCTTAGCTAACTTCAATAAATGTTGAGGGCAGGAGGATAATGTTGAAAGGAAGGATTATAAGCCAACTAGGGTCCTACGAGGGGAATTTTGAGAAGGGATTCCCATAACCGATGGTGTCTGATTGACTGTAATATATCAAAGGATAACTTACTGAACACTTACATGTTTGAGCAACTGTAACAGGTCTGATGGAATATACCGAGGTAAATATCACTCTCAAAGAGCTTCTAGCCTGCTGTGGAAACAAAAGTCCTGCAAATAAGTGTTATAAAAATGCAGAAAGAGGGACATAAAGGAATCAGGATTGTTGGAATAAGTCAGCAGTCCAAAACCCTCATTGAAGAATCTCTCTCACGCTCCATGTTTTCAAGCTTCACTTTGGTATGACCAAAGAATTGGAGGAGGACAGAGTAGGGTCAGTTGTGTCAGCTCCACTGAAATAAGATTAATTCTAGGTACAGGAAAAGGTAAGATTCTGTGTGCGGGATTTCTTTGTTTTCTGGGGTTTGGGGTAGTTGTTCTGGAGATTGAACCCAGGGCCTTTGCACTAAGCTACATCCCCAGCCTTTTAAACTTTTTAATTTTGGTACAGGGTCTTGCTAAGTTGCCCCAGTTGGGTTTAGCAATTTTCCTGCTTCAAACTCCCAGAGTGCTGGGATTACAGGCATGCACCATCATGCCCAACTTTTGTGCAGGAATTTGAATAAAACATTTTCCTACTCATTAACAGTTCCTGACCAGGTGTCAGTGTATGCCGAAGAGGGAGGGTACACAAGACATAAGCTATTAGCCTTCCCGCTACAGCAATTCTTTGGTTCCAAAGGCTAAGGAATCATTTTGTATACACCCAAGAAATGTTTTACCTGAGAGTGGGTTTAGAACAAATGACTGCGTATCAGTCAGATTATGTAACAGAAGACAGGAGTGGGCCATTAGGAGTAACTGGATCTTATTTATACCCAGGTATGTATAGTTCTTTAGTTTTTGCTGTAGGATGTATTTCCTTTTTTATTTATCTCTTCCCGAATGATTAGTTAAAATTGGAGTATAGTCAACAATGGACTCATAAAAAACCATGATCCCATAAAAATTATAGCAAAGCTGAAAAATTATTATTGTCTAGTGATGTCACAGCCATTTCGATGTTATAATTCAATACGTCTTTGATGAGTTTGTGGTGATGCTGGTTTGAATGAACTGCACTGCCAATTGTATCTAAGTATTGCATATACAATTATATACAATGTACAATACTTGATAATGATTAATAAATGACTGTTACTGGTTTATATATTTATTATAGCATACTATGAATCTTTATTTTAGTGTGTACTCCTACTTATAAAAAGTTTACTGTAAGACAGTCTGCCATGTTGCACTAATGATAGCCTCATACATCTCACATTTATTGCACCTCCTGCCTGTATCGAGAAGCCACTTTTAGTGACTGACCCATACCATCTAGGTTTGCATAAGTACATTCTGCGATGTTGGTATAATGACAAAATCACACAATGACACTTTTCTCAAAATATTCCATCATTATGCAACATAAGACTGTGTTAGAATAGGAAGTAACCTTCATCACCTTAAAAGATTCAGTAACATGACAGATGTTCCTTCCTCCTTCTATGCCTGCATGTATCTCCCCAAAAGCATGTTTCAGAAATGTAATGACCAATGCAATAGTGCTGAGAGGCGGGACCTAACAGGAGGTGTTTATGTTATGAGGGCTTCATGCCCATGACTGGATTAATGCTGACTTTGAAAGGTTCTAAGACCATGAATCTGATTTCTTTGCCCACCCACAATGGGATGCTGCAGCAAAAATGCCTCACTAGATTCCAGTCACTTGGCCTTGGACTTCTCAGTCTCTAGGATCATGAGCCAGTACACTTCTGTTCAGTATGAATTACAAAGTCTCTGGCATTCTGTCACAGCAGCATGACATAGACTAAGACACTCTTTTAGCTTCATGTACATAGAAATGTTAGATAGGAAAATAAAACCACCAAATTTTGTGAAATTGTACTGTTGAACTTGAAAGAAAGAAAAGATAGCCTCAGGTGTAAGGGGCAAAAAAAGGGCGATGAAAGCTACTGTGAGGGAATGGATAAGGGAGATCTGATGCCAAGGGGACTTCCGGAGGTTTGGGTTCCACGTGAGACTTGGGGTGAGCCTCTAATGTTCGTATGAAGATTGGTTATGTAGCTTCCGGACCACCAGTGATAGAGGAAGGAGTTGGCCTACTTATAAAACGCAGACTGGAAAATAGCACTCACCAGCCAAAGGAGCAACATGGAAGTTTGGCATTTGTCCTGAGCTTTAATTATAAGGGGAAAAATCATTTGAAATACAGAATCCCCAGGCCTGAACTATGTAGAGATATGTGATCCAATTTTATACTACCTGTCTGGAGTGGGACATCCAAGCTGAGAATTTATCATAACCTGGTCAAGGACCATTGAAACCCTACAGGCTTCAGTACAAACAAATATAAAACTTCTCAACAGGAATCCTTTCACAAACCAGGGCACATAGGTTTCCATAGACCTAACACCCCTGATGAAGAGAAGCTTACAATAAAAAACAGACAAAGTTCGTAAATCAAACCACCACACGTCAGGCTCAGAAGACACCGTAAACAGGAATTCCTATCAACTACCAGCGGGAATGTAAAATGGTAAAGCTACACTAGAGAGCAATCTAGCAGTACCTAGTACATCTGAAGATGGACAAACACTACAGCCAGCAAACTCATGCATACATACGTGCTCTAGAAATTCTCTCACCTGTACATAAGGATATGCCCAAAGATATTCACTGCCCCATTGTTTGTAAAATAAATGATAATAGTAATAGAGTCAGAACCAGAATGGATAAGTGTGATTTATTTATCTACTAGAATACTCAGGTCATTAAGATGAATGAACATATCCAAATGTGTAAATCTTAGAAACATGATGTTGAGTGAGAAAGCCAAGTTTCTCAAGCATAAGTATAGCATATTATTTATGTAAATTTAAAAACCACAAGTCACTATTACATATTATTTATGAGCATCTGTAAAGGTAGTTAAAACAGAAAAACATAAAAAATATATCAATCTAATAAAAGCAGCCTCCTATAGTGGGGGACTGTAGATAAAGGACTTAATTCAAACCTACATCTGAAACCTAAATGGTGCAATAGTACAAGTATACCATATGGCCTCCCCAAAAACCAATACATTTTACTTTTACTATAAAAAAGAAACCGTTTCCAAATATCATTTTTCTACAGATTTTTAAAAATTAAACAATGCATGATAGATTCGGTTGAAGTCCCATTTATATATCAGTCTTATTCCATCCTTATCCCCCTAAGGCCTCTGTGTAGTGTGTTGCCTCTTCAAAGGCATTCTACGAATGTGATTTGTCCCCCACCAAAATTCATGTGAATGCATGAGTCCCATTGGGTGGTACTGGGAGGTGGGGCTTTTAAGAGGGATTAATGCTTTTCTCATGAAAGTGAGTTTCAGTTCTCCTTGGACTGAGTTATTTACCCAAAGTGTGGGTTTGAGACTGTATTTTGCTTCTTTTGCATGTACATACTCACCCCTCTGCTTCCATGAGTTGAAGGAGTATTATTACTGCATGATTGGCAGATATAGTGCAGGCTCTTGTGTGTGATGAGCAAGAATTGCCAAGTGTATATCGGTAGCAAGCGGCAAGCAGCTACATTTATTGATGATCATGGGAAGTTGTGCTCAGGGCAAGTCGGTGCTGACAAAAGTTATGGCATGGACAGAAAAATGATGCTGGAGTGTCAGACAAGTGAAAGCATTTCACACAGGTCATAGCACACAAAGCCAGAAACAGCAGCCTCCCAATAAATCAGGTTTTGGGAAATTAAAGAATAGGCACCTCACCCCAGGTGCCTTCCCCTGAATCTCTAGGTGTGATTGACAGGAATGATTGACAAGGTACTGAGTCGTCTCAGGCTCTCAACATGCATGCTTGCCCCAAAATTCACTCTGATCTTAGTTATATTAATGAGATGTAGTACATATTTATAAACCCATAAAGAGGTTTGAGTAGGGTGAAGGTGACTGAAGGTCAGGCAAGAGAGCCAACATTCATGTGCTCTTGTCTAGGTCATTTGAGGTCTCTTGGGTTTTTATTATTTTATTTTCTACCTCTCTTAGGACAATGGAAAGAGAAATGGCCATAGGGTGCTGTTTGGAATTAAATGGATGGAAAAGAGTGACTTCCTCAGCTCCATTGTTTCTAATAGTACTATTACGAGACCCTCAGGAGATACAGTGGCCTGATCTTGGGCTTCCTGGCCTCCAGAACTGTGAGCCAAGGAAACCTTTTTTCTTTTTAAGTGACCAGTCTCAGGTATTCTGTATAGCAACAGCAAGTACACTAAGACACAAACCATGATCAAATCATACAGGTAATCACTCTCAACATACTAGGAAGAAAATACTGGAGGCAAAATACTATAGCCATAATAAGAAACTTCAGTTTGGAGAGAAAAGAAGTGAATAGGAGAGAGAATGCTGTCAGCACTAGTGAAAATCATGTACCGTACCCTCCTGGTAACGGAGAGACTTCCCACTGGGCTAAGATGGCTGGCCTTGTTTTGCCTTGATTGAGAGCAGCTCTCTTTTCTATTGCTTTCCTCAGCCACATGTGAGTTGGGCAGTGGTGTGTATTTCCTTTCTAGAAGCTGTATTTATTATTCTAGTTTTACAAGGCCTATGTTTGATCCCTAGCACCTCTGGGGATCCAACTTGCTTATTTTCCTCATTTACTTTCTGCTGTAGAGAGTTCTAGGGCATTGGGGCTGATCTTAGGGATTGAACAAATGCAGGCCTTTATTTTGAGGAGTTGTACTTGGATCAATTAGCCATTCAGCTTTCTAGAAATTTCAAGGGATATTAACCAAAGCTGAAGGTCTTATGGACCTATGGTCCACAAATTTTGACCCTACTTTTATAGTATCTGTCTCTTAGCAACAAGCTCAAGCATTTTGGACATACCTTTAGCCTTAGGCTTAACTGCTTCCATCTTGACTCTCAGACAATGGACTGAGGCAGTGCTAATGCACCTGTCACCCTAGAGCTCTTTACTATGGGAATAATTATATTCCTTGAGCAGCAAGTGAACGGTAGGAGGTATTAGAAGGGGCTTGGTTGATTAGGCTTACTTCTCATTTCTTGTTCTTTCTAGGTCCCAGTTTTAATTACCTCTGTGCTTCCAACCTAGCTACCCTTACTTACATTAACTTTAGCTTTGGGGAGATAATATCTGATTCTCAGCCATCTTATATTTCTGGCCACTGTCTCTCAGAAAGTCTCTATTTCCTTACCTTTCTACTTTTAGTTTGGCAAGCCTGTACTGAAATATCAACTCAATCTAACATCACAATATATTTTTCTGTAAGCTGTGAATCCAGGTATAAAGTGACAGTTTAGCTCCTTTCTTAACCCATACAAGTGGCTACCTGGGCTGGGGGTGTAGCTCAGTGGTAGAGTGCATCTTAGCATGCACAAAGACCTCAGTTTGATCCCCAGTGCCACCATAAAAATGGGGTTACCAACTTGAATATGGGGAGAAAGAATCCTCACTGTATGTTAGTCCACCTAAATTTAGCCATTTCCATGTCACTCATAACATCCTATTCCTACTACTGATTTACCTACCAGCTGGGTCACATTTGGTTCTAAGAGAAAGAAAACAATTCCAACTAGCTTTTAAAAAGCATCAGGGAGGGTATAGGCCTCGTATTTAGTAGTTACAAGGGGTCTAGGTAGCCTTGGGTGAGGCTGGATCTGGAAGTTCAAACAGCTTCATCAGTAGCTTGTATATTTCTCTCTCTTGGCTTATTTATTCCTCAGTACTATATTTGTCCTCAGGCAGCTGCCTCAGGTGGTGGAAAGATGGGAAGCTAGTTCTCAGCTTATGTTCTTTTTGCTTGCGTCTCAGTACACATAGAATGCCTCTTTTATTAATTCCAATGCAAGACCTAGGAAAGCATCTACTGGCCCAGCCTAGCGATGCACCCATTCCCGAATGAACCATTGGAGCCACATGCTGGAGTATTTTCACCAGTTTGGGGTCGTGGGCACAAATCTGAAATTCAGGGCTGTGACCACACTACTTGAACCACAGGGAGCTCAATGATTAGAAGGGTGCATTCTCAAGGAGATCCTAGATAGACTAAACCAAGGAAGAGTCTTGCAACAGATGTGTATCTCCACAGTCTCTTGGTAAGAGAAACTCTTCCCTTACGGAATATTTTCTGTGTGGGTAATTTTTTTTTTTCTTTTTTGTGTGGGTACCGGGAGTCGACCTCGGGACCTCGTGTTTGCCAGCAAGCACTTGTGCCACTGAACGATATCACTGGCCCTTTTTTTTCCTTTTATGCGGGTACTGGGTGTTGAACTCAGGACCTCGTGCTTGCCAGGCCGGCGCTTATGCCACTGAGCTATCTCACCAGCCTGAGTAATTTTTTAAAAGTGTATTTTTAGTGCAAAGATACTTGTATTCAGAGTTAAAACACAAATTGTTACCATATGATCACCTGAAGTGAAAATATCTAACCTTTAATGCAGTGGCTTTCAAACTAGTATCTGTAGAATGTGGCAATATATATATATGCCACATGTATATATATATATATTTACCTTTGTATATTTATATATACATATATTATATATACCTTTGTATATTTTAATGAGGAGTCATTCATACGTTATTCATAATTGGAAAATACACTGATGTTTGATGGTGCAGTGCTTGGTCCCCAGTGTTTCCAACTAAGTTTACCTTTTCACAGTTCCACATTGTGTGGGTGTCCCACAAATTTGTAGTTACGTTTATGGTACCTTAAGACAAAAACATATTGCAAATATTATGACGTAGTCAGTGTTTCATTGAACACAACAAATGATGAACCTAGGATTTAATCAGGCTGTAGAAAATGCTTGGGCATGTGTAGATATTTTTTTGGACTCTTTATGAGATGGTACTTACAAGAATTGGGCTCATAGTTAGAAAATTCTGGAGTATTAGGTAATTAAAGGTATGATTCAATCCCAGCTTTAATATGTGTGAGCAGTTTGACCTTGGGTGGCTTACTTAAACTCTTTAAATCTTCAGTTTCCTCAGATGGAAACTGGAAATGCTACCACCTGTTATTTCCCCCAAGGTTGCTATGAGGATTTGAGATAATGTAGATAAAGCGCAGGGCAGAGTCCTTGACACAAAATTAGCACTCGATCTTTAGGAGCGATTACTGTTACCACTTTATACTACAATTATTTATTTACTGTAAATCTCCTTGAAGATAGGGGCATTGTGTTTTATACAGCTTTATATACAGTGGTCTCTTACATTTGTTGATGGGTTTGTTCCAGGACCCACTGAAGAAACCTAAATCCAAGAATGTTGAAGTCCCTGCTATAAAATGTAATATTTGCAAATAAGCTATGTATATCCTCCTATATTATTTAAATCTTTAGATTATCTAATGTAATGTAAATGTTATAGAAATAGTTGTTATACTATGTTGTTTAGGGAATAGTGACAATAATAAAGTTTGTACATGTTCAGTGTAGGTGCATTTTATGTGTATGTATGAATATTTTTGATACATGTTTGGTTGATGTGTGAATTTGGAAGCTGCAGATTTGGAGACCTACATGTATTTCCAGGGCCTAGCAAGGTCCTACTTAGGCAGAGTATGTTTATTAAGTGAATAGAGGAACTATTGGAAAATTAAAAGCAGTGCTATAGCTAAAGTGCATAGCTCAGTGACACAACATGCTTGGATCTTCTTAAATATGCATTTGTTCCTCTCTTCATCATGTGTACTAGGATGTGGTCTAGCCCAGTGGTCCCAGATTTTGTGTTCTTGAACATCACCTGCAGGGTTTGTTAAAACACAGATATGATACCCACCACCACCACTATGAAGTTTCTGATTCAGTAGGTCAGGGTGGGGTCTGAACATTGATGCTCATGCTAAGGGTCTGGGATCTGGTACTAGATCCTGAGAACCTGGACCAATAACTGTCAACTTCAGGTGCTATCAGATGCCCCAGGAAAGCTCTTAGTAGTAATGATGCCCAGGTGCTTCACCTTGATAGCGTGACTAATTGGTCTAGGCTGACACTTGGGCAGCAGTATTTTAAGGCCCCTTCCACCAAGGCTTGCTAATATGCAGCCGGGGGTGCAAATCACTGGCCTTATCCCTGGATTTACATAATCCAACTCAGGGTATCATCTCCTGGAATGGTCAGCTGGCCGCCCTACAGTAACCGTGTCCAATAGGAAATAGTTGATTTCAATTAGTCTGGTCTTGTATTTATAAATTGATTATGAGATATTACACACCACTCAAATCAGTTAGCAAATTGAGATTCTTCACAGGTATGACATTATTTCTCTGAGGGCAGTGAGAGCTTACAAGTCTCCTGGATGGTCCTTTTAGTTTTATTCATGACTATGTGTGCTCATTTCACATGCAGCAAACTTGTCTACAGCTGCTTTGTATAGCTTATCACATAATCAAGGGATTATCTCAGTGGGTGATAAGGGTGAGGAGGGAAAGCTGCTTTTTACTGTTAGAAACTAATCAGTTTCTTCTCAGTTATAAAACACTCCTCACACCCCAAATCTGTAGTCATGGGCTCATTAAAACCAAGTTGCAATTACAATAATATTTGTCTCTTCTCTCCCTCTTGATGCCTGTGTCTGGTGCTGTTTTTTCCATGTGAACTTTAATACATGTTTAATGTGTATCTTAATGATTTGATTACAATGGCATAATTACATAATTGGAATGTATTTCACATGCCAGTGAGAAGGAGTCTGGGAGGTGCTGGATGAGTGATGTTATGTAAATAGAATAGTAATGATGGTGAGATTGAGAATGAGACTAATGAGAAAATGATTAGAAAAACTTGGAGGAAATGGACACTTGTGGAAACCAGAAGGTAGCCTTTCTTTTGCTGTAGCCTGCAGGTCATTACACCAATTTTGTCATAAAGGCACATTATTGTGAGTGTATAATACCCATGTTTATTCTTTAGAATATTTCTATTGATAAATTATTAGTTTTAATTTTATGAGTTTTATTATATTAAACAATGAGTATTTAACAGGAAAAAATTCTCCTGAATTTTTAATATTTAATATATGTTGAGTGTTTATAAAAAAAGCATAAAAATTTTCAACACTGACTGTTTTTTGGTGTACAAAGTCTAAAAAATAACAACAGAAAATAAATTCATATATGAACTACAATGAAAACACCAATAGAACACTACAAAAAAATTAACCTTTACTTCAGTTATCACACCCTAGTCAGTCTTCATGCATAACAACTGTATGCTCCATACACACGTATCGCTTACACTGACAGCACATGTGTTTTGCTTTCCTGGCCTTTTTCTAGGATGTTCTTGATACCTTACCAGTCTTGCTGTTTTATGAGGAGATTCTTATTACATTATACAGTGTGTAGTTAAAAGGAACATAAAATGTCAATAAAATAAACTATTAAATTCTTAATATGTATTGTGTGTTTAGAATAAGCATCAACATTTTCACATCAGCTGTGTACTTGCTTACAAAACCTAAAATATAACATCAGAAATAAATTCCTATACGAACTAATGAGAATACCAATAAAACTCTACAAAAAATAATTTTTACTTCAATTATCACATCCAAAGCAATCTTCACATATGACAACTTAATGTTCCATGCACACATCTTGCTTACATTGAGAGCACATGTGGTTAGCTTTCCTTTCCTATGTGGCAGGCCATTCTTGTCACCTCTCTTGTCTTCCTGTTTTTTCAGGAGCTTCCTACTTTTTTTTACGATGTGCACCTAGCAGGAAAATAAAATATCAATGAAATAAAACATCAAATATGTAATGAGTGCTTAGAATAAGCATCAACATTTTCACATCAGCTGTTCACTTGCTTACAAAACCTAAAAGATAACATCAGAAATAAAGACCTATGTGAACTACAACATAAATACAAACAAAAATCTATCACAGGAATAATCTTTGCTTCAACTGTCACACTCAAATCAGTCTTCACACATGAAAACTGCATGTTCCATATGAAAGTATCGCTTACACTGATAGCATGTATGTTTTATTTTCCTGTCCTTTCCTAGGGCACAGTTGACATCCTTTTGGTTTTCCTGTTGTCATAGTAGGTCTTTATGATGCTGCGCCTGCCTGTTCACCTGTCAGCTCACTAGTATGCTCCACATTTTTTTGCATAGTTCCCTGGTCAGAAATATTTTGTTTTTCTTCTGCTACAAATGATCTCTTATGAGTTCTAGTCCCAATCTTCTAAGAAAATTTCTCCGTCACATTTTATTGTTATTTTCTTTGTAAATTATCAAACTATGCCACACATGTTTAGGATTGAGTAAAACACAACCATTGGCCAACAGTTTGTGTTCCAAGTGACATCATATTTGCTGCATAACTCATTGACAACATCTACTCCTCCTTTGGTTTTGTTGTAGAAAGTTACCATCTCAGGCTTCCACTTTGTTGAGGTTTCCCTATCAATATTTTCATCATGGTGCAATGCTGACATCATCAGTGCCAGTTTGTTTTTCTTTGCTATATATGAGGCCAATGTTGTATCTTTCTGAAATCCAAAGATTGCACTATACAATTCTCTGTTTTGAAATTGCAACATTTCATTGGGAATTTCTGCTTTGTTTCTGTGTACAATTCCTACACTGCTCTTGTGCTCTGTTAGCAAATGTAACATCAGTTGGAACATGGTAAACCAATTGTTGAGTGTCACATTTTGATTAGTTTGGGAGATTGGAACAACAAGTCTGTTCACAACATAATTTGGTTTATTACTATGCAAATAAGGACCTGGTGGCTGAGTTCCAGGATAAATTTCTAAATTGAAAGCATAATAAGTCTTTGCATCTACAAGGGCATAAATTTTTATGCCATATTTTGAAGGTTTTTTGAGGAATATACTGCCTGAAGCTACAGCAACCATGAAATGCTGCAAGATGTTCACCAATAGTCATGTATTCAGATGGTGTGTAAATTGCTTGACAATTATCCACAAATCTCTCAAACCAAGAGTGGATAGCAGTTAGATTATCAGTTCTTTTTTCTTTCTTGCCAGGTAGTTTTGACATCAAACCTCAGGCAATTTTGAAGGAAACCAAATCTCCTCAGTGTCATTATTATTCTACAAACCTCAAATCCACATCCATCACTTTTCCATAAGTCTTTTACATTCCTACAATTGCCATGAGAAAGCCCTGCTAAATATAGCAGATCTTTCAGTTCAGCTAGTGAGGTGTCATAGTAAATACATTTTTGAGTATGGTTATGGGTGCATACAGAATATTTTACTTGTATTTCAGCATTTGTGAATTTCATTGTTACAAATGGATATAGCATTTCATCTGTTACAAAGAATTTCCAACATTGAATGACAGTGCTGGCATTCCATCCAATAGATTTCATCCTTGCCAAGATCCTCACTATATTTTCGGACCTAGTTCTAACATTGGATCGTTCCATTTGGTTGTGTGACCATTAGTCAAATACGCACTCACATTGCTGTCTTCTTCATCATCTGAATCGAGGAGGTCTGCATTCCCTGTGTCTGTATTGGTTGATTCTTGGTCCATTTCACTGTCAGAAGAACTTTGGCTCACATGACCAACATCAAAGTCATTATCATCTTCGTCATCCACTCATGAATTATCTGATGATTCACTTATGACCTCCTCCAAAACTTGCAAATCTGGTTTCTCAGGTGCCATTGTACTGAACTGGGCTACTTCTACCAGAAAAATCAAAGGAAAACTTTTTAACAAAACAAATCCTAAATGCAGAGAAATTTAGCAATGAGCATTTCATGGGTAAAACTCACCTGTTGCTGCTTTGAATTTCCTTTACACACCTTGCCATTTGTCTGCTGAGTGGGTAACTGCACAGGTGGGTTTTTGCTTTCCTCAGGTGCAGCTACTGTGAGTCACACCCACATTCCATTTATGATAAAATACATGTTTACAGAACAGAAGAGTGATGTGGGTGTATTGTACTTCCTGTGATGCTCATGTAAACATACACAAATCATATTAAATGGAGCATTATGTGGGTGCAAAAATCCCAGTTTGACACTTTTGCACATTCGCACACCTTGCTGTTCATCATACCAAGTGGGTAAACATGAAGATTGCTTCCTGTATCCCTCAGGTGCAGCTACTGAGATGGACAGCCAGCTACTATTGTGCTGAAGTAAAAATTTACAGTAAAAAATATGGGATAGGTTGTTGTAACCCAATGTTATGCCCCGTGGGTTTTAATAACCAGGATTCATTTCAACTCTAAGGCTTAGGATTCTAAGAAGGATCCTGAGATGATAGTGGAAGGAGGTGGCTTCAGATGGTGGGTTTGTTTGAGGGTAGTTTGAAGATGTGTAATGGTCCCAAGGCTTACCTGTCTAGGCATAAAAGCAAATCAGACTTGTCAACAAGCTCTAATACATTGGATCCTTCTTAAGATCATTAAGCAGAAGCAAACTCAGTTCTCTTTCTCACCATGGTCCTTCCTTAGAATGTTTTATGTGGCACATTTGCATAACATTGGAACACCGAAGCTCTGAGGAGTGGAGCCACCTTCCCTTCCACAATGCAATTTTACCACTTCTCCCTGGTAACATTATTCCTGAAGAAGAATGGCACCTAGCCAGTTGTTTTTTTTTCCCAGTTAATGACCACCATTACTGTGTCATTTGAGCTAGAGAAACACATCTACCTGCTTAGATCCCATAGTAATTGGCCTGTGTGTGTCATCTGTACTGGATGTTTATGGTGTGTTGCTATAATCACAGTGATTATTTCCCCAGCCTATTTTTGCCATTAACATAAAACATATCTGCTCATTGATTCAACAAATACCAATATTTATTAAATACCTGTGTAAGTTTAGTCACTATGTGTGATTCAGGTAATAGAAGACATAATATTTGCAGTTTAGCAGTGGAAGTCAAGACAACGTATTCATGAACAGTTAAATATTGCAAATCATTACATGGTGAGTCAGACAAATGATTCAGGATTTATTCAAAATAACTATGGACTCTTTCATCCATCAACTTAGAAAATACTTAGTGCCTACTATGTGACTCAAGTGCGGGGCAGAATACTGAGATGAATTTGATGAAAATCTTGCCTTCAGGGAAATTTTATAAGGCAATTTCATGATATCTATTGATATAAATAATGAACATGCTCTGTCACACTGTGTTTTCACATCCTGGTTTGTACCCCAGATGGACATTCATTCATGTGGACAGAAAAGGGCGTATAAAATTATGACAACTGCAGTATTGCTGGTAATATAATACAGCAAACAATCTAAATGTCTACTAATAGGGGAGCATCTACATAAACAGGGTAAAGCCATACCATGAAAAATTATAGAGATTAAGAGGATTGAGGTAGATATATCAATAGATCTTTAGGATACACTTTTGAATAAGTGACAAATACATACATATAGTATATCTCCTAGGTAAAGTGAAAAACAGAAGAAAAAACATAACACAAAATAATTTTATGTACTTTCTAAGGGTAATATATATATATGGCTATAAAAAAAAAAAGAAAAACACAGCTGGGTGCAGTGGTACATGTAGTAATCTTAGCACTTGGGAGGCTAAAACAAGAGGATTGGGAGTTTGAGGCCAGACTGAGCTACACAGAAAGACTCTGTCTCAGAAAAAAATCACACTCATTACACTGAGGAGCAGAAGTTCAAAAGGCTGTCACCAACATGATAACTGGTCATCTTTGGATAGGTTTGGAAGGAAGTAGGATAAAGGATGTTTGTGAAAGGGAACCTAAGCTTAGCTTTGCTATTTGTTTTGTTTAAAGAAATATATTTTGTTTATTTTCTTGAGTGGTAAATGCCACAGAAATAGGTAGACAAAATCCTGTAAGCATTCCCTGTGCCAGTACATTGCAGAGGTTAAATAAACGTTTATTGATGTGAACTAAAGTAGAGATAGAGAAAGGGAGGGGTGTTTGAGGCTGGAAGCATCAGAGTAGGCTTCTACATGGGGCATAGGTTTGAACTGGTCCTTCCCAAGGAGAAACGTTGGAGATGTGGAAAAGGGGGCGACATGCAGGTTCCACAGTGTGGACATGAGTGGAGAAAATTTTACATAGATAATTGCGTCACCCATGACTTCTTTGTAATCTGTACACCAGTAATGATTTAACTTCATTATTGGACTGTCCAGGACACCCAGTACAGTGTTAACCAAAGAAATGAGGGCAGACATCTTTGCTTTGTTCTCAATCTTGGGGAAAAACTTGTGTGTGTGTGTGTATGTGCGTGCACACATGATGCATGTGGTTTCTTTTCATTTATAAATTCCTGTTGAAATTTCTTAATTTTGGGGGCCTATTATCATGTAGGTTTTCTTTTGTATTCTGTTAATGTGGTGAATATTAAAGAAATATTTATTTCATTTTTTTCTGCATTTTCCATTTCTATTGCTATGTGTCAGTCTGGGTATTTTCAACTGATCTCTTTAGGACCACTAATCCTTCTGTTGTCAGAGTGGAAAACTGAAACCAATCCTTGGAAAGAGCTCAATTTCGGTATGGATGGGGCCCAGGATGTAGCCCCTTATGTATATGAACTGAGAGGAGCTTCCTCTTTGGGTGGTGTAATTTCCCATCCTGTCCCTGTGGGGTGAGCCTCACTACCTTCTTACTTCGGTAGATATTCCCTCCTGCTAGCTTACAGTACGGAGTAGCTAGCAAAGCCTTGAGCAGAAAAGTGGCAACTGACATTGGATTCACCCACTCACTGCCTTTCTTTTTTCTCTGTGTTTCTAGTATTATATGTCTTAGCTATATTTGTAGTCCTGGGCCCCAGTTTTTGTCTCCCCAGATCCTTGACATTGCCTAAAGGTCTGCCTAGCTTCTTAAGTACTTAGCAGCTGCTTCCAGCTTGAGTAGGATCATCACTTACAAGGAGAATCCATTGTCTCGAGAAGAATCCATTACCTTGAGAAAAAAGTAGGATAGAACATCAGGACTCCTTCTCTCTAGGATCTTGGGCTCTTAAGTATGAGGACTTGGCCCTGGTGGGTTTCTGGAGTCTTAAAATGGAGGTTTCTTTTTAATTTAGTTTTATTGTCCCTTGAGGAGAGGGTTAATCTGCTACAGCAAGCAGATGGGGTCTTTCAGGATCAGTCTGAAGTGATTTCAAGATGAACCCCAGAATGGTGAGGGAGAGGCAGCTCAGGGACGGTATCCCTGTAATACTGCCCAGCTATGCAAGTACCTGTGCAGCTACACTGTTACCCAGTCACGTTCCTTTCAAAGCAAGTGTTTCAAGCCCTTTCTCCGAAACCAGGCCTGAGTCATGCCACTGAGGAAACTGCTCAGACAAGAGAATGTGCTTCCTGTGCTCTTACCAGAGGCTTGTCTGAGGATCCTAGGGACCTTTTCACTCCTCCTTTTGTTCAGATTTCAAGTCAGAGCTTGAGTATATCTTGGCAAAAAGTCTACAAATTATACTGGAGGAATTCTCCTGACTTCAAGGTACATCGCTGTAGGAGTCATGGTCAAGAACTGAAGATTTTATTCTGTTTCTTCTATTCTTGAATGTCCAATTTTAGCAGACTTATTATTTTTTAAACCATAACACTTAATTTCATTCTTGAACTCTTAGGTCTTTTCTGTTAATTCCCCCTCACTATGTTGGATCATAATGTGTAGGAGGGTGGGTCTGAACATGGCTAGAAGAGGGCCCTGTATAGGTCATGGGCTTGGGCTTGCATGGGCTTGCAAATTAGCTGGCTGAAAAGGTGATGGGCGACCTGCAGTACCAGTAATGGGAGGGGAAATGTGTCCTAGTGTCTCCTAGTGTTGCTTGTGGAAGCTAAGATTGGGTGATGGGGTTGATCCTCTTTACAATGTGGGGATGTCCAGAAGAATGCTGTAGGTTTGCTTCCCAGGTTAGAACCTCAGTTTTTTTTTTTTTTTTTTTTTTTTTGTGGGTACCGGGGGAACGACCTCAGGACCTCGCGCGCCAACAGGCGCCCGTGCCGCTGAGCGATATCACCGGCCCCTTTTTCATATGTGGGATCCGGGAGTCGAACTCGGGTCGTCGCGCTTGCAAGGCAGGCGCTTACGCCGCTGAGCCATCTCACCGGCCCAAGAACCTCAGTTTTGAGAACTGGCTTCTTTTAGAGTTGCAAGACCAACGCTGGGCTCAGGCAAGAGGAGGTAAGAGCAGCTATAGAATTAAGCAGATTTCCATCCTTAGTTTCTGCACTTTTTTATTTTAAAAACATCCTGCGATGGGTCAGGTGTGATGATGCATGCCTATAACGCCAGCCCTCGGGAGACTGAAGCAGAGGATCACTGCAAGTTCTAGACCAGCCTGGATAACATAGTGAATTCAAGGCCAGTCTGAACTACTATAGCAAGAGACCCTGTTTCAAAATGAACAAACAAACAAGGCAAAGAACACAACACCAAAAATCCTGGGATAACCTTAGCCTACGTTCTTAGAGAGGCTCACCACTGTACTAGTTGACATGCAAGAGCCTATTGAGACGAGAAGTGAGGGAATGATGGATGGGCTCTAGTATTAAATGTCACAAGGTTCTCAGATCTTGCAAAAAGGAGGTCTCCAACAGAACAACACTTTTCTCTTGGGTTTGAGGTTGTGGTGATGGACCCTGATAATTTCTTTGGCTGTACTTGAAGAGGTCTACATTGAAAGAGGACTAACATGTTTCCCTGAGGTAAGGATGTTTCTATTTCCTATGTAAGCTTTATTTGTAACACCTATTTTGGAGCTCAACTATAGACATCTGGTGTCCTGTATCCTATGTCAACCAGATAGACATGACATTAAAGATTCTGGAAGCTAGATATCCTTTTTTCCTTGTTAAAAATTATTCCAGGACTCCAAAGACTAAGGCTACTGAAAGGGCTGCTGGCATTGATAAGAACCCAGGAAGGCCCCCTACAACACTCATTTAATGCTTCTTGGGTGCCAACTACATATTGGTTATTTTGTGTGTGTTGCCTTGTTAAACAAGCATAGGTCTGTGACATGTATGCTTACTCTCTGTACCATTTCACCTCATGCTTGCTGTAAAAGAACTCTGTGTTCTGCTCTTTTCAAATCTGTGTGTTTCAGATACATGTATCTACAAAATTGTAAGCTGGCTTCTACCCTCTTCCTGTTCCCCACCAAGCCTAGCATGGATTGGGGACTCTGTAACTACTGAGTGAATGATTGATCAATGAATGGATCTCCATGGAAATGAAGCTGACAGTGACAGAACACCACATCCTTCTGCTTCTAGCTCTCCAGCCCCTCTGATCCCAACTAGGATGTGTCTGTGAAGATAAAGATACTGGGAAGGATCTCAGCCAAGTTTATCTCAGGCATTCCATCTGCATTAATATTCAGAGCCACCATGAAAAAGTTATCCTATTCATGTGAAAATTACAAACACTTAAACCAGGACGACAGTTAAATGACAATAAAATTTAGACCCTATCATTTAACCCTTCAGTGTATTCCACTTACTAAACTGAAGGTACTCAAACCTGGTCATCAAATTGGGGACAAAATGGAGATTTTTAAGCAAAACTAGCTGCTATTTCATCTTATTCATTAAGTTTGGGAGGGGGCCAAAGAAACTGTATTTTCAAAAATGGTAACAAGGAAGTCCTAGATGATTGTGAAGATCAAACTGATTTGGACCACAGGGTAAAGTAAAGCTCCCTCAGAGTGTAGCAAATTCCTCTAGGAGCTATTCTCCCTGTCTACCTCTGCACACTCATCTTCTGCTCTGTCCTCCCGATGCATACTTCCTTTTCTGTGTATCCTCCTTAGTTGCTCTGTAACACACACACACACACACACACACGGACACACAGATACACACACACACACAGACAGACATACAGATACTCAGACACCCATAGACATACAAATACACACACACACACACACACACACACATACGGGTCTTGCATTCACTGTCCCTTTGCTAGGGATACATTCTTCTAACTCAACTGTGATATTTACTTTTATGTGTCAGCTTGGTGAGGCTATAGTACCTAGTTCTTCAATTAGACACTAATCTAGATGCTGTTGTGATGGTATTTTGTAGAAGAGGTTAACATCAATAATCAGTTGACTTTAAAAGGAGATTATCTTTGATAATTTAGGTGGGCTTCATTCAATCACTTGAGAGTCCTGAAGAGTAAAATTGAGGGATCTTGGAAAAAGGAAATTATGTTTGTGGGCTGCAGGGTTATCTCCTGCCCCAGAGTTTTCAGGTTGTCAGCCTGATGGATTTTGGGCTTTGCTAGCTCATACAATCACAAAAGCCAATTCCTTGAAATCTCTCTCTCTCTCTCTTCCTCTGTCTCTCTTTCTCTATCCCCCTCTCCCTTTCTCTCTTTCTTTTTCTGTCTCTGTCTCTCTCTCCCTTTCTGCTTCTTCCCTCTCAGTCTTTGGTTGGTTGGCAGTTCAAGCATCATACACCCTGAAACTATTCTCATTCTCCCTCCCTGCTAGCACTGGATAAATGTCCCCTTTCCAGCAGCTCCCCTGCCTATCATGTGACTGCCATCACTCCTGACTCCCTGAACCTTCCATTTCCGGCCTTTGTGTTTACCTTTGTGTTCTCAGCTCCTAGCACAGGGTCTGGCCCAGGAAGTGCTTGACATGTGGGTGTGAACTGAAGCAATGGTGCTCATGACAATGACGTGTGTGGGTTGCACCTCTGATGGACTTGCCATCCAGAGCTAGGGGCAGCCTCTGTAGTGTCCACTGTTGCTTGAAGTCACAATTCTTTGCCTTTGGGCTCCCAAGGCCAAACCTAGCTCAGAAGAGATACAGCCAGGAGGCTCCTTGATCAGAGCACCATACTGCACATGGCCTTTCAATTTGTCCTGACTACTTAGGAACACTAGAGGATGGTTTCGAGGGTAAAGAAACACCAGCTGTTAAATATAATCCAGTAAAGCAAAACTCAAGCTGCACTCCTATGCTGCCCCATGCTACTCCCCAGGAGCAGCTTCTGTTACATTTTTTGTGGTTGTACAACATATATACAGAACATGCTCACAAGTACCTACACTCATGTGAACAACAAGCACACTGAGAAATAAAATATTACCAGCAGCAAAGAAAGCCTCTCTTCATTTTCCCTTCTAATCACTAAGTCAGCCACCTCCCCCCAGCTAACCACTATTCTGACTCTTAACCATAAACCGTAGGCTACTGGGTAGTCAAAAGTCTACCACAAAGATCTCCAAACATCAGACAGGCTACTTAAAAAAATAATTCACGATTCTCCCACTGAATACAACTTGGATCTATACAATTACACTGATTATTATTTGATTTATTACATTTAGAAAAGAATTATTGGTTCATCTAATAAATGAGGATTTTACAGTCCCTTTTTCTTTTCCAACATTTCTTCTCCTCCCAGACTTATAGTGTGTGTGTATCTATGTACATGTTTGTATATGTATTACACATACACATAATTTTTTCAGAATATATTAAAATATAACTATAAATTATATAAATTAAATATTTATATTTAATTATTCTATTAATCATTTAATTGCCAATAACTACAGCTAATATGTAACTAATAGCTGACATTCATTGAGTATTTACCATATGTCAAGCTGTATTCCAGTCACATCAATGCATTTAATTCTTACACAACTCTATAAGTAGATATCTCTATTTTATAGCTGAGAAAAATGAGGCACAGACATATCAGCTAAGGTCAGGATTTATACTCAGGCAATTTAACTCTAGAGCCCATAGTCTTAGCCACTATGCTATAATTTTAAACAGTATACATTTATTTCTTATTGCATCTTTTTCTTCAGTACTTTTGAGAGTAATTTTAGTCATAATCCTTTCTAGAACAACTTCAGGTAAGGTAAGCTACTTACTGGAAAAACCATTTACTTTACCTCTTCAAAGTTCTAAACTAAATATTAGTTAAAAATGACAGTGATGTATGGGTCTAATGCTTCCATTATGAAAATTACTCTAAAACTTTGAATAATCCTATACTTAGAGACTGGCTGTTATTTTACTTTGTTTTTATCTTATAATTTATTGTAAAAAGTGTGTTATATCTATGTTTTGCTCTACAACATTTATAGGAGTATTTGGCTATAAACAATATAATTCTGGTCTGACCTTATTAATTCGTATTTGGTACTTCCAAGTAGGAGAGGCGCTGGTGGAAATGTACCAGCGTACAGAACAACATAGGGTCCCCAGAGACCATGTGCGAGATCCAGCCCCTGATGTGAATAGATAGATGCCTAATGACTTGGAAGAAGAAACAAACCCCAGATGTCTGTGTGCTCAACTCCACCTGGCAGCTTGGAAGCCACTCCCCACTCAGTGACAAGTAAATGGGCCTCTCATCCCATTTGAGGCAGGACAATGGCCCAACATGTTCACTAGCTCAGGCAGGCTTCTTCTAGCCACCATAGCCTGTGCATGGACTGGCCTTTGCTGGTTTTTCATCCTTGCCACTTCTCATTGGGGCTTCGGATTGTCACAGAAATTGTGCCCATACTTACTAAGAGAGCTCTACAAAGTTAGCCCAGCGTGGTGACTGAGCAAACACGTCGAGTTTGACTCTGGCTCTGAGACTCAATGGTGTGCAGTGCTGGGTGGCTTCCTTAATCTTGTTGAGTTTTAGTTTTCACATCTGTAAAAATAGAGCTAATATTCACTTGCCAGGACGTTATGTTTAAATTAGATTAGTGCTATGGCACATCCTGGACTCCCACCATGCAGTAGAGAGAAGCACAGAAGGTGGTTGTCTCATTCAGCCTGGGAAGGGTATCAGAAAATTCTTCCTGTAGGAAATTTTACCTAAACAAAATCCTAAAAATAACAAATATAATTACTGGCCAATATTGTGTGTGTGTGTGTGTGTGTGTGTGTGTGTGTGTGTGTGCATGTGGGTAGGAAAGGAATGGTATTGCCCGAGACAAGAAAGACTTGGATGAAAATAATTTAATGATGTCTACAACCCAGCTATGCCGGACTGGAGGGTGAGTGTGAGGCAAGAGCAATGAGGGGTTGAATTGGACCAGTAACTGGGGCTTTGAAAGACAAGTATGACTCAAGAGGCTGAGAATATTCGTGAGGCTTTACTTCTCAACTTACTGTTCATTTAGAATTACCAGTATCAGAGTTAGAGAAATCTGATCTTACAAATAGAAAAATAGAAGCCCATAGAGGTCCGTCTATTGAAGGTGGCTCTGTTAATTAGTGGCAGATTATGAGCCACACCTTCTTGCCTCCCTATGTAATGGGTAGGTCCTGCCACGTTGCAACCCACTCCCTTCCTTTCTCAGGTACTCTGGATATGCCTGAGGCCTGTCCTCTCACATGCATGGAGTTTGCTGACAGTCCTGGCAACGTTTCCATTGTATAAAGTAATACACGATCTTGATTTTAGAAGTGAAATTGTGCTGCCCTGCTTGTAATAAAACACAGCCACGAGGCAGTCTTTCCTTAGCACAGAGATGTGTTTTCTTTTTACCAGGATGGGGTGCTTGGGAGAAATTTAGTGGGGGCACCTCAAGCCTGAGTGATGGCATGGCATTAGGATGAAGTCTCTTGGGCCAGATTTCCTGAGTTCCAAGCCTAACTTGCTACGTTCTAGCCAGGTGACAGCCATACTTTTCACATCTGTGTTCTCTGCACTAAACCTGTCAGGGCTACCGGACAACTCTCTGGGAGCTCTCAGACCACGGGGAGGAGGAACTAAGATGCAAACGTAGAGAAGGACCTCTCCAGTAGAAGGCAGAGATAGTAGTTTTATTCCCATCTGGTGTTGCATGAACCAGGGGTCAGGTTCAAGCACTGCCATGTTGTGCTGTGGCATCTTGGAGAAGTCAATCTAACTTCTCTGATCCTCAGTTTTTCTGCTGAAAAAACAAGGTAATAATAAGTACATCTTCCACTGTATCACTGTGAGGATTAAATAAGATGAATGGACAAAAGGAGGAGGAGGTGAAGGGATCCATGATGGGGTGGTGAAACAAGAAAGAGATCTTTCCTTAGACAGATTTTGAAAAATTCCTAGAAGATAGAAAGCAGATGGGATCAGATTGCAGAAGCATAAGTGCAGGAAAAAAGCCATAGCCCCCAACACAGACAATATAAGATGATTCCAGAAGCAACAGAAATTTCAGAAATATTTTAAGCTTAGACTCAACAAACTGAGATAGCAGGGGAGGCTTTTGGGCAATCATCAGGTTAATTACTAAAGCTTTGTATTCTGAATAGCTGAGCCCATCGTAACCCTCTGGAGCAGAGTGCAAGGGTTATGTTTAGGCCCAGGATCAAACCTCCAGACAGGAGAAACAACCCAGAGAGACAGAGCAGAGCCTGGGGAAGTAAATCCAGACAGCCTAGATAGGAAAAGAGAAAAAAGGAGAGGGGCCTATTCATGAATTTGCCCCCAGAACAAACTCTGAGCACAGCTGTCTGAAGTAGGAGTCCTGACTCAGGAAACTCAGATGGGCAGCTAGGCCAGAGCAGGAGAGAAACAGCTCCAGATGACTTATACCCGCTGTGAGGGGGAGAGGCCCTCTCGGGAGGCCAGCTACTTGCTTCCACATCCTGTTGTCCCTATCCCTCCAACCTGAGTCTCCCCAGACAGCTGAGAGCAGTACTTACTCAAGCAAACAGGAATCTCAGATTCAAAAGCAAACAATAGTTAAGAATGTCCAAACATTTAAGCAAAACAAACATCATTAAAAGAAGAACCAAAATCAACAATAGAATAGCTAATGTCCATAGCAAAGGAAAAGTAACTTTAAAATGAATGTAATTAAAATACAGCACTGATGGGCTGGTACAACACCAGTTAAGAACAAGTGGTATGAAAAAGACTCGATTAGGATGCTATGATCACCAAATGTCTTTGAACACTGAACATTTATTAGGAGTGCCAAATAGTGGAGTGGAGAGTGAGCACTGGTAAAGAATGAACTCATGAGGCTGGTGAGATAGTTCAGCGGCATAAGCACCTGCCTGGCAAGCGCAAGGTCCTGAGTTTGACTCCTGGAACCCACATAAAGGAAAAAAAGGGCCAGTGATATAGTTCAGTGGCACAAACGCCTGCTGGCAAGCATGATGTCCTGAGGTTGACTCCTGGTACCCACAAAAAAAAAAAAAAAAACAACAAAAAAGAATGAACTCATGAATGAACTGGAGAGAGAGGGAAAGGGAGGGAGGAAGGAAGAGAGGAAGAGAGAGAGAGTAAGCCAGAGAGAGAGAGAGAGAGAGAGAGAGAGAGAGAGGAAACTGGAGATAGAGAGGAATAAAGAAAATATAGAACTGAAATAACCATAAGTTTTTAGGTTGAAAATGACCACAGAGAGACTCACAAAATGAATGACCAAACTCTCCCAATGGATAAACACTGTTGAAGTCAAAAAGTTTCGAGAATGAAAGAAAATACTGGAAGTTTCCATAAATAAAAAATAACAGGTTACCTACCAGGAAACAAGAGTCAGGTAGGAATTCAGTTCCTTTGGTAATCCTGGAAGCTCTAAGTTGATGGAACGGTATCTTGAAGTTTCTAAGAGGAAATCAATTTTGAAATTACAATTCTAAAATTACTGTGTTGCTGCCTGTGGTATCCCACGTGATCCCTTGATCCACCTCTGTGGGAATTTTCATTCTAGCTCACTCACTTCCTGGTAACAACCTCCCTCTTCAACTCAAGTTGCAGGTCTTTTTTCCCTCAGCTCTGGATCATCTCCAATGACTGCCCTGAACCTGGCCCTGGGGTAGGAGGAGTTATTGCTCCTGGGGATAACCCTACACTTCTGAACCAATTGGTGGAACACGTAGCCTTGCATCTTTTAGGAGGACATGTCTAGAAGGGCAGGCATTCCGCACTCTGTTCAGGTGGGGGTCCTAACCTGCAGTAGCTTCCTCTGTAATATATTCTTGCATTGATTTTCTTCTCTTTGTTGTCTGAGAATCCCATCCTTATTCCTGCTTCCTGGGTTGATCTTGCAAATAAACTACCTGCACCCAAATCCCTGTCTCAGGTGTGGCTCCTAAACATGGACTGATGCTGCTTTACTACATTCAGTTGTAAGAACAGCGTGAAGACATGCTCAGGAATGCAAGCATTCTGGTTTTCTCATGCACACTTAGGTGGCTCACCTCCTTTCCCCTACACCTACAGGTTGAATAAGCCCTGCTTTCATATAACAGGCTCCGTTCTGGAGAAGAGAAAGGGGAAGGGAAGAAAGTTAAAAATGGAACCTTACTCCCTAAACACCAAGTCATTCAAAAGAGACTATGGACAGTGGAACAGATGGTGGATGAACCTGTAAGTTGGCAAGTTTTGAGTTTGGTTTCTCTTCAACACTCTCACAACAACCTCCACTACTCTCCAGTGAGAGGAGCTTTGAGGGGTGGTTGTCCAAGGGAATTTGTTCAGCCTTTTAGGTCAAGCAGTTCTTTCTTAGGTAGGCCTGTTCCAGGTATTGCAGGGCATTTTTGGCTCCTGGCACTAAAGGCTGGTGGCATCTTTCAAACAACCAGAACTCAAACTACCCTAGGGAAGATAGGGTCTTTATGAACTACTGTCTTAGTTACTTTTCTCTTTGCTGAGACAAAATACTCAATGCCCCAAATTAAGGGAGTTTTGAAATGCTTATTAAGCTCAGTTTGTAGAGGTTTCTGTCCATAATCAGATGGCTCCAAGGCAGGGTGGTGTGGCAGAGGGGCAACAGTTCATAGCAGCAGAAGACAGCAAAAGCAACAAGAGCAAAAGGGGAAAAGGGAGGAGCAAGCCTCTTCTCCCTTATATTGTATGCAGGCTACCTGTTCTGGGGCAGGTAGCACTCACACTGCCAATCCCAGCATTAGACAATAAAACAATCAGAAACTCTAGATTCAGCTGCATTAGACAATAAAACAATCAGAAACTCTAGATTCAGCTGCCTCCAAAAAGCCCACCCCCCATGACCGCATGAGGCTTTGGGGGGACATCTGGACACAAACCATAACATCTACCAATAAATTAAATGAAAAGTTTAAATGGTTTTTAACATCTGAGTGTAAGGTACTTAGATTTGTGACTCATTTACACCTGTCTGGGTCATTTCCCGAGGCAGAATGAATTTCTAACTCCCTCCACTCATTAGTATTCTAAAGGCTGCACACATTATGGGATGCAGAAATGGTGCTGCCTGCAGGCATGAGATTAGAGCTGTTAGTAAGGGAAGGGGGATGTTAAGGTCTGAATGTGTCCCCCAATTTTAATGTATTGGGAGATTAATTTCCAGTGCAATAGTGTTGGGAGGTGGGGCTTAATGGAGGTGTTGAGGTTTTAGAGCCTGCAGGAGTAGGTTTTTGTTTCTTCTGTTCTTCTTCCACATGAGGATATAGCTCACATGCCCTTTGGCCTTCTGCCATGTGAAGGTGCAGTAAGAAAACCCTATCAGTTTTTGGCACCTTGATGTTGGACTTTCCAGCCTTTGGAACTGTGAGAAATAAATTTCCATTGTTTATTAATTATCCCATCCTAGGTATTACATTGTTGCTCCACAAAATGGACTAAGACAGGGGAGAGAAAATGTCAAGCCTGAGCTTATCTCTGAAGAGAGAGGCACACCTGGGTCTCATAGCACAACCTATCCTCCTGGCCTGTTTGGTTAAGTGGCAAATGAAGCTGACCTAAAACCCTCATAGAAGATGCTTCTTTTGTGTTTCTAGAGCAGGGACATCCAGAGGAGTGGTCTCCAGACCCTACCCTGATCCTGGATTCCTGGGCCCTCCTCATCTGCCTGCATCCTCGTAGCTGACTATTCCCTTTGAAGCAGACTTTTCCTTCCCATTACCACCATGCAACACACTGGAGCCTCTTGCTCATGCTTTTCCCTCCCTCATTCTCTGTGTCCTGAAGCACATAGGTTCGAAGCACATGCACCTGTCTAACCTTTCCAGTTGATGCCGACCACCTGAAAATTCACACTTCTGACTTAACATGCAAGGGAGGTGACACAGTAAGGCTGGGGAGAAAAGATACATAGAGAGGCAGACTCCTTGAAGATCAGAAACTAGAGAGAAAAGAAGAGAAGTGTATTTTTTCTACATGGTGTGAAGAAACACAGCATTTTTTTTTTTTTTTTTTTTTTTTTTTTTTTGGTTTCCATGTCTTGTGCCCCACAACCTGTCACCAGGAATTGTTATTTCACATCAACTCTGGAAATCATTGTCCTAAAGGGATTATCATCCTCCCATCTTCCCGTGCCTTAACCTAGGCTGCTTCCAGCAACACTGGCATGGCCTCTATGAGGAAGCTGCCTTGGTAGGAAGATGTATCTCTTTCTGCTTCTGGGCTACCTTCTCAGCAGCACTTTAATACCATTTAGTTCTGCAGAGCAAGGTCTTATTAAATACAGTACAACAAAACTGATTGTTTTTGAGCTTGACCAACTTCCTGGGCCAGAGAAAACTGAGACTTACTGGCCGTATAAAGAAGAGAGCTAAACATGAGGTTCAAATTTGAGTCCTATTCGGTGCCTTGTCACCAATGTGATTTTGGGCAGGCCACCAAAGGACAAGCATTTCAGTTTTCTCATCAATAAGACAATTTTAAGTATTTCATTTGGTTTCTGTGGGGGATAAAACAAGATTGTCAGACAAAATATAGGATGCCCAGTTTAAGTTGAATTTCAGATACAGCACATATAATCTTTAAGTATTAAAGATACTTAATGCCCAAATGTTGATGGGGCATACTTAAACTAAAAAATCAGCTACTTATTTGAAATATAAATTTAATTGGGCAACTTGTATTTTTATTAGCTAGCCTGTGTCTTTAGTACCCTATCCACTAATAAATATAATAGGAATAATAAAATCCTCCTCTTGGTAAAAGTCCATGGTAAGCCAAAGCACTAATCTAATTGAACCTAACATCCTAGCAAGTAAACATTAGCTCTGTTTTTACAGATGTGGAGACTAAGAGTCAGTGTGACTGAAGAAGCCACACAAGACTGCACACAATTAAGTCTTACAGCCAGAGTCAAACCTGTTTTTATACTCAGTCTCCACAAAAGGCCGCCTTTGTAGCATCTGCCTCATTTAAATCCTGGAGCATAAGAGTGTGATGCCCCAAAACCCCAGTGAAGGATGATGAGGTCAGCAAACCAGCAAAAGCAAATAAGTACATAGGCAATGGTGGCTAAAAGCCTGGCCAGGATATTGAGGTAGAGAGCATGTTGGGCCATCGTCCTGCTCTGAATGGGAAGGGGATTACAGATGTGGCCCTTAGCAGAGGCCCACTCACTGGGCTCTGGATGGGCACTGGGTTCCAAACTGGCAGGTGGAGTTGGGTGACAGAGATTAGGGTGTTTGTTCTTTCTTCTTCTCCTGGATCTTTACATGCCAGCCGAGTCACTTCAGAGTATGTATGTTGCATATGGCCTCCACATATTAACTAACAGTGTCGTAATTACTACTTATATGCTTATCTCTTCTTCTAGAACCCAGAGAGCATACTTCAAGTTTCTTGGGAGTACAAGTGATGATTTGTTTAACTATGTGTACCCAGCATATAGCAGAGAGCCTGCTATGTAGCAGATGATCAATCACTATTTGCTAAACAAATGAAAGGATTACTGTGGATGAGGCCTGGCACATGATTTTTGTTCTCAGGGGAAAGAGAGAAAAAGAAGCCATGAAGCCATTTTACCAAGAAGGGTAAAATGCAAAAGCAATTGCTGGGAAAACTAAGCACTGCACCCTGCCCCGACAGAGGACTGGGAATTGTAGCCTCAAACTGCATTCCTTCTCACAGGGTCTCTGATATATTTGGGCTGCACACACTATAGTGATTGCTCATGGGAGCAGAGGAGGCTCAGCCCCAGTACTCGGCCAGATGGGAGGGAGTCACATCTGAAAGCAAGCTCTGCAGGTGTGCTGAAGAAAGGGCTATGTGTGATGGGGCTGGCTGTGGGGGAGCGTGGATACCAGGCACTGCGGTCTTTACTTAAGGGACTAAGGGAACAGCAGGAGGAGGTACCTTGTCACGAAAGAGGAAGGTATCAGTCTCTCCAACTAGTGATTTTCAGATTACAATAAGCATTCATTAATGCATTCATTGAACAGATAGTTTTTATTCTTGTCTCGTGCAATAAGTATTGTAAATTTTTGTGATACACTATTACTGGCAGTGTTGGCAACTGAGATATTTTGAGCAAGAAATTATTTTAGCTAACTTAAATTTAGCCTTTTAATGGGTCTAAAATGTGGTTACAGATTCTTTGACTCTCCTCCCATTCTCTGTGGTTCTGTGTTCCCCCTCTTTAGTCTGGCTGTTTTGACCTATAAAGGGGCAGAGTTGTTCTGTGACTTCTGAGGCTATCTCAGAAAAGGCCGGATGTCTTTAGCTTTGTTGACTGGAGTCTTGAGCTTCCACATAAGCTGTCTTGCTACTCGGATTCTCCATGCTGGCCATGTGTAGGCCTTGAGATCAATAGTTCTAGCTGGACCCAGTTTTTCTCCCATCCACACCAAGGTACCAGGCCTATGAATGAAATCTTGGACTCTGCAGACCAGCCTAGGATACCAAGTGACCTGGTGATGGCTTGTGCAATGAAGAATTACCTAGCAAACCTTGCCCAAGCCCGTACTCTTTAAAAGCATTAGATATAATAAACGGTGCTTACTTCACTAAGTTTGGGAGGCAACTTGTTATCAAAAAACTGTAAATATTTATATTTTATATGTTTGTTTAAAAACTTTTCTGTGACACATTTGGTTCTTCCTTGGCTGTAGTGATCATGGATGTACTTTCTGCAGGAGCAGAGCTGTGTGACAGACTCCAGCTATCACCTTTGTAAATGCAGTGACAGCAGCCATCTGCCACTTCAATACATAATAAAGTATTGGAAGACTTAATCAAAGTCTTCCATTCAGTGCTTTGTTTTAAAGAGAAAGAATGCATATGTCCAGGAACCAAGGTGTAAAAGCAGAAATGGTCTCATCTCATTTACCATCCTTCAACAACCTGCTGGATATTTTGTGCTTCCAGAGCCAGGCTATGGGCACTACAGGATTGGTGGCCTTTATCCCCAATGGAAGTGCATTCCTGCCAGAGGACAGAGTAAGGATTCCATTGAACTATAAATTATGCTGGAGGCAGGTGCCTTTGAACTCCTTTTACCTGGGGACCAGCAATCAGCAAGAGGAGTCCATTGGCTGCAGTAACTGACCATGATCAGCAAGAAGGCTGGAGTAACTGGCAGAGAGGAGAATGCTTATGGGACCCAGGTGATGCACTGAGGTGGTGCCTGGTACTCCCTTATCCCACTGTAACTGTGAATGGACATGTGGAGCAACTCCAGTTCAACAAGGATATATAGAAGTCATACTGCCTTCTAAGTCACCAAGAGTTGCCATGGCAACAGCTGAGGATGAAGGGAGTTTAGAACGAATAATGTAGAAGGAAGAGGATGAGTACCATCATGATCCTGAGATCGGTTGCAGTGTTGGTGTCTATAGTTTATTTCACTAACCTCCTTCTTCTGAGTTTTATCTTATAAAGAGGAACCCAGAGGACCATGGAGTGGCTGATCACTGAACATGAGTGGAGAAATGATTTGTGGTTAAGTGATGAGCCATAATGGCCACGAGACATGCCATCTGAATTTCCTTCAAGTGAACACCCTATATGGGTACAGTTGATTGACATTCTCCAGCTGCTGCCCCATAGATGCTCACTCCATGCTTCACGCATACTGCTCCTAGCCAAAGCATGGGCACACAGGCTCCCTCCTGTCCAAAATGGAGTCGAAGAACAGGAACTGCGCAAGAGTGCTAACCCATCCCTGCTCAGTGGGGGATCCTGCAGAAGGGAAGCTATGCTTGGAGACTTCCAGTGGCCTAGTGATTTTCTCAGGCATGTGCTATGATTTGGGACTTTTCCAACCCAATATTTCCTTCCCTCTCTCCTTATATAGGTGTTAGACTGCATTATGGCCAGAACATTCTACCTTCTTCTGCCCCCTTTTCCCTTTATCTTTCACAGATATTTCCCTCAATAAATCTTTGACATGCTTAATGTCATCTTGATGTCTGCTTTATAGGGGACCACAACTCTGTTAGCACATAGATTTTATAAACATCATTTGAGTTTTTCTTGATGACTTAATGGTTGTTAAGAACATTAAAGTAGCAAACTTAGAGAAATGACTGCATTGGGTTTGACATGTATGTTGTTCCCAGTTCATCGAAGGGTTTCTGTCTTTCTTAAGTCTTAAACCTTCATTTTCTTTTTAAAAAGACTAGAACTTGTTGTCTGTTGGCTCTGGAATTGGAAGGTCATATTGTAAAAGGGGATAGGAAGGCCGTTTGAGGACATGCTATGATAGATAGAAAGAACCACTAGAAAGAACCACACTGAACCAGGAAGCAAAGTGAAGTAGTAGGCAGTGATGGGTGGGGCACCTGAGTTTGACTGGTTGTATAGATAAATCAGCTTCTCTTTATTAGTATAGTATTTGCTCATTTTGTCATTTAAAATTTTTCAAACTTCTTGTCTTTATGTTTTGTGTGTTACTTAAAAAAGCACAGAACTCTTAAAAGTTCCACTCTGGTTATTTTTGACCTTTAACTGATAAATTTAATCTATTTACATCGCTGTTACTACTGATAAATGATACATTTGGATGTATTTTTAGCTCATTTTGTGCTATTTATCGAGATTTTTATTCCATCATTGTTCACTTTTCTTTTCTTATTTAGTGTGTATGAAGTTTTTCATTCCTGTCTCTACAAAATTTATAATTTGTTTATATTCTTTCGGTGATTACTCTTAAATTTTGGCATACATTTGTGCCTTAATGAACTTAAAGGAAATTAGGATTAACAAAAGGATCATAGAATGCTTAGCCTGATCATACCCTTCTCATCTTAAGTGGTGTTCATAATTGTGGTCCAATCTTGGCTTTTAACTCTTCCCCATTACTACTGCTATTATTGCTTCACACTCTTAATTTGAGTTTTGATTTATAGCTATGATTACTCATTCCTTTGCCCACTATTCTTTCTTATATGCCATTCCTTCTGGATTCAATTTGTTATTTCCTGACATTCTACCCTTTAGAATTACCTTCAGTGAAAGCCTATGAATGGCAGCTTCTCTAATTTATTTCTTCATTTGTGAATAGAAGTTGAGAAAGGAAAAAATAGTAAGCACCTCCTGACACCTGAGAACTGATTTAATTTCACAGCTTCATCTCAATGTCACCATAAAGTGATATATATTCACAGATAACCCATGTTCTCTTGTTGGACATAGTCTCATAGAACCAGCATTTAGACAAAGTCACTGTACAATCCACAAAATACATTCTTCTGGACTGCTAAATGAGGGACAGTAAGATTTTTACCCAATTGTAGCTTATCCTCACTCTGGTCTGCTTCTCTGTGGTCAATGAGACATCTAATCTGAATTTCTTTCGATTTACTGGTAATACCTCATCCAGAATAAATCCTTTTGTTTCTTAGATCCTTCCCAAATTCAACCTAAGCCCAAATCTTCGACTAGATTACTTTCTGCACCTTTTCATTGAGACCATGGTTCCCACGTGCCACATTCAACATACATCATTTGATAAGAAGTAATAAGTCCAACTTGTTCAACTACAGGTACAGTCCTTGTGGTCGTTGGCAGAAAGACATTGAAACGAATCATCACTGCCCAAAATTTGGGACTGAGAGTTGTATATCTTTAGCACCTTGAAAGTACTATTCTGTTGTCTATGATTTCTATTGCTGCTGTTCAGAAATGTCTGCATTTTGGGCTGTTTCTGTAGGTAACATCTCTTTTCTTTCCAATGGTCTTACGATTTTTTGTATACTCTACAATTTCCCCTCATGTGTATGTATGTAGATTAGTTTTTCACGAAATAAATTATGCTTCCTAAATGTGAAGTATTATCATTCATCAATTTTAGAAAATTTTAAGCCATTATCCTCCTAGAACATTGCCTTTTTTTTTCTATTCTAAAATATGATATTCTTTTAGAGACTCATTAGGTTCTGTCATTCTCTATTACAAATAGCGTCTCTTTTCACATTTCCACTTGCGAATTCCTCTGTGCTAGCTCTGGGTAATCTTGGGTTTACCTTCCAGTTCATTATTTTTCTCTATGTCTAATTTGCCATTTAAAATTTTAGTTTAAATAATATTTTTTGTTTCCAGAAGTTCCTTTTAATACTAAGAATTTAATATTTAAGTATGTTTTTATCTCTTCTTAAAAGTTCTTTTATTTCTTTATTCTAGACCTGCTTATTCCGTGAGTCTATAGCTTATCATTGTATTTTTATTTGTGTACGTGTGCAGTACATAATGTTTCCATTCCTTATTTGGCGTTGGCACATGTACATAACGCATCACAATTCCTTTCTTCATCCCCTTTCCCTCCATTTCCTCACCATCATTTCTATTTCTCAGTCCCCTCCCATTTCAGAAGGATCTGTCTCCCTACTTCCCATCATCTGTCTTATTTTGCTTTTTATTTATAATTGGGATTTCTCGTATAAGAGAAACCACGAGATACTTAAGCTTGTGTGTCCTATTCATTTCACTTAACACTATAGGCTCAAGGTGCATCTGTTTTCCTACAATGACTCAAGTTTATCTTTCTTTATGGCAGAGTAATACTCCATTGTGTGCAAATACTACATTTTATTTATCCATTCATCTGTTGATGGACATATAGGCTTCATCCAAGATTTAGGTATTATGATTTGTGCTGCTATAAACATTGGTGTACCAGTATCCTTGTCATATGATGTCTTTAATGCTTTCAGGAAGATTAAGAAGGGAATAGCTGGGTCAAATGGAATTTCTAGTTTTAGGTTTTTGAGGAATCTTCATACAGATTTCTATAATAGTTGTATTAGTTTACATTCCCACCAACTATGTAGAAGTGTTCCTTTTTCTCTACAGCCTCACCAGCATTTGTTATCACTTGATTTCTTGATGATGGCTATTCTTCCTGGGGTAGATGAAATCTGAATGTTATTATAATTTGCCTTTCTCTAATGGCCAAAGCAGTTTTCATGTATTTATTGGACATTTGTATTTATTTTACTGAGAATTTTCTATTAATTTTTATTAATTTCACTTGCCCATATTTTGATTGGGTCTGCTATTTAGGGAGGGCTAATTTTTTGAGTTCTTTATGTATTCTAGATATTAGTCCTCTGAGGAATAGCTAAAAAAATTATTTCCCTTTCTGTAGGTTGTCTTTTCACTCTACTGGTTGTTTCTTTTGCTGTGCAAAATTTGATATGATCCCATTCCTTGATTCTTGGTACTATTTCCTGTGCAACTGGGGTTCTATTCAGAAAGTCTTTGCCTACTTCTATGTCTTGAAAAGTTTTACCTACTTTATCTTACAGCAGATTGTTTTGGTTTTAACGCTTAGTTCTTTAATCCATTTTGATTTTAGTTTAGTACCAGTGAGAGATATGGGTCTAGATTCAATTTTCTGTATGTGGATAGCTAATTTCCCCAATACTGTTTATAGAACAGGCTCTTTTCCAGTGTATGTTTTTGGCCCCTTTGCCAAAGATCAAACGGGGGAATGTGCTTCGGGTTATTTCTTCATCCTCCATGTTGTTCCATTGATCCTCATGTCTGTTTTTGTGCTGATACCATGATGTTTTTATCACAGTAGCTTTGTAGTACAACTTTAGATCTGGGATTGTTATTCCTCTCTCTTTGCTCTTGTTACCCAGGATCGCTTTTGCTATTCTGGGTCTCTTCAGGTTCTGTATGAATTTTAGGATAGTTTTCTCCAGTTCTGTGAAGAATGTTAATAGCATTTTGATTGGGATTGGATTAAATCTGTATATCAGTTTTGGAAGTATGGCCATTTTGACTATATTAGTTGTGCCTATTCAGGAACAGGATATGTTTCCATTTTCCAATGTCTTTTTCAATTTCATTTTTCAAAATTCTGTAGTTTTCATTGTAGAGGTATTTTCCTTCTTGGTTAGGTTAATTCCTAAATATTTAATTTTTCTTGGTGCTATTGTGTGTGGTATTTTTTTGCTGATTTCTTTTTCAGTTATTTTATTATTAGTGTATATGAATAATATTGATTTTTATTTGTTGATTTTTGTATCCTGCTACATTACTGAATTTGGTTATTAATTCTAAGAGTCTTTTGGTGTATTTCTTTGGGTCTTCAATGTAGAGGATCATGCCATTAGCAAATAATGATAATTTGACCTCTTCCATTCCTATACCTATCCCTTTTATTTCTTTTTTCTTTAATTTCCCACATTTGTTTAATGGTCTTTTATATATTTTTTCATCTTCTTTTTTTTCTTTATGTTGTTCAACTTGGATTTTCTATTGATCTATTTTCCAGAAGGGGAATAGTTGGTTGGTTTGAATGGGACCTCTAATCCTAGGTTTTTTTTTTTTTTTTTTTTTTTTTTTAATGCGGGTACTGGGAGTCCAACTCAGGACCTCGTGCTTGCCAGGCAGGCACTTATGCTGCTGAGCTATATCACCAGCCCAATCCTAGTTTTTTAAGCAATCTCCACACTGATTTCCACAGTGGCTGCACCAGTCTACACTACCACCAACAGTGGAGAAGTGTTCCTTTATCCCCACAGCCCCTCCAGCATTTGTTATTGGTTGATTTTTGATGATAGCCATTTTTCTGGGGTGAGATTTGCATCTCTCAAATGACCAATGATGTTGAACATTTTTTCACATATTTATTTGCCATTTTTCATTTGAGAAGTGTGTATTCATTTCAGATAACCATTTTTGGACTGGGTCTTTGAATTCGGGTGGTTGATTTTTTTCAGTTCTTCATATGTTCTAGATATAAGTCCTTTGTCTGTGGGACAACTGGCTATAATTTTTTCCCACTCTGTGGGTTGTCTTTTCATTCTGTTGGTGATTTCTTTTATTGTGCAAAAGCTTTTAAATAAGGTGAGATCCTATTTGTTGATTATTTGTACCATTTCCCTTGTAGTCTGGGTTTTCTTCATGAAGTCTCTGCCTACACCTATGTCTTAGAGATTTCTGCCTATTTTCTTTTCCAGTAAATTTAGTTTCTCTTTTAATATTTAGATCTTTGATTCATTGTTATTTTAGTTTACTGCATGGTGATAGACATGGGTCTAGTTTTAGTCTTCAGCATGTGGAAAGCCAGTTTTCCCAGCACTATTTATTAAAGAGACTATCTGTGTTCCAGTGAATCTGTCTGGCTCCTTTGTCAAAGATAAGGTGGCTGAGTGTGTTTGGGGATGTGTCTGCATCTTCTATTCTGTTCCACTAATCCTCAAGTCTGTTTTTTTGCCAATACCATGCTGATTTTATCACAGAAGCTTTGTAGTATAATTTTGGGTCTGGGATTGTGATGCCTCTGCCTTGCCTTTGTTGCGTAGAATTGCTTTTGCTATTCTAGGTCTTTTCTGTTTCCAAATGAATTTTAGGAATGTTTTCTCTATATCTGTAAGGTATGCTAATGGTATTTTGATTGAGATTGCATTAACTCTGTATAGCAATTTTGGGAGTATGGCCATTTTCACTATGTTGGTTTTTCCTACCCAAAGGCAAGGGATATCTTTCCATTTTCTGATATCCTCTTTAATCTTCTTTTTTAGGGTACTGTTAACTTTTACAGTACAGATCTTTTATGTCCTTTGGTAGATTGACTCCTAAGTATTTCATTTTTTTGGATGTTATCATGAATGGTGTGCTTTCACTAATTTCTCCCTCTGTGAGTTTGTTGCTTGTGTACAGGAATGCTATTGACTTTTGAGTATTGACTTTGTATCCCACTACACTACTGAATTTGGATATTAAATCTACAAGTTTTTTGGTGGAGTTTTTGGGGTCTTCTATATAGAGCATCATGTCATCTGCAAATAATGATAATTTAACTTCTTCCTTTCCTATCTTTATTTCTTTTATTTTTTCTGTTGTCTAATTGCTCTGGCTAATGTTTCCAGAACTATGTTGAATAGGAGTGGTGATAGTGGACTTCCTTGTCTTGTTCCTGATTTTAGGGTGAAAGCCTTTAGTTTTTGACCATTGAATATGATCTTAGCTGTTGGTTTGTCATAGATGGCTTTTATAAGATTGAGGTGAAGACCGTCTATTCCAATTTTCTGTAGGGTTTTTATCATGAATGGGTGTTGGACTTTGTCAAATGCTTTTTCTGCCTCTATTGAGATGATCATGTGATTTTTGTCTTTGGTTCTGTTAATATGGTATATTACATTTATTGATTTGTGTGTGTTTAAGCATCCCTGCATCCCTGGGATGAATCCTACTTTGTCATGATGTATAATCTTCTTGATGATTTGCTGCATTCTATTTGCCAGTATCTTATTAAGGATTTTTGCATCAATATTCATTAGGGAGATTGGTCTGTAGTTTTCTTTCTTGCTTGGGTTCTTCTCTGATTTTGGAATCAGAGTAATAGTTGCTTCCATGAATGACTTTGGAAGTATTGCTTCCCTTTCAATTTCTTTAAAGAGTTTCAGCATTAGTGGCATTAGTTCTTTAAATTTCTTGTAGAATTCAACAGTGAATCCATCAGAGCCTGGGCTTTTTTTGTTGCCAAATTTTTAATTACATTTTCAATTTCATCGGCTGATAGTGATTTATTTAGAATTTTTATATCTTCTCGATTTAGTTTTGGCAGTTCGTGTCTAGGAATCTGTCCATTTCTTCAGTGTTTTCCATCTTATTAGAATATAGGTTCTCATAGTAGGTGTTGATGATTTCCTGGATTTCTGTGGGATCCATTGTGATTTCCTCCTTTTCATTCCTAATTGCTTGAACTTGTGTTTCTTCTTTCCTCTTTTTGATGAGGTTGGCTAATGGTTTATCAATTTTATTTATTCTTTCAAAGAACCAACTTTTTGATTCATTGATTCTTTGTATTGTTTTCTTAGTCTCTATTGCATTAATTTCTGTTTTTATCTTTATAATTTCCTCCCTCATATGAGTTTTGGGTTTGATTTGTTCTTCTTTTTCTGGAAGTTTGAGGTTCAACATTAGATTATTTATTTGAACTCATTCTGTTTTCCTGATGTGTGAGTTCATCATTATAAATTTTCCTCGTAGGACTGCTTTCATTTGTCCTATAAGTTTTGCTTTGTTGTACTGGAATTATCATTTAATTGTGTATACTGTTTAATTTCTTCTTTAATTTCCTCTGTGATCCATTGGTTGTTTAGAAGGGTGTTGTTTAATTTCCATGTGTTAATGTAGTTTTTTTGGTTTCCTTTGTCATTGATTTCCAGTTTCATTGTGCTATGATCAGATAGTATCCATGGGATGATTTCAATTCCTCTACATTTACTTAAACATGTTTTGTCAGCTAATATATGATCTTTTTGGAGAATGTCCCATGTGCAGCTGAGAAGAATTATTCTGATGTTTTGGGGTGGAAAACTGTAGACATCTACCAAGTCAATTTGTTCACAGGCTTGGTTTAATTCTAATATTTCTTTGTTGATTTTTTGTCTAATTGACCTATCCATTTGTGAGCATGGGATATTAAGGTCCCCCACTACAATTGTGTTAGTGCTTATTTAGTTTTTCATGTCTGTTAATATTTGTTTTATGTAGTTGGGTGCACTGGTGTTTGGTGCATAAATATTTATGATTGTTATCTCTTCTTCTTGGAGTTTTCCCTTAACAAGTATGTAGTGACCTTTGTCTCTTCTCAGTTTTGTCTTAAAGTTTTCCTTGTCTGAAAATAAAATACCTACCCCTGCTTTTTTCTGGGTTCCTGTGGCATGGAGAATTGTTTTCCATCCTTTGACTTTTAGTCTATGAGTTTCTTTCTGGGTTAAATGTGTTTCTTGAATGTAGCATATTGTTAGATCTTGTTTCTTGATCCATTCTGACAGTCTGCTTCTTTTGATTGGTGAGTTAAGACCATTTACTTTGATGGCTATAACTGATATGTATTGGCTTTTCTTTTCCGTGTTGTTTCCCTGTTATTTGTTTCCTGTCTTTCTGCTCTGTTTAATCGTTTGCCCTGCCTGGTGGCTTCTTTCTATTAGTATTCTCATGTTTGTGGTCTTCATTATTTCTTTCTAATGTGTCTTTCAGAGCATTCTGTAGAGGTGGTTTGGTGGTCATAAATTTCTTCAGTTGTTCTTTGTCATGGATGTATCTTATTTCTCCATCAATTTTGAAATTCAGTTTTGTGGGGTACATCAATCTGGGTTGAAGATTGTTTGCTTTTAGGGCTTGAAATTTCTCACTCCAGGTTCTCCTCAATTTGAGTGTTTGTGTTGAGAAGTTTTCTGTGATTCTGATAGGCTTTCCTTTATAGAGGATATGCTTCTTTTCTCTAGCTGCTTTTAATATTTGTTCTTGTGCCGAATTTCTGGAATCTTGATTATTATATGACTTGGTGTAGATTTATTTTGGTCATGGCTATTTGGAGTCCTATATGCTTCATTTATTTGTGTGTCAAATTTTTTATCCATGTTTGGGAAGTTTTCTGCCATTATTTCTTTTTTTTTATGTGGGTACCGGGAGTCGAACTCAGGACCTCGTGCTTGCCAATAGGCGCTTATGCTGTTGAGCCATATCACTGGCCCTGCCATTATTTCTGTGAAGAAATAATGTCTTTTAATGTCTTTTGTGCTATCTCCAGCTTTCTCACTGACTCCAATCAAACTTACGTTGTTCTTCTTTGCTTCATCTTGTAGCTGCTGGATTGACTTTTATAGTCTTTTGCTATTTTTAAGATATCTTTCTTTTCCTGCTCACTAGTCTCAATCCTGACTTCTAGACCTAATGTTCTGTCCTTGCCTTCATTCAATCTGTTGCACATACTTTCAATGGAGTTTTTAATCTCCTGGATTTCTGTTTGGATCTGTTCATTGATTCCATTTCTTTTCTATGTTGGACATTCATAGTTTCCATCATTTTCCTGAGCTCCTCTATTTTTTTTTAAATCTTTGTCTGCTTTAAAGTCTTTCATTTTGATCATCATTTCTTTCTTTCTTTCTTTTTTTTTTATAGGTGGGTACTGGGAGTCGAACTCAGGACCTCGTGCTTGCCTGGCAGGCGCTTATGCTGCTGAGCTATATCACCGGCCCATGTCATTTCTTTTTGCACCTTAGAGATTATTTTTTCCTGGTGTCTTCCATTTGTTTTTTTCACTTCTGCTGCTATCATTTCAGAGAGTTCCTGTTGTTGGCTTCCAATTTCCTCTATCTCTTTGTGCTCTGGAGTTGTCCTGGGTGGGCTGGGAATTTGGGGTTGCATTTTGCTTCTTTGTCTTGTAATTTTCTATTTACTCTTTTTGTTTTACTTTGTTTTCTGTGTTGATGCTTATAGATTTCTCATGTTAGATAGCTTTATCCCTGGTGTCGAGGTTTTCCTAGAAAATGTCTGTTCCTCAAGAGTTTTATATTATACTAAGTAGCAATTGATTTATATTCACTCAGAATCATTTATTCACTAACTAAACTGAATATATATTGAACTCTAGGATGAGACACTTCTCAAGGCACTCAAAGTTTAGAGAAGGAAATGACATATAAAATTACAACTGAAGGTAAAACTCGATTAGTGTAGTTAGTCTAAACTTTCAATTTCTTTCCTTTCTTCACCATTGGCATCTGACTGGAATACATACAGTAAGTCCCAAACTTATGAACATTCAAGTTGCAAACTTTCACAGATACAAATGGACCTCACATTTCAAACATTCATAGATATGAACAAATTGCAGGAGTAGCTCACATGTCTGCTGGACATTGTCACAGTTGTTCTGCTGTGTGGTTACTGTGCAGTGTGGGAGTGTACAGTAGTACAGTATAGTTAGGGACTTACTGTATTTTTACGCCTGTTTCATTTGCTTTACATTGTATATTTGTGTCAAAGGTGTATAAGACTCACTTTGTTGGAGTTACAAATGAACTCAACTTATGAACATTCTCCCAGAATGGAACTAGTCCATAAATTGAAGCCTTGCTATATATATATATATATATATATATATATATATATATATATATAATTTTTTCTTCATAGCTGGCTGTCAGCCAACCATTGCTCTTACATCCAACAGAAGAGAACATACTGGATCACAAATGTTGCAGAGACCATTTGAGGATGATGCCTATTTCATAATGATTATCTCCCACTGGGAATGGCCTGAAAAAAATTTTAAAAATGGGTCTACAGAGGCCATTTCTGCACTATGTGGCTCTAGATATTCCTTTCTCAGCTCTCTGGATGAAGACAGTCTGTAATAAGAGAAAAAGAAGGGAAAGAAGTCAGCACCCAAACAGCAGAGACTGTCAGTGTTTGAGTCTCTAATTCCCACAATTACACATGATAGCCCAGTGTGGTGGTTTAAAAACAGGTCTGCAAATTATTTTGACACTCTTGCCACTTAGATGATGAGTATGATTCTACTACCCTTGAGTCTAAGTGGGTTTATGCTTTTCTTATAGCTAAAACATTATAGCAAAGGGGTCATTGTGAATCATCTAACAGTAGGTCATAAAAGGTGACACAACTTTAACCTTGTTACCTGGAAAAATCACACTGGAACCCTGAGCCACCATGTAAGAAACTCCATTACTGCAGGGCTGCCATGCTGTGAGGGAGTTTAGGCATTATGGAGCGGCCTTGTGTAGAGCCCTGTTTGAGCACTCCAGCCGAGGTGCCAAATGACAGCTAACATAAGCCACCCAGGCAGGTGAATGAATCAGCCTTCAGATAATTCCAGCTTCTAATGATTCACTTACCCCAAGCCATTGAATCTTCCCTGCTGGGCCATACATATTATGGAGATGAGCCATTCCCACTGAGCCTGATTTAGTGACTTTTTACATTGCTGGAACAAAATACATGACACCAGTTAAAGGAGAAAAGGCTTAGTTCAGCTTGGTTTGTAGAAGTTTCAGTCCATAATTGACTGGCTCCAAGGCAGGGAGGCTTGTAAGAGGGACATCGCAGAAGAGAATCAGTCCATGGCAGAGCAAGCAGGAGGCAGCAAGCAGCAAGCAGCGGCAGCAAGCAGCGGCAGCAATCAGCAGCAGCAAGCAGCAAGCTGCAAGTAGCAGCAGCAGCGGCAGCAGCCTTCCATCTTTTCCTTTTTGTTCCATCTAGGCTACAAGCCTATTGGTTGGTGTCTTCCACACCCAGGGAGGGGCTTTCCCATTAGTCACACCCAGAATAATGCTAAACCAATTTAGTCATCACACATCCTTAATCCATATTCACACAACCTAGATCCAGCCACTTCCAAAAAACCTCATCTAAGAGTACATGAGACTTTGGGAGGCCATCTAGATACAAGCCATAACAGTGCTCTATCCAAATTCTCAGGCCATATAATTCATGAATGAGATAAAGTGGTTGCTGTAAGCCACTGGGGATAACATGTTACACAGCAATAGTAACTGAGATATTCAATAACCTTTCCAATAAATCTTCCTTTTGGCTTAAGTTAGTATGATTCAGAGTTTTTTCTTTTTCAACCAGCAAGATCTGACTAATGTAGCATGGGAATGAAATAATGTCACTGTGGAAATAAACTTGGTCTCCTTTAATATAAGAAAATGCATATACGTAAATACTTTAATATTAATAACATACACTTTTTACTCACCTAATAACTGTCAGTATCTCTTGGTATATAATAATACAAATTGTGAACCACTGCCTTAAAGAAGAGACAAAGAGAGAAAGTTCTGTAGGAGACTGAGGGAGGAGGAGTGTGATCATATGTTTCAGGTATGGGGTATTTATTACCCAAGCAAATTCTTGCCACAGTCCAGCTTGGCTTAGTGCTCAGGCTCATTCTTCTGCCACGCCCTGTTGGCTTCAGCTCTATAAGGAGGCATGTAAGTCCTGCCTCTTTGCCTCCATTTGTTGCTCTTGTTACTTTTTCAGTAACCTGATCTCTGCCTGCAGCTCTCATTGCCTAGATGGTTTCCAAATGATTCTTTTATCACTGATCCTTCCTTGTCCAGAAGAGAAGACAAGATGGAAAGAAAGATCATACTGCATCTCTTTTGCCCACTGTGTAAGACTGTCTCCAACCCGCCCCCTGATGGTTTCCTCCAATCAAGATCAGTCTCTTTTGTGAACATGCAGTTAGTCACCCACAAAATGCCTTTGAGTCCTGCCAGTAACTGAGAACTGTCTGCACAGATTTCTCAGGATAACTAATTAAGTTTGAATTTCCCCAATGTCAGAGTCCACGGCAATATTTTTTTTTCTGTTCTTAATAAAAACACTTTGAATCCTCATTGTCACACTTTGAGCCTGATAGCATGATAGTTGGTGCCCAGCCTGCCGTCAGGCCCTGGTCTTCCCCACAGGGAGTAAGAGGGTGCCAGAATTGCCTGCCTTCCTGAGACCTCTAGCCCACTCTGCTGCTCTCATTGTGGTTTCCCCCATCTTCTTCACAACTTTTATCTCCAATTCACACTTCTAGTACTGCTATGATCCATTTTATATTCATCTACTTCTCTATTTTATTTGCCTTTTTATCAAATTGTGTCCAGGTTCTTGTGTTCTGCTCTAACCTCCTTAGAGAGATGACACCACAGGCACCTGGGGGGTGTATTCTGGCCAAAGATTTAGATAAGTGTGAGGAAACAACCTGTGACTGGGTTAAGCATGTGTCACACACACAATTTAGAAACAGAACTGATTGGTGGCATCACTGTCTCCGGTTGGGGAGAGATTTCAGTATCCCCAGTGGGTTCCACTGGTCAGGAAAGTACAAGCCTGTGAAGGAGGTGCAGAGATGATTTACCCAGGCTTCAGACGCTCTCAGGATCTGAGCTTTGCAAACAAATCATGTCTTGCTAGAGGTTCCTAGCTCCATGCAGACACAATGGCGGAGGTGGCGTTGCGAACACCCCAAAGAGTTTTCCTCCAAATTCTAAGGGCTAAGAGCTCCCAAATATGGGCCCTCGCATGGGACTCAACTCATCACCTGAGCCCCAAGAGGTGAGGTTGGTGGTTTGTCTTGTTTTTGACAGCAGCTGAGATCAACAGGACTGATGAGAAAAGGTGGAAAGGACTGGTGAGAAAGGCTCTGTCGTGGTGTGTTCCAGAAAAAGGAGTGCTTGTTGCCCTGAAGCTGAACCTGACCAATTACAAGGAAGGGGAGAGAAGGAATCAGGATGCTGAAAGAGAGAGGAGAGTCTGGATCTGGAAGCAGGAGTTTGCAGCGGGCTTCTGAGCAGCTTTTCTACTGGTGGTCAAGAGGATAATTCCCTGGCATTCTGACTGCCCATTGAATGGACCCATATTTCCCAATGCAGATTTTTATGTGTGCCCAGAGGATTCTCCCCATCTCTAGGATAGGGCAAAGAGCTAGAGCAGGGGGATAACCTGGCTCAATTTCATACCTCATGTTTTGCAAAGTTCCATCATGTTGCATCATCACAAGCTCCTCTCAAAGAAGGGAGATGAAGGCCATTATTCCCAGCTCACGGAAAAACAAGTAGAGGCCAAGAGCACATATGTTTTTTTTCTCTCTTGTGGAAACAACTGAGTGTAAGTGCCTACAATGTTTGATTCAGCTTTCATTAAAACTCGATATCTGCCAGTGGGCAGGAAGTTTTCATAGGGACCTTAAGAAAATGAGAAGCTCTTGAATATATACATATTTATTTTCAAAAAATATGTATATTTGAAAATGCAAATCAATGAATAAATGTTCATTCAGAAAGATAAGTGTAGTGAATATATACTACTTTCAAAAGGTTTAAATTAATCTGTGTTTCATCATAAAGTTTGAGTTTCTATATAAGTTTCTTTATTGAAAATAGCAAAGACTAGCTTCCTTATGCTATTAAATTTTCAATAGTTCCAAGGCCAGTTGATTTAAAACTGGTATCCTTGAAAAATGTTCATATTCACTTAGAATGTTAGAGCATTTACTGTAAAACATTGAATTTGTTTCTTTAAAGTTGTAATTTATGACTGCTACAGGAAGTTGATCTTATTCACCAACCTTGTGATAATTAACCAGTGTCTATGACCTTATCAATCAAATTATAATGAACTCAACCAGTATAAAACATTCTCTTTAGAATTGGGAACGAACCTATGGGCTTTTCTCTTTGAAAACGTTATCTTACAAGTAAAAAGTAAGAATGTCTGGTAAGTTAATTTTCAAACACACACAGAATCTTAATTTTCCACAATGTCAAGATACTTTCCACTCCTGGGCCCAAGAGTTTTGACTTCCTCCTGCTCTTCTGGCTCACCAGTTTCCCCAGGAAGTTTCCCCCTTCTCTACTCAGAGAGCCCTGCCTCTGCATTCCCATGACATTCTCTGCTTGTCTCTTATGACTTTATGAAGTCAGATTGAGGTGCACTGTTTTCTCCCTCACTGTTAGAACCCATAGCGAAGGTGTCCTTGGGATCTTTGTATCCTGTGCACAATGTCTGATGGCCAAACAATCATCGAACTGCAGTGGGAGCAGTGTCAGAACTTCTTGGTACAGTACTCTTCCCATTCCTGCCGCAAATTGACTCTTGAGTTTACAGCTCCTGAGGCAGAAGTGTGAAGGGTGTGCAAGCATGTGTGTGTGTGTGTGTGTGTGTGTGTGTATGAGAGAGAGAGAGAGAGAGAGAGAGAGAAAGAGAAAGAGAAAGAGAAAGAGAAAGTCTTCTTTGATTAAGACCAGATCTTCAGTAAGATGAGCTGACCAGGGCACTTAGTGACCATCAGTGGCTAATGAGATTTGGTGGGATGAACTTTTCTAATCTTAGAGTTTCATTGTAGGCACACTGGTTGCTACTCTCTTATCTATCAACAGGTTTCCATATCACTGCTGCTTACCATTTATTGAGTACATACTGTGCTCTGGGCCACATTCTAGGTTATTGACATATATTTTAATTTAAAAGCTCTACCCTTGCTACTTAAAAGGCTAGGTTAACTGGTAGAGCCTTAATGAAACACATTAGCAGACTCAAACTTCATTCAAGCCTTCATTTCCACTTCCTGCCCATCGACCCTACTATCAATGACTAATATGCCCTTTTTCTCCCTGCCTCAATTTGTCTTTCTGTAGAGCTATTAATGAGCAAGGAGAGGCCATAGGAGGCTGTTAGGGAGGACTAAGAAGAGGACATGGAGGAGGGGGAGGGGTCAGCAGTCAAGGGCGTGGGTACTCGACAAACCAGGTCATTCATCTTGCATGTCCCCGAGTGGGTGTCCCAATTACTTAAGGAATTTTAGGTTCAAAGATCTGTCAAGACACATTTTTTCTAAAGAACCAGCAGTATGCCCTATATCTGTCTTGTTTCTCGGCAGGAGATAATGATGTATGGTGCATAAATCTTTGCAGAGTGCCAATTAATGCCTGGACTGCTTCTTTGAAGTGATGTGAGGACTGATTCCTCAGGCTGGCTTCTGCTTAGAAGCCAGGGGAGGGGCTTCTCCTTTGGCTCTGTGAGCTCCAGTCAGCTGAGAGTCAGGGCTGGAGAAATGCTGCTTTTTCAGGCCACTGGTTTCCTGGGCAAACCTGCCCTGTCAGTAGCAAGGGAAGCCATGTTGGGTTTTAGTTATAGTTATGGGGAAAGACCTTATTAATCAAAAGCCTAATCAGCTGGCCCTGGGATATGATGGTGAGGGTGACCAAATAATTTATTGTCCAATCTAGGATACTTTGAGTCTGAAAAGAGAGCACTATTAATAATTATGTCAGGAGAACAGGTGTAAATCGGGACTGTCCCAGACAAACCAGGACATATGGTTACCTAAGGTAATATATTAACTTTATCAATTAATTCTTAGAGGTCTGTGGAATAGGCTTACTCCACATATCATGTTCTTCAGAGGAAAAAAGTTCTGTCAACCTCCTATGTGCTTCTGCTCTCTGTGTAGACCATATATATGGTATTTTATAGGCAGATGCTTTGAAAGAATAAACGGTTTGGAAGCCAGATAAACCTGAGTTTGTGTCTCAGCCCTGCCATTTGTTAACACATATGGTAGACAGCTGCACTGGTTTTTCCAAGACTGTCCCAGTTTTAGCAATGAAAGTTTCATGACCCAGGAAGCCCTTGACTCCCAGGCAAACTGGAACCATTGGTCACTCTATTTAGCACCTCTTTAAGCATGGTCTGTGGGCATGGAAAGCTGTAAGTGGTCAAATCTAGGATTTATCCACAGTGTGGGCCACCTGAATAGAGCAGCAATGGGGGGCTGGTGCTGGAAGTGCCAGTGATGGGGATGCAGAGGCAGGGGAGAGGGCCTCTGCAGGGGTGGCTGTGCAAAAGAGAGGAGATCTAAGAGTTTTATTGGTCAAGTGAAGTGTTGGTAGTAAAGACAGAAGTAAAATAAAGAGGAGAGTGGCCACAATAATGGCCAAGAAAGAGAGCTGGAAAGGCAGCTAAAGTGGAGGCCAGGGAAATGGATGGACACTAGCTAAAATTGTATATGAGAATCCCCCCTCTCTGCTTTTAGGTCATCCATGAGACATAGAAAGAAGGACTGAGTTTGTGTTATCTGGCAAGAAGATCCAATAAGTAAGTGAATCAGGGCTCAACTACTACAGTGACACCCAGCAATGGGGTTCAGAATATAAGTAAAGTTCCTTGTAGGGTGGCTTTTTATTTATTTATTTATTTATTTATTTATTTATTTTTGTGGGTACCAGGGTTCAACCTCAGGACCTCATGTGCCAGCAGGCGCCCGTGCCCCTGAGCGATATCACTGGCCCTTTTTTCATATGTGGGTTCTGAGAGTCGAACTCATGACCTCGCTCTTACCAGGCAGGCACTTATGCCACTGAGCTATCTCACCGGCCCCTAGGGTGGCTTTTTAAATAGTTTCTCAGTAAAAGTGAATTTGTTTTCCTTTCCATCTTCTCCTACCCAAGGCAATGTTCTTCCCATCTTTGGAGGCATGCTGTTTTCTCTAAAAAACAAATGAGATAAGCGATGAAGAAAGAATGCAAGTGTTGAAACAACAGCAATAGCAACCATGATCACAGCAAAACTTGCTATAACTTCAGGTAGATGAAGCCAGTAAAAATAATCCTTTGTCTGTTTTATGCTTCTGCTCTCTTACCTGTCCATCCACCCACCATTCACCGTCCAACATCCACCATCCACCATCCATCCATCCATCCATCCATCCATCCCTATCTACTATCTATCTATCTATCTATCTATCTATCTATCTATCCATCTATCTATATCTATCATCTATCTATCTGTTTATCTATCATCTATCTATCTATCTATCTATCTATCTATCTATCTATCTATCTATCATCTATCTTCTATCTATCTTCTATAGTTAGATGTGGTATGGGTGTGAATTTTAGAAGCAACTTTAATAGGCTATGTGCTATGTGTGAGGATAAAATTATGATCCAGGATGTACCAGCAAGGCCACTGCAGCCTGCGAGAACATCAGAAGAATTTCTAGTCCATGAATATGCTGCAATTGAGGGTGCACTAACTAGACTGCTGCATCTTGAAGAAAACTCCCAAACTGGTCTTGCCTAGAGGAGCATCAAGAGGACTGCTGCATCCTAGGGAAGCAACAGTAAGGATTCTTTTGCTGAGGAGAGCACCAACAGGGAGGTCACAGCCCAGGGGAGTGATTTCAGGGTTGCAGCAGCTCAGGGGAGCACCAGCATGGAAACAATAGCCCAGGGGAGTGCTTTCAGGGATGCTCTAGCCTAAAGCCAAATGAAGCCATAGTGGGCACACCGAATGTGAGAAGCCTAGTGTTCTGTCCTTGCTTCTTCTGAGGTGGGAGAGTCCTTTCCCCTTCTTGTTCTGTGTTCTCATGCGTTCCCTCACACCAGTGCTGATTCCCAAGTGTGGAAGTGTGTGTGGTGAGAAGAAAGGTAGATAGCGAAGCTGAGATGAGCTGGCCAATCAAGTCTGATGATTAAGGGCCCTTACCAGGTGGACCACAGTGCACAGACTTTCTGTAGGTTGAGCCGGCACACTTTGGGGCTCAGGATTTTCCTAGCAGTAAAGGACAGCTCTTCCCAGACCCTAATCAGGTTAGACCCTGCTGGTGTATCCCTTATGAAAGGTAGAATAAAAAGGAAGAGAAATACAGAAGTAGCACTTTGGTGCAACATTGTGTCCTGAACATCCTTTTTGGGTCTTTTCAGTTTTTGTGTCTGCAAAATTAATCGCCAGTTTTTTACTTTCTTTCTTTTTTTTTTTTTTTTGGTATAAGCCCTTCTGAAAATCCATCAAAATATATGGGCATGTGTGTGTGTGTGTGTGTGCATGCACGTGTGTGCATGTGTGTTGGTTTTTTTTCATGTAACTTTAGGAGATTCATAAACTCTGGGAAATCCATCTGTGTATCTTAATCCTCAGCATTAAGTGGTAAATTTTGCCTCTTCAGATTTTCCAGTAGAGAAAGGGTGGAAAGGGCAGACGGACGGCTGGTGGGTTGGTGGGAGGTGAGGTTTAGATTCACCTGATGATGGGAGTCAATGTTTCCAGCCAGAACCCTGAGTGTCGGTCCTGGCAGCAGTGCCACCTCCAGATGAGTTACTGGAATGTAAGAATGCAGATTGATGAGAGCAATAAACCATTTTCAGGTTCTCTGGGCATGGTGTGCAGAACAGGCAGCTTTCACGGCCAGTGTGGGAGGAAGGACACCTTGGAGACTGGGCACGCGCTGCTGTTGGCTGCCCCTAAGGCACTGGTTGGGAGACTGGCCGCTTCCAGTCTCAGTGTCTGCTGCCTGCATCTGGGAGCTGGGATGAGCCCTGATGTTATGCTCTCAGCAGCGGACATCCTGGGACTCCATCTGACCTTTCTGGGGTTAAGCCATTAAGGTGGGAATAGGAAGATACTTAGGGCACTCACAGGGATATCATCATCAGGGCTGTGTACATACTGGTTGAAAATGCATGGTAACCAGTGAGGTGGACCCAAAAAGGATGGCCCAAGTTAAAGCGGAGCATCTGTGTGTAAGTCTGCTAGAATTTTAGACAGGCTGGAAAAACTCTCATAAAGTTGTACCCCTTTACGAGTTCGCAGGGCTGAGACTCTGGCTCCTCCTTTTACTTTTTCCAGTAGAAGTAGGGTCGTGAATTTACTATCTTCCCATGGACTGATAGTCCCTTCTTGTTCTGCCTGGCTCACCAGAGGCATGCATCTCTCCAAGGAGCTGGCATCCTGATTGACAAGGTGTTGAGATGGGAGAAAAGTGCAGGTAAATTTGAGGCTGGGCAGAGTCCAGGGTGGAAAAGCAGGGGTCAAAGCCAGGGCACAGGGTCAATGTCAGACTATCAAGGACAGACATAAACACAGGAACCTGAAGATAGGGACTGAGCTGGCCTCTGCAACAGGAGGCCATGACACTGCCGCCATAGCAGGACAAGGGCTTAGGTAGGCCACTTAACTTCTCTGAACCTCAGTTTCCTCATATGCAAGATGGGATTAATAACATCTACTGGGCAAAGTAGTTGTTAGAATGAAAGTTGACTATAAATCACTTAACATATTCGTGGTACAAGGAATCAGATCTAATTAACAGCAGCTCATTATTACCCATGGACTGGCTACTAAACCAGGTCCTTGGATAGGCTGGGGAGTGACAGTTATGAAAATGAGTAAGAAGTATTCTCAGTTCTCAGTTTGCTCATAGCTTCACAATTATCACTGAAGCCAGACTGTGATGAGTGCTGTAATAAATGAAGCAAGTGTGGCTGTTTCTCTGGTGACCCCATAATTGCTCACTTGTGGAAAACCTCTCAAGTGACCAAAACGCTCCCAGACAAAGATATTATAGAACCATGTTTCCAATTAATGTCTCTTACTTTGAATTACAAAGGTGGGCTAGGATTTCTCAGGGTCACTGCTGACTGTTTCTCAGGTAACTAGAACTAAAGAGTATGCACAATGACATTCTTTAAGTGTTTTTTAAAGATATAGGGATATGTGTGTAAGAGGAACCTTTTCTACCATGGGCCATTGAACCACAATGGAAAAAACTGAGGAGCACAGAACTAGAGAGTGATTATATTTTCTCCCCCTCCCACCACCCCAGAGAACACAAAGCTCCTTCTCATTCACTTTCGTAATTAGAATAGGTCTCTATGTAAGTTCAACCAAAGCAGAAACAACACCACTTGGTTTATATATAATCAGCTTTTCATGGAAATACCTAAGGCAAGGAGAGGTAGAGAGAAAGCCATGCAGAGAGGGCCAGAGATGGAAAAGCAGAGACAGACAGGGACACACATACAGTACAAGGACTGGGAGATACAGAGAGGCTCAGACAGGAAGCAGAGACAAGCCATGGCACAGACTCCAGGGGACTGGGGTGTGTATGTGTGTGTGTGTGATGGCTGCAAATAAGGGAAAGAAGAGGGAGAGAGGAAAGCAGGGACACTCTAAGCCATATCTTCTGAAGCAAGCTTTTTCTATAAAGGACCAGATAGTAAATATTTTAGGTTTTGTGGACCACACAGTTTCTGCCACAATTACTCAACTGATGTAGGACAAAAGGAGCCAGTGTACATAATATACTAATGAATGGGCATACTGTTCCAATAAAACTTTATTTATAAAGACAGTTGGCAGGAAAGATTTAGCCCATAGGCCATAATTTGCAAACCCTGCTTTAAATCATGCCTCTTTAAATAGTCAATAAACAGTTATGTCTCTCCTGGGTTCTTAAGACTATGATTCTTAGATAGCTCTAAATAATTCAGTATGTTCTATAAGACTATGACTTCTGGGAGCCCATACCTTTATGTTCTTTCCCTCTAGACCACAAAAGCTGGCACTATTTCTATGAGAAAGAAGGAGGAGCCAGGAAGAACTGCATCTTGAGTGGCTTTGGAGTGAAGTGGGTGGTGAATGCCACCTGGACCCAGCCAGCCAGCCTAGTACTGGGCTGCAGCCCATGCTCAGGGCTCTCCTTCAAGGCCAAGAATTCACTTCAGCTCCTGGCCCTGCGTTCTGTCCCGGCACATAATGATTCTGACCTTTGGCATTTCAAGAGTCTGTTTTTAAAAAATGTGGCACTCTGATCCACCCATTGTTGAAATTTTGGAAGGAAAAATAAATAATATGAGGCACATGGTGGATTCATCAAGGAAAGCCCCAAGAGAGGAGGCAAAAAGACAGCAGAAGTGGAGAAAGGAAGAATGTTCTCAAATAGTTATTTATCTTTTTGCTCTTCTTCCTGAGAAGGCTGGAATAGGACTAGCAGTGGGAAGACTGCTTGAGGAGGCTCTGAGATAGACCAGATGTGGTCTGACCTCATGGTCATTGCTGGCTCCAGCTGTCTAGCATGTTTAACATTCCTGATGTTCAGATTTATATCATGCTGTTCCCCTGCAGAGTTCAAGCACTTGGTGTGATACACTGGAAAAAACTATGTTACTTGTTGGGAGATCTGGGGCATCGTTCTGGTTCTGCAGTATATTTGGGCTGGGTTAGGCCAGTGTCTCTCAGTGTGCTCTGAGCCTTCTGTAAGAGGTGTACACACTGTGTCCAGTGATCTTGGGAAAGACAAAGCTAAACCAAATGAAACAAGTTTCTTTCTTCACTGTGGATCACTCATACTCTTTGATATACAAATGTGCTTTAGCAGTGACCACGGTCATAACTACATAGTATGTATGATATTGTCTACCATCCATCCTTCCTGCACCTTTCTTCTTCCCAGGTTTCCACAGCACAGCCATGTCCTATGTCATCTCCCCTTGGGCCAAATTGTGTGTCTTCTTTTTCTTTCTCTCTCCCTCTGTGTGTGGATGTCACTCGAAGGCCTGAACAAGGTACTCTGCTCCTTTCCGTGTGTTTTCTATGCACTCACGCATTCTCAAGGCTAAAACCATGACTTTCATACAGTTTAGTTTACGAGTCTAGCCTTGACTTCTTGCTGGGATCTCTATTTCCAGGTGACATTGCTCTGTGTTCACCCTTCTATCTTTTCAACAATGAATGTCTAAACTCACCTCACCATCTGCCCCTTTTCCTCTCCACACATCTTCCTTAGGACTCAGGCCCAGGCCCTGACTGCTTCATACCACACATCTTTCCCTCCCCAGAAAAGCCCCTTATCTACATATTTGTCAGCATATGACTACCATAATCATCACTGTTGAAATCTATTTTATAGTATTTCTTCAAAATACCTTCTGTGATTATTCGGATATTGTTAAAGAAGCTCTCCCAAATATTCATGGGCTGGAAACTTCGTCTCTGGTATGGACTCATTTTACTTCTCTGGTCCAGTCTGAAATAACACCCTCCAGTTTAACCCAAGTCTTAGACCTTCAAAGCTCATTGCAAATCTCTTTCCTTTGGGGGGGTCATATGACTTGTCCATTCTCTGACCTTCCCCAGCATGTTAGCATTACCACAGAGTTGGATATACCCACAGTCACTTTCAGTGCTCTAGAGTTATAGCTACATCACTAGGGGGAGCATTTATTTTCTGCAGGTCTTTCATGTCCTCTATAAGGTCTACCAAGGATCAGAACACTCAGGGCATCTTGTATGTATTTTGAGGTTGATTGTCATTTTTCGATTCAGGTCTAATTGTTCTTAAACAGCATCAAGAGCTGCAAGCACTACTTGCAGCATCATTCTGAGCATATGAAATAGACTGGCAAAGTTTCTGCCTCACCCTCTAAGAAGAGTGCTTATTTGTCAGGGTTCTTCAAAGAAATTGAATGGCATGTGTGTACATATAGTATTTTGTCTATGTGCACATATACATATGTATTTGTGAGAGAGGTTTATTATAAAGAATTGGCTTATGTGGTTATAGGGACCGGTGAGTCCTAAGTCTATAAGACAGGCTGCAAACTGGAAGTCAAAGTAAGAGTTCACTTTAGTCTTGAGCCTGAATTCTACTGGGCAAGAGGCTGAAAACTCAGGCAGAATTACTATGTTCCAAATTTGAGGAAATTTCATTCTTCTTTGAGAAACCTCAGTCTTTGCTGTCATAGCCTTCAACTGATTGGACGAGGCTCACTCACAGTAGGGAGGGGAATCTCTTTTATTCAGAGACTATGAATTTAAATGTGGATCACACCTTAAAAGTAATTTCATGATTCCACTACAGATGTTTGATTAAACAACTGGGTGCCATAGCCTAGACATTTTCGTCTATAAAATAGCCTTTGCAGGTACTTTGGGAGTCCTCCTGCTGGTTGAAGGCCTATTGTTTGACTTCTCTTGGCTCAGAGAGAACTTCAGAACACCTGATCTGAGGGAGTAGACTGGGACTCCAGACATGCTTTTTGTCACCTTGCAGAAAAAGGCACTGGCCTGGGCATTGATGAATGATGTGCCCTGATTTCATTATCTGTAAAAAAATGGAAACTAAGTTTTCTTTATATCTCACATTTAATACTGGTGCATTAAATAATACCTGCACCTATATAATGAGAGACTAGTAACAAACATATCAAAATTTGACCATGTGCCAACACACACTGTCCAACAGACTTTATACAAAATGACTAATCTTCCCAATAATCCTTTTAGAGAGTAGCTGTCCCTATCCCCATTTTACAGATGAGTGAGCTGAGGCACAGAGAAGTTAAGTAACTCTGCCCAAGGTCAGACAGCTAGACAAGTGGCACAGCCAAGTTTTGAACCCATGCAGTCTGGATCCAGAATCTGAGATCTTAACCACTACATAATGCCATATTTCCCCACTAATTCACAAGGCTGTGGTGGAGAATGAATGGGGCAATTGATTTACAAGTCCTCTGTGGACACTGAAGACCCTAATGGCTTGAAGGTAACATTGTGATTAATAGTTTGTCCCTTGAGTTCTCCATAAGCAACCCTCTGGGAAGGAGTGTCATAACTGAATCCCACCTGGAAGCCCCTAGCACCTTGTCAAGTGCACAGCAAACTCAGTTCATGTGTGATGGACACCAGGGCAGTGGAATGAATCAAGATGAGCAAACAAACCACCACCAGATGAGATCTGTTTTAAGTCCATTCCCTTGGTGAGTGTGAAGGGAAGAAGTCAACCTCTAACCTTTATATCTTTGTGAAAATAATCAGAAGAACATCTCCCAGCAGTTCATATTTACCTGTTCATATTCCTTGATCAAGTTCTTAAAAAATAAAGCACTACCTTTTTTCTGTGCATAAACACTTAAAATAGGGCAGCAGATCTCCCTAGTGTGAGGAGGCCTGAGTGCTGTTTTGAGCTGCTGGGTGTGAGAAAGTGTGATTGTACGTTATTCCCAGCAATAAGAGAGGAGATGAGAGGTCTGCTGTTCTTGGAAAGCCTCCCACAATGGCTCATGCAACTCCAAGCATGCTACCTTGAGTTGTTCCTGGGCTGGCAGACACTCAGTTTCAGACCTTATTTTGACCAAATGAATGCTTTTAGTGCAACAGAAAGAGGAGGCCAAGGGGAAGTCAGGGAGGAATTCAGGACCTCTGTTTAATGTCATGCTTTGGTTTTTCCATCTTCTCTTTACGGTGGTTCATATTCCCAAAGTGATGCTCCTCCAGGCCTATAGCCCAGCCCCAAGAGCAATGGTTCTGAGGAAAGGGAAAATTTCTGAAGATCTTTCCAGGATCTATCTTTCTAGAGGTCTGTTGCCTTTATATTCTAGCTCTGCTTGAATCTTCACCTTCTTTGCTGTTTCTCACTGGACAAGAAAGGCCTGTGTAGCCAATACAGAGGGGTAGGGAGCAGAATAGCTCTGCTGTTCAGGATACGTTCCATGCTGTCCATGGTCAGAGCAGGCCTATCTGCCATGATGTAAAGGTCCAAGATTCCAAATGCAGTTTATATTGCAGCCTTGTTTCCCTCATTGCTCATTCCTTTTTCCTTCCAAGTGGGCAACAGGACTAGAAGCCCACTTCCCACCTGACCAACACATTCTGCGGTTTTCCCAGTCCTCCATTTCCTTTGATTTCTCACTCAGTGGATCACACTGCTAGCCATCTGCTCAAAGCCCATGGTTTTCTTTCTCTTTCCCAATTAGTGAGGTGCAGTGATGTGTTCTTTTAGCCATAGCCCTCTAGTTTACTTCTGGATTCCTCGGTGCTTAAGGGCAAAATTCTATGCCTGCAGCCAAGTAGATTCCAAACAGATTCAACTTCTTTCTTAAAATTGCCATCTTTCTTGTTCATAATGATTCATTCTTTGCTTGTCTTTCCGTGGCTGGTTTTTTTCTTCTCTCTGCACTCTTCCCACCAGCTCTGATGGGCCCAGTTCTGGCATCCTTGAGGCTTCTGCATATAGTTCCATAGTCACTTTCCTGGGCTGGTGTACTTTGGCTTACTCTGGGAGGTGATTCCTGGCTGCCAATGTATATATGCATTTATAGAGAGATACAGAATCTCCTTCACATGAGGGCCAGTTTGTACTCAGGCCTCATTTTACCCCGTAATAGAAATACAAACAAAAGAGTCTTTTTAAAGTAGCTAAATCTTCAATTTTGGAGATACCTGTTCTGTGTTCCAAATGGTTTGCATACTGGTTTGGCCATAAATCTCTTCCGAGGACAGGAATGACAAATACCTGGTTCTTTTGACATCAATCTCCTTTTCATTTGAATGGAACAGAGATCTTGGCTCAATTACACTATTCTTTTGAGTGTTTGTTCATTTCGAGGCCAAAGCATTTCAGAATCTTGCCGGAAACAGTGTTCAAGGGAACAATTTGTATACCCCTCCGTCAACCTGCAAAATGAACACTTTAATGAAGGTTTCTGTGCTTCTTCTAAGGGGCCTCAGGGCTTCTTTAGGTCTGGAATGCAAAGATGCTAAGCCTTTGGGACAGCATGGTACTTCTTTTGCGATAAGATCAGGCTAAAAGTTGCTCTGGCAGACCAAAGGAAATGAGATAATGACATTCCCTCTTCCAAAGACCTTTTTTAAAATCTTTCTGTCTAATCCCCCTAAACCCCCCAAAGAAAGGGCCCGTGCCTACTGTCCTGGGGCCGATGTAAGGAGATGAGTGGGAATGGAAGCAGAGAGGAAACTCATCAGAGGCAGCATATCCTGAAGATCGGCAAATGGTAAGTGTGACAGCCAACTTCTTGGAAGGGGACGGCAGAACTGTAATTAAATTTTCTGATCTTGTTAGCCAATTTCTTCACTCACTGCCCCTGAACCAGAGAACAGGGAGGGAGGAAGGACACTGTTGCATCTGTGGCGGCAAGGAGGGAAATGAGCTTTTCACGGATTATTGGGTTAGTTCCACTTCTCCCACTTTTTAATTTATTTGTCTGCATGTTCTCTAGAGCTGAAAAGGCTCTGAGAGCCTTTTCCATTTTCTTTTAATTAGATCTGATTTTGGAGTCTGAAAACTTGGGAGGGACTCAGGTTACAATAGCAGGATGATAACAGTTGGAAGGTCCTCTTGTCCCCATTAGATCTTTTGTAGAATTTGAGATTCCTAGTGATGGGTTTCTTTTTTCTTTCCATTTCTTTCTCTCTTTTGCTTTTTCTTCAACAGTTATAGTATTATTTGTTATTTCATGTTATCCCATTTTGTCATCTTATGGTTAAAAATTATGAATGTTTCTCCTACATTTCAAGAGTATGCATTTCAAGAGTACGCATTTATTTTCAAAGTCCTCTCCTTCATATTTCTCTTTTGCATAATGGAACACAGAACAAGAAAGTTAGTTGTGGCATCTCTGGGAGGATTAACGCTGACTGTGTTCTGTCTTTTTTGTGGCACAAAAGAAAAAGAAAACTCAAAGGAAAACAAGGAAATAATGACACAGGAAACTGGTCAGAAGAAAAAAAGAGCCAAATGAGGTTGTGTGGGTAATGTGGTTGATTGGTTAAAGTCACGAGCCATTATGTCCTTGGGTTAAGGGCATTTAAGATTCCAGGTAAGAAAGCCAAACAGAGGATACTTGGCTTGTGAAGAATTTATTTCATCGCTGTGGCCTGGATGTGCTATGAGCAGCAGAGGCCCTGTCAGTGAGCCATGCCTGCTGACCTACTATGGCCTTGCTGCCCTGGAGAGCATTTATGTTATACTTTACTCAGGGCAAGAAGCATTCTCCAAATTTCCTCTTGAAGGTATGGGATTTATGAGGCTACAGAGCATGTTTTGAATAGTTTACTTAACATATAGGCTACCCAGCAGATGCAAAGAGCACTGTGGGAAGCCCTGTCAAATAAGCCTCCTCAAATAAGTGGATAGGCATCTTCTAGCACAGCTGAATTGAGATTCCAAAGAGACTCCTCTGCTGAATGTGGGAGACAAGATATATGCATTCAGTGACTGTGGTCTGAGAAAAAATGATTCAAATATGAGCCTAAATTGGAAGCCACAAGGCACAAACTGAATTATACATTTGGCTTTGAAGTCAATCTGCTTCATACATGGACAACCTGAAGGAGACTGCTCCAGGATATATATTCTTCCCTGTAATTCGTAGGTTCTTGAGAACCCCCAGAAAGCCCTGCTCTAGCCTGTTGTGGAAATGCCAACAGGTGACAAGAGAGTACAGCATACAACTTAACTCTGAATCCACCAACCCAGGATTAGGTCTGGTCCAAAGATAAAATCTGATTTTTCCCGGAAGTCTGAGAAGATTTCAGAGGGATTGCAAGACATTGACTTGGACCTTGGGATGATGAAAGTTGAAACTTGAGAAACTGGGGAAGGAGGAAGGGCATTTTCAGCAGAGGGAACTCTGTAAGTAATGGCCAGAAGGATAAAATGTGATAAATAAATGAGAAATTGGAAGAAATTTAGCTTGGGAAACATAAAGGTACCATAATGAGCTGCAGTAGGGAACAGAGCTGGAAGGTAGGTTTGAGCTGAAAATCACAGAGCACCCCAATGCTCTGAATAATCACAGAGCATGCACAAATATGAATTGCATTTGTAATTTATAGAGTAGGAAATGTGGACACAGAAAGCTGGTGACCAGGGAAGAATGGTAGTGATACAAAAGGAAGGACAATCTCTCTGAACTTGTTTCTCTGTAAAATGAAGGCACTGGACAAATAGTTACTTGAGAGTCTTTCTTTCTGAAGCCTACCCCAGTTGCTACTGAAACAGAAAAAATGGCTTACAAGTTCTGAATACCCTTGTTCTAAACAAGTCTCTGTCTTTGTCTTCTCTCAGAATGATGGGAAAGAAAGAGAGGGGAAGGGAGGTGATAGTGGGGTAGATAAGCAAAAATAATAGAGGGTTTCTGGAATTTATAGATTCATAGATGAAGCACAAAACGTTAAAACTGCAAATAATAAATTAATAATTGTTACTGTTGTTACTACTTTTGTTGATAAAAGTGATGCTGTTTAAGTGTTCGTGATGAAAAAACGTGGAAAGAATTCCAGTATTTGGTGCTAAATTTCTGGAGAGGTGTCTGATTTAGAGAAGTGGAAAAGAGATCTTTTGCAACTCAGATTGCAGAAGCCTCTGACATGGCTGGTTGTGTGGAACGTAACTTCTGCAATCCGCGATTTCTGAGCACAGCACAGTTGGCTGTGCTGTTTCCTGTGGCTCGAAGTTTGTCCTGTCTCCCTGAGAGAGAGGAAATGACAGAAGAGCATCTTCATACGACCCTCAAATCACAGCATTTTAGGGCTAATAGGAAACTTAGAGTTATTTTATAGATTAGAAAATATTCCTAGGATTTCAAATTATACCAGGACAATTGGAGCAGTAAAATGTACATATTTGTTCTGTAACAAATGGGTGAGGCAAGAATAATGTCCAAACACTAATGAAGACAAGAGAAGCTTCACCAAAGTGTTTTTCACATGAATGCTGTCTTCATCTTACTATCTCTGTGGGTACAAATGGGCTTTTGGACTTGGGAACAAAGTGGATCAGAGACTCAGGCCTAGGATGTGGTAGGGAATGTAGTGGGGTGGATGCTACATGGCCTTCCAAATCTGTCCAGTTCCATGTTGCCACTCTTAGGCCTGAACTATGACGTTAATGACCTCAAAGGGGGGCATTGTCCCTTTTTTCTGGGGGAGCCTTCTCTCCAGGTGTTGAACTCTTCAGGACAGGTGACCTGGGTGGCCTTGCCCCACCTTGCTCTGCTGGCCCTCTGACTTGGGTACCACTTACAGACAAAGATCAGGCATAGGTAATGGGCAGAATTTTCTGCTAGAGCAGACCTGGCAATGGAGATGTGGTTGAAGAGTCTTAGGGCCCCTTACAAATGGTTCTAGCTCTTCACAAGAGCCAGCCCAAATATGGTTGAGAAAAACTCATTGAAATCGATATGTAGAATTGCCTATTCTATGTGGATATCAATAATTTATTATGGACAGTAAGCTGGATGAAAGTTCAAGTAAGGGAAACAATGATTTTTAACAAATATTAAACATGCAATTTCTGAGTTCAGACTGATAAACTACAAAAACAGGGCTCAAACAACCCAAAGCTAATAAAGACATATCAGGCTTTCATTAGAACAGATATTAGAATGAAAGTACAGCTTCAATATATTTTTATACAGTGAAATATAGTACAAACACTGCTTTCATTAGGGATGGGAAAATAAAATTTTAACACTAATGTCTAGTTGGAAGTTTTTCTACTTCTCATCAATTCAGCACTCATTTCCAATACTAATAACTCAGCTAAGCACCTGGCAGGAGGCTTTTCTCTGCTGAGTTAATACATTTTTTCCTGTGAATCCTCATTTGATTGATTGCATCATAGCAAGTATGACCAAATAAGAAGTTGCCCTGGAAATGTGATTACATGAAGCAACAGTTAAAGACATGTGAAATACTGAGGATGAACAAATTCTATTTTTGAATTGTTTGTGGCAAGGCAAAGAAAAATAAAGTAGATACAAGAGAAGAGAGATTATTAGCAATATTTAACATAAATTAAAAAAAACTGTGCATATTTTGGGGAAGTATTTTGAACTTAAAAGTTCCAATAAAATATTCTTACCTAGCAATGAAAATAGTAAATAAATATAAGCAGCAGAGTTGAAGGTAAGGTAGAGCAACTTCTTCATTCTTCATTCAAATAAATGTGTGGAGAAGTCAGATGCTGGAACTGACTCTAGGGTTCAGGTTCATAAATACCGGAGGGCAGGAGGTAGTGGTCAGCTGTGGATGCCCCTGGGCCTGTATCCATGTAACCTTTCTAAGGAAGACAGCAAAGGTACCAACTCCTGGAATGTCCTTATTAAGAGGGACTTTAATATTAGTCCCTCAACCTACTCCACTTCTCAACATTGTACAGTAATCAAAACCAGCTACATCATGTTATAAGTCCTAAAACAAAAATGCAGTGCAGGGCCCCTTATTGAACATAATTTAAGAATTTTAAGAAAGCAGCACAGAACATTAGACTAAGTGTAGCGTCCTGCTGAGTGTCAGGCTTGTGAGACTGGACAAGTCACATGCCCTTGAAAAAGTCCAGTTATAAATGGGAAAGCTGGGGCCATAATGGCTCAAAGTTTGGCACGTTAATTCAGCCACTCTGGTAAATGGTTACCCATTTATCTGAAGCATTCACAGGGCTCTTTATTTGCTGGTTTCTGTCAGCCTTTGGGCACCAAAAAATTTGGGCACAGGGGAAAGGAGGGGAAATCACATGCAAAAATCATACCATGCCTTGCCTTGGTAGAAGGGCCAGTCATATTCTTCCTCGCAGGCTTCTCAGTGACCCCAGGATCCTTTTTCATGAATTCTCAAATACTGAATGTATGCAGTGCCAAGCACTTGCCAGGGATTGAAGATACAGAAGAATAAAACAAAATATTTGTCCTCAAGAAGTTTAATCTGGTGAGGAAAGAACTTTGTCATCTGAGAAATGGTAGAGTTGCATTTCTTGAGAGGAGGTTGTCATTTTCAAGTAGAGAAAACAAAGTATGAACTCTATACTTTGGCATCAGCTTATCATTTTTCAGTGAAGAAGGTTGCATGGGAGGGTACAAATCATTTAATAAATAAGCCTATTTTTATTTACCAGTGGTTTTGAATGGGCAGAGAAGAGCAAATTGGTCTTAGCGGGTCAGGATGATGGGATCTTCAGAGGGAGGTAGATTCTGACTGAGAAAGGGGCCATAGACTTCCTAGAACTTTCTAGAACTCTTAGAGTTAAGTATGAGGCCATTTTTCACTCAACAGGATGTGGCCTCCACCTCAGGGTAATCAGGGGGGTAGGAATGTGAGGGAGGGTAGTTTTATGTCATAGGTCAATATTGAGAAATGGGCAATGAATTACATTTTCTCATAATCTATGCCCTATCAGACAAGTCCCAGAAGGGAAATGAATCCCTTTGATACCATATATCATGCCTCAGTTCCTTTTGGAAGGAAGTTTCCTTCAAGTCTCTGAGGGATGAGCTTCATGGTTGTTGGCTTCAGAACAGTGTTTTTTACTTTGTGTTTAGTTGTGACAGACTTTTTCTTTTCCCTTCTGTGAATCTTAACTACAACACAACAGATTTCTTTTGGGTATGGTTGAAAACATTCTGATTTTCATCTTTTCTGTAAATATTTTGAAGATGAGTAAAGACAATCTTTAGATGCTGCTCTTTGAAATATTCTTCTCAAACTGTGTTTATAGCATATTAAACTAAATAAACCTCCTAAAGACACAGATGTTGGTTTACTATCTCAATAATGTCAAATTAGAATGGTCCAGTAGTAGGCTAGAAAATAGTATATGTGGTTGGTTTGCTGCACAGTCTGGTCTCAATGGGGATCTCAGCGAACAACAAACCCATCCATTCATCCACAGTTTGATATGACACGTCGATTTGTTTTTCTTTGGTCCTTAGATGGAATTTTGAGTAAATTTCAGAATTTTTTAGGGTCATTCTCTGATGATAAAATGTCTTCTGATCAGTTCCAGTTTTAAGAAGCTCTCATTTCAATAATGAAAAAATCTGTCCAGTGCCATAATTGTGTAACTCCATGCCTGAATCAAGCTTAAAGCATCTGTCCCCTCTCTGAGCACTCCCAGGATGTTTTGGACCAGGAAGCTTGAAATAGGGGAAAGGGTGCCAACTGCTTCTTTTCTCCTTGGATTACTGGGTTGTTAATATTATTATTTGGATTGGATTATTGATCTTCCCTCTGCTGTGTGTTTTTTCTGTGTTTTAGAATGGACAGGGTGTACTTTGCTACCTCACTGATTTTGGACTTGGCCAATGAAGTGATGGTAGTTAGACAAAAGCAGAGCTTACTAAGCACCTGAGTGGTTTGGCTTTTACTCTTGTGATGGCCGCAACAAGATCATGCTTCAGGTGGCCACTGTCCCTTCAGTCAGAACACAGGCAGATCTGCTTTAATGATACCCACAGCATGTCCCACAGAAGCACTGAGTGCTATACTTTGGAATGTGAAGATTATTGGCAGCAAGTGTTTTCTAAATTTGGGACCTCAGGAAGAGTTAAGACAAAAATAGTTCAATTTTTATATCCTGATGCACAATATATATTTTCTACTCTGAAACTGAGAAAAAGCATAGAACCCTACTGTGTTATAATTTATGTGAAGCACTTTGCACATAAGAAGCAATAAACAGAAACTTACTTTATTAGTATTATTAGTTGATATTTTTTCTGTTGGAACTGAAATACCCAAAGACTTCAAAATTACTATTTCAATCTTCACTTCTCAATGATGCCCACCCTAGCCACCCCATGTACAATTCAACCCTCCTCATGATAGTCCCTATTTTCTTTATCTGCTGTATTTTTCCTTATAAAATTTTGAACATCTAAAACACTATAGTTATTTGTTTATTGCCAGGCTATTCTCATTAGAACATGGACTGTCACATCCTTTTTACACAGTCATTGGTTTAGGGATGGTCATGTGATCCAGTCAGAGTCAATAGGAAAAAATGAGACTTAGCTGGAATATTGAGAGTCAAGCACATTCTTTCTCCACTGGTCATGAGGCTGAGGATGTAAGCTTGGCCTTGCTGGTTACCCTAACACAGGTGGGGAGTGCACCCCATACAGCCAAGCTGAAAGCTGGAGAGGACCAAACTCTCAAGGCACTATTTGGGCTCCTGGATAAAGATAGGCCTATAGTGGACCTACAGAGTTCTATTTTGGGAACTCATACTTTCTATTTGCTTAGTCAGCTTGAGTTGATTTTTCTGTCAGCAGTGACTGAAGAAGCCCTACTTGATACACAGAGCAACATTTTAGTTCTTATTTGTCTTCCATGTCTCTGCTGAGAGGGAGAGAAGGCTGACTCAGTAGTCTGGAAAGTTGGTTGGTATCCGCCAAGCTCAAGATTACTTTTGCAGTGCAGAAAGGACTGAGGTTCTGGTTCTGGTAATGAGGCAAAGACACTGGCAGGTGGAAAATTCATGACATCCATGGTAAAGGACATGACAGGAGGCATTGAGCTGCCTGCTCTGTGGACATCGTGAGAGGGCACCATTTGTCTGTAAGATATATAGATGGTCTGGAGACTGACGTCAGACTGTGTGCATTGGGACCAGTAGGGGAGATATGTGACAGATAAAATACAAATTGTCCCCAGTTATTTTACTCTTCCTGCGATGGGACTTTTCATGCTTCTTGCAATGGGACCCTACAGATCCTCCTATGACGCCATAGAATCTATTTCTTTCCCCTCATTGATGTGTGCTGACCTTGTGCTGTGCTTCGGCCAATAGAATGAGGTGAGGGGAAGTGACAGTGTCTTCTTCCAAGCTTCCAGGATCTCATTTTGCTTACCTCTCTCCGAACCACTATGAATAAGCCCAGAGTAGCTTCTGGAAGGAAAAAGACCCCATGGATGGGGACCAAGAAGATCCAGCTGAGCTTGTCGAAGACCAGCTTCTAGGCAGCCAAGTCCTCCCAAAGTGAGAGAGCCCAGCAGCACCACTTACCCGAAGTACAGATGACCATATTTGCATGAATGAGCCCTGCTGAGACCAAGAAATAATCATTGTTTACTGCTTTAAATCACTAAGTTTTGGGGTTGTTTGATATGAAGTAATAGCTAACTAAAAACTCTGACTCCCAGTGCATTATCTCTTGAGATTCTAATTCTGTTAGTCTGGGGTGAGACTTATGAATCTGTATTTTTAAAAAGTTTGTATGTTTCTGCCCACAACAGGTCTGGAAGCAATTATCAGCATACCTCCAGAGTGGCAGTTCTGCAGCAGTATTATGTACGCGGGCCCCAGCGTTTTCAGCCAGCCCTTCAACAACTTATCCTGGCACTGTTTTAAGACAACTGGTGCATTTCAGTAGTGGCAGGCTTCTGGAGTGAGGAAGTCCTGAGATGCGGGCAGGAAGGGGCTCAGGGAGTCCCTGCAGCTGGAAATAAAAAGCATCACAGTTTCTAGACACTCAATTTGAACTCTATTAAATGAAACACAGGCCCTTTGAGAGAGGTGTTTGTTCTGGATTCAGCTGTGTTCAGTTCAGAGAATGGCCTGTGGGGACAGGTTTGTCACAGGCATGCAGGTATCTGCTTTAAGACAGAGGACTCCCTCCAACTTGTTTGTGAGACAGCAGATTTTATAATTGAAGGTAAGCCTGAGCTGAGCCTCGCTTGGCTCTGACAAGAAGGCCACATGGCCTGGCCTTTGACTGAGCTCATGAGTGGCGGAGGCTGCCTTTCTCAATATGAGCCGTGCTTGTACTATTTTAGCCCCTTCCATTTGGCCCCATGGCGGACCATGGGATTGTGTCAGGGTTCCCTACAACCACACTGTGTGTGCTGACAAACACCAGCAAACAAATAAACAAACAAAATAAACAACAAAACTAGTTCACACAGTGTTGTAGTCTGTCTTTCCAAGTGGCAGCCTATTTCACTTTGAAACAGTTCCTGGATGCGAAACTTCTTTGTGTTGAGACACTACAGAAGGTAGTCTGTTAACGGAACCAGGAAAAAGGTTATCACTGTTATTTTAGCATTGGTCTGGAAACAACAGCCAATACAATTACAAGACAGAGAGAAATAAGTATAAATATTAGAAAGGAAAAAACAAAATTATCATCGTATGCAGTTGATAACATCACATACAAACCAGCGGAATTGACAGAAAAATTATTAGAAACAGTAAGAGAATGGTCAGGTGGCCTCTTATAAACCAATATGTAAAAATCAATATTTTATCTTTTTTTTATTATGAGGTGTTTCATAACACAAAAGTATGCACATATATATGATTTAAAAATATTTTCAATTAAAATTAAAACTACCCACCATAAATGTATTCATGATGTACTGCAAATATGTACTAACAAATTGTAAAAAATTAAGAGAGTAAACAATGCTTCCTAATCACATCTCCTTCCCTTGATTAACATTTGATGTTAATCATTACCTTGCTTTATTTACAGTGCTGCCAAAATTACATGTATCTCTAATCAATATATTGTTAGTTTTGCTATTTTTGATTTGCTTCTTTCTATCATTAAGCTTCTGAATCATCAGTGTTGATCATGTAGCTATAGCTTATTCATTTTGTTTGCTGTACAGTATTTTGTCATGTGACTGTATACTATGTTGTCAAAATTCAAATACGCATGTGTATGTATACATACAATTGCATATTCAAAGTTGAAACATATCAAGTGTATATGCACATGCTCATTCAATATACATATCTCATCTTTTGTTCTTTTTTGGAATCTTAATGAAATCTATTTTTTGCCTGGATACCATAATGAGATTTTCCTATATTTTTTTAATTAAAGTTTAGTTTTAACTTTTACAATTAGTTTTTAATTTATGTGGAAATAAGTTTTCATATAGTTTGAGTTATGTGTTAACTTCCTTTTCCTTCCTTCTTTCCACCTTTCTTTTCCCCTCCCTCTCTCTCCTCTCTCTCCTTTTTCCCTTCCCTTCCTCTCCTCTCTCCCCTTTTTTTCTTTTCTCTTTCCCTCCCTTCCTTTTCTTTCTTTCTTTCTTTCTTTCTTTCTTTCTTTCTTTCTTTCTTTCTTTCTTTCTTTCTTTCTTCTTCTTCTTCTTCTTCTTCCTTCCTTCCTTCCTTCCTTCCTTCCTTCCTTCCTTCCTTCCTTTCTTTCTTCTTTCTCTCTGTCTCTCTCTTTCATAGCCCACTGCTCCAGCTCTGTTTAGTAGCACCTGTCTTTCCCCACTGATTTGTATCACCCCCTCTGTAACATAGTTACAACGGGGCCCTGTTCTGGGTTTCTGTACTATTTCATTGGTTTATTTATTTCACCTTGCATCAATTCCATATTATTATGATCATAACTTCATAATGAATCTTGACATTTAGGTCTGTAAATGTGTCTTAAGTATTCTTGATTATTTGTACTTTCATATAAATTGTAGTCATTTGTCGATTTCTGTGTGTGTGTGAGTGTGTGTGTGTGTGTGCATAGTGGGTAGAACTGACATTTTTATGGTGTTGAGCCTTCCAAACTATGAACAAATACAACTTTTCATTTGGTCAACTTTTATTTATTGCCTTTCTATTGATTTTTTTTTTTTTTAGACAGGGTCTCACTACATAGTTCAGAATGGCCTTGAACTCACTGTGTAACCTAGGCTGGCCTCGAACTCGAACTCATGGTGATCTTTCTGCCTCAGCCTCCCGTGTGCTGGGACTACAGGCATGCTCCACCCCGCCTGGCCCTCCATCCATTTTTATAATTTTACCCACAGAAGTGGTAAAATTTTGTGAGTGCTTGTTTTTTAAAATGCCATTGTTAATGGTTGGCATCATTTTAAAATTTCAGGTTCTCTTTATTGCTGTTGTACATAAATGCAATTGATTTTGTGAACTGTTTTTTAAACAACACAATTAACAGTCCTGATTTGATATAGGTGTGTGTAGAAACATTTACCAATTAATTAGAGAATGCGTATTTTTCTTAAGCTCGTATGGACTATCTACAAATATGTTTTATGTTATAATTGACATGGCAAGAATTTCTATCATACACACCTTATGTGTCCGTAACATAAGGGCAATTATGGAAAACAACTTGGAATAGAAAACATTTCTTTGGAAAAATGCTGGCACTTCTTAGAAGATTGAAGAAAACACCATAAGGAGAAAGAAAAATAATTGCAGACTGAAATAATAATGCAAATGCTACACTAGATATCAAAACTTGTGGGATATCCAAATAGTAAAGAGGAAATTACCTAAGTTTTCTCTTAAGTATTCTTAAAAACTTGTATTAGAAAAGGCTGAAATTTAATGAGCTAAGTGTCAAGGTTAAGGACTAAAACAGCACAGCAAATACAAAAAAGTAAGGAGATAAAAATAAAAGCAAAAATGAAAGAAGCAGAAAATAGATGACAAAGATCAACATAGGTAAAAGAAGGTCTTTTGAAATGGATCCAGAAAATGGTAACAGTCCTATACATCTGTACACGAACAAATTTAGGAATGAAAAAAGGAGGAACTTAAATATACAACATGCATATAGAAACAAGGGAATAAATGCATGACTTATCTATAATACTAAAAACTTTCTAAAACATGGAAAATATAACTAAACCTGGTTTAAGAAAATAGGAGACAATCTTTCCATGAAACACAATACAAAACAAAATGATCCAGGTAGTTCTATAGGAGAATTCTTAAAAAATTTAAGGTAACCGATAAGATTAATCTTACAGAAATTCTTCTAGTTCAAAAAATGGAACACTTCAATTTCTAATACTAAAATAACCACAGATGTAAAATTGGACAGAGGTAGTAAAGAATAGTAAATTAAAGGTCAATCAGCTCTTGAATTTAGGTGCAAAAAACAGATTGGATATATGCATAAAAATATAGTAGATAAAGTAAAAATTGGTATGTTCCAGAAACTCAAGGTTGGTTTAATAGTAGAAATTCTATTAATGAATTTACCACATTAATAATTCATGGAAGAAAATAACATGATAAGTATTAGAAGAGGTAGAAAAATCATTTGATAGAATTAAAAATTCATTTATCGTATAAACTCTAGGTGTATTAGGAATGAAAAATGGTTTTCCTAGATATTGCAACTTACATCTTTATTTTACAGAAGTCTAATGTTAGTTGGCATTTTTTCCCTTCCCAAATAATGCAAAGATTTTATATACATTAATTTTAATTTACCATCTATGACTCATATATATATTTAAATTGAAATACACTCTAAACCATTTGAGAGTTTATTATTTTGGATTTATAATTCAATATTCATAGGTATTTATCTCCATTTTTATTTGGTTTCATTTTGCCTTATATTTTTAACCTTCCTCTACAGACAATTTTTCTTTTGCCTCTAGAATACCCTTAGTATTTCCTTTAGGGAGAGTAGGGTGGTGAATTCTGTCAGCTTTTCTTCTTTAAATCTTTTTAAAACTTGTTATTCAGGAGTATTTTCACTGGAATTTTAGGTGGATAGTTTTTTTTTTCCCCTTGCAGACTTTGAAGCAGTCAGTCGGCTGAAGTTTGGCTTCTATTGTTTCTGTGAAAATTAGCTTAGTGTTATTGTTGTTCCTTAGAAGGTTTAACTTTTTTTTCAGGGGTTTTTAAGATGTTCTTGTCTTTGCTTTGCACTATTTTTATGACATAGCCAGTGTTTCTTTTTCTGTTTTACTTCCTGTTTGTGGTTCATAGGGCTGTTCAACATATTCATTGATACTTTTCATATGCTTTGTAAAGTTCTCAGCCATTGTTACTTCAAATATTACTATTCTTCAGTGGTTTATGTTGCTTTCTACTGAGAATTCATCTAAACATAAATTAGACTTCACATAATCCTCAATACCTTTTACCCTGTGATATTTAGTATGTGCCAACTTGACTGAGTTAAGGGATGCCAGATAGCTAGTGTTATGGTTTAGATCTAAATTGTCCCCCAAAAGTCTCATGTCCAGAGGTGAGGCTTTTGGAAGGTGATGGGGCACTATATTTATCCACTAATAAGTTGATAGTTAAATATGTTGTTAGGAAGTAGGGCCTGCTTAGAAAATGCAGGTCACTGAGGGTGTGACCTGAAGGGTGTATTCTTGTTTCTGCTTCTCCCTGTTCTCTCTCTCTCTCTCTCTGTTTCCTATACACCATGATGTGGGCAGCTTTCCTCCTTTAGGCTCTTCCACCATGTGGTTTCTGCCTTGGGGCCAGTTACCATGGACTGAACCTACTGGAACTATGACATGAAATAAACTTCTCCTCATTTAAATTGCAGGCATTGGCTATTTTGTCCAAGTGCCAAGAAAGCTGACTAATACAGATTTTGGTATCAAAAGAAGGGCCATGGAAGCTTTCGTCCAGATTTCAAAGGAAGGTCTGATATGCCAGACAATGTGCCCCTGAAAGGGCAATGTGGGCAGTAGTATAAATGAGGCCAAAGGTGCAGTCGAGACCCCAGGAAGTTGGAGATGCCAGGAATGTGGAGTGTCTGCTGAAGAAAACCAGTGAGTAGAATCAATCCAAGAGAGAGGCCATGTGTGCTACAATTAGCAATACCATACTGGTGGGACTGTACAAGCCCTTTGGAGTTCACATCTCCCCACTGTGTGTCCCAGGTGCTAGACATGGAGCTACACAATTGAATATTTGCCCTGTTGGGATTGAGTTTTGCTTTGGTTCAATTTCTTTCTATCCTCTTATTCCCTTTTGCAATGGGAATGGTTTCTGCTCTGGAGCTGGTTGACCATGGACTGAACCCACTGAAACTGTGAGCCAAAATAAACCTCTTTTCCTTTAAGTTGTGGGTGTTGATAGTTTTGTCTCAGCAATGATAAAGCTAACACATCTGGCAAAATGCTATTTCTGGGAGTGTCTGTGAAGGTGTTTCTAGAAGAGATTTAGCACTTGAATTGGTAGGTGGAGGAAAAAATATCCACCCTCATGCATATATGTGGGCATTGTCCAATCCACTGAGAGCCCAAAGTCAGAGAAAGGACAAATTATTTGAGCTGAGACATCCACCTTCTCTTGCCTGGGATGTCAAGGCTCTTTGTTCTCAAGCCTTCAGCCTCCAAGACTCACTCATTATACCAGCGATTCACCCTCCATTCCCAGGTTCTCAGACTTTTGGATTCTGACTGAATTATACAACTGGCTTTCTTGGTTCTACAGATTGCAGATGGCATATGGAGGGACTTCTTGGCTTTAATAATTGTAGGGATCCTTCCCATAGTAATCTTTTTAATGTTATTTAATCTACTTTTATATATCACCCTCTAATCCTGTTCATTCTTTTACTATGAGGAATCCTGACTAATAAATACACTCTCTTCTGTGGGTTTTCCATCCTTTTCTCTCTGCATGCTTTATTCTGAAATATTTTTTCTGACTCAGTTTCCAGCTCACTAATCTGCTCTTCAGATGTTTCCAATCTGCAGTTGAATCCACCCAGTGTGTAATTTTTTTTTTTTTTTTTTTGGCACCAGGAATCGAACGCATGACATTGCACTTGCCAGGCAGGTGCTGTGCTGCTGAGCTATATCCCCGGCTGTAATTTATTTTTGTTGATTCTTTTTTATGTATAATTTCTAGTCCATTTGTAAAATTCTCAATCTTGGCTTTTATTTCCTTGAGACTTTAGGTAAAATATTTCAAAGTCTTTGAACATTTCACCATTTGAACACTGTTTGTCTGCCAGGGAAGCATCAGTGCCGAGGACTGAGCTCATTCCTTTGACTTCTGTTCTCCCCATGTAATCCCTTGTTAATTCTTCTAGTGTCCTTAGAGGAAAGCTGATCTGAATTACTTACTCTATAATTTCTGAAAGTCAGGACATTTTTAATATTCTGGGTTTTTTTTTGCCATGTATTGTCATTACTTTTGTAATTTTTTTAAAGAGTTCACAATTAAAAAATAAGGTAGATCTATACATTTTGACACAGAAAGGTGTCTAAGGCAGGAAGTGCAAAATAAGCCACCTAATGACAGGTATAGAATAATATTAAAAGCAACATCTAATGTTTATTGAGCACTCATTACATGTGAGGAACTCTTCTAAGGGCTTTAAATGTACTGGTTAATTTACTTCTCACAAGATCCCAAAGAGGTAGTCACTGTTATTAGTCCAATTTTACAGATGAGGAAACTGAAGACAGAAGTTAGTGAGTTTGCTCAGGTCATGCATCTAGTATATAATATACACAGGATTTAAATGCTGGCTCTTTGACTTCAGAGTCGCTGTAGCAAACCACTCTATTAGCACACCACCCCCAATTTTTCCACAGAATACACCAAGCCATAATGTAACAGAAAATATACCCCCCTCCACCAGCCAGTATACTTCAGTTTCTTAGTTGCCCAGTTAATATTTCCTGTCCCAGTTCCAGTTGCTTCTGTCTCTTAGAAACAGCTGGTCACTGTGATGCATATCTTGTCACTATGATGCACATTGTATGAACCAATCCTCAATTGACAAGCCATTCTGCCTCTGTACTTCCTGCTTGCTTATCTCATATAAGCCCTAGACCACCAGAAATCAGGGCCTGATGTTTTGGGAATGATCCCAACCAGTGCCCGTTGACATAAAATAAATCTGCCTCCAAATCCTGGGTGTTGTTTCTGTGTTTCTGCTTGCTGTTGCAGTAACAAGGGCTTCTGGTGGGTTTTGAAGATGACTGTCATTTTACATTTTATTCTGTACCTGTGATGTCCAATGTGGCAGACACCAGACACATATGAGTATTTAAACTTAAGCTAATTAAAATTAAATAGGGTTCAACATCAGTTCCTCAATCACAGTAGTTCCATTTCAAGTGTACTCAATAGCCACAGGTGGCTAATGGCTACGTTATTGAACAGCGCAAATGTAGAACACTTCCGTCATTACAAAAAGTCTTATTGGACAGTGTGATTTGTAGAGCTCAATCGTATCTGGCTTCTTTGTAAGTATGTGTTCATGATTTACTTTTTTAATTAAATAGAAAGGATCAATGACAGAAAGGAAAACTGTTTACTCAAAACCAAGTTCCTTTCTTTCTTCTTATTTGACCATATCTCCCTTCTACTTTCTGGAGCTGCTGAGAGCTTCTCTTTCTCCTAAAAATTGCCCCTCCTCATATTTTAAAACAACAAAATATTTAAATCAGTGAAAAGCTCATTCAGATAATACCTCTATGGATTTCCTAGAAATGTAATGGCATCTACATAGGGCTATATTCCTCTTAACTATTTGGAAGCTTTTAAAATATGCACTTTTAAGACATGTTAACCAAATCACGTGCTTCTTAAAAAGACTGTCTTGGAAATATGTTGGCAAAATACTCATAATTTATTTTACTAAAGGTCAAGCTCACTGATTGTGTCTTTCTATGAAATTTAAAATTGTAAAACCAAGGAAAATTTGTTTAAAAGACATTATTTCTATTCATGAAATATACAAAGAATCATGGAAAATTTGGCCTATAAAGAATGTTTTCATTGACCAAAAATAGAATAGTTTGTTTCCTCTTCTAAGTTCTCCAATGAAGTGAAATTTGGAAATGTTTATTCTAAACTCGACTAGACTTCCAGTAACTGATATTCTAGTCTGCGGAAGTAAGATAGACCTGGGCGGCCCCGGGTTGCTGGATGAGAACCAGTAGGGGAGACAATATGGTAATATTTTAAGAAGTTGAATCTCAGCAATGAAATAAACTGACTTGTGATCTGATGAGCAACCCTACCTAGCAGCCAAGGACTTCGAGATGAATTTAAATGGGCTTAGGTGATGAGCAGAGCATTCTTTGTTAGATGGGAAGCTTATGGGATGAGTTTCTTGAATTATAGTTCTTCAAACCTTATGGCTCTTCTTGGGTTGTATACCCATGGCACTATCACTAGCTGTACCTGTCCTTCTGCTTTGGCTGAGGAATTGTTTAATATAAAATATGTTCTACTGTGGGTCAGCTATAGCTCTGCTCTAAATTGTCTTCTTTTCAGAATCCAGGAAAAGTAATCAGTCTCCATTTGGGACCTTTTTCTCTCATGACAACAATAAAAGCAATCATTGCTGCAACACACAGTATCTTTAATGCTTCTACTTTAAAGTGGTATGTGCATATCCATTCCATTTCAATGGACAAGTCTAGTCACACGACCAAATTTGATGCCAATGGGGTGGGGACTACATTCCTCCTATAAGGAAGGATAGCATATGCTGGAGAGCAATAATAAAATCTACCACATAATTTAATGGAAACAATGTCAAATGTGAGCTGAAAATGGGTTTTAATGAAGGTACAGATCAAATGGAACTGAATTCCAAGGATAATCTTTTTCTCTCTCTCCCTCTCTCTCTCTCTCTCCCCATTCTTCTCTATTTCCAAAAAAATATATAAAACTCTAGGTACTGAGTTTAGGTCATAAAGGTGTGTGATAGTGTGTGATAGTTAACTGATTATGTCAACTTGAGTGAGAAAACTAAATTGGATCAGCATAGTTTTGGGTGTAGCTGAAGGGATTTACTGAAGACAGAAGATCAACCCTGGCTTGTCACCTGAATGGGATAAAGGAAAATGAAGAAGGAAGACTCGCTTCTGTTTCTTCTGAGGAGCTGCAGTTCCACCTTCACTTTGCATGTCATCTCCTGGCTTCCAGCGCAGACACTTCTGGCTCCTGATATGGACTTGCATGGTACACTGCGATGAGCTCCAGGCCTTTGACTGGATCCTTGGATCTCTAGCACACAGGCAGCTCTTTTGCACTGTTCCACACTGGACTCTGTGTGAGGCCACTGTAAGCCAAACTTGTAAATTCTTCTATATTTGTATATCTTGAATTTATACTGTTTCTCTAGTAAGCACTGACTGATACAGAGTGTCAGAGGTAAATCACATGAACTTTGTTCTCAACAAACTCATAGTTTATATTAATAAAAGATTCTAAGATGAAATTAGAAGTTGCACACTCCTCCCCCATTCTCTAATGCACACATCTAGCCAGCGGATAAGAGGTTTGTGAATTTGTTCTCTGGAAATATTAACGCTGGAGTCTCTAGACTGGTGTAATGCCAGGCAAGGTTGAAGGCAGGTGTGTGACTAGGAAAGCAAGGTGATTAAGTGACACTTATGAATATTGAGACTCCATTCTTCCCTTCTGATGGTGGCCAGATTTATACCTGCTTTATCTGTCCATCATGCTTATTCAGAGAAAGAACATGAAAAGATAGTAATATCAAAGATACACAGGGCCGGTGAGATGGCTCAGTGGCGTACGCACCTGCCTGGCAAGCGCAAGGGCCCGAGTTTGACTCCCGGATCCCACATACGAAAAAAGGGCCGGTGATATCGTTCAGCGGCACAGGCGCCTGCTGGCGTGTGAAGTCCTGAGGTCGACACCCAGTACCCACAAAAAAAAAAAAAAACAAAGATATACAAAAAGTGGTCCAGTCAATTTATCCTTATAACCCATAAGCTTATAAGGATAGGCCCTCCAAAAGCTTCCATTTGGCTTCTAAGTGTTCTACTCATTTTTTTTTTTTTAAGACAGAGTCTGTATATGTATTTCAGGCTGGCCTGGACTCTCTATATAGCCCAGGCTGACCTTGAACTTGCAGTGATCCTCCTGCCTCAGTCTCCCGAGTGCTGGGATTACAGTCATGCACCACCACGCCCAGCTTGAGTGTTCTACCCTTAAATATAAATGGGCAACTAGAAAGTATTGGTCAGTGGAGTAAATACCTAATATGACTGACTGGAATTAAGACACATAAACCTAAACTACCAGAGGAAATAGAATATCTGAGAAAATAAAAACTATTAGTAGCACTCTCAGAGTTAAGAAAGGAATAGGAGCCAATGGAAAAGTAGCATTCAGCGAACAGAACAATAGCACAATGAAAGCAAAACTAAAAACTCAGTAGAAGGGTTGAAAGATGCAGTTCAGATATTTCTAGAACATACAGCAAAACCACAACAAGACAAAAAATAAAAGAGAAGCAAATAATATTAGAGGATAATTCTTAAGCTATAATCTTCAAATAACTAGCGTTCTAGAAAAGAATAGAAAATTTGCAAGAAGGAAATAATTAAATAATTCCAAAGTGCCCTTAAGCTAAGGGAGGTAGAACCTCCAGACTGAAAGGACCCACCTAGCACCTTGCATACAAAGAGAAACTGACTGAGGTCAAGTCATACTGCGAAATTTCAAAATACTGGGGAAAAGTAGATCACTGAAGTTATGAAGAGAAAAACATTCAAAACCCTCAAATGGTCAGGAAGCAGAATGGTATCAGACTTTTCAACGGGAACACCGAAGGCAGTGGAAACAAGCCCTCAGACTTCCAAGCAAGGATCCTTTCTATCATGAAATCTGTACCCAGTCTTACGGACCGAATGTGCTGCCCACCCAAAGTCCATATGTTGAACTCTAACCTCAGTATGATATTAAGAGGTGGGACTTTCAGGAGGTGACTAGCTTTAGATAAGTCATGAAAATAGAGCCCCATGATGGATTTGTGTCTGTATAGGAAGAAGAAAAGACCACAGTTCTCTCTGTCTCCCTGTCTGCCATGTGAAGTTACATCAAGAAGACAGCTATCTGTAAACTGGGAAGAGAGCCCTTGCCAGAATCTGACCCTGCTGGTACTCCTAATCTTGAAATTCAAGCCCCCAGACTATGAGAAATAAATGTCTGCCATTGAAGTCACCCAGTCTCTTGTATTTTTGTTATAGTAGCTGAGCTGACTAAGACATCAAATCTAACAACAAACTATTGTGTGGATAAAATAAAGACATTTGCATACATTAGAAGACTGAAAAAATGTGCCTCCTATGTATTTCTTCTTGTGTCAGTAGTAAAATATGCACTCCTGTAAAATAATAGTAAAATTTCAAAGTGAATGGCATAGATCTTAGAAATAGGGGATTGAGTATAGGACAGAGGCATGGTGAAGGCAAATCCCAGGGTGGTGGCTATGAACTAAGCCTAGACAGCAACCATTTCCTAGTGGAGCAGGGGAGTAGGCTCCTGAAATAGTATCATCAAATGAATAAACTCAATACCTTAATATATCCCAACACAGTCACACACCTGGGGAAGAGTTGAGTTATTATGAAGTACAAAGAATTATAAGCAATGAAACAAATAAAAAGGGAATTATAGATGCGAGTGTAATTAAAATACTTAGGAAAAGAAAAGTATTCATATTGTATGACTCAGTCAGCAATGGGATTTAAATAGTGATAGTAATAGAAACACTGAATATTGATCTGTAACTCAAATTCAGTGCAACTGTATTGGTGGGATGCAGGGACTGATGAAAATTGGCAAAGATTTTTGTAAAGAGCCAGCTAAATATTTCAGGATTTGTGGGTCTATATGGTCTTTGTCACAAACTACTCAACTCTGCTTTTCCAGCACTAAAACAGCAGTAGACATTACATGAACAAATGAACATTGTTTATATTTCAATAATATCTGTTATGGCTTGAATCTAGATGTTTCCCAAAGCCTTATGTGCTCATAGGTGGGGTTTTTCCGAGGTGGCTGGAACTAGGGTGTGTGAATATAGAGTATGGGTTTGTGATAGCTGGGTTAGTTCACTGATTGGTTTAGTATAGTTCTGGGTGTGGGTGGCACCAATCAGTAGGCTTGTAGCCTGAATGTAATTAAAAGGGAAAAAGAGGGTCACTGCTTGTTGCTTTCTCCTGCTTGCTACACCATGGAGTGTTTCTCCTCTGCCATGCCTCTCTGCCATGATGCCCTGCTTTGGAGCCAGCTGACTATGGACTGAAACCTCTACAAACTGTGAGCTAAAATAAATCTTTCCTCCCTTAACTTGTGGGCATCAGGTGCTTTGTCCCAGCAGTGAGAAAGTAACTAAAACAATATCTTATTTACAGAAATATGTGGCCCTTGTCAGTATACCCTGGACTAGCGGTTTGTGTGTGTGTGTGTGTGTAGAGAAGGAAGTCAGGTGGAAGAGAATTAAGCCTCCATATTTTATAAGGGGGAGTCAAGATGCCTGCAATTGAAAAAATTAAAAATACGCAAAGTAATAATTTAAGTATATTTTTTAAAAATGGGGATGAATACAGAATGTAAATGAGGCAGTGATAATGGGATACTATTTATTGTATAAATATAAGCTTTGTAGAACTTTGTTGATTTCTTCAAACCATGTGCTTGTATACATTGGCAAAGTAAATTAAAAATGAAATACATTAAAATTCATGTGGCTAGGAAGCTGTAGTCCAAGTTTGCTTAGGGTATTAAGAAAGATGATGTCATGAAATGTCCTGGGACATGGGCACTAAGGACACTGAAGCTCAAGCTGAGTTTTACTACCTCCAGCCTTCCTCCCACCCCAGGCAGAGACCCTGAGGTCCACGGATAAGCTGTGTGTCTATTCAGCAGGGTTCTGAGCCTTGACATTGAAAACATCTGTGCCTGTTCACCTCTCAGTGCAGGGCTGTGTCTTAAGGGTAGTGCGTTGGTGACTAACGCAAACTACATCCTGCCTTTCACTTGTGGATGGGCATCTGCAGGTCAAGGCCTTCAGGCATGGCCAGCTTGGGGTGAGCTTCTATTAGCATGCACAGGTGACCACTTGCACAGCAGGTTGGGAGATCCTTACAGCCCAGAGGCAGCATGGAGGTGACCACTAAACATGGCTGGGTGGGAAAGCTTGTGAGCAGGGTGATGGTTCTGGAGCCACACCTAAGCTGGGCTCCACCAAGTACAGCAGAAATGCTAAGGAGAATTTTGGGTCTGAGGTACTGCTGAGGCTCTGAATCACAACAAAGGGCTCACAGCAAATTAATGAAGCTAATTTCTGACTGGAACCATCATTTATGAATCATCTATGCATCATGTCTGTGCTCATTATATAAATTGTCAGCATCTTCCCAGGCATTATGGATGCATTGTAAATTAGGGCTCTTCATAAATAATTTGTTTCTCTTTGCATATAGAAGGAGCTGGGATCAGGAACAAGTAGGGCGACCACTGGAGAGGAGAAGTTGGAGGCTAGGCTGCTGAAGGTGGGAGTGGCAGGAACATAAAGTGGCCAGGTGGGGGTGGAGAAAAATGAAGGGGAGGAAGAGGATGAAAAGGAAGAGAAGGAGGAGGAGATGGGAGTCTGACTGGCCCTGTCCCCAGGTGGAGTTTGTTAGGTGCACCAGATCTGCCTTGAGCCATTAAGTGGACAAAGGCCTCCTTCCAGATTGGGCCTATGACCCCACACCCTTCTTAACTTCTTAAGTCCTTTCCCACAGATCTAGTGGCCCATGGACTGGGGGTCTTCAGTGGGTATGATTTTCTCCTGTAGCTCTTCTGGAATCCTCTGTGTGATCCCAGTGTCAGAAGACCCTGGGGAGACCCTTGGGTCAGCTTCTTCCTGACCCTTCTCTCTTAAACCCTCTTCAAGCCCTCTGGCAACTAGGACCTGCAAGGTAAGGAAGGCTGGGAGCTGACCTGCTCATCCCAGGGCCTCACAATGGCTGCAGAAGGACCTGAGGAACAGTCCGAGGGAGGAAAGAGAAGAGGATTTCGAAAGCAAGACAAAACAGAGAGAGACTGAGGATGAAGAAACAGTGTCCTAGACTGATTCTGGTTAATGGTGAATAAAACTTTTTCAAACAAGACCACTATTGAAAGTTGTGTAGGGCTGTGTAGCCCCTCAGAGGATGAGATGACACTTTCTCACTTTGTCTCAATTGTCTTCTCTCTCTGAAGCCTCCTCCTCTAGGCTAGTGGACATGTGGATAAGCAGTGGGGGCTGGGCAGGCACCTTCCACAATATGTACTTTATAAGATGAGAGCTGAAAAGAAGGAATATAAGGAAGAAGGTAAAGTTAATTGTCCACACGGTTTATTATAAAATTAAAATTCAGAAACAGATGACTTCAAGAATGCTTAAAGGGAAAGAAGGATAAATCACCATGGGACTTCTGCCTCTGAGACATAGGGTGAACAGGTATGTAGAGAATACAGTCATCCCCTAGGTTGTACTCAATAAATTCATGCAAATCCAGAGTACATGTTTCCATAGAAATAATGTGTTAAGTGGAGGCTGGATTCCCATGCAGCCTGCAAAAGCCTAGTGATTCCACCATGCTCCAGGTAACTCTTACGTGAGAGCCACAGTAAGGACCTGGGTGTGGGCACCAGGCTGTCCTAGAGAGAGGCCTGAGCTCCACATGTAGGACCTGTGTAGGAAAGAGAGGAAACAAAAAATTTCCTTTCCCTGGTGGCTTGATTAAACATATCAAACCTGTTCTAGAAGATGACCCAGCAGTTGAGAGGTGGCCAGTCAACAGTGCAATCCTAGATGGGAAGGGATCACTGGGGCCACTCACTGAATCCCATCCAAGTGTGAGCAGTGAGGAGGCCAGCAGTTACTCTCACACATGCATGTGTGTATGCTAGTGTGTGTAGGGGTGGGCATCACATTCTCAAAGATCTCTTCCTTGGACTTCCCACTTAGCAAGCAACTTTCAGTGATGTGGCCTGCTACAGGGGGCCTTGTCCGATCCGGTGCTCATGCGCATCTGATGAGGTTTAGTGAATTAGCCTCTGACATTTCCATGAGTCTCTGGAGGCCCCTCCAGAAGTCAGATTCAGGATCTGCCATCAGTGGGGGTTTCCCAGCCCTTAAACTACCTTGCCCCATGGAACCTTCTCCAAACTTCTTCACATTTGAATGGTCATTGTACCAATATCTGGGTGCTCTGGGAGCAAGGGACCAGCCATACGTATAGGGAACAAAGGAAGAGAAACAAGGTTTGTTTTCCTTTTCAGGGTGCAGGGCTGGTCCTGGTGGTGGTCATAGGTGGTGGAGGACTTTACCCTGCAGTTACATCTGTTCACATGTGCAGGAGCCCCACACCATTTAGTGACCACTTACTCTGGGTGATGTCAAAATCTCCACTCTCATGGAGCTTACTTCTAGTGTGTGACTGTGGAGAAGCATGTGTATCTTGAGGGTGTACAAAAAATAAATAAACAAATGAGTAGCTCCGACATATTCACATGATGATGACTGCCATGAAGAAAATAAAGTAGGTGGAGTGATGGAATAACAACAGAGGTGAGTAATCAGTCAACAGTGGCTTCTCAGAAAGGAGACATTTGAAGAGTCTGGGTGATAAAGAGGCAGTCAGGACAGAGCCATCCAGGGATAATCCAGGGCAGAGAGTTCAAGCTGAAGTGAGAGCAGGCACAGAGCCCAAGAACAGGAGGTGGCCCTAGTAGCTAGGCTGGAAGAACAAGGGTGTGAAATTCAATGAGCTGTGAAGAAAGAGGGGCAGAGTTTCCTGGGTCTTCTAGACTAGGTAAAAAGTACGGATTGTATTATCAAAGCAGTAGGAATGGATTCCACAACCTGATACGTACTTTTAGAGCCCAACAGTATTCAACAGAGGTACATCTCTAGCCTCTTTTTTTTTTTTTTTGAAACAGTGTCTGACTAAATTGCCCAGTTTGGGCTTAGACGCATAATCCTCTATCCTTAGCCTCCCAGAATGCTGGGATTACAGGCATGTCCCACCACACCAGGATTGGTCTACACTTGGTCTACACAAGGTGAGTTGGGTTAAGATGATGATCCTGGAGGTTGGCTGAACTGTCCATCCCCTTTCACTTTCCTGTCTTTTCCAAACAATTCCCCCGTTCTTTATGTATTGTGTATCTCATTTAAGTGTGGAAGGGAAGAACATATTCTTTTTAAGGATGCATCATTAAATCTCCCAGGTGAATCTGTCTTTTTAAAGTCTAGCTACCCACAGTGAGTTTCTCAGTGGGAGAGGTTCAGGTGGGAAAGGGGAAACTTTCTGGCTAATTTGGAGACATGCTGGCCAGGATGGACATTTACAATGCAGCTTCTCTTTAATGTGTTAAAATGCAGATTGCTAGTCAGTATGTCTCTGAAGGGGCCTGAGAGTCTGCTTTTCTAATAAATTTCCACATGCTGCTGCTGCTGTGGTTTGTGGGCCACACTGCGTATGGTATTAGATTTTCATATGTTGAAGAAAGCTCTGATTACTTAGAATGGCTTTCTGGATACTTATTCATTCATTGTTAAGGGGATCAGAATATGTCACCCCCAAATATGCCACTTTGGCATAGGAATTGTTTTGAGTTGAATGCATTTGAGGAAAAAGCAGAGAAGAAGCCCTCTCTGCTCTTCCCTTATTTGCCTAAAAGCAGGGTATAAATTTCCCTGTGCAAAAGTAGCATAAATTGGCTTTCCCCTCCTGTACCAGCATAAGGAGATCAACACTTACCGCTGGAGACAGGATAGCACTGAGAAGAATCTGTGTAAAGAAACCTTACTAAGTAACTCTGATCTCCTGTTAGTTTCTGTATTTGCCTTCACTTAATTTACTGCTCCTGTGAGAGAAATTTTTCCTCCTGGGAATGTACAAATCATGATGTTCCCCTCCTTCCTGTGTTCTGAGAATTGAGCTGTTACAAAAAGCAGCCCCAGATAGATAAAACAGAACAAGCTGACTTCAGACCCAGGAACTGGGCTACCCGATAAGGACTGACCCTGAGCTAAGGAATTTGCAAGAGTTGCAGGATGCGCTATACCGGACCATCCGCAGCCCATATTAGGTAGTGGTCATTACCTCCCAGCCTTTAGACCCCCCGTGTAGACATCTTCCCCAATGAATGTAAAAGTCTGTTTAAACTAACCAATGCTATCTGCTTCTGTAACCGCGCTTGCTGAGACCCCTCCTCCCTTTGTTCTATAGACATATAAGCCCTGCACAGGCAGGCCTCGGGGCCCACTGTTCCTGCGTGTTCAGTGTGCCCCACGCATGCTTGGATAATAAAAGCCCTTTGCCTTTTGCATGAGAGAAAGCTTCTTGGAGTCTTCTTTCACGCGGCGGGCGTCCCGACCCTAACATTTTGGAGGCCCCAGCGAGATCAGGGATTGCCCCCTGCGCTGGAAGGCGACCCCAACAGCTGCCTCTCTGGGTGAGTACGGCCGTTTTCATTTCTTGTTCTTTGTTCTTATGATCTTTGTTGTGCTTGGATCCTAGCTTCTTGGAACTCAGTGTGGTTGGTCTCAAGGAGCGTGAGCTTCTTGATCCGCGTGGCTTATTTAAGTCACAGGCCACTTTCCTTGGGGGACGCCCCAGGATACTTTCGGTCTGACGGACCGGTCAGCGGTGGATTCACCGATTCAGGATTTTTCTTTTGTCTTTGGTGCGGTCACCATTCGCCGCCCATCAGATTCAGTTTACTTCCTCTTCTGGGGAAGTCGGGTACGCCGGCATTTGTCTATTGTCTTGATTGTACTGGTTGTCTGTCTGTGTTTGTTTGGCGCCACTAACCTCTTTGGTTCCACAGCATCCACCATGGGACAAACGGAATCCACACCCCTCTCTTTCACACCGGACCATTGGTCAGAGGTGAAAGAGAGAGCTCATAATCTTTCTTTGGTTATTAAAAAGGGTAAATGGCAGACTTTCTGTTCGTCGGAGTGGCCCTCCTTTCAAGTGGGCTGGCCTCCGGAGGGAACTTTCCATCTTCCCCTCGTTCAGGCAGTTAAAGCTATAGTCTTCCGTCCCGGACAGCAGGGACACCCCGACCAACAACCTTACATCATGGTATGGCAAGACTTATGTGAAAACCCCCCCAAGTGGGTAAGAATGTTTTTACCTCCGGCCTTATCCGAACCTGTTACTCTTTTACCTGCAAAAGCTCAGCCTGTGATACCTAATCTCTACCCTCCCCTTCCTCCTCCAGTTTTACCCGAGTCACAGGCTGATCTGATTCTCTTGGACTCTGCTGCACCGCCCCCCCCTTACCCCCCTTCACTCTCTGCTCCAGCCGCGGCCGCTGCTTCTCCTCTAGTCTCTCCTCCTACCTCGCCTTCTTTGTCCCCGGCTTCTGAATTGCCTCCACAGGACCCTTTGGTCGAGGTTGCGGGCTCTGGACCGGCCCAGGGCACCCGGAGCCGACGAGCCCTGGGCCCTCAAGACGGAGTAGCAGTTACTCTCCCCCTCAGACCACATGGACCCATGCTGGAAGATGGGGAAGGAGGGGAGATGCCAGCACTCCAGTATTGGCCCTTTTCCTCCTCCGATTTATATAACTGGAAAAATAATAACCCCCCTTTCTCTGAGGACCCCTCTAGGTTAACTGGGTTGGTGGAGTCTCTTATGTTTTCCCACCAGCCTACCTGGGACGATTGCCAGCAGTTACTGGGAACCTTGTTCACTACCGAAGAAAAGGATCGAATTCTCCTAGAGGCCAGAAAGCTAGTACCGGGACAGGATGGAAGACCTACCCAGCTCCCTAATCTCATCGATGACTTCTTCCCACTGCGCCGCCCTAATTGGGACCCCAATACTCTGGCAGGTAGGGAGCATCTGACCATCTATCGCCAGACTCTAGTGGCGGGTCTCCGGGCGGCCGCTAGACGGCCTACGAATTTGGCTAAGGTAAGGGAAATTCTTCAAGGGCCTACTGAGTCACCCTCAATGTTTCTAGAAAGGCTGATGGAAGCGTACCGTAGATACACGCCCTTTGACCCTCAGGATGAAGGGCAACGGGCATCAGTTGCCATGGCCTTTATAGGACAGTTGGCCCCAGACATTAGACGCAAGCTCCAACGGCTTGATGGGTTACAAGATTTAACCCTAAGGGATTTAGTGAAGGAAGCGGATAAAGTGTATTATAAAAGGGAGACAGAGGAAAAAAGGGAACAGAAAAAAGAAAGAGAAAGAAAGGAAGAAGAACTGATTAGGGATAAAAAGAGAAATAAGGAATTAACAAAGATCTTGGCCACAGTTGTAAAGGAAATTCAGGGAGGGATAGATGAGGATAAGCCACGTCGTCCACCTCTAGACCCCAACCAATGTGCATATTGCAAGGAACAAGGACATCACATGAGACAATGTCTCAAGCTTAAAAAAAGGAGAGAAAAAGAAAAAAGACAAAGACAGGCTTTGGAGACCCAACAACATCAACAGCCTAATGTACTAGCCTTAGAAGAAGAAGACTAGAGGGGACGGGGCTCGGATCCCCTCCCCGAGCTCAGGGTAACCTTTAATGTGGAGGGGACCCCAATTGATTTTGAAGTAGATACGGGAGCTGTCTTTTCCGCTCTCCAAGCCCCATTAGGACCTCTCTCCTCTAAAAGGTCTCTAGTTCAAGGGGCTAATGGGAGCAAATTTAGGGCATGGACTACCAAAAGAACTATGGATTTGGGTAAAGGAAAAGTTCAACACTCCTTTCTGGTAATTCCAGAATGTCCGGCACCCCTCATGGGAAGAGATTTATTAACCAAATTGAGAGCCAGAATAACGTTTGAGCCTCAGGGACCCCAAGTGACATTTCTTAACCCCTTGGTGAGTCAACCTATGGTGACCATGCTCACGCTAGCAGCTGAGGATGAATACCAACTTTATAGTCAGCCTATGGCACAAACCATACCCCAAGATTGGTTAACAGAGTTTCCTGGTTCCTGGGCTGAAACTGCTGGATTGGGGCTGGCCACACTACAGCCCCCCGTGGTAATTTCTCTAAAGGCCTCTGCCTCGCCGGTCCGCATCAAACAATATTATATTAACAAAGAGGCTCACAAAGGGATAAAAAAACATATACAAAAGTTTCTCAAATTGGGGGTGCTCATACCATGTCGTTCGGCTTGGAATACGCCTTTGTTACCGGTCAAAAAGCCGGGAACAGAAGATTACAGACCCGTGCAAGACCTAAGAGAGGTAAACAACAGGGTGGAAGACATACACCCTACGGTGCCTAATCCATACAATTTGCTTAGTACCCTGGGTCCCAAAAAGACTTGGTATACAGTCCTAGACCTAAAAGATGCTTTCTTTTGTTTGTCTCTACATAAAGATAGTCAACCTCTGTTTGCCTTTGAATGGACAGACCCTGACACTGGGATGTCAGGACAATTGACTTGGACACGGCTCCCCCAAGGATTTAAGAACTCCCCCACTATCTTTGATGAGGCTCTCCATAAGGACCTGGCAACTTTCCGAGTCCAACATCCTGCCGTGACCCTGCTCCAGTACGTCGACGATCTATTGCTGGCCGCGGATTCTGAACCAGACTGTATGTATGGGACTCGAAAATTGTTACAAGAGTTAGCTAGGTTGGGATATCGAGCCTCTGCTAAAAAGGCCCAAATTTGCCAAAAAGAGGTTGTCTTCCTAGGATACACTCTCAAGGATGGAAAGCGGTGGCTCACTGAAGCCAGAAAGAAAACAGTCACTCAAATTCCCCCACCCACGAGTAAAAAACAACTGCGGGAATTTTTGGGGACTGCTGGGTTTTGTCGTTTGTGGATCCCAGATTTTGCCTCCCTAGCCGCTCCCCTATATCCTCTTCTAAAGGGGGATACCTCTTTCATCTGGGGCGCAGATCAACAACGAGCCTTTGACGATATTAAAAAGGCCCTTCTGTCTGCCCCTGCACTGGCTCTCCCCAATGTAGAAAAACCCTTCACCCTCTATATTGAGGAAAAACGGGGGATAGCTCGCGGGGTACTAACTCAGGCCTTTGGCCCATGGAAGCGCCCTGTGGCCTACTTGTCAAAAAAATTAGATCCAGTGGCTAATGGATGGCCTCACTGTTTAAAGGCTATCGCTGCAGCAGCCATCCTAACTAAGGATGCAGATAAACTGACTTTGGGACAAAAGTTGACTATAGTAGCCCCACACACGCTGGAGAGTGTTATTCGTCAGCCTCCAGATAGGTGGCTCTCTAATGCCAGAATTACCCACTACCAAAGCCTGCTGCTAAATAAGGATCGAATCACATTTGGACTTCCAACCACCCTCAACCCGGCCACTCTGCTACCTGAAGAGACATCAGAGCCAATCTTACATACTTGTCAAGAAATCCTGGCGGAAGAAATTGGAATTCGCCGAGACCTGACAGACCAGCCACTTCCTGACGCAGAAGTAACCTGGTTCACTGACGGTAGCAGTTTCTTACTAGAAGGTAAGAGACACGCGGGGGCCACGGTTACAGATGGGACTCAAGTTATTTGGTCAGCAGGACTAAGAGAAGGTACATCTGCACAGAGAGCAGAATTAATTGCCCTTACGAAGGCTTTAGAGTTGGCACGGGGAAAAAGGGCCACTATTTATACTGATAGCCGATATGCTTTCGCTACGGCACATATTCATGGAGCTATTTATCAACAGAGGGGACTTTTAACCTCTGCGGGCAAAGAAGTTAAAAATAAGACAGAGATTCTAAGACTCTTAACAGCTATTATGTTGCCACAAAAGTTAGCTATAGTACACTGCAACAGCCACCAAAAGGGCACCAGTCCCGTAATACTGGGAAACAATCATGCAGATAAGACTGCAAAACAGGCAGCCTTAAGTGCCCCTACTACTTTGCTCCTGGAGGTCAATGCTCCACCTGAAACACATCCAGACGAGCCTCCCCAATCTCCCAAGATAGGAAAAACTGAACTTTTAACCTACTTCCAACAAGCTCATAAGTTAACCCATCTGGGGACAAAAAAACTGTGCTTATTAGCCAGAAATTTACCAACGGAGAATCAACTGTCTCCCTCCCAAATTAAAACACTGGCAGAACAGGTCGCCTCAGATTGCAAAACTTGCCAAATTGTCAATGCCTTTCCTACAAAAACCACCAAGGGAAAAAGATTACGAGGAACCAGACCGGGACAATTTTGGGAAGTAGACTTTACTGAAGTAAAACCTGCCAAATATGGACTTAAGTATTTATTAGTCTTTGTAGACACCTTTTCAGGATGGACCGAAGCTTTCCCTACCAAGAAGGAAACTACACAAACGGTAACAAAAAAATTGATGGAAGAAATCTTTCCTCGTTTTGGCCTGCCAAAGGTAATCGGGTCTGACAATGGACCGGCATTCGTGGCTCAAGTAAGTCAGGGATTGGCCAAGATATTGGGGATTGATTGGAAACTTCATTGTGCTTATAGACCCCAGAGCTCAGGACAGGTAGAAAGAATGAATAAAACAATTAAGGAGACCTTAACAAAATTAGTCAAAGAGACTGGCTCTAAAGATTGGACTATGCTCCTACCTTATGCCCTGTTTAGGGCTAGAAACACCCCCTTCTCCCAGCCACCTAACTTGACTCCTTTTGAGATTATGTATGGAACTCCTCCCCCAATCCGAGACCTTAACCCTCTACCTAAGGGCGCCCATTTACCTCATACTTTCTTAATTGATAGACTCCAGGCTCTGGACCAGATTCAAAAGATCCTGTGGCGTCAACTCTCCTCGGCCTACCAGCCAAGCGACGGACTCACACCCCATCGGTACAACGTAGGAGATTTTGTCTATGTTCGTCGCCATCAGATACAAACTCTAGAACCTCGCTGGAAAGGACCCTACCAGGTACTTCTAACTACCCCCACAGCAGTTAAGGTTGATGGCATCACGTCTTGGATCCATGCATCTCACCTCAAGCCGGCATCTCCGTCGCCAGAGTCTCACTGGAAACTGGAAAAGACTGACAACCCCCTCAGGTTACGAGTTCGTCGTGTGGCTATGGGTGGGGATGATGGGGATTCTCCCGTCCCAGGGAACTGATAACCCACATCAACCCTGGAGATGGACAATGTCTCGATGGGAAGATGACAAAATTTTACTAGCCTGGGAGGGATCTGGGTCGCCTGATTTTAGGATCCACCCTTGTGGTTTTCTCTCTTCCCCTTATGATGAACACCATTATTGTTGGAAACTTCACATTTATATGTGTCCCGCCTCTAACCCCGGCAAAGGTTATTGCAATAAGCCAGGACAATATTATTGTGCTTACTGGGGCTGTGAGACACTAGCTACAGGTTGGAAGCCTGACTCCCCTGACACAAAACTCCAATGGAAATGGAGTCCTACTGGTTGTCAATCTCCTCCAACGACCTACCCTTATTGGAGCTCTAGCCGAACTACATGCCATCTAGCTTTCAAAGTTATCACTCCTACTGACCCTGGCTGGACGGTAGGTCGAACATGGGGCGTTAGGTTTTGGGAAAGAGGCACTATAGGTAGTTTAATACTTATAAAAAAAGAAAAAATACCTAACCAGATAATTGGCGTAGGGCCTAACCCTATTATCAACCCAGGGGCTCAACCCAAACCTACGCCTCGACCCCTAGATAAACTACAAACACTCAACAATGTGATTATGACTCAATCAACCAAAGCTCCCTCCTCACTCTTTTCGACCACTAAGACATCTTTGCCTATTGTTTCGAGATTATACAACCTAATTCTGGGAGCCTATTCTGTCCTAAACTATACTCAAGGTGACCTGACTCAGTCTTGCTGGCTCTGCCTTTCGGCCTCTCCACCTTACTATGAAGGTATTGCTGTAAATAATACCTACAATGTCACTACCAGTACTACTTGTGATTGGAATACCAACCATAAACTCACTCTTCCTGAGGTTACTGGAAAAGGAGTCTGTATAGGTAACCCCCCAAATGACATCAAAAGGACTTTGTGTTTATATGTTCATAACATCCCCACCTCAACGACATACTTAATTCCACCCCAAGGAACCCATTGGGCATGTAACACTGAGATCACCCCCTGTGTCTCTACTCAGGTATTTAATACTTCAGCTCACTATTGTGTCATGGTAAAAATATTTCCTCGGATAATATACCACCAAAGTAAATCATTTGAAGATATGATAGAACACAAAACCAGGTATCAACGAGAACCAATATCCTTGACTGTGGCTGTCCTTGAATCTATGGCTAGGTTAAGAGAACGTCTACAAAAAAGACAGAGAGAGCGAGAAACTCAACAAGGCCTGGTTCAGCCAGTCTCCCTGGTTCACCACCTTGTTATCGGCCCTAACAGGACCCTTAATCATATTCATCTTGATAATAACCATAGGGCCATGCATACTAAATAGAATAGTAAACTTGTTACAAAACCAGATTGGAAATGTAAAGCTAATGCTCATCAGACAACAATATACTTTATTAGAAGATCCTCAAAATAGACATGCTGATCTCTAAGAATAGAGATTTACAAAAATAAAAAGGGGGGAATGTGAGAGAAATTTTTCCTCCTGGGAATGTACAAATCATGATGTTCCCCTCCTTCCTGTGTTCTGAGAATTGAGCTGTTACAAAAAGCAGCCCCAGATAGATAAAACAGAACAAGCTGACTTCAGACCCAGGAACTGGGCTACCCGATAAGGACTGACCCTGAGCTAAGGAATTTGCAAGAGTTGCAGGATGCGCTATACCGGACCATCCGCAGCCCATATTAGGTAGTGGTCATTACCTCCCAGCCTTTAGACCCCCCGTGTAGACATCTTCCCCAATGAATGTAAAAGTCTGTTTAAACTAACCAATGCTATCTGCTTCTGTAACCGCGCTTGCTGAGACCCCTCCTCCCTTTGTTCTATAGACATATAAGCCCTGCACAGGCAGGCCTCGGGGCCCACTGTTCCTGCGTGTTCAGTGTGCCCCACGCATGCTTGGATAATAAAAGCCCTTTGCCTTTTGCATGAGAGAAAGCTTCTTGGAGTCTTCTTTCACGCGGCGGGCGTCCCGACCCTAACACTCCTAGAAGCCTACATACCCTTTCTGTAGTCTAGTCATTTCACAATTTATCTCCCTTTGTTAAAATGAGATATAACCCTCCAAGCTTATCTGCTTTTTAAAGTTTTTCATTTTTTGAAGCCCCACGTACCTACAACATTGACATTAAATAAAATGTGTATGCTTTTCTTTTATTAATCTGCTTTTTGTCAGTTTAATTGACAGGCTCCACTCACCAAACACAAGAGGGTGGAGGAAAAGATTTTCCTTCCCCTAAGCTGGTTTGTTACAATGTTTGTTGATTACTAGACCATCCTATTGAAGGAGATGAAGGAGTTTTCTGAGGGGATAACTAAAACGTATGCTTTCAGCTAGACTTTGGAAAGCTGGACCCATCTGGAACATGGTGTTCCTGATCCTCAGCCAGTGGTGTTCTGGAGAGTATTTGAAAACTGTTTCTCTGAGAACAAAGGTCCTGACTTATAGCATTTCTTGATTTTTGTGACATAAGTTTCTCAACTGGGCTGACTTTCAGCTCTCATCTTGACATCACTTATTAAATGTAGATACAGATAAGAACCGATGTAGTAGAGAATCCCGAAAATTTATATAATTGTAATATACAGCCAAATAATTAGAAAGTGATGAGTTTTTAGTATTTACTAGTTTGATTTTAATATAATTTATTTCCTTATAAATTTTATAATTTAATTTTTAAAAATAATGGCAGGATTTAATGACTAATTCACAAAATTCCTGACCATTTAGCGAACTTTTCCTCAGCTCCATCTTGGCCTGGTTATAGCATGGATCTCAGGTAATGGTTTTCAGGGAAAGAAGCAATCTCCTTGAATGGATTCTCCACCACTGCCTTGGGGAGCTTCTGTGCTCAGCTGTTTCTCTGATTCTTGCTATCAGGTGAGCTTCTGGCCTTGAAATTCTGCCCCTTTTCCAGGTTCTTGTAGTTGGTGCTGGTGAGTGACAGGAGAGAGGTGAAAGATGATGGGTGACAAGGGTTATGAGTTGGGGAAAAGGAAGCACCTGAGATGCATCAAACCTCCTGCCCCTTGGCATCTTAACTATGCTTTATTGTTAAATTTTTCCAGCCCTCTGAGGTAGATGAACAATCGGAGGCCCAGAGAGGAAATGGCATTTGCCTAAGGTCACAACAGCTAAGAAGTTCTGGAACTGAGATCCAAATCCAGGGATATCTGACACTAAACTAATTCACTTAATAAACAGTTTTATAGATGGACATAATCAATAGTTTAGCTGAGTACAGAATTCTAGGTTGGGGAACATTTTCCTTGAGGATTCTGATGACATTGCCTCATTGTTGCAATGCTTAGCTTGGAGAAACTGATTGTTCTCGAAATACCAGGAAGCTTTTAGAATCTTCCCTTTTCCCTCTATGACAATTTTTATTTTTAAGTGTTTGTCCTTTGTAATATCCTTAATTTATATTCCAAACTGAATTTTCCATTTTTTGCCCTCATGTTATAATTTTCAAGAGCGCATGTTTTGTTCTTGGGTGTTTTTCTATTCTCATCTTGTGGATTCAATATCTTCTCTTTTTTCCTTTTAGACTTTCAAACATTTCATTTTCCCCTCTGAATTCTTTCTGTTTGCCTCAGATTGTTTCTTTTGGGCAATGAAGGGCATCACAGATGTCAGGAACTTTGGGGTGTCATTGATGTCTAAGAATGGACCCCTGGTCAGAGGCTGTGCTTTCCTGGGCTCTTGTTTATGGTGGATCCACTGCAGGGAGAGCTGGCTTGAGTTTTCCCCTGGGGATCCAGGGCTCAGTGTACATACATCTGTTGGGCTGTCTGTGTCACCCAGTGAAACAAATGCCAACCTATTGCCCAGGAGGCAAGGTTGCCTGCTTACTGGGAACCAAGCATGAGAAGGGGGCTCATCACCCAGTAGGTTATCCCATACCTAACTCCTCCTGCCCATCACTCTTGCAGCCCATGACCCAGGCATTCTTTGGGTAGACGTTGCAGAGAGCCAACTTGTGACTTCCTGCTACCATGGAGGTGGGGATGTGGGGGTGTCAAAAATTTTCTCACACATATATTTAGTCCATCCTGCTGATTTCTGTTTCACCTCCACCTTCAGAAGTAGCTGTTGCCTCCAATTCTGAGCCTGTCTGGAACTCAGCCTATATGGATTCTGTGATCAAATCAGCAGCTTGTCAGCTTGTTTTGGCACTGTCATACATTCCACCCATCTCCGTCACCACTCATGCATTTTCTTCCCAGCTTTTCAGCTCTGAGAGGCAGAGCAAGTCTTCAGGAAGTTTGTCTTGCCAGTTCTCTAGTTCTTGAACATCATTCTCATGTCTGGGCTCCCTGAATCTTGGTTGGCCTGGGAGCACCCCAATAACAATCTAATAAACTCACCTTTTTGCTTAACTGGCTTAGAGTTAATGTCTTATTGCTTATAACCTGAAGAACCCGAATACCCAGTGTTCGTGGGGCTGACCACTTGAACAAACAGACAATTTAACACTGCTTTGATCTCTTCCTATACCATAAATATTACAAGACTGCATTATAGTTGGTTCCTAGAATTGGGAATGGGGGGCTTGGGTTGACCTCTGGCTTGGGGTGGTGGTCATCAGAGTTTCCCTGACAAGCCCAGAAGTCATTCTGGGATCTGTTCCGAGGCTGCATCCTTCCTTTCTTACTTACCTGCAATTTAGTTGACTGCCTGGCCATTCTATTGCTGTTATTTAACTCTTAATATGAGAATATCTCATCTCTCTAAATAATTCCTCCTACCACTTCAAAGACATAGCTGGCTCAAGATAAAGGAACAAATGAGTCCATTCATTTGTTTGTGCCTTTTTACTTTGAATGTGGATGATTTACCCTAAACTCTTGCTCTTAAAATATCTTTTTAACATCCAAGTCTCTTTAATAATAAAAATCACTACCTGTTGAATGCCACTTTGTGCTAGATCCTTGGTCTTTCATGTGTTCTTTCTTGCAATGCTCTGAGGTAGGCAATATCATTCCCATTTTAGCAGTGAAAAATGGAAGCTCAGAGAAGTTGTAACTCAAGGACACACTCTTTGTGGGTGATAGAATTAGGATTTGAACCCCGGAGGGACAGAATTCAAAGCCTGTGCTTTGTGCCTCCACTCTATGCTGTCTCTGTTCTACATTTGGGCCTGTTGCAATTTAACTCTTTGATGTCTGCTTGGTTTCATGAGTAAAGCTTTATGGAATGTGTTTAGTTTAACCATTCATGCACATAACAACTTTCATATCTATCAACCAGCCTTTCCCCCAAATAAGAAAGGATTACAAAAGACAAGGCTGCTACTGCCAAGTGCCTTGCAGAGAGAATGCAGCAAGAGCTGTTGGAGTCATTTCAGATGGTACAAGGAGCAGCTTATGAAATGGAGAAATTAGGATGGATCTTGGGTACACTTCTGAAGAATGAGATCCATTAGAGTAGTTTCTTCTGGGGAGTTCTGTGTTGGAAAACACATTGCTGGAGTTATTTAAAAATGAACTATTGTGGGGGTCGGTGAGATAGCTCAGTGGCACAAGTGCCTGCCTGGCAAGCACGAGGTCCTGAGTTTGACTCCCGGTACCCACATACAAAGGAAAAAAGGGCCAGTGATATTGCTCAGTGGCACAAGTGCCTGCTTGCAAGCACAAGGTCCTGAGTTTGACCCCCGGTACCCACAAAAAAAAAAAAAAAAAAAAAAAGAACTGTTGAAGCTCTTCAGGGACCAATCCTGTGCTGATAGGAGGATGGACAAGATACCTTAATAGGTCATTTTAGTGCCTGATTTCTGTAAAGACAACTTCTTATGGTACACTGAGATTTTTGATGAGTTTCAGTCTCTACCTAAGTGCCCAAGAAGTTTCCCAGACTGAGCCACAAGTGAATGATGTGCTAGGATCTAGATAACTGGGGAAGCTCCCTGTGGACACAGTCTCCAGTGCTTTTCTCCAGGGTTCTGTTGGTCAGCCTTGATGAGCCCAGGTCCTTGCCAGGGCACTTCCAGGCATGCAGTGTCACTGAAGCAGATCCCAACCCTACCTTGCATTGAATGCTGTCATTTAAGTATATGTCTGTGGTCCCCAGCCAAAGCCCCAAGGCAGCTGGGAACAGTGACATATGCTAAATAGTCTGGTTCCCAAGGAGCCAGAGCAGGCCTGCTGAGAGGCCCATAAAATCTCTCCTGCAATTCTTCGCCTCCATATGCTCCAAGAGGTATTTGTTTGGCATTTGTTCAGCTTCAGGCTGGTGGGTACAGAGGGAGCTCGGCTAATGGCATTGTTTGCTAAGTTAATTGTTCTGTTTGATCTGAGGATCTTCTAGGATGCTCAGGGAAATGAGGTGTTTGGTCAGGATTTTCCTTGGGAGCAAAATTTACCTCACAACTTGGAAAGGGATAAGAAAGGGAAAAACAGAGTCAGAAAAAAGGGAGGAAAAGAAGCCAATGATAACTGCTTGGCTGTGCAAGGCTGAGGGCTTATGTATTACAAACAATTAGTGTACAACCAAGTTAAAGCTTGGTTGTTCTCTGGCTGGCAAATGAAGGAAGAAAAAAAAATACATCACATACCCATATTTATAATGTTTACATGATTTATTTCCAAAGAAGATTTCTATAGTTTATAACAAAGGATACATATGAGATATGACTATAATAACAAAAGATCAGACACTACACTAAGAAAGGGGAAAAATGATCATACTCAAACCCTAGCTTAATTTGGCTAAAAAATAAGTATTAAATTAGTCCTGGATACTTAAAAATAAAGCTAAATCATAAATGAAAACACCCCAGAGACCTGATTTTCTCTGTCTAATGAAGGGATGCATGCCAGATCAGGAGGAGAGAGAAATTATTTCTTGTTCCTAAATTCTGAGGAGATATATTGAGAAGATAATTTTTCTCTATCATCTTCACCCCATGGGGTTGTTATAAAATAAGTAAAATGATTCAGGACTAAGTATTTTTGAAAACATAACACAGTGTTTACATATAAGGTGATCTTGCTACTATTGGAAACAATTTCCTCCGTAGTAATTTCACTTTTGGCCTGGCTTCCCAGGGAAATGGGGCTGAGCAGGATGTATCTGGAATTTCCTTACCACCCACTGAATTTCTTCAGCATATTCAGTTTTATTTGTCTTCAAACTAAATGGTTGGGGGTTGAGGAGCTGAAGGTCTTTTGTGTAGATGTTAAGACTGCAGAGTGTGTTTATAAAAGAATAACATACAGAGGAAATTATAAGACAAGGAGGAAGCAAAGCCTGAGACTGGCAGCCCCTCACTCTGTTTAGTAATGACTGCTCTAGCCAAATACTGTGGCTTCATGTGTAACTTAGCAGACTCTCAGCATTTGTCTTTGCTTTTCATCATCTGTCCAGAATAAATGAGAGCTAATAAGTCATTTATAGCCTTGGTAAATAATGTATGTGCGTCAGTGCTCCTGTGTATTTTACCAAACTCTAAGCCAGGAGTTCCTGAGATGGACATACGGATTATGCATCTGGGGATATCAAGCTGTGCTGTGTGTGTGTTGATAAGCCCACCAGTGATCCTGAGGTACAGGTAGGTTGAGGGCCACCACCCTGGCTCCACTGTGTAATTTTGGAGTTGAGGGACAGGGATACTAAACAAGAAGTTGAGACTGGAATTAAATAGAGAAATGTTTACAGTTCTGTTTTATGAACTTCCTCATTCATATTCTTTTTCAGGATTATCAGAAAAATCAAAGCCAGTGTAATTTGCTACTTTACTACCTGAAGTTGTGAGCTTACAACCATTTCCAGGGCCCCCTCTTGACATTCGTCATATTAACAAGATAAAGCAGGTTAAAGACCATAGGATGGAATGATTTTTGTTCTGGATGTCACTGTGTGTATTGCATCCAGCATCCATTAACCAGCTTCTTTCTGAAGATCCACTGTCAGCTCTACTTTCTGTCCATTTAAAGTGGGACAGTTGAGCCGTCTCGGTTTCAGGTGTGAACTTTTGATGCAAACTCAAACACCATTTTCCTTGGCCATGGCTCTTGGTTCAGGGGTGAGCATGTGACTCAATCAGAGACCATAAAGCACAATGGTCCCTTATTGCTTCTGTGGGTACGAGTATGCTTCTTGCTGGTTATTTCAGGCAGAAAGGATGAAGGAGGCCTGTAGCTGTATACCCATCGCCAACCAGGATGAATGTTTTGAAGTCATTCAAAACTGAAAGGCAGAAATGAATGATGAAAAGAAACCACATACTCACAACATGGGTGAGTCCCTAGATCAAGTTCTTTCTGAAGCTAGATCTTCTTCTGGATTTTTCTGCCTTAAAAATATGAACCTTTTTGAACCCCTAATTTCTTCATGTGTGACATAGTAATGCTCATGGTTACTTCATTGTGTTCCTGTGAGGGTAGAATGAGAATATAGTATTCAATAAGCGGTAGTCTCTTCTCACTCCCATCTCACTTTGCCAACTACTTCATGATCTCATGGGCACAGACAGGCTAAATCCCATTCAGTTCAAATTAATTTAGCAGGTGTTCTTTGTGTTCAGCCACAAGGTGCTCTCTCTCCTCCTTCATGGTCCCTTGGCACCCTGATTACAACACTGTTAGTCCTCCTACCACCAGTCACCCTGTTTTTTGCAGCTGGTTGTCAGTCTCCCCTATGGGTCTGTGAGTACCCAAATGACAGGGGTGGTGCCCACAATTTCTCAAGCACCTTCCACATGGGGGACTGTGTTCAGCATACATACAAGACCTCCCATCTGACTCATGGGTGCCTTAGTCTGAGTTGAGAAATTCTTGGGCTTTTAAGCTTGAGCTCATACTCTTTCTTGGTGGAAAGGCCAGAATTCTTTGTGTGTGTGTGTGTGTGAGTGTGTGTGTGTGTGTGTGTGTGTGAAATGCTATCAACCTGGTTTAGCCAAAGGGAATTTATTGGCTCATATAACTAAAAAGGCAAGGAGTAGAATTGGTTTTTAAGCAGTTTGGATTACTGTAGTACCTTGAATCATGAATGCTTTTGTTTGCAAACAATTTGGTTCACAAACAGAAGTGTTTGTCAAAGTTTTGTTTTTGTTTGCAAACTCTGCAGCAGGTGACAAACATGACCATGACCATCTTTCCCACACAAACACAAACATGGCCATCTTTTCCAAAATCATACACCAAATTAAGTTCTTGAGCTGAGGCACCCCAAATCAGGAATGTATATCTCTACCTTTATTCACTCTGCTTTTCTTCTTGGATGATCTCCTTGCATGTCGTGGTGAGAGCCACTAGCACGTCTGGGCTCTCTCTGTGTTCCACAGTCTCAGCAGAAAGAGAGCTTGCCTCCTAATTCCCTCAAGAGTCAGGATCTGATGGTCATGGGTCTGGGATGAATCACACACCCATCTGTACATCAATCCCTGAACAAGTTGTGTGAAACCCTGGATAGTTCTGGTCAAAAGCAAGCTTCAGATTGAAGAGCAGCCTTGCCCTGAACTGCATGGTTGGAGGTAAGAGAAGGTGCTGTTACCATAGGAAGGGGGAAGGATGCTAGATCTCAGGAAGTAGAGATGCTCTCTTCCATGATCTCACCTTCCCTGTTCTCTGCCAGCCCAGATTCTTCCCTTGGTCTCACTGCAGCTGGGTGTACAATGGATACTTACTACCTAAGAACCTACAGCAATTCCTGGAACATCATTTAGTTCTTTCTGGTGGTGCTTCATCTTTTCAACCTTCCAAGGATTCTTTAAGGCAGGAATTTGCATAATAACACCTTGCAGGACACACAAGTGCTACGCGGAAGTCCTGGTTGTTTACAGAAAAGCTGAGGTTTGAGTCAGTCTCGTACCCTTCCTGGGTTATGTCCATCCTGATCATTTCAAAGTCAGGGTGCCCGGTGAAGCTCCTGAGCTACTGCTCATCCTTCTTGTGCATCTACTCATGTGGGAGACCTCGGACTTCTTCTTCACAAGGGATCCAAGTAGCTTGGTTGTTGGTTTAGAGTTGACACATAGGACCTTCATCCTTTCCCATCACCATCACCAGACCTTTCCATAGACTCTGTCTCAATAGTAAAGAGGCTACTGTCCAGACACTGTAAGATTTTTTAGAAATCTCTGGAGCCCAATTTGGTGCGAAAACCAGTTACTTCCTTAAACACAGTGCCCCAGTATTAAGAATCTGCTTGGCAAATTCCACTGAAGCAAAGTCACAGGGCCTTGAATATCCATCAAATGAATCTAAATGCAAAACTTAGTTAGAGGCCCCACAGGGAAGGAGCCAGGGGTCACGAGGAGCTCCAGCAATTAGAAGAAATGTCTTCTGATGGGTCAATTTCAACTCCTTCTCCAATCATGTCAGGGGAACTACACCATCCTCAGACAGCTTGGGGTAAGTCAGCCTGCATGTGTGGTTATTAGAAAGCTTGGACATGGGCCAAATCTGCAAAGGGGAAAGGCACCCCTTTACTCTCAGCTCTCTTATTGCTATTTCTTTCCTAACAGTGGGAAAATGTGGGTTGTTATGGAGGACTGTGAGGCCAACATGAGAAGAACAAAGTTTCTGATGAAGCAGTGCTCTGACCTCATTCAGAGAGTGGGCAGCCTCTGTTTGTGTTGCTGGGTAGAAGAGTGGAGAATGCTGTGGCTCTGTCTTTGCTGGCCTTGCAGTTTCAACTATGTCTGTTGTGAACTGTGGCTGCTCATAAAGCCTCTGATGCTGTTTGCGTGGTGCTCCATCCTAGAAAAAGCCCCCTTCCATGCCCTGGTGTCCACTGCTCATTGTCCTGCAGCCCCTACTTATGCCAACTTGGGCCTGAGTGCTGTCTATAGCTGAGGAGCCACAGTCCCTCTGGTGCTCTCGTTATGTGTCCTTGTGTCCAGTCACACTGGACCTCTGATCACAGGCACGCGTTAAGCTGCACACCATCTGCTTTGGGCTGCTCTCTACCTGTTCTGGGCCTTTACAGAAAGTGTGCTCCATAGTGCACAGGCATTTGGCGAGATGAGCAGCTGCCAGCTTGGTGATGACAAACCATTAATGCCAGGTCCAAGGGCCTCGCTCCCCAAACACTCTGTGTCCTCTATGGATGGAGGGCCAGCTGCTGGAGAGTGAGGTCAGGTCTTGCACTGGCCTTGCTGTGGACTCAGGGGCTGACTATGAGATCGAGGGCCCTGTGCCACACTCTTGATGCAGGGTCAGAAGTTGTCCTCTCCATTCCACCAACAGGCTCTGGCACTAGAATAAACCATCTTTCCTTAAGGTTACTATTGCCACGTTGCTTTTTTTTTTTTTTTTTTTTTTTTAAAGAGAAGAAAAAACAAAACAAATCAAAAGAAGAACAAATTTTCAAACAAACATAATAGGAGGGTAACAATGGTTAATACATTACGTATTACTATCTTTAAGTTAGTTATTCAGGACACCAGACATTAGCATTCAATTGTCCAAACATTATTGGCACAAACCTTACTCTTCAATGAACTAAGTAAAAATGGTAGTGTATCTATCTTAACCATCTTATATATATATATATACAATTTTTTTCCCTTTCCCTTCTTTCTTTTCCCTATTCCAGTCTCTCTTTCCTTTTGACCAGTTTCTTTTTGATTCACCATGTCTATTGTACATTTTGGATCTTATTTACTCTTTCAGTTTCTCATACCAGAGAGATAATACGATGCTTACACATGTGCTTCTGGTTTATTTCACTTATGAGTATTTTCTCGAGTTGCATCCATTTACCTATAAAAGTCTCCAGTTTATCCTTCTTTATGGCTGAATAGTACTCCATTGTATAAAAATACCACATCTTTCTTATCCATTCCTCAGTTGATGGGCATTTGGGTTGTTTCCAAGATCTGGCTATTACAAATTGTGCTGCTATAAACATGGGTGCACATATATCGCTGTGGTACGATGTTTTTAATTCTTCTGGGAAGATGCCCAGAAGGGGAATAGCTGGGTCAAATGGGACCTCCAACCCTAGTTTTCTGAGGAATCTCCACACTGACTTCCACAGTGGCTGTACCAGTCGACACTCCCACCAACAGTGAAGAAGGGTTCCTTTTTCCCCACAGCCCCTCCAGCATTTGTTATTAGTTGATTTCTTAATAGTAGCCATTCTTTCTGGGGTGAGATGGTATCTCAGTGTTGTTTTAATTTGCATCTCTCGAATGACTAGTGATGTTGCACATTTTTTGTATATTTATTTGCCATTAGTATTTCTTCATCTGAGAAATGTGTATTCATCTCAGATGCCCATTTTTGGAGTGGGTCTTTAAATTTGGGAGGTCTGATTTTTTTGAGTTCTTTATATGTTCTCGATAGTAATCCTTTGTCTGAGGAACAGCTGGCAAACATTTTTTCCCACATTGTGGGTTGTCTCTTCACTCTGTTGGTGGTTTCTCTTGCTGTGCAAAAGCTTTTTAATAAGATGAGATCCCAGTTATTGATTCTTTGGGATAGTTCCCGTGCGGTTGAGTTTTTATTCATAAAGTCTTTGCCTACACCAATGTCTCCAAGGGTTTTACCTATCCTACCTTCCAGCAGATTTAATGTTTCTGTTTTAATATTTAGATCTCTGATCCATTTTGAATTTAGTTTAGTGCATGGTGAAAGATATGGATCTAGTTTTAATCTTCGGCATGTGTAGAGCCAGTTTTTCCAGCACCATTTATTAAAGAGGCTATCTTTCTTCCAGCGAATGTGTTTGGCACCTTTGTCAAAGATAAGGTGGCTTAGTATGTCTGGGGTTGTTTCAGCATCTTCTAATCTGTTCCATTGATCTTCAGGTCTGTTTTTTTGCCAGTACCACACTGTTTTTATCACAGTAGCTTTATAGTATAATTTCAAGTCGGGGATAGTGATGCCCCCTGCCTTGCCTTTGTTGCCCAGAATTGCCTTTGCTATTCTAGGTCTCTTTTGATTCCAAATGAATTTTAGGATTGTTTTCTCTAATTCTGTGAGATATGCTGTTGGAATTTTGATTGGAATTGCATTAAATCTGTATAACAATTTTGGAAGTATGGCCATTTTCACTATATTGGTTCTTCCTATCCAGGAGCAAGGGATATCTTTCCATTTTCTGATATCCTCTTCAATCTCCTTTTTCAGAGTACTGTAGTTTTCAGTATAGAGGTCTTTTACATCCTTCGTGAGGTTGATTCCTAGGTATTTCATTTTTTTGGATGTTATTGTGAAAGGTATTGTTTCCCTAATTTCTCTTTCAGTAAGTTTGTTATTTGTGTACAGGACGGCTATTGACTTTTGAGTATTGACTTTGTATCCAGCTACACTACTGAATTTGCTTATTAAATCTAGCAGTTTTTTAGTGGAGTTTTTGGGGTCTTCTGTGTAGAGTATCATGTCATCTGCAAATAATGATAATTTAACTTCTTCCTTTCCAATCATTATTCCTTTTATTTCTTTCTCTTGTCTAATCGCTCTGGCTAAAGTTTCCAGAACTATGTTGAATAAGAGTGGGGACAGTGGACATCCTTGTCTTGTTCCTGATTTTAGAGGGAAGGCTTTCAGTTTTTGGCCATTTAGTATAATATTGGCTGTTGGTTTGTCATAGATAGCTTTTACCAGATTGAGATAAAGACCCTCTATTCCAATTTTCTGTAGGGTTTTTATCATGAAAAGGTGCTGGACTTTGTCAAAAGCTTTTTCTGCATCTATTGAGATGATCATGTGATTTTTGTCTTTGGTTCTGTTAATATGCTGTATTACATTTATTGATTTACGTATGTTGAACCATCCCTGCATCCCTGGGATGAATCCAACTTGGTCATGGTGTATAATCTTCTTGATGATTTGTTGGATTCTGTTTGCCAGTATCTTATTAAGGATTTTTGCATCTATGTTCATTAGGGAGATTGGCCTGTAGTTCTCTTTCTTAGTTGGGTCCTTCTCTGGTTTTGGTATCAGGGTAATGCTTGCTTCCAGGAATGAATTTGGGAGTATTGCTTCCCTTTCAATTTCATTGAAAAGTTTGAGAAGTAGGGGCGTTAGGTCTTCTCTAAATTTCTTGTAGAATTCGGCAGTGAATCCATCAGGGCCTGGGCTTTTCTTTGTTGGGAGGTTTTTAATTACATCTTCAATTTCATTGGCTGATATTGGTTTATTTAGGATTTTTAAATCTTCTTGATTCAGCTTTGGTAATTCATACGAATCTAGGAATCTGTCCATTTCTTCTGCATTTTCCATCTTAGTAGAATATAAATTTTCAAAATAGGTATAGATGATCTTCTGGATTTCTGCAGGGTCTGTCGTGATATCACCCTTTTCATTTTCAATTGCATGGATTTGAGTCTTTTCTTTTCTTTTTTTAATAAGGTTGGATAAGGGTTTGTCAATCTTATTTATTCTTTCAAAGAACCAACTTTTTGCTTCATTGATTCTTTGTATTGTTTTTTTATTCTCCAATACGTTAATTTCTGCTCTGATCTTTATAATTTCCTCCCTTGTACGGGCTTTTGGCTTAACCTGCTCTTCTTTTTCTAGAAGCTCGAGGTTCACCCTTAAGTTGTTTATTTGCGCTTGCTCTATTTTCCTGATATAAGTGTTTAATGCTATAAATTTCCCTCTTAGGACTGCTTTCATTGTATCCCATAAGTTCCGGTATGTTGTACTGTCATTATCATTCAGTTGTAGAAAGTGACTAATTTCTTCTTTAATTTCATCTGTGACCCATTGGTTGTTCAGGAGGATGCTGTTTAATTTCCATGTGTTTAGGGAGTTTTTGTGGGATCTTTTGCCATTGATTTCCAATTTCATTGCACTATGGTCTGATAATATGCATGGGATAATTTCAATTCCTTTGCATTTACTTAAGCAGGTTTTATGAGCTAATATGTGGTCTATTTTGGAGAACGTCCCATGTGCAGCTGAGAAAAATGTGTATTCTGATGTTGTGGGATGGAACACTCTGTAGACATCTACTAAGTCCATTTGTTCAAAAGTTTGGTTCAGTTCTACTATTTCATTATTAATTTTCTGTCCAGTTGATCTATCTTTTTGTGACAGTGGAGTATTGAGATCTCCCAATATAATTGTATTAGTGCTTATTTGATTTTTCATGTCCTTTAGTACTTGTTTTATATAGCTGGGTGCATTGGTATTTGATGCATATATATTTATGATCGTTATCTCTTCCTCTCGGATTGTTCCCTTTACAAGGATGTAATGACCGTCTTTATCTCTCTGAATCCTTCTTGGCTTGAAGTTCACTTTGTCTGCAAAAAGAATAGCTACCCCTGCTTTTTTCTGGGTTCCTGTGGCATGGAGTATTGTTTTCCATCCTTTGACTTTCAGTCTATGAATTTCTTTCTGAATTAAATGTGTTTCTTGTATACAGCATATTGTTGGATCTTGCTTCTTGATCCATTTCGCCAGTCTGTGCCTTTTGATTGGTGAATTGAGACCGTTAACATTGATGGTTAAAACTGATATGTATTGACTTGTCATGATATTTTCCTGTTGTTGGTTCCCACTCTTTGTTTTTCCGCTTTCCGGCTATTTAATTATTTGCCCTGCCTGGTGGATTCCTTCTGTTGGGGTTCCTATCTCTTTCTAGAATGTCCTTCAGAACGTTTTGGAGTGCTGGTTTGGTGGTCATAAATTTTCTCAGATGTTCTTTGTCATGAAAGTATTTTATTTCTCCATCAATTTTGAAAGATAGTTTTGCAGGGTACATCAATCTGGGCTGAAAATTATTTTCCTTTAGAGCTTGCAATACATCATTCCAAGCTCTTCTTGAATTGAGGGTTTGTGCTGAAAAGTCAGCTGTGATTCTGATGGGTTTTCCTTCATAGGTGATTTGTCTCTTCTCCCTAACAGCTTTTAAGATTCTGCCCTTCTGTTGAATTTCTGGGATCTTGACTATAATATGTCTGGCTGAAGTTTTTTTTTGATCATGTCTAGTTGGTGTTCTAAAAGCTTCACTTATAGGGGTGTCAAATTCCTTTTCTCTTCCAGGAAAGTTCTCCCTGATTATGTCTTTGAACAAGGTTTTAATGTCGTTGATGCTATCTCCTGCTTTTTCATTTATTCCAATTATTCTTAAGTTGTTTATCTTTGAGTCATCTAGCAGCTGCTGAATTGATTTTTCATGGTCCCTTACTGTTTTTAAGAATTTTTCCATTTCATGATCACTAATTGCAAGCCTGTCTTCTATATCTGAGATCCTGTCCTCGCATTGGCTTATTCTGCTACAAATACTTTCAATGGAATTTTTTATCTCTTGGATATCTGCTTGAATCTGCCTTATAGATTCCATTTCTTTCCTATGCTGAGCATTCATGGTTTCTATAGTTTTCTTAAGTTCATCTATTTTTTTGTCTGTATCAGCTATAGTGTCCTTAAGCATGGTCTTCATTGTAGACATTATCTCTGCAGTTATCTGTGAGATTATTTCTGTTTTAATTTTTTCCAGAACCTCATTCAGTTGCTTTGTTGTTACCACTTCAGATAGGCCAGGTGGGTGGCTTTTGGATTGTCCCACCTCGTTGCTCCCTAGGTTTGCCTTTGGTGAATTGGATGTGTGTGGTTGCATCTTGTTTAAGTGTCGTCTCATTTTTTCTTTCTTTAATTCCTGGGGTGATGTTTGCAAATTACCTATAGTAGGTTACTTTATTGCTAGTGTTTAAGATCTTTAGAAGATGACTACTTCTCTGCAGTATCTTCCAAGTGGAGCTTGCTTTTAGGTTTTGAGCTTTCTGCCAGATCCTACCTCTTCAATTCGTTGGGTATGCGAAGTTGCTACCTGTTTGGCCCAGTCCTTGATTCTTTGGTACTGTGCCACTGTATTTTCTGTGTCCCTTAGTCAATCTCAATCATGAAATATCAGGAAGGAAAGATGTTTAGAACAATTATTTCACATTTGGCTATAATGTTAACTAAAGCATCAAACACAGCCTAAAAAATGACAGACTGAGCTAACCAGTTATTTACCACTTTTAGCTGTATAGAGTTGCGGTTATATAACAAAATCTAAAACACACCAGAAAAATTATATGCAGTATACAAGTCCTATGTATGTCAATTTTTCCTTGAGGAGTTTAAATTTAAGATGAGTTAAGGAGGAAATAGAGTATTGGGAGAAGAGGAAGGAATTAGATGTAAGGTTAGAGGACCAAGAGGGATCCCACTAAAATTGGGACACTAGTGCAGAGGACAGGTGGTAAAAAGAGAAGGAAGGGATAAAAGGAAGAACAGATCACAACCACAATCACAAAGAAGTTAGAGGCGCTGTTTACACTCATATAAAAAACCAGAGAGAATAATGAAGGAAAGAGCAAATACACATACAGAAACAAAAACAAAGATAAAAACAATAAAACAGACAGATCAAAAATAAAACCCCACCAAAAAACAAAACAAAACAAAACAAAAACAAAAAAACCCTTCGCCAGAACAAAAAAACAAATCAGTGAGAAAAAAAATAAAAATAAAAATAAAAAATAAAAATAAAAATAAAAAATATAAAAAGAATCAGTTCCAGGTGTTGACTCTGTTGTAGGCAGGTACCTTGTGACAAAGTCCTGTTCTGTGCAGGTCCGTCCCAGTAAGCCAGGAGCGCCCTCTGGCGGGTGGTGAGCAGAGGCACGTACTTTCAGGCAGAGACCAGTCTAGCTCGCCTCCGCTCTCGCCGCCCTTTCACTATCCCTGGGCCTGAGAGGCTCAGCCTGCTGTCTGGAGCGCGGGTTCCCTGCACTGGTTCCCGCCACTCTGGTTTTTCGCCACGCCCCCCACAATGGCGCCGGGCCAGTCGCTCTCTGGCGTGGGACAGGTGTGGCTGAGAGTCCAGTCTCGTTCGCCTGCTGACCTCAGCACACTTTCGTGGGCTCAATTGAGAGGCCCCGTGCTGCCCTGTCCGGAGCACAAGTTCCCAGAGCAGTTTCCGAGCCGCTCTGAGTTTCGCCACACCCCCCACAATGGCGCCCGGCCGGTCGCTCTCTGGCGCGGGACAGGTGTGGCTGAGAGTCCAGTCTCGTTCGCCTGCTGACCTCAGCACACTTTCGTGGGCCTGAGAGGCCCCGTGCTGCCCTGTCCGGAGCACAAGTTCCCAGAGCAGTTTTCGAGCCGCTCTGAGTTTCGCCACACCCCCCCACAATGGCGCCCGGCCGGTCGCTCTCTGGCGCGGGGCAGCTGTGGCTGAGAGACACTCACCGCCGGTCAGCGCCGTTCTCCGCCGCTCCCCTGCCCTGCCGCTGTCTCAGGATCCTCCGTGGGGGCTCCCTGGGCGCCAGCTGCCACCGTGTGTCCGTAGAATTGAGCCTCCGCCGGCGCTCCAACTCCCGGGATATTAGAAGGTGCACGCGCGCGGTCTGCTCCTTCTTTCCTTCTTCTTTGTTGGAAGTCACCCGTCACTGGTGCCGGGGGTCCCAGATTGCGCTTCAGAACTTTTCTGGGTTTCGGGGAGGCATCTCCCCCCCTCCTGCGCTTTCTGGGTCGCTATATTCCCGTGTTCCAATGGTAACTTTTAGAGAGAGTTTTGCTGCCTGCTTCTTACTCATCCGCCATCTTGAGGTCTCCTGCCGCCACGTTGCTTTTTTATTTTAATTTTTATCATTGCAATGCCTTGTAGCATTTTATACCACTGATCACCTTGTCCACCTTAATCTTTTCCTTTGGCTGTGGGTTTCTATTCTGTCCCTTTTCTCCCAGGTGTCTGAGCTGAGTGACTCTAGGATCTGTCCTTAGACCTAATCTCTTCATCCCTCTATGCATGGTCTCTTCCTTGCAGCAGTGTCTTGAATCCGCAGACCAAACTCTTGTTTCCAGTAGCCCAAGGGCCGTCTCTCAGGTACAGATGTCAAAGCTAGACTCTCACGGTGCACACTGGACCTGCTCAGTGCTCATTTCTCAGGCTCGAGACTTGAGTGCCGTGGTGCTGTTCAGTCTCTGTTTCCTTCACAGCTCACCCACATTCTGTATTCTGAATTTTCCTTCAGTGGTTCTGCTGACAGAACTCACATCCTCTTCCTGGCTCAGTCTGGCTACCTGGCTTCAGGCTGCACTCTCCTGGGTCTAGGCTGTTCCCTGTTATAAACCCTTGCAGTGAAATCTCAGTCTTGGTTTTCTCCTCCATAGTCCCTCCATTATCTCATTGCCAAGTCTGGTTTCCTAATGCACAGCTTTGAGCAGGTACCACTCTAACCCTACTGCTGGAAGAATGGAGTCTGATATTCCTAGGCTGGCATGGCAGACTCCCCTGAACCAAGTGAATGATCTTTGTACTAATTCTGTTCTTTATGCTTCCTGTGCTCTGTTCCAGGGGTTTACAAAGTGTGGCCCCCAACCAGCAATGCCAGAGTCAACTGGCAACTCATTGGAAAGGCAAATTCTTGGGCCTGACCCACACTTCCTGGGTTGGAAGCTCTGGAGGTGGGACCCAGAGCCTTCCAGGTGATTTAGGACCTGATGTTCTAGCCCGGAGGCCTTATACCTGGCTGCACACTAATAAGTAGCATCTGGGGAGCTGTTAAAAGTCTGTGAGGCTGAGGCATGAAGATAGAAAATTTGAGCCCAGCCTGGACAACTTAGTGACTTAGGGAAAGCTTGTCTCAAAATAAAATAATAAAATATAAAAAAGGGCTGGGGATGTAATTCAATGCAAAGACCCTGGGTTCAACCCCCTCCCCCCAAAAAAAAGAAAGAAAAAAGAAAAGAAAATTTATGAAAGCATGAATACCCAAGGTCCATCCAAGACCAGTGAATTCAGGCTCTCAGAATGCAGCCAGAGTAAGGATATTTTTAAAAGCTCCGAGGCAATTCTGTTACACAGTGAAGACATAGAACATTTACTGAAACCTGCCCAATAGCAGGTTTCCAGACCCTGTCCTGTGGGTGGGACCCCTGTGTGTCTTCAGTCTTTACCCTTCCTCTCTCTGCTTTCCACCCCACCAGTGCTGACCTTACTCCTCTTTCAAAGGCCCACCCTGAGTGTCACTTCCTCCATTAATTTCTGTGGACAGGAGGTGATCTTTGCACTTTCAGAAAACAAATGTGTAAATGCTTTGTAAACCTTCAGATATTAGTTGCTCTGATCATATTATAATATGCTAATCTTTAGACTCTGATACTGGCCATAGCTGGCATTTAAGGAATGCTGACTATGCTTGGGACTGTCTAAGTGCTTTAGATGGATTAACCCATTTAATCTTCTTTAAACACAATGGAAGAAGAAACTAAATAGGGGCACAGAGGGGTTAATTAACTTGCCTCAGTTCTCACAGCTAGAAAGTGACAAAGCTAGAATTTGAACTATGGGCATCTTGGCTCTAGAATTCATATCTTAACCTTTAAGCTCTAATGCCTCAATATATACTATTGTAGGTAATAAAACTGGCTACTTGAGCATCATTGGTATGCAAGGGTGCTTTCTGGTTTACACAGCAATTGTTCTTCCCAGGAGGCATCTTATTTTCCTCAACAGCTTCATGAGACAGGAGTGACCATTGCTGCTCTGAGTTTTGCACAAGAAGGTTGAGGCCTGGGCAGTTGTCCCTCACCCAGGGTGCACACCAGCAGGGGCTGGAACTGGGGTTTGTGGCAGGTGGTAGGTTCCAAATCCAGGTGTGCTTGGCTGACCAGCCTCCCTGAGGCTCTGTGCAGCGTTACCCTAGGCCCTGTCTACTTGTTGCCTGGGTGATTTCAGCTACACTAACAATGAAGGAAAGTGGGGAGGCAGGGCCTCTGTCCTGGCTGGTCAGACTGCACACAGCTGGACCCCCAGGGCAGGTGGCAGAGGGAGGGCCTATATTCAGAACCATGCCTGGCTGGGCTGTCTGGGGGATCATCTGGGGACACTGGTGAGCCCAGCAGCAGAGGCATCTCTGAGAGATGCTGGGACGCAGGTGTGGAGGAGTGGAGAGCCCAGGCAGGGCTGAGTCCCCAGCAGGGCAGATCAGCTATGAGTGACTGTTAGGCCCTCTCATTGTATAGCAGACATTTCCCAAACTTCAAAAGTATGGTTTGGTGACAGTACTGGAAAATACTGTGTTCAGTTTAAGATTTTAGACCTATGTTTCATGGTGTAGTGGAGGGTCCCTGTACCTCTGGCCTTGCAGGGTTGAGGGGAGAACTAAATACCCCTCTGCCAAATGTTAACTGATGCCTAGCACATTGGGATTGCTGGAAAAATATTTTCTTATTAAGAAAGTAGGGAAGGAAAGAATAGAGGAAGGGGTGAAAGGAGTGAAGAAAAAATTCTGCTTCAGAAGGTGAGGTAGGCGGTCAAAGAAAGATACACAAAGGAGTTGACATTTGAGTAGGGCTTTACAGGGTGACTAGGAATTTGCTTCTGGATGAGGATGAGGGGAAATAGAATGGTGTTCCAGGTACAAATGTACACATGCTCTGTAAACTCAAATATTAGTTATAGTTGTTACAAAAAGGCCAGATGACCCATTTCTATTTTGTTGTGATTGTTCCTTGTGTTAGACTGCAAGCCCCTCAAATGACATCTTGTCTTTTTCCTCCTTGGAAATTTCTTAGTGCCTTGCATGTAGTAAGTACTCAATAAATATTTGTTGAAGGAATAAATCACTTCCTTTGACAGGTAGTATACTGGACTGCAGGATGTGCTGCACATAAAACAGGTTCTGTAAATGACTTCTCATCATCGTAAGTGCTGAGTTGGGCTCAGCTCTGTCCTGGACCAGTGGGAGACTGTCTCACTTATGGGATGCTACTTCTCTCCTGTGCTCTGTGGCTCACTAAATACCTCTCTCTGCTAATCCAAGCACCACAGGTGTGACAGTGACAAATCCCACCAAAGGAGAAGTGAGCGCTTCCCTCTGGGGTGTGGCCATGGCGGGCACCTCATCCCCCACTCCTACTGTGTTAGGACGGGTTGTTAACACTGAGGTCAGAAGAGATGGGTTTGCATCCAGATCTCCCAGTGCCCATGGCCTCAACCAGCCCACAGGCCCTATTTCTCCATCTGTGCTTTGAGGGAGTCACCTCTCCAGGTGCCTGAGAGCCGTGGCTCTGTGCTCACGTCATTGCCTATCTGGTGCCCGTGTGTCTGTGTCTGAGGTCCTGTCTTCTGCCTGCCTGGTAGGCATCTCCACATCTTGAGCAGACCCTTTCCCCCACATTACTTCTCTATTTAATTTAAGCCCCTGAAAATAGGGCAGCTAACTGTAGGGATGTGGTCCCTGATCCTGGGACCAGACAGACTACCTGGGTTCAGCCACTCAGTGACTAGGTGGCCTCAGGAAAGTTACTTGACCTCTCTGGTTTGGTCTCTTCATCTGTCAGTTGGAGATAAGGGCAGTTTGTGTGTGTCTCATAAGGTTGCTGTGGAGCACAAGTGAGCTGCTACAGTGCTCAAATGGTACCTGGCACTTGGTAAGAGGTGCATAGCCCTCACTACTTCTCTTTTACTGGTTACATGAGGAAGCAACTAGGGCTGGGGGACCAAGTATACGTGTAAGAACATGGCACTGCCCACCCTGAGGCTGGAGAGAGCTCCACTGTACCTCAGCTTGCCTTTCCTGAGGTTCCGTGGAGAGGCTGGAGGTGGTGTGGCCCCCAAGGTTAGGATACAGTGTGCCCAGGAAGGTACCAAGGTGGGCAGAGTCCCTACCTTCTTGGAGGAGAAGTAAATTTCTATGGTGGGACACATAGATTCTCTAGGCAGAGACATATAGTGAACTAGAGGGTGATATTTTGGGTCTCCTGAGGTCCCTCTTCCCGTATCTCCTTCCCAGTCAAACTAGATTATAGACTGTTCTGAGTTTATTTCATAATGGGAAAGTTTTCCTAAGACAAAGAGAGAAAGCAAGGTTCCTTTTTGGCTTTGGGACTTCAAAGGTATAGTCCACAGGGGGCCTGAAAAGAGCTCTAGGAGGCTGTAAAGGGATTGAGAGCCAGCAGAGGCAGCTTGAGAGTCCTGGGCTGGGCTAGGTGGAGCTGGAGGGGAAGTGAAGACCTTCAAGTGTGCAAGGCTGGGCTCCTCTTTCTGGAAGGAATCTGCCACTTAGCTGGGAGAACACGGGGCCCAGAGCCACTAGCTGCTGTGTCTTCAGGATTCCCCGCAGTGTTTGAACTGGACCTCCACTTTTTTGGGGCAGCAGCAGCCAACAGTGATTGTGCATGGCAGGAGCACCAGGGCCCGGCCATTTGTGCCCACGACAGGATGCCTCCAGCGGATGGTCTGCTTGTGTTCACCTTCATGGTAGTCTGAAGTTTCTTCCCCCTTTATCCCATACAGGTGTTCTCCTAGAAAACTTTCATAAGTGCATCTCAGTGTCTGCTTCCCAGAGGACCATGTCTACTGCCCCTGAAAATGCTGTGGCACAAATAGGGAACACTAACACCTCCCCTAGATAAGTTTGGGGAATCCAAGGCAGAAGAAAACTGGGTACAAACCTGTGGAGGCAGCCAGACTCCAGAGAAGAAATAGCGTCCTGGTACAACCTGGCATCTGAGGACTTTGAGTTATGAGAAGCCCTATTGTGGTCTAGTGTGGAGAAGGGATTGAACCTTCTCCACAGAGAAAGTGATCTGGACCTGAAGAGGCCTTAAATCAAGAATGGGAAATCAAAACTGGATGGGCACACTTCCTTGCCAATGCCAGCAAGGACGCAGGAAAATTCCCTGCCCTCAGCTGTGTAAGGAATGCCCACATCCTGTTAGGCTAAGGTCAGGGGGAATCTCATAGTAACACAGATTGTTTCTATCTGGGGGTTCAAAATAGTAATGAGATTCTGTTTTAGAAAAATAAAAATTAAAGAGATCATATTTCCTGCCATTTTAAGCAAGTGGCATGAGATTTGTACTTAGTCCTGGCAACAGCATCTGAAAGGCAAGAAGCTGAACATGAAGAGCCAGGAGGCTGCTCAAGGCCAAGAGTAGACAGCTCCCCTCGCTCTTGCAGCACCCCACAGGTCCTTACTGTAGCTCCAGATTCCCGCAGCTGGGCCTGGAGGGTCCTCCCCTGCGGGGCTGTGGGCCTGTGGGACCAGAGCTGCCACCAAGGTGTGGGTCTACACAGCAGATTGTGAGTGGGCGAGCCAAAGGCAGACCTGCTGGAGGATCAAGGATGCAGCAGCAGGGCCTGTGGCCATGTGACTTTATTCAGCAATTCAAGCAGCAGCAGGCAGCTGGAGTAGAGACAGGAGGACAGAGTGTGGGCTGGATGGGAAGAAGCTTCAGCAGGTCTTGTAGGTTGGCCAGAGGAGAGTGGAGACGAAGCCATGATGGGCAGGAAGGATGTGAGGCCCTGGACAGCTCCAGGCTTTTATTAGCTCTGTTGTTCCTCCTCTTACTATAGGTGGAAAATGTCTGGATGCAGAAGGATGGAGGGCATATGTTCACCTCCTACCCTGGACCAGAGCAGCTGCTTGGAGCCTTCAATTTCTCTGTGAGAGAAGCTGGAGTCAAAACATGATAGGTGAATACATCCACAATTCATCTTTGGATTCATCCTTCTCTGCCACACAGGTAATCTTCCATTTCTCTCTGCTTCCTTCGTGTCACACCTCTCTTTAAATCATTCCAGTACTCTCTTTTGCTTCAAAGATAGAAGTCCAGGCTTCCTCAGACTGGCATTTGAGAAGCTCCTGCCTCCTTTTCTACTGTGACTATTCTCCAATTTCTGCCAAATGATTCAGGAATCAGTCCTCCAATGGGTCTTACACCTTCCTGACCCTGCATTCCTGGGCAAAGGCCTTCTCTCACTGCTGCTGCCCCTTACTTCTCCACCAAACCATTGTCTCTAATCCTCAGGGTTGGCTGGGTTTCCTCTATAGGAAGCTCTTTGCTTCCATCTACCTTCTCTTTTCTCTTCTCACCCCGAATGCTTCCCCCAACCCCAGGTGCACAATAGCAAGCTGTTTCTCTTCATTGATCCCAAAGGGACAGAAAGCATCTTTCTCACCTCTTGTCTCTTCTATGCTTCATGGTAACCGCTTGTCTTTTGCCCCAAATCAATAATAATAATGTACACATCAACCTTTGGTTACCACTAAAAAACAAAATTTAAATTCAGAATAGCTGAGATTTTAGAATAGATTTCAAAGTAGAAATTCTAACTACAGAGATAAAGTCACCTTCACCAAAGATTAGTGTGCATCTGGTCACTCTTCCTGGTTCCATTTGCAAACAATCATTCCCAAGTGGGGACAGAAGATTTTCTTTTGGTTTATGTTGTACTGTGCTGGCCATTTGTAACATCTGCAAAGACATCTGGATAATTTCACTTTCATAAGCATCGAGATGTTTGTGGCTGTTAGACACATTCAGGATGAGGGAGGAAGGCATATTACCACAAGTTCATGTAAAAACAATTTGTATGAGTGGCAAGGGAGCATTTTCAAGGATGTTCTTCTGGGCTCACAGACCAGGGGTGGGCTGGGATAACTGAGCTGAGTTGGGGGCAGGGTGCAGAGCCTAGAGGCTGGAGATGCAAGAGAAAAACACTGAGGCCCAATCCCAGGAAAGAGGCATTTGTTCTGGATCCAGTTTTACCCATTGTGTGGGATGTAGAAAGCCTTAGTCCACTTGTTACATATATGAGACTGAGACCTCTGCTCCTGGTGGGGATGTGACAGCAGGCAGGGTCTTCACTGACACCGGAGCCCTGGGCTTCTGGAAAGAATGGTGCTTGATGGAGTAGTAGAAAGTGTGTGGAATTTGTGGCTGGACAAAACAGAGTTCAAATCTGGTCCTCCTCCTACAGTGGTGTGGTTTGCAACAAGCCACTTCATCTTTTGGAGTACCAATTCAGTTTCCTGGACTCCCAAATGAGACTAACAACATCGTCCACAAAGCCTAGCACAGAACCTGATATTTAGTGGAAACTCAGTTAAAAGTCCAGCTTTGGGCAGCAGGACTGTGTCTGCACAGGTATTCCAGAACTGCCATGATCCCACACTGCTTGGCACTGGTGCCAAGCCTATTCCTCCAGGGGAAGGCTGAATCCATGAGCAGAGCTGAAGACTTTAAGAGCCCTTCAGGAAGCTGGATGCTGGGCTTCTGGCTCTGACAAAACTTTGCTATTTGGAAACCAGAACCTTCCTGCCATTCTGCCAGGAGACATGCTGGTTTTCTCGAGAGTGGTGCCTAGTTCTTTGCCTATTAGTGTGTTGTCAGTCAGCATGAGGCCGAGGTAGCAGAATCCAGTGACAGCCTCCACCTCGTGACTTCCAGGAAAGGCAGCATTTCACCTGCATGTGCTCTGTAGCCAGCTCAGAGTCATCCTGGTCACATCTGCCATGAGAGACGTTGGAATTGTTACCAAGAATCTACATGCCAAGACGTTTCTCAGCATCGGTCATTGGCTATATTTCATTCAGATGAGCAGGAAAACACTGCTATGTAGCAAATAGAGTCCAGCCCTGGAAGTCTCCAAAGTGTTGCTTTTTTATGATGTTATCTTTGATCCAGAAAAGTTAAATTTCAAAAATCCATATTTTAAATTCAGAACATTGATTCCCTTTTAATTATAAAACCAGAATAGTCCCTATGGGAGAAATGACCTCAAGGCATCATAAAAACACATTAAAAATGTAGTAAACCTGAAGAAATTTATCTAATTAAAATTAAAACTTTCAGTCTCCAGTAAAACATCAATGAAATGTAGTCAGTGTTGCTGGAATCAGTATTGGGAGATACAGATTCTGGTGGGGCAGTGTTCGGAGTTTGGCTCGACAACAAGCGCACTGAGGTCTACCTTCTCCCAAACAGGAGGGGGCAGCAGTCACGGACACGCCCTCATTTCAGCCTGGATCCTCTTGTCTGCTCCCAAACTATTCTAATCTGGATTAAATCTCTTTTCAGTTGTAAACTCTGAGCTTCATGATCAATTTTTGCCCCAACTTTTCTCAGGGGTTTGGTTCTCCAAATTTGGAGTTGGTCTCTTGTCTCTCCAAGGAGACTGGGCTCCTCAATGGGCTCTGTTCCCCTGTGCAGTGACAAGAAGGCTTTCCCAGCATCTGCACTGCCCTTTGGAACGTAATGCTCATCCCAGTGCTGGAGAGGCACCTGCAGTGAGTACAGAGGGGGAATCCACCAAGGCTGGAAGATCTCTTTCTCTACCTGTGCACATTGTGGTCTCTGGAGATGACAGGACCTCAATTCAGCCAGGCAGGGAGAGGGGAAGAGACAGGATTGAGGCCAGGGACAAGGCAGGAAGGGGCAGAACAGGGAAGAAAATGAAGGGAGGGGCATTCCTGTATTCTGACTCCCAAAAACAAGCCTAGTCCATGGCTGAGAGGGATTGTTGGTAGAGGAAATGTGCTGTGAGGGTACATGTGGATGGAGAAGGAGGGGAGGAAGAGAAAGGAAATAGAAATTAAAGAAGAGCATTTATTTTCATGGTTCCCAAATAAGGTTCATAACCTAAGCTATAGAGTAAATGACACAAATGACACACTAACAAATAGGCTTTCATTCCTACTTTCCCCTCTTGCTCGTTTCCCTTTCTCACCCAAATCTACAGAAAGAGAACCTGAATTTCCTGTATCTATGTTCTTATTTCTTATTTGGTCATGGGCTACTGGAGATCTGCCTTTTGTCCTTTTCCTTACATTAAATCATTATTTTAGTTACCTCCTGAACATCAAACCCAAGGGAATCTTTCAGTTTTCACATTTGACCTGAGTTGTGACCAACGACAATGATCACTCTTGTCCCTGGCTTCTGTGACACTAATTTCTCTTCATTTTCTTCCTTTCATGGTGACCCCTGTTCATTCTCCCTTCTAAGCAACTATTTCACTCTCTGTTGACTCCATTCTTGACTTTCTTCTTTTCATTATCCTTATTCTACTTCTTTTATGCCTATGACCATGTGTAGATCGAATCTACAAACTTAGTCTCCTTCCTGAGCTCTGGGTCATTATAAATCTCCCTCAGATATGCCCAACCCCTCAAAACTTTCTGTCCTCTCTTGTATTAGCATTCTCACCATTAGAACTTGGAAAATCGACCATCCATGCCAGGAACGAGAGAGGGAAGGATGGAGGGAGAGAGGGGGAGAGAGAGATAGAAATGGGAAGGGAAGGGAGGGAGGCACTAGGTATGGAGGGAAAGAGAAAAGGAGACAGTAAGCATGTTTGTTTCTCAAACAAGAGGCACCTAAAATCCAGTATATTCAGTAGATTTCAAAAGGAGACATGCCACTGAAACATGTTTAAGTGTCCTAGTGGCTCTAGTAATATCCATCCTGGGTAATTTAGTTTTTTATTGGTGCAGGGATAGAAAAACAGGACCATGAAACAGAATAAGGAAACTTACTTTACCGCAAGTGTCAGTGCACTTCAGGGTGGGAAAAGAATGGCCATTTCAGTGAATACAGCAGCGCTGGTTGGATATCCACATGAAAAATGATGGATGTTGAACCCACCTCACACCATACACAAATGAACTCAAGTTAGAATGATGATAAAGAAGCCAGATACACTATTATATATGACTTCCATTTATATAATTTCCCAAAATGAGCAAAATTAATCTATTGTTGTAGAGGTAAGAATAGTGGTTACCTGTGGAGGATTTTGATGGAAGAGGGTAAGAGGAAGCCGCCTGAAGTGCCGGAAATATTCTACATGGCCATCTGGATGGTAGTTAGAAGTGTATACAGAAATTAGCATTTGTTGAACTGAAATTTAAAATTTGTGGTCTACAAGTTCTATACTTCAATTAAAAAATAAAATAAAAATAAAAATTTACTTCTATGGAATGAATGTTGATGATAAAATGAACCCAAGGGAATGTCAAAAGTGTGACATTTTCTTTGAGTATTTATTTTAAACTGGAGCAAGATGAGGAACATATAGATATAGAGATGAAGTTTGTCTTAAATATAAGTGCATTAAAACAAAACCACATCAGATGAATCAGGGCTTTCTGGTATCAATGCCTGGTGTCAGCGGATGGCTGGGGTTAAGCATAAAGGAAAAACTAGTCTACTGAAGAACAGTAACTGGCAAGGACAGCTTCAGTATGAGAAGTCAGCACCCTTATCAGGCAGACAACAGGAAGCCACAGGTTTGTAAGTCTGGGTGGCCTGTGACTACATCCTAAGGGGAGTGGCCAGGGCTAGGCAGTCAGTATGGAAGTGATGAGAAAGAGCAGGGAGCAAAGAGAAGAGACTGGGCCCCTGACGTGGCCTCACAGTCCTTCTTTTTTGTCTCCCATTCTTTTACAGGCAGAGACTATTTCTGTAGGGCTCTGCACTAGGAGCAACACATGTGGGAGGCCAGGAGTCAACAGTTGTTTTTGGTGAAACTTAGGTCTTCCAAGTGTTGTGGCTAAATGAAATAGACAAGCTCTATGTCTTAGTCACTTTTCTCATTGCTGAGACAAAATACCCGACACCCAGAGTTATGGGGGGAAAATGTTTATTTAACTCACAGTTTGTAGAAGTTTAGTCCATAATTGGCTGGCTTCTAGGGAGGGTGGCTTGGCAGAGGGGCATCAAGGAGAACAATTCATGGCACCCACAGAGTAGTAAAAGCAACAAGGGAGAGAGGGGACAAGCCTTTTTCTGTCCCTTATATTCTATGCAGGCTACCCGCCCTAGGGCAGGTGTGGCACTAACAACCTTAATCCCAGCACTGGACCATAAATCAATCACAAACTCCAGATTTAGCCACCTCTGAAAAGCCCTCCACCCATGACTGCATGAGGCTTTGGGGGGATATCTAGACACAAACCATAACATTCTGAATGCTTAAAAAACTGTCCATCACTGTCATAGACAAAAGATGAGTAAATGTGATTCTTCAAATGCTGTGAAGTCTAAAATACAATCTTAAAACCCATTTTGTGCCACTCTTTCAGACTAACAAAATTTTATTTTAAAACCAAACTTTATGAGTTTATGTTGATTAATGCAAAGAGGATTGCTTTTAATCTGAAACAAAGTACTAAAGAAAAAACCAAGAGTGGAAAGAAGAAAGAACTGGTTTCAAGAAACAGCTTGTTAACTTGGGGCTTCATTTGTGACTTAAAAATTCTAATATTTGTCATCACTTGAAGATTCTGTATATGTCAGACAGGCAAAAGTATGTGCAGTGCTTAAAGCAGCATGGGGATGCGCATGGGCTTGAATCTCAGAGAGTAGTAGAATGTCTTGAAAATAATTTTGTTTTTATAAAAAAGAAATAAAATCATTCTCAAATATTCCCTTAGTAACCTATAAAAATCACCCCTGCTGTTCTGGTTTGGGATCAAAACCACAAATTGGAAATACTTTTAATCTATTTCTGCTCTGAAGTCTGCATCATGATGCCATAAAAGTTCCCTGCACAATTCCCCATTTCTTCATATTTTCACATGGAACCAGTCCTATGAGGCAGAGCGAATTTTTCCTACAAATGGGAAGGTAATCAGGGAACTGGGCAGGTTGCTCTCTGTTTGCTGCCTTGCATTGTTAAGATGGAAGCAGGAAGCCACCAGCTTCAAGGATGCCCAGTTCCACTTACTTGTATATCAAACTTTGGCTGAGAAAAAGATTTGGTCCATTCAAGAGTTAGTATGCCTGTGTAATAAATTCCAGCATTTAAAGTGACTGAATGTGGGGAACAAGGTAAAATAGAATTGATGCACGTCTACTATTTTGCCAATATGGCTCCAAAAGGAAGAGGATTCAGCTTGAGAAGTGGATCTGATAGGGAAAAATACACAGGAAAGAGACTATTATGAGGGTGCACACTAAGTGTTCTTTATTTCCTTCTGCTGGCAGAAATGGAGTAAATGGATCATGTAAGAGAAGCAAATGTAAAACCCTTTCTTCAAAGAAGACTGCTCTAATGTGAGGCCAGTGCACCAGTTGATCTTGTCTCTGGCTCAGTTGTGCCCCTGTGTTAGCTTCAGTTTTGCTGAGGTGGCTGCCTGGCTCTAAACAGACTGCAGAATCTGCTTTCTGGCAAAATGTCAGAGTCAGATAAGGTTTTAAGTACCTTGAAATAACTAGGAGAAGTCAGGAGAGCTGTCTGTGCATCTATCAATTCCTCCAACCACCCTTGCTGACTACTTGTGATGGCTGATGTGTGTCAACCTGCCTGGGCCACACTGTTTCTGGGTGTGCCTGTGAGAGTTTCCAGATGAGGTGAGCTTTCGAATTGGTGGACTGAAAAAAGCAGTTGGCCCTCCCCAGTGTGGGTGGAAGTCATTCAATCTGCTGAAGGGCTGAACAGAACAAACAGTGGAAGAAAGGAGGACTCATTCCCTTCTTGTCTGCCTGTGTGAACTGGGACATCTCTTTCCTGTCCTTGGACTGGGATTTATACCCTTGTCCCCATTGTTCGCCAGTCTTTGGACTTGGACTGTGTCCAGCTTTACTGGATCTTTAGCCTGTGGCTGGCAGATCATGGGGCTTGGCCACCAAAATCCCATGAGTCACACCTCAGCCCGACTGGTTCTATTTCTCTGAAGAACCCTAATACACCACTCTATCTGCTATCCAACTTCTGTAGGTGGACTGCATATTTAGATTCAGAGTAGTTTTACTTCTCTTTGGAAGAAAGAAATTTTAAGTCTTTTTTTCTCAAACTTTTTGTGTTTATTTTGGGCTTAAAATCAGAAAACCATTATAGTTAGCAGCAGAGCCCTATCCCCAGCTACCATTTTGAACTGAAGAACTTGACGATTATATTTCTGAATCCATAATTTAAGGCTACCGAAATATTTTTGAATCTTAATTTTATAATTCAGTTATATCCTAGCTTTGTGTCCTCACAGATGTGATAAATATGCTCAGTCTTGCTCTGTAGGAGTCATTTGATTTGGCAAGTACGGGGAGGCCCCCTCCACGGTGAAAAGGGTCCATCTTAGGGGGTGGTTCCGTGAGCTGCTATTGTTCAACTTTCATCTCTCCACATTTCTTATAGGAGTTTTTTAATAGGATTCTTGAAAACTAAATGCATTGGGCTCATTTTATTTCCCCGACAAGAGTATAGAATGTCCCATCAAGATAGAATTGCTTGTTGAACTTTGCTTAATTCAGGAGTTTCTGGAGCTACTAGTGAATGACCTTGGCCTTGATAATTCCCACTGGATAATCATCAGGTTCATCTGGCTTTGTTTCTTTTCCCTAGAGAATGTCAACCATCCTGTTCCTTAGCTTTCTTGGAAGTGTTTTCTGGCTACTGCGCACTGAATACCAGACACATTCGAGAAGTTTATAATGTCTTATGTCTAATCCTTTCATCAACTTCAGAAGAAGAATATCAAGTTCCCCTTTACCGCCTGCCCTTCTTTTTACAGCTAACTTCCCATGCTAGGACACTGAGATTCAACTTGGTTAAATGGCTTTCCCCAGTTGACTAGTGATTGTACCATGATTTGAACCTCAGAACATCAGGTTCAGATCGACCTCACAGTGCTTTGCACTTGTTATGTTCACACAGTTTTGAGGACAGTGTCATGACCTTGTCTGCTTGTCTTTACAGGGCCTTAGGTTGTGACACACTGACTTGTGGACATTTGAACTCTTGCAACAGAAGTGGCTGTTACCTAAGGATTTATTTTTCTGCTTGTGACTTTGGGGCCCTCTTGACCAGTGGGTACATGCTCTGGGGCTAAAGGCAGACCAGAAATGCTGAGCGCATCTGTTTCTGGAAGGAGGCATCCTTAGGGTTGGTGTCCAAAGAGCCTGGAGGAAGATTGCAGAACAGACAGAGGGAGGACTTGTTCTCATGGGGACCTGTATAACCTCTGCTCCTTCGGACACCTGGCTCTCCCCTTCAGGATCTTCCTTCTTCCCTGAAATTATGTAAGAAGCCACCATAGCTTAGTTACAGACTTACAAGGGCTTCTCTTCTAACTAAGTTAGTGACTGAAATTATTCACAGCACTCCTCTAAGTGGAAGAAACCCAGTTTCAAATTCCTTAGCTGTTTCCAGAGCCACAGCATTTTACTGCTGGGAGGACAGATGCCTGCTCAAGTGTCTGATGAAGACATTTAAGCTTTATTGTTATTTGACATTCATTAGGGAACCATCTTCCGTAGGCAAAACACAAGAGTTTTCTTTAGACAGGAGCCATAAAAGGACTAATGATGGGTCATAGGCCAGATGGTATGGAAACAAGATGAACAGAGCCCTTAGGCCATACCAGCTTGGTCCTGCTCTGCCTTTGAGAACAGGGAAGGGTGTGGAGAAGAAAGAAATGAAGATTTCAGGGAACCAGCACAAATATGGAGTCCAGTAAAACCATCGTTCAATGCCTTTTTCCAGCCAAGATTCTGAAGACCTGCTTACTAAGTTCTTTGTAAGAGGACTGATGTTTACTTGGCCAATTACATGTCAGCAATTACATGTCCTTAGATTCTCACAGTAACCTGGAGAAGAATGTTGCTTGTTCCAGCCCTACATGGTAGAAAGATAAAGCTGAAAGAAATGAAGATTGTCAAGAACAAATGGCACGTCAATGGTTCAGACAGGATTTGCACCCAGGTCTGTTTGAGTTTCAAGTCCATGATCATTTTTCTATGAATCTAGAATCCTAAATCCAGGCACTCATTTTACCCCTGAAGATGAAGTAGAATGTGGAAAGAACATGGGGAGGATATAGCAAGCACTTAGGACTGTAGAGTGGGAAAAACAATCTAAGTTACCCCTCCTTTTGTTATAGTAGTCTGGAAACTGTTTTCTTGTTTACTAACTAACTCTGTGGGTATTTAAGGAGAACAAATGAGAAGGCAGAGAGAAGGGGAGAAGATATCCAGGTAAGCAGCTTCCATTAGGATGAAGGCAAGAAGAAACGAAGTTGATTTGCCACAGGATCTTTTAAAAGTTAGATACTTTACAGTGAGAATTCTCTCCTGATTAAATGTTGCTGGTTCCTTTAATCACACCTTCTTGGAAATCTTCTTTTCTACCTCAAATAAAGTTATAGATTTTATAATAGTGAGAGGAAAATATCTCTTCATCAGGCCGATATAATGTTGGGGCGATTTACCTGGAAGACAGGGGCTTTTCTCTGCAAGATATTCCAGGCATGTTCATGCAAACGTGGTAATATTTGCTGCACCAGTCCAAGTATTTTCTAACTATCTCTGCTTACTTGCAGCTGCCAACTTATTCTTTTTACTTGAATTCTCCTTCCTGCCTCTTAGCAGCTCCTGTCCCTTCATCCTAAGCTTAATATATGCCCTTTTATAAAAGGAATTTCCCTAACGTTAATTTCTGGTTGCTAAGGCCATGCTACTTCCTTTACTGGGAAGAAGTAAAGGAAAACGTCCTCCCTTGTACCTGTTTAGAGAAAAGGCTGCTGCATTCCTCCTGAGACTCATTTAACTCCATCTGGAGGGTTTGTCTTGATAAGTTGCTCCCACTGGAGATTTTACCTTGATGCTGGCGAGGGTTTCTTGTGTTTTGGGGTACAAACCTCCCACCATAAAATGTGGGAATCACCTGCTGCTCTCTGTCCATGAAACCATGCTGTCAAATCAAGGAAAAAAGCAAAGCAGATGTGAATGAACCCACAACCTCAGCATGGTTTCATTTTAATGGTAACTGTCCTATTTGGAGCAAGAGTAATTAGAAAATCAGCAGCAAGTTAGGGGGAAAAATTGCTGAGCTTTATAATTACTTGGGGTAGAAAGAAAATCCAGAATCCATTTACTGAAAATCTCACTAAATTTACCATTAGTAGAGGCAAGCTGCAGTCATCAGAGCCAGGGAGTAAAGAGGGGGCTGCTGTGATGGAAGAAGCTAGGATGGGTTCTGTGGTCACCCTTACTGTGCCATAGAAAGCCCCAGGCTCTTTGTGCTTTTCCTGGGTAGTGTTAACAGTCACATTCACTTCCTCCTGGCCATGGATAGAGGAGAAGAGTCAAGGTATGTATTTTCATCTCTTTTTTATATCTACTCCTCCCCCTAACTTTTCTCCTTGGTTCTCTCTCCCAAGTCTTTACTGATTGTTTTTCTCTTCTCCCTCTCTCGGGCTGTTGTTGGGTTTAGTTATGCTTTTTGGGTTTGGATATCTATATCTTTCATTGAGTCCTAGGTGTCACAATGTCCCTTCTATGCCCTTTCTGTTACAGGCTGAATTGTCTCTCACCCCTAAAAGATAGTACCTCAGAATGTGACCTCATTTAGAAATGAGATTGTTGCAGATGTAATGTTCAAATCATAGTGGATTACAGTGGGCCTTAATCCAATATGGCTGGTGACTTTATTGGAAGAGACACAGATGCAGTCACAGGAGAGGTGAATGTCATGTGATAATGAACACAGAGATGGAAATGCAGCAGGTGCAGGCCAAGGAACACCAAGGACTTCCAGCAACTACTTGAAGGAAGAGGCAAGGAAGGTATCCTTACCAGCACCTTTTAAGGTTACCAGCCTTACCAAGGAATTTTTGATTCCTTGTATTCAGAGCTATGAGACAATAAATTTTTGTTGTTTTGTGCTACATAGTCTGTGGTAATTCATTATAGCACCTGGAAGACTCTGATACACATTTTTTTGTACAAATTCCCCATAGGACTTAGTTGGCAAGAGCTCAGTATTAGACTCTGTTGTTGACATAGGTAAGACTCCAGCCCTTTCATTGATGTTCAGTTTTGTGAGGAGATCAACAGTCACAATTTATATTTATCCATAGGAAATGTGAATTGTGTTAGTCAACTTTGCACTGTGGGACAAAATACCTAACTTTCACAATTTAAAGTAGAAAAGGTTTATTTTAGCTCATGATTTCAGAGGTTCAGTCTGTGGGTGGCTGACTCCATTCCTTTTAGGCCTGCAGCAAGGCAGAAACATCATAACAGAATATTACAGCAGAGGAAAACTGCTCACTTCTAGGAAGCAGAAAGGGAAAGAACCAGAAAGGAAGGGAATGGTACAAGATATAGTCCCCCAGGTCATGCCCCCATGATCCACTTCCTTCAAGTGTGTCCTACCTCATATTTCCATCACTTCCCAATAATGCCATCAATTTATGACCTCATCAAAGGTTTAATCCACTGATAAAGTTAGAATCCTTATTATTCAATCACCTTCCAAAAGCCCCACCTATGAACACATGAGACTTCGGGGGGACATTTTAGATCTAAATCATAACATGCACACACATTATAACAGAGGGACAAAGGGACATAATGAAGGTAGGTGTCTGGGAAGGCTTCAGGGAGAAGTTAGAATGTGAGCTGTGCTTGGAAGATATATATACTTTTTAGGGAAATGTGGATTAAAAGGTACCGATAGGAAATGGAAATAGTGCATATGAAGTTGTGGCATCTGTGAGCAACACATCATATATAAAAAATGGTAAATGGGCTATTGCAGTAGGTGGCTGGGGTAAGTGATGGGGACTCTGGACATAGATTTACCTAGGAAAAATGAACAAGGCAAGTACAGAATGGGGTTGTAGCACAGTATCCTTCTGCTTGACTGGTAAGGGGCCTGGGGAACTATTAATGATTATAAGTAAGTTCATTCAGGATTATCTTCCCAGAGTGAAGCTCAGAGCATCTTGGGTGTCGTTCATGTCTTTGGGGGATGAGCCAAATAAAATCTATAAGAATGTGAGCTCAGAATCTGAGCTATCTCATCACTTGGCTGACACCCAGGAAGGAAGGCCTTCTTTATAATCTGGAAGTCTCCCACCAGGGTTTTCTCCCAAGGCACAATTTCTCGCTGGTGTTGGTTTTGGGCAGGAGTTGCATTGCTCTATTATCTGCTCTCTAGCAAGACACTGCCCACTCCCTACAGAGAAAGACTTAGCTCTTGCCCTTCTATTGGTAGTCTCCCACCATTCTAGCCCTCTCCTGTACCCACTTTCTGACTGGCAACTAGGTTGTGATCTTGACTGTTCCACATTTTCCTGACACTTGAGAATTCCTTGTTTAGACATCTTGTCTCTCATTACTCTATAATTGCCTTATCCCAGTCCAAAGCACTACTCCACTCATCCTTTGCCCTGCCTTGTACGATTCCCTGTAAGTTCCAGTCTTACTATCATTCATTCATTCATTCAATTTTGAGCCTTACAGGATATACTTACTATGCTAAGATCTGGGCATACTGTGGTAAATACAACAGCAGCTCCCAATCATGTAGCTTACAATCCAGTGTAGAGATAGAAAACTCAGTTGTCATCTGCGTAACTAAAAATTGTGGTAAATGCTAGGGAAAAAAAAAAGAGCAGGAAACTGTGGGAGAGAATGACAAGGAGGGTTGACTTACACTGAACCACTGGAGAAGGAGATAAACAATGGAAAGGAGCCCATTTTACAAATAGATGGAGGAAGAATACTCCAGAAAGAAGGAGTGACAACATGTGCGAAGGCCTTAAAATAGGAAAGATTTCATTACGTTCAAGGAATTGAAAGAAGCCAGCATGGATACAGCTTAACAAGTAGATGAAGAATTATGAGAAAAAGATATTTTCAGGTAATGCAAGAGTTTGGGCTATAAAAAAGTTAAAGATGTACTCTAAGAACAATGGTAAGTTGTTTAAAGCTTTGAACAAGGGAGTGCTGTAATTCAGTTTAACTGTATTGAAAATTGTCTAATAGGGACATAGGTGAAGCCAGGAACCAATGAGGAAGTCATGGCAGTAGCCAGGCCAGCAGTAGGAGTGGCTACATCATCCTTAGAAATGAGATAAGTCCCTAGGATGGAGGTGGAGCCAACAGGACTTGTTTGTGGTGTAGGATGCTGAAGGTGAAGGGTGAACAAAGAATCGTAGCTCAAGCAATAACTTGAATGGGGGCTACTAGAAAAAAGAATGGGCTGGGAATGGAGGTTTAAGATTCAGTTTTGGACATGAGGATTTTGAGATTCCAGAGTGTAGGTGTCACGCATGCAGCTGAGAATATGAGTCAGGAACTGTGAGGACATCTCTAGGTTGATTTTAGATTGTGTTTAAAGTCAAGGGACTGGATAAGATCCTCAGTGACAGGAGAGTGGGCCTAGGAGTGAGGAGAGAGTACATCCAAGATCCAAGGCACTCCAACATTTAGAGCTTGGGTAGAAGACGACTTTGCAAGGGAAACTGAGAAGTCACAGTTAGAGAAGCAGAAGATAATGTAGGAGAGAGCTCTGCTGTGGAAATACATGGAAGACGTTGTTTCAAGGAGAGACCATGGAGAATGTCAGATGTTACTGAAAAGACAAGTGAGACGAACACTTCAAGCATGAAAGGGATCTAGCAGTGTGTTGACCTGTGTTGCTCTTCATGATAGCTGTTTCTTCTGCTTCTATTCCATCATCATATTTTCATCCTTATTCATGTTTATTGAGGGTTTACTGTGTACTCAAAATACATGCATTAGTTCATTTAATCCTTGCAACAACTCTGTTAGGTTGATGTTGTTTTTCTTTTACATTTTTTTTGGGGGGTAAGGATTAAATGAGACTGTATTTTTTAAAAATTATTGGTACATGTTTGCAGTACATAATGGTTACATTCCTTGTGAGAAGTTGGCAACCATATATCACACATCTTAATTATTATTTTCATCCGCTTCCAATCCCTTCCCCTCTTCATCTCTTAATCTGCTTACCATCTGAGAAAGATCTATCCCTCTACAATTGATTATCTAACTTCTACTTTGTTCTTTATTTATATTTTGGGTTTCTCATATAAGAGAAGACATGAGATATTTAAACATGTGTGCCAGATTTATTTCAGTTAAAATTATGGTCTCAAGGTGTATCCATTTTCCTACACATGACTCAAGTTTATCTTTCTTTATGGTACAGTAATACTTCATTGTGTGTAAATACCACATTTTCTTTATCCATTCATCTGTTGATAGGCATATAGGCCTCTTCCAAGATTTAACTATTATGAATTGTGCTGTTATAAACATGGGAATGCATGTATCACTGTAATATGAACTATTTAACTATTTTGGGAAGGTATCTAGAAGGGGAATAGCTAGGTCAAATAGAATTTCAAGTTTCAGGTGTTTGAGGAATCTTCATACTGATTTCTACAGTGGTTGCACTAGTTTACATTTCCATGAACAATGTAGAAGGGTTTCTTTTCCCCCAGAACCTTATCAGCATTTGTTATTATTTTATTTCTTAATAAAGGCTATTGTTTCTGGGGTAAAATGGAATCTCAGTGTTATTTTAATTTGCGTTCCTCAAATGGCCTGTGATGTTGAACATACTTTCATGTATTTCTTGGCCATTTGTACTTCTTCTACTAAGAAACATCTATTTATTTCAATTGCCCATTTTTGATTAGGCCTTAAATTGGGAGGGAGGGTCTATTCCATCATCATACTTTTCATCCTTATTCATGTTTATTGAAGTTTTACTGTATACTCAAAATATATACATGCATTGGTTCACTTAATCCTTTATATATTCTAGATACTAGTCCTCTGTCAGGAATAGCTGGAAAAATTGTTTTCCTTACTGTAGTTTGTATTTTCACTCTATTGGTTGTTTCTTCTGCTGTGCAGAAGCTCTTTAATTTGATATGACCCCATTCCTTGATTCTTGGTACTATTTCCTGTGCAACTGGGGTTCTATTCAGAAAGTCTTTGCCTACTTCTATGTCTTGAAAAGTTTCACCCACTTTATCTTCCAGCAGATTGTTTCTGTCTTAACATTTAGTTCTTTAATCCATTTTGATTTTAGTTTAGTACCCGGTGAGAGATATGGGTCTAGATTCAATCTTCTGCATGTGGATAGCCAATTTTCCCAGCACCATTTATAAAAGAGGCTTTTCCAGTGTATATTTTTGGCCCCTTTGTCAAAGATCAAACAGATCAATGTACTTTGGGTTATTTCTGCATCCTCCATGTTGTTCCGTTGATCCTCATGTCTGTTTTTGTGCTGATGCCTTGCTGTTTTTATCACAGTAGCTTTGTGATACAACTTCAGATTTGGGATTGTAATTCCTCTCTCTTTACTCTTGTTGCCCAGGATTGCTTTTGCTATTCTGGGTTTCTTCTGGTTCCATATGAATTTTAGGATAGCTTTCTCCAGTTCTGTGAAAAATGTTAAAAGTATTTTGATTGGGGTTGCATTAAATCTGTGTATCAATTTAGGAAGTATGGCCATTTTGACTATTGGTTGTGCCTATTCAGGAACAGGATATATTTCCACTTTCTTATGTCCTTTTCAATTTCACTTTTCAGAGCACTCTAGTTTTCATTCTAGAAGTCTTCCACTTCCTCATTTAGGTTAATTCCTGAGTATTTAATTTTTCTTGGTGCTATGGCAAAGGACATTTTTTCTGCTAATTTTATTTTTAGTGATTTCATTATTAGTGTATATGAATAGTATTGATTTTTGTGTGTTGATTTTGTATCCTGCTGCGTTACTGAATTTGGTTATCAATTCTAAAAGTCTTTTGGTGGATTTCTTCAATGTAGAGGATCATGTCATCTATAAATAATAATAATTTGACTTCTTCCTTTCCTGTACATATCCCTTTTATTTCTTTTTTTTCCTTTTTTACCTAATTGCTCTTTTTAATGTTTCTGGTACTATGTTAAATAGGAGTGATGATAGTGGACACCTTTGTCTTGTTACTGCTTTAGAGGGAAACTTTTCAGTTTTCCCCCATTTAATATGATGTTCATAGTAATTTTGTCATAAATGGCTCTTATCTGATAGAAATAAGGTCCTTCTATACCTGTTTGATTCAAGTTTTTATAAGAATGGATGTTGGGTTTTGTCAAAGGCTTTTTCTGCATCTCTTGAGATAATCCTATGATTTTTTTTTATCCTTACTTCTCTTTATGTGATGTATTACATGTATTGATTTTCATACGTTAAGCCATCCTTGCATCCCTGGAATGAAGTCTACTTATTTGTGGTGTATGAGTTTTTAGATGATTTGTCGCATTCTGTTTACCAGCATCTTGTTGAGGATTTCCATGTCTGAGATCATTAAAGAGATTGGCCTGTAGTGTTCTTCTTTGTTTGGATCCTTGTCTGGTTTTGGAATCAGGGTAATGGTAGCTTCCAGGAATTACTGTGGGAGTATCCCTTCTTTTTAAATTTCATTAAAGAGCTTGAGGAGTGTTGGTGTTAGATCTTCCCTGAAGCTTTTGTAGAATTCAGCAGTGACTCTATCTGGACTTTGGCTTTTCTTAGTTGGTATTTTTTTTTAATTACTGCTTCTATTTCATTGCATGTTACTAGATTATTCAGGGTTTTTATATCTTCTTGGTTCAGTTTTAGCTATTCATATGTATCTAGAAATCTATTTCTTCTGACTTCTCCAATTTATTGGTGTACAGGTTTGCAAAGCAATTGTTAATAATCTTTTTGATTTTGTCTGTGTCCATTGTGATTTTATCTTTTTCATTTCTAATGGCATTGATATGAGTCTTTTCACTCTTTTTTTGGTAAGATTTGCTAAGGGTTTGTCTATTTTGTTTGTTCTTTTGAATAAGCACCTGTTTGATTCATTGCTTTTTTGTACTCTAGTCTCAATTTCACTGATTTCTACTCTGGTCTTTATATTTTCCTTCCTTGTACTAGTTTTGGGTTTGGATTGTTCTTATTTTCCTGGGAACTTGAAGTGCATTGTTAGTTACTTATTTGGGCTCACTCTGTTTTTGTTACATGAGCACTCACTGCTATAAATTTCCCTCTTAAGACCACTTTCATTGAGTCCCATATGTTCTCATATATTACACTGGCATTGTTGTTTAGTTCTAGGAATTGTCTTGTTTCTTCTTGGATTTCTTCTGTAACCCACTGATTATTTAATAGTGTATTGTTTAATTTCCATGGTTTTGCATAATTTCATGTTTCAACTTTAATAGCATAGAGTTAATTAGCTAAAGATTCACAAGGCTTAATAGTTATACTTGTAAAAGTAGAAGGGTTGGAGAAGCAGATGATGAAAAAAGTAGGAGAGAGAAGACAAAAAGAAAGAGAAAAGTGAGATAGGGATCGTATTGCAGAGTAAAAGGGAATTAATAGTATTAGATGGCAGAAAGCAGTCACAGAAGAGAATGAAGAAGAAGAAGAAAAAAAAATCCAGAGAATATACTGAAAATAAAAAAAAAATGATAAGCAGGAAGAAAAAAGTTAAAATGGGAAAAGAAAAAAGATAGAAAAGAAAACCCAAAAAGAAAAGAAAAAAGGGAGAAAAAACCCCAACCTCTCAAAAACCAATGAAGGAAAGTGAGAAATAATAAAACTACAAGATATATTAAAAATTTAGTAAAAAAATTCCTCTGTGTTTTTGAATGAGTGGTTTCTTTCCAGGATCTGCAGTCTTGGAATCCAGCCAGTCACAACTTGCTGCACCAGCATTTGGGCCTGTGGGTTTGTGAGGTGCCCTCCCTGTACCAGAGGCCCCTCTGTTCATTCACTGCAGACTTGGTAACTGTCCAAGCCGAGGCCTGTCCTTGCTCAAGTTGGTAGATGGGAAATAAACAATGGGCCTCTGCCAGTCTCTGCTGGATGTAGGCCAAGGGGTGGGGGCCCAAGCAAACTGTTGAATTTAATTTCAACACTTGGAGGGCCAGGTTTTTCCATATGAAGGGCAAGGCTTCCTTCCCAGCTTGAGCTTAAACTTCTCAGGCAGTCTACATCTAGCCCACACCTCTGTGGTGGTCTCCCATGTGGTGGTCTCCCATGGTTTACCCTCCCAGTCACTTTGGGCGGGTAAAACTATTCTTGAAGCTGCTGGCCAGGTCCATACTTTCTCCCTGGATCTACCTTCTCTCCCTAGGCATCATCCTTATCTAAGATCAGTTCAGTTGGTTAGTCTGCACCTCTGCTGCCCTGTGCCAAGGGGAAGAAAAACAGAGCCAGCTTGGAGTTGGAGGATGGTTGGACTGCCAGCAGTGGCCTGGTGCTGCATTGCTCCTGCTGAGGTCAGGGTTGGTATTGTTATTATTATCTCAACTGTATAGAAAAGGAAACCTTCCCACTGAAGTTAAGCATCTTGCTCTACGTCTTCCATCCGTGTTTCACAAGTCTTTCCTATCATCTTCTGTTACAGAATCAAAAAACCTTAGAGCTAAAAGGAAACTTAAAAATCTTCTAGTCTTGTCTCATTTTTAAATGAAGAAATTTGCCCTAAAGATGCGAATAAGTCATGTGTACTGACCACCTCTTGTCCCTGGGACATGAATCATATACATATTTCTGATCCAAGAACCTTGTGAGATTTTTCTAATGAAGAAATCAGGACTCTGAAAAGTGAGGCCTTATGTCCAAGTTGCACTGTTAATAAAAGTGGAGTCAGGATTGGAATCTAGGACTTGCTGGCTCCAAAGCTTCCCTCTACTTTCTCTTTTTTCCTTTGTGTGGGTACTGGGAACCGAACTCAGGACCTTGCGCTTGCCAGGCAGGTGCTTATGCAGCTGAGCTATATCACCAGCCCTCCCTCTACATTCTATGCCTTATCACTTCCCAAGATCATGGCATAATAGGCACTAGAACCAGCTTCCCTGTTTCTGATCTTTTCAACATAGACAGCACTGTCAAAAGCCCCACTCCCTCTGTTTTTTACACTGGAAGTCTGGCCCTTGTCTTCATCATTGCTCTAAATGGACAACCCCTCTCCAATGTGGGAACATCACACATGTGGGCAGATATTTAATTTTGTCTAATTTGAACCTAAATTTCCTGCTCCAGCATAGCTGACTGAGCTCTCAGATGTCCATTTCATTTGTAAGTTGCATTTTCTCCTCCCAGCCTGCCTGACTCCTGCCTCCTTCACATTCTGGCTTAGACAGTTCCTCATTATAGCTTATGTTTGCTTAAGATCATCCTTAAGTTCTTTTTATCTCTGCTCTGAGCTCCTTAAAAAATCTTCCTGGAAATTTGATTGGTTGTTCTTTGATGCTTTTTTCAAAGGCAGCTTGAATAAGTCTTTTCTATGTTTTTTCGGCACTGTCCAATTAGAGCTAAGGACTCAGTCAGCCATCTCATTTCTGATTTGAGGTCACTCAGTGTGTACACTTAGACTCTTAACTCACACATTTCTTTACTCTTGGCTTATTAAGTCTATATGCCTCAGAAATATAGCCTTAACTCTTTTGGGCAGAAGAATACATTTTTAATATCATTATGGGCAACCATATTTTGAGAAACTTGATGACAAGTTCTAGGCAGTCCAGATGCCTAGGACATCTTGACTGGCTCTGGGGTCACTGAGGCCTCCTGGGGTGGGTTGTGGGGTGGGGATCCTGCATGTGGATAGGCTCTATGATTTCACTAATTCACCCTCTCTTTCTTGTTTGTCTCTGTTCTCTCTCTTTACTCTTCTCTTTTTGGGGTCTCCCCACATTTCTGGTTTTCTACAATGTTCAACCTCACTCCTCTAGCCCCTCCTGTTCTCACTGAGTCTTTCTAGTGTCATCTAAATTTGGATGAGCTCAGTATTAGTGAAACTGCTCCCCTGGTTGGAGAATAGGAGGAGAGGAAAGGATTAGAATTCTGCACAGGGACTAATTCCTTTCTGTACATTCTGCTCCCCAATCTAAGATAAGATAGGTGTTGCCAGTGTGAAAAGCCATTTCTGAAGCTTCTTCCTGACTTTCCTGGGTCTGTGAGAAATTCACATTCTGTACATTAACCTAAATTTAGTTATACTTCTTGCCAACTAACACCCTGGTTTTATTATGCTAATAGTGTTCATCCCTTCCCTGTCTGGATTATGTCACAAAGAATTCTGCATTAATGTGACAAGAAAGAGTTTAGGGGCCAAATTTGTTTCTCTCTAATTCCTGGATGGAGGTGTAGGGAGCGCATAATAACATTTCATTTTATCATGCCCTATAATTCAAATGAAGTCGGTATAAATACAATGAAATCAACTCAAATAACATACTGTGGATGTCAGACCAGTGCTAGATAATGAGGACTTAGAAAAGAAATCCAGTCCTTGTGTTCAGTAAGCTTAGATTTTATGGAAAAACAAAACAAAACAAAAACAAAAACCGTTGGCGCTCCCAGCCTGTTCTAAATTGAGCCTCAGGAATGCCAACTCAGGAAAGGTGGAGACATTCTTCAAAGGCGCCCTCTCCTGGAATTTGCATATGACCCAGAAACACACAGCTTGAATCTTGTCCACAGTTAGGGTTCAGACATCATATGCATGCTTGTTTGTGCTCCGGTGGATACTAGGTATGGACACAAGGCAAGCTCCCTGAGCAAGGAGAGTGACCAGCCCTGGTCCTGGCTCAGGAACCAGGCCCAAATGAGGAAGGGGTCAAATTGTTCAGGTAGGAAACATCCCAACCCACCTCCAGATGGTGCCACAGAGAGGCGAAGGTGCCTCAAAACTGACAACTATTATCCTCTCATCACAAAATTAAAGCATATTGTAGGTGATGTGAATGACATGTTAACTAACACTTTGGACATACAGGTGTGATCTTAATGGACTTGGCAACCAATGATTTCAGCAAGGTGAGGGAGGTGAAACATTTGATCTTAGCCCGAAAGTGGAGAAGCAATGTGAGTAGAATAGGTAAATGAGGTGATTCAGAGCCTGATATATACATACATATTGTCCCTAAAGAAATCTTTCGGTGTTTTCAGAGAAAGCTGATATGAAGAAGATGTTAAAAGCTGATGGAGAAGTGAATAGTGTATATTTGCACACACATTTAACTAGAGAACATATGTGTGTTTGCACCTTCTAAATACAGCACCACAGTTGACCAACTTGAGTTCATGGAAAAAAGAAAATTCACATCAGAAAGTTGCATTTATCTTCAGCATAAGAGAAAAAAGAGGAATATTTGCTCATCAGGATAGAAGTATTTAAGGGCTATGCGCATTTACAAAAGGGCCAATGTCTATATACTTTTCAGATTGCTTGCTTATGTATTGTGTAAATATATGAAATTAATAGGAAAAGTCTCTACAGAGAAGAGGGAAAAAAGACAGAAAGAAAAAAAACTGGCCTTAGGGGCTCAGGTAGGTATCTCCCTTGCCATGATGCCTGTCTCCAAAACCAGTGCATGTGGCTGATGAGTTTCCACTAGTGAAAGGTCTGAGGCCCGGAAAGCATGAGGCCAGCACAGGGTTTTGTAGGAGGTGGCAGTTGCAGCAGAGCTGCTTGTGCTGGAGGTCAAGGAGGGAAGCATAGTGGGTGGTTGACGGTCTGCTGTGACACACTGGGCCAGAGTGTCACTGAGCTGAGGAGGATAAACTACAGAGGAAGAGCCAGCAGCCTGAGATACACATGAGACACCTATTTTGCTGCTCGCCAAGACCTTCTGAAGACAGAGAGAAGCAGAAAGGATGAGGAAATCTGTCACTTGGTTAGTGGAATGATTGATTTACCAGAAAATGGGCCACAGTGTTACAGTGGCCTGAGCAAGGAACTGCAAATGGTGGACCTACAGGGCACTCTAGCTGCTTAAATATGTGAGAAAAATAATGATATCTTAATAAAGGTTTGATAATTATTAAGAGCTTAGACTTAGGGAAGTCCAAGCCAAATGATGAGTAAATATTCAGTGAGTAGATTGTAAAATAAGGTTTGAGAGGAGGGAGAAGGCCCCTGGGGCTGGCCAGGTCTGGTAAAGTTTGATGGAGGGGATGGACTGGGTAAAGCTTGCAGGTGGGGAGATTTTGGTAAGATGAGATGGTGAAGAAGGATAATATTGTGATGAAAGTGAGGGAACTTCTAGATTCAACCCTGACATGTAAAGAACTTAGAAGTCATTACTTCCACCCATATGGGGCAAGAAAAATGTAACCAAACCAAAAATGATCATGTTTCCTTGGATTTACAAAGAATTATGGTCACAGGGCAAACTAGATCGCTAAATCCAGAAAGAACATCTAGAGAGATCTAGTAATGAAGACTTGTTGGAGCCATTAGCCAGTAGGGACATTAAATGGGCAAATGGCTGGAGGCTGAGTATGTACCAGCGTAAGAGACCCCTGGGGCCACAGTCCTAGGAGTTCCCATACTTCTGTAGATTTTCTACCAAAGGACCCCACCATATTCTCACAGTGAAAATACTACCAAGGTCTCCTTGTGGTGTTGTCAGGGAAGGAGAAGAGTAACCATAGGGAAGTACCTAGCACTTTCTCCTTGGCAGAGGCCCACAAGAGGATGTAGTGGAGCATAGTACTGAAACTTTATGCCAGCTGTGGAAGAAGAATTTCCCTGAAGCCTTCTTAGTCTCTTCTAAGACAGAAAATTCCACAAGACCAACAGGGGACAGACCTTCAAGCATAGAGTTTGTAATACAACAGCCAAGGAAGGTCATAGGGGAAGGCAGAAAAATAATACTTCTGGAAGAAAATCAGGAACATTTATCACAGTCAGAGCTCCAAGACACAGGCCCTCTAAAAGTGTTAAGAGTTAATATAAATATTGTAAGTTGTTCTCCCCACACCCAACATCTTACCACCTCACCAACAGGGTCCAAGTGATAGAGGATTACAAGTGAAAGGACAGCAAGACACAGACTCTGAGGAGGAATACATACAGAAGTTCCGAAGATGAAAGGGAAATGGAACAAGTGCACGAGTGGGAAGTGAAGCTTCTGGAATCTACAAGTAAAACAAATATTAAACACAGTACAACTCCCAGCCAGATTTACATAAATCTTCACACTAAAAGCCTATTTACCTCTGTTCCTCTTATGCATCATATTCAACTTTCAATAAAAAAAATCACAAGACTTGCCAAGGAAAACCAGTGTTTGGGAACAATCATCAGCCATATCTCTGATATGGCACAGATGTTAAAAAGAGATTATAAGAAAGAAAAGACTATAGACAGATATTCTCATGAATATAGATGCAAAAATACTCAACAAAATATTATCAATTCAAATCCAACAATATATAGAAAGAACTAAACACCATAAGCAAATGGGATTTATTCCCACTTGGATAGGAATGCAAGGCTGATTCAAAATTCACTATCTCAGTAGGCTAAAGAAGAAAAATCCTATGATCATATCATATGAATTGATACAAAAAAAAGCATTTGATAAAATTCAACACCCATTCATGATGAAAATCAGTAACCTAGGAATTGAAGAGAATTTCCTCATTAAAGCGTATTTACAAAACTCCTCCAGTTAGCATTGTTCTTTATAAGGAGAAACTAGACTCTCTCCCTCTAAAAGTCCTCTCTGGCCACTCTATTCAACATTATACTGGAAGCCTTATCTTGAGCAATAAGGTAAGAAATGTGTACAGATCAGGAAGGAACACATAAACATTTGTTTGCATATGGCCTGACATGATTGCTTATACAAAACATATGAAAGAATCAATGGATGAAACCTCTAAAACCAGGAAATGATTGTAGCAAGGTCACAGAATAGAAGGTAAAATTTCTAAAGTCAATTTCTTTCCTATTATACTCCCATTGAACAATTGGAATAGAAAAATTACCATTTATAATGATACTCTTCCAAAAAATGAAATATATAGTTAGGAACACATCACAGAATGTATGGGGTCTTTATGTGAAAAACTATGCAACCCTGATGAAAGAAATAAAAGATTATCCAAATAAATGGAGAAATAGTTCATGTTTATGGATTGGAAGACAATATAGTTGTCAGTTCTTCCCAAATTGACCCAGAGATCCAATAGGTTCCAATCAATATCCTAGTAAGGTATTTGGCAGCTGTCAGGAAACTGTTCCTAACATTTATGTGGGAAAAAAGGACCTAGAATAGCCAACACAGTATTGAACAACAAAGTTGAAGAATTATATTACCTGATTTCAAGAGTTAATAAAAAGCTGCCATATGACAGTGTAGCAGAGGTGAATGAGTAGACATATAGACCAATGGAATAGAACAGAGAGCTCCAAAACAGACCCACACAAAAATAACAAACTGATCTTTGACAAAGGTGCAAAGGGAATTCGATAAAGAATGGACAGTCTTTTCACCAAGTAATGTCTAAGCAATGAACATAGACGCAGACCTAAAACTTCTCACAAAATTTAATTCAAACCAGATCATAGAACAAAATGTAAAATACAAAGCAATAAAACTTACAAAAAGAAACAGGAGAAAATCTAGATGACCTTATGTTGGGCAATACATTTTTAGGTACAACACCAAAAGTACAACCCACAAAAGAGAAAATTGAAAATTTAGATTTTCTTAAAATTAAAAAACTTTAGTTGTGCAAAAGACACTGTTAAAAAAATGAAAAGACAGGCCACAAACCGGGAGGAAATACTTAAGAAGATATATCTGATGAACAATTTGTATCCAAAACCCTTTACAAAGAACTCTTAGAATTTAGCAATTAAAAACAAGGTAATTAAAAAAATGGGCAAACATTCTGAACATTTTACCAAAAAAGATATACAGATGGCAAATAAACAGTTGAAAAATACTTAGCATGATTTGTTGACAGGGAATCGTAAATGAAAACAGCAATGAGATATCCCTGCATATCTCTCAGAATAGCTGAAGTCCATAACACTGGTAATACTAATTTTGGGTGAGGATGTGGAACACCAGGAACTCTTATTCATTGCTGGTGGAAATGTAAAATGATATAGCCACATTTCAAGACAACTTGGCAGTTTTGTACAAAGCTAATAAGTCTTGTTATATAGTGCAGCAATTGTAGTCCTAGGTGTTTATTCAACTGACTTGAAAACTTAAGTCCACATGAACATTCATCACAGCTTTATTCATAACTGTCCCAAAGTGGAAGCAACCGAGATGATTTTCAGTAAGTGAAAGGATCAACAAACTATGGTGCTTCCACACAACGAAATACCATTCAGTAATAGAAAGAAATGATCTATCAAGCCATGAAAAGACTTTGAAGAATCTAAATGTATATTATTAAGTGAAATAAGCCAGTCTGAAAAACGTACTGTTTGATTCCTACTAGACAATATTTTGACAAAACTATGGTCACTAAATAGTCTTTATGGCTTTCAGAGGAATAAAAGGAGGAGGCTTGAATAAGTGCAGCTCATGGGGTTATTTTAGGGTGGTTAAAGTACTCATATGACGATGCAATGGTGTGTAAATGGCACTATGCATTTGCCCAAACGTATAGAATGTCACAACACAAAGAATGAACCTTAATGTATGTAAATGAAAGAAATCATTTTAGAGGTCAGTGTGACTCCAGTACAGTACTGAATGAAGACTGGGGAAAAAGAAATCTAACTATATTACAAATGTATGAAGCAGCCTCATTGAAGGGGTGGGAGAAAGATGCTGACCTAAGTAACTTTGGAGATGCATGAAGACTGTAAGACCAAGGACAAAACGAACTGTACATAAACCTCATACTATAGCTGGTGAAGTGTGTTTTCCATGGGAATATGGGTTCACAATTCTGCAATCACCATACAGTTAAACTGAAATTCAAGAATTAAATAGATGGATGGAGGATGGTGGGAGGTTCTCACTGATGCTGCAAAAGGTTATATACAAACAAGGTTAGGAAGTTAGAAGAATCTGTGTGGTATTGAATTAGAGTAGGAGATATTAATGTATGAACTCATTTTTATGTTAATATATGAGTAGATGGATACACAGAAATATTCTCATACCAGTATATACAAACGCACTAGCAGACACGTATTTTCTTGTTCTGTCATCTGAGAAGGCTTAGAACCAATGGCAGTGCAGCAGGAACAACCATACCCTGATCCAAGTCTCAGTTTCTGCTATCGTTTTCTAATAAAATAATCAGAGATCCTGGAGAAACAATTTTTGTAAGGTTGGAGAGTATACAGAATGATCATAAGGCATCATATAGTGCCAGAAAGTTAGAAAAAGCTAAAAAAATACACAATTATAGAGTATGCCAAAGGGACACAGGGGTCTACCTAAAGAACTCCCCATGGTCAAAGCAGGAAAAAAGCTTGGCAAGAAAATAAGTAAGGTAGTATTGGGCTATAACCCAAAGTATAAAATAAATAACCAGGAGTTCATGCTGATATAAATAAATGATTAAATAAATACATATATAAGTAAATGGTAGAGAATCTATACATCTCCCATGTAGAAGAATACCAAATAATTTATGAGGGTGATCAAACACTATGGTAAATATTTAAATAAAAAGTTATTGCATAAAAGACACATTACCATGAATCCCCTCAAAATACTCCAGATATTCACAATGCTTCCTCTTGCTACAAACACACTTATCCCATCATTGTTGGCAATGTGTCTTTTACTGCGGTAAGTTTTTAAAATTTAATCATTCACCAGACTTTTTTATTCACCCCTTGCATGTAACTACTCCCCTTAAGAGTGTGAATTGTGACTCCCTACTCTTTAAGTGTGGGTGAACATAGTGACTTTCTTCCAAAGAATACATTGTGGAAAGAGGGAGAAGGTAACTTTGCTGTGGAGAGAGCTGACAAACAGTTGTTCAACCAGATGACCCAGGTTAACATCGATAGTGATAACTCGTGTTGATAGTTTGTACCCTTCATCTGATGTGGGAAGAATGGCACTTTACCTCTGTAAAGATATTAGGAAAAAAAGAACCATAACCCCAGTCTAATTACGAGAAGAACATTGGACAGTCCAGATTGAAGAGCATTCTATAAATGCCTGACCAGGACTCCTCAGGTTTTGTTGTTAAGATCTTCAAAAACCAGGAAAGTCAGAAAAACTGTCAGTCTAGAGGAAATGCAAGGGCCATAACAGCTACACGTAATATGGTATCTTGGACAATATGCTGGGACAAAAAAATGACATTAAGTTCAAACTTGAGCTGTCTGAATAAAGCCTAGACTGCGGCCCTGGAGGAGATGCTGGAGAGATGGAGTGTTTCCAAAAAGAGGCGGAGATCAGGCTGAAAAAGATTCAGATCTGAAGACACAACCCCAGAAATCACAATGGGTTGTTTAGTGGAACTGGGATGCTCCATTTAATGAGTGTGTACTTAGTGGCGTTTTATGAATATTTTCTCCTTGAGTCCCCCAAAAGCCTGTGAAGTAATTCTCCTTTTCTTTGTGCAGATGAGGAAGTGAGATCCAGAGAGCACATGTGTCTTGGTGGCTACAGCAGAGACTATAGCTACAGCTCGAGCCTGGCTGTATCTAAATCTATGCTCCTCATATTACTTTAATGCTTTTATTTATTTGTTATGCACTTAAACCATTATCCATGCCCCATGGTGAATGCTTTAAATGTATCATCACATAAAATTCTTGATTTAGGTAATATGTTCTTTCATTATCTGAATTTTACAGATAAGGAAAGAATCTCAGAAGGTTTAAATGGAAATTTGTCAAAAGTCCACAGATAGAAAAAGGTGGTGCAGATATTCAAACACAGGTACTTTGATTTCTAAGACTCAAATGTTAAACCAGTAGGCTGTTAGCACTTTCCACGGTAATGCCTGGAGGCGATTTTAACTGCATGACGTAGGACCTAGCAGGTCTTTCTCTGAACTACTTCCCCTGCCAGGGTTTAACTTGAGTGACCAACTACACGGCCACTGAAGCCTGCTCACTATGTTAATGTCTTATTGCTCAGAGATCTGCATTTCTCCCTGGCAGCTCTTCCTGCGGAACGTTTGGCTGCAGAGGCTCCTTCCTTCTGCTCAGCACAGGAGCAGCAATTTCCTCAGCTGCCAGCTGCAGACTTCTGTAGTGGAGCCTGTGATAAAGCTCTCTAGCGATGTGTCAGTACGATTTAGGCACACGTGGCTTTTGGTGCTCAGTGTGGCCTGCAGCGAAAATAATATCTCGGTCACACAGGGTGAAATCTACTAATAACAGCCTAAGATGCTAACTGCAGAAGTTGCTGCCCATTTGTATCTGCCAATTGTATTTGGGGTCTAGAGTCCTTGCAGCCTGCATTACTTGGAAATGTAGGCTGCAAGGAGCAGATTTAGCAGCAGGAGGGCCATGTCAGGAGATCCCATGATTCAAAGCTCATGAGAATGATGCCTAGGGTCTTTGGCACCCATATACCATAGCAAGCTTCAGAAGACAGCTGGGGCTTGCATTCTCACTGCAGAGCCCAGGAGAGGATGCCACTGGAAATAACACCATCCTCAGCATAACTAATGCCACCAGGGATGAGTTAATCCTGGCAATGATCTGCCAGGATGCTTTCCACCAACTTCATTCAAATAGTCAATGGTTACCTCCAAGATTGTGATGAGCAAAGGGTTAGAACTCTGCTCTGACCCTACAGTATGATAATGGTAATGTAATTTTAAGTTGCAACAGATGAATTATGCTATTATTAGTCTTCTTTGGGAAATGCTTTTGCGTAGAAGAGTTAGAGTCTAAATTGTAAGCTGTCGCACTACTATATTTAATATGGGGATTGACATATATATTTACAATTTTGTGGAATGGAATTAGTGAGGTGGTGCTGTTATATATCCTGTTAATCTTCGGGATTTTAGAGGAAATGTAACAGATGAGAGAATGGGTGGGAAGATTGAGGGTGAAGTGTCTTTGCTTTCAAGAGAAGATGACACAGGTTACAGCTGGACTCTAAAATGATCAAGATGTGATATGTGTAAATATCAGTCTCCCAAGCTGAATGTGGCCACTATATATCACAGATACATACTAATAAAAAATTAGATAAAAATATATATGTACATCTCACTTCACCAAAAAAATAAATAAGTAAATAAATAAAGTGAGATGTACCAGAGAATTATTAGAAGAATAGAAGAAAAATGGCATGTGATTTATAGATGACGAACCCGGTCTGTTATATTATAAGCTTATTTTGAATATATATCTCTATATATTTAAATTTCTCTGTAATAAAGCACTTGTACTAAAATGCAAAAAGTAAGGAATCTAGATATGATTCTGCCTGGGGCACGATCAATCTGGATGGGTTAAGCTCAAAGGAAAACAAGTGATGGAAGAAATATTTTTGCATATATTTTAGAATTTTTACTTGCGAAAACAGGAGATAGATAACTGATTGGTTTAGAATTTGCATTTTTCTGCATCAACAAAGGTTGGGCTTGGAAGAAAAGGACTACAATGCTAAATTTTATGGGCCAGCTTGGGGCATTCTATTTTGTAGGCACTGTGTTCTTTGGACTATGTCGTTATCATCTGCTTCATATTGTTTAACATTGTCTGGCAAGCTTGGTTGGACAACATAGCTGGGCATTATTTAAGATTGGAAATAGGATAGCTGTGACTTCTTGGCCTCCTGCCTGATGGTGCAGTTGAAGTTCCAGATATATCTTGGCAGAACTAGCAAATTGGAGGGGATCTTCTGCCAGAGAGCTGTGTTTAATGGAGACTGACGAGAGTTCCTATGTGAACTCAACCCAATGGGAAAAGGTGCCAGACCCAGTCCATGTGTCCAGAAAAAAAAGCTGTGGTTGTTGGTGGAGAGCCATCATGTTTTCTCTTAGCCTGGTACCCACTGGACTCATCCATTCATCCAAAGCCCTTTTACTGAGACATTAACATGTAGCAATAACTGTGTTATGTGTAGAGTCGTAACAGTGAACAAGAAAAAGAGTGCTCACACTCCATGGATGTTAGGTGGCTGAGAATAAACTTCAAAGAGCTGGTGTTTCAGCTGTCTAGCAAACATTGGAGAGCAAGTAGTTCACTTGCTCTAAAACCAGGTGTTGAGTGGAGAATGGCCACTCCATCATTCAGAGCTGACTGGAACTGTAGCACCATGTGGACTCTGGGGTTGGCTGTGCTTTCTGGTGAGGTAGGAGGGGGAGATTACATACAACAGAGCAGACATCTCTGGGCCCAGAAGAGCAGAAACAGACTGTTGTGCCTTCCAGGGCAACTGCAGAGATCGCTATGCTCAGTAGAGATGCAGATGTAAACATAAGCCAGCAGAGTGGTGATGGGGGACAAAGCAGGTTCTGCAACCCCTGAGGGGGGGAAAAAGTGGGATCAATAGTGGAGGGACAGTAGTGCTAGAAGGGAAATACTTCTTTGCCAGTGTATTTATGAGGTTCCCTGGAGCTACCCAGAGATACTGGTGAGATTTTTCTGTACAGAAATCTGTTTGTTTTTCTATTAATAATGACTTCATACACTGGTAGGCTGTTGAATGGGGCAACTGAATTACAATAATCATAATGAGAACATCAACAAAAATGCTGCTCTCTACCACTACTGCTACCACCACTGTTATTAGTGTCATTATTGGGTGTTTACCAGTGTTTACTAAGTGGGCTGTGAACTTTAAACACATTACTGCTAATAGAAGGATTACAAAGGACTTCCACTCGGGGCCAAGATGAAGTAACAGGAACCAAATTTATCCTCCTGTTTGAAGGAAGCAAAGCATGAATAAAATATACAAAATAATGGTTTTTCATATATGACAATGTAATGATACAGAATATAATGATACTTGAAAGATGAGAAATAAAGTGCACCTGATCGTTCCAGCTGACAGGCCATGATTCAGGGGCAGGGGAACCAGGGCACAATAATCTAGAGTCATAGAAAGCAGATCAGTAGTGGACCACAAATGAGGAGGGCAAGAAATGTGAGGAAAAAAATTATGAAGGAGTAGAGGAAACTTTTGGAAGTAATGTGTGTGTTCATTATTTGATCTTGGTGATAGTTTTATGGGTGCGTACATATGTCAGAACTTGCCAAACTGTAGACTTGAAATACTTGAAGTTTATTTATTATGTTAATTATACCTCAATAAACCTGTAAAAACTTTGAAAGAATTAGAAGTTACTATGGCGCATATTTTAAAGATGAGAAAACTGACATCGGAGGAAGTTAAGTGGCCTGCGTTTGACCAAATAGCTTATAAAAAAAAAGACACAGGATTTCTATTCTGTATGTCTTTCAGTGGTATCAGATGACAGCATCAAAACTAAAATTCCTTGAATGACTCTTGAAAGGACTGCATTTTTAAAACTATCCATAATAGATAGTGATCATTTGTTGATGGACTCTCTCTAATGTGTACAGTACTTTCCACCACTTGACATACTATAGCTACATTAGTTTGTTGTTAAATGTAAATCCCCTACCCATTCCTGGACAGTGGAAAGTAAACTCATGAGAGAAGGGATTTTGTTTTATATACTTTCTGTTATATACCACCTTTGTTCCTCTTTGTCTCTTATTCTAGTGGACTTTGGTGATCAGACATGCATGAACTCCATGGGTTTTACAGTGCTTTACATAACCTGTCTGCTTTGCCTTATGCCTGCACCTGCTACATCTTGCCTCACATCGCAGGGTGCTACTGCAAGACCCCACTCAACTGACATATATTACTTGGATATGCAGGTTTCCTTCATGAGCTTTTTCTAATGGTAGCTGTGATCCAGTCGATGAATACCTCCTCATGGGTGGTCTTCACACTACTTTCTCAGGGATGGCACTGCAGGATCAAGCAATCAGACTCACTTAGGCAACAAATGTTATGCTCCTGTATTTGTTCCCCTCTTTCCCAGGTTTATTTACACTCTGGGTCCCATTCCTATCATCTGAGATCACACCACCTGTTAGCTCAGTGGCTCAGTGGTACAGCACTTGCTTAGCACACTCAAGGCGTTGGGTTCAGTCCCCAGAACTGCAAAAAGAAAAAATGTTGGTGCCAGCAGTAGTCCAGGGAATGAACCTCTGGGTGGCACTTTAGATCTGTACTACTGGATGGAATAAGAATCTCTATGCCAGCGATAAGTGGGGTAATAACAACTTCTGAGTGGCAGTGACATTATGATTACTTAAGTTTTCAGCTAGGTTTACTTGGGATGAAGTGCAGCTAGAAAGTTCAGTGTTATGATATCCGCTGGTTACACCCATTGAACAGTATGGGAGCAATGATAATTCCAGAGTGAACTGGCTTTTAAAAACCTTTTTAGAGCCTTAAAAATGACCATCTTGGATCAGCCAACTGATAAACTATGTTGTGAATACCAGAAATTTCTTTGGAAACTTTTAAAGAAGTACCCATCTCTGCAGACACAGGGCAGACAGACTGCTGAAGATCCGGCTGAGTATCTAACTGTAAGGGTATCTATCAGGCCTACGAAGGAGACAGAATGTACAGCTGGACAAGTCTCCCACGTCCTGATCATGTCTTGAATGGGAAAATAGTGGAATCCTGGCATTTGGAATGGATCAACTTGATTAGATGAGTCAGAGGATCTTGAATCCCCAGTTTCCACTGAGCTTTCCAGAATGGCAAAAGATCCCTCCCCATCGCTTTGTCAGAGGTCAGCAGTCTCTGCCTGCCTGGGGAATGTGCAGTGATCTCACTGGAGGCGAGCACCTCACAGGGCACCTACTTGCTCTTCACAGGATCCCCTCACTTCCCTTCATTCATTCAAGCCCTGAACAAAGGCTAGAAGTCAGCGTGACCTGAATAGAGAAGTGCGGCCCATTTATGAGGAGAAAAACCAGCTTATACATAGTATGAGGGAATTACAGGACTTAGTAATATGCATCAAATAACATGTGTGCATGGGCCTTACGGGTGTTGAACCAGAGAAGAATATAAGATTAGACAGGGGAACAGGTACAAATTCCCTATGATGAATGTGATCAATATGTACATCTAAATTGTGCCAATAAACTTAATAAATATGTATATATGGTGAAAGTTTGTATTATCTTTAAAACACCATGCCGATGCAAAGAACTGTCACTTTTATTATAATTATAGTTGTAATTTTATGACATACATATGCCTCTATTTCCCCTGCATATGATTGCTAGAAATTTCAAAAGCCAAATTAAAAAGACTGAAATTTGCAAATAAAAAAAAGAGATTAGACAGGAGAGAATTATTTATTAGTGGCGCACTTGCCCATGAACTAGGATTCAGTGGTTTGACAGGTGGAACTTGCATTTACTGTTGGACTAATAGTTTCTGGGGCTTGTATATGACCCTTTGAGGCTTGTATAGGACAATGGATTATAGTAGACAGTGATTTTCAAAGTGTAGTCCCAGAATCAGCATCACCTGGGGACATGAAAATCCTCTACTGAAGCAGAAACTCTGAAGTGGAGCCTGGTAACCTGTGTTACCTGAGTGCTTCAGGTGATTTGAATGCACGCTAAAGGTAAAGAAGCGTTGGCCTACGGTAACAAGGTTGCCCAAATTTCTTTGTCACGGTATTTAGGGAAGAGTCAAGATGCTTGGACAAATAGGGTTGTTAGAATGGATTTGGTATATAGGACATGAAAATCACTTCAAATATGTTCCTTTTGAGGGCCCTGAGTACCCCTCTTCATTTAGGCGATAAAGAAGGCACAGGTAAAGGGAACACTGGCATATTTAAGATACTTGGTTGTAGCTGCCCTCTGTAGGATGGGGTTAACTCTGAGAGATGTTGCCAATGAACCTGGGCTCACCAACGTCAATGAGATGATGGGATTCTAGAATGATAGGAGCAGGTGGCAGCACTAAGGGTCACAAACAAGGTGGTGCAATTACTATAATAGGCAGTAAGAATGAAGTGGCAATTGGGGTGCATTGATCTACCAGGCTTTGTGGAAATGACTAAAGAGATCAGGGCAATTGTGAGGGTGTGTGCAGTGATAGATGAACAGCTGATTAGAGCGTTGCTCAACTTATAAAATAACAAAGAAGGATTATCTTGGCTGCCACAATGGAAAGCTGCAATCTCTCACCCAGCTTCAATTCACAGCCTCAGAGTCTACTTTTTGAATAGAAGGTCGCATCCCCCATCTATACCATTGATTTTGTGATACGATTTCATGTATGTATGGTAAGTGTTCCACAGACCTTTCCCACCATGACTTGTGACCATTTATCAGATTAACTGTGTACTGAGAAAAGGAGAAATTCCAGACTGGAGGGGACGATAGGCTGGGGTCTGAGCTGACATCAATGCTAATGCCAGTCATCACCATGGTTTTTGACTCTGGAAAATGTTCACCACAGCAGCCCCACCCCTAATTGACCTTGGCTTCTTTATCATTAGATTTCTCCCCATTTCCTGGCTCACATTCCCCAAGCGCATCACCAAAAAAAGGTGGCACATAATTTCTGCTAGCTTATTTCTTTCTAATGCTTCCTGAGAAGAGAATAGAAAATGGTTGTTGAGTCACTGGCTTTGTCTTACTCAGGTGATACAGAATTCTATAATGTTAGAAATGAAGTCTCCCTTTGACAAAGCCTGGTCAGCATGTAATTGTCTCATTCTCAGAATTTAAGTATGACCTCTGCTGTTCTTGTTTCCAGATATAGAAATCATTTTTTTAATTTTTATTTATTTGTTTTCAGAATTAAAAATAATTTAGTTGATATATGTAAATTTTAATTCAATTAAAATACATAAATCTTGAATGGAGATAGGTACTTAAAAATGCTACAATGTATTTTAGATAACTTACAATACCTCTTGGTTTTTTTGTATTTTATTAGTACATGTTTGCAGTACATAATGATTACAGTCAATGTAGGGAATTGGTACATGTACGTAACACATTTCAATTCCTTCCCCCCCTTCCTTCTACCCCTCTTTTATTTTTCCAACCTTAGATTCATTTATTTATAAGACTTTATAAAGGTAATTATCAAATATACAAATTAAAAACCAGACAGGAAAAAGAACATATAAAACATATATGATAATTGTACTAAGTCAAGGTACACTTTTAGATATATTGTCTGCACTGGATTACAACACATTTTTTAACTCTCTTTTTTCCTATTATTTGATATATATATATATTTTTTTCATATAAGAGAAACCATGTGATATTTAAGCTTGTGTGTCTGAGTTATTTCCCTTAACATTATGGTCTCAAGGTGCATCCATTTTCTAAAATGTAATTGCCCATTTTGCTGTTCCTCATTCCTTCTGTGTACAAACTTGTGTTTAAAGCAAGGAAAGCCTCCTAAGAAACAGACTACAGAGCCCACGCCCACAGCCTCTCGCTTCTTCCTTGCAGCAATGTGGGCTAATCACCAGAAAACCAAAGTAATGTGGCTATGCCTGGATGATTACCCACACCAAACCTTCCAGGGCCAATGGGAGAAGTGGCAGATCTGTAGATCCCAACAGCTTGGACATGTGAACATTCACAAAACCCAAGCCCCTCCCTACTATGGTCTCCCTTTTGACCCTGCTCAGGTCTTATGTCATCATAACAGAAAGATGGTTCCTTGTCTCTACTTCCTTATTTCCATAGTCCTTCTGCAGGGCTGGCCCTGGCTGGTTTTCTTTTTTTTTTTTTTTTTTTTTTTATGGGTACCGGGGGGTCGACCTCAGGACCTCGCGTGCCAGTAGGCGCCCGTGCCACTGAGCGATATCACCGGCCCCTTTTTCGTATGTGGGATCCGGGAGTCGAACTCGGGCCCTCGCGCTTGCCGGGCAGGCGCTTAAGCCGCTGAGCCATCTCACCGGCCCCCCTGGCTGGTTTTCTATGAGCTGTGTATAAACCACAATGGGCTTTTGTGATCTAAAAAGTCCCTCTTTATGGCAGCTGCCTCACCTCAGTTGATGTTAAATAATTTTATGTTGTTTCCCACTGTCTTCCTATTTTTTTTAATTCCAAAGCAGAAGGGTTTTTTGATGTGTGTCTGTTTATTGCTAAAGTACTTTTAGACATACTTTTATATTTCCTTTTGTTCCTGACTAATGAAAGTATTATGAAGGAAAAGACCTATACACAGACAGACCCTGCTATAAATTTCCTCTTCCTCTATGTTTGTATGCTTACAAATGAAATTTTAAGAGATTGCCTACATACAGATGAAAATGTGCATTTACACAACACCCAAACGGACTGTGTAGATACTTCACTGTACAGATTGCTTTGGCCAGTTAGCCAAATATAACCACTGATTGGCATCTCTTAGGTATTGGAGGAGGAAGACAAAAGCCATGATTCCAGCATTTAAGGATTCTGTAATTGAGTTAGGGCGTCCCTGAGAGATATATAAAAATAGAAAGACAATAGAATCATGTATAAGGCACCTGATGGAGGCAAATGGGGACCTCACTGAAGACATCATTGAAGTGGGGATACTTGAGCAAGATTTTAAAGACAGATCAAGTAGGAAAGCAAGTTGCTAGCAGGTAGAATGGAATATGACAGTCACAGGAAACTGTTTTATGTCTGCTGGAAAATACAAGAATATGGTTCTACTGGAGTTTATCAGTTGGAAGAGTGAAAGGAAATGAAGCTGGAGAACAAACGGAGTTGGTCCACAGATAGCCTTGAATTCTTAGAAACACAGGCTTTTTCTCTATTCTAGTGGTTTTTGAAGTGCCTCTGGGCAAGTGACACCAGCATCACCTGAGAGTATGTTAAAAATATAGATTCTCAGCTCCCATCCCAGTAACCAAGTAAGAAACTAGGGATGTGGCTAGAAATCTTAATTTTAACAAGCTTTTCAGGTGATTCTAATACACACAGGAGTTAAAATTGTGCTTTAGGGAATGAGGAGCCAAAGGAGGTTCTGAGCATTGGGAAGTTGATGTTTCAAAGATTTCTCCTATAGCAATGTGGAAGCAGAGTTGGAAGGGACAAGCTCAGCAACTGAGTCACTAATTAAGAGACTGCTCCAATGGTTCCTGGGAAAAGTGATGGAGGCCTAAATAGGACAGAAATGGAGGAAATGGAGAAAGGAGGAGAGATACTAGAGGTGAAAAGGCAAAGTTTGAGGCTAGATGGCCATGGAAGGTGAGAGAATGTATTCTGGAGACTTTCACTGTTGTGACTGAGGCTGCATGAAATGGCCTAGTAAGGTCACACCAGCTAACTGGGAGAGAGGCATTAGCCAGCTCACCTCAGCATCCACAGATGCTCATTAGCTGCGTCTTCCCCTTAACCCTCAGAGTGAAGAAGAGCTCTTTCTGAGCCATCAGAACTACTGCCATGAAAATGGCTATTTCTACATACAGAAAACATCTCAAAACCAGTCTTTGCTAATGAAAAGAATGTGTAAAGTATATTTGTGTGTACACATGTGCATTCAAGGCAGTGCTACTGTATAGCATTTCTTTTTTTATTTCATTTTATTATTTTTAGCATTTCTTTTTTGACTTCTGATTGTTTTGTAACTCCTTGGTACCTGCATTTGTATGCAACAGGAGGTAGGGTGAGATGAGTTACATAGCCATCAGTACTTCATTACATCTATGTTAATATTGTCTCAGCCTCTGTGTATTTAGATTCCAGCAAACAATGCAGATAGGAATGTCTGAGGACCTTATTTTTTTCTTTTTTTATTGAGAGATTAGTCACTTCTAGACTTAACTCTTACAAGGATATTTTAAATTCCAGATCCTAAACCACAGGGTGTGAATGTCTTTTGTTCCAGAAAGGGTACCCAAGAGTCACACTGATTTTTTTTTAATCTAATGTTCTGTTGTTGGGTTGAATTTTGTCCCCTTAAAAGACATAGTCAAGTCCTAATCCCAGTACCTGTGGTTATGTCCTTACTTGGAAATAGAGTCTTTGCAGATGTAATGAAGTTTAAATGAGGTCCTACTTGATTAGGGTCAGCCTTTACCCAGTGGCTGCTGTCTTTGTGAGAAGAGGAAAATCTGGACACAGATAGGGAGAATATCGTACCATACAATATTGTACCATACAACCACGAGGCAGAGTCTGGAGCTATACATGTACAAACCAAGGAGTGCTGAGGATGACCACCACCACCAGCAGGAAGAGGTAAGGAAGGATCCTCCCCCAGGAGTTTTGGAGAAAGACTTTCCAACATCTTGGTTTCAGTCTTCTGGCTTCCAGAAATGGTAGAGCATGAATTTCTGTTTTTTAATGCTACTGAGTTTGTAGTAATTTGTTACTAAAGACCAAAACACCAAAACATGCCCCAAATCTTTAACAGGTTTAAGATATGCAATTCCCATCCTAAAACTTAAATGCAACAACAAGAAGAAGAACAAGAACAAGAACAAGAACAAGAAGTCAGAGAAGATTTGAAACTTAGATGAGGCAGACTTTGAAATCAGGGGAGTCAGAGAGATGGAAAAGAAGCCTCCTATGTATAAAATATGAAGAAAATGGATAACGTTTTTTTATCAGACTGCCTGAAAGTGCAATGAACTGCCTCCTAAGATGCAAGGGGGGAATTCTGCATAATTTTCAGGGAAAATAAGGACAGCCACATAACTCTCCTGTTCTGTGACAGCCTATCACCGAATGAAAGATGGGGAATAATAGAAAAGACAGTGATGATATAAAACGGGCCCCAGACATGGAGCATTGCTGGATTAACTCCAGCAGCATTTGTGTATGTTGTCATGTCAATAAAATTACTGAAATTGAAACCTGAAATTGAACAGAGTGTGAAAGAAAGAAGATATTACTCCAGGGACCTAGGCAGTAAATATTCACATTAAGAGGAGGTGATATCATGGAAAATTTCTGTGGTTTGTGATGCTGTTGAAGTCCAAACAAAAGAGGTATAATTTCATTATTTCCCTCTGTGGTGTTTTCTGCAGAATGGAGTGCTAGGTTATAATGAAATTGGGCTCCTGAGAAGTGAAATCAAAGTTCAGGGATGCATCAGTAGGTGTGAGTATGTATTCATTTGTTCACAGCCTTGTGGGGCTGCTTTCTCTCAATTAGGAGAAATGAACTTTCTTTCTTCACCAGCAGGAATCTGACGTGAAGAATAGGCACTGAGTTTCTTGGTCAAAGAAAAGGCTGAGCCTGAATGTGACTGAGGTCAGCTTGGCAGTGTAGCTGAAAGTCCACCTCTCCTTGCCCAACTGTGGAACAATTCCTGCTTATCCGCACCGCATACACAGGTGGAAGGAAATGAAGCTGGAGAACAAGCAGAGTTGGTGCACAGATTACCTTGAGACCCTTTATGCCCCCTGGAAACCCCTCTCTTCTTCTGCCATTAGAGTCTTGAGGGGCCGGTGATATAGCTCAGCGGCACAAGCACCTGCCTGGCAAGCGTGAGGTCCTGAGTTCGATTCTCAGTACCCACATAAAAAATAAAATAAAATAAATAGAGTGTTGGGTGCTCTGTTCCTGCAGCACATTCTGAGAAGTTTGCTCCCTTCTGTCTGCTGTTTTCTTCCTTACCAGTTCCTGTGCCCAACCCCAAAGAGAAATCCTACATCCTCACTCCCCATGGAGCAGGTGTTGGGAATTCTGGGGCTGATTTGTCCATAGAACAGGCTACAGATTCAAAATATACAGACAGGTTTCTCTGACACCCAAACATCTGCCAATGTTTCCTCTTAGGGATTATTCTTTATTGAAAGAATTTGCAGTCTGTGTTAAGTTCTCACATTCTTATAAAAACAAATCAAAGTGAAACAAAACACAGCATGTAATTCATCACTGGATACATCTATAAAAGGCCTAGAGTTGTCAAACGAGAGAGGAAGACCTGTTTTGTCTTACCTGGAGATGTTATTAATATGCCATGCTCAGGATAATTTGACCGAATTCTTACAAAGCATTAGGAGGTGGTTCCTATTGTGATCTTTATTTTATAAGTGGAAACCAAGCTTTAGAGATGGAGGTGGCTATGTTTACAGTTAGGATTGGACCTCGCATGCATCACTCCCAAACAAAGTCATCCAGAGTATTACTGTGCTACACTGCCACTCAAGAACTGCAATTTTCAGGGAAACACAGAATGTCAGGGCTGGGTGACCTTTAGTCCACTTGGACTACTAAAACAAAATACATGGAATAGGTAACTTATGATCAACAGAAATTTATTTTTCATGATTCTAGGGGCTGGGAAGTCTAAGATCAAGGTGCTGGCAGATTCACTGTCTGATGAGGGCCAATTTCCTGGCTCAATGATGACATCTTCCTACTGTAACCTATGTAGTAGAAAAGGCCTGGCAGCTCTCTGGGGGCATCTTTAACAAGGGCACTAATCCCATTTCTGAGAACTATGCTCACATGGTCTAACCACCTCCCAATGGGCCCTATTTCTTATACTATCACTTTGGGAGTTAGGATTTCAAATTATGAATTTTGGGGAGACAAAAGCATCATATTGTAACGGTGATCATCCAAGCAATGCTCTAGTAATTCTGTAAAACTTCTTTATAGCACTGCTGAAAGTGGTCTAGATTCTGCCTGCTCATATTTAGTGTCATAAAATTCACCATCTCTTTGAATACACATGTGTATTTTGGGTCAGATGTAAGCATTAAAATATTTCTCTGTGTGTGTGTTGTGTGTGTGTGTGAATTTGAAGTCTGCTTATGTAATCTCTACCCCATTCATGCTAAGTTCTCTCCTCTGAGACCATGCAAAATAATACCAATATTTTGGCAGCCTGTTGGGTATTTAGTGACGGGTTTTTGCCTCTCTCTAGATCTTTTCTTTCATTCAGTATATGCATAAGACTTCATCCATGATGGTCTCCAGAAATTTCACTTTTCTTAGAACATGCTATAGTTTGTCTAAATCCCTTTGTAATTGTAGAGAGCAGAATTTGGACACAGTATTTCAGGTATGGTTTGGCCAGAAAATAGCAGAATGAGATCCTTGAATTCTATTTTTTTTTTAACCATCTTTGGGTCCTAGGAAGCAGCATGGTATTGACTAAGTTTCACACAAGATTAACGTGGCCTCTGCTCTGAGTTACAATTTGTGATGACCCAAGTACACCTTTACACTATCAATGAATAGGGCAATTTTATGAGCAGAGGCCATGGTGAAAATGCTCAGCCCTTTGTGTATTCCACTGACCAACTTTTGTAAAGACATAAACATAGTCCTTGGTTCAAATTGAACTCATTAAAATCCCACATCCCAATTGATGTTATAAATGTTGCTGTCTAGATACCTCCCCCATGGCTATTTGCCAGAGACTTTCATATAAATCTATAGCTAAAACAATCTTATCTGTTCCAATACATTGGTTAGGGCAAATATTCCAGGTGTAGTATGTACATTTTGGACACAGACTGTGGTTTTCTATAAATCATCCAGGTTCAGAGCAAGAATTACTGAGAAGCCTAGAAACCAGCAAGATACACACTGTCTCCAATTCAACATCTCCTTCATCTTGCTCCAAATGACGGTTAACTCCTGTCTTTTTTTTTTTTTTTTCTTTTTTCTGTGGGTACCGGGGTGTCGACCTCAGGACCTCGTGCGCCAACAGGCACCCGTGCCGCTGAGCGATATCACCGGCCCCTTTTTCGTATGTGGGTTCCGGGAGTCGAACTCGGGCCCTCGCGCTTGCAAGGCAGGCGCTTATGCCGCTGAGCCATCTCACCGGCCCAGCTCCTGTCTTTGAATCAGCAAGATGATATCTTTTCAGAGTCATTTTCTTTTGCTCTGCTGGATCTATCTGGATAATGTCTATCCATTTTTTTTTTCTAAAGTATATCTGTAAATTTTGGGAGATCATACTAGGTTCTTTTTTGGCTAAGATATATTCTTTGGCCACCTTCCAATAGCAAGAAGGAAATAATAATTAAATATTTATTTGTACCCTCCCCGTTCCCCTTGTCTCCTTTCTTTCTCAATCATGATCTTCTCTAATCCTCGACAATCCTGTGAAGTAGATAAATTACTCTCACTTCATAGCAAAAGCTGAGAAATTGATTCTTAGGTAGAATGACTTTTCCAAGGCCAGGAACTGGTAGAGTCCATCTTCAGACTCTTGCGGCTCATCCCGCTACCCCTAAGTTGCTTTTCTAAATTGAAGTTCTCCGAGGTAGTTTGAATGGACGTCAGACATTTTTTCCTCAGAGGCAGGGTTTCCCCAACAGAATGATTCTGTTGTGATACCCAAGAATTTTTGCTGGATTCATCTTAATCAAGGAGAACTAATATGAAGTTATTCATTCCATTTCAATTTCTTTATCTAAATGAGATAGGTTACTTTGGGTTGACTATTTTAACCAGATCAAAACAAATCAAATGTCTTAGTTACTTTTCTCATTGCTGAGACAAAAATACCTGACACCCAAAGTTAGAGGAGGAAAGGTTCATATGGCTTACAGGTTGTAGAGGGTTCAGTCCATAATCGGCTGGCTCCAAGGCAGGGGGGCTTCACTGAGGAGAGCAACTCATGGCAGGCAGAAGACAGCAAAAGCAACAAGGGAGAGAGAGAGACAAGCCTCTTTCTGTCCCTTATATTCCATCAGTCTACCAGGATTAGAGCGGTGCCAATCCAATCTGTGGACTGATCCAACAATCACCCACCCTTAATCCCAGCACTCTTAATCCCAGCATTACACTATGAATCAATCACATACTCTAGATTCAGCCACCTCCAAAAAACTCTATGACTGCATGAGGCTTTGGGGGGACATCCAGACAGAAACCATAACATCAAATAAATTATTTTAAAGGAGGAGGGGCAGTGAGATGAAAAAAGAATAATGATGTGTTATGTACATGTACCGATTCCCCATGATGAATATCATCACTATGTATTACAAACATGTACTAATAAAAATTTTTAGGGCCGGTGAGATGGCTCAGTGGCATAAGCGCCTGCCTTGCAAGCGCGAGGGCCCGAGTTCGACTCCCGGATCCCACATACGAAAAAGGGGCCGGTGATATCGCTCAGCGGCACGGGTGCCTGTTGGCGCGCGAGGTCCTGAGGTCGTCCCCCCGGTACCCACAAAAAAAAAAAAAAAAAAAAATTTTTAAAATTTAAAAGAACAGGGCCAGGGGAATAGCTCAGCAGCATGGTGGCTGCCTGGCAGGCATGAGTTTAAAAAAATTTTTTAAAAACAGGAGAAAGTAAAGAGAAAGACTTCATTGAAAAATTCCTTGTGTGTTTTGGAGACAGTCTTGCCATGTTGCCCAGGTTGGCCATGAATTCCTAGGCTCAAGCAATCCACCTGCCTCAGCTTCTCAAGTAGCTGGAACTGCATGTGCACCTCACTATGTCTGGCTCCAATTTATATTAATATGAATCTTTCCTTTTTTGGTTCAGGGAACTGAGCCCAGGGCCTTCACATTGATGTACATTTCCAACCCTTTTTAAAATTTTGAGACAGGATCTTGATAAGTGTCTAAACTGCTCGGGTTGGGCTTGAACTTGCAGTCCTTCTGCCTCTGTCTCTGAGACTGCTGGGATTACAGGTGTGTGCCTCCGCACCTTGTTTCTGAACCAGGACTTTGTCTAAGCTCCCCAGAGATACTGAGATAGAAGAGCTGGCCCATGAATGGCATACCCTTTTTACTACTTAATGGTCAAGCCTTTTCATGGTGTAGAGTTTAACTCTTGTTGGCACTAGCTTCGGGTTCTTTGGTCAGTTCCGGAGGGCCGAGAGGACTGCCATCTGCATGGAAGCATACATTTTTCTTTATAATTTAGTTGTTGAATAAACTGTATTTTTTCCATAAACCTGGATTTTGCTAATTGGATCCTCTAGTGTAATTTAATGAGTTCCTCCATTCCTCTAAATTGGTATTTACAATGAAAGTCTTGATTAGATTTGGATTATATATTTATTTATTTTCAAAACCACATCATTGGTGGAGTTGTGCCCTTTCGTGAAAACAGCTGTAACGTCCAGGAACTCTCCTTATGGTGTTAGCAGCATGGATAATCATTGTCTAGATCTATGAACTCACTCACAGTTAGCAAATACTGATTATAAGTATAAAGAAATGTAAAGAAAAAGTTTCTGAAGACTATACTGTCAGGGATCATTTTTATAGTGTGTTACTATAGAAGTTTCTCTGATCGCATAGGGTACAAGAAAAAGTTTCCTTTATAATCAGTTTGGTTATTTGATATCTAGCTCTTTCAGGAAGGGAAAGATAATTGCTTGATAATTTCATTGCATGTGCCTATCTTCAAAATAATGCATTGGTTTCCTAATTTTATATAAGTTACTATTGAACTTATTTTTATTTATGTAGTCTGATTTTGGACTTATGGATTCAAGCATATTTGTTTTTCTTTTTTCTTACTTCAAACTTATTTTTTCTTCTTTTTAATTGGTGTGTTTGTGATACACAATGTTTACATTCATTTTGGGGAATTAGTCAAGCATACTTAATATGATATCAATCCACTGAAGTTTATTCCTATCTAAAGGTGGCCAAATTGTTCTTTGCCATTCAAATCCTGAATTCTTTTGATGAAACCCTAGTAGTCCTTGATTCCCTTGATTTTTAGTATAATAAGACCTTTCAGTTCATCTTATTCATTGCCTTCCAGAACTGAATAACACATTTTTTCAAGGAAAGTCCTTCAAGGAGAAACATTTAGAGACCATAGTCTGGATACTAGGGTTGCTCATTGCTACTGGGTTGGTCATTGTGTCTAGATTTTCCAGCATCTAGAGCCAGAGAAGCTTTACATTTTCAAAAGATAAAATTCATCATAAGTCGATACTAATTCTTTGAAATTCAAATTTGAAATTATAGTATATGTTTCCATTTAACTTCATTCATCTTATGCTTGTAATTCTTTCTCTAATATTAAAAATCTCAGTCCCCAAAAGATTAAATATAAGTATTAATTTGTTTTATCCTAAATATATACAAGACAGCCTCAGAATAATAAAAACCAACAATTTATACAAAGATGTGATGATTGGTTTAGACATTTTATAAGATTTTTCCAGTTGTTTTGTCTTGAGGCTTCATCCAATTTAGGATGTAACGTTGACTGGTGTGTTTTAAAATATCTTGGAATAGTTTTTCTCTGTGGTTACATCATTAATTTAATTTGCTTTCTTTCCTTAGTTTTGGGCTTTAGAGAATTCTTTTTACAATTTAATTTTGGTTTATACCAGTATCTTAGCCAATTTATACTGCTATAACAAAGTACCACAGACTAAGTGGTTTATAAACAACAGAAACTATTTGTCATAGCTCTGGAGGCTGGAAGTTCAAGATCAGAGTGGCAACGTGGTAGGACGTAGGGAGGGTCTTTTTCTGGGTCGCAGACTGCTGCGTCTCATTCTATCTTCACATGGTGGAAAGACAGGAAGCTCTCCAGAGTCTAAGACCAGTAATCCCATTCATGGGCTCCACCCTCACGATCTAACTACCTCCCTAAAACCCTACCTTCTAGAACCATCACACTGAAGGTTAACATTTCAAAAAATGGATTTCAGAGAACACAAACATTCATTTCATAACAACTAGTATTTCTACTTCATGTTAAAGTTTACCTGGAAACTGATTTTTTTTTTCTACTTAGCTTTGGGTTCAGTATTTTGACTTTCTGAATTCTGGATGTCTCTCTGTGTCTTGCCAATGTTGACCACCATTAATTTTCCACATAACTTTGCTTTCAGCTTAAGGCTTCCCCAATTCCTTAGATCTACCTCAAGTTAGCAGTAATACATTTTATGTGCACAGGTGGCTTCTACTTAAGGATTGTCTGTGGGTAACGGTAGGGTTTATAGAAAAACACTTAAAATTGAGTATCAGGTATTACGTTTTAAAATTAGCCACAGTCCCCAGTAGGCTCTGGGCTGTTGCCATCTTTTTTCCTCCTGAGCCTCTTATTCTACTTTCTGGTTCCCAAAGCATGAATCACAAACTCCCAGTTATTCATTTTTTTTTTCTTTTGAAGTAATAGCTTTATTGGGATTACCACCTGGAGAAAGAAAGTAGTACTTGATATATCATAACAAGTTGAGGAATGCAGATAAGGTGTTCAATATCCAGATATTATTGTTAGACAAACAGACTCTTTTCCCCTACAGATTCTGCAATAAGCATAGGCAATATAGTCTCTGCTGAGAAGACACTTTTCCCATCCTTAAAACATTCTGCTACACTACAATTTTAAAACACTGGACCAGTATTCTTAATATGCTCGCTTCATTTCAGCCATCACTATGGTAAATTCCTGACTTTCAAATGAATTTTGTTCTAGGAGAACATTTGTAAGTCGGATTCATTCATAAGTTTTATACACCTTTAACACAGATATAACGTAAAGCATTAAAAAAGCCACACATACACACAAATAAATAAACTATTTTTAATTTTACAGTTACCTTAAAATGGTGGCACAATACAACTGTAAATAAACTTTTTACTTTTACTGCTACCTTTCAATGGTGGTACAGTACACTACGACAGCTATAAACAAACTATTTTTACTTTTATGGTTACCTTAAAATGGTGGTACAGTACAGTACAATAACTGGCATATAGGGGATTGCATGGACTGAACTGACAAGAGAGTTACTAACTGGAGGAGGGAGGGTAGGTGAGAAATGGTGGAGCTGAAGGATCATCAGCAATAGGAGATGAAAGGCAAGATGGACTTTCACTCATATCTCATGTTGATGACTCAGGTTTTTTGATGGATTCAATTCTGTCCTGTCTACCCTCTTGAAAAAATGATCCAGTGATGTCTGAGTAGTAGCTCTTTTTTTCTCATCATAGAGGACTCTGTAGCACTGGATGGCAGTCCGAATAGCTGGAGGAGCCTTGTGCATCGTTCTACGGTGGGGTCCTGTGCCTCAAAAACTAACAGTGCTTCTTCAAGTAAAGAAAATCTCCTTACCATTTCCCATGTTGTGAATCTCTTTGGCTCTTCAGTCACATCTTCCTCTTGGCTCTCTTCGTCTTTTTGCTTGGCCCCTAATTCCACCAGGTCCTCATTAGTTAGCTTGTGAAGGAGTTCAGTGAAGTCTTCCTCTTGCAGATCTGGCTCCAGCTTCTTGCCAAGGGCCACTAAGTTGTTGAAGACCTCTTTGTACTCCTTACCCATCTTCTCAAGTCCATGAACTTCATGAACAAACTGTGGCAAAGGTTCTTCCAAACCCCATTCATGGTGACAGCTGTAACCTCATGCCAAGCAAAGTGGATTTTTTTATGGCCTTGTAGATGTTATAGTCCTTCCAAAATTGTTGCAAGGCTGTTTTTGTTTCATCGGTTGCCTCCACTGTCTAATGAAAAGTGTGATGTAAATAGTATTTCTTGAAAGTTACAATAACTTCTTGATCCATAGGTTAGATGAGGGCCTTAGTATTCAATGGCAGATGCAATACTTTGATGTTGGGAGGAAAGTCATCCATGAATTGGGGGTGACCTGGTGCATTGTCAAGCAGCAAAAGAATGTTGAGTGGGATATCTTTCTCCAAACAGTATTTCCCTATATATGGTATAAAGTGGTGAAAAAACCAGTCCTGGAAAATGGCCTGTGTAATGTAGGCTTTGGAGTTACTCTTCCACACAACAGGTAAAGAGCCTTTGGCAATGTTTCTGAGAGCTCTTGGGTTCTCTGAATGGTAAACTAAGAGAGGCTTTAGTTTCATATCACCAGAAGCACTGCCACCAAACAACAGAGTAAGTCTGTCTTTTTCTGCTTTGAAGACTGGCATCACTTTTCCTCTTTCCTGATGTAACATTGTCCTGGCATCCTCCTCCAGTACAGTCCTGTCTCATCAACATTAAAAACCTGTGGAGTAAATAAGCACCTTCATCAATAATTTCTCTAAGTGCTGCTGGAAATCCGTGGACAGTTATGGTATCTGCACTCACAGCCCCACCACTTACTTTTATGCAGTGAAAGTTGGCTCTATCCTTGAATCTGTTAAACCATCCATGGCTGGCAGTAACAGATGTGTCCTGTTCACCCTGTTTTTTCTTCAAGTCTTCAAAGAAGCTTTTAGCTTTTTCTTGAGTAAGCATTAAACTGAGTGGGACCCGACACTGATGCTGATCCTGCATCCACACACTGAGAAGTATCTCCATCTCCTCGATTACTTTACTATGCTTTTTGTGTATTATTGTTGATTTCATTGGCCCAGTAGACTTCACATGCTCCATGATCTCGTCTTTGTTCTTTAGGACTGTGCCAATGGTCGAACAACTCACATTATGAGTGAGTGATGTCTACCATCTTTTCACCTCTGTCCAATTTCTCAATTATTTTCACTTTGTTTCCATGGTTACTGCTTTGAGCTTCCTAGCAGTCTCCTCCACATCACCACTGCTTTTCCTCTTGCTCCCAGACACCCTGGGCTCTGATGGAGCACTGCACTGTCGTGCACACAGCAGCACAACTGTGACAATGTCTGGCAGACACATGAGCTACTCCCACGATTGGTCTTCATATTCTTATGGCTCAAAACATTGACAGAGATTGGAAATCACATATTTCTTGGTTACTTGATCATAGTCATAATCTCTCCCTTCCCCTCATTCCAGAGTCAGACCCCAAGGCTTGTGAAATTTTTTCCTTCTCTTTTTCCAGATAATATGCCAGTATCCACTATGACAAAAGTTGGAGTCAATGAGTTTTATCTCTTTCATTTCCTCCTTCAATTCCTTTTCTGAAAAAGCTGAGCTGTTTGTGTCTGCCTGAAATAGAGTGTTACATAAGAGCTGCCTCAATTCTACTGTGGACTTTTCTGTTCTTGAGATCTTGGTGATTTCTGCAAACCAGCAAGAACGAAGAGATCTCAGACCTCTCAAAAACTGACAGTTTGTCTCAGTTGGTAAAGAAGGGATACTCCATCACCAAAAACACGCCCCCCCAATTAAATACAGTGCACAAAGAAAAAAATGTGCAAATAGAGTCTGAATAGAATATATTGAAACAGATAATTATAAACAAATTGTGTTTTTCTCTTCTAATTTTTTTTTTGGTACCCAGAATTGATTCTCCTTTATTTAAAGGGTTGATATCACCCTGAGTGTCACAGGACTAAAACCAGTGGGAGGAAACTCTTTTCTGGTCCAGGATGTGGGATGACAGAGGCTCTGGCTTAGACCCACACTGTATAGCCATTGACCAATCTTAGTTGCTTCCCATCATCCCTCAACAGCCTGCAATCATCCCCAGCCTTACTTGAAGCTGTTGTTCTCTGGGGCACAAGAGAACAACAAATCAGATCCACAAACATTAGCCAATGAACATTATATGGCCCTGTCTCTTGAGCAGTATGGGCAGAGTTCCTGCTAAGTGTGTCATCTGGGGCTTCATTGATGGAATTGTTTGCCTGCCTGCAAGGAAGTGTTTTTTTACCACTAGTTTTCTCTTTCTGCACCTAACTTAATAGAGAAGAGAGTTTCTTTGAGAATCAGGTCCTCATCATAGCAGTTTGGTTTCTCCCCTGCCACCTCCCCCAGCTCCAGAAGGATAACCCAATTCTCATAGGGTAGAGGTGGCATGGTTTGTGGGTAAGAGGGTGAGCACGTGGAAAATCCACCACTTTAAGTCCATTTTCTCTACTCTCACAGTCTGACCAATGGTAGTCCAGTCCCTTATTTTATATCTGTTTTCCATAATTCTTTTTCTCCCAAGATAGCTTTCATAACCATCATATCAATTTACTATTTTGAAAGCTGTTGAGCAGTGCCATTTACAGAGACTGCTGAGAGGGTGATTGTGACCTGGGTATGTTCTCTCCCAGAAGCATCGGTTCCCATAGCCTCTAGATTGATAATCATGGACACCAGCTTCATTCTGAGGTTTTTTGTGTCATTTCCTTCTTCTGGAGAACCTGAACATCTAAAGCACCTCCAGGGCTGGGCTCACAATACCCTAGATTTGAATCCTGGTCAGAGTCTTGGTATGGGCTCCTGGGACTCCCTGCAGGACTTCCTTCCTTCCTTCCTAACTTCCTTCCTTCTTTTCTTCTTCTTTCCCTCTTTCCCTTCCTTCCTCCTTTCTTCCCTCCTTTCCTTCCTTTCTTCTTTCTTTTCCCTCCTTACCCTCCCTCCTTCCCTCTCTCTCTCCCTCCCTCCCTTCTTTCTTTCTTTTAGTTTTTACCTTTCCAAGTTTTGTATAGTTCTAGTGACTATATGTTGGGAGCCCAAGTCAGAGTAAATATCTGACATGTTTAATGACACTCATAGGATCTATATAAAGGGATATTTCAAATGACATTGACCAAGAGAATCTGTGACATATGACCTGTCCTGCTGGATCACTGGTATCTAAAAATTAATCACAAACTCAGAAATAGGGCTACGTTCACTGCGATTATTCCTTCAGTTTTTTGAGAACCTAAAGCAGGATGTCATTTCTGGACTTTGTACTGCTAAAACTGGCCAGGTGTCCCCCAATTTTGCCTATGTTCCCTACCTGTAAAACAAAGGCATTTGACAAGTAAACCTATAATGTCTTTTCTGACTTAAACAACTGCATGGTGTTATGATTTCTATGTTTATCTTTCTGCCCTGCCATATCTACTCCAGAAATACCAGAAATGAGGAAACTGGACCCTAAATGACCCTTGAAACTTAATGGAAAATGAAGTGTTTTCCTTCTTAAATCTAAGATGTGTCACATACATGTACCAAATACCCGACATAAATGTAAACATTATATGTCATAAACACAAAATAATAGTAATGAAATAATGAAAATTATTGTAGGGAAAAGTGATGGAGAGATGGAGGGAGGGAGGTGGGTAGAGAGGGCAAGTGGAATAAAAAAGAATCAAGATGTGTTATGTATGCGTACTTATTCCCTAAGGTGAATGTAAACTTCACTTACTGCAACCATGTACTAGTAAAATAAAATGAAAAAGAAAATAAAGTGTTTTCCAAAGCCAAACACAGGAGATTGGTAAATACACTATTGGGGCAAACTGTGTTTCCGAATTGCTTACTCTGCTTACTTATTTGCATTAAAAATTAGCACTACACTGCATTTGTAGAAGTAAGGTTTACAGGATTAGTATGAATGCTGACCATTACTAGAAAAATGAATTAAAATCCCCACGTACTCAACCTAAACAACAATGGCACCCTTTAAGTGATTGAACACGGTTTTAGAGGTGATACAGCACACTGTATGTCTGGTATAACAGAGCTCAGTGTACTTTATCATGAAATTCCTGGGGCATTGATTTGCAGATGAAAGCACAGAAACTCACAACAGTGGATCACAGAGCTGACTGAAGAGAAAGTCCAGGGGATGATGAGAAGAGGGCTAGAAAGAGTTCTCTAAACATTAGTCAGGATCTTCTAAGGGATGAGCTGTTCTTGCACAATTTTAATTGGTGTTGTCCTCTGAGAAGATATCCTAAACAGCCAATGCTTTCTGCCATTCTACTGGATTTTCTGTTTCTGGGAATATATGGTTTTGGGGATGTGGGGCAGTGGTGAATGAAGACCAGAGCGCAATCAACATTCCTGCCAGTATAAAAAACTCTCAAGATTTAGCCTTGCCTAAATGCAGTGCTTGACACACCTTCCAGGCTGCTCTTGCTAACCAGGCCAGGTAGAGTGCACGTTTCTTCTTTCAACCCACATTTACTGAGTATGTACTCAGTACTGGCTTGTTCATGTTGATATCATTATCTAGCTGGGCCACAGGCATGACAATGAGGAATTATAATAGTGTGGGCAGGGCCATGACAAGCTGAACACAGGATGCCCAGGGATCACAGGCCGGAGACCTCGACCTGGGCTGGCCAGTAGGGAAATCTGGGGAGCCACCCTGTGTTGGGGCAAACACTGGCTCAGTCTCCAAAGATCATGTCTGCTTTAGAGACAGTGAATAATAGGAAGTATGCAAGAAAGGTCATTTACAAATCTGTCATTCATAAATTTGTCTGAACCATTTTGGAAGGCATTTACGTTTTCTCTCGGCACCACCTCATGGGAGTGATAAGTTTCAATATGTTTATTACTCACTGTGAGAGAAATTGCTTCCTTTTATGTCTGGAACTAAACCTGGATTGCATTTCATAGGATATTTCCTGGTCACAAGGTTTTAGAATTTGGTAAGCCTGTGCCACATGGATCCTCAATATTCTTGGTTTTGTGGCTCTGGATTCCTGCTTCTCTTCATTCTTTAGATTACAACTCATTTTTCAGCCTCTATGATATTCCCATTTTACTTTTCCTTCTCAGAAATTTTACTTGTATCTTTTTGGGTTGCAGTGGCTTAACATCTCTCAACCATCCTGTTTTACAGAGAAACATACAGGCTGGTTTATATAAGGAAAGAAAATATATTTTTTTCTTTTTGTTTCTGATCACATAGCTGAGAAGTGACTGAGAAACTCTGGGGTGAGCTCTGTACCTGAGTCAGTTTTGTATCTCCGGAGTCCTGCACAGGCCCTGCTGGAGGATCAGCATGAGCAGGATGGGTGCGGTGGGCGGGCTGAGTTGGTGGATATCCCGAGACCTGGTAGGTCCATGCCTTCAGCCAATGCTGAGAACACAGAACACTGTGATGCTCAGAATTCTGATTTTTTAGTTTAAATTTTTATTTCTAACCTTCCTGACCTCTCACCATACTTGTAGGTGCTTCCTCAGTGTTGCCGCTCTTTACTGCCTGATGGAGTTATTTATATAATGCTTTCTTTACAAAATGATTGTGTTCTTATAATTATACAGAGGAAAATGTTCACTGTGGAGCATTTGGAAAATACAGAAAGGATAATATAGAAATGTTAAATTATTCACAAGTTAGCCTCACTTCCCTTCATTTCTTCTCAGTTTTTCTTATGATACATTAATAATTTTTCTTTTTAACAAATTTAAATCACCCAGAGAGTTATACATTAATTTTTTTCTCATGTGCTATCACGTACTGAATATTTTTATATGGTGGGGAATATTTTTTGAAAACATCATTTTAAATGGTTGCTTGATAATCTATCAAGTGGGTATAAATTTGGCTGGTTCACATTAGAAAATGGATATCAAAAATATTTCCATTTTGGGGCCGGTGAGACGGCTCAGCGGCTTAAGCGCCTGCCTTGCAAGCGCGAAGGCCCGAGTTCGACTCCCGGATCCCACATACGAAAAAGGGGCCGGTGATATCGCTCAGCGGCACGGGTGCCTGTTGGCGCGCGAGGTCCTGAGGTCGTCCCCCCGGTACCCACAAAAAAAAAAAAAAAATTTCCATTTTTATTAATATTGTTACAACTTATCAGGTGTAAGTCTGACCGTTCCCTGTCCACCATGCATGATTATAAGGTTTATCTAAATCTGTGATTCACAAGGTAGAGTGTGGTCTCTCAATATGCAAGGTGATCTCAAATGTGAGAACGAATGTTATAACTGATTTTTCTTTGTTTTTATTTTATACTTTTACAATTTCTAATTTTTAATGCTCACTTTACAGTCAACATAATATACTGAAATAGCAGCATATGCATGTAAACTACTAGCAAGGCCTCTATTCAGAACACACAAAAGCAGATTCTTTTTTAATGATAGGAGATTGCAATCAAAATAATTTATAGACTACAGGTCGAAGCACCCAGAGAAAGCTTTGTTGCTCCTGGAGTTTCTTGAGTTTCTGTGATTTTAGCAAAAGCTGGATCATGAAGGCCTTCAGGGTTTACTAAACTCCTACTAGCTTTTTTTCCATCAGTATCAGAAATGAGTTCTCTTCCTAAGCTTTGAGAAGTGGTGGCAAGGACTTTGTTGAGCTCCTTTTCTCTGAGCATCCATCAGGTGATACTCTTTGGAAATTCCTGATGCCATAGCTTGCCTCCAGATGAAACTAAGGAATTAGGGACCTAATTCCTAATGGAATCTGCCTGTGTTTATTTCAGGTTTTACTGCGGGGAGCCTGACTATATTTATTTCCCCAATCCCTGCTTCTCTCCCACCTGGCTTGAAGCCCTTTTTTTTTTCCTACTTTCTGAAAACTTTTATGATTCCCTCATTCTTTTACAATAATATCATTTTAAAAGCTCCCCAACCCACCAACATAATAATATAAAATAACACAAAAACAAAAGTATACTGCCCCTTTAAATTGCTTCAATTTTCTTGCATTTTTATAACTTTTGTTTGTGTTTTTAATAGCTTTATTGGGGTATAATTGATGCATGATACATTACACATTTATATAATTTATATAATTTATATAATTATATACACATATATATAATTTGATGTTTGATGTGTGCATACTTCTGTAAAGCTATCACCACATTAAAGTGAACATATTTATCACCACCAAACGTTTCCCAAAAGGTTGTAGTAGTTATTCTTCTACCTGCCCTCACCTACTTCCATTGTCCACAGGTAACCATTGATATTCTTTATGTCATTATAGAGTAGCCTATATTTCCTAAAATTTATATAAATAGAACAACCATACATTATATATTCTGTCTTGCTTCTTTACTCAATATAATTATTTTTAAATCTATCAATGTTGTTTCATCAATAGTTCATTCCTTATGATTTTTGAATATTACTATACAGCTGGATTATTCATTTACCTGTTGATGAACATTTAAGTTGTTTCCAGTTTGAGACTTTTACAAATAAAATTGTAGGAACATTTGTTCACAAAGTTTTGTTTAGACATGTGGTTTAATTTTTCAGGAGTAAATACATGAGAGAATGACTCCGGATAAAGGAGTAAGTATATTTTTAATTTTTGAAATCGCAAAATGTTTTCCAAAGAGGTTGCACCATATTACATTTCTACCTGCCATGCATGAGAATTCCATTGGCTCCACATCCTCATTAGTACTTGGTAAGGTCAGTGTCTCTAACTTTAGCAATTGTCTGTAGGTATTTTTAGTAGAAGTGTGGGTTGAGCATACTTAATTTGAAAATACAAAATATGAAATGTTCCCAAATCCAAAACCTTTTGTGCATCTATGTAACACTACAAGTGGAAAATTCTATGTCTGATTCATGTGCTGGACTGTAGACAAAACACAGGTACACTAAAAATATTGTATAAAATTACCTTCAGTGTATGTGTTAAAGCATATGTGAAATATAAATGAATTTCATGCATAGACTTAATATATCCTTAATATTTCATTCTTATGTAAATATTCTAAAAAAAAAACAAAAAAACCAAAGAAAAACAAACTGAAATCTGAAAGACTTCTGACCCAAAGCACCTTGGATAAAGGATACTCAACCTGGATCTCCTTGTAGTTTAGGTACACATTTCTCTAAAGACAAATTATGTTGAACATCTTGTCAAGAGCTTACTTTCTATCTATATATCTTCTTTGTTGATTCTTTTCAATATTTTTGCCCATGCGAAATCGTTAGGTTGTTCTCTCTTATTGAGATTTGAGAGTTCTTAAAACAGATGATCCTAGACTTATGATAATTTCAATTACAGTTTTTCAACTTTGTGATGCTGTGAATGCAATATGTAGTCATTAGAGATCATACTTTGAACTTTTATTTATTTTTTTCTGTATTCGCAGTACCAGGTAGCACAGTGGTATTCTCTCCTGATGCTGAGCAGCAGCAGTGAGCCACAGCTCCCAGTTGGCTATGGAATTACAAAAATATCTGCATGTACCATGTCCTACCTGTGAAATTCTGCAGGTTAAGCGTATTAAATGCACTTTCAACTTTGGGTATTTTCAGTTTATAATAGATTTTTCAGGTAATTAACCCCATCATGAGTTGAAAACATCTGTATGCTGGATACAAGTTCTTTATCAAAATACCTACTTTGCAAATATTTTTTCTCAGTCTGTATCTTATCTTTTGATTCTCTTACCAGTATCCTTGAAAAAACAGAGTTTTAATTTTGATGTAATGTAATTTATTACACTAAATCTGCTGGAAGAGAGAATAGTTAGAACTTTTGAAGATATAGGTGTAGGCAAAGATTTCATGAACAAAACCTTGATTGCACGGGGAATACTACAAAGATTGAACAACTGGGATATCATTCTACTAAAAAGATTTTGCAAAGCAAAAATAATCAACAACAGAGTGAAAAGACAACCCTCAGAGTGGGAAAAGATTTTAGCCAGTTGTCCCTCAGACAAAAGATTTATATCTAGAACATAAAAAGAATTGAAAAAAATTACACCCCCGAAATTTAAAAACCCAACCCAAAAATAGGCATCTGAGATGAATACAGACTTCTAAGAGGAAGAAATACAAATGGCAAATAAATATATGAAAAAATATTCAACATCACTGGTCATTCAAGGGATGCAAATTAAAACAATGCTGAGATTTCATCTCACTCCAGAAAGAATGGCAATCATCAAGAAACCAACCAATAACAAATAATGGCGGGGTTGTGGGGAAAAAGTACCATTTCTCCACTGTTGGTGAGATTGTAAACGGTGCAACCACGGTGGAAATCAGTATAGAGATTCCTCAAAAAACTAGGATTAAAGAGGACCCTGGTAGGCCTGCAAGATTGCTGGTGACCCCTCCCTCCATCCAGAGGGCCCTGGCAGGCCTGTGAGATCACCAGTGACACAGTGGGGAGCCTAGCTGGGGTGCACACAATGACAGGTGAGACTAGCAACCTGAAAAAGTCTGAAGCAGCAGTAACAATGTGAGGCAACTTTTGGGTCACATCAATACTCTTAGGCTAGTCAGCCTGCAGGAGGAATCCAGGTGACTGGCCCTACCCCCTATGCTGTGGGACCTGGTGACTGAGGGAACGCCAGCCACACAGTAGAACACTGATTGGGTGCACACAATGGACAGATGAGACTAGCGAGATTGAAAAGTCTGAAATACGAACCAACAGGTGGTAATTTAGGTGAACAAGTGCTGTGCTTAGGGACAAAGACATATGGAATAGAAGCAGGTGGGTGGGGTGGCCCTCTTTTCTTTCTTTCTTTTTTTTAAATTAATTTAATTTTATTTTATCTTGATTTATTTTACTTTCTTTTCCTTTTTTCTTTTCTTCTTTCTCAATTTTTTTCTTTTCTTTTTTCTTCTTTCTTCTCCTTTCTTTCTTTTGTTTTCTTTTTCTCTCTGTTTTCTAAATGGCTGGGGAGAATGCCAGCCACAGAAAACTAGTTACATCTCCCAAGCCTGAAGAACAAGTTCAGATAATCCCTGGAATACTCCTTAATTCTTTCTTTTCTACCCCCTTCTCTAGTTTCCCAAACCTTGCAAAATCATCCTTTGTCCAACAGCCTTGCTTCTACCTCCTTTCTAGTTATCTTTGTTTTATACAATATTCTCCCTAAATTTCCCCACCACAGGGTAAAACCACTCTACCAAGGGGAACAGTTTGCACACAAACTTCTAATTTATGATCGCTTCTGTTATATAACAGTAGACTTTGCTCCTATGGTCTAAAGCACAAAATCAACAGTTATAAAAGTTTGTCAATTTCTAAATTGTGCTTGATGCTATTGTTATTGCTAACCATACTATTTTACCTGGGGTGTCATTCCTGTTGTAATCAGTTGTTCTTCCTTCTGTAACAATGCTGGGAAGCTCTGGGGTAATAACCTCACCACAGCCTAACACCAAAGACTGGGGCCTGAGCCAAACAGATACCAATATCTCACTCTTAATTAATTGGGAAGGTAAGATCCTGGGACAGACACAAACTTAGAACTTCCTACACACAGAAGACGTCTGTGAAGAACAGAATTTTCTTAGAGAGGCCTTGATACCAGTGATATAGCTATCTACTACAAAAAATCACAAAGATAATTACAGAAAACAGAATAAAAATTTTTTTGAAATAAAAAGATGAAAAAGCAAAATGCAATCTCAGACCTCCAGCCACACAGAACAAGTACAAGAGACATCAACATAGAAGAGATTGGAAGACACAAACCTGAAATTTTGAAAAGATGGCAAGTGAAGTAAAGAAACAAATCCATCAGGCTATAGAGGAAATCAGATCAGAAATAATCTCGCAGGTAAAAAAAGAAAAGACAACCGTAATAAAGGAATTGCTCAGCATAGCTAGAGAAGACAGATAAAAAATAGAGGAGCATAAGAAAATGATGGAAACCTTGAATGAACAATATAAGAAAGAAATAGATGCATGAAACAGATCAAAGAGATATCCAGGAAATTAAAAATTCTACTGAAAGCTGGCAAAACCAGTTGAATGAAACTGAAGATAGACTTTCAGACCTTGAAGACAGGATCATGGCTAGCGATCATGAAAGGAAAGATCTCTTAAAAATAACAAGGGACCAGGAAATAACAATTCAACAGCTCCAAGACAATGCAAAGAAAAACAATATAATGTTGATGGGTGTCAATGAAAAAGCAGGAGTCAACACAAATGACATAAAAAGACTATTTGAAGAAGTAATAGCAGAAAATTTCTCAGGCATGGGAACAGAATCTGACATACAGATAAGTGAGGCATATAGAAATCCAAACAGCCATAACCAAAATAAATCTATACCCAGACATACAATAATCAAGATCCCAGAAATTCAGCACAAAAACAGAATATTAAAAGCTGTTAGAGAAAAGAAACAGATCACTTATAAAGGAAAGCCCATTGGAAACATGGCTGACTTCTCAACACAAACTCTCAAGTAAAGAAGAGCTCAGAGTGAAGTATTTCAAGTCCTGAAAGAAAACAACTTCTAACCCAGATTGATGTACCCTGCAAAACTATCTTTCAAAATTAATGGAAAAATAAGATACTTCTATGACAAAGAACAACTGAAGAAATTCATGACCACCAAACCAACCCTACAAAAAGTACTGGAAGGTATTCTAGATAGAGATAAAAATGACCACAATTCCAAGAACAACATCAGAGAGAAACCACCAGGCAAGGCAAGCAATTAAATATAGGGGAAGAGTAGAAACCAACAAAAGGAAAATAACATGACAAAGATAAGCCAATACATATAAGTTATAACCATCAATGTAAATGGCCTCAATTCACCAATCAAAAGAAACAGATTAGCAGAATGGATCAAGAAACAAGACCCAACAATATGCTGTATAAAAGAAACACATTTAACTCAAAAGAAACTGATACATTGAAAATCAAAGGATGGAAAACAATACTCCATGCAACAGGAACCCAGAATATAGTAGGGGTAGCTATTCTGTTTGCAGACAACGTGAACTTCAAACTAAGAATGATCAAAAGAGATAAAGAAGGTCACTACATACTTGTTAGGGGAAAACTTCAAGAGGAAGAGATAACAATCATAAATATATATGCACCAAATATGGGAGCACCCAACTATATAAGACAAATATTAATAGACATGAAAAATCAAATAAGCGATAACACAGTTATAATGGGGGACCTCAATAGCCCATTGTCACAAAGAGATAGATCAACTAGACAAAAAAATCAGCAAAGAAATAACAGAACTGAATCAAATATGTGAATAAATGGACTTAGTAGACATTTACAGAGTGTTCCACCCAACAATATCAGAATACACATTATTCTCAGCTGCACACAGGACGTGTGCCAAAGACAAAAATCACATGATCATCTCAATAGATGCAGAGAAACATTTTGATAGAGTCCAATACTCATTCATGTTAAAAACTTACAGAAAATCAGAATAGATGGTCTTTACCTCAATCTTATAAAAGCCATCTATGACAAGCCAACAGCCAACATCATACTTAATGGACAAAAACTGAAAGCTTTCATTCTAAAATCAGGAACAAGGCATGGATGTCCACTATCACCACTCTTAGTCAATATAGTTCTGGACACATTAGCCAGAGTGATTAGACAAGAGAGAGAAATAAAAGGAATAAGGATAGGAAAGGAAGAAGTTAAATTATCATTATTCACAGATGACATGATGCTCTACATAGAAGACCCCAAAAACTCCACCAAAAGACTACTAGATTTAATAAGCAAATTCAGCAGTGTAGCTGGATACAAAGACAACACTCAAAAATCAATAGCCTTCCTGTACACAAACAACAAACTCACTGAGAGAGAAATTGGGGAAAACCACAGTTTTCATAATAGAATCCAAAAAATGACATACCTAGGAATTGATCTAACAAAGGAAGTAAAAGATTTATATATTAAAAATTACAGCACTCTGAAAAAGGAGATAGAAGAGGATATCAGAAAATGGAAAGATATCCCTTGCTCATGGATAGGAAGAACCCACATTGTGAAAATGGCCATACTCCCAAAACTGTTATACAGATTTATTGCAATCCCAATCAAAATGCCATTAGCATACCTCACAGATCTAGAGAAAATATTTCTAAAATTCATTTGGAAATGGAAGAGACCTAGAACAGCAAAGGCAATCCTGGGCAACAAAGGCAAGACAGGAGGCATCACAATCCCTGACTTGAAATTATACTACAAAGATACTGTGATAAAATCAGCATGGTACTGGCAAAAAAACAGACCTGAGGATCAATGAAGCAGATTAGAAGATGTTAACACAACTTCAAACACTCTCAGCCACCTTATCTTTGACAAATGGGCCAAACATGTTCACTGAAAGAAAGACAGCCTCTTTAATAAATGGTGCTGGAAAAACTGGCTTTCCGTGTGCTGAAGAGTAAAACTAGACCTATGTCTATCACCATGCACTAAACTAAAGTCAAAATGGATCAAAGATCTAAATATTAAAATAGGAACACTAAATCTACTGGAAGAGGAAGTAGGTAGAAATCTTAAAGACATAGAAGTAGGCAGAGATTTCATGAACAAAACCCAAATTGCATGGGTAATATTTCAAAGAATCAACAACTGGGATCTCATCTTATTAAAAAGTTTTTGCACATCAAAGGAAATCACCAACAGGGCCGGTGAGATGGCTCAGCGGCGTAAGCGCCTGCCTTGCAAGCGCGAGGGCCTGAGTTCGACTCCCGGAACCCACATACGAAAAAGGGGCCGGTGATATCGCTCAGTGGCACGGGTGCCTGTTGGCGCGCGAGGTCCTGAGGTCATCCCCCTGGTACCCACAAAAAAAAAAAAAAAAAAAAATCACCAACAGAGTGAAAAGAAAACCCACAGGGTGGGAAAAAGTTTAGCCAACTGTCCCTCAGACAAAGGACTTCTATCTAGAACATATAAAGAATTGAAAAAAATCAGGACCTCCAAATTCAAAGACCCAATCCAAAAATGTGCATCTGAGATGAATACACACTTCTCAGATGAAGAAATACAAATGAAAAATAAATATATGAAAAAATGTTCAATGTCACTGATCATTAGAGAAATACAAATTAAAACAACACTGAGATTTCATCTCACTCCAGAAAGAATGGCTGTCATGAAGAAATCAACCAATAACAAATAGTTTTTTCCCAGGGGTGTGGGAAAAAAGGAACCCTTCTCCACTGTTGGTGGGTGTGTAGACTGGTACAACCACAGTGGAAATCAGTGTGGAGATTCCTTAGAAAACTAGGGTTGGATGTCCCATTCCACCCACCTATTCCCCTTCTGGATATTTTCCCAGATGAATTGAAAACATCATACCACAGTGATATGTGTGCACCCAGGTTTATATCAGCACAATTTGTAATAGCTAAATCTTGGAAACAACCCAAACACCCATCAACCTAGAAATGGACAAAAGAGATGTGGTATTTTTATATGATGGAGCATAAAGAAGGAGCTATAAAGAAGGATAAGCTTGAGGGGTTTATAGGTAAATGGATGCAACTTGAGGCCATACTCAAAAGTGAAATAAATGAGACTCACGTGTGTAGACATTGTATTGTCTCCCTAGTGTAAAAAAATGAGAGAGTAAAATAAGATCCAAAATGTACAATAGATATTGTGAAAGTGAAAGGGGAAGACACTGCTCAAAAGGAAAGAACAACTGGGATGGGGAAAGGATAAAAAAAAGAAGGAAAAAGTATATATATATATAGACATACATCAGAAAATAGATAAGATAATTATACTACTAATCTCTATTAGTTCTTTGAAAAGAATGGTTTTTGCTTACATTGTTTGATCAATTTTTGTGCCTATATCTTGTAATCTGAGCAACTACTTTGAATATAACAATATGCAATATATTAACCATTGTTAATCTCCTATTATCTTGTTTTGAAATTCTGTATCATCATTTTTATTGTTTTTTCTTTAAAACAAAATTAGGATTAGAGGTCCCATTTAACCCAGCTATTCTCCTTCTTAGTATCTTCTCGGAAGAATTAAAAATATCATACCATATGCGCACCCACGTTTATAGCAGCACAGTTTGTAAAAGTTAATCTTGGGAACAACCCAAATTCCCATCAACTCAGGAATGGATAAAAAAGATGTGTTTTTTTTTTATACAATGGAGTACTACTCAGCCATAAAGATGGATAAACTTGAGACATTTCTAGGTAAATAGATGCAACTTGAGACCACACTCTTAAGTGAAATAAATTGGATACTCGTGTAAACATCACATTGTCTCTTTGGTGTGAGAATCTGAAACAGTAAATAAGGACCAAAATATACAACAGATATTGTGAAATAGGAAGACATTGTTTGAAGGAAAGGGGTACTAAGGAAAGGGAAGGGAGAAAGGAAGGAAGGGAAAAGGAAAAAAAACTATAAAAAAAGATAAAATGGAAACAAAGAATAGGGAGGGGAAGAGGGGTTGAAGGGAGGGGAGGGGATTGGGAAAAAAAGAGGAATCAAAATATATCATATACAGACAAATTCCCTGTGATGAATATCATCTTTATGTATATCTAAACTGCACCAATAAACTTAATTTTAAAAAAAGAAATGGAATTTATCTTTTTTTTTTTCTGTTTTGGATTGAGATTTTAGGGTCATATCTATGAAATTATTGTCTAACCTGTACTTTATTCTAGAAGTATTGTAGATTTAGACTTTAAATTTAGATGTATGTTCTACTTTGATTTCATTTTTGTATATGGTGGTTTTTGGCTTTTGCTTTTTGCATGTAGATGTCCAACTGTCTGAACATCATTTTGAAAAGATGATTCTCTCCACCAATTTGCTCTTCTGCCTTTGTGGATAATTAGTTTTCCATGTATGAGTGGGTCTATTTTTGGACTCAAATGTGTTCCCTTTCTATAGTTGTCTATCTTGAGGCCAATATCACATGGTTCTGACTAATTCAGCTTTGTTCTTGAAATTGGGTAGGCTTTGTTCTCCATTACATTCCTTTTCAGTGCTGCTTTAACTATTATTGGTCCTTTGCATTTCTTTATCAATTTTTATAATTAATCTGTTAATTTTTCCAGAAAAGCCTGCTTTGATATGATTGAGATTATGTTGACTATATAGATCAATTTGGGAGATTTAACTTTTTTTTTTTTTTTTTGTGGGTACCGGGGGTCGACCTCAGGACCTCGCGCGCCAGCAGGCGCCCGTGCCGCTGAGTGATATCACCGGCCCTTTTTTCGTATGTGGGTTCCGGGAGTCGAACTCAGGCCCTCGCGCTTGCCAGGCAGGCGCTTACGCTGCTGAGCTATCTCACCGGCTCCATGATTTAACATCTTAACAGTTCTGAGTGTTTTGATCCATGAACACAGTATATCACTCTGTTTATCTAGGTTGTCTTTAATGTCTCTTAGCCATGTTTTTTAAGTTTTCACTGTTTAGGTCTTTCACATGTTTTGTGAGGTTTATCCCTAAGTAGTTAATATTTTTATATTGTAAGTGACATTAGCTTAATTTTGATTTATAATTGTTGCTAATATATAGAAATAATATTGATTTTTATATATTGATCTTGCATCCTGAAACTTTTCTAAACTCACTAGTTCTAATAGCTTTATTTTTTTATAGAATCCATTGAATATTCTGTGGAAATGATCATGTTATCAGTGATTAAACATTGTTTTAATTCTTTTCCCATATGGATGTCTTTATTTCTTTCTCCTGGCTTATTGAACTTACTAGAACATTTAGGGAAATGTTGAATGAATGTAGTGAGACTGGATCTCTTTGTCTTATTGTCAATCTTAAGCAAAACATATTCAGTTTTCATAATTTTGAAATTAGTTGTAGATTTTTCATATTTGCCCTTTATCACATTAAGGAAGTTCCTTTCTATTCCTAGTTTGCTGAGAGCTTTCTTTTAATCAGAAAAAGAGGTTTAATTTTGTCAAATATTTTATCTGCATTAACTGACTATATTCATGGTTTTTCTTTTTGGATTATTAATATGGCGAATTATATCAATTTTTAATATGTTAAAACAGTTAAGCCTTCCTGAGACAGACACTGCTTAGTCATGACACACTATTTTTTTGTATCTTTTTGGATTTGATTTGCTAAAATTTTGCTAAAAACATTTACATATATATTTGTGAAATCCATTAGTCTGGAGTTGCCTTTTAAAAAATATCTGTCTGCATTTGGTATTAGGGAAATGCTGGCCTCATGGAATGAGTTGAAGTTTTAATACCTTATTTTATTCTTAACTATTTGTTCCTTAAATGTCTGGTAGAATTCACTAGTGAAGCCATCTGGTCTTGGAGTTTCTTTATTGCAGGATTTAACTACAAATTCAATTCTGTAATACATATGGGACTATTCAGGTTATTTCTTCCTGAGTGAGCTTTGGTAGTTTTTGTCTACAAGAAATGTTCTATTTTATCTAAGTTGTCAAGTTTATTATTGTAAAGGTGTTCTTATATACTATACAATTAATTCTCTTAATATCTCTAGAATTTGTGGTGATTTTACCTCTCTTATTCTTATTATTGATAGTTTGTATCCTCTCTCTCTCTCTCTTGATCTCTTTCTCACTGATAAATCTGGCTACATCTTTATAGGTCTTCTCAAAGAACTTTTAGTTTCATTGATTTTTCTATATTATGTATGTTTTCCATTGATGTCTACTAGCGTTATTATTATTATTTTCTTTTACATTCTGCTTACATTTGGTTCTGCTTACATTTGGTTCAATTTTGTTGCCTTTACTAGCTTTCTGGGTTGAAGCGAGGTCCCTGATTTGAGACTTGAGACTTTTTATTTCCTAAGGAAAGGCATTTAATGCTATAAAATTCCCCTTAAGTGCAGCTTTAGCAGCATCCCACAAATTTTGATATGTTGTGTTTTCATTTACTTTCACCTTAAAATACCCTCTAATTACAATTGTGATTTCATCTTTGACTCATAGATTATTTGGAAATATGTTGTTTAGTTTTTAAATATTTGGTGATTTTTCAGAGATCTCTTACTGATTTATACTTTAACTCCATTTTGGCTGGAAGATGAAATTTGTGTAAATTTAATTGTTTTAAATTTACTAAGACTTTTTTTGTCCCAAAATATAGTTTATCTTGGTACATATTTTATTTATTCTTGAAAAAAAATTTTTGCTTTTGCTAATTGGACAGTATCTTAGTATCTTGCCCATTAGGTCAAGTTGGTTGATAATATCCAAGTTTCATATTCCTTACTGATTTTCTGTTTCCTTGTTCCATCAATTGTTGAGAGAAATATTAAAATTCCAAGGAATAGATTGCAGCTTTTGTTTGTTTTTCTTTGCAGTTCTATCAGATTTTCCTTTGTGTGTTTTTAAGTTCTGTTGTTTGGCATGAAAGAATTCATAGTTGTTATGCCCTGTTGATGAATTAAATTCATTTTCCCTTTTTAGGTGCTGGATAGTTTGGTATTCCTATAAATATTCTTTTTTATTTTAAAGAGAAAAGAAAACAATAAAAACAATGATACAGAATTTCAAAACAAGGTAATAGGAAATTAACAATTGTTGATATATTGCGTGTTGTTATCTTCAAAGTAGTTGCTCAGATTACAAGATACAGCCATGCAAAATTGATCAAACAATGTGAGCACAAACTGTTCTTTTCGATGAACTAGAAGATCTTCTTGAGCTTTGTTCTAGGATATATTTAAATGACCTGGAAATGATTTAATCCTTTAGATTCTTGTTTTTCATGTTTGTCAAGTGAGACCAAACATATCGGGGTAGTTATTGCCCCTGACTGAGACACGTACTTCGTGAGTACTCTTTCCTTGTGCCCTGGTTCGCAGTCTTGGAATGATACTTTTCCTGGCTCTATGAACATCAGACTCTATTTTCTTTAATCCTTTCTGGTGGTTCTTTTTCCTGGACTTGGGTGGTTTCCTCACATGCATGTTCTGATCAGTATTCTCTTGAATATGCATAGGGATCACTGCAGATCTCCAGGCTTCTTTCTGTCTTATTAATGCTACCTGCCTCACCTCCCTATGCTTTCAGGTCTGTACCCCAAACTTAGGAAATTTGTTGGGCTCTGCCGCATATCCTCCTTCTGGCTCCACTGTGTGGAAACATCCTCAAGGCAGCAAGCAGGGGAAATCACACAGCTTCCCTCATCTCTTCCCTGTATCTCAGGGTTAACTGTCTGATATCCACTGTCTTTTTTTTTTTTTTTTTTTTTTGTGGGTACCGGGGGGACGACCTCAGGACCTCACGCGCCAACAGGCACCCGTGCCGCTGAGCGATATCACCGGCCCCTTTTTCGTATGTGGGTTCCGGGAGTCGAACTCGGGCCTTCGCGCTTGCAAGGCAGGCGCTTAAGCCGCTGAGCCGTCTCACCGGCCCTGATATCCACTGTCTTGCATGATTGCCAATGCTTTAAAAACTTTTCTTTCATATGTTTTTTACTTGTTGTTTTTTTGTTTATTTTGGACCAGATCCCAAAATCCAGTCCCTCTTATTCCATCTTAGCCAGATGTGGAACAACTATCAACTAGGTTTTTGATGCACCTTAATTTTGCCAGCCTGATTCCAGATAAAATAAATTTTCAGATTTTAAGATGATTTTCAACCACATTTATTTTAATGAGGAATAAGCGGCATATAATAAAATGCATATATTTTAATTGACCATTTTAATGAGTTTTGACAGAAGTGCTTACCTACTTAACCCCATTCAAGATACAGAACATTTCTATCACCCCACCGATTTCCCTCTCAATGAAGTTTTAATGTGCAATTATCAGAAGCCAGTCGAACTCTCTATATTACCCTTTGAACTAGGGAATGGAGCTCACTGTCTGGGCTGCCTCTGCTTAATGTTTTGGCTCTGGACCTACTCTACTCTGTTTTCTACTTTGCCAGGGTGTCCAGACCCCTGTGTGACTCCTTGCAGATCGCTTCACAAGCTCTCCTTATATGAGGTCGAAATGAATCACTGGACCTCAGAAATGGTGATTTTTGCAAGTAGTCGGGGCTCAACAGGTTGAGGCGTATCTGTGGGAACTTGATGTTCCTCTGACAGTCATGGCACACCTCAGGTTATAATACAGCTACTGCCTTGGACTTCTGGAAGCCTCCGTTACTGAGGTTACTCTTTATACTGTATGATTGCCACAATAACTACTTAATATATGGTGCTTGATAAATATTGTTTTTTTAAAAAAACGTGTTTATATTTATACTGCATTAAGTTCACTGAACTTTGTGTCATCTTTATTTCCTAATTTTTCACAGTTTAATAGACTAAGTCATATTTTTGTTATTGCTTCGTTTCTCAGAACCACGCCTGAACTTCCCAGGTACCTGTGAACCTTCGTGCTGGCATGATGCATTAATAGGTCTCATTTCCCTTCCAATGGAGTCACCAGTGGGAACCCTATGTGGCAGTTGCTGGTAGAGGAAGTAAAAAACTGAAGTTGGCAGCCAATCCTAAAGCCCCTTGACATGTGTCCTATTTAATTAGATCACCTTGTTTCTAAACATTCATTTATTTCTTTTTTGACTTCTCCTACATTTGCATTCTTGTATTTTCAGTTCCACATTTCTCTGGTATTTATTATGTGCCAGACATTGTTAGCCACATTAGGCTGCATCTTATAGTAAGCAAAGCCTGCTCTGTGCCACTGCACCCTTCTTCTCCTTGTCCAGCTTCCATCCTCTCCATGGGCTGCCAGCTCAGAATCCACATCCATGCCCTGGTCACTGTGTTGCTGTCTGCATCTCTCCTAGCCTATTAGGGACCTGGAGGCTCCTACACAAACAATGCCTCACATGACACATTGAAATACAGCAGCAATTGCAAGTCCTGCCCTGAGTGCGTGAGATGCAGGGAAAGTGGTAACTGACCATTCGTCACTGCCGGACACAGGTCCTAGACCACACAATTGTTTTCATTGGAAGGTTAGATATTTTTATGCATTTTTATTTGCAAGTTAATACTTCCCTTATATGAATTTTTCTGCTCACATACTTTGGCTCCTTATCTATTGAGGTCTTGATTTAAAAGAAATCAATTTATATGAATTCTTTATGTAGCAGAGATATTAAACCATTTCTGCAAGGTTTGTTGCAAAATTCTTTCTCTGTTTAATATTTGCTTATTACCTTGGCTTTTGCTGTACAGAGATATGTTTTCTGAGTGAAAGGTATACACACATAAATAAGAAGGGCCACATTTAAATGTGTGTACCTTTCTCTTATCTTCACATAGCCTATAATATGTTTTCTCAGGCAGTGTAAGTATCACTCTGGAATGCTCAGATTAGAGGCCAAGCGTGTTTTCAGGGGGAGGGAGAAATGAAATCCCTCTGTGACAGGAATGGCTAATGACATTTTCTCCCTGATAAGGCTGTATGGTACACTCTTCACTTATAGATTTTAAAATATTTATTGAGCATATACTCTATTCCAGGCATCACTGCCTGAGACATTCTGCAACCTTGTGTAATGGTCACTGAGACTTAATTGAGGTTTGATGAGATGGATGAACTGTACACTATTTCAATAAAGTTTGAGTTTTACCTTAACCACATTCTTAGAGTTATTAACTTTAGGGTCTATAGAGACCATCTTGAGTGAACAAGACAGATATAGTCCCTACATTCAAGGGGTTCAGAGAAGATTGGAAAAGGCAGATAAGTAAAAGTCAATTAGTATGAAATGTGGCAGGAGTTGTGATGAAGGACATGGGATGGGGCTGAGGGCTTTGTAAATATACAGCTGGGCACCCAGCCAGACTAAAAGGATGAAGAGCTTGGTGGAGGCAGTGATGTCCAGAGTCCTGCAGAATGATTAAGAATGGCTAAGAGAAGAGGGCAGGGAGGGTCAGAGCATTCTCCCAAGTGCAACACCTCAAAAAGGCTCTAGAAGTGAGAGGGAAATCTTGTGTCACAGAGAAGCCAAGGTGCTGAAGAGTGTATCCCAGAGGTGGTGTTTGAGAAGTGGTGAACTATTTTGACTATTAGTCCTTGGGTTATCTGACTCTCTTTCTATTTATTCCCCATCCCTTTGTAAAATATACGACCATTATCATTTGCCATTGAAAAAGGGGATTGGCTTAAAACTCAAAAGCTTAGTTTTTACTTCTTGTTCTGCTACTAAAGAGCACTATGAATTTGGTGATTCTAAGGTTCCACCCTGGACTTCTGTTACCTGTTCTGTGAAAGCTGGAAACCGGGCAGGACCATGCCCCAACATGATTTAGAGTAGCTGCATCTATCTCAGTGGCAAGTTATTGAATGGTATTTGGTCTTATCTTCTTTGAACACATCATGTCTACGTCTACTGCTTATGGGAGGCTTCTCAACCTGAGAACGCTCACAAATAGCCGGTGTCCCAAACCCTGAGAACCAAATCTCCAGCTAGAATCTGAATGCTTCCTAACCCAAACTCCATCAAGTTTTACCCCCTGCATTATTGATTTCCGCAGACAGGAACCAAGGCAGTGAGTTAGATCTCCTGGGGGGCACACAGGGGCTGTTGGGGGATTTTTCAGGCAGTGCCTAGTACATTATGGGTCTCAGTTAATATTCATTGAAGTTTCGTTGAGGTTTGATGAGATGGATGAATCATACAATATGTCAATATAGTTAAGAATTACCCTAACCACATTCTTAAAGTTATTAAAAATGTCAAGAGTAGGGTGATTTATTTCCTCATTCTATGGAAATATTGCAAAGATGGTATGTATAAAAAACATGCAGGGCTTAAATGATAGTGTTTTATTTTTGTAGCTCCATTTTGAGTTTAGTGTCAAGGCTACTTCTGGTGCCATTGTCTCCTTAAGATCTTTGGCCTTTTGACACCATTTTTGGCCCTAAGAGGAATGGGAGATTTCAGTCTAGGCTGCGAATGAACGTATTCCCCAGCCACCTCCTGTCTGTGGATCCCACACGGCTGCCCAAGTGTGACCTTTCACTTTTGCCATTGTTACCTTGAATAATAGGTACTTTATCAGGGGGATGACAAAGCTGTGGCCCTAAGCTACGACCTAAGAAATGTGGTTCCCACTCTGCTGTAGTGTATCTCCGGGGAGAGTTACAGCAGTGGGAGCTCAGGAATAGTGGGAATTAGAATTATTTGCTCCAAGAATTTGTGTTCACATTGAAATCACTTACAGTACAGCCTGCTGTGTAGTGGAGCTACTTGCGGAGGTGGCCTTGGGATTCTCCACCCACGACTTGGTCAGACCTTCCCTAAGGACACAGGGAGATGCCAAGCAACAGCACAGGTGTTTGTCCCTCTAAAGACACACATTCCACTAGGGCAGGGTCTGCATCAACAGCTTTTCCTAGTTATAGTTGAGCACTGTGTTCAGAGAACCACTCGTAAAAAAAATGATTTTAATGCTTTGTAACAACTATGTGATTAAAAACAGTGACCAAAACGACAACTGTTAAAAACAATGCAGTCTCAGCTAAGCCTGTACCCGTAAGTCCCCTCCCCAGAGCTCATGGGCATCCCCTCTTTCCTGAGGTCCTCTCTATGCCCGCTGCAGCCAGAGGGTCTTTGTGCCTGTGTCCTTTTCCAGCCTCCTGCTTTCCCAGGACCATCCCAGGGCTACACACAGTTCTCAGCCTCTGGGGGGCACCAGAGCTTACACATAGCAAGGCAGATGCTTCTTGAGACAAAAGAGGAGGATTTGGGCTGCCAGTTTGTCTTAATATCGTGTAAGGTCTGTCTCAGGCAGAAAGGGCCATATACAGACCCATGTCCGGGTGTGCCTTGTTCTCCCGACTGTTCTATTACTGGCTGGGGGCTGATCGTGGTCCACACTCCACTCTGAGGTGATGAGGACCCGGATTCTGGTGCCTTTTGCGTTCCAGAGTCCACCCTATCTGGTGAGCGGCTCTGAGAAGCGGTCTCTGGAGTAAGACAACATACAGCAGGAATCTTCACCCTTGCCTGCACTGTGCAGGAGCTGCCTTCACCAACGAAACAAAAGACGCCAGAGAAACAAGGCAAGTGAAAGTGACAGCGAAAACAGCAAAGTGAAGGGAAAAAGAAGAAAGAAAAAAAATGCCAGCTAGGGGCAAAATCAAGAATGAGATGGAGAAAAGCAAATGCATGGTGATTATTCTAACCAGTGTTAGGGGTTTTGGAGCAAAACAATTTGTAGGAAACAAACTTCCCCAAATGTGAGTACTTAATAAAGAAGAAAACAGAAGGATTGATAATGGAAATTAGGTTAATGAATAAACAAGCTGCTTAAAAAATGGGCTCCTCGCGCAGTCCGTTATTTTTAACTTGGTGGTAATTTACATACTAGTTAATTTGCATATATTAAATACTGCTCCCTTTCTCCTTCCCACCTCCTCCACTTCAGAATAACATTTCATTACGGTGCTGCTGGGCCCGAGGACTCGGAGGCTCTGGAGAGTTTATTAATTTATCCAACACATGCTGTGTACATTTTTATCACTTGCTGCACAGTGGACCCAGTATCTTTGAAGTCATTAACAAGACTAGGGGTGTTCTGCTCGAGGTATTCAAAAGACAACGGAGAAAAGCCAGCCTGCAAAATTTACCAGAAAAGGCGGGAGGGGAGGAATCATGTTTGGTTTATCTTCTTTCTAGGAAGACAGAACTGAGCAATGGATGACTCTCATCTGCATCAGAGAGCCTCTGTTTTGTTTCTTTGTTTGTTTATTATAATTTCAAAAAGAAATAGAACTGATTTCCAGCAGGACACAGATGCCTGAAACAAACCAGCCACACATGACATTTCTCCTGCTGCTGCCCATACTGAAAGAAGAGCATGGTTTTTTGGGGAGCGTCCGGTACTGAGCTAGTGAGAACAATGAAATGGGAGGTGAGGGCCCTGGTATCCCCGCCTCTGGGCTACCAGGGCCACACTTGATCTCTCTGTCTCAGCCACCTGGCTCTGGAATGAACCTTCTGATCATTTCTCTCTCTCAGGACCTTCCCATCACTGCCCTTCTCCCATATAGCTTCCACCATAGTGGGCACTTCTTTCTCAAATTTTCAGTTGCTTAGTCAAATGCTGTGCAATGGGTTCTGCCACTTCCCACGGGAATAGAGGGGAAACCACCATGCCTACAAGGGAGCTCTGGAAAAAGACCCATGTCTGGTCCTCCTGCATTTTCCAGTGGTATCCCATCAGTTTGGCTACTAGCTCCTCTTTCTATTTTCCCAAAGGCTTCATTTGAGGTGAAACCTGTGTATTTGCCTGGAGGTTGTAGAGTTTTCCCCAGATGCCAACACAAATTAAAATCAAGTTAACCAATTTATTCAACCATTCATTCATCAAATATTTATTGAATGTGCCAGACATTCCAGGCACTGGGGATGTGTAGCTTACATTTTATTGGGCAGAGACAGGCCATAAATACATAAATGATAAGTAAGTGATATTGTTCTAGACTTATGCATATGAAACTGAAGGATGAATCAATGAAGGGGTTGTGAGTATCATGAGGGAGGGACCCCTACTTTTGCTAAGGCTCAAGGACAACGTTTCTGAGGACCTGACTTTGAACTATGATAAAAGAGACCTAGAAGGAGCCAGATTTTTTTCAGGGTCTTATGGCCATCTCTGTCCATGGCTTTGTCATAACTGAATTTTTCATTTAGTGACTTCACAACTGGCTAAAACAATCTGCCAGTCCCAATGTGTTTGCCGCCTCTTGGTCCCAAGGTGTGGACTGGCGGCAGCTACTGGGATGCTTGCATCATTCAGATAACCTTCGTGCAGGACGAGAAAGATTGAGGCTGTCTTGAAAGCAAATTGCTTGACAAGAGATAATGATGTGTAGTGGTTAATTTGAAACCTGCTAGACACCACAGTTTTTTTTGCCTTGGGTAAATTGTATAACCTCCATGCCCTTTAGTTTTCCAATCTACAAAGTAGGTAAAATAAATGTAAAAAGCCAGGTATACAAAAAATTCCCAAAACCACACTCATGTGTGAAGAATGGGGGATGGAGGAATTTTTATAAGTGGTACTAAACATACACAGAGGAAAAAATGACCCAAAAGCAGCCTCTAAGCCCCTTATAGCTTATGTCAAAGAATCAGACAGCCTTGGGTTTAAAATCACTCCACTCACTTACTAACAACATTATCCCTGAGCAAGTTACCTAATCTGATTATCACTCAGTTTGTTCTTTTGTGATATGGACATAATAATAGTGTTCACCTTATATTCTAGTATAAGACTAATGAGTCAATGTCTGTAAAACATTGAACACATAAACATTGCTGCTATATTTAATATTATTTCACTAACCTGGCCTGTGGCAATAAGTAGTTTGATCTCCTTGATTAACAAGAGATGGTTATATTCTTTGCACATTATATTGATTTTTTTTTTGCCAAACTATTCTCAAGTTGGCCACCACACTGTCATTGTAATTTTCTCCACTACCAATGCCTTTACTCCAGACTGTCAACATTTTGTCTAGCCAGAACAAGAGCAATGGCCTAGACTTGTCTCCTTACTTCTCCTCCAAGGCCTTCAGCACATGGTAGGAAGGTACCCACTGCAGAATATACCTTATCCATCCAATGGTTTCTATACACCCCCAAATAAAAGTTAGACTACTTGGAAGAATGCAACTCTATCACTAATTTAGGAATGGTATAGGATGAAAGCCTGGTAGTCTCAGATTTCTCAAATTGGAAAAGGCCGCCAGTGGAGTGGAATGTACTCTAGAGTAGTGAAGAGCTGAATTCACTCCTTGGATTTGCAACTAGCCAGCCATGTGACTGAGCAGGTCACTCAACCCTCTCAGTTACCTCCTGTATTAGTCAGTTTTCCAATGGCTGGACAAAATATCTGATACACACAACTTAAATGAGTAGAAGTTTACTTTGGGTCACAGTTTCAGAGGGTCCAGTCTATGGTCACCTGGTTCCAAAGCAGAAATATCATGGTAGAAGGTGTGTGAGAGGAAAGTTGCTCACTTTGTCGCAGCTGAAGCAGAAAGCAGGGGAAGAGCCAGATAGGAAGGGGTCAGAGACCAGATATAGTCTCCAAGATCATGTCCTCATGACTCACTTTCTCTATCTAAGACACCTTCCTAACAGTCCATTCAGCTGTGAACTCGTCAATGGGTTAATCCATTAATGAGGTTTGTGCCCTTACAATCCAATTGCCTCTCCAGGAGTCTCCAGTCAAGTTGACAATAGATATTAATGGCATACCTCCCATTTAATTTCAGTTACCTACCGTTTAACAAGAATTAATAGACCTAACTAGGGAGAATTTTGAGAGTTTCATGTGATAATGTGTTTCAAATGCTCCAACATGGTGACAGGGTAGGGGTTCACCCAATGGCAATTCCTTTCCCTCCTTACCAGGTGCCATCCCATTCATTTAGCCACACCTCTGATAAATCTTTACAAAGAAGTCTAGTTTCCAAACAGCTTGATGGAGAAGACTGGATGGTTGCCCATCTCTCCATAGAATTCTAGCTTTCAATATAGCACCAAACTCAGTGGGGAGCCTCACAGCTTCATGGACAGGCAGACCTGGGAAAGGACCGTGAAAGAGCCACAGAGACACCAAAATGTTGATAAATAAGACCCTTGAAAAAGAATGGAGATACTGAGCTGTTTTGCCAGATTCTTCAGTCTAGGTGTGAAGGTGCACTGTTTACTGGCTGGGAGCACTACATCCCATAAGCTGCGGAGCACTGCAGCTCCCTTGGTTCTGGGAGTGTTTTAAACTTGGTTCTGTGTTGCTTCTTGCCAGGTAGTTCTATCTGGAAAACTGCAATTTTAAGTTTCTTTTTCTAAAGTTGAATAAAAATTTGCTTCCTTTTAATTTTTACTTACTGGTCTCAGCCCTGCTGGTGGGGTTCACACAATATGAATATTCTCTCTTTTTGTGGCAATTTTTCAGATATCGAAAGACAGTGGTCATCAAGCATCTCTAACGACTTCATTTGCCATTTAATTACCATGGTTCTCAGCTCCATTTCCCTTTTCTTCCTCTGTTTGTGGCCTCTCTCCAAGTGGTCAGATGTCAGATCCCTCATTGAAGCTATAGATCTCAGAACCACTGGGAGGAGCAGACAGGAGCTGATTACCACCAGAAAGCGTACTGGAGGTTCTGTTACCTTCCTTGACCACTTTCCCTCACTGAGGAATGAAACTGAGCTAGGACCTAAACTCGGGTCAAAATCTTTTTCTCATGAGTTGCTATTAAGGTGTGTCTCCTCATCCTATATTTGTGTACTTGGTCCCTTGAACAAGATACCACAGTTTTTGAAATATCTGCTGAAGCACCAGGTGGTCAGGTCTTAGCCAACATATCTACCTTTTAAGATTTGTTGTGCTGACTCTGCCATCCCACTCTTTGGCTTTTCTTTCAGCCTTGAGCCCTGTGTATGGAGTAGGCAGGCTCAAAGAAGACAAAAATATTATAATACTTGATAAAAACTTTGGACTGGATAAAACAGAGGTCAAAATTCTTCTTTGTATCAGTTCAGGACATCCTATAGGGTCACATCACCCATGAATCATCATCTCCAATTTTATTCAACCAGTTATAAATCCACTGAATGCTATTATTGTGAAGTCCATATCTCTGTAATTTGTTCACAACAATATTTTAGGAAACTCCATCAAAGACATTGCTCAATTCGACAGTTTTATCTACTGCATCTCTTTAAATCCCTATTGTGGTCATCCCACCAACAAGCATGTCTATGTGGCTTTTTCTTAGTGAGTCTAAGTTGGTCCCAGGAAACATGTTCCCCCATAGGGGTTTATAGTCCCTCTACTGTGCTTTCTGCCTAAGGAGTTTTCTCAGTGTCATCTTATTGTTTTGAAAATCAGAAACAAAATCATTCTCAAAAGATATTAAGTAGATGAGGATGACACAAAGGAGACTGTGATTAAGCTTTGTACAGAAAACTTAGATCAGGCATTAAGAATAATTTCCTGACCAGACATTGGGCTAAAATTCTAAAAATGGCGATGATGTCATTTGTGCAAATTATTAATAAATTGGTCAATTTTTCTATGTAGACCTAGAGGCAAATATATAGATGAGGTCATACAGTAGCTGGAAGGTTGCAGCTGAGGAGTCGAAGTCTGAGTGTTGCTTGTGGGCCTGCTACTACAAGCAGCTCACTGACATGTTATTCCGGGATAGTCTTTTCTCTGTGAAGTATCAAAGAGCATAGAATACTTTCCAACCCCATCTCATGGATTCACCGTGAGGACTGAGATGAAATGCAACATCACAAGAGAAAGGCTATTATTGCTTTTGGAAGAGTTCATGTCTCCATGTGGGTTCCATAGCTGTCAGATTGATGATTGCTGCTATAAATACTGTGGAATGTTGGAAGCACACCCTGTTTGGGGTTGATCATATTCTTTAATTGGGTGTCACCTTTCATGAGCCAAGCAGCTGCCAAAACTGATTGCCTCTGATTTAGCTTCTTGGAACCGATCAGCATATTGTTTTGTTAACAACTATCTGAGGTTCAAGAAGTCTTCCGAGTGGCACCACTTGAAATATAACAGCTGGCTAGGGGGCTGTCTTGGTAAGCTCAAATGGGACTTATGCACTATTCCCTTCTGATGCACAAATATGGTAACATGCTTGAATAGGGGGTTTATTGATTCCCCACTGATTCCAATGCTCAATAAGAAATGTGTATATTTTAACTTCAGTAATTTTAAACCAAGCTGCATCTTGTTTATAAATTAGGGTGCACGAAGCCAAGGAAGAATGCGAAGACAAGACTCAGCCTCTGTGGGTTCTAGTAAGAGCACCCTTTTAGGAATGTGTCTGGATTGTTTGCTGCGAATGGCTACAGCCACAGACTTCTCTGGGACTTGCTTTCTCCGGTGACACTGTACTGCCTTCCTCAAGTTTTATACTTTCTCCTCCAAGGTCTTGCCTACTTGCCTCAATTTGGGGGTAACTTTGGAAGATGTTGCAGTTTACAAGCTTCCTGCAGTATCATCTGAGGTTTCTGTAATCCCCAGTGCATGCCCTGATAAACTTTTGGCATAACTTCACAATTTCTCCATCCAAGAGCTTATTTCCAGGATCCTGAGGAAAGACAGTGGGCCCCCAGCTCCCTGTGCTGTTGACCCATCCAGGGATGATCCTGTCATCTCTCTTGATATGGGGGCTGATAGTGGGCAGTGCTGCACCCATTCCTAAGAGTCCCCTCCCATGAGTGCAGGGTTTTCTCCTAAGTCTTGAGGGACTCCAGGCCTTCCCTGGTTGTGTTCCCTGAAACATCTTCCATGGGATGTTTATGGAAGTATCTTTTGAAAAAGGTGGTGGATAACAATGTAGACAATGCCCTGATGTGTTTGACGATAGGACTTTCCTCACAAAAAACATGTAAGGGTCAAGGAACTGTTACTGTGTGTCTTAGAGGAGTTTGAGGACTGAAATACTAATCAGTGAAGGGCAAGGTCAATGTCCATTAGGGATAACGGTTTTAAAGCAGGAGTTGAAAGCTCATGTGGTTTAGCGTTCACTCAATAAATACTTACACAAACTATTGGGGACCACGGGGGTCTGGAAATAAAGCACAGGTCTGTATGAAGGAGACTGCTGCTCCATTACTCCAGACAGACTGCTGCCACCACAAGGAGTCCTGGCTGATTGCTAGACCTCAGGTAGCTATATTTTTAAGAATTTAAATCTCTTGAGTTTTAATTCAATTTTTAGAAAATACCATCCCTGTGAAGAAAATATATCTGTGAGCTGGATGTGACCTGCGAGCTGTGGTTGTCTGTCTCTGGTTTGAACCACTGCACATGCTGGAGAAAGTGCCTGAGGCAAAAACAGTGAGCACATTTGTGTGCTTATTTCTAGAAGGGGCCATGCCCAGTAATGGACCACTGTGGGGGTAGTGGACCAGGGAGAGGGCAAAAGGCACAGAGCTCTGCACAAGTGGTCTGAGGAGCAGACAGCCTGAAACGTGTTTCCAAATGTGTATTGGCCACTTGTCTTCGTGAGGACTGGGAAAATCTGCAGGTTTTAAAAGAATCTTATTTGCAAATATACTTATTCCTTAAATTCCTTCTTAAAACATTGTTATTTAATCTCCATGAAATCCTTCAAGGATTCCCAATTGTACACAAGATAACAGTTGGCAGTTAAATCCCTCCATATTAAGACTATACATACAAATCATTCATTCATTCATTCAGGTGTGAATTCTTTCATTTGACACAGATACAATTAATTATTAAACACTGTTTTTTGCTATGAGTTGCTGCTGGGAATACGAAAGTCGGTAAGACACTATTTTGGCCCTCCAGACACTCAGATGCCAGCAGGGTAGGATGGGATGATGGTTAGGAGCTCACATTTATTGATCCCCTACTAAGTGCCTGGATACTATTCTTAGCACTTTTAAAAAATATTCTCATTTCATCTTCATAACTGCCTACCTAAGAAGTGACTATTATTTCTAACCTCAGTTTAGGGCAAGTGTGAAGGGACATGTTGGTTTAACACTGTAAACAATTCCTGAGTCTTATAGGAGCTGGAGCTGGGTAGCAGCCTAGTGTACATCTTCCTGACCTTTGCTCCAACCAGCTACCTGGAACTGAGGAGGGGCTCTGGGTGCTTCTGAGCTCTAGCGGAAGCAGCAGATGGTGGACACCAAGGAGATGCCTCGTTCTGACAAATGCAGAGAGGTGTATGTAGGGAAAGGGGCTAAAGTGAAGACTCCATGGTGGGGAGGTCAGAGTGGGCCCTTGGACCATGGGAAACAAAGAGAGGCAATACTGGGCAGCTAGTCAGTGCTTGGGGCTGCCAGTTTCCAGGAGAGATGCTCAGAGCAGAAGATGCTTAGACTTCATCAGTTCCTGCAGGGAAAAAAGAGAAGGATGCAAAAAGTCCCATCCTCCTTACTGATGAAACAATGTTCATCCTCTTTAGAGAAGAAACAAATACAAATCAGAATGAAATGCCTCTTTCCCACATCAGGTAAACAAATATTCAAAAGCTTAATACTGTTTAGCATTGGGCAGGGCTCTCCTTTTGTACAATATCAATGAGAAAGTAGCTTGGTAAAGTCATTTTGAGTGCAGTTTGGCAATATGTGCGCATACACATTATAAACGCACATATTTTTTGAAAATCCCCTCAGGATGCCTACATTTATCCAGCAGAAGTGTATACCCACATATACATATAGGTAAGGATGGGGCATTTTTAGAAACAGAAATGATCTCCATCAGTAGATAACTAGGCAAATAAACTATCACAGTGCAGACTAAAGAATACTGTAGCTTCTTTTCACACTTAAAATAAAGCCTCAAGTCCTTCCCATGCCCTACATAAGCCTGGCATGAGCTGGTCATTCACTGCCTTCTTCTACCACTGCCCCCATGCCTCACTCCAGCCACAGGGACCTTTGCTGTTCTGGACACAGACCATGGCAATTCTACCCTCAGAGCCTTTGCTCTTGTGTTTCTACTTCAGGGAAGGTTCTTTCCTCAGGTATTAACATGACTCATTCCTCGGTTTACTTAAGTCTCTGTTCAAATAACCTGTGGCAGACAGCTTCCAAAATGGTCCTCAACAATTCCCTCCCCTCTTTGTTCAATCTTGTAGTTTCCTCACCTTTAGTGTGGTTGGGCCAAGGGATTTGCTAAAATGAATGGAATATAAGAACAATAAAGGGAAAGGCCGGTGAGATAGCTCAGCAGGCATAAGCACCTGCCTGGCAAGCCTAAGGCCCTGAGTTCTACTCCTGGTACCCATATAAAGGAAAAAAAGGGCCGGTGATATCGCTCAGTGGCACAAGCACCTGCTAGCAAGCGCAAGGTTGAGTTCAACTCCCGGTACTCACATAAAAAAAAAAAAAAAAAAAAAAAAAAAAACAGTAAAGGAATATCACTTGATTTTTTAAAAAATTAAGTTTTTTTTTATTAATACATGTTTGCAGTACATAATGATTATATTTTTCATGGGGAATTTGTACATGTGCATAACATCTTTTAATTCTTTTTTGTCCCCTTCCCCTCCTGCTACCACCAACTCTTGTTCTCCTTCTCATTTGTAAAAATCTCCCTACTTGCTATTATCTATCCTTTATTTTGCTCTTTACTTATATTTTAGGTTTTTCATATAAAAGAGACTATGTAATATTTGACCTTGTGTGTCCGATTTATTTCACTTAACATTGTGATCTGCAGGTATATCAAGTTAGCTGCAAATGCCTCAAGTTTATTCTTCTTTGTGACACAGTAATTGTGTATAAATACCACATTTTCTTTATCCATTCATCTTCTGATGGACATATAGCCTATTTCCAAGATTTAGCTGTTATAAATTGTGGTGCTATATACATGGGCATGCATCTATCACTGTAATATAATAACTTTAACTCTTTTGGGAAAATACCTCCAAGGGGAATAGCTGGGTGAAATAGAATTTCTATTTTTAGTTTTTGAGGAATCTCCATAGTGGCTGTACTAGTTTGTACTCCCACCGACAATGTAGAAGAGTTCCTTTTCCCCTGCAGCCTCACCAGCATTTGTTATCATTTGATTTCTTGATGATAGTCATTCTCTGTGAAGTAAAATGGTAATTGTTTTAATTTGCATTTCTGTAATGGCCAGTGATGTTGACCATTTTTTCATGTATTTATTGGCCATTTATACTTCTTCTGAGAAGTATATTCATTTCAGTTGCCTATTTTTTGTTTAGGTCTTTTATTTTTTTGGGGGTGTCTAATATTTTGTGTTCTTTATATATTCTAGATGTTAGTCCTCTACCTGAGGAATAGCTGGAAAAAATTTTCCCATTCTGTAGGTTATCTCTTCACTTTGTTTGTTGTTTCCTTTAATGCACAGAAGCTTTTTAATTTGATATGATCCCATTTGTTGATTTTCAGTATTATTTCTTGTGCCACTGGGGTTTTGTTCAGAAAGTTCTTGCCTATGCATATGTTTTTAAGAGTTTCACCTAGTTTATCTTCCAGCAGATTAAATGTTTCTGTTTTAACAGTGATGTCACTTCTGAGACTTGATTATCAAATACTGTGTCCCCCACCCCATTGCTTACTCTTTCCAGTGAAGTAGGTCGCCATGTTTGAGGTGTCCTCTGCAGGTGCTCAAGTGCCAAGGAACTGGAGGAGGCCTCTGGCCAAGAGCAGTGAGAGATGGAGGCCCTTCAAGCCCAGCCTGTACAAAACCAATTCCTGCCAGCTACTACTGAACCTGGTGAACCTGGATGGACATCCCTCCCCAGTGAAGCCTTCAGATGTCTGTAGCCCTGGTCGACCAGAAGATGTAGCTGAGTCATCCCAAGATCCCTGTGCTAAAGAAACTGTGACATAATAAGTATTTTTTAAAAAGGAACAAGTTTTGGGGCAATGTGTTACACGGCAATTGGTCACTGACACAAAACCCCTGGGAGAAAACTTCTATGACAACACATCCTAAAACAGTATTTTTAATATAATATCCCTTAACCCACTTTGTTTTCTTTCATAAAATATGTCTCTTGGATATCTGTTGATATATTTAGCTGTTTGTTTGCATATTTCCTTCTCTGCACTAGAAAGTGAAGTTTTTTTTTTTTTTTTTTGTGGGTACCAGGGGGTCGACCTCAGGACCTCGCGCGCCAGCAGGCGCCCGTGCTGCTGAGCGATATCACTGGCCCCTTTTTCGTATGTGGGATCCGGGAGTCAAACTCGGGCCCTCGTGCTTGCCGGGCAGGCACTTAAGCCCCTGAGCCATCTCACCGGCCCCTGTTTTTTTTTTTTAAATATGCAGGTATCAGGAGTTGAACTCAGGACATCGCGTGTGCCAGGCAGGTGCTTATGCTGCTGAACTATATCACTGGCCCGAAAGTAAAGTTTTATGAAGGAAAATCCTTTTTTTTATTGACTTTTGTGTTCCTACTGCCTAGATCAGTGTGCCTGATGTGTTTAATAAGCGTTTGTAATGAATGAATAGTGCAGATCATAAAAAGAAGGAGCTAGTCATGCATATCCTGGCATCCAGAAGACTTTCAAGACATACCATTATGGGGAAGAGAAAAGCGCAATCTCTCTTTCATACCTAAAAATGTGTATGTGGTTTGAAAATCATCTAAAAGGATGCATATCAAAGTGTTAACAGTATTCTTTGAAAGATGAGATTACTGTATCTCTTGTATCTTAAACATTCTTGTATTTTAAAAATGTTTTACAATGATTATTCTAGAATCATAAAAAACTGAACGAAGACATTTTACAGAATTTGCAAGTCCAGCCAGCCCCTTGTTCTTTAGTGTTCTTGCATCTTCTCTGTGGGTCAAACTCAGGAGGACACTTGCTGCTGCCTCCTAGACTAACAGTCTTAGAACTTTTCTGCACAGCATCCAGAACCAGTCTCCCTGCAACTCACCCAGTCAGACTTTGGTCTCTGAAAAGCACACAGGAAGAACTTGTCCCCCCAGAGACAGACTGTCAGAAGCTTAGCATGTTTTCTGTGTACATTTCTTGGCAATAATTATAGAATAAGAAACAGGGGGTTTAAAAGAATAAAAGCACAGTACAGTAAAAATAACTTTTTACAGTTGAGACTTGAAAAGTAGAGTCCATCAAGGAGCTGACTGATGGAGCTGAGCACATATTTCCTACTTTGCATGGGGGTGCAATTCTCACAGGATCACTAAGGCTGGGCTTTGGGAAGGCTCTTTTGAGACCTCTGCAGACCCATAAGGACTTTCTCTGTCTGTGCTGAGTATGGCAAGAAGGAATGTACCCAAGGCTGTTCATCTGAACTTCAGGGTTCCCTGTGTGTTTAGAGTAAGTGTGGGAGAGAGGGAGTGCCAGTGTGTGGCAGTGAGGGTAAAGTTTCAACATGATTGGCATTGAGATCCACCCTGAGAATTGGTGGGGCCTCTCTTCTGGATGTGTCTGGGTGAATCATGCTGGTGTGGCCTTTGGGTCCCGGTCTGGCCCCTCACTCCTTCCACACTGGTTGTCTTCTCCTGCTCTGCTTCCCAGCAGCCATGATCTAAGCAGCTTTGCTACACCATACCCTTCTGCCATGATATCTCTGCCTTAGAGCCTGTCAATTGTGGACTGAAACCATGAGCAAATGAAACCTCTCCTCTTTTAAATTGTAGGTGTTGGGTATTTTTTCTCAGTAATGAGACTGCTGACAAATACAGCAAATTGATACCACCTGTGGGGTCACTGTTACTACAGTACCTAATCAGGTGGTTTGGAGTCCTTTGGAACTGGTTTGCCAGAAGTGTTTGGAAAGGTTTGGAGATATGGGATAGAGAAACCTTAGAATACAGTAAGCAGAGTTTGTTGGGTGATTCTGGTTAGAGCTCAAAAGACCAAAATGTTGATAGGAATGTGGACAGTAAAAGTCAGTTACAGTTGGGAAAAGATTCCACTGGCATTTGGACTAGAGGCCATTTGTGCTACACTTTGGCAAAAATTTGTCTACATTTCATTCATGTTTAGGACTTTGTAGGACACTTGAGAATAAAGGCAGAAGAAATTTCAAGACAGCCCAACATTCAAGCTGTGCCTTATGTATTGTTAGCTGCTTTTAGCTAGGTTTATAGTGAGAACCAGGGGCAAACGGTACAGAAGAAAAATTTTAAAAACTTAAATTTTTTTTTTTTTTGTGGGTACCGGGGGGTCGACCTCAGGACCTCGTGCGCCAACAGGCACCCATGCCGCTGAGCGATATCACCGGCCCCTTTTTTGTATGTGGGATCCGGGAGTCAAACTCGGGCCCTCGCGCTTGCAAGGCAGGCGCTTATGCTGCTGAGCCATCTCACCAGCCCTAAAAACTTAAATTTTGCCTTAGAAGCAACCATGTGTAAATTTGGGACCAAAGGAAGTGTGGCTGCTAAAGAGATTAGCAGAACTAAAAAGAAAACATGTACTTTGTATAAGGACAAGAAGAAAGGTGACTTGAGGGCATCTCAGGAATCAACAATACTCCACTCATTGCAGGCTCAAAGGTGCAAAAGTGTCAACTTTTCATTTAAAAAGAGAGCCTCTGGGCCCCCTGTTAGAGAAGGCCTCCTAATGAATTGGTTCCCTGAGATTTATTTCACTCTGCTCAGACATCCTTGAACCTGCAGTCATGGTTCAAGGTGAACTGGCTACTATTCCATCTGGCAACCAACCTTGGGATCGTCCAAGTGATCCTAGTTTTACTGCCATGCAAATGCAAGAGTTACGGGGTCAGCAAAGCTTCCACTCAGATTTCAAATAAAGGCCTGGAAGACCAAGTGAGTAGTCTCTGGGATGGCAACATACAGAAGCTGTGGGAATGAAGCCAAAAGTGCAGTGGAGATCCCGGGAATTAGGGGATTCCAGGGATATGGAATGCCTGTTGAGGAAAGCTGCAGCCTGAGAGTGGAGCCAGCCCAAGACAGAGGACATATGAGCTGCAACCAGCAAAGCTATAGGGGTGGGGCTGCCCATACACTTGGGGGTTCACATCTTACTACTATGTGATTTGTATGCCATCTATAGAACTATGAGATTTAATGTTTGCCAGGCTGGGTTTTAGTATTGCTTTGGTTCAATTCTTTTCTATTCACATATTCCTAATGGGAATGTTTATCCTGCACTATTGTACCTTGGGATTATTTAACTTGTTTTTGATTTTTTAAAAAATTAAATTTATTTAATTTTTAAACTATGATTTAGTTTTTGATTTTTAAAAATGTTCTCAGGTATGAGTTTGCTTTGATTCTCAGAAGACACTTGGGCTTAGACTTTTGAAAAATTCTGGAACTGTTGACACTTCGAAGGGACTATGGGATTTTTGGTTGTATGTGGGGTAGGTACATTATTTTAGGTGGAATTATGAACTTGTATTGTCTTATTTGAAAATTAAGTATGGTTTAAGGAGATGTGTTGGAAAGGGGTGGGATGTGGCAGTTAGGGTAGAGTTTCAACTTGATTAGCTTTAGGAACAGCCCTGAGAATTGGAGGAGCACACTTCTAGGTGTGTGTGGATGAGCCATTGTGATGTGGGCTTGGGGTCCATGTCTGGTTCCTCACCCCTTGCACCTGGCACTCTTCTCCTGCTTTGCTTCTTAATAGCAGTGAACCAAGGAGCTTCGCTCTGCCAAACCCTTCTGCCATGATATTGCTGCCTTGGAGCCAGTGATCATGGACTGAAACTGAGGAAATGAAATGTCTCCTACTTTAAGTTGTAGGTACTGGGTATTGTGCCTCATCACTGAGAAAGAGAATACACAGCCCGACCACCATTACCCATGTAACAGTTTGTGGAGTTTTTGTCCCCAAGGACTACCAAATCTCTGCCCACCTGATGCCTTGTGTGCTCCTACAGTGTTGTGTGAATTGGCTGGGATGGAAGATAAGCTTCTGTGAACCTGAGAACATGGGTCCAGCATTTCCCATCCTCTGTGGTAGTCTCAGGGCTGAGACTCTCGCAGCACAGATAGGTGCTCAAGCAGTGTGGTTGGCTGAATAAATGGCCCACTCACATTTGCACTTGTTGCCTAAAGTGTGCTCAGCCATAGTCTGACCACTACAGAGTACAGTAGGATTGTGACCACCGTCCTTCTATGGTCTACATTTGCATGAATGGGAACTCTTATTCTTCCAGCCTTTTCTTCATAATTAAAAGGAGAACTCACCTATTGTTTCTTTAAATGTCATTTTAATTATGAAATATTTCAAACATACTGCAGTAGTTTGAGTGTGTCCTCCAAAGTTCTTGTGTTGGAAACTTAATCCACATCCAACCCTTAATCCCCAATGCAAGAGCATTAGAGAAGTGGGACCTTTAAGAGATGATAAGGCAGATCCTCAATGAAGAAATAAATGTCATGATGGAGGGAGCAATTCATTATCTGGAGGGTGGGTTTATTATAAAAGCAAGTCTGGCCTCTGATTATCCTCTTGCCTTCTGCCATTGACTGACACAGCAAGAAGGCCCTCGTCAGATGGCACCTTGATATTGGACTTCCCAGCCCCCAGAACTATGAAGAATAAATTTTTTCATTATAAACGACTCAGTTTGTTGTACTCTATTATAGCAGTACAAAATGGGCTAAGACACATGGAAAATTTCAGACATTTTTAGCATCACAAATGCTCATGAATCTATCTTTTGACTTTAACTTAATAAATATTTTATTTTGTCAATTACTTAATATCAAAGCTTTTCTTATTTTTTCATCTTCCTCTTCATCCTTTCATCTCAAGAGATAACTATTATTCTAAAGTTGGTGTACATCCTTTCTTTTGGTGTTTTATAATTTTATTGTATATATGGGTACTGCTATTGCATGTGTGGTAAATAAAATGCTGTATGTAATACACAGATCTTCATGTCTGATATTCTATAACTCTGTTATTTTTGCCATATTGATTCCTCAAAACCTAATTAAATTTTTATTTATTTCTTTTTTTTCCATTTTAACTCTATCCTTTAGTTCTATCAGATTTTTAAATTATCAATATGATCTAAAATTATGGATCATTTTGCATTTTCTATGTTACTAATGAGATTGGATATCTTTTCATGCTTTCTTTCTTTTACAATTTAGATTTTCTTTTTCAATTACTTTCTTTTTTATTTATTTTTTACTACTACATGTTTGTAGTACATGAAGTTTACAGTCATCTTGGGAGAGGGTGCATGTACATAATATGGCTTGTTTCTTTAATCCCTTGCCCCTTCCCACCCACCTCTTTCCCTCCTCCTCTAAATCCCTTTCCCCCATTTTCATTCTTTTTGATATTATTAATCTTATCTCATGTTTATGATATATAATGTTTACATTCATTGAGGTTATTAGGTTCCTGTACATGGTGTATCTTCAATCTACTTATTTACCCTTTCTTTCCTCCTCTCCCCTCGCCCTTGGTCTCTTGGACTCCTCCCTATTTGCAAGAGATGTATCTCCTTATCTCCTTCTATCCATCTTTTATTATGCACTTTGTTTGTACTTTTCCTTACTCAAGAGATGCACACAGTATTTAAGCTTGTGTATCTATTTCACTCAATTTTATATTGTCTAGGTGCATCCATTTTCCCACAATGCTTCAAATTTTTTCTTCTTTATAGCTAAGTAATAGATTCCATTATATATAGATAGCATGCTTTGCTTTCTTTATCCATTTGTGTTTATGGGTATACAGGCTGCTTCCAGGATTTAGCTATTATGGATTGTGCTGCTATATACATGGATAGGTACGTATCACTTTAATTTGGTCTTTTGCTCTTTGGGAAAGATACCTAGAAGGAGAATAGCTGGGTCATAGAAAATTTCTTATTTTAGTTCTTTGAGAAATTTCCATACTGATTTCCATAATGGTTGTACTAGTTTTCATTTCCACCAATAATGTAAGGGAGGTCCCTTTTCACTGCCCCCAGGCCAGTATTTGTTATTTTTTGACTTCTTGATGATTGCTGTTCTTTCTGGTGTAAGATGGAATTTTAGTTTTCTTAAATTGTTTGGCCATTTGTAGTTCTTCCTCTGAGAAGGGTCTTTTCATTTCACTTGCCCATTTCTTGTTTTCTTTTTTATCAATGACTTTTTCTACGGTGGTATATTGTTTTCCAAAATGGCCTCAATAATTCCCTTCCCTAAATACACACCCTTGGGTAGTTCCCACCATATGGGGTTTACACACGTGGCTCCTTTGGTCAAAGAACCAAGAAAATGTGAGACTTGAAGAATCATAGGACATTTGAAAAGCGCCTTGCATTTGTGTGTGTTAGTTTTTGTTTCTCTGCAACCACCCTCATGTGAAAAAGCTTGGACTAGCCTACAGGATGATGAGAGACACATAACCTGGCTGCCTCCATCAGTCCAGCCGAAAGCCAATTGCCAAATACACGAGTGAGCCATTGACCATCTGACTACAGATGTGAGAGGGAGACCAGCAGCCCTCCAAGAAAGAGGAGAGCCGTTCCCTCTGAGCTCAGCCCAGACTGCCAGTTCACCTAACCGCGACCAAGTAGATAGCCATCTTTTTAAGTCCTTAAGTACTGGGTAGCTTGTTATGCAGAGATAGCTGTTTATTCACACATACATTTTGTGGAGTCTTTCCTCTTTTGGTTGCTGTCCTTTTCTTATTGTTAGCTTTTACTTATAATGACATTTCTCATGTAGCTCTGTGAGTAAATTTACGAGGCAGGGGTTACCATCATTGCCATTTGAGAGATGAGGAAATGAGGATTAAAGATGTTTGGTGACTTATTGAATATCACACAACTAGTAGGCTGGGAATGTTAAATTTGAGTCCATAACTGTCTGAGTACAGAGCCCAAGCTCTAAAGTCATTTTGCTTCCCTGCTTTTCTTCCACGTTTTAGGGTCTCAGGCACCGTGCACATTTTCCTCACAGTGTTTTAAAAATCTGGTGTTTAATCTTTTTAAGCAATTTTTTTCTCCTTTAAGTTTTTCCTTCTTTTTATTATTATTATTTTTTTACTTTCATTAGTACATGTTTGCAGTACATAATGATTACATTCACTGTAAGGAATTGGTAGAAGTACAAACACATTTCAGTTCACCCCTTTCCCCCCTTCTTCCATTCCCCTTTTATTTTTCCAACATCAGGTTCCTTTATTTACCTTATAAGACCTAATGAAGTTAATTATCATATACTGTATACAGATTGAAGACCAGACTAATAATAGGCCAAAGAACATATAAAACGTATAAGACAATTGCACTAAGTCAAGGTACATTTTTAGGTACTTTGTCTCCACTGAATTACAATACCATTTTTTTCTTTCTCTTTTTCCCTATTATCAATCTTTTATTTCATACTTTATACATATATTGAGTTTTCCATATAAGAGAAATCATGCGATATTTAAGCTTGTGTGTCTGAATTACTTCACTTAACATTATGGTCTCATGATACATCTGTTTTCCCAGAAATGATTGATGTTTATCCTTTTTACGACACAGTAGTACTACACTATGTATAAACACCACATTTTTACCCATTCATCTCTAAATGGACATCTTTAAGTGTTTTAATCTCTGGTTTAGGACTTCCTATTTTCTGTGGTATAGTGGGAGCTCATGAGAGCCAGCAGTTCATGAGAGCCAGGGTTCGCATTCTTGTTCATTTCTGGGTTTGAACATCACATGACAACTTTACATTGGCAGTGATAAGAATATTTATACCACAGAATTTAGTGAAAGCTATTAATTAGGGCTCCTTTTTCTTCGAGAGAGCTGGTTTATAAGCACACTAAGTTCTGGGCTGTGTTTATTCCTATTCTTCTATTTTGTTAGATCGGTCCTTTTTGGTTGCTTGTTAGCATGGTGTTAAAACATGATTTTGTCATCCAAAGTATTTGCTATCCCTCTCCACTTTTTACTACCCAAAAGTTGGATAAGTTTATCTTCTAAGTCACCATTGGGTGATGAATTATGTGTTAAGGGCCTGGAGTAGATAATGCTCTCCAGGTTCACTTGTTCCATCAAGTAACACTTCCATTCCTCGACTAAAAGCCAATATTTGTCAAGTATTTACTATGTATCAAGGAGTATTTTAAGCCCTTTACATGCACTAAAATATTATAACCCATTCAACAACCTTCGTGGTACAATTTGAAGCACAGTCATTTTCTTTAGGGGGTTTACCTGACTAGCTGATGACTGAAGTGTTATTCAAACCCTGTTTTCTATCCTTTCTTTGTCTAATTTCTGTACAATCCAACCCCTAAGGCCCTGTCTGATCTATCAAGATACCGCAGAGGAGCTTGGGTTAACTAAGCAATGGGATTCAGCAGGCAGCATGGGCCCACTGAAAGTTTTTGAATGAAAGAGTTATATTTTTCACGGAGTATTTGAAATGTTTTGTTAGACTAGGGTAAGACAGATCGGCTTAAATAGGAGGAAGGCCAGGGGCAGGAAAAACACTTGTGGCTTTATAGCTCTCATTTAGAGTTTGATTGTTGTTTGTGGAAATTAAACCTCTCCTTTACATGGGGTTTTCCCTCTAACTGATCGGCCTCTTGCTGACTCGGTCACATTGCCAAGGCTCTGTTCCTGCTATTTCTCTGGTTCTGGCTACATTTTTCTATCTGCTTTGTTTATAATGAAATATTTTAAAAATTTTATTATTATTATTCTTGAGTTCTCCCACAAAATCATCCTCGTTAAATACTCATCACTTGGTTTATACACATAAACCAGGTTTCCCACATATTCATTATTTCTCACCAGTGAGTCTTTAAGTTTCTCTAGGGCAGGGACTGTATGTTATACTTTGGCATGCTCTGCAGTGCTGAGATAATCAGAATTATTCCATAAATGCTTGTGGAATATAAGAATGCATAAATTACTCTTTTTTTCCCCCGTGGGCAAGCTCATTGACAGTAGGTGCCTGGAGTAATATAATTAGTGAGCTCCAAAATAAAATTGTATTAAGGAACTACTTAAATACTGTAAAGGAAAGTAGGAAAGACAGCCAATTAGTATTTAAGAGCACCCATGATTTCTACATAATAGAAGAAGTCATTTATTGGATTTAGTTGACTTAGTTAGGTTCCTGGTTGCAGCTTGTACCCTAAATCTTTAATTGCTTCGTCCAAATGAGGAAAGAAGAAGCCCTATCCATAGCCAAGTTATAAAGTATACAGACTAAGAAACTCCAACTCTATTGGCAGATTTGAGAGTGTGTTTAGAGAATCAAGGAGCCAGAATGAGGTCACAGAATTGACAACTGCTGTGCATCTAGTGTGTGCAAAACTATGCTAAACACATTTTGTTTTATTTTCATCGCAAACTTACTTTGCATGCTTTGTTGTTCTCTTTGAGAGAAAATAAAACTGAGCTCTGAAAGGGTACACAGAACTGGCATATACTGTGTCCAAGAGCATAGAGATGGTAAGAAGTGGAGCAGGAATCTAAATTCAACTCTACCTAAAAACAATGGTTTATTATTTACATGGAGGTCTAGGCTGGTAGTGTAAATGTGTGAGTTCAGTTGGGTATAAGAAAACTGTGGGAAGTTTGCAAGTTCTACTTGAAGGTATTTGAAAACCTTCTGGCCAAAACTGTTTTTGCAGGCTGGACTTCACTGTTTGATCATTTGCAACTCTAATTTTACTAAGGCTCTGTGCCTAGTCAAGGGTGGGAAAAATAGATCACTCTGGCATTTTCTATAGTGAGCTGCCATTAGATAGCAAGGCCAGCCTGAGTCTCCAACCAACCTTTGAAGGGAAAAAGCACAGAGGCTATGAGAACAAAGAGGTCATCCAGGGACTCAATTAGGTGGTACTCCTAAAGACAACCCGAGCTCGGCCATCACTGTACAGACTTCAGCAAAGAAAGGGGGTAGAGTGATGGACAGGCTAGAGTGTGGCAAATGGAGAACTAAGAGTTTCAAGAGAATCTGGCAACACACAGGCCAACTGGCTCCAGAGGAAGGTAAATGTGACCTCAGAGAGGTAGGGCAGATGATAGAGAAAGTGGGTGGTCAGCAGCAGAGTAGTTGAGGGTAGGGATCCAAGACAGTGCCAATTCAAGTATCCGAGGTGGGGCCTCTCTCTCTGCAAGGCCAGAGGACAGATAGCAAGCTCACTCTGGAAAGCCAGGTGGGATTGAGACTCGTGAAAGGACATAAACAGAGTTCTTGGAGTTGTAGTCCAGCATTTGCCCAAAGTAAGCCCTGTTCCAGTCCTTGCAGTTCAGAAGCCTGTGGGTATCACAGTCACATACCAGACACACACACACACACACACGCACACACACACACACGTGTATGCACCTAAGAATGCACAGGTACCTCTGTCATTTGAGACTCAGCTGTTAGAGCAAGCATACCATGACCTACAACCCAGAACATTTGCTGGCATGATTAATACCATTTAGGCCCCAGAAAAATTTTCTCCACTTCTCTTACTCCATGCCCTTGAAACACTACTCAACTCATTCAAGTATGTGGGTTTGCTATAGTTGTAATTAGAAAAAGACAAGGGAAACTCGAGCAGCAGAAAGATTTACCTATGAGAAAAGACAAAGAAGTATGGCAAATCCCACCTCTTGGGTAGCACAAGTATGGTAAGTTGTCCATAATAAAATACAATTTTTAAGTAGTGCCATACATCATTTTTTTCTTTTTGATTTTCATCCTACTCTAATTCGTGGTTTTAGAGGTACACAGAAATTGTTCATGGTGTATGAGGAATATTTTGCAATATTAAAAAGTTCATATTACTCTTAAATGTGGATCTATGTGAGTCTAGGTGTAATATGTGTGAAGTATAATACTGATTCTTACTTGGTCAACCATGTGGGCAGTGAATGCTCAAATTGCAAACCACTTTATTTTCATAAAATATTAGGAAACTTTGACTAAATTTTTAAAGCATTAAATTAAAAATTAAGTTTATTTAAATAAATGTTTAAAATGTGATATTAATTAGAATATATAATTCACTTTAAATTTAATAGATAACTGAAAATTTTGGAAGAAGAAATGTTGACAGTTTTTTGAGAAATTAATTTTATAAATTTTATACTCAATTTACATTTTAAATGAATCTGTATTCAAATTTTGTATGCTTGGAATATAACTTGCATTTTATTTTTTGCATACTGAACTCATTTCATCCTTACAACAACCTTGTGAGAGGAGCATCATTATTATCCTCGTTTATATCAACTGAATATAAATTACTTGAAACTCTTGATTAGAGGAAGATTCTTAGTGATTTACATAATTGAAGGCAAGAAGAATAAATTTTATGGAATACACATGTAACAATTTTTTAATTATGTATGCATTTATCACATACCCACACATTATCAAACTATCAATAGTCTACCTACACAAAGTAATGGTGATTAAATTTAGTTGAAACTGATATTTTATGTTGGTCACATGAAACTATAGCTTTTCTCATATTTAAAAATTTTTTCATCATCCTGGTATAAATGTTAAGATGAGACATAAGTTATTCACCAGTTTATTAGCTTACACTTTTTTACATATTTACACATATAGAATGGTTAGTAGGCTAAATTGTGGCCTCAAAAATGACGCCCAAGCCCTAATCCCTGGTATCTGAGAATATGGAAAAAAGATCTTTACAGTTGTAATTCAATGAAACATCCCAATACAAGTTCATCCTGGATTAACTGTGGGCAGTAAGTTCAATGGCAAGTTGTCCTTAGAAGATGAAGAAACATAAGGGAAAATACCATGTGAAGAAAGAAGCATCTGTGAACCAAGGAATGTCTGCAGCCACCAAAGCTGAAAGAGTGAGGAAGAAGTGTCTTCTGCAGAAGGAGTATTGCTCATGCTTTGATTTCAGATTTTATCCTCCAGAATGGTAAAATAATAAATTCTTTTTGTTTTAAGGCACCAACTATATGGCAATTTGTTGTAACAGCCCTGAGAAAGTAGCAGAGAGTTTCCATCTGCACCTTATTCTGTGCTCTAAAACCTATAAGGAATGGGCCTGGCTACTAGGTAGGCTACCTTACTCAAGCAGTAGTGAGAGATTGGTTTTAGACCTGCCCCCTGTGCCAGGTCCTTGTGTATTCTCTAAGAGATTTTAGGCTCCTCGGAGGCAGGTACCTATCTTGGTCTTTACACCTCTGACTCCTAACCAAGTATTCAGTATGAGATAATGAAGAAATGAGTAAGTGAATGATTAAATGGTACTCATTTAGAGTACAAGCCCAAGAGCCAGGCTTGTCTGGACTAAAATTCAGTTACTGGAAGTGGTTATTATACACACTGAAGTGTGGAAAGCCCCAATTTACACTTATGTTGGAGGGAGAGTCCAGGACAAACTGTGGCTTTAGTCCTAATAATCACTCTACTATTTACCGCCTTGGCCTGGTAAATGTTTAAAAAAATAGCTCGCTAGAAAATAAATAAAAACAAAACAAATCCTTTTCTTTAAAAACTTTCCAGATTTGTATAGTGTAAATACTCCCAACATAGCCAATTTCAAAGTATTGACAAGAAGCCATTGAATGCAGAATTAGGAAGAGGATCACAATGTACTATTTTCTCCTTTGAGCTGGGCCCAGCACACTATTATTTGCAATTGAAAATTATCTGTGCTGGAGTGACATCAATAAGATGGCAGAATAGGAGCTTTCTACTGTCAACTTCCCACAAAATCAGTGTACTGATTTTGACAACCACCCACGGAGTCCCACAGAGAAGTTTCAGCATACTGTTGGAGCAAAAAATCTAAAGATAAACAAAGTGAAGATGGTAGGTAGAACTATTTTACCTTACCCATGTCACCCCTCCCTAAGGCAGTACAACTGTATTCCAAAAAAGACTCCTTTGGCCAATGATTCCTCCCATGGAGAAAAGTGGAAGTAGTGAGTGAGCAGCTAGCTTTCCTAGCTGTGTGGGTTGCTGCATAAGAGGCCACATCCATCTTGTTGCATTCAGAATACTGAGGGGTTCACTATACCTGTGTGCCTACGAGACACAGGGAGGAGAGAAGTGAATTGGAGATATAAAGCAACAGGGCTTGGAACTCAACAAGGGGCCACACATCTTATTAGCTACTTTTCAGGCTCCATCAGGAAGCCCACGCATGACCCACTTGGGATGCCTTGCCTGTGAAAACCCTGACTGGCTCATGCATATTTTCAATGCGCCACATGCCTTATTCCCTATCCTAGTTCCCTGTGGTTGGCGTCCTCTGCATACTTCCCAGATGCTAAGTGAGGGCCTTTGCAGATGGCTTTTGAGCACATGCAGTCAACCAGCTCAACTTTGTAGTGTTGGGAGAAGGCACCAAAACTTGACCATTTCAGGATAGCACCCAAGGGAAACAAATAGGAGACTCCAGGAAACCAGCCTGACTTTGAAGGATGGAGAGAAGGCATGCAATCCTAATAATTCCACTCCCCTCAAGAAGGAACAAGAGGAATGGAGCTGATCAATCCATAGAAAATACCTGACCGAACCTCAGAATCCCTATGACAAATGACTGGTGAGGGTTTCACTCTAGAAGGCAGCCAGTGAAGACTGCAGGAGGTGATTGCTTTTTAAACTGAACACAGCAGTGCAAAACTTCAAAGAACACAAAAATCCAAGGAAACATGAGACCAACAAAAGAAAACAATAATTTTTCATTAACTGGCCCTAAAGAAATAAAGAGCTATGAATTGTCTGATAAAGAATTCAAAATAAATTTTAAGGAAGTTCACAGGAATAAAATATGTCAGAGAGTACTATGAATAATGATATGCCAAAAAACAATAAGTTGGCATAATAATACACCAACAAATAGAATAAATAAATTCCTGGAAACATACAATACCAAAATCGAATCATGAAGACGTGGAAAGCCTGAACACAGTGATAGTGAGTAAAGAGATTAAAACGTCTATCAAAATATCTCCCAACAAAGAAAACTCTAAGTCTAGAAGGCTTCACTGGTGAATTCTACCAAACATTTACAGAAGAATTAATACAAATACTTTTCAAACTCTGACAAAAATTGAGGAGAAGGGAGTATCCAAATTAATTTTATGAGGGCAGTATTACCTGTATACCAAAGCCAAACAAGAACACTACAGGAGAAAGAGATTACAGGTCTCTCTCTATCTTTGATAAACTCAGGTAACAACAAATCTGCATGAAATTCTCACAAACTAAACTCAATAATATGTTAAAAAGATCTTTTACCATGATCAAGTTTGGATTTATTCCTGGGTTGCAGAAATAGGTCAGCGCACACAAACAAATCTATGAAACACCACAGTAACAAAATAAAGACAAAAAATCATATGATAAAATTCAGCATCCTGTCTTGTTAAAAATTCTCAAAAATTAGACAGTAAAGGAATGTATCCCAACACAATAAAGACTATGTATGACAAGTACACAGGGAATATCATACTAAGTGAGGAAAAGCTCTTCTTTTAAGATCAGGAACAATAAAAGGATGCCCAATATTGCCACTTTTATTCAACATACAGTAGCACCAAACATACCACTAGGCAGAAAAATTAGGCAAGAAAAAAGAAATAGAAAACATCAAAATCAGAAAGGAAAAAATAGGGGCCGGTGAGATGGCTCAGCGGCGTAAGCGCCTGCTTGGTAAGTGCGGGGGCCCGAGTTCGACTCCCGGAACCCACATACGAAAAAAGGGCCGGTGATATTGCTCAGTGGCACGGGTGCCTGCTGGCGCGCAAGGTCCTGAGGTCGACCTCCGGTACCCACAAAAAAAAAAAAAAAAAAAAAAGAAAAAAAAGAAAGGAAAAAGTAAAGTCTGTTTACAGATGGCATGATATACGTAGAAAACTCCAAAAGTACCACCAAAAAGTTGTTGAAACTAATAAAAAATTCATTAAACTTGCAGCATACAAAATCAACAAAACAAAATCAATAGCATTTCTATACACTAACAATGAGCTATCTGAAAAAGAAATTGGGGTGAAAATTCCATTTATAATAGTATTAAAATAATAAAAGATTTTGAAATAAATTTAACCAAGCAGGTAAAATATATGTACAATAAAAAATATAAAAAATTGATGAAAGAAATTGAAGAGAATAAATAAATGGAAAAACATCCCATTTTCATGGACTGGAAGAAATAATGTTAAAATATCCATACTGTTTAAAGTGATCTGTGGACTCAATGCAATCCCCTTCAAAACTCCCAAAGTATCTTTCACAGAAATAGAAAACCAATTCTAAGATTTGTATGGAATCAGAAAAGACTTGCATCACTACAGCAATCTTGAGAAAGAAAAAAGCTGGAGGCATCACCCTTTCTGATTTAAAGTTATATTACAAAGCAATAAGTAGTCAAAGGAGTGTGGTACTAGCGTAAAAACAGATAAACAGACCAAAGAAACAAAATAGAAAGACTTACAAATAAACCCACACAAGCACAGTCAGCTTATTTTTTGACAAAGATGCAGAGAATATACAATGAGGAAAGGATAATCCGTTCAATAAATGATGTCGGGAAAGCTGGACATCCACGTGCAAAAGAATGAAATTGGACCCTAACTTACACCATGCACAAAATCAACCCAAAATAGATAAGAGACTTCAACACAATTTCTCAAACTATAAAATTCCCACAAAAATACATTGAAGAAAATTTCATTGACACTGGTCTTGGCAATTAATTTTTGGATATAGACCAAGAGCACAGGCAACAAAAGCAAAGATCAACAAGTGAGACTACATCAAACTAAAAAGTGTCTGCAGAGCAAAGGAAATGATTAGGAGAACAAAAAGGCAACCTAAGATTGGGGAAAATATTTACAAACCTTTTATCCATTAAGGAGTTAATACCCAAAATATATTAGGTACTTGTACAACTCAATAGCCAAAACAAAACAAAAACACAACTTAATAACCTGATTTAAAAATGGACAGAAGATTTGAATAGACATTTTTTGAAGAAGGCATAAAAATGCGCAACACATATGAAAAGGTGTTTGACATTACTAATCATCAAGGAAATACAAATAAAAACCACAGTAAGATATTACCTTATATCTGTCAGGATGACTAAAGTCAAAAAAGGCAAGGGGTAACAAATGTTGGTGAGGGTTTGGAGAAAAGGGAACTCTTTTATACTGTAGTGTTGAGGAAAATGTAAATTTGTACAGCTATAATGGAAAACAGTGTGGAAGTTTCTCAAGAAATTAGAAATAGAACAATCGTATGATCCAGCAATCCCACCTCTGGGTATATATTCAAAGGAAATGAAATCATTTTCTTGAAGAGATAGTCCCTCTCCATGTTCATTACATTATTTACAACAGATATAAAAACAAGTTCAGTGCCCATGAATGGATAAAGTAGATAAAGAAATGGTGTGTGTGTGTGAATGTGTGTGTGTGTGTGTATGTGACACACATAATGAAATACTCCACTTTAAAAAAGAAGGAAATGCTGCCATTTGTAACAACATCAATAAATCTGTGGGAAATTAGCCTAAGTGAAATAAGCTGGACACAGATCACTGGATGATCTCACTTTTATGTGAAATCTTAAAAAAGTCAAATTCATACATACAGAGTAGAATGGTGTTTGCAAATGGTATGAGGAGGTAAAGATTGTAAGTGGGGACAAGTTGACCAAAGGGTATAACTCTCAGAAGATGAATAAGTTCTTGAGGTATATTATACAACATGATGACTATAATTAATAGTAATATATTATATATTTGAAATTTGCTAAAAAATTAAATCTTAAATATTCCACTACAAAAATGGGTAACTATGTGATATAATTGATGTGTTAATTTCCTCGATTGTGGTAATAATTTCACAATGAATATGTATATCAAGTCATCACATTGTATAGCTTGATTATAAACAAATTTTGTTTGCCAATAGTAACTCACTACAGCTGGAAGCAAAACTCAATTAATGGTCACTTAGCTGGAGAAAAGTTATGGAACTTCACTAAACTCCAAAGTCTTCAATCATCCTCTGTAAATGTCAATAATAACACCTGTTTTAATGATCTAATTAGTTCATATAAAATAAGCAGTACATATTAAGCACTAAATAAATGGTAGCCACCACAACCATCATCATCTTCGTTAATATTTTATAATTCCCAACTCAGAGCCTTTCATTCATGCTGTTCCCTTTGTTTGGGACACATTCCACTGTTTTCCCATGATCTGGTCTAATTTTTACCCTCACTTCAATATTCCTTGCCTTACCTCTGCTTTTAGATCGGTTCCATGCTCCAGGTTTTTTGTCTATATTAACTGGACGTCTCTGCTCTCCAGGAGGGTAGACTCTGTGTTGTTTTGGGCACTGGTATAATACTTTACCTAGCAAAAGACTTAGTGTATAGTAAACAAAGATAGTAATTGAATGAGAGATTCAATCCTATTCATGATCTGATGGAAAGGAAAATCTCAAAGGCAGGAGGAGAGACATTGTCTGGCAAGTAGATTAATTTGACTTATAGGTTTTTGGATTCCCCACTGGCACTAGATTTGAAAGCTGAATTCAGCCTTTCTCTGCTATCATAGCTGCATGGCAACATGATTTTCGGGGGAGATGTGTGATCCATAATGTTCAGACTGCCATGGACTCCATATTGTATATGAAGGGTCTGACCCATGTTATTGTCTCAGCCTGGCTCCAGGAACATCCATGTCAATGCCTGATCAAGTCTCTGCTGAAGAGCTGGATCCCATCTGGACTGGAATTAAAAACCCCTGTATTTGACTGGCAGGGTAGCTTCCACCCTGCCAGAAACCAAAACAAATGAAAGACAGCATCAAGAGTTGGCTGTGATCCTGGATCTAAGCTGGGGTACTTACGGCCTTGCCAAGGGACTGGGATGGGGGTGAGCATGACATAATTATGATCAGATGATTGGATGGTGCTTGTGAGACACATGATAGACCCACCATCCACAGAGCTCTGTACTGTTACATTATCAGAACTGGTGCCAGGGACATGGGTTCCCTTCCTTTCTATCTAATCAGCAATTATGATCTGCCCTGCCTTCTCTAAGGGGCCCTGGACATCAGCCATCGGCTGCAGGACACCACTTCAGAGCTGGGCTTGGAGCCACTGGCCTTCTTGCCACTAATCTTAAGCCAGCAAAAACAAGCTGCAGCATGAACATCATCAGGCAGTCACTGGGGACTGGGACAGATTTAAGAACTTAACTGAAATAGAATCTATAATCCCACAGCTTGAAACAATAATCTTTAGATGTCTGATTATCTTAGCTAATCTATAATCATGTTTGAGGAGACTTGAAACTTTGCGATCAAGATAGAATCAGTGGCCTGAGGCCTGCTCCATCCCTGCTACATCAGCCAGTGTCTTTGAGCAGGTCCTTTCCTCTCCTTGATCTCGCACTTCCTAAGGGTGTAGACCAGATATTCTTTAATACTTTACCTCATTTTAGTATTTTGTTATTATAATTTATCCCCATGATCCAGAGTCTAGCAAAGTATTTGGCACATAGCAGGCCCTTAATGAGGACATGTGTTAAGTACTTTTTGCATATTAAGTACTATGCTAAGCACTCTACAGACATTATTATCTTAGTGAATACTCTCCTCATAACCCAGTGATGGCGAACCTTTTAGAGAGTAAGTGCCCAAATTGCAACCCAAAACCCACTTATTTATCGCAAAGTGCCAACACTGCAATTAAACCTGAATTAAACCAATTAATACTGAAGTTTTAGTTTAGAACAAACAACTTATACAATAACATCGTTTGTCTTAAAAGAAAAACACAATAACATGCATGCCATAAGTTCACCACCACTGTTATAGACACATGGAAAATTCAAGCTCAAAGATATTAAACAACCAGCTAATAAGATCACACAGCTAGAAAGAGATACAGCAGCAACTTGAAATCAGTTCTTTCTGGCTCCCAAGTTTGTGTTTTTTACAAACATACTGTGCTGGGTCTCAGTAAGTAACTTAGATGAATGCATGAATGTTATTAGGCTAACCTAGATTTTTAGTGAAAAAATAGATTTAGATAGAAAATTGACTTGATTGGTTTCTTTGGATTGGCTATGAATGGGTCAACACAAGGCTCACAGAGAACCAGAAAACATGGTGTAGACAATTGGCACACTGCAAAGTAAAAACCTAATCAACCTTCCTAAATCCAAAGTTACTGAAAATTTCCCATCTGGTCTTCTGGAAAACAATATCTTTAAGGCATTCTTTTGTCATCCTAGCAATTGACAGTACCATGTGCTTTGAATATGGGAGCTTGACTTATAAAAAGGAAACAAATGAAGATGGTTTTTCAGAAGCAAGATTCCAGTCTTTTCTGAAGACAAGGATGTGGCCTATTCAGTGTCTTTTATCCTGAGGCTGACATGAATCCTCTCCTAAGCTCTTCGATGGTGAGAACATAAGCAGAAGAGAAGGAATTAGCTCAGACGTAAATGTTTGATGAAACAACAACACTATAGACCTTCAGCAGGGGCCTCTACGTAAGGGGTAAGGAAAGAAGGTAAGGTGGCTTTCCAGAAGCTGATGTGAGCCTTTGGGCAGTACAGCAACCACACAACCAGGTGAGTTGTGATGGAGAAAGAAGTGACCTTTGGAGAGTCTGCCAGTCATGAAGCTGTCCTTGGAGTTCATTGCCACTTGTAACAGACTGGGACCTAAATGTGTTCACAAAGCTGAGTGTGGTAGACATTTGTTGCATTTTTCTCTTGTACCACTCTTCCTTCCTGTGACAATGGGACATTGATGTAACTAAGGGCAATTAATTCTTTCCTGTCTTCGACCGAAGTGCTTCTGAAAAAGTAGGCTCCAAGTCAAACCGGTCAGGTGGGAGCATTTTAGCCTCCACCCACCCTCTGTAGATGAAAGATGAATGCCCAATTTAAATCACACTGGATGGGATCAGTCCTGCCTGACAAATATTGATTTGCCATCTCAGAGAAGTAGGCTTTCCTAGACAGGCTAATTGTTATGTTGCACAATTGTCTCCTCTTATCCGTAGTTTCATGTTTTGACTGTGTTACTCATGGTCAACTGTGGTCAGAAAATATTAAATGGAAAATTATAGAAATAAACAATTCACAAATTTTGAATATCTTTTATCACAGAGTGGTTATAATTGTTCTATTTTATTATCAGTTTTATTGTTAATCTCCTACCATACCCAATTTATAAATTAAACTTTAAAATGGTTATATATGTTTAGGAAAAATACAGTGTATATATTGGATTTGGCACTATCTGTGGTTTCAGTCGTCATCTGAGGGTGATAGAACAAAATCCTCTGTAGATAAGAGGGGACTATGGTATGAACACTGAGCCTATGGGGAACTCAGTAGAGAGCCTGGACTTGGAACCAACCTAATGGGAGCAAAACTGTGAGGTGAACTTAGGGAACATTGTTTAAGTCCTGAACGGTGCTGTATCCCAGGGTGTTCCAGTTATGGGAGCAAAATTCTCTTTTGCTTAAAGCAGGAAAGAAGTAGTTTTATGCTACTTTCAACTGAAAGGGCTCAGTGACTTAATGACCTTTAGCTGCTATTCTATATCCATTTCTCATGGACCAAATTCTTCCATATGTGTGTTGGAACAACATAGAAGTGAACTGTGAAAATGTGTTTAGGGGTGACTTGTGACAGGTACTCACTCCAAGGGGAAAGTCCTGTCTCACTGGTTTTGCCCAAATTACTCTCACTTTTGTTCCTGTGATAATATCTCTTATAAAGATTAGCAGTGTCTTCCGACATCCTTCATCTCTGTATCTATGATAGATGACGTTTAGTGACATCTTGTATGACATTTTATATTAAGGTGTTTAATAGCATTTCTTTTTTTATTTGGATAAAGGTGGGTAGATGGGATTTGGGTTATTCACTGTCCCAAGTTTGTTTTGTAGGATATTTGCATGCAGACTGCTCCCCTTTGTGCCCTTGTAGAAGGAGGGCAAAACACTAGGAACCTTGTCCCCCTCTGAGCAATGTCTTGGTTGGGGGCATCCTGATTTCAAATCTGGTTGGTTTCAAATCTATGTATTTGGAATCCCTGAGATCACTAAATGAGAACACCCCTCCTCAAGCTTAATATGAAGGCTCAACCTTCCTAATATCAAAAGTAGGTTGAGAATAGTCATGTTGGTAAACGAGGGGTCTTTGGTGATATCAAGTTTGGAGGGAATTGTGAAAGATGCTGAAATGTGAAAAGTGTTTGGAGTGCAAGGCCATTGGGTTGGTGCATGGTTTGGCCTTCAGTGCCCAGATGTTTACCATGAAGTCAACAAATCCTATAGTTCCAGAAGTCATACTAGTTTTTGGAATCATACCATTACCCAGAAGCCAAAGGAGCATGATTGACGGGTGGTTGGGTGAGGTGACCATCATCCATACTGCTTGATGTGAGGTCTGAAGCCCTCAGCACTAGCCCCATCTGGAAGCTGATTAGAAATGCAGGACTTCAGGTCTCAACACCTGAACTACTACATGTCAGAATCCCCAGGTGATTCATATGCACAATAACATCTGAGAAGTGCTGGTGTATACCTACTGACTCCAGTATTTCCTTCAATTCAACATTTAATGAGCACCCACTGTGTTCTGGCATTGTGCTGAGTATTACAGATATGAAAGATGAATAATGCATCGTCTTTTCTAAAGGCTGCTCACAGCTTATTTACTTCTTATTTCTCTCTCCAGTTCCTTCCCACTCCCCTGCATTCTGGCTTTTGCCCTATCTCTTCACTGAAATGCTTCTTTTGAAGACCACTAATGACCTGCTTGTTGTCAAATTCAATTTTCTCCTCTCCGCAGCATTTAATGGTTCTGATCAACACCTACCACTTAAACACTGTCCTCTCCTAGTTTTGCTGACACTGTGGCATTGTGGTTCTTCCTTTCCCTCCCTCGCTCCCTCCCTGACTCCTTTACTGGCCTCTCATCATCTTTTTCAGGGCTCTCTCCCACCTCAATCCTTACTATCAGATCTCGTTAGATTATGTCATCCAGGTCCATCGTAGGAATTGCTTTTATTTTAAAGTCCTTGGACGTCTAGGATACCTAGGACTTCTGACATTAAAAAGGGTCCCTGGCCTTCTCTTTTGTATAAGCTCTTTTTGGAAAAGTGGCCCATTTACATTTGGTAAAGAATTCAATTTGGACCATGTCCCTGAAATGAGCAGAGAAAGTTTTCATAAGCATGGCTGCCATAACAAATTATTTTTTGCTGCTATAATATGCTCAGAACCTTTCTGGCTTAGAACAGATTTAGTATCTTATAGTTCTGTTTGGGTATTGAGGCTATAATTAATGCATGTAGAAAGCTCTGTTATTTTCTGGAAGCTCTAGGAGATAATCTGTTCCCTTGCTTTCTCCAGCTTGTAGAGGCTGCCCATGCTCCTTGGCTCCTGGTCTTGCTTCCATGTTCAAAGCGAGCAAAGGTAAGTTAAGTCCTTCTCATACTTCCCTCGCTGTGGGTCTCTGCAGCTTGGAAAGGTTTTCTGCTTTTATGGACCCATAGTCACCTGGATAATCAAGAATAATGTCCTATCTCAAAGTTCTTAACTTTAATCACTTTGCAAAAATACCTTCTGTTATGTATGTTAACATTCACTCCGTTCAGGGATTAGGATGTGGATATTTTTTTTTTTGAATTGATTATTTTGCCACCAACTTGTGACGGAGTAGAGATTAGAGGAAGGGAGTTGGGATAGTGGCACATGCCCTGCATGCCTAGGATATATCCAAGATAAAATGAGTTAACAAAATCCTCAGCACCTAACCTGGGAAGGTGGGATGAGAGTGAGAAGGAGAGCTGGGGTAGGCTCTGGGAAGGTAGGCATTTACGCTTGGACGCTATTCACTGATGGCTTCTATATCTACCCCTAGTCAAATGGCAGAACAGCACCTCACACTTTGCAAGTTCTAAAATAAGCTCATTGTTTCCCTCCTGTCATCCATTCTCTTCATCTTCCCTGTCTCTGTGAATGAGGCCTCTGTTTACCTTATTATTTACGGCAAACTTTGGTCATCCAGCTTTCCTCTTCCTTCATCCTCACACCACAGGTTACAGGCTTCTGTGAATCCTTCTTTGCCAGTTTCACCAACACAGTCTATTTGCTTGGACCTGGTCAGGTTCCACCCTCTCATCTAGCTGGCATCTGGGCCTCAGACTGGTCTTTGTGCCTCTGTGACTATCCGACTTCAGCCCATTTCCCGTTCTGATGCTGGATGACCTTCCCCAAGGGTGCTTTGACTCTTACATACTTCAAAGGCTACCAGCTGCCTGAGGACCACGTTCATACTTGGCAAGGTTTTCAAAGCCAGTTTAGCTACAATCTCTACATCTTGCCTTATTTCTGCTAAAGTTCATCCTTTACACGCCAGCCTCAGAACCCTTATATTTCTTCTACCATGCCCTTTCACTTTTTCCTGCTTTATAGCAATGTTGCTTTCTTCACCTGACCCTCCCAGCCCTACAGGACTCAACTCAGCTACCAATGCCTTTACCCCTCCCAGCAAGACTAGGCCACGCTGCCTTCCAAGACTTTCCCACCCCTTTTCACACACTGCCATGGTAGCACAGAGCTCATTGCCTTGCATTTCTTTGGCTGTGCATCATTCTCCTCAGACTTAACAGGCAGTGTTAGAAGAGTGGTTATTTTGTGACTGTGGAATTGTATTCATATATTTTATTACTACTTTATTACTAAAATTCTGTTAGACTGTGTCTATTTCCTCATGAGACCACATTGTTCTTAAGAGTAATGACCCCTCTATTCACCCATATACTGCATTGCTTTGTGTAGTGCCCAATTTACACTAGGTGCACATGTTGGATAGATGAATATTACCTCTATATTCAAGTCTGAGAACTGAGAAATGAAGCTGCTACCACAAGAGAAGGAGATTCATGCCACACTCCTCCCCCTCCCTGGTCATTTATTTTTCCTCCCACTACACCAAATGTGGTGTGGATTTTAGTCTTAAGTGAAGCCAGAGGGTTAGCCTAGAGCAGTGGTGGCAAGCCTACGGCATGTGAGCCGCAGTCAGCTGTTTGTCATCACTGAAAGCTCTAAAAGCTTTGCCGTCACTGGTCTAGAGGCAGTCATCTTTGGGGTTTCTTTATACTTTGGAGGTTCTGTAAAGTTATGCTTCCAGGAAAAGCTGATATTGGTTTCTGGGTACTATTGTTCAGAAACAAGCTGAAATGTATCCACTGTGTCCCCTGTGGCTTTCTATTGGGATGCTTTTAACTTTTAATGCTTTTGCTTCATTTAGTTAATCAGTATCATCCCCTATACACCAAGCTCCATGCAAGGCCAAATGGAGATGAGAGGGGAATCAGAGAGGTTTCTGGCCTCATAGAGGCAAAGCTGGGAGGTTGAGACTGTGTATGGACAGTAGCCCTGATGAAAAGTTGTCAAGGTTACCACTGTGCAAAATAACAACCAGGACTGCTTGGACTCCACTCCTAAAGAAACAAAGAACCCCTGAAATAGTGATGTGACTAGGTCAGATAAAGATTGAGGGAAGCTTTGGAATGAAATGGCTTTTCACTTGGACCCAGAAGTGAGGGAGAGAGTTTCATAGCTGGTGAGGGAAAGGGAAGGAATAATGGGAAGAGAGACCCAGATATGAGAAAGCAAGAGAGTAGGTGTTAAGAGAACCCCTAATTTCTTATGAGATTTGATGAAATCCCTGAAAGCTATGTTGGAAGCTTCCAAATGTGCCCACAGAGCAACATGGCAAGTTTTTCAGGTTGTGTGGTCTGCACCTTGAAGGCTTTTCCAAGGTTATTCCACTGAGGGAAACTCTCACCAAGAGACAGAGAATTTATGGTCCTATGGCTTTTGCTTGGGCTGCGCTTGGTCACCATAGCAACAGTTGCTCTGGGCCTCGCTTCCCTGGAAGCATCCCCATAATGATGATGCATCATTCTTCATGCTACAAAGAGCAAAGCCTGCAGAAATTCGAGCCTCTGTTCAAAAGAGTCCATCTTCAGGAGCTGACCACCACCCTGACTACTTGAGGGAGTCAGTTTTAGGAGAAGGAAAGTTTTTCATGAAGATGCTATGTAGTAGATACAGATCTTTTCATTATAACTGCTCTGGTGATGGTGAAGTGTAGCCCATTCCTGGCCCCCATCTTCTCTTTGGAAGTCATATAATGCTTCCATTATTCATGGAGATAGTGTCATTCTTTGCTCTGCTTCAAAAGCATGGAACCAGCGCAAGGGTCTATTGCAAATGGATCTCAGGACTGCCAGTTATCCCACTGGCAAGGAGAGAATGGTGAGTATTTTGGAGGTGTTAACCAAGAGCCTGGCTGAAAAAAAAACCCATAACTAATGAACCAGGACAAGGCAGCAGGGCATCACAAACTTTTCAGTGCAGTGGACCAGGAAATGCCCACCATCTACTATCAAGTTAGATGGTCCTTTCACTTGCTAGCTTCTATCATTTGTTCGTGCATGGCTTTTAAACCCTTTGGCTTGCCTGTGTCATGTTGAGTGGAAAGGAATTGTTGTGGGTCACATATAAAATATATAATATAGTTAATGTGTATAAATAACAAAACTTTCTTTATGTTTAAATATTTTACTATAACATTTCTAGTATTAGTGGTGTTGTTTTTATAATGATACCAGTATCATGAACAAAACTCTATTTAGTACATTTTTGTACGTCCTATACCACAGCTGCTAAAAACTATTTTAACTGACTAAATTATTTTATGAAACAACACGACAAGCCCAGGTATAATAATTAAATAAAAAAAATTTACACGTCTCCTTGATAGGAATAAATGCCTAACTTCACAGGCACACATTGGAAACACTATTATTCGTAGCTGCTGCATCTCACTTGCCCAGTCACACAGTGCACGGAATGCCTGGTACACTGGCTTCCATTCTGCTGAGTGTATGTGGGTGGAGGAGGCATTAGCACTGTGCCTTCCCCTGCATGGTGTTCAGTTGTCACCTACGCTATCTGTGCTCAAGCACTGGGCAATGAAGTAATGAAAACTATCACACAGTAATGTTAAAAGCTTATTGTGTGGCTGCATCATTAGATGTCTGGGGCTGTGTGCAGTCCACAGGCCACAAGTGGGACACACCTGTTTCTAAAGGTCATGGATTGAGATTGGAGAGAATAATAGCATCTAAAAGGTAGTCAAGACCTGAAAAATTTCTGGCCCTAAATTTCTTCATATCCTTTAACCCCAGCCTTATAATTTTAATTGAAAAGACTGCAATTCCTGACAAGAACCTTGGTCACAAATTTGTCACAAACCAGGTCATTAAATTTGGTTGAATCTATTACTAGACTCTATTCTGTGACATCTCTCTAGGTTGCAGTTGTTTAAATTTTACAGGCTAGTAATTTTCATTCTCATTTTGTTGGTTTTAGTGGCTATGAGGCTTAGAGTACTAGTTTTATCTGTGTAAAATTTTATTCTGAATATAGCTTACAAAAGTATAATAGGAAAAGTTTAAGAATACAGATGATCAATTTTTTACGAAGTGACAACACTCACATATATACCACTGTGATAGAGATATATAGTACCAGCACTCTAAAAGCTTCTCTACTGCCCTTTCCCAGGCATTTATTAAATGTATGCATCCATTTCTGTCATATCCAAAGAAGCAAATTTGTTGGAGTATAAGGAATGCATATGTTCACCTTTTATAGACATCAACAAACATTTTTAAAGAGTTTTTGTATCAACTTTAAAATACAACAGTAGTTTGTGAGATTTCCAATTGTTTCATATCCTTGCCTACCCTTGTTATTGTCAGTCCTTATTTTAGCCATTCTTGTGGCTATATAGTAGCATCTCATGCTTTTAATTGGTATTTCCCTACCCATTATTAATATTGAACAATTTTATTTATGTTTGTTAGCCATTTGGATACTGGCCATTCTCTTCAAGTTTGTTGTTTACATTTTTGGGGGTTGTATGTCTTTTTAAGAAAATACTTCAATAAATAATACATGTATTATATATGTAACCTGTTTGGGTTTGTGGAGATTTTTTTTTTTTTTTTTTTGTGGGTACCAGGGGTCGACCTCAGGACCTCGCGCGCCAGCAGGCGCCTGTGCCGCTGAGCGATATCACTGGCCTTTTCTTCGTATGTGGGTTCCGGGAGTTGAACTCAGGCCCTTGTGCTTGCCAGGCAGGTGCTTATGCCACTGAGCCATTTCACCGGCCTTGTGGAGATTCTTAAGTTTGTAGGGAAATTTATTTTATCTGTCTTAGACATTGTCTCTTCAAGTATTGCTCTGCCTCATTCTCTCTCTTCTTTCTTTTTGGACTTTAATTACACACATTAGGCCTTTTAAAATTGTTCCAGGTAATTCACCCACTCTTTTCTGCATTTATAATTTTCTTTTCTGTATGTTTCTGTTTGTATATTTTTATTATCTTCCTTTAACAGTCCATAAACCCATTCTTCTCCTATGTCTAATCTATTATAGCCATACATTTAATTCTTAATTTTAATCATTATATTTATCATTCTTAAAATTTCTATTTGATTTTTGAATAGATTTTTGTAAAATTTTCTATTTTACATCTATTTTCTTGAACTTACTAACACCAATTATTTAAAATCTGAATCTAATAGTTTTAAAGTGGTCACCTATAGGTTTGTTTCAATTTTTCCCTCCTGGATTTTGATAATTTCATCCTGACTCTCATTGTGTCTGGTTATATTTTATGGAATGCTGGATGATGTTAAGTGAGCAACTGTAGAGGTTCTGTGGGGTGTTATCTTCCTTCCCAGAAGATTAAATTTTTTTTCTGGACAGTAGTTAAAGGAAGATAACTTTTAGTAATGGATAAAAATATTTCAGAGTTTAGTTTCATGCTTTGGAAGGCTCATCTATTCTTGATTGTTTTTAAACCTAAGGCAGAATATTTTAGAGGCCTCAACTGAAAATATGCACTGCATACCAGGACTTCTCTTTGGCAGGTTCTCATAAACTAGCATCCGTACATAAACTAGCATTTTATTTACATTCCTAAGCTTTCACACTGGCTCCTCTGGGGTTGGATAACCAATCCCCATCCACAGGAAACATAGCTGGTAGTGATCTGTCTCCACACACGGGAATTATATCCCTAGGCTCACTACTATGAGTCCATCTCCACCTGTCTCAATGGAACCATCCTATGCCCCAACGCCAAGTACACGATACTCTCATTCTATCTTCTGTGCCTATCTTCATCCAGTAGCTTATGTATAGCTGAGGAATCCCATCTAATTTACTCTCTCCATGTGAACATTATTAGCTTCAAGGAATCACACAGAGTTCTGCCTCCCAGGTACAGCTATTCAGCCTAGTCCTTGAGGATCTGCCATCCTATGTGTCTCCATACCATTGAGGGATGCTTTTGGATCACAGCAGTAACTGTTGTTATCTACCCTCCTCCAAGAACTATTAGGCCCAGTCCCATAATTTTCACCATTCCACACATCTCTGGTGATAGCTGTCACTGGCAAAATCAAATCTTCCCTGGGCATCGATAATCTCCTATACTCTTATCCCTGAACTATTTTGTACAAGTCCTAATCAGATTCCACATCTGTCCCTCTGCTCTGTGCTCTGTGCTTTCAGGAACCCTTTCTGTGCAATCACACACTCTCATTCTCTCCATTCTTCTCAGATATCCCTTGCAAGGAGGGAACTGCGCTGCCCACTCAGACGTTCTGGAGCAGAGGTCCTCATTGCTGCTATACCCTGCTTGAACTCCTATCCCATAGAATTTGTACAATATAAGAGCATGAAAATAGTTTTATTTTACACTAATCAGTTGTGGGTGGTTTGTTATCCACTAGAGTGTAAAGTGTATAGGTAAACAGACAAAGCCTATACAGTCCCTGGAATAAAGAGCAATTTTATGCTGAGGATTCCCACATTTATACCTTAAGGATAAACTTCTCACCTGAGCCTAGATTCAAATATTCAGCTGTTTCCTCGACATCTGCATTTGATATCTAACAGGTATTACATGTTCATATTGAATACGTTTGAATTTCTGACTCCTGTTGTCCCAGTCTTCTCATTCTAGTGAGTGGCATTTTATTTCCATATTCAGTCCATTTTTAGATTCTCCAGGGTCACTTTATGAATCCAAGCATCTCTCATTTTGCATCTCCATTTCTGTAAGAATGTCTAACTGGTCACCATGCCACAGAGCTTTCTAGCCTCCCCTATTCACTACTCACTGAATGATTACTCTAAGATGTAAGTCAGGAGGGCTCCCTGTCCAGTTCAGAACACTTTGGTGGCTCATCAGTTCTTAATAGAATAGAACTCAAAGTCCTTATAGTTACATATAGGGAACTTCCTAACCTGGACCCTTCATGAGCTGACACAGCCTTCCTCACTTCATTCTGCACAGCTCTAGTTACACAGTTATTGGTACCCTGAACCCACCACCATGCCACTGTACCCTTGTTCATGCTGCCCCTTGGGCCTGGCATCTCCTCTTACTTTTCCTGCCATATACCTGGAAATATCTACCTGCTTCCAGACCCTCCTCAAGTGATACTTTTTTGTCATGTAGTGTCTGACCTCTATTCCCTCAGCTATCTGGAAGCTACTCACTCATTTCATTGTGATTTACATATTCATGTCATAACACATTTAGAAAGTAGAGAGGGAAAATAAATTAGCTATAATTCTAGCTTCAGAATGTATTATTTTCAAGTTTTTTGTTCCCTTTTATTTTCCTTCATGCTTATTTAATACATAGTTATGTATATGTAATTATAATCTACATCAAATTTTGTACACTGCTTTTTTTAACTTAATATAATATAGTAAAGCATAATTCTAAGAGTAAAAACCTGAAAACACTACAAAGGCCAAATAACAGGAAGTGATTAAGAAGGTTATATACCATCTCTGTTATGAAGCCATTAAAGTTATGGTAATCATAAGCATAATCATAGAAATGGACCAAAGGAAACAACATCAGTAAGATGTTAATTATCTCCAAACTGACCTACAGATTCAAGAAAATCTCAGTCAAAATGCTAGCTGGCTTTTGCGCTGAAATGGATAAAATAGTTCTAAAACTTACATGGAGAGGCTAAAAAACTAGAATAACTAAAACATTTTGAAAGAGAACACAATTGGAAGACTTAGAGTACTTGATTTCAAAACTTTCAATAAAGCTACGGTAATCAAGAAAATATGGTATTGAGATAAAGATAGAGACATAAATCAAAGCAACAAAAGAGAGAGTCAAGAAAGAATCCCACATGCATATCGTGAATTAGTTTTAAATAGAGGTGCCAAAATCATTCTATGGAGAAAAGATAGTTTTTAATAAAAGATCTTGGAACAATTGGATATCCATAGGCAGGTAATGAATCGATCCTCAATTCATGCAATATTACATAAACACTAATTCAAGATACTCCAGAGACCTGAATGTAAGAGAAAAATCTATCAAAACTTTCCAAAAAAATAGAATGAACTACTGTATTTGTAACCTGGGATTACTTTATGGCACAACAAATGTGAATAATAAAATTAAATTTGACATCATCAACATAAATTTTGTTTTCTTTGAAACATGTTAAGAAAACAAATAGACAGGCCACAGACTGGGAGAAAATTGTCATGAAATTGATATTTATATTGGATAACATGCTTATATCCAGAGTATATAAAGAACTCTCATCACCACTCAATAATAGGAAGACAACCTGGTTTAAAATTGGGCAAAAGATTTGAATATATTTCACCAAAAAGGCACATGAAAATCATGCTCAACATTAGTTGCTGCAAATTAAAACCACAAGGAAATACTGTACTACTATTACTGTAGAATGTCTAAAATGGGAATGATTAAAAAAACATTTTTCTCTTTCTGTTTTCCTCTTGTCTATCTTTTATTTTGCACTTTGTTTAGAAAAATTGTAACCAGCATGGGCAGTGTATCAAAAAGTGTATCTTGATTAAGTATAATTGATCAAGTATAATTATGTGTTTTATAGATTTTTGACCTGTTAGTCTGGATGTTAATCTGTATGCATGATAATTAACTTTATAAGGATTTATAAGTTAAATAAATGAATCTTACTCTGGCAAAAAAAAGGGGGGAAAGGAAAATAAAAGAATTGGTGTGTGTCATGTATACATACCAATTCTTCACAATGAATGTAATCATTAAGTACTGCAAACATATACTAACAAAAATTAAAAACAGAAAATAGAAGGAATGCTCTTTCCCTACAAAAAAGTAAAATGAGAAAGACTGATTCTATCAAGTATTGGTGAGGATGTAGTACAACTGGAACTCTTGTTCCTTACTGGTGGAGTTCCAAAATAGTGCAGCCACTCTGGAAAACAGTTTGGCAGTTTCTTATAAAATTAAACAAATGCTCACAATATGACCCAGAAATTCCACTTGTAGGTACTCATTCCAAAGAAATGAAAAATATATCTTCATAAAGATTTTTATGTGTGTGTTTATAATATTTTTCTTCTTAATAGCCCAAATTGGAAATAACTCAAATGTCTATCACGTGGTCACTGAAAAAAGCATGGTGCATCTGTACAATGGAATGCTACTCAGTGGGAAAAGCGTAACAAACTCTTGATATGCACAGCAACATGGATGACTTCTGAAGTGCTGGGTTGAATCAAAGAAACTAGATACAAAAAGTACATAATGTGTTATTCAACTTATATGAAATTGTAGAAGAAGCAAAACTATAGTGAGAGCAACTCAGAGGTTTCCAGGGGCTGGGGCTTAGGGATAGTGACTAAGTACAAAGAGATATGAAAGATGTATGGGGTGATGCAAATGTTTTACACTGTGATTATGCTCAAGTGACTTACCCTTTTGTTGAAATTTATTATCTTATATACTTAAATTGGTGAATTTTGTAGCTCATAAAGTATACCTCAAAAAAGCTGAAAAAATCTTTCAAGTACACTAAAATCTATGGTTACAAATGTGAACTAGAAACATAGACGTTGTTATATATTTTTCTACTAGCCTTGTTCCCTCTTTCGTGATTTGTCTGTGCATATTAGCTTTGCCCTTTTATGTGGAACTGTTAGTATGCATGCCTACTTCTTCTAAACTGTGAAATTTGTTTATTCATCCTTGTATTCTCCAAGGACCTAACAAGGGCCTAACATAGAGCATGTGCTCTGTAAACATCCCATGCATTCAATCAAAAGCCATTCACTGAAACAAATGCTTAATGATCATCAGCTCAATAATCGCTATAGAATCTGACATTCTTTGCAACTCACATCTTTTGAGTCTGGTGGGAATCTGTAAGAATAAATTAATGTGTGTGTGTGTGTGTGTGTGTGTGTGTGTGTGTGAGTGATGCTGGAGGTGGAAGAAAGGGCCTCACACATGCTGGGCAAGTGGTACCTCACTGAGCTACACCCCAAGCATAAGAAATTTTACTTTACAAAAACTTGCATAATGCCTATTTTAAATGTTTTATGAATACTGATTTAATCTTCATAACTCTAGAAAGTCAGTAATATTATCATTATCCCATTTTATAGAAGAGGTAGCTGAGGCATAGAGATGTTAAGAATTTGCACATTGAGGAAGTGTAAGCCCAGGCAGTTCAGCTTCAAGGTCTAGGTCTTAGGTACTTTCTCATTCCTGGGACAAAATATTTGAGACCCACAAGTTAAAAGAAGAAAGGTTTATTTTAGTTCAGTTTGTAGAGGTTTCAGTCTATAGTTGTCTGGCTCCAAGGTAGGGTGGCAGAGCAGAGGAGAAACATTCCATGGTGTGGCAGGCAGGCGGCAGGAAGCAAGCCTTTCTTTTTCTTTTTAGTCCATTCAGGCTATAAGTCTATTGGTTGGTGCCACCCACACTCAGGGTGTCACCCTTCCCATTACCTACATCCAGAGCTATGCTAATCCAATCCATGGACCAACCCAGTTATCACACACCCATAATTCAGTATCACAAACCCATGATCCAGTCACCTCCCAAAAGCCCACCTTTGAGCACATGAGGTTTTAGGGGGACATCTAGATACAAGCCATAACACTTGGGCGTGAGATAAGCCCATGTTCATGATGTTTGTCCTAGAGAAGCTCTTCTGCAGGTACATGTCTGTGTCTTTCTTAGATGTGCCTGCTATGGGCATCCTTATACCTCTCTCCTGGTTCTTCCAGCTTTCATGGCATTATTGCCCTTGCCTTCTTTGCTTTTGGCTGCTAGCGCTCCCTTTTGTGCTCTAGTCCTCTGAGAGCTTGCCCCTTCCAGGCAGAGAATTAGTTTTTTTTTTTTTTTTCTGCTTTAGCTTCAGAACCCATTCTGGGAACCTGCTCAATGGGCAGCCTTACTTGACATGCCCAGTCTTCCACAGATTAGCCATCTCCCTGGGTCTGTTTCAAGAATCTGGGGTCAGGTGGTTATTGCTAACTGGTGGAAGTCTGGGACCTCATTACCTATTGCTAATAAGACTTGCTGTGCTGAGGATAACAGAAGCAGCCCCCCTTGCTGGATTATGGCTGGGACTGTCTTCCTAGTGACTGCTGTAGCATTCCCTCTTCCTCACCACCCTGAGCCTGGGAGGATGCAAACTACAGTGCTTGCAGACCCTTAATCAGGGAGAGAGTGGTAAAGGAAGAGAAGGCTGGGCTTGTAGACCTCAGCATCTTGTGGATTTGGGGAGGCAGTTTAAGAACATGCTAGGAAGACCTTAAGCGTGGATGATACATTGTTCATATGCTCCTCTTAGGCAAAGCTTTGGCATGCATTAAAAATGAAACCCAACCTCCTTTCTTTCTTTGCAAGCATTTGTCACCTCCTCCAACTCAAAGTGTTTGTGTGTTTGGGGGTGAGTGGGTGCTGGTAGGAGGCTGGGAGTGTGGATTTGACAGTCTCATAGAGTAATAATGGAGCAGGCAGACTCAGTGACACCCAATTCAAATTAGTCACGAGTAAATGCGTGATCATCGGCATGCCAACACCGGGGAATTCCTCCTGTTTAGCAGAGTGAAGTGTCACAAACATCGACTCAGGGAGGATTGTATATTTCAAGTTGTGGGAGTGCTGATTTTTAATTTTTTTTTCTAGAAAAGGATTATAGAAACGTAAAACAAAAATATTTCGACTTGAAAAATACTTCCTAATTATATGTCATGAAATAATTAGGTCATGGCAAATTAGCACAAATGTTTACAGCAAAATTGCCATGTAAAACATTATCAGTAATATTATGCTAATTGCTTCAGAAGCAAAAGCTGATTATGTTTCGGCAGGATTAAAATTTGCCATGTCTGCGTTTCTTTCCAGCTTTGCCAGTGTTCCAGGACAGCACAGAGCCTGTGATGACTGCGGCGCCGAAACTGCCTGTACTCCAGGCACACAATCTGATGAGTGGTCTCTCTTTCTGAAGACAAAGCAAGGGTGAGACCATGACCCTAAGAGAGTATACCTCAAAGCATTCTCGCACTTCAGGGAAACTAACCACTCATCTTTTTGGGGGGTGGAGCATGGTGGGGTGGGGGCGTGTTGTGCTCTGAGGAGCAGATAGAAGAGAGGGTCAGGTTGGAAGGGATCTCAGAGAGGACCCCCTGGGCTAGCACTTTTGTCAAATTTTAATCTGCATGTGAATCTGTTAAAAAGCGCTTCTGCTTTAACACATCTGGAGTAAGGCCAGGAATTCTGCATTTCTACAAAGTTATAGGGCATGTGGTGCTTCTGGTTCACAGGCTACATTTTGAGCAGGGAGGCCCTAGAGAATATCTGGTCCAGGGTTGCAAATTCAAATGTATTTGGGGCAAAGTGGGCAATGAGAGTGATTGACAGTGATGGGAGTAAGACAGTTGTGAATGGCAGAACCTGTGATGAACTGGAGGGCAAACTGGTCTACTAAAGGTATTCAAGGGCAATGGAAGGAAGAGAAGAGAGAGGAGGAGAGGAAATAAGAAGGCTAGGTAGGTGCCACTTTGGGCCTGGGACTATTAGTTCAAGACTCTGATTCTATTCAACCCAGTTCTGAGTAAACTTGGACGAGGAGCAGAAGTGACTTGTTTCAGGCTCACGTCTGGCTTGTGGGCAGCCAGGACCCAGCTTCTTGTGCTGCCCAATGGTCATGCAGTCTGTGCCGAACTTCAGTTGACTGGAAAACAAACCCAACATTCCTTGAGGAACACACTTAACTGTCCTTGGCTGTTTTGCACCCTCCAAGAGGACTAGGCCTTCCTGCCCTTTGTGCGATAGCACCCTTAGGGTCATTCTGAAAGTGCCTGCACCCTCCTATTGCAGTAGGCGTGTTCACATCCACCCAGAGTATGGGCAGAAGTCTTCCTTCTCTTGTTGCTTTGGCTTCCTTGAAAAGCCTTGGGCCAATCACATTTCCTCTGAGCCTGTTATTTGTCTGTGAAATGGAGGGACATTAAGCCCCAGGAATAGCATTACTGGGAGAAGTATCTTTCTGATCATGGAGGGGCTGCACCTGATCATAGCCTCAGCACCAGAGAAGCCCTACCATTCTGCCTGAGAGAGGCTCACAGAAACTCACTTGCAGGGTGCCTATTGCTGCAGAAAAGGCTTATGGCTGACAGGATGAGCGCATGGGTTAGGCTTCCTTCGTGATTTCTGTGGCCATGCTTTTACCACAGCAACTAGGATCCTAGACATGGTCCCACAGTCCCTCACTTAATCCCTGCCTGGGGTCACTGAGTCTTGCCCTTGGGCTGCAGAGGGCTTCATTCTTTCAGGTGTGGGGCCTATTTATACTTAACAGGAGTTAATTATTGAGTGCCCACTTTATGCCATGAACTGGTTTCAGGTGTTCTTCATCTCATTCTTACAATAATGGGAGATTCTGTTATTATCCCCATTTTATAGCTGAGGAAGCTGAGACTTCAAGGGGTTAAAAGACTTGTTCAAAGTCTCACAGTCAAAGTCAGGGATGGAATTCAGTGTCTCTAACTCTAGGTCATGAGTGTTGCCCCTCAGTCCTTCCCTGCAGGTAGGTTTGTGTCTTAGTTACTTTTCTCTTTGCTGAGACAAAATACCAGACACCCAAAGTTAAAGGAGGAAAAGTTTATTTAGCTCACAGTTTGTAGAGGTTTCAGTCCATAATCCACTGGCCCCAAGGCAGGGTGGCTCATGGCAGAGGGGCAACATTTCATGGTGGTGGAAGATAGAGAGGGAGGGAGGGAGGGAGAGAGAGAGAGAGAGAGAGAGAGAGAGAGAAACAAGATTTTTTCTGTTCCTTATATTGTATGCAAACTGACTGCCCTAGGGCAGGTGTAGCACTCACACCCTCAATCCCAGCCTTGGACCATGAATCAATCACAAACTCTAGGTTCAGCCACCTCTGAAAAGCCTGCCCCCATGATTGCATGAGGCTTTGAGGGGACATCTAGACACAAACTCTAATAGTATGTGAGGTCCATGCTACTCTGTCCTTGCTTGCAGCCTGCGGGGTTAGGGCCTGGCACTAAGAGTTTGTTAAGATTTCACAAATCTTCTTTTATGACAGACTCTTTCCTTCTCCTAGAATGACTCCTGACATCTTGCAAAGGGTAGGTCTTTGTGAGAAAAGATATTTATTTTCCCAAGATCAGTCCCCTCGACATGTGCTGCTGTGTGGAGCTTCCAGAAGAGACCAAGGCTTGTGGAGCCAGGCTCCTTCCCACCACCTCCTCTTGTTTCTGCATTTTGAACATAAGATGCACAAAATACAGTCCAACTGCTTCACATTATTTCCTTCTGCTCAGAATCATAACCCTTTCAATTATGTTATTCTTTTTTATTATTTATTGTGTGCCCTGGGGAATTTTCATTTTAACCAAGACACTGGTTCAATTGCAAAATGGCAAAGAATGATTTGTAAGGAGATCAGTGTAGGGAGCTTATTAAAACATGTATTTAGGGGATGGTTTGGAATAGCAAAAGGAAATCTCTTGGGAGAGGAGATATTTTTCCGGAGTTGAGAGGAAATCATGGGATATGAGGGAGGGAAAGGAAGGGAAGTAAGACAGGGGAAGAATATCCAAGAAAATTTATAGAAACATAGGATATAAATTGAGGAAATAAATGTATACAAGTCATGGTAGCAAAGCGAGCAAAACTCCTCAGAAATGAAATATGATAAATTTAACTTCATTTGAAGCAGAATGAAAGTTGTTTCCTCCATCCTGCAAATTCCCAAATTGGGTTGAGGCCTCAGCTGGGTTGTTCATATGTTTTCTCTGCAGAACCATTGTTATTCACATCATCCTGGGTGGGGTCTTCATTGTCACTGCAGGGATCCGACGAAGTCAGAGTGGCCTGTGGTTCTGCCTGCTTGGGAGCCTGTCTGGGTAGCTCAGGGAGAAGGACTGTGTCATGAGGGCTTCACAAAGAGGCCACTCTTGTCCCTCCTGGAGTTGTGCCACATGGTGGCCCTGTGCCTCTTCCCAGGGACCCTCCTGAGCTGACAGGGCAGCTTCTTCCTCTCTGGGAGGCTCTGTGACCCCCTCCTGTTCACTGGGCATCCATTCCTACTCTTTGGCTCTCCAGGCCTCTAATAGCCTCCACTGAGCGTCTATTTTGTGCTGGCAGGTGATTCATGAGGGCCAAAAGCAGGCGGGCCCAGGGTGCCGCTGCAGGGGCTTCCACTGGGTATGCTCCAGAGGAGTTAAGCAGAGATATTTCTGCACAGCAAGGAGGAGAGCTTGTTTCAAAGGCTCTGAGTGCTTTAGGTCTTATCAGTAAATCCACACCCAGAGGCCCCGTGTCAGGCTGCTGGGGACTGACAGCTGCCCGCTGCCTGGCCTCTTGGATACAGTTAAACAGCAGTCAAGCCAGAGACAACAGAAGGCAATTTGTTCTCCTCAGACTTCTGTTTCTGAAATGAGGAAGGCAGAATTCCCAGATTCTTGGGCTTTCATGGAGAAATGAATCTGACAATGAAGAGTCTTGGGGATTTTAAATTCATGTTTCTGTTGTGTCATTTTAAGACAGAATGCCACTAAGTGCTTTTTCACTCCGGGGTTGATGTTTTCAGCGCTCCCCCACACAGGTATACATGAGCATATGCATGCACCCATGTGTGCGCAAGGGCACGCCCACACACACACACACACACACACACTACTTTCAACACACTAGGGCCCCCCAGTTGTCTCCTCTCCCTGACTCTCATTGTGGGAATAGCTGAGGCCCTACTGTGGCTAAAGTGGCCTTCCCTCCACCCTCAGGTGGGCAACTGTGTGCCTGGCCCTCAAGGTCTGTGCTCCTACTTCCCCCACCAGGCATGTGCTCATTGTCAGCCTTGCTGTGGGTAACAGAATAGTCTCCCAAAGGTGTCCATGTGCTTGTCTGCAGAATCTGTGCGTGTGTTGTCTTACACAGCTATAGGGACTTTGCAGATATGATTAAATTAAGGATCCTCAAATGGAGTGATTATCCTGGATTATCTATGTGGGTTCAGTGTAATCATAAGGGTCATTATAGAGGGAAGCAGAAAGGTCAGAGTGAGAGGAGAAGTGACAGTATGAGCAGGGGGTCATAGGGCTGGATGCAGAGCTATTGGCCAAGGAATGATGGCAGACTCTGAGAAGCTAGAAAACACAGAGGAAAAGCAGTCCAATGAGATCTACTTCAGACCCCGACCTCCAGAATTACAAAATAATATATTTGTATTGTTTTTAGCACAGTGTTTGTGGGGATTTTTTACAACAGCAATAGGGAACTAAGATAACAAGTACCAACTAGTACAACTTGGGGCATGACCAATATGACAAGGACAGGATAAAACTCCCTGTGTGTCTCAGAGCCAATAGGATGCAGCCTCAGTGTCTGCTCACAGGACCTGGGCAGGGGGGACAGTGGGACAGTTAGGCACAGGTGGGGCTCAAACATGCCTTAAGAGATTCTAAGAGTTGGGAGAATGCTGGGTGTCAGGTGACAGAAAGCTAATGAGGTTTTGAATTTAAAACTTGTTGGACTGAGATTTCAGAGCTAACCAATTATTATTATCCTTGAACTCAGGGAGCAAAGAGGCAGCCTGCACAGGCTACTGCGGAGCCAGGGAAGGAATCACAGGACAGTTCCCTGTTAGTGTCAGAAACACAGCCAGGCAGGAAAGCTGGGTGCTGCTCAGTAGGAGAAAGAAACTCCTCCAGACCTCTGTTTACCTGTTTCTGTAGTTCCTAGGTCTGGCTGATGATGACCAGTATCAGGTGAGTATTGAGAAAAATAGACTTTGGGTCCTGCCCTGGGGTACACGAGGAGCTCAATCACAGTGCTGTACAGTAACTTCCGTTGCTCCAGACATAGTATCTTGTGTCTTCCTGTAGTCCCGGCCATGTGGAGCATACTCTGTGACTGAGTCTCTCCCTCGGGTTTTCATTCTTCCCAGCCATCATCCAACCCACCCAAACCCAGAGCAGCCCACTGGGGAGCATTCTGACTTGTGCACGTAGCGGTAAGTGGGTCTCTGTTCTTGGAGTGGGCACTTGGTCCACTCTGTTTTCCCATCCCAGGCTTGCTCAGCCTCGACTTCGCTCCCTTGTCAGATGGCTGATCTGAGATCACAACAAAATGACTAGTGAAGCTCAGAGGCTTTGGCAACTCTTTCCCCTACAAATATATCACAGGACCTCACAGACTAATCTCAGAACCTTGGAACTTCAGCCCTTTTAATTCTTTCAGTTCCTTCCCTGCTCTTTCAAGATGGACCCAAACCATCTGGGGTAGCTGAACCAATTTGCCTTCCAGAGGCTACTGGAGTTCTTATATCATTCCCAGTTTTTACTGTTGGGAGTCTCCTATTTTTAGAAATTATCTATCATCTATCTATCTATCATCTATTTATCTATCTATCTGTCTATCTATCTATCTATCATCTATCTATCAATAATCTATCATCCTCTTATCTATTTTAGGCCTTGCTGTTTTGAGCCCTGAGAAGCATGGCCTAGGAATTAAGAGAGCAAACTGTGTTGAAAGCCCTGCTCTAATAATTCATAACTTTTGACCTTGAGCAAGTTTCTTAGCATCTTTCCATCTCAGTTTCCCCATGTGTGGAACAGGGATAACAAACAGTACCTGGCATATAGTTTTTACACCAAAGTAAAATGAGCTAATTTGTGCAAAATTCTTTGAACGGCACCTGGCAGGTTGTGTTTGCTTAATGTTGGGTATTATTATTATTGCTGGTGCTACCCATTAAGAAATATTTATTTGAAGAACAGACATTTTAAAAAATCTTGCAAATATGATTGACCCTATGGTCTAAAATCTCTCATCTTGCCAGCTTGACTCTTGGTAGGCCTTTGAGTAGGGAGTGAGGAGGGAATTCAAACTCAGCCCACCTTTCTGACCCTGCATCCTTCTTCTAGTTGAGCAAACAAGCAGGAGTAAACTGAAAGTGCAGAGTGGAGGGCGGGAGAGGTCTAGATTACTCAAGCTGAGATAACTAAGCATCCACAGAGGGTGGCCCTTGTGCATCTAATTCTTACACCATCTGTTTGCTGATTTTCCCCTGTCCCTTCTTTCAGGAGCAAGATGTTCTGAGCAGGCAGAATTGAGGGCCCTACAGACAGGTGGCTCTGGTCCTTCATGCCAGAATTTTCAATTATGATGCCAGTCAATGGGAGAGTGGAGGGCAAAAATGAAAATGGAATATTTGGTTAGTGCTCTGACAAGCCATGAATCAAAACCAAGTGAAATTGCTCTGCGGTCTCCTAGCCTGTCAGCCTTCAACATCCATCCTGCTTGCCCCTCAGCTGTGTAATTCCCATGCAGCCAGTGCTATTCATGGGAAAGCAGGCCCTGTGCACTGCATGGCTGGTCCCTTTGCTGCCTGCCATGTCTCAGGCCCGTGGGGACCAGCTGCCTGTATGGTTGGGGGCAGTGAAGGTGGGGAGGGCAGAGTGGGCATCAGAGGATAAGCACTGATGTGTGTTTGACCTCTGCCGCAGTGCTGGATGGATGCCTGCTTCCCACTCAGGGCCTGACAAGGTGCTGAACATCCTTGCACAGTGTGGCCATTCTTCCTCCCTCCTCTTCTTGATTCTATTCCTTGTCCTTGTCCTCATCTTCCTCCTCCTCATCATCATCGTCCTCCTCCTTCTTCCTCTTCTTGGTGGTACTGAGGATTGAACCCAGAGCCTTTGCACTGAGCTATATCCCACCCCCTTTTAAATTTGAGACAGTGTCTTGCAAAGTTCACCAGGTGGGACTCAAACTTGCGATCCTCTTGGCTCAGCCTTCCAGAGTGCTGGGATTACCAGCCTGGATGACCATTTCTTGTTGTTTGAGGAGCCTTAGCAGAGGCTCTGCACTGCCTGTGCATGCTGCTGTCAGGGTCAAAGTGGACCCTGGTCAATAGGAGAAAATTTATCAGGAGTCTTCTCCATTAGGAAAAAGGAGTCCCTCTTCTGCCTCCCTCTTCCCTTAACATCCCTGACTGATTTAAAGTCTATCGGGCTAGAAGCAAAAAGTTCTGGACAGGGAGCCCAGATAACAAGTTTTGATTGAATATCTGAGTGTAGGAACGCTTGGTAAAGAGGCAGGGCTCAATTTCATGAAGACAAGCCTTACCCATTGAAGATTCTGGTACCCAAAGTGTGCAGAGCTAGCCTTTTCTGTTTTACTTCCTTGTCACTCATCTTTTCATTCATAACATTTGTTGAGCACAGTGAAGTTTGTGATACGATTCCAACTGTGAGGGCTCCACTGTCCGGGGTGGCTCAGACAGTGAAGTGGACTAGAGAAGGTAAGGGGAAGCCAGCCTGAGGCTGTGAGAGGTCCTATGGAGGAAACCTCCGTCAAATGGCCCTTGTGTGGTCAGCGACACACCAGGAGATGCCAGTCATGGTTACTGCTTAGTTGTGCATGTAGTTTACTGACAAGTACAAAGGAATAGGAAGACTAAGGTCCTGCATACTATCCATCTGCTAAGCCACATGTCCTGGCAGAGCTACGTCTGCCTGGAAGAATGGAAGCCCTTGATTCACATAAGGCATTGATGGACCAGAAGCAGCCTTGCAGTCAGATGGCAGAGGGTCAGGTGGTCAGCCCTGGAGCTGTGGAGCAGAGAAAGGTCAGGAGCTCTCAGGGGCCTCTGCAGCTGCAGAAGAAGGCAGGGTCAGGTCCAGTGACACCAGAACAGAGTCAGCAGCAGTTGGTGTTGGTTGGAGAGTCATAGATTAATCACATTCTAAAGGACCAATGAAGATGCAAACTATGAGCCATGAACAGAAGGTGGAAAAAAGACAAACCCTGTGTCAGGTCCTGGTTTGTGATCAGTCTTGTAGGAAGGCCTGTGATTATGGTCATAAAGCCTGAAGCCATTTATCAATATCTGCTCAGCTGCCCCTATATCTGTCCCAGTGACACCTTCATCAGAGTGAGGATGGGGAACTCTAGTGCAGGACCAGAGGCCCAAGTCACGCTGGTGATGCCTAGAACGAGCATTAGTGGGTGAAAATTTCAGGAGGTAGATCTTCTCAGGGTGGACTACCTGGCTAAGAAAAGGACTGCTGTGTGTGGTGGTGAGCCTTCTGTCCCTGGAAGTGTTCAAGCTCATTCTAGAGCCTGCAGGGGGACTCCTTGTGATGTGTGGAAGTTTGGTCTGAAGGCTCTAAGGTCCCCTTCCAGCCTCACATCGTCTAAGAGTCTGAGACTTTAGCCAGTTACATTTCCTCCTTGTCAAAGAGGATTGATTGGAGAGGAAGTTGAAATTATTGACTAGCATAGGTTTTTGAGTTTTAGTTACATTTACTTTTCTCTCTCCTCCTGGCTCCCTCCCAGAACCAAATCTATTCCATGGCTACTTGAGTGAATTGCTCACCAGGAGCTGGAAGGAACCATGTGGTCATTATGAAGACAGCATCTGCCCATCTCCACTTGGGCATTTCTTCAGTGCAGCCTTACAGACAACCATTTTGGCAGTGAGCAACATGAGACATAGAGAGTTGACTACACTGGACATGGTAGGGCTGCCACTGCCACTTTTACCAAACTATGAAGTGAGGGCAAAACCCAGTGCGATCTTTACTAGTTGTGTCAACAGGTAGTATTGTTAAAAATCCCCATTAACAAATATGAAACTCCTACTGTTCCATATTTCCTATGAAATGCTGTGTTTGTGTCTCAGTAGTTTGGCTGCTGTCACATGCCCAACCCTGAAATGATTGCTGTGGCTGAAAGGATGGAATACGTGGATTGTATAGGTCTTAAACTTGTGTGAATGAGAGGAATGAAGCCACTCTCCTTAAACCACATGGCCAGCCAGTGAGGGGTCAGCACAGGGTACTGTAGTGGGTGTTTCTGTAGGTACAGCATCCACTTCCTTTTTTGAAGCTGTACCTTGGTTTTCCTTGGGAAACCACTATTTCCTTTTCACAGCCTGGGGAGGAGGGCTGAATGCATTTAATATGCCACATCTCAGACATCTCCGGCTCAGGCTTGCGTGGCAGAATGGAGTGGGTTCGGCTTTCACTGGAGAAGCCCCACCACTATGTTCTTGGGGTGGATCATAGAATATCGGTCCCTGAGGAGGCTTCCCGAGGCACCACCTGACTCCAATCCAGGGACTCCTCACCATAGCATCACTTCCTTAGGAAGCTTGTGAGAAATCCTTCAAGGGCATTCCCAGGAGACAGGGGCTTGGACACTGGATTCTCCAGTTCCTTCTCATCTCAAGATATGGGTGCATTTTTAAATTTGAAGCACTTGGATATTTTTGCTTTGCTGCTAGCAAACAGTCCGCAGCTAAACTGTAAGGAATGATAGTGGCAATCAGGTGTATATGGGTGGCAGCGGTTTGCAGGTTTGGGCCCTTCATTGCCAGTGGAACACTGAGGCTGGAGAGCACTCTGCTGGAATAGTTGGAGTAATTGAAATCTTTAATGGAATCATTTGTATTTTTCTACCTAGAACATTTATTATTTCTTTATTTATTATTAAATAAATTTATTATTATATTCCTGGATATTTCTGGATATTACAACTAACAGACATAAACCAATCTACATTAGGTATATGGACTGAACCTAAGATCTAAAACATACAGATAATAAAAGAAGTAACAGTTGTAGTAATGGCACCCCAGTTCTGTTCCAAATGCTTTGCCTACACTATTTAATTCTCTAATAACCCTATGAAGTGGTTAACATAACTATTTTGCCAGCTGAAGAAGCTAATATTTGAGAAGTTAAGTTGCTTGCCCACAACTGGTAAGTACTAGAGATGGGGGAAACCTAGGTACCTCCAGCTTCAAGTCTGTGCTTTTCCTGCTCTGACTACCGTGGCTTAGCACCCACAGGAAAAGGTTGAAAATTGTCTCTGAAGCTGCCTTCATGAAGCATGGGGTGTGGTGTAGTAGGCCAGGCAACAACTTCAGTTCAAGGGAATGCAGACACTATGGTGTAGGGCCGCTGTTTCTAAATTTTCATTTTTTAGTATTAGAAATTTTTTATTTCTCTCAAATAATAAAAGAACCTTGACTTATAAAACACATAAAGCTTGTTTCATTGGAATGAATTGACTTTAAAGTTCAAATATATAATATTTACTTATTGTAAACCAGACTGTAAGAAAAATGAGGCTGTTTAGATTAACACAGCCTTTGAAATTAGTTTTTTGGATAATATTTGCCGTCTCAGATCAGTCCCAATGTTCTATTTATGTCTGCATTTTATTAGGTTGCATAATATTGAAAACAATCCTGGTTCACATAGCTAAGTAGTTGTACATATTAATTCCTGAAAGCTTGGCTTAAGGTCTCAATATAGTCTTACAGTAAAATGATCTAGAAGTTTGAAAGAGAAGTGGCAAGATTTTTTTCTTCAGTTGAATTTCTTTCGGTGTCTAAGGAAGTGCCTCCCCTCCTTAATTAGTGAGCGTACAAGCTAGAGGAATTGATGAATGGATTCTTTAGCTAGTTTAAAATAACAACTGTATAGTAGAACACACTTTTTAAATTTATGTTGTAACATTATGAGATGTTCAGCAATACCATTAAAAAACTCTCATATATCTTAGCATCTGTCTTTGTTATAAAATAACTCAAAATTTCAAAGCAGTCAATTAATTTCATCTATTCATTCATTTATTTCTTCATCTATTCATTCATTCAAAATTTTTTGTTGAGTGCCTACTAAATGCCAGGCACTAGTTTAAGTGCTTTGGATCTAGCAATAAACAGAACCGTCCTTGACCTCCTGGGGTTCGCCTTTGGGAATGGGGAATGGGAAAGGGCAGAGCTAGTGTGGAAATAGACAATAAACCTGTAGACAAATAAAGCCACTTGTCAGGTAAGGAAAAATGATTTTAATAAAACAGCAGGGTTGTTTAGGCTATGATGAAAAGATGTTAGAGAAAGCAGAGGAAGGAATGTAATTAAAATCTAAGTGGTGAGAACACGAACCTCACTGACAAGGTAAAGGAGGTTCTTTTTTGTGTCCACGTCCCTCTACCCAACGAGTGGTGTAGATGTCCCAGATTATCTGACTTGTTAAATAAATAGATAAATATCTTTTAAAACCCCTGGCACTTCTATAATTTGTCACTTGGGGGATGGACAAGTTTGGGGACAAGGATCTGGGCACACAAATTGAACCAGGAACATGATGACCAGAAAGGGGACCACTGTGGTCACTGGTACTAAACAATGAATTAGAAGCCAAGTGTTTCCATGGTTCCAGGTGTTAGGAGAAAAGGATCTTAGGGAATTAAGCAGACCATGCATAGGAAAAGGTAGAAGGGTATCTTTCAGAGTTCACTGAGAAGTTTCTTCTAAAACCCAATGGTCTCTAGGTAGAGCCCATCTCCGCTTTGTCTTGGCAGCTTGGGACACAGCTGCTGTAGATGGTGTAGTGATGGCTGGACCTGATGCCTCCAGACTCCCAAGAGCTGACTGTGCACCTCACTTCCCAACTCCACATTCGGTGGTGGTGCACTGAAATCTTAAACCCAGTCATGGTGGGAGCATTCATACCACGGAAAGGCTACAATGTTTTTATATTTTTCCAAAGAACAAGTTATAATACACTGGATGGTTTTGGATCTATCCCTTGTTGACTTTGCCTTTTGAATAAAGATTATATGAGGTTTTTGATTTATACTTACATGTTCCTGCTTGTACCCTAAGGCCCTCTCCCCATCATTGACTCCCTTGCTATTGTCACCTCCATGGAGCTGGAAATGATCCACAGATTCAAAATAGGTAGAGGAAAGGCACTGTTAAAAGCCAGAAGATGCTCAAGGGAGAGCTGTTCTGTCTGTTGGCTGGGCCCTCTCAACATTTTTGCTTCACTTAGCAAAGCTGCCTAAAATCCCAGTAATGCAAATAAAGGCAGAAGGAGGCAATCAACCACTTCTTTATGAATGAGAATTTGTTCCCTGGGGAAAAGGAGGAAGAAATTAGACAAATAAGGGGTTGGAGGCACTGGATTTGAGGGCAGGCCAGGATAATTCCACATTTAGGGAATGTCCTCAGTGGTCCAAGAACCAGTAAAAGGAATTCAGAGGTACCAGTGGGCCAAAGACAAAAGTCGTACGTTCTTTAACTTTTTCTACGTCTGGTCCTCTCCCAGGGAAGAGAGAGAATTCTTTATTCTTCTCTCTTAGCTGGTGGCTCTGGCCCATGGGTCCTATAGATTAGATTAGTATTGTTACAATTTAAGTATAGAAGGTTTTGGAGAAATACATTCTAGTTAAAAATCAGCATTCAGAGAACATAGAATTAACAACTATCTTTAGCTCTCTGTATTTAACCAGCCAGGATTTGTTTGAAGTTTCATGTAGAATAAGAGGGGTTTACTCAACAACTCACTTGACAGTTTCAGAAATGTCTTATTTTGGGGGGCTGGTGAAATTGTTCAGTGGCATAAGTGCCTGCCTGGCAAGTGTGAGGTCCTAAGTTCGACTCCCGGCACCCACACAAAAGAAAAAAAGGGCTGGTGATATCGCTCAATGGCACAAGTGCCTGCTGGCAAGCACAAGGTCCTGAGTTCAACTCCCAGTACCCACATTAAAAAAAAAAGTCTTATTTTTATTTCTGATTCCTCTGATATAGGTAGAAGCTTTTTATCTGTTAGTATCGTCTATACTCTGAGCATCCCTGTCAAATGGTTAATGATGTGAAAACAAATACTTAAATGTGCTAGGTTACCTGGTATTTAAATAAACACTTTCATAGGGAACGAATCATCCACACGTGGCCAGAGCTTGAGCTACGTGGTTTCTCAGAGAGATTTTATAGATGAGAACATGGCCATGGTTCTATGTATGCCTTCAGAAGTTTCCTGATGTTGGTAATCCACTACTGCATGAAAAAAAAAAAAAAAAAAAAAAAAAAAAAAGTCGAAGGAATTTTGTGGGGACCTCAAGATGGCGGATGAGTAAGAAGCAGGCAGCAAAACTCTCTCTAAAAGTTACCATTGGAACACGGGAATATAGCGAACCAGAAAGCGCAGGAGGGGGGGAGATGCCTCCCCGAAACCCAGAAAAGTTCTGAAGCGCAATCTGGGACCCCCGGCACCAGTGACGGGTGACTTCCAACAAAGAAGAAGGAAAGAAGGAGCAGACCGCGCGCGTGCACCTTCTAATATCCCGGGAGTTGGAGCGCCGGCGGAGGCTCAATTCTACGGACACACGGTGGCAGCTGGCGCCCAGGGAGCCCCCACGGAGGATCCTGAGACAGCGGCGGGGCAGGGGAGCGGCGGAGAACGGCGCTGACCGGCGGTGAGTGTCTCTCAGCCACAGCTGCCCCGCGCCAGAGAGCGACCGGCCGGGCGCCATTGTGGGGGGTGTGGCGAAACCCAGAGCGGCTCGGAAACTGCTCTGGGAACTTGTGCTCCGGACAGGGCAGTACGGGGCCTCTCAATTGAGCCCACGAAAGTGTGCTGAGGTCAGCAGGCGAACGAGACTGGACTCTCAGCCACACCTGTCCCGCGCCAGAGAGCGACCGGCCGGGCGCCATTGTGGGGGGTGTGGCGAAACTCAGAGCGGCTCGGAAACTGCTCTGGGAACTTGTGCTCCGGACAGGGCAGTACGGGGCCTCTCAATTGAGCCCACGAAAGTGTGCTGAGGTCAGCAGGCGAACGAGACTGGACTCTCAGCCACACCTGTCCCGCGCCAGAGAGCGACTGGCCCGGCGCCATTGTGGGGGGCGTGGCGAAAAACCAGAGCGGTGGGAACCAGTGCAGGGAACCCGCACTCCGGACAGCACGCTGAGCCTCTCAGGCCCAGGGATCGTGAAAGGGCGGCGAGAGCGGAGGCGAGCTAGACTGGTCTCTGCCTGAAAGTACGGGCCTCTGCTCACCACCCGCCAGAGGGCGCTCCTGGCTTACTGGGACGGACCTGCACAGAACAGGACTTTGTCACAAGGTACCTGCCTACAACAGAGTCAACACCTGGAACTGATTCTTTTTATATTTTTTATTTTTATTTTTTATTTTTATTTTTATTTTTATTTTTTTTCTCACTGATTTGTTTTTTTGTTCTGGCGAAGGGTTTTTTTGTTTTTGTTTTGTTTTGTTTTGTTTTTTGGTGGGGTTTTATTTTTGATCTGTCTGTTTTATTGTTTTTATCTTTGTTTTTGTTTCTGTATGTGTATTTGCTCTTTCCTTCATTATTCTCTCTGGTTTTTTATATGAGTGTAAACAGCGCCTCTAACTTCTTTGTGATTGTGGTTGTGATCTGTTCTTCCTTTTATCCCTTCCTTCTCTTTTTACCACCTGTCCTCTGCACTAGTGTCCCAATTTTAGTGGGATCCCTCTTGGTCCTCTAACCTTACATCTAATTCCTTCCTCTTCTCCCAATACTCTATTTCCTCCTTAACTCATCTTAAATTTAAACTCCTCAAGGAAAAATTGACATACATAGGACTTGTATACTGCATATAATTTTTCTGGTGTGTTTTAGATTTTGTTATATAACCGCAACTCTATACAGCTAAAAGTGGTAAATAACTGGTTAGCTCAGTCTGTCATTTTTTAGGCTGTGTTTGATGCTTTAGTTAACATTATAGCCAAATGTGAAATAATAGTTCTAAACATCTTTCCTTCCTGATATTTCATGATTGAGATTGACTAAGGGACACAGAAAATACAGTGGCACAGTACCAAAGAATCAAGGACTGGGCCAAACAGGTAGCAACTTCGCATACCCAACGAATTGAAGAGGTAGGATCTGGCAGAAAGCTCAAAACCTAAAAGCAAGCTCCACTTGGAAGATACTGCAGAGAAGTAGTCATCTTCTAAAGATCTTAAACACTAGCAATAAAGTAACCTACTATAGGTAATTTGCAAACATCACCCCAGGAATTAAAGAAAGAAAAAATGAGACGACACTTAAACAAGATGCAACCCCACACATCCAATTCACCAAAGGCAAACCTAGGGAGCAACGAGGTGGGACAACCCGAAAGCCACCCACCTGGCCTATCTGAAGTGGTAACAACAAAGCAACTGAATGAGGTTCTGGAAAAAATTAAAACAGAAATAATCTCACAGATAACTGCAGAGATAATGTCTACAATGAAGACCATGCTTAAGGACACTATAGCTGATACAGACAAAAAAATAGATGAACTTAAGAAAACTATAGAAACCATGAATGCTCAGCATAGGAAAGAAATGGAATCTATAAGGCAGATTCAAGCAGATATCCAAGAGATAAAAAATTCCATTGAAAGTATTTGTAGCAGAATAAGCCAATGCGAGGACAGGATCTCAGATATAGAAGACAGGCTTGCAATTAGTGATCATGAAATGGAAAAATTCTTAAAAATAGCAAGGGACCATGAAAAATCAATTCAGCAGCTGCTAGATGACTCAAAGATAAACAATTTAAGAATAATTGGAATAAATGAAAAAGCAGGAGATAGCATCAACGACATTAAAACCTTGTTCAAAGACATAATCAGGGAGAACTTTCCTGGAAGAGAAAAGGAATTTGACACCCCTATAAGTGAAGCTTTTAGAACACCAACTAGACATGATCAAAAAAAAACTTCAGCCAGACATATTATAGTCAAGATCCCAGAAATTCAACAGAAGGGCAGAATCTTAAAAGCTGTTAGGGAGAAGAGACAAATCACCTATGAAGGAAAACCCATCAGAATCACAGCTGACTTTTCAGCACAAACCCTCAATTCAAGAAGAGCTTGGAATGATGTATTGCAAGCTCTAAAGGAAAATAATTTTCAGCCCAGATTGATGTACCCTGCAAAACTATCTTTCAAAATTGATGGAGAAATAAAATACTTTCATGACAAAGAACATCTGAGAAAATTTATGACCACCAAACCAGCACTCCAAAACGTTCTGAAGGACATTCTAGAAAGAGATAGGAACCCCAACAGAAGGAATCCACCAGGCAGGGCAAATAATTAAATAGCCGGAAAGCGGAAAAACAAAGAGTGGGAACCAACAACAGGAAAATATCATGACAAGTCAATACATATCAGTTTTAACCATCAATGTTAACGGTCTCAATTCACCAATCAAAAGGCACAGACTGGCGAAATGGATCAAGAAGCAAGATCCAACAATATGCTGTATACAAGAAACACATTTAATTCAGAAAGAAATTCATAGACTGAAAGTCAAAGGATGGAAAACAATACTCCATGCCACAGGAACCCAGAAAAAAGCAGGGGTAGCTATTCTTTTTGCAGACAAAGTGAACTTCAAGCCAAGAAGGATTCAGAGAGATAAAGACGGTCATTACATCCTTGTAAAGGGAACAATCCAAGAGGAAGAGATAACGATCATAAATATATATGCGTCAAATACCAATGCACCCAGCTATATAAAACAAGTACTAAAGGACATGAAAAATCAAATAAGCACTAATACAATTATATTGGGAGATCTCAATACTCCACTGTCACAAAAAGATAGATCAACTGGACAGAAAATCAATAATGAAATAGTAGAACTGAACCAAACTTTTGAACAAATGGACTTAGTAGATGTCTACAGAGTGTTCCATCCCACAACATCAGAATACACATTTTTCTCAGCTGCACATGGGACGTTCTCCAAAATAGACCACATACTAGCTCATAAAACCTGCTTAAGTAAATGCAAAGGAATTGAAATTATCCCATGCATATTATCAGACCATAGTGCAATGAAATTGGAAATCAATGGCAAAAGATCCCACAAAAACTCCCTAAACACATGGAAATTAAACAGCATCCTCCTGAACAACCAATGGGTCACAGATGAAATTAAAGAAGAAATTAGTCACTTTCTACAACTGAATGATAATGACAGTACAACATACCGGAACTTATGGGATACAATGAAAGCAGTCCTAAGAGGGAAATTTATAGCATTAAACACTTATATCAGGAAAATAGAGCAAGCGCAAATAAACAACTTAAGGGTGAACCTCGAGCTTCTAGAAAAAGAAGAGCAGGTTAAGCCAAAAGCCCGTACAAGGGAGGAAATTATAAAGATCAGAGCAGAAATTAACGTATTGGAGAATAAAAAAACAATACAAAGAATCAATGAAGCAAAAAGTTGGTTCTTTGAAAGAATAAATAAGATTGACAAACCCTTATCCAACCTTATTAAAAAAAGAAAAGAAAAGACTCAAATCCATGCAATTGAAAATGAAAAGGGTGATATCACGACAGACCCTGCAGAAATCCAGAAGATCATCTATACCTATTTTGAAAATTTATATTCTACTAAGATGGAAAATGCAGAAGAAATGGACAGATTCCTAGATTCGTATGAATTACCAAAGCTGAATCAAGAAGATTTAAAAATCCTAAATAAACCAATATCAGCCAATGAAATTGAAGATGTAATTAAAAACCTCCCAACAAAGAAAAGCCCAGGCCCTGATGGATTCACTGCCAAATTCTACAAGAAATTTAGAGAAGACCTAACGCCCCTACTTCTCAAACTTTTCAATGAAATTGAAAGGGAAGCAATACTCCCAAATTCATTCCTGGAAGCAAGCATTACCCTGATACCAAAACCAGAGAAGGACCCAACTAAGAAAGAGAACTACAGGCCAATCTCCCTAATGAACATAGATGCAAAAATCCTTAATAAGATACTGGCAAACAGAATCCAACAAATCATCAAGAAGATTATACACCATGACCAAGTTGGATTCATCCCAGGGATGCAGGGATGGTTCAACATACGTAAATCAATAAATGTAATACAGCATATTAACAGAACCAAAGACAAAAATCACATGATCATCTCAATAGATGCAGAAAAAGCTTTTGACAAAGTCCAGCACCTTTTCATGATAAAAACCCTACAGAAAATTGGAATAGAGGGTCTTTATCTCAATCTGGTAAAAGCTATCTATGACAAACCAACAGCCAATATTATACTAAATGGCCAAAAACTGAAAGCCTTCCCTCTAAAATCAGGAACAAGACAAGGATGTCCACTGTCCCCACTCTTATTCAACATAGTTCTGGAAACTTTAGCCAGAGCGATTAGACAAGAGAAAGAAATAAAAGGAATAATGATTGGAAAGGAAGAAGTTAAATTATCATTATTTGCAGATGACATGATACTCTACACAGAAGACCCCAAAAACTCCACTAAAAAACTGCTAGATTTGATAAGCAAATTCAGTAGTGTAGCTGGATACAAAGTCAATACTCAAAAGTCAATAGCCTTCCTGTACACAAATAACAAACTTACTGAAAGAGAAATTAGGGAAACAATACCTTTCACAATAACATCCAAAAAAATGAAATACCTAGGAATCAACCTCACGAAGGATGTAAAAGACCTCTATACTGAAAACTACAGTACTCTGAAAAAGGAGATTGAAGAGGATATCAGAAAATGGAAAGATATCCCTTGCTCCTGGATAGGAAGAACCAATATAGTGAAAATGGCCATACTTCCAAAATTGTTATACAGATTTAATGCAATTCCAATCAAAATTCCAACAGCATATCTCACAGAATTAGAGAAAACAATCCTAAAATTCATTTGGAATCAGAAGAGACCTAGAATAGCAAAGGCAATTCTGGGCAACAAAGGCAAGGCAGGGGGCATCACTATCCCCGACTTGAAATTATACTATAAAGCTACTGTGATAAAAACAGTGTGGTACTGGCAAAAAAACAGACCTGAAGATCAATGGAACAGATTAGAAGATGCTGAAACAACCCCAGACATACTAAGCCACCTTATCTTTGACAAAGGTGCCAAACACATTCGCTGGAAGAAAGATAGCCTCTTTAATAAATGGTGCTGGAAAAACTGGCTCTACACATGCCGAAGATTAAAACTAGATCCATATCTTTCACCATGCACTAAACTAAATTCAAAATGGATCAGAGATCTAAATATTAAAACAGAAACATTAAATCTGCTGGAAGGTAGGATAGGTAAAACCCTTGGAGACATTGGTGTAGGCAAAGACTTTATGAATAAAAACTCAACCGCACGGGAACTATCCCAAAGAATCAATAACTGGGATCTCATCTTATTAAAAAGCTTTTGCACAGCAAGAGAAACCACCAACAGAGTGAAGAGACAACCCACAATGTGGGAAAAAATGTTTGCCAGCTGTTCCTCAGACAAAGGATTACTATCGAGAACATATAAAGAACTCAAAAAAATCAGACCTCCCAAATTTAAAGACCCACTCCAAAAATGGGCATCTGAGATGAATACACATTTCTCAGATGAAGAAATACTAATGGCAAATAAATATACAAAAAAATGTGCAACATCACTAGTCATTCGAGAGATGCAAATTAAAACAACACTGAGATACCATCTCACCCCAGAAAGAATGGCTACTATTAAGAAATCAACTAATAACAAATGCTGGAGGGGCTGTGGGGAAAAAGGAACCCTTCTTCACTGTTGGTGGGAGTGTCGACTGGTACAGCCACTGTGGAAGTCAGTGTGGAGATTCCTCAGAAAACTAGGGTTGGAGGTCCCATTTGACCCAGCTATTCCCCTTCTGGGCATCTTCCCAGAAGAATTAAAAACATCGTACCACAGCGATATATGTGCACCCATGTTTATAGCAGCACAATTTGTAATAGCCAGATCTTGGAAACAACCCAAATGCCCATCAACTGAGGAATGGATAAGAAAGATGTGGTATTTTTATACAATGGAGTACTATTCAGCCATAAAGAAGGATAAACTGGAGACTTTTATAGGTAAATGGATGCAACTCAAGAAAATACTCATAAGTGAAATAAACCAGAAGCACATGTGTAAGCATCGTATTATCTCTCTGGTATGAGAAACTGAAAGAGTAAATAAGATCCAAAATGTACAATAGACATGGTGAATCAAAAAGAAACTGGTCAAAAGGAAAGAGAGACTGGAATAGGGAAAAGAAAGAAGGGAAAGGGAAAAAAATTGTATATATATATATATATATATATATAAGATGGTTAAGATAGATACACTACCATTTTTACTTAGTTCATTGAAGAGTAAGGTTTGTGCCAATAATGTTTGGACAATTGAATGCTAATGTCTGGTGTCCTGAATAACTAACTTAAAGATAGTAATACGTAATGTATTAACCATTGTTACCCTCCTATTATGTTTGTTTGAAAATTTGTTCTTCTTTTGATTTGTTTTGTTTTTTCTTCTCTTTAAAAAAAAAAAAAAAAAAAAAAGTCTACCATAAAATTTAGTTGTTTAAAGCAATAACCATTTTTACTCTCTCCCATTTGAAGGATCTGATGATATTCAGGCAGGGCTTGCTGCATTATTTCTCTGCACCCTATAGTGGTTCTCAGCTTCTACTTGGTTATTCTGGAGGGTCCAAGATCGCTGACCTGTCTGACATCCTGGTGAGGTGAATAAAGTCTGGGCTCAGCAGAAGCCAAATAAAGCAGAGGTCCCCAGTCCTGTGGCTATGGAACAGAATCAGTCCTGGCCTATTAGGAACAAAGCCACACAACAAGAAGTGAGTGTCAAGAGAGCAAGGGAAACTTCATTTGTATTTAAAGCTGCTCCCCATCACTCATATTACTGCTTGAGCTCCATCTCCTGTCAGATCAGCAGCAGCATTAAATGGTAGTAGGAGTGTAAACTCTGCTGTGAACTACACATGCAAGGGCTCTAGATTGTGTGCTCCTTATGATATCTAATGCCTGATGATCTGAATTGGAGCTGAGGCAGTGATGCTAGCACTGGTGAGTGGCAGCAAATATAGATTAACATTAGCAGAGAGGTTTCACTGCACAGAGACCATAATAAATCAATTTGTTTGCAGGTTTATATCAAAATCCTATCTTTCTAAACTTTCTAAATTTAATTTGTAACAATACTAATCTAATCTATAGGACCCATGGGCCAGAGTGAGTAGTAAGTGTCAATTAAGCTGCATCTGGTGCCAGACTCTACAGTGGCAAGTGAGTTGATGCACTTAAATTGTACAGGTGCATCTGGTGGCAAGCTGTAAGTCTCCCATCTTTGTGAAGCAGGGTTTTCTGAAGTGACAACAACCAAAATGAGATTAAGGAGTAGACTGGACATGATTGTTCACTGTCTCTCCTCACTCCCAGATGGGGCCATCTAGTTGCAAGAAAACAAATTCACAGTTCCCAGTGATTCTATATTATGATGAGTTGTATAATTATTTCATTATATTACAATGTAATAATAATAGAAATAAAGTGCACAATAAATCTAACATGCTTGAATCATCTCAAAATCATTCCCTCTCCCCCATTCCATAGAAAAATTATTTTCCATTGAACTCGTTCCTGGCTGAAAAGATTGGGGAGTGCTGATTTAAAGGGGCAACCATCTGTGGCCTCTTCACCATGGCAATCTCAGAAATATTGGACTCCTTACCTGGCAGACGGCCTCTGTCAGAGTTAATGCTGCAGGGAGAACCTCCGTGGCCCTTTTTGACTTTGCCTCAGATCTCAAGCAACATCACTTCCCTTTAATTCATGACAAGTGGATAACCGGGACAGTGAAGATTCCAGGGGAGGGCAAGTAGACTCCATCTCTTGGAGGGGATGGCAGGATCCCACTGTTAGAGAATACATGGGAAAGGAGATGTTGCTCTGGCCATCCTTGGGAAAAACTGCTCAAAACTGGGCATCTTTGCCTGTCAGCTGCCATATTACACCAAACAGTAGCGACACATCTTGATTGATGGCATTTTCTTTTGAATTAACTAAATGAGACTGAGCTTTTGTTCAGGGTCTGGATTAGTTTCCTAATCCTCACCAGTACTCTAAATCATGAAATCCAAATCCTGATTTTGCAGTACCCTCAGCATGTCAATCATCTTGAGAGTTGTCATAAACACCCTAAAATATTAACATTAATTAAGTGATAAATATTTACCATTTATGCCTTTGATTTCAACATTGTTACAGCTGCAATCAGACAAGCTATGACAGGGTATCAGTCTCAACTCTGAATGGAAAATTTCTGAGAATCACAGATGTGTACCCTAAATAGCACGAATGGAGAGAATTCAGTGCAGTAATTTTTTCAAGGTTTGGGGTGAGCATGTGAGTAAGCTTCTCTAAATGAAACTAGGTATATTTCTTTAAGTGAAATTTTTTGCTCTAAAAATTGACATTTTTTCCCATTGTGCTAAATGACTTCTGTGCCGACTGTTACCATTCTATTGTTTCTCTCCCACAAGCAGAGATCAGGCTGCTCACGTGTGTTGATGAGCACGAATGCTGCCACTGCTGGCTGACACCGTTCCGCTGCATGCCCTGCTCCTGGGGGTACCTAATAAATCGTATTTGAGGATTTGATGACATAACCTTTAGATCTGAAATTGCAGTTGTACTGGACTGTCAGGAAAAAGAGCCTTTTGTCATACATTGCCTGGATTTATCAGAAAACATATATCTCTCTGATTTTTTGAAGTCTTTCTGGTATGTTTAAATAATTCCTTGAGAGAACATTTTAGGAATCAATTGAATTGTTCCTATTGTCTTGACTAAGCCTTGTCTCTTTCAAAATTGGTGTAAAGGTGTGTAGTATATCAAAAAATTAGATTGAACATTTAAATATGTGGTGCATTTAGATGATCATTTGTCCTTTTTCTTCCTAAACATAAATTCTCTATAAATTTTTTTAAAAGTCTGACAAATACATTACTTCTTTAAAAATACTTGCATATTTTTATAATTAAATGACTCTGTGTAGCCCAAGAGCATAAATTTGGTAATATTCTGATATTTCTTTGTCCTTATTTCCCTTTTGACAACCCACCTGGCTCTGCAAGATGGGGAAGATGGCCTAGCGGGATATTAGCCAGGCCAGTACAGCTGTGAAATGTTAGTTAGCACGTCTCCATCAAGAGTACACCGAACAGAGAGCCCAAGGGAGTGAGATGTTCAGGTCAGATGCTACAGGGCAAAGGCTTCTTGTACTCAAGGAAATGCAATGCATCTTAAATGACCCTGAACTCAGGGCACCCAAGGGAAAATCTCTTTCAGTTTCTTGGCACATACAACTGTGGTTCTCTAAACACCACCAACAACACACTGTTATGAAGCTTGTTTCCTAAGTCATGGGTCCTGTGAATTTTCTGAGTGTTTCTTTACCTTTGTTTTGGGTGGGGAGAAGGTGCTAGAAAGTTCAGATCCATAATTTCTGACTCATCTCAGTCAGTGGGCAAGATTCATTGTGTGTTAGGGTCTAACCACATCCTATTTCTCACTTAAATTTTCCTTTGTTCTGATTTCACTTTTTTTTTTTTTTTGTGGGTACTGGGGGTCGAACTCAGGACCTCGAGCACCAGCAGGCGCCCGAGCCGCTGAGCGATATCATCGGCCTTTTTTTCATATGTGGGTATGGGGAGGCGCTTATGCAGCTGAGCTATCTCACTGGCCCCTGATTTCACTTTTTTATGTATTCGTGCTGTAGCGTGCGCGCGCGCGTGTGTGTGTGTTTAAGAAACTTCAAAAGCACTTTGGAATAAGCGCAATTATAAAGAAAGAAATCATATGACCTTGTGAATGTTTATGGCTTTAATTCCCTTAAATAAGGGAGAAAATGTGAGGGGTAAATTGCGAGGTATAAGAAGAATTGAGTGAGATGCAGAACAGAGAGGCCAGGTCCCAGGCAGGAATAGGGCTAGAGAATGATGAGTCCAGGGCTGGGGAAGGCCTGCTGGCCACTGATCAGTGCGGTGGGCACCTGGACAGAAAAGCCTTATTTTGCTCAGTGTTCATCAGGAACTTCAGGGAAATGAAGGATGTTCTTCTCACTTTCTCTTATTTCTTTTTCTTTTCTTTTTAGTTTTAAATAATAATCACTGACTACTATATAGGTAACAGAAAATACAGGAAGAAAGGCAAAAAGTCTATTCTGATGCCATTATCTATTGTTAGCACTTTGGGTAGAATCCTTCATGTTCTTTTGTTTTGCTGATTATTATTTTCTTAAACTCTATGTTATCTCCTGCAATTGTTTTGTTTATATTTCCCCAGATTTTTCCCTTTCCTTAATATATTTTTCACTATGTTTTTATGACTAATGTAATAGCCCATAAATAAAAATTTAACCAATACAGAAGGATATGAATTGAAAGGGAAAATGCTTTCTTCCCACTTCTAATCCTAATAACATTTTATTTTTTATTTTAAGTGTTTTCAGTTGAATTTCTTTTTTTATTAGTACATGTTTGCAATACATAACAAATACATTCTTTGTGGAGAATTGGTACATATACATATTGCATCTTAATTCTTTTTACTTCTCCTTTCCACCCATCTCCCCTCACCTTTGATTCCCTTTCCATCTTCACAAAGTCTATCTACCTTTTCTTATATCTTTTGTGTTGATCTTTAAATTGTTTAAATTTTGGATTTCTTATATAGGAAAAACAACATGATATTTAAGCTTCTGTGAATGATTTGTTTCACTTAGGATTATGTTCTCAAGGTACATCCATTTTCCTACAAATGACTCAAATTTATCCTTTTTATGACTGAGTAGGTCTCTGTGTGTTCATCTCATATTTTCTTTATCTTCATCTGTTGATGGGTATATGAGCTGCTTGCAAGATTTAGCTATTATGAGTTATGCTGCCATAAACATGGGTATGCATGTATTACTGCAATATGATGTCTTTAAGATAGCCAGAGAAGGAATAGCTGAGTCAAAGAGAACTTCTATTTTTAGTTTTCTGAGGAATATTCCTACTGATTTTCATAGTGGTTGTACTAGTTTACATTCCCACCAAAAATGTAGAAGTGTTCCTTTTTCCCTATGATCGCACCAACATTTGTCTTTTGAGTTCTTAATGATAGCCATTCTTTCTGGGGAAAGATGGAATCTCAGTGTTATTTGGATTTGTATTTCTCCATAGGCCAAATATGCTGAACATTTTTCATTTGTATTTTTTGGGGGAAATGTCTATTCATTTCAATTGTCCATTTTTTTTTGGCTGGGTCTTTGAGGGTAGTCTAATTTTTTGAGTTCTTTACATATTATAGATAGTGGTCCTCTGTCAAAGGAGTAGCTGGCAGTTTTATTCAGGAGTTTTAAATTTTGATTCTCTTTTCTTATGATAGAAATATTTGTCTTTAAAACAAAATAAACAGCATACCTCTAAAATCATCCAGCACCTGTTGAGTGGTAAAATTCCAACAGGTGCTTTCTAAGACTGTTACACAGTGACCATGCCATGCTTTCTTTTCATTGCACTCTAGGGATTTATTCATTTATTTTTTCTTTTCTTTTAAATTTAATATGCAGTAAAGGACTTATCTTTCCTTTTTTTGGTGTACAGTTTTTTTGTATGTGTTTAACACATTCATGAATTCAAGAAACCACCACCATAATCAGGATATGAAACAGTTCCCTTTCTCCCAAAACACTCTTGTACAGTATTTTCTCTTTGTAGACACAAATTCCCTCGGCCCTTATGCTGAAAACGACCGAACTCCTTCTAAGTTTCTACAGGTTTGCCTCATCTGTGTTGTGAAAATGGAATCATACAGTAATATAACCATTTGAGACTGAGTTCTTCCACTAAACACAATGACTTTGAGATTCATCTCTGCTGCATTTATCCACAGTTTGCTCCTTTTAATTGTTAAGTTATATTCCATTACATGGATGTACCACAGTTTGTTTATCCATTCAGTTCTTGAAAGACTTTTGATTGTTTCCAGCTTTTACTCATTATAAATACAGAAGCTATGAAAGTTTGTGTGTAGACTTTTGTGTGAACATTATTTTGGTTTGGTAAATTAAATATGTAAGAGGGAGATTTGTGTGCCATATAAGTAAAATTTTATAATAAACTACCAAAATATTTTAAGGTGTTTATATTATTTTGCATTTCCATCAAATATGCATGAAAGTTGCTTCACATTCTTGCCAGTATTTGCCATTGTTACTTTTATTATTATTATTAGTTTTAACGATTCTATTAAATATTTAGTAATATGTTATTATAGTTTTACTAATGGCTAATGATTTTGAGTATCTTTTCATGTGGTTATTTGCCATCTACATATCCTTTTGGTAAAATACATATCTGTTCAATTATTTTTGTCTATTTTTTATTCAGTTGTTTTCTTACTGCTAAAAGTTGAAAGTTCTTATTATCATTATTTGCAGATGACATGATACTCTACATAGAAGATCCCAAACCTCCACTAAAAAATTGCTAGATTTAATAAGCGTATTCAGTAGTGTAGCTGGATACAAAGTCAACACTCAAAAATCAATAGCCTTCCTGTACACGAATAACAAACTTATGAAAGAGAAATTAGGGAAACAATAACATCCAAAAAATGAAATACCTAGGAATCATTCTCACAAAGGATATAAAAGACCTCTACACTGAAAACTACAGTACTCTGAAAAAGGAGATTGAAGAGGATATCAGAAAATGGAAAGATATCCCTTGCTCCTGGATAGGAAGAACCAATATAGTGAAAATGGCCATACTTCCAAAATTGTTATACAGATTTAATGCAATTCTCATCAAAATTCCAACAGCATATCTCACAGAATTAGAGAAAACAATCCTAAAATTCGTTTGGAACCAGAAAAGACCTAGAATAGCAAAGGCAATTCTGGGCAACAAAGGCAAGGCAGAGGGCATCACAATCCCCAATTTGAAATTATACTATAAAACTACTGTGATAAAAACAGTGTGGTATTGGCAAAAAACAGACCTGAAGATCAGTGGGACAGATTAGAAGATGCTGAAACAACTCCAGACATACTAAGCCACCTTATCTTTGACAAAGGTGCCAAATACATTCACTGGAAGAAAGATAGCTTCTTTAATAAATGGTACTGGAAAAACTGGATCTGCACATGCCGAAGATTAAAACTAGACCCATATCTTTCACCACCCACTAAACTAAATTCAAAATGGATCAAAGATCTAAATATTAAAACAGAAACATTAAATCTGCTGTAAGGTAGGATACGTAAAACTCTTGAAGACATTGGTGTAGGCAAAGACTTTATGAATAAAACCCCAATTGCACGGGAACTATCACAAAGAATCAACAACCGGGATCTCATCTTATTAAAAAGCTTTTGCACAGCAAGAGAAACCACCAACAGAGTGAAGAGACAACCCACAACCTGGGAAAAAATATTTCACAGCTGTTCCTCAGAGTAAGGATTACTATCGAGAACATACAAAGAACTCAAAAAAATCAGACCTCCCAAATTTAAAGACCCAATCCAAAAATGGGCATCTAAGATGAATACACATTTCTCAGATGAAGAAATACAAATGGCAAATAAATATATGAAAAAATGTGCAACATCACTAGTCATTAGAGAGATGCAAATTAAAACAACACTGAGATTCCACCTCACCCCAGAAAGAATGGCTATTATCAAGAAATCAACTAATAACAAATACTGGAGGGGCTGTGGGAAAAAAGGAACACTTCTCCACTGTTGGTGGGAGTGTCAACTAGTACAGCCACTGTGGAAATCAGTGTGGAGATTCCTCAAAAAACTAGGATTGGAGGTCCCATTTGACCCAGCTATTCCCCTTCTGGGTGTCTTCACAGAAGAATTGAAAACACCATACCACAGCGATATATGTGCACCCATGTTTATAGCAGCACAATTTGTAATAGCTAGATCTTGGAAACAACCCAAATGCCCATCAACCGAGGAATGGATAAAAAAGATGTGGCCTTTTTATACAATGGAGTACTACTCATCCATAAAGAAGGATAAACTGGAGACTTTTATAGGTAAATGGATGTAACTCGAGAAAATACTCATAAGTGAAATAAACGAGATGCACATGTGTAAACATCGTATTGTCTCCCTAGTGTGAGAAACTGGAAGAGTAAACAAGATCCAAAATGTACAACAGATAAGGTAAAACAGGAAGAAACTGGTCAAAAGAAAAGAGAAATGGATGGGGGAATGGGGAAAAGAAAGAAGGGAAAAGAAAAAAATTATATATATATATATATGATAGTTAAGATAGATACACTACTAATTTTGCTTAGTTCATTGAAAAGTTTGTGCTAATATTGTTTGGACAATTGAATGCTACTATCTTGTACCCTGAGTAACTAATTTAAAGATAACAATACGTAATGTATTAACCATTGTTACCGTCCTATTATGTTGTTTTGAAATTTTGTTTTTTTTCTCTTTAAAAAAAAATAAAAGTTGAAAGTTCTTTATATATTCTAGATTTGCAAATTTTTCTACAGATTGTACTTTGTCTTTATTAATAGTGTCTTTCATGAAACAAAAGTTTTAAATTTCTATTAATTCTAATTATTTATGGGATCAAGATTTTGGCGTTTATTTAATTCTAAGCCAGGAGCGTGATATGATTCTGTTCATGTAGGTCATGTTGGATTTCTTCCATCAGTGTTTTGTTGGTTCTCTCTCTCTCTCTCTCTCCCTCCCTCTCTCTCACCATATATATAATATTTACATATATTCTACACATAATATATATATATTTTTTTCTGCACATAATTTGCTAGATTGGTACCTAAGTATTTCTTGAGCTATTGTGAATGGTATTATTTTCTTGATTTATACTTCCAATTTTTTTCGTGGAAACATAGAAATATGATAGGTTTTTGTGTGTTGACACTGAATCCTATATCCTTGATAAACTACTTAGTTTGGTGACTTTTTTATAGATTTCATGGAATTTTCTATGTAGAAAATTAAATCACCTGTAAACAGGGATAGTTTTACTTTCTCTACTCCAAACTGCATGCATTTTATATAATTTTTTTTTCCTTATTTCACTGGGTAGGTCTTCTAACGCAGTGTTGAGTAGGAGTGGTAAGATTGGATATCTTTGCTTCATTTCCAGTTTGTAGTAAAAAATCCTTAACATTAAATTCTACATTTATTGTATGCTTTTCATCACTAACTTTATTAGGTTGATGAAATTACCCTATTTCTAATTTGATGAGAGGTATTAGCAAGAATGAATACTGGACTTTGTCAAGCGTTTTTATGTTTTCATTTATGACATAAATGATATTGGTCTGTAGCTTTTATTTTTTATTTCTTGCCATGTTTCCATCTAGTTTCTGTAGCTGAATATTGATTTATCAATTCAGACATTTTAAATCCTTGTATTGTTTACCCTTTAGTCTTTCTACTTTCTTTTTCAGAAAGTTCTGTAAGAAAGTTCTGTAAACTGTGCATTATTCCCTTTCATCTATTTTCATGTTCTGATTTGTCTTCATTGTTTTCCAGCTGTATTAGTTTGCTAGAGCTGTCACAGCAAAATACTGCGGACTGTGTAATTTACACAACAGAAAGTGATTTTCTCATGGTTTTGGAAACTGGAAGTCCGACCTACAGGGGTTGACAGGTTTGATTTCTGAAGCCTCTCCTGTTGGTTGCTATCTTCTTGCTGTGTCTCCACACAGTTACCTCTCAGTTGTGTTTTGCTAAGTTGTAATCCCTTCTGCTTATAAAGAAAACAGTCACACTGGATTAGGGCATACCTCCATGACCTCACGTCATCTCCATTACATCTTTAGAGATTCTACCTCAAAATACAAGCGTAGTGTGGGTTACAAGGGGCTAGAACTTCAACATATGAATTGAGTGTGGAGGCATAATTCAGCCTATAACAGCATCTCTTTATTTTTCAGTGTTGTATTATATTTGGTTCTTTCAAAAAAAATCTTTATTTAGGTATAATTCCCTTACCATAATTAACCTATTTGAAGTATACAACTTGATGAATTTTAGTGTATTCACAGTTATACCGCTGTCACCACAATCTAAAACAGCAACAATAACAACAACATTCCAAAAAAAACTATTGTTCTTCCTCCTCCCTTAGTCCTGGGCAAACACTAACATCCTTTCTGTCTCTATAGACTTGCCTATTCTGAAATTTTCATGGAACATACTCTATGGAATTGTATAGTATGTGCTTTTTCTAACTTCTTCAGTTACCATAATGTTTTCAAGTTTTATTTATATTATCACATATATCTGTACCTGCTCTTTTTTGTTGCTGAATATTATTCCATTGTGTGGATATTTTACATGTTGTTTATCTAGTTATCAGTTGATGAGCATATGTGCTATTTTACCTCTTGAATATTATGAATAATGCTATTAAATTTCTATACATATTTTTTGTGTGGGCATATGTTTTCATTTCTTTTGGGCAAATACATAACTATGACATTATTTTGTCATATGGCAAATCTATGCTTAACAATGCTTAACAATTTGAGAAACTGCCAAACTGCTTTCCAAAGTCCTGCACAATTTTATATTCTCATCAGTAGTACTTAAAAGTTTTGCTATGTACATTTCTTCCCCAGCATATGTTGTCTGACTTTTTTTTTTTTTTTTGTGGGTACCGGGGGTCAACCTCAGGACCTCGTGCACCAGCAGGTGCCCATGCCGCTGAGCGATATCACCGACCATTTTTTCATATGTGGGTTCTGGTCGAACTCAGGCCCTCACGCTTGCCAGGCAGGTGCTTATGCTGCTGAGCCATCTCACCGGCCCAGTTATCTGACTTTTTTTTTTTTTTTTTTTTTTTTTTTTTTGTGGGTACCGGGGGGACGACCTCAGGACCTCGCGCGCCAGAAGGCGCCCGTGCCACTGAGCGATATCACCGGCCCCTTTTTCGTATGTGGGTTCCGGGAGTCAAACTCGGGCCTTCGCGCTTGCAAGGCAGGCGCTTAAGCCGCTGAGCCATCTCACCGGCCCATCTGACTTTTTTATGCTAATATTCTGTTGATGTTTTTGCATGTACATTAATAAAAGATATTGGTTTGCAGTTTTCTTTTTTGTGATTTCTTTGTGTGGTTTTGGGATTGTGGTAGTATTGGTCTCATAAAATGAGGTCAGAAGTGTACCCTATTCTTTAGTTTTTTGAAAGAGTTGATGAAGGATTAGTACTATTGTTTTTTAAGTATTTGATTAAATTCATCTTTAAAGTCATCTGGGATAGAGCTTTGTTTCTAGTTTTCAAATTACTAATTCAGTTACTTTATTTCTCATGGTTCTATTCAGATTATTTGGTCAGAATTGTGCATCTTTCCAGGAATTGGTCCATTTCATCTAAGCTACCTAATTTGTTGGCATATAGTTGTTTATAGTATTCCTTTATAATCCTTTATGTATCTGTATGGTTGGAGGTAATTTCCCATCTGTCATTCTTGGTTTTTGTAAATGAGTCTCTCTCTCTCTCCCCTCTCTCTCTCTTTCTCTCTCTCCCCCCCATCAGTTTAGCTAATGGTCTATCGATATTGCCATTTATTTCAAAGAGCCAACTTTTAGTTTCATTGAGTTTCTTTATTTTTTTCTATGCTCTATTTCATTAATTTATGCTCTAATCTTATTTTCTTCCTTGTGTTTGCTTTGTGCTTTGTTTAGTCTTTTTTTTCTAGTTTTTTATGGTGGAAGTTTAGGTTATTGATTTCATATCTTCTTTACAGGCAATTTGTGGTTATAAATTCACTTAACACAGGAATTTATTGTTATAAACCTCTCTCTTCACACTGCTTTAGGAGTATTTCCTAAGTTTTGGTGTGTTGTGTTCTTGCTTTCATTCATATCAATGTATTTTCTAATTTCCTTTGTAATTTTTTCTTTCACCCACCAGTTACTTAGAACTGTATTCTTAGATTTTCATATATTCATGAATTTAAATCACATTTCCCTCCATAATTTTTAAAATTTTTATTTAATTATGGGTAGAGAACATATTTGGTGTGATTTTAGTGCTTTTACATTTATTGGTGCTTTTTTTTATGGCCCAAGGCATGGGCCGTTCTGGAGAGAGCTCCATGGATGCTTGAAAAGAATCTCAATTCTGCTATGGTTTGGTGGAGTGTTCTACTGATGTCTGTGAGGCCCAGTTGATTTATAGAACTGTTCCAGTCTTCTATTTCCTTTTTGATCTTCTGCCTCCTCGTTCAATCTGTATTGAAAGTTTCCATTGAAGTCTCCAACTAACATTCTTGCCTTGCCTATTTGTCTCTTCAATTCTGTCCATTTTTGCTTCGTGTATTTTGGGGCTCTATTGGTAGGTGCAACTTGGTTTTCTTAATGTGGTGTTTTATTTTTCCTGCTTATCTTCATTATTTTTATGTTTTAGTCATGCTAAGTTTGTCATTTATATCTTAGAGTCTTGTTATCTAACGTTCTCGAACATCTAATCCTACTGTTCATCGCATCTACTGAACTCATGAATTAATTAATTTTCTCATGTTTTAAAAATTTTTATTATGAGTGAAAATTTAAAGGATTTTATCTGTAGGAAACTTATGCAGTTTGGATTGAAGTTATGTTGCTCTAAATTGATTTTTCTTTTGCATCTGTCAGAGTCTGTTACTAGACTATGACCATGTTTTGTGTATATTTGTGATATGGAGAGGACCTGCAGAAAGCTTAAATTTGGTTTCTAAAATCATATTCCATGAGACACTTGTTTCCCACTGGAAGGCCAGATGAGGAAAAGCAAACCTCCCCTTCTTTACCCTGTGCTTCTGTTTTGATATTTTCTAATCTATCCTTTTATAGAATGTGAAACCTTCTAGGAACCTAGCTTTTAGCGGAAGTTTCAGTTCTATTCCTCATCATAAGCAGGATCAAGACCTCATTTCATTTCCCCATGAAGTCATTAAAACCAATATTCTTTAGTTACCGAGACCACAAAATACCTCCAGGGCTGCTATAGGATCAGCTCAGATTTCTTGGTTTTAGTTTTCTCTTTGTTTCTGACATCTGGGAATTTCCTGTTTTGGGACTGAAACTATCCATGTGCTAGGATGCCTATAAATATTTTAGACAGCATTTTTAATGGGTTTTCAGTAATAAAAGTGAAGTGGCTTGCTTTTTTGGAAAATAAGATTGCTTTAATAAAAGAAATGTAATTCACAATGAGAGAAATAGAAAATTATCTCATCACTGTAGCAGTAATTGTGGCAGGCTGGATCCACTGATAAATATCTTTCTAGGCTCAGAGGAGCAAAGCAAAGACAGGACACAGCAAAGCTTTCTCTGCTGACAAGGAATACGCACTCTGTTCATTTCTTTCACCCTCTATAAAGCTCTGTCTGCAGAATTCAGGACTCCTGTGAAGTGGCCCAATCCTTATAGAATAAACAGTGTTTATTCTCTTTCATCACCAAGAAAACACTGAGTTTGGTCATGGACGTAGGAAAGATTTTTTTCCTTGTTCCCAGCAGAGTAACATTCGTGGCCAGCTCCTGTGATAAGCCAAAATGCTGTTCTCACCTGTGAGGAAGACATTATTGATAACAATGGTGGACATTGCTGCCTTGCTGGGCATGGATGCAGGTCTTCAGTCCCAGGTAGTCTGGATCCTATGGAATAGAGTCCAGAAGCTGGATGTGACTACTTCCGGCAGGCTTGTTACTGGTCTATGTCGGAAGAGACGTGGAACGGTTGTCTCAAAGTGATGATCGGCTGCAGACAGCTCCAGAGATAAGACACAGTGTCTTTCCCTGGGAAAAGGTCTGCTGTGGACAAGGCCACCAGACACAGACACTGACCCAAGTAATGATATTTTTAAATGTCAACAGGTTCTGGTTAGAGCCATAGTTTCCTAGGCAGCAGCTGAAGCAAAAGATTCATTAAATGGCTTGTCCAAGTGTTCTTTTTTCAGTAAGATCACTGGGTACTATAGCTCCCCAGTTTCTCAGTAAAATTAATGTATACTCCAATTCCTTTGGGGAGATCAGTTAAGAACAAAAAGGCTCTTTATCAGTTATGATAGTAACTGTAGTTGTAGCAGATACTTTTTACAGGTTAAATATGTTCATTCTGGTCCTCTTTTTTAACAATTTAAGTTTTGTCATTACAATTGGATTTTATGAAATGCTTTCTGTTTTTATTAAGGCGACTATACGGCCTTTCTCTTCTTTATTATTTACCAAACATGTGTCCCTGGAATGTAATGATCAAAATGCAATTATATCTTTTGTGTATATCTATAATAGTGTTATTAATATTTTGTTTAGTTTCTTTTCATCTAAGTCATGTATGACTTAGATGAAAATATCAGCCAAATATTTTCTGTCTTAGAATGCCCTTGTCTGAATCTGATGTCAAGCTTATGCTAGCCGTATGAAATGATCTGTGAAAACTTTTTCTTTGAAAAAGTTCTATAACTAGAAGAAAAATTAATACTGCCAGAAGTTCGTCAATTTATTAGTCTTTTCAAAGAACCAGTTGATGTAATTATTGAAATTATCCATTGTATCCTTTTCTGTTTCACTAATTCCTGCTCACATATTTTTATTTTCTTGCTATTGCTTTTATTGTTATCTTCTGATTCTTTTTCTGGTCTGTAAATTGGGTGCTTAACTCAATTATTTTCATTTTATCTTGTCTTACTTTTCTGTATGTAAGTCTTCTGCGGTAAATACTGGATTAGTGACATTTCCCAAGCATTTATACATAATTTTTTTTGGAATCAAAGAATCAATTATTAATGGATTTAGTTTTAAATGTTCCATAATGATAGTGTTTTTATTAATTTCTCCTGTTAGGCTATCGTTTCTTGCTTTGTATATTTTGAGACTTTTATTATGGGATTAAAGAGGTTAATCTCCCTTATGAAATACAGTTTTTGTCAACATGTAGTAGCCATCCATACTTCATCATTAATTTGTACCAAATATTTAAAAGATTACTACTAATTCTTCATAAACTATTCCAAAAAAGTAGAAGAGGAAGGAACATTTCTTCATTCATTTTATGAAACTAATATTACTCTGGTTCCTACACCAAAAAATCACAAGAGAACTATAGACAAATATTTCTTATGGGTATGGATATAAAAATCCACAAGGAAATACTAACAAACTGAATCCAACAATATATTGTAAGAATCATATGCTATAACTGCAGGATTGACTCCAGGAAGACAAAGCTGGTTTAACATCTAAAAATCAATTAACGTAACACATTATTTCAATATAAAAAAACAAAAATAACATGATCATCTCATTAGATGAAAAAAAAAAAAGCACTTGACAAATTCTAACACCCTTTCATGATAAAAAGGTGTTCAATGAGCAAGGAATAGAACTTCCTCAGCTGATAAAGGCCATCTACAGAAAACCCACAGCTAGATCACAGATAAAAGACTAGATGGATTTCCCCTAAGACCAAAAATAAGATAAGGATGTCCACTCTCACCACTTCTATTCAGCAATGCATAGAACATTGTAGCTAGAATAATTAGGTAAGACAGAAAAACCCCTAAAATGATCCATATTAGAAAGGAAGAGGTAAAACTATCTCTATTCACAATTACAGAAAAATCTTAGTGAATCTACTATAAAACTATTAGAACTAATAAATAAGTTCTTTCTTCTTGAAGTATATCCTGCTCTCTACTGAGTATTAGCAGCAAGTTATTTTCATTACTGTTTGTCTCAAAATTCCTTAATTTCATTTATGTACTTGAAAGACAATTCTACTGGGTATAATAATTTTCAGTTGACACTTATTTCGGCCAGAACTTTGAAAATATTATTTTAGTCTTCTGACTTTTCTTTTCCCTTAAAAAATATCAGTAGTCATTCTATTGCAACTAACCTATCTTTTCTGACTATCTCCCTATACTATTGTCTCCTGGCCTTTGTTATGAAGTTTTACTAAAATTTTCTAGATTTCTATTAGTTTACTCTGTTGAGCTTCTTTTTTTTTTTTAGTAGTTATTTTTTATTAGCTATAGAGGCTGCTTAACATATCAGATTTTTTATACTTGACTCAAACTTCCAGTTTCCAACAATATAAAACTCCAAAAAAGACCTTAGTGATAGTACCATTTAGAAATACAATTTTGCCTAGTATATATTTTTATTACAATGTTATTAGAAAATAAAATACAGTCACTGACAAATTCTGCCGTTTTACTTTTTGTTGTTATGAGAAGTATGTAGAAGAATTGCCACTCAAAAGCAATCAGATTGTTTGATCTGTAATCTCCCATATAACTTCCTATATATTCAGACACACACAATCACACACACACACACACACATTTCATAATTAACTAATTATGCATTTTTTGTTTCTCCTTATTAGTATATCATGAATCTATCTTCAGCATTTTGCAGGTAGTGGTGCTCCATATTAATATTGAATAAAATTTCACAGTATGACCAAAGTATGCTGACAAAGGTCCATAAGACCATCTCTGGGTTCAATAACTTGCTAAAAGGATATGCAGAGCTCAACATATAGTTAAACTCAGAGCAATGCCATATTTCTTCAATTTTTTTTTATTTTAATGAGAAAAGAAAGAACAAAATTTCAAAACAACATAATAATAACTAATTTAAAGATAACAATACACAATGTATTAACCATTGTTACCTTCCTGTTGCGCTTCTTAAATTTGAGGATTAGTTTTTTTCATCAATTTGGAAGGAAATCTCAGCTATTAATTTTTTGAATAATACTTTTCCTCTATTTTCTTCATAAGCTGTATCATATATTACAATTACATGTATGTTTGAACTTCTCACTTGCTACCCTGTCTTTAACTTTTCAATTTTTTCTTTATTTTTGTGCAATATTTTGAGAAATAATTTTTGTATTACCTCATTCACATTATCTCTTCAACTATATCTAGCTTTCAACTTAACATCTATGGAGTTTTAATTTCATTTTTTTATTTCTAGAAATCCTACCTGATACTATTTCAAACCAAACATCTTAATAGTCTTTTGTTACTTCCTCATGCTTTCAATATTTTCTTTTTTCACGTAAGATATTTTTAGAATATATATTTATTCTATCTCTGATGAAAATCAATATATGCTGTCTTTGCAGGTATTATGCAGTTTATTTTTCTGCTTTTTTCTTGTGGAAACATTTTTTCTTTTGTGCTTTCTGTGTCTTGATTACAAATATTCAAATGTTCTTTGGCTGTGCGCTTAAAAATTATTTTAAAATATAATATCTCATGGTTTACATATTTGGCACCATGAGCATTTCTGTAGTTATCTAGTCTAAAATAGTGCTAGAAACAGAAGTCTAATTATCCTTTTATCTAAATATGTCATTTATTTCAGGTATGCCTTCTTAAAATAGTGATTATTTGAATTTTTTCACTTATTGTATGAGATACCTTAATTCGATACATTTAATGTGTATATGATAAATTGTTATACTTCTAATATTTTATACTCCTGTTATTTTTATGTTTCTTTATTCTTCTTTGACTAATTTTGGCAATTTTGCTTCAGACTTCCTTGGTATTGTTGGGAGTGTATTTTAGAAGTTTGTATTTATTTTATTCACTGATATTTAACTTAATAATGCATATTTCTCTAAATATATTTACTCTTTTTCTGCATAAGGCAAAAGATATATTGATATATACCAACATACCCCACAGTTTCAAAGAATATTTGTCCTTTTAGATGAAGTACTTTTATTTTATATTATGCATTTTCTCTTTAAATAATTACCTTTTAAATTTACATCATTTCATAATTATATTCACCTTGATTAGACATACTTTCTAAGTTTTATTGAGTTTATCTACTCACCCCCATTAATATTTTTTATAGTGGATGCTGTGGACTGTGCCTAGATTTTCTCCATTAGATCTGAAGCACCCCTTCCTTCCACTGCCAGATTTGTTGCATTCTATAGCTGTATTTCTCCTTGGGCATTGCCCACATCCGAGGTTGCACCCTCTACCAGGAAGTAGCCTATGATACAGGGGTACAAAGTCCTGGTCCCCTTGCCACAATTTAAGACATCTTTGAAAGTCATCCTCTTAAAGCTCCTCATAGGACTGGCTAGGCTCTCTGTTGCAACTGTATCTCACTTCAACTTTTCCCTCTATGTCTGTTTTTCTGACTCTCTTACTAGCCTTATTCTCAAAAGCACTTTTCAATAAACTACTTGCGTGCAAATCTCCACCTCAGAGCTACAACACCAGGGATGTCCCTGTGGTATTCAGCATCCTGAGCGAATCCTGTCTATCTAACAATTTGATTAAAATTTGTATCACCAGGTTCACAGGCTCCTGTGAGGTCTAGTGAGCTGTTAATGCAGATTTAGACTCGTGGGTAAAGAAGAAACATTACATCTTCGCTCTCGGATCAGTGCGAGCGAAGACTCTCTATCGTGTCTAGGTGCTTTTGTTCCAGTTCAGGTCCAGGAACCATCACTTCCTGGTCTTTATTAGAGGTCTACCTATTATCAAATGCACAGTTCCTGACTATGTCTAGCCAGGAGAAAAATTTATGATTTAGTTTTCATTCATAAAGCCATGCCTCTTTCAAAGCTGTTTGTCTTGAGACAATGCAGATCTTCTTGACTTTGAAGCTCCTTAACTCCTTTATGGAAGGCTGGTTGGTTCATTACTCCTGATGCTACAGCATCCAAAGATGCTTCTAAATACTGTTTTCTAAGGATTCTCAAAGGCTTTTACTGTCCTTTGTTTTCACTGCCTGAAATGAAAATCTTCCTTAGAATGTGAAGGAAAATGTGAATGATAATTCTTTTCCTGCTCACATTAAGTTTACACCTTTGGAATTTGTTATGGCTTGTGCCTAGATGTCCCCTCAAAGCCTCATGCAGTCATGGGGCTTTTTCAGAGGTGGCTGAATCTAGAGTGTGTGATGCTGGGATTAAGAGTGTGTGATTAGTGAATCAGTCCACTGATTGGTTTGGCATAGTTCTGGCTAGGATTAAGGGCATGAGTGCTTCACCCACCCTAGGGCAGGTAGCAAGCATATAATACAAGGGACAGAAAGAGTCTTCTCTCCCTCCCTTGTTGCTTTTGCTATCTCGTGGGTGCCATGAACTGTTCTCCTCCATGATGACCTTCTGCCAAGACAACCTGCCTTAGAGCCAGCTGGTTATGGACTGAAACCTCTACAGATTGTGAGCCAAGCAAACCTTTCCTCCTTTAACTTTGGGTGTTGGGTATTTTGTCTCAGCAACTAGAGAAAAGTAACCAGCACAGAATTTTATGGCATAAATGGAGAATAACACATCGTCCAACCATGTCTTCTCTTGAACTTTTTGTGTTAGAATCATTGTGTTCCTTAAAAGAACTCTCAGTGTCCTCTCAGCACGCAGAGTGTCTGTCCTGCATCCAGCAAAATTGAAGGCTGATGCAGAGCACAGCGTGATACTAGAGGCAAGAGAGGACACTGGAAAGGCATTTCAACATGGAAGAGGTTGGCCTGGTCACTCCTAGAGGAATGCGTGAGATGGGCAGAACCTGCACAGGGGTGGCACTGACTATCCTGGTGATGAGCGTGTAGGGTACACAACCACTGCCTTCATCCCACTACTTTTTGGTGCAGTAGCTTGGAGGCAGCAGCTTGTGAGCAACAACCCACAGTCACCCACACATAGCCAAGCCCAAGGGTCAGTGGTTGTCCAGAGACCTGAAGGCATTGTGTGTGTGATGGAAGTGAACATCACCAGAAGTCAGTGTGGCAGCACAAGTCTGGTGGTTCAATTTCATGCCACTCTTTGAAAGAAATGATGCATTGGACAGTGGAAGAGGTCTGCTCACCAACTCATACTCTTGGATCCAGGACCTGGCCCCAGAGCCCTAGGACAACTTCATAGGCATCAGTGCCTGGTGGACTTTGCAGCTGCAGCTTGCCAAGAAGACATCTTCCGGGGAAATTCTGGTATTGCCTTAAGGTTATTTAGTGGGGGTTTCCTTCACTGCATGGCTTGTTCTCAGTTCTGAACTCAGTTTCCATGAGCTCAGAGGATCTACAGATGGGAAGTTTTGCAGAAGAATCTGGTCTACCTTCACTTTCCAGGAAGGCTTTTTCTTAATTTGTGCTTGATTCTTCCATTTGGTCTTATCTGTGATTAAAATTATCAAATTTCCACAATGATCTCTCCATTTTTTTTCTTTTTCTCCTTTCTTCATTCCTTAATTCCTTTCTTCCTTCCTCCCTCCTTCTTCTTTCTTGTTCTCCTCCCCTCCCCCTCTCAATATTGGGATTGAACTCAAGACCTGAAGCATGCTAGGCAAGCACTCTATCACTAAGCTACATCCCTTTCCCTTCCCTTCTCTTCCCTATTATGAGGGTATTTTTTGCTTACTGTTTCTTCTTTAACACTTAACAGGGAGTTAAATTTGTAGGCTTAAATGATAATTAATTACTGTTGTTTCTCATACTTTTGAAGAACACATTCTAGTTATGTCCCTTTTCCCATTTTTAAGAAATTCTGTAGGGTTTACCACCCTATAGAGTTTGATTGACTTCAAACATTAGCAGAAAATCTGCCCTTAGATGCTCATTTCCTATGCTGTCTTCAGAGTAATGTAGATGTCTTTTATACTGGGGATACCCAGACTGGCAGTTGGTCTGTGCATCTCTGAGTTTTGGGGTTCATCTTTATGCTCATCACCACACTGGAACATCTGCTCATCTAGAACTCTAAGGTTGGTTGAGATTCTCATTCACCAACTTGCTCAGGGTATAGCTTTGAATATACTTCTTTAAATGTACTTCTTCTCTTTCTCCTTCTCCTTTTTTTTTTTTTTTCTGCCATGGAAAAGTCCATGTAGAATTTTAAAAAATTTCTCTCATGCAATGCAGCAACGTCTTTGGCAACCCTCCAATCCCTGACATCCTCAGAGCTTAGACAGGCCTTGTAGGATGAAATAACTTATTGAATGGCAGGTACACTGGTCATAGGAAAGTTGGTTGGGTCTCAGGCCTCTGACCACAGAATGGCCCATATAACTTCCCTCCAGGCATCCTTCTGCTTTGGGGAACTGGCTCTTCTCTGGAGAAGGGTCTCTCTGTGGTTTCTGAGCCTTTCTCAGGAGGCAGAGTCAGTCCAAACACAGTCCTCCTTTCTTAGCTCTGCCTGAACCTCTGGCCCAACAAACTCCTGCAGAAGATTGGAGCAGACAGCCCAAGTATGCCCATAAGCCACTGTGGCTCATGGCTGTGCTTGATCATAAACTCCTAACACTATTTCTCTTTATTTTTTCAAGTCCTTGGACATTAAAAAAAAAAAAAAGAACTGCCTCTGAACTTCTTATCATTGTACACTATTTTACCATCTTGATTTAACATTGAATGGAACCTGCATGGGTTTTTGTCCACTGAGCTACCACTGGGACTGCCTAGGTTAAAAGGATTCTCTAAGGCTGTCCTGTCTGTGAAGCAAGGGTAATTAGTCAGTGTTACGGCTTGTACCCAGATGTCCCCCCAAAGCCTCCTGCACTCATAGTTGGGGCTTTTCGGAGCTTGCTTGATCTAGGGTGTGTGATCCTGGGATTAAGGGTGTGTGGTACTGAATTCATCCACTAATTGGTTTGTCATAGTTCTATGTGTGGGTAATGGTAAGCCTCACCCTGGGTGTGGGTGACACTACCCAAAAAGCTTGTAGCCTGGATAGGATAAAGGAAAAGGGAGGCTTCACTGCTTGTTGCTTGCTGCTTCCTGCTTGCCTTGCCATGGGCTACTTCTCCTCTGCCATGCTGCCCTCCCTCGGAGCCAGTCAACTATGGGCTGAAACCTCTACAAACTGTGAGCTAAAATAATACTTTTCTCCTTACCTTGTAGATGTCAGGCATTTTGTCCCAACAATAGGAAAAGTAACTAAGACTGTCAGAAATGCAGGCAGGTGTGATGTTATGGTCAGTCAGCAGTCACCTGTGTCTCAGGTCGTGTGACTGGGACTGTACAGTTCTGCAGGTGGAGCCCCTCCTTAGTGTGCAGGAGTCACAACTGGCTCCACAGGAGTCATTCCAACCTCACCCATCTCTGTGAGTAAACTTACACCCTAGAATACCTCCAGGGTATTAAAACTACAACTCCTTTTTAGTGGCTATATCATATTCCATTTCATAGAAGTACCATGAATAAATTTTGTATTTTCTGGTTGTTAAATAATAAGGTCCTTGCCTTCTTCTCCCTTACCCTCTTGTTCCATCTCCTTTTGGTCTTTCTTTCTCTCCGGTTTTAGTATTTTTTTTTTATATGCGGGTACCGGAAGTCGAACTCAGGACCTTGCTCTTGCCAGGCAGGTGCTTATGCCGCTGAGCTATAGCACCGGCCTCAGTTTTAGTATTTTAAACAGTTATGAGTGCCATTTTTTACACATCCTTGATTATGTCCTTAGTATAAATTCATAGCAATAAAAATGTTAGATAATACTAATGAAAATTCTATGGTATAATTCACCAAATTATTCTTTACATAGCTAGCTAGATTAATTTATATATTGCCTATAGTGCTTAAGAGTTCATTGTGCTAAAGTTGGATTATTAACTTTACCCATCTGTGCACATGCATGTGTATGTAATTTGCTAGAAAACTATCCATAAACTTATTTCTTTAGTTTATATTTCTTTATAACAAAGCATTTAACATTTAAAATGATTTTTCTTATCTTCTGTGTCATGAATATTCATGTCCTTTGTTTTTACTATTCTTATATTCATTTTTTGCTTATCAGTTAACTTGGAAGAGATGCCATATACTCATGCTATTGCTCCTTTGTCCTTTTCTATGATTTTCTTCATATATTTTTTTGACATGACAAATCTTAATTCTGAGAGCATTAAGTTCATTCCTCAATTTATTAAAGAAAAGTTATTTGGGATAAAGCAGTGATAAGGGGGGCAATGACCTCCATTGTAGGTCTTAATTTCTAGTGAAGAGTGGGGAGTCACACAATCAACAAATAAAATATGTAAAATGTCAGAGAACAGTAAATACTAAGAAGCCGAACGAAGCAGTAGAAGGGTGTAGAGAGAGCCTGCAGCGCTGCTTGCATCTGGGCAGCCAGGAGGGCTGGCGCTTTGAGCTGCTGGAGTGTCTGGACAGGCGTTTCAGGCTTTGGTGCTTCTGTGGAAACAGTGAAGATGGAAGAAAGCTCGCATGAGAAGGCACCAGGTGCCCACTGGAGGTGGGGTGAGGCAGGTGTACTGGAGGCTGTTCTCAACTGTCCAGAAGAGCTACCTGAAAATTTTTGAGGAATTGTGCAATCTAGTAGTTAAACATAGCCATTATCAAATTTAAGATTATGTAAACCTAAGACAAAGTACATTGTTTTAATAATGAAAGTAATCAATACTCGACTTTTCTCACTTTTTAATTTTTTTAGTACACTTAACTACTGTCTCTGCTTTTGAGGTTAATTAGATCTATTTGATCTGTTTGGTGGAAACAAACCTGTGCTATGGTGTGTTTCTTCACAATTCTGTATCCTGTGGATAGAATGTTGGTAGCTTGAAGTCAGCCATGATGAGAATATTTAAATTATAGAAATCATCAAATTCTACAAATCCGTGGCTCCTTTTATTGTTTTGTTAATTATCTAGGCTTAAAGTGATGAAGAATATGTTAATAAAACAGATTAAATTAGAAGTATTGCATATCTGCAGCACTTACACTGAATAGCACAAAATTGAGGAAATTATCTTCTAAACATTATTTTCCAATTCAGCAAAATCTTGTTTGCATTGCTGATGAACAAGGAAGTTAAGTGTATGTTTTCATTGTTTCACTCTCTTCCTATTCATTAATATTAAGAAATATATCTACCAACATTCATTTTAGAACTATACTCATTAACTGAAGCCATAGGTTAGCTAAGGTTACAAGAGTCTGGCAAGATGCGATGCAAGCATCTGTGAGAATCCATTAGCTATATGGTGTGAAAAATATTCTTTATTTCTACTTGCTAATTGTTACACACCCTTTGTATCAGTAAGACTTGTAGCTAACTTATGTGTGTGTATAAGGTCATATTCTTTTTTTTTTTTTTTTATATGTGGGTACCAGGAGTCGAACTCAGGACCTCACGCTTGCCAGGCAGGCACTTATGCCGCTGAGCTATATCACCGGTCCTGGTCATACTCTTTTAAACAATTGATCATATAACGGGCATAGCCTTGGGAAGGCTAGAACATATGGAGATTTTTTTGGATCAGGGTAAGGAATCTGGACAGTCCAAGTGTGATTGGAAATTATTGGTGGATTGTAAGCAGAGAGGGTATAGCCAGGGTTATAAGAATCATTCTGAATGCCTTCAGGTCAGAGGGGTGGCAGGCAGGCCACTGAAGATGCCTTTGCAGGGGCCAAATTGGAATGACAAGGCTGGCTGAGGATGTGGCACCAGAGGTGGTGAGAAGTGGCTGTATTTAAGGTATAGCTTGAAGGTATTTCCATAGGGCTTTCCAAACAGAAAGAGAGAGCTCAAAAATGTCTCCATAGGACTATTTTGAATTTTAAATCAACTTTTTCAATAAAATGTAAACATTATACATATTTAAGGGGTACCATATGATGTCTTGATACATGTATACATTGTATAATATTTAAATCAAGTGAAGTATATTCATCTTCTCAAACATTTATTATTTCGCTATGGAGAAAATCTTCAAAATCCTTTGTACTAGTTTTTGGAATATACACTACATTATCAATGTCTATAGTTATCCTACAGGGCAATAGCATGCCAGAACATTTGCTCCTATCTATCTGTAAGTCAGTATCCACTGTCCAACCTTTCGCCATTCCTCTCTCATCTTACTCTCCCAGCCTCTGCAATCCTTCTCTCTACTTCTATGAGATCCCCCTTTTAGATTCCACGTATGAATAAGATCATGTGGTACTTGCCTTTCTGTAGTTGGCTTACTTCACTCAACATAATGATTTTCAGATCCATGTTGTCACAAATGGCAAGTTTCCATTCATTTTTTATGGCTGGTCAATATTCCACAGAGTATATGTACTATGTTTTATTTATCCATTCTGCACTCCCGTGTTTATCACATCATGATTCACAATAGAAAGAAATGGAAACAACTCAGGTGTCCAGCCTGGTGTCCAGCCTAGTGACCGTCATCTGTAGGGCTTTTGATAAGAGCAATGATAAGGATGGAGGTACCCGTTTTTGAGATTGTTATGGGTTCAAACTCATAATAGAAAGCCAGGCAGCCAATCTAGAAGTTTGATGAGCCTTTACTGAGCCAGTGACTGAACTGCAAGTCCACGCAGGGAGATCACAGATCAGTGCCGGGTCTGTTTAAAACAGAGAATTTTTAAATTTTAAATTGCTTTAGCAAAAACCACATCCGATTGGAACAGAAATCAACTATTCTCGAAACAGTGAATAATGGTTACGGTACATTGGCTTTTGCATAAGGAACTTACAGAGGTACCTAGCTATTACAAAAGAATAGAACAGCAAGTTTTGTGTGTTTTTTTTTTTTTTTTTTCCACTTTTGGCTAAGTATGACCATTTTGGCCTGATTTTCTTCTCTCTGCTTCAACCCAGTGGACAAGTACAAGCATATGTAATGTTACAGATGACTGAATCCAAAATTATTTACAGAGGACAAGCTTTTCTGTGTATTTCAACACAAAGTGTACAAAAATGTGCTAACTTTACTACCTTGTCATGCACTGGCAACCTCTAACATTTAGGGACTAGATGTTGATTTATTTGACCATTATATACACTTCCTCAATGGTATTTTTCTATTGTCTAGTAACTATGTAGCTGGTAACTATAAAGCTAGTAACTATGCAGCTATGGGAGCCATCACAGAGATTAGCAGCCTTCCAGAGGAGATTTGGTGGGGGAAATTAAGGGCTTGCTTTTGGGTGTGTGACACTCATGATGTTTCAGGGCCATCTAGGGAGGAGGGGCCAAACAGGCAAATTGGCATGGTGAGCTGGAGTGCCAGGGGTAATAGGTGCTGAAAGTAAATGGTCATGCGTTTTCAAAAGTACAGAGAAGGTACTGTGCTTGTAACCACAGAGTCAAAGGAGATCATTGAGGGATAGAGTAACAGACAGGACCAAGTGTCAGGGTGGAGCCTCAAAAGGAGCCATGGTGTGGCTCAACTCTTAGATACTGCAGGCCTCAAGGGGACACGGGAAAGAGGAACTGAGAATGCATGTAAGTCTTCGTTCTCTTATGTGAATTGTCTCCGGCGTGTGCCTTTTCCAACTATTCCTGCACCGTCAGTAAATCATTTTAATTGCTAGAGTTTTACAACAGATTTTAATATGAAGCAGAGTAAGCCTCTGTCACTAGTCGCTGTAATTTTCTTAGCTAGTCTTCTGTGTTTATTTCCCAATATATGCTTCTAGACAGTGGTGTTTGTGTTAAACCAATTTGATAGCTACATTTTAAATCATTTATGATTTAATTGATATTTTTATGATATTAAGTCATACATTCTAAGGAAATATTTTCTCACCATTTATTAAAACATACTTTATGTGCTTTTGTAAAGCTTTAAGATCTTCTTTATAAAGGCCCCAAATAATTTTATGTGTTACATTTATTCCTGCATATCTATTTTTTCTATTGTAAATTGAATACTTTCTTGCCATTGTTTTTCTAGCCTATTATTGTTAGCATATAGGGAAGTTATTCATTTTTGTGTACCCAATTTTTATCCAGCCAACTTAGTTAATGCTTCTATTCATTATGAAGGATCTTTAGTTCATCGGAGCTTACCAGATGATAATCACGATAATCATTCATATAATAATGCTAGATCTTATTTTCAAATATTCATAGCATTTATTTTCAGAGTGTAGATAATTAACTGGGCTAAAAGCAGACATCTTTTATTTTCTGTGAATTTTATGGGGAAACACTCCTTTTTTAAAAAATTATTTATTCTTTTTGGTTGATTTTTTTGAGTCAGGGTCTCACTATGTAGTTCAGGCTGGTCTTGAACTCACGGCAACCCTCCTGCCTCAGCCTCCTGAGTACTGGGATTACAGGCATGCTCCACCATGCCTGGCAGGAAACGCGCCCTTACGTCAGTGTTAACTATGCTGTTACCGGTAGCTACTTTTTTTGAGATTAGTTGTTCTCAAACTTCAGTGTTCATAAGAATTAGTTATAGTTTTGTTTAAAATATAGAATCTGGGTATTTTTTTCCAGAATCTGGAGATCTAGGATGAGGCTCATGATTGTACATTTTTGGCAAACAATTTATTTCATTCCATGATATTTAGGCCACTCTGTCTAAGGGATACATGCACGGTCAAAATAACTTTCTTCTATGCATAATTGAATTTTATCAGAAACTTTTTAAGTCCTTCATCAAATGTGAATTTTATCCTTTAGTTAAATAACATTGCAGGCTAATTTTGAAAGAAATTCTATTAAATTGTTAAAATAGTCCTTTTAATTGTGCTTAAAATACTTCCTAACATCTATACTGAAAAGGAAGCTTGGTTTAGAGTTTATTTTGGAGGTTACTTTTGTCAGGAAGTTTTTCATAAGTAGGCTTATTCTGGCTTCTTGAAATGAATCAGAAATCTTTTGTCTATCTAGCCCTGATTTAATATATACTATATATTATTTATATGCATAAGTAATGTATACACGTGTACATACATAAACACTCACAGAACATCGAAGTTTTCTGTCTCAAAGTTTGAAATCCCTTTGCCTATAAAACTCTCTGGGCTTGATTTTATTATTGCAGGTATTCAACTGAACTTTCCTAGGCCCCCTAAGTTATTTATCTAGTTAGGTTTTGAGTCAGTTTTGATTTATATTTTCTAGAAAATTATTGTTTTATGCTAGCCTTTGGAAACTTGTGTCCAGAACTTTACGTAGGATTTTTTAAAAATCCCCATGCTCTTTGGCTATACACTTTTATTATTCTTAATTTTTTGTATTCCTGATTGTTTTATTTATGAGGTGTATAATCAGCTTATAGAAATTCATATCAGTTCTACAGATTTGTTTTATAATTTATTAATTTCTATTTAGCTTTAGCAGTTATTTTTCTTATTAAAGATGTGTCTTTTTAATCCTTTAGCTAAAAGTGGGGGTTTAGTTATTTTCATTCATTTTTGTTTAAGGCTCAAAGTATTCAAACTTCATTAGATTTTCTTTGAGATTACTTTTGTACTCATCCAATTTATATGAACCTAGAGACCTCTTATTATTGTTTTCTAAGTCATATACAAGTGAAAATATTATTTCTCCTTCAATGTAAGATTTATTTAAGAGTAGATTTTTAAATCATTTGTAGTGGCTGGGACATTTCAATATATATTATGGAATTAATTTTTAATGTAAGCACAATGGCATGCACAATTTTTTATCCAGTTTTTTTTTGTGGATTTATACAAGGTGTGATAATAAAATAGGTGAATGATTAAACTTTAAAAATCATTACAATAAAAGACACATTACCATTAGTACCCCTCAAAACACCCCCTCTCATTTTGAGTACACTCATCCCATCACTCTTGCCACTCCCTGAAGTAGTTCTGGAAATCCTCTTTCGTGAGTGTCTTTAGTTGCACTGTCATGGTTGCATTGATGTCCTGAATTGATTCAGAATGCTTATCTTTCAGTGTCATTTTGACTTTGGGAAAGAGCCAGAAGTCCAGTGGTGCCAGATTCATGGAATAAGGTGCATGAGGACATGTCAGAATGGTTTTACAAGTCTGCTTCTCCTGTGGATGTCACCTGGCAGCAGCATTCACTGCATTATTTATCACACCTTGTAAAGATACTCACCAAAGAGGACTGCCAGAACTGCTTCAGAAAGAGGCAAGAATGATAAGTGTGTTTGAAGCAAAGTGGAGTATTTTGAAAGGGATTAATAACAACACTCCTTTTACTGTAGTAAATATTAAAAAAAAAGAACTGAAGGAAAAAATGATGAAAATAGAGCTTTTGCAAATGGGAAGGGAACCATGATTTGGAAGAATGCAGGGTAGGGGATGAAAAAAAAGAGAATTAAGATGTATTATGTACATGTACAAATGCCCAACAATAAATGTAATCATTTTGAACTGCAAAGATGTACTAATAATTTTAAGAAATCCCCAGAAAACAGACAAAAAAACTAAGAAATTAAAAAAAGAAATGTTTTTAATTTACACATTCACTGTATGTTTTGATTACTCCTTGTATACATGATCAGAATTTTGTTAGTGTGGCATGAATCACAGGAAACAATTGTATAGTCTTTTTTTCTTAGAGAACAGATTTCAAAGTCTATGGATGCATACACATATGTATAGGTGCATATGCATAACTATATATGCAATTAATGCTCTCTTATAATATATTATTTACATCAACATTATTTCCTTGCTGCTTATTTGATATACCCACTATCTATAAAAGTATGTTCAAATTTCCCACTGGAATTGTGCTTTTGTAAATTTATTCTACTAAAGTTACATTTCAATAGGTTTTGCTCTATGTATTTTAATGCAGTATTTTTCAGTACACAAAGTCCACTTACAATTCTGGAATTCTTAATTTGCTTTTTCCTTATTTGTTAAGAGTAGAGCTTTTCCAATAAATCCTTCAGGATATTTGCAGAGCTAGGATATCTTTCTTTAGCTTTTACACTTGAAAGATAAATTGGCTATGCATACCATTATTGGATTACAAATTTCTTTCCATCTAAATTTTAGATATTAATGATTTTTAAAATTTTTTCACGTCTTCAGATCATGTTAATTCAAGTGGGCTATTCCCTACCAGAATGGCTTTCTTCTATTGCAGCTCACTTCTGTTTTTTTTTTACTTGTGGAGATGATTTCACATGAAAGTTAGAAGTGTAGAGCTTGGAGTAAGTTTTTTATGTTTAAATCCTGGTTAAGTCACTTGATATTTGAGCAATTGTGAGTAACCACTTATCTAATTTTGTGCCTCTGATTTTTGCCCACCAAGTGGTGATAATATGAACATTCTCTTTAATGGACTGATGTATGTGTGTACATGTGGATTTGTACATGCGCACATGTGTATTCATGTATGTGTGTGGACTGTGCAATGTATGGAATGTGTTTATGCATGTTCAAGAGTACAGACATGCATTCACATGGGTCGCATATGTGGATATAGCCCTGTGGGGTGTGTGTGTGTCTGTGGGTTTCATGCTGCCTTGAAATTGCCTGTTGGAAAGCAAAAGACAACATGAACATAGTTGCTGAAAGGCCTCTAAAGGGATCAATTTTTTGATGCTGATGACCAATACAGACTGTTTAGCTAAAGCCTCCTCTTCCTTGTTTATTCCTCTCTTCAGTGATTTTATTGTTGTCTGCTTATTTTAATTTTACTAATTCAAAAGGAAGTTATCTCCTCTGTCTCTACTATCACTTCCCTCACCATCTCTTGCCTCCATTAACACAAAGCCTTACTGACTCGCTGCTGTGCCTCTGCGCTTGCTCAGCCCCAGGCAGACAGCCCAGGGAGCGCACAGGGCATCTCTGTGCAGTCCCCTCTCCCCATCTCCTTGTCTGTGCCCAGTGTGTTCCACTGACATCTCTTTCATTGTACTGACCACATCTGATTCCTCATTGGTCATCCGTCCCATCCTAGACTGCAAGTTCCCAAGGGATGAAATAGTGTTTTATTCAACTTAAACTTCCTTTCACCTACCACAGTACTTGGCACATAGTCAGCACCTACTGAAATTTAATGGGTAATTTAAGGAAGGGATGCTGTTCGTGCGATCGAAATCAGATTGGCCTCAAACCTTACTGTTCCTCATCTTCTCTGTCTCCAAGTCTGCTAGCTGACTTCCTCATCGTGAGTTAGCCAGACCAGGTGAAGAAACTGGGAATCCAACAGTGTACATGGTTTGCTAAATTCCACAATACGAGTAAGTAGAAAAGGGGGAATACTTTGGGCTTCTAATCTGGAGTCCAAGGACAGTTCATAAAATGTTCAGCCCCACTGCTGAGCAGGTTGGTGTTAAAAGCTGGGTTTGAGGTCCTGGTGCTCAGGTGCCGGTGGCAGTATCTGCTGCTTTCCCTCCCCATTCAGGAAGAGATCTGCCAGGTTCCGGCAGGGAGGGAGACACTCCTGAGCATTTTTAAGAGAAACTGGGTGGAGGTGATGGGAGTCTCTGTTATAATGAGCAGTGGGCTGCTCTGGGGAGGGTTAAAGGTTATTTCCCAGATGGTTCCACTGCAAATTCCAACTCACTCACATAATTCAGGTAACTTGACAAGCCCAGTCAGACTAGAGCAATTACAGTCCATGGATGTCCCTTAGGAGAGCTTTAACAGCGCCACTCGGTGAAGATTACTCTAGGAGCTCTTTATTATGCCACCTCCGAGTCCTGGGGAGGGATGGGCTTTGTGTCCTGGGCTCAAGAAATAGTCTGCTCCCTCTATCTGTGAGCCAGAAACAATTCTTGGCTCTCGTTTAATAATAATATTAATATTAATAATAATGATGAATTAGAACAGATTAACTTTACCAGAAACTGTATTTGGCTCCAATCCTGTGTTGAATTCAGATTCTCTTTAAGTTACCTTCAAACTGCTAAAGATATTCAAATAATTAGCTTTTGGGGGCGGTAGAAGGGCAGGGTGGAGAATTAATGACTTACAACATAATGAAAACTCACATTTGAGGAGTACTTTGCTGTGATACATATTAATTGTTTTCATTCTCAGAACAGCCCACGAAGTAGATTAGAACATTGAAGACACAGGACACAGTGACAGAGTCCTAAACATTGTCTCTGGATATTAGCTTAGATTTGAACCCCAGCTCTTCTCCATTGTATCTGTGACTGGTGATTAGTTATTCAACTACATAGAGCCACGATGTCATCTTCTGTGAAATAGGAATGATAACAAAGTTACAGCTGGAAGGAGGCCATGGCTAATTTGTGATAAACATTCAGTGAATGATAACAACAGATTAAGTATCTCTAATCTAAAATCTGAAATTTGAAAGGCTCCCAAATCCCAAACTTTGTTTCATATTTTAGAGCATTTCAGGTTTTGAATTTTCTGATTAGGGATACTCAAGTGGTAAAGTCTATGTAAATATTCCAAAATTCAAAACCCTACCACTTCTGGTCCCAATTATTTTGAGTAAGGAATATTCAACCAGTGTTACTATGGGTGACACGCCCTAGGTCACATAATAGTAAGTGGTGGAAGTAGGATTTGAACTGGATTTTTTTATTCCCAGTTTATTAGCTCACATACCTAATAGGAATCATTTAATGTCAGCATTTTACCTCATCTCCTATTTTTCTAAATTTTCACTCATTCATCAAACATTTATTGATGATTTCTACGTTGGGAAGGCACAAATCTGTTCTCAAAAAGGGTGTGCTGTCCTCTCACAGGATCTGTGACTGAGGCTTGCCTGGGACACAGCGGATACACTGAGTGTGTCCTGACCACATGAATGAGTTGTAGCTATATTGGTCCAGGCACAGAGAGTGAAACCAGAACTGGGTTTTGAAGGCTGAGTGTTTTCCCGTTGGAAGGGATGAAGGGTAAGAATGGTAGGTAGGGGTTGCAGAAGTGGGGATATGGTGTTAAGTGCATGGCTGGCTGTCATATGGTACAGCTCTCTGGGGCACAGAAAGAGGGGGAAGCATGAAAGATGCAAGCCTGGAAGAATAGATGCAGATCAGATGATGGACATTCTGTTACAAGGCTCGCATTTTCCTCCATGGGGACTAGAGAGCCATCAAATGGATTTTAATAGAGCAGCTCCAGTCAAATTAACGTTTCAGCAGGTTTTAAAGGGAACAATGTGAAAGTTAAATCAAAGGGTGGGTAAACCAGCCTAGGGAAAGGGGTGAGAGGCCATATTCCAAGCAGAGCATGATGGACCACAGGGCTGGGACTGTCAGGCCCCACTGAGGGATGTGTCCTCACAGGGAAGGAGAATAAGGGGAAAAGAGGCCAGGGGCCACAGGTGGTGAATGAAGGGCAAGGAATTTAGGCTATCGTGAGTAGGAGAGTTCTTAGTCATCGTAAAGCCCAGACTGGGGTCAGGCGTGTCCTGTAGGCTGAGGTGTGGGTAAATGACATTGTATTCAGTGAGGAAAAGAAGGGGCTTTGAAATTAGAGGTTTTATTGACAGGGACATTGAAAATATCTGGCCAGTGGTGAACTTGAAGTGACTCAAAGTGAAAGTCAGGTGTCAATATTTTAGTACTTTAGTGATGGTCAGGCCAGTAGGCAGTACAAAGAGACAGAAGTTTCCAATCCCATCTCTGGATCCAAGGAGTGTTGGTAGTGGGAGGATGAGGCCCCTGTCCTTGGGAAAACTTCCAGGAAGCTGTATCCTTGCAAGAAGCTAGAAGTGTAGGCAGAGACTCAGATTTAGATGAAGTAGAAAATGAGAGAATGACTAAGAAGACGTTGAAGTATAGGATATTTTTAATAATAAACTTGAGACTCTGGTGGAACCCCCAGAAAAGCTAAAGGGAAGCCAGTAGTTAGAGCAGAAAGGGGACATGCCCCTATTTATTTTTTGCTGTGGCCCTTGCCCTACTTTAATGCTGTTGCATTTGATCAACTTCACCTACCTTTTTGAAACTCTTTCCTCTTGTTGTCTCCCTAGTGCTACTCTTTCTCAGTTTATTGTCTGTCCTTAGGCTGAGTCTCATTTATTTTCATTCACCGGAAGCACTTTGTTCTCTATCACACAAAGTATTATTCTCCTTAATAATTTCATACAACTTTGGATCCCTTTGGTTGGACTTTATTGGCATTTCCCACAGAGGACTTTGCAGAATCAAAGCTCCTGGAAGCACTTGGGAAGGTTTCCATGACCAGATGAGCCTAGAAAGATGAAATACCATATCCCCGTCTTGAGGAATCATTTACACTCAAGAGTATTAAAGGAACCAACAATTCCTAAAGTGAAAATTTAAAACACTTAGCTTTGTTTAATTCAGCATTTTGCCCCAATTTTTGGAAAATAGAAATTCTTTTTCTAGATCATTTCAATGAAGAGCCAAGAGAATTAACATTCTGTGAGAAATTATTTAAGCAATGGAAAACAACATTGCTTTAAAGTAGGTCTTGCCTTTATCAAAAATGCATAAGACATTTTTAGAAATCACACTTCAGAAGAATAAAAGTAATAAACATAAACCCAATTATCAAATATAATATGAAGATGAGGTTGGCAGTCTGCACGAGGTTATTGATGCTCAGTGACAGCTGGGAACGTAAGCTTCTAAGTCTCTTCTAGTAGTCTGTGACTGAGAGGTACGGCATGCTCCAAAGTTTAAGAAAACGTGAAAAGAGAAGAATTTCAACATTTGAAAAAATTTGCACCCATTAACTTGATCTCTTAGGATGGAAGAAACAGAAGATCATTGTTTGATGTCAGTGGTAGGTTTCTTGATCTGGCTGGAGAATTACAAATTCATCAGGTGCTTTATTGAGACAGCAAGTATGTACACTCAAATGCAGGCTGGACCACACTCCGATACTCCCCAAATGCTCACCGTGATCTTGCCCTTTGGTTGTCTCTATTTTCAGAGGACTCAGATATGTGAGAGTCTGTTAATACAGATCTGTGACTGGCTCCTGATAGCCCCTGCTGACTCAGCTGGTCTGTAGCTCTCCATCCCCATGATGCTGCTGTTCACCCAGTACTGAAAGTCAGAGTGGTAAATGAAGCTCTCCTGTTAGATGTTAATCTCCTGTTAGATTTTCAGAGTCTCAAGTGAGATCTTTCTGTATTTCACGTAGTCAGCAGTTACACTGTGTATTCAGTTTATGCCCAAATTGACGTATTTCTTCTGGGCTGTGGAAAAAATATTTGGACAGGGCCATTCAAAATTTCTCAAATTGTATAAAGTATGCCAGTGGTTCCAAAGCTGGTGGCTCCAGATGCTTTAGTCCAAGTGAGGTAAAGCTGAAGGTCTACTACTTATTTCTAAGTTTGAAAGGCCAAATGATCAATCATACACTAGCGGGTTAAGAAGCTCCATCTGAGTCTTCCATAAAGACTGCTACTAAGGTCACATTTTTGATTTGATATCTCCAAAGCTGCAAATGAATAACAATGATAAACTATAAAGGGAGAGAAAGGACACCAAAGGCTCAAATACAAGATAAACCTCCATGTGGGCCTCATATGAAACAAAAAGGTGGTGAAATGAGCAAAGCTAAAGGCATGTGCCTGCCCAAAGTAGAGAGAGAAATTCCTGTGTTGAAGCTAAAGACACTGATCTCATAGATGTAGAGAGCAGAATAGTTTCACCAGAGGCTAAGAGGGACAGGGGCAGGAAAGACAGAAGGAGGTTTGATAATAGGTACTACATATGGTTAGAAAAGAGGAATAAATTCTAGTGTTCTGTAACACAGAAGAATGACAATAGTTTACAACTATTTCATATATATTCCAAAATAGCAAGAAGGAAAGCTTTGAATATTCCCAATGTAAATAAGTGATAAATGTTTGAGGTGATAGATGTGTCAATTACCCTTATTTGATCATTACACATTGTGTACATATATTAAAATATCATATTGGGTCCCATTAATACATAGAATTAATGTGTATCAATCAAAATAATAAAAAGGAGAGCAAGAGAGTGCTTCTAGGTGTAAGTAGTCTATTGGGCAATAAAGCTAAGGGGCCCCAGGTGAGATGAGAGCCAGAAGAAAGCCTAATCACTTGAAGTGAGGGGCTGGGAAAGAAGATCCCAGCTCATGAAAAATCCTGAAGAAAAACTGTCTAGAATTCATTGTCTGAAGTGATGGTTTCACCAGCCTGTAATCCTGACCAGTAAGGGTTTATCTAGACTCAGCCTTTTGTGCCAAAATATCAGCCCATCCACTACCCTTGTGAGGGACTCCAAGCTGTCAATGCAAGATCAGTGTGGCTGGCTTATTTCTACTCCTCCTGTGATGTCAGGCAGAAAACTGCTGGACAGGGTGAAAAGGTACAGAGACATGAGAGAGAAACAAAATAAGCAAATAACTCAAAGATGCCCTCTTAAAGTAAGCCTAAATCCCAAACTCCTGAGCCTCTAGAAGGATTCTAAAGGCCAAAAAGACTACCAACAATATCTATCAGAATAAAAATTTACACACAGTGAAATCCATTTAAGAGTCTGAGAAGAGGATTTGAAAGGAGGTCTAAAATCTGATATAATTAAATAAATAATTTCTATTAAACATAATACATAATGGATCAAAGCCAGTAAAATGAAACGAGAACAGACACCTGCAACAAAAATCGAGTACAAATAAAAACTACAGTCGTTGAACTCAAAGTCCCTCGGAAAAGATCAATTGTAAGCTGGATATATATAAGGATTATATATAAGGATTATTGGTGTGAATTAGGAAATAGCACTGAGGAATATATTCAGAATGCAAAACATGGGGTAGAGGGAGGATATAAAAAGCTAAAAGAGAAATTAAAAAATATGGAAGATGGTTTAGGTCTACCCAACAAACATCTCATAGAGATTCCAAGAGAAAACAGAAGTCATGGCAGAGAAACAATTGATAAATCAGAAAACCACCAAAGTTTCTCCAGAATCAGAGAAAGATACGTTTCAAGAGCTAAACTATCTTTGGCATTCTTAAAAATAATTAAATTGAATCCACTGAGATATATCACATGAAATCATGGGTTATTAACAGTAAAAAGCAAACTTAGAGTTACTAGAAAGAAAAGACAGAGCTAGAAATAAATAATCACTGACCAAATATTTATTCTCAGCAATAGTAATGGTGGAGTAAATTGATAAAATGCATTTAAAGAGTTAAGTGACACACTGTTATTGCCTCCCTAAGCAGAACTTCATGTCAAACAAAGACATTTTAAGAAGAAGGACAGGGGCTGGTGATATAGCTCAGTGGCATAAGTGCCTGCCTGGCAAGCACGAGGTCCTGAGTGCGACTCCTGGTACCCACATTAGAAAAAAAAAAAAAAAAGAAGGACAGTTTCTCTACCAGAGGCTATTTTTGTACTAGTGAAAACCAGCAAATACACACCAATAAACATGTGAAGAGAGACTCTACACAGAAATGGCAAGTGGACCAAAAAGTGGGGCAAAGAACAGCAGAAACGAGGGAAACACAGAGACTAACAAGACATTGAGATAAACAAGGCCAATTAATTACAGAAAACAGTGTGGAGGAGGTAAACTCTAAAAAGCCCTTCTTAAGGGAGGGTGACCAGCAACACTGGGGAACTTTAATTGGGTTATTTAATTATAAATTATGGAGGCTAAAAAATTTTATGTTTCCATTTTATCTTTGTTGGCTTAATAGTTTTTTTTCCTTTTAATGATTATTTCAGGGTTTATATTATATATCTGTAACTTATCAGATTCTATATTCACATAAGATTATATCATCTCATTTGTAGAATAAAAACTTTTCCACATTATTCCTCCACTTCCCCTCTCGTGGTCTTTGTGCTGTCATTGTTACAAATTTTACTTATGCATATATGATAAACTCTACAGCTCATTGTTATTTCTTTTGCTTTAAAAAGTCAATTAGCCTTTAAAGATAAATGTTAAAGTAAGAAAAATCTTTTATACATGTTCATTGTTTTAACTTTCATAACAAATCACTACAAATTTATTCTCTCACAGACCTATGGGACATATCTGAAATCAAGATGTTAGCAGGCCAGGCTCTGTCTGGAGGCTCTGGGAGAATCCACTCCCTGCCTCTCCCCTAGCTTCCGGTATCTGCTGACACCCTTGGCCTTCCTTCCTTGTTTGGAGACTCCACGCTCTAATCTCTGCCTTGGTCTTCACTTACTACTCTGTGTGTCTATTTCTGTTTCTCTTTTGTGTAACTTCCCTATGCCTCCCTATAAAAGCAATTTTCATTAGATTTACAACTCATGCATACCATCCAAGGTGATCTTATGTTGAGATCCTTAATTACATCACAAAGACTTTTGTCCAAATTAGGTAATATTCATAATTTTGAGAAGTGGGTTGTGGACATATCTTTTTTTGGGAGGGCACCCTATTTTTCACACAGATATTTACCATTTTGGTACTCTTCATTGTCCAGATTTCCATCTGGTATTATTTCCTCCACTTGAAGGATTTCCTTTAAAATCTCTTAATACTGTAAGTTTGTGGGTGATGACTTCTTTTCAGCTTTTGAGTGCCTGAAAAGGTGTTTATTTTGCCTTCATTTTTAAAAGATATTTTCTCTAGGTGTGTGATTCTAGGTTAAAAGGGTTTTGCCTTTGATACTTCTAGAATATGGCTCAACTGTCATCTGGCTTACATTGTTTCAAACTAGAAGTCTACTGCTATTCTTATCTTCATTCTTGGCTTTTTTCCTCTGACTTTCAAAAATTGTTCTCTTTATCAGGAGTTTTAAGCAAGTTAATTACAAATTACCTTGGTGTTATTTTCTTCATTTCTTGTACTTAGACTTCAACTGAACACCCTGGACTGTGAAGCTAGCCATTTCATAAAAAATGACATTGAAAAGACTTGGCTTGCTAGGTGTCTGGGAATATGTACAACACAGCATGGTTTTAGTTCAAGAACAGACAAATAGCCAATGGAGCAGAATATTAATTAATTTTTATGAATATTCTATGTGCTAATTAGAAGGTATATTCTCTATTACCAGGGTGTTAGAGCTATTTTATTGATTATATTGCTTAGACATTTTCCATCCTTTTTCATTTTGTCTGCTTGACCTACCACATACAAGAAGAGTGGTATGTTAACATTTCTTATTTATGACTACAGTGTGTTTCTGTCTATTTCCCTTGGAATCTCTTGTTTTTTCCATTTTAAATAGATACTCGCTGTGTTATTTCACATATATGTATTCATAACTGTTACATCTTCATTGTGGAATGTGATTTTTAATTTTAAAAATTTTCTTTTTTGTTTTGCATAATGCTTTTTAAATTTAATTCTACTTAGCTAATACCATGATAACAATTCCTATTATTGCATCTAAGTGTTTGGGAATTATTTGTCCATCCATTAATTTTTTAGCCTTTTTTTTTTTTTGTGGGTACCGGGAGTCGAACTCGGGCCCTCGCGCTTGCAAGGCAGGCACTTATGCTGCTGAGCCATCTCACCGGCCCTAGCCTTTTTTAATCTCTGTGTTTCTGGGTATCTTTTCTGCAGAGTTTGATTTTACTTGGTGAGTCAATTTGAAAAGAAAATATTTTTAAATAGGTAAGTTAAATCCATTCCATTTATTGATATGAATATTATGTTTGCTCTCAATTCAGTTGTACTATTTTATGTTAGAATAACTTTATGTATCAGTCAGTGTTTTACTAGAGAAACAGCCATAGCACAAGATACACAAATGTTTAAGAATTTACAAGATTGTCTTACAGTGGTCACCCACAGAGTCAGATAAGGAAGCGTTCAGAGGGTGTCTGTACACTGAAGACCGAAGGATTCAGTCCAAGGTCTTAAACTCCCTGCAGTGTCCTGTGCAAATCCATATCAGGAGGCCAATGGGTCTGCGATGGAAGGCTGAAGAGTCTACGATGTAAGCTGAAGAGTCTGTGCTGAAAGCCAGGAGATGACATCCAAGATGAAGGCAAAGTCTGGAGCTCCACGGAAGAAACAGAAGGCAATTCATCCTTCCTCATTTCCCCTTTATACCATCCAGACGAGTCACCCTAGAGTGGGTCTTCCACACCCTAGGGTGTGGAATTGCTGAGCTGATTTAGTTAAGCTTCTATTAACTACACTTCTGAAGTTGACACAATCACTCAACCATCACACTATATATATCTATTTTTTATTTTTATTACTCTTCTTGTTGTATTTATTATATTCTTTTTGTTTTCTTAAGTTTCTTTTTGGTAATTAGGAAGATTTATATTTTTGTTTCAGTAGTTACCTTTATATTAATACTCTGTATGGTACCCTTAATCCTCCCTCTTTAATATGTTTTACTGTCTAGAATATCAGTTACAATGGTATTCTTTAATTCTCACTTATTAAATATACAATAGTATGTAAAACTCTACCATAGAAATAAACTTATTTAATAAGTAACGCAATTTTTCTAAACATTTAAAAACTTAGATTCTTTCTTCACTTCATGCCCTAAATACTAAAGCAAAATCCTTCCACATTTTTTTTTTTTTTGTGGGTACCGGGGGTCGAACTCAGGACCTCGTGCACCAGCAGGCGCCCATGCCACTGAGTGATATCACCGGCCCTTTTTTCATATGTGGGTACTGGGAGTCAAACTCAGGACCTCGCGCTTGCCAGGCAGGCGTTTATGCCGCTGAGCTGTCTCACTGGCCTAGTCCTTCCACTTTTAAACAAAAATTTATAATTTTATGACCTTGAGTAGAGAAGGCTAATTTTAAACTACTCATAAAAAATGCAGGCAAATAGTATATTATTAAACATTGCCATATTAAATTTGAAATTAAGTTTATGTTAACAAAAAGCAAATATAGAGAACACAAAGTTGCTTCCAAATTTAGGAGACCAAAGCCAACTAATGGGTCAGATTCTTTCTGCAAATTATAGTGAAAAGTCAAGTTACAGACTGGAAGAAGAATAAAGCAATAAATATAACCGGGGAAGGATCAGTATCAAAGGCATATAGAGAAAATAAAGTTAATAATAAAAAAGAAGAGAAAAAGAAATTTGGTAATGTTTTATTGGGCAAATTATAGAAAAGATACTCAACTAGTCAATAAACAAAAAGATATTCAACTTCATTAAGAATCATGAATATGCAGATTAAAACCTAATGTGACACCATTCACACTTTTTAGATGAACAATCTTAAATCTAGCAAAACCAATATTATGAAGATGTGAAGAATCTGTCTAGATTCTGTCTAGCAACACTAAAAGTTTTTGATGAGAACAATTTGGCAACCACCAATAAGTATGTATATCTCTTGTTCCTTGTAACAGAAAACATACGGAAGAGTAATTCTAGCATCATTTTTATAATAGAGAAAAATGGAAACAAATTTCAAGTTAATCAACAGGAAAATGGAGAGAAGTAATTTATGATGTTATTATAAATGACAAACTCTATAATAGTTGAATGATAATTATGCTACTAATTTCTTTTAGTTCATTCAAAAGAACAGTTTGTGCTTATATTGTTTGATCAATTTTGAATGCCTATATCTTGTGATCTGAACGACTACTGTGAAGATAACAATACGCAATATATCAACCATTGTTAATTTCCTTTTACCTTGTTTTGAAATTCTGTATCATTGTTATATTTTTCTCTATAAAATAAAAAAATAGTTGAATGATACAAATCTGTATTTATCTACATGAATAAATCTCAAAAAAATAATTTTGAGTGAGAAGGTCAACTGGCAATATAATACATATGGTATAAAACCATTCATATATATGTAAAAGTACTGCAAAAACAGCTTATTTATATTTACAGTACACAAATATATTTGCAACATGGGTCAAATTATAAGTCCCAAATTCATTGTATTAGTCAGCTCTCCTTTCACTGAGACACAAAACCCTGCACCTACCATTTATAGGAGGAGAGATTTAATTTGTCTCATAGTTTCAGAGGATTCAGTCCATGGTTGACTGGCTCCAAGGCAGAAACATCACAGCAGAAGGGCCTAGTGGACCAAAGATGTTTTATTCACAGCAACGGGAAAGCAGGGCAGGGGAACTGCTCCAAGTAGGAAGAAGCCAGGAACCATGTGTAATACCCAAGTTCACACCTCTGTGACCCACACAGACACATCCAGAAATGTGCTTTACTAATGTGCTAGGCATTTCTTAATTCAATGAAGTGGACAAATCATGATTAACATTCATACTCATGTTGATGGTTAATGCTGGAAAAGTGAGAAAGAAATAGAATTGTGGAGGAGTCTAATGTGTCTTTAAGATGCCATATTTCATTTAGGAGTGATCTGAAGCAAATACTTTAAAATGTTAATATTTGATAAAGTTGGTTGGTGGGTACATAGGTATTCATCATGTTATGATGTATACTTTCCTTTATGTGTAAAATATTTTATAATTTAAACAAAGATAAGTTTCTTGTGGTAGAGTGTCTGGGCCTAAAACCAAAAGTGATTAGCTGGAGGAAAAGACTCTAAGTTAGCATGGGCTAACTGGCAGGCCACTGAAAGTCATTGTTCCTCTTATGGTGACTTAGCCTATGCAATCATGTGTCTCTCAGCTGTTTGATAACCTTTCTCCCTCTTCCACCTACAGCAGCCCCAGGTCATGCACTCTCTCTTGGTGTTCCCCTATGCCCTGCCCCGCTCCTCACAACCCGTCTTTGCGGCACCCCCCTGCACATGCATGGTCCCCTGTAGGCACCCTGCTTGGCTCAGTTGGGTGTGTTTCAATCTTGTTTCAGGCATATTGCAGGACTTCAGTGTTAGAGGGACAGCATGGATAAACTTCTCCAACTCCTGAGGAGAAACAATTTGATTCGGTTCTCATCCAGTTCAGTTTGTGACCAGAATCTTGGGGAGAATTGAATTTGTAAACTGAGATATATATATTCCATTAATTCTCCCCTCTCATCAGAAAATATACATACAGAAGACAGATGTTTTCCAAAGTCAGGAAACAGAAGCCGTGTGATAGGTCAGACCCTTTCTCCAACACTCTTCCTGCTTTCTGCCCATCTGTTGAAGTTAATATTTTGGTACTTATATTTTTCTAACTTTCACCCTTCAGTCCATCATACAGTGTATAGTGCTGTAGAAATGCCCTGGGGCTATGGAGGTTTACAGGGGTCCCTCGGCAGCAGCTTATAAAAATCAGTCAGCCTGGCTTATTCAAGGGGATCTCTGATTACCCAGATATTATTACCCAGAGTGGAGTTATTAGATGCATCAAATCGTCGTTTTGGAAGAACGCTGAATTGGATGAATGGAGGGGTGTAACTGGGCCCACAGTGGGTCAGGGAGGCCTTTCATCCTTCTGCAGCCCTGCCTTCCCACCCTGGCTGGCTTGGGAGGCGCTGGCAGTGCTCACAAGGGAGCTCAGCCCAAAGAAGAGAGCTTGTGGAAGAGATCTGAGGCCCTTTAAAGATCCAGCATCTAAGGAAAGAGGGTTTACACTAACAGGCGGGAGACACGTGCACAGCAGGCCTGGAGAGAGACATCAGAGAAGAGGGCCGTCCCCTGTGATAGGGCATTCGAGGATGGAGCAAGGGGGAAGCAGGCCTGGCAGCACTGTGGCAGGCTCTGTGTCACCCAGGTCCTGGCTGGGTGCCTGATGAAACAGCCTGCTCAACACTGCCTCAAGGAAAGAAGTGGACATAGGCTGTTTCTATGTAAGATATTTCCTTCTTGTTCCTAGACTCCAAATTTAGTGTCCAGTTGTCTAGAACTCTGTACCTTTGATAACCCACTATTAGCATAGAGATCTGATGTCCTCTTTCCTAGTGGGACATTCCCTGCTCTTTTCTTTCATCCAAATTTCCTCACTCTAGACTCAGGTTGACCAGAGCCTTGCTCTGATTCCAGGGTCCTATGGTTTTATCAGGGTCACTTTGCCTATCGACATGATGCAGTGCAGTGGGTGGAGGTGGCAACTTTGGGCTTTGCCCTGGGAGTCTGCAAAGCACCTGAGAAAAGATACCTAAGGCCAGCTGTACTACTAGGCACTGCCCCTAGGTCCCCCACCTTCTCTGACAGTCATGTCTTCCATCAGCCTTTGGACAGGTCCTGCCCTCTGGTCCTGCTCAGCCGCTCTCTCTCAGTCCAGTTAGAGATATATTCTGGCCAGGCATTTCTGACTCCCATCACTGCTGCTCACACAGACTCACTATTCACACCCGCAGTGACTTCCCTTGCCACTGAGGACAAAGCGGGCACTTCAGGGAGGCTTACAAAGCCCTTCTGCTCCCAGGACTGTTTGTCTCTTCTGCTTCCTTAAACTGAGCCCTCAACTTGTTAGACTCCAAGTAAACTTGGTCTCCAGAATGCCAAAGCTTTGTAACCTATTACCCTGGCTCTTCCCTGTACCTGGGCTGCTGTTCCCTACACTGCCCCTTCCTATGTCTGCCTAACACTTCTTCTGGGTTCAGCAGAGCCGGGAGGTCATCTTATTTAAATGCTCACTCTAAAGATGAGTGAGTCCAGCCCCAAATCCCAGGTCATTTCTCTGGCATCACGAGTAGACTGTGGTCTTTGATACCCAGGCACTCAGATGCTACAATTCATCTGCAAGAAAACACTTGTCCCCATTTCTAGTCTGTCTTCGAGACCCTCACACTGGCCATGAAAGTTTTTGAGGCTGCTTGCACCGCCCTGAGTAGTGTTCTCTCCCTGCCCAGAGCACTTGGTGGGAAAGGTTGTCCACGTTTATCAGCAATTTTTTCTTCTCAAAAAACTTTTTTCTATCAATATTTGATGAGGGTAATTTCAAAGACTTGTTTAGTAGGGTCTGCACATAAGAAGCCCTTCTGAGTATTTATCATGCTCGGGGTGTAATTACATTCAAATCCTGAGACACTGTTGCTAGGTTACTCTTGCTCGAGGTTCCTCTGATTTCCATGCTTGAGGTGCCCTGCCTCCCCCTTGTGGCACTAGGAGCAGGGGACCAGCAGGTTGAGGCTTATGATTCCTCTTAATAAAGGGGACACTCCAGAGTCCCCCGTGCTGCAGAGAGTGTGAGAGAGCAGGGGAATTTTTCACACCTCCCCAGGTGGGGCTGGAGCTGTGAGTCATATCACGTGGTTCCTGCAAGCAAGATTAAAGAGGTGGGGAGGGGATGAAAAGAAGACGGTTGCTGCTGTGAGAGACTCCCCAGGAGGAATCATCTCTGAGCCTTCTCTTCCATCCTGCATTCTCACTGAGGATGGCACGTGCATCCCGCATCCTCCAAGGGCCCCTACGAGGAGTTCTGTTCTTTTAGCAGGAGGATGCCCTTGTGCAAGGACACAGGCAGTATCTGAGAGGAAAGCAGCTGCCTTCTGGGCTGAACGGCACTGAGCCTCTAACCTAGGGTGAAAAATTAGGATGAAAGGCTGAAGGCCAGCCCCACTCATGAGCCTCCCTCACAATAAACACAGTAAAGTCATTTCTGTTAACAGGAGTGTCTGAGGCTCTTAGGTATACCATTTCTACACGCTGAGCTGGGTTGGAGATGTCTGAGGTGAGCCGTTTATCCCAATGCCTCTGGAATGTAGAAGTGAGGACTGGAGGGCCTTCATTCAGCTTTCACATGCACACAAAAGTCTCAAATGTAGACTCTTGATATTATTTCCAAATGAGGCTGAATTCACTGTTTTTCTCTTCTGTCCCTTTCTTTCTTTCACTGCTATTATATAAATGTACTTGCCAAATGTACACTTTTAAAATATACCACATATTTGTAATTCTGTTTTGGCATTAAATTTTTTTTTATTATCTAGGACCTTTAAGCATAGGAAGTGGCCTGTGCCCCTGTCTACCTCTAAAAGCCTGGTTTAATTTCTCCCTGCGTGAGGCTGCCACTTTGCAGTAGATTGCTAATCCATGGATGCTGCCTTTGTGGCTGCACGTTGATTAATGGCTGGTCAGGGCTGAACCTCACACATTTGTATTTAATGCACTACTGAGTCAGCACCACTGGCCTTGGGGAAGAAAGAAAGGAAATAAAATCCAGGTAGATGGATTCAAGAGGGAGTTTAGCATTGGATTTGCATTTTCTGACTCTGCTGCCCAATCTATTTCCCATTGGCCTTTAGAAACATGCTAGATTGAATTGTATTTCCTATTGCAAATTTTAAATAAGGTGGATGATACAATAGGCATTACCATCCACAATCCCCTGAGCATAGCTACAAATACGCTTTCAAAGCTTAGAGCAATTTTCCCAGTCATCTCAGAGCAATAATTGCTATTAAAAAGAATATATACCCACATATACACACAAATGTTTGTAGCTCATCAGTGGGAAACATTGATTGTTGTCAATTTTTAATGCAAAAAATAGTTAAAGACTTAGCATCTGTTCAAAATATTTACAAAACAGCTTTACTATTAGTGTTTATCATCAAAACCAGAGGCAAGATTTAGAGATAATTCTTTGAGATATCAGCTTGGTAAAACACATTTTGTTTCAACATTAAAAGTTTGTAAGATTTCGTATGAGGAGAATGGTGGAGAGTAGATTTTCTCAGTCTTCAAAAACATTAGCTAGGCTGGTAAACGCTGATTCTGTACAAAGTGGCAAATAATTCCTGGATTCTAAATGATATTGGAGAGTGAGAGGGTGAGATAACCTCAGTTTATTGTGTGTGTCTTTGTTTTGAAAAAAATCACATTTGATCTTTGTGCTCACCTATTAGCTTGTTACCAAGAAGGACAAGAGCCACTTTTTGTTTTGCCATGACTCACTTCCTGCCTTTAAAATCTTCCCCATCTTTTGAGAATGGGTTAGATGAATACAGAAAAGCCATCTTCACTAGTCAGGAAAACAGAACCCATGCCAGATAGTGTAATAGGAAGAGTTTGCTACAGGAGAATAGTTATGGTAAGATTGTGAGACCTGACTGCTGAGATTAACAAGAAAAACCACCACCGTCCAAGACTGGTCAGGCAAATGGAGGTAAGACAGAGTGACCAGAGGCCAGAGCCCAGAGCTGGGGCTACCTTGTGAGGACTGGAGCCAGGTGGGCACATCCCTGGCCAGGGATTGCCTTTCCTGAAGCAGAGAGAAGGAGAAGAAATTCCCTAAGTTCTTTCTTCCTGCCTTGGGAGCTCTCATCCATGCCTCCCACTGGCTCTCTTGCCCAGGAGTCTGTGCGTACAGGGAAATGTAGTTTGCAGTACCAGGCCACTGAGCTACAAAGCAGAGGAGTAGGAGGCAAGGAGCAGGTCTGTTGTCAAAGTGACCCCTGACTGGCACACCAACTCAACGAGATGCATATGGTGCCAGGTCAGCAGAGAGGGACAAAATCCCTGAGGAAAGAATGCGTACTTTCCATTGCAGAAAGCAAGAAAATCTTCCTAGACAAAGTACCACCTGAGATGGACCTGAAGGTGAGAAAAGCTCCCATAACAGGCTAGGCATGGGAGATGGAAAGACACTCACTTGTAGTTGAAGACAGCAGCCAACATGGCAGGAGAGGTTGTTTTGAGATAGTAGGAAACAGTACTAGATGACATGGGGTATGTGGTTAAAAAGCTAGATATGAAGACAAGACAGGACAAAGGGCTGTGCTGGGCCTAGTTTCTCAGGAAGTAGAGTCTCAGGCAGAGATTTGCATGCATGCTGTTCATGAGCAAGTGTTCTCAGCATCGGTCTACACAAGAAAAGAAAAGGAATGGAGAGTGGGTAGAGGAGGAGTTGGATTATAATGCCATCATAAAAAGGGCCTTGGCCAGTCCTGTACCCTTCCTGTCCAGGAGCTCTGGGATTGGGATAGCCCTTCAGAATTGCCCTGAGTAAAGGGAGTCATTATACCTTTTCATTGCTGGGCCACTGGATGCAGGCTGTCCCAGGAGGAGTCATGACTGGATGAGACAACTGTCTCCCATCAAGGACAATCCCCATGTGTACTTCCACAGCTGGAGAATGAGGTCCTTCAGTCCCAGTTTGGGGAATACACCACTGTGTCCCTTGTGAAGGGCCAGGTTAGGGAAGGAATGTTGTTATCAGAGTTCCTGCTAAGCACCAGGCAGGCACTGCACTTTACATATATCAATCTACTGCCAGACAGCACCTAGCCAGGTCCATATCACCAGCCTCATTTTATAGAGGAGGAAGCTGAAGCTCAGAAAAAGTGAACACCTTGCTCTATGCTCCCAGTCAGTGAACAATGGAATCGGGGGTGAACTCACATCTAACCACAAGTCCATCAGAGAAGTCTGAATCCTCCCAGGGGGAAGAGGGGAGCCTCTAGTCTCTGTAATAAAGTGAGGACATTACCCATAATGAGGGGTCAAGGTGAGATGAAGGATGGTTTGTATAAAGCTGAAAAAAATGTAGAATTAGCAACTATGCTGAACATTAGAAGAATAAACAGATTGATTTCCAAGCAACAGAGAGGGCTCAGGTAAGGTTAAATTGCACAGATGTTTTCTGGCACATGCTGGACTTCTAAAATTCTTTTTGGCTCTTTGGTAAATTGAATCCTCTTTCTTATATTGAAGACTTTCCCATCCCATGAGCCCAGGTGGGAGAAGCTGAGACGGGCAGGTGGTCCCTTTTCCAGCTGTCTTGCAGCCTGGTGGGTGCATTAAACAGGCTTCGCAGCTCACTCACCCACTTTTTTTGATGCCACAGGTACTAGGGAAGCTGCTCTGCCGCTGCAGTGGTGGTGGCTTTGTCCAGCTCCCACTACTGCGGGGGGAGGATGTTGGCAGCATCTAGGGTTTGGGGGTGGTAGTGAGATCTTAGCTTGACAGTACAATTTCAAACACATTTTGATTATTGTTCTTAGCTGGACAGACCTAAGTGTGGTTCTTTAGCCCTTCTGCCAATTTGGTGAGTTACTTGATATCCTTTAAAAATATTCTCTTGAAACAATTTCACACTTATAAAATACTGCAAAAACAGTACAAAGAATTATTATATACTCTTCTCGCAGATTCCGTTAACATGTTACCACACTTGCTTTATCATTCTGTCTGTCTGTCTGTCTGTCTGTGTGTCTCTCATCTATCTAGCCATTTACTATCCTACTATAGTAACACTGTTTCAGCTTCATCCATGGATGCTAAATCAGTGGCGGAAAGAATGGGAAAACAACACACTTTCATAGTCCCAAAATATACACCCTCAATTCTACAGTGGAAAGAGGAATTTTACAAGGAAGAGACCTGTCACTGGCAGACACCCAGTGATCAAACTTAACATTCTGATTAATGGCACAAATCAACATCAGGTACCTCTTGATAGGGTGTACGCACCATCACTTCCTGCCATTCCTACAAAAACACTCATTGAGGAAACATCAGAAAAAAGCAAGCTTAGCTTCATTCTACAAAATAACTGGCCTGTCTTCCCTAACGTAACTTTAATGTTTTTATTGTTGGAGGCAGTAATCTATTCAAGACTTTTGTAACCCACATAGCAAAAATTCAATGTAAATAAATTCTTGAAGTTTTGGCTATGACGAGTTCTATGCTGGTGAGCAAAATACCAGAATGGGGCACCACTCCAGGAACTGGACTGTCATATTTTCAGAGATTGCCAGGAGCAGCAGGTTGTCTAAGAGGGAAGAGAGCAGGTGAAGAATGTTGGGAACAGGTGCATCAAATACACTGTTCAGCACTGAGCCACAACTGAAGCTTTTGGGTCTGTTTTCCACACTCACTTTGGTAGTTTAGCTTAATTGTGTCAACTTGACTGGCTTGGGAGTCACCAAGGGGATTAGTAAAGCACACTTCTGGGTGTGTCTGGGTGGGTCCTAAGTATGCTGGGTACTATATCTGATCCCTAGCCCTTCTTCTCTGGCACTGTTCCCCTGCTCTGCTTCTTGGCCACCACAAACTAAGCGTTTTTGTTCCACCATGTCCTTCCACCATGATGTCTCTGCCTTGGAACCAGCTGACTATGGACTGGACCTCTGAAATTGTGAGCTAAATTAAACCTCTCTTCCTTTATTTATTTATTTATTTATTTTTTAATTTTTTGTGGGTACCGGGGGTCGAACTCAGGACCTCGAGCTTGTGTCGCTGAGCGATATCACCGGCCCTTTTTTCCTTTTTATGTGGGTACTGGGAGTCGAACTCAGGACCTCGCACTTGCCAGGCAGGTGCTTATGCCACTGAGCTATCTCACTGGCCCAACCTCTCTTCCTTTAAATGGTAGATGTTGAGTATTGTGTCCCAGATACTGGAAAGCTGATTAGTACACTAACTTGAGTTCTTGTGGCTATAAAGTTATGAGGTATTTGTTTTTTCTGTTGTGAAGCAGTGCTGGTGATGTATGATAATGACTTAGGCTTGGAGCTAACACTTGCTGTGTGCCCAGCACTGAGCGCTCTGCCTTTTATGAACCAGTATGTTCCAGTAGTTAAGTGTTCAGGCTCTGAAATCAATTTCTTCCTGTATAAAATGGGGATAATGATAACGCACTGTTCATAGGTAAAGTGTAAGGATTAAATGATAAAGTACAAGTGGTTTAGCACCATGCATAGCCCGCCATGAATTTGAATAACTCGTGGCCTTGAGTGTGCCTAGAAGTGCTTTTGATTAATTGAAATATTTGAGGTCACCTTGGCACTGAGTAATGAAACAGCAATTAAGCCTATGCCTGCGTTTTGTATACCAAACTTCTCCTTTGATGTAAAGCACAGAGAAGTGAGGAGTAGCAGAGGGCTTTGGACTCATTTCACAGACAAGGAAACCAAGGACTAGGGGAGAGTTTTGGAGTCCCCTAGGTAAGTGCCAAACGCTGGTCTAACATTGACCCTCCTCTTTGCCAGGCTTCTCTGTCACCTCCACTTGTGCTAACCTCAACACCCTGGGGATGTGGGCAGGAAGCTCATAACTCAATAATTGCCTTGTGGATTTTATGGGGCCATATAACCATGTGCTGTGCCCTTTTATGAGTATTTATTTTACAATGTCTATTGGAACCATTAACACTTTCATTAGCCAGATTCAAGGGTTGTGAGTCTTGGTTTCCCTACTAAAATCGATTTTGTCTGTATATTTAAAATAAAAGCTTATGAAAACATTTCATGTTCATCCCAAGGCAAGCAATTGTTCTCAGTGCCTTGAAAACCCAGATGGAACCAGGAATTCACAATCGCCTATTTATCCTTTTCAATTCTGTGCTGGCTGGAAGAAAACAAGTGGGGATTACTAGACCAGTCAGCCTACAATATTTATTACTTCTTGAAACCTGCTTTGCCTCAGGAAAGCTGATCTCCGAGTGACCTCATGGCCTCTAGGATTGCACTTTTATTTTTGATTCCATAATTTCAGGCAGGTGGGAGCTTAGACATGGGTCCCCATAAAAGATAACAATATAATTTCTAGTTCCTTTGAAAAATGTGTCTGTACACTATAGATAATTATACTTGATACAATTAAGGTACTGCCTTTAATGTACTTCAAGTCTATGGTAGAGCCTCAGAGTTGTTTATCAGATTTTTTTGAAAGCAGTGTTGTGAGCTCAAATTGTTAAAAAGAATTATTGTGCTTGAGTGAAGTGATGATTCACAAGAAATGATTAGATAGAGAAACCCGTACCTTAGAGCTTGTCTCTGGCTGGGTAAGATGAGGACATGGCTGGCTTATTTTCTCAGTGATGAGGCAGGTCGTGGAGCTTGCCTGATTCAAATGAATGTACTGTTTACACATCTATTGACATCCCAATGATGTGCAAAGAAATGTCATAAACACTATGAAAAGAGATGCAAAAATGAATTGAATCTTACTTGTATAAGATAAAAGTCATTTTATTTTTCTTAGTTTTTTGTGGATCTTGCTGCCGTAGATGGAATCTGTCCTCCTCCTCAACTCATGGCCCATTTATCATTACTAGTTCATGCCAAACATTTCTCTTCTTTATTTATATTTTCACTTTTATTCCTTCACCATTTTCCCATTCCCTCCTCCCCATAGGCAACTGTATTATTGCATTTGATATCTGTCTTTTTACTGGCCTTTGTTTTTACAAAATGTTTACTGTTTTGCCAAATGTATTTTAATGTATGTAAATGGTATTGTGTTATATAATTTCATTCTATTTCTTAGTCTTCTCACTAAATAATGTGTTGTTAAAACTTACTCATGTTACTATGCTTAAATCTAATCTGTTGCTTTTAATTGCTGCATAATGCTTCATTCAGATTTTATTTGTGTTCGACAGTAGGCTGTTTGAAGGAAGAAGTCCATCTGAATTTCAGGAGTATAATTCTGTTGATTATGAGGAGGAACAGATTGGCATCAGTATGGGGAGGGGGAGCTAGGAGGCAATTTTAATAATGCAAATGAAAGGTAACCTGGGCATTGTACTGGGGATGAAGAGAGGGAATATGTGGTTCACCAATTTACAGGAAAATGGTACATTTGACTACTATTGTGGATGGACTTGATCTTCTTAACAAGGTATGTAGAATGACAGAGGGGGCAAGGAGTCAAAGGTAATGTTAAAACTTTAAGCCTGAGGGATGAGGGAGTTTTGAATTCCAATGCCTGAGGAAAGTGCTGCAGAATGTGTAAGTTGGGTGGAGGAGAAGAGGAGAAAGAAGATTCTGTCAAAGCCAGACAGTCCTTGTTTATTTTTTCATCCAACCATTTACTGCATACCTGGTATGTACCTAGTATTGTCTACCTAGTATTGAAATAACCTGCTAGGAAAACAGGGCAGTGGTGTGATGTTTAGAGTTCTCTACCTTCACTGAGTGTAGAAGATAGACGCTGACAAATGATCATGAAAATAACACCATCATCACAAATTATAATAAGGGCACTGGGAAGATGAAGTCTCAAGATTTAGGTAGAAAGTCAGAAGTATGTTCTGCGGCACAGCGCATTTCAGCCCAACCCTGGATGAGTAGGCAATACACAGGAGAAGGTGGAGGGAAATAATTCCACACACAGGAGCAGCGTGAGCCAAGGCCTTGGCATGGAGAACTCAGCACATTGGAGATGCCCAGGCTGCAAGGGTAGACCCTGCAGGATCTTGTGCATCATCTTCAGCCTTGGAACCTCATTCTTTGAGAAATAGGAAATATTAGAAAGTGCTAATCAAGGGCCTGCCTTGCTCAGCTGAGCAGTGCAAAGTACTACTGGGAGAAAATGGGGTTTTAGAGACGCAGCATAGAAGGGTGGAAAGATGGGAGAGTATGCAGGGAAACATTCTGGATCAGTTATTTTTTTCCAAATGAGGGGTGGAAGGAGAGGTGAGGTGAAGTAGATTGATTGGAGAAATTTAAGGTTGCATTAATTGGACTCAATGATAGATTGGAGGGGTGAGTGCAGGGAACTCTGTGTCAGGGATGGCAGGCTGAGCTTCAACTGCACGTCAGGTACGCAAATACAGGCATCCAAGATCACTTGGATATGACATTCCAACATGTAGGAAGTGGTTTGGAGGCAGCAAGATCAATTTCAGAATCCTTGTGCTGTGGGGAAAGGGACACCATGAAAATGGGTGAATCATCAAGGAAGATTGAGTAGGGGCATAAATTGGAAAATGCCTACTTGGAAAATAAATTTTTATTGGAGATTTTAAATTTTGTTATTCATATTGAAACTTTAGAATTGCAGTAGCAAGCAAAGAAAATATAACATAATCCCATATTCCCATCATCATGATTATATTGGTCATGTCTGCTATGTTGAAAAAAAAAAAGAAATAAAATATTACAACACTATGCCCTCCCCCAACTGCCAACAGTCTCATGAATTCAGGGTGGCAGGATACATTCTCAATTCATTTTTTTCTCTGTATTTTCCTTCCCTGATCCAGGCAGGTCACAGACCCCATGCTTATATGCTTCCGGAGGTAGGGCTCTGATCTTTATGAGGTCAAAGCTGACTGAAGATGGGGAGAGTGGAGATAAAGGGGGTTTCTCATTGGTGGAAGAGAGTTGGTTCCCTTTGCAAGGTATGTGGCCCTGTGGTATGAAGCAGTCTGCTTCTCCCTACCCTGGTAGCACCCTGAATATTGGAGGGCCTCCAAGTGAGCAGCCTGTGGAGCCTGTGCTGCCAACTTTGTAGAACTTCACCTGTAAAAACTTGATGAGGAAGGAGTAGGGCCATCCAAATCCACAGGGCAAGAGCCAGTGGGATTCCCAGTGGTAATCCAGACTACACCAATGTCCTGTTACCAGAATGCCCTCCCCTATGCCATAACCCTGTGTCCTAGCTTTGGACCAGAGCATAGTCCATCAGAGGGAAGAGAGGTAGATAAATCCCTGGGAATGGTTGAGGCTGAATATCTCAGCAATCCAATAGAATGGGAGCTCAGAGTTAAAATCAAGTCAATTAATAGAAAATTAAGAAATGAAATATTTCTTGAACACTTGAGTTTATGGACAGAAATTCAGACCCAGTAAAGCTCTATGTAATGAGAGGAAATCATGATGGAGACTGAACTGAAGGAATTGAGTATGAATGACAAGAACCAGAACCTCCTAGGAAGACACAGCTGAAATGGAGGGAGTAGTCAGCTGCTGGGGACCACAAATTCACAATGGATAGTTTTACATTCTTCCCTAAGGGATGACAGAGCTTTGGGATTATTGATATCTCCCTTTTGAAATTTCCCATTACCTCATTAGGAACGGGCCATCCTCTCCCACCTACTAAGACTAAGACTAAGACCACTAAGATTAAAACTAAAACTAAGGCTACTGAGACTGAAGATATTCCAGGGCAAGATCCTCATTAGTTTAAAATCATCCTCTGAGCCATTCAATAATCCCCACCTTAATGAATAAATGCCAAGGTTCTGTCTGCCTTGTGGCCTTTTGTTCCCAGTGAACAACTGGTCATCCCAGATCCCTGCTGCGCCATCATTGTATTTCTTGCTCTTTCTCTCTTGCCATGCACTGTAACACCTGGCAGGAGAGTGGAGGCTCATTGCAGGGTGATAATCAGCTGTGCTCTCAGTGGCATAAAGACTTGAGTCACAGAAGGCAATGGGCCCTGTAGGGATAGGAAATCTTTGAGAGGACAGGGAGTGTATGGCAAGGGGCTGAGAAAAGAATGATAAGTGAAACTGCTATAGATGCCACTCTAGAAGCTTAGTGGAGAGGAAACAACAAGATTTTTTGAAGATGTTTTGTTTAGGGCTAGGAGAAATTTGAGGATATGTCTGTCTTGAAGTAAAGGGAGAAAATGGAGAGTGTGAATAAGAAAGATGGAGTGGGTAACGGACAAAAGGATGTACCTGAGCTCTGGTAGCCAGAATGCACTGAAGAATGACGAGCCTTGTGAGGAAACAGGTAGCGTCTCTGGTCCCACAGGAGGGACAACTGCATGGATGCTGACAGAGGAACCCTAGAAGTATAGGGGAGGATATTAGGGAAGTGTACAGTGGGTGAGTCTTGAGCTTCTTAGCAAGGCATGTAGAAAGGCCTATATCCGCCCTTAAAGGACTTAATATTTCCTTAAAGGGAATAATAAAAATGTTTTAGAATCAATAAGGAGAAGAATGCAATAGGGAATCTTCAAGGTTGAACGAAAGTACAATAATAATGAAGTTACCATTATGATTGCATCCCATATGACAGGTGGTATTCTCTGCCTACTACTTAGTGTGTATAATTCATATAATTCTCATATATTAACATCACATTATTGATGAGGAATTTGAGGCTCTGAGAAGTTAAATAACATAACCTCATTAAATAATACAACCTTTTATGGTCATATAACAAGGAAATAAAAGAGTCAAGTTTTTAACCAGAGTCTACTGGACACGAAAGTCTATCCATTCCTACTACCTTCCATGCTAGAGAAACAGAGCGGTGTAGGCTGCAAGGCTTAGGTGAAGGGGCCATGTTATAGGAGTTGGGATAAACTGGCTTTCGAAATTCCAGATACTCTGATCTCAACACATCTGAATGAAGGTTTGAGTGTGATGGTTGTGGGGGTCTCTGACCAGTTTATTCATAGGAGACCTGATAGTATGTCTGCATAAAGAATATGAAGATGTGAAAGAACTGGAGACGCAGGGAACAGATGGCTTTCACAGTTCCTCTGTGTACAGGTGAAACCTGAAGCCCTGAGGCTGATGAGCTTGCTGAGGAAGAAGAGAGTTAAGATGCAGGGTCAAAGTGATGCCAAGTTTGGAGAAAATCCACTACTGAGTAGTCAATAAAAGGAAGAGAAACTTGCCAAGGTTACAGAGAAGAGGGTGCTGAGAAATCTAGGAGAGCAGCAGTGGTGTGTCACTAACACAAAGGGAGAAGAGAGAGTATTAAGAAATAAGGTGCAGCCAACAGGACCAGTGTAGTTGACTTATGCAGTGAGTAGGCTGAAACACGCCCACTGGACTTGGAATGTGTAGGTCTTTGGTGACACAAGCAAGAGCTATTTCAGGCAAGTGATGGGGTCTAAAGGCAGCCTGTAGCGAGAAGAATGAGGAACTGTAAACAGGAGAAGGAAGAAACTTTTTCAGAGAATTTGGTTTAAAGGACAATAGCTAGGGCTGGTGAGATGGCTCAGCAGCGCAAGTGCCTGCCTGGCAAGCGCGAGGTCCTGAGTTTGACTCCCAGTACCCACATAAAAAAATAAATAAATAAAAATAAAGGACAATAGCTAGAGGGGTCTTCAAGTTTTAGTAAGGGACATTTTTGTGTGTGTGTGTGTGTGTGTGTGGGTACTGGGGGTCGACCTCAGGACCTCGTGCACCAGCAGGCGCCCATGCCGCTGAGTGATATCACCAGCCCTTTTTTCATACGTGGGTTCCGGGAGTCAAACTTGGGCCCTCACGCTTGCCAGGCAGGCGCTTACGCCTCTGAGCTATCTCACCGGCCCTAGTAAGGGGCATTTTTAAGTGGAAAAGACATGTATTTAAATCTCATTGGGAGAAATTCATCTGAGAGGAAACTAGATCACGGATAATCATTTCTGAGAAAAGAAGGAGACGATGGTTCATAAGCCATGGGGACAAGGCAGTCTTGGTTGGTGGGAGGGAGAAAAGGCCAGGGAACAGGAGGGAGGTGGGTGTGCTGGTGTACTGGGTGGTAGGAGGGCAAGAGAGTTCTGTGTAATGGACTCAGTGTTCCCTGTGAAGTAGGAGGCAGGGTTGCGAGCCAAGAGTGAGGAAAGAGGTGGGAGAGTCAGAGGTTTAAGGAAGGCAGATTAGGACCAAAATGTGTTGCAGAGTTGATGAGAGAAATGTGGCATATTTACTGAGCAATGTTGAGAGTCCATCTGAGAATCATTATGAACACATGGGGAAACTGATGTTCCCTGTGGTTGCACATTCTCAACAAAACTACACAGCTTGTGCTTTGCCTCAGAACAAGAAGGCTGAGTTCATTCAGAGTTGTCTTTTCCAGATGGGTGTGATAAAAGGACAGAATGACAGGAGTTTAAGGTTTGGAAGAAAATGTTATGGAGTGATGAGCATGAGATCTAGATTTGACAGGGAGGGAATTAAGAAGGGACATAGCTGATGGATTAGTAGAGAATAAATGGAGTTAATTCACTGGAGGTGCCAGTGAGGTTTGAAATCCATTTGTAGAGAAAATTGGAAAGGGTGTGAGACCTATGCATAAAATGAATCGTGATGACAAAATTAGGTGGCTTTAGGGTCAAATGACCAATGGCGACTGGGAAGAAGGTCACAGGGAGGAGGGGGCCAGAGTGTGGAATGGTTATCCATGTGAACCCTACAGTTACATAATCAGGGTCCAGGGTTGTCTGTGATTGAGGATGGGAGGAACAGAGCCCCACTGTGGAGAGGAAGAGGCATAGAGCAAGTACACCTGGCCAGGGCTGTATGGCCCGCTGGCAAGAATCAAGGGTATTCTTTACTTGAAATGCCACAGCTTGTGATTCTTTTATCTCAAGATTTTGTCCCCTTTAAATTGTAAAGGTTCTGAGGAGGAGTAATACACCAAGCTCTGTGAATCATTTACTCCTTGGTATAAAAGAGTTTCTCAGTCATTTACAGAGAAGATTTTTTGGCTAGGAGAAGTAAAAAGGCATATGGAGTGAGAGGAAAAGGGTAAGCCTAGAAAATGTCATCACAGTCAATCCTAGGAACCAAGACGGGGCAGTTGGCTCAGTGAGCACAGAAAGTTATAATCAGGCAGGTGGAAACCCACTGGCTTACAACAGGCCTTGTGAGCAAGCAGGGGGCCCCAGGAGACTGTCTTCAAGGAGTTCCAGTTCCTTGGGCTGGACTTGTGTGAAGAGATAGAGGCAGACATCTGGGTCCTGGACAGCTAAAAAAAAACTACAGTCTTCCCCCAGAAGACCACTTCTAGGATACTGGCTGCTGATCCCACAGCTGCAGACATTTTAGTTGGTAGGTTCCCCTTTCTAGTAGGTCCCCTCTCTTGGGAAGCAGATCACATCTGTATGTTTTGCAAAGCAGATCATTTCATACTTATGATGCCCATGTATCCATGTATACAGCCAGCCAGCCAACCAGATAGCTAGCCAGCCAGCCAGTCAGCCAATGCTGAACATCAATTTCTATATGCAGGTCTTTTGTTAAGGAGTATACAAAGATGAATGTGTCATGATCCCATTTTTCAAAGGGATTATCATCTGGGTAAGGGAGGAAGAGATGAATTAAACAATAATTAAAGTGCCCTTTGATAAATTCCATAGTACAGTAAGTCCTCAACTTATGAACAAGTTCTGTTCAGGGAGAACATTCATAAGTTGGATTCGTTCAAAAGTCCGACAAAGTGAGTCTTCTACAGTGATTGTTTGTACAAAATACCTGAAGAACATAGCAAAGAAACTAAGTAACTTTGCACATAATTTCTGTTCTAAATTAAAATATAGGCAAACAAAAGCATTGGTTATAAAAATCTTTTTTTCTTTTATTTTTTTTATGTGGGTACCGGGAGTCAACCTCAGGACCTCGTGCTTGCCAGCAGGCGCTTATGCCACTGAGCGATATCACCGGCCCTTTTTTTCTTTTATGTGGGTGCTGGGAGTCGAACTCAGGACCTTGCACTTGCCAGGCAGGCGCTAATGCTGCTGAGCTATCTCACCGGCCCAGTTATGAAAATCTTAATGCAACCAGTGGCTGACAGAGTGGGAATGGGGTATACTATCCTTTCTCAGAATTACTAAACATAAAGAAGGTTTCAAAAGATCCTAGCAACCGAACCATTATCCTGATAGTAGTATTAAGAGGACAGGTTCTGCTGTGGCTTTGAGATGAAGAATATTCTAAATTAGTAGCCACAGCATTTTGTGATTGGGGGAACCTATACAATGGAGAGGATCCCAGCAAAATAATATAACTGGAATTTCCTCACTACTTGGGATCTTGTCAAAGTATCAGGCTGTTAGGAAAGGGGTCCAAGAAATATCTTGTACTCTCTCTCTTTAGGATTTTGAGCCTGAGATCTTAAGATGGCCTGGAGTACTGGAAGTTCCCCTATCTGCAACATTCGTATTTTGTTTATAAGATCATAGTTTTCATCTTGATATAAGAGTCCAAGGATGTGTGGTTCACTCCTGTAACTAAAGTAATCCATCCATTCCCTCCAACAATACTTTCAAAGTTACTATTTCTAACACAATGCAACTCTCAATTATTCATAATTGAGTATTTTTCCAGTTGTGAAAAATGGACACATTTATAGTTTTGGAACAAAATTCTACATGGCTTGCTCCTTGGTTTTATTGCAACACATCTTCCCTACCATAAGAAACCAATACTGCTGAGTTGGCAACTGTCAAAGATTACACAGGAAAGCTTGGTTTGGGACCACATGGGTGCTGTGATGTCTCCTCTCCAGGTAAGTAGCTGATTTCTCAATCCAGTCTATAAAAAGAAATCTTTTTAAAGAATAATGATATGCATTAACCAGCTTTCCCCTGTAGGAGTCTAACAAGTTAAGGTTTCCATAGGGCCTGGAAGGAAACAGAACGGGGAAGTGTGAGTCACTACCTTTGAATGTGAGTCCTCATTAATTGCTGCTTGACCTCAGGTTTTCCTCTCATCCCCCAAGAATCCTTTAAACACTCCCTCCAGCTTCTGCTGTCCATGAACCTCTCTGGCCCATGTTCCTTCTGGCTCTGCTTTTGCTTGGGATCTTTGCTTCTTTGTCCTCTCTGAGCCTACTGACTTTTTGTTTCTTTTCTTTTAGCGGTCAGAGCACAGAAAAATGAAAAGCTCCTGCAGCTCACAGTCTGGTTCCCTTCCAATCAGGTTGTAGTTACCTGAGGACTGAGTCCCTGACACAGAAAGTTTCAGCTCTCTGCCCCCTGCCCGGCTCCCTCCACTCCTCTGCCCTGTCTTTTCTGATGAATAGACCCTTTAGACACACTAAAGGCTCAGCTTCAGAGCCTGCGGTGAGCAGTATCGTACAGCCTTCTCCTCACAGCCCTTTTCTTAAAGAAGCCAAACTCTTTTGACTTTTCCAAAACTTAAAATACAGCTCAAATATGCCAGAGCATGTGTTAAGCAGAGCTATATAGTAGTTTTCCTATATCCAAGTTACTAATTTTCTGGGTCCTGCCAACATTTCCATTTTAGGCTTGTAAGATTAGAAAGAATAATTTGAAAATATGTGGAAATTCTACATGTTCTACACAGACCCATAGGCGCAGGTTGTTGAGGAGTGAATTTTGTAGTTCCTGAAGTATTTGTTTTTTCCCCCAGAGGTTGTAACTTTTTTCTGTTCCCTAGAGAGTAAAAAGTGGAGAGGAAAAATGTCACAGCAATCTGTATTATTTTAGTAAAGTGCTTAAGTGGGAGAGAACAGGAGATGGCAGGGAACATGAAGCAATGGATTAAAATGAGATTTTACTTAAGGTTATAATTGCATGAAAGCTGCTTTGATGGTGGACCAAAGCTATTGAGAAAGAAGAGGCAGGCAGTGCCTCTTTAGTGCCACCCACAGAGGAGGATGCGGCCCCTCAGGAAAGGGTGCATCTCCATACCCTGAGCTTAGCCTTCCCTCAGACCCTCTGTCATCCATGCTTTTCCCATAACACTCATGCTTACATGCCACACAGGCTCACACATCATCACATGCAAGACATGTTCACTCCCACTCACTCCCACTCCCAGGTACAGAGGTACACGTGCACACACACTTATACCCTCTCACTTCCACTCACAATCACTCACAATTACATACCTAGGTGCACTCATACACACTTTCTGTCTCTTACACACACACACACACACACGCACGCACATTTCTTATACATAATGTATTTGTATACCTTTGAAGTAAGATCCACAGCTAGGGTATCTTTATTAGCGGAATGGAGCACTCAGTCCACTTGGCTAGGAATAAGAGGATTTTGTTAGCTGCATGACCTTCATCCCACTGAAGCCTCAGTTTCCCCACATAGAAAATTAGGATTGTAGACTATATGATCCTTACAATTGCTCCTAGTCCCAAGAGCAGGAAGATGCCCTCCCACCACTCCTGTATTGAGGGGTTCTTGAAACCCAAAGAAGATGCTGAAGTGGCTAGTGAGGGAATACAAAAATGAGAGTTTCAGCCCTCTAGTTTAATGGTTTTGTAACCTGCTGAGCTGGTCTGTCACCTTCAGACCTATTAGTCAGGATGGCTTTTGTGGATCTTTTTCTGCTTTCCAAATAATGCCCCTTGACATAGCACTCATCCTGCCTACTTTGCTCCCTGATCAGCTGGAAGCCATCCTGGGGGCCAGGACACACTCAGGGCTGTCTGGTGATGGTGGTGAGGCTACCACTTTGGCTGCTAATGCCAGAAAAGTGAGTCACCTTTGGGCATGACCTTGAAGGGAGAGTCACCAGTGATTGCTTCTCAGCCTTCTGAAGGCCCAAGATGTACACAGTTTCTCCCTTTTTGCTGCAATTTGCCACAGGCAGTGCACATTCATGCCTATTAATTACTTCATTTGGTTCTTACAAGAGCTCTGAAAGAAAGGAATTCAAATATTTTTATTGCAATTTTTGATAAAAGGCTAAGTGACTTGCCTTAGGATCACAGCTAATGAGGAGCAGAGGTGAGGCTGGTATGGGTGTTTTGACTGACACATCAGTCTTTCCTGGAGTTTTTCATCATGTCTTAAAACTATGGATGCCCAGGACTCATCGCCAGTGGGAAAGGGCTTCAGATTATGGACTGGGGATGGGAGGTGGGAATCTAGCTTGTTAGCTGGATCTCCAGGGAATCAGAGCATGGGACAGGCTTAGTGCAGGAAGGAAACTGTGAGGAAAGGGAGAAATTTTGGGTTTATAATGCTGAGGCCTGGATTGAAGTCTATGTGATACTGGAGTTACCCTCTAAAACTACCAATCTAAGCCTGTGCATTTGATGATGAAGAAAATGAAGCTTTCCTGCCATCGCTGTTCCTTTTACACACACACATATGTGCATGCACACATATGCATGCACACAAACACATGCACATACATACACGTATGAATACACACATGCTTAAACATTAGCTAAAGAAAGTAATGTTTGGGAAAGTTTTCATTATGCACACGAAGAGTTATATTTGTTGGCTTTCGTTATGGTAACAAAGAGCCCAGTGGCTTGTAATCATCAACCACTATTTCTTACATTACATTAAATCCATGGGTGCGTGAACTTTTGCTGGGCTCTTTTGGGCTAAACTGAACTGGTCCCTATGTCCAGAATGAAGTAGTAGCTCTCTCTGGGATATGCTGTTCTCAATGGCCTAGAGGGCATGAAGAAAGAAGGCAGAGCCAGATTTCACACTTTGTCCAGATATGACTTATATCACATCCATACTGACTCCTTCCCAATGCAAGTGTCATGGCCAAACTTAAAATCAACAGGGTGAGGCAGTGTATACTCATCCATAGGGAAATGTGACCTGAGTGGAGAGGGAGAAGTTAACTATTAGGACACAGTGCAGTATACCAGAGGGTGTTACCACCCCACTTACAGCTACAGAGCTCATGAGCTTCAACTCCAGAGGCTGAATCAAACTCTCCATTGACTGGTAAGGTGGTTGTTTTCTAGACTGAGTGCCTTTATTCCCACCCTGACACTTTTGCAGCTGTCTATGTCCCAGTGTCTCTTTCAGACCCTTACTCACCTCTGTCTTCTGCTCTAGCAATATGCATGTCTCAAAAGAAAGGTTCTCTTCTTAAGGAACCATTCAATATAAATGCAAACAAGGAAAGGTGGCCATAAATCTCAGTAGCCTTTGTGAGCTCTTGGCATGCCTATCACTCAGCTTGGCATGGCCAGATGCCTTCCTGCTTCTCTTCAACAAGAAGGACACCTGCAAGGTAAGAAGCCAGAGAGAGAAGAAAAGGGACCAGCTTTAAGGACCCCCATCAAGGAACTGAGTATAGTTCAAGGAAGCCTGAAACTTACAAGGATGTCAGTGAGAGGAAGAATATTGTCAGAATGAATTATCCTGCACACTTTTTCAGGAATGTGGTCCCTGAGAAAGAGCAAGAGGGCCCATGCTTTGGCCTCCCAGCACCATGGTTACTGAAGGAGGACTGAGCTGCCCCATATTGAGACCATGGTGAGAGGTCATGTGTGCAAGCTCATATTCTGTAAACAGCTCCACCCTTGTGGTCCCTTCAGGGACTCCATCATCATTGTGCATGTCGACATTGAATGTGCATTTATCCCAGACCTGCTCCATTCCATGAGCACACGTTGAGTGGGGTTCATGGGCTGCACCCGAGGACTGCACCCATGTCTGAGGATACCCAGATGAACAAGCCCTAGACCCTGAGGTGTTCACAGTCTGCAGCAGAAAGGAGATGCATGATCCACACCTAAATCCCAGCAGAGCCCCAGTCAGAGGAGCATGTTCTTCACCCAGGGATTGCATAGACAAGAACTGCACTTCTCCTTTTGTCTTGTCTCTGTTTCCATAATAACAACGACTAGACATCTGGACAACTTTAGTTTCTGTATTTTATTTTCTCCTTATAAGCAACACTTACTTTAACATACTGGGCAGTAGTGCAGCATGAGAGATAAACAGTCCTGGAATTTTAATCCTGGCTTTGCCACTTATTAACCAGGTTCCCTTGTATGAGTTATTTAACTTCTTTGAGCCTCATGTTATCAACTGTAAAATCAGAAGTGCCGTGTCTTTTTTTCAGGGCTTTTGCGAAGAGTAGAGCTGAAATGTATCATTTCCTAGCATAGTCTCTGTCAGTCTTTGGACAGCACTTACCCTTAAAATACTGTATATTCTAAATTTGCTCACTTCTCCCTAACCTCTCTGCAGCATCCTTTTCTAGTTAGGTGAATGCTAGCTGCTGCAACAAACAAACCTTTTGATTTCAGTGGCTTAACACAATAAACACTGATTTCCCCTCACCCCAGGGTGTAACAATACAGGCGTTCATGATTGGCAAGAAGTTTTTCTCCATGGTGTCTTCAGGGACTCAGAACATTTCCATGCCTTAATTCTTCAGCATTCACTGCTTATAGCAGATAAGGAAAGGGAAAGAAGAGAAGACATGATGCTTCCAGCTCATTTTGTCCCAGAGGTGAAACTCATCATTTCTATCTATTTTTCCCTGGGAAAAAAAGTCAGTGGCCATGCCTAGTGGTAAAAGAGACTGGGGCATCAGTCTTCCCGTGATGCAGGGGAGAATAAGGTGTGGGCGGTCTCCACCATGTGTCATTTCTTTTTTAGACCACTGCAAATTCCTCCCTGGACCCACACTCACCCCAGTGCAGGCATCTTTACACAGTAGCCAAAGGATCTTTTGAAAGTGTGGATCATGTTATTTTCCTTTGATGAAATTTCAGATCTGATCTCATCTACTCTTATTCTGCCTTCGCTCCACTACTACAGATCTTCTCTCTGTTTCTAGAACATGATGAACTCACTAATAACTTGGGGATTTTGCACTGGCTGTTCCCTGGCCCTGTGACGAACTTTCTCCCTCTGATTTCTTCAGTCTTTTGCTGAAGAATTTCCAACCTGCAGAGGCCTGTTTGATCACTTAATCAACCCCCATCTTTTGAAAAATTTATATTAGGCATATTGACAACAGAAAAAAGAATGTAATCAAGTGAGCATTTACACCATCATCCAGCTGTAACAATGCTTAATGAAATAGCTTATTAAAATGAGAATCTTTATAATTCAGTTTGACTATGGCCCCAAAGCAATGAGGTGAGTTTCAAGTAGCTCATAATCCAAAGCAAGGTGATTGTGTTGAGCCATCTCCAGCTTATGTTGGGGTGAGGCTGAGAGGTCTGAAGGGAGAATTTCTGTGGAGATAATGGGCAGAGTGCTGTGGTATGACCCTCTCCTGTCTGTGGAAGAAAGAAAGAAGTGATTCCCTTTCCCCTTAATCTAAGAGATGAGGACACAGAGCCTGTCCTGTACCCACTGGAGCTGAGGACACTGCAGGTGGTGGAGTCTGGGGAGAAAATCTGGCTGGAGCTTGTAGCCAGGCAGGAGAGCTGAGGATTGTGTAGTGGAGAGAGGGCTCCTCCATGGTGAGCTGTGTGCCCACTAATGGTGGGTGAAAGGGCCAGCATTCTCCCAATCAGATGCTGGTGTAAAGAAGAGCTGGGAGGGCCTTGCCCAAGAGGGCTGCTGTAGAAGTTCATGTTTCCTGGCAACCAGGAGACGGTCTTTTCAGTTAACTCACTCTACGGTCAACACTTAGATGACTCAGAACTTGGAATTCGACTGTTTATTACTCGCAGATGAGGCTATTATCACACCTTAAAAGGAAGAGAGGTGGAGGGGTAAATTCTCTCCACCAGAGAACAGCCCACCATATATCCACAGCTGGTCCTCACACTCATCTCTGCAGGATACTGAGAGAACAAGACACCTTTGCACACACTGGCCTTTCCGCACACGTGTTCCAATTCTGTGGTCGACTATATTAATGTTTAGTATATAATATCTATTTCCTTTCCCCACCTCCACCTCACCCTCACTATGGAGAAGAATATCGGGCCCATTGACACTGGGCTTGGTCAATGGCTAGCTTTGGCCAACAAAATGTGAGCAGACATTTCAGTTGTTAGAAGAATTGCTGACTTGTTTTTCTTGCCTTAAGAATATCACATTCTGGCTAGAGAGGTGCTTTTTCAGCCTGGGTTCTGGAGTAATAAAGATTAGATCGCCATGCTACATGGCCACGGTTGCTGACATACATCAGGAGGAACACATGGTAGTTGTTGTAAGCCACTGAGATGGTAAGGTTGTGTTTCACAATTTTATTGGAACAAAAGATGACTGATACTAGCCTGCCCCAAGTGGCACTTGCTGATTCTCACGCGAGCCTTTTCAGAGACCTGGGGTGATCAGAGTAAGGATGTAGGGAACCAAGTAACATAACCTAAGGACCAGCATGAGGAACCACATCTTAGAAATGGATTTTTGGTGAAAATCTTTTTTCAGACTAAAGAAGTTCCTTTGTTTTTGGAGCATACTGAATCTTTATCACAAATAGGAAAATTAATAAATAAACTGTGGTATAAACAATAGAATACTACTCAGCAATAAAAAGAATATAAACTACTAGAACATACAAAGACATGGATGAATCTCAGAAACACTGAGGAAAAGGCAACAAACACTAAAGACTACTTGTAGTACAATATCACCTTAAAGTACAGGTTTGGTATCATTTATCCAAAATGCTTGGGGCCAGAAGTGTTTCAGATATTGGATTTTTAAAAAATGTTTAGAATATTTACATATGCATCCTGAGATATCTTGGCGAAGGGACCCACATCTAAACACAAAATACACGTATGTTTCATACACATCTGGTATACATAGCTTGAAGATAATTTTATACAATTTTCTAACGCATCATCATTTTTGACTGTGACCTGTCATGGGAAGTCAGGTGTGGAGTTTTTTTCTCATTGGCGCTCAAAAAGTTTCACATTTTGTAGCACTTCAGAGTTTGGATTATTGGGTTAGGGATGCTCCACCTGTAGTTTAAGAATAGGCAAAACTAATCTAAAGTACTAGATGTTGAACAATGGTTGCCTCTGGGTGAGAAATTGCCTAGCAAGGGGAAGGAAGGATCTTCCTGGAGTAGTAGAAATGCCACCCATCTTTTTTTGGGTGTTGGCCACATAGATGTATACATGTGTCAAACTTCATCAATAAATTATGATTTGTATGTATATTTGTGATTTTATTATGTTATACCTAGGTTTGATTTTCTTTGTAGTTTATATTAATAATTCATAGCACTTCCTGCATCTGAAACTTAATGCTACGTTTGAAAACTTTCTGCCATTATGCTCTCAAACATTTGCTTCTGTCCAATTTTCTTTCTCTTCTTCTAAAACCACAATTGTACACGTGTTGGTGGAGGACAGCATGGGGAACTCCCTTAGGCTAAACTGTCAACTGTCTGGATGTCCTATTTAGCCTAATTCTCCATGTGTTTTTGGGGAGCATCATACCTTCATGCCTCCATCTCAAGGCTAAATGATCTTGTTTCCAGAATAAAGAAATATTTCTCAAAATGTTTCAGGGAAAAGACTCAAATATGATCATTCATCCACCTTTTTGTCCCTGGAGAAGGCATTTATAAAAGCAGTCATAATGTATTCAAGGTGTCATGTCCCAGGGAGATGCAAGCGAACTGTAGACTTTCAGGTACCCTTATCCATGAAAAGGTGCCATCATGCAGGGGAACCACTAGGCAGCTACTTTGCCTTCTTCCTTTGAAATCTGGTCTCACTTCACTTAATAAAAACAGCAGTTGAACATAATTTTATAATTCTAAAAGTATTTTTCTACATACTTTATATAATTCCATGTGTAGACAGCATAAAATTAAATATCCCTTTTTACAGATGTGCCAAACAAGGCTCAGGGTGTCACCCATGTGCTGGGCAACTTGGAGATGCTACCTCCTCTCCACAAGGAGACTCATGGGCTATGGCCCTTCCCAACCTGCTACCAGTTATTCAGCTTGTGGAGGACAGTTGCGCTGCCTCTCGTGTCTAACACAAAACCCATGGCTTTTTGTCATATCACAGTCCTTAAAATCATAGGGTGGTAAGGAATTCTAAGCAAGGCTGAGAGAAAGTTTAGTCTAACTTAAATATTCCCTCTCTCCTCCCACCTCATTTTCCTTGCTTTTTATTTACCGAGAAAAATAACAGTATAACAATGATGAAAAGAAAAAAGGGATAAAAGAAAGAAAAAATAAAGGTAAGGAGTAGAAAAAGAAAGGAAAGTAAATTTTATGTATAATCTAATTACCTGAAATTAACTGTCTCAATTTTCTTGTTTTATTCTACTCCTTATCCACATGCCTACATAATTTATGTTACTTTGATCATACCTCAGGTATCACCCTGGATTGCTTCCCCTGATCTTACATCACAAGCAGTTCCTTGTACTGTTGTGAGGTCCTCCATGTACTATGCTCAGTGCCTGAGAACAATTCTGGTAGGAACCGCAGGCTTCCTCTGCTCTCACTCATCCTGCTTAGCCTCACATAGCTGGTGTCTTAGTTACTTTTCTCATTGCTGAGACAAAATACCCAACACCCACAAGTTAATGGAGGAAAGGTTTATTTAGCTTATAGTTTATAGAAGTTTCAGTCCATAATCAGCTGGCTCCAAGGTAGGGTGGCATGGCAGTCAGACATCACAGAGGAGAAACAGTACATGGTGGGCAGAAGGTAGCAAAGCAAGCAAGCAAGGGACAAGACAAGCCTCTTTCTGTCCCTTACATTGTATCCAGGCTACCAGGATAGGGTGGTGCCAAACCAATCAGTGGATTGATTTATTTAATCATGCACCCTTAATCCTAGCATTGCACCATGAATCAATCACACCGTCTAGATTCAGCCACCTCTAAAAATCCCCACCTATGACTGTATGAGGCTCTGTGGGGACATCTAGACACAACCCATAATAGCTGGACAGCAGGCTTCAAGATGAAGGCTCTGTGTCCCTATGTGTGTTTAGAAGGGAAAGTGCTGCTGAGAAGTCTCTTTTCTGAAAATATCAAATTTGAGCAAAAAACAGGAACAAGTTTGCGTACTGTTAAAGTAGTGATTTTTACTAGGTCTGCTAACCAACAGGTGAGTCTATGCAAATGTCTACTTAAAACTGCTATATTGAAGTCCAGGAGGAAATGGAAAGTAACGACACCTTAATGCCTTCATTTGCCCAGACATTCACTAGGAATGGCAATTTCACTTAAGGGAAAATTTCAGCAGGAATCAATTTTTCTAAATCAAATTCAAGGGTCACTGATTGTTAAGGCAACTGTGGTACGCTAATGATGCTATTTATAGTTTGCTTAATACATATGCATAATAAGAAAAAATTATTAAAAGAGATGATGAATTTAATATTGGGAGTGAAGCAGATTTACAGCCTGGAAAATGTAATTGCTTTTTGATATCAATTAAAGGACTGTTCCAAAAATCAATAAGAATTTTAAAGAGTAGCGTGAGCCTGAATGAATGATAAGTAACTTGGAAGCAATTTTAAAATCTTACAGTGAACAATTCTCTTGAGCCCCATGAAGGGGTTTATGGGCCTTTGAGGAATAAGGTAAGATTTTTTAAAACTTTCATTGATTCAAAATGAAAGCAAACTTGCACACACCACTGAACTGCCACTTGTGCCGCTACATAAAGCCATGTTGGACAAGGAGCTCTGGGAGTGATGAATCGGAGGAAACAGGAAAGCTCAGGAGTGGATACCTTATAGGCCTGAGCCAGACAATGAAGCACCTGTGGAGGCTGGTGGGGGGGGCAAGGTATGGCTAAAGGGTGGAAGGAGAGACGTGAACACCCCCACCTGGGTTCCAGAGCTGACCACTGGTAGAAAGGGAATCCAAGAGATACCAAAGAATAAAGGTGTAACGTTTAGTCATTGCAGATACATTTATTATGCATCTATGGGGTGAAGGCACCTTGGTAGGCTCTGCAGATACAGAGATGAATAAGACAGTGTCTTATTGTTGAGGGGGTCATGCACTAGAGAAGAAGGCAGATGTGCACACAGCAACAGTTTTCACAAGATTATAGAATTTTAAAACTAAGGCCAAAATAAATTAACTAACTTGTCCAAAGTCACCTAGCTGGTAAATGCAAGAGTTGGGAATCAAACCCAAGAATTCAGTTGTGATTAAAAGAAACAACTATTTCCATCAGCGTTTATATCATGAGCCATTGCTGTGTGGTGCTGAGGTAACAGCCACAAGAACGAGAGCCCAGTGCTGTAGGGTTGCGCAGAGGGAGGAAGTTCACTTTACCTGGTGGAGGTAGGAGCTGGACTTCCCAGATGCAATGACATTTGATCAGCTCTTCAAGGTCTTGGCAAAGAATGTAGGGAAGTATATTTTAGAGAAGAATAGAATCATAGCACATGCAAAGAGGCAAACACGGGACATATGATTGTCCTGCCACCTGCAGGAAAAGCTTCATCTAGGCCTCTTCCAACCACAGGTGCTGTTTTTGAAGATTCCCGGTGGCATTTGCTGATGGCAAAGTCCATTAAAGAGTTATTCTTCACTGTACATCTGAAGGGTACTTGATTCCAGAGGAGCACTAGCTCAGGAAGCTGAAGGCCAGGGTCGGCATTTTGCCACTTCCTAGCTTTGTGATGAAGGGCAAATTACTCAACCTTGCTGAATGTTAGCCTCTTTATTTGTAAAATAAAAATGTAATACCTATTTCTAAGGTTTTCATGAGGTTTAATATGCAATATGAATCTAAAGTGTCTGGCATGGGACCTGGCACGTAATAAACATAAATAATTTTAAATACTACCTGTATTTATATTTATACTTATGTCCACTTAAAATTTATCTATATATGTTGATACTTATCCTGAATAATCCTCTTTGCCATAACAAAAATCACATAACATGTTGTTAACTGATGTGGAGGACCACAGAATCACACAGATGTGGACTGGGGGAAACCCTAAGGGCAGGTCTGGATGATACCTGGTTCTCAAATGAGTGTGCTTTTTATCACACCACTTTCTCATTGCAGCATCACACCTAGTTCCAGTGAAAACTTTTAAATAACTAGCAAAAGATAGACATGTGTCCCAAGTAAATACCTGGGCATGGACTAAGTCTGTCAAGGCTTGGATCTTTGGTCAATTGTCACCCACCTCTGAGAACATTTACTATTCAGCTGTGTCTTTGCTTCTTCAGTTTTAAAATGGAGCAATAACTGTACCCACCTCATCAGATTCTTGGGAGGATTAAATGAAAAATATATGTACATCTGTAGGACTATTCTTGCTCCATAGTAAGTATTCAAAAATGTCCATGAATATTAATATCAAAATACCACTAAGTTGCCATGGTTTATTCTTCCATTGGGTTGTGAATACAACAGAATGGTCCTATCAGTACAGTTAAAAATTATGCAGGCAATGGACTGGAATTTTAGACAGAGTGTTTGATCTATATTTCATTTTCCTCATGGGCTTGCAGAACAGGATTCCCATTGATCCCAAACAAATTTAGATAAATTGTATTGCTTCACAAATTGATCTTATGTGAGTGTTGGCTTCTCTCCCACTGTGATGTTTCCAAGAAGAAATCAACATCATTTTGGGTTGGGTGAGGAATGGAAGGATCAATACTAAAATGGCTGTAAAGAAAACTGAGGAAGCAAGCTATGTTGGAGGTAGACTCACTCATCTGAGAGAATTGATATTGCAAAGGACTATGGGATTAGATTCTGGAGGTTATTATGGGCAAGTCACTTTACTTTGTGTGCTAATCAGTTTTTTCTTGCTGTGATCAAATACCTGAGAAAAACAACCTAAGGAAGGAAAAGTTTACTTTGGATTACTGTTTCAGTCCACGGTCAGCTGTGTCTATTATTTTAGGCCCATAAGGGAAGTGGGAAATCCTGGCAGAAGGAAGTGGTAGAGAAAATCTGCTTACTTCATGGCACTCAGGAAGCAGAGAGGGAGAGATGGAGAGAGGAAGAGAAGAAAGAGTCTGGGAACAGAAATCCTCCCCCAGGTCATACCCACATGTTCCACTCTCTTCAACTAAGCCCTATCTTCTGCTTCCATTACCTCCCAGTAATGTCATAAAATTATGATCTCACCAGAGGACTGATACAGTGATGAAGTGAGAGTCCTCGTGATCCAATCACTTCCCCAAGCCCATCAACAACAAAGCCCTCAACACAATAGGGCCTTTGGGGTGACATTTTGGATCCCAACCATAACATTTTTCTCTACCTCATGTACCTCATTCCTGAAATAAGAATGCTAGTAATACCTCATTCACAAGTTTGTTGTAAAGGTTAAATACATGTACATATAAAGTATTTATAAGTTAGTTAATGCTGAACACTCATAAGATATTATTAATAATACATGGGTCTGTTAATTTGTACAATTCTTATGTGTTAATAGCAATAATAATAAACTTAAAAATTAAAAAAATTTACATGGATAAATTGTAAGTCTAAAAGGAGTTCCCTGGTTAGGGGCGTGTAAGAAGAGAGAATTCTATTCTGAAAATAACACTAGTTGTTTCAATTCCTTGCAAGAAGTTTTTACTGAGAGTCAACTGTGGGCCTAGCAGTGTGCATGATTCTTGTAGGGACCCACAAGGAAGACAAGAAATATCAAGCATCATTTCCACCTCCAAGGAGCTTCCTATTGAAAGTAGGACAATTCTAAGCCGTGTGCACTTACCTGGTGTAGAAACTCAGTGTTGCACTGGCTCAGGCAAGGCAAAAGCTGGGCCTGGATATGTACTCCGCTTTAAGCAAGGGTCCATGATAAGGTAAGGGCATTTCAGGTCAGAGGACACCAGAAGTGGAGTTAGTATGATAAGTTGGCAAACCATGGGCAAAACAATCTGACTGGAAACAGTTCATCCTGAGGAGATACTGCAGATAACGTTGTCAGCTGGACAACAAGTTAAGACTATGCTAGTTATTAAAGTACTGAAATCTGTCCCACACGCTGAACCTGGGGCACTTCTCCATCCAAATTCCCAAAACCAAGAGCTAAAGATGAATGCCTAGCAATACAGGAGAACTCCATGACCAGCCCGCTCCAGCACTATAGCCAGTGTCCATTCGTTTGGTCAGTGGAAGATCATCCAACTTTTTAGTACACACAGGGGATCTTGAGGGCCAGACCAGAAAGACTGTGCTTTATTCGAGAGACCACAGAGATCCACTGGTGCTTTGCTGTCCTTAAACATTTCCTTTGTGCACAAAGGCACAGTGGGGCAACGACTCCGGCTGCAGCAGTATTTGCCCTGTCCAGCCACAGTAACGGGGCTGTGCTCTTACCCACAGGTTTCCCCGTGGGCTTTCTAGGCCTGATCAGCTGTGCCACTGATGCTGATACCAGGCTCCAGACCAACAAAGAACGGAGCTGCTCAACTGTCCTCATTCTGATCCAATTTTGTCACTGTGTTGATTGAGCAATCACCTTTTCCATCTTTTAGGGAGAATATTGATGGCCACTTTGTATCTGCCTCTGCCTTTTTGCTTTCCCTGTGCAAATAATTGTCTTGTCCTACTCATTATGTCATAACAGCTTCTTTCGTGGGTCTTGCCCCTCCCTGTCCTCAGACCTGCCCTTCTCCCTAGGTAGTCTCCTTTGAAGCTCTGGCTCAGTCAGCGCAGCTCTTGTGACCAAATCTGCCACTTTGATCTGTCTCCTACCTTTCCTCTTGAGGCAGAGAGGGAAGAGAGAGGCCAGTAGGATGAAAGTGCAGGTACTGGTTAATTCTAAGTTGACACACCTGTTGCCCTGAGGAAGTGCTGGTGCATTAAAGAATGGTTTGGACCAATTGGGAAAGCTTCCTTGAGGACAAATTGGACATCGATTTCTGATACTTTTAAATTGAAAGAAGGAAGCTCTCCCTGTTTTCTTTAAATAATTGCTAAGTCTGGGTAATTTTATCAAGGAGGTTGATTATATTGGAAATTTTGATTGATTCAGAAACATAATTATTTTAATTCAGAAATCAACAAAATTACGTTGATTGAAACAATAATTTTCCTATCTTAGGTTTAAACAGATTGTAGGATTCTTTGTTCTGTTCTTTGTAAACGGTTATTTACAAAAATCTGGATCACTCAGCTGCTTGATTTGTTTCTTTTTAAGACTCAAAGCACACACACAAAAATGGTACTATTCATTTTCTCTCCAGAACTTCAGGGCTAAGGAACTTGAAGAAGTCCAAGGTATAATTCTTTGGCAAATCCTTTGGTGAACCACTGAGAGCATGACTGAAAACCATTTCCCATGCAAATAGAGTACCCAAGAAGAAATGGAGGATGGGCCATGAGATTGTATTTTTATTCACAAAGCCTGAAATTTTCTTTCTTTTTTTTTTTTTTGTAGGTACCGGGGGTCGACCTCAGGACCTTGCGCACCAGCAGGTGCCCATGCCGCTGAGCGATATCACCGGCCCTTTTTTCGTATGTGGGTTCAGGGAGTCGAACTCAGGCCCTTGTGCTTGCCAGGCAGGCGCTTATGCCGCTGAGCCATCTCACCGGCCCGCCTGAAATTTTCTGACTCTGTCATTTTCCCCAGTGGCCTGTGTCACTTCCCCAACCAAGTGCCCATCAATAGGGCTCATACTGAGCCTCTACCAGTGTGCATATGTGCCCTCCCCATGGTGACTCCCATGTTTTCCTAAATGCTAATCATGCTACCCCCCAACCTACAATTCCTTGAAGCTTTGGAAGTTCTATCTCACCAAGGACTCAAAGAAATGGTCCACATGTCCTTGATGACAACTTTGCTGAAATTTACACTGATTAGAGATGGTCCACGTTGAAGGGAACCCAATCCAAGGAGATTGGTGCTATAATACCATTGAACCACTGTGGCCAAAGAACTAGATGACTGGCTGCTTTGCCGCAATTATATTGCTGTGATTTGTGTATAAGCAGATGACTGAGGATGGGACTCCACACACCCATCACTTCAGAAGACCATCTTTGGTAATCTAGAAAGATGCCAAGGAGACAGAACTGGGAACTTGAAGAGAGTCTGTCCAGGGCAAAAGAAAAGAGGAGAGTAGCAAAGAGTTCAAGTCCAAAGATCATTTGAATCCTGCATTTGTATCTTGATTCTTCACTGATGTTCTGAGCAAGATTGTTTTTAAATATTCCTTCATTTGGTAGGCAATCTAAAAATGGTCCTGAGAACAGAAAACCCAAAAGATAAAAAATATTGCTGCAAGGTGCTTACAGAGGGCCTATGCGACTTAATCTGCTAGTATCCGGAAACTGGTTTTCCTCTTACTTTGTGAAACCACTTGAGATCACTTTAACAGACCACATGAAGATCCGTTTCAATGTGTTTATGTGTCTTGAGGATTACTTTACACATGGGTTTTAGCAGAAGCTTCCTTAAAGGCGTCACGGTGCAGGAAAAAGGCTGTAGGTTAGGACCCAGGACAGATCCATCTGTGTTTAAATCTGCCTCGGGAGCCCTTGGCACTGCCAGTCCCCTGAGATCCAACTGCCTTCATCAGCTAAGTCATCACAATAATTAGAACAATAAACTTTACATCACCCTAAAAAGATAGCTTTTGCCTCTCTGTAATCTACTTGTGCTTTCACCCTCATTCTATTTTATGCCACCATAGATTATTTTGCATTTTCTAGAATTTTGTATGTGTTATGTACTCTTTTCTACCTGGCTTCTTTAACTCAGTATAATAATGTTGACATGCATTCATGTGGTTATATGTGTCAACAGTTTATTAATTTTTATTCCTCCATAGTGCAAATGCCACATTTGTTTAGCCATTCATCTTTGGATAGCCATTTGTGCTGTTTTCATTTTATCACCTTTCTCCTTCTCTTCCTCTTCCTCCTGCTGCTTCTCCTCCTCCTTCTTTCAATACAGATGCTATGAACACTTACATATGTGTCTTTGTGTATTTTCACTTCTTTTGAATGTTTTTAACTTTGTAAGAAACTGCCAAACCCTTTGGTTCCCACTAAGAGTGCTGAAAGGTCCCGTTTCTTTACATCTTCCCCACATTGTGATGTTTTGCCTTTAAATTTCAGACCTTTTATTAAGTGTGTAGTGATACTTCATTACGGTTTTAATCTCCATTTCCCTGGTGATTAATGATGTTGAACATCTTTTAAAGTGCTTATTGGCCACTTGGATATTTTCTACTTTACTGGGTTTTTATTCTTGAAATATGAGAATTCTTTATCTAATCTGGATTCAAATTCTTTGTCTGATGTGTATGTCATGAATATTGTTTCTCAGTATGTGGTTTGCCTTTTTGTTTTCTCAATGATGTTTTTCAGAGAGCAGAAGATTGTAACTTTGATTAAATCTGATTTTAACAGTTTTTCTTTTATGATTCATGATTCCCAAGGTCATAAATATATCCTATGCTTTCTTCTAGAAATTTTATATTTTTGGATTTTACATTTAGATATATGATACATTTTAAGTTTTGTAGGGTATAAAAGAAAGATCAATGCTCATTGCCTTTTACTACACAGTTATCTGGACATAATTTTTGAAAAGACATTCTTTTCCCTAGTGAACTGGTTTAGCATCTTTGTCAAAAATCAAAGGACAAAATACGCAATGTATATTTTTGTGCTCTTTGTTTCTTTGTTGTAGGTGTCTTTCCAACAATATCAAACTGTCCTGACTACTGAAGTCAGGTAAGGTAAGTCATGCAACTTTGTTCTTATTAAAAACTTGCTTTGGTTATTCTAGGTATCTTTTATTTCCATATAAGGTTCAGAATTGGTATGAATTTTTGTATAGTAACTAGAATTTCCACATAAATTTTAGCTTGTTAGTTTCTACAAAACTGATTGAGACTGCAATGAATATGGACAGAACTATCATCTGATAATATTGAACCATCTAATACACAAGAATAAAGTAATATATTTTCCCATAATTAGACTTCTCCTAATTTCTCTTAGCAATATTTTGTCATGTCAGTATAAAGGTTTTTGACATCTTTGTTGACTTATTCCTGCATATCCTGTATTTTTTGCTGTTGCTTTAAATGGAATTTAAAAAATTTCACTTTCCACTAGGTTTCTGTGATATATAAGAATAAACTTGATTTTTGCATATTAACTTTGTAACCTATCACCTTGACAAATTCATTCATTAATTCTAACAATCTCTTTTGTTGTTTCCCTGGGGTTTTCTATATAAACAATTATCTGCAGATAGGAAGAGCTTTACATCTTTTGTTCTAGTCTTTTTTAAAATTCTTGCCTTACTACAATGGCTTAAACCTCCAGAAAAAAGCTGAGCATTTGTGGTAAAAGTGGGCATTCTTGGCATATTCTTTTTTTTTTTTTTTTTTTTTTGTGGGTACCGGGGGTTGACCTCAGGACCTCGCATGCCAGCAGGCGCCCGTGCCGCTAAGCGATATCACTGGCCCTTTTTTCGTATGTGGGTACTGGGAGTCGAACTCAGGACCTCACGCTTGCCAGGCAGGCGCTTATGCCGCTGAGCCACCTCACCAGCCCTCTTGGCATGTTCTTGCTCTTGGTGGGTAAAGCATTCAGTCTCTTACCCTTAGATATGATGTTAGCTATGTTTTTTCTTTTTTCTTAGACATTTATACCCAGGTTGAAACAGTTTTTTCCCTACTGTTAGCATATTGAATGGGTATTTAGTATTGTCAAGTACTTTTGCTATATACTTTAAGATAATTATATAATGATATACAATTGTTTTATTAACATGGTAAACTGTGTTGATTGATTTTTTCACATGTTAAACCTAACATGCATCCTTAGGATAAGCCCTATTTGGTTACAATTTATTATCATACATATATATATATATGTATATGTATTATCCTTTTATATCTCTAAAAGGAATAATTGTTGGAATCAACTTGCTACGATATTGTTAAAGATTTGAATCTATATTCATGAGGGGTATGAGCTCATAAAGAGTAAATTGTATTTTTTGTGGTCTGCAGTTTTCTTATTTTTTCATGTCGTTGCTAGGTTTTGGTATGAAAAATATCATAAAATGAGTTGGGCACTGATACTTCTCTATTTTTAGAAAATCTGTGTAATATAGGTACTATTTTACTTGTTTGATATAATTATCCAGGGAAACTATCTAAATTAATTCCTTATTACTGCTAAAACAATTTATCAAAAAATTAGTGGCTTAAAACAACAGAATTTGTTATAGTTCTGGAGGTCAGAATCCTGAAAGACTCTGTGTGCTTAAACCAAGGCATAAGTACGGCTGCATTTCCTCCTGAAGAAAGACTCTAAGGGAGGCTCCATTTTCTGCCATTGTAAAGGCTTTTAGAGGCTTCCTGCATTCTTGAGCCAGTGGCCCTTCCCATTTCCAAAGTCAGTACTGGCAGTGGAGTCTTAGACACCATTTCTCAGACACTGACCCCTCTGCCTCCATCTTTCACATTAAGGGCCATTGTAGTTGCACTGAGCCCACCTGACTAATTCACAAGACTATCTCATAGTCAGCTGATTAGCAACATCAATTCCATCCCTTATGTTGATCTCTTTCACCATAACATATTCACCATAACATATTCACACATTCCAGGGATTAGTCTGTGGACATCTATGGAAAGTTAACTGCCTACCACACCATCTCAGCCTGAAGTTTTCTATGTTTAATGGGTTGAACGGGTTTAATTTTTTTTTTTTTTGTGGGTACCGGGGGGTCGACCTCAGGACCTCGCGCGCCAGCAGGCACCCGTGCCACTGAGCGATATCACCGGCCCCTTTTTTGTATGTGGGTTCCGGGTGTAGAACTCAGGCCCTCGCGCTTGCCAGGCAGGCGCTTAAGCCGCTGAGCCATCTCACCGGCCCCAGAATGGGTTTAATTTTTAAAAAAATAAAATTCCTTAATATACATAGCACTATCCAGTTTTTCTGTCAACTTCGATAACTTGTCAAATTTGTTAGCCTGTTTGTTATTCTTTTAATGTACGTAGGATCTGTGGTGATAAACCCTTTTCATTTCTAATATTGGTGGCATGTGCTCTTTCTCCCTTTTGCTTGATCTATTGAGTTAGAGTTGATCAATTTTGCTGAGCTAATTTTCTCTACTTTCTGCCTGCATTTTATTTACTTTCTGCCCTTATCCTTATTATTCCTGCCTTTCTACTTGTCTGGGTTTACTTTGCTGGTCTTTTTCTCAAGTGGAAACTCTAGGTAATTGATTTTAGGTCATTCTGGCCAAGTACTGCCTTATCTGCACCTGACAAATTTTGATATGTTATATTTTGTTGATACTGTGTATCTCCAACCTCCTTGAGACAATTATTAAAAAATAGAATCTGAAAATGGAAATATTTTGCACCACAAAGTGGTGTTGGAGTGGGACTAGTCCTTTGAATTTAAAACATACTAGTTCTAGATCTGAGACTTCAGTTCAGTGAAACTGATCCTGGTTATTTCCTGACCTCTGGCATCTTTATTTTTGAGAGAAAGAATTCTGTAATTGTTTGAAGGATGCTCCTGTTATTGATCATCCAAGCCTAAGTTGACTGGAAATCCATGACTTGAGTAATTTGTTATCATTCTTCTAGATACTGAGCATGGTAAGAATTGTTTTATTAATGTCTCTTGCATGCATTTGTTTCCAGCTCAGCTAGGACTGACTGGTTTTTTTTTTCCCCTGGTACCTATTTAGACTCTTTTGTTGTGCTAAGTAGTATGTATATGGCTTCCTAGAGTGAGTATGTGGTGGGAGGGAATGATGCAAAAAGCAAGGTTTCTAAGGGTAGAATGTTCTGTACAGATGTAATATAAAGTAGGAGAAAACACATGGGGCCAGGAGTTTAAGCACAGCTTTGTCACAATAAGGAGATGTAAGAGCAAGTTCTGTCTTCCTTTCCAAGAACATTGCTGTGTGGTACTAAAAGCACAGTGTGGATGTGCAAATCCCTTACAAACTGAAATGTGCTGGTGTGGCTTTTATCTGGCAAGACTCTGCTTTAACCTTCCCAACTTTGGTCCCCATTTCTCCAGCACATCTTGGTTCCTTCTACCTGCAGGGCTGGCCTCACAGGCATGTGACCTATGCAACTGTACATGGAGCCACATTCAGAAGGGCCTTCAGGTTGTTTAATGCTCTACTGTCACCATCTTGCAATTCTTGAAAACTATTAAGCAGGGACCTTATCTTAGTTACTTTCTCATTGCTGGGACAAAATACCTGAGACCCACAAGTTAAAGAAGGTTTGGCTCACAGTTTGTAGAGATTTCAGTCTATAGTTGGCTGACTCCAAGGCAAGGAGCATGGCAGAGGAGAAAGTGCTCACATCATGGCAGGAAGAAGCAGGGAACAATCAAGCAAAGAGGAGGGATATATATTGTTCCAGCCCACATCCAGTGATCCACCTCGTCCCACCAGGTTTCACCTCCCAACATCACACCCAGCCATAAACTTAACAGTGGACTAATCCAGTCATGAGTATCATACACTTATGACCCAGTCACCTCCTAAAAGCCACACCTATGAGCCCATGAGGCTTTGGGGGGACCTCTAGGTACTATAAACTGTAGTGGGTCCCTACATTTTCATTTTGCACATGGCCTCACAAATTCTGTAAAAACACCTTGAGGACAAGACAGTGCCTTGGCATGTAACAGGGGCATAGCCCAGCTCCACAGACAACGCTCAGAGCAAACAAAGACTCAGTAGGTGCAACCTGGGATGATGTGTCACATTTCCATATCTCATGAAAAGTATTTCCAACAGCACCTTCCCCACCTCCACACCTCCTTGTCAGGGGAATTTTTGGAAGACTAAATTATATTCTCCCAGATATTCCTCACCATACACCTGCCCCAACAACTCCCCCAGTATTCATTCACATCCAACAACCCAAGAATCAACAGTATCCATATGGCTCATCCTCTATAAATGAAAGCTCTTTTAATTAGTGATGGGACACCTCAAATAATTTCAGCAGATGCTTTCATTTCAGGAAAACCAGCACATGTCTTTGCAATTGGGCAATATTGTTCTAATTATATCATAGCCTGCAGCCTGACTGGGTATGTCTCTCAGACAGTCTTTCTGAGGGAGGGTACGTGGGTTGGGGGAGATCTATTTTACTCACTCTCCCACGCGTGCACTAGATCTCTTTTCACCATTTAATGTTTGTTAACTGTTTTCTGTTTTGTTTTTGATTATTTTGATTTCCAAGTGCTTTCCACAGTCAGGAAAGCAAGAATAGAAAGGATATAATTATTTAGCAGTGGAATGGATGAGAGAAGGCTCTGGGATTTTCCTTCTTTTTATAATTTCCTTGAAAAGAATGGGGCTACTTCAAGGAGGCTGCAAAGCGGACTGGGTGATGCAGAGATCCCCTTCACTCTGTCCAATATCCTGCGATTCTGTGACAGAGATGACAGGGCCATTTGCTATAATTAAAGCTTCCTCAGAAGGGTGAGGAGTGCGGTCTCTGAATAGACCGGCTTTATATCTGGAGGCATCAGCATGGCTCTGGATAGTGCTTGACGTGCAGTGCGAGATGACCTGGTAGGTGCTCCATGCTTGGGAGAGCGCCTTACCTGGCTCCCTGAAACACTGGCTGTGGTTGTTGACTAAATATCTCTAGCCCCTCCTCCACTTTCTGACTACATCATTGGCCCATGTTTCTGTCCTTCTCTGAGCTCCTATGAGACTGTGTGATTTACTTTAATCCATGAAACATGAGCAGGAACACACTGTGCCCTTTTTAGATAGACTTTAAGAGCTAGACCCCCCTCCTTTCTACTGCTATGGTGTTTATGGATGCCCACATCATGAAGAAGCCTTTGTCACCTGAGTCCTTGTGTCTAGTCTCAGCAGAACCTAAGGGACTAGGATATTTTGTTGCATTATACCACAGAAATTTTGCATTTCTTGTTGGTGCAGAAAAATCTAGCCTATCCTGACTAATTCCCAATGACTAGAGCTAGCCCAGCTTTACTCTCCATGAATTCTCATGGGGCCACTCTGAGCTGGGGCAGAGAGAGATTCCTTGAGGAGGAAGCTGAGGATGGATAAAGTCCAAACAAACCAAACAGGACCTTTGATGTTCACACATCTCAGGACTTAGTCTTTCCAATTCTGGAAGTAGGACTAGCTAGGCAGGAGGGACTCAGGATAGTTAGGCAAGAAAAAACAACTGGACTAAGGGGCAGGGAGCACAAAGAAGAGGACTCATGGCAAGTTCAGGAACAGGTGGAGGAAGGAAGCTGTGGTGGGTGCCACCTTGGAGGCCCTATAGTTTCCAGGCATCCCTGAGAGCCTTGTCATCCCTGGTGACCAAAGGCAGTTCTTGTTCTTTACAGTTTGGCACAGTGCTCAGGCCAGGCTGTGGTGAGCTGCTCATGGACAGCTGGGGAATTCACTCACATGTCCCTGGCTGGCAGAGGGTTACCAAGGATGTCCTCTCATGTTTCCTCCCTCTAAGTTGTGTAGTTCTATGGAGTCCTGGTGACTAGTCACCAATCTGATTAATTCACTCACTTTTCTACTCATCCCTTGTGATCCCTAAGGCCAAAGTCAAGCTCAAGGTGACACATTTCCATTCCTCCTTCACCTTACTTTAGGTTGCTCTGGAAACCACCATCAGCATAGCCTCTACTTAGAGCAAAAATGACCTGGCCTCAAACAACCAACCAGTCGTCCCTCTGTCTGTAAGACGAGGGGCCTTGTGAGGGCTTATAATATTCCTTAAGTGCCTCCATTTTTTAACCAAGACAGGCTACAAACAAAAATGAAAGCAAATAAGATAGAAAGTGAGTTTCTTATTTCAAACCTCTTTCGACACACACTTCAATCTGCTTTATTACCAAGATAGTAAAAGTAATGGGGTTAAATTTAGATAAAAGCAAGGAGACATGGTAACTTTTATTTTAAGTGGCATATAACATATTTAAATTGGTTTCTCTAGGTAAACACCTTAAATGAGTCTTGATCCAGCACAGAAAACCACTCATCCTCCCACCGACCGTGGCGTGCTGAGCAGATGGGTCTTCAGCACACACTGTTGAACCACTCACCAGCATCTGGTCTGATGTCCTCCATAAGCAGCCTTAGCTATACTTGCCGGAAAAAGGAGCCTTGAGGCTGAAGGAGTTCTCCCGCTCAGGGGCAAGAGGCTGTATGAGGTGACCTCCAAATGAATCTTCCAGCCTGAGTGAATAATGAGTTATGATCAAAACCAGAGAACTATGGGAATTTTAACTTCCATGCATTTCCTAACCGAAGTGGTACCAAGAAGGTAAGTTGTGATAATACTCAAGTGATTAAAATTATTTGGAATGTGTGCCATGTGAGCACACAGAGATGACTCTGGGGCTTCAGGACATCACCACCAGTGCATTTATTTTGCACTTGGTCCCTGCCATTGGGAGTTCACTCTCTGGTGGAGGTCTGGATGAATATATTTCAGAACTATGATCAGAGCTGAGTTAGGGACGTATAGCTGTTTGTGAGAGTACTCATGAGGACAGGCACTCTGACTCCTTCTTAGCGCCCAGTCTGGGTCTTGAAAGAAATGGAAACTAAGTGACAAGATTGTATGAAAGCATTACCCCTGGGATTGCAAGTGCTCTGTGCTGGCAGGATGGGAGTGAGAAAGTGATGTGGCAGGAGGAGAAACCAGAGAGAGCCAATGGTCAGATCCAGAAAATGGGTCAATGGGGGAGTGTAGATTTTATCCTAATTAGTGATAAACTGAGGACAGATATAAACAGACATGATCAGATCAGTGGTCCCTCTACAGCTTCGAATGAAGGATGATTTGAGAACAGTGACACTGGGGAGGATAACACTTTAGGAAGCTCCTGTACTAGGCCAGGAGGGCGATAAGCAGTCCAGAACAGGACAGGAAAACAGAAACAGAATTTGGAGGACCTGGGGGGTGGGGTGGAGTGGGGGAGGATGGGCACATCCTTTTGCTTTTGCCCTTTCTTAGGGAAGAGGCACACCTCAGTGGCAAGCCTGCTAGTGTCTAGCCCAGATGTGCTTTACTATAACAGATGTGGGTTTGTTAGGAATCAGCTCCGTTCTGCCTGGTCAGAATGTTCCAGAGGAAATAGCAAATGGGGTACCAAATGATCAAACGGTAATATTAGGAAACTGGGATCCCATCCTGGGTTGCCACAGCTCTTCTTTTCTCTTAGCCTTGGTTTATTTTTCTGTGAAATGGGGAGCTTTGTTTAGTAATCTCTTGAGGTTCTTTTAGTACAGTGATTGTCAAACTAGCAGATGCATCCGGGTCTTCTTAGGCTTGTTAAAAGACAGATGGCTGGATCCCACCCACTACCCCCAAAGATTCTAATTCAGTATTCGTGGGCCAGGGCCTGATAATTTGCACTTCTGACAAATTCCTAGGTGATATGGATCAGTTTTTGGTTATGCAGTCTGAGTAGCTTAGCCCTTGAAAACAGAGAAACAGAACAGTTCTATTTCAGTTAGTGAAAGCGGGGTCCAGGTTGCACATGGATGCTAAGCGGTGTTCTCCTGACTCCTGGGCCTGACTCCTCTGAGCAGGGGTGAACATGGCTGGGACAGTGGGGGGAATCCTCATGATCAGGGCAGTCAGGGAACATATGAATCTTGAGATTTCCTGCACTGACCTGCAGAGCTGTATGATCATTTTGCTTTTGCATACTCCTCCATTCCCTATTTTGTGTCCTCTCTCTGGGTATGTGGAAAAATCAATGCCTGAAAGGTATTAGAAAAGCCATTGAATTGCCCTTACCTGTCACCAGGTGACATCTGATATTGATTTAGCTTATGAAAGTGATTCACAGGTTTGCTGAAGCCTGGAAAAGATCAAATGTTATGAGCCTCATGATCCCATCTTCCTTCTCTGCTCTCAGCTAACACCAGAGGAGGTAATTGGGAAATAATAGACTGAAGACACTTTTTTGGTGTGCTCATGAGTAGAACAAAATATAGGAGAATCATTTCATTGGGAGAGAGGGATTTTAGTATCATTCATTTTTATTAAGGGCAATTTTCTGTCTAAGTGCAACGTTCTTTAGACGTGACCATTATAGAACAACAATTTTAACACAACCAGTAAATCAAAGAAAAGATTACTGTGGAGGGAAGCTCTTTACAGATGTTCCAATGATTACATACTAGGCAGGCAGCTTAAGGCTGGGAAAGGCAAGTGACTGCCAGGGAGATTGTGCCGGAGTTTCCTGGTCCCTTGCAAGAAACTCTATCCCTTCTAAGCAGGGCAAGTACTAGAAATAAGACCAGTGTTTACTAACTTGTGACTTCAGGCAATCTCAACCTCTCTGGACCTTGACTTATAACAATAAATGATAAACTTATTTGGTACAGTAGTTATGCAAACTGAGATCATGAAAAGTGGCTAACGTCTGGCATGTAGTTGAAAAAGCATTAGGTTGCTGTCATTGTTGTGACATTAGAAATAATAGCATCAGAAACAGAAGCTATAGCAAGATAGGAGAGCTTCCATTTGTTGAATGTTTTGGCACCTCAGTGGTATGTGTTCTCCATACCGCTTCAATTTCCTGAACACACATGGAAACCACATCTCCCATCTTCCTTTGCAACTAGTTTAGAACCTTGTGGCAAGACTCTGGCCAATGGGTGGAAGCGATGCTATGAGCTGGTTCTGGGCTGGAACTTAGAAACAGTTTATAACATCGTCCAAAGCTTTGTTTCCAAGATGGCTGTATTTTATTTAAGAATTGCTACTTTTATCATTTTGTGCAACCATTCTTGGTTTATATAAATTATTTTGCCATATATAATATTTTGATGAAATGAATAGTACTAAATTGGCATTCCTTTGTTTAAAATTTGATTAAATACTGTTAATGAGACAGATCTTTACTAGTTCCATGTATAAAACTGTATTTCTGATCATCGTGTAGTCCCCATGTCTTGGTGTAACATTTTGTATGCGTATTTGTTCATTGTTTATCACTGAAATACCCTTACCAGTAGAAAGTATGCTTCATACAAGCAGAACATTACTGGGTTAGAATGTAGCTCAACAGTAGAGCACTTGCATAGTATGCTCAGAGTCCTGGATTGGATCACCAGCAGTGTGCAAAAATTTAAAAATCTATCTTTTGTTCGTTTGTTTATGGATGTACTGCAGTATCCAGAACTGTGCCACACACATAGTAGACACTCAAAAACACGTGCTTATTGTCATTGATAAACCGTTTTTCATCTTTATGCCTTATTTGAATTGTGGCTGTTATTAACTTTACCTATTAAAATTTTCTTTTAATTAATTTATGTTAATTGTGATTACTGATATACTTGGACAATTGCTACCACATTTTTGAATGAAGTAATTGTCGATTCATATATAATTTTAAGAAATAATATAGAAAGTTTTATGCCCAAGTAACATTTTGCAAAACTATGTGCTATACTGTCACTACCAAGATACTGAAACCACCAGCGTCACTCACACTTCCCTGGTTTTGCTTGCACTAATGTGTATGTGTGTGAGTGTGCGCATGCATGGATTAAGCTTCATACAGTGTTATCACCAGTGTAGGTTTGTGTCCATTATCACAGTCATGATATTAACTATTCCAATCCTATCTGGATTCCTTCTTATTGCCCTTTTATAACTACACCCATTCCCATCCCTTACCCTGCCACTTTACACCCCCTGATTTGTCTTCCATTTCTAAAATTTTATAATTTCAGAAATGTTATATAAATGGAATTACACAAGTGGATAAATGAAATGTACAATTATGCTTATGATTGTAAATTGTATAGGTTATACAATTATGTAAGTGGGGTCAATTTGGGTGTTTGGCTTTTTTAAAGTAGCTTTTACATAACATAAAATTAACTGTTTTAAAGTACACAGTTGTGTGGCCCTTAGTGCACTCACAATGAGCAACCATCACTTCTACTAGATCTAAAATCTTAGTATCACTTTAAAGGGAACCCTGTTCCTACTAAGCTGTCCTTCTCTCACTGTCCCTTCCCCACAGTCTCTGACAAACGCTACGGTGCTGCATGTCTCTATACAGTTACATTTTCTGGATAATTCATATAAATGGAATTATACAATATGTCTGGCTTCTTTCACTTAAAATGTTTTTAAGATTTATCCATGTTGTAACATGTATCAGTACTTAATTTCTTTTTATTTTGGCTGAATAATATTTTCATTATATGGATATACCACATTTTTATACATTCATTTTTCACTGCTTAGCATTAGAGTTGCTTCTATGTTTTGGCTATTGTGATAGTGTTGCTATGAACATTCATGTATAAGTTTTTGATCACATGTTTCAATCCTTTTGGGTATATATCTAGGGATGGAATATTTGGGTCATACAGTAATTTTCACATTTTTTTTAGGTAAGTTTCAAACTGTTTTCCACAACGGTTGCACCATTTTACATTTCTACCAGCAATGTGTAATTATTACAAATTCTCACCAACACTTTTTATTTTCTAGTTTTTGATTATGGCCATTTTGGGGGGTATGAACTGATACTATTTTTTTTTCAGTACCGAGAATCGAACTCATGACCTCGTGCTTGCCAGGCGGGCTCTGTGCCGCTGAGCTGTATCCCCAGCCCTGAAATGATACTTTATTTTGGCTTTGATTTGCATTTCCTTAATGACAGTGATGTTTAAGACCTTCTTCATGTGCTCTTTGCTCATTTGTTTATCGTCATAGGAGAAATATCTATTCTTTTGCCCATTTTAATTGAATTATTTGTCTTTTCATTTTTGTAAGAATTCCTTATATATTCTGGATACTAGACATTTATTAGATAAATGACTTGGAGATATTTTCTCCCATTCTGTAGGTTGTGATTTCATTTCTTTGTTAGTTTTTTGAAGACAAGCTTTTAATTTTGGTGAACTCCATTTTGTCTATATTTTTTATTTTTCATTACTTGTGTTTTTGGTGTCACATCTAAGAATCCATTGCCAAATCCAAACTCAGGAATGTTTCTCCTATGACATTTTCTTCTAGATGTTTAATATTTTTAGCTTTTAAATTTAGGTCTATAACCTATGTTAACTTAGTTTTATTATAGTAGGGATAGGGTTGCTGTTTCAATCTTCTGCCTGTGGATATTCAGTTGTTCTAGGACAACTTGTTGAAAAGACTATTCCTCTTCCATTGAATGGTTTTGGCACCAATATTAAAAATGAATTGGTCATAGATGCCTGATTTGCTTCTGGACTTTCAATTCTATTCCATTAATCTATATGTTCACATTTATGCCAGTATCATACTGTTTTGATTACTCGTTGCTTGATAATAAATATTGAAATTGGGAAGTGCAAGTCCTCCAACTTTGTTTTTCTTTTTCAAGATTGTTTCTATTATTTAGGTCACCATGCAACTCCATATGAATATTAGGATCAGCTATTCCATTTCTAAAAATTATAGTATTGGGATTTTGATATAGTTTGCATTGAATGTGTAGATTGCATTGGGGAATTTTGTGATACTAACAATATTTAGTCTCTTGGTCTATGAACACGGATATATTTTCATTTATTAGATCTTATTTAATTTCTTTCATCAATGTTTTGTAGTTTTCAGAATGCAAGTGTTGTATTTTGGTTAAATTTATTCCGAAGTATTTATTTTTGATGCTAGTATAAGCGTAATTATTTTCTTAATTTCTTTTTCAGATTGTACATTGCTAGTATACAGAAATGTAATTGACTTTTTTGTGTTAACCTTGTATCCTACAATTTTGCTGAATTTGTTTATGGCTTTTTTGTGGATTCATATATGAGATTATATTATCTCCAATAGGGATAATTTTACTTCTTCTTTTCCTATTTAGATGTCTTTTATTTTTTTTTTTCCCTGCCTAATTGCCCTGGCTATAACTTCCAGTACAGTATAAATAAGATTGGTGAAAGCGAGCATTTTGCCTTGTTCCTCTTTTTATAGGGGAGCTGTCAGTCTTTCATTATTAAGGATTATGTTAGCTGTGGGTTTTTCATAAATGCCCTTTATCATGTTGAGGATATTCCCTCCTATTCCTAATTTGTTAATTGGTCTTATCTTGAAAGGGTATTGATTTTTTGTCTTTCCCTGTAGCAATTAAGATTATCATGTGCTTTATTTCCTTCATTTTATTAATGTGGTATATTACATTGACTTATTTGTGGTGCTTTAGGTATCTCTTCGTATTGTCTTTGTACTGGTTATTCTGATATTGCAATATATACCTGTGACTTGTAAGAGTTTACCATATATTAGTTTCCTATTGATGCTGTAGCAATTTACCACAAATTTAGTGGTTTAAATTAACATAAACTTAACCTGTTGTGGTTCTGCAGACCAGAGGTCTAAAACCAGGTTGTTATAGGGTTGCTTCTCTTCTGGAGGCTTCAGGGAAGAATCTTTCCCCTTACTAGTTTCTAAAGTGTCCTATATTCTTTGGCTCATGAGACTTTCTCCATCTTATAAGTCAGCAGAATGGCATCTTCTCTGTCACCTTTCTTCATTCCTTTCATCTTCTCCTTCTGAGTAGGCCCTCCACTCTTCCTCTTCCAAGGACCTTTATGATTACATTGAGTACCCTAGGGTAATCCTGGATCATCTCTCCATTTCAAGATTCTTAACCTAATCACATTTGCAAAGCCTATTTTATCATGTAAGATAACACACATTCTGGGGAAATGGACATAGCTTCTTTGGAGGCCACTATTCTGGCTCCACAGTCCGTATGAATATTTTACCATTTTCATGGAAGTGTGGAAATCTTACTTCCATTTAGATCTGTTTCCTTCCTCCACTTTTAAGCATCATTGTCTTGATTATCAGATAGTGTGACAATCTTTGTTTCACTCATCAAATAGGATTTATAAAACACAAGAGGAGAAAGGTAGTCCTTGGAAGGTACCCATATATCTACTTTTTTTGTTGTTCCTTTTTCCTTCCCAAACTCCAAGATTCATTACTTTATCATGTTCTTTTGTTTGAAGCATTTTCTTTAGTCAATCTTTAAGAGTACATCTGCTAATGATGTATATTTTAGTTTTCCTGTCCCTGTGAATGTTTTTATTTTCTTTTCATTCCTGAAAGACCATGTCACAGGATATAGAATTTGCTGTTTACAATTCTTTTCTTTCACTACTTAAAAAGCAGTGCCACTTCTTTCTGACCTCCATAGTTTAAAATGAGAAATTCGGCACATTCTGATGGATGTTTCCATGCATTTTTGGGCTCTTTTCAAGATTTTTTCTTTATCTCTAGTTTTCAGAAGTAATTACGGTGTATCTTGACACTGATTTCTTTGGGTTTATATTTTTTGGGGTTCTTTTAGCTACTTGGGCCTGCAAGTCAGTTTTATTTATTTATTAATCAGGTTTGGGACGTTTTGACAATTATTTCTTCAAATAAGTTTTCAGTCCACTCTTTCTCCTCTGCATCTGGAACAGCAGTCACTTGGTTAAGTTTAGCTTGCAAGACTTGGCCTACTTTTGTGGGTTGTGGTTCTGAAGGCAGACTAAGTCCATAGCATTTGAGGTGTTATTTTGGTTTGTTCAGTTGGTTTGGTTTTCATTGATTGTTGCTGGTGCTGCCTTGGGGGAACAGAAAGGGCTCCCTGAGGTGTGGCTTCCACGTGTGCCCCAGTAAGGAAGGAGTTAGAAAGATACCCTGACAGTGTTCCCCATTACCTCTTCACACATGTGCTTCAGGTGGGGAATGAGATTCTAGGGCCAAGGGAGACAAATGAACTTCTGGAATAAACTGTTTGCTATAGCTGCATCTCTTGCCCTCTTGACCCAGTGATTCCAGGCAGGAGGGGAAAGTCCTCCTGAGCATTAACTTTGTTCTCTTCCACAGGGACAAAGAGACTTCCCAGATCAAGTTGTCATCTCTCCCGGTGGCTCCATCTGCCTGCCCCTGTATTTCTTGATGGAAAAGAGGCATTTCAAGTCCAGGGTAGAGGATCTCTTTGTGTCCTGACTGGTTCACCTTGCCAATTGTATTGGGTTCACCTCATGTTATTAGAAGGAGTTCCATTGGATCCAGGAGAACAAGGAGCCTACCTGGTTCACCTTCCATTGCCAGGTTGGGAGCTGCAGATGCCAGCTTGGGTAGCCTTCCTGTATCAGGTGTTGCGGGCATAAAAGACACCTGCCTCTGTGTAGTTAGTCTAGTTTTGAAACTCCAAACCAGTTCACCTTTCTCTTACCACCTCGGAGTTCTGTGGTTGCTTCTTGCTCTATTTTCAGAGTTTATATCTGTGCTCAGTGGCAATAAGGAAAGAAAGTCATTCCTATACTGTCTTGTTCTACTAGATGACAACATTTTTCTTTGATGATTTTCTCATCTTCTTTGACTTTGATCTCCCTCTCTGGAATTTCTTTTAAAAAGATTTTGGACTTTGGACTCTGTTTTCTGCCTTTAAAAATTTTTGCTCTTATATTTTTTATTTCTTTTCTTTTTGCTATGGAATATTCCCTTATATTCCCATTCACTACTTTCGTTTTCATGTTTATTCAGTTTTCTTGCCCTGATATTTATTATTTCAATTTTCAGATTTCCAATTTTAATCACTCCCCCTCCCCAATTGTTCCTTTTTACTTTTTTCTCAAATGACTCTAAGACTCCAAATAAGAGGTATAATTTTTAAATCACTTTCTTTTCCTTGCTTCCATTCTTGGATTTCTTTAACTTATTTTTGACATTGTTTCAATTTACTTTATGCTTCCACTTTCATGCTATTGATTTCCCTTAAAGGTCAGATGATCCTGGCTGACTTTCCACATTTATAAATGAAGGGCAAGGCTCTTTGGTAGGGATGGTAGAAGGATGATTTGCCATTGTGTGTGAGGTCTCGGGGTGGGGTAGATTGGGGGTTGATACTGAACATGGGCAGACAAGCAGGTTCACAATTCCCACCATTGCCTTGGACTTAACCCTTGTCATCACCACTTTAGTTTACTTTTGAGTAGAAATGATTCCAGTTTTCATTCGTGTTGCTCTACTGAGGGGGTTGGGAGATACCTGTCTTCTCTTCTCAACTTTTCTCAATTGCTACACTGCGGGCCTCTGGGCTCCAGCTAGGTGTGGATATCTCAGCCAGTTTCTTTGGACCTCAGGAAGTATGGGACCAGAGGATAACACCCCCAGAGAAAGCCAATGAGGATGCATTCCCTGAGGACTATCACAAGTTGCTCCAAAAATATCTTAGAGCTTTTAGTTACACAATTTTCTCTAAAATATGAGACATTAAGCCTGGCCAGTATTAATATATGAATTGTCATACCTGAGATAATCATAGGGGTTTTATAATCCACTTGTTTGCTTGTTTGTCTTGTGATGAATTGCTGTTTATATTTTCTTGGTTAAGGGGATTTATAGATAGTACATTCCATTAAAAAATTCTAATCCTCACAAAATGGTTAAATCATTAAAAATTCTAGCATATAAAATGTAAATTAAGGAAAAGCTGATGTCTTTAACCTTCACTTGCCATATTATGTGATGCAAATGATGATTTCTTAAGATTTGATGAAAATTTGGCTGCTGTAGTTCACAACTATCATGAGAAAATTTGAAAGATAAATGTTCTCTCATTATCATTAATGTTTAATCTCACCCAAATATAAATTGTATTGAAATATTTGCTAATAAGTGCAGTATATTTATATGATTGATCAATAAATAAATGTATATAAACTGTAAATGTGATTTTTTTAAAAAAGAGAGTTCTTTTTTAAACAATTAGAAACCACTGCTGTAGACAGTCCTGCAACTAATTATCCTCACTGTCACAAGTTCAAGCGGGGGGGTGCTGGGGGGTCCTTTGGGAAGAACCGCACTTAATGCTATGAGGCCCTTCTCCCTGGTGAGTTTTGAGTTGTGACAATCCAGTCATAGCTGTATTCTGTTGTCCATAAATTTTTTATCATTTCTCTGCCATTGATGATACTTTGCCTTATCTTTAAATGCTGCCATGGTTTATACTTTTTTGCCCAACCGTATGGACACTTCTATGAGAGAGGGTACAGTGCACATGTGTAGGGAAATATCCCAAATCTGAAGCCAAGAGTTTGCCATTGAATTGGAAAAACAGGAGCTTCCCTACTGAGATAACTTTGTAAACAATATTTTCTTAAAAAATTTCTGTCGGTATTTAGTAGAATAAAACTGTTAAAAGCAAACTGAATCAGCAATCAGGGATAGAGCACGGAAGCTTAGGTTTAGTGAGGCAGTGGAGAGCTCCTAGCACATGGACTCGGCTGTGGCCTGTAGTCCAAGGGTAAGGAGAGACTGGTGGAGGGAAGGACAAGTTGTTATTATCATTGGGTGATGGCATTTGAAAAGAAATAGGAAGATACACCTGTTTCCACTTAGAAACATCTCTCCTACCAATGAGTGACTAACATCAGCCAGAATCAAGCATCCTCCACCCACACTAACCCTGACCACAGTAAGAATCATTAACCTTCTGGTGCCTTTGCCTGGTACTATCCTTGGGGGCTCCTGTGTTTGCTTTTAATGAGCGAAGCTGTTTCTTTACACAAAGGCCTTCCTATTGCTTGGCTTTATGATACACACATTTCATCTTAAATGTGTCATGTAGCACGTTCAGAACAAAAACAAATATAAATTAATTGACTTTGTGATTCCTTTTTGGAGAATTTCATGAGACCCTTTGAAATAACAGAAGTGTCACCAACATGGATTGGAATGCAGATGTCGTGTACAAAGACTATGCTATAGGATGATACAGTTGTCAAAAAGGTATTTTTTCCTCCTGCAATGACAGGTGGCTCTGACAGCTCTGATTTGTCAGCAGGCAGTCATATAAGGATGAGGGGAGCAGAAATGAAAGATGCCAGTGGAAATAATTCCTCCTGTGTCTGTGAAGTGATCATGACATAGCTGTACCATAATACAGCACTGAAGACAGGATCAAAATGAAATCTCCCAACCTGCAGAAGAAATTTCTACCTGATGATTTCTGCCTAATAATAAGTTTGTGCTGGCCCTGTCTATATTTGTTGGTGTTCCCTCAAGGTGAAGAGGAAGGAGCAAGACCAAGAGGTGATCAGCTCATATCTATGGACTGTTGGATGTCAGAGGCTGCTTCAGACAGGATAGTTTTCAGGTTTTGTCCCTGAGAATATGGTCCCAGGAAGGCTGGAGCACTCAGGACAGGTATGGTAGGTTTTAGTGTCCAGGGCCCAGTGTCTGGGGAGAAAGGGGTTGGAAGGGAGTTCATTTTCTTAAGAAAAGGGTCTTAGAGAAACACTTTCTCCTCAAGGCTTATGAAAATGGCTGTTTATTTTAATTACTTTCCCCAGTGAATGAAAACTGTGGGTTCTAGCTGAATAAACAGATCCCCTAACAAAATTGCCTGGACACTGGAATACTCCTTTCATCAATCAGTCGGAATAATGGGACAGTAACTGTTTGCTGAGTATGAGTTGAGGTAGTCTTGGCCAAAACCTGGAGAGGGACCTTTGGAGGATCAAACTTAGAATGTGGCAGGAAACAAAGGACTGCACTGGAGAAAGATGGGCTCCTGGATGGGGCCCAGATGTCTGTTCCCTGAAGTGAACAACATGGCTCTGCTTTCCAAGGTTTTACTGAACCTTTGGGCAAACAATCGTTTGATGGTTAAACTCGATTTTATCAGCTGGCTTGAGAGCTGCTCAGGGGTTTGGTGGAGCACCAGGGGATTGGAGGAGTGCCCTTCAGGGTGTGTCTGGGTAGGTCATGGATATGTGATCTTGAGTATTATGTATGATCCCTGGCCCTTGCTTCCCTGTCACTAATCCCCTGCTCTTCTTCCTGGTGACCATGAACTAAGCAGCATTGTTCTACCATGCCTTCCCGCCATGGTGTTCCTGTACTGGAGCCAACCAATCATGGACTGGTGAGTCAAAATCAACCTCACCTCCTTTAAGTGGTGAGTACAGGGTATTGTGTTCCAGCAAGGGGAAAGCTAACAAATACAAACTGTATTTAAAGCAATACCTGCTATCCACTTCTCATGACAATGAGTTTTTTAAAGTTTACTTTCTACAGAGGCAGAAGATTTTCCTTTCACGTTTTCAAGTTTAAGGCCTGTCTTCTTAGTCTACTGCTGTGGAGTTTGGGAAAAAAGTTTTATATTCGTTGTAGCCCACATAGTTTAGCAAAACTGAGAAGTCTCCAGGCTTGATTCCCACTGGTGATTTTGGGTTACTAGCTCTAGTATTGGATATCACATCATTTTATCTGTTTGTTAGAAAAAAACTATAGATCTTCATCAAAACCTTATTGAAATGACATTTGAAAGAGAATAAAGGTATAAACCCTCAGGGTCAAAGAGACTGTGAGAAGAACAGAAGCAACAAAATGTTGAAAGCTGGAATGAACATGTATATGTACCATTTGACTCAGCACAAAGAAAGCTGAATCTAAAGGCCAGAATGGGAAGAACTGACAAGAAAACTTTCCAAACCCCAACACTCAAGTCATTTGGGAATCACTGATCCTAGTTCCCTGGGAGTAAAGTGAAATGGGGCCCAAATCAGGATGCATGCAATTCTCTAGACCCCCTCTGACTCCAGGAAGGTGAGTGACTGCCTCTTTTCCACCCTGGAGAAGTTTACAAAAGGGAGAAGAGAGGATCTCTTCATGGAAGGCATCAGGCTCACGCCAGAGCAAGGCTACTATAAGAATAAAGGGAGATTACACACAAGATTTTTTATGGAATATTGACACCACCAGTCCTCCTTTCACTTTCATCTCCAGGACCTCGCAGCCAGACTGAACTTTCACTGAAAGAGATCAGAAAAATCTTCTCTTGGAAATCTTACCAGTTGAAGATGACAGATGAAGACAAAGAAATGAGGATTCCCAAAGAAACAGAAAAGCCAGCACTCCAAACATGACATCCAGAATGGGAAGCCCTGCCACTGGCACAGAGAATTTAGACTTTTAGTCCCTAAACTTAAACATGAGTCAACAACCAAGGATCATGAGCAAGTTGAAGAAGCCCTCTAACTTAAAATATAGAGAGCAAACAAGCAGGAAAAGAAATAGAGGTAATATAAGAATAAGAAAACCATACAAATCCTATCATCAACATCACTGGATAGAACCTACTATCTGCATGAAATAAAAGAGGAGACTATAGAAAGCAAAAATACAATCTTGAAAATTACAAATATGATGACAAAAGTGAAGAACTCGATAGAAGAATTGGGAGGTAAAGTAAAAGATGTCACTCAGAAAGCAGAACAAAAAGAAAATAGGTGCAGAGTCAAAGAACAATCACAGAACATTTTAGGAACCTCTTGAAGATCTAAGGTCTAAATAATGGAAACCCCCAAAATAGAAAACAGAAAAAATGGAAACATGATATTCATCAATAAAGAAATTAAGGAAACTTCCCTGAATTGAAGGACATCTTTCCAGATTAGAATTACTAACTCAGTGCTCTGAAAAAAAAATAGGGCCACACATCACCATCAAAATGATTATCATCATTTAATTTATTATCATCAACATAAAACAATACATCTCTTGGGAAATAAGAGTAGAACTGCAATCCTTGAGAAAATAACCCATCACGCGATGGTCCCATGTTCGCCTGAGTATCTATCTGAGGACACTTTCCCTACCGTGGTGCAGAGAATGAATTCCCAGTGGAGCATCTTCTCTCTGAGCTGGGAAAGCCGATATAGAGTTTGAAGCTGCTGAATGTCTTGGAGGAATGGCTCTGTATTTATAAGAACCTATGCTGTGCAACGGGGAGCAGACGGTGCAGGATAAAAGCTGAACACATAGCAGGGGTCTCACAGGTCCCACAGTTTTGGGAGATGTTAGGGGTGTACTTGTCTTCAAATTCATTAACTATATACTGCTTTTTGTATGTTATTTATACCTTAATAAATGGGACTTTTAAGTAAGAATAAAGGGAAAATGTGATTAGTTCAATAGATATAAAGTTTTTGAAAAAAATTTATAGCTCATTTAAAAAACTTCTCTGATACAAATGGCAAATAAATACGTGAAAATATGTTCAACATCATCGGTCATTCGAGAGATGCAGATTAAAACAATGCTGAGATTCTATCTCACTCCAGAAAAAATGGCTATCATCAGGCAATCAACCAATAACAAATGCTGGAGGGGCCGTGGGGAAAAAGGAACCCTTCTGCGCTGTTGGTGGGAGTGTCGACTCATGTGACCACGGTGGAAATCAGTGTGGAGATTCCTCAAAAAGGTAGGATTATAGGTGCTATTTGACCCAGCTATTATCCCTTCTGGGTATCTTCCTAGAAGAATTAAAAACACCATAACACAGTGATATATGTGTACCCATGTTTATAGCAGCACAGTTTGTAATAGCTAAATCTTGGAAACAACCCAGATGCCCATCAGCTGAGGAATGGATAAAAATGATGTGTTTTATTTTTATACAATGGAGTATAACTCAGCCATAAAGAGGGATAAACTTGAGACATTTAGAGCTAAATGGATGCACCTTGAGACTATACTCTTAAGTGAAATAAGTTGGACACATATGTGTAAATATCACATTGTCTCTCTGATGTGAGAAACTGACAGTGTAAATAAGAACCAAAATGTATAATAGATATTGTGAAATAGGAAGTGATTTTTGAAAGTGAAAAGGGAATAGGGAGTGGAAGGAAAAAGAAAAAATCGAGGAAAAAAAGGATAAAATGGAAACAAAGCTTGGGAAATGAGGGGAAAGGGGGTTGAAGAGAGGGGAGGGGAATGGAAAAAAAAGAGGAACTAAGATATATCATGTACAGGTATAAATTCCCTATGATGAATGTGATCATTATGCATATCTAAATTGCACCAATAAACTTAATTATTAAATTAAAAAAAAACTTCTCTGAAACTAATAGGATAAAATAGTTTCAATCTGATGAAAAGTATCTGCAAAAAATATATATCATACTTCTAACATCACATTTGATGATGAAGTATTGAATGCTCTCCCCTAAGACTGGTATTAGGACAAGGATGCTGTTTCTCACCACTTCTACTCCACATTGTATTAAAGGGTCTAGGCACTGTAATAAAGAAAGTTATAGAAGTAAAGCCACACAGATTGTGAATAAAGAAATAAAGCTGTCATTATTCACAGATAATGTAATTGTTTATGTGAAAATCTTAAGCAATCCACCCACCCACACCCACCCACACACACACACACACAAACCTTACAGAATCTAACTTATGAACTAAGCAAAATACAGAATATAGGTTAATATACAAAATGTAAGTGAATACTGTCTAGTTAATGGCTTCAAAAATTGGCAAATAAAGCCACAGCATAGTACATACAGCATAATCCAACCTTCAAGATATGATAGACCAATAGGTGACATATAGGTGATAATAGATACACAGGTGATAGATAATAGATTAGATAGATAAAATGTATGATAGGATTTGGGGGGAAATGACCACAGAAATGCATATGAATTTTCTTCCTGTGAACAGAACAATATCTGTTTCATCCCAATAATAAATGGAATCTGTTCACTCAGTTTCTCAAGCCAGAAACCTGGAAGTCATTCCTGACCCCATTTCTTCCTCAGGCATCTCATCCAGTCACCAAGTTCTGTTAATCCTTCCTTCAAAGACAGCTCTAATCTGTCCGCTTCTCTTCCTCTGAGTTGCAATCACCCCAGTTCAAGCCATTACCATTTCTCATGGGACTGCCTCCTAAGTCCTTTCCCCAAATCCAATGCTTTTTTTTTTTTTTTTTTTTTTTTTTTTTTTGTGGGATCCAATGCATTTTGCACAGAGCAATCACAGTGATCTTGTAAAGCAGTAAACAGGACACCTCCTCATGCTTAACTCTCTTCAAAGGCTTCCAATTGCCTCAAAAGCCACTGGAGATCCTGAGACAGAGAGAAAGGAGAAGAATTGCCTCACTCTTTCCTTCCTCTGTCTCCAATATCCTGGAAATGCCTCACACTTCCTCACACCTGCAGAGAACAGTGGACATGGCCCCAGGGGAAACAGCCTGCAGCCATCAGCCTCCTCCTGTCCCCTGCTCTGCAAGATATAAAACATTAGGGAAAGAAAGGGAAGAAAGGTGTCTGTAAGTAAAGAGGCCCAGGTATACCTCGGCTTCAGAGGTCAGTGAGTCCTCTCTTAGAGAAAGACTTCAGATGGAGCCCTGAAGGATGAAAAAGAAGAATGGGGAAACATGGGCTCTAGGCAGAGAGCAGTGTGGGCAGGAGAGGTGGAGGGAACTCATGGGCAGGAAGAGGAACAGAAGAAAGGTCAATGTGTTTAGGGCTCGGTGAGTGAAGCCAGAGAGGTAGATGGGCATGATCTGATAAACACCCATTTAGAGAAGATGCTTTCTGGAAGCTGGGTGGAGAGTAGATTGGTCCCAAGACAAGCAAGGAAATTGGGAACCCTAGGGAAGCTGCAGCCATCCAGCCCTGAAGGAGCAGTGGAGATGAGGAGAGTAGAGCAGAGCCCAGGTGCATTTCCTTCACCCCCTGGCCTAGTGAGAGCTGGGAAGGGGCCTAACACTCCACTGCATCCTCCTTGTCTAAGAAGAGCTTCTGTCCCAAGGCTCAGTCTTGATTGCAGGGGCTCTTTCCTCTTCATCCTGAGAGCTCCTGGGCTGGAGCTGGGGCAACTCATGGCTCTAAAATCTTTACTGAATCATTGCTCCTTCCTCTGAGTTTCCTGATTTTGTGGGTCCCTTTTTCCAGGAATTGGGACAAAAGTTCACCAAGGGCCAGAGGCCTCTTACACTGATTGCATATAAAGTCCATAGACTTAGGGAAGAGATAGCAAGAGCACCCAAGGAAAGTCAGGCCTCTCCCACCCTGGCCCTTGAGTCATTCGTTTCTTTGACCTTCTCCACAAACTGCCAGTTTTGCAGCCCATTTCGTCTTGTCCCCGAGGAAGTGGGTAAAATCCCCTCCAGCCTGACTCGCAGATCAGGGTCCAGGTCCATGGTGACAGTCCTCCTACCTCTGTGCCTGTGGCTGTGCCGTAGTCCTGGCCACTCTGCTTCAGGTCAGAAGCCCTTCATCCACCCAGCAGTCCCACATCCTTCTGAGGACCATGAACAACCCACTTGCCAGGCCTCCACCCCATTTCTTGGGCTGAACCCACATCTGCTCTGGTTTTGTCTCTGGGTCTGAAGAGCATCCATGGGTTTAGCGGGCAGTGAATTTCATAATCAGGAAGATATTGTAAGCTCATCATGGAAGACTTGGGACTAGCTGGTTTATTACAGCTGAGAAATAAACCAATTTGCAGTTCACAGATGGCTGACTGATAGCCATGCTGACTCAGTTGCATACTCTAGATATTTCCAGGCATTTTGTTTTTTTTACCCGATCTTGTTCTAAGTACTACTGAAAATGGAAATTTACTTTAAAGTAGGTTCCCACTTTCATAATTTAGTTAGGAGTAGAAGCACTTTATTTATTCAGTAAACAGCAGGGTCTTTTCTACCTAGAAAGGCATCTGGTGCTCTTTTTCCCAATGAAACTGCACCTCTTAGTGGCTCTCACACAACTAAGAATCAGAGGGACCCAAGATATTGCCAAGTGTCTTAGACAGGTGAGTGGAGAGGCAAATTTTGTCAGCCCCAAATTAGAAGCCTATCCTAACCTAATATAATTCCGCCATATGATTCCCCTAACAGCTTTCCCAAGAAATGGCTGGCCATGGCCCTCTGCTCTCCTATCAGAGCATGAGTTTTGCTCTCTGCTGTGGTTATTCATTCTGTGGCTGGGCAGTTCTCTCAGAATATCCCGTCTTATATTGCCCATGAACCTGCTTCACTGAATGTGATTGTCTTCTTTGCTGATTCATGTCCTCTTTGGCATGCAGTCCTTGAGGGGAGTTCTCTCATGCACCTTCTGAATGTGTTCTGGGCTTGGTTGTTTATTTCTTCCCATTTTCCTTCCAAAGCCTGGTTTGCATCCCCTTATCACTCCAGGGCTTCTTTAGATGTGTTTCCTGTGCTAGGATCACAGCCTAGAAGCAAACACAGCTACAGGTCGGGGATGAGTTCTCACCTGAGTTCACTGAGGTCATCAGTCCCTCTCTAGGACACTCGCCCTGCCTCTACTTCAGTCTCCCAATCTGTCAAAGGAGGATAAAAATTGTACCTACCTCCTAAGGTTTCCTGAGCACTAAACAGATAATTCTCTTAAAGTATTAACACACTGACTAAACATGGTTAATCCAGGTCCTCTCTGGAGCCTGAAACAATCACAGACAGGAAATTTATTTGGGGAAAAGAAGACAGAAAATAGGAATGGGGGGTAGAAGGCTCACATACTCATTCTGGGATGAGTGAAGCAGGAAAGAGGGGAGCCCAAAACAGGATGTTCTTGAGTTGGTCACCACAGTTGGCAACTGGGTTCAATCTTGCTGGGATCCTCTGCAAAGTAGTATATCTTGGAATTATCAAGGGATGGAAGAGAGGCCACCATCTATCATTGCGTATTCTTATGTGTTAATTTCCTCACACTTTCTGGCTGCATCTGTAAGTGCCTGCAGTTTCCAAATCATCCCACATTGAGCAACCAGAAAATCCCTCAAAAGTAAGACAGACAAGGTACAGCTAAAGCGAGGTGCTATCAGGTTACACTTGCATAGAAATTATCATCTCAACAAAAGTGGAGGAAAGGGTAGGCTACAAAGTTGTGAAGCTGAGTACAAGAAGTGTCCAATACATAGTGTCCTTTTTCTTTTTATTATCATTATCGTCGTCATCATCATCATCATCATCATCATCATCATCACCTGCAAGGCCAGGGTCATATTCACTCTTTTCCAGCCACATCCTGGCCCTGGTCATTCTCTTGGCATAGGACCATATTTCCCCCAGTAACCTCAGAGCTGCACACAGTGACCACACACGTCTATCAGTACCAACCCCATGTAAATGGCACACTCAGCGGCATGCTGATCCTTGTCTCCTGTAGACTTTATGACACCAAGTGTTCTGTGCCTCCTGACTGAATAAATTCCCTAACCTGCAACATGAGTTGCTGGGGTGGGAAGAGGGCAGTATCACAGAGCCTCTGTCAAACCCAGAGGAAAGGACTTTTCAAAGGCACCTGCATGGAGGATCTGAGGAGTTGTCTGCCCCAGAGAAGACAGGGTACACCCTATTTGCTGGTGGTCCCCAGAGGACACAGAAGTGGCCTTGGTTGTCTCTTTGGAGCATGGAGAGAATGAATGAAGGGCATTAGCTCTGTAACTGCATAGGTGGACACCAAGGGAAGGGTGATAGACACGCTGACCTCTGACGCACCCCAGATGAAGGCCATGCTCCTTCTCAGTGCTGGTCTGAAATATGGGGACTAGTGAGCGGACAGACCACACCTTCTCCTCTCTACTTCAAGTCTCCATGGCCAAAGCTTGTCCCATAATGAGGAAGCAGAAATCTAAAGCTGCGGTCTAGACCGGAAGTGAACAGATAGCCCAACATTGCCCAAGATACACTTGAAAGATGGGAAGGGAAGAATGACAAAGCACAATTGAAGGCAAAAACTGCATAAACCTCTTCATGTGTGTGTCCCCTGCAGAGTCCAGACGGTTTAATCATCCAGTTACATTCATGGAACTGTGGGCCACAGAGTCACCACTGCAAGGCCAATTCACAACACGTTTCCACGTCAGGCTTGCTCTCCTAAAAAGGAACCCCTGGAGGTGCAGGCTCAGGACAGCCTTTCTTCCCAAATCAGAAGGTGATGTGCTAGTATCCTCATTCCTTCCATAAAAATGACACTGAGCAAGAGTCAGAATGAGCTACTGTCTCCTACTTTTCTGTGATTTCACCCAGGAAGGCGACTGGCCAAGGCAAGGTAATTACCCCTGGCCTTCCCATCTGTGCTGGAGCCGAAGCCTGGCTCTCAGCCATGGGCACTCTGATCTGTGCGGCAGGCAAAGAGCTCCTGACAAGCACACTGACAGTTCCATTGCTCTCATGCCAGCAAGAGGCACAACTTTAATTAAATGGGGTTGCTTAAGACTGTGGCAGAAGAGCCAGGGCTCAGACAGCCTCTTTTCCCCTTATGACATCATCCTGCTTTCTCCTTCCTTCCGGACTAATCTTCCCTTGGCAGCTGCCTTTCTCTGACTTCAGACCACAGAGATTTCTCTAACTTCTGCCTTCAAAGCCCTTTGCAAAAATAAACTCTGAGGCTAGACCTGGTGGGGGTTGTGGGCAGAAAAAGCTTCTTCTCTGTGGGTCACCTCTTTGGATTCCTTCTGACCTTCTTCTGCCCAACCCCTACCCCTGGCTGGTTGTGTATGCTTAATAAGAGTAGAAATTTGAGCACACTATTAAGCACTGAACATTGCCTGAGTGATATCAAATTTGACCCTATTCTATAGGCAGAGAGATATGATCTATGGGGGAAATAAGACTTATCTCAGTAGCCACACTGCTGGGATGGCCACAGGGGCCTGACAGTCCTTTGGGGCAGAGACGAGGTGCAAGCCAGGTGCCTCAGGACCTCAGGGATTTCAGCCATAGTCTGCATTCTCAGCATCCTACTAGGAGCTGAAAGAGTGGGGGGACTGGGTGGAGGGGCACAGTAACATTTCCATGTAGGTTTGGCCGAGTTCCAGGAGGCTGACCTCTTTAGTATCATGACCAGGCACTTCTGCATTGCTATTCACTGTCCACTGGAACCAAGGCCCAGGCTTTCTTAATTTCTGAATTTAGTTGCTATATTTTGTTTTATTTGGTTTGGTTTGGTTTAGTTTGGTGTTTGAGACAGAGTCTCACTATGTAGTCCAGGCTGGCCTTGAACTCACTAAGTAACCCAGGGTGGCCTGGCACTCGTGGCAAACCTCCTGCCTCAGCCTCCCAAGAATTTAGTTCTTTTGAAAGAGAATATCTCTTTGCTTGGAAGGGAGGTATCTTTTCCCTTTAAGTAAGATATTGTGATTCTGCTCTGGCTTCTTGAAGTTGATCTTCTGTAGGCTACCATATTTAAAAGAAGAAGAAAGGAAAACTGGATAAATAACTTCACTGTGCTTGATAGCTAGGTGTCAGAGATGGATAGGAGAAGATAAAGGCCTATGCCTGGTGACTTATTCTTGGTATGAAATTTATCGGGACAGGGAGAATGTTTAATCAGAGGAAGCAGCAGACTAAGGCAGACTCATTATGTACACCTTACTGCAGTGTATTCCTAAGGAAAAGGGAAAATCATGCCTTTCTCTGCCCCTCTTAATGGTTTTTAATTTTTAAATGCATTAAAACTCTTAAAATAAGTGAAGAGTTCTGAAAGGTTTTTTTAAAAAATTTTTTTTAATAACTGTGACTTGACTAAAAGTTAGATTGAGTACATCTTTTTTTTTTTTTTCTGGAAATCTTCCCCAGCCTTTGAAGTACTCCCCACTATATTCCTCCTTCAGAGAGAAAATGGTTGTTTTGAAAGTTGCCTTTTAAGCAGCAGCGTTGTTTTTTCTCTGCTGAGAGCTGCTCTTGTGCACTTCAAAAGCAGAGCATGTCAGCTTTCTCCACCCTGTTTCTCCCCTTTGAAGTAAGTGTGGGGGCAGCTACTGTCTCTTAATCATACTTGCTCACATTTCCACGGCACTTTGCAGTGTTCAAAGCTTCTTCAGAGCCATTATCCTATTTGATCCTCACAACAACCCCTGAGGTGGGCAGGGCAGGTTATCTTTCTCCCCATTTTACAGATTGGAAACCTGGGGCTCAGAGAGGTAGAGTTTGCCCCAACATGATAGGACCCCCAAATCAGGGAACACCTGAACAGTACTGAGCCTCCTATGGCCACTTTAGGGCTCGCCCTACCAAATTGTGCCATCTTGCTCCAATGGCATCTGGGGGACCGGGGACTGAGAAGTTGAGGGTAATTGCATACTTAGGACTGGCTTTCTCTGGTGTGCAAGATGTGAGTGCCCTGTGAGCCACTCTGGATGCAGTTATGGAGTCTGAGCCAGGAATGGATCTGCAAGAAGATTGTATTCACTAGAGCAAATACATTCCAAACTAGAGCTGAGCATTGACCGATCGAGTCTTCTGTCCCCATGCTCCATAAATGCCAGCAGCTGTGGTTACATCTTCCCCATCTCTGGACTCAGCCAAAGCGGGGCTCTAAGAGTAGGAACATAGGACACTATCTCCTAGGGCCCTGGTGATGCTATCTTTTGGTGACTGAACGTCAGCCTATTTTGAATGCACACCAATACATTGTATTTTTTGTCCATGGTTTATTCCCTGTGTCTACATCAGCATTTAACTCAGGATTCAAGCTGCTATAACAAACCATCATCTTTTCTAGTTGTATGTGCAGTAACTGGAACTTACGGAAATTTCTTTCAGTAGGGACACTTCATGCACAAGACACTTCATTTATTCTTTTCATCATCTGATTCATCCTAGCTGCCTGGAGACCTTTGTAGAGAAATGAGTGAGTCCAATACAGAAAGAGACAATGCTGTACTGGGTTAAGGGTCAAAAGTGCTGGTGCAGGACAAGCCCGGGAGCCAAGGTCACCTCAGTCCAGACCTGGGAACTGAAGAGGCTTTCTAGGGAAGGAAGGCATGATTTGGTTCCTGAACTGTAGGTAGGTGTCAGCCAGGCAAAGATGGCATGAGAGAGCTTGGGGAGGGAGTAGGGAGAAAGGACACACTTGGGGGAGAAACAGCATGGAGAAATGACATATGGTGAGGGAGGACTCATTGGGGGGGTCTAAAAGTAGTTCAGTGTGAATAGAATATAGAGACTGGGGAAGAAAAAGAGAGGGGTAATAGATGAGGCCAGAGTGTGAGGGCTTAGTCATAAAGGAATGAATTAAAAATCTTGGACTTCTTCCCAAAGGCAATGTGCAGACTTTAATGAGGGTTTTTAAGTAGGAGAATGTCATTCTCAAATTTGCATTTCAGAAATATCATCCTAGTTAAAGTCTAGAGAAATAGGCAAAGACCCAGCCCTTTCTACAGGCCTCTTCAAGACATGGGCAATTCTGAGAGAAACAGTTGGAAGGACATCCTCATTCCACATTTTCTTGGATCCCCTAAACTCTGTCCTCTTATTTAGCAAAGTCAACAGAATCCAAAATGCTTGGCCTGGTCTGTTTTAGTTCCCCACAGACACGCTATTGAAGAGCTAGGATTTGATGATATTTCATTTATATTAGAACCACCCATCTGGAAAAATGCTCTGTTTTTGTCAAATTGAAATTAAAGACATTGCCCATCAAGCAACCAGTATTTTTGATTTGAGATGCCTCTCAGAATGGAGCTCTCTTTTATTCAGCATGAAGAAAAACATTCTCTATGGCTTTCCTGTATATAAAATTGAGGTTATGCAACTCCCTTTCTGAGTCATTGGGATGGCTCTTTCTGACCACATATGTGAGGACCCTTATGTTGGGCACTGAATAAATATTTGTTTACTTCTTATGGCCTATTACATAGTCTCTAATTATAAGAGTGCTGTAGTTCGGATGTTGAACGTTCTCCCAAAGCCCATGTGTTAAAGGCAGGCCTGGTCTCCAGGTTGGCTCTATCTGGAGGCCGTGGAGCCTCTGAGAGATGCCTGAGTAGAGGTCTGTAGGTCATTGAAAGTGTGGCTCTGGAATGGTCTGTTGGGCCACACTAGTCCTTTTTCTCTGCTTCCACGATCATGATATAAGTGGTCTGTTCTGCCTCACGCTCCTACCATGATGTGCCAGCTTCATTAGAGCCCCAAGCAATGGGGCTGCCTGATCTTTGACTGAAACTTCTAGAACCATGAGCCAAAATAAAACTCTTCTTTTTATAAGCTAATTACTTCAGGTATTTTTTATAAGAGTGGGAAGCTGGCTAATACAAGAAGGTAGTGAGTTTAGAACGAGGTAGATCTGAGCTCAAATCCTAGCTGCACCTATTTTCTAGGCTTATGACCATGTCAAAGATACTGAATTTTAATGAATTCTGCTTTCTGATCTCTAACTTCTGAAAATTAACACTTTCCCCACCAAGATACTTGGAGGAGTGAATGGAATAATACCTGGGACGTGCTTGCCACATAGTAGACACTAAATGACTGTTCATCCCTCTTCCTTCTGCAAACAAGCCTGTGGGCTTCATTTCCTCAGAGCATGAGCACTGTATTTATTTCTGTTTATTTCTCTTTCTATTTTTTAAAATTTTTTGTGGCAGTGGGGAATTAAACCCAAGACCTTGCACATGTCATGCAAATATTCTACCACTGAACTATATGCCCAGCAATTTTTATTTTATTTTGAAGCAAGGTCTCATTAAATTGCCCAGTCTGGTCTCAGACTCATAATCCTCATGTTTCAGCCTCCCAAATAGCTAGGATGATTATAGGTGGGCAGCATCACACCACACTATTCCACTCAGAGTTCAACTACAGCCTCCTGTTAACATCTGTTCCTGTGCTTTTAAAAAAAATTCTATTTTTTTTTGCATCATTCTACTTCATATGTATTTATACTTTACGACCATCTCAAATAGTCTTTTGAAGCTTATAAGTCCATAACAGGTTTACTAAGTAAGTTTATTTGTTTATTAGCATCATTTCAGTGAGATCTACCTACAGAATTTGATCCTACTATGGAAAACTGATTTTTGAACAGTTTGATCATAAACTTAAAATTCAGCTTGGCCGTAAATGTATTGGTGGGGCTGGGAGAAATAGTGGAAATCTACAGAATTAGCCATCCGTCTCTTAACTGATCCTACTGTTGGGTGACAGTTCTCTGGAGCAATGCATGGAGATGCCGAAAGCAGTCGTGCACACTAGCTCCTCAGAAAGGAAGCATATGACTGGTAAAATGCAAATGTTTTGAGATAATATAGATTTTAGCTTAACTTTATCTCATCATGTCACCTAGACCTGGGAGCTGTCTTTCTCTCAGCTCTGTTCTTTCATGTATTGACTTCATGCTTAGGTTCGTGTTCTAGCAATGTACTGGTAGTGGCTCAAGCCTACAAATTTTCAGGACTAACTTTGAACTTCTTTCAGTCTTTTTCTCAGAAGTTTTTGGAAATTCTTTGTGCATCTCATTCACTCTGACTGAATTTTGTTGTATAGTCCCTTTTTTCCTTCCTCATTGTGACCAGTGGGATGTGATGTTCTGATTAGTTTAAACTATCCCAAGCCCACCTCTGGTGCCAGGGCTGTGTTATTTTACCTCATTTTCATGTATTGAGGATAAAAAGGGTGGTTCCCCCTCAGTCTAATGTCATTGTGTTTACCAGAGAAAAGGGAGAGTGTTATGTGCCAAAATAAATAAATACAACAGTGCTTAGGCCATAATGGGATAAGTTATTCATTTACTGTATCTCAACTCCAAGAGCACGCACTCTTCATAATTTGCTCTGTGATGCTGGGGCCGATACTTGGCAAACTCTGCTTTCCAGGCTCCCTTGTGAGTTGGCTTCCCGTTGAGTTCTCCCAGTAAGGTGGTCTTGAGGAAGACTGGAAAAGAGAAAAGGGGAAGGGGAGGTTCTTTTGATTTTCCAGTTTCTCTCATCTTCCTTTTAATAATGGTATATATTTGCCTCCAGCCTCCACCTTTTTTTGGGCCCTCCAGCACCATCCCTCTATGAACTTGCAACAAATTCTTCATCCTCATTTTTTCTAGACAAACAACTGCAGTTAGAACGCTCCCGTACCAGAGGACAGGGCAGAGTCTGCCCCAAGGGGAAATAATAACTTAGACTCCAAAATAATGGTGAGGTTTTGCAAATTTATATAATCAAAAACCTGGAAAATAGTCAAAGGATGATTTCTAAGGTGACAAACCAAGGAAGATTTTCTACAATAGTGGATCAGAATAAATTTATCAATATGGGTGCTTGGTTAGTCTTACTGAAACCTGAGATCAGTGATATTGATGTGCTCAGACTTCACTAGCATAGTAGAGAGAAAGAGAGAGAGGGAGAGAGAGGGAGAGGCATGAATGAAATTCTTAGAAAGATAAAAATGTTGAGGCAGATTTACCTTATGCAACTTTCATACTCAGTCCCACTAAATACACTGAGGAGGTACTGAGAAGAGGGCTAGCAAAGGGAGCACCAGGAATCTCACATAGCTTTCCTGTGGCCATCTGAAGATTTGCTATCACTGAGAGGGCTTCCTGACTACACTAGGGTTGAATTCTGAAGTAGCGTAAGACATGTGACAGCATCAAACTGGTAGAGACAAGGTAGGCATAAGTACCATAATGAGCAAAAAGAATGAAGTAGTCATCAAAAGGCTTCATCCTGAAGAAATCTTTGACAGTGGTTAGTTTGATTACAGTGTCCCTAAGAATACAACAGACAACCTATTAAAATATTAGTTAATTTTTAACAGGAGAAACTGGAGTCCTATGGTTAGAAACCTGGATTAAGATGCCAAAATGGAGACTGCTGTTCTCCCACCCAGTTAGATGGTCAGTTCACAAGCCCACAACCCATGATTGAAGGGAAGATTGGGTTCTCTTGAGACAAGATCCTCAACACTACCTCCATGTATTCCTTTGCAACTTTTCCAAAGGGACTGAAGCTATGGATTAGAATGATTACATACAGGAGAATGAATAATACTCAGAACTTTTAGGAATTACAAGACACTGGCCCTGATTTAACATCAATCTGTAAGGATCTAAAATGCCACAGTAATCCACTGGCAGAGTGGAGGCTTATGGAAGTCTGAAGATACATTAGGTCCAGTGCTATTTCATAATAATCCCAGTGGGTATATTGATACTCATTGTACTTATTTTCCAGGTTCTTGAATGCATAATTAGAGTAGCCTACTACTCAGCAACTAGTAAAACACCCACATCTGCTCCTTGATCTAAGAAATAAGTTTTTTTTATAATCAGAAAGTCTTACCAGTAGTAGAAGTTTCTGGAACTTACCCTCCTTTTTAGGATGGTAATACAAAAGCAAAATCCTAACTTAGAGGAAACTGCAGAGATTAAAGTTTTAGAAGCTGCAAGCGTGGTGATTCTTCCCATGTCCTATTTAGTTTAGTCAATTCAGTTTGTGCAGAAGAAGAATGGATATTGGAAAATGATTGTGTAATGTTATAAAATTAATCAGATGGTAACATCAGTTATAGCTGCTGCTCCAGTTGTGGAATCTCTCCTGGAATCACTGACATAAACCCTGGAGATGGTTACACAGCTATTTGTATTATAAATGCCTTTAGTACTATATCAAGGACCGAAAGAAGCAGTTCTCTTTCACCTGGCATGGGCCACACCATGCCTTCATTGTTGCCCTGGGGCTGTGCCAACTTTCCTCCCTTTGCAGGCTTATCAATCATGACCTTCCACAGAACATTGCACTGGTCACTGCTGACCCTGAAAGTAACAAGAGCCTTAGAAGCATTAATAAGGTACTAGTGCCGGAGGATTGTAAATAACCACAGGAATTCAGGAGTTTATTACCTTAGTGACATGTCCAGGGTTGTGATCTAGATCATATGGCATATGAAGTATGGGGTCATATGGGATGTGCCCTTCCATGTGAAAGACAAGTTGCTTCACTTTGTGGCACCTACCACTAAGAAGATGAGAGATTTCTGGAGCCTCTATAAATTTGAGAAATAACTCATCAAGTGTGATAAATAATACTGTAAATATATAAATTAAAAATTTTAAAATTATTTCAGTACAAGGCACATAACTATTAATATCCCTCAAAATACTTCCTGTTGCTTCAGACACACGTATCCCATCATTCTTGCCACACTCTGAAGCAGATTTGAAAGATTTCTTTCATGAGTGTCTTTTCATGGCTGCTTGGATGTCCCGAATCAATTCAAAATGTTTATGGCAATTTCTGCTAAATAAAAACATGATGGCATGACCTTATCCCCCTTATTTACTGGATCTGGCACTGAGTGACTTCTGGCTTTTCCCCCAAATTCAAAATGACCATAAAATGTAAACATTTTGAATCAATTTGGGGCATTGAAACAGTCATGACAGTGCAACTATAGACGCTCGTGAGAGAGGATTTACAGAACTGCTTCGGAAAGCAGAAAGTGGCAAGAATGATGGGATAACTGTATTCAAAGGAAGCAGGAATATTTTGAGGGGGACTAATGGCAATGTGTCTTTTACTGAAATAAATTTTTAAAATTTAAATATTCACCATTGTTTTTATCGTAACTCATATAACACAACTGAGTGTGATGCTCAGATCCATTTATCAAGCAAAGTAAACATTTTGAGTGAATCCTAGAGAAAGAGACGGCTGTGTTAGAAATCCAGCCTCCAAAGCAAGCTTCCCTGACCCTTGGCTCCTATGAGCTGATCAGGTCCAACATCACATAGTATCTTTAGTTTCATGTGTCTTCTAGCAAGAATCAATGGAGAGCCTTAGAACTGTGGAGAAGAACTCACTTCTCTTCCAGAAAGCTATTCTCTTTTGAAAAGTAGATTTTTACTTTGTATTTGTCCCTAGAAGGGCCTGGACATCTGACTACGGGTCTCCAAGTGATATGTGATTTAGGCCTCTCACCAATAATACCACGAGTATTATTGGACCCTCCAAGTTCTAAGGCCCATTATCAATGGAAAACAGAAAGGACAGGAATGATCAAGCTCAAGCATGTCCTGCAGGCTCTGTAGGTTGCATTTGTGGGTGACAGCTTCATTGCCTTCTCTTCCTCCACCCACAGAAATGGCATTATGGGAAATTCCTTATAAATAACTGACCTCATTTCTCAAGAAACAAAAACAACACTGGGGCCTGGCTTATTGAGAGTTTTGCAGGATATGCTGGCACCCAGCAGAAGTAGATGATTATAGTTTTACTACCCAGATAGTTTATACTACTGTTCTGTCAAATATTCTAAGTCTTGTCGTCACCATAGCTCTTGTTGTTTGAGAGTGGGCAGTCCTTGCTCCTTTGGTTTCTTTCTGTCACTGTTCTCATCAGATTTGCAGACTGTACAGTGAGAAGATGGCTATGGCTCTTTTATACATTATTCATAGTTAATGCAGGAAAAAATGACAAAGGAGATGCCGGTGGCTTTTCCTTCAATCAACGAAATAGCCTTCCTGAAAATATCTGCTTAAAACTTATTGGTCATAACTGTGTAGAGTGACCATCTCTAGCTGTAACAGAGGATGGGAAAGTATTTAACTCCTCATCTTCTGTTGTGTAAAGTGCCAGAAGTAAAGGGTGTTAAAATGGCTATTGAGTCGGCCAACCAGCAATGTCTGTAACAGGCATAACTAATGGTTAACTGATCTTAGTGACAGAAACTACTTTTGGGGACCTTTCCTGGGAATGCTATACCATTTTCAGACCATAATTTCTGGCCATTTTGTTTTCTGCTTCAACTGACAAATCCAAGTTTAAAATATCTAAAACTGTGAAGAGAGGCCTACGGCACAGAGTTTTGTGTGAGTAGTTGTTAATTTTGTGTAAAAAGACAGACTTTTCTAGTATTCTGATTCTTGCAGTTAAAGTCTTCAAAAGAGCGTTAAACAGGCTTGGGTCAATAATGAGGTTGTACAACTTGGACCGGATTTGATTTCTGTCTTTGGTATAAACAGCTGACGACAAGATCAATACGTCCTTTCACATCTTAGGTTATCTTTACTTGCATTTCTAATTAGGGGAAATGGACCTCTTAAAAAATAGACATTTTTTATATTAAGGTGTCTAGGCCTGCAGCTTATCAAAACAAAGTTGGCATCAACTCTGAGGGTGTATTCAATGCACTGACTGATCTAAAATTCTTGGGAGACGGGATTACCTTCTTCACGTTCATGAGATAGAACTAGGGAACAAGACCTACCCAATTATCTGAGATTAGTGTTTTGCAAGGGCCAGAGATTATAACCTGGGGCAAGTTTAAGGGAATCCTAGAACTTGAATTCATTTCAAAGGCCTTCTTTAGCTTCAGGCAGTTAATTAGATACTGTTTCACCACTGGGAGAATTCTTATTCAATTTGGCGTAGAGTGTGTATTTTATTACTAAATATCTAGGCACCACATAACACCCAATATCCTACATGACCACACTTTTAGAGGCCTTGCCATAAGACAACTTTCCATATTTTAGAATTTTAAAAATCAAAGTATAAAATACACATAACAGAGCACAAATCATGGATGTCTAGTTTGATGAATTTTTATGACTTGGATATATGCATGTAACCTACACTTAGATCAAGAAGTAGAATGTTACAAGCAGCTCAGAAACCACCTTCTCTGTATTCCCCTCTTCCTGTCATCCTCCCTCCAAGGATGACTGCTATCTTGACTTTTGACAGCATAGATGTAATTCACTTGCTTTCAAAATGTATATGAATAGAATCACAGAGCATGTAGTCCTTTGTGCCTGACTTCTTTCATTCAATATTATGGTGACGGGATTCATCCATGTCATTGCATGTAGGGGCAGTTCATTCATTATCATTGATGTGCAGCATTCCATTATATGAATACACCACTATTACTTTATCCATTCTTCTGTTAATGGTCATTTGGGTAGTGTCAAGTGTTAGGATCTCAGGCACAGTGTTGCTGTGAATGGCCTTGTACATGGTTTTCAATGACTGATGCATAGATTTCTGTTGGATGAAATTGCTCAGTCATGGAGAATGCATACATTCAGCTTCAGTAAGTCACTTCTTGCCCAGAATCAAGTCACTGTTAGCCCTGAGAGCTTCCGGAAGGGCTTCCTCTAAAAGTATCTCTGGGTTTTGTGGGACTGATATAAAGTATAATGAAATCATGGCAGATATTCACAGGCCTCTTTAAGAAGTTCCTGTTTTTCCTAGATTTTTATTCTTTTTAGTTGTTTCCTGAAAATTCTAATTTAACTATCTCCTTTAAATTATTTGAGATAGTCACATCTACTATGTGCTAGGCACTACTAGGTGCTTAACTTATTTTACTCACTTAAACTTCATGCAAGCCTGTGATGAAGTTTGCTTCTTTTATAGATGGAAAACCCATGACCAGAAAGGGGAGTTGCGACGCAAGTCCTGAGACCAAGAGCCAGTCTGCTTATTTCTTTCAGTCATCCAATGTTGTTTCCCAATTTATTCTGATACCTTGTTTTAATAAATTTTGAAGATATATTTCATAAATTTTCTCCTTGCTTGTTATTTTCTGTCACCCGAGACAGTGTAGAAGACCTGGTGACACTGTTGGTAGAAAGCTAAAGCTTTGAGACTATTTGAAAATTTACAAAGAGAAATCAAGGGAATAAAAAGAAGGAGGCTCTATAAAGCTAGTGAAGTGGATAAATTTTTGCTGAAAAATTGGGACCACATTTGTACCAGGGCCTGAATCAGGGTGCTGTTCTGAGCACACAGATCATCTGTTTGTTTAATAAGTGCTTTGGACAATTTTCATGTCAAGTTGCTAGGCCCTCAGGATGCAGAGATGTGAACAATATAGTGTCTGCCCTGGAAATGTTCATCGTTTACTGGCAAAGGCAGGTGACTAAGCAAATAATTGCACAAAAATATTAATGTGCTTAATATAAATAAGGGAAAGATGGGGCACAAAGAATAGATCAGTTCTCTTAGGGAGAAATGCTGAGGACTGGTTAAGCAGGATCTAAAAGGGATGAAAATAAATAGTGGCTGGCACAGGACTCAGGTATGAAGGGAAAATGAAACTAGAGACTAGTGAAGCACAAGGCCTGGAAATGGGGGAGTCACTGTGGATGTCCAGCAGAGTCCTGGAAAAGGTCCTAACTGTTTCCAGTTAGTACTGTCTCTGGAAAGTACTGGTGCCTGGTAAGAGGCTGGGTTGTTGTAAGGAGGAGCTCCTGCCTTGTGCTAAGATGGACATTTGGTCTTAAAGAGGTAGAGCTGCTGTCCCCCACGGGGATCTCTGGAAATTTACAAGACTGTTGGCCACAAACAGTTGTCTGGGACTGCCTGGATGGCTTTTCTAAAACTCTTGAGGCTGACATATAGAGTCTTGATGTGTGTTTGCCTTCCAAGGCACAGTGCTCCCCCGTGAAGAGAGCGTTCACACTTCCGGAGAAGAAATTCAATACTATCAGTAAACTCAGAAGGGTTCAGTCCTCCCAAGACAGGCCGTTGTAGGTAAAGTGCTAAAAGGGTTTTCTGAGTGAAGCCACCTTTTCTCCACATGTTCATCCAGAGGTATGTTAATTCCATCCAGTGGGAATAGAGAAAGGTATCTTTTTTTCAGGTCTCTTGGCATGGATGGAGAGATCTGCACCCAAGAGAAGATCTGTTTCTCTCCCCAGCTCCTCCAATGCCCAAGAACCTGTTCTGTAAGTGAGGCAGAAGAGTCTGGGGGAATGATGAATAAAAGCTCAGAGGACTTCCCTGAAGAGACCAGGACTCATGTCTTAGGAGTACTTGTGTCTAGCGTCACAGAGATGTGAACTTTCCCTACAGATGAAGGACCTACTTGTTACCAGGCAACATTGTATCCCACTCTGCCCTATCACAGACTTGGTAAGAAGAGGTATGATCAGGTGAAAAGGGGGCCATGTGGCCTTGGGCTAAGTGAAGTAGTCCAGGATCGCCTACATAGACACTCATTTTTTTTCTCTTCTGCTGGTAACAGACCCTGACTCCTCTCAGCACTGCACTGGACATCTGGTCCAAACTGGACCGATCACACATCATATCCTGGGAACTGTAAGATGTGGGCAAAGGAAGAGGAAAGGTTTGCTTGTGTCATCTGAGAAGACCTCCTTGTTCTTGGTGTGGCTGAGGTATACAGAGTTCCAAGGACAGCTTCTCATCCTTCAATCCTGTAGCTAATTTAGAAGCCTTCTGATTAATTACATACAAGACTCCCCCCTGCATCCTGGGTTTTTGTTATTTCTTCCCCAGCCTACAGTCGATCAGATATGGTTTCTGTTGTTGCACCAAAATCTTAGCAGATATAGAAATTGGTTTCAGAAATTAGTTGTGGCGGGCCGGTGAGATGGCTCAGTGGTGTAAGCGCCTGCCTGGCAAGTGCGAAGGCCTGAGTTCTACTCCCAGAACCCACATACGACAAAAGGGCTGGTGATATAGCTCAGTGGCATGGGCGCCTGCTGGCGCGCGAGATCCTGAGGTTGACCCCCGGTACCCACAAAAAAAAAGAAATTAGTTGTGGGCAGCAGGCCCTCGGGGTATGTGAAATTGGTCTTGGCCCAAATGGAATGTGTAAGTACAGAGAAGGAAGAGCCAATCCAATTACCTACAGTGCTCACCTGATATGACACAAGATCAACGAGGGTACAGTGTCTGGGACCAGCAGCTGCTGCTGTACACCACAAAAGTGTACATGGTGCAGGAGTCTGTGTGGTGCACATGGAGATGGTGCATCCTTCCAAGAGCATCTGATAGCCTAGAGCATATAGCCAACATCAAAAATCTCTCCTTAAAAGAAAAAAATCTCTCACTACTTGTGGCTATTGGGATGATACTACTTAAGAAATTTCAGGGACAGAGTCTCCCTGTTTCGGAAAGGCCAAAACTAAGGAATACACAACCTAATTAACCAAGGACATGGGTGGTGGGGCTTATGACATTGGGATGGGGACATCTGTGAGTGCTGGCAGATGCCAGTACACTTTTCTCTACAGCCCCTCTGAAACATGGTCCTCTGCCCTTCCATTGCCTAAAGAAGTGATGCTGATTCTGACCCAAATCATTGCTGCTCTCTAAATGAATAAGTTGGACTCAGCATGGCCTGGAGGGTGAAATGAATAGTTGGAGTGCAGAAGGGAAAGCTATGCCTGGAAACGAGGTCCATTGTCTGGGAAAACATGGGGGACATAAATTTTAAGATTGTTTAAATAATGAGGGTAGACTATAACCTTAAATGGGCCAGAATCTATTGTTATGGGCAAACTCATGAGGCACTATACCTGCTTGGACACTCAGCTGGATTCCAACAATTTAATACTTGTACTAATAAAAATTTTGCTGACAACTGACCCACTCTGGGTGACATCAAAAGACCAGAAAGCTCTTCAGAAATGTGGAGAATGGAATTCAAAGGCCCATCCTCTTGCTATTTCCCCTGAAAGGACCTAAAAGACTCTTCTATCTCTCTTGCCTTGAGGAACAGATGCTAAGGGAAATGTCAAATCTTTTAAAAATGTTCTACCAATAATCCTTGCTGGGGCAAGAATACTGTGGAAGGGACTCACTTGTCCTTGCGGATGAAAGAATCTTAGGATGACATGGTCCAAGGGATGACTAAAAGCCAAGCAGCTTTGGTTCTCTTAATAGGCAGTTAGTTCTGCAAGTGGGAGGTCAGTACATAGTGAAATGCAAGGTCTAGATGTGATTAATCAATCACGTGCCACCCTGAGACCATGCCTACCTCAGCCTCCGCGTTGTCCAAGTTAGGTTCTGCTGCATCGTTAAACAGCTCCAGGAATCTGAGTGGCTTAAAATAACAAAGATTTAAATCTCACTCACTCAACATTATATTTTACTGAGAGTTATCTGGGGATGGTCTGGCAGAAGGGACAAGGATCAGCACAGGTTCCTGGGGGGCCAGGCTGATGAAGCAACCACCATCTAAATGAAATGATGACAGTCATAGTCAAATGGCAGATATACAAAATCAATATAGATCTGTCAGGTCATAGTCAAATGGAAGATATACCATAGAGAAAAGGTATCTCTGAAGTGTCTCATGCAAGCCATGAAATATTCTGCCTCAAAGAAGAGGCACGTGTGATTACTCTTGGTTACTTCCGCTCAACAAATAGGAGGCCAGGAAATGCAGCCCTACTGTATACTTACAGGGGAGAACTGAAAATACCTAGGAAACAAAAACTGATTGACACCACACTATCTTACTGACCTATGACTCCATGAGGAAGTTCATTTGGCATTTTAAAGAACAATTCCAAAATTTATAGCTCTCAGGTGGTGCCAACAGATGTTAGTACCACCAAGAAGGGGATGGTGGGAGTTATAATCCTATTTAGGGATGTTCTGAAATGCCACTGAGAAGGAAATCCTTCCAGCAGGCCAAATGCTGCTGGAAGGATAGATCAGTTGAGGTGAGGATCTGTATAATTCCTGAGCAGTGACTGCTGGATTGGGTGAGTGGTTGGACTCTCAGAAGGAGCAGGACCATAATATTGTGGACATGAGGAGGAACGCACTCTCCAAATGGGTCCAGAGCCTGAAAATGCCCTCTCCCCTAGGGAAATTCATCAGAAGCCCCTAGATTGTGCCCTCCACAACCCAGAAGCAGAATAGAGAGCAGAAATGGCTTGTTAAAGACTTCGTTTTGATGCTAGCTGGAAGCAGATACTCTGAAAGAGGTGGGCACTATCCTGCAATATGTCATCCATATGTTATTTCTCTTAGATTCCAAATACATGCATCTAGGAACCAAAAAGATGGCACTGATTTATTTCCCTAGTTTTGCTTCTCATCTACATGACTCAGAGCATGTTTTCTTTCTCTGTCTCTCTCTGTGTCTCTGTCTCTTATCTCTGTATGTCTCTGTCTCTCTGCCTGTCTCTCTGTCTGTTTCTCTCTGCATGTATGTAACCCCTTATCAGGTACACTACTCTATGAGTTTTAACAAATGCATAGTCATTTGTCCACTAGTATGGTCATGATATAAAATAGTTCCATCACTCCAGATTTCCCTCATGATATCCCTTTGTTCTGGTAGATGTTTTACATCCAAAGGATTATTGCTTCCACTAGAGAACATGATAATGATCTTGTGGGTGACCAGGCCTGTGATGGGGATCCTCTTTGTGATCATTCTGCAATCAGTCTGAATAAGCACTACAATGACCAAGCTTGCCATCCACCAAGAAACCAAGGACCTGTGAAATGATGAAGATGATTTATCTACCATTCTCTTCTCTTAGGAGCTGGTGGGAAGTCTTGGGAATAGAAAGAAATAGGAGAGTGGCCTCCATGTGTCTGTAGTAAGAACGGAGAAAGGACATGGGAACTGACCATGTCTCCAGAGCTGGCTGAGGGCAAGGCAGGCTGGAACTCACAGCTGTCTATCATCTTTCTTTGAGAGGTGGTCAGAGACTCAGCAGGAATGGCAGCCTACTGACTACTGGGCCCAGGACTCGTTGTACTCACTCTCCTGTGGTAAAGGGCCTGGCCTCCTTCCCAGGCTCTTGAAACCTGGGGCTCTGTGGCCACCAGTTTTTGAAGGGCATGATTTTCCCTGAGTTAAACCCAGAAATGGAGCTACTGGAGCCTACAGAGCATCCCCACTCTGCCCAAATAAGGTACCATCATTTGACACTGTCATAGCCCATTATGCCATCCTGTGGTCTGCAGGTGTGGAGGAATAAAAATACCAAAGTGAGTGGGTCTGAAGATGAACAGTTAACCTCAGGTTTGTCAGCCACTGGCCACTAGTGGGTCTTGTCCAAATAATGAATGAAGAGCTTCATTCTAGTGGTATCTGAAATGGCAGGAATGGTAGATGAAGGATGCTTATATTTGGGTGGATGGAATTAAACCTGCCATGGACAGCTTGCTCTGTGTGTGTGTGTGTGTGTGTGTGTGTGTGTGTGTGTTAGGGGGGATAAACAATGGGTTGGAGATAAGGAAGGAGGAAGAGGAGTTGAGATGAAAGTGCAGAAGCAGCAGGGGCAGGGGAGTCAGAGAAGGAGAGAGATCTTATTGGGCGGTTCTCAGAGATTAGGACATGAATCTCTAATTAATGATTTGGTAATCATAGCTTATAGATACCTGCCTTTCTGTCATCAGGGAACATCTATATTCTACCAAAGTCTGGATATTGGCAGCAGAGAATAAAAACTGTTCCAGGCACAGCTCCTTGGCAAAAGCTCTCATAGATAAAAGTGATTTGCATTCCTGTGCTTCTTCTTTTCATCATTCATTCACTTGTTCATCTCTCGTATGCCAGGCCCCTCCACAATGCCAGGTCCTCACCATACTTATGTAACCATTGATAGGACTTGCCTTTCAGAACCAGTCTCCATTGGTTGTTGCAATAAGATCCAGTGCTGGGGAAGGGATTGATGGAAACAGGAGCCTGTGACCAGGCCAGGGCTCACAGGTGATGGGGAAATAAAGGGAGGGACCTTTTGTTTCTTGGCTGCCTATGCTGGGATTAGCTCAGGGCCAGGCACTGCAGAGGGGCAGCCTCAGGACCAGTGCTGGGGGCTCAGGCCTTTAGCTTCCTGCCCAGGGGGTAAGGAACCATTACAGATCTTTGCAGAAGAGTCAGAGACATCCAGATCTGTGGCTGGATCTCTGAGGAGTGAGTGCTGGGTTGCTTGCTCTTGATGGTGAGGAGTGTCCCCAAGCCTGGTGAGGGTATTGTCATGCTTAGCAGGGATTCTGGCCTGAAGGTTTCCTTGGTGAAGCTCAGACTACTGTCAGGCCATGTGCATACTCTAAAGCTCTTCCAGCCACAAGGAGAAGAGCCCGGTAGCATGAAGCCTGATGTACAGGCTGCTGGAAGGTCATGACATTGTGCTGTGTGCTATCAGCCAGCTCCTGAGTTGCACCTGCTTAGGCTGAAAAGCAAAGATAGCTGGTCCAGGTCAATTGCAGATTGATTTACTTGACATGTCCATGTTATATGTCTATTGGATTTCCATGGATGGCTGATCTTCAGTTGATATCACACTAGACAGGTGAGTGATGAGCTGGGCTGTCTCCTCAGATCCCGGCTTCTGCAGCCTTTCCCTGGAGCTGTGCTGTCTCACCCTCACAGACAAGCCCAGCCCTGTTAGACTCAGGGACCATGTCCAGCTCCAGGGAGGAATCTGGGCTCTGTGACATGTTAGTTCAGAGCTTGTCAGTTGGTTGTGGTTCTATCCCAAGTGTTCTGGATTAGAGAACAGAGGCACATCCCCTTTTCCAGGATCAGCCATCTCCTTTCATTTTCATTTGGCCTGGGGGTGTCTTTCTCACCCTCAGTGTTAAAGTACCATCTTTGGGTGCCACATCCTAAACTGTGGCAGGTCCTGGTTGACTTCAAGCCCTGCCTTTGAGTCTGTGTTTGGAGCCCTGACATTGCTCAAATAATTCTGTCTCGTTCTCAGTCTTTGTCCTCCCCTCTCTGTTGACCTCACCTACAGGTTCCATCCCATCCTTTGCCTCAGCCACTGGTACTTCTCAGTGCTGTGCATATGTGCCAGAGGGCTTTGCTGCTTCAGACATAAAACCTGGTGCTCAACCTCATGGTAAATGTCTGCCCAATCTGCATTTTAGGATGTTGTAACTACTGGATGTGTGCTTATCTTCCCTGCCCTGGCCTAAGATCCCTGCTGCTGGTGGCAGGATTCAATGCTACCTTTGTACCTCTTCTTGATGTCCTACCTTCCAGAAGAAATTGTTAAGAACTCCTCCAACTTCCTGCTATCTACCCTGCCCCATGATCTACTGGGCTGGGACTGTGTCCTGTTTCTGTGTGCTGAGCCTGTCTTAGTCACCTGGAATCCAACTTCATATAGGGCATCTGGGAAGGGACACCACGTGCCTCTCCAGAGGGCCCAGAAAGGACCATATTTTGTGCTAACACACCTAAGCACACGTTTCCTGTTTCAAGAGGTGCTTTGAAGCTGTCCAGCAGAAGGATGCAGACCAGTCAGTAGGAAGGGCTGAAATAAGGAGCTCCAGGAAGTCTACCTTAGTTTGTACTTGATTACTTAATGCCATGGCTATAAACATTTGCAGAGCACCTCATGTTAAAAACAAGCAAAACAATCCTGATCTTAGGAAGGAGTGCGATGTTATCCTGAGGGTCAAGTAAAGTCTGTTCCAGGCTACAGCCTGGTTGTAGGCATATAAGCTATGTTCAGGGATTCTGTTTGGGCTTGAATGTGAAAGAGGACACTGGATCACCAAAAGTAATGGAGCAGAGGTGGCAGGGAGATCAGTGACCACCCCCACTAAAGGAAAGTAGAGCCTTGGGGTGACTCTATTATTCCTCCCTACTTGGAAATCCACCCTCCCCAGGAGGCTGGCAGTGGTGGAGTGCTTTACAAGGGTGGGTTTTGTATGCAGATAGATGTGGGTTACAGAACTTACTTCATCTATTCCTTAGTTTCCTCATTTGTAAAATAAAAATTTTAATACCTGCATCAGAGGATCCTTACAGCAATTAACTGAGATAATGTATGTAAAACACTTAACACAGTGCCTGGAACATAGTAAAATTCTCAAGAAACGCTAGCCATTAAATTTAATCTATTTCCAGACTTGAATGACCAGGTTTTGTTTTTATTCAGGAGGAAGGCCGTTTCCTTTTATTACCCTGCATACTCATCTTCAGTTGCCCGGTGCTTAGATCTGAACTTTTTCCTAGGGCCCTAGGATGGGTCAATCTCATCATTGTTTGGCCCTTCTCTTCATCAACTCCACCCCTGCTCTGGAAGATGCCACGAACAAGTTTGCATAGAGTGAGCACAACATTTTCTTTTCTGCTCTATTCCTTGAAGGTGTCTTGATTATACGTTAAAACAGGCCATGGCAATGATGTCAACTGAAGGGTTTTGTAAACTTCTTGTTAAGGAAAACAAAAATATAAAATGAGCATGTGTGTTAGAGGCTTGGAGAGATACAATAAAACCCAGTCCCAGACAGAGAGTGGGAAGATCAAGCTCTCACCCTCCTCCCTCCCAGTCTCAGCTGGGAGTCAACGTTGCATCTCCAGCTTCATCCTTTTTATGCCTCCAAGTCAGGCCTATGCAACCCAGCACACTCAATACTAATTAGATGTATGTGTGAACTACCATTTTCACACCCTCTCTTTTATCCAAATTAAGCATTTGTCTAATAAGAGTGTTTATAAGATAATCAAAGGGAGGGAGATCCATGCAAGGCCAGGGAGGGCTGGAGGAGGGACTCAGCATCTCATCAGTGAGTGGGTATGTGCAATGGGATGGTGATGACCCTACCAGTGACCTGTGTGTGACCTCCACAAAGATTACAGCAGAGTTCCACCTGCCAGGACACAGTCATGCCCAGAGCAAAAATTCAGCTCAGAAGGCTTGCAGGCTGAATAATTAATTTTCAGTTGGGAATCACTGTCCTTGCTTTTCTTTTTTCTTTTCTCCTCACAACTTTCTCCTTCCCCTAGTAGAAGTGAACTGAAGAAGAGATTTTCATATTATATTTCATTCTCATGCTTTCCATTCATTCGTTAAACAATTTTCTAAGTTATATTTTGTTCCAAAGATGTTGGTTATGTAAAGGTAAGTAGCTTAACACTTACAGTTATGCAAATTTTAATCGTGTCAGCATAGCTAGAAGAATAGAGTATATGATCATGAAATTCCTTTTGTTGATTTAATGTCCTTATGCTCTGGCCTGGAGAGAGAAGATACCCATTTTTCACAACGAAAAAGAAGGCTCACCTTATAAACTGGTTTACTGTTATGAGCGGTGGGTGGTTCTGGGCTGGACAGTTCCACACTGCCATTCTCATCTTTCATTTCTGTCCATTGCTTGTCTTTCTCTTCTTCCAGAGACTTGGTCAGTCCACACATGTTTACCAAGAACAGGCCCTGTGTGATTTATGGAGTCATGGTCTAGGGATACAAGACAAGAGGACAGTATCTGCCCTCATCATATCACCAGGCCAGAAGATGAGTAGTGATGGACAGGCCAGTGAGGCCCCCCACCCCGGAACAAGGCAGGATGGTGTGGGGTGATTCTTAGGACAGGTGTCTTGATTCCTAATTCTATAAAGCACCTCACTAATCTTTGTGATATCATGAAAAATAAATATCTGGTCTTTGTCCCATTCCCTAGCACACAGCTCTTAAAATTCTTGGGACCTCTGGAGTAATAAGAATCTTTTTGTACTCTGAGATAACTGGTGGCTGGAAAGCCCTAAATAGTTTCAGGATGTGGCCTGGTTGTGAGATTAGAAAGTTGGAAATTTCAGTCTCGCCTCTATGACCTCAAGGGAGCAGAGAGGGGTGGGAAGTTGACTTAATCACAGACTGCCAATAATTTAATTGATCATGCCTGCATAATGTAATCTCCTTCAAAACACTTAAAAATGGGGTTTGGTGTGCTTCCAGGTGGATGAACACATCCAGATGCTGGGCAGGAGGGTAGTGTGTCTGGAGAGAGCACAAAAGCTTTGCACCTTCTCCCATGCCTTCCCTATGTATTATTTCCCTTTGTTCTCAAGTTCTACCTCTTATAGTAAGTCACAATTGTAAGAAAGTCCCTTCCTGAACTCTGTGAATTGTTCTAGCAAAGTATTAAAACTACATCAGAAATTTTGAAACTCTCAGAATTTACAGCCAGAAGTACAGATAGTAACCTGGGACCAGTGACTGGCATCTGAAGTGGGGAAGTGGGGAAGTGGGGGCAGTCCTGTGGGACTGAGCCCTTAACCTTAGGGGCCTGTGCTAACTCCAGGCAGCTAGTGTCAGAACCAGGTAAATACAGAATGCTGTCTGTGTCCTCAGAGTTGGGGAACTGAATGATGTGGGAACCTCTGCTCTAACATTTAGTATCAGGAAGGAGTAAAAACAGTTCAATCTTGTACCCAGTTTCTCACGTACAAAAAAAGGACCAATAGAAGAAAAGGCTCTGCCTAGCAGGTTTTATGCTGGGTTGAGAAAGAAGGAGATAGTTCTGGAATTGGACAGAGTGGTCCTGCTTCAGAATGCCAGTGGTAAGAGGATCTCTCTTATGACCCCCCTGGACCCAGCCAGACACTAAGGTTCTAGAGTGGCTCCTCCCCTGCTGGGCCCCTGAGCCCTGCTTCACACAGACCCTGGGATGTCCTGGAATCTCACTATGTACCCACTGTGTGTTTCCAGTTTCCTTTGCCCTTCAGAGGCAGCCTGAGGACCCTGGTAGTACTCAGTTTCCAAGCAGAACTGGGACAGAGAATCTGGTGCTCTTCCTTTCCCACAGATCTACAGCTGTTCCTGCTCAGTGGGTGGAGAGCCAGGCCTGCCACTCGAGGAGAGGAGAGAACTTAGGTGCCACTGATTTCTGCCAGCAGGAGGATGGGATGTCTACATCCCATTGAAGGACATGCCCAGATCCTTCCTGGCCACATGGTGAGCAAAAATCTGTCACTGAATTCTGCTGTCTTGGCAGTCAGGCTGCAAGTTTGTAGAGAGACCAAGAGCCAAGAAACCCGAGTTAGAAAGCAGTGTGACTTCAGGCAGACTGCAAGTGTCTGGTGCTGCTAAGAACTTGCAGGCAGAATGGTCCGGCTACCAGATAGGATTTCATCACAGGCTCTCAGGACAGGGGAGCAAGTTCCCAACAAGACCCCAGTCGGGCATGAAGGATATCATGAGAGCTCGGGCTCCTCTTAGACAACATTCAGAAGGTTGTTTCTTGTTGATGTACTTTCTCAAAAAATTCCCTTCAAGCTGCCACTGTACATTGGAGACATTTTATTTCATATTCCCTTGCTTTGCTGAAGGGTATTAGCTCTGCCAGTATGGTAACTACCCAAGCCACTGTTGCCAGTTCATAAACTCAGAGCTGTGGTGATAAACAGGATCTGTAAGGAAGCTCTTTTCATCCACCGAAAGTTTGCCTCCTGGAATTTCTACCCATTAATCCGAATTCCGAAGTTCCCGAGAGAATCAGATTTTTCCTTAATGTGGCAGTTTTCCAAATACTTGAAGGCATTTAAGAGACCCAACCTCTCATTTTATCCAGGAAAATTACCCCGTGTTTTTCTTGTAATGTGACTAAACCCCTCTTAATCCTCCTGCTTTCACTGTCTAGTTTATAACTGGTTTCTTAACATTGAGTCCATGGACATGTAGGATTAGCATCACTGGGAACTTACTAGAAATACAGGCTCTCAGGCCCTCCTAGATCTCCTAAATTAGAATGTACACTGTAAAAGAATTCGTGAGTGATTTATACACATATTGAAGCTTGAGAAGTACTGTTTTGTAGCATCTTCATAGCAGTTCTCTCCCCCCTACATGCACATATGTTTATATGTAACCTCCATGTCAAACAATAGAATGATTAATTAAATTATGACATATCCAGGTAATGAGATATTATGCATAGAAATAATAAACTACACAGACACCTTGGGAAGTGCTAATAATAGCTTTAATGTTCGTTAGCTAATAACTAACATTTACAGACAGCACCAACTCCACCCTGGACTCTGTTCAATGCATATTAGTGATTCCCTCCTTGAGTTATCTCAGTAACCCCACAAAGCAGATGACCTTGCCATTCCCATTACAAATGTGGTGAACAAGGCTCAAAGAGAGTGAATAACTTTCTTAAGATCATGTAGCTAGAGCATAGGCAGCTTAATTTCAAAGCCTGTGCACCTAACTACTGTTTAAGTCAAATTATAAAACCACAGCCACAAAATTGTTCATATGTTGTGACTGCAGCTTTGAGGATGTATATCGAACATTCTCCTATGCGGTCATATTATGTTATTGTAATAAAAATAATAAAAACCCAGCATGGCCCCAAATCACTACAGCTTTATCCAGTTCCCACAGTATTTCTATCACCTCTCATACGTTTTCTTTCAATTTAAGCAATATTTACAATACAACAATAATATACACTCGGTAAAAAAAATTCATATACATGAAAAGATATAAAATGAAAAGTAAAGAATCTCTCCCCAATACCCTTCTTTCACATTAAGATAACCACTGTTAGCACTTTCTCATACTCTGCAAAAATGTGTTCTGTGTTTAATTTAATTAACACACACACATACACACACACGGTGGTGCATATATAATATAATATATACACGTTCCACTCTTAGCTTGGATACATCTGTGAAAGCAGCCCTGTGATTGGCTCCTGTTTTATTTATGATAAATTGGAACACCCAGATTTTTCTCACATGAAGTGTTATTAAGTTTTCATCTCTCTATCTTGTACAGTTTTTTTTCTCACCTAAATGTGGGATATTTTATGTCTTCTTATTGAGTTTCATGTAGCTGGTTTTGTTCTAGCATTCCAAAGAACTGAATCTAGCTTTTGCTTTTCATTCTAAGACATAGATGCTTTCTTCTTTTCAACTCTAATAAGCATGCTGTGATTTTCTAGGGCTAAATGGAATAACTACAGGATGGGGGACAGGGTTCCTTTTGAGGGTTACTACAACAGTTAATAAAAGAATGTATGAGAATATTAGCTCTGGATAACGGAAGATTTTACTGCAACTTTTTGCTTTTCTCTGTTTTCTGAATGTTTAACAAAGAGCATGTTTTTTGTCATTTAAGAAAAGACACAAAAGCTAGAGTTTTATAGATTAGAGATTGTTTCCACCTCATTACTTAACCTTCCTTTGCTTCAGTGCTATAGTACTTCTCATACATGCCTGATCCTAGGACACTGGGCTTGGACCAGGTTCCTGCTCTGGCCACTGAGGTGCCAGCCCACGTGATATATGCAGAGCAGAAGCATTAGCTTGGTGGTACGGTTTGTCCTGGCCTCTCGTGCTTCTGTTGCCCACCATTCACCACAGGAAGGGCCTGCCTTAGGTGGCTGCTGGTTCCAACCTAAGATGGACTCTTCTCTATCAACCTACAGAACCCTAAGTGAGGAAAATAAATGTAACTTGGGAAGTTTTTTATATAGCACTATTAAGAGCAATAGCTGACAAGAAGGGAGAATCAGCACTCCCCTGTGACTGGTGTGTCCCATCAGCCATTACCTCCTAGTAGTTCAAAATTCTTCTCCTTGTTTTGTGTCTCTATCACCACCATCTCCATCTCAAGCTATGCATCATCATTTCTACCCTTAAGTCACCCACTTCCTACCATTCCCTACATGGTAGGTCACAAGCGGAAGCCATGTTTCCTGGCTGGTCCTAACACTCTTTCCTCCAACAGTTCTTCTTCTGTGTATGAGGAAGGATTTGGCCTTCAGTCTAATTTTGAGGTGTTAGATACTGAACTGTGTTTTCCTCCAAATTCATATGTTGAAGTACTTACTCCCAGCACCTTATCTGGAAGTAAGGTCATTGCAGATGTAACTAGTTAAGTCATAGTGGAGTAGGATAGGCCTCTAACCCAATAAGACCGATGTCATTATACAAAGGTGAAATTTGGATATAGATGCAGATACGATGGGAGAATGCCATAGGAATATGAAGGCAGAGATCAGGGTAATGCTTCTGCAAGCTAGGGAACACCAGAGTGCCAAGAAACCACTAAAAGCTAGGAGAGAGGCTTGGAACATATTCCCTCATAGCCGCAGAGGGAAGCAACCCTGCCAACACCTTGATCTCAAGATCAACACCGTGACCTCCGAAACCGTGAAAGACTAAATTTCTGTTGCTTAAGCCACCCAGTTAGCGATGCTTTGTTACAGCAACCCTAGACACTAATGCACAAGGCCACAGACCAACAGTGCTGAGCCCCACTGCTCCTTGCAGTGCCGTGCAGGCACAATTCTGTACTGTCACTTCTTCCCGCCAGAGACTGGGCCCTGCTTCTCTTGAGGTGGAGTAAACCCTTCCATCCCTCTCCTCCTTCACCAAGTGTCCTTTCTCCAGACAGAATGCTGTACCCACCCCATCTCACGCCTGTCATCCTTGGAACTCAATCCTGGGGCTGGGGTCTGTCATCACAAACACCTTCCTTGTGCTTCAGTTGACTGAGTTTGAAACACGAGTCCGAAGGGCCTGCAGTCAGTACTGACAGAGTGAGTCCTCCACTGCCTTCCACATTGCCCTGAGTCTGTGGCCCTACCTGTTGGAAGGGACTGCTCCTTCCGACCCACAGAGCCATGTCTTACCCCACGGATTATCACGAAAGGCTAATCATGTACAAACAGCTGATAGTACAAAAGCATGGGTACCGGTAGTATACCCTTACTCTGCCAGGAAGAATTTTATCAAAATGTGAAATAAAGGAAGTTCAACTTAGAATATTAGAAAGTTAGAGCTGAAGAACTAGATTGTCTAGCGCAAGCCTCCGTCTTACTCATAAGGAAGCTGAAGCCCAAGACAGGAAATGACTTGGTCAAAGTGAGTTCTTGGCAAAGCCAAGATTAGAATGCATGTTTTTCACTTTAGTTTTCATAAGATCATATTGACAAGAATGGAGGGGGGCTCGATGGTGGCTCTAATTTATCATAAGTTTATCTTCTAGTTTTCCCTTATTGTTTGTTCACAGTGCATTTGGCTTTATTAGAAAAACAAACAAGCACAATGTTATGCACATCTTACAATAGAGCCCACTATGGAAAGAGATACCTGAGTTACTCCCTTCACCTCAAACACAGACATTCTTCAGGCTAACCATGCATAACCTCTCCTGTCTTTAGAATTTCCAGTGGGCACTAAAGTATAACATGCTTATTATCCTCCTTTATGTTGCGATATCACACAGCATTAATTTTAGTTTTTAAAATTATCTTTAGTTTTAATGCAATCAAACTTCTGGGGTTTTTTGATTCTTAACTGTGTTATGAAGAAATGAACATTCATTTCCCCTCTGCACCTTTTACGTAGTCAAAGTTTGTAACATTTATTTTTATTCTGTAATTGTAATTTAGTTGTTAGCTATCCCCATAGATTAGTTCCAAAAATAAATGAATAGCACTAAAATCATTAGGAATATGTAAATATTATTCATTGCAGATCCCAATACTGTGCTTTTTGCTTCAAAAATATATATTTTCGTTTGTCACTAAGAAAGACTGCTCAGAAAGTAAAAGCCAAATGCTTTATCTTTCCTTACACACCTTCCAGCCCTTCTCTTCCAGTTCATAACCATGCCTCATTTCTAATCTGCTTTTAATGACAGGATCATGTTTTTCTTGGGCAACTTTCCATTTTTCCTAGATACCCTGAGTTCCTTTTCACATTTGACTAATAGAAGATTGTTCCATGTCTCATTTGCGCTGTCGATGGAATGAAATCCTCCTTTTCTTATCAAAGCCTTCTTCTTAGAAATGTCCCATACTCCTGTTTCTGTGTGATTATGCCCTGAGAGCAATTACCTCATTTTGAGAGTAAGGGTTTTCTTCTTTTGTCTCCTTTTTGGGTATGTGGAATATAACCTTGCATATTTCTGTTCCAAGAAATATATGTGAATGGAATGTACCTGTTCTGGGTTGTCTTTATTTCACTTTCACACTTTACTGACCATTTAGACTGGCACACAATTTCCATTTTATTTTATTTTATTTTATTTTATTTTTTAAATGGTTTTCTTTATTTTTTTGTGTGGGTACCAGGGGTTGACCTCAGGACCTCGCGCGCCAGCAGGCGCCCATGCCACTGAGCGATATCACCGGCCCTTTTTTCGTATGTGGGTTCCGGGAGTTGAACTCGGGTCCTCGCACTTGCCAGGCAGGCGCTTACGCCCCTGAGCCATCTCACCGGCCCACAATTTCCATTTTAAATCCCTGTTCCTCAGAATTATGAAAGCCTTTTTCCCTCTCCTTCTAGAACACATTGTTGCCTATAAGAATTCTGGGTCCATTTGACTTTTCTTCTTTTTAGGCGATGTCTTTTCCTCTGTCTAGGAGGTTGTAGCAATTTTACCTATTCTTTGGAGTTTAGAAATTTCACTAAGACTTTGCTCAGCAACAGGTTTTAGATGATAATTCTTGTAGGTTTTTTTGTGAGTACTGGGGGGTCGACCTCAGGACCTCGCGCGCCAGCAGGCACCCGTGCCGCTGAGCGATATCACCAGCCCCTTTTTCGTATGTGGGATCCGGGAGTCGAACTCGGGCCCTCGCGCTTGCCGGGCAGGTGCTTAAGCCGCTGAGCCATCTCACCGGCCCATCTTGTAGGTATTTTGTGGGGGCGTTCAGTCAGGAGAAACTTCTTTCCTTAGGTACAGCACATTTTCTTCTAATATTTTATCGATAATTTGCTATTATCCATTTTCTTTCTTTTTTTTTTCTTTTCAGTTTTTCTTTAAATTTCTTCCATATGGATGTTGGACCTGCTGCATCTCTTCAGCTTCTCAACTTTCTTTTTTTTTTTTTTTTTTTGTGGGTAGCAGGGGTCGACCTCAGGACCTCGCGCGCCAGTAGGCACCCATGCCGCTGAGCGATATCACCGGCCCTTTATTCGTATGTGAGTTCCGGGAGTCGAACTCAGGACCTCGCGCTTGCCAGGCAGGTGCTTATGCCACTGAGCTATCTCACCGGCCCTCAACTTTCTTTTCTTTTTTTTTTTTTTTGTGGGTACCGGGGGGACGACCTCAGGACCTCGCGCGCCAGCAGGCGCCCGTGCCACTGAGCGATATCACCGGCCCCTTTTTCGTATGTGAGTTCCGGGAGTCGAACTCGGGCCTTCGCGCTTGCAAGGCAGGCGCTTAAGCCGCTGAGCCGTCTCACCGGCCCCTCAACTTTCAATCAGTTTTCCTTTTTCTCTTTATTATGAGCTACTAACATGACTTCGTTAGAGTCTTCAGCTTAGTCTTCAGCTGGGCCCTTATTATTCGGAATGGAATTTAATTTTGTATTTTTGCAATCACATTTGATTACTATGAACACTTTTTGTTTTCTGATTATTCTTTTTAAATTATCAAGTTCTTCTAGGGATGTAATTTTCCATTAATTTGTTGTTGTGTATACTGATAAGAATTATTAGACGCACAATATTCTTTTTTTTTTTTTTTTTTTTGTGGGTACCGGGGGGTTGACCTCAGGACCTCGAGCACCAGCAGGCGCCCATGCCGCTGAGCGATATCACTGGCCCCTTTTTTGTATGTGGGTTCCGGGAGTCGAACTCGGGCCCTCGCGCTTGCTGGGCAGGCGCTTAAGCCGCTGAGCCATCTCACCGGCCCTAGACACACAATATTCTGAACCTGCTCTTTTTTGCCTGACATTATTTCCTGGCAATTGTTACTTTTTTTTCTAATAGCTACATTGTATTCTATTTTATATTTTACATACATATAATTTTTAAACAAGCTCTCTAATAATGGATAAATAGCTTTTTAAAATAATTGATATTATACAAATAATACTGCTGTGATTCTCCTCATATAAACATCTTTGTACATACAAATTAGCATTTCATCAAAATATATTTCTAGATGTAAAAGTGCTGATACAAGTATATATATATATATATATATATTGCTTATTTGGTTATGTATTTTGAAGTTTCCATCCATTGAATTTGTATCTGTTTATATTCTCAAGAGTGAAAAGAATTCTGTGTTTCCTGCTTCCCAACAAAGTATCCTATCAATTTCACCCACCTCATCTGTGGCAAATGGTGTCTCAGAAGAGTCTAATTTGCATTTTTCTTACTATGAATAATATTGATCAGATTTTATATGTTCAAAAATTCTTTGCAATTCCATTTCTCTTAACTATCTAGTTCAATCTAGTCTGCATTTCTATTAAGTTACTGATATTTTAAGATTTTACGAAAATTCTGTGTGTGTTAAAGAATTATTCTTTGGTATCATGTCTGAAAAATGTATTTATTTTGACATATTTATGGAGTTTTTGCCATCCTAAATTTCCAATGGACTTTTAAAATTTAGAATTATTTTAGATTTTAAGAAAAAAATGAACATAGGACAGAATTCCTATATATCCCACACCAGTGTCTCTTAATATTAACTTCGTATTAATGTATGTCTCATTTGTAACAATTCATGAACCAATTTTGATACATTAGTATTAACAAAAGCTCATACTTTATTCAGATACCCTTGGTGTTTGCCTAATAGATTTTTCTGCTCCAGTCTTCTATCTCATTAACTTTAGTCATCATTTCTCTTCAGACTAGCCTTGGCTTTCCTTGTTTCCTTCTCCAACTTTCCTTGTTTTCGATGACCTTGACACTATGAGGAATAGTGGTCAGATATACTTACTGTACGATGTCCTTCAGTTGGGATTTTCTGGTGTCTTTCTCTTGATTAGACTGGGCAGACGATCACAGAAATTAAGTGGTATTTTCATCCCCACATGTGAAGTGAACATGCTATAAACATGACTTGTTGCTGCTGATGTTAACCTTGATTACCCGTCGCAAGTAGTTGGCTTTCTCTACTATAGTGTCATTTTCTTATTCCACTTGTTCATGCTTTACTCTTTGTAAGGAGGTACTGTGCACATCCCACCCATAGGAGTGGGGACTTCAGCTCCACTATCTCAGAGTAGAGTCTTCAAATTTGTTCCTTTCCAGGACCAACTTACCTTACTTTTCCACAACTTATGCATTTGTTTATTTAATGATTTTTTATGTCAGCATGGATTCGTGAATATGTATTCCATACTTACCCTTATAATCTAATATGATTTTATTTCTTTTGTTGCTCTACTTAGTAAAACTCACCATTAGACTTGGATTTTAACATACAGATATATATATTGGGCCATTGACAACTCTTTCAGTTGGCATCTATGTCTCTTTGGTGGATCCCTGTCTTATGGGTGTGTTAGTCAGCTTCCTGTCACCGTGAAAAAGTACTTGAGCAAAACATTTACAAGAGGAAATGTTTATTTTGACCCATGGTTTAACCCACAAGTGGCCAGCTCCATAGTTTTAGGCTCATAGCAAGGCAGAAACATCATGACTGAAGGGCACAGCAGAGGAAATCATGACTGAAGGGCACAGCGGAGGAAAGCTGCTCACCTCATAGCAGCTGGGAAAGAGAGAGGAAGTGAGAGCCAGAGAGGAAGGGGCTGGGGGCCAGATATAGTCCCAAGATCAAGCTTCCCTGATCCACTCCCTTCAACTTGGCTCCACCTCCTGTTTCTATCACCTTCCAATAATTCCCTCAAATTATATCTCATCAATAGACTCATCTGCTTGAAGAAATTAGAGACTTCACGAGCCAGTCACTTTCCAACACATCATCGTCTGAACCTGTGAACTTTAGGGGGGCAATTAAGATGGCTTTTTTAAGCACTTTATTTTCGGAACCACAAGGTGCTCCAGGATCATCTTGTATATATTTTGACCTAGTCCCAAAATCAAAAAATTTCCCCTAGGATCCTTATTATTTTCATTGGAGAATGGTATTAAAACTCAGGTGTGATTTCTAGGTACGCTCATTTGCTATGGGAGCATGATTGCTTCTAGATCTCAGCTGACAGAACAAAATACATGTGTTCATGCTATATGAATACCTATAAGTAAGTCTGCATGTAACCATCTGAATTTATATTAAGTGAAACCTGAGTTCATGTTGATTTTATTCACGAACCACATGGATCATTTTAGCTTCCTCTCTTGCTTATTAACAAATCCCACTCTCAAAGTGAGAAACCTGGCTCCTAGCCCCTGTTGTCACTCACTTGTTTGATTATAGTATAAGCATGTAATATTTCCATAATTGTTGCCTGGTACCAGCCATGGGATATAATTTTACTAACTAGGGTACAATACAGTTAGGTCATTTTGCTCTTAGCTTTACAGATTCTATTCTTTTCCAGAGTTATTTAGATCAGCACGGTTACCCCATCTCCGTTGGTGAGGTTGTTCCATGCATTAGTAGTACAGTTTGATTCTTCCATCATTTTCTAATTTTCATCCTAGCATCTCTGAATCTCTTAATTGATTTTTAAAATTTGCATATTTTAAGGTTTACTCTTTAGGTTGTAAAATGTTGTGGGCTTTGAGATATGTATAGTGTCATGTGAGTACCATCATGGTGTCATACAGAATAGTTTTCCCACCCTAAAAATCACCTCTACTTTATCCATTCAACTCTCTCTCCCTGACTCAAACACTCAGTAGTAACTGACATTTTTACCATCTCTCTTTTTTACTGCAGAATGTAATATAAATAAAATAGCATAGTCTATAACATTTCAGACAGGCTTCTTTTACTTAACAATATGCACTTAAGATTCATCTATGACTTTGTGTGCCTTAATATCTCATTTCTTTTAATCATTGAATAATATACCACTATATGGATGGACTACAATTTGTCTATTCACTTATCAAAGGAAATTTTGGCCATTTCCAGTTTGAGATAAATGTGAATGAAACTGATCTAAGTAGTCCTGTGCAGGTTTCTAGGTGCCCATTTGTAAGTTTTCAAATCACACGGGCAAAAACAGAGGTGTGTGATTGCTGGATCCTATAATAAGAGTACGTCTGGCTTTATAAGAAGATGCCAAATTGTCTTCCAATGTAGTTGTGTCATTTTACATTGCCATCAACAACAAATGAGAGTTCCTGTTGGTTCACATCCTTACTAGGAATGGGTAATGTCTTTTCTTTTGGATTTTGGTTGTTCTAATGGGTATTTTACTGTAGCCTGTTGCTTTAATTTGCATTTCCCTAATGACAAATGATATTGAACATCTTCTCAATTAATATTTTTTCCTTCTATATATTTTTGGTAAAGCATTTGTTCTAATATTTGATGTATTTTTAATTTTGGATAGATATTTTCCTATTGTTGAATTTTAATAGTTTTCACATATTTTGGATAGTTTTCCTTCATCAAATACCTGTCTATAAATATTTTGTCTGGATATGTAACTTTTTTCATTATCTTAATAGTGTATTTAATAGAGAATGTTTTCAATTTTATTGAAGTCCAATATATACATATTTTCTTTTTGGATCATGCTTTTGATGCTAAATTTAAAAAGTTATTACAAAATCTTTTTTATATAGATTTATTCTATACTTTCTTTTAAAAGTTCTATAGTTTTTCATTTTACATTTTTCCCTATGACCCATTTTGAGTTATTTTTCTGAAAATTATAAGGTCTGTGTCTATTTTCTTTTTTGTATATAGAAGTCTAATTCATCCAGCCCCAATTCGTTGTAAACACTATTTTTCCCATTAAGTGCCTTTCTATCATTGTCAAAGATTAGTTGACTACATGTATATCCTATAATTTTGTGTTTTCAGAATTATAAATTCTGTTTAAAGCCTGTGATTTTGTGCTCTGTATATAAAGATCTTAACTTCTTAAGACTATTTAAAGGTTTCCATCATGTCTTTGCTTGAAATGCTTAGGTCTTTGTTTAAAATTTATTTATTTTTACTGGTACATATTTCAGTACATAATGATTACATTCCTTGAAGGAAGTTGGTACATGTATATAGTACATCTTTATTCTTGTTTTACCCCTTCCTCTGCCCTCTCCTTTCATCACTTGGTCCCCTTCCCTTTCACAAAAGATCTACCTCCCTCTTTCCTATTATCTATTTTTTATTTTGCTTATTTTTTATGTTTTGGGTCTGATAATATTATATGTTTAAAGTTTGATCTAAATGTTATTTATCTAAATACAAAATGTGAAAAAAGACTCAAGTGAATTTTCTTCTGAGAGTTTCATCACACATTGAACACCAGGTATTAAAAATTTCCTCCTTTCTCTATTGTATAAAATGCCTCTCTTCTCATATGTTAAATTCTGAATTATCATTGGGTCTATGTTTCCATTTGCTCTTTAGCTTCACTTGGTAAGTTTTCCACTCATGTCAGTGGCACATTATTTAGTTACTGAATTGGTCATTTTTCCCTTGGTGGGACAAAATATCTGACACCAACTTAAGGGTGAGGTTTATTTATTTATTTTTTTGTGGGTACTGGGGGTCGAACTCAGGACCTCATGCGCCAGCAGACACCCACACTGCTGAGTGATATCACCGGCCCTTTTTTTTGTATGTGAGTATCGGGAGTCAAACTCAGGACCTCGTGCTTGCCAGGCAGGCGCTTAGGCCGCTGAGCTATCTCACCAGCCCAAGAGGTTTATTTTGAGTCACAGTTTCAGAAGTTTCAGTCCATGGTTGACTGGCTCTGTGGCAGAGACCTCCTGGGAGAAGAGGATGGCAAAGGAAAGCTTCTCATCCTATGCCATCCAAGAAGCAAAGAACAGGGGAAGATCCCAAGAAGAATGGGCCAGTAGCCAGTATAATCCCCAAGCACCTCCAGCTAGACCCTACCTCCTCATAGCCCATTCAGCTGTGAAGTCATTAATGGGTTAACCTGTTATTAAATAACATTGTTATAAAAGTAACTTGAAAGCACTATTGGGAGATAGAAAATAAGGAAGACAATGAATTAACCCTTAGATGAGGTTAATGCCCTCACAGGTCAATAACCTTTCAAAGAGTCTCTTATTCTTATTCCAGCACAAATACTATAAATTTATGGTATGTTCTAATATTTGTACGACTAATATTCCCTCAATATTTTTATTTTTTCAATTTTCTTGGATATTTTCACATGGTTATTTTTCCGTATCAGTTGATAATGGGCACATTCAGAGCATATGACCATAAACTACTAGTGCATATCAACATATCTATTTGAACAAATATTAAAATGTGAAAAAAATCTATTTTAACTTATCTATTTAAAAATTTATTGAATTTAGATATTAAATTAGCAATAACTGCCTTCCTTATGATACTGATTTTTCCTGTCCAATAATACATTGGCCTATTATTTTGTGTTTCCTATCAGTACTTTGAAGTTACTTTTATAACAATATTATTTAATAGACTAAATGCAAATTACCTAACCACCATCTAACCATCACAAAAATAGTTCAATAAAAACTAAGGCCCAATTACATGCTGCTTATAAGAAACACACTTTAAATATAAAGAAACAAATAGAATAAAAATAAAAGGTGGAACCAGGAATGAGGGTGCCTGCCTCTACTCTCAGCACTCCAGCAGCCTGGGGCAAGAGGACTGGAAGTTTGAGTCCAGCCTGAGCCACTTAGTAACTTAGTGAGGCCCTGTCTCAAAATAGAAAACAAAAGAGCTAGAAATGTAGATCATCGTGAATGCTCTGGGTTCAATCTTCAGTACTACCAAACACACAAACAAATAATAGAATATAAAAATAACGAATAAAAAATAAAAGGATGGAAAATGGTACCACAGACTAACATGAATCAAAGCAAAGAATATTACCAGAGGTAAAGGTCATTTTGAAAGATATTAACACATCAAGAAAACATAACAACTTGAAATGTTCGTGACCTAAATAACACCTTCCAAAGGGACAAGCAAAAAAAATGACAGAAGTGGAAAAAGATAGAGATAAATCTATAAGTAGAGTTGAAACTTTCAACAACTTTCCTCAATAATTGACAGAACAAACAGAAAATGGACTTCTACATCACCGTAAACCAGTGTGACCATCACAGAACACTCATGCAACAGCAGAATAATAGTTTCTCAAGAGTACATGTAGTATTTACTAAGATATATTACATAATGAGCCATAAAACGAGTATGAACAAGTTTTAAATTATGGAAATCAATAAAATTATTTGACCAAAATGGAATTACATAACAAATCAATAAAAAAAGAGTATGTAAAATATCTCCAAATATATGAAAAGTAAATAACATAATTTCTCATTTACATTTTATTAGAAGTTCCGCCTAAAATATTAAAACAAAAAAAGAAAAATGAAAGACACACACACACACACACACAGGGAGAGAGAGAGACGGCATTCAGATTGGAAAAAAAAGAATAATACTGTTTTAATTGCATATAGTATGAGTGTTTATGTAGAAAATTCCAAAGGATGTTCAGAAAAACTACTAGAATTAATAAATGAATTTGGCAAGGTTAGTATAAAAAATTGTAATTCTATAAACTATAGACTAATGCTTGTAAATAAAAACTAAAAAGATCCACTAATAATAACACTATAAACATGACATACTAACAAAATATGACCCAAGATTTGTATGCTGAAGCTATGAAACATTAATGAAAACTATCAAGGAAATCCTAAATAAATGAAGCAACACATCTACAAATCTATAAATTCAATGCAACTCTATTGAAAAAATCAGTAGCCTTTGTAGAGACCCGAAACCTGATTCTCCCTAGAGGAGTTTAAGCTAAACAACTCAGACCCCATTCCTATGGCCAGAGGCCAGGCTAAGCCTGAATTGCTGTTGATTTCAAAGTTGTAGAACCGGCACCCTCACTCTAATCCTACTGCTTTGTAGTGACTATATTTATCGCGGATCTGGGCTTTCCTTCATTTACGAGTGGGAGCAGGGACATTTTTTGACTAGGACACTGCCCCCAAAATTTTAGATCCAGAAGAAAAGAGCACATTTGAAATCACAGAGAAATATCTTTTCTTTTTTTCTCTCTTTTTGTTTATTTCTTTGTTTATTTTGGGGGGGTTGCTTTTGTTTTTTGCTTTTGTGAGCGTGAGCATTGTTTTTAGTTTGTTTTTGTTTTTTTCTTTTTCTCTTCTTTTCTTCCCTCTTCTTCACTAGTTTCTTGGGGCTTAGGAGATCTTCCTCTATCTTTCTGCCTTGCTTCTTATCTGTTTTTTCTCTATTTTTTCCTCTTCTCTGTTTAAATTAGTATTTTAAAATATTATTATTAATTAAATTCTCCCTTTAATTACTTCTGTCTTATTTTTACTCTCTATATGATTTTCCTTTTTTCTCTCTTTTTTCTTTTATCTTCTATTTCATGACAGTTTTTTCTCTTACCTTTACCTAGTTCTATAAATGTCCTTTTACTCCCCAATAAGATTCTTTATAACAATTCTCTCTCTTCTTTCTCACATCAAAGAGTTTAAAGTTTCAAAGTTTTCCTCTTGCATTGCCCCATTCCCAAGCCCTATATCTTTAATAGTGTAACCATAAAACTTTGTTAATCTTTTGATAGTTAATTCTGTAAAATTACCATTGAATTCTTTTCTAGCACTGCTGGAGATACAGTTGTTGCATTTAGTACATATTAGATGTAAGTCAATACCTGGGTTGCCATAATATTTACGCCATAATTGCTGATTTCTTCTCTAGGATTAGGAGTGGTACATAATGGGTCTGTATGTGGAAACTGAATGAGAAATTAGGTGGTATTGTCTTAGCAATGAGTAATGAGTCTCTAGATTAATGTGGACTCCTCAAAGTTACCACTGTGTGAGCCAAGCCCAAGTCAGCCAGGGGCCACAAATGCCATGGCCTTGGCTGGAAATCAGTGAAGCTGCAGCTGCTGGTGCCAACTGCATGTCATGACCCAGGAAGAAATGGATGGTGCCTGTCATGGGGATGTCACCATTCAATAAAATGTTGAATTGGTGGAAAACAATGCTAGTTCATTTGATTGAGTTGAGAGTAGCTGCTGCGCTGCTCACAGTGGGAAATAAATGTGCCTCTTTACTTTTGTGGAACAGCTCACTCGTCAGTCTCCTTGATTCCTCTACCCCTTCTTGTCCTGACCTCAGCTTCTTTAACAAGAAAAACAATAGGGAAGGGCCTGTGGTCTGCTCATATCCCCAAGGTGTACTGAAGGCAATGTGTACCTGTCAGTATGCTAGGGAACAAGGGAAGAGAAAGGACTTAAATTTGATGGCTGTGTTGAAAACAGGTGCCCAACTCAGCATCAACTCATTAACTGGATCTAACTAATGAGGAATGGGCCGGATTCAGAATGTGGTAAGGAAGTTAGCATATCCTTGTAGATGGACACTTTTAGTTAATTAAATGTACCTTTGAGGCTTCCACCGATGAATGAATATTGATAGAGAAGTCCTCCCTTATCTGCATGAGATGTTTTCCAAATGCCAGAGAGTGTGGATAATATTGAATCCTATCTGTCAAGCTATGTATTTTTCTATACGTACATACCTATGATAAAGTTTAAGTTATAAGTTAGGCACAAGAGAGTAATAAAAGCTAATATTAGATCATAATATGCTGCAATAAAATGATGTGAATATGGTCTCTCTATGTCTCTTAAAGTATCTTTTTATACCATACTCCCCTCTTTTGTGTGATGATAGGTGTTGGTAGTTACAGGAAACCCTCAAAGGCTTATCCTTGATGTATCCGAATTACTGGCATAGAGCAGGAGGGAGTGAGATTTCACCCTGATACTCCAAATTGTGCACAATTTAAAACTTATGAATAGTTTATTTCTGGAATTTTCCACTTAATATTTTCAGACTGCAGAAGGCAAAACTACAGATAAGGGAGGAGTATGGTACTGATGCTTCATATGTAAAAACTGTGAATGTTTTTAAAATACAAGGATTCTTCTGGTCAGAAGAGCTACCAGAAGAAAAGTGCTTGATGAACAGTTAGTACACTCCCAGGGTTACCTGCAGTCCTCTGTGATTTACCATTAATGAATGAATCAGGTTTTGGGGTCCATGACACCTTTTAAAATTATAATCTTAATTTGACATATTTATGAGGTACAGCCTGATAACTCAGCACATGTATAAAATGTGCAGTGAGGAAATCACCAAAGCTGGCATTTCCATCTCTTTACCATTATTTTGAAGTCTTTGAGCTCCTCTCTTCTAGTTATTTATAAAATGTATCATAGGTTATTATGAACCAGTCACTCCACGGTGGGATACTAGAACCAATTCCTTTATCTACCTACAATTTAGTACACTTTATCCATCTTTCTTCTGTCTACACTCTCCTCCACCTTTCTCCGTCTCTAGTAATCACCATTCTATGTTTAAAGTAATGTTTTTTAGCATCCACATATGAGAGAATATTCATTTGTCCTTCTGCGTCTTATTTCACTTAACGTGTTCTCCAGTTTCATCTATTTTTGCTTCAAGCAATTTAATTATTTTTATAGCTAAATAGGTTTTTATTGTGTATATACACCACATTTTCTTCATCCATTCACCTTTGATGGATACTAGATTGTTTCTATATCTTAGCTCTTGTAAATAATGTTGCTATGAACATGGCAGTGCAGGCATCTCTTTGATATGCTGATTTCATTTCATTTGGGTTTACACCCAGAAATAGGATAGCTGGATCATATGGTAAATCTATTTTTAGCTTTTTGAGGAACCTCCATACTGTTCTTCATAATGGCTGTACTAATTTACATCCCCTCAAACAGTGTATAAGTTCCGATTTCTCTCTTCTCATCAGTAGATGTCATTTTTTATAATAACAATTCTAGCTAAGGTAAGATGATGTATCAATGTGGTTTTGATTTTTATTTCCCTGGTGGCTCATGATATTGAACATTTTTACTTATATCTGTTGGCCACTTGAATTTCTTTTTTTGAGAAATATCTATTCAGATCATTTCCTCGGTTTGATTGTATTATTTGTGTTTTGTTGTTGAGTTTTTGAGTTCCTTATATATTCTGGATAGTAATCATTTTTCAGGTGAAAAATTTGGAAATATTCTCATCCATCTTATGAGTTGTCTCTTCACTCTGTTGATTATTGTCTTTGCTGTGCAGAAGCTTCTTAATTTAATATAATCTGATTTGCCTATTTTTGCTTTTGGGGTTTTAACCAAATACCATTTCCTATAGCAATGTGGTGCAGTTTTGCCTATATTTTTTTTATAGTACTTTCATAGTTTTGGGTCCTACATTTAAGTCTTTGATCAATTTTGAGTTGACTTTTGTATAGGAGTCAAGTTTCAATCTTCTGCATGAGACTATCCAGTTTTCTCCACATCATTTACTGGAAAGTCTCTTCTTAATGTATGTTTTTAGTGCCTTTGTTAAAAATCAGTTGACCTAAGTATGTGGATTTATTACTGAGGTCTCTGTTCCATCCTATAGGTCTATGTATTGATTTTTATGCCAGTACCATGCTGTTTTGGTTACTACAGCCCTGAAGTATGTCTTGGAGATGTCAAGTTTTAGCATGAGTGGCACTATTCTTTGATGTCCAAACCCTTCACTATATAAAAGATGACATCCTGTTGTTTGGCAAGCCAGAAGCTTGGATGTCAATGATTCAGATAGTAGATGTAAATCTCTGTCATTAGGAGTAGCTAATAAACCCTGACAAAATTCACACCCTAGTCTCTAAATAAGGTTTGGAACTAAGTGACTGGATTTACAATGCTTAGAAACACCCCTTCTAAAAAGCATGTATTGGCTTTTACTTGTTGAAAGTGAGTGTCTGAAGTGAATGTCCGTGAAGCCCTTGTTACTTTCTGGGCTGGTATTTTCCTTTTGTGGTGAATCAACTCAGACTCAATGATTAACAAGTTAGGAAGTGTTCAAAAATTCTCACTTGTCAAATGAGAATAGTATATTTGAGGATTCAGGCAGGTTGGCCCTGACAGTATCTTGCATTTCGATGTAAGACTTGCAGCTGTCTCTTTGAGAGAAACTTTATCTCCTATTCTACTGCTTTAGAAAATTGTTTGAAAGAAAATTATTTGAAAACAGTGCATACATACATCTTATGATATAACTATTTCATTTCCAGATATGTACTAATAGAAATTCATGTATGTGTATACTATAAGATATGTGTACCCAAAGATATATGTGAGAATATTTATATCACAATTATTTACAGTAATGAAAAAAAAAAACCTAGAGGTAGCACAAATGTATGCCAATAAAGAAAATAAACAACTTGTGATATAATCACATAAAATAAAATTGTTATTGAAATGAATGAATTACAATTATAAGAACATGAATTTCAAGAATATGATATGTACAAAACAAATCAAGGACAGAATAATACTATATTTTTCCATTTATGTGAAGTTCAATGGAATGCAAAATAATCTTGGGACATAATAAGTGGGACAGAGCCTGATGCCACTGGTTTTCTCCTTTCCTGATCTGGTGGTGGTTACCTGGGTGAGTTAGCTTTGTGAAAATTCATGAAGCTGTCGATGCATAATTTGGACAAGTTTTCTTCTATTATACTTAAATTAAAATTCCTATTAAAATAATCAGCACTATGATACAAGCAAAGTATACACACTGAAACTTCCCCAAACAAAAAAAGGAACCAAGGGGGAGGGTGAGTCAAGGAGGGTGAAAGTGGGTAAAAGTGATAGAGTATATTATGTGAATGTATAAATATGCCAAAATTAAACCCATTAATAAAAAGGAAAAATAATCAGGGCCATTGATAAGAAAATGCTGAAAAAACTAGAATACACAAACAAGAAAACTACATACAAATTGTAGTTACTAATACAGAAGTAAGAATTGTATGTAAATCTGTAATATTCAACCCACCAGGAAGTTAAAAGGAAAACATGCCACTAGGAAATAGTGTTTATTTCAGGAATTCAAATTTGGTTTAATATATTATGCTTTCTATAAGAGTTAAAATGCATTTGAAAAATAAAATATCCCTGTATCTCTGACTTATTTCACTTAACATTATGTTCTCAAATTGCATCCATTTACCTACAAATGCCTTGTTTATTTTTCTTTGTGACAGTGTAGTACTCCACTGTGTATAAATATATTTTTCTTATCCATTCATCTGTTGATGTGCATATATGCTCTTTCCAAGATCTAGCTGTTATAAATTGTGCTGCTATAATTATGCTGTATTCCTGTAACATGATGATTTTAACTTTTCTGGAAAGATATCTGAGGGGGGATAGCAGGGTCAAATGAGATTTTTATTTTTAGTTTTTTGAGGATTCTCCACAGATTTCTATAGCGATTGTACCAGTTTACATTCCCACCAACAATATAGAAATGTTCCTTTTTTCCCCATATCTTTGCCAGTACTTGTTAATACTAGTTTCCCTTAGTTCATTGAAAGTTTTGTGCTATTATCTGTTTTTTTCTTCTTTGTAAGAGAGAGTCTTTTTTGTCTATGTCTTGCACTCTGAGTAACTACTTTTAAGATTATGGTACACAATGTGCTAACTATTGTTTTTCTGTTATTTTGTTATGAAATTTTGTTTTATTTTTTCATAAAATAAAAAAGAAAAAGAAAGCATCAATTCTAAATAATTCTTAAACAGTGACAGAAATTCATTTACTTAAATATATAATAGGAAACAATGATCACACTTCACTGTGAAACACTTAAAGCCTTTTTATATCAATAAAAAAGTATACCAATATTATTATTGAATATTTTTCTAGACTTTAGAGACAATGCAATAGAGCAGGAAAATTAAATAGAAAACACTGACAAATTGGAATTAATATTCTTTTAATATAAACTATATTATCATGTACCTAAATAAAAAACAAAAATAAAAATTTAATCAAAGGACTATTTAATAATAATAATAATAATACTCTTGAATGTGTTGGACAACTATAAAAGACATTTAAAAACAACTGGAAAGTATAATGAAAAAGGGAATCTTCTCACTACCACAAAATATAAAGTACAGAAATTTTTAGCAAGAAATTGGACAATTTTTCTTCCATTATACTTTAATTAAAAGTACAAAACTTTACTGAACACTGTAAAAGACTACTTGATAAAATAAAGAGAAATGCTATACCTGTAGATTACAAGATGTATGTGGTATAGCTATCCATCCATTCTCTCTCATATTTAATATATTAAATAGAGCTATATCAATAAGCATACTAATGTTGGGAAATTTTAGTTATTTCATAATTCAACGGGAAAAATATACCAGGTGAAAATAGTTATGAGAATTATGGAAGTGAATAAAGGTGAATGTTACATCATATTAAAATGTACAAGGTTGCAATAATTGATAGGTCTGTCCTAGAATAAGGGTTGGCAGACTAATGGAGCATCTCAGATGTCCACACACAAATATATATGTATATTTATACATATATACAAATATATATGCATATATATGCATATATAAATCTCATTTCAAAGCAGGAAATGAAGTGGAGAATGGATAGATAAACCCCATTCTTCCTAAACATAAGTAATCTTGACAACACCATTTTATTGTGTTCGGTTCAAATTAATTTGATTATATATGTTCTTGTAAAATGGTCATGGCCATACTATGTGCTCATCCTTTTCTTTCTTTGTTCACCAAACCCTCTGGTTTTAAAATCCATGCAGGTTGTTATGTGAAAATCTAATGGAACATTATCTGGAACATGTAGCACTCCATGGTGTGCATCCATCAAATTTTGGATATCAACTTCTCCAGCAATTGGAACTCGGATTGTCTCAATTCCTTACCATCATGTAACTTCTGATAGAATCTTGTAACATCAGTTATTTGGGCCAGGAGATTTTAAATTACTTACAGTGACTGCCTTCTCCTTGGTTCTTCTATTTAGGATGTGCATCTTCTTTTGGCCATGAATTTTACTCTCATCAATGTGAGTACCTTCCCCTTGGGAGAGCAGTGCCCTCCAACCCAGGAGTCAAGGCACAGTTGGTGGCATCAGCCTTCCTGTGTGGTCTGTGCCTGCTGGGTTTGATGCCTCCCTTGTCTTCAAGGCTGGACTCTTCATCCTATTTGTGATCAGCATCCCCACACTGACCTTTATACCCTGAGAGGTAAGGTGGGTTCTAGAAAACAGTGCATGTTTTAAGATTAGTTGAATCAGGATTGGAATCCTAGCTCTTGCTCCCTACTATCTGCACAATTTAAGACAAATCATACATGCATTGTTCCTAAACCTCAGTTTTTCCACTTATGAACAGTAGTGGTGATACTAAATGCAACAGGGTATGGTGAGGCTTAAATGAGAGGATGGCTGGAAAGTCTACTTCTGTTCTTTGAACACACCAGACTGTTTTTTAAATATGCTACATCATAGTTAGAGTGGATTTTGCTTGAGAGATTCTTCCATCATGGCTCACTCCACTACTCTCTTCGAACACTTGTTGAAATATTACCTTTTTAATGAGTTCTGTCCTGATCACTTTAAATAAAATTCCAAGCTGTTATGGTTTGTGTCTAGATGTCCCCACAAAGCCTCATACAGTCTTAGGATTTTTTGGAGGTGGATGAATCTAGAGTTTGTGATTGGCTCATTGTCTAGTGCTGGGATTGGGGATGTGAGTGCTACACCCGTCCTAGGGCTGGTAGCCTGCATACAATACAAGGGAGGAAAAGAGGCTTGTTCCTCCCCTTTTTGCTCTTGTTGCTTTTGCTGTCTTCCGCCACCATGAACAGTTGCCCCTCAACCATGCCACCCTGCCTTGGAGCCAGCTGAATATGGACTGAAACCTCCACAAACTGTGAGCTAAATAAACCTTTCCTCCTTTAACTTTGGGTGTCAGGTATTTTGTCTCAACAATGAGAGAAAAGTAACTAAAACATGCTGGCTCATAGTTTTTCTTAGTAAACATTTGTTGAATGAATGCATGCTATACTTAAGAGTGTATTTCTTAAGAAATAAGAATGGTCTTAAAAGTCAACCTAAGAGTTTTCCATGCTGCCATTTGAGATGGTCAGAGTCTTTGGACAAGGCCACTTCGAGGTCTGGGTGGGATTGTGGTCTCCCAGCAGGAGTTCCTGCCCTGAGTCTTTACCTATAAGGCAGCAGTCAGGCCAGAGTTACCTCTGCCTAGAACAGACACTTCTAAATGCCTATTGTTTAGATGTAGTTAAAGATGGCTTGCATTTGATGACTTTGAACACAGGAAGAAAGATGCTCTAGATACCAAATGAACCCAATGACCACATGGAAAATGTATTTGCTCTTCATCCATTGGCCTGACAGCTTGGGAAAAAAACAAATTTATCTAAAATTTGGCCTGAGAGCTACTTTCTGGTAATGGAGAGTAAAAATGGAGTGCCCATTGGACAAGACCACTCAGGAGTCCATATGAACAAAAGCAGAGCACACACACCAGTTTTCAGACCAGAGAAATAATGTTATTATGATCCCTGGTGTTGGAAGAGGCATCGATAGCTGAGAGTCACTGGTGATTTAGGGTTAGATATCCTCTGAAACCTGTGGGTAAAGAGAGGATCTGGATGGTGAAGCTGGACACTGGCGTCAGTGGTGTCTATGGAAGAGATGCCTGAGGGTGATTACTTGAAAACAACATGGTTCATGTTTGGTGGGACAGGAGTAGACCATGCAGACTCACTTCCATGTCTCTCTTCTCTCCTGTGCTTCTACGCCTTTGCCATTGTCTCTTCCTCTTTCTTCTCACTGTCTTCACTGCTCTTCTCCTTTCCTTCCTCTGCCTTGGTTCCTCTGTTCTAAAATGCCAGTAGTTCCCACACTTTTGTTGGCATCAGAATCACCAGGAAGGCTTGTTAAAACACAATCAAGTTTCTCCCCCCACCCAGAGTTCCCCATCTTTAGCATCTGGGCTGGAGCCTCATCCTCACAAGTCCCCAGGTGGTGCTGATGCTGCAGGCCTGGGGCCCAGAAATGCTGCTCTTTTGCTGATTCTCCTTCCTTACCTAACTTCTTGCTGCATTTCTCCCTCTACCTATGTCTCTGTATCATCTTGTCTCTCTCTATCCCTTCTCTATCATACTATCTCTCTTTCTGCTGCTTTAAGGTCACGGATTTTTCTTTTTGTAACTGGGAACCAAGAGTAGCCTTCCAAGAAGGAAGCCCCACATTCCATTGCCGGCACCCTGTATTCAGGGCATAGATTTTCCTCTCTCTGATGCTCTTTTGAAGGTTTTTGTGTTGTCTTCCTGCCAGTGACTGTGATACCCTTACAGACAAGGTGGGAACTAGAACCTCATGTCCCTCCACGCGACAGGCCTGAGCCTCTGCTCCTCCCTCCCACAGAGAATGCCTGTGAGTCTTCAAAGACCACAGTGATGGGGAAGAGATGATAGAAAGTGAATCCATTAAGAGATGTAAAAGCTGACAGTTTCAAAAATAATGATCTGGGTTTCCTCTTATTTAAAACTATCCAGCTGCCCTGCTGCTTTCATAGTTTCTGCAACTGACATTCAGCTACATTTGGAATTAAAAATACATAAGTGTTTTCTGAAAAAGCTGCTAATTTGAAGGTCATTAGCAGCCAAAAACATTTTTCTTTTATTTATAGAAGAGGCACCTAATAAAGCTATTAGTATGTACCCTCCCTGGGCTCTTGTATACTTACTCTCTCCAGGGTAAAGCTGCCTGCCTCACCTTGATCCAAGCAATGTGCCCTCCTATTGGCCTTCACTTCCCTACACCTGCCCTTTCCCTGACACCTGCCTGGCAGCCTGCAGTACTTAGAGGAGCCTCTGACTTGCAGTGGACTGGGATGATGTAAGTGGCCATTAGAGTTGGTGAAATGGCCCTGTCTTCCAGGGAAAGGATGCTTCCGGCAGTTAAGTGCTGATGGGTTCAGAGGCACTTGCCTCGATAATGAGGATATTTGGGATAATTTCCCCTGTGGGCTGCAGCTTGTGTCCTTGATCCCTTAGGTCCTTGTCAGAGCAGCCTGGCACGCACACTTCCCCCGAGGGGCTGAACTCCCCTTGCTGCTTCCCGCTACGCCACTGTGATGGCCGCCAGTCAGTTCTCCACTGGACTCTCTGTTCAGGCACAGCTTGAGGGAGCTTTCTACATCTCCCTCAGCACTGCAGGCCCAGGCACATTTGACTCTGCAGGGTTACCAACCACAGCACCCCAGGACCCTTTCTTCAAGTGTGTGCCACATTGCTCCTTCTTGTGTCTCTGTGCCCTGGTGGCTTCCCTCAGCTAGCCCCTCTTCACAGAGGCAAAGCAACTTCGTATCCTCAGCCATTTGTTTTATGAGGGAAATTACTAGAAGCCCAGCCTGTCAGCAGCTTCCTTGGAAATTTCTGCTTGTAAAAGGAACACAGGCTGGGGGTGGGGAGATAAGTAAGGGGAGAGAAGGCAATGAGGCTGGGGGTTGTGGTTGCCATAGAAATCTAGAAACAGGATTGACAGCTGAAAACATTTCACGGAGCAAAGGAGGAGGGGGATGAGAGGGGTGTGAGCTGGAGTGACTCTCAGTAAGAAGCAGCTAACCCCTGGGCAGTCTTGTACATTCACTTAAAGGAAGGGCCATGAGGAGATAGGGTCCAGGCCCAGGGTTTTAGATTCTGCCAGAGGGATCAGGACTGAGAAAAGAATGCACTCATAAGGCCTGAAATTAGAGAAGTAGTAGCATCCACAGAAATGCAGTAATGCACAGGGGAATGCTCTAAACCCCAGTATCACACCCCCAGAAATGGGATCACCAACTGCTCTGCACAAGGTAGAACCCTGTATAGTGAGGCAAATCTGGGATCCCTTATGAAACCAGGGTGTGCAATAAAGGGAAGAGAGAGATGCATTCTGTCTTCAGTTAGCGTCTTCTCTCCGAGATTTATTCCTTCATTTTGAAAAAGTCATTTTGGGCTTACTTAACCAATTTTCTCTCACTGTTCTTATTTCTTCTAATTACATGTGTGTGGCAGCTGACTGTGCTTGCTTCTCATCACGAGCTGGAAAAGAGATGACTTCCCTATCATGCGTATAATGCAATAAATCTACCCTAGCCCCTGAGAAAACTCTGGGAGCTCTGAGGCTACAGAGGTGTGTTGATGGCCCTAAGAGCCAATGTGAAAAGCAGGCATGGTCCGGGTCCCCAGGGCATTTCCATCAAGGCCAACAGACACACCCTTGTGAGCAAGGGCTGTTGGTAGCTGGAGCCCAATCTCCCCGCTGCGACCCCAGCACACCTGATACACCCTTCAAGTTGTGGAAGCTGTGGGCTGACTGCAAATAGCCATCTTGCTCCATCCCTAGTACAGAAGGCCAAACTGTGATAAACTGGCCACCTGGTCACCTTCAGGAGGCTGCTTTCAGTGCAGCCCTTCTTGTATCATTTTAATTTACCTGTTCCCTCTGTTAGACTAGGAGCCCCACTAGAGCAAAGTCTGAACCTAGCACTCACAGGTGCTCAATACAGATTTGTGAGTCAGTGAATGAGCAAAGGATCAAATATATAAATAAACATTTTGACTTTTAGAAACTGCTCAAGTCTTTCACTGCTAGCAGCAGACTCTCCTCAACTTTTTCAACTCCCCTTGGTCTTCCAGAGAAAGGATCTCCATTTCCTGTGAAGACAGAGTCCATGATGTCTGACTGCTATCTTTCCTGGTTCTTTAGTGCAAGTCTACCATCTTCTTAACATTGACCATGGGTTGTCTACTTTTCTCCACTCACAGCTGTATTTTGGAAGGCTTGCTTTGTGTCTACCTTTCTGTGGTAATAACTGTTATAATAAGATTCTCCTGAACCAACTTTTAAGAATTACTGTAAGACACCATTGGTAAGGCTTGCCTGACAAAGCTAATTAGACAACCCCAGGATCTATATTTAGTTGGTGAGGCTTTTACAAATATTTGTATTGCTGAACTTTGCTACAACTTCTCTGACTCCAGCCATTCCCCCTTAAAGCAGATCAGGTCCAAATTGACCTTAGTCCAAAACAGGAGATCTTATCACCAACTTAGACCAAGGCTCAGAAAACTACAGAACAAGTAGCCTTCTACCTGTTTTTTTAAATAAAGTTTTATTGGAACAGAACCATGTCCATTTATTGAACTATTATCTATGACTGCTTTCATGCTATAATAGCAAGGGTTGAATAGCTATAAGAGAAATCATATGGTCCACAAAGCTTAATATATTCACTTCCTTGTTTCCTACAGAAGAAATAATTGTCATGCCCTGGCTTAGATCTGTTCACTAGAGTCTGGAAAAAATGCTCTGTTTTCTTACTTGTTTTTTTTCTAGCCATGGGATTCAGAATTGCAACAGTTAACTAAATCTCAGCACCGTAGGACAGTTTGCAAGTAAGACCAAAGGAATGATGTTCACTCAAATGAAATCAGCCATACAGTAATGCCCCCTGGGCCAGACAAGTTAATGCTTGGCAAAATGCCCTTTCTGTGAAACATCCCAGCAGGAGTTGAGCCCCATGGTGGGAAAAACAATAAAAAAATTGTTAATTGTTAATTTGGATGTCAGAGAGAATATCTTTCAAAGTTGTGGTAGGCACTTTGCATTTGGAAAACATCAGATTGTGAGCAAGGCTGAAGGTTACCAATAGGCAAAGGAGCCTTCTTCCTACTGGGCAAAATGGATAAAAGTTGGTGCCAGCTGCTCTATCCTCCAGAGAGACCCACCAGTCAGCTGCAGCATTTCCATTTAACAAGGGCACAGATGAACCACATGAGCAAAGGGTGTACACCGGGTCCTAAAGAATTGTAGTAAACATGCCCCAACCTTGAGCTTGGGGTGAAGTGATGATCCAGAAGAATCAATGTACTCAAGGAGTATGGTTAGGCTTTTGGTTTCCTAGGTTGTAGGTGACTCATGGCAAAGATACCAGCTCTTAAGGTGATGAATTATAGTTCATTTATTCAAGAGATTTATGTGATGACTGTCTCAGGCCTGCAGATTCATGATTTGGGGAAGCTCCCAGGGATAAAGATGCATGAACTGACCATTAGAAACCAGAGAGCTGAACACCATGATGGTGAGAAATACGGGGAGCTGAGGGCCACAAAGGAGAACAGCTGATCCAAGCTGGAGGGCTTTGGAGGTCTTCAAGTAGAGCTGCTGATGTTCCAAAGACAGCTAGGGAGCAGCCAGGTGAGAGGAGGCGGGAAAGGGTAAGGCTGGAGCAAAGGGTATCGGAGGCTGTGTGCACCTTGTGCGTGCCAGAGGGGTGGTACTGGGAAATGGAAAGGAAAATGAGGAGCCACAGGTTTCCAAATTTCTATTTTTCATTTCCCTCTGAAATATTTTTTTGCCATATTCACATATTCATTGTACTGTCACTTAGTTACTATTTTCCCCTAAAACCAAGACAGAATTTTACTCGTATAAATATTTTAAAGGAAAACATCATAATTTCTACTAAATAATGTACACATTTTGCACTAGATATATTTTTCTTTGGTGTATTTTAAAATAAATTTATAATTACTATAATTTTAGAGAATCTGGACACATGTCCAGAACCCTCTTGCCAATCAATGGTATACTCTACTTACTTTTGGAAACCCCGCAGGTCCACCCCTGAGAATGGCTCTGTCATCAAAAAAGAAGAAAAAAAAAATCACTGAAGAAATAGACTGAGGAAAGCTTTTCATATTGACAAAAAGACCTAGCAATTGGGCTTTGATGGAAAGGAGAGATTTGATTAAGTACCAGGAAGGAAAGATGGTTGGCCTTTTCAAATGAGCAAGCAGTGTGCCTATGCAACACACTGAAGAAAACTTTCCAGAATTCAACCATTGGTCCAATATGACAAGCAGCCTGGGAATCCACACAGGAGCAAGGCAAAGCTGTAGTCCAATCTCTGCAAACATGCAAGGTGAAGAGCAAAAATGATTAAGATGACAGATACATGCAACTGTGAAGTTCACAAAAACCCCTAATCCACAGAGGTTAAGGATTGACCTTTATCAGAAGCCAAGAAGACTTTTTTACAACAAACCCTAGGCACTGATTCACTTTCTATTTTTAGGTCATGTTCCCAGATCCTTAAAAGTGAAATAAATGAACTGATATTAGCCACCATTTACTGAGCTCTTCCCAAGAATGAGGAACTAGATTATGTGACTTCTGTGTTACATGGTTCATATGTGGCTCCTCATTTCATCCTAGCAAAAATATCGTGGGGTAGAAAATATCACTCTCATTTTACAGACACAGCGTCAGAGTGTAGCTAAGTCACACGCACTGTGCGCCAGGACAGGGGTGGCTGGCAGGAGTTCCGAGGCTGCACCATCTTAAGCAGCAGCTTTGTGAGGTGGCTCAGAGAACACACTACAGGCTGATAACCTGGGTTCAGATCCTGGCTCTTCAGCATGTTCTAAACAAGCTACGTGAACATCTCTGAGCCTTATTAATTCTTCTTCAAAATAGGTGTAATAATATCAGTTATATAAGTCCTTGATTTGCCTGTCTTATAGTAAACACTCAAAAAATTAACAATTGCTGTTATCTCTTATATTGGATTTGTGATTATTATTTTTGAGAACTTCTCAAGCGGTCATAATTTCAGCTCCCACCCCAGGAGCACCTCCTCTAATTAGCTGATGGAAAGACTTCCTTAAGTTCCAAATGTAGAACGCTTCCAGCTGTCCCCCTTATATCCAAGCCTGGTATGGGAGCCCTAATCAGCTTATCCTCCCCTGCACATCTATTGGCTGTGGTCAGAGATCACTGAGATGTCTGTGATCAAACAGGGAAGCCAGCTGGCATGCCAAACACTGTTGGCCTTTGCAGTCCGGCACTTGCCTGCTCAGCCTCCTACGTTCAGACCTTTCCTAGTGCACGTGGGAAAGCAAGGCAATTGCTCTAGCATGGGGGCAGGGTTCTTCAGAGAGTCAACACAGAGCCACAGCCATTCAGGTTTGGAAGAGGTCTGTTCTGTGTGCACAGCTGAGGCATGGGACACTTCCTGAGGCCTTCACTTCCTACCCAAACACCTAATGTGGGCAGATATGGTCCTAAGCATGTGCCTGCTCATCCGCTGGTTCAACAGATTCCATAGTATCTGGACAGGTACAGGCTGCTCTGTACACTGAGGATCGTGTCCTGTAGTAATAAAGATCTTTATGAGAACAGCCCTGCCTCCCCATCCCATCCAGCTCGGTTGTTTCCCTATTATATGAGGGCTGGGGAAGCTGAGGTTGAACAATGTGACCTGTCCTCCCACATGCTACTAGTGACTGGAAAATCCATGTTCTCCTTTATCTGTCTGACCTGTCTTCTGGCTCACCTGCTAATGGGCTGCCCTGCCTCTTACCTTGCACTGTCCCGGGGGTTACCATAGTCAGAGACCTGCTATGTCCTATGTCTCCTGGTAGCTGAAGCTTTGGCCTCTTAAGTAGGCTTAGATTACACTGCCAGGCTGGGACTTCACCTTGAGGGCAATGCTGTGTTAAGGGCATGACTTTGTAGTATATACCCAACACCCTACAAAGCCCCCAGCACCCAGAAACGGCCTTATGCATGTTTGACCAGTGAATGAGTGGGACCTTGCTCTGCTATGGCTCAGTTCCCCATCCCACTACCCTAGTTCCTGGGCTGCTTGTGTTTTACCCCTGGGTTTTGCTCTGTGGTGAAGACTCTATCCTAATAAATAGATCTGCCAATCCCATGGGCTTCCTAGCTGGTCCTGTTGTCAGGCCCTTCCACTCATTAGGCTGTCCATGAACTTCCTCTTGACTGCCCATTGCTGGTCACTATATACTATTATCTTTGCTGCGGCTGTGAACACAACTTCTATTGTATGTATCTAGGGCTCTCTCTGATCCTGTTCCCAGAAATTATTTATTTCTTCACTATAAATTTCTGATCCTGTTCCCAGAAATTATTTATTTCTTCACTATAAATTTCCTAGACTGTTCTTTCTTCTGGGCTTAGTCCCTCTTGACCAGGCCGAGTCATCTCTCCCATAGATATTTATAATGTGTGGGTCTTGTGCTGGGTGCTACAGACACAAAAGTGATATGGTCCATTTCCTGCCCTCAAGGAACCCACTGGCTAGAAGGTAAGGTGAGCTGGCTGTGTGATGGAAATAAGGACCATTGTGTAGGAGGTGATTGACTGCAAATGGCGCCCTCTTCACAAGACACATGATATCTGATCCGGTCTTGTTGGAATCAGGGGATGGGAAGTGGAGGATTCTTAGTAGACAGCTTTGAGGGCAAGCACAGAGGTGAGAAGGGGGTGGGCAGGCAGCAGTGTTCCCTGGTGGGAAGTTGGGCTAGAGAGGTGGGCGTGGGCCCTCTATCCACAACCAGAAATCAGATGCGATCCCATTGGTGGCAGGCAGCCATTGAAGGAGTCTGAGCAGGAGAAGCCTGGGATATTTTCTCCTTCCTCCCTTCCTTCCTAGCTCCTTTCACTTCCCATTCACCCACTTCATCAGAAACCAGCATGCCTACCCTGTCACTGCAGTAGTGCTGTGCAAGCCCATCACTTCAACTGTGGCCCTTCCAAATAAGGGGCCTTGGGCACTAAGTGGTTCTGTAGACTGTGAGGAAGTTGGAAGATAAGCTGGAGATCTGCTAGAACTGGAAGTCATTGCTCATTGCATTCTTCCTACAAACCAAATTAGAATCGCTGTACTTAGAGCTGCACCATCCCTCTACCTGGACTCCCTGCCTTTGTGGGGCCTGATCTCCTCTTAATTATCCTCCTTCTCTTTTTCTCTCTATATAGTTTTATTAGCTTTTAAACACGCCTAAGTCTTTCCTCTTAAGAAGTAATAAAAAAGCAATGACCAAAAAGATTCTCCTCCAGCTGTATTTTATTTTCTTCTCTCCTTCAAAGAATGTTCTTAGAAAGCTATCGTGTCCTCTTTTTCCTCCATCCAGCCAGGTCTTCTGCCATCATTTCCCTGCTGAAACTGCCCTTACAAGGTCACCCATTCCTTCCTGTGGCTAAACTCATGGGCAGTTTCCAATCTTCACCTCATCTTAACCTACCTTACAAAGCACTGGGCCTTGTGTACTGTTCCATCCCTGAAATGTTTTCCTTTGGCTGCATGGATGCTAAATGCTCCTGATTTTTTCCTCATGCTCTGTGATGGCTCTATTCAGACTCCTCTGCAAGGCTTCCTTTGCCTGGACAACCATTGAATTCAGCTGTGTCTCAGGGTTTCCTACAAGCTAATTTCTCTATCCTCACTGACATTTCCATGCAGTAAACTCTTCTACTCTAATGGCTTTAACTAGCAGTGCTTAAAAAAAGGTGGTTCCAAAATCTCTATCATCAGCACAAACCCTGATGAATTATACCCAACCAGTGGGTATGGGCAACTCGGGTTCATACTGTATAACCCCTCCCATCCACACAGACACACATTGGTTTTTCCCTCTATTTGTATACCCTATCTCAGTGAATGGTATCAAACTAGAAACTTGGGGTGTCATCCTTACCCCTTTTCTGGTTACCCCTGACAACCAACCTACCTCCCCCTTCTGCTATCTTGCCTCCTTTGCATTTCTTAGATTGACCTTCTTTTCTCCACCCCTACTGCAGCTTCTACACTTTGACTAAGACCACCATCCATCATCTTTTGCCTAGATTATTGCTCCCCAGCCTTCTGACTAGTCTCCCTGAGTTCAATCTAGTTCTTGCCATTCTATTTTTCATTTTGTGACCAGAATGATTAGTGTAAAGTAGTGATTGCTTCAATGTACTTTCCTTTCATTCAGAATAATATCGAGATTGCTTGTCATATCATGTAACACCCTTCACGATCTGGCCCCTGTCTACTCCTCCAGCTCCCCAACTCCAGCGCTGCGTTCCCAGCCCTGATGAACAGCTGAGATCCCACAGCCATGCCATCTGCTCTCCGGCTTTTGAATCTTGGCCCAGCTATTCTCTCCACAACTAGCATCCCCCATCTTGATAACTTCTTCCAATCCCTGGGTTCTAGTTTGCAGACTCCTTTGGGGATGCCTTTTTCAACTTCCTGGGACAATAGCAGTTCCCTTTCAGTGCTCCAGTAGCCCGGTTCATTTCCACGGTGAAGTTACAATGTTGAACTCCACTATAAAGATCATAACTAGAACTTACTTGTCATTGTATTCTGTGTCAGAAACCCATTTTCAGAGCTAAAGCTGTTGCTCATGTACATGAACATGAATTTAAATAAGATCAGAAGAGAAAATCAAAGTCATCTTGGGGTGAAGAGAGGCTCTTCTTTTAGGAGAACAGAACAGCATGTACTTAGTAGCTTAGAAAAAAGCTTATTTCCCTATAATATTTTTTGTTTTCTTCCACTTTTTTTTCCTTCTGGTAAGTGGCAGGTTACAGGAATTCTTAGAGTAATGGAAGCTTTAGGAAGACTGAACAACTCTTGGAAGGAAGTCTAAAAAGAGGGGCTTTAAAAACACTAGTGAAGCTTTTCTGGTCACAGAGTCCCCTGTCCATCCTCCTTGCCGAGGCGCATGTCATCCTGGCAGGACACTGCTCTGTGTCTGCTCTCAGGATGAGCCATCCTCTGCCCCTGCTCCTCTGTGCCTCTCAGATTTGACCAGGAATGGTGTTAAATTAATTTCTGTCTCTGGGGCCTTTGTGCAGTGACTGACACTCAGTGGGAGGCTGCTGCACCCCAGGCAGGAGCTCTGGGGAAGATTGTGACACCATGTTAAAGATTCAGACAAGGTTGAAAGGGAGTGCTTTAAACTTCACAAAACTAAAATTAGGGTAGGCTACGATTGATAGCAGTTAAGAGTAATTGAGAAAGATTCCAACTTAATACCTAGGGACTAATTTATTTTAAAGCATGCTGTCTAAGGTCATGGACTTCTGTAGGTAAAACAACGACTTGTTAAACTTTCTTAATTCCAACTTATTTCAACCACCAAACATTTCCTGAGCACCTTCCATAGGTTAGGCGGTGCTGAGGGTGGTGCTCAGTGAGGAGGATGTTCCTCCTGCCTGTTCTCCTCGGGGAATGGCCAGAAGGTGCTGGTTGGGATGCTATGTGCCAAGTCATAACTCCCAGTAGCATGGGGATGTTCCCATGTGGCATAGGAAAGCATCAAGGGCCTGTGACAACAAGGCCAGCCCAGAAAAGATGCAGGGTATGAGGGCTGTCTTTGCTCATAGATGTGTGACGGAGGCCAGGAGTCTGTCTACATCACCCACTTGGTGTGGTCTGCAGGACACACTGCCCAGCCCACCAGGACCTATACTCTTCCAGGAGTAAGAGTTAGTTCTCAGTTCTCTGCACCCGTTCACATTTGGAAATTGCTTATTTGAAGAGGTTCCCTGGTTGTGAGTCACATTTTGACCTCAGTCAACTTGAATGACCTTCCAGTGGTCTAGACACCCCTTCCTCTATTTGACAATCTTTCTGTAACCTCAGGGATTCACCTCTACCACCGCCCTTGCCTTTACCCCCATATCTTGGACAATACAGAACCTCGTGTTGCTTTTGAAAATGATCCTGTAACTTCAAGGTACAATGAGTGGACAACTCACCTTGGCTTTAGTCTTTAGTCTCAAGGCTTCTTTTAGTACTGGGTGCCCACTGAAAATGCTGGACACTGTCTGTTTGCTGCTGATCACCTGTCATGAGCGTGCCTTCCCCTCACTTCACTTGCACGGGACTTAAATGTGCCCTCAGCCAGTGCTTTTAGAGCCATTATTATTTCTAAAATGCTGATGAAATTCTCAAGTTCTACAGAGGCTTCTTAGAACAAAACAGAGCCATCAGGCTCTTGTATTTTTAACCATTTTTTTTATAGATTCTCTTTCCCCTGCCCTCAATCTCCATCATCCTGCCCCCAACATCCCTGGAGTCCTCGTCTTCCACCTTCACCAGTTTCTCCATGCTCTTGGTAAGTCCTCACTTCTTTCTTTGAGTGTTACAGGGGCAGGGAGAGGTCACAGGGAGGTGGCTTTAATCCTCAGGATTTCCCCACAGACATCATTGTTATTCTTGTAACCTCTGACACATCAGCCAAGTATCCTTTACCTGTCCTCTTTGAGGTCCCTATCCTCCAACTCTTGGAGGTCCCCTCTCCATGAGCCGCACCTTGGTTACACAGCTCAGCTGAAAATTTCCATCTCAGCTTGGCTCTCAGAGCCAAGGTCACTGAGTACCATGCAAAGTATGTTTTAAAGAAATGTCTCTGTTGGATTTAGCCCTCTGCTGGATCATGAGGCAGCATATGCAATGGATGCTTAGAGGGTTGAGAGTGAGTATTCTCCCCAGAGATCTCCAGTGAAAGTATAAGGGAGTCCCCTGTAGCCAAGAGTGCCCATGGGCACAGACATCTCTGTGCAAAAGACCACAGGGCCCATCATCCTCTCTCAACCCTTCACGCCAAAGAGCATGGGGGTTCATTCCCCTTCTTCTGAGTATCTCGAGAACCTCAATGGCTATCATATCCTGGGTCAGGGGCTTTACGTCTAGTATCATGAATCCTTGGAAAGGTGGGTTAGTGTAGTGCAGTGTTCTCAAAGTGTGGTCCCTGGACCTGAAGCACCGGCACCAAGTGACCCTGTGAGAGGTTCAGGTTATCCGGTTCCACTGCAGGCCACACAAATCAGATGCCAGATGGTGGGCCGATGACCTGCACTGGAACAATCTTCCCCAGGTGATGCCAAACCCACTGGGGCAGTGGCTAAGAGCAGAGAGTTGGATGTCTGAATGAAAATCCTGACTCCACCATTATGTGGTCTAGGAAGGGTCTTTGTCTTTCATTTTGGTTATCTGAAAATTGGGTACAATGAAGTATCTGCTACCACTTCACACAGTTATGGAGGAAGAGAATGCCAACATGTAAAGCACTTAAAAACATGCTTGGTTCAGATGCTATTCATTGAAGGTAGGTGTTGCAATCCTATTACATACAGAAGGAATCTGAGGCCAAGAGAGGCTAATGACTGGCCCAGTGCCTCAGAGGTAATGTGTGAAGTCTCGCTTGCTAGTGATACACCTCCTTCCCTTTCCTGCTTCCTAGTCTATATTCATTCAAGGGTAGAGAAGAGGCAGTTTGGAACCTGACACTGAGTAGGGAATTTGGGGAGTGAGAGAGTTCAGTCATGCCTGTCCCACTGACTTCTATGTCCAGACACCTGGCCTTGGCTCTGTCATCCACTCATGTTTTCCTCTGTGCACTTGAGGGCTCTCTCCTTTGTGAGACCTTATAGTGACACCAAACTAAAGGGCTTCACTTTCACCTTGAGCCTGTTTTGTCCACAGCTTGGAGGGTGGGTTGCCACTGGTGGAAGTGTGGTAAGGATTTGGGGTTAAAGTTGCTGCTTGAGGAATTTGGCGACAATTAAAATTCGTTCCTGTGGAAAATTGAGAGTAGATTAGCCAAATTGCCTGGACTTGTAAAACACTCCATGGATTGAGGTCTTTGGTGTAATTAGTAAATTGCTCACGGAAATGGCAAGCAATTAATATAGGGAGGCCATGTCTTCTACCCAGCTGGCTGGACTGGAACCCTCTGCATCCACATGAAAATCTGCCTCAGAGCTATGTCCATCTTCTCCTATCCCTTGGGGGTTAAGTACAAAGTAGTGCTTTACGACGAGCTGGTCTAGGTCAGAGCTGCACCCCTCGCCTGTGAGCCTCTTTGAAGGAGCATATTGCTATAGTGAATTTGCTATAATGAATTTGCTTTAAGTAAGGCAGTAATAAGGTATTAATAAAGCTACCTGGGGACCAGAGTTCTTGTTACCACCTCCCACCTCCCCAGCTGCATGTTCACAGACACACCACGAACAAGCAGTCTAAAATGCCTTTAGGAAACCGACCTGCATATGCAATTCTCAAATGCAGTGTGTAAACTGAAACCAGTGTGATCTTGTATTATGAGTGATTGTCCCTGCTTGCTTGCCATGAGTTCTTATTTGAGGTTTTCATATTTATTCGGGTTTTCCTTTGGGTCACACCAGTGCCAGTGAGTATACTATATTCTTCTTCTGGGGAGCCATGGTGTCAGGGAAGTGTTCTCTGTTTTCTGCACCACAGAGAAGAAGGATTTCTGTGAAGGATCCACCTGTAACTTAGGGACAACCCAGTGGGGTGCATCCAGGGACACACACTCTGACACCATTCTAAGTAAACCCAGACATGCTTCTGCTGTTTTTAATTAGACAGATAAAATTAGCAAGGAGATTAAGGTAAAAGGAGAAATTAAAAATATTTAAGTGTTAGGTGGAATTTACAAAAGTGAATTGAACAATGAGGTACAATAAGGAATGTAAAGAGAAACACAGACACAATTGAAACATTCCTCGGATGCCACACGGCTTAAGCCAGTCCACAGGTAAGGCAAGAATTCTTCCTTGCCTCCTCTTAAACTGCAAATTCCAGGGATGTGGAAGAACATTCTCCAGCAACACTTTCCTTCTCCTTTTCTTCAGATGTTATCAAGAATAACCAATCAGTCAGTATCATTCTAGAACAGCCCACACTGCCTCCAATTCAAACCACTCACCTGTTTCCTGTCTCGATCTGCAAACTCTTGAGAGTTTTTCTCCTTTCATGTTTATTTTTTCCCCTTCTCCTCAATTCCCATTAAGCCAAGAGGCCCCTGGGAGGACCAGAAAGCCAAACCAACAATGTCTTATGGCCCCTTTGGATTTCCCAGGTGCACAGATTTCCCAGTTCTTTTTTCTTGTTTGCATCTGTTACGAACAAGCACAGTCATTTTATAACGCAGACATACATATGCGTGCCCTTGCACACGGAAACAGGTTTTTCTATTTTTTTTTCCAATTTGTGGTATCTTTTTCCTTTTTGCAGAAAATGCAAACAAAAGAAAAACAAGGTTTTCAATTGAAGGTACATCTCTTCTTCAATATGAAGACATTAATTGAATTGGTTGGATCCCCATGCAGTGGTCAGCAAAGTCCTTTGGCAACTGACAGAACAACATCTGGAGACTCAGGAGCTGGGTTTTGTTTGAAGAAACTTCCCTACGGGAGTCACGAGCAAAGGGAAATGGATGTGGGAGAGTGAGGGACTCTCGGGGAGGAGTACGAAAGGAGAAAAGAAAAGAACGTCATTGGTGAGGAAGAAAATGGAATGCGGCTTCTGTTTCTTCCTTCCACCTCCTTCCCTTCTTCCTGTAGATAGTAATTCCAGCCCAGTGAGGGTGGGAGCCGAGTTCAATCTTGTTCCCCCGACATACATCGTTTTGTCTCTGCTACTATTAAGATCACCTTTCTGTATCTTAATTATTACATTTTTGGTTTCCCATGGTGTCATAGACATGCTTTGTCACTGAGAGATGAAGGCTGCCTGGAAACAACAGGTCCAGTTTATTCATCATCAATGGAAACACCTTTCTCTCCAGCACATCCCACAGTGGTCAACCGCTAGGTCCCCCTGCAGCCTGGTCCTTTTCCTTCCTTTCCTCCCCCAAGAAGGCGAGAGTTCTCATGCCATGGCTGTCGGTGACTGACTCATCTGGACTCTCATAGAATGGATGCTGTTTAGGATCTTCTTCTGATGGCCTGCCAAGGTGACCCCTATTCTCAGGAGGTCTCTAGAAGGGAAATAGCCACAGAGGAAGTCACTCTGGTGTTAGGGCAACATTTCACAGATCCAAACTGATTTTGCTGACCACCTGAAAATAGTTGGGTAGGCATGTAAAAGTGCTTAAAATCCAACTAGTTTAAGTTTATCCACATTTTTGGCAAGCTTCCAATTAGATATTTTCTTGCTCAGTCCCACACTCTCCATGCAGTGGTCCTTATCTCTAATGCCTCCTCCAGTTTGGACAGTCAAGAGGACCCTCCTTTATTGTAGGATATGTTCCTCACCTATGGGTTCTGCCACAGGTCACTGTGTCCATGACCCTCAGATGGACTAGAATTTTCCTCTGCTATGTCTTTTAACACTTCCAAGGCATACTCTATGGGGCTTCAGTTATGCTGTGGAAATTTCTGCCTAAATTAGTGGATACCCACTGAGATGGAAAAGATATGGGGCCTGCCTGGTCTTCAGGTGTTTTCTCTTGAATTTCACATTTCTGTCTCTATTTGAATTTTCATTTCATGTATTTTTAAGAAGGCTGGTCTCAAAATAACTAAAAATATCTGCTCAAGCAGGAACCCAAAGAGTATGTCTAGGATGGGGTTTGTATTGGATTCATCTTTGATCTGTATTAATATGAACAAGTTCAAGGCTTAAATTTGACCTTGGGAAGGCCCATGCATCTTTCCTTAATTAATAATAACAACATGTAACACTGCTTGAGTGTGTACTATGTACCATATACTATCTCATCTAAACTTATAAGGGAACATTTTGTAAAAATTGACAAAGCACTACAAAATCACAAAATAGTAATTTAGCAGCAATCATTTCTTGCATTTGTCTTATGGGCAGGTAATTGGCCATGTGCTTCCTAAGTGCTCTTTTTTCTGTCTCCTACCACAATGAGACGGGCACTATTATTGAATGCGTGTTTATAGACGAGGTAAGTAGTGTTAAGAGAAGTTAAGTAATGTGCTCAAGATAAGGTAAGCAGTGAAGGAGGTGTGGGATTCACATACAGGACAGTCAGGTTCTCAGTGCCAGCTTTCTCTCAGAACTCTTAGAGTCCTGACTGTGTTTCCCGAAAGCCCTCCTGATGCCAGCATGACAGCTCTCTTGGCACACTGCACACCCCGAGAGACAATGGGTGGACCTCTGTCCACGATCCCTTCCCCAGCCCCTTTTCAGCTGGTAGTCAGTCCCCCAGGGGCTGCAGCTGGTTGAGCTAGTCAAACTGCCCGTGTCTTTTTAGCAAATACTTTTAGGAAGCATACTTGAATTTTGAATTCACAAATTGCCCCACAATCTATTTTATCGAGTTGCTCATTTTCTTTTTCCATTTTTATCCCTCAAGAAACAAACTGAATTACTGCAATAGTGTATGTACGTGTTGTATTTTGAACTTAAACCCCTTCATTTTCAGTTCGACTTTCCTTTTAGTCTTCCCCTTGTTCGTATCCATGTGACTGTCCCCGATGGAGGGAATTACTTCCCTTGATCCCTTCACATTGTGGGGATCACATGACAGCAGCCCGTACCTACCTACATGGCAGATTGCAGTGAGAAAGCAGGAGCCACCTATCTTCATGGATCCTACATCTCTGCCTGAACTCAGGCCTTTAACCATCTAGGGACATCCATGTTACCTCAAAGGATGGGGAGGCTGGTTTTCCCCTGCTGCAGTACTTCTTTTTAATTTTATTTTCTGCTGTTTATTTGGCAATCATTCAAAATGCCAGGAACTGTCCTTTTTCAGGCATCAGGAAATAAATCTTTTTTAAAAAATAGATCCTAATGTTTAGTGGATTCAAAGCTAGATATATATTCAAACCATCTCCCTGGAAAAAGTGGAGACTCCATCATTTCTGACAGGAACAAATCTCGTGGAGGTGGAGGTAGGCTCCAGGAAGCCTGACTCCAAGTAGAGTATTAGGAAGATGTCTTTCTGGGGCTCAAGTGTTAGGGGTGGACCTCAGCTTCTCCCTGTCCTGGACTCAGCAGCTGCCCTGACCAGGAGAGAATCCCAGAACCTGGCACTGTGCCTGATACATAATAGGAGATCAATTAGTGTTTGCCAACTGATTAATAGATGGATCCTTTCCCAGGAGAAATGTGTGTTACAGGACACCAGATCCCACCCTGGAGCTTTCAGTACACATTGTAGACCATGAGTACACATCATAGCCTATGAGAACCCTTGAGGGATGTGTGTGTGTATGTGTATGTGTGTGTGTGCGTGCGTGCATGTTGGGGAAGGACTTGGTTTCCTGGTTAGCATTATTCAAACTTCTACAAGTGCAGAAGGCGAGAGTTGACCCTTGCTAACTTTAATCCAGTGATTTGCCTACTTTGCTGCAGAGTGGAATCACCTGGGGAGCTTTAAAATATCCCAATGCCTGGGCTTCAGTGGACAACAATTAATCACAAGCCTGGGAGTGGGAACCAGGTATCAGTAATTTTTAAATATCTCCAGGTGACTTCAGTGTCCAGCAAAGCAGGGAAACCACTGCAGCCCTGTGGTGTGGGGAGAATGATTTTCTGGTGATGGCAGCAGAAAAGGAGGCTTGAGCCCCGGTTTTGCTATGTGTGAGCACTGATATCACATCATTTCAGAATCCGCTGAATAAAAGGAGTGGAACTAGACAAATACTTCCCAAACTGCAGTTCCATTAAAACGTGTCCCTCAAAAATATGGTTCCATGGTATTTAATAATTTTAAATAGGTTTCTTTATTTCAGGATTTCTCATGGCCTTTATAATGCTAATATGAGCAGTGAATCTCCAAGAGGGTGATAAAGTGTGCAGTATTTCCCAAATTTATTTGACCGTGGGACCTTTTTTCCAAGGAGAACTTATTAACATTTCCCACAAGTGGTGCCACTCAGAACATTTTTGGGAAATGATGGACCACATGGATCTTTAAGATCCTTTCTGGCTCTTGTCTTATTTGAATAATTTTATTTTGTGTATTTCTCCAAACTCCTATGGGAGCAGCAGGCTGGTAAATAATTTGTGGGGGATGGAAATGTATGCTTATTTACAAGCACTATGAAGACGAGGACGCACTCCCTGCACAGCCGCTTGTTGCTGAATCAGTGCAGTGCCTTTTCTGCTCCGTTGTTTAAAGTGCTGGCTGGCTGTGTTCTTTCCATCTGGATGCTCTCTTTGATGACTTGAGTTTATAAACTTAAATGGAGGAGAGACTCTCAGTGATTAGGCAAATGACATATGGCTGTGACTTTGAAGATCTCTCATTTGGGACCCAGACTAGATCTTCCCCTCCCCCCCAGCCCCTGACCACCTTCCCCTCCATCCTCCAAGGCACCCCCCCCCCCCGTGCCTGGTTCTGTACCGAAAAGGAGTGGCCAAGATGAGACTAGAAATAGGACTCACGTCATCTGCAGTAGCAGGGGAGGGGTTACCTGGGGGCTGGGTAGAGGGGTTTCTCATCACTTACTCTGATGTCATCTGGGTGACCAGCTGAAGCGAGGTGAAGCCAGCAGTGAGGAAGCTGTCCCTGTACTGGACCATTTTGATGGCACTGAGCCACTCATCCACGGTAGAAAATGCTGTGAAATCTGGGATGGAGCGGTCGAGCAGGGGCTGGGAAGGCCTGGTGAAACAAAGGAGCAGGCGATCCTACAGCAGAAGAGATGTGTGCGCAGAGGTGCGCGCAGGCTGCAGGCTGATGGCAGACTATTTGGGGAGAGTGGCGGACCCCATGGGATGGAGCCTGGGCTGACCCATCCTTCCTTACAGAGCCCTACATCAGTGCCACTAAGGGTCCATCCCCCTGTTTCCGGGTACTATCATAGGTCAATCAACACAGACAGGCAGATTTGCACAGCATTCAGCTGAAGGGAAGGAAATCACTTAACTCCTTTATCAACTGAAATCTAGGATCCTCACCATCTAAAGATACAGTCCTTTAAAAAAATATGTCCAGTTCACCACAATGTCTCTAAATCTACCGGTAATATTTTTTTCTTTCCTGGTGTCATCCTTGGTTACTTGAAAAAAATGGAGCACAGAAGCCCAACACTGACTTTCTCTGGCATATTTTTAAGGCAGCCATTCAGGTATCCAAGCTGGAAACCAGAGTGTCATCTTGACATTGCTCTAACCTCACATCCAATCCTTCATTAAGTCACAAAGATTTTTACCTCCCCAATCTCTCAAAATTATCTACTTCTTTGCAAAGCCAATACCCTAATTTAAGACACTATCTTCTCTATCATGACACTTGAAGTGATCTCCTACACAAGGTCCACACTGTAGTCAGATGCTTTTTTCAAAATGCAGACATGATCATGCTAAAAACTCTCAGATGTCATGAAACACATCAAAACCTTGAATAGGTGCTCAGTACTCCGAAAATCATGCCAAAATTGTTACCACGGCCTAAAGGCTCTGAGCAGTCTTGCCCTTGCTCACCTGGCCACCCTTAGCACCACCCAATTCCTCCCCAGCTGCACTCAGCACCTGGCCTGGGCTTGCTCACCCTAGGACCTCTGCACATGCTGCATCCTGTCCCTCTATTCCCAGCATCTTTCTATCCACTCAATGCATCATACCCTTCAGCCCTGAGCTGAGATGACACTCATCAGGAAAACCTCTTTACAGCATCTAAGTATAAGCTTTCAGTGCCCCATGCACTGCTCCTGTCACAGCAGCTATTAAGGGTTTCAATTTTGCATTTCTTTTCATGATCACCTCATTAATGTTTGCTGCCTTTAAATTATTTTAAACTTCTTGAGGCTAAGGAATATCTCTGTGTTACTCATTCTACAGTACTAGCGTCAGGCAGAGTGCTTGGTCTATAACCACGAAATAAATTTGGGTTGAAAAGATGAATGAATAAGTGAGCTAACAATGCAAATGCAGCTAAGTAGCACAGAGATGGCAAAAGCCGATGGCAGTTCTGTGCACTCGCTCACAGCAAACCCAACTGCTTTGTATTTCTTTGTCACACAACAATCACAACTTTTCCCTACCAGTATGTTGTTGGCTAAAGTTCCAAGATGCCTAGAGGACTTGTGTGGTTAATGGAAAGGTGGCTTCTGGAAAAAGGATGCTTCGGAAGTAGGGAATCATAGCAATCAGATCAGATACAGCTCAACCACTCTACTGTACAACCTAGTGCTCAGTCCACCAGAAGGTTGCAGCAGGGAATATTTTAAAGATGGAAGGGAAGAGTCTCGGAACTCTTTATATGAGTGGATAAGCTCTGCCTCTCCATCTAAGCAGAACAAAAGGCTATCTACTGTGCCCCCACCCAGAAGACCATCACATCCAGGAGTCACCCAGTCCCACTAGACTCACACGGCGGTGATGGTTGCCACAGTCTTGAGACTTGCCGGGTTCCGGATCATCTTGTCCAGGGTGTTGACTATCTCTGCAAAGCGGGGCCGGCTATTCCGGTCCTTCTGCCAACAGTCCAGCATGAGCTGGTGGAGAGCAGCCGGGCAGTCCATGGGAGGGGGCAGCCGATAGTCCTGCTCGATGGCATTGATGACCTGCAGTGGTGCACAGGGCACAGGTGTGACCGGAAGATGAGCCACCAGCTAGTTATCTACAAATTAGCCCCTGTGGGTGGATCCTCCCTGACCAGGCTAGCTCAAGCACGCTGGTCCGTGACCACACATCTCCCACCGTAATGGAGTCTCTGTGTATCCCCCACCCCAGGCTGTGAGCTTCTAGAAAGCAAGGGGCACATCTTACTGTCCCTTGGTGTCCTGTCTACACTAACCAGTGCAGATCTGACACACATGAGATCTTTGTAAATTCTCACGGAAGAATGGTGAGGAACTTCCCTTTGTCTCCTCTCCTTTAGAAGATAGAGGGCCCATTTCTGCTTTACTGATACTGAGGTGAAGAAAGTATGACAAATGCGAAACCTGGTGAACCCATCAGTTATAAAGAACATCCCCAAACCCTGAAGTGATTTTATTCTCTCTTTTCTAAGGGAGGAGGAAGGGAGGAGAGGGACCAGCACTGTGGGGGCCTACTCTGTGCCAAGGACCCTCCAGGTCCTTCTACGGATTATTTGCCTTCATTTTCATGAGGCAGCAACCTGAGTGAGGTCAAAGGTCATTAGCGTAAACATTTGGTTAAGTAAAAAATGAAAACAGTCAAAATTTCAAGGTGGTCAAACAAAATGAATATCTCCAATCAAGTTTGGGTAATTTTCAAGAACTCCAGGGGATAATTTTGTAAGAATTTTGAGATCTTCCAGTATCTTGTTTTTCAGATGTTTGTATTTTTCATTCTGTATTTCTTAATTCCTAATTAAATGAATTGTGCCTGTTCTGTGCTTTTTGTACTAGAAAAAATAATTATAAGTGGCCCAAGTGCTAAACATATTTTATTACGGTACACTGGCAAGACTTAAGAAAGCAAGCCTGGAATGTAACACAGGCTTTAAAGTGATGTTACAAAAATGTATCTATTGAAATGGAAATAAGCTCACATTGTAATACTAGGCAAAGGAACAGGCTGTATAACTGCAGGTATAGTATAGTCTTGATTTATAAAAGACAGAAATCAAAACAAAAAATCCAACAATTATACCCATGCATAGAAAAGACCTTGGAAACTCCATACACCATGGAGTTAATGATGGTTGCCTCTGGGCAGGTAGAAACATGAGTGTTCTTTAGGTTTTTCTTTTCACTTATTTGTATTTTTTTATTGTTTGTAATAATCATGCATTGATTTTTCATTAAAGTACCTTAAACAACAAAGAAAATGATTTGGAGTTCAAAGATTTTCTGGTGTTTTTACATTTTAAAAAATTAAATGTATTAGAACTGATTATCATTTTAACATTAAAAATTGTTCAAAATGTGAGTATTTCTAATCAGTTTATGTTTTTACAGTTTCGAAGCACATGAGATGGGGTATGAGATAATATAAGCTGAAGTTATTAGAGATGATCAAAGTGTATTTTTTTATTCAATATGGTGAAAAATAAGCATAAAACCATACCAGTATTGTCACTATAGAAAAAGACCAGTAACTGGGAACATTCACTTTTGAATAATGAGTCGCACTGACAAATGTTTACCTCCTCCAAACCGCTGTCAATCAAATTCCCTGCTGTCCTAGGACATTTTAACTCCATGCTCCCCATAAGAAAAACAGGCATAAGCAGTGAGGTAATTTGCCCAGAGGTAGACAGTTGGCAAATGATAGGGCTGAGAATAAAGCACAGGTACCTGGTTTTAATTTTTTTTTTCAGTTCTGAATACTTGGAAAGCTACTCTTCCTAGGTTCTGGGGTGATACCTAGGAAATCAGCCCTTGGCACTGTTTGATGTCTCTGTGACATGATGTGGAGCTAACCTAATACATCAGAATGAGCAGCTGGCATCATTCCCATCAGCCTGGCTCATTAGTCTGCCCCTTTTCCAGCTCCCTCTAGGCCAGGTTAGGGGGACCCAGAGTCTCCCCTCATTGTGGGAACAAGTGGGATTACCCATCGAGAGGCCCACAAGCTCTTTCTGGGTTACCTAAGTGCAAACCCATACAGCCGTGTTGCTGAGAGAACAGCATAGCAATTAGAGGCATAGGTCCTGGAAGCCTGGGTTCAAATCCTAGCTCCACTTCTTATGAGCTATAGAATGTTGGGAGAGTCACTTGACTTCCTAAAACCGCACAGATGGGTTATTAAAAAGATCAAATGGCACAAGGAGGTGATGCGTGCTGAGCACCGCACATGCTGAGCAAATGTGTGTCAGAAAGAATCCTCATCCCACGGAGGGTGATATTACCGCCGTGTGTCCTACGGTTGATATTTTCTTGGCAAAGAGCAGGCTACTACTAGTCATTCTGGAGGTCTAGGAAGTAGTGTTTGAAAGTCACTGAGCATTAGTAAATGCCGCATCCCATTTCTCAGCTTTCAGGACAGAGGATAGCCATAGGAACTCCTTTCCACGTTTGTGTTTCTAAAGTGGGAGCTCGCTCCATTTGCTATTTTTTCCAGATAATGCTGTTTTAGTACCTGAGCTGATTATGAGCACTGATGCTCTTACACATAGAAAAGTCTTTACCCATAATCCGAAGAAAAATATACCTAGGTCATTAATTGGTATACAGATAGCACTTATCTACTTATCTTTGAAGTGCTACGACCTTGAAAAACTTTAAGGATCTGGATGTTTTGTATTTTTCTCAGTATCTGTCTCTTATAGTCAAATTAAAACATCCTTATGTAAAAAAATAATTTTGGTCCTCTAGTGAGATTTTGAGAACATTCTATGTCATACCTCCCTTGTTAACGAGCATGCGGAACAGGGAGGAGGAATACAGAAACACCTTCAGTCTGGCCACCTGATGTCCTAGACACCAGTGGCCATGTTTGAATTTATAGAAAATTATGGCCTAAGGTTGGGGGCACAGGGTGTCTTGCTCAGCAGAGGTGGAAACTGGAGTGACGTTTAGGCCCCTTCCTTGGTCCCTAGCAGGATGAGATACATGGAGGCTGAGAAGAGTGGCGATTAGAGAGCCATCAAGTGGCATTCCCAGGGAGGAGAGAGTGAAGGTGTACGTGTGTAGGAGGGGGAGGGAGAAACGACCCAGGGAACTATGACAAGCACCCCACCGTCTCACGTAGAATGTTCTACAGTAACTCTTTTGGCCACCCCAAAACACTGTAAGTGAGCAAACAACCCAGGTCTAATTGAAGAGGCAGGGATGGCAAGGTCTGGGAAAGGAGTGTGTCCTTGTTCACCTGAACCCAGAGAGAGAAGGCCTGGGGATGGGTTAGGGACCAGGAGCAGGTGACTTATGTGCCTCTGGGAAATGAGCAGAGCCCCTCTCTTCACCCTCATGTTCTCAGGGGGCTCCTGGCTACCCCCGAACCTGTTTCCCAGTAGTGAGTTGGGTGGTAGGTGGTGCCTACTCGACCTTGCACTGGGGAGGGCGAAGCGGAGGAGCTCAGAGCAGTCGAGGAACCAGGGCACAGTGGGTTAAGTTGAGCTCTGATGTTTCAATAATACCGCAGCTTCTCTCCACAGACACTGCCACTCTCATTATCTCTGTCAATCAGATCCAAGCAGCAGAACTTCCAAGTTGCTCTCTCTGGCTGACAGACTCTCTGTACATGTTCAAAGACCTTCCTGGGCTCTGGAAGCCCAATTACCAGCACTCCGACTTGCCTCTGCAATTCTCTTTCTTAAAGCCTTTCAATTGTCATCTGTAAAATCCTTTACCGCCACTACCTCCATGGTTTCTGATGAAGGAGGCTGCAGCCCAGCAGCTGGGAGCCCCCAGGCTCTCTCCAAGGCCAGGTTGTAGAAACTTTCTGAATGGGCAGAAATAGCCTCCTGTCTACCATCAGGAGCCAAATGGCACTTGGGACAGTATTTGAAGGGCTTTATTTTGGAGAAATACAACAAAATTAGAGTAAACTGCAACTTTACAGATATTCTGTATTCACTCTGAGACCCAGCTCTAATGTCAAATGTCCAGGAAGCTTTCCCCACCCACACATTCCCAAAGCCCTTCAGATTTGCCAGTGGACTGTGAACCTCTCAAGAACAGAACCAGCAAGCACAATGCTTAGTCACAATTAGCACACAGTGACTGTGTGGTGAATGAATGACTTGGGAATTCTGAGAATTTAATACCAAAATTCGATTTGTTTTCAGCATAGGTCAATGCATTTACTTAGAATATCCTGAATATCAAATCTTGCCGGTCAGTCCTGTAACCCAGTCTATGCGGGTGGAATTGTTCTCAGTAGGATTAGGGTCTCAGGGAGGGACAAGATGAGTCTGCTTTGTCTGGCTAACGTTTCTTATTCATCTAGCAGAGAGTGTGCAGCTGATTTCATGAAAGCAGGCTCGGTGTTGACTCTGCCACTTACTGATTGGGCACGCTGTAGGAACAGAGGAGAAGCATGGATAATCACAGATAATAGAGGACCTAGATGCCACCCGTGGTTCACATCAGGATGGTTATGGGTGCAGCTGTTTTACACACTGGAAGCTGGAGTACTCTGCCCATGCCAGCAGTGACCACTGTCCCAGGAGCACCCGCTCCTTCCCACACAGACTCACAGGGAAAATGCCACCATTCTCAATCTTTTGAGCAAATGCCATGCCTCAAAAGATGGCTGGACAGGGCTAGCTGAGGACAATTTCCACAAGCTTATGAGTGCCTCGAGCCCATCCAGACATGAAGGTGTTCAAAGAGTGACAGAAACCAGAGCTGGACTGGGGAGAGCCCTACTGCTTCCAGTCTATAAGCTGGGAACTGCCCCCCATGGTGAAGAGCAAGCGGAGAACACAGGTACCCAAGTTTTGCAAACTAGTCATCTCCTCTCCAAAGGGAGGGCATGTATTCAAAACACAAAAGAGGACTGGGCCCTGAAGAACTGCCTGGGTCAAAGGTAGTGTTTTGAAACCTAGGTAGGACTTTTGATTGGAGCCTTGTCAAAGCAAGTAACACTAAAAAGGCTTCTTCGCTCTTTAGTAACTATGGAGCAAAGATTCCCATTTGGAATACCCCAAAATGCCTCTTGTTACAACATCTCTGATGTCCCTTCTCTTTCCTTTCCTACCCTTGTCCCTTTGCAGGTAGCCAGGAGGGATGTTGATGACCTCCCACAGACAGGATCCTGCTCTTGGGGCCCACCTGAATCTACCCTCTTTGGAATGTGTTCTCAGCTCCTCCTTCACTGACAATGACATGGACTTGCAGGAGAACAGGTTCTCAGGGAAGAAGGCCCTTTACAGTTCTGCTCTGTAAAGCTGAAGATGCAAGTCCCAGATATACAACCAGTCCAAAGCAGTAGAATTGTCACAGAAGAGTAAGACAGGAACCCAGGCCCTGGCCCTCATACCATATTCCTTCACCTCTATCCATCATGCATGTGGAAGGAAAACACAGAGCCTGGGCCCTGCAACACAGGGTAGAATCTCCTGCTTAGGTTGGGCTTGATCTATTCATGGTCCATGGCCACGTGGAACTAGCCCATGGTCTCTCTGGCTGGAGTCTGTGGCCTGGGCACATTTATAGGCTTTGAGGTCATTGGGACTGTCACTGTCCATGCTGGGCTCTTTGGTTAGTCCAAACATTTAAGCCAAGGATGTCCCCATATCCTCTGCCCTCACCACTTCAAGCTCAGGTTTATGATAAGAAGCTTGGTATCCACTGTGTGTGGGATCTCTTAGATGGGTGTTTGTGGTAGCCGGGTGCCCTGACACTTACATCTTGGTTGGACATATCCCAGTAAGGTCTCTCTCCAAATGACATGACTTCCCACATGACAATCCCGTAGCTCCAGACATCGCTGGCTGAAGTGAACTTGCGGTAGGCGATGGCCTCTGGTGCTGTCCATCTCACAGGAATCTTCCCTCCCTGGAAGAAGGAGAAACCTGATCAGTTCAGCCACCAGTCTTCAGCTGGTGGACCAGACGGGACACGCACATCTTTCTACTCCCCTACTCCCACATCTTGTGAATTAAGTCGATCAGGATAGTCCTTGCCCTACAGGTGGGCAACACTGCTATGCCTACTTAGAGGAGCTCAAAAGGATCAGTGTGGCCTATGCTGGTCTCATGCCATATGTGGGCACACCAGATGCAAGTGGATGACAGGTGCCGAATCTTCATCCTGCACCTCGATTCTCTACATACTGATTCTAATGTCGCTGTTAGGGAGTGTACAATTGTCTTAAACGCACTAGAACTACCTGAGATTGGCTATGTGAGTGCAAATTGTGGCTCTTTGTCTGATGGCAATGTAAAAGCCTCAGGATTCAAGTCAGGAGTAAACCCAGTGAAACAAAACAGAGGATGGATGAGGCATTTCACTGGAGGACCCTCCCACTGCAAGATCACACTGGGCTGCCCCTTGGCCCCATTTCCATTGTGCTGCATTTCTGGGAGAAAGGTTTCCTAACTGTGTAGCCTGCAGACAGTCCAGGCTGAATGGGGCTTTGATGAGCTTAGGCCTGTGGCCTGTCCACATATTAGTTGTTCCCCCTGCCCTTCAGTGGAGGATCAGGGAGGCTGCAGATCTGTGTTCTTAAAGGGATGTCTTTGGGTTTGTTTCTCCTTCTTCTTGCTCTGCAGCTCCACACCAGAGTTTCTAACCTGTCTGACTGAGTGACCTTTAGCTTAACTGCCAGACCTTGGAGCAGCCAAGTGTTGTTTACCCAAGGAGCTGACGTACAGCCTTCATTCATTCACCCCATCAACAAGTAAGCAATGAACACTGTTTTGTTCCAGGTCCTCTTTGAGGAGGAGCTGGAGCTCCAGAGATGAGCCACCAGGCTCCCTGCCCTCATGCTGCATAGTACATTGGGGAGACAGACTGGAAAAAGAAAATTAAAATGTAGTTACAATAACTGCCAAGAGGAAGATTGAGGATGTGGATGGGCCCAGGGGTTCTTGGAACTGGAGAGGACTCCATAACACAGGCAGAGTCAGAGGAGGTGTGTCCTGTGGTGGTTAAGCATTCCCAGAGCCTTAGGCTGGGTTTTGACACCAGTACTTACCTCTTCTACCTGTGTAACCAGGTCAAGTTACCTAACCTATCCTGTGCCTGTTTCTTACCAGTATCTGGACAGTCGGTGATCCGGAGGGGTAAGTGGTTATGTCCATGTGGAACAGGGCACAGTATAGGCTGTGTTAACTATTGTTGGCTCAGCCCTAAAGGACAAGCAGAAGTTCACCAGGCAAAGTGAGAAGAGGAAGGAATTCCAGGCAGAGAGCAGCAGGTGCAGTGGCTAGAGGAAGAGAGATGATGCGAACTGTCAACAGCCCAGGCTGGCTGAAGCAGGGAATGGCCAAAGGGCAAGTAAAAGGAGTTGAAGGTAGAGCACAAACGGAGGCACTGTGAGGTGTGTCCCACATCAGTGCTGCTTCTAGGTGTTAGAGTGGGCACTTGCCAAGGCCACCCTCCATGCTAATCACCCTCTACAACAAGCATGCTCCTCATTTTCAGTTCTCCACGCCAAATACCAGGATTTCACCACCATGGCCCTTTTTCTAGGCCTGGACCCTGTATCAGTCCATAATCCAAGAAACCTAGTGGTGGCTGCACTGAGCAAGGACAGCGGCTCCCTCCCTTCTCTCCTCCCTGGCCTCATGCCTCAGCTGATGGAAGCTATTTTTGTATTGACCATTCTTACAATCTGTTCAAATCACTAAATATACATAGTGGACTTTAGCAAAACTACCTTAAAATGTATAAACAGTTAATGTGAGAAAAAAAAAAAAGAGCAAACCCCGAAGTGTATTTTTATCTGGGTTCCTATCCAGGGTCTGAGAAGAATAAAGGCAACCTGGCCCAAACATCCCCGGGCACATATCCAACTTTCTGCAGAGAAGACAGTCCTGATTTCCCCTGAGGATGCTGGCAAGATTTTGTGGTGGGGGAGCCCTCAGCTCAAATGCCAGCAACGTGACAAATGCCCAGAGGGCAGGCTTGTGCTGCACAGCCCAGCATGTTCCATCCTCACTGTCCCCCAGGATGTGAGCGTATTCGCTGGCTTTGTCGACATGGGAGCAGTGGGCAGGAAGACGGGTGGGAAATTCACCCAGTGAACCAGGAGTCCACAAACACCTTAAGGTCAGTGTCTGGTGATAGCTCAGGGACCTCTGTGGAATGTGGCTATTAGAGGAGGGGTTGTGTTGCTGCACCTTGAGATGGGCTGGGTTCCCTCCACATCAGGAGAGGGGTTTTTACTTTCTCAAAATACCTGGCTTAAGTGAGGGAGGAGAGAAAAGGAATTCAGTTAGTATTCTCTCTGTCTGTCTCCGTCTCCATCTCTGTCTCTGTCTCTCTCTCCCCCTGCCCCGTGCTGGCATGTGTATGAAAAAGAATGAAATTTTGTGCAAGAACATATCGATGTGTGTGTGCGTGTGTGTGCAAGACTGAGAGACAGAGATAAAACTTGGCAGCCTAGGACTGTGAGTAACAGAGAGTTAGGGCTTGCTTATGTTTTGTGTGTATTCGTGTGTGAGGAGGGGACAGCAGATGAAAGTGTAGGTCTTCTGAATTTCAAAGAGGCAATTTGGGAGTCTGGAAGTGTCCTCCTCTGCCAGGTCTGGAGCAGACCCCAGGGGCTGTCAGTGACAGCTGTTGAGCTGCTCCCTCTTGCATGTAAAGTGGCAGTGCCAGGCCACTGGCGAGGAGCTGTAGGCCCTCCTGCCACCTTGCGCTGTTGGGCCTCACTGAACACAGAGCCTGGCCTGTCACCACCACTCCCTCCATCCCTGCAGGTGGCCAGGCCTCCAAGAAGAGCCACGCAGGACAGGCAGGTGACAGCTTGTCATGAGCAGTTCTCCTACTCAGCGGAGGAGCAGGGGACACTGACCTCTGAGGCAGAAGAAAAGGTGACACAAAGGCTGAGGAACATGGTGGTAGGTGCTTTCCTTCCCGGGGATTTAAAATTTTCCTTCTGTCTTTTCAAACACCCTCTCAGCAGCATTATCTTCTGATGCTTGGGGGTAATTAAGGTGATGATTATGGTTATTTAACTTGTCTTCAGTTATGTGATAGGAAATCTATTAATTTAGAGGGTGGTGACCAGCCCTCTGGAGGAGACGGAAGTAAAGAGGTGGGACAATGCTACAGCAGGCAGTCAGCCAGGAAGTCCTGCTCCCCGAAGAAATCTGGACCAGAAGCCAAGGTCAGTGTGTCCACGTGTCTGTAAAGTGGTCTGAGAGTCTCCTTCTCTCCAAAGTAGGCATAAGGAAGGGCCGTGGAGGAGGAGTGGTGTGCCCTTTTGGGTGATAATTCTTTATGTTCTCAGGAAGGCAGAATTCTAGGGTGGTGAGGAAGAGATGGGGCTTGCTGGGAAGGGGTCTGCATCCAAGTGGGCACAGAGGGCTGAAGAGAAAATGGTCCTGGCATGGGTTTGCCAAAGTACCTGATGGCTCACTTCCCCAAGGAATGCTGAGGCACAGGTCTGATTTCTGCAGAAAATAAGTTTCTCTAGAGCTGCCAACAGGGTTACTGTTGGGGTCTCAGGGAGAGAGAAAATGAGAGAAGGGACACTGTCAGCAGGACTCCGAGTTCCCTGTAAGATTTCATATACTGACCCTCTACATATGGCTTTGAGTGGAATGGTCGTGCTGCCAAGAAAAGTCTTCAAACTTGTGAAAACCCACCACCTCAAAATAACCACATCTGTATTCAGACTTAAGACAAACTTGAGAGAGAGACAGAGAGAGAAAGAGAGAGAGAGAGTGAGAAGGAAAGAGAGTAGAATTTTATGAACTAAAGAAGACACCTGCCAGTGGATTACTCCTAACCCAGCCATCTTCAGGTTTGATGCCAATAGGAGGCATGATGCCACCAGGTAGTAGGTGTCAGTGTAGAGACACTTTAGTCCCTTAGTCTCAGCCAACACGCAACAAACACTCCATGTCCAGCAGTCCGCTAGTGACATGGTACCGCTGAGACTCGCTCTACTCTCAAGAGGCAGTGGATGTCACTAATGCCACATGGCCAGCTCACTGTCTTGCCACAGTAAGATTAGATAGGTACAACACATAGCTTTGGTTCTAGAGCCCATTCAACTGTGAAGATGTTTGGGCCAAGGTCCTGGCACAGGATTGATTTCCCTTTCTCATTACTTACCCTGGAGAAGTCCCTTGGGTAGTACTTCTGTGTGGGGGGGGGCATTGCTATAGTACTTTTCTCCAGCAACTTGTGTAAAACAAAGTTATGGTGGGATTATGGCAGAAATCTAGGCACTCAATGTATTGTGTATGGTGATCATACACTCGTTCATCAAATATTAGAATTGTGGTGCATGAATACCTTGAAGCTAGGAAGTGACAGATTTATGACCTAAGAGCATCATGCGATGGCTCTGAATTTCACAAGCCCACTATTCCAACGTTTGTAATATGTAAAACACATTGGAATTGTGAAAATCCAATGGGATAGATATACAAAACACACAACATATTACTATTACCATTAAGCACAAATATATTGAGGATTGTGGATTGAATTATGCCCACTCAAAAATATATTGAAGTCCTAACCCATGATATCTGTGAATGGGGCATTATTTGGAAATAGGGTCTTTGCAGATGCGATCAAGTTAACATAAGGTTATACCAGATTAATGCAGGCCCTAAGTGTAATGCTGGTTTCCTAATGAAAAGGCTATATGAAGACACAGAGACTCAAAGGGAGAGGACCACGTGAAGACGGAGGCAGATTTGGAGTGATGCATCTACAAGCTAAGTACATCAAGGACTGGTCACATCTAGACATAAACATTTCCTCCCTTAGAGCTGTTAGAGGAGGATGGTTCTGCCAGCACCTTGATCTCAGGCTTCCTGCCTCCAGACCGTGAGAGAATACATTTCCATTATTTAAAGTCACCCAGGCCATACTACTTAGTTACAGCAACTGTACCAAAGGAAACTCATACATTAAAAATATACACAATTTCTTTGGGCACTAGTTTAAAAGTACCGTTGGTAATTTTTTTTGGTAGCCAAACTATCATGGATTACTACTGGGGAGCAGTGGGCTTGGGAGGAAGGGATTCCTCCAACCTTTTATATTAAAGCCTCTGATTAGCCACAGGGCCCCCTGTAACACTTCTAATACTTCTTCAGTGCTGTTGCTCAGACCTGTGCCACAGTCCACACCTTGGAGGACTGCCCCTTGCTCGCATGCCTGGGAGGAGAATTCCATCCGCACTCTGCAGCATTGCGCCCAGCCCCAGGCAGTCACTCCAGACTAGGTGGCTGCATCAGAGGAGCACAACACTGGCTGAAGGCAAGGCCAAGACTCTTCTCTGCACAGATAGAAGCCCTAGCCCAGTGGTTTCCAAGCTTGGCTGCCTATCAGAATCGCTCAAGAAGTATTCTCTTCCTTTCCTTTTTTTTGAGATGCCATGGGTTTTCTAATTTATTTAGAATTTCTTGGCATTGTGCTGAAGTATTGGTAGGCTTCTACATGACCACTGAATCTGATTAGAATCACTGGTAGGTGATTTTAACTTGCGGCCATTCATCACAACCAGTGGCTGGAGTAGCGGTTCTCAGATCAGAGTGTGCACCAGCATCTTCTGCAGGGCCTACAAAACTGGCTTCAACCCACACCTCCAAGTTTCCTAGTTCTGAAACAGGATCTAAGAATTTGCATTTCTAACAAATTCCCATTATGGTTGCCACACTTTGAGAACCACTGGCATGGATCAATAAGCATAAATCATAGATTGCATTAGGTTTAACTCTGATCAAGTTTCATTCTGATAATTGAAAAGGATTCTGAGGCTTCACCTGGGCATAGCAAGGGGTTAGGACTAATAGCTATACATTAGAATCACCTAAAGCTTGTTAAAATAGACTTATGCTTGACTACCACTCAGAGAGATTGTAAATAAATTAAAATATTCATGACATTAATAAAAAAAAACTCAGATGACTCCAATTGGCAGCCAATTTGAGAACCTTCTGAGGAGGCCTTCTGAGTATACAGAGAACAGGGGTATTGGTCTCGATGAGTAATATCTGTGGTGGGTGAGGGCACGGGCAATATACTAAACCTCAAAAGATCTTAAAATGATGCAAAAAGAAGCGAAGGGCAAACTGAGATGAAGTTTACATTGTATATTAAAAGTCACTGTGGAGTTGGCAGATTGGACACTCCACCTGGGGGCAGTGACCAGCCTGGCTGTGCAGTTGAGCAGCCTGGGTGAAGCACTGGCCTGTGAGAAGCTCCCTAAAGCCCTTTGTTGGCTAGCTGGGACACAGATGGCCTTGCCCTTAGGGTGAATCCATGTGACATACTCCCTACTGTTCCCCAGTCACTGTCCGCTGACCTGGACCAAGAGGTCTAAAGTGGATCCCAAGTACTAAATGAAAAAGGTATTTCAGAATGAATATCTCAACTTAAAAGCACCCTGAAAGTACACTAACCCATTTTCCTTAACTTAATCAGTAAAGTGATTTTTTTTACCTGATAAGATCTATATCAGCCAAGAAGGAAAAGAAGTTTCTGTCTGAAAGGTTATCCATCTCCGGATGTTACCAGCTTCTTACAGCCAGTGGAAATGGCTTCTGGCTTTTGAATTGCAACTGAGCCTATATAATAAAGAGGCTGTTTCCAGTTCCCTGGGATGCTAGAAATTTGCATGAAAACAGTCTCTCCATTTTCTGAAAGAGTTCATCTGGCCCCACTGCTTACTTCTTTCTGGAAGCCACAATCTTGATGGTGACACTCTAATTTATTACTATGATAAGGATTATGATGCAACAGACAGAGAACAAGGACTTTGGGTGGGAGGCAGGCTGCAGGGACAGGTGAGCTTCTAGAGGGGTGGCCTCATTTGTCATGCAAATGGCACACAGGAAAGGGCTGGGAGAAAAGACAACCCCAAAAAGACACACAGCTTAGGCAGCAGACAAAATTGTTTCTAAACAGAATGTTTTTCAAAGCTTTTCTTGAAGCATTAGCTGCTCCTTCAAAATGAATGACACAATGTATTTCGTACTAGTAATAAAATATGTGATTTGAATAACTACAAATGGGAAGATTTACAGTTGGTGGGCTCCTGGCTGCCTCTCCCCTGAGCTTTGTATGTGCTAAAACCCTTCTGTGAGATGCTGCGAAAGGTAATTGCAGCCCAAACATCATTTTCTGGCAGCTCGAAAAAGACGTATTTGGACATAAATTAACTAAAAATATGCGGATGATAGTGTGTATTTCATGTGTGAAGAACAGAAAGGCCACTTGGTGATGTTTTCCAACTGGGAAAAAAAATCCCGTTCTTTAACCAAATAGAAGTCATTTCTCTTTATTATACAGGCAGGGTAAACAGCTGCCTTTTTACTACCCACACCCAAGACAGCCCCTGATGGCTGGGATGTATGCATTATTATTTTTCCTTTTGGTTCATACAGTGCTTCTCGAGTTTATAATGAAAAAAAGGGTGGAAAGACTAGTGCTGAATAATTCACTAGCCGCCTTCATTCATTTGACAAGCAGGCCCTCTCTGGGCCAGACCAGGGTCAGTAGAGGAGAAGAGGAAAACATGGCTTCTGCCCCCAGAAAGACTCTGTCCAGGGAATCCTAGAGTGGGATCAGTTCAATAATGGTGTAGGCTGGTTCTTTCCTGTGCAGTCCCCAAAGCCCGGGGGCTGCTACCAGTGCTCCTGAAGAGTCTGCCCCTGGAAATCATGGTGGGATTAATGGGGCTAATGGGCTTTAGATTCTCTGAGAATTTTGCCTTTCCAATGGTGGACCGTTTGTGATAACTCAGGGAGGGAGTCAGCAGTCCATCAGGGATCTAGTGAGCTGAAAGAAAGATGATCTCCTCTGAGGGCAGCAGGGTTGGGAACGGCAAGTCTCCAGACCCTTTGGATTACAGAAAGGCACAAAGGAACAAGAAGCAGAGGACAGGACGGGTTGAGGAAGAGGCTTGAAGGTCACCCTGCTGTCTGCCCTACCCTTCCTGAGCCATGTCCAACACAGCATCACTGCTTCATTGAGTATGGCAAGAACTGCGCTTTCTCTTAGAGTCCCATGACCCCCGTAGTTCACAGTGGTCCACCTCAGCCCCAGGCCGATCCTAAGGGATCATAGTTCCTCCCTCCTTTTTCAGCTGGTCTGTTTGCTCTGCTGGTGACCCCGGGCTTGTGCGCACCTCTGTACGGTTGCTGCCTCTGTCAGTGGGCCATTATGACCTCCATCTTTGCTCTTGTGTCTTCGCTGTGAGCCTCAGTCACTCCTGTCCCATTGCATTCCTATCCCTATGCACGGAGGACTCTTGGGCTTCCTACAGCCTTGGGATAGGGCTGCACCTGGCATGCAGATGGCAGGGGCTCCTGACAACGAACAGCAAGGGGTAAGGCTGCCCAGTCAGGGGACTCTTCTGTCTCTGAGAAGGCCGGGGGCCTCTCGGTTGGAGGCTCAGCCAGCTCTCAGACCTCTGCCCAGCTCCGTGGGAAGCCTGCAGAGTTTATTCTACTGTCCTCACTGAGTTTATGAAAGACTTCAGTATTTTCCCCTCCTCTTCCTGTGCTGTCTCTGATAGACTGACCCTGGAAATGTATTTTAATATGTAAACTAGGTCTATTCATTTTTTTTGCACTGTAATTTTTGACACCTTACCAATGTCCACTAGGCACACCTCCAGTCTCCCTTCCTGTGCCCGCCGCCCTCCAACAGCTATTTTAAAACAATCAGTCACATTAAACAGATTAAGCTCTTCTGGCTGCCTGAACTGCACTCCCTTCTTGGCATGGCTTCTCCTTCAAACAATCCCAGCAGTTGTAACCAAGTCACTGAACCACTCTGTCTTACTGTCTCCACTTGCCAATAGGGATAATAATGCTTAATTATCTCAGAGGAGCGTGTGAGGAGCTGTTAGCTAATGCTGGTGGAGTGTGTAAGTTTGCTGGGGAGGCTGATCCACCTGTCTCCCACCATGCGCCCTGTGCTCTGGGCCACCTGTCCTCCTCTGGTGGCAGTGGGCAATCAGTGGCCAGGGAAGAGCAGAGCCATCCCAAGGACTGCTCAGGGAGGCCAGCTCCTGCCTGGGTGTCTTCCCCACTGGTGATGTGAAATAGGTAGTCGGAGCCTTGTTTTACAGACACTGATGAAAGATGGGGCAAGCACTGAAACTGGTCCCTCCCATTCCAGATCCTGGGCTGCCTTTTCCTCTCACTAGAAAACAGGAAAGCGGAAAGGGAGATAAATGGACAAGCATTTCCTAGGTGTGGAGGGCAAAGGGTACCTCTTCTCTCCCAAAGGATAAAAGACGCTTGGCTTCTTTTCTAGTTGCACAGATCTTGGAGCCCCTAACTCTCTCCAGAAACATTTGTTTCTTTGTCTTTTAAATAAAACATTAACAAGCACAGAGTACAGATTGAGAGTAAGTTAAGAGGACTGACAACAACCCACGGGAAGACAAGGATGTAGAAATGGCAAAATCTTACCAACTATGGCAAAAGTATAAATTGGCAAAAGGCTTTGGAAGGTAAACTTCTACCAAATTTTAAAATACACAAATTCATAGCATCACCATAAGGTGCACTAGGACATCATACACCTCCAGGTGTGACAGTCTGAGAAGGACACATTGTCACTTATGTAATGTGTAATGCATAACTTGGATCTAATCATGAGATATCAGGCAAATCCAAGAAAAGAGGTTGTATTAAAACACATTAAAGGTGGGCCGGTGAGATGGCTCAGCGGCTTAAGCGCCTGCCCGGCAAGCGCGAGGGCCCGAGTTCGACTCCCGGATCCCACATACGAAAAAGGGGCCGGTGATATCGCTCAGCGGCACGGGCGCCTGCTGGCGCGCGAGGTCCTGAGGTCGACCCCCCGGTACCCACAAAAAAAAAAAAAAAAAAAAAAAAAAAAAAAAACAAAAAACAAAAAAACAAACAAAAAAAACACATTAAAGGTATTCTTTAAAAATGTCAATTCATTAAAAAAAACAGAAAAAGACTTTGAAAATGTTCCTGATTAAAAGAAATTAAATCAATATGACAAGTAAATGCAATATCTGATTCCAGACTAGATCCTGTACTAGAGGGAAAAAGTGCTAAAAAGACACTTTTGGATTTGTGAACAAAATTAAAACAGAGACAATAGATTAGATAAAAGCATTTTACCCATGTTAAATTACTAAAGTTGATAATTGTACTATAGTTACAATTATATTCCACTCTTAGGAAATGTGGAAATACACAGAGAAGTAACTGAAGATAAAGAGCTATGATGTATGCAGTGTATCTTCCAACAGGTCAGAAAAAATATTTTATAAAAGTGGGAGGTTGATAATAACAGGCTACAGTTAAATCAGTAAGAGAAGGATCTGGGCAAAATTTATGTGGGTGTTGTTTGTATTATTCTTATTCTTGGTACTTTAAATTTGAAATTATTTTTAAAATATGCAAATTCTTTGACCTAAAAATTTTTTAAAGTTTATTCCACAAAAATGTCTATACACAAATAGATATCTACATAAGCAAATTCTCTGAAACCCTGTTTGCAACAATGTATCAAATGCCACCTAGATGACCATACGGAAAGAGCTAGTGAAATAATTCTTACAGTATATTCATGCAGAGGACACCTGAGAAACAGGCCCACAGGGGCAGCAGAAAAGGCCCCCAAGGGCATGAAGTAAGGGACTGAAAGGGGAGCCTGTCAAATTCAGAATACATGGCTCAGTAACAAATGATGCCTATGAACTGATCAGTATGTGTACTGTAAGACCATTATTGACTTTATACAGTATATATAATATACATATAAACAGTGTAAATATAAAGCATATATACCATATATATCATATATATGTGTACATATTACACACACACACACACACACACACAAAGTTGGGAAAGAAACACACCAAACAACTACTAATGATAATAATTACTGGGCACTGGGAAGGGGGAGTCAGTATCACTTTTTACTTTTAACACATTTTTATTTTTCGATGTTTTAAGGCATTGTTTTAATAAATAAAACCAAAATAACATTTTAAAATTATATCACGCTAGGTATTTACTTCTTTGGGGTCCTTTCTTCAGATGGGCTGATCTTCCAAATTGGACCAATAAGCCCCCTTTTTCTATCTACTCTGGCTGAGTCCTTCCTGGGATGTTAGGGAGGAAGTGGGCATTTTGATGGCCAAAAGCCATGAGGAGAATGGAAAAGGTCTTGAAGAGCTCCTGAGCAGAACAGAGAAGGGAACGGACATGATCCTAAGTAAGGGCCGTGAGAGGAGCAGTGCTGAGGCCACAGTGAGGCTGAACTGTACGCCGAGCTGCCCAACGCTGTGCTACTCTGTTGGTCTTTCCAGGCCTGCACATACAGTCCTCTCTTGGGAGTGTGCTGGAGCACCCCAGCTCCGTACAGGCTTCAGCCAGTGCTCTTTGCATCTTATCTCTCCTTTCCCCACTGATCATTCTTTTATTTTGTGATCTGCCTTAGGCAATGGTGGCAAACCTATAGCACACAGAGCCCTCTCTGTTGGCACGCAAGCCAGCTCACCCCAGCCAATTTTGACAAATTATCAGCATGCATACAGCAGCAAAGATCACATGAATTGTGCAAAAGCCACCCGCAAACTTTTACCTTTCAATAAGAAGCTGTTTATCAGTGAGACCTCTACGCTTATGTTTTTCTTTTAAAAAGATGTTAATGTACGAGTTGTTTTTCTCTAAACTAAAACCTCATTATTCCGGTTTAATTGTCATGTTGGTACTTTGTGGGAAATAATTGGGTTTTGGGTTACAGTTTGGACACTTGGTCTCTAAAAGGGTCACCCTGACTGGTCTTAGGATTTACTTTCCATTTCTCATTCCTTAGAAGAATAACCCCAGGAGTTGCTCCTACCTGCCAAGACCTAATTTTCACCAAACTTGATAGATCCAGACCTCAGGTCTCCATCTCTTCTGTGAGCCACAGGAGCCCAGGGACGGCTTTGCTATACGGCTGCCCCGAAGGCAACTGGGTTCTTCGCAGTGGGAGGAAGAGACTCTTTGGTTTCTGCTCTCCCAACACTGGATGTGTGTCTCCTGGTGGCTCATCAGTCTTGGGACTTTCCTAATCCTGCTGCAGTCTAAAAGCTCTGCCTAGATATGCAGAGTTTAGACATAAATCATGGCAGCACCTTCTGTTGAAGCTCAAAGTCATGCTCTTTACGGCGGGTTTCAGAGCCCACTATACCTGAAGCTGGTGAACTGCAAGCCCCCGAAACAATTTCCATCTCCTCCTAGCCAGGGTCTCCTAAGACCTGAGAACCCATATTAACTCCATTTCAAAAAGTTCAGAAAACATTCCTTAACCGCAAGTTAAGAAAATTATACAGAAGTTTCCAAGTTTTGCAGCCTTTGCACACAGTAAGCAGAAGAGTCTTTCCATGTGGCTTTATTGACCCATGAGGTTCTTTTATCCCACGGAAACATTTCAGAATTTCCAAATGCCTAAAGAACTTTCATCTTTCTGAGTCCTCGAGGGATATATTTTACTGCCTGTGGCAAAGGGTGGGTGAGATAAGGACAGATAGGTTGCAAGGGTGCAGGGCATCCTAGCTCTGGAGCAGAGTAATCATGAAGACAGAGAAACAGGAATGAAAGAGCCAGCATATCTGTGGGGCAGAGAGGAACATGTCTGCTCACAATCTCATCCTGCTCTTTCTAACTCCCAAGTAAATCACAGAGTGACAGACTGTTTACATGAAAGGTGCGCAGAGTGGAGAGTGATGAAATAAGATCAGACCTGAAAGGTCATAGCCTAGAACAAGCATCAGAAACCTGGGAGCTCATGAGAAACTTCACATTGTTGGTCAAAGATTAGCTTGAGATGTGCCAAACAAAAAAATCAAAAAGAATATGAACTTTAGAATGTTACTAGGCACAGTTTACAAGGAGAGAAAAAGGAAAATTTAATTGATTTATGGAACTATCCAAATGTCCCCTTGTCAATGATAAATACTGACTAGTATATGGCATCTAGAGTATCAAAAATAATCATTTTGCAACCATGATAATAAAGACTAGTTTAGACAAGACTCATCAGTGGATGCTAAAATCAGGGAAGTTTTCAGGAGGAGGAAATATTGGATGGCCTACCAGTATCTTCCTGCAGAAAAAAATATACGTAATGTAAACTCTGTGTAATTAACTATACAGTGGAGAAATGGGACAAAAAAATCTTGAACCAGTGATCAAAATTAACACCAGAGAAGGGAAGATGGACATCACATACTTGAAGATATGATAGTTTAGGAAGGACACAACATCACCTACATAGAATCATGTCCAAGAAGGTAGGACCTGAATCTAATTATGAGAAACACCAGAAAAATCCAAAAAGAAGAATTTTTTATTAAAGAAAAACAAGGTGACCATATGCTTTTTAAAAAGTCAATGTCATAAAAGACAAAAGAAAGGTGGTAGAAATATTCCAGATTAAAGGACACTAAAGAGACATGAAAACTAAACTCAATGTTCACCAGGTGGTAGGTACCAGAGGGTATGTATTTCTAGTTCAGTTTTAGCAAAACTAAAAATCTGATGTATAGTGTGAACTTCACTATCAGTTCATTTCTTGAAATTTGATCCACATGAAAAGTTTTTGTTAAAATCTCCTGTCAACTGCTCAGATAACTTAAGGGTTCTCTTATCAAACAATGCCATTTCCTTTCAAAGTTGTTTTTATAGAGAAGCCAATGAAGAGAGCTCCAAGATATTTTTATCATGGCTTCAAATGTAGGCATTAAATAAAGTATAATGTGGATGCTCTTTTAGGTTTGGAGCTTCTAAAATGCAATGTCCCTAGAATGTCCCTGGAATTTTCTTTACATAGGAATATTGGGCATGTGCTATGGAGTCTCCTCTAAGTCTAGAAAAAATGTAGGTAGGGACAGAAGTGTTGACTTCATAAAACGATCCATTATCATCACGTCTGATGGCCTGTCCTTTTCAAATACTGAACATGCAGTGGCAAAATCCTTATTTGAAAGGAAACCTTGGTGAAAGCATAATGTGTATGATAGGTAATGGAGGGGGACTGCTGTGGTTAAAGCAAAGCATGAGTCTGAAGCAGGCCAGGAGAGCCCTGGCCCACTTCATAAAACTCTAGGATGTGTAGAGAAGAGTGTTGGCCACACCTCACACACTGATAGAATCGTATGTAAGGGGAGAACCCATATCATTTCCTTTCTTTTGAGTCAGGTATATGTTCTCACAGAATTGTTTTAATTTTGATCATATTAAAGAATCTAAAGGTTTATTTTTTTCTTCCTGTCTCAAACGGTTGGGCCTACTGACAGTGCAGCTATTTATTATACCTGAATGGAGTGCATGCTTCCTGAAGGTGACTGAATGGACTCTAATTTCCTAATACAGACATTTCTACTATAATGTCATAGACACGTTTTGAAAAAAAAGCTCACATTCTACAAAATTGCATGATAAAATAAGAGAACCTATGTGAGGAAATACATTTGGAGGAGACCACTGAAGTCTAACAAAAACACAGTACTCCTAATAACAGTAGCAGCACAGGTAAGACTACAGCCTGCGTTTGCTCCCACTATATCAGTGCAGAGATGATTTACAGCCCTAGTCTCTAAATTTTGTCCCCTTTCCTTGGAAATACAGGCCCTGGAAGGCATTTGCATCTCATAAGGATTGGTTTTGTTCACATTAAAATCCAATCTAGGTGTAGTCCTCTTTGCCCAGAAAATTAAAATTTAACACAGAAGAAAATGTGTTCAGTCTTTTTTTTTAAATGTTACTGTCTGTTTCACCAGATAATAGAGTGAAAAATCAGATATCTCTGGAAACGACTAAACCAGCCACTAAAGAAGGGTCCTCCATTTAGTTTCCAAATTTTTCTTAAGGTCTTCTCATTATCCTAAGATTTTCTCTCTATTTTGTAAGAAAGTTTGCCCTTATTTGTTTCAAAATGCCAACATCCTGTGAAAAGATCGCATGAGACCCACAGATCTTCCACACCGTGTGACATCCTATGCCCATTTACTAACCACCTCTTGTGGGAGTTTGCACTGAAGACACCGGCACTGTGACAGAACAGCCTGGATCTCCATTCTCACTTTATAGAGCACTGCAGATGAGTCCAGAGCAAATGACATCTGTAAAGTATCCATTGGGTGCCACCTGCTCTGCTGGCGCTTCACATATTTAATATCATCCAATTTTCACAATTACACTAAAAGATAGGTTCTGCTCCCATTTTACAGATTAGAAAACTCAGGCCCATGAAGTAAACGCTCCATCTAGGTAACTGCATAATATGTTAGTAGCAGAGCCAGCATTTAAATTTCAGTCTCGTTGCCATCTAAGTTTATGTTCTTTACATCTGTTAGATTCTATATTAGGATCCTCACTCCTTGCATTATTAACTGAATGCAAATAGTCCCATTCATTGCTAATTTGCTATACCATGTATTGTTGGAACTTTCTCATCAAATCAAGTAAAAGTATTTTACTAAGATTTAAAATAATTTCTTGGGCCGGTGAGATGGCTCAGCGGCATAAGCGCCTGCCTTGCAAGCGCGAGGGCCCGAGTTCGACTCCCGGATCCCACATACGAAAAAGGGGCCGGTGATATCGCTCAGCGGCACGGGCGCCTGTTGGCGCGCAAGGTCCTGAGGTCGACCCCCGGCACCCACAAAAACAAACAAACAAACAAATAAAATAATTTCTTAATGATCTTATTTCATCAGCTTATATGATAACTTTCTTTTTACATTTTATAAGGCTTTAGGGATTTATTAAAGCATTCAATACAATATTCCTTTGATCTTCACAATAATCACAGAATATAGACCAAGCATAATATATCGCTCCCATTTGACAGGTAATGGAATGGAAACTCAGAGAGGCAGAGTAATTCACCCCAAATTAAGAATTGGCATAGCCAGGGCTCAAACCATATTTTCTGGCTTAACATTCAGCATTATCCTTAGAACAGTTAAACACCCTCCCTCCCCACATTCAGAGTTATCTACTGCTAATTCCTGTGCACAAAACTATCTGTTATTAGAGGTATTGAGACTTGCTACATTACATGTGATGAAAACATTGAAAACTACAAGGAAAAAATGAGTTTAGTGTGTTAATTATTGAAAGTGATGGCAAGCAATAGAGTAATGGGTATCAAAATCCAATACAAATAAACAATAACAGCAAAAATTGAAGAGTGGGTTTTATTTTCTTTTTGGTACCGGGAATCAAACTCAGGACCTTGCTCTTGTCAGGCAGGCGCTGTGCCGCTGAGCTATATCACAAGCCCTTGAACAGTGGGTTTTAAGAGATGAAGCCATATTTACTTACTTACAATGATACTACTCCTAATCTGAAAATTATTATGCAATTGTAATATTGTAAATTATTATTTTAGAGTAATAAAAGAATGTGCAACAAGGAAAAGTAATTTAGGGAGAACATAGGCTATCTTAAAGTGATACTAAGGGATTCTCTCTACTCCCCACCTTTTTCTTGATAAAACCAAGCTTTTCTAATATCTCAGAGTAGAATACCCTATGACAAAGCCATTTTATTGGAGATGTCAATTTAAAAGCATGTGTATTCAAATTCCCTAACACCTGGATTTCCTGCCATCTTCCATGATCCCTGGAGTGGGCCAAATTTCTTTCTAAAGGAGAAGTGCTCAAAAATGGTGAGTCCTAAAGTCAGAGCCCCAGGACCCTCCTGGCTAAGGTATGGCCAAGCCCTGGAGCTTGTGACCAAAACGCAGATCTCTAATAGACAAGAAGTAAGAATATCTATGAGGACAAAAGCAGCTATTCTCATCCCCACTGGCCTAGAGTAGCAAGACGTGGATCTGCTGGGGTCAGCCCCAGGCACATGTAGGCTATGGTGTTGCATTTTAATAGAAAAGTCTCAGACAGATAATGAATAGGAGGTCAGCCTTATCCTTGTCACCTGGGCCCCATTCTCCCCACCACTTCGTTGCTTGTCCAGAAGGGAATAAAGTGACCTGACAGATCACTTTGAAAAGATGGTCATTGCTGACCAAGGGGAAAAAAGAGAGGGAGAGAGAGGGAGAGAGAGAGAGAAAAGCCTGCCTCCAGCAAAGGAAAGAGCTAGAGAGGCAAGCAGCTTGCATACACAGACAGAATCCATGGCTTTGAACTTTATGCCTATTTCCTTTCTATCAAATGCCCAGATGGCGTGTATTCTCTAAGTGAGCAGTATTAGTAGAAGTCTACATGGATCTTTTCACTGAGAACCTTCTTTCCTGTTTCTTATTCTCTCACTTTCTCACAGGAAAGGGTTTACTCCAATGCTTCTGTGGGAGGATTAAAATGAAATCTTCACCTCTAAATCCTCCCCACACATTCCCCCTGCAGCTAGAGCATCTGCAGCGAGCTCACAGAGCGGCCTTTGATCAGCTCTCTTGATCTCTCCTTTCCTAGCCTCGCTCTTTCTCCCTCTAGTTCATACTCTGACTCACTCTTCCTTTTACCTCCACATCTGTAAACTGTGCCGGATGAGCATGTCCTGGCTGCTTTCAGATTTTCGATTTGGTTTTCCCGGAGGAAGAGTAATATGCTGAGCCTTGATAGTGCCGGTTTTGAGCAAGCAGGGTCTTTAGGAAATCATTCTTGTTTCCGTGCTCTCAGAGCACTGAATCAAAGGACTTTGCCTCCTTTTCCTAGATAAACGCTCCGCCTTACAAAGATTCTCTAGGCCCAGAGGCCTTTCTTGGTGAGCAGACTCTGCTCTGTGAAGGGCACGTAGGCCAAGCTGTGTCAGGTGCTGGAGGCCCTCTCAGGCCAGGTGCTCTGGACCAGAATCTACACCTTCTGCATTAGCATCTCTAGCAATGCACGGGATCCCTGCAGATTTGCAAAGACCCCGATCTCCAGGCTGAGTAGTCCCTGGTCTTTAACATGTTGCACTTGATCACTGCTCCTTGAAGCAATGCTCCCAACATCCAGTTAACTCAACAATTATGGGTTATAAAGTGTGTTTCTTATCTTTATCTTAAATCTCAGGCTGTGAGGGGGGCTCAGCGGCTCCTCCAACTGCTGGGTAAATTTCATATGTGCATCCAAGGCCCTCTGTGCTGTGTTCCATCCCTTCATCCTTTACTGTCTGACTGCATAATTGGGCGGGTTATAGAGTCCGTCTCTTGGGATCTATATTAGTTCAATAAGGTTGCTGTAATGCAGTTCTATCAATTGTGTGGCTTAAAACAACAAAAATGTATTGTCTCACAGTTCTGGAGGCTAGAAGTCTGAAATCAAGGTGTTGGCAGAGCCCTGCTCCCCCTGAAACCTGTAGGGGAGAATCCTTCCTCACCTCTTCCGCTTCCTAGTGTTTTTGGCAACCTTTGATGTTCCTGGGCATATAGATGCATCAGTCCACCTCTGCCTCTGTCATTACATGGCCATCTTCCCCTACATTTCTTCCTTTTTATAAGGACAACAGTGGTTGCATTTAGGGCTCACGCTAATCCAATATGACCTCATCTTAACTGATTATACCTGCAAAGACCCTATTTCTTTTTTTTTTTGTGTGTGGGTACCGGGGGGTCGACCTCAGGACCTCGCGTGCCAGCAGGCGCCCGTGCCGCTGAGCGATATCACCGGCCCTTTTATCATATGTGGGTTCCGGGAGTCAAACTCGGGCCCTCGCGTTTGCCGGGCAGGTGCGTTCGCCGCTGAGCCATCTCACCGGCCCGACCCTATTTCTAAATAAGGTCATATTCAGGTGTATGGAGGGGTCAGGGGGTGCACTCCAAAATATCCATTTGGGAGGGACACTATTCGTTGTTAACAGGGCCCCTCCAGGGCTGACCCTCTCTTGCCTCCCCTCTCCAGTGCCACCAAACTGGAGCTTACACACAGGTGTGTCTGCTCAAGCCGCTGCTGTTCTGACCAGACTCAGCCCTCTCTCTAAAATCCTCAGCCTCGGAGCCCTCATAATTTTGCCCATATGCCCATCAATCCATCCGTTCATCTCTAAACAGTTACTGAGTACCTTTTGTGTGTTCCGTTCTACCCTGAGCTCCTCTGGGACTCTACTGTATACTCACTCACTCTCATCTCAGCTGAATGGGATCTCTCATTTCTTTAAGTTTATGGCTCCAAACTTTTATTTGTTAAGTGCCCAACTGGGAAAACAAGCATATACCTTGATATATACCCATAATACTGCCAATCAATATATTAAATATGAAGTTTAATTTCCTTCTCCAGGAAAGGTCCTTACCTTTTGCAAGAAATCAATGACCCTTGATTGATTGGCTCATTGGCTTATTGCCTCTCTCTCTCTCTCTCCATCTCTCTCTCTGGGATGTCAGATGAGAAAGTAAAATTGGGGTCCTACCCTGTTCTAGGAGTGCTACAAACCATGAAGCTCTCATGGCGTATCCTCCACTTCTTCACAGGGCTTCCCCGCCTAGTCCTTAAAGACTTGCCTCTGGGATCGTATGTCCAGTTCTTCATCCTTTCCATAACCCCGGAGTCCAAAGGTTGGAGTAGATCCGTGTGGCTCACTTTGGGCAACACACAGCCCACGTCTCAGTGCAGACTCACCTCTGTGTCCATTTCTCCCACTGTGCTTGAGCAAAGGCTTCCCAACAGCCCCCTCTGGTCCACATTCTGTTCTCACTGAGCAAAAGGGGCTGTATCCAGCTCTAGTGTGGCTTCCACAAAGCGCTTGCACAATCAGCCCTTAGTTAGTGCCTTTCCCCACCTGGGTCTCAGCCCAGGTACTCCTCCCTCAGGTTCAATGATATATTCTCGATATATGCTTCTCCACCATCACCCCCAGCAATTGTAAGTATGTGGCCAATTGCATCATTAGTAGTTTATGGTCTACCTTTTTCTCTTGGAAGGAGATTGCAGACTCTCGGGAACTACTGGTTTTGTTAACTGCTGTACTTTGTATGTGTCACATGCTTAATAAATGTGCTGGCTGGAGACAACTAGTAGGGACATTGCATGGTGCTATGGCTTATATCTAGATGTCCCCTCAAAGCCTCATGTGCTTGTAGGTGGGGGTTTTGGGAGTAACTGGATTATGGGTGTGTGGTACTGGATTAGCCCACTGGTTGGTTCAGCAGTTCCTGGTGTGGGTGATAGATTTACTGAAGAGGGAAGAGCCACCCTGGGTGTAGGTGGCACCATCCAAAAGGCTTGTAGACTAGGTGAAATAAAAGGGGAAAGAAGGAGGAGGCTTGCTGCCTCCTGCTTGCCGCCTCCTGCTTGCCATGCCACAAACTGTTCCTCCTCTGCCGTGCCCCTCTATCATGCTTCCCTGCCTTGGAACAAGCCGACTATGGACTGAAACTTCTACAAACTGAGCTAAAATAACATCTTTCAACTTGTGGGTGTTGGGTATTTTGTCCCAGCAAAGAGAAAGTAACCAAGACACATGTGCTATACCAAGGCACTTGGCCCTGCCCACAGAGGGACAGGCATAGGAAAGCAGGGCCTCGCCCACCTGACTGCACACACCACACACCCTGAGAGTAGCCCTGGCTGAGAAATCTGACCTGTTCCTTTCCCAGTCCCTGGGCACAGGCTGGCTCAGGCTCTGAAATTCCATACCCATTGAATCTAAGCTAATAATACACAGGCCCTCCTAAGAGTAATTATGCTGAATCATTCTCAAAAGGGCACTACAGTCAGACCTTGGGATCCCTAACTGAGCATCTGCTGAAAAAGTGACCCAGGGAGAGGTCACAGGAGGGACGGGGGCAGAACCAGCTGGAGAAGAATTGCGTGTTAGGTTAGAATGACTTTTGAATTGTTTTTCCTTCAGCTTAATTAACACCAGGGAAGAATTTCTAGGGGACCAGGACTTTGTTTTATTCTGGCGGCAATTAAAGGGTCTCTCCATCTCTTCCTTGCTTGTCTTCATTCCTCTCCATTTTCCCGCCCACCCAAGAGACTGAACTACTTCCCGAGCCCAGTGATTGAAAGAGCTAGAAATCATGCTTTGAAATGGCCTCATGAGGGAGGCCACAGATCAGAAGGGGAGGAGATGTATGATTTATATGTAAAATAGCCCAGAACTGAGGGAGAAGGAAAGCTGGACCCAGGGTCGTCAGACAGAAAGCCCACAAACCTTGCTATTTCTGATAGCCTGAGCTGAGATTTGCAGGCAGAAGGATCAGCCCTCCCCGGGAGTAACTTCTTACAGAGGTGAAGTGCAGACGGAGGGGGATTTTTCCTGAAAAGCTTGCAGGAAGGATTATCTTTGAGATAATTTTCTGCTTTCTTTGTACCTTTTAAGTATTAAATACATTGTAAGAAAAAAATCTAAAATAGTACAGTAGCAGTCAATCTCACTTCTCAGTGGTAATGAAAGAAAAAAGCTCAGCTATTACCAAGTGCTACCTGGAATGCTTATGTGTGTGCATGGATGCTTCCGGGTAGTCTATGGTACTTGTGTTTATTTCTTTGTGTATTCCTCTGCATCTGTGGCTCTCTGACCAAGCTCTGTGGATCGATGTCTGCAAACCTGCTCTTTCTCTCTCTCTCTTTCTCTCTCTGTCGTGTACCTGTGTGTGTAATACTGATGGGGAGTCACTTGCTTTCTTTTTCCAAGGGTTGCTAGTTGGGGGTAGAGTTTCAGACTCTGGGGACTCTTACGGATAGTGAAGAGTGAGAGTCACGGGTACCCGTGGACACGAAATTAGTCAGTTTTTCCCTGCTAGCCCTGAGTTCTCTTCAAAATTCTCCTATGGTGATCCCACATCAGAGTGGGAGAAAAAGTTCTAAAAAGGGTCTTTTTCCCCCTTCTCCACCCACACTGATGAACACAAAGCTCAAATGGGCAATACAATATCATGGAATGGAGGCCAGGTTTATTTATTTATTTTTGTGTGTATGAAAGGAAAGCTCTACAAATTTCAGCATGGAATCAATTGTGGCCAGAGTGGATGCTGTCCTGGAGGCACAGTAAAGCTGGAAGTGGCAGCTGGGAATGACAGAGAATGGGGCAGGGAGAGAGGACAGTGATGGGATGAGGACGCTGCCCACATCGTGATGTGGGATGACTGAAATGCACCACAGGGTAGTAAGGGCCTCTGCAGAGCATACGAGAGGTAGCTATGGTGCCAGGTGGTCAGACAGATCACCCTCAGGGACAGGGTGACTGACTCTTGTCCCAAGGAGAGTATGGACCCTTCATGCCCCATGCTCCAGAGCAGTGCTAGAAGTGAGTATGGTGCAGAGGGAGTGGATTCTAGAGGAAGTGAATAGTGGAACGGTGCCCAAGCGGGTCCAGACAGTCAGTGCAGGAAATGAGGGGGAGGGACAGGCAGGGCAGCATGTGAGGAAGTGCCAGAGGAAGGACAAGGATCAAGGAAGGACAGCAGGAGCTGTCAAGCAGGCTGAGAATAAGGTGGCTTCTGTCTCCCACCAGGAGGGGCAGATGCCAGAGGAGCAGCTCTGTTTAAGGTTCACAGAAGGGACAGTGGCAGGGCAGAGAACATCAGCCTGCATGAGAAGAAAGAACGCAAGGAGGAGGAGTGGGAGCAGGAGGAACTGGCAGGCTTGGAGGGAAGTGAGCCTCAGAAGTGGCATAAACACAGGTGTAGGAGGAGTGGGAGCTTAAGACAAGAGGAAGGAGCAGCAAGGGGAGGCAAAGGGGAAGGTGCTGAGGGGGATCAGAGGTGCCTAATGCAATTCATGATAAAACAGAGAGACCTGCAAGGAGCAGGATGGAGCGAAGGCAGGAGCAATACCTGAGATGGAGACATCTCTGAGAGACAGCCTGGGGGCTGTGCAAGATGGCGAGTTGACACTGCTTTAGCAGAAGGAACATGGCTGAATACTAAGAGGGAAGACTGCTCACAGTGGGACAGGATGAGCCTTTTCCTACCAATTAGAAGCAAAAGCCATGTTGGATGGCACAGAACTTTCTAATGAACTAGCATAAAGCCCTTATCTAGAGATGTACAGGCTCTTTTTGGAGCTCCACCCACCAACGTCAGCTGATGAAGAGTGGTAATCAGGTTTGGGAATGGTATGTGAGCCCCAAATGCAAAGGGTTAATCAAAGATATAGCACCTTGCTTGGCATGTGTATGCCCTTTTCCCTCTTGGTAACATTAGACAGGACCTGTAATAATGAGAATGTGACCCTGTGAGGGTCGAACATGGGGCGCTGGTCTATAACAGAAGCATGAGAATATTTATTTGAACACACATAGCAGCATTCAGAAATACATCTGCCAAAAGGGAAGTTGTGTAAATCACACCAGGTATTCAGAGTCTAGCCCGTCTCATTTTTCTTTTGCTCTTGGAGGGTGGGAATATTAGCAGCAGTTCAGAACTCTTCCCTAGTTTAGTGAGTTTATTGCAATCATAAGAAAGCACAAAGGAACAAATTTTATCTGTTCATTATTGCAGGAGCCCGTTGGAAAGGAAATGCTCCTGGGGCCAAAAATAGCAATTTCAAACAGAGAAGGAACACCTGGGGGAAAAGTAGTGTGGAGAATTATGTCAGAGGGAGAGATGAAGGATGAGGGCCTACCAGGAAAAACTAGAAAACTTTAATAGTTATTAATGAGGTCTTCACTTACAAAGTAAAACCAGATGCACTAGAAGACGGTGCTGTTAAAAGGTATTGAAAGAACTGCACAAAGTAGGAGAATTAAGGTGGAAAAGAGAAGACTTAAGGTCTGTCTTAGAGAACTGCAATTAAAGGTACATAGCTGCATGTTCCACTTTTAGTCTGGAGAAGTATAATTCTGAGAGACTGTCCAGAAAATAACAACTACTAGGGACAGGAAGAGCAAAGGTGAGGAGAGGAAAATGAAGAGAAAAGGGTAAAGAAAAGAAAAGAAAAGAAAAGAAAAGAAAAGAGAAAACTCTCTGAAGTTTCTGGAAACTGAACAGCACACAGCTTTACCTTTTGCACAAAGCTTTGCTGTTGGGTAGTCATGAACTGCCATGCAGTTTTCTTAGCGCTAAAACTTCAGGAGAAAAACCCATCCTCTCTCTGGCTGGAGGAATCAAAGGAAGGAGTCTAGGGCAGTGGCCATCAGGGCTGTGGGAGAGTAAAGGGCCCAGTTTCTTGCTGACCCCTGAACCATGCCTGCATGAGACAGACCAAAAGCCACAGGAACTGAGATCTGAGCTGTCGCTCACTGCAGACATGACAATTTGCAGGTTGAGTCTAACCAAGTTAATTTCCTCCTAAATCAAATGAATCAACACTTCTTGGATCAATGTAATGAAATCTGGAGCCTCTACATTATAACATTAATGATATATATAAACCAAACCTATTAGATGTACAAAGAGCCAGGGGAAATTTTTTCACGAGAAAAGACAATCAAAAATTCCAATTCAAAGATAATTCAGATACCAAAACAATCATTCAAAGACTTTAAAGTAGCTATTATAGCTGTGCTCAACGAGGTAAAGAAAAATATGCTTACGATGAATAAAAAGATAAAACACCTCAACTGAGAATTAGAAAGTATAAAAAAAGATTAATTAGAAACTGTAGAACTAAAAATTGCAATATCCCAAAAAGTCCCTGAAGAGGCTTAATAGCAGATTGGAGGTGGCCAATGAAAGAATCAATGACCTTGAAGAAGAAAATCTGAGGAAGAGAAGAAAAAAGTCAGGGAAAATAATGAACACAGCCTCAGGAACCTGTGGAACAATTCCAGAACTACCACTTCCATGTAGTTGTAGTCCTAGGAGGACAGAAAAAGAGAGATACTCAAAACAGTACTTGAGTAAGTATGGTTGAAAACTTCCAAAATATAGAAAAGATGTAAATTTACAAATTTAAGAAGCTTAGAAAACCTAACACAGGATAAATTTGGGAGGAAAAGAAAAAGATTCCCAGACACATTATAGTCAGGCTAAAGGAACCAAAGGTAATGAGAAATCTTGGAAGCAGCCAGAGAAATATGACTATACAGATATGTGTTTATACACACATATGTATATGTATATGTATATATATATATATATATATATGCACGTAAACCATGATTCATATAACAATGAGACTTAGTCTGAAACCACTGCCACCAGAAGACAATGAAAAACCACCTTTAAAGTGCTGGGAGGGGGGCTACAAATACAGAGCTCACAATCCAGCTAATTATATTTTAGGAATGAATGCAAAACATAAACACTTCTTCCCCACCAAAAAAACTGGGAGAACTTATTGCCAGACGTTTGGACTATAGGAAATATTAAAGGCAGTTCTTCGACTGAAGGATAATACCAGACAGTAGCTTGAATCTTCAGGAATAAAGGAAGAGCAAAAGAAGTAGTAATTATTTTGAGTAGCCATAAAACACCTACCTCTTAATTTCTCTAAAATGCATATGGCAGTTTAAAGCAAAAATTATAACACCATCATTGGGAATTTTAATGTGCATAGATGTAACACGTAGGGGTCAGGGTGCAGACCTATATAATTTGATTTACATGGTTTCTATGTTTTTTGTAAAGTGGTATGATGAAAGGAGACTAAAAAATTAAGGCTTCATATGTATGTATGTATGAATGTGTGAGTCTACTTAATCTGTTTGTTATATAGTAATTCTATAGTAAACATGAAAAAATAAATGCAAAGAAATGGAGATGAAAATCAAAAACTAAATTAAGGTTAATAGCCTGCCCACTTCTGCCTGTGGGTAGGGCGGGGAGGGATGTAATGTGGTCTGACCACTGTAGATATCATCCAGAGGCCAGCAGAGCCAGTTAGCAAAGAAGATAGCTGACTTGGACAATCCTCTGCTTGGCCTTTAGGAAGATAAGGGGGGAAAATCTAAACGGAACAAAGGGAAGATATTTGAAAATGGCCAAAGCATTTTTTTAAAAAAAGAATGAAGATGTCTTTTTTCCTAATACAATGGAGAATTACTCAACCATAAAGAAGGATAAACTTGTGACATTTCTAGGTAAATGGATACATCTTGAGACCATACTCTTAAGTGTAATAAATCAAGCACACATGTGTAATACCGCATTATTTCTCTGGTGTGAGAAACAGGAAGTAAATAAGGACCAACATGTATACTAGATATTATCAAATAGGAAGAAAATGCTAAAATGGGAAGGTAAACTTGGTTGGGGGGAGAAGGAAAGGAAAAGAAAAAAAAAACTAGAAAAGAAGGAAAAAATAGAAACAAAGCTTTTGTAAATAAGGAGGGGAAGAAGGGTTAAAGGGAGGGTAGGAGAATGGGAAAAAAAGAATTAAGATATATAATGTACAGGTACAAATTCCCTATGATGAATGTGATCATTATGCATATCTAAAAAGTACCAATAAAATTAATTAATTAAAAAAAGAATGAGGGATAATTTGCTTTGTCCAAACAGTAAGGCTTTCACTAAAATTATTATAACTGAAATAATATAGACAGAAAAGTTTTTGCTAATTGTTATTATAATCAGAATGATAAGACTAACCATAAGAATAAACAGGTAAATGGAGTAGAATTGAGAATCAACCACAGTTCCTACACAGAACGTACAAACATGTGACTCAATAAAAGGTGAATAATATGTGTAATAAGTGGCATTAGCATAGTTGTCTATTCATCTGAACAAAGCAGGGTAGGAATATGCTTCCCAATATATATTCAAAATAACTTCCAGGATATCCCTGGTCTCTGTCAACAAGAGAATGGATAAACAATAAAGTCAGCAATAAGTAGGAATAAATTTCTGCTGTCCGCAATGACATAGGTAATTCAAATAGAATGTTAAGTGAAAGCAAGCAGACACAAAAAAGCATATCCTGTATGATTCCACTCATCTGAGGTTCTAGAATATAAAGTTCGAAATAAACCTATGGTCAAGAAAATTAGAATAGGGGCTGGTGAGATGGCTCAGCAGCGTAAGCGCCTGCCTGGCAAGCGCGAGGGCCCAAGTTCGACTCCCGGAACCCACATACGAAGAAAGGGCCGGTGATATCGCTCAGTGGCACGGGCGCCTGCTGGCGCGCGAGGTCCTGAGGTTGACCCCCGGTACCCACCAAAAAAAAAAAAAAAAAAAAAGAAAAGAAAATTAGAATAGTGGTTGCCTTTCCTTGTGTGTGGGGTGAGCCCTGACTGGGATAGGACACGAGGGAGCCTCCCGGGATGAGGGACATGTTTCCCGCCCTGTTGGGAGTGTGGTTTATGCAGCTGTGTCCATTTGTGGAAACTCTCACTGTACCCTTAAGACTTGTGCTTTCTATTGTGCGCCAAACATTCTCAAATGAAAAATAACCATACCTATTTAACTCCAGTCAAAGGCTTGTACTCTTTGCATGCTTAAAATTTTTAAAAATAAAATGTTAGGAAAAATAAATTTTAGGTGCACTAAATATTTAAATATCAAACAGCCTCAATACCCCAAGAAAAAGTACAGAAAACTTTAATAAACATTGTATCACATTTCAGTGAAGAGAACTTTTATAACAAACCAGGAACCCTAAAAGGAGGTAAAGGAAAAGGTAGACTACATGAAAACTACTTTGTAAGCCAAAGTATAGCATAAACAGTTAAGAGAACACATTGGGAGACTAATTATACCATATATGACATATGAAGGGTTTATATCCCTAGCAAAGATCAATAAACAACCCAATAGAAAAATAGGTATCGACACGTACAGACAGCAGGAAAGAAAACATGAATCTCAGTAACCATGTGAAAAGACATTAATATATTTAGCTGCAGTTAAAAATGCAAATTAAAAGAAAATGAGGCTCCCGTTTTTCATCATTTGATTAGCAAATTTTAAAGATTGATCGCCTCTAGCACCAATAAGGATACTGGAAGTTGGGTAAATTCCTGGGGAAGAGTGAATATTTATAACGTTTTGGAGAATCAATCTGGCAGTAAGATGCTCAAGAGATACACAAGAATGCAGAGAAATGGCATAGTGTGATCCCAGTTTTATAAAAAAAAATGTTTTCACGTTTTTGAACAAAGAGAAAAACATTAAAGGAAACATAACTGTTGAAATTGATGCTTTTAACTGTGGAAAATGTGGTTTACCAGGGGTTGAAAAATTTTGGGCCAAGCATCAAATCTGGTGGTCACATTTTCATGGTGCACAAGCTCAGAATGACGTTTATGACTTTTTAAAGCATCACACTGTAAATGGTTATATAATTATCTGCATAATATTTTTTATTTTGCTTTTTGGCTAGGAAAGCCTAAAATATTTATCAGACAATTCTTTAAGAAAAAGTTTATTGACTCTACCTCAGGGGAGTTGTAATTTATTAGTTTTTCTATTGCTTTTACTTCCTTGTATTTAAAAAAATTTTTTCATAACACATTTTTAAGGTTTTAAGAAGACAGCTAGGTAGGCAGGGAGATAGGTTGACTAATCGCTTTCGATGACATTGGAAATGGACATAAGGAAACAAGAGGAAACCAGAGACACCAAGTAAGAAGTTTCTGTAATGATCCAGGCAAAAAGAGAAGGTGCCTTGCAATGGGATAGTGGTAGGACGGAGGGGGAAAAAAGGGATAAGTTTTATAGGAACCTATAGGAATTGTGAGGAATTGGACATCAATGGTGAGGTCCAGGGATAACCCAAGGATGACTGCTCGGTGTCAGTCAGTTAATTGGTGCTAACTACTGAGATGGGAGGCTGGGGAGGGGATGAAATCCAGTGCTCTATTTCAGACTTGCTGGGGTTCTAAGTGGAACTCATGAAAGAAGTGGTTGAATATAGATGATTAGAATTGCTCAGGATATGGAGGAGGAGGCTGAATAGAAAATGCAAATTTAAGGGTACTTATCATGAATGTGGTACTTAGAGCTATCTGGAAGCAATACAGAGGGAAAAGGGAAAGAGATCATGAGTCTACCTCATGACATGGTGCCCTATAACTGGGGACTGAAAACCTGAAGCATGTCTTGAGCCTGCTTCTTGATGACAAATATCTCTTGTTGCCACTGTCTACCTATTTGGGTTGCCCAAAATCATTAGTTCCAAATTTTCCCACTGGTCAAGATACTCTATGACTTCAGAGTAGCCACTGACACTTCCTCACAGCTTATGCCCAAGTGGTTTTTTGGACAACCAAAAAACCCAGTATCTGGCTGCCCCAGTGGGGAGATCAGTTCAGGTCCCAGTCCTATCCAGTATGCCCTCTCACAGGTCCCCAGTCACAGGCAACCACTTTCACTCATGCCATAATTTCCCTGAGAATAACAGGAAAGACTCACCAAGGAGCTGGTGTAGGTGGGGTCTGAGGTATCATCCTGGAGGTAGCGTGAGAGGCCAAAGTCAGATACCTTGCACACCAGGTTACTGTTGACCAGAATGTTCCTCGCAGCTAGGTCCCGGTGAACGTAATTCATCTCGGACAGATACTTCATGCCAGCAGCGATGCCCCTGAGCATACCCACCAGCTGGATCACTGTGAACTGCCCGTCATTTTGCTGTGATAAGACATAAAGGGCATCGGGATCAAGACAGGCTCCAGTGGTCCCACAGGAGCCAAGGTGCCAAGACCTGCTGCTTGTTAGCCTCTGCTAATGCCAGGCATGCAGCTCACTGCAGCCCCTTTCTCCCCTCCCCCATCCTCATCTTCCCTTGAATGGTCCACTCTCTTCTTGCCAAGCCCTGTTGATTTCCTCTCCAAATTACATCTCAAACCCATCCACTCCTTTCCCTCTCCACTTCCACCATTCCAACCAAGTCAGCGTCATTCATCACCTGTAATAGCCTCTGGCGCCTGCCCCTCTCTACAATCCATTCTCTTCATGGCAGCCAGAGCCATCTTTTTAAGATATAAATCAGGCCATGTCACTCTCTGGCTTAAATTCTCTAATAGCCTCCCACTGCATTAAGGAAAAGCTCCAAACTCGATAGCATGCCTAGGAGACCCCATGGGACAAGCTACCATCTCACCTTAGGTCACTGGACCTCTTACTCCTGTGCTAAATGAAGTCACAGTGACCGACAACCTTTCAGTTCTTCCCATGCCACGCTCTTCCTGCCATAGAACCCTTATACATGCCACTCCCTACGTTTTCTCCCCACAATCCACACCTACTTGCCCTTCAGGTTTCTCTTAAACGTCTTTCCTCATAGAGGACTCCTTGTAACTACCCCTCTGGCAAATGTAATTAGCACTCTCTGACTGCTATCCTTCCGTGCATTCTTTTACTATTCTTAGCACATATGTTTTAATCTTTGTGTGTGTGTCTGTGTGTGTGCCTGTCTTTTCTACTTAATTCTAACCACTTTGAAGACAAGAATTCCATTTCTGTGGTCATCACAATACTATCAGTGCTGAAAATTTTAACAAAAAGGAGTAAAAACCTCAATAATACAACTTGAGTGAAAGATTGCTACATCTCTTTCTGTTTCCAAAATTAAAGATGGAAGAAAAGGGTAAAAACCTCAATAAAATAACTTGAATGAATGCTTGGTACATCTCTTCCTGTTTCCAAAAGTAAATGTTGAAGGCGCCTTCCTTGGGTGGTTTCAGAGCTGTCGCCCTTTCCATCAGGATAACCACACCTACCTCATGGAGACCAGAGCCATGGAAACTTAAAAAAAGGTCTGGCGCATGGGACTCTGCTAGCAAATGGGAGCTGCTGCTGCGCCTCCTCACACCAGCCTGCAGTGCTGCCCGCTGTCCCGTCACTGTTGGATTCACAGCTTCTTGTGTGGATGCCCTACCCTTGGTTGGACAGACTCTTCAACAAATAAATCTACGCCTTCCTCTTGCCACCACAAACCTCTTGGGTTCTGGCTTTGCACAAAGTGGCTAAATGTGCAGTCCCTGGGTCATACTGTCAAGAACATATTTTCCTATCTATTCCAAGTCTAGCTGCTCCCCAAATTTGTGGCCATGAGTTGTGTTCTGTAAGTACAGCATGGCCCAGACACTGGAATGCACTCATTGAAGGAGGCAGGACACCTTGGGTGTGGTCAGTTACTACTGACCACAGGCACTGGGCAAGTCAGCCACAATCTGTTGCAGCATCCTCATGCGAAAGGCAGAAAGTGTAACAGTGGGGGGCCCTCCCATTCACGGAGCACCTATTGATGTGAGATGTTACACAATATATTCATATATGTTATCTCAATATAAACAAGTGCAGGCATATCATTCACACATGTGGTTCTGGAGATATGTTTCTATGCAAAACTAACAAGGAGCCATAAAAGACTTGTTATAAACATACCCTGTTTGTTAGAGCAAACACTAACAATCAAGAAGCCTAACAGTGAATTGTTGACTCTGTTCCTCATGTAAGACTGCAAGCTGGATTCCTCTCCTGAAAGGCCATGCCCCAGATCAGTTGAAGGAGTGAAGGAAATGGATACTCCCATCTTCTTGTAGAGTCCCTGCCAGAGGGAGAGCCCCTAAACCTGCTGGATTTGACCCACTCCACACCCTGGGCTGCTCCTACCTCAAATCTTAACCACCTCCCACCTTCCCAGAATGCTTCCTCTGTAATGGTTTCTTCCAACCATCTCCCAAAGCAAGTGCAGAACTGTTTCTAGAAACTCTGCCTGGTTTTCAGCACATGTTGCCCATCTGTGAAAGCTGGATGTGCAGTGAGTGATGCGAATTCTCTCTCTCACTAATGAACTTCAATCAACACCTTCTCGAGAAGTTAGCCAGCCTCTCGCTAGCACCCTGTGTTTCTCCAAGTAAGTCTGTGGGGATTTGCCCCCTCCAAAAGATGTCACAGAACTTCTGTAGATTGCAAAAATATATCTCAGCTGCAAGTCTCACGGGTTGTTTATTTTCAATTCAGTTTGTTATTTCCTCTTCGCAAGTTTCCGTGAGAGTGTGAATAAAAATGAATGTCTCCCTAAAGAAGCTGACATTTTGGGGAGGGCACTGATGGTGGCTGTAAACAATTTTGCAAAGAGCCATGTTGAAAGCACATGGGGTAATGTGTGTATATCTTTTCATAGCCATCAAAGTCTTCTTAGACTTGTTTTATTATCTTATTTGTTTTAAAATTCAGTTTCTAGGGCCAACAGAGATAAGAAGTGGTTAAAAGTCTGGGCCCTGGAGTCAGACAGGTCCAGTTGCAGTCAGACCCTGCCAGACACTACCCTCATGAGCCTGGGCTGGTTATGTAACCTCCAGAGCAGAGATTTTCATATCTGTAACATAGAACCTCATGTCCGCTCTTCACTGGGTTTTGATGAGATCAACTGGGATAACATGAAAAGCTTCACCCAGTGCCCATGGATACTAAGATGACAATGACCACTCTACTATCAGTAAGGCCACAGTGTGCTCCAAGGCAGCTTTTACCTGTACCTCAAATGTACACGGTGAGAGGGACTGAGGATACCTGGGACCAGAGCTCTGGGTTCCTCAAGGCTTCCATGGTGTGGTGGAAGGCATCCTAGTGCCATTACCCTTGGAGAATCAGCCAACAGTAGATTATGAGCTCAACAGGTAACAGGCAGACATCTATAACAGCCCTACCCACCTGCCCAACTATAGCAGTGGATGATTAAGACTTCATGATACAGGTCTAAATTTTGGGTCAATTAATTAACAAATACTGATTTCTTCCATTACTTGATTTCTGAGTAGCAAGTCATACTTGATAGAATATATGTTGAGCCTTAAAAGTGGTCCTCTGCAGTAGGCAAGGCAGGGGAATATATATTTCATGACAAGATAATGGAGGTCCAGAAAGTTGAAATGGTCGATTTCAAATCACTGTGTGTGATTTTGAGTTATAACATGAATATAAATCCAGAATGGGAAATTGCTCCTGCACTGATATCTCATCTTGGACCAACTGATAATGGCTGCCTCGAATGCTATGTGGAGAAGAAGGTGGTGTATAAGCATGGCTGGAAGAAGGGGCATGACTGACTAGTGATGCTTTCTTATCTGGTCTTCTAACTCCTGTCCAGTACCTTGTCCACTGGAATTTATGGACTTCACAATGGGACCGTGCAGCACATTTTCCTTAGGGTCTTCAGGGGAACTGTAAATCACCATGGACAGGACCCTGTCTGTTGAGTCCATAATCTTGGTGAAACCTAACGATATAAACATATTGAGATTTTCTGACATACTTAGCTGCTATTTATGCTCAGTTCATCTGTACAACTCTCCAAGAAGAACTTCTGCAGATATGAACATCCACATACAAAGTAAGGAAGACAGAAAAATACCAACAACAAAGATTCCTCAGTGACTTTGGGAAGAACCTGGCTGCATACTGAGCACTTGGGAACAACAGCATAGAGGAAAAACACAGGCCTGGGTGAAGTGATTTAAACTTTCTTCTCTTCATGAAGTGCTTTTTGCTGAAATTGCTTTTCTGCAAATGCACTGAAGCCACTTGCTGACCCTTATATTAGACAGGAAGGATTTAGGTATTTCAACTTTCATTGACAAATCCACTTCAGGAAATGAAACCGTTATTTGATTTGTTTGAAGAGAATGAATCATAGATTTTTTTAAACTGAAAGAGAACTTTCAAGCTCATCTAGCTCAATGCCTTTAGTTTATAGATTGGAAAACTGAGTTAGCAGACTTGCTCCAGGCCACAGGGTGACTCATAGCAGAACCCAAGGCAGCACCTTGATCTTCAGGCTTCTAATCTGATATTCTCTGCCTGAAATCTGGGTTGTTATCTTCTAACTTCAGCCCATGGCTGAGCTTCCCTGGTAAGAATGGCCCTATCTGACATCACTAAGTGACATCCAAGACTCTTCTAGTTATGACCGTCTGTGAATGAGCCAGCAGCAACCACAAGGTTGTACTTTAGGAAAGAAGGCCTTATGGAACATGTCAGCCTTCTTAGCTGAGGCACAAGACATTAATCAGAACCTTGGAAATTGTTCCCAAGATTAGGCAAAAGCCCCAAATTGAACCCCTTGGATTTGAGTGGCAAGAAGCAAATATTAAATTATGGATACGGACGGTATGTGCCCATAGCTCAGTCATGGAAAAATACATGAAAAAAAAGAATACTTATGAACTACCTACTAAGTGTGTTTAAAGATCAATAGTGTTTTCATTCCTTTTGGAATATGAGAAGTTCTAAGTCCTGCAATGAGAGAGGAATGGTGAGAATCTATGTCTGATGTGCTGACTGTATTCCTGGTGCCCTGACATGGCTAGAGTTGTGGCCAAACTCCAAAGCTCCTACATCCAGGAGTTGGAGGAGAAAAAAACAGATACACAAATTGAGAACTAACCCATTTCCTTTCTCCTCTGAATGGTGATCCTAAAATTATCCTCCTTCCCAGAAGATGGACCCTGTAGAACTGAACTGATGACCTATTTTTTCAATTTTATCAAGCAGCAGATACATCAATTAGTGTTGCTATGCTCCAGGGTTCGGTGGTAAGGCTGAAATTAGATTTATAGATTACCTGCCTCCATGCAGTGTGAACAGTCAGAAACGCTTCATTTCTCCTCTGCTCCTGGCACTACCTGCTCTTGCTGGCCCCTTCTTGTCATATCCTCTCCCCTGTTTTCCTGGGCTTCTCCCTGGCCCCTTGCTTTTCTCCTGCTGCACACCAGACCTCACCATCATGAAAAACACTGGTGCCCAACGTGCCTCTGTGTCCTGGGTCATGTGTGGAAACCAGCCCCGGGAGGAGCTGCGGTATGTGATTTTGACTTCTTGCGGGCTCCAGAGATTGAATCTCCCTGTCCCCTGCATGTCCTGGGGTGAGAGCCTAATCGCAACCCCCAAATCATGCAGTGACTTTCCCTGAAGTACAGTCAGGTGACTGGCAGGAAATAAATGACTCCAGAAAGGGTCTTAAGGCTGGTCCAGAAAACACTGTTTCTTCTAACATTGCCTTATATTCACATTTATTTGATTGTCTTTGTGAGATCTTTGACCACAAATGGAGGCTCCTAGGAAAGCATCGATCATGCCTTCCTGTGATGTGGCTACAAGACTGAGATATCATGTATGCACAGGAGGACCATGAGATCTCTCCTGCCACTCCCTAATATTTTGTTTCAGGAATAATTGTGCACGATTTTCATTCAGCTAGCATTTACCAGGAGCTCATTATGCTAGGTACTCAGATTTCTAAATAAAAGTCTTAGTTAATACCCTCAAGCAGGCTGCGCCAGACAAAGTACATGCACTCTCTAATCTGCATCCGTTGTCCCCCATCCCTTTTCCCCAAAACAAAAGCTATTACTGCCTAAGTGACCCAGACTAGACAACAAACATGAGCTATCCTATAAAGGTAGCTTCAGTAGTGGCAAATGCAGCTTCCAGCTGAGTCCCCTAGCCTCCCTTTGACACTGCAGCCCTAAGCTTTGTTTCTGTGTCCTGGAGCCTCTGCGCAGCTGCTGGTAGATTACCAAATAGGCTGTGCTTTGGCTGCTGTACACACTATTCCATGATTCCATCCGTCTGCTGCCTGCTCCCCCACCTCTCAGAAAAATTCTTCATCCTTCAACATCAGAGAAACTCTCCCTCTTGTTTGACACCTTCCTTGGCTTCCCCAGGAAGATTTAAGTCCTTCTTTCTGATATCTCAGTACTCCACCCATGGAAACAAAAGATGTAACATAGGCAGGTAATAGCTAGAAGCTTTGGGCACTAAGGTCCTCAGGGCAGGTGCTAATCCGTGGCAGGTTGTATTCTATGAGATGGACATAACAAGATCTTCCACCTCTTAAGTATAAGAAGATACAGGGTTTCCGTCTTCCTGTCAAAACGTGGGGAATGTTTTCTCCCCTTGAATCTGGGCGTGCCTGTCCCTGTGGTGGGGATTATGCTATGTGACCTCTAAGGCTAGCTCACAAAGGCGAATCAGCTCTCACCTTGACCTTTTGGGATGCTTGTTCTTGGGACCGAGCTTACTCTAAAGAAGCCCAGGACACACAAAATGTGCTACCTGATATCATATTAACTGCTATTTAGACAAGTGAATGAGCCTTCAGATAATTCTGAGCCCCAGCACATAAGCTGCTCCAGCTGACTCCACAAGGGACAGAGATGTAATCCCCCTGCCAAAATCCCTGCCTCAGTTGCAGGTTCATGGACAAAATAAATTGTTGTTGTTGTGTTAAACCATTAAAGTCTTGGGATGATTTGTTACACAGCATTATAGTAATGTTTTAGCTTCCGGAGTGGGTTTGTCAAAGCAGTCACCCATTCATATTTGAATGACTGAGAAGGAATGGTCCTTTGATCAGCAGCCACAGTTATTGCTTGGTAGCTTTGGTGATGTGTGGAGCCTGCACCTAGGTATCACCCTTAAGTCCTGGCTCAGAAGGTTCCACCATTTCTTGGGTGCCACCCCTGGACCCTCTGCTCTCAGGTTCCCAACTATCCCCTCTGAGCCTCTTGGTCTAAGGCTCATCCTGCACCCCAGCAAAGGCTCAGGTTCCACTCCCCAGACCCCAGCACCTTGGCCATTCTCTGTCACTCCTCTGTATGGCTTTGTGATATCCTAAAGAAATGAAAATGGTTCCATCATGAGCCTGGCCTCATGGGGGCATGTTCTGATAAGGACTTTTTACAGGTCTTCCAACCAAAAGGCATTTAGCTGCTTCCCACCTCTGCTGCAGGTTGGTTGAGAGTCACATGCAGGGAAAAACTTCTGAGAACAGTCTTCCTTTTCCTTGCCCAGAAATGCTTCCTTGGAGGGAAGGTGGCCCAAGATTGAGAAAAGGGCAACTTATTTTATCTCTGAACTGCCAATGAAGAGAGCTGGCTGGAAGGGCAGCTGTGCTGGAGAAAGGCAGAGGCAGACACTGGCATCTGCATGAATCACACAGAGCTGTGAAGCCATCCAGAATCTCTTCAGCCTCTGTGATTCATGCAGATGCCGATGGCCATTGTTTGCCCTGCTCATTTTTTTCACCCAGCAGCATTTATTGAGCCTCCTCTATGCCATCCTTTCTGGGAGTTTACAAGTTCGTCTTTGTTTTCTCTTTATAGCCACAAATCTCTGCTGTTGTTGTTAATGTCTCCAACATCCACCCACATTTGACCAGTGGATTCTTGAATGGCAGGTTACCCTTGCAGGTTACTTCTCCCCAACCACTGTTGTTCTGCATCCAACAGTGCCAAGTTACATCATATATGCCCCACAGTTGCTCTTACCCTGAGGAAAGAATCCAAAGCACCATTCTCCATGAACTCTGTGATAATCATGACTGGCCGACTCTTGGTGACGACGCCCTCCAGGCGAATAATGTTGGGATGGTCAAACTGGCCCATGATGCTTGCCTCACTCAGAAAGTCCCGACGCTGCTTTTCTGAATACCCAGCCTTCAGGGTTTTGATGGCCACATAGATTTCCCTCTTGCCTGGCAGTTTCAAACGCCCCTTGTATACCTCTCCAAACTCTCCTGCAACCACAAGAATGCAATTAGTAACCTCTTCCCTCTCAATCTGTGCACCCATAAGGAGAAGCATCTTATCAGGAATAGTGTTGCTCAAGGTGGAATTGTGATTAAAGTGACAGAAATTGAAATGGTGTTCTGTCATTGTAACTAGGATTTCTTGGCTTAATCAGTTCATGCAAAACACAAAAGGAATACTAAAATACATTCCTTACGTCAGTTCTAAGAAATAGTTTAGTAACTAAAGAAGAATTTTCAGAATACTTATGAGTTTGTTTTCTCCACATTTATTTTTTCATACACGTCCCACTTGAATAATTGAAATGAAATAGTCAGCTTCACTTTAGCAGAATCATAATTCATTTTTATCAGAGCCTGGTGGAAGAATTTCCAGGGGATGGGGCATATGTTTGGATATTTTAGCCCTCTGAACAAGATGTATACTGTTTATGATCCTACGTTGCTATAAAAGCGCTGTATCTTGGGTTCTCCAGAGAGCAGACACCAACAAGTTAAGAAAAAAGAGGTTTATCTGGGAGCTGTGAAAGGGGAAGGAAGCAGGACTGGGCAGGGAGAGACTCTGATCACAGTGAAGATGTGCTGCATCTCAGCCAACCTAATTGAGATCTCCAAAGCAAAGAGCTCCTCTTCCAGAAGTAGCCAGGTCCTAACACTGCTGCCAGCTCCTAACATTGCCACCAGGCCCAGCATCTGGCCAGGGGCTGCCTGGAAGAGCTGGACCTCCATAGCAAAGCTAAAGTAGACCCCAGTGGTGCTGCAGCTGGAGGCTACCGGCTAACTGCACTCCTGGCAGCTGAACAGCAAGTTATTTCTCCCACTGAGTGCAAGATATACACCTCCATGGGTGCCACAGTATTTAAAAACTTTTGCAGTAAAATCACCAAAAGGAAAAACAATTCTGATGACACTATTTCATAGCTGCTTAAAAAAGTCTGCTGAATCCTGCTTAATGTGCTTTCAAAAGTTATTTCATGACTTCACTTGGCTTTGTAACTTCTAGTTCGTTCATGTGAAGCAGTTAAATATCTACTTGTAAGTGCATTGCTGAAATGTGTGTCAAAGGCCTGTCAGGAGGAAGAGGGTTTTCTGCTGGGAAAACTTCCTTTTTCACTTTCAGCTTCTGGAAGCAAATGATGGAGCAAACTGTGAGCAATCAGAAACATTACTGGCCACATGAGAAAGAAAAGTGAACAGTCTCTGTGAGTTAGATGGGAGTTCCTTTTGTTTTCTGCTGCAGAAAAGACTGGAAAGAAGCTGCACAAAAGGGCTTTATGCAAAATTGCCCCAGAGTCTACTGAACTTGACAGAACATGGAGTTGGAAAAGAGGCTGGCTTAAGCACCATTAGGAAGATTTCAAAGTAGACCTAATACTAAGATAGATATCATTTTCAACACTGGTTTTGACATATGCTGGTTTGGTGAATTGCTTGAGGTCAGACAGAAATTCTTTCACATTCGTAGCTTGCACATCCACCAGAGTGCCTGTTACGTGGCAGGTATGCCAATGAAAGATGGCACATCATATGCATTATTATTCATTTGGCGTTTGCCTTGTCCATTCTTGGGCTATAAATCTCTAAGGCTTTGTCACTACTTTATCCAAAATAAGTTGAATACAGTATGTAAAAGAATGTTCATGGCAGCAACATCTTCTATAGACAGATGCTGAATGACTGTACCAGGGAATGGTTGGAATATAGTCCATCCACTTCTGGAATCCCAGAAGCTGGGCTACTGAAGCTGATAGATGGCTGAAAGGTATTGACTTAAAATATATGCACATTCTATTTTGAAGTGAAGAAAAGAAGGAAGTTATAGAATGTGATATGCAGCATGTGCCCATATGGAATGTGTGTGTGTATGCAAAGGAAAAATTATGAAAACTCCAAATCAAATTTATTTTTAACTTCAAATTATTTTTAAAAATAGTTACACTAGAAGGATGGAGACGGTAGTGGGAAGTAGAGATTAGTAAACTTAATTTAGTTACTCTTATTTTGTTACAGTTGTTAAAATAAGCATTACTTTGGTAGTTATAAATGCTTAACATTTAAGGAAAAGTAGAGCAAGAGGGACCGATCAGATATAGGTATGTATATATGTGTATATATGCATGCATGCATGTGTATGTATGTATAAATGTGTATATGTGTACATGTATGCATGTCTGTGTGTGCACAAATGTATGTATTCTGTAAGTATGTGTATATGTGTCTGCATGATACATTTACCTAATAGATTTTTGATAACTTTGACTGGATGAATACAAATTGTATGTTTGATAAGTATACTAATTAAATAATATTATTATCTCTTCCTTGTTGCCATAATGAATTCTATTTTCCTTTAGGAAAAAGACATACTGTAGTAGAGAAATGAGGAAAAGGTATACTAATATTTCTTCCTGGAAGAGTTAGTACACAAATATTTACTTACTGACTACCTACTATGTGCTAGGCACTTTTCATGCCTTATCTCATTCAATCCCCATGATATTCCTACAACTTTGGTATTATTATGCCCATTTACCAATAAGGACATTAATAAGGAGGCACAAAGGAAACATGCCCCAAGATACACAGCTATGAATCAGAGCCAAAGCTGTGGTCCATGCCCATCTCTTTTCCTGCCATTCTACCTCTGGATAGGAAGTTTCAATCCAGAAACTGTCAGGCCCCAATTCCATAGGTCCACACAGTTCCTACATAGTGACTGTCACAGCAACTCGGTATCCAAGGAAGAGCAAAGCAGAGGCAGATGTCATTCATCTAAAGTTTCAGTCTAGGAGTCAGGCACAATCAGAATACTTAGGCATCAGAATTATTTGTACACAGCAGTGTATATAGAGTTTGGAAACCAATCTAGATGAATCTTTGTCCCCCACAACACACATACAAACACCCCAGTTGAGAAATGCTGTTCTCTGGCAGTGATTCTCAAAGTTGACAGCCTCCTGCCGGCACTGGAGCAGTCTTACAGAGCACAGGGGCCTGGGTCTCACCTGGAGATTCTCAGATTAATTGGTCTGAGTGCAGCCTGGGCATTGACATATTCAACAGCTGCCTGCAGGATTGGCTACATAATTTCCAGTGCCTGGTGCAAAATGAAAATGCAGAACTCCTTGTTCAAAAAATTATGAGGAACTTCAATACTGTGACAGTAGAGCATTAAAGTAAGCATACATCTTTCTGAACACGGGGCCTTTGCGGTCAGAGTGGTCACAGGCACGTGAAGCCAAGACTGGCTTCCTCAGTGATTTTGAGGTATAGTAAGGCTGAGAACTTCGCTGTCTAAGCCACCCAAGCATATTTCAAATGGATACTTAAAGTGTTTTATAAACTGCCTAAACCCCCTGAGTACTGGAAGTTTCTCTGAATACTTTTGAAAGCAGAGCTTGCATACTGCTTTCCACATGGTACAGGGCCTGGGACAGCATGGGCCCCATCAATATGAGGGGAAAGAAAGAAGAAAAGAACAGAGGAAAAACATGAAGATGTGGTTGCGAAAAGTGGTATCTCCACAGTACACTGTAGGTCAAATTACTTTTCTAATTGGCAAATGTTATTTCATCATTTGATCTTTGTGGCTGACTGGTTTTCAAATGTGGTTCTTCTAGTACTTTAGCTTTATATACCCTCTGCAGTATATATAAATTACAGTCTTTAAAAATTATGCAATAGAAGTATGCTCTCCTTGGCTAGGGTCAGGTGGGTTTTGTAGTCAGTGACTTTGGCGGTTATGGTGTCACTGTTCTCAGAAATCTGCTCTGCAGAGACAGTGCCATAAAGAACGGTGAATGTATAAAATTAGCTCCTTTCTTGTCCAGCAAAGAAAAGACCCCATATTCTCCAAGCCAGGAGGCTTTCAAAGTACCAACTGCAAAGGAAGTCACTTAATGCCTACACCTCATGGGGAGGCTGTGTTCGCTGGTGTAATTAGGGGCCTCTCAGTGCAGCTGGGAGGGAAACTCAGAAAGCGAGTAGAAGAGGAGGCCCTCTGCCTACCTCAAACCATATCTAAGTCAGCTGACCTCAGCTGGGCTCTTCATTTCTCCAGGACTCAGCTCTCTCATCACTACACACACACACACACACACACACACACACACACACACACACACACACACAAATGAAGTGAAAATTCTTTCATCTTCCTAACTGGGTGTTGAGATGAGTATATGAGATAATATTTTGTAAATGACAAACTGATCCAAGACACACGTGGGTGGTGATTTAAAAAAGACAAAACAGCGAGAGGTAGTGTGGAGTATGCTTAATGGAAGAGGTAAGAGAAGGAAAGTAGGTTTCTGCAGCCTCGAGACACTTAAAAGTACCTGATCCAAGATATTCACCAGAGCCTTTTGCCAAGGGCGGTGTGGATGGAAGGTCCTCTGGGTAAATTCAGGACGCTGAAGTCCGGGGTCTCCTACACGTACGCCTCCATAGCCTCATGGGGAAGTGGGAGCCAATGGACGTATTGTCATTACTGATAACAAACAGAACCAACGACTGCTGTCACCTGTAATTTTTGACTTTAGATTCATGTACTATCTTCAAGAAGCTATGTCTGCTTTTTGGAAATTTTACTATTGAGGCCAGAACATGAGATTTATGCTTCCTTGATTTGCTATGATCTGAACTTTTAAAAACTTTCCTTTTATATGAGCACCATACTGTGGCCATATCTTCTTTAATTTTTTAAAATAAAAATGCATAATATCTAAAAATAATTTCAACAAATCAAGTATTAATATTATATTGAAAACAGATGCTTATAAGAAATGATTCTGCTGGATTGCAGTTGTGGTTGATTCTGTTCATGGAGATTCCTACCAACAGTAAATGCAGCCAGTCTAATTTTGGTCTGGTTGGACTTCAGCACACATCTTTGCAACTCCCATGAGTCCTCTCCCATGGCCAAAAGGCATTTGGTTATGAGAAGCTCCAGTGTCATGTCAAGCCAGTGCTGGGCCAATGGCACTCAGCAATGGTTCTCAAAGTATGGTTCCTATCCATCAGCACCATCTAGGAACTTGTTAGAAAATGTAGGTTCCTGCACCCCACTAGCCCTGCTGGATCAGAAGCTTCATAAGTAGGTAGAGCCCTGTGATCCGGGTTTTAATATAATACTTTCAGGTGATTCTGAGGCCTCGCTCAAGTTTGAGAACCACTGCCCTCAAGGCTGTCAGCTGAGGGTAATGTAGCCAGTTCATATGCATGTCCTCCAACACAGCTGCAGAAATTATTCCCTACAAGTTTCAGCTCCTTGCCAAAACCTCTTTCCTACCTTCCTTGACAAAATGAGGAAGAGAGAAAGAGTGGTTCAGCAGCATTAAATGCCTCAATTACTATATATAAAATCAGAAGGGAATTTTCAATTTTTGAAAATGAAATATCCAACCTGCCAGCAGGTATTTCAGGCAGTAGCTATTGCCTATGTGCAGCATGAATCTACACATATAATTTTGCTCTTTTTTTTTTTAAAGCAGCATTTTGAATTCACAAACTGCTTTGGGGGGAAAAAAGGAAGGCAGAGCTTCTAGTTACTAATTCCAGCTTTGCCAGATATGGAACTTTTAAAGAATAAATTTAAACTAGGTTTTAAAGAATGATTTCAAGCAAGTTTGAACACTCTAGTCTATAAAAGATAAGTAGGTTACGGCTAAACCAGTGATCATAGGACCATGGCACACATTCTACCATATCCTGACCCTGCACAGAAATCACAGACATTACTAATCGATCATGGCCATCTTCAGCCTTGCAGCAGAATTCTTCAGATGTTCATCACCAACTGAGGCTACTGAAGCAGGCACATGAGGTAGAATCTGTTTGATACACATGGTGCCCACAATACCTAATATCGAGATGGTGAGGACAAAATTAATTTCTTTTTTCTTGTAGTTCTTTGAGGTTGTTAAACAACTGCATACCTATGTATTACAGAGGTGAATATACATATAATATATGTAAATACACACATGTATATGTATATGTATATATATATATATATATATATATACGATCTTATATTCGTAACACATAATTAAAAAGACAACATATTTTGGTTCTCCTTGTCCTTCTTTAGGCAAAGAACTAGTCACATCTAGGAGAACCAGAAATGGGATCAGCGTATTCTAGATGAATGTGCTCCCTCTAGGGAATGCTAGGTGGTCTTTATAGCACTACCGTATGGGAATAATGAGTTCTAAGGCAGTATCATAATTCCCAGCAAAGAGGCTTGGTAATTCCAAACAGCTACATAAAGTTTACCATCAGAAGGAATGACTGTTTAGCTGCTCTTTTCTATAGCATCTAAAGCAGCAAGTGTAGGGGTTACATTCACAAGGTCCAGATCAGCTGTATCCAGGTTTAAATTCTAGTTGTGTCGTTACCTCAGCTGGCAGCACAGCCTTCAGCAAGCTATCCTATGAGAGTTGATTTTCTCATCAGTTAAACACACATGTACATGCACACATACATGCACACACACACACGCACACACACACACACACACACACACACACACACACAGAGAAACATAAGCTCTAACTCACAGGACTATTAGGAGGATTAAATGAGGTAATGCTTGTGAAGTATGGAGGGTGATACCAGACACACAGTGAGTGTTCAGTACATGCTAGCCACTTTAATTATAATTTCTAGAGACCTTCACATCATGGCTTGTTCTTCTGGAAACCTTTCCTGCTGCCCTCATGCTGCCTATGTACACTCTGGAAATTCAGGCTGGCAGGCAACCTTTCTGCCAAATCATCCCCAAAGAAATGCATCCTCTATTCTAAAGAGAGGCATCCTGGGCCTTTGCTAGTCTCACTTGGTGACCCTATTCCCATCTGTACTTAGTACACATTCCCGCATTCCACCTGTCTGCACCCAGCCCTCTCTCTGCAAGTCTCCTTGTCCCTCATGATCAGCCATGGTAGAAATGCTGAACTGACAGCTGCTAGAATCAGAGAAGAAAATATATTCCTAATTAAGCTACTGGGCTGGCATTTCATCTCTTGGATATTGCCTTCCTGTGACATCTCTACCTTTCAACATTTTCATGCCCTGGAAAGTCATGCTCATGCTGCACCATACAGGTTATAAAGGCTGCACACTGCACAACATGAATACTATTCATGGTGTAGAGACCAATCACACATAGACCAGCAGCCCTGGTTTATTCTCTGGGTAATTCTACTGATCCAACTGATCAAAACTAAGCGATGCATCAGAACTGACCTCTGAGGTGACTTCTATTAGACCCATGGTAACAACAAACTCATAATCTCTAAAGATACCAAGTGATCTGTTTGCCTCTCTACAAAGACTTCGATTGACCCTATTATCTGGAAGGCAAGGAGGAAAGGTTGGCTTTCCTTCACTCCACTGTGCCACTTTCAGTGCACCAAATGATTCATGATCTCACTCCATCTCTTCAGTCTCCTGTCCTTCTCCAAACTCTATCTAGTTCTCCAAATTTTTATCCTCGCTGTATTTTTTCCTAAGTACCTACTTTTATCACATATACAACAAATATTTAATTGAGCAGCTAAGTGCCACACACTAGGCCAGGTCCCAGACTGACAAAAACGTGTGTTCTCTCACTGCCATGGATCTTTGAGCATCATAAGGAAAGACAGACATTAAATAATTAACAATGATTAATTACTCAGTTTTCTTGGGTGGTATCATAGCTGGCTCATAATTATTATATTTCTACTCATTTGTTCAACATCTTCAACAAGTTTAGGAGAAATGCTGGCAGTTAATGCAATTCTTCAGTCTCATAGTTCTCCGATTTTACTTCATTAGCCTTTACACACACAACTGTCCCTCCCCACACTCTGTGTGCCAGGACGCCTTTGTCTGATATGCTCATTTCTAACCATAACCTCCAAGCCTCCTCTCCCCACCACCAATCCCCAGCATCACCAATCTCCAAGCCCACTACTTTATTCACCATGTTGGAAACACCCAGTTTGGACATGAAGTTACTTCAGTGCAGCCTGCCCTTGCACCCTTAATCCCACTTAGAACCAGCTGTCTCAAAGCCTTTCTCTACATCCAAAGGAAGCTCCATAATTGTTTTCTAGGCTCCCAAGCACACCCCCATCCTCTGCCCTCAACCTCTACCAGTTTGATCCAAACATAGCATTTATCAGATTCAGCTCCCTGAACCTCATCCTGTCACCCACCCTACTCAGAAACCTATTTTCCATAGGATGAAGTCTGTATCACAGCCTCTTGCTCTCCAGACTCACCCACAGGAAGGCCTCCCCAGAAACCTTCTTTTCTCCTCTCTCCCAGCCCATTCAAGCTGGCATGTCCTCACAGACAACTCAGGTCCCTCTGCCCCAAGTCCTTCCTTGCCCTCAAGCCTCTCACCCCGCCTCCAGGGCTGTATGCCCCCTGTCCTTCTGAGCTCCCAGTCTCTCTCCTCCACTCATTGAGTGGCACTGTGTGTCTGTACTGGACCATAATCCTTGTACCTACTAACTTTCCAAAAAACAAAGAAGTAATGAAAGAAAGAAAGAAACACATACCCATGATTTGTGGCATTTGCCAATTCCAATGATGCAAATACTCCTGTCACAGTTGACATCAGGCTACCAACATGTCACTGAACACAGGCTGGACAGAGATGCACATACTTGGTGCTTGTGAACTACCTTAGCACAGACTGGCTTCTCCATGTTCTGCTGGAAGGCTATGGTCATTTTCCTCCTTAATTTATTTCCTTCTCTTCTTCTGTCACTATCTCATTCTTTCTAATGTGTTTCATAAAAATTTCCTTTTCTACTAGTTTTCATCCTTGAAAGTTCAGGCTAAATGTCATCTTTGTAGAGGCCTTCTGATCCTCCAGCCCCAGCCAGAACAAGGATATGAACACTGGACTGTGCTGGCCCTGCTCTTTGTATTTGTGTGCATGGGGGATGGTAGAAATGATACGCTCTTACTGGCCTGCCCATTTCCCACTAAGACTGTCAGACCTTGGATGGAGAGAGCTCCACACCAGTATTCAGGAAGTACTCAGCAAAAGCTTATTGAGGAAAGAAGGAAAGAAAGGAAGGAGAAAAGGAAGACGAAGTGAAAAGTAGAAGGCAAGGAGGGAGGAAGGAAGGAAGGAAGGAAAGAAAGAAGGAAAGAAAAAAGGAAGGAAGGAAGGAAAAATGACTTCTGATGCTTGTTTTCATTCTTTTTTAACCATAATGCAATCAAATTTTTGCTCCCCCCTCCAAATCTTCCTTCTCCAAATCTTCCATGTGGCTAAAAAAAGAAGCATTGCCAATTATGTCGCATAAATCTTACCTTGGAAAAAATGTTTTTATTTGACCTTCACACCAGCTTTTTGAGCACAGTGTGGAGCCAGTCTCAGTAAGGCAGGGTGAATGGGAAGGGAGAGTGATGACAGAGAGAAAAGGAACTGGAGAAAGATTAATTCCAGCTAGGAATGTCCTATGTTAAAGTTGCATCCGGTTATGGGCAGTGAGTTAGAATCCACAGGGATTAGACCTGGGATGGTTTTGGATCACAAGGAGATGGGATTCTGGTAGAGGGTGATCAGCAGTAACCAGGCAGAGGTCTTTACACCATGCTGCTGGGAGCCATATAAATTGCTAAATGCGTCTCTCCTAGTGACCATGTGAGCCATGGAGGGGACAGCACCTCCTCCCAGCAGAATACACAAAGAAAGCAGTGCTGACAAATGCTGTATGCAAATGGAAGGTGAAGATGGAGCAGGACCATCAATTGTCCCTTTATGGGCACCCAGCTGTTGGTGAGCTCACCCCAAATTGTAACTGCCTGGCAGGGTCATAAAGTAAGAAGGCTTTTTACTCCTCCCCCGATAAAGGCAGGAGGTGGGGGTGATGTGTGCTTTCTAGGATGAAATGCGGTCCAGAACACATCACTCTAAGCACACAACATAAATAACAACATTAAAATCACGAGCGCCATTACCACAAGCCATAACAACAATTAATAACGTGGGCAAATAGAGTGCAGGACTGAAAGTCCTCCTTCCCAACACTCTTTCAAGTTTACTGGAGAAATCTGAGCCCCTAAGAGTAATCCAATTTATCTGGTACCCAGCCTTCCAAGGCATGACCCTTAAATATGTCAACATCTAAAGAGGAGGAGAAAATTATCTGCCCAGAAGTGGAAGTCGTGGTTCTGTAACATATTTAATGACAGTCTGGGAAGTATATGTAGGGTCTCGTGGATCAGAGTCTGGCTGGCTGGCTGGAACTCCTGAGTGGTTGGTGTTGGCAGTGTGTGCTGTGATAGGGAGATTCCCAGAGCCCATCCCAGTGATGCCGAAAGAGGACAAAGCTCTTCAAGAGGGAAAGCAGAGCTTAAAAATGGTGGGCTAATGGGGAAGGCTTTCAAATGCAACTTCCAATTTCACAGATGGCTTTTTGACCCCTCAGTGCATTAAGAGAGGCACTGAGTGGAAGGATGGTGACACTCCCCCTAAAGATAATATATGAAGTGGTTTTCTGTAAGTCTTGACTAAACATTTTATTTTAAAATATTATTGTGAGATGCTACTCCGTGACTCTCTAAATAGTGATATAAATAACACACTTTAGACCTAGGATCAGAAAAGAAGATGCCGTCTTCACAGAATATTGGTGAAGAGACCTTGGACAATGACTAATAAGAACTGAGGAGAAAAAGAAAAAGGATGTTGTAGAAAACAGTACATAACCTTTAAAAAGATTCATAAGAGGCAGTAAAGTGATTGTAAAGTAATAATATTGGGGGATATTTTATTTCATTTACATTAATAAGGCTGAGTCCATTACTAAAATTACTCAACCACCAATCCATTAAGGAAAGATGACAGTTCCAGATGAGACTTTAGGTATGATTTTCTGGGAACATATCAGCAGTTAGATCTATGCTGGGCTGGATTTCTGTTCCGATGTATGGTCTAGATTCAGATGCACATGCTTAGAAAGAGGAGAACTGAAAATATGGCAAGAAATCTTGATCCGAAGCCATTGAGGTATCATTGTCAGTGAGTGGGATAGGAGAGCCAGCTTCTATTTTTTTTTTTTTTAAGTCATCTTGACCAGGAACCCTATATCTCTCTCCTTATCTGCACTTCATGGCCCAATTCCAGAACTATTCCTGAAACTTTTAAAACTACAGCTGACTTCTCTGCAACGCCTGCCAAGCTTGGCAACTATGATCAAGGTTGCCAAAAGTCTCTGATGCCCTCACTCTGTACTACACACACATTGTAGATGGTTCAGATTCATCTTCGGAGGAGAAGGAAGGTGGAAGCTTTCTTCCCAACGGAATGATTTTTGATGCCGAAAGAGAACGCTGGAGTGGTGGGAAGACCTTTGAACACCAAGAAGACAGAGACGAGGGGAGGAGAGAGGCATACCTGCTCCGATGACCTCTTCAATTTTCACAAAAGATACATCAATCTCCTTGGCAAACTCCCGGACAGCTTCGTTGGGGTCCTCATAAGTGAAGGGGTCAATGTAGATCTTCATCCCTGGGGAGCCTTATTGGAGGAGATAAGCAGGGTTAACATCTCACAGAGGACAGAGTTGCCATTAAGTACTGCTGGTGTCCCCTGCCCTAGGGGTGTTCCCGGGAGGGACCCTCTTATACATCAAGCTGCAGCCTTCCTCTTGCCCTGCCTTGTCTTGCTGGGCACCCCTACTTCCCTTCCCTCCAGGCCACTTCAGCCTGGTTCTCTGCCCTCTACTTCTCCTCCATATTTCCTTCCTTTTCTGAGTGCTTCATGAAATGTGGAACAGATTACTTATAAATGACAGATCGGGACCAGTTCCCACATGGGGTGCTCACAGAAGGCGAAGAAGCAGATTGATGCCAACCAAAAGCATTAGCAGAACAGTGGTGGTGAAATGGAAGGGTAGATATCAATATTTATCAACTTGATAACTTTCCTGAATGGAGGCCGCTGTTAAGGTTGTAACTGACGGCCATGGTCCAGGACCATGAGAAGGGATGAGGACAGATTTTTAAAAAGAAAGAAATTGCTGCTAGAAAACCCTCAAGACAGAAGTGGCAAGACAGTGCCCCAAAAGAGAAAATGTGAAGAGAAAAGCTTAAAAAATACTAACAGAAAAAAGATCAAAATCTACATTGAAAAAAATGAGGTGAAATGAAAGAAAAATGGTAATTGAACCCCCATGCCTTCAGACACACTGAAGTATGAAAAGCAAATAAAATGGTAGATGAGAAATACACGAAGGAATATAGACCTTGTCAGTGATGTATACAGTGGCAAGATAGATAGGCGTGCTTGGGGACAAAATAGAGAATTGGCACTGCAGAAAAAATACATTCAAAAAGGGACAAAAAAGGTAAATGGAACCCAAGAAGCAAATGGATTCATTCACAATATAATTTTTCAACAAGTTTGATGTGACATTATGTGAAGTACCGAAATTGTTTTCATGGTGGTGGGCTGGGGGAAATGTGGGGACTCTGAAAGCAAAGGACAAAGGCTAGTGTCACATCCTTCTGAAGGGCAGATTTCTCTGCCAGCTGCTGCTGTGTCACCCATGTAGAAGTCAGATCAGCAGGGGCAGGAGGGTCTGAAAAAGCCACCCTGCTCCATGTGCAGTGGCTGAGAGCCCAGGCTGAGACTGGACTTCAGATTCCATCTCAACACCACACTCACCCCTGCTCCACCCTGCAGCTTCTGCGCTGGCTTCTCCCCACCCTCCACACATGCTCTAGTTCTAACATTTTCCACCTCCCAATTTCTGGTGCTCTCCTAAACTAACGTTGCCTCGGTCACCTTGTCGGGCAAGGACTAGAAATGCTAAACTAGAGTATAATCCAGAGGAGGAAGGAAGACACAGCAAAGAATTAAGAGCAAATTTTTTTTTAAAAGCCAGTGAACCAAGTATCTTGCTCAGAAACATGGCTTTTTCTAGAAGATGAGTACTGAGTTATTCCCAGTCATTAAATTAAATCACTCCTGGCATGCTGGGTATTGGTTTTAGGGTGGTGTTATGGTTTGTGTCTAGATGTCCCCTCAAAGCCTCATGCAGTCATGGAGGCGGGTTTTTAGAGTTTATGACTGATTCATGGTCTAATGATGGGATTATGGGCGTGAGTGCTACACCCATCCTGGGGCAGGTAGCCTGCACGTAATATAAGGGAGGGAAAGAGGCTTCCTCTCTCTCTTGCACTCGCACTCCTCCCTTTTGCTCTTGCTTGTTTTTGCTGCCTTCCGCCACCATGAACTGTTGCCCTCTGTCATGTGCCACTCTGCCTTGCAGCCAGCTGATTATGGACTGAAACCTCCACAAACTGTAAGCTAAATAAACCTTTCCTTCCTTAATTTTGGGCACTGGGTATTTTGTCTCAGCAACGAGAGAAAAGTAACCAAGACAGGTGGTTAACACATTTTAGAATGCTCCTGGGAAACTTTGAGATGACACTGACTGTGGAATGCAACAATTAAAATTTGGATAAAGCAAATAGAAATATCCTTACCCTTATCTAGAATGTTCTACTCCCTAAGGAGTGGGTATGGGGGTATGTGGTGGGGGTGACACAGAGAGAGAGAGAGAGATTATCATTGGACAAAAGACAAAATAGAGATGGGACATCATTTCTTTCTTACTTGTTATACAGAACAAGTGAAGAGCAAGAAAGAGTGGAGCCAGACTGATAGTGTGTCAGAAACCCATATGTCATTTCCAGGCTTCCCTGGATTCACTTTGGGTTCCTAGAAACAACCCTTGAGGCAAGTGGTTTCTCTGGGAGGCAATCCTAAGAGGTGCCCAGGGGAGAAGTGAATTAAGATAGGGAAAGGCATGCAGCATGCATGAGGTATGTTCTTAAGCCACTGGCCATGGTGGGTCACTGAAACAGGCCGAGAAACGAGAGAGCCCTGCAGGTGCTTGCAAGTTTCAGAGTTGGCCCATCTTAAGGTAAAGGAGCTGAGGCATTTCCACACCTATTCTCATCAGTCATTGTTTAGGGGCTGCTTGGCCTGCAGTGCAAGTGGGCTGAAGGCTCTGAGGCCAGAGAAAGTACTCAGGCAGAGACACACAGATGCTGCGGGTGGAAGCCAGCCAATGTGCACTGGAGAGGTGCCAGAGGTAGACAAGGCAACAGACACACGCAAAATGTGAAGGGGACAGTGGGTCAGTGTAATAAGCTGTGACTTTTGCAAATTCTGTGCAGCATGAGAGGAGGTAAAGGCCCAGATGTTGGGGCCAACAGGTAAAGTCAGAACCCCACGCTGTCTACTAGCCTTGCATAGCTGTCCTCTTAGCAGTTTTTTCCACTGCCAATAGAGGAAAAAACACCTCCCTCCTAGAGTGGCTGTGAAAGTAAAGACCCCATTGCAAGTGGCAGGCCCAGCACAGTGCCTGATGTAGGGAGAGAACTCCTCGACTAATAGATTCATTACCATTATCAGAAAATTGTTCTAGAAAGTGTTTGGGGAGGTAGGAAGGGGAAGCAAGACCAGGCAGGCAGTGGGGGATGTAAGCCACTTAGCGTTATATTAGTTACTTTAAAGTTATTTTAGATCAAAGGCTTTTAAAGATGTATGCTAAGCTGTCCTACAGGAGCTCTTCCATGGAAACTAATTAAACAATCTAGAATGTGCTGCAATGAATGGTTTGCAAGTAAAGACATATACAAGGATGAATGGGAAAGGATTATGAGTTAATGAACTTTACGGATATTGGCCCCAGCCAGTTTGGGGAAGGAGTTATTCCCAGAAGGGAGAGGCCTCACCTCTTGATGGCACCTTTATTGTTTAGGCCCATAATATGCGAGTAAGTGCACCCACATGGGAGAAAGTTTGTATTACCACGACAGAGGTAGTTTACTCTCAAAGAGAGGTCTGCTGCTTTGCTGGCTTGTAGAATGAAGGGGAGTGTGTGTGTGTGTGTGTGTGTGTGTGTGTGTGTGTGTGATGTCAGACATGGCTGCTGTTTTCAGGCCAGAAGCTTTGGTTATTATTAAGGCCTTCACCAGAATCCAAGGATGCAGGCTAGAGCCCAGGAGTGGTGGTGCAATACAATGTCCATTTAGAATGAGCATCCTAATTACTGCATCTCTGCAACACTTTGGATCAGTACTTATTTTCTTTGAACTGAAGAAAGCACTGTCATACTGAGGAAGGGAAACTGAAAAGTGAAATAAAGGTCTAGCACACAGTCCAAGCTATTTCCTCTAAGTATGGTCTGATAGGGTCGATGGAAGAGATGGACCTGGCCCAGTTCCTCTGGCTGAAGGCAGCAGTCTATGTGTTCTAAATCGGGGGAGCAATTCGGCTGAGCACATGCATGTAACAGCTCTCCCTTCATCCACCTCATCTAGGAATGGCACATCTCCCCAGACCGATCTCCTGCAGTACAGCGAGGCTCTCTCAAGCCCCAGAAGATGATGAGAGAAAAAAAAAATGCCTTTAGCTAGGCAGAACAGGTCATTTGTCTTCTGGTTCATTTTGTGTTTTTGTATAAATCCTGCATCAGCCTGTTCCTGCTTCCACTTGCCAGTGAACAGTTTTTAATTATCAGGAAAATGGTATTTAGTGCAATGAATCACCAGACAGTGAACAAGGAATTCGAGTCAGCTGCAGAGTCAGGCACAGCAAAACACTGGGAAATGGAGCTCAGAAAACACTCTCAGACTGTGAGAGTGGGGAAAATATTACTAGTGGCAGTAATAATAACATCAGATGCAATCTATCCCTATAAGGCAAGGCATTTTATAAAATAATCTATACCATGGTTCACATTATTATTATCAGTATTACTTTCATTATTATTAGTATTGTTAGCATATTTATAATATTTCAGAGTTTCATTTTTATCATAGATTACATATCTTTGGTAAAGAAATGTTATGTATGGAATTAAACTGATTGTTAGTGGCCTGAGAAAAAAAAAAGCATTCAATTGTATGATCTTCTAGTTTACTAATTTCTATTAAAGATCTAATTTGTGGACATATTTCTTTTGTGAGCTCAAAACTCACTTATGCTATGGCTGGCTCATAGCCAGGATTGCCTAAAGCCTTACAGGACCAGAGTTCCCAGGGAACTGACAAATCTTAAACATTAACCAAGGCTTTAAATATATAGATCTGGGGAGAAATGACTTAACCACTATCTACAGCCTTCTTGCATAACACAGAGCAGTTCTGGAAGCAGAAAAAAACTCATGGCCACTGTCTCAGGGCCTCCATCAGTAGATCAGGTTGCCCTCAAACAGGGAAGTGGCTTGGATGAGCTCTGGGAATACCAAAGTCATACATGGAAGATTTCAAAAGTGAGTGGTGAGATCATTTACAAGTGCCAGAGATTCAGGGAAGAGCAGAAGGGCTGGGAAAGGGCCAGTTCTAAACAGTCAGTGATATTTGGGGACTAAAAGCAGAAGGGAAAACACTGGCTGCTCCTCTGCAGGCCTCTTGTACATTCAGAAAGTGCAAAATCAGTAACATGGACATGCGTGGTCAGTGGAGACTACAGCTGAAGAACCTTCATCCACGAAGCAGCTTCAGGGATGCCAGGAGGAGCTAGGCAGCTTCCAGATGGTGGAAGATTTCTAGAATCCCACAATCTGGCTTCAGAGAATGATCATTTTACATTAGTTTAAGTCATTACGTCTTTGTGTCCCAGGAGGTTTGGAAAGAGTCATGGGAAAGGGGGAGAAAGCATAACTCCTTATACTTCATTCTGGATCTGAGGCAGACTTTGTCATCTTTGTGACTCATCTAATTTGATCCAGATATCTAAGCACAAGAAGGGAGCTGTTTAAGGACCTGCACATGAAATCCAGTCTTCCTCCGATCCTTTGCCTCAGTATGTTGACATCCTTCTTTCTTCTCAGGTCTGACTAGGTGCCCAACCAGCACAGTGATACTGACTATGGGAGCTACAGGAAAACAAAACTCATGAAACTCTTTGGGTGACCAAGATGTGAAATAACCAGAGAAGAGTGCTGGATGATCTGGAGTCAGGTGCTCACACCTGGAAGTGGTTGCAAATGCTACAGACACTAGAGAAGGAAGAAGGCTGTGTAGGCCTGTCTGCAAGATCAGAATCCTAGACTGAAGAGTGTATCAGAAAGTGGAAAAGTGTCCCTTGCTCTTGGGTAAGAAGAACCCATATAGTGAAAATGGCCATACTCCCAAAACTGTTATACAGATTTAATGCAATTCCGATCAAAATTCCAATAGCATATCTCACAGAATTAGAGAAAACAATCCTAAAACTCATTTGGAACCAGAAGAGACCTACAATAGCAAAGGCAATTATGGGCAACAAAGGTAAGGCCAGGGGCACCATAATCCCTGACTTGAAATTATACTATAAAGCTACTGTTATAAAAACAGCATAGTACTGGCAAAAAAACAAAACAAAACAAAAAACAAAACAAAACAAAAAAAAACAGATCTGAAGATCAGTGCAACAGATTAGAAGATGCAGAAACAACTTCAGACATACTAAGCCACCTTATCTTTGACAAAGGTGCCAAACACCTTCACTGGAAGAAAGATAGCCTCTTTAATAAGTGATGCTGGAAAAACTGGCTCTGCACATTCCGAGGATTAAAATTGGACCCATATCTTTCACCACGCACTAAACTAAATTTGAAATGGATCAAAGATCTAAATATTAAAACAGAAACATTAAATCTGCTGGAAGACAGAATAGTTAAAACTCTTGAAGACATTGGTGTAGGCAAAAACTGTATGAATAAAACCCTGATTGCCCAGGGACTATCACAAAGAATCAACTACTGGGATCTCATCTTATTAAAAAGCTTTTGCACAGCATGAGAAACCACCAACAGAGTGAAGAGACAACCCACAATGTAGGAAAAAATGTTTGCCAGCTGTTCCTCAGACAAAGGATTACTATCAAGAACATAGAAAGAACTGAAAAAATCAGACCTCCCAAATTTAAAGACCCACTCCAAAAATGGGCATGTGAAATGAATACATGCTTCTCAGATGAAGAAATACAAACAGCAAATAAATACATGAAAAAATGTTCAACATCATTGGTCATTTGAGAAATGCAAATTAAAACAACACTGAGATTCCACCTCACCCCAGAAAGAATGGCTATTATTGGGAAATCAACCAATAACTAATGCTGGAGGGGCTGTGGAGAAAAGGAACCCTTCTCCACTGTTGGTGGGAGTGTAGACTGGTACAACCACCATTGAAATCAGTGTGGAGATTCCTCAAAAAACTAGGATTAGAGGTGCCATTTGACCCAGCTATTATTACCCTTCTGGGTATCTTCCCAGAAGAATTAAAAATATTATATCACAGCGATATATGTGCACCCATGGTTATAGCAGCACAATTTGTAATAGCTAGATCTTGGAAACAATGCAAATGCCCATCAACCGAGGAATAGATAAAAAGATGTGGTCTTTTTATACAATGGAGTACTACTCAGCCATAAAGAAGGATAAACTGGAGACTTTTATAGGTAAGTGGACGCAACTTGAGACCATACTCATAAGTGAAATAAACCAGACACACATGTGCAAAGATCATATTGTCTCCCTAGTGTGAGAAGCTGAAAGAGTAAATAAGATCCAAAATGAACAATAGATATCGTGAAAGAGGAAGAAACTTCAAAAGGAAAGAGAAACTGGGATGGGGAATGAAGAAAGAAGGAAGGGAAAAGCAAAAAAAAATATATATATATATATTATATATATATATATATATAAGACAGTTAAGATAGTTACACTACTAATTTCTCTTAATTCATTGAAAAGAAAGTTTTGTGCTAATATTGTTTGGACAATTAAATGCCAATATTTTGTACTCTGAGTAACTAGTTTGGATATAGCAATATGCAATGTATTAACCATTGTTACCCTACTATTATCTTGTTTTGAATTTTTTTCTCTGTAAAATAAAAAAAAAAATCAGAATCCTAGAAACACCAGGATTTGGGTTGAAATTGGAAGTAAGATGCACAAGAATCTGCAAGGCAGATAAGATTGGAGTGTTCTGAGGCATGGGGCAGAGGCTTGGCATTACATGGCTGGGGAGAGTGAGAACGGGGGCATGCAGTGGAACAATATCTTTACACTAGTATTCGAGGGCATTTTTACCAATTAGGATTGATGCCACTGGACACATAGAGATGACAGCTCTTCCATCAGCAGGGGAGAACACGTACAGAGAACAAGGCATTGGGGAGCTCATTTTAGTGCAGATTGTAGTATTCATATGTGTTTTTGTAGGGAAGGTGCTCTAGGTTGGAAAAATGGCTAACAAGTTGTTGCAATAATTAATTAAAGGTATATGATAACAGTTCGTAAGAGTGCTGCAATGAGAACAGCAGAAGAGGCAGGAGAAAATGCCCTTCTACCATGTTGTTTCCAACTTAGAGCCAGTCTACCATGGACTGAAATGTCTGAAACTGTGAGCCAAATAAATGATTTCGTTCTTTAATTTGTGGATGTCAAGTATTTGGTTCCAGCAATAGGAAAGCTGACTAATGCAAACCATGTGTTGCTATTAACCAGGTAATCGATTTTTGGAAGGAAACTCTATTGTCAGGAGAGCCGACTCTTCCTACCTCTAATGGCCACAACCGAGACAAAAGGGTGGCTCTCTTTCCAGGAAAGAGCTGAAGTCAAGGGTGCTCTGTCTGAGTGCAAAGAATCCAATATGGGACTGCAGTGTGGAACACAGGCAGAGTGGAAAGACCTTTCTGCCTCTTTTTGCTTAGAGGTTTTACCATATTTTTAGGATTTGCCCCTAAAACCACAGTCACTGAGTGTCTAGTAGAAAAGAAAAGTAGACCAGTTGCATCCTGTTGAGGAAAGTATTTCAGGAAAAGATATTTCACATCCCTCTGCTTTGTGGGTTTCAGTATCCAGGACAGGCAGGCCCTTCCAGGCAAAGCTCCTTGGATCTGGACCACTGAAATCCTGCTAGGAACCCAAAGACAACAGCTAATGATCTCAGACTTCAAAAGGGTTAACATAGTTTCCAGAGGTTCTGGCTCACAGCCAGCAGCAGACACACATGTGAATCTAGGTCATTAAATTCATTTGACATTTAATAAGCACCCTTTATAAACTCAGCCACCTTTTTGTACCAAGGAGCTTTCCTCATGTGCCCACAGGTCCTCAATGACTTATAATCAGTTACGAATGTTCCTGTTACCTTCCAGGAGAGGCAGCCAAATGGTCACAGTGAATCTCCTACCTCCAGCGGTATACCTGCCCTGGAAGTTGAGGGCCCTGCACACATCATGCTGTGTCCTCTGCAGTTCTCAAATGCACCCAGAATCTAGAAGCTGGGTGAGTAATCTTGGCACTAGACATGTTTCTGGGTATAATTTCATCCCGTCTCTCACCTAAAGCAATGATCCTCTCTACAGTGTCCTCCACTGAGTGCCATCTAACCTCTGCCTAATATGCACAGAGACCTCACTCCCCAAAAAGCATACTGTCTTTGTTGGACAGCTCTAGGCAAGGGGACAGTGTTCTGACAGGGAGTCAAACTCAGCCTACTTTGATCTTTCACCTGATGGTTCCATATAACCCCAGGAAGCACAGCATCTCTTTCCTTTGCCATGATGACCTTTTGCTTGATGATGACATCCAGATGCCTGCTTGGGCATCTTCAGCACCAGACACTGCACTTCCCAGGTCTCCTCAGTAACAGGCCAGGACTTGTCACTCCTTCTCAGCCAAGGCTGAGACTTTGCAGACCCTGTCCTTGAGATGGTGTCTCCAGAACCAAGACCATCACTCCAGATGTATTCTTACCAGCATAGAAGATATCTTGTCTGTGTGTCATCTCTTGTGAGCTGAACCTTAATCAGGACCTCAGGGTCAGACAGACCTGAGTTAAAAACCTTGTTTTGCAAATCACAAATTCCAAGACTTAGCAGGTTATTTGCCCCCTTTGAGGTTTTGTTTCCTCAAATGCAAAATGTACCTCATGAGGTTATTAGGAGGATTAAACTAGTTAAGACATGTAAAGTGCTTAAAATTATAAGCACTCAAAATTGGTGGGTTTTAGTAGTAGTATTCTCTTTTTTAGTTTATTTCTTATTATGTATATATTTATGATACATAATAATTACATTCATCTTAGGGAATTGGTAAATATACAAATCAAATCTTAGTCATTTTTACTTCTCCTTCCCCTCCCTAACTTCCCATTCCCCTACTCCAGAGCCCCTTCCTATCTTCACAAAGCTTACCTCCCTGTTTCCTATCATCTCTCTTTTATTTTGCTCTTTACATTTATTTATATTCTGAATTTTATATATTAGAGCAACTATAATGGCACTGATACTAAGCATGGGGTGAACTAAATACTTAATTTTCCCTCCCACGTAAATAAATGGCAAGTCAGGTTTCCTCCTATTTGTATTGCTGCATTTTTGTTTTAACCTAAACACTAGGTTCCAAATTTATCCTGCTAACATTTTGGCTTGCAAATTTCAAATTAGCATTCAAAGCTGTTGGGTAGTTCTGAATTTTGATTCTGTCTTTTATGGTGTTAGTTATGCTCTCCAACTGTTACCTACAAATTCGATCAGCATCCCTGTGCTTGCATCTGACTCGTGAAGTTAAAAAACAATCAAACAAACAAGAGATTGAATAGGACAAGGACCAGAATAACACTGGGGAATTTCTGACTGACAGAGTCACTAACTCACTTTTCTTTGGGTTTGAAGACAAGCTTAGTATTTGCTTAACAATATTTTCCCTTAGTAGACTGTAAAATGTTTTTGCCAAAATAAAACTTGATTGCATTTGCAATTTCTCTTGAATTTACTAAGTGTATAACCTTAGTAAACAGGAAGAGGTCCTTATAATTTTTTCTTAATGAATCTTCATTGACTCCCAATAATCAGTGAATTCAAGTTTAAATGCCCAGACCCATCTGCTTCACAGTCTTCAAGTGTTTGGTAGGGGTTGATTGCACATTCCTATATTCTCTGTGCCCTAAACTCTGGCCCTAAGTAAGACATTAGAGAGTTTGCCGGTCTTACCTCAGGCACATACCCCATCTGTCTGTGCTTTTCTCCAAATTTAACAGTAGTAGTAGCCCTGTGATTTTATCAGCAGTTGCCTATACAGAGGTGATTTTATTAGGGCTCCTTTCTGAAAGCCCTTGGCCCCTTAACAAGCCCCCCATCTCCTCATCCCTAGTCACTCTACCCAAGTCAGTAATCAGGGAGTTGTCAGCCACTATTCAGTAAGTGTACCTAAGCTCTTTCAGTACCATTTTGCATTTCCTAAATGTAAAATCAATCATCTCTTTTCTAGATTCTAAGTCTACTGTAACCTACTTGGATTATTCTGTCCAGGTAATTTTTAGTCAGCCAGCACTTTCTGAGAACTGGAGAACACAGTGTCACCTGCCTCTTCCTAGATTTGGGAAGCCCGTACTTCCTCCCACTCACCCTTGAACAAGAACCCACCTGCTAATAGCTTCATAATCAGAATATCCAGCATCACATCAGCATGCTGTCTTCCAAGCCTGCCTTCTTGCCAGTCTGTTTCTATCCAAACCCAAAAGGCCCTTTACATTCCTGCTGCCCAAGCTCCAGGTTCTGAGCAAATATAAACCAGTGCTTGTGGAGACCACATTATGTTTTCAAATTTGCTGGATCTGCTACACCTTGACTGCTTGGGGAAGGGAAACTGCACATATTTCCATTTTGTCTCCTTCAGCCTTTGCATCAATTTGAAAGGAGGTCCTGGGAAGGTAAGGGCCACCAGCTCCTCTGAAGAGCTCTGTGCTCTGCCTGTGGGAGATACAGATGGGGCTTTCTTGAGCACCGGTGAATAGGGCTGAGCAGCTGCTATAGGTTTTCTGTCCTCAGGGCAACAGGTTGTTGTCCATATACCACAGAGGTGCATAAATGTGACTGTGGCAGGTACAGTTAGGTGCACACATTCAAGATCTGGTATTATTGAGCTTTCTGGGTCTAGTCAGTGTATCTGGAATCAGTCTTGGGGCTGGTCACAAGATCAGGTACCTTGAGTCTCTGCAAGGTGAAGGGAACATGAGCTTTGCAGCCAAACTCAGAAGGTGTACAATTTACCTCTGCCACCAGGGAGCTGTATGGCTGGGGAAGTCATTTAACCTTCCTTCAGGATTAACACCTGTCTCCTAGAGTGGCTGTGAGGGTTAGACACTTAATGAGCTACCAGAGTAAAGTCCCCAGTGCAGGACATAGAGGAGGCCTTCTGTAACCCACCACTCCCGCCTCTACTTCCTCTTTGGCCAGGCCCTTCTGCCATCAGAGCTTTAGTCTTCTCTTTGGCTGTTTGTGTGCTGAGCCTTCCTTCAGCTCCAGTCCTCTGATAGTGATTTTCCAACAGTACTGTAATAGCTTTCATTGGGAAGAAGATGTTCATAAGAGAAAATGCATGAATACAATTCAATGCATAAGACTATGAGCTTAGGGAACCCAGGCATAAGGAGGAGCCAGGTGTCAGGGATTGGATAAAAACAGAACAGTTATGAATAGAGGGAAAGGATATTTATAAAAGATGCAGATTTCCAAGGTAGCCAAGGAAATGGACTCAGACCTCTGCAGAACTCTGGGTCCATCTGAGTCCTAGGTATAGTGACTAAACAAAGACCAGACAAAACTCTTTCTATTGACTTTAAAAGTGATGGAGTGCCCCCAAGATGGCTGTATTTGGAAGCATAGCTTTGTCCATGTGGTTGCCATGTGGTAGCCCAGCACAGCTACTTTTCAAGAGCAGAACAGCCAGGATGCAGCCTATAGTAGCCAAAGGTGCACCATACTCTAACATGTTGGTGCTTGGGGACCTTCTCAGCCCACCTGAAGGGGGGCACCAGGGCTTAACTTGCATGCCTTTTGAAAGAGAACTCTTGCTCAACTCACCCTAGGGCACCTTTGGATATCTGTAGACTTCTAAGTGAGAGTACTCCTTTGAACCTAGTTCTGTGTCCTCATGGTCCTGATTCTTCTTTCGGATTGACATGACCATTTCTAAATGTTTCATCCACAGAGTTCAGAGGATGCCAGATCTGTAAATGACTTTATAGTGGCTTGTGATGGCAAGAAGTTGGCCCAGAGTGGAGGGAGAGGCAATGTCAGAAGCTTGAGATAGAGGCAGGGAAGCTGGGAGAAGCAGAAAGCCCTTGGGGTGATTCTGAGGCACCCCAGTGGTGCATATCATCTGGGAATCAGGTACACCAAAGCCTCTGCCTTCCAGCTGGGGAAGCTGAGGCCCTGCATGGAAGCAGCAATCATGGGCCAATCTGAGTGAAGGCACACGCAACTTCTGCAGCAAGGTGGAGTCCAGACCAGGATGTAAGAAATGAGAGGACACAGTAGGGGTCCTCCCTCAGAAATGAGTAACAAAGGAGGCCCAGAGTCTGGGGGAGAAGTAGGGGGACAAATAGGACTCAGTGCACCAGGAGCTGTGCATGTGGTCTCAGAGAAGGCCATGTTTGAGCTGCTGAACCACCATGGACAGGAGCTGCAGCACTGCACCAGCGATCAGCCCATGGCTCCTCCCAGTGGCCACTGGTCTCAAAGCAGCCCAGCTACCAGGGCCATGGTCCTCTACAAACACTTGGCAGGGGCTTGATCTTGGACCAAAAGCCACATCTACAGAATGCCTCTGTACAGCCCAAACTAGCACTGGCAGCACCAGGACACAAGCTCCTCATGGCACAGCTGCTGCCATGAACATCCCTACGTCATTTTCCTGCCCCAGGTGACCTTGGAGAAGGGCAGCAGTCTGGTCTGTGAGAGCTCTAGTCTTGGAGTCTACTTTCCTGCCCTGAAGAATCCCCCAGTAAGGTTATGCTTCATGTGTGTGTCTTGAGATCTCTCTGCCAAGCTCACTGCTAAGTGACCAGGAAGAAAAGGGCTTCCACTGGGGCTGGAGGGTTGAGGGGAGACACAGCTTGCAGAGGAAGCCTGTGACAGAGCAGAGTGCAAAGTGCTGGGGCAGAGTTCAGAGGGCATCTGTGGAATCCTGAAGGAGTTATGTAGAAACAGAACACACCGCAGTAACAATCTAAATGTGCCACTTCTGGAGGCAGGCAGGTGGCCCAGCTGACCTGGCAGGACCTGTTTTGGTTCCTGTAATGTTGTAACCACGCACTGAAAGGAACAGTTCTGGTAGTGAACTTTATGATGAACATTGTTGAAGAGACACTTTACTTATGAAAATACTTTTTATACATTGGATTAGAAAAGAGAGACGGGTAGGATAATGAATAAGAAAAACTTTTAAAGGCACTGTTTAAAAAGAGAACACTTCGGAGATATCCCAGCACTTTGGCCTCTTGGGCTCTGCTATCTTTCTAATTCCTTGCATTCATGTTCTATGGCTTATCTGTGAATTTGGTTAACACTTTCCCCAGCAGCTCAATTGGATAAGATAAGGCAGAAGATGTTAATAGAGAACCCTCCCTCTTTTCCCACTGAGTCTGATTTCAGGATTTATTGACTTGCTAAACCCAGTCTTTTCCTGGTGTCCTATATGGGCTTATCAAGGCAAAAGGCAATCTACCCACCAGGCGTCCATTGAGTCCCCTCAAAGGGCAGATGGAAGATGAATCAGGCAGCCTGTGGTCCCTGGGGACCTGCAGAAAGAGGCAGCTGCCTGGGTACTGAGGCTAGTAGGTGTCTTGCTGTTGGATCAACCAGTGTGGGCTGAAGACTCTCTGTACACACTAGTCCGCTTGATTCAGTGGCTTTCTGGGGGTCATGTGGTGGATGTGTTTTGTACTCACCTCGGCCTGTGCTGTAATGCTGAAGTTTGTCACTGTACACAGCCTCTTTGCTATAAGCTCGTTTCCTGTGGATACAGAAAAGAGGTTCCCTCTCAGCAGGGATGTACCCAGGCCTCAAGTCCAGACAGGGGTTCACTCTGGGAACTGGGTAACCCTCACTTTAAGGGTTTGCTCCTTCCCTGTCCAGCATTCTCGCTGACCACTACTCACCAATGGGTCTACCTTCAAGCCACAGTCTTACAGAAGTCTGGCCCACTGTGGCCACAGTAAAGGATAGAGGGATGAGCATTCCCTTCAACACTCAGGTCATAGTGCAGAGCTGCTCGGCAAGGAGTAAACTATAGGGCTTTGCAGAAAGTATGCATCTGGGCTAACCACCCAAGGCTATAGCAAACAGTATTAAAAATTCACAAGGCCTTCAGGGCCAGTCCTTGTGTAGAATTTGGAGTTCCTTTTTCCCCCTCCTCACCTTTTCTCCTGCCTGTCTGCCTTTTGCTTGCCACAGAGGGCCTGAGCTCTCTAACCAGAGTATGTGCCTTATGCCGGCAGTGATGCTCGGTGGGTCAAATGCAGTTTTGTAACTGTCACTCTGAAAAACTGCTGTGTATGAGGGAAGCTAAAAGTCTTGACTAAAATGAGGTTGGAGGATGGATGCCATTTACTCATAGCCTTTCCCAGCTCCCACAGAGGATTTTATCCCAGGCACAGAGAAAATAAATAATCTGGAGATTTCTAGGCGGTCCATGGATTGAGACAGAGTGAAGATTGCGTTTGTGAACTGTCAGGCCCTGTCGGATCTGCACATTCTGGGAAAGGCTGGCATTGGGGGCAAGGGAAAGGTATAAAGGGAAAGAGAGGGGTTTACTGGGCCCAAGGGAAAGAGATGAGAGAGGAGGACCTACCTGCTGCAGACGATGGAGATGGCCACCAAGGACACGACAAACACGACCCCCGCTGCTGCTGAGCCAGCAATTAGGGGCAACTGCTCCCTTAGCTCCGACTTGTAATCATCTAGGCGAGAAAGTGACAATAGAATCTTCTCAAAGTCCCTTTGCATACAAGTAGCACCCAGTGCATAATACCAAATAATATACAGATTCCATGATTCAGAGTAATCTTTAAGTCGCCAATAAACAAAAGCAACCAAATCAAAAGATAAAGATCACAATAAAAGCAAAACAACAGTGACAGGTAGAATCTGGGAACTTGAAGTGGACACTTGTCTCTGTAGCAAAGATGACTCCCAATTTCCACCACCCCATTCAAAGGTGTCTCAAAGGACAGTTGGCCATGCTAAGGAGAAGTCCAATGGAGAGGAGATGAAAACTGCTGCTGAGGGATCTCCAAAAACATGAAATTGTTGAAATGCAGCATTGTCCACAGTCATCGAGCAGATATTTGAAGTTATCTGCAGTAAGCCAGCATTGCACCAGGTACTGTGCAGGATGAAGAAATGTTCAAGAAACAGCCCAGCACTTGACCACTGGACAAGAAAAGGATCAAGGTTTCTGCCAGATGTTAAAACCATGCTGTATTATGGGAAGCCCATGGATCACATAGGCAGACAAAGTTTGTCCAAACCCTGGCATTTCCAAGTGTAATCTTTGTGAGCTTAGGCCAGTTATTTAGCCTCTCTGACTCTCAGACCTCTTGTCTGTTGAAAAAAATAAAAAAGATCAAATTGTGTTCACATTTCAGTGTCTAACCTATCATGGATAGCCCCAAATACTAATTTTCTTTTCTTTAATCCACATAAACCACTTGGCTCTGCTGGCCATCACTACTATTGTGGTTTTCCTTCACTGGTGTTAAAGAGCCATTATCTAATATTTGACCCCAGGCAATGGGAGATCAGCTATTTATGTTCTTTTATAATTAGGGTGTCAGATATAGCAAATAAAAATAAAAGGCCATCAGTTACATTTGAATTTCAGTCAAACAATGAACATTATTTCAGTATAAGTATGCCCCAAATATTGCACGGGAAATACTTATACTAAAGCATTATCTGTTGTTTAGCTGAAATTGAAATTGAACTTGTCATCCTATATTTTATCTGGAAATCTTTAGGACAATCCTTTTTAAAGTGAGATTCCCCATGACAGGCACCAGGATTCCATGAGCACAATTGTTAAGCAATTGTTATTTAGGGCCCCTCCTGAGAGCTACGGGATTAGAGCCTCTGGTGAATGGGAGGGTATCTGCATGTTTCACCAACACTCTGGTGGGTTCTTATGCTCTGCAATGTTTACAAACCATCCTCAACTATGTGGTTGGAGAAAGAGACTTCTAAAAGCAAGGCTACTGGCTTGTGAAGCTTCCCACTCAATGGAAATCAATTGAAAAGGCTGAAAGTAAAGGTTCAGTTGCCCTTAACTCAGAGTTTTCTGTAACATGTGTATTATGGCTTGCATCTAGATGTCCCTCCAAAGCTTCATGTGGTCATCAGGGGGGCTTTTCAGAAGTGGCTGGATTTACGGTGTGTAAATGTGGATTAAGGGAGCGATACTGGGATTAAAGGTGTGGATAATGGAAGCCCCACTGAGGGTGTGGGTGGCACCAATCAATAGGCTCGTAGCCTGGATGGAATATAAAGGGACAGAAAGGAGGCAGGCTCGCTGCTGCTGCTTGCTGCTTTACTCTCTCCTGCTGGCTTTGGCATGGACAACTTTTCCTCTGTGATGCCCCTTTGCCATCCCACCCTGCCTTGGAGCCAGCTGACTATAGGTTGAAACCTTTACAAACTGTGAGCTGAAATAAACCTTTCCTTTTTTAACTTTGGGTGTTAGGTATTTTGTCTCATGAGAAAAGTAACTATGAGCTATGAGAAAAGTAACTAAGACCATGTTTATTAAAAATAAATTAATTTGGCCAAAAATAAAGGGCAGGGAATCACAGTGAGGAGTCCTTAACAAAGCCTTATAAACTAAAAGCTTCATAAAGCAGTATGAAATCTGAATGATTTAGAAGAAGTCAGTGGGGCCAGTGAGATAGCTCAGCGGCATAAGTGTCTGCCTGGCAAGCACAGGTCCTGAGTTTGACTCCCAGTACCCACATGAAAAAAAAAAAAAAAAAAAGAAGTCAGCTAGCTAAGAGCAGCCAGGGCCCCTGAAGCTATGCCCCATGTGGTGGTCATTCATGCAGTGTGGCCACTGACTTGGGTGGGAACCCACACAACCCTATTACTGATCAATCTTTTGACTCACCTTTGCACTGCAGATGGACCTGCAGCCTCAGTGAACATAATCACTACCGATGTGTGAACCTCCATCATTAAGATAAATACTCCTAAATTTGGCCACTTACCAGAACTCTCTTATACCTAGTCCCTCTTAGGTCTACAAAACTTAACTGCCAAATGTAAAAGGAATAGCCTTCTTGGGAGAAATTTGTTACTTCTTGATTTGTCTAGCAGAATTGCCAAGAGACCAGTGCACAGAGCATTTTGAGTTTTGGGCTTTTAATCCTGTGTACCTTCTGACGCCAAAGTGCCTATAAATCTAGATAGTAAGTGAGGTGCAAAGAGGGGGACGAGTCCTTAAGGGAAAAGCAGACAGCCCGCATTCTTTTCATCCCAGCAGCATTATTAATCTCAATGAACTGGCTCACCTTTCTACCCCATCTCTCCATCCTCGAAATATAAGAGAAAATTCACCTAAAATAAACTCAAAACAGGCTGGAAACTTTAATCCCATACGGGCCGGACAGTTTATGGTAGAGCATCCAGGTGTGAGTCACTGGGAAGCAGCGGCACCATGTGGGAACCCCATCGGGGGCAGCTGCTGCTCTCCTTTTGGCACAGTCGTCACACCAGAACACTCAGCAGCAATTTCAAAAATTGTTAAAAAAAAAAAATGTGAACCAATGCAAACCTCAAGTCCTACTGAACACCCAGTCTAAGTGTGTGGGATTAAAACTGAATGCTATATAAAAACAAGACTTTTTTCCCATGTAAGTAAACTAACAAAGGAAAAATAAAAGGCTTTCAATTTGGGGAGTCAGGAACAGGTGCACATTTGGAAAATTATCTGGAAGCAGCTCATAAATAAATCAAAATAAACCAGAAGTTAGGCAGATATATGAATGAATGCATGAACTATGGCAAGTGGCTGGCTCTGAAAAGAGTGGTAGAGAGTCAGACACACCCATGCATCATGCTTAGGCTGTAAAGAGTCAAAGTTTTAGAACTAACGAAGGAAGTGGTCTCAAAGAGCTGGGGGAAATGGTTACAAGGGAACTAACAAAGCTTCAAAACTGAAGCTTTTGGAAGGGCAGACTTTCTGGCCTTCCGAAGAACTTGGCTGTTGTCTGGAGATACACGAGCAGGACCTGCTATAGGTCATATGTGAAGTTGCTCCAAGCGTGTTGGGATCCCGAGGTTATAAGACAGCCACACCCCAAGTGTTGTCTCTGTTTCCTTCCTGGAGATCCGGACTCAGGCATTCAGGCCGTGAGCTCAGCTCCAGACCCCCAAGTAAGAAGGGAATGAGGATAAAACAGCACGGCACTTGGGCCTCCATGTAGAGGCAAGAGAAAGGGCACCGTGATACATGCGTGTGTCTCACTGTAGCGCTAATGCAAAACCAAATTTGTGGCACAGAGCCTGCCAAAGGAAGATCCGATCAGAGGTGAGGAGAGAGACGAGCCAGGCAGCAGAGAGCGCACAGGCATCGAGCCAGTCTACATTGCTCTCCTGGGAGGCAAACCCTTCAGAGGGCTTGCATTCGGACTGTGACTGCGGCCCCATCCCCACTGCCTGCCCTCTGCCCACATCATCACCTTCACCCACCCTCACCCCACCTGCCTTACCATCTGTCAGAGTCTGGAAACACATTTTGCCACTGAACTTGCCGTAGCCGGCCACCGTGCGGGCGCGCACCTGAACCACGTACACCATGCCGGGCCGCAGCCCGTCAATGCGGGCCGTGTTGGTCTGGCTCCTGGCCATGGAGGAGTTGAACTCATTGTGCTCCTGCAGAAGAACAAGGGGGAGGGGTCACCAGCCTGCTATGAGCACTGTACCCCCAGCCTGCTCCACTCTGGAGCACTCAGGCCCCATCAGTTCTCAGTCTTACACATCGGAGAGAAGTTGCCTCTGGGCCAAGGGCATGCAGAACGAGTTTTGGCTGTGTGCTGGCTGAAACAGTTGAACTGTCAGGGCCTGACAAGGAGGTTCATAGTTATTTCCTACCCTCACCATCCAGCTTTGGACAGCCCTGTCAAATTCTGACCTCAGCAGAGGCAAATCTGGCAGCATCCATCTGCTGCTTGCTTGCTTGTTTTTGTCTTGTTTCTGCTAAGCTGCAGTCTTTTCTCGTCCTTCTCAAGATTTCCTGTTCACTCTTGAAGTTCCTTCAAGTGCTGGGGCAAAAGGCTTTACTTCTCCTGGCTAAAGTAGTTGAGGCCATTCTGCACTGCCTCCCCCACTTCATCTGCCTTCTCCTTGGGTCCGGGTACTCATTCCTTAGTGCTCCTCCACCAGCATATAAGGAGAACGTGTCTCTTCTCACAGTGTCCTTACCCCCTCCCCCACTCAAGTGGTTAGCCACACCTTCCTGTCTCTTTCTCCTACACTTTCTGCCCTGTCTTATGTAGTCCTCATTTGCATGTGTGTATCTTCTGCTGCTCACAGACTTGCTTGTATTTTTTATTCTGCCTCTTCTGCCTATCATGAGTACTTTTAAAGGGGTGCTTTCTGTCTTTGCTGGTGATCTTATATAACATAGGATTGGTGCCTGGACTTTTGTGGCCTCCCATCTTTTCTAACACTCCCCTCCCACCTAGCCTCCATCCAATGCCAAATTTCTTTTCTTAAAAGTTCTCTTGACTTTCCCTAAAACTATCATATAAATGAGAAACTGCTAATCTAGGTTTACAAGCCCTTCGTAATGAAGTCAATTCTACTCTCTCAATTCCCCTAAATCTGTGGCCTTGCTGTCTCTCCAGAGACCACACCCTGACCACCAGGCCTTCCTTTAGCCAACATTTCCCAAGGACTCTTTCCTAGGAAGGCCTCCGTCACTACTCTAGCCCATGGATTCTCTTCATTGCTGTATTTCCAGTTTAGATCTCACTAGAAGCCCATTAGATACCAGCCTGGTCTCTAATTGTTTTCATGTGAACATATCTTTTCTCTGCAAAGCTACTGGGCTACCTCCAAGTGTGAGGAAACAACAGCTTATTGTTACCATCTGTGCCTTCCTTTATCTGCATAATGAGTCCTGGAATGATATGATGACTGCAGTGAAAATGAAGAGCTTGAGTCACTGCAGGGAGACCCTATAGTTCCCCTGTGCAGATCTGGGGTACTGTTATAAGTCCTGGTCACCATGGTTCAAGAGGGAAGGTGACAAATGAGAAGAAAGCTGCATGACTAGAGGTCTATAAATTACATCCTCAGTCAAATGACAGAAAGAACTCAAGTAATTGAGCCAGGACAAAACAATAAAGTATATTAATAAGAAATTCCCATTGTCTTAAAATAGGTAAACATCTACTTTGCAAAAGCGAAGATGCCCTGATGTATATTCATTTACTCATTTATTCAGTCAGGCAGCTACATTTATGACACACTTGCATGTCTCGGTGCTGTGCGTGAGCTGTGAGTGCAAAGGCATGGTCCCTCTCTTCTGAGGACACATCTTGTGGGGTAGATTAGAAAATAAACAGAAGATGACAGCAGTATTGATTGCAGCTCAGGGGGCTGTGGGAGAGACATCAAGGGAACAAACAAGCCCAGACATCTGAAGAGAACCATTCCAAGGGACTGAAAGGGTGGCGTGAGTCTAGTTGTGGAAGATGAAAAAATGACTCACATGGATGACTGTGGAAAGGGAGAACAGAATAAAACATGCAAAAGCAATGCCTAGAGAGGTTCAGAGCCTGTGAGTAATTAGCATATCTGGAGTGTGGGCAGCATAAAACAGGTAGCTGGACCATGGTGGTGAGTCAGAAGTAGTCTCAGGGGACCATTGATTCCCGGCTAGCTCCAGCTAATGTTGAATGTTACAAAAAGGCCTATCCTCATCTTCAAGGAGGGTGATCCACTGGCCCCTGGAACAGACTGCCTGGGGAGCCACTACCCACCCATCATTTGATCTACCCAAACCGCAGGGGAATCACCCACCATCACTCTTACCGCCAATCAGGGATTCAGCAGAAAGAGGGCTGTTTACCATAGAAGGGATGTCATCTAGAACTTTGGTAATCACTATTTTAACACACCTGAGACCTGAGGTCTGAAACTATGAAAGCCTCATCACTGTGCACATAAGAATAAAATCCCATTGCTACAGAATCCAGGCAGCTCCGGGAATCCTCTGGTTTTACTGGAATCAGAGGGAGTCTTGAACTATTTGAAATAAGTGAAATATTGGCTGGATAACTTTTACCGAAAAAATGTGTTTTCATACATTAACCCATAATCGCTTTATAGTTAACACATTCTTGAAGAAGTCCAGTGATTAGAATGAGTATCAGTTCTTGTTCCCCACAATGTCATTAATCAATTCCAAGCAAATGAGTGAGACCAGTGAGCAAGGTTGCTGATGACTGATTTTATTATGTGTATGTGGAGACCGAGGCTGCAGCTGGTGATGGCAGTGGTTATATCGCTCTTCTCTCTTTATCCCCAGTACCCGAACATGCAGCACAGCGCTTGCATTGCCTGGGCTCCCAATAACTCTCTGCTAAGGATGTGAATGAGCAGCACACTATGGCCCAGTTATTTGAACCAATTGATTGAGCAGGAGATATTACCAAGATCTGAAAGAGTTTCTATGAGAAAATGATCTTAAAATTTGAAGGGTAGAAACTCCCCAAACCTAAACCACCCTGTCCTAGCCTTGGCAGTTATTATTCAGTGCCAGTACGATGGAAGCACTTAATCATTAAGACAGCTGAGAGCAGATGTAGATGCTCCTCCCATGGTTTGCCTACAAGTGCTGATACTGGGAGTGAAAAGTGCTACAAGACAGTAAACAAGAGAGAATGATGAATGGAAATATTTTAAAATGGGGAAGGAGATGAACATGGGTGAGACTCTGGGAATGTCATCAGCTTGACGGCATCTGAGCTCTCTATTAATAAGCTGTTGGAGGAGGCCAAAGCCTCATTGATTCTACTTACAGAGCTGAAATTGAAATGTGTCCCTCGTACAAACTGGAGTGTAGTGTTGGGCAGGAGATCTAGGCAGGATTTTCAGAAGTTGCGAAACTACCACCATGGTCCAGCTATCTGTTTTATAAGTAAAGCTCCACAGCAACACCTATCTGTTGATATACATTGCCTGTGGCTACTGTCCTCCTACTATAACTCCTGGTTGAGATGAAGGGCTGGGACTTCTGTTAGGGAGAGGAGGTGATATAGATGAAGGAATGGTGAGTGTTGCTTCTTTGGACAAAATCCAGGACATCTACTGGGCTGGATTCTATCTGTGTTCGCATCTTCCAAAGACCAGGAGTCCATGGCTACATGGATCAGGTAGACAGATTGTTCTGGTTTCAAGTGTTTGGATTTAATACTAAGATATAATCTCTTATTTCCAAGACCACACCAATTTAGAGATCCTCAACATAAGCTGTGATTGCGTCCACTCCTATATTGAGTTCAGAAGTTTCTATCATTGAACTATAATCAAAATGCCAATAGTTCTATTTCTGTGACTCCCTTTCTGTGACCTGTGTGGTCATGGCTGTCATTTAACCTTTCTGTGACTTAGTTCCATCATCTATCAATTGGATACATCTAGTTTTCAAGTATCTCTTTTGTTTTCCTTTTAGGGGTCAGAGTGAATATATCTGTATCTGTCTGGAACATAATAGGTACTCAATATATGGTGAATTATCATTGTGGTTATTATTTCTAGATACCTTCACAGGCTAATGTCTTTTTCTTTCATCATATTAGAAATGGTCAAGGCAACATAATGGATTTCACAGAAGAGTACCTTATAAGTGAAGGGGAGGACCACAGTAATATACTGAATGGTAACCACCGCTTTGGTAAAGAGTCTTCTGTGCTCCTAAGGAAAGCATCCTATCCTCTGGAGTAAGGACAATAGTATGTGTCTCTAAAATATATAAGATGCCTCAGGCATTGAGCTGCTATGTGTCTGTGTCTTAATAATCAGTATAAATTAATGAGAAGCGACAAGGTGGCCTTCAACAGGAAAATAAGCTTCTTCATAATATAAGAAGTTGAGGTTAATTAGTCTTTCAAGGGCGGAAATTTAAATGTAAAGAGAAAGGTTGTGGAGGGGTTAGGCTAGATTGGCGAGCAGGAAGCCAAAGCACAAGGGCATGAATCTCACGGCGTTGGTCCTAGTCCTGTCCTTAATTAAACCTTTTACCCCAGCCCAGCTACTCGTGTGGCTGCCCTGGGCACAGAATCTAAGGAGGAGCAGATGGCTTCCAATACATTCTGCCCCTTCCCAACACTGCCACCTACTGCACAACAAAGAATTTGGTCTCACTTCCTGGCTGTGTGACAGTAGACAAGTGTTTTTTGTTTTGTTTTGTTTTTGTTTTTTAATTTCTTTATGCATTGGTTTCTTTACCCATAGCAATGATACTAATATTTCCCACACAGGGGTGTGAGGGAAAAAGTAATGTTTATAAAGCTCCTGGCACCTAACTACGCAAGAGAGAAATTATTAATTTTCCGAGATGAGTTGCTATTTTAAACTCATGGGCTGGAACCCCATGTGTATGGTAAGAGGACTGGATGGACCCTTGCCAATGAGTCTGACATCACATTGTATGCTATACTCTATGGAACAGTTAGGCCAACTTTGGTACATGATGAGACCATGTGATCGACCAGTCCAGTTTGGTCCAAGACACATTGGAAAGTCAACGTTTACTTTATTAACTGCTAAAAAATATCAAGCAAATAAGGGACCCAAATTTAATGTGGATTAGATATAATGGGTGCTTATGAATCCAGATGGTTTAAATTGCCCCCAATTCACTAAATTAACTGAATCAACTGTCTACAAATCCCCATATTCTCTACATAGAATAGAATGCTGCCCAGTCCTCCACTTTGCTGGCAAGTTCGGCTAAGGGCACACCTCCTCTCAGGCTGGATTGGTGATCCACCTGGGTCTCCACTTTCAGGGAGGTAAACTGCTACCATTTTGTGAACGTAGAAACTGTGACCTAGAATGGTTAAGCAATTTGACCATGGCTGCATGCCTGGTTAGTTGCAGAGAGCACTAGAAACTACAGCTTCAGTTTGCTAACGCAGTCATGTCTCACCATCCAACATGGTCCCACGATGCAGGGCTGGAAGTCCATGATCCTCTTATTTCCACTGACCCATTGGAGGCTCAGGGCTTTCATACTGTCTATATTCTGACAGTTCCCGGATGTTAGACCTGATCCCTTCTCTCGAACTCCAGATATGCACATCTAGCTACCTAGTCCTCATCTCTACATGGCTATTCTCTGGAATTTAGACACAGAGATGAAATTCTGTCCCTTGCCTCACCCCAAATATTTTACCCACAGTGATTCCCTTTTCAGTCAACAGTAGCTACATTGTTCTAGTGGCTCAGCCCAAACCCTCTACACCTGAATGTTTATATTCTATGTTTTGAAATTAGCTACACTTCAACAGCCCTTACCTTCTACTCCAATTCAAACCCTCATCATCCTTCTTGAGTACAGTAAGCCTCCAACTTACAAATAAGTTTCATTCTGGGAGAACGTTCATAATTCACATTCATTCAGAAGTCCAACAAAGTGAGTCTTATACACCTCTGACACAAATACTAGTACTAGTACACAAGTTCTAGTCCCCCGGCTCCCCCTGCAGGAGTACTAGTCACTCCTGTTGTGCTGGTTTCCTTCCTGCTCATTGAGTCACTTGGCATGGTACTGCCTCAGGGGTTTGCACGGGTTGTTGTCCCTTCCTACCACTTTAGAACCACTTTAGAACAACCTGACTTTCTTCAGGTCTTTGCTGAGGTGTTACCTTCTCCAGATATTACCTTCACCATTCTGTTTGACTTTTTTAACACACCCCTCTGACAAGCCTGACTCTCCTGATCTCATTTACTCTGCTTTTTTTTTTCTTTTGTACTATTCACTTTCTAACATCTTATGTAATGTCTTTATTATGTTCATTGTTCACTATCTATCTCCTGCTATTGGAAAGTAAGCCCCCTAAGGGTACGAATTTTTATCTAGTTAATCACTAATAAATCACAGATAGTACCTAGAACAGTACTTGTCAAATAGTAGGTACTCAGTAAATATCAGTTGAACAAATGGATGAAAGCTTCTGGTATTTTTGCAAATGATGTGTTGGGTTAGTTTAGAAAGCACTGTATTTTCCTGGGATTTCTGTAATTGTGGCTTTCACCACGGTGGGAGGGAGGCCTTTCTTCCTTTGCTGATAGGTCAGGGACCAACTCTGCAGGCACCATTCCCCTTTTCTTGGCAGCATATGCCCTGCTGTAGCCCCTAGGAGCAGCTGCTAAAGAGCAGTAGAGGAAGGTAAGACGTAAATTTCTATTTCTACCAATTTTTATCTCATTCTCGTACATTTCTATTTACAAGTTTTTAACTTCCACAGATGTTATGGAAATTATATATGCATATAATTTATAAATAAACTTATATTAGAGGCACGTGATCAAAAACTTTGAAAACCACTGGTTGACAAAACTATGAAATCCTCTGCGGGTTCAGGAGACCTGGCAGTTTTGCAGCAGCAATCTGTATTACTATAGCAAACACATGGATAGAGAAGGGTCTGGTCCTGCCCAGTCCAGCTTAGTGGACTGTACAGGCAGTGGGGACCATCCTGTCCTGAGTTGGTATAACAGTGCCTGACTTTCAGAGGCTTTTGCCAGGGAAAACTCCACTAACTCCCCGGGGAGCCTCTGGCATCCATCACCAGATTCTTCCCCCAGAACTTCCTCTAGCTTGTCTCCTCCTGCCCTCCGCTGGCCATAGAACAGTAGCTGGCCATGGATCTTACAAGACTACAGGCAGAGCTGGCTCACCTTCTCATAGTATCGGATCTCATAGTCCAGGATGATGCCATTGGGCTGCTCCGGCTGTGGCCATGACAAAGTGATGCTCCTCATGGTAGCACTGACCTGGTGCATGATAGGAACAGTGGAAGGGGCTGTGGAGAGAGGAAGACACAAGGTAGCTGAATAGATGCTCAATAGTAGAAGTGCCATCTTTCAGAGATAAGTTGGGAGTGAAACGTCACTGGGTTTGAACCTGCCCTTTCTCTTTCATCAGCTGAGCTGGATCTGCAAAGCTTTCTGTGAGCTTTGCAGAAGGAATGGAGTTTGGGTAACAGAGGAGAGAAAAGATGATAATTTAGCAGAGGAAAGCATGTATGGACAGGGGCTGGGATGGATATGGTATATTCATGGAAGAGAAGAAAGGCTTGTTCAAAACAAAGAAGGTTGGAGAAATAAGAGAAAAAGACAGAAGGACAAAAATGGAATATTTTGGAGAAGGTGTTGAAGAAAGAGGAGACCTTGGGGCAAGAGATGATATCAAGTGACTAGAACTGGTCACTGCAAAATTACTATGCAACAGAAAGGAACATTCCAGCAAATATTTCTTTCTAGTATGGCATGAAAAATTTTACTTCCATTCAGAAGGAAAACAGGTGGTATCTTTCAAGAAGACATGAACATAGACCAACAACAGAGGTACTGTCAGAATTTTCCAAATGAAGACATTTGCAATAAAGAGTTCACAAATATAAATGAGGAAATGATACATAAACCAAACATTTGGAAACAGGATAATAATTCCAAGAACTGCAAAGTTAACTAGGAAATCTCTGCTTGGAAATAATATTTATTCCTGATACAACATTTTTCACACAATGTAAGTAGAATCAAAACAGTCTGGAAATAATAAATGAGGGCTGTCTTGCTAAGGGAAGAGGCGGGTAATGGATGAGGCTTCAGCCTATGCTCTGCTTGGGGGCTGTTCCGATTAGTCCTGGCACTTCTGCAATGATGAAGGTCGTTTTCTCTCTCGAACTCCACTTTCCAAGGCTTTCTCTGGGGACCATGCCTGAGTGGCATTTACTATCCTCAATTTAAATTGATAGATTTCCTCCAAGACCTGGAATTACAGAGCATAGCTAGTAGGTCATGGTGGGGGGTGCCTTCTCCACCACTTGTGGCATGCTCAGTGGGCACCTACTGTATGCAACCTTTGCTAGGGGAGGGGATGCAAATCAGATGTGTTAAAGATGCTCCTAGTCAGGACAGCCATACAGAGAAAGGTAAGAGGTGTCATGATGATGCCTTGGAATCAGAGTGAACTCTGAGACTTTGAAGGCAAATTTGCACTGTTCCCTCTAGAGCACCTGTGTTGGCTGTGAAAATGTACCTCTCAGAGTTCCTATTCTTGGGAGTGTAATTGACTAAAGGCCTCAGATGCTGAGGTTGGGTTCCCACAGACAGCTCTCAGCCAGTGACTGAGAGTAGCAGGCCCATCCCAGCTTGACCTGGGGCTCTTCTAATGGGCCGCTTTGCCTCAAACACTCCCTGTTGACCTTTCCAATGCTGCCTTATAATAGCACAGCAGTAGAATATTCTTCCCATCCAATCCTCCTTCATACCCTCTCTCCTTCACAGAGATCAGAACATCACTGTGGTCTGATGGCTCTCCCAGATCCTTCTGGTTCCTATTTTGTTTCTGAAATAAATCTTTTGGATATATTACCCCATCTTGGTGTCTGATTCATAGAGGGACTGCATTAATGAAGTCTTAAGTTTCCCTGAAATTTTTGTCTGTCAAATATGTGCTCCTAATCTCCTGCTGTGCCAACAGGGATGCAAGATTCACTGCCTCTAGGAGCTGCTGCTCTATATTTCTGTCCCTCTCACCAATTTACCTATCTTCCTTTTCCTTATCTCAAATTTGTCTTCTTCCCACAGGTCTTAGTTCTATCAACCAAGGTAACACAGCATGTTCACTCTTCCACAGAATAACTTGTCACATATCTAAAGAAGCTAGTTAGATCATCCCTGAGTTTTTCCCACTGAAAAGAATAGCGAGATATTACAAATATTTCTCCCATGAACATGGCTCACTGCTACCCAAAGTGGCTGTTTTCCAAATGGTGACAATGTTATTGAAATCCGTTTTTAGCCAGGAGGCCTGAAGACAAACCCAATTCTTTCCCCATTGTTTGAACTACAAAAATAAGTATAAAACTAATATCTATCATGATCTGTGCACTACACATGTATTATTATGATAATTAGACTTTCAGATCAAAAACATGTCCTTGCTATTCAATTCTGAAATCACAGTCACGTATGACCTTTAGTTTCCCCGTGGAATGTTCTCATCTTTTGTCTGTAGAGTTGGTTTGCATCTGTGGGGATTTACATCTATCTCATTACCTTTATGGTATTAAATTTGGCCCATTAATCCAAATTGAAATAATTTTTGACCCTGATTTACCCATCAAGTGTGTTTTTTCCTCCCAATTTAGTATTATGGCCCAGGTTAATTAGTTAATTAAACAAATGGTTATTGAGCAACTGCTATGTGCCAGTCACCATTCTAGGTTCTAGAGACAACATTGTGAACAAAAAGAAATTTTTTGGCCTCCTAGAGCTTACTTTCTAGTGACTAGACATAATAAATAAGTCATGGTATATTTAAAGATGATAAATATAATGGCAAAAGTGGATTATAGGGAAGAGATAAGGAATGCCACCATGTGGGAAGTATGCAGCCAGAAGAGACCTTGCAGGAGTACAGGGTTGAGGAAGCCGGGAGAAAGCCATGAAAATATCTGGGGTTATGATTTAGATCTAGAATGTTACTCAGGTGTTCAGAAGTGGGACTTTTAGAAGGTGATTGGCTCACGGGGGCACAATAATCATCGGTGGATTGATCTACTGATGAGTCCATTGCTGAATGTGCTCTTAGGAGATGGGCCTGGTAGGAAGATAGATCACTTAAGGCACGATCTGGAAAGGTATTAACTCTCTCCCAGGCTCCTCCCTTCTCTCTGCTTTCTGGATGTCATAGTATGAGCAACTGTCCTCCACCCAGGCCCTTCCACCATGACGTTTCTGCCTTGGAACCTGCCTACCGTGGACTGAAAACATGAGCCAAAGTAAACTTGTCCTCCTTTAAGTTATGGGTGTTGAGTATTTAGTCCTAGCAATGAGAAAGTGACTAAGATATCTGGGGAAAAGTGTTTGAGAGAGAACGGCCAGAAAAAAGGATCTGACCTGGGAGCACCAAAGAACCAGAGGAACTAGAGCAGAGAAGAGGCCCCAGTGGGCAGGGCCTTTGGTTTGATTAAACTGGGGACTCAGCCCTGGGAGGATTTTCAACAAGGCAGTGACACAATCCGATTTACATGCTATTAGTATTACCTTAGCTTGTGTTGCAAGGAGAATGTGGGGGCCTCGTAAACCCAGAAGGAGCTTTTATATGGTGGTTGCTGGGAGACAATGGTTATTTGGACCAGGATCCAGGCAGTGGAGATGGTCAGCTTCTAGATATGCAGATGGTCCCTGACTTAGGATGGTTTGACTTAGATTTTTCAACTTTATCATGGTGTGAAAGTGATACACATGCAGTAGAAACTGTACTTCTAATTTTGAATTTTGATATTTTCCAAGGCTAGTGATATGCTATATGAGGCTCTCTCTTGATGCTGGGCAGCAGCGATGAGCCACAACTTCCAGAAAGTTATTCAAACATGAGGATAAATAACCCATACATTGTACTGCATTGCCAATGTTTCCTGGATACAGATGTTCAATAAAATATATGAGATATTATACTTTGTTATGAAATAAGCTTTGTGTTAGTTGATTTTGCCCAACTGTAGGCTAACGTGACTATTCTGTGCACATTTAAGCTAGGCTAGGCCATGCTATAATGTTAAGTAGGTTAGATATATTAAAGGGATTTTTTTTTTATGTGGGTACTGAGAGTCGACCTCAAGACCTTGCGTTTGTCAGCAAGCGCTTGTGCAGCTGAACGATATCACCAGCCCTTTTTTTTTCCTTTATGTGGGTACCAGGAGTCGAACTCAGGCCCTCACGCTTGCCAGGCAGGCGCTTATGCTGCTGAGCTATCTCACCGGCCCGGGATTTTCAACTTATGATATTTTGAATTTATGGTGGTTCTTTGGGATGCGCCCCATTGTAAATCGAGGAGCCATCTGTATTTAGAATATCTCCATAGATGTGGGATATGGAAGACCGAGAAGAGTCAATATGACTGCAAGGTTTCTGTCCCGTACAACTGGAAAAGTGAGGCTGCCATCAACTGAGATCAGGGAAGACATCAAAGGAGCAATTTGGGAGGAAAGGCCAGGTGCTCCACTTTGGACCGTGAGGTGGGAGCTGTCCAACGTGTCCCCAGGTGAATGCTGAGTAGGTAGATTACAGACATAAATTCGAAGCCATCACTAGTTCAAAGATACGGAAAGCAGCAGAACTGACAGATCGCCAAGAGAACAAGCAGGATGGAATATGTTCTAAGATGCAGGAGATGAGGTGAAAACAGCCTGAGAAAGAAAGGCCAGTGAGATAGAAGGAAATCTGGGAGAGTACAATTGCCTAGAAACCAAGTGAGAAAGAAGAGTTCCCAGGAAGATAGAATATGTTACATGCTGCTGCTAAGTCAGGTAAAATGAAACTAGGAACTGAGCCCCTGATTTTGCAACACCCTCAATGATTAATCACATGGATGGCACACAATCATCTTTCCCAAGATCTTGCATGTGTTGAGCAGAGTTGTGGGAGAGGATGAAGGCAGTTCAGGGAAGATGAGGCAGTTTTCCGGAGTTAGTCCATACCACTTGGGGATTCCAGAGGTACGTTGATATGGGTGTGAATGGAGGGCACCTGGTGACAGTGCTTCCTTACCACATACTATCACTCAGGCTGCCCTTGCAGGTCTATGTGGAAGCATGACTTACACGTTGTTGATTGTGGCAATGCCATTCAGGTTTTAAGAACCCACAAAATTTGGAATTATCAATTCTAATAGCCTGAGGACTTTCCTAGGCTTGGTTCTTCTTCTTGCCTCTATTCCTCATAAAGCCACCATTAAATGCTCGGCATATTTGCCAAATAACATGCCAGGCCTTCTATAGTCACTGGGGATAGAAGGAAAAGTAGGAGAGTCATGGACTTGCCCTCCAGGCCCTTGAAGTCCAGTGGAGGCCAGACTGTAAAGAGACAATCACAGGGGAGGGTGATCGAGAGGCAATAGATAGCCAAAATTCATTGAGCAGAATGTCTATTACTACAGATGCCATGGACTGCTCCAGTAACCAATTAGCAGTACATGGATCCAGGAGCTGCTGGAGGGTAATGGTCATCCTTGTCTGCATTTCTCAGATTTATGATGACATGATGATCACAGGCCCTCTGGAACACTTTGAATTATCATACAGGTCACTCTAAATGTCTTACATTTTAATTATGATGGGATTTAGCACATGGAAGAAAGTAAGAGAGCATTTCTTCTCCTCCCTGAAAATCAGGGACAACTTAAGTTTATGTTCTGCATCAACAATCGCCTGCAGTGATGAATTTGATTTTCCTTTCTCAAAGGGCAATAGCTACATCTAGAGCTGATGTTTTATGTGCTATGAAACCAGAAAATAATAAAAGTGAGCTCAGGTATTTATCTAAACACTAACTTCTCCTAGCAAAACTAAAGCACATTAAAGAGGGATGGGGAGATTAATTCAAAGAACTAACCCCTGTGACCCCCAAATATTCTGACTTCTACTGTCTGTCTTGTCCTGGAGTCGTCTGTACTCCATAATCTTCAGATGAAGGAATAGTTTCATTGAACACTTGAGAGAATATGTTTTGCAAGCACACACAAAGCTTCAGACTAAATTAAACATTTTACTATGAGAAGGAAATGAAAATGGAGAGTTCACAAGATTATTCAAATTCAACAAGGAAATAAATAAGAACCCTTCTTTAGAAAAAGTAAGAAGAAGAAAGAATTATTTTAGTGGCTATTTGGAAAGAAGGTGTTAAAAGCTCAATAAAGATGTTTGGCTTTTAAAGGTAGTCCTCAATAAAAACAAACAGAATCAAAATTGCCCTGTGGCCTCTTAGAAAAATAGTCTCATCTAATACAAATCCAGGAGCAAAAGAAGAGAGCAGGAGGCAAAGTAGAGTATCTTGTCAAGTCCCAAAGCAAAATAGGCCAGGGTTCAATCAGAATCAAAGCCATAAGTGTCACTAAGAGAGTCTACCACCAATAACAAGACATAAATGTGGCAGAAGCAGAAAAGAACTTAAAACATTGGTGGTCAGGGAGCTCAGGGATGGAGGAAAACCACAGGTGGGTGAAGGGAGCGAGTCTTTGCGAAGAAAGACTTTGGGTAGATCTTACTCCCAAACTGCTCTGCATGCAGACATGTCCAAGACAGTATATCACATACAGCAGAGAAAGGTCGCAGAATGTTCTTGCCTGAACTGACAAATGAGATGTGGACAAATTGCAGGAACAGGATGGCCCCAGCTGCATGTTGGGAAAGATCTCAAGGATGACATGGGGCAAACATCAGCCCAAAATTGGCTTCTGGTGACTGACTGCATCAGTGATGGGACCGGGTAGATAACCAGCCAGCACTCCACTGGTAAGAAGGGCTTCAAGGGGGGTTGGGCAGCCTACAAATCCTGTGAAACTCAGGCTGGGTCCAGGATGGTGGCATGAATCTCTTAAAATTCTAAGTGTGGATCTTGGAGTTCTAATGTGTGGAAGCCTCACTATTGTATCAGATCAGCATCTGGACCACACATTCCTGGATCCTTTAATTTAGTTATAGACTCAGGCATTAAAATTTTCTTCTTATTCATTTTGTTTTCCTTATTCAATAGGGGTATTTTTCCCCCAAAATTGAGCATATCAGATCCCAAAATGTGAGAATGAGTTAATGTTTTTTTTCCAGGGCAATTAGTAAGTTCTAATGTATTATCTTTGCTTATTAGAAATTACTTCATAATCTCTTAATTGATTTTGGTTCAAAATAATTCTTTCAGCAGTTTTAACCATAATTCATTTTAGGATCTAATAAATTGTATTCCAGCTTACTATGTTAAAAATTTTCACTTAAGACATCAAAAGTACCTGTAAGTAGTTTTAAAGAAAAATAATGGCAAAATGCAAACACATTCAAAATTAGGTTGTTCTAGTGAAATCAAAAGGAAGATAATGTTCCTTCTGCAGGTGGGAATCATGCCAGGGATCACCCTGTTCTGAGGCCATTTCTTACAGTTTGGAGAGGGCACAGGTCACAGCTATTTCCTCTAACTCCACTCTGGAGAAAACTTTAGCAAGTCTCCTGGAAAGCAAATGGTGTTTCTGGTTGAGGGACTTTGCTATCAAAAACTTACAAGGAGATCCACAGAAGGAGGAGCCATCTACTGTGTGCAGTAGCTTTCGCTGACCCTCTCATGTGGGAGGATCCTTACAGCGACCCTCCAGAGTGATGTTACTGCCCCAGCCTAAACAAAGCATCTCAGGCTTAGGAACCACTTTTAACATCTTGGGCATTGCTTTTTTTCTAGGACAAATGCCCATGAGTTGATAGATATTTGGGTTGTTTCCACATTTTGGTTATTAAGAATAATGCTTCTGTGAGCATTCATGCGCAAATTTCTGTGTGGACATATGTTTGCGTTTCTCTTGGGCATATACCTAGGATTGGAATTGCTGGATCATATGGTAATACTAACCTCTTCCCTTCTGTCTAGAACAGCATTTCACAGCCAAATCATTCCTAGATTAATCACTTGAAGTCTAAACCATAGACCAAGCTGTGAGGAAAGCAGGTACAGTAAGGAATACTAAGGTGCCTAGGGCCTGAGCCTAAGGCAGGAAAAAATAGAAATGAAAAGGGGCTGTGTTCAGGCCCTATAAATATTGCAGAGATGTGGGCTCCTATCCTGACCATGCCCTTTGCTTCCTATGTGATCTTGAGGTAAGGTTAAACCAAAGCCTTAGCTTCTTCAGGCCTTACATTCTTCAACTATAAGATAGGAATACTAATCCTTTCGTTACAAATTTTCCAAATGCCCTGAGGACATGCCCTATATGCTCTATTGCTCCTTCACACTAGATTCCACCTGTCAGGCTGCGTACTTGGCAACCACCCCAAGCTCTCCTTCTGGGTCCACCATTAACATATGCAAATCAGTCCCTGGGCTTAGTTCTCTAGGGTAAATGTGAGAAGTACAATCTAGGCACAACCTTGTGTACTTACTTAATAAATACATTTGAGGGGATAAATAAGCATTTTGATCAAGTCAAGTTGGAGGCAATGGGTAAGAACAGGCTCAGAGGCAGGAAAAGCTAACAAAGAATTAGGTCCTCAGAGGTTGGAGTGACACATGCCTTAAAACAAGGCTGGTTTCCCTGTGACATCTGGAGATGACTGGTTTTCCCGGGAAGAAACCTAGGAAATAAGTGGTTCATGCTTTGATCCTACGGATAGGGACATCTGGTGACTCTAGGGAAGGGGTGAGTCACAGCCTGCCCATATGATGGCATCACCCAGGCTCAGGAGTCCCAGGCTCCTGAGGCTATGCCACTGCTTTTCCACAGGTCTTGATACCTGTATCTGCTGGGACATCTCACCATACTGTCCCAGCTTTCTTGTCCACTTCTGAATCTCTTCATTCCAAACTACACTGTAGTCAGATTAGTCTTCCTGAGTCTCAGTCTTACCCATCTTACTCTGATGCTCAAAAGCCTGAAATGGCTCCCTGTTGGAAAAAGTCCTAACTGCTTTACTCACTGTTTCTCAGAAGAGCTTGGTTTTTGCAGTCTCTGCTTACAGGGCATGTCTTATGATGCTGCTGTCCTTCAAAGGGACAAATGGAGGCTGAGGATGTAGCTCAGCGGTAGAGCACTCGCTTAGCACAAGGCCCTAGATTCAATCCCCAGCACCCTCCCCTGAAAAAAGGGCACAAATGAAGCCACACATTTCCTTGACTTGCCCTTGCCCAGCTCTTCCTGCCTTCCAACTCAAAGCCTGTACTGTTTGTAACTCTTACTAGAAAGTAATCACCAGCGTGGGCTGCAGGGCACTGTGATCTAACCGTCCCGGTTCTCACCTCTGCTCTCAGTCATGAATAAATTTCTTAGGGCAGGAATAGTAAGGTTAGCTTCTTCCCACTGTGTTAGCACATATTAAGTGTTTAACAGGAGTTGGAATGCTTGGGGGCTCTTCTCTAAAGACCTCAGAAGGAAGATGAGTCAGCTAGTGGCTTAGTTCTACCGAACATGGACATTGGCCTTCAAGGGAGAAGGGGTTGGAGAAGGGGAAGCAGGGCTGTGATTCTCGGGAGGAATACGGAGTAGCTGTGAATATATGGGTGCCAAGGGAATGGAGATAGGAAAACTTCTACCCTGTGTAGCCAAACACACCGGGAGGCTGGGTCCTTCCTTCCTCACCTCAGGTTTTAGCTGAATTGTTTCCCTAACATCAGTGGTTTTCTACTATGTTTTTCTTTAAGCCATGTAATCCTTCCTGCAAATAAAAGCTCCCCTAAAATATAAGTGTGAACAGAATAATTCATAGCTTCTTTGGGTGAATCAGAAGTGGACCCTAGAGCCCCCTGAAGCTACTACCTATCTTCCTATACTTTGAAGAGTTTGCAGACAGATCCAAAAACTGCTGGATTTGAGGCCTCAGGTTAAGTTATGTGACTTCCTTGAAAGGATGAGTGATTGGATTGGGAGTGAGGGGTTGGGAGCAAGGGGCCATCTTTTTTCATCCATGGGATAAAACCAAAATCTTTATTCAAATGTTAGCTAATGACTTTAGGCCCACTAGTACTGATGACAAAGAACAATTTGCACACAAATGAGTTGTATCTCCTCAGACATTTCTATTCTAGGGGATAACTTTGTTGAGAAGGTCCAGCTTGGAAAACAGATTCTCTCTCTGTTGATGGAAACTCATTTCATTGCACAAATATGCTTGAATTTTACATTAAGAAGCCTGACTCATTAAATATTTTTGGTGCAGTAACACTTTTGGTCAAAATAGACTAAACAAATAAGCAATTAGTTTGGAGACTGGGTATGAATACAGAAGCAGAATTAATTATTTTTCTCATTGTTTTCCCCTGTTGTGGACATTGGCTTCTTGTTTGTTTTCCCACTGTGCTTTGCCATGAGATGACCCTGACACTCCTTTCATCTCCCTCTCTACTGGAGTCACCTGGGGATAGAGGACTTCCCTGGGGAGCCAGTCCCATGTTGTCCTAGAATATTGGCTGAGTTCGGGGTGACGGAGCACAATGAGATGTTAAGGGAGAGAAAGTGGAGGCTTCAGGCTTGTGTCTCAGCTTTACACCTCCAGGCAGGATGCTGCAGGCCCCTCCTTCAGCAGTCCATCTACCAAGGGTTTGGTTCCAAGCCAAGATGTGTGTTTGCATGTGTGCATGTGCGTGTACATGTGTGTGTTAGCCAGGGTCAAGGGGGCTACTCTAAGAATGTGGGTTTATGGCAGAGACTCTCATTTTTTTATATTAACTCTGAGGTGTGAGTGTGTAGGTGGGCTTCTTTACTGGGACCATCCCTGATCCTGCTAGTTTTCAAAATGTGACCCCAGATCAACATCACCTGGGAACTGGTAAAAAATGCAGGATTGTGAGACCCACTCCAGTCTTACTGAATCAACACTGGGGATGAGCTGCAACTTGTTTAACCAGCCCTTCACACGAGTCTGAGGCATTTTCAGGCTGGGGAACTGCTAATCTAGAAATCAGAAATGTTAGGCTTTGAGAGGGCAGCCGAGGTCATTCAGTTTTCTGTCAACTCATATAATTTACAGATTAGAGTGCTGAGGGAAAAGAGAGGAAAAGCAACATCCTTAAGTCCCCAGCGGTTAATGTAGAGCCACAAATAGCCCAGCCTCCTTTCCAAGACCAATGCGGGCCCTCTCTCTCTCCTCCTACTCTCAGATATTCAGCAATTCTGAGGCTCCTAGAGAGTGCCCTGCATGGGGACGGAGGACAGGTAGGTTGACACACTTGTGGATGCCTTCAGGATCCCTTATGGGCTCAGGGAAATCAAGGTCTACATCAAGCACTGCCACCCAAGGGGAGAGTGTGCAGAACCCTGTGTCAGGAGGATGAAGCAAGGAGGTCAGTGATCCCAGGCACCTCTGCCTCCTGGGTCCCCTTAGGCTGGCATTTTCCTGCAGCTCCTCTTCCCTGATGGGAGAATCAGGAGGTGCCACAGGAACTGGGCACTGTGGAAATGACAGAAAACCTGGTCTCCATGAGCCTAAGGCCACAGGAGGCTGTGGAGTTATGTGTTGGTGGGAGTGGTACTCATCAGGAGGTACCTGTCCTGGGCAGGTGGCCCTGGGTGCTGTGATGGCAACAGAGGATAAGACCATCAGGATGAAAACATCAGTTGGGCACATGGCTCTGCCAGCCTCTCCCATCATGGGACATGAATGCTGGCATTTATGGTCTGTTCAACATTTGATCATGAAAAGCAGTTCACTGGAAACATTAGACTGGGGAACTCATGGGAGAGAGAAAAAGACACCCCACAGTGAGCTGTGTCCCTGGTTTTCCTTCAGCTCTCACCCATGCACATCTAGCAGAGCCCCACTGCCACTGGGGGACCCACCATCACCACCCTGAAGTTGGTACCATTGCACCTGCAGTCACCGTGACCATTCTCCCCGGGCCAGAGGTCTGAGTCTTCTGGCTTGAAGGCCCAGAGCTCCTCTTCCTCAGAGCAGCCCGCTCGCTGCTTCCACCCTACAATGCCTGCCCTGCTCTGTGTAGCACCATGCCTGCTAAATTCAGATCTCTTTTCCTTGACCTTAACTTTCCCTCTCACCACTGAGCACTCTTGCCCTGCACTCTTCAAAATGGATGCTCACAAATCTGGAAACTCTTCAGTCTAATCCCCCTAACTCCCACTCAAAGCATTTCTTCCACAGCTGTGTTAAGAAAAACAGCCCTCCCTGGGGACACTTCTGCCCTGAGACCCTCTCAACTGGCAGCAATTCGTAACTTTATGTTCAGCACGCCTCATGGTCAGGAAGTGGGCTGTGTCCTCCCTGATCCCCATCTTCTCTTTCACACTGTTACTCACCAGCTCTTGAGCCTTCTGCAGAGCCCTTTGACTGAACCACCCCTCTCCAAGTCGTGGCACCACCATGCACTCCCTCCCACTGTCACCCCTTCATTCACTGAAGACTTGGGCTTCTGTCTGGCTTCCTCTCTACCCTGAGTCTTGCCCTCCTGCGGATGATTTCAGGTCCATTCGAATAATGCTGTGGTAATTAAGCTTCACTGTGTCAACTTGATTGGCTTGGGAGTCACTTAGGGGATTAGTAAACCACCCTTCTGGATATGCCTGGGTGGGTTATGGAGATGTGACCTTGGGTACTATATCTGGTCCCTAGCCTCTTCCTCTCTAGCACTGTTCCCCTGCCCTGCTTCCTGGCTACCATTAACTAAGCATCTTTGCTCGGCCATGCCCTTCTGCCATGATATTTCTGCCTTGGAGCCAGCTGACCAGGGGCTGACCCCTCTGAAACCATGTGCTAAGTTAATCCTCTTCTCCTTGAAGTTGTGGGTGTCCTGTATTGTGTCTTAAGGGTGGGAAAGCTAACTGATACAAATGCCCTCTCTATTCCTTCAAGTCCACAGCTCTCCGATGCCCACTTTCATGGTGTACTTGGACTTTGAAATTTCTCCATTTTTAGAACCACAAATTTGAGTCTTCTGTTTCCTCATGGCAACCTCAAATGATCCCACTACAATTTTTGTTAGCTTCATGTGGCCCTAGTGGGCTTCACTTCCATCCAGTGCATCAGCCCCCTTCTCATTCATATCCCTCATTATTCAGATTAGGTTCTGTCTTCTCCATAATTTAATTCACAATACTCCTCATACTCAAGGACATGGGTTGCCTTTATCTTTCTATACTATACAACTCTCAAAACCCAACCAAAGATACATCCACAATCCATTCCCTACAGATCTGATCTCCAGAAGCTACACACTTTTGAGAAAACCACACAAGAGGGCAAAGGGGTGGTTTTTGTAAACATGTGATCATCAACTTCAAACGAGCTCTCCATACCTCCTGGAAACCCTGAATTCCTCTGGTTAATTCTACCACCCATTCTCTCAGTGGCACTGTCAAACTTTGTTTATTACCCTGAAACTTTCAACCCTAATAGTTTTCCCTTCACTCTTTGCAACCAGATTTCACGGAGAAAACAGAAGTCCAAATATCTAACTGCACAAATAGTAGTTTGACTGTATACTCAAAAATCTCCATAAGTTGCTATATGCAGAACCAACCCCATCTTCTCTAGATGTTGTTTCTGAAGACTTCTAGGAGCCTCAGGGCAGCTTCTAGGGACTTGCAAACCATTCTCTCTTTCTCTGTCTTTGCTTTCCTCGTTGTCCATGTCAGCTGCTTGTAAGACCCCTCAAGGAAAGCTACTCATTAGGTCAGATTGTCACTTCCTTCCCAGAGGACCTGCAGCTCTGTGAGTACAATTTCCAGTGCTTCTTCTGGCAGTGCCAGGCTTAACACAATCCCTGAGAGCTCTGTGCCCCTGCTTAGCTGTGGTGCCTCGTCACAGTGCTTCAAGGCTGCCCATCTGTGCTTCAGACCTCACAACATCCCTAATGCAGAGCCACCTTTCTTGCCTCTCCATCCTTTGTCCTAGGGCACTCACTCTCATCCAGGTCACAGATGGGGAAACAGACACAAGGCAGACCTTGCTGAACCCCTGTCTGCCTTCAGCTCCTTGCACATCTACCTACTCAGAAGATTCCCTGCTGACATGGAAACCCCTTCCTGCAAAGAAATGCCAGCTCATTGGTTTATGAGGCAGCTCCAGCCTGTGGAGATAATCTAAGGCCAGCCAGGACATGGCAGCAGAGGACACAGTGGTGAGGTGCCAAGGTTCCTAAAAGGAGTGAAATGGAAAGGGAGGGAGGGAGGGGGGGAGGGAAAGAAATGCTCTGAGATCCCAGGATTCAGTTAGCTAAAGTCCTGCAGTTTGGCTTTTAAAAGGAAACTGATCCCAAGACCTGGAGGATTGACAGAATCTGCCTTGTACTAGAAAATATTTGTGGTCCAGTGTTGCCTTTATTTACCTAGAGCGTTTAATGTGCCTTTTTTCTCTCATCTCTCATATCTGCTCAGAGAAGATGTCAATTTTCTGAAATTAAACACTTAGCTTGATTACTGTTTTGTTAATTGCTGCATTCAAAAACCCCCGGCACTCCTGCCTGTTTAACATGGATAGTGCTGCGAAAATGACAGGCATGGAGCTGGTGTGCAGGTGGACAGATAACAGCACTAAAGTGCCATTCCCTCTACCCTCAGCAACGCCTGCCCAAGCAGCTGGGATCCTGCGGTGGGAAGGCAGACCGGGTCATAACAGAGGGGCCCCCAAACGGCCATGTTTCAGAGGGGACAGTGCGCTCAGGAAGCCCCAGGTCTCACCAATACTTGGGAGAATACAGGGACTTAACTCCAATCTGACACCTTACTAAAAAATGCCTGGTGGAGAGACCACGGAGAGAGCTGAAGCTGCACCATTTGCTGAGATTAATTTCAGAAAGACTGAGTTATTCATTCATGCATTTATTTAACAATTTATTCATTCAGGAACAATTTGTCGAATACTTTCTAGGTTTCAGGAATCTAGCTAGACACTGGGGCGCAGTGGCTAATAAGATCGATACAGGATGTGTCTCCTGGATGTTATAATTGGCTCATGAAGCTGACTTACCACGGGGGTGTGGTGTGGACAGACATCAGGATCTGTCTTCCTTCCTACCCTTCCGCCAAAGCCACGAGCAAATGATAACTATTTCAAGATCCAACTAGTGTTTCCACTGTAACTGAAGGTATAACAACATAATGTGGGCTTTGAATAAAGTAAGGAACTTCCCACAGTTGCCAGTGGCCCCACTGTCATCTCACAAGCCACACATTTGGAGCACCTGGAGAGATGGAGCAAAATGAGCACATAAGTCCCCAGGTCCTGGACCCATTCTAGTCATCCCAGCAGCAATGCAGGCTGGAGCTGTTCGTACCTGTTCTCAAGCTGTTAACATCAGCAGCCACTGCTCAGGACCTGAAAAGGAGAATTCCCATGCCCAATCGCTGCATGTCCCAGCAGGAGTTCACATTGGTCAGTTAGTGAATGTAATGAACAATAAACTATCCCGCCCAACACTGTCATTGTGGAGCACTGACCACTAAAAGCTGAAAGGCTCTATAGCAACTGCACATGGTTACCTGCCAAATTCAGGAATATGGAACTTGGCCTAATGGCAGAGAATGGTACCAAAAGCCCAGCCTGGATTTCTCAAGCCACTCACATCAGAGGCCTCCATTCACTCTGTGGCTGTTCTGGTCCTCTGATCCCAGTCTCAGTGGGTGCTGTAGCCTAGAATGTGAGCTCCACAAAGGCATAGATTTCTATCTGTTTTGTTTGCTGCTATGTCCCTGGTATCTGTACCCAACCCCAGGTCTCAGAAGACCCAGAAGGTCTCAATAAACACAGTACGTACTTGTCAAGAAAATGAATGTATGGGATTCCCTAAGAAGCAGGAACCACTGAGTCAGCACTTGGGAAGCTGTCACAAAGATTTCATGGAGTGAATAAATGAATACATTTCTAAAGTTGAAGTGTGCAAACACAGAAGCTAACCTCTGTTGAGTATGGTTAATGGGTTTATGTTCCTCTGAGATCAGGGCTTGAAGCAGCATACTAAGCATCTTTCCCTACATGTTTCTTCTAGGAGCCATCTGGTCACCCTGCTGATCTAAACATGCCACCTGTGGACCACCACACACACTCTGATCACCACAGTCCAGCCAAACAATTGTATAAAGATGCTTTCCTATGGACTAAAGACATGCAAAAATATGGTCCAAGGCTTTCTGTGCCTAGCACTGTGCCACTCCTTTGTCCTGAAGCTGGTGGTAGGTGAGGAAGTTGGGTTCTCCACAGATCTCACCATCTGGTGGAAAGCACCAAGGGTGCCAAGGGTGGAAACCACAACCTTGGTCATGGCAGGGCCACCTGCTGATGCCTTGGCTCCACAGACAACACACCATTTTTTTGCAAATGGTCAGGGCCTTTCTGAAGCCATATGGGATTTCCTTCCCAATGCCAGGGCTTAGAAAACAATAAAACAACCTTCCTAGAATTACTGATGAGAAGAAAGCAATGAACAGAAATTGAATTAAGAATAGTGAAAATTTCATTTACTTAGGTTTTTAAAGTTTTCTTTATTCACTTTAATGAAAGTTTTCTTTAAATTCATTCCAGTCTTTTTCAAGTTCTGACTCAATCTTTTCTCTACTCTGAAGCAAATCTGCCCGCTAATTTCCAATGAGACCAGCCTTTAAAAATGAACTGGTTCCAGCATATGGGATCTTCACACTCTACATTTTTACAGGCAGCATGTAATATTGTTTTAATATTTAATTTTGAGATTTACATAATATCTTTCCACCAGAGCTCAATATATTGCAATATCATAAATTCCTTTTCATATTCAAAGATTATTCTTTATGCATGCAAATACTATATTTAACCAAGGAATAATGCAAATTAGGTGATGAATTCAGAGGAATTGATGGTCTAGGTAATTCTTTTGTAGGAAAAGTAGTGTTTCTGAGTGACTCTAATTGTCTAAGAACTTCAAAAATGCCTTAAAGATGGACAAACTATAGGGGCTTGAGACTATTAACAGAAGCTGTGCAGAATTTTTTAAACAATATTAAGTAATGGATTGTGTCTGTGTTGTGGGCATGACGAGTAGTATTCTACACGCCCAGCAGGCCATACATGAACTGTGTGTAATATAAAAGTCTGATACAAATCATGCTGATGGAATCATGTGAGTTAAAGGGAAAATGCTGTTTCTCCAAACACACAATGAAAAAAGCCAGAAGGGCTCCTCAGAGACACTGGCTCATCCAGGTATGCTGGTCCTGGGCTCCACTCCCACCCTCATCCTTAGCTCATTGGGATGCAGACCGTGCCACTCTCCTCTCCTGCGCCTGATCCTCTCAGTAGAGAATGGAAAAATGGATATCTGCTATATATCTGATATGGACAACATCAGTCCCAAACAAAGACTGAGAAGCCACTGAAGGAAAGAGCTCAGGGAGAAAAAGTCTAACAAACTGCTTTCTGGATCAGGACACATTCTCAGAAACAATGCTAATCTCCCTGTCCATAGTTTGGTGATTTTCACAGCTGTCTCATTTGCTTGTGACTACAGTACTAGAAAGCATGTATTACGTTTCTCATCTTACAGGCAAGAAATGGAAGGCTCTTGGCAGATAGATGAATTTGCAGGAGTCATATGAGGAGCAGAGAGGGAAACCAAGTCCAGGACACCTCTCCCCCATCCCCCACCCCCCACCCCCGACTGCATGTCTGCCACCATGAGCCCCAGAGGTAAAGAAAATGTGCTAGGGTAGGAGACAGAAACAACGGCCTGCTCATCATTAAGGCTTGAGTCAGATTAGCCATCAGAATCAGAGGTTCTAAACCACAGCCAACAGGCCAAATCCAGAATTGGATTTGTTTGGCTCCCAAATGGTTTAAAATTTTCTAATCAGTCGTAAACACTGTAAATCTGGATTTTCATCTTATAAAAGCAGGCAGCGATTGGCATAGCAATACTTGTTGGAGCTGAGCAGTGACTGCACCTGTGTTCTTTAGTTCCCTGCAGTCCCTATCAGTCCCTGCCGCCTGGCCTTGGCTTGCTCCTCTCCATTACCAGCCTAGCCTGAGAGGCCTCTGAGTTTATTCTCTTTGGCTTAGATAGTCACAAATCACGTAGTTGCTGGTCTGTTTCATCTCCACCCCTGAACACACGCCAAGATTTTCTCTGAGGTCTTCTTCCCCAACTTTGGTATCCTGAGTCTCACTGGCAGGAGAGAGAAGAGAAGTTTGTCATTCACTTAATCGCCTCTGATACCCGGATGATCCAACCCCAGGTCTGAATCTGAGGCTGGGGGCCAGAGAGTGACTGCTGGAGCCAGCTAGCAGTAACAGTGTCTCTGCAGATCACTTGGCCACTGGAATAGAGAGTGCTCCACCTGATCTGGTCTATTTTAAACTTATGGCATCTGTATTCACAGCAAGGATGTATCCCTGAAGACCTCACATAAATCTGAGCTTGCATAATTCATGACCAGCCCTGACCAAAGATGATGGACATTTTTTGACAGTTAAAGTGCCCCAGCTATGTGGCAATAGCTTAGAGAGAGCTTATAACTTACACAGCCCACTATAATATGGTTTTTGATCAGTCTGAGTATAAAATGGCCACAAATCTGAATTAGAAGCTCAGAAACATCATTTGCTGACTGTAAGATGCTGGGAAAATTCTATAAGCTCTCTAACCCCAGTTTCCTCATCTGACCCACCACATCCCTGTATAGGATTTGCTGGGGCTTGGTACATTAGCTGCTCAGAAATGCAAACTCCTACCACTGCCTTAGACTAGGTGAGGATCCAATTCTGATACTCTCTAAGTGATGTAATGTTCTCGAGTGTCATGACCATATAGAGGACTGGGGTTGTGGCAGAGATGGAGACTTTCTGAATCTCAAGATTCAACAGACCGTTTGGTGTTCCCCCAGTCAAGTTCACCTCTGAATGAAGAACAATGTTCTGGGTGTCCAGTGACCCATTAGATAATTACAGAATCTCTAAAAATTCTTCTTAGCTCTAAACTCTTGGAGTTCAGAAAAGCCTATTGTTGGGGACTATGAAATGTAGAGCCCAGAGGAACTGCCCACTTTTAGGACAGGACATGGGAAGGAAGAATCAAGATAGGTAACATCTGAGCCAGGCATGGTGGCCACGCCTGTAATTCCAGTACTTAAGAGGCTGAGGTGCTAGAATTCTGAGAGTTCAAGGCCAGCCTGGACTATGCAGTGAGTTGAAGGCCAGCCTGAACCACATAACGAGACACTGCCTCAAAAAACAAAAACATGGGCCAGTGATATAGCTCAGTGGCACAAGCGCCTGCCTGGCAAGTGCGAGGTCCTGAGTTTGACTCCTGGCACCCACATAAAACAAAACAAAAACAAAGAGAGGTAATATCCTGCTGATTCACCTCTAATCTTTGGTTCTCCAAACTCCATTGTTCTAAATTCTCCAAATCCCTTTAAGCTTTTGCTTCCTTATCTCAAAAATGGGGAACAATAATGCTCATTACTGGGTAGTTATGAGGATTAAAATGAATCCACGTATCACAAAATTCTTTGTAAACACCAAAGAAACATACATGAGGTGCCAACCATAATAATTACTGCTCGTCTGTTCTTCACCTGGGACCTACCCAATGCTTCCCACTGCCATACCATGAGCCAGGGGAGGAAGGCCTACTTGGACCTCGCCCAGAGTGGACAAACTCAGGGGTCCTTGGAAGGCATTACACAAGTCACGGCCTATTGGTGACATATGAGTAGGTCACTTATACCTGAATGAATGTGAGACATCAGGTTTTCATGATGCCTAATATTTATCTCTTCTATCTCTGGTAAAACGCATAACTTATGTTATGTTTCTAGATTGTTCTTATAGCAGCACAGACTCAAATGTTTATTTATTTTTATTTTTTATGTGGGTACCGGGAGTTGACCTCAGGACCTCGCGCTTGCCAGGCAGGCGCTTATGCCGCTGAGCTATCTCACAGGCCTTCCAATGTTTATTTTGATGGTTTCCACCTTTAAAAAAATACTATCTGTTAGCTAAAGACAATTTGTATTTATGAATTTGCATTCATCAACCCAGTGTGATACCACCGTGTCCCTCAGACCACTGTAGTACAATGATTAGGAACTACTAGTCAACTTGGTATTTGTTTTATAATAACTATGCACCACCAAGAAACAGTTGCGTCCTTCTCTCACTGATTTTAAGTTTTCTGACACCAAAATTCCAGAATTACCAAAGAGGAATCATAGGTTGGAAAATGATAATGGAGGCTGGGACTACAAAATCAGGGAAGGTTAAGAATAAAGGACTTATTAGAGGGAGAACAAAGGGCAAGAGAAATGTGTTTGTGGAAGAGCAAATGGATGAGGATAAAAATAAATATTTTGAATGTTGATAATGCAGAGCCGCTTGCAAGAGTCCTGGTCCCTCATCTCCATTGCAGCCTGGGAAGGTGCAGATGGGATGACAAGCAGATGGGCAGGTTCGGGAATAGCAGGGTAAGAGAAAAGAGGGGAAGAAATAAAAGCAAACTGATATAAGTGGCAGGTTTATTCGCACATGCTTAGAGAGAGAGAAAAGACAGCCAAGCCCAGCATAACATGACAGCCTGGCAGGATTGTTATTCCCAGAAGCTGGGACACTAAAATATTTCAGCCAGTTTTCTGCCTTAAATTCTCTAAGGGAAATACTGCTAACAAAGGCGCCCATGTTACATGTTCAACATAATGCAAAAATTACCATTCCCTTTTTTTTGAGTAACACAGACTGTTGCAACCTTTGTCTCCATGGTACTAGGGCTGTGGTCACCAGCTGGAGGCTTCTACACTTCCATCCTTATTTTCTCACTATACATGTATGCATGTAAACACGTGACCATGCACACACATACAAACACACCACATGAAAACACACACACACACACACACACACACACACACAGCAATAACTCAGCCATCTGGACAACCATGCTCTCCTACAACACCTTTTTTTCTTCTCAGTTCTGACAGCTTAAACCCAAGAATCATCTGCCATCAAAGATGCATGGAATTAAAAGAGGCAGAACATGTCTGGGATGGGGAGGTAAGTGAAGAAAAGGATGGAGTAAAAAAAGAAGAGGTCAAAAAAGGGGAGATACACAGAGGGAGTGAGATGGTTGGCTCCTGTTAGTCCACTAATAAGCTGTCCTTCTAGAATTTGTTGATTAAGAAAAATCTATAATTCCAAATAAGATCACGGTCTACTGCCTATGACCCCCATTGCCCATAGATGTGATGTTCACTTCCTTCCGCAGGCTTACACGATCACACAGGGGAAGGGCTGCTCTTTTCTAACTCCCTTGGTATTTACTGCAGGTTTGCACAATGCTTAGAATATACAACCTTGCAGATCTGCACTGTGTGTCTGTGTTCTGTAAATTCTTCAGTTAATGAGTTTCATGGGAGGGACTCCCATGAAAGTGGCTCGAGTACCACTACATCTCTCACAGTATCTAATCCACGGCATGGCATAGAGTGGATGCTAAATAACTGTCTCTTAATAATGAACGAGTAAATAAATGGGTGAGTTAGTGCGTGAATGTACCGGCTAAATGGATATAAAAAGAAATGGATTGTTGTGAGAGGTGTGAAAAGCAATAAAGAGAAAAGATCAGGAAAGTAAGAAATACAGAAATAAAGAGAAGAAAGTGTGTTCTGAGCTGTGCATGCCACGGGGATATACTGGCTATCAGGAGTGTTCTGTTGTCACCTGTCTGAGGCCTCTACAACACTACAGCATTCATCTGAGCAAGCCAGAAAAAGACTGTGCCCTGGAATAAAGGAGGTTTAATTGAAAAATAACCTCTGAATGTAATATTAACCTTGATCATATGATTTTTGGGAAGTTTCTTTCATTGAGTTTTCCACTAAAGCATCATTAGTCTCAAGGTCTTCCAGTGCTTCCACTCACTGCATTCATCTCTCTATCGACCCACGCATCTATCTATCCATCTGTCCGTCCATCTACCCACACGTTCATCCATCCATTTTCCCACCTACCCTTGTGTCTGTCCATCCCTCTATCCATCTTTCTGATAGTGTTTGGTGAGTCCCACCCAATGCAGTTAGAGTCCTACTCTAACTTACATATATCTTTGCATTTATTCTGACTACTGAAAGTCTCCTAGACTCCAGTTCACTCTATGCCAGGCTTGGTGACACATGCCTGTGATCCCAGCACTCAGAAGGCTGAGGCAGGAGGATTACAAGTTTGAGGCCAGCCTGGGCTACATAGCAAGTTCAAGGCCAACCTGGATTATCTAGTGAGACTGTCACAAACAAACAAACAAAAATTAAAGGTGGAACACTATAGCCACTTCCTCCATGGCCACAAATGCCCGTTAGGTGATGGTAGGAGGCCTGAAGGCAGCCTGGCAGGATGGGCATGGTTGCAGCTCTGTCCTTGCAGCGAGAAAGAGGTAAGAAGCAGCCATGGAGATGGAGTAAGAGCATAGCAGCCTCCAGACTTACCGGCTTGGTTTGTGGTGATGTTGACGGAGACATGCTGTGGGGGGAAGGGGCTCTTGCTAGAGACTCCATTGATGGCCTGGATGTCAAAGGTGTAGGGGGTGTGAGCCCACAGGCTGCTGATGGAGACACGGCACTCAGTCAGGCCCAGCTGTCTGGGCACAAACTCCACGTTGTCGTCACAGCGGGAGCAGCTCCGCCGGTCTGCGCGGCACTTTTTGCAGATGATGTTGTAGGTCACATCGTCCCGCCCACCAGTTTCCCTTGGCGGATGCCACTCCAGAATGATGGACGTCTCATTGACGATGGAGATGACATTGCGGGGACCTGATGGGACACCTGCAGGGAGACAAAGAGGGGTACCGTGAAGCTGGGCTAAAGCTTTCTCACCCAGCACCTCTCTGGTCTGCCCCCGTACCCACCCCATCCCACACACTCACCCCTGTTCTTCCCCAACCCCAGGTCTCCATGCTCCAATCAATTCTGTGAAAACAATTGGTGGACAGAGATGACAACTTGTTTCCAAGTCCTACTGAAGGTTTCTTTCTTTAGATCATATGTGCTGAGAGAGAAGGACTCAGGGATGTTTGTGCAAGTCTCGTTCTTAGGACCAAGCCACATCTGCCAGCCAGAATAAGGGTTAACAAAATGTGCATATACTGGACACTTATTGAGTGCCTTGTCTTTCCTTAATTGGAGTAGAAATCAAGGAGAGAGGCATATGAGTGGCCCCTCCAGAAGCCCCAGTACATCTTGGAATCCGTGTGGTATATGCAGAGGGTTTTTCCCTAGAACAGGCTGCTGGGGTGCCTAGGTAGGTAAATATTCACATTGCATACATTTTGGTGCATAAAAACAAGGCACATTTTTGGGTAGGAGAAGGTCACACATTTTTAACCCCATGACATAAGAAGAGCATAGGAGTGCGTTCAGGACACACTGCTTGTGCTTTATCTCATTATCTCATTTATTCCACCAAGAAACTATCAGGAAGATACAAAAGTTTCCTCAAGTAAGTAGGAAAACTAAGGCTTACAGAGGAGGCTGGCTATAGATCGTGGGGTCTATAGGATCTAAAGCCAGGGTGGAAGCCCAGACCTGCCTCATTCAAAGCACATGGTCTCAACCACAGCCCAGCTCCGACCAGATTCTGTCTCCTGTAAACCAGCTAAGCTCACTGGACTCAAGGCTCTTCTCTCAGAACCACTCATTTATGCCTGTTTCCACTCCAGCAGAAGTGGAAATGCCTGGATGCAAAACTCTAGGAAGTCTGATAATCTGTATGAGTACAAAATGTTGCTGAATTAACAGTCACAGTGCTGGGCACTTTGAGATTAAGGTGGAGAACCTTCTGCCCAAGAACTGAAGAGATCATAGCTTCAGGCTTTCAAACCTGAGCCTTGCATATCTTGAATGTCTAGGATAGAAATGCATCTTGCCCAGAAGCCCCCCTTCTGAATGGTGGGTTCACTGGAGCAGCCGCTCAGATAGCAATGCATTCAGAATTCACACACGTGACTGTCGCCAGCTGAATGAAGACATGTGTAAAGTGGTTCATGCTGGAGACAGGAATCAAATGCCAACACACAAAATGAGGGAATAACAACGAGGTCGGGGGGCACCAGGGAAAGATTCTGTGTTGAATTAGTCAACAGTGAGCAGCTAGAGCAGAAAGCAAATATTAAATGGGATTCTATTAAGATGTGAAAGAAAATCAGTACTGTACTATATAAAGCCATTAGGCCCAAGCGAAGGACAGCATTGTTGCTTGCTTGTGACAAGGCAGAATTTATGAAGCATTTTTACTGAAGTCTTGCAAACAGTGCTCAAGAATTCCCCACCCACCTGCCCAAGGATGAACATCCATCTCCTTTTGATTCAGCCCACAGCTAGTAGCGGAGAGCAGTCGGGACTGTCCCAGCTGGACTCTTCCTGGACCAGGCCAGACTTGCCTCACACAATTCATTGGCATCCATATAGGCCATTGTCTGTTTTGGACACATCTGTTTGCTTCAGACTGAAGATACTCAGAACAGAAGTTCGCATGGCCTACACCTCTATTGCTTGCTGTCACACTTTTAGGGCAAATAGCCTAGGCACACCCACAGATCATGGTTTCTCACCCTCAAATCAGCACACTTCCTGAGCACTTGCTTTATGCAGGGCCACTAAAAAACACTATCGTATTGCATCCTCAGCCCATCCTGAAGCTGTCTTTCAGAAAGCAGCGTGAGGCAGTGGGGCAGAGACAGTCACTGACCATCCCTCCCTCCCACCCTTCAGATACCTTCCCCTTTTAATGATCCCCTCTCTCCTTTGAGTTCCAGCCTCACCCTCTCTCCTGACTCCAGCTTCTCAGTTTAAACTTGCATAAGTTTTACCACTTTCAAACCCATCTCTCTACATTGTACATCTTTCTTCTTTACTCTTCTGCCAAGCTTTTCCAGTTAAGGGTCTGTACTTGCTGTCTCCTCTCTCAGCAAGCTGCAGCTCATTTACTTCCCTGCTCTTCCACTGAGACAGCTTTTCCTTCCGACTTCTACCCCAGCTCAGTCCTCACTTCCCTTGACACCCCATGTAGTCAGCAGCCAGTCACACCTTCATCCCCTAACTCACAGACCAGCACCACAGTCTGACTGTTCCATCTCCGTGACTTCAGATTATTTCCTTTCCTCCATATTCCCTCCACCTCAGAACTCCAGGCCCCATCAATGTTCCTGCCCAATTGCCACAGCCTCTTAATTACTCTCCAGCATCTTTTCTGCATCTCTCTGATCTATTCACTTCTGCCAAAGTGTGAGCACTAAAACACATATGGACTCAGAGCATTCCTCTGTTCAAAGTCCTTTACTTTCCAATTACCTGAAGTGTTCATCCTCTTTTCCGTGTCACTCAAGTCCCCTGTGGTCTGGCTGCAGTTGATCTCATCTCGGGCACCTGATCTTTTCCCCCGATAGTGCAGCTAACAGGAAAGTCCCTGAAATTTCTTGTATGCACTAAACTCTCTTCCTATCCCTCTGCACAGTGTCCTTCCCTCTGTCTGCAATTCTTTTCCCTCCTGTTTTACTTAACAAACTCTTGCTCACCCTTAGAGATACAGCACCTATTCCACTAGCAGCCTTCCCTGATGTAAAGCAGGCATGCACCTCCTTTCTGGGCTTCCTTAAACCCATTTTCAGATGCCCAACCCAGATTCCATCATTGCGTTTATGAGGGTCTCTCCCTCTGTGTCCTCCTGGTTGGCAGGAGCAGATGTCTAGTTTGTCTCTGTGATTCCAAGCTCAGGTAGCAGTTCATTGTAACAGGCTCTTTCAACCTACTTTTCCACTTTTGTTCGGCGTGCACGGCTAAAGATTCCTTGCGTATACTCTTCTCCACCATGAGACAAGATGCCCTGCTGTGGGCACATAGAGGGACCTCAGAGAGGCCTCAAAGTAGTGGCAGCAGGGAGGACCCACTGCTTGTGACCTTGAGTGACAGAATCTTGGTGAAATAGCAAGTGAAGAGCTGGTTTGGCATGTCCTACCCTGTCCCTCACCTGTAGCAGCTGGATAGACCCACCATGGTCAGTGCTGCTCCATGCCTGTTCTTTTGCTCCCAGCTGCTCAGGAAGAAAAGCAACAGATTTCCAGGAAAATGTTTTCCCAGGTTTATTTAGAAACAGCTTTTATATGAAGCAGTCACTAAGCCTTCCTCATTCCTGTGTGCTTTTCAGAGTGAAGGTGTCTGTGGGACATGAAGGGGGGGTTGGAGGGGATGGTTGTTGAGTCCAGAGATGAATAAATCTGATCCTTTCCTTCCAAGAAGCAGGAACAAACACTAAGAGTCTTTCCCAGAGAGTGGATGCAGAGAGCCAGGAGAGCCCAACATGAGTGCCCTCCCTTGCCTCCTCACAGGCAGGGCTGTGCCTTGTTCATCTCACGGAGTGGGTGCCACACAAGTTTGTGGAGGCGATCCGAGTCTGGGCCACAACAATGAATATGACCTCATTCATTATGCATTCATTCACTGCTTTAACGAATGCACCCTGTACTCTTCCAAGCGCTAGGGAGGCAGAGCAATATCAAGACAGGCAAGCTTCCACTCTCATGAAGTTTATGTTTCTCTCTGGTGAGAGAACACAGACAGGATAGAAGGAAACACAGAGATAAGAGACATGATTTCAGATAAGAATATGTGCTATGAAATAAAACAGACCCAGGGCTTAAATGGCCTTCTAAGAATGCCAAGGCCTGTTCCTTATTTCCACAGGGCCTGCTCTGGTCCTGGCTGGCTAGGGACTCATTTCTGGGTGGTTAAAACAATGTCAACCTTGGTTGTCTGTGCTCTAGAATCCCAGTGAGATGGGCACTCTCCTGCAGGCAGGCTGCCCAGCCACTTAATCTGAATGAAGAGCTCGACCAGAGCAAGTTTTGCTGGTGCATAAACTCCCTAGAGGAAAGCACTTATGCTACTTTCTCCTCATCTAGGCACTGGCTGCTGGGTTTGGGTTATACTCTTCAGGGAATATTCATCCAGAATGTGTGCCCTCAGCAATATCCCCAAGAAGCAGAGAGAGAAGCCAGAAGGTAGCAAGAAAATCTGTCACCTCTATCAGAAAAAGCTCTCAGTGACTGCCACACAAGGGCTCAGCACCACAGCCTCCTTATCTGAGCTCCCTGCTCTCATGTCTGCTTCTTCATTTTTCTTAATTACACACAGACAAGCTTTCTGAAGCTTCCCTGATCTGTTGCCATGGTTACTACTGATGAAAACATTCTGTTAAAAAGCCTAGGGAAATTCCGTCCTTTTAAAGGATGGGAAAAGTGTTGAGCTGTGATTTTCTATTTGGATGAGGAGGAGGAATGGTGGTCCTGAGTCATGGAGATGAACCCTCCAGTGTCTTCCAGGATATGCCTGAGAGCTTGGTTCAGCCTGCTTGGAGTCTGCTTATCACTGGGACTTCAAAGAATTAAAAAAGGATCTTTCAAGAGCCACAGGACCAGACCCAGTGTTATCATCTTGAGATAGAATCTTCCTGCTTTTTAATGTGGTTTGGGCCAGATAAATTTTTTTTAAAGAATGAAGACAGAGGGTGAGTGACTGAGACAGGGTGAGTTTATTTATAGGCATTAAGCTGGAAATAAGAGCACTCTTGAGTAATCAAAGGGAAAATCTGTTGAAGATATGTAAGCCCCCAAAACCAATTCTTTTATCGGGAATCTTAATAAGGCCAAATTCCTGTCCTCAGAATTTCCAAATAAATTTCCAGCTGGTGCAAGGTGCCAAGTAGGCAGGGTCCTACTAACCAAATTGCTGCAGCCAGGTCTGCATCCTCAGAACCTCCCTGTGGGAGCTGGTGAGGATGACAACTGTGGTGAGGCTGGAACTGTGCTCCTCTGCAGCGGGCCAGTGACAGGGCTCTCTCCATTCTGTGCATGGCTCCTGGGAGAATCTGGTGAGAGCACCAAAACTTTTTGCCAGGAAGGTGAACATGTGTTTAAAGACATGCATGATTTTTCGGACTGTGAGTAGGTTCACTGTCCCTTGAAATCAAGGAAATCTCTAAATTTTCACAGCAACCAAGTTGACCAACCTTGAAAAAGTGAACTTCTTAGACTAAAATTCCTCATCCAAAAATGGTAGTTCTGAAAATTTAATGAGATAATAAGCCCAAAGCTGTGGCTGGTACACAAAAGAATTAAGTAACAACAGCTGCTATTATTAATACTATTAGCATTGTTATTATCGAATCATCTGGAGCTCTGGCCCACTCATCTAATTAAGACTGATCCAATCCAGCTACTCTTTCTGTGAGCGTAGACCTTGCATCTGAACTTATGCTGACCACTGTAAAAGCCAAGAATATATGGCAGCTATGTCGGGATGCAAGAATCCATTCATAAGGAGTATTGGGAATTGTTAACACATATAGTTAAGATCAAAGTAGATGATACAGACACAAATGTTACAGATGCTTGGGGTAAGGCAAGACCAGCGCATGTCAATGTATTTAGGGACGATGTGTGGGAGTCTTGTCCTCAAGACTGGAGCTGCACTTAAGGGGAAACACTCTGCCCTAGTTTGTACTCTCCAGGCGACTTATCTCCAGAAAGCACACCCAAGGAAGGGTAAATCCTTACTTGTAAGTATAGGGTTGTTCATCCAGGGTGAGTCCAGCACTTATTACTTCCTAGGCTTATAACCTCTGTGTGTACCTATGCCTCTGCTTCACGGCCTCCTAAGATGTGGTCTGACTTTGACATAGTATCTGGTCTTCACTGTCCTCTCTGACCTATAGGCAAGGAAATCTCTTCCTAACTTCTATGGCAAATTGTGCCCTCTATACTGTCTCCCTTTGAGAAAGGATTGAGACAGTGTCTGAGAAGGAATCCGAAAGGATTTTTAATATTAAAGGCTCCTGAAAATTGTCAGCAGAAAATGCAAAATATGTAATGTTCTCATGACTGAGAAAAGCCAATGTCTTAATCATTTTCCTGTCACAGGGATACCAATACCCAGCATCCATAACTTAAAGGAGGAGAGGGTTTTTTTTTGGCTCACGGTTTCCATCTGTGGTCAGCTTGTTCCAAAGCAGAAACAGGATGTAGAGGAGCATGGTGGAGACAAAAATGCCCAACTCATGTTGAGCCCAGGGAGGAGAGGAGCCAGAGCTAGAGATATACTGTCCAAAGTCACATCTGCAGTGACAGAGCTCTTCCAACCAGCTCCCAACAGCACATTATCTAGGAACTCATCAATGGGTGAGTCTACTGATGCAGATAATATTCCCATCATCTAATCACCTTCCCAAAGCTCCACCTCTGGTCTCATGTGAATCTGAAGGGGATGTTCTAGATCTAAACCATAACAGTCAAGATTGTAATTTGGAAAAATAACTGGATGCAGTCTTCAACATGGATTGAAAGTTAGAGGATAGTAGAAAGGAAGATCAGAAAAATAATATTAGGGAGAATGGGGGAGTATGGAGTGAGTGCTTGGGAACATATAGGTGGTGTGGTACAGTATTAGTTCTCTGGAATGAAGGTTCTATCAGAGTATCTCATTCCCCATTGGCTCAATGTGACATGGCTACTTCAAGGAGACATGTCTGAGCGACTAGAACACTTCCTGAAGAACTTGGAAAAGTCTTTGCAATTTTATAGAAAAACAAGCAGGTTTTAAGGAGCACTGATAGATATGGAAATGGGGGGTGTGGAGGTCTGAAGAGGTATTCTGTAGGTGCAAAGTACGTGGAGGACCAAATCAGGCTGGTTGCTATGTCTGTCCCCTAAATATAACATACAGGGATGAAAGCAGGGTGGTGTAGAGGCTAACATAAGTCGAAAGAGGATAAGTTTGCCACTGTTGCAGAGGTAATCCAGTTATCAAGGAAGCATGGATTTAGCTTTATGTTTAGTTGTATTTTCTTCTTCAGTAAGTGGTTACTTCAAAACAAAACAAAACCTTTCTTTATTCTTTCTAGTTATGATATTCCCCAGCCTAAGTTCAGCTCTCTTTATCACCCTTTCTCTTTCCAAATATGATGCAAATTCCTCTTCCATCATTATTTCACCAAGTGCACATTTCTCGGGACAAGTCAGACAAGAATGACCAGTGTCTCAGAGGAAAGAGTGCGATATGTGGGCTCAAGTTGGTTCAGGACCCTGGAGAGGGAAACGGCCCCCTGTACTCTCCACTTCCTTCAACGATGTTCCCTTGCTGGCCATGAGGGGAGCTTCTGAATGTCAGGCACCATAATAACATCACAATAATAGGAGTCAGTGACAGAAGAGGTGGTCAGGTTTTGTCATAGGGAGGGGGGCACTTGAGGCCATACTGGGAAATTGGGAATAGGTCATCAGGGATCTGGTGGACAGTAGTGACATCAAAATGGACAGATGGATACATTATTTAGAGGATACCAAAGACATCCTCTTCTCAATAGCAGAAACCTGGATGGGCACAGGGTCTTTCAGAAAAAAGACAGACTAAGGATTGTCTGCAATTTGTGACTGATGAGCACATAAGAATTATTGTTTTGCTCAATATGGAGTAGGCAGTGTCTAAAGTTTGGGGGTATCTCCTTCAGAGAGGGCCCTTTTGAAAGCTCAGGCATCCTTTGAGGTTCCTCTCCTCAAAGTTTAGCACATCCTCCTGGGATAATGAGGAGAGGGCATTAAAACCTGAAAAAAATCATGTTGGCTCACTCTTCCCAAGCACCATATGAACACAAATCATTCTAGGGACAATATTATGCCACCTTTGGAGTCTATTTAAAATGACCCCCAGGAGGAACTCACTAGAAATTGGAGGATACTGTACATCTTCAGTTTCAAAGGGAAATGAGTCAAATAATCCCATATTTTGGCATTACCTCTCCAAGTCTCAGCATACTCAGTGATAAAATTGGGGCGAAAATGAGTTCTACCCATTCGATCATTGTAAAAAAAAAAAAAAAAACCTACCAAGGAGCAGTGTAAGCAAAGAGTTAGAACAATGCCCATTAGGGTAGCTTCTTTGTAGTGGCTGTGCATTTTATTCCTTATAATATCATAATTAATTCAAATGCAATGACACAGGCAAAACCCCTGCTCTCACAGAGCTTATATTCTAGTGGAGGAGTCGGACAATGTTTCAGTGAGTAGATATATGTATAATATAAGCAGTGATAAGGCTTTGATGACAAATGCAACAGGAGCAGAAACAGTGTGCCCAGTGACAAACGGAGCTCTTTTGAAGAAGAGGTCATGTGGAGAGAGACCTGAATGTGGTGAGTCAGAAACCAGGACAATATCTAGAGTGAGTGTTCATCAGGACAAAGGGCCAGGAAGTGCAAAGGCCCTGACATGGGGCAGTAATTGGATTATTCAAGGAAAATCAAGGGGACAGTAAGGCAGTGAGACAATGAGAGAGAGAGAGAGAGAGAGAGAGAAGAAGAAGGAGGAGGAGGAAGAGGGAGGGAGGGGGAGGGGGAAAATTATAGATTAGAAAGGTAGTGGAAGAGACAGATTATTTAGGCGTGTTGGCACAGCCTGCAGGGATTTTACTCTCACTGAGATTTTATTCTAAGGAAGACTCTGAACAGAGGAATGACATGCTCAGACTTTTTCAATACCACTCCAGCTGCCTTGTGAGTATGGGATGTATGAGGATAAAAGTGGAAGCAGGCAGACCAATTAGGAGGCACAGCAGTTTTCCAGGTGAGAGACAATGGTGGCTTGGATCAGGGTAGCAGTCAGATTCTGAATATTTTTCTAACATCTCTGAATAAAACAGTCTTTTTGCTGATATTATGTCACTAGTTTGTCTCCACAGGCTTTGGCTCCTCATTTTAAATGCTGATAAAATTGAGGAGCAAAGAGGCCAAATGGCTTGTCTATGACCACAGAGGAGTCATTAGGCAGGTGGGTGTGACACCTGGCACCAGCACCCTTGTGTTGTAGTGGGCTAAACCTTGCTAGGTGACTAAAAGGACTCTCTGACCCAGTGGCTTCCCATGGACATGGTTCTGACTAAGGGAAACTCATTTATGCCACTATATAAATGACCAACATCGAGTCCTTTCCCTGGAACAGACTTCCACAGGGAGCATATGAAAGAACAAAGTGATGGGTTGGTTTCCATTTCAGTGGAGGTCTAGATGGAATTTTGAATTTTCTTTTAATAACAACATTATATGCACAGTACTATCTTAGGCAGTTTTGTGCATTACCTAATGAAATAGATCTTCCGAGTATCTTGGGAAGTAAGAAGTACTATCCTCAGTTTACGTGTAAGGAAACAGAAATAATTTTAGAGCAAGCCCTGGGGCTGGTGATTGGTGGAACTGGGACATTAGTGCTGCCCAGGCTCCTAAGGGAGGAAGGCACAGTCATGACACATGAGCAGCCAGGTGCCAGGGACAGGTGGCTCACAAACAGGTGGAAAGCTCCTGCTCCTGAGCCGTCTCTGCACCTTCCCTGAGAAGCGGAAAACTGTGGCTCCAGGACGGGGCTGAGCAAGTCTGCACGTGTTGCTCATTAGGGTCTTAGAAACACTGGGCCCTACTCAGGCAATTCTCCTAATCATAACAGTTAATAATAAGAAATGATTAGTCAAAACAAGAAGGGACCCTGCTGAGAGGGATTTGGGGAGCCTAGTGTTATACATTTCACCAAATACGAATGTTTATAGAAAGTATGCCTAGTTATCTCCCTCAGTGGAGCTAATTGGGAGAAAGGGAGTGTATTTCATGTTCTTGGAAAAGAGACAGCCTCTCTTTGGCCTGAGCTAAAGCCAGAGAGTCCAGGTTTCCTGGGGGCTGTGAAGCTGTTGGAGGGTGGGTGAGGTTTGTCGCCAAGAGGCAGCTCATGTCAGCAGGAATGTGCTACGCCTGACTCAGGCCACTGTCTGTGTGGGATGGGTAGACAGCTGAAGCTCCTACTTGCAGAACAAGATGAGGCCAAAGAGAAGAAAGATTTAATATCCTCCCAGCCCCGGACCCCGCCCCCAGGCTCCCTGGGGATGCTCCAAGTCAAGGAGAACTACAAGAACGTGAGCTTAAGGATCCGGCCTGTAAAGTCCCTTTTCTAATCTTGAAAGTGAGGCCTCAGAAGCCTCCTGGAGTAAAGAAAATGTCTTGGACTCAAAACTGGGACCGAGTTCCATCTTTGCCACAGTGTGACCCTAGCCAGGTCACTCAACATTAATCCCTCACTGACTCTTCACGCTTCCAGAAGACCCCACTCACAACCCTTGTGCTATTCTGTGTGTGTGTGAGGTCTACTTCTGTCTCCCTGAGGAGCTCACATCTGAAGCTCAAGTGGGCACCTGCACGATAGCCACACAGACCACCAACAGACAAGGCTGCTGGAGGTCCGGCCCCGGAGCCCAGAGAGGGCCAGGCATTGTGCTACAGGCACTCTGAGGAGACACTGTCCTCATTACACTCAGGGGGATCAAATGATTTGCTATATCTTGAGGCACTCCATTTTCCTTAGTAACACATATAAAATACTTCCAGGCACCGTTGGATGCCATTCTAAAGGAGACATGTGCTATTTTTGCAGATACACAGAAAACACCTGGGTTCCAATGACAAATCAAGGTCCAGAGGACAAAAGAGAAACTGAGAAAAGTAAGTAGACTTCACAGGAAGTGTAGAACACCCAATATCAAGTCCCAATTCTGACACTTCCATAGGCACATTAATTCTTAGAATAGAAAGAAACCTTGGAGGTCAGTGTGTTCCAGGTGACAAATGCTCTGTGCAGTCGCACTGGTTGTTGGCCAGCCTCTGCTAGATTCCTGCATTGGAAGGAGGCTCACTACTCCCATCATTAAAGTCACCTAGTAGTAATCATAACCTGTTTGAACAGAGAACAATATATTCACACTAGCTACAAAACCTATAAAATACCTAGGATCAAATCTCACAAGGCCTGTATAATAGCTGTATGAAGACAACCATAAAGCCATACTGAAAGCTATAAAAGAAGACTTGAATCCCATCTGCTTGGATGAAAAGACTCAACATCATAAAGCAAACAGTCAACTCCAAAGTAATCCATATATTCAGTGAAATTCCATTCCCAATTAAATAGGGTTGTTTAATAAAATATTCCCAACTAGATCAAGGGTAATCTTGTAGAAAAAATGGACACAACACTTTTGAGAATGAATAATAGACAGAGACTTGGTCATTGAGATGTACAATAAAGCTACCATCTGTAGAAGTTTTAGTACTGTGTCAGAATTGACCAAACAACCAATGGGAAAGAATAAAGACAGATATGCACAGGCATTTATTTTACAATAAAAGAAGCAGCTCACTAAAATGTGAACAGTTCAGATAGAGCTGATGGCATGCTATTTTTAATAAGTTAAATAAGAATATCAATATCATATCCTATTCAAAAATAATTTCGGATAGAGAAAGGAATTAAACATAACCATTATATAGAGAATTAAACAAAAATATGAGAGTAGTTTTATACCCTAAAGTGGAAAGAACATACATAAAACCCAGGCAAAAATGTCAAGACAGGGCTGGTGATATGGCTCAGGGCATAAGCACCTGCCTGGCAAGCACGAGGTCCTGAGTTTGACTCCTGGTACCCACATAAAGGAAAAAAAGGGCCGGTGATATTGCTCAGTGGCACAAGTACCTGCTGGCAAGCTCGAGGTCCTGAGTTCAACTCCCAGTACCCACATTAAAAAAAAAAAGTCAAGACAGAAATCCTCAAAACCAGAAAGAAATATTCTGATTTGAGTTCAAAAATTAAAAACCTGGATATAAAAAAACTATATCCAAAAATAAGTGGAGGATGGGAGGGCAGGATGCCACTTATAATTAATGGACATCTGGAAGTCAGCTTAAAAATAGAAAAAGGGCAAAAGGTTTTATATTGGCAATTCCCAGAAGACAAAATAAATTGGTCAATAAACATAGAAAATATACACTCACTTATAATCAGGGAAATATTAATCAAAATGACTAGGAGGTCAGTTAAATTGGCCAAGATTAAAAGTCTTGATAACATTCAGTTGGGCCAGTGTACGAAGAAGCAAAATGCTGTATATACTGCCAAGAGGAGTGTAAATTGGCCAAGCTCTTTGGGAAAACACTCTTGTAACATTGGCTGACTTCCAACTGTACGCACCCAGGAACTCAGCAGCTCTATTTCTAGGTAAGCAGCTATGCCCCAAGATATGTCCGAGCATTTTTTATTATTGTTTATGTTAATGAGATACTGGAATCAGGCTAAGTACTCACCCATGGGTGACTGTGGAACTCTACAGAGACCCCTAGTACTTTCCCTGTCTCAATATTCTCTTCCCAGGTTTTAGGGAAAACACCTTTCTCAGCCACTTTGCATAAAGAGCTTATGACAAGTTCTTACCAATGAACCTCAACCCATCATCTCAACTGGTTGCTACCATTAGATTGGCACCAGGTCACCAGAGAGGCAACGGTCCTCCTTCCAAAGGAAAGCAGACTAGCACTGAGGGTAATGAGCAGGTCTCTGAGCCTGGTAAAGCCTGGGAGGAAATGTAGGCTCTGCCGCTCCCGAATGTGTGGGCTCAGACAAGCCACTTAGCCCTCCTGGACCTTGGTTCCCTCATCTGTAAACTGGGAGTAACAGCAGTACTTGTCTTATGTTCTGTGAGATTAATTGAGAAAAATCCATGTCAGGGGCTTAGCGCAGTGCCTAAAATGTAGTAACACCTTAATAAAGGCCAGCTGTTATTGTCAAGAATATGTACTTATGTTCCTGATCCAATCAGCTGTTGCTTCAAGGTGGAGCCCCAGGGCACGCAGCACACTGATGATGTCTTCAGAAGAGGCCTCTGTCCTGGAAGCATTGGTGCTTCCCAGCCTGACCTGGGCAGAGGGGTGCAGGCATGAGCACTGCTAACCTTTCAGAGCTGCACGCATTCCTTGTGTCTGGGCAGAGACACAAAGCCTGGCTTTCACTCACAAGGTGAGGGAATTTTCATCTGGTTCTCTGTTCTCCATTTCTGGCCTGCAGACAGCATCCTCTTTATAGGAACTCAGTGGCTCTTCCTGGTAGCTTACTGAGTGCTAGTAGGGTTTGGTGGTGACCACTGACCTCCAGGCCCCTCTGCCACCACTCTCTGTGCAAATCTGGCTATCAGATCTAACCCGCCTCAAGCTTCATCTCACTAACAGCTGCCATGCAGGCTCATTCCAGACCCTACCATTGAGCATCTATTGTGGGAGCTGCTTTAAAGGACGTGCTGGACATTTTCTGTAAGTGTAAGCCCACAGCCATAGAAGGGACAACACAACATTACTACCATGACACAGACTCACTGCTCTTCAGACTGGGGAAGAAGGGAAGAGTGACCTTTGTGTTCCAATGGCCTCTGGTTCTCTATCCTTCAGTCCCTGTGAAGCAAGCCTCCCTTCCCGATGTGACTTCAGCCCTGGAGCACTGTTTATTAAGTGCAAGGGGGTGGTGCCTGGCATGGTCTGCAGGGAATCCTGGGCCTTCTGCAGGGTGACTTCAGACTGTAGTCTGCTCTTTCTCATCCAAGTCACCACTAATACCTTGGTAAATCCAGTCTGTAAATCCATATCTAATCCCATATCATAACAGTTCTCAGGTGTCTGATTTAGACTAGCAATTTCCAGAGAATTGCGTGGAAAGCTGCACAGAGGACCAGACACCCAGTTTCAAAATAAATCACTACAAAATGATGGGTTCTTTTTTCTACCCACAGATAATCCAGAAAGCATGGATATACCCAAACTGACTGTGAGACCCATTTCTGTTCGCTTTACCCAACTTCCCTCCTGATTCAGAAATCCTCTTTGCAGGTACCACCAGCACCTTTGGTATACTTCCAGTTACAGGAAGATCGCTTATTACTCAGGCAGCCTTTGTTCTCTTCAGACAACTTTCAAAATCTACTCTGGAATAAGTTAAAAGTGGCTTCCCCTAAGTCTCTGACGAGGTCCAAAGATATTGGGATCCTAGGTCTGTGTCACACCCAGATGAAGTCATCAATGGTGTTTGTGAATCTCTGGCTTTAGCTTCCACGAAGCATCTACATGTGTGATCAAACCATGGAATCTGGGAAATTCCAGTCCTGGTTTTAGAAAATACTGGCTGGTACCAGGTTTCCAGTATGGCAGCTGGGATGTCAGGGAATGAAAGAGTATGAAGAGCCCTCTAGGGGAAGGCAAGAAGTATATTGGTCCCAGGAAATCATGAAGCTGCAAATTCAGATATCACCGCAGACTTTGAGAAAAACACTGATGAAAGCTGGGTGTGAGCTAGGGACTCCACACAGTGTAATGGAGTTGAGGGTAGAGTCTGAACCTGGCTGCTGGATAGGGGCAATGGTTGACAACAGAGGGTACAATGGGTCAGTATGAGTTCTGGGTCTGACTGATAGACAATGGTAACCTGGGAAACTCATCACTAAATCCAGACTGGCTTGAGGTCTAGGGATGAGCAGTAGCCCATTGAAACTTGGACTTGGTGTCTGGCTGAACTGGATCAGGATCTGGAGCTGAGCCATTATGAATGGGAAAGGGGAGATGAAGAGAACCAAGAGGCCATATGCAGACTGATTGTGAGAACCTAGGGATCAAGATGGTAGAGTTTGTACACAGATTTGTAATCACAAGAGATGAAGACAGGGGAGTGATGGTGTCAGAATTTAGCCAAACTAGGATGGCTCTCCAGGACCACTTTATCTAAAATGCCCTGTTCCCACAAAGAAAACAATTTATCTAGTGCTTAGCATATATCCAACACTGAGTTAGGTATTTTACATGCATTTCACAATGGGCATAATAATAAACAATATCTTCAGATTTGGAGAAAGGAAACAGAAATTTGGGGAGGTTAGGTAACCTACCCAAGGCCACTTAGCAAAGGGAGAGATGAAGCTGAGAGACAGCCCTGGTCTGCCTCATCCCAACTGCAGGCCTCTTACCACTTGACAGGGGTGGGCACTTACTATGTAGGGTCATATAGGGAGCCAAAAAAAAATCAGATCAGCACATTAAAGGGCTTCCAGCCCTGTGGACAGGTAAGAGCCCTGTGCCCGAAGGACTCTGACCAATAGAATATTCAGAGCGTGCAGTGCAAAGTGTTCTTCTCCTGGGGAGGGGGTGAGAGTCTGGCAGAGGACTGTCACCAGAAGAAGATGCAGGACTACTTGTTCTTTCCTTATCTTCTCCGCCTGGGCAGAGAGATGGAGCCAGGAAGATCCAAGAACCTTGAGCAGCAGCTCCCATTAAGTTATAGCCTTCAGTCCCAGTTGGTCCTGTCTGGGTCCAGCACCTATAAATTTGACATTAGGGCCATTACCTGAAACTACAAACCAGCACTCATATCAAGAAAGGATCCTGAAAGCATGGGTGAACAGCTTTGTTCTGATTTTTACAACAGAAAAGAGAGTAAAATGAATGGATACATTTTACCCCATTCCCTTCCTACCTCTGAAACTTCATAATTAAATAGGGCTTTGTGAGCCTAAATAAAGGACAGCAAGGATCAGTGTGTGTTCTCTAAGTTTAAGTCAGCTCTGCAGACATTATTTATTTTTCTAAAAGAGAAAATGGCCTGCAGAGAAAATGTATATAGAGCATATACCTCTACTTCTGCAAAGATATCTAAAAAAAAGTTCACAAATATTTGTGTACCAAAGGATAAAATGTTAACTAAATGATAATGCTAGTGCTTTGATTATAGCTATTTTGAAAATAACATAAAAGTGGAATAAACAACTTTGATACTAGTAAGAAAATAAAATAATTTACATTTATTAAATACTTCATTCATCAAACACTATTCCAAATAGTGAATATTCAATTCCCATGAAAATGAAATGAGACAGACACCAGTATTATCTCCACTTTATGGGTGAAGAAATGGAGGCTCAGAGCAGCCTTGTCACTTATCCTACATAGTTGAGAAGTGGCAGAGCAGGTCTTTACCTGGACACAGGCTCCAGAGCCCACACTTCTAACAATTACGCATTTTTCATTTGAGATGATAAAAATCAGTACTTGGAATGATCTATACCTGAGAGAGCACTGTGCCTAAATCCACCAGGGAAATTTTCTAAAATATAATTATAGCTACACAATAGGGGAGATCCAAATGGGCAGCATTCCCAATGGGACAAACAAAAACAGTGACTGTTTAGTAGCCAGCAAGTCTGATGTGAGCCCACGGTGTCAGGGGCTGTGACCGAAGTAAACAGTCAGCAGTATTCCAATCACAGGAGAAAAATCCATCGCTTTCCCACTGAACTCTGCTGTCGAGTAGAGATTACAAGTTTCACTTCTGCCTGTCATGTTTTGAGAGTTTTGATGATGAACATGAGAAATCCAGAAAGGCTAGCCAGAATGGTGGGGGTGGAGTAGGAATTCAGGAAATCACGTGCTTTGGGGGAGAGATAAAAATAACAGATGTTTAGTCTGAAGGAGATGATGAAGAAAGGATGACAAAGTTGACCTGAAGTATTGAAACCACTGGCTGGCTGAACATTGGTCCTCAATGGCCGACTAACGGCAAAGAGTAGGAGAAAGTGTTCCGCAAAGGAAGATCAGTAGATCCCTCCTACAATGCTAGATGACGGCTGCTAGCAATTGGAATGGAGCCAACCTGCAAAATGCATGCGCTGTCTGTCATCAGAAATACTCAGAAAACTAAAAGCGGGATGACTATCTCTCAGGGCTATTGGAAAGGGAAGGCTGGCATGACGGGTAAGGTTGACATGCGACAGAACCTGTAAGGTGCTCTGAATGTAACAATCTGTGGCTCCCAATGCTCTTCTGGCAAGACACTGAAGCAGAAAGTCAGTTTCTGTGCCTAGCTGTTAACTTAAAACTTAGAGCTATACAATTCCTTATAAGGGTTGTACCCACTTAGGTCAAACAACAGTGAAAAGAAATTGTAGACTCCAGAAGTGTAAAAGCACATTTACACAGGCAGTGCTGACCCTTCCTGAAACAGCAATGACAGTAATAAATAGCTTTCAGCTTGCAGTCACACTCCCTCCACTCTGCGTCCAGGTGTACAAAGCATCTACGTGGCCTGCTCAGGGTGTGAGCCTACATCAAGGCACTCTGTGAAACCGGTTAGCCTGACTCTTGTTGATCTATGACACTTGTCTGGATTTCACCTCCAAACAAAAAACAGACTGTCTTCCCCTTGAGATCATGAATAACATATTTTATATTTGCAGCCCAATTAACATGTCAGGTAAAATCAAGCAGGCCTCTTGCATATAGAAGGTGGTACTCAGCGCATCTTTTACTAAAGCCATGGTCAGCAAAAGATAAAGCAAATCTTGAATAAAGCAGCCTTCTTTTAATGTTGCAAGCCCCAGTTTAACAGAGGTAAACACTTGTGCAAAGGTCTCCTTTTGAAAAGTATTCAAAATCACTGTCCAAGTGTAGCATGTGGACAGGCAAGCAGTCCCCAGTTTATAATACTGGATTCCTGCTGCAGCTGTGGTGTCTGTGGCCATAGGGACATTCCTGCCCTACTGGATCAAAGAGCCCCTCTTGGCCTGATTTCCAGCTAGGTGGGATGGGGGCCCAGCTAAGAGGTGAGGCCCACTACCTGACAATCTCTCTTACTCACCGGGCTCTCCATCTGAGCTCAGGCAAATGGTGCTCACCAGTCACTTTGCTTCTGCCTCTGTTTCTCCCTCATCCTCCCTTGACCCCACTCCAGCCAGACTATGCTCACTGGATTCCATTTCCATTCTCTTCTCTCCCCTAGTTCATCAGTACATTGTAGGTGCCATGCTGTTCTGACCACCTGTGTGAGAATGAAATGGAAATGGAGCCAGAGCAGGTAGGGTTGTCTGAGAACTAGTGAGGCCCTCCTTTGAGCCACTCAGACTCAGACATGCTCGCACACGCACACGCACACTCACAGCCCCCTCCCGGTCTGCCAGCCTGGCACATGGGATACTAAGGGGAGGGCATGGGTCTTCAGTTTCAGTGTACTGAAATTCACTCCGTAGCCTTTCTCCACAGGAGTCATAAGGCAGAAGACAGAGAAACATGACGTAATTTTAAAGCAGTGTCCTCAAACTTTAGCAGCCTTCTGATAGCTGGGCTCCACCCAGTTATAAGAGTTTCTCATTCAGCAGTCTAAAAAGAGGCTGAGAATGTGTATGTCTAGCCAGTTTGCAGGTGACATCAAGGCTGCTTGTCTAGGGACTGCATTTGAAAACCACTGGTCTAAAGGAAACCATCACTGGCTATGACCCAGCATGGTTTGCGCCCAAGACCAGTGGGGAAGCCTTATGAGCAGATGTCCTTGCAGACCTCACGACACTCTGATGGGTATCAGGTCAGCTGCAGAGGACCCTTGCAGATGTCTTCCTCCTGTACCCATCACCTCAAAGCCTTTCCCACCCCTGTGCCCTGGTTTCCCCTTCTCCATCCCACTTAGCTTTCCTGGAAAGACCAGAGCTGAAGCACAGGGGATGTCACAATCCTGGGCAGTCCAACTAAGGGATGTGATCCATGTGCCCCAGGGGCCACCCCGGCGCCCTATGATGATAGGATTGAAAGAGGAGGAACACCTTCCAGCTTCTTAAAGATGAAATTTAAACTTCAAGGAGACAATACATAGTATTGAGAGATGGGAGGCTGAAGCAAGGATTTCTACCCTCTTCTATGGGAGATAGATTCAAGAGAGAATAACAGCAAATCACCAGCAACATCCACATGGCTCCAAAATCTCCCAAATTTTAACTTTCACTGGGGTTGTAGTATTGAAGTCAGATAGGCTTGAGTTTTATCCTGGGGCTTCACTACTTTTGGTCACTTAGTTCTCACAGCCTCCTAATTTGAGTTCTATCATATCCATATCTCATTTTGCTAATGAGAAAACCTGTGCTCAGAAAGGCTAAGTAATTTGCCCTAAATCACGTCACCAGGAGCCAAACTCAGAGTCCCTGCTCTCGCCACTTAGCTTCCCTGCCTCTGTGAGTCAGGAAGGAAGTTGAAGGTGGCTTACAGGGGACCCCAGAGGGCTGGCCAGCACTGTGCTCTCTATTCTGAGGGGACACCATGGGGGCTCAGGTGACGTGGTGACCTTGGAGTCCTTGCTTCACTCTGTTTCTGTGATCAAAGTAGCAGAGGACGCCCACAGCATCTGAAGAAGAAATAAAAGAAGGAAGACAAGCACTAGCTTGCCTCTGCGATCCATCACAATTTCTCCCATGTGGGTGACAGAAAAAGGGTTTTGATGGTCAGAAATGTAACAAGGTAATTATTTTCACACCAGTCCTTCAGCACAGTTTTTCACAGACAGCAATTTTATAAGGCATAATTATCTATTTTCACCTGCTTCATAAATTCCTCCTTTCCATCTCTTTCCCCAGTAAACTAGAAATTATTTAAAACTGAAGCCATGTGTCACAGTGCTTGGTTTCACATTGCTGGGCACTTCCTCATGCCTCCCTCACTGTTCCTCTGTCTGGCTGACCCTGTCACATTCCCCTTGCCATATGACCTTCCTGTGGGAAAAGGCCTAGTGTGTATCACTCAGAGGACTCAATGAACTGCGGATCCCTGAGAACTGAAGGCCATTCTTGTCGATCATCACACCTGCACAGCTTCTCAGCTCCTGGGGTTCTCATGCTTGGTCTGTGCCTCCCTCTTTCTCCTCCAACATGCCTGGACACATAGCTCACCCTCTCACTTATTTTCACCAGGATCTTCAGGCCAAGGTGACTGTATGGTTTGAGACCACACAATGTGTTCTGCTGTGATGCTGAGGTGTGGGTCAATCCCCTCCCTGCCCCGGACAGCATCACTTCTATTTTCAGATCCCTAACATCCTCTCATGCTGGAAGTTTCCATATCTGCTGCCATATTCACACTTTCCAGGGATATAACCAAAGCAAGTTCTAGCATTGATTGAGAGTTTACTATGAACAAGTCTCTGTGCCAAAGACACTATAATACGATTTTGCTTAATCCTCATAACCACTCAGAAAATCATGCATTTCTGTAGGGCTGTGAGGATGAAATGACAGAATGTAGGATAGTTAAGAAATTAGATCAAGGTCATAGAAAAGGGAAGATACCAAGTGAAGATTCAAGTGTTTATCTCTAAAATGCCCATCTTCTAATCCCTGCATTTAATTGATTATCTAAGCTTTTCCCAGGACCCTCTTAACATAAGGGCAATTTAGGGAAGCCAGGATGTCCCTGGATATCAGGGCCTCTGTGCAGTGCCTGAGGGAGGCAGCAGGAGGACACTGCGATATTGTGATATATGGAATGGTACCTTGGTTCAGGAACACTTTCGTTTGTGAACAATTTGGCTCACAAATAGAAGTGTTCGGTAAATATTTTTTTGGTTTGTTTTCAAGCTCTGCATCAGGTGATGGACACAACCAAGGCTATCTTTCTCACGTGAACACGAATGTGGCCATCTTTTCTGAATCATGGAACAAATTAAATTCATGAACCAAGGCACCACTGTATATTCATATATATTCCTGTACATCATTTCCTGACATACAACTTCTAAAATCCTTGGAATTCTCAAAGTGATGTCTTTTGAAATGCTAATGGCTGGCAACCTCATAGGTAGTTTTAGGTAGGTGGGTGGTCATGAAGGTGAGATCAGGGTGGTTGGGACTTTCAGTCCTACCCTCCAAACTCCAGGGACGACAGAAGAGCTAAAGATTGTGTTGATCATCAATGGTTAAAGATGCAAACAATTGCACATGTGTACTCAGGTCTCCAAAGAAATCCACAAGCACGGGGTTCAGAGAACTTCAGGACAGTTGAACACACAGAGCTTCCCGGGAGTGATGTGCCCAAGAGGGCATGGAACCTCTGAGACTTTCCCCTACCTTGCCCTATGCATCATTTCTTCTGTATCCTTTGTAATGTCCTTTAGAATAAACTGATAAAAAGTGGTTCCCTGAGTTCTGTGAGCTGTTCAAACACATTAGGTAAATGTAAGGAGGGGATGGTGAGAATCCTGATTTATAGCCAGTTGGTCAGAAGCACGGGTTCAGGACACTGTAGACATTTGCTGTCCTGTACATTTAGAAAGATTGAGCTGTCCTTCACCTGGGTATCCCCAGTTCCTAGCCAGGCTATAACTATTTCACAATGGGACAGACAGAAGATTTGATTTGTAAAGCGAAGGAGCTCTACCAGCCCCAGGCCTCAAGTAGCCTCTCTCAGGCAGTGCTGGGCCCCTGCACAGCTGCCCTGCCCAATTCACTGGGCCAGCTGGGAGCCTCAAGGCCACAGTGCAAGCCTATCCCTGCCTCAACAGCTCCAGAGATGCTCCTTGTATCTGAAAAATTATTTACTGTGGTGATGTGTGATGCCTTTTTAAGAGAACAGATGGTACCTCCAATTAGAATGCTTTAAAAGGAAACCCTAATGAGAATATAAAAGCCAACAAATTGACTTTTTCATACAGTACTTCCCTGGCACACAATAAATCAAATATATAATGAGGCTCAATAAAATAATAGCTTTACTTACACTTGCTCTGTCTAGCATTGTGTTGTAGACCAGCCCTGCCCTCTGGGCCCCCTCACCAAACACTTGCTCTTATACATTGAGGTGGGAAGCTGGACAATGCATTCAAGAGCTGCTGTCAGGTTTGACCACCATAGCCCATGTGGCTTTGATTTAGCGATGTCTAGTGTGAACCTAGCGCTGTATGTCTGGAAATATAAGGCATAGTGCTATGTACAGGTATGGCAGCTCTGGTGACACACACAGACAAGACAGCTCCGCCCCACTCTGGGTAAGTTGGGGAGGATGTGAGAGAACCAAATGGGGCATAGGAGGTGTACCTAACCCCAGAGCTGGCTGAAGCAGAGACAGATGGGAAAGCCTGTGGGAAACAATTTAAGGAAGGTGCACTCAGGCTACAGGTAGGTAGTGGAATGAGGGTCTTTGGGATGTTATTTTTTGCAGGAACTAGTCCTGTTGGTTCAGGCACATCTGGACAGCTCCACATCCACATTTGGAGTATTTGGTCATGAGCGTGCCTTCCTTCTGGTGGCCTGATCATGACTGAGTCTACAGGGCATGGCTGCTGAAGTTGGGGGAACCTCAGTTTCTATTTGCACGTGTTAATTTGTAGAGGGAAACAGACTAGTGAAAGAGGTACATGAGCAGTGGTGGAAGGGAATGTTTTGGCGAGGGAAGCTGTGAGACCCTGGGCATGTGTGTTGGCCTTCAAAGAGACTGGTCCTTGATCTGAACACCCAGGCAGCTGTGATTTAGCATCCTTAAGTGGCTTCTAAAGCAGTACATTAAACAGCACTCCCCAGGCTCATGGAAGTGTCCCTCAGCCAGGGGGTGGCTAGAAATTGGTGGAGGAGATATCACCACAGAAAGACAGGGACTCTGTTCAGCGGAAATGGAATCATTTCTGTAAGTCTCCTTCTACGAGAGGAGGTATAGGGAAAATCAGTTTACAAGAGGGTGAGATTTTCCTCAGTTCAAATCTATAAGCATTGATCGAGTTCAGGGCCTTGATCTAGAAGGCACTTTCATTCCTCCCCTGTACCCAGGAAAGGTTACATATGCTACAAGGTCAGAATTAAGAAATTCTCTCACTCAGAGTCCAGTTATTTTTTCTGTCCATCAAACTGCAAGTGTAGATGAAATGTCTCCCTGTGGCCTTGTGCACTGGAGATGGAAAGGAGCGATTTGGTACAAGCTGATGTAAGGAAAGATCTCAGTTCTCGGGGAGCCAGGCTGGAGTATCCAATGCAAAAGAAAATTCCAGCATAATTAGAGACTAACCTGGAGTACTGATCCCAGAACACAAAGGGAATACTGAAAAGAGAGACCACCCCTTCTTCAGGCTGAAACCCTTAGTGAGGGAGGAAAATGTTCTCTCCCCAATTCCTACCCAGAAAGTAGAACTGCCCCCCACTTTTGGCATGATGACAGTCCTTCTCTCTGCAGCAAATAATGGGAGAATGGATGTCGCTGATGCAAAACCACTAGAATTCATGCCTCAGAGATGCTCTCTGGAGTCAGGCTCTACTGCACCACGTTGGGCACTGGAAGTGACACAGGGAGTTGAATATCCTGGCACACAAGAACATTCATTTGGTAGCTAAGATAATCATAGAATAACTAGACAATTAATAAAAGTATGAAAAGTCTAAGGGAAACCTAGTAGCAGACATATAGGAGGCCCAGTGAAGAGAGATATTTCCAGCTGTATGGACCAGGAGGGGCTTTTAAGAGGAGATGACTGGGAGAGTCACTAGAAGTTGTTCTAATATTCTAGTGAATTTCTTCACTTTGCATTGAAAGAACTTTCCATGCTGGTATTTTTACTGTATGATGGACAGAAATTGTCCTGGCGAGGTGAAAAAAAGACTCTTTCATTTGGAAGGAAGGGGGTAAAAGAAGGTAATCTTGACCTGAGCTACGGAGCAGAGAGAAGGGCTCCATATCCTGCTGCAAAGAGCTGTCCGTTTCAGCACCACGACCAGCCTTTCTGCTTTGCCCTGCAATGGAAGGATGGTGCCTTCCCCACTCTGTGCCAGGGTCAAAACTTGCACCGTCAGGGAACCAAACCACCTCCCATCCCAGAGCCTTAACTAGACACTTACTAGTGCATGCCACTTCCGGGGGGTCAAAATCCGCTCGGTAATAGCCAGTCCGGCAGGTGCAGATGGGAGACGCCTCTGAAGGAGAGCGGCTGTTGGAGGGGCAGTGGGAGCAGCCCTCAGCTTCCTGGCTGGCCTTGAATGTCCCTGCAGGGCAAGCTGGAACATAAAGAGATTGTGTGAGAATTAATGGAAGGGTGGCAGCCAGAGGTCCTTCCCTGGAACAGGAAAATGAAAGACTCTGCCCTCCTAAAAGAGATATTGAGATGCTCCCTTGTACAAATGCACCAAGTGAGCAACCCAGATTGAAAACCTCTATTTAATACTTCCAGTTCCTCAACTTCCTTAGTGAAATATACCCTGTTGGTAACAATGGTCTTCTCACTTGAACAATATGAAAATGATTCTTCCCTCTCAGGTGTGTCAAAATATTTAATTGAGAAAATGAATTTAATATGTAGCTCAGGGTCTTGGATAAAAATGCTCTGTAAATGGTTGTTTCCCCACCTTTGTGCCCGGTTAACAGCCAGGTCCTTACCCCCAGTCATTCACTGAAGGTATCTAGTCTTATAGCCTCAGCTGGAAAAGGTCCTGGTTGACAATGGACCAGATCCATGGTTCCTAAATGCCATGCTGCAACACACAGAGAGATACTGAGAGATATGTTAACAAGTACTTGTTATGAATGATGGCAAAAGACTGAAATTCATGAGTGATGCTTTAAAAAGAAATTAAGGTGATTTCAAGGTTAGTGCCTTTAGAACATCATTCTTCCTTAATTGCATTTTGATGTGCATTCAGGAGTACAGCAAAAAAAAAGAATGGCTTTGCAGGCAGTGCACTAGGGAATGTGTCATGCACTTGCTATATTCTGTCACATACATGGCTTTGGGGAAGGCTGGGATTACATGGTACAGCTCGATGCCATTGGAGGTGCTTTCATACATGGAGCCCCTCTTCTTGGGTCCTTGTGGAATCAGTCTATAAAGAGTCACACCATGCCACATTTGCCTCCAGACTATCCTCCAGGCTTTGAGCATGTCTCCTCTACCAAGACCCTCAAGTCCAGACATCTGGTCTCCTTCCTGCCATGCCCTCAAAAGGGTGATCCTGCTTGCCCTACTTCCTTAAAGCTCTTCCTCACCATCTCAGCCCCTGACTTTTCTTGTCCCCATGAAACCTGCTCTGGCTCATCCTCCTTTGAGAATGGGTGAAACTCACTGCCTGGACAACTTGTTTGGTTCTCCTACACATCTCACTAATTTGTTCAGCAAACATTTACCGTGTGCGTACTGAGAACCTGAGCCAATGAGCATAGCCTGCCTTCAAGGAGCTCTAGATCCAGGGTAGTCATACTGTTATAAGGCAATGTGATAGCTGCCTTCACAGAAGTATCACTGTAATGACTTCTGCTTGCACAGCTTCTCTTCCCAAATATACTGTTCCCTCCTGCAAAGTGCGGAGTGTTCTTTAATAATAGCTGTAGCCACCATCTGCTAAGTTGTCTCATTAAATGCTTTACATGCATTACTCTATGGGGTGGCTATTATTATCTCCATTTGCTAATGAGGAAATTGGGACACTGAGAGGTTAAAAAGTTACCCAGGATCATACAGTGGGAGAAATGATAGTGATGATATGCATATAAGCTATTGGAAAAGCATCCACCAGTTTACTGCCAAGACAAGAAGGAAGAACAGCTTCCTATGCTATGAAGGTTTTCTCATTCCACTGCTCACTTAAAGTGAGGAAGTGAATTCCGTTACTCTGGATGTGCACTATATTGTGGATGGAAGGCAACCTCGGTGAAAGAGAATGTTCTGGAATAGCATAGCCCAAGTGTTTTCCTTGGAACACAAGTTCTTTGAGGCCTCAACACCTATCACATATAAAAGAGTTCTGTGCTCAAATATTTTGAAAATGTGGACATGAAAGTTATTTTCATTATTTTTATTGGGGAATTCCTTAGTGCTTGGAAAATCGGTCCTAGACTACTAGATTTACCACTGAGAAGCTCTAATGTGAAGAGCATCTCCTGGGCTCACATTCCATGGAACGCACTGGAGTAAGTACTGTTTCCCTTGAGAAGCAACAATTTCTGTTGTAACCCATGTAAAAATAAGCCACTTGATGATCCCGCTAAGCACATTCAAAAGAAAATTCTATGTGGAAAAAAAATGATCTGGAATATTTACTAAAGAATCAATAAATAAAAACACTAAATTGGGAAACACTGAATGACATACACAAAGTAGCCTACAATTTGGTTTACTAACCCATCTCTCCAAGCCCATTTGGCAGTTTCTCCCTCTGTCTTCCCCCTCCTTTCCTTTCTGCCATCCACAACTCATCCCCATCTCCTGTAGAAGCACATGACCCCTGACATCATTGGTTCCCAGTGTTCCCAGAGCCCCTGGGTTCTGGGGTAGAAGACACAGAGGAACTGGGCCTGTGTTGTCTAGACACAGCAGGGAGAGGAGACATGATGACTACGCATGCATTCATATTTGCTCTCTGCCACACTGTAATTTTCTTAATGTATCAGATCAAGAACAAAGTATTTTCATGTTCTTTCCAACACTTAAAAGCCTCCTCACTTTACATTTAATAAGTTGACAGCATAAACAATCATCCTGATATCCGCAAGTGCAGAGAGATTTGGAAAGTGGATGCCTGAGATTTCTACAGAGGAAAGCAGCTCTGGATTCCAAGGGTGCACAGCTCTGAATTGCTGGGAGAAGATGGAGGGTGGGCCTTCAGGGAGAAATGCTCAGAGAGAGGCAGGGAGAGGTCTCAGGAGGGAGTCTCAGTCCAGCCTCCCCTGAGAAATAAGCACTTGGCAGTCGTAGTCACACAGTGTTGGGCTGGTTTCCTGGCTCTGTTCATTCTTACTTATGGTGAACATTATGGAATTCCTCAGAGCCTCAGTGCAGTCACCTGTTTAAAAAATCTATACTTCTCAAAACTCCTGCAGGTCATTAGAGTTAAATAAACTCAGATATGAAACAGAGCTGGCATTAACGTGTGCCATATAATCTCTCTCCATCCCAATCTACCCACTCCCTTTTGAAAAGCAAGCTTTCTGTGCACAGAATTTTAGAAGTCAGGGTCAGAATATAAGTTTAGAGTCTCAAAGTGGGCAAATAAATCCTAGAACCAAATGGAAAAATATGTTTCTGCAGATTATTTCTGTTTGGATAATGGGTGAATCATTATATTTATAAAATATATTTTACCTATAGTTGCAAAATGAATGAGTCTCCTTAATGTTCATATTTCACATGCTAATATCTTAATAATAAAATCTGTACCTAGACATTTCCTAATTTATAAAGAAGCAGTCTTCCTAAATTCACTTATTAAACTTTTAGATTGTAACTTGTAATCACACTTGTACTATATTTTCTCACAGAATTCACTCCTTAAATAACAGTTAAAATGGTAGGCTAACCCACAAAGCCTTTTTAACTCATTTTGTATCAGACACCACTAATAGAAGTTAATGATGTTGTTATTTTTACTAAGAAAAATAAGAAAACTATGCGACCCTTTGAGAAAAAGTAGCTTTAATTAGAGGTTATAAATGGAGCATCTGGGTCAATTGTGGCATAGAAGATATAAGCCAAGAGAGCAAATGCAAATGGCATTCAAGACCCAGGTAAGTCATTCAAGAGCAAATGCAAATGGCATTCAAGATCAGGTAAGTATATAAAGCAACTGGGAGTAACACAGTAGGGAAAGGTGGGGACTCTGACAACCTGGGGACTGACATCTGTTGAAAGACTGTTTCCAAAAAGAATAATTAAATATTGTGACTGCCTAACCAATCTCAGCCTTTCAAGCAATACTAGCACTTTGCTTAAATATTTCAAAGCTCAGGGGCTGCCTTTCTCTTGATACAGAATTATCGTGGCCACTATTACTAAAGCTTTGAGCTCCTTACTTAATAGATGGGTATTGAAGAGCTATCAAAAGCAGGCACCATGCTAGAGGACTGGAGCAAGGTGCAGATGGGGTAGGAGGTTTTAAGGAGTCTTCCCGGTGGAGAAGGCAGACAAAATGCTGCTCCTGATTCTGCCTGACCTGTGCTATTCTGTGTGTGCACAGGGGACCACCCAGCCAGGATGTGCACCATTTGGAGATCCATCCTTCTACAATGAGGGTCAGAAGAAACATCTTTTGGTGACCAGGAGGTGAGAATCAGAAGGAAAGAGAAAGACAAAGCAATAAAGAGAGAGATGGAAGAACTGGAGAAATAGGAAGGAAAATTAGATAAGAAAGAGCCCAGCCTGGGGCTTCACTAGGGCGAGTTTTGTTTCTACTCCAAGAGGTAGGTGAGAGGAGAAGAGTCACATGCACCTTGCTATATATTCAGGGGAGACCTTTGCAATAGGACACTTGTAAGGGAGGGCTATGTGTTTTTGACATGGTGCAGCCCACAGTCTCTTTGTTTCCTTTGCTTCGTTGTAGGTGGTTATAGCTTAGACAGAAGACCTAGGCTAAGCATGCAGAGCCGAAGCTCCTGGGCGGCACACCCTTACACCTCCTTCTTGGCTCCCAACTTCAGCAGAGGGAAGAGACAAGATCTGTGTACCCCACCACTAAGCATGACATGTTTTCCATCTGCCATGCAAAACACATTTTCCTCTCCCTTCTAGCAACAAGAGACTGGTACACACCACCTCTAGCTGGTATCCAGAAGGTCACCTTGAAACGCCCATCCAACTTCTCAGAGCCTCAAAGATGTAACAAATTACCTGCTTACAATGCTCTTGAGAACACCCCTCCCCTCCCATCCCTGCATGAAGACTTCCAGTGACAATGAATCCATCATCTACAGTACTATTACTTTATAAAGAAACAGATTAAGTGTCTCATAAACAGTGCAGTGATTGAGATAATGGAAAGCGCCTCCCGTCCCCATCTGCAGCATCAGGTTATGAAGCATTTCCAAGCAGCCAGGAAGAGGAAATTAATAGAAGCAAGAGGGAATAACCACTTTTATGCAATTTCCTCAGGAGATAGTGGACCATCTAATCTTTATTGGAGCCCTTTAACCTGTCACTCAGCACTCACCAGAGCTTCTTTAGCTCTCACAATTTTTCTTGATATCTAAGGAAGATAAGACGAAAACCTCAAAACATTATTTTATAATTTTTGAAGGTGGAGGGTGCACATTGCTTCTGCCTCTCCTCCCTCAGTGGAGGCCTCCACAAACATTTTCATGCAGCAGAAATGTGGGAGAGCTTAACTATTCCTGGTGCACGGTCCAGGAGGTCACAGCTACTCCGCATGAAGAAAATCTCTCCTTGCATTTTAAATGTGATTCTTCCCTCCACCACTGCCTTCTGTCCTTGCTCTTTCTTTTTAATAATCTGATTACTTCTCCTGATCTAGTTTTTTTCCCCAAATGAGTTTGCAAAGGTTCATGCCAATGAATATTCATCCCCTGCTTAAGAGTCGGGTGATTTTGCTCAAGGCAGGTGCAACTGGGCAGCTGGCTCAGGTCTGCCTGCCTCATGGGGTGACCGTGAAGGTGCAAGACAGCCACTTCTGCACAGAAGGAGAGAGGTTCACAGCCTGGAGCTCACTGTTCCTAAAACCTCCCCTTCATCTCCACACTCTGTGCCCACACCCTAAGAGAGGTAGAAATGCCTCTCTCAGCAGCTGCTAAGAACTGCAGAATGGGTAGGATGGGGGAGGGGTAAGAAATTCCTGCAGGCCATGCTTACAGTTCTGCACAGCTCCTTCCTTAGGCCTTGTGGCCACACGCTGGTCCTGGTATTTAGACCTGCTATTTAGAGTCACACCTGTGGTCAAATTTCTTCACTGCCTTCACACTGCTTGTATCTAACACCATACAATCCTGACTCTAAAACTCCAGGCAAGAGGCTCCTGAGCAGGAGGTAGCAGAGGTCCCTGTGACAGGATTCACCTATCTACTCTCAAAAGCAGTCTTTGCTTTTTCCAGAATTGGTCTTCCTGAACAACACCAGAACATCCCATTGGGACCTGAGGTCTTATGGGAGTTCCCAATTCCCCTCTTATTCATGGCGCTGTTGAGAAAACTGATACCAGAGAAATAGTTTCCAGGCATCCATTCACCCATCTAACGCTGCACTACTTTGAAAGCTCTCTGAGGGCTGACACATGGTCTTGTCATTTTTGTTTTTCCTTTGCCTAGTGCTTAGCACAAGCCTTACACACAGATCTACACATTCTAGGGAAGGGTGAACTGAATATTCACTGAAAACCTGCGGTGAGAAGACCCAAAACTAAAAGCTGTGATAATGAAAATAACACAACACACATGATCTTGATATAGAGAGAGTGAGATGATAGGCACTCCTGTGCGAGTGTGGATTCTTACAAATTCAAGATGATTTAGATGATACGTATTAAGAACTTCAGAATGTTCAGAGCTTTATTCAACAGTTCTTTCTACTTCTAAAGACTTACTCTAAAGAGAAAGCAAGCGGATGTGAAAAAAGATTTTTGTTCATGGACGGGAATCCCAGTGGTATTTATGGTAGAGAAAGAAGAAAGAAAAGAACTGAAAAGTCTACTATGGGGTATTGACTAAATAAATTATGGAACATGCATAAATAGAATACAGCACAGCCACTGAAATTATGTCTTGGATATTTTAAAAGCGGGTTCTTAAACTATATAGAAAGTATAAACTTCATTATATATACACAAACTATACTCACTGAAAGGAAAAAAAGGGAGTGGTGGCATTGCTGGTGATTATTACTTTTTCAGTACTTTCCCAATGTTTTGCATTGCATTATATATGACTTCAGTATTCAAGGAAAATATCATTCACTACATTTCCAAATTTTTCAGAGGACACAAAAGTATGGATGGCATGAATGGCATGTATGATCCCAAGGAGCAGAGCTGGGCAGAGCGGGAAACAGTGAACTGCTCACTGGTAAAACTTCTACAGAAGAGGTTCTACCATGTGCCAGAGACCTTCGGGAAAAGGAGAAAATGGAGGGGAGCTTCGAAGGCTGCCTAGAGGAGTTGGTGCATGCACAAGCCCTTAGCGATGAGTATAAGCTGATCCCAAAACGGCAAGGTGAAGCAATTGTGCACCAAGACTCAGAGAGATCAGGATCCCCGGCATATCCAGGGAACTACTGAGTTGTTATAGAGGTTGACAGAACTACAGATCATTTACTGGGGCTGCAGTGGGAGGTAGGCTGGGGCACTTTTATTTCTACATCAAATTGGGCATGTGAAGCCAAATGGATCTCTAGTTCTTGTCTCCTTGGGCCTAGTGCCAGCTGTAATGGTCTGTGCAGTTGTGACACTTAGCTGTGTCATACACTTGTATCACTCATGGTGACACTTGCTGAAATTGATGAATACTGCAGGCATCATGACACAGATGAGACTGTGACTTACAGTGCCATTAAGCTGTTCAGACGGGAGCAGCAGCAGCAAGCCTAGAATGCATCAGCATGGAACTGCTGAGGAGGTGTGGTCAGGATGGGGAGCTTAGTCCGGATAGAGTGGGGAAGTCACGGGTTAGAACTCAAGGATACAGGCAGAAGAGCGGCATCTCAAAGGAAAGGGGCAAGGTCTCAGGCCCTCATCACCTATGGCACCTTGTCCCCAGAGAGTAGCCAGACACATCAAAGTAGTCAGGTGAATGGGGCTGGATTGGGCATCAGAGCCACTTAGAAATGAGCCCATAGTCGGATCCTGCAATCTTGGCCCAGGGACAGTGTTTGGGTAACCATAAAGCAAGCCCAAGTATTTTCTGTTGATTTAGGCCAGTGGTTCTCAAACTGTGGTCTCCAGACCAGCAGTGTTATGGACTGAATGTTTGTGTAACCGTAAAATTGTATGTTGGCATTTAGAAAGGGCCTTTGGGAGAAAATTAGATCTGACAGTGAAGCTCTCCTAAATGGGATTAGAGCTCTTGCAAGAAGAGCTGGGAGACAGCTTGTTTTCTCTCTGCACTGTGCCAGAGAAGGTAGCCTATACAAACCAGGAAATGGGTTCTCGTCAAACATTGGATCTGCTAGTACCTTGATCTTGGATATCCAGCATCCAGAATGTGAGAAATAAATGTTTTTTAAGTTTCTCAGTTTATAGTAAATGTGTTAGAGCCACCTGAACTGAAACAAGTGGCATTAGCATGACCAGGAAATTTACAGAAATGCAAATCCAGGCCTACTGAATAAAAAAATCTGCGGATGGGGGCCCAGCCACCTGAGTTTCACCAAGCCTACCAGGCAATTCAGATGGAGTGCAAGTTTGAGAACCACTCCTCTAGGCTACCTGGAAGAGCAGAACCATCACAGCCTTGTATCTAAAATAAACTGCCACTTACTAGAATGTAAACTCAAGCAAGTTATTTAACTTTCTAAACCTCAGCCCTCTCATTTGTAAGAAAGGGTACCAAGGCAATCACTTTCTCACAACTATGGTAAAGACCAGTGTGATGGAATTCCTGGAATGTAGTATCTTCTTTATAAACAGCAGTAAGATGTGTTCTTCAAAGAGTCAGGCCCAAAGTTTTCATCAATTGTTCTTTTGAAAGTATTTATTGACCACCTACTATATATTTGGATCTGTTCTAGGCGCTAAGATATATCAGTGGATGAGACACAAAGTTTTCCTCATGGAGCTGACATCCTAGTGGAGGAAGACAGACTTTCAACTGGCAATTACAACAGATGTGATCTGCGTGGTGTGGGAGGCCATGGCAGGGGCCTAACCCAGACTGGGAGAGACTCAGAAAAGTGACATCTGAGTTAAGATGTGAAGAACAAGAGCCATGCCAATGGGCAGTAATGAGATGGGTGGCAAACCCTCCAGGCGCACAAAACGGCATGAGTAGAAGCCCTGGAGAACAAATACAACTTAGTCAAGGACTTGAGAACAGAAGTTTCATGGCCAAGTCCAGTGAGTGCTCCAGGCTCAGGCAGAGGGAACATGGGGTGTGGACAGCAGATTGAGTGTCTGTAGAGGTGACCTGAACTCACGTCATCCAGACCCTGGGCTTTAACCTGATGTCCTGAAAGCCACCAATGAACTTGAAATAGGGAAGCAAAAAAATCTGATTTTATTTCTGAAAGATCACACTGACTGCTGCTGGGAAGAGATTGGGGACAGTCAGGGGGATCTCAGTAGCCTATGTGATAATGGGCCAGGGTAAGTGGAACAGAGAAGATAGATGGGTCACAAACCTTTTAGAACAGGACATGATGACTGACTGGGGATGGCTCCCTCATCAAGAGGGGGAAGGCCCTGGGGCAGTGGAGGATGCTAGGAGTCAAAGATTATGCCCCAGCATCTGACTCATGTCCCTGGTTTCCCGCTGATGGCAGAAAGCGTGTCCGCCACATTTCATCCTCTTTGGTTAAGCATTTTCCTCTTCCTGGAGTTGTCTTTTAAAAATCCAGTGCTCTGGCATCAGGTTCGCTGTCTCCATGACTTTAAGGATCTTGGAAGTAGGAAAGGCCCTGAGCAGAGAAGTAGGGTGGAGGCTCACTCTGAAATTGGGACTGGATTGGCTCCTCTTGTAGTTGGCTATGTTTACTCCCCAAATCTACCTCCTAGCTGCCAGCCTGCAAACAGAGCTGGAGGAGCGATACAGTGAGAAGGGCTGTGCCAACCTTCAGGCTCATAAGTTCTCAGAGTGGCTAGAAGAGCTTCAGGACTTCAGAATGTCACAGAGTAGAAGCCTTTACTTCTCCACTGCAGACCGGCTCCTGGACAGCCAAGAGTGGCTGGAGCCCCATGGGGCTGGTTCCAAGGCTGTGGTCCAATAGGAACTGGGAGGAGAATGGGTGGAGGGAGCTCCCTCCTGAAGCTCCCAGAAAGACAAAGAGAGTAGGGAAGAGAAAGAGGAGGGTGGAGAGGCCTAAGCTGGGTGACTAAACAACCTTTGACAGGGGAAACTGACGCCTTTCTCAGGTCACCCAGCAAGTGAGGACTCTACTTATTCTTTGACCCAGGCTGCCTCAGAATAGAAGGGAAAGGGGAGAACATGGCAGAAACTGTTGGGAGGTAACTGGCAGGACTTTCCTATTCCCAGCACAGTTGCTGGAGGAACAGCACAAACTTCTTGCTACGTGCAGGGGCACACTGTGCCCTGGAGCCTATATATAGGACACAGGGACCCTGGAGTAGGATAGGAGGCAGTGACACAGCTCACAGGGGCAGGACAGAGGTAGAACTGGTTCTGCATTCTCCCAGGCTCCTGAAACCCAAGGGGACAGAATAGGGTCCCAGCAGGACTCCAGCCAGGCAGATATAACTCGGTGATGGCCTGCCCGCTCTCACGGGCCATGCAGGGTGAGAGTGGTGGAGAGATAGGACCCAGAGAGGTAAATGAGCCAAGAAGTGTGTTTGAGTGCCTCTTTCTGTGGAATTCATTCTAAAGGAAGAATGACATGCAGTTCAAAGACAACGGTGAGGGTATTCATGGCAGTATTGTCTACAGCTAGAAAAAATTAGTAACAACCTAAAAGCTGCATGCAATTGCACAATAATTTATTTAACTATCTTCTGTAGGGCTTAGTGACATGTAAAAATATTGCTTGTGTATTGGTAAGTGAAGAAACATATCCACAAATTATGGGAACTAATGGTGTTTTACATTTTTACAGTGTGAGTCTGGTTTTCTTATCTTTTCTGAAGGAGAGCTCCCAGTTTTTGTGCAGTAAACTTATATTCCTTTTATTTTTTTTTAATGTGGGTACTAGGAGTGGAACTCAGGACCTTGCGCTTGCCAAGCAGGCGCCTATGCTGCTGAGCTATCTCACCGGCCCTATATTGCTTTTTTTTTTTTTTTTTTTTAGGTACCAGGGGTCGACCTCAGGACCTCACGCACCAGCAGGCTCCCGTGCCGCTGAGCGATATCACCGGTCCTTTTTTCGTATGTGGGTTCCGGGAGTTGAACTCGGGCCCTTGTGCTTGCCAGGCAGGCGCTTACGCTGCTGAGCCATCTCACCGGCCCCTATATTGCTTTTTTTTAATATAATATTTTTTCAAATAGCAGAAGGTCAGAGGACAGAGCTAGGCAGGAGCACTGTGGGGATAACAAGGTAGAGAGGGCAGCAGGGTACGAGGAGGTCTGGGGGTTGCAAAGGGAAGGTGCTCACTCAGCCTCAGCCTTCCTGTGCATCATTGGAGCTCTGTGTCCCCAACTCCACCTCTTTACCCACTGCCAGTGTCTCCAGGAGAACCTATTTTGAAGAAATGAGCCCCTTTCCTTTTACATGCATTGTCTCATTCGTCTAAGCAATACTTTCTATGTCCCCTGAGTTAGGTATCACACTGTTGCCGTCTTAGCACTGGGTAAAAATCCTGTGTGCAGGCAATGAGGCATGACGGGGGCCTGGAGGAGCCCCCAACTCTGAAGTAGAAATTCTTAAGCCTGAGGCACCAAGCAGACGAAGGCCTATTTGAGAAGGCAGGAAAACAGGATGCAGAAGACAGGAAAACAGTGTCAGTGCTCAGAGGCCAGAGCAGAAGGTGAAGGATGGGGGTAAGCCCATGCTGGGGGTGCAAGTGCTGCATGTTAGAAGGAAGCAGAAGTCCCTGCCAGCAGCCAGAACAGACTCTTTTAAGGGGTGCTGGTATGCCTTCCCACTTTCTCAATCAGGGACCCACTGGCCAGGGTCCCAGACTCTTTTAATTGGGGGAAGTGTTCCTTCCCCATTTCCTTCTCAACCAGTGATGCTCTTCCCAGGGTCCTTGGGAAATAACGGAGGAAGGTAAGGGCCATGTCTCTGTGGCCATCTTAGGGACTCCAGGGGATCTATCTTTCCCTGGATCCACTGGGCCACCTGAGGCAGGGAGGTTGGCCTCCCTCCGCAACAGCAAGGGCAGGGAAATCCTTAGTTGTCCCCTCCCCAGGCTCTGTCTGCACCCCCATTGGAGTCCAGATGTCAGTGTTCTAAAAATGCCATCAATCTGGCAGCTCTGGGCAGTGGGCAGGTGGGACATATGCTGGCAGTCAGGCCACCCCTTCCCAGGTGCAAGAAAAGCCTTATTTTTAAGCACTACGTCTGACACAGACCTTGATGGATTCTGTTACAAAATAATTTATAACCAAGAAGTCCAGATAAATGAAGGTGACTTCACCCTGTATTTCTAAAGGCCAGACCAGGGTGAGAAGATAGCTGGGCCTCTGGCTCCTTCTCATTCTCCTCACCCTACCAAGGAAGAGGCCGGACCTTGGACACACACAGGTCAGCCAGGTCATCACATCTAGAAGAGTTCTTACTTCCCCCTGCTCTTTCTGCCTTCCATAGAGCCAGTAAGAAAAACAAACCAAACCAAATGAGCAACCATACTTGGATACACCACGTAGATCTCAATTCCCCTCTAAAACTCGGACAAGGCAAACAGAACTCCTCCTAGGAAGCCATGTCTGCTCCACATAACCTTGTCATCAGGATGGGCCTGCTGCAGTTCTGAGAGGCTCACACCACCTGCCCCACCCCCATGCACCTCAACTCGGTCTCCTTCTCATCTGAGGTCAGCTCCACAGCACAACCTCCTCTCCAGCTGTGATGCCAGGGCACCTAATTATTCTCTCTGTGTGCATCGGGAAGAGCTGCATTATGTCTAAGTAAGTGTAGCTAAGAGGTGCCGCATCTCAGGAGAAGGTCAAGTGCTGCATATGTATAATATAAGATTAAGATTTTCCCCTTCTGTGGTGTACTTGATAAAATAATTTTGCTGTGACCTTTACAGAAACCCAGGAGTAAAAATGGGCACAGTGGAATTTCCAGCCTCTCCCCAGGTCACAAAGTCATAAACACATAAATCTGTAATGATATTACACAGTATTCAAAGGGGGACAAGTGAGCAAAAGAAATGATTTTTACTTTTTTGGTAATGACAGAGCAAAAGACTCAAGAATGAAATTCTCCAGCTGAGTTACTAGAGTTGTCTGAACAGGTAAGGGACAGGAATCCTCCCGAATCTGTTCCAGCCTTGGCTGTGTGGTACTGCAGGGTTGGCCCTCCACAGAGGAAGGTCAGAGAAAAGTGGCCTTTCCAAGGTGCAGAAATCAAAGTCAAGGCTGGCTGGCTGTGCCACACCTCTGGAAGGGAAGTGTGGGGCCAGGAGTGGTCTGGCCAGATCTCAGCTCCTAAACTGCAGTGATAGTGGGCATAGCATTTGCAAGTCAATTTGGAGAACGTGAAATGACCATGAGTCATAATCAATACTGAAATAATAAGGTTATACTCATCCCCCAAAAGTCTCCAGGTAGGAGTGAATACAACACACCAGACATTTGCAGGAGGTTTAATTAAAAGGCTGAACGCAGGCAGATTTGGCAGAATCCACTTTGTGTGACCCATGATTTTTGCTCAAGACTTCACCAGTCCCAAAGTAGCCTCTGTGCCCAGAAGAGAGGTTGCAGGCTTTGGACAGGAAAAACACTTTCTCCTGAGCAGCAAGCAGGGCCAACCCTAGACACCAGCCACCGGAGGCCGCATGAATGACCAGTGGGTGTTGCAAATCAGAACAGCTCTGAGAGGGCTCCCCTTGGGGGGCAGGCTGCTGAAAGGGCTGTGTAGCTGCGCTTGTGGACTGACCCTTTATTCCCAGGTACTGAAAGGTAATTTCTGGAGAGCTTTGGGTCTCCCCTATTTGCAGCCTCTGGATGAACATTAGCATAACCCACTGCCTTCAGGTTTGACAGTTAAAAATGATTAAGGGAGAAGCCTTCAGCAAAGATCAGAGGTGTTAAGGATGCACTTAGCACTTAGGTCTCAGTGTGCACTTAGGAGAAGCAAAATCCATTCAACTGGAGGCACCTGTAGGAGAGGCCTGGGGAAGGAGCAGCGGGTGCAGACCCAAGGGAAGGCCCAGAGCAGTAGGAGATGCATGGGGCAGCAGGCCCTGCTGAGCAGCTAGAAAAATGACTTCCCCAAAGCAAACAGCAGGGCACACGTCCAGGCTGGAAGAATGACTGGAGCCTAGCTGTGCTGGTGACTGTCTGATCCCTCTAGTGCTGAGGAAGGAGCCTCGGGTCCCTTGCCCACCCTCACCCCCAGGCCTTTGCAGACAGGACAGCACATGCCTCTTATTCAGTGAGCGACCGGCAAGTCTTGTGATGCAGAAGATGTTGGGGGTAGGGGACACTGAGACAATTCCGCGGCAAAGTCTGTGTCCCAAGTCAACAACGCCTTGTTAAAATTGGCTGTGAAATTGTGTTAATATTAATAACACATTTTATTAATAATAACAATGGCTACATTTAAATTAGCATTTATCACGGACCAGTACCTTGTCCATAATGACTTTATTTCATCCTCACAACAACCCTGACAGACAACTGCTACAGTTATCCCCACTTCACACATTAAGACCCTGAGGCACAGATAAGCTCAGTAGCTCGTCTCAGGTCCCACTGGGGTGATACAGCCAGGAACAGAATGCAGGCTGCCAGACTCCAGAGGTTTGGTAGATCATTGGTTGGAATATTTTAAAATTGAGTGAATTTACTTGGAATCAATAAAAGCTCATGTGAATCATGGTAGACATAAAGAGTGCCAACTTGACTTCATGGGTAGAGCAGCACCATCTTCAGTATAAACTGTCCTGCTCAGGAGCTATAGGGAGAAAGCTACGTACCTTTCTAAGCTTCAGTTTCCTTGTCTGTAGAACTGGAATGACAACAGTCCCTGCCCCAGACTTGTTTTGATGATTAAATGTGACAACCAAAAATGCTGTTGCAGTGCCTGTCATGCAATAATTGCTCAATTAAAAGTAGCTGCTAAATTTTCTATTATAAAACAATGATGTGTTCACTATAGGCAAAATGTCATCACCTTTCTAATATTTTCTATTTTTCAAAGTCAACATGTGTCCCAGCATGTGGGATACTGTCATCGAGGTTTGGTAATGCAAACACATTGATTTGAATTGCTAAGATCTAAGGATATAAGCAGAAAGTAGTGTCCTATGTGGGTCCTGGGAAGTGACCTTCAAGAAAGAAAGCTAGCTCTTCTGCCCTTCCTTGTTCTTGCTGGCTAGAAAGTAGACATGATGGCTGGAACTCAAGCAGTTATTTTGGATTGTGAGGTGGAAACTATGTACTAAAGATATTATACCAACAAGACATAAGGCACCTGAGTCTGATGTCCCCTGTGGAGCACCATACTGGCCTGCCGGGATTATTTTATAGGAGAGGGAAAAAGTACCTAAAACTAACTTTCTCTCTCTCTCTCTCTCTCTCCCCTCAATGATCATTACATTTTTTCTGTTTCTTATGGGCAAATGTTATTCTAAAATACCATTTATTTTCAATTAAGCTATATAAGAAAGAAAGAAACATTCCCATTTCACTGACAGTGTCACTGAAGCTCAGAGAGGAAAAGCAACTTGCCCAATATTTTCCAGGTAGTCTCTGACAGAGGCAGAATTCAAAACCAGATCTGCCTGGGGTCAAAGCTGATGCCTATCCCAGTTATGTACTATGGTAAGTTACCCATGGAGGTCACGGGCATTTACGTGCACCAACACTCGAAAACTTACACGTTCAGGTGTACTTGCATGTTAGGAAAGGGATGAGATGTATTTCTATTCTGCTTGCTGGGGGCATCCTGCCTCCAAGAGAAGGAAAAGCAAAACAAAGAGCTACGGTCTATGTCACTTGCTGGCTCTGAGCCCCTTGCAGTCCCTGCCTGCTTGAATTCCTGACCAGATGTAAAAACACAATGGATGGCTGTGGTCGCGGGGTATTCTGCAGAGGCCTGCTCTGAAAGGCAAATCTATCTTTCCAGTGGATTCTGAGGAACGCAGGGAAACGAAGGGGGCATGAGTGGTGGTGGAACCAGCCGCCATTTTCCAGAGGATTCTTGGGCAGCTCCACAAGGTGTGAGAGGACACTCACTGACACTGACAGCTCCTACCTCTAGTGGGTGCCAGCTTCCTAGGACATAAGAAGTTTGTTGCTCACGTGACCTGTAATTATGAGTTTTTACTGACACCCAGGCCAGGTACAACATAGGAGCCTAACGCATGTGTGCCAGATAACTTCCCAGATAGCTTTAGCGTGGGCTGTGAGTACAGAGGTAGTGAGTCTGCTGCCCATCAGCAAGAGGGCACAGAACAGAGCATGCCAAGTGAACCACATGCCTTAAAGCTTGAATTTCATCCTCATCAGGATAATCGTCATTATAATCCTATGAAACTTCATTATCGAATTCCCACTTTACTGTTTCTACACGCAGTGCTCGTTTGTTAATAACCAAGATAAAGGTCCATAAAACGATATTGCTCCAATGTAACGTGTCTTTCTCCTCATTCTCAATAAGAATCCAGCATTTCATCAGAGGAATGTAAGCGATTCACCCAGATGTGTCAATTATTTCAAGATGAGAGGTATTCGATTCCCAAATTCATCAGTGGGGGCTGAAAATGTATTTGTTCATCAAGCAAAGCACATTTCTGGAAGCGCTCTCACCATTTGGGAATCAAGAAATAATTGCAATACCAACACCTTGACTTTCTAGTGGAATTTTTCAAGGAGCTAAAGGGTTTGACACATCCCCCCACCAACCTACTTTCAAATATATCTTCTCTGTAGGCTTCTGAAATAATGAAGGCACCGACTTTATTTTTGCCATTTTGCAGAAGAAGAGACTCAAATTCTCAACTTAGAAGTTGAATGACTTATATAAACAAGGCATGCCCAGAGGCAAAGAAAATATAATGTGACAGCTCCTTCACTTTGGGGCTCTAACCACTTAACTATACAGCCTTAGAAATATTAGTCCTTACAGCCAAGTCCTGAGCTGGCTACTCAGGCTCTACTGAGAAGAATAAGACAGAATTCCCATTCTCAAGGAACACGAAGCCTAGTAGAAGAAACAAACATTCACAATAATTTTAAGACAGCATATAAATGTAAAGGAGAGGGGCCGGTAAGATGGCTCAGTGGCTTAAGCGCCTGCCCGGCAAGCGCAAGGGCCCGAGTTCGACGCCTGGAACCCACATACAAAAAAGGGGCCAGTGATATCGCTCAGCGGCACGGGCGCCTGCTGGCGCGTGAGGTCCTGAGGTCGATCCCCAGTACCCACAAAGGAAAAAAAAAATGTAAAGGAGAAGCACGTATGTGGGTGTATAGAGAATAGGTAATCTTCTATGTATATTAGTTGGGAAAAATGGAAGGCCTCCTCGAGGAGATGACAGCTGGTGTGAGTTTTAAAGCATGAGTAGGAGTCTGCTTGGTAGATAAAATAAAGGAGGAATGATAAAATGAAGGCAGAGGAAATGTCATGAGTACAGGCATGATAGTAGAATGCTCAAAGACATATGGCAGCTTGATAGGGCCCATGTTGCCTTCCCATCATCAGTCTAATAAAGCAGACTTTGCCCTCATGAGGAGAGATAGTGGGTGTTTCAAATAGGCTGGAAAGTCTTGAATGGAGAAAGAACATTGAACTGAGTCTTGAGATAGGTAAAATCGTGGATGTTTCAGGAATATCCACCTCACCCAGTACTGAGTCAGGTACAACCTCGCTATCCTGGGTAGTCCTTTCTGCCCTCCAACTCTCAGTTTCTCAGAGGTCGTTGGAGACCTTGTGGCACTGTTCGATTCTAGGTAGCTCATCCCTGGACAGGGCTGTCCAGGATTCCTAGCCTCGAGATGGGCACTCTCCTATTACTCCACAATGTATCTGTCTGAATTCTCTGGTGCATCCTTAGTCCACATCAGAACAAGAGATGCAAAGGGCTTTCTGCAGAAAGGATGTTGGCAGGAAGCTTCTCTCCACGGCCCTGGCCTTTCCTCTCTGGGCTTTTGCTGGTTCCTTTCTCTGGGGGAGGCTTCCTCTCTGCTCTTAATCAGGGCTGCACTTCTGACCTTCGCAGGGCCCACTGTGGATTTATGATTTAATTTGTGTGTATGGCACTAAGAAATGATTTCAGGGCTGGTCACTTAAGAAATGATTAAAGACCATCATTTCCAACCCCGCATCACTCCCTGGGGGAAGGGAAGTGGTTTGAGACAGAAGGAGGTGTTAATAATATGCTGAGATGGACATGTGGCAGGGGATGCCAGTCACCTGGGAGACAGCAGCAGGGAGGGCAGGGCTGGATGTCTCCTTGCTGCAGGCTGTGTGTGTGTGTGTGTGTGTGTGTGTGTGTGTGTGTGTGTGTGTTGGGAAGCACCTGACACTGCTGAGACACCCTGGTCTGCAGAGCAAGAGGAGCCAGCCACATGAGACCTTTGCGATGCTATCTCTGAATTAACAGGCAGATTCCATCCACAGCAGGCACAATAAAAACCCAGGCCCAGACTCCACTCCTTGGATCTTTACAATTTCAGAGCAGTAAACTTGGGCCCGAAAGTGGGTGATTTCAGTATGGCAAAAGAAAACAACTCGTAAAGACTCAGCCTTCCAGAAGCTTTCCATGTGTTGACACAAACTGGATATTCGCATGCGGGAGTTCTAAATCACCTTTGACATCTCTTTTCAGCGACAGCCAAATGTCACACTACCAATTTACAAGGTGTGGTTATAAAGTTCTGAGACTTCGTAATGAGCTTCAAAAGCCACAGTCAGCTTCCCTCCAGGAATTCCTCAAAGCCAGGGCTGTCCTCAGTATCTCATAGAGCTAATCAGCTTAGGCGACCACAGAACACAGCTGCGCCTTGGATCAACATTGCTCCTGGCAACGCAGGTGTGGTTCATCCTGCAAAAGCCAGGAGGCAGCAATGAGACGGCAAATCCACCCTCAGTAGTGACTCCAAGGACCTGGGTTCCAGAACCGGTTTGCAAGCTTTTACTACCTATGAGGTTATAGACAAGTTCCAATGCAGCCACTCTGAGCCTCAATGAACCTGTCTGTGAAATGGGGACAAGAGGAGTATAAACAGCTCCCTCGCCTTTGCTTTTTGTTAGTGAACACACACAAGACTTGATTTTGATATTAATTATGGTTCCCAAGGCTACTCATATGGCCCTTGACAAAATCCACCATGCTAAAAGATACTCTAATTTTTTTAAGCTTTTATTTTGCATAGCAAAAATTACTGTATGTACACATTCTAATTTATGTTCTATAATAACTTGCAGTAGAAGACAAGGAGTAGCTAGCTGGGTGGGACCACGGGGAGGACCCTGGACATGAGAGCAATGAACCTCAGGCATGCTTTTGTGATTCATCCTCTCTGGACCGCCCTTATTCCATGGTGAAATGAGTGGTCACACAAGATTCATGGACCTACCATCCTCTGGACACAGACTCACTCTTTGTCATTCATCCACCATGAAGCCAATCACACACATTTATTAAGTAAGGGCCCTGTAAGACACAAAGGAGAGCAAAATGCATTCTGTGCTAGAAGGAGCTCCTGCTTGAGTCTTGCAAAACCTCCTTCAGTGCCATGAGACTAACGTAAGCATGAGCACCAGTGTTTCCAGGCTGCAGAGCCAGGTAAGCGGGGGCACCCAGGAAGTAAAGGCTGTGCACACCCAGCATGTCGAAGGCAAGGTGGAGACTCAGCTCATCTGGATTCCCGCTTCCTGGAGAGAATTTCCCATTAGCTTGCAGGGTTTCTCCATCAATAATGATACCAACCATAATGAAGATAAATATTTTGCAGTGAACCATCGCTTTTTCATGTAGGAAAAAGCTATTCAAATTAAAGGCACTTTGGTCTCTCTCGCCTTTACATTTATTTCATTTTCTTGGCATATCTCTGAGCTTTAAAAAATCTATTCCTGAAAAAGCAGGCAGAGGGAGAAACATATTCAGCAAAGATTCTACCCACTACCTAGATAGCTGCCACCACAAACACCCATGGAGCTACTGCTGTCACCCGCTTATGGGGAATGAGGGAAGGGGACCAGGTAGCCCTGGAGCTTCATGCAGACCCAGGGCCCCGGGCCTGCCCTGGGATCCCTGAACACTAAGGAAAGGAGGAAGAGGGACACAGCATATGATGGACTCACTTGGCCTTATTATTATTGTGTTTAATGTGCAGGCTTTAATTAGCTTGACACATGTGGCACAAACTCCTGCGTACTACACACATAATTAAATCCCTAGTTAGCAAAGTGGGAGAACAGCAGGTGGGAGCATCACCACCTCCCACCTCCCCCATCCGGGCTCAGGAGGAAGTGCGCTCAAGATGAAGATCACCCCCGCCCCTACCCCCTCCTCTCCCTTCCGGCCCAACTGCGCACCACTCCTGCTGGCATCAGAACCTTCCCCTAATGGCTCCAGCCTTCCCCCCGCTTTCACCCCGTGCCATAGGATGTCTGCTGCGGATGGTCACAGCGCATGTCCCAAAGCTGGTGCTTTCCTAACCCCCCTCACCTCCCACATCCAACTGTCACCACATCCTGTCACCTCCGTGTTCTGACTATTGTCTAATCTCCTTCTTTTTGCCCCTGACTCAGTCAGCTCTTCATCTTGTCACTAGCTCTCTAATTTTCCTGGCTGTTGGTTCCTTCCTCTCTACCCCTGCAGGAGGGTTCTTGTAATTCAGACCTGATGGTGCCCTTTCTTGGTTTTATTTTTGTTTTGTGTGTTGCAGCACAGGGGTTGAACCCACAGAGTGCTGAGCTATATCTCCAGCTTTTAAATTTTGAGACAGGATCTCGCTAAGTTGCCAAGGCTGGACTCACTTACAGACCTCCTGCCTCCACCTGCTGAATAGCTGGGATTACAGGTGTGCACCATGGCATCTGGCTGCCCCTCCCATGGTCTTGACAATAATGCTCAGGGCCTTGGCATGAGTTTTTCACAGCCCCTGCAGATGGGATAATCGGGCCCAGTAAACATTTCCAGCTTTGTCCTGCCCCTGCCTTCCCAGTGCTACCTAAAGTTCCAAGCAAAGAGAAGACTTGGCCCTGAGAACAAGCCAGCCCATGGCATCCTCTGCTCACCTGTCCCAGCTGTTTGAGGAGCTCCTACCTGCTCAGGGCCCCTCCTCCTTGAAACATGTCTTGCTCTGCGCCAGCTGTAGATCACTAGGTGCCTCAACTGCAGACTGTCTCACGCTGGGGAAGACTGTCCGCTTCCCTGCCAGCCTCCCCCACCAACCTGCTCCTCGTACCCTGTGAGTCTCTACTTGCCGGTGCCTAAGCAGCATTTGCAGACTTGTGTGAAAAGGGCAAAAAATTGAGTACACATAAGACATTTCAAGGGCTCTGAGCTTTAATTTTTCCTCCTATATGCCTATAACAAACTTCAAAGACTTTGTTTATAGATCCCACTATCTGGAGTGCCTTTCTCTCTCAACTCTAAACCTGAAACATGTCCTATTCCTTATGGCTTACATGTTTCACTCTATTCATGAACGAACCCCTCATCTCCCCGTTAGCACGGATGTCTCTTTCCAGAATGCCTGTTAAGCACCTAATAGCATGTGGAATCAGGGAGTCCAGGTACAGAATGTTTTACCAGCTGTGTGGTGACCATGGGAAGGTCACTAACCTTCCACAGCCTCGGGCTTCCATACATAAATTAGCAACAGGAGTAGTAGTTCATGAAGACAGTTCATGAAGCTGTCAAGAATTAAATGCGACAATCCATATACAGTGATTTGTACAACAAGCGCTTGGAAGAGTTAGCTCACAACCACCGCCACCAGCAGCAGCATCCAGTGTGTCTCACCAAGCTGAAAACACAGACTCTCTCCAGGTCAGCTGTACACAAGGTCTCGCCCAACACAGGTGGCTGTTGAACTGGGTTAATTGCAAGACCATCTTTATAACTGCAATGGCTCTTTGGCCCTCTTGTCTGACCACAGAGATTCTTCAGGCCTCCCATTGAACCTATGGCTCCCCCAGGTTCTTCCCCTCTCTTAAGGAGTCTTTGGGGGTAATAAAGACTTCCTGTAAGCCTCCAAGTCCTGCCTACAATGCCACTCACTCATGCTGAGGAGAGCCTGCATTTCATGCCTCCGAGCCTGGGCCTTCTGCTCAGATCTCCCCACTCCTGCTGCTGTTCCATCTGCCTCACAGAGAGGCGTGGGGGCTCCTCCTCTACTTCTCCTTCCTCCTCCCAGTAGCTGTGCAGCTCTGAGCTTTCTGCACAGAGCAAAAAGGCTAGCCTTCTGTGTTCTCTTTCCCTCCCAATGTTGACCCTGCCTCTACATGCATGGCTATTGCCTTTTGGGCCTTAAAGGGGTCACATCCCCACCTGGATAGATTGTCAGTTGAAAAGTCAGCCCCCATCAACTGTTATAACTTCTCAGGCTCACAGAGGTTGGAAACATGAGAACTATGTTTCCCAGGATTCCAGACTGAGGAGTGTGGACTAGAATCCACTAATGATGGGCCGCCTCCCATATATGGGCAGGGAAGAGAAGCAGTAGTTTTGATGCTGCTCCCTGGGCAGTGAAGGGAGCAGCCTACGGGTTTTGGTAGATGTGAACCTTTATAGCTACCACCAGGTGTTTGCTCCTCAACACCTTCTCCAGTAGCAGAGGTGGCCCTGAACATCACTGGAAGATGGTAGCATCTTCCTACTACCGGTTCCTGAAAGTGGCCAATCTGAGAGTGCCAAGTAGCCTAGTCTGACCTTTACATTTCCATCATTCCCAGGAGTTTTGAAAGCATCTAAATTCTTTTTTTTTTTTTTTTTTTGGTGCTGGGAATTGAACTCAGGGCCTGGCTCTTGCCAGGCAGGTGCTGTGCCGCTGAGCTGGCCAGCATCTAAATTCTTATGTCAAATCTTATTCTGCTTGAAACAACCTGAAAAAATTCTATACTTGTACCCTTTGTACCCTCCCTCAGATTTACCAAACATCTTTTTTTTCTTTTTTTTTTTTTTAAAGAGAAGAAAAAACAAAACAAATCAAAAGAAGAACAAATTTTCAAAACAACATAATAGGAGGGTAACAATGGTTAATACATTACGTATTACTATCTTTAAGTTAGTTATTCAGGATACCAGACATTAGCATTCAATTGTCCAAACATTATTGGCACAAACCTTACTCTTCAATGAACTAAGTAAAATTGGTAGTGTATCTATCTTAACCATCTTATATATATATACAATTTTTTTCCCTTTCCCTTCTTTCTTTTCCCTATTCCAGTCTCTCTTTCCTTTTGACCAGTTTCTTTTTGATTCACCATGTCTATTGTACATTTTGGATCTTATTTACTCTTTCAGTTTCTCATACTAGAGAGACAATACGATGCTTACACATGTGCTTCTGGTTTATTTCACTTATGAGTATTTTCTCGAGTTGCATCCATTTACCTATAAAAGTCTCCAGTTTATCCTTCTTTATGGCTGAATAGTACTCCATTGTATAAAAATACCACATCTTTCTTATCCATTCCTCAGTTGAACATCTTTTTTTCTAAAATGGATTTTTAGAATTCTCCCCCAAAGACTCATGCCCCACATTCTGAGACTCCCAGGGAGCATATTCGAAGGCACCAGGACTGTGAAATTTCTCAGACTCCGCGTGCTCCAGTGAGGATAAAAGAGTGGGGAATGTGGAATCCTACAATGCCCCGCTTTTCCTACTCCTCTCCCTTTCCCTACCCAACTCTTCTCCTCACCTCTCTAGATGAAGATAGGGTGGAGATGGACTGGAAGATGCCTGTGTGAACTGGAAAAGGCTGGAAGTAAAAGTAACTGTCAAAACTGAATACCCAGTTGTTATATTCTAGGCATTGTGGTAGATACTGTACAGAAATTACATCATTTAATTTTGAAAACAACACAATAACTATCACAATAATAACCACAAATAACAATCATGGGCAAGGATTCCTTCTGGTTGAGGTGTTTTTCTAAGGGCTTAGTCATACTGTCAAGTTTGATCCCCCAATCAGCCTGACATAGGTGCTGTCATTACATCACTTAAGAGATGCAGAGACCAAGTACAGGCAGGTAAGTAACTAGACTGAGCTTGACTGAAGTTTAGGGAAGGTAATTTTGAAAGTCTTGACAAGGACCTCCAGCCATTTTCACTGGTTTTCAAATCCTACAGATACCCAGTTGTCCCACCACCACAGGCACCCCACTTTCTGAACACCTCTCACACTCCTGCCCCCTCCCCTTGCCAGGGCCACACTCTCCATCCTGTCCGGACATGTACTCCTGGAGGTTCTGCCTTTTCCCCATCTCCAGCTTCCCCAGGGGTACTTTGGTTAAAGCTATTACCCTTTGCCATCAGGAAGGCTTGGCTTTCCCTAGGAATTTTTTTTTTTTTTTTTCAAACAAATCTGAGTAACACTGTAGTTAGCTGCAGGAATTCTGGTTTTGGTCAAGAAGCTTCTGCTCATTTTTCCTGCTACTCCTCTACCTTCTCTCCTGGGCCCAGCCTCCCCTTCCAACATCTGGCTCAGGGCCCCTCCACTTCCTGTGAACCCTCTATCTGAGGCCGAAGTTCACCTCGCTGGCAGCATCACACCTGAACCAAGCTTTGCAGTGACAGCTCTCCCTCCCAGGAAACTCCTCTCTTTCCACCCCTCCCTTTCCCATCTTTGCAAGTAACTCCCTGGCTGGGGAATGAGTGAGACCTAGGGAGGGGGAGTGTCACTGTAACAATGCCAAGGGGCATTGTTGGAGCTTAGCCCATCCTTCATTATCTCCAGCAGCCCCCAAAGCCACGCCAAATAAGCAGGATGGATCCCTGTTATACCAATACTCTTGTTTCAGAGATGGTGTCACCCCTCTTCTTCTAGCCAAGGGGACCCCTAAGTTGCTTTTGTGCCCTAAGCTCCTCTGGATGTATGTATATGGACTGGGGCAGCCACTTTTACCCAGACACTTCAGGCCACCCCTATACCTTGGAGAAGGGAGAGAGTTGGGGTGACAGGTGATAGGACAAAAAGCAGAAGAAGGAAAGAAGGCAAAGCTGCAATGAAGAGTGAGCCGAGTCTCTGGATTACACAGCAGTGCCTCCAAAAGAGGGTACACGGGAACAGTAATTAGCGTACACACAGCCACACACGCACAAATTGCAGAACCATTATTTTGTAATTTCCATAACGAGGCCTTTGGAATAATAATCAAGCTGAAGGGAAAAGGAAGGAAAATGGCCCCCAGGGAGCTCAGGATTTTGCTGCTAGGTCCCCTGCCCAGCTTGCCACCATCACATTGAAAAGAATGGCTGGGCTCCAGGAGGCAGAACACTGATTGAGACTTCCTCCCACCTGGGTTTCAGAGTACAGCCTTTCAGATCATTTGCCCTAATGGGGTGAGGGAATTTGTGGCAGTAGCAGCATGGAGAAGGCTACACACAGCACCAACTAGATGAAAACACAGGCCCATTTAGAAATAGACATGAGTCCCATTTGGATGGAGGCATGGGTCCCCTTTGGTAGCAGACATGCGTCTCCCTTTGGATGGAGGCATGGTCCCACTTGGATGGAGGCCTGGGTTCTTCTTTGGAATGAGGCATGGGTCCCATTTGGATAAAGGCCTGGGCCTCCCTTTTGGATGAAGGCATGGATTCCATTTAGATGCAAACATGGGTTATCCTTTGGAATGGAAGCATGGGTCCCATTTGGGTGGAGGGGCTGATCCAGAAGCAGATTACCATCATTTTGCAGGCTCAGAGCTCTATGATTCTTTTATTCTAGCCTTCTGGGCCATCACTGCCCAAGCTAAATAACTCACTATTGTTTTTGTTTTTACCTTATACCCATGATTCCATAACTGCTCCTAACCCAGGCACTATTGTGGGTTTAGCCTTGTGGAACTAGATGCTGGAGAAGTTTAGTGTCCGCTCACAAAAACCCATCTCCCAAGGACCTTCTCGGAAGGTGACTGTGGTTGTAGGAATTATAGAGAGAAAAGGAGATGCAGAGAAGGGACTGAATCTGCCAAAATCTATGTGATAGCAGTGGCCAGAGCAGGTGCAAGCTTTGCAGTGCCCAGGGCAGAGACTGAAAAAGGTAGACAGGGCTGAAGGCCCACATTTTTACTGTTGGATGTTACAGATGTAGGAGGTGGGTGTGTAGCTGGTCTTTTCTGCCACCAGGGCCAGGGAGTTGTGCTTGGTGTTTGTCATGCCCATCCCAGCTCCCTCCCCTCCAGGAGACAGGAAGCCTTGGGCCCCTGTGCTCTCAGAATGCCTCTGTCATAGAGCATGTCAGCTTCTTTTACTTCTTTCCACTCTCCTCCCTCTTCCTGGCCACAGTGGTTTGTCTTGAAGATCTCCAGCTTTCTCACCCTGGATTGTTAAGAGTCTGGCTTCCTACCCCATCAGACACACTTTGGCAGGAACCCAGGGGAATGCTGAAATTGGACACCAAGTGCTGGGACTACAATCCAGGCTCTGCTCATAATTGCTTTTCAAACCTAGGATAACTGACTTTACCCTCTGGACCTCAGTTCCATCATCTGCAAAATGGAGTGATAATAATACCACATACTTCAAAGGGATTTGTGAGGATAAAAGGAATTGATGCTATTACATGCTTTCTTTAGAGTCTGCCACATAATAAGGTCTCTAAGATTGGACTCAATATCTGAGAAGCTGGTTTATACTCAGAAGTAAATGACCAAACTGATAGCAAGGATCAATCTTCAAGAGGAATACAAAGGGTATCTGGATTCAGAAAATCCAGCAGATTCAACTACAAAAGACACTCACTGCTCCTGAGCTTCTTATTTTATTTGCTGGGTTGTGGCCCCTGCTCTGGTCCCTCCTGCAGGCATCAAGGACATGCCATGCATCTAAGTCTTTATGTTTCCCAGAGAAATGGAGAGGGCAGGAGGGACAGCCAACATCAGAGTTGTGAGAGAGGGCAAGGCTGCTGTGATGGTAAAGTGGAAGTGTGGCAGCTGAGAGGCACAGAGAGCAGGAGCAGGCCTCTGTGGTGCGAGTGAGGAAGAGAACAAGCTTGGAAGTGGGATGTCAGGAGCTGTGGCCAAAGGGTAATCTTGAGAGTTGCCTAGGGCTGCCATGCCTGCAGGGGGAGGCAGATCATCAGACTCAACTCACCTGAGGTACCAGGAGGGCCCTGCCACCTTCCCTGGAGGCTAAGACTTATCTCAAGAGGTACCTCAAGGCAGGTACCTTTCCTAGGTAATTCTTTTGGCAAAGCACATTCTGGAATCTCTCTCCCTTCTTTCTTTTTTTCTTAGACAGCTTTATAGACCTATAATGGACATACCATAAAAATTTATCTTAATGTGTAGTTCAATTACTTTCATTAAATTTATAGAGCTGCAGAATGATCACAATACCATCTTAGAACACTTCCATGACCCCAAAAATGTCCCTTATGTCCATACGCAGTCGGTACCTACTCCAACTTCCACACCCAGGCAATCACTGATCTACTGTTCCTGTAGATTTGCCTTTTCTGTGTATTTCATGGATTTGTCAATAGCACATCTGGCTTCTTTTATTTAACATGATGTTTTTGAGGACCATCTATGTTGTAGCAAGTGTCAGAACTCCATTCTTTTATATTAATGAATAATGTTCCATTGTATGGGTATGTATGGATATACCACATTTTGTTTATTCATTCACCATTTGATGAGAAATTGTAGCATTTCTACTTTTGACTATTATGAATAGTGCTACTGTGAACATCTGTATGCAAGTCATTTCATGGACATATGTTTTCATTCTCTTGAGTAGAAACTAGGAGTTGAATTGTCAAATCATATGGTAAATTAATGTTTAATTTAAGAACTTGCCAAACTGTTTTCCAAAGTGGGTGTACAGTTTTACACTCACACTGGTGTTGTACAAGACTTACATTTTTTGAATTTAAAATTACTAACATTCTAGTTGAGTGTGATGTAGTACATCATTGTGCTTTTGATTTGCATTTCTCTACTGACTAATGATGTTGAGCATCTTTTCATATGTGCATTAATCATTTGTATATCTTTTTTAGGAGATGTCTATGCAAAAACTTTGCTCATTTTTAAAGTGAATTGTCTGACTTCTTACTTGTGAATTTTAGGAGTCTTCATACATTTTAAATATAAGTTCCTTATCAGAGATGTGATATGCAAATATTTTCTTCTGTGCCTTTGCTACATCTTCTCACTTTCTTAATGGTGTCTTCTTCTTTTTTTTTTTTTTTTTTAATGGTGTCTTCTGAAGGACAAAAATTTTAATTTTGATGGGATCAATCAGTCAATCAATGTTTCTCTTATGGATTCTGATTTTGAGGTCAAATCTAAGAAATATTTGCCCTAAGATCACAAAATTTTTTTCCTAGTTTTGGTTTTTCCATTCTGACCCATGATTGACTTAGTATTCTAGCATGGCATAAGATCACAGTTTAAGCTTATTATTTTTTTTTTGGCATATTTCTATCTAGTACATTCCTCTCATTCTAAATAGATGCCAAGAGTCTGACTCTCAGGATGGTTTTCAGCCACTGATGTGACTCCATTTGTCCATCCCTAGCTGCCACAATTAGAAAGGAGGTCTACACCACCTGCAGATGGCAGGGAGGCCTACACGTCCTAGAGATGGGAGAGAGGCCTAACACTACCTACAGGTGCCACGAGGAAGGGTTTGGGGCACCCTAATCCCATGCAAGCCCCTTGCAGGTAAACAGTACACCTCCTCTGTTATGGTTTGTATCTAGATGTCCCCTCAATACCTCATGCAGTCATGGGGTTTTTTGGAGGTGGCTGAATCTAGAGTGTGATTGATTCATAGTGTTGGGATTAAAGGTGCTGAGATTAAGGGTGGATGATTGCTGGATCAGTCCACTGAATGGATTGGCACCACCCTAATCCCGGTAGACTGGATACAATATAAGGGACAGAAAGAGTCTTCTCTCTCTCTCTCTCTCATTGCTTTTGCTGTCTTCTGCCACCATGAACTGTTGCCCCTCTGCCATGTGCCGCCTGCCTTGGAGCCAGTGATTAAACCTGGACTTAAACCTCTGCAAACTGTGAGCTAAATAAACCTTTCCTCTGTTAACTTTGGGTGTCGGGTATTTTGTCTCAGCAACAAGAGAAGTAACTAAGACATCCTTCCTTTTAGAATGGCCTACCCACTGTTCACACCCAGAATTAGCTGATGACAGTGATGACGTAGAACTGGGAGATGATGGGGTAGAAACAGGATAGCAGGCTCCTGTAAGCTGTCTCTCTCTTCCTACCCTCCAGAGGTTGAGAGGGACTGTGGCTGATACCATATAAATCACCACTCCCCAGTTTTAGCCAAGTCCTTAGCCCAGAGGACACACAAAGCTCTATCAGCTATTGGAAGCTAATGTCGAGAGGCATAAGAAAAATACACTCCATCATGTCTAGATACCTCGTCAAGTTCATGTGAGCATCAGATAAACAAAAATTTTCCCTGGGGGCTTGAGTTACCCACTGACGGAGATGGGGAAATAGTGGCTATGTAACTAGAAGGCAGAGCACAGAAGACAGCTCAGCAGCAGGCCAGCTTATCAGACAGTTCACAGAACTGGCTCTCGACTCCCAGGCAATCTAGCCCCTTGGTAGAAAGAAGGAAAAGGCCAGAGAACTCTGGCACTTTGGGTCTCTGAATTCAGACAGGCAGTGCTGCCAAGGCAGCCCTGGCTTTGAGGGAGAGTGGATGCAGCAAGTGGAGAATGACCAAAGGTGTCACAGTCCTTACAGGAAATACAAGGACTGGGGAGGATGGTGCAGGCCTCAGATTACCGAGAAACTCAGCTTCCTGCACCCAGAACCCAGACTTTCCTCCTTTGGAGACCACTAGACACTCCCAGAAGTTTTCTAACCTGTTGAACACTTATTGTTTCCATCAAACTGTAAACAGCTACCAAAGAAAACATTGCAGAGAATGGCAGGAGTAATCCAGCTACGGCTCCTTTTGAGCAGCTGTTTGGATCATGTGATGGGGCTCTCAACCTGGCCAGCAGGTCCCCTCCACCCTGCTTCTGCCTTGCTCACCCCATCTGACACTGCTCACATAGCCCTTACCTAGAGGTTGTATGCAGCAGGGAGGAGCAAACCTTCCAAATTTAAGGACTGGAAAGAGCTATGGTAATGACCTGGAGTCATCCTTATACGTTCATATGGGGAAACTGAGGCTCAGAGGAGCAGTTAGTGGCCACAGCATAGGAAACTGGACCAAGCCTAGGTCAGCACCAATGCCTCTGAACCAGTGACCAGTGCCATTCCTACGTGAGAAACACATCAACTGGTTCCAAAAATGAAATAATTCAAGATCTAATTGAAACTTTTTGTTCAGTAGCAGATGGGTAAGAGTATTCCTAACAGCAGGGCCTATGTTTTATTTATTCAATAAAACTGCAGAGTACTAAGGAAATATTTAAGGAAAAAAATTAACCCTAGAACAAAATCATGCAGTTTTGCACATAAAATCTGGAACTATAATGTCAGGAAATAAAAAACTAGAAGTCTGTAGGAAGTTCTAACTTGCACCTGTTGATTTACCTATTCATTCAACAAACACCTATTGATTGAAATGCATCCAGTACATTTCAGTCTATGAGTTCATGATGAACTTAAACATCCTCATTGAGCAACTGAAGGATATAGCAACCAAAACTGATTAATCGTTTATCTGCTTTTCCTATACACACTATCCCTCAGTGAGGGTAAGTTTCTTCTTGTAAAAATATGTCATTTAATTTATGCAGAAGGAATGATAGAGATGGAATATTTACACTTTGCAGTCATTGATGAAACACCAGATCAGAGTAATAAGAATCAACATCCCTCCCATTACAGGGAGTCAATCAGATATAGTGACACCTCATGGAAGAAAGTGAGGCTGAAGTATTCTTTCCAAAGAAACAGCCTGGATCTTGTCGAGCTTCTTACTTCCCATTTAGTGGAAACATGGAGGATGGAGGAACATGCTAAACAACACTTCTGGAATGCTATTAGTAAACGGGACTATGAGATACTCTCCAAAACAGACAGCCTGGTTTCTTCAACAGATTTCAAGAAAAAAAAAGTAGATCCAAGAGAGAATTATAGGTTAAAAGAGGTTAAAAGACATGATAAACAAATTTCAATTTAAGGATCTTTTCATTAGGAACATGATATCAACAAACAAGCCATAAAAATGAGACTTTAGAGGGAATTTTAAAGACTCGCTGCATATCTGTTGGTAGCCAGGGATTACTGTAAATTTGCTTAGATGTGATAATGGCATTGCGGTTATTTTCTCTAAAGAGCCCTTATCTTTTAAAGATACACTCTGAAATATTTACTGATGAAATGGTATGATATATTGGTTTGTTTCCACAGAGGGCTATAAAAATGGATTGGCCTTGGTTAATAATTGTTAAAGCTAAATGATGAGTAAAAGTGGGTTCGTTATACTATTCTCTCTACTTTTGTGCTTGCTTGAAAAATTCCATTACACATACGTTTAAAAACATTTTGAGGGCTGGTGAGATGGCTCAGCAGCATAAGCGCCTGCCTAGCAAGCGCGAGGTCTCGAGTTTGACTCCCGGTACCCACATACGAAAAAAGGGCCAGTGATATCGCTCAGCGGCACGGGCGCCTGCTGGTGCGCAAGGTCCTGAGGTCGACCCCCAGTACCCACAAAAAAAAAACAAAAAACCATTTTGAGCTCCTACTAGATGAAAGGTACCGGAGATGCCATAACAAACCAGATGGGGGGCCGGTGAGATGGCTCAGCGGTGTAAGCGCCTGCCTTGCAAGCGCGAGGGCCGAGTTCGACTCCCGGAACCCACATACGAAAAAGGGGCTGGTGATATCGCTCAGTGGCACGGGTGCCTGTTGGCGCACGAGGTCCTGAGGTCGACCCCCCGGTACCCACAAAAAAAAAAAAAAAAAAAAAAACAGATGGGCCAAAAACTAGGGCTGTCATGGGGCTTCTATTGCAGTGAGGGTTGAAGGGAAAGGAGGAAGTGGCAATAGCCAATACATAAAAAAAACACAAGAAAATTTCATAGATGTATTTATTTTATTGAAAGTAAAACAGGGTAAAATGCAATTACAAGGATGGGGAAGGAAGGGCTTATTAGACTGCAAGCCCAGGGAAGGTCAGAGCCAGCCACACCAATAACTACCTTGTTGAGGTAGAGGCAGAGGAGTGGCAAGCTCACTGGACCCCAGGCAGGAAGGCTGTGCTAAAGACCTCAGGCAAGAACGGCTATGAGGTGTTTAGGGACAGCAGGAAGGCAGATGTGATGCTGCTCAGTGGTCTGGACAGAGTGGAGGGAGTGCGGTCAGATTACAGAGGTCTAGTAAGGAATTTGGTTTTATTTTGAGTAAAGAAGCCCCCGGAAGGTTTTAAAGAGGGGAGTAGTTGATCTAATTAATTTACTTTCTGAAGCCACCTGTCTGATTGCTGTGAGGCATGGACTGTAGCAGAGGCAAGGATAAAGCGGAAGATGAGGCAAAACGGAAACTGATATTTATGCTAGAGATGGAGCCACAGCACTTGCCAGTAGATTGGAAGCAGGTGGGGGAAGTTGTTGAGGACAGGGAATCAAGAATGACCTACCTTTTCTCAAGTCAACAACTGTATCTATGGTGCTGCCATTTATTGAGATGATGAAAAGTAGAGAGCAATCGATATGAAGGAGAAAATCAAGAGTTCCAGGTGGAACGCACTGAGTTTGAAATGCCTATTAGCCATCGGGGGAGATGTCAAGTCAGCACGTGAATATACGACTCCTGAGCTCTGGTCTGGGCTGGAGATGTAAATTCTGGAGTCATTAGCATATAGATGGTATTTAGAGCTATGAGCTTTTCCACTCATTACCAAACTAAAGCACTAAGGGGAAGTCCCCCAGAACCTCAAAGGGAATGGTATTGGAACAGAAAGAAGTGTCAAACTGCTTTAAATTTTCAAACTCCAGAGCCCAGAGAGTAGGACTCCATACACTGTGGTCAGGACATTATCTCGCCACATAACTACAGCTTCCCTTCATGAACTTGGAAGAAGCCACATAAATCTTTCCCCCAACTCAGCATATTCAACTCAAAGCTGTTTTATTCTTGTGAAGACTTCTTATCTCTCACACTAACTAGAATGACCTTTCCCTGCTCTGAGCACCTAAGTCCTGTCTGCCTTTTTATAAGATCTTAGTACTCTTGGCATAATACTATGATATTCTGTGCTGTCACCTCCAGCAAGACTGATTTACACAGGAGAAGAGTCTGTGTGGCCCCATCACAGCACAAAGGAAATGAATGCTTGGAACCTGGATCTCTTAGCACTTCTACAAATATGCTATATTGCTTGTGCCACGGCAGAGTCTAATCAGGTTGGCAAAGGACAAGGCCAGCCCTTGAGAAGGACAGTATTCAAGGATACTTTGTTCATCCTGCAAAGCCTCCAGGTTGGGAAGCATGGATACAGAATAGACAGACCACCCATCTGACTCACTTCAGCCGAAGTGATATATACTTGACTGAGTGCATCATTTTTCCCTATTTGCAGAATAAAAACTTACAACCTGATGCCCCTGTTCATCTACCTCTCTCAGATAAAGAGCTCCCTCTCCCATGCTCCATTTGCCCTCTAATCCTAGCATCCATCATGCAACTCTCAACCCATACTTCAGAATGCAAAGTAATAGAAACGCTTATCCAAGAATGAAAAGCTAGGGAATGGAATATACAAAGAGTACTGTCTTAGTTTGTTTTGTGCTGCTATAACAGAACACCTGGTGCTGGTTAATTTATAAAGAAATAAGGTTCATTTGGCTCACAATTCTCATGGCTAAGAAATCCAAACAGCATGGCAGTAGCGGGCCCCTCGCTGCATTACAACATGACAGGAGCATGGTGACAGTAATAAGCAGGGCATGAAGAAGAGAGTTTCAAGGAAGGTGCCAGATTTATTTACAACAACCCACCCTCACGAACACTGCTCTAGTCCCCAGTGAGGGCTAGAATTCCCACACAGCATTATTCTCTTATGAAGGTGGTACCCAGCAATCCAATCACCACCACTAGGCCCTGCCTTTTAAAGGTTCCAACACCTCTCGACATCACCCCATTAGGGACCAAGCTTCTGGCATGTGGATCTTTGAGGGACTAAGCATGTCCAAACAATAGCAGATATTATATAAAATTATTAACATAATATATACATCAATTAAATTGTTGTCGTGTATATTTTTCCTGTTACTGTTGCCCTCCTCCCAACCCAAACTCCTCACAATAACAGGCTAATGTCCTGGGCTGATGAAAAGAGGAAGATTATCTTGCACAGTGACCTTGCCAGATCCTCTTTTACCTCCTTGGGTCTGGAACTCTGCCCCACACACATTAGGGCTTAGTCTAGCAGTGACCTGACCAGTTCCACTGCAGAAGAGCCCGAAGACACCCTGGCTTTCACCTCTGAAATGATGAAAATCTCACTGGTCTGGAGAAAGTCAAGTGGATACAGGACTTAAGGGTAGATTGGCCTTTCATTGTTGCTAAACAGAGGAATACAGACACCCTTGACTGTCAGACCAACCAGAAGAGAAGACTGGGTAAACCTTGCAGGCTGACCACAGACCTTCTGCATCACTTGTACCTGGTTGATGGGCTTTTCTCAAGCAGCATCAGAATAAAGCTAATCCCAGGAGGAATATCCCATGGCTCCTGACTCACAATATTACACACAGACAGAAATCCAGCTCCATGATGTCACTTCATTCAATTTAAAACTGACAACAGTCACTCTTAACAATAACACTTCAGTGGTTAAAAAAATTTAGGAAATGATACCCAGCACATTTTTCTCATACAGATTCAGGCTATAGTCTCCAGAGTGGTTCTGGAAAGTCTTTGAAGTGTTATAAAGAGATGTGTTTGTGTTTGATTTAGTAATTCTAAAAACTGCACACAATTGTATAGTACATATTGGTGGAGACACTATTTGGTATCTCCACACTTGAACCATTGTAACATTTATAGAAGCATCATAAATCAGTGGGACTCAAGCAATCATGAAAAATCTTTAATACATGGTCACTGATACCATGATTTAGAGCATGAATCAGCACCTCAAAATGGTTCATTGAGTGGCCTAGGATCACACAGCTGATAACAGTAGAAACAGCCAGGGGAATCAGATCTCCAAATACCATGCTAACACTGGAGTTCTTGGAGGACAACTATAAGCATGCCAGGCCTGAAGCTCACGGAGCCTGGGTTTAGTTTCAGTCTATGTTGGCAAGGCCTTACCCAGCTCTGGAGCCTGCTCAGAAGCACATCCATGTCTGTCTGACTTCCTCATCAAGGGCCAGCACACTTCCCTGCCCCAGGATATCCCTGAGTGACTTCTACTGCTGCTGGAAGTCCTCTTCCAACTGTCTTTCCTTGGGTCCTAGGAACTCCCCATTCACTCACAAGAGGCCAGCGGCCTGACAAAAGAGCAGCAGAAAGCCGTGAAAAAGCACAGCTCAGACCTTGCAAAACTATCACCCATAATAGGTTTGCTTTGGCCCAACTCAGAGTTCCTGTTCTATTTTTATGAATTGATTGTCTTAAGAGAGTACTCTACAAAAATCAACTCAAAATGGATGAAAAAGCTAAATTTTAAAACAGCTAAAACTGTAAAATTCTTTGAAGGAAACATTGGCATAAATTTCATGTCCTTGGGTTAGGTAACAACATCAAAGTACAAGCAAAAAAAAAAAAAAAAAAAGACATAATGGGTAAATGGATTTCTTCAAAATCAAAACTTCTGTACTTCAAAAGTCATTATCACGGAAGTGAGGACAATTCACAGAATAGGAGAAAATATTTGCAAATCATATAGCTGACAGGAGTATATAAAAATAACTCTTATAGTTCAACAGTAAAAAAGATAGCTAGTTTCATTTTAAAATGGCCAAAGGTATAGAATAAACATTTCTGTGAAGAGCTCCCAATGGCCCAATAAGCACACAAAAAACCACTCAACATCACTAGAGAAATGCAAATCAAAATCATAATGAGATACCTTTACCACTCACCAGGATGATGATCATAAGAAAGACTGACAATAATAAGTACTGGTGAGGATGTGAAGTCGGGATTTTCATGCATTATTGATGGGGATGCAAAATAGCACAGCCAATTTGAAACAGGGTTTAAAATTCGATCAAGTATTTAAACACAGTGCTAGCATATGACTCAGAAATTCCTATACTAACTATATGCCCAAGAAAACTGATAATATATGTCTACACAAATAGTTGCACACAAATATTTATAGCAGTATTACTCGAAGTAGCTGTGAAATAGAAAAATTTCAATCCACTGATTCACAGGTAAACAAAATTCACTCACATAAAAGAAAGAAGTTCTGACATGCTAAAACATAAATAACTTTAAAAACATTATGCTAATATAGAACTTTTGCAAAAGGGAAGACCAAAAGATGGAAGGGAGGGAGAAGTGGGGAGGGGAAGGGGATTAAAAAAGAATTAAGATTTGTTATGTACATCTAGCAACTCCTCACAATAAAAATAATCTTTATGTACATGAACATGTATTAATAAAAATAACATTATGCTAAGTGAACAAAGCCAGCTACAAAGAGCCACATATGTATGATTTCATTTATATGAAATGTCCAGAGTAGGTGACTCCATATGGTGAGAAAGTGGATTAGTGATTACCAGGGTGAGGACTTGGAGGATGCTGAGAACGGTATGATTGTCAGTGAGTATGGATATCTCTTGGGGATGATGAAATGATTGGAAAAAGATAGTGGTGATGGTTGAAAAACTTTGGGCATATATTAAAAACCACTTTAAAGAGTAAATTTTACTATATGGGCACTGTATTCCAATATTGAAAGAGAGAAAAGGGTAGAGTGAGCATGCTGGCGCTCTCACCCTAATTAATGTACAGAGCTGGTGGGGCTTTGTGGGCTCTGCATCTGAGAATCAGTGGCCCGGCAGGATCTCATTTCATACATAAGGACAGAGGAGATAAAGAGGCCATGGGGATGTGCCCAAGGCCATATGCTGGCAGTGGCAAAACCAGAACCAGAGCCCACAATTCTACACCTCAGAGTGTGTAAGGGCCTATTCAGCTTCTCTAGGAATTTAAGAGCATGGGATGCTATTTGGAGTAAAATATGTACTTTGCTGTTCACGTCTACCTTCTCTCCACTCTCGTCATTCATCAGTAATCATAGGCCCACCGTATCTTAAACAGGTCAGAGCCTCCTCTCCTAACATTCAATACGTTCTGACAGCGAAGCTCGGAGGACAATCACTCCCCCAGCCCCGGCCAGCGGCAAGGTGCTGCCTGTCTTACTTTCTTCTCTCCTTTCAACATCCTTCTTGCCTTCTCTCTCTCCCTTTCCTTTCCCCCTCCCAGCTGTTGAGTTTCAGGCAGGTGAGAGTTCAGTCCTAAAGTAATGGCAAATTAGAAGACCTCCCTGTAATGGGGTGAACTCCAGGGGTCAGCCCTACAGAAAAAAAGTGACCCATGTCATAAAGTCCCAGAGAACGAGGCACTAAGGCCTCTCAGTGACACCTGCCTTCTAAATGTCAGCTTAGTAGCTGTGAAGGAGTAAATGATTGTGTTTCACTCGGAGAGGATTCCTTCTGTAATGGAATTTTTTCTAGCACAGAAGGAAACCGTGTGGAGAAGCTGAAGCCTAATTTTTATTTTATCTTTTTTTAAATCACGGAATGGAAGTGGGAGAGAAGACCCTGCTACTCATTAGGGATCACCTGTTCTACATGTACAAGGGGCATGAGAAATGTTTACAGATGCAATTTGTTTGATAATATCCATAAGACTGAATTTTCATGAACTTGAGGGAAGAGGATAGTTTTAAAATAAGTTGCTTTGCCTGAATCTTTTCCCCATATAGTATTCTATGAGGTATCACTGGGTATCCTGAGGGGAAAGGTGTCCTGTAGTCAAACAAGTCTGGGGAAAAGTTCCTGCTAAACCCTTCTACTGGAGCTGTGAAAGTGACACTGGACTGTGATATGGTCTGATAAGTCCTGCAGGGAAGAACCCTACCCACGTGCTCCACATTGATCTGAACAGGAGCCCACAGGAGCCCTTTCCACAGAAACTCCTGTCCACTGGGAAAGAGAGTTCTGTGGAACATGGGGTGCTATGGCTGGGCCTCAGGCGCACTGCAGGTGAGCCAGTACTGAAGAAGAAGGCTGTCTCCCACACTGGGGACCAGCAAGCAGCAGTGGCAGGTGAAATGTTTCTGGAGACTGCGGACTTGCCGGTGACGGTGGGATGGGTGTGCTGGACAGGAGGACCTTTGGGGTTATAGACTGATGCTTGCTCCTGAGAGGTTAACATGGACAGAGACCAAGAGATACCGTTGAGGCGGCATTCATACCCAGCTGGATGGCAGTGCCCAGGAGATCCCATGAGACCCAGAATGATGGTAAAGACAAGCTAGCAACTCAGTCTCTATTGGCACCTGGCCCTCCTCCACCCAAAGCATGAAAAAAAAAAAAAAAAAAAAACCCTGGAAATAGGGGAGGGAGTGAGGAGAGCAGGGCAAAGGCCAGCAGCTACCGACAGACCGCCATTTCCATTCACATCACGGCCAGTATCAGATAGGTCAGACATCAGTGCTGTGAAGAGGGCGCTTCACTCAGCTTCTGCTACATTCATCAAGTGAGAGTGAGAGCAGAGGAATGCGCAACCCAGCGAGACAGGTAGTATGTGCCAGCCCACACCCAAAGCTTCAGTGCTCAGCACTATCCAGTGCTTTCCAGTCCCATTCCTCTCCTGCCCCATCTGTGTCTGTCTGGTCCACCTGACTCACTGTCCCTCGGCCCACGTGTGCCTTCCCGAAGGTCTGGTCTTACTCCAGAGAACCACCAGCTTTGGACGAGCCGCCTCCTGGGCAAAATCCAATGTTTCGGTCTGTGATTGCTCTCTACAGCTGATCAAATGTGATTTTCCAGTTGAGAGAGAAAAATAAACTCACTAAAAGAAGGGAGCTAAAATGAAGGTAACCTAAAAGACAAGCATTACATACAGTGACCTGAGCAGGTGGGGGCTCAACACTGCACCCTAAGTTTTCTGGGGCTTTCTGAGAGAGCAACAAAGGACCAACAGAGGATGTGCTTTTGTATATCCATACAGACAACTATGCATATGTATGGAGCGTATGTGTGCGCATGGGCATCCTTATCACACATGTGCATACAGATCAAGGAATCTAATTTTGAGACTGGACACTGTGCTCCCCACACTCAGAGAACTTGTGAGAAGCAGGAGTAACCAAAGCCCTGCACAGGTAAGTGGGCAGAAGCCCTCTGAAGAGCTGGACGGGGGACTGGCGCCAGCCTTCCTTAAAGGCTGGACAAGAAGGCATCAGTGAGCAGCATGGCAGACCCATGGTCCTTCCATGGGTCGTGTGGGGATCTACAGAATATGTGGAGCTGGAGAGATTGGGGTCTGTGGGACTTGATAATGCAAATTCATTGGTGAGGACTACCAGGACCTTCTCAAAGGAGAAGAGAATAATACAGAAGGAAGAAAGAGGGAAAGAGGGAAAAAAGGAGAGACAAGTAGTACTGGCCAGAGACTGTGATGGGACGTGAGCCAGGCTGTCCTCGGTTCCCGAGGCTGAGAGTTCATAGTCACCTCCCATGGAGGCTCCTCTTCACCCCTTTCATCTGACCTTTTACTTCTTGACTCCCTTCCTTTGGTGACTTTCTTACAAATCTTCCTCATCCAGTGCCTAAGAACATTCTACAAGAGGTCCTAGGCAGCACCTGGTACCTGGAGATTATCTTTACAACTCTGATACCTTCCCCAGCCTCCTATTCATCAGGCCCTGGGAGCAGAGATGATAGGAAAAACATGGTTACAATGTGGATGAGGTCTGTATCCAGATATTACTTTACTGGGGTCACTGAGCAAGTCCTGCCACTCTACATAGATTGTTTTCTCAGCCTGTATGAGTGAGTATTGAGCACAGCTGAGGAGGGGCTGGAAACCCTGAGTAACAGGCACTTTGCCAGGCATCTTCTTCCAGAGTGGCAGCCCCTGGGGCTCTCAATAGCCTCCCCTACTCTCCAGGTGCCCTGCTAGCAATTATCCTTGGTCCTAGAGCCCAGCCTGCTACCCCCCAGCTACTCCTCCTTCCCAGCCTGTCTCATCTGTGAGGGCTCCAAGAAACCCAAGCATCTTTGTGTGGCAAATGCATTAGGAAGCATGAATTCTATTGGAAATCTAATGAGACCAGCAGAGAATAGAAAGACAAATTTGACTTCTTTCTCCCAGTCCTAGATTTGATATGCTTACATTTGCCTGGCTGTGGGCCTTCTGTGGGTCAGTTGTGCCCCAGGGAAAAGCCAGCAGACCTGACTTAGTTTCCATGCTAGCTCTGGCTCTTCTAGGGCAATCTGTTGCTTCAGGTAAAGCAGAGAGCATCACATCAGCTCTGACGGGCCCTCCTAGAGCTTCTAGAAAGCCCAAGCACCTGCTGAGGAAGGTGTGTTCTGAGAAGGCCTAGTGGGGCTGCGCCTTGAAGAGGAGAAGGGGTGTGTTAGGCATGGAGAGACTCGAGGCCTGGCAGACAGAGGAGGCAAGAAAGGTGGGCAGGTCCCCTCCTATAGCCACCTGCTCTATGCATAGTGTGTGTGGTGCTGTCCTGGTGGGAAGAGGTGTGGGACCTTTGGAAGCAGAAGGCTTTGATCTGCTCCACAATGATGTGCGAGCTTACTGCTACCATGTTCACTTGGCAACTGGCAGACCGGGCTCAGAAGCAGAAAGCTTCTCTCTGTGCATAACTGGGCTAAGATAGGTGGGCAGTCAGAGCTAAGTTGAAGAAGCCAGGGGACAGCTTCAGGCCAAGCCAGAAAAGGGTATGAGGGGAACCCCCAGCTGGAAAAGGACCACTGTGAGACACTATCGTGCTTCCTGCTTCCCTAGCCCCTGGGCCACAGGATCCAAAGGCTCATAAACAGAAAGAATAAGGAAGAGCCTCATAAAGTCAGGGAGAAAGACAGGCCCCTCCTCAGCCCTGTACAGTGAGCCTTCACCACAGAAATGACAGCAGCCAGCTTCTGTGGGTCCTACTGAGTGCTAAGTTTGTGCTGGCTTTGGCATACAAGATCCCATTCATCCAGCAGCCCTGGGGTCATACAAGGACCCTACGTCAGGCTCACTCAGCACAGGGCCTGAGTAGTTATCAGGACTATTATCACAAAGCAACATGACCCTCTGTATGGGAGGCCTTGGAAAATGCCCAGGCTTCAACCAACATGGTGGCTAAATGCGTTGGAAGCAGACTGCCTGGGCTCAAGGTGAGCTCTGCCATTCACTGGCTGAGTGGCCATCATGGATGAGTGTGAGTTACCTAATCTGCACCTTGGTGTCTTCCTCTGAAACCATAGGGGTTCCTGGCACCAATTCCATAAGACAACGGCCAGAAACACCCGACAACACGGTCAAAGCTCTTAGCACAGACCCTGGCCCATGGGAGTGCTTGATAGATGTAAGCCAGTATTATGATTGAGTGTCTTTCCTAAATATGCAACCCAAAAGGCAGGCTGAGATTGAGGGACAATATGTTCTTTGAAGTGTTATGCATAATCATTTTTTGAAAAACAGATACAAACCAAATGTCCAACATTACAGAAATTATTCAGCAAATGGTTTTATACCCAAAGGTAGACTGCCAAATGGGCAGCCATTAAAAATAAGGTTCCTGTTTTTTTCATGTCAAAATGCTTAGACTAGATTGCTAGGTACAAAATGACAATAAACCAGATAGAGAGGCTACAAGTTAAAATAAATAGACCAAAATGTTATCAGAATGATAGGTACTTTTTGCGTATTTTTTTATGTTTAACTTTTTCAAATTTTTGACAGTAGGCATCTGTTCATTGCATACTAAAATTTTTAAATTTATTTGAACAAACATGAAAACAGGAGGTAAAGGGGAAAGGGAAGCATAAAGAGAAATTCAGGCCCTTGAATGAAGCACCCCTAAAATCAGGAAAATATATAGAAAGGAAAATAAAACCTATGCAGAGAAAAAAAATGAGTTCTATAATAAATTTGAGTCTCTACAGAATGAATATGTAATGTTTGTGGAAATTGTGTTGTGTCTGGAAAAAAGAACAATAAATATGTATACATTGTAAATCTTTTATACTAAATCTGTGAAGATCTGAGCTAATATCCATTCTAGCTAATGCCGGATAAGGTCTGAGGCGTCCTGTGGAGGAGTGGGGCAGGGGTTCTGATACAGGGATGAGGGCAGCTGCCTGGGCTCTGAGGCAGCCGTCCTCCTTCACCTGAGTGCAGTACCACCTGAAGCCTTCAAAGGCACAGTGAAGTCAGGAGTTCTACCTGCAGCACCCCTCCTAGCATCCACTTAAAGTCCTCTGAACTGTCTTCATGCCTGGTTTCCCAAGTCACTGAGGAAGCCGTAGCACATCTTTGTTCCTCTCTCGTTCTGCTCTATTTCCAAGTCAAGCCCCACTCCTCTGGAGCAAACCCAGAATTAGGTCCCAGAATTAGGAGCCAGAATTAGGGTTCACACAGAACAGAAAGGGTCTTTCACAGGAACAGATTTTATGCTGTATGTTGTTCAGGGAACTGAGGCCCAGCAGTGAATGAAACAGGAGGTTCATGTCAAGTAACATGTGCCATGTTAGAGTCAGGCCTTGTGCCCTGAATGAGTGGATACCTTTAAAATCATTACATCAAACTCAGGGTTCTCCAGAGAAATAGAAGGGGGGGATTTTAAATAATCGGCTAACACACTTGTGATTATTAGCAAGTCCTGGCACACTAGAGACTGAGGGAAGAGCTGAAGCTCAAGACCAAAAGCAGCCTTGGGAGAGATCAGTCTTTGTTGTTTTTTGTTACGATTTTGAGCTGATTAGATGAGGCCCACCCACATTATGGAGGGTAATCTGCTTTACTCAAAGTATACTGATTAAAATATTAATTTTATTTTAAAAATATCTTCATAGAAACATCTAGAATAATATTTGCCTACTGTAGCCTAGCCAAATTGACACACAAATTAACTATCATGCCAACTTTATTTTATTTTATTTTATTTTTTGTGGGTACCAGAGGTCGACCTCAGGACCTCGTGCGCCAGCAGGCGCCCATGCCGCTGAGCGATATCACCGGCCCTTTTTTTGTATGTGGGTTTCAGGAGTCGAACTCAGGACCTCGCTCTTGCCAGGCAGGTGCTTATGCCGCTGAGCCATCTCACCAGCCCATGCCAACTTTATATTTTTATGAGGTTTCTTTATAAGCAAGAAAGGAATCTGATCTTCAGAGATACTATGACTCAGCCCCAGGGCTGGCAGAGCCTAAATTCAAATTTAAACCCTAGGACTAAATAACTTCCCACTTCACTCTTTAACTCTTAAATAAAAGGTAGACATTGTTTTCTTTTTTTCTTTCTCTAATTAGCATTTTCCTCCACCCCAGAGGCCTGATTTCCAGAGCTTAAAGTCAGAGGCCATCTTAAAGGAGACAGCCATCATTCTGACCAACTCTCCAGAATTTCTCCAAATATTCAATCGACACACACTAGGCATGCATTTTTCATCAGGTCAGTTCAGTGGGCCTAGTTCACCCTCAGATTGCCATCTTTTCACATAACCCCAGTTTCATGTCTTCTACGACCAGTTCTGAACAATGCCCTGCTCTTCTTGCAAGGGTCTGGAATTTTTCTCCCAGATAAGCCCAGTTCCTGCCTTCCTGGGACAGAGGCTGACCCATATGAAACTGCCAACGTTTTACCTACAGAAGCAGCATTTTCATACCGTTGAAGGAAAAATTAGTTCACTTCTCCTTGGTCAGACATCATTTTCCCCGGTGTTGTGTTCTCTTTACAGACAGACTCCCCACTTCCTCGGTGGACAGGAATGAAAGATGCTGTTATTAAAAAGATTCTAAAGTGATTTGAGAAGTGACAGCGTCTTGCAGAGCAATGAGGTCCTGCATCCAGCCTGCTTTCTCTGCCATTTAACTTCCTGACAGGAGGAACGGAATGTGAAAAAATTGATTGTCCTGTACAAAGTCAAGTAAATAAATAGCAATGCTTAATGCAGTCATTTTCCATATTGCCTCATCAAAACCCACGCAGTCAAAGCCATTTATGAATTCCGTAGGTCCCTCCCGTTGTCATCTTTTCAGCGTGTTGCTCTCAAAGATGCCTCCAGGTGGGGAGAAGTAGGAGAGCAGGTGCTAATCAATCTTGAAGCTATGATCAGAAATGATGTAGAAAGATGACGGCTTGCTTGAACCAACCATTCCTGAGCTTCAGAGGGGAAACAACCAAGGGACAAAGTCATTAACACAGTGACAGCCACTTCTGGAGAGACAAGGTGCCAAGGAGTTTATTTCCTCATAGCAACCCTCCCCATCTCTATGGGTTCCACACCTGCTAGGAATTCATGCTTAGTAACAAAGCCCACAGAAGAGGCAATCAGGTACGAACTGACTGGTAGCTGGGCATTCAAGCTAGGCTATCGAGCACTCCTGAGACAGACACTCAGATGTGAGGCACAAGACTGGAAGAAGTAGAAGCTGCTGTAGCCTGTTACAACGTGCCTACTGCATCCCGAACATGACTGGATGCCAGCATGTGGGAGCACATAGCAGCAGGAATGGTGACAAATTGGCTATTCTGTCTCTTTGTGCTCTAAGATACCTGCTTCAAATCTAAACTCAGGGAACTTGGCAAGAGGAGAACATTTGCCAAGACTTGAAGGAAACTTGAAGAGCAGATGGAAGGAGGCTTCCTCTCCCTCCCTCTGTCATACCTGGCCCTTGCTCTGATGACTCTTAGAGTAACCTTCCTTTCTCCATGCTTCCTCTTCCAGCCACCTCTCACACTCTGTCCAGCTCTTCACAGCCCATCCTGCCAATGTAGGCCAGTGGCTGCTCTCTCCATTGCCTGTTCACACACTCTGTAGCCCTCAATACAGCAGTTTCTTGCTCACCTTGACACTATTGTCATTTGGGTCCACTAACTCTTCGCTGTGGGAAGCTGTCCACTGCACTGTGGAATGCTGAAGACCACTGCCTGTACCCACTATTTGCCAGTACATCCTCCAGTTTTGGCAATCAAAATGTCTACAGATATTATCAAATGTCTAAAGGGAGAAGGAAAAAAAATTGCCCCTGTTTAAGAACTACTGGTCTAGAATAAAAATAGGTTGCCACATGGTGTAAATAAGTATTTGTTAAGAAAAGAAACAAACAAAGACATGAATGAATGAATGAATGGAGTGGGAGGATGAGTGAATGTATGTACTGGAGAGAAGGTGGGCTACCCCAAGGTCCTCCGGGTACAGAAATCTGTGAGCCGCAGTCAGGGAAGCAGCTAATGTGCCAGCTAGTCCTACAGAGCCCCTGCATCCTCAATGTTTTAGCTGGCTGTGCAGTTTGATGCTTTTCCAATTAGCAAGAAGACTTACAGATGCCAACAGACCTTTAATAGGGTCACAGGAATGGGTCCTCTGATAAGCCATGCTGGAAAGTGTGACACCAGGAAGCTTAGGTACCTGTCTGCCAAGGCGCTGATTCCTTCTCTTTGTCAAAGTTGTGATTCGGAATGACAGCTTCTCACCTTCTGCTTCCCCAGCTGCCATCTGCAAAGGTTACTTGCTCTGCTTGCCCAGCATTTCTCCTCTCTCAAACTCTCTCTCTATTGACACTTCTCTTCCTCCTTCTGCGCCCATCGAGGTTGTTTCTGGAGTTCACTGGACTGTTGTCTGCTGCCCTTCACTAGGGTAGGAGTGGCAGACCTGCTGGGCTAAGGTCAGTTGACTTTCACGAAGGACAGGAGAAGAAAAGAGAAGCTCTGGGCCTAGCCACACACTTCCCTTCTCTAGCTTCTTGGGCCTTGCTGCCTCTTCCTCCAACTCAGCCACACTGGTTACCCTGAGCTCAAAGTCTCAAAATAAGAGCAAGGGCTGTGGCTCTGGAGAAGAAGTGATTTGTCAGCAACTCCACAGAGTAAGAGTGATCTTCTCCATTTTAGAGGAGAATAAAAGCTGGCTAGTTCTCAAACTTTAGGGCACATGAGAATCACCTGGGTTGGGGTCCCCAACCCCTAAGCCATGGACCAGTACTTAGCCTGATAGGAACCTGGCTGCACTGATGGAGGTAAGCAGCAGGCCAGGAGTGAAGCTTCACCTGTACTGACAACTGCTCCCCATGGCTGGTTTTAGCTGAGCTCTGCCTCCTGCCAGATCATTAGGTCCTCATGGGAGCGTGACCCCTACTGTGAACTGCACAGGCGAGGGACCCAGGTTGCATGCTCCATTGGGTCATCCCAAAACTGTCCACCCTCACCTCTACTCCCACCCAGTCCATGGAAAAATTGTCTTCCAGGAAACGTTCTGGTGTCAAAAACATTGGGAGCCATTGACCTGGTGAGCTTGTTAAGACACAAATTGCTGAGCCCCAACCCTCAGGGTTTCTGACTCAGTACATCTGGCCTGGGGCTGGGGTATTTGTATTTTTTTTTAATGCAATTGTCTTATTTATTTGTTTTTGTTTTGTTTTGTTTTGTTTTGTTTTGTTTTGTTTTGTTGTGGGTACCGGGGGGTCGACCTCAGGACCTTGTGCACCAGCAGGTGCCCGTGCCGCTGAGCGATATCACCGGCCCCTTTTTCGTATGTGGGTTCCGGGAGTCGAACTCGGGCCCTCGCGCTTGCCGGGCAGGCGCTTAAGCCACTGAGCCATCTCACCGGCCCCTGCATTTCTTAAATGGAGGATTAATACCTTATACAAGAAATCAAGTAACTTGCCCCAGTACACCAATACCAAGGGGCAGATATAGACACTCTCTCTCAGGTGGTAATGTCTGGGGCCAAAACCTGATACTTCAAGTGATCCCGTAAACCAATAGATCCCATTTCTATGGATGGAACGACACCTACTATGCATTATTCCATTCACTAAATATATGTCAAACACGCATCACCTGTCCTGCCAAGTCATTATCAATGGGGACACAAACAAAAAAATAAGAAGTTACCCTCAGAGTACTCTCATGTATAGTTTGGGAGAGAGAGACACACAATACTGTAGTATTTTAATTACAATAAAACATGGGGAGAGCTATGGTTTTAGAAAGAATAAAACATTTGCTACAGCAGCAGTCCTCAAGCTCTTTTTGTTTCATGGTCCCTTTTTTACTCTTGAAAATTACTGAGCACTCCAATAATAAACTCATTACATGCTAAAACAAAAATCTTATCTTTATTAAAAATAACTATATTTTCAAAAACATTGAGAAGACTAGCGCTATTCTACAGTTTTTTCAAATCTCTTTATATCTGAATCAAGAGTACGACTGGATCCTCACGTCTGCATTCAACCTGGTGTAATATGTTATTTTTATTGAATTACATGAAGAAAATCCATCTCACAGATACATATTTAGAAAATGAAAAAGCACTATAATTGCCTTTTCAGATAAATGAAGATATTCTTCTTTGATAATACACCAAAACTTGATAAGTTAGATTGCAATGTGGAATCTTAAAACTAGTCAATGAAAATTTTGCACTAATGCTGCACTAAACTCTTGAACTTTCAATAGAACTGTTACTCATTTTTTATTTGGTCACATCATGTATCAGCCACTTGGAAAGTATCAAGACTCTGAGTTACACAGATCTTCTAAATGCTGATGTATTGCATCATATAGATGAAAAACTGTATTCATTAATATAATCTCTCAAATAATAGGACATTATTAAGTTTCTGGAAACTCTAATTTTACTTGAAATCTCAAATTTAATCATTAGCACCAACACTTGCAGTTGTTTTCCTTGTGGTAATAGGCTCAATTCCTTTTAGTTTCACAAAGTTCTGCCAAATATCCAAGTTCAAATAACCATATTTTGAATTGTTCTTTCAAGTGAAAATAATGTCCCATGAGAAGACGTGGCTAGTTCGGCTTGCAACTCAGTCATACAAGTGTTTTGCTTGAGACACCAGGATATGTTAGTAGGCAGCTGGAGTACTTTACTTGAACTTACCATTTCATCACACAGAGTGTCACAAGGCCTCCAGGATCAGGATTTAGTGAAATTACTTTTACTGGTTCATCAAGGACATTCTCAAGTGACATTGGCTTTTCTTTGAGCGGCTGGTGGTAGAGCACGCAATGAGTGCTAGCACACTTTGGGGTCATGTCAACAGCAGATCGTAACTGGACAGTGCTTTTGCACCATGCACACAAATATCAGCACAGTGAAATAAGTAAATGGCATCACTAAATGTCGTTATGAAGATGGTTCTGGCCTTGCAGACTTTCTGAAAGGCTCCTTTAAGGAACCAGGAGGTGTACTTTGACAATCACTGTACTACAGTACCATTAAATTCCTTGCTATTTCTCAGACATCTCTGGACAACCACCTATCTTGTTCATACTCAGCCTTAATTCTGCGATGCCTCAAGAGATTAAAAACACAAAAGGTCCAAGGGTGGCAGAAATAACATTTAGAAAAACAAATTTCTATACTGTAATGCATGAGCTACGAATATAATCAAATTAAATAGACAGCTTAATTTAGCTTAGAAGACATCATGTTAAAAACAAGCAAATGTGTTAAGACATTACAGACCTAATTAATATGTTTTCTAATAATAATCACTACCATTTATCAATTATTTACTACAGAAAAGGGATTGTGCTGAGAACTTTGTCTTCATTATCTTGGTTGATCTTTCCAACAGCTTTATGAAACAAGTATAGTTACCTCCATTTACAGGCCAGGAAACGAAGACTCGAGAGGTGAAGAAGATTAAACAGTATTAGAAGTATTAAAAGTACTAGAAGTAGAAGTGGGATTACAAACTTCGTTCTGGCTGACCGTGAAGCTGGTGTTCCTACTCTTCCCTAGAAGATGGTCTACCTCCCCCAAATCTGCGTTCTTTTCATTTGTTACAGTGACAGTGTTAGCAACCAGACTCTCCACAAATGGTCAGGGTCCTCCTGCTATGTTGTAACATACACAGAAATCTGAAATCTTGGAAGCTGCAATAAGTACAGGCAGATCTCCTTTCTTTTCTTTTTTTTTTTTAATTGGTCATCTGAAAGTAAGCTAAATTTTGTTTTAATTAGAATCCATTTCTTAAGGAGTTCACTGCTTGGATATTCATTAAATAAACACTACCTGCCAATCAATGACTATCTTACTTGCTCTATCAGAGCCTGGCCTTGACAGGCAGAGCTGGGAAGAGTGGTGTTTCAGCAGGATCCATGGACAGGACCCGTGTGGGAGTTGGTGGGAAGCCAGCGTGGCCTGTTCCCAGTGCCCCCACCTCACTCTCCTCCTACACCTGGTCATCTAGCCATTAAAAGATTAAAGAACCAAAATATGTTTAGGGGCCCCAGTATCCTATATTATATTTTGATATGAGTACACGATATAAACAAGAAGCTAAAATCCCTAGGAGTAGACTTTTTAAAATCTAATTCAATAGACTAGCATTTGCTGTTAGGTGTGGGGAGCTGTTTAAATGATTAAAGAAGGGATATTACAGGATGAGTCATGAGGCCTTCTTCTGTCATTTGGAAAAGGCACTTGCTATTTGGATAGACCATATAACTCGACAGCACCTTGCTCACCTGGGTCCATCCACCTTGGTGCAAGTGAATTTCTCAAGGGGAAACAATCAGCCCAGGAAAGGCTGCCTTGCAAACTCAGCAAACTCAGCTTAGCCAGCAAGACTGACCACCAGCAATTCAGAAAGAGCAGGTTTGCTGGATTTAGCCAATAAAAACACAGAACACCAAGTTGAATGTGTATTTCAGACAAACGACAAATAACTTTTTTGTAAATATATGTCCCAAACATCACACAGGTCACATACTATAAAATTACTCTATTTGAGAAATCCATTTGGAGTTATCATGGTTCGAAAATGTACTCCCCAAAAAGCATGTGTTGGAAACTTAGTCTCCAATGAAACAGTGTTGGGAGGCGGGGCCTAATGGGAGGTGATTGAGTCATGAGGCGCTACCCTCATGAACAGGACAGATTAATGCTGTTATTGTGGCTCCCTATAAAAGGAGGAGTTTGGGGCTGGGGTTATAGCTCAGCGACACAAGTGCCTGCCTGGCAAGCACAAGGTCCTGAGTTCGATTCCTGGTATCAAAAATAAATAAATAAATAACTAAAACACATTTTTTTTAAAAGGCGGGGTTTGGCCCCTTCTTGCTCTTTTTCTCTTTTTTTGCCCTCTTTCTCTCCACCATGAAATGATACAGCAGAAAGGCCCTGGCCAGATGCAGTCAGCACCTTGATCTTGGATTTCCCAGTTTCCAAAAACATGAGCTGATAAATTTCATTAAAGCTCATTAAAGGCGACCCAGCCTGTGGTATTCTGTTATAGCAGCATAAAATGGACTAGGATAAGAACATGTTAATACTAAAAAAAGTTGTCTTAGTTGCTTTTCTCATTGCTGAGACAAAATACCTGACATCCAAAGTTAAAGGAGGAAAGGTTTATATGGCTCAGTTTGTAGCAGTTTCAGTCCATAGTCTGCTGGCTCCAAAGGCGAGTGGGATGGCAGAGGGGCACTGAAGAGGAGAAAGAGTCCATGGCAAACCAGGGCGGGGAGAAGGCACCAAACAGCTTCTTTCTGTCCATTTATATTCCGTCCAGGCTATCCACCTTTTGGACGGTGCCATCCACACCCAGGGTGGGACATTTTTAGTCCCAGCATCACACCCTTAATCCCAGCATCACACACCCTAATCCAGCTACCTTCAAAACTCCCCATCTATGACTGCATGAGGCTTGGGGGAACATCTAGACACAAGCCATAACAAAAATATTCACCATTTATCTGAATTTCAAATCTAACCGAGAGTCCTGTATTTTATCTGGAAACTTTATCCTCAGGGTCACAAATCCAGGCTTCCAATGTCCAGCTTCTGGTCCATGGTACTTGGCAGTCTGGACTTTCCTCTTCCTTTTCAGGAGAGAGGGGCCTGCTCAGGGATGCCAGGGAAGGGCAAGGCCATGAAGTTCTTTATACAAGACTAGCTGGAACCCTATTTAAGGAAGGAGATCTCTAGAAGGGCCATGAACCCCAGCATCACAGCTCACATCTCCACTAGTCACAGAAGCCTCTCTGCGCATACTAGCAGTCTGCGCCAGACAAGTGAACTTCTGGGTCAACACATTAAGGCTGGGAAGACTGGGGGTGGAGAGCACCAGGAGCTATTCTAACCAGGGCAGAAAGGAAGAACAAGGAAATTGGAATTACAACCTAAGAGTACTTCAGATAACACACCCCAAACTATACTGAACGGTGGAGGAATCTGCCCTCCGGGTTTATAGGAGCCTAGGGAAGGGGCCTCAGGCAGTGGAATACACCTCTTAACAGCAAGGAATTTTTTTGGTCACAGATGAAAATCCCCTCTGAGGGCATTCATTAAGTCAAGTCCCAGCTGAGCCCTTCCCAAGGGGCTCCAGGCATTCTGCAGCTGGACACCACTAATCCCCATAAAATTCCAATGCAGTAAGAAGAGGAAGGAATTATAGATTGAAAATTGTTATCAGGAGGATTCAGGCAGATTTCTCCTCGTCCACTTCTTCTATCTCCTCCTCCTCCTTGTCACACTACCAAGAAAAATGCCTCTCGCATATAGAATGGTTTATAGTTTAGAAAGAGCTTTTCTTTGCATTATCTTTGAGGCTGGGCAGAGCAATGACCTGTCAGAGCTGTGACATTATTTCCAGAGCCCTTTAAACTCCTGGCTCCAGACTCCTCACTGCCGTGTTTTGGCCTGACCATCCTCAGTGGCAGTCCCTTCCTCCCTTTGACACATTTACACACCTGTCCATGGGCACATGGACATGTACTTAGATGCAGGTCTGTCTTCTTCATAAGCCCAAAGTCAGTGCCGCACTCCTACGCACTGGCATCTGGGCCAGCCCACCAAATGCTCCCCAATGGCAGTGTGGAATTATTGCACACCTACTGTACGCCAGGCCCTTTTACCATACTACGCTTCACAGTTCTCCTAAAGGGAAAGTGTTACCCCCATTATGGATGCTAGAACTAGGGTTCAGAGATGATCAGCATTTATTTGAGGTCTCACAGCAAGGGAGTGGCAGAGCTGACAGTCAAACCCAGGAAGTCTGACTAAACATATTTTTAGGATCTATAAAGATTTTTGTGGAGCGCGAGATTGCGAGTTGATTCCTGGTACCAAAAAAAAAAAAAAGAAAAGAAAAGAGATTTTGTGAGTCAGGAATTCAGGTAGAGGTTGGCAGATGGTAGAGCCAAGATCCCTTGGTGGTATTCAGTTAGTAGTAGGTGGTTTGGAGGGACCAAAATGGCTTCATTCAGCTTCCTGGCACCTCAGCAGAGCTAGCTAGCAGGTTGGACCTGTGTCTCTCATCCTGGTTTCGTTGTGTCCTCTCTCTAGCTTAGAGATTGGACTTACATGGCTGCTTAGGCTACCAAGAGACCCAGAAGGAAGCAGCACATACATTTAAAGAAAAAGCCCAGAAGTAGCAAACTGTTACTTTTATCATACTCCACTGGTCACAGTAGTCACAGGCCAGCCTGGATTCAACGGGTGAGGAAATTCTCCCAATTTCTCCACTGGATGAGTGCCAAAGAATTTGCTACCATTCCTAATCCACCATGGCTGAGAAATAAACCCACAGAGGTTACATAAGCCAGGGTTTGGCGAGGCTGCCCCTCTGGAACATGGACTGTTCACTGGAGCCACAAATGGCTAATTTGCTTCTCACACCTGATTCTGGTGAGGGTAATGGGAGAACCATGCCTGCAAGAGGGGACACATCAGAACTCCGATGCGACAAGCTGTCTCTGTGGCTCTTGACCAAGAGGTTAAGGAATCTGGTGATGACCCTGACAAAAAAAGGGGTAGAGCCTGATAAGGGATGCATCAGAAAATTAGTCTAGCACTAATGGGAGAATATTTGTACATGAATCATCCAGTTAGCCAGTAGTTGAGGCAGAGAAAGTGTGGCTTGTTGAAATCTACCATTCACAGAACATAAAGTAATTAGTGCTCACTCCATGCAGGCAACCGGGAGCCTCCAGAAATATGAAATCCACATTTCAATCTTGTACCTCTTGACTTACTTAGTAATAAGTCTGTTACCAAAAGTGGACTGTAGATACAATCCAAAACTTAGCAGATTCACTTATTCCTTTTCTACCAATACTTGTGAAACATCAACTAAACAGAAAGCATCACTGATGGTGGGGGTGGTCTGTCTTGCTTGTCTCTGGCTACATCAAGTCACCTCAGCTGCGTAGACATCAGTTTCCCCTCCTATAAAACAGATTAAGTCTACATGATTTGTAAATCCCTTCCAACATTTTTTATGTTAGGAATTAACACCAATGCCCTTTAAAAGCTACATCCATGTAAAACCAGTTATTTTCTCCCTTGCATACCTAACCATTACTTTTCTGCACAAGACATTTGTCCTCAAGGGACAGCTCCCTGAGGGTTTGAACTTTTACCAATTTTCAAGTCCAAGACCACAGAGAATTCTATCAAACCCTTCCCAGAGGCCTGAGACTGATACTGATATTCCTCCTGTCTCATGGAGATTTGAAACATACAGCAGACTTTTCATTTTCAGTGTGCATCCGGGTTAAGAAGATTGAGTTTCAGAGTGATTCACTGCACTGAAAACTCTCCTTTTTGCTTCCAGGCCTAAGCAGTTTTCTGTTCCTCAATGCATGGTATTTCTTTCATTACTGAGCCTGGTGTGAGGGTGGCAACATCCCGGGTCAGGATGCTCTGTGTCTTGAGAATGTCTCATTACAAATAACAATCCATCCATCTCCTCCGTAGTTTGGTTACCATCCCATCACTCCAGTCCTGCCCACTTGGCCTGGCATTCAGCTGCCTGCATCAATCAAATCTGAAGAGCAGAAGGATGTCCTAATGGTTACAGAGTGATTACTTGACAAGTCCCGCTGCCCACTGTGGCAAACTCCTGCAGTCCTGGACCCTTGCCACTTCAGTCTTTGAACCTTGCCACTTCAGTCCTTGAACACACCCTTCCAAAGGTCTCAAGAGGGGCTTCCACACTTGGGGTTTCCCAACCTGGCTGCTTATTGTCAGCACAATATTGATATTCTAGGAGTGCCCTAAATAGTCAGAAAATTCCAGTAATCAGAGAGTTTAAGGAACTCATCTCAAATTCAGATAATGATTCAGGGGAAGGTAAGGGCCAGAATACCCACTACTTATACTTAGGAAGAACCTCCACAGGCCTGAAGGAGGGCCTAATGTAAGAGACGGTCACACCTGAGCTGTGTAAGCCCGCAGGAAGTCACCTCTCTCAATCTCAGGCACAGTAATCTGTACATTGCAGAGCATCCATGTGGTGCAGAATGATAAAGCAGCAGAGCCCAGCTGACCCCACAGGCCATGTAGGCCTTCCCCCTTCATCCTGACCAGTTAGGATTGCAGCAATTCTGCCACATCCTTGATCAATTTTCTCTCTGTCCAAATCAGCTAACCTCTAGCAGCTTGGTCAGATTGGTCTCTGTGCTCTCTGACATCACTCTCACCGTTAGCCACCATGTGGGTCTGAGCTTCTAGTTCTCAGGAAGCCTCACCATGCCACCTGTGCCAATGGCCTTGTCTGCCTTACCTGTTACCCATGGGCTTTTGTGGGTCAGGAGTGCCTTCTCACAACTCTATACACAGTATTCAGCCCAGAGTCTGGCAGCCACTGCAAAGTACTCTGGGTGTGTGTGGAATCAGTGAACGGTTGGATATATGGGCAGATGGAAGGAAGGCTGCATAGAGAGATAAATAAAGGAATGGTAGTTCCTAAGGGCAGTTCTATATATATGCCTCTCTTTTCCTCAAACCTGTAGACCTGGCCAGACCAGATACTTTGGCAAGTCCTATGAGGCCACCTCCCTACAGACCAAATTTCATCTCTTTGTGGTAGAGCAGAGGGCTGGCATGTACAGACAGGGCTCCACATGAGCTGGTCATCTGATCCCTGCGAGTGCAGGTGCTTTGGAATGGTTGGTGACCCATGCATCATTCAAGGATATCTGTGATGGCGGAAGATGCTGAAATAGCAACTCCAGGCCAATGGAGAGCATGTCCCCAGCCTGACCCGGCTCTTCCGGCAATAGGAGCCAGACCCTTGTGAACAGGCCCTAGAGGTGTTGTTCTGTTCAAGGGGAGGTTCCTCGTGGGATCCCACGCCCAAACACAGAGAATGCTGGATCTCTGCCTCCTTCTCTAGTTACCTGAGGATGTGCCTCATAGGATGTACTTTAAGAATAAAGGACCCCCTGATTAAAGGCAATTCACTTTTCCCAATTCCATTTAACATTGTATGTAATTATTGTAAATACTGCCTTAGAGGAAGAGAATTTTCTTTTTTCCCTGTACAAGTTTAGCTTTCCCTCCTGTGAAACTCGGCAATGAAATCCAAACTCTGTGGGTAAAGAGCCAGTCCCTCTCAGTGGATAGAGTAAGCAGGCAAAGCCTCATGGACAGCAGAAACCACAGCGCCATAAGCAGGAGTGACAGCAGGCCCTTGTGCAGCCTGCCTGAAGAGAGGCAGGCACAGGAGGGCACTTTGTGTGGAACAACCCATTCCCAGCCACACGGGCAGCAGAACCACGTAGCTCAGGCCATGTGGCTCCAAACCCCAGTGGGGTTAGAGGAATGTGCTCAGAATGTAGCCACCAAGGAAGCTAGTCCAGAGCAGTCCCTGGAACGGGCCGTGAGCTGGCAGCAGCGAGGGGGTGCACCCTGGAGTGCAACAGCCAGTGAGCACAGAGCCTCCTTCTCAGCCTGCAATGGTTCAGGGATTGTCTGTGTCCTTCTCCATCTCTGCTCATCAGCCCCTCTTCAATTGCTCTCCTTCCTCTGGCCGTAAATCCCACTCAGGTCCTCAGGCAGACCCAAGTCAGGCCTGGCCCAATTCAGGCAGGCCCTCAGGCAGGCCCAAGTCAGCTACTGGGCTGGGGCCCCCATCTGCTCACATATTCACAAGCCTCGACCTGAGGACTTCAGAAGGCACCTGCCAACAGAAGCCATGACAGCTGTTTTGGCAGAGTCCATTTGGGCTGGGTGAGGCCACATGGCAGGATCTGTCCAGAGTCCCTATGGCTATGACTTGGGACAGAGCCTTGTCTAGGCATTAAAGTGCAATAAGACTTGGCTATCAATTCACCATTACCACCTGCCCAAGTTTCCACATGGGGTTTCAGCCTCTAATCCTCCCCTAGGCTGACAGCACGGTCATCTTGCAGCATTCAGCAACTGTTTGCAGATGCACAATCCAGAGCCTGCAGCCCTCACGCAGAAGTCCCAGGCTTGCCCTTCTGTGCCGCATGGGAGCTTCCCCTCTGAGAGCTTCCTGGCAGACCTGGCTGCGCTCATAAGTCCGCCTGGCCCTTGCCCTCCCTGGATGGGAGGTGCATATTTTATCTCCAGTGGACCATGAAGGTCTGACGGAGGCAGGCTGATTTATCAGAGACATAACCATACAGTTGAAATTGTGTCAATATATCTTTGCATGGTGGATGCTGAAGGATGCCCCCTATTTCTCTGGTAAATCATATACATTTAAAGTCCCCAAATGCATAAATATATATTTATCTAGTAAATCAGCTTGGCTTTGAAGTGGCTCATTTTTTTCCTGCAGAAATACAGAAATACAGGATACAGTTGCTAACCTTGTTTTTCTTTCTTTCTCCCAGTTAAAAAAAGAGGACCAGAGAAATGAAATTCTGAATAATGAATGTTTAAATATTGACGAAGGTTTGACACTAATGGTGTGAGGGAAAGCATGCAGCACAATAGTTCCTCTGCAGCAGGATCTTCAAGGGGAGGTATTTTGCTGGAACCCGTGGGGCCCCTTCTGGCAACAACACTCCCTGAATCTGTGACATATTACTGACTGTTCAGGGGCCAGGGCAGGAGCACGGTGGACTTGGATGGAGCCTTCTTGATGCCACAAGAAATAGCTGATTTATTGCTCTTCGTTTCCTGATTCTCTCTCTGAGCTATTTGCAAATGATTTATTCCAAAAACAGCAGTTTCTCATTTTTAAAGGATACTATTGTGGATATCTTTCAGGAGAGCTCCCTGTCTCCCATCTTCCTAGGAGGATATTAAAACCCACCACGAAGAAGGAAGGGCATTGTGAAATCCATAGTGCTGTGCCTGGTGCACAGTAGGTTCTCAATCAAGGATGGTTTCTTTCCTAGAGTTTCCCAAAGCTTGTGTACATTATGTTTTTCACAGCCACATACCTTAGAAGACTGAAAATATTCTTCACACTTAGAATCAGGAAGATGGAGAACTAAGGAGTCAACATATGGGTTGGGGAGAAGCTGCCTGTGTGATTCTTGCAGGACTACGTTGACCAGTGATACTGGGGGTCTAGGAGATGTAACAGGGAAGACATGGGCTCCCAAGGAAAGTAGACCTGTCACACAGGCATATGCTAACTTGTCTTCATGATGAGGTTGGCCTGAGTCTAACCTTTTATCTTTAAGGCAAACCTATGGTAAATGACCCCAGAATCTATCCTGTTGCCACCTTGGCATGAGAGGCATTTCCCCACATCCTACCCAAACACCAACAATCTTGCATCGCAGTCTATTCCTTCTTGGTGGTCACTTCAAGTTGCTCTTCCCTGCCTCCTTGTGCTCATCACAGTTCATCTTGAGGGAGATGAAAATTTGTCACCAGGGTCATCTACATTAAAATCCCCAACTCAAACACATGTTTCCCTTTGCTACTTCCTGGAACCCCTAAAGCAAAAATAAAGAATTGAAAAGGTATAAATTTCTTGCAGAAAAAGAGCACTGGGAAGGAGATTCAGCACACAAGAGGTGTCCAGGGAGTGGATGTGAACTGCTGTGCCTCTAGAGGACGTGAGCTGCTTTCTCACTGCGACTTCTTAAAGTACAACTCTGGGAGGAAGATGGTGGGGCGTGCAGACAGGGGTTGCTTCCACATAAAATCCCAGGTGACTGAGAAGCTGTCTGAGAAGTTGGAGAACACTGAGGGCACCTGACTATCCACCAGCACATCCACCCATTCACCCCTCCAGCCAACCAGCCAGCCAGCCAGCACCCAACCATCCACCCATCCATCAATAGGGCCCTGCTACTCAGAGGCCTCTGATCACCTGTCAGTGCGTCCTGCTGTAATCAATGGCCTGGATCCTCAGAAACACTTTTTTAAACCTGTCATCTGAGATAATAAAACCTACCAACAGGAAGGGGATCTAGGGGGAAAAGAAACAAAGCAGGTAGTTGAGGGGAAAAAAAAATTCTAAAATTAAAATAAATATCCTCAGTGAGATGGGAAAGTATTATACTCATGGAAAAAGAGCAAGATGTTATAAAAGAAATGTCTTAGAAGATAAAAACAAAAGTCAACAGAAAAACCAAGCAACAGACTGGTTCTGTGATAAAGTCAAAGAAATTACCTACAAAGAACAAAAAATAAAAAAAAAACTTGAGGTAGAAAATAGTAAAGATAAGCCAGGTATAGTGGCACTCACCTGTAGTCCTTGCTATTGGTGAGGCTGAGGCAGGAGGATGGCTTGAGCCTAGGAGCTTGAGGACAGTAAGAACTCATATCACAAAAAAGAAAAAAAAGAAAAAAAGAAGAAGAAGAAGAAGAAGAAGAAGAAGAAGAAGAAGAAGAAGAAGAAGAAGAAGAAGTTGTTCAAGCCTACCCTGGGCTATTTAGAGAGATCCTGTCTCAAAATTAAAACAAAACCATAAAGGGTTGGGGATGAGGCTCAGTGTGAAGGTCCTGGGTTCAATCCCCAGTAATAAAAAAGACAAAAAAAATCTCAAAATATTGTACAGCTTTCCTCGAAAACATAATTTATCAAAGTGTGACACAGGAAAAAAAATAAAAACCTAAAGAGACCAACTATGTGGGTAGGAGTTTTAAAATTATCGAAGTTTACATTTAAGAAGAATCCAAGGTTGAGTAGTTTCACAGGTGGGTTTTTACAAACTTTTAAAAAACAAATAATTCCACTGTATATTAACTGTCTCGTGCCTTAAAGAATATAAAATGTTAGTTCATTTCATAAAGTTAGCAAAAATCTTATACCAAAATGTCATAATATAGTCACAAAGAAAGAGAAAATTTATATATGAATATAGATGTGAGCATATAAATAAAAGAACTGTAGAAAAAACAGGACATTCACCATGATCAACTAAGTGAAGACTGATTCTAAAATTGAAATTATATTTTGTATATATTCATGCCAATTGACTAATAAGGAAAACAATATGATTATCTCAAAACACACTGAAATATCCTCTTCACTATTATTTTAAGTAATATATATTATTTTTTCTTCCTAGTTTTCCACTTTAAACCTATACAATTCTTAATGGCTCAAAAACTAAAGGCCTATCATTCAAATTAGGGAGAAAATGAGCTGGTTTCTTCTCCCTAATGTTTCATATATTCTGGAGGATCAGGCCAAGACATTAAGAAATGAAACAGATATTAGAAATGAAACTGTTAGAAAGGAAGAAAGAAATAATCATTGCTTTGGACAGTACGATTAAGAGTATAGAAATTGCAAAGGAAACAACTTGAAAATATAATTAGAAAAGCGAGTTCAGAAAAGTAGACCATTACAAAGGGTAGAGGAACATACTTTAATTCCAAAAATAATCAGTTCTAAAAAAATCTACTCATAACAGAAATAAAAGATATCAAAAACTATCAAAGACATCAGAGTGGCCCTAAACTGTGTCAGAGAAATGAAGAAAATTAAAACACATAATAAAACATACAAAGTAAGACTTGACAAAACGAGTCATGTTGTTGAAAGAAAAAATGAATATTATCGATTTAAAAATTAATATATAATTTTAACATTTGTTTAATGGGGTATTTGTGGATAGGGAAAGGGCATTGTTAAAATAAAGAGAGGGAAACTTGACAAAATAATCTTAAAATCAGCCTGGTGTAGCGGCCCAGGCCTAAATCCCAGCACTGGGAAGGCCAAGGCAAGAGGCCTGCAAGGTCAAGGCCAGCCAGGGTTAGGTAGTGAATTCAAAGCCAGCCTGGACTACTTAATAAGACCTTGTCTCAAACTCCCCTCCTCCCAGAAAATCCTAAGATCTACTGGTAAAATGAATGGGCAAGGGAAAAGGAAAGTCTAAAAACTTTGTGAAACCAGACTGTGGCCTATTTTACAGCTGCTACAATTAGAAAGCACCACAGTGGTACAATCACTGATGAACAAACATTGTAACAGAAGTGTCTTGAAACAGACCCAAATACATTTAGCAACTTAATAAATTACAAAGAGAACAGTACAAGTAAATGTGCTATGACAATTGGGTATTTGGGAAAAAAATTAAATTAGACTCTCACCCTAGTACTATTCATTAAAATACATGCCAGGTGGATGGAGGAGTCAATATAAAAACTAAAACCCTTTAAAATAGGACTATATCCACACATTACTTTGAGACTTAATTATTCTAATATTTTAAGAAAGCAGCTAGAAAAACTAGCAGAAAATATAGTTGTAAATGTGACCGAAGGACATTCTAAGCACAAAATCCCTGAGCAGAGGAAGGGTAGATCACAAAAGGAAAGCTCAAAACAACCAGCATGTAAAATCTAAAAACTTCCACCATTAAAAATCGTAAGACATGTTAATGGCAAATGGAAGTACTGAGAGGTGCTGCAACCTTGAAAACATTATGTTAAGTGAAAGAAACCAGTTACAAAAGACCCCATAGGGCATGATTCCATTTACCTGCAAAGTTCAGAATGGGCAGGTGCACAGATACAGCAGGTAGGCAGATGGCTGCTGAAGACAGCGGGAGGGGTGAAGTGAAATGAGATTGACTGCTATTGGACACAGGTTTCTTTCGGGATGATGACAGTGTTCCATGACTGAAGGTTGCACAACTCTATGAATATAGTAAAAATTAATTGTATACTTTCATGGGTGAATTGTATGATGTGTGAATTATATCTCAATAAAGCTGTTATGAAATTTTTAATGCAAGTAACCAACTGGGAGAAATATTTGTAAGAATATTTGACTAGGAAAATACTAATAACCTTAATATATACAGAACTCTTAAGAATAATAAGTAAAACACTGACACCTCGTTGGACAATTAGGTAAAATCAATGAACAAACAATAAAAGACCAATAAACTAACAGTGTGCATTCCACCAAGTTAGCAGAGGCTTAAGAAATAGTAATGTTCAGTGCAGATGGAGGTGCTGGGACAAGGACATTCTCATCTGCTGTGTCAACAAAGCCTTCATCGGAGGCCCTGAAAAGAAACTTGGCAGTGAGTATCCAGATCTGTCACCAAATAAACTCTCCCTGTGATTCACTTCTAGGAATTTATCCCAAAAGAAGTCAGCATAAAAATGTCCCCAAATCTATGTAGGTGGATGTTCATAGCATCATTATTTGTGGATGTTTGTAAAATCCACAAATTAGAAAGAACTTACATGGTCAAAAGGGTTAAATAAATTATGAATCAGCCACAAGACTGAATATTATGCAGCCATTAAAAATGATGTTTTCAAATAAATTTAATGACAGGGAAAATGATCACAATGTAATGTTCAGTGGATGAGGGGTATAAAATTGCTAACAATAAGGTCCCATGTGCACACAATGGTAAAATGAAATATACCAACGGGTTGGCAGAAATTATTTAGATGATGGCATTTTTGATATTTTTCATTTTTTTATATGTTTCCCATATTTTGCATGTTTCCTACATTAGGCTTGTTTTACTTCTGTGATTAAAAAGAAAAATGGTATTTTTCTCAAATATTCACCTGCAGACAAGTACTTGGCCAGAAGAGATGAATAACCACGACATGGCTCCTTGAAAGGCTAGTGACTGCTTTGCACACACATACCTCTCCTCTTGCTGAGGTGGGGACAGCTTTAATGACCCCCTCTCCATCCCCCCAACACTGAACAGCCTGACTAAGGGCCTCCATCCATATGTTCCGGCTCATGTAGGGCTTCTTTTTTCCAGGGTTTGAGTCTCTTGAAAACTAATAAAGCAAACACAATATGGCTGAAGGGCTTTTTGTCCAAAATGGAAATTATGCTAGCAGGGGATGGATGCCTTAAAGACCAAAGAACCTTCAGAAACCAGGGAAAAGAATGCCTCCCGATGGGTTTTCAGGCTTCTGGAAGAGGAAAGGAGGAATTTTGCTCAGCCCACATGCCTGCTGCCGGGGCAGCTACCTCCTCCAATGGCCTGGGCGTGGGGAGTGGGCCTCCAGATATCACATAACACTGTATGCAGAGCCCGATTTGGTGGCTGTGGGGTGGAAGCTGCTGGTAGAAAAGGTCACCATGGACACATCATGCTGTCAAGTGGACCTCTCTCTATGGCCTCTGTTCCCCTGCCTCTCTAACTCCGGCCTCTCTTCAGCTTAGAATTTCTATCCCTCCATCCTGAACTCACTCCTGTCCAGTAGTAAGGAGTAATGAGACCACTATACAAAGTAATCCAGTTGCACTGTGGCTGCTCAAAGAATGTTAGCAACAGTCTGCAGAGGAAAGGAGCCCTGGTTCCACTCAGCAGCTATAATGCCAGGCTGTCTGTCCCCAAGAAGGTTAAGCACTCATTGACAGATCAGTCAGAAAAAGGCAGGTCAGGAATCTCCAGAGCACAGGGTGCACTGTGGTCACTGGTGCAGACAGACCTGTCAAGAACCTGCTAAATATGTTCACAGGAGTAAGAGGTTGCAGTGAAGTTAGGAGGACCTGGGGAGATTTCGTGGAAGGAGGTCAGTGGGTCCTCTAAGAAGGAATGGGATTGTAGCAGGCCGAGAAGAGAGGAAGGTGACATTGGAGCTGATGCTTGGAGAAGGGGAGAGTAGAGCTGGGGAGGAAAGCCATTATAGAATTAAGTCACAGGGTCAGCAAGGTCCTGAGCAGGAGGAGAATCTGATGGGCTGAGTAGACCGTGCACTCCTGGAAAAGGCCCTGGAGGCCAGTCCTTGCTCAGCATGGCTGGGACTCATTGCACTTTATCACAAAGTACCTTGGTCTCCAGGGGTCTAAGCTGGGCAGAGTGGGCAGATGGGGTGGTTTCCAGGCTTGCTTGGAGTCTCAGAACCCCTCACTGTGGGAGCTTAACAGAAACCTTCTGAAGAAGAGGATGCTTCTTCTCCCTCACATCAAAGACCTGTCCACCTGCCAAAGTCCGGGTTAAGCAGCACCTCCTACCTCACTACTTCTCACACTTGCCCTACTCTCTCTAAGGCTCTCATGACAACCATGTGAAAGCCTAGCCACAGCACCTGCACCTATCTGTTCTGCTCTAACTTCAGCTGCATTGAAAGATCACTGTAAAAGGATCTTAATGCATCTGAACACATGATGGTCCCTCCTGGATCCATCCATCCACCCATTTACCCAACCCTCACTCCATCCATCCTTCCCTCCATTCAACAAATATGGGTTGAGTGACCACAGTAGGGCAGCCCTTGCGGTAGACCTTTGAAATGACACAATGAAAAGACACAGTCACTAACACCAACATATCAGCCTCTAGTTGAGACACAAAAGAGAAAAATCCAGTGTTGCCAGGAGCTCAGATGACAGGAGCCTGCAAAACCCCTGGATACTCAAAAAGACCGATGTTCTGTGGGAAGGTGAGAGCAAAAGGCTGCAGAGAAAATGAGAGGACTCTGACACTTCCCAGCCGCAGCAGGGAAGGCCCTCCTTTGGTGCCGCCACCTCCAGCCCCCAGCCCCCAGCTGAGAAGTCCCAGAAGCAGGTGCCTGGGATGCCAGAGCCAGGAGCTGCAGCCACACAAATCCCACGCTTGGTTTCCCCTGCATCCTCTACCTCACAGGCACCTGAATTTAAGATTCATCAGAGGGCTCTGGCTGCCTGGGAAATAATGATTTACTCTCTCTTTTACTCAACACACGTGCACAATTTGCAATCCTTTGTTCTTGCTTTCCTACACATTTAATTACCATAGAATAAATCTGATTTCCTCTCTTGGAGAATCTCTCTTTTGTTTTCTTTTAATTTCCCTTTCTTTCACGTTACATTTGACAAAGTTAGGAGAGACAACCAAGACAGATGAGCACAGAAGGGAGGGGAGCAGAAAAGCCAGCCTAGCCATGTAGGCAGTCACTGCCGATGACGCAGGTCCTCCACTCTGCACACTGCGCTATAAATTAGGCGAAGTGCCCTGTACTTATATTTAATTCAATAACAAATACTTGCTCACATAAAAATAACTTATTTTCATTCTGGGAGGCTAAGGCCTAAATTTAAACAATATCTCCCAGCCTGCCTGAGGAAGAAGTGTGCCAATTCTGCCTCTTCCTCGGCCTCAAGCTCCAGCCGGTGCTTCGAGACAGCCAAGGGAGATGTTTGGGGAGAGCTGAAGCGGAAGCCAGCAGGAGGATGGTGTGGAGCAGGGAAAAAATCCTCCTGGTGAGAGTCCTGAGAAATGAGCCTGCCAGGCATCCATAAGGGAAGGACCTCCACTGAGGAGTGAGTTTGTATTTTGATCTTGAAAGAAGCGGGAAACAGTATTGACTTTCCCAGGCAGTGGGAAGACCCAGAGCCTGGGCCTCAGTGGCCAGTGGCAGTGCACTTGCTGGGCTGGCCAGGCCCCAGGCAGGGCAAGATGTTCAGCTTGGTCTCACTTCTCACTGGCGCACTGGGTGGCCACAGGAGAAGCAATGGCCTTGCTCAGCCCTGACCCCTCATAGCCTCCCCTTGTGTGCTGACTCTCCTGTGACCTGCTCTATGCACACACTGGTCAGAGCAGGGGTGGCTGTGGTTATTAGCATCATTATTTCACTTCGATCATCTTCCTTCCTCCCATGAGTAAACTGCAGCCCAAGCTTGTTTCTCTGACAAGGCTTTTTTTTTGTGGGTACTGGGGGTCGACCTCAGGACTTCGCACACCAGCAGGCGCCCATGCCACTGAGCGATATCACCGGCCCTTTTTTTGTATGTGGGTACCAGAAGTCAAACTCAGGACCTCACGCTTGCCAGGCAGGCGCTTATGCCGCTGAGCTATCTCACCGGCCTGACAAGGCCTTTTGATTGGCAAATGGTGAAACAGAAGAAAGTCTGAGCTGATCAAAACCACTGACCATCCCAAGAGAGTAAGCCACATCTATTCATCTCATTTCATGTACCATTATTTGCATATTGGTTTTTATTGGGAAATAGGGGCTGTTGGTTGGAAGTATTTCAAAGTGACCAAACCTCCTGTTTTCAGTGCACTTTCAAGACATGATATCATAATTGATGTAGCACTGGCTATCTTGAGAATGACCTTCAACTTCCAAAATCATCCCCACCTTTACCGTTTATGATTGTGCCAAAGTGTGTGTGTGGGGGGGAGTGTCATCCCCACTTGTGAGGAAGGAAAGTTGTGAGCAACTTGGAAGCTGTGTACCACCTCACCTTGCCTGCTTCTCAGATGCTTCCTCACCATTCTCCCCTGCTCTGTGCTTCCGTCTACTCCTTGGCCCTGCAAAGATCATCCTACCTCAGGGCCTTTGTACTTGCTGGGTCCTCCACCTGGTATTCCCTTCACACAACTTTGGGTCCTTGGATTTTCATGGCCTTGGTTCAGCTGTTGCCTGTTCAGAGAGTCCTTCCCAAACTACCATCTATGGGAGCCCCAGCCCCAGGTGGGTACTCTGCCATCTTTGTTTCAGAGCAGGCCATTCTCAAGTTCAGCCAGGCTAAAATTCAGCACTCAAGGACTATGTGCTACCTTTTCATGACCAGGAGATGTCTGCCTGCTTATGGGATATGAAAGGCCACTGGGTCAGCAGCAAGGGAATCTGAGGCTCCAGTGACCAAGAAGCCACACCTCATGATGTTAACGATGGCAAAGCAAGTCCTGGTCTGTACCAAGAATCACAGGAAACTAGAAGATCGAGCTGCTGTCCTGCCCACAGAAGGATGCCACCGGGCTTCATGAGCAAAATGTAGGGGGTGTCGCTCAGATGGCTGCGCACAGGATGAACAATGCCAGAGGTGGAGGTTCCTAACACCCCCACATCCACACATCTACACACATACCTGCAGCCCAGGTCCCTCTGCCCCTAAAGCTGAGGAGTAAACCTGTGATCAACAGTGACCAGAGATTCTCTCCTTTTTGAGGTCTTTTAAATAAGGAAAATAAAACCAGAAAGCAAAAATGGGGAGAAATAGCTATAGCAACCCATTAAGAGTGGGTGACTCATGCCTGTGTGAAGGCCAGACTCTAGGTGGGCTGTCACTGTGAATGCCAGGGCCTTGCTCTAACTGACACTCCACAAAGGTCCACCAGGCATGTGAATGCCACATGCTCCCACAGGCAAGCCGATCTCTAAATGGGGTCCATCTACAAGGACAATCGAGAGGCTGGACAGGCATGTCTCCTCCACTAGTCTGTAACTCCCATGAGGACACCTGCTCCCCTTGTGCTTAGTACAGTGCCTGCCACTGGCACACACTCAGTAGCCCAATTAGCTAAATTATGAGTCAACATTTCTCAATCCACTCAGTACGTAGGGCCTTCTCGCTGGAAGCAGCGTTTCCCTAAGAAACACATGGCTGACCGTCCTCGTTTCAGTTAAGATTCCTGGCTGTAAGCAACAGAGCTTGACTGTGGTTCAATGAAAGACACAGAAAAGGAAGACTGCCTTTTGGAAAGTTATGCAGTTTTCCGAATCGAGTCAGGCTGGGCTGTAGAGCCTGGGTCACATCACAGGGAGAGTGTAGATCTGGCTAGACTTCCAGCTGACCCCTCTGCAGCTGCTCACCCTCCACAACCTCCATGCAGATTCATCTGCTGGTACTTACTGATGCCACAAATGGCCCAGCTACTCCTTTATCTTCCAGTTCCTTGCTCAAAGGTGAAAGCTGTTAGGAGAATCCAGATAGCTGGACTGAGGTCAGGTATTCATGCCTAGCTCCTCAAAAGGGAGAGGAAGGAGCTTGTGGGCTATCCTGACACTCTCCTAGGGTGGACCTCCTCCTCCTATTCCCCACCTGCACCTCTGTTCCCCTGAGTCCCATCCCTCCTGCCCCTGCCTTCAGCAGGAAAGACTATTCAGGTTCTGGGTAGCATTCCCTCTCATTAGACACGCTGACACTACAACATAGAACCCTGTCTTCAGCATCCAGAATAACTGTTTTCCATCAGACCTTTAGAAGGTAGCTGAACCTAAGCAGGAATCAGCTCTCTTGCTTGAAATGCAATCGAGCCAGTTTTACATTATAGTGTTTACAATGCGCTAGATCCACAATCAAGAGGAAATACTGCCGCAGTAAGTTTAACTTCTGGTAGCCAAAGGAGGCTGGGGACAATTTCTTGGGAGAGATTAGGAAATAGGCAAGCACCGTACAGAGCTAGGCGGCTCTGAGCTGTGGCCAGATGTGGGGGAGGGGTGGTGATCTTGGTTAGCGCTGGAGGAGCTGAAAATGCAGCTTGGCCACAGGATTCTCGGCCTGCCTGATGGCTGGCACCTCCTGTCTTCTCCCTCCCCACTCTCATCCTAAGTGTCTGTCTAAATCACCCCATCCGCTAGCCTCCCAGATGTGCCCTCCAACATATGGACTCCTCTGCATGCAGTGGTGATACAGCAGCCAGGCAGCCACCTCCCAGTGCCTGCAATCTGCTCACCTCCCATTCCCCTGATAGGCAGGTGCTGATTCCACAGCTGTCCCTGAGAGCGGCCTGAGTACCATTGCGGGGTGGGTACTGCAGGGGCAGACCACACAATCTTGGTGCCAAGGGGCACAACTTTGTCCACGCACAATCCCTTGAAACAGGTTACTACTTAGAATTTAAACAAAGTGGCCAAGTGACTGTGCTCTTGTGCTGTTTTCATTTCTGACAAATGGGAATAACTCTTCACCCAGTTTGACCCAATTGTGGGGTAAAGGTGAGGAATGATCTTGGAGGTGGGAAGGCTGTCATTCTGGTGCAAAGCTATTATGATGTCATGTCTTGCAAATGCCCTTGAAAAGAGGGGTTACCTTGAAATACTCCCAATAAATGGTCTCTGTTTTCAATAAAACAAAGTTTATGTAAATAATAATACATGAAATAATGGGTGGGTGTGGTTTCATGCTCTCAGCACCGGTCAGTGGATTTGGTGGGCTCAGGCTTTCTCCTTGGTCACTGTTTGCCCACCAAAGAGCCTCTCCAGAGAACCAAGCTGAGGAGTTTTTGCTAATGTTTACTTCTCTCTGAGGGAGTTGGCGGGGAGATGCTCACAGTACTGACCTGTGAGAGTTGGTGGAGCCAGGGCCATGGGGACAGATAACCAGGCACCTGTTGGTAAGTGTCCCTCTATTAGCCATGTTAGTTGGGAAAATGGTAGAAGAAATAATGCCAGTTAAATGTAACAAATTGAGCCACATTCTGGCCTTGGCTAATTCAGACAGAGGAAAATGAAGTTTTTCTAAAGCTCTCTATCTCTTCCCACAAATTTCTGGCTAAATGTGCAAAAGAAAGGTAGTTTTCTTATCTTAGGAAGCTACACATATTCATCAACATTTCAGAGCAAGGTGATGGGTGCAGGATTTTCTAAGTATGCACACACGCCAGCCAGCCTGTAGTGAGAGGTCATTTCAAGGTATGCTGTTCAGCACTGCATCTGTGGGGTCAGTCTTTTTTTTTTTTTTTTAATTTTTATTTTAAAGAGAAAAAAATAGAACAAAATTTCAAAACAACGTAATAGGAGGGTAACAATGGTTAATACATTGTGTATTGTTATCTTTAAATTAGTTACTCAGAGTACAAGATACTGGCATTCAATTGTCCAAACAATATTAGTACAAAATTTTCTTTTCAATGAACTAAGAGAAATTAGTAGTGTATCTATCTTAACTATCATATATATGTGTGTGTGTGTGTATGTATTTTTTTTTTTTGCTTTTCCCTTTCTTCTTTTCTCCATTCCCCCATCCCAGTTTCTCTTTCCTTTTGAACAATTTCTTTCCTTTTTACAATATCTATTGTACAAAATGTGGGGTCAGTCTTGAGGACCATGGCATTGCTTCCTGAGCACAGGAGCACACTCTGGTGGCAGCCACACCCCGACAACAGCACTGACACCAAAGTCTGCCCTGGTGATGCCTCAGAGCAAAGGGAACCCTGTGGGCAGAGCCAAGTACTACTTCCTATCGCTCAATCCTTGTTCAGAAGCACTCAGTTTGCACGTTGCATTTTTTAAGGATCATTGATTCCTTGTAGACAAGATTGAAATTGCCACCAGATAGAGGTCACTTGTTAAGTATGTAGAAGACCCTAGTGGACTCTCCCTAACAGGGAATAACTAAGAGAGAGGAAGGTGGAAATCAAGTTTAGTAAGTGTTGCTTCATCCACTTTAAAAATACTGGGCATGCAATTGCCTGGATACAGTTTTCCCTTTATGCTTTTCTTCTGAAACCTATCAAAACAGAGAAGGAGAAAAAAGGGAAGGAAACTCAATCTTCACTAAAAGAAGGAAATGCTTGCCGCTACAAACCATGTAGTAGGAAACGTAGTGTAATTTGGAAGAACACTGAAAGTTGGTATTGACCTCCAAGACTCTAGACAAAATTGGATTTTCCTAAAGGTGAATGCTGCCCCTGAAATGCCCTCCCGTGACATGAGGGCCACAAGGGGCAGAGGAAAATGCCAGCTCTAGAACTGCTCAGAGGTTATTCTTAGCTTTGTCTCTCACTCTCCCTCATCTCCTCTGCCTCCTAACTGAAAGAGAATTCCTGAAAAGAGAATGAAGGGGGCAGAGAAGCAGCCTTATTGAATCATAACCCATAAGCCCAAGGCACACTCCTGGGCGTCACATACACGTGTGCCATTAGTGCTATGGAGGAGTGACTACCAAAAAGAATCAAAAAAACCATGCATAGACACCCAGTAGAAGGTACTCTAGATTACAGGCTTGAAACTTCCACTGTAATGCCCGTGGGTGGATCCCAGACACATCCCAGTGAAATTATTAAACCTCAAAGATAAAAAAAGGAATCTTTTGGGCATCCAGGTGGCAAACACAAATCCTCTAAAAGAAGAAATGTGAGGTTTGCTCAAATCGACCAAAGCAACATTCAGTGTCCACATTCAGTATTTCACATGGACCATGAAGTCACGTCTACGAATTCTGAACAAAGGGATTTTCTTGTATGTGGTACTAGTGATTGAATACAGGGCCTTTGTACTGAGCTACATTCCCAGCCTCTTTTCTATTTTTTATTTTTATTTTTTATTTTGAGACAGGATCTTACTAAGTTGCTAAATTGCCCAGGCTGAGCTTGAACTACAGACATGTTAATGATTTCTTCTAGATGGTGGAATTTGAAATAATTTTTCAATATTTCAAAAGATAGTTTTTATCTTTTTTGTACTTTTACCTATTACTTGATTTTTTAAAACAAATAATAGCATGTATTATAGTCACACAAAAAGTTCTTAAAAAGTGTAATCAGAAAAGTGCTTCTGTTAGGTAACAGATTTAAATAATGTTCTAGGGCTTGGGGATATAGCTCAGAGGCACAGCACCTGCCTGGCCAAGCGTGAGGTTGTGAGTTCAATTCCCGGTACCAAATAAAATAAATAAATTAACAAATAAAGTTCTAAGTAGTACTTATATTTTATAAATTTTAAGGAAAAATATTTCAAATGAAGATTTTTTTAAAAAAACACAAATAGGGAGATAAGCTGGTTAAAAATTTAACTTCCCTGTCCCTGCATCCCATTAGGAGGTTAGAAAAATCTACCAATGTTAAGAAGCCTCTTGGAAGTTGGGAGCCTTCAAAACCTCCCCAAGGACAGGTCCTGGTCCCCTGCTAGGTGAGGCCTGCCTCTCTCCCATTTCTGAAAACCTCCATACCTCAAACAGCTAGCAGAGGGAAGCCAACAGGTTCTAGAACTTTAGCAGTGTGGTTAACAAATGACCCTCGGAGCGTGGTTCTAGACCACTGGTTCTCAAATTTTGATGGCTACCAGAATCACCATGTAAAAATTGATGAAACCGTTAAAGCCCAGGCCCTATCATCCTTCAGTGTTCTGGGTCCTGTATTTTTTAGCAGCTCGCAGGTGATTCAGAGGGGAATGAATCAGACTCTGGAGATGAGCCAGGTATTAGAGGGCCTCAAACCTTCCCAAGTGACTCTAATCACAGCCAAGCTATGAACCTCTGTTCTCACCTGCTCAGGGATTCATAACTACAAAATCAGCCAAGGAAGGATGTGGTGTGCGCTGCTTTTCTTCCCTTAGGCAACCCATGCCCTGTGACTTGCAGCAGAGTAAGACTTGACAGGCAAGTCCGGGCCCTGTGTCCACACCTGACCAGTGAAGGCCCTGTTAGCACTGGATGCACTTACCTGGCTGACACCCAAACATGCGAGTTATGTATTTCAAGACACACTGAACTCTTACTTCAGAATAACTGTACTCTCTTTTCCCTTTTCCCTGTTGCTTTTGCTGTCTTCTTCCCACCATGAGTTGCTGTACTCCGTGAAAACACCCTGCCTTTGAGCCAGCTGATTATGAACTGAAACTTCTACAAGCTATGAGCTAAATAAGCCTTTCCTAAAAAAAAAAAAAATTGTACTCAAGTTGTCTTTTAGACCAGTCCTTTGCTGTCACAGATGAAGCAACTGAGGACTAAGGTGCCAGGTGATGGCCTGGACCTTCCTAGATGATCCAAGTCTTCCCGCTGCTGGCCCAGCACGGATCCACTCTACTAGGAGACGCCTCCCACACATGGGAAGCATGATGAGATAGCTTTCGGGATAGACTATTTAGCACCTTCTCATAGCAGTGACTTCAACCTCTTCCACTTTGCCGACAGGTGATTTCACCAGGGATTGCTGTCCCTGGAGGCACTGTCTCAAGGCCTGGAATCCCTGGGATTCTCCCACTCCACTTTCAAAGGGTGTACCAGCTGACCACACCAATGCATTCTTTGAAATTCACTCAATAATATGATGGAATCTGAGCTTCCCAAGGACATAGAGTGAAGCATCTAAGAGCTCACACTGTGGAGTCAGCTTGCTTGGGTTTAAACCCTGGAAGTATGGCTCAGGAAAGTATGTTTCCCCTTTCTCTGTGCTTCTCCACATTCATTTGGGGATAATAACTATATTCTCCTCACAGTTGTGTGTGAGAACTAATTAGGCTCATATTCTAAGTGCAGAGGACACAAGACAATAGGCAGTTTCTGGCACATGGACACAGCCCTGTGTTATGGCTTGTGTCTAGATGTCTCCCCAAAGCCTCATGCAGTCATAGGTGGGGCTTTACAGAAATGGCTGGATCTAGAGTGTGTGATGCTGGGATTAACTGTGTATTGCTGGGATCAAGGGAGTGTGATTACTAAATTAGTCCACTGATTAATTTGGCATAGTTCTGTGAGTGGATAATGGGAAGGCCTTCCCTGGGTGTGAGTGCTATAGCCTGGACAGGATATAAGGGATAGAAAGATGGTCACTTGTTGCTTGTCACTTGTCACTTGCTGCTGCTTCACTACTTTGCTGCCTTCCTGCCTTCTACCCACCATGTTTCTCTGTGATGGCCCTCTGCCATGCCACTCTACCTTGGAGCCAGCCAACTATGACCTGAAACCTCTATAAACTGTGAGCCAATTAAGCCCTTCTTCCTTTAACTTGGGTGTCAGGTATTTTGTCTCAGCAACGAGAAAAGTAACTAAGACAACCTGTGTACATTTGTTATTATTTTCAAATTGCACTTATCTGCATGAATAGAACCAGCTTTCTCTTCTTTTTTACATCCCAAGCCAATGCTTTCCCCCACATATCCCCACTGCTACATCATCTAGTTCTTCCTTGGTGGCTAGTGCTCAGGTACTGACAGCAGCATTGCTACCCTCCCCCCACGTTCAACAGTCCTGGCCATCCTGATTTCAGTAGAGCATCTGAGACCCCTCCCCCATGATTTTGTGGAGAGTGTGAAGGCTGGCTGAAGCCCCAGCTATCCCATTAGTAATAATTCTGTGAGATTATTACTGCAGCCTTGAGAAATGGGATGGCATCACCTGGCACTGCCCTTGGTCTTGACCTGATCAACATTTTAATCCATAAACTGGAGGGAAAATACTTAATAGGATGTATATCAAATCAGGAGGTGACAGAAAGCTGGAAGAAGTGACCAAAATACTGTTGAGTGAGTTCAGATTCAGACTGATAACAGGGGACTGGATTCTGGATGGAAGCCAAGAAAAGGTGCTCTTTATACAGGAGAGATGTAAATTTTAAATTGGGGCTCCTTGGTTGTGCAGCACACTATGTGAGGAGAGTGAGGTGTGAAGGTGACTGCAGGCTTCTTGTGCTGATCTAACTTGGGCTGCATTCCGGAAGGGCCCATCCACTGTCCACTAGATTGAGGAGGTCCCGTCCGAAGAGCTCTGTACTGCTGTGGAAGCCACAGGATAATAAGAATGTCAGTGACAGGAGTTTGCAGATCATTCATTTGTTCATTGCACCATTCACCATCATTTATTTTGAGCCTCATCTTGCCAAATACCTGGCCCAAGAGCTACCAAAAGAAGGACCGCACTTGTTCTGGTTCTTCCAAAGGTCTGAGAGTAGGGCTGGTAATGACCAGGAGGGACATTTGATGAAGCATTCCCTTTCCAGCAATCAGACAGGAATGGGCTCTTGTCATTAGCTGTCTATAGAGCTCTCATGGCTGATAAGCGAGCATATCAGAGATTCATGCCGTGTCAGGCAGAGGGACCCCTGTAGTCCTCTTCTAGGTTGTCATTCCATGCTCCTATGACCCACATAATGAAGTTGGAGCAGCAAGTAGAGGAGAGAGGGAAGTAAACTGGGGAGGAAGTAAATTGAGTCAGAAATCCTTCTTTCATATTCCAGTCAGTTTTTCCTTTGCTTCTAGGCCATTTCTGACCTGTTTCTGTCTAGACTTGGTACCAGAGTGACTCCTGGTCTTTGAAGTCTCACCCATGAAGCCCAAGGCATCAGCCCATAAGTGAAATGCAAATTATATCTGCAAGGACACCATGGTTTTGCGGTGGCAAAGAGCTGGGTGGCAAAGATCAAAACATTTGATATAAGATGCTGGTTAGCCTCATACCTCATGGGTTGGGGCACTGTCTAACACAATCTTTTGAAAGAAAATGTGGCATCATGTATCAAAATTTACATGCACATTCTCTCACTCTCTGTAATGCTATTTTCTGAGGATGCCTATATGGATAACTTGCATTCCTGCAGTGTATTTCACTGCACAAGATGTTCACTGCACCATTCTTCTTTCTTTAGGTTTCAGCAGGATATTTTTACCTTTTATTGTCATTTTATGGTGGTAAAATATGCATGACATAATATTTATCATTTTATCCATGTAAAAGTATATAATTCAGTGGCATTAAATCCACTCACTATATTGTGCAACCATCAACACTGTCTATACCCAAAACATTTTCATTATCCTTAATAAGAAATTCTGTACCTACTAAACAATAACTCCCCATTTTTTTTCCCCTTTGCTCTGGGTAACTATATTCTACTTTCTGTCTCCATTTATTTTCTTATTTTAAGTACTTAATGTAAGTGGAATCATACAATATTGTCTTTCTGTGTCTGGATTTTTTAATTTAGTATAATGTTTTTGAGGTCCATCCATGTTCCAGTGTATATTAATATTTCATTTCTTTTAAAAGCTGAATAATATTCCAAAGAATTTACATACCATATGTTGTCTATCTGCTCATTGCCTGTGGACAATGGGGTTGTTTCTTTTGGCAATTGTGAATAATGTTGTAATGAGCATTGGTGTATAGATATCTGTTTCTCTGCTTTCAATACTTTTGTGCAGCATTCTCATTGGTGACAAAGAATGGAAACAACCACAGTAACTATCAGTAGGGAACTTGTTAAATAAGTTCCCTATATTGCATATTCATATATTAGAATACTATGCAACCCTTTAGGGTAAAGCTGATTTTAAAGTGTTGGTATAGAATCATGTATAAAAGATATTATGGCAAAAGGAAGAAGAGGAAAAGAAGGCAGAGAAGGAGGAGAAGGAGGAGAAGGAGGAGGAGGAGGAGGAGGAGGAGGAGGAGGCAGCAGCAGCAGAGGGAGGGGCTGAGAGCATATGTGATGCAGAGACCGTCCCTGGACGGCTCCAGCACAGCCAGTAGAGTGGTCCCCTCAGAGGCCCCTGGGCCTGGGGTCAGCAGTGATGGAAGACATTGCTATATGCCCTTTGCACCACTGGAAATATTTTAATAAACTGAATGTTTTACCTTCTCAAAATTAATCAATACTTTGTTTAATTGGCATGTGATCTCTTAAGATGCTGAATGTGGTCGCAGGTCCAGCAGCAGGTAAGGATGTGTGACAGACAGACAGCAGGGCAGCTGTAGAACGGCCCTGGGAAATGGAAGCAAAGGTCGGTCTGACATTTATCATTGCAAGCCCTAGAAACGTCACTGTTGCCGCCCCTATCTTCAAACACTGTGCTCACTGTTAACAGCCTCCTTGATGCTTCCTAGCGTTTCATTTCCAAGCCCCCTCCTTTTTCTTTTCTTTCTCCCCTCCTTAGGAAAGCTATTTAGAGAGCTGGGAGATAAAGGGTGCGAGCTCCCCCCGCCTGGCTGCTCATGCCTCAGCCTGCTGGAAAGGTGGCCATCAAGTGAGTCTTCAAAGTTACAGGGATGCCCTGCCCTGACGAAGGTCAGAGCTCCATCAGGAGAGGCCTCTGTTGTCCTCCTCCAGGCTGAGTATGTCAGAAAGGTGTCTGCTCCAAGCCAGCTGAAAAGACCTCACAGGATGATAATCAAATTATGTTTGAAAATGAGATGAGAAGAGGAGTCATAATAAAAACCAGTGAAAAGAAAAATAGGGTGGAAGCTGCAGAAATTGTTGCTCTGTATTCTAAGGCCTTCCCTAGCAGGATTTGAGATTAGTGTTGATAATAGCTTCACCATAGGACCACAAAAAAAATCAATGGAACTGGGACCGAGGCAGGATCCATTTATCTTCTTGGGGTGAAATAGAAGGTGTGATTTCAAAAAGACAAATTATACCGAATGTGTGTAATTGATGTGCATACACAGAAGCACGTGAGGAGGGCCAACTGCACACAATTGCACAGTATCAGGCATTATTCTCATCAAGAGTTTCTTGTAACAATGCCAGCCCCAGGGCACAGTTCAAGTACCCTGGAGAGTAGTATTAAGAATTGAGTTCTAGAATATGCTGCATTATTTTTGCATGGTTAATTATTTGTTTGAAAGGGCAATGAAGAATACTGAAAGGAAAAGCTGATTTGTAGGTCCTGCTTGATAATGAATCTACGTGCTTGGGACAGGGCTCCAGAGGTCACTTAATCTATTCCTCTACCTCTCATTTAAAGGGATTGTTTATCCTTCAAATGAATTTCTGTCTCTTAAAGACCTTTATTTATTTGAGCTCCCTTCATTGAGCTCTGTGTGATCTTCTGATGGAAGAGATGATCACTGTCACCTCTGTGGTGTCAGTATCTGACACCCAGAAGGCCCTCAAAGGATGTTTTATTGATTAATTGATGGATTATTAACTAAACAAGATCTTATTTTCCAAAATTAGGTAATCAAAGTAGAAATTCAGAGCTGGGTCCTTCACATTCAACCGGCAGTGCTAAGCCTGTCTAATTGAGAGGTTCAAGTAACTCCTTGGTGAACTAAATTACCAGTGAAGGGGTGGGCATGGATGCAGGGGAGTGGAAGAATCACCATCCTGTGTCTGGAGAGTGTCCACCTGGGGACCAGAGACCCAGGACAAGGACACCTCCACAGAGTGTATCGTGTGTCCTCAGCCTATGTATCTGACATCTCAGGAAACGGAAGTATGTAGCAATAGTAACCCACCAAAAAGCAAGAAAGAGTAGGCTTTGGTCCATCCTCACTCCTAACATAATCAAGGGCTTCTCGAAGGCTTCCCTTAGATGTCTAGAAAGGTGATGAACACAAGGCCACAGGCTACCTGAAGCAAGAGGCTCTGAAGCAAGATATGGAGAACAAAAGGTCCTCTGGTAAATACTTCCCCACCTCTCCTGCCATATTAAGACCTCCATCACAGCCCATCATCTTTCTTTTTCCTCCCAGCAAGTACGCTGCACTTCTCTTGCCCAGAACCCTGGCTAGTCATAACAGGAGGCAGCCCTAGACCATCCCTTCTCTCCACACACCTGACCTCATCCTTTTTAGATCTAACTCACACTGACTTTTTCAAATATTCCTTCCCTGCCTAGAAAATTGCTCCTTCTAGTCACAATCTCCTTCCCTTAGAATATAAAGCTGATCAAATCTTCCTTATTCTAAAAACAGCAAGAAAAACAAAACAGAAAACCTTCTGGCATGATGATTTCTCCTCAAGCTCTCTTCATTTCTTCCTTCCTTTTAAAGTCTACACCTGAATACTTCTACTTCCTCAGCCCATTCAGCTTCCCATGAAGGGAAGGGATTATCTCCATCATGGTTCTGAAGCTAAAAGTGACCAGTGACCCGTCAGGCATCACATCTACTTTCTTCTTGACTAGACACCATGGACCTGTCTTGCGAGCTGGCTTTCCCCACCTACTCCATGCTGCTAGGCTCCTCCTGCTCTGTTCTCTTCCTACCCCTCTGGCTGCACCTTCTTTGTCCCTCTGGTTAGCTTATCTTCTTTCTCCTGCTGCTGCCATGTCCCTCAAAGCCCAGAGTTCTGTCCTGTGTCTTGTTTTCCTCCCTCTCTCTCATCTCTCTCTCTCTCTCCCCCCTTCCTTGACTATAATGACTATAACATCTCACAGTTTTTTTTAATCTAGTGAACACTATGAATAAGACATTGTGTTAGATACTGTTGATGCAATGGCAAATAACAGTTCTTTCCAAAACCTAAAGACAAATGGGTAGAGAAGACAGATAGATAAATGACTTAACACAATATAGTAAGAAGTTTGAGGCCCAAAGTGGGGATAGCAGGTCTAAGATGTGGACAATCTATTAGCAAAATTTTTATGACGTCAGAGAAATGTCAAAATCTCACTACTGCCTCCCTTCAAACTAATACTGGCAAGTACCCCAGTGTTGAGCTGGGATTGGGGGTTACTGCAGCAGAGATGGACTGAGGAAACCCACCCAGGTTTCAGAGGACTACAGCATCCTGACTCTGTAACCAATCTGCCTCCTAGGAGGGGAAATGTTCTTGACACAGCTACCTCCCTTCCCAAATGTTCTATTCTTCTGGGGTCCTTTAACAACCTATGCTTTTCATATTCTAATTATTAAGTAAGAAGGGAACTCTGTGCCTGTCAGAAAAATAGTTTATCCCTCAGAAAAGAACGCACAGGTGCGGGGTGCAGCAGGTCAAGGACGAGGGATACCAAGAATAGCCAAGAGATGAAACCACACACTCTTGAGGAGACGCTCGCCTGGCACGTGTGGGAATTCCCTTGTCTATTATCTCCCCATACCCCTCTTCTTCACCACGAAACCCTTTGCACATCAGGGTGGGGAGATAGAAATTAGAGGCAACAGTGAGCTGTTTCTCCTATGACCCAAATTCTGACTCCTGAGTTTGTGAGGAGTGGCAGACAGTACAGACCTTAACCTAAGCTCTGCCAGGAGGTCTAGAGCTGCCCAACACAGAGATTGCTTGGCAAAAGACATAGAAAGCTCATAAAGCTCCGCCCTCTGTCCTGCCTCAGAGCCCCAGGGCTGCCTTGGAAGAATTGAGCTATATCGTGAGTCAAGAAAGTTTCCATCCTACCTCTCCTCTTCCCCTCCCAGAAAACAACTAGACAGAGCACAGCTAGCCAAGGGCTGGAAGTGTGTGATGCATTTTAAGAGCTGTTAGCACTGGGGGAAACGCGCTTTGTGGGAAGGAGTAAAGAATAACATCGCAGAAATGGTGCATGCGGTAAACTGTATTTTTCACATACTGCATCAGGCTAGAAGAACCAAAGAACCTGATGCTGTAGGTCAAAGGAATATGTGACCTGAGCAGAGCACAGCTAAATCAAGGGAAAACCTTCTCCAGATATGAGAAATTGGACTGGGAGCTGCACACATCCATCTCCACAGCTGGTGCAAAGGCAGCCTGGGAATGAAATCAAGCTGAAAGTGGGCAGAAACAGTGTTAGCCCAAGCTGCCTGCCCTGTGTGTAGAACCTTCCTGAATTTCAGCAAAGTCCATCTTGATTTCAAAGACAAGGAAAAACACTACCTATCACATAAATAGTGTCAGGAAGAGCACCTCTCTAAAAATGAGATACTGGGCCGGTGAGATGGCTTAGCAGCATAAGCGCCTGCCTGGCAAGTGCGAGGTCCTGAGTTCGACTCCCGGTACCCACATAAAAAAATAAATAAATAAAAATAAATAAATAAAAATGAGATACTGCAGAATTGAGAAGAAAAATTCAGGAAACTTTATTTTTTCAGGAATGTACAAAAAATTGTGGCCTCTGATTTAGACTTAAAAAAATCTTAGGCTCAAAAAGCCACAAGAAAGGAATATCAACAACAGGGGATAAAAAGGAAGGTGCATGCCAAGTGGAACAATAACAAAAAAATGAAAATATAATAGCAGGAGCAAAGCCACTTTGCTGGCAGGAAAGAGTAGCACTGAAGCCTCAGAGTATCAAATCAGTAATATAGGAAGCAAATGTGAGAGAAATTAAAACAATTGGCCAGAAGGAAGGAGACAGATTTGGAAAATAGAGAATGAAAACCCACATGTAGATAATGAGGATTCCTAAAATAGAACCCACCACAAATGAAACAGAAGATAAATTAAAGATAGGATGTAGTAAAGTGTCACTGAGCTGAAGATGGAGGCTCCTGTACGGGCAGATGGGCTCACCAGGCAAAATCAGCAGAAGGATACCCCAGTGGCACCATGGGAAATCACAATGTCAGAGGGAGAAAGCAGGCTACTTGCTGGTTGAATAAGGTAGCTTCAGACATTTGATGACACTGAGCAGACCTGAGGCCTGGAGGGACATGGATAATGGCACAAAGGAAGAACTACTCAGGGAATGAGGCCGAGATATAAGTTACTGAGAAACAAGTTAAATCCCTGCTTTATACCAAATCCCAAAATGAATCCCTGCTAGATTAAATATCTAAATGAAAAATTGAGCCACAAAAGTCAGATGATAAAGCACAGACGAATATTTATGTAACATTAGAGTGAGGAAGACTTTCAAAAGAAGGAACCAAGGGAAAACATACATAAGGATCAATGGACTCAACTACATGGAAAGTCTGAATTTTGCTCCAAGCTTTTCAAAGTGTGAAATGTAAAAACATGAAATATATATGACAATAGTATATAGCAATCAAATCAGCAGAAAAAGAGGTAAAGAATAGAAATAGGCATTAGCAATAGAAAAAGTACATACGTTTTGAGTTTAACTAGCAATAAATAAAAATTTTTTCAATAAATAAGATTTAGCATTTTTCAGCTATCAGAGTAACAAAGAATCAAAAGAATTATAATAAGCACTATTGAAAACTTTAGGAGAAAACAGTCACTCTCATGGGTATCTGGGATGTGGAGGGTACATCAATACAGCATTTCTGAATGACAATTTGAATTTTTTTTTTTTTTTGTGGGTTCCGGGGGTTGAACTCAGGACCTTGCGCTTCCCAGGCAGGCGCTTATGCCTCTGAGCTATATCACCGGCCCCGACAATTTGAATTGTTAACAAAAGCTCTAAAAGTGGGGAAATATTTTTATATAAAAATCCCACTTCATGGAATTTATTTTGAAAATATTATCCATTAATTTATCAAAATTACGTGAACAAGGACATCATTGGGTATTGTTTGTCATGCCAGAAATAAAAATTAAAATAACCTAAATGTGTAAGTTTAGTGAAATGTCACTGAACTTAATAAAAGGCAGTTGTCAACATGACAATGTCAGCATCGATAGACATGGAGTGGAAAATGATATGTTGAAAAAAAAAAACCATAAATGAGTATGGCACAATTTTTTATAAAAGAATCTCACCTGTATGCACATGACACACCAAAATATTAGCAGTAGCTATGTTTATAAAATAGGATTATGAGATTCTTTCTTTATGTTTATTTGTATTTCTCCACCACAAATATGAATTATGTATGAATTTTTAAAAAGTTGTTTTAAAATACAATTAAAATGCTCAAGAGAGGGCCAGTGAGATGGCTCAGAGGCTTAAGCGCCTGCCCGGCAAGCGCGAGGGCCCGAGTTCGACTCCCGGAACCCACATACGAAAAAGGGGCCGGTGATATCGCTCAGCGGCACGGGTGCCTGCTGGCGCTCGAGGTCCTGAGGTCGACCCCCCGGTACCCACAAAAAAAAAAAAATGCTCAAGAGAATAATTTCTAGGTCACATAATAAGCAAATATTTAGATTTGCATGAAACTAATACTCTTTTCCAGAGCGACTACTCTACCATTTCACCAGCAATGAGTAGGCGATCCAATTTCTCTGTGATCTCATCAGTGTTTGTTGTCACTCTATTTTATTTTAGCTATTCTGATTGCTGAGTAGTGATGTATGACTGTGGTTTTCATTTGCATTTTCCTAATTACTAATGATGTCACACATTTTTTATGTGCTTATGGTTATTTGCAGAAAAACAAAAACTGTGTTCACATAAAAACCTATATATGAATGACCACAGCAGCTTTATTCATAATTGTCAAAAGCCACGAACAACCCAAATGTCCCTCAAAGGGTGAATAAAAACAAAATGTAGTGTGAACATAGCATGAAATATTATGCAGCAATGCAAAGTAATGAACTATGAATGCACACCTACATACCCATTCCTTTGGTGGGTCTTGAGAAAATCACATGAGTTTAAAAAAATCCCTCACATACTGTATGATTCCGTTTACATAGCACCTTGAGATGACAAAATTCTAGAGATGGAGAACACACTGGTGGCCAGGGTTGGGGAGAAGAGGAAGAAGAGAAGGAAGAAGAGGAGGAAGAGTCTGCTATGGCTATGAAAGGGTACCACTGGGAATGCTTGAGGCAGGGCTGTTCTGTATCTGGACTGTGGTGGTGGTGAAATAGGTGTACAAGTGTGATAAACCTGAACAGAGCTAAACACGCCCGTGACAACATGAAAAACTGTTCAGATCTGACTATGTCCCGCCAACTGCATCAGTGCTGATCTCCTGGTGTGAGATTATACGTCGGTTATAGGAGACATTGCTATTGGGGGAAACTGCATGAGGAGCACATGAGGCTGTGTATTATTTCTTATAACTTCATAAAAATCTATAATTATCTCAAAATAAAAAGTTTAACACAATGAAACATAAAAAATACAACAAAAATATATCAAAACAAGTGCTAAGGCACAGCTAGGGGAAAGCCTGGGGTTGGGGGTGGGCACAGCAGGCATTTGCCTTTCGAAGGATTCAGGAGGCCTTCCTGGTGGAGGCTCTAACCCAAGCATCTGGAGGCACTGAGGAGAGCAGGAAATGCGTTCTCACTTGAGAGGACAGGAGATGGGGTTGCAGCCTGAGATCCTGTGGTAACCGCACCCTTTGAGCATCAGGTGCCCCTGAGCATGTGCGAGAAGCAGTGCAAACAGGGAGAGGTGATGCTCTAGGACAGTCCATCCCCCTCACTGTGTCATGTTATTTCATTTATTTATCACATCATTCATTAATTTATTCATCCACTCATTTTTACCAAATATCCTCTACGTGCCAGACCCTGGACCGTGCCCCAGGGACAAACAATAAATGAAAGACTAAACTTCTTACCCCGCCCCAGCCAAGGTCTTGATGAGGAGACAGAAAGGTAAACAGCAAAATGAAAACACATTATTGTGTGACAAATCTCGTGACAGTATAGGCACAGAGTGCTTATGGAAGGGTCACCTGAATCTTGAGGGCTTCATGGAGAAATAGCATCTTACTAAAAATCGGAAGGATCAGTGAAAGAAATCCAAATGAGCAGAAAAGGTGGAGAAGGCATGTCCTTCAAGGCAAAAGGAATCACAGCTTGTGCAAGGCCCCAAAGGTGAGAATATGTGTTACAGTTAGGGAAACCCAAGGTTTAAATGGGGCTGGAACACAAAAGTGGAAACCTGGTGAAACGCGACTAAGGCTGAAAAGCTCATCCAAACTCAGGTCACAGTAGGGCCTCGATGTCACACTGAGGAACCTGGATGGCTCTTCTGGGTGATGGAGGAGACAATGAAGTCATTTCTACATGGGAGGCCCTTGATCAGAATTGGGCTGTAGGAAGATTATCCCGGGGGCAGCAAGAGAAATGAGCCATGGAAATGCCAAAGAGGCACCCTACCCTCTGTGCTCCAGACCAATCCTATGCACCCCTTTCCTCAGCTTCCTGGGATCCCTGTGCTGTGGATGGTGCAGGGCCCTTCAGGGAGCACTGTGCTCTCATGGTTTATGGAGTTCTGAGCTCCTGGGCCAAGCTCTCTCCCATCCCCGATCAATTGCTCCCTGTCACAAGCTGGTCTTGTTCCAGTTCTTTACTTTCTGGATCATAAAGTTGTCCTCTGCGTGACTTAGGAGGCTCTCTGGTCCTGGGCATTTATAACTCAGAGATACCTGCGCAGTCAGGAGCCCACATTAGTGTGCGGCTTGACAATTTAGCCGTCCACTCCGAGGCCAGGAGGAGATCTATCTGTTTCCCCAGATCTTGCTCACCTGGCATCAAGATGAGGCTGGATGGCTTCCCAGATTGTGCTACTGCGACTTAGAAAGAGAAAGAACTGCAGGCTATAAACCTGCAAAGGGGAGATGGCGGGTACAGGATCCCTTCCAGCAAGGCGGGACATCATTTGGGATTTCAAAATGCCCATGGGGAACAAGTACAATCTAGGGAGAAGCTTTCAAAAAGGACACAAGCAAGTGACCCATGAGGAGCAGCAGGGGCTGCTGGAGCTGGGAGCAGGGAGTCCAGCAGTCAGCTGAAAACACTGGCATGGAAATCCACAGACGGCGCTAGAAGTGCACTCTTCACTGGGGGTGTCGGGGGCCACAGCACAGGACCAGTGTGCCTGAGATCAGGAGGGATAAGATTTAAGTGTTCCGGAGAAGAGGTCTGGGAATAAAAGTCTGAGATCTATTGCATCTCCTGCCTCCCTCCAGTGGTGACATGAGTGAGACAGGGCTTCCCCCGAAGAGGACACAGAGCAGTGGGGGTGATGCCAGGAAATGCTGGACAGAGCTGCCCCTTTCCCGGCTCTTCAGATTCTATACACTCTGTGTCCTTCAGGAAGCAACAGCAAAGGCTGTAGCCCAAGGGAAATTGAGGGCAAAGCACTATGAAAGGTCCCTGCACTGGGTTTGTTTTGTGCTGGTGTTCAAATGTTCAGGGCAGAGCCTGGCGCACTGTGGATGCTCAGTCAATATCCACGGGATATTTGCCTTAACTCTTTTTCACGTGAAACAAGAGCATGAATAAGCTTACTATCAGCGCACTGGCCAGAAGCTTGGGTAACAGTGTCCTGGGACCAGAAAGAAGTCTGTGGCATATGTCTTTTGCCCTCAGAGGCAAAACGAATTTCCCATGACTTTACAGACTGAAATGCAAGATTCCTGGTGGGGCAGTCCGGGAAAACAGATTTCAGGCCCTCATCTTCACTGCAGAGTAGTCTATGCCTCCCAAGACCATGCCTGGTATAGCATCCAGGCACCATAAATCATACACTTGCACAGGCCTGGTGCTGCCTTTTAGCTTACAACATTAAGCTCATCTAGTGTATGACTTCTTAAAAAAAAAAAATGAAAAAGAAAGGCAGTTTTTTCTCACAGATAACCTGAGATTAAAGCTTCCAAAGTACAGCTAGAAAAAATGAGGGCTGAGCCTCCCCGAGTTGCAGAGAGAAGGATCACTGAGACAAACAACCCCAGAAATGGGCTGCGTCTGGACACTCCCATCAGCGCAAAATTCTGAGAAGTCTAACCACACAGCACAGCCTGGAGAGGAGAGATCCTCAGCATGGGCAACAGGGCACTGTGCAGGCAAATGACAAGGGCCGCGACAGGGTCAGTGAGGCTCCCTGAGGATGCAACATTTGGGCCGAGATCAGACTTAGGGAAGAAGGCTGGAGGGAGAGATGATCCAGGCAGAGGGATCAATACTGGAAAGGCTTCAAGGTGGAAGAAAATGTGGGGCAGGCAAGGAGCACAAAGCAGAGTGCACAGCAGGGTGCCCAGCAGAGGGGAGAGAAGTGTGCATGGGGTTAGAGAGGAGGCAGGCAGACCGCTGTGCAGACCTGGGGGCCACCAGCAGAACTGGTGAGTCAGGGTTCTGAGAATTCCCTCCAGACCCATCTGGAGGATCAGAAAGCAACAGGCAGACAGGGTATTTTTAAAAATCATTTTCCTTTCATTGCTGACACCCTTATAGTAATATAAACTCCAGGGCTCAACTCTAAAACAGAGAAACAATTCAAATATTAAGGCTTTACCTCTACTATAACCCTGCCACACCAGCCACACCAGCCTGGCTGGAAGCATTTAACAAAGGCCAAGACAGAGACAGGAGCGAGCAGACAGCTGTAGTGCCTCCACCAAAGGCTGGGCATACACAGAGCTTGCCAGCCTTCCGCCCCCAAGTACAGAAAGGTTCATGGAGGAATAGCTGGGCAGTTAAACCAGTGTGAAGACAAATGGGCCTCAGGGAAAGTGGGCGGAGAGTTAAAGGGGAAGTGACCTGCTCCACATCAGAGAAAACAGCTGCCCTTGCTCAGTGTGAGCAGGATGGAAAGAAACAGCAGGGCAACCTGGCCAACTCATTACCCAATGCATAAACTAAGAAAGAAATATGGAAGCACGGCATGAAAAAGAGAAAAAGAGCTCTGTCTGGAAGAAAATGTAGCCCGAGAAATAGAACACAATTATTCCTAAGAGTGTATTTTTGGAAGAATTCAATGATACAAAAGCTAAAAAAAAACAGACAATAGAACAATGGAATAAAAGTTAAATGGGAGATTGTAGAGTTATGAAAACAAATTATGGATCCAAATAACAATATTATAAAACTAATAAAGTAGAAATGACTAAAGAACAGGTAGAGTTTAGAATTGGACTGTTGACACAGAGAAAATACCTGACAAGTTATTAGCAAAGGAAAGGCTCAAAATACTATATAGAGGACAACTGGCATTCCTAAATGAGAGGCTCCAGCCAAGAACAAACAAAACAAAATGGTGTTCAGAGAACTATTAGTAAAAAATTTCCTTAAAATGAAGGAAGAATCAGAGTCAAAAGCAAAGCCAGGGCCGGTGAGATGGCTCAGCGGCTTAAGTGCCTGCCCGGCAAGCGCGAGGGCCCGAGTTCGACTCCCGGAACCCACATACGAAAAAGGGGCCGGTGATATCGCTCAGCGGCACGGGCGCCTGCTGGCGCGCGAGGTCCTGAGGTCGACCCCCCGGTACCCACAAAAAAAAAAAAAAAAAAAAAAAGCAAAGCCAGATGAAAGTGTTGAACTTCAAAGATAAAGAATTATTCAGCCCACAAACAACAAATGAGTTACCTCTAGGGGAAGCACAGAGTAGCCCCAGACTTCTCTACTGCTATCAAAGTAATGGAAAGTCCTTCTAGGTAGAAAATTATTTGGTAATGAAATTTAATCAACCAAAAGATAAATCAAATTAATGAATTCGGTAGCGAGAAACCGTGGTACAGGGCCCAGGAGCGGTTACATTCTTTTAAATAGAAGAGTAAAACTAAAACACACTGAAGTTGTTATAAACCTTAAAATGAAAAAATACTTTTAAAAAATTAACAAAATTGGGAGGTGGGGAAAGGTGAAGAAACAGACTCTTTCGTACAAAGGAGTTAACTGGTACTATTTAAAACAAAAAGTTAAAAATAATGATTCCAGTCTCATTGTCTTTATAACATCTTTTCTTAATCTTATAAGAATCTTGCAAGAAAGTTTTATTAAACATTTATCAAATGTAGCAATGTCCTCCACTTTATATTAGTTTATTTTCTATGCTTATGCTTAAAAATATCAAAGTTTTAAAACTATCACTATCGGGCCGGTGAGATGGCTCAGTGGCGTAAGCGCCTGCCTTGCAAGCGCGAGGGCCCGAGTTCGACTCCCGGAACCCACATACGAAAAAGGGGCCGGTGATATCGCTCAGTGGCACGGGTGCCTGTTGGCACGCGAGGTCCTGAGGTCGTCCCCCTGGTACCCACAAAAAAAAAAAAATTAAAAAAAAAAAATAAAACTATCACTATCGGATTTTTCTAAAGTTATTCTGATTTTCCATCTACCTTTCTAGCAATGATGAGGTAGATTATAGACACATAGCTAAAATGATGTTGACTTAAAGTTAAAAATGGTAGTTTCTGGATTATTTTGTGTCACATTTTTCATCCCCCCCCCACATATATGTGTATAAATGTACCCATACATTTGCTTTTATGAAATGTTAACAGAAATTTATAACCTTAATAAAAAAGTCATTTTTTTAAAATAAAAATGTCACACGTGAAAAGAATATCAATGGCATTTTACTTAAGTTAAAATTTATAATTATGATTTCCACATTAGTAATTTCCACTTGTAGGCTTCCATTTGCTAAAACACTTTCAGACTACCTCTCTTCACAATTCCAATAAGGCATTTGTAATTTTTCTTCTCTGGTGTAGTCAGTGCACACATTAATTCACCCCCCATCATCTCCTCCAGCCAAATCTTCAGAGCCTTTCTGACTTATGCCACTTGCTATTTAGACCCTTCGTCACTGCTATCACTGTGGTGCCAGAGACCCACCACTGTCGGGAAGTTCAGCGTACTGCAGGAATCTGTAACTTACTTAGAAGAGCCCTCAGCCCCTTTACAAATGCGACAGACTACAGCCAGAGCTCCTCAGCCCCCAGCCCAGAGCTCTGCTCACTCATGGGCCGGGCACATCACAGTCCCCTTCCTCAAAGCGACACAGACACAAGAAGGCACTTTCAGACCTTCCTCCAAGACAACATTGTGAAACATCTGTTATCCTTTCCACTCACTCTTCTTTCTCCTACCACCCACTACTTTCTCTATTTCTAAATTATCCCCGACAGCAGTGACTCAGAACCTGAGTGTCTTGAAACAAGAATTCTCCAAGTATACAGAAATAAATCCAAAGATACCAGAATTTCATAAAAAGAGAATCTGTGATTGGGGAGGGATTACTGTACTACGCGGGTAAAAGATACACTGATACGGATACCTGAAGACTCGTGTCATGTACCTGTCATGGTTACCCCAGCTATAATAAATGGGGGAGCAGGAGAAGCGGGCATCTTCTGGTATTGATGGTCCTGTTTTCAGTCTAATGGCCCATTCATTTATTGTGGACGCTCTCATTAGGACAGTTAGCACTTCAAGACACAATTTATAGAACCTGACAGTGATTAGTTCTGCTCATGTTTACTCATTTGATTAGGCTAAGTGCTCTTCTTTGAAAAGAATATAGTATAGTTAGACTGTCCTAAGACTATGATTGCCCACACGAAGTTGAAGAAAAAGTGATGGCAATGCAAGTACTATCATTAATTTGTTCAGCAGATCCCATTAGTATCACTTGAGCTCCCTTCTGCTCTATGCCCAGCTCTGAGCCTAGGACTTTATATTCTCTTTCAACCGCAACAACAGCTTGTCTGTACAGTGGTTCAGAGGGATGCAGTTGCTGGCTTAATTTGAAGAGCACAGACTTCAGTCTCCTTCCAATCTCAGAGGAAGGTGGTAAGCCTGCATGGGTACCAGCTGGGAGTCTGAAACAAGACCTTGCTTCATGATTTCTAGTCAGCACTGGACAAGCTAGTCACAACTCTGGGATTCAAGGTTCTCCTTGCAAAATGGAGCTGATGAAAATACACACTCTATTGGATTAGTGTACTTGTCTGTTCAGGCTGCCATAATAAAATACCACTGAAAGGGCTGCTTAAACAACAGATTATTTTCTCACAGTCTTGGAGGCTGGAAGTCTCAGATCAAGGTATCAGCAGGTTGACTTAGAAGTAAAACTTCTCGGGACCGGTTAGATGGCTCAGCGGCGTAAGCGCCTGCCTGGCAAGCGCGAGGGCCCGAGTTCGACTCTCAGAACCCACATACGAAGAAAGGGCCGGTGATATCGCTCAGCGGCACGGGCGCCTGCTGGCACACGAGGTCCTGAGGTCAACCCCCCGGTACCCACAAAAAAAAAAAATAAGAAGAAGTAAGACTTCTCTCCATGGCTTGTAGATGGCACCTTCTTGGTGTGTTCTCTGCATGTATGTAGAGAAAACTCTTGAGCCTCTTCTTTAAAAAATATCAATCCCTTGGGCCGGTGAAATGGCTCAGCAGTGTACACGCCTGCCTGGCAGGTGTGAGGGCCCGAGTTCGACTCCCGGAACTCACATACGAAAAAAGGGCCGGTGATATTGCTCAGCGGCACAGGTGCATCCTGGCGCGTGAGGTCCTGAGGTCAACCCCCACAAAAAAAAAAAAAAAAAAATCAATCCCATTCGACTAGCATCCTACTCTTTTGATCTCATTTAACCTTAATTATCTCCTTAAAAGCCTTATCTCCAAACACCATCACATTGGAGATTAGAACCTTCACACAAGACTTTCGTGGGGACACAATTCAGTCCATGATGGTTACATTAATTACACAAGTTAATGCATGGAATGCACTTAGGATAGCACCTATATATATTACATGCTTAATGAATGTTTGCAATTTTTATCACTATTGCTACTGTTGTTAATCTCATTGAGTCATGACAGGCCAACATTAAAGAACAGTGAGTGCCCAGTATTTCATGGCTGAAGTTTCCCCTGGATAAGTATCTTGACAGGTTTATAAGGAAAGGAAGGAAAGGTCATTCATCCTAAGGTCATGCTAGTCCAGCTATCCCACACTTGTATACACCAGCAGTGAGAAGACCATATGAATACAAGAGACAAAATGTAATGCAGTGAGATTTTCACAAAAATCAAACTCACAAAGATGTTCATGAAAACTGAATTCTTAAATACTTAACTTCTGAGATTATATATATTTTACTCTTTTTGGTAAAAATTGATCTTTCTTTAAGAAATGATGCTCTACTGATGGAAAGTAGCCCTCTTGTTTTTGTTTGGTATGCATGTGTGTGTGTGTTCATGGGTGTATATGTGCACTTTAATATCCTTAAATGGAAAATTATCACACTAACATGATATTTTGGGGAACATTTTTGATCCAAAATCCTGGAGCTCATAGCTACACTAAAGTCTCATATGAACTGAAAAATTAGTTCTCTGTCCCAAGGCCGCCATTTTCCAGGTGGTAGGATGGATCATGAATGTGTGTTTCCAAGTGTGTTGGGTGATGCTGAAATGTAGTCAGTCCCTCAAGCTAACATTCAGAATCCTTCTCATCCCATGTTGGCTAGGATACTCAATATCACACACGCAGACGACATATATTAATGTATATGCTTACTTGCGAGGACTGGCCATTAAGAATGTCTCATTTAGCTTGCATTGTATTCGACAGGAATGGCTTAAAAGGTACCATCTAAAAGATACAGCACTCTTGAGTTGGCCCACCCTTGATAAATTCACTGGACACTGTCACCACTTTACCTAAATGAAAAAGATTGTTTCATGGAATAATCATGAGAGATTCTCCCAGTACTCACATTCTTTAATTGTATTGAAAAGGGTTCCTCTCTGTGATTGTGGAATAAAGCTGAGAAGTTGCCATCTCAGTTATCACAGCCTGACCTGATGTATTAAGTCTGAATTTATGATCTAAGACAATGGGCGAAATGCGGACTTCTTAATTGTGTCTCATTCCCAGCAGTTGGGAGTGAAATCCATATTGATGGCCATTATCTGGGCAAACATGCTTTCTGCTTGGCTGGAATTGTGTGTGACTCCTGGCCAGTGGCTTCCCAGCAGGCCCTAACATCATTTGCTCTCAGAAATAAGCCAATGATTCAGGCCTGAATTGCACTAATCTCAGCATTGTGGGGTCCTGCCATCCAAAATCAATAGGCAGCGCTGCCCTCTCCGTAACCTGACCTGGGTAAGAGGCAGGTGTTCTTGGGAGAAAGGTGCCTCAGTAAAACAAAAGTAAGAACAAGAATAACTTGGGTAATAAATATTTAGTAAGAGTTTGCTCTGTTCCAGCTAATATGCTGAATGTTTTACTCATCTAATGTTCACTATAACCCTATATAAGAGGCTTTTTATCCCAAATTACATATGAGGAATCTGAGACACAAGTAGCAAGTAACAGAGTAGATACACATAGGAAAATTTCCCTTCCAGTTTCCAAGGATTTTTTTTTTTTTTTAATGCGGGTACCCGGAGTCAAACTCAGGACCTCGCGCTTGCCAGGCAGGCTCTTATGCCGCTGAGCTATATCACCGGCCCTCCAGGGAGTTTTTATATCTCGGGTGAATAAGGCATGAAGAGCCAACTCCCCTCTACCTCAACAGAGAGCCACCTTTAATTGCTTTGGTACACTTTTATGAACCCCATTAAGGGGCAGCCCAGGGGGAAAAGCTGAATCTTTTGGGTAGTCTACAGAAAGGACCCCAAAGTAGGAACCCAAGAGTCAGAACCAGGAGGCCAAATTCAATTATGCAATAAAAGGATTCAACAGAAAATGTTCTATCAGGATGGTGGTCCCCTCTGGTCCAGCTTCTTCTGCCAATTCATGGCTTCCAAAGAAGGTCACCAGGCTCCCTAGCTCTAGCCAAAAGGTCATGTGTGACCTATTTTGCCCATTCTACCTCATGTCACCCTGTGATGATTAAGCTTAATTGTCAATTTGACTGGATTAAAAGGCTCGTAGAGATGATTGGGTCATAGGGTGCGATATCCATCAGTGAATTAATCCACTGATGTTTACAGCCAAGTGTGCTGTTGGAAGATGGGTCCCAGTTGGAGCCAGGTCACTGGGAAATGTCTTTGGAGGGTATATCTCTCACTAGCACTGGTGCCCTATTCTGCTTTCCAGCTTTGCTCCACCATACCCTTCTGCTCTAATTTTTCTGCCTTAAAGCCAGCAGATTATGGACTGAAACCTCTGAAACCATGAACCAAATCAAACTTCTCATCCTTTAAATTATGGATATCGGATATTTTGCCCTACTGATGAAAAATTTGACCAGTACTCTTCCTTTGCCTCAGCCCCACCCTCACACTTATTCTTTAACTTCTTGCAACTTCTCCTTTTGCCCCATCCCCTCAATACACTAGGCTGTTGTCTCTTTTGAGGTTTACTCCCCATGATTCCTCCACCTCCACCCCCAGAACATACCCCTGGATCTATGGTAAGATCTTTAATGTTGCAAAGATGGCTCAATCCAAGCGCTTGGACTGGGAACCCTGAGCTCCCTGGGACTGCAGGTGAGGCCACTTTCCCCACTAGGACTTGAAGTAGCTGATCCCCCAGATCTTCTGGAAAGCCTTCCTGGAAACCTTAATATCTTGCTTTGTTGCCTGCTCCCCACCTGCTGTGACCCCAGGTGTATATGTGTTGGCCTTTACTTTTACCTTGGGTCCTGCCATCCCCCAGTTGGTATGGCTCAATAGGAGGGGAATAGAGCTCAGCTGCATGGCAGCTCACAGCTGGAGGCTCACCAGGAGGATGGATCTCCACCCAGAAGTGGGTTACCCCAGACTGTTCTCAGGCCTACTTCACTCTGGCAATGAGAAAAGGCTTAAGGAGTAAAGCTCAGGTAGGACTTCCATTCCTGGGCTTACCTCTCTACCCCTTTGAGCCCTTTGACCATGTTGATTGATACCATGAAAGTATTACAAATGAGAAATTCCCTACAGGCACCCAAGAGTCACCCTGCTCCCTTGCATACACAGCATTTGATCATTGTCATCAGGCAAGTCCACAACTGAAATCACATCCACATCAGGGCACTCTGGGGACCCACCAGGAAGGTGGGAGAGGCTGGCACCCCCATTTTACAGATGAATTGCTGAGACCAAAGGTAAAGCTGCCACTCAGCATGGGGCGACAATACTGCAGTGGGAACCCATGCTTCCCAAATACTTATCCAGACTTCCATCAGTCACCTCTGCCTATGATGCGTCAGTCACTGCCTGAGCAAGAGATCCTAGGAAAGGCATCCGTGCTCTGCAGAACTTTCAGAAATCCAGTGCTCCTTCCAGCGGGCTTCACCTAAGGAGATGTCAGCCTTGATAGAAGATTATACAGCCCAGGTACCCAGTTCATCCTTTGCCTTGCATGGACAGCCTGATGGGGAAGAAACCCACCAGCTAAATTTCTGTCTCCTCAAAGAATCCCTCTAGAACTCTGCCTGGCTCCTCTGTATCTCTATTTCCCTTGTTGTGAAAAAGCACCCCTGCCTCCCAACATGATCCCTCTCCTGATATGCTGGCCAGAGGACGAGGCTGAACCCAGATGGTGAGGGAGAATTAGTATTGAGCCCCACTGAGCCATGAAGGGAACTGAAGAGGTGAATTTTTACACCTGCAATTAGTCACACATGCAGACTTGTACTCACAACTCCGTGCACCTGCAAGTGGTTAATTGCTAAATAGCAAATGCAATTAGGCACTTACACATTATCTCCAGCCTGAAAGGTGCCAACACAGAGTCACTAGGAAATGCATGGTTTCATAGACACACATACTTACACACATACGTAGGGGCACACACACACACACACACACACACTACCTGATGAAGGAGGGAACACAGAACAAAGCAATGTGACCCTCAAGGCTGGAGACTGAAAGACGCTAGGCAGGGGGCCGCTATTAAAATTTTGAGAAGCTGCATAGAAGAGTAAAGGTTACCCCTAGCCTAATATCAATACACAGGACACAGTGTAAGGCTCCCGTACCAGATAAGAACTGCATGGGATGCAAGATTGTTCTTTTGATAAAGACTGAGCAATCATGAAAAACAAATTGGTCCGGTCCACGCAAGGCCAGGCTGCACTAAAAGCTGATGCTTTCAGGCCCCGCTGCCTTGTGTTGATCCCTGATGTAAACCATTATTTAACTGCACAGGACAGAGGCTAGCCATAATTGTTATAGTCACAGTTTATTTTTCTAATCTCAAAATATGGCTTTGGAAAGTAACACACAAAATCAGAGAGTGACCTTTAAAAATTCTGTTCAATGCCTCCTTTGTAGCCCTTTCCTCCTTCCTTCAGTTTCTTCGAGCTGTGATACTGAGTTGTCATATTTTTCAAAAATATTTCCTTTTCAGCAGCCGAGTGAGGAGGAATACATCTGTGTATTTAATTGTAGTCAGTTCAGACGTGGTAGACTGAAGAACCTCTTCAGCAGTAATGAGACGCGCCAAGGCACAGAACTAGGAGGCTGAGGGACAGAGCTGACGAGCAGGTTAGAAGAGCTGTGCCAACAATTTACAGAACACTTTCTGCGGGTTGTGAGCATTTGCCTGCCTTGGCACGCAGTGCCACACCACCTCGCCATCAAGACTTTCATGCTATGTTAAGGGAATCCACTCCTGTATCTCCTCCCCCTCCTTCATTCCTTTCTTCTCTTTCCTCCTTCGCTTCCCTTTATCCTTCTTCTTTCCCTCCCTCCCTCTCTGCTCCCTTCCTTCATTCATCAAAAAGAAATGGAATGATCAGAAATCACTGGAAATGAACCCAGCCTTCTAAGTGCTCATGGTACAACTACAGAGAATAATCTTTGTCTGTTTGATGAGTCTAGGTCTGTGGTTCAAGGAAAACGCTGAATGCACATTAAAGCTAAGTGTAGTATTAGCCATTGAGGAGTGAGGACTGGACTGAGAAAGCCCAAATGTGAACTGCCATTTGGCCACATGGTAGCTGTGTGACCTGGAACAAGTAATTTAAATCTCTGTGGGGCTAAATTTATTCATCTGTAAATGGCATAATATAGCCAACCACTCAGTGTAGCGTAGGTTAAATTAAACTCTTAGCAAAATGTCTGGCTTATCATAATGGCTCAATAATAATTAAATAATAGTTATTATTATCCATAACAATCAATGACATATTACCCAAGAAGGATCTATTAATACTGGCTTTCTTCATGGAAAGGCTAGTGACAGCCTGAAAAACCTGGATTCTGAACAACACTAATAACATATGGCCTTCTCCAGAGAACTTTTTCATGTCCATATGATTTCCGTGTGCTTAGCACTTAAGAGTCATACCTGGGCTCAAGACAGATGCCCACTGAACATTTGATGGGGTGGGGGTGGAGAGCGAGTGTTAGTTGGCTTTCATGTTACAGCTACAAAATACCTGACACCACATATTCAAGGAGGAGAGGTTTATTTTGGCTCCTGGTTTCAGGGGTTTAGTCCGTGCTTGGCTGCCCTCAAGCCAGGAACATCATGATGGATGGAAGTGGTGGAGCAAAGCTGCTCACTTCATGGAGATCAGGAAGCAGAGTAGACAACAGTACCAGAGAGGAAAGGGCCAGGAACCAGATGTAGTATGAGGTTATGCCTCCATGACACACCCAGATGCACCCAGAAGTGTGTTGTACTAATCTCCTGGGTGGGTCTCAAGCCTACCAAGATGACAATTCAGCTTAATAGCTATGGGAGGAAGTTTGTGTGTATGGATGTTTGCAGGCTTGGATGCATGGAATTGTGGAGAAAAGAGAAGGATATTCTAAAGTGAGGGCAAACATACTGATTTAATGAAAACATTAGGGTAGTCATGTGGTACTCAGTGTAATTTGCTATTTTTTCTAGCTGTGTTCTAGGCAAATGGTGGAACTATACTTCCTGGATATCTTATGATTGAGTGAGACCATAACTTTAGTCCTGGCTAAGAGATACTGTTATGATTTTGATCTTAAATGTCTCCCAAAGGCATATGCACTAAAGGCTTAGTTGCCACCCTCTGTTGCTATGGGGGTGTGGAACATTTAAAGGGTAGGGCTTACTTGAAGGAAGATCACTGGGGCATGCCCCTAAAGGGGATACTGCAACCCCAGTCTGGCTCCTACCTCTCTCTCTGTTTCCCAGATATCACATGGTAGCCAGCTTTCCTCCACCATGATCTTTTGCCATGATGTTTCTGCCTCACCACAGGCCCCAAAGCAATGAAGCCAACTGACCATGGACTAAAACTACCAAACCATGAGCCAAACTAAATCTAGGTGTTTTGCTTATAGTGACAGAAAGATGATGAATACAGATACAAATAGAAGTGCTATGTGTCACTTCAGAACTGGCATTTGTTAGTCTAAGACCCTCCAGAGCTCCTTCTCCTGCCAGGTGACTATAAGTAACATGGGACAGGTTCCCTGTCAACCATGATGAGCATTCAAGATGATGGGCAAGGAAAGTAAACCTATGCTATTTTAAGGTACCAGAATTTTGACAATGTTTTTTATTGTAAGACACTCTACCCCATGCTGACTTGTGCAGGTACAATGGTTTGTGAGACCTAATGGAATTCTGGTGAGAGAAGCATTGTGTGGGAAACCAGATAAGAAAGATCAGCTGGGAACACCTGTGAATACCAAAAAGAAAGTAGCTGGTCAACATATGTTTCAGGAGACACCAAAGCGTCAGTAATAGTTCGGCACAACAAGGGTGACCTGCAAGGTCTGATACCTTGCCTGTCCCATGTCATCTCCTTGATCAAGCCTTAAAGGAGGAGAATTCTTTGAGCTCAAGGATAAAGTGCTGGGCCGGTGAGATGGCTCAGCGGTGTAAGCGCCTGCCTGGCAAGTGCGAGGGCCTGAGTTTGGCTCCCAGAACCCACATACGAAAAAGGGCCGGTGATATCGCTCAGCGGCACAGGTGCCTGCTGACGCACGAGGTCCTGAGGTTGACCCCTAGTACCCATCAAAAAAAAAAAAAAAAAAAAAAGGATAAAGTGCTTTGAACTCCCAGGAATCTGTCTCTTTGGCTTCTTCCTTCCCAGAGAACTTCTCAATATTTTACTTTGAAGGATTGTGCCAGAAGAAATACCATTCCTCCAAGATGATGCAGCATTATGGCTCATAAGCAGCAGGCCAGTAATCCTCAAACCATATAACAACCTCTAGTCTGGTGCCCTTGTTCTAGCCCATTACCGAATAATCCACCTTACCTGAAAATGCACATATACTGAGTCTTAAACCCCAGTGAAGGATGGCAAGGGCCACCTCTTCTCTGAACTTGTACTGCAGAGGGTACTAAATAGAACCATCTGGAAGTCTTCTCTTCTCATCAAGGTTGAGAAATTTAGGGTACTATCAGGTCTCACTGCTAGCAAACCTTTCTAAAGATTATCTCGTTCATCCCTTCCCTATAGCATTGAACCCAGCACCGTTTATTTAGAAGAGAAAGTCTGTTATGGATTTTTTTAAAAGTGGCTACAAATTCTTAACAATTCTCCCATTAAGAGGTGGGATTATGTCCTTTTTTCCTGAATCTGGGTAGGCTTACAACTTCTCTGACCAATGAGATGTGGCAGAAATAATGATACATGAATTCTGAGACTAAGTCATAAAAGTCATGTAGCTTCTGCCTTCTCCCCTGGAACATTGTCTTTTGGAACCTTGAAGCACCACATAAGAGGTCCAGTTGCCTGGAGGCCGCCATGCTGTGGAAGAAACACAGGCCAATCGGAGAGGACACCCCTAAGTGTTCTATCCAATGGGCTCAGCTGAGTTCTGCCTTCTGACCAGCCCAGCCCAGGAGCCACACATGTGAGAAGCCTCCAAATGATTCCATCTCCTAGCCATTCAAACCTCACAGCTGAGGCCTCAGACAAAATGGAACAGAGGCACATCCTGCTGTGCTCTGTCCAATGACCCAGAGAATCTGTGAGCCTAAAAAACGTGGTTGCTATTTTTCACACAAACATTGAGGTAGTTGTTACACAACGGTAAGTAATCAAAACACAACCACACCAGTTAAGATCTCTGTGCAATGTCGTGGGGGGGAACCCAAATGACTTTTGCATTTGGGCATAAAAGTGACAGTGAAAAAAGAGTGACTTAGTGAGAGGATCACATCTGCCCTCAACCACACACTGACAAGTGGTCACTCAATCACTAGTTTCTACTTTTTTTCCTTCTATAAAACAGGAACAGTCATCATCACAGAACCTTACAAAATTATTTTTTTTTAAATATGGGAAAATGCAGCTTGCTGAGCCCTGTAAAAACCCTCATTGTTGCTGTAAATGGACTGGAAAGAAGCCCTTTCTAAAATGCTTTCTTGAAGTGAAGAATATAATCTTAAGATATTTATGGAGAATAGAGTGAGTTACACACACACACACACACACACACACACGCACACACACACACACCTTTGGTTGCCCCAGTCTGAAGACAATGGATTCCTTTGGAACAAAAATCTAAAGTTACAGGAAGAATTGAAACATATCAATCTTGTTGCCCCTTCCCCCACTTTAAACAGACTCCTTTACCAAAGTTTTAAAATTACACACAATAGCTTCCAAAGATCTAATCACTAGATTTCTTCTCCCTAAGATTCCAGGTTAAAAATAGCTTAAATACACTTCTTCTGTCAGTCAAATCACAAGGTAGACGATACTGTACTGTTCTAAATATAAGTTGAGAATATTTCTCTCCCTTAAGAAAAATTCTTTAATACCTTGATTTTCTTTCCTTGGGAACTCTGATAGGCTATGTCATGAGCTAGAAATCCTGCGTATCTGCTTGTCTTCTTGATGCCAAGACCCTGGCGCCACCCTGGAGCACTGTGAAAGAGGAAACCTAAGAAGCCTGGTTCTGAAGCCTCTGAAGCCAGATGGCAGCAATGCCACCACCTTTCTCATTACTTCGACACCACCCTCTCCTTCACTCATCTGTAATGAGTCACTCATAGTACTACCACGGTGCCTGGCACTAGGCCACCCAGGGGATGTCCTACTGTTGCTCACAGACTCTCGGACAAACACTTCCTGCACAGTGTGACAGATATCACTAAAGTCAGATACTCACAAAGCTCTGTGGACACAGTACCAAGAGCTACTAACATGCCTCCGGGGATGAAAGACAGGGAAAGCTTGGCAAGGAGGAGCCATGTGGGCAGATCTGGAGAGAGAAGGACAACCCAGGAAGAGGAAAGAATGTGTATATGACATGGAAGCAGGAAGGACCAGACTCAGTTCTGGGAACCCCTGACACTGTGTGGCCAGCAGGCAGCAATTTCAGACTTGGTAATGGGAGTGATGGGGTGATCTAAAGAAGACATTCCCATAGGCAGACAGGACCAGCTTCACCTTTGGGGTAATCCCTGGGGCAGTTGTTTGGGAGATGGTTTGAGGGGCCAGGACAGGAATCAGGGAGGTAAGAGAGGCCCCAACTGCAATGGCTTAGGGGAGGGGATCGGGAGAGAAGGGGAATGTTCAAGAGCTGTTCCACAACAGAATGAGCAGAACATGGTTACTTTGTGGCTTGGGGAGATGGGGGACTCAAAGGGGAGGAACCTTCCATGTTTGAAGCTCCACAAGCAGTTGCCTGTCTCCAGAGTGGACTGATTTGGCCAAAGACTGATGAGTGACTGTGCAGAGACAGTAGGCTTCTCCAATGTCAATCCCACTCTCTGGGGACCCTCTAAACAGGACCGATGGTGTGGGGACAAAAACAAGATGAGAGAGGTGCTAAGCCAAGGCCAAGACAGAAGAATGCTCCATTTCTATCCCTTACAAAGGCCTCAAGGTACTTTCCAACATCCTCTGGGGTCAGACTTCCACTTTTATGTCTCTAAGAAGCAATCCGGGGATCTCAAGAAGCATCTTATGGGAAGAGAAAAACCCATCCTTCCCAGGGTGAGGGTGACAGGAAGAAGAAGAAGTGAGAAGGCAAAGAGGGAGACGTGCAAGAAAAGACAGAGAATGAACCTGCTGAGTGATACCCCAACACTTTCAAAAACCACAACCAGGGCATTTCACCACCAGGATCAAAGTGGGGGTCCAAGGTGGACCCTGACCTTGGAAAAGACTGAATGTGGTTAAAACGATAGTGAGAAACTGGGGTAAAAGAGGTGGTGGGGAAGGGACAAAAGAGAGTATCCCATCCTCCGACTGGAAGAAAGTCCACTAGCAACATTCTGGCCCTTGCCATGGTTCTGAAAAGGAGAGCATAAACTTGGAGGAACCATGTATCTGAGGGAAGTCTGCCATGGCATAGGATCAGGAGGGAGCGTTAAAGGTTTATAGGATGCAGAGTCCAAGCCAAGGGGAGGCTGCGTTTCCTGCGGCTTCCCGCACCCTCCTCAGAGCACACTTCTGCTGAAAGGAGCAGACCAGAGGCCGGAGATTTTCTGAAGCATTCCCCTTTGCCTCCCAGCCCCCTGACTGCTTCAGCAACAGCTGCAGTGTCTTGTCAAGTGTGAAGCGCAAGCTGAAAGTCTACCCAAGCACCTCCTTCAGTGTAACTTGTGACTGACTTAGCAGCTTCAAGCACCTTTGCTTCTCCACTCTGATGAGCTATGAAGGAGAAAATGCAGATGAAGAAGCTACAAAGACCGGCCTACCAGTGTGAAAACATACACAAGGATGCTTCCCATTCCCCATCGCCCCTGCTTTATTGAGGTATGCTAGACAAATAAAAATTGTCAGATGGTTAATTTTGATAAATCATTTCTCCACTAGAGGCAAATGCACCCCAGGGACTACATTTCCTAGGAGAAGACACAGAGAGCCCCAGGGGTGAAAGCCACAAAACCTCCACCTCCTTGGAGGCAGGATACAAGTGCTCCAAGAGATTTAGCAAGGCTGCTGTTTTTGTTAGGACTGTTGTTTCTCTTAGGGCTTTAGTTATATAATCATGCAGGTGTTGAATGACAAGCTCTAACCCTTCCCTGGCCCCCCACAAGCACTGTTATTTTAGACTATAATTTTGCATAAAACATTGTTTATGAAAGTATGTGGGACATTCTAGAAGAAATGTCTGGGCCATGGTTGGTGTTATAGGCACATAAAGACTTCTGGAAAAGGGACTCCTAAGATGAGGTCCAACAAATTAAAGGCTAGCTAGATGAAAAGGGGAATAAGAATGTGTAAGCCAAACAAGATAAATTGCTCTGCAAAAAAGTAAGTTGGCAAGTAAGCCATAAGTTCCATCTCATCTCGGGATGGTTTCATTGTCTTTCAAGTTTCTGATGAATTGGCCCTGCCCAGTGCTGCCTTTACTGCATGGTCAGGTGCTGCCAGGCTGCAGTGCCCAGAGGAGCTACTGTATCCATCAAGTTGTCCCCTCCTCTCTGCCCTCACCCAGGAGCAAGAGTCAGAGAAGCTCTGTGACCATTCTCTCCTACTGCCTTCCTAGATCTTTGAACTCACATAGGTGAGAGATGTTCCCAGTTCATGGCTGCAGAACCCATGGATGATGGGGCTGGGAGTGCAGGTCAGACTTGGTGACATCTAAGCAACCCACCCAGAGGGCCCGCCTCTGACCATGTGTACCAGGACCTTCAGCCACTTACCATCTTATCCCTGTGCCTTATTTTCCCTTTATCCAATATCCTCATCACTTTGTTCTGTAGTTTGATTTATATATATCCAACCTCATACCCCAAAGCTACTGTGCAACCTACACGCATGCACAGGTACACACATGTGCACACACACTCTGGTAGGCAAGATGCTGCCTTTCTCCTTCTGTGCTCTCTGCACTTGCTCTTATTTTATCTCTATAAATATGCTTTTTTGTTTAAAAAAAAAAACCACAGTGCTTTACTAACTTTAATCTGTTCCATACAGCAAGGTGCAGTTCATGTGACCTGACTCCTGAGGTTATTGGGAACATTAAATAAGATCATGTAGGCCAAGCCCCCAGCATAGGACCAGGCACACAAACCAGGTGTTGGGCCAATATGTGCTCTATGCAAGAATAGGTGACATGGTCCTGGAAACTGTCTCTGACGCCCAATCAGCTGGAGCTGTGGTCTCGCCAGCAAATCCTCACTGGTTCTTTCCAAGCCAGCCCTTCACTCCTGTCTGCCTGCATGGTCTCTGCACTGTCTTTGCTCACTCTCTGCACATGCTCTTCAGCCTTAACCTCAAATCCAGGCTGGTTGTGCAGGGCTCTCTGCCACCAGACTCAGGCCTGCAAAAGGGAGGGCAGGCCAGACCCCCAGTTCATTAGATGTGGCATCTGAGGTCCCCAAGCTCTCTGAGTCTCTGGAAAAGTTTCCAACATCGACTCCCTAATTCAATAGAACAAAGTCAACAGCTTTTGAAACAGCTTTCTTCCTACATTTAAAAATAAGATCATGAAAAGTCTCCCAGAAAAATCAATGCTCGCTTTTTTAAAAGTCCAAATCAATATGATGTGTGAAAGTTCTCATTAAGAGGAGGTGGGGGAGGTCACAGAAACAAGGAGAATCAAAAGAGAAGAAGTGGAGAGAGGGGAGGAAAAAGAAAAACAGAGGGTACACATTAGTGGCCCGGGGAAGAGAGCAGAAAGAAGAAAGAAAGAAAGTTAACAAGGTGCAAAGCACAGAGCTGCTCGGCCAGGACCAAAACACTGAGAGCGGTCCCCACAAGAAAAGGGAAAGGCGCCTGGGGTCCAGAAACAACGCAGAAGTCCTGGTGCTGCTCCCCACTTTAGAAGCTGCCCAGCTGGCTTGCTCAAGGAACTGGGAGAGTAAGGGGGGCAAAGAAGATACAGGAAACAAACAGGTGACCTGCTGTGAGGCAAGTACAAAGAAAAAGTCTACTATTACATCTAGCTGATACTAGAAAAGAAAATTTTAAAAATATTTTTAAAAAAATAGGCATTTAGGTAGGCCTTGGAGGGTTAAGATTTAAAATTTGGACTTTTGGAGATGGGGGAGGGCAGCCTGCTGTGCATCAGTTGGGGATTATGACCAAATACATGCTTTTGGAGGGCCAGAAGTGCTTAGGGCACTTTACAGGCATTCAATTCTCATAACTGCCCTTCTTATGCCCATTTTACAGCTGAGGAAACCAAGGCACAGTGAAGTAATTTGCCCAAGGTCATATAGCTAGTAGGTGGTGAATACAGTCTGGCCCCAGATTTTATACTGCTAACCAAACTGTGCTGGGGTCCTGTGGTGTGTGTGTGTTTGTATGTATGTGTGTGTGTGTGTGTGTGTACTTGCACACACTCTTGAATGCTTGTCTAAAAATGTGCTCTTAATCCAAGAAGCAGCGGAGAGCTACAAGAGTTTTTGAGTCTAAGGGTGACTGGCTTAGTCTGGGATTTGGGAAGATGAATCTGGGGACATGGAATAAGCTAGGGTTTGGTTAGAGGCCACTGAACTTGGAAAAAGGAAAAAAGCAGAAGTGAGACGTCCCTCCCCTGCAAGACCAGTACAGCTCTAAATATCTCCACCTTTTTCTCCCAAGACTGTACCTCCATTTGTGTCACCAACTCCACTGGCCTTCAGGGCACCCCTCCTGCAGACATGCCCCTCTTGCTTCTCTCGTCAAACAACACTTCTCAGTGTCTCCCTAAAGGGGTGAGGCGTGCTTCCCAGCTCAGGCCCTGAAGCCTGGAGCTGCACTTTTTCCTCTGGGATCGAGCATTCCCCAAATGTTTTCCCCCAAGTTCTGTGCCAATCTCCCACCCCAGCCAAACCTACTCCTACCACCCCTGGACATTTTAATTCTGCTTAGATAATTTCTTTTTCAATGATCAAAATACAGACAAGGGAAGCTTCTGCTCAGCTCCCTGCCCAGTGCCAGGGAGCACAGTTGTCTCCTTCATAACACAGAAGCAGAAGCTTTTTCTTTTTTGGTGCTGGGTTTCAACCCAGGTCCTTGCCTATGGTAGGTACTTGTTCTACCACTGACTTACAGCCCAGCCCAGCAGGGAGCCTTTCTTCCAGGCTGGGGCAGGAGCTCACTTTAGACCCCGTGTATCCACCTTGTTCTTCACCAGCAGGATCCACCTGCTGCGTCCCATTCCTGGGGAAGCAAGGGCGCCAGTGAACACAGCCAGAGAAAACAGGTCCTTTGCTGCGCACCTGCTCTTAAAATGAGCTGCAGTCCTGGGTGTCTGGGTACCCAGATGCTCACCAGTGCCCTGAGACCATCGGGGTGCACAGCTGGGGACCTGCACAATGACACACTCTCCAACCCAGGGAAGGAAAGCAACTGCCCAGCACTCTCAGCCCAATGACGCATCAGATTCATCAATGCTCTGCATCACGCTCCAGTGATTCTGCCAATGGGTCTGGGATGTGCAGGTGTACAAGGGACCACACATTGGTCAGAGCAGCCACCTACCCAGACTCAAGGGCCAATCAAGGCTGTCTGTCACAGGCAAGGGAAGGAAGGCTATTTGACCCCCTCCACTCAAAAAAGGCTTCGAATTCACACTCAATGAAACATGCTTACAGGGCTGAAATAAGAAGTCCAGCCAAAACTTAATCCCATTATCCAACCACACTGCTTCTAATGCACCACACATGAATATATTTTATAAATCCTCCCAGTCTCCCCTCATAGCTACTGTACAGTATTGCAATTTTTGTTACAAAGCATCTATTTGTTGAATGCAAACATTTAAATCATGTGTGATTTCTGTAACCCTCTTTTGACATTACTTCTTATATCTATCATCTACCTATCTATCTATCTATCTATCTATCTATCTATCTATCTATCGATCTAATCTGTCTGCCGGTCTAATCAGAGAATGACCTGAAGACCCAGTTCTCTGTACTGCTAAGTAGCCTTGCACACAGTCCTGACTCCTAGCAAGGGTGCTCTGAAGTGGAAGGGAAAGAGGAGGAAGGCAACAGGGCAGATCTCACCCTCAGAGGAGGCCTGGGAGAGCCGTGCCCATGAAGACTGGTCCACACAAAGGAGGCAGTTTTGACTCTGCCAGTTTCTGTTTCTGATCTGTAATTAAGACTTCTGTTTAAGCTGGTTAACACTTTCTCCAAAAAAAGACAAAAGAAGACATTTCAAACAGTTATACTTGCATTTCTTTTCTGTAAATTATTACAAGTGTTAATGGGAGTCCTGGTTAAAGTATGATTTAAGAAATATAACAAGTTGAATTTCCCTCATGCTAATAGGTCTGTTAACTCCAAAGTCAGCACCTCCTCCCACTAAACTGAAACACACCTATCAAAAGGGAAAATTGGCTAACTTTGTCCATCCAGTGGTGAAAACAAGGTGGAAATAGGTGATGGTGTGAATTTGCATTTCTGGGGGAGAAACATAGACTGTGAGCCAACTGCAAACAGGCCAGGAGCTGTGGCTATTCAGAAATGATAGAAGAGCAGCACTGTTTGCTAGAACCCACTGGACCTGAAGGGCACTACTTTGGCATAGGAGTGTGGGTGGTATGGGTGTGGGCATCTCCCCTGCACTAAGGAAGGAGAAAAATTGGCAACTCTTGCACATGCTTTCCACTGGCCTGTATCAGCCAGGGCAGCCTGCCCATCCTGCTCCACGCACACCCCCGGGCTCCAAATGAACCTTCGCCCTAAAAGCAGTGTGTTCACTGTGCACCTGCAGCCTTCGAGTGTCCTGCCAGCACCATCCCCACCCATTCAACCATATGGTGGCCCCCAAGCCCCTGCTAGTAAGAAATTCCAGAGCGGACACCAGGGACACCATGCATCCACTCCATCTGCTACTGGAGAAGTGAAGCCAGAGGAACACCACCAATGCGGAAAGGCGGTTGGAACTTGGGGTCTATTCAGAATGAAACAAGGGGCTCACTTGAAGGGAACAGGAATCCACTAAGCTCCCTACCTCCACTTATTCCTTCTGCCATTTTTCTTCTGATAGCTCCATATCTTTGCACTGTTTGAGTGTCAGATTCCCTGGGCCTTGCTCTTGGTAAGTTAAGCCTCATCCCTGGCACTGAAGCACTGTTAGCCAGTCGAAAGCTTCCATCTGAACTGGCATTGCCTCCTACACAGCTTTCTCCTTGTGCCCTTGCTCCCCTGCCCACTACCTCATCTCTGAGTCACTTCTAACATCCAGAATTGAGGGCTGCTTAGAATTCGAGATATTTTTTCCCAGGGCATTAGAGCACTTTCTTTCTTTCAAGAGGTGTAAGAGTGAGAAAGGGATAAAGCTTAAATTTCAAGGAACAAATACGTTAGGACTGAGAGGGAAAATGGTTTAGTTGCTTAAATTCTTATTTGCTCCAAACAATATGGTGGGTGGGCGGGTGAGAGTGGAGCTCAGAGCTTCAGCTTTGACAAACCTGTTTTGCCTGATGAGCACATGAGGCTGAGAGTCAGGTTCACTTCCTGGAGCTGCTGCTTGCTTTGGAGCTCCACCAGCTGATCCTGCACCTTCTCCCTCTTCATCCAGGATACACCAGGTAACAAGCAGACCCCTCCCTCCAAACACAAACTCAAATATCCCTCCCTTCATGTAGCCTACATTCAAGTGAAGAGAGACAGATACACGTCATAGATGAGTAATATGTACAATGTGTTAGAGGTGACAGTGCTATGCAGAAAATACAACAGAGATGGTAAGGGAGACAGAAACTGTTGAGGGTGGTTTCCGCCACAATAGGGTGGTCCGCAGGGGGTCACTGAAAAGGAAATACTCAAGTCAAGGCCTGGAGGAGGCCTCCAGTCTCTGATGTCGGAACAACTGGACACGAGGGCAAGATGATAATAAAATGAACCTTGGCCTGAACATCATACTTTAAATAAGTTAACTCAAAATGAATTTAAACTATAAAACTTTTAGAAGATAACAAAGGGGAAAACGTTTCTGTAAGGTTAGGTGAAGAATTATTGGAAGTAACCTGGATATATTGAAAAAACTTAATTGAATAAGACCAGAATAAATGGATTAATTGGACTTCATCAAAATTTAAAATGTTTTATTTGTGAAAGACATTAAGGGAATAAAGAGATAAGTTACAGATTAAGGAAAAAAACCTTTCAAATCACATATTCAAAAAAAGGACTTGTATCCAAAAAAAGTAAGTAACTCTCAAAATTCAGCAGTGAGGAAGAAAATGATAAAATTAAAATAAGCAAAAATCTTGCACACTTCACTAAAGAATATAAGGCAAATAAACACAGGGAAGATAGTCAACATCAGTATTCACTACAGAAATGCAAATGAAAACCACCACGAGATACTACCATGCACCTAGTAGAATAGCTAGGGTAAAAATTACTGATAACACCAAGTGCTAACAAGAATGCAGAACAACTGAAATTCTTACAAGTTGCTGATAGTAATGCAAAACAATATAGCCACTCTGAAAATCAGTCTGTCAGTTAAGCATACAATTCCCAAATGACTAAGTAAACCCTCCCATGGGTATTTGCCACAGAATTAAATATGTACTTCTACATAGAAACCTATATGTGAATATTTATACCAACTCTATTTATGGTCACCAAAATTTGGAAACAATTCGAAAGATCTTCAACAAGTGAATGAATACAAACTATGCTACATCCATACAGTGAAATACTACTCAGCAATAAAAAGGCACAAACTGTAAATATACATAAAGACCTTGATGAATCTCACTGGCATTTTGCTGAGTGAAAAAAACCAATCTCAAAGGGCTGACATATTCTATCATTCCATTTAAGAAGACAATACATAGTGACGATAAACACATCATCAGTGGCCAGGGAGTGAGGGTGGGAGGAGGGGCTGACTAGAAAGAAACAGCAGATAGAGCACGTCTGTCTCGTAATTGTCATGGTGGCTACACAGTTTTATACCTGTGTTAAAATTCATAAAATTGTCTACGAAAACAAGTCAAATTTTCCCTGTAACACCTAAAAAAATTTAGAGTCATAAAATTTTTAAAAATTGATCTTAAAACAGAAATTCAATCTTGCAAAGCACACTGGACAAATACACACCTATTATGACCAGAAGGGAGGCCTCTGAGATCTCAAAAGACTCTCCTTTACAACACTGTTACAACACTGTATGTACCCGTGCTCTAGGCCTAGATTGTGTTTTCTAAGCCTTCTTAATATTTACTGAATCTTTGTAAATTTACATTATTTCCACAATCCTTATATGTTGTAACAGAAGCATCACCAAATATAGATAGAAAATTATGCTTGGCTTGTTAATAATAAAAATGTTAATATCAACATCTATTTTTGAGCCCTTGTGATGTGCCAACATCTCTGATGAGCTCTTTTCATGAAGATTCTGATAAAGTCTTCCCAGTAAACATGCACTCAGGGTCATTAGTTTCCATTTGACACAGAGTAAACCTGGAGACCAGAGAAGTCATTCTGCTATAAACATCCAGCCAGGATTAAACCATCCAGGCACTCCTGCTGCCAGCTCTGAACACTGTTCCCTCGGCAGCTCTCTTCCCCCAGCATGGACTGAGGCCCCAGTACCCAGGGCTGGGAGAGACTGCACCACACCAAGCTTCCAGGGAGCCACGTTATGTGTGTTGGTGACCTGCCCACTGTTCACCGTGAGGCTCATCTCTGAACCAGCAAATTTCCAAACAGATCCCAGCATTTCAATCTCTTTTCTCATATGTGGCCACCACCTTAAATAGCCCCAAAGGAAGAGAATGAACTAATTATGATCCTCTCTTTCCCGTTCTATCTCCTTTTCCTTTCTTCCTTCTTGGCTAGCTAGTATGCAATCTGTATTATGATAAGGCTACACTCAAGAAACCAGAAAATTATCTCATTTTTTCAGTGCACAGCACCCTTACTTCAAAATCTTTGTATACCTTCACATCAGTCCACTCACTGTGAGCTTGGAGAAAGTGCATGCCTACAGAAGCTGGGTCCCCAGGAACCCCTGCTCTCCTATGATGGCTCTCCAAATTAGCCTCCTGGGCACCTCCAGGCCACCAAGATGAAGGGAACACAGCAGAACTGCCATACAGGTCCCCAGCCCTGGTTGCGGTGGTGTCCAGATCCTTCGGTAGTTGCAAAGTGAGTCAGAGCCAGCTCCTGCGACAATCCTGGCTGCACCTTCCCCAGCCACATTCCAGCCAGCACTTCAACACTGCATCAAAAGTGAGTCTGGGTAACCTAATGACATGGGTTAAATAGGGGGAAACTGCCATGAACCAAGAATGAGATAGTGTGGAGGGGGAGGGAAGCCCTGAAAGAAGGCTTTGACTTGTCGGGGTCATTTCCCAACCTGAGCCTTACTGGCGGCTCGGCTGTTCTGGCAGAGGGGAGCCATTCCTGCCTGGGAAGATAAGCTCTGGACTGCTCACTCTCCAACAGCCAGAACAAAAATGATCAATGAAAGGATACACTTAAATATCTCCAAAATAGAGACTTTTGTTAACTAGGTGACTGTGGGAGTAAAAAAGACAAGAGGAGCTAGGGTAGGTAGGGGCCACAGTGGGAGTTCATAAGAAACTCTCTGTCACTTCCTTCTCCCCCTCCCCTTATGATGGCAGGTTAAGACAAAGCCCCTCTTTGCCATTCTGAAGAAGCTTTGTTGCTTATTTTGTCAAAATATCCCTCCCTGGCCCCTTCAGGGGCCCCTCTCTGCCCCTTTCCTTGCTGGCTCTAAAGAGCAGACTTATTTGCACGGGGGTTGGCCTCTCTGCTGTGTCCCCCCTTACTTGGATCATTCTCATTCTCTTTCTCTAATTAGCAACTGCTTTTTAAAAATTTTTTGTATCCGTGTCCAAAGACAGAGTGAGGGGAGAGTGAAAGCGAGAAAGCAAAGGTCTATGTGAAAGGAGAGAGCAGACAGCCTCTCCCTCACCCCTCTGTGTGCCAGGGCGCCTGTGTTGGCAAACAGCACACAATGTCTGTCCTTTGTGGCCCAGAAGGCAGGGCTAGCACACAATCTACAGGCAGAAAAAGAGACTGCGGGGGAAGGTCGGAAATGTCTGGACACTGGGTAAGCCAAGGCGCCAACCTACGGGATGTCCAGAGACAGCCAACTCTGGCTGCCTTCCCCAGGTGAGGAAGAAGCAGGTGTATGGATGTCCAAGTCAGTGTTCTTGGCTTTTGCACTGATGCTGTTAGCTCTCTGGATTGCAAATCATCGCCTCCAGGGCCATAAAAAGTTTGGGGCAGGAAGTAGGGTACACTGCACTGCTTGGGCTCTGTTAATTCACATTTAGGCAAGAAGGCGCAGTCAGCATGCTTTGATGAGATCCAAACAAAAAGGGTAGAAAGACCAACCCCCCAAAATAAAACGTTCCTAGATAACTGTTTACCTCGCCAGGAATAAGTGCTTGGATAAGTTAGCAGGGTAGGTGAACAGAGATACCCATGAGGAGGAATGGGGAGGAACTAAGAACAGCAAGGATGGGTCAATCACCCTAATTAGAATGTTAAATCCAATAACAAACAGCTTTGGCTCCCAGGTCTTAATTAGTAGATGGAATAAGAGATTAAAGTAACTTAAAAAAAAAAGGGAGAGTGAAAGAATTCTTTTCTATAAACAAAGAAAAATCAAGGATAGAGTAGAAGAAATTGAAGGAAACAGTGTGCTCCAGAAAAATAAATGAGAATAAAGGAGACATTCTACAAAGATGCACAGAACAAAGAAAGCCATTGCTCTTTTTAATTAAAGAAATTATCAAAAATTTGTGATTATATATTGATAATTTTGATGATAAAAATCACTCCTGTAATATTTGCAATGATTTCAATGGTAGACATTGATTTCCTATGTTTTACTATATGAAGAATTGATTTTTTAAAATTGAAATTCACATCTAGACAATTTCCTAGAGAGAAAACAAAACCAATGAGTGGAAATAGACTTCTGTTTATTAAAATTCTACCAGTGAAATGCATTTCTCTTTTCTCTCTTTTTGAATCAATTCAGGGAGAAGACAGACAAGAGAATAGAATAAATGGAGAAAATGAAAAGAAAACAGGGGAGACAAATTTGGCCAAAGATACAGAGGGAAAAGACAAACAGAGCCAGTAAGAAAAGAAAAGCTCCAAGTCACAAGGGCCTCCACATTCAGATCACTATGGGCATGTGTGACAGACCCAGAAACCAAATGGAAGCCCTGAGATCGCCTAATTCCCAGAACAAGCAAAATTTTGCCAAGTTCATGATTTGGCAGAGCTCTTGCATATTCCATACAATTTCAATGTGACGCTCTAACCATCTTGTGCAAAGAGCAGATTGTCATTTTCCACTTGAAATACACACGTTGCACTGACCTTATGTCCTCTGTCAAGCTGAGAAATTATCACCAACTTTTAGTGAGTTTCCTAATGTATGGGCTTGTGATCATTCTGTTGTTTTTGCTCTGCATGTTTGTGCACAATGTGTCACTGTATTGGACAACAGACAGACAAGGCCTCTGCCATCACTGGTGACTTCCTCCATCTGGTTCTGCTATCGTCATCTCCACAAGTGCACGCCTTGTGCCCAATTCCTGCCTGGTTTCTTCAGAGCTCTCTCTACTCAGTGGCACTGGGCTGTTTTCTTACACATTCTCCTAATGCAACGCCTCTTTGCCTCCTCAGCTCATAACCTCCTTCCACAAATTTTTTTTCAGTGTGCTCTGTTTTGTTTTCATTTAACAGATGGCACAGAGCAAGCAGCAGGGATGCAGAGATGCATCGGGTGTGGCCCCTGTGGATAAGGAGCTCAGGAGAAGAGTGGGTGTGAGCTGGGCATAACGATGTGGGTGGTGTGTGTTGTGACACTGACTACAGTTCACTCTCGGCAGGAGACACACTCCCTGTCCATCCCCAGCCAATGGAAAATTAACAGGACCATGAATCCCTGCCATAGGTCAAACTGTGATAGCTTTCCTTTCAGCACCTTAGTGAAGGCTGATACCTTAGTCCAAATAAGACACAGAAGTCACTTCCTGTCACAAATCACAAATCCGCCCCTAACTGAGCTTGGCTCTTCTTGAGAGAAGTAGAGAATAGTGGATCCTGAGTTGTACAACCTTAGGAAAATCACTCAGGTTCTCTATGCTTCAAAAACTTCAACTTAAAAATGAGGATGAAAATCACGGGATCTCTGAGCTATTGTAAGGATTGGAGAAATAATACAGCAAAAGAATTTGGTAGAGCATCTGGCATATACTATGTGCCCTACAAGTGATAGCCATGCTGTGTTAGCATTTTAGCACAAGATGGAAGCCAATCCAGAAAAGTTTCCTTCACATGCAAGTCATAACCATCCAGGATCCGGCAATGAAAAGTGTGATAACACTGAAGCGTGTGTGAGCTGCTTTCTTAACCCAGACAAACGAGGTAAATCAGCTTTTCTTTCAAACTTTAGCCATTTGCATATTATCTGTATCACTTTTTGGCATCTCTACATGCAAAGTTTTTAATTTATTATTTTTCTTTATATTGTCTCATTTTTTTAACCTGAATATTTTTACTTTAAAAAGAAAAGTGCTGAAGAAGATAGGAAGGGGAGAAAGAACAGAAGGAGGAGAGAGGGAGGGGAGAGGGAGACTGAGGCAAGTAAGAGGCAAGGAGTCCATGGATGTCTCCAGAGAGAAAGAGCCACCACACAGCTGGAAGACAAAACCCAAAAGAAATGCCTGCAGTAGTGGCAAGCAGCAGCCCAGGGTACAGACAGCACTGACTGGCAGGCGCAGGGCCTGGAGCGTCAGCAGAGTGGGAAGGTGTGTGCCCCAGCCTAGGGATAGGCATCTGGTCCAAGATGGGAGTGAGTCTGATTTGGGGCTACTAGGAAAGGAGTAAAGAGTCTTGAGAGGGTGGACTGGTGTGGAAGAAATGAAGGGAGGCTGGAGGAGTTAAGGATCGAAGACTGCTGATTTGGGAAAGCTTGCTGGAGGCACAGCACCAGGGCAAGTTGAGCCTGTAAGCCCCAGAGGTAAGCTGGAGAGTTAAAGCAAGAGCTGTAAAATGCAGGGACTGGGCCAAAGCATGAGACTTGAGAGGTACATAGGACAAAGCAGGTAATCCCACAAGGAATGCATGGGCAGGAGGGGAAAGATGGGAAAAATGAAGTATGTTTCCCACCAGACTGGGTGTTGTTGGCTTTCTTGAGACTGGACAGCAAGAATGGATATTTCCAGCATCAGGCCACTACATTTACCCTGTCCCCTCTGCAGACATTTCACCTAACTATCTGGGAAATATCAAACTAGTTATGAGGCATAGGTCAAAATGCCATGACACTAGAGATGGAAAAAGAGCACACACAGGGTACAATGCAGGGCAGAAGGAAGGGGACACAGTGAAGGAGACCATGCCATGAGGGAGCCGACAGACACACAAACACACTCAGCTTCATGCTGTATTCTACCAGAAAGCTGGAGCCTCAGCTCCTGAGTAGGGCAATTCCTGCAACTTTACGATGTTGAACACCCCAGCAAGACAAATGCAGACTGGAACTAGGGCAGGATGCCATTTTTCACCTATCAGATCAGCAAAGATAAAAATGATTGATATTTTATCATTTTGGCAAAGTATTGGGAACCGGAATTTTCGTACACTGTGGTGGAAGCAAAATTTGGTAGAAAACGCCTTTTAGGGGAAGGATAATTTGGGAATATCTATGAAAATTAAAAATTTATACACTGACTCAGCAATTTTACTTCAGAGAATTTGCTTCATTTTTAACTCTTAGAAAAGTGCTTGGCACATAGAAAGTTCTCAACAAATATTCATTGAGTACATTAATTAATGAATTTTCTCACAGATATACTCACAAGCATCCAAAGATGAATGCACAAGGATATTTGTTGCAACATTGTTCAGAAATAGCAAAAGACAGAAATCAACCTAATGTATATAAATGAAGGACCAGTTAAAGAATTTAATAAAAATGGAAGGAAATAATGAAAATCATGGGAAGGACTGAGGCAGAGCTACACATAACATAATCAAACAACTATTAATCTTCATTGTTAAGTGGGAAAGGGGCTGCAGAGAGTAGGTACACACCCTCTGTGCGGGAGGGACAAGGGTATATCTATATTCTGAATGAGCAAAAGCATAGGCCCTCTCTGGAAGGGAATATTAGAAACTGTAAGACACTGGTGAGGACCACAGTGGGGGGAAACTTACTTGTCATAAACATTACATGTTCAAAACATTTATAAATAACAATAATAGTAAATTATTGTTACTCTGGTGGAGATTTGCATAAAAGTTCTACACCAAGAAAGAAAGGCTCAGAGCTGAACCAGGCTGCTTCGGGAAACACAAGTGTTCCACCACTGGCAGTATCTAAACACATGCCATTGTGGAAAAGCAATGGAAATGTCATCTTGTGGTCCACCACCACTTATTGTCTTTGGAGCCCTTATTAGCTGTGAGGGCCTATGCATTATCTGGGTCTCTGACCAGCAGAGTCACTTGTGGCCCCAGCATCCTCTGGGCATTACAAGTTTGTTCTAAGAGTGAAGAATGCAGCAAATTGTTTAAGTAAATTTGCCGGACCTTAGAATGTAAGTATTAAGAGCCCCCATCTCTAGATGCCCACTAAGTCCCTGAAGAATGAATGACCATGAGAATCACCTGACCTACTGGACCTTAAGAGTGGAGCCCAACTGGAAGGAGGAATGGGAAGGTCAGCACTGCTGAGACCTGCAAGGAGATGACTGAAGCAGGTTTCAAGGGCCATACTCTAGTGGCTCCACTCCGACGAGGAATGTGCTGCCGCAGGAACTCCTGTGGTCATTGGGCTACTCCAGACAGAGGGCAGGCCCTCCTCCAGCCCTTTTAATAAATGAAAACCTTCTTTGGGCTGAATTTCTATCCTGGTCCCAAAAGGCTTCCTAAGACTCTCAGCAGTGCCTCATTCTCACCACCCTCTCTGGGAGCCTGCAGTGGCCCACCTGATTTCCTCCTGAGCTCACTGACCCTGTGTGCACAGGAGGGTGAGGTTAGCACACATGCAGCTTCACAGAGTCATCCTGCAGCAGGCTGGTGGTCCCCAGGAAGGCGAGATGCTCTGTCACCAAGATGGTTCCTGAAACCCACAGCGGACCCTGCCACACTCTCCTGTGCTATACCAGCTCTCCCAAAGAATTGTCTGCTCTGCATCATTAACTGACCCGTGAAACACAAATGAAGAGTACGACTGCTTGACCACGTAACTGGTACTTAGCTCAGCCCACAAGAACAGCGCAGACAGACACCTGAAGACAGAGAACTGACCCCTGGAGAAAGGCTAAGATTGCTCCTCTCTCAATGTCCCTGTCATAGTCCTGCTAGCAAAGAAAGACTTTTTCTGAGTGGCTAGCCAGCATCTAAGACACACTCCTCGTCCATCTGCAATAGCCCTGGAATGACTCTTTTGAGTCTTCCTCAGCCCAATAGTCTGAGGAAGACCTGAGACCCCAGAGCAGTAAGGCTCTGCCAACACAGTTAGCAAAAATGGCCAAAAGTAGAGAAATCTAAACTGATACTACCAGAGTTCCCAAAGGCCCAGGGCTGAAGACCTTACTATAGCCTGGATTCAGTATGATTTTTCATCTTCACACTTCATACTGAACAGCAATCCCTCTCCATGGTCAAAGAAGTTAGTGCCAATGTTTGTGCTCAGATTCTGTGGAATGGGTCTGCTCAGCTCCAGAGAGAGATGAGGACAGAAAGCAAAGTGTAAGTGCTATGGTTTGAATGCGCCCCCCCCCAAAGTTCAGGTGTTACCAACATGACAGAATGAAGAGGTGGGACCTTGAAGAGGTTATTAGTCCGTGAGGGTTCCTGCCTGGTAAATGTCCCTTATAAAAGAGACTTCAGACTGTTCCAGATAGCTTGCTCTTCTGCTTTTCTGCCATGTGAGGACACAGTGTTCCTCCACTTTGTACAACTGAACCTGCCCAAGCCTTGATCTTGGGCTTCGCAGTCTCCAGAACTACGAGATGTAAATTTTCTGTTTATAAGTTACTCGGTCTGTGGTGCTCTTTCAGCAGTTTCAGCAGCACACAGGGACGAAGACAGTAAGTCTGGTTACAGGCTTGACTGAGCTGCAATGAAGCCCCAGGGTCCATGCAGAAGTAATGCAGATTAGAGAGCCCACCCAGGCCTCACCACCTCCCCTCACCCTTTTCTATAACACAAAGCCTTAGGCTGAGAACTGGGGGTCCCTTCAAGGCACTGTTCATTGCCTGGGTGGCTTGCAAGCAGTTAACATTCAGAGGACTCGAGAGAGGATGGAACCCCCAGACGAGCTAAGAAGATACCACAGCTAACACAGAGTCCCAAGTAGATACACAGTATACAGAAATGTGCAAGTGCAGGGAGCCCAGGGGACCCCAAGACAAACAAAGGTCAACACAGACACTAGAGAGTATTTGTGAGGAGACCACTGAGAGAAGCCTGACATTTCAGAAATACCATGTTGTGTTTTAAAGACAGTTAATTTCAACAAAAACCAGTCTCAGAAACAGAGGCAGATGGCAGACTCTCCAGACTTGAGTTCTAATCCCAACTCTGACATTAACTATCTGTGGCTCTCTGCACAGGTGCCCAGAAATGTTTCCTGGTCAGGCCCCTCTATGGGCAAAGAAGGCGGTCAGAAGAGAGCCTCAACCTCACCACTCTCTCGGGCAGTTTCAGATCCTACAGGTTTTCATGGGTAGATGACTATAACATAAGTGGCACCACTGGGAACTAACTCCTGGCCTAGTGACTTTCCACTACCCACATCATAATGCATATTTATTAAGTCACACACAACGAAGCTTGAGGCAAAGTATGGACTCCACCAAGGACAGCTCTCATGCATGGAACACTGCCCTATCATTCTCAGTAGCTCTGGCACTGATTTGGGAAAGTCAGGATTGTTTGGTCAATATCAGTGGGGTCTTTCAAAGGCAGAAGGGGTAGCCCAGAGCAGATGGGGATTTGGAACCCAGAAGCCCCCCACATCTGCCATCCTCTGCCACCTCCAGAGTCCTGAATGCTGGAGTCCATGGGCATCCTTCCAGCTCCATTTGCTGTTGCTCATGCCAGTGTCACAGCCCATTACATCCAGCCAATTATATCTGATTCCTCTCTGAAGGATGCTGGGCAGAGCCACCACGGGAGCAGAGGAGGCCCAAGAGGTTTCTGAATGAAGAGGCCTATTGGGAAATCCTATTATGAAACTCATCTACAAGGCTGTGGGGTTAATGACCTTGTCCTCCTCTGCCCCTGTGTAGAGCTGGTCTCCCTGGGGCTTGAGGAAGGGCTGTCCGAGCTGCAGACTTGCTCTTACTCACCAGCTAACTGTGATGGGCCAGAGAGAGCAGCAGGGCTTCTTGGTGTCCTTGAGTGTGGCTGCCAGCACAGTGGCCTAGCTCAGGCACAGGCACACACATGCTCCCTCACACTGTCTTTCAGCACCTCAAGATAAGGAGAGACAGGAATTCCCAGAGCTGGGATCAGAAACCCTGAGAAAGATGGAAATAAGCCTTGGAAACCTCTTTTTCCAAGAGGGCTGAAATTGGACACATTTTTCACCACCTTGGAATCCTGCAGATTTTTCATCTCAACTCCCCCCAGGCTTATAAAGTGGCTCATCTCAGCTGCTCAAGTTGACAAAGGCGCTGAAACTGTTGAAAGGTTCAAAGTGTCCCTTGGGTTTCTGGGCATGAAGGAATTTACATGTAGGTAGAAAATTACCAAGGAAAAAATTTTCCACTTGGGGAGGGGGAGGAGTGAAGACACAACCATAGAAGAAAAGAAGGCCTCTGGGAAGGCGGCAGGGAAATGTCTGACCTGGGGAGAGATTCTTCCTAAGGCTGTGTCAGAGGTTGCCAGCCCGAACTCACAGCTTCAGCACACAGGTAGGAGTGCAGGAGTGCTGAACAGGGGGAAAGGAACGTCAGGACCTGCTCTGTTCTTCTGTAGGGGTGTGAAGGCCCTGCCAGCATCCAGGGTGGGGATGGTTGTAGATGACACGAGAGCCCCCAAGAAAGCCACATCCTAGGCCCTCTAGGAACATTCACGGGTGGAACATATCCAAGACCCATGGACACATTGCTCCAGCTAGGATCTGCTCCCTAGAGCAGCTATGGACACCTACATGGAATGCCGTGGCCCTAAGCTTCCAGCAGACAGTGAAGAGCCTGCCCTCGCAGGTCCCCCATGAGGACTATCGGTCCTAGCCCCCCCATCCTCCCTGCAAGTGCAGCCTCAGCTGGTGAATAGTTTAAGCTCTGCAGCACAGAGAAGGCTGGCTAAGCACCAACTCTTGGCCAGTCTGGAAAGGGAGAAGTAGGCTGCATGGGGTTCACACAGAAAAATGACTTTGCCACCAACCTCAGAAGGGAAGGGATATGGGGGGATATGGTAGAAAAACAGTTATGCTTTCTCAGTACTCCACCCTACCATGAACTTGATGTTGAGGTAGATGAGCCATTTTCCTCATAATTAATAATTTCAAAGGTCTCTAGACAAACACATGATGAAGTCAAGATCACTGATGGGGTCAACAGGTCTATGTGATTCTGCCTGATGACTCCAGCCTGTGTGTGCAGAAGCAATGAGTCAGGAATAGGACTTAGTCCACAGAGCCCTCCAGCAAGTATAGCATGTTAGCACACAACCCATAATCCCTCTGCTGCTCAGCCTCCCATCCCTCTTCTCACACCCTCCTTTCCGCTACAGGAACAGCTCCAGGCCAGTATTGCTCTTTGCTGGCTGGGCTGCCTAATTGGTCTCCAGGTGCCTCTGAACAGCCCAGCAACTGGTCACCATGAGTTTGAGAAATTCATGGGTTTAGCAGATAGAAAGTGAAAGCAAGAGAACATGGTTCCTTGTCCATTGCAATAGTCTGAATTTCCAGAAAAATAACATGTAAGCAGAAACAGAAAGGATATCATTTCTGCCGCCCTTTAGGTTCAATACATGCAAAGTCCTAGATGCAAATACGCAGAGGATGAAATGTATCAGGTTGACATAACTGCACAGAACCAACTGGAGTTCACCCACTAAGGTGTGGGGAATGTCAATTCTCAGGATCCATTGAAAGACAGCAGCCACTGGTCTCACCTGCAAGTCTTTGGCATCCACCCTTCTCCTTGCTCCTGGCCTCTTAAGGATAAGATGTACTTGGTGGCCAACCCAGACTACTGTAAAGGGCCCTGTGCCCACTAGGCAACACAGCAGGAGCACACAAAATGGGTGGAGAGCCTTCCCTCAAAGGCACACCGTGGGGACCAGCCACAAATGCACTGTCCACCCCACACCAAAGCGTGCAGAGCTCCCTCCCAAGATCTCTGTCTAGAGGGCTGGGGATACAGCTCAGCGGCATAGCACCTGCCTGGTAAGCACAAGGTCCTGAGTTCGATTCCCAGTACTAAAAAAAAGATCTCTGTCTACATATGAGGGTCCTTCTCCTCCCTGCAGAAGCCCTCTGAGTCCTGAGCAGGGAGGTCTGGTTCAGCTTTCAGAGTCCAGACATCAGTAGGGTCAAGGACATAGAATTTGGGAGATGCAACTTAAAGTGCCTTTCCAGGGCAATGAGCTCAGCCAGGCTGCAGAGCAAAAGGATCCATAATGTCCCCTGATTTGCCACTCTCTACTCTAAGAAATGCCACCAAAATATGACTGTATGTGCCTCTGAAATACCAAAGTGATGGTGTCCTGGGCTCCCCATTCTCTCCAATGAGTTTACAATAAGCAGCTAATAAAGTCAAGCTGTTTCACAATAGCTGCAGAGCAGAAACGTCCACCAAAACCCGGGAGGCAGTTGGGGCTGGGTAGGGAGAATGGAAGGAAACAACTTGGATTTACATGTTTGTCCCCACAGGCCCTCCCAGGACAACCACAGGAGGTAACTGACAAACAGCATGGACAGCAGGACCCCCCAAAAGAGAAAAGTTGCAATTAGCCCCCAAAAATGAAAGCCTATTCCCAGAGTCCCAATTAAACCAGAACCAATCAATGCCTGCTCCAGTTCCTGCCATTCTGCTCAGGAAATAATGAGAAAAATGTGAGGGCCCCAGCCAGCAAGTGTGGTATTGCAGTCCTTTGAAACCCAGAGAAATTACCCATGCCTATTTGCAAGTGTGCCTGGCAGCTGCTGCACCTGTGCCTTTAAGAACTCTGCCTGGTGCCTGGGTCCCCAATCAGACCCTGAAGAATGCCAAAGAGGGTGCCCCGCCCCACCCCCAACCAAGAGGACAAAGAGGAGCCATTGTGGGACCAGGCTAGGCTGGATGTAAAACTGTCTATGGTGATTCATCACTGGATCTGGCACTGTCTCCTCTCTGTTTCCAGGACACCCATCATGGGTACCAGAACCAAGGAATCCAATAAAGACACAAAGGCAAGACTCTGTGCCCCAGCAGGCCTCAGAAAGGCTGGACGAGGGCCCCAGCCCAGGCAATTAGCTGAGCCTATAGGATCGCAGAAGTGATGGGCATTAGCAATCCTGGGGTGGCCACTTCATTAGCAGGTGTTTGAGGAGGAAGGTAAGAGGGGATGTGAACAGGCATAGCCCAATCAGGCTTCTAGGCAGGGTGAGAGATGGTATCAAGTAAGGCAGCTGATAGCAGGTTTAGGATGGAGATGAGATTAATACAACCTCTCATCTCCAGTGGATTGGATGCAAATTTAGTGACGTGTCAGGGTCAAGGTGCTCCTTTTGAGAAGAATCAGAACCTCTGAAGATCACAAGCAAAATTTAATAATGGAAAGTAGTTTTCTCTTCCCCAAGCCTGGGTTCCCCTATGCTCATCTTCTATGGTTTAGGCAAAACCCTTCCATTCATTCCCAGAGCAGACTAAATCTGGAGCGAGTTCAGCATATTTATCGCTCCATGTTGAACATGGGCTCTCTAGGGCAGAGGAGAGCCAATGTGATCCATGATATTCTGACACCCCCAAACTGCAAAGTTTGTATTCACTTTGTCATTCAGAAGCAAAAGGTAAGACTGCACATTATATACTCCCCTTCCCATTCCAGTAGCTTCGTCTTCCAAGGCCTGCCACTGAGCCCCTGGAGAAAGAGAGCCAAGCCAGAGGGCTGTGAGTTAACGAGCTACATGGGTTCAGTACCAAGTTCAGTGCTGTGGGGGCTGGACTGAAATGAACTAAAATATTTCCCAAATTCAGTCATTTCTCAATTACCCTTGAGTGAATTGTCCAGGACAACCCAAATACTCCATGTCCCAGAGCTTGTAGTTGGATGCAGGATGCAGACGTGTGTGTGTGTGTGTTTGTGTGTGTGATAAAGACAGAGAGAATGTGTGTATGTCCCCAAACTAAATATAAATGAACAATTATTAAACTATACTTCATTGTTCAAAATTTCTCCATCACTTGCTAATCAGCATGAATACAGACAATTTGGTTGAACACAACTGGATAATCATCAGTCCTAGCATCGGAGATGGAGGTTCTCCAGAGCTTTACAATAAACCAATAGGCTCCTTCTATTCCTAGGTAATCCAGAGCTGGAGGTAGGGAAATCTTACAAATGTGGCCCTCCCCAGATGGGCAGGAGACAGAGGCCTCAGTGGGCCCAGCTTACCCTTGCAGGCCACGCTGTTCTCAGGCTCATAGCCAGGCTTGCAGGTGCAGCGCCCAATGGGCACCATCCACTCCCCATCCCCGTTGCAGTAGAGTTTGATGGGCACATCGACTTCCTCCGCATTGGGGATGCATGTGCCCCGAGCAATCACCAGAGATGTGCTCTCTGCCCCTGTCATGGTTTCTGGGAACACTGCAAAATTTTGCACAATGCTGGGACACTTTTTGAAGAAGACACGGACGGAAAGGAGAGACATACACGCTCCATAATCCTGGAAGGCGAGGTAAAACCCATTTCGAGTAAGAGGCCCAAAGCTCCTGACTTCTGTGTTGACCTTCATCAACCTTCCCCCAAAATCCACCTGGGAGAAGCTCTCGTCTGCAGCAATGGTGTCTACTTTGAGGTAGGGGGCTTCAGACCAGAAAGCTGACTTCTTGGTGGCAATGACAGAGTCAGTCTCATAGTAGTACAAGTTGAAGGTCTCCTTGCACGAGCCTGGGACATTGGGGAGGCTGCTGCAGTCTCTCACAGTGAAGCGCATCTCTGTGTAGATGCGATGGGCCCCCCGCCGGTTGATGAAGGTGGTGAGCAGCCAGTTGTTCTGGTTAGGCTCGAAGACATTGCACACCTGGTAGGTGCGGATAGTATTCAGGTTTTCATCATAGCCACTGACTTCTTCCCACTGGACCAAGCAGGCCACAGGCACACACATGTAAAAACAGAAAATAGAGAGTGAGAAGACAAAGAGAAGCAGAACAGAGAAGCATTCTGGGGTAGGAAGGAGCCTTAAGAGCTCACCAGCCCTATTGCTTGACTTGAGAAATGAACACATCTAACCCCAGCTTCATTTTAAAGATCTCCTTATAAACAGATACGACAGTTCCCTGCAGCCCATCCCCAAATACAACAGACTTAATTCTAGAAAGCATTTCCTCATCTATTCTGCCATTTTCATGCTATGACCTTGGCTTACTACATCCATGGGGACAGCCTGAAGTGATGGTAGGGACTTCCTTCCTCACTGTCACAGTCTCTGCTCTAAACAGATGCTTTGGGCATTAGAGGTACAATTACATGACACCCCCACATTGGAAATCCCTGTCTCTGAACCTAATTCCTTTACAGACAATCCTTGTTTAATATCCGAGTTCTGGTCCCGTGATTACGTCATTAAATGAATTGGTCGGTAAGCAAGGAATTGCATATAGTACGTACATTACAATATTCAGAACAAAGAGATGGTCAAAGGAAACTCCAACTCGATGACTTTGCTTTTATTTGCATAACTCTTACATGCAGTACTGTAAAGTACAACAGAACATAAAACTATAATACCATCCTGTACAGTACAATCAGCAAATATTACAGTACTGTACTGTAGAAGAAGCCACCATAAGGCTGCATTGCCACTCACGTTCCTGCATCATAAGTCTGAATGAGGGTCACAAGCCCAAACAGCGTGACTCAGTCATAAGTCCGAACAGTTGTTAATTAAGTAGGTCATTAAAATACGAATATCTGTATTTTGGTAAAACTCCTTTCTATCTCTGAAAAGCACACACATACAAAGCTTTTCAGGGTTTCTCAACAAACTTGGAGTCTCATAAACTATCGTTTTATAACATCAATCTCCTTGAGAGAGCTAGGCCATGTAAGAGAGTCCCTTAATGAAGCCAGTTAAACTCCACTGTGGGTAAATTTTGAGCAAAGACAGGATGAAGAATCATTTTGGAGGGTGTTACTTAGGGAGAAAGGAACATTTCTTAATAAGAAGGAGACAACCATGTTTCACACTGGAAAAGAGAACCCACATTTTTAGCATCCCTGTAGATTGGAAGGAGAAAACAACACATTAGATAATGCCTCTCAGTATTCTCAACAACTAGGTACTATCATCCCCAATTTACAAATGAAAAGACATGGTGCAATTCCCCCATGGTCACATGGCTATAAGAGGAGGTATACACAAGAGGAGCTAGAAACAAGTGCTTATAACAGTCTAAGAGCTTCTAGAAGATTATTCCAGTAACAGGCAATGGGAGAGGGCCTGCAAGTGCAGGAGTCAAAGGAGAGTTGCTGGGTGATTCTTTTTCCTTGTGCTGCAAGAGAAGAAGCTGAGGAAACACCTGCTCACACCCGGAAGCTCTCAGAACTCCAATCTCAAGAACTGAGAATACTCCCAGAAATAGGTTAAAGTTATATTCTGCTTGCCTACAAGAAATTAAACTTACTAAAGTGAAAAGAGAAAAGTGGGTTAAGATCCTTGACTATGTGGCAGTTGTGATGAAGGTAATCAAATCATACCCATTTCTTTAAATATTGTGCTGACTGCCTATTATTCATGATACAGAATTGAACTATATAAACTAGAATCTTCATTCAGGGAGTTAAAAGCTAATTACATGTGCATGGGAAGTGTACTTCAATTGTGTCTTGCAAGGGGTTAAGCTCCTTGTGAAGGTAGGAGGATAAATGCAAGGCTGTCCTTTGAACTTGTGACATGGCATCGGAAAAACCAGGCATAGTGGAAAGAGGAAAACGTGGGCATATGGGAAGCTGACCCTCACCTAGCCCTATGCAGGGACCTCACTCACTGCCACACTGAGACACTTCTGCTGCAGACTATCCAGGACCTGCTATCTCTCAGCACCTCTCAACCCTCCCAGAATGCCAGTTCCCTCCCCAGCCCAAAGTTCTTGGTCAGGTCCTTCCAGGATCCTTGCATCAGTTTGAGGACAAAAGGGCCATCCTGATTCACTGCCCTAGATAAAGTCTTAAGTCATCCATCAAGTTTACTCAGCACCCCATCTATCACTTGATTCCCAACCACCATTTGTGGTCCCCCAGCACCTCTCCCTGCATCATCTTTACTTTCTTTAATGTCAAAAACTTGAATGTTCCCAAACCCGCAACCCAAGGTTTCTCACTCCAAGCAAGTTCTCATACTATACCTTCTACCTGGGATACCTTCTGTTCTTTGCCTGAGTTATTCCAGCTCTGGAAAAGGTCCCAGCTCCCAGCAGCTCATGTTCCCCAGGCTGGCCTGTGTACACCACCTCAGCAGGTGCTCTGGACTTCTCTGTAACCATGCCCTGCACTGTGCACTAGACAATGGGGTGCTTCCCCCTCCCCTTGAGGGCTGCAGCACATCACCAGTGTTAAGTATCCCATCACAGCATCTGAGTGGGGTAAAAGTGTGCACATGGATGTGCCTGTTTCCAGGCTTGTGACAGGGCCACCAGCTGAGACAGCGCTCAAGCCCACAATTCATGCAGAGCATAAATTCACACTGTCAAACCTCTCACCTGGACTTTGCTTAATTTCTTACTGATTCACTTAATGTAGAGTTACCACTTTTTCTTCCTTCTTGAAAACTGTGTTATGTTCTATTGAAAGTTTTGTTCTGCTTGCCTGGTTTTTGGAAACAGAAAGCAAATATATTAGGGAGTGGGAGTCTCTGACAGTCGTTCAGATCAAGTTTTCAGAACTTCTTCCCTTTCAAGGGCTGTTTTGAAACATTTTCCTAGGTGATCTTCTGTGATTTTTGAGAGGAAGATGGCTTTCTTCTACTGTTCTGCGTTGTTTAAACACAGCAGGTCTCGCAATCCATGATTCCAAGTGGGTCTCAGCACAAATGTGGGGCCTCTTTATGAACGCACAAGTGAAGCCTGTGGCCCCATTTAGGGTGGGGCCTGATCCTGGCCAGAGTCTTTGCGCCATCCAAGACTAACGCAGCTATGGGATGGGAACAGGATAGGAAGCCCATCTGCCAGGTTCACCTTCGCGCTGAGAGCATCACCGCTAGCAGGTCTTTAAATAAACAGAATGAGGATTTCCACTCTTGTGGAGCTGGGATATTGAGAACATTCATCTTACAAAATGACACTGATTAGTATTACAAGACCCATCAGAGGTAATTGTTTCAAACATTAACCTCTCTAGGCCTCAGTTTTCTCATCTGTAAAATGAGGAATCATACTGGGTGACCTCAAGTTGTAAAATTCTACAGATCTAATTGATTCCATGACAGCTCCTAAGGGAGTGATCAAAGCAAATTAGTGGGAATATAGCTGTATATTCAAAGGGAAAGAGTAGAGAGAAATTGAAAGAAAGGAAAATAGCTCCCTATTTTTTGGGAAAAGGCCACTATGGAGTCTTACATTAATTTCTTTCCCTCTTTCATTCTCCTCCTGTCAGTTGGGCAACAGGGGTTGGAGAAATTAAGTGACCAGAGTGGGGTAGAGAAAGGATAAATGCTTTCGAGAGTAAGTAGCAATTAGAATGAGGGGTGGCCTTCAAGAAAGGGAAGATTTGGGTTAATGGAGATGAGAGTGAGGTGGCATTCCCATCAGGGACGGATAAACATTGTTATTTGTTTATGATGCTTAGACTTAGTCTCGTCACTTTATAGTTGTATCTCACTCATTCATTAATGAACAAATATTTACCAAATACCAGGTTTATAGCAGGCATTTCATTAGTCACTGGGGATACAGAGGTATGAAGCTTACAATCTAGTGAGAGCAACAGAATTTAGAAAATGATTATTAAAATAACTAAATAACTGCAATTGTGCTAAGTGCTGTGAGGGAAAATTACCAGGTGCCAAGAGAGGGTGTCTGATATGCAGAAGGGTATCAAGCTAGATCCTCCCAGCTGAGATGGGTAGAGAGAAGCAAGACTGGGAAAGTGTCTGCCAGGGGCAGAGCATCTATGCCCAGGACAGGCCATGTAGTGGGAAAAAAACTTTTGTCCTCTTGGAATGTGGGATAGAAGAGTCACACAGAAGAGTCCTGGAGGAGGTAGGAATAAGCCTGAAAGGAAGGTGGATCCAGTTGAGAATATTGAATTTCTTTAAACTTTTTTATTAGTACATGTTCGCAGTACATAATGATTACATTCATCGTGGGGATCTGGTACATGGACACGACACATCTCAATGCCTTTTTTAACCCCTTTCCCTACCTTTCCTACCCTCTCTCTTTATCTCTTGGCCTCCTTCCCTTTTGCAAAAGTTCTGTCACCCTGTTTCCTGTTGTCTATCCTTTGTTGTGCTCTTTAATTTATTTATACTTTGGGTTTCTGAGAATTTTGAATTTCAACCGAAGTGTATAGAAGCCATCAATAAATTTTCGGGAGGAAAAACATAGAAGTTGAGAACTGAGTTTTAAAAAGGAAGTGAGATGCAGTGTAGAGACCAGACTGGGCAGCTTGAGTTTGCTGGTGGGAAAACCGGAGGTCATTACTGTCATCTAGGCTAGAAGTGATAGTGCGTTGGACCAAACTCATGGAAACAGAAAAGAAATTTTGGGAGAGAATCTCCAGACTCTTACTGAGTCTATGGGGGAAACACAGACCCAAGGGGCCACGTGTTCCCTGAGCACTCTTTCTTGAATCAATTCTGCGAGATTCCCCTTCCAGATCATTGGGAAAGCTGGTTCCACACCTCTCCCCTTCTCCTTCCTTCAAACAGGGGGATTTTGCACTTTTGGATAGTCTAACCATGGATGTCCAATTTCCTCTTTGGAACCAAATTTGTTTTACCCCAGCCTGTCCTGGCTCCAGTCCCTTCCATGTCTTCTCACTGCCCAGGCTAAATCCATTTTCCTGAAGGTTTCTGTTCAGTGACCCCTTCTCAGCTTCCTCATCCGGGCATTTGACACATTCTCTCTTGTGGTCTTTTCTATAGTTATCTCCTCCCATTAAAACAACAGCAAAACACCACTGTTTGCTTATCAGATTGGCAATAAATTAAAAAGATAAAACGACAAGTCTTAGAAAGTACAGAAAAAGTAATTGCTGCCCAAGCTTTTGGCGAAAGTATAAACTCATGCTTTTTTAGTAGTAATGCAGAAACCTCCCTCAGCATTTAAAATGTTGGCCTAAACTCAAATCAGTGGGAAAAAGGTGAATCATTTTAAAAATTGTTGTGATACGTGGGTAACCATCTGAAAAAGCATAACTCATCCATCCCTCATACCTTACAGATTAATTCCCAGTGAATCAAAGATTTAAACATTAAAAATGAAGCCATAAAAATACAAAGAAACCAAAGAGACAGTTTCTGTATACTAATTCTTACACAAAACTCAGAAGCCATAAATTGATAAATTCAGCTTCATCAATTTTCTACATTTAAAAAAAAATGAACATGACATAAACAGTATAAACAGAGTCAAAAGAAAACATCTAGGGGGGCAGTGATATGGCAGGCATAAGCGCCTGCCTGGCAAGCGCGATGTCCTGAGTTCAACTCCCGGTACCCACATAAAAAAAAAAGAAAAAGAAAACAGGTAGGTATAAGGGCCCACACAGCTCTCTCCAAAAGCTGAGGCAGGAGGATTTCAAATTTGAGGCCAGTCTTAATTTAGTGAGACCACCTCAAAATAAAAATTTTAAAAAGGGCTGTGGATATAGTTCAGTGGTGGAATGTTTAGCTAGCATACAGATACCCTGGATTCTAGCCCCAGTGCCACAGAAAGAAAAGAAAAGAAAAGAAAAGAAAAGAAAAGAAAAGAAAAGAAAAGAAAAGAAAAGAAAAGAAAAGAAAAAGAGGAGGGGAGGAGAGGGGAGGGGAGGGAAGGGAAAGGAAAGGAAAGGAAAAAGGAGTGGAGGAGGGGAGGGGCGGGGAGGGGAGGGGAAGAAGAAAGGGAAAGGGAAGGGAAAAAGGAAAGGGAAAAGAGGGGAGGGGAAGGGAAGAAGGGAGGGAGGAAGGAAGGAAAGGGAAAGAAAGAGAAAGAAAGAAAGAAAGAAAGAAAGAAAGAAAGAAAGAAAGAAAGAAAGAAAGAAAAAGAAAAAGAGAGAGAGAAAGAAAGAAAGGCGATAAAAACTATTTGCAACTTATAACAAACAAAATGTTACACATTAGTAATAAAATAGAAAAATAGGCAAGGATATCAACAAACTGTTCACTGAGAAAAAGATACAGCTCTTAAATATATGGGAAGATGTCAAATGTCACTCACTATTACAAAAATGATAATTAGCTATGTTTTGACACCTTTCTTCATCAGTGAACAATAGTTTGATAAGACCATGTAGAAGAGCCCATGGGAGATAAGAATTCTGATAGCCAAATTAAGGCCAAATTGGTACAACTTCTATACAAATTTTAGTTTCCCTTCTCAAAATTACAGTTGCACACACCCTTTGACTCAGCAATTCCACTCAGAGGAGAATCCCTCAGAGAGCTTCATGGAGTTGAAATTAGGTATGCACGAAGTTATTAACTATAGCCACCGCCACTTAGCTATACACACAGCAGAGCTTTATTGATACCCAGGGAATCTGGAGGTGGCTGGACCACAAAGATTCAGGAGCCTGTGCACGGTGAAGTGGCCTTCTCAAAATCTACCCCAAGGGGAACCTCTGAGAGCTTTGCACAGTCACGGCAGAAAGAAAAACCATTCATTGAGATTGAAATTCTCACCAAACTGTGGGATAGAGAGCTTAGAGTCTAGACTAATTTTACTAAAAGAACATAAGATCTGGGACATTGTCATATATCTTTATTTGTGAGTAAGCTTTCTATCCAATACAGGCCAATTTGACTGTAGAGCTCATGGAGCTCTTAACTGGACTCTGTAAAAAGGCATCAAGACCTTCGTTTTTATATGAATTGGTAGATGAATGTATAAACAAAATATGATGTGCCCACACAGTGGAATATTATTGAAACTAAAAAAGATGAAGTATTGATACATACTTCAATATGGATGAACCTCTAAAATATTATGCTAAGTGAAGGAAGCTATGTGTCTCAAAAAATCTCAGATTGTATGATTTCATATGTGTGAAATGTTCAAAAGAGGCAGATCTACAGACAGAAAGGCATGTTAGTATTTAGCTGGGCCTGGGAATGAGGAGTCACTGCAAATGGATATGAAGAATCTAGGTTTGTTTTTTTGTTGTTGTTTTGTTTTGTTTTTTGGGGTGCTAGAAATTGAACTCAGCTTTTCACTGAGCTCACGGTCCTGGTTCTATTTTGCTTTTGTTTTGTTTTGTTTTGTTTTGTTTTGTTTTGTTTTGTTTTTTGAGACAGAGCCTCACTAAATTGCTAAATTGCCCACACTGTGCTCCTCCTACTTCAGCCCACCAGAGTGGTGGGATGCACCACTGTGCGCCCCTGATGAGTCTTTTTATGCGGGGTTCAGAGATATATTTTGAAAAGGGACTGTAATAATGATTATAAACTTTGTAAACTTACTAAAATAATTGAATTATTTTCTTAAAGTGAGTACATTTATGGCATGTAAATAATATGCCAATACAGCTTTTAACACAACAACAAAAAGACACTGTTACCTGGTCCAACCTATACCTCAACACTCCAACAGCACTGTCTCAGTTTTCATTATCCACAAACAGCACGCCATGGCAACACCATGCCCTTCCTCCTCCGACGCCCTGGACCAAGAATGCCCCTCTCACCACTTTCTCTCTATAAACCAAGTGCCAAGTGTTCATTTAAGCAAATGAATCCCTTGTGGTCGAACACATGCTGACCAAACTGAGACAAAGAGAGGGGACGGGTGGCCAAGTAAGCATCCCTCCACTGAGACTGAGGGCCTTGGGAGTATCTGGAAAGTGACCCAAAGACAGGATTGGAATTGTGAGCCAGGACCCCATCCTAAGACTACTTCATTTTCCAACCTGGAGCTCAGTCAGGTAGTCATGAGGCCAAAATGTCCTCTGAGTCCAGCACACCAAATTCACCACAGTTGGTCATTTCTTTCAGAACAATATTCCTCTTGTCTGGCCTCTCTCTTACATTCCCATGGCAACTCACTACACAAGGACCAGCATCATAGTACCTCATGTCTGGACTAACACCCAGGCTTGTTTTTCAGTCAGAAGTTAGTAACAACAGCTAAGGCAAGAGATGTCAAAGACCCAGGTCAGCACCATCTCCTCTCACACTAAATACCAAGACCATGCCCATTCTGCACCTTGATGGTACTAATGCTGACTGACCCTAATGCCCTTCTCTTACTCCACTCTTTTCCCCTCTGAGCTTCTTCAAGACACAGAGCCAAAGCATAGCCACGCCCTTTTGTTGACAAATATGCAAACTGAGGCCCAGCAACATTCAATAGCTGGCCTGAAGTCAGATGGTTAATTCTTGGCAAGGCCAAGTTCTCTTTTCTGCTTTCTCCTCCAAAGAGATGGGTCTTACTTCTTCCATGAGAGTCCATGACGACTTCCCCAGCTTATGTGCAGTTCCTATTTTTCTGAGTGCTTCAAGCATGATTGAGTTTATTTCACACAATTTAGCATTTGATAACACACTGTTTTGAACTATTCCCTAATTGCTTCATATATGCAATTCTGGTTTCTGCTACAAGGCTGTGAGCTCCTTGAGGACAGGGAATTATGTTTTGACTAATATATTAGTTCATTTCACCAGCAAAATCATTCCACTCATTTAGCTTCACAACACTGGCCCTATGCAATAGCATTTTATCCAGCAACATCTGTGACCAGGGTAATGCACAAGTTTCTCGGGGATCTCTCCATTTTCATCTCACTTTTTGTCCTGGATGATCTCATCCACACACAAGGCTTCAACCACCATGGAAGACATCACGAAAATGATCCCTTCCCAGTGCCCAGACTTGTATGTCCTGAGGCCTGCTGGAACTCTTCTGACAAACACCTGGAATTACCACCTTGCTTTCTGTAGACCTCTGAATGAAGATGGTATCTCAGCTACGCAACCCTTCATGCCAGATGCCTAGGAAACCCTTTGGACTCTGCTTTCTCCCTTCTCTTACTTTTTGTTTCCCATGTCCTATCTCCTCCATGACTTCTATCCAGCCCTCCCTTCCCCACACATTTTCCCATTGACTATTCTCTTCTCTCCCAGTCCTTCTCATTAACTTCCCTGCTCCTAAGAACTTTCTAAACTATGAAGCCATCTCCCCCATGGGTCTGCTCCTAAAGGGCTAGGATAGTGTTGCATACCTCCCCATAGTCCCAGTGCCTAACCCTCAAAAAAAAAAAAAAAAAAAAAAAAAGGAAGATTGAAACACTGTCCCTGCTCTTTTCCTTCTCTGCCTCCTCAGCCTCCTCAGCTCCTGGTCCTTCACGGAGGACTTAGTTCAGGAGCCACCAGGTAAACCTGTCCCTGGGAAAAGAAGAAACAAATCAGCCTTGCTCAACCTCACGGAGTATAAACAGCCTTTAAAAGGTCCCTATTATGGATGGAAGTAGACCAGGAGGGATCCCTGATGTAAACATAATAAAGGAAACAATGATATCTATTAGGTAAAATTTGTTTAGGCTTTCAGATCAGGACTCTGATATATAAGAAAGACACCTCTAGGTCCTTTCAAGTTCTAGGTTTCTTAGACTTGCTTATTAGAAGACAGAGCTTGCAAATCTTATGCTCTAGAGTGGTTCAGAGTGCCTGTTGATATTTGGACACTGAATACTGACTAAGCTGATTATGTACTTCTCCGTGTGTGTGTGTGTGTGTGTGTGTGTGTGTGTGCACGCGAGTGTGTGTATAAAGCATGCCACCAAAACTCATTTATCTGTATGAAGTACCCCCCCTTCAAAGCCATTGTCATCAGTTCTACCTAACAGTCCCTCTAAACTGCCTTTTAGAACATCCTCAAATAACTCAAGGATGGATTTGAATCAGAAATAGTCATCTGTAGGAAAATGGAAGTACCTTGAGATCATAATGATAAGTGAAATAAATCAGACACACAAGTTTACATATCACGTGTTTTCTCTTATATGAGAAACCCAAAGTGTAAATAAATTAAAGAGCAAAATAAAAGACAGATATTAGGAAACAGGGAGACAGATCTTTCACACATAGGAAGGGGATCAAGACACGGAGGCAGAGGGGAGATGGGAGGGGAAGGGGACATAAAAAGAATTAAGATGTGTTTTATGTACATGTACCAACTCCCAGAATGAATGTAATCATTATGTACTGTAAAAATGTGAAGAAACAAAAGAAATAGGCAAAGATCATTCTGCAGCCAATTTTGATGAATAAGATGGATGAAGAAGCTAAGAAATAATATTTATTGGTCAAAAACAAAAAGCTCATATAGCATGAATCAAGATTGAGGCTGATTCCCCCTGTGCCTTTGAGATAGTTCCAAGCACAAGCCCAGAGTTCTGGAAAGACTTTCAATAGCCACCCCCTCCCTGGACAGCTGCAACATCCCACCTCTCCCATGATGCCCCACGGCCAGGACTATGTTGCTGCACAATAAGCTCCACAACAAACTTGTCTGCCAGGCCTGGCTGGGAAGGTCCACCTCCCCTATCCATCTATTTAAAGTGAGGACAGAAATTATTGAAACAGACTTTTCAGCCTGTTAGTCTAAAAAGATCCCAGCTTCTCTGATGTTTCAAGCCTAGCTCACTCATTTTTTAAATAAGGAGTTGACACTATCCACTACATTCCCAAGCAGTGTTCTAGGTGTTGGTGGTACAGCAGTAAGAGTCAAAGTCTCCACCCTTACAGACTTTATAAACTAACGGAGGGAATCAAAAGGTGAACAAACAAATAAATGAATAATATGAAATCATATAGCATTAAATACTATTAGGGAACAGGTAAGAAGAGAGAGAATGGCAGCAGGTAGTGGTCTGTTTGGGGAAGGCCTTCCCCTAAACAGAGATCAGAATGACATACTAGCCAGACTGGAGGAAAGAGGCACATTCCAGGCAGAGGGAACAAGAACTAACTCCCCAGAGCAGCAGCACTCCCCTCATGTTGCTGAGAAAGCCAGGAGACTAATGTGGCTACAAGAGCAAAGAATGAGGAAAGGTGGAAGCAGATTAGGCTGGAGAGGTGACTGGAGACAGGTGGATCTCACCTCTGCCAGCTAAACTTCTGTGGCCATAGATGACTTTCTGAGCTTCAGTTTCCTCATCCGCAAGTACTGTTTACCTTGCTGGGTGTGGTGGGTCTGAAAGATCATGGAAGTAACTCATCTAGCTCTAGCTCTGTGCCTGCAGCTAAGTAGCATTCACTGAGTACCAATTACTACCATTACTATTACAATCACCTCATTATTACTGCCTTAACTCAGGATCCATCTCCAGCTGAGTCATTAGGGTGTGGAAATAATGTCCATCTTAGATAAATAATACTTCCCTGTGGTCAGCAGAATGCAAGGACTAAAAGGCCAAACTCCTTCTCCTTACCGACCCAGAAGGAGAGCCAGCAGCCCTCTTCCCTGCCCCTTTGGGGTTCTCCCTGGCTTCCTCTGGGCCTACATTAGCATGGATACTCTTTCAGGAAATTCCTGGACCACTGTCAGCCACTAGCTCAGACCACAGGAACCAAAACTGGTCACAGCTTACAGGCTTTGGGCCCATTCTGCAGTTTGCATTTGGGCATAAACTGCTATTGGGGAAAGCTGCTATTTCACGAACAGTTGCTGCCACCATGCCCTGGGGGACCCTAAAGGAACTTTGCTGGCTTTGTCCAATCAGAGGAGATGGCTGCCCCTCAGAACAAGAAGCCCCTTGGAGCCCAGGCAGCACTCAGCTTTACAGAGGCTACAGGAAGCCAAAAATACTGTGGGGCTGGGCTGGGCTGGAGCCACCACCACAAAGCCTAGCCAATCAGCTTGGACTCCAAGGACGAAGTTCCAATGTAGACAGTATACTAAGCCTGAAAGAGCTCATATATTAGACAAGCTAGAGGGCTAATTAAAATGTAAAATGTGGTCCATGGGGCATAAACTTCTACAAGCCCAGAGGGATCTATCATTTAGTACACCACCCAACCAAGGCAGAATTTACTCAATGGTTCCCCTGAGGGCTTGAGCACCAGCTCACCTCCCAATATGCTTAATTTTGCCTCCCAGATGTGCGGGGCTGGTAGGACACAAATGGACCCCCACTGGTTTCCATCATCATGTGGTATGCTAAGGAGAAGGGTGCCTGACATGAGGTGGGACATTGATTCTGCAAACCCAGCACCTAGAAAGAGCTTCCGTATTGCACTGGCCCCAAACCGTGAATTCCCTGAACTACAGATTGGTAACAAAGACACATTCCTTAGGATCAGAATATGGAAAATATATGTACAGTGATTTCCTGAGCAGTCTCTAAGACCACAAAGCTCCAAAAAACCCACTGGAAACTTTGATGGTGGGGAACTGCAGGAAATCTGTATGGAAGTGGAGGAGAGGGCCTCAGGCAAGCACACCTCATCTTGAAAGGACTCATTTGTTCTTTCAAACAGGGCTGCAGCGCTGCCTGACCTAGAAACCAGAGCACGCAAGACTGGTACATGAGTTGAGTTAACGGCTCTGGACTCAGCCAGATCCAGCCATGTGACCATGGGTAAGTTTTTAAACCTCACAGTGCCTCGGCTTCTTTGCTACAACACAGGAAAACTAATGATTCTACTCCATGAAGTGGTTGTGAGGACTAAACTTGATTTAAGCCTGTGAGGTACTTAAACCCAAGTCAGAGCCCCTAGGGAGTCAGTGAGCATGGATCCCCAGCCCTAGAGAGACACCTGCGTAAACTCTCTCAGAGCACAGGTCAGTCAGTTTTCCTTGAAGGTCTAGGCTTTCTCTCCACAATCTGTATGATCTGTAATACTGCTTCCTGACTGGTTGTCTGCCCTGTGCTTCTGTCCTCATGCATGCATGAACACATGTGTGTTCATGAGTGTGATGGGCATGTGTGTGTAACTGGGGTGCTGGCCATGGCCTTCCCTCCAGCATGCCCACCCTGTGAATGCCATATGAGCACAGCTCAGTTCTGCCCACTGTGAGCCAGAGGGAGCTCGCCTCAGCGCTCAGAGGCCCCACCTCTCTCAGAACCACACTACTGGAAGGCGAGCTGGCCTGAGATCCAGATGGCATACTTCTCCTTGCAGACTGACACATCTCACACCAAGGGCTCTGCCAGCACACCAGGAAAAACACTGCAGGCTTGTGTCTTGGGAGCGGAGCATCTGGTCCATGCCACCCAGGTCACTGTAACCTCCACCAGGCAGCAGCGTTGCGTACCAGTACCAGGGCCTGCCTGGAGTGGGGTCCTCAGCCACTATGACAGCTGCTGCTGCTGTTGACACTGCAACAGTGACAAATTCATCCTTCTGACAAGATCCCTTTAAATAATTCACAGGGAGCTGAGGATTAAGACACTGTTTCCCTCTGTCTCTGTTGAGATTTAAAATACCTCCAGCTGGGGTATTTAAAGAGAGTATAATGGGCTGGCCCTCTTGGGTCTCCCCTCCCCCCTTTCCTCCTCTTTCCCATTTCCCAAACCCATCCCCCACCCCATCAGCCATCCCTATAACAAGAAGGTCCAGAAAACAAGAAAGAAAAAAAAAAAAAAAAAAAAAGCAGGGAACCAGTGCTTGGCTGGTCACTATGGCAACGGTGGCAGGGTATTCAGTTGCCATTATCCCAGTGCCTCACACATGTGATTATCTTAAGCTGTCGATTGAATGTGGTTCTCACTGCTGCCCAACATGGCCTTGTTGAACAAGGCAGGGGCGGGAGCTGCCGGCCCCAGGCCCCAGCTGCCTCATTCGACTAGGCTCAGACTTGGCCTTTACTGATGGAAGAGCAGAGAGCTACCCCCGGAGAGACTGGTGGCATTTCTTTCCCTTAGAGGGATTTCTGCTCAAAATGCATAGCAGAGGCCATCCTGAAGCTGAGCCACCACAGTGGGTTGCAGTCTGGGGAGATGGGCTTCTCATTCCATGATCTGAATGCACATGGGCCATGCTGGCTGGGGCCATCTGGAGTTGTTCTGGAGATACGAGTAACAGCCAGGGAGGAGGAGGGGCTGGGCTTTCTGGGAGGAGCTCTTGGCTTCAATCCCATTCTTGGGATAGAGGAAATTCTGTCTCACTGTGCAAGAACACCAAATCTGGGAAAAGGATGCTCTTCTGTCCTGTCCAACCTAATTGGATGGGAATGTGGCTGCCATATAAAACCCACTTTATGGGACTGTTTTTCCTGAGACTGTAGCTATCGGAACTTGGTCCTAGGAAGCTATACAGGACTCTGGCCTCCACTGAGAAGAATTATCTTATTCTTTTGCACAAACCTGCACTTGGCTGCAGGTCATGCCTGGGCTAAGGTTCCCAAATCTACAAACACTTCTCGAATGACAAAAATCACTCATCAACCCCATCCCCAACTAGACACATTCCAGTTTTTCCAATGTCTTTTTTGAAATTCAGCTCCCAAATGAGGTCCATGGTTTCAAATATGTTCAGGCCAGCACCACCAACAGTGGTCCACTATCTTCACTTATGGCTCACACCTGGCCTATTCTGAGCACCTTAAGATCAATCTGGCTCTCCCTGTACCTACACCCTGTGCATCATCCCTGACTTTTGTTGCATAGTCAATTGTTTGTACCTAAATGCAAACAGAAACCATTGTCACTGGCCATGTTGGCTGGAAAGCTGAGCTCTCGAGACATCAGCAAAATAAGTCTGAATCTTAACTCCAACATCTTTCATGTTGGCTGTCCCTTGTGACACTGAAACATTGGTTGGACATGCCTGTCTCCATGAGGAAAAAAACGATGAGTGGGGCAGTGTGCGTGAACATGTGGATGCACCATTCTGGGACTCCCACCTCAAACAGAGAAGGGGCTTGTTCAGCAGAACTGACACTGATGACACTGGGTAAAACAAAGCAGCCACTGGGGCCGCCTCACAACTCCCCTTCCCAGAAGTCCTCACTTCCTCAATATTTGCCAAGTCCTGGGGTGGGAGCTGGCCCATCTGGGCTCCTCCATCACTGCCTAGACCCAGCCATCTATAATACCCCCCTCTGGATTTCTGGCCAGGGCTCACCGGCTCTGGTGGTGAGGGTAGGGGTGTAGGTGTTGGGGGTTGCTTCTACACCATGATCCATCTGGGCTTGCTCCTTGGACCCCAAACCCATATATTACAAATCACTTGCTTCCCCTCCCCCTGCGGAAGTTGCTTTAAAAAATTATTCATTGGGTGCTTGCCGCATGTACTGCTTGCCGACCCATGGCTCGCCAACTTACCACTTCCCTTTGTACAATATTGGGAAACCTTTGTGCCTCCTTGTTATCCACCTGTCTTCTGGTTTCTCAAAAATCTACAACTCTGAGATTCCATCAGTGACAAGACTAAGTGTTTTGGTCAGATAAGTCTGGGATTTGTCTTACTGAGACCCTACTGGTCCCCTGACTTTGGAGGTTAACAGCACGGAGATTCAGCAACCACTCTGAAAAATGGGAGAAATGCCACACAACATTAGGGTGCTGAGAAAAGTCAATAAGCTAATGCAATAATGCCCAAGCCTGGTACACAGTCAGTACTTAACTAATGGTGACTACTGGTAGTAGTTATTAGTAATAATAACATTGCTGTTAATAACGAGGTGCACCTGCTGATGTTCATGCAAGAAACACAACCTAACAGAAATGCTGGGGTGTTGATCTTGTATCTCCAGGGCCCTCCTTCAATCAGTTCCCAATCTCACCCCATGCAAGTTAAGTCTCTCGAACAAGAGTCAGTTATACTGCTGGTATCAGGGCAAATGGCATTGTGCTGAGCTTTATAGTTTACAAAAAGATAAACACAATTTAAACCTCTCAGTCACTCTGTACATAAGCACTTGTATTACCCATGTTATTGAGGCAGAATGTGGGGTCAGAGAGGTTAAAGAAAGTAGCAAAAAAATGGAAATAAAGCCCGACATCAACTTTCAAATCCTGGGCTTGCTCCTTCATGAATATATAGTGGGATTTAGGACAAATTATTCTAACACTTTTGGCTGTAAGTGGAAGTAAAGCCAAAAGCATCGTTGGAGGGCTTCCTTGTTTCCAGAGTGGCTACACTCTTTCTTCCTGGGGCCAGGCTTATGTCCTCATGCTTCTCACAATGACACTGATCTTCTTTTCCTGTTTCTTCTGTGCGTCTTCTCTAGACCCCATAAATCTTCTCGCCTTCCTTCCTTCTAATGCTTTATCTATCCCAGCAGAACCATATTCATTCCCTTCACCTGGGTCACAAATCTGAGGAGCTGTGAACTCCAGCTGGAAGGGCGGAGCCAGCTCTGCTCCATCCGGGTGCCAGTCAGGAGCCCTGCTCCCTTCTGCTGCCCTGAGAGCTGCTAGCCTTTCAACTTGAGAAGAGCTGTCATCAGCAGTTGGTCCTCAGTCTCCAATACCAGTTGAAGAAAATTTCCAGGGTTGGGACAAGGACCATGTTGAGGGCCTGCCTTCCTGGGGAAGGTTTTAGAGAAGAGGAAAGCACTTGTCTGTCTGAATAAACAAGGGCTAATGCTGTCAAGGTGCAGGTAAAGGAAGTCTGGCCTAGGAAGAGGATGCCACTCCTTCAACCTGTCTGCCCCTCTCCTTGGGTGGGAATGTGGCTACTGTGAGTGACCTACCTCAGGACCCACGTTCAAGGAGAGGGAGGTGGGGCTGGGTGGCATCTGAAGTTTGTAGACAGAAGTGTCTCCTGATCACCTGATGAATGAGTCTTTGAGTTATTTGTGAAAACAAGAAAATAAATATGGCTAACACTAAGGTTCTAGTGAACCACCACCATTCCCCACTCCTGAAGTTCTTAATCCAGAGAACTAGGGAAGACACCTCTCTCAGCCTCTCTCTCTCCTACCCCTGACAGACACACACACACACACACACACAGACACAGTCGTGCCCAAAGCATTTCTGCAATCAGTGTAACAATTAATATCCTCCATGACAACGGTCATCTGTGCCATTCTCTCTGCCTCCCCATTTAACACATACACAGCCCAAATCATCTAAAAGCTCTGTGAGGGAGCAACTACAAAGGATGAAGTGGGCCTTGCTACAGATCTGGCCCAACTCTCCTCGTATGGGGACCCCTCCAGTGCCCACTACCCTGCCCCATGGTGGCCATGCCTCTTCCTAGAGAGAAGGTCTGAATCTCATGGACCCCTTTGCCTTCATTCTGGAGAAGGCCCTGCCTCTTGGCTCTTGTCCCCGCTCCCATGCCTTTGTCTATCACTGTCTCTGTCAGTGAGGTGATTTTAAACTTTCATTCCTAAAAGACGCATATTATATAAAAAATGTTTTAAGTGCCTCAGGGTGTTTTGCTCCTCATTGCTTCATAAAAGTGACATTAATAGCCAGGGAAGAGCTCTGCTGAGTGCAATTACAGAGGATGTTTCAGGTATGAAAGCTGTTTTGAGCCTGCTAATGTTTCCTAATTACAGGCCTTTTGGTAGAGAAAGAAAAAGATAAAGAGTGGGTGGGAAGTTGAGGGTGGGGAGCTCTGACTTATCTCAGTGGTTTACCTGGAGAGAAAAGGGGAGAAGAAGGGAGGAGGGAGGGACAGGAGGTCAGAGGCCAGCAGCAGGGAGGTGGGCCTCTTTCAGCTAACAAAGTGGTACTAATTCCTGGATAGCAGCTCAGGAAAAGGATACACTCGCTCATGGCAAGTACCGGGAGGGAAAAGAAAAAGAAACCTTTTACAGACTAAGCCTGAATCCAAGGATTCCACAGCAACTCAGCCTGGGAGTTCCTTCCAGAATCTGCCTCCCAAGACACTGTAGAGGTGGCATGTCACTGGGAAAGACAGTGGAGCACAGTCATCCCAAGAGGGCCAGCCTACAGGTCACTTTTGAGCCATATGACCTTGGCCCATTGACCAGCTGCTCCATGCCTTAGTTTCCTCCTTTGTAATATAGGGCTTAATGAGGATTAATGTATATCTGGCTATAAATCACTTTGGCCCATCCTTTGGTGTTAGACACATCCCCACTGCCACCTCTTCGTCTTTCTGGTAGCTATGTCCTCATTTCCTCTGGGGAATTACAACCTCCTGACCTTCAGTCCCTGGGCTTCCAATGGGATCTGCATAGCACAGGGTGGACACAGACCTCAGCGTGGGCTGTTAAGCACCGTGTACTTTCTCGCTACAGAGTTTGGTTCAAGTTGGGCACAGGATTCCAACCAAGCCATTCAGGCCCATTCAGAGCTAATCCTAGGCTTCTGCCTGAGGGGCCAGAAGGAGGTATTTGTTCTTCCTCAGAAGGGGAAGGAAAGGGGCAAAGGGATAGAGTGGCTGCAGTCATCTTATTACCAAGAAGAGCACCAGTATGGAACCAGCACTGTGGGAGAAGAGAGAGGAGAAAGGGGTAGGAAGAGAGAGGGAAAAGAAAAGAGGGGAAAGAAAGGTGAAATGGGTGAGACAGACTGATCCTAAGGATCTGGACCACCCATACACGAGGCCGTATCAGCCCCTGGACCATCCAGTTCCATGAGCCAAGATATTTCTTCAAAACTGAATTGTGCTTTGCAAGGGAGCCTGGAAGATCTGATGGGGATTAGAAGGCAGCCAGGGCCCACCAAAGAGCCCTAACTGATGCAAAGTACAGGATAAGAATGGCTTCCAGCAATCAGCCACCAAGGTCCGATGCAGTGGCACCAGACTAAGTACAACCCACCCCACCCCTCTCTGCCCTCTTTCCCCTAGCATATCCCAAAATTCATTGAGAAATTCCATTCACAAAAACCATTTGCCCACAGCTAAATTTCTTTTGGATCTCCCTAATGTAGCCCAGACCCTTCTGTCTTAATTAGCATGACAGAAACATCAAAGGAAGAAAAGAGAAAATCTAGCCCACCAAAGTGTTAGCAATTCGCTAGCATTTCCTAAGTATGTATCAAGGAAAACTTCCTACTGACGGTGTCTCACATGTGACCCAGTTACTCCACTGAGCAGAGGAGGAAACCAGGGCAGAACATGTGTAGATAACAGGCCCCAGATCACCAGCCAGGAGAAGCAGAGGCAAAATGCAAGTCGGTTGACTTGATGCCAAGGCCTGGGGCCTTACCTGGCGCTCCCTAAAGTTCTCACCCATCAGCCCAAATAAATTTTAATTGATTTTTGCTTGGCCTAGAGCCAACAAGGCATTATGACAATAGATTTCGCCCTGAGTTCCCTTAGCTGATTCCCATGAGGGGGGCAGCTGGCAAGGGAGCCTGGAAGATCTGATGGGGATTAGAAGGCAGCCAAGGCCCATCAAGTAGCCCCAACAGTCCCCAGGTAGACCAGCAGGTAGCGCTGCATCTGAAGAACTGAGTATGCCCACACTTATGGGTGTACATCCCGTGAGGGAGGTAGTACCAGACATGGACACCCAAGTAAGTTCTGCTCGCTTCACAGTGGCCCACTATACAAGCTCAGTCCTTAGTCCACAAATCCTCCATCCCTGAAAACACGTCCAGTACTCTGGGATCTGCCTTGAGAGGCTTCAAGAAGGAGTGCTCATTTCATTTCATCTATCCACCCAGTATTACCTCCCACACATATACCTATAAACATAAACACGCACACATATGTAAATACATATGTGGACACAGACCTACACACATGTACCTATACACATATATGCACAGAAATATAGAAATATACATCCACACACATATATACATATGTATATATATATATACAGATATAGAGATACACGCATATATAAACATATATACACAAATATATGCACACACATATATAAACATATATATATACATATATATATATACATTATATATATATTATATATATATATATTGCATATACATGTGCATGGAGTGAACACATAAACCCAGTCCACTCATCCTGAAGGCATATGGAGCTCAGCTCTAGATACTTTTCCATAGAGGAAACTCTACCAAGTTCCGCTTTCCCTAGGGAAGACAGACAAGGGTTACAGTGCTCAACTGCATGTGTCACAGGCTGTGAAGGCGGGTCCCAGGGGCAGCATGGACGGAGGTGGAGTCTGCAAGCCTGCGGAGCACTCTCTGAAGATAAGAACTCATGTGGATGTTCACACATAGGCCACACGTTGCACAGACACAGGAACTTACACACAGTGAGGCCATCAGTGCCCAGGTGCTCAGAGCGGGTGACTCCTAGCCCAGCTCTTTGAAAATAAAACAAAAAGAACTCTGGGATTTCCAATAAGCAAACCAAATAGGCCTGGTAACCAGAGGGACCTGCACTTGCTTTTGACAACCAACTGGCATTGAGAGGCCTACAGCAAACACTTTATTGAGTCACAATAAACCTAATCTGAGCATCTCCTCCCTTCAGGGCCCTGGGCTGAAGAGACAGAGAAGTATCACGAATAATCTGCTCCTAACTCATTTATTCAGGTAACAGACACTGGAACCTGTGCTAGGCACCAGGGACACAGAGATAAAACTTGGTCACCCTCTGGCCAGTGCAAGAGACTGTATCTGCCTTGCAGAGTGATGGGCTGTCTGTGAGAAGACTGCTGGGCGCTTTGAGCCTGAGGGAAAGGGCACCTACCCCAGCATGGTGAGAAGAATAGCAGGGTCCCAGAGGGGATGAGAACAGAGCTAACGCCTGTGGACAGTGCTAGGGAGAAGGGCAGGAATGGAGCAGGCCAGGCAGCGTCTAGAAACTGGGGCAGAGTGTGGAAAGAGCCATGCACCCATAAAGGCTGCCACTTACAGAGCGCTGCCGTGATTCTCCACAGTGCTCTGCTCTCCACTGCCAAGAGGTCGTGAAGGGCAGTCCGAGAAGGAGTCACCAAGAGCCTCAGTGAAGGTCCTCGGAACAACGTTTAGTGGGAGCTCAGCCCCTCCCTGGCAATTGTTACCTTACATATGTATTTGGTACCTTCTCCCTCTACTCACCAGGTAGCCTTTGATTTAGATTAAACCCAAAGGCCTTAAATTGAACGGAGGATGCTTAATTATAAAGCAGCATTTTGCGTTTCGGTATAAATATGTTCAGGTTTTGACACGTGGCATATTGGTCAGCTTTCCAGTAATAAAACTGAGAGTGATTTGTGGGCTATATGTGGGTGAGTAACCCAACCTCTTCCCTTCCCATGTCAGGCAGTCCTCAAGTACAACAGTGAAGGTACCCAGTTGGCTCCGTAAAAGGAAAAGTCCTTTCCTTTGGCCTCTCTCTGTGGAGCCCGTGACACAGGCTGAGCGCTGTGGACAAGGTCCATTGCAATGGCAGCTGGGTTCCCAGTGGCACCGTGATGTCTCCTCTGAGCAGGGCAAACCCAGGTCCCCCAGGCTCCAATCTGCCTTGTCCATCTAAAGCATATGCTCATGGCCTCCTGACTGCACAATCAGAGGCTGAGATCCATCAACACATCAGTCCACAGGAGGTCATGCGCTCCTCAAGACTGTTTTCTCTTTGTAGCCACAGGTCTGGCCAGGTTTATCAACACTGAAGAAAGGAACCAAGAATGTCTCTCTAAGGCAAGCTCCAGGTGAAATAGAGCTCAGCCCTTCTGAACTCCAGCTGCCCCCTCATGCCCTCTCCCTCTTTGCAGCACCGCAGATCTCTGATCTGCCCTGGGGCTACCAGCCTGAGTGCCCCCATTCCTGTACAGCCATGGCCCAAGTTGCCTAGGGCAGCTCTCTGGAAGAACTATGTCCAGAGATGTCCTACAGCCCCACACTAGAGAGGAGCTCGGCTCTGAGACTCCTGGTGCTGCCTCTCTGTGCATGGGCAATGGGCTCCCTGCTCTACTGCTGCTCTGGGGAGGCTCACAGTGGGATTGAAGGATGATGGTCTGACACTTACCCCGGAGGCAGGGTTGGCTGTCCAGCCCAGCTCTGCAGTAGCCGTCCTGGTGTCCATTAATGTTTCTGCAAATCAAAAAGAAAAGAACTCATGAGTCAGAAGGATTTCTAGACAATGGCCCTTGTGTTCATGAAGCTACTCATGAAAGTAAATGTCAGTGCTGGAAGAATCTTGGGTATCTTCCAGCCAGGCTGCTAATTTCACCACAAACCTCAAGTGTCCCACAGTGAATCCAGTGCTTTCTCCCCAGTGACTCCAACCAGTCTGTGCAGGATGGAGGCATCTGCCACCTACCACTCTATCCCTGAGAGCCAACTCCTTCCTGAATCACTCCACCCAGGGGTTCAGCCATGGCCATCCAGACCAGTAGCCACATTTAACTCCTTCCTTGGCTTCCTGGGGCCATTCTGATGGCCCTCCTTCATGTCACCCCCTCAGGCATTCATGCTGACACCCCTGGGTAGCTTCCCATCTACTCCCTGACCACTCCCCCAGAACTCAGTTTTCCCACAGGTCCCTTGGCCCCTACCTCCTTCCCCAAGGCTCTGCAAGGGACTCACAAAGCATGAACAAGGCTGTGCCACAAACCCAAATGCAGGCCCCAAACCACAGCAGCCTGCTCTCCCCAGGACTGCATGGTAAGGGTGGATGCAGCTTGTTCACACTTCTTGTGTCCCTACATTAATATGTGCACATCAGGCAGGTCATTTCTCTACCAATTTGATAAGGTAGCCTTCACAGTAAAAGTTTCTCCTGAGGGTGTGATTTAGTGCGCTGGTTTTGTAGGCTCTGCTGGACTTGGTTCCAGTTACTGGTAGGTGCCATGGTGTAGTCACCATATAACTTCTCCAGCTATAATCCCAGTCCTCCATGTCTCACAGGGACCCATCTTTGCCTCGTAAGTTCCAGTGCTCTTCCTCAGCCATTCTCTGTTGTTTTGATCTTTGTGGAACAGGCAAGTGCTGGGCACCTTTGTTCAGCCATCTAGGAATCTCCCAAGGGTTCTTTCATAGATTCTGGATACAAGTTCCTGTCTGGATACACACTCTCCAGATATATACTTTCCCCACTCTGTGGCTTGTCTTTTCATTTTCTTAACAACATCTTTCAAAAAGCAAAAGTTTTAACTTTTGACCAAATCATATTTATTAATTTTTTTCTTTTTATGGCTTACTGCTATATCTGAGAATTCTACCTCACCCAAGCTTGCAAAAATTTTTCTCCTACTATTTTACAATTCATTTTCAGTTAATTTTTTTGTATAAAGTGGAAGGTAGGGATCACTGTACTTTCTTTTTTAATGTGAATATTCCATTGTTCAGATGAAAAGCATCTTTTGTTTTGTTTTGTTTTCCTAATAGGCAACATCTCATTATATTACCAGGCTGGCTTTGAACTCTTGGGTGATTTTCCTGCCTCAGCCTCCAAAGTAGCTGGGACTACAGGCATGTGAAAGTGTGCCAGCAAAGGGGCATCTTTGAGAAATACGCACAGTGGTGCCATAAATGGTGGAGGAGAGACCTTACCTGGATTCACCAGGGTATGTATCAAAGGAAAAGCACAGAGCACCCTAGCTGCGTAGGTGCTGAACAAATGGAGAAGGGTATAACATAAATGATGTGCTGTTTTGATTTTTTTTCCTGTGTCCCCCCCTGCTTGAGGAAGAGATGTGAATACAGAAGGCAGAGTTACAAAATCTTGGGCCCATTAGGAGACAGAAGGACCCCTGGCGTAAAACAAAGATTTAGGAGAAGCCACCCTCTGGGCAAGGCTGAGAGAATGAAAATAGAAGGGACAATGAGGAGCTGTGCTGAGGAAAGAGGCTCCCTGCACTCTCACTGCCAAGTGCTCAGCCTTGGGAGCTGCCTGCCCTGGAGGAGTACAGGGAGCCTGCCAGGACCCACAGCCTTGGACACTAGCTCCCAGCTCGGTGAAGGAACAGCGCATGCCCCATCAGCTGATGGAGCATAGGGAGCCTGGGACCCGAGCAGGACTTATGCAGGGGACCCATGACCACCCAGCAGGATATGCATGCACTATAAGCAAGGGTCAGGGAGGGTAGAGGGTAGGTGTCTCCATGGGCACCTGGGGGGATGGAAGCCAAGAAGCCCACCGAGTGCCTCCCCCCACAACCTGACACTCTGCATCCTGCCTGTAACCCAGCCGGTGTTGGTGTTTCTGCCCCTCTGGGGAAATGGGGCCTCAAACTGAAAGTTACTGTAAGTAGAGAAAGCTGCATTTTCTTGCCAGGTTCAAGTTGGCCTAAGAGTCATCCCCGGGATATGTGAAGGGACACAGCACTGGCACAGGCTCATTGAGTTTGTTTTCGCTCCACTCCGACAGCTGGGGAGGCCGGTCCTTGCATGGAGCAACCCGCCCTTTCCCCTCAGCTCCACTTCACAGCACTAGTAATGATTGTAATGACACACCAGATTTACATAATTCACTTCTCAGAAGACACTCCATGAGGCTCTGTAGAAACTCATCTCCATAATTATTAAAATGTCTCTGCCAGGTGGGTCTGAAGTAGGGGCAAATACATCTATGTGGCAGAGTTGGGAACTGAGGCAGAGAGGTGCAGAGCTTTCTGTAATGTCACACAGCTTCCCACCCTGATGCTGACAGCCTCAAATCTCAGCATAAGGCCCATCTGGCACATCGGGGCTTCCAGGGGATTCTGTTACAACTCTGGGGTCAGGGGAGGTATGAGAGCCCTTGCTTATACAGCCAAGAAGTCACAAAATCCCCCAGAATAAGGCATCTTCCACCCAACCAGGGGATCTTGTTGAAGGAGCAGTGAGCAGGCCAGGGATGCTGGCAGTGAAGGAAACAGACTCCAGAATCAAAAATAAAAAGCAAGTCCCAAATCTTACAAGGACTCATGTGTTCTGTTAACTTCAGAAATACAATCTCAGGCTCCATAATAATCATCATAGCCTACTCTACACCTGCAATAGAATTTGTTTATAAATAATGTTTTCCATGCAGTCTATTGGGCAGAAGTTGCAGCAGAATCCATTTCTTTCCATCCTGTCCACCGTGGAGAGAGAAAACCACAAAACTGTAAACCATCCACTCGATATGATTAAGGGTGGCTTCTTTTCTGGCACCGAAAGCTCCTGATGATGGCATTACACTCTGGTGGGGGCTGAATAAAAGTGATTTGAGGAGGTTTACATGTCCCTGGAGAGGAAGAGAGCACTCATTTGCATTTATAAAGCATATTGAGTGTTCTGGCAGAAAGTTATGGTGGAAGCACAATTAAATATTTACCAGCACTTCTGCTCTCAGACAGTGGCATGGGGACCAGACCAGCTGGAAGGGCATGTGTTCCTGTCAGATCCAAAGATGCCTTCAGGGGACACAGCTCTGGGACCTGTACCCATTGCCTGGGCTCTGCCCTTTGGGAACACTCGCAGCCCAAGGAGGGAAAGCTGAAGTATGTACAGGCAGAGAGAGCAGGGGTGTGGGCACACAGGCCCAGGGTCCACCTCCACCACTTTGCAAAGATGTGACCTTGTTCATGTCCTGCAACCTCCTCCCACCTCTCTGTCTGTCTGTCTCTGCCTCCTCATCCGTAGAATGGGGCTGATGCCAGCTAGTATGCAGGATTACAGGGCAAGGGGGGGCTTAGTGAGATAAACCACTGCAACACATGTTGCATTACTGTTATGTATAATGATTCGATCAGTCCAAGCTTCAATTTCTTTATCCATGTGTTATGGCTTGTATCTAGATGTCCCAACAAAGCCTCAAGCAGACATAGGTGGGGCTTTTCAGAGGTGTCTGGATCAAGGGTGTGTGATGCTGGGATTAAGGGTGTGTGATTACTAAATTAGTACATTGATTGGTGTAGCACAGTTCTGAGTGTGGCTAATGGGAAGACCCACCCTGGGTGTGGGTGGCACCACCCAAAAGGGCAGGTAGCCTGGATGAAATATAAAGGCAGACTTGCTTCCTGCTGCTGCTGCTGCTTTGCTACTTCTCTGCTTTACTGCCTTCTGCCTGCCATGAACTGCTTCTCCTCTGTGATGCCCCTCTGCCATGGCACCTTACCTTGGAGCCAGCTGACTATGAACTGAAATCTCTACGAAGTGTGAGCTGAAATAAACCTTTCCTCCTTGAACTTTAGGTTTTGGGTATTTTGTCTCAGCAATGAGAAAGGTAACTAAGACACCATGAAAAGAATCTGACAGCATGGTATCTATAAGAATCCAACTCACAGCTGTAATTCTAGCACTCTGGGACGTGGAGGCAGGAGAACTACATAGTTTGAGCCCAGCCTGGGCAATTTAGTGACTTAGCAAGACCCTGTCTCAAAATAGAAGTTGAAAAAGCTGGGTAGGTAGCTCAGTGCAAAGACCCTGGGTTCAACCCCCAGTACAAAACAAAATAAAACACACAATTCTAATGATATTAGATATCGAATCTGCCTTCTTCCTCACACTGTTCAATAGGTGAAGGGAGTAATACCTGTTGAAGCTATAGCAATGAATAAAAATTAGTCTCTACCTCAGAGGAATCCATGCTTAGTCAAGGGAGGGAAAAGAAGCAAAGTTACTCCCGGCATTTCATTCTGCTCAAGTCCCTGATAAGGTGACTGGAACCTCAAAGGACTGGACAAAGTTCCTCTGTATGCGGGGAATAAGTTGACCTGTCTCCATATGGCAGAAATGCGGTCCTCTGAATAGAGGTGGGCAGCAGTGGAGAAGAAAGAATGGAATACCTCCCTTGTCACTTGGGACAGGGATGGGAGAGTCCAAGGGCAACAAGGGGAGTTGCAGAGGTGGACTGAAGGGAATGAAGCAAAAGCCATCCCAAACAGACCGGAGGATGAGAAAGACAGTGAGCAAGTGGGGAGACAGAAGTGGTCTATGGTAAGAGCCAGCTTGACTGGCACGAACTCCACAAGGACCTGATACATGAGGAATGCGGCAGAGGGTGCTCTGCAGAGGCTCCAACAGGGAAACTCTCATAGTGCACCCACCTACCAGTGGGGCCACACCTAGGGGTCCAGGTGCTGGGACCAGGTCTGCACTTACCAGGAGGAAGAAGAGGCAGCTGCTGCCTGGCTCCACAGGCATTTTTTCTATGTGTTGGGACCGGCACCTTCAGATGCATTGACATTTTGGGAAAAATCAGATTCCCATCATAGCATGAGACGGATCAATAAACCCTCTTCATACACCTTGGCCATTCTTCCTCATTCTTTTTAGAGAGATGTTGATTAGGCATTCAGCTGACTTACGATGACCTTCTATTGTAATAACAATGTACAACAGCACGGACAGACAGATGGATAGTGGCTCCAGGCCTCTCTTGAGCAGCATCTCCTGTGTATTCGACAAAGGAAGTCCACAGCCCTTCCAAGCAGGAAAGAACAGTGCCACCATGCAGTCATCTCCTTAGGTTGTCCTCAGGGCCTGGAGGACTCCTGAAGCCCGGGAGCCGCACCATGGAGTAGTCAAGATCTAGGCTCCTACTGTGTACATGCAAGAAGCTGAGAGTCAGTCCCATTACAGACACGGTGTAAGGCAGCCCACCTCCCCCTCCACCTTCCCAGGGGTCCACGGAAGGAGGCTGTAAAATGATAGCTAGAAAGAAGTTTTAGAACCCATGGAACAAAGGTTTTTTGAGTAGCACCCATGGGAGGCGACACTGTGCAGGCTCCAGAGATACAGAGAGAGAGGCAGGCAGGCCTGCACTCACGGAACATTCAGACAAGCAGGAAACAGAAGCCAAATAGCCACACAAACAAATCTGCAATTATAGCCTCAGTGAAGGGCAGGAAGGTGGGACCACAGGGACACTTGTGAGCACCAGATAAGATGGTAAGTGTATGGGGCCTGGCAGTAGGCAGCTGGCACTTCCTCCTTCCTTCCCCAGTCCTTAGCTATTGAAAGCACAGGGACCCCACCACTACCCAACACACACACACACACACACACACCTGCCCTAAGGCTGAGCCCATACTGGCAGGAATAGGCTATACATTACATGAACCTCAGTCCCCAATCCAAAGTGTTCTGGGCCCCAAGAGAAGCAAAGCTAAGCCCTCTGCCTTTTGCCAGAGTCTCTGTACTGCCCAGACCTTGGCAAGCCAGCCTGTTGCCACAGAACTGCCAGATGTGCCCATCTAGCTGTCAGGTGGACTTGCTATCCCCTCAATCCTCAGTCCCAACAAAAGGGCCCAAGCACCAAAGGTATCTAAGCTCCAACTTCATGACACACCCAGTTCTCCTGCTGCCAGCACAGGCTGGCCTCCGGGTGACTCATCCCTGCCCCTCTGACCTGGCCTCAAGGAGCCTGCCTGGACCCAGGAGAGGAAAGGCTTTATCTGCGCTCAGTTTCAGGATGGGGCTGTTTCTCTGAGGTCTGTGAAGTACGCGAGCCAGGCTGAGGGACCGTGTTCCGACACGACCAGGGCCTAGGCCTAGCACAGCTAAAAAGGCTGATGGAAGAAACCTGTCCAACCCTGTCTCCCATGTGTCCATCCCTGTCTAAATCCTCTCCCAACATCAGTTCCCTTCTCCTCTTCCTGTTCCTCTTCCTGCTTTCTTCTTCTCTTCCTCTTCACACTGACCTCCTTCCAAACTCTCCTGTCGCCCTTCCTAGATGCCCAGTGTGACACCTCAGAGACATTTAGTTTTGATTTCTCCCTTTCCCTTTGTCTTTTATCAAATCATTCACCAAACACAACTGCTTCTTTCTTTGCAGGATCTTTTCCAGCTGTGTGCTCCTCTCGATATCCATCGACCTCAGTGCAGCCCTTCGTGCTTGCATTTTGGGACCACAGTGATAAGCTTTTCACTGGTGTCCCACCCAGAAGCCCCATTTGAGCCATTTTCTATGCAGCTGCCAACCTCATCTGCTGCCGTCGATGTGAATAGTTCAGTGTTTGGAGAAGTAGTGCGGGCGCGCTAAGAAAAACCTTATGGTAGCTTAAGTCCTCTGACCACCCAGTAACTTCACTCTCAATTTGTCCAAAGGAAATAATAAGGAAAAGGAAAAACCAAAAATCCCTATGTCCTGAAGATATTTATTACACGATTATCTAGAAAAAGTCGCACTACCTAGCTTATCCCTCGGGGAAGGAAGAGGTGCAGGATTGCTCATTCACACAAGTGGGGTGTTAGGGTGACAGGGATGTGGAATGTGAGCCCTAAAACACAAAGCAGAGACAGAGCTGTGTGCACCCACAGAGGCAACTGGAGACGGAGTTTCAATTCAGTAACACAGTAAAGCAAGGATAACGACTAGAATGGAAGACACAACCTCTGCTGGGAAGCTACACCCCCATTTACAGATGAGCTTCCTTGTTGTTATTACATTGTTTTACAAGGCTTGAATTCAGAAATAAAAATGGAATCTATCTTCTAAAACACTGCTTTCATCGCATCTCACTTCCCTACTTCAGGATGCTCGAAGTTGCCCCAGTGACTCGAGAATATACCACAAACATCTGGCCTTCAAGGACCTTCTGCTCCAGACTCCTCTTCCACATGGGTCTTCAATTCCACAGAGGAAACCGTTCCTCCCAGCTCTCCATTTCTCTCATGTTGTTCCCCCTGCTGGAATTTCCTCCTTCTTTCCACCTACTGAAATCTTGGATTTCATACTTAGCCCTACCTCTATACAGGTCTTCCTTCCTCTGAATAGCTTTAACTTCCCAAATGGTTGCTGTTAGTTATGGGTTTTGTACAGTCTGAGTGCCTCAAGAGGGCAGAGCTATGACTTTTGTCCCACAGAGCTTGGTCAGATGCCTCCTATAACATAAATGGTCGATAAACCCTGGAGACCTGGGTTCAACTCCCTGCTCTACAACAGATGAAGATTCAAGTCCGGTCTGAGTGTCAAAGCCCTCATCTGGAAGAAGGCAGAGGCTTTCCCTCCTGCATCTGCGTCAGCCAACAGGGCCATGCCTAGAAAGACGCTGTATGTTTTCGTAAGAGCTCTCATCTGACTAACACTTATTTACTGTCTTTGCCAAGTGTAAAGTACTAGGCGAATGGAAGCTATTATTATATACATCTCCACTGATGGATGGGTGGTGATGGCCAGTGAGGAAAAGAAACAATGCTAAGTAAACTGAATGAGCCAACCCAACCCATCTGCTGAATGACTGACTGATTGAATGAGTCTGAACAGGCATTTAAATTATAAATACAAACTGTGAAATTTGCTCTTTTAAAGGATGTACAGATCAGCACAGTCCTCCCACCACACCCTTCTCCTTCTGTTTCCTTCATGTTCCAAGGTGCAATTAATTATGGTAAATAGAAGGGAGCTTAGATGGGTCACAGCACAGAAGTGTGCCTGAAGGGATTGGCACAGGCTCCAGATTTGGCCTTGGTTGACACATGAGGCACAGCTCATGAACAAGTGGGAAGCCCAGAGGCCCAGTTCTGATTTCCTTCCCTCCAAAGGCTCTTCCAAGCCAGCTTCCCAAGGGAGCAGACTGAGCATGGACATGGGAAAGGTCTGTTCAGTGTGGGGAGCTGCAAAAGGCTGGGAATAAGCCTGGGAAGGGCTGTGTTCTCTGCCTAGCCTGGCCCTTGGTGTGGCACGTGGCTTGTGAGGGTCTCTTCTGGCATCCAGATCTCAATGTGGTATCTGAACAACAGCAAGAAACTAAAGGGTGTCTTGGGACCCAGGACGACCCTTTGCTTCTTGAGTCCCACGGTGACTCAACAGTCTGCGCACCTGTATCTTGTACTCTGCACAAGTTTTTCATTAACAAAATATGGATCTGACTGTATGAGGAATAGCAGTTTCCTAGAAATGCTGTAACCAAGTACCACGATCTGGTTGGCCTAAAACAACAGAAATGTATTGTCTCACCTTCTGAAGGAAAGAAGTCCAAAATTAAGATGTTGAGAGGGCCATATTTCCTCTGAAACCTGTAAGGGAGACTCTTTTTTGTTTTGTTTTATTTTTCCAACCTTCTGGTGGTTTGCCAGTGATCTTTTGGTATTCCTTGGTTTGCAGCTGCACAACTCCAATCCGCCTTCATCATCACATAGCGTTTGCTCCAGGTGGCTCTGTCTATACAGCATGGCCATTTTACAAGGCCACTAGTCACACTGGATTAGAAGTAGATGCTATTCTAGTATAACTTCATCTTAACTAATAGCTGCAATAACCCTGCTTCCAAGTAAGATCACACTGTGAGGTACTGAGGGCTAGGAGCTCAACATACCTTTTGTGGGGAGGGGACACAATTCAGCTCAAAACAAGAGTTAGGATGTTCAGAAACATGGCTGTTGGCTTTCTTCTAACAATACTTGGGCCCTGTACTGGGAGCTTGAACATTCAGACACAAAGACAGAGAGGTGCATGTATCTCCAACACAGCCACCTTGCCTTCTTTACATTTAGAATGGGTGGCTCCTTCAAAGCCACCCTTCTAGCAAGAGGGAGCAGTCTCCATTTGTTCCTCCAGACCCACTTACCACCTTTCTCCACCCTGCTCTGTCCTGGAAGGTAGACCTTTGTAGACTGCATCCACTGGCGTGGACTACATCCACTGGGTATTGTGGGTGGCAGGCAGAGTGTACTCTACCAGCTCCTTTTTCTACGCTTCAGAGAAAGGTGGCCTTCTTCAACAGCTGCAGCCCTAGCTTGCTTCTGGTAATGTGCCCCCCTACCCTTGTCCTTCAAACTGAAGGATGGTAAAAGCTTGGCATTGTTGCTAGTCCCCAGATGCCGTCATCTTTAATGCCATTCTTTAACTCATGCAAACCTTTGTCAACAGTCCCTTAATTAATCTCTCCCCTAATCACCTCTTTTAACTATGCTATCTGTTTCTGCCAAGCCCCTGATGATAGCTGGGGCTTAAACAAGCAGCACCCATATCTCTGGTAGCCCTCCTTCCTCTGAGTCCTGCAGCGCTCCACACAAGGGGGCAGCCATATGCCAGTATGGCCATATTCAGACCATGCCGGACTTGGAAAACACAGACCTCAGCTCTACCACTGTCCTGTTGTATCACCTTGAGCAAATTACTCAGACCCTGCAGGTCCATGTTCAGCCACCCATTAAATGAGGATAATAATGTCCACTTCACAAGGCACTGGAGGAGAATCAGTGAAATATATTCACCAAGCACCCCTTGCAGCCTCTGACAAGTGGTAGTTGATCTGCAAAGGGCAGTCATTGTGATGTTTCCACCGGTGTTCCAGGTTCTCCAGTGGGGAGTAGACTCCCATGGTACCCCAGGAGACCGAGCTGAGTCACCAACCTACACGCTCTCCACCAAGCCTGGCTCCAAACCAACTCTCCTCAGTTAACTAAGCAACTGTGCTCACCCCTCCAGTCACACTTTACTCCTCAGTCACCCACCCAACCACAGACATACATGGGTGTTTGGTGCTGCCTTCGCCTCCCCCATACACTCTGTCTGCAGGGGAGTCTGGGATGGGCCACTGCCTCAGCAAGACCTTTTGCTGCTGGCTGCTCACTGATTTAGGGGCAATGGGGCTGGAGAGGTTCCTCTCCTGTCTACTGTCTATAGTGTGTCAACAGAGAATGTTTCCTCTTGGTGGGGGAGGGCAAGAATTTAAGAATCTTTCCTTGCATTCTTGAGGAGGGGATAAGAAGCAAGCTCAGTTATCCCTCTGAGTTTTCCCAAGGGGTCAAAGTCAGGAATGGTGCTTCAGAACAAAGGCAGTCTAGCATGGGTCTTGCTGTTCTCCCAGGTAACACGCTTCCAATCTTCCTGATGCACTGGGCTCGGCAGCATCATTCTTTACAGGGGACAAATCTCAATACAGTGCTTTCACTTGATATGGGACAGGGTAGGGGGTGGGCTCAGTGCAAGGCCGTGCCCTCAGGAAACTGTTTTCATGAAAGGCGGGCACCCAGGTGCACGTCCCTTATTACACCTCCCATGCCCCAGCACTGCCTCACCTCATCCTTCAAGCTCCCCACCACTGAAGGTGGCTTGGGTCTCCCTACCTGGGCCTCCCAACCCTTAGCACAACTTCCCATCTCCACATGGTTCATTGATGGAGGAGGGGTCCTGTAGATGTAATGATTGACAATTCTTCTCCAACGAAGAAGAAGCCCTGAGCAAACAAGGCTGAACATAGGAACAAGAAAAAGTGGCAAAAAAACCAAACCAAAAGAAAACAAAACCTTCCATGTGGGGCACAAATACCCAAGATGGCCACATTCCTTTTTCCCTCTCTCTGCTCCCTTTCCCATTCTGATATCTGTATTCCTCATCCTTTAAGGTGGTCAGACACCCTCCAAATTCACATCCGGCCTTCCTAGATCTAAAAATATGCTTCAGCCAGAGAACCTGGGAAAAAAACTGGGTCTCACCACTTTGGCTAAGGATATCTAGAACTTTCTAGCACCAAACATCTGCAGGCAGAATCCAAACTGGCCATGGAATGTCATGGGCACAGATGAGGCAGGCTGTGGAGGCTACGCTCTGTACCCTCTGGTTCAGGCATGGCTGTTGGTCAGCTCCACACACTCCCAGGCATCAGGTGCTGCAGGCATTGAGCCAGACCTTCAGTCAAGCTCCTGACAAGGTCTTATCTTTTCCTGACCTCATTCCTTCCAACAGGTGGCACAACTCTACCTCTCTGCCCAATGCAGCAGCAGGAGTGGGGAGGAGGCATTTAAGGCAGGGAGAGGAAAGAGAACCATAGGGATCCTGGGGTTCAGGGACATTGCTTAGATCAATTCCCAGTACGCTGATGGTGCAGGCCTAGCCAGAAGCCACTGCTGCTGAGGACTTCACCGACATGCTTTTTTTTTTTTTTTTTTTTGTGGGCAGAGTCAAAATCTATCAAAATTTAGGAGCCTGGCATTTTCCAGTCTTCCAGCACCATGAGTTTTAAGGGAGATTAAATCTGTTTGCCCCAGCCAGTCTGACAGACCAGTGAGTTTACACTGACAGCAAACGGGTAAGAACCATGCATAATCCGCCTGCTGCTCCCGCTTATTGTGGGTGTGATGAGGGAAGGGCGCTCACTTCATGGGGGATGCAGGCACCCAAAGGGCATCAATCACCCTGGAGAAGAGCAGGGAGGAGAGCCCACACGCCCATGCAAGATGACTCTCTGCAGCCCTAATGAAGGTCGGCGATGGATGGTGGCCCGGCCTCGTTAATCAGAAGGAACATGCTGTTGTTACCTGCCTCTCCCTGCCAGGCCCTCCTGGGCCTTGGTCTTGATTGATCTGTGGTATGGTAATTCTCAGATGGCATTGACTCTGGGCCATGCTCTAGAGCCCCTGCATGTACTGGCAGCCCCACCAGAGAGAGCCAGGGGACCTGGGTAGGGAAATGGGGATATGCCAGGTAAGGGGCAAGCTACTCAGAGGGAGGAAGCGGTAGGAGCTGGCTGCGCAGGGTGACTTAGGGTACTCCCACCAGGTGGCTGACACTGGCTACTGGCATCTTCTTCCAGTGTCTGCCATTGTCAGTGCTGCAGTGCTTCTGTCCTGTCTCACTGACCCCTCTCCACTTCAAGCCCTCAGCCACCAGGTGTATCCTGTACCTTCCCCCACTCTGATTCCCACCCAGCCCCCTAGACAGAACAGACAGAAACTGTCCTCTTCATACCCTGACTTCACCCCACCCAAACCTTCCAGCCCTCTAAGGCCCACCCCATTAACCCTCCTGCCCCTCTAGGAAGCCTAACTCTTCCCCCACCTTGCACTGGCACCCTCCCCCCTGTTCTGCATAGGGTGCATTCTGTCAGCTTCTCTGTGGTTTTGACATCACCACCCAAATGTCCCAGGCCTTAGGACAGTACTCTTATCTACACATAGTTGTTTTATGGACTTTTCCCCACTAACAAGCAGCTGAAGTGGAATTTGAAGAAGTGAGGCCCTCTGCACTTTGGTTTGTCTGAGGAAATGGCCTAGGAGTTAGTTGACCAAGCTGCATGACTAGGATCTCTCTCTGCTCAGTAACCTTGGTGGGGGGACAAGGACTGGGCTATTCTTCTGGACCGATCTCCGAGGCTTGTGCTCACATGGGGTTTGAAACGCAGCTCCTGGTCTTCCAACATCATCTCATCCTGTCCTCTTCCATACTGGAAGCTCAAGGGGAGGCATTCAGCCACTAGTCTTGCATTCTTCTGGGATGAAGTTTTTCTTGAAAGGCTGAAAACTCAAGATTTCCATCCTTTTCCTAAAGTCAACGGGAGAGACTTCAACAAGAATGACACTTCTGATTTAACTTCTGCATTGAGAAAAACCAATTAGGCTCAGTAGCTTTGGGATCTGGAGGCTTATTCCATGTCTTCCAACTTGGACATAATGGAATGATCAGAATTCATCTGCTCATTCATGCCCCCTTCTGCCTATCAAAATATGGCAAGGCATTGGGCCCCAAATCCAGGCCTCAGCTGTCACTGCAGAACCTCTCGGGGTATAAAAAGCCCCAAACATCTGGCCCACTCCTTTGTCCCAATCCTGAGCCCCCAGTACAGCACTGTCCCCAGCTGGCACTTGCTTTCTGCTTGCATGAGGTGCTCACCGTCCCAGGTAGATGGTGTCCTTGTTGGTCTCAGTTGTTAAAAGGCTGGGATTCTTGGGATTTCCCTTGTTTGGCCCTGTTGAATGCCTGAAACGTACCCCTCAGAACCAACTGCTCTCCTTTCTTCAGCCTTTGGATTAGGAGGGGCCAAGACATCCTGCGTTTTCTCCACCCAGTCACCACATGCCTGGTCCCATTAGCACTTCCTCCAGTCCCTGCTACCTTGTCTTCTCAGGGACAGCTCCCACCACTGAGCTCACTGACCTCTGCATGGTCCCAGCAACTGGAGAAGGGGTCTGTCACCTCTTGAGTGGGCACATCCTACTTCTGTTGATGGATTCCAGGACCTGTGGCTGCCTGGGGAGCCTCATGGCACAGGCAAGCTCTTTTCATCTCCCTGTCAGTGTCATTATGATTCCACCAAGTGTCTACTGTTTCTCCAGGAGAAATGTGGCTTCTTAGAACCCATCCACATGACTGGAAGGTCTTCACATCAGATATCTGTCCTTTGCTGAGGGTGCCCTTGCTCCACCTCACCCTTCTTTTCTCACCCTTCTCAACCCCTTCCTTCCCGATTTCCCACTCTCTTTTCTGCCCTCCCTTTTTGTCCTGCTGCAGCTTAAGGGGTGATTCTGGGATGAATAGTGTTTTCAGCTCTGGCCAGGAATGCACCCGCTTTTCCCAGCCCCACCCCTGTCCTTACCATGCTGGGCGTTCTGTAGAGAGCCGGGCCAGACAATGGGCTAGTGGGTTCGCTTGAGAACTCACAAAAGCCCTGTTGCCCTCTGTACTGCACAGAGTGACAGGCTCAGGGAACAAATCCTCTGCCTGGCAGGCTGCCTGCGTGGGATATCACGGGGGTTTGGGCCCTCTGGGCAACATTGTTCAGCCCTGGGCTCCAGGCCCAAGACAGCCAGTAGAAAGTGACAACCCCTTTCAGTCAGGGCTCTTAGGGCTACAGATTCGCAGAGGTTTGGCAACCCCCTGTCCCATACATTTATTGGAAATATTAGAAATCTCTGGGGCTGACACACTGAAACCTCCAAATGCCTTTGCAGACAGTCCCACCCCATGTAGCTGAGAAAAGAGGACTTGCAGAGATCAAGGTGGGACACCCAGCTCGTATACTGTAGGTTGTCTAAGGGCAGGAGCTGTGCCCAGGCAGGAGTCAGCCCACATGTCTGCTGGAGAACAGGCAAATGACACAGAGGCTGCACCATCAAAGGAGCAGAGAAAAAGACCCTTGGTTGGCCAACAGCTCAGGCTGGCAGCACCTCAAAGGAGGAAGCCTGTCTAGGAAGTTGCTGCCCCCAACCCTTGGATTTAAGGGAAGCAATGTGTTGGAGGCCTGGGGAGGGGACATCACATTCTAGCAGGCTAGAGGGGATGCTGATGAGCAAGGACAAGCCTAGACAATGATTCCTCACTTCCCAAGTATGATCAATTGGTAACATCCTTCATGGACACATCCCATGACTTTTACAAATTTTTAATTGAATAACACAAGTAAGTTCTACTCCTTTTTGTTAGATGTCTATTCTCTGTATATTTTCTTAATTTATATCACCAGAACGGGCTGGTTTTCTTGGGAGGGGAGGGCTCTTTCCTTCACTTCTTAAGAGTTACTCTAATGTATGTACTACAAAGTAATGATGATAAGCAGCCCACAGCAAAGCAACTGCGTCCCTCCTGTCACGTGCCTTGGTGCCTGTGAGTCGTTAACATCTCAGCAAATTGACATGGAGCTTCATTCTACAACACTTAAATCTCAGTGTTAAATCTTAGAATTGCTGGAGACAACTAAGCTGTGCTTTCTTTATGCTTCACCAAGCACCTTGTGCCCGTCTGCTCTTCCTTTAGAAAAATGAAGCAAAGCTTTATGTACCAGCAGAGGAAAGCATTCATCTGCCTCCTTTAGAAGACCCCTTACCTTGCCAGCCAAGGTGCACTAAGCACTGGAGTTGGAAGCAAAAGATACAAGTTGTAATCTCAGCTGTGTTGGCAATTGCACTGTGATCCTGGACAACTCTCAACCTCTCTGAGCTCCAGGTTTTTCATCAGTAACACAGGTGTAATATACTTGCTTCCCAAGGCAAGATGAAAATCAAATAAAGTAGTTTTTGGTAGACATACTTAACACTGTCCCTGGCCCATAATCATCATGTATCAATGTTAGCTATTATCTCTAAACAGTTGGATTAAAAATTAAGATATATGCTTTTATAAATAGCTTTTGTCTAGCACCGAGTTCACAAAATGTTTTCACAGGCATTATCACATCTTGAGGGAACCGTTAAGAGATAGGTATCGACCCTCCTGCTTGAGATCTCATTACACAAACTGGACAGAATGCCATCAACTGAATGGGGCCTTGGCTTGCATTCTCTAAATCCCTAAGGGTGGCTAAGGGTGACAGTGCCACCTTGGTTGGGAAAGAGCACCTGTCTAGAGGAAGTCCCCCAGCCTAGTACAGGAGCATACCTGCCCAGGAGGACTTAGTTTACTACAGCCTCACTGACTGCTTTGATACGTGCTATAATGGTCTACACTTGTGGACAAAAAACTTCATATTTCAGGTTTTGTGAGTCTATCACCACTATTCCACTCTGCCTTTGCACTGCAGCATGTACACAGGACAGCCCAGGGCTCTGGTCTAGAAAAATGTACTGAAAGAATCCACTTGATAATACCTAAATTTTTTCTGTAATTTTTGATCAGTGAATTCATTATTTTAATGTGTAATAATAAAATAACCTTACAGCATTAATACACCTATGAACTTCCACAGAAGCCTGTGTGACCTCCAGAACATTGGAAAGATATCAGCTGGACCCCTAGGGATACTCTGTGAACCAGAAAAAAATTAAATAAATTTCATATTCACAGCCGTCTCAGCAAAGTGGATCCATGGAAGATGACTGGCCTAATTTTGGTCTATAATGCTGTCCCGTTGGGCTAACTGGTTTCAACCAGGTTCAAGGGGGATTTGAGTCCTTTCTAAAGGGTATAAAGCAAAACAAGAGAAACACGGCAAACATAAGCCTCATTTGCCACTAATGAATTTGCAGAGGACCATGTATAATTACTGTGTTCATGTCAGCTGGGGATCGGTACACTTGGCACATCCATGGAAATGTGTCACCGTGTGAACACTCGGAAGGGGCATGGGCTCTTGGCTCAGCGAAGAGTCCTCTCTGATCTGACAGGACTGCCAATCCAAGGCACGATAAAGGAGATCAGCCGAGAGAAAAGGCAATAACCACAAAACCAGGTGGCAGAGTAGTGAAGCAGACAGATGGGCAAAAGGGGCTTCAGAAGGGAGGCCAACCACAAAATGCTCAATTAGAACAGGCCAAGGACTGCCCAGGAATCATAGGAAAATGGCAAGGCTCTGACTGGCTTTCATAGCTTGGAAGGCAGTTGAGGGAAAATGGCCTCAGCAAGATTCCTGGTTGCCCACAAGGGAAGCTAACTCCCGAACTCCGGCCGTGGACACTAGCAGGCCCATTGAGGCCAGAAAACAGCCAAAGGGATATAAGATCCAAGTGAGAATCTTCAGCATGCCTGGTGCATTCTCTTGTCCAGCCAAGAGTGTAAGGGTCATGAGGTGATGACAGGAGCATCTGGTGAAGAAGGCTGGGACCCCAACCACATTTTCAATGAAGGGGAGCAAGGGCTAATAAAATATGTTGAATTGTGTCCCCTAAATAGGTATGTCCAAGTCCTACTTCTCTGTTCTTATGAACATGACCTTATTTGGAAATAGGGCCTTTGTAGATGCAATTAAGGATCTTGAGATGAGACCATCCTGGATTTAGGGTGGGCCAATGACTGGTATCCTTATAACAGAAAGGAAAGAGAGACATGATACACAGAGGGAAAGGCCATGTAAGGACAAAGACAGGGATTGGTAACATTTACAAACCATGGAATCCCAATTGCCAACAATCAGTAGAAGCCAGGAGGGAGCATGGGATAGAGCCTCCAGAAAGACCCAACCTGGAAACTCCTTCACTGTATCAAGAGATGAATAAAAAATATGGTGAATGTCTGAATTATTTTAAAAATTACTACAGTAAAAGATACATTGCCTACAAAATATTCCCCCTCCCTTAAAACAGTTATCCTATCATTCTTGTCACTTTCTGAAGCAGTTCTGTAAGTCCTCTTTTGTATCTTTAAGAGATGTCATCAAAACTATGGTGAATGCTGCTATGCAGTGCCATTCAACAGAAAGGCAGCCTCGTAAAAAAACATTACAGTGGGTGTGTCCTCATCCACCGTATTCACTAGGCTTGGCACTGGCTCTTCCCCAAAGTCACAACATCTATGAAAGGTATATGTTTGAAGTGAATTCAAGACATCAAGTCAGCCGTGACAGCACAACTAAAGACACTCACAAAAGAAGACTTTCAGAACTGCTTCAGAAAGTGGCAAGAATGATAGGATAAGTGTGTTGGAAGTGAGGGGGAGCATTTTGAGGGGAATAATGGCAATGTGTCTTTTACTGTAACAGTTTATGTTTAAATTTAAACATGCATTGTATTTTTTTTTTTTACCATACCTTGTACTTCTGGTCTCCACGATGGTGAGACATTACAGTTCTGATGTCTAAAACTACCAAATTTGTGGTAATTTTTATAGCAGACCTAGGGAGCTATTATAGTTGTGAAGAGCACAGTTGTTCCATGACCACAGGGAAATGATCCAGCTACTCCCCTACTGTATCCTTAGCCCCAGGCACACTGTACTCACTGCTTGCTCAGTGCCTGGGTGGGCAGGGCTCCCAGAGTTGGCTGGAGGAAGGTTTCTGGGAGGCAATGCGATAAGGGGTAGCGGTCAGCTGTTCAAGACACTGGCCCTTAAGTCTATGGAGTTGCCTGGCTTTGGCTGGCAGGTTCTGAGTTCACAGGCACTGGAGTAGTAGAGCAAAGAAGCACAGGAGGAACAACAGAATTCAAGGGTCAGCTGGAAGCAGTGGTCGCATTCTTGGAAGATCATGACCATGGGGTTGATGCATGTCCTGAGAAATCCCTTAATCACATCAGTGTCCACAAGAGTCTTTGGGGCTAACTGTGCAGACTACCAGGACCCTAGGGAGGAGAGCAGAATGGGTGAGCCTGAGAAGGTCAGAGAAGGCTTCCTACAAAATGAAGACTGTAGGCTCAACAAGTTAGATAAAAGATTGTGTGGGAAGGGAAATGAGAAGATGGAAGTGTTGGAGCAACATTTCCCAAAGGATAATCTGTGGAACCATAGAAAGAAAATGTGTGTTTCAGGGGAAATAGGTTGTGTCCTCAAACTAGCTAATACCTAACAAAACTTCTGCACCTACCCAAGCATGTTTACCTAGCAGGCAGTCTCTAAGATGTGCTGAACTGCTGGATAAATTGTTACTGTCTTCATGGAAAGTGACTGGGGAAAGATGTGTGGAGAATGAGGTAGGCAGTGGCTGCAAGGGGTAGACTCCATGATCAGTTGGGTAAGCCCTTGCCCTGTGCAAACTCAGAGAGAGGAAGCAGCAGCTCCATGGATTCATGGAGGATCCTAGGGCTTCCTCAGCCAACATTTCTGATAGCCCTGAGGAGGAAAAAAACATGACAGCCCCCATGGCTGTTCCCCTCCTCCACCTGCAACTGACACGAGCATCTGGAAAGGGACACAACACTGGAGATGGAAGCTCAAGGCAGCTGTTGAAGGATGAGGCAGACCCTTCAGAAGGCTTAGCTCCCACCCAGCTGCCACCTTCATGGCTCTGGAGGGGCTGCCCCACACTGACCAGTGCTGGGCAACCCACCTTGTTGCTTTGGTTTCACAGATTCTGTTCCCATAAAGATCATCTGTCTTTCAAAATGTGGCCCTAGGACTGGACACTCAGTTGGTTGCAAAGCTTTTTAACCAAAGGCCCCTGGTTAAAGCAGAGAAAAGAAAGGGTTAGGCAGAGCCAACCCCAACAAGAACATTTTTGTCAAAAAAGAAATCTTTCAGTAGCGAAGCTTGAGCAGTAGTATAAACATTATATTTAGATGCTTTGAACCATTTTCAAATTTGGTGTTTTCTAAATCACCGTCAGATGTCTTCCCTGATTCTGTGATCAGCCATGGAATTTACTTCTTCACTCCTATACTTGGGATCCACAAGAGACTAGTGTCAGTATACATGCCAAAATCTCACTGCTACTGTTTCTCCAAAAAATGAACTTTTTCCCATGCAGAGAGTTGACCACCCCCTAGCTCAGTAAGTGCGAAGGCCAAGTGTGGCCTCTTCCCAACAAGCTTCTAGAAATGCTCACACACACACCTGGGGGTGGGGAACTCGCCTGCCACAGCACCCACAGCCCACTGGTGACAGCAGCGCTGGTCCAGGCTGGCCCCACCTACAGGAGCCCCCTCTGCCACCTTAGCAGCTGCTTTCTTTCACACACTGCCTCAGCGAGATGAAAGGGACTATGTCCCTTAAACAGAAAGGAATATTTTGAACAGAGAATTAACAGCAAATTAAACTGGTTTCATTGTACTCATTCATGCACAAAATGAGTGTGGGAGTTAAACCGAGAAAAACCAAACAGGTGATGTGTTGTGATAATCAGAGGGCACATGCAGCCCCAGAAGGAAGGAGTCCCTGGGGGAGGAAAGTGCAGCACAGGATGGGCTTCTAATTGGTCAGGAGTGCTGCCTCCCCCCGCCCTAGGAGGGCTGGGGTCCTCTCCACTGCTAGACATCTGAAGGTACAAGGTGGTCCCTTCAACTCCTCTAGACCAGCAGCAGCCGGACCCCCTCATAGGAAAGACATCTCCTGGAAAATGCCAAGGTGCCTATCCTCCCCAGAGAACCGTGCTGCCCCAGGAGCAGCTGCCTGCACTGCCTCTGCACGCTTAATCAAAACTGTTATAGCAACAACCAATTATGCCCCTAATCTACCAGGCCTTTTCCTTCCCAGGCATATTTGGCTGCAGTAGGTCTTGGCCTGGACTGCTCAGCACTGAATAACAAGAGCACCCATCAGTCTCCTGGGGATTCACCAAGACCCGGGATTAGTAACAACAGAACTATAACCAGCTTTAAAACACTGAGGAATTTTAAAGGACCCCACAGAATTGCTTTCCTTCCAACTCTGCCTGCTTCATCTATTATCTGATTCCCACCTCTGCAGGGAACCAGGACCCTCCCTCTGTGGTGGCCCCACTACCCACAGCCCTAGAGTTAAACCTGCCACAGTGTGTAGGACACAGCCTGGGCTGGGAGGAAGGCAGGTGGCTGTGAGTGGGCAGTGACAGGATCCTGGACCTCTTGCCCCAAGACTTTCTGAGAAGGTGGCTCCTGGAAAGGACAGCAATGATCTTGTGTGTGTGTGGGGGGGGGTTGTTTGTTTTTTTACCATGCTAAGTCACAGAGCAGTCTTCAGACACCAAGTAAAAAGCACTCACAGGTTCTATTATCTGGTTTAGGCCAAACTAACTCTTATAAAAAAGGAATAAACAACTTTCAAAGATCCCTGAAAAGATGCACATATTGAGCCATTCAAATACCACAAACATAAATAAAGCCCATGAACTTGAGTCTGCTGACATTCACCCTGCCCCTAGTGATAGCTCTTCATCATCCACACGAAGAACTAAAAGCCATAATAGTCTAATCAGGTCTGAGGGAAAATTGGCAAAAAAATATCAAATCATCAAGAAGACTATCTGAAATATGGATATGCATCCACTATCGTTAATGATGAGCTTCTCCCTGAGTGTAGATTTTGCCTTGCTTACCAGCTAATGTGATTAAGAAGCCATTTCAATCAAAGCAAGATATTTTAAAATATTGTTTATTTCATCTTTATCTGATTTTTTAATAATTTGGTTTTATTGCATATATTGAAATCTACAGAATTTATTAGTACAGTAGCACATGGAGACATTCACTAAATACATAAATACACAAGTATGGGGGCACATGCAGGGTGAGATCATGGAGGTTTGGAAACTACCCCCCCATCTCAGGGGATGGTCATCCTCCTGGCAGCCACTCAAGCCAAAACGTATACACCTCCTGGATCACCCTCTAATTCTATCACCTCTTCTCTGTCTCCTCTCTGAATATTCCCAGTAAGTCCATTCATCTCCACGCTCACTGCATACCCCATTCAGATCCAGCCCTCTCTCCTGCACACCTATTCCAGCCCCTAACTGTTACCTCTCTGCCCCCTTTTCCATTCTCCATCTTGCAGACAGGTCAGGCTTTCTGAAATGCCAATCTGATCAGATCTGTCTCCTACACAAAAGCTTCCTATGGGTCTCAGCATAAAGTCCAAGTTCCTCTCTCCTCCTCCTCCACATCATCATTGCCATCAGCATTAACAACATCTGTCGTTCTCTTCCTTTTGGCCAGACATGGTGCTAAATGTTTCACAGTCACTATTTCCTTCCACTGCCACAGTTCCTTTAAGAGGGAGATTACAGGTATTGTGTACACTTTCTAGATGAGGCTTAAAGAGGTGAAGACACCTGCCTGAGTTTGCACAGTTCTGCTCTGCCTCTGCTTCCTACCCAGCCCCTCCTCACCACAGAACTCCCCATTGAGGCCACTGATGGCTGCCAATCCACACAGTGATAAACTCTTGGGGAAACTGAGCCCCAAACCTGTGTGGACCTCGAGGTCTAACTCTCAGTTGACAGAGGGTGGAGGAACACCTCACGTGACTCCTATAGCAGTCTACGTGGGATAGGCTCTTTATCATGTTTCTATAGAAGAGGAAACAGAGGCTTAAGAAGACGAAGCCTCAGAATATACTCCAACCAACCTCAGAACCTAATTCCAACCAACCAAAGTCTTGTCTTGCCCCAAAGCCCATTCTCCTAAGGAGGTTTTATCAGCTTAGATATCAGCCACCTCCATGACCTGCCTAGTCTATATCCATCCACTCCTGCCCTGGAACAAATGTCTGGGTCCATCAATTTTGTATCACTTCACAGATTCACCAGGTGTATACAGGACTTCAAGTTGCCTCTTGTGCCTGACCTTTAAAGCCCTTCTCCCTGAGAAGCTCCAAGTCTAAGAATGTTTTTGGACGTTTGAAATCAAATTTGTGATAAATATTGCCCTTAGAAAGGTATTACTCTGCCTCATGGGAAGGAAAGGATATGAGAGAGCTTGCCTGCAGCTTAGCACACCAATAGGAGTGTGCTAATCAAAGGATCATGGAAAAGCATTTTAGGCAGAGGGAACAGTAAGGGCAGAAGCACTGAAGCGTGTAAGAGTTATATGTTTGGAGGTCAATGAGCTGCCAATGAAGGCTCCTGGCAGCACTGATGAGAGGGCAGTAATATTGCAAGCTACTCTCAAGACCAATATCACTCTCAGGCAACAACATGCAGCAAAGCCTTCCACAGTCCTGGGTCCCTGTGGCTGATGGTGATGATAAAGATGAACTTCATGCACCATGGGTCCAAGGTGTCATTTCTACTCTTGAAGTGAGCTGTGGGCCCCTCAGATCCTGGGAAAAGTCCCTGATCCCTCCTCTTTTCCTCCACTGCACAGACCAGCACACTGAGAAATCAAGAAAGTAGGAAGTGGTAAGTAGGGGTATCTTCCTCATCTGTTGGGAGACATTCCAGAACTGAAACACGGTGTCCTCCAGACCATGGTGTCCCACACAGCACCCTCTGCCTCCGCTCCCTATCCACAGTGATGGAGGTATTTGGAACCTCTGTGACTGTCTAGGTACCTCTGTGACTGTCCAGGTACCTCTGTGACTGTCCAGAAATGATCCCTGGCTAGGCTCATGCTCCACGATAAAACAGCACAGCTGGCAATATACAACTTCACTCCAACAAGGAAGGGAAATATTAAATGTTTCCAGGCCTGGGAAGCAGAGCTCCTCTAAAGGCTGGTTTGACATGCAGAGAAGCCCAAGGACTTTTCCTCTTGGAAGTGAAATGACACACACAAGAGGGCAGAAATCTCTACTCTCGAGCAGTAATCATTCCTCAATAAGCAAACAGACCCTGTACAGACTCGCTCTCCTTTCACAGATGGGTGCCTAGAAAACACAAGATTGCTTCCAAACTACAGATTGTGCCAAGGCCCAATCACCTGCTAGTGTGCAAACCCTACTGTCACTTGCCTGGAATCTCCAGGGAGTCAGGATCATTGGGTTTATCCTGCCACCACATACAGACAGAAGCTGAAGCTGTGTCATTAGGTGAGGCTTAGATGTTAGATTGCCAGGTTTAGCAGGAAGCAGAACCAGTGGCAACTGGATTGGAAACTGCACACTCAGCTCCTTCACCCAGCCCTGCCATTGAATCTTGGTGCTATCCTGACAATTAATCCTTACCATCTAAAAATGGGGCCCCTCCATGACCTGGAGTCCTGAGATGCATGTGAGAGTGTAGATGATAGGAGGCTGTGCACGAACTTGATGTACTAAGATGACATAACTCAGCTGCGTACAGTACTCCTCTTCCCCTCAGGCACACTTGTCCACCAAGTCACAATTCTTCTCACAGCAGTCCATCCCATGATAACACTGATTTGCCTTCTCAGCATTAACCAGAGAGCCCCAAGCCATGAATACCCATTGAATGTGACAGGGTGTCATAGCCATGGCCATAATTCCATGCAACTTGGGCTCCCAATGGGAAGAGAAGCTGCCTGTGGAAGGGGCTTTGAAATTCCTCCCTTGGTCATAGCCCTGGGAGCTCCATCTGCCAGAGAACAAAGCTGTTTCTCCCCATGGAGGGCTGGCAGACCCAGCCCACTTGGGCTAGTGCCCAAAAGCAACCCTGGTCTTCCTATTTTGGCCAACTCTGGGATTTCCAAGCCAATGAAGGAGAGTCTGTGATGATGAATAAAGACCCCAAAGAGAGAGGTGTCCATTCATCCATCTTCCATTCAATGCATCCGTCAATGGAGGAATGGAATGACAAGGCTGGCTATTTCAGAGTGGGTGGTCAGGGGAGGCCAAGCAGAGGAAATGTCACTCTGAGCCCTACATGTGCAGCCTAAAAAACTCTGAAGGGAAAAAATCTTGGGTGGAGGAAAGGATGGTGCCCAAGATCAAATCCACCTGTATCTTGAGCAGCACCTAGGATCTGCATAAGACCGACCGACCACCTTTCTGCTTTGCTGGCTTGCACTGCCAGCTGAGGCCGCTATCCCTGCAGGCCTGCTCTTTCCTCAGGCCCTCCCCTCTTTGCTCACATACAGTGGCTCTTCTCCCCTCACCCAGGACAGACACTGCCAGAGCTTCTCCCTCACAGATGCTGCACCCTCTCGAGGCTCCTTGCACCAAATAGAGGCTGAGCCTCTCAGAACCCTCAGGATGTTGAGCTGAGCAAGAAGAAAACTAACAATTCAGTAGTAAAGATCGTGGTGGGCTAGGGTGTGCCCCAGGTCCCCTGACATTAAGTGCCTCTGCCTTCATCTCAAGAAACCCCTCTGAGGCACAGTTGTCTCACTAGAGGGACCTGCCCTCTTCTCTCAGGTCCTTGCTCTCTCACAGCCCAGCTGGTGACAAGGCAAGTACTGTACCAACATAAGGAACATGTGAGGGGGTGTGACACTCCCCAGGGGGGAGCTTCCCAGTGGGCTTCTCCAGCTCCCATTATGAGGCTGAGTCCGTAGGGCTGGCCCTTGACCTTACTGACCACCCCTGAGTCCAGAAGAGCAGAGAGCTCTTGTGGGGCTCCCAGGACCTGGGCCTGAGGAAGATGACAGTAGCCAACTCAGTATTCAGAATGCCACCTCTGTCAACACCAAACCTGCCCAAGTGGGGCTGCCCTCTAAGCCTGACAGCCCAGGGAACAAAGCCTGAGAAGCAAAGTCTTTGGGGCACAGAGTATGTGATGGAAGAGGTTCACTCCAATAGGATTTGCAATATAGATCAGCAAGCTTGCTGGAGCCAATGGTGAAAGAGCTGGCCTTTGACAGGAAGAAACCACTAAGTCATTCAGCAAGAGAAAAGGTCATCAGTGACACTCCGGTGAGGGTGGAAATAATGACTGTCATAAAAACAGTAATATCCATAACAACAAAATCCACTATTACTGCGTACTTATGGCACAAGACCCTGATCTCAGTGTTCTGCTAATCTTCAATGACCACATGAGGAAGAGTGTGTGACAAGCCCTTGTACTGATACAGCACCCAGCATCCAGTGGGCCAGGAAATGGGAGGGAGGGAGCAGAGGCTGAAGAAAGATTGCTGGAGAAGATGCTGGGCCACCAGGAAATACGTGTCAAACACCAATTCCACATTTCTGAGATGACTTCTGCAGGGGACCAGGGAGGAGCCACAGGCCCGTAAGCAGCATGCGGGTTGGGGAATCTCAGAGTTCATACCCCTGGCCTTGGCACACTGCAGTACCTGACCTGGTGTACCACTGAAATGCTTCTATTTTCTCATCTCTGCAGTGATCTTGCTACTACTTCCAGCTATCAAATACACAGAAGAAAGTTGTAGATGGAATCATAGAGAATATTCTAGTTCCTTGCTTTTCTCCAGCTCCTGCCTCACCTGCAAGCCTTCTTTGGCAGCTGCAAAGATGGTTGGCAAAGGCTGCAAAAATTGGGACATTTTCTTACCACAAAAAGAGAAAAATGGAAGGTGCCCTTGTGTTCTTTTAAATTTGGATTTGAATTATACCACATCATGTGCTGCTGCCCACCCCTTCCAAATTTCAGAGATTAATTTGGCACACTTTCCTATTGTCAGCCCACCTTCTCTGGCAGTTTAAACTTGAATAGAGACTTAAGAGGCCCTTCTTAACATTTGAGTGGCTTTTCCTCTTACAAAATATGAATGGCAGATTCACTCTTGTTTACATGAGTACGAGAAAGATATTTGAGCATGTTTAATGGGAAAAGTACACATTTTGAGATCCCGTATCTGCACACAAAAGGTCCTAGCACCACATTTTACCTTTCAGATCCATCCAAGCCTGGAAAATTTCCACTTCAAAGCTGGAGCTTTCTTAGTTTTCTTTGTGGAAGAAATGCACTGGTAACAGTTAGAGATTATTCTTCCTAAGAGCATCTCTCTGTGCATGATGTCAGAGGGACAGACACTTGCTCTCTGACACACTCTTTCTACACTGGGCACCAAGACCACCCCTGTGTCCATCTGGACCCTCATTCACTGTGCCTGGGCAAGATGTCACATTCACAGGTGTCCAGTGAGCCAGCAAATGGACAGTGAGAAGATAAGATAGAGGTGGCACTGATCTCTGGGACTCAACTCACAGCAAGCTGGGCTGGAAAAAGCATGCATCGCCCTTGGGCAGGAGGCAGGAAAGGGGGAAGCAGAGCACATTGGGGTTCTACCAAGGCAAGCTGCTATTTTTGCATTAATTTCTTCTAAATAATGCCTTTTAAACCACAACTCTTCAGAAGAGAGGGCACTGACTACTGAAGCAGAAGTCCTGGCTATGCAAGAGGGAGAAAGAAGCCTGTTTCTGTGCAGAAGCTACAGGCTGGAGGCTGTCACTGCCTTCAGATGCTGAGATTTACTGAACTCAAACAAGAAGAGAGGGCCTGGCATCACAGCCACTGTTCTTCCCTCCCAGGAAGAAAAAATGAGAAACTAGAAGGAAAATGCTAGTTGGGGGAATAGAACCATCAAAAGAAGATATTTTCCAGGAACAAAGCACTCAGTTCTTCACTGTCCCTCTCCAGATGAGAGGGGATCCCATGGGGGACACAGAGGAAATCCTGCTTTTTATGACTAGTGTATTAATGAAACACTGAACTAAAGAGTGGGGATTGAAAAGCCCACAGTGGAGAGTTTAGGGACAGACACTGGTTGGTCTTCCTCATCACAGATCTTGCTCCAAATCAAACTCTTTATTATTCTCTCAGAACCTTCTTTCATTGGCCAGAAACCAAGGAAAGAACCAAAATGACAATATAGGCTTTCTACATAGCGATTAAGCAGGGAGAAGGACAGTACTGAGAGCACAGGCATCCTGAGAAGAAATGCACAAAGGAGGCGCTATCTTTCAGGGAGGCTAGGGTCAGTTTAAATGATCTCCTGGGAGGTTTCTAGGCCGAGGAGCTTCAGTCTTTGAATGTGTGCTTCAGAAAGTTCAAATCACACTACAGAAAGGCCTTCAGATGAAGAAATTGAGGCCCAAGAGAACAGTGGCAATCTCAAGGTACCAAGGCCTTGCTGCTCAAGTCCTCTTTTCACAAGCCACACTTGTTCACAAGTGCTGAACTCTGAAGTAGTGACAAGAGGAGACCCAAGGCAGATGTCTCCACATCCCAAGGCACCTCAGGACAGAGCCATTCCACTCAGTTCACGTGCACTGGGCTGCAGGAATCCCAGTTAAAGCAAGCACAGCCCTGTTCTCCAAAGCTCCTGTTCTGGTGGAGAGAAAGCAGCACAGGCCTAACCTATGAGGTAGGGAGAAGGAACAGGGTATACACAGCAATAAATGGGGCATGGAGTGAGAGTGGAAAACAGTGGAAACAAATTAAAGTGAGTGCCCAACACCCTACTGAAGAAAGACACTGCCGCCTTTTGCACGTGTATTAGTTATTTTTTGTTGCTAAGACAAAAAACCTGACATGGCACAACTTAAAGGAGAGAAGATTTATTTTGGCTCATGGCTTCAGATGTTCCACTCTATGGCTGCCTCGCTCCATCGCTTTTAGGTATATGATAAGGCAGGAATATCAGGTGGCAGGATGTGGTGGAGGAGAGCTGCTCACCTCATGGAGAAGCAGAGTGAGGGGGAAAGAGGCAGAGAAAGAGAGGAAGGGGCTGGGGATATAACCTTCAAAGCCATGCACCCAGTGACCTGCTTTATCCAATTAGGCCCCACCTGAATGGGCAGATAAGCCCATTCAGCTATAAACTCATCAATGGATTAATTCGTTCACGATGTCAGCACCTTCATGACCCAGTTACCTCTCTGGACCTCAGCTCTGAACATGGCTGCATGATTCCTTGGGAGACACTTCACATTGAAACCACAATAGCATGCATTCTTTCTTTCCTTCATCTGGTTTGGTTCCTAGGCACATGCTCTATGAGGCACTGTGCTAAGGCTGTGCATTAAGTCCAGATCATAACAGGCAGAGGCCCATCCCTCATGCAGTTTAGACAGACATCCTGCAAGGAGTCATCCATGCATTAGGAGCCAAGACGAAGAATGACAGCACACAAAGGAAACAGATAATAGAGTTGTGGTCCACATAGGGAATAAGATAATTCATAGCATAAGTAGCTCTGGGGTGCAGAGTAGAGGGATGAGTAGAAGGGGCCTGATGAAGGAAAGGGAGGCAGGGCTGCATAGGACTTGTTGGGCAGAAGCAGTGGCAAAGCCCTTGATGGGCTGTGTGTGGGAGGGGGTGGGGGTAATGTGCTTACACTAAAGAGAAGGGTGGAAGACCAGGCAGGCCGGGCTTTGTGGGCCATATTAAGGTTGTTCTTTATTTGCATTTATGGTTTATTGTTTTATTTTTCCACCTTACTCTCTCAATGCAAAGGGAAACCACTGAAGTGTTTGAGGCAGATCAGCACATGAATGAAAAGATTCGTTCAATTCCTCATTTCAGTTAGCAAAGCTTAGGTTTACACTTCCCATGTGTATTCTGGATACAAACAATACAGAGGTTACATAGACCTGCATTTGCTATTTATGCAACTGATTAATCCTATAATCGGGATAATCTCTATGTCCCTGAGACAGTCACCACCCAGGGCTGTGTTATGGGGAGGTGGACCATCCTGGAGCCATCTCTTCCTACATTCTTGTAACTTAATTGGTTCTCAGATGGATGATCTGAGATTCTTCATTATATTGGGCTAGGAAAAGATGCCGAGAGCTGATATTGTGAGTGAGAGCATGTCCTCTGCACAGGCTGTCCACGTCCTCTGTTTGCAAGGGGCTTGACCCCATCTGAGCAAATGGTGTTGAACCAGCTAGGGCTCAGCAAGCCAATCCATTTATTATAATTCTGCTGAGAAGAAGTCCAGTAAATCAAAGAGACAACCTGACTGCAAACAAATTACACCAAGAGATAGGATGGAGGGAGGGAGGGGAAGGCTGAGCAGTGGCCAATGGGGAAAAAATGGGAATAAAAATGAAGGGGATAGGGAATATCAGAGAATGGAGACCTACAGAGATGCCTGGAGTCCGAAAGAAATAAAAGTGGAGTCTAATTTGTCTATCAGGAAGAAAAGGAAAAAGAAAAAGAAAAGCCTCCTACCAAGAGAGATCACATTTATTGGAAATCTCTTTAATTTACAAACCCTTGACTTAAAAAAACCAACTGCCCTTTGTTCTCCAGAGGGGTCACCTAGGGAGTGATTGATGGGCAGTTACTTTCTCCTGAGTGAATGTTCCTAGTTTTCTTTTCTCATGCAAATAGAATTGGGTTCCTCTTCTTAAGGGAGTTAACCTATTCCCGGTACCCCCTAGCAAGCATGCTTCCCAGCCTAAGAATCCTCCAGAAACAAGTGCCCTTTTACTGGGCCAACGACAGGAAACATGTGTTTCCGGGAAGAAACTCAGCATAGAACTGAGCCTAGGTTCTGTTCCCAAAAACTGTGACAACAGGTAGGTAGCTTGTTTGGGGCTGCTACATCCATACCCTTGGAAGGGACATTAAGCAGTAAGTTTCCAAGCAATGACGAGGAAAGTTCAACTACCATTGCAAATATACTTCGTCTGGAAAAGTACACTCTCAGATCCAATATATATCCCGGAAAAAGATCCAACTCTGGAAAAGAACCTGCTTGGAAAACCAGAATTACTTCTAGAGGAGCAGTAAAAACAGCAAGGAGAGGTTGGGAAAATATCTGCTTGGACAATGAGAATCACATCACAGTGCTCCAAGTACGCATCTACTTACAAAAGCCTGACTGAAGAGAGAACAGTATGAGCCATAATAGGTGGTTGTGGTCCATGGTCATTCTCAAGGATGCTGAATGGAGTGAGAGGGTATTCTACTTCACAACAGGACTGCAGAGAAGAAGACTGGTTCTTAGTGTAAATGATGAAGATACAAGAAGAGCTCTAACCCCTTGGTCCTCCCGAGGTGGTTCACACCTAGCTCTCCAACACTCAAGCCTTTGGATCCATCTTGCTGATAAGTATCAATGTCTCATGGACATCAATATGGAAGTCCTAAATAAGTTATTGGCAGGAAATCCAATAACACATTGAAGGACACAGTAGGACATATTATAAGGCAAGGATGGTTCAATATCAGAGACTAGGTAATAAAAGAAACTATATTAATAGATCAAAGGTATTAGTTAAGCATCTCCATGGACATTGAAAAGATAATTAATACTATTCTATATATTCTTAGTTTATAAAAGAAAAGTCATAATAAGAATTGATGGCTACATTCTACCTTGGTAAAATACCTCTCTCAATCCCATATGTTTAATGGAAAAACTCCAGAATATGTTCCATAAAAATTAGGAACAAGATAAAAATGTCACATTTACCACTATGACATAGTATTGTTGTGGGGCAACAGGAGAAGCAATTAGCCTAGGAAATTAGATGTATAAATTGGAAATGAGGAAGCAAACATGGTCAACATTAGTAGATAATATAATCACGCACCTGGCAAACCTAAGACAATCAACTGACAATCTGTTCTAAACAGTAAAAGGACAGTTTATTAAAGTAATATATAGAAAGCAATGGTTTTTTATAATTACAAAAACAACCAGTTGGAAAATAAAATGGAAGTGGAAGATTCCATTTAAAATAGCAACAAAAGGACAAAATACTTTGATATAGGCTTAATAATAGAAATAGAAAGGTAATATTCCTGGTTAAGAATTCCGAGTATTGGGCCGGTGAGATGGCTCAGCGGCTTAAGCGCCTGCCCGGCAAGCGCAAGGGCCCGAGTTCGACTCCCGGAACCCACATACGAAAAAGGGGCCGGTGATATCGCTCAGCGGCATGGGCACCTCCTGGTGCGCGAGGTCCTGAGGTCGACCCCCCGGTACCAACAAAAAAAAAAAAAAAAAGAATTCCGAGTATCACAAAGACGGTAATTCTTCCTACATTCATCTATACATTTAGCCCAATAAACATGCTATATATTCTTTAGGAAACAATTAAGCTAATGCTAATGTTCAAACAGAAAAAGCAAACAGGATACACCCACTCCAAAGAACAGTTTGTTCTACCTAGGAGGGCTGTACAGCAAGTGTCCAGAGAGAGAGAGAGAAATTTCTTGAAAAATTTATTCCTAGGAACAGATTCAAGAAAGCCATGAGAAACTCTTTTTTAAAATTGTTTTTGATTAGTACACATTTGTGATACACATCAAATACATATTCTATGGGGAGTTGTTACATATACATACCACACTTTAATCCTTTTTACTTCCCTTCCTCACCTCCCCTTTCTCTCCATCTTTAGATCCCTTTCCTGTCTCTGAATGGTCTAATTCCCTGCTTCCTATCATCCATTTTTTTTTTACTTTGCCCTTTAAATTATTTATATTTTGTATTTCTCATACAAGAGAAACCATGTGTGTCTGATTTATTTCACTTAACATTATGGTCTCAAGATACATCGATTTTCCACAAATGACTCAAGTTTATCCTCCTTTATGACAGGATAGTACTCCATTGTGTCTAAATACCACATTTTCTTTATCCATTCATCTGCTGATGGACATATAGGCCATTTCCAAAATTTAGCTATTAAGAGCTGTGCCGCTGTAAACATGGGTGGGCATATGTCACTGTAATATGATGCCGTCAACTGGGAAGATACTGAGAAGGGGAATAGCTGTGTGGAATGGAATTTCTGTTTTTAGTTTTTTGAGGAGTCTCCATACTGATTTCCATGGTGGTTGTACATTCCTACCAACAATGTAGAAGGGATCCTTTTTCACTGTAACTTTGCCAGCATTGTTAGTATTTGATTGTTTGATTAGAGCTGTTCTTTCAGAAGTAAGATGGAATCTTTGTGTTTTAAATTGCATTTCTCTCATGGCCAATGAAGTTGAACATTTTTTCATGTATTTATTGGCCATTTGTACTTCTTCTGAGAAGTGTCTATTCATTTCAATAGTCCATTTTTGATGGGGTCTTTCATTTTAAAGGTCTAATTTTTTGAGTTCTTTACAAACTCTAGATACTAGTCCTCTGAAGAACAGCTGGCAAAATTTCTTCCCATTCTGTAGGTTGTCTCTTCATTCTATTGGTTGTTTCCTCTGCTATACAGAAGATTTTCAATTTAATGTAATCCTATTTGTTGAGTTTTGATATTTCTTGTGCAACTGGGATTCTGTTCAGAAAGTCCCTGCTTGTGATTATGTCTTCAAGGATTTAATCTATTTCATCATTCAGTGGATTAAGCATTTCTGTTTCATATCTAGGTCTTTGATCCATTTTTATTTTATTTTAGTATGGGGTGATGAGTATGCATCTAGACTCATTTGTCTGCATGTGGATACCCAGTTTTCCCAGCACCGTTTGTTAAAGAGACTGTCTTTCCTCCAGCATATGATTTTGGCCCTTTTCTTGAATATCAGCAGGCTGAACGTGCCTGCAGTTGTTTCTGCACTTGAGCCATGAAAAATTCTTAGGGATGGACAAAGAGAACACATATGAGAATGTTATTGGAAGTACTTTTTTCTTTTTCAATACTGGGGATTGAACCCAGGGCTTTTGCACTGAGCTACCTTCCAATCCTTTTTTTTTATTTTTTTATTTTGAGACAGAATCTCACTGAATCACTAAATTGCCCAGGCTGGACTCAAACTTTCAATCCTCCTGCTTCAGCCTCCCAGAGTGCTGGGATAATAAGTGTGTGCCACTATGATGAAGTACTCTTTATTATGTTGGAAAACTGTATAGAAGCTAAATGCTGATAAACAGGAAAATTAATAAAGTGTGATCTTTTTGTACAACAAAATACCATACAGCTGTGGCAGTAACAGACTAGAGTAACATATCTCAACATAAATGAATCTCTCAAACATAGTATGAAATGGGAGGAAATGAATCAGAAGAACACACGAAACATGATACTATTTATATAAAATTTAGAAACATCTAGGTTACTGTTTTGTTTAGGTCCACATACACAACATTCTACCTGAATAAATGTATGGAAATACAAACACCCTGGTAGGAGGACAGGCATGGCTGAGGAGAGAGGATGGGAGCTTCCCCTGCATGTGTAGAGGATACCAGGAATATTTCAGAAGTTGGGCAATCCACAGATTAGTGTTTACATCACATTTCAAATTTTTTTGAGTGTTGCATTATTATTTATGCGTTTTTGTAGGCTTGAAACATAGTTAAATCATTTTAGTGTAAAGTTAAATACGCAAGAATAACCAGAAAAAAAACTTTCAAAAGAGAAAAATAAGAGGCATCTAGTCCTACCAGAGATTTAAAACATATTATCATACCATAGCTAGTAAAAACTGGTACTGGCGCAAAAAGGAGCTGGCTAATGGAATAAAATACAAAGTGGAGAAATAGTCCCATTCTTTCTTTTTTCCATAGGGAATCTGTTTGTCCTACACAATGGGTTTCCATATGGTGGGGCTTCCCAGAATTTTCACCCTTGATCGGTCATGATAAAGTGGTGGGTGACCCACAGACCTCAAGAGCTGGGGCCACCACTCCGAGATGGATAAAGGGGATAAAACTTCTTTGAAGACCCAAGCCTTATTGTTGAGATGAATACAGAATTTACAGTCTATTTAAAAATGTGTTCTTGTTCAAAATCACCCAGCCCAGGCACAGTTTCATGAGGCCTAGCCCTGCACCTGCCTCTGTCTAACGCTCCTCCCCCCCAGTTTCCCTTCTTGCTTCCCCACTGAACAGCTAAAGGGACCTTTTAACATGTACATCACATCTGCTAGCCCTCCTGCTTAAAACACTTCAACAGCACCCCATCATTATCAGCAGAAAATCTGCATCTTACCAGGATCCCTGTACAAACGGCTGAGCCCACCTCTGAGCCCTCAAGCCCTGTACCCTGGCCCTGCCAAATGACCGTCTGGCTGCTACTGGAATCTGCCAAACTTCTCTCCTCACAGAAGCCTTGCACAGCCCACTTACCTTCTAGAATACTCTCTGAAGCTCCAGGAGTGCAGAGGTTTTATCTACCTTGTTCATTGTTATGACTCCATTCCTAGCATGGTTCCTAATGCATGGTGTTACCCAGATAATCAATGAATAAGCAAATAATGTGTGAGTAAGAATGATACTCCAGGAAAATATGCTTTATTTTTTTCCAGAACAAAAGAGGTATCTTTCTCTGGTACGGTTATAGGCCATATCACACCATAAAGCAGTTCTTGTGGCAGGTCCTTAGGTGCTCTGGGGGTCCCTGTTGCTTTGGTGTGGAGCCCATTGAGGAGACATGCCAAGTGAGTTGTGGAACTGCGATCCACGCTAGCTGCAGTAGAATCAACTGCGCATTACATTAGGCCAAGTCCTTCCCAGTCAAGGAAGCCACTGTGCTCTGGTTGGCTGGCCCTGTGGTAAGACAGCAGGTGCTGCTTATCAGGGTGACAGTCCTCTCCACCCACAGAATCGATGTCCCTGCTGAGCTTGCCATACTGCCATCGGTGATGGTCCTCCAAGGCAGGGAGAGGACATACCAACGCAGAACCTTCCACACATGCCCAGATCCCGAGCTCCCTGGCAAGAGAAGGTAAGTCCTTGCCTTGCACAAAAGTTTTCACTCTCCTGCTTGCCTAAGAAGTGTGCAAAATCAGTCAACACAAATTCATACTGGGAGTTCCCTAAAAATCAGAAGATAAATCTTGCAGGTGGAAAATATTACCTGTCTTCTCTTAAATGGCATTTGGATAGCTGTTTGATGATTACTGTAATATTGATATAGTTCTCTCCTTACGAGGAGCTCTAAATACTTCATGGATATGGTCTCATTAATCTTCAACTTTTTATTAACTTACAAAATGGATCACTCTGCAGAGTTAAAAACAACAAAAGCTTGAGTTTCCTTTATCATCGCTCCCCAAACAACTCCTTTCATTATTCAGAGTTATAATGAGTTGTTTTGGTATACTTTGAGCTAACATCAAAAGATATAAATGAAAATAAATATTTTCTGTTCTCTTCTATGCAAATGTCATCTTTTCCAGCTGTCTTTCATCCCAAACCCAGTGTGGTGGGTGCTCACAATAATGGCCCCTGATGCATCTTAGTATTAATATGACTTTGCTGCCTCTTCCTTCAATAGATGGTACTCATTTAACTGCCCTTTTGAAGCTTTGCTGTTTTTGTGACCCAGTTTACATGAATGACAGTGACATGTGAATTTGGGAGCTTAAGAGGCCTGACAGCTCCCTCTTGTCATCTCATGTGCTGAGTCTATCATGCTATGAAGAAACTCAGTCAAGTCTACTAGAAGACGAGGGGCCACATGGAGGAGGACCCCGGGCCCCAGGGAACAGCCAGCACCAACTGCCAGATAGGAATGACATTCCAGGCCGCATCACAGCCTCCAATCCTCCAGCTAAATGCAGCCATGTGAATGGCCAGCTGGAACCAGAGGAGGAATGACCCAGCCAATCCTCAGAATTATGAAAACCAATGAAGTCTGTTGCTGTGTTAAGCCACCAACTTTTGGGATGGTTTGCTATGCAGTAACCTAACCACTGTCCCATGTCTGTTGCCTTGCAATTCTGTGTCTATAATTTTTTTGTTTCCTAATTCCCAATTCCCTCCCAGGTAAACTCACTGTTTGGAAAGGAGGACTGTTCTGATGTTAAATCACTTTTTAACAGTCTCGGGTCTTTTACACACGTCTTCTCCGAGTGATGTCTTCTCCGATTCCACCACTCACTAACTGTGTGACTTTCGGTACAAAGTTTGAACTCCCTCTTCCTAAATCTCCTCACCTGTAAAAAAGATTCGAGTGCCAACCCAAGGTAGTGATGAGTTTAAGATAAAACCAGCAAAAGGTTTTCACACTTCCTAGCACGGAATAAGTGCTCAAGAAGTATTAGCTGCTATGATGACTGTAAAATATTTATTCAAGAAACGCCTTGAGTGTTTCATAAAAGAAGAGGAAAGGCCCCAATATTTATGGACCGTTTTCACTGTGCCATGGTTCCTTTTTTTGTTTGTTTGTTTAATTCTTTATAATGTCCCACACGGGCATGGCAGAAAATAGTGCCTGAGTTGAATTCTCATCTTTGCCACTTACAAGCTGTGTGACCTTGAGTAAACGACAATCTCTCTGTACCTCAGTTTCCTTAAGTGTGAAGTCTAAGGATAAATTTAACTTCTGAGAGTGTTCTGGGAAGTAGATCAATTATTCCCTGTCAAGCATGTAGAACTACAGTAAGTATTCGATAAAGGATAGTTCCACTTTGCAATCTCCCTGAGTCAGATGAGGGTGCTGGCACTCAGAAAAGAGGAGGATTAATAAGCAGAACAATCTCGACTCTGTGCCTTCTACTCCAGATTGTGAACATGAGCCCCCAGACCCTCCTGCCTTGGCCAAGCCCCAGGTACAGAGCCTGCCTCTTCATGCATCATCTTTTATTCTTTAGCCGCTTAACTTGAGCTAAGTCAGCACGTTCTCCCAGGGAACTTTTCTAATTAACGACTAAAATTTCTCTGCTCCAAGAACCACTTCCGGTGAACCTAGCCCCCCAGTGCAGCCCCTCTGGTTCAGCCCCTGCTCAGCTGTCCTGGCCATACACTCTCTCCCACACTGACCACCTTCAGTTCACACACAGCCACCTGGGATTCAGCTAGGTTTCTGATCAGGTTGCCACCTCTGATATCGCCCAGAGGCCACCTGTGGCAACAGTGACAGGACACACCCTTCCTTTGGAGGGGCACCCTGATCACAGAAGATGCAGAAATGCTGCACATACTCTCCTTTACCAGTCCAAAGCTCTGCAGCTTGGTTTTGTTGTCTCCAAGGTTTCCCAAACTTTCTGAGCCTTGAAACCCTTCTTTCTTACGGTATAAATGAGGTCAACAAAGTCTATTGAGGCCACATGAGGAACCTTCATTATGGAGTCCTGGGTCACAGAACTGTAGTAAATGATCTGTCTGCTGCATGCTAGGTAAATGTCCTCAAGCTAGGATTGCCTTTCAAATAGGTGAATATGGTTACATTTAGTTTCCTGAAAGGAACCACAAGAAACCATTACCAGTGGCAACCACTGGGATAAAAAACATGGACACAGCCTGGGGACAGAGGCCATCACTTTGCATTCCATACTGTTGTTTGCATTTTGAATTTCCTAACATTTTACTTATACTGTTTTGTTGGTTTTTTAAGATGTATACAGTTCCCTGGTGCTCTGTCCATTTTTCTTCCATCATTTTTCTTTCTGTGTTTCATTCCAGATTGGTTCTTTTGCTACGTCTTCAAGTTCGCTCATCTTTTCTGCTGCAATGCCTCATCCTCCGGTAGATCCCAACCTGTATAGTCCTCATCTCAGCTGTCCATCTCAGCTGTGCACAAGTAGATGTTCTACTTGTGTCATTTTTTATGTATTTGTTATGTCTCTCCTCAGCAGGTTCATGCTTTCCTTTAACTTCTAGAAAAGCAGAGATAACACTCTGTAACATCAGAATCTGAAACGTTTTATGCTAATTGCCTGGAGATTCCAAACAAATCCACCCTTTAAGACCTGCAGTCTATGGGACCTAAGACTACGGAAGTCATGGCATCCACTCCATGTTTCCTCTCCAGGGCAGATGTCAAGTCCAGCATGCCTCTATTTACATAATGGTTCCACAAATGCTTGCTGGTTTACCAACTGTGGGTGCCAAGACCAGTTCTACATAAATAGCATGCTCAATTTGGGTTGCTGGGGAGGGGGCCTCCCATGCACCCACACGTGTCAGGAATTAGTATAATACAGCTCAGTATGCATGGTGGAGTAAACCTAGAAGCTTCTTTATCATTTTCCATTGTGCCCCACACCTTCGCCTCTTAAAATGAAAAATTTCAGATTAGCCAAAAGGAATATGGTCTGGGTCATTAAGGTCTTTTGAAAAGGAAATGGCATTATTAAATTGTATCCTGTTGTTTGTTTATGGTGAGTTTTGATATTTTGCTTAACTGACAGAACTGCATCTGATGCTCGTTCAGTCTTTGAACCCCAACTAATTAGAATCTACCGTACTCTGCAGCAAGAACAAACCACCTTCTGATCAAACAAACTTCTCAATCACCAGAAACAGCACAGGAGCTGCTTTAATTTCAAGCAGATATTTTCAAAGAGTTAAAAGAAAGCTTATGTTCCTTCATCTATAATAAGCATATGCATACAAAAAGGCTTCTCTGGAGCCTAATGAAGTAATGGAATTGTAATTCTTCATGGGCTCAGAATTGTTCAAGCTGTTCACTGCCCAATGGGAATCATGCAAACCCTCAGCCTCTCTACAAGGTGGCATCACAGCTTCTTCAAGGCTTGACATGTGGGTCATAGCCAAAGGTCATTCAGGCTGGAACAGTGCTCCAACATTTTGGCACCTCCAGCAGTCAGCCAGCCTGAAGGAGGATGGAGGCCAGAATGAGAGGGGCACGGGGTACGCACCAGTTCTAGAATGAACAGACCTATACCTAAATCCCATTCCCCTGCTACCTATGAAATATGGCCAGGCATAGGTCATTTGAATTTAAGGTGGTTATGCCCTGCATCTCTTAAACTGAGGGAAACTGTTTGTGACTCATAGAGCTGCCAGGAGATGAGAAGCATTTAGTACAGTGTCCAGCTCCAGGGACACACCAACGGCATGCTTCTTGACCTCTTGCCTCTAAGGCAGGATGACTCCTCTCTCCGAGTCTCTCAGCTTGTTAGGGAGATGCCCCAGAGACTCCACAGAACCACACATTGTTCAGGAAGGTTCAGTCTCAGAACAGGAAATGATCCCCTTCTCCAGCCCCCACCCAAATTACTCTTTCTGTGAGAGACAGCATACTTTATTTTCTTATGACTAAATTAGGGTTTGGACCACGAGGGCCAGTTGTTAAAAGCTAGCCCAGAACCTCCTCCAGGAAATCTTAAAAATATCACCTAATTTTCCTGAGAAGGTTTTAATTTGGTCAGGCTTGCAATCTCAAAATTATGAAACGAAGGAATTAAGCAGGACCATTCAAATCCAGTACTTGAATCCTCCTCAACACTTCTGCCAGGAGTCATGCAACCTCCATTTGGGAGGAAGAGCTCACTATCTCCCAGTCTTTCATGGCAGGACATTTCCTTCTTGGACAGCCTGGGTCCAAATCAGACTCAGTATGAGCTGCATTCAGGAGCCTCCTTTCTTATGATGATTCATGCCTGCCTCTGAGATCTTCGATCCCCAGTCTTTCTCCCACTCTTCTTCCTGAGACATAATTCTAGTTTCTGTGCCTCTGAAAAAGTGCACTGCCAACATGTTGGGATGATCAAAGCGAGGAACCTCAAATACTCCCTTCCCATCCTAAAAGTTCCTAATTACAGGAGGAAAGAACTATCCTTTCAGCCCATCTTTCCGTCTCCGTCACTTCAGAGTAGACACCCCTCCCCCCCGGTTGATTCTTCATGGTGAATCTGTGTTATAGCCATCTGGACTCTGATGCTTTGTAGTTGGGACATTTTTATAGCTTTATTTCCTCTGTTCTCTCTCCCTCTCTCCCCTCCTTCCCTCCCTCCCTCCTCTCTCTCTCTCTCTCTCTCTCTCTCTCTCTCTTTCTCTGTATACAATGAATCATTCTGCTCCAGAGATGAAAAATAAAAAGATTTTTTAAAGTTATGGCTGCAATTTCAATAGAAGAAGATTGGGCTTTGAGGAATATAAACATTTGTTATATTTTTCTGAGTCTATTTTTCTTCCCTACTGGTTAATGAAGAAGTTATTTCTCTCTCCTGTATTTCAGTTGTTAATTTCTGACAAGTGATTTTTTTGTTTGGTTATTTATTTATTTATTTATTTATAGTTATGTCTAGTTATATGCCTCTAAGTTCTTGTCTCTTTTGTAGACTTCATGAAATATTCAATCCTTACTAGTAGAATGAGGTTTGATTCACCCCTGGCTGTGATTAATTGTATCAGTATTTTGGGACTTAATTTATGTTTATATTATTCCTCTAGTGTTTCCATTTTCTTTCCTAATTATCCATTTTTCCGCGTCTTTTTTCCTGAAATGAGTACTGAATTAGCTTGCCTCTGATTAGTCTTGGATGTACCCCAAAGAATATTATTGGACAGCTCCCCATTATAATTTCATTCGACGAATTCTTTGTTTGGTTTTTGCAATAAAGCTTTATTAACCCTCCGTGAACCCTTATTTTCATTTGCTCAGTCTCCTTTGGTTGGAAACTGTGCCAAACCATGGTCAGATGTTACAGCCTTCGCTCACACATTTTCTTCTACTGTCTGCCAAGTCAAGCTCTTTTCAAAAAGTCAGAATTCCGTGCATTAAAATAAGATCTATGCCTGCATTAAGGCACTGGCTTGTCTAAGAAGTTCTTCCTTTCTTTTGATTATTCATTTATTTAGGACTCTGGTGAGGACATCTGTTGAAGCAGGACTAGGGAGCTCTGCTGAAGGACATGTGCCCATTAGCACACCTTTGCCAGGATTCTTTCCTTTGGAGACCTTGTCTTTTTATAAAGAAAGGTCCCTTCATAACAGCACCCTATCCAACCCAGCTCACAGATAGCCAGTCATCTGTACTAGCAGATCAGTCCGAGATAGCAGGCAAGGCTCCAGGTGAAGCTGCTCTGGAATGCAGTCCATCTTGCTCAGCATCAGCTAAGGCACTTCACTTCCAGTCATCCGTGGGGCTGCTCTTGCTTCTGGATAAGTTCTTGTTTCTGCAATTCCCTGCTTCTATCTCCACATCCACGTGCCCCATCCCTCTAAACACTGTTTAAACATCCCACACACCCAACATCTCCATCCACACATGAAACACACACACACACACACACACACATTTCCAGGTAGACTTTGGAACCTCTATCTCCCTGGGAGATGCTATTTCCTGCTTGAGGAGCATTGGTACCAAGGCTGCCGACACAGTGCCCTCCCATAGCTAACAAAACCTGGCTCCCTAGGATCCCCACTAGAAAGCGTTCAAACATTTTTAACCAAGACTCCTCTATTATCCTTGATCAGCTAACATGAGTGTAGAGGTTGTGCTCCAGCATTTTATTCACCTAACTGCATCCCAAGTGGCACAAACCAGCAGAGACCAGCACTGTCAGGCAGCAATGACCAGCAGCGACAACTGGCAGCCATCAGCGACACTTGATGGGGGCTGGCAGAGACCAGCTGACACTGCTAAGAAGAGCTCCCAGGGTAGGCCTGGCTGCTAAGGAACCAACAGGTTTGGGTTAGAGCCCCAGAGCTGCACACTAAGGACTGAGCGCTCCAGCACCCAGAGCCCCAGAGCTGCAACACCGAGCGCTCGAGAGCCACTGGAGCCAGTTTTCCACAGACAGTATTATAACGATGTAAATATTTTATAAATGAACACACTTAAATTTTTAAAATGAATTGATAATGGTAGGATAGTAAACCCATATGGCAAAATTTCATCAAGATGGTTAGTGTGTGAACCCCAGAAGTTCAGAAAACACTGGGGTACGTGACACTGAAGATCCCTTCGGTTCCAGGCATCTGCATTCCTGCATTTCTGAGAAAATTGCTTATCCCTGAAATCACAGCTGTCATGAACAGACCAAATCTTCCCATCCCACCAGTTACCTGGAAGCAAGAGAAAGTCACAGCAGAGACCTGTCCCTCCCCAGGAGCTCAGCCCTCGGCCTCTTAGGGCTGCCTTGACATTCAGCATGGAGCTCCTGCCGGTAGGGGATGACTAGTGTCAGCCTCTCCGGCCAGTTCTCTCTATCAACGCAGCTGGCAGAGGACACTTTCACAGCCTCTTTGTGTTCTTTAGTAACTTCAATATGAGTTGCCATCTACCCCTGCCCCACAACTGGCTGATTCTCCATTAAAGGTAGAGCAAAATATAAGTTTAGAAGGAGCTAAATGAATTATTCAGAATAGCTTTCACCTGAGCCATTTTCTTAAGAAACTGCTTGAAGAACAGTCTGAAACTTGTTCTTAATTCACGATATATAAATATCCCTTGGGAAAACTCAATGGAGACAGAAGGTTCTCCTGTACCCAAAGCTGTCCTCAGCTTGCCTGGGAAGAACAGGCACACCAGCCCTTGCTGGGGGCTCACGGAAGGTCATCGCCATACAGAGGGACCCCAGGATGGCGGGCAGAGTGGGAGCAGCCACACTTCCTTGGGCCCTCTCCTGGGATTGTGTGGGATTCACCCAAGGTCACCTGGAAACCTGCCAGGCAGCCCTGGGCACTAAGGCTCAGTGGAGCGGGTCTCCTGTTGTCACAGGTCTAGAGCAGTGGGACTTGCCTGACTCTCTGCCTTGGGGATGACACTGATAGGCCTAGCATAGCCCTCCCAGTATCCCCAGGGAAGGGGACTGTACAGTGGGATGAGAGACCGCAGGTAACACATAGCCCCAAGCTCACGACAATGGAGCCACCCTCTTCTCTCTCATGAGAAAAACACACACAAGTGAGTGATGGGGAAATGGTTACAGAGAATAACCTTGAAGCCCATCAGTTGTAAAAGCTGTAAATTATTCACAAACTTAGGTTCTTTGTTATCAGTAACAATTTTCTTGTGGTCTCTCTCCTGACTGATTGGTGATTCTGTTTCTGGAGTTAGTGCCTTTGGGGAGGTTGGTGTCACGGGTGTGCTCAGTAAATTGCCAAGGTAAGGCCAAGCTGAAAGTGGAGGCCTGAGGGTCAGAGAAGGACAAGGACAGGTGTTAACAAAGAAGGAACACAGCATCAGGGCTGAGCAGGCTTTGGGAGCCATGGAGCTGGCTACTGGCTTGATTTCTCCCCACAGGGAAGGGACCAGCCCCTACAGTATTAGACCATTCATGCGATCCTTGCTGGGCTGTGTTCTCATCCGAAACTCAGGTGTTCCAGATGTCCTGTCCATGACATGACCTTCTCAGCCCACAAAAGAAAAGCCCCACACTATGTCTTACCAGCTTCCAGAACCCACAGGGTCTGGGCTGGTGTGCCCAGCAAGGAACCATGCCAATTGCCAGAATTACAACCCCCAGATATGCCAGGTAGCTCCAGTCTCTGCCCAACATGCTCATTTGCCCAGGAGCCTGAGGTGGGGGGCATACATTCAGGAAGCTGACAGGTGCAAAGCTCCATGGGGTGCAGGCTCAGGGTCAGGTGGCAAGGATGTGGAGCTGTATAGGACACAGGCACATGAGCAAAACTTCATTCCACTGTGATAAAGAAAACAGGGCATGTGGAAAGCATGCAATCCCCTGGTGTGGTGGAAACAGGTAGGAAGATGTACTAGAACCTGCAGTGCTTGCCAGCCCAGCAATCATGGTGCTTCTCTTCAGTAAGAGCTTCTTGATTCTGCTCTGGCAAAATACTCCCCCCACTTTCAGTTCACACGACCCACTCAGGCTTAGCTCCTGCCCAATGTGCTCCAAACACTTGCTCCCATCTTCTGCTGGCCCTACTATGTGTCCTCTGCCTTTTAAACTGAATATCTGTATAGCTATCTTTACCACCACCTTCGGAGCCTGACTAAGAATGAAGCTTACAGAGGAGACAGCAGAGCCAAGAGAAGGAAGAGACCAAGTCCAGTGTTACCTGAGCACCTAGATCCAGCAATGTCACACAGCAATTGCTTTTCAGTTTTGTGAATCAATAAATTCCCCTTTCACCTATGCTGTTTTGAGTTGGCTTTCCAACACTTGCAAGCCTACAAAGGCTGAGTCATAAGGGCTGGACCAGAAACTGGCAGATGAAGACTATTAGGGGAGGAAGAGAAGACACAAGAGGGACGTGACCTGAGCACAGCACTAGCTAATCAGTGCTGGATGTGGGTGAGGAAGGGGCGGCAGAGGAAGACCAGGCAGGGGACAGCCCAGGAGGCCCATGGACCCTGACAATCCTTACCCTGCAGGGGCCAAGGAGCCCTAGCCCGCACACGCGAAGACTGTACTGAGCCCCATCATCTCAGCTATCTGTCTAGCCCAGACCCACGTGAAAGCTGAATTAGGAATCAAGATGGTGGCAAAGCTGTGCAGTTTAGAACACGCCCTCTGGGGGGCTGGAGGCAGGGGTGAGGCCAGGCACCGGGAGGCAGCTGCCCAGCAAGAGATGACAGGGGCTCAGAAGAGGCCCTGCGGCCACTTTCCTGACCTGTTCCATTTGGTCTATCTTTAAAAATTTTACATTGAAGACCTGGAAGAAAAATAAGTGCTTGAGAAGTGGAATAAAAATAGGTAAACATAATAATCATCTCACTTAGGTACAGCGATCTACGGTGTTTCAAGCCCGCTTACCAACAGTAGCTCATCACCGCCTTGAGAGGCAGTTATTATCCACATTTCATAGATGTGGAAGCCGAAGCTCGGAGACATAAGTAACCTGCCTGTGATGTTGGCACCATGATGCAGAGGCACAGGGCAGAACAGAGTTGTAGTGCCACACTGTCCGTGTCTCCCTGGGAGCCCCAGAGCCCATCAACTCCTCCTCCCTCCCTGAATGCTCCTGCCTTCTGCAGGGGACCCTGGCAGGATCCTCTTCGTACTGCACACAGGCGCCTGTCTCCGTCACCAACAGTGCCTCCATCTGCCCGAACTCCCCCTCCCAGTGGCCTTCTGCTCCCTTCTGCCGCCAACACAAAGCCTGGTGAGACAGCAGGCAGGCAGGTCAGCTGCTCCTGGATGATACAAATGGAAAGAGATCAGAGCGACACTCTACTTCTTCCCAGGAGCCAGCGGAGGCTCAGGCCCTGGAGTCCAAGTCACTCAGCTCTCTTGTCTCGCAAAACCAAGCAGCAGCCTCCACTCCCTGGAGGTTCTGCCTGGGGGCCGGCAAGCCCTACGAGAGGCCGACACCTCAGGAGATCAGTTCCTGAGAATCCCAGGAGCCCAGCTCTGGGCAGCACCCCTGAAGTGATACACAGCTTTGCCTTGCCCACTGGCTACCTGATTCAGACAACTGTGAGGAAGGCGGAGCGGTAGAGTCTCTCCCTTCGACAGAACCATGGGCACTGAGCTTGGAAGGAGGATTCAGGCACCGAAGCAAGCTCAGCCTGCTACAAAGACAAACAAGAAGAGGAGCTCAGCAAAGACAGCAGAGTGGGAGCCCCATACTCTACAATCGGGGCATCACGTGGCCATTATCATGAATACAGCCCGCATGTTGGGATTGCTCCTTCTGAAAATTCCCAGGCAAGAAGAAAGCAGAACACAGAGTGGTTTTCATGCCTTCTGCCTTCTGCTGCAGAGTAGAGAATCACCAGACACCCATGAGGCAGTCAGCACAGCTCTTGCTAGGCCAGTCAGGCCAGTGCGCTGCTTCCAGGAGCCGAGTGACCCATGACTCCAAAGCCGCCCATGGTCTTGCAGATGGACAGTTCATGATGTTTTAAAGGCTATTGTTAGCATTAAGAAAAGTGAAGATTCACATAAAAACCCAAATTTCCAGATTATATTAAAGAATACCCAAAAATCTGGCCGTGTTGCTCCCACAGTTATCCAAAAGCCACAGACCTACCCAGATTCCCTCATGGGCACAGCATTCCCAACCTTGCTGATGTTTAAGATTCCACCACAGAACCAACCCAAGAATGCCACTGGATTTCTGCTCCTGTCAAAGTTTTGGTGTGGGGACGATTCTCCATTCTCCTCTCTCAGTCTCTCCTCACTAACCGGACTGGCAAACTACTGCCCTACACCCTCCTCATAGGAATTGCTCTGCCCAAAGTGGATACCACATCTTTGTTTGTATTGATTTCTGAGACCACTCCACTGCCCCTGTGCCACACTGACTCCATCCTCAGAGCTGTTACATGACACCTATCTGCCAGCCCAGAACACATGACAAGAGCCATTCAATCAGCAGCTCCGCTGCTCAAGTCCAGCCTTTCCAGAAGGGCAGCAAGTGGGGCCTGGGGTAAAATCAAGTTAAGGGGAAGACCATTTCCATGGTCCATGACAGGCAGCTAGGAGCAGAACCTTATGAGTGAACCATAGCAAGTATCGGGTCCCCACAACCACAGTTCTCAGTAAATATACACATTATGACTGCTGAGATGCAGACTAGATAAAAAGGCCAGGACTACTGTGGGATCTTTGAACTCAGATAAATTCAGTATGAACCCTCAGATCACCTGGGTGGCTCAAATGTGTCCAATACACTCCAGAAGAAAGAAGATTCTCTGACTTGGGGAAAGGATGGGGTGAATTAAGTTCTGAGGTGACACTAAATTACAAATCCTAAATTGTCCTCAGAAAGCTCTGTGCTGAGATAGAAAATTCCAAAGGATATATCAAATATCTGGAAATATGTGGACTGTGCTTAAAACATGAGCCATGTTAGGTCTATAACATGTCCCCAGTGCATCCCTGCCTCTGACCATAATATCTCAAATTGATCACTCAGTTATTCATCATACATCTGTTGGGTTCTGTTGGGATGCCAGGCTAGACAAGGGATACCCTGCCTCATGGGATATCCAGTCTGGTGCAGGAGGAACATAGGAATGTTCTCTTGCAATGCTCTGTGACAAGTACATTGCGGGGGTGTGTGGAATACTAAGGTATTCACTCTTTATTATAATTTATGGAAAGTCATTGAAGGAGCTTAAGCAGCAAGTGACATGATCACTCATCTAATCAAATAAATTAGATGTCAAGAAAGCACGGTTCTGTCCATGATATTGTTAGTTGGATTGTCATACAACTGGCAGCCCTCATTCTAGCTTTGCTTTATTTATTGGAAATCTGTGGTGTGTAATGTGATAGGTTGGCCATAAAAATGTCTAATCGCTACATGTGAAATAGCCATGACTTTCAACTTTGCATGAAAATGACAAATTCTGTTTAATGTTCCCAGGCTCTTTTACACTCTGATTAACTGTACTAGATCCAAATTATAAGGAATAGAAGAGGCAATGGAAATGAACTAAGAGCCTGTTAGCAAAAGGTCTGCCCCTCAAATGGGAATTCTCTTCCAGAGGTGCCCATGAGAGCCCACCTTAATACACCAGGTCAAGGCTACTCTATGAGGAGTTCCAGAGACTCCTGATAGGTGCAAGCATCAGTCCTCTTCTAGAGAGGCAAAGCTACGACCCTGAATCCCACCATCCTTTGTCAATTTGTTGTGAGAGGTCATCCCTATTTCTCGTGCATCAGGTGAGGCTCACAGCAAACAGAATGTAACAGAGGCAGAGCAGAGAAGTGGGATAGGACCAGAAAGCCAAGGATTTTACAACACAGAGTCCCCCTTCTGCATGGGAACAGATGTGGATAACAAGAGTGCAAGAACAGGCAAGCTGGCCACTCCAGTGTCAACATGTGGAAACAGCATCCAATGCTTGCTAACAAATAGCTATTTATACAGCTCCCTTCTAGTGCCTTTGGATTTTCTGTTCCCAGATATTGCCTTTGGTTGCATTAGTAGCTTGGGCAGTTAACTACTAACTCCTGTAAGTGGGCTGGCCGCTGGCCATTAACATGGCTCCTATAAAGATAACTAGAGCTTTAGAACAGCCACTATTCATTCCCCTTGTCTCCACCACTGCCTCCCACATCACACACATGCAAGCTCATACATGCCCCCTCGCCCAAAGCTGCTGGGATGATCATGATGGTGGTAGCTTCAGAGACCCCCAGGGTCCATACACAGTTACCCTTCTGCAAGGATGACCATGAGCCAACTAGAGGACACTTTCTCAAGGCATCCAAACACCCTGGCTTTTAGGAGCAGCACCCAATGGATTTGTCTTGGGAAGGAAGCATGCTTTTAGAGAAAAGAGTATTGGAGCAGGACAAACTGGGTTAGAACCTCATCTCTTCCACACGTAAGTTTAGATGACCTAAGGCAAGATACTTGACATCTTTGAACTTCAAATTCCTGTAAAACTGAGCAAATTAACCTTACTTATTAACATGTTATTAAAATTAGAAAAACACTTGTTCATGAGTTCACTCAATAAATGCTTATTAGGAGCTTATGTGTCTCAGGCCTGGTACGTGACCCTGTTCAGAGCGAAATCCAGTAGAATCCACACTTCAGTGCACGCAGACTATGGATTACTAAACAAATAAGCAAGACAACTGCAGATAATGACGAGTGTTCTCTACATGACAGAGAAAGATGCTAGAGCAAGATGCAGCAGGGGTCTTACCTAAGACAGGCGGGAAGCCTCTCTGTGAAGCTGATGTTAGTGGCATCTGACTGGTAGAAGGAATCACTTGTCTCCACCACATTCCTTCCAGGGAGGAAGCCATTCCAGAAGAGGAATAGCAACTGTCAAGGTCTTGAAAAGGGGACAAGCATGTCTTGTCAAAGGCCAGTGCAGCCTGGAGAGCACTGAGAGCTGAGGACTGGAGTAGATGAAGTCACACAGGGCAAGGGTCACAGCACATGGAGATCTGAGGGTTTGGGGACCAAACTTAGGTTTTATTCTTTGTGCACGAGGAGACATTGGGAGATCATGAATTGGACAGGGAGTCGATTTAGACTTGGAGCTGATGGGTGAGAAGAATACTGGGAGCAGAGATGCCTGTTAATTTTCCCTCTTGGCAAAAGATGATGGAAGCAGGGACCAGGTGGTGGATGTGGAGAGAAGTGGACAGATGCAGGCGACACCTGGAGCCAACAGTGTCTGCAGGCACTGCAGATGAGGGCTTTGAGAGAAAGAGAGGGAATAAAGATTCCCTGTGCTTGAGAGCTAGATTGACTGGTAGATCATAATGCCCGCTGCAGTAGTATAAGGACTGAGGGAGGAGCAGTTCCATTTCGGACATGCTAGGGTTGGGGACACTGTCTAATAAGACATCCAGTGGAGTTTCAGGGACAACGGGGAATTACATGATTGCAGTGAGTGGAGAGACTGGTCTGGAAATAAGCTGGAGACTCCGCAGTGTCTACATAGTATGTAAAGTCCTAAGATTGGTTGAGATCACCTGAGGGAGCTATGGAACATGAAGTGCAGTGACTTCAATAAATAAAAGCCATAATAATGATCATAATTAATAAATCATGAATATGGGTGTATAATGGCAAGGTGGCAAACCAGTAACCCCACATCTGCTTGATGTGTCCCTGGAAACTGGATCCACTTTGAACACAGGACTCTGGGTGCTCCAGGCTTCGCTACCCTTTTCCCCTCACTCCAGTGCCAGGGTTTGGGGACCACACTTGCCAAACTCCTCGATCCCTCATGCCAGCTGCTCTCCCAGCCTAGAGGATCAGCAAATTGACTCATTTCTCAGATTATGAAAGGTACCCACCTGCCTAGACACAAGGGCATGTGTACAATAAAAGTAAGAAAGCAGCAATGTTATAAATAAATGATGGCCTCCTCGTTAGGCCCCGAGCTGCAGTCATTAACTGGCTCCATTCAGGTTCCCCAAGCTGCAGCTGGTTTAAAAGGTCGTTATCTGATATTGTTTCAGTAACTAGGTATTCCTATGGCTTCCCCCTGGCCTATGCTTTTCTAATCTCTGCTACATTATTAAACTGAGGCCTTTCTCTTATGCAGTAACCCATGGGGAAGGGCTCATAGTCTGCCCATCCCAGGGGGGCCCAAGCTATTAGAGAGACCAGCAGCTGGCCCAGTGAAATGCACCAAGCTGGAGCTGGGAAGAAAAGGGGAAGATTTGGGACTCTGCTCTGCCACTCTTGTGTCATATAAACAAGGGGCGTTAACTCCAGTAAGCCTCAATTTCCACACACAGCAGGAAAATGGGGAGACACAGATAACTGGGAGCTAAGGCTAAGTACTGACTCTGCACTGGGAACTTAGCGACTCATATCTCATTTAATCCTCACAACTGTATGTGTGCTGTATATTTTTGTCCCAATTTTATTGATGGCACTTCTGAGTCCTACTCAGCCTATGACTGGGAATTTGTGAGGCTGCGTTGTCCTAGCACATCACAGCTGATATCTACTACTGTCTGGACCATTAGGTGATGCTAGTCTCTGTCCAAGGGTCAGCAGGACCCAGAATTTCTTATAGCTTCTTGAGTGCCTGGGCAAAAAGGTCAGCATCCTCCTGGGCTTCCCGGATGATGCTCTGCTGAACACCACCAGTTGGCCCCACAGGAATCCCCATTTCTGAGATAGAGCTCATTCTGCTCAGCCACCCAGAGCCAGGAGATGAGGTCCTCTCCTCTTGCCCAGGTCCTGACTAAATATACTGAGAGTGAGCACCTGGGGGATACGTTCTCCTAACGTCCCCACTCTGACCCCATGAACTCTGCTCTGTATCTTCCCTGCTCAGATCAGACAACCACAGACTCTGGTCATCTGGCCTGGATGTGGACTAAAGTCATTATGCCTTTCTCTGGACCACTGGTTCTCTTCAGAGAACTAGAACCCACCTGTCCCCTTGCCTCTCTCATAAGAGGCCAGCTCACTCTCCCAACATACATTGCAACTGGCCCGTCTATGCCAGCCACCTGAGAGCCAACCCAAGCAGTGGAAATTCCCTTATATGAACTTAACTGATTAGCCTGCTTTGCCTGTTCTTTTTATGCAATCTGTAAAATATATGAATCCTATCTGATGCCCACAGTCCTGCAATGGCTGCAGGATACCCTTGCACTTGTGCCCCGAGTTAAGTAGCATGCTTACCCAGAGTGTGCCGCATTTGTCCCCATGCCTGTTGCCACCCTTTCCTTTATTATTCTTTATTTCAAATGCATATTTGTTATTATAAATGCTTAATTAAATATTAATAAACCAGTGGAGTATGAATGTGAAAAGAAAGAGCCATCATCTATGTGAAACTCAATTAGATGTTTTGGAAAGACACAAGATATGCAAGTTGCTATTTGGATAAGCGACAATAAAGTTAAAAGAGCAGAAACAAAATGTCATTAAAAATCTAGCAGATTTTTGCACTGAAACTGCTTCAGTCTTAGAGGTCTTGCTCCACTGTAAGAAGCCAGTGGTGGAAACTGTAAAGGGTGTGTTTTAGGTGACAATGGTAAAATGGCTCCACACACACAGCCAACCAGGGTGTCACATCCTCTGAGCTCAACAGCTGGTTCCGGGATGGGCATAAGCATTGTCTTCCAAGGGCTCTTCTTGAGAAGGCAGAAGCAAAGACTTGCTGTCATTCCTCACTGAGCTACCCTGGGAGGCTGTAGTCCCCAAAGCTGGAAACAGCCATCTGGGTGACATTGTGTAGAAAGCTGAAAATGGCATCAACTCAGACAGGGAACCCAGATCCATGGCACTGTTTCACTCTGCTGGTCCACTGTCAGTAAATCTCCTGGGATGGGTGTTCTATCTCCTCCCTGGCTTTTCTCCTCTATGAATTTCCTTTTGGACCTGCTTTCTAGATGGTTTTTTTCTACCCCTTCCCCTGCTTCCTCCTCCATCATTTCATCATCATCACCACCACCAAAGCTAACACTTTGTAACATTTAATGCTTTCGGTGACGCTGAAGCAAGTACCACCACCAGGAAACTGAGGTGCAGAGACTAAGGCTTGCTCAAGGCCAATGCCAATTTCAAGAGGCAGAAGGAAGACTTGAAACAACTTGTCATCTCTCAGGTAAGAGCACCCCAAACCCTGCAGACCCAAAGTCCCAAATGCCCTGAGTGGCTGTTCATGGCATGAGATGGCTGTAGGCAGACCAAGACAGCAAGGTTCACGTCACGAATTCACTATCTTCCCATCAGGAGGTCCTCTCTATGCCTTGTACAAACATCTATTATTGCATAAACCTCAAGTATATCACATCCAAGTACTTACCAGTCTATTTTTTACTATTTGGCAAACAGTTTGAAGCCAAGAATGTGTCTTATTCCCATCTGTATCCCCAGAACCTGACACATAGTAAGTGCTCAGTAAAGTCTACTGCGCTGAACTGAGCAGGTCAGGCCTGTACTCAGTATTCCACTTCTCCAGCCCTCCAGGAGCTCTCTTCAAAGACCAGCTTCCTTATGGACTCTCTCTGAGGTGTCTGAAGAGTAAGGTGACAACACTCCCAACAGATGCACAGTTTGTCCTTGCCCCTGTCTCACCTTTTACAGTCATTTCCCTTCTGTCTTCCTTGAAACTCTCCTCACCCAGTACAGCTGCAGGCCCGAGGAGGCAGTCTGTTTCCTCCAAACTTCTCAGCCAGGAAAGATGGTAAATTACCACCCATCAGGCAGTAGTGCCTCTGCCTATGGCTTTAGGGTCCAAACAGCTGAGCTTCTGGCACCAGCGATTAACTGACGAAAAGTGGTAAGAGTCTCCTTTCAGTTATGCGTTTTAAGTTAAAATATAACTCTGTTAAAGCAGCCAAGCCAGAGATTCTAAGTGGCATTAATCATGCCCACATTTAAAAATCTGATACATAATTTAAAAACAAAAGGCAAAGAAAGATAAGCACTTAGGTACGAATTAGTATCTTTTCATTAAGCCTTAACTCATCCATCAATGACTCATCTAACCCTAGTCTTCCCCCGACTGCAATGGACTCCTCCTTCAACTCTCCCAGAACCTCAGGGATGAGGACTTTGCTTACTGTCAGAGTGCACCCTCTGCTGCCTCCAATTCCATCCCAGTTCCCTCAGTTCCACAACAGTTTAAAAGACACTGTGTAGCAGCCAGAGACTTCGAGGAGGAGGCTCCCATACCCAATGCTCACAGTATTTCCCTCAGAAGCCCTGGGGGACTAGCCTGCTCTCTCCTCTGCCTTCTCATAATTGAACACAGGACCCAGTGACAAGGGATATGGTGACACACTGTCCAGATAAGCATTCCCCAGGACCTGCCTTCAGTAGCCTACCTTGTCCATCCTCCCTCTAGCATGGCCCCATATATTTATTCCTTCATGCACGTATATCACCACCATCCACTTCTATGACATTCAGGCCAAAATCTTGAAGTCAATCTCAAGTTTAAGTTTAATTGCCAGAGGCAGAGAATAGGTGGCTGGAGAAGACAGAGAATGGGAATCTCCATCCCCACAAATAGTCAAGTTTAAATGAGCAATTGTGAACTTCGTGTTTTCCCTGATTCTTCCCATCCCACTTCCCATCACATGGGTGAAGCTGGAGTCCTGTTTGCTTCTTAGCTCTGAGAGCCAATGGCTTCCTCCTTCCCAGGGCCACCTGCACCTCTCACTCTCTCCTTCACCTGCTGCCTCCTCCCACCCAGGCCCCAGGGGCTGCTCCTGGAGCTCCAGCAGCAGTTTCCTACCGGCCCCACCTTGATCCTGCTCACTCCACTCCATCCACCCAGCACAGCCCCACTGAGATCCCACCAATCCCCTTACTGACGGTAGTCCAAATGCTGTTTCAATTACCTGAGTGGTGGTGTGCCGGATAAAACAGAAAACTAGAGAGAGAATAAGATTCCCTCTGCCTAAAGAAATATGTAACTCAGAAAGATATCAACACGTGGTGTTTTGGGAAGGGAATTAAGATCCTAACTTCTGACCCACTAAAATCAACTATAACTAAATTAAAGTATATACAAGGCTAAGGAAGTGCTGTGTCCCACAGAGGGACTGGCCCACACCAAGAGAATACAGTACAAGGAAGCTTCTCAGCAGCAATGAGACTGAGGCCCTCCCAGCAATTCTGACCCACTTCCACACGTCCTCACACTCATTCCCCTTTCTTGTGCAAGGGATCAGCCTAGATATCCAGTGATGCACTGGGGCTGCTGTAACCACCACAAGCTGGCCGGTAGCTTGGATTCTGCTTGCCATGGAGTTGCCTGAGGAAGGGAGGACCTATGTATCCGCTGCTCTTGGAGGTTCTGCTCCCAGGGTAGGAATGGATGGGGCTGAGTCCATCTGTGCGCTTCTGCTCTGGAGGGACAGGTCAGGCCTCCACATGCTGACAAAAAATGTTTGCAATGCTAAGCCATGGAAATGCTGCCTGTGAAGACCTGCTGAACACCCCACCGGCACTGGAAACCTGGAAAAGTAAGCACGGATGGTGGACAGACCAGGCTCCATATGTATCCCCAATTCACCCCCACCCCGACCCCAGTATGGCAACCCCTCAAGATACAGGTTCCCAGATGACCTAGGACCTGAAGGAGCCTCACATAGCTCGGCCATCAGGCATGGACAGAAGGCAGCAGGTGCTGGGCAGAAGTGGGTGCTGCCCGCGGTCAGCTTTCCTGAGTCCTTGGGCCTCTTCAAGCCAGTCCTGAGAGGTAAGGAGCCCCACCCGGCGCTGCCTACAGCCATCAGCTCTCCTTGAGTGTTTCTTTCTTTCCCACATGCAATTGCATTCAAAATGTAAAATTTTGAAAAAGTTAAACTTCTGGTCATTCTCGCCATAGCATGCACACACATCTAGAAAGAGGAAAAGATCAAGCGGGGAGACTGAGGCAGACTCTACCTGTTGGTCTACCCTGCCTGGCCTGCTATCCCCTGCCTAGGGCTGATCTTTCCTAGACTTGGGCATGAAGACAGGGGCAGGTGGCCTCTGACCCTACATGCTTGGGGTTGTCCTTGGTTCTGCCTTAGCTCAGAGTGACCCCCATTTCTTTCTCACAGGCCACCTGCTCAGAGATTCCTTACTGTTAACAGATTCCAGTGAGAAGTCTCTTCCCATCCTTTTCAAGGTAACTTGGTTTCTAACCTCTCTTTCCGTTACACATATATTATAGTTTACCATTCTAAGTTGCCAGTGGCCAACCACTTTGACCTGTAAGAAGAGCAACTTCATGTGGTTGAATCTAAAACAAGCAAATATGAATTCACAGTCCAATTACCCCTCTTTTCATCTAAACGGTAACTAACATATTTAATGCTCTGTTTTGCATCTTGCTTGTTTGACTTAATACATCTTGGCAATCTTTCCAAGTCAGGTCATTGAGAGCTTCTTTTCTTTCTTTTTTCAAACAGCTGCAGAGTAGTCTTCCATTGTGTAGATGTTCCATTAGTTATTTAACCAGTTCTATAATGATAGACATTTGGGTTGTTTCCAATATTTTGCCATTATAAACAGTACTGCAAAGATTTGCCTTGAATACCATTTTGCATAAATATAAGAATATCTGTAAAATAAATTCCTAGAAATGGAACATCAGGGTCAATGGGCATATGTTTTTGTGAATTTGGTAGATTCTGCCAAAAGGCCCTCATTAAGAACTGTGCTAATTTGTACTCCCACTAGTGATGAATGAGAATTCCTAGATCACTGGTGATTCTTAACATATTCCTTTAGATCAGTGTTTTCCAAAGCACAGGTTGTAACTCATTGCTAGATCATGAAATCAATTTTGGGGGGCTGCAATTAGTATACTTTAATGAGATGGCATAGTTTATAACAGAATCAAAGTAGAATGAAATAGAAAATACCACAATGAGCTGCACGTACAAAAGGTAACTAGTATTGTTTGGGGAAATTTTGTTTTAGACATGTTGACACCCTGGAATACAATCTTTCACCTCTCTCTCTCTCCCTCTCTCTCTCTCTCTGTCTTTCTCTCATACACACACACACAGATCTGCATACACACACAGAATTAAGATATGTGTAAACAGCCCCCAAATTATGATAGTTCAGCTCATATTTTTTTCACTTTCTAGTGGTGTGAAAGCATACCCATAAACCATTTTGCTTTTCATTTTCAACACTGTATTCCATAAGTTACATGAGATATCAACACTTTATTATAAAATTGGCTTTGTAAGATATGATTTTGCCGAACTGTAGGTGTTCTGAACATGTTTGAAGCAGGCTAGGCTAAACTGTGAAGTTCAATGGGTTAAGTGTATTCAGTGTACTTTTGACTTACAATGTTTTCAGCCTAACAAGAGGTTTGTTGGGATTATAGCCCTGTCATAAATCAAGGAGCATTTGTATGTTTTACTATAGGTCATGGTCAAAGATTTCAAGTCATAGATTTTGAGCTTCTTCAAGAGTCTGAGGAAAATTGTACAGACTTTTCATGGAAAGCTCAGTGACATACATAACACCTCAGCTCTCTGACTCCTATAGGTCCAGCAGAAACCCCAGGTCTGGAGTGCGCCCTGGGCTGTGGTGCTCCCACCGAGGACAGGCCTGTGGGCTGTCTTCTCCTCCCCTAGACCAGCGCACTGGCAGAAGTGGGTATTCAAAGACATCTGTTGTGGTGGAGAAAGGAGCAGACCACACTTCCTTCTGACATATCACCTCCCTCTTTCCCACAGCCTGAGGAGACCGTCCTCCACCGGCTGTGATACTTTGATTCTCCAAGTAAAAGAGCAAGGAAAGGTTTCAGAGACATAGAAAATAATTCAGATCCCTCCTTCAAGTAAACTGATTCCTTTTTTACTCTAAGTCTGCAGCTTAGCAGAGAAACAAAACTACAAAACCTGGGGGACTGGGTACAGAGAGAGAGAGAGAGAGAGAGAAAGGGTAGGGGATGAACAGAAGGAGGGAGGGAGGGAGAGAGAAAGAGGGAGAGAGGGAGAGAGAGAGGGGGAGAAAGAGAACAGCAGACTAGAAAAAGCGGGTTAAAAGAGCTGCACGCAAAAGCAAGGGGCTATAGCAGTAAAGAGAGGGAAAGAGACAAATAAAAAGTACACAGGTCCAGGGCTGGGAGCCACCATCTCCGATATTCTTAACTAAAGGAGCACAGCATGTATGACTGTTTTCGAAGTGTTTTTGCTAGGAGACAATCTTCACCTTGACCCCAGGGAGGACACTAGGGGTCCCCAACCCTGGACACTGTCCCTGAGCCCCACTTTCCCACACAGTCTCCTGATGAAAGCTAGGGTGCAGCTGTGAAGAGGGTGGAACCAAATTTCCCACTTGCATGGTCTGCTTTAACTCCCCTCCCCAGGGGATGGCAGACTGAGACCCGTGGCAGAGGACATTGGAAACAGGACGCAGCTGGACACCAACACCACAGGTCTGGCTTTCAATCTGAGAGTGCAGACAAAGCTGCAAGTCAGGCCGAAAGAAGGAGCCATGCTGTGCGATGATGCCACACCTTTTCTCCTCTTTCCAGGCTCCTTGGTGAAAAAGCAAATTGAAAATGCTGAGTGTCTTTCCAAAGGTCTGCTCCAGGAGTTCTGTGATAGCAGCCACGATTCTCTGATTCCCCGGAGCCAGGCATAGTAAAAGACTGTTAGGTCTCTAAAAACACAGCACCAATATTGACTCTTTTACCTAATTTCTTCCTCCTTTTGTTCCTGGTGGCGCTGGCTGCCACTTAAGAGCGCTGGGTTTAAAAGACAAATGCACGTGATGTTATCGATTTTCTCCTAAGAACTCACCTGCTCATAAAGTGAGCTGGCAATAGGTAGATGGGAGCCCAGGTCCCGGCCTCCTGGTCCAGAGCAGGGGCTCTTTCACACACTGGCCCTCGTTTCCTGTCAAAACAGAGCTCTTCCCTAGAAGAGTGAAATAGACATTTCTAAAGATGTTCAGAGTGGGTAACTAATTATAAAAATGTTTCCCGGTAGATGTTAAAAAGGTAAGTAAGCAAAGGTCAGTAGTTGCAAGTTTAAAAAAATCATGAAGTTTACCACAAATGAAAGATATAAATTAATCTCATTTATTAACTTAAATTCTACAAGGAAGTTGAGGCGGCTGTGAGGGGACATAAGCAGCTGTGGTATGATGTGAAACAGACCACTGAGCCCAGCAGACAGGCTTAGACAAGCCAGAAGATGGGCCTAGCAGGGCCTTGGGCACGGGGATGGCCAGGGGCACCTTGGAAGAAACGTCTTTATTACTTCCAATAATTTACCAGGTAGCTGGGAGACCTGCATGATAGAACAAAGGGGCTGCCTATGCACAGGCATGCCAGGAGATGAGAAAAGACAAGCAGAGGGCCAGGTGCCATGAGGCCATGAATGCCAGGCCAGGGGAGCTGAGAATGCAAGCTGCTGTCTTGGGTTCCTGGAGCAAACCTACATACAGAAAGGTTCTCAGAGAAACCACATCACCAAGGATAGCCCCAGGTCCCAGCAAGCCAAGGGGAAGGAAACTAGTGCCCACCAGTGCCCATGTGGCTTTGAGTCCAGATACTTCTGTCAGCTGTGTCACACAACAAGCCCCTTGCATGACCTGTAGCCGTTTCAGACCTGGGCCCCATGAGGACAGCCCCCGTTGGTCCATGTGCAATCGGAACCTGCTATGGCCCCTGCTAGTTCCGAGACCAGGAGCAAGAGGTTCTAGCTGTACCTCAGCCTAGGGTTGGAGGCCGAAGCCAGCCCTGGGAGTTTGATCCCCAAACTCCAGAAGCTACGGCAGCATGTCCAGCTGGCCCTCTCAGCCACCCTGTGACCAAAGCTGGTGCCTCCAGACCTTAGGCTATATTGGCTGCTGCTTGTCAGAAGCACTTCAATTAGTACTTTATTTTAATTGATGATATATTTTAATTGGTATTTCGATTTAATTAAAGCTTTATTCTAATTGAAAGGTTTTTTTTTTTTTTTGTCTCACAAGGTTTGAACAAAAGAAAGAATAATAGGTTGTCCAAAAAAAATCCATGACCAAACAAGCCCTTAGCACTAGGGGTGAGAGGAAGAACCACAGATGAAACAGGTATTAAGACCGTTACAGGGTCCCAGGGAGAAAGACTAAAGACATTCATAAAGCACATAGCCCTGCCTTCTTCCAGCCCAACTCAGACTGACACCTCGCCCCCCACATGGCCTCTTCTCTAGCCCCAGTGGCGCTAGATGCCCAGAGAGGTTGCCGATGGGCCTCTCCATTCTCTGTACTGGACCATATGTTCCCGACCATCAGGGAAAGCCAAGACCAGGCCTGTGATGTCTTACCTTCCACAGCATTCCTCCCTCCTCTGTGATACTTGGGGGATCAGAGGATCTGAGGGCTGATTGGGTGCAGGGGCATAGGGAGGCCAGGAGGCTCCCTGCAGAGCAGAACCTCACCCAGGCTCCTAAGCTCATGTGTTTCAAGGTTCCCTTTCACCCTTCCAGAATCAATACCCAGCTTAGCCTTGGGCAGAAGCCACATGGGCTCTTCTTTTAGCCAAATGCTGCTAAACCATCTTTCCCCAACTCTGCTTCATCTATTCTCACCTCCCATTTCCCTCCCCTCCCAACCACTTCCTTTCCCTCATTCTTCCACCTGCTTTTTCTCACTGGAAAACTTCTTTTTCTGGAAGGTGGCATTGTTCTCATTCTGAAGTCCATTTAACTCCGCCAGCTAGAACTGCAATTTCTCTAATTCCGGTTACTGAAAGTCTCAGGTGAATGATCTGTACCTGGAGGCTCAGACTCCCTACCCATTCCCTCCTCCTCCCCCATAATGAAGATTTCATCCCACTCTGCCAAGAAACAAGCTCGCCAAGGTTGTCTCTGAGCTGTCACTCTTTTCCTCCCCATCCCCGGGTGGTATTGGCCACATCTAATGTATGTGACTTCCTCTTCTTAAATACCACGGCGCTGGACAAGTCTGGAATGGCATTACCATCTTTCTATTTAACCATCTCTTCATTCTTTGCTGACCCTGAGGTTGCCTTCTGTCTCCCTAAGACCCTAATGTGGCTTTGCATACATGGGCTTCCCTCTGCTCCATGCCTCTGCACTTATTGTTTTTAGTCCTACAATTCCAGCACCCATAGACCAAGCTCTGCCTTCTCACTGGCATTTCAGGGCAACAGATTTCCTCCAAGCAGCCCCATTCCTCCATTCACTCTTCCACTCACTGAATCTTTCATATCTGTATAACTACTGCTTCTGCAGAAGCACAAGTTATAAAACAAAACATGCAGCAAATACAGGCAAACCAAACAATAGGCCTGGAAATACTGTTTTTCACCTATTTAATCTGGGGTAAGCTGAGGTATATGGCAGGAGCAATGACAGGTAAGAGGCTCTCTTGTCACTCACAGTGACAGTGTCAGCCAACCTTTCCAGACAGTGTGAAGCGGAGTTGCATCATATGCCAGCGTTAAGTTTGAAGGTGCATGTAGTCAAAACTGCCCTTGAAAATCCCTGAGGAAGGCACTGTGCTGAAGACCAACATGTCATCTTTTCATGTGTCCAACCAGCCCAGGAACAGATGGCCCATTTCTTTGGCTGGGTACCAGATAAAGCAGCTGGTGTACACTTAGGTGCCAGAGAACACAAAATCGTGCATCTTTAACACCAGCGACATCAACATGGGGTGTGGGGAGGAGGGGCTTCCAGAATGGGGGCTTGTGGGAGGGAGGCTAGCTGAGCGCTCAGCAGACTCCTGGGTCTCTTTCCTGGTGTGCGTGTCTATGTGTGTGTGCATGGACGTGTGTGTGTTTGTTAGAGTTGAATTCTGACCCCCTTAATGTGCCTATGATGCAACTCTGCACTTTTAACAGCTATAAAAAAAATTTTAATCCATTTTTAATCCATTTTCAATCCAATTTTTTTAATCCATTATTTAGAGTTTACCAAAAGAAAAAAAGCAGTATGAAAAAAAAAAAGCTAACTAGATGATATACTTATTTTCAGTTTCATAAACCAGGGGAATAATTAAATATTACACAGCCACTTGATAGACTATTACAAAGCCATCCAAAAATGAAAATTGTAGAGATTATATAAACCAAGGAAAATATTACCAGTAAAATGAAAAAAGCAAGATGCTAAATTATGACAGCAGCCCTACAAATTTGTATGTACAGAGAAAATTTACCCAATTTATGCAAATGACACCACAAAAAAATGAGTTTAGCAACTTTATAACCAAAAATCATCATTTTTAAGAGAAAAACCTAAAAATAAATGCTTGTTAATTGAATAAATGATTGCTTTTAGGAGAAATCCAAAGTCCTAACAGTGCAGCTGGCAAGCTCCAGGGGGACATCTGGCCAGGTCTCAGGGCTCCAAGGGAAAGTGCCACATAGCCCTGTGACTAGTCACCGCACCGCAGGCTCCCGCAGAAGGCCAGAGGGACAGGAACACCCGGGTTCACAGAGCAGTACTCTCAGACAGAACCTCCAGAGATACCAAGTCTGGAACCACTGGACCCAGATCAGGGCCCAAACCTGCAACACCTTGATCAGAAGGGCCTAGAACAGCCTGAAATTATATCACTCCCAAGTTAACATCTAGCAGGAGGGCAGAAGATGAGGGTTACGGCCCAGATGAGTTTCCCTGAAGCCTTCTGGTTACTACCACCCCAAGGCCAGATTTGAAAAGAACTCTTCTTTGCAATTTGGTGGCTAATGCACAGGGAGACATAAGAGGAGCAATTAAACAGAGAGGAGGAGAGAAGATATTACACTCATCCCCGGCGAGAGTCTAACCAGCTAACCAACATTAACTGTCAACCACTGATGAGGAGTACAAGAACATAGGGATAAGGGCAGCGTGCTTTTCCACTCCTCCAAAGCAGATGAGAAGAAGAAAAGGCTCTCCAAATACAGAAGAAATCTCCCTACTTCCTCTGCCCTTTGCCCCCTGACTCAGCTCTGGTAGGCTGTTCTATGGGTGGGGAGGCCCTGGTGCAAGCCACTTTCATCCTCTGTGGCTACGTGACAGCATGACTGGAGCCCTGCTCCAGGGGTCCCCATCCACCAAGGAGAAAGGGCCCCAGTATCTTCAGTAAGTGCTGCCAAGGGGTGCTGCCAGAGCAGGCTGGGCTTTGGGACCCACCGGAGAGCTGTCTGTCTAGAGAGTCTGACCAGCTGGTCCTGGCTCCAGCTCTGTTGCTTACTCCCTCCATGGTCACTTACCCTCCCTACACTGCCTCAGTTTCCTCAGCAGTGGGCTGAGTGGATTGGGGCAGCTCTCGGGGGTCCTTTCTCTACCACACTCTGCCACAGTTACGTCCTGCTGGTACTCCTACCAGCCTTTCCAGAGCAGAGGGGCTTCACCTGTGCACTTTTCCAAAAATGATTTTTGGGTCAGATTACATATGCTCCAGGTGCCTTAATTTATGTTAGGGCTGCTCTGTGGGCTGCTGATGGGAACAGGTTTTAAATCATCCCTTTCCATGTTGAGTGCAAACACACCATCACTTCTGTGCCCAACAAGGCCAGCCATCAATGAAATCCCATAGTTAACAGATGTTCGTCAGTAATTACCTGGACATCAAATACCTTCTCCCAGTTTAATTATCCAGCGACGGCAGCCCCACATGCCCTCCCGCATGCCACCGCAAGTGCTCACACAGACACACACATAGCACTATCATCAATCAATTCTCACCATGTAGGGGACCAAAGATGCACTGAGAACACCATTGGACAGGCTTCTGGGGCACCCTGGAGATGACGATGCTGAAAGGACCACAAAGCTTGCTACTGAGAGTAAAGGAGAGAGCTATGCAGTCATTAAAATGAGGTGGAGATGTCACATCCCAAAGTCCCCTGCTGGCTTCCAGAAAGACTGCCAAGGTGGTGGGCTTCCTGAAACCACCTCAAACAGTTCAGACCCACAACCTGTGGCAACAAAAGGCTGACTCAACTTAACAATATTCATAAAGAGTGTTATACAAACCATGATGCTAACATGCTGCTTTCAAATGAACTAGCATGTATCTGGGAGTAGTCTAGGTATCCAGAATACCAGTGTAGTCTCTCCAGCACATTCTCCATGCCTATAGACCAGCAGCACACAGATCCTCAGTACCCAACAGCTACAGGGAATGCAGGATAGAATTTCAATATTCTGTGGCATCAGGCTCCAGGGAGCTGTGCTTTCACCCTCACCTTGGGGATGGACCTGGCTTCACTCTGGCACAGGAGTTTGGAGTAAGCGTTGTTCTGGGGTGGACACCGCAAGCCTTTGCTTCTATTCCCATAGCTAACCACCCCACCCCTAATTAGTCAAGGTTCCTGCTTTAAATGCATTTTATGCAATAGAATTTCACACCACTCAGTAAGATGCACAAAAAGCACAGCCTTCCTTCTTATTTTTTATAACATTCTTTCTTTCCTAAAACAGTGTTGTCCAATAGAAATATGTCACATAAGTCATTTAAAATTTTTTAGTCAGTCCACTATTAAAAGTGAAATATGACAAAATTAATCTTAATGATTTATTTTACTTATTCCAATATATCTAAAGTCTTGAAACATGCAACCAATATAAAATTATTGACATATTTTATTCTGTGTTCACGGGAAGTCTTCAGCTAGGGTGCATTTCATACTTACAGCACCTCTCAGCACTGGCCACATTTCAAGTGCTCAGTAGCCACATGTGGCTAGAGGCTGTGGTATTGAACAAATCAGTCTAAAATTTGATCTCTAGCTCACCAACCTCTGGTTCTACTAACAGCAGACAAAAATAGCTAGAAAAGTTAAAGAAAATTTAACTTCTCCCAGTTTAGAGGAATTTCTCTTCAGATGTACTCCGGTTCATTTGCTCTCATCCCCTAGGTGGGCATGAAATATAATGGTCTGCTCCTGGTCCACCAGGCCCACAGGCTGTGGCAGACCTGGGGTCTGCGTCGACAAGCCTAGCCCTGATGCAATGTATCCACTGCAGGCCTGACCCCATCTGCTTGTGATCTCTATTCATCTACACCTCCAAACCTGTCCAGGTGTCTCAAAACCTATGAACCTTCACACTACCCCCACCCCAAAGTGGGGTGCCCGGACACTGGCTCTCTGTTCCACCGTGCCTTCCTTCCCCATTTTCTGCCCTCCACCAGGAACCAGAAAGACGTCCTTGTTTGAATTCCTGTGTGTGTCCTAGAGCCTTGTGGATTAAGGGTAATCCTAGCCAGGCCAAGCAACTTGGGATCCTGGCTCCATCCGTTAGTAACGACATGACCTTAAATAACTTATTTAGCTCCCCTTTTCCTTTGTTTTGCCATCTTGTAGGGCTACTTTGTGGATTAAATGATGAGCACACACAAAACATTCAGAAGAGTGCCTGACACCAGGTCAGAAATCAGTAACAGGAGTTATTCCTGAGAAGCAACAACTTCTCTGGGTTCTACCTTCCTTTTCCCTCCATGGAACATCCACTCCCCCTTTCTCATTATTCCAATGTTCTCATTGGACTATAGAGAAAGAAGCCAGCCACAGACACAAAAATGGGCACTCTGGGGTATTTCTAAAATATCTCATTACAGTTAGTACACTCACTGAGGCTTTGGACTTGTCACCAGGAGCCATCTGGCTGCTTTGAGGTGACTTCCAATACCTTTGCTCAGGTGACTGGTGGGTATTCAGAAGGTGCATATCCCTGCATCCCTACAACGTCACAGTTGCTCCAGTGTTCTGCCTATAGGCTCTTCTAGTCTGTGCTATCCAATAGACACCTTTGAACTTCTTCCAGTGTGTCTGAAACCCCCCCCCCCCAAGACCTGAGGCAACCCATCGAGGCACCTTTCTACCATCTTAGTCTAGCGCCCCAACCTCTAGGGAGCCCTGCAGCCTTTTCTCTGGATTTTGCTGCAGGCTTTGATGTGATCTGCACTCTAAATCTTTCCAGGAAATCTCCATCTTAAATCTTACATTTTATTTTATTTATAACCCATTCCACTTTAGAAGATTTAAGGTGGATTATGAGGATTATGTAAAATACTTTAAGATATATTAAGTAAATAAGTAAAAAAGTATATATTGCTAAATTTGAAAAAAAAAAGTTACCAAACACTGTAAAATGTGGTCAAATTTTTGTCTGACTATTGTGCATTTGTGCGTGTGAACACATATATGTGTTGCACACTAATGCATGTGTAGGAGAGGCAGATAAGCTGAACACAAAATTTGACAGATTGTCGCAAGGAGCCAGTGAGGGTTATAGTCGACTTCTTTTTCTTCCTTATACTTTTTTTTTTTGTGGGTACCGGGGGTCGACCTCAGGACCTTGCACGCCAGCAGGCGCCCGTGCCGCTGAGCGATATCACCGGCCCTTTTTTCGTATGTGGGTTCCGGGAGTCAAACTCGGGCCCTCGCGCTTGCCAGGCAGGCGCTTACGCCACTGAGCCATCTCACCAGCCCCCTTCCTTATACTTTTCTATATTTTCTTAACCTTTTATAGTGAATCTATATTTGTTTTATAACAGGAAAAAAATGATAAAAGTATCTCTAAAGAAAAATAGTCAAGAAAGTAACAACCCAACCATGAGCAAAGACATAAATTGGAGCCTATGGTGAGGCCAAAACAACTCATTTTCTATGGCCAAGCCACACGTTTGGAGTTCAATTTTCTAGCAGTCAATGGATGAGGAAAATCTGATCGGTTACATGGGTCATGGGGTCTACAGGACATAAACAGAATGATTGCTCAGAAAAGCCTGGCTCTTCCTGATTTCGAAGTCTAAAGCAAATGCCTCTCATGGGTCCGCGGGGTGCGTAATGCAATGAGCACTGCCAACAACACCCTCGCAGTAAACACCACTGAGAGTTTCTCAGCCCACTCTTCTAAAGGCCGTCAGTGCAGGAAGATGGCATGTCACCCAAGTGTGATACAGTGAAAGCAATTCCTCAGGGAGTGGAATCCAAGTGGCCAGGTTCATGGTGGGTCTAACCTAATCCACAGAAAGACAGAGCATCAGGATGAGGGTGCAGTTTACCTTCCGGGTAGCCTCCTTCTCCCATACGATCCTTCTAGGCTCAGTTCAGTTCAGCCAGTCCCCTAGGTCATCAGGCAAATCCCATGGCTGTATCACTGACTCATCCCGACCTTGCTCATCCCACACACACTCAGGAGCACCTACTATGCCAGGCACTGTGCACACCTATCAACAGCCCTGATCTGTCACACACCTGGAGTCCCAAGCCACCCCCACCCAACATCACCTCAGGGCTGGAAGCAAAGCCAATGCCATTCTTGTTGATGGCAGCCCCAGTTAATCTCCAAGACATGCATGCAGCTCATACACCAAGAGAGCTCGGAGATGGTAGGAGCCAAGTGGGTCAAAGGCATCTAAGGCTGAGCATATACTCCTGGGAAGGCTTCCAAAGAAGATAGGCTCTGGGCTCTGGGCTCTGGCTGAGGGGAAGGTGCTGCCAGAGATGCAATGTTGCTCCTGTATGGAACCCATGTCTTTTGTTTTCACACCTACTTACCTTTAGGTAGAGGGGAACAAGTCTTCTTTTCCTCCTGAAATGTTCCCTTTTATCTCCCCTATGGGGTGGATCCAAGAATGCTGCTAGGCCATGGCGCATCTGATGACAGGTTCCTATGGCTGTCAATTTTCCATCCCAGTTACACATATCTCCATGCCCCAGCCCCACATATCAAGTTTCCTTCTCAACATTCACTTGGAAGCCTCACAGGCATCTCAAAGTCAACATGATCGTGTCTCAAATACAGTAATCTAATCTTTTCCCATTTCAACAAGTGGCATCGTCCATCTCCCTTTCCCCGACTTCCCACGGCCAACCTATTACCAGGATGTTGATTTTATCACTAAAACATGTCTGCCATTTCTCTCCACCTCCAGCTTCACAATGAGAGGCAGCCCTCACTGGCCCACACAAACTGGGCAGTCTTCAGGGCGCTGCCTCTGGCTTTCTCAGTGGCGACCCAGGGACAGCTGAGCACCACGTGTCACCCAGGAGCACCAGCACCCCGCTTCCCAGAACCCTCACAAGTGTTCTCCTCTGTGTTCTGTGACACCGTGACCGCTCCCCCAAGACTAGACCTTCCTCTTTTTCTCTTCTTTCTTCATCTTTCTTCTCTCACTTCTCTTTTCACCTTCTGTTCTGCTTTCTCTTCACTTCTCCTTGGCCTTATCTATTTCTTCTTCCTCTCTCATCTCTCTGTCCCCACTGCCCACACCCACCTCCACTTTCTTTCTCTTTTTTCAGATGCAACCATCACGGAAATGGATTGTGCGGGGGTGGGGGGTGGCTCGAGGTTCAGAGCGCCACAGTGACTCACCCACGCTCTCACAGCAAAGGGCAGCAGGGTCAGTGCACGCTCCTCCACTCCACTTCATCATCTCCCTGCCTTTCCTTGTCCCCTGTCTCTTATCCCATGACCATGGCCCTGTGTTAGCTAAAGACAGGGCTGGTCACTCTTTGTGTATACCAGTCAAAGATTAGGCTGGTTGGACGCCCATGGGCCTGTCTGACTCTTTCTCCCTGTCCCTGTCTGTCTGTCTGTCTCTCATGCACACACACACACACAAAAAAAAAAAAAAAAAAACCCACGTTTACTATATATATATACAAACATCTGCCCACAAAGGCTCAGAAGAAAGTGGCTTCCGCCGTGGCCTATGGGGTCTTACATTCTCCTCCTGGTGAGGCAGAGGCAGATGCTATAGCTGGACATACCTACCAAAACCCTCTTCAAAATCTCATCATTGGATGGCTCAGCGGCATAAGCGCCTGCCTTGCAAGCGCGAGGGCCCGAGTTCGACTCCCGGATCCCACATACGAAAAAGGGACTGGTGATATTGCTCAGCGGCACGGGTGCCTGTTGGCACGCGAGGTCCTGAGGTCGACCCCCGGTACCCACAAAAAAAAAAAATCTCATCATTCGCCACAAAGGATTTACTGGAATGCCATGAAGAAGGTACCTGAGGAGACGTGGTGGGCAGGGGGAAGTGCCTGACCTCCTGCCCTTCTCTCCGGTAGACCCAGATGGTCTTGGCAAAAGAAGGCTGCAGAAATCAAATAACATCTTCAGAACCCATCCAGATTTAACAGCTCCATCTGTGAAAATGTGGCTCACTGGGGTGGGAGTGGTGGGGGTGCGCTGCTGCTGCAGACTGAGGGTCCAGGCAGCAAGCCAGCAGGGTGGGGCAGCCTCAAGGAAGAGATCATGGAGGCAGACAGTGGTGAGAGGTAGGGGCCAGCCATGGCACCAGCTGGTGGTGTACCTTCCCGTGGTGCCCACCTCAGTATACAGAAACTTAACCCGTAGGTGGATCACGTGCACAGCCAACTGCTGGAAGGGAGGCGGGGCACATAATCTGAACTTGGACAGCCCTAGGGTTCTACAGAAAATCCACCTTTGGGCACAGCCTCAAGACAGACACGGAACAAAGGAGGATGCATTAAGATCCCAGGTTTGTCCTAAGGTCTGTAGAAGTGCACTGGGCCTCCAGGGCTCAGTAAAAAAAAATAAAATAAAAAAGACAATACTGCAGATCCAAGCATGAATAGAGCTACAATAAGGTAAAAAGAGTACAATTTTTTCCAGGCTGTCAAGATTTTGCACCATTTTATGATTTCTGGCCAATATAATTCATTAAATGTGTAACAAAGGGGGGTTGATATTTATGCCTTCTTTTATAAGACTTAACATGCGAACAAACCTCAGACCTAAAAAAATACAAAAAACTCTTTTTTGTCAGGCAGTGAGAAGTGGCAACCAAGTGCATGGAACAGGGTACCCCAAGGCAAGTGAGCTCTCTTCTACCCCAAGAAAAACTAACAATGGCCAAGGATCAAGGCTGCAGAAGCCAGACAGCCTGTGTGACCCTCCCACGTGTGCAAATGCAGAGTTCACAGTGTGCAAGGGCAACTACAGAAGGCAGTGGCATTGCAGCTGGAGAAGGCAGAGGCAGCGAGGGAGGATGCAAGACAGGGAAGGAAGGCTGGGGAGGGACAAGGCCCATGGGGCCAAAGGGCAGGAGGCAGAAGAAGCAGAGACAGAAATGTAGAGGGCAGATAGGGACTGGAAGGAAAGGTACTGGGGACCTGGGAGGAAAGACCTGTGAAGCTCTGACAGTGAAGGAGACCCGCAAAACAAAAGTCTCTCCAGAGACCTAGCCACCTCCACACACCTGTCCCCAAGAAACTGGTATCACACGAAGGAGACAGAAGCGTCCTATTTTCTCTGTCTCCCTGCAGCCTGAATGTCCTCCTCCAGACAAGGCCTGCAGGCCCTGGGGAACCAATCCCCCGTTTCTCTCTTTGCCTGTCAGACACTGGAGAGACCCAGAACCAGCACCATTCCTCCCAAACACACTCAGACCTTCAGCAGTGGAGGAAACAGGGCAGTGATCCAACAGGGAAGAGGGGAAAAGACTGCTGCTGGTCCAGGATGTTAGCCAAAGCCCACCCTTCCATTGTGATGCAATTTCCCTTCCAGCTGCTCTGCAGCACTCTGTCCCCACAGGGAAGCAGATAAACACCTTCCTGGCTCTTCACCAACAACCTAGAGGATCTGCTACAACTGACCCTGCTCCAAATAGAGACATAGAGACCGCACCTACCTCTGTCCTCTGAGTAGCTGCCGCTGCCCCAGGGAATGGAGAGTAAAGTGGGTTATAATTGGGAGTCAAGAATCACAGCCAGTGTGCAAAGAGGCAGTGCTGTTGCCCCTCCTTGCTCAGGCACATGTTTCCAAAGCCCCCTGGAGTTGGTGCGAGCATCCTGCACCAGGATTTCCAGGTCATCCCAGGCCACGTAAGGCCCCTCTCACCACATGCCTGGGACCCAGGGTTCTGCCTGCCCCACACTCCCAATCCTTACCCTGGGATTAGTCAGTGATGGCGACCCCGTCTCTCAAGGCTTCCCACCCTCATGTCTGTCCAGCTCCAGCAAGTCTCCCCAGGGCCAAAGGTAGAGGACACCCTTCCCTCTAAGAGAAAGTTTCAGTGGGGTCAGGCATGGAGCAGTACCCACAGCTGGCTCAGCCCCAGCAAAGGCGAGATCTGAGGTACCTAGATATGCAGCATCTCCCTCCTGGGAATTCCTGGCTGCTTTGATGTGGAACAGAGATGACAATGGCAGTAACTGGTGGGGAAGGAGCTTTAACACTGATGTTTTAAATGACAGCCATTGTTCCCTGACAATTTTATGATCAAAGAAAAGAAAGAGGCCTTTTAAGAAACCATGTAGCATATTTAAGAAGCCCCAGAGGACTGGGGAAGGGGCTCCAAAGAGGGGAAACACAGAATGAAGAGTGAAGTGACTCCAAAGAGGAGGTAGCTCAATGCTGGTGTCTGCAACCCTGTCCCCTCCTCAAAGCACAGTCAATCTAAAGCAGCTTCTCAACCAAAAGACTCCTCACGGTTGCACCCAAAGGCCAGGCCATCTGCTGCTGGGTGACACCCAAGGCTGGACCCAACAGACCTAACAAGGAGTAGGTGCTGGTCCACTTCCCCACAACAGAGGACTATTCAGAGCAGACCGGAGGAGGCACATACTTCTCCCTCCCTCTCCCTCTCTTCTTCTCCATCCCTCACTCCCTGCCCCTCCTCTCCCCAGCAAAAGCAGCAATACTGGCAAAAACAATTAACCCCAAGAGTAAGGATGTGGTGATGGACCTGAGCCACAGGTATTCCTGGTGTGCTCCATGCTGGGGTGCATCTCAGGAGGAAGGCACAGAGGCCAGGAACCACGCTGTCTTGCTGGTGTGAAGAATTTATGATCCCTGATCCTTTTGCTCTGCCCTTGAGCTCCTCCTACATTCTTGTGGTATCAGCAAAAGCATTCCCTGCACACTACCTACCTCTAGAGGTAGAGAAAGAGATCCCCATCTCCAACTCCAGGCTCCATCTGCAGGGCCATCTCCATGTCACCTGGAAATGCTCCTAGGCCAATTCTTTTTTTTTTTTTTTTTTTTTTTTGTTTGTGGGTACCAGGGGTCGACCTCAGGACCTCGTGCGCCAACAGGCGCCCATGCCGCTGAGCGATATCACCGGCCCTTTTTTCATATGTGGGATCCAGGAGTCGAACTCAGGCCCTCACGCTTGCCAGGCAGGTGCTTACACCGCTGAGCCATCTCACCAGCCCATCCTAGGCCAATTCTTTATGGCTAGCTGCACTCCCAGCTTTCCCTCTCCTACTCTGGCCCCTCCACCTTCCAAGGGCCTCACGCTGCTCTCCTGAAGGTTTCCTTCTCCTGGAAAGGTCTCTCCTCTATGAAGTCTTCCTGCCTTGTTCTTAACAGTCTTTCTTCAGGCTAAACCAGTGGTTTACAAAGTGTGCCCTCTGGTCCAGCAGCACTAGCTGGCATCATCTGGGAACTTGTGAAAAATGCAATTCTTTGGGCTCTACCCAAAAAGAGTTCAATCAGAAACTCCAGAGAGGGGAGCAATGGTCTTGTATTATAAAGCCCCCACAGGCTAAAGTTGTGAGAATTGCTGGCTCTTAATTCTATGGGTGCTGATACTGCATATTGAGGCACCAAACTGTCAGAACCACTGCTCCAAACTTCTGGTGTGCTTCTGTCCCCGCTGCTCATTGGAGATTCACACACCTTGCCTTGTGAGTATCTGTGATCTCCACAGAGCACAGCTGAATCGTGCCTCTACTGGCATCGACACAGCACCTTGCAGATGATCAACATTCATCCCTTGTATTGGGTCAAAAAATAAAAGTCCATGACGTCTGGGCACAGTTCCATCATTAAAGAGACAACCTCCAGTCACCAAAGGCCTTTTGCATTCTCAACAATGACTACACGCGATTTCGTGGACTGTGTGCCATGGACTAGCCTCCCAGCCAGTGAAGTCTGCTTCTGAGCACCAGGTGCCTCTAGGTTGGGTTGGAGTACAAGCCAATCACAGCCTGGAGGGAACAGGATGCCTGCACACTCTCTAGCGTCATTATTGTACCAGCACCATAATGATAAGGAAATGTTATTTCTATTTTAAATTGTCAATATTAATCTAATGCTTGCATTGAATGGAGTGGTGATGATAAATGAGGTGTTTAATAAAGATGAAGGCTCCACAGCCTAAGGGAAAAAAATCCTTTGATTTAAAGTTACTGTCTTGATTAAAATTTCCATTTTATTATCCTAATCAGCAATTTTTGTTCAATGTGCTACAGTTTCTATTTTCTCTACTTAGATAGATAATTAACAACACTATAAACATATTAAAAGTAAAATGTGTATTAAAACTGTTCCATTCTCCACAGTTAACTTATTTGCAGTGAGACTTCATCAGGACACACCCATGGCTCTGGAAAGACTTCCCAGAATGAACCAACCTCTCTCTCCTGGGAGCCTCATCCTGATTCCAAGGCTACCAGGGAACAGACAACCCCTCCATCCTAGGCATAGCTTCCTTTGTTCATCGGTCCTGTCAATTTCATAGCTGCACTTCATTTCATTCAATAGGACATCTCTACTCAGAGCATAAAACTCACTCTTCCCCATTATGAGTGTGGTTGGAACAGACATGAGTCACAGATGGGAAACTGAGGCATGGTCGAGTACAAAAATGTTCCCAAATAAGTCACACTTGCATCTCTGTTGGATGTGAAAGATTTGCTTAATTAAAGGTACTTAATGAGTAAATAGTTATTAAGGGCACAGCATGTAGGAGGAAACCACAGCAATACAGAATCTGGGACCTGACTCCAGGCAGAGAACATGACGTCTTGAACCACACTGAGATTAAATCTAATTATTTTTGTAACACAACATTAATCCTTATTCAGACATGGAATCTGACTTCCCTGGGATGTCTGTCCCCTGAAACATGGAATACTGGAGCCAAGTAGAAACACCCCCTCCGGTCACCCCAGGACACTCCTGGCCAAGGTCCTCCATCTCCTGCCTTCTCCTTGGCCTCCTCATTGTGGGGCAGACCAGCATTGCCACCTTGCTCTGTCCTCTAAACAAAGCTGACTGGACACCACGAGTTATCCTCCTGGCAGCTACCAAGAGTCCAGAGCATTTTGTGTGGCCTCCACTCCTGCAGAGGACTTTGGATTAAAGCACTTTGACCCATGGCCTCATTTAGTCCTCCCCAAGATCTAGTGAACTAGGCAGAGTTTCCACATTTTACAGATGAGGAAACTGAGGCTTAGTAAAGTTAAGTACCTTGTGCCAATTCAACAGGTGATAAGCTAGTGGCAGTTCTTGTCACAGATGGCAAAGGAGGGGGGTGGTCTCTGCTCCAGAACATATCTCAGGCCACAAGATGAAGGCCACATCTGAAGCGGGAGGTGCAACCATGCCTCACCTTGCTGCTGCTGGAAGTCCCATGGACAGCATCTCTGTGTGGGGCACTTCTTTCCATGATGTGTTCTTTAACCTGGACAACCTTCAGGTATCCTGGAGCTTTCTACAGGCATCAAACAGCTCGTGCCCTTTGACCCCACAAAGGGAACACATACTGGAGTTGACAACACGTAGGGAAATGGGGGAAACAGCAATGCACACAGGCCCAGGGGTAAGGGCTATTCATCTCCCACCACCAAAGGAAATGAAATCATTATGTCTGCAGCTACAGAATCCAAAAGAACAAATTTCCTGCCAGGATAATAAATGGATTCTTTTGTTTTTGCCTTGACTCCCATCACATGACCCTCCCAGCCATTCCTCATCCAGGTGACTTTGCTGGGTAAATACCCAGAGGTTTCAATTTCAGCCTTGAAAATGAATTGGGGGAAGGGGTGTCTGCCAGAGCCCTGGTCCCCCCACCTTGCCCTGCCCTGCCCTGCCCTTCATCTTTCCTACCCCAAACACTTCCCACAAAACCAAGCAGTGCTCCCCTTCCTTCCCACCCTCTCTGCAAAGACTTTCATAAAGAGGACCCCATTTCCCACACTCAGCCAGGAGCAGTGTTTGAAGTAAGACCATGGAGAACAGAGAGGAAAGCCATTTTACTACTGAACAGGCATCACACAAGATGTACTTTGGAAACAATAATGAATAGTAAATATGGGCTATAAAGTTCCCAAGGCTGGCAGAGGAGCACTAGGGCAATGGTCCCATTGATGCGCGTGGAGGGACCCATGCAGGGGTTGGGAGGTATGGTGAAGACAGCATTATGGGCAACCTGGGTTCCACTGGGCTGCACTAACATTCCCCCAAATGGGGCCTTGGAGCCCTGCCCTGGCAGATCACAATGTGCAAGCAATGAACCACTTCATAATGGGCTTCTGTTCGGCCACAACGCTGAGCACTCGACTTCTGAAATGGGTCTGTATTTGCAAAGAGAAATTGCTGTTGGCTTAACACACAGCAGGAACCCTTGCGCCTGATGAACAGACCCAGGGAAAATCTGACAGCTGTCCTTGCTCTCCGTCCCCAGGCCTCTGAGAAGAGGCAATGCCCAAAGGATGCCACACCATACTGATGGGAGAACAAAGCCAAGTCCACAGCAAGACTCAGAGCAACGACTAAGGGACCTATTTCCTCTTTCCTGGGCACAATCCTCCACATCTCATGTGACTGCGAGTGTGTGTGTGTGTGTGTGTGTGTGTGTGTGTGTGTGTGTGTAAAGTGAGGCGCAGATAGGGTGGGTAGCTCTAGTTACCTAACAGAGGCCAGGGGCTCCCCTGTGAATAGAAGAATGAGTTTGCTGCACGCTCCCAGTGAAAAACTCTGACATGTGAGTGCTTTTGGGGAATACAGTGAACAAAAAGTGATCAGAATCTTGACAGGAAAAATGAAACTATGCTTCCTAAAGAGGCAGCGTGAGCACATACATGACTGCCATTGCCTGGGATTTGCTGAGCTGTCTCCCCAGACAAGGATTCCTGTCTGCAAGAGGCAGAAAATGGCCCTGTGGGCTTGTCTCTTCCTGTCTGTGACTCCTGGTTCCTGACCAGACAGTCTTGAAACCATAGCAGACGGTCATGGATGCCACATCTCCACCCCAAATGTCACCCTTCTGGCCTCTGTACCTGTACTTTTTCACTTGTGCCTGTCATACCTCTTGCCCACAGCTTTGTAAATTACTGTTTATAGATCTGTCTTCACTAAATGTGCTTCTCTCATGCACACATCCTGTCTTATTTATCTCTGCACCTGTAGCAAGATGGATGTGTGATGGGGAGATGGATGGATGGATGGATGGATGGACAGATGAGTGGATGGCTAGGTGGATGGATGAGCAGATGGCTGTATGGATGGGTGTGCCAGATTACCCATCTTCATCGACCCCACATCTAAAGAGAGGAAATGAAATCAACAGTTACTAAACATTATTCAGCACTGGATACTATTCCAGATGAATTCTATACCTTATTTAACTCACATGATGAGTCTCATTTTTGACATTTTATGCATCAAAACTAAGGATCAATAAGGTAAACCACTGCACTTGGAACCCAAAGCCGATCTGTGGAATTCTCCATATCCAGCATTCAAGTGGATCACACCCTCTGTCATCCGTCTTTCAGATCATGAGTGCAGCAAACATTTGTTGGGCACCTGCTGGGCACCAGGCATGGTGCCACACATTGAAGATTCAAAGACAAATCTGAAGTGAATTTGGATAGAGTTCTTGGGTAATTAGAGAGAAACCCAAACCTCTAATGACTCTACAGCCAGGAAAAAGCTGATCACATCAAAACATAAGCAACCAGGTGGAGACTCATGGCTATAGCAGAAGGAGGAGGCAGGCAAATCCTCTTTTTAAAAAGCAACAATAAAGCTGGACCCAAGTGACAAAAACAACTATCTCAGCACCCTGGAAACTGACCCAAAACATTCATCAATCTAAGAAGTATGTATGTTTCAAAGAATGAACTTTGCATAAGAACCATGGGAATGGTGCCATTCTTGCCTGAGGCTGCACCCTCTTCCCCTCCCACTCTCAAGCTCTGCCTGCAGAAGGTTCTGCCAGGAGAGGAAAGAACACAAAGACCACCAGAGCTGTGGAGTCAAAGGTGCCTCACTCAAGTTGGGATGACAGGTGATGCCCATGTCCAGCTGCATTGTCAGTAAGACGAAGTCACGAACTCAGCAGGGGGAGTTGTGGCACGGTCGGGAAAAGCATATTCCCAGCTGAGGCTGGGTGCATAAACAGTGAAGCCTAAGAAGGACCCAAGATATCTACACAATTCTGGCCAGCCTTAAGGCTATGATTGCTCAAAGGAAAAGTCCAAGTTCCCACTGGAAAATCAAAGCCAAACCTTTGGTGATGTATACTTGAGTGCTCGCTTCGGCAGCACATATACTAAAATTGGAACAATACAGAGAAGATGTATACTTGAATGTGCTTCCTACGTACACACAGACTCATCAGTAGGGAAGGGAAGGCTCAAAGGGGTTGGAACCCAACCTCTTCCTAATCATTGGCTGACCTCTAACCTACACACAGAGAGAGGCTACATCTAGGAAGCACTATGGAATGTCCAAAGGCCCATGTGTTAGTACCCAGCTTGGAGCTACTGGGAAATGGTGGAAACTTTAAGAGGTGAAGCCTACTGGAAGATCTTCCAGTTACCAGGAGTGCACCCTTGAAGGGTGTCACCAACTTCCTTTCTTTTGCTCTCCAGCCTTGAGGGGAGCAGTTCTGCTACTCCATGCACTCCAACCATGATGCACTGCCCCCAACACAGGCCTAAAACCAAGGTAGCCAGCCAATCATGGACTGTAACCTGAAACTATCAACCCAAATAAGCCTTTTCTCTTCATAAATTGATTTATCATAAGTATTTATTACAGTGACAGGAATCTAACACAAAGATTTAAATGTAAAAGCAACAATTAAAACTACATGAAAACTAAGCCAACACATCAGTGACCGGACACCACAGACTAGACACATATCACAGATTAGCCCAGACCAGTTATTGAACAAACAATAGTAATGTGCAGTGTCTGGGAGGGGGTGGGGAGTGGAGAATTAAGAACTCAAAGCTGCTATAGTATATCATCTAAAGCATCCCATTTTCAACAAAAAGTTATGATACATCCAAAGAAATAGGAAAATGTCCCCCTAACAGAAACAGCTAATGGAGACAGTCTCTGAGTCTCCAGATGTTTGGATTCAGCAAAGACTTCAAAATAGTGACCATAAATATGTTCAAAGTCTAAAAGAAAATATGGTTAAGTAATCAAGGGAAAATGACAACAATGAGCAGACAAATAGATGACTTCTCTAAGTAGATAGAAATTATTTTTTTAATCTGAAACAGAAATTCTAGAGTTGAAGAGTAAAAATAACCAAAATGCAAAACTCACTAGAGGAGCTCAACAGAAGATTCATGATGGAAAGAGAAAAATATTAGTGAACCTGAAGAAAGATCAGTGAAAATGTTTATATCTGAAGACCAGAAAGAAAGGATTAAAGTAAAATACAACAGAACCTTAGAAATCCATTCATTAACATCAAGCACAGGGCCGGTGAGATGGCTCAGCGGCATAAGCACCTTCCTGGCAAGTGTGAGGTCCTGAGTTCGACTCCTTGAACCCACATACGAAAAAAGGGCCGGTGATATCACTCAGCAGCACAAGCGCTTGCCCGGCAAGTGCAAGGTCCTGAGGTCGACTCCCAGAGCCCACATTAAAAAAAAATAATAATCAAGCACAGAAACATAAATGCGGTAAAAATTATAGGAGAGGTGAAAGAAAAGGAACAGAAAATAATTTTGAAAATGGTTCAAAACTTTTCAAATTTGATGAAAAACATCAATGTACACACATCCAAGAAGCTCAATGAACCCTAAGTGAGCTAAATACAAGAGCTACACTAGACACATCATCTTCAAACTGTTAGACAATGAGAGCATTCTGAATGCAGTGAGAAACATGATCATCACATACAAAGGACCATCAAGGTGGCTAACACCTAACTCCTCTTCTGAAGCAAGTGAGGCCCAAAGCCAGCAGAAGTATGTTCAGAGTGCTAAAGAAGACAATAATCAACCGAGACTTCTATACCCAGCAAAAGTCTCCCATAAAAATAAGGGTAAAATAAAGACACTCCCTATAACCAAACCGAGAGAATCTGTCACTAGCAAATCTGCCTAAAACACAAAAAATACTGTAGAATGCCATTCAGAATAGAAAGAAATGACACCAGAAGGTTAACTTGAAAACACAGGAAGAAATGGAAGGCATGAGAAATGATAAATATTTAGGTTAACATGAAAATTTCTGTGTCTTTTCTTGACTTCATTAAAAGACATAAGATTATATAAAGTGACAGTTATGACACTTTATTGCCAAGCTTATAACATACACACAGAGGAGGGGTCAGGGCACATTTCCCAGGAGAGGAACTACTTCAACCAGGCTGTGTAAGATGTGTGGGGAATTAAAATGGAAGACACCAGACAGAGAGAACTGAACAGCTACAGTTATGGAGACAGGACAGGTGTATTTGAGAAAAAGTGAGTTGTGTGACTCAAGCGCCTGGAGGATAAGGCTGGAAATGTCAGCTTTAAGTGACTGAGGAGGCCATGCGAAGCCATGCTAAGGAAACAGGACCATGGTTTTGCCACAAGTGAAGCTAGAGGGTTTTGGGGGTTATGCTTTTTAATTAAAGGAAATAATCTTTCTAAGCACTGACTCCAGAAGGGTCTCCTGGCTGCAAGCACAGAATGGCACAGGCCTGAAGATAGAGTAGGCACCAGATGGGCAGGGTTCCTGAAGGTGGGGCCTAGAGGAGTTCAGAGTGAGGAGGAGGAACTCTTAGGAACCCCATCTTAGTCTGTTCAGGCTGGTAGAGCAAAATGCATAGACTTAGAAGCTTCTAAACAAAATTTTTTTCTCACAGTTCTGGAGGTTGAAAGTAGAAGATGAAGGTGAAGGTGCCAGCATATTTGGAGTCTGGTGAACTACTTTCTATTTCCCTAATGTTCCCATTTGGTGGAAGGGACAGAGGAGCTCTCTGGGATCTTGTTTATAAGGGCACTAGCTGCATTCATGAAGGTTCTGTCCCTACAATCTAATCACTAAACAAATACCCCTCCTCCTAACACCATCTTCTTTTCAGGTTAGGATCTCAGCATTTGAATATTGCAGGATGACAGTCAGACCACAGCACCGTAACGATAGCTGGTGATGTCTACAAAGTCCGCTTGCTTTTATTCTCTCTCCAGCTGTCTGAGTCCCTGTGGGTGAACTCAGCCAGGTATAAACTGATAAGGAAAACCCTATGTGGCAAAATTCTCATATATAAATAAAGAAATTAGAGAATTTAAATCAACCCATACAACAACAGACACTCTACTAAGCACCTCAAATTCCCTCAGTTAAGCCTGAGAAGGAGGTCTTATTAAATCCATCTTACCAAGGAAGAAACTGAAGACACGTTTTCCTAAGGCCACACAGAGAGTACACCAGAGCAGAATTCAAAAGTTTCTAGGTCTGATCCAACAGCCACACACTTCCACAGTTTCAGTCAGTAGTTTCAGGTGGCCCACTCTGGACAGTTTGACTGACACAACACATCAGCAAAATAAGCAAAGGAGAACTTTTTAAGGTACAGTCACCTCCTTTCAGGAATCCCCATTCTTCTGTCCCACCCCTGGGAAGATTCCCTAGAAAACAAAATACCTGGACTCAGTGCTGCTCAGCACCTATCATCTGTCCCACTCCCAGAGTGCCACACCCATGAGCCTCTAGGGACAAATAGGAGAAAAGCAGCTTGAAGAGCAGGTGAAATAAAGCTCCTGTACAGAAGTCGTGCTGTCTAAGGAAGGACAGGCACAGCATCTAATGGGGCTTCTGGAGATATTCTGGCCACTGCCTGGCCTAGGGCTGTTCCTACAAATTGTGAAAAGCCCCTCAGAGGAGATGGCTGGGAGCCACCAGTCATACAGCAGCACAGTTCCTGGCCTCTCCTGGCAGGGTGTAGGGAGATGCAGCTGGAAATGGGGACTCTAAATGGGTGGGAGAACTGAGAAGGGGTCCATGCCTAGGAAGGAGCCCCAAGATGGGGCAGAACATCCCAGCACAATACCCACCTTCCTTAATAACATCGGCACCCAGATGCTATTGGCTGGTGATTCTCACTACAGTAATAAGCCCATGCAGAGGTTAGCAAGAGGGTGATTCTCAGGCTGGGCTTCTAAATCTTACTCTGTGTTGCAAGCTTCACAGAGGACTCTTAAAAGGAAGAACTGTCACATGTGTCACCAGAGGAGAAGCCTAGGAACAGTTAGGGAATTCCCATTTATGATGTATACATTTCTGTGCACTGTGAAACAGCACCCAGATTGCAACATCTTCCCCAACTTCATAAAATGCATTTTATTGGTAATGTTATGGTTCTGACTCAAACAACTTCATAAAATGTCCCTTCTTATGAAGTAGATGCTCTTACACACTCTCTCTTTGGAAAGATAGAAGCATCATTGCCAAGGCCAACTTAATTAGGGATGAACACTGAGAAAGTATTTGTAAAGATTAAGGCACACATAAGCTAACTGTGGTGCTTCAGTTTTGACTTTCTAATGTATCTAAGGGGCTACTTGATTTTATTTGGTCAGTGCAGGGATGTTGCAGGAAAACTAATTGCATATTTGTCGACATTTTAAAATTAAGGATTTTTACCTAGTGAAAATCTGAAGATGAGGCAATGCCCATGTAACTAGATAAGTTGGTGGCCCTGCTTCAGACCAGCCACTAACACTGACATCATCTACTACAGGCAATGCCCTGCATTGGGCACCATGGGGAAACCAGTAAGTCAGGCCCAGTCCCTGTGCCTCAGTGGCTTATGTTGCCTGGGGAGCCAGATACACAGAAACAAGCAATTCAAAGAGGAATGAGATTGGCACTAAAGGAGGTGCCAAGTGGAGGGGAGTGTGGGAGAAAAAGATTTCTTATTGAGAAGCAGGAGAATGACCTGGTCTCTTGACACAATGCCAGCTCCCTGCTACTGCTCCAGGACCTAAGGATGGAATGCTCCAGAGTCCCTAAGAAGAGTTCAGTCCTAAGCTCATCTTCAACAAGGTAGCCTTTCAGTTGCTTTTATTAAACAAAGGCTACCCCTGAAGCATAAAGTAGAATCGCCTAGAAGAGGTTTCTACTTCCTCCACAAGTAGGTCCTATCACCTATGGAGCTGTTAAAATGTTGACAAATATGCTCCCTCTCCGGGGAGTGCCTGGTCATGGACATGGAAAATACTCCCCTGGTAGCTCTGAGGTCCTTCCCCCATTTCCCACCAACACTACCCTGTACCAGATTCCATCCCATGCAAATGCTTTGTTCTCATCCTACTCAGGGGGGAGCCTGGCAGGAGGTCAAGCCCCAGTCTGGGGCCCAGGGCTGGGTGGCTCTGGGTCTGTGGCCAGGTCATGGTATAGCAGGGGCTCCTGGGTGCCCAAGAGTGGAGGTGATCTCCAGAGATATGCTTGGTCTCTGCCTTCTAACCTAAGACTGCTTAGCTCCTGATGGTGCCCTTCTCCAGACTCACTCTCCCCATCCCCCCTCATGGCAGAGGCTGAACCAACACAGTCAGAACCACTAATGCCAAAAGAACAATCTAGAAGGCCTGATGATGCTCGGATTAATCATTCAATTTGTGGGAACAGGCACCAGCCAATGAAAAGCATGGTAAGGCTGGAATCCAAAGTCTCCCACCATCAAATCTGTCCAGCTCTGAGAAGAGAAGACATTTCTCATGTTCTAACCCCAATCCCACTAAGATGGACTTCATTTCTCTAATGTCTCCACTGCCTCCACCTCCACCAATGCTCATCTCAGGCAACAGGTCAGCTAGGGCACTTCCATCAGGAGTGACACACCTGCGAGATGTTAACACAGCTTCCCCCAGAGTCACCTGGCCTCTGACAGAATTGGAAACCAAAATCCCTGGCACTTTGTGGAGGCCAAGAAAGCAAGGCTGCCACGTTATGCCACAGGTCCAGTCAACCATGACAGCATGCCTCCAATTTACCCACTGTTCACTTGACTGGGGAAGTAGCATTTCTTTTTATTTTCCAGGACAGACAGTCAATCACGTGTATGTGACAGAAATAAAGGTAAATACCATCCATTGAACTTTAAATCAAAATGCTAATCCCAGGCTGATTTCTCTGTCAAGGTCTGACACTGAAATAATTCAGCAAGCTTGATTATGCCCAAAATTAATGCTCTGGTGGAGATTATGTCTATTAATCACAGATTTTGATAGGATAGTTTCTCATGCTCCTCCACTGGGTAACATCTACTGCTGTTCTGATGGCTGGAAGACCTCTGCCTAGGTGTCCTCAACTCACAGATTACAAGCCAGTCTCCAACTAGGAGTATCTGAAATGCCCACCTGGTGCTTCTCTAGCAAAACATTCACAGAATCATCCCTAAGAAGCAGCTAGAAGATGATATGTTCTGACCATAAACAGAGGGCAGCAGCATTCTGTCTTTACTAAGGACCAAGCAAGAGTAACTTGGGCTGGCGAATGTAAGGCCAGCAGAAAAGACATGGGATTGGACCCCAGGGATGACATTCCAACTGCAATGTCATGAACAACAGTCATGCTCCAAAAGCCACCCAGGAGTCAGGGGCTCGTTTTGTGTAGGTAGGTAAGTAGGTAGGTAGGTAGGTAGGTAGGTAAGAAGGAAGGAAGGAAGGAAGGAAGGAAGGAAGGAAGGAAGGAAGGAAGGAAGGAAGGAAGGAAAGGAAGAAAGAAAGAAAGAAAGAAAGAAAGAAAGAAAGAAAGAAAGAAAGAAAGAAAGAAAGAAAAGAAGGAAGGAAGGAAAGAAAGAGAGGGAAAGAAAGAGAGGGAAAGAGGGAGAGAGAGGAAGGGAAGAAGGGAGGGAAGGAGGGAGGGAGAGAAAGGGAGGGAAGAAGGAAGGAAGAAAGGGAGAGAAAGTAAGTAAGTTCGTTCCTAGCTCTGGAGAGCTACTAAAGGGGCCAATTAGAAGCTCAGTTTGGAAAATCACATATGCATTTCATCTTTACAGCATCTCCTAATTCTCTCCTCGGTCTGCCCTTTTACGCAACAAAAGATTTATCTATCATTATTTATCAGGCTTTATTCTAGGCATTTGTGATATTTTGGGAGGAAAAAGAAAACAGATCAAGATTCCAATTGTGATGAGGTTTGCATTGTAAGGAGATTAGCAATCCCTTCAATCCAGGCCTTTTCATTCTCACCGTGGAATGACTCAGTAGCTCTCTAGTGGGTCTTATTCCTCACCCTCACCCCTTCTTAGTGGTTGGTACAGCTTGGATGTAGTTTGTCCCCCAAAAAACTCATATTTAAATTTAGTTCCCAATGTAAAGGAGCTGAGATGTGGTAAAAACTTTAGTAGATAATTACACGTTCGGGGCTCTACCCTCATGAAAGGATTAATGTAGCTCCCACGAGCATAAGTTAACTATTCCAAAGTGGGTTATTATAGAAAGAGCCAAATCCTTTGTCCCCTCCCTCATTTACACATGCCCACTGCCTTTGTAGCATGAGATCCTCAACCAGAAACCATGCTCTTGGATTTCCAGAACTGTGAGCTAAATAAACTTCATTTCTTTAAATTTCTTCACCTCAGGTATTCTGACATAGCAATCGAAAATAGACTTACAGACAGCAGCCTTCTAGTCATCACTCATAAAAGTGCCAGGACAGCTTCCTTAAGTGCAAGTTTGATCAAAACCCTTCAGTGCACCTCTGGCCAAGTCTGCAAGCCCATACTCTTTATCGTGCTCTGGAAGGCCTCTGTAACCACCTCTGCTTCACCCTGCAGACTCAACTGGCCCCCAGTCCCTTTAGAGTACATAATGCTTTTGAAAAATAGGGCAAACCTAGAACCTCAGCCCACAATTCTTATCAAATCTCTGCTCCTCTGTTGGCTACCAACTCTTCCGGGCATACTCCTTCCCCCACCTCTTCACCTATCCAGTCCATTCTCACCTCCAAGACCCAGTTCCACAGGTATCGCATACAGAGAGCTTGGCTGGACCCCACAGCACTCTACCCCATTCAGTCCTAGCTCTCTTTATACTGAACAATGGCTGATCATTTGCTCTCTAGCCATCTCTCCCACAAGACTGAATTCCATTTAGCCTGCAAGAGTGCTTCAACCATTTTGTAGTCCAAGCACAGTTCTGGAACATATTAGGTGCTCGATGAAAGTTTACTATCCTGAACCAATCATGCCATAAAACCTAACCGCCCTTTAGTACATTGTTTCCATGGAAAAATTGTGTTCCAAAGTCTGCCTGGCCTGTTGGGGACATGGCTCAACCACTCATAGTTGTTCTGACAAGAATACACACTGTCTAGTGTTTTTAACCAAACTGGAGGGCCTGAAGAGCCACAGGGTCAGTGTGGGGCACTAGCAGTTCAAAACTGGAGATCCAGGTAGGTTCCCCTCTGTGGCCTCACTCACGATGGGTAAGGGGCTGAGAATTCCAGGCAACACCAAGATGGCTTCTGTCTGATGAGCTTGCAGCATCCAGAACATTATCCCTGGGGCTGAGCCACAGGGCTGGGGGTTAGTCACTATGAGCAAGCACTACAAAATCTCAGCTTCCTACCCACAAATCACCTAACCTCTTCTTCTCCATACAGAAAAAAATTCATATATAAAGAACTTAATTTAAAAAAAAAAAAAAGAACAGCATTACTGGCCTTTGCTAAGCCACAACCAATAACAGACCTCCTAGAAGTGAGAATCACAAGAACCACATGAACCCAAGGACACGGCATGTAATGCTTAATTCTGTCCCCTTTTCAATCCTTCAGTCCCTCTGATTACAAAAAGAAAGTTGCAGTGACTAAGGTACCATTAGCACCTCTCTACCACTTGCTAATTTCACTTTTTAAGTAATCAAGAACAGATTCAGACTCAGAGTCAAAGGCTGGAGTTCAGTAACATCTATTTCATTGTCTCTATGTTTACAGTCACTTTTCAACTGTGACACATAAGGCTGGTTTTCCATCAGCAATGGTAAAATCAAGTTTCCTTTTTAAAAATATCTTTATTCAAGTTTTTAAGTAAATTGATTTAAGGAAAAAACTGGTATATAGTAGCGCAGTTGGTGTGTGGTTATGGAGGAAATCACAGCAATGATACACAGATGGCTAAAGCTAGAACACACAGGAGCGTCCCAGATTAGCAGGTCTCAGGCAGATAGATGCAAGGGCTCAGACACCTCACTCAAAGAACCAGAAGTTTAGATGTTTCACGACTTGCCTCAGATTTCTTCTCAGTTCTCTTGTCACTGCTTTGCTCCCAGCCTGGTTTTGGCCCCATCTTGTGAGGCCTTTGGCTACTTTCATGATTGCACTTGTTTACCTTCAAGGAAGGTCCCCCACAGCCTACCAGTTCTGTGTTACTGTCAGGATGTCAGATTCAGCAAATCAACAAACAACAGGACATACTGTTACAATTGAGATCCTGATAAACAATGAACAATATCTTTAGTATAAGTATGTCTCAAATATCACATTCAGTGTGTCAGTGAATGCTCCATGCGGTATTTTGTACACACCTACTCCCAAAAAATATTTACCATCTGGAATTCAACTTTAAGTTAGCATCCTATATTTCACCTGGCAACCCCAACCTGCCATGATTCTGACCTATGCTGCTCTCCCAAGATATTGACATACTCAATCCACTTCTGAAAGCAGCAGCTGATATTTTTCCTCCTCAAAGTAATAGCCCCAAATTCTCTCAGGCATATCACAGAGACATTCGAACAAGATGCCCCTCAATGGGGTTGAACCAAGGAAAAATTTAGAATCTCCTCTTTGAGAAAGAAAATCTCAGAAGCATGTATTGCTTTTGCTATCCAGGGAAAATGGCAGTAAACATAAAATGGGAAAAAGCACCAGGCCAAACCATAGTGGCCTGACAGAAGAGAAAGTAGATATTTTCCATTTGTGTAGAGGCAACGTTTGGGAAAGTGAAGGATCAAATGTCAACAACACGGTAGGGAAAGTCTTTGAAAGGTGGAGGCAACTGATGCAAACTGCCATGAAATGTTTCAAGGGAAGAAGGAGGCGGCAGAGTAGTGGGATGGGTAGAAGAAAACTTATGCATTTGTTTTGAATCAGATGTGGGTAGAGGAAAGGACACAAACACGCTTGTGAGTTCAGGAAGCTGGAGAAGATGAGAATGGGAAAAGGTGGAAGGCTGTGTCCCAGAGCATCTGTTGGGCCCTACATCCACCAGCTATGTGATCAGCATTTGCTCTAGAATGGCGGGGTCAGTGTTGAGCTCCACAGGCCACAGCTCCCCTGGTTAGAATCTGGAATTCAGAGGGCCTGCTCCTGATCTCTAGCCAACCTCTCCACCTCCAAGAAAGATTCGGAGGCCCCCTCTGCATGTTCTCAGAGCTCCAGAGAGCCATTTGGCTGTGCAGCACAGTGGAGCCAAGTTACACCGATGAGAGGCCCTCTTGGGATCTATCTCCTCACCAGACACCACTCTGGAATATCTTTATTAGAAGGCAGTTGGATGAGAGATGAGGTTGGATGAGAGATGACACATATTACATATTCATGAGAGTTAACATGAGAGTAGGATATTATTGTCAGTTTCAAGAATGGAGGGGTGGAACTGGTGGAGGTCAGAAGGAGTCAAAACCTTCTTCATCCACGACCTCCCGGACTTCCTCACCTGGCACAGTCGTGTCTTCACTCATCAAGGGCTTCTAACCTTTTTTCACCAAGTCTGTAGCACTCTTCCTAAGCAGGACAAGATGCAGAAAGGGAGGCCACCAGGAGCGCTCAATGTCTCCTAGACCTCACGGGGCAAAGGCACCTCAGAGTCCTCAGAGAACAGCACTGTGTCTGGGGCCCAAGGCCAGACAGGGGCCGGGCTGGGAAGGGTGCCCTAAACATGAGCTTCCCTGCAAGAACACCCAGAATCCTCTTTTACACACGTTTCCTTTTTTGGAAGGGACCATCAGCACCCCCACCCAGATTCCAGTGACTTTGGCCAGGCCGCCTTTATCCCAGCTCTTCCCCCTTGCCGAGACTCTCCTTCACTCTACACAGGCCCAAATTCCCCAAAGCCCCGGCAGAGCTGTCTCTCTGTTCTCAGGACGATATGCATAGATGTTGATAAAAATTTTAATTTTAATTAGAAATACTTTAAAAGATAAAAGGGAGCAGGAGAAATACCCTTTTCTTTTACAATGAAGGTGACAGTAAGAAAATTAACAGAATGTGAAGTACTACAGATGGAAAATAGCACTGTAACAGAACTTGTGTCTGTTTCTGGAGGCAGAAGTCCAAAATCATAGTGTTTCTGGTGGTTTTCTGGCAAGTTTTGGTGTTTTTTGGCTTAGAAACGCATGACCCAGATCTCTGCCTTCGTGCTAACATGTTATTCTCCTCGAGCAAGTACCTGTGTCCATATGTCCCCTTTTTATCAGAATGCCAGTCATTGGATTAGAAACTTTCCTTATTCTAGAATGACCTCATCTTAATTTATCTAATTACATTTGCAAGAATCTTATTTCCAAATAAGGTCACATTCTGTGGTTCTGAGGTTAAGACTTCAACATATCTTTCTTAGAGGACACAATTCAACCCATAACTAGGGTACATTGGAGTTCCCTGCAATGTACTATAGATTTAAAGTTACTCTAACTGCCCCCACCCCAAGGTCTCTCCTTAGAGAGGAGATGTTTATGATTTATTTAGGTTGAGAATGAATTTATTCCTCCAAAACAAACTTGTAGCAAGCTGTACTTGCCCAGCATCTCAATAGATGTTCGTGGTGGTTAATTAGAAGAATGTTGCTAAACAAAGACAGCTAAATAATTGCGTGTTTCACAGAATTTTATTCCTTAACTAGTATCGCTTAAAAATAGCACACTCCATATGAGAGCTTTCCTTTTATTCAAATCATGTCTGAGAAACAGTGCATTTCTGTAGTAATACTTCATCAGCTCGGAGGAGGAAGGGCCCCAAAAGTTAGGGTATTCTCCAGACAGGGTGCACAGATGGCCCAGACCCTACTGGCTTTGTGCAGCTTGAATCTCAGCCATGCAGACTCCTACTTTAATACCTCTGTGGGCAGAAACTTGCAGATATGGGAAATATGAGGTAGCATTTTCCTAGCTAGAAAGTTCCTGTACTTCAGAAGCATTACAAAGCCAATCCAAGTGTCCACGCCCTTCAGTGCCCACCCAGGTTGGGACTGTACTGACCAATCTCCAGGAAGCACCATTAGACCTTTGCCATAGCCCCTAGCATCATTTTTCCTGGTGATGACCTGCAATGCCCAAGCATCCCTCATGGGGTCATCTCCATCCTCGCCCAGCCAGGCACCCCTGGACCACTATAGAGAGTGGAAATAGCACTACAGGGTACCAGGTAGAATCTCCAGTTCTAGCTGTGCCCTTAATCCACGCATGATCCTGGGGTTCTCTAATTCCTGGGTTGTAAAATGAGTCAGATGCTAGGAATTAACATATATCTTCTAATGTAATGGCCCAAGTAGGGACTAGACTCCAGAAAAGTTTTAACCTATCAGAAACAGAACCAGAGGCCAACTTCTCAGCCTAAAATGCCCCATTTGTTTTAATCCCCCTTTAATCTGGATGGACCACACCAGATTCTTATTATGGCTCTATATTCATAGTCATATTCATTATAAGTCTATTAAGACCCCATGATCTTTTTTGTCATACACAGTTGGTTTTTCCACCTTGCTACACTGATTTTCACTGGCCCTTCTATAGAAGCCCCGAATGGCACTACGATGTGAATTTTGCAGATTTCTTACAACTTGAACATAAGCTCTTTACTTGGAAACTGTCCAATGTGCCAAGCAGATGTCTTCCTTCAATGGGGAACCACATAAGGGAAAAAATGAATACATAGAACAGGATTTCCAAGGAGGAAGTCCCCTGTGGGCCTGGTGGACAGGAAGGCCACCTCAGTCCAGAGAGGTTTAAAGTAGGTCAAGGGAACTGGAGGATTCAGATGGAAAGAATCAACAAAATAAGCACAGGGCAGAAAAATAAGCACAATCAGAGTTGCTGGTGGGACAGGGACCACCCATCTGAGAAGCAGACCAGCAGGAGGAAAAGGATGCCATGTGGGTGGGAGTGGAGGGTTTTGCAGATGGTTACCTTCTGCCAGCACTCACTCACCCTGCTTTTCACAAATGTCCTTGCTGTCTTTCTTTGCTATTTCATTCCTTCCCATTCTTACCTTTGCCTTTAGAGTCCCCCATCCACCCCAGCTTCCCGGAGGAAGGACAATCTAGGCCAATCAGTGAATTCCAGCCTTTAAATATGATGACCAGCTCAGGGATAAACACACGACTTGGGCTGGGACCAGTTGGAATGACCCCTGTGACCTGTGCAGGAACTACCAACAGGTGAATCTCCATGTTTCTATCGCAGTCAGACAAATACACCTGCTGACAGTGATAGAAGAGCAAGAAGCTAACCCAAAGGAAGCAGTGCTAAAAGACACCAGCACTGAGTCTTAATAGCGTCTTGAATCCAGCCATGCATGAGACCACATCACAATGTACTTCCAATTACATGTGCCAATAAGGGCTGTGTGTGTGTGTGTACTGATTTTGGTTACTGTCACTCAAAACCAAAATGGGCAGCTCAGATTATAGAGAAGAGAAAACACTAGACTAGACTGTTAGATAAACCCACCCTCAGATCCCAACTATCATATAGCTGTGTGAGTCTGAGGAAACCACTCAGGTCCCACAAGCCTCACCATCCCTGTCTACTGAATGGGCATAACTTGTGGGTTGTCATATGTGAAAGTTCAGGCTCCTTGAATCTTGGTGTAATTGGTAGCATTTGTACTTCATGCAGTGGGAAATGCTGTAGCATTCTGAGCAGTAATTCACACTAAGGAAAATGTGCTTCAGATCCCTTAGCCTGGCACGATACAGGCTGAACAGGGCAAATGATCTCTGCCTGGGGACCTACTACAGGTCTCAACCTCTCCAGGTTAAGAAGAAGCAACACACCCATGGGTCCAGCATCGGATGCTAGGAGTGCAGAGCAGAACTATCTTTCAGACCGGGAATTGAGTGTGCTCACTAAGAAGTGTGGAAAAAGAAGTCACTGATACCCCATGGCCTTTCCCCCTACACAATAAATAAATGGCCCCGCCCTCTTCCTCTGGGAACAGGATGAGAATTAACTATGAGCTCTACCAGCTACTCTGTACTCCCGCTGGAAGAGCTGCTCTATAGATACAAGGGGGTGATTAATTTTATCTCTCTAAATGTCTTGGTATCATTTGCCAAAATGATGATTTATTATTTAGACAACCTTTATATTTCCAAGGAGCTTTAAAATCATTTATAGTGAGAATGAAATAAAACTGATTAGGGCCCTGAAAAGCAGGCATGGTGAAGAAATGCACAAGGAACTGGGGGTTATTTATTCACAAATGAAGGACATCCAAGAGCTGTCAATTATATGCAGAGCAGTACTGAAGAAGCAAGTCCCGTACCTTCCCCGTACATTTAAGGGAAAATGAAATGGGAAGGAAGACAGTGCATCTGGATCAATATAGGCTAGACAGCAAGACGGTAGCAGGAAGAACTTCCTAAACATATTGGGTCTTAACATCAAAAAAAATGTTTTCAACTGCCTTTTAGGCAATGATACTCTCTGAAATAAAATATAACATAGGAAGTGGAGATATGGTCAAAGAAAAACATCTTCAAGGAACAACAGATGAAAAGTATGGTAGAAAACTGGAAGGTGCAAATATAGTGATTCAGGAAGAACAATGCAGTAAAATAATAAACACTCCTCATTATGAGCCACGGTGGAAGGTGCACATTGGAGTATATTAATACACAGAAACAACACAGGATCTCCTCCTGGAAGCATCATGGACTGAATAAGAACAAACCTCATCAAGCATTCCCTTTGCCTCTAGAAAATTTCCCTAGGCCACTAGATCATGGTGCATCAAGGAAGCATCTAATGAAATGGCAGACCAGATAGAGAACTGTGGGCCAGGACAAGTACAAATTGATGGATTCACAGCTGGTAAAATAGCAATACCCAAAGAATGTCCAGCAGAAGCAGCATCCTGGGCAGGATATCACAGGATCTGTCCTCTTTGGCACCTTTATTAAGACTTGGATGAAATCATGCAAGGGATGCTCATCCAATCTCAACTGCTGAGATGCCAGGCCAAAGCCAACCAGATGAAATGAACACTTCTAAATACTTTGGTTCAGAACCATCCCATCAGACCTACAATACATCTGGCCTGAATAACATTTATGTTACCAAACAGCAGACCAACAGCCAAGCTTCTGGAGCTGACGGACAGATGATCCCAACATCACCATCCTGCCTTTGTTAGAGCAGGATTCACTGAGAGGCAGGCTTGGCCTAGAAATCTCTTTCTGGTTACGAGGTCTTTAGTCACGTGCCAGGACTGTGACCACTGTGCCTGCACCTGTCTAGTTTTGTCTTATGTGATAAAACCAAGTGATTATCTCAATTCCTTGCTGAGTGTAACAAATCACCCCCAAAATTTAGTGGCTAAAAACAATAGTATTTCATTATCTCTAACAATTTTGCAGGTTGGCTTGGCTCAGCTAGGCAGTTCTCACTTGGGGTCACTTGGGAGGTTGCAGTCAGATGTTGGCGGGGCTGGCTGCAGCCATCTGAAGCCTTCACTAAGCTCAATGCCAAAGTAGTATCACATGGCTGGCAGAGGTCAGGCTATCTGCTGGGTGCTCGGCTGGGGCTGTTAACTGCGGCACCTACACCTGGCTTCTCTGTGTGGCTTGAGGATCTTACAACATGGTGACTGAGTTCCCAGACTAGCATTCTAACAGCTGGAGTCTCCAGAGATCCAGGTGGAAACTGTGTGGTTCCCAATGATCTAGCTTTGGGAGTCCCAGAACATCGTTTTGCCACATCTTACTAGTTAAGCAAGTCACCGGCACAGTCCAGATTCAAGGGAGGGGGATTCATAGACTCTATGTTGGCACAGTGCCGTTGCCAAAGAGCATGTGAGATGGGAGATATTGTTTTAGCCATCTTTGAGAAACATAATTAGCCACAGCTTTAACAGAGAGTACTGTGGTGAGAAAGATTCCAACTGGCAAGAACACTGTCATCAGTTAGAGATGTCCTGCTGGGTGTCACATCCCAGGAATCCAGACCTGGACCTTCAAAGCCCAGTGTGTACCAAGTGGCACTGTGTCCAGCATATAGTTTCTGCCTCCCAATCGCCAGCCAGAGACCTATATGCCTCTCAGTACTTGACCTCCGACTGGCTGTTTCTCCTTCTCATCTTCACTGTGAAAGCCACGTCAAAAGGAACTAACAGTCGCTCTATGCTGGACACACAAAGAACCGCCCACCACGTAGTCTCTTGCAAAAGCATTAATACAAAAGTAGCACTGTCCTTTTTGTAAATATCCAAAGGAAATACCTAGGGAAATCATATTTGTTTTTTATTATTTTGTGAGTTTGCAAACTAAAGCATTCAGTGGGTCATAAAGCCCAGGTATTTGTTCCAAATGTCACTGTGCTGCCCTTTTGGCAGCAGCAGATGCTGGGCGGGGGAAAGGCTGATGGAAGGCCTTCAGCATCTGTGCTAATAGATCACATCTTACATCCTCCCACCTTGGCTCCCATTTTTCTCTTTCTTGTCACTCTACTGTTTGTGACATCATAGCCTACTGTCATGGAAACTGATGCTATCACAGACTTTTGACTGCAAGCAGTAACACTTCTTTGTATTGACAATTTCCTGAGGACACCAGCTGGGATCTTCATGTGTATAAAGCTCAATGGGAAACTTACCAATTTCCTGAGTATTCACTGAATTTTGTATTACTGACTGACTCACGGAAACAACAGAAAGAACCCTGTCTAGGTCCCAGAAGAGGCCCTGGCATGACCTTGGCCAAACTGGGCCTTAGTTTTCCTATCTGTAAAATGAAATGATAGTGCTTAGCCTTTCCTGTTAACGGGCATTTCCTGTTACAAAGCCTGAGGCAAGGCAGGTGTCCAGCAGGCAGTGTCCCTTCACCAGGACACCCAGAACTTAGAATTGAAGCATTGTGTGGCCCATTTCAGCAAGAATCCCAGTGGCAGTAACAAGGTAGGGATGTGAGCTGGAAATTCTGAAATCCTGAGAGGACCCTGATGGTGTCAGCTCTGCTGCTCCTCACTGTTCCCTCCCTCTTTCTCTTGTCCTTCTCGGTCTTCATCCTCCACTTCTAGTATCTACCAAGTGGTTCTGCCTACAAAAGGCCCTTCTCTGAACAGACTCTCTCCAATAAGGAGGCAGGTGAGCATGTACTCTGGTTTATACCTTCTCCTGAATGACTTAATGGCTTTTAAGCAAAGGCAATTATCCGTGTGACTATAGGTCCAGGGGAAAGTCAGTGGCACCTTTAGACCCAGTGTCTGAGCACCCAAAAAATGTCGGGAATAAGAAAGCTCGGTGTTCCTGGTAGGGGTGGGGACTTCTTCCTTCCTTCTTGCCCAGATCTGAAGCAAGGGCTCAGATCTTGCTGGGAAGTTAGCCAATTCTGATCCCTGTGCGGACTGCCTGGGTTCATTTACATCAAGCCAAAGCTACAATTTGCTACTCCAACTCCCAGGAACCACCCCAGGACTTCCGAGAAGGACACAAATCTCCTCCAAGGTGACTGAAAAAAAATTTCTTAACAGCAAAACTATGCTATTTAAAAACAGAAAGGTCTCTGATGTAATTTAGATCTATCATCTTTGCAAAATGAGGCAAAATGAAAACAGAAAATACTTGGTGCGGGATGGCACATAGAGCAAGTTTCTCCAGGGAAAGGTTGGAGTGGTCCTGCTCACAAATGGTACAGGATTATATTCTGCAACTTTAAATGCCACATTAAATAAAATCACAGGCATTCCTGAAAAGTGCTAGGGCAACTTCCTTGCTTTAGGGAGTATATTCTTTTGCAAAAAGAAAGAAAAAGGAACAAATACATGTTGGTTGGTGTCCCCACGCACACACAATCATCTCAACTCGCTGAGAGCCAAGGTCTGAGTGAACTATGGGAGGCCAGGGGCCCAGGTAGCCTGGGCAAGGAGGTGTGTGGAATTTTCAAGTGTGGACAGCAGCTACTGTGCTTAGTCACTCGCTCCCCCAGCAGAGTAACACTATTACGGTTTAAATCTGAAATGTTTCCCAAATGTCTCCTGTATTTAGAGGTAGGGCTTTTGGAAGGTATTTGGATCACTCATCAGTGGATTAACCCTTGCTGAGTTCACAGCTGAACGTGCCGTAAGGACCTAGGGCCTGGTGGGAGGAAGACTGGAGGGTGACACAGAAGGGTGTCTGTCCCTGGCTTACCCTTTCCCTCTCTCTCTCTCTCTTTCCCTTTCTCTCCCCTTCTCCTTCCCACCCTCCGTCCCTCTTTCTCTCCCTCCCCTGCCCCTCCCCTCCCCTCTCCCTCCCTCCTTTCTTCCCCACCTCTGTTTCCTGGCCACCACGGGGTGAAAAACTTTCCTACACCATGCCCTTCTACCATGTTTTTCTGCCTTGAAGCCAGCCAACATGGAATGAATCCTCGAAACTGTGAGCCAAAATGAACTTCTCCTCCTTTAAATTGCAGGCATTTTGCCCCAGTGACAGGATACTGAAACTAATACAACCCCAAAGAATGGCTTTGGTGCCTATAGTGTGACAACATGATAGGTGGGGACCCACTGGAGTATGATATAAATGAGAAATAAACTTTTACCTTGTGAGATTAAAAACTGGGAGTCAGTTGTTATAGTAATTAGCCGACACCAAATCAGGCATCAGGGGTGTCCAAGGGTCCTCTGAGCTGGGTCCACTCCAGCAAGGCAGCAGAGCCAGAAGCAGAGATGGGGCTTCTGTAGGCAAGCCCAGTGAGAGAAGGGGGCAGTAGAAGGCCCCCAGCCAGGCAAAGGTGGAGAAAGCACTGTCTATGGGACCACAAGTTCCCAAGAAACCACCTTTCCCACAAAAAGAAGCTTCAAGAACAGTGTCTGAGCAGTACTGGGAGGGTGTGCAATGTGGAGACCCAGCTACTCCAAGCAGAGCTCCAACAGTGTTGCCTTAAAGGAGAAGGGGAAGAGGAGAAATGGGCAGCATTTGATGACTATTACAGTGATGGCGAACCTTTTGAAGACTGAGTGCCCAAACTGCAACCCAAAACCCACTTACTTATTGCAAAGTGCCAAACAGTGCCCTTATGTGTGCTGTTATTTGATGCCCCACTGCTGGGGCGATGCTGGGGTGACTTGGCTCACATGAGATTGCTGTGCGTGCCCACTGCAGCACACGTGCCATAGGTTCTGGTGTACTACATACCAAGCGCAATCTGTTCCAGGCGCTCAATGGATGTTATCTCCATTTTTCTAACAAGGAGTATGATTTATTCCCAGTTTGCAGAGGAGACACCTACAGAGTGGCCAAATGAAGACAGAAGACCACTAAACAGCGCCACTCTACCTCCCTCGTGGGAAAAGGGGCTGCCGTGCACAGCCTGAGGGCCCAGTGAAAGACACCAATGCAAATATAGGGGGCCCCAGAGAGAGACAGCGAGAGACGGACACCAAACAGGAAGCTGCAAATGACTACAGAACTGATGAAAGGCATGTGTTCATGCCCACCTAACTTCCATTTCTCTGAGCTCAGTGAGAAGTTCACCTGGGGCATGCAGCAAAAATCCCACCTGCCAAAGAACTGTCCTATTTGATAATTCACATTTAGACCATTTTCTGTTCTTCTCAGATGGCCCCTCTCCTCAAAATCTGGCTGCGAAGCTTCCCTTTGTCACGTGAACATTAACTCTTCTCCCATCTCCCCCTCTTGTTTCCAGACAGGCTGCAGGTTCTCTTCTGTTCTTCTGTTTCCAACCTTCTCCCTGCTCACCCCGAAACAGCTCTGTGTAGGGAGAGGCCGGATGCCCTGAAGGTTCTCAGGAGACAATGTGACTATCCCTGGCATCATGGGCACCCCATAGTGAGGTCACACATCACAAGTCAAGGAACCCCCCCAACATGGGCGTACGCACACACACACACTGCCAGCTGTCTACCCATCCACATCTTAAACAGGGCGCCAAGGACCTTCAACCTCTTCATCTAAGAGCCAGCTGAGTAGAAGGTTAAAGGAAGGTGGAAAAGAGAAAGCAATTCTATAGCCATGGCCTTGCAGTCACCCAGGAATACAAGATAGTCACTTAGGGGACATATCCTCGTACCCAGAGATGCCTTCCCTTTCCATGTCTTTCCTCTGTAAATGGCTCTCAGAAAAGACAGGTGATGGAAAATCTCGTGAGCCTTAGATAGGCCAGGAATAGGGTGGAGGAGGCCCATTTGGGGAGCCACCTGCTCGAGGAGTAGATGAGTAGAGGCACAGCCATGAGACATGATCGGGTGCCTAGAACTTGGTTGGATGTGGAGGGCGTAAAGCGGCCTTCTCTGGCTGGGGGATGTGGGTAAGGGATGTGATCTCCCCCTATGAGGATGACACTCAGGCAGGATTGTTCCAGGAGCTGACACTGTCCACCCAAATCACCCAAATCATGTCCACCATTATAAGAACAGTTTGCATGTCCAGTACATGTCCAGCGGGCGTGCATTTCTTATGCACCAGCTGCAATTTCTACTCAATAATTCTACCTAAAGAGGCCAGAGGAGAAGAGGCTGGGTCCCACCATCCACACTGGGCAAGTGATGAAACTGAGTGTCTGAGGGGTGAGGTGACTTCCCAAGATTATCCGGCTGGTAAATGTAAGCCAGTTCCCTGACAGCAGCTTCTTGCTTATATTCATACCTTTAGTTCTGGGCCAGGGGGAATCGAACACCAGGGGAACCAGGCACACTTCTCTACCAGGACAAGGAAATAAGCACAACTCACCTCAAACCTCGAGTGCTCCCTCAGCCCTGCCACCCTGGCCAGGGGCTTGGAACCAGGCGCTAGGAGTACCAGGGCATCTGGCCCTTTAAGGTCTAAAGAGCTGTGCTGACCCTAGAACCACTGGCCCTACAGATGCTGTGATATTGAGGATGGCAAATTCCTCGGGCCTCAAAAAGAGGAGTGGGCAGACTGAGGCCTTCCAACTTTATTCGTAAACTTTGCTTTTTATTTATCAAAACAAGAAGCCAGCCTGCAAGCCATATATTTGATTCTTTTCCAGTTACTGCATTGGAATATGATTTAGTTGATGACTATTTGGTGTCCCCTCAAATTGGCCCCAGGGAAGTGCTCCACCCTCCTACTATCCTCCGCCCACTCTCGTGCTAGCCCGTGCTCCTCCTCCCCCACCTGCTACAGTCCCGGGGAAGTCTGGGGAGGGTGGGCGGGAGTGGTGGGCCATAATCCTCCCTGTGCCATGCCAGGGCTGGGGTCACTCAGACCTGGTCACCCAAGGAGGGGTCTGGCCCTGAGCCTCCTGGGACTCCTGGTTATAATACAGCAGGTCAAGGTACTAAACTTCACCCCAGCACACGCACCTGCATATGGTCTTTTCAGAAACTCTTGGACCACTGGCTCTCTAAGTCTGTAGGAACAGACACGACAGATCTCCGCAAAAGCAATATACGGCCCAGACAAGATATTAGCCACAGAGGAGAGATCTGGGGAATCAGCCTTTCTAGAAGGGGTGCTCTGGGAATCTGTTTAAAAAGGAAAGAGAAATACAAAAGAAATGGCAGTCACAATGGCTTCCGCAGCTTTAGAAACGTTATCCTATCTTTCGCAGCTGGCCCGTGAAACTCATACAACCATCCCCACTCATAGATGAATAAACCAAGGCAGTCATTGAGAGGTTAAGTAGTTTATCCAAGGCTAGGAGTAGAATTCAGATCTAACTCCAACACTCTTAAACTGCTTCAGAAGAAAAAAATCTAGTTCTATCTGTTCAGAAAGCAATTTAGGAAAATCTCAGAAGCAAGAAAAGAAGGAGAAAGTGCCAAGGACATGGAGTGTGGCGCCATCACTTACCTTTGGCAGTTACTTAGTCTGTGTCTCCATTTCCAAACTCCCATGTGTGCTTATAAATAAATATGACACAGTAACAATTGTTGAATCAGAGTGGAGGGTTATGGGTGCTCGATGCGCTATGCTATTGACTTTTTTGCACTTTTGGAAATATTCATAATAAATTGGGAAACAACAAAATGTCCTCAGGTCAAAACTGATATATGACCTCATCAAGAAAAAAAAAAGTCCCTGGCACCAAAATAGCTGAATAAAAATAGCTCCATCAAACAGCTGTACCAACCCTCTCATAGCGTTGTGGGAATATAAATTGGTTTAGCCTTTTTGGAGGGCAGCTTGTAACATCCATCAAACTTTTAAAACAGACTTTTTTCTTAAAATTTTTATTTTAAATAATACCAATCACACAGGAAAGTTTCATGAATGGAACCAAGAACTTTCACATACCTTTTACCCTGATTCTCCAATTTTTAATACCTTGCCACATTTGTTCTTCCATTCTCTTTCCCCCTATATATTTCACAATGTGATAGGATATAATATATAATGTTATACTACATACATTTTTGTATTATACATAATTTATTATGCTATACACACATACTTCCTTGCCTGTTTGTTTTCCTCCCTGAATCCTCAAAGAGTAGGTTGAATATGTCGTGGCCTTTTGCTGATTAATTCTTCAATATTTATATCCCAAGAACAAGGATACCTCCTACATGATCATAGTGTGGTCAGTAAATTTAGGAAATTAAACATTTTCTTATAATTCTTTCATCTAATGAGATCCTCTCCTTTAATTTTGGGAGCCCATATTCCAATTTTGTTAATTGTCTAAATGTGTAGACCAATCTTTTCCCTAGGAAAAGATCAAGTGATAGAATCAATTGTCAGGCTTCTACAGTCTTCTTTAATCTAAAATAGAATAGTTGAAGACAAAGGAGGAGAAAGAGAAGGGGGAGGAGGAGAAGGAGGAATAGCAGGAGCAGGAGCAGGGAGAGGAGAAGGAGCTCAAAATGGGTCTGCGAAATCATTCCAAGCCGTCACTTCCCTGACTCAGAAGTCTGGAGCCTGGGACCCCTGACCAAGGTAGCTCCAAGTTTAGTGGTTATGAGCTGGACCCTGGGTCTGTTTCTAACAACTTCCCATGAGAAACCCACATCCTGGCTTGCTGACACACTGAGTAGAGAGGCCAAAGAAGAAGATTGTGAAAAGCCAGTCCAGACCCTTGCTAAGGGCCTCTGGCTGTCTGGGCAAAGCCTTGTTGGTGATGGCAGCTGGGCCCCAGGACTCAGGATGTCACAAGACTGAGCCCTCCTTCACAGGAGCACCACCTGGGCTTTCTGCAGCCAGGAAGAAGAGGGCCACATGCCACTGAAGCAGGCTGATCTGCTGTTTCCCCATCCCAGATGAGCTCCTCCTAGGGAGGCCTCTGGGGAAAAGAATTCCTATATCCTGCCTCCTCTATCAGCACAAACCCACAATTTCCTTCAAGAGGTACCCACTCCTGCAGGAAGCCATCCTGGTAACCCTGGTCCATTCTAATTTCTCTCTTCTGGCACTTGATAGAACCAAGAGCCTAGCTGTACCACTGAGCAGTCAGTGGAATGTAATCATTTTTCCAGGTGCTTTCCCATCTCCACACCTCTGCTTCTGCTCAAGCTCATGCATCTCCAAGGCCCAGATAGCCCATGGCCTTTCCCTAGCAAGAGGTCCCTTATCTGAAGCATCTGAAGCAGGTAACTTTTCTGAAGCTTCCTCAGGCCTCTCCCCTCCAGCACCATACACATCAGTCTTGTCTCAATATCTAGATCTTCGGGCTCTTGTGCTGCTATTGCTTTTGTCAGACATGAATCCCAGGTTTTATTGCCATGGTGGCAGCAGAATCACTCGACCCAGTTCATCCATCCATCCTTTACCAAATGCCTACCCTGTCCAGGGCTGGGCTGGGTTCTGAGGGACTCTCAGAACTCTGACAGGAGTCTGCCCTTCCCAGAGCCAGAAGTAATGCTGCCTCAGCCCAGCTGTACCTCTACTTCTGAGTGCAAGAGGTGTTTATAAGAAATTACGGCCGGGGATATAGCTCAGTGGCATAGCGCCTGCCTGGCAAGCACAAGGTCCTGAATTCAATTCCCAGTACCAAAAAAAAAAAAAAAAAAAGTTACATGGGACCCAACTGAGCACACCAGTTCCTGACAATACCACAGCAGACCTCCACATTTCTGTCTTGTGTCACCTGCCTGCATGATTGCTGTGATAACTTTTCATCGTCATGCAAATAACAGCAAGCATGTGTGAAGCACCTACGTCATCCCCAGTGTGGGAAAGCCTGTGCAATCCTGAGTCTGTCTTCTAAGGCTCAGAAATGAGCCCACAGCATCCTCCACAGCTTGGATGCAGCACAGATCTTAGAGGCAGGCACCGGCTTAGATGTGGAAGCATTCAGGAAAAAGGTGATGTGCATCCTAAGGCAACCAGTATCCTCTCAGATGGGCCCAGCCCTGAGAGTCGGAGGCTGAGCCTGAATGTACTTCCTGTACGGTTTCCGACCACCCTCTGCAGGCATGCAGTGAAAAGAATCACATCTTTATTCACAAAAAAACCCCAAATCAAAGATATCTGTAATTAGAACACTCAAAAGAAGAAATCCTTGGGGGTTTCTAGCTGCTCTTTGCTGCCACCCTGGTGGAGGCACAGATCTACCTGCAACAAGCCCTGCCTCATACTGAGGAGAATGGTGGAGATAAGTGAGGAGGGACACAGGGGAATAAGCAGACTAATACTAGCCAGGTAATATGAACTATGGCCATGACATGATCCTAGTTTCCAAGGCCCTGCCCTCTGTCTGGGTTGGGCATCTACCCTAATAAATGACAATCATCTTTGTTGAGAAATTCATGGCTCTTCCCAAACTCACTCCCATGAATGAGACCCAGCAGGTACCAATTTATGGTCTGCTCAGCCCATCAGGGTAGGACAAATTGGCAGTAGAGAGGTAAATCTTTCTGATACCTCCAACAATTATCTTTGTTGAAAACCAACCTGTAACGGACAACTGAAAAACAATAACAACAACAACAACAAAAACAAAACATCTGGGCAAAAGATCTGAACATCTACTTTACCAAAGAACATATCTAGATAGCTGATAAGTAGATGAGAAACATACCATCAGTCAAGGGAAATGAGGATGAAAAGCAACAATAAGATGCCATCTTACACCCACCAAAATGACAAATTTAGAAAGACTGACAATACCAATCATCGGTGAGAACGTGGAGCAACTGGGAGTCTCATACTGGTGATGGAAATACAAACTGGTGCAGTCACTTTAGAAAGCACACTGGCGGTCTCTTGTAAAGCTAAACGTGCATTTGACATACTATCCAGCATTTCTACTTTTAGTTATTTACCCAAGAGAAATGAATTTCTATTTTTCATTTTTAAAAGAAGCCAAAAAATAAAAAAACCAGAAACTAGAAGCAAATGTCTGTCCACTGGTGAACTGATAAATCAATGTGATACATCCATGTAATGGAATACTATTGAGCAATAAAAAGAAAGTAAGTATTGATGCACACAAAGATGTGGATGAATCTCAGACACGTTATGCTAAGTGAAAGAAACCAAACAAAAAAGACTACATACTACCTGATTCCGTTGATATGAGTTTCTAGAAAAGGCGCAATAATACGGTAAGAAATCAGATCAGGAGTAGTCAGGGGCCAGGGTGAAGAAAGGAGAATGACAATAGGGAGATGTGAAGGTGCCCAGAGCGTGGTCCATGCAGTATTATGGTGAATGGTGTCTACATTGCTACCTTTGCCAAGTCTCACAGACTATACATTGGGAACTTTGTAAAGCAGACCTCAAGAAAGCTTATTTTTTCGGGCCAGTGAGATGGCTCAGCGGCATAAGCACCTGCCTGGCAAGCACGAGGGCCCGAGTTCAACTCCCGGAACCCACATAGGAAAAAGGGCCGGTGATATCGCTCAGCGGCACGGGCGGCTGCTGGAGCGTGAGGTCCTGAGGTCGACCCCTGGTACCCACAAAAAAAAAAGAAAACAAAAAGCTTACTTTTTCAAAAAATAGTCCCAGACTTAAGAAACTATATTCACATCCTTCAAAGACAGCACTACCATTCAGTAACTACAGGCCAGTAGAGCCATATTTGTTAAAATACTGAAACACTTGCATCCCTGCTGGCAAACCACTGCTTGTGACTTTTCAGTGAGCCCTGTGTCCCAGCCTTTCCCTGGGCCTCAGAAGGCTCCAGGACCTGAGCAGCAGGGGTCCTCCTGAGCCAGCTAAGGTGGACATCATTTCCAAGTCACAGTGGGTAAAAAGGATATGAAAAAATAGATGGTGTAAAGCTGTACTCTAACTCAGCTGAGGGCTGGCTAAGCAGCTGCTAGGCCTACTTCACCTAGATCATGCATTCTCAACAGGGATGCAATCTGATTCTTGGCAGGGAAAGAGGGCAAGAACATTTCATACTTTATAATGGTCTGCAGCCTGCAAGGTCCTGAGGGCATAAGCAGTTGTCCAGGATATCTGTGGCATTAACACTTCACAGTAAGAAAAAAATGTCTAAAAGGCTCCTTAGGGTGGCAACAATGAGTGTAAGATTAAGAAATGATAGTTTACACACGAGAGCCCAGGTGTTATGGTTCAGATCTAAAATGTTCCCAAAAGTCTCATATACAAAAAGTGGGGCCTGGTTGGAGGGAGCGGGTCACTGGGGGTGTGACCCAGAAGGGTGTATTCTTGTCCTCAGCTCCTCCAATTTCTCTCTGCTTCCTGGAAGCCATGGGTTGAGCAGCTTTTCTCCACCACACCCTTCTGCCATGCTGTTTCTGCTTTGGAGCCAGCCAACCATGGACTAAACCCACTGGTAACTAAGCCAAATAAACCTTTCCTCCTTTAAGTTGTGTGTGTTGGACATTTTGTCCCAGCAATAGGAAAGTGATGATTAGACTATGACAGAGAGTCAGGATAACACAGCCCAGCCCCTAGGCCCAAGGACAGACTTTCCACCTGGGGCATTTGCCTGTACAGTAGGTCACTGTTGTTAACACAGTCGTGTGGGAAGTGGAAGACCAGCTGGGGACGTGTGAAGGAGCAAGAAGCCACTCATGCCTTTGTGGTCCTCCTTCATAGGACATCCCTTCCCAGGAAAACCAGCCACTCACCCTCCCTCAGTTCAGCAGACAGACGAGAGGACCCTGCACACCAGCACCCTGTGGAGCCTCAGCTGTACCTGTGTGAAGACAGCTACAACTGGGACTGCACACTCCAGCCCTGCAGTGAGATGAGCAAAAACCCCAGGATTTCATTCATTCCTCCCCACTTATCTTTCTCTTCTTATCTGGTGCCCACAGTGGCAGAGCTGCACATAGCACACTCATTTCCAGCAGCATTAAGTAATGAAGACAACTTCCAAATGAGAAGAAATTAAGCACTGTAGCTGAGTCCCGTGCTTTGTCAAGCTCAGCCGAGCCACAGCTTCCTTGGGAACGTTCTCTTTGCATGCTGATACATTATGACAATCCTATAATTGTTCTTTCAGTCTTTCCCAGATATTTAATAACAATGTGAAGTGGGAGTCGCAAGGGTCAGCTCTACAGTAGAATGAGCATTGTTCTTATCGTCCTTTTCTGAATAACATCTTCCATTTGCCAGGCTGCTCCCCGCCTGTGAGCTCTGGCAGGGGAGGCCCGGTGCAGTTACCAAAGCCACACCACCTACTCAGGGCGGAGTATTCTAATTTGCTAAATAGTGCAGTGCCACTGCCTCTTCTACATCATCTAAACACACACACACACACACACACACACACACACACACAGAGTTTCCCATGTCTTCAAGCTCATGAATGGAAAGAACAGCAACCACCAAGACCACAGAAACTAGGTAAAAGACATCTGGCATTTTCACTGCAACAGTTAACCTTGTGCTCTGGTTAGGAGAAAAGTGAAATCTCCTTCAGACTTCAGATAAAAGAGTCACAAATCTATGCTAAAAACTTTCTTTACATTTATTCTAGAAGTTCATAATAATTGGCAACGGAAGTCACTCTCAACAGGATACAGCATAAGATGGTGGAACTAGGACTTGGAAGTAGCTCCCAGGGCCCTCTTTTCTCCTTGGCATGTTCCAATTGCCCATTGGACCTTGGGAAAGTCAGTTTGCCTTTGAGCCTCAGCTGCCAGATCTACATAATGGACTTAATTCACTGCCTAAACTAAGACAGTGCTCTCCTCCATTGCTGAAATCTGTGAGTCTCTTTCAAAGACATACATTACAGGACAGATTTCCTGAATCAGTGGCTTCTTTGGGGGGCATTTCAACACGTGGGTTCCCTTAGAAGTCTGCATGCTCAGATAGGGCTGGGAGCAATGGCATTATAATTCACAGCCTATGTGAGCTCTGAGTAAATGTGCTTCATGTCTGGGTGGGACTTGGTTTGGTGACTCGTGTACCGTAGAAAAGGGTGATGTAGCCCTAGCAGTCTGTGTCGGAGAGCAGCTCTGCACCTAATCCTGAGGGCATGATAGTTGCTAAGGAACCATTGAGATGCAAATGAATTGGCAAACACTTAGCAGCCAGATATCAGAAAAGGGCAGGGAGGGGATGCTCCAACAAGTTAGTCAGGTGAGTGAAAGGAAAATTACTTTCTCCTGATTAGGAAAAGAAAACCACAGGTTTTCATGCAGAACAGCAGCATGGTTGCTACTATGTTAAGAAAAAAGAAAAGGAAAAAAAAAACTTGCTCTTTTTATGCTTGGCTGGGAACAGAGGGAAGTTGGAGCCAAGAGCAGGGAACTTGGAAGAAGTAAGAGTCTTCCTCTGATGAACTCTAAGTAGATTTTAGATGTCTTCTCTCAACTGAGAAAGAGACACCTAAGGTATCAAAGAAGTAGTCTGCAGAAGCCCTTGAAGATCCGCTACTTTATACAAGTACATAGAAGAAAAGTACATGGAAACCTATGAATAAATATTCTGTACAGTGGAAATTCTGGGCAAGACTAGGCCACAGTTGATAACAGTAGAAAAGAAGAGAACTGAGTCATCTCGCTGTACCTGTGAGCTCGCATTTCTTTCATTCTTTTTTTTTTTTTTTTTTTTTTTTTTGTGGGTACCGGGGGGCCGACCTCAGGACCTCGAGCGCCAGCAGGCGCCCGTGCCGCTGAGCGATATCACCGGCCCCTTTTTCGTATGTGGGATCCGGGAGTCGAACTCGGGCTCTCGCGCTTGCCAGGCAGGCGCTTAAGCCGCTGAGCCATCTCACCGGCCCTAATTCTTGCCCTCTCCTGAGGACTCAGTTTACACGCAAGGTAAAGTTAAGATGCTCTGGTATCTATGTTGGAAGCCACAGGGTGCTGTGAGAAGTGACGGCTCTTCACCCACTGTTTTCATCTTGCCCCACAATAGGAATCCTACTCCTTCAATGTCTCGATGACATACCCTAGTCTTAAAATCACTTTGCCTGTGGCCAAACACCACTGTTATCTACCTATTCTTTACTTTGCTTTTGGTCGAAATCCCCAGGAATATAGGGACCATGTTCATCAAGAAAGGAGCTGCTTGAGGAGCTATCTCCAGCCCTCCCTTCCTGCGTGTTTATTTTCCCATCACCTTTCATCTTCTCCCTTTCTCCACATCTTCAACCAGGATCATCGCTGCTGTATCCGCCACCTTCAGAGTCTTCTTTCCGGCACACATTCTCCCCTCACTATGTCCTCCGACTCAATTATTCCAGGATTGTGGAATGAAAGTAGTGAATAGTGTCCAGTCCAGCACTCATTTTTTCTGCTACTGGTGACAGCACCCAGACATTTTTTAAGGAGCCAGCCCTCCACCATCTCAGCCCAGGCAGCTCAGGAGCTCTGGCTCATTTCCCCACCCCCACCCTGCCAGCTGCAGGGATGGGTGGCCACATGACCCAGGCTCTGCCAACAAGTGCACTCTATCATTCTGTTGACAGAGCCTGGCTCATAGATAAGGTCAGGACCCAAGGGAGACCAAGGAGACAAAACTTGCAGGGCTTCTGCTAGAGCTACTAGGAGTAAGAATTTGTCTTTCTGCTGAAGTTTCGAGAGGATGTGAGGCCCCCAGAACCACATGATCGTCCAGGGTATGTGAGGGGAGCCTGAGTGCGGATGAAGTCAACATAAATGACTCTGTGATGATTATTCTCCATTTGCTGCTACAGATCCATTCTCAGCCCTTGTTTCCCCTATTCTGTGTTTCAGAAGACTGATTTCTATGAACTGCATCAACCAGACCTCCAAACTCCCCGACTTCTTGTTGAGTTCATCCAATACGAAGTACTGGCGGAGCAGGTGGAGGAGGCAGTGCGAGTGGTTCAGCCCTCCTCCCCACCCGTCACATTCTAAGCACCAGCCGCGCGGCACATCCATGTCAAGGAGCCCCTCTCCCGTGCCGCCTCCCTCGCCAGGTCCTGACAGACGTGGGGAGTAATGGCTTCCCACTGCTGTCAGACCCTGGGTAGATCCCCATCCTAGTTGGTCCCTTAACCCTGTTCACACCTCCAGAAAGGGCTTCTTTGTTAAGCTCCCCTCAGTGAACTCTGAGAGGACGGTCTGCTTCCTGCCAGGGCCTGAACTGGTACAGACACGGAGGTAAGGAACGAAAACAGATTGAGTCTAGAGAGAGCACTGCTGTCCCTGGAGGTGGCCTAACACTAGTCCCAAGCCATCTAGTGATAGCAGTGTCAGAAGTCACTCCCTGCTCTGGCTTCCTTCAGCTGGAGTTGAACATCTGTCACTCCCACCAAAAGATACAACCAACAGGTCAAGCCTTCATGGAGAGCCCTGGATGGCCCCCCTCATAAGAAAGGGAGAGGGGATGGCTTAGGTACAGTCCTAGTGTCTCACTCCTACCCACCTCACCTCCCTGACGACACTCTGTCCTTCCTGCTCCAAGGAGCCTCACTCACCCCACGCACACCCATATGTATGTGCCTCTCTGTCTCTCTCACCCACATTCCCCATTTATCTCTCTGTCTCATACACATACACTCTCTCTGCCTATCCCTCTCTCCCACACACACAGACACACACACTGTCTCTCTCATACACACACACACACACACACACACACACACACACCTTCCCTGAATCCTCCCTGCTAGAGGCATGACCCTCTCATTTGGCTTCTCCTGGCAGCCAGCATGTAACCACTATCCCACATCTCCCAGTGTCCCTCATATGTCCTGTTGCAGCTTATAGTTTGTGAGCCTCTGTCTCCCCCACCAGTCTGCTAATCAGTGAGCTCCTTGAAGGAAAGGTTGTCTGCTTTATCTTCATGTTTTCAGGTTCAAGCACAATGGTTGTCATGCAGATGCTCAATAAATGTGTTCTGAGTATTCATGAACCTGGTGGCTCCTAGGCAAAGTGGACAGCTTTGTTCCTCCTCCCACTCCGTTGCCTGCGGAATGTGGGCTGTCAAGTCTCAGAGTGGCTCAGCCCTCTCCTGACACCCCAAGGGTAGGGCCATGTCAACTCTTGAGGCAGCCTCCTCCATCTTGAGTCAGCTTGACTGAACAGAATTCCATAACCAAACCCAAACCTATCTCCATGCACAGTAAGCCTAAGGCTGCTTGCCAAGGCTGCCTTCAAGCATTCCTACAAAGGGAGGGATCTTTCCTTCCCTACTTTTTAAGTTGACCAAACTTGCACCTAGCACTGTCCATCACATCACTTGTCTGGTCTCTTTTTAGCTCTGTCCTGAAATTATATTATGCATTATTCATCTTCTTCATGACCATGTGTCCCCCAGTAGGGAGTATGCTTCCCGAAGCTGGAACATCTCCTGTTTTGTGCACACTGGTTGGCACACAATAAATGATATACCCTATCTCCTCTCCTTTCCTATCCTTCTCCCAAGTCCCTTCCTAGTTTTCTCTAAGCCATTTTTCTTCTACTTTTCTTAGGATATTTCCATTACCCATTGATGTACAACAAGCCAATCCAAAACCTAGTTTTAAACAATGACATTTTTTTGTTCATGAATCTGCAATTTGGGCAGAGCTCATGTGGAAAGCTGGTCTTCCCCACTCAGAGAAAGCAGGGGTGGCTTGGAAAATGCTCACTCATATCCAGTATTTGATGCTGGCTGTGGGCTGGGATTTGAGCTGAGGCTATGCCTAGAACATCTATGTGGCCTCTCTGTGTCACCTGGGTTTCTTTACCACATAGTAGCTAAGTCACAATGACAAGCTTCCCAGGATGCACCAGGCAGAAGTTTTATTGTATTTATGGACTTGCCTCCAAAGTTATGCAGCATAGCTTCTGCCATAGTTTGTTCATGATCATCATAGTGAGTCACAGGCTGATCCATATTCAAGTAGAGAGGAATTAGACTCCATGTTTTGATGAGAAGAGTGTCAAAAAACTTACAGACATGTTTCAACCACATAGGACACGATTCTGTTTTTAAGTATTCTGTTGGTCTTTTCTTGCTTTTTATTCATTAAGTCAACACACACTTACTGACACCTCCAATATGCATGTGCGAGAATGTCACAACAACTAAGACAGAGTCCCACCTGCAAGGGCTCACAGAGCTGTGGGTATCCAGCAAAACAAACCCTCACCTGCAGACCACTGTGTAATGTGCTCCAGAAGAGGGAAGCAGAGGCTCGTCTAGTGGGGTTCGTAGAGCCTCTACGCCACCAACGTGGGGCGAGGGAGGGAGGAAGGTTTCTGGGCAGAGATGACCACAGAGGTGAATGATGAAGAACAAGTTAGGGTTAGCCCAGAAAAGAACAGAGGGGAACACATGCAACACCCGCAGAGCAAGCAGGTGCCACCCAGGGCTTCTGACACAGAAGGGCCAGGGGGCCTCTGTGTGGACGAAGAAAGCAGATGTCCAGGGTGTGTGCAGCTGTGTAGCCCCATGCCCACAGGCATGAGTGTGTACACATGCGCCTGTGTGCAGCTTGGGAGGGCTGTGCTGCCAGGCCGAAGGAGGGAAACAGGAGGAATCAGACAGCAAAGAGTCTTGCCTTGATCCTGAAGGGAGCTAGCAAGGACGTACACAGGTGGTGGCCAGGTAAAACCGAGTACCAAGCTATGGTCTGATACCCAAAGTGTGTTCTAAGCAGTATCCTCCCAGCCCCCAACACCCCCAAAACTAAGTGGATGATCTGATGATGACACCCCATTCCTTGCCCCCACAGTGTACAGTATGTGCCCCATCATCCAAGACCATTTGCACACATTGCCAAGGGGCCCAAGACCATCCCTGGATCGGCTTCCTGGCCCTCTGGCTATGGCCTCTGGAACAGACAGCCCAGGAAGGGCCAGTGCAGAGTTTGGGAGCAAGAGCTCCTATAAAACTACCTGGAATGAGCCCCTTTTCCTCTCCTCTCAGCTCACCTCCCAGATACAGTCTTAGTGCCAGTGAGAAAGACAAGGGCAAAGGTTCTGTATTGATGTGCTGGAAAAACAGCAAGAGGAAAACAACAGAACAATTAACTGCAGGGCCCAGCTGCCTCTCACAGATAAGCCATTCTCCCTGCTGCTACTGTTGATGAAGTCGCTTGCAATTATTCCTGTCTGCCTGCTCAGCCCTCTCCACAGTCAGACCCTGAGGTTGGCCACTGTCCACTGAGGCTAGGATGCTGAAGGGTCTCTCTCCTCCCATAGCCCCTTCCACACTTAAAGCTGAGGTTCAGTTCTGAGGTCTTCCTCTGACATCTGCACCTGGCCAGGAGGATGGCTGCAGCCAGCACTCAGGAAACATCAGGGCCCACACTGAGGCAGGAGAGGCAGGGTTTGCAGGGAAGAAACTGGAGTGGCATCCAGAGGTGATCACCTCTCACTGTCCCTTCCTCTGGAAGGTGACCCCATGGAGGCAGCCCCGGGAAACTGCACAGAGTCCTGACTACCAAGATCCAAGCACCATTGTCACAGTGCAACCATGTAAGCCCCACAGCTCACCAAAGCCAAAGGGTTACTAAAAAAGAACTATAATCCCCACCACGCAGGGGTCCATAGGATAGGCAATGTGCAAACAGAAAAATCCAAGTGGAGAAGAACAAAGGTTTTCCTCCAACTTCAGAATAGGTGAGGAGGTTCTGCAGAGAAAGAAAGAAGGCCTGGCCTTAGTGACCCAAGTGTGGACCCCCAAGAAGGGGACTGTCTGGTACCCTGGAGGGCACCTGGCAGACGAGAAGCAAACAGCTCATGGTTAATAAATGCTCCCTGATTTAACTCACAAATAAGCAACATTAAATGAAAAAGGCACTGAACCCAGAGGACAGGCCTCGGGAATCTCACACTTTAGTCTGAATCTCAGCTCTGAGCTAGTTAACCTCTGCAAGCCTCAGCTGCCTCACTTCTAAAGTGGGAGAAAGAATGCGTGGTCACTAAGGGTGTGGGATAACTACATGTGGCAAATGCTCGGTGAGTGGATGGGAGCACAGGTTGGTCCTGGCGCTAGCGCTGCCAGGCCGTGGGATTCCTGGAAAGCCTCTCAGCTTCCCTAAATACCACCACCAGTTCCGCTTCTGACATGTGAACATGTTGAGACCACAGACAAGCCTGACCCTTGCTGGCTCCTGGAAGCTTAAAGAGCCCCAGAGTAAGTTCCAGAGATCTTAAAAGCTAACGCCAGGCTACAGCCCCCCTCTCTTGGCCCCTCCTGTCCTGGCCACCTGCCTCCACCCATTTCTCTGCTCATTATCACCTCCACTGGGGGATGGAGAAGCAGAGCAAGGAGGTTAAATTCAAATCGGTCATTTTGTCACTTGCTGCCAGAAAGCAGGAGGGGAGAGATGGGAAATGCAGGGCCTCAGGTGCAATCTGTAGGCTGAAATGAGTCCTGGTAATTCTCAGGAAATCTCCTGTATTTTTCTACATTGGCCCAGTTCTGCTACAGGGAACTCTGAGAGAACCTTCCATAAGCCGCCTCCTTAAGCAGCTGCTAATAGTGTTGTCTGCAGGTGCTGGGATTTCACCCGACCTGGAGAAACATTTGTACTAGCAACAGAGGGGGAAAAAGAGCCTTCTCCTTCATCACCTTTTGTTCCTTTTAGCGAGTGCATCATCCTGACACTCTCATCACCAGCAGGGTCATTATAGTGTAGGGTAGGGCCCCAGATCTTCAGTTCAGGGCATCCTCCCACATCTAACGCTCTGGAAAACAAGTGAGCAGGTGAATAAGATGCTTGTCCTGCCCTGGAACACCACAGCATAATGAATGAACCCATTTGCTAGGCTGTGGAAATGAATCCTTCTCATTCACAAAGTTAGAGGCAAGCTTAATCAGCTGCACTGAGGGTCACCTGGCAGCTAATTCCACATGGGACCAGTGGGAGGTTCCTAGAGCAGGGCCTTCCTCATGGAGGGCGCTAGGCCAGGGCCCCAGGCTGCTGACCACACAGACCTACCCCCCCTCCTCAATTCACCAGAGTCACCTTTCCCCAGATGGAAATTATCCACAATTGTGGATGCCACTGCCCCTATCCTGGGCGTGTCCCCACTCCACACTCCTGCTGTCTCTATACCAACCATCCCCAACCCGACTCAGTGAAAAAACGAAGTCACAGAGAAAATGGGGGCTGGGGGTGGGGAAGCTAACCAGGCATCTGGCTGCTTCTTGGGTCTCAGGTCAGATGGAAAGCAGTTTCCATCAGCAAAAAAGAGCTCACCCCCTGCCCTCCAGGCCCTCTGGGAAGTGTGTTTCCCTTCCTATCCCCAGAGCAGGATCAATAAGGTGATTCTACAAGGCAACAGGGATCAAGTGGTCCTGAGCGAGCCACTCAACGCCCTTTAAGCACCATCAAACACTTTGACTCCAAGGCCCTGCCTATAGCTGCAATTGAAATGAAATCTGCAGAAAGAGCTAAGGAATTTCTCATGCAAAATTTTTCTTTTAAATATGAAATTCCTCCCAAGGTATTACTTTATTATTATAGTAATTTCCTCAGAAGGGCAGACATCCAATGCTGTTTCTCCACCACTTTTGGACACATGAAAATCTAATGGAAATATTCAGGTTGCTTGAACAGCTATTGCAGAAGAGGGAGAAATAAAAAGAACTCTTCCAGGGAACACAGACACCCATAATCCAGGTGTAGGGATGTGCTCTAGACAGGTGGGGACAGGTAAGGGTCCTGTGTGCCCCCTCCATTGCTCTCAGGACATAGAGGGTTCCCAGGGCATCTCCGGGCACTCTCGTCTGCTGACTGCTTCTTTGTGAGAACTGGCCAGTGCAGGAAGAAGATCAGAGATGCCAGTCCTTCTACTAGATTCCTTATGAAAAGCCATGGTGCAGGGCAGACCTCCAGTCCCATGTCTGCGTGTGTATTGGGTGGTAATTGGGGTGGGAGACAGAAGAAAGGGGCAAGAAGGAGCTACATGGAAATCACTGCTTGGTCTTTAAATGGTGTGAGATTTCACTCATCTCTTCCCCAGTGACCATGGAAACCTGAGTCCCACTAGTCGATCAAGTATCCTATGGCTGGTGGCTGAGTCACATCAGAACTCTTCCCACCTGTGGCTTCAGGCTGATATAAAATTCCCTTCGCGAAAGGCCTACAGATGTGATGAAATGCGGTGGCGTGATTAGGAACCTGACTGCCTGGGTTCAAATCCAGGCTCAGCCACTTACCCCTATGTGACCTTATCAAATAACTGTTGTGTACCTCAACTTCTGGTCTGAAAAAATAGAAGAGGGCCTGATAATAACACCTACCTCACAGGGCTGTTATAAGGGTTAAGCAAATTACTTTAGGTAGAACTTCTTGAAGACTATCAGCAACGGTTTCCAGATATACTGGTGCCAGGCTGTCTGCATCTTAATCATCAGGGTCGCTTGATAAAATGCAGATGCCCAGGCCATTCAGAGTGAGGGGAGACCTGCCAGGATTGCGGACTAAAGTCTGTTTTACACCACTCCTGGGCAGCATTTCCAGGAAGCACCTACAATGAGATCTCCTGGGAGGCCAATCATTAAAATGCACATTTTCAGGATCCATCCAGACCTGCTAAACTTTTGGGGTCAAAACCCACGAGTCTGTAGCAAGCTACCCGGATGCACATAGGCTTCCTGAAGTCTGAGATCCATGGCCTGCAAGGATATTCCCCTCTTTCAAACTTCAAAATTGCCTCTATCCCTCAGGCTTGCTAGAAATAAACACTATTGCTCCTTAATCTCAGTGCTACTAATGGCTCCTAGAAATTAACTACAAATGATTTTTAATTACATATGTATGAATCTTTAATTTTAATAGCATCTCCTTTCTTTTAACCTAGCACAGAGTATGTCCTCATAATGGATGTTACTTACCCCACATCTAAGTTTGGAACAGGCGGACAGAGCAAGACACTACAGCAGGTGGACGAGGTGATTTTCCCTGAGTGACTGAGTTGGCAGACAAGAAGCCAGGTAGACTATGCTGGCTTTGTGATCCTGTGACCTGGCTCTTATGTCATTATCAGTTACAGACCCATCCTTAACCAGACCCCATTCCTGATTGAGCAGCTCTTTCCATGGCCCCAAACTCACAAACTTTATTCAAGCATCTAGAGAAGGTAGTGTCTGGTAAACAGAATGTCCCCAAGCTAGATCCAGAAGAAGGGGCCATATGGTTCCTGCATTTCCTGGCACCACTCTTCTTCTTTGGTCCAATTTGTGCTATCAAAATTACTTCCTGACAGGCAGAATTAAATAAGGGGCCATATCATGCCCCTGCCTCAAGGGTTTTCCCCAAGCCACACCTTGATAACCGGGATCTATTCTTTTGAGGGGTCAAGGTAGGGGCTCTTCTGGGCAGTTCTGGGCCTAGGTTTGCACAGATTGACAACGGGCAGGAGGGGCTGGAGCAGAATTCTGCATAGCCTGGCAGGCCCTCCCCATGCCTGGGGCATCACCAGCTGCTGGCAGCTCTGTTCCACCAACCCAGAAGGTCCAGTGTGGGGCTAGGGCTTGCTGGAGCTCTATAGCTGTGTACACTGCCAGGACTCTTTCTCCTACCTCACCAGAATTACAGTCATGGCTTGCAGGGCCCCCTCCACAAACACTGAGTAACAGTGATCTTTCCAAAATGTACAGAAAATAAAATCAGTTGACAGATAGAATTTTCTCAAATGTATTGTTCTTTCCCAAACTTTTTTTTCAGGGCTGGGGATTGACCCCAGAGTCTTGAGCCTGGAGTTGTACCACCACTGAGTCACACCCCAACTCCCTTTCCCAGACATTTTAAAAAATCTTCAGTACCTGCTACTGCTTATAGACTTGAGCATGATTTTCGACACCCAAAACAAATTTTCACAAAAAAATACAGAAACAACAAATCACTACCTAGCCCGGTGGCCTGTTATAACACGAGGGCTGAGCTTGGGTTTTTCCTCCTCCACCTGTAATGGAGACTTAGTGTCCAAAATGTGTACAATGTAATTCAGTGCTCTAGCATTTCAAGGTGAGGTATGACACAAAGGGCCACCATAACTCAGCCCTGTACTCCTGCATCACACTGAGAACCCTGATGAGCACTTGTCAAGCACCAAGAAATCTACCACAAGCACATACGAACACTCAAGCGTGCCCAGCCTTGCAGTACTTCACTCTGGGCCACACCAGAGAGTGGGTCTCCTGGGGGTGTTCTGATCAGCCAGGGCCCCACAGCCTGTGGCCACCCCTTAATCACAGAGGGAGGATGGGAGGATGCTACAAGCAGTTAGCAATTGCTGCCCCACAGAGCCAACATGCTTGGTCCAGGGACGCCCCACTCTGTGGGTGGGTCTCTGCTGCAGGCCCATCATGTCTAATCCCAGGTCTCCAGATCCTATCCTAGGATACAAACCAAGAGGCAGCTCAGAGAATTAAGCGCTTGCCTTTGCACCATAAACACCCGCATCCCCTTCTCAGGACTGGCTCAGAGCTGGTGTAAAAAGACACTGTCTTCAAGAAGCAGTTGTTTGTCAGAAGGCAGAGAAAAGATGCCTGGCTTTGGGTCCCGAAGGCCAGAGGATGTCATGTCCCTGCCTCTACATCCTCTCTTGCCCCTCTCTGTAAGTAGACTCAAAAGCCCCCAAAGCCTCTCCCCTGTAGTGCCATCTCTCTTCTCACAAAGCAGAACAGCCAGAAATGGAGGAGGGTAGGGGGGGAAAGAAGGAAGGGGAGCTCTCTTTCATCCGAGTCTGCCCTCAGCCAACTGGGGCCAATCAGCTTCCAGCCTGAGGCCTTGCAAATTAGAGCCCCTTCAGCCCCACCTCTCTGGCCACCTACCCGCCCTGCCCTCTTTCCTTCCCTCCACTTAAAATGGTGTGGAAAGCTGGACCCACCCTTCCCCTCCTTACCCTCCCTTTCTCCTTCCTTCCCTTCCTTCTTTTCTCCCTCCCTCCCTCCTTCCCTTCCCTTTCCTTCCTTCCTTCCTCAGGCATAGGTCACGTAAGGCCTTGTCTTCTTCTGGCCACAGCTCCCCATCAGGCTCCTGACTGCCACTGGTCCTTTGTCCCTGCTCTAGCCAGAGCTGATATCTGCCCTGTCTCCGAGCTGCTTGCCCTAGGTGACAAGATACCCCAGAGGGCCCAGGGAATTGGCTGAAATCATTCAGAAGGGACACCCCTAGACCATAGCAGAGTTTGGGAGGGCCCTGCTATTTGTGCAGGCAGCTCATTGATTCACTTTTCTGATAATTATTCCTCACTCATCACAAGCCAAATGACGCTGGCCTCAGCCCAGCCAGGCAGGGAGGAAGGTGGCTCCGTGTGTGGAGAGTAGAAAATGAACCTGCCTGTGTTCATTCGAGGAAAGGAGGGAGTGAATGGTGTGTACTATCCCTGCGCACTGAGCAGGGACGGAGGGGCTGCTTTAATATTCTGCTGAATGTGGTATTTCTTTTAACCCTTGATGGAAAGATTTTGAGCCCACAGACTAAAGCTCCTTCCTGCCAGGCAAAGTTTCCCCGATGCACGGGGCGAAGAGCCACAGCTCCAAGGTGGGCAGCACCAACAGGCCCCGGGTGACACAGCCCTGTATACCAGGCTGGGCACTGGCACAATGGCACCCACAAGCGGCTTCAGCCAAGCAGACCTGCTGGCCAAAAAAGGGGCCTGGGGAGGAAACTGGGTCCTATACTTGGTTTATTCCCAGGCATTGGCTCTTTAAACTACGTATTTCGCTTGCATGTGAGCCTGGTTCAGGCACTGAGTCCCTGTGAATGAAGGAGGGAGCGTGCATGAGTGCATCTGCTGTCCCAAAGCCAGTGCCTGACCCTCCGGGCTCTCAAAAGACCGGTGGGGCCACCCAGCCTTGACCCTAGGGCCTCCGCCCCAGCGCTACAAAGTATAGCGTGCTGTCCTCACCGGCTGCAAGCGAGCTCACAAGGCTTTGCCGGGTTGAGGGTACACAGCTCCTTGCCTTCTCTTCTATTTCAACTGCTTCCGCACGTGTTACTCAGTAAGTCAAACCAAGACTCACCTTCGATGGGCTGCTGACCATACTGTGTCTCCAGTCCCCTGCATGTTCCAAAAAGCAACCCCCTCCCCACAAAGACCACCATTCTGACAGGGCAGCGGCGGGGGGCAGACAAAAACCCACCTTCAGAAAAGCAAGTGAGAGCTTTCTAGGCATGGATCACTGCATGCCCTCTCGGCCACCAGAACAAGAGAAGGAGCGGTGTTGTCTCCCAAAGGCCAGGGCAACTTAGCTGCACCTCTAGGCCCCAGTTTCGCTTTGAGAAGGGCAGTGCTTTCGAGAGAAGTCGGGGGCACTGAACCATAGTATTTGGAGAGAGTTTCCCCTGGGCATCCAGTCACAGTTTTCTTGGGAAAGGACATCGCAGTGAAGCGAGTTCCCAAATGAGAACGCAGCGCGGTGAGAGTCAGAGCTGCGTCCCTTTCGCGCGGGGTCTCCCGCGGAGTCCGCCTCGCGCCTGTTGAGAAGCCGGCGTGCGAGGCTGGCTGCTGCGGCGCATCACTCCCAAAGAAGCTGCCTTCCCCGCAACTCAAACTCCTCTCCCGCGGAGCTGCGGCCACCACTCAGCCGCGAGAACGGGGGAGGGGCAGGGGGCGGAGGCGGGAGCCGAGCAGGGATTTCCCACAGGGATTCGCGGGCGCGGCGAACGCCCAGGCTCCCCGGAGCGCCAGGCGGGTGCCCGTGGAGCGCGTTTTTCAGGCCACCAGCTGAAGGCAAAGCCCAGGCTGAGCTGGCAGGGCCAGTGTCGCTGCCCACCAGCTCTCAGCCGCCCAGTCCTCTCCAGGACGGTGGGTAGGTTGGGCGAGTTTAAGCCGGACCAGCACACACTCCAGTCCATCCTTGATCCAGTGCGAAAAAGATGTCCACCTCACTCCCACTGACCCTGTAAAAATGCATCCCCAGAGGATGCCGGACCACCAGACTATTCCCCCAGGGTGAACCCAGAAACTACTCGACCCCTCTGCTTCGGCGGCCACTCGCTGGGTACCCGGGCAGAGCCTCTCCGGCGCGCGGCGCTTGCCTGCCGAGCCTGACGTCCAGGAGCCCTGGACAGTGAGCTGGGGAAAGGAAGGTGGCGCGCGGCCGCTCTAAAGCGCATCGGTGCACGGGATAGGAAAGCGGAGAAGGGGTGACCCTACTCCAGGAGCCTGCTGGCTCGAGGCGCCCCTTCTTTCCCAAAGCCCAGCTCCGCCCGGAGCTACGGAGCTTGCACCGCAATGCAGCGGGACCCGCGCTCTGGGAGTCGGAGAGCGGGGCATGCGGGTTGTCAAGGCGCGCGGAGGCGCGGAGCTCGGGGCTCCTCGCGCCAGTTGCGGGCGCCGAGGGCCAGCTGGGGACGCGCCAGCGGGTGCCGCTCCAGCCCCGCGCTCGTCCGCGGCCGAGACTCCCGGACAGCCTAGCCCGCAGATTTCCGGGCTACTGGCAACGCAAAGCAGCAAGAGAAGCCCTGCGAGCCTCGGAGCGCGGCGGCCCCGAGGCAGCAGCCATCAGCCGCTAACTTGCTCTGGGAAGGGTACGTTACCTTCCATCGCGGCCACCGCGGATGCCAGTAGGAGCAGCAGCAGGCAATCCAGGGCCATCGCCGGCCGGCGGCCCCCAGGCCGAGCCCGAGCCGAGGCGGCCGGGCGGGGAGGGCGCCGCGTCCCGGGGCGCCGCTGCGCTCCCCGCGGGTGGCTTCTCCGTATCCTTTCGCGCTCTCGCCGGGACCGGACTTCCCGGAGCGCGACGTGGGCGTGGGCGGGAGTGTGCGCGCGTGGGGCGGTGCGGGCGCGCGGGGATGTGGGTGTGCATGTGTGTGTGTGTGTTTATGGGAGAGGTGGGTGTGTGCGTGCGTGTGTGAGAGGGCGAGGGAGAGCGAGCCTGGGAGAGCGCGCGAGAGCGTGTGCGTCCTGGTGTCACATTGCAAGCTACAGCGGAGCCTACGAGAGGATGGAGCCGGCCAGACTGATGGGGGAGGGAGCGGGATCCCCCACCATCAGCTCTCTCCCCACCCCTAACACCTCCTGTCCAATCAAGGAGTCAAACCTGCAAAATTCTCCCGTCCAATCAGGCGCGAGCACCTCCTTACACTGGCATTGTTAGTTTAAGAAAAACTTTTGCTTGCTAGGCTGTACAGGAGGGCTGCGACGACGCTAGGAGGGGTCCGGGCTCCCTCTCGTGGTGCGCTCGGAGAACCGCACCCGCCCGACCCATCTCCCCAGGCTGCAGTGGGGGGGGGGCCCAACCAAGGAGTGGGTTAAGGGCTCTTTCAGCCCTCCCAGGACTGAATGAATTTCAATCGTATCTGCTTTCTGTCTTCTCAGCTAGTAGGGTGTCTTGAGTACCCTAGTTAGTGTAGATCCTCTCCATAGAACTTCACCTTATGGTTGGGGGTGGTACTTACTAATCAGTTTTATTTGTCGTTGTTTCCTCTTATTAAAACATGGTCTCTGCTCTTGTCTGTTTTGTTTGCTCAAGAATGCTCCCTGCCCCGGACAGTTCCTGGCTCTTGGAAGGTGACAGTGTGTGTTTGCTGAATGAACGAATGCGCTTTGTAGAATGTGCTGGCCGCTGCTCCAGCGTCCACAGGGCGCCGAACGTGCTTCCTATCCAACTCCATGCTATTCTACTTTTCTTCCAGAAGGCTCCAACTGCCTTTAATGCTCATTTCCCGGCGCATTCTGTGATCATCCTCATCCTAGAGGACAGCCGCTTGCGGGGGAGGAGGGGAGAGGGGACCCACAGGAGTCACACAGCCAGCTATTAAAAAAAAAAAAAAAAAAAAAAGGAGAGATAGCAGAGGGAGCCCAGGGTGATGCAAGGAGAGGAGCACAGGGGGTGGGCCAGGCCTGGAGGTGGGTGGAAAAGGCATTTAGGCAGCACGAGGGACACAGGGTGTCAGAAGTAGGAGCTATTCTCCCGGACTCAGCTGTATCAACTTTGCTTTCTTTTGCTGTCTGTGAAGCTTATAAGAGTGTTCTAGAACAGGTACCCGCCTTGAGACTCACTCGTTATATGTTGTGCCAGAGAAGTGTCCTTTCCTCCTCCCCCAAACTCTAGACCATGAGCAGCTGGTCTGTCCCCAACTCTTTCCTCGAGTTGCTAATGGGGCAGACAAGATGGCTCTCTTTTTGATGGCCCTCCTTTCTGGACTTTGCTAAATTAGCCGCCCCTTCCAAGTGTTTCCTTTCTCCTTTACTGGAACTACTTCCCCTCTACCACAGCCAGACTCATCCCCAGGTTCTGACAATTCTTTGTTTCCCAGCCCTCTGACTCAGGCTGCCTCCCCTCTTCTTCTTCCCCTACCCTCCAGCCCACCCAGCTGGAGAGAAGATGCCACTGACCTCCATTTCCTCATCGTCTTCACCCGGACTGCCCTCTGCCCCTCCACAACACCAGCTGTGTCCTGAAGTCTCTGGAGAAAGCTGATGTCACATTGGGCAACAGCCTTTGTCCTCCCAGACCTTTGACATCCTCTGGAATTAGTGACCAGGAGTTCTAATGGGGCTCTGGCCCCTGTTTCCATAGTCCCTCTGTTTCTCCTTCCTGTCCTCTCTCTTCTTACTGTTCCTTCTGTTGTGTCTTCAGCTCTCAAAAAGAGATGTCCCACAAGCTCTGTCCTTGACGTCTCTCCTCCTTGAGTCCAAGGCCAACACATTAACAGGTCTTCCATCTGCTCTTCCATCTTCAGCCATCCCTTGTGTTTGGCTGACTGGATACATGTTTGGATATGAATGGATGAGCTTCAGAATTTTTCCTCCCCTTCACCACATCAGAGTCTCTTGGGAACCTTACCGTGCAAAGTGCCCTCTGCCACATCTTCCTCCTGATGTCTGTGTTCCAAGCCCATGACTCCACCCCATTTCTAGCCCATACTGTCTTCCCCTGGACAACTGGAGAGTCCCTGAATGGCCGCCCAGTTTTTATCCCTTTCTAATCCCTTTGAACTCTGTTGCCAATTTAATCTTTTTCAAGGCAAACTTGATCTTATCTCTTCCCAGCACAGACACATGGTGTCTACTCCTCACTGTCTACTGAAGGAAAACCAGCCACTCTGGCATGGTGTTTAGATTTCTTTGCAAGATCTCTGGAATCTACCTTCTCATCCTAGCTTCTCCGATCTCTCTCTGGGCCTGGGCTGTTCAGCCAGCTTGTCCCCTTTGCAGTCCCCACACCCACACCCAGGCTGATCATGCACTCACCCACATATTCAGCAAATATTTACTAAGTGTCCGCTATCCACAAGACTGCCCCTAGTGTAGGTGGTGGGGACATGATAAACACAAGGAGTTTATCATATGGTGGAGGGATGACAGTGAACGACTAGGAGGCCATGCCATGTCCAGTGGTGAGAAAGACTGAAGTGTAATAAAGCAGGGGAATAGCAAAGGGTGATAGAGGGGAGACATGATGACAATAACTTTTGTTTATCGAGCAACTTCTGCCTGCAAACATTGAATTGGAAGTTTACTGGCAAAACCAAAATGAACTGAATTGTATTTTCTGTCCTCCATTTCCACCTAAATCCCAGCTCTCCAAGGAAGCCTGCTCTGCTGTCCTTCTGCTAGCCCCTCTCATCAGCATCCTTATGTTACATCTCTGTGTTGGTACTGAGAGACTCTTCCAGATCTGGCTGAAGATAGAACTGGAGCCCACCAAGTGCAGGGATCCAAGGAAAACCCTACCGGGGTCTCTCAGTCTGTGCCAGGATAGATGCAGAAGAATCGCCCACTGAGGTCTCTGAAAACACCGATCCCTAAGCCTTGCCCTGAAGATTTTAGATCAGTGGGGGTTGCGGAGGTCCTCAGACATAATCCTATGGCCCCTTCTTCTCAAATGATTCTGCTGCCCGGTAAGACTCGGAATCCACTCTTTTGGTCCAAGAGTTTAAAAATGCTCTGAGGCCTCTTTGGGGGATACAAAGGAAGAGAAGCACCAGACAGACCAAGTAGCTTCATACCTCGCCTCTGTTCCAGCAGCTTTTTGTGTGTGATTTTTACTGAGCATCTACATCAAGTCTCATTTGAATGAAGTGAGTAAGAAGAGCAGGAGGGAGGGGATAGGTAAGAGGATTAGAGGAAAACAGAGAAGCTGGATTGAGGTGGGGGAAGGGAGTATCAACTGGGAAAGATATGAGGAAAACAGCGTTCTAGAACATGCTGATGGCCCAAATAAGAAGAGTGTGCATTTAGACTACTTGTTAATTCCCCTAATAATTTAAGAGAGTGACTTTTCCGGAGCACGTTAAATAGTAATTTTGCTGTGGAGCAGTGAATTTTTTCTTGCAATGGGTTGTGATTGGTAAATATCCCTGAAAGCACTCGGTGCTGATTTTGCCCCCGCAGCATCTCCTTGGTTATTTTTTCCCTCTCTGATGTCAACTGCTCACTGTTTTCTTGATCAATCACTGGGCTATTTGACATCACTAAGTCACTCCTTGAAACGACAGATGCTTGCTACCAAAGACAGTAGCTGAGGGCTCTCAGGCACCCAAGGGTGACTGAACTCTTCTGCTAAGACTCAGAGTGCCTCCTGACTAGAAAGTTTGGGGGCAGCCAACCAGTTCACTCCCTGCTGCTGAACAGTTTTGTGTCTACATGGTTGAAAAGCATTTCTAGTGGAAGCAATTGCTCAGCTTCTTTTGGTAATTCTACTCCTTATACAGCCACCCTATTGGAGAGTTTAGAAAGTCCATGCATCCTTCTAACCTACCTCCATCTTATATATATATATAGATAGATAGATAGATAGATAGATAGATAGATAGATATACATATACATATACATATATATATATATATTTTTTTTTTTTTTTTTGGTGGGTACCAGGGGTCGACCTCAGGACCTCGCGCGCCAGCAGGCGCCCATGCCGCTGAACAATATCACTGGCCCTTTTTTGGTATGTGGGTTCCGGGAGTTGAACCCGGGCCTTTGCATTTGCCGGGCAGGTGCTCACGCTGCTGAGCCATCTCACCAGCCCCATCTTATTATATTTTAAACCATTTTTTCATTCTACTTATTAGTAGAGAGAAAGGGCAAATAGTAACCGTCCTGAGAATGATCACCTCTGTGTCTTGTACATGAGAATATATTTTCCTTTTTAAATATTAATGTATTGCATAAATGAAAGGTTTAGTTATGTATTTCATGACTCAGACTACCTTAAATTAGATTCTTAAATTCTTTTTAGAGATTCAGGTGGATCTTTTAAGATTCCTTTTAAACACTTTAAAGTGGATAATAGGCAAATAACAAAAAGCTTCCTCTTTCTCTTTTATTTTTTATTTCAACATTTATTCAACAGCAATTCTATGCTAATTGCCTGCAAACTTGTGGGGACCCAGTGATGCCTGGAACCCAGATCCTCCTTTTAGGATCTCATAGTCTTCCCTAGGAAGACAGGCAAAGAACCGAAATGGATTGTGGGACTTTCTGTCCAAAATGGCCTCTGGCTAGCAGCTTTCAACAAGCCTCTCCTTGCTTCTCAGGAAAATACCTCAGCAAATATAGATAAATATGAAGGCTTGCATAACAAGGTGAACAAACACAGGCAGATAACCTAATTGTTGAGGTGTGGAAGGAACCGACAAGATTTATAAGGTAGATGAAGTTGGATAGGGAAAAACCTATCAAGCACATGTATTACATATGCCAAATCCTCTTCTTTAAAGAGAAACTGCTTTAAAGAAATAGCTAGCAAGACATGTAATTCCCTTTCTGTCTGTGCCAGTCAGCTTTTCATCACTGTGACCAACTACCTGAGAAAACCAACTGAAAAGAGGAAAGATTTATTTTGGTTCATGGTTTCAGAAGTTTCAGTCCAGGGTGACTAGCATCTTTGCTTTGAGGCCTGAAGCTAAGCAGAAATATCATGGCAGAAGGGCATGGTAGAGAAAAGCTGCTTACCTCATGGCATTCAGGAAACAGAGAGAAAGAGAACCAGAGAAGAAGGGGCTGGGGACCAGATACACTCCCAGAGGTCACTCTGCCATGATTCATCCCCAGTAGGCCCCACCTCCTGTTTCCATATTCCTCCAATAATGCCAGCAAATTATGTTCTTATCAGTGGAGTAAATATTTATAACCACCATTGTTGCCTCAGCTTCAAACTAAACAAAGAATAGTTTTTCCTCCTCCCTCTGCCAGCTTATACCCACTGTCTTGGTTACTTTCTCATTGCTGGGACAAAACACCTGATCCCCACAAGTTAAAGGAGGAAAGATTTATTTTGGCTCACAGTTTGTGAAGGTTTCAGTCTATAGTCAGCTGGATCCAAGGCAGTGCAGCATGACAGATGGGCATGGAGGGGAGAAATAGTCCATGGCAGGGTAGGCAGGAAACAGCCAGCAGCAGCAGCAGCAGCAGCAGCAGCAAGCCTTCCTTTCTCTTTTATCCTATCCAGGCTACAAGCTGATTGGAAGGTGCCACCTATGCCCAGGGTGGGCCTTCCCATTATCTACACTCAGACCATGCTAAACCAATCACTGGACTAATTTAGTAATCACACACCCTTAGTCCATATTCACACACCCTAAATCCAATCACCTCTGAAAAGTTCCACCTGTGAGCGCATGAGGCTTTTGGGGAATATCTAGATATAAGCCCTAACAGCCAGGAGGAGCTTTACAATAAAAGAGGTGATCAGTAGATGGATGAGCTGTTGAAGACACAGTACATTCTGGAGGTAAGGAAAGGTCGAACAGCAAGAATGGCACAGTAACGACAGTGGGGGACTGTGCAGACTGTTGACTAGATTTTCATGTGACACATCAGCTCAGAGCACCAGAGAAGTGGGACGACAGTTGGAGAAAGAGGCTACCTCAGTACAGTTGGCCTACACCCCCCATGAAGTCTGTTGGCAAACAGGAATTGAACATTACTGATCCTCTAGCTGTAGGTCTCTAAAGCAGATTCATCCGTCAAGCAAGTAGGCAAATGGAGGATCCATGGCCAACTTGCTCTTTCTGTCCCCCAAAGTACACTCAGAACAAGTGAGCCTCTCTCTTCTCAAGGAGGAGTAAAGAGAGGCCAGGACAGCACAGGAACTGACAAAAACATTGGAAAGCAAAGAGCAGAAGCAACACCTCCAAAACCCAACTGAGGATTTTTTTTAATGATGCTTGGAAGGGTATAGACACATTTTCAGAAAACTTCTTGGCATTATGAAGACATAAATCCCACGACAGAAGAAAAAATTTATGAGAAAGCATGTTAAACAGAAAAAGCAACAACATGAAACAAAGAAGAAAGGATAAAAAAATAAGAGAACATTTAGGGAAACAAGATTGTAGGGTCAGAATTAAACTCCATATGAGTGTGTTAATAAAAGCAAAAATGTGCTGAACATTAAATGAGTGATAAGAAAGAACAACTGGAGATTCAGGAATGCATACAAAGTAGATAGGAAAGGGAAGAGTTAAAAGAAAATACAAAAGACACAGAAGACAGAAAACAGAGACCCAACATAGGTAAAAATGTGCTAGTTGCTTACAAAGTGCTGGGGACTATAAAGTATCCCCAAAATAATTCCTATGATGGTTTAGAGTTTCTAAAAGGCAGTCTAATACAAATAACATGAAGTAGTGTCAAAAGTATAAAAGAATAAAACTTTTATTAGCTGAATAAAGACCTGATGTCACATCTAGGTAATGTTTTTGAACCACATAGGTATTTTAAAGAATTTACATCTATCTAGGGATGCACATAAGCAGACACATCTTTGAACATGTATAAAAACCAGTTACTTATGGTAGCATAAATATCATTAGCTTTAGAACACTCAGTTCCAGAAGACAATAGTGCAAGAGCTATAGAATTTGGGCTCTTGGGGTTTTTTAATGTTGTTATTGTTTTGTCTTAGTATGGAATTTAAAAAGGAAAATTTATGTCAAAATAATTATATGCCTAGCAAGGTCAAAATAACAAACATTTTCAGGTCTCGGAAAATTTGCAATAGTTTAGAAAAAATTACTTAAATCTATATATTCCAATTGATTAAAAATGAAATTTTGTGTCAAGCAACAATATAAGTTAGAAGTCTAAAGATCTGTATACTACTTTTAATATTTTTAATTTTTTATTTATCCCATATAACTGCAACTTTGTACCATTTGACATAAGACTGTTGTTTCCTCCCCTGTCCCTGGTAGCCTCTATTCTATTCTATGCCATACCATGCCATTCTCTTTCTCTATCTCTCTCTCTCTCTCTCTCTCATTCTTTCTTTCTTGGGTTCCACATATAAGCAAGATCTTGGGATAATTTCTTCTGTCTGCTTTATTTCACTTAGCATAATATCCTCCAGGCTCATTCATATTATTGTACATGGCAAGATTTCCTTTTATAAGGCTGAAAAATAATTCTGGTTGTGTGTGCATGCATGCGTGTGTGTGTGTGTGTGTGTGTGTGTGTGTGTGTGTGATAATTTCTTTATTCATTCATCCATTGATGGGCACTGTATCAATCAGTGTTTTACTATAGAAACATATATAATGCAAGATATACAAATGTATAAGAAATTACAAGATCACCTTACAATTGTCACCCACAAAGTTGCATGAGGAAGTGTGCAGAGGGTTTCTGCAAACTGGAGACCGAAGGTTTCAGTCCAAGGTCTGGAGCTCACTGCAGTGTCCATGCAAGTCCATATCAGGAGGCCGAAGGGTCTACCCCAGAAGGCTGATGGGTCTGTGATGGAAGGCTGAAGGATCTGCGGAGGAAGCTGAACAGTGTGTGCTAGAAGCCAGGAGAAGAAGACTGGAGCACCTCTGAACGGAAGCAGATCTGTCCTTCTTCATTTGCCCTTTATACCATCCAGGTGAAGATCCGCCCTAAGGTGTATCTAGAATTACTGAGCCAATTTAGTTAAGCTTCTAAACTTCACGAGTTGACACAATCCATCAACCATTACAGGCACTTAAATTGTTTCCGCATCTTGGCTATGGTTAGTAGTGCTGGTATGAACTTGAGAGTGGAGCCATCCCTATAAGGTGCTTATTTCATCTCTTTTAGAATAAATCCAGAAGAGGGATTTCTGGTTCATACCATAGTTTTACTTTTTTGAACTACCTCTGCACTGTTTTTCATAATAGCTGTACTAGTTTATGTGGAGGACCACCTGGATGACTCTCCTTGAAAGAAGAGCAATTATCTCCATTTTGGCTAAACCTGGCCCTATTTCCATGTACTGATATGTACAGAGCTGGCTGGGACTTTTCCTTATCCCTTCAATTAGCTCTAAGCAATGCAAATCGGTCCAGCAGAGGTGCTGATGTGTAGTCTTTAAAGCAAGGCAACAGGTTAGTGTTTCCCCGCCCCACAGCTCCCAAAACACATGTGTGAGCCAGGCGGGAGGGAGAGCCATGCTCCACGCTGTCAGCTGGGATTGAGCCTCGAGAAAGAGGCTATGACTTCCCAGGGCATAGAAGATACACATCAGAGCTGAAGCACAGACCCCAAAACATTAGATACTATCTTAAATTGTGTTACGCAGATTACTCCTTCTGCATATCCTTCCCTCTGCATATTGCAAAGGTGATTTCAGGCCACCTACCTAGCCCAGCTCACAGTACTCACGGACTTTCCGCCACTCTCACAGTCACTCATCCCCAAGCCACTCCCCTTCTTGAGAATTAATAAAACCTGGGTTCAGCGCTGGGTCTAGGCCTTTGTTCCAGTAACCACCATCTTGGCTGGACTTAGGACCCCCTTGGCTCCCCATAACTATAAATATGCCTTAGTGTCTTTATTCTCGCAGTGGGTTGCACTGGAAGTGGGATTACAAATATAAACTTCCCAGACCACGATGAGGACTGGGAACGTCTCGCTATAGTTTACATTCCCACCAACAGGGCACCAAGGATCCCTTTGCTCTCTATCTCTGTCATAACTAGTTGTCTCTTACCTTTTAGTAATAGCCATTTTGATATGTGTGAGGTGACAATCTATTGTGGTCTTGATTTGCACTTCCCTAATGATTAGGTGAGCACATTTTCATATACTTGTTGGTTGTTTTCATTTCTTCTTTGGAAAAATAAATATTCAAATCTTATGGCCCTTATTTAGTTGGGTTATTTGTTTTTTGTTTTTTATTTGTTTTTGTTTTGTTTTGTTGCTATTGAGTTGTATAAGCTCCTTATATATTTTAGATATTAACTCCTTATCAAATATATGATTTGTGAATATTTTCTTCCAATCCATAACCTGCCTTTTCATCTTGACATTTCCTTTGTTGTTTAAAAATATCTTTTAGTTTGAGATAGTGTCATTTTTTTTTGCTTTCGTTGCCTCTGCTTTTGTTGATACCCAGAAAATCATTGCCAAGGAAGACCATTGTCAAGGAGACTTTTCCCTCTATTTTCTTCTAGGAGTTTATGATTTCAGTCCTACATTTAGATTTTTTTTTTTGTGTGTGGGAACCGGGGGTCGACCTCAGGACCGCACGTGCCAGCAGGCGCCCGTGCCTCTGAGCGATACCACCAGCCTTTTTCTCGTATGTGGGTTCCGGGAGTCGAACCTGGGCCCTCACGCTTGCCAGGCAGGTGCTTATGCTGCTGAGCCATCTCACCAGCCCCTACATTTAGATTTTTAATTCATTTAGAGTTGATTTTTGTGTATGGTGGAAGATAAGGTTCCAATTTCACTCATTTGCATGTTGATATCCAGTTTTTCCAACAATTTTTATTGAAGAAACTATCCTTTCTCCATTCTACCTTCTTGGTGCCCTTGTCAAAAATGAGCTGACCATACATGCTTGAGTTTATTTCTAGACTCCCTGTTCTGTTCTGTTGGCCTATGTGTCTGTTTTTATGGACTAAAACATAACCAGTTTTATGTCCTACTATTTTGATTAGTAGATTTACAATATAATTTGAAATCAGGAAGTGTGTTGCTTGCAATTTTGTTCTCAGGATTTCTTTGACTATTTAAGATCTTTTATGGTTCCATATGAATTTTAGAGTTGTTGTTTTCTTCCTACGATGGATGCTATTGGAATTTTGATAAAAATTGTGTTTAATCTGTATACAGTACTTGGGTATTATGAATATGCCATATGAATTCTTTCAATCTATAAACAGAATATCTTCCCATTATTTGTGTCTTTTTCATTTTTCACATTAATATTTTATAGAACTCAGTACACAGATCTTTCATCTCTAGGATTAAATTTAATCCTAAATACTTTATTTTTTTTAGGCCATTGTAAGTGGGATTATTTTCCTGATTTCTTTTCCAGCTAAGGTGTTATTAGTGTGAAGCAATGCAACTGATTTTTTAATGTTGATTGAAATAAAATGTAAAAATTGTCTCAAAGAATATACATATTGTTAAAAGTCTAATTACTAAAATCTAATAGTTCCAATTACATTAATTAAGGCCAAACAGAAGAGGAATAGGGGAGGAGAGCACAGCAATCTAAAATTCCTTGTTTACATGAGAGAGGCTTAGTAGCTATATTTTTCCCTTCTTGAAACTAGTCAGATACTGAAATTGGTTTTAAAATGGTTTAAAATTAAAAATAGTTTTCAAAAGTGAAAGGTTTCTACAAATATACATTAAAATACATTTACCTTTAAAATACTAGAGAATGGGCCGGTGAGATGGCTCAGCGGCTTAAGCGCCTGCCTGGCAAGCGCGAGGGCCCGAGTTCGACTCCCGGATCCCACATACGGAAAAGGGGCCGGTGATATCGCTCAGCGGCAGGGGCACCTGCTGGCGCGCGAGGTCCTGAGGTCGACCCCCCGGTACCCACAAAAAAAATAAATAAATAAAATACTAGAGAAGATAAAAATATAATATCACCTTTATGTTAAAAAAGTAAAAGAACTGAAAAAAGCTTTAAAAAAGTAAGTTACTGTTTAAGCAATAAAACATAAGAAATTTAGAAATCACATTCAATAACAAAGATGAATGCATTGAATTTTGACTAGAAGATAAGCAAGAAATGACAGGCTGCCTAGCAGCAATTATAAATGCAGAAAGAAAACAAAATTATAAATAAAAATTTGAATAGTAATATTATATATATCCTCAAATCTTATGTCCAGATAAATTTTTATTCAAGACTAACGATGGAAAAAATGGAATTTTCCAAGCAAGCATGAGAAAATATACCACCAATATACTGTCTCTAAGAGATCTATTAAAGGAACTATTTCAGGAATAAGGGAAATAAACACAGAAGAGCAAGTAAGAGGAAAGAAACAAGTATGAGAAAAGAAACTGTTAAACATCTGAGTAAATCATTGGGGTTTATAAAAGCAAGATAACATACAGAGTAAGAACAACATTTGATATGGAAGTTAAAAAGCCAAAGGTTTTTGAAAACCATACCATTCCGAAAGCAGGCAGAAATATTGAATAACTTTATACATTGTAAAGTCAACCGTGCTTTCAATTTTTAAGGGTGAGCACTTCCAATATGCAATGGGAGAAAGAGGAATAATGAAAATTAGTCAATACTTATTAATCGATCATATCGTTTTACTTCAAAGCCATTCAATTAGAAAGCAAAAACAAACTTTTAAACAGACATTAAATAACCTTTAAATAAGAAACCTAATGGGAACTAAAAATACTTAAAACTGGATGATAATGAAAACGCAACCTCTCAAAACTTTGGCATGCACTCTAAGTAGTATCTAAAGGAAAATCATATCTTATGCTAGAATATCAGAAAATATATTACAAATGAAGAAAGGCAAGAAGTTAAACGACTAACTCAAGGAGTTCAAAAATATATAAAGATAAATGCTTAAAATTATAAGAATAGAAAATAGAGAAATTATCAACAAGACCTCCATATCTCTAAGCTCACTCTCTGAAAGAAAAAAAAAAAAAGCTAATAAAAGACAAGAGTTTTCTGACAAGATTGAGCTAGTTTGCAAGTGTTAAAGTGGAATATAGAATGGGACAAGACAAAAATAAATACTAGGGATGGAAAGAGGTATACACATTTAGAGTAAAACTTTAAAACATTACAGAATACTCTGAACCACTTAAATGAAATAGAAATTTATCTTGAAAAGAAAAAAGAAATTGTGAAATTGATTCACAAAAAAATTAGAATTTTTCAGTAGATGGATTACCAGGGATGAATTTGAGTCAGTAATTTAAATCTACTTCCCAAAAAAGGAAAAAAACATTAAATCTAAATAGTTTGCCAGTGGGTCCTACCCTTAAATGCTCAAGGATATATCTCCCAGGTCATGTTTGGAAGCTAATATAACCTTTTGGGGCATGGCTCAGGGTTGAAAGAATGGTCCAATTTTAGAGAAATCTACTTAACTCATTAATTGATTAAAGGACAAAATACATACGATCATCTCCATAGACTGAGCCTAAACATTTGATAAACATTCAGAACTTTTTGGAAATTTAAGAATATTAATAAAAGAAAAATAGAAAGAAACTTTCTTGGGGCAGTACCCATCACACTCCAGAGCAAATGTTACATTTAATGGTGAAATATTGGAAGCATTCTCTTTAAAGTTGGAGAGAAAAGGATACCTACTCTCCTTGCCGCTATTCAGCATTTTATTGCAGGTTTTAGCTGGCATGCCAAGACCGAAAAAATAAAGATGGAAAGGAAAGGGAAGGAAAGGAAAGGAAGAAAAAAAGATACATGTGAAGAGACAGATAGTAAGATGTTGTACAGATACACTATTAGATTAAATTTAGGACAGGAACAAATTTGCTGGTTACAAAGTCAATATATGAAAATTTATTACATTCCAAAGTATCAAAAACAAGCAATTAATTTTAATAATATAGCATTTTTAAATGACAATAAAAACTTGAAAGTATTTTGGAACAAATTTAAAGAAAGCTTTAAAGGCCTATATGGAAAAGTTATAAAACTTTATCAAGTAATATTTAAATAACTAAGAAAATATTCTATGTTTTTAAGTGAGAAATCTCATGGTAATTCTATCCAGTTTTAACTATTAATTAATACATGTACAAAAAAAACCCCCACAACATTTCTAAAGAATTTTACAATTTGATCCTAAAGCACACAGGTAAAAGGCAAAAGTCAATTAGGCAATTTTGAAGAAAAACAGGGTGAAGGGGCTTGCTTTATCAGCTATTAAAACTTAGAACTACCAGAATTAAAACAATATGGAAGCGATGTAGGTATTTTGGACCAAGGTATATATGGAAAATCTATGTCAAAGGAAATGCTATAAAATGGTGAGAAAGGATAAGCCATTCCATAAATGTTGCTGAGATGATTTAAAAAATAAAATTAGAATCCTCTTTTACAATAATAATCAGTTCCAGGTAGACTACAAACAAATGTTAAAGGAACATTTTAAAAATACTTTTGAAGGAAATACAGTAAGATACCTTAATGAAGTGGTATGTTAGAAGGGCATTTCATAAATAGGACACAAAAAGCACAAATTACAAAGAAAAATAGAAATGCATTTGACTAGGAAAAATGGAAAACTTTGCTGAAAACGATGCCATAAATATAGTTAAGACGCACACTGAAAGAAAATATTTGAATTGGAAATAGTATTGGTATCTACAATATGTAAAGAATTTCCACAAACCAATAAGAAATGAATGTTTAAAAAGCATCCACACAATTGTTTTGGCAGCTAAGTGAAATCAGAAGGATGCAGAAATCAGGATGGTCCATGTGCTAAGATGTCACGTAAGTCTGTGAAGCATTCCATATTTTCAAGCCACATGTAAAAGGACAAATTTTGTATGATTCTGCTTATAGGAAACATCTAGAGCCAGCAAATTCATAGAGACAGCAAATACATTAAAGACTCCCCCAGAGACTAAGGGGAGGAAGGAACAAGAAATTGCTGCTTAATGAGTGCAGAGTTTCTGTTTGGGGTGATGAAAGGTGTTTGGAAACAGATAGTCATGATGATTGCACAACACTGTGTAATTAATGCCACTGAATTTTACATTTAAATGATTAAAATGCAAATTTTGTGTTATATATATTTGACCACAATAAAAAAGCACCTAATATTTAAAAGGGCCAATAGATTCAAATAGACATTTCAGATGAAATATGAGTGACATAACAATATCTGAGAAGACACACAATCTCATTTGCAAATGAAAACAGTATTGACATAATACTGTTCACCCACTGTTAGGCAAAAATAATAAAATCAGACAATAACTGGGGTTGGTAGAATATGGAGAAATAGGAGCTGTCATAGAACATTGGTGAAAGTATCATCGGGTTCAAAGAGTTTGGATAGGAGGACAGAGTATCGTTCATGGAAGTTTAACACGTGCTTTCCCTACATTAATTAGAGTGAACACAGGCTGCCATGATTGAGATACTAACAATAAAATGACTTAAAGATAAAGAAGTTTTATTTCTCTCTTGCACATCCTTTCTGAAGTTCGGTAGATCAGTGGGGGAAACTTTGACCTTCACAATCGTTCAGGTGCTTTGTTCCTTCCAAGTCCTTTTCTGAGAAGTGGAAGGTGGGGTCACCTCTGCATTTGGGTTTTGGCTATGGTAAGTGGGGAGACACAGTGGAGCAGGTGCAGCCCCTGCCTTAATCCTGCGGTCCCAAGTAACAGAATGGAAAGCTGCTGGAGTATGTTGGTGAGAGCTTAGTCACAGAACCACATACAACTAAAAGGGAGCCTGGGGAATGTATGAAGAGGGGGAAAATTGATTTTGATGGACAACTAGCATCTCCACTGTACTCTAGGATTCCGCAATTTCATGGCTAGACATACCTTAGCAACACTCTGGCATGCGCGTGCCAAGAGGCATGCATGAGAAAACTCACTGGCGCGTGATCATAATAGGCAAAACCAACCCAAATGTTCATTGTTGCACAACAGAAAAATAAATCATGGCATACTGACATACAGGAGAAAAATGAATGAATTACTACTGCCCAATTGTAAAAGGCCATGCAAGATGCTCCTAAGGTAATATGAATACTCAGCTGAGTAGGAGGTACTTGGAAATTTGGTTTATTATTAATATTCAAATAGTATATATGTATAGTATATTCATTATAGTCATTATTTTGTATATCTACAATCGCAAAATATTGTATTTATCTTCCCAAAATGAAGTACATATAATTTTTCACCCAAGTGATTGGTAAAAACAAATGTTTGTTGATATTAAATATAAGCAAGGATATGGATAGATGGGTAGTAAAAGTATGAGTTTTAGAGTTTTATTCTGTAGAATATTTAAGCAGTATCTTGAAAAAAAAATTAAGTTGGACATCTCTGTGAGCAGAAGTTCCTCTGCTTAGCACTAATCTAGAGGACCAGCCACGGAGGTGCCTAAGGAGATGTGCAAAGGGGCCAGGCAACAAGTCTTAAAATAGCAAATCCTAGGCGCTGTTAAAGACAATGACCAGCTAAGCTGTACTTCCAAATGCTGTACAAGAGTTAAAAAGAATGATGTGGGATTGTTTATGCATAACGTGAGTAGATCTTCAAAACAAAGTGTTCCATGAGAAGATAAGCGAGAAGACAGTGTTATGTTTCCTAAGGAGTGATGTGTGTGTACATTTTTAATTTGTTCTGAATTATCTCCCAAAAACAACCTGCCATTTTAAAAAGGCTGTATGTCTGAAAACCAATTTTTAAATACAGTACTAATCTTCAAAACATTTTAAAACCAGAAAAGCTATTTGACCAATGAGGAAATAATATACCTCATCCATCCATTCATTCAAAAATAGCTATTGAGTAAAATGTGTCAGAAAATGGATACAGTGGGAATTAAAAACAAAATTCTTTCCTTAAGAAGTTCAATAATTTCAAAGATTGGATCTCACACCAAAAGTGAATCTTAGAAACCACAATACTCACCAATTCCATGTATTTTCATTAAATAAATTCTCAGGGTTTTTAATCTACTTATTTACTGATTTATTTATTTATTCTTTCTGAGGGGGCCTCACTATATTGTGCAGGCTGACATTGAAGTCCCAGGCTCAGTCAATCCTGCCTCAGCCTCCCACGTAGTTGGGACTATAGGTGTGTGCCACCACGTCTGGCTAATTTGCTTTTAATTGAGTCATTTGGACAAGTCAGGTTATTGTTCAAGGCCTTGGATTACCCATCTGAGAAATGAAGTGAGTATATACACTGCTCGAAAGTCAGGTAATAGGCATCTAAGAGTAAAATGCCCGATCATTTTCTTTATGGAGAACCATGTGTGGCTGATCAAGGAAAGAAATAAAGCAATTTATCTTGCTTTTCACAAAGTCTAAGGTATGAAATGCTAATCGTTAAAACAAGAAATACAGTCTAGATCAAAATACTGTGAGGTGGGGCCGGTGAGATGGCTCAGCGGCTTAAGCGCCTGCCCGGCAAGCACGAGGGCCCGAGTTCGACTCCCGGAACCCACATACGAAAAAGGGGCCGGTGATATCGCTCAGCGGCACGGGCGCCTCCTGGTGCACGAGGTCCTGAGGTCGACCCCCCGGTACCCACCAAAAAAAAAAAAGAAATACTGTGAGGTGATCACACAATTAATTGGAGAGTGAGAACAAAAGGGGACTTATTACTGGTAAAATCTACAAGCGCTTTTTAAAGAGGTCAATGCCAAACATGTGCCTTTTTTTAACACCTTCTCTGAGGACTCAAAAGAGTGATAGAAAGCACACTGGTTAAGTTTGTGTTTGTCACTGCTTAACTTTTGAAATCTTCCTTTTGAAAAGTTAAAATTAAAAATGGTTGGCTTTTCCAATAATTAATGGATGTGACCCAGATTGACTCTGATAGAGGGAATCCTTGCTCCACAAGAAGCTTCAGCCTTGGTCTCACAGCCTGCCCAACTGCCCCAGTTCCTGCTAGTACCGAGGTGGTTTCAGAGATATTAAAAACACTAGCCCAAACCAGCACGGTGGCACATGCTTGTAGTCTCAGCTTCCCAAGAGGCTGAGGCAGGAGTATAACTCGAGCCCAAGATTTTAAGGCCAGCCTGAGACCTTGTCTCAAAAATCAAACAAACAAACCACACACTGGCCAGAAAGTCCCCTTAGCTTCTCAGTCAAGTGACTTATCTCCACCCCTTCTTGAAGGCCACCAGTATCAGAAACTGCCCTACTTCCACAATCCACAGTTCTGGAAATTCCCCTCTTGGACCATAACCTCCCAGGTTTCTAACATCCCTGTAGCTTCATCATGAACTTCAGTTCTCAGCCTGAGCCCAGTTACTCCACACCATCAAGAACATCAGGCACTCCTGGCTGTATTTGCTTTTAAATCCAGCCTAGATCTCATGATCAGACCATTTCAACCAAGCCAGGTTTGTTACCAGAGACTATAGAATTGAGCTCTCCAATAGGGTAGCCATTAACCACATGTGGCTATTGAGTACCTGATATGTAACTAGTCCAGATTGAAAAGTACCATCAGCATGAAGTATACACCAGATTTCAAGGACTTAACATGAAAAAGTAAAATCATGCCTTGCTTAATGATGGTTAAGTTCTAAGAAGTTCAGTTAGCCAGTTTCATCACTGTGCAAACTTCAGCATTTATTTAAACTAACTTGGCTATGATGCCACTAGATGATTTAATCTTAAAGCATCATATCATGTATGCAATCTGTCATTTACTGAAACAGTGTTACGTGGTTCATGACTGTATCTTACTAATCACTTTTATATTGACTACATGTTGAAATAATGGTTTTGAATGTATGTTAAATTATAGGGCTAAAATGAATTTCACCTATTCCTCTTTAATATGGTTACGAGGAAACATGCATCTTGCATTCTATTTCTATTGACAAGAACTTGCTCAGAACTAGCTGCTGACTGGAACCATGGAAAACATATGCTGGCTCTCTGGAGCAAGTACTTAGTAAGAATCAGTTGGGTTTCAGGGCACCACAGAAGTGGTCATGGCACAGGACATCGCAGATGGGCTGTGCTACCATGTAGGAGAGATGAGTTGGGAGACCCAGGCTTATAACACTACAGGCATCTCTACCAACAAACTAATGGATGGGGAGGTTGCTTGCTGAGGACATAATTGGCCATACTGGTAATATCTGGCATTTTTGCCATTTCACTGGTTAGTGTTCACTGTAGAAACATGATGAAGGGAAGAGGAAAGGTACAGAAATCTCCAGATCCACAGCTAAATGGCAGTAAGAATTAGAAGGCTGGAAAGGAGAGGTACCATTCCTCAACAAATGAATGATGGAGAGAGTAAGGGTCACTGCCTGGATAACTCCACCAGTTGTCTAAAATAATCCTTAGAAACAGATGGACAAATGGGAACTTGAGTACAATGTCAGGAAATCTGATATCTCCCTTCTGGAGATCAAGATACATTGTTTCCTCTTCCAAATCTAGGAATCAGACCCTGAGTCATAGATTAGAATGCAAATTTACTTGGAGGTACAGTATAGTGGATATTCTTGGGCCCACAAGTATCCTTTTTACTGGCGGATGTATCTGCCTTGCTGTATTAGTCAGCTTTCCATTGCTATGACCAAAATATCTGACATGCACAACTTAAAGGAGTAGAAGTTTATTCTAGCTCACAGTTTCAGAGGTTTCAGTCCATGGTCAGTTGGCTGCAAGGAAGAGACATCATAGTGGAAGGGCATGGTAGAGGAAAGCTGCTCAACTCACAGCATTTGGGAATCAGAGCAGGGAAAAAGCATGAAGAAGGGGATAGGAGCCAGATGTAGTCCCCAAGATTATGCCTTCATGACCCATGCAGACCTACCCATAAGTGTGCTTTACTAATCTCCTAGATGTCTGTCAAACCAATTCAGTTGACAATCCAGATTAACTGTCACACCTGCACACAGCTGACTCTGTCTCTGGAGAATCGTCTGTGACCAAATGGGTATTACCTCATCTTGGAGGCTATGCCACCTCATAGACCAGGGCAAACCTCAGGAAATATCTATCTGAGGAGGGGACTTAAAAGCCCAGCCCCCTTGACTCAACTCTGTGCATGGTCTAGAGCTCCCCAAGGGAGCAGGGCAAAGAGCTACTCCGTAGCTGAGATCACGTCCTTGTTGAGCTCCTTCTCCTGCTCTGTACTATAGGCAGGCCTCCCTCTTCTTCCCCAACACAATGATTGGAACGATGCCCTTGTCTCGGGCTCTGTTTCCAGGGACCTTACTAAGACAGAAGGTGAGGGAACTATGGGCAGGTGAGTGGGAAAGTGGGACAAGAAAGGAGAAGGAGGCAATAAACTTATATTATCAAGCCAGTCACACCATGGGTGACAAAAAATTCCTCCTATGGGAAACGCTGGAAGCCTCTGTAGAACACATATGCAAGAGTCGTCCCTTCCAAGGCTTGAGGGAGCTGTAAAGGTATTTGTAAAGCACTCTGACATTGGTTAAATAGCGGCAAGCATCAGTTCCTTAGGACATCCAGCCCACACAGGATGGGTAACTGTTACGGTTTAGATCTAAAATGGCTCCAAAGCCTCACTTGTTTGAAAAGTGATTGGATTGTCAGGCATCGTTGACGACTTCCTGTTAGGAGGAGGGTTCTGGTAGGGAGAGGTGAGTCCCTGGGGGTGTGACCTGGAGGGGTTTATCTCCTTTTCTGGTACTTCTCTTCGTTCCCTCTGGTTTCTGGCTGCCATGAGATGAATGGCTTTTCTCACCATATCCCGTTGTCATCCCATCCTGCCTTGGAACCTGCTGACTGTGGATTGAAACATGAGGCAAAATAAACCTCTCCTCCTTTACACTGTGGGAATCAGGTATTTTGTCCCAGTGACAAGGAAAATGACTAAGACAGTAGCTTTAGGCTCCAAAGCTAGCAGTTGTGAGCCAGGTGCTCTGGACTGCAGTGGTAGAAAGCATGGAATATGGGCAGGTCATAAAAGTTTCAAATATAGGGCCGGTGAGATGGCTCAGGGGCATAAGCACCTGCCTGGCAAGCGCGAGGGCCCGAGTTCGACTCCCAGAACCCACATACGAAAAAAGGGCCGGTGATATCGCTCAGCGGCATGGGCGCCTGCTGGCGCGCGAGGTCCTGAGGTCGACCCCCAGTACCCACACACACACAAAAAAAAGTTTCAAATATAGCCCCAAATTTCTCTTCTACTTGAAGAAAGACCTCAGAAACATCTCTATTAGGCACCAAGCAGACCAGGTCGTTTCTTCCTGTTCATACACACACGTGTGATGTGGATTCCACTTAGGATTCAATGGTGACAGAGATACTTACTTTACAGAAATACGTGTACCTTCAAAGACAGCATTGCAGGTTTCTGTTCTTAAAAGTCCTTTGGGACCCTTGCTGGCTGCCTCAGCTCCAGGCTTCCCAGGGGAATGAGACTCCATCAAGGTGTTCAGCGGAACAAAAGGGCCTTTCATTTTTATAAGACTTTCTTTAGAAGGTATTTGCAGATTGATAAAGCAATTTCCCTCTTCGTTGCATTGATATCATGGTTTTGAGTTAAGAATTAAGTTATAAATTTGTGTGCTAAATTGGAGAGTAAATTTTTCGTTGAGTTGATTCATGGCTGCATGACTTAGCACAAGGGAAGGAGCATGTGGGCAGACATCAGTTTCATTCAGAGCCACACTGAGGAAGGGAACAAGAGGAAGGTGAGGAGACTGTCATTAGCCACACCAATGGGGCCAATGAAGAAATGGTGCCCACAGGCATGTCAATGGCAACTGTCTCTTCCATCTCTCCCCAGAGAGGACATGCTTGCCATCCCCAGGAAAACCTCTGCATGGGTGAAGCAAGGTTGTTACTGGTGTTATTCACTTATTTATTCAGCATATCTTTACTGAGTATCTGTTGTGCGCTGAGGAAACTGTGCCAAGCAAGACAGACAAGGTCCCTGTCCTCATGGATGTTATACTCCAGTGGAAGAGACAGACTCTTCCCCCCAAAACAACCAGTAAATATAATAAGATAATTTTAGATGGTGCCAAGTAAGTCTATGTAGGAAGGAAAACACCAGGTAACAGCTGGTGAAAAGGAGGATGCAACTCTATCCAGGGCTATTCAGGAGGGCGTCTCTGAGGAGACAGCATTTAATCAGGGGAAGTACAGAGAAAACAAAGGAGGGAGAAAGGCAATGGAGCTGAAGAATTACTGAGGAACAAACAGCTGAAAATGTAGACATGAGGTTGGAGAAAGGACAGAGCTCATGTTTGTGAAATCCTCTTTATTCTGAATTGCGATTTTTAAGTAGCATGTTCATGGAGGTGGCATTCTCTGAATGACACACATGAGACAGAGGTAACACCGCCACGTGCACTTGACTTTTCCCATACTCCTATCCATTAGTAACAACAGTGCCTGGAAGTTAGTGCTCCAAATAGACTTGACCTCTATTAGTGCCGTTTTGCCTGGGCTAAGGAGGGGGGGCACTTTAGTGGCTGCCAAAGGTCCCTCTCTGGCATGCCACAATGAAGGGCTCTGCCTTCTCCAGGAGGGATTGCTCCTTCAGGGAGGAAGCTCAACAGATTTCTCACCCACCTATTGAGGCCCAGCTCCATTCTCGAGAGATGGGGGCAGCAAGCAAAAGCTGGATCACGCAGTCTCGGGTTGGGGAGGAGAGCTGGGGAGCAGCTGCAGCGGCTCTCCACCCAGCCTGCTTGTGACCCTTCCTACCCTGTTGCTTCCGTGTGCCCATTAGCAGCTGGTGAGGGGATGGGGATGGCAAGCAACATGCTACCAGCACTCTCAGCAGACCGGCTGGGTATGTAGAGGAAGAAGCCATAGGTTCCCAGGCTTTGGAATTTGGAGACACCTCAGGAGAGGTTCACTGACCACAGTACCTTGGTAACACCAGCCTGGAGACCTGTCTCCACTTACTTGAAGCCAAATTCCCTTCTCTTTACCCCAAAGGCCTGCAAAGTGCATAAACAGAATCACAAACTGAATTCCTGGGAACCACACTTCAGCTTTTAGTAATCAGGCTCTCTGCTCCCTCTTGGAAGCAGTCAAATTTCACAAGAAAAAGTTCACATTCTCCTGCAAGGGAGAGGAAGCCCATCTTGGAATGTCATTGGAAAAGCGATGCAAGTTCTCCAACCCCCATAGTGCTGCAGAGCTTCTCACCTGTGCTGCTAACTTGGACCACAGAGCTCTGCACTTAAGCCAAGAGAAGCTCTGAGTCCTTTCCACATGGAGTATTTCTAGACCAAAAGGAAGGTAAAGGTAGTAGAAGAAGAAGAGAAAATGGGGGGAAGGGTACAGAAAAGCATGAAGCCTTGCCTGACTTCTCCTTCCCCCACCCAGAAGCAACTGGCCCCCACACAAAGTGTCCACAAGCCAAGTGTCTCCTTTGCAGCCATTACAGTTTCCAATTGTGGCTGGCTAACAGAAATCAATCTTCTTAATGCTGCCTTGAACAGAAAGGGAGGCTAGCCAAGTCTGGCAAGAGGATCCAGCCCTACATCAGCTGCACCAGATGTCTGGCATTGAAGGATCAGGTTTCTCCCATCCACCTCCCCTCTTGGCACTAAAAGAGGACAATGCCCACAGTGCCTCCAGGGGAGAGGGCAATGGGGCAGACAAGACTGATGTTTCAGTGAGCCTGTGCCTGCTTTAACCCCATCTACCCTGGAAGGCTAGATCCAGCTTCCAGCACAAAGATGTCTGCAACTTGATATCATGTTTGCAGGTAGCCTCTCATACCTGTGGAGTTTTTGTCCTAAGTTAGGGATCCAGAATGAATGGAGCTTAAAGGATTTCCTGTAAGAATATTCTGAGTATATATTGAGGGTCTGGGGCTGCTAGAAGAGTCTCTTGCTCTAGCTACTGGCTTCTGAAGATGGAGAGATGGTCATGAATTTCATTTCACTGGCCCTAAGTCTGTCTGTCTCCATGCAGCATTGAGAAGGGACAAAAAAGGCTCTTTTGGTTGTATTTAGGAAGCCAACCGAGGTAATGGAGTAGAAGACAGAGCCTGGGTTGTTCTGCCTGGAGAACATTACTCCAGGGATTGTCTTAGTGCCTAGGAATGGAACAGAAGAGGTCGACTACCCTTGATGGCATCCTTTGAAATGTATTCCTAAAGTTACCTTCCAGCCAACATGGATTGAAATTTGGAATCAAATTTGGAGATTGCTAAGAGAATCAGGAGCAAAGTATTTTGTGTGTAAATTGTATCATTGTTTTCAAAATTAGCATCAACACAAGCTTTAACTTTGAAAGACTTTGAAGCTAATTAGCACATGTACTAGTGATTAAAGAAAAACAGACACAAAAGGAGAACTCAGGAGTGGGCTGGATGATATTATTTCTTATCTATTATATTTTTTCTTTGCCACTTGATAAGAATAAGGTTGAATCTGAGGAGAATGGCAAAAGATCTTGGAAAAGGGGGGGATCAAATTACATCACCTCTCATCAGCTGTAAAGCAGTAAACCTATGAAAAAAGGGAAAATTACTTGAATGGTAGTTTAATATCTCAAAGCAACAAGGAGAAGGGAGACAATTATGAAATCATAGACACTGGATAAGAAGTACCACTAAATTCTGAGCATAGAGTCAGCTTAGTGGAAAGAAGTGGAAGTATAAAGAATTGTAACTGTCCTAACATGTTTGCATATCTTTCATTTTTACTCTAAATAATGCAGCATTATTTATAAATCTTTTTGTTATTGCCAGTTTATGTTTAACAACTTTAAGACATATTCTCTTTTTCTGGGAATAACCTAACTTTGTAAAAGCAGATGTAAGAATTCAGTGATCCCCAAACTTGCATGGACTGGCTACATCATAATCACCCGTTCTTTCTGTGAAAATAGTTTTGGGAGCTCTAATATTGAACATCCAGTGAGTGGGTCCAGATGGGAACCAGTAGTAGGAATTATTACAAGTCTTTCCAGAAGATAGTAGTGGGCAGGCAGATCTGAGAACTGCTCTCAGAATTTTTCTGTTATCCACCTGCTAGAGAAGCCTGGCTATTTGAACTGTTAAAACAGGGACCTACCACACAGCAGCTGGCAATTTACCATAGAGGAGAAAGCCTCCCCAAGAGAAGAAAGTAACCTTGATATGTCAGCTTTGCAAATCAGTGATGGGACAGAGAGAGGAGCTCTGAGGGATGATAAAGGAGCTGGCATAATCTAGTTACCCTGTGTCTCACAAATGAGTCCCTTTACACTCCATGACCTGGAGCTGAAGAAATGGATGTAAGAGGGAATAGAAAAAGCTGCTGTAAATGGGCCCTTGTCCTATACCTGTATTTCACCTCTGACCCCTTTGAGTAAACAGAAGTAGGCCAGATTAGAGATTAGAAAAGTGCTCAGAGAGAGAATGGCAAACAGGACCAAGGCTGGAAGCTCCCAAAGGCTGGATTCCCTGACTTTCCCCAACATACACACAGAGCACCCTGAGTCCTCTTAGCATCAGGCTTTGGGATTACTTCCATGGGGTAATAGTCACTAATACCAAACATTTGGCAGAGTAAATTATTAACCATCCATCAAGTTAAGAAATACTTATCAGGGCCGGTGAGATGGCTCAGTGGTGTACACGCCTGCCTGGCAAGTGCGAGGGCCCGAGTTCGACTCCCAGAACCCACATACAAAAAAAGGGGCCAGTGATATCGCTCAGCGGCACGGGCGCCTGCTGGCGCGCAAGGTCCTGAAGTCGATCCCCGGTACCCACAAAAAAAAAAAAAAAAAAGAAATACTTATCAAACTTTAGCTATGTGCCAGGCACTTGAGCAGCAATTCTCAAAAAACATCAAAATCACTGGAGAAATTTAAGAAAGTACCAATGTTCAGGCCTACCAGAAATTTTGAGTAAATTAGTTTCAGGTATGGTCTTAGCAACTGTAATTTTGAGAGCTTCCCAGGGGACCCTAACATGTGGTGAAGGTTGAGACCTACGATACTACAGTTACAGGAATGGCTTTCAAAGGCGCGTGGGCATTAGAATCACCAGGGGCTCATGTAAACACGGTTTCTGCCTCCCCATGCTTTCTGTGTCAGCAGGTCTAACATGGGGCCCAAGGATTTATTTTTCTACCAGTTCCTAGGTAATGCTGATCCCGCTGGTCCAGGACCACACTCAGATCCGGAGTTAATCGGGGTTTGTATATCAGGAAACCTACAGTCAATGAAGAACATGGGCTCTTGCCTACTTCTTTGCCAACATCAGAGCTTACCTGAAATCAAAACTCTCACATTATAGAGTCACCCAAACCTGTTTTATTTTGTGAGCCTTGAAGCCCAAGCCCTGTCCTGCTTTGATTTTAAAAAGCAAAAAATGGTACAGAAAACTCCATTCTTTATTGGAGATTCTAGAGGAGAAATTGCTTCCAGGCTTATTCAGGTTGTTGGAAAAATCCAGTTCCTTGAAGTTGTAGGGTTTAGGTCTCTGTTTTCTTGCTGACTAAAAGGTGGGGCTGCTCTTAGTTTCTAGAAACTTCTCTCTGGTCCTTGCATGTGACTCCTCTGTTTTAGAGCTAGCAACAGTACATCAATTTCTTCTCATACCTGGAAACCTTTTGCCTCCCTCTTCTACTTTTAAGGGCTCATGTCATTGCATTGGGCCCACTTGAGGAACCCAGGCTCCTCTCTCTACCTGAGAGCCAGCCAGCTAATTAGCAGCCTTAGTTGCATCTTCAAAGTCCTTCCACAGCTCTACCTAGATTAGTGTCTGATTGAATGACCAGAGGACGAAACTTTGACATGTTTAGAGTTTGCTGCCCACCATGCCACTCTACCTGGTTAGTAGCACTTTGTAATAAGCCGGCATTTGAAGAATATACTCTACCTAATATCAACCATGGAAGTAGTCAGTACCTGAACATCTGGAATCCCAGGGCTTACCATGCCTGGACCAGCCCGGAGGTAGGAAGGAATGCCCATGCTGACTGGAAGACAGGAGGGTTATTGGTGTCTTTTGGCACTGTGAAGAGGAAGAGAAGGAAAATCGCCTCTGGTCACTGTTAAAGCCTTTCATTGCCTTAATTAGAGCTACAATAACTGTAAGGCAGGGCTTGGGAAATGCAGATCTGTGAGCAATGTCTGCAGCAGGACAAATGAAGTCCTTGTTGCTGGAAAATTCTGGTCTGGCTAGCTAAAGATAATTCCCAATAATGAGTAACGTGTTATGAATACCCTGTAGGCTCATTGCACTTAACCCATTCCCGTACCACAGCCACCTGGGCAATCTGTCTGATATGCAAATCTGATTGTGTCCTTGGCTACATCTGAGTCTTCCATGGCTCCCATTTTGATGCCAAAGAGTGCACTTCCTTTGAGGATATAAAGACCCTGTGTTCTGGACCCCTCCAGCCCCATGCTGTGTCCTCCCTAAGTGTCCTAAACTCCCTGAACACACGATAACACTTCCTGTCCATGGGTCTTTGGCCTAGAATACACTCCCTCTGGTCTTTACTTGTCTTCTCCTTCAGGAAGACTCTTCTCTCCGCAGGGCTAGACTAGACTAGCTGCCCCTGCACATAGAGGACCCAGTTCTGTACCTCTCCTTCCCTAGATGAAGAGCTTTCTGAGCAGCACAAGGTACTTGGCACAGCACACATATTCAAAAACATTTGCTTAGGAACAACGCTGGCTAGAACTTAGACTAGTCGGTCTCAGACATGTGCATTGAAGTTGCCCTGGAATACTCAGAGTGGGAGCATGGAGAGGGCTAGGGTAGGAGCTGGTCTTCAGGCTTCCTCTATCCTCGGCAGGGATCACTGCAAAGTGAAGACACAAGGCCCACGGTGAACACAGTAGTAAAATCTTGAAGACATCAGGGCACACTGTGATTCTGACTGTTCAGGTCACGTGTGATGGTCAGATATCCACCGCAATCCAAATACCTGCTGCACAGGGGCCAGGTCTCATGGCATAACCCCTACCTAGACCCACTCAACCCTCCGTCTAGAGAGTGTGGACAGGGCAGATGCCCTAAGATAACTTCCATGGCCTGTGTCTGGCACAAGACAGAGTATGAAGCTTTTCTGGCTCAAGATAGTGCAGGCCCTACAGAGTAGCCTAGGTGATAAATGATCCAGGAAGGAAGCACCAGGGAAGCACCAGGGAAGGTAATGCAGAATCCCAAGAATCTGAGGAAGGTCCATAAATCAGGGACAGCACCAGAAATGGACACAGGAAAAAGCACAGCAAGATCTCACCCTCAGCCTTGAACACCATGCCAAGTCCCAGAGTGCTGCACTCTCTGTACTGACCTCTGAACCTCTGCCATCAGAGCTGTCACAGGAGAAAAACCATAGGCAGTGGCAGATCCTAGCGTCCATCCATCCATCCATCCCTCCATGAATCAGGGCCCTGATCTCAGACACCTTCACAGCACCAGCATGCTCAATCTCAGCGCCGGCTGTCCAGAACATTTCACTAACCAGAGCACCCTTTTTATTTCCACCTGAGTTAGTCAGCTTGACTCTACTGTAAAGTCAGTACATGTGCGTATACTAGCACATATATGTGAAAAACACAGGTTTAGCCAATAGCTCCACCTTTGACTCCTGTGACAACAACCCCAAGTCTTACAACAGTGAAGAGACAATTAATCATGAGAATAAAGGTATACATGGAAATATGATAGTTGATGTTGTTCTCCACACTGATCAAAGAGATCTCTTGAAAATGCAAGTAGGATCATATCGCTTTTATGTGTAAAATTTCTTAGCGCTGCCCACTGCCATTCATTCTATCAGTTGTTCACTGAATCATTAAGTACTGTGCATCCTGAGAACTGGTTCTGTGATGTGGTTGCTGTAGGATCAAATGCCGATGCCTCTGCCTGACCCTTGCCTACGTTCCTAGCTACATTCCAAACTTGGGCAAATACTGAGAGTCACCCAGAAGGCTTGTTAAAACCCCAATTTAGACCCTGTTCCCAGAGTTTCTGACTCAACAGTTCTATGATCAGGCCTGAAAATCTTCATTCCCAATAAATTCTCAGGTGATGCTGCCAGTGATTGAAGGAGGAATTAGAGAACACTGCCTCGCCTTCCCTGTTACCATGGCCAACTCCAGCTTCCAGTGTCTCTCTATCCCTTCCTCCCATACAGACACCTTCCCCACCGAGCACTGGATTCTTCCAGATTGCATATCACACCATGCCAAAGCTCTTTTCATATCTTTATATGCTGTGCCCTTTACTTGGGACACAATCCTCTTTTGGCTCACTCCTATTCTGTTTTAAGATCTAATATAAATGCACCTCCTCCAGGATGTCTTACAGATCTTCTCATTACTCAGTCCCACCAAATTAACTGTGCTGGGGTCTATGCCTGAGCTTCGGTAGCAGCCTGTACCTTTCCTCCTGTGACTTAACCTTTATGTCATCGTAGCTGCTCAGATCCATCCTATTCACTAGTTCATCCCCAAGACCTGGCCAGCAATCAGTAGACAGTCAGTAAATATTTGTGGAATGAAACAACAAACAACGTGATACATTAAGTACTGCGCATCCTGAGAACTGATTCAGTGCTGCGATTGCTGTAGGATCAAATGCTGATGCCTCTGCCTGACCCTCTGCCTACATTCAAATTAGGTAGAATATTAATACCCTGTACATACACTGCCACAGTGGTTCTCATAATGTGATCAGTGTCTACATCAGTGTCTCATGAGAACCTCTTAGATATGCAAATCTTTATGCCCTACCCCAGCTCTAAGGGTGGAGCTAGCGATCTGGTTCTCATAAACCTTCTGGGTGGTTCTGGTGCTCCTTCAGGTTTGAAAATCACTGCACTGCTACAAGACATCTCCCTAAATGAGTGAAAATGCTCAAATATTCTGAAAATAGCAGGGTTCTTGCTGTAGGTGGAGCTGACTGTATATGAACAGTGGGAGGGGTGTGCTAACCAAGGTCTTGGGGATGGTTTGCACCCCTGCAGGCTATACCATCAGAGTCATCCAGCCAAGTTTATTCTCCAAACTATTGATAACTAATAAAATCATAGCGCCATGGATGGCAATGTCATTGTGGACAAAGACAGTTTGGAAGGGAGACAATTACTCTGTCAGGTGAATGAGTTCAAGTCTAAATTGAAAAGTGACAAGGAAAATCAAATGAGCTGAAAGTCAGTTGGGTGACTTGGACAAGAAGCACTGGGGTGAGGAAGGTGTTCCAGGCACTAGCAGGGTTGCGTGAGCAAGGCCTGTCCAGATCCGCTGTGCGGCCTCTGGGCTCAAATGTGGTTCTGGGTGTGAGAAGTAAATGCAGAACTGACAACCTAGTCCTAGGGCGTGCAAGTATCATAGATCCTAGAGGACAGGACAGGAGTGCAATCCACAACAGGGCTCAGGATGATGGAGAAGAGCACAGTGCTACCTGGTGAGGCAAGGAAGAACTGTCCATTGTCACATACTCTATAATGCCAGGACAAACGGATTCAAGGACCGGAGTCCAGGTGAGAGCAAACAGGGACTGCCGCAGAAGGCTTTGGAAAGAAGAAACCCAACTTGAACTTGGGAGTTTGTCTTGAAATCCCATCAGGAAATATTCACTTTACTTTAAAAACTAGAAATAAGAGAACTCCTTTAGTTACCTGGCACTGAATCAAACTGGAAATAAGAGGCTAACTTGCTTAGTAAGCCACGACAAGCTGTAGTCTGTAGTTCTACCATACGCTTCTAAACCGCCTGTGCCTGTTCCATTTGCTCTCAGGTACTCCTCACCTGGCAACAAAGTATATTCTACCCAGTAAATGAAGCCAGCCTCAGTTATGACCTAGAGAGCAAAAAGTGGAGGAGCCGACTGCCATCCTGGTTACTCCACCTTCTGTCCTGGGGTGTAGTTTCCCAAGAAATGAGCAGTGAGCAGTAGACAGACTCCATCAAGAGCAAATTTGGCACATGGAGCCAGGAGAGCATTCACTTGCTCACTGAGAACTGAGTATTGCTTAAAATTAGCACTTGTTCTAAATCAGGCCAATGGTAAGGGCAAAGCATGCGGGGTCCAAGATTTCAGATACCTCGTGGACACTTGAGCCACTAAGAAATATTATTGTCTTAAAAGAATATGAACATTTGAAAAATATTTCTCCAGTCCACAGCTAATTATGGGTTTCACACTGAGCTATACCCCCACATTTTTTATTTTTTATTTTCTTTTGAAACCAGGCTGGGCTGGAACTTGATAGCCTCCTGCCTCAGTAGATGACTATTGTTTTTCTTTAATCGGGGTCTTGCTATGTAGTGTGAACTGACCTCAAAATCAAGAACCTCTTGCCTCAATCTCCTGAATGCTGGGATTGTGGGTGTGGGCGGCATTGATGTGTCTGTTATTCTTGCACACTGGACACTATATATAGCCCAGGGATTGATGGCAAGGTTTCTCACCTCTCATTCTGCCCAGCAAGCTACAAAATCTCAGGATAAGAACTGCTGGAAGATTTTGCTCCTGACGGAAGAAAGGTGGAGAGTTCAAAGAAGTTCGGTGCTATAGGTAAAATGTGAAGGGAAAATCCCCCAGGGTTCCTCTTGCTTTCAGGGCTTAGTAGCTGGGAGCTTCAGAGAATCCTCCTCAGCAGCAGCCTCCCCACCCTGGAAACAGAAGAGGAGAAGTGAGATTAACACACACGCACACACACACACAACACACACACACACACAGAGGGAGGTATCCTTTGCAAATTCTGTTCCTCATCCATAGACAAATTCAAAGCACAGGTGTCAGGGCTAGGTGCACAGAGTGATGGAAAGGCTTCCACACTGCCCTCCCTGCGTACTCTTACCCCTTGTTGCTGAGTGGAGGAAATGCCCATGCTGATGGCCACCTCAGCCTAAGCAATAAGTTTCTCCCTTGTTCTTTTGGATAAAATTAAGCCTGTGAAGCCAGAGGACACCTCAGAGCCATCCCTCCAGACAGCTGGGCCAAGTGGCTGTGGAATTCTAGGTGGGGTGGAGAAGCAGGGGCCCCAAGGCCAAGCCTTTGCGTGGAAGGAGTCCAAGTTCTGCCCTTCTACTACAGGGTACAGCAGGCCCGTTTCCACTCCAGGGCCTCTCCCAGCCTCTTTAATTTTCCATATTCATGTTTATGGAAATTAGAGGCCCTGAAGATTTAATTAGGAGACCATGTTGGGAGAAGAAATGTGGCTGGCCAAGGGAAGCTTGTAGGCTTGGCCATGGGGGCATTTGAGTATTTAAATGAAGAGAATATTTCATGTGCAGAGCATTCACCTAACGATAGTGGAAGCTGGTTCCAGGTTCTTCCTTGGACACCAAGCTGAAATGCTTTTGCTTTAGAACATATCATCTAATAGCAAGAATGATCCCTCAGCCTCTCTTTACAACAGGCTTTTGAGCAATGAGCTTAGCCATTGAAGAAAATTAAATCCCCAAGTACCTGAGAGGGTCCTGGTACGAGAACTCAGTGGGAGCCTACAGGGAAAGAGTTCAGGGGGCACTGAGGCACTTAGCAAGCATGAACCCTTGTGATCTTGCAGAAATGCCCTCCACATCAGCAGAGGGCCCAGGACAGACCATTCCACAGAGGTCTGCAGAAGGAGTGGTGAGGAGCTATTTGCACTGAACTCTGACCTCCTCTCAAGCCAAGAGTGTGTGAACAATTCTGGCTCTGGCTTCGCTACCAACTATTATAACTGTGTGACCTGGGACAAGTTCCTTCTCTTCCTTGGTCTCTCCCTCATGTCATTGTTATGAGGACTAAATGAATGAATTATAATGCATTAACACCATCCCTGGAGGGCACATACTAGTGACTCAATGAACGTTACCCTCTCTATCACCATAGTTACTTCCCTCTAACATTGGGTAGGGAGAATGCTTTCTGTGGATACATGACATAAATATTTAACAGGAATAATCGTGCTGCTCTTCCCTTGGACTAGTCTGCTGATTTCACCTCCTCGTCTGAAGGATGGAAGTGAGGGTTCACAAGCTACTCTGGGCACCCAGATGAAAATATGAATGGGAAAATGCTTTGGGATCTGTGATATCATGAACTAAAATGTTTAAATTGATTCAAGAGCATACTCGTGAGAGACGGAGTCATCTAGTCATGGGTTGTAATTCTGTTCTTTATGCAATTATTTAAGCTCTCTGTGCTCCAGTTTTCCATCTGCAAAATGGATAAAAAGGCAAACATAGGCTTCGTGAAGATTTAAAGGTATGTACAAAGTGCTTAGAAGAGCACCTGAACTATCATACACACAACAAATAACACCTGCTACTCTCCTTTTATTATTACAGTTGCCACTGCTATCAATAGCAGTGTATCCAGTAATCGTGATCATATTTCCTTTGAGGATACATATTTCATGCTTACATGTCACTGCCAGATAGAGAAACTTGGTTTTCCTTTCATGGAAGCCACCATGCCAAATAGGTTCTTTCCAAACCACAGCTCTACAAAGCAGACTTTGCTGGGTTCCAGTTTTAAAATCTAGGTGCTGTAGGCAAAAGTCAGGGCCTGTCTATTTCCTTCTTGTATGAATTGTCCATTGTTGCTGGATTCCTCCAGTAGGTGGCATGACGTGAGGGTTTGGTTTCTCTTGCCAGGAAAATCCGGTGGGTAATGATGCCAGAGACAAAAGCATGTGGTCTCTCTGAGGCCAGTTCATGCAGAAACACCCATGAGCTGCCAAGTAAGGGCCCTGATTCCAAAGCACTCACAGGTTCCAGCCTTCAAGGGATGCTCTTATAAAGAGGCAGAAAGACCCTGCTCTTATAAAGATGCAGACACTGTATTAGCTTCATATTGCTGCTGTAACAAAGTATCATGGACTTAGAGTCTAAAGCAGTACAAATTTAACACCTCATAGTTCTGGAGGTCAGAAACCTAAAGTCAAGGACTGCAGGTCTTCTGGAGGTTCCAGGGGAGGATCTGTGTCCTTGCCATTTCTAGTTTCTGCAGAAGCTTCTTCTTCCATTTTCAAAGCCAGCATTTTAGCATCTTCTCTGCCTGATCTTCCTGAATCCCTCTCATAAATACCCCCATGGTTACAATGGGCTCACCTGAATAATCCAGGATAATCTCTCTTCTCAAGATCATTAATGACGTCTGCAAAGTCCCTTTTATTGAGAAGGTAATGGGTTCCAGGCATTAGAACATAGATAACTTTGGGAGCCATTATTTAGCCTACAACAGAGATTAATTCTGCACCCACAGGTCTCATCCCAAATTGCCAAGTCACCTCTCATAGGATGTGAGCACCTAGGCAGGTTTCTGGGATGTGAATTCAGCATGGCTACCTTACATCAGGGCCATTATGAGGGAGTTTGAAAATGTTCCTGGCCTCATGTTCAACAGCCCTAGATTAGGAGGCACTCAGTAAACACTGCAAAAAGGTAAATGATTGAGTGGCCTTGGCTTCTCCACCTGGCCTTACTTAGGTTTCTTATGGATGAATTCAGTGTCAAGATAACATACATTCCTGAGCTTGAGTGTAAATGACACCTTGTGGGAAAGGAACTGCCATTGACTGGAGAATCCAGTTTGAGTGACCAAAGACAAGAAAGGCAAAAGGCTCACCTGAAAGGGCAAGGTAGCTTGTAAGGTAGAAGGCCTTAAAATGGGCTCATCTAGAGGATTAGCATATGGTAGCAATGGAATAAAACAAGACATAGCCAGGCTGAGGTGCGCTTAGCAGAGAGAGGCTAGAGTAGGATGGTCAGTGTCCTATGCAGAGCTGCTGCTCACACCAGCACCTGGCAAGCCCCAAACCTGGGCCAGACTCACCTTACCAAGGTGGAAATTAGGGTCCAGAGAAAGAAAGACCTGGCCCCAAACACAGCTGGCTAAAGTCCCAGCCCCTGCCCTCTGGTCCAATGCCTTCCCTCTGCATAGAAAGCATTGCTGTCACCTCTGTTCAGGGGAGCCAGGATCATGTGACTATGTTACCCAGAGCATTACCCAGGCCCAAAGAGTGGTAGAGAATGTGACAGACATAATTAGAATTTAGTGCAGACTCAAATACTGCTTAAAATAAGCTAGCTTGAAACATGAATAATAAGTTGGTGGTGAAAATTTTACTCAATGAAATTCTGATAGAACAAGATATCCTTTTATGGAAGAATTTCTTGATCCATGTCTGCAGGAACGACAGTTTTAAGGGGTAGGAAGAAGGACATACCTGCAACGACTAAAAGAGAGGGAAGAGGAGGGAAGAAGGGGAAGGGAAGCACAGGGGAGAAGACAGAGACAGAGTGGGGCTGGGACCTGTCGAAGCTGGTGAAATGTGCCCTTGGGGGACAGTGTGTGAACATTATAAGAGCAGAGGCTGTTACATGGCCCCAGAGGTCACTATCTTACCCCGATGTGAACTCAAGGCATGGGGCTATGAGGCAGAGGCTCTGGAGAGCCCAAAGGAGGGGCTTACTTTGTTTGGGTACAGAGTTGACACAAGCAGCATGGGGCGAAGAAGGCTGTGAATGGCGTGTGTTCAGATGTCATCAGATAGAGGCCCCAGACACTTACAGACCACGCAGATCTCAGAAGGATAAAGGGGCTTCAGTTAATACTAAAGTTGCATCTTACAATAATAGTGGCCCACCAGTTTTCTGTGCTTGTCATAACTACTGTGACAAGGGGCAAATTTGTCACGAACAAATTGGGTTTTTAATTTTCTTTCCTTTTAGTTATCCCATCTCTATGCACAACATTAAACTGAATGAGTTTTCCAGCCAGCCCAATTTTAGCTTAAGCTCAGCTTCCTCACAGTGAGACAAGGGCATACTCATTCACTCACTCATACATGGGTGCAACTTGCTAACTCTCTGCTCTTCTGGGCCCAGGGCTGAAGCCCCCAAATGACCCACCTCTTGCCCAGTGCCAGGTCTGTTCATGGCTCCACCCATCTTCTGTTCCCTAAGTCCCCCTTCCCTGGATCCTCCTTGAAGTCCTGCCATTCTGACCACTTTTTTTTACTGTTACCTATTATCTGTTCTCCTTTTATTCCATAAAAAACCTGATTCTGTCCTGAGCAGTCATGTGCTCACCTACAAACCCATTTGCTCCTTGGGTGGCCACTTTCAGCCCAAGGATGACAGCTGCTGCATCCTATAGATCTTTCTGGTCCCAAGTTGTCACCAGCTATGCATAAGCAGTCACTCTTCCATAGAAAAGTTGCGAGAAGAAAGCATCTGCTTGCTTGATATCCACGGGGGAGCAGACTGGCCTGTGCTCAGAGCCCAGCACCGGGGAGCTGAGTAGACAAAGGACTTCACTGGGTCCTAGTTCTTGCCTGGCCTAGAGTCCCAGATATAGGCAGGGCCTATGGATTGATACAAGCTTCTCTCTGCCATTGAGCACAGCCTGAGCCCATGTAGAGGTTTCTCCTACTAGCTCTGGTGTCCCTTTTGGAACTGGAAGAACAAGGGGTGGGGCAGGCTTTCAGAGGGACACATGCCCCTGTCCCTGGAGTCTCTTGCAGGCTCAGCTAGAACTTCAGCATATCAGAACATAACAGATTTCTAGACCTCATACCGTACTGGTCCCTGAGACACATCTCATGGACTGCAGCCCTTCATCCCTACACACAGTAAAATTGGACTCCCCTGGTATCAATAAGGATATTCTCCTTAACCATTTAGGGGTTGCTATGGCACTTGTTTACACTAAACCATGGTTTAGTGGTTCACGAGAATTTCCCATGGTGAAGTAGTCCGTGGAAGGTCCCCTCAGGAATGATCTCATCTTCTTCTCTGATGTTAAGCTGAATTCAGGAAGGCTGGAATGAAGAAGTTAGAAAGTTATGAGGTGCCATTCAAACCAGGGATACTAGGAAATTTCACCGAGTGAAGAGTGGAAAGACTCCTACTGAGGCTGGCAAGATGCCAGCACAAAGGGCGCATGATGACCATCAGGACCCTCTGTCTATCCTGTCGCCAGCCATGCTGGCTCGGGCTTCCAGCAGGACCTAAAACTTCTCCTGCCTTCAGATGGGCCTCAGATGATCTCGTGGACCACATGGGGGAGTCTTTCTCCAGGCAAGTGGCAAACTCCCCCATCACCATCCCTCAGAGGCAACATGTAAACACCACTTTGTGCTAGTCCATCATAGCTAAGCATTGCTTTTGGGAAATGCAAAGCACCCATCTGGTTCTCACAGCTCTTTCCGACATCAAAACTCAGAGGACTAGGTGAGCATCCAACTTACAATTATTTAGCAGCTGATATCCTAATGGGGAAGCTACCAAAGACGTGATTCCTCCCAAGATCTTCTCTGCACAAATAAGCCAGCTTGAAGAAGAGATGGGGAAAGAACCTGAAACTGGACCACAGCCAAAGAAGGCAAACCTGGAGCAGGGTTTGGAAAGGCCTCTTTTGTATGGAGAGACGCCAGCCCCAAGCAGCTGGTGCAGCTGAGCAGACAGGATGGGGTGATCTCTGCCTTTCAGAGTTCAGCCATGGAGCTACTGGGACCATCCTGGAGCCAAATTGCTCCGAGTGTATAATATAGTGGGTACCACCCCCTGTCTTCAACTGACACCCTCTGGGAACTGAGATGCTGACTACAGGAGGGCTGGGGTGCCTTTCTCAGACTCTCCACTAGAGGTCAGATCAGGGAGAGGGCTGCGCTCAGCAGGTCCTCCTGGGAGCTCCACAGGTCTTCAGGGTCCCAGAGCTCAGGTTCTGGAAAGAACAACCAGACAGTGGAGGATGGGGCTCCCCCATCCTTTGTACCTGTTAAATCCTCCATGAATCAGCTCTCAGGGGCAACATGGCCCAGCATTCTTCCTCTGAGATCAGCTGGCTTCACTTCCAGTTATCCAGGAGGTCTCAAGTGGTCTGACCAAGACCCACATGAAGAGGGGGCCCAGAGTGCAGCCAAGACCCAAAAAGTCATGTAAGTGTCACCCACACAGCCCTGAGGCATCTGTCCCAGCACTCCTGTATCCTGCCTGTCATGCACCCATGGACAGAGAAAGAGGCATTTGAGGGGCTGAGTCATGCTGCGAGCTGATAGCACAGTAGAAGGAAGGGATCTGGGGCCCTTTCTAAGAAAACGAGGGAGGATGTGTATGTTCAAAATATATTATATGTGTTGAAACCCAGTATTTTGTAAAACTAATAGGCCAGTCTAACTGAGCTCTTACAAGAAAGCCCAAATTGTAGAACACATAAAATCAAAGCTTCCCTCACCTGAGGAGAGTGAAGAGACTCCCAGTCTCTGAGTCTCCCGCACTCACCCTTCTCCTCCAAGCCCAGCTGGGAGAGGCTGGGAATGTCCAGAATACAGGTTAAAAATCACTGGGCTAGGCATCCTGATGCCCCGGCATCACCACAAGTTCAGGTGGCCCAGCTCAGTACACATCAGAGGATGGCCTCCTGTCTGAGCGAGGGAAGGAGCTATGAAGCAGGAGACCCTATTCATGCTGGGGCCATTCTGTTGACAAGATGAGCTGTGTCATCCATCAAAACCCCAGGAGAAAACTGAGCAGCCTTCTGAGCAGATTCCTGATGAGCTAAAGTGGGCACACCAGGATCTCTGAGCAGAAACCCCCTGCTGCCCAGTCCTCGGGGCCCATATAGAAGCCTCAGGGCACTGGGGGACAAGGAAGTAAGTCACGGAGGCTGAGGCCCAACCTCGCCTACCTGGTCTGGTCCTTTACGGGGTGTGTGTGTGGTGTGGTGCTGCAAGGCAGGTGCTTCACCTCCCAGATGGGCTGTTCACCTGGCAGCTCCTTTGAACTCAAGAAAGCTATTTTGTCCATTTTGTCACATTTTTAGTGAAGACTGACGGGGTAGTTTATGGTGCCCTAAGAGACTCCCTAAAAAGGGAAACCAGATTTTAAAATTTAAAAGCAACATGCATACACACGCACACAGACACACGGATACTCAGGAGATGTACATATGTACCAGTATGTGGCTTATACACGTCTGCGCCCATGCTGAGAAGTAGCTGGGAATGAAGAAACTGAGCCAACCACTCTCTGTTCTCTCTGGCTCTGTGCCCTCAAGTGAGTCACCGTACCTCTCTGAGACTTTGTTGTCATTTTTAAAAGTACATGTGTCAAAAAACCATCTACCTCCAAGGCTAATTGTATTTCACTGAGAAACAAAATGCCTGACATGTACAATTTAAAGGGTGGAAATCTGGGCTCGTGGTTTCAGAGATTTCAGTCTATGGTCTGCTGGCTCCAATGCCAGAAGCACCTGGCAGCGGAAAGCTGCTCGCCTCATGGCAGCCAGGAAGCAGAGAGACAGGAAAAGAGCCTGAGAAGAAGGGACCAGGGATCAGAATGCACACACATCACCGGGAACCTATTTTCTCCAACTGGGCTGCACCTCCTACTCAGCTATGAACTCACGGATGCATTAACCCATTGATGCGGTCAACACCATCATGATCAAATCACCTCTCTAGGTCCCACCTCTGAACACTGCTGCATTGGCAATCAAGCCTTTGGTGAATGAGTCTTTGGGGGACACTTCATATTTAAACCATTATACACATTATTCTGGGAAACTGACCCCCAAAGTCGTAGGCCAAATCTGTACCTGACCATCAGGATGTGTCTTCAGGATGACAGTTCTGTGGGGAGAAGCTTCCAGAAGTCAGCAGGTGCTGGCTCATGCTGCCAGGTGAGGGTCATGGCCCTGACCTCTGTTGCTATCTAGGCCAATTCTTCAACACCACAGGTCCAAGGGAAAAGAGGGTCCTCAGTCGCAAGGCCTGCAGTGCGTACCTGTCAGAGAAACAGATGTGGGGCATTTTCTACCTGTCTGTTGCTTGTCTGGAAAGTGCAGGCAGGCACTGACCACAGGGAGACAATGACAGGGAGAGAGTGCTGGTATAAATATAGGCGAGAGACTCTAAATAAAGTGGTGACAGATGCAAAGAGAACGAGCAGAGACAGTCTGTATATAGAGTCAGCTTAGAGAGACCATGCAGGGATAGACAACCAAAGACCTACTGACAGACAGACACAAAGAGAGAAGGGCCATCTCCAGGACCCTGGGCATGACTAATCGTGCGTGCACAGTCACCCACAACTCAGGACAGAGACAAGAGGGTGGGAACACAGATGCCAGTCTGCCTGTGACCTCTGAGCCCACTACGTGCCTGGACTCCTAGAGGCCCTTCTCTCTGAGCGGCTGGGTTTCTGCCAGGCAGCTGGCCACCAGACCCATATCGTGCCTGGGCAGCAATGGAGTCTGGAGGGGGTGGATGGGGAGTGGGGCAGAGCAGGTCACCAGCAAGCTGAGGCAAGAGGAGGAGACTCTGGGGATGCAGCTGCTTCAAAGGACTGATTCCCCAGTGTGGACACAGGCAATTACCAAGAAGCCTTCCCTTGTCAGCCCTGAATTTCAATGGTATTAATGACACCTAATGCAATTTTCTCCCTGGATCAGGTCATTTTCTTCTATGGTTCTAGGCCTTGTGAGGCACCACCTCTTCTTGTCCTGGCTTTGACCAGCGGGAAGCACACTGAAATTCTTTCTTTCTTCTTTTGATGATTACAATTAATTCTTTCTGGGGGATAAATGAATGTACTGTCTATGTATGTAATAATCCACCATCCATTCAGTAATTTACCTGCAAAAGGAGCTGGCTGCCATCCACACTATGGAAGGGGGGTGGAGGAAGTAGAGGTGGCAAAGCAGGACTCAGGCCAGGACATCCAACCCAGTCAGCCCTCCTCTCTGCTCACTGTGAAGCACTTGTTCAGAAGTCCACTCATCCTGGGGACCCAATGGACAAGCATAGCAGCCCTGAGTCAGGCCCAGGGGAAAGACCAGTCCCTGCCCTCCAGGAGCTCAGCCTCTCAGGAGAGCAGCCAGAAACATAGGGACAGATAAAAGCAATGAGCTCCATGTTTGAAGAATGCTAGAAGTGCCAAAGGAATCTGGCATTCTTTTCCTCTTCTGGAAAATGAAGATTTTCACTGAGCCCCAGTGCTGTTGGGACTATTAATAGTGAAAGTGCAGAGAACAGTGCCCAGGAAAGGATAAATGCTCAGTAAGTTATGATGCACGTGACAGCCTGAGCCATTGATGAAACCCTTATTGGTCTCCAACCCAGGCCTTTCCCTGTGTTTGCAGGTAAGCATGACCAACGCTTCCCCAGCCATGCCCATGTGGCATATGCCTACCCACAGTGGGGGTTCCCACAATGACAGCAACATCATTCACCCACTGTTCCATTGCCTGCGTTAGAATCTGGGGTCCATCTCTCAGCCACACCTCCACAATCATGGGTCCTGGGAACTCCTGCAGCATCAGGCAGAGGCACAAAAACCCCTGAATGACAAGTATGTGGGTTCCACCAAAAATGAGTATCTTAGCATATGACCTGGCAATTCCAACTTATATGTGTTTATCTTCTTACACACAAATCTTTGTACACAAACACTCATAGTAGCACTATTCCCAGTAGTCAAAAGGTGGAAAAAATCCAAATGTCCATCAGTGGGTGAATGAGTAAAGGAAATGTGATGTATAATACAATCAATAACTGTTATGAAAAGAAATGAAGTACTGATACATGGTACAACATGGATGAACCTTGAATTAATTACACTAAATGAAATTAACTAGACCAAAAACTCACATTTTAGATGATTTTATTTACATGAAATGTCCAGAGTAGGCAAATCCATACAGACAGAAATGCTACTGGATGCCAAGAGGTGGGGAGAGGGTGAAATGAGGAGTAACTGCTTAATGGGTACTGGGTTTTATTTTGGAATTAGGTAGAAGTGATAGTTGCATAACATCATAAATGTAATCAGTGTCACTGATTTGTTCAATTTTAAATAGTAAACTTTGTGCTGCATGACTTTTACCTCAATTTTTATTATAAAGTTTTCTCTGTGGAATCTGTGGTCTTGGACATACAGCCCAGTACCTCTAGGCAAGAGAGACACCGTGCTGAGGCCATGTGGCAAGTAGGGCCAGAGGATGGACGCATAGCTCCTAGGAAGGTAGAAACCTCCTTTCTTTCCCAGATCCTTCTTCGGATAAGCTAACTCCCTCCCCGCCATGGGAAGGCTGCAGTACTGCTGCTGTACTGCTGAGTGCTGGGAAAGAGCACCAACCCTGCCTGTGTACAGACACTGGCACTGGGGCCACTCCAGCCACCAGGAGGCTCAGAGCAGCCCTGCAATACCTGAGTCTCACAGCAGGAGGCAACGCCGCCCTATCTCATCAGCTGCAGAGAGAGAGAATCAGGAAAGCTGACATTCTGGTATCAGTTGCCTCTACCCAGCCTGCTGGGGCAGAACTGCTCTGAAAGTCCCCATGTTAGGAGCAGGAGGATGGGCTCTCTGGGTCTGCTCCCCAAGAAGGCTCCCATTAGCAGGGAGGAGGGGCTTTTGGCAAAAACTGCAGGTATGGGCCACAGCCAGAGGCCCTGCTTTTTTTTTTTTTTTTTTTTTTTTTGTGGGTACCGGGAGTCGACCTCAGGACCTCGCGCACCAGCAGGCGCCCGTGCTGCTGAGCGATATCACCAGCCCTTTCTTCATATGTGGGTACCAGGAGTTGAACTCAGGACCTCACGCTTGCCAGGCAGGCGCTTATGCCGCTGAGCTATCTCACCAGGCCCTGGCCCTGCCTTTCACACCAGACACTTCTGTTCAGCAGCTTGATCTTGGATAAATATGGCCCTCTCTGAAGGATCCCTAGATAGCTCACACTGGGAAGGTTGGTGAGGGGATGCTAACGGTGATCCATTCCCCAGACCACTGCAAGCGGTAAGTCCCAGGGAAAGCAGCCCAGGCAATGCAGGTGAAGTGGTGGAGGGCTACCCAGCTCAGGGGTCCCTTGCTTACAAGCCCCCTGTCCCTCCAGCACCAAGCTTGAGTCCTGCAGGGGCCGGCAGCAAGGGCTTGATTAACTGCTAGAAGATGGGACTCCACCACAGAGCACCTCAAACAACCCCTTAGCATCTTGGGGCACCCATCCCCCCACCAGGATGGCACTGCACTGGAAGCACTGGTCTGTCTGTCTGTCCTCCTCAGTCCACTCCTCCATCTGCCCAGCTCTCCTAGTGTCTGGGTCCCGGCTGGTGATTGATTCTCTGCCTCTCTTTTCATTTTATCATCTCACTTTATCTTCCTTAAAGCTTTTTCCCTTTCCCTGACTGATTTCTCTTCCTCTTCTGGTGTGGGAGGAGACAGTGGGAGAAGGCCCAGAGGGTGGGGAGTGTCAGTGTGTCTGTCTACACGGCTCCTCTGGTTGGACACAATGACTCCTTGTCTGAAGATCCTGAGACAGTGATAAAATCCACTTGGACTTTTATCTTACCTTTGCCTCCAACCACTGTAGTCTCATCGACTCTGCTCTTTGATGTTTCTCCTTCGTGTAGTCAACCCCACACCTGCACACCTGGTTCAGGTCCTCTCTGCTCTGCCAAGGCACTGCAGCAGCCAACAGCCTTCTAACGCCCTCTCAGTCCCAGCTGGTCGGTGCACCCAGCACTCCAGTGCACCCAGCACCAACCTGAGCACTTTCTTTGCCTGCCTCAGTTGTTCTCCGAATGTGGTTCCTGGACCGTCACATCACCATACCCTGGCAATTGGCTAGAAATGCAAATTCTCAGGATGTATCCCTCACCTACTGGCTCTGAAACTGGGGGAGGGCCCAGAAGCCTGTGTTTTAAGAAGCTATCCAAGTGATTCTGTTTCCTGCAAAAGTTAAAAACCACTGACCTACTTAAAGGCCTTCTGTGGCTCCCACCGCCAGGCCCATATTCCTCAGCACAGCACGCAAAGCCTCTGGGGCCCATTGCCTGTCTATCAGCTGAGCTCTGAGTCCACCTTCCCACCCTCTCCACCCACCCCTTCCCGACATACCTTGCTTCAGCTAACCCCCCACGGCTTCCTGAACACCGGCTATTTCAGGCTTCTGTGCCACATTCCTTTGTGCCCAGATGCCCTCCCCTCCTCTCCACAGAGCTGCCCCCACCATGGTTCCCCTCTCTCCCTGACTAACACAAATCCCTGTTGTACTTAGCTGTCAGCCTGTTGCTCCTTCTTGAGGACAGGGCTGTGTGTTTGCACTTGAGAGCCCCAGCACTCTGTATATATGTAGCACCTGACTCAAAGCCAGGACCTCACCACGGTCCTCACACCATCACAGAATCCCTGGACACACCCAGTGCACAGGCCTGGTTATTTCATTTCACCATTGGGTTTACTGTTATCAGGCCCTTCATAACAAATAAGTTCCCTGCAGCTCTCCCGGACAAATGTTCTTAGCGGCATGTTTGGGGGGACATCCAGAATGCGTAGGATGAGCTAAGGAGATGGGGTCTAATAACCAGTGTCTGGATTCTAGTTCTGCCTCTTCCTAGCCTTGTGATCTCTCAGGGAAAGCTCTAAGACTCAGTTTTCTCATCTGTAAAGTGGTTTCTTAAAAAACCTCTCAGGAAATGTGCTAAATATAGATAAGCGTATGTCTTGAGTCCCCCTTGAAAGCAGAGCCTGAGACAAGAACTGGGATGTAAGTGATTTATTTAAGAAGTGAGCCTAGGAAATAGGTGGGAAGACTTGGAAAGAGCAGAAACCCTGATGTAACTCTTATCGCAGGCAAGGTGCTGCACCCTGCAGAAACCTCTGAGACGCATACAGAATGACCCTGCACAGAACTGTCATCCATGGGACAGGAAGGGGATCTTTTCAAACAGCTGATGTCTCTGGTTGATTAAGGGCTCACATGACCGTTGCCCCCTCCCAGACTACACTGGAGCTGCTTGTTTGCAGGTGCATGGGATTCTGAAGCTCCAGGGAAGGCCTGAGGCAAGGAACCCAGGAACTGCAAGGTGCACTGGAAACATGGCTGTCAGCTTCAACTCATGCAGAATTTCCCACCACAGCTGCAGCTGAAATAATCAGGTGGACTGAAGGCACAAGAAAGGGGGCTCAAAAGTACCTGCTACTATCTGTGAGATGCACTCCCAGGCCGTGTGTGACTCTCTCCAATGCAACCCTTGTTCTCTGAACTGAGATTGCTAGTTAGCTGTCTTTATCCTCCACCTCGCTGTGGTCATCTCAGGGGCAGTGTCTGTCTTGCTCATCACTGAATCTCCAACTCCGGAGAGATCTTGACACAGGCAACAGTCTCAGAAATATTTGCCAAATGACTGGATGAATGAAAGTGTCATTCACATAATGGATACTCAAGACAATGAATCACACCACTATTCAAACTTTCCCAGCTGAAGGAGAGAATGCACTATTTGCTAATCATGTTACAGAGAATCATTAAATATGAGCAGGTTGGGATTTCTCTTTTATTCAAGATGGACTAACAGAGACCAAATCCACCCTGAGAGTTGATCTAACTAAAAGCCTGGACGAAATGTATGAATCAATGGTATCAAAGTCATTGGACAACACAGAAGGGCCCCTCAGAGACAGATAACAAAGGAGGTCACCCCATGACTGCCCCTGTTGAGTGCTTGGAGAAAGTCTCCAGGCAGCAGTGGGATACGCAGGAAGGTGCAGGGGCAAAGGTCACAATTACAAAGGGACATGAGGAAATTTTGGAGGTGATGAATTCATGTCTTGATTGTAGAGGTGATTTCATGGGTGTATACATATGTCCAAACATATCAAATTGCATGCTTTAAAGAATACCATTTTGTTGTATGTGTTTGTACCTTGATAGAACTATTTCAAAAGAAAAAATTATGGCTTGGTATTTCTTTCCAAGTGAAGGAGGATAAACCTACATTAGAGGGCCGGTGAGATGGCTCAGGGGCGTAAGCGCCTGCCTGGTAAGCGCGAGGGCCAGAGTTCGACTCCCAGAACCCACATACAAAAAAAGGGCCGGTGATATCGCTCAGCGGTACGGGCGCCTGCTGGCATGCGAGGTCCTGAGGTCGACCCCCCGGTACCCACAAAAAAAAAACCTACATTAGAGAAATACATGCAGAACTCATTAAAGAGTATATAAGTAGGCAATGGATTTCTGGTAAGATGCTTATCTTTCTGCTTTATTACACATAATCTTTGTCTACCATTTAAATCCCATTTTCAATGGAATTCAAGATTTTGTCAGGAGCCCCTTAGATCTGAAACATATTCATAAGTTCCTCAGGGGATACTCACCCATCAAGATCAGAGTCACTTTCTCCAGGAAGGACACACCTAGCTCATGAAGCCACACTTCTGGGGGCTTCAAACCCAGCTTCCTACATTCTACCACTTCCACCAGAGAAGACCCCCTGGCCCCCAGGATCACCATCACCACCTTTTCAAGATCTCTAACTTTTGTTCCTTCTGTGCCTCCTTGCTGATGGGGCCACTGGGGCTGCCTACTTGGAGGCAGCAGCACCTCTGCTCCACTGACCCCTCACTCCTTTCCTTCCCGGTGCTTGCCCTGGGGAAGAGGGTTCCCGCAGAGTAGCTTGAGGCCTAGTGAATGATTCTCCCCACTTTTCCACCCATTTCTGTAGCAGAATTAAGACATAATACTTTCAGTTTGATCTTGTAACCACCTACAGATGTCTCCATGATTAAAGTGTGTTATATGAATCACAGCACTATGAAAATGACACAATGAAACCCAATATTCTCCATTCAGCTCAACTGATCTTCCACACTCCTGAATAAATGGTAAATCAACTATGTAAAAATATTTAAAGTATCCTCAGAGGCCTATGTGTTCCCGTGTAGCATAGAGCCTCCTTCTCTTCAAGAAGAGAAGAAGTGAAGAGTGTGTGTCCACCGTGTCAACCCTCATCTGCATTAATGTGATCCAGCTTTTCTCTTGGGTTCTGGTGTCCTTTATGATAACCCGGCATCACTCTGCACAATATTCCCTACCCTCCATCTAAAGTCACACTATGTATTACCCTTGATTGTAGACAGGCTGGTTATTTCCCATGGGGAGTCTGAGCCCCGTGAGTCAGCACATGTGGCTGGCTGGATGGTTGGGTGAGGAGAACATCACACCTCACAGATACCCACAGGTGCAGGTTAACAGGTCAGCATGCTCCACATAAAGCCCCACAATGAGGACCATGACTGCAGGACCCTGGGAAGGGGACCTTTCTATGCTAGGCCTCTAGCATAGAATTTTGATGAAAGAGTGTCAGGAGGAAGGAAGAGTTTGGGAGAACAGTGTTCCAGTGGGAAAGCAGGCTTTGTCGGGTTTCTATTAAAGCAGATATGTGTGACTTTTCAAGGTGGGCATCAGGAGTGGATAGAAGATGACTGGTTTGCTGGCATAGCTGGAAGTCTGATGCAAAGTGCTGCATCCTCTGACATTCCAGGCAGGATGTAAATTCCTGGTCAAGATTCACAGTGGCTAAATGAATTAGGTCTAGAGGTACCTTGTGCTCATGATGTGGACTGAATCCTAACTCAAATTGTTCCAGGAGATCTGGTGGCTTAGTTACTTTTCTCATTGCTGAGACAAAATACCCGACACCCAAATTTAAAGGAGGACAGGTTTATTTAGCTCACTTTGTAAAGGTCCATAATTGGGTGGTTCCAAGGCAGGGTAGCATGGCAGAGAGACATCACAGAGGAGCAAAAGTTCATGGTGGGAAAAGCAACAAGGGGCAATCACAGCTCTTCTTATCCCTTACATCTTATCCAGACCACTTAGAGCAGGTAGCACTCACACCCTTAATCCTAGTGCCCTTGAACCTACTAGCATTGCACCACAAATCAATCCCAGAGTCACACACTCTAGATCCACCCACCTCTAAAAATGCTTCACCTATGACTGCATGAGGCTTTGGTGGGACATCTAGACACAAACCATAAAATGTGGCATCCCTTATTCCTATTCTCACAACCTGGCCTGAATCCCCGTGTCTCATCTGAGTTTCTATAGGAAAGTTTCTCCCTCTACTTGTGAACCTTCCCAACCAGCCTTTTCAGCTCTTCTACCACAGGGTTTTCTAGAACAATTGTGACCTCTACTTAATGACCCTTCTGGCCCCTGCTGCCAAATAAAGAAAATGAATATACACAGTGTTGGTGCCATCCATCTCTCATGCTCGTCTCCTGGTACCCACCCGGCCCATCTTCCTGTCACTCTGAACTTGACACATCCCAGGCTCTCATCTTCATCCCCCATGTTTTGGTGGGAAGGGACTAGAAGAAGAGAAAGTAGAGAATCAGGAGAGGAAAAGAATGGCAGAGAGAAAAAGGTCCAAGAACTAATGAGAGCTGAGGAGCTGAGGAAGAAGAGTGCCGGCTGATGGATGTGAAAGCCTGTTCTTGTGAGTCCTCATGGGTGAGAAGTGAAAGGATGAATGTAAAGATCAGCCCCTCAACCCTATTCTTTAAGTTAAGGAGGAAATGCGGTCAAATTAAAAGTGCACCTCCATGGGTGTCCTTTGAGAACATACACACTCACACACACCACCACCACCACCACCTTGGAACTCTCTCTGTCACTTGTCATTGTTCCCAACCACTCTAAAGCACTTGGCTTGGTTCCCTACTGCAGAGTCCAAGCCTCTCTTGGGCAGAAACACAGATGTCCCAAAGGTTCCCTGAGAGAGGGTAGGGAGAGGCCAAGCCCCTGAGGCTCAGGGAATGTATGGCAGAAGGGAACAAGCAACCCCAGAAACAGACACAGGCCTACACAAGTATTTGGTTTGCATTCCAAGCTATTCCAAATCAGTAGAGGAAATAATAGGCTATTTAATAAGTTGCCCTGAAACATTTTAAAAAAGGAAATTTACATCACACACCAAAATATATCCAGATAAGTTTAGTGGGAACACAAAACCATGATGTAACTAGGGCAAACATCTGTAACTATTTCAATTTCAGTCATTGCTAGTGAAGGTTTTCTAAGCATAAAGTGAAGGCAGAATTCATGAAAGAAATATTGTTGGACTTGGTTATGGTTGATTGTAATTCCTACTTTGCAGATAAAGAAGTTGAGGCCTAAAATTTTAAGAACCAGCAAGTTGAGAATAGCACACCCTTGAGATGACACCATGAGAAAAGGCCACGTAATCCAGAGCCACACTCAAATGTCCCCAAGGACAGGGCAAGCAGGAAAGGAGCTGGGAGCAGAAGTCAAGCACAGGCATGGGAGGGGCAGTGACACACCCAATCCAGAGAACTGGAGAGCACAAACGCCAGCTAGGGCAGAGCCTGCTCACCATCCTCCACACAAAAAACCACACAATGAGCCCTGCAGGAATGAACGCCTGGCTGTTAGAGGTTCAGAGGCTCAAGAACAGGGAATAAGACCTCCCAGTTTTTGCTTTTACAGGGAAGAAAAAGGATGTGCAGGGCACAGACACCAAGTCTTAAGGCCAGGCCAGGGACTGGGCACAGTGAACTAGGGGTTCAGAAATTCAGGAATTGAAGGCCTGCAGGACAGAAGGAGTGTCTGAGGGTGGAAGGGAAGAAATGGAAATCTCTAAATAAAAACTGAGAGTAGACAGGCATCACACAGCTGCTGAAAGGGTAGCAATATATGAATTGAAATTAGGAGCTGCCCTCGGCTTACACCCCATCACCCTACCACCATCCTTCTCCAAATAGCAGAGAGAGTTGGTGAGTAACATCTGAACAGGAACCAGCTCAGAATCCTAGCAAGGTCCTCAAAAAAGTGGGGGAAAGGAATAAAATGTGCTGAGAAGATGTGGAATGTGCAATTAATTCTATGCACACACCTCACTGCTGAACTTCTCTCTCCTAAGGTCCATCCATCCGAATCTCTCCTCAGAGGCTCCTCCTCCTCGCTTTAGAAGAGTTAGCTTGGGGAGGACCAGTGAGCAAAGGAGACAAATTCTTGGCTTTCAGTTCCACATCAGCACTTCTCAAATTTAATGTAGTGAGAAATAACACGAGGATCCTGCTAAAGGGAAGATTCTCCTTTAGAAGGTGTAGGATAGGGCTTGAACTTCCACCATTGTCAAGAGCTCTCAGGAGAGGTTCGGACTGCGGGCAGGCAGGTCACACTTTGGGTAGTGAGGATCTAAGCTCTGGATGCAGGACAAGAAAGAAGAGGAAAAGAATATGTGACCACCCCCACTTTCTCAGACACAATGGCTAAGTGGGAGAAGGGAGAAAGATAAATGTCAATCCGGCAAGGGGACCTGAGGCTGTGCACCCCGAGCAGCTAGAAGCCAGGTGAACCAGAGGCCCCAGAGAGTCACTGGGAACCTGAGCATCGGACTCTCCGTGTTCTACGCCCTTAGCCACCCAGGAGACAGCAAACCATGGTCAAGCGGAGAAAGGTGAGTGGAAGTGGCGAGACAGCTGGGGGGGCCTCCCACTCTCCCCTCTGGAAGGACAGGGGTGATAGGAAAAGGAGGAGGCCAGAAGCTTTGTCTAAATCTTGAAGCATAGTGTTAAAACAATGCTTACCAACCCCAGTTACTGAATTCCTGAGTGGGTGTTTTGGGGGGCATGGTTTTTTACCACTTCCTCAATCCCTTCTTCAGCCTGTAACCACAACCTCGACATTGTGTATACTGTTTCTATGACTCAGTTTGACAATATCCACTGTGCCCCTTAAATGTGTTGTTTCGCATGTTTTTAAAGTTTGTATTCTTGGTATCAGATTGGACATCTGTGTTCCCAAACTGATTCTTTGCTCAGCCTTGTGTCTGCATATTCATCCATGCTGGTGGGTGCAACCAGTTTACTGATTTTTATCCTTGGCCAGTATGTAAATTGTGTTTTTCTGTTGGCAGACACATAGATTGTTTCCACACATTTGTTATTGTCAGTGATGCTACTGTGAACATTTCTGGCATGTGTGTAAGAGCTTCTTGAGTGCTTTGTTTTTTAATTTGATGGGTCATAGGGTGTACATATCTTCAACAAAGAATCTCTTGTCGGTGACTGAACCAATTTATACACACAGGAATGGTACATAAGAGTTGCAATGATTCTACATCCTCAATAATTTCTGATATTATTTTTAATTTTTACCAGACTGATAGGTGTGAATTTTCATCTGATCACATTATTTGACATTTCTTCATGTGTTAGGTTTAATGTGGTGGCCTTCAATGAATCTCACATCCCAGCATTTTTGCCCTTATCCAAATCCTTCTCCTTGAATTTGACTGTCCCAGTGATCTGCTTAACCAATAGAATAAGCCAGATGCAGGGCCAGAGCTGGGGCTAAGCTTCAAGAAAACCTGTGGGCTTCTATTTCTGTGCTCTTGAGAGTTCCGAGCTGTCATGTAACATATCCACATGTGCTGAGAGACCAGGTGGAGACCACAGTGAGAGGCTACTTAGAGGGGCCACATGGGAGGAGTGGCCCTGAGGAGAAGCGAGGAATCTAGCGGAAAGAGAACAGAGAGCCCAGCTGCATAAACCCCACTGAGTCGCTCCAGCTGGCACCAACTACCAATCCCACAAGCTAAGTCTCATAGCGGGGAATGAAGAAACCATGTTGGACCTCCAAATCCAGCAGACACGATGTAGAGCAGAGAGAAGCAGTCCTCACTAGCCCTGTCCAAACTTCTAACCCTTAGAACAGTGAAAAATAGTAAAACGGTGTTTTTTTAAGCCATTAAATTCTTGCTATAGGCAAGAAGAGATAATTGAATGACTTGACTACTAAGGTTGAGGCTTTTTTCATGGATCTATTAACTATGTACTTTCCTCCTTTGTAAGTTACTTACATCTTTTACTTATTTTTTTATGGGACTGTCCTATTGTTTTTGGTTTACAGAATTTATTGGTGTGATCTGGATGTGCATTCTTTTTTGGTTGAGTACACTGCAAATTGTCTTCTCTTGCTTCTTAGTTCACTTTCATATATTCTTTTGACAGCCATGAGTTTTTAATTATAAATAGTTGAATTCACCAATATTATCCATTAGATTTTGTACTTGTGTTTTGCTTAAGAAATCTTTCTCTACCTAACACCATAAAAATTTATATCTTCTTCTAAAATATTTAATGTTGTGCTTTTTCCATATTATTTTAAATGTACCTGGAATAGCTTTTGCTTTTTTTAACAAGTAGAAATTCAATTTTACTTTGTTCCCATATAAACAATAATTGATCCTGTATTATTGGGCGGTCTTTCCTTCTTCCACTGGTAACAATGTCGCCTCTGTCACACATCTGGGAAGCTGAATCTATTGGGTTTTTTCTGGACTGTGTGTTCCTTTAGTTGTGTTTGTTCAGCCCTGCATCATATTACATTGTTTCTAGAATAAGTTACCACCCCTTATTCTTTCTCAAAATTACTTTGACTATTTTGGGCCCATTCTTATCCTATTGTATGGGATAAATGTTCTTCCATGTAAATTTTAGAATGACGTTGGCAAATTCCAAAGTAAACCCTATAAAGATTTTGATTTATAGGATACTGTAGAGAGAATTTATATTTATGATACCAAGTTTTCCTATTCATGAAGGTGATATATCACTCCTTTCAATGTCTTTCAATAAAGTGAAATAATTTCTTCAGAAAGGTCACAAGCACTTGTTCTTAGACTTATTCTTTTATACCTTACAGTTTGTTGTTGCCACTGCAAATGGTATTGTTTAAATTGTATTTTCATGGCTGATATATAGAAATGCATTTAATTTTTGTACATTGACCTTATTCTAACACCCATCAGACTAATTCTAATGCTTTTATGTAGGTGACCACATTACTTTTCTTCCTTTACAATTATTTTCTTGATAATTTTCTTTTCTTCCTTTACAGTTAGTTATATCTTTTCTTTCCCAGAGCTTACTGTGTGAGCCAGGAACTCCAGCAAAATGTTGAGTAGAAGTGGTGAATGGGGCATTTTTCTTGTTCCTAATTTTAAGTGTGTTGCTTCTAATGTTTCACCAAAGTGCACGATGTCTTCAACATAGTTAAATTGGTATTTTGAACATCTATACATATTCAGTATGATTTTTGTAGTTTTTTTAGATATATGAATGATGATAATATGGTTTTTCTCTGCTTTATTTGTGACTACAGTGAGTTTCACAGTTTTATACCATTAAGTCAGTCATGCATTCTTTGGATAAAACTAACTTGGTCACGTTGTGTTTTTTCCTACTTGCTTTTGGATTCCAATTTCTAATACTTTATTTAAATTTTAATCTTTTTCCTTGAGTAACAGTGGCTTATAATTTTCTTTTCTTGTACTATCCTTTTCTAGTTTCAAGGAAATATTAGTCTCATAAAATGCTCTAGGGACTCCCCGGCCCCTTCCCTGGAACAGTTAATACTACAGAAAACTTTGCAATTTGCCTGTAAAATCACCTGAGCTTGCTTTTGTGTTGTGTTTTTATTTTTTGTGTTTTAGGCTTTTTAGTTGATAGGCTTTACTGATTAATCTTCATTATTTGCAGATTCTGTCTCTGCAAACTTGCCTATTCTACATATCTAGATACTAGTAGATACTATAGATACTAGTATCTGTAAATCCTAAATCATTTTCCTTCGGCATTTGTAGAAACACAGAGCATGGTAAAATTTTTGAGTCATCCCACATGCACATCCTCAATGAGATCAAACAAGGTGACCCTCTGCCCCTTGCTTCAATTCTCATACTATAAACAAGTATTTTTTTCACAGCCTATTTACTGCCATATTTTTTACATTTGGCAGCTTTTTGCTAGTGCTTTTGCTATTTGAAATGACCTCCGAACATAATGCTAAAGGGCTGCCTAGGGTTCCCAAGAAAGCCGTGACGAGCCCTATGGAGAAAATATGTGTGTTAGATAAACTTAATGCAGGCCTCGGCTATAGCGCTGTGAGCTCAATGTTAATGAGTCAATAATTCAGCACATCCAGAGAAAAGCAGAGGAAATTCAATGATCCGCACATGAGGCTGCTCCAGAAGGACATCTATAGGGCAAGATGAAGTGATGGAAAAGACAAATAGCAGTTAAATTTGTGGATTGATTAGATGACAATAGATTTTTTTTTTAAAGCATGGTCAATAGCCTTGTTGTGAGGCTGAAAACAAACCAAAAAAAAAAGAAAATTGCAATAATGTTAACCAGGTCAGAAATATATTAAGACTTTCTCAGCTACTGCTAGCTAGGTTGCGCATTTAAAAGACACATGGTGTGGAAAATGTTAACCTTCAAGGCAAGGAATCGTCTCCTAATCAGAAACCTGCAGAAAAAATTTTAAAATCACCTGCTAATTGTTATTCAGGGAACGGTTATTTCAAATTGAGAAGCAAGTTTTCAACATCAAGAAGAGTGGCTTGTCGTACAGGACATTGGAAATCAGTTTATAGATACAGATAGAGTTTCAGCTGATGAGACCGTTGTGACAGAGGTCCACATGAGCAATGGGCAGTGCAGTATTCATTAGCTCAATGTTTGTGGCACCTCTGCAGAACATAAATACCATGATAACTAGAATGAACTGTACTTGATTATGAAACAATGGTTATGAGACAATTTTGAGTTTCTGTTTCTTCTCATGTCAGTATTGGTGAATATTATTTTTTCCAAAAAATTAGTCACTTTGTCTAAACTTTAAAATCAATAGCAATAAAGTCATTCATCATATTTTTTCATTATTTCTTAGATCTCTGCAATATCCAGTATTATTCCCATTAATAATATTGTTTACTTGTGTCTTCTTGCTTTTTCTTGATCAAACTTGCCTAAATTCCATCTATTTGTGAAATTTTTTCAGTCATACAGTATCTGCCTTTTTAATAGTAGCTTTTTACATTCAGTACAGTACTCTTGAGGTCCATGGACATTTTTTAGTATATAAAGTTTGTTTCTTTTTATTGTGAGTAATATGGCATGATGTACCTTTTGAAGGATGTTCTGGTTGTTTCTGGTTTGGGGTTCTTACAAATAAAGGTGCTGCAAGTAACCATGTGCAGCAGGTTTTTGTGAAAATATAAGTTTTCATTTCTCTGGGCATTTGCCCATAATATGGTTGCTGGGTCTTATGGTAAGTGTATGCAGCGATAGCGTCACTTCTCTTCTAGTTCTTACACCTTTTAATGTTCGCTCTTAACTAGTTACATTGACTAATACCTCAAGGACAGCATTTAATCATATTGAGCACAGTAGGCACCTTTGCTTTGGTGGGAATACCTGCAGTGTTTCCGTATCCACTAAGATTCTGGCTTGGGGATTTGATCTTTATATACAGTAATACCTCAGTTCACCAGTGCTTTTGTTCACGAACAATTCAGTTCTGGAACAGAAGCGTTCACAAAATTTTGCTTCTCTTCACGAACTCCGCATCAGGTGAAGGACACAACCATGGCCATGTTCTCCAGAATCATGGAATGAATTAAGTTCATGAAGCAAGCATGGTACTTTATCATATTGCAAAAGCATCTGTCTGTTCAGTTTCCTAGGGCTGTCCTAAGTATCACAAACCAGGTGGCTTCCAAAAATGAAGTGTGCTCTGAAGACTGGGAGCATGAAATGGAAATGTTGGCAAGGGCTTCCTCCCTTTGAAGCTGGAAGGGGAGAATCCTTTGTCTCTTCCCGGTTTCTGGGTGCTCTATAGAATGATCTTTGGCATTCCTTGGCTTGGAGCTGCATTCCTTTAATTTCTGCCTCCATTGTCACATGATGTCCTTCCCTCCTATATCTTGGTCTCTGTGTCTCTTTTTTTATAATCTCACTGCCCAAATTGGAATAAGGTCCCGCCTTAATCTAGCATGACCTCATCTTAATTTAACCAATTATATCTGTAGTGACTCTATTTCCAGATAAAGTCACCCTATTGCTGCCTCCCTTTGCATCTTGTTCTTGAGAGGACTGGTGAACACTTAATTTTCTTACACATTTAAGGAATTTGATCAGTTTGCCTAGAAGCATTTCATTTTTTCTTTGTCTTTAAAGTCTGTAGTTTTACTGAAAAGTTTCATATTTGAAATTAAATTTTTCTGAGACAATTGTCCACGTGCATGTGTTGGAAGACAATTCTCTGTGGGTTGCTCATATTTCTGTACATAATGCAAATGAGGCACTAGACTATCTTTTCAAGTAAGCTTGTATATCAGTCTCAAAAGGGAGAGTCAGTGTCTTCCTACAGAACAAAGGGAGAGGCGCTTGCTGAACGGTATAACAAAGTCAAGGGAAGGGGGCTTTCTACCATTATGAAAGAGTCAAGTTCCCTAAATCCAGAGTTCTTCTGTAACAGTGTATGAGCGGATGTCATCTGGCCTTCGTTATGTCACCCTGTGAACACAGGGCCTCAAGGAACTAGTGTAAAATGGGAATATTTTGGGTTCCACTATTGCTGCAACTAATAAATTATCTTTTCTCTCTGACCTAGGACTCTCACATCTTCTGTATCTATAAAACTGTGGCGAGATAACTTGTTAGTTTATTAGTAGGATAAAATGGAAGACCATAGTTCTTGATGATCCCTTTAATATTATTATGTAATTTTCTCATATTTCTGAAATGTCTTCTTAGATAATGTTTTAAATGGTGGTTTGTTGTTCTTTTGTGTTTTGTTTTTCTTTTCTTTCTGGGGATTCCAACTATATTTAGGCTGAATCTTCATAGCCCAGCTCGTATTTCACATTTTCATCAAACAATTTTACTTTTCATTATTTTATTTTCATTATTTTGGCTGTTTTTTTTCTTTTTTCAGTGTTCCTTTTTCTTTCTTCAGTATTCAGTTTTTATTTAAATATATTTCTTCTTGAACACCTTGTAGTTCACTCTTGATTTCAGAAATCATGTTGCTTTTTCTGTGGTTTTGTTTCCTGAGTTTGTTCAACCCTTGCCGCATTTCTTCTCACGTACCGTTCACTTGTTTTTAGTGTTTCTATGTCTAGTTCTAGGTTTTTTTAAATCTCCAAATGCTTTTCTACTTGTATTTAATCCAGAGCAGAACATTGTTACCTGTTTCTTCTACTTCATGGGTGTTCGTTAGGAGAGAATTGTTATAAGCTAGTCGTCTTACATAGATTTGGCTCAATTTTCGCCCTTCTTCCTAAACATCGCGTGGGCAAGACTGCTGTTTCCAGGACCCTCCTCTGCTGCTTCAGTGAAGTGCAGTTCTTCATGGATGACAGTGAGGGGGGTGGAAAGGGTTGGCATATTTTGCTCCTTTTTCATCTCTGCAGGATCAGTGTTTTTCCTCTCTTAAATTTTTTTCCTCTTCTGCCACATCCATAAGGGACATTATTTGTCTATAATTACCTGATTATTCCCTAGAAGCTATATTCTCTGAGGATGCCAATTCCAGTCCCTCTCATTTTTAAGTTCCTTTGCCTTTGGCTGATGCTGTGAATTACCATGTCCCAGACCTGTGTTCTGTGTTTGACACTGGCAGATTTTCTTGTTCTGGGACTGATTTTGGAGTGCTTTGCCTAAGTTTCTTCTCTTCTCTACCCTCTTGCCCATGGATCCGCAGCAGGTGCTCTATCGGAACATGGGTTTTATTTCTCAACTTACAGCCAACTAAGTTTGTTGCAGTCTCTGCCTGCAGGTAATATTAAAGCACGAATCGTGAGTGGTTTGTTTTATCTCCCACTTGGCTTAATTGATTTTGTAGATAATGAATGGAGCTGAACAATTTCAGCTGACTGCCATTATTTTCCAGCCTGGAAGCTCCCTTCCTCCTAGAACTTTAAATGTCCATTTTCATTTCTTTTTTGACCTGTAAGTAATTTAGTATATTTATAAATCTCAAAATAGATGAGTTTTTTTTTAATTATTTTTGCTTTTCTGTTCTGTTTCTTTTCTGTTTGCATTGGGATCAGATATGGAATCCCTATGTTATTGATTCTTAGAAATATATGGAAAGCTAATCAATGGCCTACATTTTGGTTAGTTTTTAATGCCTGATTCTTGTGTGCTTGAAAAAAATGTATATGCTCCAATTTCTTGATACAGAATTAAAAATATATGTAGATCAAATTTGTTAATTATATTACTCAGGTATCCATAAAATTTTATTGTCTACTTGAGCTGTGAATTACTGAAAAAAATACACAAAAAATGTTCCACGGTGATGTGTATTTGTCAATTTAGTCTTGTTGCTCTGTCAAATTTTGCTTTATATATTTTGAGATTATGTTACTTGGTATATTCAAGTTTTACAATGACTATTTCTTCTTTATGAGTTAAAGACTTTATCCTTACATATTGACTCTTCATCCTTCAAAAAATTTGATGTTGGTATAGCTAAACTAGTTCTATTTTGGTTATTTTGAGAATATCTTTTTTTCATTCTTTTCTTTCCAGCCTGCTCATGTCCTGTTGTTTTAGCGTTCCTCTCAGAAGCAGAATGTGTGTGGATTTCACAATTCCAGCTTTATTAAGATATAATTGATAAATAATGGATTTTAAAGTTTAATCTGATAATTCTATCTTTTATGAATAACTAGAGTTTGTTGCATTTATACTTGATCATAGAAATATGTATACAGAATACTTTTTCTATGCTATTTTGTGCTTTATTTTCACCTGATTTTAAATATTTTTTAAGTTTAGAGACAAGAGATTGATTCTCTCATGAAAAACATCTATTTGGAGTTTGGTAGTTCTATCAGTTGCATGTTAGTACTTTCTTTTGTCAAAGCCAAGTAAAATTAAATGTATTATAATATATTTGTATGTATGCATAAAAGTGCATTTATCTATTTATATCTGTTTTCCCTAGAATAACCATTTTTTTTATTTTTTGGATCATTGGTGATTAAACCTGTGGCCTCTGGTTAATAGGCAAACACTCCACCGCTGAGCTACATCTTCAGCTTTGACTAAAATTTTATTTTGAGACAGAGTTTCACTAAGTTACCAAGGCTGGCCTCAAACTTGAGATCCTCCTGCCCTAGCCCCCTGAGGAGCTGGGATTATAGATTTTCAGCATGATTCCCAGGATATTTTATTTGTATAAACTAAAAAGTATTTATAGATAGTTTATAGATACATAAATAAGTGATACTTACATGGAAATCCTGGTTTACAACCTGCATACAACAGAAGAGATCTGAAAACATGGCAGAAACTCTTCGTCATAAGTCCCCTAAATATTTTCACCTATGATTAGTAAGTGGGTGCAGAAGAAGAACGGATGTGGCCAGGAGCATCTGAGTTGAACCCCTCTGGTAGAATTGACAGAGTTAGCAAATAAAAATATTGCATAATAAACTGAAAAAAAAAGAAAAGAAAAAGGAAAAAGAAAGAAAGAAAGAAAGAAAAGAAAAAGAAAAAAACCACATGTTGTTATCCAAGATTAAAATATAACTGGCTGTCCTGTGTTGTATCTGGCAACTCTAGTCTACGGGAGAGGCTCACTCATTCATTGCAGGGGAAACTGGAGGGAAGAAAGGTGGTTCTTGTTTGTACTCCCTTGGCCTCTTTTCAGCAAATGAAGCTGCGGGATAGAAGTGTGTGCTTTCTGTTTGGACACCCAGCTTCTTCATCTCTTACTTCATTTCCACCAGAGAATGAGGTCACTATTGCATGTGGTTTTCAGACCAATGGAACCAACATCCTAGAGCTCCTGTCTGACCCCTCACCAGCAATTCCATCACAGCCCACCTGGCCCCTTTCTCAGTACTGCTGGACCAGACCAGGAAAATCACCACACTGAAGGGTCATGGGTAGGCACTGCCTTTTTTCTGAGCTCAAGAAAAGACTGGTAACCAGTTTTGCACACATGACTTTTCTTGCTAAAAAAACAGCAAATTCCTGATCCCGGTGGGTATGGATCACTGCCAAAGTCCCCTGGATTTTTTTATCACACTCCCCAATTCTTCCCCATGAGTTTACCTGCTTGCAATTATCCAGGGGCCTCCATTATTTCCTCTTCTACCCTTAAATAATTATGATATGGTAATAATTTCCCATCTTGTACAAACTCTGAGTTCTCTATTCATTTTTCCATTGTGTCTGGGATGGTTATCCCTCATTACAGCTCAGACTAGACATGGCACAGGTTCTGACTCTGACAGGGTTGGCTTTGGAGCCTTGATCCATTATTATGTAGATGTGTGACATTGGCCAATTCAGAGTTTCTCTGTATTCTCTCTCTCTCTCTCTCTCTCTCTCTCTCTCTCTCATTAATAAAATGGGAAGAGTACAGGTGATTTCTTTGAACCAGATTTTCTTCTATTAGAAACCATTCAGACTAATAGGAAAAAATATATACAAACTCTATTAGAGCCAAATCTTACCCTTTTGGAAGCCATGTAGATTAACAGGAAAAACCTTACAAATTTCATTTGCAGCAGAACTAAGCAGTGATCAGACAGATTACAAATCCTGCATTCAGTAGAATACCATGCAGGCAATAACAGGATGAACAGTTCTTTAACCCTCACAACTGTAAGGGATAGGCTTTATTTTAGTAAGAAAAACAAGATGAAAAACAGTGTATACAATACGCTACCTTTTGCATAATAAAAGAGGAATATAAAAACATATTTTATTGGCTCATTGTAGTTCACAAGAACTTAATAGTTGTTACATCTGGTGAGGATGAGAGATCATGAGTACAGTCATTCAGAAAGGGGTGGGAATGAAATTTTTCACTATACAGCATTTTATATTCTCTTGCTTATGGAACCATGTAAATATGTAGCTTATTAAACATAAAAATTAGAAGTTGAGCTTTTCAAATTTAAAAATAAATCTACCTTTTAATGTTAGATAAATAGACTATATATATATGTATGTAATATGTGTGTGTTTTGTATGTATTTATGTGTGTACATGTGTGCACATGTGTGTATCAGTGTGCAGTGGCCAGAAATCTACATAGCATATAATAAGCATTCATTAAATGTATTACCTTTCCCTTTTCTATGGTTATTTTTCCTAATCATAAAATTTCATCTTTTGCTTAGAGAAAAACCTCAGGGAAAGGGCTGGTGAGATGACTCAGTGGCGTACGTGCCTGCCTGGCAAGTGTGAGGGCCCAAGTTCGAATCCCGGAACCCACATACGAAAAAAAAAAAGGGCCGGTGATATCACTCAGCGGCAGGGGCACCTGCTGGTGCACGAGGTCCTGAGGTCGACCCCTGGTACCCACAAAAAAAAAAAAAAAAAACCTCAGGGAAAAATAAACACTCATTATCCCAGCAATTAGAGGTAAATCTGTTAATATTTTACATATTTCTTATTAATCTTTTATATTTTATGTAAACATTCTTATATAAGGCTGTATGTACTATTTTTTATCCTGTGTTCACCTTAAAGCAAAGCCATCCCGTGCAACCTGTATTTTTAATATCTGCAGATTCTCCACCATTTAAATAGCCCTGGTCACCTGTTATCTGTCCATGTCCCTCCCCACTGCCCTGTCAACTCCTTGAGGATAGGGGCTGTGTCTGATTTATCTTTGTGTCCCTTATGTCTGGCATATAGGGAAATTTTCATAAATGGCTGTGAAATAAATTAAAAATTAATTATCTTAAAGTTATTGAAGTAGCTATTTATTGTTAGGCATTTGGGTGATTGCCAAGCGTTTTTAGTCCTCTAAACAATGTTAGCACAGTCATTGTCTACATAAATCATACATCACTGAGCACATCTTCACTTGAAATTCCTAGAAGTGGAATGGCTGGCTCACTGGGTAGGAAAAAGCTTCAGGTTGCTGAAATCACATTGCTAATTTACCTTTCAAAAATCTGTCCCAGTCTGCACTCTCAGCAACCGCCTAGGGGTGACCAGGTACTGATGCTCCCTGAATTAGGAAAGCTTATTCCCTAAGTCTTTGTTCATTGTTTGAGAAGAGACTAGGTATCCAATAAGCCAGGCACAGAAAGACAAGTGCTGCATGATCTAACTAATATATGGCATCTAAACATTAATCTCATACGAGCTGAGAGAAGAATGGTGGTTTCCAGAGATTGGGGAAAGCAAGAAGGAGGGCAGTATGGAGAGAGGTAAGTCACAGAGTATTAAGTAACAGATAGGAGAAAAAAGTCCTTGAGTTCTGTTGCAGTACAGTCATTACAGATAAAGAAAATGTGTACTTCAGAAATTCTAGGAGAAAAGTTTTGAATGTTTTCATAACAAAGTAATTATAGATGAGGAGATAGCTATATTTAAACTGATTTAAACATTATATAATATAGGCATGTATCAAAACATGACGTGGTACTCCACAAATACGTATAGTCCTTGGGTCAATTTTTTAAAAAGAAAAAAAGGGCATTAGGTGGCTTTCAGTTACATTTCTTTAATTATTTTAGTGATGTTGAGCAGGTTTTCAAGTTTTCCGAGGTATGATTTTTTTCTTTTTTATGAATTGCATGCTCGTGCACTTTATCCAGTCAGGCCTCCATGTTTTTCTTCTATGTCTTCTCTTTTCAATTTTCCAGGCTCTTCCTTGTGTCTCATCTCATAGTTTCCTGTTTCTAGGAGTTGTTTTAGAGGGATAGGGAGGATTCATGTTGTGGAAAATTTCCAACAAACATATCAACCAAAAGAACAGTACAGTGAACCTTCCTCTTCATATCAGTGACTTCGACAGTTCCGAGCACTTTAGGAATCAGGTTTTACTGCTCAAAAGGAAAGAACTGGGATGGGGGAAAGGAGAAAAGAAGGAAGGGAAAAGAAAAAAAAAAATATATATATATATATACACACAAGACAGCTAAGATAATTATAGTACTGATTTCTCTTAGTTCATTGAAAAGAACGGTTTGTGTTTATATTGTTTGATCATTTTTCATGCCTATATCTTGTGATCGGAGCAACTACTTTGAAGATAAACCATACGCAATATATTAAGCATTGTTAATTTCCTATTACCTTGTTTTGAAATTCTGTATCATTGTTTTTATTTTTTCTCTTTAAAATAAAATTTTTTAAAAAAGGAATCATATTTTATCTGTTTCTTCCCCAACACAGAGAGACATTCTGTTTTTATTTTTGCTGGAGTATTTTATTTTATTTATTTATTTATTTATTTTTATGTGGGTACCAAGAGTCGAACTCAGGACCTCACACTTGCCAGCAGGCATTTGTGCCGCTGAGCAATATCACCGGCCCCTTTTTTTCTTTTATGTGGGTACTGGGAGTTGAACTCAGAACCTTGTGCTTGCCAGGCAGGCGCTTATGCCACTGAGCTATCTCACCAGCCCTGCTGGAGTATTTTAATCAAATTCTAGATGTCATAGCATTTTACCTATAAACATCCAAAGAATTTTAAGCTGCCATATGGGTATTTCTGTAAGAAATCCATGGATTAACTTCTCAGTGAGGAATGGTTTATAACATTTCAGAATCCTGCCCTCTAGCATGCCTCCACACTTCAGTTACTCTGCTTTATATAATATGTGACTTTTGTCCACCTTTAGACCACCTACAGTCCTTCTTTAGATCCTCTGGGTTACTGGTGAAATTCTGCCACATGCATTTAAGACAATAATAGCCAAGGCCCTGTCAAAGTCCCCCAGATCTACAGGAGAAGAGAATCATCAGTTTGCATTTGCTAAACATATAAACAACAAATCCCCCAGGCCTGTGTTTTGCTAAATGATCACCCACTTTAATCAAACTCATAATGCAACAGCATTAACACTGTCAAGTCTTAATTCATCTTTATTAAATAGTAGCTCACATTGAGAGCAGAAACAGGCTCAATCCCCTCCTCTCTCTATTAAATGGGGCTTTTGTGCCATCCTGGAAGCAGCAAACCCCCTTGTCCTTTCCTTTGCAGGCTGGGCTTCATGTCTTAAGCAGAATTCCAAAATAGTGGCAGTATCTTCATTTCCTCTGTGGGATCCACTTGTATGATTTCAAATATCAGTAGAAATCAGAATCTGGGCAGGTGACCTCACACTTGAGGAGAGCAGGGTGGAGAAGGAGGAGAAACAGGAAGAGGCAAGGAGATTATGAGGAAGACTTGTCTGCAAGACAGCAAAAGTAGTTTTTAAAAAATAAATGCTTACAAAGACATAACCACAGCCAGGCTGGAAGAGGAGAAGGCCATGTTAGCCCCGTGCTCTGGCCGAGCGTTCCCTGTGCTAATCCTGGTGAGAGCAACAGGAGCTGCCGGAATCTGAGATGCCTGCCTGACTTCAGCATCTGGCACAAGTGCCAGGCTATGGATCAGGGGAAGTTATGTGATGTGGGTGAAGAAATACCAGCTTGTCAAGGCCTAGGACCAGCCGTGGCCAGGATCCCAAGCCTTCTCAGAAAAGTCCAAATGCCCTTTTTGACCATACTTGCATTCAGGTCAAGCTTTCACCCCCTTCCAGCCCTTTAGCATCTCCTGGCCTGGTGTGACATGGAGAGAGGGAGCGAGAGAGAGGCAGGGGGAGAAGGAGAGGGAGAGAGGGAGAGAGCTCAGCCTTCCCATAATGTCAGGGTGCATTCTCTGTGTGTGTGTGCATGTGTGCACATGTGTCAAGCCTGGGAGCTGGAAGTTACAAAGCACCTTGTTCAAAGTGAAGCCCGCTGTCAAGTGGTAAACAAAGAGGATTCTGGAGGATTAAAATGTCAAGCCCAACCCAAAGCCAGGCCTTTGCTAATGCTCACAGTGGCTGGGTGGTGGCCGGGTGATGCCTGGAAAGGTTTTGAAAGGCTTGAGGCCGGCACGAGGTGTTTGAAACCAGAGCTCTGCCTTTCCGTGGAAAAAGCAAGGGAGAACAAGAAGGAGACAGTCTCTCTCGCCATGAAACGTGTTTAAAGAAGAATCATTTGAATTAAAATAGATGCACTCCCAAAATAATCTTGTTTTGAAACATCAGAAATCTTAGGAAGAGGAAAAGGCTATCAATACACTTACCCTTTGAATCTATTATGGCCCTTGCTATTTATAATGTATTTTCCTCCATGTGGCTTAAAATAATCAACACACATTATCACATTAACTCTTGTCATCCCCCCTTTGCTTCCACAGACTCCTGCCCTTCAGGACCACAGAAGGACACTGTCTCAGTTCTGGTGGATGTGGCCTCTGCTGCCCTTGCTCATCTGATCCTCCAGGGCTTCCTGTGCCTAGGAGAACCTCTTGGCCACTGCGATTCGGGCCTTTCCTCATCTGCACAAATGCCAGAAAGCGAGGAGTGTGCTAGCAGGAGAAGTTAGAGCAGCAAGCTGACCAGATCCTAGCAGCTCCATAGGTCTTGGTCTCTGTGGCAGTGTCCTGACCCGCTGGAGTCCCCATGAGGCCTGTGACAGGGACTGTTATCTGCAATAAAGTATAGTGCTCATAGATCTTTTATTTTTCCCAAGTAAAGTAGAGCAAAATTACCTCCAGAGAGGTTACCTTCTGGAGAGGGTGCAAAATGGCAGCCCACACAATGTGTATGTATTAACTTTTAAAATTCAGGAGACTGGACATCAATATTCATTCTGTCACCTTCTCTTGGAAAAGCAGTAACTTGGTGGCCCAGGACTGGCAGGCCCAGGGGTCAGTTCTTGCTGGGAACAGGTGGCCCTGCCTCTTCGGCAGCAGAGGACTCTCTGACAGACACCGTGAGCTCCCTGGAAGGCATTGCCAGTCTCTTGTAGGCATTTGAGATGTGACCTCTGCCAAGCAGGAGCAGAAGTAGGTTTCCTGGGCTCTGAAACCTATAAATTTATGGGGTACATTTTACAAAAAAAAACCTGCATACATGAAGTGTTTTAGTCTGTTTTCTGTTACTATAATAGAATATTTTAGATGGGTAATTTATAAAGAAGATAACTTTTTGCAGTTTTATAGGCTGAAAAGTCCAAGACATCACATGGCAAGAGGGGAATATACAAGAGACAGAGCCAGACTGGCTTTTCTAAGAGACCCACCCTCAAAATAACTCATTAAGCCATTAATCCATAATCCATGAATGTATCACTGTACATACAAGGGCAGAGCCCTTGTGACTTAATCATCTCTTAAAATCTCCACTTCTTAATTCTTCACAGTGGGGGTTCAATTTCAACATGAGTTTTGGTGAAGACATTCTTAGCACAAAGTTAGGTGCAAAATGAATGCTCATTTAGAATGAAAAAAATGATAGAAAATGGCAATGTTGGTGACAAATATGAATGATGACAATTATGAATTCCAAAAAGATACCCAATAGGAAAACATCACAAAATCCAGAAAAGTAATACAACTTGGAAAAAAACAAACAAACAAACAAAAAAAAAACCAATTGTGCTTTGGCTGACATGCCTCTATAATGCTTTTTTCTATAATTTTGGCTACATATTTTTTGATCGTCTTCATATGAAAATGGTTTTATAGTATTTTCTCTAGAGAGAATAAATAGAAATTCAATCATTCCTTTAGATAAACTGGTTGAAATTTGTTTTAAATTATTAATAGTTTAGAAAAGTTTCTTTTAACTTCACTGATCATTACTGGCAATGTCCTGTGCATATTTAGGATTTTTGTCAAATTTAGGAAAAATTGTTATCAAGTTTCTTTCATATATAAATGCATGCAGTCATACTTTGGTTTGAAATATTGCTATAGGCTTGTTCCTTAGCATAGGAATTCTAATCAACTCTACATGATCTCCATCAGAAAAGGACAAAAGGGTATATAGTGCAATTATAATTGCACGTTCTGCCTTATTGAGTATTTCTGTATAGATGAATTTCTTTTTTGACTAGGCATTGATGAGGACTGAAACTATCACTTATGCTGTGATGTAACTAATACCCTGGCGATTATCCCACAGAACACTGAAGGCTCTTTATATTTCAAGCCCTGTTTTCTCCACATTACCCACCTACTTCCTGAGCTGAATCCATGAGCACATTCATGTCCCAACACTGAGGGAGTTTGCAGAGTAGTCAGTAAGAATATTCTGGAAGCCATTCCTATACCAGCATGGCCAGCAATGGTTTATCCCTAACAGTGACACAAATCACAGGAATCTATCCCACTAAACCCAAACTAAACACATCCCAAACCTCCTTAGCAGAAGTCAGAAAAGCTTCTGGCTACTCTGGTACTACCTGACACAAAGAGGAGTCTGACAGGTAATGATAGTGCTGTTACGACTGCAGCTAACCCCCCACCTTTACAAAATCGACAAAAATGTAGAACCATGTGAACACATTGCTGAGGTTCCCTCCTAAAGTCTTAAAAATGACCTGGCAGGTGAGGGGCCTGAAGTTGAAGTTTCTTTTGCTTCCCAGTGAATAATAACAACCTTACTTCCAACTTTCATGAATGGAAAATAAAAAGGCCAAAGTACCTGTAGGGACGCTGACCTTTCACATTCCTCACAGCCCTGAGGATAGAAGCCACCCCCGTGTGAGGTCCTCGCTGCAGTACCATGGGTTTTTGTGGTACTTATAAGTTTATAGTAACTTGCTTCCCCTAGATAAGCATTTGGAATTTTGTCAAAATCTGTGCCTTGTAGAGGAAATCCATCTCACCCACTGCCCACCAGAAATGCCCCACTCTCAGAGAAACAGCAGAGGACTACTCTACTGGCAAGAGGCCCCTCCTTACATTTCAGGTACAGAAAGAGGAAACTGCCCCAGGATTGCTGGACAGGATTGGACTCCTCCTAAACCACACTCAGCTCAAAGCTCCTCCCACTAGTTCAGACACTCAGCTTTCTTCCATTCCATCTTACATCTGGTGAAATATTATATGCACAGCCTTCAACTGGGTCTCACCTAATATATTGGTCAGCTATTGCTTCCATGGTGTTGTGTCACCCACCAGTCCAAAGCACTTTGGCTTGAAGCAACTGTCAGTCATTCTTTGGGATCTGTATGGTTTAGAAAGGGCCTTCTTCATATGGTAGGATGGTGCATCTAGTATTGTTGCACATATTTCTCATCATTCTTTGGAGCAGAACTCTCCTAGACTTGTTCTTCTCAAGGTCATGTCACAGTTACAAGACAGTGAGCAGAAATGTGGGAGGTCTCTTAAGACTTGTAATCAGCCACAATGGCTTTCATCCATATGTCACTGGCCAAAGCAAATTGTATAGCCAATCTCAAAGTCAAAAATGGAAAGTATACTCCACTTGTAAGAAGGCTATGAAAAGGGCATGAATTCAGGAAGAGATGAAAAATTAGGGTCAATAATTCAATCTATCACACTTCAGGAGAAGCAAAGATGACAGATGTATAAAGCCAGCAGCCCACTGTAGGGGGAGGAAAGAGGGGAGTAGCACAGACAAGGGCAGCTTTAACAGGGCATTTGGCAGGGGCAAATGTAGACAGCTGGGTGGATTCATGCTGAACCACTGTGCCCAAAGAACACTGACTAATGGATCGATGGCCATCTGGAAGAGGTCTGCAGTAGCATACCATCAGCTTTTGCCTTGCTGTACTGTTTCACCCACATTTTGGATGTAGCGTTGGAATCTTGATTTATCAGATTTGTAGATGATATAAAACTAGGCAGCATAACTAGTGCCCTCTGCGATGACAATATCAAAATTCAAATTGATATCAACAGGCTGGATTTATAGACCCAAAACCAGAGTGACTAAGTCAAGAGGGAAACTAACACTTATTGAATGGTTTCTGTATACTGTGCCAGGCACACATGTTATTCAATTCTTACAACTCTGACTCAGATAATTAATATATTATGAGATTTTCTAATTTTAAAATGGTGTTCTGGAAAAAATAACAAATTACACCTTAACCAAGTAGAATAGAGGAAACAAACATTAGAATGGAAATTAATAAAGCAGAGGATAAATAACAATAGAGAAAATCTGCAAAACCACAGTGATTCTTTTAAAAGATGAGTAAAATTGACAAATCTGTAGGTAGACTGTTGAAGAAACAAAGAGAAATGATTCAAATTATTAAATCAGGAAGGACAGAGAAGACATCTCCACTTACCTTACAGATGTAAAAAAGGTTTATAAGGAAATACTATAAACAATTGTATGTCAACAAATTACATAACTTCATTGAAAAGGACAAATTCCTAGAAAGACACACATTACCCAGACTGACTCAAGAAGAAGTAGAAAACCTAAATAGGCCTATAACAAGTGAAAAGATCAAATTGGTAATTTTAAAATTTTCCATAAAGAGAATTTCAAGCCCAGAAGGATTCACTAGCAATTTTTATCAAGCATCCAAAACATAATTAATAAAAAGTCCTTTACGAGCTCTTGAAAGAGGAGGAAATACTTTCCAATTTATTTACGAAATTAGTATTACCCTGATGTCAAAACCAAAGACATCACAAAGGAAAAATTCCCTACAGAACAATGACATCATTTACCAATATAAATGCACAAAAACTTTCAACACAAGACTAGCAAACCAAATCTAGCAACATTTTGAAAAAATTATGTGTTATGTGCAAGTGGGATTAACATCCAAATATCAATTAATATGAAAGAGTAAAGGACGGAAACCATAAGATTATTTTGACAAATGCAGAAAAGTCATTTAACAAAAATCAATAACATAACAATGATTTTTAGAAACACTCAACAAAACAGAAATAGAAATAGAGAAGTAGAAATAGAAATAGAAATACAATAGAAATGGAAGGGGGTCCTCAACCTGACAAAGGGAATGTATGAAAACCCACAGTTGGCATCTTACTGAACAGTGAAAGACTAAAACCTTTCCCCAAAGATTAAGAACAAGATAAGAATGTCTGTTCTCCTCCTTTTATTAAATGTATACTAGTGGTTTCAGTCAGGGCAATTAGGTAAGAGAAAGAAATAAAAAGCATCAAGATTGGAAAAGAAGTAAAATTCTGCTTTCAGATGACAAGACCTTCTATACAGAAATCTGAAGCAACCTCCTAAAACACTATTAGAACTAATAACCCAGTTTAGCAATGCAGCAGGATACAAGATCAATATATAAAAATCAACTGTATTTTTATACTGCAATGAATGTTCCAAAGTTGGAATTAAGAAAATTATTTCACTTACAGTAATATCAAAAAGAACAAATACTTAGGTGTATATTTAACAAAAGCAATGCAACATTTGTTTGACTTGTATGCTGCAAACTGCAAATTTTTATTGAAAGAAATTTAGTAAGATTTAAACAAATGGAAAGACATATCATATTTATTATTTGGAAGACCTAACATTGTTAAGATGCTAACACCCCCCCAAACCTAACCTCAAGTTTCAATGCAATCCTTATCAAAATGTTTTTGTTTTATTAAAGAATTTGAAGAAATTACTCTAAAATTTAGAAAATTTTAAATTTCTAAACTGTGGAAAATTTAGAGTCCTAGAATAGCCAAGACAGTCTTGTAAAAGAACAAAATTGGAAGTCTCCCTCTTCCTGGTTTCAAAAAGCTACTACATTGTTACAGTAACCAATGCTGTGTGGTGCTAGCATAAGGACAAGACACATAGGTCAATTAAATAGAAATGAGAGTCCAGAAATAAACTCTTATATTTATGGCTAGTCAATTTTTGACAAGGATGCCAAGCCATCAACTAATAGTCTTTTCAATAAATGTGCCTGAGACAACTAGATTTCCACCTGAAAAAGAATAAAGTTAGACCCCCTACTTCACACCATATACAAAATTAACTCAAAATAGATCAATGACCTAAAATATAAATTTAATCATAAAGCTCTTACAAGAAAACATAGCAATACATTTTTATTACTTAAGATTTGGCAATAGATTCTTAGACATGATACCAAAATCATGTGCAACAAATAAAAAGATAGACTTCATCAAAATTAAAAATTTTGTGCACCAAAGGACATCAACAAGAAAGTGAAAAAGTGATCTATAGAATGGAGAAAAATGCAAATCCTGTATCTGATATGGGACTTGTATCTACAGTATATGAAGAATTCCTACAACATATACTAAGAAAACAATCCAGCTTAAAAATCAGCAAGAGATTTTAACAGACTTTCTCCCAAGAAGAGCTACAGTGACTAACAGACACATTAAAAGATGCTCAACATCATTAACTACTAGGCAAATGTGAATTAAGACCACAGTAAGATACTATTTCACACCCACTGAAAAGACATTATTTAAAAATTGTCTTTGTGAAGAATTGAAGAAATTGGAACCCTCACACCTTACTGGTGGGAATGGAAAATGGTGAGCCACTTTGAAAAACAGTTTGGTAGTTCTTCGAAAGGGTAAATGTAGAGTTATCATATGATCCAGCAATTCCACTCTGAGGTATATACCCATGAGAATTGAAAATATACATCCATACAAAGATTTGAACACAAATGTTCATAACATTACTATTAATAGCCCAAATGTGGGAACAACCCAAATGCTTATCAGCTGATGAGTGGATGAACAAAATATGGTACAATCATAAGATAGAATATTTGACAACAAAAAGGAAATTAAGTTCCACTACAGTATGATGAACTTTAAAAATATTACACTAAACAAGAGAAATCAGGTGTATGGCTTGTATCTAGATGTCCCCTCAAAGCCTGACATGGTCGTAGGTGGAACTATGCGGAGGTGGCTGTATCTGAGGTGTGTGATGCTGGAATCAAGGATATGATGCTGGGATTGATTCATGGTGCTACGCTGGAATGAAGGCTACCCCACCCTGGGTGTGAGTGCTACCCACCCTAAGGGGTAGGACATAAGGGACAGAAAGAGGGTCGCTGCTGATCACTTGCTACTGCTTCTGCTGCTGCTTTGCTGCTTTGCTGCCCTCTGCCTGCCAAGAACTGTTTCTTTTCTATGATGTCCCTCTGTCATGCCACCCTGTCTTCGAGCCAGCCAACTATGACCTGAAACCTCTACAGACTCCTCCTGCAACTTTGGCTGTCAGGTATTTTGTCTCAGCAATGAGAAAAGTAACTAAGATGTCAGGCATAAAAGATTGCACACAGTATTATTCCACTTATATGAAATGTTCAGAATGAGAATATACCTGAGTCAAAAAGAAGGTTAGTGATTGCTTAGGGCTAGGGTGGGGCTAAGGGAGGAGTAGGAATTGACCGCTAATAGGTACAAGTTTTTATTAAGGGAGACAAAATTTGTCTAAAATTAGGCTGTGGCAGTGTTTGTACAACTCTGTGGACATGCTAAAAGGCATTGAATTGTATATTTATATGGGTGGAATATGTGGTATGTGACATGTATCAACAAAATTCTTTTGAAAAATTGAGTATACAGATGAAAAAAGGAACTATATCCTAACAAAAAGTTTCTTCATATTTTAGCATCCTCACAGATCACCTGCGGATTTTGTTAAAATACAGATATTGATGTGTAGGTCGATAGAGTTTCACCTTCTCCATTTCTAACAAGCTGCCAGATGAGGCTGATGCTGCTGCTCCTTATACCACAATCGAAAAAGCAGGGTCCCCAGGCAGTTTAACAGCTTTCCTCAGTTGTACACAGCTAGTGAATGGGGGAGGGCTAGACATCCACGTGGCAGCAGAATTCATAGCAGTGGTCAAGTGAAAGATGGATTAGGTTTGGCTTCTTCACAACTATTGTGAAAAACAGGGGTATTATACGTCATAACCTCAAAGTATCAAGAATTTACCACAGCCACCGAAACTATGAATGGGAACTTCAGTGGATTTGATGGTATCCATTCCATTGAGAAAAGGGTCACCTGTGTGTTTCAGTTCAATCAGACCACCTTTGGAATCCAAGGCTCTAATGTGGAAGCCACATTAAGAGGAACGCTAGAAACTGTAGTTTATCTAGAACAAGGTAACCTTCATGGTGAGGGCAATAGGAACCTTACCATAAACAGAATAGACAAAATGATTGGTGAGCTGTATACTCAGGAAGTAGAGTCTTGCCAGGCATGGTGGCTACTCTGAAGGCTGAGCCAGGAGGATCACTTGAGCCCAGAGTTTGGGCCAGTATGGCTAACATAGCAATACCTGTCTCAAAAGGAAAGATTCAGAAAAGTCAGAATATTTTAAATAAGGGCTATCCTATGAAGGAAGAGTTGGATGTTTTCTATGTGACCCAGAGGTCAGAACAAACACTGACAGGGTTTCATTCTGACAGATAAAAAAGTAATAAAATTCTAATGACCAATAATCCTATTTCATTCAGGTCTCAAAAACCAAACACAATTGGCTTAAGCCAAACAAGAAGATTGCTTGTTCATATAACATGAAAGTCTAGAGATAGGCTTCAGGCAATCCATCTTTCCATACTATTTTCCCTACTTTGGCTTCATAGTTCAGCATAGTCTCCTTCAGTGGGGACGAGATGGTTGCTAGCAGCACCAGGCCTGTAGCCTATCAGTTAACAAGGAGAATGAATGCATCCATTCCTAAAGGATCCATTAAAATTCTCAGGCCTGACTTTCATTGAACAGCTCGGATCACATGCCCGTTCTCAAACCAATCATTGTGGCCATAGTGTAAAACATGATGATTTCCCAGACCTACCACTAAAGTGGGGAGATAGGGTCAGCCTTGCCCAAACCACAAAGACTGAGACTAGAGAAGCGGTGTTACTCCAAGAAAAACAGTGCCTGAGTGCCCTTTCCAGAATAGGAGTTTGTCAATAAAGCCAATAGAATTCCACAAGCTCTCTACAAATTAAAGAGGCTCCCTGGGGAGGAGGAAGTGATGTCACCCATCACTGGAGGTATCAAAACAGAGAGTGAATGCCCACCATAAATTTTGTCCGGTATGGAATAGTGAATGGGGGTCAAATCATAAACTATCATCTCTCTTCTAAGGACAATGATTCTCTGCTCTCTTCACTCTTAAACTCAGGCACTTGCTTCTATCTCTGGATGACTTTCATCATAAAAGAAGCCTCCTAATCCACATCGTATAGAATTCTTCAGGACCTAACTAGAAACAGATTTATTCCCTCTTGCCTTCTTAAATCAGCTTGGTGGCCTAACTGTGCCCTCACTCTATGTTGCTGGCTTTGCTTTATGTCTTTGCTCTCATTAAACAGACACTCTCCCCAGATGTGCTGGAATGAGGCCTCAGCACAGTATTATCATTTCTCCTACATTACTTTCAGTAAATCACTCTGTATTCAAGTATTTCATTTTGGCATAAAGTAAGATCACTCAAGCTAACTAAAAAATGTGTGTTTTGTGTGCCCATGTGTGTGCCTGTGTGCACATATATGCACACACCTGTGTGTGTGCAGGTGCACATGCATGTGGAGAGAAGGATCAGGGTGACACTGAGATGATGTTGCAGTTCTTAGGAGTTTGGAAAAGGAGTCCTTCCCAGACCTCCTGGATCCTGGAACCCACTTGAGCTTCTACAGTCAAGATGGCCTTGGGACGTCACTGCTGGAGTTCATAGAGTCTCACCCCACACTCTGCGATTATTCACTAGGCTCACCGTTGGCCACACATTTGACTACTCACACTCACTACCAATCGCCTATTTTTCTGGAAGGGGAATCTCATCAGAACAGCTCCTGTTTTGCTCCAGACAACAAACAGCCATTGTCTAAATGTCTCTCATTTTTTCAAACATCCATGCCCAGAAGAGGAGGGTGATGCCAGGCACAGATTTGGCAGCCGAGAGCTGCCTTTGAGTAAGTCTGTGTCAAGCACCTTTGGAACATGGTGCTCGCATAGGCAGCACCCTGGATTAGTCAGGTGCATCCCAACCCTTGCACTTGTGTGTTGCCGAGAAGATCCACGTGCCCTGCCTCACATTGTCACAGTAACCAACCAACTGGAAGGGTGTACGGTGATCAGGCCATCATCAAAGCAGCATGGAATTGTTGTGTTTTCAAATGGCAGAGGCAGAGGAGGCTGGGGTGGGGGGCTGTTGTGTGTAAATCTGAAGATTGTGCTAGGAGACAGGTTAAGATTAAGAAGAAGGAAGAAATCCATCAAAGCACAGGTGTCTCGCATTGGTGGCCCATGGGAGAAGGAGGGTCATGTCTGTGTGTCCACACTTTTCCCAGGGAGAGGCTGGAATATGACAAGATACACATGACAGAAGGGCATATGAGCCCCCATATTTCCTTGCTCAGAAACTGACACCCCCCCTCCTCAAATGTTACAACCTTTTTCCTGTACGACTTTTAGGGGACTCGCTGGGGAAGGGACCATAGGTAGAGGATTTAGGTATAAGGAAAAGCCAGACCACAGAGCAGTTCAGCTCCCTTCTCCTTGCTGAGAATTAGACTAAAAACATCTGACAGCCTAAGCATCTGAGGGTTCACCTGCCCTAACCTACAGACATCTTTTCCATGAAAATATACAGCCAGAGGGGCTGAAGGAAATGCTAGGGAATGTACTGTTTCCAGGCAGTGCAACAGAATTAGACATAGTAATTAATGGACTCTTATAAAACAAATTCAAATTGATCAGTCAGTAAATTAGAGGATTGCCACCCAGACTAAAACCGATTTAAAGGAACATAAATTGAATCAATAATAAATGTGGAAGGAGACAGGAGTCAGGGGAAATATCTGCTATAGCATTACTGGAGTTTGTGTTATTTATTATAAGGGATTAATAGTAGTAAAAAAAAAATATCTCCCATGACAAAGCCTTTGAAAGAAACTACAATGCAAAACTTAGATCTCTAAGAAAGATCTTGTTTAAGAAACTTAATTGAAAATATTAAACGGAAGACAGCAATTTAATTAAACATAAAGATGGTGATAAATTGGTAAGTTGTACCCGGTCATGGGAAGAGAGATCTTGAACAAAGGGTTCTGGTGTGATCAGAGGCCTGGAAGATATAGACATTTTGGTAAAGTAGAAGAACATCAACTGAGAACTTGTTTATACCCCTCCTCCAGGGAGGGCTCCCTGTCTGGTACCAGTACCAGAGCAACCTTAAGTGGCCAAGGTGCCCTTTAAAAGAAGACCCAGCCCAGTGTTTCTCCTAGAACCTCAAGAGATCGCATTGATGTTGGAATATGCAGCGCATCAGAGGACTCCAGGTCTGTCTGCCTCTCACCCCACTCCAGAGAGAGAAAGCCCTTTCTCCGCCCACACATCTGTCCAGGCATCAACCCCATCCCTGCATGTGCAACTGTACAGGATACTCCATGTCTACAATACACAAAGATGGCTATCCTAGAATCATCCAGATTCTATACATAAACCCGGAGAAGGCATGTAATCCATTGCCAAGTGACTCAGAGTAATGCATGAGGAAATTCAGGATAGAGAGCTATAATATTGCTCAGTCCTGGAGCAGCTGATATCCAGCCCCTTGCTAGCTCCAAACAATGCTATCCAAGCATCTCCCTTCCATATTTCCTCATCCAAGAGAGATCAGGGAAGAAGGGGAGATGGACAGTGGTATCCTAACAATTGGGTGAGGAGGACGCAAGCAGATTTTAGGAAGGAACCACTAGCTAAAGAAAATCAGGTGGCTCCAACAGCCAGAGACGGAAAAGCCTCAGCAAGGAAAATGAGGGCTTTTCCTCAATACTGAAGAAGTCAGAAGGACTTCCTTGGATGTCCTGCCTTCCAGACGGGCTCAGTGTACCCTGCTCTGTACTCCCATAACACCTGATGCATATGCATTCCCTGAGCACTTAACCTATTGTCTTATGGTCCCCAGGTTACCAGACTGTCTCTCTCACTGGAGTGGATCCTATTCCTTGCAGCCTCCCTACTACCCAAAACAGAACCTGATATAGTGTAGTTGACTGAATGAATGACCAGCCAGGGGACTGGCTTCTTTGGAGGAGAGGTAGTCTGATCAGCTAGCCAAGGATGGCCCAATATCACCACACATGGTGGGATATAGGTAATGTTTGGGGATGACAGAGGCATGCAGCTGGACTTCAAAGATGTGCTCTTTATGAGCCAAGGGGCCAGGTTTGAGGGGAGCCCAGGGCCTGCACTGCTGCTTATGGGGAGAGAAAGGGTGCACATTCAAAAGGCAGCAGCTGACACAAATAGGAGATGAGTTAGCATATGTTGAATCTGAATGACAGGTATGTGAGGGCTCTTCACACTTCTTTCTAATTTTCTGTATGTTTGCATTTTCCATCATAAAATGTTTTATTAAAATAAATTTTTACACTTAAAAAAATACATCAATTTTAAATTATTTTCTCTCCTGGTCTTGTTCTTGTTCACCTTCTCTAACACAGTGGTTGTCAAACTGAGGTCCTTGGGTGTATTTTGTCAGCTTTCCATCACTATAAAAAAACGCCAGAGATAATTAACTTATAAAGAGAAAAGGCTTGTTTTAGCTTACAGGTTTGGTGCATCCAGTCCAAGACTGAGTGGCCCTGTTGCTTTGGGACTATGGTATGCCAGTATGTCACAGTGCAAGAATGTGCCAGAACAAAACTGTTCACTTCATGGACAGGAAACAAAAGAGAGGAAGAAGGGACCAGGGTCCAACTATCTCCAAGCTCCCAATGGCCTAAGGACTTTCAAACAGGCTCCACCTCTTAAAGATTCCATCCCATCCTGGACTGTATGGACCAATCCTTGAATGCACAGATCTTTGGAACATTTCACTTCCAAATTATAGCACCAGCCAGCAAGATGAGGATCACCTGGGAACATGTTCAAAATACAACTTTCCAAGCCTATCCTGACCAGTAAATCAGAAACTGGGGTGAGACCCAGTAAACTGCATAAGAGGCCCCCACGTGATGGTGATACACATACAAGTTTGAAAACTAGTGATTTAATGTATTTTCTTTATAATATGTGTTAAGACTTCCACAGATTGGTAATTTTCCAATTATTGAAAGCCCTCTCCCCACTGTCTTTGGGAGAATGTGTTCTCATCTGGCATCGACTTGGTCCTAGCCTGGCTCTGGGACTCAAAATCCCTCACAGACAATCTGTGGTGGTTGTGTGTAGTACTTGGTGGATCCAGCCTTTGACAGTCATGAGTACATGTTATGCCAGGCACAAATCAGAGCTCCTAACAGACATTACCTCATTTGATAATCCCAACAACCTAGAAGAAAGTTACCAAGATTACTTTTATTTTACAAATGAGGACACTGTTATAAGTGAAGTTTATTTGCCTTAAGTAACTCACCACGGACAGGAAACAAAAGAGAGGAAGAAGAAGGGACCAGGCTTCTTCACCTAGGGAGTAAATGGTGAAGCTGGGATTCTGGAGTATGAGCTCTCCCTACTGGACAGCACCACCTTACAGTCTTGTCCCTTGTCTGACTCTGATGGTACGACCCTGGACAGATTTCACATCCCAGACCAAGCCTGCACCTGGCTTGGACCTCTGTTCCCAACTGTTTGATTTGATCAGATATCCAGGCTTTGGAGCTGCTGCTATGTCTTATTCCTTATCTCCAAGGACACATCACCTTATCATTTAGGAAGCTTCCAGGGGCAAGGAACAAATGAACAGATCTAGACAACAAAGAAAATCTATCACTTCACCTAATGGACTTCCAGGAGGGGTAGCTATGTAATGGGGTAGTGCAAAGCTTCCAGTGCCATCAAGGATCCAGCTTCCTTTCCTCTTGCCTCATGGCTAGTCTTGGCATGTAGTTTTCTCCTCAGAGATCAGCTTCCCTTGTGGTCACAGGATGACAGCTGATGTTTGTGGCATTTCATCCACATAGAAAGAAGAGAGGATTATTTTTTTCCCACACATTGCCCAGCAGACCTCCCCCATAACTCATTGGCTGGGAACAGGTGACCTGTCCACCCAAATCAATTGCTGATAACAGGAAACTACACTGACTTGATCAGCTTAGCTTGGTCAAGACACTGAGGTGTGGATGATCCAAAAATATTAAGTCTTAGCCAACAAGGTAGAGGAAAGAATGACTGCTGCTTCAAGTCCTGCCCTGGAGCTCATGCCAGGATCTTCGGTAGAGGAGACACTATCCTGTTCTGCAGCTCCAAGAGGGAAAACTTTCTGTCAAGTAACTAAGGTTTCTGTAGCACTTGTTACTAAAGTCAGTCCTGACTGATACAGACCCAGAATCTCTGCTCCCCTGTAGCACAGACAGAGGACTGGACGATTTTACTGCAGAGAAATGGAATCAGATATGCTCTGGACTAGAAAAGCCCGGGGTTGACAATGAGTGGGCTGTGCATTGCTCTGAATGTCCCAGCTCCCTCATGATCCCAGCTGGGTCCCAGGAAGCCAAGTTTATACCCAGTCAGGAAACTGGAGAATCAGCTTCTGGAAAAACTACAGAAGAAAATTCCATAATTTGAATTTCCTCCTGAAAAGGTCAGGTCCCTCCCAGAAATTCCTATGCCAAGGATCCTAGTCATCAAATAATAAGCATCAATAACATGTGCTCTTAAATGTGACCCACTACCCAAAGATTGCCAGAAGGGCAAAAGCTGAGACCAAATCAAATAACCGCAAACAGACTAAAGGAGAAAAGAACTTAGAGGAATCAGAGAACCCAGGGGGAAGAAAATTTTAAAATAAATACTTAGAAAAGTGAAAATATTTCACATACAAAAATAGAATGTTATTTCGGGAAAGAGAAGAGGAAATTAGTTTTATGAAATTTATAAAAGTAATTAAAATTTTAAAAGTCAATAAAAGAGAAGATAAAATTAGTTGCCAAAAAGGTAGAAACTTATGAAAGATGAAAATTCAAAAGAACATGTAAAAACTAAAAAATAAAATAATTGCATCAGTTCTAGAATCCAACATCAGAAGATCCAGAAAAAACAGAGGAAGAGTTAGGGATGATTATCAAAGGAGTACAAAGACATTTCCTAGGACTGAGGGTGAAATTTTCCAGATGAAAAAAACCTCATCCAGGGCCCAGCACAATGAATGCATGGGGAAAAGAACCTATCCTCACCAAAGCACACATGATTATGAAATTTTAAAACATATGTCAATAGTTTCTAGAGAAAAACAAACAAAAGTCACAAGTAAATCATCAGAAACGAGAATGGTATCAGATCTTCCTAAACAGAAGCTTGTAACAGAAGACAATGGTCCAATGCCTTCCAAATGACAAGAAAAAGTGGTGTTCTAATGGGAATCCATAGTCAATTTATTAGTCAGGTGTTAAAAAAAGACATTCTCAAACAATAAAGGTCTTGAATTATATACCCTTTCTTGGGAAGCCTGAAGACATGTCACCAAACAAGGAAATGATCTAAGAAAGAGGAAGAGATGAGATCCAGGACACAGCTGAGTTCTGAGCAGATAATGAAGGGAGGTGATAGAGTGACAGTCACAGATATGCAGAAGCCTGGAGAGAAACCAGGAAAGGTGGAAGAATCCAAGGTGGATGCCCCAAGAAAACATGGAAGTGATAGACTACCTGCCATCTTTGGAAAGAAAAGCTGGGAAGCTAAGTGATAGAGACATAAAAAAAAAAAAAAAAGAGAGAGAGAGGAAATATAATCGTATAAAACAGGTTGCTTAGTTGTCAATTATATTTGTAATCTTACTATTTTTTTTTTTGTGGGTACTGGGGGTTGACCCCAGGACCTCACACTCCAGCAGGCACCCGTGCCGCTGAGCGATATCACCGGCCCTTTTTTCATATGTGGATACCGGGAGTCGAACTCGGGCCCTCGCGCTTGCCAGGCAGGCACTTACACCGCTGAGCCATCTCACCGACGCCTGTAGTCTTACTATTGTAAGCACAGAATATTTAATCAAATCTTGTGAGATAAATAAACTGAAGGAACGGAAGAATAGGTGTATCTGTGTGTTTGTATATGTGTATGTGTTTGTATAAAAGGGCTAAATCCTAATCTTGAAATAAAAAATTCAACAGATATTATCTAAAATTGGGAAATTAAGAAACAGGAACAGTTGTGTAGTTGAGACAGAGGTAAACAGAAGAAGCCAGTGGTGGGACTCTCCAGGGAGTGGTACCTTGGATAGGAGGTAGTGAAGCAGGGAACGACTCTTGCTCATTACAAGCCAAGGCCAAACGGTGCTCTTTGAATTGTGAAACGATGCTCGTGTTATTTCTGTAAAAATATTGTTTGAAGACAGAAATGATCACCACTTGTTCCAAGAGATTTTGCCAAAGTCTGGGCTTCTCGCAGTGAGCCGGTGGACCCAGGGCAAGAGCGGATGTGTTTTCATTGGGAACAACACATGGTCTCACCCCAGTTGAGGCAGAACTCTTCACTTTGAACAGATGAAGCTTTTAAAACTCCCAGGGTGAGACCAGCCAGCTATTTTCCCGGTTGGCCTCAAACCTGGAGCTTGACCTCCTGTGTCCCTGAGGCAACACCAGCAGACCCTTGCTCAGAGTCTGAGGGGTCATGAGCACAATTCTAGGATCTGGAAACAGCCCTGGGCCTTGGAACAGCCCGAGAAGGACCTGGACTACAGAATGTCTGCCCCAACAAGATGTGAAGCCAGGTGGGGACTGAAGCATGAGTTCCCACCTTCCCATGCAGCCCCAAACCCCATCACATACCCTTGAGTAATCTTCCTGGCATTGTCCCTGCTCCTTGCCAACCATCCCCTCACTCAGAATCACAGGGAAGCCAGGGAAGTGGACAGGAGTAGAATTCAAGTGGAGAAGACCTTGTGTTCAAATCCATATCCGAGCCTAATGAGGTGTCTAATCACAGGTTATTCATTATTCGCTGCCATCAACTGATCACTACCATATTCCAGTAATGGCAGGTGCATTCTGAATATCTTAGTTTTCTTAATCAAGACGTTAAGTGGCTCCACCTTAACAATACACGTAATAACTGCCAATGCAGCTCTGTTGGCCCCAAAATCTGGATTCTTTCCATTATTCTGAACGATCTCTATAACTGTAGAGTCATCTTATTCCCAGGGAGGTTCAGAGTTACATGGGAAGATATTTATGATCAAATACTCCACTACACAAATGTTTATTTGTCAACTCAAGAAGTATTTATGCAAAACCTGTGATAGGTACAGTTCCTGTCCTCAAAGATGGCAAATCCAGTGTGGAGTAAGACACCAAAACAAATTATCCCCACTCTCCGCTAAGTATCTCTGACCTTCCACCCTCATTTGGTTATTTCGGAGGGTCCTCAGGTGTCTCTCACGTAACATGTCCCACGACTGGTCATATAAGAGCAATCATTTGCCTCCTCTTCCATCCTTTATTTGCAAGTGTATCTGTTTGACTATTTCCAAGCACCCCTAATTCCAAGTACCGCCACCCTTGCCATGTGCCACCTCTAGCACTTCAGCAATGACTAGTGCTCTAGAGTCCTGAAGCCACCAAAGTGGAGCTATAGCTTCTGGCATCCAGGAAATGGAGCCACGCTGTAGTCAGTGCCTAAAGAAAGTTCCTCTGTTCTTCCCTCTCCTTCTATGGGTAGCTCTGTCACCTAGTGCCAAGGCAAGGTTGCTCCTGCATCTAAAGTGAACAAGGTCTCCTCTGAAAAATCTCTTGGGTCTTATATGTGTCCACAGAGCACCAAGCTGGGGGCATATCTGAGTGACAACACCATGAAGACAGAGGTTTTGTCCCTGAGCCTCCCACCTGACTCCCTCTTCCTAGAAAGCCTCTCAATCCCTCATGAAATATTCTCCCCAAAGCCACTATTCTCCAGATGCACATTGACACAGCTAAGTGCCCGTGATAAGCCAACTGCCAACACGTACAGACCCATTCACACTCAGGGGCTACCCCTGCCCCATCCGGACTCAACCCTCCATGGCCAAGGTCCAGCAGTCTTAAAACATCATTTGCACGTAAAAGGTGATAGAAAGGAGTGTGCCTCCCCTGCACCCTCTCTTGCCACATCTCAGGAGATGCCTTGAAATGTTAAAGGATAGAAATATTTAATTGACAGCTATGTAATAGGACATAAAAACATGGTAATCTGAGAACAATATGGGATGCATGTGCCAGAACTCTGTGCTGTAATGGGCTAAAAAGACATACACTTTTCAACAAGGTAGACACTGCAAACCAGGGAAAGTATAAGGGTAATTCGCAGCCTGGAGAGGCCACAGTGACAGGGCCCTCCATGACCAATTCTGTCACACTGAGCCTATAAATTTCCAGTCTTCTTGCTCATTCGCTAGATGACCTACCAAGGTAATAAAACTCTCCCCACTTCTGTAGCCCATTCCCTTGGGACTCTGGTCTCCGCCAGGCAAAGCTTTATTGTTGTTGGAAATCCCTGACTAATCGGACAAATTAATCTCTGATAAAAGATTAATGCAAGGATGGCAAATGGATTTCATTTCTCCTGCCAACTGTGATTGATTGGTGGGGGCTACCTAGAGCACTCATTTGTGAAGGACTCTGGCCAGAGCTCAGCTCAGCAAGCAAGAGTGCCAGGAGTGATTTGCAGTGTCTGAGCCCTGAGCCTTCCAGGGACAATGGCATTGTGGGTGCTGCTTTTAGGCCATTTTAGGATGAGTGGCTGCCCTGGGTTAACCTCTGTCCTGCCCTAGGTACCTATTTATATTTGACATAGCCCTTGAGGGGAAGGAAGTCTTATCCCAGTCAGCAAAGGACCTTGAACCCTTGAGGATACATGTAGAGCAGGTGGACCTAACAGCCTCTTGATGACAGAAAACTAATACACAGACATAGAAGTGAATGTTTAGAATGGCACCCACCAAGGGATGACGCCAAGGGGAGAGTTAAGCAGGTTTGGGACGAGGGTGAGGCAGGAGAATAGGCCAGCCCTTAAAAGAAGCCATTCTCAGGGTCCCACAGTTGCCTCCTCACCCTGTCCCATCCCTGGAACTAATAGTCCACTGCCAAAACTCCCCTTCCCCTCTTAGACTCTCACAGCTGGAGAGCCTCCAAGCACAAACTCACTGTTCTACAGAAGGGGAAACTGTACAGGTAAAATGGCTTCCCCTAACTAATTAAACCATTTAATTGAAGATCTGAGATGATAGTTTGATTTCAGGCCTATATATCTACAAAGAATCTTAGACATCAAACAGGCCTATATATCCCCCACCCAAAAGCTACTCAGCAGCTTGTTTAGGGCCTCCTAGTACATTATCAAGCTTTTTATGATGTGATAAAAAGAGATGGACTGGAAAAGTTAGAGAGATTCCAGTCAAGGTGCTAAAATTTCTACCACTTAGTCCTCTTCTTTCTACCCCTAGCCCCTATTCCCCTCACTGTGCCACTATACACTGAACTCCTTCAAGATTCCCATCTGTGAAATAGAGGGTTAAGTGCTGGTGGTTTCTGGTTTTTCCAGCTCAAATATTCTTGGTTTTGTAACCAATTATTTGGATTTTAAACCAAAGAATTTACTTAGTACACAGTAAGTTACGTAAGGACGTGAATCAGAAGATTTCATATCAAATCAAAATTATAATCAAAGAACCAAAGAAATTCACATTTCTCCCCACTTGGATCCTGAGCATGTCCGACCAAAACCATCTAGGGCAGTGACAGGTGTGTCTAGCATAAGCTACCATTGCATTCAGGCCAAGGTATAGGCAAGACACTTTGGATTCCTGGAATAAAGATCGAAGTTTTGTGGATACTCACAAGGTAGAGAAAGGAGGTCAACTTGGAACATAGCCCGGGCTGTACTGAGGCCCTGCATAGCTAGAGTAAGAGTGAATCCAGAATGTTAGAGGAGTCTCAGCCTCTTGCAGGTGGTTGTTTGTTTGTTTGCTTGCTTGCTTTTTCAGGGCTGCAGATTGGCTTCCTGATGCATTCTATATAAGAGACCCTGAAAAGGAAGACAAACCTTAGTGATGCTGTATGGGACCCATGATTTTTGGAAACTGGGTACAAGACATAGGATGTTAGAGGAGAAATAGCTAATTCTGCTCTGCTCCTGGAGAGCTGGAAGAATCTGAGCTGCCTCCCTCCAAAAAGAGCTCAGAAACCCCTGCCAAGCCCTACCTCTCCAGCAAGCCATGGCCCTTCCATTCTGGGATCCACGCACTATTTGCAGATGCTTCCAGCCCTTGAACAAGTCCCAACTTGCCCAGTTAGTCCAAATAAAGCACTTGGGGGCCATTAAGGCAGGTTGGCTTACAGGAGAGGGGCACTGCCCAGTGTCTGGGGGCAAACTCTCTCTGTAAATAGGCATGATCTGGCCCTGGCTCCAAAAGAGAGAGACTGCTAGTAACATCTCCCCATGATAGAGCTGGAGTTGGAACCATTCCTAATCCTAATTACTTTGTATTCCACTAAGATGGATTTCTTAGGTGGTTTTACATCATCTTCTCTATTTTTCCTTCTTTATGTAACTGTTTCTGTTTACCTTCTTTGCTTCTGTCTCTTTTTCTACTTTCATTCTCGCTCTACAAGAGTACACATCATCTGAGTGTCAGGTGTAGCGTTGGGTGCTAGGGGCAAAGACATGAATGAGAACAAACCCCCCTCACGGACTGGAAATCAGTCTCATAAACTTGCATACACAGAAGTACAAGGCAGTAGGTAAGTTCAGGAGAAGGGGCGCCAAGCCTGCCATACAGAACATGTCATTTGAGCTGCAATTTGAAAGAGAAATAGATGTTGTTTAGGTGGAAATCAGGGAAAGACACTTCATACTAAATACTCTTGGAGGTAAAATCACCCAAGCCTGAAAGAATATGCTGTGTATGGGGAGATTTAGGAAGTGGGTTGCTCCCAGAGTCCCTTATAGGGTACATACAAGTGAGGAAGCTGGATAGGTAAGTGGAGATCATGGAGAAGCAAGTGTGCTAAAATAGGCTTAATCCAAAAGACACTGGGAAAGTGCAGTTTGAGCAGAGCAGCCTAGCCAGATTTACCTGAGAGAGACTTCTGTAACCAAGAAGGTTGTGGCAGGCCAGTGGTCTTGTTGCAAAAGCTAAAAATAAAAGGCTAAATTGGGAGGATATCACATCTTTTAAAAGCTAGAGCTGTGGAAGCAATAAGATTTACATTAACTAAAATTCCAGAGATGGAAAAGCATTACCTAAGTTAGTTGATGAATTTTGGCTCTTTTCTCCCTTGGGAATTTGCCATTTCGGGACACAGGCTGGTGGTCACGATCTCCAAAGATTAGAAATTAGGGGAGCCCTGAAGACAAATTTGGCCCTTCTCTAGGGCCATCAGGGAGGCTGAGCACCAGGACAGAACAAAGGAAATCTCCTCCTTCATCACAGGGAAGAGGCCTATGGCATACACACACCAGTAGTTCTTAGGCTACTTGCCAGACTATGAACCATGCCCAGTAAGAAGATGAAGATCTAAAGCAAAAATATCAGTGGTAGTAATAACTGGATTAACCTGGCTAACTAAAAAGTGTCTTTCCCAGAATCCTCTTCCCTATTTGGTACCACCCTATTGAGGATGACCACAAGATAAATTCAAATGCAATTTGGAAAGTGGATTGAGGCCCAAGTTACTCTGTTGATGTATAGTAACTTCGGGCCTTCCACCAGACACCAGTGCAATAGCCTTCTGTAGATTTCCACTCCAGCTCCTGCAACTTCATTAGGTCTAATCCCTATAATGAATTCTTTATTCTATATAAGTCATAGTGGTTCTGCTTCTCTGATCAGATCCTAGCTGATACACCAGATGTCAGCAAGCTTTTTGTGTAAATATTTTGCCAAGAGGCAAAACAGAGAATATTACAAAGGTATTTAAATAACAAAAGAGAAAACAAATTCCCACTAATGTTTTTACTAAATTCAAAATATAATTAAAATAAAATACAATTATTTTGTAATACAGATCTACTTATGAGAAAAACAGAACTGAGGGGCCAGAATAACATTTTGTTTAATAGAAATTCGAAGTTTTTATTTCCTACTATCAAATAGATAACAAATGTTCATCAGAAAGAAAGAAAAAGCAAAAAAGAAATAAGAAAAAAGGAAAAGAAACAGTCTTAGTTGTGAGCCATACAAAAATGGGCAGTGGACCTGATTTTTCACCTGCAGAGAGAACAAATTCCCACAAATGTTTTTACTAAATTCAAAATATAATTAAAATAGAATACAATTTTTTTTACTTATTTTTACAATTGTTTTTCTACTTATTTTATTTATTTTACAATTGTTTTTCTACTTATGAGAAAAACAGAATTGAGGGGCCAGGATAACATTTTGTTTAATACAAATTCAAAGTTTTTATTTCCTACTATCAAATAGATGACAAATGTCTGCTGCTCCTGTGATATACCCTCCAAAAAAGTGGGAGGACTTCCAGGGCTGAGGAGATTGAGAGCTATCTGGCTCTTTGTCAAAACCTCTGGAAGATTTTGCCCAAGGGAGAAGGACAAACTAAAGATGGCCGAGTCTTACCAAAACTGCCACCCATCCCCATCCCAGATCAATCTCTGGTTGGACTGAGCTGATAGTCTTTTTATCCTATCTACTGAACAAAAGAAGGAATTCTTGCTGATTGAAGATATTTCCTGAAGCTTCTATAGTCCTGTTTATTCACAATGACCAATATGTAATTTAAAAATTACTAGATATGCAGAATCAGGAAATTGTGATTGACAATAAAGAATAAAAACAAATAGAAATAATTTGGAAGAATTCAAAATAGCTATGGTCGATATAGTAAGACAGTGGACACAGCTGAGGAGAGGACTAGAAAACCCAAAAGTAAATCAGTAGAAAACATCCAAAAGAAAGCATAGAGGAATTTATCAGAAAGATTATTCTGACTGCAGAGTACAAAATGGATTGCAGGAGATGAAAGTTAAAGTCAAAATACCTTGACAGATTGGTAAGGATGGCTTCTTCAAGTCATCTAAGGGCAGCCAGGAGAGGCACAAACAGCACCCAAAGCATATTCTCCGTCTATCTAAGGAAAAGACTGCATTGCAGTATTTACTCAGCTGAAAGCACATGAAGTCAGAAGTCCCTGTGAAAAGCATTCCCATTGTAGAATCACACCAGGGCCCTTCATTTCCCTCCAACATCATTATTTCTAGCTTGAAGGAAAAGAGGAGGAGGAAATACTAAGATTCCCGAAACTGGCTCTTCCTTGGGCAGGAGGGAGAGACTCCAAGCCCCAACTCTGCGTGTTGAAGGACTCATTTATGACATGCAATGCATACTGCTTTGGCTTCCACCTGGACACAGGGAGTTAAACACACGTATTTCTCCAAACCCCAATAAAATGCCAAAAAGAGAGAGAGAGATAAAAGCAGAATTACCCTACAGAGACAAAAATAATGGTGGGAGAGGATAGCAGAAGACATAGCAAAATGTAACCTAGAAAGCAGATGGACAAGAGACAGGCACGTTGGCAAAATTGCCAAAACAGAGCAATGCTCTACTGGGTGATGGGAGGCCAGGAAGGAAGCTGACTTCTGCTGTGAAACCTGGACACATAAGGGTGGGAGGCTCTGAAGGCTGGGGGGAGGGGGAGGCTAAAGCAGGAGTGGTTGAAGATCAGCCTAAGAGACAGGGAAACTCCCACACCCCTCTCATCTACACATGCCAGCAACTGTACATGGGCTACTGGTTTGATCTGCCTGGGGGTGTCACTGTACTTTCCAAGATATTAATGGGAGATGCCTGTGTGATAGCGAGATGACTGAAAAGTAAATCTTATCTCATGGTTGGTGTCTTAGTGACTTTCCCATTGCTGAGACAAATACCTAACTACCAAAACTTAAAGGAAGAGGGGCTTATTTTGCCATGGTTTTTAGACGATTCAACCCAGAGTCTGCTGGCTCCAAGGTAGGAAGAGCACGATGGAAGGTCCTGGGCAGGGGAAAGCTGTTCACATCATGGCAACCAGAGAGAGAAGAGAGGAGCCACTGAAGGAGATATACTCTTCCAGGCCACACCTCCAGTGACCTACCCCCTAGCCAGACCCACCTCCTCACAGCACAATCAACTCCGAACTCCTCAGTGGATTAATCCCCCCATGATCCAACCACCTTCCAAAAGCCCTCCCCCTGAACACGTGAGACTTTAGGGGGACATTCTAGATCTAAATAATAACAGTTGGAATCCAACAGATAATAACTAGAAACCTAAGAATTAAACACGAGCAGTATACAAATGGTGGAAACCGCCAAGATTGTTGAACATGTTAACCTCTGGAAGTGTGAATTGTGACTGAAGAGAGATGAGACAGGAGCCCGCTGTTTTTCATTACAAGCTTTATGGAAGTCTTTTTAAACTACGTCCATGTATTACTTTAAAAAAACTAAAAATTGAACTTCTGGCTGCTGTGTGGAGAATTGGTTGGGGGAGAGCAAGAATGGTGCCAGGAAGTGGTCTTGGGAAGAGATGGTGATAGGAATGGTAGTGGTGAGAAGTGGATGCATTTGCACTTTGGGGGACAGAGTCAACATGACTTCTTCAAGGATTGAATATAGGCAGTGAAACAATGGAAGGAATCAAATATAATTTCTAGGCATTTGGGTGAAACAATTTGGTAGAGGCAGGAAGGTAGGATAAGGCAAGCAAGCCACAAAAGGTATGAAATATAAGGATGCTATTGCTCTTGGCATCCTTCAGGTGCAGGGTGGGCACTGAAGGTGGAGGCTTTTATCCCGCCTTGACTTAGTGGGTTCCAGTGCCATTTGTTGAGATGGCAAAAATTAGTAACAAAAGCACAAGGATCACAGAAATGACTAACAGCTCATGATCAAATCATTTATTAGTGATCCACATGAAGTCATCAGCTTTAGAGATCGCCATCTTGTGGGAGGGTCAAGGCTGGAGATAGACACTCAGAGGCCTCAAGTGTAGAGATGATGCTTACAGTACTGGGTGAGATTGGATAACACAGAGTGATTATGAAGATACAGGAGGAGCCAGATCAGAGGCATTCCAGCATCCAACAAGGAGGACAAAGGAGGAAAATCCAGTGAAGTAAGGGAGCAACCAGAAGAGACTGCTCATCCAGAAGCCAAGACAAAAGCTTTTGAAGGGGACACTGTCCTGAATCCTTCATCTTCACTGCTTATTAAAATATACATGAGGAGCAGCCCAATGATCTGGGGCTGTGTCCTGCCAAGCCTAGGCCTTGTGCATCCACCTGGAACTTGGATAACCCACCCACTTCTCCACCTACAGCAGTGCCTCCCTGCCAATCCTGCCCCCAGCTTCTGCGCTACCTCCTACCTCCAGAGTACACAGCTCTCCCCTCCCCCAGGACCTCACAGTCCAGCCCAGCAACTCCTGCTTTCACCATGCTGCTTTTTACAGATTGGGCTTTGGTCATCCATTCAACGACTTTATCTTAAGCGTCTAATGTGCAGAGTGGTGCCAGACACAGTGGAAACAGAGGTGCTTGAGACAGATGTGGTTTTCTAGAGGGGCCTACATTCCCTTGGGACACTCCATGCTGTAGGCTTATTCAGATAGATATGCCACCTGCCCAAGTCTGATTTCCAGTCCCCACCCATGGCCAGAGTCCCAGGCAAGCCCACAGAACCTGGAAGTAGAGAGAAATGAGAGCCCTAACATTTCCTCTCCCTCAGGGTGCAGCCTCATTGGTGCAGAGTACCATCTGCTTAGGTGAAAGGCACACCCAGGATGGTCAAAGAAGAGCAAGCTGGTGATGTGCCCACCCAGCCCTAAACCCAGTACAGTGCCTGGCACCTAGTGGTGCCTGAAATGATGGACATATAAAGGAAGAACTCACCTGATGTTAAAATACAGATGATCTTCGGCAGCAGCAAAACAGACATAAGGTATGTGCTTTGTGGGAGACACATGGAGGTGGCCTGAGGAAGGGGAGATCCATGTCAGCCTACCCAGGGACAAGGTGGCTGAGGGCAGCCCACAGAGCTGTCCCCCTTAGACTCACTCAGCCCAGGTGGATACTGTGTACCTGCTGTCCCCTCCAGCTGCACCCCGACCCTTGCCCAGGCTCCACCCTAGAACTAGCCCAGGACTCCATTCGGCACAGCAGTTTGGAGCTACCTCTCAACAAGCCCAGACTGATGGACAGCAGCTGAAAACTAGTAAGAGTCTAAATTCTTGGTGGGTCATTTCTGGCCTTCCATCCCCATCTCTATGGAACTTGGCCCTGCAGTGAGGATGGGGAGGGCAGCTCCCCTGTGCACTCAGCAGCAGTGTGGCTTTTTTTCAAATCCCATCCCCCTTCACTTGGAAGCCAGAGAAGCTAGCAGATGAAAGGTGCCCATTTGCTGTTCTCTAGCTCAGCAGACAGCTGCTTGGTGCTTACCTCTGCCAGTCCTGTGCGGACTCTTACATTTGCTATCTCCCCAAGGCCCAGAGCTGGTTTCCACTGCAGTCAGAGCTGCTTTGGGCACTTCTGGGCATGGTCACACAGACACCACACAGATTGCTTGTTTTAAAACAAATCCTGCTCAGAACTACCAAGCAAAGGCAACTGGAAAATGGACCATCCATGCTGCCCCATGGGTGTCCATCATTCCAGCACACGGTGTGTGGGACAGCAAGCCTGTGCAGGTGGTGTCTTTTGTCTGGGCGACCTGCACAATCACACTGCACACACTGACGCACTGCCTGAATGTGGGGACATGTGTGCATTCAGGAACAGCCCACATCTGCTCCTCGGTGCTGCCTGCTAGCCCACTGGACTGCTCCTGGCCCCATCAGCTTCATCCCTGTTGATTTCCCCAAATAGTTTAATAGTTTGTTGTAGGTAGCTCTTACATCATTTTGTGAAGCTGACTAGGAAATGAAAAGAAAATCAAAGTGATGATATTGATAATAAGACTATGTCTCAAAAGCTCAACACAGAAGACATGAAAGTAGGAGCCTATAGCCTCTACAGGTATTAGAGCAAATCAGTAACCTCAAGTTAAGCCTCATTAGACTTAGGATCATCTGCAGTGTGTGTGTGTGTGTGTGTGTGTGTGTCTAGAAAATAACATAATAAAGAACATAAGTGGTAACAAATACGCTTTCAAAGACTATGCCTAATAGGAATGTCATGCTATGTTTAGCCCCCTAGAACACTCCTCTCTTGGTCCTCTTCTCCAATGTGAGAATCTGTTCTTGAGCCTGTATCCCTCCCACCTACGTGTATATTTTCAGAAAGGTACACGTTCAAAACTATATGCTTTGGAGGGTAACGTATGTCTTGCCCTCTGAAACACCTCTGCAAGTTTCAGCCTGCAGTGTTAAGACCAAACCTTTGATCGCCTAAATTTATCTTTTTAAAAAAAGTTCTTCTTATGTTAATCCTGGGTCCTCCTTCTGCACATACCTCCGGCGTGCTCACTTCACTATCTGGAGGCATCTGTAGAAATTCCCCTTTCTTACAGAGGAGCCCTTGAAACTTTGAAGAAGTGCTGTGTTCATACAGCCTCTCTTTTCAAAGTGAAAGACTTCCCACTCTCTCTCCATTGTGGCCTCTGTCTAGACGTCCCCCAAGCCTCATGCAGTCATAGGTGGGGCTTTTTCAGAGATGGCTGGATCTAGAGTGTGTGATGCCTGAATTGATTCATGGTGCAGTGCTAGGATCAAGGGCACTAGGATTAAGGGTGTGAGTGCTACCTTCCCTAAGTACCCTGAATAAGATATAAGGGATAGAAAGAGCTGTGGTTGTCTCTTGCTTGCTTTGCTACCTTCTGCCTGCAATGAACTGTTTCTTCTCTGCAATGCCCATCTGCCGAGCCACCCTGCCTTGGAGCCAGCCGACTATGGACTGAAACCTCTACAAACTGAGGCAAATAAACCTTCCCTCCATTAATTTTGGGCATCTGGCATTTTGTCTCAGCAATGAGAAGAGTAACTAAGACATTCTCTAATTCCTCAGGGGAAGATGATACGCAGACCAGCCTATCCCTCATCCTCGGACAGGTTCTATTTAATATCAAAGGCTCTTGAACCTGGGCTTGTGTTTCAGCAATGTATACTGAAGAACATAACAATATTCCTAGCTTTTATTTCCGTAATCTGACTTTCAGAAATCCAACCTAAGAAAATGATCACACATGTGCCCGAGTTTCACCCTTACAACTCTTCTCTGAATTATTAGCCATTATAGTAGAAGAATATGCAACAATACAAAAGTGAGCAAATAAAGTAAGTCACTTGCACATAATCATAGAAAATTATACAACTATAAAAATATTATTTTTGAGGAGTAAAAAAATCATAGTTGATACTCAATATTAGAGACATATATGCCCTCGTGTACACACACATGCATCTGTGCCCACATGTGTACACAGACACACACATATAAAACAGGAAAGAAATACCCTTATATGTTACTAGAGGTAATATATGATATATAGCACTGGTATTATGAATAATAATTCTTTTATATTTTGTCAGCACTTCTCAAATATCCTACAATGATCCTATATTGCTTCTAATTTACAAAAAGAAAAATAATTGCTTAAAAACATGGTGCCTGAAACTGGACCCTGGGTGCCCCACACAGTCTGGTCAGCATAGGGTGCTGGTCATGTCTTGAAGCCTGACAGGCACTGTGGAGTCCTATTTATTCACTCTCAAACAATACCCCTGGGATGTTTGCAGGATCTGCCCTTAACCCAGCCCTCCCTGCTGGTGATACCATGTGGATAAAGGGTTTTTTGTTTTTCTTTTTTTTTTTTCTGAAATGTGAGGCTTGTCCCAGACAGGGAATGCACAAACAGCAGAAGATGAAGGCAGTAATTCAAGGATAAGTTATGCTTGGAGAGTGAATAAATTCATGCCCATAGCAACAGGTGCATTCCAAATATTCCCCTTGGCACCAGATTTTCCCAGGCCAGTTTTGTATATTAAGGGTGGCCAGGTGGACAAATTTCACTGATAGATGGTATCTCCTGAGTCTGTAAAAGAGTACATCCAGGTGATTGCCTTACTAGAGATGGAAAGTAGTGTGTGGAGAGCAAGGGCGGGACACTGTGAGATGATGAGAAGGACTTACAAGCTATGAGTTACTCAGCCTCTCAGAGCCTCGGCGGCGTCTGCCGGTGTGAGATGGAAATATGAGTAGGACGACATCCCTAGGTTGCTGTGAGGAGTCCCTGAGTTAAGACACATAAGTCTGTAGAACAGTGACTCCCGACTGTCAGTGATCACTGTTACGTGTAGTGGACCAGGCAGGAGACAGCTGCCTGCCCCTGCCTGGAGTACTCAGGCCATCAAGTCTGCCACCCTCTTTGTTTCTCTGTCCTCTAATAAATCTCCCATGTTTAGATGAGCTGCAGAAGTAGACAGGAACACAAATTGACCTTTGTGCTTTTCTCTGGGGGTGGTCCACAACCCCTCCTTTCCCTCTAGGACTCCCCAGGACTTCACTACATGCCTCTGCTGTGCACTGCCTCTGCCCATTGCAGCCAGCACATGTGGCATAGCCATCACCTGCCAGCATCCACATCTGTCTGTTCGTATACATCAGATGGGCCACATGTTCTTCTGTGCGCTGAGTGTCTGCTTCTTGGAAGAAAGAAAGGTCTCTGCTGTGTCCGGGGCAGCCCCTCCTCTCTGCAGACTCGTCTCTTAGTAATGATGAGTGTCGCCACCTCTGGAGGAGCCAGAGCAAAGTATGATGCAGTCTTCCCATGCAGGGCTCTTTCCACAAGATTTGACTTCTAGGGGGAGCATTGGGTTTAAAAGGAAATGGGATTTCCCTTCAATATTCCTGTTGGTTGACAGGTCTGTGATTGGAATCAGGGCATGAAAAATCATGCCCCGGTGCTTTTTTCCATTAGTGGCTTTTGACTTTGCAGGGACACCTGGTGCACAGAGCGCCCAGCGCTCCCCACCTCTCACCACCCCTACAGCTCAGGCAGGTCCTGGCAGGCTGACCTGAAGCTCTTTGACCTATCAGAGCCTGTGCTATCTGGCCAGGAGCTTGGGCACCCCATCTTAGCAAGAACCTGCCCCAGAGTCCCTCTTCACGTCATTGTCCTGCACACCACTGCTCTCATCCAGCCTTCTACTTCTCAGTGGGGTGAAACCCCTGATGTGCACATGCACACACAAGTGCTCACACACATGCACACACACCCACACAGCACCTACTTGGTTCTCTGCCTATGACGAGACTTGTGAAGCACCAATTTGTTATGTATTATGAAAAAGAAAAAATTAGTTATTGTCTAGGCTGCAGGGTGCCAGAACCAGTGGGGTAACAGTGAAAAACTAGAATGAACCCTCAAAAGGAGAGTGAAGTATGACCACACTCAGGAAGTCCAGAAGAAGTTTCCATGAAAAATAGTGTTGTAGAAGCACCAGTTATGTCAGAGCTGGTTTGCAAGTCTATCTCTTGTCCCAGCTGGAGTAATGGAGTCCACATTCATCTATTCTCTACCATTTTATATAAAGAATCTGTCTAAGGAATAACAAAAAAAGTTTCTTAATTAAGAATTATGTTCAGCAACAGAATCTGAAAAGTAAATGACTTAAAGACAGTGAATTTTTAAATTTTTATATTCATCATTTTACTTACAGAAGAAATCTAGAAATAATTTATTCAAGGCTTTTTGGACACCTCCACAAAGCCATTAGGGACCTAGTCTCCTTCTGGCTGTCAGCCTTGCTGACCTCCATCCAGGTAGGACCCTGTTCATCATGTCTACAGGATGACTCTGGAACTCCAGCCATCCTAAGCAGTTTCAGGAAGGAAAAAGGAAGAGGGGAAAGGATAACGTGTGCATGTGCTATGAATCCACTGTTTAAAATGAGTTTTCCCAGAATCCCACCCCAACAATTTTCTTGAACATATTTTTGTCCAAGACTGTGCCACATTACCATCTTACTTGCAAGGGAAGCTCAGAAACATTTTTTTTTCCCTAGACATATTGCTGCCCCGGAAAAATGGGTTTCTGTTAGTAAGGAAAAGAAGAGAAAGTATATGGAGTCGGTGGCTGGCTGTCTCTGCTAGGCATCTGTGTCACAGCTCTTGCCTCAATCAGTAAATTGAATGATGTGGGAAACAGAGGAAAGAGGAGGGGGAACAAAGAAGAGTAGGGAGAGATTAACACTGGAATAGCTCCAGTGAAAGTGTGTGTGCACAAGCACATTGTGGTGACCAACAGTCATAGTTTTCCTAGGACATAGGACTTTCAGTGATAAAACTCACAGCTCCAGGCAAACAGGGACAGCTCTAAACGTGCATATGTGGATGTAAAGGGGGTGTCATTAGACTAGATATCCTCGACCAGTGCTTTGCAAGATGTTGTCCAGGAAACCCAGAAGGTCCCCAAGGCACTTTCAGGGGATTTGTGAGGTCAGACTATTTTCCTAATAAACTAAGTTGTTTGCCTGTTTCACTCATTTTTTCTCACTAGTATACAAATGATTTAGTTCACCAGAGGTTATATGACACATGATACCACAACAGATTGGATTCAAAAGCAGATGTAATAATCCAGCAGCCTTCAGTTCTTTTAGCAAAAGGAAATAAAGGCACCAAACATCAAAGAAATATTCAGTAAGTGTAAAAGAACAGCACTTTTATTATTCACTTTTGGTTTGAAAAAAAGGCTATTTTTCATTAAACATATATTATGCTAACATATGGTGATTTATTATGATTAATTATTCATATATGATTTATGATTCATTATTTTTAAATGGATTGATACATCTTTTTAAATTGCTTGGTCTTACTTTCTAATGTTATAAATACTGATAGCTATAGCCTACATTTTTTAAAAGCTCTTTGACATTCTACAATGATCAGTTTAAAAAATCCTGAAACCAAAAAGTTTGAGATCTGCTGCCCTCGACTAATAAACTGTGAGTTTGGGGAGGCAGGGTGTAGAATCGCTGAGAAATGAGCACATGGGAAGAGGAGAAAGCTGTTCGCATGGAGACTGGAATCACAAGGCAGCAGCTCAGTGTAGTGCAGTGCAGTGAGTACGAACAAAGGCTCTGTTGCAGCACAGCTCAGAATGCAGCCCACGGGTCAGGGCCACGCTATGAACTGTTGGTCACCAGTTAACCGTTAAGTACAACCATCAAGAGAAGCTTGTAGAACCTTTCATAGCAACTTGACAGAATAACTTTTTCTCTGTTGAGACAAATAATAAGAAAACTTGGACTTGTCTTTTGCATGTTTTCTTTCATTTCTTTATGAGCAATTTATTTTTACTATGTTTTATAAAAGTATTCCATAATTTTAGGAATTATAGTCATTCCATGCTTGAGAGGAATCATAAGGGATAAATACTAATTAGTCAAGCAAAGAAAGAGACAAAGCATTGTATTACATAGAAGACTTTGTGTTTAGGGGGAAAATGAATTTATAGCACATCCTTCCTGCTCCTGGCCCTTTAGTGAGCTATTCTACAATTTTATATATTGAAGATAACTCACAGCGATGCAAAATAATTTCTGCATATGGTCGTGTGAAAATTCTGTCAGGAAATTGATTTATCTTCCACACTATGAAAGAGGCTAGTTTTGCCTCCATTTGCTCAGTTGTTTCCTGATTTCTAGTTACTGTGTGTCTAATTTTAGATTCTCCTTTCACCCTAGTAACATCTTACTGATTTTCCTACTAATGGGTTAAATAAAATAATTAATACAATCATTAAAAATAATATAGTCCTCCACATTATTCAAAAGGTTTGTGAAGCTCTGCTTTTGGCCCCAACATTGGTGTGGCTCAACTGCTTTCTGAAAGTCTTATCATCCTATTGCTGACGTCTGTATTCTTCTCACTGGATTTTTTTTTTTTTTCCTGTCTCATAGATTTTCTTTCTTCCTAGTTTTGGCTTCCTCATTATCTTGGCTATGGGGTGGGAAAGAGGGCACAGCAAGTCATAGCAAGCACCATGTTAGATGCTTTATGAAAGAGAAAGGGGATCAAGGAGAGGAGAGAGACCCACAGGGGATTGAATCAATGGGTTAAAGGGGCCACTCCACGTGTTTCTTCTGCAGGGATATCTTCCTTCTGTAGATAACTGTGTTGTGTCCACCCATCATTAAGTACTTTTTCTGTTTTTGTGAGCAAAACTATACCTCTTTGGGCTCAATAGTTCAATGTTTGTCCTTGGAAACAATCCCCAAAATCTCCATGCCAGAAACCAGTCCCACTCCCAGAAGCTAAGCCCCTGCAGAAGTTTCTAGATCTTTATTACAGGATCTGGGCCTAACACCTCTGGTGCACTGGAGAGCTCAGTGGCCAGGGACTACATTTGAGGAAGCCAAAATGATAGTCCCAGCCACCTGCTGCGCTGGGGGTGAAGAGGTGGGGATCCCGAACTTTCTATCTGCCCAGCAACCCTCCCTCCTGCTTTTGCTGCCGATAAAGCAGCACCCTGACGCCTCTGGTCCCTTGTGATCACTTTGGTGCATCTGTCAAGGAAACTGCCACGCCAGGAGGCAGCACAGGAGTCTACTCTGACTCGGCTGGAAATTTAATTTTATTTTTTAACAATTTTATTGAGCTATAGTTTATACACTATAAAATTCTTTTGTTTTAAATAAACAATTCAAATGGTTTTTAGTAAATTTATGGAGTTGCACAACCATCATCACAATCTAACTTTAGAACATTTTAATCACCGCAAAAAAGTAATCCTGCCTCCAATGAAAAGCACTATCTATGCTCAAGACAACCAGTAATCCATATTCTGTCCCTAAAGATTTGCCTTTCTGAGCATTGCATACAAATGGAATCATAAAACATGCATTGGAGGGGCCAGTGAGATAGCTCAGCGGCATAAGCACCTGCCTGGCAAGCACGAGGTCCTGAGTTCGACTCCCAGAAACCCATAAAGAAAAAAAAAGGCTGGTGATATCACTCAGTGGCACAAGCGCTTGCTGGCAAGTGCGAGGTCCTGAGGTCGACTCCTGGTACCCACATTAAAAAAAAAAATGCATTTGAGTTAGTTTCACTTGTGTTATAACATGTATTCTTCATTTTTTTTTTCTTGAAAGCAGCATTCCACTATGTGGATATACCATATTTTGTTTATACATTCACCATTGTGGATATTTGGATTGCTTCTACCTTGTAGCTCTCATGGCTAGTTCTGCTATGAGCATTCTCCTGCAAGTTTTTATGTGAACTTTGGTTCTCATTTCTCTTGAAGAGATACATAGGGGTAGAATTTGGGGATTATATGATATATTTATGTTTAACTGAGAAACTACAAAATTGTTGTCATTTTACATTTCCTCTAGCAATAAGAGGATTCTAGTTGCTCCACATGCAACACTTGTTGTTGTCTGCTTTTTAAATTAGACATTTGGGGCAAGTAATATAGCTCAGCAGCATAAGCACCTGCCTGGCAAGCATGAGGTCCTGAGTTTGGTTCCTGGTACCCACATAAGGCAAATAAATAAATAAATAAATAAATAAATAAATAAATAAATAAATTAGACATTTGTATGTTGGGAATTTGAATTCTGAGCCAACTACATCAAGAGCAGGTCACATCTGTGGAGGACCCATCCTAAGAGCAATGTATGTAAGAAGCTGCCCCCGTCCTACTGCAGGTCCTGGGCTGCCTGTGTTCATCTTTTTTGAGGACTGATCATACTGTTATTGCTAGGGTCTGTACATTACCCCTCTATCCTTCTGATTAAATATTTCTTTAAACATTTAAGGTAGGCAGAATAGTGTTCTATCACTTGCAACACCATTTGCACGCACACTTCTCCCAGCCCTCCATTCCTGACCCTAGAGGGAGCCTCCCATGCTACACGTCTGGCCTGAGCATTGCCTGCTGGAGATGAACCTGGCAGGCATCTTGGGCATCAGGATTTGCTCTTCACAAAGAGAAACATTGGGGGAACCTCCCAGCGATAAGGAGGACAGTGCTATCTCCCAGATCTTCAGGCACCTTCAGGCCCTGGGAGTAACAAGCAGCAAATGCATCCAGGCTACAGCGCACCTTTCTGCCTTAGAGCCAGCCCACTATAGACTAAGTCTTCTTAAAACCATGAACCAAAAAAAACCTCTCCTCTTTGAAGTTATGGGTGTCAGATATCATGTTCCAGTGACCAAACACTGACTAAGACACCAGAGAATACATAACGTGGTGAGAGAAACTAATAGCCTTTGAGAAATTTGACAAAGATGGAGGCAGCCTTCCTCAGTATAAGAAAATGTGTGGCCTGATACATTCTGAGACCTCCGTGGTACTTTTTCTTCTTTGGTACATGGAGTTGTATAACCTGGAGTGAGTTACTTAACCTCTTTGAGCTTGAAGGACCATTGTGAAGCTTGAAGGCAAAGAGATAAACAGCATGGTTGACACTTTTCTCCAACACTGGCACTGCACTAAAGTTTACTGAACAGAAGTGAGATAAAATGCCCTTCCCCAAATCTTTTGCTTTTGGGGGAAGAACTTCAGCATCATAGTTAAATGGATAAACTTCCATACAAGATGTATTTAGTGCAAGTTATATTGTGATTGGTGTGTGCAGCCAGGTAAATTGTCCCTTCTCCTTTATCCTCAGTTTCTCCATCCCTGAAATGGCACCTGTGATATTGCTTCACCCACAGCAGTGTCATGAGGCTCACCTGAGAGAGTGACAGAGAGACCCTGAGCACCTTCCTGGTCCCTAAGAAGCCCTTATCAGCATTTGCTGTTTTCACAGATGCTGCTATTTTCATTTTTCTGGCCTCCTTGATGCTGTTGATGAGGAGTTGGCTTGGGAAGAGCCATGCTTATGTCTGGTGTGGACTGTGGAAGGGCTGGATGAGACAAGGGAAGTGGGAAGGCACAGAGCAACCCCCAATTGCCTTGCCAGGCCTCTGGCTGCAGACTCCCAGCCACCGCCCCGGTGGGAGGCTCCTGGCCACCCTGCACCTCAGCCTGCCAAGGACACTGTTGACCCAAACCCAGGTCAGAGTGTGCTCGCTCTCCTGCGCTCTCCAGCCCTCCCAGCCCAGAACAACAGGTGTGTGTGCGCTTAGTAACTCGAGCCTACCTTCTAAAGTCCTGAGAAACCGACAGAGGACAGACAACTCTTTCTTCAGACAACCACAAGGCCAATAAACAAGTTTTCAGGGAGACCACAGCCAGCTCCAGGCTGTATGGGGCCAGCTATCCCTTTGAGACAGTCAAGGATCTTTGCTTTCTGTATCAACAGTGGCAGCACCACCGCCACCACTTGTTGAAAACCCAGTCGGTGCTGGGCACTGAGCCAGCTTCTTTTCTAACCCTTGCCCTTCTCTTCCTCTCCATAGCCCTGTGAGCAGGGTTCTTGCTAAAACACAGACATTGGGACGGACAGGACTTAGCCTGGTTGTTTGACCTTCTGAAAATCGGTTTCACTATAGTTTTTAAGAACTATATGAGAAAATGTAGGTAACAATGGTAGCCCAGAGCTTGACACAGAGTAAACCTTCAGTACATGTCAGCCAAGGATACCATCAGGGAAGCATCCCTGCTTTCCCCAGGAGGACACCAATGCCCATTTGGCCAGAACCTGAAGAGTCCGACAAGCTCATGCTCTCATCCACTGTGTACACCACCCACATTGCATCCTGGTTACTTCCCAGCCCTGGTAACTCTGCTGGTGGAGAGACTAGAAAGGGGTAGCCCTCTGGCTTCATAACTCCAGCCTAAGCCAGGCACAGTGGCGAAGGTCTATAATCCCAGCACTGAGGAAGGCTGACGCAGGAGGATGGTAAGTTTGAACCTTACCTGGACAACTTTATGAGAACCTGTCTCAAAATAAAAAGTAAAAAGGCACTGAAGATGAAGCTCAGTGGTAGAGCGCCCCCAGGAGGCATCAATCAACTATTGCTCAAGCTGTTCTCTACCTCCAAAATCAGCACATTCTTCAGAAAGAGATAAAGGTGAGCACCTAGAGATGAAACCTCAAGTTATCTTATTCCAAACACAGACTATAATTGATATACACAGAATTGCAGACCACATGTCTATGCCCAGACTCTGGACAAAGGGCAAAGGGTAAAAACAGATGACAGACGCCTCCTCCTACACTGAGGGATCTGCAACCAGCCCAGGAAGAATCCGGGACTCTTCAACCGGCCCCGCTGGAGGAATTCAGGTGATTGGAGCCTCCCCCTACATCAGTGGGACCAGGCCACAGGGGGAACGCCAGCCACACAGTAGGACCAGGACGAGAGCGCACATGATGGCCAGGCGAGACTAGCGAGATGGAAGTCTGAAGTACGAGACAAGAGGTGGTAAGTTAGATGAACCAGTGTTGTGCTTAGGGACAAAGACACACGGAATAGAATCAGGTGTGTGGGGCTACCCCTGCTTTTTTAAATATTTTTAAATTTAATTTTATCTTGCTTTATTTTTGTTTTTATCTTACTTTCTTTTCCTTTTTTTTTTCTCAATTTGTTTCCCTTTTTTTTTTTTTCTTTTTTTCTCTCTTTTCTAAATGGCTGGGGAGAACTCCAGCCACAGAAAACTAATCCCATGCCCCAAACCCAGAGACAAGTTCAGATAATCCCTTGAATACTCCTTCATTCTTTCTTTTCTACCCACTTCTCTAGTTTCCCAAACCTTGCATGATCATCCTTTGTCCTCCAGCCTTGCTTCTACTTCCTTTCTAGTTATCTTTGTTTTATACACTATCCTCTCTAAATTTCCCCATCACAGGGTAAAACCACTCTACCAAGGGGAAACACTTTGCATACAAACTCCTAATTTATGATCAGTTTTGTTATATAACTATAAACTTTGCTCCTATGATCTAAAGTACAAGATCAATTGTTACTACAGTTTGTCAGTTTCTAAATTTTGCTTGATGCTATTGTTATTGCTAATCATACTACCTTAGCTAGGATGTCATATCTGTTGTAATCAGTTGATCTCCCTTCTGTAATAATACTGGTAAGCTCTGGGGTAATAATGTCACCACAGCCCAACACCCAAGGACTGCGGACAGAGCAAAACAGATACCAACATACCACTCTTAATTAATTGGGAAGGTAGGATATTGGGACAGACACAAACCAACAACGTCCTACACAGAGAAGACATCCCTGAAGAACAGACTTTTCCCAGAGAGGCCTTGATACTAGTGGTAAAGTTACCTACTATGAAAACTCACAAGGATCCTTACAGAAAACAAAATAAAAAAATTTTTAGAAACAGAAAATGACAAGACAAAGAAGCAAAATGCAATCTCAGACCTCCAGCCCACCCAAAACAAGTACAGGAGACATCAACATAGAAGAAATTAGAAGATACACACCTGAAATTTCTGAAATGATAGCAACTGAAGTAAAGAAACAAATCCATGAGGCTATAGAGGAAATAAGATCAAAAATAATCTCTCAAGTAAAAAAAGAAATGACAACCATAATGAAGGAATTGCTCAGCATATCTAGAGAAGAATAGATAAAAAGGAGCATAGGAAAATGATGGAAACTTTGAATGAACAATATAAGAAAGAAACAGAATGCATGAGACAGATTCAAAGAGATATCCAGGAAACTAAAAATTCCATTGAAAGCTGGCAAAACCACTTGAACAAAACTGAAGATGGACTTTCAGACCTTGAAGACAGGATCGCAGCTAGTGATCACAAAAGGAAAGATCTCTTAAAAATAACAAGGGACCAAGAAATAACAATTCAACAGCTGCAAGACGATACAAGGAAAAATAATATAAGACTGATAGATGTCAATGAAAAAGCAGGAGTCAACACAAATGACATAAAAGACTATTTGCAGAAGTAATAGCAGAAAATTTACCAAACAAGAGAACAGAATTTGACATACAGATAAGTGAGGCATATAGAACTCCAAACAGCCATCACCAAAATAAATCTACACCCAGACATATAATAATCAAGATCCCAGAAATTTAGCACAAAAACAAAATATTAAAAGCTATTAGAGGGCTGGTGAGATGGCTCAGCAGCGTAAGCGCCTGCCTGGCAAGCGCAAGGGCCCGAGTTCGACTCCTGGAACCCACATATGAAAAAAGGGCCGGTGATATCGCTCAGCGGCACAGGCACCTATTGGCATGTGAGGTCCTAAGGTCGACCCCCGGTACACACACACACACAAAAAAAAAAAAAAAAAAAAAAAAAGCTATTAGAGGGGCCAGTGAGATAGCTCAGCAGCATAAGCACCTGGCAAGCGTGAGGTCCTGAGTTCTACTCTCGGTACCCACATACGAAAAAAGGGCCAGTGATATCACTCAGCGGCACAGGCACCTGCTGGTGCGCAAGGTCCTGAGGTCGACCCCCGGTACCCACAAAAAAAAAAAAATCTATTAGAGAAAAGAAACAGATCACCTGTAAGGGAAAGCCCACTAGAATCACGGCTGATTTCTCAACACAAACCCTCAAGAAGAGCTTGGAGTGAAGTATTTCAAATCCTGAAAGAAAACAACTTCCAACCCAGATTGATGTATTCTGCAAAACTATTGTTCAAAATTAGTGGAGAAATAAGATACTTCCATAACAAAGAACAACTGAAGAAATTCATGTCCACCAAACCAACCCTGCAAAGAGTACTGAAAGATATTCTAGGTAGAGATAAAAATTACCACAATTCCAAGAACAATATCAGAAAAAAAAACACCAGGCAGGGCAAGCAATTAAACAGAAGGGAAAAGCAGGGAACCAACAGCAGGAAAATAACATCACAAAGATATGTCAATATATATCAGTTATAACCATCAATGTAAATGGCCTCAATTCACCAATCAAAAGAAACAAACTGGCAGGATGGATCTAGAAAAGAGATCCAACAATATGCTCTATACAAGAAACAGATTTAACTCAAAAAATCTCATAGACTGAAAGTCAAAGGATGGAAAACAATGTTCCATGCAACAGGAACCCAGAAAAAAGCAGGGGTAGCTATTCTGTTTGTAGACAATGTGAACTTCAAACCAAGAATGATCAAAAGAGATAAAGAAGGTCACTACATACTTGTCAGGGGAAAAATTCAAGAGGAAGTGATAATAATCATAAATATATATGCACCAAATACTGGAGTACCAACTCTATAAGACAAATATTAATAGACATGAAAAATCAAATAAGCAATAACACAATTGTAACAGGGGACCTCAATACCCCATTGTCACAAAGAGATTGACTAAATAAAAAATCAGCAAATAAATAACAGAACTGAACCAAACCTGTGAACAAATGGACTTAGTAGATGTTTACAGAGTGTTCCACCCAACAACATCAGAATACACATTCTTCTCAGGTGTACATTGGACATTCTCTAAAATAGACCATATACTAGCCCACAGAACAGGCTTAAGTAAATGCAAAGGAATTGAAATTATCCCATGCATATTATCTGACCATAGTGCAATAAAATCGGAAATTAATGGCAAAAGAAACTGCAAAAACTCCATAAACACCTGGAAATTAAATAGCACCATCCTGAACAACCAATGGGTCACAGATGAAATTAAAGAAGAAATTAAACAATATCTACATTCAAACAAAAATGCAAATACAACATACCAGAACCTGTGGGATGCAATGGAAGCAGTCCTAAGAGGGAAATTTACAGTGCTGAATTCTCACATCAGGAAAACAGAATGAGCACAAATAAACAACATAATGCTGCACCTCAAGCTCCTAGAAAAAGAAGAGCAAGTCAAGCCCAAAGCCCATACAAGGGAGGAAATTATAAAGACCAGAGCAGAAATTAATGCAATTGAGACTAAGAAAACAATACAAAGAATTAATGAATCAAAGAGTTGGTTCTTTGAAAGTATAAATAAAGTTGATAAACCCCTAGCCAACCTTATCAAAAAAGGAAAGAAAAAACTCAAATTCATACAATGAGGAATGAAAAGGGTGAAATCGCTACAGATCTTGTGGAAATTCAGAAGATCCTCAATACCCACTTCAAAAATCTTTACCATCGTAGGATGGAAAACACAGAAGAAATGGACAGATTCCTAGAAACATATGCATTACCAAAGTTGAATCAAGAAGATATAAAAATTGTGAATACCCCAGTATCAGTTAATGAAATTGAAAATGTAATTAAAAACTTACCAACAGGGGCCAGTGAGATGGCTCAGCGGCGTAAGCACCTGCCTTGCAAGCGCGAGGGCCCGAGTTCGACTCCCTGATCCCATAAACGAAAAAGGGGCTGGTGATATCGCTCAGTGGCACAGGTGCCTGTTGGTGTGCGAGGTCCTGAGGTCGACCCCCGGTACCCACAAAAAAAAACAAAAAACAAAAAAAAACTTACCAACAAAGAAAAGCCCAGGTCCTGATGGATTTACGGCTGAATTCTACAAGAAACTTAGAGAAGATTTAATGCCAATACTCCTCAAACTCTTTAATGAAATTGAAAAGGAAGCAATTCTCCCTAACTCCTTCTTGGAGCCAAGTATTACCCTGATACCAAAACCAGAGAAAGACCCAACCAAAAAAGAGAACTACAGGCCAATCTCCCTAATGAACATAGATGTAAAAATAGTCAATAAAATACCAGCAAACAGAATGCACCAAATCATCAGGAAGATTATACACCATGACCAAGTGGGATTCATCCTAGGAATGCAGGGATGTTCCAACATACACAAATCAATAAATGTTATATACACCATATTAACAAAGCCAAAGACAAAAATCACATGATCATCTCAATAGATGCAGAAAAAGCTTTTGATAAAGCCCAACATTCATTCATGATAAAAACCCTACAGAAAATTGTAATAGATGGTCTCTACCTCAATCTGATAAAAGCCATCTATGACAAACCAACACCCAATATCATACTAAATGGACAAAAACTGAAAACTTTCACACTAAAATCAGGAACAAGACAAGGGTGTCCACTATCACCACTCCTATTCAATATACTTCTAGAAACATTAGCCAGAGCAATTAGACAAGATTGAGAAATAAAAGGAATAAGGATAGGAAAGAAAGAAGTTAAATTATCATTATTCTTAGATGACATGGTACGCTACAGAGAAGACCCCAAAAACTCCACCAAAAGACTTCTAGATTTAATAAGCAAATTCAGTAATGTAGCTGTATACAAAGTCAGCACTCAAAAATCAATAGCCTTCCTGTACACAAATAACAAACTCACTGAGAGAGAAATTAGGGAAATCACACCCTTCACAATAGCATCCAAAAAATGAAATACTTAGGAATCAACCTAACAAAGGAAGTAAAAGATCTATACATTGAAAATTACAGTACTCTGAAAAAGGAGATCCAAGAGGGTATCAGAAAATGGAAAGATATCCTTTGCTCATGGATAAGAACAAACATTGTGAAAATAGCCATAGTCCCAAAAGTTTTATACAAATTTAATGCAATCCCGATCAAAATACCACTAGCATACCTCACAGATCTAGAGAAAACAATCCTAAAATTCATTTGGAAACAGAAGAGACCTAGAATAGCAAAGGCAATGCTGGGCAAAAAAAGGCAAGGCAGGAGGCATCACAATCCCTGACTGGAAATTATACTGCAAAGCTACTGTGATAAAATCAGCATGATACTGGCAAAAAAAAAACAGACCTGAGGATCAGTGGAACAGATTAGAAGATGCAGACACAACTATAGACACACTCAGCCACCTTATCTTTGACAAAGATGCCAAACACGTTCACTGGAAGAAAGACAGCCTCTTTAATAAATGGTGCTGGAAAAACTGGCTTTCCACATGCCGAAGACTAATCCTAGACCCATGTCTATCACCATGCACTAAACTAAAGTCAAAATGGATCAAAGATCTATATATTAAAACAGAAACACTAATCTACTGAAGACAATGTAGGTATAAATCTTGAAAACATAGGGGTAGGCAGAGAGTTCATGAAGAAAACCCAAACTGCACGGGAAGTACTTCAAAGAATCAACAACTGGGATCTCATCTTATTAAAAAGCTTTTGCACATTAAAAGAAATCACCAACAGAGTGAAAAGAAAACCCACAGAGTAGGAAAAAATTTTAGCCAACTGTGCCTCAGACAAAGGCCTTCTACCTAGAATATATTAAAAATTGAAAAAAATCAGGCCCCCCAAATTCAAAGACCCAATCCAAAAATGGTCATCTGAGATGAATACGCACTTCTCAGATGAAGAAATACAAATGGCAAATAAATATATGAAAAATGTTCAACATCATTGGTCATTTGAGAAATGCAAATTAAAACAACACTGAGATTCCATCTCACCCCAGAAAGAATAGCTATTATCAAGAAATCGACCAATAACAAATGCTGGATGGGCTGTGGGGAAAAAGGAACTCTTCTCCACTGTTGGTGGGAGGGTAAACTGGTACAACCACTGTGGAAATCAGTGTGGAAATTCCTCAAAAAACTAGGATTAGAGGTCCTATTTGACCCAACTAGTCCCCTTCTGGGTATTTTCCCAGAAGAATTAAAAACATCGTACCACAGCGACATATGTGCACCCATGTTTATAGCAGCACAATTTGTAATAGCTAGATCATGGAAACAACCCAAATGCCCATCAAATGAGGAATGGATAAAAAGATGTGGTATTTTTATATACTCAGCTATAGAGAAGGATAAACCCAAGGCTTTTATAGGTAAATGGATGCAACTTGAGACCATACTCATAAGTGAAATAAATCAGACTTGCATGTGTAAACTTCATATTGTCTCCCTAGTGTAAGAAACTGAAAGAGTAAATAAGATGCGAAATGTACAATAGATATTGTGAAAGGAGAAGAAACTGCTCAAAAGGAAAGAAAAACTGGGATGGGGGAAAGGAGAAAAGAAGGAAGGGGGAAGAAAAAGAAAATATATATATATAATAGCTAAGATAATTATACTACTAATTTCTATTGGTTCATTGAGAAGAACGGTTTGTGCTTCTATTGCTTGATCAATTCTTCATGCCTATATCTTGGAATCTGAGTGACTACTTTGAAGACAATAATAAGCAGTATATTAACCATTGTCAATCTCCTATTAGCTTGCTTTGAAATTCTGTATCATTGTGTTTATTGTTTTTTCTACTTGAAAAGAATAGATGACAGCCCTCAAACGAGGCAGGTGATGAGCATCTCAGAGAGACCCTGGCCCATCTGTGTCTCTGCCTGTGCTCACGCAGATGTTGTGGGCAGACAGGGTGCTGCCAAAGCTCTGTGCAGGGCCCGAGTGACCAGTTCACCAAACAAACCCTTGGTTATTTTGATCATTGCTTCATCTCAACGCAGGTTAGGTTAGTATAAATGCACTAATTAATAAGCTGTTTGGCTGTATGCATTCTCTTCAAACAATTGAATACGTAGGTTATAAATTTAATTCATAAAGGTCTATTTAAGTCTTAATGTGTCAGCAATGTTGTCTTTTAATGAAAAACATATTAGAACACATGAAACATGTACAGCCCCATTAAAAACAACATAATCTACTGGTATCCAATCCTTCCTCCCTCCGTCCCTCTGGCCATGTGTCCCTGAGGACCAGCCCTCCGCCAGGGAGGGTACTGATTCATGCAGCTGCCATAGCACATGCATTCTTGCCAATGTTGGATTCAGGCATTCCATAGCACCTGTCATCCCTCTGCCAACTGTCAGGATCCAGGGAGAGATATGAGACCTAAACTGGCCTAGTTGAACTGAAACAATATTCCTTTATCCTGTGCATGAAAGAGAGGTTTCCTTGCTCTCTTGCTAAATATGAACACAGAAGCTTCTTGTCCCTATGGCTGCTGGAGGCCATCTTGCAAGCGTAGCTGAGGTCTTCCTGAGGACAAAGGTACAAAAGACGAGCACAAAGCCAGGAAGACCACAGGGAAACCAAAGCTGGCTTCACTGTGGTGTGTCCAGGCCACCCCTGGACCTCCTGCTCTGCAAGATGGTAAATTCTTTTGTGGAATTCCAGGGAGTTTCCTACTATTTACATCAAGAAGGCATTTTGTTGGCAAGGGGTATGTCTAGAGATGAATGGAAAGGAGGGAACTTTCTAGAGACAACTAGGCAAAATTTGAAGTAGAGAGTGGAAGAAGGCAAGGGATGAGCAAAGGAGCCCGGGCTTAAGCAACAATATTTCCCCCATGGCATTGTTTGACCAGAGAAGCATGGAGATAATGGACTTGATTTGGGCACTATTCCCCCCAGGGAAAAGGAGGAAGGTTTAAGTAGAATCCTGTATACTTAGCCCAGAATGTCTTGGACCTGCATTACACAGGGAAAAGGAAGAATGAGAGCAGGGACAAGACAGCAAGCCCACATAGGAGGAGACACAGAAGGGGCCTGCAATCAGCTGCCCATGGTCCCAGCCAGCTTCTGGGAATACTTCTAGGGCCTCCAAATAATTTTGAACTTAAAGCCCCTGTCAGCAGCTTGTATCATCTGCCAGGGGCCTTCTAGCCCTGGACATACACAGGAGAGATCTTACTACTTTCTTCTCAGACCAACCAATGCTCTCACCCCCTCTTCATGACCTCAGTCAAGGCCACCTCCCCATCCATGGTAAAAGCCCACTGAAGAGGGAAAATGTCAGAACAATTTGCTTTCGTGAAGCTTTGCAGTGCACACCAGATGCTTTGTCTGCCCCGTACCTTTTACCTATTAACAGCACCACATTTTGCCCCTCAGCGAATCATAGGAAATGCATTGGCTTGAGCTTCCTTCTCATCTCATGAAGTGTTGCTATACCAGGAACCAGCACCAGTGCTGGATCTCTCTGCACTCCCACCACCCACGGTGATGGATAAACTGCAGAGTTTTCATGCTTAAAACTTATTTTTCCAGACTCTACTGTGCCTGCTGTAACTTCATCACAGCCATGCTTCCCACAAACATGAACAGGCTCCAGTTTAATATTTTACCCCACATTAGAGCTTCCTCACATTCTTGGGGTCAGACCTACTAAGAATATAATGAAAGCTTACCATTGTAAAAGTGACCAGGCATCCTAGCCCTGGAAGCCAATAGCAAAATCTCCCCCACAAAAGGGGTATGTTGAGGTCTAGGCAAGAGGCAGGAATGCAGCAAAGGGAGCAGGGATGTGGGATTTCATCCTTCTGAAAAGATACTTATATTTTTAGAACACCATTGTTAGTATGAATTTACCAATAACCTACATCGTAGGAAACACCCTGGGTACTTGCATGTGATTTTCAGGAGCACATAGACTCCATGGTGCCTCTCTGTATGTTTCCTGGGGCCACATATGCCCCAAGTTCAGATCCTTGTTTAGCTGACCTTCAGCAGCCCCTGTCCTCACTGTCTGTGCCCAGGCCGGTGTTCCTGTGAGGCACATGCTCGTGGATCCTCTCCGAGGGTGCAGAATAACAGTCCCTCACTTCACAGTTTACAGAGTGCCACAGAGCAAAGTGACATGTTCTCCCTTGAACAGCTGCAAGAGACAGGTTTAATTCCTCCTTGGCTCCCTTTTCATGATGATTGCCTCAAAAGCCATGCTGCTTGGCTCTCTCTTCAAAACCTCAGGGCCCCTTACGAGAAGACAGCACTGCAAGGGGCCCAACTCTTTACCTTTCCCTCTTCCCTGGCTCTCCCCAGCTCTTGGGTCCTGCCCTGCTCCAAGACCTGCCCCTGTGTGTTCCGAGGCTCCTGTCCCAAGGGCCACCTGTCCTGTGGCTTCACTAGTAAGTGCCACTGTCCTGTAAAGCTCCTCCAAGCTCAGCTGCCAGGGAAGGAGAGAAGAATTAAGACACCAGAGTTGAAAGATATCAGGCTTCAGAAGTGAGCTCTAAACAGACTTGAATAGCAGAAAGTTTCAAAGGCGCTCGTTGAAGTCCTTGTAAAACTCCACCGCCTCCTCCATCAGCTGGCAGTCCCCAGCTCTTTTGGATCTCTTTGAGCTCTCTCCTCATCCTGTCACTAGCTCTGAGTCCTGCAAAGGAACCAAAAAGCCTTTGTATTTCAGCTTTTCAGTGGAAAGAGGCTGGTGGGAGCTTTGAGCCCTCCCAATCTGATACACGTGTGTCCCCTGTACCATGACAAAGTCAAAAATTCCACACCTCTCTCATCAGGGAATGATGGCATTTTTGAGTTGGAAAAGACCTTAAATTTTTGTGTCTCAACATGGTTTCTTAGAAGTGGAGGAAACTGAGGCTCAGGGAAGCTCACTTGTTTCCCAAGACAACCCTGGGAATTAGTGGACATGCAAGCTGGGCGGCACAGGGTCATCCAGAATTATTACCTCCTCAGCATGCCTAACGGTGCACAGCAACCTCAGAGGAAAAGCTCACCCCACACCCCTTTCTTCAACAGCTACTGTTTCAGTGAGCTCAACAGTGTTGCTAAGACTAAGAGTATTGAAAAGTGAAACATATATAAACGGTCCCAGAATTCAGCAGAGAAGTCAAATAGATGTGAATATGAATTTGCAAAGCTATCATGACAAAGTCATAGACTGGGTGGCTTCAACATCAGAAATTCACTTCCTCACAATTCTAAGACTGGAAGGCCAAGATCAAGGTGCTGGCGGTGTTAGTTTTTCCTGAGGTCTCTCTCCTTGCTTGGCAGGTGGCTGTTTTTCCTTTTCACAAGGCCTTCGCTGTCTGTGGTACTTTGACATGATAGCTCTTCACAAAGAGCTATGTCCTAACCTCCTCTTCCTAGGAGGACACTTGTCCCCCTGGAGGTGAATTTACCCTAATGATTTCATTTTAACTTAATTCCCCCCTCTAACGACTGTTTTCACATACAGTCTCATTCTGAGGTCTAGGGGTTAGGATTTCAATAAATGAATTTGGGGGATACAACCCAGCACAAAACAATGTGTATGTTCATAAAGAAGCTCATACCTGACAAGGTAAACTGAGAGCATGAGAGAAGCATTCGTGAGAGGCCAGTGCTGTTCGACAGCATGGCATGGGCGCAGTCCCTGGCCTGCTGTGAGAGTCCCCAGTGCAGGACGGCTTCTGCCACCACAGCTGAATGATGTTCTACTGCCCCTCTGCTCTGCAGCCAGACAGTGTTGGGATGCTTAAAGCAAACGAGGTATTCATTCAAGCATTAGGCCAGCCTGGGTCCTAATCCATTGTGAGGCCTTGGGCAAGTTACTTACTGTTGTTGAATTACAGTGTTCTCTTCAATAAAATGGGGCTGATCTGTCTTTCTTAAATGCTTCTCAGGAAAATAAGGAAGTTTAAATAAGATAGAGCAAGTAAGCCACGCATGGTGGCGCACACTTGCAATCCCAGCGCTCAAGGAGGCTGAGGCAAGAGGGCTGCAAATTTAAGCACAGCCTGTGTAACTTAGAAGATCCCCATCTCAAAATAAAAAATTAATTAATTAATTAATTAAAATGGCTGGGGATGTAGCTCAGTGCAGAGGCCCTGGGGTCAATCCCCAGTACCATGCATGTACAAAAAAGATAAAGGAAGTAACAGCATTATGTGAACTGTGAGCTATAATTATACTAAATAAATAAGACAGTAAAATGTATGTTTCTTTTTCCTTCTGAGTAAACTACCATACCCCCCCACACACAGATGGCATTTCCAAACACAAGGCAGGATATCAATGGCAATGCTTCATAATGGCCTATATTAATGGGTCTATGTCACCTACTGGCTTTAGGAGGCTACGAGGCAATTTGTGCTGGGACCTGAATAAGCTTTGGGGACAATACTCTTAGTTTGGTTTACTAATATACTGGGGAGCTCTGCACAGCTTGTGCAGAGGTAGGGCCTGGGCTGTGTCCCAAACGAGGTGGCAGAGGTGATTGGGTACTAGCATTCCATGGAGGAGAGGCATGAGACTGAGTCAGCCTTAGGTAGACAGAGGTGCAGAAGCAATGCAGCGTGGAAGGTTTGGGACAAGACCCTAGAACTGGGCTTCAATCTAGCTGCACACACTTGGGCAAGTTACTGAGCCTCTGTGCCTCAGTATCCTCATCTGTAAATGGAGACAATTATGGCGCCACCTCATAAGTTTTAGTGTAGTGTTCGAATGGTTAATATATGAAGAGGTCTTCAAACCATGCCCAGAACATAATGAGTGATGAGCAGATGTTACTATCGTGGCTCACCCTGTTCACTCACTAAACGTGGACTGAACAGCTGGCTCTGTGCTGGGCACTGGGAACGTACAGCCTTGCCCTGCAGAAGCACAGAGTATAGATAAGAAGCTCATCTAACTAAACAGTGCCTCACAGAGAAAAGCCCACAAAGTAGTGGAAACTAAATGAAGAATACATAACCTGGCCTGGATGGCAGAAAGGAAGGGATGGACATTGTGTTGGGTATCCAAAAAAGCATCCCCTAGTCCAACCTTCAAGGGAGGGTAGGACTGTGTTGGGAAGGGATAGATAAGGGTGAGGATAGTACCATGCTACAGAGATGTGGACCTGCATAGTCCCCCTGGCAACCAACAAGCAGTTCTAGTGTAAGAGCAAAGTTACCAAATAGCAAACTTACAGACATTTCATAGCAGAAATTAGAAATCAGTTAGTAGCTTCTGCCTAAGCCCATGCTGCCTGTCATATAATTAGACTCAGTAAGCCTTGACTGTCTGTGTCCAGCTGCAGTTTCTAGATAACATGCAAGGTCAGCCTGACTGAGTCCAGTTGTGATGTCTGTATTTTCCTCCCCAAAAGGATATGTTGATAGTTTCCAGCTTGCTTCAAGGACTTTGGGCCTGGAGCAGACCCACCTGCTCAAGGACACATTGAGCTTTACCTGCTCAGCTCGGACCCCTCTTCTCCTACCCAGAATGTTGTAAACAATTCCTTATAAAGTAAGATTACTTAGAATAAGCTTACCTGGCAACCTATGATTTCATTCATGTAACCTATCATGTAATAACCTGCAATCAGCTTGTACTTCTGGCTTGCTAAAATGTATTTAAGCTGAACTCTAAACTGACTTGGGGCTAGTGATTTGGACTTAGTTCCCACTGGCCTGCTTGTGTCACAATAAAATCGCCTTCCAACCTCCTCTGTGCAGAGCATTTTCCTTTCCATCCTGGTTTGTTTTTCGTCCGCAACACTAGGTTATAAGAGCATAGTGTGAACAGAAATGGTGAGAAGTACATCTAAGAAGCAGATGGGAGACAATATCTGGTGCCAGGTCCCATGCTAAGGACATGAGGCTTGATCCCATGTGCGTTTAAGCAAAGAGTGGCATACCTACACTTATGTTTCTTTTTTAATTTTTATTTTAAAGAGAAAAAAATAGAACAAAATGTCAAAACAACATAATAGGAGGGTAACAATTGTTAATACTTTCATATTGTTATCTTTAAATTTGTTACTCAGAGTACAAGATATTGGCATTCAATTTAGACTTCTGTTTTAAACCAGAGTGCAGAAGAGGTGGAAATGGAGTGAGAACACTGGAGACAAAGTGCCCAGCAAGCAGACAGACATAGATGGTGAATAGTGATGGGGATGCAGAGAAAGGATTCTAGGAATGACTAAAAGGGAACGTGGATGACTGAGTGACTGCATGTGAAGAGATGGAGAGGAAGAAGCAGCACTGCCAGCAGGAGTGCCTGGATCACTGGGGTACTTTCAAAAGTGAGGGGGCAGAAGAGGGCCGATGTAAAGTGCAGGCAAGAGTCCCGTCATGAGGAACCCAGGTACAAATCCTGAGCATGAAGGCAGCAACTCAGGGAGGGGAGTAGGAGGTCAGAGCAGGTACCTAGCCCAGACTTAGGGGAGCACAAATGTCCAGGGTGACCAGAGAAAGCACCAACCACTGAGGAGACCAAAGAGTCTCGAGAGTTCAGATGGACACCCAAAGAGCTTAAGGCTCTCCCAGATAATGGGTAGGGATCAACCCTGTCCAAAATAGAAGGGCCTGGAAGATGAGGGTCGAGACTAACTCGCTAGATTTAGCCACAGGAGGGCAGTAGAGTTCCCTGGGGAGTGTGGGGCCGGGACAGAGAAGTGGAGGGTGGAGAGGTAAGTAAAAGGAAGCATCATGGTGGTGTGGATGGAGAGGAAGCAGTACTTCCTGATTGCTTCAAGGCACACACCACGATCAGTCAGTGCACTGCTATGTGAGGTGATAGAGACACCAATCACCGAAATACAATTTAAACGAGATAGCAAAAAGGCAAAATGTAGAAAAAGGGAAAGTCAGAATAAGAAGCAAAGCTGACCCCCAACCCAGGTGCTGCTCCCAGTGCGGGTCTAGAAACCATCATTCTGTAAAATGCCCAATCCCTTTGGGGAAGAAGCCAGGTGATCATGCTAGCCACCATTGCCCCTGGCGCTGACGGAGCCCAGTGGTTCATTCCCAGGGACATGGCTTGGAGTCTGAGGTAATAATAGAAAAGAACTTCCATGTTCAGGGCTCCATTCCCAGCACAAGTCTGCAGATCAAGCCATTCTGTCAGGGGCAGAGTGAGGTGAAATGGATGGATGGTCTACACTTGGCTTCTAGGTCAGAACCAGGGAACCACAAGGCGGAGAAAGTCTCAAGGGACTGAATCTAGGCTGGACGCAGCAAGTGATGGGAGCAGTGAGAGATCGGCCAGACAAACTTGGCTTAGGCTTCTGCCTCCTTGGCACCAGGCATAGTGGGAAACAAGAGCCAGAGCGAAACAGAGGTCTGAGGCAGCTGAGACTTGTGGACACCAGGAATAGTGAAAGATAGCCTGTGGTAGCTGAAACGACCACCTTCCTTACCCTAGACACCACTGAAATCTGGGAGTGGATATTCCTAGACCCAAAGCCAGGAGTTTCAGAGAGAAAGATGGATGGGGTGAAACTTCCTGCAAGGTCACGGCTGGGAACCAGGCTTCTGAACACAGTGGTCTAAAGACAGCCGCAGTAAAATGCTGCATTAGGATATTTATTGCTATTAACATAGCAGGACAAGTGTCTTTCTGTTCTCTCTTTCTCTTTCTTCTCTCACTTTTTGCCTTTTGCCCTGTTACAGATAATTTGTTTCCTATGGTAAGGGTGAGCCTTTTTATATATGTGATTATAGCTGTGAGTATTAGTTTTCCACAACTACCTACCTTGGTTTGTCATATTCCCACACACAGTTGCACTCAGGAATATCTGAACTTGTTTGACTGTTTGAACAATGGGATATAGTGTTCTTTTCTCCTCTCTCACCTCCCATTTAAATTCCTTCCTTTTTTCTGCTCTCTTTTTTTCCTTCCACATACCTGGTTCTGTCTCCCTACTCTCCCCCATCCTTTTTGTTTTTTCCTTTTTTAAAAAAATTATATTATTCTTAATATTCTCTTTTATCTATTTTTTCTTTTTCTATTTTTTCTTTCTATCTCTTCCTCTCTATATATACTATTTGCAATGCTCTGAATATCATTAATTTTCAATTTTTCCTAGCCTACTATATTACTATACTATATTATTGTGTCTTTTCTTGGGTTAGTGAAATAGTGGAGACATTTTCCATCAAGTTCTTAAGCACCAAATAATCTTGCTTAGCTTCTCAAATGTTGATGTTACTGGTAGTTACTGTCTCCTCTCAAAGCAGTACTGGGCTAAACCTAGCACCCAGAGCAGACTGAGCAAAAACTCACAGAGAGACATATACACAACCCAGGGCATGATCCAAAGAGAAGGCCAGATGCAAAAAAATCCTGTACAGCAGTAGGAAAGACATTCTGCACAACCACTGGGGAGAAGCTGTCTGTACCTCGGGTATCTAGGACAAGGTCACTGCTTCTCATGAGTTTGGCAGGGCCCCATGAGGAGTGTATGCAGCTCATGGAGCTGACACACGAAGTGACTTGGCCTTCCCCCGAGATAACATAGAACTTTCCCTCTTGTTCCCCATGTAACCATCAAGGCAGGATGTTTTGCTGAAGATTAGATGTTCTTCCTGTTCCGGATCTCACCCTCCCCTTAAATTCTCCATAAACATCCTCCTATGCTGATTGTATAAATAAACACACTGCAGTGGTTGGGCAGTCCTTTCTCCCTTCAGGAGAGGGTCTCCACCTGACCTCGGCTTTCTGCATCTTGACTTTTGTCTTCTTTTCCTCATCCTCCACCATCTTCACTCTGGAGTTTCAAGAGCTGCACTGGACATGGCACACAACTGTTCTACAAACTCCAACATAAAAATACACTGAAAATGAAACAAGGCATCCATAGATAATGAAGTGGATGAAATTCCAGACAAAGAATTTATAAAACTGATAGTTAATCAGTGAGATCAAAGAAGAAATAAATAAGCATCTAAATGAATCAATTACTAGAATGACTAATGAGCTCAAGTACAACACAAATAAGCAGCTATTAGAATTATGGAAGACAATGCAGGATATGAAAGGCCACTTTAGCAAAGAGATAGAAGTTCTGGGGAAAAATAAACAGAAACTCTGGAAATGAGAACCTGGTAAGTCAACCAAAAAACTAAATTGAAAGTCCAGGCAATAGACAAAATTAATCAGAAAAAAGACTACCAGAAGTTGATGACAGGTTGGAAGAGATAGAACATTCAGGAGGATTAAAGAAAAATAAGTATGAAGTACTAGAAAGACTATGCACAAATTCCTGTATAAATCTAAAAGAAATAGCTTAAGGTTCATTGCCCTAGAGGAAAGCACTGAAATACAGGCTAATGGGTTTTTCTTTTAATCTATTCGCTGAAATTATTGCAAAAAATTTTCCAAATCTGGGAAATGAAATGATTAGTCTGGTAAAGGAGGCATTTGGAATCCCAAATAGACACAACCAGAAAAAAACCTTCCCACATCATAGTCAAAATAGCAGAAATTCATAACAAAGAAACAATATTAAAAGTTGTTAGACAAGAGCATCATTTTTAAAAAATGAACAACAGAAATGAATCAAACATCAGAAAAACAACAAAATGACAGGAACTATTACACAACTTTCAATAATAACACTTAATATAAATGGTTTGAATTCTCCAATTAAAAGACATAGACTGGCAGACTGGATCAAAAAAACAAGACCTGCCTATATATTGTCTACAAGAAGTACAACTCATCTCCAAAGTCATACACAGACTGAAAATGAAAGGCTGGAAAATAAAACTCCAAGCAGCCAGAGCCCAAAAGCAAGAAGGAGTAGTTATACTTACATCTAACAAGGTACACTTCAAGTCAAAACTGGTCAGAAGAGAAAAAGAAGGCCATTATATATTCATAAATGGAACTATTCACCAAGAAGATATAACAATAATAAATGTGTATACACTGAACATGGGCACACCCAATTTCATAAAACGCTACTTGACATGGAAGGACACATGGGCCCCAATATAATTATACTGAAGAACTTCAATACCCAGTTATACAAATAGACCAACTAGACCAAAAAATTAACAGAGAAACATCAGAATTAAAGTACACTATACATCAAATGGACTTACCTGATATTTATAAAGTATTTCATCCAACATCAACAGAGTAGACTTCCTTCTTAGCACCCCATGGAACTTTCTCCAAAATAGATCATATTTGAAACCAAAAAGCAAGTCTCAATAAATTTTTTTAATTTAAATAATCTCATGTGTCCTGTCAGAAAACAATAGAATGAAACTACAAAGCAACAAGAGAAATCACAGAAATAACACAAACACAAGGAGATTGAATAATACATTCTTAGTTAATCAATGCATCACTGAAGAAATCAGGAGAAATTCTAAAATTCTGTAATCAAATGAAAATGAAAATACTTAATAACAGAATCTGTGGGACACAGTGAAAGCCATTCTCGGAGGGAAGTTTATAGCTATGAGTGCCTACATTAGAAAGCTAGAGTGGACCTATACTACTCAATTTCCACTCACTGGGATGAAATACTCAACAGTGACAAGTTAAAGGAGAAGAAGTTAATTTGACTCACAGTTTCCAGTGGTTTCAGTCCAAAGTTGGCCAGTTCCAATGCAGAAACAGCATGGTGGAAGGGCCTGATGGAGGACAACTGCTTACCCAATAGCAGCCAAGAAGCAGAGGGAAAAGAAAGCAGCCAGTACAAGAATACACTGTTGGAGATTATGTCCAGTGACTACCTCCAATCAGGCCCCACCTCCTAACAGAACATTCACCCATCAACCCATCAATGGATTAATCTATCAATGAGTATAGCACGCCCATGACCTAATCACTTTCCAAACACCTCATTTCTGAATACATGAGACTTTTGGGAGGCATTTTAGATAGAAACCATAACAGAGGCCAAATAAATAATCTAATGATATGTCTCAAGGTCCCAAAAACACAAGAGCAAACCCAAACTAAAACCTCTACAAGGGAAAAAATGAAAAGATCAGAATGTAAATCAGTGAAATTGAAACTAAAAGAAAAAAATACAGAGAATCAATGAGTTGAAGACTTGGTTCTTTGAAAAGATAAACAAGATTGATAAACCTTTAACCAAACTTACCAAAAGAAAAGGAGAGAGGACCAAAGTAATGAAATTAGGGATAAAAAGACAAAATTAATGTAGATGCCTCAGAAATCCAGAGGATCATCAGAAATTATTTTCAAAATTTATGTTCCAACAAATTAGAGAATTTAGAAGTGGATAAATTCCTGAATAGATATGACCAACCTAAATTGAATCAAGAAGATACACAAATCTAACTAGATCTATAAAAAGCAACTATATTGAAGTAATTAAAACTCTACCAACTAGAAAAGGCTGAGAACCAGAATTTACTGCTGAATTCTATCAGACCTTTAGATAAGAACCAACACCAATACTCCTCCAACTTGTTTATGTAATAGAAAAGTGTCTTAGTTACTTTTCTCTCATTGCTGAGACAAAATACCTGATGACCAAAATTAAGGAAGGAAAGGTTTATTTAGCTCACAGTTTGTAGAGGTTTCAGTCCATAATCAGCTGGATCCAAAGCAGGATGGTGTGGCAGAGGGACAACAATTCATGGCTGCAGAAGACAGCAAAAGCAACAAGAGCAAAAGGGGTGAGCAAGCCTCTTTTCCTCCCTTATATTGTAAGGAGGCTACCCACCCTAAGGCAGGTGTAGCAGTCACATGATCTCTGTGCCCTCCTCTTGCACAGGCTGAGGATGTTTACAAAGTGAGGACCCTGGCCGCCTGTTGAGTTGCTTAGTTGAACTTCTACACTTCTCAAGTTGACACAATGACTCAACCATTACAACATCCTAGAGTGCAAACTGCCACCCTAGGGCATGTCCTCTACACCCTAGGATGTAGAATTGCTGAGTCATTTAGTTAAGCTTCTAAACTTCTCAAATTGCCACAATGTATTGACCATTACAAAAAGGAAGGTATCTTCCCAAATTCATTCTGTGAAGCCAACCTTACTGTGATACTGAAAACAGATAAGGACTTAACAGAAAAGAAATACTGAACACCAATATCTTTGAAGAATGTAGATGCAAAAATTCTCATCTCAGTAAGATCCTCACAAACAGAAGTCAACAAAATATTAAGGAGATCATTTACAATGATCAAGGTGGTTTTATCTCAGGGATGCAAGGATGGTTCAACATATGTAAATCTGTAAGTGTAGTAGGATCAAAGACAAAAATTACATGATCACCTGAATAGATGCTGAAAAAACCTTTGACAAAATTCATTCCTTGATGATAAAAGCAGGCATATGAGGACCTTACTTCAAAATGATAAAAAACCACATATGACAAACCCACAGCCAACATCATATTGAATGGGGTAAAACTGAGAGAAGTCCTTCTAAGACAGGAATGAGACAATGTCTTATTCTCACCACTTCTGTTGTCTATTCTCACTACTTCTGTCTAATATAGCACTTGACATTTCAACCAGAGCAATCAGGCAAGAAAAAGAAATAAAAAGGTACAAATAGGAAATGAAAAAGTCAAATTATCCCTATTTTCAAGTAACATGACACTTTACATAGAAAACCCAAAAAAATTGAACAAAAGACTTTTTAGAACTGATAAATTCAATAAGTGAAAAGATACAAAATCAATGCATAAAAATCAATAGTGTTCTTGCACACTAAAAATGAACCCACTGAGAAAGAAATCTGGAAAGCAATTCCATTCACAATAGCTTCCAAAAAATTTAAATACTTAAAGACCAACCTAAACAAGAAGGTGAAAGACCTCCACAATGAAAACTGGAGAACACTGAAGAAATTGTAGAAGACATTAAAAAATGGAAAAATATCCCTTGTTAGTGGATTGAAAGAACTAATGTCATGAAAATGCCTATATTGCCAAAAGCTAATTTCATAGTCAATGCAATCCCTATTGAAATATCAACAACATTCTTCACAGAACCATAAAAAACAACACTGAATAACACAAAATACGCAGAATAGCCAAAGAAACCCTGACCAAAAAGAGCAATGATGGAAGCGTCACTATACTGGATTTCAAGCTACCCTATAAAGCCATAGTAACAAAAATAACATGGTTCTGGCACAAAGACAAAAATGTAGATCAACTGAATAAAATCAAAGACACAGAAACAAATTCACATACCTACAGTCATCTGTTTTTTGACAAAGGGGCCAAAAATACAGGCTGGAGAAAAGACAATCTCTTTAACAAGTGGTGCTGGAAAAACTGAATGTCCACATGCAAGAGATTGAAACTAGATTCCTATCTCTCACCTTGCACTAAAATCAAATCAAAATGGATTAAAGGTCTGGGTATAAAGCCAGAAATATTGAAACTGCTGACGGACAACATAGGGAAGAAACGTGAAGCCACAGCCACAGGCAAAGACTTCCTGAGTAGGACTCCGATAGCACAGAAAATAGTATTAAGAGTCAACAAATGGGATTACTCTACATCAAATTTAAAAGCTAATGCACAGCAAAGAAAGCAATTAACAGAATGAAGAGACAACCCACTGAATAGAAGAAAGTCTCTGCTAACCACTCCTCTGAAAGAGGATTAATATCTAGAATATATAAAGAACTCAAAAAATTAATTCCCATAAAACAATGAACTCAATAAAAAAGTGGACAAATGAACTGAATAAATACTTCTCAAAAGTTCAAATATCCAAAAAGTGTGAAAAATGTTTATATCTCTAGCCACCAGAGAAATGCAAATTAAAACTACACAAAGAGTTCATCTCACCCCAGTCAGAATGGCTATCATCAAGAATACACCAAACAGGGCCGGTGAGATGGCTCAGTGGCTTAAGCGCCTGCCTTGCAAGCGCGAGGGCCTGAGTTCGACTCCCGGAACCCACATACGAAAAAGTGGCCGGTGATATCGCTCAGCGGCACGGGTGCCTGCTGGCATGCGAGGTCCTGAGGTCGACCCCCCGGTATCCACAAAAAAAAAAAAAAAAAAAGAATACACCAAACAATGAATGCTGGTGAGGATGCAGGGAAAGGGGAACCCTCCTACATTGTTCGTGGGAATGTAAACTATTTCAATCACTATGGAAATAAGTATGGATACTCACCAAAAAACTAAACATATAAATACCATTTGACCCAGCTATACCACTCCTAGGCATATTGCTTAAATAATTAAAGAGAACATACTATAGTGATACACACATACCCATGTTTATGGGAGCATGATTCACAATAGCTAAGCTATGGAAACACAGTAGATGTTCATCAACAGATGAATGGCTAAAGGAAATGTGGAAATATTACTCATCCGCATAGAATGAAATCATGTCATTTGCAGGAAAATGAACAGAACCAGAAACTATCATGTTAAGTGAAATTACCCAGATTCAAAGTTAAATATCATGTTTTCTCTTACATGAGAAACCTAAAAATTATTCATACATACATACATACATAAAATAAAACAAGAAGGTTTCATAAAACAAAACTGGAAACCAGGAAGTAGACTTTTGGAGATGGGGAAGGGGATCAGAGAAAAGGGAGAAGGAGGCTAATGGGATTGAAATTGATTAAGATGTGTTAAATGCATATACCAACTTCCCAAAACAAACTCCACCATAATGCAACATTAACACCCACTAATAAAACATAATAAATATAAGGTAAGAGATAAAAGCCTGGAGAGAAACAGCAAGTGTGAGCCAAATTTTGGGAGACTGAATGAAATGAGGAAGAGAAAAGGGAGCAAAGTGTGGGCAGAGAAGAATTATATTTTAAGTGAAAGAAGCATGAAGAAGGAGCCAATAGATGGAGGTGGAAATGCAAGAGGAAAGAGTAGTGCCCCAGGGTATCAGAGGCCTGCGTGCCAGACTGGGATCCTTTGGAGGTAAGTGACAGAAAACCTGATCCACCGTGACCTAAGAGAAAGTTAGGCTTTCTTTTTGAGTCAGCTGGCTCACACAGCTGAAAAATTCCAGGGTAGTCTGATGACTGGCACACCCAGATATCCTCACTGTTGCCCTATTCTCAGATAGACTCACCTCTATTTATTATCTTTAAGTTGAGATATAATTCACATTCCATAAAATTCATCCATTTAAAGGATAACTCTTTTACAGTGTGATTTTTTTTACTATATTCATTTTTCTATACAAATATCATAACTACTAAATGCAGAACATTTTCATTATCTCTCCAAAAATGTATGGATGTTAGAAGTCACTCCCTCATTTCTCTCTCCCTCCAGCCCCAACCACTAAACTACTTTCTGTCTCATTTTGGACATTTTTTACACAAATGGAATCATAGTATGTAGTCTTCTGGATTCTTTCATCAGCATATTTTTAAGTTCATCCTTATTGTAATATATACCATACTGCATTATTATGCCCAAATAATATTCCATTGTACAAATATCTTACTGTATTTTGTTTACCCACTCATTTGTCAGTAGGCATTTGGGGTAGTTCCTGCTTTTGAGCTGTTATGTGTTGTGCTACTATTCATGTATAAGTTTTTGTGGGACATATGTTCTCAAACTCATTGGGTATATATCTGGAAGTGAATTGCTGGGTCATATCATGACGCTAATGTTTTTAAGAATTTCAAATTTCTTTTCCAAAGTGGCTGTACTATTTTACATTCCTATCAACAGTGTATAAGAAGTACAATTTCTCCACATCCTTGACAGAACTTGTTACTCTCTGTCTTTTTTATTATATCCAATCATTCTGGTTTTGATTTGCATTTCCCTAGTGATTAATAATACTCAACATCTTTTTATGTGCTTAAGGGTCATTGATATATCTTTTTTGGAGAGGTGTATAGTCAAGTCCCATTTGCCTATTATTTAACCGGGCTGTCTTTTCATTATTGAGTTGTATGAATTATTTATGTATTCTAGATAAAAGTCCCTCATGAGCTACATGATTTGCAAATATTTTCTCTATTCAATGAGTAGTCTTTTCAGTTTCATATAATGTCTTTGATCACACAAACCTTTTTATTTTTAGTAAGTCCAATTGTCTATTTTTTTCCTTCGATTATCTGTATTTTTTACCCAATCCAAGAAATGATTGCTTGATCCAAGGTCATGGAGTTTTACACCTATGTTTTCTTCTAGGAGTTTTGTAGTTTTATTTCTTATAACTAAATTTATTATTCATGTTGTGTTCATTGTTTGACATGTGAGGCAAGTGTCCAAATTCATTCTTTTCATGTGATATCCAATTATCCTACCATCATTTGTTGAAAGGATTATTCTTTCCCTGATTAACTGTCTTGACACACTTACGAAAAGTCAGTTGACTAAAGCTGCATGAGGTTATTTCTGAACTCTCAATTCTGTTCCATGGCTCTGTGTGTCTGTTCTTATTCTAGATCACACAGAATTGATAACTGCAGCCCTGTTGTCAGTTTTGAGATTGGAAAGTGTAAGTTTTCTCCAACTTTGTTATTTTTCAGTATTTCTTTGGGTATCTGGCTACTTCGTATCTCCATAAGAATTTTAGCTTTAGCTTATCAATTTCTTCAAAAGAACTGAAATTCTGATTTGGATTGTGTTGTACCAGTAGGTCAATTTGGGGATCTTAATAGTAAATCTTCTAACCAATGAATGCAGGATGTCTTTTAATTTTTAAGGCCTTTTTAAATTTCTTCCCATGATTTTTGTGGCTTTCTCTGTCAAGCCTTGAGGGGATATTTTTTGGCAAATTTATTAAGTACTTTATTCATTGTAATGCTATTGTGAATGGAATTGTTTTCTTGACTTTGTTCTGGGAAAATTCACTGCTAAGTCATAAAAATATGATTCATTTTTATATACTGATCTTGTACCCTGCTATCTTACCAAACTCATTAACTGTATTTAATAGTTTTCTTCATGGTTTCCTTAGGATTTTCCATAAGATGATGTCATCTTCAAATAATTCTACCTTCCTTCCAGTTTGTTTGCCTTTTGTTTCTTTTTCTTGCCCAGTTTTCCTAGAGCAAAACTTCCCTACAATGTTGAGGAGAAGTGATGAGAGTAGATGTTTTGCCTTTTTCCTCAGCTATCAGGGGAAATATTTAGTCTTTTGTCATTAAGTTCATGTTAACTGTGGAGTTTTCATAGATGTCCTTTATTATGCTAAAATAGTTCCTTTATATTTCTAATTTATCAAGTATTTTAACATGAAAATGTGTTGATTTTGTGTAATGTTTTTCTTTCTGTATCTATCGAGATAATCACGTCCTTTCTTCTATTAATACAGTGTATTACAATGGTTGCTTTACTTATGTTGAGCCACCCTTACTTTCCTAGAATAAATCCAACTTGGTTGTTGTGTATAATCCTTTCTCAATATTGCTAGATTTGATTTGAGCATGTATATTTGAGGACAGACTCATCTCCTGACAGCGCGAGATGGCTATCTGCAGTTGGATTTTTTTCCCCAATGAGAGAGAACATCTCACCCTACAATATAACAAAAGTCAGAGCCTGGTTCTCATTGATCTAAAGTGGGTCACCTGGCCTAGCTTGAACCAACCAGTGTAGTCAATGAGATCAGATTGCTGATTGGTTGAGATCTGGGTCTGCAGGTAGGCTCAGTCCCAGTAAGACCTGGATCAGAGTGACAGATGGTGGGCCTCTAGAAAGCTATGGAGCTCTGACTTGCCAGAATAATGGCTGAAATCAATTGAGTGGAAGAGTTGTCCTATAGGAGGGAAAGAGTGGTGTGCCTGTGCAGAAGTCAACAGGTGGTGGGCAGGAGTGGGAGATGAGATCATCTGCTGGAGGGGAAGATGCAGAAGAGATTAAGTGGAGAATTTGGGAAGAAAGAGTCGAAGCTTCTAGGTGTTCCAGGTAAGGGTGGAGGTGGAAGTAATCAAAGACGCACAGAAGATGCAGGTGTCTTGAGGCCTCAAGGCCCCAGTAGCCAATGGAGGTCATGTTTCCCAAGGCTGTACCTTGTACCATCCTCCAGGCTAGTTGCTACACCCAGCCAGGGTTGGGTTTTTGTCAAGTGTAATGGCATAAGGAGGGGCATGAGGGAATCTTGGGAGCTAATGAGACAGCCACTTGGATGGGCCACTGATGGCACCACTCAGAGCCAGGAAGAAAGAGAGGCCAAAGGAGCTGATCACCAGGGAAGAGGGCAAGTCCTTGAGACTGAAAGTCTCAGGGAAGTTCAGGAGCATCTGTATGGGTCATGAGACAACTGGAAGGGCAACGTGGGCTGTGTTGGAAGTCTCAGATGGCAGGCAGTACCAGAGGTGGAGGAGTGGACACCACTAAATTTAACAGGGGCCAGGGCTAACAGGTGGTGCAGGTGATTATAGTCTTCTAGTGTGAACAACGGCAGTGACTTTACTCCTAATAACCTACTGAACACTGACGGGGAATGGGATTGGCCTCTCTGAGTGGAGTTTAATCCTGGGGCAGGGAGGGGTTGCACAGTGGGGTTTGAAGGCCACAAAAGATGGGTGATAGCTGAGGCTTGATGCTGAGACCACTTATCAGGGCCTTGTAGGTCACACTGAGGATTAAAGTTTCTTCCTAACAGCAAAGATAAACTATTGAAACCATGTGAGGCAGGACATAGCATGATTAGAGCTTCACTGCATCGCACTTCACTGTCTGTGCTTTGGAGAATAAATGGGGGGCAGGGGAGCTGCTACATGGTCCAGGCAATCGGCAATGGAAGCTTGGACCAGGGCAAAGGCCGCGTGTCCAGCACAGAATTGGAGCAGAAGCCCCAGGACAGAATGAACAAGGTCGAGAGCCAGGGCAGAAAAGGACAAAAAAGGAGGAAGAAGACAGAGCCGCCATACAGAGAAGGCAAGAGGAGAGTGGGACAAGTGAGCAGTTTAGTGACTGGGATCCCCCAAGATGAGAGTGTTTCAAAAAAGAGGGGTCCATGAACACAAGCAGCCACCTTTTGCCAGATTCCTGAGGATCTGCCTTCCTCCCGCCTCCAAAGGCAGACTTAAGAAAGCTGCTACACATCTAATCAGGAAGAAAATCAACTACAGTCATAGTTCAGAATTTAGAAACCGCAATCTCCTTAGCTGTATTTTCAAGTCAAGTGTGTGTGCACACGCACACATGTGTGTATATCATTTTCACTATCATTGGATCTAAACAGCAAAGATTTGAAGCCCAAAGTAACAGTGTTCGCAGTTAATGGGTGCTGGCTGCTTGCTCTGTGCCAGGGTTTGTGCTAAGCATTTTATACATGAAATCTCAATTATTGTTCAGGATAACTCAACAAGGCAAGTGCTAATACTACTAATCATTTTTATAAGCAAGAATAAACTAGGGTAACACAGTGAGTCGATGACAGCATCTGGGTTATAGGATGGATTCAGTTGGACTATAGTGCCCGATGATGAAATCTATGTACCCTTTTTGTTCACAGGGCTTTGTGGTCCTTGAAGAAGTAAAGTATATTTCAAAACTTGTTTCCACACCCTACCCTGCACTCTTGTTTATCACTCACTTGACAACCTATCTGTCACTAAAGGTTCCTGGGGGATAATTCTGGCCAGCTCAGGTCATCTTCCTAACCATGTATGACACAGCGCTCCCTGTGCCACCTTCACAAAGCCTTCCTCAGCTCACAGAACCCCATTTCACAAATGGAAACAGCAGCCCAGAGGGATGGAGACATCCCACAAGCTTGGAAGCCAAGGCAAAGCTCAAACACTTTTGCCTGACTTCTAGGTCACCCAGGTCAACCTCTCAGCCATGTGCAAGAAGCATTTGCTCTCTGCACCAGATGACACTTGCACAGCTTTTGGTTTAACATTTCCACAGAGGCAAGGCTCTGAGTTTCACCTTCCCTTTCCACATTTACTGTTTTCATTATGAAATATGTCAAGCACACAGAAAAGTACAGTTGATAATATAACAAATGCTCACATGCCCATCTCTGGGAGTGAACAAAGGTAAACATTTTTTCCCAGTGTTTATTTCAGATCCTTTTTTAAAAGAAAGTAAAATATAACAGATGTATTGATGATCTCTATGACTCCCTCTCCAATTTCCTCTTCTCCCTCTCTTCCCAGAGGAATCACTATTCTGAAACAGTGACACATTCTATTTGTCTCTTTAAACTTTTGCCATACATGTATGTATCTGTAGACAATATATAATATTGTTTTGCACGTTTTGATACTACATGTAAATGATGTCATACTGGAGTATCCTTTTATTCCTCAGTTGTTCATTCAGTTTTGTGTTGTAGATATTTTTCCAGATGATTCTTTGTAGGACCGGTCCATTTACAGTGACTGCTATACAAGATTCCAGTAGAGGAGGATGTTGTGATTTATATAACCAACTCCCACCATGGACATTTATCAGTTTCTAACTCTTAAAGGCTCTGTTATAATAAACAACCTCATACATAACCTGGGATGGGTCATGGGATATGAATATTTTAACTTCATTAAATGTTGCCAAATTCTACCACTCAGACATGAGCAGTCCTTTCACCCACAGAAAACCATGGTGTAGTCAGACTTCACTCTCCTGCTTCTGTGCTGGGCGTGAATTCACCACTGTTCTCGTGAGCCCCATCTCTTGCTCCACAGGCCTCCCTAAGGAACTCCCTTACAGTGGTGAAACATTCTTCCCTATCGATCCTCACTCTGCGCTCTTCACACCATAGGCTCCATTTCTGGCCATCTAAGATTCCCCCAGAGCATTTTCTCAAGTTTCAAACCAAATGCCCCATAGTTAGTAAACTGATATTTTTATCAAATTTTAAATTAAATAAATAAATAAATAAATAAATTTTATATGCAGAGGGGTCTGTGTGCTTTTGGAGGGGTCTTTATATTGGAAGTAAACAACTTGCAATACCATCTGTGAAAATAGCTCAGAGAGCCTCGAAAATCAATTTGGCTGGGATTTTGTCTTCATTTGGGCAGCTATACCAAATTATCATAGACTGGGTAATTTATAAACAGCAGAAATTTGTTTCTCCCAGTTCTGGAGGCTGGAAGTCCAAGGTCAGAATGCCAGCATGGTTGGGTTCTGATGAAGGCCTTCTTCCAGACTGTAGGCTGTCAACTTCTTGTTGTGTCCTCACAAAGCAAGAGACGTGGGTGAGCCCTCTAGGGTCTCTTTTATAAAAGCACTAGTTCCATTCATGAGGGCCCTGCCTTTATGATTTAATACCTCCCAAAGCTCATCCCTTGCTATGATTCTCATCTCCTTTATTCAGATTTCAAAAATTGAATTTTGAGGTAGCATATAGTCTATAGCAATAGTCTAGTTGAAAATCTTTTCTGGTGCTCAGAAATTTTTTGCCAGAACTCAAATCCCATCTTTTAACATTCACTTGCTCCATTTTTACTTAAGATTTTTTGACCCAAATCTCCAGGCAGTTTAGTACTGTACTCCAGAAACCATGGAACGATGACTGAAGAGATTTATCCCTACTGAAGTCATCATTAGCCTCATCAATAAACAACATGAAGTGAGTCACAGTTAGCCTGGGGCATCAGTGTTACGCAGTACATGTAATGATCCACATCACCCAGGAGCTGGTCGATCAGAACTGGCCCCATCTATCAACGGTCAGGGCAACAAGACCCTGCAAGCCAGCTGAAGAACTACTTGGGCATGAGACCCCCCGGCTCTCTTATGTGGCCCACAAGTGTCAGGGCTGGAGGAGTGTATAGAGTGTGAAGCCAGGACCTCACCCCAATACCGTGCCCAACCAGAACCCCAAAAACATGCTCAGAAGAAGGAGAGATAGGTGCTGCACTAAATCCATGATCTGTGCTCCTTTAACTGCATCATTCTGCTTCCTTTTTATTACTTGCCGCCTTGAAAGCTGAGGGTCTCTGAGATGTAGGATGAATTATTTTAGTGGTGGGGTTTGAGGGGTGGGAGTAGAGATGATGGAGGTGGAGGTGAGTGAGGTAGAGATGGCAGTGGAGGTGGTAGAGGTGGTGGCAGTGGTGCCATAGGAGATGGAGGTGGTGGAAGTAGAGGTGGGGGGAGGAGAGGTGGGGGGAGGACAGGTGGGGGAGGAGAGGTGGGGGGAGGAGAGGTGGGAGGAGGAGAGGTGGGGGAGGAGAGGTGGGGGAGGAGAGGTGGTATAAGTGGTAGAGGTGGGGGTGATGGAGGTAGGAGTGACGAAGGTGGTAGGCTCTTGATAGAAATGCAGCAAGATGTGCTTTATTAAGAAGAAACCAATCTGAAGGAAGAGTGGAGAATGCCTTTACTTCATGGAAATCTAAAACGAGCGAGTGGCAATCTACCTGAAAAGCCATTGAGTTTAGTTAAGCAGATATGGTTTTATCATGAAACTGAATTGGACACAGAAAGCAATTTACAAGATGTCGAAAGTCTGGTTCGCCAAAAGCAGCTCCATGGTGTGCTCTTGACTTATCTTGATACCCAAGAAGACAATGAACTCATAATGTCACCTGCTAGTTGGGTTCAGTTCCTGGGGGCAGGGGACTGCTGAGCAGCTCCCCTTCTGGCCAGCTCACATCCAGATAACCTTTCTGAACCCTCAGCTTCCCCCTTAAGCTGAAGCAGACAGGTTGGCAGACAGACAGCGTCCATGGCCATGGGCTCCATGGCCTTCCTCCCCTGCTCCAGCCAGGGTTGCATGAGAAGGAGCAGGTCAGAGCACCCGCAGAGAGCTCAAGCTGAAGGCTTGGAATTGTACATTTTATAGGCCTGCGAGTCCTCTGTCCAGGCAGCCTCACAGAACACCCCCAGGGTCCACACTAGCCCACGCCTCGTTTTGGACACTTCCATTGTAAAAGCAAGGTAGAGGGCTGTAGTCTGATGTGGTGTGGTCCTGAAGCATGCTGGCTGCCATGCGTGGAACCAAGGGGTCCCCTCCCAGAATGTGTCTCCAAAGCAGACGGGTCTGTGAGACACAGCTCTGAGTGTCCCACTGACCCCATTGTTCTCATAATGTCAAGTCTGCATATTTCTAAGTATAACTGGAACTTGGCCATTTAAATTTCATTGCCTAATCTACTCTGTATCATCTTACCAATAAAAAATGTCCTCCTGTACCAGACCCAGTTTATGAGCCTCAGCAGAGCTGCTGGGCTCTCCCTGTCCTCTGGACCTCAGTTGCTTACCCAGAGTAGAGTCCAGTCAGTGGCTGCTCACCCCACCTCCCAGTGTTGCTAGCCACTGCTGCCTTCCCAGGGAGCAAGGGCTGGACTTGGCACCTCCATCATGCCCACCATGGCAGGGGTTGCATCATCCCCAAGCCCTAGTCGGTGTGTCCCAGCTGCCTGGGAGAGGCCGCAAAACAGCCTAGAAGTACAGAGACATTAATGCCTCACAGGATAAAACTTCCACAGTGAGGGATAAAAGACCAGCAAGGGTCAACACATTGCTTGCCCTTTCAATTACACACATGTACTATTTCAAGGGAAGACGCTCCATGAATTTTTTTTCTGGAAGCAACCCCTGTGTCTGAAGAAATGAGCTTTGCTGTTTGAAACTGTGATGTGCTCAGCACTCTGCCACTCATAATCTCCCTTTCCCCTTCATGGCCTCACCGCCGTGGCCCCTCACTCTCACTGTCACTAGATCACACCCTCCTTCCTTTGGGAATTTGCCTCAGGCTCTCATTTCTAGAGTGCCTGGAAAGACAGCTACCTAAAATCATCTCACTTCCAGTGGTGGATGTAACAACTTTAGGGGGAAAAATGAGCTGGAAGATTACCGCCTGCCTGGGTAAGAGGCATGAAGACTGAATTTGGGGAGAGACATTACAGTGGGAAAGGATGGTGATGAATGAGAAAACTACTGTGGGTCCGGCTCTGGCAAGCTGAGAGAACAACTTGAAGGGGCAAAAGAGCTGAGTTTGGGCTCTCAACCTGAGAGTCAAATGAGCCGTTAACAGACACAAGGGAGAAGTAGACATGAACAGGACTAGGGTGTAAGACAGACCAGGATTCTGGTCCAGACTCTGCAATTTACTTACTGTGTGACCTTAAAAATATTGCTTCCCTTCTTTGGGATTCATTTCTTCACCCCAAAGGTGGGGGATCACAGATGATCCCTGATCTTTTCAAGAGGATAAGGTGAAGTAGTACTCAGCAGAACAAGGCATATAATAGGAGCTTGATGGATGAGTTTGGGAGCTATTTTTGTTGACCAGGTCCAGCTACTGAGTCTCCTCCACTGCGCAGAGGGGCCAGGGCTGAGTCCAGATCGCTAAGTGCCTCCAAATCTACCTTTCTGGGAGCAGAAAAATACTTATGTAGAAAGACCCCACCTCTGTGGAGAAAGTACTTCAGAGCCCTCCTTGACCTGGTTCCTACCTGGCCCCTGCCCATGCAGGTGTCCCACAGCATGGAGGAGGAGGCAGGAGAGAAGAGGTAGCAATTCCTGGCTTATCCTGCTTCAGGGTTTTGGGCTGAGATTGGTGCAATCCTCACAGCAGAATCTCTTGGGAGCATGTTAGAAAGGTAGTGTAATGGCTGATACATTGTGTCAAGAAGTTTAGAAGTTTAACTAAGTAACTCAGCAGTTCTACATCCTAGATGTAGAGGACATGCCCTAGGGTGGCTGTTTATGCGCTAGGATGTTGTAATTGTTGATTCATTATGTCAACTTGAGAAGTTTAGAAGTTTAACTAAGTGACTCAGCAGGGGACCAGGGCCCTCATTTTGTAAACAACCTTAGCCTGTGCAAGAGGAGGGCATGGAGATGGTGTGAGTGCTACATCCACCCTAGGGGAAGTAGCCTGCATACAATATAAGAGTGGAAAAGAAGCTTGTTTCTCCAATTTTTTGTTCTTGTTGCTTTTGCTGTCTTCTGCTACCATGAACTGTTGCCCCTCTGCCATGCCACCCTGCTTTAGAGCCAGCTGATTATGGACTGAAACCTCCACAAACTGTGAGCTAAATAACCTTTCCTTCCTTATTTGTGGGTGTTGGGCAGTTTGTCTCAGCAATGAGAGAAAAGTAACCGAGACAGGTAGGCTCCTGGCTTCTTCCCACACACACCAGGGCATCAGACTCTGGAATGGGGCCTGAGCACCTGAGTTTGAGCAGTCCCCTTTCATTCCACTCCCAACACCTAAGAACCACTGTCAGGACCCTGGAGCCCGATGCTGAGAACCAAGTGTGACTTCTTCCCTCTGCATGAATCCGGGAGGGTCTTGGTTCACGAGGATGCTCCTTTCGCCAGAGTCTCCCACAAGCTTTTTTGCCTACCCACACTTGCTCCACCCCAGACACCAAGCAAGCACCCTCATCCTTCACTTGATTCAAGGAATTTCTCTACCTCTGCCTCCCTCACTGCCTCTGTATCTCTCTGCTCCTCTGTCTCTCACATTCCTATCTCTCTCTCATCTCTCCTGTCGCTCTCTCTGTCTCTGTCTCTTATCTTTCCTGTCTCTGTCTGTCTTTATCTCTCATTTCTCCTGCTTGTCTCTCTCTTATCTCTCTGTCTCTGAGTGTCTCTTTGACTGTCTCTATGTCTTGTGTCTCTCTGCTTATCCCTGTCTCAGTCCCTCTCTGCCCCATGTCTCTCTGTGTCCCTCTTGGGTCTTCTCCCTCCCTGTAGGCCTCTGGTTCACAACTAGGAACAGATGGCTGTTAGACACTGGCCAGAGGCCCATGTTATCACAGAGGCTCCTCCCCTGATGGCAGCTTTTAAGCGACCACCTGGGGAGTGCAAACGGTGCCACAAACAGGTCACTGTCACCACTGTGATTCAGGGCCTGGCCCAGCCAGGGCCCAGCCTGCCTTGGTTAACCCTGAGACAGGCCAGCTCTCTGCCTTGTTTGCGCAATCGCTGCTCCAGGGGCCAGAAGCCAGGCCTCGGGGAGCAGGAAGGGGGAGGACAGCCTTGCTTCCAGTAGGCTTTGCCAGGTCGTGGGGCAGCACCAGGAGCAGGGTCATCTGTGGACACCTGGCCAGCCCCAGCTCTCTCACTGAGAGACACAGCCATGGCAGTTGAGACAGCCTTGGCCTGTGACCCCCATCCAGAAGCCCCCGTATCAGCAGGTGATGAGGCCAAGATGATGACCTAAGGCTCCTGCCTTATTTCACCTAGACTTGCAGGATGGTACCAGAGTGGCCTTGTACAGCTGACCTGAGGGCCAGCCTAGCAAAACACATGGGTGACCTGTGAGAAGCCAGCTTCCCCTATCCCTGTTGCCTATCCTGTGCCTCCCGTTCACCTCTCTCCTCTCTGTATCAGACCCCAAGGCAACTCGAGGAAATCTCTACACAGGGTGGAGGAGGGAACTGATTTTGAAGTTCCCTTCGTCTACTGTGTGCCATGCAGTGGGGCAGATGCTGAATTCAGGGTAGCCACATCAGACAGGAATCCAAAGTCCAGAGAAATGAGAAAACTTTCAACATCCCACTGCACCAGAGGGGGATTTGAAGTTCAAATGGCCTACTTATACATGTGTGGGTATACACGCATGCACACACACACACACACACACACACATGCAGAATTTCCTTAAAGCATCAGCTGTCACATGCTGGGAAGTTGGCTGTTCTAGAAAAATACAAATAAACCCTGCCCCAGAGAACTCAGCACATAAATACCTGGCCCTCACCCTGTTACCCTGGGGTCTCAGAGTGAGGTACACTGTCCAGGGCTGCCTCTGTCCCTTCTGCTACAGTGCCCTGAGAATGGGGCAGGCAGCTATGGTTACACACTGTCGGGCAGGTCCTGAGCTGGTCATCTCCACTCTCCATTAGCTCATCTGCCTCCTACTCTGGGCCGTGGGAGTGATTGCTGCTGAGTCATTGAAAATGCTGAGGTTCTAACCTGCCTGGGAATTCTGGGATCTCAACTCCCTAGGTCCTAGATGATCTTTTAGGATGAAAACAAAAATGCCCAGCAGGGGCCCTCCCAGATGCGGAAAAGCCAAGGGAAGGCAATTCTCCCAGGAAGGCAGGAGAACTGCTGGGCTAGACCAGAGTAGCAGGTTTCCATATGCCAAAGGAGACACAGAAGCCTGGGTGCAGGCTCCAAAGGGGAAGTGTGAGTCCCGTGGTTTCCCTGCACCCCACGGGCAGCCTGCAGCAGAGGGAGGACAGGATGGCAGGATGCAGTGGGAGCAGGCTCGGTTCATGTTTCCCTCCTCTCTTCCTGGCAGAGATTACATGGTGAGCAAGAAGGACAGCTGAGCTGGCAGGTGGGTGGCCAGCTCTGGCGAGGGTAACGCTGGGGAGGAAGGAGGGCTGAGGTGACTCAGGCCCAGAGCAGTCACATTGCCCCTTCTAGCCACCCGGAACCTGTACACCAAAGGTGAACCCACCAGACGCAGACCCAGTGCATGGGCACCTGCATTTTCTGTACCCAAGACTATAGTCCCTGGGGAAGGGGCAAATAGAGTTCTCAACAGACAAATAAATAGACTGACTTCCAAGAACTGAAGGCACACAAGTTTATGAGGAAGTAGCATGCCTCAAGGGAGTGAGCCTTGCAGTTCTAGAATCTAGTTAGCACTGATTCATCTCTCCCAGCCTCCACCACATTCCCCATTGAACAAGCCATTGGGAGGCATCTGTTCCATAAATTGCAGGTCTGCCTCATCCCCACCAAGACCTTCACCCTGAGATGTCATGTTGCTTAGGCCACCTACCTAACCATCTTGGAACACTTCAGTCTTGAGATAAAAGGTTGTCAATCAAAGGTCCTCAGGGACTCATTATAATGGCAGGGACAGTTTGGCGATGTCCAGCAATGAGAACTGGGTGTGGATCCAGAAACTGCCAGAAATGATGTGTCAGCAGAAAACTGAGCATACCCGGAGTGCTAGAGGGCCCAGGTCAGGGGCTTGTAGAGCCCAGGATGAAGGCTTACCAGAAGGGAGGTGGAGCTGATCCTTCCTCCCTGGGGCTCTGCCTCTAATCTCCACCCCTAACCCCAGGAAATGTCCTGATCCTGCACAGCAAAGCTGGACATCGAACAGGCTGAGTGAATGTCCATACATCTGCCTAAGATTACATCATAAATCCTGGCCAGAGAGTTCAGGGCCAGGAATCTCCCAGCTGGACCCTGGATCTGGTGCAGCCACCAAGGGATGCTCCAACTCTGTGTCAAACAGGTACAACCTGGCACTAGGCTCCAGCAGCTGTGTGTCTCTATAGGCTCCTTCTCTCCTGCTAGGCGAGCCAGTGGACTTCGCAGGTCCTGTCCGCACGCACCTGCGGGCAGTGTGATCCAGGGGTACCATCATGTGGCTTGTTTGTCAGCTGGTGACTCAACCCTTCATTCTAAGCCTCTGTGTTAACGTGTTCAGCCCAGCCCTCCTCTTCTTGCTCCAAGCTTGCTCAGCAGGTGCCCTCTCAAACCCCAGGTCCCCAGCTCTAAAATACAAGTAGCTACACCAAAAATTTATTGGGATGATTAAGAATAATAAGAGCATCCAGCATAGGGCCCAGCATAGAGTGAGTGCCCAATACATATTTCTTTCCTGCCACTTTCTCTCTGCCATATTCCATTCAGGCTACTAGAACAAACTACTGGGTAGCATACAAACAATAGAATTTTTTCTCACAGTTCCAGAGGCTGAGAAGTTCAAGATCAAGACTCCAGCAGATTCAGTGTCTGGAAGGACCCACTGACTTCCTCATTCATAGATGACACTTCTTGCTGTGTCCTCACATGGTCGAAGGGGCAAGAGAGGTTATTTGCGCTGGTTTTATAAAAATGCTAATCCTAGTCATGAAGGCTCTGCCTTTGTGCCTAATTACCTTTCAAGGGCCCACCACCTAAGATCATCATATTTAGTACTAGGCTTGCTTGCTTGCTGTGTGTGTGTGTGTGTGTGTGTGTGTGTGCATGTGGTACTGGGGACTGAACCCAGGGCTTTTGCAGTGAACCACATCCCCCACCTTTTTCTTTTGAAAAAGAGTCTCATTAAGTTACTAAGTTTCTTGGGCTGGGCTCAAACTTGCAATCCCCCTGCCTCAGCCTCCCACAGTGCATGAGCCACTATACACAGCTTAGGGTTTCAACATACGAATTTGTGGGGAGGGAGACACAAACATGCAGACCGTAGCTTATATCCTCCTTCCTTATTTCTTCCTTCCTTTCTTCCCTCACTCTCTTTTTTCCTTCCTTCCTTTCCTCTCAGTCTTCCCAGAAAGGAGTGTCTCAAGCATCCTAATTCTCACTCAGCTTCCTTTCTTTTCCTCCAGCCAGATTCCTTGTGGGCCTGAGAGGTTCCCCCAAGAATCCTCTTTATCATTGTCTCCTTCATAACTGGATCTGCACACTATTTTCTCATTTGGCTACAAGAGAGATTCATTCATCTCTGTCTCCCAACACCAGGCAAAGTCTTAGAATATAGTGACTAGTTCCGGATGGAGTGAAGGAGTGGCAATTGGAAGGGGATGAAGGGCAAACAGATGAATAATGAATGGGGGGATGGATGGCACACAGTGGAGAAGAGGGATAGAGGGATGTGGCTGACCAATGGGTTGAAGAGTGATGTCTAGGTACAGAGTGAGGGATGGGCAAATAAATGCCCAAGTGAGATGGATGGGCATGAAAACGTGGCGCTCGTGCAAATGAGAGGGTGGGTTGGTGGGTGGATAAACCGATGGCCTCTGGCACTTCATTGTTGGTTTGGGCCAAGGTAGTAAGACTACAAGTTACTCCTTTAATGCTTTCTCCTCAAGTCAGTGTTTTTATTCTGTCTCCTAGGCTTCTCAAACCATAAAGACGGGGTTGGGGAGGAAGGGCACCACATACTACAGCAGGGCTCTTGGTGCAACCACCATTCAGTTCTGCACAAGCCCTCGCTTGGTGAGTCCTGCTGCAGGCTCACTTATCCCAAAGCTCAGAGCCACAGGGCACAGGGATGGGCAGAGGGCACACTTGCCCCTCTCAGCCACATGCCCAATCTCCTCACAGAGCTCACTTTGTCCTCTCACACAGCATGGCATGCAGGAACCCAGCCAAGTGTGCTTCTTAGAGGGCAAGCCTGCATTCTGGCCACACTGAAGACCAGCTGGGCATCATCTTGTCACCTCTATGTGCCTTTCACTAAATTGACACCTTGTCAAGAATGGTACTCACTGCCCCATCCCAGTGCTCGACTTCCTGACATAGAATTGGTATAGAAAAAGTGAATGTTTGTGGGGTAAATAAAATGGATAATGCATCTTAGACACAACTGACTGTCCTTGGGGAAAAAAATGGTGGCCTTGGTCTAGGACACTGAGTTTGGATCCCAACCCTGCCATTTCTCAACCACTTGACCTTACCAAGCCCCTTTGCTTCTCTGAATCTCCATTTCATTGTCAATGAACTCAGGATAATAGTTGATACTACTCAAGTTTCTCCTAAGGCTGTGAGAATCCTGTGGGGAATTTCTAGTGTGGTCCTTTTGAGGACCCTACCCTGCCCCCAGCATCCCTGATAGCCAAACCCAAAAGCTGCACATCACTCCTGCCTGACCTCCTCCCTGACCAGGGCAGAGCAAGATTTGTGGAGAGTGGGCACAGGAGATGAACATGCCCCACTTTCAGGCTTCTGCAACTGGAGTTGTGCATAATCACCCTGACCTCAATCTTTCTCTGTGAATTATAGAATGAGTGTTCTCTGAAAACGAGGCCTGTGAAAAGTTCCACAGACTTCCTGTCCTCCCCTCACTTCACCCTTCCCAACTTAATAAGGACCTGAGCTTGTTAGCTGTTCCTGTCCAGCTCATCTCGTCCTGTGCCTGCACATGTGAGACTAAAAATACCACCAGCTCCGAGTAGAGGCCATGCCCAGGGACAGCCAAAGCCGGAGTCTGCATCGGTGCTGCAGTCTGGCTTCTATGTGCCCCTGGGATCCGAGCCACTGGGCCTGTCCCACTTGGGGCCGAGAGGCACCAACATCCTTCAGGCAGCCCCTGCGGTGTGCAGCAATAATCAAAAGGCTGCTCGTATTTATCAGTGGCTTCATTCATGCTCTCCAAAGCCTATTCTGTGCCCTCTTCACTGCCCCATTAGACAGCCTCACTTGCCCAGGCCTGGGGTACTCTTGCCATGCAGAGCACTGCCTTGGTCTCTGTAAGTGTCCAGCCCAAATCTCAACCTGCCCCTGGAAAAGACACTTGTGTCCCTTTTCACTAAAACATGCAGAAAGAAAATGTGCCTGCTTAGTGGGATAACAGGATCTGTCCAGAAGCCACTGGAAGAACTGTGTGAGCCAATCTCTTGAGCCTTTGTTTCTCTATCAAAACAGTGGGCACAAATACATCAGTCTGGTGAGGACTCCTTGTCTACATGGAGAAGGAGGAGGACCAAGGAACACACAAGGGGCGCGTCGATCGCTCACTAACATGCTTGGCAAGGCTGAAGAGGTAGTCTCTCCACGGGCTTTCATCTGCCACTGGATATTTCCATTGCCCAAGATAGTTTGGAAATGGTGGTGAGAGACAAATTTTCATCATCCCCATCCCCAAGAAAAGGCCAAGAATGGAATCAAGCATAAAGACTCCAAACTTCAAAGTACTTTAAATTTGGAATGGAGTATTTCCTACATTTGCACATGGTTATATGCAAGAGATGGGATTTAAATGAGCTATGACAGGAAAATATGGAAAGTCAATTAAGGCGTCATAAACAGAAACACCAAAACAAAGAATGACTGACGGGAGGATTGGGGAGAGATATTCCAAAAAAGTTGAGAATGGAAATTGCTTCTAACGGAATGAGTCACAGCTTGGATCTTGATTGGTATGGAAACAGGGATAGTGGCTGCATAGAGCTGAGCAGCTCTGTCTCAGAACCAACCTCTCCCCAAATTCATGTTCCAGTAGTTCCTGCCAACAGCAGAGGAAGGTGCCTTTAGGGCCACTTGTCCTCATTTAACCTTCTTCTCTTCCATTCCCTGAATATCTGTGGAAAAGACCCAGAACAGCAACTGCTAAAAATCTCTGAAAGTTTCCACTATGGCTTGCTGGGAGTAATTCTGTCCAATTTGAATCAAACATTTATTGAGCATCTCCTGTGTGCCGCACACGTGGGCACAATATGTGGAAGGAAGGGAGATGCTGAAATGAATGAGACCGCAACCTGGTCCTCCAACAGTTTAAAGGTGTCAGAGATACGACAATGACTTCTCTAGAGACTTTGCCAAGGAACACAAAAGACCTGATATAGATTGGAGAGTCACTTTTCCAACTAACACTTAAATGTTTGTGCCATTACAGTAGAAAAAAGGAACTAATGATGTGAACCTAAAAAGTCACACACACATGTACACGCACACACACACGTGCACAGACACAAGTAAATTTATGTAAAATAGCTCAAGAGGTAATACAAATAGAAATTAGAAAGTTCTACCATGTATCAATTACCAGAATGACAAAAGTTTATCTAATGATAATGTCTGATGCTTGTGATGGTGGAAGAGGAATTGGACATACACAGCTAGTGAGATTGTAAATAGACAAATTTTTCTGGAAAGTAATTTGACATTGTATATATCTCCAGCCTTAAAATAGTCATAACCTTTGACTCAGTAATTCCACTTCCAGGAATCTATTCTAAGGAAATCACCAGATAAGTGGTCAAAGGTATAAGCACACAGATATTTATTATCACATCATTTACCAAATTGAACAATGTGAAACGAACAAAAATTCCAACAACAAGAAAATAGGAAAACATATTGTTTTTCAGTATAACTGATGATTAGATCACCTTTTAAATTGGGTTATGAAACACTGGGTTTTAGTAAACTAACTGTTGAGTGGGGAAAAATTGTGATACCAAACTGTACATGATGCGATTTTAATTTTATTTTATTTTATTTATTTATTTATTTTTTTTTTGTGGGTACCGGGGGGTCGACCTCAGGACCTCGCGCACCAGCAGGCGCCCGTGCCTCTGAGCGATATCACCGGCCCCTTTTTCGTATGTGGGATCCGGGAGTCGAATTAATTTTATTTTTAAAGCTATATATTCACTTATTATACATATTTCAGAAGTGATGAAAGGAAATACTAAGTGATAGAATGCTTACCTCTAGATGATGAGATGATGGGACTAGGGTGGTTGTATTTTCTTGTTTGTATAGTTACACATTTTCTGAATTTTCAATGCTGAGTGGGGGTTTGGCAGAACATCTTGTCCCATCTCTGCCCAATGGAGCTCCATGGCGCGGCTCCCCCAGACTGTCACCCAGGGCAAGCACTGAGCTGGGGCCTGGTCCTTCAGTAGGAGTACGGATTCCATGTCTCCTGCCTGATCTGAGCAGGGCTGGCCCCTGCCTAGCCTCTCCTTCTGAGCCCAGCTCCCCACTTCACCTGGGCCTGCCACCCCATAATCCCAGGTCCTCCTTCTCTTTCATAGCCCATGTGTTTGATGCTTGACTCTCTCTTCACACCACCACTGCCCTTGCCTCCCCTCTCCTCCAGGAGGCCAAGCTTGGGGAACAGTGGCTTTAGTACCCTCATGTCCACAGTACTATCAGACTTGTGCTTTCATGCTCTGACTATTTCCTGCTGTCACCACTGCTGACAATGACCCAAGTTGCTGCTCCAGTGGACAGCAGAGCCACTGTCCATGGCAGACCAGCCCAGGCTGCTCTCACTTCCTTCTGACCCTTTCTCCCAACCAGGTTGTCCTGCTTCTATGTTTCACCAAAATATGCCACATTCTCCCCTCGGGCACTCTTCCTAGCTGCAGCCCTTTGCCCAGTCTCCTTCTATGCCTGGAAGGCCCATGCCCTTCTGTAACTCTCTCCTACTCATTCATCCCTAAGGACACTGTTCAGACGTCACCTCTATCATAGCCTTCTCGGGCCCTCCTCTCTCGTAGGACAGGTGCATCCCCACTGTACTTTCTCTTTCATTTCATCATGTGGTGTTGCACATAGTAGGGACTCGAAAACAACCTTGCCCGAGCTGGGCAGCATCTTCATAGCAAAACCAGCAGAAGCAGAGCGCTCTCTTGATGGTACACCCATACTCACCTCAGGACAGTAGGGAACTTATTAAAACCCCTTGCAATGTCTGTGAAGATGGCAGACCTCTGCCTCCTTTTCCATTCCTGGCAGGCTCCCTCACTGCTCCTGAAGACTGCTGAACGCTCCATCATCTTGTGAATATTGCCCCTCCCAAAAGTTGCCCCCAGCTGATGCCACAGAGCCTTGGATATCTGTCCCCAAAGGTCTAGCTCATGGGCTTGAGCTTAAAATTTTTTCTCAAATACCTCATCAGATGACTTGGAAACCTGAGTCAAGTGAAGAACCATGACCACGCTTCCCTGGGAGATCAGGAGTGCCCCCAGCTTTTTGTATCTTCCCATCCCCAGTGTTGGAACCACATCCATAAGACCCTTCCCAGAATATGCAGCAATCAGGGCTCATTGGAACATAGGCAGATGCCATGGCTACAACTAAGATACAGCTAAGTACTCCATCTTGTGTAATCCCAGCAAGACCCTCACTCATTTGACAGATGAGGAAAATTGAGGTTCAATGAGAGTAATCACACTGTTCAACATCACTCTGCTAGAGATACATTTTTGCTTGGCATAACTGCTTGAGAGAGAATTGGTATGTTTTCCGAACTTGATGGGTGTTAAGTATTGGATGGTAAAAGAGAGAAGCACCACAGAGACTTAGAATTGCCCAGGAGCTCCAAAAACTGGGGTAGCCAGGAAGGCTTCAAGGCAGAAGTGAGGGCTGGTGTCAGGCCTTGAGGGATGGCTAGACTACTTTCCAGAGAGATCTGAAGAGGTTTCCTAAGAAGAATAGCAACAGCAAAGACCCAAAAGTAGAAGAAGCAAAATTGGAATGGTCAAAGGACCATGGGAAGCCTACACTGGCTGTGGAAAATGTGTCCAGGAAAGGTGTCTGGTACCATGTGCAATGAGCCACCTACCTCAGTGGAAGCTGTGAGAATCAGGACATGGGGGTTGATCTGTTGCTCTTTTTTTCTCCTGGACTGAGATTTGAACCCAGAATCTTTGCACTGAGCTACATCCCCAGCCCGATTCTATTTTATTTTATTTTATTTTATTTTATTTTATTTTATTTTAGGCAAGGTCTTGTTAAGTTTCCCAGGCTGGGCTCAAACTTGCTGCCTCAGCTTCCAGGAGTGCTGGGATTGTAGGCGTGTGCCTCTGCTCCCGGCAACGGTCTGTCGCTTTCACCATTTCACCCGATTTCCAGTTGCCCCTTCCCCACTGCATCCACAGAGACAAGGCTGCTGTGCCTGCAAACCCTTACATATGAGACATATAGGACAGTCCCACTATCTCTGTGGATAAGAGAGACGTGTCCTTCTGGGGAGCTCAGCAGAGGTAAAAAGAGTTATGACAGCTGATGGCTCCTGAAAAATGATTCCTGAGGAAAAGCACAAAGGAAGTCAGGACGCGCCACTCTTGGGTGAGGTCTCCACTGCTACAAGTGAGTCCTCCCCTCCGCCGGCCATTCCACACCTCCAAGACGGCAAAGCCCAGCTGGAACCCAGAACCGTTCAGAGGCGACAAATCCCACCTGCAGGCAGAGGCGTGGAAGCAGTGTGAGTGACAGCTGGTCATGTCTAAGTGGTAAATTGAGAAGATAAAGTGACAAAACAGCAGTAGTCACATGTCGCCTAACAAGGGGGATGTATTTGGAGAAATGTATCCTTAGGTGACTTCATCATTGTGCAAACAACAAGTGTACTTACACAAACCTAAATGGTATGGTCTACCATACGCCGAGGCTCTATGGCGTGCACACGCACATGCGCGCACACACACACACAGACTCAGTAAACATGTGAGACTGCTGCGGGCGTCACACGGCAGACCGTTTACAGTCGTCTTTTATAAATACAATCTAAAATAACGATAAAAGTAGTAAATATGCAAATCAGCAATGCCATCATTTGTTAGCATTATCGAGTATTATCTGCTGTACTGATTGCATATGCCGTGTTTGTTAACACCAGCATCACTGCGCACACAGGAGTGACGTGCTGTGCCCCACATTGCCACAGATGTGACACCACTAGGCGACAGGAATTTCCCAGCTCTGTTATAAGCCCACGGGACCACCTTTGCGTACTTGCTTCCCCATTGACCAAAACGTTGTTACACAGGATATACTCTATTTTAATATTTTAGCTACTCTTTGTCTTTTGATGTCCTGAAATTTCCAACTTTTTTTTGGTGGTGGTGGTGGTAGTACTGGAGATTGAACCCAGACCCTTTGCAGTGAGCTACATCCCCAGCCCTTTTCTATTTTTTTATTTTGAGACAGGGTCTCGCTAAATCACTAAGTTGCCCTGGCTGGGTTCAAACTTTTGATCCTTTTTCCTCAGCCTCCCAGAGTGCTGGGATTTTAGGCATGTGCCTGTATTCCCAGCCCAACTCACTGTGATTAAATAATTAAAATATTTGCCTAAGAATAGAGGTAGCCCCTGGTTTGTCAGATGCTAAGACAAAACTGAAGATTAATTAGTTCAGAATATAGAGATCCTTGAAGCCCATGTTATTCAACTGGGGCAAGATGGAGAAGCTAATATGTTGAGAAAAACCTAGAAGCAGAAAGTCCAGGTGAGCTATGGGAGAAGAGATAGCTTTGGCTTCAGTGTATCGGGAATGGCAAGAAAAGAGGAAGAGATGGGTCTACAGAGAAGGCAGGGCCAGAGCGTGGACTGCAGTCTGGGGGTCTGTTCTTCGTGCTGGAGGAGCAGCTGGAGGCAGGATTTGGGACAGAACCTCTGTCTAAATGCTATCTCAGGAACCTCAGTCTTCTCTCCCGCTCTCCTTTCATAATATATCCAAATGCCCTCAGCTACCTTACCTTCCCCATATCTCCTTCTCCATCCAAGAATAGGACATGCAGCTGTGTCAACTGAGGTCAGGAGTGGGAATAGAGTGGGAAATAAGATGAGCACTCATCTTTCTGCTCTTCAGGACCCAGGAGCTGGACTATTGCACCAACAGTCATCAAATGGAGCACCGGGAAGTGAGTCCAGGTGCACGGAAGCATCTGGAACTACCAGCAGTAGCATCTCCCAGAGCACTCAAGCTGACCCCCATTTCAGAAATTGCCCCCTAGGCCCTGCCAGAGCAGTGTTCTCAGTGTGATTTTGGAGACATTTTTCAGGGTATGTCAATGCTGTAGGTTGTCATGATTAGGAAGTAAGTACCACTGGCATCCGGTAGATAGGTCCCAGGCAGGCTGCTAAATATCCTACAATGCACAGGACAGCCTCCTATGATGAATTATCTGCCCAAATTGCCAGCAGTGCTGAAGATGAGAAGCAAGCTCTGTTCCGAAGGCTTAGGTTTCACACAGAGCAGAGAAGCAGGAGCCCTCACACTGTCTTCCTGGACCTCTGGCCAGCACACCCCAGGTCAGCATCCTCTCCACAGACAGCTCTGGGAGGGGGCATCACAGCAAGTGAGTTCCTACAAGTGACACTTTCCAGCATGAGAGTGAGTGTGCGAGGACGGGAAAGTTACCCACCAGGTAAGGGGACTTCAGTCTCCACACCCTCCCCACTTAGGCCCATCCAGCAATCAGGGGAACCAAGCAAGAGTTGCTGGTGGTTTCTGTGCCTCAACAACCTGTCCCCTAAAGGAGTCAAGTGACCCTGTCCCAAGTTAGTGGGGAGAACCCTGGGGTCTTACCTCAGCAATCTAAGACCCCAAAAGGTTTGTGCAATCCATAGTTGTTACTTCCCCCAGTTTCCAGCCATGTGTATGTTTGTGCGAGTGTGTGTGTGTGTGTGTGTGTGTGTGCCTACACATATGTAAACAGGACTCACTTTAGCAAGAGAAAACCTACCTCAGAAGTCACCCATGTCCACCTGTCCATCCATGGGCTCAGCTCCCTAGCGACCCCAAGGCCACATTTTCAGAAGCCAGTGATGGATGCCCAGTAGGTAAGAAGGCAGTGGTGGTACAATGAGCTGCAGCCTTTTCACAGACCAAATTGAGCCACAGGCACTGGGGCAAGACCTTCAAAATCTGAGGTATGGCTGTGCGCCCTGCACCCAGCTCCATCACCGACTTGTCTCTCCACCTGTCCCTTTCCTCTCTCTTGAAATGAAATAATGACAGCTAACATTTGGAGACCACTTACCATGTGCCAGGCACCTTACATGCATGCCATTCTCACAACAGCCCTGTGAGAATTTTTTTTTGTACCAGGAATCAAACTCAGGACCTTGTGCTTGCCAGGCAGGGACTTGTGCCACTGAGCTATATCACCGGCCCCATGAGAATTTTCATTATCCCAAAGATATGGGTGAGAAAATGGAGGGGAAATGGCTGGTCCCAGGTCACATGGCCAGCAAACAGTGGGGCTAGTACTGGAACACAGCCTGGGCAATATAGGCTATTCCAAGGACAATTCAAGAGTTCTCAGGGACGTCAATATCCCAAAGTGGGGAGGGGTCCCAGTGCACAGGTCTCTATGTGGGCGGCATTTATTAATGGTGGAAATTCAAATTAGGGAACATCGCCCACCTGGTGGGCCCATACTGCCAAAGGCTAGCGGGCATATGCCCATGTAAACACGCCTTAGACCTACAGCCAAATGCCCTGCTACTGTTGGCTGGGTAGTCCGGGCCCTGCTAAAAATAGAGGGCGCTCAGGTCCAGCTCCCAGGCAGCAGCAGGCAGCTCCCAGGCTCCCCCTCCTCTCTCCCACCTCCCTTGCAGTCCGGGGAGGAACCCGGCTTCTAGAAGAAATAGAGATTTCGAGAGGATTGTTAGCTTGATACCCAGTGCGCATGACCCAAGTTCTGGAACAGTCATAACTGGGGGTAGGTCCTGACCTCAATACCCCACCCAGCTGTCTCCTTCAAAGCCCACCCAGGGAAGGAGTGCAACCGAGGCCAAAGCTTGGCCAGTGTCTGCACAACTTGCGATTCAATTCGGAGCCCCTTGGTGTCTTTCTTGTCCTGAACAGAGGCCCCGTCTTGGCAGTGCTGTGCGATTTCTATATTGGCCAGTGGCTTCTCTCCTAGAGGTCTGCTCCGGGCGATCTGGGGACGCCGCACCCCAGATGATGGGGATGAGGCAGCACCCAGCCTGAGTGAGAAGCGCCGTAGAGCCCCAGGACCTGCGCTTCAAGCGCAGGGGGCCGGAGGCCAAGGGCGCAGGGAGGGAGATCTGGAACGGCCTCTGCGGACTGCAGACCGCGGCCTCGGCGCAGGTCAGAGCTCGGGCCGGGGATTTCCTTTCAAAGGTGACTTAGAGCCGCTCCATTAGGATAGCGCCCTCCCGGGAGGGCCTTAATGGCGTGTTTGGCAGAGTCAGCGAAACGCGGCGCCCAGCGGCTCGGGCGGCGGGGGAGCGCCCTCTCCCGCGCCCTCTCCCTCTCCCGCGCCAGGCCGGGCAGCGGCGCGCGCGGGGCCATTTGCAGCGCAGGCAGCCTCTCGAGCAGCCGCGGCGACCCGGCCGGGAGGGCGGCGGCATCATGGAGCTGAAGAAGGAGAGCAACACTGTGGCCATCGACATGCTGCTGATCGTGCACTCGGAGAAGCGACGCGCCGCGCAGGGCACGCACTCGGACCCCCAGGCGGAGCCCGAAGTGCGCCTGCAGCGCGGAGGAGGTAACGCGCGCCCGGTTGATCCCGGGACCCCGGGGCACCTCGACCTCCTTACCCCAGAGCCCGCCCGCCGGGGGGCGCCCCATGTGCCCCTGAAAGAGTCAGCGATCCCAGCCCTCTCCCCTACTGCTGCCTGTGCCTACGCGCGTGGCAACAGCGTCTCGCGGCAACGCGTAGACCGGAGATTGTCCCAGGTTGACTCGCCCTGCAGGCCTGAGGGTGCTTCCGTCCCATCCCTCGGGGTGCCCCGTTTTCTCCCAGCCTCTCCCTGAAGGGTGCAGACCAGGGTTGGAAAATGCCCTGGAGGAAGGGTCTAGAGCCCCAAGCTGACCCCTGTGCATCACTTGCCTGCTTTTCCGCATAACACCCTTCGACTCGGGTGTGCTCAGGGGGAATCTGTGCGCAGTCAGACCCGTGGTGGCCTTGCACAACTAAAATACTCAGTTTCCCTTTCCTTGAGCCTCTCCTCCAGCCTCCTGCAGACAGAAGGCATGAAAGGGGTAAAAGGAACACAGACCTGGGTGGGATGGAGTTTGAAATCTGCCCTCCATTCGAGTTTATCGGTCGGTCTTACTTGTCCAGCAGACGTCCTAGGAAGTGAAACTGGTAAAATAGAGACTGGTCATAGAGTGATAGTGGAAGGCAGGACCCAGGCCTCTGCTTTCCAGACATACAAGGTGAATAGAGTATAAATGGTTAGTAATGGGGGTTAGAGAAGTCTGGGGACCTCGGGGTCCCGTATCTCTGAGGAAGCCTTCTCCAGGACTGGTGTGAGGGCATGCCACTTCTTCAGCAGTGAGGCTTAATAGCCCCTGCTGGAAAACGACTTCTGCCCCCCACCTCTCCTCCAGTTCTAGAGCTCCTTGGAGCTCCTGCTGCTGTTCTGCCCCTGACTTTTTTGTCCCCGGACCCCCTGTGCACATGGAACATCCACAAAGCAAGGTTCTGTGGATGGCTCACCCCAGCTCCCGCACAAGCTGGGGCTGCCTCACAGCTCTTGAGGAGATCTTGGGAAGGCTGTCAGGGGAAGGAAATAGCCTGGAGGACTGAAAATGTTGACAGGTATGCCAGTCTTGGAAGGGATTTGGGGGTCAGTTGTTTGGGTGGTTCTTGAGTTCCTCAGAGTAGTTGTAGGTGGGAAATCAGCAGAGGTCATCAATTTCTTGATAGAAATGAAACTGTTTCTACTACCCACACCCAATCCAGAAGGCTTCCCCCAGTGTGTGCTGGATGAGGCCAAGTTCAAGGTCAGCCCAGGAGTCCCCACCTCTGAGTCCTCTCTGACCGCATCTTCCCTAAGGACTCTGACATCAGAGAGCAAAGAACACAGAGAAGGACAGGAGTCAGTTCTGCCCTGAGGGCACGACTCACCCTCCGGGACTCCAGACCAAGGCACTTCAGTCTTAACCATGACTCAGCGGAGAAAGCACCTACCCCTACAGGATAGGAGCTGTTATGTTTCTACAAATATTCTCCTACTGGAGGTTTCTCAAAGATGGGTCACCTATTCAAAATCAGACAGTTCTGCATCGGTGTGGAGGAGAGGAAAAGTGCATGGCCTTCGATGGCTGCTGGGCAGTGATGTTCTGAGACCCCAAGCTACGCCAGCTTGAAGGCCCACTCCTCAGGACACAACCTTGGGAGAGAAAACACTGAGCCAGGCTAGCTTGTTTGAAGGCCTCCCGTGGATTTACAAAATCCCAAATAAATCCCTGCCTGTTCCTAGCTATCTTTTCTATGTGCCAGTTCCCCCAGTAGCAAGCTCTTCCTTGGCTCTGCAAAGAAAAGAGGGAAGTTCAGTTTCTCTCACAAAGCAGACACTATGGTCTTGTGGCAGAAAGGATTAGAAGAACTAGAAGGACAAGAAGGTAAGGAAAGGGCAGTCAGGCTGGTCACCAAGGATTTGGGCTGCAAGGCCATCTTTCCTTCCCTCTGTGGCTCTAGCATTTTCCCAGCTATTTCCTTAGAGCAGCATGTCTCAAAAAACATACTTTGGAGAAGAGAATTCCTAATTTCCTGCAGCAATAGAGGAGGAAGCCAAAAGCTGCCTGCACTAAATCTCTAGGTTTTATCCCGAAAATCTGTGGGACTCATGCATTCTACCACATGAGTATATCAGCCAGGGTTTCAAGTGGAAAGGTGAGGCAACCTCCCAGGCCACCACGGTGGACTAGACACTTTTTCTACACCAGAGACTCACTTTTATTGCAGTGGCTCCTGCTGCCAGAACATAGGTCAGTTCATTCAGGAACTCATTCTTGCAGTTACCGCTTCTAGCTGCTGCCAAAGAATTCCCCTTCCCTTCCCCATTGCATCATCATCAGACTTGGATACAGGTGCATCTGCTTGGCCAGGCCTAGGCCACACATGTACATGCTTTAGCTGCAAGGGAGGCCAGGAGAACAGGCAACTGCCACTTTCCAGTCCCATCAGCATACGCAGGCTTTACCCACCCTTCTCACTCCACATGAAGACTCTGCGGAGGAAGGAGAGGTTGGGGTTTGGAAGGGGTGCAGCACATCTAGAAATAGAAGGAAAATGGATATGGAATATCTTCTAAAATAACACTTTCATATTTATCTGATGAGAATGTGGGAGTAGTAAATGGGAGTCCATATTGCAAAAATTCTCCCATGATAATTCTGACAATCGACCTTGCCACCATTGAAAACTACTGTTTAAAACATTTTTTTAAATGTTTTAAATTTTAAGAGTTGTGCTGGGGATATAGCTCAGTGGCACAAGTGCCTGCCTGGCAAGCTCAAGGTCCTAAGTTCGACTCCCAGTACCCCCCCAAAAAAAATTTTTTTTCAGAGTTGCATTCTTGTCCCAAAAAGCATCCCATTCAAGGAAGCTTCCCTTGGATCCCAAGAGAGCCAAGTTCCACCAGTCCCGCTTTAACTCAGAGGAGTCTGCAGCTGACACGTGGCTCGCTTGCCCTGGGTCTCCCACCACAGAGACCCTCACACCAACCATCTTTGTCTTTCACAGGACTCCAAGGTGTTGGAAATGGGATCCGGAAATGGCAGAAATTAGAAGGAAATGACCTTCGTGGTAAATTCCCTTTTTTTTTTTTTTCTATTCTCTTTTCAAACTTTGGAATTCAATATATTGAAAAATAACTGGGGGCTTTCAGCTCTGAAGCCCCCTACCACCTTATGGTAGCTGTCTATCCTCTTTTTTTTCCATCTTTTCTCCCCAAATAAATTTTATTTTGTTATACTAAAAAAAAAGAAAGAAAGAAAACTGGAAGAGCTAGGTTGCATTCATTTAAAGACTAACCCTAGACATTTAACCACTGAGCAAAAGATGGCTGATTGGACACAGCCAGTGCCACCCCACCACCAGCCCTTTCCAGGGCTACCGTGACCCTGGAAATTTTCGCTGGTGTCAGGGACCCTACTGTCCTGGAGGCTGTTGCTGACTATAGCAGGCCTTACTCTGTGCCCTTCAGAGATTCACTAGGCCAGCCTCCCTTGGCAGTGCACGTGATAGGCAGTGCACATGATGGGATGAAGTTCCGAAAGTAAATTCACTCATTCATCCCTTCAATGAATACCTTTAGTGCTTTCTTTGTACCAGGCACAATTTTAAATGTTGGAGATGAAAAAGGGAACAAGAGAGTCAGGAACTTCTGTTCTGGCCCTACATTAAAATGAGTGTAATTGTAACAACATTCCCTTATGTAGAGTTTCAAAATCCTGGCAGGGAAGAGCTCTCCTGTGTCCTATCCTGATCATTAATAGGACTCAATTTTTAGACAAGTCCCCTCTCCCCTACCAGGGAGACCATCCCTCTCTGTCCTGGCTAAAGGGTATGCATGGGTGCAGTGGCTTACTTACCCTTGCTACTGGGACTGTCAGTTGGTAGACATGCCAGCTTTAGCTTGACTGAGGCAGACACCATAACTAACATAGCTGCTGTGGGCTAGTGAGAATTATAATAAGAATCAGACTTCCAGAAACCAGTCAGCCACAGAAATAGCCATGCATGGCATTCAAACTAGACCAGTGTGTGGGTAGGTGAGTGGGCAAACCAAGCCATGGGTGGGCACAAAGAGACACTGTCTCCTTGTTTATTGTAGCTCTCTCCTACCCTGCCTGAGCCATCTGACATTCATCTTAGGGCTCTCTGGGAAGTATTGAAATATACTGCATTCACCCTGTTTTTTCCATCTTCCAGGTTCCTGATTTGGGGAGGAGGGAAGGTTAGTGGGAGGATATAAAAAAAAAAAAAAAAAAAACCACTAAATGATGCAATAACCATTACAAGTTCAGTGCAAGACTCTCATAAAAGACATAAAATGTGTCTTAGTATGATGTGTCAGTCTATAAAGAGGGTGATTAAAGTAGTTCTTGCTAAACCACCCCAAAGACTGAGAATTTGGGGTAAATGCAGGGCTGGAGAGAAGCTCTGCAGAGGTCTTCAATTCAGAAAAGATGATTCTGCTGTTCTACCAATATATGTAGTTTAAAGTAAAATTTTATTTTTTAAATGGTATGTTTGTATGCATGCAGAAATTTGAATTTTTCTGATGCTAAGATTCATGTTACAGGTATGGAAGTTGACCCTTTCTTATACTTGCCTTGTTTTTACTCAAAGCACCTAGTGCTTAAGCAGGCTGCCCAGCCCTAGCAACTGGATGGCTTTCATCTCAGAAGGAAGCAGCTGATGGCATGTGCTGGTAGAGTGTGTGCACGCAAATGTGGCTGAATATGGCATTGGTCCACAGGGGCACATTTTCCCCCTGTTGCTGCCCTGTATACACCCTGGGCTTGGGTATTGGTGGGGGAGGGGGACTGGAATGCTCCAAACTTTTGGAAGCAGCAGGTGTTTGGGCTGAGTCGCCACCCCCACACCAGCTTGCCCAGCAACGGGTTTCCCCTGTGGTGATTGGCTGCTTTCCTTGGTCCTGGCCGAAGTCTGCCTAGCAGCACAGGGTCTGATGCCCTACAGCTAGAGGGAAACCAATTGTGCAGCCCTGACTATAAATACCCCGCAGAAGCTATGCCAGCCAATCACCCTCCTTGAGGATTCCCTTTAGGGATCCTGTTTCCTCCTGGAGATGCGGCCAGCTGTGCCCACAGGAGGCAGCCTCCTGTCCTCACCTGAGTATGACCTGGGGCTCCAACCCAGCATGCCACATCGCCCTGCATTGGCACATAGAGTGCAGCTGGCTTCACCAACTAAGGGTCTCAGGGGCCTGCCTGGGTCTATTGCTAGGAGAAGGTTAGAGCAGACAGGCTTCTCCAGGGCAAGACCCTGGATCACAAGTCCAGCCCAGCTCAGTCCCCTAACCACCCACCCTGGCTGGCTTCTGCTTGGGCCCAAGCATAGGAAGCACTGAGTGGCTGATCTGATTGGCTGAATATAGGGACTCATCAGAATAGAACCCGTTCAGGCCAGTGCCCTAGAGGCATGCTAGTTCCCAGGCTGAGGCATTCATTGCAGTGGTCACTTCCGGTGGCGGACCCACTGCAAGGCAGCAGGAGGCCAGAGGGAGATGATGCAGGCCAGGGTGGTAGTGGTGGCAGAACCTGGTGCTGTCACATCTGGGCTTTCCTGAGCCCCTCTTCCACCCTCTGAAATAGGAATTCAGGGGCGGCCTCAATAAAACCAGTTCACAGCCACAGCAGCAGCTATAAAGAGGGGATGAAGTAAAGCTCATGCTTCTTGTAGGAGAGGAAGGGAAGCCTATGGGTTCCCCTCAATGATCTATGGCAGGAACTAGGCATCTCTCTACAGCAGCCTGACCCACTAGGCTCTGAGGACTGCTCTGTGTCCCAAGGACAGAAATATTCGTGGTGTGGGGAAAGAATTTGCACTTGATGGGTATCCCACAATATTTGTGAAACTGAACCAAAGTGTACATCTTCCCAAACCAAAGGCTGGAGTAGGAGGTAAACTCCCACCACCCTGTCCCCGTTCTTTTCAGAGGGAAGCAGGAGGCTAAGCTAGGAAACTTGGGGTAGCTCCCTCCATGGAAAGGCATGAAGATAGAGAGGCACGCATGTGTGGGAGAGTGCTTTGGAAACTGACTGGGGATGCCAAAGTCAGGACTTCCACTCCACACATCCTGGGAGGTGTCACCAGCTTCTCCTGTGAAGCCCAGCCTGTCCTGGCTGCTGCTGGGAGGTGTATGGCGGGGTATGTGTACATATGCTCACAGGTACTGGCCATCCTGAGCAAGTATGTAACTGAGCTGGTTTATAGGGTATTATACAGTGGTCATGTGCACACAGGTGTGCACGTGGCTCTGCACATGTTTAGGCCAGGCCCCTGCCAGCCTGCCTTTCTTGCAGATGCACACAGCTCCCTATTCTGCTCAGGGAAAATTCCATCATGATTCTAGTGGTCACTGCAGGCCTCTCTGTCTTCCTTAAATAGGAAACCTGGCAGAGAAGCAGCACCCTCAGCAGCCCCAGGTCATCACTTCCTATGACAACCAAGGTAAGTGATTCTCTGCTAAATGTGACCTCTCCTGTGGCTGTGTGTCTGGGTCTGCCAGCCCAGCCAGAGATGGCCCAGGGTGTGGAGTTCAGGCTGTGAGGTGCAGGTTCTCCTGCCCCATGGAGGTTGGAATATCCTTTTTCTCTCCCTGTATGCCAGAACAAGCACTGAACGGCTCTGTGGTCCAAGTCGGCCTTTCGCTTGCATCAAGAAATGAAATCCTTGGGCTATGGAGCCCCAACATCACCATCATCGCCATCGTTGTCATCACTATACTTAATATTTATTGAGTGCTAACTATGTGCCAAGTGTTCTGCCAAGCCATTTACAGATTTATTCTCGTGTACATTAAGCTTCACAGCAACCCTGTTTGATAGGTACTCTCACTGTCCTTATTTTACAAATAAGTAAACTGAGGCTTGGAAAGCCTGTCATGTATCCAATATCACATGGCCATCAAGAGTCAGCTGGTGCTCTGATCCCTCTTCCAGAAAAGCCTCAGATATTACCTGGCTCGGCTTCTGCAGCTACCCTGGAAACCAGTCTCCCCCCGCTGGCTCATGGTTTGCAGGTCCTCCTTTGTCCTGAGTCATAGCAGGTCCTTGGCCTTGTCTCTGGAGACTGAGCCTTCCCAGGGCATTCCACAGGCAGCTGAGTCCACTGCAGCAAGGCGCAGTGATGGGGCCCTTCCTTAGGAATCCTCACTGTCCCAGGACAAGCTGTGGGGAGTAGGGGAGGACCAGCCAGGGCATCACCAGGCTGACTGCAGCTGACTGGATCTGCGAATATGACACCGCTGGGGGGTGCAGGGCTGGTGAGAGACTCCACTGCCTACCCACCATGCTGCATTATGCACCCATAATGCAACTACTTTGTATTAGAGACTCCCGCCTGGTGTCTGAGGGCTCTCATAGGCCCAGCCCTAAGAATTGCCATCATTACTCTCAGTGCTGATGTCCTAACCTGCGAGAAGTCATCTGATCAAATCAAGGGGGCAGTAGCACAACTCTCCTTCAGAAGCAGAAGGCTTTGAGGACTCACAGACACTCGGAGAATTGCTCTCTGAAATGTTGGTGACCCAGTGTCTCCACAAGACACTGTCAGGTAGTGAGAAAGGGCCAGGCAACCCAGGAAGCTAGCAAGAGGGAGCCGGCTCTCAGTCTGTACGCATCAATATCCCCTGAGGCTACAGTTCCTGGGAACACAGCTCCAGGACAGGTGAGACCACTCACCTCAGAGACACCGTGCTAGAAGAGGGTGGATTAGCAACCACTTATCCCACTTAGTGAACAAGAGCTCCTGCCCTTGTGGACTTGGCCTCCTGGTGAGGAAAGGCAGATAATCCTAACAAGGAAAACACGATGAGTCAGGTAAGACTGAAGGAGATAATAAAGCAGGAATGACGAAAGGGAGTGTGGGGCTGTGCCGAGTTGTATATTGGGTTCCTACAGTTGCTATAGCAAATTTCTACAAACTTCATGGCTTAAAATAATACAGACTTACCCTCTTACACTTCCGGAACCCAGAAGCTTCTGAGCTAATGTCAAAGTATCAGCAGGGCTGGTTCCTTTTGGAGACTGTAGCAGAGAATCCATCCCTTGCCTCTTTCTGCTTCTACTGGCTGCTAGAATTCCTTCACTTATGGCTGTTATTCCAGTCTCTGCTTCCATGATCACATTGCCTTCTCTCCTTTCAAATAGTCAAATCTCCCTCTGTTTCCCTCTTATAAGCATATATGTGGTTGCATTTAGGCCCCTACCAGATAATTCAAAATAATCTCACCATCTCCAAATCCTTAATGTAGCCATATCTGCAAAGTGCCCCTTGCTATATAAGGTAACTCTCACAGGTTCTGACACGGGCATACTCGAAAGCCATTATTCAGCATAGTACCATGAGGGACTATGTAAAATCAAGTAGGCTGGGGGTATAACTCGGTGGTTGAGCACTTACCTAGCATGCATGAGGCTCTGGGTTTGATCTCAAGAGTGAGAGAAGGAGAAAGAAGAAAAGCCTCATTGAGGAGTTGTCATCTGAGCAAGGAAGGAGATAAATGGAGGAGAAACCATGAGAACATCTAGGAAGAGCTTTCAGCAGAAGCAGCAAGAAGTGTGAGGCCCCAGGCAGGAGTGTGGAGTGCATCTGACATATTCAGGGAGCAGGTGGCTCTGTCAGTAAGGGAGGGAGGGATGTACACAGGGTGGGGGACAAAGATGAGTCATCAGAAAAGACATGGGGATTTGCAGAGTCTAAGGGCTCCCCTCAGTGTCCTGGTTGTAAATGTGGCAGCATGTTACAAAAAGAGCTAATGAACACCTAAGTCAATGTATGCCAAGTACCTAACGAGCGCCATGGCTCCTGAACATGCCTATCTACCCATGCATGCGTGTGCACTCGCACACACTCACTCATGTGTACACATATGCCTGACAGTCTTTGTTAATTGTTCAGTGCTCCAGGCAGCCACTTCCAATCAGTTAGAGTTAATTAACAATGGGAAACCTGTTTGCCATCCTTGCATTAGGTATCCTGAGCAAATTAGACCTTTAGACAAATCCTGATTGAAACCTGAAGAGATCTGGAGAGAATATGTCAGGCGAGAGAAATCTCCTACCAGGTGAAGGCAGGCCCAAGGCAGTACACAAAAACATGTCTGGGCTTGCCAAGTGCATTTCTGCTTCTGAGAGGGCAGGGAAAAAGACAGTAAGCAGGTAGGATTTAGGAAAAGCATCTGGGAGCTACTTCATGGGGCAGTAGGAATCCTTCACATGCTTTTACTAAGACAGCCAAAGCTGCACCTTGGAAGTGCTATCTGGATGAGAGCTGGTAGAGCGTGGGAGAGATGACATGAGAGAGGCCGGCCTGGCTACCTGACGTCCCAGGAAGGGCCTCCTTTACACTCGGTGTGATGGTTATTGGTCAAGATCAGTGTGATGCTGTCCGCTTGTACTAAGGGTTTAGATCTGACTATGAATTTTGCTCCAAGCAATGACTTTCTATAATTGGAGGTTGGTCAAGTTAACATTTTTTCTTAAATTAAGGGTTTCATTTGGTATAGGAATGTCAGAGTCAGCACGCTCTGTCCACTTAGGAAGCATGATGTACCTTGTGAAGGCTACTCAGCTTGAGACAGCGCGCCCACCCCAAACCCAGCTCTTGGAGCCGGGGGAACTCCCAGAAGTTCCTTCCTGCATCTGTGAAGGAGGCGCAACTTACACTCCGCACAGGGCGGGGAGGCCAAGGCTTTCCTCTTCTCCAGGCATTGTCAAGCAGCAGCGCAGGTCTGGAGAGGAGCCAGGAAGGGAGACTGGAGAACTTGGACATTGGTCCCTGCCCAAGGGGGAAGGAGAATTGCAAAACAGGGAGGAAAGACTGGAAACGGTGACTGAGCATATTAGACCTTTAGACAAATCCTTACTGAAACCTGAGGAGATCTGGAGAGAATACGTGAATGAACACTGGGACCCCAGTGTGAAACCGTCTCAGTTTCAGCCCTGGAAGGGCATTATCAGCGCTTTGTTTTTCAGCTCGATCATTCTTCGGCAGAGACACTGCTGAATTGGGAGTGGTTGGAAGTACCTGGACGTGATGAGAAGTTTGGGAGAGAGCACTGTTGTTGAACCCTCTGTCAATGATATGTTCACTTTCACAGCTCCTCTGAACCTGTGGAGATTGTTCCAACACAGCATTTTCCAAACTGTGTCTGACAAAATAATATTGGATCAAACAGAGTTTTTGCTGCAAAACGTCTCAGAACACTGTGAATTGGGACCTATAAGAGTGAAGAGTGGGCATGTTTCTCAAGCCATCTTGTAGCCACGTATAACTTGGTACTCACTTTGAAAAACACCTTAGAGTGTTTTGAGTGGAGAAAGTGAAAAGGCAAAGAACAGGCCCATGCATCATGCACCAGGAGAAGACACACAGTGGGTACGTGCTGCTCAGGTGACATCACCTGACCATATGACCAGAACTGAACTTGAACTCTGAAATAATGTCTTTATTTTGAAGTCACAAGCCTGAATTTCTTTGACAGTAAATACACTAGAAACTTCCAAAATGAGTGTTAATTCCAGCACTGGGAGGCTGACACAGGAGGATATCAAGTTAAAGCCCAGCCTGGGTAACTTAAATGACTTAGGGAAACCCTGTCTCAAAATAAAAAATAAAAGTAACAAGGGCTAGAATGTAGCTCAGCAAAAGGCTGAGGTTTGATCCTTAGTACTGCAAAAAAAAAAAAAAAAAAAAAAAAAAGGTTAACCCCCTTAAAGCAATACCCTTGTACCCTTGTGTTTGTTAATTTTTTTGAGAATTGGCCTTTTTGGTGTGCAGAGCAAGTTTATGAGCTACTCAAGAAAATCATTATCGCTTTTCTGCAAAAAATAATTGCAACATATTTAGTAGACAAAGCGTTAATAAAAGGAGCTTTTATAAAATCAGTATGAAAAAAGTAATAAATTAATAGGAAAATTGTCAATTTGCAAAATAGGAATTTAAATATCAAATAAATATAGTAAAACAACATTACACGGAAAATCAAATACACAAAAACAAAGAGATATCATTATTCATTGATAAAAATGTGAAAGTTTGATAAAAGCAAATGTCAGTATCGGTAACCTATTTTTGCATTATGCACCATCAGAAAATACTGAAAACAGTGAGCCTTCACTTAGCTTGCAAGCCTGCAGGTTGCCTTGTTGTTCTCATATGAGCCATACCCAGCTGGTTGTAGCTCTTGGCTGGGCTTGCGCATGTGCTGGTTGTCAGCTGCTGAGCTGGCTGGAGGCCAGCTGGTCCTGGAGAGCCTCACCTGAAAGTCTCTGCTCTGCTCCATGCGGTGTCTCATCCACAGCCTGGCCCACCCACAGGGCAGCTGTGGCGGGGATCCCAAGAATGAGAGCCAGAGCTGCAACATCTCTTGACAGCAAAGCTTGAAACTTATACAACAGCCCTTCTGCCACATGCTAATTCACCAAACTAAGTCACAAATGCAATCTAATTCAAGGAGTGAAACAGAAGGCCTTTCACTGGAAAGAAGGACAAAATATTGTGGCCAATTTTGCAATCACCCAGGGTAAGAATGAGGAAAATGGAGATTCTCTTGCACTCTTGGTAGAACCATAAACCAATAAAATGGCTCACGGGAAAAGTTTGCCAATATCTTATAAACCCCTGAAAAAATCTTCATGCTCTTTCATACATATATAAATATTTATTCAAAGGATTGAAAAGTGTTAAATATACCTGTATCAGAGATACTTATTAGACAAGAGGAAGGGAATAAGGGAGAGGGGGAGGGAAGTGTAAAGGAGGGTAATTGGGAGGGTGGATATGATCAAAATATGTTATATGCAGATATGAGAATGCCACATTGAAAGCCATTATTGTGTAAAATTAAGGCAGTATTTAAAATATATTTTAAATTTTTAAAAATAAAACTTTTAAAAAGCAAAATACCTAACAAAAAGAGTCTGTGTAAATGAATCATAAAATCATAAAAAGCCATCATAAAATAAAGTATTATGCATCTATTTCAAATAATGACATACAGTTATATTCACCAACATTTGAAGACTTAAATAAAGAAAGCAGATTACAAATAGCTTATTTACTATAATCCTGCTTTTGGATTTTTAAATGGAAAAGCTAAGTCTGAAATGATTTTCACCTCCTTTGTATATTTCTGTACCATACAAATTTTTGTTCTTGTTTTAATTCTACTTGGGTTTTTTATTTTGGTGTGGTTAGCATTTTTTTTTTTGTGTGTGTGTGTGGGTACTGGGGCTCGACCTCAGGACCTTGTGCGCCAGCAGGCACCCATGCTGCTGAGCGATATCACCGGCCCTTTTTTCGTATGTGGGATCCAGGAGTCGAACTCAGGCCCTCGCGCTTGCCAGGCAGGCGCTTCCGCCACTGAGCTAACTCACCGGCCCAGCATTTTTATTTTTCATTAACACTCAAAAATTTAATTTTTGTGGTATGTCATATACTCCTGACTTTTAACACATGCGAAGATTTATATAATAATCTCCATACTCAGGATATAGAACAGCTCTACTTCCCCAAAATTCCCTGGTCCAAATCTAATCTTCCCATTACTCTTAAGAGTTACTTTGTATTGTTTAGAAGAATTTCTTGGTATGACTGTGCCACAACTGTTTATCCACTCTTTCACTGAAGGACATTTAGGTTGTTTCCAGTTTGGGGTAGTATGACTAGGGCCGCTATAAACATTTATGTACAGGTTTTTGTGTGAACATAACTTTTCATTTCTCTGGATTAAATGCCCAAGACTACAGTCATTAGGTTTTTTGGTAAGTATATGTTTTGTCTTTTAAGAAACTGCCAGCCAGGCACCTGTATTGCCAGCTCCTCAAGAAGCTGAGGCAGGAGGATCACTTAAACTCATGAATTCCAGACCAGCCTGGGCAATATAATAAGACCCATCTCAAAAAAAGAGATGAACAAACAAACCAAAAAACTGCCCAACTATCTTCCAGAGTAGCTGTTCTGTTTTATTTTTTCCAACTTTTTTTTTTATGTGGGTACTGGGAATTGAACTCAGGACCCTGCACTTACCAGGCAAGCACTTATGCCACTGAGCTATATCACCGGCCCGGCTGTTCTGTTTTATAATCCCACCAGGAATATATGAGATCCAGTTTCTCTATATTTTTGTCAGTAAATGATATTATCATTATTTTTAAATTATATTCATTGCTCTTCTAATGAATGTAATATCCCATTGTGATTACAGTTTGCCTTTTCTTAGTGGCTAGTGATGCTGAATATCTTTTCAAATGCTTATTTTCCATGTGAAATCTCTTTTTTAGTGAAATATATGTTCCTTTACCCTTCCTCAATCATTGCCTTTGCATGTTTGTAAAAATTTAATTTTCCATAATTGTGTTGGTCAATCCCATTGATTTATGTTATCTACCCTCTCGCCAGTATCACATGGTTGTAATTATTGAAGTTTTAATAATCCATCTTAAAGCCAGATAGTGACAATCCTCTTTTTATTTTTAGTTTGTTATTCTAGTTGTTGTACCTTACCATCTAAATCTTTAAAATCACATTTCTCTATCTACAAAATTCCTCTAAAGAGTTTGATTGAAATTGCATTACATTTATAGATCAATTTGGATGTAACTTACAACCTGACAATGCTGAATCTTTCAAATCATAAACATGGTTTGACTCCCTCTTTTATTTAAATCCTCTTTAATTCAGTGCTATTTTATAGTTTTCAGCCTACAATTACTGCATATGTTTGGGGTTTTTGTTTTGTATTTATACCTAAGTATTTCTATTTTTGAGGTATGGGAAATGGTTATTTTAATTGATTTTCCAATTTTTATTGCAGATTTAGAGATAACTCTGTGTGTTAACCCTGAATCCTGCGACCATGCTAAATTCACTTATTAGTTTAAGCAGATTTTTCTTGTAGATTACTTGACATGTTTTATGTAGACAGATATATCACCTACGAAAAAGGACAACAATATGCCTATTATTTCTCTTTCTTGTCTTAGTGCACTGGGAAGTACTTCTACTTCAATGTTATTAGGAGCAGTAAGAGGGAGCATCTGTGACTTTTTCTCAATATTAGAGAGAAAGTATACTATTTTCCACATTTAAAATGTTGTAAACTATATATTTTTTGTAGACACCCTTTTTCAAATTAAGAAAATTCTCTTCTATCCCTGGTTTGCTATAAGAGTCTCTCACGAATGGGTGTTAAATTTTGTCAAATGTGTCTTTCTAAATCAACTGATAGGTTTCTTCAGTTTTGTTTAGCCTGTTAATATAGTGAATAGCATTTATTAAATTTCAGACATTAAACCTGCTTTACATTCCCAAAATAAACCACACGTTTGTGGTATATGATTCTCTTACTATATTGCAGAGACAATTTTTGTGTTTATGCTTGTAAGTGATATTGATCTGTAGTGTTTTTCTTAGGCAGTCTTTGGTTCTGCGTAAGATTAGCAATGGTCTCATAACGTGAGTTATGAACTGTTCATTTGCCTGTTTTCCAAATGATTTTGTGAAGAATTGGTGCTATTTCTTTCTAAATATCTGTTAGAATTTACCAGTGAGACCATCTGAGCCTGGCATTTTTGAGAGGTTTTAAACAAGTTTAATTTTAAAAATAGATATACAAATTTTCAGGCTATCTATTTCTTGAATGAGTCTTCTGTGATAGTTTGCAACTTTCAAGAAATTGGTCTGTTTCCTCTAAGTTGTATAATTCACGTGTATAAAGTTTTTATAGTATTTATATAATTCACGTGTATAAAGTTTTTATAGTATTTCTTCATTACTCTAGAATACATTGTGGTGATGTTCCGCATTGCATCCTGATAGCAGTGTCATAACTCCTGGTTTGTGCCATAACTTTTTTTTCTTGGCTACTCTAGCTGAAGGTTTATCAATTTTACTGATCTTTTCAGTAGATTTTGGTTTCATTTATTCTTTATTGTTTTATTTTTAATTTCACTGATTTATTCTCATATTCATATCATTTCTTTACTTTGACTTGCCCTGGATTTTATTTTCTATTATTTCTCTATCTTATTAAGTTGGAAGCTTAGATTAATAATCTAAGATCTTTCTTCTTTTCTGATGTATGAATTTAATGCCGGGCCAGGGACATAGCTCAGTGGCACAGCGCTTGCCTGGTAAGCATGAGATCCTGATTTCGATTCCCAGTACCAAAAAAATTTAATGCTACGGATTTCCCTTGAAGTATTTCTTTGCCTTCATAGCAAATGAAATGCTGGATTTTCATTTTTACTGAGTTCAAAATATTTTCTAATTTCTCCCAAAGACTTCCTCTCTGGAAGAATTATTTGGAACTATGTACTTAATCTTCAAGTGTTTGAAGATTTTCCAATTACTCTCTGGCTTTAACTTCTAGTGTAATTGTATGATGGTCAGAGAACAGCATTATATGATGTTGGTTTTTTTTTTATGTAGGTACTGGTGGTTGAACTCAGGACCTCGCACTTGCCAGGCAGGCGCTTATGCCGCTGAGCTATCTCACCGGCCCCATGATATTGGTTCTTATAAACTGGTTTCCGGGGCCAGTGAGATGGCTCAGCAGCATAAGTGCCTGCAGGGCAAGCGTGAGGTCCTGAGTTTGACTCCCAGTACACACATACGACAAAAAAGCCAGTGATATTGCTCAGCGGCACGGGCGCCTGCTGGCGCGCGAGGTCCTGAGTTCGACCCCCGGTACCCACAAGAAAAAAAAAGCTGGTTTACAGTTTGTTTTATGACAAAGGATACAGTCCATCGTGGTGAATATCCTATAGGCACTTGAAATGAATTTGTATTGTGCTGTCCTTTCATGAGGTATTCTACAATTAGCAAATAAATCCTGTTAATTGATGGTATTGTTCACTTAGTGTATATATTTGCTAATTTCCTATTAAATCTCTCAATTATAGTACTTGAAAGAAGTGTGCTAAAATCTGCAACTGTGATTGTAGATTTTTCCATTCCCCCTTCAGTTCTTTTTTTTTTTTTTTTTTTTTTTTGGTGTTTTTCTATTTTATTGGTACATTTTAGATATACATAATGATCACATTCACCATAGAAAATTTGTACCTGTACATGATATATCTTGCTTCTTTTTTTCGCATTCCCCTCCCTTCTGTTCAACCCCTTTTCCGCTCCTTATTTACAAAAGATTTGTTTCCTTTTTTCCTTCTATTCTTTTGTTTTTTTGTCCTTCTTTCCTTTCCCCCTCCCCCCTTGTTTCCCTTCTCATTTGAAAATTTTCTTCCCATTTCCCAATATCTGTTATACATTTTGGTCCTTATTTATACTTTTGGTTTATCACACCAGAGAAACCAGGCAGTATCTAAACATGTGTGTACAATTTATTTCACTTAAGATTATGGTCTCAAAGTGCATCCATTTACTTAGAAATGTCTCAAGTTTAGCCTTCTTTATGGCCGAGTAGTACTCCATTGTATTAAAAAAAAATCTTTATCCATTCATCAGTTGATGGGCATTTGGGTTGTTTACAAGATTTAGCTATTACAAACTGTGCCACTCTAGACATGAGTTTGTATATATCGCTGTGGTATGATGCTTTTAATTCTTTCGGGAAGATCCCAAGAAGGGGAATAGCTGGGTCAAATGGAACCTCTAGTTCTAGTTTTTTGAAGAATCTCCACGCCAATTTCTACAGTGGTTGCACCAGTCTACACTTCCACCAACAGTGGAGAAGGGTTCCTTTTTCTCCACAGACCCACCAATATTTGTTATTAGTTGTTTTCTTGATAATAGCCTTTCTTTCTGGATTAAAATGGAATCTCAGCATTGTTTTAATTTGCATCTCTCCATTGACTCAGTTTCTTTGCTAACACTCTGTATCTTTACATTTTCTTCAAAACTATTTGCCCTCACTTTTTGGAGCACAGCTATTGTGTTTATCTTAAAGTCATTCTCTGCTTTTGTGTCATCACAGGATTGACATCTGTTGATTGATGACCTTTTCCTTTTCCAAGTGAGATTTTCCTGGGTCTTTTGCTGAGTAATTTGGGATTGTGGCCTTTGGCATGCTATACAAATCTGCCCACATGGGCGCCACCCAGTGGCCAGACTCAGACTGGGCCGTTGGTCTTGCCCAGAGTTTAATTCTGAAAGACTGCGGTATGATGCTTAAGACGAGATCTGTGCATGCAGAGCTCAGAGGTGACTGCAGAGTTCATCTACTACTTTGGGGAATTGCTCTGTACAGTTCCTTCTTGTTCATGGCCCACTTCCTGGTCCTCTGACCAAAAAGCAGGGGCTTTGGTTTCCTTATTCTGCCATGTACTTCCCCTATCTGTGTCTGGGGCCAGTCAGCAGAAAACAGAGAAAAGACAATGAGTATTTGCTTCCACACTCTTGGGATCGTAGCACCTCTGATAGGAGAAAAAGCCTTAGGTGCCTGCCTGACTACCAACATCACTGCTACCAATAGAATTGTCGGGTGCAGTCAGAAAACAATAGGAAAAGAGGAAAACACAATATCAGGGATTTCCTCTTTTCTTTCAAACCTCCCCCACTTCATTCCTGAAGTAAAAATGGAGAATTCTCTTGAGTGCTTTTCCTCTACACTCATTTTGCCCTTCTGGCTTTGGAGATGCCTTTGAGACCAGTCTAGCTGAACCCAGAGGAGGAAAGAGAATGCCAGCTTGGTAATGCTTTAAATACTGGTCTCCTTCCACAGTCTTCCTTCTACTGCTGCAGATAGTCTTCCCGGCATTCTGCCCAGGGGGATAATTTCATTCAGTGGGAGGCAGGCACAGTGTACTGACTCCACTACTTCAACTTTCCTAGATCTAGAAATCCTCTGCTTGGTTGTTGTTTCAGATTAAAAAAAAAAAAAAAAAAAAAAAAAAACAAGAATTACTTGTATATTAGAAAGAAAGCCCTAAAATGAATGAGTTCCTGGCAGCCTGGCTGAGATAGCACCTCCTCTCTCTCTCCCTCTGCAGGGACACAGCTGACCGTGGAGGTCCACCCTCAAGATGCCATGCCCCAGTTTCTCAAGAAGTTCTCCTTGGCTAAACGTACGTACGTACAGGGCTGCTCGTGGTGGAGATCTGGCAGGGAAGACTGAGGGAAGCAGGGTGGGCCAGATCCCAGCCTTGGCATCTTCTGAGGAAAGGGGAAGATTAGCCTGGCCCTACAAACTTGGGAAAGGCAGAGGCTTGCCAGCTTCATGCTGGGAGACTCTCCATACCCAGCCTCCACTGTTCTTGTGTCTCTGGAATTAGGCCTGGGTGACACAGGCATGTAGCTGAAGGTGCGTTTTATCACAAAAGTGTTGCTGATGTTTTTAGACACCATTTGTTGACTGTGTAAGAAGAGTGTGCACAACGCTAAGGAACTTCCATTCATTGACTTTACTATCCTTCGTAACAATATATTGTCACTTTTTTTTTAGATCAGCAAGTGAGGTTCAGAAAGGCAAAATAATTGCCCAAGTTACCCACCTAGGAGGTGAATCAGAACTCAGATCCAACTCGGAAGCCACTGGTCTTAACCATGGTAATTGGCTGATTCAATGCACAGCACAGGCCAGGCCATCCGACCTCCTCCACTACCTTGTAGAGCTTCTCCCCGCATGTGTCCATCTCATGGCTAAACAGGAAGCTCTAGAGGAATGCAGACCAGGCAATAAAAGCTAGGTACTCTTTTCAGTCTCTTTCATTCCATCAAAGGATGGAGATTGTAACAAAACAATTGTGTGAGAAACAAAAGACCACTGTTTCTCAGAATGGCCTGAGTATGTTTGCAATCTTTTGTTGTATTTGTAGCCTAAAGTGACTTTTAGGGACATAAAACACCTGCCTTGGCATCCCTTATCTCCAGTTCTGCCTGTTTTCCATCAGGGACCCAACCTTCCTGACCTGGTTTCAAATCAGCAGGAAAAGTTCCTTTTCATTTCCCAAGGAGCCTAACTACTGGCAGCCATTTGGCCTTAACTGTCCCAAATTCACAGAACTCAGTTGTCATTTGATAACTACAGTACTTGACCTTTCTGGATCCCAAGCACCCTACAGACTGCCTTCCCCTCCTCCATTCTCATTTACCCATGGTCATTTCTTGTCCTGGGGTTATCTAGAGGGAAACCCTTCATCCTCTCAACATGCCCAGTGGTGTTCAAAGATGTCAGAAGAATGAGAGGAGGGCAGAAGAACCAGGCTCCTGGTGGGCCGGCTCCATAACCCAAAGCAGGGAGGTCGGAGCACTGCTTGCCCCTGCTCAGACTGCAGTGCCCTTTCCTCTCATCCACTCCCTGGTTCCCAGTCTTCCCCCCGCCCCATCCCACTGCTCATTGCAGTCCCAACAGCAGTTCAGTGGAGGTTAGGACAGGAGAAAGGCGACTGTGAAAAGGAGAGTGCAGAGAAGGGTTCAGAATCAAGATCTGCCATGTGGAGAATCATCAGAACACGCATTTCTTTTTCTTCTAAAATGACTCTACTTCTGACTTTCTCGACATTGTAGGTTTACAAGGTGATAAAAATGGAAACACAAGACCTCGGCAGCCTGGAAACAAAGACGCCCATGGTGAGTTCCAGCTCCTCTCTAGGGCCATTCCCAAAAGAACATATTGTTAGCCTCGTGCACCAATCTCGGAGCAATTGGCAATGGCTTCTCAGGGGGCCATTGAGAGTCTGGGGCCACCTCTGAATCTGGAGGGAAGAGTGTCATGATTGATGGACTATGTCTTCTATGGACACAGGTGGAGAAGGGAAAAGCTCTCCTACCAGAGGTCATCCCAGAGCTAAAAATTAACCCCTTCCAATAACAAAGCTGCCCAATGCAAGAAACATTGAAAACTGAATTCAGGATTACGTTAACTTTAAATGGAATGCCAGATGTCTGTAAGGTAGGAGGCAAGTGAACGAGCAGACTAAGGCAGAAGAGACACTGAGTGGGAATGGAATGATGGATGGACTAGGTTGGAATCCTGCTTTTCCCTCCCTTGCCTTCCCTGGGCCTCAGTTTCCCCCTCAGTAGGGCAGTTACCATTTAAGGCTTGGTTCAGCTCTGCACTTCTTCCTACTCTTTAACTTTAATATTTGAATGATTTAGTTAATCTTACTGATGTTTTACATATATTTGTGCAAAGTCGTATTTGGATCTTATATTATCTTCTCAGAAGGTAGTTTTCATGAGGCACAAATCATTATAGATTTTTTTTGAAAAGTCCTCTTTTCTTTATTATACAAGGGTCATATTTTACAAGAGTCCTTTGAGAATATCAGTATTTAATGTGAAATATTAAATGCTATAAAACAGAACCAAGAAAGGAGAAAACTAGTGAAATAGAGTCTTCAATTCCATTTTGGAAATGCCATCCCTCTTCTTTAGGCAAGGGGAGAGTTGTACTGAGTGCAGATGTGTTAATTTGAAGTCCAATTCATAGCCACTTAGGTTGCAGGATGGCTCCTGAGAATTGGGGACACTCAGCAGGAGTCTGGTGGCACGTTCCTTCTTCTGAGGGGTTCGTTAGAGGGTGACTTTATTGGACCCCACAGGGCAGGGGTTCGTGATGATCTAAGTCGTGGTGCCCAGCAAGACATCCCATCTCCAGTACCAGAGGGTGAGCAGGAGCCAAGATAGGGCTGGCCCCTGAGTTCCAGCTCCACCTCCCAATGTTGATTGCGGCTCTGCAGGGTCCCATGGGCAATCCAGGTGGCTGCTGGCCCTGGGTCAGCTTCAGTCTTGACTTCCTTCCTCCCTGCATCTCTGTCCTGGTGACATGATTTCAGGCCCAGTCTCTGAGCAGGAGGCACCTAAGAGAGGCTGGACATGAGTGAGTGATTGTGAGGCCTGCCTCCCTTGTACCCCCATTCATAGCACTTCTAGCAGCAGAACACCACCCCGCAGATGGCTTTGTTGGAGTGCTCCAGTCTCCAGTTGGCCATGGACAAGAGAAGAAGCTTGTCTGGGTGCCAGACGAGCCTCACCCCATTGCATGTCCATGGCACAGACCCACCCTCTTGAGTTTGTCCGTGGCCAGCAGCATTGCCTGGGCACTCCCCATGGGGATCTAAATGGCAGGAAAGAGAATTCCATCATCAGTTTGTCTAGGAATTGCATCATCAGTTTGTCTGGGAACTGCAGTGCAGGGCTGACAGAGGTGAAGCCAGTTTTTTAAATGCTAATTTCTCAGGGTCTGCGAAATAAGCTCCTATTCCCTGTGGGTCTTCAAAAGGACTAGGGGAGCTACCATGGTCCCCAGACTAATTTGACCAAGGAACCCTTCTAGGAGATACAGCTCTTGGGACCAGTGTTTCAGGCTTTGGGAATTTTGTTAGAGGTTGAGCAGTCACAGAGCTTCAAAGAGCTAGCAAGGCCTGGGCCAAGCAGCCCTCTTTGGAGGTCTTAGCTGCTGACAGACCCTCCCTGTGTTTCCAGCCTACCCCTGGGACCGGTCCAGCCTAAAGTCCATGCCCCTGGACCCGCAGCAGTTTGAAAAACTGGACACCTACGCCTCACAGGTAGGAGAGCTGGCCCTCTGGCCAAGGGCCGCCAAGCCTCCCTTGGCCCCTCCTGCAGGTATTCCGAGTCACTGGGATGGATGGCCCAGGAGTGCCTTTTCACAGCATGTGGATGGGGAACAGAAGGCCTAGCCACAGATGCCTGCCCAGGACCCAAGGCCGTTCCTTTCCCCAGAACCACCCAGCATCCTGTGCTTCCACCCCAGGCAGTACACACTGGAGCCACGCTGTTGACAGGCCCCTCTGGCCAGCCCTGCCCTGCCTTGCCCCTGCCCATCTGGGCATCCCTGCTGCTGAGCTGTGGAGCAGTGCATGGAGGAAGGGAAAGAGAGGATGGGAGAAGACTGTGAGTGCAGATGGCCAGAGCCCCTGTGACCAGGACCACATTCACTCCAGAGTTCATAAGCTGCCACCATCTCCTGCCACGGGCCCGGGCATGTCTGGGTGGGTGGGAGAATCAGAAGCATCCTCCAGAGGGTGCTGGAGGCCTCGGCCTGACTCCAGTGGGTGGAGGATGGAAGAGAAGGTGGATAGAGACACCCAGGAGGCTGGCAGAGAAGGGGAGGCTGGTCGTGCAGGAATGAGGAAGAGCCTGGGAGAGCATTTTAAGGTGGGAGAGCCGGGGGACACTGGCACGGGGCAGCCAGGAATGGGGGGAGACAGGACAGGAAAGGCACTGGCTGAGGTAGAGCAGTCTCTGCAGAGCGGGAGGCCCAGGCCAAAGCCAGCATAGAGATAGCTGAAGCCAGAGGGAGGAGCAGGGCCTCTGCCATAGGCAAGTTCTGCCTGGCCTCATGGGAAGCTAAAGCCTGGCCATCTGTGTAGACTGAAGGAGAGGGTGGGTCCAGAGTCTGAGGAGGGTGGGGCACATAGTAACAGAAGGGATGGGACAGGCTGCTGGCCAGGCCAGTGCCAGGAGCCCAGCTGAGGCCAGAGACACAGCCACAGAGCAGTGGGTGGCCAGAGAAGGCCAGGAGGAGGGTGCTACAGGACCAGGCCACAGAACAGCAGTCCAGGGTCAGTCAGGACTCGAGACATAGCGTGGGCCTGCGATGTGTCAGACACTGTTCTAGGCCCTGAGAGAGAGACAGAGAAAAAGAAACATGGAATTAGGGCAGGCCATGGAAGAAAATGAAGCAAAGACCATGGGAGAGTGTGAGAAAGAGAGGCCCACAGGTCTCCATGAGGTCAAAGCACCAGCGTGGCAGGGGTGACTGGAGGTGACTCTCGCAGTTCCATTGCGATCAAAGACAAAAAGACCTTCAAAGTCCGCTGGTGAGACGCAGGCACCCACTGCAGGTGTAAGCACCAGTTGCCTCAGCTTCTCTAGAAAGTTGACCAGGATCAAGGCTCTTACCAGCAGTCCTGAACCGGTTTTCCCTGGAAGTCCCCTGAAAGAAAGGTTAACTCGTTCTTTTATCATTATTACCATGGTGAAATATCTGTAACATAAAATTTGCCATGTTAGCCAGGTGTGGGGGCACACGCCTGTAACCCCCATCCCTCAGGAGGCTGAAGCATGAGGCTCGCCATCAGTTTGAGCCCAGCCTCGATTACAAAGTGAGTTCAAGGCCAGCCTGAACTACATAGGAAGACCCTATCTCAAAAAACAAAAACGAACAAACAAAACATTTTAATTAATCATTTTAGTATAAAATTCACTGGTATTAATTACATTCACAGTGTTGCACAACCATCACTATCTATTTGCAAACCCTTTCATCATCTGCAACAAAAAAATCTGTACTCATTAAGGAATGACTTCCCATCTCCCTTCCCACACCCCCCATAATCTTTACTTACAGTCTATGAATTTGCCTATTCTGGGTATTTCATTTAAGTGGAATCATCCACTATTAGTCTTTTTGTGTCTGACTTATTTCACTTAGCACCATGTGTTAGATGTAATAAACTTAATTCTTTCTTTTTCTGGTTGACTAATATTTCATTGTATGTATAAACCACACTGTGTGTGTCTCTTTGTCTATGGATGGATATGGCAGTTGTTTCAATCTTTCGGCTATTGTGCTGCCAGTGAATATTAGTGGACAAGTGTCTGACTGATTTCCTGTCTTCTGTGTTTGGGGGTGCATGTGTACCTTGGAGTGAAATTGCTGGATCACGTGGTAATTCTCTGCTTAACTTTTTGAGAAACCACCACAGTGTTGTTCACAGCGGCTGCACCACTTTACATTTAATGTGGACACCCTAGTGGATATCCTAGTATACCTACATCCTAGTGGGTATAAAGTATTACATCATCGTGGCTTTCATTTGCATTTTTCTCATGACAAATGATGTTAAGGATTTTTTCCACGTGCTTAGTGACTATTTGTGTATCCTCTTTGGAGACATGTCTATTCGATCCAGTCCTTCACACATTTTTGAGTTGAATTGTCTTTTTGTTGAGTTATAGAAGCTCTTTACATATTTTAAATATTAAATGCTTGTCAGATATGTGATTTAATATATCTTCTCCCATGCTCCCAAGTTGCCCTTTCACTTTGTTAATAGTATCTTTAAGGTACAGAATCTTTTATTCTAATGAACTCTAACTTATCTTTTTTTTTCTTTTGTCACTCATATCTTTGGTGTCATATCTAAGAATCCATTGCCAAATTCCAAGGTCATGATTACTTACTCCAGTGTTTTCTTCTAGGAGTTTTATGGTTTTAACTCTTATGAGTCTTTGATCCATTTTGAGTTGATTTTTGTATATGGTGTGAGTAGAAGTCCAACTTCATTCTTCTGCATGTAGAAATCCAGTGTTGCAATGTCATTTGTTAAAGAGACTGTTCTTTCCCTTATTGAATGGATGTGGCACCCTTATCAAAAATCAGTTGGTCATGGATATATAGGCTTATCTCTCTCAGTTCTATTCCATTGGTCTACATAATTCTTCTGCTTTGATTAGCTTTATGGTAAGTTTTGAAACTGGATGGATCTTCAGAGAAGATGTGGTGGTTTTAGAGCTGGTGATTCAGCTGGTCAGCACCACCTGCCCTATCTAACTCCCCCACTCTCAGTGTGATTTATCTTCAGCCAGTCTTGTCCCTTTGCACCTCTCCTTCAGCTTCCCTGCCTGGAGGAAGGGCAAGACTGGCCGAAAGTGTCAGGTGATAAGCCTGGGCTGGGGCCTGGAAGGAGCTTTGGGAGACAGGGGAGCAGTGTGTATATGAGAAGGACGTGTGTGTATGTGGGTGGTGTCCAAGGTACAGGGTGGGGAAGTAGTTGAAGTCAGATTTTGGAGGACTTTTTAGGTCAGTGTGAGCTTTGCACTGGCTCCCTGCTCTCCCCTTTCCTCACATCCAAGGCCTAGCTCTGAACTCCCCCAGGCCCTGATGCAGAATGCCTTTCCTGCTCCCCAGGTGACAGTCAAGAGTGGCCTGGATGAACTGGTGAGTGACCTGCTCCAGGAGGCCCACAGCGATCTGGAAAGGGTACGCGCCATCTGGATCTGGATCTGCCACCACATAGGTAAGCCCATCTGTGCTGCAGCAGACTCTAGAGCTCCTTGATGTCACTGCCTGCAGGGCCCTGTACCAGTGAGTGCAGAGGGAGTTGGAAAGTTGGGGAGGACTCGATGGCTGGGTTGAATACGGAAAGACTAATCAAGGACCTTCCAGAACCAAGATCCTCATTCAGCAGGAGCCTTCCCTCCATCCTGCTTCCTAAAAAGCCTGATCCATACAGACAAGGAGACCTAGGACAAAAGGCCATTTCCACACAGGATTTCCATTGGTCGAGGAAGTCAGTTGTTTGGAAAGTTATTGCAACCCCAGAGGTGCCATAAAGTACCATTGCTAGGGAGGACAGACCCTGCGCTCTCTGCTCCCTGCTTCCACACTGGTGACCTCAGCCACTGGGCTAAGCACAGGCCCCATGTTCTCAAGGATAGCCTTGGGAATCTCACTGGGCCAAGCTAAGCCACAGAGGGGGCCTCCAAGGGGATGCCACTCCTTGCTGAATCTTACAAGTGCAAATGAGAAAATGGAGGTGCCAAGTCACAGCATAGACTTCTAGTCCTTGGACAGGAAGAGCAGCCAGACCTCTCTCAACATGTCATGATGCTTTTCCTTTGTCCTCCTGGAGGCAGCTTAGAGAATGAACTCAGCTGACATAGGGAGAGGGTGTGAACGTGAGGCCTGAGGGACCACCTCCTCTCACCCCAACCCTGCCAGTAACGCCTGGTCTCAAAGGGGCAGGAACAGAAAGAGAACATCCAAGTGAGACTATTTACTGCTCCCATCCGCATGCATGCATGCACATACAGCTCCTCCCCAGAGGCCAGAGAGCCAAATAGCCTCTCTCCCTCTGCCTTGCTCTTCCTTTTATCCCTTGTACGAAAGATGACATCTTTCCAGATGTAGCTGGGTCTGGTGGCCTGGTTCCAATCAGCCCACTGTGACCCCCCTAGCTTGATGATGCCCACAGCACAGCTAGGGTTAGGGGTGGGGCTGGGGTAGTAGGTCCTTTTATTTCTGCACCAGCCTTAGCTGCATCAGGGCCCTGGTTCATCACTGCCCCCTCTTCTGCCCTCCAGAGTATGACATCGAGGCTGCCCAGGAGAAGGACCGCCAGGCCTTCAAGCCCACTGACATCCTGCGGACCCAGAAAACCAACTGTGATGGCTATGCTGGCCTCTTTGAAAGAATGTGCAGGTATGACAGGCAGCCAGCGAGAGTCTGGTTCCCAGGTGGACCGCCGGGCCCTCTCCCTCTCCTTCTAAAACACTGCGGGTCTTTGCCACAAGCCTGGCCTGAAGCCCGAGTTTGCAAACTCTGCTCTGGAATCCAAGTGAGTCCTGAAAAGGTCAATTTCTCCCTTTTTAACACCAGCATAATTGACTTTGTACCATCTGCTGAGCTTCATGATGCATTAACATAATGGCAGATGAATGCACGGAGATAATTTGGTTATAAAAGGCCCCTTTTCCGCCTTCTCCCATCTCCATGCTGCTGAAGGATAAAAGAATGGCAGGCCTGAGAGCCAGAGGACAGTGGCTGCGAGCTCCAAGGGGACTGTGAAAGGCTGTCCTTCAGGCTGGTGCCGGGGCCTCTTGTGTAGGAAACAAAAAACCTACCTGAAAAGATCTGTCCATTGGAAAGCTGAATAACCAGGAAGCTACTGCTCTGGGCATCTTTCCACTCAGTTTTCAGGGCTCTGGGAAAGAGCATGTGGCCAGGTTCCTGGCCTGAGGGGAGAATGGGTCATTGCTGGTTTCCTGTGGCCTCAAGACAAGCTCAAGGCTGGTCAAGGCCTGCTGACCCCCATAGTTTCCTGTGACCCTTTTTGAGGTCTGCTGGGTTCCTGTAGGAACCAATCAGCCAGCCCTGGGGGCCAGTGACAAGTCCCCTTTTCAGGAAATAAGAGGACAGCTGCCCATATCTCTACAGCCCTCTGAGAGTAGGTCTTCTTAGCCACCCAAGTGTGAGCCCACCAGGACTGCAGGTAATAAAAAATAATCAAGCTAAGTGCAGCAACAAACAGTCTCCAGCATGCAGCCATGATGCCTCAGTGTTGCACAGGCAACTGCAGGTAACCTGGTTCAGGGGAACACACATACTGTTCCTGGCCTGAAGCCACCGCTGGATTGCCTCCCAGCCTGGCCACCACCACCAAGCCTGAACATGTACCTGGTCCCAGGTTGCTCCAACCCTCCTGCTCAACTCCCTGCTCTTCCCCTCCCTCACATCCAAGGCCCAGCTCTAAGCCCACAGCCTCAGATGTAGCCAGGGCAGGTCAGGGTGCTGAGAACACCATCTTAGCTACACTATCCACCCTTCCAGTCCACTCTCACACTCCCACTACCACCCTAGACCCAGACCCAGGTGCCCCTGCCTCCCTTTGGGCCTCCCAGGTAATTGGATCCTCACTGGCCTCTCTGCCCAGGCTTCCCTGGTGCTAACTTCCTGAATCTGACACAAAGTTCACACTGACCTACAAAGTCCTCCAAAATCTGACCTCAGCCAACTCTCCACCCTCTACCTTGGACACGCCCGCACTTTCTGTCTTGTGTACACTGCTTCCTGGTCCCAAAGCTTCTTCCAGCCCCCAAACCAGGCCCCACACCTTGCTCTTCTTTGATGTCCTCAGCATATGTGTGTACCAGCTCGTGTTTCCTTGTGCTCTCACTTAATAACTTTTTTAAATTAAAAAGAAACTTGTTTGTAGTACATGATTTAAAGGGATACAAAACAAAAAGAGGAAAATTAAGTAGCTCTGAGATAAGTAGAGAAAACGCTGTTAGCATTTGTCATATTCCTTTCCGGACTTCATCCTATGCATATAGGTAATTTCTGTGTTTTATGTGTCTTTAGCCCCCTCTCTTTCTGCCTCCCCTATGACACTGACCTCAGAATCTTATACTGAGTAGGCCCTCAATAGATATTTTTAGAATGGCAGGATATTCCTAGTGGAGTTGTGTATTCTCTTTTAAATAATGAAATAACTACCTCTGGGAGAGCCCTGCTGACCACCATAGTTTTGTTTCAGTCTGGTTTCGGCAGCATTTGTCCCTAGCATCTTTCGGAATATGGCTGCATTCGTCTGAATTTGTAAATTTGAAAACACTGCTTTCTGAAAGCCATAAGATAAATGCTTCTTTATCCAGTAAAAGCTTTCTAGCATGCAGTAGGAGTGGCAGATTTAAAGCTGGAAAGACTAGGGTTCCAGTCCCTAATTGAGCACTTACTCATTTTGTTCCTTGTGGTAAGCACTTAAACTCTCAAAGCCTCAGTTCTCTCCTCTGCACACTGGGGACTGTGCAGCCTACCGGGTGGGCCTCCAGGACGCTGTGAGAACATGCATTTGGGGTTTGATCACCTGACTTCAGAGTTGCTGTTTCATAACCTTGCCGTCTTTCTTGCCTATTGGGGTCTTTTTCTCTGTGGAACTTTCCTACCGACTGCACTGTCCCACATAGACTCAGAAAATTGACACTTCCTTTGAATGAAACTGTCAGCCTTCCAGCTCAGCCAGATGCTTAACAATGTCCATATTCTGGCCTGCAGCTGATCATTAAACTACATCCCAACATTTTGCACTAGTTAAAGTTAGTTTCAAGCTGGCGGTTACTCTGCACAAATTTCATCACAATGCTTATGACATAAAACAATAGCTCACAGTTCCCCAAATTCCTTTAATTTTTGCTTTAAAGATCAGCAACCTATCCATGCATCACTTTCTTAATTCATTTTACCTCTAAAATAACTGCCAAAAGTTTGGTCAATTCATTAGCTGATTCCTTAATAACTGAAGACATGTAATCCACACTTGCTGATTTATCCCTGCTTGGTTGTCAGGGTTGCCTCTTAGTAAGAGTTGTACCCACAAGGCCATCATTACTTCCTGCCAGTGCATTCTGCCTCCTTGGAATGGCCTCATTAAAGACTGATTTAATAAAGTAATTTGGTGGGGAATTCAGATATTTTCATAGCATCATTCATTTCCACATTGCCTTTCCCAAGTTACTGATGTGAGGGCTTTTTGTTAGTGCAATTGCTAGTAATGGCTGGTCCAGTTTCTTTCTGACTTTTTATCATCATATATTAACGTCTTTCTCTTTGCCTTGATTGCCTACTGCCTAAATTGATTCTGCCTGATTTCCTTGCAGAGAACAAGGTTAATTCCCCAGGCTTCTGCCATGGATCTGTCCCCTATAAATTCTCTCCCCCTACTACCGTGGCTGCAGCACCACCAGCTAGCAGATTTCCAGAGACTCTGGATAACCAGGGGCTTATTGCCAATCTGAGCCTTTGATACTGAGTGGGCTAGTTGTCTCCAACCAGTTGTCAGCTGGCTTTCCATCCATCCTCCAGGTGTCCAGAGAGCAAGGGCAGACCCATGCAAACTCAGATGGCTGCTTCTGCACAGCATGACATCCCCAAGGTCCTAAAGCCCCCTTAGTTCCAAATGCCCCCAAAGGCCATAAGCCTTCTGAGAGCTGCAGATTCCCCAGGAGACAGATAGCTTTAAATTACTGTCAAATCTGATTTTGTCATATAAGAGAAAAGGACATCTGAACGCCCTTCAACCTTGTAGATAAACTAAAGGATGATACAAAGATGAATCATACCACTATAGCAAATCATTTTCTAATTTCACTCTAAGTTTATAAACTCTAATTTCACTCATAAATTTATGAATTAAAATGAAGTCTTGATTTACCAAAAGCTTGGTCCAATGCAAAGGCTCCTAAACTGCTCCTCGGGGTACTTGCATTCCAGGCTCACTTTGGCCCCTAGCTAGCTGTGTCCCCAGGCAAAGCAGCCTCCTTGTCTGAACCACTGAAGGCAGGACATGGGCCTTAGAGTGAGAATTAGCATCATGAGTACATTATTCTAGCCACAGGATAGTGTAAGAAAAGGCAAAATGAGCGCACAACAGCAACACGGAAACCCTGTCAAGTTTGCAAGAAATAAATACACAAATTCTAAGCTACACCATGGTGTGTTTATCCTGCTGCAGTACAGAAATCACACCACTTCCAACAAGATACTGAAAGAAAAGCATGTTCATTGCCTCTCCTATAGCTACGGTTCTTCCCTCTTCTCTCCCTCCCTTTCTTTTCCCCTTGCCTCAGAGTTCCTGGGAGAGGTGATCTCAGTGGGGAGAGTCCACTGTGGTCAGAGCCAGTATGAGCAGGCCGCCTCCGCCTACCCAGCCTTTCAGCCACACTGCTGGGGCCTGCTGGGGCCTAGGCTATGGCAGCATCACACAGTGTCAATGGCAGGGCCTAGACCGTCTCAGTATAAAGTGACAGTCAGTCTTGACCCACCACCTGTGAAGGTAATACTGAGGATGCACCTCACCAAAGTGGAAGCAGTGGCAGCCTCAGGGCTGCTAAGGTCAGCCAGGGACCCACTGCCCTCTGCCTGCCTGCACATCTTCCGGTCTGTGTTCGTCGAGCCAAGTTGGGCAGCCACACGGTCCTGAGCTGCCTTAGGGCCCCATGCCCTCAGAACTTCCCAGGTTGGGTCCCTGAGCCTTGGCACTTCCTAGGACGGGGCTGTGCCTTTCTCCCAATCTTCTGGCTGTCCCAGGGGAGTTTGCCAGGACATCCTGCATGCCCGTTCCCTTTGTGGCTTGGGATGCACATCAGCCATGTGCTACTGTGGAGTTGGCATTAGGCTTGTCAAGATGGTCAAAAGGAAAGGCCAAGATTTCTCAGTTGAGGCTGTTAAACTGATCTCGTTGGGGGATACTTGGGCTCTAGGATGGCTGATCGAGCACTTTGGCAGGTGAGCCATTTCTCACTTTCTCATCATGGGCCTCTCATTCAGTGTTCTCCTAGCTCCTGCCAGCACAATGACTCCCTTTATTGAGCTCTCTGGGGACTTGTTTATAGATTGTATTCTAGTGATGTTTCACAGATCTGTCCTCCTTCCAGCTAGGAACAGGCCTAGAGCAGCCCCTGAGCCTTATTTTGGGAATAATACATTCAATTATACTGTACTGTGCCGCGTCATGCCGTGGTATCTCCGGCCTGTGGCATGCTCCTATGCTTGGTACAATATATACAGTCGGTGGTCTTTGTTTTTGTTTGCTTGGTTGGTTGGTTATTTAGGGTTTCCTTTTTGCAGTACTGGGGAAACTTTGAACCCAGGGACACTGTACCACTGAGCTACATTCCCAGCCCTTTTTATTTTTTATTTTGAGACAGAGTCTCACCAAGTTGCCTCAAACTTGTGATTCTCCTGTCTCAGCCTTCCAAGTAGCTGACAGTACAGGCCTGTGCCTCTGCACCTGACAGTCAGTAGTCTTTTGATGACATGAGAGGGTTGTGGGTCATCCTGATTAGACACAAAACCCCAACTAGTTCTACAGTCATTGTTTTATATATGGATTACCTGACTTTGCATGAAAACTATGGATTATTAACAATAATGTTTTACATTATGACTTCCTCTGTCCAATTGATCTTGCACATGGCTGCCAGGTACTAAAGAATCCCTGTGTCATAGTCGAGCAATGCATAAACTTACAGCTGAGTTCATTTTTCATCTTTTTTCTGCTGCAGGCATTCCCCATGGCCCTCCCAAATTCTCCTCAGGCTGTCAGAGGAGAATCATCCCTTGGAGATCACTTAATGCCAACCTTCCTGGTTGCCCATGATGTGTCTGGCAAGGCCACACTGGAGGTTAGAGCTGGGAGGGCAGCCCTGATTTCCTGGCTTAGCCCAGTGACCACCCACTCTAGCTTGAGCAGGGGTAGACATCTCTGCCACTTACTGTTTCCTCCTTCAGCCCTTCCCTGAGTTGGGGGAGCTTGCACTGTGTTTGCCAGATGTTCTCCCCACTTCACCCCTCCAGGGAGGATACCTCTGCGCACACTCCTCAGGGCAGGCTTCTCCCAGCAGAACTTCCAGGCTGCTCACATCAGTGTCTGCCCTGGTTTGCCCCAGCACCTGGAGACTGCACCAATGCTAAATGTGCCTCCTTCCTCCTTGACCCCAGGTGGCTCTAACAGAGGACAACCGTCAGTGAGCTGTACGTCCAGCGGCCCAACACAGCTCCACTGATCAGTTCACCTTAATGCAAAATGAGCCATTCACTAAACACCATGGTTCCCTGGACTCCCCTTATCCCTCCACATCCTACTAGAAATTAACAGGCACAGACGTCCTGCACAACAGTGGAAGATGATTCACCAAAGGATATAATTTTAAGTAGCATTTATGAATTTTTTCTGATTCTAAAAGTAACACAATCTTTATTATAAATCTCAAAAGTATAGAGGAATTTAAAGCAAAAAATTAAAATCACCCATATCCTATTACTTCCTATTACTTCCTATTACTAGGGGATCTGGTGACTTTTGTTCCCTCTCTCTCTCTGTCTCTGTCTCTCTCTCTTTCTCTCTCTTCTCCTTCCTGTCTGAGTACACACAGTATTTGCATACACACAGACATTGTACTGATTGTAAAGTTTTAACACTGTGTTAGAAGTATGAATTACCACCCTAAATAAATATTTTTCACATTTTTCTCCTCACCCAATCTGAGTAGATGTGGCCCTACCTGCTTTTGAAGGCTTACACTCCCACCCATGCCTCTCTCCCACACTCTCTCTTCTCTGCTGGCTTTCTACTCTAAGACTGTAGAGTCGTTCACATCTCCCCATCTGGGAGCACTCCCCTCGGCCCCACACCCCCTCCAGCATGACCTAGCACCCCACTCTCTGTGCTGTCTGTCACAGAGAGATGAGGCCCAGGGTTCTCCGTGTCTGTGTGCTGCCCTCTCCCTCCAGGGGCTCCATGGCCCATGGGCTCCTGGCACCTCCTGTCTCGGGGCAGCTCTTCTGTGACAGATGTCATTTTTGGCCATAGCAATAGAAAATCTTGCCATCCAGGTCTAGTTACTCTTGTTGTCTGCCCATGGGGTGCCCCAAGTTCTCTGAAATCCCTGCTGGTGTGTCCTCATGAGATTACCTGGAGAGTCAAGGAAGCCTGGACCTCCTTTGTGAAGCTGTGGGGAGAAGGGTAGAGGCTGCCAAAGGTCCCCAGCCTGAGTGGCCTGGACTCTGCATGTGGAGGAGGGCTAAGGCTGGTATGGTAACTTGTCATCATTATACACACCCTGGGTAACACGGATGGCGAGGGCACTAGAACCCAAACCCTCAGGATACCACCTGTTGCCTCAACAACTCTCTCAACGAATGATCCATAGATATAGATCAGTAATATTTAATCCAATATTCTACTAATTTTTACTTATGCATTTTCATAGGGAAAATTCCCCCATTCCTGTACTAAATGTGTGACCATTTCATCCCATTACCTTGAGAGGTCCCATGGCCCTGATTGGAGCTACTGAGGCTGTAAACCTTGTCCAAGCCAGGACCTGGCCCCAGAGGACCATGACTGGAAGAGGGCCCACTGACATCCTGGACTGCAGATTCAGCTCTTCTGAGGGGCGCACAGAGTCTGCACCATGTGGGGGGCTGGGAAGCTAGTGGAGTGCCAAGGGCGCCCCATGCAAGGGGCACCCTGCATGTCCAGGAGTTCATGGCTTTACTGGTTTTTCCACAAGGGCAAGGAAAATGTTTGGAGAAGGGGTTTCTTTCCTAATTTGCACAAAGTCCTCACAAAGGCTAGCACAGTGAGCCCTGGGTCAGATCAGCCATGGAGTTACCCACCCAGTCCATCACATGGTGACAGGGCTGCTGAGGAGGAAGGCCAGCTGGCCATGGCAGGACATTCAGGGGTCTCACTTTGGCCTCAGAGTAGTGCTCACAGCCAAAGCCTCACCCTCACTGTCTGGTTTTATGTGGACCCCAGAGGTGGCCAGCACCCATCCCTGACTGTCCAGGGTTCCAGAAAGTTGTGCCAGCTTAGTTTGAGCAGTAGGGGAGGACACTATCAAAATGACCCCAAAGCTCCGGCTAAATGGCAGGCATTTTCACTCCTTCCAAGACAGTTACAGGAGACTCCAGAGTTGTGGCCACAGCAGGCAGGCAGTGAGTGACATTAATACACTATAGTGGTTCTTGTACCACCTTCGCAGAGGACAGACCTGCAAGCCAGTCCTCCCTAGGTCACCACTGGAGACACCAGTCTGTCTGCCCTTCAAGTCCCCATGCAGATAGGCTTGCAAGGACACAGCCAAGGAAGCAGGGCTCAGCTTTCTCTGTACTCAGACCAGCACCTCCTGAGCGGCCCTGGCTCTCCCAGCCTCTGTTCCCACCCCTCATTTGTAGGTTGTGCTCCAAGAACATTCTCCCTTCCCTGGTTCCAGTACCACGCTCATTCTTGCCCTCACTTTTCTCCCCTGAAGAGCTGCTCACAGATCTTGTCAAGCAGGCTCTGGGGAGACATTACAGAGTGATTTGAACAGTCTCAGGGGAGGAGCGGACGCAGGACCAGTCAGCACTGTCTTCTGTCTCCACCCCCAGGGACGAAAGCTTTCAAGGCTACATATGCGTGAATGTGTGGTAGGCAGGAAAAAGGAGAGACAGGAAGGACTGCAGGTGTGACAGGTGGGTTTAGGGGACCATCCCAGTGGAGCCCCCTCTCAAACTCCATGTCACCCCCAGGATTGCTGGTGTGCAGTGCATGACAGTGCCTGGCTACTCCAAGGGCTTCGGCTACCAGATGGGGCAAAGCTTCTCTGGAGAGTTTGACCATGCCTGGAACGCCGTGTACCTGGAGGGAAGATGGCACCTCCTGGACAGCACCTGGGGCAGTGGCCTGGTGGACAAGGCCACCTCAAAATTCACGTTCCTGTAAGCACAAGTCAAGGTTGGGCTGGGGATCTTGGGCATGGGGGAGGCACAAGATGAAGAAGGCTTGGGGGAGGGAAGGAGAGCAGGTGGCCTTAAAGCTGCTGGCTGTGCCCACCTGCTCACAGGCTGGGACAAGAGCTAGCTGTAGGCCCAACCTTTCTGTGACCTCCCCCTCCACTAACTAAATCCCTGCTCTGGCTCCCTATTGCTCCCTTCACCCAAACCCTATGAGCCTCAGCATTGGCCTCAGGCCCCGTGTGAGGAAAAGCGGGCCAAGGTGCCCCTTTAACTGCCAGTGGCTCCCCTCAGGTCTTGCCCTGATTACCACGCACGGACACCAGGACTGTCTCCTTCCACTTCCTTAGACGCCAGCCTCCTTCTCCAGGCTGAGGAAGGGCTATGGTCTCCGGGAAGGAATGCCGTGGTCGCTACAGAGTCACTGTGGACCACAGTGAGCAGAGTGGCTGCCATTAGACTGGACCAGTTCAGTCCTGCAGGGCTCTGGCCTTAGCCTAAGTCCACACAAAACATTCTCATGGGTCACAGTGGCCATCAGCAGCTCAGATTCTATTCAGAAAAATAAGAGTGTACTGTGACTTCTGCAGCTTAAATTTGACACTACCACACTCAGAACGAACACAGGCTGGGTGCCCACACTTCCTGCCATGCGGTTCGCATGTTCACAGACACCTCTTTTACCTCCGCCACCCTGAAGGTGGCTCCTTTAGGCGGAGCGAAACCTCTCCATCTCAGGATGAGCGCCCCATTCTCCTCTGGGTCCCCATTCCTGCCCTCTAGAGGGGCACCTGCCCTCTACCTGGCCCAGGGAGCCACAGAAGGCCTCACCACATCTGCAGAGTAGGGACGGGCTCATGGAGGTGTATACTTGAGCACTCTACCTCCCCGCCTCCGCGCCTCCCCGCCTCCCAGCTGTGCCAGTGCACAACTTTCGTCCATGGGTTACACCTTTGCACCCTTCAGATTTCTCTTTGGTGTTGAAGGGGTGGGGAGCCTTTCCCCCAGACACGCCAGGGCACTAGGAGCACACCGTAGCTCCCAGCCATGGCCTTCTCTCAGAAGGTGGCTCAGGTCCTGCTTCGGCTCCGGTGTCCAGAAGCAGCCATCAAGAAGTCTCTAGTGCCCATGTCAGGACTGGTGACAGCACCACTTCCCAGTCGGGTTGTTGGCCGGACCCCTCCTGATACTCTGTCAACCAAAAGAAGGCCCCCAAGGCCCCCAAGAGCCCAGCCCCATGCCAAGCTGAGTAAGGCGGTCAGGCAGGGCCCCCCACCATGGCTCCTGACCAGCTCTTCCTCTGCCCCAGCTACAACGAGTTCTACTTCCTCACCCATCCCGCACTGTTCATTGAGGACCACTTCCCAGACAACAAGAACTGGCAGCTGCTAAAGCCTCCACAGTCTCTGAGGCAGTTTGAAAACAGCACATATCACAAGAGTGAATTCTACAACAAGGGGATGCTGAGTGCCCACCCGGACGTGTCCACGATCAGAACAGGTAACCTGGGCAGGTGGCCAGGTTGTGCACCAGTGGCAGGGACAGAGCAGCCCTGGAGGCTGCAGTCAGGGCCCCTATGGGCATGTGGGTGTGCAGGGATGGCAGACAGCCCAGGCCATCAGGCTATCAGGGCAGGGCATGGCTATAGGTCACACTGGTAGGGATGGAAGCCCTCTTAACTCTAGCATATGCCCAGAAGGGGATATGTCAGGGGCTGTGGATTTCCTAGCACACAGGAGCTGGAGCTGGAGGGTCCAGAGCTAAGTACATCTCTCTCAGCTCACAGGGCAGGGGACAGACTGCTCAGCCCCCACGCAGCCCCAACTCAGGTGTCCAACAGAAGCTGCCTGGCCTGCTGTGTTCTCCCAGACTCCTGGCCAGGAGAATGTGTGGGCCCTCAGAGCCGTAACTGTGCATCATGGGTCTACCTGGCAGGTTGGGGAGCCACAGGGCTCTCCCCAGACAGTTAGGGGCATTCTCCCCAGGACAGAGCTGCCACAGGGAGATGGCCAGTGATGTGAGGGACAGCTAGGATGGACATGTGGTTGGCAGTGGGAGCGGAAGAGAGGAGTGTGTTCAGTAACAGCCCAACCTCCACGCTCAAACACCCCCAAGGAAAGCGCTGGGGCCCTCAAGGCTCAGCCTGGCCTACCTACTCAGAACTCCTTCTTCTGGAGGCGAGACCCAGCCTTTTCCAGCCAGCAACCCAGGGCTGAATAGTGCAGAACACCAAGCTTAGCTGTCTCCCAAGGCTGGCCTGGGGGATAGTTGCTTCCCGCCTCTGCAGAGGGGCTGTGATGGCCAGGTGTGTTTTCACACTCTAAGAAGCATAAGGAGACTGAGCCAGGCAGCCAGAACCCTGGACACGGGCTGAAAAGGACTTTCTCTAGAGGCATCTGTGAATGAGGCTGGGGAGGATGTTGGGGTGGCCCCAGTCCCACACACTGCAGGGTGATGGGAGCAGCTGGGGAGCACAGGTGCCCCCAAGTTAGCTCCAGCTGGCGTTTCTCTTCCACCTCCCGATGGTTTCCTTAACCAGTTGCTGAGCTCCCACACACTCTTCAAAGCTACAAATACCCAGCAGCTCCTGCTGTTAAAGTAACAGCATGAGGCTGCTCACTTTGAGAATCCGCTCGCTGCGCTTGCATCAAATGAGGCCTGTTCAGTCTGCTGCAGGCCACTGAGCCACAGGAAAGGATCAACCGCACCGAAACAAGAGCACGCTATGTCACCGAGTTGAGTTCGCCTTTTCAGGAGGCATAAAAATGTAAACACCGGGCCGGTGAGATGGATCAGCAGCATTAGCGCCCGCCTGGCAAGCGCGAGGTCCTGAGTTTAACTCCCGGTACCTGCATATTAAAAAAAAAATGTAAACACCATTTTTCTCAATCTGTAGTAATCTCAAACTTGCTTTTATTGGTGGTAGAGATTTACATTAAGTATAGAGATGGGAAAGAAGCAAAAGAGGGAAACTGAGGGGGGCAAAAAGGAAGGGAAGGAAGAAAACCCCCAGATGGGGAAATGGAAAGCTGCTGAGCACAGGGAAAGAAAGCTCAGGAGGGAAAAGGGAAGGAGGAAGCGGAGAAGGCGTGTGGACACTGTGGCTCCTGCCCAGGGCCCCAAGAGTCACCGGTCCTTCACTTGAAGACTTCCTGTCACTGAGAACACCTTTACCAGCACCCCCAAAACTAGGCTCTGATACATGACAGGAAGTGGGACAGGCTCTTCCCAAACACCCTCCAACCCACCCAAGGACAGACATCATACAGAAATTCTCACATAATTAATTACCACAGTGATAATTTCCCTGAAGAGAGCCAGGAGAGCTTCCAGAGAACCCCAGCTCACATGAGGGGTGGGGACAGGCTCATTTAAAGGACGGAAGGCCTTTAAGGTGAGGCCTTACCAAGTTCAGGAAAGGGGTTCATGGTAAGCATAGCTCAGACTGCATCGCCCTTCCTTTGCCTGCTTCCACCCAGGGATGAGGCTGGGGAGGATGCTGGGGGGAGAGGCAAACAACCAGCTTCTGACAGAAGGTGAGGCCAGGCTCTCAGAGAAGCCGCTGCTCCTCCCTGCGGTCTTGGGAGCCAAGAAGGACCAAGTAGGTGAGTCCTCACGGACTACAAAAACCAGGGAACAGACCACCTGTCCCTGAAAGACAATGACCAGGACAAAGGAGGGCTATGTGGCAGGGAAGGGGAGAGGGAAAGAAAAGACCCGTGGGTGCACAGACGGTCTCGTCAAGGTCCCATTCCAGAAACACAGTGAAGATGCCCTGTGACAGCACGGGCAGGGTGGTGGGGAGCAGGGCACCATCTCCAGGGGTGGCGCCTTGCCGACTTGTTTAAGGTAACATGTGGACAGGACGGACAGCTGTTGACACAGTAATGAGCAGATGCTGGCGGGAGGGGGAAGCAGGACCTGAGAGTTGGAGGAGGTGGTGCCCTTCCTACCCCTTGACCCTCCAGGCAGCCCAAAGCTAATATGAGCCAGATGTGTGGAGGGGCACAGACAGTTGGGGGCAGACTTGTCCTATGTCCTCACCCCACCCCTAGCTATCAGCTCCCCCTAAAGGGGGTAGAGAACCCCTGCCAGGGCTGTGCTATAGCTGGCTGACATGATGTTCGGTGACATCATACTGGTTGCTTAGTCAGTCTTGATAAAAAGATTTACACCACAGAAATGGGAAAATGCTATAATTCAGTTTCCCACACCCCAAGAGAGCTAATTATTAAACACTTACCAGCACACTCAGGAGCCATCTCACTCAACCCAACTCTCTCCCCAGTGAACGGGAAGGCCACGATCACCATTGAGAGCTGTGCCCCAACGCAGTTCATGTTCATGCTCAATGGAAAGCAGGAGCATGGGCTCCTGAGCCTCCAGAAGAACGGGATGAAGCTGGAGGTGTACCCTCCAACCATGGGCACCCACAAGCTGCAGATCTTTGCCAAGGGCAACTCAGACATCTACAGTTCAGTGCTGGAGTACACGCTCAAGTGCAACTATGTAGACCTGGGGGTCCGGCTGCCAGCTGAGCTACACCAGCCTGTGGGCCCCAGCTGGTTCTCGGAGCAGATGGGCATCATGGAACCCTCGCACCGTGACCCCGTCATCCATACCAGGGATGGACGCTGCTCCATCAGCTTCAGCGTGGAGGAGGGCATCAGCGTCCTGGCTTCCCTGCATGGAGACGATGGCCCCATAACTGAGGAGACGCAGCGGCGCTACATCTTCCAGCTGCACCGGGAGAAGCGGACTGAGCTGAAAGTCCAGCTGCCCCGTGCTGGCAAGTTTGCCCTCAAGATCTTTGTCAAGAAAAGGCAGGAACCAGGCAACTACATCTTTGTCTTCAATTACCTCCTGTGCTGCACCAACACCAAGGTGAACTGGCCCGTGTTCCCTGAGAGCTTTGGCAACTGGGGACAGGACAATGAGCTGCTGGAACCTCTGTCCGGTGTGCTTCCCGCCAACCGGAACGTCCCATTCAAGCTGAAGCTGCACGGAATCGCCAAAGCCCTGGTGAAAGGGCAGGACACATGGCCCCTGACCCTGAACCACGAGGGCTACTGGGAAGGCAGCTGCAGCACAGCTGGCTGCCAGGAAGTCTATGTCATGGTGCTGGAGAACGCCAACCACAACTTCTACTCCTACATCCTAAAGTACAGAGTGAACACCCAGTGAGGGCCTGGTCCCGCATACCCTCCCAGAGGGCCATGGCCAGCCCTACCCAGGAGAGGCCAAGTGCAGAGTCCTGGACACCACTGAGTCTGCATGAAACCATTTCTAGGCCTGCTCTATCGCAGGTGCTGAGATGTTTGTGTTTTAAAGGCTTCATTCAGTGTGGCCATGGCTGAAGGGACAGAGGCAAAGGCCCTTGGAAGAAAAAGGTGCTATGTAAATCCAAGGTATTGTGAACTATACACCCATGCCCAGATGCCCCCTTTTCGTGCTTATGTTGTCACCATAGACAGGGTCGATGCGGGAAAGCAGGGATGTTGTCCGAGCTGAAAGCTTTCCCCATGATGCTTAGAGAATTCTCCATGCCCCCAAGGAGCATGACATGTAAGGCTGCGTCTCCCTTGATCATGGAGCCCCTTCCAAGTAGCACACGGTGTCTCTCCACAGCTCCTGGACTCCAGGGAAAGATGGACCTGACTGTCTTCTGAAGCCCTGCTGCCTCTTCATTAGCCACTTCTTGCTCTTCAAGAGCCCTGGGGAAAAAAGGTGTGAGAGGAAGCTAGCTGACCTCTGAGCAGCAGGGACTGTGACAGCAAGAGCAGAGAGCAGCCGGGGCAGGCTCACGGACATCCTGGGTGGGGAGTGGAGTGATTCTTTGCCAGTTCTGCAACCCAGTCTAAGTCCCCTGACTCAGGCCCCTACAGGAGCACACAGGGCAGTGGTTGAGTCTCTCGGGCCCAAGACTCAGGCCTGGCCTAGCCTTCCCGGGAGCCTTTAGGGGCTGGCTAGACCTGTCAGGAGCTTGGTGATAAAGCTCAGTAGAGCCCCAGACCGGGCAGGGAGATGAGGTGAGTGAGCAGTGCAGCTGGAGAAGTGCTCAAGAGACTCGCACGGGCCACTGCCAGCCCCAGAGCTCCTGCCAACAAAGCTAGGCTGGGGGACCTGCCTGCTCTGGAGCAGCTTTTGTGCTGTGACTGAGAAAAAGTCCTATCCCATCTCCTTTCCTTTCTAGAAATTAGACCTCACCCACCCACCCAGGGTACCACCTTCTGTGGCACAGTTGGGGCCCTGGCTTGCTCAGGCCTGTCCCACGAAGCCCCAGCTGCCCAGCTAGCCCTGGAAAGCACTTGAGGCTGGTGTTGCCATGGCAATGGTAGGAGGTGGCCTGAGCAAGGACAGCAGAAAGGGAAGGGCTGAGAGAGGCCCTTCAAGGACAATGCACTAGCATCCTGGCATATGAACACACTCTGGGGTAGTCCCTGCTGAACCCCTGAAGTCCTCAGTTCTGTCACCCCTGCCTGTCTCAGAGCACTTGTCCCTGATAGCTGGTCATACCCAAACCTCTCCTGACAGCCTCTCCACATGGCCCCAGGCTCAGCAGCAGTCAGAGCCAGCCTGGACCACTCATGCCTTCCTTCTCTCATCCATCTTCATGTCTGTGCATTCAGTAAGTGCTCATGGCACATAGTAAGTGCCAAGCGCTGTGCTAGATACTGGGGTTACAGAGGTAAAGAAAGGGAACCCAGCCACAAGCACCCAGAGCTCGAGGTAGATGACTTGCCAGGCACACAGCCTCCCCTGCCTCAGGACTGGCTGAAGTTCCAGTTCCCACCGTCCAGTCCATCGTGCCCTGGAGCCCCTCTTCCATAGGTCCCCACTGCCCCCCAACAGGGACCTGGCTCAGAGCCCGGTCACAGGCTAGGGCCCAACTTCCACCAGACACAACCTCACACATGTGGGGTGCTGCCTGGAGGGCTGGGCTCCCTGCCTTATATCCAGCACTCTCTGATGGGGGCACCGGCCACCAAGTCACTCAGCCTGAAAAACATACAGAGGCCCAGGAGACATAACCAGTATGTCCCACCACAAGGAAACAAGGGGAGTCTTCACACCCTGAAAACAACACTTTTCTCACATATGTAATTTTAAGGGCTGAAAGAAACGTGCTGTTTTATTAAAACAAGTGCCTTCTAAGGCTCATGTCACTCGCCAGACCCACCACGACCGCCACACACACCTTTCTAAAGCAGTGTCATTAATCAGTACATCTTGGAGCGTGTAGGGCACACCACCCAGCAAAGGGGAGCTGTGCCCAACACCAGAGAGGAAAGCCCGGCCTCTCGAAGCCCCGCAGGGCATCCGCAGGCCCTTCCCTACTCATTTAATCAGGCACCCGCTTTGTACAGACAGCTGTAGGCACGGTCAGAAAATAACCTGCATTTCTTTCCAATGAAGTAAAAATACGTGAAAAGAAAGCCAATCTTCTGAATTTTTACATGCATGCTGCTCAGGCTACAAATCCGAGGTCGCATGTTGAAGGCTTTTATTCAAATGCCCATCTTTGTTTACCGGTCGCCGATGGAATGGCACGGGTGCCCCCTGGTGGTCTCAGTACGGGGCCGCCGACGCTGCAAACCGCGAGGCTGGATTTATTATCTCCCGACCCTTTTTCTTTTTTTTTTTTTTAACTGAAAACTTGAAAAATGCTGTTGAGATGTTTATATTGAAATCAGGAGGGTGCTTTCTCAGAGTTTCCTCCCATGTACACGGAGCACCTGTTTGCCACGCACAGCTGTGAGGGGAGTTTGAGCGGCTGCCTGGCATGGTGAGAAAACGCGGCATGTGATAAAAACTGGGAGCCTTTTGCCCGGAAATCCCTTCTTGAAACAGAAACCCTGGATGCAGGACTGGGTGGGGTAGCTTTGATCACACGAATTACTATGCCAATGAAAGACTGATCAAACCAGAGAGCATTCGCTTACAAGTCCCAGGATGGGTGCCAGAGAGGGGGATGGAGAGTGGCGGGGCGGTGGGATGGCATCTATACAGCAATTAACTTCTTTTCAGCTTGTTTCAGAAGTGCCACCGGCACAGCTGGACTCTTACTTTCAATCTGATTGTGATCATTGTGAGTTCCCCATATGTTACATTGTCTCACCAGGACAAACTCCTCACAGCCTGCTGAGATTAAAGAGCAGTAAATAGATGAACTGAACCGTGAAGGATTTAGGCTAGACATAAAGAACTATTTCCTGTCGTTGAGCTGGAGGGACACGTTGCCAAGAAAGTCTGCGAAATTCTCTTCTCAAAGGACTTGAAAAGGAGAAGCATTTTTCCAGTGGTCTGCAGTTTTATTTAGCTGCTGCACACTCGCTGGAAGGATTAGGCTCTTTCTAAACCAATTAATTCTTTAAATACACTGGTTGGCCTGAGGCAAATACAGGGTTAACAGTATTGCCTCATCGTTCGCTATTGGCAAAGGTTTCAGAGGTGGCGTGCATCTGTGGGCCACATCAGTTTATCTGAGGTCTGTAATTTCTTTTCATCGGGAATAAGTAGTCGGAGACCTGAAGCGGTGATTACTTCTCGTAACGTGTGCACTGAGTTGAGTGGGCCAGTGGTTGTTGAGTGTGCCTTCCCCACATTGTTGCTGGTGTTTTTCAATAAAATTTATATTCGTTTTTATCCAACAATGTAATTATCGATCCATTCTTATCACTGTTCTCATGAGGGGGAGTTAAAAAAAAGAAAGAAAAAGAAAAAGCACTTTCTTGTTCAAAGGGACCCTAGGGAAAAAAAAAAAAATCAATGTCCCAGCCATTTGAATGTGATGGTGAGATGCAAATGGAATGTCAGGCAAATAGCTGTTCCACATTAAAGAAAACATAATTAGGTTAGCTCGAGCCCATCTATGGCTCACATGCCTTTGAAGAACATGAAGGCAGTGTTTCTTTCATTGAATCTTGTTTAACTTGAAATTTTTAAAGTCAACCCAAATTTATTCTCAGAGTGAGAGGGAAAAAAATATCAAAAATGCCTGTCAACCTGTTTTTTTTATTTTGAATATATATATATATATATACATACACATACATAGATACAGATATAAACGTAGATGTAGATGATATAGATATTCATATACAGGCAGAAACTTTCTAGCAGGTTACCTAAACAGATTATTCATAAATTAGACATGTGGAGAATATAGAAAATGGAAATACAGACACCTCTGAGAAGCTGCTGTAACCATGGAGACCATTCTCATAGCTGTAGTGTGAAGGACAAAAAGAAATTGCGTTCCCAAATCTGTACTTATCGTGTCCCTCACTGCTAGATCCACAAAACCAAGATGCAACATGTACCTCCTTGGGGAGGGGGCCTGGGCGTGGACCATGTCTTTAACAACACACTAAGGAAAAATCAGAAGATAGGGTCTTCCACACAATAGAAGGAGAACTCCTAAATTATCGCAACAGTCTGAAAATGGCAACGCAGAGGCTGGAGTATCTGACCTCCAACATCCCTTCCAGTCCAGGGAGTTTGAAGCTGTGTCTCTGCGAACAGAAGCTGGCAGGCGCGGGGTCCGGGGTTGTCAGTCACTGGACATCTGAAGGGTCCCACTGCGTTAAGAGCCTTCTCCTCCAGCTCCCTTCCCCTCCCCTACACTGCTGCCAGCCCCTCCTTGCCTGAGGGCACAGGCCTGAGTGGGCCCAGAGGAGGGACCAAAGGGAGGCAATAGGCCCTGACAGGATGTTGATTCTCTCTGATTTTGCAAGCAGAACTAAAGAAAGTTAAAAGACACCTGGGCTGTGCTTTTTTGGATGCTGCACAGGCATCTCCTTGTGAAAAGATGCTAAACTGAAGTCACTTTTCTCCCCCAGATTACCTCGATGTCCTCCTTGCTCAACTCAGTAAATGTGTCCCCAGCCACCAGCTCCCTAACTCAGACCCTTAGAAGTAACCAGTGACTCCTCCCCCACCTCTGTGCCATGATGAAATTGAGTCCATTCCGGGGCGTCTCGTGTCTGACCTGCTCTCCTGCCTCCGCAGCTGTCCTGCGTGGTCACACGCTGTAACGAGACAAGCCCCGCCTGTTCCCACTTCCGTCCATGCTGGCCTCCCACAGGAGCACGAGCACAGCTGGGCTGAGGCACAGTTTCCATGGAAGCCTTCCAGCAGAAGCTCAGCGAATCTGTGTCAGGCACTGGTGGAAAAGGTAGGTCTTCACACAAAAACTAGTTTTAATTGTGAACCAGAAAACTCCCATCTCCTCCTTTTTTTCTAAAGGGAGAGGTCCTCACTCCTGGGTAATGGTATATAGGATGGCTCTTTGCACAACAACCCGATGGAGGATGGTAACAGGGCCAATAAGGACCCTCACCAGCAAGTGAACAAGCTGCCCCTTGTAAATCAGTTATCCATATCCATGCTGAGATTATCTCCCTATGTTCTCATGGACCACAGCGGTACCGATCACATGTTCAGGTGTACCCACTGGATTCCCTGGGAAGCAAATGTGGATGCAGAGTTAGGAGTGCAGTCTGTGTGCTGGGAGGTTAATACCAATGAAAGATGAGAGGGAAGGAAGCGGGGTCAAGCAGAGAGCCCCTCAGACAGGGTGCAAAGCTGACTGAGTCCTAGCCAGCCAACAGCGAGCTAGAGCAAAGACCTCCTGCTGTAAGAGTCTCATGCTGAGCAAAAATGAGCCGGTCCTAAACAACCCACCATGCTCAGCTCCTGACTGGAGCTGCCTGGGCAAAGCTTAGCCTCCATTCAAAAGCTAAGATGGCTCCGAAGGTGCTAACAGCTGGAGGCTCTCAGTGAACTCTACCCCTTACAGTTAATCAGCCAGTTCTTTCAGACAGGGAGGTCTGGGCAGCACCCTCTGTGTCTGCCAAATAAGTACATTTGGCTGTGATGTAGAGGATTCAGAAAGGATGGGTGAAGGTTGTGGATGTATGGGCTGCTTACCCCAAGTTCTGAGGCCCAGAAATCACTGGCGAGGCTCCACAAGCTCTTTTGTGGAAGGGACTCTGGGGCAGGTTGCCTCTGCATAGAAGAACTGCATCCAGACCAGCAGGGACGCAGGCATCAGGCAAGATAGCCCATTACCTGGCAACCGGTCAGCTCCCAAGCTGCTCTGAGGCCTCCTAACACCTCCGGGCTCCAGGAGGATTCCATCCAGTAGCCCTGATTGGAGCACACGAATGCACTCCAGAGATAAAGGCCAAGCCAAACTAGCTCGCTACATCATCTCTATGACTAAACAGTGCCTTACATTCAGAATAAAGGATCGGTAATTTGAAGTGAAAATGAAATAAGAGATCACTGGGTTACTTACATGGCTGTTGAGTTACAACATACTAGTCATTTTCCTCTTTTTCCCAACTAACCAAAGAAGCATATGCACAGTGATGAGTTTCTTTGCCCCTGTGGGGAATGTATATTTACAGGAAGAGAGAAATTGCCACCTGGCTGGAAGAACTCCTGGTAGAATGACCAATCGATAAGACATAGGACGAGAGTCCTTCCCCTGGCGTGAGTGGGATCCTCCCACCCTGAATGTGGCCAGAGCTTGCTTTGTTTCTATCAGGCATGGCTGACTGCCTCCATGACACAAGGAATCAGCCATCATTTCACCCCCAGCTGTGCAGGGACCAAGGTGGTGACGTCCCCTCCAAAGTAATGGGGACAACCCAGGAGAGGCTTGGGGCATAAAGACCTGGCAGCAGCCACCACTGTGGGTGGCCAAGAACAAGTGGGCTGCATGATTACTGCAGTGCAGACAGTAAGAGTGAGCAGCTCCCCATGGGCACAGGACAGCGAGGAGGGAAAATGAGGACACATTTATTTAAAAGGAAATGACTGCAGGATTGCAAATTGCCAGGTGAATACTTTTCTATATGTATGTGAATACCAAGGAGAACTAAAAGTAAATATTAACTATTTTATTACATTATTTAAAAAATGGAGCGAAACCAGGACCTTGAGGCACTCAGAGGCCGTCACCACTACTGAAGACTTTGCAGACTTCCCCAGCTGGGACAAGGGCAAGCGTGGGTCCTGTGTACCCTTTAAGAGTATTTGTTTCCCTTCCCCACCACCCAGGACAAAACTGGAGTGAGCCTGTTAGCCTGGTTGTGGGAGGGAATTCACTCTGGCAGTAAAAGCCTCACTTGACATTTTTAAAGCTCAACAAAAGTGTTAAAAGTCCATTTTGAAAAGGAGCCAATGGGTTCTTTCTGGAAAAATGGCCTCTTAGCCGCTGGTTCCGTATGACTGAAAGCCATCTTGTACCGTGAGAGTTATTAATGGATGCTGAAGTCTCGCACTTTCCTCTATAAACACCGATTTTACCTGGGGAGACTTGCAGCTGCTGGACTCCCTCCCACAGAGCTCTGACTACAGCAAGACTATGACTCAGACTCCCTTTGCCAGTTGGCTAGGAGAGTTAAGGGGAAGAGCACGAAGCTCGAAGTGGGTCATCCAAACCCTGACCCCAGCTCTGCCAACTCCCACCTGGCTCTGGCAAGTCACCAACCCTCCTGTCTTGGTTTTCTTGTCACCCAAATGGGAATAATCATTGCACCTCCCATGTTAGTTTTCTCTAAGTAATAAATGAGTTAACACTGACACGGTGACCAGGAACATCCTTGCCACATAGTAAATCCCACATCACAGTTGTCATCAGCATTACAATAATGGAATTAATGTGTTGTGGTGTTCCCTAGTGAATCCAAGGTCTCACATCATTCCTAAAACCATAGCAGTCAAAGATTTCAGCCTCTAATTCAATATGGAAGTCTCCTCTGCAACGCACAGCCATGCTTCCTCACCTAGAATCTTTCTAGGGACCAGGTGCTCATTGCTCTATAAGACAGCCATTCTATTACTGGATGCCTCTATTGAAGGCCTTCCCTAGCCATCCCTGCCTTGAATTACAGCAGTTGAAACAACTGAACCCATGAACTTACCTGTCCCACATGGCAGGTGCCCTGACTCACCAGGACAAACCAGGGTCTTGACTGCAGGTCTTGGGATCTGGATGGAAGCAATGCAACACACCTAGACAAGGAAGGGGAATCCAAAGACCAGAGGGAGAGAAAAACAATCTCCCACTCAAGGTAGCTTATAAACCAAAATTTGAGTTTGTTTTTTTTTTTTTTTTGTGGGTACCAGGGGGTCGACCTCAGGACTTCGTGTGCCAGCAGGCGCCCGTGCCGCTGAGCAATATCACCGGCCCCTTTTTCGTATGTGGGTTCCGGGAGTCGAACTCGGGCCCTCGCGCTTGCCGGGCAGGCGCTTAAGCTGCTGAGCCATCTCACCGGCCCCAAAATTTGAAACCATAAAGAAAATGGTAAAAGAAAAGTGAATGAATGGCTAAAAAATATAATGTGTATACTAAGGTGAAACCACCCCAAACCCTGATGTCACTTAACTACCCAAATTTGTCTGTGTGGCTTATACCTTCCACACAAAAACTAGAGGAAACTGACCACCCTAGGGGAAAAAAATGGTCATAAGTTCTATCTGTGGTCATCGCCCCAGTGGAAGGACTCAGAGGTCACATGATCAACCATCTCTGGGGCGAACCCCACCTCAGAAAGAGAGAGAGATTGCAAAAAAATAGTATTCGTGATGTTTTTAAAAATATGTCCATGAATTCTTTGGCATTCCTGCCTTCAAAAGTAGAGCCTTTTCACCGTGCACTAAACTAAATTCAAAATGGATCAAAGATCTAAATATTAAAACAGAAACATTAAATCTGCTGGAAGATAGAATAGGTAAAACTCTTGAAGACATTGGTGTAGGCAAAGACTTTATGAATAAAACCCCAATTGCACAGGAACTATCACAAAGAATCAACAGCTGGGATCTCATGTTATTAAAAAGCTTTTGCACAGCAAGAGAAACCACCAACAGAGTGAAGAGACAACCCACAACCTGGGAAAAAATGTTTGCCAGCTGTTCCTCAGGCAAAGGATTACTATCGAGAACATACAAAGAACTCAAAAAAATCAGACCTCCCAAATTTAAAGACCCAATCCAAAAATGGGCATCTGAGATGAATATACACTTCTTAGATGAAGAAATACAAACAGCAAATAAATACATGAAAAAATGTTCAACATCAATGGTCATTTGAGAGATGCAAATTAAAACAACACTGAGGGCCGGTGAGATGGCTCAGCAGCATAAGCGCCTGCCTGGCAAGTGCAAGGGACCGAGTTCGACTCCCGGAACCCACATACGAAAAAAGGGCCGGTGATATCGCTCAGCGTCACAGGCGCCTGCTGGCGCGCGAGGGCCTGAGGTCAACCCCCGGTACCCACAAAAAAAAAAAAAAAAAAAAAAAAAAAACACTGAGATCCCATCTCACCCCTGAAAGAATGGCTATTATCAAGAAATCAACCAATAACAAATGCTGGAGGGGCTGTGGGGAAAAAGGAACCCTTCTTCACTGTTGGTGGGAGTGTCAACTGCTGCAGCCACTGTGGAAATTGGTGTGGAGATTCCTCAAAAAACTAGGATTGGACGTCCCATTTGACTCAGCTATTCCCCTTCTGTATATCTTCCCAGAAGAATTAAAAACATCGTACCACAGCAATATATGTGCACCCATGTTTATAGCAATACAATTTGTAATAGCCAGATCTTAGAAACAACCCAAATGCCCAACAACCAAGGAATGGATAAAAAAGATGTGGTATTTTTATACAATGGAGTACTACTCAGCCATAAAGAAAGATAAACTGGAGACTTGTATAGGTAAATGGATGCAACTCAAGACCATACTCATAAGTGAAATAAACTGGATGCATATGTGTAAACATCATATCGTCTCCCTAGTGTGAGAAACTGAAAGAGTAAATAATACCCCAAAATGTACAATAGATATGGTAAAACAGGAAGAAACTGTTCAAAAGGAAAGAGAAACTGGGATGGGGGAAAGGAGAAAAGAAGGAAGGGAAAAGAAAAAAAATATATATATATACACAAGATAGTTAAGATAGATACACTACTAATTTCACTTAGTTCATTGAGAAGAGAGGTTTGTGCTAATAATGTTTGGACAATTGAATGCTGATATCTTGTACCCTGAGTAACTAATTTAAAGATACCAATACACAATGTATTAACCATTGTTATCCTCCTATTATGTTGTTTTGAAATTTTGTTCTATTTTTTTTTCTCTTTAAAATAAAAAAAAGCAGAGCCTACTTTTCATGCTCTTAAATGGAGCTATAGTTAGTGACTCTCTTCTAACAGATAGAATGGGCAGAAACACTGATACTCAAGATTATACATAGAAGGCATGACCACTTCCTTCTTATTCTCTCACAGATTACCTGTTGTAGCACAGCCCTGTGGAGAGACCCACACAGTCAGGAACAAGCCATCTTGGACGTGGCTCCTTCAGAGAAGTATGAAGCCCCGAGCCCCAGCCAACTTCTTTAATGGAATCTCATGAAAGATCTGGAGCCAGAACCCACTTAACCCATTTTTAAATTCCTGACTCATAAAAATTGTGATCAAAGTTCATTGTTTGAAGCTGCTAAATTTGGGGTTACTTTGTTACACAGCTGTAGATAACTAATACAGCATTTTAGTATCTTACTCTTTTTTTTTTTTGTGGGTTCTGGGGGGTCAACCTCAGGACCTCGTGCACCAACAGGCACCCGTGCCGCTGAGCGATATCACCGGCCCCTTTTTCGTATGTGGGTTCTGGGAGTCGAACTCGGGCCCTCGCACTTGCAAGGCAGGCGCTTATGCTGCTGAGCCATCTCACCAGCCCTAGTATCTTACTCTTAAAAATGAAAGGACCTCCAAAGATTCCTAGACTTGAAGAAAATATCCTGCTTGTTAAGAGTTCCAGGAAGAGAATGATGGTCCACCACTATCATGGTGCTAATTTGTGCCAGGAAGAGCTGAGGATTAAATTACTAAAACACCATTCAATTAATTTCCCATGATTATGTGATACACAGAGAGCAATGAATGAAAACAGACGTGCCTTAAAGGCTCAGGATTATGAATTTCAGAGCACTGGAGACACATAGGTCCTGCAAAGAAGAGATAAACTAAGTTGCCCAAAGGCTGAGAGGTCAGAATAGTTGGTACTTCACAGCAGCACCAGCAGGGAGAAAACACTGGGGCCACACTTCAGGAAACTCATTGCAGGGACATGATTGCCAATCTGGAGTTCTAGCCTCAGCCAAAACCTCAAACAAGGCTTAGAACAGAATAAATACATTTATAAACATTCAGAGTCTCAAAGACCATCTACTTCCCATGAGCTATTAGCCATTTCTCTGATGGTATCATGCTCCAACCAGTGAGGGATGCAGACCAAGACAGGTGGGACCAGCAAGTTCCCGCACACAGCAGGGACACAGAGAATTCCCAGGAGGAGGATGTCGGGAGGTGACTGGAGAGCAGCTATGCAACAAGCTGGAGGCGCACAGGCCAGAGAGAGCAGGGCAGACAGGGGCACATTAATAACATCATATTAATATAAATGGCAAATACTCATGTATTACACACTGTGTTTAGATATGTCATAGTCATTCCAATCCCATTCTCCCTTTCCGCTCTCACACTGAAGCGGGAGCAAATCCCTGCTTTCTCTTAGTAATGCTTCCGTATCTGTGAGTAGATACATTTCTAGACATTTACAGGTATATTTTTGGTGGTGTGGTAAATGGTATCAATCTTTAAGTTCATTTTCTAATTGTTCATGGTGCGTAGAAATACAATTATTCTTGCATAGTGATCTTGTATCCAGTGATCTTACCAAGTTTACTTACTAATTCAGTTGTTTATAGGGAGATCCTTTTGGGTTTTCCATTCACAGAATCACACTGCCTATGAATAACATTTTTATTTTCTCCTCTCTGGTTGTTCTTTTATTTCTTCCCCTTGTCTAATTGTGCTGGGTAGAAGGAAGAATGATGGTGTGTATTATTCTCATCCCCAGTCTCGGGATAAGTGATTAATACATCACCTTACAGAATGATATTAACCAAAACCTACATGACTGGGATAGACCTGAGTCTAATATATTATACTTTTATTATAATATATTATACTTTTTATACATATTGGAATTTTATTTATTAATATTTTGTTTAGGATTTTTACATCTGTGTCCATTAGAAAGATTAGCCTATACTTTTCTTTTCTTCTTTTTTGTTAAATGCCCTTGTCAGGTTTGGTATCAAAGTTATACTGCCCTTATCAAATGAGAAAAAAACTGTTTTCCCTGGTGTGACTCTTTGGAAGAGTTTGTGTGGGCTTATTTCTTCCTTAAGTATTTGGAAGCATTCTGGTGCGGCCATTTGAACCTTGTGTTTTCTTTGTGGGAAGTTTTTCAATTAAGGATCAATTTCTTTAAATTATATATGACTCTTCCAATTTTCTGTTTCTTCTTGTGTCCATTTTGGGATGCTGTGCTTTCAAAGAAAGTTATCCATTGTGCTTAAATTTTTATATTTATTGGCAAATAGTTGTTCATGCCTTTTTGTTAGTGTCCACTGGATCTGTACTGGTCTGCCTTTTACTCCTGATATTGGTGTATTTTCTATTTTCCCTCTTGATCTGTCTAACCAAAGTTGAATCAATTGTATTAAACTTTTCAAAGAAACAACTTTTGACTTTCTTGTTTTCTCTATTGCACATTCATCTCCTAATTCACTTATTTCTGCTCTTTATATACTCCTTTCTTCTACTTTTTAAAATTTAATCTGCTCACTCTTTCCTAATGTTTAAGGTGCTATGGAGATTATTTAATTTCTCAATCTTTTTCTTTTCTAAACTATACATGTAATGCTACAAATTTCCCTTCGAGCACTTCAGTGGCACGCCAGAAGTTTTCGTATGCAGCATTTTCACTATAATTCAGTTCCAAATAACCTCTAATTTCATTTGTAGTTTCTTTTTTCACAAATGTGTATTTAGAAATGTATTGCTAGCCAGGTGTGGTGGCGCATGACTATAATCACAGTACTCGAGAAGCTGAGGCAGGAGGATTGGCACAAGTTCAACGCCAGGCTGACCTACGACGTAGTGAGTTCAAGGCCACCCTGAACTACAAAGCGAGACCCTGTGTAAAAAAAAAAAAAAGAAAGAAAGAAAGAAAAAACTATGAAAAAGAAATGTGTTGCCTAACTTTCAGAAGTTTAACCATTTTTCAAGAACATATATCTAGCTTAATTCTTATCAGGGAATATACAGAGTCCTCCAAAAAATAAAAAATGTATACACACTTCAGGAAAAGAAAAATAGTACAACTTTTTTTAACAAATGGTTTTATGTGTGATTTAGAGGGGAAGCATAATCTGAAATTTTGGGGGTGGAATCTTCTTCATACATACATTAATTCAAATTTTTTAAATCTTATATTTCCTTATTTATTATTTACCTACTGTTTCTAAATATCACTGTGAGAAATGTGTAGGAAATACCTACTGTGGTAGATTCATTTCTTTTTCCTTTTATTTCTTCTAATTTTTTGCTTTTCTAAGGCTATATTATTAGTGGAACTTAAATTTAGAATTTTATATCTTCTGGTGAATTGACACTTTGATCATCATTAACTCTTTCCTGTTTTAGTCATAAAATATATTTTGATTCCTAGTTCAAAACTAAATATTTTTATCATGAATAAGGAGAGTTTTGTTAAATGCTTTTGCTACATCTATTAAGATGGCTACATAATTATTTTATTTACCCTGTTAATTTGGTATGTCGGTTTTCTATTGTGACTGTAATGAATTACCCGAGTTAATAACTCATGGCAACACAGTTTTTTTATCCACGGTTCTATAGTTCAAACGTCCACAATGAGTTTCCCCGGGAGTCAGCAGGACTATGTTCTTTTCTGGAAGTGCTAGTGGATCCTCAGTTTTTGTGTCTTTTCTAACTCCTAGAAAGGCTTTCTGCACTCCCTGTGCCGCAATTCCTTCCATCTGGAGACCCACCAGTGGCCAGCAGAGTTGAGCACATCTCATCACTCTGGCTCCTTTTTCCCTCTTCCACATTTAAGATCCCTGTGATAACACTGAGCCCACTTGGATAGTCCAGGAAAATCTTTCCTGTTTTCAAGTCAGCCGATTAGCAGCCTTAGTTTCCTTTGCTGTCTTAATTTCCCTTTGCTATCTTAATTTCCCTTTGCTATGTAAAATAATCACAGAGTCCAGGGATTAGAACACAGACATTGTTGGAAGACCATTACTGCACCTACCACATGTGGTGAATACTGTTGTTTCTCATGTTGGATCAACCTGGCATTTACCTGAGATAAATTCTCAGGGTTATGTTGTAGTGCCCTTTTTCTTTATTGATTTGATTTGCTAGTATTATATTAATGATCTTTGTAGTTATGTTCTTGAAGGATACTGTCTGCGATTCTAGAGTCAGGGTTATGCTAGCCTAATAGAAGTTGAAGAGGATTCTTCCGTATTTTCTGAAAGAATTTAGTTATGGTTGGTATTATCTCTTTTTGCTTGTGTGTTTTGTAAACAGCCTTATTGAGATATAAATTGCAGACCATAAATTCAATCTAGACACATACCTTTTAATAAATGAGATAAACTCTTAGGGTTGTACAACCATCACAACAATCCAGTTTTAGAATATATCACTTATCCAAGAAAGTTTCTTTATATCCACCTCAGTCGAATGCAGCCACTTATTTATAGATTTGCCTTTCTGGATTTTAAATAAATGGATTCATACATTATGTAACCTTTTGGTTTCTTTCACTTAGCCTGTTTTTGATGTGCTACAGAATGTATCAGCATTTTATTCCTTTGTATTTCTATAGAGTATTCTGTATGGATATACTGTATTTTATTCATTTACCAGTTGATGGATATCTGTATTATTTCCAGATTTGGGTTTTTATGAATAATACTGCTATGGACATTCAAATAAGGTATTTTGTTTTTTGGGACAGTGTCTTGCTATGTAGTCTAAGCTGGCCTTGAACTCGTTATGTAGCCCAAGGAATCTCCTGCCTCAGCCCCCCAAGTGCAGGGATTACAGGCATGTGCCACCACGCTTGGCTCTCGAATAAGGTCTTTACATCAAATACATATATGGATACATGTTTTCTATTGTGTAGAAAATGCAGAATGTAAATGACTAGTAAACACATGAAAATGTGTTCAAGTCATTAGGGAAGTACAAAGTAATGTCACAATGAGTTACTCTAACATATCAGCTGTAAGACCTCCCTTTTTGCCTATCTGCCTTTTGAGTTACACCCACCTAGAGTTACACCCATTCAAGCTCTACCTGGCCTCCATACACCTACCCTTCATGCATGTCTCTCTACCTCAGTCCCCCAGGGGCTGCACTTAGGCTGTGCACAGTTCTTTTAAGTCCACAGAATATCAGCTCCCCCAATAGTGCGATAGGCAGCTTATTCACAGTGGACATCTTTATAGCTCTATTGAAAGAGATAACCAAGTTGTCCAGCTTTTCCTTGGTCACATGCAGCCAGCCCAAGATGTCACTCATGGGGTTTGTGACCTATGGGGATTGTAGGCTACTTTGCCAAACCTGACTCCCTCTGAGGAGACCCAAGAGACCAAGAGAGGGGCTCTCACTATCCCGGGCTTGACCTGACTGCCCCAAATGCTCAGGACTTCAAAGACCTCAGCATTTACCTATAACTCAGTTTGTTAGACAGATTGTCATCATTGTGACAAAACACCTGAGAAAATCAGCTTAAAAGAGAAAAGATGTATTTTGCCTCATAGTTTTGGAGGTCTTAGTTCATGGTTGCTTGGCCCCTTTGCTTTGGGCCTGTGGTGAAGCAGAACATCATGGTGGAAGAGTGTAGTGAAATAAAACTACTCTCCTCATTTTCATAAGCAAGCAAAAACGAAGAGGGAAAAGAAGAGAAGGAGGGACTGGGACAAGATATAGTTCCCAACCGCACACTCCCAAGGACCCAGTTCTTAGGCCCCATTTCCTAAGTTTCCATCACCTCCTAACAGCACACCAAATTAAGAAATCCTTAGGTTGAAAACAATTACCTATCAATGGATTCACCCATTGATGAGGTCAAAGCCTTATGATTCAATCACTTCACAAAAGTCCTACCTTTGAATATGGCTGCACTGGGGACCAAGGCTTCAACACATAAGCCATTGGGGGATATTTCGTATCCAAACCATAGGACCCGGAATGCTCTGATCTGTCAGCTACAGAAAAATATTTCTCCGAAATGCCCAAAAAAGCCATCAATTTAAAAAAACAATTGCAGGGATAAGTCAATTTATTTTCTAAACTACATTTTGGAGTTAAAGTTAACATTAAGCCCAAGTACTGCCCTCTGTAAACAAGAGAATATTCTCAGGGAACCAGAGTCACCAGATGTGAGGTAAAAGAAACAAGCCTCTGAATTGCCAACCTGGAGTCCACAGAGGGTACCCCAAGAGATCCAAGAATATAATTTAGGGCTCTGTGGAGGACAGGAAAACTTAACATCCTTATTTTCACTACCCTCTAACTGAAATTTAGCTTTTCTTCCATTAACAATATAGGCCATAACTCACAGTAGCGCTAGCAGTACCCATGACTTTATTCCAGTAGAAATCACAGATATGTTCCTAGTTCATTAGAACTGTTGCAGACATCCAAAATATTATTTTCATACACCACTGCTTCAAAAGCATAGTAGGTGATAGACTTGCCACTCTACTATTATTTAATGAGTTAATAAAGAAGCACACATAATACTATGTCACAGGCTTGTTTTTCTTAGGTTTTGATAGCTAAATGTCGACACAACTGGTTTTCCTTTTAATGCTATGTATTTTATTTTGTGCACTTACTCATTATTCTGAGGCTCCTCACCCTGTCAGAGCAATCCCCAACACAGAGAAATTTAAGCACCTCTAAGCACCTAACACCACCAGCTCTTGGGTCATTGGGGAAGTGGAAGGGAGCCTGGGGAGGGCTCCTAGCCAGGGGAGGAAGAGAGAGCTCTCCCAGTTCCATTGATGTGTCAACCTGGTCCTGGGAATACGATGTGCTGCATTGCCCCTTCTGCTTTGGCACATTCTTGAAAAGCTCTTAATAATACTTTAAACTTTCTGGAAAACGGTTTGAGAAATGTGGATTTAAAGAATGACTTAGCTTATGAAACTACTGGAGTTGCTTGTTGGTGTTAAAGAATATGTCAAATATTTTTTGCAAAGTGAACAAATCAGGCGATGACTTAGGGTGCAGGTTGTAGCTCGTGCAGGGGGTAGAGGGCTAAGCATGTCAGCCAGGAGAAGGGATCTTGGGGGAGCCACGGGTCTCCTGCCACAGATGCTGTCCCGCTGGGTTCTGGAAGGACCTGCACATGTGGAGGATATGCTCCTGTCGAGAGCAAAGGTATGCTTGATGATGGCTACAGGAACTAACTGGCAGAAAGCAGGACTGGCCTTGTCTTCAGTATGCCATTTTAGGCTGAGAATCTGCAATACACATCCTGGATTACAGAAAGATTCAGAGACTGGTAGGTGGGTTGGTTCTGCTGTACATCAAAGGCAAGGCAGACCCAAGAGCTGACCTACCAAAAGACTCCATTGTTTCCCAAAGCCAATGCCACAGGAATTTGGACAGCCCTAGGGACAGGCAGTTAGCTTGTCAAAGGAGTGGCCATTCCAGAAAAGCTCTGGGAAGACTGATGTCAAAGGATGTCTTAGCAGATCTGTCCTCCATAGCCAAAGAAGTGAAGTGGGTTTGGGTAAGATACCTGACTTTTCCTTCTCTACTTTGCTCAGAGAGATACTGAGAGGCTTGTCAAGCAGTCTGAGGGCACAAACTCCATATCGGCAGTCTGTAACCACCTCTCTTTCTCCTCAAACCACGGAGGTTAGTGGCAAGCACTCCTGCACACTCCTGCAGCCAAGAAACAGCCTGCCTGGCGATCACAGACTTTGTGGCCAGCACCCTCAGTTATTTATGCCTAGAAACCACTATGCCAGTGGCTCCAGCGCCAAGACCATCTGCCCCCTGCAGGGAGAGCCCCGGCCCTACAGTGCACCAGCTCCAGGTAAAGCCCCAGAGCCAAGATCCCACAGGCAAAGCAACCACATCACACACAACCACAGAGAGCCACTTCTGCTGCCCCTGAACATGAACACAAATCATGAAATGTGAAGCTTTACCATACTATGTGCTGATGTGCATACATGATGTTTTCTGAACATAAAGGTGATTTTTTTAGGTGTATCCCTGTGCCAGGGGTTTTGTTTAGTAACAGATTTATTATGATATAACTCACATGTAAAATTCATCTATCTAAAGTATACAATTCAGGATAAAAAAGATGTGGTATTTATATACAATGGAGTACTACTCAGCCATAAAGAAAGATAAACTGGAAACTTTTATAGGTAAATGGATGCAACTCGAGAAAATACTCACAAGCAAAATAAACCAGATGCACATTTGTAAACATTGTATTGTCTCCCTAGTATGAAAATGCAATTTCACTGTGATTATTCCATTCCTTAGTCTTCTATTTTTACCTAGCTTTTACATGGCTTAATCTTATACTGAGTAATATTTTTCTCCAAAAGGTATTTGTACATTCTCTAATGCTTGAGTTTGTTAATACATAAGAATGTTTACTTGTTGTCTTTAAAAAAATAAATAAATAAAAATAAAGTATACAATTCAATGATTTTTAGTTTCATTATATTCAGAGCTGTGCAGCAATCACCACAGTCAATTTTAGAATATTTTCACAGCTTCAAAAATAGACCCTGCACCTTTTGATCCTCAGCTCCCAACCTCTAGCCCCTAGCATCTACCAATCCATTTTATGTCTCTATGGATTTGCCTTTTCAGGGCATTTCATCTGAATGGAACCCATACCATATATGCGTTTTTTGTGACTGCCATCTTTCACTTAGCATGACGTTTTCAAGGTTCATCCATATTCTGGCATCGGTACTTCAATTTTTATTCACAAATAATATCCCATTACATGGATTTACCACTTTGCTTATCCACTCGTCAGTATGGAGATTTCGGTTTTTTCCACTGTGAAGATATTATGACTAACGCTGCTATAAACATTTGTGGAAAACGCTTTGCATGGACATGTTTTACACCTAGCACTGGTATTGCTGGATAATATGATAACTCTGTGTTTAAATTTTTGAGGAACTGCCAAGCTGTTTCCCAAAGTGACTATACTATTTTGCATTCCCATGAGCAAAATATGAGTTTCCAAACTCTTCACCTCATTCTCAACACTTGTTGCCCATTTCTATTATGGTGATATCTCATTGTGGTTTTGATCTGCATTTTCCTGATAACTGTTGATGCTGGACATCTTTTTCACGTGCTTTATTAATATTTATGTCTTTAGGGAAATGTCTATTCAGATTCTTTGCCCATTTTTAAGTTGGGTTGTCTTTTTTATTAATGAAAAGCCTGAATATTGAATGACTCTTCAACTGTATTTTAAAACACAACCCCAATAGAGAAAGATTGGATTCCAATTTTATGTCTCCCCCAGGAAACAAAAGAGTATTCTAGAATTACAGTCCTTAATGTTGTGGTTCTTTATCTCTTTTTTGACTCACAGATACCTTCAAGAATCTAATGAAAATTATGAACTCTTGCCCCAGAAAAATGCACACAAGCAAATTTATCTGTTTTACATTTAGTATCAGGGAATTTCTGGAATTTCCACCATTGCCTTGATGAGGTACTTTCTTATTTTGTTGTTTGCAATACTGGGGATCCAACCCAAGGAATCCTGCATGCTAGCCAGGTGCTCTACAAGTGAGCTACATCACAGCTCTTTTAAATTTTTTTTAGTCTCACTAAGTTGCTCAGGCTGGGTTCAAACAATTAAAATTTGTTTTGTTCATTTTGGTGGTGATGCTGAAAATCAAACTCAGGGCCTTAACACATGCTAGGCAGATGCTGTATCACTGAACTACAGCCTCAATAAGATGCTATCCTTTTATAAGAGGAGTGTAAACTTGCTTCTGATTGGATGTCAAGTCATAGGACCTGGCCTTAGTGGGCTACATAAAATTACCAAGTTCTATATTGCCACAGAGAATAAGGTGGGAACTATGTTATTTGAATCATCAAAACTGCACTTGGAGAAACAGATTTTACAGAGGGTCACTTTAGAGGCCTACAGTCTATCATTCCTCTGACGTTTCCCTTTAATCAACCCAGGCCAAGAGAGCTTTTTGCCATTGTGTTTGGGACCCTCTCAGGACAGAGTCCTCCAAACTGCACTTCAGCTCTATGCCCTTGGCTCTCATTGAAGCACACTGTAAGGAAGCTGTACAGATTGTTTTATTATCAATTATGAAAATGTTGTATTGGCTTCCCCTGATGCTTGCACACCTAACCAAGTGCTTACCCACACCTAGGAAAAACTGTGCTTCTTGTGAACCCATGATTTGTTTCAATATTATGCAGACTCTAAAATTTAATTAATAGTGTTTTCTCTTCTGCTTTTGTCTCTAAGAAGTTCAGAGGTACTTTTGCTGCCTGCCTCTAGCAAGTGGACTGGACAACTTGATTTGTTCGTGAATCAGTGTTTTAGTCATTATTTCCCTTTGCTTACTTCTACTGTTTTGTTTCTGCTGGTGTTTTCTAAAACTTTATTTATTTTTGTAGCCCTGGGGATACCAGGCCCTTGCGCTTGCTAGGCAAATGAACTACATCTTTGGCTCTTTTTTTTTTTTTTTTTTTGGTACCAGGAATCAAACTCAGGACCTTGCACTTGCCAGGCAGGTGCTGCACCACTGAGCTATATCCCTGGCCCTGGCCCTGGCCCTTTTTGTTTCTTCTTGATGCATTTTTGTATTTTATTTCAAACTGTTTCTTGGAATAAACCAACAAAACCCCTTTTCTTTGTCATTTTGCCCTTCAATACTGTTCATGATCATTGTTTGATTCAACTACATCCTCAATGACATATAGCTTGTTTTATAGTTATTTTTCTCAACTTTAACTTAGGTACAGAAAACAAAAGTGTTGTGCAAACAGAAAACCATCTCCCATAGTTTGTCAGGTGTTAGGCAAGAGTTTGAGAAGACAGAATTTTTTAGCATTAAGTAAACATCATAGGAATGACGTGTTATAGTATTTTTCAATTCAGCAAGATACTTTCATACTATAGTAACTGATAGCTAGGCCAAGCAGTATTCTAAGTGCTTCATAAAAGTCAATCTTCACAAAAACTCTATGAGGTAGGTACTATTTTTACTGCTTCCATTTTATAGATGAGAAAACTGAAGCAACTTGTGGGCTTCAAGTGTCAACTCAGATCCTTGCTAAGTCGCTTGCTAGGTCCTACCTTCCCCCTTCTCTTCCTCACATTGCTATATTCCAGCATCTGGATACCAAATCTTACAGAGGCTGTTTCTCTGCTATTCACCACTCCACCATATTACTGGAAGACAGGAATCCCATTTCCTCTAGTTCACTGAGTTATGTCCTCCATAGTACTCACCACTGTCTGAAATTATTTTATTACTTGAATTAAACTTCTTAAGGCCAGGGACTTTGCTTTTCTGGTTCCTGGGGGGAATCCTCATCAGCCAGCACAAGCCCAGCACTTAGGAGTGTTCAGATACCTGGAGCTGATGGATAAATTTCCCTCCTCAGGTGAACCATATACTGCTTCCTGTGTGATGTTATATATCCTGATCTTTGGGTCTGCCTCCTTTTTGCACACCTTGACCTCTCCCTGCTAAAATATTCTGTTCACTTGCCTACTTTGTCAGGCTTGGTAAAACTTTGCCACCCCTCCTGACTAGAGCCAGGGAGGGTTTCTCCTCTTTGCTATGATAGCAATGGTGTGTGTGTGTGTGGTGCGCCACTTGGTGTTGTCCCCTTTGATTTTTGTCTCGGGAGACAGGTCCCACCTACACTTTCAGTCAGTATGCTGCCTAACACACAGTGGATGCATGAAAGTCACTACCATTCTGGCCTTCATTGTACTTACATGTAAAATGGAATTAGTATCTAATGGGCTTGAAATATATATGTCTGTACCTACGTGGACTAGTCTGAGGGATTTTTTCTAATTTTCAGACTATCTCAAGCTTTAGCTTAAAATCTGTAGGCTACAACCCCTGCTTCTCAAATTTCCATACCATGTCTTGATTAAGAGGAACAATGACAGACTCTGTGGTCACTGGAAATACTTAAGGAATCATGAGACGCTATGTATTTCCTTAAATGTATATGATGCTATTTAAAGTTGGAGTAGTTGATTGTCTAAATTTGTCAGAATGTTTGTATTTTATCTCACTTTTTATAAAAAAAGATTTTCCAGATATTAAAATGCGTGAAAACTAAGTTTTGAGTTAGTTTCTTAACACATTTTACAATCTTAGGGATCAGGGTACTCAAATGAGTTGAAAAATTGAGGGGTCTAAAGTCTTTCAGTGTTTGCAGATGATGGTTTATCGGGTGAGTTATCTCTTCCCTAGATTCCCTGCGAGTTTTATTTCTGACGGTAAAATCACCATATAGAGGGCATACTTACTGTATACAATTTTCTGGTTTGTTATAGATTTTGTTATATAACCACAAATCTAGTTCATATGGTTGAAGGTGGTAAATTAATAGTTACCACAGTTTATCATTTTGTAGGCTGTGTTTCATGCTATTGTTATTACTGATTGTACTAGTTTAACCAAGGTGACATAATTGTTCCAATCAGTTAAAATTCTTCCTGCTATGCCAAGACCGAGATTGCCTGAGGGTCATAAATGATACTATAGGGTCATAATACTATAGGCCAGTGACAAAGACCAGGGGCTGGGCCAAATAGGCAAGAACTTCTCATTCCCAATAAATTGAAGAGGTGGGATGTTGCACCAGACTCAAAATCCAAAAGCCAGATATACCTGGAAGACACCTCTGAGAAGCAGTCATTTCCTAAGGGTTCTAAATACTAGCAATAAAGGTACTCGCCATAGGCAATTTACAACCATCAACACAGGAATTAAACTGAAAACACATACACACACACACACACACAAAATGAGAAGACACAGAAGCAAGACATAATCCCAGACTTCCAGCTTGCCAAAGACAAACCCAGGAGGCAATAAGGTGAAACAATTTGAAAGCCACCAACCTGGACTCTCTGAAGTGGTAACAGCAGAACTAATAAAACTGGTGAATGAGGCTCTAAAAGAAATCAAATCAGAAATAATTTCTCAGATAACTAGAGAGATGGTGACCATAATGAAGGACATGGTTAGTGAATCTAGAGCAGATACAGATTAAAAAAAAAAAAGAAAGAGGAGCTTAGGAAAATGATGGAAACCATGAATGTCCAATATAGAAAAGAAATGGAATCCATGAAACAGATTCAAACAGATATGCAGGAGATTAAAAATTCCATTGAAAGTATATGCATCAGAATGAACCAATGTGAGGACAGAATATCATATAGAAGACAGAACTGGGGTTAGTGATCATAAAAAGAAAGATTTCTTAAAAATAGCAAGGGACCATGAAAAATCAATCCAACAGCTACTAGATGATTCAAAAAATAACATGAAATTGATCAGGGTCAATGAAAAAGCAGGAGATAGTGCAAATGACATAAAAAACCTGTTCACAGAAATAATGGCAGAGAACTTCCCAAGCATGGAAAAAGAATTTGACATACAGATAAGTGAGGCATATAGAACTCCATTTAGCCATGAGAACAAAAAATCTACACCAAGGCATATAACAGTCAATATTCCAGAAATTCAACATAAGAACAGAATATTAAATGCTGTTAAAGAAAAGAAACAAGTTACCTATAAAGGGAAGCCCATTAGAATCACAGCAGACTTCTCAACACAAACCCTCAAGTCAGGAAGAGCTTGCTCATACTCTGAAATAAAACAACCTCTAGCCCAGATTGATGTACCCTGCAAAACTATCTTTCAAAATTGATGCAGAAATAAGATAATTCCATGACACAGAACACCTGAAGAAATTAATGACCACCAAACCAGCACTCCGAAATGTTCTGAAAGACATTCAAGAAAGAGGTAATGAGGACTACAACTCTATGCACCCCAGAAGAATAAATCTATAAGCAAGGCAAGTAAACAGGGGGGAAAAGGGGAATCAACAACAGGAAAACAACATGACAAGGACAAGTCAATACCTATCAGTTATAACCATCAATATAAATGGTCTCAATTCACCAATCAAAAGAAACAGACTGGCAAGGCAGGGGGCATAATAATCCCTGATTTGAAATTATACTACAAAGCTACTGTGATAAAAACAGCATGGTACTAGCAAAAAAAAAAAAAAAAAGACTCAAGGATCAATGGAACAGATTAGAAGGTGCAAAAACAACTCCAAACACAGCAGCCAAACATGTTTACTGGAAGAAAGATAGCCTCTTTAATAAATGGTGCTGGAAACACCGGCTTTCCATATGCCAAAGATTAAAACTAGACCCTTATCTTTCCCCATGAACTAAATTAAAATCAAAATGAATCAAAGACCTAAATATTAAAACAGAGACACTAAATCTGCAGGATGATAGAATAGGTAGAACTCCTGAAGACATGGGTGTAGGCAAAGACATTATGAAGAAAACCCTGACAACACAGGAAATATCACAAAGAATCAACAACTGGGATCTCATCTTATTAAAAAGCTTTTGTACAGCAAAGAAACCAACACGGTGAAGCGACAATCCATGGTGTGGGAAAAAAAATTTTGCCAGCTGTTCCTCAAAGGACTACTATCTAGAATATGTAAAGAACTCAAAAAAATCAGACTCCCCAAATTTAAAGACCTAAACCAAAAACGGGCATCTGAAGTGAATAGATACTTCTCAGATGAAAAAGTAGAAAGAGCAAATAAATATATGAAAAAATGTTCAACATCACTGGTCATTCGAGAGATGCAAATTAAAACAATGCTGAGATTCTGTCTCACTCCAGAAAGAATGGCTATTATCAAGAAATCAACCAATAACAAATGCTGGAGGGGCTGTGGGGAAAAAGGAACCCTTCTCCACTGTTGGTGGGAGTGTAGACTGGTGCAACCACTGTGGAGAGCCCTCAAAAAACTAAAACTAGAGGTTCCATTTGACCCATTCACCTTCTTGGTATCTTCCTGAAAGAACTAAAAGCATCATACCAGAGCAATATATGCACACTCATGTTTATAGCAGCACAATTTGTAATAGCTAAATCTTGGAAATGGCCCAAATGCCCATCAACCAATGAATGGATAAAGATGTGGTTTTTTTTATACAATGGAGCACTACTCTGCAATAAAGGATAAATATGAGACATTTCTAGGTAAATTGATGTACCTTGAGACCAGACTCTTAAGTGAAATAAATTGGACACACATTTAAATACTGCATGGTTTCTCTGTTGTGAGACACCAAAAGTGTAAATAAGGACCAAAATGTGTAACAGATATTGGGAAATGGGAAGAAATTGTTCAAATGGGAAGGGGAGCAAGGGATAGGGGAGGTGGAAAGGAAGGAAGGGACAAAAAAAAAGTATAGAAGAAAAAAATGGAAACAAAACTTTTATAAATAAGGAAGTGAAGAAGGGTTGAAGGGAGGGGAATGGGAAAAGCAGCAGCAGCAAGAAATATCATGTACAAGTACAAATTCCCTATGATGATGGTATCATTATGTATATCTAAAATGTACCAATAAAGTTAAAAACAAACAAGCAAAAATAAATGGGCTTCCTAGGTATGGGATGCAGCAGCCAGCAAAAGCTTGCTCAAGGTGGGTGCACATCACACTGCAGGCCTATGAGGAAGAACATGCCAACCACATGTGTGGTGAGAGAAAGGATTCCAGGTAAAAAGCAGGTGAGAGACTAGAACATATTAAAGTTTGCTGCACTGAAGGAGGGCCAGCACAGTGGTGCAGGTGAGGTGAGTGATGGAAGCAGGTCCAGCTTACTGAGGGCCAGTGGGTCATAGTAAATAATTTGAATTTTTTTCTGAGTGCAAGTAGAAGCCTGGAAGAGTTTCAAGAGAGGCAGCAGTGACATTGTTTGATATTCCTAAAGGCCAGCTCTGGAGGCTCTGTGTTCAATGTATTGGTGTCAGATGTTGGACTAATACCAGGTAGGAGGCTGCTACCAGAATCTAGGTGAGAATCTTTAGTAGTTTAGGTAAAGTTGCGGTAGTAGAGAAGAGGAATGATTGGATCTGAGATAGATGTGGAGACAGGATTGACAGGACCTCCCAATGGACTGGATCTAGAGATAGGAGTAAGGAAGAAATTGTAAGTGTAGCTCCCAGGAACTGGCAAATATGGGACTATATCCTGAGGCGAAATCTTAAGAGTCAAGGGCTTTCTTTGGAAAAGGTTAAATATACAATGCTTATCAGACATCCAAAAGAAGGGCTTTCATAAGCAGCTTGGTAGCTAAGAGACCAGCTCTGCAGAGTTATGGATTTAGGGGTCACTGGCCTATAGATGGTAGTAAGAGTTTGATAACAGAATGGAAAATTCTTAAGAGTACACTGACTCAGAAAACCCTAGGAGGCCACTGCCACAGATAAAGGAGGGAAGGCCGATGAAGCAGCGAGATGGAGTAGCCAGGAAGGTAGGAGAAAATGAGGAACACCAGATCACAAAAGCCAGCTGAGAAAGGAGGAGAGGCCCGTGTGAACTGATGCTGCAAGACTGATTAAGTCACAGGTGAATGAGAGAAGAACAGCAGCTTCCTGGGGGTGAGAGGGAAGAGGTTGGAGAGGACTAGGAAGAAAATGGGAGGGGAAGAACTGCAGACAGTCACTGAAGATAGCTCTTTCCAGAAATGTATGCATGAAAGGGAGCCAATACATGGAGTACTATATAGAAAGGCATACAGTATTGTAGTGGTTTTTTGGGGTTTTTTTTTTTTGGTACCAGGAATCGAACTCAGGACTTTGCACTTGCCAGGCAGGTGCTGTGCCACTTGAGCTATATCACTGTCCCTTCTGTAGTTTGTTTTTTAAAGGAAAGAGAAATATCTATGTGCTGATGTGAAAGAGCATTAGAGAGGAGAATGTCAGAACTATGCCCTGAGCTGGCAAGTACACTGCAGTTAGCCTTCTCATCCTAATTGCACATTCTAAGTTGCTGTGCTGGGTCTAGCTCCTATGAGCCTCAACTACTAGTACCCTCCAGGGTTCCAAGCCTAGCCTCCTGTCTTCTCCCTCTTCACAACCTCTTTGGCTGTTCCTATCACTCCCGTGGCATCAATGCTTCCTGTGTTTAACATCAGGACCCTTGTCACCTGCAGATGCTGAGTATTCTCACTGAGTGTCCGGTGGGCTCCACACACCAAAGCCAGTCCCTGCCCCTGTGCCAGCCTCTCTTCTACTCGAGACTGGAGCAAGAGGTCTTCATCACGGCCCCTTTCAGACCCTTGCAACTAAGGTTTAATATATCTGTGGCAAAACCAGTGTATTAATCCAGATCAGTGTGAGCCTGGAACCCACACTTCTACTACATGCTTCCCTAAAGGAAAATTCCTGTAGTTACTTATTTTCAAAATATACCATACAATCTTTATTTTAACAAGTACACAGCCATTCACATTTATGTCAGTAAGAGAAAGTATCACTTTATGATATTCATATTCATAAAGAAAAAATATTAATATAAGAAAAAGTCTGTAAAGACGTTTATTCTCACAAGTTATTCCTGGAAGAAGTCCTTCAAACAAACAGTGTAGTGAAAATGTGTAAGACAAGTACCAATTTTTCAGATTTCTTCACCAATGTTTTTGTATGCATTATCTTTATAATTTGATATGTTCATATTTTAAAAGAGCTGCTCCTTCAGATGACAGTAAGTCTTCGGTGTTTCTTTTCCAGGTTGTGATTTTATAAGCGGCTACATTAGGGCTGTGAATTGTCTCACTGTCTTTTCGCTCTCCTTTTTTAGTTCTTCAATATGGGCATCCAGGCGCTCTAGAATATGATGAGACCTCAGTTCCTCCTCTTCCAGAAATCTGGTAGCTATTGAACCCAGGGGAGATACAGGCATGGAGTACTGGGAGAGAGACAAATTATAGCATGTATAAGTAAGTAGAAATTTATATCCCTAAGATAAACTATTATGATATTTTCTAACTAGTAATATTAAAAAGTAATTTCTCTCCAAAGACATATTTGTTTTCATCTTAATGACAAGAAAAGAAAAAAATTGAATAAATCCTATAAAAAGTAACGCAGATATATTTTCTCTTTCTGACTTAAACTGTATCTATGTAAACTATGAAATAAATAGAATAAATTATTAGCTATTGGTCTGAAGGTATGTCAATTTAGACTTATATGCCATTCTATTGCACAGAATATAATTAATGTATACTATTTCAAACTTACTTTAAAATCGGAATGTTACTCTCATTTTTAAGCACTGAAAATCTGCCAATAATCGATGCCAATTAAAATCAGTCCCCTAAAATTCCAGTCCACAGTCCTTTATTTGAAACTCTTGGTTGCAGTGATGTTTCAGAATTCATACTTTAGAGATAACTTAGGAAATGTGCTGTATGTAGGCCATCCTCATTTGCAGTAGTTAAGTTCTATAGTCACCCTGAACATTAAATCAGTGAACAGATTCGTCCCCCCACAGGAAACACACAACAGATACGCATATACACATACACTCCTCACATAGACTGGAATACCAAATCTTAGAAACAACTCAGCCTGGGAGATTCCATACTCTCTATTTTACAACTGAGAAATGAGATTCAAAAGTGCTACACAGCTCTCTTAAAGCCCCCACTAACAGGTGCTAGAGTTGGGATCCAAACCCCTCCTGGCTGGCCCAGATCTGACTCCCGCCACTGCCATCCTCTGGCCATCTCTCTCTCTGTGAGCAGGACAGGAAGTAGATGCCACCTTGTGTGACCTCAGCTGGAAATGTGCAAGTTGGTGACTCCATTTTCTTGCTGCCATGTGTGTGTCCACACGAGTACGGAAGTGCTATGATGAAGATTAGGGCGCAGGCACATTTGCAATTACACAATCCCCAGATAATGAGACTCTGCTGTATTAACTTGGTAGAGTCTCAGGTTACATCCCATAACCAAATATATTGGCATTTCTAAAGCAAAATGGACGGATACTCTCATCCAGAAAAGAAAACCACATCAGTTCAAGTCAGGGAAGATTTTAGTACCAAAAAAATTTTGTTGAGAACTTGGGGAAAAAAGAGTCAGGATTTCAGAATTACATATAAATTAAATGAGGACTTTAAAACTAAAAGAAAACTTTTCCTGGGACTAGTTGGCACATTAAAAAGTTAAAAATACTAAACTTTCACAAGTACAGTACATGACCATAGCTGGTGACAGGGCCAACATGGCATGGCACCCAAGCCATACTCTAGACGTCTTCAGATGTACTGCTCCCTCCACATCCACTCACCCCGCCTGTCCCACTGATTCTAGTACAGAATCAGCCCTCTCTGAAAGAGATGGGAAGGGAGCTTTCATTTTTAATTAGGATTAAAGACAAATGAATATCTATAACTTATGTTACACCTGGGAACCAGGATATATTCTGGAAAGTAATCTTGGCTGAATGTGTTCTTATAGCAAAACTATGAGACTAATAAAGGGCACTTGTGATAGAGAACCAATAAGAAAAAAAAAAGAAAAACACTCTCTTTATCCTTAACATAAGAAATAAGCCCAGAGAGCTCAGTCAGGAGATCATCAGACTTTTAATCTTTGGGTCCAGGGTTCAAGTCCCTGTTCAGGCACTTACTTTTCACAACCACTATGGAAATCAGTATGGAAATTCCTCAAAAAAACTAAAAATAGAAATTTCATTTGACGTAGCTATTCCCCTTCTAAATCTTCCTGAAAGAGTTAAAGACATCACATTACAGTAATATATGCATACTCATGTTTATAGCAGCACAATTCATAATAACTAAATCTTGGAAGCCATTTATATGGCCATCAACAGGTGAATAGATAAAGAAAATTTGGTATTCATACAGAATGGAGGACTATTCAGCCATAAAGAAGGATAAATTTGAGTCACTTGTAACAAAACAGATGCATCTTGAAACCATAATGCTAATGAAATAAATCAGACACAGAAGGTTAAAAGTCTCATTGTTTCTCTTATATGAGAAACCCAACATATAAATAATTTAAAGAGAAAAACAAAAGATTAAAGGAAACAAGGAGGCAGATCTTTTGGAGATGGAATGGGGATCTAGGGACTGAGGGAAAAGGGAGAAAGTAAAGGGAAAGGGGAAGTAAAAGGGAGTAAGATGTGTTATGTACACGTACGAAGTCTCCACAATGAGGGTATTCATTGTCACAAACATGTACTAATAAAAAAATAAAACTAATAAGCTAGAAAGATCAGAAAGTTTCCATACCAAAGATATAAACTCTTCTTGGTCATTCGTATCATCAGACATAGTGTCAGAAAAATTGGCATCATTTATGTCTAGCAGTGAAGGCAAAGAGTGAGTCTGACCCAGAAAGTAAGAAGGCAAAGAGATGGTGGAGCTGTGAGAGCTCAGGTGAGGACTCAGGGGGCTGCAGGCCCTGGACACAGGGCCTGTGCTATCCGGCGCTTGTCCTCTCGGAGAGTGAAGACCTGTTGTGTAGTGCTCAGGCTTTATCCCATCGTGTCTGTGCTGGCCATGGGTTGGCCTGAATAGCAGGTTAGAAAATAAAACAAATGAGAAATTGTAGCAACTTGTCTCTTTCCAACAGAAATCTAGGATGTTACTTAAACATATACAATGAGGCTAAGCTGTAAGGCTTTATAATTTACAAAATGGAAACCCCACTCAGACCCGGTGATCTTTCACTTATACGGATCCCAAATATCCAATCCCCACTGCCAGGCCCCTGTCCTCACACACTCACACCATACCAAGGAGGACCAAAAAACTACCAGAGTAACCTAGAGTGGCTGGTGCTAGGATGGGGGAGCGCCGTGTACATGAGCGGTAAGAGTGGGGTGAGGGCATCAGCAAGGCTTTTGCCAGGAAGACACAGAAGCCATATACTATCAACTGAAGCCAGGTGGCTTTCACTGAATGCTACGGTAATAGCCTGTAAATAATTAACCAAAAGTACAATGGAGGCTTTTTTATAAAAACCAAGTTTTCAATCAAGTACTGTATTGCCAAATACAGGACTGGGACAGGTGTTGAGGAGGTGGGAGGTGGCATGAAAGGGCACAGTGGAATAAAGATGTTGCTTATACCTGCATGCAGAGTTCAGGCCACTAATGCTTTAATGTAAGTGCTATACAAATGCCTCTCCATTTTAAAATCTGATTGTAGCTTTACTTGTACACAACATACTTCAGAATTAAACAGAGCCCTTTGATGATGACTTAATTTTTCTAAGTTCTAAATTATTATTTAAAAAGTGAGAATTATATTGCAAAAATACATATTCAAAAGAAACTTTACTTAAACTCTGTATTCTTAAACTCAGTTGTTCTGCTGTGTGTAGGTTTAAAGACACTGTCTTTTTTTTTGCACGTCTGTGTAGCGATGTCCAGCTGAGATTTGGTATCCATTAAATCTTTCTGTAGTTGCTGATTTTCAGACAAAAATTTATTTAATGTCTCAAAATAATTCTCCTGAAGCTCTGCTACTGAAATTTCTTTTGCCTAATAAAAAAGAATACTAGAGTCACTTAATTTGTACAATACTTGTGATTTGTGATTTTTCTGGCTGAAAAATTCAATTTGTTTCAGTTGCAACTAATCCATGGCTTTACTATAGGTGGAAAAAGTGAAGATTTTTGTCTTTAGCCCTCTTAAAACTAACAGAGACAAAGGATTCTGTTTCTTAAGAGTAAACAAGAAGGTTGGGCAGGTTGGTACAGGGCTGTAATCCCAGCACTCAGGATGCTGAGACAGGAGGATCACTATGAGTTAGAGGCCAGCTTGAACTGCATAGCAGCATTCTGTCATTTAAAAAAAAAAAAAAAAAAAAAGTACATGGGAGTGGAAAGTAAGAGGTACAATGGGCTTCCTGGTGTGCCAGAAATATTCCAATAGCTGGAAGGATAGAACCAGGATGGAGGAAATGTGCAAGAATCAGAAGCAGGGGAAAGAAAACAGCAGCTACGGTTCTTGTGCAAGGAAAAGGCTGAATAGCCCCAGAATACCTATGGGAAAAAGCAAGAGATCTAGTTAAAGGGAAGAAACTTAATTCTATAAAACAATTCTGGTTCTAAAAAAAGAATTCTGTCTGACAGGGACAACTTTTAAATAAATTTTCTCAATTAAACACATTTATATAATTTTGGCATCTACTCTTGTATCTAAAACGGAATATGATAAAGCAGGATTCGAGTTTATAGCGAGATCTACCATCCCGATCTGCTCTTAGCTCTGTGATCATTAATTTTACTTCTCTTTAAGTCTAGGTGTTTCTTGGTAATACAGGGCCTTTTCCCCTAATAAACATTTTAATTAGCAAATTTATGGTGATCTTGAGAGTCTGATGTTTAGCCTGGTCTTTTCTATAAAAAATTTTCTGAAAGTAAGCTGATCGAGAGTGATCTGACAGGGGGCCGGTGAGATGGCCCAGCGGCGTAAGCGCCTGCCTGGCAAGCGCGAGGGCCCGAGTTCGACTCCCGGAACCCACGTACGAAAAAGGGGCCGGTGATATCGCTCAGCGGCACGGGTTCCTGTTGGCACACGAGGTCCTGAGGTTGACCCCCCCGGTACCCACAAAAAAAAAAAAAAAAAAAAAGGGTTATCTGACAAAACTAACAGAAATATAAACTTTGTGTGTGTGTGTGTGTGTGTGTACCGGCCCAACAGTCAGTTGTTTTTTTTTTTTGTGGGTACCGGGGCTTGACCTCAGGACCTCGCGTGCCAGCAGGCGCCCGTGCCACTGAGCAATATCACCGGCCCCTTTTTTTCGTATGTGGGATCCGGGAGTCGAACTCGGGCCCTCGCGCTTGCCAGGCAGGCGCTTACGCCGCTGGGCCATCTCACCAGCCCAGTTTTTTAAATGTAAGTATTTTATTAGAGCTGCTGTTTTCATTAAAGTAGATTATTAAAATTGGTGTTTTTAACCCAAATATTCCTTTGTAAAAATAATTCTGCCTTCCTAGGTGGTAAAATGCAAAAGGGCACTTTCTCATAATTATTTCTAAAAATATGTTCAACATGTTCACACTGCATGTAACTTTGAAACCAGAGAAAGCTTAAACTCCTGACAGGATTTTCGCCAGCCAGTTTGATGTCAGGTGTCATTAAAAATACTTTATTTTAAAAAGGTAATACTGTCTTTTCCAGGTGCCTGTCAAAATTTTTCAATTATTACTTTATTAACAATAATTACCGATAAGTGAATATGAGAGGTAATATAAAAACTGAGCAGCAAGAATGGGCCTGTTTAAAGAAAGAACTGTATTAACAGAGGGAGGTTTCAGAGAAATTCGCTGAATGGAATCTCTAGTCATAATCTGGCTTAGTTCCCCTGTGAGGTCTCAACTCTTAAACATGAACAGTAATCACTGAGTGCAGTAAGTCTCTTAATCAAATCTGCCAAGTCCTGAGTCCTTTGAGTATTCCATAAGTGCAAATCAGAAAGCTTCTTGATGCTTCATTTGGCTTTAGCACGGGTGTAGCCATCCACCCACATGCTCATGCATCTAACCATCTAACCTGTATACCCATCTACTCCTTCATCTGTCCATCTGCCCACTTACACATCTACCTTACCCCTTACAAATACTTAGCTATTATTTCCTCTCCTATTTTTCCCATCTCTGTAGGCTTGTGCTTTTAAAAACAATCTTTTCATTAAAGTATTAGTAGAGGGATTTGGGGAGGGGACAAGACTAGATAAATGTTATCATCTGTTATCTTAAATGACAGCATAATATTTCATAGTAAAGACAGCCACAAACTAGCCATTTAAACAAACACCTAGTTTATCTCCAAACTTTGACTACGCCACACAACACTACCATGACCATTTCTGCACATTAGCTCCTATAGGAAAATTCTTTGGAAATGCACACTGATAGGAACACTGAAGAACAATTCAGCAATGACTCAAAATCAGAAATGTACCTGACCCAGCAGTTTAAAGGCTATATATATTTAGAAGATTGACATCTACTGCTAAGTTGTTCTCCTGAAAGGCTATATCAATGTATTTTCCAGTTAACAGTGCGTAAGAGAGCCTGTTTCCCTACATCTTTACTAACAGTGGCTATATAATAATTTTTAAAAGTCATCATCAAACTGACTCCTAAGAGTATTTTTTATTCTTATTAGGGAGGTTTAATAGCTTTCCTTATTCACTTGATATTTATAGTACTCCTACGAATTATCTATTTTGCCCCTTTTCTACTGAATTATCTTTTTCTTATTACCTCTGTAAGAAAATCCAATATATTGATATTTTATATTAACCTTTTATCTGTTTACAGATTATTTTCTCCCTGTCTACTGATTTTTTTTATGGGGCCTTTTGCCATCCAGAAGTTTTACATTTTTATGTTGTAAAATCCCTTATGGCTTCATGGTACTTAGAGAATCTGTCTATCTGAAAGATTATTAAACTAGTCCCCCATTTTTCTAGTTGAAATAAAGTATTCTTCTAGCCTTTTACACTTTCTTCTATCTCTGCCTCCATGATTGTGAGATTAGAACTATTTGGGAGCAAATAGGAAGCAACATGTAATTATACATCTTTCTGGAGACATAATACTCTCTGGAAGTACAGAAACAAAGAATTTTTACAATGTCTGGATACTTGACCAACATCAAAAGAAGATGAGTCTTCATTTTCATTCTGAAAATGGTTAAGAGTCCTATAACAAAACAGTTAAGAGTATAACACGGTTTATATCTCGCTCTTAGCTCTCATGTTCTCTCTTGTTTTGCGACTTACATGCATTTTTATCCTCCCTACTAAGTTATTCCAATGTCTTAAAGTAAAAATCCTTTTATTCCTCCTTGTGTTCATTATAGCACCAACTAAAATGTTTTGACATAAAAGATTCTAAAACACTTGATTAAATTAACTAACTTGAAATGTAAATGAAACTAAATTATTTAAAAGATGATACACTTTATAATGAAGAGATATTGGAATGAAATTATAATATAGCATTAATAAAACCAGCATCTAACATTTATTGCACTAAGTATCAGTACAATAAGTTCTTTATATATATTTTCCTACTAAGTACACAGACTGTATAAGTATTTTATCTTGAAAATAACGTTAAACAAAACCTTCCTATTGATGGAATAGAAAACCATATTTGCTTACTTCCATCCTTCTTTTGATTTCATTTTACTTGAGAAAATTTTTGCTGGGCACTGTTATGCATGCCTGTAATCCCAGCACTCAGGAGACTGAGGCAGAAGGATCACCACAAGTTCAAGGCCTGCCTGGGCTACACAGTGAGTTCAAGGCCAGCCTGAACTACAGAGCGAGACCCTGTCAAAAGAGGAAAGAAGGAAGGAAGGAAGGCAGGAAGGGAGGGAACGAAGGGAGGGATGAAGGAAATTTCTGTAGAAGGTTCATTCCCTCTACCTCATCTTTATAATATCAATACTTACAACATGATTTTTAGAGGCTTTCTGAATAGAACAACTTAAGTTTCTATGTATGTACCTCATGTAAACCCAATTCCAATTTCATCACCATTTCAGAAAGACGATGATTTTCTAATTTGAGTGATTCCAACTGATTCAAAATTTCCTGAGAAAGGAAAAGCAAAAACAAATAAATAAATATAATAAATAAATCAAGTACATCTTACAAAATTTTTCCACAATAACTTCCACTAGGCTGTTACATTCTTCATTCACACACACACACACACAAACACAAAAGCACACACTTCCGAAAAGAATGTGTTCACGGTGCTATCAGGTGATTTAACGTGCATATGAGTAAACATTATTCCACAATGATGAACCAGGCAGGGATAAAGTGGCCAAGTGTCCACTCACTGGTAAATCCCTAAACACCCTCCTGTGTTAGCCTCCTCCAATATGGCTTCTGTCTCTAGCATCAGGTGGGATTGTACTTCTTTCACAAAATAGCTTACTTTCAGTCCTCATTCTCCTTAGCTGCTCGACTATTCCCGCTTGAGAAGACATCTTTGACATTTTTTGACTTCATTCTTCCTCAGTAAAAGCTACCTGGTTAACTTCCTCACTGCTACCTTTTATTTTAAGGTCTATTCCAACATCTTTTTTACCCTAAGTGAAAAGTATCCCAAATTTGGTTCAAGTCACTGCTCTATATACTCTGTGCCTTTTCATAATAATTGCTAAATTTCTAGGGGGTTTCAAATGCCAACTTCATGCAAGGACTCTTATAGGTAAATGCCTAACCTTGATTATAACCTTGAATTCCAAGCCTTCTGTGGCACTGACTGGTAGATATTATCATATAAGAGTCTAGCCTTTATCTCATACCAAATGTGCCAAATTAATGTTCCCTCTACCAGCTTCCCTATTATGTGTACCTTTCATAGAAATTTATCATTCTTGCCCTAACTTACTCCCTACCTTTTCTCTGTTTCATTACAAAGCACTACTTTCTACTCCATTGCCTAACTTTAAATCCTGAGTGACACTTTCCTTAACTCTATCTACCTCATGCTCCCACTCCAATCAAACACAAAGCTCAATTTTACCAGCCAAATATCTCCAGAACTCATCCGTATCTCTTTCCCTCCCTTGTTCACCACAAAAGCCACCATCTTACTGCTACACCAGCCTCTGAGCTCATTCTATGTGAGGCCATAGCTATACTCTACTGACCTCAGGACCACACTAGAACACCTTCCCACAGTTGATGGGGCCCTTCGAGATCTAGCCCCTGCTTTTCAGCCTTGTTACTTCCATTCAACCCAAGTGTATACCAGTTTCAATCACGGCCAGCATCTCACACTCGGAGACCTCTGCATGTACTTTACCCTTGCTCCTCCCCACTCACCCAGTTCATTCTTATTCTGCCTTCACATCTTCTTTCTCTCAGAAATCACAGCCTCTGGGAGCCTTGGAATCCAGTGGTCTAGATCTGAGCTCCCTGGGTGTGCTCCTAGTGTCACAGACATAACACACACACACAGAAACAGAGCCACCCCATTTGTCTGTATCCATCTCACCTCCCCACCAAGCCTCACTAGACCACTTGCTAACTGTTGAGCCCTCGGCCCAAAGCAGGTACCTAATGAAAATTTGTTGAACTAAACATTACAAAAATTCTATCTTTACTAAATTCAATCTTCAAAAATAAGCATCAAATAAAGTTTTTGTTGAGGTTTTACCTTATGCTCCACTGCTTTTTCTTCTGCCTTTTGCATCTCTGCTTTGAGCTGCTTTTCCATGTCTGAGGAAGAACATTTGGCAGAAGCAATAGTGATATCTCGCTGATGTAACTCCCGAGTCAGCTGGGAAATTTCCATCTTCATACCTTCTAGTGCAGAGCTATAAGTCTGTTCAGCTTGTAAAATCTGTTCTTTCAACTACAAAGAGGCAGACAGGAAAACATCAAAGAGGAAGTATTTACATGGAAAAATATATCAATAGTTAATAAAATACGGTAATGTTTATCTTACCTCAAGACATAAAATTTTTCCTAGATTAAATCTGCAGAAAACTAGCAATTTAGCAAGTTGCATGCCTATGTTGAAGGAGATTATACTCATAATCATTTATTAGCTCTCAAAAGAGAAGAGATGAGCTGAAGATCAGTTTCAAAGTGCACACACACATATTGGAGTGCAGCACCTGTGACCTTCCTTTTCTTTAGCTACAAATCTAAAAGTTTTGCTTGTATGGTTTTCTGGTCCACAGAATATAATAAATAATAAATAAAGAAGAGGAAAGGGCTGGGCTGTAGCTCTATCGTGAGGCACCTGCCTGGCATGCATGAAAGCCTAGTTTAAGTCCCCAGCACCACAAAAAAAGAGGACAGGTCAGGATAGTAAGGACAGGATAGGGAAGAGGAGGGGAAGAGAAAGGGGAAGGGCAGGAAGAAGGGAAAGGGAGGAGGAGGAAAGGGAAAAGAAAGACAAGAGAAAGAAAGTGTAATCTCAAAGTAAAAAAGAATCTCAAAGAAGTAATACAAAAATACAAGTCAACAGATACAACAGTCAGGACTTGTTAATGTAGAGGTAAATAATTCTGCATAGCTCAATAGGCACTAAGGACACTGACCACATCACAGCGCAGAAGAAACTGTATTTTTATATCTGTGTTTAGCCTATAAGAAAATATTAAATGACAGCTCATACAGTATCCTTCTGTAAGAAAAAAATTACAAATGGTTTGGAATCTTTTTCAGTAAGATCTGTTTAAAGTACAGTTTCAGAGTTCAAAGTAGGCAGGCTTCAATTATCTTGAAAATAATTATATAGCATCCCTGAGGATACTAAAAAAGCAGGCACTTGCTCTAAGCACAGTCCATGTGCTTTCCTGCTCCTGAATATCATGTGTTCTTAGAGCTACATTCTTCTCTCAGGAAAATGGCCCCTATAGTCTCTCAACCCGTGCCTCAGTCCATAAATACATCTGACTTTGTGACCCTCCCCATGCAGATTTTTACCTTCTTAATCTCTGCCCTGTACTCATTGTTATGTCCTTCCATTTTCTTCAATTCTTCATATTTTTCCATTAACTCTTGGCTCAGCTGTTTACATGTTGCACTCACAGATTCCAAGCTGTAAGACAAAAATATAATTACATATTTAAAATAAAATAAAAATCCTGAATCTCACAAATGGGATTATCTAATTTACCCTTGTGATGTCCAAGATACATCCTACTAATATCTTTTTTTTTTTTTTTTTGGTACCAGGAATTGAACTTGGGACCTTGTGCTTGCCAGGCTAATATCTTAAACACCATTTCACACCCCGAATTAAAACTCATTTCCAATCTCCTTATCATGAGTGGGAGCTAAATCTAACTCAAAAGTATTGGCAATACTTTTGACTTTTGTATTTACCTATATTCTTTCCTTCTGCTTAAAATTAAACTGGTTATAAAATTCCAAAGATAACAGCAACAGAGCTAATTTTTACTTGCTAGTTGTGCTAGAGAAAATTATCATAGAGCTGCCATCATAATCTCAGTCTCTGCTATATCTAATTATACAATTCCACCCTATAAACAGAATAACCTTTAAAGTTTCCACTCATCACCCTTACTCAACAATCAATCCCTCATCAGATATAAGAACCACAAAGGCACCAAACTCCTACCTCACAGCCCACTTCTACTAACATGATCTTTCTGCTACTAAGTTGACAGTCTACTGTCTTCCATGTGCCATCTGCTATACCTGACTTCTTGTCTCCTCGTGAATCACCACCTTGACCACAAAGCACCTCTTTCTCCTCCTACCTGGCACTGACGGTCAATACCCTTTCAAGACCTGATCTCAAGAGTCAGATCAGAATTTACCTGACAAAACCACGTAGCCCTCACTCTCCTATCCTAAATACAATTTATTTTCAGTTCTTATAGCTAAAATGTAAAAAATGTTTTAAATTTGCTAGTTTAAATTCCTCTCAGCTCCCTTACTATGTATATCTGCTCTCTCAAAGTACAAATTCTATGATTAAAATAATGTCTTTTATTGCTTATCTCCCCCCAAACTTAGTTTTCATCCCCTCAACCCCTACAGCACACGGCTCTAGACTATTCCATAAATGCTTAATACTCACCTGGATTGTTTCTCCAACATACCAAACTTACCACATAAGCTATTACTCAAAAATATCATCTTTGCAATACAACAGCCTAAAAACCACTGATTAAATTCCCCCACTTCCTTATTTAGGGAATACTTTGTTCAAACAAAACAGCACAAACAAATATTTTAAAGCAATTCCTTAATTAAAAAAAAGAATAATAAAGCAATTCCTTTTTTTTTTGTGGGTACCGGGGGGTCGACCTCAGGACCTCGCGCGCCAGCAGGCGCCTGTGCCGCTGAGCGATATCACCGGCCCCTTTTTCGTATGTGGGTTCCGGGAGTCGAACTCGGGCCCTCGCGCTTGCCGGGCAGGTGCTTAAGCCGCTGAGCCATCTCACTGGCCCAGCAATTCCTTTTTCTACTTCTTTTTTGAAAGAAAAATATTTAAGCTATTGTTTTATTATCAAACACTGGTTTTTACATCCATTTATTCTAATTTTACCTAGTTCCAAAAATCCTAGAATGTTCATTTATTTAGTACTTAGTATGTGACTACGATGTGCCAAACACTGAGGTTGAGAGAGAAGAAAAACCATAACCATCTTTTCCTAACTATAGATGGTAAGATCAAGGCCTGAAGAGGCTCAGGTGTCCAAAGTAATGCTAAAGATCAGCAACCAGACAAAAGGCTTCAGAGCCTCATGACGGAACAGTAAGACATATGAACATCTGAAGATTACTGAAAAACCAATCAATAAAAACATCTATGATAAATTGTAAATTTTAGTTCTAATATCAAAAATAGTAAGCTTTATTTTATTCAACCTAAAGTATTCATATATACCTCAATAATTATAACAAAGAATACACTAAGTATTCCAAGTATTCAAAAAGTGTGTGGCATGTATGCTTAATAAGCAAAAATATTTAGAAAATAGTGATTTCCAGAAACAGAAATAGAAGTGAAAACAACAACAAAAGTATTACTTAAAGATAACCTAGCCAGGCATAGTGGCACACACCTGTAATCCCAGTACTCTGGGAGGCTGAAGCAGGAGGATTGCAAGTTTGAGCCCAGCCTGTGCAACTTAGTGACCTAGCAAGACCGTGTTTCAAAATAAAAAAATAAAGAAAGGGTTGGAGATGTAGCTCAGTGCAAAGGCCTTGGGTTCAATTCCCCAGTACCCGCCCCCCAATAAAGATAACCTAAAAAAGAGTAAAATGAGTCAGGTGTGATGGCACACACCTGTAGTCCCAGCTAATTGGGAAGCTGAAGTAGGAGGATTACTTGAGCTCACAAGTTAGAGACCCACCTAGGCAACATGGCAAAACCAGCCTCAAAAAGAAAAAGAAAACAAAAGGTATAAAATGGTAATTTTTACTGTTCTCTGTTTGCCTAGAAGCTAACAGTTTGTGTACTTTTCATCTTTTACATACAAAAAATTAGTGTACAAATGATTAAGATTAATGTGTATAAAAACAAAATATCAGGCTGGTGATATGGCTCAGTGGCATAAGCGCCTGCCTGGCAAGTGCAAGGTCCTGAGTTCAACTCCCAGTACCCACATAAAGGAAAAAAGGGCTGGTGATATCGCTCAGTGGCATAAGCGCCTGCTGGCAAGCGCAAGGTCCTGAGTTCGACTCCCGGTACCTACATTAAAAAAAAAAAAATGTCACTCTTCCCAGTCAAAAAGTTTAGAAGTATGACAAACAAAAGAATTTCATACGTATGACAATGGTAAGACCTGGCTGGATTATAGTACAACACTGGTCAGGATTCAATTAACATCCAAGGAAATCTCAACGATACTCAGAATAGAAAGAAGGAGCAGCGCGTGTCAACTGTGACCTTTCCAAGAACAGTGTCAGCAAGGTGGTAGTAGGAAGCCAAAATGAAGGGCTTCTAAACAGAAAAAAGGCCGAATGTGGTGGCGCACACCCATAATCCCAGCACTTGGGGGGCTGGGGCAGGATGATCACCACAAATTCAAGGCCAGCCTGCACTACATAGCGAGACCTTGTCTTTAAAAAAAAAATAATAATAATAAGGTGAAGGAGAGAAATTGAGTACAGACAAGTCTTTTAACGAATTTGATTTGGGAGGAAAGTAGAGAAACGCAGAAGTAACTTAATGGGGATATAGGAATAAAGGAGAGGTTTTTTTTGTTGTTGTTGTTTTTCTTGTGGGTACCGGGGGGTCGACCTCAGGACCTTGCGCGCCAGCAGGCGCCCATGCCACTGAGCGATATCACCAGCCCCTTTTTTCGTATGTGGGTTCCGGGAGTCGAACTCAGGCCCTCGCGCTTGCCGGGCAGGCACTTAAGCCGCTGAGCCATCTCACCGGCCCTAAAGGAGAGTTTTAATTTTTTTCCAAAACAGGAGACATTAGAGCATATTTTATATCAGTGGGAATGATTCAGCAGAGAGGAAGAACTTTGTGACGTAGAAGATGAAGGAAAAAAATTGCAGGAACATGACACACAGGATGGGTCAGTCTTAGCATAGACATCCATCCATCAGTTCATTTGTACTAACACATTTATGGGCACAGACGCAGCCAGACTGGCAGATTTGGTGGCAGAAAGATTAGGAAGTTCTCTTTTAATTGTTTTTGTTTTCTCAATGAAATAAGAAGTAAGATCATTTGTGGATGCTAGAAAAAAGATTATTTTTCAGAAGATCATTAGTTTACTATATCAATGTGATGACCAATAATTCATAATAATAACTAGAGGTTTCTGAAATGCATATATAGTTATATACCTGCCTTCTAGACGAGTCACCTCTGCTTGAAGGAGTTCTTCACTCATATGGGTAAAATCCAACTGGGAAAGCACACTGTCTAAGTCCCCTTGCCCTTGACAGGTGATCCTCCCTTCAGCCTGAGAGTCCTCCAGTGGTCTATAAAAGGAGACAAGATGGGCCGGTGAGATGGCTCAGCAGCATAAGTGCCTGCCCAGCAAGCGCGAGGGCCTGAGTTTGACTCCTGGAACCCACATACAAAAAAAGGGCCGGTGATATCGCTCAGTGGCACGGGCGCCTGCTGGCGCACGAGGTCCTGAGGTCAACCCCCAGTACCCACAAAAAAAAAAAGGGACACAAGATGATTATTATAGGACACTTATTTTGCAAACAAAAGCAATGAATAGGCAGTCTATTTCCCATTCCAACCATTAAGGGTGAGTAAGCTCTTTGGTACTCTATATTCTCTCCTGCTTTACTAAAAGAACTGGGATAGTGGAGTCAAGACTCTTCCCAAAAAAGTCAGCAGCAATTTACTCCTTTCTTAACTTGGATTTGGCATGTTTTGCAAGAGAAAAGGCAAGTCAATTTGTTGACAATACCTTGTGCCATAGAAACCAAAGTTTCAAGAAAGCTCCGGCAAGAATAAAAGTGCACCAGATGTAAATCAAACAAAAGGAGCACAGCTCACACTTACTTTCCACTACAAACCTCTCACTGCAAAAACTGATGCATAAAAATTAGTTTTCTGAGTGTTTTTAAAAGGACTAGCTCAATGGATGGCTGTTACTGATGATAAGCAGTACTAACCTACTCTATCAAGGAAGAGAGGCTTTTCAGGAGTTATGGACACAATTCCCTTCACCTCTCTAGTTTCACCAAGAGGGTAATCTAAGCAATTCCTAACTTTCTAAATATCAAAATATTTGTTAGGAACCCAAAATAAAGGGGAAAAAAACTAACCAAACAAAACCCCTATAACATATAAAAATCTAACTCACAAATTAAAACGGAGTAAGAAAATCCACAGTAGAATCAAACACAAAACTGTGAATATGCAATATTAAAACTGCTACTTAATGCTAAACCACCAAGTGGGTAAGATAATATTTAAGATTAAATACACCTTATGGCATCTACTAGGTGTTGGGTGTTGGTTCCTTTTGCTTGTAACTTCTTTTGCATTTTTGCCTCACGGATGAAATTTTCATGAGACTGAAGATTTGCCTTCAATTCTCTCTTTTCTTCCTGCAGAGTCTGCAAAACACTCAGAAAAAAGTCAGATATTATTATAATTTTCCTTCAGTTTTCTTTTCTTCCAGCAGAACCTGCAAAATACTCTGAAAAAAAGGCAAAAAGTAATACAATTTTTCTATCTCACGAAAAAAGGAAGCCAGGGACTTGGACTGTAAGTTATATGACAGGCACAAGATTAATACAGTTATCAATAGCTGAACTATCAGCTACAGAACAGAGAAGAAACCATAGATTTTTAGAACCTAGTTCTAGGTTAAGTATTATCTCTAAAAATACACATTTCTCTAATTCTAGTAATTTTAAAACACACCTCCAACAGTTTTTCAGATTCCCTCAATTTTTCCTCTTTTTGCCGCTGCTCCTGCAGAATAGACATATTGGTTCCAATCAAGTCATTGACTCTCATGTTAAGACGCTCTATTTCCAACTCATTGGCACAGATGGTATCCTTGGCCCGCTCAAGTTTACTGCTCAAGTGCTGGATTTCTGACTGACTGGACAGCTCCACAGACTCCAATTTCTGTTTCCGATTGGTGAGCTGAGCCTAGAAACACACAGGTTAACAATAGATAGAAAGGGAAATAATAAAAGAATGATAAATGAATAAGGAAGACTTGAATTTAACTTCTGTAAAAATGTAGAGCACTAGCTCACTAAAAAATATAGTAAGTACCTTAAGAAAGGATAAGAAAGAATTGAGAAAGCAAAGGGATTTCACTAGAGAAGAGATGCTGCTCACCTACTGAAAAGACAGGTCCATTACTCTACCTACTTATCACATAGGAAATAGGAGATATAATGTATTATTTTAATATAAGTCCAGAAACTAAAACTTAACAAATCACCAAACTTCTTAAATTTGTAGCTCAATTTTCCAGTGTCTCGACATCTACAGTATATTGCATGTAGTTCTTCTGTTTTAACATTCTTTTCCGATACATTCCCAATACCCATATTCAGGTTATTCATACTGACCACGAAATGCTACTGAAATGTGGAGAGGTGAAAGGATTATAGAATTTCATTGGTTGAGAAAAGATGTGCTTTTAGGAGAGGACAGGTTCTATCATCAGTCTGTAGACATTTTCTGAGCTAAAAAATGTAACCAAATATAGCACATCTCAAATTAGTTTCTTTCAGTAACATCTCCTGAGGCACACACAAATAATACTACTTCAGCAACTGTATCATAGACCTGTAGTGTATTTAATAACCTAACCTTTAGGCTCTGTATTCTAACCAAACTGGCTTTGGCTCTCACTTTTCTAGTTTTCAGAAGTTTGAAGTTTGTGGTTTTTGTTTTTCAGACAGGGTCTCACTATCTAGTCCAGACTAGCCTTGACCTCATTAGTTAGCCCAGGCTGGCCTCAATATTAGGCTTCTGAGTGCTGGGACTACAGGTATGCACCACCATGCCCAACTTAGTTTTCACAAGCTATAATTTTATCCAGACTGGTTCTTCATCACACTGTAGATGGACATAAATCATCTGTTGAGGTAAATTTCCCTTATTTTGATTACATCTCTTAAATAGCTGGCATTAAGAGGTATTTTAAATATTTCTGAAGGTAAAGGAAGACAGTTTTATTTTAGAAATAAAAGTGGAAATGTCTCTGAGAAATCTGGTACAGATCTAAAGATTTTATCATATATGGCATAGGGACAAAATCTTACTTTGGTGACAAAAAGTAGATGCTTAAAACTGCCTGTAAGACAGAAAAAGGGTAGGAGGATAGAGGCAGAGATGCAGACAGATAATGTTTGTATAAATTCTGGATCAAAATAAATGCTGGGGCCGGTGACATAGCTCAGCGGCATAAGTGCCTGCCTGGCAAGCGCAAGGTCCTGAGGTCAACTCCCGGTACCTGCATATAAAAATAAATAAATAAATAAATAAATAAATAAATAAATAAATAAATAAATTCTGAATCCAGTGTACAGAGCCGAAAAAAAATTTTACTAGACCCTTACAATAGTGTGAAAGAAGGGTCAACATAGGTTTAGATTCACCAGAATTACTGCTAAGCTTGCACTTGTTTCCAAACTTTTAAATATAATATAAACTTTTTTCCAAGAGGAAATCTTATACAGAAGCCTATGTGGAATGAATAAATGCAGAGAGTGGGTGAGGATGAGATGGAGAAAGGGGCTGGAGTCTAGCTTGCTAAAAACCTCCCTAACCCTACCTTAACCTGTCCAACAGCTTTGGAGTTTGGAGAAAACAGCTAGAAAACCACTGTACGACGGGCAGTCGGGATGAAAGGCAACACAGATACAAAAATACTAAACACTATAATAGCTATACCACACTACTGAATTCAAACTGGTGATCTGAAAGTAAACACTGTTGAAAGCATAGCTATAGTTTAATTAAACTATAATATAGCCAGTTAGTCTGGGTTTGCTACTCAAATTAACCAACTTCTCAGTTTTGAAGACTCGACATAGCCTTTAATATATCAGTCATGCAAAAAGTGTTTTTAGTATATAATCATCTTAAGTACAAATTTTAAACTTTCATTAACTAGAACTAATACACTAAGTCTACAATATCCAGTATGAGGCTCACTGCCACATGGGGCTGCTGAACACCTAAACTGTGGCTGTCTGAACCGAGATGTGATCAAGTCTTAAAATACATAATGTGTTTCAAAGACGCCGCTAAAAATTTTTTTTAAGAAAATATTGTAATATTTTTTATCTGGGTTAAATTAATTTCACCCCTTTTTTTACTTTTTTAATGTGATTTCTAGAAAATTTTAAATTACATTTCTATTAACATTACACTAATCTCAAGAATACCTCTTCCAATATTAAGAAAGTCAGAAATAATATAATCCACTTACAAAAGTGATTATTTTTCTTAATTATATGGCATTAGAATTATTTTAAGATTAATATATTTTTAAATCTTGTGGGTTTTTTTGCACTAAGAACTGCTACTAATTTTTTGAACCAGCAACTTCTTGGTAATATAACATTTAGCACTCTAACGATTCTATTTAAGTAGAGTTATTTAGGCTGAGCATGGTGGCGCACTCAGAAGGCTGAGGCAGGAGGATCGTCATGAGTTTGAGGCCAGCCTAGGCTACACAGTGAGTTCAAGGCCAGCCTGAACTACATAGTGAGACCCTATTTCAAAAAGACAGAGAGAGAGAGAGAGAGTTATTTAAAAAACACAAACCACAAAGAAGTTAAGAAGCCATCCAGAAGGCAATGCACATTGAGGAGATGAAAGAAGAACCACACTACAGGCTTACAGGTGCAGACCAGCAGTGCTCAGAGGCCTGCGTTCATACCAGGATGCCTTCGGAAACAAAGCCCTTGCTGCTCCCTATCATACTGCCCTTAGCAATCTCACTAAGTCAGTTCCTTGAACCTCCAGAAACTACATACCACAAAGTCAGAAAAGGATTTGAATTCAATGCCAATCGTCAACCACTTCCCTACTGTCTCACACTTTAATCACCACCCTAATCCTATGCATTTATTATTCTACATAAACTTTAGAACCATTCTTGCCAAATCCTCAAAATGGAATAGTCAATAAATTATGTGGATAATCATTTGAAGAACAAATTTATATTGCTACCAAATACCTGATACCACAATAAATATTAGATAACATATATTTTTAAACATTTAAAAAAATCTTACTAGCACGTTTGCAGTACATGCAGTTTACAGTCATCTTGGAGAGTAGGTACATGTACATAATACAGTATGGTTTTTTTTTTTTTTTTAATCCCATTCTTCTTCCCTCTTGCCTCCCTGCTCCTTCTCTAAATCCCTTTTAAATACATATTTTTTAAAAATTAGCGGGCCGGTGATGTAGCTCAGTGGCATAAGCGCCTGCATAGCAAGCGCAAGGTCCTGAGTTCAACTCCTGGTACCCACATATAAAAATTAGCATTAAAAGAAATCTTGGCCTCGGTAAGGCAAGACTTTACAGTATAACATAAAAGATAGAAACCTAAAGAAAAACTGATAGATAGAAGAAATTCTAGGTAACTCTTTACAAAACAATTGTATTTCTATAAAAACTACTTGGCACAATAAACATAAATTAGGTAAAACATACATAACTGCAACAAAACAGCAAAGGGCTCATGGTTCATATTAAATGTATGAAAATTTCTTTCAAAATAGTAACAAACATCCTAAAAGAAAAAAGAGCAAAGGACAAAAACGATAGAAAAAAGAATGAAAGTAGCTAAAAATAGATGAAAAATGCTCAACCTCACTCATAATTAAAGAACTGCAATTTAAAATATACTGTATTTTTCACATCTAAGACTGGCAAAGACAAGCCTAAAAGTGGGATAAGTCAAAGGAAATAATAGTGCCCACTGTTGGTAAAGAGTGAGGAAATGACATTCTCATATATTACTGGAGAAAGTCTTTATCAGTCCACCTTTAGAGGACATTTTAAATTTTTAAAGATTGTACAATTACTCTCAGGCAGCAATTTCAGGGCCATTTGTTAAGAAAACAAATGGACAAATACTCCTAATGTTAATATAAAGATGTTCATCTAAGTACTATTTGTACAAGTGAAAAGTAGAAAACCAAATGTTCTACAATAAGGCATTGGTTCACAAATTATGATAAATTTAGTGGCAAAGTACACTTATATACAATCATTACAGCTACACATTTGTTGACATGTCATATTTAAACAGGAAAATTTTAAAACAGTGAAAATTAAAAATACTGTATTAACCAGGCATGGTGGTACACATCTACAATCCTGGCACTTGAGAGGCTGAGGCAGGAGGATCACTGAGAGTCCAAGGCCAGCCTGGGCTTTAAAGTGAGTTCAAGGCCATCCTGAACTGCATAATGAAACCTTGCCTCAAAAAGACAAAAAAATTAAAAAATAAAAACACTGTATTATGAAGTATTTAGCATAGTGCCTGTCACACAGTAAGCAAGCACTCAATACATTTTTGAATTATGTTTCATGGAAAATTTCAAACATTTACAGATACAGAGAGAATAAGATGATGAGCCTCTTTTCATCACTCAGCTTCTAAAAATATCAACATTTTGGTATTCTTGATATTTTTGAAAGTTTACAACTACTCCTCCCCTCCCATGCACAGTATATACAGTTTAATTCCTACTAAATGTACATGAAGTAACGGACACTGTACATAAGCACAGAAAAAAATCAGAAGAAATTTGCACCAAAATGTCAATCATAGTAAATTTCTAAAGAGTGAAATTATGGATGATTTCATTTATCTCATTTTACCCATATTTTCTCATTTATCTAAAATGAACGTATATTATGTAATTTCACCACCTAAGAGAATTCAAGTAAATACGTGAATCAATGAGTGAGAAATTATTTCTGAGTTCTACCTTTAGATGTTAAAAAATCCAAGAAAAATAATTTATAGCAAGAATTTTTTGATGGGAGAGATGGCATGTTGTTATCTATCCACCCAATCTCCCAGGTTTTCTACTGACTTTTCCAGTGGTGACCTACATATCAAGCAAATACAGTGATTCAACTTGACTGAATTCTGACTCAGAAAAGACAATTTTTTAGATAACTGAAGAAATGTGAACAAACTAGATATTCAATTATATTAACAAATTATTATTTGTACTGTTTTGTGACTACTTTCTAGTCCTATAATCTGTTAGGAAATAAGATGATGGCTGTGATTTGCTTTGTAATATTCCAGCCAAAAATTAAAAGTATAGACTAGTACAGAGTTTCAGTTCTGCAAGATGAAAAACTTCTAGAGATCTGTTGGGCAACAATTACACATAATTAACACTAATATTTGTACAGGTTACACTTAAACACAGTTTAGGTGGCAAATCATTATATGTTTTTACCACAATAAAAAAGAAAGGTTAGCAAGATGATGATAACTATTAATGCTAGATAATGGGTATACAAAAGTTTTTAAAATGTTTACCAAAAATGATCCATCATATAGCTTTGGTACATAGTCACAGAACAATTTAATTTTGTATAGTTTGCCAAGGAAAAAGAGAAATATAGTACATTTATAAGTAACTTTTCTGTTTTTGTAAACAATCAGGTAGTTTTAGTTCAAACAAAACTATCAGAAGACTAATTCGAATATCATTAGTATGGAAACCAGATGTTGACTCTTTAAAGTCTTCATATTCTAGTTCTAGTTGTCCCATCTTCCCTAACCGTGAAGCTTTAATTTTATGGCTGATAATCACAATGGTAAGTTCACATAGTGCTTTTAGTATTTAGGTCAAAAAATGCTAGTCTAAAAATCTCAAGATTTCATTTTCCTACTCTGGTTGCATATCTTTCTACAACCTAGAAAACATTTTTTTCTTGAGGTTGTGGGCCCTTCCTGCCATTCTGAGTGGAGCCACTCACAGTAGAGCTATTCTTAGTAGTCTACCAGACTACTGATATTTCAGGGGGACAATAAAAAGCCAATACATTATTAAGAATTAAGGCAGCAAACAAACCGAGATTGTTTAAAAAAACAAAACTTTCTGTCCAGCTCCCTTAATTTATTCAGTCTGTTCTCTCATTCTATAAGCTATGTACTAACCTTGCTGAATTATGATATTAAACAAATAACATGTACAAACTGCATCCATAAGAAGCAACTGAGGCAGCAGCTAGGTATAATAGATAAATATCACAAATATTCATTTCCCTCTCTCTTCATTTTCCTTTAAGTTCCTGATTTTAACTGAAAAAGCAAAGGAGATGAAGGTGTCCTAAGAAGCTATTCCTAAATTAGTTATCTATTTTGTGTTTGTTTAAGCCACTAATTCTTCACAAAAGTTTCTACCACTGTTATAAAAAGGTGTTCCCACAGCCACAAAGATCCCACTTCGGCAGAGTGTGCACCTCATAATGTGACTCTCTCGGCACCACGTCCTAACAAGCCGACCAACTCAGCCAAGGTCCTCCAGCCTTCATAGAAATGGAGCAAGGCATGGACAGGAAAGCCGAAAAAACCAATCTCAGAGAACACGAGATGCAAAAGACAGAACAGTGACCAAAAGTGAAAAGGGAGGGAGAGAAGGCATGAGATCAAAAAAATTGGGAGAGTGAACATGCAGAAGCAAGGCAAGCAGGCATGAGGACAGAGGAAGAGAGGATAGAGACACCTGCACATGTCTAGCATGGGCCCACTGTCCAAGAAAAAGAGCAGGGTTAGCAGAGAGAAGCTGGAACGATGGCATGGCATCAGAAACTTGCATTACAGTAGTCAGATTTAATCACAATGTTAAAATGTCACAAGCCTACCTGAATTATCTCTGATTGTTCAGCCAGAGCCTTCCTTTGTGCCTCCAGAGAAGATACCTGTTGCTGATAAATCAAGCGCTGCTTCTCCCAGTCCAGTGATTTCTGACGAAATTCCTAAGAAGGCAATTAAGTTACTTAACTTTTAAGTGCTTCCCCTCACTGTCACTATTTCCCAGCTTCACTTTTGCTTTAATTTTCCCCACTTCCTTGGGTATACTCACACCTTTCTCCACAGCAGGAGCCCCATTACTCACTTAGCTGACAGACTGCACAATAACACTGAGTTCCACTCATACTGTGCCCCTGGATATTTGTCTTTCTAAATTTAACACCCTAATGGTGCAGATGCTAAGCACTGGGTTCATGATTATCTTCACAGATTTGCTGCCACATAAGGGTTGCTATCATTTTCAAGTGACTTTTCAGAAAACTGATGCTACGATAATTAAAATTCAAAATATGATTATACATAGCCCTTGCAATCTAAATTCTTGATATCTACACTAAGGAATTGAACAGATTCAAATAAATTTTCAGATAAGTCCCGTGGTGGCACAATTCTTACTTTTCAGTACATAAAACTCAGGAATCAAGTACTGTAGATGCAAACAGCACAATCTGCTTTGACAGTCACATTTTTACAACCCCAACGGAACTGCAAAGAATTCACTAAACAAGAGAAGTATGATACATTTTAACAGGTATTTGTGATCCAAAGCCAAACAGTTCAAAATTAATGATGGATCAACAGCAACTTCAAACTGCATACCGAGAAAATGAACCCAGTATTTATGAAAAGGGGGATAAACCAAAGGGCAAAGAAATCTGTCTTCTAGGTCCTTCAATTCTAGATATGTGATTCTCTTTGTAATTGGGGATAACCAGATTTCTGCTACCACTCATCATTCCCTCATTCCTACTACGTATGCCAGTACTAATTTAAATGCTGGAGATAACAATATTTAACAAAATAAACAAGAATTCTAGGCCCACTCAATTGAAGGGCAACAGACAACACATTCATTGCACAGGATGTTAGATGGTAATACATGTTTTAGAGATAACAAAACATGGAATGTGCACAGGGGAGAGCTGCACATTTTAAAAGGAATGGCCAGACTGAGCAAATAACATTTACTAAGTAAACACCTAGGGAGATGGGGATGGAGCTGTACTATTGCAGGGACAGGGAATAACCCTGAAGTGGGAATATACTGATGTGTTTAAAGATAAGTGAAGAAGCCGGGGGCACTGGAATGGAGATGCCATCACCTGAAATGGGAACTGGTTTTGGGAAATGGGGAAGAGAAAGTAAAGACCTTTATTTTGGACATGTTAAAATTTACAGTTTTAGATTGTCCACTATAGTGGAGATGTGAAATAGGCAGTTGAATGTTACTCTGAAACAGAGAAAAAAGATCACAGCTGGATAGATGAAGAAGGATCTAAATTCTAAAAGGTAAGGTAATGAAATCTGAAAGTGCTTATAAATTTAAAAAGTCAGGTACCAAATCTGTGCACTAATAATTATATCTGTGATAAAATATTTATGTGTCAGCAAAGTCTAAGAGAATATGGATAAATAAACTATATATTTTTGTTTAAAAAAAAAAAAAATAAAATAAAAGGTAAGGAAGCAAGGGAAATTGAGACAGTGGCTAATAAGATAGAAGAGTGAGGAAAATGCAGTTTTCCTCAAAGTCAAGTCAAGAAAGTGTTTTAAGGAAAGAGAACAGTTGGATCCAAAGCTGCAGATACCAGGAGAAAGATGAGAACCAGCTACTGGCTTTAGGAATACAGAGGTCATTGGTGACCAACATGCAAATAGCTTCTACAATGTGAAGGGTCAGAAGCCTTATTCCATGGGTGTAAAAAAAAATGGGGAAAAAGAAATTAGAGATAAGTATAGATGCCTAAAGTATTTTAGCATAAAATGAGGCAGAAAGGTGGGGCAGAAGGGGAGAGTGTCAAGAGAGGGTTTTAAGAGGAAAGAAATATGGATGCTTATAGAAAATATCCAGTTGGGAAGAAAAAATTGAGTGTGAAAAGAAAAGAGAAATTGCTGGAGCAACGTCTTGGGTAAAGGAGGGAAGGGAAGGTAGGATATATGGGCACAGATATAGACAGGTAAATAGACACAGGTTAAGTGTTGGAACTCTGAACAGAAAAGAATATATCACCATTTCAACACATGTTGAAAGTTTGAGGAGAAAAGAGAAAGAGTCATGGTGGGAAGTGGGCAAGTGAGAGGAAATACAGTAGGATTCCGGGTAGCAAAAGGAGTCACACGTGGTAGGTAGACAGTGGGCAGGACAGCGAACTAACTAGAGTTGTGGTTTTGCCAAGCAAATACAATGAAGCAAGAGAGGGGCAGGGGAGATGGAGGGAATGTAAGGAATGTGACCTTGGAATCCGAGCTGGGTGCAGACTACTAAGAACACAAAGTAGATATGGAGCAGTGAAAAGGTGCCAGAATTCAATCATTTTAAAGGGACGGTTAATGATTATTGAGCATCAAAGACCTAGATGGGAGCTAAAAAGATATGGATGATATTCAAATAGTTAGATATTTAAAAATGAGATTTTAGAAGGCTTGCAAATACTGCTAAAGATAAGACATAAGGAATAGAATTAGGGATAAGTAGATGAGACTGGGAGGAAATCAAAATATATATGGAGGATAGGATGCCAAGAAATCCAAAGTCCAGAGTAATATAAGCTTCATTCCTATGGATACTGAAATCCTCAAGAGTTATAAGAAGAGTAACACTGAAGAGAACAATGAGCTGAGAGCTGAAATCTATGAGCCAGGGGAGTAACCCAAGGATCAGGAGATGACGACTTTGGTTGTATGTATGTAGGCTGATGATGCGAAAATTAAAGATGGGGTTTTTGAGGAAAAAAGAAAAGAGAATGGTCCAGAAGTGGCAATGAGAAGATGGACATAAGGAGTTTGGCAGGGAAAAAAGTATCAATAAAAAGGGCTGGAGGGGAAGCAGTATCAATAATCCTCTCATTCTAAGTTCTTCAAATGTATAAAAATATTGAGATGTAAAACAATACTAAAAATAGAAATTATACTTCTAGGTAGTAACAATATATTAGCATTTGTGGGTGACAGGTGGCTCAGAGTAGAAAAATTGTAAGTAGTCACACAAAGATGTTAAACAATGCTTCTCAAATTAAAATCAGCTAGGAGAGTTGGATAAAATGTGGATTTCTGGGTCCCATACCATACTCTGGACCAGAATCTCTGAGCGTCTGAAGGCACCCTAGGTAATTCTTATGTACAGGAAAGAACTAATGGGGAAGACAGAGGAGGAGAGTGACGGATTCAGGATGCAAAGAGTAGCAGCTTTGCGCTATTCCTTCATCTACTCTTGGCAGGGTTGACTTACCACCTCCCTTTAAGTCCTCTAGGAAACCAACATATATAATAACCCTAGAGTCACTCAGTAAAAACAAGATCAGCAAAGAGAGAGGTGAACCCTCTTTCTAACTTAGCTTGTTCCATCTTACTCCAGAAAGAATGGCTATCTTCAAGAAATCAAATAATAAGTACTGGCCAGTCTATGGAGGAAAAGGAACCCTTCTACATTGTTGATAGGAATGGAAACTAGTACAACTACTAGGGAAATTCAGTGTAGAGATTCCTCAAAAAATTAAAACTAGAAATTCCATTTGACTTAACTATTCCCTGTCTTGGTATCGTCCCAAAAGATTTAAAGTCATCATATTACAGTAATACATACATACCTATGTTTATAGCAGCACAACTCATAATAGCTAAATCTTGGAATTGTCCTATATGCCCATCAACAGGTGGATGGATGAAGAAAATGTGGTATAGATACACAATGGAGTACTACTCTGCTACAAGAGATAAATTTGAGTCATTTGTAGGAAAATGGATGTAACTTGAAACCATAATGTTAAATGAAATAAATCAGACACAGAAGGTTAAATATCACATGGTTTCTCTTATATGAAAAACCCAAAGTACAAATAAATTAAAGAGCAAAATAAAAGACAACTAGTAAGAAACAGGGAATTAGCTGTTTTGCAAATGGGAAGGTGATTAAAAGAGGGAGGGAGAAGGGAAGAGATGTAAAAAGAATTAAGATGTTTTATGTACATGTACCAACTCCCCACAAAGAATGTAATCATTATGTACTGCGAACATGTACTAATAAAAATAAAATTTTTAAATAATTTAGCTTGTTTAAATGGATACAAAAAAAAGCCATGTACTTTCAACATTTACTAAGTCCCAAAAATATAAGACAAGGATACTGCTCATAAAGGACAGCTGTTAATTGGTGGTCCACATTTTTCAATATCAGAGATGCTGGGGACAATAATCCTTTCCAGAATACAATCCTAGGTGTGTTTATTACCTCTGGTTCCTCTCCTTAAATAACAGTTTCATGCTCCATCATTCTGACAACCAAAACAAGCAAACAAACAAACAAATGTCTTCATACATTTCCAAATGCCCTAATGAGGGTGCTACTGACCTGTTGAGAATTATTGATAGCTAGTTCCCCATCAACCACAGGGAACTATGTGATGATAGGAGGATGGTGGAACACCCTCCCACCACTAAAATAGCTCAGTGGCAGTCTTGGAGATGGCAGAAAATTGGTTTCAGGAAACACCACCACTAGAAATAGCATTTTCTTATATGAAGGCTGACAATCTCTACTGTGATTACTACTATGAACATACCTCTATTTTTCCATTTAACCTCTCAATCTCAGACCGATCTTCCCTGTGATTTTTGGTACTTCCTCTGAATTCCCTTATTTGCTTTTTCTGCAGTTTTTCATAGCTTCTCTTCAGTCTACCTAACTGTGGAGACAGTGCTTTATTCTTAAAACATAAGAATTAGTAAACAAATTGATATTATGAAAGCAAGTCCTGTGCCAACTAGTATTATTCTCAAACTAGTAGTTCTTAAACTAAAATACAAAACTAATAATTACATATGGAAAACAAATTCTAGCCAAGAAATACATTCAAAGAAAAAGAAAAGGAAAAAATAACTTTAAAACAAAACTTTAACTTTTATTATAATAATTTTGTACTTAAAGACCTTAACACCCAACTTCACAATAAAAGCAACAAATAAAAAAGTCTTTCTTTAAGGCCCATGGTTCCCAGGGCCTATGGGGCACTTATATTCAGTAAGCAGGAGAAAAGTATTTTGGAAGTGAACTTAATAAAAGCAGTTTTTCCCAAATTTGAATGAAACTGAGCTAATGGATAGAACTGCTTACTTTTCCTATTTAACCTCAAATGCTTTTTAAACCTTTAGATCCATTATTTAAAATTTAGTAACTGGCTTAATTCAAAAATTTAAATATTAAATTTTGGACATCAATATTTCATAGTATCATATGAAAACAGATCTATTTATTTCAGCTCCTCAACCAAGAAACATATTTTAGAATCCCTGTTCTAGGTCATATCAAACAATTACACAACATGCTATACCTAGATTCAAGGACAAAGAAATAGATCTCTGCCTCTGTTCATAGCATGTATAGGTACAGTACCTTTACAAGGTAGAAACTTGTTCTCATAACAAAATTCTCAAGGGTTAAAGAGATAAACAATATATAACAGAACGAAAAAATCTTACTTCTTCCTGTAGTTTCTTTAATTCCTGCTTATACTCCATGGCCATCTCTTGTTTGATTTTTTCACGTTCTTCTATCTGCTGATGCAACATTCCAACCTAAAAGCAGGGAAATGATAGTATTTTTCATTAGTAGCATTGAAACAGTATCTCTGAAACATGAAAGCAGGAAATAAGCTTTATACTTACTTACAATTTCATGCTTGTGCATACACACACACACACAAACACACATACACACCCCACTTCTTAGGCAGTTGAATACCTATTTAATAATCCATAACACTGCAAAAAAATGGAGAATAAACAACTGTTGCAGAATTCCTAGGTTTAGATGAAAATGCCTATCTTCTGTTTGGCTCATTCTCCCCAACCTTTTTCATCAAAAATACTCATGAAAAATTAATAGATATAAGGTTTTAGAAACTTTGAAAGCCAAGAATACTTTATAAAAAATCTATGAGACTTCAAGAATAATTTCATGAAGTATTTCTCTTGATAACCAGTTTTCTCTTGAAGTATTTCTTTCGACAATCAGCAGTATTTCTCCTGATAACCAGTTAGAATTTCATTTACTGATAAGTGGCAAGGAAACAGAAAATAAGGAACTAGAGATAGTAATCTCAATAACAATATAGAATGGTAATTTTTTATAAACTAGAAATAAACTTATAAGACTAAAGAGTTAATGCAATTCTAGTAGAAAGTTCTATTCTACAGTTCAAACTAAAATAAACAAAAAGCACATGCCTGCAGTCCTAGCTACCTGGGAGGCTGAGGCAGAAAGATCCTTCAACCCAAGTTTGAGGTCAGCTTGGCAACATAGTGAAACACTGTCTCAAAAAAAAAGAAAAAGAAAAAGAAAAAGTGTGTGTGTGTGTGTGTGTGTGTGTGTGTGTGTGTTTATCCAATAATATGAAAAATTCTTTTGAACAAAGATACAAGTGAATGTTTACTGAATTTCTGGATGGGAAGAAACTTTGAGAGATTAAAATTTTTAATTAAAAAAAGTCATTTTAAAATGATGGATTTGACTATATAAAAATGTAAAACCTCCATATTTAAAAAAAAATTCATCCCAGCACTCAGGACACTGAGGCAGGAGTATTGCTGTGAGTTCCAGGCTAGCCTAGGCTATATATTGAGTTAAAGACCAGACTGAATTACAGAGCAAGAACCTGTCTCAAAAAAAAAAAAAAAAATTTAAAAATTTAAAGGTCAACAATGAATGAGAAAAATATTTATAAAAAAAAAACAAAGGGCTTTAAACTTTTAGTGTATAAAAATTCTTACAAGTTAAGGTTTACAAACTATTAAGCCCTCTATATAAACATAATCCAAGAACGATTCCCACAAAAATATAAATGCCCAATAAACATACGAAGAGGGGCCGGTGAGATGGCTCAGCGGCGTAAGCGCCTGCCTTGCAAGCGCGAGGGCCTGAGTTCGACTCCCGGAACCCACATACGAAAAAGGGGCCGGTGATATCGCTCAGCGGCACGGGTGCCTGTTGGCGCACGAGGTCCTGAGGTCGACCCCCCGGTACCCACAAAAAAAAAAAAAAAAAAAAAAAAACAATAAACATACGAAGAAACTTAATGCCGCTAATAATCTGAGAAATTTAAAGATTCAATGCCATTTCATGTCTATAAAATTGCAAACATTTTATAAAATAAGACTTACATGGGTAAGTTTTTTGGAATCAAGGGACCCAAAGCCTATTTAGAAAAATGCAAAACACAATATCCTTTCTAGAAAGCAGTATGAGGGCCAAGGATATAGCTCAGCGGCACAGTGCCTGCCTTGCAAGTGCGAGGTCCTGAGCTCGATTCCCAGTTCCAAAACAATAAAAAATTTAAAAATTAAAAAAAAATAGAACACAATGTGGGAGTCTATTGTAAAACCCTTAGAAATATTACAGCAGTGAGCTAGTAAACTGTATGTCTACCGATCCACTAAAAAAAAAAAAAAATGGAGATATTAAAAATTTATCAATAATGTCACGCTTTTGTAAAAATTGAAAAAAACTGAAAGAAATTGAAATGTTTAAAAATAAGGGAACTCAGCTGGTGAGATGGCTCAGCGGCGTAAGCGCCTGCTTGGCAAGCACGAGGGCCCGAGTTTGACTCCTGGAACCTACATACGAAAAAAAGGGCCAGTGATATCGCTCAGCAGCACGTGCACCTACTAGCACGCAAGGTCCTGAGGTCGACCCCCAGTACCCACAAAAAAATAAATAAATAAAATAAAATAAAAAAATAAGGGAACTTCGGGCCGGGGATATGGCTCAGCAGCATAAGTGCTTGCCTGGCAAGCACAAGGTCCTGAGTTTGATTCCCAGTACCACAAAAAAAAAAAAAGAGTACAAATAAGGGAACTTCAAGATATATCACGTACAGGTACAAATTCCTTATGATAAATGTTATTATGTATACCTAAAATGTACCAATAAGGCTAATTTTAAAAAATAAGGGAACTGTTGAATGAATACAATGAATGAATGAATGTACATCTACATGATAAAATACTCAGATATTAATATGCATTAGAATTAATCTATAAAATACTATTTATAAATCATAAGGACATAAAAACTACACTAAAATCCCAGTGTTGTAAAGCATTTTTAAATAAATAAAATTTATATAGCTTAAAGGAAAAAATTAAATACTTAGGAATTAACCTAACCAAGGAAGTAAAAGACTTCTAAAATGAAAACCATACTACTCTAAAAAAGGAAATTGAAAAGAAAATAGAAAGATATCCACTGTTCCTGGATAGGCAGACTAATATCGTCAAAATGGTCATGCTTCCAAAACTGATGAATAGACTTAATGCAATCAAAATACCTATAGTATTCCTCACAGAACTAGAAAAAAACAATCCTCAACTTTATATGGAATCAGAAGAGATCCTAAATACCAAAAGCAATCCTAGGCAAAAAGAGCAAAGCTTGAGGCATCAAAATTCCAGATTTCAAATTGTATCACAAAGCTACAGTGATAGACACACCATGATACTGGCACAAAAACAGACATGTGCGTCAATGGAACAAAATAGAGGATGCAGAAACAACCCGGGGCACATTCACTTATCTGATCTTTAACCAAGGGGCAAAAAACATATGCTGGAGAAAAAAAACAGTCTCTTCAATAAATGGTGCTGGGAATACTGGTTACACACGCAGAAGACTGAATCTAGATCCATATCTCCCACCATGTACTAAAAAAAAAATCTAAATGGATCAAAGACCTGGATATCAAAACAGAAACACTGAATCTGCTGCAAGATAAATAGGTAAGACTCTTAAAGACATATGCATATGTGAGGACTTTTGAACAGAAACCCAATTACACAAGAAATAACACCAAAAATCAATAAATGGGATTACAGCAAATTAAAAACCTTCTGTACGCAAAGGAAACCACCAAAGGAGTGAAGAGACAAACTGAATTGTTGGACTGGATAAATTGTTGCCAGTCTCTGGACACAGGACTAATATCTAAAATATATAAATAACTCAAAGAAGACCTCCCCATAGAAGAACCAATCAAAAATTAGGCAACCTAAATGAATAAAACAACTCACAGGTACAAATGGCCAATAAATACATAAAAAAATGTTCAGCTTCATTGGCCATGAGAGAAATGCAAATTAAAACAATACTGAGATTCCATCTTTCTTCAGAATAAATGGCTATCATCAAGAAATCAATGATAACAAATGCTGGTGAAGATACAGAGGAAAAGGAAATCTTCTATATTGTCGGTAGGAATGTAAACTGCAACCACTTTGTGATTAGTATGGAGAGTCCTCAAAAACCTAAAAACAGAAATTCTATTCAACCCAGCTATTCCCCTTCTAGAAATGTTCCTGAAAAGTTAAAGATATCATATTATAGTGATACATGTATACCTGTGTTTAAATCAGCACAATTCATAATAGCTAAATCTTGGAAGCAGCCTACCTGTCCATCAACAGACGAATGGATAAAGAAAATGTATACCGTGTATACACAATGGAGTACTATTCACCTATAAGGAAGGATAAATTTTAATCATTTATAGGAAAATGGATATACCTTGACACCATAAGGTCAAGTCAAATAAATCAGACACATAAGCTTAAACAATGCATGGTTTCTCTTATATGAGAAACCCAAAGTAAAAATAAAGAGCCAAATAAAAGACAGGTATTACAAAACAGAAAGAGAAATCCTCTGCAAATGGGAAGGGGAACTAGAGATGGAGGGATTGGGGAGGGAAGAGAGGGCAAGAAATAAAAAGAATTAAGATATATTATTTATATATATCAGTACCCTATGATGAATGAAATCATTATGTAAAGCAAACATGTACTAAATAAACATAAAAAATAATAACAAATAAAGAAATCAGTACCACAGGAAATGTAATTAACATAGCCAAAGTGTTTCCTAGTCCCCTTTTAGAATCATTACTTTCTGCTCTTCTCCAGTACTTTTTGTATAATAAATCTGATTTTATTGATCAAAAGAAATACACACAAATATCACAATTCTATAGTCAAAGACATATCATAAAGGGAACATGCCCTGTAACTGCTACCTAGGTCAAAAAATGCAACATTAGCAATATCCCAGAAAACTTCTTCACAACCTCTATGCAACAATATCCCCTCTATGCTTCCTAGTGGTAACTACCATTTTTCTATTTCTTTTTTTTTTTTGGTGGGTACCGGGGATCGACCTCAGGACCTCGCGTGCCAGTAGGCGCCCGTGCCGCTGAGCGATATCACCGGCCCTTTCTTCGTATGTGGGTTCCAGGAGTCGAACTCGGGCACTCGCGTTTGCCAGGTAGGCGCTTACGCCGCTGAGCCATCTCACCGGCCCCCATTTTTCTATTTCAACTGCCACTCTTTTAGAATTATTGTAGAAAGTTTGATGTATTTTTCGTCTGCCTAATAATAGAATTGATGGTTTACAGGATATGCTTCTGTAGACACTTCCAAACCATTTTCCAAACTTGGTATACAAATTTAGCACTAGTAGTATTGGACATTTCCAATCATTCAATTTCTTTGTGATTGTTAGTATTTTTTAATTTTTAAGAATGTTTTTACTTTTCTGGTGAGTATACAATAGAATCTACTGGTTTTAATTTTAATTTCTATTATTAATAAAAATTTGTATACATGAAAAATTTTCTTCAATGTTCTGAAATTTTCACTGCAGAGGTCTTTTACTTCCTTGATTAGATTGACACCTAAGTATGCATTTTATTTTATTTGAAGCTTCTGTGAATGGAATTGTTTTCCTGAATTTTTTTTTCACTGTTCCATTATTGGTGTAGAGTAAAGCAGTTAATTTTTTAATGTTCATTTTATATCCTGCTACATTGCTGAATTCACTTATCAGCTTTAAAACTCTTCTGGTAGAATCTTTAGGGTCTTCTAAGTATAGCATCATATAATCTGCAAACAAGGATAATTTGATTTCTTCCTTTCCTATTTATATCCTTTTTATTTTTTCTCTTGCCTAATTCCTCTAGCTAAAATTTCAAGAACTATATTGGGTAAGAGTGGTAAGAGTGTATATCCTTGCCTTGTTCCATTTTTCTTATTCTTTCATCTGTATTTTCTATCATTTTTACCTGTGTTTTACTCTAGACATTTTCTTCTATCCGCTCTTCTAGTTCACTAACAACCTCTTAATCTTTAAAGCCTTAATTTCAGTTGTTCTATTTTTTCAGTTCTAACATTTCCACTCATTTCAACCTTCTTATAGTTTTCCATTATTTATTTAAATTCTTGATCTTAGAAAACATTGCTATTGTAAATTCCAGCATGATAATCCCAATATCTAGATCTGTCATGGGTCTGTTTCTATTTCCTATTGTTCATATTAGTTTTCTTTTTTTGTTTTTTTTTGTTTGTTTGTTTTTGTCCACATGTATGATTGGAGTTATTTTCTGAGTGTGTACCATGCACTGTATTTGTATTAATTATTTTAAAAAATAATTTAAGACTTGTAATGATGTTTTTTTCCTTTGGAGAAAAATCTGAATTTTCTTCTTCCAGATTCCTAGAAGCCCTAACGCTTTGGAGAAGACTAAGGAGAGCAGCACTGCAACATCACCTTAAACTGATTTCAGAGATTTAAATATTTGAAACTGAATGGTAATTTATTTCAAAAGGGCCTTATTCTGTGTTTGGTTCACCCTTATTGCGTGGCTGCAGCCTTTCATGGTCCCTACACCAAGGAAAGAGAGGGTCAGAAACAATTTGGAGCACCAAATGCTTGATTTCCTTACCCTCTGAATTACCAGGAATCTCATTAAGCCTTTCATCCTTTCAGCTGCCTTCTCTAGTTTCAGGTAATAACAGCCTCCAACCCTAGCTCACCTCTCTGGGCTTCTAGCCTAGCCCAGATCCTGGCCTCGTAATTCTTTAGAATCCTGTTAGCACTTTAATTCCGTTACATTTTTAAAAATCTAAATTACCTATTTGTTCTCAGTAAGTAGATTGGCACAAACTACTTAAACTGCAATTATGAAATAAGTCTGAAATATTTACACTTAACTAAAAACAAAGTTTTATAGTCAACCAACCTTTTACTTAGGCCTGAAAAGAAAATAAAAATTTCCAGACAGGTAAGATCTCAAAAGTATGGTCTACCAAAATGGAGAGGTAAACTTATGAAGAAAGAAGACAGAGAATACAAAGAATCAAAAGATAAAAGTATAGAAACCTCTAAATACAGGTGAAGGGAGTTTCCAACATAACAGCTCTCTAGCTTTAAGGGTGACCTACCTATATTTGAAAATGGCTAAATCCAGGAAAGAGAACTCACAGAGAAAAAAACAAAGAAAATGGACTGATTACCTAATATGTCTGAACACACTGAGAGAAGACCTGCACTTGCATCAGAGAATTTAGAAAGAATCAATGGTACTGTACGTATGTTTAACAAAAACAAGTGAAAATGAGACTATTATTAAGTGCCAGAAAAATAAAAAAAAGAAAGTTTAACTATAGTTATATCTCACTCAGCTGTGAATAACATTTAGCTTATTAATGATGCAAATACTAAATACTAATCTAAGAAAAAAGTTAAAATACAAACTCCTAGAAGGATGAAAGGATGGCAATTATATCTATTAGGGCAAATCCCTCATCTTTCATAATAGTAGATCATTAGACAAAGTGCTAAAACTAAAAATCAAGAAACGGTAGTATAAAATGTTACTGGGCCAGGCGTGGTGGCACACGCCTATAATCCCAGCACTTGGGAGGCTGAGGTGGGAGGATCGCTGCAAGTTCGAGGCCAGCTGGGCTACAAAGTGAGTTCAAGGCCAGTCTGAACTACATAATGAGACTCTGCCTCAAAAAGACAAAAAAAAAAAAAAAAAAAAAAAAGTTACTTGGAAATGGGGAAAATACCAAATAAAATACCAAAACAGTTAAAGGCGTTGAAATTGCTGCCTCAGAACAGCAAGGATTCTAAGTTCAGAGAAGTGAGGCAGAAGATTATGCTGTGGTTTTTATTTTTCTCATGAGCCATGTAGAAATATTTTGTTTTTCTATAATAAGCATAAATATTAAATGTGAAGAAAACAATTTTATTTATGTACCAGTGTCTGGTTCATAATGGGAACTCACCAATACTTAAATTTCTTAAAGGACAAAAAAAGGAAAAAAAGAGGTCAAATGCTAAGAGCAACAGAGTGACATTAATTAGAGAAATGACAGAATGCATAGACGATAGAAAAAAGAGCTGAAATAACCAATTTTTTAATCTGTAGTGTTTCGAGACCACCTCACAGATGCTAGACTAGGGCTCTACCTCTGAGATACACCCCAAACCTAATCGATCATTGTGAAGATGATCTCTAGTTTTTTTGTTATTGTTGTTTTTTTTGGGGGGGGTTGTTTTGCTTTTAGGGGGTACCGGGAATCAGACTCAGGACCTCACGCTTGCCAGGCAGGCGCTGTGCCACTGAGCTAAATCCCCGGCCCTTTATAGTTTTTAAAGTGGTTTCTTATATGCTAACTCAATCTTCACAAAAGTGCTGGGACACAGGGGTTATATCTAAATTTTACACATTATGAAACAGGCTAAAAGAAGTTAGGTTATTTGTCCGAAGCCATCCAGCAGAAAAAAAGGCACAGCCAAGATTCTTTACCTGTTCTATTAGGTCAACCTGTCCTACAAGGAGTTAGAAGATAACAGCAGTACCAATGCCCATTAAAACTAACCAAATAAAAAATTGTAATCAGAAAATGTATAAAGCATTAACATTCAAAATGAACTGTTTGATTGTGTGACACTGAGCCACAGAACACCTATAACAGCTTTACTCCAGGACTGAAGTGTTACCCTACCAGTGATGGGTGACAGACAGCCATGGGAGACAGATGTGGAAAGGGTGAGGGCTAGACATAGATCCCCTAAGATCTCCTTGCAAAGGCAGAGTCAAGACAAGTAGGATAAGGGACCAGCATTCCATGGTAGGAGGTCAAGTTCAGTGGGTGTGGATTTCACTGAAGGTGATGGCATTGAGCCCAAAGGTCTCCTTGAGTCCCTGCCCCGCTATCGACATCTATCAGAGACTGGTAATCTGACTGTTTTCCAGTGTCCCAATAAGAGCTGGGACACGACTCAGCTTGGACAGTTGCTGTGGTCTGGGGTTTACAGATGGAAGAACCTCTTCAGCAGGGGTGTCACTTCACAAACCCACAGGCTATCAAGTAGAGCAGAGAGGACTGTGACTTGCTGGATCCCACGACTCCAGTTACTGGAAGGAAACACTCATGTGGAAATATATAAAAAAATTTTTTTGACCTGTTATTTTCTTATTCATTCATTTTATTGTGGTGTTTGGAGGTTTTTTCTCTCCTACTTTCTCTTTTTTTTTTTTTTTTTTGGTTGGTTGGTTTTCTTTCTTTTCTCTTTTTAGTTCCCTTATTGTTTTTTCTTTTTTCCTTTAGTTTACTTTGTTTTTCTTTTTACTTCTCCTTTTTCTTGCTGGTTTTTTCCATTACTTTTATGTAATATTATTAATTACCTTTTACTCCTTAATAGTATACCTTATTTCACTCTTATTGCCTCCTTCTCAACTTCCATTGCTTAATTTATCAAATTTTACTTTTTTCATGCTTCCATTCCTCCCAACCTCTATCCTCACTAGTATAAACATTAAGATTTAAGAACCTATAGAAAGATAGTTAACAATATGTTATTACTGTTGAATACTGTTCCATTGTTAGTGGAGGTAAAATTGTTCCATTAAGTAGATATTTACTGTATGTCAGTATCTGGTTTGCCTTAGTGTTTATAGTATGATCATATACATCTTTTTGGTGATTTAGGATGGTACATTATTGGTTCTGGTTTCCCCGGGAGTCATAAACAATACTTTGGCCCATTCCCAGAGAACTGGGTACCGAGCCAAATAAGCTCCAACCTCCACTTCCAAATAAATAGAAGTGGCTGGATCCCCGCACAGAAGCAAAAGCTAGTAGTTAGCCACACCCAGAGGATATCTCTGAAAAGTAGACATTAAGAAAAGAGGTCTCCATATTAGCAACAAACCTATCCACTGTATCAACCTGCAATCGTCAGCACAGAAAACAAACAAAAGAAACATGAGAAGACACAGCAATAAGATGATTCCAAAAACTCCCAACACCCCCAAACTGATCCAGAGGGCATCCAGATGGAGGAAATCAAAAGCAATACAGCCAAATTATTTGAAAGGACAACAAAGGAGATAACAAAATAGGTCAATAAGGTGTTAGGTGAATTCAAAGATATAACTGAACATAATGATCAGCAGGTCTACAGAACATACTAATAAAAATCTAGCAGAGCTAAAGAAAGAGATGTAAAATATGAATGTCCAGCACAGAAGAGAAGAGTTCATAAAAAAGTACCAAAGAGAAATCCAGGAGACTAAAACTTATACTGAAAGTATGGGCAGCAGAAGGGACCAATGTGAGAACAGTGCACCAGATATAGAAGACAGAGTTATGGCTGGTCATCAATTAACGACAGATACCTTAAAGACAACAAGAGAACACAAAAAATGGATCCAACAGCTGCTAGATGATGCAAAGAAGACTAATCAATGATTAATTGGAATTAGTGAAAAATCAGAAAATAACACAAAGGGCACAAAAACCTGTTTACAGAAGTCATGAACTTTTCAAATATGAAAAAGGAACTTAACATACAGAAAAGTGAGGAATATAGAACCCCAAAGAACCACTAACAGAAAAGAACCATTCCATGACACATCACAGTCAAAATAACACATAGCTAACACAAGAACAGAATCTTAAAAGTTTATTTATTTATTTTTTGTGTGTGTGGGTACCAGGGGTCAAACTCAGGACTTCGCATGCCAGCAGGCGCCTGTGCTGCTGAGTGATATCACCAGCCCTTTTTTTGTATATGGGTTCCGGGAGTTGAACTCAGGACCTCGTGCTTGCCAGGCAGGCACTTATGCCGCTGAGCTATCTCACCGGCCCCAGAATCTTAAAAGTTAGAGAAAAGCAAAATATCACTTATGAAGGAAAACCCAGCAGACTTATCAACACAAATCTTAAAGATCCATAGAGTTTGGAGTGAAGTGTTTCAAGTCCCAAAAGAAAACAACTTCCAACCCAGACTGATATATCCTGCCAAGCTCTCCCAAAATTGATGGAAAAATGAGATATTTCCATAAGAAATTAATGACCCTCAAACCAGCACTCCCAAGAATTCTCAAGGATATCTTAGGAAGAGAAAATGAAACTAACAATGCCAAAAAATCCAATCAAATGAATGTACCAAGAAGAATGAGCAATTAAGTAGAAAGGAATGAAAGAGAATCAGCAGTAGGAAAATAATATAATGACAGGAATAACCCAATACATATCAGTTATAACTATCAATGTGAATGGTCTCAATTGGCTGGTCAAATGACACAGATTGGCAGAATGGAGAAAGAAATAAAATCCATTAAATAAAATCCATTAACCCATAAAGAAATGTACAGAATAAAAATCAAAGGATGATAAACAGTATTCTATGCAACCGAAACATGAAAACAAACAGAAATAGCTATCCTATTTTCAGACAAAGTGAACTTTAACTCAAAACTGATAAGAAGAAGCAAAGAAAGACACTACATATTGATGTAGGGAACTATTTAACAGGAAGAGATTACAATTATATTATGTACCAAACAATGGCATACCCAACTTCATTAAAAAAAAAAAAAAAAAAAAAACCTACTGGACATAAAAGATCACACAAATATCAATACAATTATAGAGGAACCTCAATACCCCCACTATCACAAATAGATCAATTAGACAAAAAATCAACCAAGAAATATCAGATTTGAAACAAACCTTCGAAAAAAGGGACTTAATAGATACATACAATGTTTTACTCAATCAAAACAGAATAGACATTCTTCGCAGTAGCACATGAAACTTCCTCCAAAACAGACCATATATTAGCCAATAAAGCATGTTTAAGTAAATGCAAAAGAATTAATATTACATCATGCATATTATCAGATCATAGTGAATAAAACTAGAACCTGATGGCAAAAAAACCTACAGAAATTATGCAAATGTGTAGAAATTAAATAACACACTCATGAATAATCCATGGGTGACAGAAGAAATCAAGGAAGAAATAAGACAGTTCCCAGAATTAAATGATAATGCCAGTACAACATACCAGAACTTAAGGGACACAATGAAAGCAGTCCTAAGAGCAACGTTTACAGCTGTGAATACCCACAGCAGAAAAACAGAATAAACCCAAATAATGTAATGATGCACTTCAAGGTCACTGAAAAACAAAAACAATCTAAATCCAAGACTAGTACAAGGAAGGAAATTATAAAGATCAGAGCAGAAATCAATGAAATGGAGACTACAAAAACAATACAAAAAAAAAAAAATCAATGAATCAAAGAGCTGGTTCTTTGAAAGAAAAAACAAAATAGATAAAACCTTAGTCAATCTTACCAAAAATGGAAAGAGATACAAGTCAATACAATTAGAAATGAAAAAGGTGAAATCTCAACAGACACCACTGTAATCCAGAAGATTATTAGCAACTACTTCACGAACCTCAACGCCAGTAAATTGGAAAACTAGAAGAAATGGACAGATTCCTAGATACCTAGGAATTACTAAAACTGAACCATATAAAAAACCTGAATAATCCAGTAACAGGCAATGAAATTGATGCAGTAATAAAATATCTACCAAATTAGAAAAGCACAGATCCAATGGATTCACTGGCGAATTCTACAAGAACTTCAGGGAAGATCTAATGCCAATACTTCTCAAACACTTTAATGAAATCAAAAGGGCAGGTGTACTTGTAAAGTCATTCCTGGAAGCTAGGATTACCCTGATAACAAAACCAGAAAAGGATCCAACCAAAAAAGAAAACTACACCCAATCTCTCAATGAATATAGATGCAAAAATCTTCAACAAGATACTGGCAAACAGAATGCAGGAAAAAAAAGGCACATAACGTGGTTTGGAATTACAACCTGCCGATCCAACGTACGACCCATCCTTTTCTTTTTTTTTGGTGCAGTGCTGTACATAGTGTTTATAAGCCTCAGTGTCTTTTTTTGTATACCTTATTTATACAGTACTGTAATTTTTGCTGATTGTACTGTATAGTACAGTACTGTAGTTTTATGTTGTTATACATTACTATATTGCATGTAAGAGTTACGCAAATAAAAGAAAAGCTATCAAGTTGGAGTTTCCTTTGACCATTTCTTTGCTCTGAATATTGTAATGTACTATACACAATTCCTCATTTAGCGACCAAGTCATTTAATGACCTAGTGACAGGACCAGTACATTGTTGTTAAACAAGGAATGTCTCTATACTCAAATCAATAAATTTAATCCAACACACAAACAGAACGCAGCACAAAAGTCACACGATCATTTCAACAGACACAGAAAAAGCCTTCGACAAAATCCAACGGCCATTCATGAAAAAAACCCTGAAGAAAATAGGCACAGAAGGTCCTCATCTTAATCTGATAAAAGTCATTCATGACCAACCTACTGCCAACATCATATTAAATGCGGAAAAACTGAAAATTTCACCTCTAAAATCAGGAAGAAGACAAAGATGTGTACTATCACCACTGCTGTTCAACACAGTCCTTGAAACATTAGCCACACCAATTAGACAAGAGAAAGAACTAAAAGGGATACATAGAGGAAAGAAAGAAGTCTAATCATCATTATTTACAGATGACATCATCCTCTACATACAAGACCTAAAAAATTCTACCAAATGACTCCTAGAATAACCAAATTTAGCAATGTAGCAGGATATAAATCAGCAGACAAAGATCAACAGCTTTCCTGTACACTAGTAATGAACTCACAGAGAAAGAAATTAGGAAAACAATACCAGTCACAATAGTGTCAAGAAAAATTAAATACTTAGAAATTAACCTAACTAAGGAAGTAAAAGACCCCTACAATGAAAATTTGACTCTGGAAAAGGAAATCAAGGAGAACATCAGAAAATGGAAAGATAACCCTTGTTCCTGGATAGGCAGAATCAATATAGGCATAATGGCCATACTTCCAAAACCGATACAGAGATTTAATGCAATCCCAATCAAAATACCAACAGCATTCCTCACAAATATAGAGAAAACAACCTTAAAATTCATATGGTACCAGAAGAGAGCCAGAATAACAAAAGCAATCCTGGGCAAGAAAAGTAAAGCAGGAAGCATCACAATCCCAGATTTCAAGTTACATTACAAAGCTACAGTGATAAAGACAGCATGGTACTGACACAAAAACAGACATATGAATCAATGGAACAGAACAGAGGAAGCATAAAAAACCTGGGGCACATTCAGCTATTTGATCTTTGACAAAGGAGCCAAAAACACACACTGGAGGAAAGATAGCCTCTAATAAATGGTGCTGGGAAAACTGGTGATCCACATGCAGATTGAGTCTAGACCCAAATATCTCACATGTTATAAACTAAAATCAAAATGGATCAAAGATTTAAATGCTAAAAAAGAAACAATCTGCTGGAAGATAAAATTGGTAAAACTCTTGAAGACATAGGTATAGGCAAGGACTTTCTAAACGGAACCTCAATAGCACAAGAAATAGTAACAAGAATCAACAAATGAGATCATATCAAATTAAAAAGCTTCTGCACAGCAAAGGAAACAACCAAAAGAGTGAAGAGACAATCTATAGAATGGGAAAAAGGTTTTGCCAGCTATTCCACGACAGAGGACTAACATCAAGAACATATAAAGAACTCTGAACAATTAGGCTCCCCAAAATAAAGATCCAATTAAAAAATGGGCAACCGAACCTTGAGACTGTACTCTTAAGTGAAATAAATCGGATACACATGTGTAAATATCACATTGTTTCTCTGATGTGAGAAACTGAAAATGTAAATAAGGGTGAAAATGTATAATAGATAGGGTGTGAAATAGGAAGAAAATGTTCAAATGAGAAGGGGAACTAGGAAGGAGGGAGGGGAAAAGGAAGAAAGGGAAAAGAAAAAAAATGAGAAAAGGTAAAAATGGAAAGAAAGCTTTTGTAAATAAGGAGCAGAAGGGGGGTTGAAGGGAGGGTAGGGGAATGGGAAAAAAAAGAATCAAGATATGTCACGTACAGGTACAAATTCCCTATGATGAATGTGATCATTACGTATACCTAAAATGTACCAACGAACTTAATTTTTTTAAAATGGGCAACCGAGGGGCCGGTGAGATGGCTCAGCGGCGTAAGCGCCTGCCTTGCAAGCTCGAGGGCCCGAGTTCGACTCCCAGATCCCACATACGAAAAAGGGGCCAGTGATATCGCTCAGCGGCACGGGTGCCTGTTGGCACGCGAGGTCCTGAGGTCGATCCCCCGGTAGCCACAAAAAAAAAAAAAATGGGCAACCAAAATGAATAGACACTTCTAAGAAAAAGTAAAAATAGCCAATACATGAGAAATGCTCCGTATCACTGGTCATCAGAAAAAATGCAAATTAAAACTATACTGAGGGCCGGTGAGATGGCTCAGCGGCGTAAGCGCCTGCCTTGCAAGCGCGAGGGCCCGAGTTCGACTCCCGGATCCCACATACGAAAAAGGGGCCGGTGATATCGCTCAGCAGCACGGGTGCCTGTTGGCGCGCGAGGTCCTGAGGTCGACCCCCCGGTACCCACAAAAAAAAAAAAAAAAAAACTATACTGAGATACCATCTGACCCCAGAAAGAATGGCTATCATCAAAAAAAAAAATTCTAATAATAACAAATGCCAACAAGGATGTGGGTAGAAAGGAACTCTTCTACATTGTTCGTAGTAATATAAACTAGTAAAACCATTATGGGAATTCAGTGTGGAGAGTCCTCAAAAAAACTAAAAATAGGGGCTGGTGAGATAGCTCAGCAGCATAGGCGCCTGCCTGGCAAGCGCAAGGTCCTGAGTTTGACTCCCAGTACCCACATACAAAGTAAAAAAGGGCCCGTGATATTGCTCAGTGGCACAAGGGCTAGCTGGCAAGTGTGAGGTCCTGAGTTCGATCACCGGTACCCACCAAAAAAAAAAAAAAAAAAAAAAAACCTAAACATAGAAATTCCATTTGACCGAACTATCCCCCTCCTAGAAATCTTCCCAAAGGAGTTTATATCATCATATTATAGGGATACATGCATACCCCTGTTTATAGCAGCCCAATTTATAATAGCTAGATCTTGGAAACAGCATATATGTTCATCAACAGACGAATGAATAAGGAAAATGTAGTATTAATACACAAAGGAATAATACACTGCCACATAAAAGATAAACCTGAAGCATGCATAGGTAAATGGATGCAACTTGAGAACGTAATTGAAATAATTCAGACACATGGGCTCAAATATTGCATGATTTCTCTTATATGAGAAGCACGAAATATATATAAAAATACAAAATGAGCAAAATAGAAGAGAGAGAAATAGGAAGTAGGGACAAGCTCAAATACTTCTCCAAATTATATATTTTGTTGTTTCAGAAATATTTTATATGCTGATTCCTTTTATTTATACTAGTTTATCTTAGATTGTTGAAAAGAAAGTTTTTTGTTAGTGTTTCTCTTTTTTTAAGAATCTTTTTGGTTTATGTCTTGTACTCTGAGTAACTACTTTGAAGATAACGATATATACATTGTATTAATTGTTATTCTCTTATTATTTTGTTATGAAACTTTTATTTTTCATAAAATAAAAAAATTAGAACCCCCCCCATAAGGATCCAATTAAAAAATGGGGAACTGAAATGAATACACACTTCTCAGAAGAAATACAAATGGCCAATAAATACATGAAAATATGTTCAACATTGCTGGCCATTAGAGAAATGCAAATTAAAACGATGCTGATTCCACTTTACTCCAGAAAGAATAGCTATCATCAAGAAATCAAATAATAACAAATGCTAGTAAGGCTGGTGGGGGAAAAAGGAACTCCTCTACATTGTTGGTGGGAATGTAAACTAGTACAATCACTATGGAAATAAGTATGGAGATTCCTCAAAAAACTAAAACTAGAATTTCCATTTGACACAGCTATTCCTCTTCTAGGTATCTTCCCAAAAGAGTTAAAGACATCATATTACAGTGATACATGCATGCCCATTTTTATGGCAACATAATTTATAATAGCTAAATCTTGGAAACAGTCTGTATGTCCATCAGCTGATGAATGGGTAAAGAAAATGTGGTATTTATACACAATGGAGTACTACTCTACCATAAAGAAGGATAAACTTGAGGCATCCATAGGCATATGGATGCACCTTGAGAACATAACATTAAGTGAAATAAATCAAACATACAGGCTTAAATATCACATAGCTTCTCTTACATGAAAAACCCAAAATATAAATAATGAGCAAAATAAAAGATAATAGCATGAAGGGAGATCTTTATCAAATGAGAAGTGGAATAGAGATGGAGGGGGAAAAAAAAGGGAAGCGTATTAAAAGAAAAGAAATGAAAGAAAAAGATGGAAATAGCACTTTTGCAGATGGGAAGGGACCAAGAGGTGGAAGGAGCAGGAAGGGTGGGGAAACTTAGGGGACAAAAAAAGCATTAAGATGTGTTAGATACATGTTCCAACTCCCTCCATCAATGTAATCACTATGCAATGCAAATATGTACTAACAGAAATAAAAATTAAAAAATGAAACCCAGCAAATTGCTAATAGAATATTTTTTAAAAATCAATAAACTTTTCATTAGAAAAAACAAAAATTATGTTCATTGACAACTAAAAAATATGAATTGTTTATACAAGTGTTCCTCCAAGCATGACCTGCAGGCAGCTGGATCTAGTTACAAAGAGCAATCTAGGAAAAGATATGAAAATGAAGTAGAATGTAAATCAATTTTGTCACGAAACATACTACTTGGTGCCTACATAGCAAAGTTTTCTCAGTGAAGGATACAGCATACTGTTTTACATTCTTATTCAATTTTTTTATCTCATCACAGACCTGTCATTGAATAGCAATAGTTTTTTCTTTCTGGGTTTTTTTTTTTTTTGGTAAGGGAATCGAACTCAGGACCTTGCGCTTATCAGGCAGGCGCTGTGCCACTGAGCTATATCCCTGGTGTGAATAGTAATAGTTTTTACCACTGGACTAACTGCTTCTAAGACTGTACCTTTGTAACAAATAAAATGACAAAAACTTAAAACCCTATTCTCTACTTCTTATATTATGTACTACTCAAATCATATATGAACATACCTGAAAGAAGTGATTTACTACAATACAATCTTACAAACTCTGTGGAATAGACTGCCATTACTAGTGACTGATAAAAGTACACTTTTATCAATTTAAGATATTAATTGGAAAAACATAATCACTGTCAACATCCTAATAAATGAAGTAGCAAATTGACCAGACACCTGCAATCTTAAATTTCTTTTTATGTCCCCATGCCAAACCTGTAATCTTCAAATCCTTACCATGGAATCCATCCCTTCAATCTTTCAATTTCTCTTTTAGGCCATAAGTAATAGTAGTAGTGCCCCAACATTAAAACCAGGCCAGAGGAATAAGTTCAAACCTAGCCTCATAAAGACTAAATAGTCTCATGACTACAAATATGGAAATGTCTTTCATTAATTTTAACAAATAAACAACTAGATATCTATATATACAGTGATTTTCTTAACCAGGAAGTCACTATCACTTCAACTTACTAGGTAGGACTACTTTTGTTTTATCCTAGGCAGAATAAAGAATTGGTAGGTAAAGTAGCTTTCCAGAAAAGAAGCATGGATTCTGCCTACATTGTTATTTTTAAAGAAAATGTTCTTGTTCTTAAGATATATACTGAAGTATTTGGGGAACAAAAGGTCATGGTATCTGTAACGTACCAAACAGTTCAGCAAAAAGTAGGTGTGTATGGAATATGGTTACGCAAATAGGGTAAAATGTTAGTAATTTGTGAATCTAGATGAGAGGTACCCAGGAGTTCACTGTACTATATAATTTTTCTGTAAATGTGACTGTTTTCCTACTTTAAAAAAAAGGTTACTCTTACCACAAGAAAAAAAATCAAATATGATTATTCTTTGGTGAACTCTCTGATCACCTTATTCATCTTTGCATGGTGTAATTTTAAAATTCGTATTCTCTTTAAAGCATTATACCACAGTGATACATGCACACCTACGTTTATAGCAGCACAGTTTGTAATAGCCAAATCTTGGAAACAATCCAAGTGCCCATCGACTGGTGAATGAATAAAGAAGATGTGGTTTTTTTATACAATGGAGTACTACTCTGCCATAAAGAAGGATATGCTCGAGACATTTCTAGGAAATGGATGCACCTTGAGTCCATACTCTTAAGTGAAATGAATCGGACACACACATGTAAATACCGTATTATTTCTCTGGTACAAGAAACCAAAAGTGTAAATAAGGACCAAAATGTATAATAAGTATTGTGAAATAGGAGGAAAATGTTCAAATGGGGAGGGGAACAAAGGAAAGGAGAGGGGGAAAGGCAAGAAGGGAAAAGTGAAAAAAATGAGAAAAGAAGGAAAACATGGAAACAAAGCTTTGTAAAAAGGGAGGGGAGGAGGGGTTGAAGGGAGGGGAGGGGAACGGGGGAATAAAAAACCAAGTTATATCACATACAGGTATAAATTCTCTATGATGAATGTGATCATTATGTATATCTAAAGTGTATCAATAAAATCTAATTAAAAAAATAATATTTGTATTCTCAAAAGATCTACCTAAATCTTAAAATAAATTTCAGTTTAACAAACAGCATTTTCAGAAATCAGAATTCAGTATGGCTAACGGTACTATCTATTGCTCTGACCCAAACTGCAACTGGTTAACCATCAGAAGATTCTCTCGACAAGCATAAGAATATTTTTATCAAACCTAATCCTTTCCTTGTTACATGAACCCTTTCTAAACTACTCTTGATAAGTGTCATCAGTCAAACCACAATCTCAATGTATACCACTCACAGACATGTACCTCAGTAAGCTGGTAACAGCCTTGATGAGTGGTCATCCCAGGGACAGGAAAAAACCACCAGTGTGGAGTTTAGGATTAGTGTTTGCCTACAACTCCCTCAGTCCCTCTGAGGTGACACTTATGCCAGAAACTTAAGTGCTTATAAATGTTTTCTGTGTTCCTTCCAATACTCAATGTTCTTCTTCCCACTGTATGAGCTAAATTATGAGAAATAAATCAGTAAATATTATTACATTTACCTTCAAATTACCAATATCCATAGGTAGTGAGATTACAAGTAATTTTTGTTTCTTTTCCCTTAATTTTCAATTAAGGTACATATAATTTTAAAGGATTTTATTAAATTTGTGGGTTTTTGTTGTTGTTTTTTTTTTAATGTGGGTACCGGGAGTCGACCTCAGGACCTCGCGCTTGCCAGCAAGCGCTTGTGCCGCTGAGCGATATCACCAGCCCTTTTTTTCCTTTATGTGGGTTCCAGGAGTTGAACTCAGGACCTCGCGCTTGCCGGGCAGGCGCTTATGCCGCTGAGCTACCTCACCGGCCCTTAAATTTGTTTTAAAGTTAATAAAAGAGACAAATTATAGAATCTACAACTCAACTTTGTTTCTTAACTAGCCATACAATGAGGCCAAAAAGAACTTCCACTAAACTCAGTGAATGTTGATATGGTCATATATTACAATGAAAGTTACACAAAGATTTGTGATACCCTTTTACATGTTCTTAAAGAAATTATGTATGTATTATATTTGACCAAAGTAAAATGATCCCGAAATAAATATTAATATTCTTATACATTTTCATAATGAATTTTCCTTGTAAAAGAAACCATTAGAATTAAAATAAAAATAAATAAACTAATTTGGCATACAAATACTTTCATAAATATTCAAGAAACATGTCTAATATAAAGGTTAAGGTTAAAACACCAAAGGAAAAAAAAGAGTGATTCAACTGCCTTACCTCTTTGTTTTTCATATCCAACTGACTCCTAAGGGTCTTAAGTTCCCGATCACGGATGTCCAGGCAAGTTTCCAGAGCATGTGTCTGCCCTTCCCATTCAGACTTTTTATGAGCCACCATTATGTCAATCTGTTTCATGAGCTCTTGTAGTTCTGCTTCACAAGATGTCAAAAATCCCCTATAAATAAGAATATACCATTAAAAATATAGAACATACGTCCAAGAACTTTTCCATCTTTCACATAAAAAAAAATACTGCAGATTAAACCTACCTGAAGCAGAACAATGTCAATTAATAAATTACTAGAAGCAAAGAACAGGATTTCTGAGCTTTTGCTTTTAACCTGTTCACAACAGGGCTGTAATTTGTATGTCTTGCTGCCAAGCAGCTTGAACCACTGGTGGTAGATGTATGACTGTCCCATCGGGCAGCTTTTTATTAATTTTATTAATAAAAAGACGAATAAAAGTGATTAAATCCATTTGTACCACCAGTGGTACAAGCCACCTGACAGAACAATCATGCAAGTACCACCACAGGTTCAAGCCAGTGGGAACGTGTCAATGCTCATATTAAAATTATTTATTCCATAGAATATTTTATCTTCATCTGATGAGCAACCTAATGCCTAAGTCTTTGAATCAAACATAAGACTGATGTTTTAGATCTGGCTTATAGAGTGAGACCTCCACAACTAGCTCTTTTGCAATATTTCAGGGAAGCTTTCAGGAAGCATCTAGGGAAGCCTATGTCACATTCTCACCTAGCCAAAATAGAAAGCCTTAGGAGCAAGCAGGAAAGTGATGGTACGGTTTCAAAAGTTGTTTCCAGAAATACATCTTTGAGCCATATTTATTTCAACTATTTCTTTCTACCTTGTTATTTGAAACTTACAGTGACCTCCTTATTACTATAAACTTCTTGATGTCCTTCCAAGTTTCAGGAGATGCCAGATATTGCAGAGGAGAAACAGAGGTGGGCACAGATGTATTAGACTCAAAGACATTTATAGGAATGGCCATGGAGGGTTTTAACCATTAACGATTAAACACTTCTTTACAAAAGCATGTATTTTTAGAGTCACAGAACCTCTTGTATTTTTGTTTTTAAAGAGTAGAAAACTCAAGCAAGAGTCTAGCTTCACAATGGTATGATAAGACAAATATCTGAAAGAGACATGCCGTCCACAAATGTGGCACAGGTCAACCTCACTTTTGTGCAATACTTTTGCTTCTGTACCCAAAGCACAGTATGATTAAAAGCATAACTCAGATATACTTTTAAACTGCAGTGAGAAGCACAAGATCAAAAGCAAACTTACCCACCATGCCCTTGATTTTGTATTCCTTCCAACAATGCCTCCATCACTAAGTCCCCTTTGCTGTGGCAACTGGGAAAGCAGAGAGAGAGGGAGAAGAAAAATCACTGTGTAAGTTCTAACCTTCCAACTTCAACATAAGAATGTGAATGAAAACATAAGAATCACAATGAGAAAATGCAGCAGACTGCAAAAGCAAAGAATAGCACAAGAAATTGAGAACCAAATATATTTTACACTAAATGAAGATTATCCTAATTGCTGTTGATACTATCCCTGAACAACTCATTGTCTATGCCTAATTCTTAATATAAAGATGGCAGTAATGCCTTTCTACCAGAGGAACACTGACCAAAAGAAAAACCTACAAATAAGAGGAAGAAATTGAAGTTGCACACACCAGAGAAAAATGTAGCTTTCCTTCTTTTAAAAACAAGAGATGTTCTTAAAAAAAGGAAAATACACCGAGGTTAAACTCCCTGGTCCATGATTGGCATCTTACCCTGGGGAGGAGAGGCCCACAGCATTTCCTGCAACAGCCTTCCTCCTCTGAAAGCCCACCAAGGGGCCTCCCTCTTCTGTACTGGATAGCTCCTCCTCCTTCACAGATTTTTTCCATAAGAGTTACAAATTAAACAGGAGTTGAAAAAAAGTTTTTGCACATACTTTTTCCTTACTAAATTTCTTATCCCTCAAAGGCAAAAAACCAATTTTATTCATTTCTGCAGCTCCAGAGCCTAGTGTAGCATTTCAACATGGCATATGTTGGATGCTTTTGGCTGAACTCATTTTAACTTCCCTCCTTTTACTCACCCTCACACAAACTGGTCATGACTGGAGGACTATAAAAAAGAGTCTAGCAGAAAAAGAGGTGCAGAGACAGAGCAGGCTGCTCACTGGTCACACTATGAGAAAGGATGGTGACAGTAAGAAAGGAAAGGAGATTCTTAAATTCAGAAGTGCCAATGTGTAGCATGGCAACAGTTTTTTCTGCTTTCACCACAAATCTTCAAAATGTTCAATGCCAAACCACTTTTCACTCTTAAGAAACTGCTCTCTCTTCTTTAGCTTTCAAATTACAACATTTAGGCAGTGACCAAAGACTGGTGTGAGGGTTCTACCCTTCTGTCCTTCTGCCACATGTAAAAATTATATTGCTCCAAGAGTACATCCTTTTATTCAACAAATAATTCAGTGTTTTACTAGCACTGCATAAACAATGAAAGACATGGCCATTTTCAAGGAATTAATAGTTCAGTATGGAACAGAAAAAATTAACCCAAAATGCTCCCCCAATGTGATAAATGTGCACAGAGCACTGGGGAGACACAGAGAGAGATGAGAACACTAGAAAATAAAACCAGTGCACTTTGTTTGTATCATTTCCAAAAGTAATGGCAAGGAGTATTAAACTATTTATGCACAAGTATGACAGGGAGGATTTTTCTTCTGGTTGGTTTATCCTACATATTTCACCAATATCACACAAAATATAAACCTAAAGAAAAAGAGTCCCATGTTTCATTCCACTTTCTTACAAACTACAGTAAGAGTCACATTACAATCCAACCCAGATTCCCTCTTTTGGTTCATTTTAGGAGAGCAGTACAGAGCTCACAAAGTACTAGATGGAGACCCAGGATACAGTTATACTCTGCAACTAACTAGTTTTGTGAATTTGGGCTTCAATTTTTGTATCTGTAAAATGAAAGGCATGAAAAATAATCTCCAAGGTTTCTTCCAATTGTTTTATGGACTCTAAAATGTCTCGTGCAAGTAGCATGATCTTGATAACCATACATAGAAGTTTAATATTAGGAAAATGCCATTCTTAAAATATAGTGCTACTATAGCTATTCAAAATCATTGCTACTAAAACTATTCTTCTTTAGACTATGTTAAACAATAATATATTAAGTGATATATAATATAGTAATACATTTTCTGGGTGACACTATTATTTAATAATTAACAGTATTTCTAATATATGGTAAAAATCATTGAATTCTGTACTCTTCTAACCTGCCCTGTATATTCTGTCAATTTCAATCTTCACAACACTCATAAAAAACAGGTACTATGAGGAAACTGAGACTTGGAGGGTTAAATAATTTGAATATGGTAATCTATAAACTAATATTCTAGGATTCAAATTTAGGCAGCATACCTCTCAGGTCCCAACAAATGTGCAATCTTTACACATCTTACAAAATTCCAGGTCTTTAAATACATCAGCATTATCTTCTTTTGGTTTAATAGGGGTTTTTTGTTGTTGTTTTTTGTTTTTTTGATAAGAAAAAAAATTAAGCTGAAGCATGGCATCACTGTATAACCACCAGGTGGCGACAGCATAACAATAAAACAATCCATGTGAGGCAAATGGCCTCTTCAGAAATTAAAATAAAGGTCTAAGACCAAGACAAAGATATCCTTGTTTAAAGAAAAGGAGCAGGGGTACCAGCAACATCCTCTGTAGAAAATACACTTGTTAATGTGAAATGTGTTTCTTTAACAATACCTTCACCACCCACTTGAGCAGCCACCGAACACCATCTGTTCTCATGCCTTAAGGTCAGATAATAGCAAAGAATTGTGTTTTCTGCAGACCTTGGTTGTCCAAGTTTTTCATAATACATCACTGATGTATTATGTATCAACCAAACTGACCCTCATTCAACTCTATACACAACCTCACTCTTTTTTCTTTGCAAGTTTATGTGATACATAGTCTGTGAGATGTGATACCTAATTATGTAAAGTTAGATATCCTTTGTTTAGAATATTAAATAAAATTTAACCAAAAACTTTTTGATAGTCTGCTTCTCCTTGCTACTAACGTGAAAAGCTAATGTGGTTAAAAAGAAGCTGTGTAACTCTACAATTGCTGCAGTCTTACTCATGTCTGCAGTTTGACCAAGACACCAACAAGCAGAACTTACTCAATTAACTTGCCTTTCAAATGAAGACTGTCTCAAATCAGTAAAATCTAGAGTTGAATTGTTAAAGGAAATACAAGGTTTTTAAATCAAGTCTAGGAAGGCAGAAAAAACACTTAAATCTTAGGGGAACAAGATACAAATAGGATGTCTGATAATAAGCACATCTTTGGTATTCATTCACATATTGCATTTTAAGAACTGGAAAGTGATTTAGGCCTTTAATTTGATCTCTTCATTTTACAGATCAGGAAAAACACTGCTATGGTTTACGTCTAGATGTCTTCCCAATGCCTTATGTGCTCACAGGGGGACTTTTGGGAGGTAACTGGATCACGGGGGTCTGATAATCATCAGTCCACTGATGTGCTTATAGCCGAATGTGATGCTGGAAGGCGGAACGTGGTCAAAGGAGGTGGGTCACTGGTGTGGCCCAGAAGGACATACCTCCCTCCCCCACTCCTCCCTCACTCTCTCTCTTCTCTGACATCACTCCAGGAGCAGCTTCTCCTCCACCATGCCCCTGGGCAGTGGTGCCTGCCTTGGAATCTTGTTATAAACTGTGAACCAAAATAAACCTTTCCTCCCTCACAGTGCAGGTGTTGGTATTGCCCCAGTGATAAGAAAGTAACTGAGACATACCCAATATCAAATTACAAAATGGCACACAGGAAGAAAATAAAACTTATGAATAAAATTACGAGTAAATAATAATAAAAGAGTAGAGATATGCCTAACCTTCAAGTCTACTTTAAAGGAGGATAACAAGCCAGGGGCGGTGATGCACACCCATAATCCCAGCACTGTGAGAGGCTGAGGCAGAGGAACATGAATTCAAGCCCAGCCTGAGCAACTTAGTGAGACACTGTTCAAAAAAAGAAAAAAAGAAAGAAAGAAAGACAAAAAATCCGAACTATTTTAAAACCCAGAGAGGTTTGTGGGGATAAGGGGAAAGGAGAGAAGCAGTAGTAAAATGATCAAGATGCAATATGTATTATATGCCAATTCCTCAAGACGAAACTAATTATTATGTATCACAAACATATACTAATACAATAGAACTGAGACGAATATTCCTTAGGGAGAGAAAAACATTAGAAGTCACATTTTTACTAAGAACTAAAGAGTTACTATTTATTTTCAAATAAATAAGATGCTGACTGTAAAAACTAAATAAAATAAAATCCAGAAAAAAATGAGAAAGACTGAGAGATATGAGTACATAAAAATAAACTTCTGCATGGAGAAAATGCCATAAGTTGAAAGAGAAATGACAATAGTATTTGAAAGTTTTACCACAAAGAGTTAATTACCCAAATAGACAAATAGTTCATAAAAATTTATATTAAAAAAACTATAGAAAAATGGGCAGAAGATATGAACAAGTTGTACACAGAAAAAAGTGCAATGACTTTACATATATAAAAAGATGCTCAACTTTCCTCATAACAAAAGAAACACAGATTAAAATTTCATGAAGTTGCTCTTTCTGTATCAGATTAACTAAAAATTAAAACTTTAACAATATACTGATGACAAGGCTATGGGGAAACAGGCCTTCATATACAATGTAGGCAGGAATAGATACAAACTGTATAACTACTATAAGGGAGACTTTGGTATCTATCCCTTGATCCAAAAATACTACTTCCAGGAATCTGTCCCAAAGATATACTCAAAACTACAAAATACACGCACAAAGATATTCATTTGTAATAGTATGAAATACAAATATTTATCAACAGGAATTAGTTGAATATTCATCCACCAATGGAATACCATGAAACTGTAGAAAAGGATAACAATCACTACATAAATTTAAAAAGTAGTACTGAAAAACTGGAAGTAAAATTAATCAACTATCAACTCGATATCAAATTAACAAACCATACAAATGATTTCATATGCCTTTAAAGTGGGAATATTTTACCATATACATCCCTAGTGGCATATATACTAACAGTAAAAAAGAACTGCAAAGAAATCCTAAGCACTGTGTAAGAATCATATTGTTAATAATAAAACTGGTATACCATTAACTGGAAAACATTATATACAATACAAGGAAAAAAGTAATTATATTAATGGTAGTCAATATACCCAAGATTTTCAGCAAAAGAGAAAAAGATACAAATATAAAATCAAATGTTTTTAAAGCTACAAAATTCAGTTTAAATTAAAATAGTGTGAACTCCACATATTTCTCTTTTTCAAAATAATGTACTTCCCAGCTCTACACTGTGAATCCTAGAATCAACACCCAACATAGTAACAAGAACACCTCTCCCACCCAGACTGTGATCTCTAAATACCACCTTCCACTCAATAAAACAAGGGTTTTCTGGAAGCCAGAGATGAATGAGGCAGGGACATGTTTCACTTGAAGGCAAGGAAATTATCAAAACTACTGGTTATATCAAATGGAATTGGAGCCAACTTAAAGGAGTTATTATTGGTTAAAAAGAGAACAATTTGAGTATCAATAAAAAGACTGCAATATGTTGAAATAGTTTAGCTGAGCACGGTGGCACATGCCTGTAATCCCAGCAATTGGGAAGCTGAGGCAGGAGGATTGCCACAAGTTCAAGGCCAGCCTAGGCTGCAAAGTGAGTTGAGACTGTCTCAAAAAAAAAAAATACTTTTAATATATTAAAGTCTATAAGTTCATGATAATAATTTTAAAAGGCAAAAACCTTTATGGTTACCTTGGAAGGCTGCTAGGCCACCAACTCATTACTATAGTCTGAAAATAGAAGAAAAGAATTAAGCATATTTCTCGCCTTTCCTGTACAAACTGTAATTTACGGTAGTCAAATGAAGGAAAGTTCTTCATAAAAGATTCATAAATACTGAAGGAATAACAAAACTAGGAAATCATCGTTTTGCAACCCCTACTGTAATAATGGATAGAGGCAAACCACGCATTTCCCCACTAACTGAAAGGCTCTTGGGCGACTTCACACAAGATGGATTGGGGTGACACCACCAGAGCCCACTGCACTGCTGAATCTCAGCACCATGAATGGAGACACTCAGACATTGTGTGTCTCCCAGATAATGAAGGCAACAGATAGTAATTTTCATAAAATGAAACCTACACCTACGAAATTTTCTTGCCCCCCAATCAAAAATCAAGTTTGAATCTAATCAGTTTCTAGATCAGTGGTTCAACAGAACTTTCTGCAATTACGGAAATATTTTATAGAATACTGCTCCAACAAAAGCCAGTAGACAAGCCATGATGACAGAGCACTTCAAATGTGGCTAATGCAACTAGGGAACCAAACTTTTAATTTTATTTCATTTTAATTAAGTAGCCAGAGCTGACTAAAGGCTGATAGTAGGGCTGAGAAAACATAAAGTGAATAGAGTTACATACTATGTGTTACAATCAACTAAATTTAGAATGGCAAGGAAAAAAGGAAGAGAGAAAACTACAGATGAAAAGATTTAAAATGTGTATCAACCAAATCAAACAACTCCAGGATTTGGGTCTAAACAAGCTATTGTAAAAACTCATGGAACTGAGGAAATTTGAACCTTGGCTGGATAGTGACATGATGGAATTTTTGTTAATTCATGTATGCATGGTAACATTGTGGTTTTATAAAACTGAAAACCTAGCTCTTGTATGAGGGCATTTAGCTACAATAGATTGGACTACTGATGGTTACCTTCTGCCACAACATAAATGAGACCATTAAGTGGAAAGTCGTCTACCTCTCCAATGCAGGAAATGACATCAGTAAAATTAACATTTTTTTTTTTTTTTTTTGAGACAGGATGTCCCTCTGCAGTTTAGGATGGCCTTAAAACTATGTAGCCTAGGTTGGCCTCAAATTCGTGGCAACCCTCCTGCCTCAGCCTGCAAACTACTGGGATTACAGGTGTGCGCTACCACGCCTGACACAGGTTTTACAACTTTTAAAATTCAATCCATATATATTATAAAGGACAGTGTGTTTGAATGCTTATAAATGTCAAACACATTTTAGTGTCACAGCCTTTTTTATTATATTCATCAACTAATTGTATAGTCAAAAGGCAAAGAGTTCAGGATAAAAAGTTAGATAGCACTGTATTCCAAATAGGAAAACACACTTATCACATTACTAAACTACAGCTATCAAGTGCAAATATAAATATCTGGAGGCAGTATGTTGTCAATGATCCTTGGTTTCCTCATATAAAACTACAGGGCGTGGCAGGGCTCATCAGTGATCCCAGTACCCAGGAGGCTGAGGCAAGAGGATCGTTGCTAGTTCGAAGCCAGTGAGATCTTGTGTCCTAAATAAACAAAATTAAAATAAAGCCTGGAGTGATGGTGGGCCTGTAATCCCAGTACTCTGGGGTATTTGAGCAGAAGGATCACAAGTTCCAGCCCAGGCTGGGCAATCATCAACAACTTATCAAGACCTGTTTTAAAAAAAAAAAAAAAAAAGGCCTGGGATGTAACTAAGTGCAAAGGATTCAAAACCAAAACAAACACCGAAATGCAGGTACAGTACGTTAGGAATTATATAAGTACGGGGCACCTAATTACGATACTGTTTTATTAAAGAATTTTTTTAAAAAATTGGTCTAAGGAATTGGGCATAAGGTTCTGGGAAAACTGCAAATAAGTGTACTGTCATGTAACTACAAAAGAAAGCCAGTCTCTGACATCAGACTCTACTCTCCTGGCTGTAAGGCACACGCGAAAAACCTTCTGAACCTTGACTGTGTCTTCAAGCTCCTTCATAATTAAGGTGTATTAAGCAACTGTCCTTTTAAAAACCTCCCCTCTATCATTTACTGTGGTATGCCTGGAGCCATCAGTAAATGCAACATTCCTGGATTTTAGTCCTTCGCGATTTTTGCCGTTTTTTTAAATGCTAACATTAACGTCCCGGTAACACCCGCCGTACGTGAGAAAGTCTCCACGAAGCTAGACGTCCAGCTCCACACAACAACTGGGCTGGGAGGTGGCGGCGCCACGACCCCTCCTCGCCTAAACAGCCAGGACCCGGGGCAGCTCCCCCGCACCCCCTGCGGGAGCCCCGCCAACCGCGGGGAGGGGCTGACCACCTGGCGGGCCGGGCCCGCCTTTGCTCGGGCGCGGGGTGCCGGCGCGGCCTCGGGGTGGGCCCGGCGGCCTGAGGGCTGTAGCGGGAAGCAGCCGAGAGCCATGCGGCCGGGATACTAGCGGCACCAGGGCGGCCACGGCCGTCTACGGACCACGACACGCCCGCGCCTCACCGGCCCTCTGTGCGCACAGACGGTTACAGGCCGCCGCACGCGCGCCCCCGAGCCTTCCCGCCGTTACCTTAGGCCAGGGCGCGCACGCGCATCGCCGCCAACTTTAGGTCCAGCCTCCGGCGTCCGCACGTCCGTCCCGCCCACTGCCTCCCCACTCTTATTTAATACAATGTCCTCTCCTGATCTCCCCTCCGCACAAGCGAGTGGGCTCATCCACATCCGGGGAATCTAAGAAACGTCAGCGGGCCACGTGACGCCGAGGTACGGTCCGGAGGTAGCGGGTCCATTGCACTGGATGAGGGTAAGGGTTTCTTTTGCCCCCACCTAGGTCTAGGAGAGGTGGAACCCATTCGCTCCCCAGCGTTGGGCTTCCTTTAGTCCTGGCGGCCGAGGCCGTCAGTTCACTCTTGAAATCAGTTTCCTTACTGCACGCAATGCCGTACGGAAAGGAACATGCGTAGAGAGACTAGGCTCCCCCCTCTGCGCTACATTTGGTATGTCCGGCCAGGGGGGCCGGAAACGGTGGTTGTGGGCGGTCTCACTCGCTAGTTCTGACGGTGGTACCCTGCGAGGGTCATTTCTAGAGACTGGAGAGGCTTTCTTTCTCCGATCGTAGAAATACACGCTTACAAAGCTGTAAAATATAGAGACCGGTAAAACGCGCCACTGTCTCGGGAACGCACGCATCGCATGTCTGGAAAGACATGTCTGGACGGTGTGACAAGCTCCCCAGTTAGTACTGTGCACTTTGCCCAGGATCTGTGGGACGTGCGAAGTGGATTGTAGCATCGCATGCTCAGCCTGGGATTTAAAGGGACGCCTCATGAAGAAAGCGATCTGGGTGCTAATGTGAGTTAGCCATAAAAATAGGGAGAGAAAAGAATATTGCACGCTTTGAGACTATTCCTTGTAAAGATGTTCGGGAAAGTGGGACTGCTGTCTTGGGAAAGTAAATGTAACCAGGGCTTTGCCTGTCTTAATGCTTCCAGCCCCTTAAAGGCAAAGCACCTTAGCGCTTGACCCCGAAGAGCTGACACCTGCGTTGTATTTGGAAAACGATTTTAGCGATGAGGAAAAAAGGCATTTAAGTGCAGAGGCAGCAGGAGGTGTTTGGAAGACAGGTGGAAAAAGAGCACACAAGATTGAAAAGGTATGTTAGGGAATCATTGCGAAATTTACACCCAACAGTTGGAGACAATAATACTCCCTCGCAAAGCTGACCTAATTTGTGTAATGGATTCAGTTAGGACAGACAGCCTACTAAAGCTGGAGCCATTTGAGAAAACGTTATTAAAAGGTGAGGTCTTTGTGGGCCTGAAAAGATAAGCGGAGCGAAGTGTGAAGGGTATCCCAGGGGGCAAAGCTGCAAGGACAAAGGATCGGCACAGGATAAAGGAGACCTTTTACAAGAGAAACTCCAGAAGTATAACAAACAGGTTAAAGACTACTGGCGTGTGATTTCCTACAGACCGGCTCCTTCAACATGTTTTGAGTAGTAGTACTAAATGAATTCTGAACAAAATATTAAGACCTCTCCTGGTTCACTGGTGGCAGAAGTAGCTGGGCAGCTTTTACTCCATTTCTGCTTGAATCTTTATCCTAAGGATAAAAACCCTCCCCCTCCAACGTGGATATAGTTATTACCTAGCTGTTAGGGCTGCCTACCTTGCAACTACACTGTAGGATTCAAGCACAGACCTGTATGACATTTGGATTTCACCTTTACAGATCATTTCTTGTAGGGATCTTTGTAGTCTCAGAAACTAGAAGTGATGTGAGTGCCGTTGGTGCCAATAGCTTCCAGGCCTTTAGAATTCCCATTTTAGGTTTAGTGTGATGCCTAGGATGAGGAGGTAGGACCCAAGTTTAGAAACAAGAAACCCAGAAGTACTCTCTAAGCTGAGTAAACTGTTGAGGAGAAAGATGAAGAATCAGCCATGGTCAAGGGCCTAAGTAAGCATTGTGACCCATGGGACCAGTCATTGCAGAGAATACAACATTAAGAGTCAGGAAAGAAAGCCCAAAGGAAAGCAGAAACTGGAGCAACTTGGGATTCTGCCTCTGTTGTTCACCTGGAGATACTCCTTTCAGAGTTCAGCCTAGATGCTTTTTAAGGAAGGAAGCATTTTCCTTAGGCTGATCTGCCCATATTGTTCTTGTCTTGAGGATTTGTGTCAACCTGTGGTTGGTCACTTTGCATAGCCTAGTTATCCTAGTATATTAATTTAGATCCTTTGCCTAAATATGCTGAGATTTGAGCCAAGACGAATGGAGACTTGTGTAAAAACAGTATGAGAAGATCTAGAGTAGCTGGAGAGAATATTTAGCAGGCAGTTCTGAATCAGGGACTCATCAAAGGCATTGTGAACAGGGAAAGGTGAATGTGCAAGTTAAGAAAAAGTACATTTAGATGCAATATATCTGAGGGCTTTGTTTAAAAATGTGTTGCCCTTTTGTCACACTCTGGGATACTGGTCTGTCAAATGGACTGTCTGTTCATTATATGCTCTAAAGCATCTGTCAGCTGAGGCAGGGAAGAACTGTGGTCTAGTTATCACCTGACCCATACAGATAAGCCTTTCCCAGGGTGATATACCAAAAAGCAGCCCAAGCTTAAAAAGTGAGGGATCCTAGTCCTGGATAGCGTTAGTCTTCGTGTTGAAGAAATAACTTCTTTGGTTTGCAGATCTGACAAGGTCACAGCTGCAGAAAAATGGACAGTGAGGTACAGAGAGATGGAAGGATCTTGGACTTGATTGACGATGCTTGGCGAGAAGACAAGCTGCCTTATGAGGATGTTGCAATACCACTGGTAAGTTATAAATTGAGTGGAGGATGATGGGTTAAAATGTCAGCTGGAAAAACCTAGCAGAAGTGGGTTATCAATGGAAAATAATCTAGTGTGTCAAAGAAATCAGGTGGGAAGCTGAAGCAGAAGGATTGCAAGTTTGAGCCCAGCCTGGGCAACCAAGTGACTTAGCAAGACTCTGTCTCAAAAAATAAGAGCTTGTGGTGTAGCTGAGTGCAAGGGCCCTGGATTAAGTCCCAAGTATTACAAAAATTAATAAGAAATCAAAAGCTGTGACAAATGCTAGCAGCCTCTGGAGCGCATCTGGCCTCCCTGTTTATTTGGAGAGAAACATGGTTCAGTTAGGGGTGGTACCTGAGCTATATTCTGTCCACCACACCAAAGCTAGATGTAGACCAAATGATAAAGAGTCTAGTGCGTGAGAGGGAGAAACAGTAAGCAGCAACGTATGTTTCTTGCTTCCCTTCTTGTGGCTCGTCAGTCTGTTGAGTTTTTTGGGGTTTGGTTTTGTTTTGTTTTGTTTGTGACAGGGTCTCACTTGACATTTTTCGACACTCACATGCTTGGAACACACACCTATGCTAGGTACACAGGAAAATATTCAGAGAATACCTGACTTTTCTTCTTTAGCATTTAGGCCAACAGGCTCCTGGAACATTCTTTTCTTTCCTGATCTCTGGACAACTTCCCTGAAAGGTTCTTGTTAAGTTGTTGTAATAAGTGATCCAAAATCTTTGCTTATATAAATGCTTATTAAAAATCTTATTTACGTCATAGAGATCTAACATAGAACAGGAAGAACAGGGCCTGGGGACTTTTAAGTGTGCCAGCTACAGGAGCAGTTAATAAAATATGATTTACAGGCATATTGTCTGCTGCTGCTAATTAACAGAGAAAATATTCAGCTCACCTACATTTAAGAACAAAAGGGAGTAATATGTTCCATGAATTCTATACATATCAAATAACAAGTCACAGCTTAGTTCAAGTTTAGGAAAATAGTCAAAAGAGTGAACATAATAAGAATTATAGCTGCCATTTATTGAGTATCAGTTTTATGCTCTAGATTAATGTCGAAGACTTACATTATTGCTAATCCTTAAAACAACCCTGCAAGGGAAGTGGTGTTATCTACATTTTGCAGGAAAACAGGTCAGAGTAGGAGATTAGCCAGAAGTCTGGGAACTGATAAATTGAATTTCGTACCTAGCTCTGTGAAGCTCCAGATCTGTCTTACAAGCTTTTGCGTACTCATTCATTTCTGTGAAGGCTACTATGTGCCATAAGAGTATGGGTGTCTAAAGAGGCATTATGTAGAAATAAATGATAGTTACACGGGTTCTCGTGGGGTGTGAATAACTGTAGAGGCTGTTGAGTGGTCAGTTGCCTGGCAGGCAGCAGAGAGGCTTCAGAGAGGATGCAGTGTTTAAGCCAGATTATAAGGAAGGGCCAGAAGTTCAGGTGGGGTAGCTGAGGGTACATCAGCAGAAGAAACGTGTACAGGCCTAGATTTTACAAGGGCTGTGGGAGATGGCGAGACATTCAGGGTGGATGGAGAGCACCTTTGTCATACAAGTTTACAGAAAAATTGGGCACACACTTGGATATTTGTTGCCACACTTAGACCTCTTCTGAAGATCTAGAATTGGCCTTCAGAAAGTCAGTTTAGCAGCATTGTTAGAGATGGCCTGAAGCGGAGAAAGGGGTGAGTGGGACCAATTAGGAAGTTACTGCAGTGATGTAGGTAAGGGAACAGGGCCAGAACAAAATCAAGAAAATGGTAGAAACTTACTGAATTCTGCAAATGTTTATAGTGAGATTGGGGACCATTTATGTGATAAGGAATGAGGGAGAGGGAAATTTCCCTAGTGACTTCCAGGTAGTAGCCTGGCTATGTGGCTAATACATACCTTTTCCTTTGTCTTGTGATTCTCATATTTCAGTTAGCTTCTGCTGTGTGACAAATTGCCCCAAAACTTAGTGGCTTAAAACAACTATCTCATTTTGCAACTCAGCTGAGAAGGTCTTCTGGTCTACACCGGCTCTGCTAATTAACGGAAGGCTTGCTTATGTTGCGAAGTCAGCCGGTGGCCTTCCTGGAGGTTACATAATCTAGGATGGTCTCATGCATGTGGCAGTTAGCAGAATGTCCCTGGGTGATGGGTGACTAGTCCTTGGTCTCTCGTGGTCCAGCAAATCAGCCCAGATTTCTCAATCTTGGGATTCAAGAACAGCATCAGAAGGAAAAGCAGACTCTCAAAGAGTGTAGGCCAAGAACTGGCCCACTGGCACCACCCTTGCATTCTGTTTTTGATAGGAGTGGCTGCAAAGAGCTCCAGCCCTTTTTGCAGTATATTGTTTTGTGTTTGGTTTGGTTTGGTTTTGGTACCAAGGATCGAACTCACGACCTTGTGCTTGCCAAATTTCAGCAAACTAACAAACAGCTTAATATCATATTGGGACAGAATATGCTCACCCAGCCCCCCACGTAGTTAGACTCAGCCTTGACTGATCACGCAGCTGCGACTCAGAGACGGTCTGACCTGGCTCTGTCTGACTGCACCCAGCTGTGCCACCTGCACTCCCGAACCCATAACATATCCTGCTGTGCTAGCTGTTTCAAGGACTTTCTGCCCGAGGTAGACTAGCCCAGTCAAGGACGTGCTTGCTTTTACCTACCTCATTGGCCCCAACTCCCTCCCTGGACTTTACCGCCTTATGATAAACAATCCTCTCTGACTAAACCTACCCAGAACAAATTCACCTGAAAACGTGTGACTCAGCCTGTGTAACCAATTATAAAATAACCAGCTATCAGCTAGGTACTTCCTGCTTACAAAGTGTATGTAAGTTTCTGCTTTACTCTGAGTCAGGGCTGGTGATCCGGACTTGGTTCTCACCAGCCCGCTAGAGTAATAAAAGTTGCCTTCCTACTCCTTGGTGCAGAGTGTCTTCCTTTTGGTCTGTACAGGGCTCTGCAACATTGTCACAGACGCTTGTGTTTTTGATACTTTTGTTTTTGCTTTCTAGGTCCTTATTACAATGTTATGTGTTGGTATTCATTGCAAGAAGCAAGTCACCTATGAAAGACACATTATTTTAGAAAACATATCACAAATGGACAAAATTAAGCAGAGTTGCCTGCTTCTGAATAAATAATTCATTAACTGAGGGCCTGTTTATTCTTTATTGCCAATAAGTAATTATTAGGGCCATACTTTCTTTTTAAGAAAATATATTACTGCTTTATAGTAAATGGTAGCTATTTCCAAACTGTGCAAGTATGTTTGAATCTGAGTCTTACATTTGTAGAACTAGATGTATATAATTCAAATACACTTGTACATACTGTAATAAATATTATTTAATATATATATTGAACATAAGGAAGACAACAGATACTTAAAAATTGGAATTTGTTGGGAAATCGTTAAGTCTGAATATTAAGTAACAGTTTGCTAACCCAAAAAATGTAAGTTCGTATAATTGAAAAGAAATATACTGGTATCCATTAACTCTGGCACAAAGCAGTTTCACTAGTAATAAATTTAAGACAGATCCCAGTATCTACCCTGAGTGTGGCCCATGCCTTCCCATTTTAAGAAAATGACTGGTAAGGGTGTGAATTGGTATTTGCCGTGTGTTGTGTTGCTCTCTTTCACCACTAGGGGGAGATCTCATCTACTATGTCACATTTTCTATGTCCCTCACCACCTCTACCTTCATATAACATAGGCATGTTGGGTACAGCATAATTTTTGATATAGTTCCTTGTCAGCAAATCCAGTATTCTTTGACAGCCACCCCCCCAAAAAAGATTTAGTATTGGTAACTTATTAAAATATCAAATACTTCTGGAGCATTAGATACCCCCAGACAGTGCTAAGCACCTCATCTAAATTACCACATTTAATCCTCTCAGAAGTCCTAGGAGGAGATGGCTACTTTTTTCTCCCACTTGCCCAAAAGGAAACAAAGGTCCCAAGGATTTGAATACATTGCCTAATTAACCTGGCAAGTGGTAGAGTCATGAGCTTGTGGCCTAGTTGGCTCCCAGATGCCACTGCCCTTAGCCCCTCTGCCACGCTGTCTCCTGCACAAACTCCAGAATCATAGTGCCCATTTACCTATGGGCCAGGCCACTTCTGAGCGATCCTTGTGATATTTTCCTCACATCTGTGTATTTTGGATCTGTCTTTTTGAATAAACATATTAAATACGCTGCCTGTTCCCAGGAACTCACAGATTTTAATCCTACGTTCTCTTGAGTTTTAAGGAAACTATTGCAGATCCTTGCTCTGAATGACCATTGTACCTTTTCAGAATGAACTTCCGGAACCTGAGCAAGACAACGGTGGCACCACAGAATCTGTGAAAGAACAGGAAATGAAGTGGACGGACTTGGCCTTACAGTACCTCCATGAGAATGTCCCCCACATCGGAAACTGACTTCTGGCTTCTTTCTCATGGAAAGATCTTTCAAAAATATATTGATATAAAATGTTTTCTTTCAGTCTCCTAATTCAAATCTCTCAGTAATAAAATCAGCACTCAAAAATGTACACCCACCTGGTTTGTAGCAGCAAAGTGAAAATACTCAGAAACCCAGATTTCTCAGGAATGCAGAATATTTGGTTCTTTAAACCTAAAATTTTTTATTCACTTTCTCACATTTCGTTAAATATTTACCTTTAACTCTTTTGCTTTACTGTCAAAATTTAACACTTCCCATCTACTTACATATATCATGTGACACAGATAGTTGAGAGTATGAGAGGGAAGGGCAAAGGGGAAGCCAGGCACTCGGAGAATTACTCACTTCTCACATCCCCCACTTTGAGAAGTCTCTTAAGTGGATGTGGCCTGTAGATGTATATGCCTATATTGATATCTAAGATTTGCTAAGATATTTTCAAACTTTGCTTAAATTTTTGGATTAAAAAGTTATCTAATAGTTAACCTCTGCTTTCCACACAGCTGCTTTTGGTGCCACAGGACAGAGTCTTTGGCTAGTTGGACCACTGGTTTTATCCAGTAATGGCAGTTCTTATTTCCTCAAAGCCCTTGGAGATATAACCAAAACACTGAAACATTTGTCACTAATGAAACATTTGTGTAAGAATTTGTAATCAGGGCCGGTGAGATGGCTCAGCGGCGTAAGCGCCTGCCTTGCAAGCGCGAGGGCCCGAGTTCGACTCCCGGATCCCACATACGAAAAAGGGGCCGGTGATATCGCTCAGCGGCCTGGGCGCCTGCTGGCACGCGAGGTCCTGAGGTCGAACCCCTGGTACCCACAAAAAAAAAAAAAAAAAAAAAAAAAAAAAAAAGAATTTGTAATTTGCAGAACACACTCATGTATTTATCTCCTGGGATATTTCTTTTCTTGTTTTCTTTTACTGGGTCTTCTGTGTTGCTAGGTTTTAGGAAGAAGTACATCACAAAACAGGTAAATCGATTTTAGGGTTTCGACTGGAAATACAGCTGTAGCAGCCCCTGTCTCCTCCCTCTTGTCAGTGGTCCTGCCAAGAAGTCATTCATCTGCAGATAAAAACCCCAAGGTACCAGTCCCTCAAATGAAGAGATAGCTTAGGAGAAAAGTTCAGGAAAAAATTTATGCCAAAAGAACACTAAGCTTTTCCAAAAATTAAAGCACCGCTGGGTATTCTGTCACACACCTGTAATGCCAGCACTTGAAAGCCTGCGGCAAGAGAATCACCATAAGTTCAAGGCAAGCCTGAGCTACAAAGTGAGACCCTGTCTCAAAAAAAAAAAAAAAATTACCTACAGAGCCACAGTCCTCTCATTCTCATTCTCATCAAATATCTTCTATATTTGTAATATGTAATATCTAACACACTAGCATGTAGGAACTTGGCAAGCGTTTATATTAATCCACTCCAGCCCTTCCCTGGAATAGTAGTAGAAGAGTTAAATATGAAAGTTGTCCTGATTTCATCTGAATCCAAATATGCCCATGAAACCGCTTTTGGTTTTTCCGCTTGGCTTATGACCTCGTCTAAGAACTGTCCTCCCAGCCAGGAATGGCCTCATGGGCCAAGGTGTGACTTGTGATACAGTAGCAGAACTGCAGTTCAGTATCAGGAGCTGGGGGACCTACCTGAGCTAGTCATACTGTTAACAGGGTCTTTGGAATCTGTCCATCTAGGACTGGCTTGAGGATGGCAGACTCATAGAGGCCTTCCTGCTGTTGGAGTGTGGCTTTCTTCAGCCCTGTATACCAAACTGCCCAAAGAGAAAAGTGTCTGCAGAGGGAGGCAAGGGTGCTTTTTTGGCCTTTGCTTCCTGCCACCTTTCCAGTTCAAAGCATGTTATATAGTTGCAGCTTGATGTGCTGCAGCTGTCTTGAGTCATAGCCTCCATGATTGCCCCCAAGTAAACCCAGCTGGTTCTTCCTGCACCATTTCCCAGCAAACCAGAAATAGGTAACACCATTAGAATGGTATGTGGACCTTTCCAACCTGACCCTGGCTTCCTGGATCCTCGTGACTCTTAATACTAGCTTAAGGTAAATCAGGTACATTCCTGCCAGGATGAAGGCCTTTTTGTGCTAACCCATAAGTATAGCTTTCCTTCTGGCCCAAATGGTAGGAATTCACCTGGTCTTGTTGCCCCCTCAAACTACATTTCTGTCAGTCCCCAGAGAAATTGCACTCTGCAATCCTGGGTGGTTCTTTAGTCTCAGACACTTTGGGGCCAGCCCGCATACACTGGGATGCATTGTTCTGGAACACAGGTAGTGCAGTCCCCTGGACGAAGCACCATATTTGGTGCTGGGAAGGCAGCAGGGAACAAAATAAGTATGGTTCCCACTTTCTTGGAGGCTCTGTTTGGTGGAGGGTTGTAACTATTAAACCCATAGCTATACAAATCGATTTCAGATAGTGTGTCATATGCTAGGAAGAATAATAAAGGATGCAACTTAGGTCAGGCTCCTAGAACCGCAGCCTAAGACAGGGTGTCATGTGCAGATGCTCTCAGGAGAGCCAGTGAGGGAAGCAGGACGGGGCAGGGAAAGACAGCAAGCAAAGAAGCGGGTTCAGCTGCAGTCGAGGCTTGGCCCAATCCCTCAGGAGCTCTGAACTGTGGTGGAATCAAGGGTTTTCCTGCCTTGAGTCAAGGGGCCAGGGTTACCCGTGGATTGTCAGTCATTGGCTCTGACCCTCCCATCACCCCACAGCACTCCACTCAGCCCTCCAGAGGGTCCACTGCCAGGTCTTTGGCAGCCAGCACGGAAGCTGGGGAAGGGGTACACAGATCAGGTAAAGGGGATGTGGGCACCAAAAGTGACTGCTGCTGGGTGTGGAAGAGTGCCACTGGGGGAACCTGATTTTCATTGGGTAATCAAGGAGAGAGACTTTGTGATAAGTAGCTGTTAAGCATGTAATATGAACTACTAAATTTTGGTTCTGAATTCTTTCCATTCTCCAAGGTAGTAGCAAGTCCTTTGTGCTTCTCATGCACAGCAGAAAGCAGACATGCTACCAGACTGCCTGGCCACTTACCTGTGAAGTGGGGAGAGCAGGAGGAAGAGGCTGTGAAGCCAGGGGTAGTAGAAAATGTGCCCCATTAGCTAGTGCTACCCTGATGAGATGGTGAACTTCAGAGGTTTGTGGTTTGTGGGGCACCCCAGGAGAGATCTGAAGTTCAACACTGAATCTTCCTGCCTCCACAAGACCTCCAAACATTGGAGTCACCTCCTTCTAGGGGCCCCTCAGACTCGGCAGTGAGGAGCAGTGAGGAGAGCTGCAGTGAGCCAGATGGACTGAGGACTGGATGTCTTCACCCATTTTCTAGTTCACTCATGAATGCCTTAAATGCTTATGAGAATTTAAAAAGGAGATGGAACACCTGAGTGACCACATTTAATTTCTGTTGCAGTGCAGCGAAGTGGGACCAAGTAGATTTAATTTGGTTGGAAGATAATAAAATGGGATATTTTTTGTACCCTCCTTTCATTTGTTTTTGTATTTTTTGAGACTGGGTCTCACTATATAGTTCATGCTGGCCTTAATCTCACTACGTAGCCCAGGCTGGCCTTGAACTCACAGTGATCCTCCTGCCTCAGCCTCCCGAGTGCTGGATTACAGGCATGTGCCAACACTCCTTCCATTTCTGAGCCAACACTTTGTTGGGGACTAGGCTGTGTAATTCAGATCTCATAGTCTCAAGGTCAGTGTTATCTTGCCTCAGGAACAGGGAAGCATGCAAGGCTGCATGCCCACTGGTATGCAGAATGGAATGCAGAATGTTGATAACTCAGCATTCCTGAAGCAAGATAGCATCTGCTGAGGACAGTTGTCAAAATACAGGTATCTGGTTATACAGAAAATCTGGTTCCTCATTTAACTTATTCCTTCTCTACCCGTTCTCCATAGTGGCTATTCCATGAAACTCATGCTACCCCTCCCCCTGCACTTCTTGCTGATTAATGAAAATGGGCCAACCATGGGGGTAGCCAAGCCAGTCCACTAGAGGCAGATCTACTCCCGGTCCTTCTCTGTACCTTGAAAATTATCTCCATTTTTCTTAATTCCCCATCGTCCCCCCAACAAGTAGCTGAGGGTCTGATCAGCCCTTGATACACTTAACAGATGGGTAGGAAAAACTAGGGGAAAAGTTGAAAAGTGAGAATTGATTACAGTGACAGAAAACTGTTAAAGCCCATTACTAGCAAGATGGCTGGGTAGGCAGGTCTTGTTAAAATTTTCCTGAGTCATTGAAAAGTTTTAACCAGAGATGGGGAAATAGCCTGGTGAATTTTTTTAAAATATAAGTTACACTGGAGGATAGATTTTAGTGGAAAGCAAATTAGAAGGGCTTTACATTGGCTCAAGAGAGAGATGGTGGCTTGGACTAGCAAGATGGAGATAGAAGTAGGGGGACTTGGAAATCTCTTGGAGGCAGAATTTTCCAGACTTGCTCACTCTAAGGTGTATTTAATAAAGCCAGCACCCTGGATCACAGTCATGCGGGTCTCAACAGACTCACGTGTCTACTGTTACCCTACCTGAGGAACCAGTACTGAAGTCTCCAAGCCAGACACAGGACGACAGATACAACTTGTGTCCTCTGGAAAGTCCAGGAGTCGCCTGTCCTTTGAACCCCACCTCTTCACAGTGTAGTAACAGCGACAGCTCTGAATAATCAAGCACTTCATGATCTCTAGCTTTTTCATACTTTGGGGGTGGTGGAGGGCATGTTATTGTCCTCTTTGATCAGAATATGGTGATTTAAAGTTAAATGACTTGTTCCAAGTTAAAGTTAACTAGTTTCACGTGAAAAGATTTATTACCAACCACTTGAACAGTCAATGTATTCCATCCTGGGCTGTCAGATTTCACAGCTGTGCGCCCTCACCAGACTGCTTCACCTCCTCTGCGAAGCCTTATGTGGCTACCTCTTTTTGGAACGGGAAGAAAACCCTATCAGGACACTCAGAATTTCCAAATGTTGAACTTTTTTGTTGTTGTTGGTGATTTTTTTGGTTTTGTTTTTTGAGACAGGGTCTCACTATGTAGCCCAGGTTGGCCTCGAATTTGCAGTGATCCTCCTACCTCAGCCTCCGGAGTGCTGGGATTACAGGAGTGCACCACCACGCCCAGCTTCTTGACCTTGTTTCAATGGTGCAGACAACTGAAAGAATTTTTGTTAGAAAACTGAGAGACGTGAAACATTTAAAAATTCAACAGCTTATTACCGAAGTCATCTATAACTCATAACTTCGCCACCATGAGTCATATTATTGTCACTGGTTTTTATACAAGGTTAAATCCAGCCTACAGCGTGTTGCTGTAGTTTAATGTTAATGCCACCTAGAGCCCAGCAGGAGGCGCTCAATTTCTTTCAGAAAGTTTGAGTCTTGACCTGATCTTAAACTCTGAAACTGAGCGTGCATGGTCTTTTGCTTGGAAGTGATTCTGCCTGTCTGCTGGGCCCAAAGTGCTGGGTGGGGGGTTTATGTGAGGAAGATGCAGTCTTGCTGGGATTCTAGCTGGCCACACTTGGACTGGCCAGCTCACCTGCCTGGTGGTTCCTCACTTGTGCTTCGTGGGGGACCAGGTGAGGGCACACTGCTGGAGGGCTGTTCAGAACTTTGATTTACAGAAAAAGATGGCCAGAATCAGGAATTTTGCCTGCTTGTGACCCCAACTCATACTCAGGCCTTGGAATCTTTCTTGAAACTATGTCCCAGCTACTTGGATGAAATCATTTGGATCATTTAGGCATCATTTTGGAATAACCCATCAGGCTCCAGAAAGACTGTTTCCTAAAGTTTTCTTTCTGGATTTGGCCCTGCTTATTCATTTCCAGGTCCCTCGATATGTGCACCAGAAACTCCATGGAAAGCAGCACGTGGTAGGGGCTGACCCGGAAGGGCAGTTGGTGTCCTCTGGAGGGGCCCCTATCTTGTGGCCTTCCTGACCCGGAGGGTAAACGGTCTTGGCCTCTGCCCCTGAGCCAACAAGGATTGGCTTCATGAGTGTGTGCCTGCGCACGCAGCCCCCATAGTCAAGGGCCTGCGTTTGGTATAATGCTCTCCCGTTCCATTATACCCTTAACAATTTTGGAACAAAAAGTCCACATTTTCATTTTGTGCTAAGCCTCCAAATTATTAAGCTAGTCCTTGAGTCTATGGCAGTCACTTGTGAGGTTTCCATGTTGGACAATGACTGACTCAACTTAGCAAATGCCCTTGCCTTGGAACTGACAATTCAAGGACAGCAATCAATGGCAAGCAGGTCCAGGAGAAGCAGCAAGATAAAGGCAGACCACTCGGCTTGCCCTGGCGTCCTTACAGGATGTTGCAGTTCCTCAGAAGACCTTCAGGGTAGTTGAGATCTTTTGCTCAGTTGACCAAGCTGCCTGTCAGTCTCGCCTCCTGCAAGCCAGCTGAACGGACCCTGGTGACCGAAATGAGAGACGCTAGAAGCAGTGTGGCAGGATTGGGACTGTGGGCAGCAAGGAGGGCTGGAGGCGTGTCCTTGCCTAAATTTCATCTGGCTTGTGGCCAATGGCTACATGACCTTGGCCTCTACAGTCCTCTCTCAGGATGGTGTGAGAAGCACAATTACAGAGCTGGGAACAATGGTCAACTCGTGTTCATTAGTTGTATTCAGTCTGAAGGATCCTACCTGGGTTTTAATTTTAGTTTACCAATTTGTGTTGAGCCATGTTAAAAAAAAAAAAAAAAGGTGTGTTGTAGGTCAAAAATAGCCAGATAATTACAAATTCTTATATTTTCAACTAATTCTTACCAAGAACCAATCGTGCATAGAGACACACAAATATATGCACGCGCGCGTGCGCACACACACACACACACTATACACAAACCAGACTTGTTTGTGGGGGGGGGGCAAAGGGTGGGGAATTTGAAAACAACCAAATGACTGGAAAGGAAGTGAGGGAGGTTGATGTAGAAGCCCATCCCAGTTATTCCATGCCTTCCCTGATGACTCAGATGCCCTTTATTGTGATGCCACCACCCAAGGGCAAAAGAGGTTTTCCTCCACCCATGCCATGATCATGATCATGCTTCCACTGGTGGTTCCACCCTCTGGCATCTCTACCCTTGCTTCCTCCCTACCTGCCACCTTAGTCTCAAACAGCTGCCTTCCCGCTCCACTGTGCTGACAGAATGGTGCTCATTCTGACATCTGGCCTTACTGGGAGGACATCCTCAGGAAGAGTGAGGTGGCAGCATCCCTGCCTCTTTACTGGTGGGTTGGCCAGCTCTAACATCTGCCACTAGGACCCCACACAGCCTGGCTTCCCCCAGCTCAGCCCAGACAGAGGCAGGTGGGCCCACCAAGTGAGGCTGTTTTTTTCTGGTGCTTTCATCCCAGCTGCTGCATTCCCAGGCTTTCTCTCCATCCAGAGCCTACTCTCAGGACTGTGTAGATTTTAAGAGACAACTCTTGCCTCTCCACTACCTCCTGCTCAACCACAGCTGCCCTCCAGCTAGAGAAATGAGGGGCTCATGAGTCCGAGTTCTCAGCCCAAGAGTGCAGGCACCAAGGGACCAAGAGATACAAGAAAAGTGAGTCCCAGGTTGGGTTGGAGAGTCCCAGGGGACTCATGGCAGGAATGGCGAGGGCTGGAGCTCTGGTCCCCTCTCTTCCCATTGACTCTGTCTGTTTATCCTAGGTCTGTCTTTCTCTCAGTCATTCTCTATGTGTTCTTGTTTCTCTCTTCCTTGCTGTTTTTTGTCTCTTGCTGTTATTCAAGCATTATCTAAATATCTTACTGTACACATTAGACCTCTCTTCTTTCATATGGAAAATATCTCTAAAATAGAACTCAGATCAAATTCATATCACATTTTGTTTTATATAATAGTCACTTACTTAACATTACACTTAAGTAGAACATATATAGGTGCTACAAAGTACAATGGCTACGTGTACAAACCTTGAAGACAGAAAATCCTTTCCAGCTGCAGATTATTTCCTTTTCAGAACCTCAAGTCTCCTCCTTGAAAACGCCGCTGTCAGTACTGCTTACCTGATGTGTTTCTTGGAGGAGAAATTAAGTGAAATAATACAAGTCAAGTGCTTAGTATGATTTCTGGCACATGGTAAGCACTTGATAAATATTACCTCTTGTTTATTATTAATGTAATAAAATATTTAAGCATTTCAAAGGAATTCTACATTGACCACTGAAGTCATAGAATAATTTCATTATGGAAAGAAGCCTTCTCAAATAACCTTCAGAGATTACTTCACATGATAGAAACAACAGTGAATGAGGAAGCAGAAGACCTAGGTTCAAGTTCTATTCCAATACTTACTAACTGTAGGACTAGTCTGCCATCTTCTCTGAGCCTTCCCCCAGAGCCGGGGAGTAAAATTGTATTCAAGACTGTTTTGTAATTATAAAGCACTATACACATTTAAGGTAAACATAATTTATTTACTACATAAATTTATAACTGTATTCTCAAATGCATGCTTCGTTCAGCCTTTAGTATGTGTATTAAGTTAGTAAATGCATATGCAAGCATAGCTGTCTGTGAATTTGCATAAACATGTTTTATACATCTAGAAGGAAGACAGCAAACTCTTTGCAGTAGTTACCTGTAGGGACAAGATTTGACTGGGTGAGGAAGGGAACTGACACATCTTACTTTAAAAGTGGTGGAGCTGTGGATAATTCTTTCCAGATAATAATGCAAATATTGTGAAACCCAGAAAAGTATCAATTGTTTAAAAAAAAAAAACTGTTCTCACTGCCTTTGAAAAAAGATTTGGGATGTGTATCAAAATTTATGTCTAGAGTCAATAACTTTCATTCCACTACTATTCAGCAGTGAGCACCAGCTCTGGAAGATGCGAAGTTTGGTCAGATGTGGGATTCTGCCTAAGATCACAATGTATGCAACCAGATAAGTTAGTTATATCAAAAGCCATAATATAAGAAGAAAGTGGGCAGTGTGCCCAAGGCACAATAAATAATTACTATAAAGAGAGATACCTGGATGGATGGATGGATGGGTGGGTGGATGGATAGATGGATGGATGATGGATGGACGATGGATATATAGAGATGGTGCCATGAAAGAGGGGAGTCAAAGGAGAAATAGATCTCCTACAATTGAGGGAATTCAAAGAAGCTCTGTAGAAAAAGTAGCCTTTGAAAAATTAGAATTGGATAGTTAAAGAGTAGAAGGGGAATTGGGAAAGTTGCCTTATGGTGATGACATTTTGTCATTTCTGATTCAATTCCGGTTTTTCTCTCCCTCCCTTCCTTTCAACTAAGGGGCGTGGCTGGTTTGTTTGGCAACACATGGGTGCATTTCTTTGTCACAATGACTGGGTGGGTGTCAGAGAAAAGACTGCTGCATTTAGTGGGATGTTGGCCAGGGTCATTAAATACACTGCAACAAAGAATGTTCTATCCATTCACTAATAGTGAACACATGGAGAACTACAGCAGGTGAGAGAAGCATCATAAATAGATTTACTAAGTCATAAAGAAATTGCTGACATAGACATCTGCACACATCTTCTGCTTTTGTCAGCTAATTCAAGTGATATGACCTCCCTTCTAGGGAAACGAGCAAGAAAGTAAGATTGTGGAGGCCCACAGCAAGAGGTGGGGGACTGCAGAGCAGACAGTGGGCTGGTCAACAGCGATTAAAGCTCGGTCTTTCAGGAAAGGGGTTCAGTCATGGCTTTTGATTAGGGGAATGAACTTGTCATATCTGTGCTTTGGGAAATGCCAAACCCCCTATTTTTGAAGCATTTAGGTAATACAAATATGAAGTGATAATAAATTAATTTTTTAAAATTTTATCCTGGCTTTGTTTCAGAAAAAGAAAAGAGGTCTTTTTTTTTAATTCTCCAAATTTAAAATATGTTTAAAAAAGCAAATTATTCAAGTTCTTCTAAGATAATTGATTTGCCATTTAAGAAAAGACAGCCAAGATAGATTCTTACCTCATGTCACATGTTAGAGATGGTTCCAAGAAATAAACATAAAAATTTTATAAAAGTGTTATGAGAAAATATAGTTGCATGCCTAAGGAAACTTGAGACAGAAGCCTTCTCCTATAGTGAGCTGTAAAACCCAGGGACCAAAAAGTATAAAATAGATAAACTTCAAATTTCTATATGACAAAAGATATAAAATTGAAAGAATAGAAGGTGGTCATAGCATACATAGCAGACAAAAATTATTTTCCAGAGACAGCGCCGGGGCAAGTGAGAGCCAGACGGGCACTGGGCGACTCTGTGCCGCACTGAGGAAAACAAGTAAACATGGGCAAAGGAGATCCTAAGAAGCCTAGAGGCAAAATGTTATCATATGCATTCTTTGTGCAAACTTGCCAAGAGGAGCACAAGAAGAAGCACCCAGATGCTTCCGTTAACTTCTCAGAGTTTTCTAAGAAGTGCTCAGAGAGGTGGAAGACCATGTCTGCTAAAGAGAAAGGAAAATTTGAAGACATTGCAAAGGCGGACAAGGCTGGTTATGAAAGAGAAATGAAAACTTATATTCCTCCTAAAGGAGAAACAAAAAAGAAGTTCAAGGATCCCAATGCGCCCAAGAGGCCTCCTTCGGCCTTCTTCTTGTTCTGTTCTGAGTATCGCCCAAAAAATCAAAGGAGAACATCCTGGCCTCTCCATTGGTGATGTCGCAAAGAAACCGGGAGAAATGTGGAATAATACTGCAGCAGATGACAAGCAGCCTTACGAGAAGAAGGCTGCCAAGCTGAAGGAAAACTACGAAAAGGACATCGCTGCCTACCGAGCTAAAGGAAAACCTGATGCAGCAAAAAAGGGAATTGTCAAGGCTGAAAAAAGCAAGAAAAAGAAGGAAGATGAGGAAGATGAAGAGGATGAGGAGGAGGAAGAGGATGAAGAGGAAGATGATGAAGATGAATAAGTTGGTTCTAGCGCAGTTTTTTTTTCTTGTCTATAAAGCATTTAACCCCCCTGTACACAACTCACTCCTTTTGAAAAAAAATTGAAATGTAAGGCTGTGTAAGATTTGTTTTTAGGGCCGGTGAGATGGCTCAGCGGCTTAAGCGCCTGCCCGGCAAGCGCGAGGGCCCGAGTTCGACTCCCGGAACCCACATACGAAAAAGGGGCCGGTGATATCGCTCAGCGGCACGGGCGCCTGCTGGCGCGCGAGGTCCTGAGGTCGACCCCCCGGTACCCACAAAAAAAAAAAAAAAAAAGATTTGTTTTTAAACTGTACAGTGTCTTTTTTTTGTATAGTTAGCACACTACCGAATGTGTCTTTAGATAGCCCTGTCCTGGTGGTATTTTCAATAGCCACTAACCTTGCCTGGTACAGTATGGGGGTTGTAAATTGGCATAGAAATTTAAAGCAGGTTCTTGTCAGTGCACAGCACAAATTAGTTACATATGAGGACGATAGTTTTTCATCTTCAGTTGTCTCTGATGCAGCTTATATGAAATAATTGTTGTTCTGTTAACTGAATACCACTCTGTAATTGCAAAAAAAAAGTTGCAGCTGTTTTGTTGACATTCTGAATGCTTCTAAGTAAATACAATTTTTTTTATTAGTATTGTTGTCCTTTTCATAGGTCTGAAATTTTTCTTCTTGAAGGGAAGCTAGTCTTTCACTTTTGCCCATTTTGGATCACATGAATTATCTTTTCATATAGTTAGTGGATGCAAAACTTCCGTCTACACACCCTGCATATCGTGATGAGGGTAATAAAAGTCAAATTGAGAACATTGTCATCCATAAAATTCCAAAATCTCACTCAGTTGGTAATGAATTTCACATAGTCCTTTGTAAAGAGTGACCAATTCTGTTCCTAGCATGGGATTATTAGAATCAAGCGATCTGAAAGTCTGTCCTTGAAGGACTGATAGAAAAAATATGTTCTAATCTTTACATGAGGACTCTTTAACTCCCATTACCGTGTAATGGCAGCTATATTGTGCAGTTCCCACATTGAAGGAGGCCTGAGAATGTATCCCCAAAAGCGTGAACTTAAAATACAAAACTGCCAAATTAAATTTTTTGTTGACATTATTCACAATGAAGGCAGTGAAGGTGCTGACTATAATGCCTTTACCCATTTATCTAAATACCGCTCAGGAAACTTCGGTTAAAGTATTTTTAATTAATTGGGTCAGCTTTTAAAATTATGCCACAAATTAGAAAAGGGTAGATTTTCTATATTAGGGTCTCCCCTTTAGACAGGAGAAAAATGAGCTTCACATCTTAGTATGAATTACCCAATTTATTTGAGTTTTTCTTTTCAAAACTCAATTAGAGTCATGTTTATCTGCTTAGCAGTTTAGGGAACAGTTTGGCAATTTTGTGGGTTTTGAGATTATCACTCTTAAAGTGCCAGTGTTTTAGGGTTCTTGTAATTTTACATGCTTTTGTGATGGAGTGCTGTTTTGTTACATAATTTTGACTTGGATTCTTTCCACTTGCATTTGTTCATGAAATTTTGGGAGGAATATTGAATATCTGAGTCCTGGATGATACTAATAAACTAATAATTGCAAGAAAAATTATTTTCCAGATAACCCATAAAAACTTCTGTAAATTAATAGGAAAAATTATTATAACCCGAGTAGAAAAATACACAATGAGTAAATCAGGAAACGCACAGAAAAAAAGTCACAAATCACGAAAACCTGATTGTGGCATATATCTCAGACTGACTTACTGAGCTCCATGCCCACACCCTGCAGGTTGCCCTGCTGCCTGCTGGGTCCTGGCAAGCCAACATCTACAATTCCAAAGCTCCCTCGGAGCCAAGCTTCTGCATGTGGCCCGGCTTCTTCTGATTCAATATACCCTCAAGATATTACTAACCAATGGCAAACAGCCTTGAGAGGATCCTTGGTTTTTACACTTTGATTTGAATTTTTCTTGCACCAACAAAGGCAAAGACTTCAGGGCCTACATCTGGTCTGCAACTGTTGTGTTTGTTATGGACAAGATGTGGACATCCATTCTGCATTTCAGGCATTGTGTTCCTGGAGACCAGGTATGGCTGGAACCTCCTGGTTTCCAGACTGTCAATTCTGTAGTAGAGTCCCACCTTCCCAATCCTAGGTTCCAGGTCACGGATGTGCAAGAGGCTCCTTGGCAGGTCCATTCTAAGCTGGAGTTCTAGGAGTCAGTCCTAGGAGCTCAGCCTAGAATTGCCACTTTGCCTCATCTGACAAAATTTCAGACACACAATTCTAAATGCTAAATCTCATTCTACATAAACCAGAATGACTTCTGCCTTCTGTAGCTGAACTCCAACATATTACTAACAATTAAATATGCAAATTAAACCAGCAATGCTTTTATTTCTCATTCATCAGAATGTCAACACTTAAAAAAAATCAAAGACTCAATGTTAGTGAGGGTGATGGAATAGACTCTTGTAGACTGTGTATCTTGCAGCAACTGTTCTGCAAACATTTGGACAGCATCTATCTGAAGGTTAAATATGCATCACATCCAACCTAGCAACTCCAGCTCTATGTATCTGTCAAAGAGATATACTGGCTTGTGTCCTTAAGGAAATATTTCCCAAGTATATTGATTGCATCATTGTGAGTAATGGAAAAATAATAAAGAACTGAAATGTCCATCAAGACAGAATCATTAAGAAAATTATTCTGCAATCATTCTTTGGAATACCCTACTATCATCAAAGAATGAGACAGAACTAAGTTCTAATATGAAAAGATCTCAGATATCTTTCCAAGTGAAAATTTACAATGCAGTGTGTATAATATGATCTCATTTATGTCTCAAAATACATGCAACAAAAATTTATATTTGGATCTAAACACATGTACATCTGTGCAAACACAGACAAAGGTCAGGAAAAGGATGGGAAAGGTGGGAGGAGGAGGGGTCCATGCCTGGGTTTTGCTCTACTCTAGATTTCTGTACTGTTTGAATATTTGATAAGAATATATTCATTCATTATGTAAATATATAAATTGAGCACTTCTAAAACACTATAAGCAAGATTCCAACTTTCAAATATTAAGCAAAAGATATATATCTATTTAGAAAGGAAGAGGTGGGGATAGGGAGAGAAGACAAATATGACAAAATGTAGCACTTGTCGAATCCAGGGGAAGGGAATATGAATAATCATTGTGTACTATTCTTACAACTTTTCTGTATTTTAAATTTTTCTTGGTAATATAAAGTTGGAAATAAAAGCACATTGAATACACATGCTTGGACACATACATACTTCTCCTGCACAAGCAGATTTTTCCAGATGTGGAAGCACGGCCTATGGCTTGCTCAGCTGCAATCGTGGCCAAAAGGCATTGGCAGTCCTCCTTCCACCCCCACCCCAGCTCCTTGGAGCATCTCCTCCCCCTGGGGAGGATGTCTTCAGTCACCTGTGGAGGCCACATCTGCACTAGTTGGGGCAGACAGTCCCTCCCCAGGCACCTCAGGGCCACGGCCTACTGGGGAACAGGGGACCCTGCCCCTCTTCCTGCCCCTTAGAGAGAACATGCCCCCTCAGTGTGTTTGCGATGTCACTGGCGACCAGGACAGAAAGCAAGCCATGGACTACTACCCACAGCAGCACCACGAAGGGCCAGGTGACCATTGGCATGAAAAGGACCTGGAGGCTCCTTTAGGGCTACACCAGGGGGCCCCTGAAAAAGACTATTCATTGGAGCTGGCCCCTTAATTTGGTGTTTGCTTACTTCTAAGATAGCAGTTTGAGGAGACTAGGAAAAAAAAGGAATTGCAAAAAAAAAAAAAAAAAAAAAAGGGATTGGAATGTTAATGAGAACCATCTGGAGTGTTTTCCAAGGGTGTAATGTTTGGTACAAGAAAGTAATTCCTCAGCTCAAATGAAGAGAAGAGAAATGAAAGAAACTGTTATTTTGTGTTCATAGCTCCAACATGATGCCAAAGAGAACCACCTAGACCAGAGCAAGTCACACAGGAGCGGGGCTGGGAAGGGGGCTTTGGGAGAAGCAGAGCAGCGGAGCAGCCTTCCTTGGCTCTGATGTGCTACAGGGAGAAGGAATGCTTGTCCTCTGCCAGGGAGACTTTGAGGGATGAGTTGTGGTGGGCCCAGGGCCAGTGCTTGGAATCTGGGTAACTATGGAAACAAGCAACAAACACAGGATGGAATTTCAGCATTTGCAGCCAGGCCAGGGAGGAATGGGAAAGTTCGGAGAAAGTTCTTTTCTTTTATTCTAACTGAGGACTGGGAGAAGACATAAGGAGAGAACCACGGGACTCTGAATAAGCACTCCCTACCCAGCAACCTAACAGAGTCACAGGAAGCAAGTCTCTATTTTTGCTTTATTTTTTATTTATTTATAACCCATCACATTCCATTGAGAATTCCATAAGGGTCTCAAGTCAATCCTAAGGGGTTGCACCCGATACTCTCCTCCAGTCAGCAGGTGACAGGCTACAATATAATCACTTAGCATGAGGACAGCCGCTCTTCTCAGGGACTTAAGTGCATCATTTTAACTCCACACAGCCCTGCAGTCCAGGTAGGAACCTTATGGTGGGAGAAAGAAAAGTCAGACAGCCAGGATCACCCAGAAACAAGGAGCCAGTGGCCTCAACCTAAGCCCGGCCCCCTGCAACATGTCATCACACCTGTACTCTTTATTCTTGGGGAGAAGACTGAATAATTATAGTGGCCAAGATTTAAGAAGAAGAAGAGCAAAGCATTCTACATCGGTAAATGTGCAAATGCCGATATCCATGTCATTGCAGTAGACGTGTTCCCGCCTCAAGCACGTAGGCTAGATTGAGTGGGAAAGAATATGCGTAACAGAAGACACATTTTTTTGCAGTTACTAGAAAGAAAAATTAAGGCAAAGAGGCCATAGACTCCAGAATTTTCTTCCCCAAGGCCTAATTTAGAAATGTAATCCTCAGAATCTAGTTAGATGCCAGAACACAGTGGGCCCGGGTCTGAATGATCTGTAAAGACACCCACTGCAGGCTCCATGTTCTGCAGATGGGGAAACTGAGACAGAGTCCAGGCTGGAACCCCAAGTCCTGGCTACTGGCATGAGGTGTTTTCTTGACATGTCCCAGGAGCCCAGAGGCAGGCCCACAGGTCCATGCTCAGGAGTCGGAGCGTGGATTTAGGTGAAACAGTATGAATTGGCAGGATAACTCTAGGAGGTAGGAACAAGAAAGGATTGTTAAATCTGGGATTGGAGAAGAAAAAGGTGCATCACAGATTGGGATTCTTCAGCACTGAGATTAATATGGTGTGAAATCCACCCTGGTTTCACTATCATGGCCACCAGTAGTTAAGGAGGAAACTTCTGTTGTAAAGGGAGAAAAAGACTCAACAGTTAAGAATTTTGCAAAGAAAGATAGTTTTAAACCAGCAAAGTTACATAACCCTGTAACAGTTTTAAGAAATCATCTTGAAACTTCATTAGCAAAAAATGCCCCTCAATAATCCAACAGGAAATAAGAAATGCAGAAATTTCTGGAAATGGCAGGGTGGTTTTCATGTTTGTTTTTGAAGTGGAAAAAAGTTTTTAGGGAAAAAAAAAAATAAAAAGGAAGCTGTGACCCACATAAAGATAGAGTTTCAGTAAAACTAATTTGAGACCAAGAGGCACCACGTAAGACAGCAATGAAGCGCTTGCCCAGGCCCTGGGGCCTCTGTGTGGTCTGCTGGAAACACACCGCAAACCCAAAACTGCTCTTGGCTTGGAGACTGAGCCACTTTCACATTAAAGACAGAACTTAATTCACTGAAAAGTAACAAATCTGCATGAGACTGTCCACAGTCCTGTGGAAGCTTAACTGTGGAAAAATTTAAAAATCATTTCAGCACTTAGCAATCCAGGGACATTGACTATTTATCCTGAAGTAATTGATTTTCCCTAAAGCTCTGCTTTGTGAATTTTTATCCTGAAAAACCCTAGGGGTAGGGTGTCATTCATTTCCTCAGCAAATGTTCTTGACAACTCGCTATCATATCAGATTATTGCCCCTGGGGCTTAATACTGTATCTGCATTTTTAATAGTAAATTGCAGAGAGGGCTCTGAATGTCTAGGCTTCCAATAGAATGTTTGGTTTTCTACCTTCAAATGCTGTAAATACTATGCAAGCTTCAAGAGGCCACTTCCTAATAAGAATCTTCTGCCTATGATTCATGGATTAAGCCCTATAAATGGATTTATGTACATGCCCAAAATATGTGGATGTGCAAGAGATCTGAGAGCATTTATGTTGATGCGCATCTGCTCGTGAGAAAGCATGTGTGGGAGGGAAGGAAGGAGTAGAAATTGTTTCATTTTAAAAAGCAGAAGGGTAAGCAAAAACTTTATATACATCATTAAAGAAAGGAGTGTACCATGGATCAGTTTTCTTCATCATTTATTGTACAAATGGTCAATTTTTATGCCTATAATATGGGACACCTTCCTGTCTTTTAAATTATTGTTGCCTAAAGTTAATGAATAATCCAGGTTATATTCTCCTTAAGAAGAAAAAAAAAAAGAAGAAGCAAAGAAAAGAAGGGGGTAAAAAGTCCACTGGGTATAAGGAGGGTAGAAGCCAATGCATTTCATTCCTTTAGTCCTTAAATATTTCCTTGACAGGAAACCAAATTGTACTGACAGGAAGGTCCCTGCTGCTGGGGGCTCCACACCTGTGTGTCATTGGCATAGCCTGACTGAGACGAGGGGCTGCAGACAGAGCACAACTACCCAGGGAGCCCGCATCTCTGTCATGAGAACGTGTTCTCCAGTACAGGTGTCCCTTTCTGAGCAATTCTGGAATGTAGTGGCTACAGAGTGATCAGAAGCCTGTGTACAGACATGCTCCAAGTGAGAAGAACCATTCATGTCCCCACACTGGCCCGTCCCCAGAGCTTTCTTCCAGCTTTCATGGGAAGAAGCAACCGGAAATGTCAGTGCTATCGGCGTAAGGTTCTATGCAGTGTGGAATTGAAGAGTATGATTTCAACTTTTGCAAAAAAATGCCTGTGTGAAAATGGAGTTTTCAACAATAGTAATTCTGATGAAAACTATGCACCAGAACATACTGAGCTCCATTCTATTTGGCCATCAACTACAAGTGGCTTCCCCCCGCAACAAAAAAGTCCTTTATTAAGGAAACAGGTACCATGTATCATTGTATAACTCAGGAGACTTTCCATTGCAAGTAATATGAAACCTATCTAAAAAGACTTTAAACAATAGGGAGATTTATTATTTCATATGATCCACAGGTTGGTTAATTCAGCAATTACATGTTATCACCCAGAACCCAGGTTCTTATCAATCTTTAAGGTTTCTGTGTCTTCCTCAGCTAGGAGTACCCCTAACCATGGTTAAAAAACAGTGGCCATATCTCTGACAACATATGCTTCTTGCAGAGTAAAATAGGGATTACCTTCTCCATTCGTTCAGGTTTGGGCAAATGGCCAAGGCAGAACCACTCAGAGCTTAGTTGAGAAAATGAAAGAGTTGAGCATGCCACCCCTACCACATGCAAACACACACACACACACACACACACACACACACGCTCACACACAGTGCATATAGCCTTGCAAGCTGCTGGCAGCAACCTTGTGACTAGGTGGTGAGAGCAAATCTGAGAAGGACCCAACAATTCTGAGAAGAATCAAGCCAAAAGACAGGGTGGAACTGGATACAATGTCATCCTGAACCCACAAATGCCTCTGGTCATTTTACATGAACCAACCAATTTCCTCTTTGACCCAGTTTCCTGTTACTTGCAACCCAGGGATCTTACTCATATACTCTGTCAAAATAAAAATTTGCCAACCCTAGACTCTGTTTATTTATTTATTTACTTACTTATTTACTTTTTAAAAATACTACTGATTGGGACATTCTACAATGACCTGACCAGTACTCTTTAATAAAAACTATTGAGCTCATGATAAACAAAGACTGCAATAAGGTCACAGATTGGAAGACACTAAGGAGACACAATAACTATGCAAATTGTTGTCTTGGACTGGCTTCTGGAATAGAAAAAAGATCTTCAAGAAAAAGGTGATGAAATCCAAATAATGTCTGAGCTTTACAGTACTGTACCTGTGTAAATTTCTTAGTGTTGCCAACTGTGCCGTGCTTCTGTAAGACGTTAAGGGAGCTGAGTGATGATAAAATTAGGAGAAGTTGCCTATATTTGCAATATTTCTGTGAACCCAAAGTTGTTCTAAAATTAAAAATTTTTTTTAAAAACCATATTACTGGTCATTGATACTTCAGAATCTAGTAACCATGGGATAAATCTGACTTCTTCAATTCACGGGTAAGAATGCTAAATCCCAAAGAGGTTGAGGGACCTGCTCACAGCCCCTGGAAATTCTCGTCAGAGCTGAGCCCGGGACCCAGGTCATATCCCTTGGATGCAGGACTCATACTGCAGCCCAGGTACCTGGAGGGCCTTTTGCAAAGGGTTTAGTTCCCATGGAAACAGCTCCTCTTTAAACACACAGAACTCCCTTGTGCAGCTCACCATATTAGCTCTGGACTATTACATTTCAAACTTCATTTTTCACATTGATAAATTACACAATTATAGCAGCCCGAGAATGAGCTGTAACATCATACAAATGGAATTTATACTAGAAATTTGCAGTACCATATGGCCAACAGATTAACATTAACCATAAATAGAAACCATCACATTCCCTAGTGTCTGCCAATCGCATCCATATAAATTAAGCATTTTCTGAAAGGCAATCTGTGAAAAATGTCAATGCAGAGTAAGCCTGAACCACAATATTTAAAAGACAGATTTTAAGGGGATTATATTTCAAATAACTAAGATGAGGTGAATATGATATGATCTGGAAAAAAACTGTATTAGGTGACTCAAAAAGCAGTTCTAGTGATGACAGGTACTGATGTCAAAGTTTCATTTGTAAAGTTTGGATAAAACATGTTTCATAAAATGTGAAGGGAAAAAATCAGAATAAACCCCAGCTTTCAAGAGCAATCTGTATTGTCATGAATTCCTTCCATGTTCTTAGAGCTTATTAATACAGCTTCAGGGTGAGAAAATGTTCCTTAATTTGAGCAAAAGGGAGATTCCCTTGATCTACATGTTTTCTTCCAAACCACACCAATCTTATCCTCCAGGATCCCCCTCTTACCACGCTTCTACCATCCCAGCCCTGGTACCATGAGCCAAGCACAGAGGGTGCCACAGCATTCATTCTCTCCTCTCCTCCTTTTCTCCACCCAGTAATTATTTCTCTTCCATCCTGTGAGCACTGGCCCTTGGGCAGAGTCCAGGCCTCCTGCTGGAATGCTGCTGATCATAGAATGTCAGACCCAGGGACCCCTGAGAAACAGGGACTGAGATCTGCTAATTAGCACCCTTCCTTGTAATTGCTGTTGATCGTTGGAATTATCTGATCAAAGCTATGACAATATTTCCCCTTCCTGGCACTTAGATGATTTAGGAAACACATCTTGATAGAGGATAAAACCACAATTTCTGATGCTGGCTACACTGTCCCTCATTAGCTCATGGTTATATGACAGGAGATAAAAAACAATCTTGACAGGCAGGAGTAATGTGCCCCAAATTACAAAATGTAATTTAGAAAGAATGTAGGCAGTGCCCTACAGTTAGGTTCCAAAAGTGCCCTGCAGAGGTCCAGGAGGCAACATGTGACAACAGGGAGCCCAGACGCCTGGTGCTCGGGAGCTCCAGGTCTCATCCCAGCCCGCCTCCCACCAGCTGGCTGCGTTTGGACAGATGATCAGCTTCACTGGGCTACAGCTTTCTCTTCTGGAAATGATTCTTCATGTATTTCCCAGATTTAAAACAATTCTATGCCAACAATAGGAGGATCCAATAAACTGTGGGACCTCCTCATGACAGAATATCATGCAGCTGTTACAAGCCCTGTTTCCCAAGAATACTTTACATGTGCGACAGTGCTCGCTACATCCTGTAAGTTAAGTAAAATGTAGGAGGAAAAAATTAAGTATGGTTTATGGTACAAATGATGCAAAAAGAAATAAGAGACTTAACGGGGAACAAAGAAGACTAAAAAGAAGCACAAAACAGGTCCATTTTTTAATATTCAAAGTTTAAAATCCTATTTATTATTAGGAAGGAAGTTAATGCTTGATTTAAAAAAAAAAATCCCAATGATACACAAATGTAGACAATAAAAAGATTTCTATTTTCTCATTTCACTACCATACTCCAGATGTAAACTCTACTCATACTGTGAAATAATTTAGATACACCAAGTTGGAAGATGAATTTGCTAAAAACATCTTTTTTTTTCAGCAGAAGGGATTGATCTTGACAGGCAGGAGTAATGTGCCCCAAATTACAAAATTAATTTAGAAAGAATGTAGGCAGTGCCCTACAGTTAGGTTCCAAAAGTGCCCTGCAGAGTCCAGGAGGCAACATGTGACAACAGGGAGACCAGACGCCTGGTGCTCGGGAGCACCAGGTCTCATCCCAGCCAGCCTCCCACCAGCTGGCTGCATTTGGACAGATGATCAGCATCTTTGAGCTAGAGGGCCTTCTTGCCGAGCTACATCCCCAGCCCTTTTTATCTTGAGATAGAGTCTTACTAAGTCCCTAAATTGCCCAGGCTGGGATCAACTTGTGATCCTCCTGCGTCAGCCTCCCAGAGTGCTGGGATCGCAAGTGTGCGCCATCACACCTAGAAGCATCCTTTTTGTAGGTAGTCTACAGAAAGAAAACTAGAGTACAATTGATTTTGATTTTGATTTTCTTCATGTAATTGAATGACTTTTCCAAATTACCTACAACAAACATAGCATTTTTCTACTAACAAAACAAAAGATGGCACTTCTATGAAGCAGGTTTCTCATGGAGCAGAATTTAGAAGAGTATCAAGCCTCCTCAAACCAAACTGCCATCAGTGTTGGTGGGTTGAGATGAGACCAATGCCCTGGTTTCCACAGTGATGTAACTGGACAAAGAGGAAAGTGCTGGAGCTCTCCTTTATAATGGACAGGAGAGTACATCCTGGTCCAGCCTTTCTAGGCAAAGGCTTGTGTCTCAGGGCAGAGGTTGGGAGGTGAATCAGAGAGGCCATAATTTGTCAAGGAAGGAGGAGCCATCAAGTCTGATGAGACCACAGTCTATGGCAGGAGAAAGACGATGGTGAGAAGAAGGTAACATGACATGTCACACTGGAAAAACCAGTACAAACACATTCTTTTTAAAAAATAAAATCATGTCTTTTTCCAAAAATGAAACAACAGCCACACTTTTGATCTCTTTTAATCTCCAATGAATTTCTAGTTTCCAGACTTTGGCCCCTAACAATAAGAAAAATCAGGAAGGACCTGGAACATCTTCTATGTGTTGCCAGGAAGCAACAATGTTCTCTGGGATGTTTGAGGCCGTGAAAGCAGAACAAGGAGCTGGCTTGAAGGGCTCCCCTGGATCGAGCTGTGACACTCTAGCATCAAATGGGGAGTGACAAAACATAGCTGATTGAAAAAGTTTGGGTTTGTAAAAGGCCAGAGTGCAATAACACTCAAGAAAAAGTTAATGATAGAGTGTATAAATAATATAATTGAGATTTTAAAAGAGCGCAAATAATACAGTTGTTTTTTTTGGTACTAGGGATTGAGCACAGGGTCTGGCACGTGCTAGGTATGTTAGCTTTTTATCACTATAATGAAATACCTGAAGAAATCAACATAAAGAGGAAATATTGCCTGATGGCTTCACAGGGTTCAGTACATAGTTGGCTGGCTCCATGGCTTTTAGAGCTGTGGTGAGATAGAAAGACCTCTGGAGAAAGGGATGTCTTAATTCTTGGCAGCCAGGAAGCTAAGAGAGAGAGCACAGGAAAGCCAGAGAGGAAGGGACTGAGGACAAGAAGCAGTCTTCAAAGCTATGCCCCTACCTCCATGTCCTGCTTCATCTCATAAGGCCCTGCTTGTAAGTTTCTATCACCCTCCTAACGAAGCCATTAAATTATGAATCCATCAATGGATTAACCCATTAATGAAGTTAGATTCCCTCATGATCCAATCACATTCCAAAATCCCATCAGCTGGTAGCTAAGCCCCCAGCCCACGGCCTTGGGAGACGTCCCAGATCCCAGCCACAGCATTAGGCAAGTGCTGTACCACTGAGCCGCATCCTCAGGCCTGGGACCCATTTTTAATTTAACAGGCACAGAAGAGAGATGCAGAGAGAGAATGCATGTGTTTGTACTGACATACACACATACGCATGTCTACACACATGTATGCATGTGAATACACACATAGGGTTATTTTGTCCTTCTATTAAATAGATGTTTATGAAGAAAGGATAGATACTCCAAGTATAAATTTTTAAAACATACAAATTGTGACTAAGCCATATACAGCTGGAAAAAGTAGTCACTGTACCAAAAGCAGGACCAGCTGATAAGGACCAGAGGTCACATACAGTGACCCAGCAGAAAAGGGCCTGAAACTTGTCCGGTCTGTTGGTCACTCACAGGGACTGTTACAAAGAGGTTGATTGTGGATGCCAATAAAGCAACTGCCCCAAAGATGACACCTGCTGCCCAGATAAAAGCCCTTGCTTCTTAGTGGGGAAACTCTCAGGTGACCAAGCTGACCACAAAGACCTATCTGTAGGGCTTCAAATGGCCACAGTGGCAGAGAAGAGAGTCAGGTGAGCCAGTGTGTACAATTTTAGGGTCCATCATTTCTGGAAAAAGATACTTCCCTTCAGAAAATAAAAATCTACACCAATTCCATTAAAATTGAAACTAAATGATCAACAGTGTCAGCCTTGGTAGCTTGGATTTGAGGTACAGTTCCTGGTCTTGCTTAGGAATTCACAGCTCAGGGTGGGGGATGTACCTCAGTAGTAGAGCATTTGCCTAACATGTGTGAGGATCTGGGTTTTATCCTCAGTAACACGCGCACACGCACACACACACACACAATTCACAGCTCACATCTCATAATCTTGGCCACTCTATATGATTGGTTTCTTCTTTTTTAGGCTGAAACACTAAAAGAGAACTTAAATGAGATATTAGAGTAAAAGTAAGGGGCCAGTGAGATAGCTCAGCGGCATAAGCGCCTGCCTGGCAAGCGCGAGGTCCTGAGTTCAACTCCCGGTACCCACATACAAAAAAAGGGCCGGTGATATCACTCAGCAGCACGGGCACCTGCTGGCATTCGAGGTCCTGAGGTCGACCCCTGGTACCCACACACACACAAAAAAAAAGAATAAAAGTAAGACTAAAGTTAAGAACATACAAAATAAACAAATTCAGGTACTAGCATTTTCATAAATGTTAAAACCATTTAGCAATCAGCTTTATAATTACTGTGATAGTTTAGGTATTTAGTTTCTTATTTACAGTACTTAAAATCAAATACAGTTGCAATTTTAGAAAATCATAAAGGTCTAGAAAATTAAATAACTTTCAGTCAATGGGTCAATAAGTCAATGGGTCAGTAAATCAACTTAGGTCAGTAAGTTTTGATTAATAATTCTGTGTGAATACATAGAGAAATATGGAGCATTTAAAGTTAACAGAATCTTAATCATCTGATAAACTCAGACCATTAAGTGAAACATTAAACAGAGTATAAGAATAGTAATATTTTGGCCAGGAGTGGTGACACATGCCTGTAATCCTAGCACTCAGGAGGCTGAGGCAAGAGGATTACCAATAGTTCGAGCCCAGCCTGGACTATATAGCAAGACCTTGTCTCAGATAACAACACGACAACAACAACAACAACAGAATAATAATATTGCTCCATGGGCAAAAAGCCCTCACACATTAAAGACTTTTTTACTCATATGCAGGGATCCCAGGTTAAACTTTGTTGGAGATCCCACTGGTTGAGTCTATGGCATGAGAATGTGGGAATGGGAGGTGCAGAAAATCTGCCTCCATCAAAACCTGAGGCATCCCTGCCTCTGCCAGAGGCAGCAACCTGCACAAGAGGCCCCAGTCGCAGCTGGTCACAAGTTTTCACAGGTTTTAGCCTGGGACTAGCGGTGTGATGCCCTTCTGCAATGAGACCTACGGTATCAGCAGCACAGAAAATCTCCATGAACCTCGAAGACATTAACTCTGTAAGAGTTTCAGAATATGCCTGAGTTCTACTTCTATCCCAAACACCATGCAGCATTTCTACCAAAGACAAAATAACAAATAAACACAAGTTAACTCTCTGGACGCTTCTTGCTTTATTTCAGCTGGACGGACATGAGGAAGAAGGAAAAGATGAATTGAGATTGGGGGCCTAGGGGCTTTAATGGGAATATTACACAGAGAAATATTAATTTAATTGTACCCCAAACTGGTAAAGTGGGGCATGCTGACTATTATCAGAATTGTGGCTGAGTTCGAGTGCTATTGTTTTGCCCCCAAAATTTCTATTTACTTTTTAACCAAGTGGCTGTATCCACTGCTGACTGGGGGAACCACCTCTGCTCCATGCTCAGAACGTCTGTTCCAGATGCAGTGGATCACATCTCCCTGGTCTGCCAGCAGGAATATGATCCAGACGATCACATTTAAACTCTGATGCTAGTCTGGAGCCCACGTGGAAGGATAGAGTGAATCCAGCACAAAAGAGGGCTGAACCAAAAACAAGGAGAAACCAGCCTTTGGACCAAGGCAGCCCTGCAGCATTAGCTAGGCTTTTTAATTGCATGAAGCAATCAATACACTTTGGGGCTCAAATCCATCAGATTTGGATTTTCAGGCATTCCTTACCAAATGAATGCTAAGTTACACAAGTGTATCTGAGAGCTTCTTCTTCTTTTTTTTAATCCGAGAGCTTCTAAGGAGCTGGAAACTTCACCAGGGAGGATCACTTAGGAACTAATGATGTTATTCTGGGGAAGAGAAGACTCTAAGACTGTAACTCTCTTCCAACACCATTTGGAGGAATGTCCTACAAAGGAACTCATTTCTTCAGAAGGAAGGTAACACCCCATTAGTGGAAAGAAAGCAGTCAGGTGTGGATGAGGATGTTGAGCCTGAGATTCTTCAACTGGGAAGGAAATGTGAATCTCAAATGACTCTTTCAAATTTTAAAGTCAACAGTAAGTAGAAATAATCACAAGGAATAATGAGTACAGGTGCTGCAAAACTGCAAAGCCCTGTTTTTACCAGTGAGATTTAGTGTTAGCTCTTTGAATATGACTTACCCTGTAGCCCAATACTGCTTTCAATAGGGAAGCCAGAAGCATTACTGGATAGGGTAGGACTAACTACTTCCCTGTCACATAACATGAATGGTTTAAATGGGAGTTCTACTAGTTGGCTTGGATCGCTGAGTTTGTAAAGCCACTTCTGTTCATTTGGCCAATATGAGAGTAAAGCATGGAAGAGACCAGCCAGAAGCTTGGTGGGACTGAAAAAGTCTAGATAGACCTGCAGAGATGAGGGTGTATGACTGTGAAAGCGAGTGAAGTCTATTCCAGCCCCACAGCCTATCATCAGTGATCGCACCAGAAACAGGGACCAGCGTTAGGTGCCTAAAGATTGAGCCGGCAGGGAGCCCATCATACACGTGTCAACACGTTGGCTTCATTATTTTCACCACAGAACCTGACCCCTCTTCTTTGTCCTCATCCTCTTCCCCCAGTTTGCTGCATGTCAGTCACCTGGACCTTCCTTTGACTCTTCAAACACACTTACTCATTCCTCTCTTCCAGCCCTGGCTCCTGTTCCTCCTTCCTTGAAAGCTTCACCCCTAAATTTTTGTGTGGCTGACCTTTTGGGATCGTTCCGGTGTTGGTTCAAATGCTATCTCTTTGGTGAGTTCTTTCCTACCTAAAAACCATATCTCTACCCAAAGAGAACTCATCCTTCCATAACATTATCCTGTTTTATGGCCTTTCTGGAATTTATTCCTATTTTTTCAATTTATTTGTTGCTTGTTTATCTTCTTGTCTTTACTTTCCACTAAAATATAAGCTACAAGAGAGCAGGGACCATGCCAGTTTTGTTCATTAGCACATCCTCTGTTCTTTTCTTTTTTTTTTATGTGGGTACCAGGAGTCGAACTCAGGACCTCATGCTTGCCAGCAGGCACTTGTGCCACTGAGCGATATCACTGGCCCTTTTTTTCCTTTATGTGGATACCAGGAGTCGAACTCAGGACCTCGCACTTGCCAGGCAGGTGCTTATGCCGCTGAGCCATATCACCAGCCCTCCTCTGTTTTTAGAACAATTCCTGACGCATGGTATATATGTCATAAGGTTCGTTGAATGAATCAATGATTGGATGAGTATACTCTTTCCCACTTTGATACTGGAGAAATTTCCTCCTCTATAATGTTTTCTGGAAGATAGAAAGAATAAGCAAGTAAGTGAAACTCAGAGATAGAGAAGGAGACTCTTTTGTTGAAAAGACTCATTCCTGGTATGGCAACTTGCCCCTGAACTGTCTCAGTGTCCTGAGGTAACCAATGAGGAAGGGAACACAAGACTTTATCTGGAGCTCAGCCCTCTTTGTGTGTGTACCCAACACATTCTGCTAACCTTGTATTGTTAAAAAGCCATGGCTCAGCAACAACCAGCCCAAGGTTGGCCTCCTGCCTTTTCAGCCCACACTCTCTGTTGGTCTTTGGTGAACAGTAGACAGAGCCTCCATTCTCCACAAGTCTTGAACTGAACGTGACTCTCCAGTACGTCTATTGTTTTTCCCCCCAGTATTGACAAATAATGATTTGCTGGCTTGCTTAGTGCCTGAGATAATTGACAGAGGGTGGCTTTTAAGTTATGAGTGCGTATCATTAAAGCTGGGCTTGAGCCACCTTCCAAAGGACTCTGCCCCTTGGGGAAGTTCTTCCAAAACCTTGGGAGGAAGGGATCTGTAATTATTTAAATGAAAGAAGACAAGGGAGGAGTACACTTTGGAATGTCACCTCACAGGCTTTCCTGGACTTAGGATAATCTCAGGCACCCTAACTATGTTGCCAAACACAGATGGAGCTGGGGAAGTCTGGGTGCAAGGGGTTTGGAAACAGATTTCCCATGGAGAGAAAATAAAACCATCTGGCACCAGGAATGACATCTCTGGGGCAAGGTCTAGAATTTTGGCTAGAATACTAAATTGTTAGGATACCTTTTGTTTCTTGGTTTGCCTTTATAGCTGCTAGAAGAAAAAGAATGTGGTCCACCTTGCTCTCACTGATGCGTTTATTCTTCAGCCAATATGATTGAGTACCTAGAATGCTTCAGACACAATTTTTGGTTTGATTCTGAGGAATCAACTTGGAACAAGACAGACAGGGTCCCCCTACTCACAGGGATTATGTTCTAAAGATGAAGACAGACATTGAAGAGATATTTGCACAAGTGATTAACAGCAAATGAAAATTTAGTCTAGAAAAGTTGGCCAAATAAAAGAGGGCCTTACTGCTGGTGTTGTCTCTGCTGCACTCCACCTGCTAGAAGGTCCTGCAGGTGGCGGTCCCTAGTGGTGAAAAATGGCCACAGGAAGGAGATAAGCACTGGGCCTGGATCCCATGCTCCCTATGCTTTTTACAGACTATAAGAAGTGCAGTAACTAAGGGTTCTTCACCTCTATCCCATTTCACTTACTGCTCAAGTCACAGTCTTGTGGGTGAGTGGCTCGGGGCAGGCCACTGTTGGTACACCCTACTCTTGAATCACTTTTACTTCCTGTCTCTGTCAGTAGCCAAAGCCACACATGGCTTTTCTAACACAGACATTTTCATGAGTTGTGTCAATTCAAACCATCCAGGAAGCAGATGCCAAGATGGAATTGAAGTGCGTGAGATTCACAAAGGGAAATGGCTGTGAAGGATGAAGGCCAAGAAGAAGCGAGAGGAAGGAGGGAGAGCCTGCAGACTGTAATGCATTTCTGACTCCCATGAAAGGAGAGAGAGAAGGAAGAAAGAAGGAGTAGGAAGTTCCTCAGAGTGGTACAGCACGAAGGAGATCAAATCAACCCAAGATGGAGCTCTAGGACACGGATCACTCAGGAGAGGAACCCTGCAGTGGGCAGAAATGGTCAGACCCTGGTGCCTCTGCTGTATGCAGTCACTGGTTATTCCTCCCTGAGAGAGTGTGGCCTCTGCCCAGACATGGAAGCAGAGCCTGCAGGGGCTCAGCCCAAGGCTACTGGCTCACGAGTTCCCACTGATGGCTCCCTCTTGAGCAGAACAGAGTGACCCACGTCCAGGGCTGCCACACCTGTGTTGGTGCATGCACAGCCTGTTCTCCATTCCCTGATTGACGGCCAGGAGAGGGCCTCTGTCAGCACAGCCTCTGACCTCCAAGGAAGACAGTGCTGGTGAGATGGGGAAAGTGGACACTGGGCTGAAGAGACATGGGAAACACTGTCAAGGCGCCAGTGGTGCCAACTACCATGGCTGAATGGACAGCTAAAGGCTGGAAATACAAGAACTGGAAAGTCAGCAAGCCTAACCCAGAGAGAGCTGGATAGGAGGAAGGGAAGGGGCTCACTGCTGGGGACTACTTCAGAAAACAAGCCAGCAAAGGAGAGGCAGGGCAAGTTGGGATGCCTGTTCCTCACACATGGGCAGTCCTTCATACTAGTTTAGCATCTTGTCTTAGCCAGTTTTCTGTTTTCATAACAAAATGCCCAAAGCTGGCAACTTTATAAAGAAAAGATGTTTACCTCATAATTCCGGAGATTCAAGACCATGGCTTTCACCTTTGCTCAGCTCTGGTGAGAGTCTCATGGTGGTTGGCACTATAGTAGTGCATATGCATGCAGAAAAGATCACAGGATAAGACAGAAAGAAAGAAACTAGAGAAGGGCCATGCTGTTTCTTTCTATAACAACCCACTGTCTGAGGAACTAATCTGCTCTATGAGACCAGCATTAATCCTGTCTGAGGTCAGTGCCCCCATGACTTAATCACCTTGCACTAAGCTCCATTTCTTAAAGGTTCCACTAAGTGCCACCGCCCTGGGATCAAGCTTTCAGTACATGAACTTTAGAGAAAAAACTCAAACTACATCCTAACCATAGCAAAACTCCTGCTGGTTCCAGGTATTCTCCCTGTATAAAATCTAGACACCTGCCTCTATAAACACCTGCCCATCCTTCCAATCCTCAATAGGTTATTAACTGATGTCTCTCTCTCTCTCTGTCTCTGATAACTCATCTTCAGTTTCACATCTGTTATTAAAAGGCCCTTGGGCATACCAAGGATCATACTGCATCATGCACTGAAGAATATACCCAACTAAATAAAGCCTCTGTATCTAAGGTCCAAAGATAAAATAAAATGGAATCAAATTCAAATAATGCTGGCCCAGAAAGAAGGGCCTCATGCTTTCAAGCATCTCACATATGACCAGCACAAAACCTAAGCATCTATGCTCTTGATTAGCATCACTGAGAGCCTAGGAAAATGTATCTCCAGAGTTTTTACTTTGTATTCTTAAAACAAAGATGACTGTCTGAAAGATGGAAAGGTGCAGTCTTGGAAATGGATCAGCGTTTCTGGTTGAAGATAAAAGTGTCTAAATCAAGAAAATGTCCAGTCCTTCTCAGACAGCATGAATGAAATAAATAACATAATCTGACATAGTGGAATATACTTTTCCAGTCCTGCTGACCATCTACTTTCTTGCTTCTCTTTCTGTTCCAATGTGTGATTTCAGAGGCTTTCATTAATTAGTACTATATTCCTGCAGTTGTATATGGCGGCTCAGGAACATTTTGTAATGTTAAATAATCTACAATGCTCTTCAATTTGTTCATAAGATTAATTTATCATGTTAAAGAATATGGACCTACATTTGTACTCTTGACCTAACCCCTACCAATGTTTAGCAATAGACCTGAACAATAGCACCCTGGTTCTAAGCAGAAGTCAACAAAAGTACCAGTGTAAATTGGGCCACAGTTCATGAAAACATTCCCACGATGGCTCATTAATTAGCAATGTTGATTATCACGGTAGAGTTCTGTAAACACATCCGGAAGGCACTGAGTCCTACACATTTGGCTCCGGTAATCGATCTCTGACTTGCTTTGTATGGTGCCTCTGTGGGCTGCGGGGAAGGCGCTGTGGGGGACAGCTCTCAACCCCAGGACTCGGCACCTTAGCTGCAAAGGAAGAGTCACCTTTTGTCCTATCCTGACCCTTGCCCTCCCAACCTAAGGAATCTAAGCTTGCAAAGATGCCAATATGTGCCATAGCTGCTCTGTATATGTTCCCTGAAGTTCCCAAGTGCCATCCACATGGGCTCTGGAGCAAGACCTCAGACATGCTTCCAGACACCATCCTCGAGCATCCTGGGCCCCAGCACTGTCGTTTCTGCCCAATACCTTGTGAGCACAACTCTGCTGTGGCTGTGGCTGAGCCTTGCCAGAGCACTGCTCTGGGGACTTGGCTCTCCCTCCAAACACAGACTGCCCACCCCGCAGCGCTGCTCCAACAACCTCCTAGAGCATATCCCAGGCTGAGGTCTGTCTGCAGACTCCCTTGTTGCACTGCGTTCCATCCAGCTCCCAGACACCCCCAAGGACAGTGTCCTGTCCCCAAGCCTCCACCTGGCTGTCCACCTTAACTCCACCTAGCATCCAGGAAACTTGACAGCATTCTCTGAGCCACAGAGGTCAGGTACCTCCCTTCCCCTGCCACCAGCATGCTGTCTGCCCCCACACAACTCTTTTGAAGTAGTCGTTTTCCTAAGCCTTTAAAAAAAAGACCATACTGAGGTCCACTTCCACTTAATGATCTGTTACACACAGAAGGCCACTGAAGCTGTCTCTGTGTTCAACTTGTGAAAGTCAGGCGCACTCAAGACAGCAGGTCAGAATCAGTACCCACCAGATGTCCTACACCGCTGGGTAGAAGAGTCCTCAAAGCCAACCACTGCAGCCTTCCTCAAGGAGACCCATGCTGCCCACACACATCAGAGATGTCACGAACACCATCGGCTTGGTCCTCCAGTTGCACAGGTGGGGAAACTGAAGGGCACAGACTCGACTGAGGGTCAGCCTGCAGGTCAGCAGCAGAGCATACGCTCTGACTCAGGGCACTTTCCATCACAGAAAACCTGTGGACTCTGTTCCCAGGAGACAAGCCCACACAGCCTCGATAAATAGGAAGGGACTTCCAGGGCCTTTCATCACCCCAAAAGAGGACTGTGGCCAGGAAGTGTGGGCAGAAGACATTGGACGGTCATCAACTGAGCTGGCTAGATCCAGGCTTGTTTGGGCCTGGAGCAGAGGGAGGAACTGAGAGGGCAGGAGGGAAGAGGCCAAGGAGACTCCCTGGCCCTGGCCTCCACAGCATCTGCATTTTGTCTCCACCTTCCTGCATCCACACTCTCCCCTTCCCACCGCAACAACTCCTGGCCTTCCCCACTGTCTCATCACTGGGGCCTCCCTCTGAGAAGAGCCAGGACAGGATGGAAAGATGCTCCGGAAAGGGAAAAGGAGATGGTAAAGAAGATACACAGAGCACCTGATACAGCTCCCCAGGGAGAAAGATCTCCAGGTCCCACGCTGGCTGAGGAGGACATTAGAGCAGCATCCTTAGCTTTGGTAGCACGCTGAATCAACCCAAGAAGCTTTAAAACACAAATGCGCAGCCCACTCCACACTAATTGTTTTTTCAGTACAAACTGAGCATCAGGATTTATAAAATCTCCCTTGATGATTCTAATCTAGCCAAGGTTGAGATTCATATCTCCAAAGAGGAAGGCTGAGTTTATTTCATATTGGCTTCTCTTTTTCAATAAAAAGTAAATATTGTTTAGATATTTTTTTAAAAGTCAAATCTTTTTCCTATTCTATTCCTTGCTCACACTCAGAAATACCAATTGTTCCAGCCTGACCTGTCAGATTTCCTGTTGTGACCCCTTCTAGGGCATCCTGGGCCTCTTCTACCACTGTCAAATCTCCAGGCCTCAGATTCCTCAAAGTCCTGTCCAATTCCCCAAATCTCTTGGTGTGAGGCTCCGTGAAAAAAGAGTTTGAAGTCACCATTGTTGTGGTCTTTTTAGAAGCTCATCTCTCTTTTGTAGTCATGCTGGAGTAACTGATACCAGACTTGTCCTCACACTGTAAACAATGAGAAATTTGGACAAAATATATGAAACAGCTATTCCCAGGTCCTGGACAGCAAGAAGTGAAAGACTAGGATCAAGGAGAGTTGGGAGACAAACAATCAATCCCTACAATTGCCCTGGCCTTCTGCAAGGAGCCACTTTCCAGATAGCTGTGCAGAGAAAGAACACAAGCATAGTACTGCAGTCGTGCAGCCTAAGCAGGCGGAGTTCAGAGTAAGGGGAAGCTGAAGCAGCTGGAATTCGTGGCACAGGGTACTGGAAAAGAGAGAACTCTGAAGAAAAAGAGCCAGAAATCTGCAAATTCTTGAGTATGTTACTGAAAACTAAACTGTGAGTGCTTAGGGTGAAACTCCAAGAGGCTGTGCATTGAAGTACTCAGAATCTGTGTGCTGGACAATCCCCAAAGATGACATAGGCTGGAAGGTAGTAGAGAGCTCACCAGGGAGGGCAGATGTCACTGATTGCCCACGGAATTCATGCCCCTAAAACAGTTTCATCTTAGTAGTAAGGTTGAATAAAATAGACAAGCAAAGGCTACTCTAGCTCGGTCTTAGCAAAACATGAGAGCAAATTTTGAGAAAACTGAGCTGATCCAGAGTTTCTTACATACATGTCAAAAAATTCAATACTCTTTAAAGAAGAAAACAAAAGTCACCCACTTAAATAGTAGATAACTGTGACAATGTCTGGTACCCATAAAAATTACAAGGCATGAGGAAGCAGGGAAAAGTGACCCATAACTGAGGGAAAATCAGTCAATAGAAGCATACCTGAAATGACAGCGTTTGTAATTAATGAAAAAGATATTAAAACAGCTATGGTAATATGCTAATATAGGTACAAATGAAAAGAAATGAAATATAAAAGAGAACAAATAGGGCCGGTGATATCGCTCAGTGGCACGGGCACCTGCTGGCACGTGAAGTCCTGAGTTCGACCCCAGGTACCCACCAAAAAAAAAAAAAAGAGAGAGAGAATAAATAGAAATTCTAGGGATTAAAAAATAAAGTAAATATTTTTATTGTTTTATTTTAAGCAATTTAAATACTGCAAAAGAAAAGGCTAACGCTTTTGCACTGAGCTCCATCCCCAGTCCTTTTTATTGCTTTTATTTTGTGATGGGGTTTTACTGAGTTGCTAAGTTGGGCTTGAGTTTAGACAAACTATCTTAGATAAATGCCAAAGATAATATGAATGAATTAGATTTCATCAAAGGTAAAAATACTTCTATTTATTGAAAGATGCCATTAAGAAAATGACAAGGCAAGCCAGAATAAGGGAAAATATATCTAAGACACACACACACACCTGACAAAAGAATTATATCCAAAATATATAAAGAACTTACCAATAAGAAAATGAACAAATACGGGCAGAAGAGTTGAACAGACACCACGAAGATATACAAATAGTCAAATTCACATGAAATGATGATTAACATATTTAGTCAAAATAAAATCATAAGATATACAACTTCCTCATTAGAATAGCTAAATTTAAGATTTTTTTTTTAATTTAAGATTGACAATTCAAAGTGCTAGCAAAAATGTGGGGTAATTAGAACTCTCATACTTTGCTGTTGGGAATGTTAAATGGTACACGTATTTTAGAAAACAATTTTGTATCTTCTGAGAAGTTAAACATACACTTATTCTATAGTTTAGCAGTTCCACCTCCAGGTGTTTGCCCAAAAGAAATGAACTTGTATGCAAAAGCTTATGACAGTTTCATTTATAATAGACAAATACCATAAATGACCCAAACTTCCATCAACAAATGAATAGATGAACTCACTGTGGCATATCTACACAATATCCACTACTGAACAATGAGAAAGGAAATATCTTACCAACTGCATGCACAGAAAAAAATGGATGAATCTCAAGGACATTATTTTGAGTAGAAGAAACCAGACACAAAGAAGTACATACTTCATGATTCCATTTACATACAACTCTAAGAAAGGGGACTAAGGGTGTAGTTCACTGGTAGAGTGTTCACCTAGCATGTACACAGCCCTGAGTTCAATGCCAGCACCATAAATAAAGAAGGAGAAGGAGAAAGAGGAAGAGAAAGAGAGAGAGAGAGCGAGGAGAAAGGAAAGGGAGGAGAGGAGAGGAGAGGAGAGGAGAGGAGAGGAGAGGAGAGGTGAGGCGAGGCGAGGCGAGGAGAGGAGAGGAGAGGGGAGAAACTCTTAAAAAGACATTTAACCTATGGTAACAAAAGCAGATCAGTGGTTGTCAGGGAAGATCAATTACAAAGAGGACAAAAAGTACTGGTTACATAATTTGTGGGGACCAGTGCAAAAAGGAAATGAAAGGCCTCTTGTTAAAAAATTATTAAGAATTTCAAGGGCCGGGGATGTAGCTGAGTGGCACAGTGCCTGACTGGCAGGCGCGAGGACCTGAGTTCGATTCCCGGTACAAAAAAAAAAAAAAAAAAAAGAAGATAAAAGGAAAAAAAGAATTTCAAGGCCGTGACAGTGGGTCACTAAGGCAAGCACAGAGCCCTTCTTGGCATGAGCCGTTTTGTGGGGATATAAGTCACACACCTAAGAAACTAACCCTGGGCACAAGGAGAATTTTGTGGTGATAGAAATACTTGTATCTTGATTTTGGTAGCAGCTACACTTTTGTGCACTATTGTGGAAAATACAGGGAACTATAGTTAGAATGGCAGGACTCTTCCAGGCCAATGAAGAAAATAAAACTCCAACCAACAATCTCCAGTAATTTGCAGTCTCCATTAACCTACTTAAAACAGCCCTGTGCCTTCAGATTTTTGCAATGCCTCTTCTAGAAACTCCCAGGACACCTTCACAGTCATTCATCATTTATTTATCTGTTTATAGGCATTATAGAAGGAACTGGAGACACAGTGTTTTTAAAAAATACTGTTTCCAGGGCTGGTGAGATAGCTCAGCGGCATAAGCGCCTGCCTGGCAAGCGCAAGGTCCTGAGTTCAACTCCCGAAACCCACATACAAAGGGGAAAAAAAAAAGGGCCGGTGGTATCGCTCAGCGGCATGGGCGCCCCCTGGTGCGCGAGGTCCTGAGTTTGACCCCTGGTACCCACACAAAAAAAAAAAAAATACTGTTTCCGCTCTCAAAGAATGAATAGTCCAGCTCTGAGTTGTCCAGTAGAGCAGCTGTTAACTATAAGCGGCCATGTAAATTTAAATCAATAAAGATTGAATTAAATAAAATTCAATTTAAATTGAATTAAGTGAAAGTTCCTATTCATGCTGGTCACACTGCAAATGCCCAATAGCCACAGTGGCCGGTGGCTACCATGTTGGACCACATCAAACATTTCCATCATGGCAGAAAGTTCTTCCAGACAGAGTTCAGTGTGGAGACAGCAAGGCAGTGGGAGACACACTTTAGTCATCTCTACAGGTCTCATGGCTTGAAATACTTGCCAAGACCACAGTCTATATTCCATCACCTACAAACCGGAAGCAACTGCCAGCCGGGCAAGGAGGGAGGGGCTGATCAGTGGCTCCAAAAGACAACACTCATTTGCTGCCTACCTCCACCCCAGGATTTGAAAACGCTCTATTTGTGACTTTTCTGATGAGAATAACTTGTTTAATCTCTGTCTGATGCATGAATTCCCTACTACTGCATACCCATCGAGAAGTTGCTAAGGTCTGATTAAATACCTCCAGTGATGAGGAGCTCATTACTTCCCACTCCAGCCTATCCGCCACCAGGTAGAATTTTTCCCCTGATGGAGTCAGACAGAAGGTGCCTATAAAGTCTCCTCCCTTAGGTCCCAAAGCCTCATCCTCCCTGCAGGTACATCCTGCCTTGGCAGCATCTCTTCATGTGACCTATGGGGGAGACTCTAGCACATCCTCCTCCTGTATCCTTTATAATAGGAAGTGCTTATAAATTGAGGATCATGGTGGTTCTCTCGCAATAGAGGCCTCTATGAGCAATCCTTTATTTCCTTACCTTGCCTTTCTCACCTGGTTACTCTGAAGGGCACAGCCCTTCTGACTTCTGCCTCTTCAGTCACCCCCTTCTCTTACCTGAAGCTGTGTCCTGATGCCCCCATGCTTCCATGGCCCTGGCTGCACTGCTGCCATGGCTGTTTTGGGAAGCTCAGGGCAGCTCAATAAGGTGACTGTGGGAGGTGAAATCAATGCATAGTGTGATCCACAGGGCTCCTCTCTGCAAAGAAGTCTTCCTCCTCACTGGTCCTGGCAAGGAGGAAGGCAGGCTAAGGGCTGGGGATCCACCCAGTGGGGATAAGGAGGAAGAGTAAAAAATCATACAAAATCACACCCAGGTTGCTGAAATGTGCTTTAGAGGAGTGGGAGTAAGTAGCCTTGCCCTGAACCTAATTGAATGGATCTGTTTTTAAACTGCCATCAAAAATCTATTAATGGGCTGGTGAGATAGTTCAGCGGCATAAGCACCTGCCTGGCAAGCGCAAGGTCCTGCGTTCGACTCCCGGTACCCACATACGAAAAAAGGGCCAGTGATATCGCTTAGTGGCACAGGCACCTGTTGGCGCGCAAGGTCCTGAGTTCGACCCCCAGTACCCACACACACAAAAAAAATCTATTAATTATTAACATAATGACAGAGTGAATTATCGTTTCACTCAGGAGGACAGCTTTCCCCAATGTTTGTCTTCTTCTTTGTTAATTTCCTAGTCAGATGGGACCAGACTGAGTGTGTACACCTGACTCCCCTGCTCCCCAGGTAGACACAGGAAAGCTTCCACCTCCTCTCAGAGCCTCTCACACTCTCACTCCTTACCGGCCTGCCCTGAGCCGCCGTCAGCAGCCCACCTGGCATCCACCGTCAGCTGTCCCTAGAGGATGTAAGATCTGTCCACAAACCATAGGGGCTGACAGTTTCAGAATTCAGAACTTCTTGGGTTTTTGAAAGGCAACATAAAACATATTACCTGTGTGATGTAGAACTCCAGTGGGGTCTGGGCAGTACTCAGTAGTCATGTGAATCCACATTTCTGCATCAAAGGTTCACATCACATGGAATGAAGATGACAAAGAGCAGCTGGGCACTCTGGCACTCACGTGTAATCCCACCACTGAGAGAGGCTGAAGCAGGAAGATCTCAAGTTTGAGTCCTGCCTGGGCAACTTAGCATGACCCTGTCTCAAAGTTTAAAAAAATAAACAAAAAGAGCCTGGAGATGTAACTCAGTGGTACAGTACCTCAGGGTTCAATTCTCAACCCCAGCAACAATGACAGTAATGATAGAGCTCTAGGTCAGTTCAGGTCAGGTTAGGTTATGCTGCCAAATGAGTTTTTAAAAACCATTCTCAGATCTGTTTTACCTTTCAGAATTACAGATAAGCGATAGTAAGTTTGCCTTGCCCTCCTCTAGCTTCTTTTTATTTCTCAAGTTATTTCCCAAACTAATCTTCCATAAAGAGATTCTTTCTGCATTTGTGGGCAAAGTTTGAAAGGAAATTAATAAATAGTGATGAAATCTTTTTGCTCAGCCCAAACTTAAATAAAAAACAAATCTTTGTTTCACCTGGGCAAATCCCTTTCACAATGACCCAACACCTGCCTGTCTGTCATCTTCCGTGTTCCCTAATTTGTCTTCACAGAACCCAGCCATCTGCCACCTTCTGGCCTCAGCCACCTCGCACCTGCACCACCCAGATGGTCACCTTTTCTTCAAACACATCTCGTCCCCTCCTTTAATCTCCCCTGACATCCAGAGTCAGGGTGTGTTAATCACAGTTGGGGGAGGTTTTATCCTTCGAAGAAAGGTGATAGGAACCGATTGTCCCAGGGCCATTCACAGATTCCTCTTCAAAGTAATCAGTGTGGGATGCACAAAATCTCTTGACAATTGCCAAGAAAATTCTAGAGGTCCTTGCAGAGATACAACACTTTCTGCTTGCAGGATGACCATGAGGCAAACACAGCTTTTCTTCTACCCCACACTTTTTTTCACAAAGCCCTTTCTAAGTGCAAAGGACTCACTCCTGTACCCGCCCATCAGCCCGCTTAGCAGGGGACAATGCTTTCCAGTGGGCTGAAAAGTGCTCAGATTTCTGCTGTTTTTATAACCTAGGAGTCAGCCATCTGGATGGCCCTGCACCCTCCAGCCACCTTTATGTTTCCCACAAAGTATCTTCTTTATGGTTCCCATAAACCATGGTTCTCGTAGCAGTATCTTCTTTGTTTAAATAGACACACAATTGTGCATATTGGTGGGATACTCTGTGATATTTTGATACATGTTTACGATGTGATATGATCAGGTCAGTAATTAGCACGTCCATCACAAGCCTATCTTGGAGTACCCGGGGTGCTTCTCTTCTTCCTGATCAGCTGCCTCTCACTTCCTGCTCCCACTGAATTCCATGTCTTTTGCCTCTGGCCTCTGAGAATGGCCAGCATCACATTAATTCAGATGTGGACCACAGCCCCCTGTTTGATCATCTCTAAATCCTTGTGACACCAAGGTGCTGGGGACAGTGCCCCATGCACTGGAGATCCAGCAGGTAGAGTGGGGGCCACTCTGCAGGCCTAGCCATAAGATAGCTTGAAAGTGACACACTGCTTTAAAAAGAAACTTTTAATTATCAGACCCAGTCCTGTCCCTCTGTCCCAGGCCTCCTTCCACAGGCCATCTTAAAATTCTACTCATTAGAATTTCTTTTTTTTTGTTACTGGGAATCAAACTCAGGACCTCACGTTTTGCCAGGCAGGCACTGTGCCACTGAGCTATATCCCCGGCCCCTAACTCTTTTTTTTTTTTTTTTTTTTTTTTGTGGTACCAGGAATCAAACTCAAGACCTTGTGCTTGCCAGGCTCATTAGAATTTCCAGAGCAATTTTGTTTTCTTTGCTGCCGTCTGGCTGACATGGCCCAGGCCTAACAGGGCCACAGCTACCCTGTGTGAGCCTCCACGGGATTGGATAAGCACCCCCTACATCCCAGCTGTGGCCAGATGTCAGCATGTGTGTGCTTGTGAAGCTCACTGTGCTGAATCTGGGTGTATCAGTGTGTGTGCGTGTGTGTGTCTGCATGTGTCTCATCTATGAGGGTCTCTAGCTGTAATCACAATCACAGCTAACATGAGTGTCCACTACCAGGGGTAATCAAAGAATATGGTGCAGCCAGGTGTGGTGGCACACACCTGTAATCCCAGCACTCAGGAGGCTGAGGCAAGAACATCGGTGAGAGTTTGAGGTGAACCTGGGCTACATAGTAAGACCCTGTCTCAAAAACAAACAAACTAAAAAAAGAATATGGTGCGTGTTTAACTTTTTTTTTAAATGTACTACAGTACAAGACACACTGCCATTAATCCCCCTTGACATACACCTCCCCCCTCCTTTTGGACACACTTATCCCATCATTCTTACCACTTTCTGAAGCAGTTCTGGAAGTCCTCTTTCATGAGTATCTTTAGTTGCTCTGTCACAGCTGTCTCCATGTCCTGAATCAATTCAAAACATTTACGTTTTGTGGTCATTTTGACTTTAAGTGAGAGCCAGAAGTTAGCATAAGGCCAGATCCTGCCAGATCTGGGGAAGAAGGTGATTGAGGACATGCTATAACATTTTTATGAGCCTGCCTTTCTGTTGGATGGCAGCAGCATTCACTGTACATTTTAAATCACAGTTCATAAAAACACAAAGAAGGACTTCCTGAACAGCTTCAGAAAGCAGCAAGAAGCTGGGCATGGTGGTGCATGCCTATAATCCCAGCACTCAGGAGGCTGAGGCAAGAGGATTGCTGCAAGTTCAAGGCCAGCCTAGAATATACAGCAAGACTCTGTCTCAAAAAAAAAGAAAGAAAGAAAGAAAGAAAGTAGTAAAAATTATGGGATGAGTGTTTGAAGGGGGCAAGAGTATTTTGAGGGGTATTAGTGACAATGTGTCTTTTACTATAATACAATTTTAAAAATTTAAGTACTCACAGTATCTTTTAATCACACCCTGTTTGGGCAAGGTCGTTTTCCAATATGTAATATGTAATCCTTACAACATTCCCATGGTTTTATCATCTTGTGCTTATGAAAAAAGACCTAAATTAGGGAAATGCTAAATAAGTTTCCCATGTACCAAGTGTCTGGGAGCCTCTGAGTTTGGCCTTTCCTTACACATAATTTCTTTGCTTGTGCTACATTCCTGTGTGTGTGTGCGCGCGTGTGTGTGTGCACGTGTGTGCACACACACACGTGTTTGAAACACAAAATCCTCATCCTGGCTCCTTGCTCACCTCAAGATTCCCCCTTCCCTCATCCTGGGAATATTTACAGTCAGAGGTGATCAGTCTCAGTGTGTGGACCCCAGTCAGTGATGGGACAGGTAATGTCAGTGCCTGCACTTCCAACATGGTGTAAGGCAGACAGCTTACCTGCTGCTGCAGCAGGACCAATATCCCGTGTCTCCTGGGAGCCCTTCTGTAGAAGGTGGTGAGAAAGGCCTTGTGGGTGGCAGGGCTCCTGCCCTTTTCCCATGGTGCACAGATGTTGCCCTACTCCACTTTGGGCAGAATGAGGGAGCTAGGCTCCGGCAGCCAGGCAAAGAGACATGCAGGTGAGGTACAAGCGAGCACTTCTAGCAGTGACAGCCGGCTGATAAGGGACTGTTACCAGGCCCTGATGGCTTCTTGTTCAGGGCCCAGGAGAAAGGCCACTTCTATCTGGTGGTCTGAATGTTTTCCTTCCTCCTCCAAATACCAAGGAGGTACTCTTGCTTCTCACTGTGCTAAAAACTTTACCAACACCGTCTCTAATCCTTCAGACAACTGAGTAAGGATACCTTGTTGCAATTGTCTTCTTGTCACAGATGAGGAAATGAGGCTCAGAGAGGTGAAGCGACTTTCCCAAGGCCTTGCAGCTAGTGACAGATCCAAAATACAAGTTCAAGTTTCTCTGTCTGCAAAGCCTAGGCTCTTTATACTATATCAAATTACAGAATCTGTAGACTATTTGATAATTTCCTTGGGGGTTTTCTGTTTCCTTGGATATGGTGTGACCTGAAGATAGAGACGCTACTATTTTTCTATGACCCGAGGGTTTCCTGGGTTGGTGGAGTCAGTAGTGCCCATCTGGGCCAGTACTGTCCAATAAAAGAGCACCAGGATTTCTTCTAGCTATCACTATTGTCCATCCTTATAAACTCCCAACATATGTACCCAAAGCTTATTCTACTCATTTTACAGAAAGAGAGACTGAAGCACTTGCCCTCTGTCACCCACAGCTTGGGAGAGGCCACATCTGGAAGCCAGAGAATATCCTGATGCCGAGTCTGCCCTGTCTCAGGTATGGCTGACCAGAGCCCAAACTCTCTACAAGCAGGATCGCCCCACTTCCCTGTGTAGCCCAGGATGCAGGCCTGCACTTCCCCACCTAACACCTGTTCTCAGGGTAAAGCCCTGAAGCCTGGGTGCAGCCTCCATGCCCTGTCTCTCCGCTTCCCTCCCCTCTCTCCAGCCAGAAACACTGTGCTGTTTCTGAAAGTCATGGAGCTTTCAGCTCCCTCTGCTCTCTCTGCATGGGCCACTCCACCCTCGTGAACATTCCACCCTGCCAGTCCCTGTCATGTGTGCTTTCCCCCAGGCCACCCCTCCCTGGGCCTCCAGCTCCCGTGGGACCTCCGTGAGCTGCCTCCAGAGCCTGCTGGACTGTTGATTCAGAGTCTGTAGCAAGTTGCAGGTAACTGTCATTACACAGTGCCCTTCCGCCCTAGACTAGGTGGTGTGTGACAGCAAGGACCATGCAAGTCTTATTGATCCCAATGGCACTGGGCCACAGTGCCTGACACATCATGATTGTTCGGTAAATATCTGAGAGATGAACATGGACACGATAGAAGGGAGAGTGGGAGGGAGGGATTAGCACATTCTGCAATCCCATGTGGGTTTCGTTTGGAAGTAAACCCCAAGCCTTTTGAGCTCCAGTGCTTACTAGCTCATTGTGCGGTAGAAATGTCAATGGCAAAGCTGTCATTTCTTTCAAGTCACTTGGGGGAGAAAACAGAGTAAATCATAGGAAGCCGTTCCCAGGAGTGTAGGGACTTATTCTGCGGATCCCTGACTCACCTTCCAGACGCAGCAGTGACGTCCTTCCTCCAAGTGCTCATCATCCACGGGCATGACTTCTCTTGCCTTGCTGCGTGAGATGACTCGGTCTACACTCCAGCCGGACCCCCTGCTGCCTCCCGTGGCCATGCCATGCCGGGCTCCAAAGCTGACACTGCCTGTGCCGGGCTGAGATCACCGTTTCCACACCAGTGCTCAGCCCTGCCTCCAGTCCCTGTCACCAGAGGCTTTCTCTCCTTTGCTGAGGATGACCTATTTGTCAGGTTTTTTTGGTCCAGTCCAAACTCCTGGGCTTGGGGCTGGTGATATCGCTCAGTGGCACAAGCTCCTGCTGGCAAGTGTGAGGTCCTGAGGTCGACTCCCGCTACCCACATAAAAAAAAAAAAAAAAAAAACTCCTGGGCTTAAGGGATCCTGATCCTTCTGCCTTGGCATCTTAAGTAGCAAGGAACACAGCAGGTGCACACATGTGCCACTGCATCTAGCTTGTCACCTCTTCCTTCAAGGAGGCAACTGTAAAGAGGGAGGACCCGAAAAACTAACTGTCTGCTTTAAGCGTGCTGTTCTTCATCCATTCCTAAGACCCAGGCAAGAAGATGCCCCCTTGCACCTTACTGTGACTCTCACCACGGGACCCTCTGTGCCATGTCTCAGTGCCCCAGGGAATCTTGGGGAAAATGCGTGAGGGGGTGAGAAAGGCCTGGGTGAGGCACCCTAAGAGCAGAAGTCCTGCTTTCTCACCACTGTGGCCGGTGGGCTGAGGGTGGGTGTCCCTGTGAACCTGCACACTCAACCACCAGCCTGCAAAGTGTGGCAGCTGAGTAGCTTGGCACAGGCAGGGAAGTGGCCACGGGTCTGGGTCTGGAGAGGGTGCTCTGTCCCTCACATCCCCGGGATGGCATTTTCCTTACCTCACCCTGTTTTTTGCCTGTCCTAGGAATCACTGACTGGGAAGGCCTTTAGAAATCCACAGCTGGCTTTCCCCAGAAAGCACCCAGCAAGAGAGGGCTGAGTGCTCCACCCAGGGTGAGTAGTCAGGGTTTGGGGCTGGGCACATGGAGACAGTGGAGGTTCTCAGGATACTCCTGCAGACGCAGCCGACAGACTCATTCGCCACAGTACCATTGTCCCCAGAGCATCACAGAGGACCGACCGCTGTACGTGGAAAGTGGGGAATGCTGATCTAGCCAGCCCCCTCGTTTTATATAGGGGGAAACCGAGGCACAGGTCACACCAGCAGTGAAAGAGTGAACTGGGCCGGAGAGCAGAGCTTGTAACCCCAGGGTGGGCGTTCTCCCTGTGAACTCCGTGAGGGTCCGGCCTCTGTGTCCTCACTACTTTGTGGCCTCTGGAGCCAGCACCCAGCCATGATCAGAGATGAACTGTAGTTATTCGTCTCAGACAGGGCCAAGACGGTGGAAGGGTGAGAGGGAGGCTTTGTCATGGAAAGAAGGCTACTGAGGCTCACTGCTTCCGGAGGAGGTAAGCCGCTCCTCTGAAGCTGTGAGCAGCAGCTAACAACACATTCTCCATCTAAACCTTAACAGACTAGACAAATGACTCAGTCCTGGGAGCACTTTTACAAGTGAGAAGATACGTGTTGGACTTCTTAAATTTTGCTCTCTCGATCCCTCTCTTTCTCTCTCTCTCTCTCTCTCTCCCTCTCCATATCCTTGGACAGGGCTCATCCTTTTTTCTGTCACTCCTTATCACTCCTCTGCACTGGACGGAGTACGGAAGTGAGAATATATAGTCCTTGCTATTTCAGGAGCGAGTCATTTCCACATCTTTCTTTCAAGCTCCCTTTCCTCCCACGAGGTCTATTTTCTTTTCAATGGACCTGCCTGAATCTTTTCCCTCTGGTCAGTGTCCTCAGAAGGGACACTGGTGTCTGAGGCCCCTTTCACAGTCCCCTGTATAATGTCCCCATGAGGGTGCCCAGGGGAGGGTGTCTTCCCTCTCACCTGTACACCTCAGATGGCATCCTGCCCTGCCTACCCCTCCTCATCTTTGCCACCTAAACAAACCTTGGTTTTCACTGCAAACTCCAGATCCAGAGACCTGGACCTCACACTAGAGGTCCATGGGAGCCTAGGTGATGCCACCAGTTGAGGCTGTAACCCAGCACTGCACCCCTTACCAGGGGTCAGGTGCTGCTCTGACCCTGTGGACACACCTCTTCCATCAGTCCCCACAGGGTGCCCTCCCGGGAGACAAACTCCCAGCCAAGCAGATGGGCCTTATCTCCAGTAGGACAGAGCCAGATGTGTCACTCACACTCATGGTTGGCATACTGCCAGCTCTGTCCCTGCCCCAAAACCAGTGGCCTTCTTGAGATGACCAGATGGCAAGGCTTCCGAGGGGCATCCCAGATCCAAATTGTTGCCCCGAGCCTTGCGGAAACTGGACCCTGGAAGACAGGACAGATCAGAGCTGCAGGGACTTGGCAGAGAGGGGTCCATGGGCTAGAAAGATAAAACAGAGGCTCAGCTGTGCTGGCCTGGAGAAGAGGGCCCTGGACAAGCCTGGTAAGGGGCCACAGGTGGTGGCCGAGGCTGAGAAATGGGCCTGGGTGTTCACAGAAAGCCTCATTAGTGCAGGGAAAGTGACCAGGGATGGAGAGGAGGGCCTGTCACAGGGAGGAGAAGGTGGGGCCAAACGGTACAGACTTTTTCTTGGTAGAAGTGGGGTACAACCTCTTGACCTTTCTACCTTTCTACCCCATCCACTTGACAATCCATGTATAGCAAGAACTCATTTCAGAGCAAAAGAATAGAATTCATTGGGCTTACCGTGTTCCCCAGCACACAGAAGCAGCAGGCTGAATGGCCCAATGGAGAGGCCTGCTGAAGATGCAGTCATAGCGCCAGTTGACAGACGACAACCACAATGACAGAGTTGTGCCCTATAAGATTCAACATAGGCTTTGACTCTAAAACCAGTGGTTTGGGCCGGTGAGACGGCTCAGCGGCTTAAGCGCCTGCCTTGCAAGCGCGAAGGCCCGAGTTCGACTCCCGGATCCCACATACGAAAAAGGGGCCGGTGATATCGCTCAGCGGCACGGGTGCCTGTTGGCGCGCGAGGTCCTGAGGTCGTCCCCCCGGTACCCACAAAAAAAAAAAAAAAAAAAAAAAAAAATAATAAAACCAGTGGTTTTCCCTCCTAGCCAAGCTACACGGGTCTGGGAATCAAGGTTGGAAGAGGGAGAGGCTCCTCTCACTGTTAGAGCTAATAACCTACTCAGAAATTTTGCTTCCCACACTAATTTAGAGCTCTGCTGGTTTGGAGGTCTTAGTGCTCAAAGGAGGAGTGTTCTACCTTGGAGCACAAACACTGATTCTACCAAAACAGGAGATGTGACTGCCAACTGACTATTTAGGGGTCCTTGGGCCACTGAGCCAGCAAGCAGAAAAAAGCATGGTGTGCAGATTGGCGTGAGTAATCAGAATAACCAAGGGGGAATCAGGTTATTGCTGCACAGCGGTGGTTCCATGTCTGCAACCTAGAAGATGTTGCAGGGTTTTCTCCTGAAATGCCCACACCCAGTAGTAAAATCATGGGAAATTATAACAACAAATTCAGAGCTACTTAGAAATCAAATCACCTAAGTGCAAAGGCTTGAGTCAGCTCACCAGGTCAAGAACTCCAGCCATCTGAGAACATTGACTGGGTCAAAAAAGAAAGAAGAAATACAGAAAATTTTTTACCCTGTTTGAACTAGCCCACATGCTATGTACCAGACTATAAAGCTGCGAGGCCAGCTTTAGCATTCCTTTCCCTCCTTTACTACCACCAAGACCAAGAAATACATATTAACTATAGCCTCATGACCAGCTGTGGAAACAAAGACTGTAGCAGCTGTGCTGGTAATTGTGTGTGTGCTCCTCTATTCTCCTTATTTTATTTTATGTAAGGCTTGTTGGTAGTTACCTGTGAAATTGGTCTTGGTTTTAGGTTATGAAATAATCAGGTGGGACTCTAACTAAATTAGAGAAATAACATCTCCCAAAGGTAGACACTGTGACTCTTAGTCAGAGATGGATACATTAGTGGCAGGAGGGTTTTATATCCTCATTTTGATGAGGGTAACTCTGTTGTCATGAAGCATCATTGCACCTCGTTATGGCAGCATACATTTGTGACTGTCATATGGAAGTGCCATGTAGGAAGTTTAAATATTTCTAGAAGGCTGTGTCAGTGCCCAGTAGCCAAAGAGGTAGACTGTTGTCATCAGGTCACATCTCTCAAACCCACCTTTCTATTCTATTTTTAAATCCTGGGTGTAGGACTCTGCAAACTACATCTTCCCTCAGCTTACTCGGCCTCTGAGTTCCACAGCTGAGAAGTGTTACATGGAGACAGGACTTGTTCTTTCTTCTTTGGTTCCTGCTTAGAAATGGCCTTTCATCCGTGCAGCCGCATTGCATATCAGCCCCCAGGATCTTGGCAGACTCCTAAAATCAGCTTCATCCTGGCTCTGATGAAACCAGTTTCTCTCGGTTTCCCTGTCCTCGAGGTGGTACCTGCCCCCTACACTTACTATCTGGTAGGAGACAAATCTCCATGCATGTGTACATATCTTGTGACAGCTTTTGTCCAAGTCTATCTTTTCAGAGAGCTTTGCATAGCAAACAGCCTTGGAAAGCTATAGATAATGTCTCCCTCTGGGGCACCGGAAAAGTTTTCTGACCAGCGTAGTAGAGATAATGTGTCTCTCTGGTACAAACCCTGGGCAGGTATTATGGTCTTAATTGCATTCCCCAAAATTCACTTGTTGGAGTCCTAAACCAGGACCACAGCCTATACTTGCATTTGGAAATAAGATCTTCATTTTTTTTTAATCACTGTGTTGTTTACTATAATAAAAATTGAAAATTTTCTAAATACCTCACAATAAAAAACAATGGCTGCAACACATTCATGTTATGGAACATTGATGTAGTCAGTAATGGTAATGTAGGTAAATAGGACAGGGTTTTTTAAGAGGCAAATGAGGTAAAATGAGGTCACACAGGTAGGCTGAAGTCCAGTAGGACTGGTGTCCAGATAAGAGGATATTAGGACACAGACACACATTAGAGAAGAATAAATAAAAACAGGGAGAATAAGACCATCTAGAAGCTAAGGAGACAGCCCTCAGGAGAAACAACCTTGCTAATTCCTTGATCTCAGAATTCTAGTCTCCAAAACTATCAGAAAGTAAATTTTGTTGTTGAACCCACCCAGTCTGTGTATTTGTCACAGAAACCTTAACTGACTAATACAGAAGGTCTGCTAGCAGCCCAGTTATAAGACTTGGGATTTCATGGGCTCAGGGTTCTTCAGATCTAGTGTGTGTTTAGCATCCACATAAGTCCATGTCTACGTCCCCTCCTTGGGACCTGGGGGACAAGGAGAATCTGTATAAACTTGAAGCTCATGTCTGCCTACTGTGCAGTGAGTAATAAACTGGCTAAATCCACTTACGCTCACTGTCTCTTTAACTGGGCAAATCTACTGATGTGGGGTGAGTCACTCAGCAGCTGCTAGCACACTGCTGCTTAACAACTTTGTGACCACTTGACATCACCTCTGAATTACCTCATGTTCCTTGCTTCATGTCAGCCCAGCAACAGCTATGTTAGCAGACCCCAGTACTATCCCTTTCTGTCAAGACACCCTGTGTGGCTTCTGTTTTCCCAACTGCACACTGCCTGGTGGACCAGGCCTGAGCACCATGTTGGATTCTGGCTGTTCCAGAGGCAGGAATGGTACAGTCGACTCACCGAGCCCATGACATGAATGGAGTGCCAGGTACATGTGCAGGTTGTGGGACTTAGAGAGGAATTCCAGCCAGCAGTACAACTCTTTCTTATGTCCTCAGGTGGAGGAGCAGTGACAATCGGTGCCCTGCTGAACACGGAGAGAAATGGGCTCCACATGTGTCAAAAGTAGTGTTTCCCTTTTGCAGGTCACTAGCCATTTTCTGCCCATCAAATCAATGGAACGCACAATGTTCAAGACTTTGTAAATGTGAAATAGCAGTGAACAAAACAGGATCAGAGGGAACATGCCGAAGTGCATTGCACATAGAGAATGCAAGTTTCATCTCATTAAACTGCTGTATTCAATGTGTGTGTGTGTGTGTGTGTGTGCGTGCACGTGCGCGTGTGTAACTATACTGGGTTGCAAATGGATTTTTAGAAATAACTATCATAGATTGTAATCAAGGATTTTGAAGAAACCACTGGTCTGGAGATCTTTCTTCACTTTTTTTCTGTGGGGAGATGAGGGAAATTTGTACTTAAGCTTATTTTATTGTATCGGTGAAGCACACACTGAGCAGTTAAACTGTTAGAGAGTCAGGGACAGTGGTGCCTACAGCTAAGGAGTGTGTCCTTGGCTGGGACAAGAGAAAGGAATATAAGAAAGAAAGAATCATGTAAGAGGGCAAAAGAAGCCTACATGTTTTGATGTGGTCACTCAGTTGCCACCTTCTTGACATTTTGATAGGTTATGTCAAAATGACAAACTCTGTTTTTAATTTTATTTATTATTATTTGTCTATATATGATGCTGGAGGTTGAGCCCAGGGTCTTATGCATGCTAAGCAAGTGGTCTACCACTGAGCTACACCACCAGCTCCAAACCTATGTTTTTAAAAATTGTTAGTCAATGTACAAAACAGACCTGTAGCCCTCACATTCACCTTACCCAAGGGTGAGTCTCAAGAATAGGATAAGGATGTCTGTGTACTTGCTCTCTTTTTTAGGCCTGAAGTTTACTGGTGGGGTTTTGGGCTGAGTCAAAACGTCCCCACATCAAAACAACTGTGTGTGAAACAGCTGCTCCGTTTGCAGTCAAAATGGCGACAGGAAAATTCCACAAGCCTTCCGTGGAGGAACCCTTCACACAAACTCTTCTTCTCTTTGCCAATTTAAGGTCAGTGTGGGTTTTAAAAGGTGGCATTTGTGTCAGGCAGCCTTGGCCTCCAGGCAAGAGCTAAGTAAACAGGAGTGCTGGGGATGACCATTGCTTCCCAAGGAGCCCATGATGGGTTTTTCCAAGGGAATGAAAGGTTGCCTTTGTGCAGAGGGAGGGGAGTGAGGGCCAGCTGCCCATTCTCCATGACCTCATCAGTGTCGACACACTCACGATTGCGTCTCTCTGGAGCCAGAGAGAAGGCACTGAGGGGACTGGTGAACAGTGGGTGACTGCCACCCCTCACAGCAGGGGGAGACCCTGAAACAAAGCTGCCTTCTCCTCAAGAGGTGCCTAGGTGTGGCCAGGTGTGAGGCGGCTGCACTGCTTCTCGCAGACTAACATGGAAATGACATTTGCCCTGTAATTTATGCACTTCCTGGAAAACCACAATTGCCCATCACATTATAATTACCCACAACTACTCTTCCATTTGGAACCTCGCTTCCGTGACTTCTATTCTTAAGTTCCTTTCCCGCCTTGAGAAACAAGACAAAGCACTTTAGATGGTTCCTTGATGTACATTTTTCCCTGCAAGGACCTTTATATAGCCCATAATGTCCCCTGAACATCTATTTTAACTTTTGTGAAAACAAGATCAATTTTCTAAGTGAGTGAAAGGGAAGAAGTGTCTATGACTGGTCAAGAATAGAAGCAAGTGTCACCTTCTGATTTTGCTGCACTTTCAAGGTGTCTGGAGAAATTTTAGTTTTTTCAGGAAGAGCCAGTCTGGTGTGGTGGAAAGAACACATCATCATCCATATGTTTATCCTTGCAGGAGGCCTTCCATCTCTCCAGGAATTAGTTTACCAACTGGAGAAAAAGGATTAGGCTAAATCAGCATTTGCCTGGGTGTTGGAGCTGTGCCACCAGGGGTTGGAAGGTGGCATATAAGCAGAGAATCAAGTGACATTGAAGAAGGAACTATTTCATTGCAAATATCTTTCAGTCCTGTGATACTATGAGGGAGAAAGCGTCGGTTTGGGGCTGGTGGGCCTTTAACACTTTTCTTTTTTTTTTTTGTGGGTACCGGGGGTCGACCTCAGGACCTCGCACGCCAGCAGGTGCCCGTACCGCTGAGCGATATCACCGGCCCTTTTTTCGTATGTGGGTTCCGGGAGTCGAACTCAGGCCCTTGTGCTTGCCAGGCAGGCGCTTATGCCGCTGAACCATCTCACCGGCCCAACACCTTTCTAATGGTTTCCAATCTTCCTTTACAACAGATAGAGAAGGGTGCTAGATCCAAGTTCGCATTAAGTCCTGGAATTTAATAGCAGTACTCTGATAACATCATTTTTATTTTTTCCTTGTACCTTTTATTCATTTTACATATAAACAGTTTTCTATTTATGGTGTAAATGCAGATTCTTTTTTAGTTCCTGCTTTTTCACTAAAAAGAACTTTCTTACCAGATACAGTGCCACACACCTATAATCCTAGCATTCCAGGAGGCTGAGGCAAGAATATTGCAAGTTCGAGCCCAGCCTAGGAAACTCAGCAACTTAGGAAGATCCCATCTCGAAATAAAAATAGGGCTAGAGATGTAGCTCAGTGCGAAGGTCCTGGGTTCAATCCCAAGTACCACTAAAAACTAAAAAAATAAAGAGCTTTTTTGGGTTTTAAGTAAACTTACCTGGACTAATCTTTCCAGTATGAGAGAAGAGACCAAGAAAAGCTCAGGAGCCTGGGAAGCGCAGATAAACACCTCTGACTACTAGCAGGGACTCTGAGGGTTTTCTTTTCTCTTGTGTCGTTACTTGTTTATTTGAAAAATTATTTCCCTTTTTAAAAAAAAATTCATAATACAGGAGTTTTTAAAGATTCCCTTTTCTTGATTTCTATCCTTTATGTCAAAACTAGGATCGAACTTTTTGTCTTTTAGTTTATTTCACTTTTCTATTTTGTAAAATGGATATTTTATTCCTTTATTTTTCATTTACTTAAGTAACAAAGATATTTTAAGCTATAAAATTTCTTCTAAGTATAGCATTCATTTTGTCCCATTGGTTGTGGTATGACTTAAGCAGATTATTGCTTTCTAGATTGTTTGTGAGATAACTTTTGATCTTATTATCCAAGGGTTGTGTGTGTGTGTGTGTGTGTGTGTGTGTGTGTGTATTAAAGCAGTTTTGGGTTCACAACGAAGTACAGACAAGAATACAGAATCCCCCTATACCCACCATACCCTCTCCTAGACACAGCCTTCTCCATTATCAATATTCTACACCAGTGCTGTACTTGTTAAAGACTGAACTTACAACACATTGTTATTGCCGACAACCCACAGTTTACATTAGGGTTCGCTCTTGGTGGTATATGTTCCACAGATGTGGCAAGTGTATAATGACACGTATCCTCCATTCTTGTGTCATACAGAGCAGTTTCACAACCTAAAAGCTATCTGCAGTCTGCCCGTTCATCTCTCTCTCCCCAGTCATCCTTGGAAACCGCTGTTCTATTCACTGTCTTCAGAGTTTTGTCTTTTCTAGAATTGTATAGTTGAAATCATACAATATGCGATCTTTTTAGATTAGTTTCTTTCGCTTAGAAACATACATTTCCTCCATGTTTTTTCACACCTTCAGAGTTCATTTCTTTCTGGCACTGAATAATATTCCATTGTCTGGATGCACCACAGTTTATCCATTCACATACTGAAGGGTATCAATTTGCTTTCAAATTTTGGCAAACATGAGTAAACCTGCTATAAACATCCATATGCAGGTTTCTGTGTGGACATAAATTTTCCACTCATTTGAGTAAGGATCAAAGAACACAGTTACTGAATTGTATGGCGAGAATATGTACAGTTTGGTAAGAAACTGCCAAAGAGTCTTTCAAAGTGGCTGTACCGTTGTGCGTTGCCACCAGAAATGAATACGACAGTTCCTTTGCTCTAGATCCTTGCCAGTATTTTCAGTGTTCTGCCACTCTAGTGGGTGTGTAACAGCGTCTTACTACTGTTTTAGTTCCCTACTGACATCCGAGTATTTCCAAAGAGCGTGCGTCCTCATTTTACAGTGATTGTTTTGGTCTCCTCTTAGCTATGTATGACTGATTTTATTAAATTTTGATCATAGACGGTAGTGAGTAAAACTAGTACTTATCAAAATTTGTTAATGTTTTCATCAAGTCCATGATGAATCTTTGCACTTGTTTCATGAACTTGGATATTCTTAAGAAAGAAAGGTTCGGGCTGGTGAGATGGCTCAGCGACGTAAGCGCCTGCCTGGCAAGCGCGAGGGCCCGAGTTCGACTCCCGGAACCCACATATGAAAAAAGGGCCAGTGATATCGCTCAGCGACCCCCCAGTACCCACAAAAAAAAAGAAAAAGAACGGAAGGTTCTATTTGGCTATCGAATCGAGGTTATAAAAGATATTAATTGATTCCTCTGTTAATAAGTACACAATTTATGACAGCACTATTTGCAAGTTTTTGAGTTGATGATGGTGTGAAAACAATATGTATTGAACAGAGAGCACTGAGCACTTGAATTTTGATCTTTTCCAGGTTAGCGATATGCGGCGTGGTAGCTCCCTTGCAACACTGGGCAGCGGCAGTGAGCGCAGCTCCCAGTCAACCACATGTTCCCCCGGGAAACCAGCAAAACTCTACAATGCAGTGTGGGGCTAGGCCACAATGGTCAGCTGATAGGTTAGGTGTATTAACTCACGTATTTTCAACTTATGATGGACTTATTAGGATATTGTAAGTCACAAAGCATCTACAGAATTTTCAAAAAGTTATGTGTGACTCATACAAATACAGAAAAGATAGCTCTCAAAAATTGTACTCAATTCCTCAATTAGTAAAATAGTAAGATGGCTCAAAGGAAACTTAAAGGCTGAATATTTAGAGGAACTTTAATAAAGAAATGTTAGAATAAGATTGCCAGATTAGATGGCAAAATTGGCTAATGTCCTATAAGGTAATAAAGCATAACCTTTGGGGTTATCTTTCTCAAAAGTCAGAATTACTGTTATACTTACTGGACAAAAATCTACAAGTTAATCTGTAACTGTACTATACATAGTAGTTCTGTTTTTTAATTTGTTGTGTGCTACAGGGGATTGGAAACCAGGAGCACCGTACGACTTAGTTATATCCCCAGCTCCCCCACTTTTTTTTGGTTTTTGTTTTTTACTTTTTGAGATAGGGCCCTGTGGGATTCAAATTTGCAATTCTCCTGCCTCAGCCTCCCAAGTGCTGGAATTATAAGCATGCACCACCATGCTGTGCTTCTATAGGAGTTTTAATCAATAGTAAATAGTGAGTCGAATACATACATTCTCCTAAATAACAATCTTTAGATGACTTTGTGCTACATTTGTCTTTGGAAAGACACGACACCCAAATTTTTGCCTTATTTCCAAGTTTTGGTAATTTTTTAAATAATGTCATTATCAAATTTTTCTATCTGATCTGTAATTTGTATCTGATCAATGCATCTTAAAACTCCTGCAAAAAGTATGTTTTTATCATATTTTCCTTGTATTTCTAAAAGTTTTAATTTATTTAGTTGCCATCCTGTTCATTACGTACAAGTTTACATTTGTTTTATTATTTTATTCATGACACAATTTCTCTCTTTACCCTATTTAGGCTTTTGATTTTGAATTCCAACTTGTCTAATAGATACTGTTAACTAATTAACATTGTCTACTATATTCTTTATCTCTTTTGGGGATATCTCTTTATCGATATCCTTATCTTTAACCCATGTAAAAATCACATTGTTTTGGGTATTCCTTGTAAACATCATATGCCCTTAAAAAAATCTGGAGATTGTTTGTGTCTTCATTTCAGTTACATTTAAAGTAGTCGTACAGTCAAGTCTCGTTAATCAGAGAAGTCATGGTCTACAAAGCCTCTGACAAAACTGAATTGCCAAACACTGAACCAGAGAAACACAGGTTTAGATACCCATGATCCTCTGGGCACAACATTTCATCAGCCAATTGGTACTTAACTCTGCTTTATGCGTATTTCTGCTTAAAGACACATTTGTTGATTCATGAGGACTGAACTCACAGCTGACAGCACTGTAACTCATGGCTGAATGAAGCTTTTCTGACATATATTTTCTCACTTTCTAAAATTTTATTTTGAGACAGTCTTACTAAGTTGCCCAGGCTAGCCTCAAATTTGCAATCCTCTTGCTTCAGCGTCCCAAGTATACATGCATATAATTGAATCTACAAGATAAAGAATCCACGCAGGGGGTCCACTAAGTGCCTGGACCTTCCTTGTCATATTTTCTCTTTATCTCTAAAGTTCAGAAATAGGCCTAGGTACTTTCTTATCAACTCAGCCTGTAAGTCAGAAAGTTCTTTTCATCTGTATGTTGAACCCTTTCTTCAGTGCTAGGCAATGTTTTTCTATTATGCTTATTATGTCTTTCATCTATTCCTCTTTTTCTTTCTGGAAGTCTTATTCATGTGTAAAGTCTTCAGATCTACCCTCCCAGACAGACCTTTTCCCTAATTACCACCTCTATATTTTTGTTTTGTGTCTTCAACAGAACTTAATTATTGATTCTACTTTTCTATGCTACTTATCTGAGTCTCTGCGAAGCCCATTTTCTCTTTAAATTCATCTGATGAGCCGTTTCATTGGGAAATCACATATTTTTAGCTCTATATTCTCTTCATTCTATTTAAGTATCTACAGGTGCTTGCAGCTACTTTTTTTTTTTTTTTTTCTTTTTTAGGTTCATGTTGTCATCTGTCTCTTTTAGCAGTTCTGTGTCACTGGGTGGGTGTTGTATTTGTCTCTCCTGACTTCCCTTTCTCTGCCAGTTCACTGGGGCCCAGGTCTGAGTACTGCAGCATCTTAAGGGCTGCATTTTCTACTGGTGGAAAAGGGGCAAAAGGCTCTGTCCTAACCAGGGCAGCTGTAGGCTTGTAGACTTGCATGGAGGAAGCGGGCATGCTGTTACCCATCTCCTGCAGAGGCATCTGGAAAATGCCTCCCTGGTCTGGGATAGTCCTCAACCTCAGGAACAAGGGAACTTGGCCCACTAGTTCAACAACTTGGGACGGGACCCAGAGACCAGATGTCTTCATCTAGCACAATGTCACACTTCCCCTAGGGGTCCCCAGGTCTGAAGTCCAAGATCTCCCCCGAGGTCCAACCCTTTGCTGAACTAATGGGGGAGAACAGTCAGCCCTGTTCCTTCTACTGATCTCTACAACTGCTTCACTTGAGAGGGACAGAAATTCATTGGGAAGCTGAAGGAAAGGAAACCACAGTCAAGTTACCATGTTCCCAGAATCACCTCTAAAGTTTTCTTTTAAAAGGAATTTAAGTTTAAATAGAGGATTTGCAGAAAAACACAAAGTGAGTAACATAACAGGTGGTATTTGATATGACAGACAACACAAAGGCAGTGTGAACCACAAAGCCTGAGAAACAGCACCAGAGCAATGTTGGGTTTCCCTTCTCTCCAGGTCTATTCTTTCCAGCAGCTACCAGAAAGTTCTAACGGGGTGTGATGTGTTTGTTGCTGTGAAGAAAGAAAAAGAGGGCTCTTGGTCATGATTAAGCTAGTTAAATGATGGGCTTAGTGACTTCCTCCTGGTCAGATGAGCCATACATATGTATCATAGGTATAACCTATGCACAGACAGACCTCAAAATGAAGGAGATAATTAAAGAAAGCAAAGGGGCGAGAACTACAGTGTTTCAGAAATAGTCCAGTTGAGTGATCACACCGAGGACACAAAGCTCTAGGGCTGTTACAGAAAGGCAGGACTGGAGTGGTGACCATCATAAGAGACTTCTTCTGACAGGGCTCCTCCTCTCCATACCAGTCTTGGTCTTTCTATAGGAGTCTTCGTGAGGGTCTCAGGCTCAATCTGACATTTTTCCCCCAAAAATAATAGCCTCACCTGTTTCTTCTGTTGTATCATATTTATTTTTACTTGTCAACACCATGTGAGGACTTGGAGGAGGGAGCTCACTGTGGCACCTCCTAAAGCGCAGCTGGGACACGTGTCCTTGTCAAACTCACAGTCACACAGGTACTGTAAACACTCATAGCCCCAGGTCACTCGCGGTCCCATTAGCTCTTCAGTAAGGAAGGGTCCTGGCCCATGATGTGGGTTGGTTCTGCCTGCATCTGCAATGCACCTGCCCAACTGGTCAATGTCTCCAGAGAATTAAGCAGATTCCTCTAAGCACTGAACCCGACATTCAGCTGGGATTCCTAAAAATACACTCCTGGGTTGCAGAAAGCTTCAGTCCTGAGGGCATGGTCAGAAAGCGCTGCTTTCAGGTCACCTGCTTTGCCATTTGCAGCCATTTTGTTTTAGATGGAACAGAAAGCACCAGGTGGGGACAGAGCCCACCCTAGTGGTAGGGAAGGTAGCCTACCAGCTTGGCATCCCCCAACCAACACGTAGCAGTCATGGCCAGGCTGCAGCACCCCAAATCTGGTAAGGGTTCTCTCTCTGTCCCTAACCTGCCTGAGGCTCCCGAGCTCCTGTGGCTTATGACACAGAACTCATCACTCAAAATCAGACATCATTTCTTTCAGTGTGCTGTGTGCCAGGGAAGAAAACCATTTCCATGTGCACTTGGTATCACCACACCTGGACCTTTTCAAGGACTCAAAGCCCAAGGTAAGCGTGCGTTGAGTGTACATGTGTGCGCGTGTGCATATATCCGAGCGCACACCAGGCTTTGGCCCACACGCAAGCCCAGAGCTCTTGGGGGAGCGCCGGGCGCACCGGGGGCCAGGCTCAGCCAGCGCGCACAATGGTCCGCTCTCTGCGGCTGGCGCGTGGCCGAGCCCGGGGGCGGGAGCGGGGGGATCGGTCGCTTTGGAGAAGTCCCTTATTGTTGGCGAGGCGAAGCTCTCGCCGCCTGCAGCGAGCGGGCTGCAGATCTATTCACCCGGCAGCCTGGCGTCCTGCGCCGCTGCGGCGTGTCTCCCCCGCGCACCTGCCCGCGCCCCCACCCTCCCGCCCGCCATCTGTCGTCTGAGAGCCATTGTCAGCACCGCGCCTGGCGTCCTGAACGACACCCAAGGGGACCCGGGGCTTAGGCCCGCGAGAGGCAAACAAGGAGGGTTTATTCTAGTCCCGTTTCGTGGTGACCTTGAACAAAATAGCCAGGCTCGGGGACATCCGCCCGCTCCCGCCCTCTAGCTTGTGGTGCAGTTTATTCTTTGGGGGCCAAGGGTCCGCAATCTAAGCCAGATCGTCCTACTTAGGCTGGGATGTTACCCTCTCCTGGAGGAGTCCTGGGGCAGATCCCGCCGCACGCCGCGGCGAAGAGCCCCGGAGCGCGTTTCAAAGGCAGATGTGGGCTTTGTCGGCCTGCGCGTCTGAACCCCGGAGTTTATCCCAACTGTCCGCTCCTGTTAGGAGTCTTTTCTGCAACACCAAATGCAGCCCCTTCAAGTCCCACCAGCCTGCCTGTTCCCCCCACAATCTGTACTTTACACACAACCCCTTTTACAATTATCTCATTCTCCTTTACTGTTACTGGAGATTTCAAATGCCTTACTGTATCCCAACTAAAATAGAAAGCAAACAACAACAAAAAAAAACCCAAAGCTGTGGACCCTGGGCATGGTGAAATTTTCTTTTGAAACTATAGCCTTGTCTCCTAAATCTTCTAATCTGTCCCCTCCCTCCTGTGCATCTCCACACCCCAGTGTAGGGATCTCACACACACACACACACACACACACACACACACACACACACACGCACGCACAACGAGCACATTACCTCTACTTAGATGGGGAAACGAAGCCCGAAAGACAGGAGGAGTTATGGCAGCTGTGCTCTTCACTTCTCTGTCTGTGTAGAACAAAAAGGACCCACACCCAACTTGGACTTTGTTACTAATAGGCACTTCCATGGGAAGAGAGAAGTCAGGGCTCAAGCCGGGATATTTAAAGCTAGTTTCTCCAGGCTGATGCCTCCCTGGGGCAGTAGCTCCCCAACTGCTCCTCCCTCCCTTTTCCTCTCTTTCTTTCGCTCTTTTTTCTTAAATTGGGGATTGAACCCAGGGACTTCACACCCTTCTACATCCCCAGCCCTTTTTGCTTTTTAAGACAAGGTCTCGGGCTGGTGAGATGGCTCAGCGGCATAAGCGCCTGCCTGGCAAGCGTGAGGTCCTGAGTTCGACTCCCAGAATCCACATACGAAAAAAGGGCTGGTGATACCGCTCAGTGGCACGGGCGCCTGCTGGCACGCGAGGTCCTGAGGTCGACCCCTGGTACCCACAAAAAAAAAAAAAAAAAAAGACAAGGTCTCACTAAGTCACTGTTTACCCATGCCAAGCTTGAACTTGCCATCTCCTGCCTCAGCCTCTCAGAGTGCTAGGATTATAGGTGTGCACCACCACACCTGGCTTTTTCTCCACTCTTGACTCCACCACAGAGGTTCCACCCCGCACCCCCAAACCCACTCACACAGGCCCGGCCGACTCCCAGGCAGACTGGGGCCTTCCCCCTCTAGAACTTTGGCCATGTGGGTGTGAACTTGGACCTGGAGCTGAGAACCCAGAATACAGAAGCCTTGAGTCCCCGCAGATCTCCCTCTAGGGCAGAACAGAAGGGGAAACAAGTACGTCTTGGAACCCCTTCTGCCACTTTCAGTTCACAGATGGATTTTCTTTAAGTGTATTATTCTTGGGCTGTGTGGGTTTATGTATTTGTGCACACAGATAACACACACACCTGGCAAAGAATTCAAAAGGAACACAAAAACGGCTGTTCAGTGAGCAAAAAGCCTCCCTCCAGCCCTGTTCCCAGATGGCAGTGTTTGCTTTTCTGCTCCTGGGTAGCCCCAAGATGTCCTCTGCTTCTGTCTTCGCCTCTGAGTTCCTGTCTTGCCTCCATCTGTGGAATTCCGAGATACTCTCCTTCTCTTCTAACCTGGTCTGTCTCCTCAGTCAAACAAGGGTAAGAAAATCTACTACTACAGCTTTAAGACCAAATAAGAAAGTGTTGATCTGAAGGGCTGCACATGCATGTTACCACTATTTGAGACAAAGTTCTATTCTCAGTCCCCTCACCCTGTCTAGTGAAGTCTAAGGGGATCAGAGGGGAAGATCCCGGGTGAGGAAGGAAAGGTTTGGCAGGTGGCAATAACCACGGCTACAAAGTGGAAGAACATGGAGTGAAGGGGGAAATGGGTGGCTAAGAGAGGGATATCAGGCAGGATATGCTGATGACAAACAGCCACAATGCATGCACACTAATAAATGCATCTTTCCTGCACTGCATTTGCAGGCTATTTGCAGCCATGCCTGAAGCTGTGAGTTTGGAAGAAGGCTGGGGCCGTTCTGTGGCACAGTTCTTATTCCTAAACTGGTGTAAATGAGGGTCCTACTCCCTTAGGAATGTTTCTGGCAATGGCAGAGCACACTACACAAGCACAGTATCTGCCAACCTTCCGCTGGTCCGATGAGTCAGAACATTAAAGGGGTAATGCTCACCCGCCATGAAATGGTAGCAAAGGATTACCAGAGAGCAAAGAATTGGGAGAGGTATTTCAGTCTCTTCTGTCTATATTCTCTTCTGAGATAACACCCATCCCTACATCCCTAAAAGCCATTGCTTGGACCTTGACTGTCCCCAAAAGGCCCATGTGCTGAAGGCTTGGTTTCCAGGGTGGCACTATTGGGAGGTGGGGGAATCTGAGAGATGTGGCCTAGTGGGAGGTCATGAGATCAATACAGTATTACCATGAAGGGGACTGTGGAACCCAGGCCCTTCTCTTGCTCTCTTTTGCTTCCTGATGCTGATGTGAGCAGTTTTGCTCTGCCATGCCCTGCTGGCATGATGTGCTGCCTCATCACAAGCCTAACAACCCAGGCATGGACTGTATCCTCCAAAACTGTGAGCCCAATAAATTCTTTCTCTTTATCAGTTAATTATCTCAGGTATTTTGTTAACAGTGGTAGAAAGCTGGCTAACACAACTGTGTACTTGCTAAGGATTCCCTATCTTATATTCTAGTCCATTGTTATGCCCTAGGTTCTAAAAACCCCCATGTTCCTACAACCCCCTCACCCCATATCTCCACTTGTATATCTCAGACATCTCTCCAGATAGAAGTCTTGGTTCCCTGTCCCTACCCCAAGCCCAGTTTTGGCATTGGTCCCTGCTACCTTCTTGTTCAAAGCAGAGGCAGAGATCACTTTTTACCCCACCCCCACCCCTTCCACCACATTCAGCCCATCAACTTGATGCTTCATTCAAAGTGTGCCTCTCCCTAGTCCAAGCCCCAGCATCTCTCACCTGGATGATGACTGTATTTTCATATCCTTGCCCTCTGCTTGTGCCCTGCTCCCGTCCAACTCTTGTTGACATGGCCAGGGCGATATTCATAAGCTATAGGACAAATCACATCCTCCTTTGCTCCAAACCTCTCTCATGGCTCTACCTCAGAAAAAAGCCACATTTTTTATAATGCTCTAGAAGGCCATACATGACCCTCCCCCCACTCCCTTACCTCTCTGTCTTCATTCCCTACTACTCAGTCCTCATACATTCTGTTCCCATCATGATGCCCTCCTCACTATTCTGCAAACTCCATCAGACACACACTGGCATCAGGGCCTTTGCATTAACTGTTTCCTCTACCTGGAATGCTTTCCCCAAACATCCGCAGTGCTAGCATCCTTGCTCTACCTTCTCAAGAAAACTTTCCCTTCACGTCTTATCTAAAACTTCACTCCTGACCCAAACTTCTGGAGCCCCTTTGGTTACAATTTAGGTATAAATGCTCCCCAAAAATCTCATGTATTCAGAGGTGGGGCTTTGGAAGGCGACTGGATCATGGGGGCACTGTGCTCATCGGTGCATTGATCCTTGCTGGTTATGCTGTTAGGAGGCGGGGCCTGGTCGGAAGAGGCAGGCCACTGGGGGTGTGACCTGAAAGGGTATATCTCTCTCCCCAGCTCCTCCTTTTCTCTCTGCTTTTTTCCTGCTGCCATAGGTTAAGCAACTTTTCCTTTGCTATGCCCATCTACCATCCTGTCTCTGCCTTGGAACCAGCTGACCATGGGCTGAAACTGTGAACGAAAAAAAGTCTCTCCTCCTTTAAGTGGTGGGTATCAGGTATTTTGTCCCAGCAATGGGAAAGTGACTAAGACACCTTATTACCACCATCAAACACGTGATACAATTTACTAGCTTATTTTGTGTATTTTTTGTCTCCAGCGGGGATAATGTATGCTCCGTGCATGGTACTCATCCCAGTTTGCCCAAGGTGGTCCCTATTTTATAAAGCAAGGAAATTATCATATCCCAGAAAAAATTGAGATGGTTGGTCACCCATGAAGGCAGAGATATTTCTCTATTTTCTTCACTATTCTATATCCATTCCTGGTGCTTCTTACATTGCACGACACTCAATAAATATCTAAATAATGGTTGACGGGGCCGGTGAGATAGCTCAGCGGCATAAGCGCCTGCCTGGCAAGCGCAAGGTCCTGAGTTCGACTCCCGGTACCCACAAAAAAAAATAATAATAATAATGGTTGAAAGAATAAATGAACAATTTGAATGATCATCTAAAAATTTAAATCAGATCATCTTTCTCCTATGCTAAATTTTTTTCCATAACTCTACATTGCACTTAAAACAAAATCCAGACTACTGACCACAGCCTCTGAAGCCTGCTCTTTCTGGCCCCTTCCTGCTCCCCCTCCCAAGGAGGAAAATGGTACCTCCTCCTCCTTCTGCTCACTGGGCTCAGAGCAGCCTGACCTTTCAGCCTCCTCAAGTGCACCCAACCTTTCTATATCTCCACTTTTGTGGTTTACTGTTTGCCTGGCTTCCCTTGGAGGCCCCCGCTCCTCAAGTTTCAGGTCAAACAGTGTGTCCTCAGAAAAGGCCTTCCCAGTAAGGGCTACCAAAGAGACTCTCTCCAGGCACTCCCGTCCTTTGCCCTGTTAACTACCTGCATGTCACTCAGCACTAAGTGTAATTACCCCTGTTTGTGTGCTTGTCACTTGTTGCCCATAATCACAGGAGCCCTGTTCTCTACCACACACCTTCACCTAGAATACAATGGGTGCTCTTCAGTGTCTGCTAAGGCAGTGTTTTGTGGTCAGGAAAGGAGGAGGGAGAATTGATTGGGAAGATTTCATGCACAGAGAGAGCAGCAAATTTCAATATGGACCAAATGGGTTCTTGACCAATGAAGGCATTTCCTTGGATTTCATCAAGGAAGATACTAATCATAATGAAAACTATATATATGTATATGTATATGTATATGTATATGTATATGTATATGTATATGTATATATGTATATGTCTTTTATTTCGCACTTAATGTGGGCCAGCATGCTGCTAAGCACCCTGTATACATCACCTCATTTACTCCTCATGATACCTGCTTATTATTTTCACTCTTAGGTAAGAAAACTAAGTGTGAATGCCACCATCTGTTGACTACCTTATATCCATTCTCCACATCTTCTTTGCTAATAGGATCCATGCTTTGTGTAAGGTGAGAATGTGTGCAGGCCTAGAAGATGGATCACAGTGGTTCTGTTCCCTGTATTCCCAGACTCCTTTGCAGCTAGGAGAGGCCATGAGAGCCTTTCCTGGATAGTGTGAACTAAGTGGAGTTTGTTGAGGGAGAAGATATTTTGAGAAAGCTTCTGCTCTCTTATATCCTTCTTCCTGCCTTAAAGTTGTATACTGTCTGGAGTGGTGGCAGCTATCTTGTGACCATGAAAAACAAATCCAAGAGTGAAAGTCATCTGACTAAGCATGGCAAGCCAGAAAGGGAGAAGCACTTTGGTATTCTGGCCACATTGTTAAGCAGCTACACCAGTGACCACTTAGCGCCAATCTTTTTGTTAACATGAATGAAATAAGGGACTATTTGTTTAAACTACTATTAACCTAATATTCTGTCATTAGCAGCAAAACATATTTTAAATTGATAGAATGGGATTCAGATAATTTTTAAGAGAATCAAACCTAGAGCTAAGACTCCAAGCTAGAGAGTGGCTTTTGAAGTCCAGCAGTGTGGTGACTGGTCCTGGAGCCCAGATACTGCCATGGCAATTGAAACTACACAGATCCACAAGATATTACTTTTGAGACAACTTAAAAGTGAGAATGCAAAATAGATCACATCCACTGCCAACCAGACTGTGATGGCAGAATTTCCAAAACTAACACAGGGAAATCTGTAGGGAAAGTGAAGGTAAAAGAGGCAAAACCTATCATATGCCAAGGTATAAGAGAACCAACATTTCTTAGTTTCTGCTATGCTGAGGTGTTGTGTCAGAAGTTTCCAGAACCAGCCCAGGTGGCCCTCCCAATTGCTTTGCATCGCAATGCAGGAATTCACATCTCCACAGTACAGAGAAGGAAACTGAAGCCCAGGAAGATAGCAAAGTAAAATATCTAAGAGCTACAAACTTTCTCCAAAGCTAAACAGACTTTTCCATCAGTAAGGAAATTCAAATGAAAACCACAGTTATATACTACTGCATGCCATTTAGAATGGTTGAAACAAACTATTGGCCACTCTGAGCTCTAGGCAGCATGTGGAGGAGGTAACACTCTCATCATGTGGGTGAAAGTGTACAAACCACTTTGGAAAACATATCTAACACATTAACCAACTATTTTTCTCATAAGTTCCAAGAGAAAAAGAAATACATGTCCATAAAAATGCTCGTACATGAATGTTCATAGAAACTTTATTTGTCTATCAAAGGAAGAATGGATAATGGATAAAGAAATAGTAGTACATCCATACAATGGAATACCACCTAGCAATAAAAGAAATAAACTATTGATATACATATTATGGATGAATCTCGAGGACTTTTGCTAAATGGAAAAAACCCACAAAAATCACCTACTGGGTGATTCCATTTATATAAAATCTAGAAAAGATAAACTAATCTAGAAATGGAAAGCAGATCAGGGGTTGCCTGGGATGAGTGGTGGGGAGATGCAAAGTGATGAAGGGAAGGGTTACATGGGGCACAAGGAAACTGGATTGGTGGATATCCTCATTGCTTTGATTATTGTGTTAGCTTTCCATTGCTGTAACAAATACACAAGATAATCAATTTAGGAAAAATTTATTTTGCCTCTGTTTTAGGGCCATTGATTTGGGCCATTGCTTTGGGGAGGAAAGTCAGCACATTATTGCAGGAGCATGTGTGGAGCAAAACCACTTACCTCATGACCAGGAAGTAAAAGAGGGTAAGGAGGAGATTCCCATCAGTCCCTTGTAGAGCAGAGCACATCTCCAGTGACCTCTAGACTTCCCAGTAGGCCCCACCTCTTAAAGGTTCCACTATCTCCCAAGAGCATTCCTTGGGGACCAAGTCTTCCACAGGCCTTTGAGGCAATTCAAGACCCAAACTATAGCAATTGTGGTGATAATTTCATCTTGTACATTAAGTCAAAACTTAGATCGTTAAGTGTAGTTTACTATTTGCCAATCATATCTCAATAAAATTGCTTTTACAAAATACCCAAGAGCACCCAAGGAACCAGAGAGAAAGTGAGGACCCTTACCAAATCTCCAGGGCTTTGGAGCCCAAGCTCACACCACCCCCAGATGACCAAAGTCTGTTGGCAGGAATACCCATATGAAAATTATGGCAAAAATAACTGGAATTCATCTGAAGTCCAGGAAATCCAGGGGATTCTGGGCAACATATGAAAATGTAAGAGGGAAACAGTGGCTCTTTTTCTGAGAAGAAGGAAGTATATCTTGTGGGATCATGGGGGCCTCTGAAACATCACATCTCCAGCCCTCTTCCCTGGCACTTGGTGTTGATATGGGTACTGAGAAGAGGAAACCCCAGTTCTGCCTGCCATTTTCAGCAAGGGTCTCATCCAGCGGCAGGCACGGTGCACAACGAGGCTGGCAGGAGAGGAAGAGAGATGGAGCTCCTACAGGCATTCAGGGAAGCGAGAGGAAAACTGACACAGGGCTCTAGGCAGGCACAAGCCCCAAATGCAAAGACACAAAAAGTTAAAGCATTAAGAGAAGTCCAAGCAGAAGCACTTATGTGACCTGCAGGAAGCCTTTGCCACCTGTAGTTTTTCCTGGTGCCCAGACAAAGGTGAGGGGTGTTCCTAGCGAGAGTGAGTGCTGCTTTGCAGGTAACACACACATAACCCCTGCAGCTACCCTGGCCGGTAGTTGTGGGTAGTTGACAGCAGATCAGCTACTGCAGTTCTCTTGGCAGATCAAACTTGATTAGCAGAGCTTGCCAATCTGCACCTAGGCCTTGATCATATTATTTATCCTCCGTACAACATGGAGTGCCTGCTATATGCCAGGCACCCTTGTAGTCTCTGGAAATCCTGGTCTTGTGTTTCACTGGAGAAACAGACCATACACAGGACAAATACATGAACATACAATGTGTTTGATGTTGGTAAATGGAGTGGAGAAAAACAACAGTGACGGGACAGGGAGAGAGGAGGGGGTGTGAGCAGAGCTGGAAGGAGGAAAGGGTGAAGTCACACAGCACTAACACGACCCTGCTTTTTGGTTGCCTGTGATGTTTTTTTCCCCCTGATCTTATAGCAGACCACAAAGAATCAGGGTGAGCTTTTTTGTTCCCCTGGCAGCATATCTAAGGCCCCCTCACATTGTCAGCAGTTTCCCCCAGTCAAGAGGAAACATCCTGTCAGTCTACGCCACTGCCCCATCATAGGCTACAGCTATGGGCTTCTTGCAGGGATGAGCTAATTGCCCCCCAGACTTGAGTAATTTCCTCATCTCCCTTCCAAAGACAAGTCCCACTAGTGTCACCTCCTGCACTTCAGAAGGTCCTGGCCCACAGTCTATTTTCTGAGCCGTTGGCACACACCTTCTGTTTATTCAGGTTTGTTGCTCCACCCTTCATTTTGTGACAGTTCCAATTTCCCTCTTGTCCCAATCTCCATTGTCTCTTCTGTACTGCTCCTCACCTAAAATGTCCTCCTCCAACTCAAAGGAGGTGAAGCCTACTTATTTCCAGAATCCCTCCCTGCCCACATCAGCCCCCAGAATCCCTCTTCTTGATCTCCACATCTACACCTCATAATGAAGCAATAGCATCTTCGTGCTCTCCCATCTGTTGGTCTCTGATCCCTCCATCCATCTCTGGGGTTCCTGCATGTCTTTATTTCTTCTATATCCCTGAAATGCAAGTTTATGCTGAGCCCGCATAAGAACAAGGTCCTGCTTTGTCCAGATGTTCTCCTTTTTACTTGAGACATGGAAAAGGTTTGGAAAATTCCAGCTTGGGAGTGTTCAGCCCTATTTGAATTGTACAAGTGGGAAAAAATGTGTTTTTCCAAAAATTTAAAAATTCCCCAGGCTTTCTTCTGAAAGCAATTCATAAATCTCTGAGCCCAGTGTGTAAGCTCGCCAGTTTCTTCATCTCTCTGATGAATGAATTGTCCTCCTGTTTGCATGTTGTGTGTGCACATGCATTTGTGGGCAAATGAAGGGGCTGGAATTAGAGTAGGTGTTAACCAATCTTGAAAATGAAGCATGTGACGAGTGGAAAGTGACAAACTCTTAATGCCTATACCCTCTGGTTTTTCAGTGTACAAAGGAAACCATTTTTTGACAGCAGTATGCCCTTCCTGTCTCTATTCCTCCTCACCATCTACCCAAGTTCATTCATTCATTCATTCATTCAACAAACATTAACTGAATGTCAGTTGTGATTGGCAGCTTCTCTAACGGTTCCCAGTAATTCGCCGTTTCCTGGGACTTAGACCTTGTGTGGTCCTCTCCTTTTGAGTGTACCCTGGTCCTCCTAACTGGCATCTCCTGAATAGAATATGGTGAAAGTGATGGGGTACCGTAGCCAACATTGGTACAAAAGGTGGTAATTTCCTTCCTGCTGTCTTTCTCCTCTGGTTCTTGCTCACTTGCTCCGATGAAGCCAGCTGCCATGTTGTGAGCCACTCTATGAAGAGGCCTCTGTGCCAATGGACTGAGGGTAGACTGTAGCTCACAGTTAGGAGCTGAGTCCTCATTCAACAGCCTGCAAGAAACCTAAGTCCTGGCCACACCACATGAGCTTGGGAGAAGATTGCTGTGGCTTGGATATGTCTTCCAAATCCATGTACTGGAAGTGTAATCTCCAGTGCAGTGTGGCATTGAGAGAGGATGCCTAATGCAAGCAAACTGAGTCATGAGGGTGGATCCTTTGTGAATGGATTAACATCATTATTGCAGGGTTGGGTTAGTTATCATAAGAGCAAGTTATTGTGAAAGTAATCTTCCCCTGCTCCTTTGTCTTTTGCACACCTTGAAGTAGGTACTATCATGATACTCTGCTCATTCTACACATGGCAAGAGTGAGGCTTATCTTTTCTTTCAAAGTAGCAAAGCCAGTAAGCAGGATGAGAAGCTCTTGTGATAGGTGCCCTCAGCGTCTTACACAGCAATCCCACCTGTCTGTAGCGACTGCCCCACATGCAGGAAAACAGCAGAAGCTGAAGGAGTACTTCAGCTCACAAACTGGGTGATAGGACCCCAAGGAAGATTTGGCTCCTCTTGAAATCCAGGATGAGATTTTCCCTCCTCTATGATATTGAGAGAGACTTTGGAGGTCCAGGTTCTGTTGGCGGCTGCAGGTGTCAGGGGCAATGGGTCAACCAGGCCTCAGCATTAAGGGCTCTGCATTTGCAGAGACCAGGGGCTCTCCCCCTCCCCCACCCAATGCTGACTCCCTTCCTGGCACCTTCCTCCTTTGCTCATTGTATAGCGCACGTGCTTTCTTGGTGGCATCTCCCAAAGGAAGTGGGCTGGAATGTACTGGGGATAGTAGGTTTCCCAGAGAAGCCAGCTGGAGTCAGAACCCGTCAGCCCTTCCAGTCCGCCGGCTATAAACATGACACCTGGCCACCAGGACATGGACAGGGACTGGACCTCAGCATGTGCTGGAATGTGAACATGAATGATGAGGGCTGACCCCAGGTTTCAGATCCTTATCAGGGCTCCACTCCCCTGAATGGCAGGGAGGAAGGAAGAGCAAATGAATTCCCCAGTAAGTGTGCAGGGAAGAAACCTAAAGTCCCTTCTTTCTCTTTCTAGCTATTGTGTGCTTCTTCAGTGCCAGGCACCATGCTAGCACTTTTTTTTTTTGCGTGTGTGGGTACCGGGGGTCGACCTCAGGACCTCTCGCGCCTACCAGCAGGTGTCCATGCCGCTGAGCGATATCACCAGCCCTTTTTTGGTATGTGGGTGCTGGGAGTCGAACTCAGGACCTCGTGCTTGCCAGGCAGGCGCTTATGCTGCTGAGCTATCTCACCGGCCCCATGCTAGCACGTTTAATACTCACGATAGCCCTATGAGAGGAAACCCATCTCCCAGTGCTTTCTGTGGGGTGAGGAAATTAAGTGATAACCCTGGCTCTTCCCCACTGTGCTACAGTCTTGCTTTTTCTTCTCTCCCTCTCTATTTTTCTCTTTCTGTTCTTTTATTCCTCCTTCTGTTTCCTCCTTTTCTTATTTTCTTTTTCTTTCTCCTTTATAGTGGTTAGTTCAATAAATATCAACTGTTTTATCCTTCAGCTCCTGCTTGGCCTTGGGAATAAAGTAGTGGAGAAATATAAAGTCTTTCCCCACCCAGTTCACACTCAGTTGGGAGTAGACAGACAGTAAAGAAAGAATCAGCCAGGCACCATGGCACATGCCTGTAATCCCAGATACTTTGGGAGACTGAGGTAGGAGGATTGCAAGTTCAAGTCCAGCCTGGGCAAGTTAGTGAGACTCTGTCTCAAAATAAAAAAATGAAAAAGGGCTGGGGATGTAGCTCAGTGCAAAGGCCCTGGGTTTAAGTCCCAGTAATGCAGACAGCGGGAAATGGGAAGGAAGGAAGGAAGGGAAGGAAACCGAAAAGAACTCTAGTTTGAGCAACTGGAGGGAGCATACTCCAATGCAGGGGTCCAGACTGTTTCATTCATGGAAGAACCAGGCCAGCTTTTATGAATTAACTGATATGTTCCAGGATCCAATAAATCATCATCTTGGTTTTGGTTTCCTAGTTGCAGAGAAATACTTATGGCTTGAAGAGTAATTCAGTTCCCATAGGATGATTGTTCTTGTGTGGGGTGGGGAGTTGATCTCATCTTGGGGTGGCCTGCAAGACTCTGCTTTTCCTGGAATCTGAAGTGATTGTGGATTTGGCAATTTCTAGGCATTTCTTGAAGGGAGAGGTTAGGTACTGGACATTGTAAAAGCTTACGATTTGATATCCCTGCAAACCTGAAGGTTAGTTACTCTTATCTTGTCCTCAGTCTTGAAGGGGGATGAGATAGACTAGGTAAATTTAGGGCTAATAAACCTAGTAGTTAGTCCATAAATGATTAACATGGCTATGTGCAGAGCTAAGCAGGGATGTGACCCAAAGTTTTAAGGATCACAGAGAGGGAGACAAAAATTGACTTTTCCAGACCTGAGGGTTAGTTGAACAGATTAGAAGATGCAGACACAACTATAAACACACTCAGCCACCTTATCTTTGACAAAGGGGCCAAACATGTTCACTGGAAGAAAGACAGCCCCTTTAATAAATGGTGCTGGGAAACTGGCTTTCCACATGCTGAAAACTAAAACTAGACCCATTTCTATCACCATGCACTAAACTAAAGTCAAAATGGATCAAAGATCTAAATATTAAAACAGAAACACTAAATCTACTGGAAGACACATTAGGTAGAAATCTTGAAGACATAGGGGTAGGAAGAGACTTCATGAACAAAACCCAAACTGCACGGGAAGTACTTCAAAGAATCAATAACTGGGATCTCATCTTATTAAAAAGCTTTTGCACATCAAAAGAAATCACCAATAGAGTTAAAAGAAAACCCACAGGGTGGGAAAAGATTTTAGCCAACTGTCCCTCAGACAAAGGACTTTTTTTTTTTATTTTAAAGAGAAAAAAATAGAACAAAATTTGAAAACAACATAATAGGAGGGTAACAATGGTTAATACATTATGTATTGTTATCTTTTTTTTTTTTGTGGGTACCGGGGCGTCGACCTCAGGACCTCGCGCACCAACATGCACCCGTGCCGCCGAGCGATATCACTGACCCCTTTTTCGTATGTGGGATCCAGGAGTCGAACTCGGGCCCTCACGCTTGCAAGGCAGGCGCTTACGCCGCTGAGCCATCTCACCGGCCCTGTTATCTTTAAATTAGTTACTCGGGGTACAAGATATCAGCATTCAATTGTCCAAACATTATTAGCACAAACCTTTCTTTTCAATGAACTAATCAAAATTAGTAGTGTATCTATCTTAACTATCTTATAAATATATACTTTTTTTCTTTTCCTGTCTTTCTTTTCCCCATTCCCCCATCCCAGTTTTCTCTTTCCTTTTGACCAGTTTCTTCCTGTTTTACCATATCTATTATACATTTTGGATCTTATTTACTCTTTCAGTTTCTCACACTAGGGAGACAATACGATGTTTACACATGTGCGTCCGGTTTATTTCACTTATAAGTATTTTCTCGAGTTGCATCCATTTACCTATAAAAGTCTCAAGTTTATCCTTCTTTATGGCTGAATAGTACTCCATTGTATAAAAAGACCACATCTTTTTATCCATTCCTCTGTTGATGGGCATTTGGATTGTTTCCAAGATCTGGCTATTACAAATTGTGCTGCTATAAACATGGGTGCACATATATCGCTGTGGTACGATGTTTTTAATTCTTCTGGGAAGATACCCAGAAGGGGAATAGCTGGGTCGAATGGGACCTCCAATCCTAGTTTTTTGAGGAATCTCCACACTGATTTCCACAGTGGCTGTACCAGTCGACACTCCCACCAACAGTGGAGAAGGGCTCCTTTTTCCCCACAGCTCCTCCAGCATTTGTTATTAGTTTATTTCTTGATAATAGCCATTCTTTCTGGGGTGAGGTGGAATCTCAGTGTTGTTTTAATTTGCAACTCTCAAATGACCAATGATGTTGCACATTTTTTCGTATATTTATTTGCCATTTGTATTTCTTCATCTGAGAAGTGTGTATTCATCTCAGATGCCCATTTTTGGATTGGCAGACAAAGGACTTCTATCTAGAACATATAAAGAGCTGAAAAAAATCAGGCCCCCCAAATTCCAAGACCCAATCCAAAAATGGGCGTCTGAGATGAATACACACTTCTCAGATGAAGAAATACAAATGGCAAATAAATATACAAAAAAATGTGCAACATCATTGGTCATTTGAGAAATGCAAATTAAAACAACTCTGAGATTCCACCTCACCCTAGAAAGAATGGGCAACATCAAGAAATCAACCAATAACAAATGCTGGAGGGGCTGTGGGGAAAAAGGAACCCTTCTCCACTGTTGGTGGGAGTGTCGACTGGTACAGCCACTGCGGAAATCGGTGTGGAGATTCCTCAAAAAACTAGGATTAGAGGTCCCATTCGACCCAGCTATTTCCCTTCTGGGTATCTTCCCAGAAGAATTAAAAACATCATACCACAGTGATATATGTGCACCCATGTTTATAGCAGCACAATTTGGAATAGCTAAATCTCGGAAACAACCCAAAGGCCCATCAACCGAGGAATGGATAAAAAGATGTGGTGTTTTTATACAATGGAGTACTACTCAGCTATAAAGAAGGATAAACTTGAGGCTTTTATAGGTAAATGGATGCAACTTGAGACCATAATTATAAGTGAAATAAATCAGACTCGCATGTGTAAACATCGTATTGTCTCCCTAGTGTAAGAAACTGAAAGAGTAAATAAGATCCAAAATCTACAATAGATATTGTGAAAGGGGAAGAAATTGTTCAAAAGGAAAGAGATACTGGGATGGGGGAAAGGAGAAAAGAAGTAAGGGAAAAGAAAAAAAATATATATATATATACATATATATACACTAGATAGCTAAGATAATTACACTACTAATTTCTATTACTTCATTAAGAAGAACAGTTTGTGCTTATATTGTTTGATCAATTTTGCATGCCTATATCTTGTAATCGGAGCAACTACTTTGAAGCAAACCATACACAATATATTAACCATTGTTAATCAGCTATTATCTTGTTTTGAAATTCTTTTTTTTTTTTTTTTTTTTGGTGGGTACCGGGAGTCGACCTCAGGACCTCGTGCTTGCTAGGCAGGCGCTTATGCCACTGAGCCATATCACCGGCCCTTGTTTTGAAATTCTGTATCACTGTTTTTATTGGTTTTTTTCACTTTAAAATAAAATATTGAATTTTCTTTCCTCCTTTCTACCTATCTTTATTTCTTCTATCCTATCTCAATATGTTACAACGTTAAGCATACATTTACCACTTGCTGGCAATTTTATTTCCAGCTATTCACCAAGGAGAAATTAAAATTATATGTCTACACGAAAACTTGTATATGAATGCTCATAACAGCTTTGTTTATAATGACCAAAAACTAGAAACAATCCAAATATCTATCAGCTAGGAAGAGGACAAACTGTAGCGTATCTATACCATGGGATACTACTCAGTGACACAAAGATAATGAAATTTTAATACAGACAATAACTGGAATAAATCTAAAAAGAGTAACACTATGTGAAAGAAATCAATGTACATACAAGAGACTACATACCTGGCACACTTCTAAAATCCCAGCATCCTCAGAGGCTGAGGCAGGATTGCGAGTTCAAGTCCAGTCTGAGCAACTTAGCCACTTAGTGAGACCCTCTCTCAAAGTAATAAATAAAAAAGGGCTGGAGATGTAGCTCAGTGCAAAGTCTCTGGGTCCGGTCCACAGTGCTAAAACAAATAAACATTACATGTTGTGTAAGTAATAATTCTATTCAAGCAGAATTCTAGAAGAGGCAAAATTGTAGCGATAGAAAGCAAATTAGTGGTTACCTAGAGTGGGGGTCAAGGGAGGTAATTGGTAATTGCCTACAAAGGGACTCAGGGAAATGTTTTAAATGGATGGAAATTATCTAAATCTTTGTTAGGATTGTGGTTATGCAATAGTATACAATTACCAAAATTCATCAAACTCTATACTAAAATGGTTGGATGTGGTTATGTATTATCTAATAGGATATACATTCATATTAAATTATATCTTATTTAAAATCCAGGTTTAACATTGTCCAAAGGTCATAATGACTGATCTATCTGGCTCCCTGGCTCTTAGTGACCCCAGCTTTTGCCCTTTCATTCCTTCCTAGCTTGGGTACCTCTGCTACTTCTCTCTGACCTCTGAAGAAAATTCCCCTGTGCCTCTCCAGGGTTAACTCCTTTGTCCAAGGGCCAGATTCCACAGTCTCCTCGAGGACCAGCCACTTGGGATCCAGGCCGAGGTTGGGCGAAGGCCTGCCAAAGGGTCTGCCAAAGCAGGCTGGGGAGCCAGGACCTGCCAGATCTCTGACAGAGTTTAGCCAAGGACCAGCCTACAGATGGGCTGCATTATTCACAGTCTCCAACACTAGAGCCATATTAAACTCTTCACTAGGATGTTAGAGTCTATAGTCCAATTTGTCTACCCCCTGATAACTTCTGAGGTCAGTCTAATTTCTTTCCACCTGTCCTCACTTATGTGGCTGACTTAAACTAAATATATGGCCTTTCCCCATGGGTATTTGCAGTCTCCTCGAACAGATCAATGGTGGTGTTAGTTTGTAAAGGACCTCTGCTGATGATGACTCCCTGGAACATCTCACCAGTGCTCACACCACACACCCTGACAGCCTCTGCACAAAAGCTGAGTGTTATCATGTCTCCCAAGAGACGCTCCAGCTGCAGCCTTGCCTGGCAAAGCCCTCTTTCCCCACCTTTCCTGCCTGCTTCCAGAAGGGAAGGGGCAGGACACAGAGCAGAGGCTCACTGGCCAGCTTGCTACTGCATCACCACCGGCTTTGGGGAAGCCAAGGGGTGTCTGAAGGGAGTACCAGGAGCCTTCTGATTTGCAGGCTCAGCCCTGGGCCTGTAAAGCCCCAAGCCTTAGGTCTATAGGGTGTGATTAAAAAAAAAAAAAAAAAAAAAAACACTATGGTGAATATTTAAGTTTTAAAAATAAATTATTACAGTGAAAGACACATTACCATTACCCCCCCCAAATACTCCCCCTCTGTTCAAACACTTTGTCAGGAAAAGGGTTAAAATAATAAGAGTCAGAGAAATGCATGTGCTTGATAGGTGAACTCGGCTGTGTGCCATTTCTTACAAAGAAGGGCTGGCTACCCTGCCTTGGGAAAGAAATGTTATTTACAGGTAGCCTTGAGTATGCTACCAGTATGTGTGCCCCTGAGTCTAGCCAAGGCTAGGAATGATCCTTCCAGCTGCTCAGGCCTGTTGGCACCAAGTCTTTTTTTTTTTTGAGGCAGGGTCTCACTATGTAGCCCAGGCTGGTCTCGAATTCACAGCGATCCTCCTGCCTCAGCCTCCTGAGTGCTGGGATTATAGTCGTGCACCACCATACCCAGCACCAAGTCATTTTTATCTGAACACAGTACTTAAGAAACTGAGAAACTGAGTGTGGTGTGATGTTTTCTCTCCCACCTGTCGAAGGCTCCAGCTCATTCAAGATCCATCATCTTTGGTGCTGTCTCCTGCCTCTGTGTGGTAATATATTATTTGACTATGCTTATATCTGCTGTACTTTTATAATGAACTTACTTTTATCTTTTTAAAATCATTATGTGGGCCGGTGAGATAGCTCAGCGGCATAAGCGCTTGCCTGGCAAGCACAAGGTCCTGAGGTCGACACCCGGTACCCACAAAAAAATAAATAAATAAATAAAATCATTATGTGGCTGTTCTCTGTTCATGTAGATCCGAACCTCAGATTTCTGTGGCCACAGCATATACATAGCTCCTTGCTGTTACACACACTTATCCCATTGTTCTTGCCACTTTCTGAAGCAGTTCTAAAAGTTCTCTTGAATGTTTTCAGTTACACTGTTGTAACTGCCTCCATGTCCTGAATCATTCAAAAATGTTTACCTTTTATGGTCATTTTGACTTTGGGGAAGAACCAGAGGTCGCATATTGGCAGATCTGGTGGATAGGGTGGATAAGGACACACTAACGTTTTTATTAGCCTGCCTTTCCATTGGATGGCACTGGGCAGCAGCATTCACCGTGTTTTTGATCACACTTCAGAAAGACACTCACGAAGGAGAACTTCCAGAACTGCTACAGAAACTGCCAGGAACATGAGATAAGTGTGTTCAACGCCAGGGGGAGTATTTTGAGTTGGATTAATGGCAATATGTCTCTTCCGGTAATAAATCTTTAAATGTACACACTCATCGCATATTTTGATCATACCAGGTATCTTTCCAAGATCTTGGCTTTAGCCCTGGAGTACTGGAGTGGGAGAGTGAGCACCACGCCAAGTCCTCTGCCCCCAGGCTTATTCTTGGCAGATGGATGGGAACACAGCCCACACTGTGGAACGCAAACCCTGAAGTTGTAGAACCAGCACAACAACCCTGAGCTTGCCAGCTTCCTGCCCCAGATGCCTACACCAGCCCTGATGAGGCCACAGTGGGAAAAGGAAGAGGAGGCAGGCAAACACAGCACCTTCCCCTGGCTCCGCCCCAAGCCCCACCCACCGGAAGCGAAGCGCTTCAGCAAACAGCACAGGGCCCAAGCCCACTGAGTCTGACAGGAGCGCTAGATGGCAGAGGCAGCGCAGTTCTGGAAAGTGCAAAGCAAACTGATGAGGTTTTCACTTTCTCCCACCACCGAAGGTTTGAGGGTGGGGAAGAAGCAAGCTCAGCAGACCCTCAAACAATCTCAGGAAATTCCTCCAAGACTGGGCGAGCATGAGGCTGACACCGGAAGGCTGATTGAAACGCTCCAAGATGCCCTCCTTCCCCCACATTAGCGAAGGGGGGCACTGTAGCCCGATCATACACTGCTATCTGGAGAGGCTTAAGGTGGCATGGGGGTCAGCTGCCAACCCTGTCATCTTCTCTGCTTGACACCCTCTTCAACCTGGTAGCCAGGATTTCAGCAGGAAGTCAAAGGCTCCTTCACCAAGAATCTGACTGGCCCAAGGGAAATAACCTACATATACCGCTACTTGGGGTCCCCAGAAAACCCTATCCCATCCTTTCCCTGTGAGACCCACCAAGAAGCCAATTCTGCCCATCTGGGGGCTCCCGTTGGCTGCTAAACACCTCACTCTTAAATGGGAGTAAACCACCAATAATCAGTCATTTGAGGGAAGCTGTAACCATGAAAAACAGTGGAACAAAACAAAGAGAAAAAATGAACTCCAAGGAAACAGAGATAATGCAGAGATCAGAACAAGAAAACAATTTTCATTTGAATTACTTCTCCCAGAGGAATGAGAGAAGGTAATTCATGAAACAAGATGATGATAGAAAAATAATGCTGAACAAGAGGCAACTCTTGAAAATTAAAAATGATAGCAAAATATACAAAAGTTGAGATAAAAAAAAGTTGAGATAGAAAAAAAGAAGACTTAAAAATCAGAGAATCATTTAGGGAGTTTTAACATCCAAATAACTGGAATTCCAGAACAGTGAAGAGACAAACTGGAGAAAAGCAACAACAAAATCTTATGAGAAAACCCCAGAACTTAGGGGCATGAGGTGCCAGATGGAAAGGCCCATCAAGGGCTCAGAACAAAGGACAAAAACATATGAAAACACATCATATGTATTCTAGGACATCAGGCATGCGGAGGAAATCCTAACAGTCTCCAGAGGAAAACAGCTTATAAGTTGGGATCAGCACTCACAATTGCATAATTTTTTCTCAATAACAGATAAGAGGCAAAAAGACAATGAAATAACTCTTTCAAAATACAGAGGGAAAATTATTTCTAACCTAGAACTTTATACCTAGCCAACTATCAATACAGTGTGTGAGGGTAGAATAAAGACACTTTGAGACACAAACAATATTAAAAAAAAAAAATCTGCCTTCTACAAATCCATTCTTGGGAAGATGAGAAATAGTAAACCCAAAAAGAAGGGGCCAAAGAATTCAGTAAATAAGGAACCAAACAGAAGGGAATGGAGGGGAAGCTCCATGATGAGGGAAAGAGCTCTCAAGAGGAAAGCTATTTGCTGGGACCAGGAGGCAGCTACTGCCCCACTCTATAGGAAGGATGCCACCAAGACTGAGATGGAGCCGATGGAATACTAATAGGTCTACATTCATGCAGGAGAATTTTAGAGTTCTGTGTATTTGGACACAAAATGCTAAGTACAGAGAGCACCAAGCAAATGGAAAATGAGGCAAAACTTAATTCCAATAAAAACAAAAGTTGGATAAGAAAGGAAGTGTAGTCCTGTAGTAATGTGAGTCAGCTATGAACAATATTTAGTCACAATAAACATTGCAAGTACAAACATTGGAGAGTAATTTAACAAAAAAATGTCATTTAGCCATGTCAAGAGAATGGAGAAGTATGTGTGTGTGTGATCCTAATCTTTTGTGGTGGGAAGTAGGTAGATAATACTTAAAATAGAGACAGTGCAATAGAAGAAGAAAATATCTGTAGAAATATTGGTGTAAATACAGGCTGTCTAAAAGAATTTAAAGTGATCGTCTCATCGAGTGGAGCTCAGTGGAGGGGCAGAGTGGGATGATATTTTCTCACATAGTACTATCTGATTTTTGAAGATTGTTTTTATTGAGGTATACTTAACACATAACAAATCATACCTACTTAAAGAGCATAACTTGGTAAGTTTTGTCATATGAACACCACAATCAAGACAGTAAATCCATTCAGTACCCCCAAGTTTCCTCCTGCCTCTTTGGATCCCTCCCCCTCAGGATTACTCCTGGGAAGGGACACATGGGCGGCTGAAAGTCAATAGACTCTCAGAAATAGCCAGTACTTCCTGCTTTGGTTTTAGTGTGCCAAGGAATTTGTGCTGCTACTGTGGGTTCAGCAAATGCCAGCCTGGGGAAGATTCCTCACAGTCCAACTGGGCCTTCGGCACTCATCTTGAGAAACACCTCCTCCAGGAAGCCTGCTGCGGCTGCCTCTCTGTGCCGGTGCCCCCTTCCTTCACTCTGCAGCGTGCTTGTGTCTTTCTCCCTTGCTGCCAGAGACCTGTGAGCCCCATCAGGATGGAGACCCCCTTAGACTCAAAGGGGCTGGACTCAGGAAATATTTGTGTCGAATGAATGTATGAAATATGTGACATAAGAGATTCATGAAGGGTGAACGGAGTGAATGCAAAGTGTTTCTCAGTGTCAGTGACATAAAGCCATTGTGTTAAAGATGGTGTCTCCTTAAAGACCATGTGATAAGCCCAGAAAAGGTAGAAGTGGGGAGAAAACTCAGAAACACACCTGGAGCCATCAGTGTACTCTAGGAGGGGTCTGGGACACACCTGTTCCAGGACGAAACCTTTTCACAAACATCTCCTTCTTCTCTCTTCTCTCCACTCCCCATCTCCATTCCCAACCCCAGACCCAGGATCCACCCAGGGAGCCCCAAGCTGAGCTGACCCCAGCCACTGGGAATGTGGTTCACTAGGGGGCATTCTTCCATCATACTGGCCCTACCCCCAACAGGCACAAAATCCTTCCCTGGGCTCTTTCCTACAAGACTGGAAACCCAGGGCTGCCCCACATTCCCTGCAGTCTTTAGCCAGAGCAGAGGATCTTTCCAGGCAGCAGCAGCACACCCACTAAATCAGTATGTGCAGTAGAAGGCAGTTTTGCAGAAAAGGCAGGTGCCAGGGGCTAAGCTGATATTTCCAAATGATCTTCCTTCATCCATTGGTCCAGAGCTATCAGTTCTTAGGTCCCCTCCCCAGCCCCTTCCCCAGCATGATGGCTGTCCGGACAGGAATAAACTGAAGGGTGTCCTCCTGCCTTTTCTCCATTTACTCACCAATGTCCATGCAGGACTGAGAGTCATGGACATTCTGGGCACTTAGAGACCCCAGAAAAAGGGGGAGGAAATGAGGACAGGCCTTGACTCCCTCCGTATTCTGTGACCTCACCATGTGCAAGAATCATCCTAGTCCCAGGCCTGCAGAGGCACCAGAAGCAAAGAACCACAGAGAAAGGCCTGTGGTTAAGGGGTATGCTCAGTGTCCTTCATTTTTAAGAAAAGCACCCTCTTACCTCAACCATTGTGGGGCCTCAATTCACATATGCTCTAACTTTGGAGGACTTAACTTGAAAAGACATGGATCCTGTGAGGCAATTTGTGCCTGATGGAGATTCCAGGCCTGAGCCCTGGGAGAGAAAGGTACAGGGGGCAGCTGTGGAAGCAAGGGTTTGGGAGATTAAAACTAGAGGCAGTTGAGCCTGGTGTGGTTGCGCACGCCTGTGATCCCAGCACTCGGGAGGCTGAGGCAGGAGGGTCCCCATGTGTTCAAGGCCAGCCTGGGCTACATAAGTGAGTTCAAGGCCAGCTGAACTACAGAGTGAGACCCTGTCTCAAAAAAAAAAAAAAAAAAAAGCTAGAGGCAGTTGTGAAGGGAGTAGAGACAGGGGTGAAGAGGGAACAGGGTTTTTTGCAGAAGGACAAAGAAAAGAAGGCATTCTCTATTATGCTCTTAGAACTGGAGCATGGGCACTTCCATCCCAGTGTCCAGACTTCCTGTGATTTGCTTCCTGCCCCAGATTTTGGCAGGCTTCTTGCTCCCATAAGCTGTCAAAGAGGAGGCTGGAAGGTGGAATTTCACAACTAAAAAGCAGCTTTCCTTTGATGTTGCCACCTGCGCCTTGGGACCCCTCCTCCTCCAATCAACCTTTTGGAAGGTGAGGAGGACCATTCCTTTCCCAGCCTAGGGCTGTGGAAGGGAAGGGGTCCACTAAGAACCCTTCATATTCCAGTCTGAGGTGCAGCTGCATGGCCAGGCTGAGGCCACGTCACAGGCACAGGCATAGACACAGGCTTAGGAGGGATGAGGGTGTGGGTGCCTATCTGTTGCTAAGCCCTGTACACACCTATGATGCAGCCACACCCTTGTGAGCTGCACACTCCAGAGCAAAAGCCTGGAGCCTGGCTTAGTCTGAGAATTGGGTCACCTCCACATCTTTCCTGGGCAGGCTTCCAGAAACAGCCAACCACACTGTCATCTGGGAAAAAGCATTACCTGTGGGGGAGGGGAGTAGATGAGAGAGAGGGAGCAAGACTGGCTGAGAAAGACAAAGGTAAGAGGGAGGAATCCCTCGCTTACCAGGCCAGTCTCTTACCCTGCTGTCTACAAAGATTTACAAGCAAGCAGGCTGGGCAGCCAAATGCTCACCTGTGCACATCTCTGTCCGGCACATTTCACTGTGGTCACCCTCTAACCCAGCCACTCTGCAAGCCAGATATGGCTGCAGCTCTGGCAGGCTCTGCTGAGACCCCTGGCTTTGCCCTCCATTTTTTACAGATGGAAGAAAAAAATGAAAGTGTGTGTAACTTTCCCATTCCAGTTTTGGAATGCCACTCCCTGTTCTGCCCCCCTGGGGTGCAGAGATGAGCAGTCAAGAGGCCTGACTTACCAGGCTTGCTTACTCCAAGAGGTACCTCTTTGACCCTGGCTGCCTTGTACAGACCCGGTTCTGCAACCATCTCAAGAATGTCTGTCAAGCATTTTCTTAGGTGTCCCTTTAAAGGCCCCTGAAAAACAGGACTGTACCATGTGGCCTTTCCTCTGATTTTGCAACCACAGAGCGCACAAGCCTACACCCACTCTCATACCTCTACCAAGTGTTTCCAAGAAGAATGCTGTCCATAAGGTGAGGCCATCTGGGAACTTCTCTCTTCCTTTTCATTCATGAGATTCCTACCTACCACGTCTATTTAGAACACTGGTATCCTGGCCACAGTTTCTCCTTGTAAGGTGGCCTCTTCGCTTGGCCCAGATGACCCATTTTCTCATTTGTATCAGGTCCAATCACTCTTTGAAATGCAATATTTGGTTTCCAAGTAAACCACATGCACACACATACACACACTTTTAGGCCTTTATTAAAAATTAACAATGTCCCTGGCCATTGAGTTTGCAAAGTTTCCTTGCCCCTGGCTGCCTCCAGCAAATTTAGGAATTGCAAAGTCCAGGCTGAGGAGAGGGAGAAAGGCCAGGGACAGAAATCAGCCCCGACTCTCCGGGTGGAAGGAACCTGAGCATCCCCTGCCGTACCCCTGCCCCAAGATCTGCAAAGAGGCCCTGTATGGCCAGGGTCTCAGGAGGGACATAGAGAGCTGTGAGGGCGGCGTGGTGGGTGGAGTGTCAGAGCCGACATCCACTTGGGAAGAGTCGGACGGAGCGCCCAGTGGATGGCGATTCGGTTGAGCAGGTGAGGAAAATTCTGCAGATTTTTTGAATCCAGATTCACACTTCCCAAAGAGCGGGAACAGCTCTTTAAATGGCTGGCGAAGGTGTTTGTAAACAATAAAAGTGCAATTCAAAGGTTGCCGCTGGGGGTGAAAACGGCGGGGTTCGGGGAAGAGGTTCCGCAGCTCTTAACCCTGGAAAGGGTCCTAGGAGAGCGGATGTGGACATCTTTGCAGTAGTCCACCCCGATCCCTCGCGCAGCAAGACCTGGACGCGCGGTGCTTGTACCTAGGCGCCGTGCCGCCTACAGTTTTGGGGATGACAGGTGAGAGCGAGGCAGGAATGGGGAGGGGTGGCAGTCGTGGGCCGAGTTGGATTAAATCGTCCCCTCCGGCTCAGACGGCGAGGCTGGGGGAGGGGGCACCGCGCGACCGTGAGCACCGGCGGCCGGGGACAGAGCTCTGGGCTGGTCCAGTGCCACCAGCGCCGCCTCCCGTAGAAAGGCGGGGGCCAGAGGGGGAGTGAGAGGAGGCGGAGGGCGGAGGAGGGCGGCGCGCCGAGAGGTTATTTGTGGTTCGCTTTGATCCCAAGGGGGAACCTGAAACTCTCACATTCCTGGCATAGCTGCCGCCTCCACCGCGGACAGACCCAGGGGCTGCGCGCTAGGGCGCGAGCAGGCAGAGCGTCGGCGCCGCTGCCTAGTGCGCACCTCTGCCGCTGAGCTGAGCCGGGCGAGCAGGGCTGGGACGTCCGGGCTGAGCGCGCCAGGCACCCGCGGCCCGCAGCGGTAAGCAAAGCCGCTTCGCGCTCCACAGGGACGCGGTCGGCGAGAACCCGTGTACCCGCGCCCGGCCTTCTCTAGAAACGGGAGCACGGCGCCGAGCATTCGTCCTCTGGGTGCAGTATGCGCTTTCGAGGCGGCCGCTGAGCCAAGCGAGGGCCGCTCGCCCAAGGAGCACTGCGCGGTGAGCTTAGGGCTGGGCTCTGAAAGGCTCGCGGATCCCCCGGAGCTGGAGGAGGGGGCAGATTTGGGGAGCGCGGGGAGGTTTCGGATTGTGGGTCGAACTTGGGGGGCGTGGAGCGCGGCTGCAGGCGCCTCGTGGGGTTCAGGCTGTAGGGCCCTCGTGGCCGATTTGGCTAGGCGGGGGTAGGTACAGGTGTCCTGTGTCCTCCACTGGCCCAAGAATTCCTCTTTGTCTTCCTTGGAAAATCCTCTCTGGAGCCACGAACTGGCTCTCACTTAGAAAGAATGCAGCCTGCTGTCCAGTCCGGTGACGTCAGCGCTGGAGTATTTGGAAAACAAAGAGGGCTGGGAGGGAGCGAGGGAGGTGGACCCGCGACGCTTAAAGACCTCTCCCGGCCGCGGGCTACCCTCGCCCGATGTGTATTGGCGTCTGCTGGGGCTTCGATCCGCCCGGGCCGAGGCAGGGCGGGACCCTTGGCCGGTGCCATCTGATTTGGACTCTAGCTGTGGTTTCTTCGGCGAGCGCGAGCCCAGGCGAGGTTGGAGGTGCGCGCTTGCTTGGCAAGGTGGCTTTCAGAGGGCGCAGTGCGCTACCTCGGTAGAGGCGCACTGCTCTGGTGAGGGAAACCGAGTTTAGTAACGGCTTAGACCTCTGAAAGATTGTGGATTTCAGGGGCTTGACTGGGACATATTTGCGATGAGAGGCCTTTGGGATGTGCCTGTCTCGCGGTCCTGGCACACTGTTGGCGCGCCTGGAATCTCTCCGGAAGGTTCTGCATTCCTTCTTGCCGCTCCCGGATCCTCCTCAGCAGGAGTCAGCCCAGACAGTGATTAACTTAGGAAATGCCCCGCATATGAAACTCCTAGCGAATTGACTCCTGGTTGCTTGTTTTGCCCCTGGTACTGGAGTACTGGGGGTGGGGGCAATGGTCGGGTGCAGGCTAACTGCCCCTCAAACACCCCAACCCCGCTCGCGCACGCGCCAGCTCTGGGCAGCTGGAGGCCTGGGAGTGGCAGAGTGGATTGGGAATGGCTGCTATGCCAACATGCCAAGCCCAAACTGAGGCAGGGCACCGGGGCTAGTTTTGTGGCAGAGAAGCCACATTCCCTCCTCCCTTCACCTCCCATACACACAGGGCCTGTGGCAGCGTGGATTTTGTTTGTTTTTCCCTGGATCTCGGTTTAGAAGTTTGTGTTGGAGGAGGCCGTGGAAAGGAAGCTGGGTGAGGGAGGCAGGCAGCTTCCCAGTCCATGAGCCATTGGGAGCCCGAGCCAATTCCTTGGATACGATCTCCCCAAACCTTAGGCTCATAGTTCCTATCCTTCGGACCTGTAAGGTTGTTGCTGATGTCAAGAACAATACTGAGTGTCCCTCCTGCGTGTTCCTAGTGGGCCTTTGCAGATAGCAAGTGTGCAGAGAGGGGATGATCATAATTAGGATGACACGCCCTTCTTTCCCCAGCTCTGGTGCTGTTTCTGTGAGTGCTCACTAGGTGGCTGGCCTGCTAACCCTTTCCCCTCATCTCACAAAACCATTGTCCTATTGTACGGCCTTGTTTTTCTTCATCCTTTTTCACCAATTCAGACTTAGTTTCTCCCTCTTCATGTTCACTTTGCACAATGACTACCAAGGTCACCCATGACAAGGAGTGCCAGATTCATTTTATCAGCAACCTTCGATGAAGCAGGGCCCAGGGGCTGTCCTCCAGGAGTTCTCTGGTTCAGGAAGAATGAGGGAAGCTGGTAGATAGCTCATGGGGGTAGAGGGGAGTACGTTGTGCCAAGGCTGGCCGCAAGGCATCTTCATTCTAGAGGGATCTGGGAGCTGTTTGCCCAGGCTTCTATGGGATTAGTTCATTCTTTATCATGTGGTTAGTTCATTCTTTAAATGGGGGCCCTGTTGATTTCTGGTCTGGACAGCTAAGTGGTTAGATCTGAGCTAAGCTGGCCCTGGAGTCATCCACGAAGATGTTTGCTGGGTGGCTGACTTCAGGGGGCTGTGGTTTCTGTTAGATTACTTTCTGATTTGCTGTCATATTTCTCTAGGATAAGTACGTTTCTGTGAATATCATTACAATGGTAATCATTTGCCAAGGCTTTACTATGTACCAGGACCTCAACAGTTATTGTCTATTTTAAAGCCCAACCATGTGGCAAGCAGTATTCATTCATTTTTTTTAAATGGAGAAACTGAGGCTTGGAGGTTAGGTAATTTGCTTTAATCAGTTGGGGGCAGCATTGGCCGTTGAACCCTAGCTTGTGTGGAACCCACCTACCCCAGCCTTCCTCTGTACCATTATGCTTGCAACCAGACTGTAATGGAAGGTTGTCCCCTTTCTCCTGTGCTTCCACTGATTCCTCTCCCTCTCTCTCTCTCTGCCTCTGTTTCTCTGTCTCCCTCCAGGTGCTCTGGGTCCAGGTGCCTGCTGGCCGTTGTCTAGGAAGCTGTGCGCAAGCCGAAGAAGCATGAGGACGCTGGAAGACTCCTCAGGGACAGTCCTGCACCGCCTCATCCAGGAGCAGTTGCGCTATGGCAACCTGACAGAGACACGTACGCTGCTGGCCATCCAGCAGCAGGCCCTGCGGGGTGGGGCTGGAGCTGGGGGCACGGGGAGCCCCCAGCCCTCCCTGGAAATCTTGGCACCTGAGGACAGTCAGGTGCTGCAGCAGGCCACCAGGCAGGAGCCCCAGGGCCAAGAGCACCAGGGTGGTGAGGCCCACCTGGCAGAGAATACCCTCTACCGGCTGTGCCCACAGCCCAGCAAGGGTGAGGAGCTGCCTACCTATGAGGAGGCCAAAGCCCACTCGCAGTATTACGCAGCCCAGCAGGCAGGGCCACGGCCACACGTCACAGAACGGGATCCTCGTGGGGTCCCAGGAGGCAGCCGCCGGCAGGATGAGGCCCTACGGGAGCTGAGGCATGGGCATGTGCGCTCACTGAGTGAACGGCTCCTGCAGCTGTCCCTGGAGAGGAACGGTGCCCGAGTCCCCAACCACATGAGCTCTTCTCACAGCTTCCCACAGCTGGCTCGCAGCCAGCAGGCCCCTCCACCCCGGGGTCCTCCTACTGAGGCCCCGGAGTCCCGTGGACCCCCTCCACAGTACCCACACCTTGTACTCCCTCATGAGACTACTGCTGTCACTGACCCAAGGTACCGCACCCGAGGCAGCCAGCACTTCCAGCATGCTGAAGTCAGGTAACTACACCCACTGTGGCCTTTCAAGCTCCTGGCTTTCTTCCAGTGTAGTCTCCCAGGGAGGAGAGCCTCAGTATCCTCTTCTGGCAAGGAGTTCGGGCTGACAAGATCCCTACCCACTCCACCCCTACCAGCTCCAGAGGCTGCCTAATATAACCCCCTCCTTCCTTGAAGGGAAAGCTAAAGGCTGGAGGAGAGGAGGACTTACCCAAGGTCACCTAAGAAGTTAGCGTCATTGCTTTGGTTCAGGGATAGACACTACTGTCTGCTTAGCAGGCGTGTCAAGTAACTAGGTTCCTAGGAGATAGGAATTGTAGCAAGTGTTAGAGACGAGATGGCAGAAAGAACTTCCAAAAGACAAAGTAGAAAGTATTGCAAGTATCATTCCCGAGTAGAAAGAAGATGTGTGACCTCCCCAGAGGTTTTTGGTTTTGTTTCAGTGGACAGCTTGCTTTCTGTGACAACTGGGAGAGGTGTTCCTAATGAGACTGAAAGAACCAGGTGGCCACCCTAGAGGCCACTCTCTGTCAGAGCTGTCCTGTCGCTAGTGTTCATTTCCTTTTATGCTTTTCCATGTGCCTATAGCTAATAGTGGCAGAGGAGGCTGGGTCCAGATGAGCTCCTTTCTGTGGAGGCTCGGGGGAGGTTGTTAGTTTGACTCTTGAGTATGAAGGGAAGCTGTGAGAGGATGTGATTTGATTAAACTTCAAAAGGTGAATACAAGGGTAACACATGGCTGCATGCAGAGAAAGGGAGCATAGGGCCAGAATGGAAGCGAGGGACCAGGAGGCAGGAAACCAGAATATTGCAGAAATGAGGGTTCCTGGATGAGGCTGTGCCTCAGTCATCTCACTGGGTTCAGCACCTTCTCCAGAGAGGCAGACACATCCATCACTTGCATCTTCCCCTGGGGACGTCCAGGGAACCCCATCAGAGGGGGCCGTGGATTTATGAACTCCCTGTGGTGGCTCAGGGTCAAAGTCTGATTCTCTTCACGCCTTCTGAGTCTTCATTTAGTCATTCACTTTCCCACCCTTTGGCCTTTTCTGGGGAAGATGCCTTTCCTTGCTCTCGAGAAATGAGTAAGTAGCGTGACAGCATTGGTGTGGAGGAACCATGTGACGAAGACTCACGGGCTTGCTCCAGCTCCAAGCCCTCCAGTTCCCACTTCATCTCTCTTCTCAGGGCTGGTCAGGAAGAGTTTCGGAAGCTGAGTCGTGGTTTCTTCTTTTGGCCTGGCCCTAGTGAACTGTGTCAGGAAGTGATAATCTCATAGCAGGGAAGTAGACTGACTGAAGGAGAACAAAAAGGGAAGGGGGGGGAGCAAGGGAAAGGGAAAGCAGGTGTGGCGGGACAGGAGACGCTATTCTTTCTTGCAGCTAAGTCACCCCCAAAGAATGCTGCTGTGTCTGCCTGGCCCCATGCGGGGCAGCAGGCTTCAGAAGCTACCTTGAGAATGGCCACATTAGCAGAGAAGGCAGTTTGGACATTCCATGGGGCACGGGGTTCTGCCCAGCTGTCACCGGAAGCCTTACTTTCCTTTCAGCTGACAAATGAAGACCGTTGGGCGCTGGGGACAGGGACTTGAGCCCAGGGTCCTAATAAGAACAGAGGGAGCCCTAGGCTGTAAGAGTGGTGTGGGTGCTGAGCAGATGGACCCAGGAGTGGAATTCAGTTTTTATGGGCTTCTAAAACTTGAAAACTTCTTTATGAAATGGAAGCAGTTGTGACATTTGGAGTCACAAGATCCTTAAAAGGCCTTGTGACTTCCCATTGCCTCTCTCTTTGCTCCTTCCTTCAACACAGAACGCTGAGGGTGATGTTACACCTGTGCCATGAACCAGTAGAACTTTGTCCCTTGAACTCTGCAGCATGCTTATCCAAAGGCGGCCCTCATACTTTACACTCTCCTCCTGGGAGAGCTGGGATGACCTGCCATTAAGGGAGTGCTTGCTGTGTCCCACCATCTACCAGCCCTTACCTGTGAGGCTGGAGACCCTCTTGATACAGCCCAGGAATGGCCACACTGTGGGCTTGAGGCACTTGTCCGAGAGGTCTAACAGCTGGAGCTGGCATTTGAACCCTTATGTATCACACTCTTACCTGACGATTAGAAAGCTCAAGGGTACATTTTTTAAAATGCCTTATTGGAGCAATAGTTCTTGTGAAGCCTAGGATGGCTTAGGGCAATCTCCAAGGCCTTAGCCCTAGTGAGGCAGGGCATGACATCTTGACATTCATCCTCTCCAGCACTGCTTTCTGGCCCTTGAGTTGCGGGGAGCCTTGGACAGCCATTATTTGGGAAGGGAGACCTCTTGCCTCCCTTGAGTGTGTTTTTTTTTTTTTTGAAGTTTCTTTTTGGTTCTAGAAGCTAATGGATCATAACTAAACCAATAGTCTTCCAAGGCTCCAGGACAGTTGGGTGGCTGGGCCCAGCAGCTACCTTGTGTCTGTTACAAGTACTCAGTTTCGGGTCCACTGAAGTAGCACAGTCAAGGAAGGGAGGCCCTACTGGTCACTGTCTAATGCTGGAGAGGCTGAAACTGGAGTTAACAGTATATTAATAAAGCCGGATGTGGGGGGTCCATGAGTTTTGAGTGTCGTGTCTTCTATTCCCCAGGATCCTGCAGGCCCAGGTACCTCCTGTGTTCCTCCAGCAGCAGCAGCAGCAGTATCAGTACCTGCAGCAGCCACAGGAGCACACTGCACCCCCACATCCGGCTGTTCTCAGTCATGCCCCTCTGGGAGTGGAGGCACCAGCAAGTGCCCAGGCCTCCTCAGCCACCGCGGGGAGTGCCCACCTGGCCCAGATGGAGACTGTGTTGAGGGAGAATGCCAGGCTGCAGAGGGACAATGAGAGGCTGCAGAGGGAGCTGGAGAGCTCAGCAGAAAAAGGGAGCCGCATTGAAAAGGTAGGCTTGCTGGGGTTGCAGACAGGGTGGGAGATGCAGGGCCCTTCAGGGGCTGACGGAAGAGTGGGCAGGGTAGAGGGAGGCGGAGGAGTCCGAGAGTCGGCATCTGGCTGGATTTCTGTCTTTCTGGCCCCCATCCCCCTTCACTCCTTGTGCACCTCCCCAGCTGACTTGAGACAGCTGGGGAACAGCCGAGAGGCCACCAGAGCAGGCCTGGAGCATGAGCAGTTGCTGGCCAGTGGCAGTTAGAAAGAGCTCATTCACCAGCTCCCTGCTCACTCACACCCGAGCCCTGCACAGAGCCCCTCCCTTGGACACCTCCCACAAAGAGCTCTTTGTGTCCCCCATACAACAACCAGTCTGTTCCAGGCCAAAGAGCAAGTCCCTCCTCTTGGGAAAAAAAAAAAAGCGACTTATTGGCATGGCAAGCCAGCTAGGAGCACGTGTGGGACCTGCAGCAGCCAAATGGGAGGGGCAGTTGGGGCCAGGGTGGCCCTTTTCGTGGACAGTAGCAGAGTGGGAAACAGACTCCAGACAGAGCGTCTCAGGCTCAGGTCTAGCGCCCCCTACTTAGTGAAGGCTTACAGTTGCGAGCTGAGGTTAGCAGATAACCTCAGGCCTGCCTGTCATGTTGGGTAAGGGTCAGACCACCCAGAACACGCCCACCCTGGCCTTCTTGTGCTCAGATTTTTCAGCAGACACCAGCCAAAAGTAAAACACTCCTTTCTGGACAGTGGCCACAAAAAAGCTGTATTTAGTTGCCCTGGAGGCAGCCCTTTCCTGAGTTCCTGGCCAGGGTACAGTCAGCATCTGGTCCTTTGGGCAGCGGATGGGACCCTAGGTGCTGGTCTCAGCAGTCTGGCCCTCCTCAGGAGGCTGCCAGCTTCTGACCATCCCACTAGAGCCACTTAGGTGTTCTGCTACCTTTTTTTCCTCTCCTCTCTCCCTTTTTTCGGTGTAGAGTGGCAGGTCTGCCTGGGATCAGTCCCTGGGAGCCCTGTGCTTCCTTCAGCTCTGCTTGTGCCTCTTGCAGCTGGAGAGTGAAATCCAGCGGCTCTCTGAAGCCCATGAGAGCCTGACAAGAGCCTCTTCCAAGCGTGAGGCCCTGGAGAAAACCATGCGGAATAAGATGGACAGTGAAATGAGGCGGTTGCAGGACTTCAACCGCGATCTTAGAGGTGAGAACAGGGCACACAGTGGGAGGGCTGGGGAGAATCTGCAGAGCTTTGATGTTCTAGGGGAAAATCCCAAATCTCTGTTCTCTGAAAACATAAGTGCAAATTGACTCTGAGGCCAGGCTGAGACTCTTTGGGGGACACCCCGATGGAGAGATGCTTGTCTCTGTGTTCTGGGCCTTGGAGCACCTCATAGAGTCCCCAACGTGTGAGCCCAACAAAGGGTGTTTTCTCCTGGGTGACTGAGTTGGGCTTCCCTATGAGCCTGCCTCCAGCTTGGAGGAGGCAGCCCCATCAATAGGGCCCCAGGGAAAACCCCAGGCAGGCAGCATCACCAGACACTAAAACATCTGCCCTTCATTTGAAACAGAGAGATTGGAATCTGCAAACCGTCGCCTGGCGAGCAAGACACAGGAGGCCCAGGCGGGCAGTCAGGACATGGTGGCCAAGCTGCTTGCTCAGAGTGAGTAGGGGTCCTGCTAAGAAGCCTGGCCAGGTGTGCAGATGGTGAGACCTCAGTGACCCCTCTGCGTGGTGGGGTCCCTTTCCCTGGGAAAGCAGTACTTCAGGCAGAGGTTTACTGAATGGCTACTTTATGCCCAACACCAGACTAGACCTCAGGGGAGGGGTGGCTTCCAAAGAGGAATAAGATCAGGCTCTATATTTGTTGGGAATAACAGTTGATACACACCGGAGAGCTGGGGAGCTGTGATACTGACAATCAGTGCAAGTTGTCTGCTGCAGAGGTGCACGGTGGGAAAGGGGGAGCCCTGGCAACCAGAATGAAGAATCAGAGTTATCTGGGAAGTCCAGGCAACAGAAAGACTGGAAATGGGAATGTGAGAATCTGGGAAGCTTGGTGGAGCTGGGCCATAGCAAGGCCGCCAACAATCTAAAGAAGGGGTTCAGGAGGCTTCCCTCTAAAGGGAGATGTGCAGTCATCCTTGAAGGATAGATAAGTTCAATGAGTTCACTGTCAGGTCCACTCCTTCCCTTCCTTCCTTCCTTCATCCATTTGTTCATTAGGACAGGGCTGAGCACCTGGCAGGTATATTTAGCAGAGGGAGAAAACAGGCCCAGGAAATGGAAAGGTCAAGAAAGCGGGGATGAGCTTGAAGCAGAAGCGTGAGATCAAGTGTTCATGATCCCAGAGACTAGTAATGAGGAGGTCCCTGGTGGACTGGGAGACCTGTGGGGCCAGCAGGGATGGAGATGCAATTAGATGGCTCCAGTGGAGGTGCATGGAGGGGCTGGGGCACAGAGGGAACCCCCAGCACAGCAGCAGGAAGAAGCTCAGAGTCCCACAGGGATGGGAATGGTTGGTTTCTGGGTAAGGTGGCTTTAGGAAGGAACCCATCAGAAAACCTGTTGAGAATGATAATGAGTGCAGAAGCAGCATGAGGGCCGAGTCTGGGAAGGGAAGCGAAGACCCCTTCTTCCTTCCAAGAGGACTCAGAGCCCTGGACAGCACCTCCCTCAGTACCTGCAGGGGTTGGGAATGGGGAAACAAAGGCAAAGGAAATCGACAAGGTTGGCAGGAGGTAGGCTACCCTGCACTGGCCTGGCTGAGTGAGGTGGCCTGGGCTAAGGGTCCCAGGAAGGGGCAGTGGGGGGCAGTGCAGCTCTGGGGGTACCTTGGAAGCTCATAGGTGAGGCAAATGGGGGGTGCTCTTTGGGGGGGCTTTTAGGGCCTGACTCTGCCAAAGAAAGAGGGGTGGTTTCTGGAAGCCTGCGAAGGGGAGAGGAGGGGGAGGCTGGCCAGGAGGCGTTTCCGCTCCCTGGGGAGCGAGCGAGAGCCAGGCTGTTCTTGGCTTCTCGCTGGGGCCATTAATCTCGCAGGCAGCCACGGGTGACCTGGATGCCTAGCATTCCTGATCCGCCCGGCTGTTCCGCTCCCCGTCCGCCCCCCGCTGCTCCCGCCCCCGAGTGCTGCAGCCTGGCGCCCTTCGGCCGGGCTTTGGGAGGAAGCAGGGCGAGCACTAAGGCAGACGGCCCGGCGGTGGGGAGCCTCTTGGCTCAAGGCGCATCAGCATCTCCAGTCCCTTCGGCAGGGCGCATTTCTCACTAATCCTCTTCCCGCCATCGTCAAGCTGCCTCCTGGTAGCAGGACTGTGGCTTTCTTAGGTCCTTGTAGCCCACAGGGCCCAGCCTCGCGGCTCTCACCAGGGCACTTTAGAGGTTGTACAAAGCTGCAGGAAGTTTGTGCAAGCAGAAGGCTGGGTCCCCTGGCTCCACCACACCAAGAGCTAAGGGAGCCCCAGCAGTTCTCGGGGAGGATGTCTGGTTGACCTTTTTTGTTCATGGTGTCAAGCAGCACTAGTACAGCATGTGGCCATCTGGAGATTCTGAAGTCTGACTGTTCTCTCCGCTCCCTTGTCTTCTCACCCCGAGCCTCAGGTACCTGGACTGTAAGGGACAGTCTACCTCCTGGTCATGCTGAGGCTCGGATTCTAAGCTGTAGGGAACACCATCTATGGGTGCAAACCCGCCTGCTCCCTGCCCCCACCGATGGAATGTTAAGGCAGCAAAATGTGAAGGGTTCCATTTCTTTATCATTACCCTTCCACATCTTTTCCCTCCATGCCAAAGGATGAAGCCAGCCAGCCTTCAGAATTTTGGAGTAAGCCAGGGTTACCTCTGTGTCCTCCCTTTCCTGCCCTGAGTCAGTGAATGCCCTTTCTGTGTGCTAAGGGTACTATTCAGTATGACAGGTTCACACATGGCCCAAAGATTAAAATAAATAACATCCAATTCCTCCATCTTGCCACATTTCAAGTGCTTAATAGCCAGTGGCTACTGTTTGGATGGCACAGTGTAGAATAATTCCACTGTAACAGAAAAGTCTACCAGGTCAGAGTGCTGCTCCAGAGACAGGTTCACTAGGCAGACCCCACAGTCAGTTCCTTTCCTTCTCTCCAGCAGAGTAGCCAGCCACTCCTCAGGGGACCAGTCTGAGACTTCCAGAAGGCAGGGCATGGAGGTGAACTTAGCCTAAGAGCTTGCGCTGAAGACCCTGTGATTTGGCCAGGGTCTCATTTGGCCCAGCTATTTGGAGAGGGTCTCTAAGCGGAGTGCCCCTGGACATTTTATTTATTTATTTATTTATTTGAGACAAGGTCTTGATAATGTAGTTCGGGGTGGTCTTGAACTCACTATGTAGCCCGGTCTGGCCTCACACTGACCACGATCCTCCTGCCTCAGCTTCCTGAGTGCTGGGATTACAGGTGTGTGCCACCACACCCAGCTTGCCACTGGGCAATTAACAAGATTGTTTAAAAGTCAGGATAGCTGGAATCTCAGACACAAATCTTTGGACTGGAGTCATTTTCACTGTGCTGTAGAGTTTGTGTTCCTTTATGAGCTTGGTTGCCTACATCTAGATTCCCAGACCATGAACAGAAGTGTGACACTTAACGCGAAAAGCCTGGGTTTGCAGAGTAAACCCTGGGCCACACGTTGGGAGGGAGGCCTGTAGGGGCAAATGTCCCACACTACAGCCAGACAGACAGCCTGGGCCTTTAGAATCAGGCCAACTTGTGTTCCCTTTTGGTAGCACCATTCTCTTATGTTTCTTCCTCTATGGGGGGGCACCTGGAGAGGCTGGAGGAGTCAGTGAAATAAGATGTGGGGCAGCAAATGGTGCTCTTTTCCTTCCTTCCTCATCCTCCCACTTGAACACTGACCAGTCTCTAGTCATTTGGGAGCTCAAGGGAAACCGTGGCTGTGTTTTGGAGATGGTGACATCTGGCACAATTAGAAGTGTCCCAGCAGAGAGGTGGTGTGGCATAGTTGTTACCTCAAGGGTCCTATCCCCTTCTCTCCTGTGAAATAGGGTTGATCACTATAGCTAATTCCTAGGCTTCTAGAGGGTGAGAACGAGTTGTCAACACACAGCCCAACAGGCAGTGGAGCCAGCAAGGGCGGTCACCATCACTGACTGAGCCCCTCTCCTGCCTGCAGGCTATGAACAGCAGCAGGAGCAGGAGAAGCTGGAGCGTGAGATGGCACTGCTGCGCGGTGCCATCGAGGACCAGCGGCGACGGGCCGAGTTGCTGGAGCAGGCTCTGGGCAATGCACAGGGCCGTGCAGCACGAGCAGAGGAGGAGCTGCGCAAGAAACAGGCCTATGTGGAGAAGGTGGAGCGGCTGCAGCAGGCACTTGGACAGCTGCAGGCTGCCTGCGAGAAGCGAGAGCAGCTGGAGCTACGTCTCCGGACACGCCTGGAGCAGGAACTAAAGGCCCTGCGTGCACAGCAGGTGAGCTGGGCAGGCCTGTGAGGGAGGTAGAGCTGGAACAGCATTGGAGGGGCCAGCTCTGAGGACCCTGGGAGCCCCTGCTCAGGCCTAGGCGCAGCACCCCCTCCCCCAGGGCAGCAAGGGCGATTGATCTGTGTCCCACCTTTGCTGCATACTTCTTTTCACCCACTTGTCACAGCAAAGACTCTGCCACTTGGCCTGTGTCCAGGCTTGGGAGTCACCTGTCCTCAGCAATAGCACAGTTTGGCATCGTTGATATGTAGAGAAAGCAGGCTGCTATTAACTCTTGTGTAGAAAACTGGCCAGCTCTCATCTAGCTCCCCAAGATAGGAAGATAAGTTGGTCCTGAGTCTTTATCTTCGCTTGGGCTTCTGTGTAAGCATCTCTCAGTGTTTACAGACCAGGTAGTTCTGTCTCCACTCCCATCCTTACCCTTCCCACAGAGTTAATTACTGACAGCACTCCTGTTCCAGTCCAGAGAATTTATTATATAGTTTCCTGTGTCCACGAGGACCCATGGCCACCACACTCCAACCTCCACCTTGACGTGATGCTCCTTGTTCTGCAGAGACAGGCGGGCACCCCCGGTGAGGGCAGCAGCAATGGTGGGTCCCCAGAGCTCAGTGCCCTGCGACTGTCAGAACAACTTCGGGAGAAGGAGGAGCAGATCCTGGCACTAGAGGCTGACATGACCAAGTGGGAGCAGAAGTATTTGGAGGAGCGTGCCATGAGACAGTTCGCCATGGACGCGGCTGCCACTGCAGCCGCCCAGCGTGACACCACTCTCATCCGACACTCCCCCCAGCCCTCGCCCAGCAGCAGCTTCAATGAGGGACTACTTACCGGTGGCCACAGGCACCAGGAGATGGAAAGCAGGTTCGGCATGGCAGATAGGCCGGGACAACTAAGACACAGTGTCCAGTCTCTGCCCTGTCCTCGATCCCTGGTAAACAGGTCCCTGTCCCCACTCAGCTCAGCAATCCCTCTGCCTCTGAGCTGACCTTGCGTGTTTGGCACACCAAGAATTATAAGTACAGACTCTGGCTGTGCAGGTGCTGGGGCATCCAGGCTCTGCACCCCATCCCCAGTATAGCCCTCCAGGATGAGGGTCAGGTCCCTGCTATCATCAATGAGTTTAGATCCCACCCCTGCCGACCTGCTTAGGCAATGTGAGCAGGGCCCAGCACCTCATGTGCCCTGGCTCTGAGAGCATCAGCTCCACTCCAGGTCTGCACTGCAAGGACAAGAAGGTCCCACCTGGCATTAGGGAGGGCTTTCTGTCAACTTCCACAAAGTGGGGAGGGTGGAGGCACTGACTCTGTGGGTCTGACCATATGGACATGGTCTCCTTCCTCAGGCTAAAGGTGCTCCATGCCCAGATCCTGGAGAAGGATGCTGTGATCAAGGTCCTTCAGCAGCGCTCCAGGAAGGACCCTAGCAAGGCTGCCCAGGGCTCCCTGCGGCCAGCCAAGTCAGTGCCATCCATCTTCCCAGCTGCAGCGGCAGGGACCCAGGGCTGGCAAGGACTCTCATCAAGTGAGCGGCAAGCAGATGCTTCTGCCTGGCTGATGATGGGTAAGAAGAGGCTGGTGTGGAGAGAGAGGAGTTGCTCTTGGGCATGGCACAAATTACCGGACCTTTCCTCCCAGAACCAAGGCTCCTAGGAGCCAGAACTTCCTGACTCCTTGGCAGACTGGCTTTTGCTCTGGCTCAGTGGCCCTACAGCCTGTACAGAAGCGTTAGCTGGGTGTGGTGTCATACGTCTGTAGTCCCAGCTACTCAGGAAGATGAGGCAGGAGTTTAAGGCCAGCCTGGGCAACTCAGCAAGACCCTGTCTAAATGTTAAAAAGAAAAAAAAAAAGGGCTAGGGATGTAGCTCAGTGCTCCCTGGGTTCATTCTCCATTATAAGGGGCTGGGGTAGGGGGACAGAAGCATTTAGCCTTAACAGAGTTGTTGCAGAAGGGGTACCCAATAGGTCCAGTTCACTGGGGTATTCTTCATCAGAGCTACATCTTGTAAGCCAGGCATTAACCACCACACTCCTGCCTTTCCTACAGACAGGACACCCACGGAGGAGCCAGTGGCTACAGCTCCCCTCCCTACCCACTCCAAACACGGGAGTAGAGATGGGAGCACCCAGACTGATGGCCCTGCGGAGAGCACCTCTGCTTACCTGGCATCGGAGCCTGGCAGCCTTCTGGGCTGCAGCAGTGGCCAGAGGGCAACCTCTCAGGGTGAGCCCCCACTTCCTCATGGTTTCTGTACTGGGCCGTCTGAGGGTGTGCTGGTGTGAGCTGAGACACCAAGGCTCCCTCTCCCCAAACCCTTCCTGGTCACTGCTCATCCTTCATGGGGAGCTCTGCATGGTGAGAGGTGAGGAGAAGTCTGGCTGACCCCAGTGTGACCGTGAGGGCTGTTGGTGCATGAGTAGACAAATTGGAAACCCCTAATCAAGATAGATCCCAAATTCAGAAGCTCAGCATCACAGGGGAAGGCCCTATCTCTCCTCCAACCTTTCCTTACTGATTTCATTGCCAATCTACATACCTAAGATACTGGAGCTTGTCGAGTCATCCTGATGGCACTCCCAAGTTGGGAGGCTGTTTAAAAGGAGTCCAAGAAGGGGAAACTTGAGAAGATGCCCTTTCTTCTTTTGCTCCCCTTTCACGTTAGCCTCTGCATATTTGCCTGGGCCTCATGATCTCAGAAAGCCACAAGCATGAAAAGAATGCTGCAGCTTCCCTCCCTCTGGGCTCTCCATGGCTTCCTTTAAGCCCTCTAACTAGTCCAAAATCACAAACACGTCATCCACACTAGAGGTGGTCTGTTCCAAGAGAGTTGAGAAGAAGCAGGGCACTGTGCTTGGTTGACCAAATTGTGGGAACCTGGGCAGCCAAGAGGAGGAAAGCTGGTGAAGATCTTTGCTGTAAAAATTTTTTAAGGGCAAGATTTTAAAAAAAGCAATCTAGTGACACTCATGGCATGTACCTGTTTTCTTGTCTCTCTCTCCAGACTCTATAGCTACATCTAGAGTCCAGGACTTGTCGGATATGGTGGAGATACTGATCTAAAGGAGGTGGTTCCTTGGGAACTCTGGATCATGCCCTCCCCTCCTCTGCCACCCGGCCATTCCAGCAGCCCCCAACTGCAGCTTCCCTACTTTCCCCAACCTGTGACCATCCAGTCCCAGGAGCCCAGGAAGGAGTGCTGCAGGGGAGAGGGGAGCTGAAGAGACCGGCACCCCAGGAGATTCCACTTAAGCTACATTCCACCCGTGCCCATGGAGAATGTGGACTCACTCTTTACCTGCTCCTGGGGTAGCAACAGAAAGCCCAGAAGGTATCTGAGTGCCCTCTGCCCTGCCAGTTGGCATTTAGGCAAGGAGGGAGAGGGGATATGTTGGTTTGGGGAGCTGATTCCCAAGGATGGCTGCCTCTGGGCACCAAGTGGGGTAACCAGGCCAGCCATGGTTTTCTCTGGCCAAGCGTGGTTCCAGCCAACCTCATCGGCTCTTCAGCTCCTCACTGCCTTCTTGGGAACCCAAGACTTGAATGTTTTAGGGAGTGTTGAGGGTATGAATCTTGCGGAAGTCACAGCTTCACCACTCACTTGGAATGGGTTGGGGGCCATTCAAATGGACTGGGGGACAATGTGTGGTTTGTATATAATTCCCTTTCTTACGGAACAGAAGATTGCGGCATCTTGGTTCAGGTTGGTCTTCATGGGCTGTGCTCATTGTCTATGCTACCATGGTTTCCGAAACTTCTGACTGGCTTTCCAGTTACTCCTCCTTCTCAAGTTCTTGGTCCATGGAGTTTGACGTGGGCTGATTCACCGGATGTTGGTTCTTTTTGTCTGTCAAGACCCTGTCTTAAATGCCCGTAGAATCTCCATCACCAGCCTTTTGAAACTTCTGTCCCTGGGACATGCTGTCAGTTTGATGATAAACTCTGAGCCAGATGAAATGAGCCACCACACACAGACATCTGCCATGCCCACCCATGCACATGGGTGGCCCTGCCCAGCACCAGTTCTCTCTGAGGAAACTGGAGAAGTTGTCTTGTTCTCATAAATGTCTTTGTTCCCACCTGAAGGGACAGGGAAAGAGAACACTGCTGTTGAAAACTAGTCAATTAGCTGCAAGATGTAACTCAAATCATCCTCTGAGTGGAGCCCGTATCACAAAATATCCCCCGTGAGGCTGGCTCCTCAAGCTACCCAGCCCCAGCCCTGAAGCCGGGCCAGATACTTGGAACTAAGATGAACGTGTCCCACCTGGCAGCCTACAGCAACAGTGACTTTGACTTCTGGTCTTAAAGTCCCCCAGTTCAGCCCCAGGAGCAGTTGGCAGGTTTTAGCAGTTTTGTCCTTACTGTTTCTAGTTTTCCTCAAATCTTCATTGTTGTGTTTTTCTCTTCACTGTTTTTAGATTCAATATGTGTTGTTTTATTCCCATGGTTCCCTGAATTTCCTTTTTAAGCATTTGCATTTGCTGGACAATTGCATATTTTTTTTTAATTCCCCCTACCCCTGTTTAAAGCTGAAAAATACATTTGGTTCATGTGCATTGTTTACAAAGCAAAAAGAAGAAAAAAGGCAAAAAAATATTGTGAAAGGTGAAAAAACAACTTAATATATTTTGCATTAATATTTGGTATTTCTTTTAAAGTATTTTTTTGTGCTGTGAACATTTTCTGCCAAAGACCATGATGTGTGTCTATATGTTTAAGTTATCATAAATATTTAAAATGTAAACATGGCTGTTTTGTTATGCCACCCTGTACCAGGATTGCTGCTGCATTCCACTGGGTATAGCAGTATTTTAATAAAAAAATTATTAAGAGTGATGTCTTTGCAAGGGTGAGATTTTTTGTACTGACAAAAGGAAAGAGGTGAGGATCCTGTCCAATCTCATCAAGGACCCGAGACACTAGAGTCCTAGGCATTTGTGAAGCTGCTTTAAGGAGAGCTGGAGTGAGGGCATGGTTGCTTATTTCTACTTTTACAGAAAACATTTCTCAGAAGTTAAGAGAACAGAGGTATGGTAAATAGCAGCCTCCTAACCTCATCAACTTTGTCCAAACACTTTGGCTACTACGTAGTGTGAGTGGATGTCCAAACATGCCATTATCCTTACCCTGATCCTACCTACCCCCAGCACACAGACTTTTTCCCTGACCTCTCAAGCAACTAGGCACCATGCCTGTTCTGCCTGGACAAGTGCAGAAGACATCAAGTGTGTGGCATGTTCTTGGGCACCATCTCCTTGGCTGTAGCATCACCACTCTCCTGATGCTCGGGAAGGTATATTGCTCCGATTCAAAGGAGAAAACGATTCTCAGTCTTGCACATCTTCTCCATCAGGATGTGGGTGGACAGTCAGAAAGCTGTCAGGCAGCCAGACAGGCTATGGGGCAAGTATTAGCAAATTACCCCTATGACCGTAGGCGAGTTTCTTCAGAGCAGCAGCCGTGTTACTGAGTGGACAAGCTGGTATCCTAGAGAAGCTGTCTCCTGTGACAGCATATTTGCTCACAGATATGGAGGCTAACAGGTGGAAGACTTCCAGCAACTTTGCAGGTGACAGTGGGCCCTACTGAGTGGGGAGCTCAGCCAGCCCCAAGCCTGCCTCCTGCTACCTTGGCAGCTCCCACTGAGCCCTGGACTAAAGGTTCAGCTGAGATGCAAGATAGTTGCTGGAGGCAACCCGAACCCCCCAGATTTCTTGTTCCTATTCCCTACTGGTCCTCTGCTAGGACTTGGTATCCAAAACAAAATGCAATGACTATGGCAGAGGATTCCAAAAAAAGTAGGTAAAAGGTTCCTGTTGAGCTTCACCTGACCCCTGAGAGCCGTGAGGGAGAGGAGCCTCACAGACACAGGAGCAGTAAACTGACAAGAGCTCCAGCCCACTCCAGAACTTTTGGCCAACGCCTTCCAAATTCTCTGCATTCTGTGCCATTTAGCCTGTCAAGTCACCTCAGTATGTTTCCTCAGCACAGAACAGGGTGTGAAGAAATTGATTCCACTGTGCCCTACATGTGTACGTTTGCATATTTGTGCATGCACATGCCTCGCCATGTGTCCCAGAAAAAGGTTTGAGGGGTACCAATATGTTCTGGCCAATGTCCTTACAGGGCACAGGGGCTCTTCAGCAACATGGTACCCACAGGGTCATCTCAAGAAAAGCCTGAGCTGGTTGCTCAGTGCACTTGGAAATGCGGTCTAACCAAGCTCCGGAACTGGTGGAGCTGCAGACTGGCAGGACCGGACAGGCTCTGGTGAAGGAGGTGTTCGTCCCAGGTGTCTGGACACCTGTGAAGAGATGGGGGCCCAAGCCAGAGCCTGAATGGCTCGGCTTAGTCTTTTGGGGGCCAAGTTCCTCTCTGGGGGAAGGGAAGCAGTCCTAACCTGCCTGCTCTGCCCTCACCCAGTATGGCCACCAGGCAGGCTGGGGGTGTGACTCAGGGCAGCATACAGCTTCAGGGTGCAAGGGCAGCCCGTGAGCTCTGAATGGCTGCCCCAGCCCCTTTCCTTTCTCTCACCTCCTGGTTAATTGTTAATTTGTCCCCTGGCTTGCACAAGTGCCAGGCTCATAGAGCTTGTTAAAAATATGCTAAGATAAGGGCAGCAAATCAGGGCCCAATCACCCAGAGATAACCAAAGCCACTTCACTTCCCCCAAGGACTGCCGCTGCCTTCTCTCCTAGCGCACACGAATACTTGTCCTGGAACAGCCCTTGATACGTGTAGCTGAGCTCTCTGGAGGCAGTACAGAAACCCCAGCAGCACACAGTGCCTTCCTGGACCCACCATACCTGGATCCAACACCTGCGAACAGTGCCAGAGCTGCGAACAGCAACAGAGCTCTCTGTAGCCTTTTGAAAAATGAGATAGGATTCACATGCCGTAGATTCACCCTTCCCTAGTGTGCGATTGATGGAGTGATATTTTATATCACAGCACCACTTTAAGCCAGTGGTCAATCATGGGTCATCACCAAATGCCCCCCTGGTGTGTCATATGGACACCGTTCTCAGTGATATTTGACCTAGCACATTCACACTTGTTGGGCTGCCATTTCGTGGGATGACACCTTCAACTAACTTTCTGTAGCTGCAGCCTCCTTCCACCTATCCAGGGCCCAGCAGCTCCAGTGTATCTCTGCTGGGCTGCAGGGAGAACATCATCTGCTCTGAACTGAAGCCCTCTACTATCCGACCTCCAGGGCTGCCTGGCAAGGGTCCTGATCAGAAGTTTGGAAAGGAGGCCAATTAACTATGAGCCCCAGGACACCCACTATTTGCTCACAGTTTTTCAGAGTCAAGGATCACAGGGGTCCAGCTTTGTGAGGCCTGAAGCTTACAAATGGGGACGGGGGAGGGTCTGTAAAAAAAAGGATACAAAATGTTGATTATAAATTAGATCTAGAGTCTTAGGAGAGGGCTGTCCAAGGGAGAGTTTCAAGGCATGAGCTCTGTTAAGCTTCACAGTAAATCTGCATCTGGGTATTTTGAGCATCACGGCTGCCGAAGGAACGAAGCTCTGGGAGGTACCCATGACTTGGTTTCACCCTCATCTCTCCCAGGTGAGGTTGATGCTGCAGTTCAATGAAGCTGCGGTTTTCTTCCTGGGGGCCTGGTGAAAGGAGGCCACCATGGAGCCTGGATAGCAGGGCTGCCCAGCTTGTGAAGGCCCAGACTTGCAGCCGGTGCATGCCTGCACCCTGCCTTCACCTAATGAGCAAACCTCCAGGCCCCAGCAGGAGCGGGCAGGAAGCACACGGATGGACACCGCTCAGCTGTGGAAGGAATGGTTCTCCTCCCCTCTGACAGTCATCAGCTTTCCATTCTGAGCAAGCCAAATGTCATGATCTGTCCTCATTAAATGCCTCTTGCAAGTCCCATTGCTCCTACCTGGGGATATGTCCCACAAGTGTTGGGAAAGATGGCCATTTCCCTGCTCAGGTTTGCCTCTTGCAATCAGTCTGGACTTCTTCCCTAGCTCTGACAGCCCTGCCCAGACTCTCCGCCGCAGCCTGTGCTTGCTCAACACGATGTGATGTGAAAGCCTCGTAGCATATTGCATCAGAGGCAAAAACATCAACATTCCTACTAAAGAGTGACTAACTGCACGGGCCACAGTGAAGGCCTGCCCTGAAAACTACAGTAACCTTCTTTAATTTCAAAAGAAAGAAAAACAAGCCTTTACCCCAAGAGCTTTTGCCTAAGGTTTGGGTTCTATGCCTCAGCATGGCTGACTTATCTTTCCTTCTCCCTCTTTCTCTTTAAGTGGCCATGCCATCGCTTGCTTGCTTGCTTCATTCATTCATTCATTCATTCATTCATTCATCTATTTGTATTACAGATGCCTATTGAGTGTCTTTCACATACAGAACATGTGGCAATAACCAAGGATATGGTAACAAATAAGAGAAATTATGTGTCCAAACATCTTTATGACCCTACTGTCTATTTGATCTTTATACCCTCCCCCAAGCCAAGCACAGGAGTATTCTTGTCCCCATCTCTTTCTCTGGTTCCAAATTCCATCACCCTCCTGCACATGACCAGCCATACAGATAACTAGTGGATGGCTCCGAGTACACTGAGGTCCGTCTCCCTCCAAGTCCTAGTGCATGACATTCCTTTGCTCTAGAATGATTTTCTCCTCTTATTTCTTCACCTTGAAGATCACTTCCTCCTGGCAGCCTCCTGTCCTCAGCTTTCTTTATGTTCCCAGTGGACCATAAGAGGGAAGAAAAATGGCACTTGCTGACTAAGGGACCCTTTGTATGTGGACATTAGTCTGTGGCTCTGCTTAGTTGAAAAGGAGCTATAGAAAAGAAGACATGACTAACCTTTTTAGTTGTACTGAGGTTTACTTCCTATCCCTGTGCTGGAGCTGCAGGTGGCCCTGAACACTACCTGGACAGTAGCCCCTGAGGGTATTTTGACTAGAGGCCCCAAGCCCCTCCTCCTTGGGCAGGCTCCACCATTCCTCACAGGTAGGACAGGATGAAAGGGACTCTGGGTGGAGTCTTTGGTCAGAGAAGGAGTGGATAAGCAGGTGGCTGTGGGTATGTGAGCCCAGAACCGGCCCTGCAGCATGGCTGGCTCCTGAGTCAGGCCCAGGCGCTGACAGCCACGTGGGTCTGGGCCAGCCCAGCCATGGGAACAGAAGGCGGAACCAGAACTCTCTCTATCCCAAGAGAGCCACTCCTGCCTGGCCCTGCCAGCCCTGGCCAGGAGCAGGGGCAGGGGCAGAGGTGGGGTAGGTCAGGCAGGGGCAGAACACTTGTTATCAGGACAGCAGTTCCCTATGGCACTTGGGTCCCCAAAACAACTCAGAGGAGTTTAGACCAAGAGCCCGGGGATCAGAACTAGACAGGGCCAACATCCACCCTCTGCAGCCTCCAGTTAACCCCAGGTGCCAATCTCCCTTTCCCTCCTCCCTGGAAGCAGAAGCCCCACAATCAGAGGAGGGAGAGGAGACTGTTGACGCCTTCCAGGGGACAATGGAAGAGTTTGTCTCCCAACCCTTGCCCCTCCTGTTCCCAAGTCCCCAGGAAAGCAGGACCGCTCCTGTGCCATGAGAAAGACCCCAGTCTTCCCATTTGTTAGCATCATTCTGGTCTGGCAGCCTCGTTAAGACTTCCAAGGCTGGTACCACTTCCTGTAGCCGCAACACTAGTACCCCAAGGCCTTGATCCAGGGAGCAATGGAGCCAGGACAGGTGCCATGTGGTTGAGCTTTGATGTCCTCCCATCCCATGTCCAGCCACAGATATTTTCCCTCTCAGATAGTCTCTTCTGCATGCACTCATTCAACAAATATTCACTGAACTCCTGCTCTATGCCAGACACTACTCTAGGTGCTGGGAAGACAGTGGGGAATAAAGCAGATGCAATCCTTGCCGGCTCTGTGCAACTTACATTCAAGCAGGGAAGGGGATGAGGGGCAAATAAACAGAAAATGAAATAAACTCCACAGAGAATATCAGCTCAGTGATCCTGCGGTGAAAAGCCAGTTCATTTCTTTTCCATTTCTGGGCCATGTCAAATTGCTCGAGAAGATACTGTGGTGTCTACAAACGCTATGGTATGGAACCTTCCAAATGTATACTCTTGGTTTCTGTCCTCGTGTGTCCTTTGTGGTGCTGGCCACACTGCCTGACAAGCTGATGAGAGCTTTGGGAAAGCAGGAGAGTGAGACAGGAGTTTAAAGCAAGCTGCAGGGCTGGAGGATGACTTGCAATATTTATTTATTTACTTACTTACTTACTCACTAGGATTTGAGCCCAGGACCTTCTCACTGAGCTACTTTCTCAGCCCTTTTTAATTTTGAGACAGGCTTGTGAAGTCATTAAGTTGCCCAAACTGGGCTTGAACTTGTGATCCTCCTGCCTCAGCCTCCAGGTGTCCTGGGATTAGAGGGAGGGGCACTGTGCCCAGCTGAGCTGTAGTATTAAAGGGCAGTTATTGAGAAGGTGATGTTTGCACAATAATTTGAAGGAGGTGAAGGAGTGAACCATATGCGTAGCTGAGAAAGGTACAGCCCAGATAGCCCCTTTAACAAAAGCAAAGAGAATGTATGAACTTGGCCTTTGATGAGTTGAAGCTTCCTCAAGGAGCCAGGGGCAGAACAGGAAGTAAAGGAGAGTGGTAAGGAGGGGTGGGCATGGGAGGCCCCAGTGACAGCTTTTGCAACTCCCAAGGTGGCTCCTGTACCCTGGGGAAGCCAGGGGTGATTCATATCCCCTAAGGTTCCATGCAGCATCTCCAATCCCAGACAGGCCTTTCCTCGAGCCATTGGCATTTTAAATTGGAGCAGTTACTTTCTACCCATCTCCTCCCTCTTCTCTGAACCTTCTTCACTCCTGAGCCAGCTCCCAACACCTGATACTGGGGAAAATCGGAACCCCAGACCCAGGTCATTCTCTCGGGGAGATGACGTTGCTTGCTGGGCTCAGTGCTTCCCCCTCTGGCTGTGAACAAGAGAGGTGTATCTAGCTCAGGGGGTGGTTTCAGCCCTATTCCTGTGTCCCCATAGGTGCAGGGCTATAATGGTAGAGAAGGACCCATCAGTCTAACTTCTGCATCTGATCCCAGGTTATGTGGCACAGGATACATATGACAAGATGGAGATTCCTTCCCCCATTCCACATGTGCGCAACCCAGGCCCATGCACACTCTCCATGCGCGGAAAATGTTCAAGGGCTCAGGCACAGGCTGCTGCCCACAGACCTCCTTCACCAGCCCTGGGCACACAATGTGAGCATGCACACTACATGCACATATGTGTGTGTGCATGTACATGTTAGCACGGGTCTGTACTGATACCCACCCCAGATACACACACCCCCAGATGTGCACACACGTGCCCCCAAACACAAGCTCATCTCCCTATAAGAGAGTTTCTATTCTAAGCAAACACCAGCATCTGCAGTGAGTGGCAAACGGGTTGATGGGATAAAGTTCACCCATGTGTCCAGGGGTCCCCTACCTTTACAGCCATGAAGGAGCAGGCCCATTCCCTCTCCACTGGCCTCTGGGAGGGCAAGGCTAGGTTGGGGCCAGGTTTGGACAGGAGTAGGCTCAGAGCTCCTGCGTGCTGACTCAAGGCCAGAAGCAGACAACCTTGTGCATTCTTGATAAGTAGGTCACCATGACTGACCCGCATGCTGGGACATAAGGTTGACTGGGAAAGACTTGGGGAAACCCGGCTGTCATGAAGCAGAGGTGCTAAATAGGCATAGGTGCTGCCTTCCCATTCTAGCCCGAGGGGGGTTAGGTCTGTGCAGACCTGGAGCTGGAGAGTGTGTCTGAGTCAGACCACAGCCTAGGAGGGGTGAGGCAGTGGGCACGTCACTGATATTGTGACTTGGCATGGGAGCAAGTCTGTGTGCTGGGCACGGTGCTGGGCATTCTTTGTGGTTCACAGCACTGCCAGTTAGCTTTCGTGGCTTCCATTTTATAGATGAGGAAACTGAAGCTCGGAGGGTATAAGTGATTTTCTCTAGGTCTCCAGCTAATCCAGGCAGAGCTGGGATGAGTCAAGATTCTGCATCTTCATGATCATAGCAGGATTTGCTCCCCCAAACCAGTACTACAGTTTGAAACCAGGGCCTTTGCACTGAGTGATATCCCCAGTGATTTTCTTTTTTTTTTTTTTTTTTTTGTGGGTACCGGGGGTCGACCTCAGGACCTCGCATGCCCGCAGGCGCCCGTGCCGCTGAGCGATATCACCGGCCCTTTTTTCGTATGTGGGTTCCGGGAGTCGAACTCGGGCCCTCATGCTTGCCAGGCAGGCATGTATGCCGCTGAGCCATCTCACCGGCCCCCCAGTGATTTTCTTAAAATTCTTTTTCTTTTTTTTTTTCTTTTTGAGATGGTGTTTCCCTGAGTTATTAAATTGCCCAGGCTGGGCTTGAACTTGCAGTACTCCTGCCTCAAACTGCCAGAGTGCTGGGATTACAGGTGTGCACAACCACATCCATCTTAGAATTTCCATTTTAAACCGACTAGCAAGTGGAAACCATGGAGACACAGCATCCAAATGTAACATAGTATCCTGGGTGGGATCCTGGAAGAGAAAAAGGACAACAGGGACATCAGGGTGAATAAAGTACGGGCTTTAGTGGATGACAGTGTATCCTTATTGGTTTATTCACCATGAGAATGTATCATATCAGTGCAAAATGTTAATAATAGGGAAACTGAGGTGATGTATGTTAGATGGTAGGCCTGAACTTCATACAACTTCTAAGCAGGTTCCTTCAGCTTATCCTGAACACAGGACAAAACGTGAACCCTGGGGGCTGATGCAAGGGTTAAGTGAGATATTACATGAAGACCCCTTTGCATGATGCTTGGCCTAGAATAAGTGTTCAGTAAATGAGGACATCATTATTTTTATGATAATTGTGGTTATTTTTACAATTATTCTACATGGAAGGCCACTGACAGACCCCCTTATAGCTTTATTTTATTCACAAATTTTAAAACCTGAGACTCGCCTAGTAGGTGCCACTTGGGCTAATCCAAGACCCAAAGAGCATAATGTTTCCCCCCAGGAAAAGCTGGCAGGACAGCACCTGTACCTCCTACCTGGACATACATGAGGGTTTTTTTCAGGACAAGCAGGAAAGAAAGTTCTCCATTGCCTCCCTTAGGGACAAAGAAAGCTGCCCTCATGTACCTTACTTAGTCCCCACCAATATCAGGCTGGGTTTTGACTCTAGTGAGGACAGTCCAGTCACAACACAAAGGTGGTGGCACAGGGCACTATAGGAGGAAAGGTAGGCATGTCCAGAGAGCTGGGCCAACGGCCTTGCCTGATGGCTCCAGGAGGGGAGCCAAGACTCCTTCTCCCTTCATGGGAGGCATTCTTGTCTGGAGTCCAGCATCAAGGTCTGGCCCCTTGTCACGCCCATACCAGTGTGAGCAGAACGAGGCTGTGTAGGCACCAAGAATGCATTCACTACCCCTTGAGCAAGCAGAGTGTTTAAAGAGTCATGGACCTGTTCTTCCCAGGAAGCAGAACAGCAGAGCTAGCGAAATTCCCCAAAGACGAGGACCAGCTGCTCCTTCAGCCCAGGGGAGAGGCCGGCACCTTCTGTGGGACCACATCCAGGTGGAGTCCTTACTAGTGGTGTGACTCCAGCATGGCCACAGCTAGCGTTGACTAAGACCTTGACAGAAATTGAAAAGAACTGAAGGAAAAAGAGGAGAACCAGGGTATCGAGGGACCACAAATAACAGTGGAGGGTGAAGGAGATGGGCCCAGAAAGGACACAGAATCTGCAGTTGAGAGACCAGAGTGGCCATCTAGAGCAAACTTTCATAACTAGAGAACATGTCAAGATTGTACAAAACTTCACTGCAGCATTGTTATAATAGTGAGCAATGGAAAATAATGTCAAAGTCCAGCTATAAGATACAGATAGATACACTGGGTGTGGTGGTGCACGCCTGCGATCCCAGCACTTGGGGACGCTGAGGCAGGAGAATGGCAGTGAGTTTGAGGCCAGCCCAGGCTCCACAGTGAGTTCAAGTGGGCTAGCCTGAACTACACAGTGAGACCCTTTCTCAAAAAAAAGGGCAGCTGGGGTTTTGCTCAGTAGGAAGACCCTGGGTTCAATCCCTAGTACCATCGAGAGAGAGAGAGAGAGAGAGAGAGAGAGAGAGAGAGAGAGAGGGAAAGAGATGAATCACAATTTAGCCACATACAGATGGCTTTTGCTTAGATTTTGGGGAGAATGGGATTACTTGCCAATATTAAAAAGACTGAAAAGTTTTTGGGTTTTTTTTTTTTTTGGCATTGAATTTTGTATTTTTAAGTGAACAAATCTAATAAAATAAAAAACAGGTTTACTAAACAGGTCCAAAAGACAATACAAGATTAAGCTATAAAACCAAAGCATGAGCCACCCTTGGTGATGGATTGAGGAGTTTTATGGAGGGAAAAAAACCAAACAAACCAGTGTCCAGCTTCTCTTGAGCACCAGAAACTCTGGGAATACTAGGCCCTCATTTCCACTTGGAGTGGTTTTTTTTTCACTGCTGGGGGTTGAACCCAGGGTCTTCGCATTGAGCTTCATCCCCAGCCCTTTTTTATTTTTTATTTTGAGACAGGGTCTAGCTCAATCACTAAGTTTCACAGACTAGGTTTGAATCTGTGATTTTCCTGCCTCCACTGGTGTGACTTTGACTGCAACAAGAGCAGCTGCCTCCTTCAAATGCAGAAGCCTTTTTTGGGAGGTTTCTAACCCACCAAGTCATTCGTGCAGTTTCATCCGTCTCTAGCAGCTATGAGTGTTCTGCTCCCTGTGCCTGGAACGTTCTCCCCATTCATTCCAGCCCTGTGACCTGATAAATCTTCTGGATCCTCCAGGAGTCAGCACACATGTTACCTCTTCAGGGACAATTTCCCTCTCTACCCCAGACTGAGTTAGCTCACTCTGTCTTTATATTCTTACTTCATCTTCATAAAATTCTTCACTATTGTCACTAGAGAAGTATTTGTGATAGCTTTCCCTTACGGGGGAACTCCACTTAATAAACACAAAAGGAATGAGGAAATACAAAGATACCAGATCTCCAAAGGCAGGATCCACCCATGGATATTAAGCTTAGTGGGGGAAAGTTTAAGGAACATGATATTTCATAGTCTCACTGTATTCTCTTCAAAACAAATTTTTATTACAGTAAGTCCTCGATTTAGGAGTGAGTTTCATTCTGGAAGAACATTCTTAAGTCAGATTCATTTGTAAGCTCGACAAAGCAAATCTTGTATACCTTTGACAAAAATATACAAATTATATTGCTTTGTACTTCCTAGTAGTCCTCTCCACATCGCCACTGCTTTTCCTCTTGCTTCTGGACATCCTGGACTCCGGGTGAGCAGCAGCACAACTGTGACAATGTCAGGCAGACACGTAAGCTACTTCCATGATTTGTTCACATCTATGAATGTTCGTAATGCGAGGTCTGTTCATATCGGTGAAAGTTCACATTGAATGTTTATAAGTTAAGGACTTACTGTAATTACAGAGGGGAAAAATAATAACTTTAGAACAGAAAATCCCAGCAATTCCTTAAGCAACCAAGTTTAATGTCACTAGAGAAAGACATATTGACATCGTGGACCATGGACTGAACACCTTAAGCAAGGTGAGTCACTTCTGCAGTACACTTCCCTCTCAGGCACAGCCTCAACTAATTGTGGAAAATATTAGAGGAACCCAAACCGAGGGATATTTTACAAAATAACTGACCAGAACTCTTAAAGAAGTCTTAAGGTCCTGTGCCACATACACAAGGTAGTCCCCAGGGTAGAAACAACAAACTGGGCCAGCAGCACAAAGCCCCCAGAAAAGCCCAAGGCTACTGTAACCCACAAAACCAGTGCAGGGTTTTACTCCAAAAGTGACTCCTGCACTGCAGGCTAGATTTGGAGAAGGAATCCAGTGCAGCATCAGCCATATTGCCAGACAGTGTTTAATCAGAAGCCATTTTGGGAAAGGGTTGATTGTTTAAGACTGAGTCACAGAACAGCTGAAAAACAGCTTCATTTCAGGGTTTCAAGTGTTACCGTGCCACAGTGACTGGGTGAGAGACAGCATAGGAGACAATTATGAAATGGGAACAGGCTGCATGCATGTAGAGCCCCTGAGAAGTATAAGCTCAGGGGCTCTGTAGGATCTGCCCTCCACGATGAGAAGCCAAGCCGGGTGTGTGTAGTTTTATTGGGGTCTGGGTCTGAAAACAATGGCATTAAGTCCAGTGGTATGCTTTACATCCCTTCTGCTGACTACATCCCGCAGAGATCAGTGGTCTAATTGCTTTCCCCCTCTACTAATGTGAGCAAGGATGCGCCTTAGCGTTGGTGGTTGTCACAGCCTGAGGTGTATGGACAGAGGGGCCTCTGGAGGGGTGAGTGTGTGTGTGTGTGTCACCTCACAAACCCATGGGCTGTAACACTAGGCAGAGAAAACCATAACTTGCTGGATTCCAAGAATACAGATCTTGAGAAGATATTACTCATTCACAGAGACAGAAGAATTTTTTTTTTTTTAACCCATTTCTCCCCTACCACATACATACTGGTTTTGGGGGGTTTGAGTTTTTCATTCCCTTTTCTTTTTTCCTTTTAATTTTTTCTTTTCTTTTTTCTTACTTTTCCTTTTCTTATTTGTTCTTTTCTGTTACCTTTATCTAATTCTATTTTTTTTACTATGTGGTAGGATCTTTTTTCTTTTTCTTTTTTTTTTTTTTTTTTGGTATCAGGAATTGAACTCAGGGCCTTGCGCTTGCCAGTCAGGCGCTGTGCTGCTGAGCTATATCCCTGGCCCTGTAATAGGATCTTTTATCTCACTTTTCACTCCTCCTTCTCATTTTCAATTGCTTAGTTTTTCAAATTTTACTTTTTTCATTCTCCCATTTCTATCTTTACAAATATAACCATTAAGCTTTATTAATTTTTAGATGGTTAGTTAAATCTTTGCTATTATTATTGAATTCTTTTCTATTGTTAGTGGATATTTACTGTATCTCCATATTAGGTTTGTTTTAGTGTTTCTACTATAATTATAGAAAGATCTCTTTTCTATAGTTAAGGGTGGTACATTTGTGGTTCTTATGGTATGTCAATATCCATTTTGTCTTTGATGCTATTATTGGTGCTGATTTAGTTGCTATTGCCAAGGTGGCATAGTTGTTGTTATTAATTGGCTTTCTCTCTATGGCAATAACTGGATTGCCTTTGCATCATTAACAATGCAGTAAGTCCCAATTTATGAACAAGTTCCATTCCAGGAGAATTGTTTGTAAGTAGGATTTGCTTGTAAGCCAAAAAGTTAGTCTTATACAGTACACCTGTGAAAGTTTGCAACTTGAATGTTTGTAAGTGAGGGACTTACTGAATTGCAGTCCATTCCCAGGGAACTGGGTGCTGGGCCAAATACTATGCATCCTCCCCTCCCTGATGGAGGTGCTCAGATCTCAGGACAGAGGCAAAGGCCTATAGTTAGTCATGCCTAGAGTGCATCACTGAAAAACAGACATTAACTAAAGAGATCTCCACATAGCAACAAAGTCTACTCATGGCGCCTGCAAACCTCAAAACACACACACACACACACACACACACACACACACACACACACAACCAAAATAGAAACATGAGAAGACAAGGCAAGAAAATGCCTCCAAAATCTCCCAACTCCCCCAAAGCTGATCTTAGGGTGTCAAGCGGGAGCAAATCAAAAGCCAAACAGCTGAATTATTTAAAATAATAAAAGAGAAGATAAAAACAACAGCTCAATAAGGTGCTCAATGAACTCAAAGAAGACATAAACAAATAATGGATTTAAAGCAATCAGCAAATTTACAGAAGACACAAATAAAAAATTAGCTGAGCTAAACAAAGCAATACAAAACATGACCAGTTTAACAAAGAATTTGAGTCTATGGAAAGGTACCAAACAGAAATCCAGGAGTTTAAAAACTTTCTTGAAATTATGGGCACCAGAAGTAACCGATGTGAGGAGAGAGTGTCAGAACTAGAAGATAGGGCTGATGTGGGAGATTAATTATTTAGAGATACCTGGAGAACAAGAGAACATGAAAAATGGATTCAACAGCTGCTAGACACAAAGACTAATCTAAGATTAACTGGAATTAGTGAAAAATCAGAGGACAACGCAAATGGCATTAAAAACCTTGTTTACAGAAAAAATAGCAAAAACTTTTCCAAATATGGGGAAAGAATTTAACATACAGATTAATGAGCCATATAGAAGCCCATATAGCCACTATCAGAAAAGAACCTCTACATGACACATTATAGTAAAAATCCCAGAAGTCCAACACAATGACAGAATCTTAAAAGCTGTTAGACAAAAGCAACAAATCACTATAAAGGTAAACCCATTAGAATTACAGCAGATTTCTCAGCACAAGCCTTAAATGCCAGAAGAGCTTGGAGTGAAATGTTTCAAGTCCTAAAAGAAAACAACTTCTAACCCAGACTTATATATCTTGTGAAACTATCTTTCAAAATTGATGAAGAAATGTCTTTCTGGGCTGGGGATATAGCTCAGCAGTTCAGTGCCTGCCTGGGCAGTGCAAGATCTTAAGTTCAATTCCCAGTACAAAAAATTAAAAAAAAGAAAGAAAGAAGGTCTTTCTATGACAAGAAGCACCTTAAGAAATTCAAGACCACCAAAACAGCACTACAAAAAATTCTCAAAGATAACCCAGAAAAAAGCAATGAAGCCAACAATGTAAAGTGTCTAATAGAAAGAATTTACCAGGCAGGGGGAGCAGTTAAGCAAAAAGAAAAATGGAAATCAGCAACAGTAAAATAATGCAATGACAGGAATAAGCCAATACCTTTCAGCAATAACTCTCAATGTGAATGATCTCAATTACCCAATCAAAAAACATAGACCGACAGAATGGATTAAGAAAAAAACCTAATGATATGCTGCATACAAGAAGCACATTTAATCCCAAAAGAAACTCATAGACTAAAATCAAAGCATAGAAAACAATATTCCGTGTGACAGGAAATGAAAAACAAGAAAAATGCAGCAGGAAGAGATAACAATTATAAACACATATGCACTGAACAGCAACACACCCACCTTCATGAAACAAACACTACTGGACATAAGAGATCAGATAAACACCAACGCAATAATATTGGGGAACCTCAATACCCTAATGTCATAAATGGATAGATCAACTAGACAAAAAAAAATCAACAAAGAAATACCAGAGTTAAACCAAACCTTTGAACAAATGGATTTAATATATATCTACAGTATATTCTACCCAATGGCAACAGAATACACATTCTTCTCAGCAGCACATGGAACTCTCTACAAAATGGACCACATGCTAGTCCATAAAGCTTGCTTAAATAAATGCAAAAGAATCAAAATCATCCCATATGTATTGTCAGATCATAGTTCAATGAAATTATACATCAATGACAAAAGAAACTACAGAAATTATGCAAATGCACAGAAATTAAACTGTATACTGTTAAATAGTCAACGAAACACAGAAGAAATTAGTTCCTAGAATCAAATAATAATGCCAGTGTAACACACCAGGAGCTACGGAACATAGTGAAAGCAGTCCTAAGAGGGAAGTTTATAACTGTGAATGCCCACATCACAAAAACAGAGCAATTTCAAATAAATAACATAATGATCCACTTCAAGGTCTAAGAAAAACAAGAAAAATCCAAATCCAAAACTGTTACAAGGAAGGAAATTCCAATAATCAGAGCTGAAGTTAATGAAATTGAGACTAAAAGAAAAAAAACAAAACAAAAAAATTACAAAGAATCAAAGAGCTGGTTCTTCAAAAGAATAAACAAAATTTAAAAATCCTTAGCCAATCTTACCAAAAACAACCAACCAAAAAACAAAGAAAGAAAAGACCCAAATCAATGCACTTAGAAATCACAATGGAGACACCACCAAAATCCAAAAGATTGTTGGTGACTACTTTGAAAACATGTATTCCCATAAATTGGAGACTCCAGAAGAAATGATAGATTCCTAGACGCATGTGAATTACCAAAACTGAACCAGGAAGATATAAAAATCCTGAAAAATTCAATAACAGACAATAAAATTGAAGCGGTAATAACAATTACTAAGAAAAGTCCAGGACCAGATGGATTCACCAATGAATTATATGAGAACTTCAGGAAAGATCTAACAGCAACACTCCTCAAACTCTGTAATGAAATTGTAAGGGAAGGAGTGCTCTCAAACTAATTACCCTAATTCCAAAATCAGAAAAGGACCCAACCAAAAAAGAGAACTATAAGCCAACTCTTTTGTGAACATAGACACAAAAATCCTCAACAAGATACTGGCAAACAGAATGGAACAAATCATCAAAAAGATCATACACCATGACCAACTAGGCTTTATCCCAGGAATGGAGGGATGGTTCAACATATGCAAATCAATTGATGTAATACATCACACAAACAGAAGCAAGGAAAAAATCACATGATTATATGAATTGATGAAGAAAAAGCCTTTGAAAAAAAATTGAACATCCATTCATGATAAAAAAAAAATTCTGAGGAAAATAGATGTAGAAGGACTTCATTTCAATCTGATAAAAGCCATTTATGGCAAACCTATTGCCGGCATCATATTAAATGGGGAAAAGCTGAAAGATTTCCCTCTAAAATTGGGAAAAAGACAAGAATGTTCACTATTACCCCTCCTATTCAGTATAGTACTTAAAATTTAGCCAGAGCAATCAGGCAAGAGAAAGAAATAAAAAGGATATGTGTAGGAAAGGAAGAAGTCAAATTATCATTATTTGCAGATGACAAGATTCATTATACACAAGACTCAAAAAATTCCACCAAAAAGACTCCTAGAATTAATAACAAAATTCAGTAGATACACAACCAACACACAAAAATCACTAGCATTTCCTGTACACCAGTAATGAACTCACTGAGAGAGAAATTAAGAAAACAATACTATTCATGATAGCATCAAGCAAAAGTAAATACTTAGGAATTAATCTAACCAAGAAAGTTAAAATCCTCTACAATGGAAACTATGGTACTTTGAGAAAGGAGATCAAAGGGGACATCAGAAAATAGAAAGATATCCCCTGTTCCTGGATAGGCAGAACCAATATTGTCCAAATAGCCATCCTTCCAAAATTGATACACAGATTCAATGCAATCCCAATCAAAATACCGATAACATTCCTCACAGAACTAGAGAAAACAATTCTAAAATTTATATGGAAAGAGAAGAGACTCAGAATAGCAAAAGTAACAAGTGCAAAGCAGGAGTCATCATTTATACTACAAAGCTACAGTAATAAAAATAGGGTGGCATTGGCCTAGTATTTATGGAACAGAATAGAGGAAATAGAAACAATTCCAGCTATATTCAGCTCTCTGATTTTTGACAAAGGGGTCAAAAACATACTCCGTAAGAAAGATAGCCTGTTGAACAATGGTGCTGGGAGAATTGGCTATCCATATTCAGAAGACAGAATCTAGACCCGTATTTCACAATGTACTAAATTAAAATCAAAATGGATCAAGGCTCTAAATGTTAAAACAGAAACAATCTGCAGAACACAAAAGGGGTAAAACTGTTGAAGACATAGGTGTAGGCAAGGACTTTCTGAACAGAAGCCCAATTGCACAAGAAATAGCACCAAAAATCAACAAATAGGATCATATCAAATTAAAAAGCTTCTGTACAGCAAAGGAAACAACCAATAGAGTGAAGAGACAATGTACAGAATGGGAAAAAAATTTTGCCAGCTATTCATCAGACAGAGGACTAACATGTAGAATATAAAAAATTCAAAAGAGTAGGCTCCTGCAAATAAAAGACCCAATCAAAAATGGGGAACTGAGATGAATAGACACTTCTCAGAAGAAGACACTTGGCCAATAAATACACGCAAAATGGTTCAACATCTCTGGCTGTTAGAGAAACGCAAACTGAAAGAACGCTGAGATTCCATCCAGAAAGAATGGCTACCACCAAAACGTCAAATAATAACAAATGCTGGTGAGGCTGCAGGGAAAAAGGAAGCCATGTACATTGTTAGTGGTAATGTAAACTGGTACAACCACTATGGAAATCGGTATGGAAAGTCCTCAAAAAACTAAAACTAGAAGTTCCAGTCTACTCCCTTCTGGAAATTCCAGCTACTCCCCTTCTAGATATCTTCCCCCAAAAGTTAAAGACTTCAAATACAGTGATACATGCATATCTATTTTTATAGCAGCACAATTGATAATAGTTACATGTTGGAAATAGTCTCTATGCCCATCAACAGATGAGTGGGTACAGAAAATGTGGTCTTTATATACAATGGAGTATTACTCTGCCATAAATAGGATAAACTTGAGTCATTTGTAGGAAAATGGATACACCTTGAGTCCATAATGTTAAGTGAAATAAATAAGACACACAAACTTAAATATCACATGATTTCTTTTATATGAGAAACCAAAAATACAAATAAAGAGCAAAATAAAAAATAGATAATAGGAAATAAGGAGACAGATCTTTTACAAAAGGAATGGTGACCAAGAGATGGAGGGAGGAGAGAGAAAGGGGACATAAGGATTAAGATGTGATACGTACATGCACCAAGTCTCCACAAAGAATGTAGTAATTATGTACTGCAAGCACATACAAAAAAAAAATCTTAAGTTCATGAGAGACAAGAAAAGCAAAGATTGTCACATATTGGAGCAGACTCAAGAAACATGACAATCAAATGCAATGTGAAGCATGAGATCAGATCCTAGGGCAGATATAAAAGTGGAAGGGCAAGTACTAGCTAAACAGTGCAGTACCAGGTGCATTTCTTAGTTTCATCAATATAATATGATGAAATTGCAGTATGTGAGATGTTCAGGGAAGTGGGGTGAAAGTTATGTGAGAACTCTGCATCATTTTTGCAAGTCTTCTGTAAATCTAAGTCTCAGAATCTTCTAAAACAAGAAGCTATTGGTGTAATTATTTGCTTAATGTTTACGTCCTCTGCTAGGCAGTAAGCGTCATGAAGATAGGGACTGCTAGTGCACTGTTGTCTCATCATTGCTTCCTGGCATTATGTAAAGTAGCAGACACACAGTGAGCTTTCAATTAATATGTACTGAACAAACAGATCCATAGTGACAGACATGAAACGATGTCCATGATGTCTTGTTACATGAAAAACATAGGGCACAAACAGCACACATGGCGTGATCCCACTTGTAGCTTTGAAAAAGTATATGTAAATATTTGTATAAAAGACATATAAGGATTCTTTCTTTCCTCTCCCTCCCTCCCTTCCTCTTCTTTCTCTCTTTTCCTCACTCTCCCTTCTCTCCCTCTCTCTCTCTCTCTGTTACTGTGGGTTGAACCTAGGGACTTCACACTGAGCTATACCTTTTTATTTCTCATTTCTTTTTTCTTTCTTTCTTTATTTTTTGTCTTTTTGAGACAGGGTTTCACTATGCAGTTCAGGTTGGTCTTGAACTCACTTTGTAGCCCAGGCTGGCCTTGAACTTGCAGTGATACTCCTGCCTCAGCATCCTGAGTGCTAGGATTACAGGCATGCACCACCACACTAGTGTTTCTTATTTTTGAGATGAGGTCTCATTAAGTCATTAAGCTGCCCAGGCTAGGTTCAAACTTGCTATCCTTCTTCCTCAGCCTTCCGGAATGCTTGAAATCACAGGTGTACACCACCATGTTTAGCTAAATACAAGGATTTAAAAACAAAATGTTGGCAGTGGATATGACTAGAAGACAAGGGTATCGGTAATTTTTCTTTTTTTTACTTTGTTATACTTTGTGTTGTGTGTGTGTGTGTGTGTGTGTGTGTGTGTACTGTGGCTTGAATCCAAAGGGTTATGCATACTAGGCAAGTATTCTACCACAGAGCTACATCCCCAGCCCTATTTGGTATATTTTCTAAGCATATTTAAAATTTCATAAACTACTTTTATGTGCAGAAAAAAGTGTATACACACATACACGCACATACACACACCCCCTTCATTTCAAAGAAAGCCCTGAGTAATGCACCTGGGTTCCAATGCGTGCACAGGGCCGGTGATATAGTTCAGCGGCATAAGCGCTTGCCTGACAAATGCAAGGTCCTGAGTTCGATTCCTGGTACCCACATTAAAAAAAAAAACAGTGTGTGCACGGACTTGGAGCCAGTCACTAGTGCTAAGTTACTAAGTCACTGAGTTGCCCAGGCTGGTCTTAAACTTGTGATCTTCCTGCCTTGGTCTTCCAGAGTGCTGGGACTACAGGTGTGCGACACCACACCCAGCTCAGTATGACCTCATCTTAACTTGATTATATCGGCAAAGACCCTCTTTCCAAATAGGGTCCCATTCACTGGTGGTAGGTTTAGAATTTGAACATTTCTTTTCGGGAGATATAATTTAACCTATTACAGCTAGGAATTGCCTTGTACCCATTGTCTCTGACTGTCTAACACACCACCTCCAAACTTAGCTGCTTGAAATAGGGACTATTGTATTTGCTCACAGTTCCGTGGATTGGCGATCAAGGCAGAGCTCACTTGAGAGGCTTCTCCTGGTCTCAGTTGAGGTCATTAGTGTGGCTACAGTTCTTGGTGTCTTGACTCAGCCTGGAAGGCCCAAGGTGGCTTTATTCATGAGTGTGGCTCTTGATGCTGGCTGTCATCAGTCAGCCTAGTGAGCCTCTACTGGGATTGCACTTGTCCATTCCACATGACCTCTCTTGCTGTAGCAGGCTAGCCCAGGCATACCCACCTGCAGCACAGCAGACTCAGCGAGGACAAGAGCGAAGCTACAAGGTCTCTTGAGAACTGGGCTGCTGCATTCTGCCAGTCAGATCGAGTCACAGGCAAGCCCAGATTCAAGAGGTATAGACGTAGACTGGACCTCTTCATGGAAGAAGTAACAGAGTCAGGTGCCAAGGGGCAGACAATGAGGAGACACTGAAGCCACCTTTACAAGCTACCATAAGCTCCTGGTTCCTGGAGCCCATATGAGTAGATGCAGGCCAGTGTAGCAGCAGGTCAGGATGCACTGGGGACAGTGTCATGAGTTAGAGTAAAGGTACAGAGAAAATAGGCGATTCCTTGGTGTATGTGACAGTGAGCGGGAGCTGGAAACTGAGTTAAACTTCAGATCAAAGACTCTCTCTTCTATGTCTGATTCTGGATAATGACCCCATGTCCTGATCCCTTATGGACCCAGGCAAAAGCTAAGGTAATCATTGCTGGGATCATAGCTTAACCCTAAAACTTCCAAATCCCAAAAGAAGCAGCTAGGTTCTCATGTGCAGTGCTGACTGAGACGAGAGTATTCGCCGAGAATTGGTGCAGAAGTGTGTTGGGAGTTACCCCTTAGCAGAGTACCTTTCCTTCTCTCACAAGAGATCACTCGCCCTTTTCTCCAGTGGCTGCCCACTCTTGTGTGGGAGGAAAATCTCCAAAGACACGCATCTAGTACCACGAGGTGGAATCCCAGCTGCATGATTCACTGACTTTGAGTCAGTCCCCCGTCTGTGAAATGTGGGCTCACAGGACTTTTGTAAGAACCGATGAGAACAATTTGCAAACACTCCAGAAGCTGTACCATTGTCTGTAAGGACATGCACAGCCCCTGGCTCACTCATTCATTCATGTATTACTCATGCAGTGGTCAGCATTGTTTTGTCTGCCCAGAGAACCCACTCTGTCCTAGGATCCTTCTCCAACCATCTCCAAGCATGCACTTTGAAAGGCAACTGCCATCTTCTTCATTACCTTCCTCATAGTGGGTGCAAGGCTGGACTACTGGCTCAAGCTGGGCCAATCAGTATGCTGAGGATTGAACCCAGGGTCTCATCCATGCTAAGCAAATAACTGAGCTATACCTCCAGTCCTGCCTTGAGGTTTTTCAGTGTGAATGTAAAAAGGTGAATCCATTCCCCTGTGCATTTGAAAGTAGAATGTTCTGTAGCCATTGGTGGTCGTGTCTTTTACCATGAGGAGGAAATGGAACAGGGGCAGAAGATCAAGAGTTCCTGGTGCTGTTACATCTTGGTTCCAGTTGTCTCTGAGACTCACCCACACCCTCCTCTTCTGTAGTTATCAGACTCTTCCCAAAGAAAATTTTCTTTGCCTAAACTTGTAACGAAAGGAATATTGACAATGACCGTTGATTTGTTCAATGTTTATTGAGGAATTCCATCTGCCAAGCCTCGGAGATAAACGGAGAGGTCCCATAGCCTTTCCTCTGAAGAGCCATGACAAAAAAGAAGACCACAAGAAGTGTGATGGGGCTGCTGCGGTCACAGCACAGAGTAGGCGAGCTCTGCTTTCCCTGGGGGTATCAGCAAAGGCCTCAAAGTGGAGCCTTCTACCCAGGGCCTTAGGACTGTGGGTAAATCTCCCTGGGGTGTGGGGCATGGGAGGGATCACAGGGGACTGGAAGCATTTTAGACAAAGTGCTACCAGTTGGTATGAAGGCACGGGATGCATCTGAACACAGCCCTGTTGGGGAACAGCGGTGTTTCCTGGGACTGGGGCCCAAGTGGAGAAGGAAGCAGAGTCAGATAGAAAAGCCTGTGATCCGGGCTTGAAAGCATGATGGTAGCAGGCAGTTGCTGGGGGAGCTGAGTGCAGTAAGGCCCATCTTTCCCTGGAGGAGGTGGTACACCAGGGGCGGTACTGGGGCTATCAGGACTGCTTCAGCATGCTAGTGTGGCAGCCCAGTTTTCACCTATAGCGTGCACCCCACACCTTGGGATACTCAGCTGGAGGTGGCCAGCAGGTGAGAAGGGAGCTCAGCCATGCTGATAAGCTCAGCTTCTCAAGCACCTCGTGCCCGGGCTCTGTTGCCAACACCAGTCCCTCTGCATATCCCAAGTGCGACACTCAGCAGCAGGCACAGCTGGTAGTTGAATGGCAAGTTAGCTTCATTGTGGGTGCCATGTTTTCTGCTCCCAGCTCCCAGAGTCTGGATCAGCTGCCCTGGCAACAAAAATATTTGCTCAGAACTTAAAGGCTATAAGTGAGCCGTTTGGTTCACATAGGGAGAAGGCAGAGAATTCACAGGGAAGGACCTCCATGGAGGCCTCAGCCACACAGGACCAGAGGGGTAGTAGCCTTCTTCTGGAGGTCAGAGCCCTTCTTTCTCAAGTAGTCAGTGAGCACCAGGCACCAGGCTGGGAACTCAGTGCACCAAACAGAAGGGTCATGCATCCAGGGCAGCGAAGAGGTCATGTGGAGTCCATGATGAGACAAAAGAGCAGGAGGTCAGCTCCAGACAGAAAGGCTGTCTGTGGGGCTGGTGAGATGGCTCAGCGGTTTAAGCGCCTGCCTTGCAAGCGCGAGGGCCCGAGTTCGACTCCCGGATCCCACATACAAAAAAGGGGCCGGTGATATCGCTCAGCGGCACGGGCGCCTCCTGGCGCGCGAGGTCCTGAGGTCGACCCCCCGGTACCCACAAAAAAAAAAAAAAAAAAAAAAAAGAAAGGCTGTTTGGACACACACTCCCAAAGATGTGTTCAGCGATCAATAGATACCACAGAGGCCATCAGGAGAGGGTGTGAGCAGGTGAAAGCAGAGGTCAAATAGCCAGAGAATCTGCAAAGGCCCTGCTACATCCTCCTAGACAGAATCTAGACAGACAGAATCCATTTGCCCACCAGCCCCAAAGCACCTTGCTCAGACTCCTGCAATAAAGGGCAATGATAAGTATAAGATTTTGAAAGTTGTTTGCCACCAGATGTGACAGCCTTGAGGTTAGGGCCTGGCTTGTCCATACTACAGCCCCAGCAGCAGCCTAGGCCTGCTGTGGAGCAGAGCCTGGGAGTAGGAGTTGTTAGTGTACAAATGACCACTTGCACGAGCTGTCACAAGAAACTTCGAGAGAGCTAGCAGCGGGTGTGGCGGCCTGGACCACCCCAGGCAGGATCATAGAAAAGGGCCATAGGATGCACAGCAAACTCAGATCAGGACAGCTTGATCTGAGACAGGCTCAGAGTGAAGGGAGGGACACGTCAGGCCAGGAGGAGTATCCCAGGCCAGAACAAGGAGATGCGGGAAGTGATGGTCCTGGGGTAGGAGGAACCCACAGGTGAGTGAGGACTCAGAAATCTGGGCCCCATAGAAGAGCCTAATGGGAACAGCACGGAAGGTCTCAGTTCCAGCTGCAACACCACGGCAATACCCACAGTGGTCAAGTCCTCACATCTGGGCCCACCAAGCCCCTACAGCAGAGCAACCAGCACCTACCCTTAGGTAGCCGGGTGAGCTGGCACCTGGCAGAGCAGGTGGACCCTGTGGTCAGGTGAGCAGGGAATTGCTAGGCAGGGGCTGTTGCCACAGGATCCTCTGTGACTTGTCACAGTGGTGCATCTGGGCTCGGCCAACAGGGTGCTAGTGGGCAAGGGAGAGGTGGCAGGAACTGCGAGACTGCGGCTAGGGTGAGCTCCCAGCCTGGATGAGAGTCAGAGCACTCTACTCTTGGAGTAGCAAGTGCAGGGTGAACAGGACTTAGGTGGGCACTAGGGTGACTTTTGATTACCACAGCCAAGTGCTCAAGTGCTTGGGACAGGGAAATGAATGAGAAGTGTGACTGGAAAGGGAGTCGAGACCATCATGGAGGGCCAAGTAGGTTGAAGCCAGAGTTGATGCTGTCCTGCTGTCTGCAGGGTACCAGGGCAGGGTTGAGGCAGGGAGTGGCAAGGTCAGGTTGCATTTTCGGAAGAGCTGTAGACTCGCCCTGCCTGCCCCACACCCCCACTCGAAGGCCTACACCTACGTGCTGTGTTATTTCTTCAGCAGCTTTGGCCTCAGGCTCTCGATGGGACCTACAGGAAGGCTAGCAGAAGCAGCCAGGGACACAAGCAGGAAGTTGGCCATGGGCAGCTCTGCTCCCAGGGAACCCACTCCAGCAGATTCCTTGCTGGGCAGTAACCATGGGAAGGATCACACCCAGGCTTGCCCAGATCCAGAATCTCAAGATATAGGACACATGGCCACCAAGCCTTGGGTCTGTCCCATTGACTTCTCAAGGTTCTGGGCCTGGCCTGCAGGCCTTTGCTACCCTGCCTGGCCCTTCCAGCTTGGCATCTCGTTGGTCTGGTTTTGACAAGCTAGAGGCCCCAGGGCCATATTTTGGGCCCTGCCCTTCCCCGTACCTGTGTCAATACTTTTGCCCACCTCCTACCTCTAAGGAGGGTGCTCACCCTGAACCTGGCTCCTCATCAGCTACCCAAGGTTCCCCTGTACCCATCACCAGCCAGGCAGTCTGGGCTGTGCTGTGCTTCTCAGCCATGGCCTGCCCTATCCCTGGCACTGCTTAGCTCAGCATCTGTCAGTGATGCCCAGGTTCCCAGGCCTGCCTTCACCAAGAGTTACACCACCACCCTCTGCACACCCCCAGCTGGCAGAAACCAAAGAGATCCATAGGGCAGGAAGGGTGGGACTCCCCAGCCCTGCTCCTTGTGCAGTGCCCTGCCACTCCTCACCTGCTCCTTGTGCCAGGGCCAAGCCACAGTCTATGCACATTCTCTGTGCTCCTATGACGGAGATTTGTATGATGTGGGGACTGAGGCAGGGCAGTCATCATCTCAGCAGCAGAAGGATGGCATAGTTTACAGTCCCCCACAGGAGGAGGGCAAGAGGGTAACGTCAGGAACAGGCCCAGAGGGGCAAAAGAGTACAAGGAAGCAGATGCCCAGGCACCACTGTCAGCCCCTCCTCTAAAATCTTGCTCCTCTAAACTCTCCTCTAAACTCAGCACAGACAGCGCTGCAGCTCTGCCCTGGAGGAGCTCAAGCCTGCTGCAGCAGGACCATAAGACACTAACCGTGCCAGGAGGCAGAGGGTCTGTGGGAACTCAGAGCTGATACTGGAGTTCCGGCAGAGCCCTAAAGTCTCACAGCAGAGGAGCATCCAATGGAGACCGCAGGTTGAGCTGGGCAAGGAGAAAGGAGAGTGAGGGTAGGAGTTGGGCCAGGGTGAGAGGCCAAAGTAGGCAAGGAAGGAAGAAGCCAGCAGGAATCCAATATGGCTGGAGAGAGGGTGGCCAGGACAGGTGGACCCCGGGAAATTCCTGCAGCCCGAGAAGGGGCTGTTTGGTCAGCTGGCCTTCAGGTGGGTAGAGGAGACATGGCTCCTGCTGGGCTCCTGGCCATGCTCCCCAGGGTGACACCCTCCGAAGTGCTCACTCTTGCTTCTGTCCCATAAGGCCTAGACTGTATCTGCAACTCTAGAAACACAGGAGTGTGACGTGGGAGCCATTCTGGTCTGGAGACTCTCAGCAAAAAGTGCTTCACTTTCTTCACCACATAAGCAACTTACTTCTCAAATTGTGTCTGAGATTCAGAGAGGCTCAATTATTTGATTGAAGCCATGTGGCACATCAGCCAGAGAAGAGGTTCAAGCCCGTCCAATGGCCAAGCTCTGAGCAGTGTAAACAGTGGTCATACATATGTCACACACACACACACACACAGAACAGATTCCTTGCATGTAAACTTGAGAAGTGCTGAGTTCAATGAACTTAAATAGATACTCCCTGCAGGACTTGTTAGAGTCTTTAATGTGCTCATGGGCGTGAGGCATGTATAGCATGGAGAAATGCATTTGGCTGTGGCTCCTTTTGTCCCTGATGGAGCTGCTGTCTCCAAAGATCCCACTCGGGGACCTACTGATCTGGACTGTAAGGTGGCCTCCCTGGTTTACGCTGTTCGTGTTCACTTTAGAGCTGTCCTTCCCTGCTTTTCCTTGCATTTGGGAGGCTTCTACTGGGAGGCACCCCCAGAGCTTGAGCAGAGAAGAACCAGGGAGCCAAACTCCCACAATCCAATCACCTTCTGAAAGTCCCACCTCTGAAGAGATGACTTTTGTGGTTTAGATTTAAACCATAACTAAGTCCAATCCCTTGTTGTCTCTGAGGTCTCACCACCAATAGCAGCTCCTTTCCTGGCTTTTCCTGGGTCCCCAGAGCCCGTGCTCTTCTCGCAGCTGTGGCTCCTGCCTTTGTCCTTAGTTCCTGCTCTTTCCTCTTCTGCCTATGCCTCATGATAAAACAGCACCACCTCTTGGGGGCCTTCCCCAAACACCCTGGTACCCTGGGCACCCAGAATGGCGCCTTCACCTGGGAACATCCCTTTTGGAACCACAGACACATCAACACCAGCGATCGAGGCTTCCAGCTTGAGAGAGAGCTGATTTGGCCACATCCACTGGCAACTGCAGCCTGGAGTCCTTTTTGGCAGGATTCCAGGCATTGCCTCCTCCTGTGAGACCCCAAGATCTGCCCCAGTCCCTCCATCGCTCCACCTACTGCCTCATTCCTTGGTCACCACACTCCCTCCTGGCCCCTGCAGATGGCCTTACACTGCCCTAGGCACAAACCTAGCACTGGGCCATTTCCATCTGCGTGCACCATCTCCCTGCTCACCGGGAAGAAGAGCTGAGCTCTGGGACCATTGCTAGGATGGCGGAAAAATGCTGTCGGGTGGTCGACTACTCCAGGGAACACAGATGGCCCAGTCTGCGCCCATGCAGCTCTTTTGAGGCCCGTCCCTGGACTCTGGAAGAGGGACTCATCAATCAGGCCAAAGACTGGCCGGGGCACACCCTGGCCGGCATGCTGGATCCTTGTCTCCGAGCCCATAGGCAGGTACCGAAAGATGCCCGAGGAGGGAGAGAGAAGAAAGGGGACTGGCTGAGTGCAGGAAGATCTGCTGCCCCCACCCCAGATGGTACTGGTTGTTGCCAGGGCTCTGACTGACACATAATTTCTCTGATGCATTAGCCCTTTGATGTCATTGTCCTCTGGCTTCAGAGCAGTGGGTTTTCCCATCTCCGATGGACTCCTGGGGATCAAGTTGCCTGGCTAGTTTATGACATTCTCAAGCAGACTCTCTGATGTTACCGGCCCTCTTTCTACACAAGCCCCTTCCCCATATACCTGATACACCATATACTCTCCCAGAATTCTCTCTCCCACGGCTTACAGGAAGGAGCAGGGGGCCTGAGAACCTCGTGAATCCACTGTCTGCCTTCCTCCTGGCATGCTAGGTATTTTTACAATTGTTCTAAATCCCATCATCTCCGCCTCTGGGTGTGTTTAGTGGCTCCTGCTGACTGACATATACGTGCCTGGACACCAACCATCCCTCACCGCCTTCCCTCCAGGGAATGCCAGGGTCAGAGCCTTGGGCTGCAGGGCCACCATCAAAGTCCTCTCCTCTCCTGAGGCCGCGGCCACAGGAAAAGCACAATGATGACAAAAATGAGAGGAATAACCTTGGCCATACAAGACAATTCTAAACACTGAACACTGTTTCAGAGAAAAGCAAAAGTAAAATGATAGAGTTGAGCTGGGAGGACCTCAGTGTTCATTTTATTCATTCTCTAAATCCATTTTACTCATTCTGTAAATCCAGCACCTACCACAGGAGTAATTCTACCCTTATCTGTGTTATTATTCTCTCAATTCATTCAACAAATATTAATCAAACACTCACTACATGCCTAGCACTACTCTAGATGTTCCCACATCTGGGAACAAGCAAAGCCCCTGCCTTCCCAAAGGCTTGCATTCCAGGGAGGGGCCCAGAGACCCAGTGCCAGGGGAAACAGAGGCAGAAGAAAGAGTAGGGTAAAGTGGAGCTGGTGGTGAGGGGGTTGGTTGTAGCCACCAATAGTGAGCTGGGACCCACGGAAGGAACATTCCCAAGGAGCGGAGGCTGTGGAACTGGCAGGATTGGACTGAGGAGCTGGTAGGAGAGGAGGCCAGGGGCTAAGGGCCCTGGTCACTGACTCAGGGTAAGACTCTGAGTTTCATGAGAATGAACAGGAGCACTGCCAGGGAAGGAGTGGCATGATGATATTCCACGCCCACAGGAGCCCCAGGAGGCCAGCATCAGTCTGCAGCTCCATGCCTACCTCAGGGCCTGTCAAGAGCTCAAAAATTCCACTGGGACGAATGAATGAATGAATGATGAATGAAAGAACGAATTAACTAACCCAAGAGGGAGACTCTGCTTGCAATTTCCCAGACAGATAGGACCCTCTGGATGCGTACACTGCAAAGTCAGATCGGTGGATCTGGACCAGATGTTCATGCCCATATTGCCTGGGGAGATTTCACAGTCCTCAGACCCAGACCGCACCCCCCTAAAATCCTGATTCTTAGCTAGGAGCGGGGAAGGCTCCTGAGTGGGACCCAGAATGAGTATATTCTCTCTTCCCTCCTCTCTCCTCCCTTCCCCTCCCCTCCCCTCTCCTCCTCATCCCTTTTCTTTTCTCTCCTCCCCTCCCATCTCTCTTTCTTCTCCTCCTCCTTCTTCTCCTTCTACTTATTCTCTTCCTCCTTCCTCTCTTTCCTTTCCTTTTCCTTCTCCTCTTTCTCTTTCTCCTTCTTCTTCCTTTCTGTCTCTCTGTCTTTGTCTCTGTCTCTCTTTCTCTCATTCTCTGCATTAAAACCAGGGCCTCATACATTCTAGGCAAGTACTCTACCAGTGAGTTACATCCTCAGCCCTTTTGAGACAGGTCCTTGCTAACTCACCCAGGTTGATCTCTAACTTGCAATCCTCCTGCCTCAGCCTACTGAGTAGGTGGGATTACAGGCACTCATGTACCATCATGCCCCATGGAGTATGTGATTCTTATTCATAGCCACTCCCTAGTGAGAAACATTAATCTAGACGCTCTCAGATACTTCCAAATAGGACCTGACATCATATCCAGCCCCAAGGCTCAGAAATAATGAATGAACAAATATTTGTTGATTGAATTCATAGATGTATAAATCCATGGATAGAACTGATTGTTCTTTTCAATTTTCAACTCAGATATTTGAAATTTTATGAAAAATGGCTTTCCAGAGAACAAGAAACCTCAAGCTGTTATCCCCTGCCCCCCCATACCTGCCACAAACCTGTGCCATGAGCTCTTATCTGGGTCTCTCCTGTTTTATTGACTTTGACTTGATCTGCCTTAACTGAAATGGAGCACGGAGATTTCGGGAATTGTGAAATTAGTTTGGCTTGTATAACCCCACAGTTTCTGCAGAGCTCTGAGCCGGCAGGACCCCTCCACTAATGAAAAGGAGGCCGAGGAAGAGGCTCTGCTGTACAGCCTCGAGACCCCAAAACACAAGGCCGCCCAGGAGCAGAGGCTGTGCTGTCCGCGGTGGAGACGGGCGGTCCACTTCCCTTTCCAGGGGGGAGGGGCCGCCCACATTCCAGGGAGGGCCAAGCGCTGCCTGCGGAAGTGCTGGGGCTGTGAGCCCCCTCTTGACCTCCGCTTCCGGTCTCAGTTCGCCCCACCTCAGCCCTGCTGGCCCCAACCTGGGGCTCCAGCTCCAGCCGGCATCTGGATCTCACGGATTCTTGGCCTCGAGCTTGCAGGTGCTGGCTGCCAGAGATTTTTTTTGCATGTAAACAATAAAGAGTCCCGGATTGTCTTGACATACTTGGAATAAACACAGCCTCTTCTCCCTACCCCCTTTGTTTCTCTCCCCACAGAATTCGATAAAAGCCAGAGAGATTCCATAAGTGCATGGCATCTAATTCAACTATTTTCTCCTTCCTCTTGCTTTTCCCTTCTCGTGACCTTGAAAAAACAGCCCATAATTCTAGGCCCTGTAGGCACAGTCCCATGACCCTGCTGGAGCCAGGGACCCACCCGCCAAGTGGACAGCTACACTCTGTACTCCAGGAATGTGAACCACAGGTAGTTAAAGATCTAGCACAAAAGTTAAGCAGCCAGGGTTCAAATTCTGCCTCCTCCCTTTACCAACTACGGGATAAATGAGTTAATCTCTGTGAACCTCAGCTTCCTCTTGTCTAAAATGGGTATGGCAGTAGTTTCCTTCTCTTAGGGAGGCTGTGAGGATTGAATGAGAACTTCATAAACAATAATTATTGTATTTCTATTAGTACTGAACAGAGGCCACTGCAATAAAAAGTTCTAATATCCTGAGTTAAATAAGAAATATTCCAGATAAGGAGACAGACAAGGAAATAGGAGGCTGCGGGCTATGAGTGATTGAATGTGGAATTCAATTAAATATGTGTTTCAAGATAGAGGGGACAATGGGATTAGCTCATTGCCAAACAAACTGAGAGAGTTACCTAGAAGAAAGAAGTCCCTGAAAAGGTTTTGAAGATTAAGTTGGAGTCCTTCAGATAGGCAAGGGAAGGTGGGCATCACAGGGATAAAAGAAAGCACATCCCAAGACTCAGAAGCCCAGCCAACAGGCTGGATTTGGAAGCTCAGGTGTAGGAATCTAAAATGGGAAGAAGACAAGAGAACAAAGCTGGCGGAGCCATCCTGGAGGGACTTGAAGGCTTTGCTGAGGAGAGAGATCCAGCCTCAGCCAGGGGCCGTCCAGTTCGTTCTCTCTCTCTCTCATACTGGGAGTTGAACCCAGGGCCTTTGTGCTGAGCTGTACCCCCAGCCCTTTTTATTTTGAGACAGGGTCTCACTCACTCACTGAGATGCCCAAACTGGGCTTAAATTTGTGATCCCCCAGCCTCAGCCTCCCAGAGTGCTGGAATTACAGGCATGAGCCACCCCACCCAGCTAACATTTCTCATTATGCTAGTTCATTCTTTAAGCTTCATGTCACTTCTGCTGTACCAGCAAAGCTTTTACTTCATATTTACCTAATACACGCAGAAATGCTACGCTTTGGGAAAATACAGGTCCTCTTGCTGCTGGAAATCACCTCTTCCCTGACCAGCGCTGTGGACTCAGGCTTGGGGGCCATGGATCCTAATAGTGAGAAAGGGGCCAGATGGTTGTGGGAGCTTGGGAAAATGTTGGCCAAAGGACACAGAAGTCAGTTTGGAGGAATAAATTCAAGAGATCTATTGTACAACCCTGTGACTATGGTTAATCACAATGTATTATATACTCTGCTACGTAAAAATTGCTAGGAGAGTAGATTTTAAGTGTTCTCACCACAAAATAATGATTAAGTTTGTGAGGTAATCCATATTAATTCACTCAGTTTAGCTGCAGTGTATATATATTTCTAAACATTGTGTTATACTTCATAAACATAAACATTTTTTATTTGTTAATAGAAAAGAAAAGAAAAAAAAGAGGGCTGAGGCCAGGCCACTGCTGCACAGGCTCTGCAGAGCACAGCAGTGGTGGCGGACCTGTGGCATGCACGCCGCAGCGGGCTGTCTGTATCATTGAAAGCGCTCAAAGGTTCGCCATCACTGTTGTATAGTGTCCACCAGGCTGGCTCCCAAATACCGGCCACCTTGTCTTCAACCCTGAGAGCCTTCGTGACTGCCTGGAGCCTGACTGACACACTATTGCTGCCACTATGCAAGGGAGGACAAGAGGCACCTCCCCAACTATGGGACTCGGGCTCTGCCACCACATGGCTCCGATTCTCTAATTCCTGGCTCCAGCTCTGCTTGGGCTCCAACAGGCAAATGTCCCTCCCCTACAGGAGGGAGCTACAGCAGACAACAGGAAGACTCAGTTGCCAACCTTGTGGGTAACTGGATTGTGCCTATTCATGAAAAATACTCAGGGGAAGGGAGAGAGAGAGGAGAAAGATAGGAAGGTGAAAAGGGAGGAAATGCGCTGTCTGATTGATGTACGGTCACAAGGATCTTGGAAAGCAGGAATTACTGTACCTATTTCACAGATGAGGAGCCCATGGCGTTAAGCTACCAGGTAAATTCATTTCCAGTAAGAAATAGAACTACGCCACTAGTCCAGACAGTCTGACTTTAAAGCCCCTGCTTTCTTTTAAAAGATCAAGGTCCCTAAATCAATCTTGTGTGTGTGTGTGTGTGTGTGTGTGTGTGTGTGTGTGTGTGTGCTGGGAATCAAACCCAGGGCTTTTTTGAGACACAGTCTCACTAAATTGCCTAGGCTGGACTCAAACGTGCGATCCTCCCATCTCTGCCTCCTGAATGGCTAGGACTGTAGGCATGTACCACTGAGGCAGGATAGAAGAAATAAAAGGAGGAAAGCAACAAGGAAATCATAACTGAAAGAAATAGTACTTTAAGAAGACTGTAGCTTCTGGGACCCAGTTGAAGTCACCCAAGGCAATTCACGTCAGCATTCCCTTGGCTAAATTTAGGTTTCTTTCCTTTCAGACTCGTCACATCCAAAATTCTTAGGAATACAGAAGGTCCATAAATTGACTTAGATGAGAAAGTAAAGAACAGAAAGTTTATCCTAAGTAAACAAACAGGTTGAGAGAATCCAAAGAATGTTTAAATTATTCATCTTTAAAACATTGGGTTCTGGGGGCCGGTGAGACAGCTCAGTGGCATAAGCACCTGCCTGGCAAGCACAAGGTCCTGAGTTCAACTCCCGGAACCCACATACGAAAAAAGGGCCGGTGATATCGCTCAGCGGCACGGGCGCCTCCTGGCATGTGAGGTCCTGAGGTCGATCCCCGGTACCCACAAAAAATAAATAAATAAATAAAATAAAACATTGGGTGCATACCTGTAATATGGGCCGATACCCTTCGGGGGGCCACCCTTTCTTGGGGTTTCCTCAGGAAAAGCATAAATGCTCCCAGTTCCAGGAAGCAAGACACCTCTTTCTCTCAAGGGCCCGCATTCTATGTATTTCCTTGAATGTGTAGTTTCTAATTTCTTCTAATAAAACCCATCCTGTGCTTCTTACTGATAGTCCTGAATATTCTTTTTCTGCAGTGGGAGTTATTTGTTGATAGAAAAGAAAAGGAAAAGAAGAGAGCCTGAGGCCAGGCCATTGTGTACAGGCTCTGCAGAGTACAGCAGTGGTGGCGAACCTATGGCACGCGTGCTGCACCGGGCTGTCTGTATCATTGAAAGCGCTCAAAGGTTCGCCATCACTGGCGGCAGAGGCTACAATTCAGCCCTTCATGGCTTTTCATCAAGACCTCCCTGGTCCAAGGGCTGCCCTGCCTATAGGTATTTTTCTGGGGCCTCGTGGGATTACTTCTCTAATGCTAGCTTGCGTCCTCCCTCTACTTTATTTGGCTTTGGTGTTCTTATGTTAATTTTAACCTCCGGTTTATCTCCCTATCTAAATTGATATGTGACTTATAGTTGCTAATTGGCATCTCCAGACTTTTCAAAGCCTCCATGAGTTCTTTGCATATGTCACAGGTCCCTAGAGGTAATGATATTTGGGGTCAATTTTTGAGTAAAGTGTAACTGTTGTGTATAATTTCTTCTTCTTTTTTTTTTCTTGTTTTCTGCCTTTCTGATCTGTTGTTGAGGGTTGGAGTAGCTGTGTGCCAGGAACAAGAACGCTTATCCTATACATGAGCAATTGATTTCTCCATGACCGGCAGGGATGCCTAGACTGGTCACAACAGAGAACAGGGCAGAGCTGCCACTCGCAGGCAGGTCCAGCTTCCATTCAGGAAATCTGACCCTGGGATTCTGTCCTTTCTCTTCCCTCACCCCGTACCTCTTTCCAAAAGTTCACAAGGGAGATCTTAAATGTGTGGAGTGCATCTTAAATGGTTATGGGTGACTCAATGTCTGTCCCCAAAATGTCACCTTTAGGTTTTATTTTACAAACTTGGGACCATGTTGTAAGATAGAGGATTCTAAAAGTTAGATATTTCTCTAAATGTAAGTTGAAGAGTAAAGAGCCAAGCCCTCAAACTTGGTTTTATAATGAGGGGAAATGAACAAGATTCCCATCTAGCAGTCCATAGCCCTTCTGCCTTCTCCCTTCTGACTCTTATTGATTGTACGTCTACAGGGTTAACGAACAGTAAAAAGGTACTCAGGGTAGCTTAGAGTATTTAAAAAAATACTGTTATGACTTACATAAGAAAAATGGAGTGCTAAGTGATAATTCCTCAGTAAAATTCTAACCAACTAGTCTATCTATAGTTATAAACTTAAACTAAGAAAAGAATTATTATAATTCAGCATGGCTAATGCTTCTAAAAGTGCACTCTGATTTAATATAATTGTTTTATGTGTTGTATACATTTTCTTGTCTGTCTGCCTATTAATTTGTTTTTAATATTTGGTTAAAGTACCTGTGCATGGGGCCGGTGAGATAGCTCAGCAGCATAAGTGCCTGCCTGGCAAGCGCGAGGTCTTGAGTTCGACTCCCAGAACCCACATAAAGGAAAAAAAGGGCCGGTGATATCACTCAGCAGCACAAGCACCTACTGGCAAGTGTGAGGTCCTGAGGTCGACTCCCGGTACCCACATTAAAAAAAAAAAAAAAAAAAAAAAAGAGTACCTGTGGATGCTTCATTTTTAAAATAGTTTTCGTGGGGTTGTTTTTGTTTTTTTTGGTTTTTTTTTTTTTCTTTTTGAGACAGTGTTTCACAATGCAGTTCAGCCTGGCCTTGAACTCGCTTTATAGCTCAGGCTGGCCTTGAACTTGCAGCAATCCTGCCTCAGCCTCCTGAGTGCTGGGATTACCTAAAAATACTTTTTGAATTCATATCAATTTCAATTTTTACTTTTGTCCTTGCAGACTTCTGGCTGTTAGGACCTTCCACAGAACAAATAAACATATAAACAAAAACTGGTTATATACAGTAGATATTCAAGGGTTATCAAACTCACTTAAATATTAGAGAGTAAAACAAAACAAAAACTGCTAGGCTCAAGGGTTATATAAAACTTCCATACAAGAACCTTAAAGTTTGGTGATATAAAGTTTATATGATTTAGGTTAATACGCATGTTAACATTAAGGTATATGTCATTCTCCAAAAGTTCTATGTAAGTTGGCTTATACATAAATGGATACTCACGATATCGGCCCAAATGCTTTTTGTTTGTATGGCTTACTAGTGAGCTAATTTAAATTGGTTGGCAAAGTAAGAGCAAAGATATCTTTAAAGTTGGTGACATATTTTTGCCTAGGTTTTTAGCCAAGATAGTATTTATCTTAAAAATGGGTTTTATAAATGCAATGTCCATTGTTTTTTCTATATAACTTAAAATAGTTTTTCCTTGATTAAAAATTATATATAGTATACTTAGATTATATATCTTATATATCTTAAGATTATGTATTCTATATCTTAAGAATGTTAACTATACTGTGCTTTGGTTCTCATGAGCAATTTAAAGTAATTGTTAAAATAAATAAGTAAATATAAATGGGACTAATGCTTATAAATGTTCATAATATCTGAGGCATCCATTGCTAAATATAAATTCAAGTATTGGCTTCTTAAAGTTTTTAAAAATACATTTTGGCCTATTAAATGTTTTTATAAATTATTAATACATATAAAGGCTTAAGACTGCCTTTCCAAGTTTACTAAAAATTGTTTCTAATAATAATCTTATATTAAAATATAGGATTTTTTAATAAAGTTTTTCCCTAAAGTGGAGGCCCGCTGGGCCTGGGGAGCTACCAGACAAAACTCCCCTCTGTAGCTGAAAAAGCAGCTGCCTGGGCCAGTTCGACTAGGTTTGCCCCGCTGATGAGTGACTTCTCCAGTTTCCCCCAGTCTTATTGTGCCACACCCCAACAAATGTTATTTAAAAATTTATTACTATGATATGTAATTAAGTTGGCCACAATTAAAAGATTAAAAGGTTTTCTATGCCTAAAACAAGATTTTCACAAGATATTAAAATGCTGCTGGTTAAACCTATAAAAACTAGACTAAAGAAACAAAGATTTTGTGTTTTATCAAACTAACTTCTTGTGTTTTTGGTTAGGCTTTCAATTACTTAAAAAATGAGTTTTAAGAGTTGAAGTTTATTTAAATATTTCCAAAATGTCTTCAATAATCAGCTTATAACTGGTTGAATGAACAACTATTAACTTAGGTTATAACATGCCATATATATCTGAGACTGTAGATGTTTATGTATCTAAAGACAAAATATGCTATGAATCTGAGCTTCATGGTGAGATAGCTCAGCGGCATAAGCACCTGCCTGGCAAGAGCGAGGTCCTGAGTTTGACTTCCGGTACCCACATACAAAAAAAGGGCCGGTGATATCGCTCAGTGGCACAGGCGCCTGCTGACGCGCGAGGTCCTGAGTTCAACCCTCGGTACCCACAAAAAAAAAGAAAAAAGTTTATAGTTAAGACTATGTGGGCAGGTGAGATGGCTCAGCAGCGTAAGCGCCTGCCTTGCAAGCGTGAGGGCCCGAGTTCGACTCCCGGAATCCACATACGAAAAAGGGGCCGGTGATATCGCTCAGCGGCACGGGTGCCTGTTGGCATGCGAGGTCCTGAGGTCGACACCCCGGTACCCACAAAAAAAAAAAAAAGACTATGTAAGTATAATGCATACAAAATAACTAATATATGTTCTCTTTTATACATTATACATTGTATCTAGACCTTAAACATATAAAATTAGCAAAATTTTCTGACATCTCTATAAATTTGACATTGCCATTTAAAACTTGATCTACATCTATTGGTTTTCACTGAATGAGTATTTTGTTATTATACAAATTAGATACATTTGTACAGTGAGTAATAAGTCTATTTGTGGCCATTAATGCTGTTTCCTAAACTAAAAGGATGTGTAAATATAGTTTTAAATTCTTGTTAGTGCAGTTACACCATGTAAATCTGTTAAAAGAATCTAAATTTCACCTTAAGAGTAAAAACTAAGTTAGTACGTGTAAAAGATTTCTATATAGCTGTGGTGCTAGTTATTGCTAACCTCTTGGTATATTAAATGCATTTATATGCTCTCCAAGTGTACAAGCCCTCTACAATGTAAAACTTAGGAGATACTTTGCCATACTGGTGGTAAAATTGTCTGTGAATTTTTCAAGCTTATGTTTATGTGACTGTTATGTAATTGTATTTTGATAGTTAGATGTTCCTAAGCAATATGCAATCTGTGCAAGGTGGCGCATGATTATAATCCCAGGACTTGGGAGTCTGAGGCAAGAGAATATGAGTTTGAGGCCATCCTGTGCTACCCAGTCCAAGGCAAGACTGAACTACAAAGCAAGACCTTGTCTCAGAAAAAAAAAAAAAATGCAGTCCAGACAACGTCACTCTAAAGATTAAAGATTGGGCATTAGTTATGTATAGAGTATACCTGTAAGCAAGTACATTCTACTTAGTCACTTGAATTAAAAAAAAAAAAAGTTAGCAAATTTAGATGAGAATTTATATCATTAAATATATTTAATTGGATAAGGGTAACCTATAAGTTATTTCATACTAAAATGGGAATTTAAATGTATTTTAGAGATAATAAAAGGAACCTAATGGTCCTGTTATAATAGTGACATCATAATTGTAATAATGACATCATAACTGTTACCCTAAAATGCTGTTTGCTCTCATTATTTTTATTTTTTCTTACAAAACTTTATAATTGTTATTTGTTAACATTCTGCAGGAGTGCTGGGGATATAGCTCAGCGGCACAAGCACCTGGCTGGCAATTGCAAGGTCCCGAGTTTGATTCCCAGTATAAAAAAAAAAAAAAAATCTGCTGGAATATGACCTCTAAAGGACAACATAGACAGAATATTAAGATGATAGGCCATCACCTACAGCACGTATAAAAAATAGTTAAAATTAAAACCTACTGCTCTCTCTTATAATCTTAACTATTACAGTCTTTTCTGAATATCAGGCATTTTGAAATATAAAGTATGACTAGAAGGAAGCTACCTCTTTCACTAATCACGGTCAGTATTTGTATTAGGAGTCTGTGTCATATTTTATCTGTACTGTATGTAAGTACTGCAGCCTACCATCTTAACATACTGATTTAATTTACCTTCTGCATGTTCAAAAAGCAAGGCTTGGAGACCAAAGTTAAGGAAGATAACTGGGCTGAGAGGACAGCCAGTATTTTGGCCCTTGCCCTCCAAGGTCAGCCAGGATCCAGGGTATGATGGGACACCTCTGAAATGATCCTGCAACTCAGGATAATTGAGTCATCCAACCTCCTGAGCAGGGGGATTGTTGGACCCCAGAGGACAGGAGTCAAACTAGTATGCATTTTGCAAAAAGGAGGGTCACTAAAAAGGGAAAAGTCCCCCATGCTTCCGAGGGAAGCTACATGGTCAAGCAGGACTATGACCCTCCTGGCAGGTGACACAGCTCATAAGAGAGAAAACTAGAGGAACTAAAAGGCTCCACATATGGCCCCAAAAGTAACCACTGAGGAGCCTTAACTGACCTTGACCTCTCTAAACAGAGATACGTTTGATTAATACAAGTCTTATATCGACTTGGTTTTAAACACCCAGCAGGAATATGAATAGAGATAGAGAGATAGAGAGTGAGAGAGTGAGAGAGTGAGAGAGAGAGACAGAAACAGAGAAAGACAGAAACAGAGAAACAGAGAGACAGAGCAATAGTAACATTAAATAAAATGCTAAGCTAGATATAAAAAGAGACTCCACACACTGCACTCCACAGCTGGCACTGGCAGTCTCCAGCTGCATTTCTAACTTATAGCCATAAAAAGTTTTGATTCCCAGTTCCATTAGCTATTCCAAAAGCGTGTCTCTCAGCCTCTCTTACTATATTCCCATTATGTTATTTTAATGTACTTTCAAGTACCTCTCAGGTAAAGATTTAACTTCTTATATAGGTGTGCCTACAGAACAAGCTACTAAGCTTTGTTACCTTTGTGGTATAAACTTTCTGTTATTTACTTTAGACTTTATATATTTATATTATCTAGAGTTAGTCATGTGTATAAAATAGAGCCCTGTGTTAAAAACATTAATGACCCAATGGTCACAAAAACACAGATATCTTTATTTAAGTGTATTCATTTCACCATTATTATAATTAAAATAAGAAAAAATTAGATTTCTTTAACAAGCAGGAAAGAGTTGTCATGCTTTTTAACTCTACCTGTTATATTTGGGTAAACTCCTCAAAATAAATTCAGGTTAATATTAACCTTAATAGTAGCTTATGCCAAATTCTACTAATTTCTACCAGTTTTGGAGTCACTATTCATCAATATTCTATTTTTAATATCTAATTCCTGCTTGTTATACAATGAAGGTTGTAAAATGAAGCTTAAGCATTAATGGTTTGCTAATGTCCTTGTTCTTTTTTCTAGACCATCAAAAGATGATAGTTCATCAAACACTACAACCCATCTTCCTTGTCTCCTTTGGATCAGTCATGGTGAGACTTTTGATCCCTGCCTAGGGAAGATTAATGCCCCTCCTCAGCCTGAAGCAGTTATAAGAAGGCTGACCCTTGGCTCTTTGGATTAAGATTAAGAGATCAGAGTGGGGGGGTGCAAAGTAGAATGGAAGAAATAAAAGACAAGTAGAAAGGAGACAAGGAATTCATACCTAAAATAAATGTCCTTTAAGAGAGTTGTGGGATCTAGTCAAAGTTACCCAAGGCGATCTATATCAGCATTCCCTTGGTTAAATTTAGGTTCCTTTCTTCAGATTCATCACACCCAAAATTCCTCAGGAATACTGAAAGTCTATAAATTGGCTTAGTTGAGAAAGTAAAGAACAGAAACCTGATCATAAGATACAGGAACTGGTTGAGAGAATCCAAAGAATGTTTAAATATTCATCTTTTTAAAAAAATGAGCTCACACCTATAACATGGGCCAGTACCCTTCTGGGGGGTGGGCCACTTTTCCTGGGGTTTCCAACCCCTTAAGAGAAGCATAAATGTTCCCAGTTCCAGGAAATAAGGCAGCTCTCTCTCTTGAAACCCACACTCTTTCTTTGAACATGTACTTTTGAATTTCTGCCTAGCAAAACCTGTCCTGTGCCTCTTACTGATAGTCCTGAAAATTCTTTTTCCTCAATGGGAGTCAGAGAACCTGAAAACCTATTCTACACTTAGGGTGGGTTAGGGTCCTATCTCAGTTCTGGTGATCACCTCAGACCCTGTCCAGTGATATCACCATGCTCAGCCCAACTTTTAGTGGGGATGAGCACTGGGGATTGAACCCAGAGTCTTCACACTGAGCTGCATTCCCAGTCCTTTTTTAAAAATTTTGGGACAGGGTCTCACTAAATCATTAAGTTGGCCTGTCTGGGCTTGAATTTGTGATCCCCTGCCTCAGCCTCCTAGAGTGCTGGAATTATATGCATATGCCACCACACTAGGCCAGCTGTTATTTTTAAAAATTCCTGGGCCAGTGAGATAGCTCGGCGGCATAAGTGCCTGCCTGGCAAACACAAGGTCCTGAGTTCAACTCCCAGGACCCACATACGAAGAAAGGGCTGGTGATATCGCTCAGCAGCATGGGCGCCTGCTGGCACACGAGGTCCTGAGTTCGACCCCTGGTACCCACAAAAAAAAAAAAAAAAATTCCCTTCTTGTCTTGTCTCATTTGGATGCCAAAAAATCATGTATTTTTCTTTTCTTCACTTAATATCATATCATAAACATTTGTAATGTTGCTAAATAGTCTTTATAATAATCACTTTGACATAATATTCTGCCCTGTGGACATGTCGTGACTCACTCACCCATCACCAAACATTTAGGTGGTTTCAATGTCTCAGGATTATAAATCCTCTCCATGCCTAGCCTTCCCTCAGACAGGCTCCTTGCCAGGGCTCCCACCTTCCCCAGGTCTGGGAGGTTATGTAGGTCACTAGGACCTGATTGGGCCTGCTGTCACACAGCACGGTATTTGTCACTGAGAGTCCCTGCGAGCCTCTAGAGCTGCTCAGAAAGTTGCGTCCTCCATCTCCTTGGTCCCTTTCTCTGCCAGACCCAGCATGGACTCCCCTTGCCACTGCCCCTACCCTGTCAGACACAAAATCAGAGGTGGCTGAAGGCTGGTTGAGGGGATTCCTGCTGCCACTGAAACAGCACTAGGCCCAGAGATCTCAGGACAAAGGGTACACACATGACCTCAGAGCTGGCCAGTGATAATTCCAGCCCTGGGCTGGGAGCCAGATCCCTACAAAGGGCTCTGGGCACCGCTCAGTCCCCATTCCCTTGAGAAGACCCATCCAGAGAGTTCTGTTTCCTCCCCACATCCCACCCCAAACCCCCAAGTTGGACCCTGAAAGCACAAACACTCCTGGCAGGCAGGCACAACCGCCTAAGGTGACGGGCTGAATATCACATTTTCAGGATGCTTCTCTGCTCTGTGTGTTTGCAAAGCAGATATTTGGGGAGGTTGGGCCAGGAATTGCTTCATGGTTGCCAGCCCCATGGGAAATGGTTCACATTCCCTTCATAGTTGGAGGGCTGTGGAGCAACAGAGAGCGGACTGCTCGGAGGCCTCTGAGGACGGAGGAAGATGAGCCAGCGCCTAGGCATCTTCTCTTGGACGGGTTCTGGGAGGGTCACAGTGGATGTTCTTTCCAAGCAGGCAGGGTGGAGAAGAAGGAGAGCCTCTGGAGGGGCTCTTTGTAAGAGTCACCGCACCACTTATGCAAGCCCAGGCCTGAGAGTCCCAAGGTCATGTCACCCAGGGCTGCGCCCAGAGAAGCAGGTGTCCCGGTGCCAGGAGAAACACCTCCACAGATGCCCCCGAAGGAGAACAACAGTGGCTTTCTCAAGCAGTGGAACTTCAGTTTCTTCTGCTGTTTCATTCAGTAAAGAGTGTGTGTCATTTTAAATCAAAATCAATGGTTTTACGTCTGAGTATATATCCACATTAAAAGAGCCCAGAGCCAAACCATTTTATCACCTGCCCCCAGAGTAACCCCAGCTTCAGCAAGCTTTCTGTCAGGAAATCATCGTGTCAGCCCTCTCCTCAGCTTCTCTCACACCCTGCTAAAGCGGAGAGGGGGCTCAGACCTGTGACGGGTGCATAGTTGCCTTTGGGCACACTGGCTGGTGGCCAAAAGCCACACCTAGTAGAATTCCCTGAAATGAGGAACTGCATTCCTGAGACCACTCCGTATAGATAGCCACAAAGGGCAAGTTGGAATTTACTCAGGTCCTGCTCAATGCCAGGAAATGCTGGGAGAGAAAATCCCTTTCCGTCACCACCTCTGTGGCCAGCACTCAGGTCCCCTGCCCAGCTGGTGTGTGTGTGTGCATGGCTGCCCTCTCGGGACACTCATCCAAGGCCCTCTGGAGATGGCCACAGTAGGCCACAGGGCCCTATCCACTGCACCTTTAGGGCTCTAGGAAGGTGCCAGAAGAGAGGCACTGACAGTGGGGAGAAGAGGAAGCTTACAGCTGGTGACTACATGACTGTGAGCCAGGACAAGGAGGAATCCTGGGCGGCTGAGGCAGGAGTGTGAGTGGGATTAGGAGAGTCCAAGGCCCCTCCCAGGGTGGCCATGGCCCAGAAAAAGAGAATGAACCAAAAGGCTGACTCGGAGAAAGTGCCCTTGCTGCTGCAATTCCTGTAAAGCAGAGGTTCTCAGCTCTGGGCAGATATCACCCCAGGTCAGCTATCACCAGGAGAACTTTAGAAATCCTGATGTCCATGCTGTACCCCAGACTAATTCATTCTTTGGGTGGGGGACCCAGGGATCTGTGTTTTTTAAACTTCCCAGGTAATTACAATTTTCCTACACGCTCGAGAAACAGTGCTTTGAAGAGATATCTGATCCATCCCAGCCTTACCGAACAAAATGAGCAGGGCTTCCGCATGGTTCCTCAAGCAACCTTCTTTCTGGAGAAACCCTCATTTCTCTAGTGTCTCCAACTCTCTGCCATCCTCCAGAACCCTCACCCCCTCCAGCTGATGGAAGCCCACCTTGGCTGCCTGGCCACAATGAGCACCTTCCTCCAAGCCGTCCTGCCACTCAGAACCTGTGCTGCTTACCATGCACAGCCATCAGCTGACAGGTGTTTGCCGGTCACACTGAGCAATCCTCTTCCACAGAAGCAGATACTGTTCTCTCTCTCTCTCTTTATTTTTTTTTTTTTTTTTTTTTTTTTTTTTTTTGTGGGTACCGGGGGGACGACCTCAGGACCTCGCGCACCAACAGGCACCCGTGCCGCTGAGCGATATCACCGGCCCCTTTTTCGTATGTGGGTTCCGGGAGTCGAACTCGGGCCTTCGCGCTTGCAAGGCAGGCGCTTAAGCCGCTGAGCCGTCTCACCGGCCTCTCTTTATTTTTTGGAAGATGGGATTGATATATAAGAGAGAGAGAGAGACAGGGTCTTGCTAAGTTGCCCAGTCTGGCCTTGAACTTTCAGTCCTCCTGCCTCAGCCTCCCAGAGTCCTGGGACTACAGGTGTGTGCCACCACACCTGACTCCTTATGCTTTCCTGTACCCTGCTGACCTACTACCTCCTACCACCATACATTAGAAGCTCAGTGCTAGCTGGCTGACTTACATCTTGGCACATTTCAACACTTCAAGCAATCCTGATGAGACAATTGAAACAAGGTCTGCTACAAATGAGTGGTTTTATTGGGATCAGTGATCGTGGTCATGGAGGTACAGCAGGAATGGGTATGGCAGTGTCTGGCTGCAGGAAGAATGGCCAAGGAATGCCTCTGAGGCTGTCTCCTGGAAATGTGTGTGTGAGCCCTTAACTCAACCCTCAGGTGGGCCCAGTATCTGCACTGAACACCTTCAAAGACATGGCACTTCCACAAGGTAGGGGGTGATGAGATGTGATTCTTATTAAAACCACTTCAGACATTTGCTGCCATCCCTTGAGTAATCTTGAATGTGGCACACCAAACACATGCATTTATAGCTACTCTCTTCCCTCTTCCCCAAAGCTTCCTCTGTCAGGTAGGCTTTGAAGCCTGAGAGAAACATGGTTTTCCAGGCAAAGAGAGCAGCTATGATGGGGCAAAAGGATGCAGGGCCCACCTGGCTCTCAGACACAAGTGGTCCTGCATGTAGACTGTAGGGAGGGAAAGAGGAGTGTGCTTAGTAAAAGACTGAAAGGGCAGAAGACCAGTCAGGACACTACAGCAGAAGCTGGGAGGGAAGGCTGGGAGAGGAGGGCTGCTACCATCAGGTCCACTTGTGGCTGCCAAAGAAGACACTTTGAAGCCCCATGCCCTGTGGGGAGGGCTCTTAGGCCTGGGGCCACTTTAGAAGGCACTCTTGCGACCTTGCCCAAGACACACTTCCAAGAGGCCCCAGGCCTGCCTGGCCAATTGTTCCAGCTCCATCTGCTAAGCCTCCGACCTGAGATCAGAATCCTCTGCATCACCAGGAGGACCTCCCTCAGCTGCCTCTGCATACAGGCCAATATTCTCACTTTATGTCTAAGGCAAAGGACATTTATAGTCATCACCAAGTAGAAAACAAGCAAAAGATTTTTTTTTTTTTTGGTAGTGCCCTGGGGATTGAGCCCAGGGCCTCACACACATTAGGAAAGTGTGTAGAAAAAGAAAAAAAAAAAGGACTCAGACAACATGAAATATTTTTTTATCAAAAGCTTTTGAGGCAGCTGCTTGGGTTTTCCAGGAAGCTGACACTGAGATGCAGTTAGAGATACATGATAGCTTGGGGGAGAAGGGTGACACTTTGAACGGAAGAGGGTGAAAGCAAGATTGGAGTCTTTGGACCCCACCGACCTGAGGGTCTCTGCCACTCTCCGGGAAACTCAGAGATCTCCTGTTAGGGGGCTCCTGTGTTGAGTGGAAATGTGGAGATGGCTGAGCCTTTGTCCCACCATCTTGCTTAGTCATTGGCCAAGGCCACCCAAGAAGAGCATAAACTTGGTCCAAAAGTTGAGTGGACACTGTAGGAGCCAACAGCTGGAGGCTCCCAGCGACCACAGCCTCACACAGCTGATCTTTTCTCGGAGCGATGCCTCTGTTGGACGCATCGTAGAGAAACGATCTGAGCAGTGCATCTTCACGTCTGTGGTAGAGTCCCCCCTCCTGGACTGCACTCTCAGCGGGCCACACCTGGTGTGCTGAGCCCTGTGGGCTGTCTCTTCAAGCCTCCATCAGCTTCCTTTCCTTCCATCTCACTAGGCAGAGAGTGCCTCTCCCCAGGTATCTGTTCTATCTTCTCTCCCTCCACTTCCCAGCACTGATGCCTTTTTCCTTTGTTTGTCTCTTCATAAATTCTGCCTAAAACCCAGCATGAGCCAAACCAAAAGCTAAATGACTGTACGTGAAGCAAAGATCTGTACATGAATCATCAAGGGTTAATCTTCCTAAGACACAAACAGCTCCATACAAGCCACAGACATAATCAAGTAGAAAGATGACCAAAGCACACCAGCATAGTTTGTAGAAAAGGAAGTACAGATGACCCTTAATAAAAAGATACTCAACCTGACTCATAGAAAAAGAAATTCAAGTTAAAACTGCACCAAGGTACCATTTTTACCTAACAGATTGGCAAAGATCAAAAAGTTTGATTCACCTCAGCACTGATGGGGAACAAGCATGCTCCTAGGCTGCTGACAGGAATGTGAATCAGTAAAAGCTGTGTAGAGGGCAATTTGGTCACATTTCTCTAAGCTACAAATTCCCACAACCTTCTAAAGACGAAAGAATGCAATGGCTCAGAGCACGGACTGGTTTGGTTTGAATTGCAGCTCTGCAAGTCACTTAACCTCTCTCTGCCTCAGTTTTTTTCATCTGCAAAATGGGATGCTAATCATTCCTGGCCCCAGAGATTACTGTAAGGATTAAAACACATTAATTATTATGAAGTATTTACAACAGTTCCCAGCACTTAGTAAATACCATGCAAATGTTAACTATCATTATTATGAACTGACCCAGCAATTCTGCCAGTAGGAATTTCTACAGATATTCTTGCACATGGGCTGAGTGTACAATGTTATTCACTGCAGCACTGCTGCAACTGAGAAGACTGGAGACAACCTAAATAAATGTCCATACACAGGCTAAATTAGTTATGCTGCACGTGTATACTAGAATATACTATGAGGATGCAAAAGAAATAATGAAGAACCTGTGTAGTACTGATCCAACTTGTACAAAATGCTGTGTAAGCTTTCACATCAGGAGAGTAGTAATAATGTAGTCTACATTCCCTTATGTACAAGTATGAGATGAAAAAAATCTCTGAAAAACAGAAGTTTTCTTCAAAAAAAGTAAAAAGAACCAATAAAAATTTGGTAGCAAAACCTGAACTGATAGCAGGCGTGGTGGCGCATGCCTGTAATCCCAGTGCTTGGAAGGCTGAGGAAAAAGAGGATCGCCACAAGTTCAAGGCCAGCGTGGGCTACATAGTGAACTCAAGGCCAGCCTGAACTACACAGTGAAACCCTGTCTCAAAAACAACAAAAAAACAAAAAACAAAAAAACCTGAACTGAACAACTCAGGGTTGATTATGGCTTTATTTATACTACTTGGTGCAGAAATATTAGCATATTTTATCCCAGACTTTGCTGGTAGTGTGGAATAAACAACACATGTGACTTTACTACACTCCTTGAAGTCCAAATTCCAAAATACACCTGCCCCCCAAGGTTCCAGATAAGGGATTGTGGAAAATAAGTAAATGAGATTATTTTTCTTTCTGCCAAACACCTCTTGAAATACACGCAAGGGACTAGCACCAGTGGTCTCCAGTGGAAGACAGAGCTGCATGCCTGGGCAACGGGGTCAAGGGGGGAAATTTTCACTGTATTCCAACCCAAGAATTTAGACGATACAGATATTTTACTTATTAAAAAGAAATAAATACCATTTAAATGCTCCTTGGCTGCTGGGCCATTCTAAAGCCTGACCACCCCTCTCACTGGCCTGGGCACAGCAGGCTACTTGGGAACGTGGTCCTGGGAAACAGGGCTGGAGGGTGGGGGCAGGCAGGATGGGAGCCTCATGTCTGAGTCACCGTGCTGCCCGCGGCAGGGTGGCGACGCCTTCTCCCCAGAAAAGTGGAGATAATGAGGGTGACTCAGGGGCGAGCACCCATGGGCCCACTGAAGAAAGCCAGGTCCCCTATCAACTTCCTTCTGTGTACCTTTCCCAGAAGGGGCGAAAGCTGTCCCTTGGCTGCATCTCTCCCATAGAGAACCAGGGTGAAGGCATCAGGTCCCAGAACCAAAGGACATGTACTAACTGCCTAGCAAGTTTCCAGCACAATAAACAGGCAAGATAGGTGGTGGGGAGATCCTAGACACCCGGCATGAGTGCAACATCTAAAGGCCAGCAGGAAGAGAACAGGTCACACGAGGGAAACAGGAATCAGAATGGGGAGGATGAAGGTTTAATCCATGGAAGGGGAAAACTCAGGACAAAACTCTCTTTCTCTCTCTCTCTCTCTCCCCACCTCCTCCCTTCCTTTCTTCCCACATGATCTTGCTCTGTTGCCCAAGCCAATATTAAATTCAAAACCCTCCTGCCTCAGCTTCCTGAATAATAAAGACTATAGGCACACCTATCACACTGGGCTAGGAATTCACTTTCAAACATAGTAAAATTGAGATTTTTTCAGGTATTGGATAGGCAGCTGAATTTAGGAATTTGGAATCTTAGGGGGTTTTACTGCAGTCTTTTGTTTGTAGGATTCCCCTCCCCTGCAACATATTTATGTTTCCCTCCATACTTCCTTTATGCCTATATATGAACATATATACACATAAATGTATCTATTTATTCAGGGTTATATACTTATATGTATATAACATGTCCACACTGTATATGCATACAATAACCTACACATAAGTATATGCATAAATCTGAATATGTCACAACCTCATATATGTATTTCAGATACATATATATGTGATATTATATATATATATATATATATATATATATATATATATATGCTGTAATCTCAGCATTCTAGGAGGGTGAGGCAGGAGGATCTTAAGTTTATGCCCAGCCCGGGCAATTCAGCAACTTAGTGAGACCCTGTCTCAAATGTTGTGGGTTCAACAAAGGCAAGGCAGGGACATCACAATCCCTGACTTGAAATTATAACTACAAAGCTACAGTGATAAAAACACTGTAGTACTGGCAAAAAACAGACCTGAGGATCAATGGAACAGACTAGAAGATGCAGAAACAACTCCAAATATATTCAGCCACCTTATCTTTGACAAAGGGGCCAAACATGTTCCCTGGAAGAAAGACAGCCTCTTTAATAAATGGTGCTGGAAACACTAGCTTTCCACATGCCGAAGATTAAAACTAGACCCATGTCTCTCACTATGCACTAAACTAAAATAAAAATGGATCAAAGATCTAAATATTAAAACAGAAACACTAAATCTGCTCGAAGACAGAATAGGTAGAACTCTTGAAGACACAGGTGTAGGCAAAGACTTTGTGAACAAAAATCCAGACCGCACAGGAAATATCACAACTGGGATCTCATCTTATTAAAAAGCTTTGGCACAGCAAAAGAAACCACCAACAGAGTGAAGCAACAGCCCATAGAGTGGGAAAAAAATTTTGCCAGCTGTTTCTCAGACAAAGGACTAATATCTAGAATATATAAAGAACTCAAGGTCGGTGAGATGGCTCAGCGGCATAAGCGCCTCCTTGGCAAGTGTGAGGTCCTGAGTTCTACTCCTGGTACCCACATAAAAAAAAAAAGAAGGATAAACGTGAGACATTCCTAGGTAAATGGATGCACCTTGAGACCATAATCTTATGTGAAATAAATCGGATTACACATGTTCAAATATCACATGGTTTCTCTGGTGTGAGAAACCAAAAGTATAAATAATAGACATTGTGAAATGGGAAGAAAATGTTCAAATGGGAAAGAGAACTAGGGGTTGGGAAGGAGGAAGTGAAAAGGAAAAAAGAGAATAGAAAAAAATGGAAATGAAGCTTTCGCAAATGAGGGGAGGAGGGGTTGTAGGGAGGGGAGGGGAATGGGAAAAGAAAAAGAAGCAAGATATATCATGTACAGGTACTAATTCTCTATGATGAATATTATCATTATGTGCATCTAAAATGTACCAATAAAATTAATTTTTTAAAAAGATCAAGGGTTCAATCCTCAGTCCCACAAATATATATATGGCTTTTAAAATTAATGTTTTGCCTAAATACCTTATATGCTTATTTTTCTTATTCATTGATATTTAGTAAAAATTCATTACTATTTTAAACTCTATATCATTCTGTTTTCATGGTACTGGTGGTTGAACACAGAGCCTTCACACTGAGCTGTATCCTTAGTATTGCCAGGCCTTTCTTAATTCTTTGAGGCAGGGTTTCACTAAATTGATAAATTGCCCAGGCTGGGCTTGAACTTGTGATCCTCCTGCCTCAGCTTTCCAGATTGCTGGGATTACAGGTGTGCTCCACCATGCCCTGCTCATAATGTTCTTAAATATGAATGTACCATAATTTATTTGGCCATTTGCCTCTAATGGACATTTGCTTTGATTCTAATTTTGGGCACTATAAATAATACTGCAATAATTATTATCTTGTATGGATATTTGAGATCTTTGATTAGCAATGGATTTGTATCAAATCTCCTTATACACATATATAAGTTGTAAAAAATTACTAATTTCTATTAACATTGGATGCAAATACCTTTCTCTGTAAGTTTGCAAGCAGTATTGCCAATCTTTTTCATTTTTTTTTCAAGCTGAACTATTTCACAAACTATTAGTGATTTTTTATTTTTATTTCTGGCTCACCGAAACTGCTCTTCTATAAGTTGCTGAAATTTCTATTGAGTAGTTCATCTTTATCCTGTAGGTGTTCTTTGTACCCTTAGTCCTCTGATTCACAAATACAATTTCCATATCTGGTTATTTACCATCTTTGCTATCTTTTGTCACAAAAAGATTAAAATTTTAATTTAGTCAAATATATTTATCCTTTCCTTCATAGCTTCTGGGTTTCTGATATTTGTGAAGGCTTCCTAAGTCTTCATGGTCCAAGAAGGCTGCTAGAACTCTTGCCATCACATCTGTATTGCAACCAGCAGGATGAAGAGTACTCCATTTTCCTTTAAAGGCATCTTTCCAAAAGTTTCCACATAATAATCCCTTGCATACGTCATTAGTGCAACTTAATTACATAGCCAATACTTAGCTGCAATACTGTCACAGACACCTTTGAGAAATGAAATCTGTGTGTCCACATTTACACCCAAGAACAATCTGTGACTCTCTTGGCATTCAACTGAGAAGCTGAGGCCACACACTGCTAAGGGCTAGTTGGATCCTGGGGACCTCCCTCCCACAGGCATACTGCTGAAGATGGGAGGCCTAGGAAGCCACAGAGGGACCACTCAGGAGGCCCTCAGCTCCAAGGCCTAAATGGCCAAAAGCCCAGAGCAACTTCAGGCTCCTCTCTCCTCGGTGTTCTCCCAGGGAATGGCAAGAGGCCTGTGGCTGCTGCAGGTAGCTAAGCCTGCTGGTAGGCATAGCTGATGGCTTTTGAACTGTGGGAAATAGCAGCCAGCATTTCCAGGCAGATAGGGGTTTCAGGGAATTACTTATGATTCATGCCAGCCCAAGGGGTGTGTCCATACCAGACAGAAAAACACAACATTGGAAATACTTCCTAACCAGAATCAGTGGCTCCTCTCACAGTCACTCACAAGCCCACCTGTCACTCGTCGAGGGCCCAGAGAGGGGCCAGGCATATCCGCCTCCAGTGCTGCTCTCCAGGGAAGGCTGTGGAAGGGGAGAGACAGAGGGTTCTGCTTCAGGTGGCAGTGAGGGACCCAGTGTGCTGGGCTGTGGAGAAACTGGATCCTGAGGACAGGACAGGCCTGCATTCGAGGGCCAGGTCCTATTGCATCCCAAACAGGTCCCTCAGCCCCCTCAACATCGGCTCTTTCTTGGACCAAGTGAGCGAGGGGATGCTGTCTCTGCCCCTGTCTCCACACCAAGCAGGCACTGATTTGGGGGTGTCCTTCAGGCTCAGGTCTGAACATCCATGATTTAGCTCTGCTCCACAGAGCAGCACACTCTGCTACAATGTTCTTTTCATTTTTTAACATGTCTTTAAAGAATAATGTTTGTATTGTCTCAGTTAAAATAGCCAGGAACACACATACAACTTTCGGACATGCTAAGAGCATGAACTAAGTCAGGTAAGCAGAAGTGGGTGTTTATTTTCTACGATCTTGTCTGTATTTAAAATTTTCTCACCATGGATTTTTATTTTAAAGTATGTCGTATTAAAATATGATCTGTCTTGAGATTTTTTGGAACTTCTACTTCCCTTGTTTCCCCTCCTTTAGCCCTGTAACATACAGGTACTCCAGGCTGTATGTCACTAATTGCTCGGAACCCTACATTGTCTCTAATCTTTCCAGTTTATTTATCTTTGTATTTTCAGCACCCAGCACCGTCGGTGGCACTAGGTAGGCACTCTGTAAATATTTGTTGGTTGAGAGAATGAATGAATGAATGAATGGGTGAGGGAAGGAAACACTACATTGATGGTTTTATGGCCAAGTCTTTGTATAAACCCCTGAAGAGGCACTGGGGGTCAGGAGAGAAGGAAGAGAGGGGAAGCCTCAGTGGGAAGGGAAGCAGCAGACCGTGCGTCTGTAGCAGCCTGAGTTGGGGGTGTACGTGGTACAGGTCCCAGGTGTCCTTTCAGTCAGACCCCCTTTGGATGTCTCCACCATTTCTCAGTGGAGCCATCACTACAACTCTGGCCTGGACCTGGACCAGACAGCTGGAACCAAAACACTGCCACGTCCCCACCATGGGGCTGGCGCAGGTTACCTCAGAGGCACGCACGGCCAGCCCCAAGACCTCCCCACGCAGGCTGACTCAGGAGCCCTTTGGAGACTGGGCTCTGGCCTGCTGGCCAGGCCACTTCTGCCCGGGGCCCAGACTCTGAGCTGCCCGTGCGTGTGGGGCTGTCTCCTCACAGCAATGGCAATGGGATTTTCCCAGCCTCAACCAACATGTGGAATGTTAAAATAACAAACCCAGATTCCAAGAGAGGAAATGCTAAGAACATGAACTAAGTTGGGAGAGCAGAGGTGGGTGTTTATTTTCCATGAGCGCCTGGTGCTCTGCCTCCCTCCCCCAACTGACTGCTAATGCTGGGGCAGGGGTCCAGATTTAGATGTCAGCACCACAGAGCTGAAGGAAACCTATCTTCCTGTGTTGGCCAAGGAACAATGCTGGAGAGGCCATTCCAAGGCCTGCACTTTTCCTCTGTACACAAGAATTCAGGTCCCCATGCATTCCTGGAATAGGGCCTGACAAGGAATTTCTCAATGTAAACATTTCTGTTCCATCCCTCAGTGACACCTGGGACACACAGAGGCCCTGTCAACCCCATGCTCAGATCCACACTGACCGGTGCACTGGGTGTGTTCCAGGACCCTTCCAATGGCTCTAACCCCACTGTCTAACCTGCATGCCACCAACCCCAAACCAAAGATTTGGGGTGGGACAAAAAAACCCAAAGATTCCATGGCCAGACCCCCTCTACCAGGCTCCCCAGGGATGAAGGGGAGACACTGCTCCCTCGAAGGGGAACAGGAGTCCCTAAGCCATGCAGTGTGGAAAGACCAGGCAATGTTTCCTGAACACCTCTGGGCACCAGCCCCCAAGCCAGGTGCTGCATGGTGTGATTTCTCAGGCCCGCAGTACTTCCAAAACAGCAGGCTGAGTCTCAGTCCTCGTCACACCCTCTCGCAGCAACTGTGGCTTCTGTAGAGTGGAGGCTCCATAAACCAATCAACACCACACACTGACATGGGCGCCTGATCCTTTCCGTGACTCAGCGGGCCCTTCTGCAGGTCCACCTCTGCTCTGAGTCTGCTCAGAGCACCTGTCCTCCCTCCACACACAAGGGTCCTCCTCTAGAACACTCACTCTGGCCTTTCAGGTCCCTTTGCAGCTTCTCCCAGGAAGCCCTCTTGGATCTCTGCCCCCAATCCAGGTTATTCTCTATGTTTCCTGACACCCGAGAGCATTTCAGAGACTGATTCCAGGATAGGAATGTCAGTCCCTCGAGGACAGGCGATGACTACCTCTGTGCCTCTAGAATTAAACTCAGGGAGTGGTAAATATTTGCTGAATGAATTTAATACATAGTCTTGTGTACTCAGTCACTACCTTGCTGGTCAGAGAGTTCTGATCCCAAACTGGATCGACTGCTTTCTCCCTTCCTCTCCTTGACTCTGCCATCCACAATATCCCCCCAAAGGTGAGCAAATCTTGGGATCCGAACCCTGTGTGCCTTTGAGGCTGGCGGCCAAGAAGGGCAAATGTCATCGCCCCTTCCAGCTACTGGCCCGCTTCTTCGGAGCCTGGCCGCTCTGGCTTTTCTCCTTTCCCAGTCCACAGCCTGCCTAGGCCCGGGCGGAGCACCCCGCCGGCCAGACGCCCTCAGGGCCCCGACCCCGCCGGGACGGACGGCGCCCTCCGAGCCGCTGCCAGGCGTTCTCCAGGCGAAGAGAGCAAGCTTGTGCGTCCCAGGCGCGCACTGAACACCCTGCTCACATTCCTGCAACAGCCGGTATGCAGGCCCAGGACGAGCCAAAGGCCGCATTCCTCGGCCGTTCCCCGGCCTGAGAGCACCCCGTCCCCCGCCTCGCCCGGGTCCCTCCCCCGCCCAGCCCGGCTGCGGGTCCCGAGCCCCGCGGGCGCCCCCTGGCGGCAAGGGCGGCGGAGGCACCGCGCCTCTGGCCCGCAGGCCGCGCTCCGGCCTGGCCCAGCCTGCTGTTTGGATCCTAGATCCACCTCCCTCCTCCGGGGGCCTATGAAGCCTCCAACTTCCGGACACGGTTGCTCCCATCTCTTCAACTCCAGTCCTCTGTCGATTTTAGTTTTGGGGTTTTGCTTCCAATCAAATCAGGTAAAACGTTCAATGGCTCCCCAGGGTCCTGATGACAAAACCCTAACTCCGAGGTAGCTTCCTGTCCAGGCTTCCTGTCCTGTACTCTGAGCGGCCTTGCCTTTTTCTACCGCCCGAAGAGGCCTCCTCCTGGGCCAGGCCGAATCGCCCACCCCTGCGTGTCACTTCCCCGCCGGCGCCTGCAGGGCCAGAGAACCAAGTGAGTGAGCGCACGTCTCACCCTGGCCCGGTCTCCCGGTGCCCGCAGAGCCACTTTTCCCACGGCTCTACTGAGGGCCCAGGAGAGCACGGTGCAGTGCGTTCCTGACCTCTGTGGCCTGGGTTCGTGAAGTGTGCACTGGCCTCTGCCGGATAGAGCACCATTGCCCCGGAAAGACCGCTGCAAATGGATGAGAGCTGAGGCTCTAGGAAAGCCCAGAGCCACTGGGCTAGGGCTTTCCCCAGTGTCTGAAATCCATAAGCATCACACCAGCAGACACAGGTCTGTGCAACGGGGAAGCACTGCTGGAACGAGTAAGCCGAAGATCACGTTTACCTACAACCAGGACTAGGCAGTGCCTCTGATGCCACTGCCATCCTGTAGGAATCTGGGGGACTGAGGAGTGTCTGATTTACCTGCTCTGGGCTCGGGGGGGACTTGCCCACATTCCTGGTCAGCATGAATGTTGGACATTGCCAACAAAGCATAGGTTCCCACACATTTTTCCCAGCTTGTTGACATGCATCTCTCTCTGTGGGAAGGAGCTGCTGCCTAATGCAATTTGCATAGGGAAATTTGCAGGGGTATCAGCCACAGGTCTGTTGAGAACTTGCCCTGTGGATCAGTGACACCTGGAACCCAGCAATGAAGAAAGGCATGCCTGGAACTTGCATTGCTCACCATCCAGGAGGGGTGTTGACAGGAAAGGTGGGAATGCAGAAGCCAAACTCTCATTGGCCAATACCCTGGCCTCTAGAAAGGATGGGGAGTTAGGAGGGCTGGACTGGCGATCCACTTGATGGCCGGCCTACCTGGCTTGCTTGGTTTCTTGGCCTCTAGAAGCAGGAAAATAAAGTGGCCTCTTCCTAGCTGGACTAGGCGTTGCCTACACGGTCTGGAGGTAGGCCCAGAGTGACAAGTAGCCATGCGGCCCTAGTTTGAGTCCTTGCTGAGGTCTGCCTCTTCCCCATAACACAAAAACAAATATTCTAATGTTTCACAGTGCCTCAGCAGTTCACCAGTCCCATGCCAAGGTACTGTCTCCTCCGCAGGGTGTGAGGTGTCTGAGGTGATAGTGACTAAGGCAGCCAAGAGAGGCCCATGATGAGCCTATTCATTTAGAAATATTTACCAAACCCAGGCACTACCCCTCAAGAGATTCAGTGTCCCCTGCCATTATAATGCAGTGTGACACGTGACAAGATAGAGGCAGACCCAGAAATGGTAGGGGTACTCAGAGGGGTGCCAGACCAGAGCAGGACAGAGCAAGGGCAGGCAAGGTCTTCTGGAAGGGGCTGCTCTCTCTCTTGCCTCTACTCTAGAGTCCTCTCTAGTGTAAGAACCTCCGTGGACTTCCTGGTCCTTGTGTTCTGGAGTCACTTACTGAAGATGCCTGGGATAAAATAAATTCCCACTGGGTCCAGGCAGAGAGCTGCTTTCAGGTAAGAATTAGCACCAGGAATTCAGCCTGTTCCCCTTGGCGTTACATCAAGCCAAGGCCCGCCTCACTGGTGTGTGGGGTCCTCTCACTCGCCATGCCTGCGTGTGCCTGGCATGTGCAGAACAGAGCAGGCGAGGCTCATTGTCACAGGAGGACACTTGGGCGGTTGACTGCCCTCCCCCCAGCTCACTCTATCCTTCTGCTTAGAATGAACAGGAAACTACCAGGCCCCACCTACTCCATACTGAGAAAAATGTATTGAGACAGTAAGTTCTGTGAAAAACTGGAGCTTTCCAAAGTATCATCATATAATGTTTCTCAAATGTTACTGTGCTTCAGAATCACAACCTTGTGGGGGATGAGAGGAGGCTGGTCTAAAGTGCTTTTTACTGGGCCCGTCATACCTTTTGAGTCAGGAAGTCTTTAGTGGGGACCGGAACTCTGCATATTTAAAATTCATTCTAAGGAATCCTTATGCCTGGTGCTTTGTTAAGAACCGCTGCAGGTGACCTTACAGTAGGATGAACTCTGCTCTTGTCAAGACTTGGACAAACCTTATCTTCTTTTTCCCTCCAGTACTGGATATTGAACTGAGAGCCTTATACACGTAGGCAAATGCTCTACCACTGAGGTCTATCTCCAGCTTTAAAAAAAATTATTATCTTGAGACAAGACCACACTAGGTTGCCTGGGCTGGGTTTGAACTTGCATTTCTCCTGCCTCAGCCTCCCGAATAACTGGGATTGCAGGTACATGCCACCACGCCTGGCTTCCCATGAAGTCTTTTTATCCTCTGCCTGCAAGGAAGCATGCAAGGAATGAAGTCTAGAGGGAGGTCCCAACATCACACAGAATGGGGAAATGTGTAGTCCACTGAGGGTGGACCCTGGCGCTTTCTCAAAGCCCACAGTCACACTCCAGTGAGCACCATGGAGCGCCGCACAATGGAAGGCCAACACCCACCTCCTCCTGGCCTTCTTCTTCCTCCTTTTTATGTTAAAGGAATCAAATACTCATGAAAGAGACAAAAATAAACAACCACCTGGTTTTACGAGCATCAGCCAGAATCAGAACCAGTGCCTCCCAGTCATAGTTCCAGCACCTGGCACTTAAACAAAATCACCACAAAACCCACCAGCTCAGGTCCACGGCCCACACAAACTCCAAGAATTGTTAAGAACAAAGCTCTGACCCATTGGCTGTGGCACACATGAGGATCTCTGAGCTCTTTTGACCAGGCCCTCAGCCCCTAAATATGTTTCTCCTTGCACCCATGACGTGCTATGGATGTTACTTCTGTCACAACTACTTTTGATACCAAGGTACAGTGATATCAAGCCCCACCGTACATGACAGCTATCATTTCAGTTTGACAGGAGTGAATTTGGGAGACGTGCCTTATCAGGTCTGTTTAGACTGTTGCTGGTTTCATGTCATAACATAGCTAGGAGTTCAGACAGGCAGGAAGCGACAGCTCGGTGTCTTACCTGGTCCACACATGCGCGCAGCTACTGATTGCAACACCTTCAGACTTCAGACCAGGTTTCTAAAGGGCAAGATTGCTTCCCCTCATCTGTCCGGTAAGAATTACTTGGGTTCAGTCATGTAATGCACTCTATAAATGCAGTCTACCAGGAGCATGAAGCTGTTTGGGGTCCTGTTCCTGGGTGGTGGGCCTACTTTTCTCAACTCTCCACTCACACTTTGCTGACACAGGACTGCTTGTCACACAATCCTTCGAGACAGTCAGCACCAATCTGGACATTAAAGATTAATGAAGCCACATTCTTATTTAGACTAAAACCATAAATAAATAAGTATTCTAGAATCTTCTTTCTGCACCTCGAAATGATCACCTTACGTACCCCAATTTGGAGACCACTGACCTAACCAAGATCCTTCCACCCTATGCCCGCATCTCTGAAAGCCAATCTTCCTCACTCAGGAATGGGGCCCAGCAGTTCGCCTAGCCCAGAAAACCAAGTAGGCGAGCGTCTTCCACACAGAAATTCTGACGGAGCAGAAGAATCGTATGTTCCAGCTTGGACTTCTCCATCTGCTGCTACCGGCCTGTACTCCTGCAGTGGGCTGCGGAGAGGTGGGCTGAAGATTGTGCAGGGGACAGGTTGGGTGGGCACCACTAAGTCTGAGTCTGTGGGACTCCCCCGGGCTTGTGCGACCATACTCCGAACCGCGTTCCTGAGGTGGGTCTGTGTAGACAGTGAGTGGCTGGGTTGCTGGCCCGAGAATGGGGAAACAGCGGCCCCTGGTGGGGCTGACACGCGGTGCCTCGGAAGCCCAGTTCCCTCCAGCTTTGTCTGCTGAGCCCTCTCCCTGAAGCTCCAGAATGGTGATTCTTGGATAGACATGTGTCCAGGGAAGACCTGGGCCTGTATCTAAGCTCATCTGTGTGATCCAGGGAAAATTAACTTGTCTGAGTCTTTATGTCCTCAGCACTAACGTGGGATAACCAGACCTACCTGTTAGGGTAGTTGCTAGAAGTAAACGACAAAGTGAGTGAAAAGCAGTAATCAGGGCTGGCGCATAGGAAGGATACGTGCCGTGGTGCTGGCTATGACTGAGGTCGATGCCCCCAGACGTCTGAAAGGACCCGAAAGCTATCTCTGGGCACCTCCTGGAGGGAGTGCGAAGGTCGTGGGCAGGAACTCTTGGTAACTAACACACAGATGAGCAGTGACTGTCCCAGACAGGTGTGGTGAGTGTGAGCCTGTGTAGGTGTGTGTATGCAGGTGTGCATGTGTGTACAAAAGCACACATGGTAAAAATTCAGAGCATTCCAGAAGAGGCTTAGTATACCCTGAAGAGGGAGAAGTGGTGGCTACAGGAAAACCATTGCCACTTACTTCTCTGATCACATCATAAATGTTAACTCTGAGAAAGGATGACTTTGGTAATTCATACAATTACTTACTGATCACCTACTATGTGCTAGGCAAGGTTAACAAAACTTAACAAACACCTATCCAACACTTTCAGAGGGAGCTAAGTAGCAGAGCTGGTTTTGACCCAGTGGGATTGGGGTCCGGGCTAGACTGGCAGTCTGGGGACTAAAGATTGGAGTCCTATGAGCCACTAGGACAGAATACTTGAAAGTACCCCAGGCCCGGCTCAGGTGGAATAAAGATTCTGCTGCTCACATGCCCTGCCAGTGTCACCACCAGCTTCCTGGAGTATCTGTGGTGCGCACTGTGCTGACGAAGCCATGACAAGGCGTGAAGGAAGCTCTCTGTGATCAGCCCTCCTCACCCCTGAGCTTCGTGCAGCTGAAATGCAGTTCTCTAGCAAGGTACTAACCTTGGGTGTTCCCCCAGCTTTCCCCCTTGCCACCTGCAGACAGGGACAGGGGCCTTGCCTAGGCTTTGTGATGGAGAAAGAGGAGGGTCTGTGCCCCGAAGAGGCATACAGGTTCTACCAAGACCTGGTAGGACCCTTATGAAACCTGAGGTCTTTCCACCACCTGAAGGAATTTGCATATTTACCAAGATAAAATGAAAGATCTAAATGCCTGGCACATTTGTTGCTGTTCTCTCCACTGGACCCTAAATCACAAACCCGTGGCTTATGGATGTCCATCTTCACAGCCTTGAGAGGCACTAATGGACCACTTTCGGACCTGCGTCTGTCTCCACCAAGCACAAACCACCAGTACTCCCTCAGTCCCCGGCACTGCTTTTCAAGATAAATGCAAAGTTGTTGTTGCTTCAAAGCTTTTGCTTTCTTGCTAATTTGGAAAAAAAAAAAAAAATTAAGATAGCATTGCTACTTATAGTATTACTACTTTCCTGGAAAGGTCCAATGCAGATATTCAACTTAGAAGTGGGCTAGAGTGGGAGATGGATTGGAAACCACTCACCATGGAAAACATTGTTTCTGTAGAGAAACATCCTGAAGTCAAACAACTGACCCCGAAAGCTCCAGCACCCTGGATAGCTATGGATCTGTTTTCCCTTTTCCAAGCTGGAAGCCTGAAAACATTTCACCCTTTTCCTGCCTCTCTTCTCTCTCTCTGAGGCCCTGATCTCTTTCTTAGCTCTGTCCCTGTACCTCAGGAAGCAGAGAAACAAAGAGCAAATCCATGCACCAGGGCTATTCAAATTGAAAGTGTTTTCCAATTCCTTTTGGAGGTTTAGGAGGCTTTAGTTGAAGATACATAGAAAACTAAGAAAAAAAGTTAAACAACTATTAACCCCAGGAAAAATAAGAAGGAATTTTAATCATGAGTTCTTTGATTCAGCCATCAACTACATTCACATATTTATGTGAAAATAAAGTGAGTAATAATTTAACAAAAAGCTGGGACATAACTAATGCAACAGAATGAAGAAAGCAGTAGTGTGGAGATGGAGGTGGTGTTAGTGCCAACTCATCACCTTCCGGGATAAAAAGTTAAAAGACAACACCTAGGGCTGATTAATATTGAAGTAAGTATCAGAAGAAATAGTTTAAAAGTTTAGGGCAGAGAATCAGAAGTAAGAAATTGTGGTCAGTGCAGTTTTTACTATAAACCATATGAGCTACATTTTGCTTATAAGAACAACCCCCAGGTACTACTTTGATTCTCAAAAATAATAACTCAGAATTTTTAAAAACAAGCTAAATGGGAAAAATATCTCCTTTAAGGAAGAGTGAAAAGATCAACTGATAGGAAATATGGGATAAAAATAAAAGGCCTCAAGGGCAAATCCAGGTGTCTGGATTCAGAAAAAAAAAAAAAAAACGGTAGAGAGGATAAAAGGAAGGAGACAAGGAGGAGGTAACCAAAGGACATTTTCCCAAGGTTAACACAAAAATAGGGCATCAGAGAAAAAATCTGGTAAAGGCAAGAAAGTGAACAGGGAAGTCAGGAAAAAGAAACACTGATGGTCAATAAATGTAGGATACAAGATTAGGCCACACATACAGATAAAGAAATACACATTAAGATATGAAAGACACCGGGATGTGGCTGAGTAGTAGAACCCTTGTCTAGCATGTGTAAGGATCTGGGTTCAATCCCTGGCACCACAAAATAATAATAGGATCAAATAAAAACACTAAAGCTGTGGGATTAGGGGTGTAGCTCAGTGATAGAGCACATATTAGCATGCATGAGGTCCTGAGTTTAAGCCCCAATACCAAAAAACAAAACAAAACAAAAATTTTAAAAAGCGAAGTTTCACTTATCTAGATTGGCAAAAGTTTGAAAGCTTATAATATCCAGTATTAATAAATAAGTGGAAAATAAGTTACTCTGATAATCTGTTATTGAGAATGTAACAGTGCCACCTTTTTGCAGGGTAAATTGGCCAAAAATATCTAAATTTTAAATAACATTACTCTTCATTTCAGCACTGACCCTACTAGTAACTTATTCTTTGCATAAATTCATTGAAGTATGTCAAGACATCTGTAGGTCATGATAAAGATAAAGTGTGTTTCCTGCAGCACTATGTGTAGGGACATCACACTTGAAATGATCAGCTGGGCTCGCACCTGTAATCCCATCCCTTGAGAGGTTGAGGCAAGAGGATCACTGAGAGTTCCAGGACAGCTTGGGTGAGTTTAAGGCCAGTCTGAACTACATAGTGAGACCCTGTCTTAAACAAAGAAACAAACACTTGAAATGATCAAATATCCATCAAGGTACTAGGCTGCTCTATTTTTATGCATCCATAGAATGAAGGAAAGCTGACTATGTGCTGATCTCTGGTGTTCTGTAAGAGATGGTAAGTGTATGGGATGTGTATTTTTAAAAAGTGAATATTATATGCCAGTATGAAAATTTTTTCCTGCCTGGATGCCTAACAAACCAGTGAATTTGGTGCTCTTTTTGGGGGGAGTGGTGCTGTGGATAAGGACTGAGGAGAATTGGACTTTCCATTTTATACTGTACAGAATTATTTCACTCTTTGCCTAATATTTTGTAGTACTTTGTGCTTTATAAAATGTTCACTGGGGTAAGCTGGGTGGTGATCTTATGAATCATCTTTGTTTTCTTCTGAATATTTTTGGCATTAACTCAAATAAATGTTTTGTTTAGGTTTTGTCCAATGAAGATGAGTAAAGAAATATAATGTTTAAATACACTTAGGTAAAATTTCAGAACTTAAAAGATAAAAGAGAGAACCATACAGACTTCCAGGGGGGTAAACGGGTTAATATAAAGAAATGAGATTCAAAATGACCCCAGATTTTATTACACCAGCTTGACACTACAAGACAACAATATTTTCCAAATTTTGGAGGAAACTTGTATTTGGAATTCTAAAGTTAACCAAATCGCTATCCAAAGTGAAGACCAAAAAGAGACATTTTTGAAATTACATGAATCAGAAAATCTACTGCTCAGCCCTCTATTTAAGGATATATCCCTAAAATAGAGTAATTTTTAAAAGAACAAATGAGTTTTGCTTTGTTTGGTGTGTGTGCGTGTTTGTGTGTGTGTGTGTGTGCGCATGTGTGTGTGTGTTACTAGGGATTGAACCTGGGGTCTTTGCACTGAGTTACATCCCCAGTCCTTTTAATGACAAGGTCTTGCGAAGTTGTTCAGGGGGATTCAAAGGTGCGACTTTCTTGCCTCAGCACCCCAGAGTGCTGGGATTACAGGTGTGTGCCACTGAATCTGGGGAGATTTTACTAGAGAATGGAAGCTGAGTGTGAGTGGAAATAGACACATGGGAAAAGAAATGAGCCAATACTAGTTTAGACTGTGATGCTTGGGACCTTCTGCTTTGATCTCCAGATACTTAATAAAATCTAAGATCACTTTTTAAAAAAAAGTTTCAGTTATACTACTTGATTTTGCAGCCAACAATATTTATTCAATATAATATCATACTTGAAGGTGATATTGGGGTTAATATCTTTGAATTAATCTGTAGACAAAACATGTAACAAAATGAACAGAACAGAATGGAGACATTATAAACCTTGACAAGTAAAGTGGGAAATAGTGCTGACAGCCAGGCAGCTAAATTTTCTAAATTATTTTAGCTGCAATTACTATAGTATATCAGAAGTCAGGCCAGTTGATTAGCTTTTAGGGTTCTGTTAGATGCAATACTGGGGAAGTGTCCAGGCCAGGATGTAAGGGAAGGGACTCGCTGGATGCACTGGAGCTGTCTCTAATGCCTCCTTAGAGCCAATTGTCTTCAATTGGCTCTTCCCTGTTAGCTTGAAATTAACACTGTAGAAATTAACCGTAGTACAAATAACTCAGAAATGAGCACATGCCATGCACCAGGGCTCTTCTTCCTCCCAGAGAGACAGCTATTAAAGATTCACCAACCTAACCCTGGGAAAGTTTGACCGTTTTGGACTGAAAAATTATAAGATGATGAAGGTGGTAAAAATGGTAAAACCCACAGGGGTACACAGGATTACAGGAAACTCAAGGCATTCTTGGAGGATTGAAGTTCTCCAAGAACTAAAACTTTTATCTCCAAGAGATAAAAGTCAAGAAATTTTTAATTAAAGGGCCAAATAGTAACCATCTGTCAACCATTCTACTGTGTTTCATGGCTCAAAAGCAGCCACAAGCAATAAATGAATGAGTGTGACTGTGTTCCAGTACAAAGACACGTACTAAGCCCAGATCACAGTTTGCAAACCCCTGACTAAGAAAAATTCCACAGAAGCTGTGCCAGAAGTGGCAAGGACATCACTGAGCAGCCACAGTTGGAGGCAGCTGGATAGCTAGGTACTCAAGCCAGAGATCTGCCTGACTCCCCTGGGCCTCCAAGCGGCTTGTAGGGAGATCTAGAAATTCCTGTGTCCCAGGTGAGATGACACAAAGGTACTAGGTCGTCTACAATTAAGTTTGGCTTTACAGTTGTCTAAAAGCACACAATTTAATCATGGTTTAGGATACACATACAGATTTATTCTCTCACATAAAGACTGGGAAAAAGAGACACCCATGTCTTCAGTCATCACCAACTGCATATATGCATATAGTGTTTGCAATACCCCAGAGGCACAGAATTCCAGTGGACTCACAATGTATAGGATTCCAGCAAGGCCTTGTAGTTGCTTTGAGTTTTACAAAAGTCTATGGAAAGCAGTCTATGGAAAGGGAGTTCAACTCTAATCCAACTGAATATTCAGACCCAAGGAGTTTGTTCAAGGGAAGAGAGGTGCCTATTGTTACAAGGCAAGTCCAGGCTTCCTCTTGCACAGTAGGGTGGGGCTGCTTAGGGAGCTCCTAATCTTTTTTGGAGATCTGAATAGTGTGTGCACTTTTATGAGCCTGCTGCCCTTAAATACACAGCATTTCCTGCTTCCGCTACCCTCCATCCATCCCCTAGTTCTGTAACCCTTGGTTACCTGGCTAGCTGACTTCTCACCTTTCTACAATAAGTTCAGGCATCTTCTCCACTAGGAAGCCTTCCCAACCCCCTTCCTTACTGTCCCTACTCTGGGTGCTCACTGAAACCTGCACACTCAGTTTCAGAGAGAAGTTTAAGTGACGACAACATTCATCACACTGACTGAGGGGGCCACAGGACTGTTGTGGAGGCCTTTCTGCTACTACTTATTCCTTGGGCCTTTGCCACCTATGGAAAATATGGGCAATAATACCAGACCCACCTCCCTTATAGGATTTCTTTAAATTTCATTTTTGAATAGGCACTATATACCCATAGTTCACAATTCTACAGGTATATAAGCGGAACGTGTGGTGCATGCCTATAGTCCCAGCACTCGGGAGGCTGAGGCAGGAGGATCACCGAGAGTTCGAGGCCAGCCCGGGCTACATAGTGAGTTCAAGGCCAGCCTGAACTGCATAGTGAGACCTTTCTCAAAAAACCAAAAAAACCCAACAAACAAACAAACAAACAAAAAAGTAAATAAGAGTACATAATGAAAAGAAACGACACCCCACTGTGCCCACCTCTAGACTCCCCAGTTGTCTTTCCCAAAGATAATCTTTGAAACCAGCCTTTTTTTTTTTTTTTTTTTTTTTGGTATTGGGAATCGAACCCAAGGCTTTTGCTCTGAGCTACACCCCCAACCCTGTTTTTATTTTATTTTGTATATATATTTTTGAGACAGGATTTTGCTAAGTCACTAAGTTGCTCAGGCTGGGCTCAGACGTATGATTCTTCTGCTGTAGCATCCAGAGTTCTGGGATTCCAGGCATGCATGACCACGCCTGGCTTGTAACCAGCTTCTTTAGCTCCTTTCATAAATGCTCCCTATGCTTTAAAGCAAATAAATTTTATATCATCACCCATTTGATATTACAGGGGAAAATGCATAACCTGAGTCTAACCATAAGGAACCATCAGAAAAATGAAAAATGAAGAATGCTCTATATTATGGTTTATATCTAGGTGTCCCTCCAGAACCCCATGCATTCATAGGTAGGGATTTGGGGAGTGACTAGATTATGGGTGTGCAATACTGGATTAGTCCATTGATTGGTTTAGCATAGTTCTGGATGTGTATGATGGGTGTACTAAAGAGGGAAGACCCACCCCAGCTATGGCTGACAACCACCATAGTCTGGTAGCCTGGATAGAATAAAAGGGTAAAGAAGGAGAAGGCTCACTGCCTCTTGCTTGCCATACCATGAACGGTTTCTTTTCTGCCTCTGCCATGCCACCCTCCCTTGGAACCACCAGACTATGGACTGAAACCTCTACAAATTGTGAGCTAAAATAAACTTTTCCTCTGTTAACATGGTGTCAGGTATTTTGTCCCAGCAATGAGAAAGTAACTAAGACATTCTATTTCTGACATGTGTATAGAGGGGATAACTGTAGTAATGCCTTGGTTCATGAATGCTTCTGATCATGAACAATTCTGTTTGTGAATGAAGCATTCAACAAAATTTTGCTTCCGTTTGTGAGCTCCACATCCGGTCACACTGAATCTTATGGGGAAATTTGATTTGGTTCATGACCAATTTGATTCATTACCAAAATCATGGAATGAATAAAGTTCATGAACCAAGGTACCACTGTATTTCAAAGTACCAATATCACCAAGAACAAAGAAAGGCTGTGGATGTGTTCTAGAATTAACAAGAATGGCAGATTAATGCACTGCATGCATGTTAGTTTTACCAAAATTGAGAAGTATACTACGGTTATATGAGGAATGTCCCTTTTTTACGAAATACATATTGATATGGATGGGGTAAAGGGCCATGATATATATAATTTAACCCGCTTGTGGTATAGGAAAACAAAAGAGTGTATGCATATGGACATTGGAAGGAAAATAAGGGCACGAATGATGAAATAAGTTAATCAAAATGTTAATGATAGGTGAATGTGGATAAAAGATTCATGAATATTGTTGTACTGTATTTTTGCAATTTATGTCTAAATTTGAGATTATTTCCAGAAAAAGTTGATCTTCATTATTCATGGATTTTGTATTTGCAAATTTGCCTGATCACTAGACTTTATTTGTAATCCCCAAATCAATACTCAAAGCACCTTCACAGTCATTCACAGACATGTGCCGAGTGGAGAAAAATTCGTCGCCTAGTGTACGTGTTCCCAGCTGAGCGATGCTCTGCCTTCTTATTTCAGTTTTCACAATATAAACAACTATTATTTTGTGGTCTGTTTAGCTCCATGTGTTTCATATTTTTGTGCTTTTTGTTGGTACTTCTGCTGTTTTAAATGGCCAGTAGGTGTAGTGCTGGGGTGCTGTCTAGTGTCTTGGGGTTTTTTTTGTTTTTTGTTTTTTTGGGGTTTTTTTGGGACAGGGTCTTGCTACGTAGTTCAAGCTGGCCTCGAACTTGCTATGTAGCCCAGGCTGGCCTTGAAATCATGACAATCTTGCCTCAGCCTCCTGAGTACTGGGATTACAAGCATGTGCCACCACACCTGGCTATCTGATGTTTCTACGAAGTTTGTGGTATACCTTACAGAGAAAATGCTGTCAGATGAAATTCATGAGTTATAGTACTCTTGCCCATGAGTACAATGTTAATGAATGAATATTATATATATATATATATATATATATATATATGCGCATGGTGGTGCACACCTGTAATCCCAGCCCTCTGGGAGGTTAAGGTAGGAAGATTATAGGTTAGAGCCCAGCCTGGATAATTTAACAAGACCCTGTCTCAAAATAGAATATAAAAATGGGCTGGGGATGTAGCTCAGTGGGAAGGTCCTGGGCTCAATCCCCAGTACCAACAAATATACATATATTTACAAAATAAGGTTAGGTATTGGTGAGTTGACAAAAATGTAGTAACTAGAGGGCCATAGGAATTTAACTATATACATCCCATAAGAGCAAATAGTTCAGTATTTGTGGGAGACCGAATAGGAAGATTGAGACCTAGTTGCCCTCCTCTGTGAGCACTAGGGAGAAAGGTGGCATGAGTGTGTGCTGACACACTGCAGGGAAACTTAATACAGCAGATATCCTATTATTTACCAAATATGTACCATGGATGGTGGGAGGAAGATGAATCATGTTTTACTCCAATTGTTCGTACCTGTTTCTGAGTGAATAAATGATGAGTGTGCCAGTCACTTGGAGCTCTTTGTTGAAGGGAGACAAGAGCTCTCTGGCCCCCACATTTTAACCTAATTCTGTATCTGTTTTTCATGTTCGTCATCTTTTGGTCAGGTACAAAGCTCACAGGCTGGCTCCTACAGGTGGCACCGAACAAGGGACACTGACCGAGGAAGTCTTTGGGGAAAAGTGTTGTAAGTCAGCAATCGGGACTCCGTAGCAGAGAAGCACTGGCCAGCAAAAAGAAAACAGTAAAAGGAAAAATGAAACACAAGTGTGTGCAGAGGATTTCAGGCAGGTTAATGAGGCAAAGTTCACTGACTGAAGTATAGCATTATATCCCTTTATTGGAAATTCTGTTGCGCCAGTCTGGTGCTCAAGTTAGTACCCAATTGATTTCTCATATGTTGCAAGATGTTATCAAACATCATCATTGGTTTCCTCAAGCAGGCACATTTGATATAGAGTTGGGATCAAGTGAGAGAGGGTTTGGTGCATGCTATCCCCAGGGCTCTGTTATAGCCCCTGAAACTTTCTCCACATGGAGCTTGGTCCATGCAGTTCTTTGTCCTTTGACTGCAGGACATCCCACACCTAGTGCCCCCTTGAGACAGGATGGGGATGAGGGTGAGGAGCCCTGGTCCCCTTCCCTCCCATCTGTGGTTGAGACAGAAGTAGCATCTCCTTATCAAAACTTGGTTAGACAAGCTGCACTTAACAGAGAGCCCTTCAGAATGTTTGCGTTTCCAATTAATATTCATCCTGACCCTACTAATCCACAGCAAAACTTATCCTCCTTTGGAGTATAAATTGCTCAAAGAATTAAAATCCAGTGTCATGAATAATGGGGTTCAGGGCCCTTTCATGTTGGGTTTGTTGAAATCAGTCCTAGGAACTTTGTGCTTACCTCCTTTAGACAGTAAGCATTTAGCTAAGTTCTGCCTTTCTGCAGAACAATACTTAACTTTCTGTATTAATTTTCAAGAGCTAGCAGCAAAGCAAGCTCGACAGAATCAGGTGGCAGGACACCTGGAGATTATGGAAGAAATGCTGTTGGGAACAGGTCTATACTCAGATCTGCTCTCACAGTTAACCTTTCCAGACCAGGCTTATCAGCAAATGGCTCTCATAATGGAACAAGCCTGAGTAATTATTCCTGAAGGTGATGTACCCACTCAGCCCTTTTTGCACATTCTTCAAGGCCCCCCTGAACCTTATGCCCAGTTCTTAGCCAGGTTGCAGGAAGCTGTCCAACCACAGATACTACATGTCTAAGCAGCAGAGATTACTGTGTTGCAGCTGGCTTTTGGGAATACTAAAAGTACTGTAAACAAGAGCTAGGGGCCATCCAAGTGACTAAAAGTCTTGGAAACTATTTGAAAGTATGCCAAGATGTGGGTATTGAAGGTCATGAGTCCTCCATGTTTGCCCAAGTTATGTTTTGGTTAATTAAACAAAATCAGGCTTCTTCAAAAATACACCCTTAGGGCCGGGGACATAGCTCAGTGGCACAGCACCTGCCTGGCAAATGCGAGGTCCTGAGTTCGATTCCCGGTACCAAAAAAAAAAAAATACACCCTTAAAAACTCCAAATAATAGAAACTGCTTTTGCAAATAGGCAGGTGTTTCAAATTAGCCTGACTGTGCATTTTATGCTAATCATATTCCTTACTCCTCACTCTCCCACTGGACTTTTTGGTCAAATAGTGAATAATAAATGTCAACCTATTGAATGTCATTATCTTCCTAACCAGCTTACAAAAACCCTTCAGATGTATACAAATCAAATGGCTAAGCTAATTCAGCAAGCCCGCCACCACAGCATATAGCTTTTAGAATTTGATCCTGATTGTACTGTGCTTCCTATTTGCACCACAGGTGTTGTGGCAGTCCCTGGAGAAGGGAAAATAGGAGGAGGGAACAGTTACCCTGTTGGCATGGGGGTGGGGATTCAATCGTGTGGTTGCAGGAAATGGACAGAAGGTGTGAGTACCCTCTAGGAGCCTGTGACCATGGAGAAGTCCTCCCCATGACGTGGAGGAACTCAACTCTGCTCTCCTCACCAGTGAAAGCCTTCCCTCAGACAACAATTGAAGAAAACTACTCAAAAGGCAGAAAGACTTGTTCATCACCAGCACCTACCCAAGACAAGAATGCCTGGCGTCTATGGAGAGCCCTTTGAATAGACCCTCTGGAGGGTATCTCTGACTATCAGTCACAACTATACCCTTTTTCAGCCGGAAGAAGTTAAAGCAATTGTTGCCTGTTACTCCCTCACGGCAGCTAGGGGTACTTCTCCAGAGATGGGGGACAGTTAAATTAGTTATAATATAGGCAGTCAGATAGGGCTAGGTCCTTGAAAAGAGCCAGTACAGATACATTACAACTGTGGGTGGAGGTATAGTCATTAAAGTCTAGACCTCAAGACAAAAGATAGAATAATCACAACTACATACTTCCCCTAGGAACAAACAGCAGTGACTGATATTCAACTGCTGTTATTGTAAAACAAAAAGGGGGAGATGCAGGAGACCAGATAAGAAGATTAAGACCTAACTGGCCTCCTCTGTGACTACTAGGGAGAAAGGTGGCATAAGTGCATGGTGACATGCTGCAGGGAAAGTTAATACAGTTGAGATCCTGTTGTTTACTCAAATATGTACCATGGATGGTGGGAGGTGGATGAATTCTGTTTTACTCTAATTTCTTGTACTGGTGACTGAGTGAATAAAGGTAGAGCATGTCAGTCACTCAGGGCTCTTTGTTGAAGAGAGACAAGAGCCTTCTGGCCCCCATGTTTTAACCTAATTCTGTGTCTCTGTTTTTCATCCTCATCATCTTTTGGCCAGGTACAAAGCTCATAGGCTGATTACTGCAAGTATTCATAATTTAGTGTTCTCAGCAACTGTATAGAATAGGACTCTTACAAATAATGAGAACTGACTGCTTATATTATGAATCTCCTGCACAAATGATAACATGTAGTACACACTATATCTTATACATTTTTAACAATTTGTCTTAGAGATCATTTTACTAGTTTATATTCATTCCTTTGAATTGATTTCTGGTATTTCCTATATGGACGTAGCCTAACTGATCTAACTAGTCAATTAAGTATACCCATAGGAGAGGCCTTACGACTATTAATCTTGTTATATCAACATGATTGGACTAAGAAATGCCTAGCAGATTAATAAAGCATGCTTCTGGGTTGTCTGGGTGGGTCTTGAAGACATGACCTTGGATACTTTGTAAGGTAACTGGCCTCTTTCCTCTCTGGTGCCATTCTCTTGCTCTGCTTCCTGGTCACCATGAACTAAGCATCTTTCTTTCACCATGCCCTTCTGTTATGGTGTTCCCCCACTGCAGCCAACTGACTATTGACTGAATCCCCTGAAACTGTTAGCCAAATTAAATCTCTCCTCCTTTAAGTTATGCGTGTCAGGTATTGTATCTCAGCAATGGGAAAGCTAACTAATGCAGGCCTAAAATTTAGTGACAGATATTTTGGCATTTACTTTATTTTATTTTTATTGGGTATAAGAAAGTTCATTTTCTTTCCATTTTCATTTGGTTGTGACTTTTTATTTAATAAAGCAATTCACCATTATAACAATTTAAAATAAACGATCACATTGTTCTGGGCACTACCACTATTGGAATTTTTTTAAACTAAATGCATTTATTCCTATTTATTTATTTATTTTTCAAGTGCTGGAAATTGAAGCTAGAACCTTGCACATGCTAGGCAAGTGCTCTACCACTGAGCCACAGTCCAGCCTATTTTTACGTTTTAATTAACAAAAATTTATATTTATCGTGTACAAGTTTTTAAATGTATACAATACAGAATTGCTAAATCAGCATGAACATCACATACATTACCTCACATATTTATCATTTTTGGTGGCATGAACACCTAAAATCTATTCTTTCAGCGATTTTCAGAAGTACAATACATGCTGAGTGTGGTGGTGCATACCTGTAATCCCAGCACTTGGGAGGCTGAAGCAGGAGGATGGATCACTGTGAGTATGAGACCAGCCTGGACTACATAGTGAGACCCTGTCTCAAAAAAATACATTATTGTTAACCATAGTCAGCATGTTACACAAAAGATCTCTTGAAGTTATTTCTCCTGTTTAACTGAAAATTTGTATCCTTTGACCAACATCTTCCAAACCCTCTTTCCCCAACCCCTGATAACTGCCATTCTATTCTGCTTCTAGGAGTTCAACTTTTCTAGGTTCCATATATAAGTGAAGTCATATTTGTCTTTTTGTGCCTTAATATTTTTCCAGGTTCATCCATGTTATTGCAAATGGCAGAATTTTCATTTTATTTTTTAAATTAATTTTATTGGTATATTTTAGATATACATAATGATCACATTCATCATAGGGAATTTGTACCTGTACATAATATATCTTGATTCTTCTTTTTTCCCCAATCTCCTCCCCTCCCTTCAACCCCTCTTCCCCTCCTTATTTACAAAACCTTTGTTTCTATTTTTTCCTTCTATTCTCTTTTTTCTTTTCTTTTCCTGCCTCCCCCCCCAATTCCCCTTCCCATTTGAACATTTTCTATGCATTTCCCAATATCTATTATACATTTTGGTCCTTATTTACCCTTCCAGGTTTCTCATACCAGAGAAACAATGCAATATTTTTTTTTTTTTGTGGGTACCGGGGGGTCGACCTCAGGACCTCGTGCGCCAACAGGAACCCTTGCCACTGAGCGATATCACCGGCCCCTTTTTCGTATATGGGTTCCGGGAGTTGAACTCGGGCCCTCGCGCTTGCAAGGCAGGCGCTTACACCGCTGAGCCATCTCACCGGCCCACAATGCAATATTTAAACATGTGTGTCTGATTTATTTCACTTAAGAGTATGGTGTCAAGGTGCATCCATTTACCTAGAAATGTCTCAAGTTTGTCCTTTTTTATGGCAGAGTAGTACTCCATCTTCTTTATCTATTCATCAGTTGATTCATCAGTTGATGGGCATTTGGGCTGTTCCCAAGATTTAACTATTACAAACTGTGCTGCTATAAACATGAGTGTGCATATATCGCTGTGGTATGATGCTTTTAATTCTTTCAGGAAGATACTAAAAAGGGGAAGAGTTGGGTCAAATGGAACCTCTAGTTTTCATTTTTTGAGGAATCTCTACATGGATTTCCACAGTGGTTGCACCAGTCTACACTCCCACCAACAGTGGTACTCATGTGTGTGTGTGTGTGTGTGTTTGTGTATCTTATATTTTACCCATTCATCCACTGATGGACACTTAGGCGGATTCCATATCCTGGCTATTGTGAATAAAGCTGCAATAAATACAATAGGGTTGGGGCAAAGCTGTCTGTACCTTGGCTATCTAGGACAAGGCCACTGCTTCTCATGAGTGTGGCAGGCCCCATCAGAAGTGTGCACAGCTCAGGGAGCTTATGCACATAGTGACTTGATCTTCGCCTGATAATATAGACAATTTCCTCTTGTTCCCCGTGAAAGCCACCAAGGCATGCTGTTTTGCTGAAGATTAGATATTGTTCCTGTCCCAGATTCTACCCTCCCCTTAAACTCTCCATGAACTTATTCATATGCTGATTGTATGAGCTAATGCACTGCAGATGCTGGGCAGTTCCTTTCTCCCATCAGGAGAGCGGGCTCCACCTGAACTCAGCTTTTGTATATGGATTCCTGTCTTCTTCATCCCCCACACTCCTCCCTCCGGAGCTTCAAGAGCTGCACTGGACGTGGCATGAGAGTGCAACCTTCTCTTCTTTTATTTCTTTTGAATATATGTACCCAATAGTGCGATTGCTGGATCATATCACAGTGTACAAGGGTTGCCTTTCTCCACATCCTCTCTTACACTTGTTGTCTTTTATCCTTTTGATAATTCCCATTCTAATAGGTATGAAATGATATCTCATTGTGATATTAATTTTTATTCATCTGATTAGTAATATTGAGCATTTTTCATACACTTGTTGCCATTTTAATGTCTCCTTTTGAAAAACGTCTGTTCAGATCTTTTACCCATATTTTTCACTATTGAGTTCTTGATATATTTTATATATGTCTTCTCAGAAATATGGTTTGCAAATATTTTCTCCTATTCTGTTGTTTGTCTCTTCACTCTGTTGACTGTTTGGTCAGCTATGTATGTAATGGATACTCTTTTTCCCATTGTGTGTTTTTCATATCTCTGTCAAAAATCAATTGACCATAAATGTGTGGATTTATTTCTGAGTTCTCTACTCTGTTCATTAGGTTTTCTAGTGTCTGTTTTTTGTTTTTGTTTTTGTTTTTTTTAATGTGGGTAGTCAAACTCAGGACCTCACACTTGCCAGGCAGGTGCTTATGCCACTGAGCTATCTCACTGGCCCTAGTGTCTGTCTTTATACTAATACCATACTGTATTGATTACTATGGCTTTGTAATATATTTTGAAGTCAGGTAATGTGACACCTTCACCTTTTTTCTTTTCTGTTCAAGATTTCTTTGTCTCTTCAGAGCCTGTTGTGGCTTTATATAAATTTTTTTTTTTGTGGGTACCGGGGGGTCGACCTCAGGACCTCGTGCGCCAGCAGGTATCTGTGCCGCTGAGTGATATCACTGGCCCCTTTTTCATACATGGGTTCCGGGAGTCGAACTCGGGCCCTCGCGCTTGCCGGGCAGGCGCTTAAGCCGCTGAGCCATCTCACCGGCCCTTATATAAATTTTAGGATGGTTCTTTCTGTAAATATGAAAAATTTTATTGAAACTTTTATAAGGATTACACTGAGTCCATAAACTGTTTTGAGTAGTAGGACATTTTAACAATATTAATTCTTCCAGGCTATGAACATGGGATATCTTTCCATTTACTTGTGTCTTCTTCAATTTTTTTCATCAATATTTTACAGTTTTCAATGCATAGGACTTTCACTTCCTTAAATTCATTTTTAGCTATTTTTGTTTTTATAAATTGTAAATATGCCATCTTCTTGATTTCTTCTCTTGGGTAGTTCATTGTTAATGTATAGAAACCCTACTGATTTTATATGCTAATTTTATATTTTGCAACTTAACTGAATTTATTAGTTCTAACAGGATATTTTTAGGGCTTTTTTTTTTAACCTATGTAAGACATTTGACTTTTATATTTTCAAAATGCAAATCTAATCATATCTCAGTCCTCCTTAAAATACTTACATGGCATTTCCTTGCTCTTAGGATAAAAATGGAAGTCCTTACCATGACCTGCCAGATGCTGTCCTGTAGTTTCCTTGCATCTGCATGTCTCCTCTCTAGTCCTCTCTCATCTCCTGGAATTACCCACATTCCTTGCTGTAACAGGGCATTTATACAAGCTTTCCTCCCAGAATATCTTCTCTATCTCTCACTCTTAACCTGACTAAGTCTCTTCTGATTTCAAACCTCAATGTCACAGCTCAGGTTTCGCTCACCAATGTATTCTTGGGCTTAGCACAAAGCCTGATATAGGAAGTGCTCAATACATTTTAGGGGAACAATTGAATGGATGAGGTAGGAGGCAGGCAGGGAGAGAAGCCAGATGGTGAGGATTGTTTACATAGGTCACTTTTGACCAAACACTTGCTCTTAAACCCTCAGTGGAATAAAAACTGTACAGCTATCTTATTTTCTCTTTCCAGGTTCTCAGTTCATTAGCACTAAAATGAATTTTTGTTCAACTAGATATGTGATGATGATGGGAAAACAGATAAATCCTGCAAAGTGACCCTGAGGAGGTTGCTATATTTGCCTTTGCTGGTTCCCCAACCTTGGAAAGGGGCTGATAATGTCAAGATATGGCTTGGAAGCAACCCGCCCGCTGGCACTTAGCATGCTGTTACAAGAGCTCACGTATCCCTTCATTTCTGACAGTCTGTAAGATGTTGACCCTGTCTTCTAAGAATTTTCAGCAAATTGGCCCAGAAAGAAAGATCTGAACACTAAGATACAGTTACAAGTTACCATTCCCCCAATGACCCCCTACTCTTCCTCCAGCCAAAAGATCTCTGCCGGCACCAACTTAAGTTAAAGCTGCCAAAAAGGGAAGTGTCACAGCCTGTTTCTCCTGTCCCTCCCCAAGGGCTGATCACCGTGTCCCTGAGCATGTAGAAATGCTTTCTTTGGGTTTTCCCTTGACTTTCTATCTTTGGGTGATTGATTCTATTCTCATGGTTTCTCTAAAACAATACAAAACTTGTGGTGAAACCCACAACCCACATCCTTCCTCTTATGCCAAAAGGTTGCCACCCACGTCTTCCTCATTGACATGCCCTTTCTTTTCTCTACTGTTGATGGCAAAATGAATCAAGTTAGCTCACATAAAGGATGAGAGCAAAGGGAGAGAGAGAGAGACAGAGACAGAGACAGAAAGAGAGAGAGAGAACACACTTGCATCACTTTATACAAGAATATGCAGTCATCAACATTTCACCACCTACCATCTACCTCGTGGCTCTGATCCATCTTCATCTCTCACCAGGCTTATTGCAACCCCCTTGCTAATTTTCCTGCTTTCATTTTTGTGTCTTAAGTTTTTCTCCATGTTCAATTTGCCAGATAAAATGCAGGACATTTGATTAAATTTGCATTTTAGACAAATATTATTTTTTAGTATAAATATATCACAAATATCTCAAGGGATATACTTATTTTACAATTTTTTGTTTGAAATTCATATTTAACTTTATTTGTTAATCCTGACAACTCTCTCCTGTAGCAACCAGAGTCATCCTTTAAAAATGTAAATTAGCTCATGTCACCCCTCTGCTCAAAACCACCAATAGCTTCCCATCTCTGACTACAGCCCTAAAAGGGCTGTGCTGAGGATGATCTCCTTCCTCAGTACTTCCTGCATCTCACCTCCTGCCACCCTTCCCTCATCCACTGCAACGGCCATACTGGATTTCTTCTTTGCTTCTCCCAGAAAGGTGATTACTAGCTCCTTCTCCTTCCAGTTTTTGTTCAGATGATATTCCTGTCTCAGGAAGGCCTTCTCTGACACCCCTGTAAGAACTGCAGCCACCCTACTTTCCACCTCTTTCCCAGTTTTTCTCTACAGCATGTGTCACCTTTAACAGATCACAATGTGCATATTGATAGGTTTGCTGTCTTCCCACTAAAGTATGTGGTCCAGGAGGACAGGTATTGTGTTTTGTTCAAGCTGAATCTCCAGACCAGACCCTGCTCAGCACACAGCAGGCATTCAATAAACATTCCTTGGACAAGTGGTGAAACTCAAGGGCAGGAAGTGCAGCCGAGAAAGTCCAGGAAGTAGGGGGTTTTGTTTCGTCCTCCTCGGCAAGTTTATCAAAGCTTTCTCCCCTTACACATCTTGTCCAAGGCTCCCTCCACCACTGTCTCAGTTCTCACTAGGATTTTTAGGGGTGCTGTCAAGACAGGGATGGTATTATTGGCTAAGCTCCTCCTTTCTTCCACTCCTGCTATCTCTTCTCCCTCTGTCCCTATCTTCTTTTCCATTGGTATTTTAAATTTCATAAATAACTGAATACTATTTCTAGAAATATTTGCTTATGCTGAGACTAGAAAGGAGTGATTTAGGGGTTCTGACAGCCAAGAACACATGCCACTAACCATCTCCCTTACTGGGCTTAGGTTCTGTGAAGAGAATTGCGAGTTTTCTTGTTTGTATTAACCAAGAGTGAACTAGGCTTTGCTTTCGAAGCAACAGTCATCACATCTCTTGTCAGTTAAAACAGGACTTCATCTCCTGCTCATGCTGCATCTCCAGAATGAAGGGGGGTGCTGGGCAGTTCAAAGTCTCAGACACCCAGACTGACGGAGACTCTTCTGACGTGTGGCTGGTCTTCTGGTTGCCCCCTTCTGAGAAGGGAGAGAGACATGGATGGATGCGTGCTGGTTCTTAAATGCTTCAGCCAGAAGTGAAGCCCATCCTGTTGTCCACAGGCACTAGCACAGCTCCGCATAACGGCAGAAGCGAATGCCTCTTCCCAGCACAATCTCGGGTAGGGGGCAGAGAGGCACAAGCACGTGAGGGGTCTGTTCAGACACAGATGTTCATCCACATGTCCATCTCACCTCCTGGGTAGCAGCAGGGAGTCAGGATGATTCATTTTGCCTGCCTCTTCATTCCTAATCTTATACTTATTATAGAAAATAGCACTACCTTTCTTATGTCTAGGGCTGACACTTTTCAAATAGCTTTTCCTTCTATTTGAACTTCGCAAAAAGTAGGCAGTTTATTCCCTTTTTACAGAGGGGAAACTTGTGGCTCAGAAAAGTTAAGAGAATTGCTTGAGGTCACAGAGATTGGGAGACGCATTGCAGCATTGCCTGCCTCTGGTGCATCCTCGCACTGGGCTTCCTCTAGGGACTGGACGGCAGGGGGAAGAACACAGCCGATCGCACGCATCTCTTCAGCTATACCCCACACTTTTGCCTCCTGTAGTTAGCTCTGCTCGGGAAACAAAGCTCATGTTATCATGTGTGTGTGGCCACGGGGAGTGTAGGATGTTCCAAGCAGAAAGATTAGGACATTTTTTAAAAACTGCATTTCTGGGCCGGTGAGATGGCTCAGCGGCATAAGCGCCTGCCTGGCAAGCGCTAGGGTCCGAGTTCGACTCCCGGAACCCACATACGAAAAAAGGGCCAGTGATATTGCTCAGCCACAGGGGCGCCTGCTGGCGTGCGAGGTCCTGAGGTCGACTCCTGGTACCCACTAAAAACAAACAAACAAACAAAACTGCATTTCTTCCAGCTCTCGCAGTGAGCTGAGTTGTAGAGCTGACCAGGCTGGTTCCAAGGAAGGACTTCCTGGGTTTGAATCCTGGCTCTGCCACTGTCACAAAACCTTGTACTATTGTCACCCTCACTGAATCACAATCCCCACCACCCTGTAGAGTGGTTACAGTAGCATCTACTCGGTGGAATGTTTGCATGCATGCAGTGCGCAGCGAAGTTCTATGGAGCCCAGCACACAACAGACCTTCAAATAAAAGGTGCTGTTAAGAGGTGTTGAGTGGATAGAGAAGAAGCTAGGAGGACCACAAGGCTCAGAGGAAGTGCAAAGAAGTTGGAGGGCACAGGCTTCCCAAAACTTCTTCCTCTTCCTCCTTCTCGTCCTCCTTCCTTCACATTATTTTTCAAAACTTTTGTTGCACTGAAAAAAAAAAAAAAAGTTTAGGAGGAAAAAAACCAAGAGAAGAAATACCCACAATCTCACTACATCTCTCTCAAACATCTTGCTTTGTCCATACCTATCAGCAAGTTTGCTTTCTCTAAATATTTTGTTTTAAGACTTCTATATTGCTCTTTACGTAGTAGATAGGTTATGCTTCAGTACCAAACAACCTCTAAATCTCAGGGGCTTGATATCATAAGGCTCACTTCTTATTTACCCAGTAACTGCTGTGGATCAGAGTCACTGTTATCCAGCTCGTGACTTAAGGATGGAGTCTACCGTATGACATGTCCACCTGAATATGGTTGATGTTGAATTATGCCTGGGCTCTTAAATGCTTGAGTCCAGAATAAGCATTTGTCACCTCCAAGTAATTGACAAGAATTAGTCATGAGGCTGTGATGTCTTATGGCAAGGCAGGATGAGGGGAGGGCCGGGGAATGTATGCATCCAAGCATCCCAGAAAAAAAAACAAAAAACAAAACAAAACAAAAAACCTGAGAGTTACAGTGAGCAATATTTTCAACTCTAACTTTGCATAACTTTTCACTAGATGTTTAATGTTTCTAATTTTTCAATATCATAGTTTGAACTTGCCAGTTTTGCTGTGGTTACTGTTGGGTCACACTGGCTTTGATGGAGCCATATTATCAGTTCAGGGCTGCTTCGCCTTTGTGCAGTGCCTCATCTCTCCACACTGTCTCCCAAGTCAGTCCCCACTATTTCCTCAGGCTGCTGGGGACACCCCTGTCCAACTTCTACGGATTTAGAAATTTGCATCAAGGGCTTGCTGTCTGAGAGGCACTGTGCCCGATGTCCCTCTGGGGATAGGGCAGGATGTGGGGTGGGCAGTTCCTGCTCTCATCTGCTCCATGCACACTCTCCTCTACCCACACCACCTCTGCTGCCAGGAACCCCAGGAAAAATTGCTGAGAACTTAAAACCAGTGAGGTAGCCAGTCCTAGGATGGTGGAAACTCAAACTTTCTCATACCCCGTGGTCCTTGTAGGGGAGGAAAGAGCATCTCTGTCATCTTACTTCTACCATGGTTGGATCAAGGAACTCAACTAATACAAAGGCTGAATAACAGCAGAAGGACATGAACACTACTAATTTCACATGCTCTTCACAAGAGAGTAAGTCCAAAGAAATGACCAAAGTGTGATGCCTTTGTACTTTTTTAGATAAAGAACAACAAATTTATGAAGGAGTGGTAGGAAAATGGATATCTGGACTAGGACAGTAAATTCTAAGGATATTATGAAATCTATGGGAGGGTGTGTAGAAGCTAGTGGGAGATAAGGGTTACTTCTGTGTCTTTTTATTCACATTCATTGCAGCCCCAGTTACCAGTCTCTAGTGGTCAAACCCATTGTCTAGCCTTGGAATGTGAAGACACCCCTCCTGAAAGAATCTTCATGGCTTGCTACATACAGGAAAAGACAGGTGAAATGGCCCATTTTGAAGTTATAGTCCTTCAAGTGACTTCAGCTTGAAATAATCAATATATCAAGTTGGCACATTTTGAGATGGCCATCCTTAATCCCTTCATCCTAATCTTTTTCTTCCCTAGATACCAATAACTCATTCTTCAGCCAAAACCCCTGAAACGTCCTGCATATGAACAGACACAACATCTACTTGTGGAGAGGGGTGTCCCCTAATGCCATTTATTAGGAGCACTGTAGGTTCATGGCCAGGCCATCGGGAACCTCTACAATATCAGTAACACTCAGTATCCCCAAGAACAGTGACTTCCTTTAGATTATTTCCGTGGAATAAATTCCCAAGTGTGGAATAACTGGGTCCAAACATAAAAGCAAGGTTTATAGCTCTGAGATCTTACTTGACAAATTGCTTTCCTGGATTTGTGCAGTGGATAAGCACTGTGTAGAATATCTGTTCTTTGCACAGTTAGCAGGATTATCAATTACGATCATTTTAAATTTTGCTATTGTGATGGACAAAAATCACATTCTTCCTTGCTTTAATTTGTATTTCTGTGATTACCACAGGTTTTAATCTTTTGGCACACTTGTTTATAACAATGTTCCCACTTGGATGATTTGTGAGCACTGGTGTTGATTTACTTATTTAAGCCTTAATTTCTTAAACCAATTTTTGTAAGTTCTTTATAGAACAAAGATGTTAGTCATCTGTCCATAATAATTGCATCTTTTAGCCTCCACCCTACATCCTCTCTTCTGTCCTTTCTATTTTCATTGTTCTTGTTGTAGTGAAGAAGTCTTTAAGTTTTTATTTACTCACATCTGTCAGTCTTTTCTTTTGTAGCTTCTTTTTTCTTTCCTGTTTTCACATCAAAGCTTACAGATATATTTCCTGTCCAGAAATTTGAGTAAAATTTGACTCTGTTTTCTTCCAGTTTGTCTTCCATGATTAGTTTTTTTGACATCTACAGCTTTCATCCAAATGAATCTTTAGAATTATGCCAATCCCCACCCCACCCCGCCGAAATAATAAAGATAGGAGGGGTAACACTTTCTACAATTCCTCAAGCTAAATAAATAAATAAATACAAAGTCTGACAAAAACATCTTACAATGTATGAGAACTGGAGGTGGACCCTAAAAAATAGGACTTTTCTTTAGTGCCCTCTGCCAGTGTTTCTGATGAATGAACAGGATTGGGAATGGCTTATCCTGTGAATGAACCCCTTTTCCATTAGATCTCTTTCAGGGACACAGAATGAACACCAATATTAACACCCCCCCCAGTGTAACATCCACAGGGTGGATGTTTGGTGGAGAGAATGGAGATGTTGAGTTTTTTTAAAAGTATGAACAATCTCTTAGGCAGGAGCCCCCCAGTATAGAGGAGTGAGGGACGAGGGAATCTGCCCCTAGCCTGAGCAGAGCATCTAGGAGCTCAGTCTGAGGGTCTCCTACCACCATCCACATGTCAGGGTCCTGACTGAGTGGACAAGCCCTTGGAGCAGACTGCTTTCAGAAGGAGCAGGCTGGGATGCACCGAATTTTATGAGTACGGCCCTGTCATCCCTTACTTTCCAATGGGAGCAAAGCCAGAATGTCCCTAACAGTTCCAGTCCCCTTTGAGTGCTCCTCTTGTCACCCACAGTGAGGCAGCTGGGAAACAGCACAGCTGGCAGCACCCTTCCTTCGCTTCCTCCTCCCTCCCCTTGCTGCTCCCCTCTGTCTCACCCCACCCCCACCCCAGGTTCTCCCGTTCTGACAGGTAGATAGAGGAGGAACAATAAAAATCACTTTGAAGAATAGGTGAAGCCCTGGGTTTGATCCCCACCACCAAAAAGAATTTTTTAAAATAAAAATAAAAAGCTACCAGCCTCACCTTTCCGCACCACTTGATTTTAATTTTTCTTAGCAAGGGAAGCTATCTGCTCTGAGAGGTAAAGAAATGTATTTCGGATTTTGCATTCTAAACCCGAGGTACCAGGTATTAACTTCTTGATCATCATGTGTTTGAGGGATTAGGGATAACTGTGCTACTCGTGCGCAAACTGACCTAGACAATGTGGTCACTTCTCTGATTTCTTTTGGTCTACCTGCTTGCTAGGTCCATCTGGCTTTAAATTCCTCCTCAGGCTTTAGGCAGGGATAGCTCAGACAAGCCTCAGTTTCTGTTTTTAGGCAGGGAAATGAGATATTTGTTTAAAGAGTAAATGTGGCTGCTCTGAGGCCACAATTGGCCCAGTGAGGCAACCAGAACACAAATCCATCTCCAAAAGCTTGTAGAGTTAAGACAGCTTTTGCTGAATGCTTTTCTAAAAGGTGCAATAAAGGGAAATTTATGCCACCCAACATAGCAATTTCTTCCAGTCCCCACTCTGGGGAGGCAGGGAAGTCTTCCTGCATCCTCCTTCCCTTTCCCTCTTCTGTGTATTCTCAGGAGAGCAGCCTGGCCCACTATGGGCTTCTGCCACTTTCTTCTGCACCCCACATCTGTGGGTCTGCACCCTACAAACCTGACTGATCCTGACAAGATATCTGACAAGATATCTCTTACTCTTGAATGTTAGCAGTCAAAAGAGCCACGTGGGCCCCCTTTCCCTATTGGGAGGACTTCTATCTCAATCACTGAGGCCCCCAGGGTTTGTATTAGTTTCCTATTGCTGCTATAACAGATGACCACATATTGAGCATCTTAAAATAACCTTCACATGGTATCTTATTGCTCTGTAGTTCAGAAGCCCACAGTGGGTCTCATGGGGCTGAAATCAAGGTGTTGGCAAGGTTGCATTCCTTTCCAGAGGCCATTCTCACTAGGGTTAGATAGAATCTCAACGTAGTTTTGATTTGCATTTCCCTGGTGGCTAAAGATGTTAAACATTTTTTTCATATACTTATTGATCATTTGTACTTCTTTTGAGAAGTGTCCATTTGATTCATTTGACCATTTGTTCATTGGGTTTTTCTGTGTGTTAAATTTTTTTAGCTCTTTATACTATCTAGATATTAATCTCCTGTTGGGAGAGTAGTTGACAAAAATTTCTGCTCATTCTATAGACTGTCTTTTCATTCTGTTAGTTATTTCCTTTGTTAAGCAGAAGCTTTTTTAATTTGATGTAATCCAATTTGTCAATTCTTGCTATTATTCTGTGCTATTAGAGTCCTATAAACATTTTCTCTAAAATCAGAAACAAGATAAGGATGCCTCTTTCACCACTCCTGTTCAATATAGTTCTTGACATTTTAGCCAGCACAGTCAGGCAAGAGAAAGAAATAAAATGGATATAAATAGGAAAGGAAAGACTCCTTCTTGCAGAAGATATGATCCTTCACTTAGGAAACACTAAAAACTCTGCAAGAGGTCATTTAGATCTGATAAAAAAATTTAGCAAAGTGGCAAGATACAAAACCAACATACAAAAATAAATTGCTTTTTCTATATGAGTGATGAACAAGCTGAGAAAGAAATCAGGAACACCATTCTATTCACAATAGCTTTAAATATTACCTAACCAAAGAGGTGAAAGACCTGTCATTAAAAATTACAGAGCACTAAAATGGAAGAAGACCCTAGAGGTTGGAAAGGTCTTCTGTGTTCATTGGTCAGCAGGATTAGCATTGTTAAAATGGTCATATTAGTGAAAGTGCTCTATAGATTCAATGCAATTCCTATCAAAATACCAAAGACATTCCTCAAAGAACAAGAAAAAGCAATCTTAAATTAATATGAAAATACAAAAAGCTCAGAACAGTCAAAGCAATCCTGAGCAAAAGGAACAAAGCTAGAGATATAAAAATACCCAAACTTAAAATATACTACAAAGCCCAAGTAACAAAAACAGCATGGTATTAGCATAAAAATAGACACATAGATCAATAGAAGACACAGAAACAAACCCACACAATTATAGCCATCTGATTACTGATAAAGAAACCAAAAATGTATGTTAGAGAAAAGAGCTTCTCTAACAAATGGTGCTGGAAAAATTAGATATCCATATGTAGATTGAAATTAGATCTCTATCTCTCACCCTGCACAAAAATCAATTTCAAATGGATCAGAGACCTAAGTATAAGACCTCACACTTTGAAACTGCTAGAAGAAAACATAGGAGAAATACTTCAAGTCACAGACACAAGCAACACCTTCCTGAATAATCTCCTTATCTTAAAGTCAACTGATTAACAACTGTAATGGCAACTACAAATTTCATTCCTTTTTGCCATGTAAAATAACATATTCATAGTTTCTAGAGATTAGGGTACAGACACCTTGAAGGAGCCATTATTTTGTCTACCACAGTATTCAGAGCTTTACGTGGCTGGGGGTAGTTGGAGGGGATGCTCTCCTCTTCCAAAGGTGATGTAGGACAAAGGTCATGCCAGGTCCTAACCCAACTCCAAAAGGTGGCTAAGGGGCTAAGGAAATCCTTCTGCCAAATTTAGCACCATGCATCCTTTTCTCATTTTAGTTGTGCTCTAGTCCTTGACTTTAACCTCCACATAGGTGGACAATGATCGGTATCAATGATTTTCTGGAGAAACAGAGATGATCAGACACCTTTATCTCCATTTCGAAGACATTGGTTCTCCATGACCTCTTCAATTCTGCCTGGAAATATCTTTGTTCACAAGCACTGAGCCCTCCAGACTCTGGCGGGCATCGGGACATCTCTCCCATTCCTAGGTTAATGCCAGAATAATGCTGAAACTCCCTTATTTACTCAGGCACACTCTCTCTGGGGCTCTGATTTATAGGCAAGGAGATACAAGGTAGTCACCTATTTTGATTTGGAAGCAACCGTAACTCCAGATCTCCATGCTTACAAGGTATGGCGAGGTAGTCTCCAATGTCACTGATCTTTTTATCCCACTGAGTGTATACACTGCTGCTCACATTGAGAGACGGCATCTAACTCCCCTCCCTAAACTGGCCTTATTGACTTGCTTGACCAATGAAATGTGGGGGAAGTGAAGTCCTAAGTCTTTGGTGGCTAAGTCACAAGGCTTTTGCATGGTCCGTGTGGGTGTTCTTTCTTGGAATCCAGTGTAATTCTGTAAGAATCCCAGGCCACATGGGGAGGCCAGCTGTAAGTACTCTGACTGATGAGCTCCCAGACAGCAGCAACGCAAGTGCTAGCCATATGAGGGAGCATCTCAGCCTTAGCCGACTCCAGCCCCAGTTGTTATCAGGCTGCAAAACCATGCAAGGCTGTAAGTGAGAACCATCAGACTGATCTCAGCTAACTCTGAGAATTGTGAATGATAAAAACAAATTAGGGATTGGAGGTATAGCTCAGTAGTAGAACACTTGCTTAACATGCACAAGGCCCTGAGTTCAATTGCCAGCATCCCCGCAAAACTGTTTTAAGCAGCTAGGTCTCAGGGTGGATTTATTATAAAGCAATGGATAACCTATACCCTTTGGGAAGACTGAAGAAAGTCTATGATTGGGCTGGGGATATAGCTCAGTAGCACAGTGCCTGCCTGGCAAGCGCAAAGTCGTGAGTTCAATTTCCAGTACCAAAAAAGAAAGTCTATGCTGTATGCTAGGTGCTGGGGAAGTTAAGAAAAAATACTGGCATAGACAATATTAAAAGCATTATAGTATTACCAATAAATAATAGAGACAGTTCTACAGGATTATGGAGGAAGAAGATGTGATTTTTGGGGAGCTGGTCAAGGAAATTCTGTTTGGAGAAAGTAAGATTCAATCTGTGGCTTGAAGGCTGGGTAGGCTTTACTAGGAAGAGTAGGGATGAGAGTTTATATCTGAAAGAAGTAACTTGGACAAAAAAGGTAAACCAAAAGAATAATGGCTGGGGGCCAGGGATATAGCTCAGAGGCACAACGCCTGCCTGGCAAGTGTGAGGTCATGTGTTCGATTCCCTGTACCAAAAAAAAAAAAAAAAAAAAGAATAATGGCTGGATCAGAAATGTGGGCAGAGTTAGTTGGAAATACTCACCTTGCCAGATTCAGCTTGAAGATCTACTACACTAGGCAGCCTGCTCCTTCTCCTTCCATTTCCCCACATTCTGCCTTGCTTGCATTAATTTTCCCATTTGCATCATAGCAACAGGACACTTTGGGATACTCTTGCTTTTTCTTTTAAAAAACATTCCTGCTGTAGTTAAGGAAAAAGCTAAGTGTCTACAGCAAAAAGTTCCTTAGACACAATTGCTTAAACTATGTAGCTGTTTTTCTTTCCTAAGAGTTATGCAATGAAAACTGTTCTTTGTGATCATTCAGGGAAACGGGTCCTTTTAAGTCACTGTTTTGCTATTCCCTTGAACAATGTGATTAACTGCCTGAAAGAAACTCAGTCATCACCAGACCTGGGTTCCAGCCAGCCTGAAAGAGGAAAAAGAGAGGGAGGAGACAGGTATGATGTACCTGACCTGGAAGGGGCCACATGGCTTCCTTCACATGTCTTTGCCACAAACTTGGTCACATGGCTAAGCACAAAAGAGGCTGGGGAAATGTAGGAGGTGTGATCAAAAAATACAGTGTGTATCTAAATTTTAAAATTTTTGTTACAGTAAAAGACGCATTGCCATCAATTCCCCTCAACATACCATTCAAATACACTTATCCCATCATTCTTGCCACTTTCTGAAGCAGTTCTGGAAGTCATTTTTGACGTCTTTAGTTGTTTTGTCATGGCTGCTTCAATGACCTTAGTCAATTCCAAACATTTACCTTTTGTGGTCATTTTGACTTTGGGGAAAGCCATAAGTCACACAGTGCCAGATCTGGGGAATAAGGACGATGAGGACACACTGTGATGTTTTTACGAGCCTGCGTTTCCATTGGATGGCACTTGGCAGCAGCATTCATCATATTTTTATCATAGTTTATAATGACACTCATGAAAGAGGACTTACAGAACTGCTTCAGAAAGTGGCAAGAATGATGAGATAAGTGTGTGTCAAGTGAGGGGAAGTATTTTGAGGGGAATTAATGGTAGTGTGTCTTTTACCATAATAAATTCATTTTTAAAAATGTAAGTATTCACTGTACATTTCCATCACCACAGATAGAACAGGAATCCTATTGCCAGGGAAGAATGGGCTTTGGGGAGGGTAGTGTCAGCCTGTGCTGCAGTTCTTATCTTCTCCTCATTCCTGGAACTCTTTGAGGATAAGAACCGCATTTTCTTCATCTCTGGCCCCCAGCGCTAAGCCTACTTCCTGACCCAGGTGGCGCTCGGTCCACACCCACTTAATGGATGCAATAAAAGTGTAAGCCAGTGTGAGGACCTGAGATGAGAAACAGAAGAAGAAAGATGTGGAAGAATTTAATGCAGAACGCACCAGGCTTGATGTATCTTGCCAGAACAGAGAGCTGTTAATGTTATGATTTTTTTATGCCCTAAGTTGACAGCTCTTTGGCACAAGTTTAAAGAACTTGAGCTGAATACCTTACTTCACAGAAATCTATTGAACACATTCCAAAATCAAGAAATTCCTCAACTGATTCAAAATCATGTCAGGAAAAAACATGCCTTGAGCTGAAAGGCTTCTGGGGTTCTGATTCAGTGTGTCCCTGTCACTGTCAGCGAATCAGAGCACCTGACTGCATATCAGGCTCTCACCTGGCTGCCTCCTGCCCCATGGGCCATGCCTTCCTGGCTCCAGCCACAGGAATGCTAACAGACCCCAAAAGTGCATGAAACAGTCTCACTGATGCCCTACACCAGTTGCTTTCCAGAACCCCATAGTTTGGACATGTCATTCTTCCAAGTCAGCCCAGGTTTTGGAATGAGTACAGATAGAGTCTAAATTCTGGTTTGGCAACTTATTACCTACTTTGGTCAAGTTATTTCACCTGTTTAAACCCTAGCTCCTTTGCCAGTAAAATAGGGATTTTAGGGCCGGTGAGATGGCTCAGCGGCATAAGTGCCTGCCTGGCAAGCACGAGGTCCTGAGTTCGACTCCCGATACCCACATATGAAAAAAGGGCCGGTGATATCGCTCAGCGGCACGAGCGCCTGCTGGTGCGCAAGGTCCTGAGGTCAACCCCCGGTACCCACACACACGCAAAAAAAATAGGGATTTTACTGGGGATACTTCACTGGAAATATGAGAATTAAATGAGGTTCTGCGTATAAAGCACTCAGCCAGACTAAATAACAATTAACAGTGAACAATAACTCAGAGTATTAGGATAGCTAGGTTTTCAGGCCTCTGTGACCTCTCAAGTCAAAGGACATTAATAAATACACCAGAAATAACAGCTAATTACAGCCATTTATAAAAGTTGAGGGTGCAAAAATGAAATGCTGTTAATTTCTTGAACTGGCTTTAAATTCTCTGATACTGTGATTCCAGGCTGGCCCCTAGTAGGTACAGCCCCACCTCATAACTTCTCAGCCAAATTTAGGGTGCTTTTTGAATTGGAGCTCAGAATTTCACCTCCACATTCTCTGCACTCTTCCATGGTCAGGTGTAATCTAAGAATTTGTCCACCAGCATAGTCAACTGGAGGAGGGAGAAGTGGGTCTTTCTTTGTGTGGTATTGATGATTGAACCAGGGATGTTCTACCACATCTCCAGCCTCTCCTCCCCTTTCAGACAGGAGCACACTAAATTGCCCAGGCTGGCCTCAATCTTGTGATCTTCTTGCCTCAGCCTACTGAGTAGCTGGGATCACAGGAATGCGCTATTGTGCCGGTGGGCTCTTTTTAGGTGTCCCACGCTCCAGGGACCGATGCTGTTGTCAGCTGCTGACTCCCTGTGGCCTGGGGTTCTCTCAGAGATGAATGCTGTGATCCAGGCAGTGCACATTCTGCTCCATTCAACAGGGCCCCCTCTTGTTCTTCTCACTTTCAGGGATCAAACCCCTCCCTCCTTTACTCCTGTGGGCAGGCCAAGCTCATCCCTCTGCGGGGTAGCTGTCAGTCCCCAATCCAGGTCATCTGGGCTCCTACACCCAGCTAACTTGTGGCTTATTATGAGCTCACAGAAGCCCTCCCAGCCACACTTGGGCCTGTACAAAACGGGTTCACTATGTCCAAGGGCACTGTGCTGTGATTCCCCATACTCCACCTTTTCAGAAAGCACAAGACCTAGCTAAGCAACAGCATCTGGGAAACAGCCTGGAAGTCTTCCTCCCACTTAGATATCCCTGCCTTCCCTGGGGAAGTTTGTCTTTTTCCCCCTCCCTTTTCTCCTGCCATCAAGGCTCAGGTTGAGGAGGAGGAATGTTCACCACTTACCACTCTATTCTTCCTCTGTATATTCTTCCTCTATTCTTCCTCTGTAGCTCCATCTTCCTTCTCCCCAGTATAAAGCTCTTTTGTGTAGGTAAAAGGGATGCATAAACACACACACACACACACACACACACACACACACACATACACACACACACACACAGTGGAAACCAGTTCTCCAAGTCTTTGCGTACCTTCCAGGCTGTTTTGTCTCCCATCCACCTGAGAACAGAACTTCATTGAAATGATAAGCTAAGGTTTCTGCCATTCCTGTTCTTAGCAGGCCATTTGCAGAGGATAGGTGAACACGCTATTTGATGGCTCAGCTATTAGCTGCTGTAAATTAACACTTCGTGTTCTATCCTTCTTATAAGCTACAAGGATTTTTATTAAACTAATAAATGCTGGAGAGAGGTCTGCCGGGCTGCTCCGCCCATGCATTGGGCAGAACCCCCTTCGTCATGCTCAACCTGACCTCTCTATGTTCCATTCCAGAGTTTTTAAACTTTATCTTCATCAAATTTATGCACACTCAGAGTTTAAAAAGTCAAATAATTCTCTAAAATGTTAGAAAAGAGCAGTCCTCTGGCTTGTCCTAACCTACCCTTCTATTCTTGCTTTACTCCTTCGGCTAATTGTTTTGATATTTTCTTCAATATCACCAAGGAATGGGTTATGTTGCTGCTTCTCGAGTGTTCATTTTTAGGCATTATTTTCCAATTTCCCAAGGAACATTTAGCTCTTTCAACTAATTCCTAAGATCTAGTTTTGTAAACCCTCTACCACATATTAGCTTCCTTTACTAATATTTAGTGTTTACATTATTTTGACAGCATAAATACTAATTGCAGGTGAGCCATGTAGCACACTATTATTGCCTCTTATTTTGAGCAGCTTTTTGTTTGATAATTGCCTTTTCTTCCCTTTCGGTTTCTGGGAACTTTTCTCTAAATCACTGTTATCTTCTTGGTGACTTTGTTCTAAGATCCCTCTCTAACCCTCCGGATTGATACAGTTCACTTGGCCTGCAGCAGCTCAGCAGTCATCCTGGGGTAACCCCTTATAATTTCCTGAGGATACTCTTTGTCTCTTATTTGTCAAATTTTCTATTTTCTGGAACTTATGTTGTGCAACCTGAATCAATTGGCTATTCCATACCTTTTAGATTCTTTTAGTAAATACCCATAGCTTCTAGTATAAATCTTTACTACCTGATGAGAAACATCAGAACAAATTCTGCCAAATATTCAAATGTTCATTAACAAAAATGTACAAAAAGTGTCACAGAGACTCTTCTTGCAATTTAGAGAATATCTTCAGTTTCTGTTCATGGGTATTCCACCAAGTATCATGATGAGAAAAGTCATTCTAAGGCAGATACAATGGGTCAGATAGCATGGATCCATGAAGTGTGTGTGTGTGTGTGTGTGTGTGTGTGTGTGTGTGTGTATTCCAATAAGATGGTGGGCTTCAAGGGCTTCTTGGGTGGTATTAGACTACTGAGCTTGCCGGATTCTTGTACTTCATTTGTGTAAGAGTGGTAGATTTCAATGGACATTTTAGGAATATTTATGCCATGACTCTTGAGGTATGCCATGACTGTTTGAAATGGTAACTCACTTTCCTTACAATGTAGATTGAAGTTGACCGACACACAGTTATTATATATCATATTTTTCACTCTGAAAGCTTTTTAGTAAAATTTCTCACAGACAATACAAAATACTATGTCTTCCTTTTCTTGGTTTTACTGCCTGATTGTAGTGGAACATATTCTCCAAAAACTTCCTGAGAAATGGTTTATAGGAGATAACATCTTTGTGGTTTTATAATCTTATGACATTGTCTGAGTCATTTTCTTCATTGCTGGGACAAAATAACCAGCAACCAAAAGGAGGAGAGGTTTATTTTGGCTCATGTTTTAGAAGTTTCCGTCTGTGTATGGTTTGTGGCATGATGTGAGGGCCTGGGTAGAGGAAAGCTGCTCACCTCATGGCAGACAAGAAGTAGAGAGATGGGCTGGTGAGATGGCTCAGCGGCGTACTCGCCTGCCTGGCAAGCGCGAGGGCCCGAGTTTGACTCCCGGAACCCACATATGAAAAAAGGGCCAGTGATATCGCTCAGTGGCACTGGTGCCTCCTGGCGCACGAGGTCCTGAGGTTGACCCCCGGTACCCACAAAAAAAAAAAAAAAAGAAGAAGTAGAGAGATAAGAGAGGATCCGGGAAGGGAGACACACCCTACCAAGTCATGATCCCAGTGACTGCCTCTTCCAACCAGGCCCCCGCCTCCTAACAATAAATCAACTATAGCACCCTCATAATCTAATCACTTTTCAAAAGCCCCACCTTTGCGCACATGAGGCTTTGCGGGGGGGGGTAGAGATATAAACCATAACAGATATATTTTGAGATCCTGATTGAAAATATATTTATTCTATTCGCACATGTGGTAGATAGTTTGGCTAGGGATTGAATTCCAAATTGATTTTCTCTTAAGGTTTTGAAAGCATTGCTTCATTGTCTTAAAGTTCTTAGTATTTTATTGAAAAAGAACTTATTTTTTTAGAATTCTTGCCCTAGTGTTTTGAAGTTTCATGATATATGTTGATGAGATCTTACATTTACCCATTTTGCTAAACATTTAACAAGACATTTCATTCTATAAAATCATATCCTTCAGTTTGGGGTAATTTTCTTGAATAATTTTTTTGATAAATTTTTCCCTTACTTTATTCTCTTTTCTAGAACTCCTATCACTGTATTTGAATTACTCACCTCTTTGACTCTTTCCATGCTTATTCTTTTTTCTTATTTTTTTCCATATTATTTTTGTTTTAATTTCTAGATTAACTTTACATTCCAACTTTAATATTAACTTTTTAGTCTTTATTGTCATGGTCTACTTTCTTTTTTTGTCCTTCAGTAACTTGTTCTTCTTTCATGGATTCTGTATCATCTCTAGTTTCTCTAGGAATATTACTAATAATATTGTATTTCTTCTATTCTCTGACTAATCTTTATATAGATTTGATGGGTTCTAGCTCATATGGAGGCTGCTTAGTCATCATGGCAATGGTCCAACATGGAGGACAGCTTATCATGCACTCTCTTCTTCTTGCTCCAGCAGGAAGTACCCCCTACTTCACGCGCCAGCGGGGAACATTGGCCAATCCCTCTTTGTAAGGTCACTTTGCCCGCCCCTCCACGCTCCGCCTTTAAACAAGCCCCATAAATACTTTGTTTCTCAGCCAGCCCCTCTGAAGCTCCTATGCACTCTACTGCTACCTTCCCCACTCGGTATTAAAGGCTTCTCTCAACCTTTTGTTTGTCTTCACTCGCGCCAGACCTAACAATGTTATTTTCATTTGTCTATTTATTTTGGCTTTTGCCTTTCACGTTAAAGAACTGCTTCAAATGTTTGGTGATCTTTGGCTTTCCTTATGTGTTTAGGATCATAGTGCTGAAAACTGGTGGTCAGCTGGTGATTTTCACCTAGAATAACATGGGTGAGGGGGCCACCAAATGGCAGCATCTTTAGGTATCTTCTCTCTTAGATGGATCAGATTCCCTGGAAAAAAATCTTCTTCCAGTCTCCTGTGTGGCTGCTAGCATCTGGACAGCTAAATGTAAGAAGAGGGCTGGGAGCGGGAGTGGGGGCCTTTTGTATTCATTATATAGACCTTCACCCAATCTTCCTATTTTTAGTATGGATATCAGCTCTCATTGATGATTGACGTCCTTCAGTTCAAAGCTCTCTGTTTCATCGTTTCCATAATCATCTTGTTTTGTGATTGGGTCAGGGAGTAACTGGCAACCTATGTTTTGCAGCAAGACAATCAATCTTCCTGTTCTTGAGAAGGCACCTATAACGGATGCCTATAACTCTTGAATTAAGTTTTAGCTAATTCAATTGCCACTGTTCATCTGCTTACAGCTCCCAAAATGTAGTTACTGTTGTCTCTACTTCATTTCCCTTTGTCATTTGGGTATATGCTCTTAAAAAGAGAAAAAAAAAAAAAAAAAAAAAAACAGTCCCCTAGTAGTGCATAGTGCCGCACGTCAGTATTCCCAGCACTTGGAGGGAGGCTGAGGCAGGAGGATACCCTGGAGTTCAAGGCCAGCCTGGGCTATATAGTGAGTAGTACATAGTGAGACCCTGTCTCAAAAAAACAAAAAACACTAGTCCCTTTCCTGCTATTTTGGAATGGTTTATTGCAGAGATAAAAGCTGTGTTCAATCTGCCATCTTTAAGCAAAAGTTTTCATTGTATTTTAGCCCCTTCTGGTTTAATTTGGGAACAATCCAAGCTAGATGCCCCAGTGTATCACTTTAAATATCTCCTGAAGCCTTGTACCTTTTTCCTTCCACTGCTCTAGATTTGCATGCAGACATGATTGATCCCACAGGCCTTCTTCTTCCCTGTCGCCACCAGTCCCATCAACACATAGGCTGAGGTTGCCTCAGAAACTTAGTGAAGCTTCACTCTCAACAATGTCCAGAACCTGAAGATCTCCAGTCGGTACCATCTTCCAGCCATTTCACCAACAACTGCAAATATTCAATCTTATTATCAAGTCCCTGTCTCTATCCTATTCCTCTCCACTTTAATCCAGACATGACCTTATTTCATACTTCAGAGAAAATAGAAGTAACCACATGTAGATTACTTTAACTTGCTTCTCCTTCTCCTACCCCATGAAAATACTTAAGTCTGAACCCATCCTGGCCTCCCTCTTCTGCAAACTCTGGACTCAGCTCTGCAATAGACTCTGAAGCCATCAGAGGTGTCCCTCCCACCACTCATATCACCCTGTAGCTTTCAATCCCAGCTTTTCCAGTCATTTTTTGGGATATTGTCCCAATAGTTATTTCCTCTTATTCTTTGACATTTCTGCTTTGGCACATTCCTCTCAGTGTAGAAACTGCTTAGATTTTTTCATTTTAAAAGAATCCCTCTAAATCCCTATTTGTGGAGGACCACCTGGATGACTCTCCTTGAAAGAAGGGCAATTGTCTTCATTTTGGCTAAACCTGGCCCTATTTCCATGTATTGATACGTGCAGAGCTGGCTAAGTTTTGTCATTATCCCCTCAATTGGCTTTAAGCAATGCAAATGGGTCTAGCGCAGGTGCTGACGTGTAGTCATTAAAGCAATGCAACAGGTCAGTAAAGCCCTGCTTGTAGCTCCTAAATAATGTGTGTGAGCTAGGCCAAGTGACACCAAGCTGGCTGTCCACTGAGAATGAGCCTCAAGAAAAGAGGCTATGACTTCTCAGGGCTTGAAAATTACACATCGAAACTGAAGCACCGACCCCAAAACACTAGATACTGCCCCAATCTGTGACATGCAGATTACTTTTTCTGCATCTCCTTCTCTCTGCATATTGCAGAGGTGATTTCAGGACTCCTATCTAGCCCAGCTCACAGCTCTCACAGACTTCCCACTATGACTCAACCCAGAGCCACTCCCCTCTTCACAAATTAGTAAAATCCGGGTTTGGCCCTGGGTCAAGGCCTTTGTTCCAGTTAGCCATTACTCTGGCTGGACTTAGGACCCCCTTGGCTCCCCACCATCTTAGATATATATTAGTGTCTTTATTCTTGCCAATGGGTGGCACTGGAGGTGGTAGATTGGAATTAATTCACTAGAATTCCAATAACTTTCCCTTGGGATTACAAATATAAGCTTCACCGACCACAATGAAGTCCCAGAAGGACTTTCTATACCTACTGAGATACTGCTGTATCTCTTCTTACTCTTATACCAGGCTTCTTGAAAATATCTTTTGTACTAACTGACTCCACTTCTTGCCTCCCCTCTGCCATGACTTTTCCGGTCAGCTTTCTGCCTGCCATAGAGTCTTCCTCACCAATGTCCCTTTGGCGAACAGATGCACATAAGCATGCTTTGCTTATTCCCTTGCAGCATTTGGCATAAGTGGCTGCCAACTCCCTGACACACTCCTTTAACTAGACCTCATTACTATGCTCCTGCTTTGCCTAACCCACTAGTCACTCCTTTTCTGTAGTTTCTCTCCTTTTCTTGTTCCTTGGATGTTGATCTGTGTCTTAGTTACTTTCTCATTGCTGGGACAAAACGTCTGACACCCACAAGTTAGAGGAGGTTTATTTTGGCTCACAGTTTGTAGAGCTTTCAGTCAATAATCAGCTGGTCCCAAGGCAGGTTGGCATGACAGAGGAGAAACAGTACATGGCAGGGAAGGCAGGAAGCAGTGAACCATCGAGGGAAGAGGAAGGATCCTTCCAGGCCACACCCATGGTGACCTGCCTCTTCCTATCAGGCTTCACCTCCCAACATCACACCCAGTTATAAACCCATCAGGGGACAAATCCAGTATCACACACCTATGATCCAGTCACCTCCCAAAAGCCTTACTTCTGAGAGCATGAGGCTTTGGTATAAGCCATAACCGTGTGTCCATTATCCTATCTCAGCCCTCTTTTCCTCTTCTTGTACATGAGCTTTCCTGGTGGATCTCATACCAATGCCCAGACCTCTCCTGCCACCTCTTTATGAATGACTATCTCTAACCCAGTTTTTTCTGTTGAGCTCAGATGGGCATTTCCACTTGCTAGTGGGTCACTTCTACCAAGACATTCCACCAGAGCCTCAAACTCATGTGTCCCAAAGTGGAATCACTATTTTAGTATCTAAATCTGTACAGTTTGCTTTTTGTTATCTGTGTAAACTAGGGAAAGTTACTGCATTCCCGTATGGAAAATTGGAGAATAACACCTCCCTCATAAGATTAAATGGTCTCATTATACCTCATGATGCATTCTGCTATGGTTTAAATGTGTCCCCCAAAGTTCATGTGTTGAGAGCTTGATCCTCAATATTGGCAGTACTGGGAAATGAACACTGGGCTGGGGATATAGCTCAGCAGTGCAGAGCCTGCCTGACAAGCACGAGGTCCTGAGTTCAATTCCCAGTTACCCCCCTCCCCCCAAAAAAGAAAGAAATGAAGACGGATGGAAGATGTTTGGGTCATGGGCACACTACCCTATGAATAGATTAATGTCATTATTTACTATAGGAGTGTGTTCTTTATACAATGAGTTTGGACCCTTCTTGTCTCTCATCCTCTGTTTTCACTTTCATGAAAGGGGGAGGGCAGAAGAAAGAACTCATTAGATGCCAGCACCATGCTTGTGGGCTTCCCAGCCTCTAAATTTCTATTCATTACAAATTCATTTCTATTCATTATAAATTCATTTCAATTCATCATAAATTACGCAGTCTGCAGTATTCTGTTACAGAGCACAGCATGCACCAAAACGGCATGTCAAACACTCACTAAGGGTCTGACCTACTGTCCGTGCTCAACAAATGTCTCCAATTATTATTAGGTAAGAAGAAGAGGAGGGGGAGAAAGGTTAACATTAATATTGCTTTATTCTCTATCTACGAGAATGGCACCATCAGCACCTATTCCCAGTCCAAGCAGTTAGGATTTCTCCTTGGCCCCTGCCTTTCTCTATTTGCTCCCCATCTCAAACCTTATTCAATCTATCATCAAGCCTATCGATACTATTCCATGAACAGTTGTCATATCGGGCCTCTCCTTTCATCCTCACCGCCCTCCCTGGTCAGTCCCAGTCCTTGCTCACCTTTTCCACTGGGAAAGCCATACTGCCTGGTTTCCTAACCTCTGGTCTTGCTATTTCCTCTCAAATGCATCCTTTAATCTTCATCAAAAACGATCCATCCAACATGCTTGTCAGTGTCACATCTTTCCTATGCATCTTTTAGTAGTAATTATAATCATAGCAGAGAGAAGGGAGAACTAATATTTATAATCATAACAGACTGCAGCTGCATCTTCCCTAAGGCAGACATTCCTCCTGAGAGCAAGGCTCTTTGTTTGGCAAAACACCTGGCTGAACACAAAAGGGGAATGGTTGAGAATATAAAACAAAAAAATTGTTAAACTTCTCAGCAGGGGAAAGAAGTAGGGATTTAGGGGTCAGAAGGCATCAAAAAAGAGAAGCAACCTGAGAAAAACCTCCTGGAAGAAATACCACCTCGCCCTCTCAGTGAGAAGCTGGAGGGAATGAGGTAGCAGTGAGAGTGGGCCTCTCATAGAAAGCACAGATGCCTAGTACAGTCTCTCACGATCTGGACCATTTTGTGCTGCTTTATATCTCCTTCCATTTGCCCTCAATCTTACTTCTTTAATAAAGTTTATTATAAAACATTGTCATGCATGATCCTGCAAATAGAGGAAGGGGATTGTGTTCTGCCTAGAAGTGCTGGAAGCAGAGAACTGAGAACGAGAGGGTGCCCCCGTAACTCTGGGAATTCTAGGTATAATAGGCTGAAACTGGAGCCTGCTTACTGTGGGAACACTGGTATGGAGACAAGTGAGCTTGATGTAAGTAAAGGTAGAGTTTCAAGTTAATAATATCTAAATTTCATAGTGTTGCCAGCTCTCTTCTGCATGGCATCATCACCATGGCAATATATCACAGCTATGTTCCCTAGGGGCCAGGCCATAGATTGGGTGCTTTGCATTCACACTCTCTCTTGTCATCCTCCCTGAGGCCTGAGGCAGAGGTGGCATTATTAACTTCACTGACAGCTTAAAACCTACAGTGTTTCCGGGATCACAGAGCTGGAGTGGGTCAGGGTGTTGGGGTCTGAATCCAGGTCTCTCTAATGGTGAAGGATCTCTCTGCTATTCAGTGCCCTGTCTCCTTAACTCTTGGATGAACTCCCGGATGAACTCTTAGCCCCTCTCCATAGGCCTTAATATTTAATTTTTCAAATAAAAATTCAGATTTGGTCACAGTTGTGGAAAAAAAAAATCAGGCCTATCAACTCTGTACATAGGAAAAGGTTACTCTAACGGAGCACAGCGATTGGGTCAGGAAGGTAGTGTGGACTGAGGCAAAGTTCTTACCATCTTGAGCCTAGTGCTCCTTCCAGTGTCCCAGTTTCCCAGACAGGGTCAGCAGAACTGGCAATGTCAATAGATGTGATGTGAACAAAGTGTCCTGCAGTGAAATGAACATAGAAATGATTGAATTAAATACTGTTTAACAGGACTTATCATGATCTTCCATATATTAATGTGTATTTGATTGTCTAAAACAGGAATTGTTAGACCATGTTTCCCAAACTCAGTGGACAAAGAGTTTTATGGAACTTGAAAATTGTGGGTTTCCATGCGGAGAAGTAAGTATTGCAGGCAATGCAATAAGCAGGAGTTTCCAATAATTAAACTAAGCACTATGAAGATTATATTTTCTACGGAAAGGATGGAGAATCTCTGGAGGAATCTCTTCATATATTTACTAATAGAATTGGGTAGAGACAGACTGCAAAGAGTACTGGGTAAAGGAAATAATTCCAGAGGACAGGCTTTGGAGGAAAGAATAGAATCTAGCAGAAGTCTGAGAATGACGCCTGATCTAAAAGAATACATGGAGAGGTGTATATATATGAGTTAGGACAAAAGTGACTTAATTCCAGCTGGAATGTACATGGTTTATCTTAAACTATTATCAAAGAGTCAAGTACAAGCACCAGGGTCTGGTTGTAAAGCTCCACATATCACTCTGCTGGTTTTGTCTGTTTATAGTTTGTTGTGAAACTATGCAGGCAAAACTGACCAGGGTTACTGTGGTGCAACCATGGCTGTTAGGACTCAAGATGACCACAGTCATGTCAAGCTGAGTCCATACTGTTACAGAAATCTAATATCAAACCAAATGGAAGACTCTTTGCACCTCAGGAGTTGGGAGGCAACCTTTATTGTGACGCCAGCAGGCTGATGAGAATCAGGTCTCAAATCATCAGTGCAGAGTCAGCTTAGAGTTTAGCTTAAATACATTTTTGCAAGCCAGAAATACAAAGCTGATTGCAGGCTACTATATGATTGGTTACATAGGCTAAGGCATAGGTTGTCAGGCAGATTTGTTCTGGACAAGCTTTGCTAGGGAGGAGGCTGTCTGAGTGGGTGGGTGAAATCAAGCAAGCATGTCCTTGACTGGGTTATTCTGTCCTAGGTGGAAAGTTCCTGGAATAGGCAAGCAAAACAGAATATGTTTATAGGCTAGAAAGTACGGGCAGTGCAGCTGGATGCAGTCAGATAAGGCTGAGTCAAACTGTCTCTGAGTTATAGCTGGCGTGGTGGTCAAGGCGAGCTGAGTCTAACTACGTGACAGGCAGCATGAGCTTAGGCAGAGGCTACTAATTGATTTCTAATTTCTGCTATGAAATTTCTATAAGTTTGCCATTACAATACAACAAGGAAGCCAGCAAAGGGAAATTTGCTTCAGTGAAAGTCCTGGTTACTGTGGAGCATCCTTTCGTTTAGGCTTGGGAAAACCATGGAGCTTCTGACACAAGTTAAAATGACACCCTTAAAATCTCCACTGTAGCGCAGGTGTCTGGGAAATGTTTTGTAGCTGAGCACAGGAGTCAACATATTGTGACCTTGCTTGATGTCAACAACAATGAATAACCTAAATAACTATAAGCGGCTACAGGGAGGCTGGCCATGAGGACACTTAGCTACACTAAGGTGTCCAGTTGTTTGATAAATAACACTCTGTATATTGCTATGAAAGTATTTTTAGATACAATTACACATTTAAATGGGCAGACTTTGAGTAAAGCAGACTATCTTCCATAATGTGGGTGGGCTACATCCAGTCAGTTGCAGACCTTAACAACAAAGCCCAAGGTTTGTAGACAACATAGAAGCCCCAAGTTTCAGCCTCGAGACGGAAACATTAACTCTTCCCTTAATTTCTAAACTGTTGAGCAGCCTTACACACTTCAGCCTTGCCAATGCCCACAGACTTCCTCTCCACTCTTCTCCTCTCCTCTCCTCTCCTCTCCTCTCCTCTCATCTCCTCTCTCCTCTCCTCTCTTCCTCTCTCCTCTCTTCACTTCCCTCCCCTCCCCTTTTCTTCTTCCTCTCCATTTCTTCTCTTTTTCTTCTTCTCCTTCTTCCTCCTCCTCCCCCTCTTCCTCTTCTTCTTTTTCTTCTTCCTCTTTCTCTTTCTCTCTCTCTCTCCTCTCAGATTTGTCCTATTCTGAGCATGATAGCATCCAACAGAGATTAACAATGAAAGAGATGAGCCTGTATCCAAGTAGCAAGTTAGGTATATGTGTCTACTGTCCTTTCTCCCTTTCCACCTTCAAATCTCATGAAGTCGTGGACAACATGTGAAAGAGGAAGAACGAGGAAGTGGAGAAAGAAGGAAGACCTGTAGTAGCAGAAAAAAGGAAAAAGTAATAAGTAATGAATGCTGCATCATTTTTGTTTTATAGGAGAATTATAAAACAAATTGTTGAGGAAGAAAAAATATGTTATAAAAAAGTACCAAAGCATATACAATGAAAACTTTCCCTCATCACTGTTTCTGTTCTTCTCCCCAGGCAATCAACATTTTGGTACCCTTTTTTGTGCAAACAGTAGCATGCTCCACTTATTACTCTGCACTTGGTCTTACTCACTTGTACAAAATGGAAATGACTCCATATCCATAACTGTGGTGGATTAACTAATGCTCAACTTGTAACACCCGGCTGAACTGAATCAGCATGGTGCTGGGTATGGAAGGCCCACCTGAGGATTGTTGTCAACAGCATAAAAAGAACTGGAGGGGAAGATGTTGTGCTGTTGATTCTCCTGGAGAAGCTTGTCACACTGGTTTTCTGATATGAACTCCGATGTTATTGTCGGAGAAGCTCGGGTCCTTGCTGTTGCTGAGGATGGCTGTGGTTCTCTTTGGGGGAGCTCTGGTCCCTACCTTAAGCATTGCTTCCAGGCTCCAGTGCAGATCATTTAGCATCCTAGCCCAGATCCTTCACCCTGCTGGTTCAGACTTTCTAGCTTTCACCACTGTCCTTTGGGCCTTCCCAGTGCATATCCTTGATGTAGACTTGCATACGACATTGTTGTGGGCTCTAGGCCTCCAGTTAGACTTGTGGAGGACACTGTCATGGGATCCAGGCCCTCAGCTGGATTCTGTGGGTCTCTAGTGTGTGGATAGATCTCCCACACTCTTTTGCATTTGACTCTTTAGGTGAATTTTTTTTTTTGGTACCGGGAATCGAACTCAGGACCTTGCGCTTGCTAGGCAGGCATTGTGCCACCGAGCTATATCCCTGGCCCTAGGTGAATACTGTACAATACTCCTATAAACTATGAGTCCTATATTAAATCTTCTCCCTTATAAACCCTAACTACAACAATAAAGAGCTTTCTCATTTTCCTTTATAGCCACATAACCATCTGGACATACCGTAGCTTTTTAAATCATTGCACTATTGATGAGAAAATGTTTTCCAGTCATTTTTTATGACCATATTACAAAATAATGCAGTAAATGTCTTTGTACACATAGCATTTCTTAAGTGTATAAATGTGTCCTAAAGATAAAGTACTAGAAGTGGAACAGCTGAGTCATAGGATATGTGCATTTATAAATTTGATAGATAATTGCCAAAATATCTGTTTAGAGACTCTAGTGATTTTCACTCCATTCCCAGTAGCTCTGCATGAAAGTACCTGTTTCCCCACACTGAGACAGACACCATCATATTAAACTGTTGGAGACTGGCCAATCTCATTGGTTAAAATATCACATCTCCATGTATTTTTCACTGTACTACAGTTTATTTTAACACACTAAACAAAAACATAACAACTCGTAATAACTTTCTCCGGGAAAAATATGAATTGGGTACATGCAGAATTGGCTTGATTGACCTTAATGTATTTTAGCGAAAAAAAAAAAATTAGGTACACCATCCATGTAGGTTTTTTTTGTGTGTGTGTGTGTGGGTACCGGGGGTCGACCTCAGGACCTCACACGCCAGCAGGCACCCGTGCCGCTGAGAGATATCACCGGCCCTTTTTTCATATGTGGGTTCCGGGAGTTGAACTCGGGCCCTCGCGCTTGCCAGGCAGGTGCTTACGCCGCTGAGCCATCTCACCGGCCTCCATCCATGTAGTTTTAATTTGCATTTCTCTTATTGAGACTAAGCTTAAACATTTAATTTCCAGACTATTTGTATTTTTCTGTGACTTGTCTATTTCTTCACCCTTTTTTGTTACTGTTGACTTGTAGTTATTTGCACACATGTGTATGTGTATTTATTTATTTATTTATTTATTTATTTATTTTGGGTACCGGGGGGTCGACCTCAGGACCTCGCGCGCCAGCAGGTGCCCGTGCCGCTGAGCGATATCACCGGCCCCTTTTTCATATGTGGGTTCCGGGAGTCGAACTCGGGCCCTTGCGCTTGCCGGGCAGGCGCTTAAGCTGCTGAGCCATCTCACCGGCCCTGTATGTGTATTTATATTAGCTGTCAAAAGTTCTTCATATAGCACAGTTTTTTGTGTGAGAATTGCAAAAAATTTTCCTTGGTTTGCCTTTTGCTTTTGAGTTAGTTTACAGTTGTTTTGTCATGCAGAAATATTCTGTTCCTTATGAATGAATCAGAAAAATTGCGAAAACCCCTAAAAGACAGAAAACATATGGAACTAAATTAACAGCAAAATGAAATCAGAGAAAACCACAGGCTAAAATACCCTCCAGGATACTCCTGCTTTAGGGATGGCAATGATTTGGAACAGCTCCAAGTTCAGGGTCAATGGACCAAAGGAAGGCGAGGGTACCCTAAGGCAATTACAGGCGTATATAATTTGGAACAACTGGCTGGTGGACTCCTCATCTTGTTCCTCTTGTGCCCAGCAGGGTTCGCAGTGGCATTGTCCCCCTAAGGGAGTGGCTGGGTGCTGGGGCAGAGAGGCAGAGAGATGTCCCGGCAGCAAGTAACCCCAGGAGAAAGCGGGAAACTAAACTGCCTGAAATCAATTTCCAGCTCTACCATTTTCTGGATGTATGGGTAGCACTGGTAAATATGGATGTGTTAGTGAACTTCTGGCTTTTTGCCAAACTGGTGAGAAATGATTTTTCAGTGTAGTTTTACTATACCTTCCAACTTAGCAAAGAGCCCCAGCTATGTTTGAGGAAGATGAACAGCCTTCGCTGGGCTTCCAGGCCAAGACGCCAAATGGAATGTTTCTCATGTCTTAAATAACAATATATTTATTTTGATGACAGATTTATCTTTTTGTAGGATTTCTTTTTCACATTGGGATGACGGAAAATTTGTGTTTTTGAGCCAAATAACTCAACTTTGATGTTTGTGGTTTTTTAAAAAATTGCTTTTGAGAGAAGAAGATCACCTATGATGTTGTGGCTTTTTATAGGATCATGTGCCTATTTTAATTTCAGTTACTGTTGCTGATGCAATTGGCCATTGTTTAAAGTGCTGTGAGGGCCGGTGAGATGGCTCAGCGCCGTAAGCGCCTGCCTTGCAAGCGTGAGGGCCGGAGTTCGACTCCCGGATCCCACATACGAAAAAGGGGCCGGTGATATCGCTCAGCGGCACGGGTGCCTGTTGGTGCACGAGGTCCTGAGGTCGACCCCCCGGTACCCACAAAAAAAATAAAAATAAAAAAAAATAAAGTGCTGTGAAAAAAATGCAATCCTTTTTTTTTTAATAGAGGTCTTTTATTGAATCATTAAAATATCACAAATCAAGGTCTTATAATCCAGTTTCTTGTTTCTGTGGCTGGTTAACTTTTTTTATTTCAAAGAGAAAAAAACAAACAAACAATAGAAACAATGATACAGAATTTCAAAACAAGATAGTAGGAAATTAACAATGGTTAATATATTGCATATTGTTATCTTCAAAGTAGCTGCTCAGATTACAAGATATAGGCATGCAAAATTGATCAAACAATATAAGCACAAACTGTTCTTTTCAATGAACTAAAAGAAATCAGTAGTATAATTATCTTAGCTATCTTGTGTATACATATATATATTTCTTTTCCCTTCCTTCTTTTCTCTTTTACCCCATCCCAGTTGTTCTTTCCTTTTGAGCAGATTCTTTCCCTTTCACAATATCTATTGTAGATTTTGGATCTTATTTACACTTTCTAGTTTCTTTAGACTAGGGAGACAATATGATGTTTGTACATGGGAGTTTGATTTATTTTACTTATGAGTATGGTCTCTAGTTGCATTCATTTACCTATAAAAGCCTCGAGTTTATCCTTCTTTATAGCTGAGTAGTACTCCATTATATGATAATACCACATCTTCCTTGGTTGATGGGCATTTGGGTTGTTTCCAAGATTTAGCTATTACAAATTGTGCTGCGATAAACATGAGTGCACATATATCGCTGTGGTATGATGTTTTTAATTCCTCTAGGAAAATACCCAGAAGGGTAACATCTGGGTTGAATGGGACCTCCAATCCTAGTCTTTTGAGGAATCTGCACACAGATTTCCATAGTGGTTGTACCAGTCTACCCTCCCACCAACAGTGGAGGAGTGTTCCTTTTCCCCTACAGCCCTGCCAGCATTTGTTATTGGTTGATTTCTTGATGATAGCCATTCTTTCTGGAGTGAGATGGAATCTCAGTGTTGTTTTAATTTGCATTTCTCGAGTGACCAATGATGTTGAACATTTTGTCATGTATTTACTTGCCATTTGTATTTCTTCATCTGAGAAATGTGTATTCATCTCATATTCCCATTTTTGGATTGGGTCTTTGAATTTGGGAGCCCTGATTTTTTCCAGTTCTTTATATGTTCTAGATAGAAGTCCTCTGTCTGAGGGACAGTTGGCTAATTTTTTTTTTCTTTTCACTCTGTTGGTGATTTCTTTTGATGTGCAGAAACTTTTTAATAAGATGAGATCCCAGTTCTTGATTTTTTGAGTACTTCCCTTGCAGTTTGGGTTTTGTTCATGAACTCTCTGCCTACCCCTATGTGTTCAAGATTTCTACCTAGTTTGTCTTCCAGTAGATTTAGTGCTTCTATTTTAATATTTAGATCGTTGATCCATTTTGACTTTAGTTTAGTGCATGGTGATAGACATGGGTCTAGGTTTAGTCTTCAGCATGTGGAAAGCCAGTTTTTCCAGCACCATTTATTAAAGAGGCTATCTTTCTTCCAGTGAACATGTTTGGCTCCTTTGTCAAAGATAAGGTGGCTGAGTGTGTTTGTAGTTGTGTCTGCATCTTTTAATCTGTTCCACCGATCCTCAGGTCTGTTTTTTTGCCAGTACTATGCTGATTTTATCACAATAGCTTTGTAGTATAATTTCAAGTCAGGGATTGTGATGCCTCCTGCCTTGCCTTTGTTGCCCAGGATTGCCTTTGCTGTTCTATGTCTCTTCTGGTTTCAAATGAATTTTAGGAATGTTTTCTCTAGATCTGTGAGGTATTGTAGCTGGTTAACTCTTGTATCTTATTCATTGGGCTGAACTATTCCCTTTTCAGAAACATAGATACCATCTAAAATTTTTCTGATATCTTTGTTTTTAACTATTGTGGCTTGCTGAGTCAAAGTAGCTGAATTTGAAACAAGTTCAATATCATTTTTTTTCAAGGATTAATTCTTCTTTCTGGGCTTGAGATACTGAATGAGCAATACCTGCCCTCATCCGAACCAGGCAGATATCATTTTTCACCCAAGAAATTCCAGATTTTGACACGAGACCCATACTCCTGAATAAGGATATTGCTGGGGAAGTGAGCATCCACAGATCTCATCGTGTACCAGAAGCCTAGCGTGACACCCATGTTCTGTACGTGACTACAGATCGCAAGAATGGTAGCCATTTCCTTTCCGTTTCCCCACCATTTGTCAACCCCAATCCTCTTCTTTTTCTTTCCTGGGAGAATGAGTTCTCCACTGATGTGGCTGAAGTCCCTCCATAGAGTTCATCTGGGGCCCTTTGCAGTAACTGTGCATCCTTTCAGAGTGATGTCGATATTTTCTGGAATGGTGACAGTCTGATTGCTGAGGATGGTCTTCATTCTCACAGGAGATGTGGCAAAGATCTATTTCTTTAACATAAAATAATGAACAATCTGGAACTAATATCTAGATCAGCACTGTCCAATAAAATACGATGTAAGCCATATATGTAACTTTCTATTAGTTAAGTCAAAAAAGGTTGAAATAAACATGTGCAATAAAGTGCAATACTATGTTGTAACAAAATATTATCACTTTGACATGTGATCAATATAAAAATGTTGATGAGATATTTTACGTTGTTCCAAGTCCAGCATGTATTTTACATATACAGCACCTCTCAGTTCCTCCTGGCCATAGTTCAAGCACATGGCAGCTACCCATGGCCAGTGTCTGCTGAACCGGCCAGTGACATCTAGATAGTCTTGGCATGGGAGGTGTGTGAGGAAGGAGGGAAGTGAAGGTAGGTGAATGTTCATGTTTTGTTAAAGTTTGATACAGCCACTAAGAGTGAAATGTTCAGTAAATACAATAAATAATATTTTGGACAAATAGCTCCCCATATAGAAAAAACAAAAATTGTGTTATATGCCATACAGAAACATAAATTCCAGGTGGATCAAGGAGCTAACTTTTTTTAAAGGATAAAAGTGCAAAGCATTAGAGAAATACAAAAATTATTGTGAGGTCCTTTTCAAAGAAGACACAAAATACAGACACTATAAAAAGGAAAAAAAATTGTCAGAATTATCTAAGATAGAAATCCACAATGTAAGTTAAGACAGATAATAAGCAAAGTTAAATGACAGGGTATACAGTAACAGAAAATACTTGAAAATCAATAAAAAAGACAAACCAACTAAACAAAAGATGTGGACACATACTTTAAAACAAATTTAATGGCAATTAGATGCAAATTTAATGGCAATAAGATGCTTAAACTCACTGTCAATGAGGGCAATGAAGATTAAATAACAATGAGCTACTTCCTTTTCCCAGATTATCAAAAACAGAATGAAAACCACTGACATATTACCTTATCTCTCTCTTTACGCCATTGGTGGAAATGTATATTGGTAAAATATTTGCATGGTAATTCAGCAGAGCTATCAAAATTAAAACATAACTTCCTTTGATGCGGAGATTTCTTTTCATAGAATCTACCCTTTTAAATATCTACCTATGTGCACAAAGATGCATGTGCAAAGATGTGGTCTATTATCAGAACTAGTAAAATCAGAATACCAAAAGAATGCCCTGGAGGTGCCTCTGGATGTCCTATTGTATGAGAATCCTCAAGACCTCAACTTATTTTCGTTAGTTAAGATAGTAAATTGTGCAGAGCACAATTATGTATATTACTCCATTCCCTAAAATGGAATAAACCAGAAACACACACACACACACAGGGTTGTGTCTCTAAATATGTATGCCTGTAAGTAAATGCCTAGAGAAAGGGCTATAAGAACATACCCCAAACTGGGTAGTGGGGAAGAGAGATGAGGGTGTACGTGGAGAATGTTTCTATTTTATTCCATGTACTTCTTTGCTGCTTGACTCTTTTACAAGGAAGTGGTTTAATATAATACTTGTAGAGAGAAGCTTTACAGAGAGAGCAGCATTTGCCAAATGTTCCTTGCAGTGGAAGGGGTCCTTCTCAGAACTTACAGCCATCCCTTCCACTTCCCCCAGCCAAGTGGGCACAGTTCAGTCCAGGCTGGGGAGTTGTCTCCCAGCTCTGAGAGCTCTGGGCAAGAATGGTGTCTATCCTGTGGGTACCAGACAGTAGGTACACGAGCCTGCCCTAGAGTGCATGCATGGAGCACCTGTCACTTCCACTGCCTCCACGGTCTTGCTCCCACACTGCTCCTGAGCAGCCTGCATAGTGCTCCCACCCCCTCACCCTGTGGCATCTCAAGCCCAAGGCTGGTCTCTTTCAGAGGAGTGAAATAACAGTTCTGAAGATGGTAAGGTCAACCACTATGACAAGAAAACTAAGAGTGAGCATAGTGTGTGGAGTGCGGTCATATTTGTTGCCTTCATTTCTCCCAGGCCAAGAAACCTCAGGAAGCTAAGGTCGGGGTTTCCTAGCATTTTCACCCTTAGGTTTCCTGGAAAATGTCAAAAGCTCCACCCACATCTTGGAAGGGGAAAGAGAGGACACTTCCTCTGCAGGGATGGACTGGGGGTGGAGTGAAGACCAGGTGCTCTGCAGAAACAGGAGAGAGAGCCCTGAAGCAGGTTCCTTCTCGGAGGGTTTAACTAAAGTGTTGGCAAGTTTGCAACTTCAGTCTTATGCAGAAGTTAGCATTTGAGTATCGATGTGAAAGAGATGAGAGCTAAAGTCATGTGGATGTCAGAAGGAAGAACAGCTCCAGGCTCAGGGAACAGCAGTGTAAAAGTCCTGAGGTAGGATTGTGTATACTGGTATACTGGAAGAACAGCAAGGAAGCCATTGTAGCTGGGGCTGAGGAAGGGGGAATTGAAGGAGACAAGGTCAGAGGGAAGGAAGAAAGGCAGAGTAAGAACTGCCTTGACAGCTCAGAGGAGCCTTGCCATTTATTCTAGATGACGTGAAGTATCATTGGCACTCTGAAAGCCAGCAAGTGACACGATCACATGATCAGGCTGATGTTTAACAGGATGGTTCTGGCTGCTGCACTGGAATGGACTGGAGGAGGAAGGGAGAAAGCAGGCAGACCAGGGAGGAGATACCTGCAACAGACCAAAAGAGAAATAAGCTGAGCTTTTCTTAACTGAGTGGCCAGCATCAGAAGTCCCCAGAGAGTTTATGAAAGCATAGATTCCTGCCCACTCCCAGTCCCAGTTTCTACTTCTGTTAATTTAGGGTAGGGCCTGAGAATTTGCATTTATAAAATTCCCTGGTGATCATGTTACTGGGAACCACACTTTGAGAACCACTAACTTTTCCTTCATAGCACTTATTGTATGTTCTCAAGGAAGCAGTCTTGTGTCCCAGTGCTAGTATGATGCCCCGCATGAATGTGTACTGAGCACAGGCTCTGGGCCAGGTATGGTGTTAGTGAATGAAATTCTTGAGGAGCTCTGGTTTGAACTGTTGGAGATAAGTGTTGGTGAAACTTTCAGAGGAAGTGGTCATTAGAGGGGAGGGATTCATTTTAATAACAACAATAACAACAGGTGTGACACCCTCCCAGTGTCTGCCCTGGTGTTTTATTTATGGTTTCTCCAATTAAATCCTGTAAAAGCCTTGCAAGTCTGGCATTAACAACCCTGTTTTATGAACGAAGAAACCAAGGTGTAGAGAGTTTTAAGTGATTTTTTCCAAGGCACATAATGAATGGGTACCAGAATCCAGCCAGGCCCAAGAGCTCTGTGCTGTTTACATCACAGAATGCCTGAAGAAGTCATTGGCCAAAGGAGATCTAGAAGTAGCAAAGGACCTTTAGAAGACAGGAACTTCCTAACTTGGAGACCATTAACATTTTTCAAGAATTCAGGGAACTTGCCATCATTTTAAAAAATGTCTCCAGAGCTGGTGAGATGGCTCAGTGGCCTAAGTGCCTGCCTAACAAGCGCGAGGTCCCAAGTTGGACTCCCCGAACCCACATAGGAAAAAAGGGCCGGTGATATCGCTCAGCCGCACGGGCACCTGCTGGTGCGTGAGGTCCTGAGGTCGACCCCCGGTACCCACACAAAAAAAGTAAACAAATAAAAAATGTCTCCTGACAACCATGTTCACACAGCATGTTCCCAACCCCAAGTCCTTCCTGGTAGAGCCCTGGCCTCTTACTAGGTAGCAGTGGCTGCCCACCAGAAGTGTTTTTGGTGAATTTTGTGGTTTTTAACATTCTTGGATGGTGTGCTTTTCTTTGGCCTTCGACCTCTTCCTAGCCTCCTCTTGGAGGAAAAGGGGCACTGTATTCCATGTCCCAGAGCTGATGCTTGATACTCATGGCCAGCTAATCTCTAAACAGAATCCATCTCTCTCTATAGAAGGAGAAAACCAAGTTTCACGACTTCGCTCATCAGCCCATCTCTTTCCTATCCTTCCCAGAGGATAAAAATAGCTGCCTTGCGGGGCCTCACTGCCGGTACAGCAACTGCATGCTGAAGCTGGGTGCGCAGGAGAACAGCTGATTCCCAGAGACCAGGTGGGGACCTGGTCAGTGTGTGGACTTACCCACAGGCCTGAGGAGAGGAACACCCTGAGTGAGGGGATCCTGGAGCGAGTCTGACTGCCATGGTGGGATTCTCACAAAATTACATTACTTCAAAGCCCGTTGTAGTGGTCCCCGCCTGTAATTCCAGCACTCTGGGAGGCTTAGGCAGAGGATCTCAAATTCAAGTCCAGCCTGGGCAACTTAGACCATTTCAAAATAAATAAGTAGAAATTAAAAAGGGATGTAGCTTAGTGCGAAGGCCCTGGGTTCAATCCCAGTATCGCAGAACAAAACCCAACTTCACTGACTGCTCAGAGGTGTGCATCTCCTGATTCTTAACCTCTGGACGGAGGACGGGGGGGGGGAGCGCCCTTGAAGTAATAATGAAATGTACACACTTCTGTGTGTGTGCTCAAGCACACATGGATGTATACAGATGCAAGCATACACTGGCAAACAGACACATACACACTCTTGCACCTTATTTAATACTGGGGGGCTGTCGAAACCTGGCATGGACCATAGATTAACAATCCCAGGTGCAGGAGTATGTACAAGAAATAAAACTTTGTAATGTGCAAAGAAAAAGTTTATAAAGGCGTTCTGGAAAGTAAGCACATAAAATATAAAACCCATGAGACTGTATATGAAAATGCTGAAGGTTCTCTCCAATGGTGGGATAAAGGATGATGTCTATTTACGTCACTTTCTTACTAAACAAGAAAGCACGCTCTCTTTCGCAATCAGCGCGGTCGCTTCCAGTCTTGTCGGTGGAGATGGGGCGTCCACTCGGCGGCACGCGCGGCCGTGGTCGGACTCCTTCGGGCCTGCGAAGGACGCTCACAGATAATCGACCAGCAAACGCGAGACAAGGCGAGCACAAGTGTAGGGCCCTGTCTCTCTGCAAGGTGCCCGGAAATCGCTTAGCCAGGACTGGCCACTTTAAAGCCCCGCGCCGCGGCCCAGCCCCACGCCGCACTGAGAGGGCGGCGTTTGCGTGCGTGCGCGCTCCTGGGGAGGCGACGCGCACGGGCGCGCCTCCGCGGACAGCCCGCCGTGGAAGATGCCGCCGAGAAGGCGGCGGCGGCGGCGCGCGCTGGCGGTCTGAAGCGGCGGCTGGCTGCCACGGGCCGGCGGCGCGATGAGCTGGGTGGCCGCCCCCGGCTCGGGGCTGTGAGGGGCTCGGAGCCGGGGGTGGGCGGCGGCGCGGCGGAAGGCGGGCGCTACTTCTCGGCGGCGGCGGCGGCCGCGGCCATGCGCGGGGCGGCGCGGCTCGGGCGGCCGGGCTGGGGCCGCCTCTCCGGAGCCCGCGGCCTTGGGGTCTCGCCGCCGCCGCCGCCGCCGCCGCCGCTGCTGCTGCTGCTCGCGCTGCTGCCCTTGCTGCCCGCGCCGGATGCCGCCGCCGCCCCTGCCCCGCGACCCCTGGCTCTGCAGCCCGCGGGCGCGGGGCCCAGCGTGAGCCTCTACCTGAGCGAGGACGAGGTGCGCCGGCTCATCGGTGAGTGCGCCGCTTCCGGGCCCTCCCGCCTCGCGCTGGCTGTCCCCGCGCGGCGCCCGGCCCCGAGGACCTGGCCTCCGCCTGCCGCGCTGGCCGGGAGGTGTGGTCCCTGCCGCCCCCGCCCCCGCTCAGCCAGCCCACTTGGTTCTAGCTGCCCCGCCGCCCGGGACCCCTCGGCCGCCGCGAGCGGCAGGGATCCGGTCCCTTCCACCCTCCTGCTGCCCCCGAATCCCCCCTGCTTCCTGGGGTCAAGGGCCTTTGCAGCTTTTCATGTTTCCTCGACCTTCCCTGGGGCTGTCACTCGAGGCCCCTGGAGTTTGGATACTTCGAAGTTCTCATTTTAAACTAAACCGGCAAACCCTCGCTGCGATTTTGATACCCCACTAGGCCACGCCGGTGTGCCTCTACTTTATAGTTACATACTTTTACCTCCCCCCACCCCAAGTGACAGGGAAAGGTTATGAAACACAGAATGTTTGTGGCAGCCTCCAAATCTTGGGACTGACAAGCATGTTTTTTTTTTTTTGTTTTTTTTTTGTGGGTACCAGGGGTCGACCTCAGGACCTCACGCGCCAGCAGGCGCCCGTGCCGCTGAGCGATATCACCGGCCCCTTTTTCGTATGTGGGATCCGGGAGTCGAACTCGGGCCCTCGCGCTTGCCAGGCAGGCGCTTAAGCCGCTGAGCCATCTCACCGGCCCAAAAGCATGTTTTAAAATAGTTGATCAATAGCCAGGTAGCAGATCTTTTTGCTTCTGCAGTACCTTTCTGGTGTTTGTTTCTGGATTCGATGTAGTCTGGACTGATCTTGCATTTCCAGGCCACTCACCATTCGCCTACTTTGAATAACTTCAAGGGAAAGGAGAACATAACTTTGGGTCAGTTGGAGGTTCTTTTTACCTATTGAGTTTTGTTATTTGGAGAATCAATTTGAAAAATGATGCTATTCTCTAGTTGGGACTTTGTGGATTCCAGAAATAACCCTTTGGAGGAAGGTCTGGCCCCCAAAGGGAATTCTTTGCTAGTTGCAGATACCTAGGCGTTAGTTTTCTTTTGTGTGTTATGGCAGTGCCTTCATTTCTCAGGGTGTGGTGTTTCTGAGTGTATGGGGGAAAAGTTACTCTTTTAAGCATCCGTTCACCGTCAGTTTTTAGTTTTTTTAAGGTTAGGGGATTTTCTTGGAGTCTATTGAGATCAGCTCAGTGTTGAAATGAAATTACTTTTAGCAGGCTGTTTAGATATCGTTGCATGTATGGATTTGTAGTCTTTAACCAAAGAATTGTGTGTTTGTGTAATGGGCCATTCTTAATCCTTTTCTAGTCTAGCTGACCTGGCTGAATTTAGTCTAGCTGAATTAAAACTGCATATTGGGTTAGTCCTGGAACATAAGGCTGAGGAGAAATAGTGAATGCCTATAAATAAATTTCTTTTTTTTTTTTTTTTTGTGGGTACCGGAGTCGACCTCAGGACCTGGCGCACCAGCAGGTGCCCCTGCCGCTGAGCGGTATCACCGGCCCTTTTTTTCGTATGTGGGTTGCCGGAGTTGAACTCGGGCCCTCGCGCTTGTCAGGCAGGCGCTTACGCCTCTGAGCCATCTCACCAGCCCAATAAATTTCATATAATATTAATTTAAAATATTAATGTATTATGCATGCTTTCGTGGAGTTTTTTGTTGTTGTTGCTAAAAGAACTTACAAAATTTGTGACTTTCTTTACATGTGTTTCTTCTCTTTTTCCAACAATGAGTGGGTAGGGGACAGAGGACAACTAGAGGCTACCATTGGTTGACTGTTTATATATACCCACCCCTGCATGCCTTATACATGTTACTTCTACTTTTCTGTGACTCAGTGAGGTAGGTGTCATTTCCATTTCAGAGATGAGAAAAGTGAGGCTTTAAGTAAGTTGTTCATTGTCACATAGTTAATAATCTTTTTTAAAAATGAAACGTAGTGTTGACATACGGCAAAGAGTCAAGTTTTATTGAAGATAATGAAGGTATTAGGTATATACAAGTTGGATTGTGGCGTAGTGGAAAAGAAATCATTGCTAATTAGTACTTGAAATCATGTATTTGTAAACCAGGAACTAATTTTTTATTTGAAGCCAAGGAGGCATCTGATTGATGGGCATCCAGTTTTTGCGCAGAAATGGGCGGTGTGGGGAGCAGAGAGGGGAGCATTGCCTGGCCAAATCCCTTATCCACCCCTGGGGTAAAGGGAGCTCTAGCAGTAGTTTCTCTAATGCACATAGAGTTGGCCTGATAACAGGCATCTCTAGACTCCCATCCTGCCAGATCAGGTCTTCTTTCTATCCCTTCTCATCTCCCTCACACAGTCTACCTTAAAAGGACTCCTTGTGGGTAAGATGTTCACCAGGCATCCTGAATTCTCAGAATACACTTTTTACGATGTTTAGGACTGCTTGAAATAGTATATTTGTACTATATTTTTGAATCGCTGTGGGTCTTATGCCTCCTGAAAGGTGCTAAGGAAGCTAACCATTTTATAATATTTCTAAGATAGTGAGTTTAGAATTACAGTAAGAAACTTATAAATTAAGTTGATAGTGACAGCTTTATAAATTGAAGTAATTGTGCTTGACATGATAATAAATTGTTTTAATCCAATTAATACATGGGCATAGTTAAAAATCAAATTAAGCATTAAAAGGCTTAAGACAAAATGCAATAGTATCCCGCCTTTGGCCTTTTAATCCTCCAGACCCTATTTTCCAGAGTTCACTGCTATGTCAACTAGTTCTACTGTTTTTCCCCCTTGTTTTTTACTTTCATATTTCTATTTTTTTTTTTTTTTTGTGGGTACCGGGGGGTCGACCTCAGGACCTCGCGCGCCAGGAGGCACCCATGCTGCTGAGCGATATCACCGGCCCCTTTTTCGTATGTGGGTTCCGGGAGTTGAACTCGGGCCCTCGCGCTTGCCGGGCAGGCGCTTAAGCCGCTGAGCCATCTCACCGGCTTACTTTCATATTTCTAAACCAGTGTAGAATAGGCATTTGACTTCCTTGTATCTTAACTGAGCTCTTACTCTAAGAGATATGCTAAATGCTATTCGGTTTTCTTTTTGCAAGAAAACATCTTATAGAAGGAAACATCAAGTCATCTGTTGGTTCCACTAAGTTTCCTTTTAGAGACCCCTTGGCCTGGAGCCTTCCATCCTCTTGTTTCAATCTGGACAGTAGGATTTCCCATCCCTTCTCTCCTGTCTTAGAACTCCTGTCGTCTTTCTCTTGGCTTACTTCTTTTTGCCAGTATGTATCCTCAGTAGGTTCCTAAGAAGGGCTGCATGGGAAATAATTATTTGAAGCCTTGGGTGTCTGTACTTATTCTATCCTCATATTTTGTAGATGGCTTGGCTGAATTTAGAAATTAGGTTGAAAATAATGTTTCTTCAATTTTGATGGCATTTTCACTGTTTTCTGCCTTATGGGTTTTAGATAAAAAACCCAAAGCTATTCTGGTACCTTTTTTTTTTTTTTTTTAATATATATTCTGTTTTTTTGAAGATTGTCTTTCCCTCTGGCATTTTCAAGTTTGTGAAGTTGTGTGGATGTGTGGTCTGTTTCTTTTTTGTTTTGTCTTGCCGGACCCTTTTAATCTAGAAACTCAGAGCCTTCAGTTTTCAGAAATGCCTATTACTGCTTTGATAACATGCTACCCTACATTTTTCCTGTTTTGTTCTTTCTTTGACTTTTGTTGGTTTGGTTATCAAATCTCTTGGAACTGAATTTCAGATTTCCTTATCTTGCCTATTACTTATTTCTTTATATTGAATAGACCATGGAGAATTTCTCAATTTTGTCTTCCAAGCTTTTATTTTTAAATGTTAATTATCATGTTTTTAAATTTTAGAATATCTTTGTTCCATTTCATTGAATTTTTTGGGTGTATTATCATTGTCTCTGAGGTGTGTGTATTGTTTTTCATTTTTTTAAGTTTAATATATTTTTAATGTTTCTTTTGCTTCCTTCAGTGTACTGTACCTGTTCACTGCAGGATTCTTTTCTGCATTTGTGTAGATCAAATCTAGGTGATCCTAATGCAGAGTGAGATATGGAGACATTCGTTGGGGGAACAGAGCACATACATACGTGTGCTGGTGATCTGGTGACTTTCTTTGGAGTGTGGGCAGACTTCATTGGGAGTCTGCCCCAAATGGCAGTAGCTTTGCATCTTCTTTGGTGCTGGTCAATGTCTGCAGAAAGGAAACCTCCAGACTCCTCCCTCTGGTGTGCTTGGTGATACACTGGCTGCCCGAGGCTGAGTTACCTGGTTGGGGGAGGAATAGAGGGTGTCACCCTTCAGGTTGTAGACTTAGACAGTTTTCCTGCCTCTGTGATTCAGTTTTCTCAGCCACCTGTTGTGAATACTTGCCCATGGGCTCCTCCCTGGTCAGGCTGGAGCTTCAGGTTGGCCGTTAGTATGTCTTTTGTGCCTTCAGAGCTGAGCGTCTCAGGGGTACTGAAGGACAGTGACCTCTCCTACAGCTGCTTTTTATCTCTTAGAAGTTTGTTGGAATGTATGCTTTGTTGTGTTTCCCTTTCTGTTGGTTCTTGTGGTTTAATGCCTTTGTGATTTCATTACTATCCTTTCAGAAGAGTTTTAAAAACAAGGATAGAGGCTGCTGTGCTCATTCCATGATGTGTAAATGGCTGGGAAGACTGGGCTGTAACTAGGGAAGATGTGTGGTGGTTTTTTGGTAAGAGTAATATTCAGAGTAGTAGTGATGGTCGCAGTTGTAGTTGAGAGTACTGTTGATGTGTGGTAGTGTTTTGCCTCTGCAGACACAAAACTAATTCCTTAGGTATATCGTTATTTTCATTTTGTAAATGAATGTCATAGTCTATGTGGGATACTATAAAAAACTCATAAACTAGGTAGCTTATGAACAAGAGAAATTTATTTTTCATTGTTTGGAGGCTGGAAAGTCCAAGATCAAAGCACTGGTGGATTTGGTATCTAGTGAGGGGCTGCTTTCTGGCTTCTAGACAGTTCTCACACTGTGTTCTCACATGCTGAGACATTGTGTGATTGTGGGTTTGAGGTTTGGTGGGGTTTTTTGTTTGTTTGTTCGTGGTGTTTTTTTTTTTTTTGAACACATGTGGGGACAATTCTATCCAATTATGGCTCAACCTGTCCCCTGTGAGTTGTATCCTGAACTGACAAATCAGTTCTGAAGGTGCTGCCTAAAATGCTATTTGTGTTTTAAGGCTCACTTTTAGGAACAAATAAAATATGTGTGTATTCATGCACTCTGCATTGAGAAGTTCCGTGGTGTTACTTCTTGGTTTTGATGCACTTAATGCTAGTATTCTGAAAAATCTTGCCAGTTGTACATCTTAAAACAAAAACTTGTACATAAAAAGAACTATTAGCTACTCTGAAATTATATTAAAATTATATTTTTTATGTTACTCTTGTTGATGTAAGTCGAGTGTAATATTTTTAAATCAAAATGTTAATCAGATTTCATTCATGTAGTAATTTTTAAAATGTTATGTACCAAGACAAATGTATGAATATTGCTGTTACATTATAAACTTATCAAATGGTTAATTTTTCCCTTCCGAGCAATGACAGTGCTGAGTGAATTTCCGAAGTCCTGCTCTTATTCTTATATAAATTTGAAGCTGGAATAGAAAGCACACAGGTCTGTAGAACAGAACTTGCTGTGTGCCAGGTACTTCATGTATTCTCTTTCAGTTCATCAACTGTAAGAAGTAGGTGGTATTGTTACTTTTTCTTTCTTTTTTTTAACAAGCACATTAGAGGTTCTGGGAAGTTAGAGAATTTGCTGGAGATTGGAGATGTCAGATGTATGGGGTTACATGACTCCAAAGTACATGCTTTCTCTATGCGGCCTGTGAAGATGAGCAGTACCCTTAGTCTTTAACAAAATTCAAATGAGGAGTTTAAATAAAATACAGATTCCTAGGTACACCCTGAATAGTTTCAGTTGATCTGAGATGCGTTCAGCTAAATTTACCTTTTGAATGGCATACATAATTGGTTATATAGTTTTTCCACATTTGAACATCTCTGAAATTGGAATTGTTTTATAATCAGTGGTGAATCATCAGTTATCTGATAGCTTTTCTTGCCTTAGTGGCACAACAATAATGCTATATTTTAGACTAAATGAGATGGCATTATCAAAAGATAATATGGTAATAGGTACTTAGATATCATTTGTTGTGACCTTACCTTTTTTTTTTTTTTTTTTTTTTTGGGTCTATGTATGACTGTCACAACCTTCAGAGCTGTAAAATTCACTGGTGGCATTTATTATACACTAGTGGTAATGGCTGTGTAGTAGTGTTCTTATGGGTGTTCCGTTGATGGGTGAGATAGTCTTTAGGTTAACAGCAATAGCAGTTCACTTTCAACATCCTAAGTTACTACCAAGGAGAATTGTTGATGGTTCTCAACCTTTTCTGTGGCAGCCTTGAGTCCTTTCCTTAGACAAAGGCATGGATAACCACATGTACTAAGTTTTGCACACTGTGCCAGGGTTCTTAGACTTTTGGGGACTCCTGGAGAAAAAACTTATAGGTGCTTCTGAGTCCCTCAACAGCTAGTATCTGTCACATTTTGTATTCTGACCTACATGAATTTTAAAAAATTTGTGTCGAGATACACTGTGTTGTAAAGTTATAGGGTGTTTGAAAAGTGCACAGCGGCATGTGTCCCTCACAGTGTCATACAGAGCAGTTTTATCTCCCTAAGGTAGCCTGTGCAGGGAGCATTTATATTTATAAATGTCCTCCTTTAGATTTTAAATGTATTTATAACGGAAAATTTCAAACATTCAAAAGTAGACAGAATAGTGCAATAAGCTGAATGTATCAATTATTTAGTTTCAACAGTTACCAACTTAAGGCCAGTTTTGTTTCATTTCTAACCATCCCCCATCCCCTATCTGTTGTTAGATTATTTTGAACAAATGCAGACATGTAATTTCATAAAAAATTTCTGTATGTGCATCTTAAAGATAGACTTGTAAAAAATTTATAATAACTATTATACCCAAGGAAATGAAAAATAATAAATATGAAATATTTAATCTGCTCAGATGTTCCTGATTTATAAAGAAACATATATTTAAAGACTCTTACTTGCCACCTGGATCTTCCTTATCCCTGTAGTTCCCTTTCTGCCAAACTCTTTCTCACCCAAGGGTCTGCATTAGGTCCTTGCTCTGCTTCACATGCTTTTCACAAATCTTCATGTGACTGGTGCCTTCTAGATCTCAACTTAAATGTCACTTCCTCAGAGAGCTTGTCTTCCAGTTTGTCAAGTTTGTGTTGTTTGTTGACACCAGTGTACTCTGCCTTATGTCTTTATCTGATATCTGTTTGTGTGTCTGTCTCCCCATGGGAAGGTTCTGTTTGGGTAGAGATCATTTATGCTGTTCCACTCCATATCTCATGCACCTAGATGTATCTAGCATATAGTAAATGTTCAGCAAAAGTCAAATAAATTAATAAATGAATGAATGATTTATTTTTTGATTCCCTACTCTGTACCTTACTGGGCTTATTATTCTCTTGATCATTGCCTGTTGCATTCTAAATTATCCAAAAGGGAATTGGACTAAACTTACACTTCACTGGAAGTTTAAATATTTTTGAGAATTTATTTTCTTTGAAGCTGCCTATTTTCCTAAATCTGTGTCTCATTGTATCCCCTCTTAGGTAAGGTGCATCCCATGTTGGCTTCTATAGCTACACTCCCTGTGGAAACAGACCTGTATTGTCTCTCCCTTCACTTTCTGTCTGTCCCTGACTGCACTAAGCATTTAACTTGACACATAGCAATCTTTCAGTAGACTGTTGGTCCATAGTACAGGTGAAGAGTGTGAAATATTAAAAAAATGATTCTGGCAAGAGCCTTTTGCAGTAATTAAAAACTGGGGAATAAAGTTTCTAGTCTCCCCCCCCGAAATGCCTAACCTGCTGTTAATCCTGTCTAATGCTTTTCTTGTCTAATATGTTGTCGTTTTCATCTTTAGAAATTTGATTTGGGTCTTTTTATGTCTTCCATATTTTTACTTTTTGACCATACAGTTATGTTTGTTATTTCTGTGCCTTTGTTAATTCTAGCATCTGTGCCTGTTCTGGGTTAATTTCAATTGATTTACCTATTTGTATATCTGTATGTGTTTTCCTGTTTCTTTGCATGCCTTGTAATTTTTTTACTGGATGGCAGGGATTGTGAATTTTACTTTTTCGGGAGTTGAATATTTTTGTATTCCTACAAATATACTTGGATTTTGTTCCAGGGTGCACTTAAGTCACTTGGAAACAGTTTGGTCCTTTCAGATCTTGCAGTCTTGTCTTCCATTCTGGCTGGTGGGAATGGTTGCAAACCTACGTGAGTGCTAGGCACTGTTGCCTTTTATCCTGGTCTGTTCCTGTGTGCTATCCTTATATGCTTGCACTGATCAGTACTCAGCTGAATACTGCACGGCAACCCTCTGCAGATTTCGAATCTCTTTCTCTGTTCAGCTCTCCTTTCTGGTAATTCGTGCTCACCTTTGTCCTAACTCTCTGCACTGCAGTTGTAGAACTCACTAGTTGCAGTCCCTTCTTTCAGGGCTCACTATTTGTCTGATGTTCAGCGTTTTAAGCAGTTGTTTAATACATTATGTCTGTTTTTTGGTTATTTTAGATGACAGGATTATTCTGCTCCCTGTTATTTTATCTTGTCTAGAAGCATATATGATCAAGAATTATTTTTATTGTTTACATCTTCCCTAAAGTTGTTTAACTTATTAGATTATTTGTTAAAAGAGAAAACTAAGTCTAATCTAAAGAAATGTGTTTAAGGTTTCTATATGTGCATACACATACACATATTTGTGGGTATATATTAGATAATATGGAGTGGGACAATATTGGATTTGGAATCTGCATATTTGAGTTTTCCATCTTTTGCTCTGTGTGGATAGATATATAATATATGTTTCTGACTGTTCATTTCTTCACGTGTAAACTAGGATGTTTTTCAGTGTACATCAGGATTGCTATCAGCACAGAGACTATGTTACATATGAAAATGCTACATAGTCCTAAAAACAATTTAGTCAGTGGTGGAAATTTGCATATTTGTGGATTAAAAACCCAAATCACAGCATATTAGGTCATTTAGGTATCTGGTTGGTTGCCTTCAAGAAGTAGCAACATTTATTCACTTATTGAACTATTGTTATTGTGTATACAAGATCTTATTTTGGGGGCTTGGGGGCATATTTTTGGTAAATAAAGCAAATAAAGATGCCTGTCATCTTAGAACTAACGTCTGGAAGAAAGCAAAGTGATTTGCTTCAGAAAAGAATTCAGGTAGCCTTGGAACTGGATTCCCAAGATAGCGCTTCGCGGTGCATGCTGTTGCGGGCAGGGAGAAGTGGTAATTGTGAGTTCCCCAACTCTAAGTTACTGGTATCCTCTAAGGGTAGGTGAAGTAGAGTATGCTCCTCCTAGGAGTTGGCTGGGAAAGAAGTTGAATGGTGATGATGTCAGACTGTGAGTAAATTACTCCATCCCTGTTACAGGGTTGTACCTGTGGTACATGTATAAGCTAGTTGAATCTTTGTTTTAGTACTGGGGATTGAACTCAGGTCTTTTATGATTACCTACATTCCCAGCTCTTTTTTATCTTGAGACAGAATCTCACTGAATCACAAAGTTGCCAAGGCTGGGCTTGATCTTGAGATCTTCCTGCCTCAGCTTCCCAGAGTGCTGGGATCATAGGCATGCACCTATAATGCTTGGTTGTACATCTTTGAGGAATTTCTTTCATGAATTTTTCTGAGGTGAGATTATATATATATATGTATATATATATATATATATATATATTCATATTCCCCCCCCACCCCCACTGGATATGAACTCTTTTTCCCTGACCCTGTGTTTGTGGTCTAGCTCTCTTTAAAAATTCTTAGACCTCTTCCCAGGATCAAAAGGATGGGTCTACCCACTTTTCCTTAGTGGAGGGGCCAGTCTTAGTTGGGAAGGAGGCAGCCTGAAGGAAAAGGCATGGAGGGTTAATCAATGCTGTTATTGATCATGAGCATCTTCTTTCTCTTAAGAACTCTTTAATCCTTATGTTCTCTGTGTGCAAATATTTACTCTCAGTAGATCAAGACCCTACTCTCAGATCTGTCAAGACACTTAAGGTTGTGGGAGAGGTATCTGAGGAACATGTTGAATGTGGCAGAGTGGTACATGAAAAATCTGAGGTCATTTGCAAGATAATTACTTAAGCAGCTATGGGGCTTGAAGACCTAGGTACATTTTTAGTTGTGACGAAAGGATGCTTATTTTCTTGTAGTCTAGCATTTGTAATTCCTTGCCTTATGATGTAGTTAAATATTAGGTCTCAGCCAATTTTCTAGGTATAGTCTGACTGTACAGCCTAATTTATTAGATTCTGGTAAATTAACTGGTATTTTATTTATGCTTATTTCCATAAATTAGAAACATTTGAAATAAGAACTCCTTGTTTATTTTCTTTTAGCGTCTATGAAAGTATATTCAGTGGTTTAATACATTTTATGTGATTTTTTTTACCCCTCTCATTAATGGCTTACATACCACTGAATCTAAAATAACTCGACTAAATGAATTTTTAAAGTTTTGACTGGCATATGGAAACTGGATGATATCATAGGATAATTGTGTTTTGGCTGACATTTGAAAACCACAGTGATATCATAGAATAATAGAGTTTTGTGGTTGAGGAGGGACATTAACATCATCTGGTCTAACTCCTTTGTTACATAGTTAAGAAAATTGATGCCTAGAGAGGGTGATTAAGTAATTGATTGCCAAAGGTCACTTAGCTATAGTACTTAGTAGAGAAACAAGGAAGAGAAATTGAAACCTTGAACTCTGCTTTAGTTCTGTCTCCATATTACTTACTATTTTCTTGCCTTCTGATAAGGCAACTGATTTCTGACATTTTCTTTAAAATACCATTTTCTTTAAAACCCATCTTTGCGTGAAGCCAGCCATTCATGGATCATACATGCAGGCATATACTTGAATAACTACAAATACAATAAGGCCCTAGTCCTGTGTGTGACATGTGTGAGGTACTAAGTGAGGAGACACACATATGAACAACTTCCTAAAATACATTTTGCCATGTGGTATAAATGTGACTCTTTTTTATAAGGGGAGATGATTTGCTGATTTGACAATAATCAACCATAATTGCAGCCTTAGAAAAACAATAATTAACTTTTTTAAACACTCAGAAGAATTTTTTGAACTATTGAATTATTATAATTTGAGCTAGAAAGGCCAGGTCATGAAGAACACAGGCTTTGCATTAAATTTGTACTTGAGACTAGGGAAAATGGATTCTTCTTGCTGGGTCTTCAGAGTTTTGCAGGAATAACTAGTTTTTTCATTGTGCGATTTGCATTGTTTAGAAATAAAATTATGAGTGGGCATGATAACTCCTGCCTATAATTCCAGCACTCTGGGAGGCTGATGCAGGAGGATCGCAAGTTTGAACCCAGCCTGGGCAACTTAGTGACTTCGTGAAATTCTGTCTCAAAAATAAAAAAGGGGGCTCGTGAGATAGCTCAGTGGCATAAGCACCTGCCTGGCAAGCGTGAGGTCCTGAGTTTGACTCCCGGAACCCACATAAAGGAAAAAAAGGGGCCGGTGATATCGCTCAGCGGCACAAGTGCTTGCTGGCAAGTGCGAGGCCCTGAGGTCGACTCCCGGTACCCACATAAAAATAAATAAATAAATAAATAAATAAATAAATAAAATAAAAAAGGGCTGGGGAATGTAGCTCAGTGCAAAGGCCCTTGAGTTCAACTTCCAGTACCACAGTCAAGCATTCAATAAAATTATGAACAAATGTTGTACTTGGTAACAATAGAGCAAAATTCCCACTTTACTGGAATTGGCAGTGATAAATTTAAGTCTGGTAATATAATTAGACAAGTGTTTTTCATCCTGCCAGAATAAAAATATTTTATGTATCCTAGTGACACAGTGCTCCTTATTTAGTGCATAGCTGTCAGCTTTCATTCTTTTCCACCTTCCAGCAGAGCCCTTTTCACTCTACTGACTTTACTTTGCCTGCTTCGTCTTTTTTTCTGCTGGCCTTCTTTTCAGTTTTGCTTGTGGAGCTCCAGTTCTGTTTTGAAGTCTCTCTTTTTTTTTTTTAATCTTTTTAGCTTTACTGAAACCAATTTTCTCTTGTGGTAGTTTCCTCGTAATCCTTTCCAGTCACTGAAAGCCATTTTTGTTACACTCCTTTCCCCTTATGGCACAGGAACCAGCCTTTTTTTTTTTTTTTTTAAAGACTGCATCTCACCATGTTTTATGGCTGGCCTCCAACTCCTAGGTTGAAGCAATCCTCTGCAATCCTCATGCCTCAGCCTCCCCGAGTGCTGGAACTACAGGTGTGCACCACAGCATCTGGCTTTTTAAAAATAATATTTGTTGAAGTGAAATTTACGTAATGTAAATTTAACCATTTACTATATTTTGCTAATACTGTACCACTTCTATCTAGTTCCAAAATTTTTCCATTACACCATTATTCCTGAAAGCCCATTACCTCTTAAGCAATTTCTTTTCATCTTTCTCACCTCTCGGTCTTGGCAACTGTGTTCTGTCTCTGTGGATTTGTGTATTCTGGATATGTTGTATAAATGGATTCTTACAGTATATGACCTTTTTTGTGTGGCTGCTTTTACTTAGTACAGTACAATGTTCTGGAGATTCATCTGTGTTGTAGCATCAGTACTTCATTATTTTTTATGACTGAATAATACTTCATTTTGTATTTATACCACAATTTATTTATTTACCTGATCATGAACATTTGGGCTATGTGCATATTTTTGCTATTATGGATTATGCTGCCATGTACACACAAGTAGTTGTACTTGTTTTCAAATTAGGATGTATATCTAAAATGGAATTCTGAAGTTTATGGTAATACTCTGTTTAACATTTTGAAGCAACACCGAAATATTTTCTGCAGTGACTGACCTGTTCTGTATTCTTACCAGCAGTGAATGTATAAGGACTCCAATTTCTCCGTGTCCTTATCAGTACTTGTTATTTTCTGCTTTTTTTTATGTCTATCCTAGTGGTATGAAGTGGTACTTATTTTAGTTTTGATTTGCCTTTCGCTAATGACAGATATAGTTGAGCATCTTTTTCATGTGTTGTTGTTCATTTGTATATTTTCGTTGGAGAAATACCTTGCCCATTTTTAAATTGGGTTGGTTGTCTTTTTGTGGATGAATTGTAAGATTTCTTTATATATTCCAGGCACTAGACTCTTATCAGAATTTACTTTGCAAATATTTCCTTCCATTTTGTAAGTGCTTTCATATGCTTTATAACAGATTTTATTGTGCAGAATTTTTTTTTTTTTTTTTGTCTTTTTGAGACAGGGTCTTGCTCTGCAGTTCAGGCTGGCATTGAACTCACTTTGTAGCCCAGGTGATTCTCCTGCCTCAGCCTTCTGAGTGTTGGGATTACAGGCATGCATCACCATGCTCAGCAGATTTTTAAAATTTTTATGAAATCCAGTTGTCTTGGTTACTTTTCTTGTTGCTGAGACAAAATACCCAACACCCAAAGTTAAAGGAGGAAAGGTTTCTTTTGGCTCACAGTTTGTAGAGGTTTCACCCCATAGTCACCTGGCTCCAAGGCAGGTTGGCATGGCAGAGGGGCATTGCAGAGAAGAAACAGTCCATGACAAAGCAGGGCAGGCAGAAAGCAGCAAAACAGCGAAGCAGCAGGAGCAGGCCAAGTAGCAAGTGCACTAGCAAGTGAAGGGAGTAGCCTTCTTTCTGTCCCTTATAGTCCATCCACGGTACCAGCCCTTAGGGAAGGCAGCACTCACACCCAGGGTGGGGCACCCTTAATCCCAGTATTGCACCATTAATCCCGGCATCACATCCTTAATCCAGCATCACACACCCTACATCAGCCACCTCTGCAAAGCCCCATCTATGACCCCATGAGGCTTTGGAGGGAAGTCTAGATACAAGCCACAACACCAACTTACCTATTTTTTCCAATCTTTTGTTCATACTTTTGGTGTGCTAAGAATCTATTGTCAAATCTAAGGCCATGAAGATTCACTCCTGTGTTTTCTTCTAAAAGGTTTATGGTTTGCATCTTATATTTAGGTTGTTGATCATTTTGATTGAATATGGTATGAGGTAAGGATCCAATTTCATTCTTTTTGCAGGTGGATATCCACTTGTCCCAGCAGCACCATGTTAAAGTGACTATTCTTTCTCTGTTAACTGATCTTGGCATCCTTCTCAAAACTTGATTAGCCAGAAAAATGACTTTATTTCTGTAGTCTCAATTATATTCTCCTGGTCTACATGCCTGTCATTACGTCAGTACCATACTGTTTTGATTAAAGTAGATTTGTAGCGATTTTTTGAACCTAGGAAGTGTCAGTCGCCCTACTATATTCTTTTTAATGATTGCTTTTGCTGTTTAGGGCCGCTTTGCAATTCCATGTTAATTTGAGGATCTGTGTTTCCATTTCTGCAAAAGATACAGAATTTTGATAGTGATTACACTGAATCTGTAAATCACTTTAGATATTATTGCTCTGTTAACAATATCGTCTTTTGTGAATATGAGATGCTTATTTATTTGTCTTCTTTAGTTCTTTCAACAATGTTCTATAACTTTCAGTGTACAAGTATTTCATTTTTTGTTGCATATTTATTCCTAAGTATTTTATCTTTTGGATGCTATTATAAATGGAATTCTTTTCTTAATTTCTGTTTCGTATTGTTCTTTGAAGAACTGTCTCTTATACATTTTATTTTTCCTTCTTTGATTGTTTTGTCTCAAGATAGTAACTCAACATCCTCTTCTCTTGATATATATGATATTAGTCACCAGACCTCTAGAAAATAATCTTCAGTGACTTTATCCTCTGGCTCTGGTTTTCATTTTTTCCCTTCCTTTATTCCAAAGGGATATCAGAACCTACCCTGATTTGCTCTCAGCTAATACTGATTGGTCCATACTGGTTCTAGTTTTCAGGAATCTTTCCAATGGAAGCACTCATTGGAGTGACCACCTTAGACTTGATCCTCTTCTCAGCCCTTTCCGGTCACTCTGTTCTACCGTAACCAGGCTCTGTTTCCTGGTCTCATCAAGAGTTATACTACTTCTGGCTTGCTGAAGAACTAAGTGGCCCAGTAAAGCATTATTGAGTGAGGTGTTTCCCTCACTGCCCCTCTAACCAATCCCCACTGTCCATTTTACTCCTGTGATGCCTGTCACACCACTCCCTGACAGTGTTCCCCCTACTGTCCACTGCCCCTGCTTTCAGTCTGCATTTGATTGCTGTTGATACACTCAAAGCACTAATAACTAGTAACAATTAGAAAGGAGTAATTATTTAGAGCTTCTCTTCACTTGGTTTTTACTTTTTTTAAAGATTTTTTTTTTGAGCATATGAGGAGGAAGGAAACAAAAAGAGATGAAATTCAGGAATAAAGTATGCTATTCTCTGTAGACTTTATCTCTTTCAAAAAATAAATTTGTTCAAAATTCCTTTTATTTACTGATTGTTAAGGTAAAACATTCTCATTATAGACTACTCAGAAAATATACCAGACCATAAAGAAGAAATGTATTATACAGTATTTAAACATGCATTGCCAATTTTGGGTAAATAGTTTTCCAATCCTTTTTTCTCATATTCTTGTTTTTCTTTATGTATTTGATATGTATTCTTTTGTTAGGATTAAGAGTATAGGTAACTCTTTGAGACAGATTGTACTTCAGACTCCAGATGCTAAGTTTTTCCTGTCCACCTGCCTCATTCCATTGCCCTGTGGTCAGATTATGGCCTACACATTTTCTGCTTTAAGAAACTGCTTGTGCTTTTCCTCATAGCTGATTACTTTTTATAATTATCTTATGGATGATTGGAAGAAGATGCATTTCTTATAGGTTATCATCTTGGTGTGCGTATTCGTTATAATCATATTAATTATGGGTATAAATAACATCCTCTAAATGCTAGTTTTGAACCATAATTGTACTTAACATTAGGTTCCCTTTACCTTTTTAACATGTTTTTGTAGGCTTTAAATTTTGATTTAGAACAATAAAGATTTGCAATTATTATACCTTCATCATGAAGCAAACCTCTCCTCTGCATAAAATAAATCTTTGTCCCCTGTTGAAAGCAGAAGTTTTAGTCACCTCAGTATATTCTGGAGTAACTTTGTTGGGGGAAAAATACTTAATTGGTGTGTTTTCTGAGACAATGTGAGAATCTGTTTTCTTTGCATATAGTCAGAATTTGTCTAGAAATAGAAGCCTTGCCTTCCTCCTGTTCTCTCCAAAATTGTATCTTCATTCCATTTCCTATCATTTTAAGGGTTTCCATGTCACTCTCATTCAGAATAGTGAGCATAGGAATCCAAAAATTGTCTTCTCATTTCAGCCTCATTTGTCAGTGTGCCATGTGAGATCTTTCCTAAGTTTGCCTTTTTAAAATCTCTCTTTTCAGTGTATAGTACTTTGCCAAATTTTGCTTTAAAAAAAAAAAAATCTGAATTTTAAGGGAAAGTTGGAGGAAAAAGGTTTCAATCACTAATCATTTATCATTATTAGTATTAATGGTGGTATGCAAAAGATAATGTCATAGAAAATGTGGGTTTTTTTAAAATTTGAATTTTGCTTTTTTAGGAGAGTGAGCTTTTTCTCTAGCTTTTACCAGGCTTCATGGATTTTCGGGGGCAGTAATTTAAATTTTGTTTTAGTGAATTGCTGCAAGCTGTGTGCATATTTTTTTAAACGTGTGTTTGAAAACAAACATTTTTTCTGGTTATATTTCATGGAAAATTTATGAGAAGAAAAAGAATAAAAGCATACACTAAAAGCCACCCATAAGCCACCAGCTATAATTAACTACTGTTAATATTTTTTGGTATTTCTTTTTTTAAAAATGTAACATACAACATATATATTTACCTTTAATTCACTAGACATTTATTGAACACCTGAAATAAGCATGAACTATTTTAGGTGCTAGACGTTTTTGAAGATTCGTTGTACATAGTTTGTCCTTGTCTGTTTTCATTTAATGTTACATGGTAGGCAAAACTTGGTTCGTTATTTATTTGTAACAGCTCCACTAGTGGTTTCATAGTCTTTTTTCATCACTTATTTTCATCATTAAAACCTGTCTAGAAAAGGGTTGCTCAGTGTGTCACATAGATAAATTTGATTATTTGATTTAAAGAGTGTAATTGCTTGGTGGAGGTATCACCTATTTCTCCTGTAAAGAAAGAGAAAACGTTGAAAACTGTTGTTCTCTGTTATGGATTATTATAGTTTATTAATTGCTGCTTTGTTGCTGGTAATTTATTTTGTTCAGTTTTAATTATTTTGATGAATATCTTTTTGTAGGAAATTGATGTCTATCTTTACTTTCCCTATGATGGATTTTTAGTGTGATTACCAGGTCACAGAGTGTAAATAGCTGAATGTAGTAGCCAATGCCTGTAATCCTAGCTGCTCTGAAGGCTGAGGCAGGAGGATAGCCAAGTTCAAGTCCAGTGTGGGCAATTTAGCGAGATCCTGTCTCAAAAAATGGAGGGCTGGGGCCGGTGAGATGGCTCAGCGGCGTAAGCGCCTGCCTTGCAAGCGCGAGGGCCCGAGTTCGACTCCTGGAACCCACATACGAAAAAGGGGCTGGTGATATCGCTCAGCGGCACAGGTGCCTGTTGGCGCGTGAGGTCCTGAGGTCGAGCCCCCGGTACCCACATAAAAAAAAAAAATGGAGGGCTGAGGATCTAGCTCAGTGGTGGACCTTTCCGGGGTTCAATCCCCAGTACTGCCAAGGAAAAAAATAGTAGTGTATTTCTGAATCTTTATATATAGTATGCTTGCCATACGCTGCTTAACATTCAGTTTTATGTTAAAGAATTTAAGCATTTCTGTTATAATATCAAATGCACTCCTAAAAAAACCTTCAGGATTGCTTATTTACTAAAAATAAGAGGATTTATGTGAAAAAGTTAAGAGCAGACCATTCAAGACCTCTGCAATTTTTAAACCAGAGTACTAACAAAAGCATAATTGGTACCTTATGAGATAACTTGGGTAGTCCAGTCAAACCACTTAGTGTGGCCAAGTCTGCCACAGAGGAGAGTTAAAGTTATTAAAATCTAAGAAAATGGAAATCACAGGCCTGCCTGGTCTTGAGACAGCGCAAATTAAAGTAACTTTGTAAGCCAGTGGGGCTGCCATAGAGGTAGGCACAGAAGGACGTGCAGCTTGCTGGGGTGCTGGAACCATACCTCTGAGGAGGGACAGTAGGTGCAAATGATCATTTTTAATATTCTTGCAATAGACCTGAAAGGGGTCTTGCTTGGCAGTAGCCAAGCTGAGTGAGGGTCTTCCTTTCCTGGTGAAAGTTTTAATTTTCTTTCTGCACTTCTAATGCCCCTTGTCTGGAAAAATTCGTATGTGAACTGACACAACTCCAGTGTTATACTGGCACTGTTACTTACTAACCACTTATAAGCTCATCAATGTTAGAGGAACATCTCTTACAACAAAGCAGACCGTGTTCCCAAAGATGATATATGAAAATGTGAATATAATTTGAATGGTTCCTTTGAAGTTTGAACCCTTTCATACTGGGAATACTAGTAAAGAAATGTCTCTCTTTTTTTGTGTGTGTGGGTACCGGGGGTTAAACTCAGGACCTCTCGCACCTACCAGCAGGCACCCGTGCCACTGAGCAATATCACCAGCCCTTTTTTCGTATATGGGTACTGGGAGTTGAAGTCAGGACCTCGTGCTTGCCAGGCAGGCGCTTATACTGCTGAGCTATCTCACCAGCCCCAAGAAATGTCTCTTTTTTTTTTTTTTTTTTTGTGGGTACTGGGGGGTCGACCTCAGGACCTCGCGCGCCAGCAGGCGCCCATGCCGCTGAGCGATATCACCAGCCCCTTTTTCGTATGTGGGTTCTGGGAGTCGAACTCGGGCCCTCGCGCTTGCTGGGCAGGCGCTTAAGCCGCTGAGCCATCTCACCGGCCCAGAAATGTCTCTTTTAAAACAAATGTTTTCAAAGCTTGAAATCAGAAAATAACTGTTTAATGACTGTATTCTAATTTCAATCTCAGTCTAGAGTATTGAATTTTAAATTCACAGTTTATTTTGGTGGCCAATAAGTATCCATAGAGATTTAGATCATATGGTTCCAAACTGCCAGCAACTTATAAATATGCATTTGTTGATGATAGATGCATCATTTTGTAATACAGTAACTCATTTGTGGGAATAGTTTCATTCAGGATTATGCAGCACTCAGTTATGGCACCAGACAAGATGGGAAGTACGGGTGTTCAAGATCAGGTGTTTTCTGAGTTGGGATAAGTATGTCTGATACAGAGTTGGGGGAGAAAGATGAGGGTACTGACAGTAGGAAAGTAATTGAAGTCGGGCCTGTAAGAAGAAAGTGAGAAATGATTGGTATAAAAAAAATAGGAGAAACAGGAGGATACAGATCCTGGAGATGGTATAAGCCCAGAGAACAGCTGTTGCAATAATACAGAACAAGCTGAAAAACGAGCTGTTGAAATTTTACAGTTCAAGACTTGCATATTACTGTAGTATCTAGAATGGGTTGTTTGGGTATGAATGAAGGTTGGAGTTGAGGAACTGAAGGAATATTAAAGGGCAGGTTTATTGGTTTCAAGGACATTGGGAGTCTGCCATGATGAGTCATAGGAGATGGAAGTAAAGAAATTTTATAAGCTGGTCCCAAACCCTCAATGAATGGAGTAGCTCAGAGACTGGGAAGAATAGAGGGTGACAGTTTGATGGCATGATCCTAAAGGCAATAGAACTTTTGATAAAAATGCTCAAGTATTTGAAGTGGTCACAGGGGTTCAGGGTAGTGACCACCGAAGGTGGGAGAATCAGCTCTTGGGCACCATGAGGCCAGGGAAAAGTTATACTTCAGGAATGAGAGGAAGTTTGTGGAAGTTAGAGATCTATTAGAGGAAGACAGTGCAGAAAAGGGTCATTTATGGGGGATCAGGGATGGACGGCCAGGGTGACAAGCATGCCAGCACATGTCGAAGTGCAGATAGTGTTTAGAAGCCGGAGACAGCTGACTGCAGTCTGTGTTCAGCCTTCAGCTGCTGTGTTGTGGAGAAGTCGCTCTGGTGTGTTCCAAGAGAATATGCTGTAGGGTGGAAGAGTTTGGGTGATAGCACTAGAGCGATCAGGCCAGGACCAATATGGGGAGGAATAATGGGAAGAGGTTGGCTGTATCCTTCAGACTCATTTTATGAGACAGAACAATTTAGAGAATTTCTAACAGAACTAAGGCACAAATTATTAAAATGACTGCATGCATGGCTTGAGAACGTGATTGTATTTTGTTCTTTATTTCTTGTCTGATTCCTTACAATTCTTTTTTATCTGGCTCTTCAGTGGGTTAAATTTGTAGAACCTCTAGATATTCTTGATATTTTTGAACTATGTTCTGGAAAACCTAAGTGTTTACACATTTTCATTATTATTTCAGTAATAACATTAAATGTGTTATTAGGAACAGATTTTTTTATTTCTCCATGAAAGGTGTTTAAAGTTTAAATTTGAAACTTGTTGATCACTTAAGATTAACCTTTTTCCTAAAGCTTTTTGAGATAATTCTAGTGCCATTTTATGATTTACAAGGTTTTTTTTAAGAGATAAGAGAGAAAAACTATTGAGTGTTAGTAACTCTGTTTTTCCCCTTGTTTTAAAAGATTTAGGTAAATTTTACATATAATGAAATGAGCAGGTTCTAGATGTTCAGTTGAGGATTGAAAACTGTACACCATTGTAACCAGGACTCCAGTCCACATGTCTAATGTTGCCATCACTCCAGGAAGTTCCCTGGTAACTTTCTGCTATTTGTCATTCTCCTCTCTTTCCCGGCTACCATTGATTTGAGTTCTATGGTAGTTCCTCTACTGTCAAATTTTATGTAAATAGTAGGTACTTTGTATTTTCTTATGTCTAGTTTCTTGGACTCTGATCATTCATCCTTGTTACAAAGTCTCAACAGTTATTGTTGCTAAGTAGTAGTAGTCTGTTGTGTGACTAAAGCACAATTGCTTATCCATTCATATCTGCTCAGTGTCTGTTGATGGACATTTTTGTTGTTTCCAGTTTTGACTGCTATGAATAAAAGGTCTGTGAACATTTATGCACAAGTCTTTTTGGAGACACAATGTTTTCTTTTTTTGGGATAATTACCTAGAGTGGAACTGCTGGGTCATAGAGTAGGTGTATGTTTAACTTTGTAAAAAATAGCTAGCTTTTCAAAGTAGTTGAACATTTTTACACTCAGGAATGTATGAGTGTTGGAATTATTCCACACCCTTACCAGCATTCAATTTTAGTTAGTCTCTTGGGTACTCATGGTTCTCAATTATAGTTAGTGTTTCTCTAATGACTGATGTTTATTGTAGCACCTTTTCGCATAACATTGCCCATTTATGTATCTTATTGTGAAATATCTGCCCACATCTTTATATATTCTGGAAACAAGTCATATACACACACACATAATGCTTGAAATCAAATCTAGGGCCTTATGCATGCCAGGCAAGTACTACACTAATGAGCTAGTTTCCCAGCCCCTAAACAGTCTTTTTTTCTTAAAAAAAATTAACCATTCCCTCTTAAACAAGTACTTTTTTAGATATGTGTGTTGTGAATATTTTCTCCCAGCTTGTGTCTTGAATTTTATTTTCCTAACAATAAAAGGATTTTAAGGGTTGGAAGTTTGTAATTCTGATAAAGATGGATTTATCAATTTTATCTCATTTGGTGTATGTTGTATATGAACTAAGAAACCTCTTACCCCAGGTGGTAAAGATTTTCTATGTACATTTTCTTCTAGAATCTTTATCGTTTTAGCTTTTACATTCAGGTTTGTATCTCAGATGTGTGATATGTAAAATAAGAGTCTAGATTTATTTATTTTTTTTGTATATCCATACAGTTGCTTTAGTACCATTTTAATTGAATTGCCATAGTATCTTTGTTGAAATTCCATTTGCTCTATATTTATAGATTTATTTTTGGCTTCTCTTCTGTTGGTAACTGTCTTCATATCAGTACCACACTGTCTTGATTACTGTAGATTTGCAATATATTGTTGTATCAGGTCATATAAATCTGCCAACATTGTTTTCCTGTTTTCAAGATTGTTTTACCATTTCTATTTCATTTTAGAATCAGTTTATTTCTTTAAAAAATCTGTTGGATGCCAGGTGTGGTGGCATGCACTATGTAATAACAGCACTCTGGTGGAGACTCAGGCAGGAGGATGGCAGGTTCCAGCTCAGCCTGGCCAGCATAACAACTTAGCATAACACTGTCTCAAAATAAGAAAGGCCGGGGATGTAGCTCAGTGTGAAAGCCCCAGGGTTAGTCTCCAGTACCGAACAATATCGATTAGAATTTTGATTAGGTTTTCTTTGAATCTACAGATCAATTTCAGAAACTTAATATCTGAATTGTATTGATCCTTATCGAAGAGAATAATACATCTCTCCGCTTATCTAGGTCTCCTCTAATTTTTCTTAGCTATGTTTGGTTGTTTTCAGTGTAAGTCTAGTGATTGGCAAGCACGTCCAGTACCAGATGGAATAGAAGTGGTAGAAGATATCCTTGCTTTATTTATGATTTTAGGAATAAGAATTTAAGAATTTACCGTGAGCATGATAGCTGTAGGGTTTTTGTAAATGCTCTTTACCAGATTGAGAGAGTTTCTGCCTGTGCCTTGTTTGCCTAAGTTTTTATTATTGATACAGGCTTTGAATTTGAGATGTCCTGAGTTTTCTCATAATGTGATAAATTATTGAGGTTTTTAAAAGGTCAACCTTTTCTTTGATCATGGATATTCTTTTTATGTGGTAGTCAGTTTGCTAATTTTTTGTGAAGAATGTTTGAGTCTGTGTTCATGAGGGATGTTAGTTTTTAATCTTTTCCATTAATGTTTTAGGTAGGTTTTTAGTACTATGTGATGTTGGCCTTATAAGGAAATGTTCTCCTGTTTTTTTCTGATAGAGTTTATGTAAGATTGGTATTTTAACTTCCTTGAATGTTTGACGGAATTCACAGTTGACGTCATCTGGATCTGGAGCTTTCTCTATGAGTGGGTTTTTCTTTGAAATTTTTTTTGTCAGTTTTAATGAAGGGATTTTTCTATTTCATATAAATTATCAAATTTATCATAAAATTGTTCATAATGTTTTTAACACCTATAAGATTTGTAGTACTATTCCCTCTTTTATTTCTGAAATTGGATAATATGTATTTGGTGTTTCTCTCTCTCAAAGAATTTAACTGTTAATCTTTTCAAATTCTCTTGTAGTAGGTCTTGCAGGGTGGGTACTGGGGATTGCACCCAGGGCTTTCACACTGAACTATATCCCCAGCTATCTCCTTATTTTTTTTTTTTTTATTTTGAGACAGTATCTTGCTAAGTCACTAAATTGTCTAGGTTGGGCTCAAACTTGCAATCCTTCTGTCTCAGCTCCCAAAGTGCTGGGATTGCAGGTATGCCCCACCACTCCTGACTTATAGTTAATTTTTTTATTACTATATTTGATCAGAGAAGGTAGCCTGTATGATTTTTGGTTAAGAATCTTTTTAAAAAATATGTGGATGGTATAATTTATAATAATTTGCGCTCATTCTTTCATGTCCCTTAATTATACTGCTTAAGTCATGGATCTACCTAAATTTTTATGTGTTTTAAATCTTTCAACTTCTGAGAAAATATCAGTTTGCAACTGTGATTATGAATGTCTTTTTCTTGCTGTTTTTTCCTATTGATTTTTGCTTCCTATATTTGAAGCTCTTTTGTTAGTTGTACTGTAATATCTTTTGTAGTTATTGATATGAAATCTTATTTATTGTTTTATATTACCTAATTAGTATGAAATTTTATTACCTTGAGTTTTAGTTTATGTCATGTCACTACTGTCTCATATGCTTCTTTATCTTATTTTACTTTGTGTACACTTCTAAATTTGGTGTGTCTCTTGTAAAACAGCATTTATCTTAACTACAGTACACTCAGAATTTTTTTTTAACTAAACAAATTTAAACTGTTAATGTGATTACGCATATCCATTTCCAACTTTCTTATTCTGTTTCCCTCTTCTACTTCCATTCCCTCACTTTCCACCTTTCCCTCCATTTCCATCCTTTCTTCCTTTCTCCAACACCAGGATTCCTCCCAAGTGTTTCCAAATGTTGTTGTCCTACCAGAAGGGAGATCCTTTTACATAAGGATCAGTGCATTTGATAACCTCTGTAGAATAAATAAAGCAGTGCTACTCAGTCCATGAAGCAGCTTTTTCCTGTGTAAATCTCAGATCTCATCCTTGTGTTAGATCCAATTGAAAAATGAGAAAACATTTTACAAGTGAAATATCTGTAACAGGGACATTTGTTTTTGTACTTAGGATGTATGCCCTATCCTGACCTCTTGTAGTCCATGAGGTTTCTGACCCATAGTGCAGGTTCAGTAAATGTGAAATTTAGATTTGTTTGTCTTCCCTGTACATTTTCCTCTTTGTAGTGTGAGTTACATATGCCGTGCATCACTAGAGGAACATCTGGACAGAACTTTTTAATCATTTCAAGAGCAAGTTACTCTCTGCCTTTATTCTTTCAGTGCTTTCTATTACCATGGAGAAGGAAAGCCTCTTTGTGGTTCTTGACTTCTCCATAGCACTTGCTAACACTCCTTCCTCCCCTTTTGTAAACAGAGAGCTGGGGTGAAGTTCACTGTGTTGGTAGCAACAGTTTTTAGCTAGAATTTAGTACTATTGTTTTGTTTTCCTGTTATTTTTTGGTTACTTTGTATTTTTTCATAATAATTTGATTTTCCGGTTTAAGGTATTACTAAGTTTTGTCTTTGAAAAATATTTTAAAAGTTGAATTGTTTTAAAGAAAAATATTAAATACAGGAAGGGTAAAGTGGTTTGATAGAATCAGGTCAAGAAGGTAGTGTGGAATGAGTGAAGTATGGGACTCCCTTTTGTAGCATTTTCAGTCATTCTTATTTTGTCTGCCATGCTGTTTAACAAGTTCTAACCAAGTGTTTACAGAGCTGTGCTTTGTGCTGAGAACTGCATCCTGAGGATACAGTGAGATCTGTGGTGCTTTGCACCTAGGCTAGGCGGGGAGAACATGAACCTGGGATTCATCCGGTGTGAGTGTACTGAGGCAAGTCCTGTCTGTCAGAGTGCTAGGGACATCAGTCTGATGGAGGAAGCAGAGGCCACCTCTGGGTTGTAATCAGCTGCTAGTTTCCTTTCCATTTTGAATCTCTGTTCCTAAATCCCTGTCAATTTTTTGAAGGAAAAGGCATTTCTTTGTAGGTGCTACTCTGAAAAGCACTGTGCCCAGAAAGAAGTGTGTCATACTGGGATTCAGAAGACTGGGTGGTCGCTAGAGTTCTGGGCTTAGAGAACCACTTGCTTTCAGTCCCAGTTTCTTCATCTTTTGTCAGTGATGCTAAAACCATTGCCCTCCTGGTTCGTCAGACTGCACATGTGTGAGCAATTGATGATACATGTGTGTACATCAGTACTATATTATCTTCACTGTATTACTAGTTTTTAAATCCCAATGGGTCTGATTTTGAAGATATTGTAGATGTTTAATTATTTTCCCCCCTTTTTTTTTTTTAGGTCTTGATGCAGAACTTTATTATGTGAGAAACGACCTTATTAGTCACTACGCACTGTCCTTTAACCTGTTAGTACCCAGTGAGACAAATTTCCTGCACTTCACTTGGTATGCGAAGTCCAAGGTAAGAATGGTCAGTAGATGTCAAGACAGGGTCACCCAGGTGCCAGAGGCAAGGGCGATGTGTAAGGAGTGAGTTGACATCTCTCCAAATGGTCAGTGGGTGGTGTGCTGTAACTACCTGGTCTTTTCTTATTTATATTTTGGAAAATCTTGAGCTCATTCCTTTAAAATGTCTCAGATCCTTTCCAGTGAAGGTGGCCATCATTTAGGTGACCCACACATGACAGAATACTCTCATCCTTTCACACTTTTCCAGAGGGATCTGGATCTAGAAAAGACAGTTGGACCTGAAAATGATTGTGCTATTACGGTGAAGCCTGTAATGGTTTTGTAATATGATGTTGAATTGATAGGTGATACACCTTTTTTTTTTTTTTGGAGACAGGTTCTCACCGTGTAGTCTAGGCTGGCCTTGAACTCACAGTGTTCTTCTTGCCTCAGTCTCCTGAATGCTGGAATTATAGGCCTGGCCACCATACCTGGCTTTATATCATTCATTAAATTCCTTATTGATGGATATAGATTTTGAGTAGCATTTTACTATTTAAAACAGTGCTTCCTTTCACTGCTATACATTACACGGTTTCCTTCACTTCATATGCTGGGCAAAATTCAATGTTAAGGGAATGGTGAAAATAACTGGTAGTTCATCTTTTGTTGATGTTTCTACTTTTTCAAAGAATTTTTATTAAAAATTTTTTGTATACTTACTAGTGATGAACATAGAAACAGGAAAAAAACCTGTGTGTATATAAATATATTGAGAACTTCTTTGTTCAGAAAGTTTTGCAAACTCAAGATATTTTTCTGAATGGTAAATTACCACTAAGAAGTGAACTGGCTCTATCAAAGAATATACGTGTTTAAAATTAAAAAAAAAAAAAAAATTTAATAGATACTGCTAAATAGTTTCTCTCTTTCCTCTCCCAAGATGGGACCAGTGAGTCAGCTTCTCTTACAAAGTGAGTGAGGGTACATATTTTTTTCTGCTCACTTCCTAACACTGAGTACTTTCAGTATTCAATCAGATAAATAAAACTGATTATATAAATAAAAATACATTATTGTTATATACACTCACACATACATCATAGAAGTATTATACACATACACAAAACATGGTTGCAGGAATGATGTGATTACAGGTGAGTTTGCTTGAATCTTGGGTCCAGCCTGTATCGTGCAGTCTGGAGCATCTCACCTGTCCAACACTGTTGCTCGGGTTATCTAGCTATGAGGGGTGTTCATAAGTAGATCTGTTCAGGGCAAAAGCTGCAAAAATAGAGAGCAAGAGAGAAAATTCATGAGAAACAATTTAAGAGCATTTAGTAAATGGTAACCTAGATATGTGAAGTTCCAAGATAAATGTGTGGGTAATTCAGGAAAGGTTCAGTTGAGATATGTTAAACCAAGATAGGTCAGTTTTAATATGCAGGCACCTGAACTCTGAAAGGAAACTGGATTAACACATTTTTAGTATTGTATGAACTTATTTTTTTTTTTTTTTTTTTGGGTACCGGGGGGACGACCTCAGGACCTCGCGCGCCAACAGGCACCCGTGCCGCTGAGCGATATCACCGGCCCCTTTTTCGTATGTGGGATCCGGGAGTCGAACTCGGGCCTTCGCGCTTGCAAGGCAGGCGCTTACGCCGCTGAGCCATCTCACCGGCCCTATGAACTTATTTTTTGAGTAGCTTTTAATTTTGTTATAATTTCAAGCATAATGAAAAGTTATAAGAATAGTACAAAAAACTCTTATAAACTTTTACTCAGATTTACCAGTCGTTTCCGGTTTGCTCTGCATGTGCGTGCGCACTTCATCTCTGCCTCAGTTCCTCCGCACCTTCTCTCCCCCTCCCTTTCTTTCCCCCCCCACACTTTCCCCTTGAATTATTATAAGCATGAGTTATAAGCATCATGTCCCTTTATTCCTGAATACTTCACTGTGTATTTTCTAAGAACAGAGGCATTCTTCAGACCACCAGAGTACAGTATTCAAAATTAGGAAGTTTAACATTTTTATGCAATCCATTGTATTCACATTTTATTGGTTATCCCAATAATGTTTGTAGAGCTAACTTTTCACTAATTGAAGTCCTTTAGTTTCCTGTTCATCTGAAACAGTTCTGTAGCCTTTGTGATTTTTGACCTTGACATTTTTGAAACATAAGCTAGTCATTTTGTTGAATGCCCTCAATTTGAGTTGTCTGAGGTTTTCTATTGATTAGATTCAGAAAAGTTTCTTTGGTAGTTGATAGCACAGAAATGCTGCTCTCCAAGGTGCAGCTTTTTGTCCTGTTGCTGGTCTTCTTAATTCTGAACACCTAGGTCACCAGGCTTCTCCATAGTAAAGTTACTGTCTTTATAACTGATAAGTAATTTGTGGGGCCTTTTTTTTTTTTCTTTTTTGCTTCAGCACCTTAGATTTTATTTTCACATGTAAAACAACTCTAGAAATAGAAGTCTTCTAGTAGCCCTACTTTCCATCATCCTAAAGGTTTGTCACTTGTTCTCATGGTTGACAGTGGCTGCCAAAACTTTAACATCTGTGCAGGCAGGAAGACTTTGAGAGAGCAAGAAAAAAGTCTTGCCTCCTTAAAAATGAGACTCCCTGAAAATAGTATATAATGCTTTTTACATCTCATAACCAAAACTTATTAGAGCTATCTGCAAAGGAAGCAAAAAAATGAGATCTTAGCTGGATGGCAATATGTCCAACAAAAAACAAACATTCTATTATTAAAGACAGGGTTTTGGGTGGGAACCAGCAGTCTCTAACTTCCTTCATCAAGAGGAAACGTAAGTCTTCAGCTCAATTTAAAGAAGGATTATGAGTTAGTACCCCATAGGCTGGTTCCTTGGGTAAGATGCAATATTTGTTGTAGAGACTCATCTTTTTTATTTTATTTAACAGTATTAGTCCTAGGGAGAGTGAATATTTATTAATCTATTGTTACGATTTAGATCTGTAATGTCCCCCAAAAGTCTGATATGTTTGGAAGGTGACTGAATCATGGGAACACTATACTCATCAGCGGATTCATCCATTAGGTCACTGAGGGCGTGAACTGGAAGGGTGTATCCTCATCGCCAACTCCTCCCTTCTCTCGTTTCTGGTTGCCATGTGGACAGCTTTCCTCTACCTAATGTGTTCTGCCCTACTGTTTCTGTCTTAGAGCCAGCAAACCATGGACTAAGTTCACTGGGACTAACAGCCAAAATAAATCTGTCTTCCTTTAAGTTTCAGGTATCAGATACTTTGTTTCAGTGACAGGAAAGCTAATACACCTACTAAGTCAATAAAAATTTCTAAACATTTAATTTAAACCATAATACTCAATTTTAGTGTGGTTGAAAAAGCATGGGCCGGATCTGACAGACCTGGGATTGCCATATACTTGCTGTATCAAGTAGCAGATGTGAGAGAGTTCAGTTAATAGATAGTAAGTGCCCTGTAAGTGCCCTTCTTTACCTCTCTCTCCTCCTTCTTCCCTTCATCAAGATTCTGTTGAGATAGGCTGCTTCACAATTACTTTTCAGTGCTGTGTCTGGCTAAATTTTTCTTTAACTCCCATTCCACATCACCCTTTCAACCACTAGTTTTTACGTCTGTGTTTAGAACGAGGTTTCACTTTTCAGCCAATCCTAGGGATGGTGTTGTATTCCCCCTCCCTGGAGGCGGTCAGACCTATACTGGGTGGCCCTTTGGTGGAATGTTGTAGAAGAAATTCAAATATTTGCGGAGTGGCTGGTCTTGAATTTTAAGTTCCCTTCTAGCTTTTGAGATCCATTGTTCTGTGACACACCTTTGAAGCAGAAAAGCTTATTTCCTCCAGTAATATTGATGGTTAATTCTTTGTCACTATTAGTACTTTTGATGTTGACAATTATAGAAACAAAGAGTACATATATTTTGAAATAGTGAAAGATTTAATAGTGGATTCTAGTCTGGGTACCTCTACTGATCTTGAGCAGGGTGTGAATATTTCTGTATACACTTAGGAAAAAAGAACGCTGATATGTTATAAAAATGTTTCCTGGGCAAGTGTATACGTTTATGATTTGTGAATAAAAAGACAAAGTAGGAAGTGGTAGTTAGATTTCAACAAAATGAAACCCTCTTTTACTCATTCCTTTTTAAAAAGTGTACAGGGCCGGTGATACAGCTCAGCAGCATAAGCGCCTGCCTGGCAAGCGCGAGGTCCTGAGTTTGACTCCTGGTACCTGTATATTAAAAAAAAAAAAAAAAAAAAAAGTGTACAGACACTATTTGTTACTAAATGGAGTGAGTTTCAGGGCTCTGGTGTTGCTGGTAGTGAGGAAGCGTGAAGGAGAGTAGACAGAAGGTCACGCATGGGGGGGTAATGCTATTGACATGCGCATTTTGAGCCAGGAGAATCTTGGTATAGCTCTATTCCATATCGTGTATGTTATGTGTTAGAGCACGATTTTTAAACTACTATGGCATACATCACATATCATCATTAGTGTGTATTTGGGCTTCTGCTGCTAGAATGGCTATTTCTGGTAAGGCAGAAGTTCCCTGACTTGCTGGAGGGTATCACCATGTATCTATATGTTTAGGCTGGAACCTAGAAGAGATCCTGGTCTCCTCCTATGGCTCCTAAATCCAATGGGTTCTTTCTCATAATTACATCTTAAATTTATTTCCTTCTTCTCTTGGGACTCAACTCAGTGCCTCATTTAGTTTGAGTCTTCATTGTTTTTTCCTAGATAAGGAAAGTGTTTATCTAGATTTCTTGCCACTGGACTGACCTCTTCTGTACCCTTTGCACAGATACATGGGAGCTCCCTGTTGCTACCAGAATAAAGTTCTGATTTCTTAGGAAACCATTACGATCTTGTCCCTGCCTTTTTTTTTTTTTTTTTTCCCTTTTTCTTCTTTTACAGCCAGTTGTTGAGTGCCATTTTGTCTGTCTTGCAATATCTTGAATGCCCTGTGTCCTGTCACTTTGCTGTTGTGTGCTCTGCTAGAAATGCCCTTTACCCAGCTAACTCCTGTTATCTCATAAAACTGTTATCCTCTCCTCCAGCTGCCACAAAAGGCTCCAGGTGCCTTTTCTGTGTCCACAGTGCCCTTCTCCTCTCTTACGGCTTTTGTCATGCTTGAAGAATATTATAAGAGTTGATTTTCTTTTCTGTTCCCTCCCAGATGCTGAGCTACTCAAAGATGTCCCCTGAGCTGCAGTACTATAGTACTGGTGCTGACCTCAGAGGAAATGGACAGGTAGCAGCCACAATGCACAACTCCACAAAGAGAAAGTCTATGCAGTTAGAGTGATTCAAACTTGCAATATGTTGCTTTAGGGGAGGGGACTTTCTCTCTTTCTGAAGTGTGAGACATCGGCAGGGTACAAGTGATAGCAGGTTTGCACATGCAGTTTTTCAGGTATTTTACTCGGAGATCCAGTGAGGTTGTAAACTTAGTAAAATGAGTGGAATTCACAGACTGAATAACTAAACTAATTTGACAGGTTCATTTGTAACAGATATAAAAATTTAGGGGAAAATAACCATCTTAATGTTACAGTATTTTATAGTAAAAACCTAGAATATGTATGTGTTAATCTAATTTCAGATTTCAATCACCAGTATAGCTCGTAATTCTAGTTGTAGGTCATGGTATCTGATGATTATAGCACAGTTGATTAATTGAAATTTGTTCACTTTAAAAATTAATCTTATAAGTAGGCATTGTATGGACATGGTACAAATTCAAAAGGCATAAAGGGTGTACAGTGAAATGTGTCTTTTCCATCTTCTTGATGCCATCTCTAATCAATCTAGCCACCCAGTTCTCCTTCCCTAAGTTAACGACTGTTGCTTGATTCTGGTCTCCTCTTGTAGAGATAAGTTTGTATATCAATAAACATCTGTGTGTACAGTGTATGTATATTTTAAATAACATACTGTGTACTCTTGTGCTGTTTGCAGAGCACAGAACAGTGCTTCTTGGTAAGGGCTCTCTGTCCCTTCATATAGAGTTGCATTTTATCTCCCTTCGAATAACCAAATCATACTTTCTTACATAGTTATATTTTGGTTTACTGATCAGTTCATATGAGAGGAAACTAAGACCCAGATTTGGGAACAAACTTGTTTAAACTAGTAGTTGGGGCAGCAAAAGCAGGAGGTAGAGGTGCCCTGAAATGGGAAGGTCATCCAAGAAGAATGAGTTCTTCACCAGATTATTTGGCTTTGAGATGCAATCATGAACTTTCAGAAGGAAGGTCGCAGCTCCCAAGCTCTAACACTTTATCAGAAACTTTCAGTTCTTGCCTTTTAAAATCTTGCCAGAAGATGAAATATTTACTTCTAAACATGTCCAGACTGTATGGAATGTCAGTTCAACGTTATAGGTATTTTAACATTTGTTTTCACACATTAAAAAAAAAAAATGGCCTTGTGAAAGAGAATCAATACCAAAGTTCTACCCCCAGCTTGAAATGCAATTAACGCAATGGTCTTTTCTGGCCTCTCACTAAAGCTTTTCTTAAGGCAAACTCCTGGATGTTTTTGACAGATAATTAGGTTCTTCTGTATTTCAGAACATTCCCCAATGTCCAGGAAAGAAATATACAGCTCCATCTGAATATCAGTTATTTTCTATGGCCAAAAGGCAAAAATATGTTAAGATGCAGCAGGATACTCCCCCTACCCTTGCTCACCCTGTACCTATTCTCTGCTTTCTAGAATCCTCAGTCATTGTCAGAGAGAGTCTGCAGGGAGCTTGTCAAAGTTCTGACAGCTACCCTGGGGGCTAGACTGCTGTGTCTGTCCCCTGCAGAGTGAGGTTTCTATAAGAAAGGCAATACTCTGAGAATTTCAGAGAAACTGACTGCCACCAAGTGTATTCACTTTAAATATGTACTGTCTGTGTTCTAGAAGGAAATAGCTTTACTCATCAGCTGCCTGTTTGCAGTTGCAATTTATTTCTAAGTAAGGGAAGATTACAAAAAATGTTTACTTTTTAGCTTATTCAAATATTTATATTTTCTCTAGTTTCTTTTCTGAAGCGTTTTGGCTCATTCTTTTTTCTGATAAACAGCTGCTGTTCAAATTTCTTCATTCCAGTAGATTATAAATTTAGCCTGTGAACGCATGTTTCTTCAAGGGGTGATTGATGAGATGCTTTAAAGATCAATACATGCCAAATTAGAAAAAAATTGGACTTCAGTACTTGGCAGTTTCTTTTCTGATCCCAGAAACTGCAGCTTAAAAATTGATATCCTAAGGACTGCAGTGGGAGAAGAGAACTGCCTTGTGAACGCCCCATACTGAGACAGTCTCTCAGAAAGGGTGTATTGGGCAAAGGGCAGGCTTCCATGTGCTCACACGTTATATTCCTGTAGCAGCTGGTGTGGCCGAAGGTTGCCTTCTCAAACCTCCTGCACAGCCCCTTTGCCCCACTCCCATTTCTCTCCGTCTGCTGGACTGCAGTCACAACTCGATCTCCTCCCTTCTCTCCCCTTGCTACTCTGAGATGCTCTGGTGCTGGTCTTGTCTGCGGCCTGTAGCACTGCAGCAAGGGCTCTTGACTCCTTTGTTGTACCCTTTCCCTGCTCACTTAGGGGTTCTGGTCTCTGGGCAGCTGCTCCTCTGGTTGCAATAACTGAGATCTAGTATAAGACAGACTCTAGAGCAGGTTTGGGGAAATGTAATAAATTTCAGTCTGAATCTGTTGAGTTTGAGGGCTGCGGGATTATTAGGTAAAAATGTCTAGTAGTTAATTGGACAGATGGGAGAGATTAAAGGTAAAGGAAAATAAGAGAGGTTGATGATGAGATGTCTTCAGTGGTTATGGCTAGAACCTTGTCTTCTAGGAGAGAAAGATTTATCATTTGAAGAGGAGAATGGATCTTTCCTTGGGACTGGAGTGCAAAGGTTGGTTGCTCTAACAGATCTACCTGGGGCTTTAAAAAAAAAAAAAAGGACAGAAAGAACATTGCTCTGTGTTAGCCGAAAGGAACAAGATCATTGTCTGAGAGTGAGACAGTAGGTGGGGAATCAGTAAGGCCTAGAAGGTTTGGAGTGGAAAGAATATGGAGAAGAGGGGACCTGCCCTGCCCCTGGGGGTCACTGTGTAAGAGCACCTCCAGGACATGATCTCCTCCAGGGTCCGAACTGTGGGAGTAGAGTTAGGGGCAGTCATAATAATAGTGTTTCCTTCTAAGGGAAAAGGGAGAGAAACAGTTGAAAGCATCAATATGACTGTGTCAATAATGTTGTTCTCTTTGGGGCACAGGCTGTGGGAATGTGAAAACAAGTGGTCTTGGCTGGGCTGGAGAGGAAGAAAGTAGTTTAATTGGTCACTGCATCCCAGCTACAAGCATAGCCCTGACTCATAAATGTGCCTGTCTTCTCAAACATTTATTATTTGTGTATGATAAAACACTAAAAATTTTTCCTTTTAGCTTTTGACATAGATAGTATATTATCATTGTTGTGCATTAGCACACCAGAAACTTACCCTTACCTAACTATAACTTAGTACCCACGAACAACTTTTCCCTGTCCTCTCTTCCTCTCCTGCCAGCCTCTAGTAATGACCATTCTATTCTCAGTGTGTATGAGATCAATAATTTTAGATGCCATGTATGAGTGAGATCATGCAATATTTCTTTGTTTCTGGGTTATTTCACTTAATATATTGATCTCTAATTTCATTCATATTGTTGGAAATGACAGGATTTTATTATTTTTTAAAATGGCTGTGTATTCTATTGTGTGTATATATACTACATTTTCTTTATTGGTCAGTTGATAGACATGTACGTTGTTTTCATTTTGTGGCCTTGTGAAAACCCTACAATGAACAAGGGAGTGCAGATGTTTCTTTGTGAGTTTCTTAAAGAATGCTTTCCTATACCTCTTTCCTCCCACTCTTTTCCCATCCCACTGCCTTATCTCTCTGCCAGTCCTAGTCCTCCACCAAAACCACCCTGCGACTGCTGAATGGGAGAAAGCTACTGCAGATATTCCTTGTTTAACAACCTGTTTAATGACTATTCAGATTTATGACAAAGGCACACTGTTCGGACTAGAACCCACCACTTGGACTTAGGACCCATCCTTTTTTTTTTTTTTTTGTACAATTCTGTACATCTTGTTTATAGAGCCTCAAAGTCATGTTTTGTACGGTACACCTTATTTATACAGTACTGTAATTTTTGCTGATTGTACTGTACAGTACTGTCGTTTTATGTTCTGTTATACATTACAGTACTGCATGTAAGATTTAATGCAAATAAAAGCAAGCCCATCAAGTTGGAGTTTCTTTGATCATTTCTTTGTACTGAATATTGTAATGTACATAGTATATACAGTTCCTCATGTAGCAACCAATTCATTAAATGACCTACTCGCAGGACGGTAACTTGGTCATTAAACAAGGATTGTCTATATTCTTCATTAAAATTGCATGGCAGGACAAAGAATGCTAGGAAATACAGGCCTTACTGAAGATCTTGGTGGAGGTAGCTATTTTGAATTGCAGCTATTTCTTTGTAGTTCAAGCTACTACTCCAATGAATTCTCAGTAGCAACAGGGCCATATTTATTGATATTGTTTGGGTCTAGTAAGCTACACTGAGTAGGCCAGGTATTGATAGTTAATATTGGTGTTCCAGGATGTCTTAGAGGTCCTTCCTAGATTCTGAATTACTTGAGAGGTAAAATTTTGAATGGGATCCAAACACGAACTTTCTTAGTAGTTGTGTTAGTCAGCTCTTACTATAATGAAATACCTGAGATAATCAATTTATAGGAAAAAAGGTTTATTTTGGCTCAGTTTTAGAGGTTCTGGTCTATGAGGCTCTGGTCCATGATTGGTTGGCCCCTTTGCTTTGGATCTGTGGCAGCATATCCATGGCAGGAGCTTCTGGTAGAGCAACCACTTACCTGCTGGGCAGGAATCAAAGAGGAAGGGGGAAGGGGCTGGGTTCTCATAATCCTTTTGGGAGGGACACCCAAGGACCTCTCACTAGGCTCTACCTCATAAGGATTCCCCCACCTCCCAATAGTGCTGCCCTGGGGACTAAGCCTTTAACGCATGGACCTTTGGAGGACAGTCAACACCCAAATTATAGCAGTTATGATTCTTGGACTAGAGAATTGGCTTAGATACTCTGTGACACATTCATGCCTTGGCATCTGCTTACTAGGTGTAGGTCTGCAGAGCAGGCACCCATGTATAGGCCACATGGAGTCCCTCAGATCTTGTTTTTTATCAACTAGAAACAGCACTCATAAATAATTATGATCTGTAAATTGTGTATCTCAACTCCTTGATTCTTCATATTTGGCTGTCTGGGGCTTCTGCCTCAAGCATGCTAGATAAATGCTTTACCACTGAGCTACTTCCCCATCCCCTGGACTTTTTTGACAGCTGGATTATTTGTATATATGAAAGGCTCATGCATTAATTAATTACCTAATTAATGAAGTCAAACTATTACTGTCCTTTCTGTAATCACATATCCATTTTGTTCTCTCATTGTACAGGTCGAATATAAACTGGGATTCCAAGTAGATAATTTTGTGGCTATGGACATGCCCCAGGTCAACATTTCTGTTCAGGGGGAAGTTCCACGCACTTTATCAGGTAAGATTCTCAAGTCTCAAAGCAGAGTTAGCATACTCTCTTCAACTGTATCTTTCACATCCTGTTTTATAATGGGCAGTTTACTGATGTGTAGTGTGTCTTCATAGATACAAAATGTATAAGTACTGTGGAAAGTAATTTTTTTGTTGGTACTGGGGATTTGCCCAGGGCCTTCTAACTGTCTTCTCACCTGTCTTTTTAATTTTGAGACAGGGTCTTGCTAAGTTGCCAGGCTGGGCTTGAACTTGTGATCCTCTTGCCTCAGCCTCCCAGAGTGCTGGGATTATAGATGTGCACCACCGTGCCCAGCTGTGAAAAGTCATTTTTATAAATGCTGATTTTTTTTTTTTTTTGTAGCATGTTTTAAGACTGTTTTCTTCTTTCTCTCCTTAGAACTGTGTCAGTTGTCTCTTTTTCTGCATTGCTGGCACTGACCTCCACACAAGTCCCTGTGTCTGGTGTTATTCCTCCTTGATTAAATCCCACATCTCACCCTGTGGCCCAGACGGCCATTGCACACTCATATCTGACCACAGGCATCCAGCCCCTCACTGCTTCCTACTTCCTCAACTGAGTACATTCCAGACGCCCCAACCTGTGCACTGGATCTTTTATTATATACCCTTGCCTGCTGCACTTGGTCCAGCATTCCAGCAGTTCCAGATCACATGCAGTTTTCAAATCCATGCTTTTGCACATGCTAGTTTCTGTATTTGGAACTTTTTCTTTTTTTCTGATGATGAACTACCCATCCTACTTATTCTACGTGACGTAAAATGTGCACTGCCCTTTTCCTGCCTTGTTCTCTCCTTCCCATTGTTAACTTTTTAAGTTTTTCCCGCCCCATAGAACCTTGCATTTAACTGTCTTTGAACTGATTACATCAGTGATGGCGAACCTTTTAGAGCTTTCAATGGTGCAAACAGCCAGCTGCGGCACACTTGTTGTTGGTGCACCACCACTGGATTGCATTATGTGGTAATTCCCTTGATGCCTAGAATAGCAGCTGGTATGGGATAGGCACTTGATACTTGTCTGAATAAATAAAATAACTATCTTATTTATACCAATTTAACTACTTTTGAGCTAACTTTTTAGGAAGGATCTTGAAGACAGGAGATTTTAAGTAAATGGAAATGTTTAAAAAATTCAAAGTCTAAGCCACAGCAATGTTGTGGGACTTTTCCTGGCATTCTTGTCCACTGTTACTAGTGACGTGTTAATCCAAGCATTAAGGAAGCATAGGAATGCTGGTTGATTTTCATAGGTTAGTAAAGAAGTTCAGAAATGTCTGAGTCTCTGATACATTCACACAGATGGTAGAATGATATATTCTGAATTTATAGGAAAAGAATCTTAAACTGAAAGGTTAAGAATATACACTAAAGTTTGCTATCCACTTGTTACCATTTTTGCTTTTTTTTTGTTGTTTTTTTTGTTTTTTTTGTGGGTACCGGGGGTCGACCTCAGGACCTCACGCGCTGGCAGGCGCCCGTGCCGCTGAGCAATATCACCGGCCCTTTTTTCATATGTGGGTACTGGGAGTTGAACTCAGGACCTCGCACTTGCCAGACAGGCGCTTATGCCACTGAGCCATCTCACCAGCCCTTGTTACCATTTTTGATTAAAACCAGTTTCTACTTCAAAGAGTAATGTTTTTAATTCATAGTTGAGAATTTAAAAGATTTGTTTGCAGGCTTATACTTGTTTGTTTATACAGTTTTATACTTGTTTACAGGTTTGTACTCACTGTATTTTCTTTAACATGTAATCTTTTCATTAAGACAGTACATTATTCATTTTGGTACTGAGTTGTCTTTCCTTTTTATCATGTAATTTTTGTTACTGTGCTGATGTGACTGAGAGGTCAACAGGGTTTGCCTTAGGATTCTGTAGCTTCAGTGTATTGGAATAGCAGGATTTAGGAGACAAAGTGATATATTAAAACTGTGAGTAAACTTTGAAAGTAATTGTCTATTTTTGTCTTGTTTGTTCTCCAGCACTTTTATATCTGTAATGAATGAAATACTTAAATGTCTAGAACTCATAATGATCTAAAGATGTGTCCTCTGAAAGCTGTTTAATTTATTTGAATGTATTATTTTTGGTTTTATTGTAGGAAAAATCAATCTAAAATAGTCAATGAGGGGCCGGTGAGATGGCTCAGTGGCATAAGCGCCTGCCTGGCAAGTGCGAGGTCCTGAGGTCAACCCCTGGTACCCACACACAAAAAAATAAAATAAAATAGTCAATGAGAACTTTTGGGGGCATTAATGTTGATTTTCAGAAAATTAAAATATTTTTTCTTCTTTCTTTTAAACAGTGTTTCGGGTCGAGCTTTCCTGTACTGGCAAAGTAGATTCTGAAGTTATGATACTAATGCAGCTCAACTTGACAGTAAATTCTTCAAAAAATTTTACAGTCTTAAATTTTAAACGAAGGAAAATGTGCTACAAAAGTAAGGAATTTAATTAACACAATGTGTTTTATGTTGATGTGACAAGTTCAGTGATAGTTTGTCTTTTTATAGATTTAATTATGACTGAATCTTGATTCTAGTTGCAAAGGAGAAAAGAAAGAGCTCCAGTACCTGAAATTCTGAGCTAATTTCCAGAGAGTTTATAGCAGGGCTTTCACTCGGCCTCTACTTTGCTTTCTCAGATCTTTTCTCAGAATTGCTGGGATGTTTTCCATTAGGAACATGAAATAATACTGAAATGACTGAAGAGTTAAAGAAATAAAATAAATCTGACAGGGCCTCCAAGTAACCGAGTGTTGACTGTATTTTGCTTGTAAGCTACTTTTATGCAGAGTCACTGCCCTGAGTTTTGGACTTGGGTTGGAAGGAGAGTCCTACTCTTTTCAGAATATTAAGACAGTTACTTAACCTGTCTTGGGCTCGGGTTTTTCATTGTAAAATGGTTGCATACCTGTTTTAGAGTAGTTTTTTAAAGGTTAACTAAAGCTAGCCTAAACTTAGAGTATTACATGTGGATACTTAGTAAGTATTACTCATTTGTGGTTTCAAATTATATTATTTAGTTTTCAGGAAATCACAGTGTATGTGAAAGAATTCCAGCACCTTAGGTCATGGATTAAAAAATTTAAGTTTTCCTTAAAGGTTGTCTAGTCTAACCCACTCACCCTAAGGTGCACAGAGGTGAAGTGACCTCAGTTTGTAAGGTAGAACTGGTTAGTATCTAAGATAGGAAAAAAATAATCCCTAAACTTACTGAATGCTTGCTACGTTCTGCTTGCTGAACCTCCATTAACTCCATTTACTCCTTAGTAATAGCCCTCAGCAATAGGTTCTCTCATGTCTCCATGTACGGAAGAGAAAGCTGAGATTCAGATAATCTGGCTCACTTGCTAAGGTCAGACAGCTAGGCCACATGGCTAGCTTGCAGACTCTGCTCTTGGCTTCTTTGTTAAACTGCCTGTTAGCAGATTTCCTAATTGAAATTTGTGCTGTGTTATGAAAACACCTGAGGCTAGCTAGCAAGTGGGTTATAATGACGAATGTCCAGATATGTGTCAGTGAAAAAGCTGTACTGCCTTTAAACAGACATTTTAAAAATAAAGTTGGGATCTTTATCTTTAGTGTTTTGGTACATTTTCAGTTTTAGTGTATTCAGTTATATAACTGCTTTCCTGTAATTTTAAAGTTAAAGTAGACTGTAGAGACTCTTTAGTATAACCTAGTCATTATATAATTGATACGAGGAGAATAAGCCCTAGAGAAGCCACCTAAGCTTGCATGGCCAGTCAGTGAGGATACAGGACACCAGTTCCTAATCCCGCAGAGGTGGGCAGTGGCTGTACCATAGTGTTTCATTGCTGACTTACAGGCAGAATGATGGCTAACTGGGTGTTGTCTCTGGCTCCTAGCAACACTGCTACTGTCTACCAAGGGTAATGATCAGTTGATGTTTAAAATGATCCTGTACCTTCTCTCTCTTTTAATATGCACATGAAAATCACTACTAAAATTCTCTGTTGGTGTAATTTACTATTCTATTTTACATGTAAGTTTTAATATAGTAACACCCTCTTTATTTGGTGGTCTACTTTTAGTCACTCCAGTCATCCAACTTATTTTCATCACTTTTATTTTAATATGTGATTCTAATATATTTATATATGTGGTTTCTCAGGCTATTATGTTTAAAAAGCTGTCTATAATAGAAAACATCTGTACTGTAAGGATCATTAATAGGTATTACTACCTAGAAAAAGTTACTTTAATATGAAGGTGGGAATTATGGTTTAGACTAGTTTTGTTACTCTACAGCTCCCAAGAGCCTCTAAATTCTGCTAATGTATGCTGTGACCCTCCATCAGACAATATAGGATATGGATTTCTCCAAGCTTCTTGGTCATAGAAACTCTTTTTCATTGAGCATCTAAAGCAACACCCTTTGGCTAAGACTGATGTGGACTGATTATTGATTGATGACTGTACTGATGCCTCCCAGAATATCAACGTAGTTTTCATTATTTTGCAACAAATGTCTTTTTACTTAGTTCAGATAATGTTCTGATAGAACACAAAACTGTTAGAGAAAATTCAGAAAATGTTATATAGTATTTATGGATTTTTATGGAAAAGAAAGATTCTCTAAAGTACTTTTATCTCCTTTTTAACTCAGAACTTGAAGAAGTAAAAACTTCAGCATTGGACAAAAACACTAGCAGAACTATTTGTAAGTGTTACTGTATTACCTTTCTCCATTAGGGATTAAAGAAAGTGGTTAATTGCATATGAACATGATTACATGAAGCTTGCAGGCCTTATAATTTCCAGGTTATCAAATGATCACACTACCTTGCTAGTTATTTTCCTCATGTTTTGTAGATTGTTATATAGGTCAGATGAAACCATTAGAATATTGACTATTTTGAGCAGTAAAATTGGTACATATTTTATGACAAGTTAGGCAAAAATCTTATAGAGACAAGAATTTACATCATGTCTTTTTGACTGGTCATAATTAAAGGATGAGCAGGACAGTGTGTGTAAGATCTTTATTTACAGAAGGTTGGAAAATCTGATGTGCAGCCTGGTTCTATGCTTAGATAATTTCATCTAGGTGAAAGTGCAAGTTTGAAGATAGTATACTATTTAAGCCCATGGAACAGAATCTCAAAGTACAGTTTTTTGGGTTTTTTTGTTTGGTTGTTTTTTTTTGTTTGTTTTTGTTTTGGTATTGGTTGCATTTATATACTATAACAGCCTCTCTTCCTTTTCTAACGTGGACACATCATGGTATCTTATTCTTCTGAGATAGTACTAATAGCAGTATCTTAAAAAGATACTAAATTCTTCTCTTCATGAAAGTAGACTTAAACATTTTTAAGGGGAAATTTTCAAGTGTACAAAATCAATGTGTGCTCTGATGAACCCCTTTGTGCGTGTTACCTAATTTCAGTAGCAGTCATTTTGTCAGTGTCCTTCCTTTGATTATTACCTCCTCCTCTTTAGGTTAGCTAGGACAGGTTAGAGTATTTTAAAGCACGTGTCATGTTGCTTATTATTTCACCCATAAATGTTTCAGTGTAGATCTCTTTAAAAAGGGTCTTTTTAATGACCTAAATCCATACTCACTCAACATGTTCATTTTGATTTATTGCATATAACAAAATTAACAGTAATTCTTTAATATTCCTAATAGCTTGTCCATGTCCAAACTAACTTGTGTCAAAAGCATCTTTTTTTTTTTTTTTAATTACTCTTGAATAAGGATTTAAATGAAGCCTATGCACACTGTGTTTGGTTGATTTGTATTTTATATTAATCAGAAAGCACCTCCCTTTATTTATCATTTATTTATTGAAGAAATTATGTCATTTGCCCATTGTGTTTCCCACATTCTGCATCCTCACAGTGTCATTTAACATGCTTTTCTCTCTCCTGTAACTGGTAGGTAGATTTGCTCTTGATTAGATTCAGGACCAACTCTTTCGGCAAGAGTAGTTCAGGAGTGGTCCTGTGTACTACTTATTTCATCTTTTCATCACCTCTGGAGGCACGTAGTATCTGGGTGTTCCAAAGTAGACCTTTCTCAAAGGTAAATAATATGAGAGATTGTCTTCTTGTTAGAATATTTCATTTGGATTTATCTCTGAGAAGAAAGAAAAAAATATTTTTTAAATATCACTGCTCCCAAAGTTTACTTTTAAATTTCTGGGGACTTTACCCATTTCTTTTACGATAGCAGGTTACTGTTTCTTGCAAACAGCAATACACTGTATTGCATACTCTTGGTCTCAGTTGTCTCTTCCTTGCTCCCTTCAGTCTTCCTTTCTTTCTTACTTAACTGCCCACTCACCACTTACTGGGACTCTGTGATCCACTGGGTCATTTGAGTGAGGTAAAGGATTCAATTGTGAGCAAGCACACCCTATTCTTGGGGGTGTGTAGTGCTGCAGGGGAGATGGACAGGGGAGTAGGCAGCAGTAGCAACATACTATGGCACACTACAGGAAACGGTAAACACAGGGGCTTTGGGAACCTGGGGTAGAGGGAGCATGTAACTTCCTCTGAGGTAGTGATAGTGTTCTGAGGAAAGTGTCATCTTATTTTAGCCCTGAAGGGTAAACCAGTGGTGACAAGGTGAAGTGTTAAAGTGTGGGAATGGGAACATAGCATGTGCAAGCCTGTAAATTGGAGGTAGAGTAAGGTGAATGTGGACAAATCTGCCCAGCAGAACCATGTCCTGTGCTCTGCTCTGTGCAGTGTTTGTGTAGTGCTGTCAACACAGGCCCCAGGGACTCACCCCGCCCCCCCTCGCCCAAGTCTGAACAGCCCTCCTGTGACACAGAAATTCCTAAGGAGAGTTGTGCCCTCATTCAGGCTATAGCCACGACTGGTTGTCCAAGAAGCTATTTGGTCTTTTTGCTTTAATCTGTTCTGATTTTCTGTTTTTTTGATTCAAAGTTTAGAATTTTGAAAACAATCTCGTTTTTCTTATTTCTGTGTTTTTAAAAGTGGTAACTTTGGGGGCCGGTGAGATGGCTCAGCGGCATAAGCGCCTGCCTGGCAAGCACGAGGTCCTGAGTTTGACTCCTGGAAACCCACATATGAAAAAAGGGCCGGTGATATTGCTTAGTGGCACAGGCGCCTCCTGGCGTGCAAGGTCCTGAAGTCGACCCCTGGTACCCACAAATAAAATAAAATAAAATAAAAGTGGTAGCTTTTTTAATTTTTTTTTTTTTGCGGGTACCGGGAGTCGAACTCAGGACCTCGAGCTTGCCTGGCAGGCGCTTATGCTGCTGAGCTATCTCACCGGCCCCCAAAAGTGGTAACTTTTTATCTTTTGTTTTGACCTAGCTCAAAACCCCCCCCATACTTGTGTATCTGTCAGTTTGCCATCTCCACATGGAGTGTACTAGGTATTCCAAATTTAATTTGGACAAAGCAAAACTCTTGATTCTCACTCCTCCATACCTGCTTCTTTCTCTCTTTCTAAAGATAACTTTTTTTTTTTGGTACCTGGAATCGAACTCACAGCCTTGCACTTGCCAGGCAGGCGCCGTGCCGCAGAGCTATATCCCCAGCCCCAAGATAACATTATTGAATTCTTAAGCCAAATTCTTAAGCCAAAGAACTTTGATTCTTCTTTTTCTTTTACCTTAGTACAATTTATTACCAAGTTCTGTTGACTCTCCTTCCAAATTCATTTACTTCTTATCTTCACTGTGATGGTCTTGGCCAAGCCACTGCTGCCTTTCTTGGACTGCCGTACTAACCTAACTTATTCCCTCTTCCATGCTTCCGCTCTTGCTCCCTTACAGAGCAGTCTTCATCCAGCATATAATTGATTTCTTAAGTGACTACGTGTGTCATTCCTTTGCATGAAGGCTTGTAGTAATTTCCCATCTATTTAAGATAACTTCAAACTCCTCAGGTTTTATTCAGTAAGAATTAAGACATGAGCACTCATCATCAAAACTGAGATGATGTCTAGTCGCACCAGCTCTGCTTCTTCGTGCGCCTTCCACTCTACTTGCCTGTGTGCCTGTATCCGTCTCTGTGTGCCTCTTCTCAGTTTGCTTCTCTATGTGTGTGTGTCTGTCATTAGATTATTTTTCTGTTGCTGAGCATTCTGACTTTTAAAGATAATATAAAGATGAATATAATTTAATTTAATCAATAGAGACTTTAAAAGCAAAATAAGTTCTAATACTATGAAAAGATCTGTGCTGTCCAGCATGATAACTACTAACTGTATGTGGCCTTTTAACTTTAATTTAATTGAAATGAAATAAAATTGAAGCCTCAATTCCTTTGTTGTGCTGGCTCCATTTCAGTGCTACATAGCCACAGGCAGCTAGTGGCTGCTGTGTCAGACAGAGCACTATAGAAAATTTCCATCTCTGCAGAAAATTCTGTTGGGCAGCATTGCTGTAGAGTATTTCACGTACTGGTTTAATTTGTATGCCACTTGTGAATGACTGTGGCATAGCCTGCTCTCCTACAGAGCAGTCTTCATCCAGCATATTATTGATTTCTTAAGTGACTACATGTGTCATTCCTTTGCATGAAACCTTGCAATAATTTCCCATCTATTTAAGATAACTTCAAACTCCTCAGGTTTTATTCAGAAAGAATTACGACATGAGCAACCAGAAAGTTGTATTTAAAACCTTTTTAGCCAGACATGGTGGCACATGCCTTTAATCCCAGCACTCGAGAGGCTGAGACAGGAGGATTGCTGCAAGTTTGAGGCCAGCCTGGGTTACATAGTGAGACCCTGTCTCCAGAAAACACCAAAAGACAAAAACAAGCCTTTTTAAACTACAGCCAAAATATCAAAAAATTACATGAACTTATACCACCACCCAACTGGTACTGATCTTGTTAAAGAATAAACACATGATTCACAAAGAACAGGACACTCATTGTGTATTTGAAATCAGAAAGCTGTCAATCATATTTGTTTAAGAAGCTTAATGTGTTTTTCATTTTTATTTCAGATGATCCTGTACATGCAGCTCCAACCACTTCTACGCGTGTATTTTATATCAGTGTAGGGGTTTGTTGTGCAGTAATTTTTCTTGTAGCAATAATATTAGCTGTTTTGCACCTTCATAGTATGAAAAGGATTGAACTGGATGACAGGTATTGTACATTTTGGGGAACGGAAGAAATAAAAGTTATTTGCATATGAGACCCCAGACACAAGCACACTGGTACAGGAGAAGGAGGGATGGTAATAAGGAAAAATGAGATATCCCAATCACTGTCTTTGTGTTTGTCTGATTATATTTTTTAATCTTTTAAAGTTTGTGAAGTCAGAAATTCTAGTTTCTTTCTTGTTGGGGAAGTATGCATTTCTATCCCCAAAGATATGACTATACTGCAGACTCCAAAGATATGACTATACTGCAGACTCCTATATCCTTTTAAAAATAAACCCATTTCTTCCTTCTAGTTCCTTCCTCTATCATTCTCTCTCTGCCCACTTATCCTTCCAGAAAATATTTATTGAATGATTTTAACCATTGATATTTATTTATTTATTTATTTATTTATTTATTTATTTATTTTTGTGGGTACCGGGGGTCGACCTCAGGACCTCACGTGCCAGCAGGCGCCTGTGCCGCTGAGCGATATCACCGGCCCGTTTTTTGTATGTGGGTTCCGGGAGTCAAACTCGGGCCCTCGCACGTGCCAGGCAAGCGCTTATGCCACTGAGCCATCTCACCGGCCCAACCATTGATTTTTAACTGTTGATTCTCGGTGTGATTTTAACCATTGAGTCTCAGAGTACTTATATGTTTGGGTCCTGAAGAACCTTTTGAAATATACCAGTGCTTAGGTCTCACCTTCCTTGAGGTTCTTATAGAACTCATTTAGGGTGGTGTTTGGGCATCAATACTTTTCTTAAAGCTTCCTGGATGATTGTAATGCACAGCCTTTTTGTTTTTGTTTTTTTTTTTGTGTGGGTACCGGGGGGTCGACCTCAGGACCTCGCGTGCCAGCAGGCGCCTGTGCCGCTGAGTGATATCACCGGCCCCTTTTTCATATGTGGGTTCTGGGAGTCGAACTCGGGCCCTCGCGCTTGCTGAGCAGGTGCTTAAGCCACTGAGCCATCTCACCGGCCCCCTGCACAGCCATTTTTAAATACACTGGTTAGATGTTAACTCTTACGTGTTAGAAATACCAAAATTAATGATGTACTTCACAGTGTCAAGGATTTTATCTTTGATATTAACCCATAATTACAAGAGTTTATAAATTTGATGATTGTGATATATATTTTGGAGTATGGGAATATAAAAGGTGCTTGTCCCAGGCTGAGTGAGTCATAGATGGCAGGAAGAAGGAGGACATCACAGTCAGAACAGAGTGAAAAGTAAAGGTAGAATGGTAGACATGTTTGTTTTTACAATCCACAATTCTCTCTTTCCTCCTCCATGATTCCCAGTTGCTGACAGAAGACATTTCCAGCTTCAGGACTTGGGTTTGAACTTTTTTTCCCTTCTTACTCTAGCCTTACTGTACTTTAATTGATTGTTTGTTCTTTATTTTTACCCTATACCCTGTCCTTCAGGACTTTTTTTTCATACTTTCCTTTTGTCCACAGATTTCCTTGTATTTCCAGCATTCCAGATCAGTCTGTCTGTCTATTATCCATTTCTCTCTCCTCTCTGTCTTTCTCTTTTGGTGGCAATTATTATACCTTTTTCTTTTGTAATTTATTGTGTACTTGTCTTATACCTCCTACTAGAGTGTAAGCTCTTTCCAACTAGGGAGAAGAGTGTCTTACTCATTGCTTAGTACTCATTCTTAACACAGTTATACAGTTATACACACAGTAGGTAAACATATTTGTGGCATAAATAAGAACCAGGGAATTGGCTGCATATTTCCCCTAAGTACTCTCTGTGTCCATTGTGTTAACTTTCCTTACTTGAGGGAGAAAAGAAGAATGTGAAGGGAAGTACTCTGGTGATGTGTTTCAGAATATATTTTGTGTACCTGGTGGTGTTGAAGTTAGATTTAGATTTTCCAGGGAAAGAAATGGCATTTGGAAGCTATCGAGGGGGAGAAAAAAGTAGGAGAAACATACTTATAGGAATTTGAGAAAGGATACAAGTAGAGTACAAGAGTCACTAAAGATAACATTAGAAGTCAGTCTTGATACACCCAGAAAGTAGCATTTTCCTTGAATGTTTTGTGTATGTGTTTGTGTATGTGTGTGTGTCAAAGTTGTGCAGGGATTTTTTTTTTTTTTTCAGATTTCATGTGGCATATACCTCTGCCTGCTGAAATAGTCACCACCCATAAATTGGTATTACAGTTCTCTCTAGGTTTCAGGCAAAGGGTTTTCTAGACATTGCCTCAGTAAAAGCAACTTATATTATCGTTTGTGTTTCAGCGCACAGCCTAGTGTAGAAAGCATAACCTGTGGAGCTGTATACATTTCTGTTTGAAGTCTGGTTGTTCTTACTAGCTTTGTGGCTTAGATAACACAAGTAATGTAGCTTCTCTCTGTCCCAAATCTCCCCATTTGTGATGCAGAGGAACACACTTCCTTAGGGACATTCTGAAGTTTTAATGAAATAATACTGTAAGCTCTTAGAATGCAGACCTACATTTAGTAAGTGCCAGTATTAACAATTTCTCTTCTCAGGAAGTTGCACTGTGGTAGTCATGATTTCTTCTTTACCTCTTTCCTGTCCTACAAGCAGTTATTTATTATGTACCAAGCAAGCTAATGGTGATGACCAAAAATTTCCTGTCCAGTAATCTAATAGTATACCGAGCCCTTCCCAGTCCTCGTTGTGGTCCGGGAAGTTTATATTTGTAATCCCATGGAAAAGTTACTGGAATTCTAACGAGTTAATTCCAGTCTACCACTTCCAGTGCAACCCACGGCGACAATAAAGACACTAAGACATATTTATAGTTGTGGGGAGCCAAGGGGTCCTAAGTCCAGCCAAGACGGTGGTTACTGGAACAAAGGCCTCGACCCAGGGCCGAACCCGGGTTTTATTAATTCTTGAGGAGGGGAGTGGCTCAGGGATGAGTGACTGTGAGAGTGGCGGAAAGTACATGAGTACCATGAGCTGGGCTAGGTAGGTGGCCTGAAATCACCTTTGCAATATGCAGAGGGAAGGATATGTGGAAGGAGTAATCTACATAACACAATTCAAGATAGTATCTAACGTTTTGGGGTAGGTGCTTCTGATGTGTAATCGTTTATGCCCTGGGAAGTCATAGCCTCTTTCTGGAGGCTCGTTCCCAGCCAACAGCGTGGAGTACGGCTCTCCATCCCTCCAGGCTCAACCATGTATTGGGAGCAAAGGAGCAGGGGAAACACAGGCCTGTCGCCTTGCTTCAAAGACTACATATCAGTACCTCCGCTAGACAGATTTGCATTGCTTAAAGCCAATTGAAGAGATAAGGAAAAGTCCTAGCCAGCTCTGTACATATCAATATGTGGAAATAGGGCCAGGTTCAGCCACAATGGAGATAATTGCTCTTTCAAGGAGAGCAGTTGGGGTGGTCCTCCACATAATAGCATTTAAAAGATATCTTCTGCTTCTCAGTCTGCATGGGGGCCACTTACTGTTCTTGTTTTAAAGGTAAAGAAACAGGCTTAAAGACATTAAAAAACTTTTTCAGGATTGCACTACTAGGACCAGTCCAGAGCCAGAGGGATGCATCATTGTGATAGTTGTACTATAATAACCTACTGTTGTAATTGTATGAAGCACCAGGTTCTGTCCCATGTGCCTTACAGTCGTTAACTCTGTTATTCTTCACAACAGCCCTGTGAGGTTTAATGGAACCCACGGTTCCATGGATTCCTTAGTGGAGGGCTCTTCCATTGCAGGCCCTCAGGAGCCAGGCTCCTGTTATACAGAGAGCTCCTTTAGTGTCAGAGAATAAAACTGCCTATGATCTGTTCATGCCAGGGACATTTGGAGCCCTCGAGTTTGGCTTTCCTCTCCCAACACTGCAGATTGATCTTGTCAGTCTCTGTGTCAAGCCATGGGCATTGGTCCTGGGCAGGCAGAACTGCTCCTCACATTCACCCTAAAATCCTCTCATGAAGAGGTTGATCTCCAGCATACCCACACTGTGTTTGTGACTAGGAAAGTTCACTTCTTTTTATGGGTTGCTTGAACTTGTGTTTTGGGAGGATCTTCTTTTTTTTTTTTTTTTTTTTTCTTTTTTTTTGTGGGTACTGGGGCTCAGTTTGACGCACTTGGGACTTATTTTGCCATACTGGCTAAGTGCTGGGAGGGATGAGTAAACAAATAGACACTTTTCCTGCCCTCTTAGGGATTATAGTCTTTTTTTTTTTTTCTAATTTGGATACCTTTTAGTTCTTTTTTTATTAAAATTTAACTTTAATTTTATTGGTACATTTTAGATATACGTACTGATCATACTAATTGTAGTGAGCTTATACCTGTATATGATATATCTTTTTTTTTTTTTTTTTTTAGTGGGTACCGGGGGTCGACCTCGGGACCTCGCGTGCCAGCAGGCGCCCGTGCCGCTGAGCAGTATCACCGGCCCTTTTTGCGTATGTGGGTTCCGGGAGTTGAACTCGGGCCCTCGTGCTTGCCAGGCAGGCGCTTATGCTGCTGAGCCATCTCACCGGCCCCTATGATATATCTTGACTCCTCTTTTTTTCACAATCCCCTCCCCTTCTTTCAGCCCCTCTTCTCCTTATTTACAAAGCTTTGTTTCCATTTTATCCTTCTTTTATCATTCTTTTCTTCTTTTTCCCTTCCTTCCTTTCCCGCTTCCCCTTCCCAAGTTCCTCTTTCCTTTTGAATATCTTCCTGTTTCACAATATCTATTGTACATTTTGGACCTTATTTACTCTTTCAGTTTCTCACACCAGGGAGACAGTGCAATATTTGTACATGTGTCTGATTCATTTCACTTAAGAGTATGGTCTCAAGGTGCATCCATTTACCTAGAAATGTCTCACAAACAACAAACTCACTGAGAGAGAAATTAGGGAAACCATACCTTTCACAATAGCAGCCAAAAAAATGAATTACTTAAAAAATGAATCTAACAAAGGAAGTAAAAGATCTATACATTGAAAATTACAGTACTCTGAAAAAGGAGATGGAAAAGGATATCAGAAAATGTAAAGATACCTTTGCGCATGGGTAGGAAGAACCAACATTGTGAAAATGGCCATACTCCCAAAATTCTTATACAGATTTAATACAATTAGCATACCTCACAGAACTAGAGAAAACATTCCTAAAATTCATTTCGAACCAGAAGAGACATAGAACAGCAAAAACAATTCTCGACAATAAAGGCAAGGCAGGAGGTATCACAATCCCTGACTTCAAATTATACTACAAAGCTACTGTATTAAAAACAGCATGGTACTGGCAAAAAAACAGACCTGAGGATCAGTGGAACAGATTAGAAGATGCAGACACAACTACAAACACACTCAGCCACCTTATCTTTGACAAAGGGGCCAAACATGTTCACTGGAAGAAAGATAGTCCCTTTAATAAATGGTGGTAGGAAAACTGGCTTTCCACATGCTGAAAACTAAAACTAGACCCATGTCTATCACCATGCACTGAACTAGACTTCATAGTCTTTTAGGAATTAAACATGAAATCCCAACTGGAATGTAGAATAGGAAACTTTGTTGTGTCCACTGCTACATCTCAAGCACCCAGCAGGGTACATGGCATGTAGTAGAAACTTAGTATTTGTTGAATGAATGAGCAAATAATTGAATTACACAGAAAAATGCAAATTGTAATTTAGCATTTTGAAAGAACATCATGATCTTTGCCTAAAATCCTAGCTTGATTCTAAAGCAGGGTTAATACCTCCATAACTAATCTAATTTGCTTTCGAAAACCAAACCTACTTAGGCTGGTCTTAAACTAGTGTTAGCTGATATACATTTTAAAACTCATTTCCCACTACCCATGATGTATCTTTGAAGGTATGGGTTTTAATAGGTGTTGGGTAAGTTCCCCGACGGCTCCTTGCTTTTCTTTCAGTAGTAAGTCTTGGTTTCCAAGGAAATTTTGTTCTGCCTACTTAGCATAGTGCTTTACTTATTACTGATTTCCTCCTCTCTCTTCACTTGGTATCTGTTGAATGAATGAAATTGACGTAGCTACTTCTGGTTGTGCTCACCATGTTCTGAATAATTCTGAGGTGGCACAAGAGTGCCACCTACTGTTCAGTTGATGGGGAGAAATGTACACTTATTCAGCCATCAGTGATGTTAGTTGCAGGTAGTATTTAAGCTGTACTTTCATATACGTCATAAATTTGAGCCTCACAAAAATCTCCTGAAGTAGGTTTTCTTAATTCCATTTTATGGGTAAGCCACCTGAAGCCCTTTATTTCCTCCTACTTTGAGGATGGTAATGCTTCTCTCCCATCACTGAATACTGGACTTCTAACAACTTTGATGGCTAGTCTGACCCTTGAGTAGTACTCAGGCCTGAAAGATTTTATTCTGTAGTTCAATGTTGTTATAAGGATTAAAGATGCATAATCATAATGAAAACAGTAATAATTTCTAAGTGTATGTCTGGGGGTTGGGCACTATGCTGAATGCTTTACTTTTAATTATATTTCACATAACCTTAGCAGTCTTGTCAGGGTTTAGTATTATACTCCTTTTGTACATGAGGAATTTGAAGCCCCAAAGGGTTGGAATAGTTTGCCTAGGGTCACACAGCTAGTATTGGTGGTGCTGGCAGTCATCATTTCAAGATTTACATTTTCTGTCTCTGTAATGCACTGCCCCATGCCTACTACATGTGTGCACTCAGATCAAATCTTGAGTAACTGTCACCCTTTAAAGTTCTTCTAGAACGCATCAGATAATGCTCTTTGTGGTATTCTCAGGGTTGCAGTGTCTTCAGCAAGGTTGCTGAGGAGACAGCACTTACTACAGTCTCACAGGAAGTAGATAATCGGAAGTTACAGTCAGTTTTACGGGAAGCTGTATTGCGCGTTTCATTAGACAAGTAGGCATTTTCAGATCCACGGTATGCTGAGCATAATGGCTTGTGTGTAGGTGTGCTCCAGATATTTACTGGAGGATATTCGTGCCTTAATTTTTGCTGTGACTTCTCCAGAAGTGTTTCAATTACAACTGCAAATAGATTGTATTACTAATGATAGAAAGACTACATAGGGGCTTACAGTGCTCACTGCCTGGATGTTATACGTTTACATTTTTCAGATGTATGGATGGGCTCTTGAAATTGGTAAAATATAGATTCATATGTAAGTGTTGCAGACTACATAGATGCCTTTGTCATTATGTATTTTTAAAAGCAGATTTTGAAAATACAGCCATCTTGTGGAGTGTGGTCAATTAATTACTGATCCTGTGGCTAAGAGCGGCATGAAAGGCCTATTCTGCCATCTGACTTACAGTTTTGAAACTGGGTTCTGAACCCAGGGGTTTTGCACTGAGCTACATCCCAAGCTGTTTTTTTGTTTTTTTTTTTAGTTTTTATTTTGAAACAGGTTCTTGCTAAGTTGCCTGGGCTGGGCTCAAACCTGCAATCTTCCTATCTCAGTCTCCCAGAGTGCTGGGATTACTGGCTGCACCACTTGTGCCCAACCTCTGGTTTCATTATTCATGCTAAATTTCTGTGCTTTGCTTTTCCTCTACTGCAAAATTACAAGGGCTAAGTCGTTGAGATAGGAGTATGCCTAATGGAGACCTTGGACAAGTTTACTATTCACTGAAAAGACAGAGTATGTTTGGGAACTACTAATTTGTAGTAGACTGAAATACAGGATTAGCAATTATTTGAGTCTACCATCTTCTAAATCTCCTAGTTTATTTAGAGAATATGGTGTAATATGTTTCAAGTACTAGAGACTTTTGAGAACATTCATAATTTTTTTTTCAATTTTTATTTTTTATTAGTACATATTTCCAGTACATAATAATCACATTCCTTGTGGGGAGTTAGTAAGTGTACATAACACACCTGAATTGTTTTTTCATCCCTTTCCTCTCTCTTCCTTTCCTCCTCCCTTCATCTCTTGATTTCCTTCCCATTTGCAAAAGAGCTAGCTCCCTATTTTCTATTATCTGTTTTTTATTTTACTCTTTATGTTTTCGGTTTCTCATATAAGAGAAACCATGTGATATTTAAGCTTGTATGTCTTATCTCACAACCTTATGGTTTCAAGGCGCATCAATTTTTCAACAAATGACACAAATTTATCCTTTTCTAATGGCAGAGTAGTACTGCATTGTGTATAAATATCACATTTTCTTTATCCATTCATCTGTTGATGGACATACAGGCTGCTTCCAAGATTTAGTTATTATATATTGGGTTGCTATAAACATGGGAATCATGTATCACTGTAATATGAGAGCATCTCTAAATTCTTAAAAAGTGAGGTTTGGAAAGAAGAAAAACAAAATATATGTGACTGAAAAGCTTGAGCCAGATATACTTCTCAAGATTTGAGCATATTGTCATTTGATTTGGTTTGATATCCCTCATCTTTTGGCCATTTGATTTGGAGCCATCATTAAAAGTGACCTGTCTTTCTACTTTTCTAAAAAGCAGTTTGTTTGAGTAATATGGGTTTTTTCTTGAGAGGTGACCTTATTATATCTTTGAGAGAGGTTCAGGCCTACGGTCTGAGGACTAGCACCTGTATTTCTGAATGAGTTCAGTAAAATGAACTGGCTTGATGAATTTGGAGGTAGAAATGAAAGAAAAAAAAATGGAACTCCACACACTGAGGGAGATTAAAGTTTCAATACAGAACATTGTGATGTAGAGATCCATGCATTATTACAACCTCCAGTCAGGATTTTCAGCAGGTTATAATGCTGTGTGCATTTTGTAGGTATGGAAAAGAAATTTCTCATTGAAACTGACTTGTCAAATATTTCTCTTTTAAAAATTATTTGCAGCATCAGTGCCAGCAGTAGTTCCCAAGGGCTGTCTCAGCCATCCACCCAGACGACTCAGTACCTGAGGGCCGACACACCCAACAATGCAACTCCCATCACCAGTAAGAGTTAGTTTAATTCTGACATGGTTACCAGTTTCCTGTGGCCGGTCAGTGACCCTTTGTGTTTACTGTACTTGTCGGACATATGTACCATGTGGGTGTGTGATATCTGACTTGTGCAAATTAGAATTTTTGCTTTTCATTAGAGCAATGAATGAAATACTCTAAAATTGGAATGTTAATTGCAAAGTTTAATTGCTAGAATTAGTTTTACCTTGAGAAGTTACCCATAATTATATTAAAGCCTTATGAAATTAATTCTGTAGACATTCAGAAGGAAAGTTTTCAAGTAGTTCTATAGAATAAGCTATTCAGCTACATAAACACAGAGACTTTGGGTTTTAGTGAATTATTTGATGGTCTGATGGGCCATGTAAAAATTTTACACTGTTTTCATTTGTTTGGTGCTGGGGATTAAACCCAGGGCCTCATTCATGGGGGTGCTCTACCACCAAGCTGTATCACCAGCCCTCTACAGTGATTTCTAATCATACTAGGAAGCTAGCTACCATTGAGAATATGGACTTAATTTCCTTTCATTGAACAAGATTTTGATGAAAGTTTTCCACACACTTTAATATATAGATATTTGTGGAAAGTAATTCTTTTTTAAATTATTGGTTGACAGATTTTTGAATACTTTACATACAATGTAATTGTCTTATTTTTCTCGTTACTGAGACAAAATACTCAACACATAAAGTTAAAGGAGGAAAGGTTTATTTTGGCTTACACTTTGTAAAGGTTTCAGTCCATAGTAAGCTGGCTCCAAGTCAAGGTGGCATGGCAGAGGAGAAACAGTTCATGGGAAAGTAGGACAGGCAGAAGGCAACCAGCAGTGAAGTAGCAAGCAGGAAGTGATGACACCAGCCCTCTTTTTGTCCCATATATTCTGTCTTTTTTCTTTTTGAGACATGGTTTCACTATGCAGTTCAGGCTGGCCTTGAACTCACTTTGTACCCCAGGCTGGCCTCGAACTCACAGCGATCCTCCTGCCTCAGCCTCCCAAGTGCTGGGATTACAGGCGTGCACCACCACACCTGGCCATGTCCCATATATTCTATCCAGGGTGGGCTCACACCCAGGGTGGGCTTTCCCATTGTCCACACCCAGAACTGTGCCAAACCAACCAGTAGACTAATTTAGTAATCACACATCCTTGATCCCAGCATCACACAATCTAGATCTAGTCACCTCTGAAAAGCCCCACCTATGACCATATGAGGCTTTGGGGGAACATCTAGGCAAGTCATAACAGTGATGTTATGTATATGTGTATGTATACTCTGTGGAGTAAAACAGTCAATTCTTAGAGTATAATTTGCACATAATGAGAAATCAGTTATATACAAATGTAAAACAACATAATCATCAAGATAAAGAGTGGGCCAGAGGTTATGGATCGATTCAGAGGTACCATTCATTATTTAGGATCTTATAGGCAATTAACTATCTTCCTTGAGCTGACATTTACTCTTAATAAAATAAGGTTAGGAATATCTGCCCTCTACCCAGGGCCCCATTATAGTTTTCAGTACTGTTTCCGATTCAAAAGAACAAGAATTCTTTGGACAAATGGCTGATTCCAGGTCTGGAACAAGCTACTAAAGGCTTGAAGAGCTCTCATCGGCCAAAGATGGAACCATCAAAGAGAAAGAATAGTAACTACAATAGATGGAAACATACAATGTGTAGTATTTTATAAATCTGTATAAATACAAATTTATAATGCTTTTTAAAAAATTTCTCATTATGAGAGACAACTAAAGCTCCAATAAAACCTCATTCTAACAATGGCTACGTGAACTATATTTCAGGGTAACCAGATAGTGCTGATTGATGAGGGACAATGTTTCTTTATGGGAGATTCCCACCTACTAAGTGTAGAAGGAATGACAGAATTAGAAAATCACATTTGCAATCTCTAACAAAATACTTCATTCAGGAAAGATCATGGGTGATTAAAACCTTAAGAATAAAGGGATATGGGGAACTTACCATTGAAGAATCAGATCACCCCCTGAATCCACTGATAAAACATAGCATTGCCAAAAGCGAGGCAGCTGGATGTTTTGTACCCCAAGCTGGGATGTGCAACCCACAGGGTGTTCTCGTTTCCCCTTTACCCCAGCCCTCTGGCAACCAGTGATGATCATTGCTTAGGTGCATTAGTTCTTCAGGCATTTTTCTTCCTGGAATCTTCCAAAGCTAATCATTAGAGATCCCATTCCAATTTCAATTTGCTAGCCTGGATCTTCCTTTTATTCTAACATTTTCTCTTAGATTGGAAACTTTAATTTGAGGCTATATATTTTATTTTCGCTGTCATTAAAAATCAATGGGAGGGCCGGTGAGATAGCTCAGCAGCATAAGCACCTGCCCAGCAAGCACAAGTTCCTGAGTTCGACTCCCTGTACCCACATACAAAAAAGGGGCCGGTGATATTGCTCAGCGGTGCGGGTGCCTGCTGGCGCGCGAGGTCCTGAGTTTGACCCCTGGTACCCACAAAGAAAAAAAAAGAATAAATGGGAATTAAGGAACTTAAATTTTAATTTCACAATGGTGTGACTAGGCTACGGGAACAGTGGAGTAATTATATTGATAATTACTTTGTTAGAAAAGATGTTTTTTCAAACATCTCTTCATTTGTAAAATCTTTTTCTTACGTGACTATATTAAAACATCTTTCAAGAAAAAAACTACCCTGGGGGGATTAAATTATAGTCTGCGAATCAAAGCTTGTTTCATTTGGCTGAGAAGCATTTGAAGTGATGGTAGTAGTAGTATTTTTATCATTGTTTTAATTGTGTATTTTAACATTTGGGAGTAGTATTGTGGTAGGTAACAAAGCATTTATTTAGTGTCCTTTATATGTAGCTTTCTGGTTCATGTATATGCCTGCTTCCTTTCAAGATTTTAAAGTTCTGGCTGGACTAGTTGACCCCGGTACCATAATAAGGGTATTTATATTGCTTGGTTTGGCTTTGTTGGCTCCTCAGGTTATCCTACCTTGCGGATAGAGAAGAACGACCTGAGAAGTGTCACTCTTTTGGAAGCCAAAGCCAAGGTGAAGGATATAGCAATATCCAGGGAGAGGATAACACTAAAAGATGTTCTCCAAGAAGGTACTTATTATCTCAAAATCAGTTTTTTAAAAGAACAATTTTCGTTTTTCCTTTCTTTAGGTTTTAACATGTCTTATACAGTTTTGGTGCATTTATTGATTTTCAGGTATAGTAAAGCATATGTATGTGTTTGATACCTTTAAGGTGTATTTTCTATTTTGTTCTTATTCAAGATGATCACTGCGTAGAAGTGATCTTTGAAATATTTTAAGCTTTTTCTCTGACAGATAGTGTGAGGTTTCTAGCATGTGGAATGGGGCTTTGGAGTTAGACTCAAGTTCTAGTTGTAGGATTTTTTACCTGTCTGACCTTAGAGAAAACATTTAATGCCTTAGATTTCCAGTTTCCTCTTCTATAGATGTAGACTATATTATAGTATAAATAGTAGTCTTCATAATTCTTAAGACTAGTTATGAAGATTAGATGAAATGATGTGTATTACATGCGTTAACACATAATAGTATTTGATAGATAATAGTATCTTTTTCTTCCCCTCTTGCTGGTCCTTGCTTTGATTTTCGAGTTATTGATTAGGGAGATGCTCAAAGATGGGGACAGAAATTAACGATGAAGTATTGCATTGAGCTCTTCACATTGAACAGAGAATTACTTTTTTTTGCCCCTGTTATAATTCAGGTTAGAATGTTTTGGGTTCTTACGAGTCCTTCAGTGTATGTTCCCACCTCCATAATAGTTGTTTTTAAGCATGTGTAAATTCATGTTTGGGAATATTTTAAATAGGATGAGGTACAGGGACAAGGAGACAGGATAGGAGCTTTCGCAGTGCTGCTGTGAGAGTTTGGAGAAGCTGAACCACAGCAGTTAGATGTGAATGGGACAGAAGGGAAGAATTTCTTAAAGAGGAAGGCACTGCTAGGTCAGGGTGTCAGCTCTGACAGTGGATTGACTAGAGTATTTGAAGATGTTTATTCAGCTCCATGCGGATTGTCTTAAGTAAAGATTATCTGAAGCTTTTCTCTCTCAAGCATCCAAGTTACCCTGTCTCCGTGCCACAGGAGACTTGATAGATGGGAACCACAGCTTCAGCATTGAGTGTGGCAGATGTTAAAATAAGCCTCCTTTGTATGTGTGGTATCTGCAGCAAAGCAAAACCATTGCAGGCTTTTTTTTTTTTTCTTAATTTGTGAAGGAAGGAAAGTTAGAATTATCTTGTGAGAAAGAGTGGCACAAGATTAATTTTCAATGATTGTCTTATTAAGAAGCTTTTTTTTTTTTTTTGGGGGCCAGGCATGGTGGCACACACCTGTAATCCCAGCACTCAGGAGACTGAGGCAGGAGGATTGCCGCAAGTTTGAGGCCAGCCTGGGCTATATAGCAAGACCCTGTCTCAAAAAACCGAAAAAAAAAAAAAAAAGAAAGGAACTTTTTTAAAACAATTAAAAAATTGCTAATAAAATCTGTATGAATTTTCATAGTTTCTGTTGTTTTTTGTTTTGTGTTGCTGGGAATTGAACCCCTGGTCTTTGCACTGAGATACATCCCCAGCCCTTTTTTATTGAGACGGGGTCTCACTCAGTTGCCCAGTATAGTTCATTTTTTTAATCAGTCTTTTGCCTGCAAAAAGGTCATAGCTTCTCCTCTATAAGAATTTTTAGGAACACATTTTACCAGTAACCTGTGGAGCCAAGCAACTTGTGAGACCTTTGAAGTAGAGAGCAGTAGAAAGATTAGAAACCATGATGTCTACCTCCAAGACTTGTACCCCTCGAGGCTTCTATGCAAGTTACTTTTTTTTTTTTTTTTTTGTGGGTACCAGGGGGTCGACCTCAGGACCTCGCGCGCCAACAGGCGCCCGTGCCGCTGAGCGATATCACCGGCCCCTTTTTCGTATGTGGGATCCGGGAGTCGAACTCGGGCCCTCGCGCTTGCAAGGCAGGCGCTTATGCCGCTGAGCCATCTCACCGGCCCGCAAGTTACTTTTTAAAGCTTTGCACCAGTACAGAGGAGAATCCATTATTCTTCATTATTGCTCTGAGTCTAATTTTAGAAATTCAAGTGACTGTAGCGCTCCAGTGTTCCTGGTTATGTTATTGGTTTATTTAGGATAATTGAGAAAAAGTTCTCATATACTTGGTTTAGATATGATGTTTCTAATAACAGGTTAAGACATTTCATAGTTACAAAGGACTTCTAACAGTTGTTAAATATTAACAGTTTGTGTCATTGTGCTCTAGGGCTAGAATGATGTTGTTGATCACATATACTCTTGTGTTTTAAGTTTTATCATGCTAGAATGTTTTGTACTATAATGTTATGAAGGCTATTGTATGATCTCATTAATTATTATTTTCCTTTTAGGTACTTTTGGGCGTATTTTCCATGGGATTTTAGTGGATGAGAAAGACCCAAATAAAGAAAAACATACATTTGTAAAAACAGTTAAAGGTAGGGTTTTTTTCCCTGTACTATTTCTGTAATGCTTTCCTATTGCTGGCTCATACCAGTGAAATTATGTCACAGTTTCTCGGTGTGTTCTAGACCTTATAAATTAGTCCACGTTACTTTAGCTCGGATGAGGCTAACTTTTGAAGAGATTTGGGTTGTCCTCATTAGGTATAGAAAATAAAAGGCTTTATAAATTAAGATAATAAACAATTTCTAGTTATTATCTCAACTTGCAATTAAATTGCATCCACTTGACTTCATTGTTGCTCTAATTAAAGGAAAAATCCAATGTTAAAACTCAGGAGCCCGGGCATGGTGGCACATGCCTGTAATCCCAGCGCTCAGGTGGCTGAGGCAGAAGGACTGTCATGAGTTCAAGGCCAGCCTAAACTATGTAGCAAGACCCTATATCAAAAACAAACAAAATGAAAACAACAACAACAACAAAAAACAAAACTCTTTGGTACCATCTTTTTTCCTCCCTTTAAAAGACATGATTGCCATTTGTTTTTCCCTCCCAATATTGCAGTCTATAAAGAAAAAATTAAAATGACCCTCAGACCCACAGTACCTTAAGTAGATAGGCACTGCTACCTTTCATACCTTCTCCCCTCTTTTCTCTTATACACTGTATGATGTTCCAGAAAATGTACCTGTATGTGTATATTTCTTGGTATACTTTTGCAGGTATAGCCATAGTATAGTTGGAATTGCTGGCCCAAACAATATATACATTTAAATTTTTAGTAGAGCTTGTCAGATTGTTTGCTGAAAAGCACTGATTTGTATTTTCATAATCAGAATATCTGCTTTCACATAAACTTCACTACTTTTTGGAAGGTGATGCCTAATTTTTTGTTTGTTGATATATTTTTTTTTTTTTGTGGGTACCGGGGGGTCGACCTCAGGACCTCGCGCGCCAGCAGGCGCCCGTGCCGCTGAGCGATATCACCGGCCCCTTTTTCGTATGTGGGTTCCGGGAGTCGAACTCGGGCCTTCACGCTTGCCGGGCAGGCGCTTAAGCCTCTGAGCCATCTCACCGGCCCCTTGTTTGTTGATTTATGTAAATTATTCAACTAGAAATTCCCTATCGAAATACTACAGTATTATTCATATATGGCTTTTTCATTAGTACTGATAAACTAGTAAGACTCTTAAAAATTTTTAGAATTTTAGTTACTTACAACTGATATTTGAAGCCTTAAATAATACTTAATTTTTTATTTTTTGTACTTGTAGGGATTAAACCCATGCTAGGCAAAAGTTCTGCTACTGAGCTATATCCCCAGTTAGTTAATTCTTTTTATTTGCTCATTTTGAGAGTAAGAAAAATGTGGTAATATAGGGTGCTTAATGTCTCTCAGTGTCTGATACAGTTTGAGATGATAAGATACTAATTTCTGAAAAGCCAGTTAGTACTTAAAAGGCAGAGATTGAGGAAAAATTAATGTCAGTTTATGAGTAGGAGATGACAGTTTTAAGAGGTTTATAAAGTTAATAAGAACTGGTTTTTTTTGTTTTTAATATGGATACTGGGAGTCAACCTCAGGACTTTGCGCTTGCCAGCAGGCGCTTATGCCACTGAGCCATATCACCGGCCCTTTTTTTCCTTTATGGGAGTACTGGGAGTTGGAACTCAGGATGTCGTGCTTGCTGGGCAGGCACTTATGCCGCTGAGCTATCTCACCAGCCCAAGAAATGTGTTTCTAAATTTACTTAAAGGACTACTTGGGAAGTATGAAGGGTTTACGTTTATTATTTCTAAAATGTTAGGTTATACCAATCTAAAAAAACTTTGGAATTTAATTGCCCATAATTTAGCAGATTGCTTATTTTAAAGCTTCTACAAAAATATACTCGCACACACGCAACCTTTATCTTTTTAAACAAATTATTTAACTTATATCATTTAATATTTGTTTTATTCACCCACCCCTTGACAGCCCCCAAAACAGTAAGCTTTTCAACTAATTTCGAAGGGCAGTGTACATATTTCTTTTTGTAAATGTAAAATTTGAACCATAAACAACTGCCTTTTGTTTTCCCATTTTTTAGGAAACCTTTCCCCTTAATTATATTTCTTCTAGGATTATTAAATATTCTTTGGATGACTTTGAACTGAGCTATTTCTAATTTGTTCTGTATGAATCTTAAATTAACAAAAGAGGTTTCCATACAGAATTGGGCTGATTTAAGACTGGAAGGGGAAGAAAAGGAAATAGAAATGATAAGAAAATACAATGTGGATACTGGAACTCTTTTACAAGATAAGGTTTCTCCTTCCTTGTATACTTGAGTTATAGTTTCTTGGCCGTTTCTCTGCCTTACTGTTATAATTCTAATGTTCTTTCTGAGCTGACGGAAATGCGAAAAGGCACAGTAAGTCCTTAGCCAGCATGTAGTCACTGTTTGCGTGGGGATAGAGAGGAAGTGCAGCAGAGCTCCGGCTCAGACTTGTTAGAGATAACTCCATACGATTGTCTCTGAGGTTTGTTCTTTTGGAATGTTATTTTAATTTTTTTTAATTGAAGCTACTAGAGCTGACTGAGTTCCTTCACAAATCTGTATGCTTTACTACTTGCATAATTAGAAGTTTTTTGTAAAATGGAAAAGATAGTCTTTTAAAGAGCCTTGATTTTTGCCTTGAGGCATAAGCAGGGAATTGGAGATATGCTTTTAAAAATTTTTTAAATTTTGTTCAGACTTAATAGATATTTCAGTATAAATTTCCAGAGACTGAAATTGGAAACCTGAATCTTACATATAAGTATTATGAAAATGAATTCCATGAAACAAATTAATCCGTTTGGGGTTATTGGCTTTCTTATTTTCTTTAATAGTAAATTTTTACAATTTTAGAAATAAGGCTTTTTCTTTATCATTTTGTGCTTCATTGTAATTTTTTTATTGTAAATTATTTTATAGTAACCTTTTGGATGTTGAGGATGGACCTTTCACTATTTAAAATTAAAAGACTAAGATTAGACTGGGAAAGAAAACCAGGAAAATCAGTTTTTCTTAATAGATATAATTATTTTTTCCATAGTTGAAAATTTTCTTAGATCACCCAGGTCAGTTGAGCCTTAATGCTTAATAAAACATCCTTAGCAAAATTAAACTTGAAAAAAAGTATGTATAAAATAACATATCCTGAAATGAACCTTTTGTTGTACTTGGATGTCCTTACTGGTTGAGGAGAAGGTAAACTCAAAACTGGGTGGGACTCTCCAACTGTTACTAGTTTTCAATGGTCAGAAGATACCCCCAGCTCCCAATAGTTCTGACCATAATTCTGTTTAATATTATTTATAGAAAGACCATCAAAGGCACAGTGTGCCACTTAAAAAAGCATCCCAAGTTTTAAGCAGTTTTTAGGCAACTAGAGTTTATTCTAGCAGACAGTGGTGGGAAGTATAAAGCTCCTTTTCCTAAAAAGTGGGTCAAATTCATGGCTTCAGTCTACCCATTTTACATTCCTACAAGTCTTACCTAAGAAAAGTTGTCTACAAAAGGTGTACAAGTTATAGACAAGTTATGGACAAGGGGATGAGGCAAGTAGTGAGATTCCAGTAGATTTGGAGGCAGGTGAAATTTGGGACTTCCTATCCTTGACAGTTCCAGCTTTGGAGGAGTGTGACAGTCACAGTGCCCGAGCTCAGTAGAGTGGAGTTTATTGTTGGCTCAACATTTTATTAGGTGGGTCCAGAATGTGTGGATCTTGCCTTTGCCAGTCTTTTGAGTTGTTTTCTCACAATTACAATTATTACATTTACTGTTGACATAAATATTAGTTACTGGTTTCTTTGAAAGTGTATTTAAGGATACATTACACTCAAGTTTGTGTTCAGTATTTAAAAACTCTTTTTTAAAATTGAAATTCATTTTCAATTTTATAATGGAATACACTACTCAATGCAAATGGTTTTTCAAAGAGTAGAGAAATTCTGCACTATTAAGATAGTGGTCCCTTGGGCCGGTGAGATGGCTCAGCGGCGTACGCGCCTGCCTGGCAAACACGAGGTCCCTAGTTTGACGCCCGGTACCCACATACGAAAAAAGGGGCTGGTGATATCGCTCAGCGGCACGGGTGCCTGCTGGTGCGCGAGGTTCTGAGGTCGACCCCCCGGTACCCACAAAAAAAAAAAAAGATAGTGGTCCCTATAAAATGAAGAATCCTTGTGAATTTGTACAGATACTTGAGAGTTTTGTATACTGATACTAAAAACATTGGTAACTATATTACCCAGTTTTTGTTTCAAAAACATTGACATAAAATTCAATTTTAGTTCTGTTTTGCTACTTTGGGCCAAAACCCATGAATTTAGAAATTAAATGCAATAACAATATCCTACTTTTAGCTATTATATTAATTTTCTACTGATTTTATATTAGCCATATTTGTTTTTAACCATAGAGAGTTAAGAAGAAGAAAACAATAAAAAGGACCACATTCTCCAATTAGAACTCTTGTCACTTTTTTATAGTTGTATGTTTGTAAGGTTAGAAAGTGTAAATAGAAAGGTACAATATGTAAATTCTTCTGTCAATAAAAGTAACCACCCTAAACAATTTCTTACCATTCTTTCCACAAGTAAGGGAAGAAAATGTTCCCAAATATATATTTTTTCAAGTAATCTTATTTTTAAAACTTAACTGATCACACAAATAGAAGTTTGCACCTGGATTTTAAAATTTAATTTGTATCTTTTTAAAAGATCCTCCTGTCAGTACATGTAAACATCTTTTTTTTTTTTTAATTTGTTTTTGTTGTTTTCCGATGCTGACGATCAAACCCAGGACCTTGACTACACTAAGGAAGCTCCACCACTGAAGTATAACTGCAGCCCACACCTATCTCATTTTTGAAAAGGAACTGCAGAATATTCCAGTATATACCAGTATATACCAGTATAATTAGGTTCTGTTGATGTTACTTTAGTTGTTTTGAGTATTCCAGTGGGATTGATGGTGCAGAGTGCATATGCATTTTAAAGATTTGTTACATGTTGCTTCCCCACCTACCCAAGGTGCTATTGATGAGCCCTTTTCTGTATACTCTTGCCCATCTGCTACTTTAATTTGCATTTCTCTACTTAGGAGTAAAGCTGAGAATCATTTTGTAATCTTGTTGGTAATTTGTTTTTTCTTCTATCAGCAAAATGTTTATATCTTTTATCTGTTTCTTTTCTTTCTGTTTTTGGAGACAGGGTCTCACTATGTAGTTCGAGCTGGCCTTGAACTCACTATATAACCCCCAGGCTGGCCTCAAACTCATGGCAATCCTCCCGAGTGCTGGGATTATAGGTGTGTGCCACCACTCCTGTCCTCATATATATATATATATATATATATATATATATATTTTTTTTTTTTTTTTTTTTTTTTTTTTTTGGATGAGCTCTTTAAACGAGAAAAAACGAAATTAGCCCTTTGTGTGACTTATGTGTTGTACATACTTTTCCCATCTATTATTGTTTCTTCTGCTTTGTTGAATTTCTAATATTTATGTCAAAATTTCTGTGCAAGTTGAGCTATTTAGTGTGACTCTTACTACTGCAATAGTTTAGGCTAAATCTATTTAGATTTATCTGTAATTTGTAATGAGAATTTACCTTATAATCTAAGACAGTAATCATTTGCTAAGATGGTATATATAACTATACATCTGTATATGGAATGGCCATTCAGACCGTTTCTTTTCTGGACACAGATCATGCCTCCGAGATCCAGGTGACCATGATGCTGACAGAAAGCTGTAAGCTGCGAGGTCTTCACCACAGGTGAGAACAGAACCCCAGCATTCCAGGGTTAGCCTGGAAACATTTATGCTGCATTTTTATTTGAAGAACACTGCAGTGAATTCTGAATTAAAAGCTTTTTGGAATAGCTTAATTTTTTCTGCATATAAAATGTGCTTCTTGCACACATTTTACAAACAAAGTACACAGAAGAAAATAGAGAACAAATTTGTGAGAGTGCATCTGGATAATCATACCAGAGCTTCCCAGAAATTATTTATACCTTTTATCTGCCCACTTCTCTTTTTTAAAAAAAGGGGATGGGTGATAGACGTACATTAAAAAATATTTGTTATGAAATTTTTGAACGTATAGATCACCAAAAACAAGAAGGGGAATAAATACCAGTAAACTTACCTCCTAGATGCTGTGACAGTTAACATTTTGCCATATTTGCTTTTTTTGTATGTGCATGTGTGTATCAGTGTGTATCTATCCCTCTCTTTGTATGTCTATGGGAATATTTTATGGTGGGTTAGACATCTTAATGCTGAGTATATTTCCAGCAGTCATTTTTTAAAAAAAGAACATTTTCCTGTAAAATCATAATCTTATTACGCTTAACAAAGTTAACATGCTTAATTTAACAAAACAGTATTTCCAGCTTTTTATTGTTAGTAACTATGAAACCTTGTCCCATTTAAGAAGGCCACATAGTTTCAATCCCACCAAAAAGGGGGAGGGGCTATAATCATTGAATGGCTATACAACATTTTATTTAATCCTTACATATGGGCATTAGATCATAGTATGACTTTTTAAAAATGTAGTTCTAGTTCTATATGAAGAGCTTTTTTTTTAAAGTTTCCTATTGCTTCTGTCCACAAAATTATAATGAAAACTACCTTCATAACCAAGAGATGCCTAAATATAGTTTTGTAATGTACCATAGTATCAATGTCAAGCCAAAGATTTTTTTTAATACATACTATATAGAGTCAGCTTAATTTATATGCTGATAGAAAATTTGATAACATGTTTAAAAAATGAAATCATAACTTTCCTTGTAGAAAGATGTTCATGGACTTCTGGAAAAACAGATCCGAAGTGATGCATCATATATATATATATATATATATTTTTTTTTTTTTTTTTTGTGGGTACCAGGGGGTTGACCTCAGGACCTCACGCGCCAGCAGGCGCCCGTGCCGCTGAGCGATATCACCGGCCCCTTTTTCGTATGTGGGTTCCGGGAGTCGAACTCGGGCCCTCGCGCTTGCCGGGCAGGCGCTTAAGCCGCTGAGCCATCTCACATATATTTTAATTTCCCTGTACTTTTGGCAGTTACTTATGCTCTGCTAAAAAGTAAAATGAATACATGGAGCCGTATTTTTGAACTTTGCTTATATTTTGGCTTTTGGGGGCCTAAAAGGATGGCAGCTACATTCAGATCAATGAATTGCTAATAAAAATGAAGCTGCTTTATTTGGCATTGTGGTCCTGGAAAAGAAAAACCAACAGTAAGGAGACAACTATTTTTGCTTTGATTACATATAAAATAACTCTTAGCATCTGGTGAACCAAACATGCAGGAACATTAAAAGTTGATAAGTTTCAGTAGCAAAACAGAAAAAAACAAAGTTGTTAAGGAAGAATAGAATGTTTTCCTACCTACAAATTCTAAGGTACATGTCCGGATATGTTTATCATATACTCTGGACATTGATTAATGTATGAACACAGACTTTCTAGTTTCATTGAAAATTAAAAAAAGAAAAGGACATTTGAAAAACATTGAACACGCAGTATTGGGGAACAGTAAAGATGTTCCTTTGAAAGATTAAAGTTATAGATTCAGGAATATTGCCTTCCATTGGCCTGATTCAATCCAAGAACAAAACTCATCATTTGCAGAGGAATGCGTGGACAAACCATCGCTCAAGCTATATTTTCTAAAAACCACATTTTGTTTCCCTTAGGCTTCTGATGAGAAATGGAAAATGATCAGTTGAAAATGTCCTTTTGGCAGTGTTGGGAGAGCTTTATGTTCTGTTATGCTGACTCTAGCAGGAAGCACGCAAAGTGCTTCATATTAGTATATCATACTAACTTACACCTAGCCAGTATTTTTTACCCCTACTAAAGGTTTGCACCATAATAGCACAGAAGTGTGTAGCAGGGATGAATATAGACAAAGCTAGGATTTTTCCAAGAAGCAGAGCAAGCATCTGCAGTATTCTCCGATGTGGGGTGTAAGGCTTTCCAACATCTACCAAGATGAACAGTCCTAGGCTCTCCCTAGGGTATGGAGTGGAGTGACTTTTTGAATTGGGAGTGTTTGATACTGGACATTGAGTAAGTGAGGAAAGGCTTCTAAGGCAAGCTGTCAAGTTTGGTCCTGGTTAATTATTCATCTTGGCTGTGAAGTGAACGGGAACTCCAAGCTATAATGAACAAAACACATTGTCAGTACGTAGAAAGTAATTGTTTACATTCACTGTAGCTGTTAAGATCATTTTTTTCTAAGCAGACCAATGTCTAACACATATTTCTTTTTGACCCCTGATGTCAACAGACTAATGGTGGTAAACCTGTGGCACTCATCCTGCAGCAGGCTGTTTGTTATCATTGAATGCTCTAAAAGGTTCGCCATCACTGCTATAGACCATTCATATCTGTATGTGTTTTTTCATTCTAATTCATTGGCCACCCATTTTGTACTCAGAATTCTTCTGGGCACAAAGAAAAAAAATGAAATGATAATCTTCAGAGATTATATTATGGAGTTTACCGAGCAAACTCAAAACACTCAGAAAGAAATGTCACCTAATTTCAGATTTAAACTGGTTGTAGTATTAATTCAGAATGCTTACTTCATATTTGGTGAGGGTTGTACAGGCATTGAAATATTTTAAAGCATTTTGCAATCTTTCCATTCCTTTTCCATTGGAATTTGTGAGAATAATTTTTATCATAGGTTAAAATACCTATATAAATAAAAAATAATCTGTTTTAATTACCTCAGAAGTACCTCATATCAAAATACTCTCAGCTATTTCTTTTGATCGATGTCTCTATTTGCCAAAGATCCCTACTGTTGGGCAGTTGTTTTGCTGAAGGTCTCTCAGTTCTTTTTGAGGGCCCTCGGCAGAAGGAAGAGTTGATATTTGTGTGTCGAAACGTTTTAATGAAACTTGTTACTTTCTCAGAGGGTTGTCAGTCCTCTGATGGTAGAATAAAAGATTTGACCTCAGCTGGTATATTTGTTGTGTTAGGATGAAGTGCCTTTAATTATGAAGAAAGGAAGAGAGATAATCTTTGGAGGTTAAAGAGATGGGGCATCTCATCAAATCCATCCTGAAACCCTTGTATGCTGCAGTTAACCCTGAGTGTAAACCTGGTCATTTTGGTGTGCATGGGAGTCGGCAGAAAGGAGTCTCTGTAATTTTTCTTATATTCCCCTGTTCTTCCTAGAAGGAAATGTCCAGTGATACAGGGGAAAGCACAAAGGTTTCGGAATCAGGTGGAGATCTGACTTTTTTCTCCATGTACTTGGTCTGTGTCCTTCACTTTAACTAAACTTTCTGCCTGTTGTGTGTTTCCTTGCCAATAAAGTGGGACAGTGATCACTGCCACTCTTCAGAGTGTAAGCAGAATGTAAGCAGAAGCCTTCAGAGAAGTTCCCTCTTGCAGGTCTAATGATCTCTGAGTCCTCATTTTCCAACCTCCTCAGGGTCAGTGCTCTTTCTGTTAGTAACTCCTACAAAATATGAGCAGAACCCACAGCCTTGCCAATTGTATAGTGGTGGTCATGCCACAACTTCATGACTGGTTTTAAAAGTGATACATGCTCGGGCCAGTGAGATGGCTCAGCAGCGTAAGTGCCTGCCTGGCAAGCGCAAGGGCCCAAGTTCGACTCCCGAAACCCACATACAAAAAAAGGGCCGGTGATATCGTTCAGCGGCACGGGCGCCTGCTGGCATGCGAAGTCCTGAGGTCGACCCACAAAAAAAAAAAAAAAAAAAGTGCTACATGCTCAATTGAGACAATTTTTAGGAAATAGAAAAAAGTAAAGTAGAAATTACTGTATCTATCGTTCTACAAGTCAAATAAACTCTAAATTCTATATTTCTGTACTTTTATTTTTCTCCAAACTTGTAGTTATCCTGCAAATATGTGAATTTTATGTTTTGCTTTCCTATAAGCTTTTACTCTTATTCTTATCTCTTTGTGAGCATTTAATTATTACATAATATCCTGTTCTTTCATTTCTTTTGGGTGTTCAAATTGTCAGCAACTTTTTCCTCTTATTATATTAAATATCCTTGTTCATGTAGCTTTTTATGTTTGGCTGGCTGGATGGTCTCTCTCTGTCTCTCTCTCCCTTCCTTTCCCTTCCCTCCCCTCCTCTCCCTTCCCCTCCCTTCTCTTTCTTTCGGGACAGGGTCTCATGTAATTCAGGTTGGCACTACCTGTGTAGCCTAGGCTGGCCTTGAACTTGTGGCAATTCTCCTGCCTCAGCCTCCTGAGAGCTGGGATTACTGGTGGGCACTTGGCTATTACTCCTTTTTAGACATACATTTTTAGAAGCAGAATTTACTAAGGATGGAAATGTTTTTAAGGTTATTGTTCTGTTTGTATTTATCAAATATTTATTAAATGTTTCTTTCATGTGGCACAGTACACAAAGTATTGAATGGTTGGTGGGTTCCTCATATTTATTAGTATGAAAACCAAGGCTGACAGAGAGATAGTCACCCAGATAGTAAATGATAAATCTAGTTGTCTGAAATCCAGTTGTAATTCCCATTTGAACAGCTAAGGATTTCTGAGCTTTTGTGGCAATTTCAGCTTCTTAAAGACCTTTTTTGACTATCATATTCTTGTCCACTTTCTGAACTGGGTTTTTTTTAAACATGGCTTTTGGCATGATGGAATACGTCATGTCTTTAATTACATTTGGAAGTAAAGATTAGCATGGTAGAATGTGTCTTCAGAGAATCCAGTATGTGGGACAGGGTGTTATTTTACATTTTTAATGATGTTTCTAAATATTTTTTGAATTTTGTTTTAATTTATCTTTATTATTTTTTATATAAAGTAAATTCCTAAGGTTTTAGGTTTCACTTGTCTTTTTTCCAATTTCTTTCTTTTTTTTTTTTTTTTATAGAAATCTTCTTCCTATTACTCATGTGTATATAGAAGAAGGAGAAAAGCCCATGGTGATGCTGCCTTACATGAATTGGGGGAATCTTAAATTGTTTTTGCGGCAATGCAAATTAGTAGAGGCCAATAACCCTCAGGTGAGAAAAATTTGCCCACATACCCATTACTTAGCAGTAATTTGTGATAGTTTTTTATATATAAACTGTTTAAAGACCTGCACAAAGAAACTCAGAATGAATTGGAAGAATTTTACAACATGTTGATTTCTAGGAAAATGAGATGGTTTATGATTCCTATCTTGAGGCTCATACTTGGCTAATGCTAAAGTTTTGCCTTATATTTTTATTGTGTGTTTATTCATAGTTACCTTGCATACTCTGTAACACTGTCTCAGTCATTTTCCTGATAACTCTTTGAAAGCACCTATCCTAGATCTCCCTTCTAGGAATGGAGACAAATTTTACAGAGCCGTGTGGTCCGTGTTGTACCAAAAGTAGGTGATGACTGAGGTGTGGACTGTGGGACGTAATTAGATATCTTCCTGATCGGCATGGCTGTGAGATGGCAGTCGTCTAAGCATTTCCTTTTGTCACTGCCCATGCACTTAGCTGTGAAGCACTGATCCAGGTTCCTAACATGTTAGAATGGCAATGGTAGGAAAGCCTACTGGGTTTTGCTGTCTGCTGGATTTTGGAGCCTCATTTTATTTGGTTTTAAGATTTATAATAATAGACTTATTGCACTTGCTGTGAGAACATGAGTTCAAAAGCTGCAGTGAGTGTGTGGGTTAATATGTGTGATGTTTGTAAGCTGACAGGATTCAAGCTCCAACAAGTGGTTGGAGGCAGTGGCCCATCAGGGTCACCTGAGAAAGAACTTCATGCCTCAGCCCATAGCACTGGTCTACAGCTAGAAGAGGTAACAGTAGAGAGAGCTATAGACTAGTATTACTTTGAAAATGATTATTTAGAGGATAATCTAATAAAACTACTTTTTTTACAGATAAGAACAACTTAAAAAGTTTGAAATATTACCTTGAGAATTTAGCATCCTTGGACACATACTTAGCAGTTGCTCTCTGTGTTTGATGTCAGGGAGGTACATCTAACAAATAAGAGGAGAGGGTCAAGTAAAAAAAATCATTATACGCAATAAGGACTGTAGTTGATACAAGCACAATATAGGGAACTATGGTAACACATCCTTTGTCAAGAAATTGCTTTTTAAAATTCAATATGTAGATATAAAGAAGTCTTTTTCAGTGAAGTAGGATTGTGGAAGGAAATACACAGCCACATCCTAAGTTTTGTGCTATCTGCAAACCTTGTCATTTTTCTGTTACTACAGGCAATCTCTCAGCAAGACCTGGTGCATATGGCTATTCAGATTGCCTGTGGAATGAGCTACCTGGCAAGAAGGGAAGTCATCCACAAAGACCTGGCTGCTCGAAACTGTGTGTAGGTGCCATGAGCTCGTCACTGTCACTTGATGGGTAGTGCCCCCTGGCTTTGGGGTTCTCTCTAGGAGTCACACTGGAGCTTGTGTTGTACTTAATAGTAAGGTGACCCATACTTCTTGACGCCCTGATGGCATTTGATGTTCGTGTTTTTTACTTTGCAGCATTGATGACACACTTCAAGTTAAGATCACAGACAATGCCCTCTCCAGAGACCTGTTCCCTATGGACTATCACTGTCTGGGGGACAACGAAAACAGGCCAGTTCGATGGATGGCTCTGGAAAGTCTGGTTAATAATGAATTCTCTAGCGCTAGTGATGTGGTAAGTGCCGGGACTCCCGATCTCAACAGAAGGGAGAAGCAGCATTCTGTTTCAAATGTTTTGCTATTTCGGGCCTTTTTTTTTTTTTTAAATCTAATAACGTCCCTGAATTTTTAATTTGGAAAGCAAGAGTAGTTAGCTCTCAGTCAACCAGTTCATGGAGAGAAGCTGTGACCCTAACCGTGGGCCAGCACTGTGTAATCTTTCATCTCCTCATACAATGTGAAGGGAACCCTGTTGACGCTCAGGTAGGTTCTTCCCAGTTTTAAAGATGAAGAAAGATATTGAGAGTTAGAGAGGGAATAGTAACTGATTATTTTTGTTTTCTGATACAAGTCTCAAAATGACTAAGTGGTTGCCAGATTATAAAGGTGTATCGTTTTTTTTTTCAAATGGCCTCTTCCAAGTGTTAGAGTCTATATAATTTATAATTCTCCACACGTCACACTCATCCTTTTATCAGTTTCTGGGTAATTCTGCCTACTCAAGTGGGTCATATAGTTGGGTTCTTTATACTTAGTGATATATAGTTTCTGAAGCTACATCTACTTGGAAGTATTTTGCAGCTATTTTTCACTTCTGTTATGTGACATTCTAGTTCAGATTAAACTTAATTTAATGATTTTCCCATCTCTTGCCTACCATACTTTATTATTGTAGCTCTATATTTAGAAATCAGATAAAATTTTGTGAAGATTCCCTTGTATACTCACTCAGTGATAATCTATTGGTATTGCTTTTAAAATCTTAAGTTACTTCAGAGTTTCAACTTTAAGAATTAAGTTCACTGTATCATTGTATCTTATGTCTTGGTATGTTTTATTTGTACAGTAATTTAGTGTTAGTCTTCTATTACAAAGTGTGTATGCTTTAAGGATTTCTCTTTTAGTAATGTATTACTAAATATTAATTATACTAATTGATCAGTTACATTAATTAGTGTATAATCGTTTCCTCAGTGTATTAATTTTCCTTGGCTGCTATGCCAAATTGCTAGAACCTCAGTGTCTTAAAACAGTGGTGAATTATTTTTTTCACAGTTCAGATCAGGAAGCCAAATGTTTGAAATGAAGGTGTAAGCAAAATTATAATATGATATTGTTACTCATTAAAATGTAATATAATTGCCATTCCTGAAATGAGATGGCAGTTGTGGTGAAGCAGAAAGTATTTTATGGGAAGACAAAGAAGATATTTTTGGGTGACAGTCTGTAAATATGTCATATAATTTTAAGGTGTAATTTCAAAAGATTGGGAGTTTTTATTATTCCCTTAGAAAAAGGAGCATAAACAGCTAATATTTTAGAGAGGTATGCAAGATGTCCAGTAAGTGCTATTTGTTTGCACAGTGAACAGTCACAGAGTATGCATTGCTTAATTAATGTGTGTGTTTGTTTCTGTCGGTAGTCTGTTATATGATTTGAAAATGATAGGATTTTTCAAAACACAAATGATTAAATATGTTCTAGGAGCTCCAGAGTGAAACTCAAGTTAGATTTTCTACTTTCAACAAATGAGACTATAGTTAGTAATGCATACTTAAGAAGTGTGAGTGAACGTCTCATCAGCTGAGCAGACGGCTCTGTATTAGCGTAACATCCATGTGGATGATACATGTTTTAGTTAAGCAGAGCATTTCAAGATTGTACTTAGAATTAATTTTTATGGTTATAACATTTTATAAATTTTGTAAGAGTTCATACATTTTATGTAAGAATCTGCCTTTGTTAGTGTGCAGTACTATCAAATACTTTGGTGCTTCTTCATTTGACTGCTTTATTTTTTAACAATGGCCATGAATTAATGGTGACAACTTAAGAGAATTCTTTAAACTCCTAATACTTTTAGCATGTCTTGATTTAATTTACATGAGATGTCTGTGTGACCCAGATTCTCAACTGTAATTAGTTTGCATGCAGTGGCAAAAATACCCCTCGGTTTACATTTAATGTGGTTAACTCTTTTTTTTTTTTTTTTGTGGGTACCGGGGGTCGACCTCAGAACCTCGCGCGCCAGCAGGCGCCCATGCCGCTGAGCGATATCACCGGCCCCTTTTTCGTATGTGGGTTCCGGGAGTCGAACTCGGGCCCTCGCGCTTGCCGGGCAGGCGCTTAAGCCGCTGAGCCATCTCACCAGCAAATGTGGTTAACTCTTAAGATGTTCAGATTTTTCTTTTTTAAATTATTGTAAGTTTATTTCATGCACACACAGGTAAGTATTTTTTTGCTTCAGATCATTGGGATTAAGTTGTATCTGTTCCCTATAACTATGATGTGACTATTAGTGCAGAAGTCCTACTCTTCAGTTTTGGGATTGAATCTTTTTTGAGTTCTTAGATTATGTTTAAAACACAAATATTAAAGATTGCGTTTTAACATTCAGATGAACATATTAACATTTCAATGAACTTGATCATTATGCTCTGTTTCCACTTTGCCTTATGAGTGGAGTTGGGGGTTTAAAAGTTACATCTGATGTTCTGTTTCAGGGCTGAACCACTTTTGCAGTCATATGCAAAATAAGAAATTTGACCCCAATCCCACCAGAGTCTTATTATGCACATGTAAAGTATATCCTTTTAGGTGTAAGCATAGCATCCAACTAACGGAATTGACTCCCAGAAAGAACATTTTCTCTGTCCTTTAAAAGACTCAACATTTTTGCGTTTCTTTTTAGTTAAAATTTCTATATGATTTGTTTAGAAATACATTAATTTTCCTATCTTAAAAATAGTACATTGCTCGTCTGGGCTTTGTTTTCTTAATTTTTACTGGAAGGAGTCAATATTTCACTGTGTCAAGATGCTCATACTGTTAACATCAACTTTTAAAAGTTGAGTTGAAATATGCTCACCTAGAGCATGACTAGATTGGACTGGTTATAAATATCTTTCTAATATTATTCCAAGGTATGACATCATCATAGGCATTCTTGAAAATGTCTGGATATTGTTTTTATTCTGTTTTCATCAGATGTAAGCATCATCATAGACTTTTTATGTGACTTTCTTTTCCTTTCTTTGAAAATAGGTTTCTTGATTTATATCTTTGTCAAATTATTTTGCTAATTATAGTAATTAGCATAATTCAGCTGTTAAGATACTAGCTCCTGTGGAAAGTCTAAATGCAATCAGGAGTACACAAAGTTTCTTTCTTGTTAGTTTTCTTGTCTTTATGGTATTACATTGTATTTTTAAAGCATTTTCTTAAAAAACAAGTCAAGGAAATGACTTCTATGCTAATCTTATCAGGGTGGTTTATGGCCATGAGATCCTTTTTAAGGTATTTGAGCAGTTTTAGGGTATAGGGCAAATAAAAATGTGTCCCTTATACCTTTATATTGTTTATTTGTGGACCCCAATGATAACCCAAGAGAGAGTCTGTAAAGTTATCCAGAGACTGCATCTGTAGCACACTGCTTCATATTACTCCTGTTTGCCCAGTGTTGTTTGGAAGGTCATTGCCATGCCCTGAGCAAACTTAATCAAGAGACCTTCACATTTATACCCGTGGAGAGTGTTCTGTTAAATTACTGTGGTGTCAAAGAGAAAGCTAGGGGCCGGTGAGATGGCTCAGCGGCGTAGGCGCCTGCCTGGCAAGCGCGAGGGCCCGAGTTCGACTCCTGGAACCCACATACGAAAAAAGGGCCGGTGATACCGCTCAATGGCACGGGCGCTGAGGTCCTGAGGTCGACCCCCCAGTACCCACAAAAAAAAAAAAAAAAAAGAGAAAGGGAGAGTTATCAGAGGATGTTTATTAACAATACAGAAAACTTTGTTTTATAGTCTTCATCATAAATTTACAATAATGCTTAAATTCCCTGTCATTACTTGTTTCCTTTATGGTTGCAGACTTTACATGTCAGCAATCTTGGACCTATTATTTCAGTATTAAGTTTATGTTAAGAGAAATGAATATTAAAGACATTAAGAAAAATGTAGAGGTGAAAGGATAATTTTAGACCTTAGTTTAGGAAATAAAGATTTAACATTAATGTTAAGAACATATTTAGTTTTATCAAATAATAATATTTTAGTTGTCCTGATTATATGGATTTACTTTAGGAATAGTTAATATGTTTTCAGAAATGAGCAGTTGCTGTTTTGTGACTAAGTAGTTGCCTTGGGTACATTTTCTGTAGTTGTCATTCTTTAGGGTATTATACTCATGAGAGTTTGTGAACATCTCTTTCCTTTTCATTCCTTTGGAGTCTTATTACTGTGTTGAAGAGTTCCTTAAGATGGCCCTGGTGTTCTGATGGAGTAATAGCTGAGCCCTTGTGAAATGGAGAAAAGTGCCCTAAATAACCTGTACCCGTGACAGTCCGGTCAGCGCCCAATACTGTACTGGCTCTGTGTTTCCCGATCACAAATCCCAGCACAGATTCATAGCAGAAGTAATCTTTTTCAGTGGTGTGTCCCACCCTTTGCTCAAAGACTGGTGATTTTTTGTTTGTGCCTTTTGTCTGCTGTAACAAACTGGCATAGGTTGAGTGGCTCAAGCAGCAAACATTTATTTTTCACAGTTGTCTGGGAAGTCCAGAATCACAATGTCAGCAGGTCGTCTGGTGAGCGTCCCCTTCCCGTATCGGAGCGTCCATCTTCCCTGTGTCCTCACATGGCATAAGGAGCGGGGGCGCTCTCTGTAGAATGACACGGTTGAAGGGCGCGGAATAAGATGAATAGAACATTGCTGTTCTCTAAATGTTCTTTAAATGGACACAGCCACAGATTTCCATAAAACTGGAAAACACAGCCTGACCTTCTTTCCAACTACGTCAAGCAGAAGGAAATTATAGAATAAGTCTGTCTAAATTTTAAGTGATTTAGGTATCAGAAGACTTTTGAGAACAAGTTTTCTACAAATCATCCTGTGCCACTTGGTTTTAATTTTTTTTAAGGGTTGGTTAGCCAACATGTAATTAATCACTTCTGTTGGTTTTAAGGAAATGAAACTGTAGTTTACCCTTTGGCTTGATTGTTCTTTTTTTATGGTGTTTTTTTAATATTGCAGTATGTAATATGAGAACCTTAGGTGACTGCATAGCGATAAGAATTTGGTCAAAACAATGAAAGAAGTAATTTTTAAAAGTCAGCATACACACATTGAATTTTTTGGGGGGCGGGAGTGCGGGGTACCGGGAATTGAACCCAGGGCATCATGCTTGCCAGGCAGGTGCTGTACCACTAAGCTATATCCCCGGCCCTGGATTGGTAATGTTAAAGTTATTCCCTATGCATAAAGTCGCAGTATCTATTTACTATTGATTATTCTTTTTTTTCCTCTAAAATCTAGGTAGAATTGATTATTCCTTTTCCACAGAAATGTCACAAAAGTAAGAACAGCTCCCACTTTATCTCAAGAGGAAGGGATGGAAACACCTTTCTAACGAGTTTCACTTCCTCAGGCTTTGTTCCATTCGTGTGGTGTCATGAATTGACTTCTCTTTTGAAATTACACATTAAAAATTAAGCATTATATTTACTAATCACTATCAGTATTAAGATTTCGTATAGAGTACGGTTTTAAGATAATACCTGGATGTGAGCAGGCTCTGCTCTTTAACTTTTACTAATTTGAAACAATTTTTACATTTTTAAGCAGAAAATTATCTCAGGCATAAGGGAAATGCCAGTAGACGCCAAGTCTGTGAGGATTTTAAAGCTATACACATATCTCCTTAACTCTTTGTGCCTGTCCCAAAACATACATCTCCAGGCTGGGCACTCCATTTAATAATCACTTAATAAAAAGGATATTAGATTCTACAGGGTTGGTTTTGGTATTTGCACTTTGGTTTGGTTTTGGTATTTACAGTAATGCTGCTCTCAAAATTATCAGGAAGTGTTCCCTCCTCTGTTTTCTGTAATAGTTTGTATAGGATTATATAGCTCACTGCACAAGTTGAATTGCTCCCCTCCCCCCACAAATCTTAATCTCCAGAACCTTAGACTGTGGACCTTATTGGAAATAGGGTCACTACGGATGCAGTGTTCAGGTGAGGTGATACTTGGTTAGGGTGGACTCCAATTCAACAGGACTGTTGAAGAAGAGAAAGATATTAACACATGAGGGGAGAGTGTTATGTGAAGACAGAGGCAGAGACTGAAGTGCTACATTGCCACCCAAGGAACACCAGGGACTTCTGGGACTTGGAAGAGGTGAGGAAGCCATCTCTCTGCAGAATACAGAGGTCAGGGCCCTGCCAACACCTTGATTTTGAATTTCTAGTCTCTAGAAGTGTTGAGACAATAAATTTCTGTTGTTTGAGCCACTGGTTCGTGATACTTTATTATGGTAGCCTTAAACTAGTACTGATCTGTATTATTTCTTTAAAATTTAATAGAATTCACCAGTGAAATAGGATGTGGAGTTTTCTTTGTGGAACATTTTCTAATTGTAAATTCAATTTCTTTAATAAATATAGTGCTATGTGGATTATTTGTTCTTGCGTCTGTTTTGGTAATTATTTATATAAAAAGTTTGCTTTTTATTGAATTTATTGGTATAAAATAGAATTTTTCAGAATTTTTTAGTGTGTCTATAGAATCTGAAATGATCATCTTTCATTCCTGATGTTAATTTTATTTTCTTTCTTCCCTCTAACTCAGTGATTCTCACCTGGGGGTCAGTTTTGCCTTCCACCCCAAGCAGGGGACATTAACAGGTTTTGGTTGTCACAACTTGGATGATATGCTAGTGGCATCTATTGGGTAGAGCCCAGAGATGCTGCTAAATATTCTGTAATACATAGGACAGACCCTGTACAGTAATGGTACAATGACAGAAGTGTTAAAGTTAAGAAAACTATTGTAGGTTTATAGTGTATACCTTTTGTTTTCAAAATATTCTACCACTTCTTTTTAATGTAAGCACCTTATAATGTATTTTTCTGTTCATTCCATCCTACCCTTTATTCTGTTGTAGACATATTTTACTTCTCTCTATATTATAAATCTCACAATACACTGTTAGCTCTTTTTTATTTAAAAAAGGAATTTTTAAATGGAGGGGAAAAATGCTTTTACTGTTACCCACATGTTTTTAACATTCTTCATTCTTTGTGTAGATCTATAGTCTCATCTAGTATTTTTTTTCCATGTGAAGAATGCTTTTGGGTCTTATAGTACAGGCTGCTTTTGTTTGTTAAGAGAACACAGTGTTTTGTCTGCATTTTTCAAGTATATTTTGGCTTGATTTTAATTTGTCAATTTACAGTTTTAGAGTATCTTATAAATGTTAGTCCATTATTTTCTTATTGCATAGGTTCTGGTAAAAAATGTGGCTATTGGGCCGGTGAGATAGCTCAGCAGCGTAAGCGCCTGCCTTGCAAGCGCGAGGGCCCGAGTTCGACTCCCGGATTCCACATACGAAAAAAGGGGCCAGTGATATCGCTCAGCGGCATGGGTGCCTGTTGGCGCACGAGGTCCTGAGGTCGACCCCCCGGTACCCACACACACACAAAAAAATGTGGCTATTGTTTGCTAGTACAAATTGAGTGTCCTATATTGGAAATGCTCGGAACTAGAAATGCTTTGATTTTTTTTTTTTTTTTTTTTTCAGATTTTGAATTATTGCACATACATATTGACGTATTTTGGGGATGGGACCCACACTGTTTCATGTACACCTTATGTACATAGCCTGAAGTTAATTTTATACAGTATATTTAATGAATGTGCATGAAACAGATTCATGATGTAGAATTTTCCACTTGTGGTGTCCTGTCCTCACTCAAAGAGTGTTGGATTTTGGAGCATTTCAGATTGTGGATTCAGACTAGGGGTGCTCAACCTGGATAAAGTTTTAAAAACGTGTATTTTATAAAATATTTCTATATTTTGTTACTATTTTTAAGAAACAAAATTTAATGTACTGTGCTTAGAATTTTTAAACAAATCCATTATGTATTTTTTTTTTCATTATTCTTGGGCAAGCCACTAATCCGACCCTCAGTTTCCTCACCTTGTAAAATTGAGCTACCAATGAATTATTTTCAGGGTGTATTTTGAAAGTTTAATGTGATAAAGGCTTTAAAATCCCTAGAACTTGTAGGAACTTATAAATACACAGTGACTCACATGTATTTCCTTCCTTACCCTACTTTACTTGTGACCTTGGGGTTCACATGTTATAGCGGCTCTGTGTGGACATGTTGCCTGTCCTCCATGCTATCTCCAGGGTAGTGGGCAGTGTGGCCAGGGCTGTGCCAAATTGGGGAGCCCCAATCATTCCATAAATAGGTACTGTTGCTACTGTTTACAATGCCTGCTCCTACTGATAGTTCATATGCTGATTTTAAATAAGCTGATCTTTTACTCGAGCAAGATTGGAAGATAATTTTTAGGATATTTTTATAGGTTAATTGACACTTTTAAGTATAGGGCTAGAGATGTAGTTTAGTGGTAGAGCAAGTGCTTTGCACATATGAGGACCTGGATTTGACCCCCGAGCACCACCTCCCCCCAAATTAAACATCCATGACTATTTTACATAATTTTGTATATTTCTCTCACTCAGGATGTTCTTGTTTCCATTTAGGCTGAAGTCATTCATTTTCCGTTTCTCAATTGTATAGACAACCTAATTTTTAAAGTTATAAATTTTTATATTAGGAAAATCTTAGATATAATGCATGGTTTAGGATTATATATCTTATCAATTAAAATTTTTCTTCCAATAAATTTCATTACTTAGAGTATATAATACTAATGTTTACTTAAAGAATGCATTCATTGAAGTACCTTGTTTTCTTTCCCAGCAAGAGAAACTAACTTGGTGTGAGAGATTTCTTTTTACAAATAAATATTATTTTGCTTTCCTTAAGAGTTAGTTGAACTGCTATTTTTACTTTTAGCTGGCTGAAGGCAGCAGCAGCATCCAGGCAGCAGTTGTAAATGTCCCTTCATCTGTTTCTGTTCCTTTCCTAGTGGGCCTTTGGAGTGACACTGTGGGAGCTTATGACTCTGGGCCAGACGCCCTACGTGGACATTGACCCCTTTGAGATGGCCGCATACCTGAAAGATGGTTACCGAATAGCCCAGCCAATCAACTGTCCTGATGAATTGTGAGTTTTTTGGAGTGTGAACACATGAATCTCATTTCATTTAGTATATTGTTAGAAAAAGAACAAGTTTCCATAGTCATACAGAGATCCTTTTGAGAGTAGTGACTCCTCAGGCTTCAACTAGACTTTAGTAGAGAACCACAAAATCAGATTTATTCACTCTTCTCCACACTTGACATATTTATAGTATGTAATCTAAGCACTATAAATTAGTTTGGGAGACTAATGTACACAATGAGCAAACTGACTGAATGCTGTTACCTGACTTGTTTAAACAGAAGGGTACAATCTCTATAAAAGCCTTTCTGACGGTCACCTTGACTTGCCGGGTACCATTGACACATGAGGAAGATGCTCTGTGCTGGTGAGTGGCACAGTTCTTCCTGTCTTCTTTCTTCATGTAGCTAATCTTCCATATTGTGAAAGTGGGGTGGGCAGGAGGCTAGTTGGAGTAAGTGGGTGCACAGATGAGTGCAGTCTTCAGAATGCCCTGAAGGTTTCTATACTAGACCGAAGTTTGATGTAGATCCAGGGCTCTTAGAGCTTAGGTAAAACTTTCCCTAAGTTCTTCCTGTCAGAACTTGAATATAGAATAACTCAGGTTACTATTATTTGACTATGTTTTATGTATTTCCATTAACTTAGCATTTGCTGAAGTATTTTGGTATCCTCTCATGAGGACCCATATAATTCAAATGGCTAATTTTAGTTTTTCGTTTTAGAGTTGCCAACACATAGTAAAGTTAATCACTTTTAATATATTCTGCATATTCGCATTTAAACAGAAAACATAACTTTTATCAAATTGACCAAAAGGTAAAGAGTGATGTTTCAGTAGCAGCATTTTCCATTGTCACTACAGATTTGCTGTGATGGCCTGTTGCTGGGCCTTAGATCCGGAGGAGAGGCCCAAGTTTCAGCAGCTGGTCCAGTGTCTCACAGAGTTCCATGCCGCCCTGGGAGCCTACGTCTGACTTCTCTCAGTCCCACAGTATCAGAGGACAGCTCCTGCTGTGGCCGCCTCGTGTATAACACAATGCCAGCAGAAGCACATTTGTCTTCCAGAACACAGTGCCTTAGGAATGCTTCAGAATCTGAACTTTTTAAAAGACAGACTTAATGTGGGATATTTTCTAGGTATCACTTTTATTAAGTTGAATTGAAAGGGGTTTTGTAAATTTTGGGGGGGCAAAATTTTTTTGAAACATAGTTACTTTGGAGTAAGGGTGCATTCTTAATAAATAAACAGTTTTTAAAATTGTTTAGACACAGATATTTGGAATAGCTGTCTTAGTGCCAACTGCTTTTTATGTTTTTACTTCATCAAGGTAATGTAGGTGACTTGCCTTTAAAGTTGTTTTAATATTTTTATCACTAATCTTGGGAATGGTTTGTCTTCAAGATACAGTACTTAGGAAAGAAAAAACAGCATAAAAAATATCTGATTTACCTTGTACTAGAAAAGGCAATACTGGAGGGAGAAAAAGAAAAATTAAAGAGAAAGAAGAATTTTTAAAAATACTTACTAGAAACAAACTGCCCTTTCATAAATTTTTTTATTTTTTTAACATAAAGGAATTCTGCTTTCTTACTTTGGGGGAAACAGGAGCTGAATTCCTTGCATCTTAAATTTTTTAGAAATTAGCTTTCCTGTGAGCCAGAAGTGGGTTTGGGGCAGATTAGTGGGAAGTAATGACAATGTTATTTATTTTTACTGTCTGGGAAAGGACAATACAGTTCCAGAAAGTGAAACCTCACTTGTAAGGTTGAGATTCCCTCTTATTGCACCTAGGATAAGTGCTGTGCACAGAGTGGGTGCTTGAGTTGTGGTTTGTTTTTTTAAAAAATTGTGAACTGATAAATTTTGAGCTCATCTTCAAGGCTGGCTTAAGTGTAAAGTTGTTTTTTAAAAACTTGAAAAATAAAGGATTTGTTTTATATGATGACAGTACTGAAAATATTGTTCATAATGCATGATTGGTGCTTGTGTCTTTGAACATGCAGTACCTAGAGGGTCATGTTTTGTTTCATGAGTGTTTCACTCAGTTCCAAAACCCTAAAACAATGACAGCTGACTTTGCTCAGCTTCCAGGATCCAATAGAACATTGGAAACATTTCTCCAGACCCATTAAATAAGAGGTATGAATGTATTTATACTCAGTTTTAATTGGCCTAAGATAGAGTGGAATGGAACTATGAAATAGGCAGGTACCTGCCTCTCCTTCCCATTGAGAATATAAGGGAGAATAATGTGTGGTAGTTGGAGGCGTTTGCTGTTTTTAAATAAGCTTTATTTATCAGCAATACATCTGGAAAAATGTACATGCAACCCAAGAGTACGATCTTCTTTGTGTAGTTTATTAACACTGGTGTTTTGATTTTAGGAAATATATAGTCCCCAAATGGCTGGTTTTAAAAGAAGCTCCTTTGAGCCATTTGTAAGTTACAGATGTTTTTGTCCATAAACTACATTCTTAGGAAGCAGTCAACAAATAATTATTTTGTACTGACTGGGTATTATACGCAGAGTCATTCAGCTCTCACATCCCTTCTAACATTCAGCTCATTCTTTTGTATGTTTAAGCAAGTACATTGTTAGAAATAACAGTTAAACAGACCTGTTAAAAAGATAAAAGTGCTGACATCTGACTTGGTGCCCAGTTAGGAAGTGCTCTCAGTCTGTTGGGGTAGTATGGTGCCTTTAAACTTGCCTTTTTGTGTTTATAAGTTCTTTTATTTTATGTATGTATGTATGTTTCAGTAGATTTTTCTTGCTGAGTTAGTGGGAGACATTGACATAGAAAAGAAATACTAGTTACAAGGGTTCCGTGGCTGGTGCTCTTCCAGTGGTTTTGTCAAAGATTGCAAATATTACTGGGCAGATTTCGCAGAAAATGTAATTTTAATAGGAAAGAAAAAATTGACAGCACTGATGTGATATAAGCTGGATCTTGTTATCTAAATGTCCGTTATATTCTGTCCTTTTTTACAATACTACCATTGTAAGAGAATTTTAGATACAAGGAGGATTGAGGTATTCATTCAGTATGTATTTCTTGAATGTCCACTGTATGTTCAGCTCTCAGGATATGTAGGGAGCAAGACAGGTGAGATTCCTCCCTTTTAATATCTCACATTCTAGTTAGGTGAAACAGATAATGAACATAAACAAAATTTTGCTAAGTACTTTGATAGATTTTATATAGCAGTATGAGAATAATTTTAGCTGCCAAAGTTAACCTGGCTTCTTTGAGCAATTGGTATTTGGATTGAGAGTTGAATGACAAAAGCCAGCTGTGAAAAGATCCAGACTATTACAGAAACCTTGAAGCAGAAATAAACTACCCTCCAGGCTAAGCCCTTCTCTGCCATCCTCCATCTGCTGCTGTTGGGAGGGGATAAAGGAGGCTGGTGTGGTTAGAATGCAATAGGAAAGGGAGTAGTACCAGATGAAGTCTGAGAGATGTAAGAAGTAGACAGCCAGTTCTTGTGAGCCATGGGACACATTCACATTGTAGTCTAAACGCAATAAGAATTCATCCAAAGGTTTTTAAAGTAGGGACTGACATGGTTCAATTTGTCACTTTAGAAAAAGTATCCTAGCTCATCTGAAGATTGAGTTGTAGTGAAGCAAGGTAGAAGTAATAATTTCTTTTAAAAAGCCATTGGATAATCCAAGAAAGAAAAGATAGCAATTTGAACCAGTTTGGGTAGTGGGGGAGATGAGAAGTAGGGGTAGATTGGAGACACATTTTGAAAATAACAGATAGGACCTGGATGCATTGAATAAGGATGGAAAGGGTAGTCAAAGATGACTAGTTGGTTTGGAACTTGAGCATCCAATTACACGGCCAAAGTACATCCTGAGATGGGAAAAACTAGAGTTTTGCCTTTGCAGCGTCAGCAGTAATTGGCTGTCGGCAGTGTTTGAGATACCATTTGATTGTCTTAAGTGGAAATTTTGGATTGATTGATGAGTGTCTGCCACTCAGGGAAGAGCGCTCATGGAACGTACAAATGTAGAGTAATATGGACTACCTCTGTGCCGCAGTGCTAGATGCATTTGCCTTGGGAGAGTATGAGAGTTCTTGGATTGAGTCCTTACTGCTCCATCATTTAAGGATCTAGTGAAGGAAGAACAGAGGACAAAACAAATACTCAGAAGAAGCCACAGTACTTGGCCAGAGCAATAGCAGAAACGGTAAAGAGAGGTGTTGTGTGAGTCCAGAGAAGAAAATGGCTTAAAATGAAGAAAGAAGGTTCGTGGGATTTGGCAGTCTGCTTGCTGACAAAAACAGTAGGGGATGGAGCAAGTTGACGTGTAGGTGCAAGGTGGGGAAGTAGAGAGCCTCCTGTGGTCAGTGCAGTCAGAAAGTTTAGCACAGCAAACAGAGGAGATCAAAGGGTTTGGGGTGGGGCCAGAGCAAAGAGTGTGTTCCTGTGGAGTTGAAGGTGCAGCACCAGAGTGTTCACAGGCGATGGGATGAACCGGTAGAGGAGAAAAATCCCTTTGAGATGTGAGGTATTTCTCTTTCTTGCCATTTGGTCCAAAGCATAAAAGCCTCTACTCTGGGCTCTGGTTCCTTTGGTTGCATTAAAGGTTGCATTTTTATTGGGGGAGGAGTGTAAGCAGTTTCCTCCCTGGCTGGCCTCTGCCCTTCATCCATCCATCCATCTATCCATCTGCTGCTAAGAAAACACTTCCTAAAATTGAGCTGCTGTCCTGGTTTATGCTCTTCAGCATGTTCCCAAAGCCTTTAGAGTTCTGAACTCCTGAATACACAGTCTCCCCTGGTCTTTTATCAACTCCCTGCTGGAGTGCCTCACAATGCTTCCTGTGACTTTTCCTTTGGCTGTGTGATGCCTTCTCTAGGAATGCTGTGCTCTGCTCTTCCTGGATTCCCAGAAGACTTCCTACACCTCTCCTCCAGACTTTGTGGTTGTTTTTCAGCCTTGTTCCCAGGATTTGCTCTCTCCCAGGTAAAATGGGATTACTTTTCCACCTGGTTGTGAGTTCCTTGATGCAGTCTCCATTGCATAAGTGGTGCTTGACACTTGGTTCATGAATGGTTGAGTAAACGTACCTAAGTCTGCACAAGAGAGCATTTAGAGAGGCTTCTAAAAAGCCTCCTAGTTGCTTGAAAGCATTATCTCATGTAAAGAGTTGAAGCTTCGTGTAAGTTAAAGCATGAAATAAAAAGGACAGCATGGTAGGGAAGACCATATCCCCTCTGAAAGCTGGTTTAAATTCCCTCTGCCCATCCCCACTGCCCCCTCCTCCACCTTGTCCTTATTGTTCTTTGGTCTCAGGAATAATTAACTGATTACAAATTCTGTTTCATACTTCCACAAGTCAACTTTGTTTGGGTTATACGTGAAAATAATTATACCAAATGAAGAAGTTCATTACCTTTAATAGAAGTTGTATTTCAGGTTTTCTCTCGTGCCTCCTCACCTTCATCTCATACACTAAAAAGGAGGTGATTTAATATATGAGGCTAGAAAATAAAAATGTAAGCACTTGTTAATTTTTGTTTCTACCTTCAATGTTGCCCTTAATATTTCAGGATAGCATTGAACATCATTGATAATTTTTAGACGTCCTGCATATGTGTACTGACTGCATACACTTTATGTATAAATGAACTGTCTCTATGGGGCTTGGTTTTCCTCCATTACAGTGGTGTTCTTTAAGAAATTAAGGCTAATATGAGACATAAGCCTTAATGGGAAATGTCTCCTGAGCTCAAAGATCAGATGTTCTTATTGTATAGTTAAAAGTTTAAGAAAAGAAAAATTGATGTTCAGAATTATTTCTCCAAGCAAATATGCCATTTGCTTCTACTTGGTATATTAGCTTTTCCATTGCTGGAACAAAGTACCCAACACAGACTATTTAAAGGTTTGACTCAATGATCTCAGGGGATTCAGACTGTGTATGGCTGGTTCTAAGGCAGAAAAGGCATGGGAGGAAAGGTAGCCAGGGAGCAGAGAGAGAAGGTAGGAGCTGGGGAGGGAAATACACCCTCCAGAGGCATCTGCAATAACACACCTTTTCAACCAAGCCCCACTGACTAACAGCATATTTAGCCACAATCTCACCAGTGGATCAGTTCACTGGTGAGTATAGTGCCCCCATGATCCCATCATCTCCCACTTCTAAATACCTCAGATTTGGGTGGGGGGAATTCCAGATCTAAACCATAATATTGGTTTACAATGATTTACAATGTAAAGATTCCTCCAGGGGTAGTTCAAACTTAGAAAAACATGTATGGTTTGAAAGTAAAATGAGATTAACTTCATGATGCCTGAAGGTTACATTTGGTTACTTTTTCACATGTTTCTGAGACCACTTTTTTTGATTTTTGTTTTTTTGGCTCCAAGAAAAAGGGTAGATTGATATTGGATAGGCTTGCCTCATTAGGGGCAGCCTCTGGCTGCAAGTGACAGAGATCCAACTATAATCTCTTAACCAAATAGTCATCCCTTAGTATCTGGGGAAGTGTTCCAGCTAAGTTACTCATGTACAATGGCACAGTATTTGCATATAGTCTGTACACATCTTCTTACATGTTTAAATCATCTTTAGGTTACCTAAAATACCTGGCACAGTGTAAATGCTATGTAAATAGTTGTTACACTGTATTTTTAGGGAACAATGACAAGACAAAAATCTGTACATGTTAAGTACAGGCACATTTTTTCCAAGTATTTTTGACTTGAGGTTAGTTGAATCCACAGATGTGGAACCCACGGATAGAGAAGGCTAACTGTGCAGCTTTATTTTTGTCCTGTAACAGATTCAGAGAGAAAGGAGCCAGGGTTGGTGCAGTGATCCCATGTTGCCATCCATTACCAGTCTTCTCCCCTGTAGCTACTCTATCTTTAGCATCCTGTGGTTCTTTGGGGTCCCCAGGACCTACAGCTTGGAAAAGCATGAGTTAGCTGAATCCTTTTTTAATGAAGAAACTACTAACTTTTCTGTAGTATATTTCCATCAACGTATTAGTAGCCAGAACTGAAGCCCATGGATACTCCTAGCTATTAGGCATCCCAGGAAATTACATTTTGTTGGATTTTTAAAAAATTTATTGAGATATAATTCATATGTCACCCATTTAAAGAGTATAATTCAGTGATTTTTTGTTACATTTGTAGTTGCACAATTGTCACCCACAATCTAATTCAGTTTTATTACCCCCAGAAGAAACCTCATACCCACTTGCAGTCACTCCTAATTCCTTTCCTTCCCTCAGCCCTAGGCAGCCACTACTCTACTTAATGTCTCTATAGACGTGTCTGTTGTAGACCTTTCATATAAGTGGAATTACATAGTTTGTAGCCTTTCATATTTGACTTCTTTCACTTAGCATCAGTTTTCAAGATTCTTTTGCGATGTAGCACGATCAATAAGTACTTCGTTCTTTTATATTGCCCAGAAGTATTACACTGTAGGGATGTATGACTACTCTTTTATCAGTTGATGCACATTTGAGAAAATCAGGCCTTTTATCACATTCTCACCTGAACAAAATAGGGCTTCCATTGATAAGGATTGGGGAACGGCTGTTGGTAGCACTAGCAATGTCTGCTAGCTGGGCTAGCTGTGTGGTACTTGGTACTGGTACTCCTTTAGCAATATGTTTAATGCTTTAAAAGTTCTGTAGGGAGAGGGAGCACTGTGATTGTGAAGTGTTAGTGACTATGAGGAATGCCTGGTCACCTTGATTTTTAGATTGGTGAATATTGCTGTTACTTGAGGAGATGGCCTGGTAAGGATTACCACCTAAACTTTTAGCCTTTAGGCCTTTGTCCAGAAAACTCTATTATTCCATTGTGACTCCTTTTACTTTGGCCTCTGGCCCTACTGTATTGTATCAATCTAATTGTGCTGCCACTTTATAGATTTGGGCTTGTGAAGTCATCTTCTCTGTGCTAGGCATGCGGTATCTTCTACCACAAGGTACCTTTGCTTTACCTTCATGGTCTGACTACCTAGGCCTTTGGAGTTAAGCATAGATTGGCTATATGTCTCCAGAGAAATTCTTATTTAAAGAACTCAAACATTTAATGATGTATCACATGAATTTATTGGGTTGTAGTTTATATGCTTTTATTTAGTCAGTATTTCCATTCACATGAGGTTTGTTAACCTTTAGCACTATTTAGTCATGGAATTGCTTAATATATACTTAAAGAACACTTGAGACATGGTGTAAATTACAGACCAAGATACTGTGCTAGAGAATTTGGTGAGCATGAAGAGGAATTGGTCCTGAGTCCTGGCTGCAGAAAATCACCAGAGTTAATAGTCTGAATAAAGTTTCTCTAGCCCCAGCTTAGTTCAGCCAGAATGGATTTGATCTGACCGTAATGTCTTCACCAGGAAGTGCTCTACCTGGTACCTCTAGGTTGGGTTTTTGTGTTGGAATCTCTAGGCAGTATCCTGGCCCACCCCAGCCTTCCTTCCCTAACGAAGTCACACACAACTTAGCTAGAAGGAGAGAGGCAGCTGTGATTGACCTGCCGGGCACTCTTCCACAGCTCAGCGGACTCAGATCTCACATCTCACGGTAAGTACTCCCTTAGGGCGCTTCTCACCTCTTCTGGGAAGGCAGGAAAAGGAAGAGGCAGGAGTCTGGCCTGCCAGCCTCCCTGGAAAACTGGTTCGGCTCCACCCTGAGGGGCTTTCCCTGCATCCTTTTCCCTCATACTCTGGACCTCTTCACATTCCGCAGCACCCCTTTGTTACCAGTCTCACCCTCTGGCACATGCATTGTATGCCTCTCTTGAAGGAACATTGTTCCCGTTCCACAGGATGCAACACTTCAAGTGCATTTAAACAATATGAGATTGAAAAGTAGATATAAATGTTGTTTTTTCCACAACCCCTTTTGCAAAACATGGCATTTTTAAAGATGAAAGGATTATAACCTAATTCTTTTCTTTTACAAATTACGGAAGCTGGGCATGGTGGCACACAGCACTTAGGAGGCTGATACAGGAGGATTGTTGCACGTTCGGGGGCAGCCTGGGCTGCACAGTGAACTCAAGGCCAGCCTGAACTATAGCGAGACCCCCATCTCAATAAACAAACAGACAACAAATTTGGAAACTGAATTCAGTGTTACTTCCCAGATATAAGATGGAAAATAAGCTCTTGTATTGATGTGCTTTAGGAGGAGGATGAGCTTTTCCAGGAAGGGGATTTAATTTATTAGAGTAGTGACTAACCCCATCAGTGGCTGTATTAATATATATCTGTCGAATGAACAAAAGTTGATTTTATTCATTTTATATTTTAGATCTATGAGCATTTGTTGTTATTAGAGCACAGTAATCAAGGCAGAGAGTGGCCGAAGGGAAGATTCTTGGGTTAAATGGCATGAAGGCCTGATACTTTCTACCTGCCACACTAAATCAGTTCTTACACGTACACCCTCGTGTCCTCTCATGTACTATGTCCCCTGTATAGCGTTGTACCATGGCCTACATCACATGAACCCAGGTAACTCCTTGTCACCTGGAATACCCACCCTTCAAGAGGGTGTTCTTGATCCCCAGCCTCTCACAATCTGCTCTTTATTTCTATCTGGCTAATAGCACAACTTTTCCTCTGCTCATTTATAGTTTCTAATAAGCTAAACACATGGCCAACTTTGGCCCTTCTAACCAACTACATATACACTACATATCTACTGCTATGTGGCAATTGCTTCATTTTTATATAAAATTTCCAAGGCATACAGTCATACTAGCCCCGTCACTTTTTCACACTAGACCATAGCTAGCCAGTGTCTCAGCTTTTGTCAGCTGATCAGGTCACTTGCAGGAAGACCACATGCACAGATGGACACTCTTTCTGCTGGGTGTAGCAGCGAGGCTGACTCGTAGGCACAGAGACCTGGGAAGAAACACAGCTCTGTCTTTGTTTTATCTTCCTGCCTTGGGCATAGGAGGAGTTTTGAGAGCAAGTTGGCTTTTTCGTCTTACCACTCAGAAACAGTAACTTTATACTATAGCTCAAGAATTTGACCTGCTGGTTGAGGATTTGGTCATTCGTTTACTCATTCAACTAGAACTACCTTGAAGCTCAGAGATTGGTGAAGCCAAGGAGCCTGTCCTGTCCTCACAGTCTCCTGGTGGCAGGGCCCGTGGCCAGCCTGTTCCAGCACAGTGTGTGGGAGGGGAGTTCTGAAGCTCTGTCTGTACTGAGATGCCAGCCCTGGAGACCCCTCCTTAGGGGCCGAAGGAAACCTAGGAAGCGGAAGCATGTGGGGTCATGTCCAGAGACATCGGTGAGCCCTAGCGGGCCAGCAGGCCCTGCTCCGATCGTGAACTGTTTGGGCCACCACCCTTGAGACAGGAATGCTACTAGGGTTTGTGTGTGGCAACTGGATGCACGTGGCAACTGAGTATCCATCCCTTCTGTCCTTGAATTTGGTGTTATAATTGGTCCCCGTGGTGTGGCGAGAGGCCGTGCATCTCTGAGCCTCAGTCCCAGGACATGACCAAGAGTAAGGAAACTCCTTGGGCATTGACTGGAATCAGTCAGCTTTCTCCCTTATTGTTACTGAAACTTTTGTTTGCAAACTCAGTGTTTTTCATCTAAGAATGTTTCTTGGAAAACTTTTTTTCCCCAGAGATAAAGACCAAAAATACCCTTCTTATGGAAAACTGCATCACATTAGGTCAGGGAGGTGGATTTCTATTCTCAGGATGGTGAGAGAGGTCTGGCCAGGTCTCGGGACAGGGGCTGGGCTCGAGGTGTTCTGTCAGTCCTTATCTCCCACAGCTCCCCAGTGCTGGGCTTTGGTCCAGGCTCCCTTGGAGAAGGCCCTGGGGAGCTTGGACTGAGTAGCCTCTCTCACACCCCCATCTAGACATGCAGAGGCCTTGTTTACCTCCATGTTCTCATGAAAGTGGACAGCTGCTGTCTTCTCTGATGTCTCCCCAGGCTTGAAGAAAACACACTCGGGGGATGTCACATGCTCACTTAGTACTCTGGAGACCAACCAGTCCCAGAGTGGTCACAATAGACAGACTCACTGGGCTGGGGCTTGGGGGGTAGGTGTTTCTGCAAGAGAAGCTGCCACTATCTGGTTGGTCACCTATAGGCCTCAAGGTCCCTATGGCTCAGGAAAAGGAAGACACCCCATTTTCTAAGCAGCAGGCAGGCTGGAGGCCCTCTTGACAAATACAGATGCATAGAATCATGTGAATTGTGTGTGTGTGTATTACATCATAAGCACCCCAAGAAATGAAGGACAATCTAGCACTTAGGGTTTATTCATTTCTTGGAGCAAGAGAGCAATTTTACTCACCAAATTTAATCCTACTATTTTGTACAGAGCAATAAACATATATGGAATTCATTATTCCAAGAGTTCTTACTAGTAGGATAAAACCCCAAATATGTTCAAAAGGCTTGGGGAAAGGTATGCCAGAGACAGGGCTGTTTCCTAAATCCCCAAAGAGAGAGATGGACTTATCCTTAATATTGACCTACAGCACAAGACAGCTGTGTATGGGGAGCTCTTACGTGAACTCACTGATGGAGTGCTTTTTCCATAGCTGTGTCTCCATGGTATTGCACAAGTCTGTTTCATAATGTTCATTTGTTTACTCTCTACACAGTCCAGCCAGAGTGCCAAGGTTACTTTCCTAGTAGCGGTAGCAGCTTCAGCCCAGTGGCCCTGACCTCTGGACCCAGACTTGAGACCACAGGGCGCCTTCTAGGGTTGGGCTGCAGCCTGTGGCCATGAGCCACTAAGGAAATGGCCCATGACCCATACCTCACCAACTCTGTGCTGCTCTAGTTCACCAGCGGGAACATTGCCTAGAGTGTCATTCTCAAGGGTTGACACTGTTAGCTGACCTACCATGAAGGGGAGGCATCAGAAACTGCCAAGACAATTTTATGATAAATGGCCTCCTTCTTTTCCCCACCCTGGAGATTAGGTTTCCTGGATCTTTTTTAAGTTTAAAAAAAAATTTTATAGTGAAGTTGGAAAGTACACAGCACCTTTGTTACAAATATTCTTTCTCATCTTGGCACAGGTTACTAGAAAGTTGCCTGGAAATTCTTTTTAAAGTTCTAAGGAAAATGCACTTTTATAACCTAGTGTGCTTGCTACAATAAGCATTTGATTCACTTACCATTGTCTGGGGGGAAATATGAGGCTCAGTATAGGATTTGTTTATTGGTGGGATAAAGCCTAATAATTAAAAGAAAAAAATACTTTTGAAGGCTCATATTGTCCCTTTGTCTTCCATCTTCCATACATCTTAACCCCCCTTTAATAGTTTTCCTCTTTTTAACTTTCTATACTGCATTCAGATAACTGTAACCTACCTTCTGACTCATCAGTTCTTTCAGTTAGCATTTGGGTCTAAAGTTCAATGGTTCTATTTTTAATTAATAAAAGCCTTTTTTTCCTTTTAAAAATACATCTTTTCTCCTAAGTAATTGCTTATGAGTTTTTGTATTTTTAAATCATTTTAAACATTTTTTTTTAATCAACCCTATCAATGCTATTTTTTGAGGTTCTTAGAAGTCTTGAGCTGCCTATGTCTTTGCTGACTATCATTTACAGCTTCTTTTTCGTGTGGTCCATATATATATATATATGGACTGTGACCTCATGTTCTTCCTGGCCTTATGTCTCAAAATCCTGTGGGGCCTAGGTTAAACATATATGCTCACCCAGGAAGTAACCAACGCATTATACCCCTTCTAATGCTAACTCATCAGATGGTAGCTTCCCTGGACCATAACCACAGAGTTATTAAATCTCAAACTGCAAACTACCAGGCTGTGGTTGTTAATTTTTGGTGGACACTTTTCCTTAACCACCGAAGCCCAGGCCAAAACAAACATGTTTTATTGCCTCCCTTTGCCAAGGATGTATTGTTGGTCCTAGTCCATCCTTCCACTGAGGATGTAACTCCAGTTTTGGTTACTCTAAGTCTGCTTGGATGACTGGCCTTTTCATCAAGCCCTTTCTAAGCCTCTAATCACATGATCTCACCACTTTTCACATCTGTTTAGGCTTCTCTCTTCTCACTTTGATCAGCTTTAGTCATTCACTCCACTGCAGAAACTCAGCTCTCTCACATGACCATCTCTTATATTCCTATGGCCGGATCCCATTCCTGAAGAACCCGATTGACTGTCCCCGGTACCAACAACTTATTAAAACTAACCAAAAAATAATAACTAAGAGACCTGGCAAAGAGAACTTACAAAAATCACTTTGGCTTTTCAATAAGTAATTGATAATCAGAGTAACTATCTTTTTAGAACATCATATAAAAATTGTTTCAAAACAACTATGTAAGATCCATAGGGAATAAACGAGTCAACAAACATGCAACACTTAACACAAAAACCTATCAAACTTCATTGAAGTTATTGAAATCAGCCCTGAATACATAGAAAAATTGATCATGTTTCTGTATGCAAAGACCTAAATTTATGAATATGTAAATTCTTCCCAAATTAATGCATCCAATGCAATTATCAATAATGGCTTTTTTTTCTTTTTTAAGACAAGGTCGGGGCCGGTGAGACGGCTCAGCGGCTTAAGCGCCTGCCTTGCAAGCGTGAAGGCCCGAGTTCGACTCCCGGAACCCACATACGAAAAAGGGGCCGGTGATATCGCTCAGCGGCACAGGTGCCTGTTGGCGCGTGAGGTCCTGAGGTCGTCCCCCCGGTACCCACAAAAAAAAAAAAAAAAAAAAAAAAGACAAGGTCTCACTGTGTAGTTACAAGTGTGCACCACCACACCCAGCAAGGAAGGGCTTTTGACATAGACCAGCAAGCTTATTCTAACTCTGGGAGAGAGACCTGTGAGATAAGCAGGGCAGATAGCATTTCCTCTGTTTTGCAGATTAGGAAACCGAAGCTCAGACTCCAACAAACACTTCCAGAATATGACTATTTGCCTAGTGGTGTAGGGGAAGCTGACTGTAAAGAGACCTGAACTCACAGCAGGTTCCTCAGTGCCGCAGCCCTGATTTGAGGCAGGTGGGGAAAAGATTTAACCTTTCATAGAATTTGGAGTTTAGATTATTGACTGCACTGAGCTGGTCATCCTCGTTATAAGATTCTTGAGACTACAAGTGATTAGAGGAACGAATAATAATAATCACTATTATTCAAGAGTTATCGGACAGCAGTGGGACCTGCTGGAGATTCATCCAGGGCTAGAACAAAGGTATTTCTGCTTATACCCTCTGTGGTCCCACTTGCTCAAAGTAAGGGGTAAATGAATTACAAGTAATAATTACCACTGAAAAGTACATGGTACTTTAAGGACAAGAAAATGGAACAGTCTGACCCATTCCAGCATCGGAAGGTCTGGGCAGCATTCTCAGGGGAAAAAGCGGCAGGACTAAGGCCTTGTTATGAAGCTGGCACACAGCAGCATTCTGTTCTTTGATTCGCCCACAAGTCCACAAAAATAACCAAGTGTTCTAAAATTGTTTGATTCATACTTTATGTGACACTGAGAAACATCCATTGTCACATATGATTATTTGTATTTGAGACAGATCAGGAGGGTTATAAAGATGACGTGCTCCAGGTCTTCTAGCTGTCCCTTGGCACTGCCATGGCCCAACCTTAGCATAGTGATGCGGATATCACAGCTCCTGAGCTAGCTGTGGACTCAGCACCTGGGAGAAGGCTGGACGTAGAGGCACTCTGATCATCACTCCTTGCTGTCTCTAAGACCTTGGACAAATCTCACGGCCACCTCCAGGGTCCTTATTGGGGGGATACTGGTGCTAATCATCTGGATTACTAATAAGACTAAGTGTGGGATCAAACAGCACTCTCAAACTTCTCTCTGAAAGTAGTCCAAGAACCTCGTGGGGTGAACCCAGGGACCTGGAGGTATGCTCCTAAAGATCCTTGGGAAACATGAAAATTCTCAAGGACCCCTGCTGTATCTAAATGCGTGTGTGTGTGCTTTTACTTTATGTTATATCTGTGCTGTACTTTATGTTACTACTCAATGTAGCCTTCTTCCCAAAGGTTTGAGCAAAACTAACAGAAGAAAAAGCGAGCTAGGCATAGCTGGGGCAGGGCCCTGGAGTATGAGCAGCCCAGTCCAAGAAGCTAAACAGTAGAAGTGTTGCTGGATGGTGCAGTGTCTAAAATTCCAGGCTCTTTCTGTCCCTCCCAAAGAATTGTCTGGGATAACTGGCAAACAGTTAAACACAACTTTTATTCAAAGTAAAGAAAGATTCAATGTAAAGAAATTAAAAGAATGAAGAAAAGAGAAGAAAGGAGGGGTGGGCCACTGCCAAAACAGGATAGCAGAACAGCACGATTGTAGTGGTGATGAAGTCAATGGACGCTGACTTTTTATATCCCCCTAGACCTGATCAGATCCAATCAGTTGGAAGTTGCTCTGCCCATGTATCCTGACAGTTACTGACAGGTCATATCTGTTCCAGATGAGGTTATATGGTTACATCCTATTCCCAGCATTCAGGATCTCCGGAATTGACAAATTACATCCTGCCTTCCAGCCCCGCTGGCATGTCCTGATCTTGTACCTCTGGAGGCCTTGGTAAGCCCTAAAACATCCTCTGCATGTTGCTGTTTCATTGCCACAGCCTGGATCAGTGAAAGTGTGAGAGTGAGGAACTAGCCAGGTCTTGCCTGAGAGGAGGGAAGGTATCCGCATGGACAGATCAGGGAGGCCTCCTAAGCAGTGTGGCCCAGCCTCAAAGGTTTCTCTCAGGAGCTCCTCCTCACTGCTCCCCAGGGCAGCCCTGCCAGGCCAGGCCCAGTTATTGGTGGTGACCATATCCTCACATCTGCCATCCCCAAACCCTGAGACCAAACCCTATGCAGGGGTCCCTCTTCCTCAGCAGATCTTTCTGTAGGCCTCCTGGCTGAGAGAGTTGGCTTCCTGGCCACAGGGAGCATGCAGATTGTAGATCTGGGGACTTTGCAGGCCAAGGTACACCTTAGGGAAATGGGTACCAGTGTGACCCACGATAATAGCCAAACTGAGACAGAGCCAAAGGGAAGGGTAGGGGTCTGCAGGACATAGGGTTGACTGAAAGAGAAGAGGGCGAATGCTTGAAAACCCCTCCACACCCACTGTTGCTATGTCCTTGGCTAGCATGAGTCCTTGCTTTTGGTGACAATGGAAATGAAAACTAAAGCACAAATTTGCAAGGAAAAAACATTAATTGGAAAATAAGGGAGAAGGTAGAGAAAGGACTCCAGCTTGAGTAGTAGCTGGAAGGGCACATGCTGATGAAGAGGATCAAGCTGGCCTGCCCACAGAACACAGAACAGTTTCATGGGGTATTGCAGTGGACTGGATGCCAGTCATTCCCTCAGTGCTACTTTTTTTAGCTCCAAAGGAATCCTCATGTCCTGAGAGGTGATTTCATTCTCAGTTTGTGGTGGTTTTCAGTCATGTGTGGCCCTGTTTTCCCTGGGACCCAGGTAACTGCCAGTTCAGGACAGTGACTGGAGACTTTTAAGTGTTGCTCCAAAGGGGAAGGGTTTGGAGCAGATGTTGTAAAGGCTGGTAATTAGATGACCCTCTGAATCCTGAAAATTACTTTTATTATGGTGTTCTCACCAAGAGATGAGATAGCCTAGGTAAATTCAGGGCTTATAAGCTTAGTTCTGCCAATCTTTCTTAAGTAACATTTATATCCAAAGTTTTAAGGTAAGAAAGGATACAAAATGAATGTCAAGCTTTGTTCTGCTCTTAGTTACTTTTTGGGCATTTGTAGGCCCAAATGAAGTATCATGAGTTTTAGCAAAACCATTTTTAAGTCCCTGACTGCTTCAGAAAAAAAGAAAAGAAAAGAAAAGAGAAAAGAAAAAAAGAAAAAAGAAAAGAAAGTCATACTTTTAACAAGGAAGAGGTTAATCACCCAGCAGTTTGTTTGTCCTTTGTCCCTGTAGTGGTCTCTGCTTATGTCACCTAGAGGATTTTTATAGTAATCCTGAAAATATTGCACATCAAACCCCAATTTTATGTTTTTCCAAGACTCCATCAGAATAATTAACTTTGCAATACACAGCTTGCTCCTTTACTTGGAATCAAATTTCTCATCCTGGCTCTAGCAGCGTGATTAGTGGAGGTCTCTCTAGGTTTCTTTGTTCCCACTTTTGTGACCTTGATGGACCCAGCCACATTTTTTCCACTGCAAGTAGACTTTCCCATCACCATCACTGCTATTACCACCACCACCATCACCACCAGCCACCTCCCCTCACTGACCACTGTTATCACTGCCATTCACTGAGTGCTCAATACACCCTGGGCTGAGGGAAACACTTTCCAGCCATTGCTTCCATTGGCTGTTCTCTGCTGTCTTGACTATGCTAGAATTTTTGCCTAAATTGGTCCAAGTGCCTGTCAGGAAGATCACATTTGTCCCTTACTTCAGAAAGTAGGAAAGCTCCATCGGAGTTTAGTTCTCCCACCACTTTTAGGAATGGGAAGGAATGTTCCATATGCATGACAAGTCGCCTATTTGATTTGATTAGGAAACTTGTTTCACTGTGTTTTCGTTTTGTGTTTTATAGATTGTCTCTGCACACCTCACAGACTCATAGCCAGCCCATCTCTCATTATATTCAATTAGTAACAATCATTAACTCATCACACATTTTGAGTGGCTTTGCCCATAGAGTAAATTGGTGGATGGTTAGTGGTGATAGTTAATAAAAAGTTACCTGGTCCTACTACCTCCCAGGGTGAAGGGCTCATTTAGATGCCAAAGGAAAAGACCTAGACTGGTGTCCATGCTAGAGAGATTTCCACACTCTTCATAGAGGCTTAACCCAGGACTCTGGGCAAAGCTTGTGAAAGGGAATTTCAGGACTGTCCACCTTGGCCTTCAGATGTTTCTAGGAACTGAGCCAGTTCCTTGAAGTGTTATTTACATTTGAGTCTACATTCACGTGGGATAACAGGGCTGTGCAGTTAGACAGACTGGCAGTGAGCCAGTGAGTCATTACAGCATGATCCTGATATCGCCCATCACATATTATTACTGTTATTTGTTTACTCTGACTTCTGTTTTTCAGCTTGATCTTTTTACATTCTACTACTTGCTGATCTCACCTAGTTCAGTGATCTGGTAAAACTTATAATCAGCCAATCAAATGGGGCTCTCTCTTCATGAGTACTAATGAGATCACTCTTGTCTCTTTTTTTGGTCATTTGCTTAACCTCTTTTAAATTCCTCTTCACCCCTTTTGCTTATTTTTTTCTGTTATTTGTTTGCTTTTTCTTTATGAACTGTAGAAATTCTTTATATATCAGATATGCAAGCCCTCTGACAATTACATGTATTGCAAATATTTTCTGCCACTCTGTGCTTGCTTGCTTATTCCCTTGATGGCATTTTAGATGATCAAATTTTTGTCTTTAATGTACTCAAATGTATTCTTTTTTTTTTTTTTTTTTTTGATACAGAGTCTCACTATAATGCCCAGGCTTTCCTTGAACTCCTAGGCTCAAGCAATCCTCCTGCCTCATCCTTCCAAGTAGCTGGGACTATAGGCACATGTCATCAAACCCACTTTATGGTAGTACTTTTCCTGCCTTATTTTAAAATATAATCTTTATCTCACAATTATAAGATGTTCTACATTATCTTCTAAAATTTTTATTGTTTATATTTCAGATTTAGATCCATAGTCCACCTACAACTAATCTTTGTGTATTGCTTGATATAGGAGTTAAGTTTCATATGTATTTCATATTATATCTTATAGTCTCAGAATAATTTTCAAAAGGACCATCATTTGTTGCTCTGCTGTATCATCTTTGCCTCTAATTTAGTCTACTTGTATGCTCTGTATTTTGTTCCACTGGGTTGTACCCACACCACATTGTCTATACTGCAAATACTTGAAGTATCTTACTATCTCATAGGGCAAGTTTTTTCCATGTCGCTTTTCTTCTTTAAGAGATTGTGGCCATTCTTAATCCATTGTATTTCCATATACTATTTAGAATCACCTTGTCAAGTTCCACTAAATGATAACTTTTTTTAAAAACCATCTGAGCTGGGTGTGGTGGCACACACCTGTAATTCCAGTGCACTGAGAGGCTAAGGAGGATTGCAAGTTTGAGCTGAGCCTCAGCAACATAGCAATATAACAAGATGCTGTCTCAAAATTAGAAAGGACAGGGGATGTCCCTCAGTGTGAAGACCCTGGTTTTAAGCCCAGTACTGGGGAAAAAAAAAAAACACTTCTGGTACATTTGATTGGAAACACATGAATCTGGAGGTTGAATTGGAGAGAACATTCTTCCACTTCAAATATTTCTTCTGTTCCTTTGTCTTTTCTCCTAGTATTTCTGATACATGTGTTTACACTACAATTGTCTCACAAGTTGGGGATTTTTCTGTTCCATTTTTTTCTTTTTTCTTTTCACTTTGAGAAATTTCTATTGACACATTTTCAAATTCATTATTTCCTTAGCCATGTTCCATCTACTGATGAGTCCATTAAAGGCAGTCTTCAATTCCTTTACAGTATTTTTTATTTCTAACTTTTTCTTTGATACTTAGAGTTTACATTTTTCTGTTTATACTACCCATCTGTTTTTGCATGTTTCCACTTTTTCCATTAGTACTCTCATTATATTAATCATAGTTATTTTAAATTTCTGGCCCGATAAGATTTTATGCTTATTTGTGAGGACTCAGGCTGTGTTTGCTGTGTGCTATAGTTGTGGTGTCAGAAGTTAACATTTCTTCTGGTATTCTTTTTTTTTTTTTTTTCTTATTGTCTATGGGTTCCCCCAGAGATGACTTCTTACATAGGATGTGAGGCTGGCAGACATTTGAGCTGTAACAGCCTATATTGTGTGGGAATCCTAGTGATCTGGTATAAGCCCATGGTAGGGAAATATTCTACAGTCCGTGGACCACATGTCAGGCCTGCATCCCTGAACTATAACCTTCACAATTGTTTCTCAGGTCCTCCACTCCTTGAGTGAAGGCTTGATGGAGCTAGAGTTAGAGATGTCCCTTTTCCTGGGTTGGTTAGGCTCAGATAAAACCCAAGCCAGTTAGGGTCTGGTAAGATAGTTTCCTTGTTGAGGGGAACAGACAGTTCTGAGTATATTCCAGAATGGCTATTCTTACCTTCCTCTTGGTAGAAGCATTAGGGGACACAGAATTGCTAGACAATGTGGGGGTCTCCCCATTTTCCCTCCCACTGGAGGGAGGCTAATCTACACTGAGTTCCAGCAACTTGTCAATTTAAATATTCCTACCATTACTGGCTCCAACTGTGAGCATCTGTTGCTAGGCTTTCCCTGGTGAGCTGTGCTTCTCTAAATCCACCTGGCTATCTCTCCAGTTTTCAGGGCAGCAACTCTGACCTCAATTCTCTAATGAATCTAAGAAGAGTTATTGCTTTTCAGTTTGTTCATGTTTTTCTTGTGTGGGGATGAGAATAACAATTTCCAAGATCTTTGTGTGCCAAACCAGACCCCAGAAGTCCAATCTTTTAATATAAGTTTTCTAGCCAGTGACCATGGCATTTCTTTTTTAGGTCTCTTAAAACTTCTTAATAACGTTTTATCATTTTCTCTAGAAAGTCTTGCAAACATTCTTGTGTATTTACTTATATATATTTGATATTGGTTCGTAAATCTGTAAACATATCCTGTTTTAAAATCCTATTGTGGATCTATTGCTAGTATATAGATATATTTGTTTTTAAATAACCTTACTGACACATTTCTATGCTATAAAGAACTATTTAAAGTATATATTTCAATGATTTTGGTAAATATACAAAGTTACACAGTCACCACTATAATCCAATTTTAGAACATTTTTGTTGTCACAGGAAAAAAAACATTTTACCCATGTCAAATATGAACAAAGTCAGAGAATTTAATATTTTGAGTGAAGACCTAAGTGTTATTTCACTTCTCAAAAACAGAAAGAAGAAAAAAATTTAAAAAACCAGCCACTAGGTAATGTGATAAGGACAAGGTTTTAAACAGTAATGTATTATTGCTAGTAATGAATCTGATGGGAACTGAAATCATCTTCAATTTGTAATAGAGGTGACTGGGCATTTTAAAGGGCAAATTAGAGAATGGGAAGGCACATACTCAGTAGATCCAGAGACGTGAAAATTACCAAACAATGGGAGCAGAGCATTGGTCCAAGTGAAACCCATCAGCTTTGCTAACTGGTGTTCATCAGAGTTAGTGTCCCATCCTCCCACTGAGACTAGGAGATGAGGGTCATATATCTGGTTATTGGCTGGAACAAACAGCACATTCTTTGTCAGTCTTGAATTTTCTGAGGCAGGCACTTTAAGGGGGCTCAAATGAACATCAAAATGGTTGGGGCTTTGAGCTTCTAGAAACTATGTTAGTATTTGTTCAAGTCTTTATATGGTAATTTTGAGGCCTAGTTGAGAAAGCTCAGAGGAATCTGGTCATGGAAAGAATCTCTGTCATTCATTGGCAGTGGATCCCCATTCTCCCCTCTTTTCCACAGGCATCCACTAGTTTCCTTTCCATCTCTACAGATTTGCTTATTCTGGACATTTCATGTAAATGGAATTATACAATATTTGTATTAGTTGGCTTTCCCATTGCTGAGACAGAGTAGCCAACACCTATAACATAAAGGAGGAGAGTTTTCATTTGCCTAATGATTCAGAGGATTAGTCCATGGTTGGCTGGCTCCAAGGCAGAAATATCATGGTGGAAACATGTGGTGGAACAAAACTGTGATGCAACAGTTCATGGTGGTTGGGAAACAAAGCAGGAGAAAAGTGCTGGAGAGGAATGAGATAAGGATCATATATAATACCCAAGGTCACAAATCCATGACCCACCCAGACATACCTGGGAGCATGCTTTACTAATCTACTAGGCATTTCTTAATTCAATGAATTTAACAAATCAAGAGTAATGGTTATAATCCACCCCTTGTCAACTTCACACACACAAACACATCTCCTTATACCATACCTTATAAAGACAGTAGCAAGCTTACATTTCTACCTCACATAATACAACTATCCCATATGCCACCAGAAATTCAATAATATCTTCCCCTCAACAATTTCAGCATTTTTCAAAAGTCCAAGTCTCTTTTGAGACTCAAGGCAAACTCTTAGCTTTGAACCTCTGTAAGAATAAAAACAAATTACATAATCCCAAGCTACAATCACTGAGGGTAAATATTTCCATTCCAAAAGGGAGGAATGGGAGATAGAAAAGTATTGGGCAAAACCAAGACCAAAACCCAACAGCAAAAACACTAAGTCCTATAGCTCTATATCTGGCATCTGGGGGCACACAGTTTTAAAATGTGAGTTCCAAAGGGCTTAAGCAGCCCCACTTCCATGGAATTTCTGGTTGCACCCCACATGGCTTTTCTCTTGGTCTAGCTTCACTCACATCCTATAGCTTTCCTTGACAGATATTTCACATTCCTGACATCTACATTTTTCTGGGTACTCCACTGTCGCTTTGGTTTCATTCCTACATCTTCATGAACTGCCCACCAAGTGGCTCCTTGCCTGGCCTTCCAGGTCTTCCTTTGAAATCTGGGTGGAAGCCTCCCTGACTTCACAATTCTTACATTTTGCATGCCTTAAAATCAGCATCACACTGATGACACTTAGATTTACCATCAGCCTATGCAGTAGCTAGGCCCCCTTGAAACATGGCTGCAGAGGCCTCCAAGTGCCTCAGTGGCTGAGAATGGTGAAATGAATCCTGGGGAACCAACTCCTTAGGAGGCCCTTCTCAAGCGGGGGTCCTAGGGACTATCTTTTCAAATGAAATTTGACACTTTTGCACCCTTGAACCTGCAATTGCTGGGGTCTTGCTGATTTCTGATATACCCTCGAAACATCTTTATTTTTGTCCCTGTACAAAATACTTGTTTTCTTTTTATTGGTCCTAAGCTCTTCAGCACCCATACCTCTTTTGAACCCAACTTTATACATGGTTTGCTCTGGGAAAAAATTTAAGTTTTTCTAAATTTTCTGCTCTGCTTTTGGTCCCTGATTCTCATTGTGAATCTGGGTAACTGAAGCCATTAGTATCCATGCCACAGACTGAATGCTGGGCTGCTTTGAAATTTCATCCACCAGATTGACTAGCCTACTGCCCTTAATCTCAGTCTCCTGCAAAGTCTCAGGACATGGACAAAATACAGACAAATTTTCTTCCAGAGCATAACACATATGGCCTGTAGTCCAATTGCCAGTGGAGTCCTTGTTCCAAACTGAAACCTCGTAAGCCTGGCCTTTACTATCTACCTTCTTATTAGCATGCTGATCTTCTGAGCTCCAATCAGAATCACTCACCAGGCTCTATCTACAGGATTCTAGGACTTCTCCACTCCACTTCTCTAAACTTTTCCAAGCACTTCCCTCAAGCCAGTTCCAAAGGCTTCTAAACCACATGGTCAGGTACAATCACAACAAGGACCATATTCTTGGTACCAGTTTTCTGTATTAGTCAGCTTTCCTATTGCTGAGACACAATACCTGATACCCACAATTTAAAGGAGGTGAGTTTTAACTTGGCTCATGGTTCAGGGGATTCAGTCCATGTTTGGCTGGCTCCAGGCAGAAATATCATGACAGAAGCAAATGGTTGAGCAAAGCTGCTCATTAATTGTGGCCAGGAAGCAGAGTAGGTGAATAGTGCTGGAGAGGAACAGATTAAGGATTATATGTAGTACCCAAGGTCGTACCTCCATGACCCACCCAGACATACCCAAGAGTGTGTTTTACTAATCTAGTAGGTGTTTCTTAATCCAACAAAGTTGACAACTCAGTATTAATGGTCACAATATTCAACTCATTTATTTCACTTAGCATAATGCTTTCAAGGTTTACCTGTTTATAGCATATATTAGTAGTTCATTCCTTTTTAAAGCTGAATAATAGTCCTTAATGTGGATATACCACATTTTTAATCCATTCATCATCTGATGGACATTCGAGTTATTACTACTTTTTGGCTATTATGAATAATGGTACTATATTTATGTACAATGTTTTCTTTGGACATATGTTTTCATTTCTTTTGGGTAGACACCTAAGAATTGCTAGATTATGTGGTAACTCTTGGTTTAGCATTTTGAAGAACTTCCAAACTATAGTGGACCCTTGACTTACGAACTCAATTCTTTCCCAAGGGCTGGTTGTAACTCAACTTGTCAATTGAAGGCTCAGGCTCCTCTACACAGCCTTCAAAGTCTTTCTCCTATTTACAGGCAGATTTCAGCATCCTTAGACATTGGCCCAGGATTTCTCAATTAACCCCATATAGGAAAGAATGTTGTAATGTTCCTTTCAAAATTCTTTAAGGGTTAAATCTGTATCTGAGACCATCTGGAAGCACAAGCAGCTGGCATTCGGGCATAACTCAAGACTTTGGTCATAAGTTAAAACTAAAATTCTGGTCATAACCCAAGTTGTTTGTATGCCAGGCTAGTCATAACTTGAGGGTCACTGTATTTTCTAAAGTATCTGCAGCATTTTGCATTCCCACCAGCAATGTATGAGGGTTCTAGTTTCTTCACACCTTTTCTGATGCTTATTATTGTCTATCTTTTTATCATAGCCAAACAAAAGAGCCTGAGTAGTAACTCTTTAATGTTTTGATTTACATTTCCCTGATGGCTAATAATAATGAGCATCATTTTTATGTGCTTATTAGCCATTTGTATATCTTTTTAAAAAGAAATGCTTCTTCAAGTGTTGTCCATTTTAAAATAAGTTTATTTATTGCTAAGTTTAAGGGTTACTTATATGTTCTAGATACTAGACCAGTGGTGGCAAACCTATGGCATACATGTTGTTGTGTTTTTCGTTTATAACAAAAGATGTTAATGTATGAGTTGTTTTTACTAAGCTGAAACCTCAGTATTCAGGTTTAATTGCAGGGTTGCCACTTTGCGATAAATAAGTGGGTTTTGGGTTGCAGTTTGGGCACTTAGTCTCTAAAAGGTTCGCCATCACTGTATTAGACTCTTATGGAGTCTAGTATGGACGGATGATATGCAAATATATTCCCCAGTCTGTGATTGGCTCTTACTTTATTGATAATGTTCTTTGAAGAAAAAAGTTATTTTTAAAAATAATATTGATGAAGTCCAAATTATCAGTCTTATATTTTATTGGTTTTACTTATGTGTTGTATATGAGAAATCATTGTCTAACTCATGATTGGAAAGATTTACTTCTGTGCTTTCAAGAATTTCATAGTTTTAATTCTCAATATTTGCATCTATGATCTACTCTGAGTTAATTTTTATATGTGATCTGAGGTAGGAGTCCAATTTTTTTCCTTTGCATGTGCAAATGCAGTTGTTTCCAAATTATTTGTTTTCCCTCCCTCTCTTTAATCATTTGTTCTGCCTGGTGGATTCCTTCTGTTGGGGTTTCTGGAGTTGTAGTCCTTGTTATCCCTTTCTAGAATGTCCTTCAAAACATTTTGGAGTGCTGGTTTGGTGGTTATAAATTTTCTCAGATGTTCTTTGTCATGGAAGTATTTTACTTCTCCATCAGTTTTGAAAGATAGTTTTGCGGGGTACATCAATCTAGGTTGAAGATTATTTTCCTTTAGAACGTGAAATACATCATTCCAAGCTCTTCTTGACTTGAGGGTTTGTGCTGAAAAGTCCACTGTGATTCTGATGGGCTTTCCTTTATAGGTGATTTGTTTCTTTTCTCTAACAGCTTTTAAGATTCTACTCTTATGTTGAATTTCTGGAATCTTGACTATGATATGCCTGGCTGAAGATTTTTTTTGATCGTGGCTAATTGGAGTTCTATAAGCTTCACTTATCTGAAAGTCAAATTCTTTTTCTCTACCAGGGAAATTTTCTGTGATGTCTGTGAACAGTGTTCTGATGTCATTTATGCTATCTCCTGCTTTTTCATTGACTCCAATCAATCTTAAGTTATTCTTTTTTGCATCATCTAGCAGCTGCTGGATTGATTTTTCATTGTCCCTTGCTATTTTTAAGAATTCTTTCTTTTCATGATCACTAATTGCAAGCCTGTCTTCTATATCTGAGATCCTGTCCTCACATTGGCTTAATCTGCTACAAATACTTTCAATGGAATTTTTGTTCTCCTGGATATCTGCTTGAATCTGCTTTATGGAGTCCATTTCTTTCCTATGCTGAGCATTCATGGCTTCCATCATTTTCTTAAGCTCGTCTATTTTTTTGTCTGTGTCTGCTCTAGCATCCTTAAGCATGGTCTTCATTGTGGACATTATCTCTGCAGTTATCTGAGAAATTATTTCTGATTTAAATTTTTCCAGAGCCTCATTCAACTGCTTTGTTGTTACCACTTCAGAGATGTCAGGTGGGTGGCTTTCGGTTTGTTCCACCTCACTGCCCCCTGGGTTTGCCTTTGGTGAATTGGATGTGTGGGGTTGCATCTTGTTTAAGTGTCGTCTCATTTTCTTTTCTTTCTTTAGTTTAATTCCTGGGTTGCTGTTTGTAAATTGCCTATGGTAGGTTGCTTTATTGCTAGTATTTCAAACTCTTAGGAGATTCTTGGAATAGCAGGAAGAAAAGCGCCAGTTAGTGTGTCCTTCTTGGCTGGTGCTTCTCTGTACCGCGGCATCTTGCATTACTCCGCGGAGGTTCTCACTGGAGCTGTGGATGGAGTGGCGGCCACCCTGAGTTCTGAGCTCAGCTGCTGTCCCCCCCCACAATGGCGCCCGGCTAGTGGCTCTCTTGCGTGCCTGATGGCTGGGTGTCAGCACTCACCACCAGTCAGTGTGTCCTTCACAGCTGCTGCTTCTCTGTTCGCGGCGTCTCGCGTTCCTCCGCAGAGGTCCCCGCTGGAGCCGTGGATGGAGTGGCGGCCGCCCTGAGTTTCAAGTTCAGCTGCTGCCCCCCCACAATGGCGCCCGGCTAGTCCCTCTCTCGCGCGGGACGGCTGGGCATCAGCACTCACCGCCAGTCAGTGTGTCCTTCATGGCCACTGCTTCTCTGCACCGCCGCTTCTCGCGTTCCTCTGTGGAGGCCCCCGGGGGCGTCGGCAGTCACCGCGTCTGTAGATTTGAACCGCTTCAGTCGCGTCAGGATTCCTGACACAGGGAAATGGCGCTGGAGGCCACCTCCTTCTTCTTTGTTGGAGTTTCTCTCTTCACTTTCTCCATGGGCCCCAAACTGCGCTTCAGATCTTTCCTGGGTCCATGGGAGCCACTTCCCTCTTTCTTGTCCTCCTCCAGTCACTATATTTCAGTGTCCCGATGGCAACTTTTGGAGAGGTTCTCTGCCTGCTTCTTACAGATCCGCCATCTTTTTTCAAGCCCCCTCCAAATTATTTGTTGAAAAGAATATTTTTGCCAAAAATCAACTGGTCATAAGTTAGGATTTATTTCTGGAATCTCAGTTTTATTTCATTGGTCTGGATGTCTATCCTTATGCCAGTTCCACACTACCTTGACTACTATAGTAAGTTTTGAAATCAGAAAGAGTGGGGCCGGTGAGATGGCTCAGCGGCTTAAGCGCCTGCCCGGCAAGCGCGAGGGCCTGAGTTCGACTCCCAGAACCCACATATGAAAAAAGGGGCCGGTGATATCGTTCAGCGGCACGAGCGCCTGCTGGTGCGTGAGGTCCTGAGGTCGACCCCCCGGTACCCACAAAAAAAAAAAAGAAAGAGTGAGCCCTCCAACTTCATTCTTGTTTTTCAAAATTGCTTTAGATATTCTGGGTCTCTTGCATTTCCGTATAAATTTTAGGATCAGCTTGTCAATTGCTAGGGGAAAAAAGCCAGCTATGATTGTTTGAGGTCAAGGTGAATCTATAGGTCAATTTGGTGTAATTTTCTGAAGAAAGTTAAGCCTTCCAACATAGGGTAACTTTTTATTTTGACCTTTTAAAATTTATTTCAACAATATTTTATAGTAGTATAGAAGACTTGTGCTTGTTTTGTTAAATTTATTACTAAGATTTTATGCTTTCTGATGTCTTGTAAATTGAATTGTTACATTGATTTTTATTTTCAGAATGTTTATTGCTAGTGTATAGAAATACAATAAATTTTTGTATATTGATCTTGAATTCAGCAACCTTGCTAAAATATAATTTTTTATATTTAATTTGTTCCCAGCAAATATACTAAACATTCTATTAATTCTATTAATTTTTCTATAGATTTTGTGTGATTTTCTGTGTAAACAATATTACCTGCAAATAATGATAATTTTGTTTCATCTACTCCATCAATACATTTCTTTTTTATTGTGGTAAAATACACATAAAGTTTACCATCTTAGACAGTTTTAAAAGTACAATGCAGTGACATGATGCTATGCAATCTGCATGACAACTCATCTCCAGAAGTATTTTCATTTTCAGGACTGAAACTCTCTACCTATTAAATAATAACCCCTTCCCCATTCTTTTAGCCCCTGGCAGTCACCATTCTACTTTCTGTCTCTACAATTTTGACAACTTTAGGAAACTCATATAAGTGGCATCATGTAGTATTTGTCTTTTTGTTAGTGACTTATGCCACTTACCATAATATCCTCATGGTTTATACACATAGTAGAAAGTGACAGAATTTTCTTCCTTTTTAAGGCTGGATAATATTCAAGTATGTGTGTATGATCTTTTGCTTATCCATTCTCTGTTGATGAATACTTTGGTTACTTTACATTTTAGTTACTGTGAATAGAACTGCTGTTAACCCTGGCACAGAAATATCTCAGTGACACTCTGCATTCAGACCTTTCGTGTATATACTCAGAACTGGAGTTGTTGCATCATATAATTCTATTTTGAATTTTTTATGGAACAGTTGTACTGTTTGCCCCAGCAGCTCTACCATTTTACGTTCCCACCAAGAGTGCTCAAGAATTCCAATCTCTCCACATCCATGCAAACACTCGTTGTTATTATTATTATTTTTTTAATGGCGGCCATTCTAAGTGGTATGGAGTCCCCTGCTATCTTTGTGTTTTCTTAGAGAAAACCCAAAACTCCTTAAGTGGGGTTGGAGGCCTGCTGCTCTTTTCAGCAGCAATGTCCTGCTACTATATAGGGTCCCTATTGATATGATGTAAGGTATAGGGGAAGGGGAAACATTCTGTGTTCCCATGCTTAGGTGTCCATCTTTTAGTGGGACTGTGTTCCTATGCTTCTCAGCTCAGCACCCTCTCCTGTCTTTAGTGGTTCAGAAGAGCTAGAGGAGGCTGGAGTTGGGAATTTCTCTTCCTCCATATCAATTAAACTTTAGTAAACGCAAGTTGGTTATGATCTTTTTTTTTTTTTTTTTTTTTTGTTACTGTGCAACCTTGGTTTGTGAGCATAATCCATTCTAGAAACATGCTTGTAATCCAAAACACTTGTATATCAAAGTGAATTTCCCCATAAAAAATAATGGAAACTCAAATGACTCATTTCATGACTCAAAAATATTCATATAAAATGATTACAATACTGTAATATAATACAAAATAATAAAGAAAATACAAAATACAAAGAAAAGTATACAACTTAACCTGCACTTACCTCCCACCCCCACCCTTTTTTAGAGACAGGGTCTCACCATGTAGTTCAGGCTGGCCTTGAACTCACTATGTAGCCCAGGCTGGCCTCGAACTTGTGGCTATACTCCTGCCTCAGCCTTCAGGGTGCTGCGATTACAGGTGTGCGCCACCATTCCCAGCAACTTGCACTTACCTTTGAAAGCCTTCATGGCTGGTGTGAGGGAGACAAGTGAGAGGAGGGTTATTGTGCAGGGCGGCTTTCACTGTCACTAACAATCACTGCTATCTATTGGTTCAATGGAATCTTTTTCTTTTCCTGTAACTTTAACAAGGAACTTATTCAAAGACACTTCCTTTTGCCTCCTTTTGAGGATTTCGTGGGACTGTGACATTGCATTGTTAAGCAGATTCATCACTTGCACTGCTATAGCCTTTTTTGAGTGATGTTTTCTACAAAATTTTGCACTGTTTCCCACATTTTACACATCTCCTTAACCTGTTGCTGTTGGGAGAGTCACCCACAATCCTGCAATGGGGGGGAGGCATCAGCTCAGTTGTGATCATGTGATATTCAGCATCACATACTACCCATATTGAAAGACACTGTTCCTTTATCAAGTCAAAATTTATTAGAAATGTTTTGCTCATCTTACAGAACACTCACAAAACAAGCTACACGCAGTCCAAGGTTTTATAGTATTGGGAATTGAACCTATAGTCTTTGCACAGAGCTATATCTCCAGACCCTTTTTATTTTGAGACAGGATCTAGCTAAGTTGCCCAGGCTAGGCTTGAACTTATCATCTTCCTGCGTCAGCCTCCCAGAGCGTTAGGACTACATTGTGCACCAACACACCCAGTTGGTGTGTTATAAAGTAGTTTACTTTAAAGTCAGGCCTTTATTGATGAAAAGAGAATGCTCTGGGCATATTCTAAAGTGGTTATTTTTTCCGCTCTCTGCCTGAAACATGACAGGTTTTTCCTCTGATCTTCACCTTGAGAAACTCAGGGGAGGGCGTCTTCTGGAGGTAAAACTCCCTAAGGCTGGGCCCACAGGATTTTGTATCTCTCAAGCTAGTCTATGTACAGTCTCCAGCAATTAGTCAATTATTCTTCAAGGGTTCCTTAAAGTTTCCAGCTGTACCTTATCTACTTGGTGAATTCTTTTTCTGTATTTGCCTGTCTGACCAGTTTTTAGGACGTCAGTTTGCCCTAAGATCACAATTCTCTTATGCATCGAAGAAGAGGGCTGTTGATTTTCAGTTTGTTCAGCTTTTTTCTTGTTGTAAGAATGAGTGATGATGACTTCCAAACTCTATAAATGTTAGACCAGAACCTGGAAAGCTATATTCTTTTATTAATTTTTCTTCCTTTACTGTTCTGGCCAGAAACTCTAAAACAATGCTGAACAGAGAACCTATGGCATGTTTACTTTCTTTCTAATCTCAAAAGGAAATGTGTGAACATTTCATCATTAAGATGATATCGGCTGTAGGTTTTGCAAGAATAACCTTTATCAAACAAAGGAAATTCCTTTTGAGTTTTAATTTACTGAGTTTCTGATATTAATTAATTGTGGTACTGAGGATTGAATCCAGGGCTTCACTAGGCAAGCATTTGAACACTGAGCTACATCTCAGCCTTCTTAAAATTTTTATTTATTTATTTTTTGAGATGGTCTTTCTAAGTTGCCCACATTGGCCTCAGCCTCTTTGAGTAACTGGGATTACAGGCATGTGCCACCACATCTAGCTAGAGGGCTTTAAAAAAATTTTTTCTGAGAAATATGTATTGAATTATATTATATGCACACCTCTGAAATGATTGAATATTTTTTCTTTTAATCTATTATTAGAAAATTAATTTGTTGACCAATTACCTAGTAATATATCTATCTTACATTCTGTGAATCAATGCAACTTGGTTATATTATTATTTTTATATATTGCTGAATTTCATATGGCAACATTTTTAAAAGGATTTTTATATCTATGTTTATGAGTGATAGTGGTCTGTAAGTAGCACTGGTAGTTATTTCATTCTGTTTATTAGGTCTATTACACCTGAGTGCCTTCTCCTATTTTTTACTGATAGGCTCTCCAAGAGTAAATCAGTTTTTAAAATCTTTTCAAGTAGTAAACTTCTTTGCTGGTTCTCTCTATTACGTCTTTTGTTTCCTATTTAATACATTCTTTTACTTCTTTGTATTTAATTGGATTTATTTTACCCCTTTTCTATATACAAAATGCTTCCTTTTAGTCTTTTTTATGTCTATTTCGGTCATTACTTTTTCTTCTGAATGTTGCTCTAGTTGAATTCCATAAGTTTTTGCTATTTACTGTTTTCATTACTATGCAAAATAGTTTCTAATTTCCATTATGATTACTTAACCTGTTGGTTAGTTATAAACGTGTTAATTAATATCTAAATAAACAAAAAGGTTCTAGATATATTTTGTTGTTATCAATTTCTAGAATAATTGCCTAGTGGTCACAGAACATGCTCTCTATGTGCTTTAATCCACTTGAAATTTGTTAAAAGTTGTTCTATGGTTTTATGACATATTTTTGTAAATCCTCTGTGTGTGCTTGAAAAGCATATTTGCCTGCTTGTAAATAGCATTAGTTGTTTTTTTTTCATTTTATAGTCTGATAACCAATTGCCAATATATTTCTATTTAATTCATATCAATGTCTTTACTGTGTTTGCCCCATATGTCCCATACTTATTTTTCCTTTCTTTTCTTCCTGTTTTTTACTAGGCATATGTTTTAACAATTCTATTTCCCCATGACTAGGTTACACTAAGTTACACTATTTTTGCAGTCAGTAGTTATCCAGGAATTTATAACTTTCATCTTTGATTTACCAAAGATTAGTGTTAATCAACATTTTCACCCACTACTGGCAATAAAATTATGTTAGAACACTTTAATTTCATTTTTTGCTTTCTCATTGTTATCAAATAGAGTCTGTTCACTACAGTACATTTCTTTAATAAGAATTAGCTCATAATCAGTAAACAATAATGTCAGTATAATGCATAAATTCTGCTAGTTTGGGCACGATTTTCCCAAGTAGTTTAGGGTTTTGAAGCCATAAGTGGTAAGCTTTCTTGTCTTTGAAGACAGACTTAGTGATATATGAAGACCTTTAGGAAAGAAACCACACGCCCTGCAGAAGTGCCTACCTTCAGTGCAAGAAGAGATTGGTTTAGTGGCTTCAAAAACATCTAACATAGCCAGGTTTGATGGTGTATGCCAGTAATCCCGGTTCCTTGGGAGACTGAGGCAGGAGGATTGTAAATTTAAGCCCAGGCTGAGTTCAAAATTTTAAAAAAGTTTGAGGACATAGCTCAGTGGTAGAGACCTTGCCTACCCTGCATGAGGCTCTGTGTTCTATGCCCAGTACCACAGAAAAAAACCAAAAACCAAAAAACCCTGTGACATATTTGGTAGCTTTATGCTATCTGGGGAGAAGAAGCAACAAAGATACTTCCTTCTGGGTTAAAATATGTTTGATTGCTGAAGTCTACTTCTGAATTGATTTTTAAAATGTATTCATTTTTTGTTAACATATGGAAAATTGACTTTTATGGTGTATCATCCCATGAATTTCAATACAGATTTTTGTAAGCACAAATCATACGCAGGATACAGAACAGTTCTTTTTTTTCAGTACTGTAATTTCAAAATGTTTCTCCACTCCCTTCAGGTCTCCTTGGTTTCTGATGAGGAACCCAGTCATTTGATTTTTTTGTTCCTCTATAAGAAATGATGCATCTTTTAAAAAATCTTGCTTTCAACATTTCTTCTTTGTGTTTACTTTTTAACAGTTCAATTATGAGATTTTTAATGAAGTGATTTCTTTGGGTTTATGCTCTTTCAGGTTTACCGATTTTCTTGAATCTATAAATTTATATCTTTTGCCAAGTTTGGAAAGGTTTCAGCCTTTTCTCTTCATGTATCTTTTTCCTGCACTGTACTTTTCCTCCTCTCCTGCAATACTGTTGACCCCAGTTCCTGACCATTTGCTATTATTCCACTGCCCTGGAGGCTCTGCCCCTTACTATTTGTATGATCATATTTTTTTTTCTCTGTTCTTCAGATTAGATCATTTCTACTGATCTGTCTTCAAATTCACTACTTTTTCCTCTATCATCTCCATTCTGTTTCCTATCCCATCTAATGAGAATTTATTTTGCTTATTGTATTATTTACTTCTACAATTTCCATTTAGTAGTTTTTCTCTCTATCTTGTATATCTTTGGTGAGACTTTCTGTCTTTCATTCATTCTGAGAGTGTCCACCCTTACTTTTATGATATTTAATGACAGCCATTTTAAAGTCTTTGTTGGATAATCTCCATATTTTTGTCATATTGATGTAGCCTCTGTTGCCCATCTTTTCCCATGACAGCTGAGATTTTCCTAGTTTTTATATGCCAAGCAATTCTGGATTGTGTCCTGGCCATTTTGAATATTATGTGAGGGATTCTAAGTCTTGTGTAAATTCCCCAGAAAATGTTGATATTTTGTTTTCAGAGGCAATCGGACTCAATTAGATTCAGGCTGCAATTTTAGATTAACCCTCTGTGATTTGTGGTTTTAAATGAGTCCCATTTTCAAAATTTGTAGGACTTCTCAGGTTTGCCCTGCATTTATGCCACCCAGTGGCCAGACTGGGTCCTGGGACCTAGAAAACAGTCTCTCTCTATGTGATGCTTTTAGGATCAAATCCTTGCATGTGAAAGTAGTAGTGAACCAAGCTTTCATAAAATTTGGGGGTGGGGGATTCCTTTCCCAGTCTTCTTCTTTCCTGCAATCTGCCTTACACTATCTCCCTGGGATTCCCCAGTTTGGTTCTCTGGCTAGGAAACTAAAACTGCAGCTTTAGTAATCGTACTTTTCACAGCTACACTCCAGTCTTGGGCTAAATGGTGGAGGAACAAAAGAAAAGAACAACCACCAAATAAGGACTTTTCTCACTCTCCTGGGATACTCTGGTACCTCTGATAAAAGGTAAGATTTCCCTCTTTCACAGTTTTAGTCCTGCCTGAATATCTTTTCTGGAAAATTACCTACTTATAGCACTTGCCTATTTTTCCATTGGATGGCATATCTTTTTTTGCTTTCCTTTTCACTTTAGTTCTGATATATTCTGTATATTATTTATTATCTGATACTATATGTGAGTATTTTTTCCAGTCTATGTATTTTTTTGTTGTTTTTGTTTTTTGGTACCGTGAATAGAATTCAGGACTTTGCGCTTGCCAGGCAGGCTCTGTGCCACTGAGCTATATCCCCAGCTCCTTTATTGTGGGGGGGGTATAGGGAATTAAACTTAGGACCTTGTGCTTGCCAGGCAGGCACTGTGCCACTGAGCTATATCCCCGGCCCCCCATCACTAGTTTTTTAACTTTAGTTTTGGTAAGGCCAAATGTAACAGTTCTCTCCTTTTGTAGTTTTGGCATTAAAAACTTTTTTGAACCAGGTATAGTGGCACATGCTAACATGCTAGCCAAGTGCTCTACCACTGAGTTACATTCCTAGCCCTTTTCTAAATTTTATTTTGAGATGGTCTTGCTGAATTGCCCAGGTTGGCCTCAAACTTGTGATCCTCCTGCCTTAGCTTCCTGAGTAGCTGGAATTACAGGCATGTACAGCCATGCTTAGCTTCTCCCAGTAACTATATAGATATTTCACTTGTTTGTATTATATTTAGCTTTTAAATCCACCCAGAATTTATAGTTATGAAGGGATAGATAAGGTAAGTTTATTCTGTTTCTCCTTCTACAATAAATAGCTAACTGTCCCCAAATCATTGGTTAAATATTCCATCTTTTAAAATTTCATTTGCAATGCCATGTTTAACGTACTCAGTCCCCTGATATGTACAGGTTTCATTCTACATTCAGTTTAACTATCAACTTAGACCTGAATCAGTATCTTACAGTTATAATTCTTGATAGCAAGCTGTTCTTTTGATTTTATAGGATTTATTCCTAAAGAAGGACTGGTCTTGCACATGCTAAGCACACACTCTACCACTGGGCTACACCCTCAGTCTATAATTTTCTCTTATTTTCAGATCATCTTGGCTATTCTTATACTTTTATCTTTCTTGTATTTTTATCTTTCAGATTAATCTTGGAATCTCTTACGAAAATTTTTTAACATTCCTATTGTAATCAGTGTCAATTCAGTTGGCCCTCTGTATCTGTGTGTTCCACATTCATGAATTCAACCAACCTCAGTGTGAAAATATTTGAAAAAACTTCATCTGTATGGAATAGGCACAGACTTTTTCCTTGTCCTAATTTCTTAAAAGTAAAGTATAACAACTATTTACCTAGCACTTATATTGTATTGTGTATCATAAGTGATATAGGGATAATTTAAAGATATAGGAGAATATTGGAGTATATGCCATTTTATATAAGGGACGTTGACCATCCAGGGACTTTGGTATCCTGGTGGGAGGAGAGAATCCCATGACCATTCCCCACAGGATCCTGAGGGATGATTGTTGTTGTGTATTAGAGAACTGCCATGTTAACTGAGTTGTCCTATTCAGTGTCACAGTATATTTTATCATTATAATGAATTATTTTTTATGTTTTCCAAAATTGTATGGTTTGCTTTATATAGGACTTTAACAACTCCTAAATTGTTATTATTATTACTATTATTATACATTATGAAATAGAAATAGAAGTTAGAAATGGAAGTTTTGTAGATTTTTGACAAACTGGGGATTTTTCCATTACAGTTCTAAAATTGTATTTACAAGTATGAAAGTATGTAAGTTACTGACTTCTTTCTTGTTTGGCATTAGGCTGCCTGGCTATAATCTCTTACTTGTTCTGACAATTTATCAATTGGTTTTATGGAATTTTCTAAATAAATGTCATTATGTTACCACAAGTAACTGACAATGTTGTCTATTTTATCTGGGTTTATATGTTATTTCTTTTTTCTCTTTTGGCAAAATCCTCCAGGACACTGTTCAATATTAACAGTGATAGTTTTCCACCTTGCCTTGTTTTTTACATTACAAGGGACATCTCTAATGCTTCACCACTTACTATGGGGGCTTCCTAGCTTTCTGAGAAATGCTTTTCTTTCTTTCTTTCTTTCTTTCTTTCTTTCTTTCTTTCTTTCTTTCTTTCTTTCTCTTTCTGTCTTTCTTTCTTTCTTTCTTTCCTTCTTTTTTTCTTTCTTTCCTTCCTTCCTTCCTTCCTTCTTTCCTTCCTTTCTTCCTTCCTTCCTTTCTTCTCTCCCTCCCTTCCTTCCTCGCATCCTTCTTTCCTTTCTTTTTCCAGTTTGAGCATTGTTTTTGTGGTAATGAGGATTGAACGCAGGAAGCACTGCACTAGACCCCACAGCACTTTTCATTTCACTTTGAGACAAGGCCTCCTTAAGTTGCCCAGGCTGGGCTCAAACATACCTCACCCTCCCAAGTACCTGGGATTATAAGCATTCTTAATATGATAAAGTTTCCATCTGAAACAGATTTCAAATTCTTAAAAGCAGCTTACAGCATCTATAGAGAAGATCACCACTTATTTAATCTGTTAATAGAGTAAATTCCTTTTTAAATTACTTAATATTGAACCATCTATACATTTCCATGGTAAACCTAATAATGTATTATACTTTTAATATAATCTAGGGTTTTTTATATAATAATTTAAAAACTCAAATCTAAGTTTATAAGTATATCTTATACTCTGATTCCACTGTACGACACTTCTATTTCTGGTTTTAGGGCGTATGAACTTTTATAGTTTTATGTTGCCTGGTCATCCAGTTGAACACAGGTGTAATCATGCTAGGGGCAGAGCTCAGTCACCCTTGACACAGTTAGCAGTTCTATACCACACCCACACGGCCCAGGCCAGTGGCCGGAGATAAAAGCTCAGAGGCATCTCCTAGGCTAGCAGAATGGGCCCCCTGCTTTCCTGCCACTTCTTGTAAAGGAACCATTCCTTTGCCCAGGCATTTGAAGTGACCACCACCCTCTTCCCCTGTGTACACCCAGTCGCCAGCTCGTCTTCTTTCTCTGCCTGACCTCTCCATTCTGCCTCGTGTGACCCGAGGAGTGGGGGCTGCTCTCGTAACTCACTATGCTCTCTTGCCCAGGATCTGTAAGTAAAAATTCTTTGAACTTGTTTCTTACTGTGGTGGTGTATTGAATCTGCGCCTTCTAAGAACCAGAGCTGGCTGCCCAAGCTGGATTTTCCCTGGAATGGCAGTGGGGACACAAAGAAACAGGCATACACTGGACAGGGGTCAGACAGAGCCACAAAGGTGCCTGACAGACCCCTGAGAGAGTCCCCCTGGTCATGGGTCAGACCAGCAGGCATTATCTTCTCACCCGGTAAGAGAAGATACCCTCCAAACACCCACATCCGGCTCCCTCGTTTCCTATCAAGGCAGGATTGCTAGCTATTCTGGTACTGAAACCACAGTTGGGGATTCCAAGACAAGCTTATATGGAGAAATTTCTTATGAATTCTTAGGTTCATAGTCATTGTCATCTGGTTTCTGAGAGTTTAGTAAATTTTCTCAGTAAAGTGTATGACCTTGGTACTTCCCGTAGAGGGAAGTCATTGAAGGCTAATACATTTATATTATTTATGTTTCTAAATTAAAATATAATTTACATGCAGTAAAATGCACAGATATAAAGGGCTTATTTTGATGACATTTAATATTTGTATACACTTACGTAGTCATTACCCAAATTATTTTCCAAAAAAATGTATCCATATATATTCAGCTTTTAACATTGATTTTGATATAAGCTCACACTTACTTTCATGATTTAAAATTTTTTGTCTTGCTAGATGTGGTGGCACATGCTTCTAATCCCAGCACTCAGGAGGCTGAGGAAGAACTATCACAAGTTTGAAGTCAGCCTGGGCTACATAATGAGTTCAAGGCCAGGCCAGCCTGGACCATACGGGGAGACCATACACACACAAACTCACACACACACGTGTATGTGCATGTGTGTATGTGTATATATATACATATCTTCACAAATGATACTCTGTTTCATATTCTTACATTGTTTATAAAGTTCTTTCTCATTTTTTTCTTGATCAAATATGCCAGAGATCTGGTTTTTCAAAAAACTAGTTTTTAGTTTTACTGATCATTTCTGTTTTTAACCTTATTCTTTTAGTTTCTGATGCATTGACTTTAGAATATCCCTGAATTACTTTTGAGTTTAGATTTTTATTTCCTTTTTAGTTTATTGAATTTAGAGCTTAGTTCGTTAATTGTCAATCTTCTTTCACTAAAACATGCATTTAAGGCTACAAATTTTCCTCTGAGTGTACACTTGGCTATAAGCCACTGGTTTTGAAATGTAGTGATCTCATTTCTATCCATTTCTAAATACTTGTTTATTGTGGTAAGAAAAACACGTAACATAAAATTTACTATCTTAACCATTTTTAAATGTATAGTTCAGTCGTATTAAATATTTTCGCATTTTTATGAAACAGATATCCAAAAGTTTTCATCATGCAAATCTGAAACCTATATTAATTAAACAGCTCTCTTTTCCCCAACCCCACAGCCTCAGATAAGCATCATTCTGCTTTCATTGTCTCTGAATCTGACCGCTTTATGTACCTCCTATAATATAGTACTTGCCTTTTTGTGACTGTCCTATTCCAGCTAGTGTAATGTCCTCAAGGCTTGCCCATGTTTCTGCATGTGGCAGAATTATTTTCATGTTTCAGACTGTTTAAGGCTGTAGCATATGTGTTTATCTATTCATCCGTCAGTGGACTTTCGGTTTGCTTCTACATCCTGACACTGTAAACAGTGCAGCTATGAAGATGGAGTGCAAATGTCTCTTTGTGACCATGCTTCCATTTCTTTTAGACAGAAGCAGAATTTCCACAGCATATGGTGATTCCGTGGTAACATGTGGTTAGATCAACCAGTTTACTATCCTAGCAAGAGTGCAGAAGGGTTCCGGTTTCTCTGTATCCTCATCAAAACTTATTCATTCCTATGTTCTTGATAGTTGCCATCCTAATGGACATGAAGCAATATCTCATTGTGCTTGGTTTATTTTTCTTTTGTTATTTAGGAATATTGAATTGTCAAGCAAATATTGAATACATTCAAGGTGGACAATGTGATGATTTGATATACATATGCATTGTGAATGATTACCATAATCAGATTAATGAACACATCTATCACCAAGTATGCTGTACATTAGAACCCCAGAACTAGTTTATCTTATAACTGAAAGATTGTATCTTTTAACCAACACCTCCCCATTTCCCATACCCTTAGCACCTGGCAACCACTGTGCTTTTTCTTGTTTCAAATGGTTTTTAGGCTCTACATATAAAATGTCTACATATGTTTTGCAAATGACAGGATTTTTTTTAATGGCTGAGTAACTTTCCATTGCATATATATAAAGCCATATTTTTTATTCAGTCATGCATCAGTGGACACTTTGGTTATTTCCATATCTTGGCTATTACAAATAATGAGGCAGTGAACATAAAAGTGGAGATACTTCTTTGAGAGATCCTGATTAAATTTCATATATATCCAAAAGTAGGATTGCTGGATTGTGCAGTAGTTCTATTTTTAATTTTTTGAGGAAATTCTGTACAGTTTTCTATAGTGTCTGTGCCATCTTACATTCCCACCAACAATGTATAAGGGCTCCAATTTCCCTGAACCCATGTCAACACTTATTTTCTCTTGTCTTTTGATTGTAGACATTTAATAAGGGTGATATCTCTTTGTGGTTTTGATTTGTGTTTCTCTGATGATTAGTGATGTTGAACATCTTTTAACACACCTGCTGCTGGCCATTGTATGTCTTCTTTGGGAAAGTGTCTACTTAAGTCATTTGACTATTTTTACATAGGATGATTTGTTTTCTTGCTACTGACTTGTATGAATTCCTTATATATTTTGGATATCAGCCTCATGTCAGATACATGATTTGCAAATATTTTCTCCCAATTTTAGGTCGCCTTTCAACTCTGTGGACCGTGTTCTTTGATGCACAGAAGTTTCTAAGTTTGATGTAGTCCCACTTGTTGAATTTTGCTTTTGTTGTAGTATACTTTTGTTGTAATACACTTTTATTGTAATATCCAAGAAATCGCTGCCAAATCCAATGTCATGAAGCTTTCTCTCTAGTTTTTTCTTCTAGAAGTTTTATAGTTTTAGCTCTTATGATTACAGTATTATATCTTTACAGGGGTGGGTAGTGGGGATCAAACCTCAGGGGGGACTCTGCCACTGAGCTACATCTCCAGTCATTTTTTTTTTAATTGTGAGATAGGATCTGGCAAACTTGCCCAGGTGGGACTGAACTTATGATCCTCCTGCCATAGCCTCCTTAAGCGCTGGGATTACAGGCATTCACCCACAACACCAGCTGTTCTAATCCACTGTGGGTTAATTTTTCATATGTTGTGAGATGAGGATCCAACTTTACCCTTTTCTGTGAATATCTAGTTTTCCACAATACCATTTGTTGAAGAGCCTGTTTCTTCTTTCGAGCGGTCTTAGCATATTTGTCAAAGACCACTTGACCACATGTGCAAGAGTTTTTTCTGGTATCTCTATTCTGTTCATCAGTCTATTTGTCTGTCCTTATGGCCATACTACATCTTTTTTGATTACTGTAGTTTTGTGTTATAGTTTGAAATCAGGAAGTATGATCTCTCCAAAAACTTTTTTTACAAACTTGTTTTGGCTACTCAGAGTCTGTTAAAATTCGGTATGAATTTTAGAATGGAGTTCTCTATATCTAAAAGAAATGCCACTAGAATTTTGATGGAGGTTGTGGTGAATCTGTAGATCATTTTGGCTAGTGTGAACACTTTAAGATATGAGCTTTCTAGGGACTTCTGGGAAGATGGTAGAGCAGTAAGCAGCAACAAATCAGCCTCTCCAAGATTTGGAATCCAGACAATGGAAAATTAAAACTGAGGGAAGAAAAGAAGGAGGGATTGGGATCCCTGGGACCCAGGAAGGATCTGAAGGAAAAATTAGAGCCTACAGAGAAATTGAAGAGACAGACCATAATGCAGAAAAAGGAGGGGGCGATCTACACTTCCTCCCCAGCTCCTGCCTCATGGTTTAAGAAAGGAAGATTTAGTCCTTTCTAAAGGAAAGCAAGCAACACACGAGGACTTCAGGGAGAAACACATCAGTGGAGTGGAGCAGTGGATGCTGTGTTCTGCAAGATTTAGTGAGTAAATCCAGTCCAAATGACTGCCATATCCCCTAGAAAGATTGTTTGGTTGGATGTCATACTAGGGAGAGGCCAACTGAACCTGGGACTCAGAACACTGCAGGTTGGCTTCATCTTAGGGGTCCCAGTGTTAAACTCCCATGGTGACTGGATGAGGGACAACCATACAAGATATCCATGGTTAGGGAGCCATGGTCAGGCTGGCAAGAGACATCCAGAGTGTTATAAGCTGAGCAACTCAGGCTCCATGCCTACAACCAGAGCCCAGGTTCAGCATGAATGTCCACAGGTTCTGAAGTCCCAGGCCTGGGACCCCACCTTAATCCTACTGCTGGCTTGCTGGGATTATCCATCATGGATCTGGGCTCTGACTGCCACCCTTGTCCACCAACGAGAGCAGAGTCATGCATTGAATTGGATACAGCCACAGAGCTGTAGATTGTAGAAGATAACCACAGGCTTGAAATCACAGAGAAATTTCTTTCTTCTTTTTTTCTTTTCTTTGCTTTTGGATTTTTTTAAATTTTTTGTTTTGTTGGGTTATTTTTGTGATTGTTTTTGCTTTTTTGTCAGTGTGAACATTGTTTTAAGTTTTTTTGTTTGTTTGTTTTGCTTTGCTTTTGCTTTTGTTTTTTCCTCCTTTCCTTCCTTCTTGTCTTCTTTACAAGTTTCCTGAGGCTTGGGTAATTTTTCTTTGTCCTTCAGCCTTGCTTCTAATCTCTTTTTGTTCTTTCATTTCTCTATTTTTTCCTCTTCTCCTTTTTAAATTTTTTCCCCTTAGCATAAAATTATTCTATTGAATGGATATTTACTATATATAATTTTCTTATTTGTCTTAGATTTCATTATATAATGATGAATCTTGTATCCATGGTTAAAGGTGGCAAATTATTAGTTATCACAGTTTGTCATTTTCCATTCTGTGTTTGATGCTATTGTTATTACTACTTATACTACTTTAGCCAAGATCACATTACTATAATCAATTAATCTTCCTTATATGCCAATACCTAGATTGCCATAAACAGTATAACAGTCCAGTACCAAAGAACTGAGTGCTAGGCCAAATAAGCTGAAACATTTTATCCCTAATAAACAGAAGAGTCAGGATCCTGGGACAGACTCAAAGGCCAAAAGCCAGCTATGCCTAGAAGACATCTCCAAAAAGTAGTCATTTCCTAAAGAGGTCTTGATAATAGTAATAAAGCTACTTACCATAAGCAATTTATAAGCCTTAATGCAGAAAACAAAGAAAAAAATAGAAAATGAGAAAACATGGAAGTAAGATGCAACACAACACCAACTCATGCAAGGCAAATGCAAGGGGCGTTGAGGTAGAAGAAATCAAAAGCCAGAGTCAACCAATGTGAAGATAGACTATCATCAGATCTAGAAGACAAGGTTGTAGCTAGCAATCATCAAATAAAAGACTTCTTTTTTTTTTTTTTTTTTTGTGGGTACCAGGGGTCGAACTCAGGACCTCGCATGCCAGCAGGCGCCCGTGCCGCTGAGTGATATCACCGGCCCTTTTTTCGTATGTGGGTTCTGGGAGTCGAACTCGGGCCCTGGCGCTTGCTGGGCAGGCGCTTATGCCGCTGAGCCATCTCACCAGCCCAAGACTTCTTAAAAATAGAAAGTGACCACAAAAATTCAACAGCAGCTAGATGATGCAAAGAAGACTAATATAAGATTAATTGGAATCAATGAAAAATCAGAAGATAGCACAAAGGGCATAAATAACCCATTCACAGAAGTAATTGCAGAGAATTTCCCAAGCATGGAAAAAGAACTTGACATACAGATAAGTGAGGCATATAGAACTCTAAATAGACATGATCATAAAAAACCTATATCAAGGCATGTAATAGTCAAGATCCCAGAATCCAACACAAGAACAGAATATTAAAAGCTGTTAGAAAAAAGAAAGAGATCACTTATAAAGGAAACCCCATCAGAATCACAGCAGACTTCTCAACACAAAACCTTAAGTGAAGGAGATCTTAGGATGAAATATTTCAAGCTCTAAAAGAAAACAACCTCCAACCCAGATTGATGTACCCCACTAAACTATCTTTCAAAATTGATGGGAAAATAAGATACTTCCATGACAAAGAACACCTGAAGAAATCCATGACCACCAAACTAGCACTCCAAAAGGTTCTGAAGGATATTCTAGAAAAAGACAAGGTCAACAATTCCAAGAATGCCAATAGACCGAATCCACCAGGCAAGGCAAGCAATTAAATAGAAGGGAAAGAAAAGGAACCAACAATAGGAAAATAATATGACAAGGATAATTCAATACCTGTCAGTTATAACCATTAATGTGAGTGGTCTCAATTCACCAATCAAAAGAAACAGATTGGCAGAATGGATCAACAAAAAATATGCAACAATATGCTGCATACAAGAAACACATTTAACTCAAAAAGAATTTCATAGACTGAAAGTGAAATGATGGAAAACAACACTCCATGCAAGAGGAACCTGGAAAGAAGCAGGCATAGCTATTCTATTTGCAGACAAAGTGGATTTCAAGCCAAGACTGATAAGAGAGACAAAGAAGGTCACTACATCCTTGTGAAGGGAACAATCCAAGAGGAAGAGATAACCATCATAAATATATTTGCACCAAATACTGGCACAGTCAACTATGAAAAACAAACACTAATGGATATGAAAACTCAGAAAAGCACTAATACAATTATAATGGGAGACCTCAATACCTCAGTCACAAATAGATCAACTAGACAAAAAAATCAACAAAGGAACATCAGAGCTGAACCAAACATATGAACAAATGGATTTAGTAGATATCTACAGTGTTCCATCCAACAACAACAGGAAACACAAGGCAAGGCAGAGATAATGAGGCCCTGAAGTTGGTGAGCAGCAACTGGTACAGGAGGCCTGGGCATCTGTCCTCATATTCTGGACAACATGCCTTCTGCACACTGCAGTCTGGGGCTCTCCATCATCTGGCACATATGCAAAGATTCTCAGTGTGCCCTTCCTTCAATTGGCAGCTCCCTGTTTCCTCTTTCTGTGCCCCTCCACCTCAGTCTTTGTGTTCTTCCCTAGTTCTTGTGCTAATTCTACATCTAGATATTTGGTTTGTTAACCAATAAAGTCTTTTGGATTATTGAAGCCAGATAAGTCACGGTTTTTTGTTTGTTTGCTGTGCTAGGGATTACACTCAGGGCCTCATCATGCTACACAAGTTCATGATCACTGAACTATACTCCCATCCCCAATGTTTTTGTTTGTTTTGTTTTGTTTTGTCACTTGCAACTAAAAGAGTCTCCAGAAACTGCTTGACATGTACCTGACACTCTCTACTGCAAAGCATATTTTTGAGAAAATATGGTTCTGGGAGGCTTAGGCCTTAAGGTTCTAGTCAATCTAACATACTTGCTGAGAGCAAGACCAGCTAACTCCTAGCCCCACTATATGTGGTCTGATTGAACAATACAGTGAATGCTTAAATTTTGAAAAGTTTATAACAGTAAAACACACATTGGCATTAATCCCCCTCAAAATATTCTCCCTTGCTTTGAAGATACTTACTCCATCATTCTTGGCACCTTCTGAAGCAGTTCTGGAAGTCCTCTTCTGTGAGTGTCTGTAGTTATGCTGTCATGGCTACCTTGATGTCCTGAATTGATTTAAAACATTTACCTTTCCCAGTCATTTTGGCTAACCATAAGTCGCATGGCAATAGACTCATAGAATAAGGTGGATGAGGACACACCATAATGTTTTACAAGCCCGCCTTTCCTTTGGATGGCACTTGGCAGCAACATTCACTGCATTTTTTATCATACCTTCAAAAGACACTCACAAAAGAGGACTTCCAGAATGCTTCAGAAAGTGGCAAGAACAATGGGATAATTGTGTTCAAAGCAAGGGGGACTATTTTGAGGGGTTTAATAGCAATGTGTCTTTTACTGTAATATCCAAATATTTTAAATCTTTAAACATTCGTTCTATTTTTTGATCAGCCCTTATGTGGAGGAAGTAAACAAAAAGTATAACCAGACTCACCATGAGGCACCAGGAAGTACCCAGGTTTGCACAGGACATGGAGGAAACGCTGCACCCAAAGCTGACTTTGAAGAGCAGTGACTAGTCTGTTGTAACAAACCAATTTTAAGTTTGTGTCTCTGAGAAGCTAGTAATCAGGGAGGAAAGGAGAGGTGGAAAAACCAGGACAAAAATTGTTCTCCAACCAGGATTTTTTTTTTTTTTTTTTGGTGCTGGGGATTGAACCTAGCAGGGCTTTGCACATGCTAAGCAAGTGCTCTGCCAATGAGCTACATCCCTAGCCACCAGTAAGAGCGGGAAATCTGGACTAGAAGAGGCTCAGAGGTGGGCATCAGAAGCGAGCTAGGCTCCATGAGCACCAGCCCCAAGCCCTCCAGCAGCCTTCTGTCCAGGTGAGGACCTCTAGCTCCTGGCCTTGGCTGTTGCCCACCTGATAGCATCTGGCTGAGCTCAAGAAAGCCCAGTGCAGTCCTGACTTTGCAGGAAGGCCTTGCTGGGCTCCCAGATGCCCTCGCTGCCGTTCCCTAGACTTATTACTCAAAGTGTGCTTAGCAGTCAGGCAGTGTGGGCATAAACTGGAGTTCCTTTTTAATCAGAATATGAGTTGTAACAAGGATCTCAGCTGATTTTTTTTTTGTGTGTGTGTGGGTACCGGGGGTCGAACTCAGGACCTTGCGCGCCACTAGGCGCCTGTGCCACTGAGCCATATCACTGGCCCTTTATTCGTACGTGGGTTCCGGGAGTCAAACTCAGGACCTCACGCTTGCCAGGCAGGCGCTTATGCCACTGAGCTATCTCACCGGCCCTCAGCTGATTTTTTAGCACATTGGAATTGATGTACTGTTTAGAGGACCGTTGGGGTTTTACTGCATAAACTGCCCTGGTTTCCTGTTTGTGAATATTTCCTCACAGGCTAATAGTAAGCCAGCCAGCCTCACCTGTGTATGCGGGAGGGTGGAGTGGCCCTTTGGAGGGGGAGTATTATGGTTTAGATCTAAAACATCATGTATTTAGAAGGTGATTGGATTATGGGAGCACTATAGCTGGCTTGTGTTGAAAGGCGGGTGTGGAGGACCACCGGGACGGCTCTCCTTAAAAGAAGATCATTTGTCTCCATTTTGGCTAAACCTGGCCTTGAGTCCATGTATTGATATATACAGAGCTGGCTAGGATAATACTCTACGCCCTCAATTGGCTTTAAGCCATACAAATGCGTCTAGTCAAGGCGCTGATGTGTAGCCTTTGAAGCAAGACGACAGGTCAGTGATGCTTTGCCTATAGCTCCCTACAACTAAGCGTGAGCTAGACCGAGAAACACTGCTGTTGGCTGGGACTGAGCCTCAAGAAAGAGTCCTTGACGTCCCAGGGCATGAAGGCTAGACATCAAAGCTGAGGCAACTGACCAAAAACACAAGATACTTCCTCAAACTATGTTAAGCAAATTCCTCCAAACTTAGAGGATCCTGTTACCAGAATCCAGTACTCTTTCTGCATACCTCTCTCTGTATATTGCAGAGGTGATTTCAGGCCTCCTACCTAGCCCAGCTCACAGTACTCACATACTTTCTGCCATTCTCACAGTCACTCAACCCCAAATCACTCCCCTCTTCACAAATTAATAAAACCTGGGTTCGGCCCTGGGTCATACCTTTGTTCCAGTTAGCTATTGTTCCAACTGGATTTAGGACCCCCTTGGCTCCCCGCAACTACGGATATGTTTTTGTGTCTTTATTCTCACCATGGGTTGCGCTGGAAGTGGTAGATTGGAAGTTACTTACTAGAATTCCAATAACTTTTCCCTGGGATTATAATTATAAATTCCTCCAGACCACAACAAGGCTCAGAACAGGCTCTCTATAGGTGGCATCTGATCTGAGGAGATGGATCAGTAGGGGCGTGGCCTGGAAGGGTTGACTTGAACCTGTCTCTCTGCTTCCAAGATACTACAAGTTGAACAGCTTTCCTTCGCCAGACCCTTCTACCATGCTGCTTCTGCCTGTAGCCAGGCAACCATACAAGAGGTGAAACTTCTAAAACCTAAGCCAAAATAAACCTCTCCTTTAAGTTGCAGGTGTCAGGTATTTTGTCCCAGTGAGGAGGAAAGTGACTAAGACAGGGAGCTGCTGACACTTGCACCAGGATGAGACTGGAACTGAGAGAAATGGGGGAAGCAGAGGGGAGCCATGGTCCTAGGAGCTACAGCCATGGGTCAGCCTCCCGGCACCCACCCACCCCCCAGGTAGAGAGTCACCCGCGTCTCAGGCTGAAGTCAGTCCCACCGGGCCCCAGGGGCTTTTTCAAACACAGCCCCATCATACAGGGGGCTTATATTTTACCTCTTACCCATGTTCAGGACCTCAGTCAGGGCTTGGTAATGGTGTAGAGGACAGAAGACAGAGGTCAGTCCAGCTCATGGAAATTATGAGATTTGATTGATGTCCTTATTCCCACCACATCACAGGAGGAAAGCTGTGGGGCTCTTTCTTCCCCACAGGGATAGAAACATAAAGGCTTGTCCACATTACAAAAGCTTTCTCCCACTGCAACATGTCAAAGCCAGCCTGGCCAGCACATAGCCACCCACATTCCACGGGTGTCATAGAGATTCTGCTTGGTCAGTGGTCAGGTGCATTCAGGCAGCTGCTTTAAGTGATGGCAGACGACTGCAAGGTACCATTTATCCCTCTGGCAGTGGCCCCAGGTTGGCGTTTCCTCTCAGGTGCTTCTTGGGAGCTCTTTCTTACAATCTTTCAGTTAGAGTTTTCCATAGATTTAATCATGGCACCAAATGACTTGTTTGAGCCTTTCTTCAGCATCAATGGATTTAACAAATTTTCTCTCATGAAATATTGGAGACGTCTTTAAGATAAGAAAACTAGCAGGGGAAAGAACCCATCTCTGTAGGGTTTATTATGGGGTGGTCAAGCATACACATACTCTAGAAAATGTGTGGGCTTATATGTGGAAGTATGGGGAGAAGGGGCAGGAAAAGCAAGGCCAGTACGGAAATGTACCCACTGGATGACAAGCTTTCACTCAGGAGCCTGGCAGCCTCCTATGGTGCCACCCAGGTATGTTCCTTGAGCTGATGGGGTCCTCTGTTCTCTGTTGAGACAAATGTCATATAGCTCTGTTCGTGGACCACATGGTACAAGAATTGACAAGCAGGACTGACAGGGAGCAGGTACATTTTATTATTCCCTTTATTCTAGTTTTACCTTTTTTCCCCTACGCCTACCTTGGGAAGGGCTACAACCCCAGAAATGAAGTGAGTTTGACTCCTGTCCCAGGAGAGGGTGAAGAGGAAGAACCCTGCTTGTCCACAGAAAAGTGCTGCTCATTACCCAGGATGGAGGTGCAGTGCTCTTGGACAGGGGGCTGGGCAGGTTCCCATGCTGTGTACAGAGTTAGTTAATCACGTGACGGTGAGTTAGCTGGAAAGCCCACGCGGGTAGAGCCTGTGCTGATCGTATTGAGCCCTCTGTGCCCAGCATTGTGTGTGGCACATAGTAGGTGCCCAATACACTTTACAATGACTTTGTAACTAAGAAACCTCTGGCAAGGAGAGACTTTACACTGCAGCACAAAGAGAAAAGGTATTAATGGGAGTAGTCCTGCCTCCTGGCCCATGTGCTTGGGCAGGGAGCCCATGAGGCCCTTCTCAATCACAGCTGATGCTCCTGCTCCAGAAAGGACCCCACATCATGTAGCCTGGGGAGGCCGCCCTCCTCCCACACTTCGTCCCTTTCTGCAGTGCAGATATGTTCTGCTCACTCCAGACTTTTACGGGCTGTAGACAAGCAAGTTCTGTCAGACATAGAGGCCCTGAGTGGATGCCTGTTCATTGATTGGTTTGCTCAGTTCTGCATTCAGCACGCATTTATTCACCAGGCACCTGCTGCCCTTTGCTAGGTGCCACAAGTAGAGAGACAGGAAAGACCTGTCTCTGCCTGCGAGGGTCTCCGAGCCTGTACAGCAAGGTGATACTGCAGCTGTGCTACAACGTGGACATTGCTAGGCAGGCTCAGCCTCCCAGTGTTTGTGCTGGGGAGGGGCTTATCTGTTGTTGGCTTATATTAGAGTAAGTGGGGAAGAAGGAAGCCTGGAACAAGACAACCAGTTCTCAGAGCAGCTGGATCCAAGAACTGGAGAAGTCCAGGAAGGTTCTTCTCAGGGCTCTAGTCAGGCCCATTGGCATGGGGAAGACTGGCTGTGGACTTCTGCGTGGAGAGAGGAAGCCGAGCTGAGTCACAGACCAGAGTAGGCCCTAGAGGTCAAGGTCAAAGCTCCAATTGTTTGCTTTGTGTTTCTAGGGTAGGGCAGACAGACAGAGAGAGGAAGAGAGAAAGACAGAGAGAGACAGAGAGACAGGGAGACATACAGAAAGAATATACCAGTTTAGCTCGTCTCTGTCTGGTGAGAGGCCTTCCTACCATACCATGTAATACGTATCATCACTCAGTTGATTCTTCCCGGACCTTGCTGTTTGGGCAAAGTATTGCATGAATGATACATGTTCAGGGAAGAATCGGCCATGTCAAAATAGAAATGAAATAAAAGAGACATTCTAAAAATTGGGAGACTAGAAGGCATGAAAAAGTCAGTGTTTTGAAGTTTCAAGTAGAAAAAAAATAGGATTTTTTAAAACCTTTGAGCAACCAAGTTTCCATAACACTTACCAGTTGAATAAAGGCTCAGGGCAAAAATGTCAACTTCAGTTTTTTTGTTCAGGCTGGAAAGGCTCAAGGTAGCTGTCTTTACACTGAGAGAGAGGCAAGAGGTAGGGGTAAGAAAGCAAACTTTGGAATCTGAGAACTATGACCAGGAAAGAATTTTAGTTATGATTAATACCTGGGACTGAAAGCAAATCAGCAACCTAGTAAGTGTTTGAAGGAATTAAATTTTGTAAACTACCACAGCCTCTACAGAAAAAGAGATAACTTTGTCTGTTCAAGAAAACAATCATCAGGCTGACAGTGGTGATGAAGTGGGAAGTGAGCCTGGGCCACATGGTCTGCCAAGCACAGAATGTTTTCTGGGATCTTCTCTCATCTGTCAGCTGCCAAGGTGTTTGCAAGGAGTTCCAAGAAAACAGACAACTCACAAGGGACTGAATATGTTGACTCTCCAAAATCTTGGACGCATAAAATCCTCACTTGGATGATTAACAGAAATTTGAAACTTACAATATCAAAGACAAACATTTCAGACTTCCTGTGCTGAGTGAGAGGGATTAATGGACCAGATTCACTTCCACCGTGAGATGAGCAACATGGCTGAATAGAGGAGTCACGTCGGAGAGACTCAGAGATCAACTGAAAACACAGGTAACTGGAAAAAAGGGAGGGACATACACCCCGATGCAAAAAATCAACTTGAAAGATGAGATTGCAGATCAAGCAAAATATATGCATTGGGGCCGGTGAGATGGCTCAGCGGCTTAAGCGCCTGCCTTGCAAGCGCGAGGTCCCGAGTTCGACTCCCGGAACCCACATACGAAAAAGGGGCCGGTGATATCGTTCAGTGGCACGGGTGCCTGTTGGCGCGCGAGGTCCTGAGGTCGTCCCCCTGGTACCCACAAAAAAAAAAAAATATATATATATATATATGCATTGGAGTTTAAAAGAGGCAAAACAACCTGGAACAGCTGCGTGTGGGGCGGCAGCCCACCCCAACACAAGAATCGCCATTTGGGGAAGTTCCCAAATAGCTGGTGGGATCTAGATTTACTTCCACTGAAACAACTTAAAAACTGGGCAAATATACAAAACAATGACTTTTGAGGCATTGGATAAGAACTGTGATCCCTAAGAGACAAGAAGCAAATCATGTGAACCCCATCATGCCCCGGCTTAATGGCTGGAGGGGAAGCTAAGAGAGCTTCGAAGTCTCTCCAATTGAGAAGAGGGAGGGGTGAGGCCAAGGAGTCTTTTTGCAAAGGAGATCATCTGAGAGGAGAGGTTACAGAGATGAAACTCCAGAAATCCGTGGAGGTCCCTGGAATAGACCACTGAGCACTGACCAGTGCATGTCTAAGATAAAATAATTACCCACAAAAGATTGGAAGGAAAAAATCCCCGCAGCTCATGCAAGAAAAAAGATAATGCCTGTTTTCGCTATCTAGAATGGACGTTTCATAGTTAAGTAGAGTGAACAGAAGTGTTTGCCTCAGTAATGGGAAAAAATTAGCGCTAAACTAAATGCTACTTTGGTTCTATACAACAAAGCTTTAAAGTAGCCTTAAAATAATTAAACTGGCTCTATCTTAATCATGTCTTACAATAGGGTGCTTTGATCATCTTTCCATTACTGGGACAATTTAAATGAGAAAAAAGTTTATTTTGGTTTATGGTTTCAGATTTCATGTTCATCCAATTCCAAGGCAGAAATATTAAGGCAGAAGAATCTGGGACAAGAAAGCTGCTCAAGTCACGGCATCTGGGAAGCAGAGAATGGGGTAAGAGGCTGAGAGAGGAGGGGAAAGGTTTTACCCTTCAAAAGCCGTGTCCCCAGTGACTCACTTCCTCCAACTGAGCCCCACTTCCTAGCAGCTCATTCAGCTGCGAACTCATGAGAGAATTAATCAGTCGATGAGGTCAGTGCCCTCATGATCCAGTCACCTCTCTAGGCTCCATTCTGAGAATTGCTGCACTGGGGATCAAGCCCTCAACATGTGAGTCTTTGGGGGGGACACTTCATATTTAAACCATAACAAAACATCAAGAATACCTATAGAAATGCAAAAGCATCTAGCACCAAACAAGTAAAATTTAAAAGTCTGGTGTCACTCAAAGATTATCATGTATGTGGGGGCCAGTGAGATGGCTCAGCAGCATAAGCGCCTGCCTGGCAAGCGCGAGGTCCTGAGTTCGATTCCCGGTACCCACAAAACAAAACAAAGATTATCATGTATGAAAAGAAACAGAGGGGAGACCCAGACACCAGCAGCAAAATACAGTCTCTCTGGGACCTGAAATTAAGACATCTGGAAAACAACACCTTGGTGAAGAGAGAGAGAGAGAGAAAAAAAAATAATAGATGACCAGGAATTAGGAAGGAGATAACAGGAAAACTAGAAACTACAGAGAAGCTGGAGAAACAGAGTACAATGCAGAGAAAAGAACAAAGCCATCCAGAAAGTTGATCCTGGCTCCCTGGGAGGGAGACCTGTCTCCACTGACACAAGGTAAACCTGGAGAGGGTCAGCAGCTTCAGGGAGAAACAATGGGCTGGACCAGCAGTACTGGCTCCAGGAATAGCCCATGGTTATTGTAAACTGCAAACACACCATGGGTTTATGCTGCAATAACTCATTCTGCTTGGCAGGCTTGAGTTGGAGAAGAAATCCAGAGCGGCACCCACCATATTTGAGAGAGTTTAATCAGGAGCCATTTTGGGAAGGGGTTAATTGTTTAATGCTGAGCCACAGAACAACTACAGAACAATTGTACTTCAGGGTTTCTGGTGTCACCCTACCTTAGTAACTGGGTAGGAGACGGCTACGAGAAGCAGTCACTGAGAGGGTGCAGGCTAGACATTGACCCCCTCCCCTGAGTTCATCAGGCTGAAAAGGATATGTGGGTCCTGCACTCTGTGGTAAGAAGCCAGGCCAGGCGTGTGTGGCTTTCAGAGGAGACTGGGTCTGGAAGTGCTGGCATTAAGTTCAGTGCTCTGCTTGAACCCTCGCCCACTACCTACATAGCTCAGTGGTCTGTTTGTTTTCCTATCTACCAATGTGAGCAAAGATATGGCTCAGCCTGAAGGGTTGCCACAGCCTGAGGTGTATGGACAGAGGTACCTCTGGAGCAGGGGGAGCACCTCACAAACCAACAGGGTATAAAGTTAGGCAAAAGAAGGCTGCGACTCAGGATGTACAAAGGGAAGAGGAAAGTGGGAGCTGCTGGAGTGACTACAGCTATAGGGCAGACACTATTGACCAACCACACCCAGCAGGAAAGGAAGGGGAGGACTCAGCATTCATACATAAAAATGTGAGTGTCAAAACAAATAGGTTTGAGCAGTGACTCACTGTCTCTTCCAAGACTGTAGACCCTGGAAAGAAACCATACATTCAAAAACACAGCAGAGGGCTGGGAATATAGCTCAGTGGCACAGTGCCTGCCTGGCAAGCACAAGGTCCTGAGTTCAATTCCCAGTACCAAAAACAAAGCAAAACAATACAAAACAAAACAAAACAAACAAACAAACAAAAAACCCAAAAAAAAGCAGAATGTTTTTTGGACTCGTTTTTTTTTTTCATTGGTTCTTTGGGGTTTGGTTTTTTTTCTTTTTTCTTTTTTGTTTTTTCAGTTTTAGTTTTCCTTTTTCCTTTTACTTTGCTCTGTTTTTTCTTTTTTCTTGTTTGTTCTTTTCTCTTAATTTTCTCTAATTCTATTGCTTTCCCTTTACTCCTTAATAGGATCCTTTATTTCACTTTTCTCTCCTCCTCTTCTTTATTTTAAAAATTGTACTTCTTCCATTCTTCTGTTTCTCATCCCTTCTATCTTTACTAGTATAACCATTAAGCTTTATTAACCTTTAGATATTTAGTTAACTCTATGCTATTATTGCCGAATTTTTTCTATTGCAAGTGGAGGGATAGTTGTTGCATTTAGCTGATATTTAATGTATATCAATATTTGGCTTGTCTTTGTGTTTATATATCTTAATTGTAGATCTCTTTTCTATGGCTAAAGATGGTACATGATTATCAATATCCAGTTTGTCTTTGATTGTATTATTGTTGCTGATTTCATTGCTATTTCCAGGATGGCAGAGTTGTTGCTATTAACTGGTTTTCCCTGGATGCCAATATTTTGATCATCTTAGTGTCACTAACAATACTGTGGTCCATTCCCAGAGGACTGGGTGCTGGGCCAATCACACTGCACTCTCCCCTCCCAAATTAACAGAGGTGTTTGTGTTACCAGCTTTGGGTCCCAAGGAAATTTCCTCCAGGTTCTTGGTGTCCTGAACAAAGAACTGGACAATACACATAGAAAATGCAGCAAAGGTGTACATGTATTGAAGGTGGAAAAGAAGAATGCGCTGCAGAATGAGAGCAGGCTGCTGAACAGACTCACAGTGGCCAAAAGGATAATGGCAGGGCTCTTTTGTGTCTGGAATTTCTAGATTGCTTCTCTCTCCAGCAAAGAAGGCATTTGGGATGATCGTCCTATTAGAAACTCATTCAGCTTGTGTCAGCTTTAAGCTGTCCCAGTGAGGCTCACTTGGTCTCATGCAAGATGTAAATGAAGAATTGAAAATGGTACTTTTCTGATTCATTCCATGTACAATGTTCAAGAACTGCAGAGTCATTCAGGATTTTGTGCTCCGTACAAGAGCCCTGGGCCTAATGACTTTGACAGATTACACCCATTTGCTTGACCAGTGTGGTGGATTAACTAGTGGTCAACTTGTAACACCCAGCTGGACTGAATCAGGGTGGTTCTGGCTGTAGAAGGCCCACCTGAGGATTGTTGCCAACAGCATAAAAAGGAGAACTGGAGGGGAAGATGGTGTGCTGTTGATTCTCCTGAAGGAGCTTGTCACACTGGCTTTCCTGATAGGAACTTGGCTTTTCTCATCATCAGAGGAGCTCAGATCCTTGCTGTCACTAAGGATGGCTATAGTTCTCTTTGGGGAGCTCTGGTCCTTACTTTGAGCATCGCTTTTTGGCTCCAGTGCAGATCCTTCAGCCTGCTGGCACAGATCCTTCATCCCACTGGCACAGACTTTCTAGCTTCCACCACTGACCTTTGGGCCTTCCAAGTGCGGGCCTTTGATACAGACTTGCATGAGACATTGTTGTGAGCTCTAGGCCTCCAGCTGGACTCATGGAGGACATTGCCATGGGCTCTAGGTCTTCAGCTGGATTCATGCAAGACATTGCTGTGGGATCCAGGCCCTCACCTGGATTCTTTGGGTCTCTAGTGTGTGGACAGATCTCCTGCACTTTTTTGCATTTGACACTTTGGGTGAATATTATAAAATAATCCTATAAACTATGAGTTCTATATTAAATCTTTTCCCTTGTAAACCCTGACTACAACAGCTTTGCGCCACCCCTGATCTCCTACCTCAGTTGGCTCTTGGGACAAATGCAAAGGTCTATAGTTATCCACATGCAGAGTGTATCACCGAAAAGGAGACACTAACTAAAGAGATCTCCATAGTAGCAACAAAATCTTTGAATTATAATCAACCATAAACCTCAGCATAAAAAAATAAAAAAGAAGGCCGGTGAGATGGCTCAGCGGCTTAAGCGCCTGCCCGGCAAGCGCGAGGGCCCGAGTTCAACTCCCGGAACCCACATACGAAAAAGGGGCCGGTGATATCGCTCAGCGGCACAGGTGCCTCCTGGTGCGCGAGGTCCTGAGGTCGACCCCCCGGTACCCACAAAAAAAAAAAAATAAATAAAAAATAAATAAATAAAAAAGAAAAAGAAAAATAAGACAAGGCAACAAAATGCCTCTATAAACTCCCAGCTTCCTCAAAGCTAATCCTTGGGGCATGAATAGGGAAGAAATAAAAAACCACTATGCAGCCAAATTATTGGAAGTGACACAAGAGGAGGTCAAAAAAACAGAACAATAAGGTGCTCAACAAGCACACAAAAGATATAACTAAACAGATAGTAGACTTAATAAAAAAAATCAGTGACTTTACAGAAGACACTAATAAAAAGATAGCTGAGCTAAACAAAATTATATAAAACATGAATGACAAGATTAGTAAAGTATTAGAGTCTGTGAAAAGGTACCAAACAGAAATCCTGGACATTAAAAAGTCTATGGAAAGTATGGGCAACAGAAGTACCAACGTGAGGAGAGAGTGTCAGCACAGGAAGATAGAGTTGATGCCAATGACCATTTACTTATAAATAACTTTAAAACAAAAAGAAAACATGAAAACAGGATCCAACAGTTACTATATGAAGCAAGGAAGGCTCATCTAAGATTAATCAATAAATGAAAAATCAGAAGACAGCACAAATGACACAAAAAACCTGATTATAGAAATGATAGGAGAAAACTTTCCAAATATAGGGAAAGCATTTAACACAGAGATAAGTGATCATATAGAACCTCAAATAGTCACAATCAGAAAAGAAGTTCGTGACAACACATCATACTCAAAATCCTAGAAGTCCAACATAATCTTTTTGTTTGTTTGTTTTTTGTTTTTTGAGACAGGGTCTTGCTATGTAGTTCAGGCTGGTCCTGAACACGCTATGTAGCCCAGACTGGCCTTGAACTCACAGCAATACTCCTGCCTCAACAGAATTTTAAAAGTTGTTAGAAAAAAGCAACAAATCACTTACAAAGATAAACCCATTAGAATTATAGCAGGCTTCTCAACACAAACCTTAAAGGCCAGGAGAGCTTGGAGTAAAGTGCTTTAACCCCTAAAAGACAATAACTTCCAACCTAGATTGATATATCCTGTAAAACTATCTTTCAAAATTAATGGAGAAATTTGACCCAGCTATTCCCCTTCTGGGTATCTTCCCAGAAGAATTAAAAACTTCGTACCACAGCAATATATGTGCACCCATCTTTATAGCAACACAATTTGTAATAGCTAGATCGTGGAAACAACCCAAATGCCCATTAACCGAGGAATGGATAAAAAAGATGTGGTATTTCTATACAATGGAGTACTACTCAGCCATAAAGAAAGATAAACCGGAAACTTTTATAGGTAAATGGATGCAACTCGAGAAAATACTCACAAGCGAAATAAACCAGATGCACATTTGTAAACATCGTATTGTCTCCCTAGTATGAAAATGCAATTTCACTGTGACTATTCCATTCCTTAGTCTTCTATTTTACCTAGCTTTTACATGGCTTAATCTTATACTGAGTAATATTTTTCTCCAAAAGGTATTTGTACATTCTCTAATGCTTGAGTTTGTTAATACATGAGAATGTTTACTTGTTGTCTTTAAAAAAAAAATAAAGTTTGAAAAAAAAATTAATGGAGAAATAAGGTCTTTTCATGATAAAGAGCACAGTAGGAAATTCATGACCACCAAATCAGCACTCAAAAAAAAAACAAATTCTCAAGGATATCCTAGAAAGAGACAATGATCCAACAATGTCAAAAAGTCTAATAGAATCAATACACCAGGCAGGGTGAGCAGTTAAGAAGAAGGAAAAAAAGGGAATCAACAACAGGAAAATAGTGCAATGATAAAAGTAAGTCAGTAAATTTCAGTAATAACTTTCAATGTGAATGGCCTCGATTTCCCAATCAAAAGACACAGGATTAGTAGAATGAATCAAGAAACAAAACTTAACAGTATTCAGTATGGAAGAAACACATTTAAAGCCAGGTGTGGTGGTGCATGCCTATAATCCTAGCACTTGAGAGGCTGAGGCAGGAGGATTGGTTTGAGTTTGAGGCCAGCCTGGGCTACATAGTGAGTTCAAGGCCAGTCTGAACTACATAGTGAGACCCTGTCTCAAAGACAACAACAACAAAAACACAAAACAAAACATAAAAAAAATTTAATCCAAAATGAAATTCACAGACTAAAAATCAAAGGATGGATAACAATATTCCATGCAATGGGAACCCCAAAACAAGCAAGAGTATCTGTCCTATTTTCAGACAAAGTGGGCTTCAAGCCACAATTGCTCAGAAGAGGCAAAGAAAGTCACTACATATTGGGTAAGGGAAAAATTCAACAGGAAGAGATAACAATTATGAACATATATGCACCAAACACCAGTGTAGCAAACTTCATAAAACAGATACTACTGGATGTAAAAGATCAGATGAATGCAATTATAGTGGGTAACCTCAATACCCACTATCACAAATAAACAGATCAACCAGATCAAAAAAGAAAGAAAGAAACATCAAAGTCAAACCATGCCTTTGAACAAATGAATTTAATAGATATCTACAGAGTGTCCCATCCAATCACAGAGAATATAAATTCTTCTCAGCAGCACATGCAACTTTCTCTAAAATAGACCATATAGGAGCCTATAAACCCTGCTTAACTAAATGTAAAACAATCAAATTATTCCATGCATATTATCTGATCATAGTGTAATGAACTACAAATCAATAGCAAAAGAAACCACAGAAATTACACAAATGCTTGGAAATTAAACAATGCACTCTTGAATAATCAATGAGGCACAGAAGAAATTAAGGAAGAATTTAGACAGTTCCTAGAATCAAACAACAATGCTAGTACAACATATCAATCTATGGGACACCATTAAAGCGGTCCTAAGAGGGAAGTTTATAGCTGTGAACAGCCACATCAGAAAGACAGAGTGAACCCAAACAGACAACCAAATGATGCACCTCAGGGTCCTAGAAAAATAAGAACAACCCAAATCCAAAGCTAATATAAGGAAGAAAATTATAAAGATCAGAGAAGAAAGTAATGAAATTGAACAAAATAATACAAAGAATCAGTGAATTAAAGAACTGGTTGATTGAAAAAATAGACAAAACCCTTAGCCTATCTTACCAAAAAAAAAAAAAAAAAGGAAAGAAAAGACCCAAATCAATGTAATTAGAAATAAAAGGTGAAATCTGGTGCTGGGCATCCAGAAGATAATTAATAATGACTTTGAAAATCTATACTCCAATAAATTGGAGAATCCAGAAGAAATGAAAAGATTCCTAGATAAAAATGTATTACCAAAACTGAACCAAAAATTATGAAACTCTGAACAATAATCCAATGACAGGCAATGAAATTGAAGGCGTAATAAAAAGTCTACCAACTGAGAAAAGCCCACAACCTAACGAATTAACCATGAATTTTACAAGAACTTCAAGGAAGATCTAATGCCAATACTCCTCAAACTCTTTAACGAAACTTGAAGGGAAGCAGCACTCCCAAAGTCATTCCTAGAAGCTGGCATTACTCATTCCAAAACCAGACAAGGACCAAACTAAAAAAGAACTACAGGGCCGGTGAGATGGCTCAGCGGCTTAAGCGCCTGCCCGGCAAGCGCGAGGGCCCTAGTTCGACTCCCGGAACCCACATACGAAAAAGGGGCCAGTGATATCACTCAGCGGCACGGGCGCCTGCTGGCACACGAGGTCCTGAGGTCGACCCCCCGGTACCCACAGGAAAAAAAAAAAAAAACATTGAAGGAAAACACTAAAAGTTAACAATAAAGTAGAGAATCAGTGACTCATGGGACAATTTCAAGCCTCCAATTACATGTAACTGAAGTTCCTGAAAAGGAGAGATGGAAGGGACCAAAACAATTCCTTAAAGAACTAATGATTGTATATATCCTGCCTAGATCAAAGCTATCACACCCAGATACTCTAAGTGTACAAGAAACCTAAAGTACAAGAACCTCAACGTACACGAAACATGAAGAGAACTGCAGCAAGTGCTGCATGATACAGTTGTTCAAACAAGAGATAAAGAAAAAATCTGAAGAAGAGCTAGAAGGGATAAAGACTGTGGGGCTGTTTTTGGAATCAGCATCAGCCAGAAATAGACTACCAGCATCTTTAAAGTCCTGAGAGACGAGAATTATTGCCCGAGAGCCTTTACCTAGGAAAAAATGTCTTTCAAAAGTAGCAAAATACAGACTTTTTCAGGTACAAATATCCAAAAGGAATTCATCAAGTGCTGACCTGCTCTGCAAGAAAGACTAAAAGAAGTCCTTCCCACAGAATAAAAACGAGTCCAGTCGGAGAGCTGTATTTACACAAGGGAATGAAGAGTGCCAGAAATAACTAAGTGAGCAAATATGAAGACCATATTTGGTATTAATTAATCATTAGAATTTTTCAAAGCAAAAATAAATACAGCGTAGTGTAGGATTTATAACATGTAGAGAAATAAAAGTATGACAATAATAACACAAAGGCCTGGAGGTGGAAGATATAAAATATATTATCGTAAGGTCTCACACCGTACATGAAATGGCATAACATCACTTGAAAGTAGACATGGCAAGTCCTATATGTATGCTATGAATTCCAAAACATTGCTCATAAACTAGCAAAAGAGAAGAGGGTGCGAAATTCTAAATTGGCCCAAAAGAAGGCAAAAAAAAAAAAAAAAACCCAAAAAACAACGAACTAAAGAGGGCAAAGGGAACAATGTGCAGATGCGATTTTGGTGCTGTTAGAACAGATAGCTCTCCCACATGGTGCAGGCGGGTAATTGGAAGGTAGATGGGTGTGATGCAGGTGGCTGGTAGGTAGATGGAGAGGCAGGTAGGCAGGGTTGTAAGCGACCAGGTAGGAAGCAGGTGGGTGATGAGTATGTAGGCAGCTGAGCAAGTGCCTGTGTCCCTGGGTCTACATAGTCTCCCAGAGTTTTGGGCCCTGGTTCTGGGCCCCTCATACTTTGCCTGGTCCTTGGCTGCTTCACTGCAGTTCAGTTTCTTCCCTAAGGAAGATTGACAAGGAGCTGGGCCACGAAGGACAGATAGCAATTAGGCACATGGAAAAGCAGGGGGATGGTGTTTCAGGAAGAGATAGAGCATAAGTAAAGATGGAGTGAAGGTCCATGAAGTGCATGAGTGTTGAGCGCACACCACGTTCCAAGAGCTGTTCCAGAGGGTTTCATATTTTGTAACTATCTTCTTAGGTTACTATTATTATCCCAGTATTGTAGGTAAGGAAGAGAGGTGAATTAATGTGGCTATAGACACACAGTGGGTGAATATCTCAGCTGGAATTCAAACCCACCCTAGGGTGACCCCAAAACTGGCCTCTTCGCTGTTTCATGGAGAAAGGACTCCTGGTGGGTCAGGCATTGGTCTGGGAGGTCTCACTGTCTTCAGAGGCACCCTGCCCAGGGACACCATTTTGAGGAGGAGTCAGTGTCTGTTAGAAGATAAACCCAGAAAAGTTGGGTTGATCTGGGGTGGCTCCAAGGTGCTGGGCCTCAGACTCTCAGGGGCAGGGAGGAAGTTCCTCAAAGGTGATACTGCTTGTCTCTCCAGACTGTGACCACTCTCTGTACACGAGGATCCCCTTCCCCTCCAGAGATTGGAAGAAAGCTTTCTTCACTAGCTTTGAATCCCAAGTCTCACTTGCCAAGTATCACCTGAGCTTCTGTTTCCTTATTTGTGAGAGGAGGTTGTAGCTCCTTACTCTTGGATGAGTGTGTGCAGCCAATACCCACCAGGTAGGTTTGGCCCTAGGAGAAGCTGGTGAGAGGCTGGGGACCATGCCAGGATCTCGCAGGAAATGAACCTCATTGTGCTGAACTCAGGGCTCCCAGATGCAGTGAAAGGAGGCTGAAGGGAGGCAGTTGTCACTTGGTACAGTATGGAACTCAGATCCCTGCGCTGTCACCTACTTCCAGTAAGGCCTGTGATGTTAGAATAAACAGTAAACCCACTGGGGAAGCCCCACTTGTCCCATCTGAAGAGTCTCAACATTCCTAAAAAAGAGAAACAGCAGAGATTATATCAGGAATCTGTAGACCCTGCTTCCTTGGCCCATCAGATGGTTCGCGCAGCTGGTCCCCATCTCTGTCCCCAGAACAGCTACAGAGAGACCACACTCTTACCCTGGGGCTGGTCCTGGCCTTCCCGGGTCAGAGAATGTCAGGAAGAATAGGACAGGCAGGCAGAAGCAGGCACACACGTGTTCACCAGATCCTGTCAGAGTACAGAGGGTTGGATCCAAGCCACACGGGCCTCCCATTTGCTCTTTCAGGGAGAAACTGCAAGAAGGGTAGAGAGCCAGCAAGGGGCTGAGGAGGGACTCCTGTGTCTTTGTGGGTGTCTCTCTTCCCATGTTTATCTCCCACTCCTCCTCTCTCCTTCATCCCCTCTCTTCTTTTATGTATTAAAACAATTTATGGGCTGGTGAGATGGCTCAGCGGCATAAGCGCCTGCCTGGCAAGTGCGAGGGCCCGAGTTCGACTCCCAGAACCCACATAGGAAAAAAGGGCCGGTGATATCGCTCAGCGGCACGGGCGCCTGCTGGCGCGCGAGGTCCTGAGGTCGACCCCCGGTACCCACCAAAAAAAAAAAAAAAAAAAAAACTAAGGATTTTTGTGAGCTCTCTAATCCATTTCTTTTATCTTATACCTAAACCACACCCTCTTGATGACTGTAGATTTGCAGTACATCTGAAAAGTAAATATAGTATAAATTCTCCAAATGCATTTTTCTTTTAAAATGATTGATGATTATGGATTATTAGCATTTGCATATAAATGTTAAAGTTAGCTTGCCTTTCTATAAGAAAAGTCTTAGAATTTTGATTGGGATTGTATAGGTCAAAGTGAGGAAGAACTGACATCTTAATCATATAGGGTGTTCTAATCTGCGAACATGCTATCTCTCTTCATTTCTTTACATTCTCTTTAATGTCTCTTAATAATCTTTTATACTTTTCAGTGATACTTTGTTCAAAATATCTCTAAGAACCATATATCTTGATGTTACTTAACAGATTTTTAAAATTTTCCTTTTTCCACTCATTACTGGTATATAGAAATATAATAGAGCTTTAAAATATTGATTGAGTATTCTGTAACTTTTCTGAATTCTCCTATTGCTTCTAGTAACTCTTTTTGGTAGATTCCTTCAGATTTTCAATGTATGTGAGCATGCTGTTTGCTAATAAAAGTAGTTTTACTTCTTCCTTTTTAATGTTTGTCCCTGTATTTTTTTTCTTTCCTTATCTTCCAGGCTAGTACCATCAGTATTATGTTGAATAGAAGTGGTAAGAAGTACATCTTAGGGTAATTCTTGGTATAATTCTTGATGCCCCACACCATGTCATTATTAGATCATATCGATTCTTCCTTTGAAATACATCCAGGTGACCTTGTGTGCATTCTATATAGTGAACTCATTAAATGCATATATTCAAGCCAGAATGCCTAGGTCCAAATGTTGATTCTACCAGTTTCTAGCTCTTTATACTTGGGCAGTTATCTAACCTCTTTGAATCAGATTTCTGATTTGTAAAAATAGATTGCTACGGCATGCCTACTTCATAGTTTTTGAGGTGAAGATTAAGCCTTGGGTCAGGCCAAGTGCACACTAAATGTGAATATCAAGTGGCCTAAGTGGTCTCATATTTTCAGCCTGCCCCCTTTAGCCCACTCTCAACGTAACAGCCAGACAGATCCTTTAAAACCTGTCAGAACATATCACTTTCCAGTTCAAAGCTCTCCAGTTGTTCCCATTTCATTGAGAGTTATTGTCAAAGACCTTACAATGGCCAGTCTGTCCCTGCAGAGGGGCCTCAGTGACACTGCCCTCTGCAGGGAGTAGCCTACAGGGAATGCTGAGCTTAGCCAGGAGCTTTGGGCCAGTTGTTGGGAACAGATGGAGGCAGCTGTCCTCCCCTGTTGTGGGGTTGCCCTGCCTTTCAGGAACTGTGTTCTTGCTCGGCCCAAATTCTGGTCCCTTCCTGAGACAACAGGGCCTTGCCACCACACGCAGGCCAGTTTCAAAGGGGTGCCAAGTACACATCCCTTCTCACAGGCCAGGTCAGTGAGCTGGGGAGTCTGGGGGGACCCCCACAAGGCCTGTCTGTCCAGCAGCCAAGTTGGCTGATTTCCTGTCCAGCTGCAGCCTGCTTGCCCAGGAGAGGTGGAAGGTGTCTGCCTAAGCCATCTGGAAGACTGACTCCAGCCTGGTGCTGGAATGTCTTCACCCCACATCTGGGGCCCCAGGATCTACACTGGGAGGCTGTTATGCTAGGTGTGTGGCATACAGTGATGAACAGGACACAGACCTTCCCTCACAGTGCTTGCCATCTAGTTGGGAGGCAGGTGTGCAAATGGCCAGTGGAGCAGACACGGGGGCAGCAGGCACTTCAAGGAAGGCGCTCATCTGACCTTGGGATTGTGGCAGGAGATGGAAAAGGCTTCTGGGGGAAGGTCATAACACCATTTCTGAAGAAAATAAGTTGCAACAGACGTCACTGGGTTCTTTAGGTGTAGAGGTGGGGAACTCAGAGGATTTCCTTTCCAACATTTCTGATAAGCTGAGCACTGTCACCCATTGCTTACCACACTTACACTGATGTCACCTGACCGTCCTGTGTGAGTCAGATCCTTGGCTGGAAACCTGGCCCAGGGGTGTGGTTCTCCCATCCCTGGCACAGTGGAAAGAAGGGTGGGAGCAGACCTGTTGGGAGCTGAATATCCACAGTACGCCCAGCGCCCCTCGTTATGTGCGGGATGCTTCCTCTTCAGTGCTGTCCGATGAGGTTGGTGTTGCTACCTTCAAACTGAAGGAACAAACTGAAGCTCTGAGGGGTTCAGTTTTATCCCAGGCCGCAAAGCTAGGAAGAAGTCAAGCAAAGTGTGAGCCTTTCCCACAGAACTGCACCTTCACAGCCTCTGAGCTCCTCATGCTGCAACAGTCTGGGTTGTGAAGGAGGGTTCCACAACTGCCCTGAACCTCCCCTCCCAGGCAGACTTTTTAGCCATAAATGAATAGGGATGGGGCAGTTCTACCATGAGCAGAATTGTAGGGGATCCTATGGTCCTCATGTCTGCCTAGTGGGACCCAAAGCTCTGTGGGTCACTCACAGCGGGACAGACTGAATGACACCCCCTTCTCTGTAGGCAGTGTGGTTAGACCCACATTCTTGCTAACGACAGTTTCTTCCTACTAAGCTCTTCCTTGTGCCATACAAAATTGAGGGCACTTCACTAAATCCCTCCCCCGATTCTCTGAGGGCCCCAGGATGACTATCCTCATTCTGTGGAAGAAAAGGAGGCTCTGAGATGAAATTTGTTTGCCAAGGTCCCTGTGGTCTGATTTGAAACCAAACTGACTGAAAGTCCATGTTCTTATCCCTGCAGTCTCCTCCCCACCATCCTTCTCTTCCTCTGGTTGTGCCTGGGCGGTGAGCATTCTGCTGTATACCAGGCTCAGGAACCCGCACTTTACTTGGGAGACAAGGATCCTTAGTAGGACACTGTGATGTTTGTCCTAGGAGAGAGTGTGACAAAGTTTGCCATGTCCTAGCTGCTCCTCCACACCACTTTTGCGCATTTCATGTCAGGAGAAGTTGGCCAGGGATTCTCTGTCATGGCTGCACATTTTAATATCCTGGTGAATTTTTAAAAATTATCAGTACTGTCTTAGTTACTTTTCTCTCATTGCTAAGACAAAATATCCAATGCCCACAGTTAAGGGAGGAAAAGTTTATTTAGCTCACAGGTAGAGATTTCTGTCCATAATCCATGGATTCCAAGGCAGAGTTGCACATGGCAGAGGGGCAAGAGTTCATGGCAGCAGGAGACAACAAAAGCAACAAGAGAGCTTGAGACAAGCCTCTTTCTGTCCCTTATATTGTATCCGGTCTACTGGGATTAGGGCAGTGCCAATCCAATCAGTGGACTGATTTAGTAATGGCCCACCCTTAATCCCAGTGCCCTTAAACCCAGCATTGCACTATGAATCAATCACACACTCTAGATTCAGCCACCTCCGAAAAAATCATATGACCACATGAGGCTTTGGGGGGCCATCTAGACACAAGCCATAACAAGTACCTAGGCCCCCTGCCAGAGATTCTGCTTCAGTTGGTCTGGAGGGGACAGAAATATTAATATTTTTAAAATCTCCCTTGCCCAGGTGATTTGCATTTGCCACCCAGATTGAGCATCTCTGCTTTGAATGGTGCAAATCCCTGCTACCCTCACCGTCCCATACAAGCTTACTGATCCGCAGGAGATGCCCCGCTAGAATGCCAAGGGCAGGTGCAGGGTCCTGAGCCTTCCAGGCCTCTGCTCATGGACTTCTCAGGTCTACTCTTGCTGGCTAGGCCATGTGGATAGCCAAGGAACATCCGAGGCCCTTGCTTTTCATGTATCTAGGTGGAAGCAGGGTGCATCTTGAGAAAGCTTACTCCAGTCTCCAGGTAGCCTCTCCTCCAGGATGAGGAATTTCAGTACTTTGGACTTTTTTTCCTTGGAAATCTGGCTTGCAGATTTCTGGCACTGTGATGTCTGCCAGATGCCATTTAATCTTGCAACTATGGAGCCAAGATTCAAGTGAGCCGGGACTTCTGGAAGGCTCCCAAGGCCATGAGCGTCATCTATTTCTTTCTTCTCTATTGAGTCCACTCATGGCTTGTGCCTCTGGGGCAGACCCTGCATGGCAGCAGAGGCCAGGAACACGTTGGGAGACACACGTGACACTGTCATAGATGATGGGAGTGGCCTGAGTGTGTGCCGGATCCAGTGTGGGGAGAGGGGAGGTGGCTCCGTGGGGTTAGCTAGTTTGACAGAAATGCTTAAACTTTTACCCCGGCCTGTTCTCGATTGACTCCTGGGCCATGCTGCCACTCTGCCCCAGAGACACCAGACATGAGGGGAGGTCAGAGATACACTGGAAGCTCATGGTTTGTGGTGGCTGGACTCACAGAGGCTCTTCTTGGAGTCCTGATACTCTTCTGTCCCTTGTCTTCCCTGCTTATGCTGCCACAGCAGTGGGGAGTCCAGCTGAGAGGCAGGGAGCAGGGCCATGAGAGCCTCTTGGGGCAGTGTTCTGCCAACGTTTGTACTCACTGTGGCCCTCATCTGGGGTAAACTTCCTGTTTGAGGGCTCCCCCTCTCTGCAGGGGCAGGCTGACCCAGCTGTTGGTTACAGGCGAGAGTCTGAGGAAGTGCTTCCTTTCTTCTCCCTTACCTGATCTCACTGTGCTGCCAGCCAACCTTCTCTGGGCAGGAGCAGGAGTGGGAAAGTTTATAGCCCTGTTATCAGCCCTGTTGGAAACCTTCAACCACTGAGGAGTGGCTTCCTGCAAGCCATGCACCCCTTAGGGTCAGCTCTCAGAAGCCTGGAACTCTGATGGGGATTTCTTAGGCCTATGCTCAGATGGGGGACAGGGTCCTTCAAACATCAAACTGTGACGTCTTCTAAATAAGGAACCTCTGTCTGTAGGGCCATGCCTCAGGCACTGTGGATCCCAGATGCTCAGCCAGGATCTGCAGGGTTTGGTTTTGTTTTGTCTTATTTTTAAAACAGGGGTCTCACTGAGTTGCCCCAGGGTAATATAAAACTCATGGGTGCAAACCATCCCACTGTCTCTGCCTCCCAGGTACCTGGGACTACAGGTGTGTATCATTGTATACACACTTGGACCTATTTTCTGAATGAATGAATGAATGAATGAATCAGTAACTGACTCACTTCCTGGGCTGTCCATTTCCCTCATCAGCCCAGGATTACTGAACTGCCTGCCCCTTCCCTGGTACACAAATGAGGTATCTGAATGAATACTGGGTGGCCACTTGCTATGTTTTGGATTCATCTTTTCACCTTTTCAAGTGCTGGCCAACTGTGCCCCCTTTGGGGGCATATAAGTCCAGGCTTTTGGTCCTACCACATGCTCTCCCATTCTGACCTTCCACTCTGCCCCCTCCCATTCCATGAGCATCTCCTTGCTGTCCTTCTGGAAGGGCCGGGGTGGTGGGTTCCAGGCTGGCCAGCTTCCCCACAAGGCTAGCAGGTCACAGCAGCTGGACCCTGCCTTCCCAGGTAGGTGTGGCAAAGGCAGGCCTCCTGGAGACGCAGGGGAGGAAAAGTGAGGATGGAGGGGAGGACTCACAGGGAGGAGAGGTCAGAGATCCCAGCCCTCTGGTGGTCTGGGAAGACTCGAGCTGCTCCTCATAGGCGGATTTACAGCAGCGCCAGGTGTATGACCCCTTCTGACACTGTGCCACCCGCCCATGACCACAGGCCAGAGGAGCAAGCTGGAGAGAGCACGAGGCAAAAGGAGTGAGAATGGGGAGGACTAGCATGAGGAAGCTAGGCCTAGGATCAGAGGGCAGGCTGAGAGGCAGTGGAGGAAACCAGGGAGGGTCCCAAAGAAGCCACTGCAGCATCTGAGAGGAACTCTTTCAAGCTTTGTTTCATTTTGTTTTTGAGACAGGGTCTCCCTATGCAGTTCAGTCTGGTCTTGAACTCACTATGTAGCCCAGGCTGGCCTCAAACTTGTGGCAATCCTCCTGCCTCAGCCTCCTGATTATAGCTGTGTGAAACCATACCTGGCTTTCTGAGAGGAACTCTAACCACTTACTTCCCATCCAGCGGGTTCCAATCTTCATATGTCTCAACTTTTTAACATGCAAAAATCTGATGTCTTTCATATGATTGACAGTAACAGTGTTTTCACCCTTGAAGCTAATAATTCCCAGTAAGTAAATTAAAAGCAGGCTATCTCTTTAGGTATGAGTGTGGGACAAAATGTTCCCAAATGTTGTTTAGGAATGGAATGCCCACAACATTTAGAGAGTCAACTTTGCTTCAGAAGGATTAATTCCTTCTCAGATGTACATACTGTTTAATTCTCTCACATATATAATTACTGTGTATTTGGATTTCATTAGGCACCTTACTCAACAAGCCCAGGAACAGTACCATTTTGCTTAAAAATATCTTTTCGCTATGGAAAAGTTCAAACACAAGAGTAGATAAAATAGTAAAACAAATCTCGAGTGTGTCCATGACCAGCTTTAATAATTATTAACATATGACTGTCCTGTTTCATCTACGATTCCCACTCCCATTCCTTCTCTTGCCCCTGGCCACTGGATTATTGTAAAGCAAATTCCAGACTATCATTTCATCTGTGAATACTTCTGTATCTCTAAGAAGTAAGGATACTTTCTTCAAAAACAAAACCACATGTCACTGTGACACCTAAAATCTATCATTCCTTAATGTTATCAAATATCCCGCCATGCTTAAATTCCTTAAGGTCATCAAACATCCCACCATGTTTAAATTCCTCAGCTGTCTCATTACCTTTTAAAGATGGGATCTAAGCAAAGTTCACACACTGATTTCATGTGGTGGACATGTCTCTTAAGACTCCTTAAGACTACCACTTTTCTCCCCAGCCATTTATTTGTTGAAGAAACCAAGCTGTGCCTCCTGCAGAACTTTCCATATTATAAACATTGTCTATTGCACCCTCTTGGTACCTTTCACATGTTCCTCTCTTCCATGTCTTTCTTGTCAATGGTACTTAGAACTGGAGGTTTAATCCATGATCAATTTTATATAAGAATATATTCATAGATGATATTGTTTAGTTATTTATTTTATCACATAGGAGCACACATCTGTCTTTGTGAGACATTCCTTGTAGTTTTGCAACAACAGACCAGTAGCAGTAGTAGTAGCAGTGTAATAGTAGTAGTTTTTAAAGATAGCCATGAATGAACACTGCCTCAACCCATGATTACAGTAGTGTGTGCAAAACAGTGATTTTCAGTCTATGTACACCTTTCTGATTTGTTAGCTAAAATTCTTCTGTAGAATACTTTGCTACAACTCTTTGGTTATCCTGAAACAGTTTGTGCAGGAATTACAGATAAATGTTTACCTTTTACCAATTTTTAAAATGATGAACTGGTTCCCCAACAACTGCCAAAGGTGACAAATGCGATAGGTGTTAAGGTTTGGGATGTTATCTTACTAAAAGTTGCCACATTCGCCTGCCAGTTTCAGATTTATAGCAGAAGACTTGCAACTCCCGAGTCAGAGTTGAAGGACCTTATTACGCATGGCATAGTGAGTAGCAGGGGCCTCTGGTTCACATCCATTCCTTTGTATCCCAAGCCACAAGAGGACAGAGTGGCCTGGCCTGGGTGAATGGTGTGTACTCGACGGGGATGGAGAGCACGTAGAACACTGAGCCTGGGAGATGGGGAATTCACTTTTGTCCTATAGTATGACATTGCTCAACCCCCAAGGTTGCTCTCTATAGAGCTCTAGCAGGTGGCCCCGGTAAGGAGTAGACAAGGCCTCGCATTCTTTTCACACCCATCAGGAGTACACAGTGGCGCTCAGAGCCTGTGGCCGTTTTTTTTTACATTTCATGTATTTTCTTCTGGCTGGTGAGCCCCTTGATTTGGCTCCTGTGGTCTTTCATCATGACCCCAGTAGTCCTGTATGGCAAGGGTCCCCAACCCCCTTAACAGTCGCTCCCATGGCTCCAATTACCAACTAAGTTCTGCCTCCCGTCAGATCAGCAGTGGCATTAGATTCTCAGAGAAGCATGAACCCTACTGTGAACTGGGCATGTGAGGGATCTGGGTTGTGCGTTCCTTATGAGACTCTGATGGAATAAGAATAGAAATAAAATGCACAAAAATGTAATGTCCTCGAATCATCTTGAAACCACCCCACCCCATCCCTGGTCTGTGGAAAAATCGTGCTCCGTGAAACTGGTCCGTGGTCCCTACAAGGCTGGGGACCACTGCTTTCTAGTTTGATGAGAGGTAGCCTTGCCTGTTCGTTTCCTACTTCAGACCTTCAGACCACTCTCCAAGGCACCCTTGACCGGGAGGTGGGGGTCAGAGATCAGAGTCAGGGGCAGGGAGTGCTATTGAATTAGTACTGATGCTAAGTCCTTCCGGAGGACAGAGCAAGGAACAGCATACTTCTTACTAAGAGTCAATGCTAATATTTAGATTAAAATTTCAGGTTACAGGGTTTGACTTAACTTTTTGTATTTGTACTTGTATCTTTTTTCTTATGCTGCAAATTTTTATTTTCATAAATATGATTATTTATTTTATTCTGATAGACAATCACTTCAAAATAATGTTATTCATGTCACTACCACACTATGATTACTGAAGTAATCAATTTAAGATTTTTTTTTGCAGTTTTTTTAACATGGGTTTTATTTGGAATATTCAACCAGATTATTATATTTTAAAGTCACTTTAATAATTCTCTGTATGATTAAGGCACCAGCTTAATACCCAGTTAGGTTCATTTGTTTGTTTTGTGTTTGATTTTTAGAGATATTTTCTTTTGATTTAACTTTATTTAATTATTCCATAAAACATCTATATGCTTACAATGTCAAAGCTATAAAACAAGGGACATCCTGAGAATTTCAGCTTCCATTTTCTCCAAATTCCCTTATACTCCCTTCCCATATAGGAAACCATTTTCATTTACTCTTAACCTATTGCTTTCATTTAAAAATATAGGCAATTGTGAATATTTGTGTCCCTCAGTCTGTATTACATAAAGGGTAGCATATCATACACATGATTCTACACCTTGCTTTTCTCATTTAAAAATATATGTCCTGTACATTATATCAACAATGTATACAGGGATCTTCCTTATTCCTTCTTTATAGCTGTATAGCACTCCATAGTCTGGACACACTGGTTTATTAAGCCATTCCCCTATTGCTCAGTGTGTTTTTCTATACCTTTGCTATTACTAATAATAAATAATCTTATATTATTTTGTATTATTTACTAGTATATCCGTGAAATAGATTCCTAGAAGTAAGCATTTCTGGATAAAGGGACAATTGCTGTGTAATTTTGTTAGCTATTACCAGGTTCTGTCATAGTCTCTGCCATTTTGCATTCCCATCATCATATACATTTTAAAGAGTGATATGACAGTTTTACTTAATATTTACAATATTTTAGAAATTATATATTTGGAGCCATTTACACTTACGATAAAAATACTGTAGCACAATTTTGAGAGAGTACAAATCTCTGTACTCCTGTTAATCAAAAGACAAGATTACAAGTGCCGGTGAGGCTGTGCAGAAGAGGAAACACTTGCACACTCTTGATGGGGATGACATTCACACAGCCATTATGGAAAACTGTATGGAGAGTCCTCAGAAAAGTAAAAAACAGAAGTACCATATGATCCAGGTGTATACGCCCAAAAGAATTGGAGTCGGTATTTTGAAGAGACATCTGCTCTTTCATGTTCACTGCAGCCACCGTTAACAATAGCCAAGCAATGGGACAAGCTAAATATCCATCAACCAACAAATAGATAAAGGATACAGGGCACCTATATACTAGAGGATAGGATGTAGCCATAAAAAAATATGAAACGCTGTCATTTGCCACAAATAGACATGTAGATCATAACGTAAAGTAAGCCAGGCACAGAAAGAACAAGTATCCACAGTCTCACTCATATGTAGAATCTAAAAAAATAAATCTCTTGGAAGTGGAGAGTAGAAAGGTGGTTACCAGAGGCTGGGGAGAGTAGAGGGAGGGAGGGATGGGGAAAGGTTCTCAGTGGTATTAAGTGAGGTTCAATGGGACTGGAGGAAGCCTGGTATGAAATTTGAACAGTACAGTGATCATAGAGAACATGCATTTCAAACAGCTAGAATGAATTCTGGCTATTTTCACCATTAAGAGATGATAAAGCCAGGTGCGTGGCACACATCTGTAATCCCGGTACTCTGGGGGGCTGAGGCAGGAGGAGTATACGTTTGAGCCCAGCCTGGGCAAGTTAATGACTTAGGAAGACCCTGCCTCAAAATAAAAAGGGCTGGGAGTACATCCCAGTGTGAAGGCCCTGGGTTCCAACCCCAGTACACCCCCTCCTACACACACCCAAAGAAAGCTAAATGTTTGGGGTGACAGATATGTTTACTCTGATTTAAACATTTTGTAGCTATAAGTACAGTGCTTGACACCCTCAGTTTGATTTCCAGATCCCCCCACACCAAAAACGAAAACAAAATTGCAGCATACTCATGCTCTGAAAAATCACATGGTATCCATAAACATGTACAATTTTTAAGTATTAGTTTAAAAGGTAAATTTACCAAAAAAATTATGTTCTTTTGTTCTTAACCAAACTTTTTAAAAAGTAGTATAAGAGATTTTTAAATGATTGGTTGTATTTGTACTATTCCTTGGTAAAGTGTGAGACTTTGGAGTCAGGTAGACCTGTGTCAACATTCCTGCCTTTTCACCTACGACTAGGTGACCCTGGTCACTTAAGCCTCTGGAGCTCATGGGGAGAGCTTTGCTGAGATCATGCATGAACAGTGCTCCATGGGGGAAATTCATGTTAGGTGACTTCTTCTTGCCAAGTTCACACTGCCCCTCCTTGGTCTTCGTGGACCTAGGCAGAGGAGGCAGCTGTCATAGAATGGAAAGACTGGAGGGTATGCTCAACTGCTCACTCTGGTTTTCCCCAAAGATTTCTAGATTTGACTTTGAAAGTCCCATGGCCTGGAAACCCCTAAGTGCTGGGTAAACTAGGACGGTTTGTTACCCTTACGGGGAGAAAAGCCTAAATCGAGGGGTCCCCGGTACCCCTGCCAGAGACAGGACAGAACTCCACCCCATTGTTCTCAAAAGGTCATGTGGCAGAACAAAACAAGCGTAGCTCCTGTCACAGAAGGGAGCAGAAATGCCTTGAAGTTAAAACGAGCCCCTCATCTAGAAAGGTTGACCCACCAGGGAAAGTACGGGTGCCTGGCTTCTTTCTCCCAGTCAGTGGCTGGGAACAGTTTTAGAAAAGGTCATTGTCCTCTGGTATCAACTTCAACTGAAAACCACTACCCTGGCCCAGGTTGTTTAAGGTTGGTATTTTATGGATAACAATGGTGAAGTCTATAGTTAGCTTATTAGCTGCTCTGAAATATGGATCTCCATGTAATGAAAAGCAGTCCCCCGGGAGTGTGTTTCGTCACCCTTATTCATTGGGGTTAGTCATTGTTTAAAAGTGACCAAGTGAGTGGGAACACTGGTACTTGGCAACCTGAGCTGCAGGACTTGCAGCAGGAATTTGCATGCCAGATTTGTGTCACCAATGCTGCCTCTCAGCTCCAATTATTTCACCATTTTCACGAAAGAAAAATGTCCTCCCCCGGGCTGCAGGACACCCCAAACTTGCCAAGAAGTAAGCCTGTGAGGCAGACACTGGGGGCTTTACTGGGAGCCCCCTCCTGGCCTACAACATCCCAGGGCCGCTGGGCCTGCCCAGGAGCATCCTCAGCCTCCGGCGCTTGGCTTCCTGCTAGAAGCCAAGAAACAGCATGACTCTTCAGGCATGACTCTTCAGCCTCTGAGGTTTTAGCCCCGGTGGATTTATAACTTGAGTCATGCATCCCAAATCCCATTAATTGCCTCTGAAATTGTAACTTCATGTTCAAAACAGCATAACGATCCTTCAAAGCCCTTCAAAGTCCCAGATTCCTTCCCCTTGCAGGGCCCTCTGTCAATGGGAAATGAGTGCAGTCTCTCGTGGCCAGTTACTCACGCCACGCGCTCTTTGATCTCACAGTCCACCATTTGCATTTTTTCTCCTGCAATTGCAAGTGCATTGTGTTTCATTAACCCTACGGGGGACATTTGACCATTCTGGTGGCCTGGCATTCCCCCGACACTTAAGAATACCAGTTTTCCCACCGTGGGCTGCCCAGGCAGGGTGATTCCGGGTGAGGGTGGAATGTTTGCTCCCAGCCCTCCTGTGACCCCTCTGATACAGCACAGGGTGGCACAGGCCCAGGTCTGGTCAGTGCATCTTCCTCTCCAAGGCCTTATTCTCCAAGACAGTGAGCAGTGGGAGGTTGAGCAGTGTCTGGACTTCAGCCCAGTCACCTGCAACTCCCAGAGTGGCTCCGATGCCGCCTGGCTCTCGGGGCTCTGGCCTCCAGTCCACAGGCCGCCATGTAGCATCCAACCCATGTGCTCTGTGCACAGTTGGCAGGAGCCCTGACATGCTGGGGGCTGAGTGGGCACCTGGTAGAGGAGAAAGCCAGTGGCCACCACAACTGGGGCCTTGCTCATGAAACAGAGTCTGGCTCTTTAGAGCCTGGGAACTGAAAAAACGTTAAAAATTTAAACAAATATTTCTTTTGATTAAGCAATGCATAAACCTGATACAAAATTCAAAATGCATATCATAAGCCCAGTAAACTCCAATCTCTGTCCTACTCCCATCCCATCCCATCCCATCCCCCACCCCATGCATCTTTGCATCCTTCCACAGCTAACTCACAGCCAGCGCTGTGGTGACTTGACATCATGGATGGAATCAGTCTACTCACACTGTGCCTCACTCTGCTTCCTCCTGCTAAGAGCACAGCTGAGAATCTCTCCCCAGTGTGGCCAGAGGAGGCGGCTGGGTGCTTTTGCTAAGAGGAACAAGGGTTCACTGGGAGGGATTTGTCTACAGCTGGAGGCAATCCTAGTAGCCCTGGCTGCAGGGCGAGGGTGGGTGCATCTTGAGTTCCCTGTGGGTCTCTAGCAGCACTGCCCATGTCATGTTGGGAGACACCATTTCAAAGATGTAGCCAAGGCCACTGGGCATGTCTTCTGAGGGTGTATTCTCCATGTGTGTGTGACACTGACATTGCTGCCCTGTGCAGTGTGTGAGGGATGGGGGAAGCAGGCCTTTTCCATGTTCTAGCACTGGGCCTGACACAGAGTCTGTGCTCCAGGAATACCTTCCTGCCCCGCCTTCACAGCACAGATCCTATACAGTAGTTAGTCTAGGCAACTTTCCATTTTTCCAGCCCTTGCTCAGGCAAGGGTTTTGTTGTTTCTTGTTGACTCTTGTCTCTTCTCCCTGGAATACTCTGTGGTTATGGTTTATATCTGGATGTCCCCCCAAAGCCTCATGGGCTCATAGGTGAAACTTTTGGGAGGTGACTGGATCATGTTTATCAGTGGAATAATCCACTGATAAGTTTGTAGCTAAATGTGATTTGGAAGGTGAAGCCTGGTGGGAGGACGCAGGTCACTGAGGGCGTGGACTAGAAGGGTCTATCTCTCTTCCTCCTCCAGCTCTTTCTGCATCCTGCTACCATGCCTTGAGCTCTTTCTTCTCTGCCATGTCCCTGTGCCATGCCACCCTGCCTTGGAGCCAGCTAACTAAAACTGAAACCTCTACAAACTGTGAGCCAGAATAAAACTTTCCTCCCTTAATCTGTGGGTGTCACATATTGTATCTCAGTGACCAGAAAGTAACTAAGATAGCTGCTAAGTCCTTTGTCACTATGGAAGGCATGAGCATGGTTCCTGTCTGCCTTTTTGGGGGTGTTTTTCTTCATCAGCTGGACTTGAGCTCCTTCCACAGACTGCAGGGGACTGGAGATGTAGCCATGGATGACACAAAGTCCAGCCCTCAAGAAGCTTGTATTCTGGAGAGGGAGACAGACAATAAACAAGTAAGCAGTAAACGTAACTAACAGATCAGCAATGCTATGAAGCAAATGGTACAGGAGACCAGGGCGTGCGGGCGTTGGGAAAGGTCTGGGAAGGCCTCTGAGAAAGATGGAGGAAGTGGGGGGCACATCATGCAATGTCAGGGAGCAGGGTGTGGGAGCACTGAACAGACAGTGGCTAAAGTGCTGGGGCGGGGCGGCCAGGGGATCGCAAGGAGCTTATATGGTTGGAGATGAAGAAGTAAGGGGACAGAGGTACAAAATGAAGTTCTAGATTGGGCTGCTGGGGTAGAGTAGAGGTGGGCAGACAGTTCAAGCTGCACAAAGGACATTGGATTTTGCCGTGTAAGCTGGGAAGCCCCCTCTGGTGCCTGAAGCATTCTAGGAGAGTGATAACATGGGGCTTTCTTGTTAAAACCATTGCTGTGTAGCTGTGTGGGGAATGACTGTAGCATGAGGAGGCAGGAGCAGGCCCCAGGGAGGGGTCATGGTAGTGATCCAGGTAAGGAAGATGACTCCTGGTCAGGGTAGGCTTGGACATGGTGAACAGTGGTCTGATTCTAGAAGGGAAGATAAGGAAGAAGTGATGAGAGGCATGAGGGTAACCCCAGGTTTTTGCCTTGGGCACCTGCAGGTGAGGATAGGGGAGGCTGTGGTGGGAGCCACCTAGGGAGGGGACAGTTCTACCCAGAAGGGACACATGCTGAGACAGCAGGGCCAGACCTTCCAACCGTTCCTCTCCATCTGGCTGTCTGGCTGCCACGAAACAAGCCTTCTCCAGAATGGGCTTTGGTTTCTTCCTCATACCCATACCCTACTGGTGGTGGAGACGTAAGCATGAAGAAAATCCAAAGATGCCACCGCCTTCTAAGGCCACCAGGTGGTGCCTACCCTGCAGGGTCTCCTAAGAGGGGAAGGGGCTCTGGCTGCTCTTTGCATTCGGCAGCTTGACATAACCTGTCGCTGTCCCTGCACAACACTGCTAGTGGCAAGTAAGCTCATCGTTACATTTAGACAACAGAAAGGCAGTTTGTAGGCTCTGGGAGGTGGCTAATTTGTTATGTGAAGGCTTTAGTTATAAACAGTGTGGCCTCAACTGCAGAACGTGAGGGGCCCAGACCCAGCCCTGCCACTGTGGTGGGAGACGCCTGCACTTCCAGGATGAAAAAGCACTGTGTCCCCTGAAACAATAGAGCCTGCTGAAATGTAAACAGCGCCCCTTCCCGGTGATGTCATGGCCGGGACATCCCCTCTCCCCTCCCTCAAGGCATCCAAAGAGAAGCTGCATGTGAGGAAGTGGGAGAGCCTGTGAGCTGGGGAGGGGGCAGCTCCTCATTTCTGAGTTGCTGGACATTGTTGCTCGACGCTTTGTTCTGGTCCCTTAGTGACGCTAGTGACCATGGGGAGATGCTGCCATGCTCCTTCTTTGAGAATCTTGCCAGAGCTCTGGACTATGGAGGAAGACAAAGATCCACAAATCAGGCAGGAAGAGGGAAGCAACAAGGTGTCCTGCTTTGGCCAGTTCCAATCTGCAGACTGCTGGACTCAACGGGAATATAACGATAGTGAGTCTAGCGTTTGTAGAGGGCTTCCTGTGTAGTTGGCACTATTCTAAGCACTTGACATGGATTATATTGTCTAATCCTCTACCTAACCAGTGAGATAGGCACTGTTACTGTTATCTTGCAGTTGAGGAAAGCGAGATTTTGAGAGATTGGCAATGTGTCTGAGCACACGAAGTCTAGGAGAGGTGGGAGAGGGATAGAAGCCATGCCCGACACAATAGTCTTCATGGTAGCGGCGGCCCTTGGCCAGAGCAGGGGAGGACCAGATCGTGATGGGGTATCTGTCATCCTGGTGCCACAGCTTAGACACCTTTCACACACACTCACATGCTCAGTCTGGAAGCTCAGGGATGAATGGGACACAGACCTACCTTCAGGGAGTCCATGGTTGTCATGGTTTAGTCTCATGTGTTTAGAGTGGGGCTCTTGGAAGTTGATTTGGATCATGGGGGTGCTGTACTTATCAGTGGATTAATCTATCGAGGAGTTCATAGCTGAATGTGCTGTTAGGAGGTGGGGCCAGGTTGGAGGTGGTTCCCTGGGAGCCATGATCTGGAAAGATATATTCTTGTTTCTGGCTCCTGGCTCCTGGTTCCTCCCTTCTCTCTCTGCTTCCTGACTGCACTTGGTTGAGCAGCTTTCCACCATCATACCCTCCACCATGGTGTTTCTGCCTTGGAGCCAGCTGGCCATGGACTCAACCCTCTAAAACTGTCAGCCAAAATAAACCTCTCCTCCTTGAAGTTGTGGGTGTTGGGTATTTGATCCCAGAGACCAAGTGACTAACAGAGTAGTCTAGCAAAAGAAAGACCATGTGCTAGCCCACCACCCTGATCCATTTCACTGTGCCGATCCTCATTCAGTAATGTTCTTTGGAGAGATAAAAGTAGAGAAGTAAGTTCTGCTGGGTGATGACATTACTGGACTGAAATAAAATTCTTCCTGCAATGGTTAATCATGAATGTCAGCAGGGGTGAACCATGAGAACTGTTGACTGTTGTGCTCATGCCTGGCATGTTGCAGGTGCCTGGCGAGGCTCATGTGAACAAGGAAACAAGGTCACTAAAGGAGAGAGGCTGCTATACCATTGGAATGGCAGCCCTGGCAAGACAGGCCACTTATGGGAGGTTCCAGAAGGATTAGCAAGACTTGTCCATGACTTTCCCCAGCCCTGTCCTGCACCCTGGGAAGGGGCAGCACTTTGAAAATTTTTACTTCTTAGTTTTAAGTGTTGTATATGCATGAGCCTTTGTGCACCATCCCAAAGCCCATCGGAGTGCGGTTCTTCCCATGTGGGGTGGACTCCACAGTGTATGGGATGTGGGAAGAAGCCTTTAAAGATGCTCAGGAAGACCTTAGGTCCCCACCCAGGAGTGTTCAGAAAGACCTTCTCTGACCAGAGGACTTGGAGAAGGCAAGTGTGTCCATGATGTAGAAGGTCTTTCAAAGAAGCCCATCTTCTGTCCTCAGGTGTAACATGCCCACCTGGCCAAGAACAGAAGGCAGCAGAGCCAAGAGTGCTCCTAGGCCAGCTCACCCACCTTCCTGCCCTTTGCAGGGCTCAGGTGGAACCTCTAGGCCCTGGAAGACATTGGGAATAAGTCAGTGCCACATTCATTCAAAGCATATTTAATGAGCACCTACTTTGTGGCACAAAGACCCAAACCACTGCTCTGAGGAGCCACTTTCAATGTATAGGAAACCCCTTCCTACTCACCCAGAAGGTTCAGCCTGAGGGGGTTGTGTCTCCCCGCTGCTGATGGGTACAGACCAGAACTGTCAGTAATGCCTTGAGTAGTAACCAGCCAAGCTGGCCACTGATTTCCTTAGCTACAGGGTTGTTTTGGTCTGTGTCTTAGTCACTTTCCTCATCCCTAGGACAAACACCTGGCACCTCCAATTTGAAGGAAGAGAGGTTTATTTCGACTCATGGTTATAGTCCATGGTTGGCTGGCTCCAAGGCAGAAATGGCACAATGGAAGTGTCTGGTAAGAGAAATCTGCTCATGTCATGGCAGTCAGGAAGCGAAGAGAGAAGGGAGGAACTAAGGAGGGAGATACACCCTTCCATGTCACACCCCCCCCCAGTGACCCACCTTTTCTGACAGGCCCCACCTCCAAAAAGCACGTAGGCTTAGCACATGGTCTTTGTTTTCTAGACCATTGTGTTAGTCACTTTCCCATCGCTGGGACCATGATCTAATCACCTTCCAAAAACCTTGCCTATGAATGCATGAGAGTTTCGGGGGTCATTCTTGATCAAAACCATAATATTCTCTCTATTTGTTTTTAATGCATTTTAAAATACCAAAATAGCCAGGCGTGGTAGCACATGCCTGTAATCCCAGCACTCAGGAGGCTGAGGCAGGAGGATCACTGTGACTTCGAGGCCAGCCTGAACTACACAGTGAGACCCTGTCTCTTTCTCTCTCTCTCTCTCTCTCTTTCTCTCTCTCTCTCTCTCTCTCTCTCTCTCACACACACACACACACACACACAGCAGAATAACCAGAAGACATGAACGGTCTCCACTAACACACACTATGCAGTCGAGTTTCCCACATTTAGGGAAATCATGGAGACCGGCACATCCAGAGTGCAGTGGATAAGCCTCTGGAAAACCACCTTTGTGATCTGTATGGCTCCTGCCAGGTAAGTATTGTTTGTTTGTTTACCTGGAATCCCATGTAAATTGTGTTTTATTAGCGTAATTATTTGAGGCCTTCCTAGTTGTAGCATTTATTCATTAATCCTACTGATGAGAATAAAGCAGTGTTGGTCAACATGATCGATTGAAGTCCAGGACGATTGAAATCTGTCGGTCTCATGCCAACCTATGCATCTAATGCCTTCCCATGTGTCAGGGTTTGTCAACCCGGCCACTATTACCATTGGAGGACAGATAATTCCATGGCATGGAGGACTCCCCTGTGCCTTGAATGATGCTTTCTATATCTCCAGTGTCTCCCATTAGATGCCAGTAACAACAGCCTCCTCAGTTCTGAAAACCAAAATGTCTCTAAACATTGTCAAATGTCATTTGAGGGGCTAAATCACCCCACTTGAGAACCAGTGTCACTTATTTTGATGGTGCAGTATCAAGAAATCCAAGGAGAAACTCTTGCAGTTGGCAAGAATGTTTTGTTTTTTAATCAGCTATCCTGACACTCCCAGGACCACCTTTGATGACATAGAAGCATGGTAAGGTCTGCACAGAAACAGCACCCAAATTACATGTGTTGGTAATACACTACACTAGTTTTCAATACCCACAATTTGTATGTAATACATTTGAGTGGGTATGTTGTTTTTATTATAATTTTGAAGAAAAGAAAAACCTTCATGTTAAAAACATGCAAACCAAATGTTGGCAATCCCCTGAAGCCCTTTGGGAGGCAGCTTGGAGCCAGTGATGCTGGTTTCACGGAGAGGATGTGATCGTGTCACAGGTTGGGGCTGGAGGGTAGGGTGTCTGAGTCCTGTCTGCTGCTCTGAGACCACTCAGCCTCATCAGATGTAGCCTGGAGGAGCAGAGAGGCCTTGTGAGGCCTGGGAGCCTCTTGAGAGAAGGCCCAGAATTAGAGCAAAGAAATTAAGACTGATTCAAGGGGTGACCATGAGGAAAGAGGCCTCTGGTCCCTTGCAGCACTAAGTAAGAGACTGTAATCTGGGTGACGCAGGGCCAGGAGGTTAAACCTGGAATAATTATAATGAAAACAATCTGTTTGCACCATTTGATGCCTCCAGAAATTCCCGGGAGTGAGTCCAAGGTGGAGAATCCCAGCCGGAAGTGCTGCTGGTTGGAACTGAGAAGGTGGCGGTGGGACAAGGGGCCAGAGGAGAGCATCATTGTCAGCTTCCAAAGATGGGAGTGTGGGGGTGGCAGCTCCCAGGAGAGCAGTAGCTGGGAGAGGAGGAGGGGTCCCCAGGCTGCAGAAACCACAGCTGGCTTTAATGTTCTTGGAAGAAGAGTCCATTACTGGAATCAATTTGTTCTCCCTCTGAAACTGGGAGCAGATTTCAGGGCTTGCGCCTCAGGAAATCTGTCTGAAATGAGGTGGGACAGCAGACCACAGGCCATCTACCACCACACCCATGGGGATTTATAATAGACGAGGGCCTCCAACACTGTCTGCTTGCATTTCCTCAGCTTCTGGGGTAGTTCTCAGAGGGAGGCTGGCCCAGGACTCACAGGACAAGAGCCTGGAGTGCGGACGTGACTGATGTCTGCTGTCCACAAGGGACATCACATTTCTCTCCTTTACCTGCGTCACTTTGGAGAATCCTGTTCTTGTCATACCAGTTTCCACGTGTCAGAATTTGTGCCAAGAGAGACCTTGGAGATAATCTAGTCCAAATTTGATTTTACGGACGGGAGCAGGGAGGTTTAGCCAGGGGACTTTTCCTAGGTCGCCTTCCCAGTGACTCAGTAGCTTTGTGCTTTTCTGAGTTCACCACCTGCTTTCTGGTGGGGAAGGTGACTCGTCCAGAGCCTCGCAAGTAGATCAGCGAGCTGAAATCTTCCGAGAAGAGGAGGACGTGTGTGGGGGTGCGCACTTAGGTTGTGTTGGCCCTGGCACGATGGAGAGAGGGCACTACATGGGCACACATCTCTGTACACTGCTGACAGCCATCTGCCCATGCGTACACTGTGCCGGGTTCTGGGATTAGCGTGAGGGCTAGGGAAAGGGCAGGGCGGGGGTGTTGTGAGTGTTAAGATCCAGGCAGTCTTGGATGAAACTGAGGAATGTCCTCAGGGGTCTTTGACTGGAAATAATGTTAGGTTGGGTTCAGGGTGATAAGAGAAGTTATCCCAGAAGAGGAGGTCCATGAAGGACACTCAGAATGTCACTGGTGAATAGGACCTTGGGGAAACTCCCCAGACAGAAAGAACAAACCCCAGGAAGCTGGAAAACAAGATGCACATGTGGGCAATGCCCAACAGTCCACACTGGCTGCAGGGAAGGGTTTATATGGGGAGCAGATAGGCAGCTGGTGGACATCTCTGGCACATTTGCTGTTTCCGACGCTGTGCTAGTGCTGGAGACCAAGGTGGAGGAGATTTAAGTGTCCACCATGAATTTTTCTCTTCATTTTTCTAACAGACTTACAGAACCTGGTCTGTGCCCTGAATGGGGGATTCTACAAATGAAACACAGCCCCGACTCCTAGACCACAGGGACCATTCCATGGGTAGATCCTAGACTGAGTGCCCAGGATGGTGGGAGATGCCTGGGAATGGCTTCCTGGGAATTGATCTAAATTCCCTGCCTACTGACCTGCCTACACTGACCTCCAGGGGCTCCAAACCCAGATCTTTGTACACTGTCCACCCTGGGCAGTGTCTGAATTCCCAGAATACATATATGTGTTTCCCCTGCTTCTGAGGAAGATTCCCACAAGACTCCAGCTAAGAACCACCAGCCAGAGCACAGCCTACATCTTGGTGTGTTAGGGGAGCTCAGAGCTCACAACTAACCAGGGAAAGGAATGTCAGGGTACTGTACTTCTGAATTAAGAGTCCTGGGCTGAGGGAGTCTCCACGAGACCTTGCCTGACCCCTAGCACCATGGATTGCTCCATGCCACAGATGGGGAGAACCTCAGCTTACTAATGTCTTTGCTTCACATAGAGGGCTAACCTCAGTATCTGTCCCCAGGACAGCAGGGGACCAACAAGGGTCTGTGTTAACGTGCAGAAAGCACCTTAGCCCTCCTGCTGTCAGAACTCCTTTGGCCATGGCAGGGCAGCTCTGGCTTCCATGTTGCAGATGAGGCCACAGGGGCTTGGAGAGGGTGAGTGTAGGCTGGGGCTGGAGTGCCCACTTCATGCCAGGCCCTGCCTACAGCTTTTCTCCCAGGTGCAAGTGACTCCCCTCTGAACACAGGCCACATGTGCGCTGCTCCTACATGACTAACTGGATCAGTTTCTGAAACCAACTGTGAGGTTTCCTGAAAAGCTCTTCAGGGTGGCAGGCTTCAAGGCTCTCGGCAGGGCCCTGCTGGGAAAGCAGTGAGGCAGCCCTTCCCTGCAGTGTACTTGTTTGTGGCTGACCCTGGCAGCAGGGACCTTCCTCTCTTCATTAGGGAAGGATGTTGGAAGGGCGGAGAAGGCTCTGAGGAGGGAGAGCCCCAGCCCTTCTGGGAACCATTTGAAGTGGAAGGCCCTCCTGCATGGCCCTGCCCTGCTACAAGCCACCCCGGCCTTGGCTTTCAGCAGAACTTTGGTGTGGAAAGAATGGGCCCCAGCTCCTGAGCCTTGAGGAGGCAGAGGTCAGCACATTCCAGGACTCTGTCTTTCGGCCTTGGTCAAATACAGTAGATGGAAGGCCTGGGCCTCCTCCTGAACCCAAGCTGCCCTGCGAGAGGGCATTGGGCAGGGTGGGAGACTGGTGGCCCCTCTCTGACAGGCTTGGCCTCTGCTAAGTGGGAACAAAGCCTAAGGCCTTTCTCCCCAACAGTCAAGGCTGCTGCTGGATCCCAGGCTGCTGCCTGCTCCCAATCCTGGGCAGCCTCTGGGCAGCTGGCCAAGGACCTATCTCTCTGCTGGAGTCCAAGCCTCACAGAGTCGGGTCCTGCCACACTTTCAGGTATCCCTAAATATTCCTCCCTGGTCTCTCCTCAGGCTGCATAGGCTTCTCTATTCCTCACACCTCTGCAACACTCTCTCCTTTGGCTGGAACACTCTACTATGTCATCTTGTCACCAACTCCTACCTGTCCTTCAGCACCAGCTCTCCCACCACTTCCCCAGAGTGTCTATGTGGACCCCAGGGGGTGGGTCTCTCTGTCGTGTCCTGGACTTCTCCCCTGCAGCACTCCTCTGGTCATAGTTGATTACTGAGGACAATCTATCGGCTCTCTCTCCAGTCATAGGAGTGCCAACACAGTGCCTGCTACTTGTATGCAAGCCAGATGCTGTGGGAGGCACCTGACTGTTCATATCTGGCAAGTGGCCAGTGGAATGCTCTACAGAGATTTGGTCTCCAGAGGGTACTGCCCTGAGGCCCTCCCTGGACCTTGGGCAGTTTAAGGCAGGACAGGGGACCCCATTGTCACACTGAGAGTGCTGGCCAGGATGGGCAGAGGGCTCAGAGGAGCAGCTGGTACACATGGACCCAAATGTCTTATAATAGGTTAGCAAGGGAGAACTAAGACCTGTGGAGGGGTGATGCCTAGCAGGGATCACCAAGTACCCTTCCCTTCAACTGAACTCCCTCCTTGTAGGAGACAGCTTTGGAATTCCAGCCTTCCCCTGCCTTCTCCCAAAGCCTGATTTTCTCACCTGTAAAGTGGGGATGAGACTTAACTGACCTGACTATCAAAAGGTCAGCTGAGAGGATGTTCTTGAGGGGAGTCACTGAATTGAACATCAGTTTGCTTTTTCCTTCTCTGCAGAACCTCAGGCCAGAGGTGAGGGTGAGGCAAGGAATTGCCTTCCTCATGACGGTAAAGGATTACATGGCTCATGGTTTCTGGTGAGATTGGTTCTGGGAAGAAATCAGAAACAGGTTTCTGCTACCTTTGCAGAGAGGAGTGTTTTCCTTTGCCTTTCTCAGCCATGTTGTTCAAATGCACACCAAATTCTTACCAGAATGCCTGCACTGGCACCAAGAATGTGCTGGTGAGACGATCCAGCTCTATCCTTGAGGTGCTCCCTTCCCAGGGAGCAGAGCTGTGAGCAAGGGATGCACTTTCTAGGAGGTTCCTAAGGATGGGAAGTCCAAGCTCGGTCTTTACCTTCACTAGGTCTGGAGACCTGGCCAGGTCACCTTCAGTTCCACATCCGAGTTCCAGCCCAGGCTCTCTGGAACTCCAACGTCTGAGGCCCAGCTGTCACCAGTTCTCTTCCCACGTGGGCAGCTGCTTGACAGCTCATCCACATCTCCAACACTGGCTCTGGAAACTCTCCCCAGACTCACTCCACCCTTATCTCCAAGGAAGTCCACTCTAGCTTTCCCGTTGCTTAGGCCAAAATCTTGGAGTCATCTGGACTCTACTCTCTCTCATAACTCACACCCAATCTGCCAACCAATCATGTTAACTCTACCTTAAAATATGTGCAGACCCTGATTCACAGTGATAGGAAGCAGACCCGTGGTGCCTGGAGAGTGGGCTGAGGCAGGACGACCAAAGCCTTGAGGAAATTTGGGAGATGATGGAAATCTCAGTACTTTGATTGTGGAGGTGGTTTAATGGCTGTGCCTAAATGTATCAAATTGTGCAGTTTAATGTAAGCCAAGTATACCTCAATAAAGCTGTTTATTGTTGTTTAAATCAGATGTTCCCAGTGACCTCTGTCAGACTCCAGACAAGTCCTTTCCCTTCTTTTAGCCTCAACTTTCTCATCTGTAAAACAGAGGTCTCTAAAGGACCTACCAGCTGGGACCATCTGCACCCACAGTGACCTCCTCCCCACATCTCCTTGAAAGGCTGCGATGGATAAAGGGAGGGGGTGGTAAATCTGTGTGACTCAGGCTTATCTCATGACTTTTCTGACCCCAGCTCAACTTTTCAGTCCTTCCCATAAAAGTAGCTCAGACCAAGTTAAGGGACTAGTTGAGGGGAGGGTACTAGGGAATAGAAGCAAATCACACAGGAAAAACAAGGGAGGAAATCCATGGCCCCACACTCCATGGGCTTTTCTTCAGGTCCAGAAAAGCAGAGAGCTGGCCAGAAGCACAGAGATTTTGGCCAACACCTACATTTGACAGATGGGGAAACTAAGAACCGTGGAGGTATTTTTCAAGTCCACTAAGATAGAAATTCACAGAATTGATGCAAGAATGCAGGTTGCTGGACTCTTAAACTATTGCTTAAATGTCATCTCCTCCACAAGGACTTCCTGACTGCCCTACTGAATATCATAACCCACTCCCCCCACCCAGCTCTCCTGATCACCCTCACCCCGTACCTCTATTTCTTTTATTGTTTATATTCTTTGTCTCCCCCTGGTAGAATATAAGCTCTCTAAGGCCAGGGACCTGTGTGTGTTTTGTAAATTGAAGTCACCCTAGCAACTAGAATAGCACCCTCCACAGATCCTGGCATACAGCAGGTCCTTAATAAGCGCTGTTGAGCACATGACATGGCGGACAGTTATCGCCCTGCAAAGAACAAAGGCTTCTATATCACTGCATTTGAGATCAGTGGACCCCTCAGCACTTTCTGCTTTATCTCACCTCCTTAAGCCTCCATTTCCTCACCTACAAAATATGGGTTTGTGGTGCTATCATGAGATACAATACAGATGAAGTGCCACATCAGCCAGATCGGAGCCAACTGCAAGAAGTGACTTCAGCAAATAAGTGTTACGAAGTAAAGCTCCAGCAAGTTCAATAGGACAAGTAAAATGCTAGTAGACTTGATTTGGGCATGAAGCTCTCAGATGAAATATTTTCTTCCTTCCTTGGAGGAAAATGTTTGGGTCCAAAATCCAAGGAGCTGAAAGGACTCTGCAGGAGGAGTGAGGGGGCTGGGTCTCAGCTTAACCTGCTCACTTCTTGGCATGAGGCTCAGGGCTACCTCGATCTTCTCATCTGTGAAATGGGACGAGAATGCTTTCTCTGTTGGCTTTGGAAGTGTTACGAGTATTGAAGGAGAAGTTGCAAGTGCAAATTCTTTGTGAGCAGGCTGCAGTGTGCTTCTGTGGAGGTAGTGGGGCCTTCCCCTGGCAGCATACCTCTTCTAGATAACATGGGAGGTATTATGGGCCAAATCGTGCCCCCTCTGATTCATATGTTGAAGCTCTAACTTCCAGGATACTTTAGAACAGGGCTAATCCATATGACTTGTGTCCTTGGAAGAAGAATTTTGGACACAGACACCTGCAAGAGAAGATGACAAAAACACACGGGGGGGGGGGAGACAGAGAGGCCCCATAAGAAACCAACCCTTGCAACACCTTGATCTTGAACTCCAGGCCTCCAGAACTGTGAGCCAATACATTTCCGTGGTTGAAGCCATGCAGTCTTCATTGTAGCAGCCCCAGGGATGACACAGAGGTCTGGATGGGATGCAGCAAGTACCAGCAGCAGAGAACCTTGCTGCCCTCTCCCACACAGCCCCTTCTACACACACTGGCCCCAGACATCCAGTCCCTGGGGTCCACCCTGGCTTCGCTGGCCCCAAAGAGGTCCAGCTGGGTGTCTCATCCTGAAAGACCTGGGGGCTCAAGAGGAATCCTGATGGCACCTGGGGCTGACCCTGAGCAAAGACCCTCAGGAGCACACCATGCTGAGTGAGGAGGGGATGTCTGGAAGGGTATTGGCCACACTGATCAAGAAGGAGAGTATGGTACATAACCGTAATCCTAGCACTTTGGGAGGCTAGGCAGGAGGATTAAAAGTTCAAGCCTAGCCAGGGCAACTTAGCGGCTTAAGGAGACCTTATCTCAAAATAAAAAATAAAAGAAGGGCTGGTGATATGGTTCACTGTGAAAGTCCTGGGTTTAAACCCCAGTAACACATGTGTACACATGCAAGAAAGAGAGAGAGAGACAGAGACAGAGAGAGACAGAGAGAAAGAGGCAGAGAGAGAGAGAGAGAGAGAGAGAGATTGAGAATGTGGGCTCTACCCAACTTTTCTCTACGTCAGAAGTCTGTATTCTCTAGAAAGGGCAAAGCAGATGCCCAGGCCCTGGACCCCAGTCTCCTCTTCATTCCACATACCCTGAGAATCCTACACTGGTCCAGCAGGCTGTTAGGGCTGAGCGATCACTTAGTATCAAGTGTTGGACTCTGGGCTGTAGACCCTCAGGGGACCCGTGTGAGAGCACAGGACTCCCAGAGGCTGCTAAACAGACCTCAATTCTCTCCTCAGCAATGCTTCTTCTGGGGCAGCTCATCTCTGCACCCCTTGTTCTGTGCTGGGTTTTGATTTGGTGATGAGATGTGATGATGTCCTCTTGCATTCCCAGAATCACCTGACCGCATCACCCCTTCTGGCCACAGGGCCTCTTTCAATCGCTTTGGTCAACCATACAAGCTAATGCTCAAGGGGACAAGACCAACAAATCAATATTGTGTAGATTAATTCATTCTTTTGGAAGAATTTCCAAGTCAGACCATGGGGTAGAAATCATGTGCAACCTTTGCAGAAAGGATCTTATTTCCTTCACAAAGTAAGGGGGAAAATATAAACAAAATAAGGGTTTTTCCTTGGCAAAACAAGGCCACCCACATACTTAAAAATGTACGCCTGCCTTCAGGAACTAGAGTTTTATTCTATTGTCATATAACTGTCACCCTGCATGCAGCATGTGGTCTGAGGCATTTCCTTATTTGACTGCCTCCTGATTTGGGAAAACAGGAGCTGCCAGGACCCAGGCCACATGAACTCCACAGCCAACACCCCCTACTCCCTTCCCTTTTCCTGCATGTCTGGCGACACACCCTAGGGGCCTGCGGGAAGAAAAGTCTGAATTCCAGCTCCACAGCCTTGCTCCCAACTGCCTCATGCATGTAAGGAAACAAATGTCAGTGAGCCTGGGTCCACCCGTGGGCCAGTCCACAGGAACTGATTGTCTTGTAAAACCTTTGGCTCCCTAGGCGCTGCTGGCACAGGGTGTTTTGGATCCACAGGGAATCCTGTTTGGCGCTGGACAGTGTTCAGAATTCAGACTTCAGCTGTGGTAAGAATAGTTGTCCTGGTCAAGTGTTGTCAATGAAGCGCTTCAGACCTTGGCTCCTCCCTGTATGCATCCCCTGACCACCTAAATATGGATGTCTTCTGATAGAAGCTGAGCAGTTGCCAGATGTCAAGGCCTGTGGCCTTGAATGTATTTGTACAAAGGATCAGATTAAAACGGGCGTCTCTTGACAGTTCCAAGAGTGGATTAGCGCCTTTGCTTGTGGGTCCCAGGGCTGGAGCGACCCGAGGAATCCATCTTCTAGCCACCCACAAGCAGAGGTGGCTCCTAAGAAGGGAGGAGCTGGCGTAGGTCCCCTGAGCTTGTCTGCATCTGCAGCGTATACTATGACGCCTGTATTCACGGGAACCCACTGCCAGGGACTTTTCCTTCTCAATATCACTTCCACATAGAAGTGAGGGCAAATAAGCAAGCAGGAATGTATTTTTAAAAGATGTTTAGGGAGTTTCCTGGTTTTCACCACACAATAGTTCTCCTTGCCTCCTACTTGTCCAGCCTGATCCTGTTGGAATTCAGAATGATATCCTGGGAATTATAAAATCCTGGCTAATTAAAAAATTTCAATTATGTTTACTAGATGAATCTTACAGAGTCAGGGAAATGAGAGATATGTTCAGTAAAGATTTCTAATAATGGCATTCGAAACCGCCATGGACAGTCTGTGGCCTAAAGCCTCCTCTACTGACCTCGCTCTGCTACCCTGATCACAGCCGAGATCCCACCCAAAGGCAGCTGCCAGCTGGTGAGACAGACAGGAGAGGTCCAGGCCCTGGGTTCAGCAGGGCAAGAGTCCTGCTTTCTTTGCTTGCGTAGTTCCAAACAGGTGGTTCTCCCTCAGGAGCTTTAGAACCACACAAAATGAGAAGCAGAGGAGTGGAGAGGGAAACAGAGATGCAGAATACAGGGAAGTTGTGGGCAGCAGTCATGAGAGCAGCAGAGCCATAAGGGTAGAAGTCAGATGCCAGCCTCAGGGGAGGACAGATGGGGGTCACCTTGGCAAAGTTGTTCTCCTGGGCCACACTGATGGGCTCGTACAGCTTGGATTTGCGTCTCCACCCTATGCTTACCGGCCATGGGACTTTGGGCAAGTTACGAACTTCTCTAAGCCTCATCCTCCTCCTCTCAGTGGGCAGGATGGTGGTGACCTATGGTACGCCATAAAGCTGTGTGAGCACCAGGGCGAAGTACACACAGCATCAATGCCATGTCTGAACGTGTTCAACAACACTCAGTATCGTCATTGTTAAACCAGCCTTAGTGTGAATCCTCAATTCCAAGTTCTAACTGTAGGGTACGGCTGGTGTTCCGCTCATCCATCTGTCCACTCTTCCTTTAACTGAAGTGTACTGTGTCTCATGAAGCTTAGAAGAGCCTCTTTAGCACAGAAATAAAAAGAACTCTGGAGAGCCCAGGTAACCAAGCTATGTTAAACACATAGAGGAAAGGCTGCTAGGGAATGCTGGCTTGTCCCTTAAAGAACCTGGGTCTCATGTGCCCCTTGGGTCAGTACAGACAGAATGAAATGCAGTTATGGGACACCGCCTTGCTAGCCGAGGGAGGGGGCTGGATTCTGAGGCAGGCTGAGGGGGAAGAAGATGGTGTCCTGGTTCCATCCAGAGGAGGAACAGCAGCATGCCTGACAGCAGGGGGGCTGTGTGCGGGTGAAATGGGCACGTGTGCAGACAGGAATGGGTGATATGCAAGCGTGAGGGGCCTGCGTCTATGGGTGTCTATGTGTTTGTGCCAGGATGGATGTGTTGGTGGACAGAAGCTGGAGGGAGAGAGACTTTGTGTGTGTGCATGTGTGTATGTGTGTGTGTGCGTCTGTGTGTATGTGTGTGTGCAAGTTTGTACCTGGGGAGAGTTTGTGCGGTTTGGGAAAGCTATGGGTGACAGTGTCTTGAGCATGCACGTGCACCTGAGGACTGGTCATGTACAGAGTATGTGTGACCGAGCATGCATGAGGTTTCCGTGCATGGCTGGTGTGTGAGGCCACTCTCTTCTACCTTCAGCAGTTCAGCTAGCTGCAGTGCAGGAATGGGAGGGGAAGCTATTTGGGTCATCTGTCCAGCAGGCCTGGTAATGACAGCTATTACGTGGCCTGCTGTGTTCGAGAAACAGAGGCATTCAGGAACCGGCTGTCGAAGACCAGGAATGAGGAAGTTCCAAAGGTTCCTCTGGTTTTTCATTTCAAGGGGCACAAAGCGACCTTTGCCTGTACTGTGTGGGCTTGCTGCAGGCCCCTTGTCCCTTCCCCTAGGGAAGAAGGAGAGGCCAGTTTCACTTTGCTTCCCAATCATTTTTACTTTCAGCTTCCCTCAGTGAAACACTGAAGGAGAAGCGGCTATATTGTGATAGTGTGCAGGCTCCGGGCCACAGTGCACAGTCCTGGGAACAGTTGTCCCAGGCTCAGGAACTGGCTTTGGATCCGTACCAATTGCTGTGATCAGGCCATAACTTCCTCAAGTACACCAAACTGTGGCTCTCTCAGCCTCCTCCTTCGTGCTGATGAGAGCTTCCGAGTGGAGGGAGATTTCATCACAGTAACAAAGAAGCGGATGCCAGAAGAGCTGTCAGGCCTCATATTGAGGGAGGCATCTGGCTGGTTGCCCAGCAGCAGATAAAGCTAGGTGCTAAACTCCAGTCCCTCATCCTAATGGTCAGTGCCAGATGACATGACTCCCAGCACATCTGTTCATCCAGAGGTGTCCCCTGGCCTTCCCTGGCCACATCATACTGTCTTCACTGTCCCCTGACACCTGGCCACTCTTCCGGAGGCCCCTTCCTACAGGACACATCCCACCCACTTCCTTATGGGTCCATCCTGACAAGCAGCAAGCCAAGCCTTCTCTTTGAGTTGCCAATGTGCAGTTCCCCACATCTGGCCCCCTTGAATCTGAACATGCCCTGCCCGTGGTCCTCCTGGAGCCTGAGGCCTTTTTGGGCAGCCATAATGGGCCTCGCATTCTCCACAGTGCTTCTGACAATGACAACAATAACGACACACACAGACACAGAAATACATCTTTCATAGGTCTGTGCATCCTTAGGGCCCCCAGCTCTAGCCAGCTGCACCCTCTCCTCTAAACTGTTCAGCTCTGCCTAAGCCTTGCTCTCCCAGCTCCCGTACTGCTACCCTTTAGGGTCACCCTCTGCGTTGCAGCCTATACTGACAAGATGTGTCCTAGTGGGCCCTTGACATCCCTCTAGCTGAAATGGGTATGTTCTACATTTCAGATAAAATGATAGTCTGATCCCAATTCAGAGGAAAAATTTAAGTGCATAGCAAGAACTATTTCTATTTTAAGTCAGTTTCCCATTAAACATTTGACATCTGCAACTTCAACCAAAGAGATAATCAGGTGTTTGATACATAGCATCTAGATTCCAAGTTTGTCACCTCAATCTTCACATTAAATTTGGCTCTTGCTTACTTTTACCCCACTGAAACATTTCATGTGTCTGAGATGAAAGGCCAGTATCATGACTTCTCACTGTGAAATGGATTAAATGAAGCCATTCTCTGGGAGGTCACTCAAGAGTATCTTTGCTGTCATCTGCCCAGTGGGTAACCCCCCACCAAACTGACTTTCCAAGGAGGCACAGCCAGGCTGGCTGTTTGTCACTAGCACCTTGGAGGTGGCTTAGAACAGCCATCAACCACTTAGTGTAGGGTGGCCAGATTTAGCAAGTAAAACTAAAACACAGGGCATCCAGTTCAATTTGAATTTCAGATCAAGGGTGAATACTTTTTAGTATATCTCACGTAGGAGATGCTTTCACTATTGTACTATACTTATACCAAAAATGTGTTGTTTATCTGAAATTCAAATTGAGCTGGCACTAGTGTTTTATCTGGCAGCCCTCACCTGGCCCCTGCCCCCATTGGTGCATGCCATCGGGCATCAGAGCCTCTGCAATGAACTGTAACCATAGCAACAACCGAGTTTGTCAATGATCTACACTTGAAGGCAGATGCAGGCTTCTCCTGGCAGGAATCCTCCTCCCCTGGGCTCTAGAAAGTGGGATTGGCCAATCCCACAGGTGCCCAGCCTTCCAGAGGTCACCACAGTGCCTTGAACAGCAGATGCCAACTGCATAGTGTTTTGAGATGGCACTTCACCATTTCCCTTTTTTCTTTCTCTTCTTTGCCCATGAATACATTTTGGGGAGGAAAAGAAGCAAGCCCAATGGAGACAGTACAACCTCATGACATACACCTTGTCCATGAGCAAGGAAGACACTATGAGTGGCTCCCATGTACAGCCAGGCCTGGGCTTTGGTGTAACATTATTCCAGTAAATGATCATCTGTCGATTAAATAACAGAAAGTCTTGTTTGTTCTTAGTCTTCAATAATACCTCTAAGTTTATTAATAACTCTTACAAAGTATATATAAACCAAGTCAATACTTATGGTAAAGTGTTCAGTGTTTGAAAACTTAGATTAATCGTGTGTATTTATCCTGTAAAACATCAAATTTTAGACTGATTTGTTTACTCATGCTTGTACAGTGCTTTGGGATGAATATTGCTTCAAAATGCCACATCTTGTAGCTCACTCTGCCTTATGTCCCCACACAGTGTTTGGGGAATATGTCAGCAGCTGGGGCTGGGGGCCAGAGCCTGGCCCAGGGCATCATTGTGACTGCCCACTCTCCAGCTTTGAGTGGCTCAACAGCCACATTTTCCTGCACCAACATTGCTGGCAGGTTGACCCAGAAAACTCATCATGGTCTCTCCAGAGATGCCAGGTCACGCACGAGCTAGAACAAGTACTGAAAGTTCTTGTGGGAAACAGCAGTTGTCGTACAATTTACCTGGGCAGGCAAAGGGTCTGGATAAGAGGGCAGTGGGAAGACCCTGTCTTGGGAGCCTCAGTGAGCAGACTGCCTGCCCACTCTGTCCTCAGGGGCTCTTTTCCGAGAAGTCTCTTTGGTATGTGAGCCCTGGAGCTGTGACTTCGGGCCACACTGCTAAAATGGAGTGCATGGCCCAACCCCCACCTAGAATGAACCATGCCCCACACCCTGTCTTGCAAGCTGGACTTGGTGGACAGCAGTCTTCAGCTGGAGCAATACACGGGAATTCTTCCATGACCAGGGGCCTGTGACAATACCTGCTAAAGAAAAGTGCACGCTCCTTAGAAGAACTTGACATGGCTTTAGGTACATGAACAAACTTTGCTGTTTCTACAAATGAGTATGAGTTTGTTTTAATGTAATCTAAAAAAATGTGACATTAAACTCAATAATAATCATTACGTATACCGCAGTTTCTGTAGAGTGACCTGTTTAACCTGTCCTGCTTCTTCTTATCACTTAGCTGTTTTAAGTAGGATGTCTTTATCTCCCCAGCAGGACAGTGACTTCCTTAAGGAAAGGTCCTATGTCTGAACTTGTGTATCTGACCCACAGAACCCAACGAGTAAGGCGAACCAGGCATAAAAAGGACCACAGCTGTGGGTGGATTTTCCCAACTCTTGGCTCTGGGCAAGGCAGATATTTTCACATATTCATGTCCAAATTTATCCTTCAAAAATATCTTTTGTCTGCCTTTTATTAACTTCCAGCCTCCATGCCTGGCCCTTCTACATTGGTCTTCAGCCCCCCCCCAAATCTTCTGGGCACCAGACTGAGGAAGCTACAAGGGGAGGGATACCTTCATAGTGATCGGAACACAGTCCTCCTCTTGCAGAGTCCTGGAGATCTAAACATCCAGAGAAGGGCAGGGAGCCCTGGGTGCTTGCAGCCTACTGGGGGGTCACCAGAAGGTGGGAATGGGAGCAGTAGAGGAGAGGGCTGATAAGGCTGAAGTAGACTCCGGAGGCCCGTGATAGAGGAATTGTAATTTGTATATTGCCGAGTGACCACTCCATTGTTCCCTGACAGCCAGCTATGGTATAAAAGAGAGTTGGTTTTATGCCCAGAATGAGACTGTTAAAAAAGGGAAGGATTAAAAGAAACAAGAAAAACTCAGTTTAGATGAGAGTAGCCAGTATCACATCAGATCATCTGGAATGAACACATTCATTCATTCATTCATCCAGCAAATATTTATTGACCACGTTTGTGGGGAGCAGGCAGTGCTCCAGCAGGCCCTGCCTGGAGCCACAGGCTTTGTTGAAGTGCGGCTGTTCTGAATGGTTAAATCAGATCTGGGTCTTGGGAAGGAAGTGAGTCCCATTATATTATAATCTTTACCAAAGAAAATATCATATACTTTCAGGCTCCATCCAAAGAAACTTAACTACAGCTTCACATACCCATGTGTCCTTGTGACTTCAGCCTTCTGGGCATCTACCACTTCTTCCTGTGGAGATATGATCAGCCCTTGCCTACTGCGGAAAACAGGGCAGGCATTTAGCAAGGGGCTCAAGGTAAAAGCGGTGTTCTGAGTTCCTCGAGCAGACGGAAGGCAGAGAGGGAGGGTGGTTGTGAGGTGATGCCTCTGGGGAGCAATGCTGACCTCAGTTTTGAGGCTGCTCTGGGGCTCCTGCATCAGCAAATGCGTTTGTTCCGTGTTTTGTCTCCGTGCATCAGCCCTGACTCTCAGCCCAGCATGTGGGTGCTGCAGGGGAGCGCAGAGGTTCTAGAGGACACTAAAAACACACACTGCGTGCCATTTTTAGCATTTTGAGGCCTTTGTGGAAGCGCAGCTTTGAATCTCTTAATATACACAGAAACTGAGCCTAGAGAAAATGGTCACAAAAGGGGTGTCTGGCTCTCGGGAACGTGTGGAAGCAGAGTGCTCCTTTGGTGGCTGTCATTGCCACTTTCCTGTGCCTGGCACATGGTCAATTCCCATTTGCTGTTCCTCAGCTATAGCAACAAGGACAGAAACTAAGTTGGAAAATAAGCAACCAATAAGTTCAGGCACAGAAGCAAGCTGATGAGCAGGGAGGGACTCCCCATTGCCAGCAAAGCCAATGTGAAGGGCCCCTAACACTCTTCCGGCTTGGGCAGGAGTGCTGCTCTCGTGGCTAAGCCTGTTGTACTCATTTAAAGTTTCAAGATGAGGTATTTTCCTCTAAAACAGTGGTTCTCTAAGTGTGGTTGCTGAGCCAGCAGCAACAGTAATGCCTAGGGGTTTCTTAGAGATGCAGAATTTGGGTGCCATCCCAGGCTTTCTGAATCACAAACTCCAGGCAGGGCCCAGTAATTTGTGCCTGAGAAGCTCTGCATGCTTCTGTTACACACACAGTAGGGGAACCACTGCTCTATGGACCACCTCCTCTTGCCTGTTCCATAGCTGTTTGTGCCCAGCCACACAAGTATTACTGCACAGACAGGATACATCAGAACACCCAGGTCCTTGGGTTCAGCTAGTGGCTGAGGGCTTGGGAATCCTCAAAGCCCTGCTGTCCCCCACTGGCCCCTGACTTCCCCAGCTTTCACTGAAGTCCCACAGCAGAAGTCAATGTGTTCCATAGAGACCTGATGGGCTACCTTTGCATATGACCCATGACTCTTTAGGAGAGTCCCAAAAGGTAATTAGGTCAGAGAAGGGATATACGGCCTATTTGCATAGTGTGATCAAAGTTATGCCAGCTAAGGGAGATGAATCTCATGCGCTAGTGAGGAATTACCTTTGGCACAAGAGTTACATTTAGTACATTTTAGCTCTTGGGTATAACAAAATAGGGAGAAGGAAATTGCAGCTGGAACAAGGATATTCCAACAACCATCCATCCTCTTCCCTCATCAGGAGCTTGAATACCCAGCCTCCAACCACAGTGTCGTTTCTATAGACAAAGAAAACGGCCAAGGCTTACATTCTATGGCAGAGTCTGAGGAAGTTTACAAGGAGCAGGAAAAAGATGGATTTTATAACTTTTAGAAGGGGGGACCTCAATAGAACAAGTTTTGAAAGAGGAAGGGGAAACAATTGGGAGTAGCTGGGTCCCTGGAGGAACATCACAGTCTGGGCAGTAAAACCCACATTCTTGATGTCTGAGCACAGTCCCAGCACATGAGTTATGTTACCCCAAGACAACGTGCCAGCATTGTCACTACTGTCGCAACTACAGCAGCCCTCCCTTACCTGTGAGGATGACCTTCCCAGACCTCCCATGGATGCCCAAAACTGCAGACAGCACTAAATCCTACATATACCATGTTCATTTCTATACATAAACGTCTATGATAAAGTTTAATTTATAAATTAGGCAGAGCAAGAAACTAACAGTAACTAATAATAAAATGGAACGATTATAACCGCACACTATAATAAAAGTTATATTGATGTGGTCTCTCTCTTGCACTTTCATACTCTCAAAATATCATATTGTGCTGCGCGCACCCTTGTTGTAGGATGTGACATGACACAATGCCCGTGCGAAGAGGTGGAGGTCGGTTCGTGACACAGCCACTGCACGGGAGCATTGGGCTGTTAGTAATCTGACTAATCATCAAGCTCTGATGATGCGGGTTGACTGCGGGTAACTGAAACCTCAGAAAGTGAAACTGTGGGTAAGCGGGACAACTGTATTGCAGCTACCTGGCTGTGAGGAGTGGGGGGACACCAAGGAAGACTCCAAGATGCATGAGCAGGAAGATGTGGTGGAGTGGGGAGATAGATGGATGCACTCAGTTGCAGGCTGTCCAAGTGGGAGTTGGAGAGAGCCCTGGGTACCAGGTTCAAAGAGCAGGGAGAGTGTGGGTTAAGGAAAGATGCTGGGAGCTGCTAGCAGCAGACGGTCATAGGATATGAAGTGAGAAAAGGAAAGGACCAGAGATTTATCATCTATGTCTTATGTGTTTTGTGTGTACTATTGCAATATGGTATATATATATATATATATATTGTAAAACTTACAGAAATTAAAAATTGTGAGTCAGAAAAGAGCTACAAATAGAAACTGGGATCTCTACCCATTGCCTGTGGGATGACCCTCTGTCCCCAACCAGGGGGCACATGCCCCCCTATGAGGTCACTGAGCCGTGTTATGAGTTGCTGGATGTGCTGGCGTATCAGATTTCCTCCGTGTCTCCTGTGCAAACAAGAATCATATTATGTGCATAGCGGGTGCTCAGTAAATATTTGTAAAAGAGACAAATAAACAAGTCACCCAGGAATGTCCTGGGATAGAGGCAATGTCACAGTATGGCCAGTGGGGTGGATTTTGGAATTGGATGGATTGCCACTCAAGTTCCAGCTCAGCCCCTCACTAGCCCTGTGACCGAGGATCCATGGCTAACCTTCCCTCATGAGCCTTGTGAGCTGGCTCTGTGCAGCAGAATCCAGTGCTCAGCCAGGATCCAGTAAAGATGGGCTGTGTTCCCCAGGAGGGGAAGTCTGGTGCCGCAGTGCTTCTGGCTGTTTAATGAGTGCTCCCAGCAGCTCAGCTTTCACAGAAAGGCAGAGAATAAGTGTAAATATTGGCAGGGGCAGTGACTGGGACATTAGCACTGGAGGCTGCTCATGTGCCCTCCCACTGAACACAAAAGCAACAGATAGAAGTGAATTCCCCATCTCTGCGCAGGGAGGTGTCAAGGCAGTGCAAGAGCAGGTGTATCTTTCTGGACACCCAGCTGGACACGGGATTCCTAATTATTGGCTTCCATTCTATAATTGGTACTTAAGAAAACATTGCTGTGTGATCAGGTGGTTTCTCCTTTCTCTTATTTTTTATAAAGTTTATTAGATTTGCTTCAATATAAAATAATATTTTTCATACAAATTAGATATAGAAAAATAAAATTATAAAAACACCCCTATCATGGAAAGATAATCTTTATTAACATTTTGCTATATTTTTTTCTAATCTTTTTTTATTTTATTGGTACATTTCAGATATACATAATGAAAACATTCATCATAGGGAATTTGTACCTGTACATGATATATCTTGATTCTTCTTTTTTTCCCTTTCCTTCCCCTACCTTCAACTCCTCTTCCCCTCCTTATTTACAAAACTTTGTTTCCATTTTTCCTTTTATTCTTTTTTCCTGTTCCTTCCTTCTTTCCCCCCACCCCACTTTCTTTTCCCCTCCCCGTTTGAACTTTTTCTTGCCATTTACCAATATCTATTATACATTTTGGTCCTTATTTACACTTTCAGGTTCTCACACTAGAGAAACAATATGGTATTTAAACATGTGTGTCCGATTTATTTCACCTAAGAGTATGATCTCAAGGTGTGTCCTTTTAGCTAGAAATGTCTCAAGCTTATCCTTCTTTATGGCAGAGTACTACTTGATTGTACAAAAAAAACTTTATGCATTCATTGGTTGATGGACACAGTAGTACTTGATTGTATAAAAAAATCTTAATGCATTCATTGGTTGATGGACATTTGGATTATTTCCAAGATTTAGCTATTACGATCTGTGCTGCTATAAACATGGGTATGCATATATCGCTGGGGTATGATGCTTTCAATTCTTTTGGGAAGATACCAAGAAGGGAAATAACTGGGCCAAATGGAACTTCTTGTCTTAGTTTTTTGAGGAATCTCCACACTGATTTCCACAGTAGTTGTGCCATTGTGCCAGTCTACACTCCCACCCACAGTGGAGAAGGGTTCCTTTTTCCCCATAGCCCTGCCAGCATTTGTTATTGGTTGATTTCTTGATGACAGCCATTCTTTCTGGAGTGAAATGGAATCTCAGTGTTGTTTTAATGTGCACCTCTTGAATGACCAGAGATGTTGAACATTTTTTCATATATTTATTTGCCATTTCTACTTTTTCATCTGGGAAGTGTCTATTCATTTCAGATGCCCATTTTTGGATTGGGGCTTTAAATTTGGGAGGTCTGATTTTTTTGAGGTCTTTATATATTCTAGATATTAGTCCTTTGTCTAGGAACAGCTGGCAAAAAAATTTTTCCCACTCTGTGGGCTGACTCTTCACTGGGTGGTTTCTTTTGCTGTGCAAAACCTTTATTAATAAGATGAGATTTCAGTTGCTGATTCTTTGTGGTATTTCCTGTGTGATCAGGGTTTTGTTCATAAAGTCTTTGCTTACATCAATACCTTTAAGAGTTCTACCTATTCTATCTTCCAGCAGATTTAGTGTTTCTGTTTTTATATTTGATCCATTTCAATTTCAGTTCAGTGCTTGGTGAAAAATATGGGTCTAGTTTTAATTTCCAGCATGTGGAAAGCTGGTTTTTCCAGCACCATTTATTAAAGAGGCTCTCTCTCTTCCAGTGAAAGTATTTGGCTCCTTTGTCAAAGATAAGGTGGCTGAGTGTGTTTGGAGTTGTTTCTGTATCTTCTGATCTGTTCCATTGATCCATGGTTCTGTTTTGTTTTGTTTGCCAGTATCATACTGTTTTTATCACAGTAGTTTTGTGGTATAATTTCAAGTCAGGGTTTGTGATGCCCCCTGCCTTGCCTTTGTTGCCCAGAATTGCTTTTGCTATTACAGATCTCTTCTGGTTCCAAAAGAATTTTAGGATTGTTTTCTCTAATTCTGTAAGATATGCTATTAGTATTTTGATTGGGATTGCATTAAATCTGTATAAAAATTTTGGCCATTTTCACTACATTCCTACCCAAGAACAAGGGATTGTTCACTTTCTGATATTCTCTTTGATCTCCCTTTTTAGAGTATTGTAGTTTTCAGTGTGAGGGTCTTTTACTTCCTTTGTTAGACTGATTCTTAGGTATTTCATTTTGGGGGGGATGCTACTGTGAAACATGTTCCACTAATTTCTCTCTCAGTGAGTTTGTTATTTGTGTACAGAAATGCTATTAGTGTTTGAGTGGTTACTTTGTACCCAGCTATGCTACTAAATTTGGTTATTAAATCTAGAAATCTTTTGGTGGAGTTTTTGGGGTCTTCTATGTAGAGTATCATGTCATTCACAAATAATGTTAATTTAACTTCTTCCTTTCCTATCCTTATTCCCTTTATTTCTTTCTCTTGTCTATTTGCTCTGGCTAATGTTTCCAGAACTACATTGAATAAGAGTAGTGGCAGTGGACATCTTTTTTTTCCTTCATTTTAGAGTGAAAGTTTTCAGTTTTTGTCCATTTACTGTGATGTTGCCTGTCGGTTTGTCATAGATGGCTTTTATCAGATTGAGATAAAGAACATCTATTCCAATTTTGTGTAGAGTTTTTATCATGAATGGGTGTTGGACTTTGTCAAATGCTTTTTCTTTTCTTTTTTCTTTTTTTTAAAGAGAAAAAAATAAAAACGATATAGAATTTCAAAACAAGGTAATAGGAAATTAACAATGGCTGATAAATTGCGTATTGTTATCTTCAAGGCAGTTGCTCAGATTACAAGATATAGTCATTCAAAACTGATCAAACAATATAAGCACAACTGTTCTTTTCAATGGACTAAAGGAAATTAGTAGTATAATCATCTTAGCTGTCTTGTGTATATATATATATTTTTTTTTCCTTTCCCTTCTTTCTTTCAAATGCCTTTTCTGCATCTATTGAGATGATCATATGGTTTTTGTCCTTGGCTCTGTTGATATGGTATATTACATTTATTGATTTGCCTATGCTGAACCATCTCTGCATCCCTGGGATGAATCCTATTTGGTCATGGTATATAATCTTCTTGATGATTTACTGAATTCTGTTTGCCAGTATCATACTGAGGATTTTTGCATCTATGTTCATTAGGGAGATTGCTCTGTAGTTCTCTTTCTCTGTTGGGTCCTTCTTTGTGAAGGTTTTGGTATCAGGGTAATGCTTGCTTCAAGGATTGAATTTGGAAGTATTGCTTCCCTTTCAATTTCGTTAAAGAGTTTAAGAAGTAGCGGCACTAGGTTTCCTCTAAATTTCTTGTAGAATTCAGCAGTGAATCCATCAAGGTCTGGGCTTTTCTTTGTTGGTAGGTTTTTAATTACATCTTCAATTTCATTGATTGATATTGGTTTATTTAGAATTTTTATATCTTCTTGATTCAGTTTTGGTAATTCACATGCATCTAGGAATCTGTCTATTTCTTCTGTATTTAGAATACAAGTTCTTATTAGAATACAAATTCTTTTTTTTTTTTTGTGGGTACTGGAGGTCGACCTCAGGACCTCGCACACCAGCAGGTGCCCATGCCGCTGAGTGATATCACCGGCCCTTTTTCCATATGTGGGTACTGGGAGTCAAACTCAGGACCTCACGCTTGCCAGGCAAGCGCTTACGCCACTAAGCTATCTCACTGGCTCCTAGAATACAAATTCTTGAAGTTAAGTATTGATGAGATTCTGGATTTCTGCAGGATCTGTTGTGATTTCACCCTTTTCATTCCTGACAGCATGGATTTGAATCTTTAGGTTTGTCAATTTTGTTTAATCTTTCAAAGAACAAACTCTTCAATTCATTGATTCTTTGTATTGTTTTCTTAGTCTCAATTGCATTAATTTCTGGTCTGATCTTTATAATTTCCTCCCTTGTACAAGCTTTGGTCTTGACTCACTCTCCTTTTTCTAGAAGCTTAAAGTTCAACATTAGGTTGTTTATTTGAGCTCTCTCTGTTTTTCTGATGTGGGAATTCACTGCTATAAATTTCCCTCATGGGACTGCTTTCATTGCATCCCATAAGTTATGGTATGTTGTATTGGCATTATCATTTAATTATAGAAACTGTCTAATTTCTTCTTTCATTTTGTCTTGAACCATTGGTTGTTCAGAAAAGTGTTATTTAATTTCCATGCATTTATGTAGTTTTTGTGGCTTCTTTTGCCATTGATTTCCAATTTCATTGCACTGTTGTCTGATAATATACATAGGACAATGTCAATTTCTTTGCATTTACTTAAGCATTCTATGAGCTAGTATGTGGTCTGTTTTAGAGAATGTCCTGTGTGCACTTGAGAAAAATGTGTATTCTGATGTTGTGGGGTGGAACACTCTATAGACATCTACTAAGTCCATTTATTCAAAAGTTTGGTTCAGTTCTGATATTTCTTTGTTGACTTTTTTATCTAGTTGATGTGTCTATTTGTGCCAGTGGGGTATTGAGATCCCCCATTACATTGTATTAGTGCTTATTTGATTTTTCATGTCTGTTAATATTTGTTTTATATTGCTGAGTGCACTGGTATTTAATGCATATATACTTATGATTGTTATCTCTTCCTCTTGGATTGTTCCCTTTACAAAGATGTAGTGACCTTCTTTGTCTCTCTTAATCAGTCTTGGCTTGAAATCCACTTTTTCTGCAAATCAAATAGCTGCCCCCACTTCCTTCCAGGTTCCTGCCACATGATGTATTGTTTTCCATTCTTTGACTTTCAGTCTATGAATTTTTTTTTTGAATTAAATGTATTTCTTTTATGCAGCATATTGTTGGATCTTGCTTCTTGATTCATTCTGCCAATCTGTTTCTTTCGATTGGTGAATCGAGACTATTTACATTGATGGTTGTAACTGATATGCATTGCCTTATCCTTGTCATGCTATTTTCCTGTTTTTCTTCCTCTGTTTAATTACTTGCCTTGCCTGGTGGATTCATTCTGTTGGGGTTCATGGAGTTGTAGTCCTTGTTATTTCTTTCTAGAATGTCCTTCAGAACATTTTGGAGTGCTGGTTTGGTGGTCATTAATTTCTTCAGGTGTTCTTTGTCATGGAAGTATATTATTTTTCCATCAATTTTGAAAGATAGTTTTGTGGGTTACATCAATCTGGGTTGGAGGTTGTTTTCTTTTAGGGATTGAAATACTTCACTCCAAGCTCTCTTTGACTTGAGGGTTTGTATTGAGAAGTCCGCTATGGTTCTGATGTGCTTTCCTTTATAGGTGATTTGTTTCTTCTTTCTAACAGTTTTTAATATTCAGTTCTTGTGTTGAATTTCTGGAATCTTGACTATTATATACCTTGGTGTAGATTTTTTTATCATGTCTAATTGGAGTTTTATATGCCTCACTTATCTGTATGTCAATTTTTTTTTCCATGCTTGGGAAGTTTTTTGCCACAACTTCCGTGAACAGATTTTTTGTCATTTGTGCTATCTCCTGCTTTTTCATTAACTCCAATCAATCTTATGTTATTCTTCTTCACATCATCTAGCAGCTGTTGGATTGACTTTTTGTAGCCTCTTGCTATTTTTAAGAAATATTTCTTTTCATGATTGCCAACTGCAATTCTGTCTTTTATATATGATATTCTGTCCTCACATTGGCTCATTCTACTGGCAATGGAAATTATAATCTCCTGGATATCTGCTTTGTTTCATGGATTCCATTTTTTCCTATGTTGGGCATTCATGGATTCCATCATTTTCCTAAGCTCCTCTTTTTTTTTTTTTATCTGTATCTGCTCTGGAGTCATTAACCATGTCCTTCATTATGGTCACCATCTCTGTAGTTACCTGAGAAAATATTTCTGATTTGACTTTTTCTAGAGCCTCATTCATCTGCTTTGTTATTTCTGCTGTTACCACTTCAGAAAGTCCAGGTGGGTGGCTTTTGACTTGTTCTACTTCATTTCCCCCTGGGTTTGCCTTTGGCGAGCTGGAAATCTAGTATTGCATCTTGCTTCCATGTCTTCTCATTTTTTCTTTCTTTCTTTCTTTCTTTCTTTCTTTCTTTCTTTCTTTCTTTCTTTCTTTCTTTCCTTCTTCCTTTCTTTCTTCCTTTCTTTCTTTCTTTAGTTTAATCTCTGGGTTGGTGCTTGTAAATTGCTTATGGTAGGTAGATTTATTGCTAGTATTGAGGACCCTTAGGAAATGACTTCTTCTCAGAGATGTCTTCCAGGTGTAGCTCCTGAAGTTCAGGCTGGTTGTTGGCTGTGAGGCTAGAACTTGATTTGTTCACCCTGCAATACCCATGTGCTTCCTGCCTACTTGAACTCAGCTGCTTGACCTCCTGCTGAACTTGGAGCTTGAACTTGGCAGCCTCATCCTAACACTGGGAGCTGTTAGATTGAGCCAGCCCACAGCTGCTCTGAGTTCTGAGCTCAGCTGGCCCCTCTCCAAGATGGCAACCCATCAATCACCCTCTCCTGGGGCACATCTGAACATGAATAACTCACCAGCCACTACAGTCCTCAGCATCCACTGCTCCATTCCACTGGTTCATTTCTCCATGGAGGCATCTGAGATCACCAGTAGTTACCATGACTCTGCAGGTTCAAGCTGCCCCTCCCATGCAGTGAGTCAGGGCTCAGGGAGAACGTGCCACTTACCATCTACTTCTGCATTGAGGTCTCTCTCTTCACTCCCCCCGTGGGCTTCAATTCTCACTTCAGAGCCTTGCTGGGTCCCGGGGACCCACTTCCCTCCTTCTTCTCTTCCTCACATTGCTGTATTCCAGTGTCTGGATACCAAATCCCAAAGAGGTTGTTTCTCTGCTGTTCACCACTCTGCCATCTTCCTGGAAATCATTTTGTTCTAATCTTCTGTTCTATGCAACTGCTTTTTGAAGACCACAACAGCAATTATTATATAGTGTAATATATAAATTTGTCTTATTTGAGTCATGACATAGATGTTTTCCTTATAATGACAAATTCTTCATAAGCATTATTTTTAGTGGCTGTCTACATCCCATGGACATATTTCTCTGCAAGTTTTGGAGCCCCGTGCAGCTCAGCCATCTCCCTACAAGGCCAGGTAGTCCTGCTCTGCCCTTGCAGCCACCTCAGCTACCAGGGGCTGATCCCAGCAGGGGTTAGTGGCTCCTTGGTACATAAGACCCCATAGGACGAGGTCTGTATTCAGAAGGCCAGGGTGCTGGGTCACACTAACCTGTCATAGGGATGGGCCAGCCTTTAATCTCTAGCCTTAGTTTCCCTTTGAAATTGAGATAACAACAACCAGCTGCAACATTAAATGAGATGCTGGCTCGGAGGCTGCTGTGTAAACTGCCTGTGGCTGTCCAAATCTTGGTTTATTGGAATCATCAGAACTTTTCAGAAGCCAGCAACAGGAAATCCAGTTCAACAAAACTTAAACCATAAAGGGAATTTATTGGCTCACAGAATTGCAAAGTCCAGATGCAGTGGCCCGGTAGGACCCAGAACCTGAAGGATGTGGCCAAAGGTCTCAGTGACCTCTGTCCCACACTATCACTCCTCCAGTGGCCCCATCTTGGGACAGATTCTCCCGAGGACTCCCCAGACCCTGACGCTGAGAGAGGTGCCCCACTGCTGGCAGCCCCAGGTCACAGCATATTTCCCCATTACTCCAGCAGATGGCCGAGCAGCCAGGCCTGAGCCAATGTCCTCCTGCCCCTACCTTGGCCCACCTAGGTCCCCTACCCCAAGAGAGGGGCGGAGTGATACCCCAGAAGACAGTGAGGCTGCTTTTACCACAGGAGCAAATTTGAAGAGGGGCAAATAGCAGACACCCACCTCATTGACCATCATTCTTAGGACTGTGGCTACAGGTAGGTTCTCAGAGCTGGGGACGCCAGGGCTCCCTGTGGGCTCTTTCTCCATAGCCCAGTGTGGTGCAGTCAGAATTGTGTGCTCAGTCTTCCCAGCCTCCTCTCTTGCCAGCCAATGTCATTCTCTTCCTGAATCCCCTGCAACAGGACCACACCCCCGGCGCTCCCTCTCTGTGACCATGACCTGGGAGGAGGCCTAACTTCCAGTGACCTCGCCAGGTGACTCAGTACATCATGTATGGCCTAGGCCCAGGGTGTGTTACAGTGTTACAGACCCAGACCCAGTTGAAGGAGCTTTTATAGGCCCAACATTTACAGTTGGAAAAGCAGACTGATGCTGCCTGGGAGAGCTAGGTTGGGCAAGGGCAGGCACCAGGTATGGAGAAGAGACAGAACAGCAGAAGAGGAGGTAGCTGAGCCCAACAGCGGGGAGTCACTCTCTGTCTTTTCTCAGTATCCTGGGCCCTGGCTTTGATAGACTGCGAAAAAAGAATATACAGTTAATGTGTGTCTCCCACCAGCCCCTCAGGCTGAGAGGCAAGAAGAGGCAAGCTCTTCTCACAGATCTCGCACAGTGGCATCTTGCTATCTGCTCTTTTGTTTGCACTTGGTCCCTGCCCTGAAGGCTCACACACCGCCTGATATGAGTTCAGTCCAAACAGTGCAGGAGGGTGTGTGCACACAAGGCAGGGCACCCACTCCCTTTCCCTGGGTGAGAGAGAAACAGAGCTCGATACCCTTGGGTGCCACAACGAGGATGCTGAACAGGCAGGACAGTGGCGAACAGGGGGCCTGAGGCCTTTCTAGGAAGTGAGGAGGCCACAGATCTGAACCAAAAGAAGGTGCATGAGAAAATGGATTCTAAGGGGCAAGACTGAGGAACCATGGTCAGAGGAGAGCAGGAGTCCAGAACTAGATTCAGGAACAGGGGATAAGACATAGGCAGCAGACGCCTGCCCTGGAATGAACATACAAGTAAATCAGGTGTTGAGCAAATTACAGAACATGCACAGAGATGCTCAGAGCTCCTCCTCATGAGGGCTTTCAGGGGCCTACCCTGCTGTGGACAAGGGATAAGGGAGGAAAGCACTTCTGGCCAGCAGGTGCCAAGAAAGCCTTCAGGAAGCCTGCCAGGTGAGGCACGTGTGTGCCCATGTACATGCTGTCCCAAAGACAGTCCCATTTGTGCTCCTGGGGAAGAAGGTTAGTATTCAGGGGCTGGAACTGTGACTCCTAGTCAGAGGCGAAGTTTTAGGGAGGGCAAGAGATTGTTGGGGCCTGGGAAGAGACTATACCAGCTGTAGCACCCACCTAGACGCAGACAAGGCAGGACCTCCTAAGGGGACTACCTGTAGGGGAACAGGGGACCAAGAGGGAAGCATTGCTGAATTCAGGAGAAAGCACCACCGCCAATAATGGTGACCATTACTGGGAACTGTGAGACCAGTTCACTCCTCACCATGGCTACATAAAGAGGTCAAATGACTTGCCCAAGGTCACACAGCTTGTAAGTTGATACTGCTGGGCTAGAACAAAAGGGTTGCCCCCTTCCTCTTGTGGATCATGAAGTCCAGTGGGATCAGAGCTTGCTGGGGTGGTGACCATTCAAGGTCTCTGACCTATGGTCCTGGGAGCTGACTTCCTTCTTTGGAACTGGGATAGGAGGTGGAGTCTGCATCAAGGTAGCCACACCCCATTACATCCTTGATCAGCTTCAGTTTGCCTGGGAGTGAAATAGATTGGTGAGGCTCTCTGAGCTCCAGAGCTTTTTCTGGACTGCTGGGGACAAGGCAGGCCCTGAGGAGTGCCAGGAAGTTAAGGGGAGGTTCTCTGTAGCTGGCGTAATCACACCACTCCTCTAGCCTGCCAGCCTTCTGCTACAGAGGCCAGGAAGGTGTCACCATGAGAAAGGATGAACCTATATAATGAAAACAGAGCATGAGAAATGACTTTGAATATCATAGAAAAAAATATCAAGAAGTGTCAAAACACACTGAACTTAGTAATTACACTGCTGGCTATTAGTCCTAGTGCAAAAAGGACTTTTTACAAAAGAATTGTCCATCAAGTCACTATTTGTCAAAGATGAAATCCCTGACATTCAACAGCAGCAGAGGGTTTTAATATCTCCTGGTTGCCCACATAGCTATTCAACAGATGCTAAAGAAGAAGAATAGAATGATGCAGATTGTAAAAAGCAGGGTACTAATGGTACCCTGTGGTTTTAACTAAAATCATGCTTATGGAAAAGAATTAGAAAAAGTAGATAATTCAGCAAAATTTAAATCATGATATGGAATGATAGGTGAATTCAACACACATTTATTTAACTTTCCCAGTAGAATTAAAACACAATAAATTATTTTTGAAATAGTATCATATAGAGATTATCAAGCAGTTTAAAAACAAGCATCATGGCTGAGAGATTGTGGTTTTCTGTTGACTCAGCAACCTCAAGATGGCCAGAGCCCCCTAGCCACTAGAGATGCTCAGTGAATGTCGGTTGAGTGATCACAGCAGGATCCGGACAGAGACAGAAACACTGCTCCCCAGGGGTGTCTGAGTTTCACACAGGAGTGGTGAGGAACTGGCACCCCCTATGACCTGAACGCCAGTGGTGCATCACAGATGGGGCTGGGCCAGGGCTGGGCTGGGGCTCACACCCCCAGGGAGGAGGCAGCAGAGGGAGTGGACATGGGAGGGGCGCAGGGCGAGGCCTGTGGGAGTCGCTCCTTTTCCTGTCAAATCAGTGAGTGATCTCCACTGAGGAAGACCAGAAGCTAGACCAGCACAACCAAGCTTGAGGAAGTCATCAGAGAAGACCCCGGAAATCCCATCGCGTGGGCTGTGCCCTTGAGCATCCCAGGGAGAATGCAGAACCACTGGGGTTCCAGGAAGGAGGATACCCTACAGCTGTGGTGCTCCTCTCCTGCCACGCTGCATTTTCTCAGGTCGGGGGCTGGGAGGTGAAGACAGGCTGCAGAAGGAAGGGGGGTGGGGGAGAGGAGGCATGCAGGAGGCACTGCCAGAAAAGCCCAGAGGGAAGAGCAGGATGGCAGTTCTTGAGGAAGACCTAGGGGGGGCCTGCAGTGCCCCTGACCTCTAGTGCCCCCCTGGGAGACTTCACCAGGCCAGGCGGGGTACCAGCAGCAGAGGCTGTATCCCCAGGAGAGCGGAGGGAAGACCTGAGAGCACCAGAGTAGGAGAGACACTAAGGTGGGCTTCTTACCCCTGAAGGGTCATCCTGCAGGCAGGCACTGGACTTGGTTTGCCCACATGCTATGGCTCGGTCCTTTTGCAGCAAGGATCCTCAGAGGTTAGATTCTCTACCTAGACTGTCTGAGTTTGAATCTGGACTCTGCCACTTACTAGCTATGTGGCTGACCAAGTTATTATATCTCTGCCTTAGTTTCTCCAAATGTAAAATGGCACTAATTAAAGTAACCATTCTTGTTGGGTTGTTTTGTAGATTGAATGAATGAATATACCAGCACCCAGCAAAGACTATTAGCACCATGTATTTGTCAAATAAAAATATAGAACTGTCCAAGGTGGCTAACAAGGGAAGTAAGCTGCCCTATTGATGACAGTGACAAAGAGATGGAGCTCTTGGCCCTCCAACTAGCGGACAGGCAGTCATCGCCTCCATACCTGTTGGTGGCTGGCACTCAAGGAGCCAGGTGACCAGAGTTAATGCATGATAACATTTGGGTGTCCGAATCGTCCAAGGGACCTTCATCAGCTACTGTGGGAGTGGGCAGTGTAGCTTGTAAACTGAGTGACCTATCAAGTCCACGGCCAGGCATCAGTGTGAGCAGACAAGGCTGAGATCCTGGGACAACCAGAGGCCTCGGGGGATGGGTTCTGACAGAGAGCAATGGAGGTCTGCCCCAGGCACAGGGGTCTCTTTCGAATTCATTTCCGCTTAATTCCATTAAAACAAACATTTTAAAGCAACAAGACTAAACTGGGGAAACAAAGAACATTGACACAGAAGCATCATCCTCAAGGAGCTCACAGCTGAGCTAGAGGAAGAGGCTCCAAGCAAAGTTTACTAACAGCAATGCCACCAAACCACTGCAGCAACAGCAGCTGTCCAGCCCTGGCCCTCTCCAGGTCCTAGGCACCCTGTGTGTCAATCATCTCGTACACACTTTATAACAACTCCACAACTTCACCTCGAAGAAGGCACTGAGGGTCGTAGAGGCGAAGCCAGCTATCTAACAGAAAACAGTTGGCATGGAGGGAAGGCAGAATCTTTGTCAGACTACCAGGTCTGCGCCCTTAGCCCCCATACACGTTATCTTAGTGTCACCTGTGATGATAAAAGGCAGGAATACACTGTGTGCTTGCACATTTTTCTTCCCAGTTACTCCTCAGTTTACAGAATCTGCCCTGTTCCCACATCACCAGCTGGAAATAGTTTTGTCATGGTCCTCAGTGCCAGACTTTGCCACCCCAGCAGTACTCCTCAGGTCTTATCTTCCCTTCTCTGCACCTTGGTAGGCTCCTGTCCTTTCTCTTAGAAACACTACCTCTGTGTGCTAGGAACAATCCCTTCCTCTGGTTTATTCCCTCCTCTCTGGCTCCAACCCCTGGGCCGCCCCTGATGTTGCTGGGGCCCATCCTGACCCTACTTCGCAAGACATGCTTACTGGGAGACTCATTCCCTTCTCGAGGTTTAGCCACCACCTCCATGTGGAATCACCAAGCCCAGGGTCCACCCTGGTTATTGGACCTGTACGATCATCTATCTACTGCACATCTCACCTGCCTGTGGTCCAGGCTGTTTGAACTCAAAACAAGCCCTTGGGGACCACCACCTGCTACAGATCATTCTGGGTGCCCTCTGTCAGGAGTGGGCATGCTGGTTGCACAGGCCAGATCCTAGGGGTTGTCACTGATGTCTTCCAACTTCTACATGGATGCCTTCTCCGTTCTCTATTTCTTAGGCTTTTCTCTCCTTCCCACCACCAACCCACTGAGGCAGTCCGGGCCTGCACCACAGCTCCTGGTACTCCCTCCACAGGCTTATTATGAATCCCTTTGGTTGGATCTCCATTAAGTTTAGCTGAACTCTACCTGGTAGCGTTTCTGAATAGGCCTTCCTTTGGAGATGATGCTGGCCCCGACAGCAGGCAGATGGCAAGGTTAACAGAGCAGGACAACAAGAGAGTTTGGGCATCCCTGGGATTCTTCTAGAAGGCCACTCTAAGACGAGGGGTTGAGGAAGAACTTCCAGTTGTAGTGGCCCTAATGTGCCTACGACCTTGGCCCAGGCATTCTTTAGCCCCTGCTTGGTTCCACATGTGAAATGCAGCTACTAGACTAGATGACTTTTCAGATGCTTTTAAGGCTGGGCTTTGGAGTCTCGCAGAGCTGAGTTCAGGGCCCAGTACCACCATGTACTTGCTGTATGGCTTTCAGCCAGTTTTTAATTGGCCTCTCTAGCAACCTTGTCTACAAAGCACAGATTGTAATAGTACCGATCACTTAGGATCAATGTTGGAATTACATGGAATGATGCTTGTGGGTGCACAGTAGAGTGGCTGGTGCAGTCCACCACGGGTGCTGCAGTCAGTGACCAGACACGTCAAGTATGCTGTGCTGGTGGTTGTCCTTGTCCTCCAAGTGGACCGAACAGTGAGCTGAAGTTGATGCTTGCTCTGGGTCTAGGGCTGCCGCAGGGTTCCACAAAGCCCTTGTGTATGCATCTCTCTCTGCAGATGAGTGAAGTGATCAGTGGCACCTCACTGCTCCACAGCTTCTGAATGCTGCTGGACCCAAGTCCTTGGGTTGCAGGTGGACAGGAGAAGCCCCTGGACATAAGCAGGCCAGGTCAGGCCAAGAAAGGCATCAGGCCCTGGCTAGAAATAAGAAGCCTACGTGGTTCATCCATTCCGCGGCCTTTGTCTAAATCGAAACTTCCTGGATATTGAGGGGCATCTTTTCCTCCGCTGGGGTGGCCTTGGAGGGGTCAACTGTGCTGGAGACGACAGGAATTAAGAAGCTGGAAGGATACCTCCTGCACTGGATTCCTCACAGCAGCTTCTTTTGGCAGAACACCTCTTGCCTTCTCTGGGAAAACTGCACCTTCTTTCTCTTCTCAGAGCTCCTGGTGGTAAAAAAAATCTTAAGGAAAAACAAACCCACTGTTCTTCCCAGCTTCAGAAAGAGGTCAGTGGGGTGCATCCCATTTGTCCAATGCCCCACCCTACTGCCCCCCACAGCACTCCAGGCCAGTCTCAGCCTCGCTGACACTTGACAGCGCCTGCAGTTTACCTTGGCCCAGGTCCAGAGAGTTCGGGCCGAGCCGGGGCAGCCCCCACCTCTCCACCTTGTTACCCGCCCCCTCTCCAGCGCAAAGAGCAGTTTAAATATAAATCAGTCTTCAGCACAAACAGAGCCTCAGAGAGTCTCGAAGCCATCACCGGAACTGAGGGCCCAGGTTTGCCGTGGCGAGTGCAAACAAGCAGAGACCGGCTCCGTAAATCTCCCCGAGTGCGTCGGGCGGGGTGCTAGGGCTCACCTCCGCTCCGGAACCCTGGATCCTTTCCGCCCGCTGGCTCCCGCTGTCCGCAGTGTCCCTCGGACCCCCTCCAGCCCCTTCCTATCCCAGTCCTCCTACCCCCAGCCCTGCCCTGCCCAACCCGTTCCTGGTCCCCTCTGGTCACCCGCCCGCGGGTCCCCCCGCGCTCACCTTCGCCCGTAGCCCACTGCCCCTTCCAGCCACTTTCTCCCCTCCCGTGGGCCGCCTCCCCACCACCACCCCTCCCAGCAGGGGAACCTCTTCCTGGGCCGGTCCCGAGCCGAGGTCGAGCCCCGGAGCACCCAGTGTGTGCTGGGCTCCGGGCTCCGGCTGCGCGGACGCCGCAGGCGCCCCGGGACACCTGTCTGAGGAAGCGGAGGGGGCGGGGGCTCGCAGCGTCTTTGACACGGAGGAAGAGAGGGAGGAGGGAGAAAGCGTTTCATCATCGGCGACGGCGGCGGCCACTTATAAAAACTTCTGGGCGCACACTGTCTCGCTCAGTCTCCGCACCGCACGCCTCCTCGGAGCCACCCTCCCGGCCGCACCAGCCCTGGGCGCCTCGGGCCTGCAGCCACCACCGCGGGACAGAGGGGACGTCGCCCCCGCGCAGCGCCGCCCGCCGCCCGCCACCATGGGGCTCCTGCCCAAGCTCGGCGCGCGCCAGAGCAGCAGCGCCTCTCCGGGCCGAGCCGGCCGCTGTTCCCGCGCGGTCTTCGGCAACATTAAGGTGAGCGAAGTGCGCGGGGCCATCGAGGCAGAGCGCACCTTTGGCGGGACGCGGGCGTCCGCCTCGCGGAAGCCCAGGAGGTGCTGGGTGCGCCCGGCTTCTTCCTGCGTCCCGGGTGCGGAGGTCCGGCTCGATCCCCGGAGCCTGACACAGCAAGCTGGTGGTGAGCGTGTGCACGTGCGTGTGCGCTCACACGCTCTCATCGGGGTAAGGAACAGGACCACGAAGGTACCTGTTCGGAGCAGAGGTGAGGCAGCAGACGAGGGAATTGTCCTGTTCTTTGGTTGGGAAAGAACATCTGGAGGAACTCGGTCTGTCTGCGGTGGACAGTTACTCCCTTCGTGGGATGGGCTTGGAGGTGCCTAAGTCGGCGACTTGTGGGGCAAGGCTGAGGGCACTATGAGATGGTGTGGTCAGAGCTCACCTCGCGCTTCCTGGAGGGTGGGTGGGAGTGGTAGAAGTGATGTCTGTCCTTCCTCAGGCTTTGATCTTGTTCCAGCTCTGCTACCTGGCAAAATCGAGAACTTCCCAGCAAAACAGACTACCTCTTCAGTGGTGCCTGAGGCAGGCAACCAACTGGCCTTCGCTGACCAGCTTTCCTGGTCTGCAAATGGCTCCAGGAAAGCAGCGGCCCTCGTGGTTCGCTCAAAAATGTCGAAGCAGGTGCCTCTGGCCTGGCAAGTTAAGAGGAGCCAGTAAGGAGAAAAACGGGTATTGACAGCTATTAGGAAGAAAGAGAAAGGCTTCTTCTTCTGAGGTTAAAATGCTTTCCCTTTCTCACTTGTCCTGGAGGACCTGGAATGATTGAATCCACACTCAGTACTCAAGGGGTCCTGAACAAGGCACCTCCTAGGAGGAAATGGGAGCCTACAGGCACCCACCCACATCGGGGTGCCTTGGGGTCAGGCTGTGGGTTAGGGTGCAGATGTTGATTCCCACAATTGTTAGGATCAGGTGAAACTGAGTAAAGCCTCCAGTGGTGCAAGCTTGGGAACCTAGATCATGCTGGGGAGGGCCTCGGTGGGTTACTTACATGTGTCTCTCCGAAAGGGATCTGAAGTCTGAGTGGAGCCCATAGACATACTTAAAATCCTATTGTGGGCCGGTGAGATAGCTCAGCGGCATAAGCGCCTGCCTGGCAAGTGCGAGGTCCTGAGTTCAATCCCCAGTATCCACCAAAAAAAAAAAAAAGAAAAACCCTATTGTTATCAGAGGAACTGGGGTTACCTATTCCTGCTTCTGCTCTTTCCTTACACTACGATAAATAAAGGCTGAATTGATTTTTCACAGTTGAATATAAATAAGACAGAAACTCTGCGATAATTTAAAAGAACACTCAGATCGCCTCACCTTTGGCCATACCTACATAGGAGCAATGTGTGTCATTTTGGTTCCACCGTTTAGAAGGGTGGAATAGCACCAGTTTGGAGATGTTTCAGCCAAGAATCGTGGCAATTTTGACTTTTTAAAATTAAGAAATGGAAGGAAGGGGTGGGGGCAGAGGTTGGGTGGTTTGAAAGGTATGAGACTATGGGGGGGAGGGGTCAGGAGCTCCCTCCCATTTCCCCAAGAATGGCAGGAGGAGCAGTTGTCCCAGAACAGATTCCTGACACTGAGGATAAGGAGGGACTAAGAATGAGCCATTTAGATCTGCCTCGAGTCCCTAAAATGAATGAGTTTATAGCGGCAGTTTCTTTGAAGAGCTATAAAAATAAGATAACTTCCGACATGCTGATGATTCAATGATTTGTGCCTGAGGCCTGGGCCTAGGCCAGTTGGCCTCCTGAGGGAGTTCAGTGCTCATATCAGTTAAGAGTTTTTCTGGACTCTCAAAAACAAGATCCTCTTAATCATTACCTCTGTTGATCCACAACAATTCTAAGAATAGTTTTGGAGACCTTAGCTTGCTTCACTTATGAGTCTGAAGCCAGGCATGTTTGGCTATCTTCAGGCAAGTCTAGAATCTGGATTCCCGTTAATTAAACTCAGTTAAGACTTTCTCTCCTGGGTGCAGTAATGACTATCTGGGAGATTTCCTCCTCCCTGAGAGGCTGGGTGGTTCTGCACCTTCCCAGCGGGGAATGGGCTGCATATGTCTTGCGACATGGCTAGGAACAGGAGACACCCAACGTGGGGATTTGTCACTTATCTAGGTTCCTTGTTGCTGGGACAGATTAACCAACTGACTTGGTGGACATTCCTGCAAAGATCCATATTCCACATTGTTTAGGGGAAGTGGATAAAGGCAGAGGACTTAGATCTATGTCCCATCCCAGACACTTATTCACTGGGTGACACGAGGAGATATCACCACTCACCTTTCCTAAGCCTCAGATTTTGACCTGGAAAAAAGTCAGTAAAGTGAACGGTTCCTACCTTGTGCACCTCAGTAAGGGTTATATGGGATGCAGCATAGGCAAGGGGCTTGCCAAATGAACTTCAGCTGCCCACAATTGGTACCAATCTGAGACCACTTCTTGCTTCAACAAATAGGACTGTATATTCAAATATCCTTTAGGAACTATTGTTCCACTAATTCTGTGATGCATAGTTATTAGTTAAGAAAAACTATGGCTAATAATACTGATAATGCCAATATTAATAATAATAATTGAGTTATATGAATGCACCAGAAGTAATGGAAATATTGTGCCCATATTTTGTTCTCTTTGCAGCTCTGACAAGGGGATATTATTGTCTTTATTAATGACAAGGACATAAAGCTTTGTAAGGCTGGTCCCTATGTGTGAACATACAGCCAAGAAAGGGTGACATATAAAGAAATCAGGCATGAGAGACTCTAGATTCTAACTACTGTGCAGCCAGGCCCTCACATCAGCAGCATGCTGCTCAACTCTGGTTTAACAGGTGGGGATACTATGGATGTGCTTGTTTCTAATAGTCAGGGCTGTCTCCAGGCCCTGATGACACATATCCCAGCTGCAACTCAGGGAAGATGCAGTAGCTGCAGTTTGGATGCTTCCCATTGCTAACAGGCTTATGACTTCTCACTCTTTAGAACTCTTATCTAAAGAGGCTGGCCACTCTCAGGGTGAATTTTTTTTTTTTTTTTAATGATGGTGGGATTGAACCCAGGGCCTCATACAGGCGAGGGAAGCTCTGTACTACTGAGCTACACTCCCAGCTTCTCAGGGTGAATTTTTTTGGGCCTCCTCCAACAGGAGTAAATACCACTGTATTTAATTTAGAGACCATTTCTGTGGCCTCTGGCTTGCAGAAATCTTAGGAAGTATAGGACCTGTTTAGACAATCACTGTCAGAGGAAGTAGCTCAGTGCCCAGAACTCTAAATTGAAAACAGTTTCTTTCAGTGCTTATGGGGGGCATTGGTGGGAGGGAGCCTTTGTGGCTAACTTATCCTGGCAGCCTCGATGAGGTCTGTTTTTCCCTAAAATGAAACTTTCTTTTGGGCCAAACTGAGGTTATCTTATAGCAGCAGTGGTTGGTCACTAACTGCTGCCAATTTTCAGGAAATTACACACGTAAGGCTCCAGTGTAGTGAAATCATGTACGTATATTCAACTGGGGGGAGAGCATCCCAGTGGGGATGGAGGGTGGGGCAGGAACAGTGGGAAGAAATGGAAAGCAAACCACACAGCTTGGCCTGAGTAGGCCTGATGACCTCTGACCTGGGAGGACCAAAAAATGGAGGAAGTGTTTTGTCCTGGCCTACATCTATAACTTCTGAGGCTTTTGATCCCTAACCATGGGGAGGCATCTTGGGCTTAACTTCTTGATTTCCAGAACAAAATACTATATCCCAACAGCCTGATTAATAATCAATAGAATCCTGGGCCAAAGAATTCCTTATCTGACTCCATGAGTTAAGATGTGCCCACTTCTCCCCAGGGGTGGTATTTCTGTAGCATTTGAGACCTCATGCTTTCCTTCTCAGGCATCTGCCTCCTGAGAGTCCTGCCTTGCCCCGTTTGTAGGGAGGGGACAGGAAGAATGATGAGAATATGGGAGCAGGGGCTCAGGCATTGTCATAGGTTGCTCAGGCTTTCTCCTCCTGGATGGTACTGAAAGCCTTTCTTAGCTTTTACTTTCTCTCCTAGTGATACTGACACAAAGGGAAGAATGTGTTTCACAATGTAGATAGCTCATTTCATCTCTTCCTCGTCATTCTCCTTTGTTTGTGACAGTGGCTACTTCTTTTCTACTGAGGATATCCAGAATGGGGTGTTAGGATGGGAGCTTGCTTGCTTCTTTTGTTCTGCTGTTCATAAGTCATGGAGCATGCAGAGGCTCCTGGCCCCAGCTCCTCCTCATTCATTCTCCTTCCTTTATGCTTGGCTTTATCCTATCTCATGGTTTTAACCTCCCCCAGCCCTTACCTGGAAACCTCTTCTGGTCTATGGAGGCACTGAGTGGCATAGGGATCCAGTTATATCCCAAAGCCTGAGAGCAAGGAAAGGTGGACTGGGCTGAGTAGAGTCCGCAGCGAACACTGTGCAGGTCTGGGCTCTCTGTTTTACCTTTGTTCTTAAGTTGCGAAGGTCACTGGTGTGCAATTGGCCACTCCACCCTCAGCTTCTGTTGAGGAATGACATTGAGAAAGAGCTGGGTGAGTTCATACTTGTCTGTATCCCCAGCATCCACACAGAGGCTTGTCACACTTGGCAACTCCCTCACGAGGAATCCTAAGAGAAAGTCAGCTAGACAAAACTTGACTTATTTTTTCATTTTTTGAAAAAATTTAGTTTGAAACAATTATAGATTCATAACAAATATATTACTTAGAAGGAATGTAAACATTATGTACTGCAAACATGTGCAAAAAAGGAAGGGGATCAAGGAATGGGTGGAAGGGGGAGGGAGGGGAGAAAAAGGGGATGAAAAAGGGAATTAAGGTGTGTTACCTACATGTTACCGACTTCCCACAAGGAATGTAAACACTATGCACTACACACATGAACAAACAAATAATATTTAAAAACTGAAGAAAAGAAAAAGAAAAAATATTTAGAGGCCCTGTGTATCCTTCACCCAGTTTCTCCCAGTAGTTCCACGTTGCATAACTACAGTAATTGTACTGTATAATCGAAAGCAGGAAATTGACATTGCTATCAAGTGTGTGTACAGTTCTGTGCCGTTTTATCACAGGCATAGGCTTATTAACACCACTCCACCACCTGAAGATACAAAACTGCTCACCACCGCCAAGATTTCCCCTGTGCTAACCCGATCTATAGTTACATCCATGCCCTTTCTGACTACCATCCCTACCCCCTGGAAACCACTAATCTGTTCTCCATCTCTGTCATTTTGTCACTTCAACAATATACAATATGTGACCCCCTTGATATTGGCTATTTTTGTTCAGCATAATGTCCTTGAGGTCTATCCAAGTTGCTGCATGCATCAAGAGTTTGTTCCTTCTTACTGCAGAGTCGTATTCCGTGGTGTGGATGGACTATCATTTGTTTAAATGTGCACTTCTTGAAGGATGCTTGGGTTGTTTCCAGTTTGGGACTATTACAAATAAGTCTGCTTTGAACAGTTGTATGCAGGGTTTTGGTGTGTGTGTGCGCGCGTGTGTGTGTGTGTGTGTGTGTGTGTGTGTGCGTGTTTTCATTTCAGTGGGGTAAATGCCCAGGACTGTGTTGGCTGGGTTGTATGGTAGTTGCATGTTGAGTTTTTGTTTCTGTTTTGGTCTTGTTTGTTTGTTTGTTTGTTTTTTAAGAAACTGCCATACTGTTTTCTAGCATCGCTATGCCCCTTGACATTTGCTCCAGCACTGTGTGAGATGTGCAGCTCAGCAACCTTGTCAGAATTTGATATTTTCACTACTTTTTATTTGAGCTCTTCTAGCAGATGCGTAATAACATCTCCTCATGCTCGTAACTTGCATTTCCCAAAGGCTAGCAATGTGGAACACCTTCTCATTTGTTTATTAGCCATCTGTATCTCCTCTTCATTGAAATGTCCATAGATTTTGTCTCTTTTTTAATTGGATTTTTTTACTGTTGAGTTTTGAGATTTCTTTACATATGTTAGATATAAGCCCCTTTGTTGGATACGTGATTTGCAAATATTTTCTTTTGATCTTTAGCTTACTTTTTAAAGTCTTAACGAAGTATTTGACAGAGAAAAATGTTTAATTGATGGATTCTATTTTACCAGTCTTTTAATTTCCTGGATCCTGCTTGTGGTATCCTATCTAAGAACTCTTCACCAAACTTTAATTCCTGAATGCTTTTTCCTATATCTTCTAAAAGTCTTCTTCTTTTTTTTTTATTAATACACATTTGCACTACATAATGTTTACATTCCTCGTGTGGATTTGGCTCATGTACATAATACATCTTAATTCCTTTTTTCATTCCCTTTCCCTTCCTTCCCTCTCCCTCTCCCTCCCTCCCTCTCTTGATCTCCTCATTTGAGAAACATCTATCTTCCTACTTCCTATTATCTATTTTTATTTTGCTCAAATCCAAAAACAAAAAAAAAAGTTTTCTGATTCTACATTTAAATCTATGTTCTATCTAGAGTTAATTTTTGTATTAGTGTGAGGTTTAGGACAAAGTTCTTTTTTTGCCTATCACTGTCCAGTTGTTCCTGCACCATTTGTTGAAAAGATGAGCCTTCCTGTATTGAATTGCCTTTGTACTTTTGTCAAAAATCAGTTGGCTATGCTTGTGCATAGGGCACTGTTGGTTTCCTATTCTGTTTCATTGATCTGTGTGTATAGCTCTCTGCTGATACCATTGTGCCTGTGGAATGAGTGCTGAAGTCAAGAAGCTTGGTCTTACCCTGCAATGCTACTTGTTTATCTCACAGATATGAAATTTTACAACTCACTCCTTTTCCCTTCTACTTTGGTTTTTGAGATTTAAGGACTGATTTAAAGCTCACTTTTGGAAATGGGAAGGGATCTTACGTATTTATGTGCTCTAGCTTTTCTCCTGGTCTTAGCTGGCTGGTATGCCTTTTTACTTCAACTTGATCTTTACATCTAGGGGTCTAAATTTTTTTTTGATCTTTTCAACAGCCCAGCAAGAGAGGTATCAACATTTCCGTTTCACAGGAGGAAACTGAGGCTCATTCCAGGCCACATATCCACTAACTGGCAAAGCAGGAATTCCCACCCAAGTCATCTCCCTCCCCACCTCCCCTCTTCCCATGACCTCAGACTGCTTCTCAGTCCTGGGTTCTCTCATCCATGACCATCCGGGCCAGAGCTCAGTGATCTGAGAGTTCCTTTCTGCTCCTTAGATTCTCATCTCATGCTGCTGAGTTGCTGATTGAGATGAGACTCGGAGCAGAGCCAGTTGGGTCTCAGCTTTGCCGGGAGACCTGTTATGAAACCTGGTAGAAGCAGCTGAGTTGTCTTTGATCAATCCCCAGCTCGCTCAGTTTAGAGGACCTTGATTCCCTGGGTGTGTCTTACTGTTTGGGATGGATTAAATTTGCTCGGGGGTGGGGAGTGAAACCAAGGCAGAAGTCAGGAACTGCATTGCGGGGTTAAAGGATGGGATGGTACTGTCCAGAGAACATCCTCTTCCCAAGCCTGTCTTCCTACCTCTTTGCCCTACTAGATGGAAATGCTAAGCAGGCACATGGGGAGGCTGGAGCACAGCCTGAGGTGCAGCCAGGAGCAGCAACCTTGGGACTAGTAACCTTTGGGACACTCAGTCTGGTCACCACCACAGTGCACCTTCAGAAATGTGACAAACTACCCCCTCCTTAGAGATTCAATGTGCATCTGAGCCCTGACACAACCTAGTCCTGATGCTGAGTTTCTTGTTGTTGACCCAGGCATCAATAATACCCATTAATATTCAGAATACCTCTGCCCCTCACCCCTGGGGGATGCTGTGCTGGAACACCCCAGGCCTCAAGGTGCAAGTATTTTCAGAAGGGCTACACTGAGCCAGTGTTTGTCAGATGACCTACCAAGAGGCCCAGAATGCTACCAGGGAAGAAACAGGTTTCCACATTGGGGTAGGACAAGGGGGAAGGGAAGGTATTTGGAGGATGTGGCCTGACTGCCCCATGTATTACATCTCTGTGATTTATTTCTATATTTCGTCTGAAAACCAAGTGTATTTTATATTTTCCTCTACAATCATCTGTTTCCAAAATTGGTTGTCTTTCCTCCCAAATCTTGAGATAACCTTAATGCTCCAGGAAGCTCTTCCAAACTTGGACTCCCAGTGGAGCATACCAAGTTTAGGAGACAGCAGAGGTAGATCCCAAGTCAGAACTAGTTTTTCTGGTTAGTTCACCCAGCCAGCTTGTCGGTCTCAGAGAAAAGGGTACCTAGAGTCTAAGTGGGACAGGTGTGTTGGGTGTGGATGTCAGAAGACTCCTGGGCTGAGCCCCACGGGACACCCCAGGATAGGAGACAGCTAGAGTACAGTGAGGCCCCTGCAGGCCTGGGGGAAAGGGACAGTGGTGGGGAAAACAGAGGCTTCCTCTTTGGCTGCCAGGATGGGTTAAACTGGTCCCAGGGTGGGGTTAACCCAATCACTTTCTTAGACTCTTTATAGGTCACTCCTCACTTGTGCATCAGGCCTGCTTGAAATCTTCCTGCTTGACCTCTGCTTCTCAGGGGAGTTGAGGGGAGGCTGATGGTTGCTGCCTGCAGGTGTGGGAGCCCAGGCCACACTCACCCAGTGAGCTTACACTGAGTGTCCACAGCTGACTCCTTCACTAGGTGTTGCTGTTTGTGCCTGGCTCCCAAGTTTCCAAAAAATAATTGCTTATGTTTCCTGCCTCCTGGGTTGAATAGCTGTCTCTGTTTTCCCAGGACTAAGAAGGTTCCAAGGATACAGGACTTTCAACTTTAAAAGTGTTCAGGGCAAATTAGAGTGAGTTCATCACCTTATTGTCTCCCTTGCTATGTCATTTTATAAGAACAAACTTGCATCCTCTGATGGTGGGCAGGAGAGGCAGTGAGGAGGGCCAGGGATGTGTTCAGGAATGGAACAGAATCAAAGGACAGTGGGAGGAAGGAATGGGAGACTTCCAGAGAGCACAGTGAAGGGAACCAGGAGGCCAGATGCTGGACTCTTGCAGGGTGGCAAGGCCCATGTGTCCCTCTCATTTGCATGTAGAAGCCCTCCTCCCCAGCCTCCACCTTCATCGTTGGTCATGGCTTTTAGGGCATTTTGAAACTTCTTATTGTACAGAATCTATGCAAATGATGAAAACAACGTAGAGAAAGAGGTGCTTCCTGGCTTCTGGATTATTGAATTTCAGAGTTGATTGTGGCTAGCGAGTTCATCTGCTGAAAGATGCAGGAATCCTCTGATGTCCCTGCCTTTATTTATCAAGCTCCCAGGGATCACAAGGCAGACCCAGAAAATGGAACCATGGGTTTTTTTCAACGCATTTTATGCTTGCTCATTACTCATGTAGGAGCCTCAGGTTTCTTGGCAGAAAGTGAACCAGGAACCAACATAGAGCTTCCCGTGATGGGAACCTTCACTCCAACAGACCCTGCACGTTTGTGATGCCCTCATGAGCTGTAAGACCTGCTCACACATCATCCCTCACAGTCTTTCCTTCTCACCCCCACCTCCCTCTGTTCTCATGCCTCAGCTCTCACTTCTTCCCAACTTTGGGAGCTTTCATGGAGTGTCTATTGCAGAAGGCCAGAAGAGCCCTGGACAGGTCATTGAGTCCACCCTCCAGCCTCTAGCTGTACAGTAGCTCTATGGAGAAAGTTGGAGTTGACTGGGACCCTTCACTGACTATCATCATTGTCAGAGGACCCAGTAGGAACCTCTCACAGTGCATGCTTGTGCGAATGTGTCTGGTGCCTGTCCTGTGCTCCCGGACAGCTCCCCACATACTTCACCCTTCCCAGACTGGCAGGGCCAAGTGAGTGGAGGACCAGTCTTGTCTGTTGGTACAGACTTGGAAAGTAAGGCCGCAAGGCTTGGTGGTAGTCCACTTGCCTCTCCTCTCAGGAGGCTATCTTCTCATCCAGCTGAAATCTTCCCTCCCTTGCTCAAGCCTCCTTCTTCAGTTCTCAGTGTCCTGGGAATTCATGGGCCCACTGAATCCATATGAAAGTTTAATGTGAAAACATGCAAAATTTACAAGGGCTGGGGATGGGCATTAATGATAACTCTTTTTTTTTTTTTTTTTTTTTTTTGTGGGTACCGGGGGTCGACTTCAGGACCTTGCGCGCCAGCAGGCGCCCGTGCCGCTGAGCGATATCACCGGCCCTTTTTTCGTATGTGGGTTCCGGGAGTCAAACTCGGGCCCTCGCGTTTGCCAGGCAGGCGCTTATGCCGCTGAGCCATCTCACCGGCCCCAATGATAACTCTTTTTGTTACCTTTAAATCACAAATATTTAGAATTCCCACTATTGGTATCAACATATTCTTAGAAGCAATTGTGATTTTTCTGAGATATCTTCGCACAGGTGGATATATTCTATTAGGACCCGTATATATGGTGAAACATGGGGGTGTATGGGTATTGATGCAATTCATTTGAGGCTTCTGCTTGGGAGTGCCTACTATGTGTGAAGATATTAGGCAAGAGATAGTATGAGCACAGGCAGGTCCTTTCAGAAATACAATCTGACTAAGCCCTCCTCACCTGCTGCAAGGTACATATTGTCCACATTTTATAGCCCAAGAAATTGAGAGGTGCCCTGTGAGAACCCCCACATTCCAGTGTCAGACTTGCAATGGAGGCTCCCTGAGAGATACTGTCTCAGAGTTTTCCCTCTGTGACTGCTTCTTGTACTTTACCATTGGCCCCACACATAAGCCCGTTTTGCTATATCGTTGCTTCATACCAATGGACATAGCAGAGCCACCCATTTGTCTTTATTGTGTGTTTTCCAAGCTAAATTTGGCAATGGCAGTCTTCCTTCCTCAGTTTCCCCTCTTGCTGCACATTTCCTCACCCAGAGTTGTGAGCCCAGACCCACACCCCGCTGTACAGCTCATGAGCATTTAGATCTGGTTGGGGGGGAGCAACCACGTGGCTTAGAAACACTTGATTTTTCAATGAAGATGGAAGCTCAGTCAGCCTTATGACATTTTATCATGTGATTAATCTGCCTGGAAACTTATAATGAGGAAAGGACTTGTCTGTATAATAATTGATTGGAAAGTCAATAAATAAATCATGGTAGATGTCCGTCTGTGAAATATTTTTTAAAGTTCTACTGAGAATAGTTCTAACTTTGGGGAAGAGTTCATTCCTTAATGTTAAGTAAAAGGAGGAAGGATGGATGATCATACATAGAAGTGATTCAGAATTTTTAAAGTCATGCAGAGAAGACTTGAATGGGGCACACCTAAACAGCAGTGGCCTTCTCTGTGTGGGAAAAACTATAATCAGCTCTGTTTTTTTACTTTGTGGATTTCTGTATTCTCCATTTTTCTACAATAAACATGTTCTGTATTTAGACTTAGAAAAAACTGCCAATTAAGAAGCCCTAATGTCTGTGGTGACACCAGCCTCCTTTGCCAAGCATATGCAAAGGAGTGCAGGGCAGTGCAGTGTAAGTTGAAATCGCTGTTCTCCAGGTCCCTGAGGTGGGAGCAAGGATGCACTGGGATTGCAGCCAGAAGGATGGGATGGTCTGGAAGCACCGTGTCCTGCAGCGCTGTCATTGTTCCCACTGCACATTCACATCTATTATTGTGTATGAGTGTCATAGCTCCCAGGGGATGGAGGTAAAGTCAGAGAACAATACTTGAAGTCTTGGAGGGAGGCAGGAATGTGGAACATTTTCTTTTCTGGGAAGATTGGGAGGCACTTCTGTCCAGGAAACCCTCTCTGCTCTTCTGGTGCCCACTCCCAGGGGCTGGCTCAGAGCTTAGGAATCTAGCCCTAAGTGTTGGCCAAACTTCTTAGAGAAAGTAGTATATCAGATCGGCTCCTTGCCCTATAGGAAGAGTGGGCCCTAAGGTGAGGCGGTGAGGACAGATATTGAGACAGGATTTGCTAAAGTCTGAATGAGAGTCTGGTCCTGTTCCTGGGGCTTTACACCTGGGAGGATGTGGAGACCATCCCTGGGTGGACTTTCTCCAAGTCATTTGGTAAGCCTTGACAGACCTCCCACTGTTTGCAAGGCAACACTTTGCTAATATTCTAAACAGTAGGGATTTCTGACCCCTAAAGTCCAAAAAGGTGTTGGGACATCTGCCTGAAGCTTATTTAGGCATTCATTTATTGATCATCTACCATCAACCATCGGAGATCCAATAAAGTGGCCTATGTCCTCAAGAGTGAGATAGATAGTGGATAGGTACACAAATAAATGTAAAGTTATGAAACATGTAATAAAAGCAGAGAAAGAACTGAGTTTTATCAGGGAGAACACAGTAGAGAGAGAACTTGGTTCTGCTTAATACATCTGGATCATAGACTTGCAATTTTAACAAGTCACCTTCATCATTCTTATATAGAACCTCTGAATGGAGAACACAACTATGAATCAGAAAAGATCCTTAGCTTCCAAAGGCTGTTGTGGTTAAATGGGAGAAAATGGACTCTAAAGAGCTATAGTGAATTATGGTTTCCATCAGTGTGACAGGTCCACTTTACACGGATCCACCCTACTAAAAATCCCTAGAGTTGCTGCATAAAATAGAACAGCACTAAAAGTGCTATGTATTTAAATACATAGCTGAGTTTTCAAGAAAGAAAGCAAAATCTTCAGGTGAAAGAAATTCTTATATAAAAAATTAAAACACCGGTATAATGACAGCACCTGTTGATACTGCAGCAAGCATAAAGGGAAACTGTGTACGGTGTGGTTAGACCAGTAAAGAAACCCCAAACAGGGGCCGATGAAATAGCTCAGCGGCATAAGTGCTTGCCTGGCAAGCGCAAGGTCCTGAGTTCAACTCCTGGTACCCACATATGAAAAAAGGGCCGGTGATATCGCTCAGCGGCACGGGCGCCTGCTGGTGTGCGAGGTCCTGAGTTTGACTCCCGGTACCCACAAAAAAACAAAAAAAAGAAACCCCAAAGATACTCCTAATGAGGATTGGGTTTTAGTAATCACCCTGTGTATTGATTGGTCAGCTTTCTGTTCCTGGACAAAATTCTTGACACAGGCAACTTAAAGGAAGAAATGTTTAATTTGGCTGTGGTTTCAGAGGTCCGTGGTCAGCCAGCTCCCAGACAGAAATATCATGGCAGAGGGCATGGCAGAGGAAAGCTGCTCAACCCACAGCAGCCAGGAGGAAGGCACAAAGGAAAAGCCAGAGAGGAATGAACCAGATATAGTCCCAAAATCATGCCTGTACAACCCACCCACAAGTGGGTGGGCACACTCACAAGTGTACTTCAAGTTGATGATCAAGATTAACCTTCACACCCGGGTATGAAAATAACATGCGGAGTTAAAACCGAGACCCATTCATAAAGCTGGGTCCTTGGTGAAACACCCACCACCTCAGGGATAGCAAAGAGCTTTGTCTCTACAGGATCTCTGTGTGAACAAATTCTTCCACATAGACTTAGAAAGAGAAGTTATACTCTCTGTATGGTAGATATATCTTTTGCCATATTTAAGAATTAACTTGCCAGGACAAGCCTGTAATCCCAGCTACTCAGGAGACTGAGGCAGAAGGATTAAAAGTTCAAGGCCTGCCTGAACAACTTAGTGAGATCCTGTCTCAAAATTTAAAAATGTTAAAAAAAAAAAAAAAAGAGAGCTAGGGATAGAGTGAGGGATAATTTCCTAGGTTAAATCCCCAGAACTAAAAAAAATAAAACTAAAAAAAAAAATAAAAAAGCCAACTAAAGATGGGTCCAAGACCTAAACATAAGACCTAAAACTATAAAACTTTTAGAAGAAAACATGGAAGTAAAGTTTTAAAACATTGAATTTGACAGGGATTTCTTGGATAGGACACCAAAATCACAGACACCAAAAGCTAAAATAGACAAATTACATTATACAAAAATTAAACACTTTTATGCATCAAATGACATAATTGACAGATTGAAAAAAGAAATCTATAGAATGGCAGAAAATATTTGCAAGTTGTATATCTGCAAGGACTAATATGTAGACTATATAAACAGCCCCCGTGATTCAACAACAAAAAGCTAATTGAAAAACTGGCAAAGGATCTGTGTACACATTCTCCCATAAACAATAAACAAGTATCCATCAAGCACATGAGGTATTCAACATAAGTGATCATTAGTGAAATGCAAAAGCAAAACCACGATGAGATATCCCTTCATACCTATCAGGATGTCTACTATAAAAAATGAGACAAAAAAAAAATCAAGAAATAAGTGTTTTCAAAGATGTGAAGAAATTGTACTGTTGGTGGAAGTGTGAAATAGTGTAGCCACTGTGGAAAACTGTGTGGAAGTCCCTCAAAAATTAAAACCAGGATAACCATATGACCCAGCATTTCTACATCTGGGTATATGTACAAAAGAATTAAAATCAAGCTCTCAAAAAGTTACTTACCTGCTCACATATAGACAAAAATGAACTAAATATGCTGTACACATACAATGAAATTTTATTTTGCCTTAAGAAACCTAACACATGTTATAAGATTGATGCACCTTTAGCTAGAACGGGGAGGGTGGTACACACTTGTGATCCCAATGCTCTAAGAGTCTGAGACAAGAAGAGCATATTAAACCCACCCTGGGCAACTTAGTGGCTTAGTGAGATTCCCATCTCTAAAGAAAAATAGGGCTGAAGATGCAGCTCAGTATAAAGGCCCTGGGTTCAATTCCTAGTACCACAAAAAAAAAAAAAAAAAAAAAATCAGGAAGACATTATGCTAAGTGAAATAAGCCAGTCACGGAAAGACAAATACTATATGATTCCACTTATAGGAGATATTTAAAATAGTCGAACTTATAAAGACAAAAAGTAGAATGGTGGTTGTCAGGGGCTGTGGGAAGCAGGGAGAATGGGGAGTTACTATTCAATAGCTACAGAGTTTCCATTTCACAAGATGAATAGTGTTTTAGACATGGATGGGGTGATGATTGCCCAACATGTGAAGGTACTTAATGCCACAGAACTGCACATTTTTAAATGGTGGTAAATTTTATGTTATGTGCCTTTTACTACAATTTTTAAATATATGGGTAATCATTAAGACAAAAGACACTGAATCCACATCTTCCACAGCGGAAATGAGTAAAAGGGAGAGGAAAGAAACAACAATAATAAAAAGAAACAGTGGAACAATAGCTGGAAAGAAGGGACAGACGAAAATAAAAGAAAAAAGAAAGAAAGGAAAAACAATCCTTCGTGGCAAACAGAAGCACAATAAAATGAGTAGATATAAATCTAGATTTATCAGAAATTTTAGCACATGCAAATGAACTACTGTCACCATTTCAAAGCTAGTGAATCTCAAATTGGATTTGTTAAATAGACACAAAATCTAGGTACATGGTCTTTGAAAGAGACATCTGAAACAATTTGACACAGAAAATTTGAAAGTTAGGGGACAGAGGAAAATGTATCAGAAGAGTGCTTGCTAAAGAAAGATGACTTATCTACTTTAATAACCGATCAGGGTGTTTAAAGTAAAAAGGATGCCAGATTGTGAGATGCCAGGCCACGGACTATCAGTAGAACACACAAGGAACACCTGATAATCAATAAGAAACCCAACAGGAAAATGTGTGAAGGATTTGGGCAGGTGGACTGGAATGCCAGCTGGGCTCTGTCTACCCTCCATACTTGTCTCTGAATGTCACTGTCAATATCTTCCGATGTAAACTATTGTCTTCTTCGTGGCTGATTCATGGCCAGCAGCCAGAGGGTGCCCACTTCTGTTCATTTAGTGCCAATTTGCAAGAATCCCAGGCATGGCTCTAATAGGCTCTGCTGGTTCATGTGAACCTCAGGATACTCTAACTGGTGGCTTCTCCTTGAACTGTGTGGTCCAACGGAGACCCTTCTCCAAAACCAGGGAAGAGCTGTTCTAGGAACAGGGCCGAAGAGACAAGACAATCAAGACTTCCTCTGGGGAGGAAAAGAACAGACAGGATGATACCAAAGAAGAGGCATGATCATCATTAAAAGGGAAAAATTCCTTAGGCCAATTACGTCAAGTAGAATTTATGTGAGCAAAGAACAAAATAAAAATGATTGGCAAATCAGGCAGCTCCCAAAAACCAGAGCAGGTTCTAAGAACTGTAGCCAAAAATATGATCAGATGGCATTTAAAGAGAAATGGAAGTGAGACATAGAAAACAACTTGTCTATAGCTTAGTCAGTCAACTAGACAGTTGGTTACAGCTTAGTTATTAGGCTGCAGAGACGGTACCCAGCCAAAGCTCAGGTAGTGCGATTATACTCTGTGGTGGTTTGATCTGTCGGGCGCAATGCAGGTACCCAGTCCAAATCCATGGCCTCCCCCGAATTTTACTAATCCTGCAGCAGGGAGAAGAGGCAGCCTGAGTAAAGGCAGTTAGGTGAAGGGAAAAGATCTTTATGAGTCAGGGTTTGTATTAATTTCTTGTTACAGCTGTAACAAATGGTCCCAAACGTAGTAGCCTAAAACAGCAGGAATTCACTATTCTATAATTCTGGAGGTCAGAAGTCCTTGACCTCTCAGAGGGTCAGGAGGCCCATGCTCCTTCTGCAGGCTTTAGTGGAGAATTTGTTGCCTTGCTTTTTCCCTGACTAATGGCCCCTTCCTCCTTCCTCAAAGGTGGCAGTTTAGCATCTTGGTATCTCTCCTTCCCAACTTTTTAAAAAATGACTTTTTCTTCTGTTATGGTTTGTGTCTGGATGTCCCCCCCAAAGCCTCATGTGGTCATGGGGGCAGGCTTCTAGAGTTTGTGATTAATTCATGGTCCAGTGCTGGGATTATGGGTGTGAGTGCTACACCCGCCCTAGGGCAGGTAGCCTACATACAATATAAGGGACAGAAAGAGTCTTCTCTTCTCGCTCCTCCCTTTTTGCTCTTGTTGCTTCTGCTGTTTTCCACCACCATGAACTGTTGCCCTCTGCCATGTGCCACTCTGCCTTGGAGCCAGCTGATTATGGACTGAAACCTCCACAAACTGTGAGCTAAATAGAGCTATCCTTGCTTAATTTTGGGCATTGGGTATTTTGTCTCAGTAATGAGAGAAAAGTAACTAAGACAGCTTCCCTCTTATAAGGACCCATGTGATTACATTGTTCTCACCTAAATCAATGGTCCCCAAACATTTTGGCACCAGGGACTGATTTTGTGGAAGACAGTTTTTCTACAAATGGTGTGAGTGAGGATAGGATGGTTTGGGGATTAAATTCTCATAAGGTGTGCACAACCTGTACCCCCTGCATGGGCACTCACAGTGGGGTTCATCCTCCTAAGATATGCAGAGATGACACAGCATCAGGTCAGAGGGTGGAATGCAGGTGGTGATTTGAGCAATGGGGAGCGGCTATAAATAGAGATGAAGCTTCACTTGCCTGCTGCTCACTTCCTGCTATGCAGCCCATTCCTCTAGACAGGACCCCTGACCTAGATGACCCTGGACAGTCTCACAATTCAAAATCCTATTCTCACCAGCAAATTTCTCTTTTGCCATGTAAGGTTCTCGGGACACGTGGGAGACCATTATTTTGCCCAATACAGGATTTATTCAAACTAAAGCTAGTGGAAGATACACACATACATACACATATGTATATGTACTAAGAGATTTATTACAAAGACTTGGCTTACACAAGCCTGGGGGCTGGCAAAATCCAAAATTTGTAGGGCAGGCAGTCAGGAAAGGATGACAACAAGCAAGCTGGGACTCACAGACATGGGCCTCTGCTGTTCAAATGGGGACTTTCTCTCTCCTTCTCTCTGAGTCTCCCTTTCTCCCTCCCTGTCTCAGACCTCAGCTCTTAAGGTCTTCCAAATGATTAAATCGAGCTTACTCAGATTATCTAGGATAACCTCCCTATTCAAAGTCAAGCGATTATGCATTTTAGTTGTATCTGCAGACTCCCTTCACAGAAACATCTAGATTCATGTTTGGTGAAGTGGAGACTGTAGCCCAGACAAGCTGACACATCAAAAACAACATCACAGACAGTAACATCCAGGACAGAATGTGGCAGCGGCAAGCAGAGAGCTCCTGGAGTGGTGAGCACCACTGGACCAGAGAGAGCAAAAGGGGCCTTTCTGAAATTGCTGACCAGAAGACGGCATGTTTGGGGTGAGTTTCTGCAAGGAGGTCTGGACTGGGGCATTCTGTTCACTCCTTTCCACTTCTACACCAACCCTGCCACAGCCACTCAGATCGGATATTAGTACATCACCAATGTCCAGACGCCCCTTTCTTACGTTGCTTGCCAGTGCGCGTCCTATGATCCACTGCTAAAGTCACAGGCTCCTGGGTTGCAGGCATGAATGGACCAGTGGTGTTGGAAAGGTGGTGAGCTCATGTCTGCAGCACCTAGGACTGCGGCTTTGTAGGCGTCGAGTATTTGCTTAGCTAATCTTTCTCCATCTAAAGATGCTTATTGATGATTTCATTTTAGAGTTTTGAAACCTGAAGGTAGAAATCCCAGCCAAAACCAACCAGGTGTAGATGATGAAACCACATTCCCCTGCACTTGCCTTCAAGAGCTCTAGGTGAGGCAAAGTAGTTGGGAAGTGGACCAGTCATGGGCAGTCCCCATTACAGAACAGGGTAGACAGCCCTTCACCATGTGAGGACCAGCCATGCCTGGATAGACAGACAGCCAAGGGAAGTACAGAACAATCAAGAGGTTGGCTCAATTTCACCCCACAGAAAGATTTCAGATTTTCACTACTCTCTTTACAGAATGAATTTGTACGAGGCTGAGACTTATCTCCAGAAAAAGAGTTGTCAGGAAGGAAGGATTTAGACTAGGGCACAGGAAGACTTGCTTGACTCTAAAGCAGTGATTCTCAAAGTCTGGTCCCTAGACCAGTGGTACCAGGCTCACATGGATACTTCTCATCAAGGCAAATTCTTGGACCCAATCCCAGGCTGACTGAATGAAAAACTTGAGATAGGACCCAGCGAGTCCTCTGGGCAAATCCAACTAACCCTAAACTAAAGGACATCTCCAAGGCAAGCACCTCTTAGGGCACAGATCGACATGCAGAGGACACTGAGGTGGCTGTACTATGCTTGCAGCCGAGGTTATTATTAAAGTGATTGGCAGGAAATAATTGGTATTCAACTCAAATTGTTGCCAGGGAACATGAGCTTCTAATGCAGAAGCCATGAACAACAGAAGGAACTCTGAGGGTGCCTTCTAGCCTGGCCAGTGAAGGCTTTGCAGAGCTTCCTGCTGTGGCCCAGGCAAAATCCAAGACCTGTAAACCACAGACCCCAGGGCCTCCCTGAGCCAGAAGACAGGAGAGCGGGAAGGTGCTGAGGGTAGCGCCTTTTCTGGGCAAGGAGGAGTGGCACAAACTGGAATTCAGAGAATCTACAGGGGTGCTCAGGGCACGTGGGCTGGCAGTGCTAGGCTGAGTTCCATATCAACCTCTTTTTGCCCCCAGATAGTTTGGAAAGGGCAAAAGGTCTGTGAGCCTGGGGTCAGGAGTGTTGGAGCTCATATTTATAGTTTCAAGTTTTAAATCTTGTAAGTAAGTAGAGAATTTGAGAAGTTTCCTTGCTTTGCCCTTTGTACCTACCCTTCACCTTATTTCCCAGGCTTAGGCTGGACGTCACATGGTTCAGAGAAGACCTTGATACCCTGGATGACCACTGCTCGCAACAGTGGGGAGCACTGTGGTCCCCTCCTTTGTTGCTGTCTGAGGCCACGGTGGTGGGGGCTGGGAGGAAGTCGCAGAGGGTGTGGGCACCAGAAAGGCATGTTCTGGTTGCTATCATCTAAATGTGGGAAAGCTGAAAGCATGCTTTTCATGACCTCCTGTCTTGACCTCTGCAGGGAGTAGTTTCCTCTCCTCCCTCAGATCAGTCTAGGGCCTGAGGAAGCTTTTCCTGAGGAAGGATTTGGGTGCTTTTCTGTGGTATTAAAGTCCCCCTCTCTCATGTCTTGTAGTCAGGGTTTGCCAGGGAATAGATTAATATATGACACATAATTTACAGGATTATTTTATAATACTCACCCAAAAAAGTCAAATGCAGAAGAGCACAAGAGATCTGTCCACACACTAGAGACCCAAAGAATCCAGCTGAGGGCCTGGATCCCATGGCAATGTCCTGCACGAGCCCAGCTGGAAGCCTAGAGCCCACAACAATGTTGCATGCAAGTCTGTATCAAGGATCTGCACTGAGAAGGCCCAAAGGTCAGTGGTGGAAGCTAGAAAGTCTGCACCAGCAGGGTGAAGCATCTGTGCTGGCAGGCTGAGGGATCTGCGCTGGAGCCAGGAAGCGATGTTCAAGGTGAGGACCAGAGCTCCCCCGAAAAGAACTGCAGCCATCCTCAGTGACAACGAAGATGGGAGCTCCTCCAATGATGAGAACAGCTGCATTCATATTAGGAAAACCAGCATGACAGGCTTCTCCAGGAGAATCGAAAGCATTACCACCTTCCCCTCTGGTTCTCCTTTTATACTGTTGGAAACAGTCCTCAGGTGGGCCTTCCGCACCCGGAACCACACTGAGTCAGTTCAGCTGAGTGTTACAAGTTGACCATTAGTTAATCCACCACGTGTCTCATTCAGTTTCTTCCCCCTTCTTGTGTCCAGACCTTGCAGATGCCTATCTCTTCCCCTCCTTGCTGACCTGAGGAGGGAGGTAGATGGAGTAGAGAGGGAGGAGGAAATATATTGGGAGACACCTGGGAAAGTGAGAGAGGTGAGGCCACAGAAGAAACAGCCCCCCCATCTGGAAAAGTCCAGAAACAAGTTGAAGTGTTAGCAAGAGGAGAGCAGAAGTGGAGGCTTCTTGGGGCCAGCAGGTGCCCAGGCCATTGGAGGACCAAGCAGATTGCCTGGCCACCTGCTCGCCTGTTGCAGCTCTCAGCAGTATAGTTGCCACAGCTGGAGAACAGGCAGGGCGAGCAGCACATGGACAGCCTCTGCCCATCCGAAGACTCCACCAGACTCCACTTGGCCCACATATATGTTGTTAGGAATCAAGTGGCTTCTGTCAGGCTCCAGATTCTTGATGCCTCAAAAGTCACCGTTCAGGTGTGCCAAGAGCATGTGTCAAGTGATAGGGCCTTTGTCCTGCTTCTTTTGCCAGTTTAGTAGGTGAGGTTCTGTCAGGAGGTATCTCTGGGGCTCTCCTCCAAGTAAGCCCTCCATCTTACTAATGGGAACTTGCAGACCTGTGGAGTCTAACAGTGAGGCTGTGGCCGTAGAAGAAAGAACAAAAGGCAGCAGGGATAAAGACTTTTTCCATAGCTGCAGTTTGCTCAGGGAGATTCAACCTGTAAAAAGGGACTTATTTTAAGGCCCCAAATGTAGCTATAGGGTCTCCATTTTAATTTAGTGTTGGCCCTTGGATTCCATATGGTCCTGAAGGAATTTTCCACAGTATGAAGTAGAATAGTTGGCAGGAGTGACACTTCCTTTCCCACCTGCTGGCTTGACTGAAACCCAGGGATCCATTCCTGATACCACTGCCAGTCAGCACTCTGCACTCTCCACCCCAGGTATGTGGCTCACCTTGTCACCAGCCGGAGAGAACTGGTCTTGTTGCCCTCTGTGGGCAGGAGGTGTCCTTCCTGGTTTCTCTCCCCAAACCTCCCACTGTCCCTTTTCCCTCAGCTCTCACTGCCCCACCCCGCTTCGTTCCTGCTTCCTTGAATGCGCCCCTCAGTGAGCTGCTTTCTCTGTGGAATAGACTGTCAGACTGTGTCCCTGCTGACCTCTCTGCTCCCACACTCCCAGTGCCTCCCTGGCTGCCTCCACAGCCTGGTGGTCTCCATCTACCTCCCAGCATTCACCCTGCTCCACCATTCTTCTGAGCCCTTTGCTCTCCTGACATCATCTGCCCCCCTCTTGGTCTTCAGCTGTCCCTTACCACCCCACACCTCCTCAGTCCTCAGGTTGTTGTCTTGCCTGAGTTCCTTCCCCAAGGTGCTCCCTGGTCACTGCAACTATCTGACCAGGGCTTTTCTGCCTGATCCCTGTGACCTCCCTGCCTCTATCCCACCTGCTCTCCACCTGCTATAACCTTTCCAAGATGTCTGGCCTGTGCCATCCCTACTCAGAAGCCTCTAGTGATAGCCAGATGGAGACAGGCTTCTGTGGCTGCTCTAGGGCACCAATTCTCTTCCATGACTTGGTTTCCTCTTCTCACCTACTCAGACCTTTCTCGGAATTTTTCCTAACTCCTGGTCACCCTGTGTTTTTCTACTCCTCATCTTGTCTCCCAGGCCTGGGGATGGCTCTTCTTTTCCTCTCCTCTTTCTGAAATTCTACTTGTCCACAAACTCCTAGCTCCAGCTCCTTTCTCCAAGGACCTCTCACTCACCATCTCTGGACCATTGCACTTGTATCACTTCTCTGGTGTCTGCCATGTTGCTTCCAGAATAGTTGCTGCTACTGGGCATTTGGGCCTCATCTTGCTAACAAGCCGTCCCCAGAGGGGTCTAGCACTCAGTCTCCCTTGGAATGTGGTTGGCCCAGAATGATAGCTTATAAATATTTCCTCATCACATTATCTCAAATGCTTCTTCTGGTTTGGGGCAGAATTAGCAATAATGCACTGCCCTTTGCTCCTTCACAGCCCTGGATAAGATGTGCCAAAGCTGGCAGACACCAAGAGAATTGCAAACTATGCAACATTACCAGAAGGAGGCATCATTTCAGCCATCAAAGGTTGAGCACTTAGCCAGCATTATGCCCTTTACAAACGCATCTTATTTGCCTCCAAACAGTCCTAGACAACTACTGCTAGTCACTGCTGTTATCACTACTTTACACATGAAGATACTGAGGCTTAGAAGAAATTCTGTCACTTGCCTGTCATCTTAGTTTGTAATAGTTGGCAAAGTCAAGGATCAAATTCAAATCTCATGTAATGTTCATACCATTAACTTTGCCTTCACACCAAAGCCCTGGGCCAAGGTATTCATTTCTTAGAGCTGTCATACAAAGTGGCATAAGTTGGGTGGCTTGAAACAGCCAAAATTTATCCTTTTACAGTTTTGGACCAACACCAAAATCAAGGTGTTGATAGAGTTGGCTCCTTCTGAAAGCCATAAGGAAGAATTCATTCTGTACCTCTCTCCTAGCTTCTAATGACTGTCAGAAATCCTTGACATTCCTTGGCTTGCAGACACATTGCTCCAATTGCCTCCATTGTCATTCGTGTGTGTCTCTATCCAAATTTCCTATTCTTAAAAGGATACCAATCAATAGATTAAAGCCTACCCTAATTCACTATGATCTCATCTTAACTTGATTATATCTACAAAGACCTTTTTTTCAAGTAATGTCACATTCACATGAACCAGGAGGTGGTACCATGTCTTTTTTGGGAGACATGAATCAACCCACAATATCTAGTGAGGCGCTGGGAGCACGTCCTCAGCATTTTGCTATGGATTTGAATAGGGTGAAGAGCATTGCAGGATTAGTCTTGGAGATCACAGCAAAGCATGCTGGGGACCACCTGTGGATAGGAGATTAGAGGAGCCTATGGGGAGGGAAGAGGAGGCCCAAAGGGTGTGGTGGGAATGGGCATCCCACTTCTCTGCCCACAGTCATCCACAAGAGATGTGGTCCTTTGGATCCATATCTTTGGTGCTTTATTGCTGATCGGGGGTAACCAGACCACCAAGTTGTAGGTCCCTCCTGTCAGCTACAGGAGTTCACATGGTAGATTCTGGAATTGTGCTCGTAGCTTAGCACTTTGGGAGGACATTTCTTTTCTTGTGTCCAATGGAACACAGATTTCAGTGTTGGACAAAGAGCCTTTTTCTCCTGCCATTCTTATATTTTCCACCAGAAAAATAAGAAGCGGTGATTTTCCTTTGTCAGGCGTCTACTTTGTCATATGTTGGATCTTTGTATCTTTTTGCTGAACATCTGAGCCTACGCTACATGGGACCAAGTTTTCAGGGGGTTACTCACCACTTTTGACATGATAGGGTCTTGGAAGGAAGAGGACACCTGTGAAGACATCCTGTGGTAGTGAATCCTGGTCCCTCAGCAGACAGAGGAAGGGATACCAGGATGGGGTGCGGGAATGTTCCCACGTGGGAATGCCTTTCTCTGCTGGCAAACGCCTGCTGCAGGGAAGGCCCTGTCTGCAAATGCGGAGTGGGTGGGAGCTGAGCTGGCCAGTGTGCTGTGTGTGCGCAACTCTGGGAGGCTATCGTCTCAGGAGGGACTCTGACATCTGAACAGTCAGAGGAGACAGCAATGACGATGAGCAGGGCCCAGGGCTGACACCGGCGAGGGACGTCCGTGCCTGTCCCCTGTGTTCATCCTCCTCTGCCTTCTCTGCTCCTGGTGGCCAGCCTGCTTGCCCTGCTCTTAGTCCTCTGCTTTGGGGGTCCTGTGAGTCCTGAAACTTTGTTCTCAGACCTCTACTATGCCTTTGAGTGAGTAGGATGTGCTATGATTTATCATCAAGTCTTCCCAGAGCTGTTGTGCAGTGGAGGCTGAGCCAGTGGTGGGTGGACACAGATACTCCAGGACCGTGGTTTCCCTGGGGGAGGCTCCTTCCCATCCTGTCAGAGCACTGACTCATTTCTGATGAAGCTTCCTTGGGCTCTTCACTGGGGGGTCCTGGTGTGCAGCCTGACACTTTCCCCTCCAGGGTGTCTGAGTCTCCAGTTTCATCTGCCAAAACAAACATGGCAGGGCCATGAGTCAAAATTGGGTCCAGGGCCGGGGATGTAGCTCAGCGGGCACAGTGCCTGCCTGGCAAGCGCAAGGACCTGAATTCAATTCCCGGTACCAAAAAAAAAAAAAAAAAAAGAAAGAAAGAAAAAGAAAAAAAAAACAAATATTGGGTCCAGGGCTTCAGGTTTCCAAATGGAGATGATTTTGTTGGGAGCTGTAAGATGGAGCTGGTCCTGGTTAATCTAAAGAAAGTGAAAAAAATCTACAGGTGTTTGCTAAGTATCTTCCCATGCCTCTAGAACTTTTTTTGGGTGAGGGAGATAAATGCATACAATAAAAGGAAGACACCCATTTCTACAGTGAATTTACAACCTCTTTTGATAATTTTAAATTCACTGACTTTTGGCTTTGGATGCCTAGGTAACTAGTGGGGTCCTTCACTGACATTTCTTCTTTCTCTTTGATTTGCTCCTCCATCATTATTTATGGAGAAGCTTGCTTCTCCCTTTTGAGAGCTCTGCTTCTACGATCACTTCCCTTCTCTGCCTTGCCAGTGATAGGTGTGCACTGCCTGCCATTCCAGGATTGCCACCAGGCCCAAAACATTTACGCGTGGAGGTTGTAACTGCAACATGAATTTTCCCCTCAGCTACACATTTCACCTGCTTATTACTAAGCGCTGAATGTAGGTAGGTCGGAACCTGAGAGGTGGCCATTGTGGAGGGCTCAGGGAAAATGGAAGGTGAATAGGGGCTGAAGGGGGGCGCACTATGGGCTGGACATTCTGTTTGGGTTTTAATCTGAGGTGATAGAAATCCATTGAATGGTTTTGCACAGTCATGCCAAGCTCTGATCTCCATTTTCAGAAGATCACGCTGAAATACATTGTGAATCTTTTTCTACAAAGTACAAGGGCAGACCAATCTGTATTCTTTGCAGTTAGAAGTTAGCCTGGAGGTGAGGTAAGTGATGACTGAGGGAACCCTAGGAAGTTCTGGGATGCTGGTAATGGTCTGTTTTTTGATCTGGGCACCAGTTCCTCAGGTGCCCAGCTTGTGAAAATTTTCAAGCTGTACTCTTACAATTTATGCATTTTCTGTGTGAGTACCATATTTCAATAAAAGATATCCTAAGAGATTTCTCTGATGCTTAAAGAATGGGTAGGAAGGAGAAGAGAGTGGGCATAGGAAATACGTAGGAAGTGGTGACATCGGGCCAAATAAGAGCTGCTGGTGACCCAACAGGAGAAAAGGTGGAGAATGCAGCAGGTCCGACACTTGGTTTGGAGTTGAAGCACCAGGGTGAGAACCGAAATAGAGAGGAGATGAGTAGGGGAAGAGTGGTGGTCTGGGCATGCATTTGAGGGACTCAATGTGTGAGTGGAAATGTGAGAAACATAGTTCGATAGGCTGACAGTTTGAGGAGGGAAGTCTTCAGCATGCAGGATTCCCCACAAGCTGATGAGTGGGACACTAAGGGGAAGTGTGTGAGGGGAGACTAGCAAAGGGACTGAGGACAGAGCCTGGGTACCATCAGCATCCAGTGGGGAAACAGAAGAGGGCTCCCACAAGGATTCCCAAGAGAGAATATGTAGTCAGAGAGAGTGAGGACACCAGGATGGCAAGTTACATCACAAATGGCAAGCATCTTTCTTTTTTTCCCCCTGAGACAAGGTATCACTATGGAGTTCACACTGGCCTTGAACTCACTGTGTAGCCCAGGCTGGCCTCGAACTTGTGGCAATCCTCTTGCCTCTGCCTCTGAGTGCTGGGATTACAGGTGTGTGCTGCTGCAAATGGCGAATGGCAAAGCTTGTAGGACTTGTGGAAAGTAATTGTTGGATAGTCTACTGGATGTGGCGGTTAGGAACTGCAAAACTTGGTAAAAATTTCAGTGGCACCTCCTTCCCCTGACCTCGCAGAAAATTGGGCATGACAGTGGAGCAGAGTGGTGGTGCGACTTGGTATCTGTCGGCAGCTACTACTCTCCAACTGCACTAGGAGACAATTTTAGAAGTTCTCTTCAGCCTCACTTATCTCATCTGTAAGCACAAGGAATCACCCATAACTCTCAGGGCTGGTGTGAGGATTAACAGCAAATGTTTATCGATTATTTATTATTTACTGGTAGTCGGCCAGACATAGAAGATACAGAGTGACTGAGCCTGACAAGGAGAAGACAAAAATAAATAATAACCACTAAGATTATGTGAAGAGAATAAATGCAACCCCAGAGCTTCCTGGTGGTCATCTGCCAGCTTCTGGAGGTAGGGCATCCCTGCCTTCCTGGCTAGCTTCCTTGAGGTCATATCCTAAGGTCCTAGGCTCTTCTAAGACTGTCCCCAATCTTCACTTTCTCTGAAAAACTGGTTTCCCTCTCCTTGAAGGCAGGAAGGGAAGGGCTTCATCTTCAAACTCTTCCAGGATGTGAGAAAAAATATTGACATCCCATCATGTTATTAGAACAAAGAATAGGAAGGAAATCAAATGGCAAAGTTTCCATATTCGTATGGTCTGGATGTCCTTTTCCTGCCATAAATGCATTGAAAACAAGCTCCCTAATGGTTTCTCATTTCAGCCTAACAAACTGCTCTCAAGCTAAATTCCCCAAAAGACAACATGGAACATGTTCTCTGTAAAAGAAAGCTTTTCAGGCTTAAAAAGTTTTGAGAATTTCTGGGGAAGAATTTTGACACCTATTTACATAAATAAATGCCAATGAAAATTTTGTCTCAAAGTGTTATTCCTCTGAGAATCCTTGAGCACCACACCTCTAGCTAATCTGGTAAATTCATCTGGTAGTGTGCTCGTATTTTGTCCTTTCCAGAACTTTCTTTCTTTCTTTTTCTTTCTTTCTTTCTTCCTTTCTTTTTTTCTTTCTTTTTTTTTTTAACTATGTCTTCCAAAGCCCACACCCCAGACTCAGGCCTTCTGTCAGCGTCTCACCTTGCTTTTCCATTTCTCCCTGTCCCAAACCTCACCACACCCATCTAGCTGTTTGACTTCAGCACTCAGCTTCACGTGGGGCACCACTAGGAAAAAACCAACCAACACAAAACAACCACAATAAAAGGCATTTTAGGATTTCCGATATTATTAGGAGCTAGAAAGCTTGTCTACTTTTTCTTTTTATGCCTTACCTTTCAAACAAGGATGCAGCAATGGAAATCTGCATATTTATTTTTTTGGGTTATTCTGATCTTTATTCTTTTGAGGATTCCCAGGACCCTGTCTTATCAAAAAATCTTTTTTAGCTCATAACGAGACAAACTAGGGAAATACAAAATCACGACAAAAACACAATGTATGCAGATTGATTTCCAGTGTCCATTCTAATTATATCTTTTATGACAGCCCTCAAGTGAGATTTTTGCCTAAATTGAGTATACTAAGCAAAAAAAAAAAAAAAAAAAAAAAAAAAGGTTGAAAAAAATCTCTGTTTAGTTAGGACATAGCTCAGAGAGATTCTTTGGCCAGGGTCTCCCAGCAGTGTGAAAGGTGGAGAAAGAGTCCCCTCAAAGGACGTGGTATCCTGTGCCTGCTGTGGTCCTCTGTGTCTTCCACTGAAGCCAGGCACCGTCCCCCAGAAGCTGTTCTCACAGGCCTGGCGCGTGGCTTTCCTAGTCCTGTCAGGGGAGCCCGGCCGGACAGCAAGATCCCTCTGTGAACGGTAGAGGCTGGCAAGGGGACACTGGAAAGAAGAAGTAGTGAAGCAGTACTGGGCAGAGAGAGAACATGAGGGCCCTGGCTCTTCAGTGTCTGCTGCCCTTCTCTCCCACAAGGTCCCAAGCCCAGCTCCCCAAACTGGCTACGTCCCTGTGAAGAAATAAAGAGGTGGTGATAGAAATCTATGTTTCTTTGCCCTTTTTCTGATTTTTATACTTCCAGGGTTGTTTGATAAACAGGACTCTATTTTATCAAAGGCTTTTGCTAGTTCAGGTTAATACTAATAATGCTAAAGTTTTTTTTATTATTACCACTGTGACTACTACCAACTTTGACCCTAGGCTGGCTATTTTGACTCTCTGGGCTTTATCTTGTGCAGGCATTCTTCCTGCATGGGAACATATTTGATTTCCTGAAACACTTCTTGAACGAGACAATTCCGCATGGGGTGTTGGGCCATGGTTTGGATCCAGAGCCACGCCCTGCCGAAGGTAAAGAAGGGTGAGCAGGCTGATTTGCTGGAGGTGACCCTCTATTTCAGGACACAGCTGAGTCTTTGCTGTGCTTCTTTCATCCTTTGCAAGGACAGGGAGATGCTCTCTCTCCTCCAACTCTCTGAGGAACTCTCGCCTGGGTTTCAGAGGAGCCAGCTCAGCCTTTCCTCCCCGTTCAGGTGCCTGGATCTCTAAAGACATTGAGAGTCAGCCAGGAGTCACCCTTCTGAGTTCACTTCTTTGTCCCCTTAAGCCCTTTGTCTCCACTCCCAGGTCTCACCAATTGGTGAGTTGCCAGCCAAGACTTATAACGTGCTGGGAATGGAGACACTGAGCGGAAAGGTGTTAGAGGGGGGTGGCAGATGCCCCCAGCTGACCATGCGCTCCAGCCACATTTCTCTGGCTGGAGACATGGCAACCACTTGAGAAGACTGAGTCAAGTAAATGAGATATTGCTACCAGAGTCCTAGGCCAGAGCGCTCTGGGGTTCCCAGCAGACCAGATTCGGGCACCAACCATCTCAAGAGTCCAACCAGAGTGAAATGAGCGGTGGGGAACCAAGAAAGTGGCTTACAAGGTGTGATAAAAAATATGGTGTGTGTTAAATTAAAAAATTACTACAGTAAAAGACATGTCACCATTAGTCCCCCTCAGGCTACTCCCCCTTGCTTTGAACATGCTCATGTCATCATGCCTACCCTGTCTGAAGCAGTTCTGGAAGTCCTCTTTCATGAGTGTCTTTAGTTGTGCTGTTGTGGCTGCCTCCATGTCCTGAATCGATTCGAAACATTTACCTTCCATGGTCATTTCTTTAGGGAAGAGGCAGAAGTTGTATGGTACCAGATCCGGTGAATAAAGTGGATGAGGGTGCACTGTAATGTTTTTTATAAGCCTTTTTGTTGGATGGCATTCAGCAGCAGCATTCACTGAAACTTTCTTTATTAGTACATGTTTGCAGTACATGCATTTTATAATCAACTTGGAGAGTCAGTGCATGTACATAATACAACTTGCTTCCTTCTTAAAAACCCCCTTTCCCATCCCTCCTACTCCCTCCCTCCTCATCTAATTCTCCTTTCTCCATTTTTATTCTTATTGATATTATTAATCTTAGTTCACGTTTATGGCATATAATGTTTACACTCATTGCAGTTATTAGGTTCCCATGCGTGGCATATCTTTATTGTATTTATTTTTCCTTCTCCTCCCCCTCACTCCTCATCCTTGGTCTCTTGGACCACTTCCATTTGCAAGAGATCCCTTTATCTCTTTTTATACATCCTCTGTTGATCTCTGTTTGTACTTTGCCTTACTCAAATGAGAGATACCATACTGTATTTAAGCTAATGTGTCCAGTTAATTTCACTCATCATTATATTTTTCAGGTGCACCAATTTTCCTACAAATGTCTCAAATTTGTCCTTCTTTATAGCTGAGTAGTATTAAATATAGATACCATTAAATATAGATACCACATTTTCTTTATCTAGTCATCTGTTGATGGGTACACAGGCTGCTTCCAAGATTTAGCGATTATGAATTGTGCTGCTATAAACATGGATATGCATATGTCACTGTAGTATGATGTCTTGAGCTCTTTGGGGAAGATATCTGAAAGGGGGATAACTGGGTCATATGGAATTTCTAATTTTAGTTCTTTGAGAAATTTCCCTACTGATTTCCATAATGGTTGTACTAGTTTACATTCCCACCAACAATTTAGGAGAGTCCCTTTTCCACCACAGCTTTGCCAGCATTTGTTGTTTTTTGACTTTTTTGATGATTACCATTCTTTCTGAATTTTTAATCACACCTCGTAAAGGCACTCAAGAAAGAGGACTTCCAGAACTGCTTCAGAAAGTGGCAAGAATGATGGGATAAGTGTGTTTGAAGCAAGGGGGAGTATTTTAAGGGAGTTTAATGGCAAGGTGTCTTTTAGTGTAATAAATATTTAGCCTAACCTTAAGCCTAAGTGTAATAAATCTTTTAGTGTAATTTAAACATTCACCATATTTTTTATCATCCCTTATATTATTCGGTGTGGGCACACCAAGAAGAAACAGGGAGAACAGCAGGGTACTAAGAAGAGCTTCAGGATTATATAAAGCAAGGACAGAAATGGAGAGCAAGAAATATGCATGGTCAAGAGTCCTGCTCAAACTGTGGTCTGGTTGATCGTTGTCTCAGGTCTGGTTCTGTGGGGTCCTGCGAGTGCCAGGAAAATTTGGGAAATCTTTGTTGCTTAAGGGGGCAATTCCATTCCCATTTGGAGAGGATTGCTCATTGTGGGGTAATCTGCAAGACTCCTGCTCCTGGAATCTTAGTTACCCTTACCTCGATGTCTTCCGTCTTTGAAAGGGGACAAGAGAGATTAGATAAATATAGGTCTATCAACTTTGTATTACCCATTTTTAGATGGACGCTTGTTAAATGATTGGTAGGAGTCTGACCTAAAGTTTAAGACAGCAAAGGAGCTAGCTTCAGGCCCAGGTAAAATTAGTGGTTTTAGCAAAAGCAGCTCCTAAACCCCTATTACAATCTGATAATACTACTACTACTACTACTACTACTACTACTACTACTAATAATAATAATAATAATAAATACTGACAGAACTATTTAAAATTGGGAGAAGCCTGGTGTGTTCGTGCACACCTATAATCCCAGCACTTTGGAGGCTGAGGCAGAAGTATCACTGCAAGTTCAAGGCCAGCCTGGACAACATAGTGAGGTCTTGTCTCAAAAAACCAAATTAATTAATTAATTAATTAAAGTTGGGAGAAGTAAGAAGAAACAGAGAGGCAAGTCTTACTAAGCGAACTCCTCTCCTATAATAGCAAGTACTCTAAAGTGACAAGTCAAGAAATTGCAGGAGGGGCCGGTGAGATAGCTCAGTGGCAAAAGTGCCTGCCTGGCAAGCGTGAGGTCGTGAGTTCAACTCCCGGTACCCACATATGAAAAAAGAGCCAGTGATATCACTGAGCAGCATAGGCGCCTGCTGGCGCACGAGGTCCTGAGTTTGACACCCGGTACCCACAAAAAAAAAGAAAGAAATTGCAGGAAAAAAATTATTATTTTAAAGTGTGTGGCTACAACCCACAGAAAAACTGAAAAAAGTGTTGCTCAAACCCAGCTGTGTTGTGAGGGTGGTTGTAGCCTTCCTTCTTCCTAAGAGAGGAAGATGTTCCTGTCTAGGGTGCATGAACTGTGACCTAGAAAGAGGAAAAGCAGGATAGCCTCCAAGGCCAGATGTTGACTTCCAGAGGTAGAAAGAGCTAAAGCAAGCAGTAGCCCTCATTCAGGGGCCTGCAGAGTGGCCCCCAGCGTACTCCTGAGCAATCCCTGTATCCTTGCAGGACTGAGAGAAAGGCTTCCCTTTGCTGTTCATTTCTCTTTCTTCCTTCCTTCTTTCCTACTCTCGTTCACTCCTTCCTTTGGAAGAGTTGTTCCTTAGGTTGCCCTGTAAGTCCTGATTGGTAAAGCAGACAGCTACCATCCAGGGATAGAAGCACATGTTCCCAAGGGGAGGTCACCGGCTGTGTGTCTCAGCCCCATCTCTTGCTCCTGAGTGTCTTCCTTGGGTGCCTCACTATATTCAGTCACCTTAGTGAAGTCACATCCTAGGGGTCATGAGGAATCAGGTGAGTTGTCTAGAGCTTTGTCTTCCTTGGGATTTGTGTGGATGAAATTGGGGTTGGTTGACAACAGATTCAGTCATTAACCAGGTAGTAACCCCAGAGGGGGCAGGGAGAGGTCATATTTCACAACTTCTGCCCAATGTCCCTATAACCATGGTGTGACGCCTCTCGTTAGAGCATAGTTCCAATGTTTAGCTTGGAAAAGGAGTGTCATGATCATGTAGATAAAAAGACATCATGCCTAGGCTGTACTTTGACCCTTTCCCATTCACCCTGAGCTGTAAGGTTTCCCTCCTTGGCCTCTGGGTAGCCCTTTATGGTTCTTATATCACTGGAGCTTGGCTTGGGCCTGGGATCCTACTCTGTCCCTTCACACAACCTCTTGTCATTTATGCAGCCTCTCCTAGCTCTTTGGCAAAAGTAGTAAAAGTTTGCTCTGTATTAGAAGGAAGATCTTCATGGCAACTCCAGTTTTTCTGCTTCCCTCCTGGCAGACCTCTCTCTCTGTGTCTGTTAGCACTGGAGAGACAATAGGGCTGTGAATGTAGCTTTCATGTTTGGATATCTGAGAGCCTCCTGCCCACCCCACCCTGCAAGAATGTCCTTCTCCTGCATGAGCTTTATCCACCAGCTTCCTTCTACAAGTGTGCCTCAACTGACAAGTTAATTTTAACACTTGTACACACTCCTCAAGTAAACCTAGCGTTTAGATTAGCACACATGGACACAAATCTAGATATTTACATGGAGTTTCAACCTTTCAAAGTAGGCTCCTTGTATAAACAAACTCATTCCAATGACATTGCCAGTGCTCATAACAAAACAGAAAACTGTGTGCAGAATTCCCTTCAAAGCTTCAGAACATTATTTTGAATACCATCATGTTTACACAGATTTTTCAAAGAAATTTTTCTTTTGCTGACTTTATTGAGGTATAGCTTGCATATAATAAAATGTACAGACTTTGAAAGCTTGGTGAGTTTTGACAAATGGAAATTATGCCTGTATAAATACTGCACCATAAAAATATAGAGTATTTCTACCACACCAGAAAGTCCTTGTATACACAGTTGCAAATCTTTAACTTTTTAGTTTGGGCTTAGAAATATCCAAAAGCAATTAAGTGGGGCAGCTAAACTGACAAATGCTGTTCTGTGCCTTGTAAATTGTGTGGCCCATAGAAGAAGCAGCACTGAAGACGAAGTTTATGAATGATGGAGGACAGATCACGGAGATCACTCTGTAGGCTCAGAGTGACTCTTCTGACGGTTGAATATTCTGAGCCATAGTTTATCAGTCAGAGGACTGACCCCCAATCATGAACCAGGAATCATTTCAAGCACTGGGGATTTGTTGCCTTAAAAAGCACCTGTCATCTCTCCTCTGTAAAGTCTACGTTCTGATGGGGGTAGGTGTCAATAAATGAGAGGTCAAATGCATGATGTCATCATGGAAAGCAATAAATCCCAAGCAAAAGAGAGTAAGGAGACAGAAACTGAAGGTGTGGTGCTGGGTACAGTGGTCCATGCTTATAATCCCAGCTACTCCAGAGGCTGAGGCAGAGGGGTTGGAATGTCAAATGGTGGTGGTGGTGATAAGGTTACACTGTTAAAGTAGGACAGGAAAAGTTGGGTCAAACAAAGCAGGTCTTCACTGAATGACTCCTCAGGGCCTTTGACATGGTAATTAACTGCAAATATTTATACTACAATTCATGATTGTACCATGCAACTTTTTTTGCACTTTGTCTCCATGAAATCCTGTTGATTTAGAGCATCTCAAGCAATTCCATGAAACACTATAGGAAACTCTAGATTTCTCATGCTGCAGGAGAATGGCACACTAATGGAGAATTTAAATTCCTGGGGAGTAAGTGTCCTCTTATTTAATTTACTGACTCGCTTTCCATGTGGGCCAGGCAGGGTGCCAGGTGCTGTAACTACATTTTCTGGCACAGTCCTTGCAACCCAGATGTTAGGAGGTCCTTCTCACTGTTGGGGAAACTGCTGCTCAGTGTGGTCAAGTTAGTGGCTGAATGTCCTGCCATTCTTTACAGAGCCAGAATCTGAACCTAGGCCTCTTTGACTCCAAAACTTGAACCATCATATCCCAGAACACTGTGTTGCCATAGTGATGGGGTGTGGGCATTGCAGCCCACCTAGCACAACTTTCCTTGCTTTTACCAAACCAATCCATCTCCTTGCACTCTTTCTTTTTTGTTGTTTTTGTTTTTGTTTCTATTTTTTGTTTTTTGAGACAGGGTCTCGCTACGTAGCCCAGGATACATAGCCCAGGCTGGCCTCAAGCTCATGGCAATCCTCCTCCCTCAGCCTCCCTAGTGCTGGGATTACAGGCGTGTGCCACCATGCCCTGCATTCCATGCACTCTTAAACCTGTGTCCTCCTCCAGGGGTGGGTTTCTGTCCTTTTGCATTGTGCCAGAGGTCCCTTGCTCCATCTCCTGCTGGCCATATAATGGGTATTTGATAGGTCTGAGCTGCCAGAATCATGGTCCTGTGGTTCCACCCACATAAAACCATTTGTGATGCCAGATAGAACCCTGAGGGGCCCTGGCCACAAAGCTCTGTTGAACCACCCATCTACTGCTTTCTCTTTTCTTGAAATTTTCCTCCTGCCCTTTGCTCCCTGAAGCCACAATATCTGCTGCATCCAGTGGGATCTGAAGGCACAGATCTATACCAGCATTTCTGCCAGGACACCCATAAAGTACTAAGCCCCACGTGGCTGCAACGGCCAAGAGCTGGTGGTGAGGTTGGCTCTGCAAAGGGCCAAGGATGTGCAAAAGTGCCAGTTCAGTCTCTCTGGAGTCTTCCACCTAGTAGTTCAGGGGAAGAGATAGGGAAATTCTGTACTTACTAGAAATAGCAAAGGCAAATCTTTCAGGAAAAGATCTGAGATTTTCTCTCCTGCCATTCCCATCTTCCTTTCATGAGACAGCCTAGGAAGTTGGTAATGATTAATCATCCCATGTTAATTTATTACTAATTTGGATGGAGAGAGATTGGTCTTTTCTGAGCCTAATCAGAAATCAAGTGCTCCAAAACTGAACTCACTGTCTTCCTCTTGATGGACACTTCTCCTCCTGGGCCCTGTCTCCAGCATGGATTTGCCCTTTCTTGGCCCTCGGGCTGGAGGGCCCCTTCTCTTTCTGCATCTGGAATCAATGACAGTGCAACTTCTATAGGAGCCCCCGATCTGGCCCCTCCCCACATGGCCACTGCCCTGGCCTGGCCTCAGTTCCGGCCCTCCTTATGACGACCCTCGCTCCTCTGCCAGATGTTACTTGTGCCACCAGCATGTACCAGACCTTTGAGATGCCTCTGTGCAAAAATCAGCAACAGAGGACTGATTTTTTAGAAGCAACCCTAAACTAGACACACAACCTGAGCCCCATGCTGGACAAAGGGGCTTCTGAACAGCAAAGCAGTAATACAGACAACAGAAGGAAAGATGATTCCGTCTAGACTGTGAGCGAAGACACTTTTCGCTCTACTTGGCATCAAAGGCTGGGACAGGAGTCATCTGAAGACTCATTCGGTAACATGTCTGACAGATGTTGCTGGCTAAGGGCCGGCACTTTATCCGAACTTTTTCGCTGAATACCATCACGTGGCCTTCCCATATGTAGAGACGACTGGGCTTCCTTGTGATGTGATGTTTGAGTTCTAAGGGTCCTAAGGGAGAACGAGCCAGGCAGATTCTCTACCCATGATGAGAACCAAGCCTCAGAAGTCACATGGCATTTCTGCTTCAGTCTTCTCATTAGAGCAAGTAGTTAAGATTGGCCCATATTCAAAGGGTAAGAACACATACCCTGCCTCTTGAGGGAGTGCTGCCATCATGCTGTACGAAGGGCATGTGGATGGGAGATATTGGTGTAGCCATCTTTGTTAAAGGTGATTTGTCTCATCAGGGTACGGAGTCAAGAGGCAGGCAGGCAGGGTGTAGATCTGTAGCATCAAGGATATCACACCAAGGATGTGGGACTTTGTCTTGTGGGAACTGGGAGCTGGTAAGAGACATTGATTTGGGCATGATGTGTTCTTGTAACCCCTTGAGAAATCTCTCTCTGGAGTGGTTTGGTGGGACATTTGGAGCAGGCAGACAAGAGACCTATGAGAAATAGTCACAGTAATCCAAGGGAGAAGTGGTAAGAGCCCTAGTCAAGTTATGTACTTGGAGATGAAAACAGGGGTCAAATATGAAAGAAACCAGCAAGAAATTACGGGATCTGGTAATAGAGTAATGATGGGGGTGGTGGGAAGGGCATCTAGGATGATTCTTGGTTTCTAACTTGGAAACTGTGTGAAGATGATTGGGAATGAATTAAAAAGAGCAAGGGTCTATGAGGGAAGACGATGAGTCCCATTCAAGAAGTGATTAGTCAGAGGGGTCTGAGGATGTTCAGGTGGACATGGCCAGCAGACAGTGGGGTGGTCCTGAGCATGGAGCTCTGGGGAATGCTCTGGAAAAGAAACTGAGATTTGGGTGCCATTATCTTATGGGCAAATGGGATTGCTCATGAGCATGTCCAGAGAAGGGGACTACAGAGTCTTGGAGGAATTAGCCTTCAGAGGGCAGTCAGACAAAGAAAATCATCAAGGCATTTGAGATTAAATTGCCTCTTTCCCAAGTCTGGCCTAACTCAGAAAATAATCTGGGCTTTAGAGTTTTGGGGGACCTGTGTCCAGGAAAAATAATCAGATATTGTCAAACCCCACCACCTTCACCATCACTACCACCATCACCATCACTTTCGCCACCACCACAGCCTTCACCGTCATCACCACTAACATCATCACAATCAGCTTTACCACCACCATCACCATCACCACCACAATCACCTTCACCATCACCATTGTCATCATCACCACCATCACCTTCACTACCTCCATCACCATCACCATCACCTTCACTACCTCCATCACCATCACCAACACCATCACCTTCACTACTATCACCATCACCACCATCATCTTCACCACCACCACCAGCATCATCTTCATTTTCTTCACCATCACCATCACTTCACCAACACCTTCACCATCACCTTAACCAGCAGCTTCACATCACCATCACATGTTGCTTTCCCAAAAGCCTGTTCCAAGGCTCTTGTCCTCCCTTCTGCCTATAATGGTAGCTCCTATAAATTAGAAGAATTCTATATTTGGTTTGCTTTTCCCTCCTAATGCTCCATGGATTACCCTCTGCACATAGACACTCAGGGACAGAACGTGTCCTCTTGTCCAGTGATTGTAACCTGTTTTGCCCACCAGACTCTGCTGGAGGAACTTTTCTAAATGAACTTGCTCTCACCAGCTTTGATTCAGTTGATCTTGGATTGGGCCTAGACTCTATTTCAAAGATACTTCTGCCTCCTCCATTCATGCAATTTTGACTCAAAACTGACTTAAGACCCACTGATTTAGACCAGTTACCTCACCACTGGGAAACCAAGAGTCCAGGAGAGGAGAACTGACTCTAAGCATCTCAAGCGACTGACACTTAAGTTCCAAAATCTCCTATTGTGAGGCTAGGCACTCAGGTTCCCCAGCTCAGTTTCCCTTTTTGTGAAGAAAAAAATGAGACAAGATGATTTTCAACACTTTTATTACAAAATATTAAGACAAATGTAATGTATAAAGTGAATTACAGTGGTGCCACCTCTGCCTTCAGGAAGGCAGGCTTCCTCCTGCCACTGGTGATGGGTGAGGTGGCTGCAGTGGTCAGGGGTAGGTGGCAGTTTGGAGAGGCATCTAGTTTCCTGGCTATAATGACCTCTTCAGACTTGGAGGCCGTGAGTATGGATGCGTGGACAGGCAGTGAATTCCGGGCTCTGTCAGAAGTCCCAGGCTGGCCTCACTATGTAAGGCTGCGCCCTCACAGGTAGGAAACTGCACAGCCTGGAGCAAGGGCCTGTACAGAGAGGTGGGCTCAGCTTCAGAAGGAAATGGAAATGAAAGCAGAGCCCCAGCTGCTCTTCTGAGATGCAGGCTTTCAATTAAAAGAAGAACTTTGGCAGACTATGAAATGTAACACCACCCCACCCTTCCTCGGGGGAAAAGTGTGACCCAGAAGGGTACCTTCTAGGGGCTGCTTGAGGATGTGGGACTCCTGGCTCAAGACCTGTTCAGGCCTGATCCAACAACTCAGAACCTAGGAGGGTATAGAGCTCAGCCTGGTGCTCACCAAAGATGCCATCAAATCCCTCCCTTCCTCTGCCTGACCTGTGTCTGTGCTGTCAGTCATGGAATTCACATTGACTCAGAACTCACGGAACTGGTCAAATGGGGCAGGGTGGTACACAGTGAGTCCCTTCCCCAAGGCCTTGGCCCACACCTCCAGAGGTGAACGAGTCCAATCACAGCTACCCCTGGCGAGAGGCCAAATATCCCTGATAAGAGGGTAACAAGCTTGGTGAGGGTGCGAATGGGGACACTCGTTCAAACCAGGCGGTCTGGGGATAGCATCACAGTGCCTTATTGGAGACATAAGAGTTGGGTCTTGGAGGTCAAGAGAAGTGGAGCAACATGACCCAGGACTTGCTCTTGATGCTGGGAATGGTTTGAATTGGATGAGGAGTAGCCTACAGCCCTCTAAGGGCAGAGGAGGAAGGCAGACCAGCAGCCCACAGGGCACTGTGGTGCTACCGGAGAGCAGTCCAAGCTGGAGTGTGCCGTAGATGCTTGGCTGATGTCAGGTCTTTCCCCTGGGAATGTCTTTCCCTGTAGTTTTACTGGGCTATTTACAATAACTCTGATAAGATGCAATAAAGATAGGAGTGGCTAACATTTCCACCTCCAGAGGGTGAACAATGGCGTAGCAATGATAGCATTGCACCCTCTGACCACTGTGTAAAGTTAATGTTCCTATGTGACAGATGAGGAAACAAAGCCCCAGAATGGAAGGCTTGGTGTGGCCAGGACTCACTGTGCCAAAGCCTCACAGCACATTCTCTGTTTCCTCAGGTATTTGTGCTCTGCCACGGCCTCCTGCAGCTCTGCCAGCTCCTGTACAGCGCCTACTTCAAAAGCAGCCTCACCACCATTGAGAAGCGTTTTGGGCTCTCCAGTTCTTCCTCAGGCCTCATTTCCAGCTTGAATGAGGTGAGAGGATGTCCTGGGCCACTGTCCCTACTGACCACTGACCACACTGTAGAGAGGAGGAGCAGCGTGGGAACTGGGCGTGCACCTAGAGTGCAGACTACTGCCTGCATCAGGACACACAGTGTACTCTTAACACTGGCCTTTGACCTTGATAATGCCCTGGCACATGTTCTCATTCATGACAGACAACAAGGAAACAAATCTCTGACTTTTGTGTCACCACGGTTCTATCCCATGCATTGCTAACCATATGTCACTTCATAGGAGTCCTCTCTCCTACTGAGTGCAGACACAGCCCCCTAATCTTTCCCATCTCAGTGTTCCAGGGCCCTCTACTAATGAAAATCAGAGCTGGCATGGAAGGTGTCCTCTCTTCCAGCTCAGCCCAGATGATAGCCAAAGCCGTGATTTCCCACGGTTAAATTTTCATGTATTGTTCCATGCTTAGAACAAAAGCGTGAGTCCCGGAATAATTGGATGTTTTCCAGGGGCAAGGAGTAGCCAGCTGGGACATGTTGCAGGTCTGTTTAAGATAGAAAGTTGATTAGGCAAATAAAGGGCATGATACTTCTTCAGGGCTATGGTTCAATCAAAATGAAAATAACCATTAAATCTCTTTCCCAAGCTCAGATAAATTTTCAAGAATCTAACCTTTTCAAGATCATGCCTGTGGGCACAATTTGAGGCAAATACCATCAGAGAGTTCATTCTTTTGACCCAACAGTTCTGCGTGTGTGTGTGTGTGTGTGACTATGTGTGTCTGGGTATTCGTGTGTAACTGTGCCTATGTGTATGTTTGTGTGTGTGAATGTATGTCTCTGTGTATGTGACTCTGTGTATATGTGTGTGTACCTATCTGTGGATTTTTGTGACTGTGTGTGTGTGTATCTGTGTGTGTGTGTGACTGTGTGTGTGTCTGCGTCCATATGTCTGTTTTTCTGCCTTTATGTAAATTTGTATGTCTCTGCATATGTGTTTATTTATATCTTTGTATTTGAGTGTGCCTATGTGTGGCTGCATGTGCTTATCTGTGGCTATATATGTGTCTATGTATATCTGTATGTGTGTCTGAGTATTTGTGTATGAGTGTGTGTTTGTATGTGTGCATAACCTCATATCTGTGGTTATCTGAGGGTTTATGTGTGACCATGTGTGTGCCTGCCTGCATGTGTATTTGTGTGTGTCTGTGTGTATATATGAGTGTTTAAGGATTCATGTGTGACCGTGTGTGTGTGTGTGCGTGTGTGCCCTGAGAATGTGAGCAGAATGCAGCCCGCTGCATGGTACAGTAAGGCCACTGGGACACGGAGCCTGCAGTGGGTTTGAGCAGAGCACAGGCCAGTCAGTCTGCGAAAGCAGGTCACTCTCAGAAAGCCTTCTGGGACCCGCAGGTGAGGTGCAGCGCACAGGCTGGGTGTGCAATTCAGGAGCAGGAGGAAGGGCTTGGTGAACAAGTGAGGTCAGGTCTCCTCTAAGGTCCTCCACCACCTCTCCCATGGGCCTTTTGAAGTCAGCCTCAGTCAGCAGAGCTGGAGTGTCCTGGGCCCGTGATATAGCTCAGCAGCATAAGCGCTTGCGTGGCACACGCAAGGTACTGAGTTCGGTACCCACAAACAAACAAACAAACAAACAAACAAATAGAACTGGAGTGCCCTGACATATCCATCACTTCATGGAAAATAAGGGGGAAGCAAGAAAGAAAGAAGTGAAATTTAATCACAAGAGTAAAGCTCTTTCCAGGCACAGGTTTCGGAATGTCCAGGAACCACCTGTGGCCAGGGCCGGAGCAGAGGCGACTGGCACTCCAGGCTGATTCCTCACACCCTGCGCACACTTCTCTCGGTCCCAAGCCTTACTCTTAGCCATGCTGCAGGGGGTCCTGGACAGTTGTGTCCTCTTTTAAAAAGCCTACCTGTGCTGGTTCATTCCGTCACTGACTCAATGCATAGGTTAAAGAACTGTGTGCCAGGTGCTGGGGAGGCAGGATGAACAGCTAGACAAAAGTCTAAGGATAAAGGTAGTATTTACTTATAAAAAGCAATGAAGCTTCTGTAGATCAGATTATAGTAAGCACTGTGAAGAAAGATAAAGTTGCAGAGGGAAAGGACTAAAGAGGTTGGGCCAGAGAGCTCACCTCCCAGGGAGCCCCAGAAACATAGAATAGGCAATGTTTCCAGGACAGGACTTAGGAGCACTGTGGTTCTCATCCCTCATTTTACACAAGTGAAAATTAGCCCAGGGAAGGACAGGGACAGTCCAGAAGCAGAGCTGTTAGGGCAGAAACCCACTTCTCCCAGAGGCAGCAGACCACTGTCATGAAACCTGGGCACTTTAAAGTCAGGCAACCCTAGTTTAAGATACCTCCTGACCTCATGAGTGTGGACATGTTACTTAATATCCTTTTGTCATCTGTAAAGTGAGGGTTGTTGCATGGTGAAATGAGACAATGTCTGTTGCTTGGTTGTTATTCTGACTACCAATTCAGAGCCCTTGGATCCTTTCATTAAGATCAGATTAGACTTAGGGGTTTTGTTAGGGAACAGGACTATTCCTAGGAGCCAGCCAGAACTGGAGACTTGCTTGGATTTTTCCTCAAAAGATTTGGGGGGAAATATTGATATTTAACCTAAGAGCCCTTCATGCCTCCAGATAGCTACTTACTTCTCTTGGGCTGGTCTGGAAGATGGGAACAGGTTTTTGATGACAAAAGGAAAGCTGAGACTGCTGGTATATGGCCACTGACGGGGCTCTTGGACAAGGCTAGGTAGCTCTGCTGGGACCCGCTAACACCAAGCAGCGTCTTCCCCCTCCAGTCTTCCTGAGCAAGGTCTGGTCAGGTCTCCTCTGGGGTCTCACTCCACCCCTCTGCTCTCTCTGCAGATCAGCAATGCCATCCTCATCATCTTTGTTAGCTACTTTGGCAGCCGGGTACACCGACCAAGGCTGATCGGCATCGGGGGTCTCCTGCTGGCTGCAGGCGCCTTTGTCCTCACCCTGCCACACTTTCTCTCAGAGCCCTACCAGTACACCTCAGCCAGTGTTGGTGAGTGGCCTCCAACCTTGGCCTCGGGGGGATGGGGAATGAGTGAGCACCTCACAAATTTGTTAGAGACATTCATGGGGTGGTGCACAGCACTCTGGGCAGTGCTGCCCTCTCCAACCAGAAAGATTCCTTGGCTTTAATTGTTTGGCTTTTCCCCAGAGCACATCAGAAACTCAGAACATACTGGAATACATACAGCTATGGAGTAGGTATCCAAGCCCTGGGCTGCAGCTAGTGGCCATCTCCTCCTGTGATGCCCTGTACTTTCTGCCAGCAGTAACCCAAATTCTACCTACCTGGGGACACTTGTGAGCAGTGCCCACAATGAGGCTTGGAGGAAAAAGTGTCCAAACTTGGATCATGATGAGATCTGTGGAATTTCTAGATACTTCATGGTGCTTCATGACAGTCGTGCATTTATCCATCATCCTTTAGACTACATTGTTCTCATACAGTGCACTCACTTGATCCCCCTGGAACTTGAGGAAGGGCAGAGGAAGGGCGTAAGATGAGGACTGGGCTCTCAAAGATGTCTAGTTCCTTTCCCAAGGAACAGTTGGTTAAACAGAGAGCTCTGGCTTTTCCTGCTCTCTCTGCCTTCAGCCACTATAAGGCTGAAGTGAGGTGAGTGAGGTCCTGAGGTCGACCCCCGGTACCCGCAAAAAAAAAAAAAAAAAAAAAAAAAAGAACTCCTTGCCTAACCCTAGAACATCTTTCACCTGCCATGCCCTTCCACCAGGCCATTTCTATCTTGGAGCCAGCCAACCATGGACTTAACCCTCTGGAAACCATGAGCCCAGATAAACTTTTTCTTCTTTAAGTTGTATATGTGAGATACTTTGTCCAAGCAACTAAAAAGTGACTAATACATAATTGGAATCATACAATATTTGTCCTTTTATGTATGTGGCTTCCTTCACATAGCATAGTTTTCAAGATTTATCCATGCAGTAGCTTGTATCAGGACTTACTCCTTTATGGCTGAACAATATACTATTGATGTATATATCACATTTTGCTTACCTATTCATCTATTGATGGACATTTGGATTGTCAGATACATCTTTTTAAAAAGAAGTAAGACATGGCCTCCCCCTAAGCCCCTCGCTTCACCCTCAGAGGCAGCCATTGGCCTGTAGTGGCATCCTTAAGTCACTGCTCATTTGGATACTTCCCGTTCCTCCTTCTAGTTTCCTATTTTGTTGGTCTTGTTTCTTTTTTTCCTACCGATTTGGAAGTTACACACTATTAGTTACATTACATTTTAAATGTTTCTAAAAATGTATCATACAGTTAAATTTGGTTAGAGCTAATAATAAATTCTATACATTTTAACACATTTATAGATTTATGTAATCACCACCACAGCATAGAGAACAGTTCCCTCACCTCCAAAATTCAATCCTGCTATTCCTTCATAGTCGTACTCTCCCCCAGCTCTGTAACCACTGTTCTGCTTCTGTCACTATAGTTTTGTGGTTTTGAGGATATCATGTAAACGGGAACACATAGCATATAGCCTTTTGAGACGGGCATAAACCTTTGAAATTCATCCAAGTGGTGCGTATCCGTCAGTACTCCAGCCCTTTGATGTCCAAATAGGATACCACCGCATGGATATGTCACAGATCGTTTGTGTACTCACCTATTGAGAGAGACTGGGATTGTATCCACTTTGTAGCTATTACTAATAGAGCTGCTATAAATATTTGTGTTCAAGTTTTTGTATGAGTAGGAGATTATGATGTGAAACATTTCTTCATGTGCTCATTTGTCATCCAAATGTCCTCTGGGCTAAATTGTTTGTTCAAGTCTTCTGCCCATTTTTAAATTGAGTTATTTGTTTTTTATTGTTGAAGTTGAGTTGGTTGCACATTCTGAATACAAATTCTTTATTGGATATGAAATCTGCAAATATTTTTCCCCAGTCTTTATCTTATCTTACGTATTCTTTTGACAATGACATTTGCAGAGCAAAAGTGTTAAATTTTAATAAACTCTAATTTGTCTTTTTTTTTTTTTTTTTACCTTTATGAATCATGCCTTTAGTACCACATTTAAGAACTCCTTGCCTGGGCCGGTGAGATGGCTCAGCGGCGTAAGTGCTTGCCTGGCAAGTGCGAGGGCCCAAGTTCGACTCCCGGACCCCACATATAAGAAAAGGGCCGGTGATATCGCTCAGTGGCTCAGGCGCCTGCTCGTGAGTGACGTCCTGAGGTCGACCCCTGGTACCCGCAAAAAAAAAAAAAAAAAAGAACTCCTTGCCTAACCCTAGAACAGAAAGCTTTCCCTCTATATATTTTTTAAGGTATTACAGCTTTACATTTACATTTAAATCTATGATCCATTTTGAGTTTTTTTACAAGGTTATTTTTTCCTTTTTGTATAGATGTCAAATTGTTTCAGCATCATTTGTTGAAAAGACTATATTTTCTCCATGAAATTAGTTTGTACCTTTATCAAAAATCATCAACTTTGGGCCGGTGAGATGGCTCAGCGGCGTAAGCGCCTGCCTTGCAAGCGCGAGGGCCCGAGTTCGACTCCCGGAACCCACATACGAAAAAGGGGCCGGTGATATCGCTCAGCGGCACGGGTGCTTGTTGGCATGCGAGGTCCTGAGGTCGACCCCCCGGTACCCACAAAAAAAAAAAAAAAATCATCAACTTGGATGAAGGACGTAGCCTAGTGGTAGAGTGATTGGCTAGCATGTGTGAGGCCCTGAATTTCTTCCCCAGCGCTGAAAAAAAATTGGCAATAGGTGCATTTGTGTGGGTCAATTTCTGGACTTTCTTTTCTGTTCCACTGCTCTGTTGTTCCTTCACCAGTACCACGTGGTCTTGCTTGCTAATGCTTTATAGTAAGTCTTAAAAGTAGTATGACTTTTCCAACTTTATTATTTTTCATAATTGTTTTATCTATTCTAACTTACTTGCCTGTCCATCTAAGGTTTAAAATCAGCTTGTCTATATTTACAAGAAAAATCCTTCTAAAATTGTGATTGGGATTGCATTCAATGCATAGATCAATTTGAGGACAATTACTATGCTGAGTACTAACCCATGAACACAGTGTGCCTCACCATTACCCTTACGTTCAATGTTGACGTATGATTTAACAAACTCCAAACTTGAAGAATATCTCTAGAGAACAAAATAAGGATCCTAGGATGTTTCAATGTACACTGTCCTCTCCCATCTTCCATTTTCATTGGTCACTATTTTAGTTCCACCTGTTTTTTTTTAAACATCACCACAGGGGTCATCGTAAATTTTTACTATTTTGCTACTTATAGGTAAGTCAGTGCTTGTTTATATTTATCCACAAGCTTGCTGGTTTCTTTATTCATCATTGCTTTTTGCATTTCACCCACCTTGCTGATTTAATGTCTTTTTTCCTGAAGTACAGTGTTATTTAGTGTATGTCCTTAGTTACTTAGTGTATATCCTTAGTTTTACTTTCAGGTGCGCCCATGAGTGAGAAAACTCTCTGAAAATGCCTCAATTTTGCCCTTGCTCATGAATTATAGTTTAACCACAAAATGTATTAACTACATTAAGTTATTTTAAGTTAATGGTTATTTCTTCTCAGTGCTTTGAAGGTAACACACCTCTGTCCTTCAGCATTTCTTGATGGTGCCCGGACTTATTCATTAGTTTAATTTTCATCTCTTTTTAAGTGTACCACTTTTCTTTCTCTCTAGTTGTACTTAAGTTTTTCTTTTTTCCTGGTTGTTCTGCATGTTTATCATAAGTTTTCTGAGAATGGGTTAATTTTACTTATCTGTTTGGAAGCACATTGTGGGTTTTGCTTTGTGTTGCATGTGTGGTTTTTTTAAGATTAAATTTGAAAATTAAGGTTTCTCTTTAATTCTGAAAAATTCTCAGCCAAAAATGCTCTTGAGATGGTACAGCACTATTTTCTCCATCCTTTCTCTTGGAACATGTTTTACATATGCATGTGTGCATGTGTGTGTACATAAACATGTGTCTGTCTGCATATCTCTATGTCATTTTCATTTCTGGCTCTTTGTCTCTTAATCTCTCTTTCATCAATTTTAGTACTTTATTCATTTGTACTGAATCCTGGTGATTTCCTCAAAGTATGTCTTCATCAGTAAGTGTCAAACACATCCCTTACATTCTAAATTTTGATGACTTCATATAGTTTGCTAATTTCAAGAAGGTCTCATGCTTGCATTTCAAATCTTTCTATCCTAATTTTGTGATTTCTTGGCATTTCATTATGATTTCTATTTCTCTTTAATTTCTTCTATTATCTTAAATATATTTATTTTACAGTCTTTTTCAAGTGGTTCCATTAGCTCAAGTTTGGGGAATGCTAATCCTCCTACTGTTGTTTCATGTCTGCTTGCTCTCGTTAAGTCAATCATCTCTCTGCATGTTCCTCAGTGTTTGACATTGAAGCCATTTGCACTACGATCTCCTCTGTAGAAATTGTGCATGGTCAGCGTTGGAAAATAGCTCTGCAGAGTATTTTTGCATTTGCATTTACTCAGCATCCTGGGAACATCACCCACCACTTTGGCATTTGACTTCATGTTGATTTGTTGGCTTGGGAGATCCTTGCACTTGTTTTTAAGGGATATAGGAAATGGTGGTGGTTTTACGATGAACAGTGGTGAAAGACCCATTCTGCAAAAGCTCATCTTTAGTCCACTAAAGGACTAAACATGAATAAACTACCCAGGGATGTGCTAAGGGAATAAGTTATTCCAGTTTGCTAGAATACCAGGCTTTTTAAAAAATTAGGTGTGTAGACAAAGCCCAAAAGATGATCTGGAATGACAGGGGGGGTTTCTTTATAGGTTATGAAACCTGTACCGGAGAGAGAGAGGTGGGTAGGATGGAAACGGAATCGAGACAAACAGGGATGTATAATGGCAAAATGTCTGCTAGGTTCTGGTCCTGGAAGCCCTTTTTCCAACTTTCTGTTAATCGCCAGTGCGCTAGTGATTTCTCCTAAGTGCACTATGGTTTGGGACCTATTTGGTCTGTTTCAGGGCTGAGTCCTGCCTCAAGTAAGTGGAGGATGAAGCCAGACTTGAGCCCAGGGTTCCTGCCCTGCATCTCCTCCCCTTGTTCTTGACCAGGAGCTTGAGGCCAGCTCTGGAAGGGAGGCAGGAGAGCTGACCTTTCCTGACACATGAAGATTGGGCTAATGAAATCATTAAGGGAGCCTGGGGCACTGAGGCCAGGCCAGGAGGAGGGCACCTTGCCAGGCGCCACACACCATGGCTGCTCAGTCTGGCAAGTTGGCTCCTGTGGCCTGGGCCCACATCCCAGTGGCATTTGCTTTGCACAGAGCAGCCATGGGAGGATGGTTAGAGATGGGCTTCACTCTGTTCCTTATTAGCAATGGTCAGTCGGACTGGGTTTAGCTCTCCACAATCCCCCAACATCTGAGGGAAACACTCTGCCAGTCCAGTCTCAACCTCAGTGCTTTTAGCTAAAATCATCTGAGAGAGGACCAGAGCCTGCCTCCCAGAGCCTCACGGGCATCTATAGGCCAGAAGAATGGGCTGTTTTGTCATCGTTGCTCATTTAGTTTGTGCACATTCTAATTGCAGCAATAGGGCACCGCAGTCTCGCTCACTCTGGCTGGGATCAGAGCAACAGCTGGAAGTGCTCAAGGCTGAGCTACCTTCGGGGCATCTTCCTGGTGCCAGGAGGTGGGGTGAGGGGGACTTTGGCTCAGGAGCCACATCTGTGGGATGCAGCTGGGGCTGTGTGCTGGGTGCCAGTGCAACATGGGAGTGTGTGCTAATATGTGCAAATAAAAATATTCCTCAAGTCTCACTTCATGGGAAAAGCCTTACATGTGATTCTACTTCGAATGTATTCCTATGGATCTTTTTTAATTAGTACATGTTTGCAGTACATAATGATTAATGATTACATCCCTTGAGGTATATGTCCGTAATGGATCATAATTATTTTTCATCTTCTTCCCTGCATTCTTCCCCCTCCATCTATTAGTCCCTTCCTATTTGCAAAAGATCTATCTCTCTATTTCCTAATATATTTTATTTTGCTATTTATTTATATCTTGGGTTTCTCATATAAGAAAAAACATGCAATATTTAAGCTTGTATGTTTGATTTACTTCACTTAACATTATGGTCTCAAAAAACATCCATTTTCCTACAAATGACTCAAATTTATCCTATGGGATCTCGTTTTGAACTATGCAAGGTCATCAGGAACAAATACATTTTATTAAATGTAACACCCTGACTGGTGATGTGACTATGAACCATCTTCTGGAGATAGGTGCTCCTTGGACTGAAGCTGGGCTTTGATTATTTTTGTTTGTTTGTTTGGGGTTTATTTTTGTTGCTGCTGTTGTTTGGTTGTATTTTGTTGTGTTGACCAGGCTGGCCTCGAACTTGTAATCCTCCCACCTCAGCAAGTAGCTGGGATTAGAGGCTTTCACCTCCACACCCAGCTGAAGTGGGGTTTCAAGATTTCCTAATGGCACGGCCATGGGCCACTTCCTCACTGTTGGGAAGCTCAGTTCCTCTCTGTCCCTAGAACACAGACCCTTCCTCACAGGGCTGTGAGGGCTGTGAAGATGCATGTCCTCAAATTTAGTCTAGTGGCTGACATAACGCAATAAGCTCTTATTCCCAATGGATGCCTCAGAACCCCAAATGAGGAATCACCCCACTTCCTATGAAAAGCCGAGTCTGACAGCTCTTGGCCATGGAATGGATGGCCTAGGGGCATCTAAATTTGGCTTCTTTCTGGTCCTCACCCTGGGTGCTGTACTTTTGCCTGGATGCTGTACTTTGAACCCTCACATGTGAGGCCGTGAGTTTCTCTAGGTGGGAGCGTAGGCTGCTCTTCTGCTCAATTCCCAGACCCTCACATTGGTGCAGACTGATGATGTTGGCATGATAGGTAGAGCATGGACTTTGGCATTCAAATCTCAGCTCAGCCGTTCCCTTGCCAAGTTTCAGTAGGCAAGCTACTTCACCCTTCTGAACCTGTCTCCTTAGCTATAAAAATGAGAACAATAATTACCTTCAGTGTGTTCTAAGAGAAAAAAGTAAAATAATATAGGTGAAGTGTCTGGCTTGTGTTAGCTACTTGGCAAATTTGTTTGCCTGCCCTTGTTGTGGTATTTGAAATCTGTTGCTCATAAAGAATGGACCCCAGACCTATTAGCATATGTTGATTGCTGATTTCCTCCCCCTTGGAACAAAGCTGCTCCAGAAATGAACATGGGAAGTGAAAAGTAACTGTGCTTTTTAGAGGGGAAAAAATGAAGAAGGACTGAACATTGTGGGAATCATGGAGACCTTTAACAACTAATTGCTAATTTTAAAAAGGCCATGCAGACATTTATGAATGTTTAGGTATTCTAAATGTCAGTGGGGTTCATAAATGTGCCCTGGCACCTTTTAAAGAAAAGATTAGCTACCCAGCCAAAGCCTTTAAGTCCATTTCTAGAAGGCACGGAGAGGTTTTCATGGATGGGAAACTGGCCAACATGAAACCACATCTCCCAGAAGATAAGAGAAGGGTCTTTGGAAGCCAGGGTCTGGAAGGACTAGGTGTAACCCTGAAAGATCCTGTGGCCAAGTCCAGAGGGAAGTCGGGCCCCACAGACAATGGAGGCAGGAAGCTTCCTGGAGGTGATACAGGAAGGGAGAGATTGTATTTTTGGAACAGTCAAGAAAAGAAAAGGAAGAGTCACTTTCTAGTCCTTTATTCATGAAGCTGCCAGCCCCTTCCCAGTGCTCAGTCATTCCAAGGGTGTCGTTGGGAAGGAGGATGGTGGGAAGGCTCGGGGTGGGGGGGTCTTTGGATCCTGAGACACGCAGCCCTGCCTCAGTGAAAAACACACGGCTCCTGACCTGCAGAGCTGAATCTATTCCCTTGAGGGAACTGCTTATGAGCATGAGACCAGCGTGCCCTGTGGTGTGCAATGGATGTGACAGGAAGCCCCAGAGAAAAGCACAGGGCACACCCAGTGTAGGCTGATGGTGGAAACGTCTGAGATGTACAGGTGTGTGTATGAGTGGGGTCTTTCCACACTTAGAGAGTGGATGTGGTGAGGTGGGTGTGGAGAGGAGGCAGGTGTGTGAGACCGGCATGTGAAGGGTGGGCATGGGGAGGTATATGTAGGGAAAATGTGGGGGGTAGAAGGTGGAAGAATGGTATATGAAGAAGGTGGAAGAAGTAGGAGTGGGGTATATGTGAAGGAGTGGGGTGTATGTGAGGGGGGAAGAAGGGTGAGAGGAAGTGGGGAGGCACTTGTGAGGGAAAAGGGAAGCGTGTGTGCCAGGGGCAAGTAGGTGGGCAGTCAGGGTAGGAGTTGCACACCCTGACCAGTTGGATCTATTTAACCGGAAAGGAAAAGAAAACAAACAGGAGGGGAAAATCATAAAATATGTGGGCGTTATTAATTCAACTGAAAGAAAAATAGTCCTGACCAGAGAAGCAGAACAAAACCTAATGAGATTTTGATGTGGAACATTTTTTTGAATGCACAGTGTAGGAAAGAACAGAAATGAACGTGGAAGAATGATAGAAACACAGGGTGGGCCAGGGAGGAGCAAGGCCCCAGGAGGCGGTAGCCCCTGCAAAGGCATGAGCAGTTGATCTAAAGCTAGCTGACTCTCCACTGGGCTCTTTTAACATCTGTTTTGTGGGCAAATCACCATCCCACTCAGCAGGCCTGAAAACTGGGCCTCCTGGGCCGCCAACACAGGCCTGGTGGAGATTTGATGTGGCTCCCTCCCCTTCTAGGCCCTCAGGCGCAGTTAGTAATTTTCCTTGCTCAGGAATGAGGCAAGGTGGCTTCCTGCTTCTAGTCAGGGGTCTTGGAAGCAAGCTGTGTCCTGCTCTCCAGCAAGAGTCACTTCTCTGGGGCAGCTATAAGACCATGTGTCCCGGGCCCACCTAGACCAGAGAGAAGGTGTCTTTAGGAGTTAGCATTCAGGGTGAAAAGGGAAGGCTGTTTAATAGCCTGGTGGCTTTGGGCATCCTGGGAAACAGCCCCTGTCCTGCTGGGGAGTGAGTTTTGAAGAAAACAGTGGTCCTTCCTGCAAGAGGCCTTGAGCTCCCTAAGGAACTCACAGGGGACAGGGAGGAACCTTCCACTCCTCCTGATGCACCTGGTATAGCTGAGGCTGCTGGCTGCGTGGAGATACCTCTGTGGCCCAGAGACTTGACATGGGGACCACTAAGCACATCTGGTAGCAAGGCCTCCATGAGGTGGGAAGCCACCAGGGTCAGCTTCGTTCACTCAGGAACCAAAGAACTTTCAGGATTCAGAACTTGGACTGCCCAAGGCAGGACAGGAGTCACAGACATCTCAAGGGGGGAAACAGCAAAGAGAATTCAGCACAACAGAACTGACCCCAAGAGGAGAGGTCCAATCTCTGCACCTACCTTTCCCAGAGGAGAGCTCTGCTTTTATCTGTTTCATGCATAGCGTGTCTCCAGAAGCTTTGTTTGCAGAAAGATTTGGTGGCTGAAGTGCTTGCAAACCAGGGATTAGACCAGGGTCCAGCGTTTTCCTTAAAGCACCAGGAAGTAAATATTTCAGGCTCGCTCAGCATAAGGTCTCTGTGAAACTATTCAGCAATGCTGTGGTGGCATGAAAGTGCCCTCACCCCACGGTAAAGAAGCAGATGGGTCTAGCTGTGCTCCCATATAATGTCCCCAACCCCCGGGGACCAAATTTAGCCCACAGGCAGTAGTCTGCCAACCTCTAGGCTAGACAGTTCTCAATATTCCTGCCAGGTTCACTGCAAACGGCCTTGTGTGGACAATCATGGATCATGGGAGCAGCCTTCTTCTCTCCCACGTGACTCTTTTTCTTGGATCTCCTGAATTCTGTCTCCCAATACTATGTCTGTGGGTCTCAGGTTGCCTCCCAGAATCACTGAGATCAAGCCCATTGGTTCACAGCTGCAGGAGGAGCATCACACGGCTCAGAAGCTTTGCTTCCTTAGGTCCCTTTGCTCATTCTCCTGACACAAGGCCCTTCCAGGAGGCCTAACACCTCAGGCTGATGTCTAGAAAGAAGAAAGAGGAATCTCCCCTCCTGATCTGAGGAGCCTACTGCAGGCTAAAATTGTGAATGTGTAGTCAAAACACTAGGGACTTTTTCCTACAAATTCTGACAAGCCAGGTCTTACCCTTCCACTTGCTGACCAGCTGAATTCTTTGAAGTTAAAATAAAGCTTTTGTATTTTACCTCCATAAGATTCCTTCTCCTTGGCTGGAGCCCTTTCTTGCATATCTTTTGGTGTAATTTGAGCTTCCACACTTTGGAATGTCCCACCAGCCACTCTTCCCCGCTTCACACATCATGGCGCTCATAAACTGTGAGTGGTTGCTATCCTCTCACCCATTCCCTGACAACAGGGCACAGAGTGGCACACTCTGGAGCCATCCCACTCCCTGAAGATTCTCCTGCCACGTGTCCCCATCGTGTCTAGCAGGATGACAGGCTTTGTCAACATGCTTCCTCTAGTCAAGTAACACCATGCTACAGCTTCCTGCTGCTTTGAAAGCCCCACTAGCAAAGGAAATGAGGGGGTTTGGTATGAATGGCTGTTGATGAAGTCTTGTTGGCTCAGCTCATCACTTTGTTTTTTCTGCAAAGAGCTCCTCCTCAACCTGTTGAATAAATCTGTGAACAATAAGTTCTGCTTCATACCCAGTGGAGGAAGGGGTGCTGATTAAGTGCACATCTCTTCGCATATTAAAATTAAATGGCTCTGAGCTGCTATTCTGCCTGCTCAGGTATGTCTGTCTTCTCTCCTATTACTAAAGAAGTATCTTTGTGGATGGGAACCAAAGTGGGTGCTGCTCAGGATGTGAGCTTATGGCACTAGCAAGGGTGGATGAGGAGGTGGGGGAGGGAGACCCTGCCCAGCAGTGTGTCACCCAGCCTTGGTGGCTGTGCACAACAGGCCTACTCTCCCACACCCAGCTCACCCATCACCCAGCCTCCACCATATAAGTAGGTATATCCTGGGAACCCTTCTCACTTCAAGGGGGTCAGTGTAGGGAGGGCCATTCTCAGCCACACAACTGGTCCTGGACATGTAGGCTGGAGGGCAGAGCAGAGCCTTTCCTTCCTTCCACCCGCTAAGCCCACTCTTGTCCTATGAAGGTGTACACCCTCTTAGCATATCTACTTGTCCTGTGATTCCTTTATTATAATCCATCTACTCATGGAGGCCAGCACTGATCTTGTTTCTCATTTTTGGACTTAGGCCCCAAGTTCTTAAAAGTCTGAGCAGCATTGCCTGTCCCCAGGATTCTGCCATCTCAATTACCCATTGAGTTTCTCAAAGCTGTTCATCTCTTTGGAGGGAAAGTGGTATTACTGTAGGATCACTATGTTCCAGATTATAACTCACTCGTTATTTTTATAAAATATGTTTTTATTTTTAATTGACACGTAGCAGTTGCACATAATTATGGGATACAGTATTGTCACCAGATAGGGCCTGAGGAGGTCCCCCAACCAAAAGAGGAAATGGAAACATCAACTTGCCCCCACCTACTGAGTAGGTAGTAGGGTTCACTGACTTACATCATTGAAAAACATTTCAGGACCTGTCAGTGAGAGGCACAGACAGATTTATTAGGCAGAGTTAAAGACATACAAACTCAGAGAAAACTGTGAGTGCTCAAGAGAGAGGTACATTATCTACCAGAGTTGGGGCGTTTGTGTGTTCTTGGGGCTGTCCTCGAGGTGATGATCCAGGATGTGTATTCCTGGTGTCTGTCAGGCTACCTGTTGAGTGGGGTAGATTAGAATGCAAATCATTTGCCTGTGTTTGAAGTTTAGGGATAAGGTACCCAGTTAATAGTGCTGGTTCCTTGAGGGAGGAAGTCTGTAGGATTTGTGAATCTATAGTACACAGGAAAAAGGTATAGGCTCAATTTGCAGGTGAAGGCAGGGGCCGAACTTATAGGTTTATTGAATCTTTTAAGACTCAGGGGGCCAGGATATAGCTCAGCAGGCACAAGTGCCTGCTTGGCAAGCACAAGGTCTGATTCCTGGTACCAAAACAAAACAAAACAAAACAAAACAAAAAAAACATTCAGGAATTTTTGAAGTTTCCTCAAACAGGAAAAATAGGAATTATAACCTTGAATAACTTTGTGTCCTAAAGATGCAGTTTTTTTTAAGAAGTATAACTTAAAAATTCTATTTTTCTTGTCTTTTATCTATCTCTATTTCTTCTATGCTACCTCAGTATGACATCTCAATCCATGTTTTCGATCAGCTTAACTGGTATATCTGTCATCTCACATATTTATCATTTCTTTACATTGGGAACATTCTTTCTCCTAGCTATTTTGAAATATTCAATTAATTGTTGTCAATCACAGTTATTATTTTACTTTACTCATTATTTTTAATCATCATAGGAATATTTTAAAAGGTATTATATCTATTGTGGAGTTGAAGATACTGAGGTTCAGAGAGCCCTGCCGACTTGTAAGCAGTCAAACCAAAATTTGAATCTGGTCTGTCTGGTTTCAAAATAAGTTTATTCCATAGCCCTACAATGTCCTCCTCCAGGCTGGCAACCCTGACCCTATTTTTTCTGCTGAGGCAGAAGATTACATTCTCCTGGTTTCCCAAGATGGAATTCAAAATGCGTTTGCTTATAGAAATCATTCTATAAATGGAGGCTCACTTTAGCTGGACTAGAACACGTATCATCTGCAACAGCCCAATTTACAAACGACTTTGAGATCTCACATCATGAGTGAGTTCCAGACAGCCTGTTCCAAGCCTGCCAGTGGGTGTTGCCAGAGTTTCGGGAAGAACTGTGGAAGAGCTGGATTTAGGAGGATGAGGAAATAGGTTCTTCAGAGTGGAGCATGTGCCTGAGGGCTTGGCATCTTAGCCCTGCTTCTGGAAGCACCTCTGCCGGTCTCCATTGTCTTATGGATTGCTTCTGGGGCTTAAGATTGCTAACCTCCTCCTCATTTTACTCTACTCTCCCACAAGCTCCCAGTTACCAGTCACGCCCCTTCCTGAGTGGGAGGAATGGTGGCTCTCAAGGACCACAACTTGAAGCAGGACTCGCTGCTGCTCTCCTGTTCCCGGCAGAATTCTGTCTTTGTGCTACAGAGGGACAGAATGGCTAGGCAGAGGAAGCACTATTTGCCATAGCCTTCTCATGTTGATCCTCCTGGGGTCCTCTCCACCCTAGCTCCAGACTTGTGCTCAGAGACCCCCTGCTATGCCCATTACCACCTTGCAGCACTCTCAGCCTGGCCACAGGAGGGATGGGAAGGAGCCTGGAGCGACGGAGTGGTCAGACCTCTGTCTTCCCCAGATCTGCCCCATTCCTGTGGGCCCCACTGTAGGGAAAGAGACCTTCCAGACAGTCTCCTGTATTTCCAACCTGCTGAGAGATCCAGAAATTAGAAGGAAAATTCTGCATATGTAAATTTGGGGATGAGTCAAAAAAATTGACTCAATCCCACATGCTGCTGGGGTGGGGCTGGAGTAGCAGGAGGAGGGGTGAGGGCCCTGCCTGTTTTCAGTTAGCATTTCACAGCCCTGTGAAAACTGGCAAAGCCGGGCCTCTGGTGTCCTTTGAGAAAAAGAATGTGCTCTGAGGAACTGGAGTCTTCCAGAAGTCTGCCTTGGGGAAGATGAGAAACAGACCAACATACACTATTGCAGACTCCCCTCCCTCCCCAGAACCCTCCAAGATAGAGCGGGACCTCTGTGGTGGCTGGAACAGGCAGGCATCGCTCTCACCTTTCCATGCATGGGATTTCACACAGTGGGAAGGTTGGAGCGAGCAGCCCTGGAGGAGCTGCAGAGAGGGTCACCAGGTATAAGATGTGTGAAATGTTGGGGTTGTTGGTTTTCTTTCTTTCTTCTTTTATAGGTACCAGAGATCGAACTCAGGACCTCGTGCACCAGTAGGCGCCTGTGCCACTGAGTGACATCACCGGCCCTTTTTTCATATGTGGGTACTGGGAGTCGAACTCAGGACCTCGCGCTTGCCAGGCAGGCGCTTATGCCACTGAGCTATCTCACTGACCCTCTTTTACTTTTTTTTTTTTTATGTGGGTACCAGGAGTCAACCTCAGGACCTCGTGCTTGCCAGCAAGCACTTGTGCCAATGGGCAATATCACTGGCCCTTTTTTTCCTTTATGTGGGTACCGGGAGTCAAACTCAGGACCTTGCGCTTGCCAGGCAGGCGCTTATGCCGCCGAGCTATCTCACCGGCTCTGGTTTTCTTTTTCACGGGCTTGAGCTCTTGAAGAAAGCTGAGAACTCCACTTTAGGGAGGAGGCCATAGGGGAGTGGAGCCCAGAAAGCCAAGGTCCCCAGTTCTGTCTGCAGGGCCCAGCCCCTCTTGGTGTCCCTAAATGAAAGCCTGCCTGCAAGATGATCCTTCTGCAAAGCCTCTTCTCTCCCTTTTTCCTGCCCCTCACACTCACCTATCTGTGTCCTCTTATTTTTAAAAGTGCTAATGGTCGAAGTTCTAGAAGGTCCTGTTCTCAACAGAGAACACTCACCGCAGCCCATCCCAGGCTTGAGCTCTTCTGATCGCACATTACATCTGACTCTGATTCTGATGTAAACACCTGTTCCCATACAAGGCCAGGCAGCAGGTACTGACCCCAGCCCTCAAAGCCCCCGGCCTCTGGCCTGCCAGCTTCTGCTCCACTGACAGCAGTGCCCACAGGGGAAGAAGCCTTGCTGCATTTAACTGCTCTTCCATTTTATAGGTGTGAGAGCTTGATGTGGGACAGGTTTAGACCCCAATCAGGTTGACTGAAGGAAAAGAGGATTATTAGGAGATAGTGAATCAACATGGAATACAGAATTGGCCAAGAGGCACTCAGTAGACTTGAATGTAATTGGGGCCAACTGATGATTTTTTTAAAAAAAATACACATTTTTTAATAAAAGCAGTTTCTGACATGTAATCTGACATTTTTAAAGTTAATAACAATTAAGTGATCCCCAGAGAACTCTGCTTGCTGGATACTGACTGTAGTAGGTGAAACTCCATGTGGCATTGGTGGACCACGCAATGTGCCATGTGAAGACTTAATGAGGCAGTCAATGTTTTTATGATCTTTGCTGACCATTAAATATCCCACAAAAATGCTTTTGCTAGCCAAGTCAGCTACAAAGTTCAAATAAATGTGAATTTAGCAAAATGACAGGAATCAGCAGATCAAGAACTAGCACTCTTAAAAGAAAACCTATTCTCTGGCCCTTTGTTTCCCTGGGGAGCTTCTCCTACAATAGCCTGGCCTTGTCCGTCTTACACATCCACATTCACACAGCCCTGCCACGCAGTCCACACACCTCAACTTCATAAGACAAAGAACTCGGGTTTATCCAAAGTTAACTGTTTCCCTGGCCACCTCACTTTTCCCACCACCTACACCTCTGACAGAGTAACTCTCCCCCTCACACTTGGGCCTTGAAAAGCAGCCTTAATCCCCCAGGGTCTTCACTGCACTGCCCCCATCAAGATCTGCACCTTTCTGGGGTTTTTCTTAGAACACAGAACAGTGCTCTTCCCAGACGAACTTCACTTCTCCTCACAGAGCGTGGCCTCCCACCTCGGAGCTGTCCGTTCCACATCTCCCACCTGTTCCTCCCCTGCAGCCCCTCTGCAGCCCTATCTTCTGTCTGGGCCTGTGGGGTCTCAGTTCAGGAGGCCTCTTTCTCCAGCAGCCTCCTCCCCACAACTCTGGGTTTTCTACCATTTCCATTTTCTCTCTAGCACCCTGTTCCAGTATCTGCTGGGCATTTTTTTTTTCAACTGTGGTGAAATATACATAACATAAAAATTTCCATTTAGCCATTTTATTTTATTTATTTTTTTTGTGTGTGTGTGTGGGTACCGGGGGGTCAACCTCAGGACCTCGCGCGCCAGCAGGCGCCCGTGCCGCTGAGCGATATCACCGGCCCTTTTTTTGTATGTGGGTTCCGGGAGTCGAACTCGGGCCCTCGCGCTTGCCGGGCAGGCGCTTAAGCCACTGAGCCATCTTACCGGCCCCCATTTAGCCATTTTAAGTGTATCATTCAGTGGCATTAAGTACATTTTCACTATTATGCAAACTCTACTTCATTCCCTTCTCACCGTGCCCCGATGACTACCATTCCTCGCTCTGTTTCTAGGAATTTGATTACTTCAGCTACCATCTATCCACGGAGGCACAGTGTTTGTCTTTTTGTGTCTGGCTCATTTCACTTAGCACAATGTCCCCAAGGCTCATTCATATTACAGCATATGTCAGAACTCTCTTCCTTTTTAGGCTGAACAGTATTCCATTGTGTAGACCATATTTTGTTTATCCATTCATCCCTTGACGGACAGTTGGGTTGTTTCTCCCTTTTGGTTATTGTAAATAATGGTGTTGCGGATGTGGGAGTACAAACATCTGTTCGGGTCTCTGCTTCCAATTCTTTTAGGTATATATCCAGAAGTGGAATTGCTGGGCCGTGTGGTCACTCTATTTTTAATTTCTCTACAACCTTGCCCGTGTTTGTTGTTTTCTGGTTTTTTGATAATAACCGACCTGGGTGTAAAGTAGTATCTCATGGTGGTTTCCACTTGATCAAGCAATATCATGGCTGCCTTTTCCATGATCTGCAGACCACAGTAGACTGAAGAGTCTGTAAGGGCATCGCCTATGCCTTTCCGTCCCCCCCATATCTCCCACCTAAGCACAGGACCCACCCGGTCACTACAGGCTAAGTAACAGTGAGCAAAGATGCAGTGAATCGTGGTCCTGATATCCCTTCAGGACTCAATGCTGTGCATTCCTCTGTAAAGCAAGCATCACCTACACTATTTTTGAGAAGGTGCTACTTGGGCCTACGCAGCAGGGTCCTTCAGTGGTCACACCAGGAACAGGGTCCAATTATTTGCACCTCTTTCCTGTATTGTCCTTTGCCTTCAGGTGACCTTTAAACCATTCTTGAATATAACACAGACCCGGCCCTGCCACCCCACTGCTTCTGAAACAATATGCTACAGAGAGCCACTGTCACATGGAGGAGGATGGCTCAGCCAAGCACGCTTACAAGTGACAGGTTCCAGGGAACTCAGACTTTATTCATTTCTTCATATAAAATGTACCTGAAAATGTTTTGAATCTTTGCAAAGAAATACCTAGTTGAAAACTTGGCAGCAGCCCTTTTATTTAAGGACCCCAAGTATATGTTGGCCCTTTAGAAATGCATCCATTTGGTCAAAGTTGGCCCAGGGCAGCGAGCAGAGGAGGGTGCATGCTGTTTTTTTGAGTGATAGTTTGCTGGGTTGGGCAGGTTTGTATACATACCTGACCCCTTCCTGGGCCAGGCAACCACTGCAGCCCTCAGTCCAAACTTGCACATTTGGTCTTGAGAAGGCCATAGGGACCATGGTACTTGCTCATGTTTCAGTCTCAGGACTAGCACTGTGTGGGTGTCCAGCAAGGCTGCTGCCACAAGGGCGGTGGATGAGTGGTGAGCCCAGCCTGTCCACCCAGCCCACCATGGCCTCTGCTGTGCTTGGCCTCTTGCCAGAATAGATGGTCTTTTAAAGTCAAGGACACTGGCAAAAAGAGTAACAGCTCCAAGACTACAACCCAGATCCCAGTTCCCAGCCCAGTCCTTCTAACATCTGTTGGTCTTGCGGGCCCTTGGCCACCAGGACCTCCCCGTGGGTATCTGCATGAATCTGGCAGCACCATACCACATCTGGGTGTGGGACAGGGTGAGTGTTGATGGAAGGATTCCTGAGTGGGGTGGGGAGTAAATCAGACCACTCCTGTGTCTCTCAGCAGTGTTTTATCATTGTGTTCTTCCAGACTAAAGTACTGTCCTGAGAGGGGGAGCCTCACAGCATTACTGAGCCATGCCAGCCTTTCTTCCAGAGGGCGGGTACGGCCACCAGGCCTGCTGGCTTATGGAGAATGTCCAGCCTCACCTGCCAGGCCTTTCTGGAACCACAGCCTTCCAACTCTCAGTGGCTCCTATGGAATCCCCGTATCCACTACCTTATAGCCTCTGTTTCAAGGGAAACTGAGGCTTAGAGAGAATCAGAAATTTGCTCAACATTACACAGCTACCTAGTGATAAAACTAATTTCTTAACTTCTTACGCTATATGCTTATTTTATCTTTTGGGTAGCCCTTTCCTCCCATGGAGATACCTATCCCTCATGTTCAGCTCTCCAGCAGCACCCATGGAGGAGAAAGGATGGACACCATGAGAAGACGCTACCTCTCCCACATGGGAAGTGCTGCTCCTGTGGCCACCCACAGTCTGCGCCCTCTCACCTGGCAGAGTCCCTCCTGCCAGCTAAGCAGGAGGAGTGATGCTCAGGGACCCTTCCCTGGAGATCTAGGAGAAAGACCGGGATTGGAGGTCAGCCGGTAGAACCAGGAGGCTGGGGTGGTGGTAGCCACTGGGCATTCTCGTTGCAGGGAACCTCAGCCGCGTCCAGGTGGAACTTTGCCAGAGGCGTGGGCATAACCTACCCCCTGGTAAGTGCCCAAACACCATGCAGGATGTGCAGAAGGAGACCAGCAGCATGTGGGGCCTGATGGTGATCGCCCAGTTGCTGGCTGGCATTGGCACCGTGCCCATTCAGCCGTTTGGGATCTCCTATGTGGACGACTTCGCAGAGCCCAACAACTCTCCCCTGTACATCTGTGAGTCACGGGCTTAAGCAAACTGTGGGGAGGGTCCAGGACACAGCACTTGCTGAGACTCTGGGGGCTAAAAAGCAATCTGAAGCTCTCTGCCCACAGCACAGCAAATGAATGCAGAGCTCGGGGATCAAACAGACCTGGTGCTAATGCCACTCTTATTCTCAGCTGCGTGGTACCTGCGGATGGAGATAAGATTATCTGTGGGATTCCATGAGCTAACGTCTGTACCCACTCAGCCCCATGTAGGGCGCAGTGTAGGTCCTAAACCAATACTTTATTTCCCCGAAAATAAGACCAGGTCTCATATTAATTTTTGCTCCAAAAGATACAATAGGGATTATTTTCAGGGTATGTCTTATTTTTTCATGTATAACAATCTACATTTATTAATGTACAAAAAACTACATTTATTCAAATACAGTCATGGCCTCTTTTTCTGGAGCATTGTCGTAACTCTCCAAACCCCGAATTCTGTCCTGAATTTCTTATGACTCTATTTCCCATAGAAACATTGGCCCTAATTTCCCATGTCCAGCAATAGAGCGCTCCTTAAATGAGCACTTTTTGTCCATGTAGCCTGCTCGTAGTACTGTGTATCGATTCAATGCAACGTATTGAACTATGAAGATTCATATAAGACACAACCACATCTGTTCTTTATCAACTGTGCACGTTATTTGTGCATGTGTCTGTACTCCGATTGGTCATTTGGCAGTGAGCCCTGAGCTCATCTGTTTACAAAGGTGTTACCGCTTGTCCAAAGTGCCCACTTGGGTCTTTACAAGTACTTAATTATAATTTATATTATCACTTAAGTATTAATGTCAATAATATTTATTTATATTAATATTATTTTATAATTCAATGCATCTATCGTGTGTTGCAGTGGATATACAAAATGTGTCTACCTGACTGATGATCTTTACTGGGGCTTATTTTGGGGGTGGAGCTTGTATTATAGGCATCCTGAAAAAGCATGCTAGGGCTATTTTATGGTTAGGTCTTATTTTGGGGAAAATATGGTAGCAACCCCTGGTGCTGTCCAGCCCTGTGGTCAGAGCTGGGGTACACGCATTTTACCTGAGTTGTCTACTTCGGGGCATGTTGGTCTCAGACAAGTGCATGCACAGCAAACAGCAGATGGTCATCCGAATGCCCCAATCCTTCCCTTAGAACCAGCCACACTGAGCACCCTCAGGCCCATGCCCCACACCAGACAGAGAATACCCACAGGCTCTGTGACCCCAGAAACTCCTGCCAGGGTCACCAGCACTGTGCCAGTGAGAAAATTCATTCATCAACACACCCCTGGGCTGGCATTTTAAACATGCCATGGGGGCTGTTTCCTTCCTATCCAGCAGGTCTCTCTGGCAGGTGGCTGGAGAAAAAGCAGGCTTGATGCTGTAAGTCTTGGCATTTTGAGTAGTTACAGCCTTCTCCATGGGAGGTGCCATAGGTATGGGCTTGTTAGAGCCAGGGAACAGATGGGTGATGTGTCAGGAATCCCCCTCAATTTAGAAGCCTGGGGCTGCCCAACCTTTTTAGTCCCCCTCAGCATCCTTTCTCTTGCTTCAATTTCCAGCCATCCTATTTGCCATTGCTGTATTTGGACCGGCTTTTGGGTACCTGCTGGGCTCTGTCATGCTGCAGATCTTTGTGGACTATGGCAGGGTTGACACAGGTGAGTGCATGCAATTCCATAAAACATCCCCACCCCACCTCCCATCTAATTGGGGCAGAGAATGAGGCTCCAACTACAGATGCTCATTGCCACCTCCCATTCCTCCCTCCCTCCCTCCATCCCCCCCTCTTGCAGTCCTTCAGACAGTCAGAAGCAGACAGTCTGTGCCACCCCTCACCAGGGCTCATGATGGATCCTGTGGAGCATGAGCTGCTGGGGCAAATACAGTTCTTACCCTCAAGAAATTTGCAGTGGGAACCTTAAGACCTAGGGCAGCCCTCGGGAATGGTCTCCACAGCTGCCCATCTTGATGGTGGCATTAAAAGTAGTTCTCTCGTTCTTCAAGATGCTGCTGGTTATTTAAAAACAAAAGAATTAATAAGAACTCTCAAAGGAAAAAGAAATACTGCATAAGATATACCTATGGGTTATGACTCATCCAGGAGAGTGTGACATGGTGCCTTTACCCTGTGTGGGCACCAGAATTGTGTCTACTCCTGTTTCCACCTTTTACTAGCTGAGGTGTCTTAGTAACTTGATCTTTCTGAAGTTGTTTCTTCATCTGTAAATGCTAGTAAAAATACAGCAATTGTAAAGATTAGAGTAAGCTTAATATATGCTAAGAGGTTAACAAATGCAAGCTCATATTCTTTCAAAAATGGTATGGACTAAATCACTGAGAATCCTAGAATGAGAAACTAGGCACAAACCAGGCACAAGTGCTGAATTAACCTTTAGAGAACCAGAACACTAAGCTACATCTCCAGGCCCTGTCACTCTATTTTATTTTAAGACACTAAGTTTTCACCAGATTGTCCAAACCAGATTTAAACTTGCAATCCTCCTGCCTCAGCTGTCCATGTAGCTTGTATTACAGGTATGTGCCACTGCATCCAGCTCAGCAAAGGCTTCTTGCCTCTGTGGGCATGTCCTGTTTTCCCCCAGCCTCCCACAAGACAGGAAAGGTTGGCAGTGTGGCAGAGGGAATGGCAAAGTGCTTTGGAAGTTTCTGTGTGGTTGATTGGTTGGGTTGAATGTTGTTTGTTTGTTGCTTTGTTTTGTTTTGTTTTGTTTGTTGTGGTGGGGCTTGAACCTAGAACCTTAGCACTGAACTATATCACCAGACCTTTATTTTTTATTTTCAGACAGGGACTCTCCAAGTTATTAAGTTGTCCACATTGGGCCCAAACTTATGATCTTCCTACCTCAACTTCCCTAAATGCTGGGATTACAGGCATGTGCCACCACGCCTGGCCACTTCAGAAGTTTAAGAGCAGCAGAGAGCACTCCTGCATGAGGCAGTTAGGGAGGACTTCCTGGAACTGTGATGTCTGTGTGGAGCCATGACAGATGGGTGGGATCTCCACTGTCAGTGATGGGAGGGAGGAAGTCACTTGAACACAGCCAAGAGGGTGGAAAACATGGGGAGTATGGGTGCTGACTGAAGTTGCCATTTTCCTGAGGATGCACTGGGAGGCAGGACAGAGCCAGACCCTCAGGAAGAGCAGCTACACTGGTGCCTGGCACACAGGCAGACCCTGCCTGTCTCATAAAGAATCAGGCAGGCACTAAACCTGACCTGCTGTCAGAGTTTAGACTCCTGTCCTTAGGGGCTGTCACATCACAGCGTCAATTGCCTGTACTTCAGGTGGAAGTGGCAAGCCAGAGAAAGTTTTATGCTTCAGGATCAAGCCATTTTTGGCTTTTTGTTGGCACTTCCTAAATTGGTCCCTGATTCCTGGCTACCCAAAGAAACCAGTAACTGAGCTCCCAGGCCACCTGGGACAGTGCCCAGGATTGCCTGTCACTGTGTGACTGTGAACCGTTCTGCCATCTTCTCTTTCCTCTGTGCCCACAGTTTGTTTGCACAGACAAATGCAATAGAAGACTTCTGGATGTGTGGGGAGAGTGGCCAGGCAGCCCACACTGTTGGTGGTTGCTTCCTCAGGCCCCTTTTTTAGGAAAGATCAATAAGGTTGAGATGTAGTAGAGTTCAATGGTGAAGAGTATAGGTTTGGGCACCCAGAAGATACAGGGTTGAAACTGACCAATGAAATGGCACTTATTAGCCTTAACCTTGGACAAGGGACTTAAACTCTCATACCTTCAATTCCTGATTGGCTAGAGGTGAACAGATTTAACCCTACCTCAAGACCTCCTCAGTGAGCCCAATGTGATAACAGATGTAAAGTGCGTAGGGTCTGAACCATGGGAAGCTGTCTGAAGAATCAGCTCTTTTCACCATTACTCCTGCCAAGGGCTTGGAACAAAATCAGTGAGGGGAACCTGCTGTCCCTTCAGTCTGGGCTTGGGGATTTGCTGATGCTCAACTCTGTGTGCAGTAGCCTCAGTTCTCTGGGAAAACCGGAATGCCTGGAGAGGGAATGTTGTCCTGACCAAGGTTCTAGCTCATGGTTTGCTTTGTCTTCACTGCAGGGAGAAGTCAATAGAAAACTCCCTGAACAGAGCTTCTCTTTCCAGTAATGTGAGAACATGTATTCATTCAATGAACACTTGTATTCTTTTATTTCTCTTCAGCTAAAGTTAACTTGAGTCCAAGTGACCCTCGATGGATTGGAGCCTGGTGGCTGGGCCTGCTCATTTCTTCAGCCTGTTTGGTTCTCACCTCTTTCCCTTTTTTCTTCTTTCCTCGAATGATGCCCAGAGGAATAGATGTAAGTTTCTGAGAGCCCATGACTCCACCTGTACAAGTTTAAGAAAGACAGGCAGGCATAGAAAATAAATAGAACTGAAAAGCACAGCAGATTAAGCAAATTCTGGATGATGCCAAAACAAGGGTGATGCGGGAGGACTGCTCAGAGGCTTGGGGGGTTCCAGGGAACATAATTTGGGAAACACTGAGTTCATCTAAATTGGGCTAAAGAGGTAAGAGTCCATAAAAGCTGAGTAGGTAGGACTAAGAAGGGGGGCTCTGAGCACTGGACAGTGTGAGAATGGGTGGAAAGTGAATATTTTGAGGAGGGTGACAATCTAAGCATCTTCTAGTCCTATCTGGAGAAAGGAATCAGGGAAGGATGACAATGGAAAACAGGGAAGAGATTGGGTGGCCCTTGATGTGAGGCTGAAGTGTCTACAGCCTGTGCTCTACACACGAAGTGTCCCATGAGGTCCTGGGCACTGTAGTGACTGGGTGGTCACCTGGTGGCAACAGGGAAGCTGGATTAAGGTTGGGGGTGAGGAAGATCTGAAGAAATTCAGGTGAGAGATGGAGCACACGGTTGAGGACCAAGGGCATGGCTGTCAGAGAGCTGGGACAAGGGCAAGGCCAGATGTTCCTGGAGGGCTACTGTGAAGGACCCAGCAGCAGACCAGACTGGAGAATGAGATCATATCTGTACCCAGGTTTGAGTCCAAAATAGAGCTCAGTGTTTGGCAATGAGGTGGATGAAATGAGGCCGAGCTGTGGGTGGAGGGGTGAGGTAGAAGACCTCGGCTTCTCTTAGGGAAGAATTTTAGAGATTGGAAGCGAGTTCTGGTGGTTTGGGTGGTGTCACATAACCTGGATTTGAATGTACCTGTGTTACTTATAAACTAGCTGAGTGATCTTAGGCAAAGTGCTTTGTTCCAGAGCTTCCTCTTCTTTAAAACACTCAAGGCCATTAGAGAAGCTATCTTAGAAGAAAGCTGTGAGATGCGAGACAACGCGTGTGGAGTATGCCCAGAGCTCAGTGTGGAGTAAGAACTCAGGGCTTGGAGTGCCTGTTCCTAGCACTGAGCTCCCTGGAGGATCCTAACAGTGGCAGAACTCAAGGGCCTGGCATCTGTGTGGTGCCCCAGAGCCGGGGGCTGGGGCTGGGGCTGGGGCTGTTGCTCTCAGAACAAGGCAGGTTCATGAGGAAGTGTACCCAGAAGGTACCAGGGAATGGCTAGAACAGAGCCTCAAGCAGGACTCACATCTGGGCCCAGGAGGAAGCAGGGACCCCAGAGAGAAGACAGAAAGAAAGAGCTGAAAACAGTATATTCTAGATCTCAGTGTCCCACAAGCCAGAAGTCCCTGGAACCTGAGGACCAGAACAAACAAGGAATGGGATCCAGGAAGACACCTTTGGCATCAGTCATGTGAAAGCTAGATATGAAATAATATGCCCTTAGGTATTGCAGAGGCATTGGCACATGTGCATTCTGGTCTGCAGCCAAGGCGCCAGGCTCCCGGAAATACAGGTGGTATTTACTTCAAGAGTGTGTTCTCTGGAGGCACACCTGCCAGCCCTGAGCCCGGAGGCCAGAGGGTCATGGGTCCAGGGAATGGCTGTTAACACTGACTTCTTCTGCCTTCAGAGTTCTCCTGCCACAGAGGATGGAGCGAGAAAGATGGAGGAGGTCAGGTCAAGAGGTTCCCTGCTGGATTTCATTAAAAGTAATTGACTGACCCAGCAGCCTTGTTGGGGGGTTATGTGGCAAGGGGCAGTCAGAGCAGGTGGTCCATAATTGTAGGCCCACCTCCGAGGTTACCTGCACTCAGAAGGGCTTCTGTGAGAACCCTGCTGGTTACTTCTTTACAGCTATCAGCAGAACCAAATTCAGGCAGGCAGTCTCTACTCCCACCCCATGGTCTGGCCCCCACTTCCTCCCTTCCTCCTGGGGGAAACAGTGTTAGTCCTATTTCTATCTGCCCGCCACTAGGTTTCTCCTAGGTACCTCCTCATCATAGCCCACAAGCATGTTGAATGGGCATCCCAGTGGCTGTGAGCTCCAGGACTGGCCACTGCACATCTTGGTGCCTCTAATTCTGCCCCAAGGGAGAGAGGAGAGTCATCTGGAGGGAGGAGGCAGGGCAGTGGCCAGTCTAGAAGTAGCCAGGATGGCCCTGGTCTGGCCCCTGACGACAGTCTGCTCGTAGGGTTCCCCCGCATCTTCCTGAGGCTGCTCATGAACCCGCTCTTCGTGCTGGTGGTCCTGGCCCAGTGCACCTTCTCGTCTGTCATCGCCGGCCTCTCCACATTCCTCAACAAGTTCCTAGAGAAGCAGTATGGCACCTCCGCAGCCTATGCCAACTTTCTCATTGGTGGGTCCAGAGGGTGCAGCAGGAGCTGGGTGGCGCCACCTGAGGGAGGGCCTGGGTACTCCGCTGTCCGCCCAGGGACACCCAAAGGCTGAACCGGACACAGACAGGAGACAGAGGACTTGCCCAGGAGAAAGAATTTCAAGGACATTTTTCCTGGTTGGCAATTTAGAATGTTCTTGGCAGATTTCTGGGACTCTTATTATTCTATTCAGGAGTGGGTGGAGGCTGGAGGCTGCCTTCCTCCCAGCCAAGGAGCTGCACGTCTGACCCAGCTGACATCACTGGGGTCAAGAGAGGAGAGAGGGGAATGGAATTGGGGGCAGAAAACAAAAGCTCCCTGGGTTTCTTCCCTTCTCCTTCAAGAACTTGAACACATTTGCTTTGGTAAGAGTTGTCCTCAACCCAAATGGACATTAGGCTCCTCTGGAGAGCTTGTACACACAACTCAGATGCTCAGCCCCACCTTGGTCAGTGGAACCAGAATGGAGGCAGGGCTCAGCATCAGCACTTTTTACAGCTGAGGATGTGGTCCCACCAGGTGTCCCACCATGGATGTGGTCCCACCAAGTGTCCAAGTGAATTACTGGGCCCAACCCACATTACTGGGTGAATTTGACCCTAAGGATTTGGCAAGGTGGTCAGTACATGAGATTTGAGGATGACTCCCCTGTCCCCCTGACTTACTTTGTGGTCCTTGGTTATGACTTTCCCCTCTGGCCTTCAGTCCCTGACCGACAGATCAGGACTCATGTCCCTTGCCCTGCTAAGCCCATGTGGTCACAGCCAGGATGCAATGAAGGCCAGATAATAAAAGATGCTTAATAAATCCACATTCAACCCACATTTCTTGGGCAGCAAGGGCTCTGCTTCTTTATGCCTATGCACAGGCAGGGAAATGCTGTAGTGAGGATAACTCTCTAGATGTGCCTGGCAAACAGTAAATGCTCAATTAATGCCAGAAATTACTGCTATAATTTAACATCTCTAGTGTTCTTTTGCGCTCCTTTCTTGGTGGTCCAGCTTAGTGCTCCCAGGCTGTGCACTCAGACCAGCTCCTTCTCTCCATCTGTAGGTGCTGTAAACCTCCCTGCTGCAGCATTAGGGATGCTGTTTGGAGGAATCCTCATGAAGCGTTTTGTTTTCCCTCTGCAAACCATGCCCCGAGTGGCTGCCACCATCATCACCATCTCTATGATCCTCTGTGTCCCTCTGTTCTTCATGGGTTGCTCCACTCCGGCTGTGGCCGAGGTCTACCTTCCCAGGTAAAGGGAATAAGGAGTATGGAGATACCCTTTGCTACAGAACCTAGATTAGCTGCTATATGCCTTCGTTTCTACCTCCTCCATTCTCCTCTCCCCTATTCACTTTCGATCTGATCTCTCATGTAGCAACTTAGAAAATCAGGTTTAAATAATATGCTCTATTATGAGATTATCAAAGGGCCCTACCAGGCCACTAGCAATCACAGTTAGGGTTTTGTTTTTTTGAGAAAGGCCCAAAACCAATTAGTTTGGTTTCAGGGTGAACCTGAGCCCCAGAAACCAGGAAATATGCTATGTTTAGCGTCAGCTCTAAGCCAGCTAGAATTACAGACTCTCACTGAGCTGCTGAAGAAAGATGAGAAGAAATTTGAAAAGATGTAGAAGAGAACAATGAAAGTGAAGGCAGACTTGAAAAATCAGAACACACAGTACCTGCCTGGCAAGCAGAAGGTCCTGAGTTCAATTCCTGGTACCAAAAAAAAAAAAAAAAATCAGAACAGGTGAGGAAGGGGCAGGTGAAGTCTACCTGTCAGTTTGCATAAACCAATATGGGCCAGAAGTTTTGAGTCTGGCTCCATGTTCAGGAAGGGCTTTAGAGCCCTGTGAAGGGCAGGATGCTGAGCAAGGAGCATTCATTTTCCCCTGGAAGCCACCTTGCAGCAACCTTTTCTTTTGAACACTGCCTAATGAGGTCACAAGATTTGGAGGCACTGTACCTTTCAGCCTCAGTGTTTTCTCTTTGTCTTTGAAATAACCTCCTCCGTCTTTGGCGGGTGAAGGAGAGAAGGGGTGTGGGGAAAGGAGGGTTGCTCAGGGTGGGGAACACACTGCTTCTCTGTAGGTTGGTTATGGACTGAGAGAAGCATAGAAGCCTTCAGTCTTTTTGGCGGCTTTCAAGGGGAGGTTAGCGCAGGGCTTTGTCATTAAACTGGCCTGAGTTCTAGTCATGATGCTCTTTACTAGTTGGGGAAAGTTACTTAACTTATCTAAGTTTCAGTTTTCTCATCCACAAAAGGTGAATAATTATTACGATGACTGTGAATGAAAAGCCCCAGGGTCTTGTGCCTGGCATGTAAGAGATGCCCCATAAATAGTAACTATCATTAGTAGTTGTATTTTAGCAAAACTCTGGACTGTAGTTTATCAACCTCTATTGCAACCTTCCCCAAAGATCACGAATATCAGCTATGAGGGATGACGGGAACAGTCTCGTGGGCCAGTGAAATCCCCTGGGTTGAAGTTCAGGAGGATGGGGTGACCTGAGCAATGTCTACAAGGCCCAGAAGACAAGTGACCAATGTCAGCCCAGCTGCCTGAAGTTACTGCCCCAGCTACTACCTGCAGTCTGAGCCCAGCTGGAAGAGGAAGGAAGGCAAACACTGCCTGTGACTCTCCTGTTGCATCTGTCATTTCTCTCATCAGGGTCTTACTTGGTTGGTTCCTTTGATTCCTACTATGGCAGAGAGTTTGCTGAACAAGCCTTTCCAACCGAGTAATTAGTGGGTTTAAGCTGCAAATGTCAGAAGAAATGGAGAGGCGCTGTAACCCCAAACAGTGGCAGAGTCATTGTTGGCTCCTACACGCATAATTCTGATCCCAAGGTGGCACTGGCCCAAGACAAACAGAGACACACAGGCCCATTAGCCAGGCCAGGAACTCACACTGGGCTGGAGTGTAGAATTATTTCTTTGGTCTTGCTTTGTTTGATTCCTTGTTTCCTGTTTTGCTGGCAGCACATCAAGTTCTATACATCCACAGCCTCCTGCCTGCCGTAGGGACTGCTCATGCCCGGATTCCATCTTCCACCCTGTCTGCGGAGACAATGGAATCGAGTACCTTTCTCCTTGCCATGCCGGCTGCAGTGGCATCAATACGAGCTCTACTGGCTCCAAGCAGTTGGTGAGGGCAGCTGGGGTCCTGGCGTCAGAAGGAGCCCCAAGCGGTCTTAGAGCTCACTGTGTGTCCTCGCTGACTGCTTCTCGGCTGGGAGACTCATTATCAGCATCCTGGCCTCCTCTGGGCCCCATCCGCCCTCTCTGCACCTCCCCTGCCTTAGGGTCATGTCCGGATGCCTCCAGCCCAAAGTCAGTTAAAGATTGGCCCACGTCCAACAAACTTATTCTCCAAACCTGACAATGCTCACAGCAGAAACAAGTCAAAGCACTTGTCTTCCACCACAGAGGCCTTTGAGCCTCATTTTGAAAGGTCCTGAGGGACGCTGCTGGGTCCTACATTCTTGCCCTGCTGCAAAACCTCATTGACTTGCCTAGGTAAACTGAGCGCAGAGGGCCTCTGCAACATGGATCGGAAGGTCATTTGCTTCAACCCCTCCATTCCCAGGCGTGCCTCACAACTGGTCTGAAGTCATGCAGCTATATGACTAGAAGCCAGAGGCCAGCCTCATGTGGGGAACCTGGGCTCAAGGCCATGTATCTCCTGGCTGCCAGCCTTCGACCTGGGCGGCCACATTCACATGCTCACCTGGGGAGGCCCTGTCCCTCCCTCTCTGAGCACTGACTCCAGGTCTCCAAGGATCAGTCAGCAGCAAACCGACTTGTCATTTGTTTAGTTAATCAACAAATAATGAGCACTGGGTACAGCCATAGGCATGGAGCATGTGGTGGTGGGTCTCTCAGACAGGGTCCTTGCTCTCACAGAGTTTGCCAATAAAAGCACAAGATAGTGTTAGAGAGTAATCCATGCCAGGGAGAAACTTCCAGGGACAGAGAGTGCCTGGGGGCCTCCCTGAGGAGGTGACATTAGAAGTGACATGCAGCAGAAGCAAACCTAGGAAGACCTGGGAGAAAAGCATTGCAGACAATGGGAGCAGTGCGAGCAAGGGCCAGGGCTTGGCTGTGCTGGGCGTGCTGTAGGGGGAAAGATACAAGGCAGGTGGGCCCTGCTGGGCCAGAAGCAGGCTGGGGCCAGGCTTAGGAGTTAGATGTCCTTTCTCCTAAGAGCAGTGGGAGCCCATGAGCTACCAAAGGTTCCTCTAAGGACCAGAACATACCTGTTTCCTGTGGCCCTGCAGGAGTATGGCCCAATCAGCCCCCACTTACCTACCACCCTGCTGTGAGGGGCAGAGCAAGACTGTTCCCAGCTACCTCTGTGTGCAGAGGAGTGTGGCTCTCAGGCAGAGAGAGGATGAGGAGCTTGGACAAGATGCTCCCTTTGTGGCCTTAAAGTTGGAGGAGTCTGTGGTGGTTTCTGTGGTTTTCTTATCTTTATTTACTCACTTGTGACTCATCCTCTCCCCAAAATAATCTTGACAAGTTTCCAATAACAACACAAGTATATCAAGATTAAAAATCCATTAGCATAATATAAGGGGGGGACATATATGTTAAAAATCCAGACCGAGGAAGATAACAGCAATATGGTACATCACACCCTTCGGTGCTTCCCAGGAGCCAAGGTAAAGAGGGTGCAGAGTTCCCGCTGACTGGCAGAAGGAAGTGTAGCAGCTCCTTAGTTCCAGTATTGGCCTGACTGCCATGGTCACAGGCTGGGCGATCAGACACCACAGGAAGGAAGGTGAAGGTCATTAGCCAACCAGTGGCCACCAAAGTGAGAGGTATAACACTACTGAGCCATCTAGACTGGAGACAGGGGCCTCCTTGGAGGCCCTTTCTAGTCAGGAGTTCCTTTCAAGTAGGAAGCTCCTTCAAAGGCATAAAAGACCCAGAGCTCAGGTGATTCTGTCAGTGCCCCTATTTACACTGGTGGTGATTCTGCCACCAGTGCACAGGCGGCACAAATAACAACACTCACAGCCACCACAGCCAGGCATGGAGTATGGCCCGGCCCACAGCAAAGCTCCCTCCCAGCCTCGGGTGGCAAGCTGAGGGGGTTTGCCCTGTGGTAGGATCTTGGCATCAGATGCAAGTGTAAGTCCAGGAGCCCAACCCATGCTGCTGGAGCCCAGACCATGCTGGATGCTGGTTCTGGTGAAGATCGTTTCTGCTGCCCAAACACTGAGGGTGGGACCCCTGGGGCACCTTCAAGTGCTCACTTTCTCTCTCCGCTTCCAAATCCAGGCTCACCCTCCAGGAGACCCTGGGGACCTGCAGGGCAGAGGGTTTAACCCAGAGCGACTCGGGCAAGAGCTGCTACAGATACTGGAAGTGTTGGGAGGTCATTGAAGACAAATTTCCCCTTTTCCCTCCTTTTCCTCTTCAAGATCTATTTGAACTGCAGCTGTGTGACTGAGGGATCTGCTTCAGCGAAGACAGGATCATGCCCCATCCCCTGTGCCCACTTCCTGCTCCCAACCATCTTCCTCATCTCCTTCGCAGCCCTGATAGCCTGCATCTCCCACAACCCCCTCTACATGATGGTTCTGCGGTGAGTGGCGCTCCTGGGCCCCAGCCTTGGCTTGCATTTCCCCACATCTCCCTTTGTCCTTAGACCATGCTGCTCACATCTCATCTCACCTCCCTTCTCTGGCCCTCAGAGTCCTATGAATGACAACATGCAAGGCTCCTTTGGTAATATGGGCAAATAATACTAATGGCAGTCCGACCAAGCTCTGCACTAAGCTTCACGCTGTGTCCCGGTTCAGTTTCACAGCACCCATGTGACACAGGCCTGTTAGCACCTCTCTTCTACATCAGCCCAGGAAGATAGAGCTGGTGCCTGGCTGAGCCACATATTAAAGCCAGGCTGTCTGGCTCCCCACTGTGGAAAACCTAGCAGACTCACTTATTTTTAAATCCTGAAAGAACTGAGAGGAAGGAAGAGAATTCAGCTGGATGCACAAAGTCAAGGCAGGAAAATAAGGCAAGTTCAAGAGACAGAGTGAGAGCTAGGGGAAAGGCCCAAAAGGAGACAATCCCAGTATGCTAGGAGCCACAGCCCAGTCCTCCAGTCAGAAGGGACAGGCTGGCCAGGGTGGGAGGGCAAGGAGAGAGGTGTCCCAGTACAGCTGGTGCTTCTGAGGCTTTTACAAGGAATGTCCCTCCCTTCACCTCCCTCTGCAAAGGAGAAAACAGCATTTCACCCAGGTTCATCGACATTACCCTCCTGCTTCCTCACCACACTCCCTCTTATCCTCGCTCACCTCAAAAGCAGGCAGGAACACAGGACTCAGAACTCTGGTGCCAGGGGCAAAGTCCCTGCTCCACCACATACTGGCTGAGCGTCCTTGGGTGTTGCCTAACCTCACTGAGCCTCAGGATCCTCACTTATGAAGTGCAGACGATATTGACCTCAAAGTGTTAGTGTCAGGATTATGTGATCAATTGTTTTATAAACTGGTGCTCTACATATTGTTTAACTATCACTATTAAGCAAATGATCATAATAGTTAACAGCTAGCTAGGTGCCCAGGACCTGTTTTCTCCAGAAGGCTAGGAGACAAGGAAGCAGCAAAAGCAACCACTTGTCAAGATCTCAAATTTTCTTCTATTCACAAATCAGCTGTCAAGCTCACCTGAAAGCTGCTAAGCTCTTCTTCCTATTGCTGTTTTGAGAAAGCTGGAAAAAGTAGGAAACTCCAGAGTGAAAACAAAGGACTTGATTACAGCACAGAAGCAGCAGGACTCTCATGTTATGTCATGTTATATCTATGTCCCCCAAAGCCTACAGAGGTGAGGTGGAGAGTCCCATGTGTGTGCTCTGCACGCATCCCAGCTCAGGACCCTGAGCTCAGGAGGACCACTACTTACACTGTCCCCCTCTTCCTACTGCCCCCCCATCCTGTGCAATCCAGGTACTGGCACTTTCACTTAAGGCAGTTCAGTGGGGTTCCCTTCTTGCACTCCAGAGTCAGAGGGACCATAGTAGATCCTCTGACCCTGAGACAATCTGCATGAGGCCATGAAAAGGAGAGGAAACAGGGTAAGGAAATCTCATAGGAAGTTCCTAGGCAGCAGGGGGTGAGGACAATCCTATCAAATGCTAGCAGGGAAAGTCATGGAGAACAGAGCAACATTTCAACTACAGGATGGGCTTTTCTAGAAAATATCTAGGAAAATGTTTCTCAGTCTGTTCAGGGGCTGGGATAAAACTGGACAGGAGGCTCCAGGATTTCCAAAAGCCTTACAGATAAATCGTACTGGAAAAGATGACAGAACGAATGCTATTTATTGTGAAGATGAGGCTTAAAGATAACTTTGTCTCAAGCATTATTTCTATTAGTCCTGGGCCCCAGCCAGCATGGGAACACAGTCTGGCAGCAAAACTGAAGATGTGGAAGGAGAGAGTATGGTTGGAAACCCAAGAGCAAGTCAGGGTCAAATGGGGCAGACTGCAGAAGGGGCCCAAGACCTCCACAAAAGTCAGACTGGGGTACCCGAGTTTCACTCAGCTGAGAATCTGTGAATGAATCTGTTCAGGTTAAAGACCAAGACAAGGGGGGCACCTATTATAGACTGGGCCATTGGGGTGGGGGGACTTGCAGGCACAAAGAGAGCATGAATTGTGTCAGGCTCTTTCCATGGGACCAGCTGGGGTCTCCTTCCCTCTCCTGCCTACACCCCAGTGATTATCCCTTTGTTGGACCATCCCTCAGGGGATCTGGAAGAAATCCCCTTCCTAATGTGAGAGTGAAACAAACTGTGCAGAGCTCTGGGGAAGCTACCTTCCTCACTGTCCCCTCAGCCCCAAATGCTTTTTCCCAACAAGCACCCACCCAGAGGTGTGTGTGCTCAGAGCAAAGTCCAAAGCCAAGTCACTCAGTGGGTGCCTCTGCTGGCCAGTTCAGGGCTCTTCACTTCATGTAAGGGGTTGTCCTCTGCTCCACTGGCCAGCTGGGATGGCAGGGCCATCCGCCCTCTCTCCGAATCTCCTTTCTCAGCCAAACATACTTCTCCCTCTAGAAGGAAGAAGGTTAGGGGCAGCAACAGCTACCTAATTTGCAAGACCTCATACAAATAAAAAATGTAAAGTCCTTGGCTCAAAAACAATTAAGAATTTCAAGTCAGCCACAGTAGAGTGTTAAGTCAAACGTACCCTTCTGCAGGCAGAGTCCCTTGCAGCTGCAGGCCACACACCCACAGAGATGGCCCAGGGCAAAGAATTTTTGCAGTCCTGCACAGAAGCTGACAGCCCAGGGCCCTAATTACATCAGGGCTGTCTTTTCCCGGTACAAAATGCTTTAAAGGAGTTGTTCAGGCCTGCTGCCGTGAACACTCCACTATCACCCTTCTCTCTGCTCTCTGCCTCTCCTGTCCTCTTTCTTTTCAAGTGGACTCTGGGCAGTCCTGAAAATCACATAGAGCAGTGATCCTCAAACTTGACCCTGCATCAGAATTTTCTGGAGGGCCTGTGAAAGCACAGATTGCTCAGCATCGCCCCCAGAGTTTCCACCTCTTCTTGATACATCCATGCACTAGATGCAGGGCCTGAGAATCTGCATTCCTAACAAGAGCTTAGGCAATGCTGCTGATCCATGAATTATACTTTGGGAACCACTAACATAACAGAGCCATTCAGACCAGGGGAATCCAGTCAGTCAAGTAGCTCACCACACCACGTGAGGGCAGGCTCTGACTGCTCTGAGGCTGGCTGCCCCCTTCACCGGGAGAGAGTACACCCCTGAATCTTCCTACTGCTGATTTCCTGTTTTCCTCTTCAGTGTGGTGAACCAAGAGGAAAAGTCATTTGCCATCGGGGTCCAGTTCTTGCTCATGCGCTTGCTGGGTAAGTGTCTCAGAGCCCCTCTCCCCAGGAGTGGCCCGGGCTGTAGGGATGTGGGGAGCAGGATAGGGTTGGGGGAAGCCCCATCTCATCTCCACTATGCATAATCAACAGCAGATGCCAAACCCTACATGGACCATTTCCCTGACTGCTTGAGGTTAGGAAAGATTCCATCTATGGCATCAATTCCAAACTAAATTATGTAAGAAAAAGGGAAAGTAGACATAGCCGAGAATACCTAATACAGAGTTTAAAAGTAGGTATTTTTAAATCTTTCTTAAGAATTTGCCGTAGGAACAAAACCTTGCATTCCTGACCCAGACAGAACAGCAGCTGAGCCCAATCCTGGCCTCCTTCCCATTTTACAAAATTCACTCCTCCGACTGCTATTCAGCAAGTGTTTCTTCTGTATGGCATCTTCTGCCTGCGAACCCTGTCTGTCCTCAAGCAGTCCAGAGCCCACTGGCAGAATTGAGCTATGCACATGTGACCAGCAGTGGCCCCTAGAAGAGAGAGCTGCCCAAGGGAGCGGGAAGCCCTGGCTCTCCTCGGGAACATGGGCTGGGAGTGGGGGACAAACTGCAGGCCCTTTCCCTGACTGCTTACACAGAGCTGTCCCTTATTGACACATCCATGCTCTAGATTGACACAAGGCTCCAGTATGGAGACCCTTGCAATGACAGAAGCAAAGGGATTGAATCCACCAGAGGGTGTATTTGTTAATGAGTGTGAACTGTAGTGGGGAATATGGAGATTCCAACAAGAGGGACTTTGGTTGCTATCAACACAAATTTTCCAAGCTGAAATCTCTCCACACTATTACCCAGCAGGCCAGATCCACAGCTCACCTTACAAAGGCTTCCATCCTTCCAGAGTGAGTCGACCATGGCCCTTCTGGGGCTGGCTGAGTAAGAGTCTTTGCAGGGCCCAATCTGACCCCATGGACTGATGAGATTTCTTGGCTCAGGCCACTTGCTCCTCTTCTCCTGGCTGACTCCCTTTGAGCCTCTTCAGACCCCGCCCCTCTAGCGTGTATTATAAACACAGAGGATGAAAGTCGAAGTTTCTGTCCCATCCTCCTGCCAGAGGCTCTGGTCTCATTAACAGCTCCTCTGGTGCTTTCATTTATAACGTCATCTATAACTCACTTCTAATCTGCTCCGAAGCCTCCACTGGAAGAAGACATTGCATTTCTCCCAGTCCAGCCTCCAGCTGCAAAGAACCCTGCTTCTTTCAGTGGCCCTGAAAATGACCACTTTTTCCCACTGCTCAAAGCTCCAGAAGCTTCTGTTTTTCCACTGAGCCCAGATAGGTCAATGTGGGATCACAGTTAGGAAATGCAGGCTTTGGAGAGAGTCCATTCATCACTGAAGAACTAGAGGTTGATGAGAGAACTTGCTCTTTACAAACTCCAGCACATTTACAATTACCCACTGGGATCTGGCTGAATTTTTGCCTGGATTTTATTTCTATTTAGAGAGGGAGGTCTGTCCTTTTGGCCAGCTCCTATTCCTTGTTCACCTGGAGATGGAAGTAAGCAGGGTCTTAGTAGAGAGGCCACTTCTGGAAGCTGTCAGCCCAGGGTTACAATGGATTACATCTTTCTTTCCTCCAGAAGCAGCAACCCACAGGGCCCTAAACGGTCTGGGAAGCTGTTCTCAGAACTGTGGCTTCAGAATGAGAAGGCCAATGTTCAGTGTGAATCCTGGACCAGCCCTGCCTCAGCCCAGTTACTGCATAGAATGCACTAGTGACTGCTAGTGACACAGAGTAGAGGCTCCCAGAATGTCACACCCAGTAAGCCACAGAGCCTGCTGAACCAGGTCAGACCATTCAGCAGCTGGGACATTCAGGGGGCCTAGGGCAGAGGCTCTGATAGCCAGGGTGTGAGGTGTCTCAGAGGGTGCTGTTTAACTCAGCAGGTCAGTGTGAGGTGGTGAATGACCAAGGGGTTTAAAATTCCATAAGCCAGGTTCAGAGTGCAGCCCTGAGCCCGGCCGCCAAGCTCAGCTCCCCCCTGGTTGTGGTGAGGAACCTACACCTCAGGGCCCGGGAAGGACAGGAAGTGATGCCTCTGCTGGGGCCAGCCTCAGCGTGGGTGTCTGAGTTGGCATCAAGATGACCTTGTGACTCATACTGCCCTGAAAAGATGGCCCAGGTCCCTTTTATCTCCTAAGCCTTCTGGCAAAAGAGGAATTTAGGCTTCACTGGCAGCTATTCTGCTTTCTCAAGCCAGCGTGATTCTGAGGGCAGGGCAGAGCTGTCCTCCTGTGTGGGAACAGAGCAGGGGTGTTGTGGGGGGGGCCTCTGCCTGCAGTTCCTTATAACCTGGGCTCTCAGAACTCTTTTCCCTGCTTCCACAGCCTGGCTGCCATCTCCAGCCCTCTACGGCCTTGCCATCGATTACTCCTGCATCTGGTGGAACTCGAAGTGCTCAGGGAGGCGAGGGGCCTGTGTCTATTATGACAATGATGCTCTCCGGGACAGGTAAGGGCCCCAGCCCTCGAGCCCAAGCAGATAATGGTCACATGCCCAGTGGCTATGGTGGGGGCTACTGATAGGAGAGGACCTGAGGGACCATCTCCACAGGGCCTGCCATGGACAGGAGCAGGGGCCACAGAGATAGGCATTTCAGGGCCGATAGGGAGTCACCCAGGCACTAAGATGGTCCCTTCATGTACTGGCCCCACAGACTCTGGGGAGGGGCAACAGCAGAAAGAAGTAGTGCAAGGGGAAGGAGTGGCTGCTGCAGTCTAAGGGACACAGGCTGTGGAAAAACACCCAACCAGCCTCGGCCCCATGCCATGGCCAGCGGCAGCCCACTGAGTCCTGCCCCCCGCACTCCTGCCACCTTACTTGCTGCCATCATCACACAAACTAGAAACTGCAGGGAAGGTAGGTTTGAGAGGACTGGTGGGGCTGGAAATGCTGTGGGACTGATGGAGCAGGCCAGGAGCCAGACCAAGCAATAGGGCAACAAGAAGATGCTCCTTCCTCCTCCCTGTGCTGGGGGAACAGGACCCTCCAGGGCTGGCTGGGGTAGCTGTGTCACCTCTGACACTCTGGCTCTGTCAGTGGAAGGCTGAGGAGCACTGGAGTCCCATGTTTGCTCCTTGCCCACTTCTCGGGAGCTGTATATTCTTCCGAGTCAAAAGAGAGGAAAGTGATCCCCGCCTGGGTAGTGACAGATCCTTCCCTCAGTGATGACAGACACATTCCCTGGGTCACTGTGGGAATGATGTTCCTCTTGCTGGTGGCCTGATCCTGGGAAGTAGGCTGCAGAGACCCTGTCCCTCACCACTCCTGTCTCCTCTACCCCACAGGTACCTGGGCCTGCAGATGGGCTACAAGGCACTGGGCATACTGCTGCTTTTCTTTATCAGCTGGAAGATGAAGAAGAACAGAGAGTACAATGTGCAGGAGAAGGCTATGGACCTCATCTGACCCTCTCCTAGCCATCACCTTGTTCCAAGTGAACCCTGCCTCCTCCACACCTGCCTTATCCACTAATGTTAACAAGTCTCTTCTTTTTTGTTTTTTAAATAAGAAAGAAAACCCCAGTCACCATTTGCCTTTCCTGCCTCCTCTTCCCAAAGTCTCCCCATGGTTCCTGAGGGCTGATGCCTACTTGAGTTGAGTGGGCTCACAGGTGGAGGGCCCAGTCTTCCTCAGCTCCTTGGAAGGGATCCCCACATGCCCAAGCTCTCCTTACTACTGGGGCTCCAGACAAGGAAGCCCATGGAGGCAAGCAACCCTGGGATTAGGCGCTAAACAGAGTAAGATAAAAGGGATGCGCACTCTCTGCCAGGCAGCCAGGCTCTCCTGTCTGCCCACACCCTGCAGAGAACTGAGTAAGGGGAGGAAGGGAATGGCTGAGTCATTAATAGCTAGAGCTGGGCTTCAGGAGGAGGAAGACAGCCATAGCCCTTGTCGCATCTGGATTCACACAGCATGGAATTCAGGAGGGGCTGGCTCCCTTTGCCCTTGGATCCTCCTTTCCTGCCCCCCAGAAGCCACTCGGAAGCTGCAGAGGCAGAAGTACAGTACCCCTTCTGTTACCCAGACTCTGGCACCACAGTCAGAATTGAAAAACCCTAAGGTAGGTCATGCTAACCCTGTGAACCCAAGACCTTTCTGTCCTTAAACCTGCATGTGTTTATCTTCCTCTTCATGTCATGCTGAGAAAGCCACATATGGTGAAGACCTAAGAGGACCTGTGAAATGTCGTGATACCTGATCTCTCACCTTCACAGTGGGGATGAGACCCCCTTCATCTCAGAGCCATGGGAAGGCCCTCCCTACATTTCCCTGTGACCAGAGGAGGTGGCTTCACATGGACTCCCCTGTATGCTCCAGCCTGTATACAGAGGACTGAAAAGAGGTGTTCTGAGATGCCAGACAAACACACAATGAAGCAGAGAGATGTCAGCTGTGACCACCTGGATGCCAAGCTACAGCCCACTAGGCAGAGGCCAGCAAGGCTGACTTTCCTAGTTTCAAACACACTGTGTTCATCAACATTTTCTCGGCCTCTTCTCGCTGCCTCCAGAGAGGTAGGCACCCTCTGTGAGCCAGTGCTAGGAGACACTGCTGCTATGTGATAAAGATTCAGAGATAGAAGCCAACAAAAGACACCTTTCATCAGCAATTATTCTGCTTATTGGAGACCACTTTGTGCTCAGCCATGCCAGTATGTGGTTCTCCAGAGAACTTCCCTCATATCTTACCTCACCTCCCTCCACTCACATAAGGGCCTCCCAGACTGTGCTTGATGGGCAGTGTGGACAGTGAGGGGCGGGGGACGACACATGCTTTTCAACCACAAGTATCCAAAGACTGGCAAAAAGGATCCTGACCTGACCGTGTGTAGCCCCACCAGGCTGACTCCTTTATGAAACAGAAACCTGGCTCACTGTGTCCACTAGAGCAGCTGGGCTTGGTCACTGCAGTGTGTGATCCTTGAGTGCCACTCCTCTTGGAAGATACCACCCCCAAGAACACAGTGGAAACCACCTCATATGGTAACAAGCCCAAAAGTTATGTCAGTGGCCAAACTGCTATGCGACTTGAGGTCTGTGGAAGCCACTTTGCAGACAGTCTTCCTCTCAAAGCCACCATCTTGTTTCCACACAGCTCAGTTGGGAAGGGGCTCCATGCAACCTCAGGGGCCATTCTCAGCATTTACAACGGACCTGTTTGGAAAACAATTCCCTGCAACTAACCCTGGTCTTTCTTACTGCAATTTAACCAAACCCTGAAGGCACGGACTTCCGCTGAGCTCATGAACAATGAATGCCAACCTCCACGTTCAGGAAGCTTGGTTGCCCTCCCAAACTTTTATTCTATTATATTGCTATTAATGTATTATAATTTTGCTACTGATATAACTTGGTCATGAATTTATGCTGTCACATATATCTACCAGAGAATAGACAGAACCTTCTAGACAGAGAAAGTACCCACGCCACAGCCCTCAGAGGCCTTAAATTGCTACAAAGGGATTTAAGAATTGTGACTCTCAGCCTGTTAACCTGGTGCTAAGCAGGCACCAGGAACTTGTTCTTTCAGTAAAATTCTTCAGGTAACTGTCAAAGACTCATGGTGTTGGGCTCTCAGGAGGCCTCATCACTGCCCCAAATGTATATCCAGAAGAAGAGCTGGACATGAACTGTGTCCATGACACAAAGCTGAATTAATATCATAATCACAATTGATGTTTTACTACCCCCAAGCAAATCTTTTCTCTAATACCAGCAAGGAATATATAATGGTGTGACTCTCATTTCTCTTCTAGAATAAAGAACTTCCTTGAGTATAAGATGCTCATAGAGAACGCTGCTACAATGTGGATTTTGTACATTAAGGCCAAGAGTCCATTTCTGTAATTGGGAAGGGGACCCAGAAATGGCACTTTTTACTGGCCCTTACACAAGGCTGTGGGTGATCCTCAAACCCCATGTGATGAGTCAACAGTGCAGCAGAGCTTTGGGCAAGCCCACCTTGGTTCAGGTTACTGAGGAGAAAGGTATCAACTGACAGGCCTTTGGTAAATTCAACTGTGAGTGAAGGATGACAGGGTGAAGGGATGCCTGCCTGAGAGTATGATTTCCTGGGTGCCTGCAGCCAGGATAGGTTCTTATCAGCACTGAGAGAGGGATGCTCATTCCACAAGCTTGGATGTGCAAGAAATGTCAAAGTTGTCTCTTTCCATAAATTGATGCTGGTGTCAAGCCCACATCCTGCTGAGGGGCTGGAAATTCAACATCATTTATGTTTAGGACTGTCTCCCAGAGCTACCCCAAGGTCCTTGGACGCCTATGCTTTAAAGAAGGTCACTGAGGGTCTGTGATCCCTTCCCAGTCTGAGACCCCCTAGTGGCCCTGCTTCTCCACTGAGCCTGGAAGTTAAATTCATCTCCCCAGGCACACCCACGGCTCTACCTTCTTCCCACTCGCTGACCCCATGCAGTCCTAGGAAGCCCACCCCCCTGTACCACTCCATCTCCCTGCACAATCCAGCCCCACAAGAGATGAACAAAAGAGCCAGGAAAGGAAGGATCTGCAGGAATTCTACTCTGTCCTTCTTTGACCCTTCTTTGAATAAGAGAGGGAAAATACAGTGAGAACCAAACATCATATCGCTATCAATTATCCTTTGGCCCAAAGCCCTTTAGAAAGATCCTCACTACAGTCCCATGATGGTGGCCAGACCTGTCTTAGGTCTTAAGGAAAACGGGGACTCTGAAATCAAGAAAGTAATTATTGTGGCCAATTTCACACAAATAATAACTTGCCAGGCCTGCACTCAGAACAGGCTGCCCAGCTTCCTCTGCCTGAGTCAACCCCATATTCCCTAATGAGTCATTCTAACGTTAGTGGGGGCACTTATATAGTGGGGACCCCCTCTTCTCCCACAGAAGTTCACTAGCCCTTGGGAGGGAGCTAAAGAATATCCTGAGAGCAATGTGGGATGGGTAACAGAGATGGGGAAAACCAGGTAATACTGCAGTTACCCACCATCTATTCAAGCTGCACAGAGCAGTACAACTATTCATTACAGGCCCATAGCCCTATAGCACCATGAGTTAAAGGAGAGTCACGGAGAAAATGGACAAAGAGGAAACAGTTTTGAGAAGCAAAGACCCTAAGAACTCTACACGCAGACAGCCCTATGAGGTAACACCCTCATCTGGTGACTGGTTAGCAGATTCTTGCTTAAGAAACAAAGCCATATTGTGATTTTCTTCAACTGTTCTCAAGGATGAAAAGATATAGTTAAGCTGGGACCTGAATTCAGTTAGTGATATTAAAATATTAGATTACAGATTCCCAGAGAGATTGACAGTGACTCTGTGTGTGTGTGTGTGTGTCTGAGAGAGAGAGAGAGAGAGAGAGAGAGAGAGAGAGAGAGAGAGAGAGAGAGAGAGAGGGAGGGAGGGAGAGAGAGAGAGAGAGAGAGAGAGAGAGAGAGAGAGAGAGAGAGAGAGAGAAACTGAAAATCCCGGAGAAAAATGCTGCCTTTCTCAACCACAGTAATTAAATACCTAGGAGAACTGTCCATCTACTGCTAATAGTGCTACATTGATTATGTCCTTTCATCAGAGATTAAGTATGAAACAGGTGCTGGGCAAGCCCTTGGCAAATCATAAATGAGAGAAAGCCTTCCTCCCACAGCACACCCTGCCCATTCCTCCCCTCTCCACCCCCATCCCCAGGCCCACCACCGGGACACACTATACAGGATTCCCCACCTCCTTGGAGTCCCTGCTCCATCTTGATGACAATAATAATAAAATGTGCACAGATCTTTACAGTTTACTAGGCTCCCGATTCATTTAAAAAACAGCTTTAATCAGTAAATCATCAGGGTAGGCTCGATTATGCTTCCATAATAAGCCTTACCAATCTCAGTCATGTGACTCAATATCTCTCTCTCTCTCTCTCTCCCTCTTTTCTCTGTCTCTCTTCAGATGAAACCTAGGGACTTGGCACATACTAGGCAAGTGCTCTGCCTTGGAGCTACACCCCCACCATGAGTGTACCTTTTACTCTCACAAAGTCCATGGCAGGTCTTGGTGACTCTCCAGAGCTGCGGCTCACCAGGGCGGCCCGTCACGCCATCTGTTTGGATCCCAAGGTGCCTCCATCTCAGCAGGTCACCATGACTGATGAGACAGGAGGAGGAAGTCCAGGAAGATTTCACCCTGTAAGTGCATGCTTTGGCCCACAAGGAGCATACTGCACTCTGCTTCCAGCCCACCAGTGAGAACTAGTCACGTGGCCCTGTCTAAATGCCTTGGAGTTGGGAAGGATAATTCTGTGTTTTCAGAACAGAGAAAAGAGCAGCTGTGGATAAGAACTAGAATCATCTACTATGGGGAGTGACCTGCATGGGCACAGCTGCTCAACCAGCTTTGTCAGGCTGGTAGGGAAGAGGGAAGTGCAACTGGGAAGTGTCCCAGTGGAGAACCAGCTATGGCGGGTCCCAAAAGTTGAGGAGATGATGCCCAGGCAAGGTCAAGGCCATCTGCAGAGGAAGGGGAGGTGGGTCAGAAGATTGGCCCCCAGGAGGCAGGGATGGAACAGTGGCTGAAAGAGAAGCAGGGCCAGGAAAAGACTCTCTTCCGAGGGCAGAGGTTAGCTGGGGCAAAGGATGAGAAGCTAAGGGGACCAGGGAGGACAGCAGACTGAGCAGAGTCCCTGATGGGGAACAGGCGATGAGCTTATCCTCAGTGGAGGACTCACCAGGAGCTTCCCCACCCCTGTGAGGCCCATGTGACCATCCCGTCTGAATGGAAAGGATGAGGTCCCCTCCAGTTGTCACTCGTGCTTTCCCTTTCTTCATTTAGCTCCCCACGTGTGCAAGGATGAGATGGCAAGCACTTGTCCCTGACCTTCCAGGGCATATACTTCAAGCAAGAATAAGAATTTAACACAGGGCAAAGTACAGCCGCTATGAGCTCATTCACTTCAGAGGTCAGAGAAGGGAATTGGGCCAGGTTTCAAGAGAGTCAAAGGTACAAGAGAACAGGCAAAGGGAACAAAGGTGTGGACAAAGGCAAGGAGGCAGGAACACTGCACATTCTGAGGGGTCATGGCCCAGGACACATGAAGAACAGCAGCAATGAGGCCAGAAGGGGGCTCAGGTCCAGGTTTAAGGCAGAGTCCCACGCCCCAGGCCATGATAGGAATGAGGCCACAGAGCAGAAGGCAGCAGCAAGTGTAGGTTTATCTGTATTTACAGCTGTGCCCCATCACTCGAATTGCTGGATTGCGGACTCCATTGAATTATTCCCCACCACCTCCACAACCACAGCTGTGGAAAAAATTGTTTTCCACAAGATTGGTCCCTGGTGCCAAAATGGTTGGGGACTGCTGGCTTAGAGGACCCTCGGGAGCCTTCAGGGCCGGCTCATACAAAGCCATAAGCAGTGGGGCGCACCTAGGTGGGTGCTCATGCCCACCTCTGCCCACTCAGAGAGAATGGCCTCAGAGCCCCAGCCAGCATTTCCAGCTCAGAACGCTCTTGTAGGGTGTACACAATACTCTCAAGGAGGCCGTGCAGGAAGGGCTCCTGGGCAGCCCTGCGCCATCCACCCGGACAAAAGACTCAGATGCAGTCCTCTGAAGTGCGCCTCCCCAGCACACTCCCAGAGAGCCTCCACTTCCCTGCTATTTCCACCCTCCCTCTTGGGAGCTGGGCAAGTAGGAGAGGCTCTACCCTCTCCCCACCCCGTCCCCCTCCACCCAGCTGGGTGCTGGAATCCCAGGCAGGAAGCTGAGAGTCAGGAAGGCTCAGATTCAGGGCAGCATGGGGCAACTAACTTAGCAGGGCTTCCATTCATTTCCAGTGATTACTAACTCCTTCCTATTTGCTCTGTGGGTCAAGACGCGGGCATCCTTTAAATCCATACACTCTCTAAGTCCATAACAATGTCTTTAGAGGTCCCAGTTAGGCCAAATACTTATTGACACCCACCCCCACCCCCACCCCTCCTCTCCCCCTCCCTTCCCCTTCCTCCTCACACTTCACAACCCCTAGCTTACAAGAGCTGGGGTTCTGGATGAGGCTGGAGCTCTCCCCAGAGTACGTGCTGGGAGAGGACAGAGGCAGTTTTCACAGGTTCCTCTTTGACCCAGGCCACTTCTCCAGACATGAAAATTCAGGAAGGCTCCCGGTGGAAGCTCGGAATGGGCCATACTAAGTGCTTTACCCACATCTGCTCCTTGAATCTTCACGACAGCCCAGTAACACGCAATTACCTCGCCATTCCGCCGACCAAGGAAAAGGGGAACCGCTGGATCCCCGCCTCTGTTTCGGGTTGGGAGACCCGCCCTTGCAGGCAGCGCAGGCGCGGAGGTTTGCAGAGGCCCCGGGGCCTGCGGGGTGGACGCGGCCTCCCGGGGCCTGCAGTCGCAGCCGCCACCAGGAGGCGCCGCCTGGCAGTGCGATCCACAGAGACACCAAGGCCCACCGCCAAGGGATCCACGCAGCCTGACCCCTCAACCCCGCCCGGCGCCCCTCTGGCGACCCGGCCCCCACAGTCCTGCCTGGCTCCCCGCGCCCACCCCTTTGCCCGCATCCCCCTATTCTGGTCACCCTCGAGGGATCGGACCCCACTGGCGCCTGCTCACTGGATATGGCCTGGAGATTTTCCTCTCCTTCCCCCGCAGTAAAGCACAATTTAGTCTGTTTATCTATAGATTCAGCGCGGAAGGGCAATAGGCACGTTAAAGAACAGGGAATAAGCCGGGCATGGTGGCACACACCGGTAATCCCAGCTCTCTGGGAAGGCTGAGGCAGGAGAATGTCAAAATCATGCCCAGCCTGGGCAACTGTGAGATTTAGTGAGACCCTGTCAATCAGTAAATAGGCCGGTGATTTAGCTCAGTGCAAAAGCCCTGGGTTCAATCCCTAGTACCGGGAAAAGAATAAGAATATAGAGAATAAGGGGCCACTGGACCCCAGAGGGCCTGCAGACACACAGGGCTTCCCCGGGCTCCTGGACCCATGGTGTACAGGGCTGCCACCTGGCTTCAGGGGCGGACACACACAGACACGCAGTTACCTCTGCTCAGCACCCGGCTGGACTATTCTGCGGTTGCAGGCGGCTTCCACCTCCTTCTTGCTCCCCTTTTACTAAGGTTTTGCCAAAGCACCTGCTTGGCCCGGCCCACTTCTCTGCTCCCGTCACAGCCTGGGGCGCTGGGGAGGGAAAGTGCTGGTGCGCAGGACAATCAGAACCCCTTCCTCCTTGGGAAGGAAGATGGACACACCAAGAGCACACCGACTGTGCACTCGCAACTGGCGGTCAATTCCAGGGCACTGGGGTGCGAAGGGGAAGTGCAGGCCGGACACCAGCCAGGAGTGCAGGGCAGAGCTCGGGTCCCACCTTCCTCCCCAAACCTCCTTTCCCTGGCTTCCAGCTCAGGTAACAGCAATCCAGCCTTAGCTGATGCGACCAAACCCTGGCGTTTATGTCCACTTATCGTTCAGTGAGTCTTAATAAATGTATACAACCATGCAAGCCCATTTTAGTCAAGACATAGAACAGTTCTATGACCCTCAGAGAAGGTCATGATATTACTTGTGTACAATGCTGCGTCTGCCTCCCCACACTTCTACTATTTCACGGTAGACTAACTTAACTTGTTCTATAATTTCCACGTAAATAGCATCATACAGTGCATTCTCGATAGGAAACGGGGAGATCAGATTGTTTGCAAATGGGAAAGGACCAAGAGATGGGAGGGGTGAAAAATAATTAAGATGTGTCATGTACATGTACCAACTCCCCATGATGCATGTAATCATTGTGTAATGCAAACATGTACTAAAAAATAAAAATTAGGGGAAAAAAACAATGCATTCTTTTATGTATCTGGCATCTTTTGCTTAGCATAATTTCTCTAAGATTCATTTGTGGGGTTGTACGGCTAAGTAGTTCATTCCTTCTATTGTTAGGTAATATTCCATTAGATAAAATATGCCATAATCTGTTTATTCATACGAGCATAGGTTGTTCATAATTTTTTATTATTACAAACAATTATGAAAATTTGTGCACAAGTCTTTTTATGGACCTACATTTACTTCTGGGGAAATACCTAGAAGTAAAAATTGCTATATTGTAGGGTAAATATAATGTTTAATTTTATAAGAAACTGTTTCCAATGCTATTTTGACCTTTCTAACCAGCAACATAGAAGTCACTCATCCTCCTGAAAATTTGTGTTTTTTTAAAAATCAACTGTATTAGGATTTAATTTACATGCAGTAATTACTCACACCTTTTCAGTATTCAGTTTGTTTGACACATGTGTATACCTCCACATGACTACCTTACCCCAGCCGAGGCATGGAACATTTCTACCTCCCTCGCAGGTTCCTTCCTGTCCTTGCTCATCACCACACTTGTCACCATGCTCCCAGAAAACCACTGATGTAATGTCTGTAGATTAATTTTTCCTGTCCCAAAGCTTGATATAAGTAGAATCTTAAGTACGCCCCCTCACCATAGTGCTTCTGAGATCCATCCATATCATTGCATGAACCAGTAGTTCATTCCCGGTTTTCCTCACGCAAAATGGATTTTAACATCATAAAAAAAATGTTAAGATCTTTACATTATGCATGTCTTAAATAATCATGAGTTATTTCAAATTGCTTAAGCAGATCAATTTGTCCCAATCTGTTTTACTACTCAAGTATTTAACAAAATATGCAGTTTTAAGCCACATATCTATACAGTGAAACTAGTCTAGACTTGTACTTAAAGACCATCTGTTGACTATTGCAGTTTTCCAAATACCCACGGGCAGACTCTTAAGTGGGATAAGCTTATGACAGAGCATTTTGGTTTCTGTGACGGCATTAATTTAGAGTCTACTTCACTGGTTCCCACATGGAAATCCTCACGTGACCATGCAGAGGAAAGCACTGTCTTAACCATCCTACTATGCTTGTTTAATTTCCCCCAAAATATTTAATTAAAAACTTAATTACGGGGGCCGGTGAGATGGCTCAGCGGCTTAAGCGCCTGCCCGGCAAGCGCGAGGGCCCGAGTTCGACTCCCAGATCCCACATACGAAAAAGGGGCCGGTGATATCGCTCAGCGGCACGGGCGCCTGCTGGCACGCGAGGTCCTGAGGTCGACCCCCCGGTACCCACAAAAAAAAAAACTTAATTACGATTGCCGTAAATTCACATGCAGTTGTGAGAAATAATGCGGGGGTTCTTTGTACACTTTGCCTGGTTTCCACCGATTGTAACATTTTACAAAACAGTAGTATAATATCCCAACCAGAATATCTACACTGATACAGTCCACCTATTTTATTCTGGCTCTCCCAGCTTTACCTGTTCTTTTCTGTGTACGTGTGCGTGTGCGTAGTTAGAACTATGCAATTCTATTACCTGTGTAGGTTTATCACCACAGTGGAGATGCCGAACAGTTCCATCGCCTTAAAAATCTCTCCTGTGGCCTTTTTCTAAACACAACCACTTCCCTTCCTTCTATCCCAAGCTATCCCTCTCCCCTGGCAGCCACATTAATCTCTCCTGCATTTCTAAAATGTTGACACTTCAACAATGTTAAACATATGTGGAATCAAACACATATATGTAATCTTTGTCACTCAGCATAATTCACTGGAAAGTCATACAGGTTGCTACGTGCATTGGTAGTTTGTTCTTTTTTTTTTTTTTTTTTTTAATACTGGGATCAAACCCAGGGGGGCTTTACCACTGAGTTACATCCCCAGCCCTTTTAATTTTTTTCTTTTTATTTTGAGACAAGTTCTTAGCCCAGCCTGGTCTCCAACTTCCGATCCAGCTACCTCAGCCTCCCAAGTAGCTGGGATTACAGGTCTACACCACTGCAACCAGTACATGTTTAAATTTTTAAGAAACTGCTAAAGCATTTTCCAGAGTGGCAGTGCCATTTACATTATCACTAGCAATGTATGACTGATCTAGGTTCTCTGCATTCTTGCCAGCATTCCGTGTGGTCATTCTTTTTTAGTCCAGCTGTTTTGATAGCTATGTAGTGATGTCCCTTTGCAGCTTTAATTTTCATTTCCCTGACAGTTAATGATGTAGAGTATCTTTTCATGTGCTTATTTACCATCTCTGTTTCCTCTTTGGTGAAGTGTCTGCTCATGTCTGTTGTCCATTTTCTCATTCTTTATTTTCCAAATGTTGAGCTTTGAGAGTTTTTTTTTTGTGTCTTTCTAAATATATATGAGCCTTTTGTTACCTATATGATTTGCAAATATTTTGCTCTAGTTTGTAGTTTACATTTTCATCTTCTCCACATGGACTTTCATAAAACAAAAATTTTTAATTTTGATAAAATCTAACTTGTTGATTTTTCCTTTTATGGATGGTATTTCTAGTGTCATTTTTTTTTTCTTTTTTATTGCTCAGTAGTTTCCACTATGTGAATATATGTCAATGTTTTGTCAATTGACTTGTTGATAGACATTTGGGTTGACTCCACCTTTGGCCCTTATGAATGAGGCTACAATGAACATTTGTATTAGTGTCTTCTTTAGACAAAAGCTCTCAGTTCTCCTGGGTAAATACCTATGAGTAGATCTGTTGGGTCATTTGGCAAGTACACATATGTTTAACTGTGTAAGAAATGTCAACTGTTTACAGTTATTAAGGTTAGAATTGGGTTACTGCTTATTTTCCATTTTTGGCCCTCTTTCTTCCTTTCCACAGATCCAGGTTTTCATCTGGAATCATTTACTGTTAGCCCAAAGAACGTTCCTTAGTATTTCTTGTATCATACTTCTCGTGGTGACATATTGTCTCAGCTTTTGTTTAGCTAAAAATGGCTATGACTTTTATTTGTGATGGATTTTTTTTTTACTGGTTATAAAATTCCAGGTTGACACTTATTTTCTTTCAGCACTTTAAAAATGTCAGGTCATTGTCTTCTAGATCTCACTATTTATGCTGAGAAGTTACCTGTCTATTTGTGACATTGATCTCTGTGGGAAATGTGCAGGTTTTAATATTTTCTCTTTACCCTTGGTTTTCAGCAGTTTGACCATGACGTCCCTGAGTGTGGTTATATTTATATTTATCTTTCTTTGTATTCACTGAGCTATTTTGTATCATATTTGAGAAAACTTCTGCCATCGTATTTCTCTACTCCATTTTTAGTCTCATCCCCTTCTGGAACTCAGTGTCAAGTCCCAGTCTTATAAAAGAACAAAGAAAGAAAAGAGTGGTAGCAGTATTTTCTCATAACTTTCTACCTCCTGGGTAGAAGTGGAAGTAATGATCTCTCATATAGAGGACAAGCAGCATCAACCATAAAAGACTGATAAATTGAACTATATGAAAATTAAATACTTTCATCAAAAACATAATTAAAAGAGTAAAAACAGCACTCTGGATAAGGAAAAGATATTTCCAGCTTAATTAACAGACTTGTATCCAGAATCTGTACATAAAATTCCCACAAGTAAATAAGAAAAAGATACAGTAATAGAGAAATGGGCAAAAGACTTGAAACAGATATTTCACAAAAGAGGATATCCAAATGACCAACAAATATATATATTTAAATGTAATAAAGCTCAGTCATCAAGGAAATGAAAATTACAACTATAGCATGATGCTACAATACTCCACCAAAATAGCTAAAGTTAAAAGGTTTGATGTAACTAAGTGTTGGCAAGAATATGGAACAACAGGAACTCTCCTGTTTGTAGCTTTTTTTTTTTTTTTGTGGGTACCGGGGGGGTCGACCTCAGGACCTCGCATGCCAGCAGGCACCCATGCTGCTGAGCGATATCACCGGCCCTTTTTTTGTATGTGGGCTCTGGGAGTCGAACTTGGGCCCTTGCGCTTGCCAGGCAGGCGCCTACGCCACTGAGCCATCTCACCAGCCCAGAACTCTTATATATTGCTGGTGGAAGCATAAGTTGGTATAACCATCCTGAAAACATTTTGGCACTTTCTACTAAAGTTGAACATGCGCATATCATCTGACCTAGAAATTCCACGCCTAAGCACAGACAAGACATAAGTGCATTGCACATATGCCCCAAGGGACATGTACAATATATGTCCTAAGAATATTACTATTCATAATAGTCCCAAATTGGAAATACCACACATACATATCCCATATATGGCAATGAAAATAAATGGCCTGTAGTAACCATAGCATCACAGATGAGTCTTACAAACATTTCACTGGGTGAAAAACTAAAACACAAAAGAACACGTACCCAGTGATTCCAAAAACAAGAAAAACTAAACTGTTGTAAGTCAGAAAAGGAGGTCAAATTTAGTAAGGAGGGAAAGTTTGGTAAGGGGGGATGGTGAGGGAGGCTTCTGTGATTGTGATAATGTCCTATTTCTTGAACTCATGGGGGGTACATTGCTTTATCTTAATTTATTGAGTTGTAATTTATGCCTTATATACATCTGCATACTATACTTTACAGTATAAAATGTTACAGTGCCTTGCACATAGGTGGGCACTATTATAAATGCACCATTAGCCCATAGAATAAACATAGAATCATCCTTAAAGTAAAGCACATACCTAATATTTCCTACAGATTTATTTAAGTACAGGTTTTGAGTATATTTTAGATTAAAATCAACACATATTGTTTTCTTATACAGTAACATACTACTGCCTTTTTTAATAAATTGTTTTTGTGTTTAAATGTCCCCAGATGGAAAGCATTTTCAATTGTAGGAGTTTTGCTAATTTGTCTTTACATTCATAAAGCTGTTTGAATGAGAGCCATTCCCATGCTGCAAGGTACCACATACCCTGCAATTTATTTTATCCAGAAATTGCTTCAAGTCAAAAGTCTGATTTTTAAAACTTTTTTTTTCTGGTGCTAAGGCCTAAGAATAGGGCCTTGGCACTGTGGGAAACAAACCCTCAGACTCAAATATCAATGCCAGAATAAATGCACTCAGACACAGGGCAAGAGGTCACCACAAGTTAAGTTTTTACTCCTGCAGGAGGGCACAAGCATGAGATAGCAGGTGCACAGGACAAATCAGGGTTGGCCCTTTCACCCCTAATGCAGGAGAAGCAGCTGACTGTTTCCCCATTGACTGGGTTGAGGGGGGAATCTGAAGAGCTCCTAAGGGGAAGGAAGAGCCAGAGCATGGCGTGGGGAACAGAAAGTCCTTGGCTGTCAATAAGCTATCTTTGGTTGGTAGCTTTGCTCTCAGAATTTAAACTGAGCAGGCATTTCTCATAACTTAGCATGTTGGGAGGGACTGTCTAAGGTGGACTAGAGTTCAAGATGGAGACAGTCTCTTGTTTATATTTTTGATAGAAAAGACCTTGTTTCTTACAGCACTGAATTACATCCTTAGCCTCAGCCCCACCCCCTCTTTTATTTTTATTTTTTTGAGACAGGGTTTCTAAGTCAGTAAGTTGCCCAGGCTAGGCTCAAATTTGTGATCTTCCTGCCTCAGCCTCCCAAAGTGCTTGGATCACAGGCATGCACCACCACACTTGGCTTGGTTTTTTTTAACTTAATAAAATAAAGTAGAAAGGTGACTTTTTTCTTCCCCACTTTTTCAGTCTGCACTGATAGGGGGAGCAAATAAATTATATGGGAAGAAATTGGATTACCACTTTTAACACTCGTCATAAACTGTAATAACACTTTAGTTTTTATTGTTTGAAGCTCATCTGGAACTGAATGCTATAATTTATAGGTTTTATCCCCCAAAATATTGCATCTATTTGTTCTCTTTCATCAGAGTGCAATATTTACTTGTTAAATGAAAGCTTAATTATTAACACGGTTTAATTTTATACCTACAAAGTACTTATTGCAAGAACCAAGTCTTTTTTTTCTACCAAGTCCCAATCTTCTACCCACGAGTTTTTAAAAACTCATTTAACATGCTTACACACATCTCAAAGCTTTAAAAAGAATCAGTTTCACTCACCTTTCTATACAGGATGTGTTTAAATATATTTTTAAAATTTATTACACTAAAAGACATATTGCCATTAACCCCCCTCAACATATTCCCTCTTGCTCCAAACACACATGCCATTGTTCTTGCCATTTTCTAAATCAGTTCTGCAAGTCCTCTTTCTGAGTGTCTTTACGACTTGATAACAAATACGGTGAATGCTTCTGCCTGGTGCCTCCAAGGGAAAGGCGGCTTGTAAAAGCATTTTGAACCTTGTTCACCAGATCTGGCACCATGCAACCTCTGACTCTTCCCTAAAGTCAAAACGACCATGGAAAGTAAATATTTAGAATTGATTCAGGACATGGAGGCACCCACGATAGTGCAACTGAAGATACTTAAGAAAGAGGACTTCCAGAACTGCTTCAGAAGGGGACAAGAACTACAGTGCAGCAGATGAGGGCAGGGCGAAATAGCTGGCCAAGGGGGCGTGACCTGTCAATCACGGAGATCCAGGACAAGCACAGCTTCCAAGCCCTGCTCCTGGTACCAATCAGAGAATGCTATCTTCACTGCTTCTGGCACAAGACAAAGCATTTGGTAAGACAGCCTAGGTCTGATGGTGAAATTGGGATATAATTAGCCTCATGGCCGCTGCCTTCTTTCTTTCTCAGTGGCCAGCTCTGTGCTATGCAGAGCATATTTCTTTTCCTACTTTAATTGGCCCACACTCACTCTGTAGAGCACTTCTTTCCAGTACACTTTTTCTCCCTTCTTTTCTTACCTTTAATACCTTTAATAAATGTGAAACCTCACTACCTCATCTCTTTTCCATTTCTTTGTTCAAAACAACAGGAACCTGGAAAGAATTTCTAGAAGGAACCCCCAGCATCCCAGTACCCCACTAACAATGGGATAAGTGTGTTCGAAGCTCAGGGTAGTATTTTGAGGAAGAGTAAGGGCAATGTCACGTTTACTGTAATAAAGTTTTTTAAATTTAAAGATTCACCATATATTATGATCACATCATTATATTAGCCAACTGAAGCCTTACTCTCTAGCCACAGAGTTGGTCAGGAAGGGAGGCTGGGGTAGCCTTAAGGACATCTGGACACCTTCATCATGGTCCAGGGGCAGTAATGGAAACTTTTTATGTATGGGCCCCACAGTTCAAGTCAGAGTAAACTCATTCATTCACATCTTTCAAGTAGAAATCTTAATTTAGATGATGCAAAATAGCCACCTCTGGAGGAGACTGAAATGTTTCTAGCATTTTCTTAATCATTTGGTTTTACTGTCCACAGTGATAAAGTAACTCATGATCCCTAAAGATATACCCACTTCCTAATTCCCAGAACCTTTGCAGACATAATTAAATTTATGCTCGTAAATGAGGAGATTGCCCTGGACTATATGGCTAGGCCCTAAACACAAATTGCAAGTGTCCTTATAACAGGGAAGAAGAGGGAGGTTAGACATGCACACCCTGAGGAGTAGCGGATGTGTTGATGCAGACAGGGATTGGAAGGCTGTAACCGCAGCCACCAGACTCTGGAAGGGCCATGGAACAGACTCCGTTGGAGCCTCACAGGGAACAGGGCCTGCTGTCACCATCTCAGCCCAGTGATACTAATGTCAGCCTTCGGACCTCCAGAGCTGTGGAAGGATAAATGTCTGCTGTTTTTAAGTCACCAAGTTTGTCACAGCAACCACAGGAAATTAACATGCTACTTTTGTACTAGAAAACTTGGTTAGTGACAAGGTTTCTGAAATCATGGGTCGCACCTAGCAGGCCTGCAGGGGGGCTTTCCTTTCCATACGTGATTTAGTGATTCCAAAGCAAAATCAGCCCCTTGTTAGTTCTAAGCTGGCAGCAGTTGGCCAGGCTCCCTGCACACCACCAGACAGAGCATGAGCCTGGCAGGCAGGGTGTCCGGTCCCACTCGCCTCACTTATGTCTGAATCATACCTCCCGAGCTGTCATAAAAGAGATTTTGTGTTTTGTTTAAAGATGAATCTGCCACAAATGCTTATAACAATTTTTTTAAGGAGGAAAGCTTTCCATTACATGTTTTATTCACCAAAGACTATACTTAGTTTATGAATTTTCAGATTAATCAGAACAAGACTGGAGAGGACATAGCCAGGGATTGCTTGTCAAGGGCTTGTGGAACAAATCCAATTTCCTGCCACAAATACAGTTTGTAACTCTAGGTCAGTGATGGCGAACCTTTTAGAGCCTTCAGTGATACAATGGCTATGGTGCCATAGGTTCGCCACCACAGTTCCAGGTGAACAATCACAATTCCTATAGCAGATATCTTAACAAGTACACTTTTCTCTAACAAATATACAAAATAAAACAAGACTGCAGTTTTCATGGCCTGGAGATTAAGGGCCTTTGAGAATTAACAATAAAATCTAGAGTTAAACTGGAGAAGGTTACCAGAACACTTCTCAAAAAGACCTACTCAAACTTATGACAACAAGATCTAAATTAAACAGAATTAGTCCGCTCCATTTTCTCCTTTATGGAAAGTAAAATCAGTATGAGATTTGTACAAAGTATGCATGATCATTATACATTATTCAAGCACTGCTTAGAGGTTAAAATAATTCAAATGTCACTGCTGAAAATAATTAGCATTTGTATTAGCAGAGCATCAGTATACACATCTTTTTGTGTGTGTTCCAGAAGGGCTAAAAGACATGTTGAAATATTTTTATATCTTTTATATATGCTATTTATAATAATTTTTATATTTAATTTCATTTATATTTAAAATTTGAAAAAGAAGCCAAAGAAAAATTGAAAGAATTATAAAATTTCAAACAAATATTTATTTACTTCAGGACATTTATTTTTATTTTTATTATTTTATTTTATTTTATTTTATTTTATTTTATTTTATTTGAGACAGGGTCTTGCTGTGTAGTTCAGGCTGGCCTTGAGTTCACTATGTAGCCCCGGCTAGCCTGGAACTCATGGCGCTCCTCCTGCCTCAGCCTCCCGAGTGCTGGGATTACAGGCATGCGCCACCACGCCCAGCCAAGGACATTTCTTTTTTTTAAAAAAAATTATTCTATAATTACAAAAATAAGTTTTGAAGAAAAAATACTAAGGTTAATCATTTTTCACATTCTCCTATAGTACAGATCTGGAATGTCCCTAAAGGCCCATGTGTTAAACGCTTGGTCCCCAGAGTCATGATATTGGGAGGCGGGGGAACCACTGAAAGGTGGGGCCTTGTGGGAGGAATTTAGATCCTCGGGGCTGTGCCTCTAAAGCAGGTTATGGGACCCCGGCCCCTTCTTCTTTCTCTCTTTATTGTCTGGTTCATGATGTTAGTGGTTTTGTTCTGCCGTAGGTTCCTGCCATGATATTCTGCTTTACCATGGGATCACAGCCACAAGGTCAAATACTCACAGAGTGGCACCATTAAAACTGTGAGCTGCCAGTGCGGTGGCACACACCTGTAATCCCAGAATTCAGGAGACTGAGGCGGGAGGATTGTCATGAGTTTGAGGCCAGCCTGGGCTACATAGTGAGCTAGTCCAGCCTGGAATACACAGTGAGACCCTGTCTCAAAAAAACAAAACAAAACAACAACAACAAAAAACTGTGAGCCAAAATAACATTTTTCTCTTTATAAATTGATTATTGTAGGCATTTTGTTATAGTAATGGAAAGCTAACCAATCAATACACATCCCATATTTCAATTTAGCCATTATTCTTTGAGTCTCTGTTATGAAAGATGAAAACATCAGATCCAAAGCCATCTTTCCTTCTCTTTCTCAATCTTCACATATTATAATATTAATATTTTACGTAAATAGTATTTATATCTCATTTTATAACTACAATTTGCAATTTGGTATTAATATTATTTCATAGTTAAATGTTTCCAAGAACTACCACTAGACATTTCATCACAATTCTCTACATTTGAAATATTTATTTTGATTTATAAAAATTTAATTGCAAACCTTTACCACTGTCAGCTAATGATATTCATTTTTTGATGTTTTTATTCTCCAAATTACCTACTTTCACCAATAATTTCCATTTAAAGATTACATTGTAAAATTTGACTTTTTGATATTTAATTTTTTTCTAAAACTTAGAGAAATTAAGAGATTTTATTCAATATCATACAGCTACTTTGGAAAGTCAAGATACAAATACAGGTCTAATTTCAGAGCCCATACTCTCATCATCTATTCATTATTCATCCCACCATTCACATGTATACTTGCTCATTGTCTATCAATCCTACCTATTTAGCTGTGCCTATCTGTTAAAACAATATGTACACCAAACATTCAATATGTACACCTACTTATTCATTACTCCATTCACATATATATGATGCAAATATATATATATGTATATACTTATTTAGCCATTCACCTATCAAATATTCCACCTGTCCCATCATCAATCTACCTATAATTTTTTTCTGTTCACCTATCTCTCCATTTAGCTATACTCATTTACTCCAACCCCTATCCATATCTCCATTCATACCTATGTACCAGATGCATTCACTCATCCACACATTCACCTGTACATTGACCAAGCCACCCATTCACAAATCATTCCATTCCATCTCCTGTCCATCATTTATCCTTTTCATTTATTCATATGTTCATCCAACTAGTTCATCAATTTATCTGATAGCTCTGATATCTAGATCCTCACTCTTCAGAAGAGAAAATGGTATCCTTCTATGATTCTTCTGTTCTCATTCTATTTTCCAGCTAACCAGAAAAGATAACAGCATTCCATAAACACGATAAAGAGGTCTGTGGATGCACCCTTATTGTCACTCACCCTAATAAATATTCTTGCAGTGGAGAGTGTGAGTCATATGGCATCCTATTGAACATTGGGCCTTCTATTATCAATCTCCTCAATAATTAAATCTTTGAATCTTCTTACAGTAACCAACCCCTACTATAAAAGCTACACAACAAACTGAACACCATATATACCACAGACAGATCTACAGTGAAAAATGAGCATAATAAGTATTATAAAGATATTTAAAGACATGAGACAGAATATTTTAAAATGAAGAATGAACAAGAACCCATTAAAAAGAATTAGAGGAAAGTATCTTCTGATAGAAAAATAGGTAATTTATTTAGGACATTAAGACTAGGGGACAGTTTTAAAATATATATATATATATATATATATATATATATATACACACATATATTTTACTACTTTGTTATCTTTCTACTATCTTTTATTTCTAATATATATTATTAGAATATGTGTAATATATATTATTAAAATATTATATATATGAAATAGATAATAGAATGATAATAAGTTAGTAAAGAAGTAGGAGGCCTAGCTGGACATGGTGGCACATACTTGTAATCTCAGCTACTTGGGATGCTGAGGCAGGAGGACTGCAAGTTCAAGCCCAGCCTGAGCAACTTAGTGAGACTCTGTCTAGAAATAAAATATAAAAAAAGGGGGTAGGGACATAGCTTAGCTCACTTGTAGAGGGAGGTTAGATCCCTGGGACCAGAAAAAGAAAGAAACAGGGAGGGGAGAGGGAGGAAAGGAAGGGGCCTAGATCTTAGAAAAAATGGGATCCAGAAGTAAGCCCAGCATTTGGACCACTTCTATCTTGGAAGCACTTACTAATTTGGGAGAAGTCGGTTGAGAACCAGAGTAATGTCTTAGTCTCAATGGAATAGAGTAAAAAAATCAGAGTTTGGGACTCAGCAAGGGAAACACCCTAGCACTGGGATAAGAACCCAAAGAAAGCTGGCCATGGTGGTGCACACCTGTAATCCCAGCACTATGGGAAGTTGAGGCAGGGGGATTGCGAAGTTCAAGAACAGCTTGGGCAACTTAGTAACTTAGCAAGACCCTGCTTCAAATGAAAAAATAAATGGATAATAAGTGAATGCATAAATAAATAAATGCTAGGAATGTGCTTAGTGTGAGAGCCTTGGGTTCAGTGCTTAGTACCAAAGAAAAAAACAAAAAACAAAAACAAACTGCACCATAGTAACAAGATTGAATGCAAGCAGAATTAAGGCAATATCAATTTTCTAGGAATCTGTGCTGCCTACCAGTAGCATAAACAAATGTCAGTCCTCCCTAATAAAGGACAATATCTTCCTAGGCCTTAAATTATTTTTATACAAGCACTTTTTCAAATACAATGTCTATCACATAATAAAAATTATCAGGCACTTGAGGAAACATGGCAACATGAATTGAAAGGACAAACAAAACAAACTCCCAAACTAAACAACAAAAACCAAAACAAAAGAAACCATGATATGCTTTCTTTATAATGAAGAATGTGGATACACATTCTGAAGTGATGCATAGTAAATCCAATGAGATCTTTTTAAAATAAACTTGAAATTTTTGGAGGAAGGAGAAAAACATAAAACTGACATATTTTCACAGGAATATGGTAGATTTGAAAGCTAAAAATATAGACATTCTAGACCTTAAAAATATAACAATAAAAATTAGGAACTCACTGGATGAAGTTTTAAAAGATGAAACAGAATTAAAGAAAAAATTAGTAAATTGGAAGGTTAATCAGAAGAAAATACCCATTTGGGGGCATGGGGTGACAAAGAATGAACAATAAAAGATTTATGGAATAAAATAAGAAGGTTCAATTATGCTATAATTATGGTTGCAAAAAGAGAAAAGGGAGAAAATGGGGGTGAAGAAATATTTTAAAAGAATGGTTGAGAATGTTCCAAAACTGATGAAAAATATCAAGCCACAGATTAAACAGAAACTCTAAAAACTCTGACCTGGGAAGCAGAGAAAAGTGTATCTAAGCACATGAAATTTCTGAAGGCAAAGTAAAGAGAAAATCTTACAGCAGCCAGAGAATAAAAGACAGATTTCCTCTTAAAGATCGAAGAGTTAGACGTAATACTGACTTCTCAGCAGAAATTATGCAAGTCAAAAAATAATGGAACATTTACAAAATGTACAAAGAAAACAACCACATCATAGAATTTTATGCTCAGAAAAAAAAATCTTTAAAGAATAATAGCAAAATAAAAACTCTGTGTGTGTGCGTGTGCGTGTGTGCGTGTGTGTGTTACTGGGGATTGAACCCAGGGCCTCTGCACCTAGCTCAGTTCCAGTCCTTTTTTATTTTTTATTTTGATACAAATTCTTGCTAAATTACTCAGGCTGGCCTTAAACATGTGACCCTCCTTCCTTAGCCTCCTGAGTATTTTTTTTAAACAGAAAATTGATTATTGGAAGCTCTATAGTAATACTTATGAACCTTCTCAGACAAAAGGAAAATGACCCCAGAGGGAAGATGGAGATGAAGAAAAAGTATAGAACAACAAATTGGTAAATATATAAGAATATCTAAACAAATATTTACTCTATAGAATGGTACTGTCTAATAGACACATAATACGCACCAGGTGTACAATGCTTTTGCATTTTCTGTAACCCCATTAAAAAGAGTAAAAATAAACATACGCAATTAATTTTAAGAGTACATTTTACTTAACCAATTATATCTAAAATATTATGATTTCAATGTACAATTACCACAGTCATAATAATATTTCAGACACAATTGACCATATGCATGATAATGGTCCCCACAAGACTATATCACCTAGACACTTCTTAGTGGCCTAGTACATGTAAGTACACTCTTCGATGTTTTCACAATGATGAAATTGCCTAACAACACATTCTCAGAACATATTCTCATTACGGAGCTGCTCATGAGTTTATATAAGAAATTAATAAGGGGCCGGTGAGATGGCTCAGAGGCGTAAGCGCCTGCCTGGCAAGCACGAGGGCCTGAGTTCGACTTCCGGAACCCACATACGAAAAAGGGCCAGTGATACCGCTCAGCGGCACGGGCGCCTGTTGGCGCATGAGGTCCTGAGGTCAACCCCCGGTACCCACAAAAAAAAAAAGAAATTAATAAGATATTTTACATTTTTCTCATATGAAGTCTTAGAAATCCTGTGTATAGTTTACATTTACAGCATATTTCAATTTGGACCTTCTGTCTTGTCATAAAGCTTATAGATGAAAAAGTAGGTCCCATATTAAATTGTTTTAAAAATACACTAACCTAGTATAATTGAATTAAGTTCTAAATTTTTCTTCAAGATTATAATTTTCCTTTAATATTTGCATCTATATTGAAAAAGTTGGTTTATCTTTTAAAAAAAAATTGGCTTGACTTTGAAGCAAAAGCATATTGGTTTCAGAATTATGTCTGCCAAAGGTAAGTAAACTCAATAACCCCACGTCAACTTAGCATCAAAGGAGTAATACATAAATTAGAAAGCAACTCTAAACTTATCAACCTAAAAAGAACATTCTTCAAATTTTTCTTATAGTTTTTGCAGCTAGTTTATACAATAGTGACAATTACAATTGAATATTCTGTATGGGTCTATTGATTCATTTAAGAAAAATATGTCAAGCCATTATTGTTTGTTTGTATTATGGAAAGTTACACTTTCAAAATAAATTATCATTCCTATCTAGCTAGATCATTAACAAGCTTTTTTCTTTCCTTCTGTTTAAAAATTACATCATACACATCATTCATAACGCAAGAAAGAAAGCTTAAATTTCACCGGCATCTTTGTTCAACTTGACTATTTGGCTAACATTTATTTCAAAAACTTTACTATTTGTCTCAGTTTTTTTAATGCGTTTGTTTGTTTGTTTTCGGCACTGGAGATCATACTCAGGGTGCTTTACTACTGAGGTATATACCCAACCCATTGCATTTCTTGCTTTGAGATAGGCTTGCACTATGTCATCCAGTCTGGTTCAAATTTTCAGTCCTCCTGCCTCGGCCTCCATGTCACTGGAATTACGGGCATGTCTCATCACACCCTGATCAATCTCTGGTTTTCCAATAAATCTGATTCTTTACTTAACATCACTGGAACTCCTAACTTTATTCATATCCAGCTAAAATTAGTTTTGACAGATGTAAGATATTCAAATAATATTCTTGCCACTAATTCAATTCAATCTTTTGGGCCACAAAGTGATAGTATTTTGTCATAAGTTCAGAAGTCCTTTGAAATAAAACATAACAAAATATGAATTGAGCAGCATCTTATATCACATGACTTATGCTAAAGCAAAATACTTGTAATTTTTCTAATATTGAATTAATTGATCTTCAATATTGTTATGGCTTGTATCTAGATGTCCCCCCAAAGTTTCATGGGGTCATAGGTGGGGCTTTTCAGAGGTGGCTGGATCTAGGGTGTGCAGTGCTGGGATCAAGGATGCGTTATTACTAAATTAGTCCATTGACTGGTTAGCATAATTCTGCGTAGGATCAAGAGTGCCTCACTCTGGGTGTCAGAGTTATCCACCCTAAGGCTGGGTAGCCTTGATTAGATATAAGGGACAGAAAGAGGGTCGCTACTAGTCCCTTGTTGCTTGTTGCTTGTAGCTTGCTGCCTTGCTGACTTCTGCCTTCTGCCCACCATGAACTGTTTCGCCTCTTCGATGCCCCTCTGCCATGCCACCCTGCCTTGGAGCCAGCCAACTATGAACTGAAACCTTTACAATCTGAGAGCTAAATAAACCTTTCCTCCTTTAACTTTGGGTGTTGGGTATTTTGTCTTGGCAAAAAGAAAAATAACTAAGACAAATATTATTAGAAAGGTATTTTCTCTAGGCAATATTTTGCAAACTATCTTCTTTCTTTCATAATTTTTAAAGAAAAATCTCATAACTAAATCATGATATTTTAAATATTTTCATTGTTGTTATTGTCATTGTTTTTAGTGCAAGACTCTCAGTTATTTCAGCTGGCCAAAGTTACAGCTCAGATTCTGTGAAATGTTTAAATTTTTGTTGTATATTTAATTTTGATTTTAGTGGAACAATTTATCTCTTTCTGGTTTGACTGCTGAGAGGAAATGTTTTATCAAACTCACTATTTGCTGGCAATGTCTATGAATACTGTCCAATTTAATATTTTTAATTTCTTATACAATAAATTACTTTTTTGTTTTGTTCTGCTGTAATAAGTTACAATTATCATTCATCATAAAATTTGTTCATAACTTCTACAAGTCTCTAAAACTTCTGGTGATAATATCTATGTCTCTACTAGCACCTATGCTTTCATTTCAAAGTTATAAGTTTATACATAGTTATTTTCTAAACCAGAAAAATAGTTCCATTACCAGTTTACAACTTACATAGATCTCACTGTAACCATGTTATCTGTATAGCATATTACAGTGCTACATTGTTATGTAGAAAAAACTTTCATACTGAGTCGGTCCATTGACTAGAAACAATGTGCTCGTGTAATTCTAGAAACTACTGACAACTACACAACAATACAGCAATATTTTATGTAGTGCAACAGTTAAATATAGTTCTACCAGAATGATAAAGTTATGTTAAATGAGAAAATATTTTACACTGCTTTTTTAATTTTAAATTGCCCAACTAACTACATTTGTTTGGAGTTCAACAAAAAGTTCAACATATACTATATGTTTTATTTTATCATATAAATTAGCAATCTCAAGTCTAGGTATTTACCCAATGAACTGAAAACGTATGTTGACACAAAAAACTATAGGTGAATGTTTATAGCAGTTGTATTTGTAATTGCCAAAATAGAAACAATTAAGTTGTTCAATAGGTAAAGAAAGAATAGTACATCTGCTATGGTTTATATCTAGAATATAGCTATGGTTATATGGTTTATATCTGTCCCTCCCTAAAGCCTCATGCACTCATAGGTGGGGCTTTTGGGAAGTGACTGGACCATGGGGGTGTGATATTCATCAGTGGATTAATCCACTGATGAGTTTATAGCTAAATGTGATGCTGGGAGGTGAAGCCTGGTGAGAGGAGGCAAGTCATTGGGGATATGACCTGGAGGGGTCCATCTCCCTTCCTCCTCCCTTGATCTTTCTCTCTCTGCTTCCCACTGCCATGCCCTGCACTATTTCTCCTCTGCCATGCCACCCTGCCTTGGAGCCAGCTGACTACGGACTGGAACCTTTACAAACTGTGAGCCAAAATAAATCTCTCCTCCTTAGAGTTATGGATGCAGGGTGGAATAATACCCACTCTCCCAAAATAAAAAAGAAACAATGAATGAACTATTTGTTCAGGCAATAACATGAATGAAACTTACACAATTTTTTCTAAAAGAAAAAAGACAGATCCAAAAGGCTACATACTGAATGATTGCATTTATATGACATTCTGGAAAGGGCAGAATCATAGGGACAGAAGGCAGGTCACTTGCTGGTAGACATTGGAGTAAAGAGATAAAGTGACGACAATGAGACGAAGGGAAATTTAAAGGTAAGAGGACTGCTTTGTATGGTACTGCAGTGGTAATTACATAGCAATGCATTTGTCAAAATCTATTGAACTGTACACTACAGAGTTGCCAGGGGCTGATCACACCCCCGATACCTGTGGGGGGAATGGCAGAAAATGAAAGACAAAAGACAATATTCAAGGTACAAGGGGACTGAGAGGAATCTGCCTCTAGTGGACAGACACATCAATCTCTGTGACTGATCCACTTTTATTAGCAAGCAAGGAGCACAAGAGAAGGGGTGGTGTATTTCTCCTCGAACAGCCACTGCTGAGGTAGACAGGGAAAAGTTAATGGAGAACAAGTTCTTCCCTATACGCAGATGCCTGCATCCTTTACATTGCCCTCAGCAGATGTTATCTTGCCTTAGGAGAGCTGTGATTACAAGCTTTCTCTGTACAGCCAAGAAGCTTTCCACATACCTTTCTGTTCCTAAAGCAAGGTCACACTGCCCTCAAGACCATGGGACCCCAGTCACGCAGCCTGATTGCCAAAACACCGTCAACTTTACTAAATGGGAATTTCAAAATTCAACTAAGATGTTTAGAGAACACAAGGCGGTATGCAGGCTATGATAGATGAATCTGTGTTACAAATTAATGACATAATCACACTGAAGGGGCAGGGCACAAAGGAGATGACCTAAGAAAATTTGGAAGCATGTTCAATGTTTATTGAGAAGCTAATAATACAAAGAACTATGCACAAACTCTATACTATAGTTTATAAATTTATTTCTCATAGAGTTGTGAATATGCAATCCTGAACTACTTTATACATATACTAAGTTTGAATAAGTAAGAGATATTATAGATAATGGCAGCCCAGTTTCTGACTGTCAAAAGAAGTTACAACTAAGCAAGGAGAGGTGGTGTTAGAATCAACCATTGATGATGGATTAGAGTCAATCATAGGTATGAACTCATGTTGTTTTTATAGATAGATACAGAGACAGAGATAGAGATAGGTCTACATATGTGGGTGAGTACACATGCATCTGTGTTCTTGCTCTGCCACTTAGAGAGTATTATGATTTGGATGACTGTGCTTGAAAGGGTCAAGTGTTAAAGGGTAGGTCCCCAGGGAGGTACTTTTGGGAGGTGGTGGGACCTGTAAGGGCCTTGTGGGAGGCCCTCAGGTCATTGGTGCAGACCCTTGAAGGGACTGTGAGACACAGTCTTGAACTAGAACCTCCAGAAACTGAGCTAAATAAATGTTTTCTCTTTATAAGTTATTTGCTTCAAATTTGAGTGATATAGAGCTCATTAATAATGTAGAGAGCTTAGAAGCAGTGATACCCTAGTAACAGTGAGAACACCTAGAGTCCAGATTGCAACATGTTAAAATAAGGCAGTACACTCAGAGTGAAATCTATAGCAATACATGCATGTATTAGAAAAGAAAATTTCAAATCAATAAACCAGGCTTCACTATAATAAAATAGAAAAATGAGAGCTAATGAGACTCAGTATGAAGAGACTAAAGAAAAGGAAAAATTAAAGAAGAGCAAAAATCAATAAAAGAAAACAAGGAAAAATCAAAACTGATTATTTGAGATGATCAATAAAATCAACAAACTTCTAGACAAAATGCTGAGGGAAAAAAGAATAAATATGAAATATAAGGAAGGAGAAAAGTGATTTTACTAGAGGTTACATATATAGTGAAAGTTTAATAAAGTAATATTAAGAACAGCTTTATACCAATAGATTGTACACCTTAAATTTAATGGAAAAAAATCTTTGAAAGACACAAACTATCAAAGTTTCCTCAAAAAACAATAGATAACATACAGAACCTTATGACTATCAAAGAAATAGAATTTATACTTAAAAACCTACAGAGAAATCAAGAACCAAATTACTTCATTGACTAATTCTATCAACTTTTTTTTGAAACAAGGTATCTCTATCTCAAGGTTGGCCTTGAACTCACTATCTAATGCAGGATGGCCTCAAACTCATGGCTATCCTCCTGCCTCATCTGGCTGAGTGCTGGGATTACAGATGTGTAGCACCAAACCCAGCTAATTCCATAACATTTTTAAATAAGTAATACCAATTCTACATAAATGCTTCCAGAAAATTGATGAAGACATAGTACTTCCCAGGTCATTCTGTGAAGCCAGCATTACTCTGCTAACCAAACCAAAGATATTACAAGAAAATCACAAACAGAGATGAAAAAAATTCTTTACAAAAGTTTAGACTGTTGAATCTAACTATATATAAAAAGAATAATATATCATGACCAACTGACCTTTAGTCAAAGATGGCAAGTTGCTTTAGTACGTGACAACTAATCAATCAATGTGATTTATCATATTAGCAGACTAAAACAGAAAAGCTATATGACTGTCTCAATAAATACAGGACTGACATTAAGAAAAGCCAATATGTTTTTGTGACTAACAATTCTCAACAAGGTCTCAAAAATGATGGAATAGTGATTGTCAGCAAAATACAGCCTCTCTGAGACCAGAATCTAGACATCTGGAAAATAATAACTTGGTGAAGAGAAAAAAAAAGTAGATCTCTGGGAATTGGGAGGGAGCTAACAGGAAAATCAGAAACTACAGAGAAGCTGAAGAAACAGAGCACAACACAGAGAAAAGAATAAAGAAATCTGGAAAGCCGAGCCTGGTTCCCAGGGAGGGAGACCTGTCTCAAGGTAAGGAGGCTGCAGCTCCAGGAAGAAAGAATGAACAGGGAGATCCCACAGGTATTGTGAATCTCAAAAACAGTATAGAGTTTTACTCCAAAAGTGACTCCTTCCACACAACAGGCTAGATTGGGGAAGAAATCTGGTGCAGTGCCTGCCACACTGGAATAGAGTGCTTAATCAAAAGCCATTTTGGGGCCGGTGAAATGGCTCAGTGGCATAAGCACCTGCCTGGCAAGCACGAGGGCCCGAGTTTGACTCCCAGAACCCACATACAAGAAAAGGGCCAGTGATATCGCTCAGTGGCATGGGCGCCTGCTGGCACGCGAGGTCCTGAGGTCGACCCCCAGTACCCACACATACACAAAAAAAGCCATTTTGGAAAGGGGTTGATTGTTTAAGACTGAGCCACAGAACAGCCACGAAACAACTTCACTTCAGGATTTCCAGTATTCCACACCCACAGTGACTGGATGGGAGATAGCTGTAGGAGACAATCACAGAAAGGGATGGGCTATGCATAGAACCCTGAGAAGTTTAAGCTTGAGGTAGGAAGGACATGGGACTGCACCCTCCATGAAGAGAAGCCATATCTGGTGTGTGTGGCTTTCAGAGGCAGCTGGGTCTGAAAGTGCTAGCATCAAGTTCACTTGTCTGCTTGAACCCCTGTCCTGCTGCTTACATCTAGCACAGGTCAGTGGTCTAATTTCTTTGTCCATCTACCAATGTGAGCAAAGAAATGCCTTCATTTGGATGGTTGTCACAGCCAAGGGTGTATGGACAGGGGGATCTCTGGAGAAGGGTGGACCCTCACAAACCCACAGGTCATAACCTAGATGAAGAAAACTGTGACTTCCTGGGTTCAAATACTACAAATCCTGGAAAGAAACCACTCATTGAAAAATACAGAAGAATTTTACTTTTGGACTCATTTCTGTTTTCTTCTTCTTCTGCATTGTTTTTTTTGGGGGGGGGACTTGAGATTTTTTTTCCTTTTAATTTTTTTCTTCTAATTTTTTCTTTTTTCCCTTTTCTTGTTTGTTCTTTTGTTACTTCTATGTAATTCTATTAATTGCCTTTTACTCCTTAATAGGATTCTTCATCTAATTTTTCTCAACTCCTTTTCTTCTTTGATTGCTTTAATCTTTCAAATTTTTCTTCTTAATTATCCCATTCACCACCTCCTCTATCTTACTAGTATAAGCATTAAGCTATATTCATGTTTAGATAGTTAACACTACACTATTACTGTTAAGCACTTTTCTATTGTTTGCGGAGGTATAGTTACTGCATTTAGTAGATATTTACTGTCTGTCAATATTTCATTTGTCTTAGTGTTTATACTATAATTATAAATGTCTTTTCTATGGTTAAGGGTGGTACATTATTGGTTGTTAAGGAATGTCAATATCCAATTCTTCCTTGATGCTATTATTGTTGTGATTTAGCTGCTATTGCCAGAGTGGCATACTTGTTGCTATTAATTTGTTTTCTCTTTATGCCAATGCTGGATAGCCTTACTATGATTAACAATACTTCAATCCATTCCCAGAGAACTGGGCAGTGGGCCAACTACACTGCATTCTCCCCTCCCAAATTAATGGAGATGGCAGGCTCTTGATACAGAGGCAAAGGTTTATTGATTAAAAAGTACTCCAAAAACTCCCAAATCTCCCAAAACTGACCCCTTGGATGAAATCAAAAGCCACACAGCTGAATTATTTGAAAGGATAAAAGATGAGATGAAAAGCTGATCAATAAGGTGTCTTGGTAAGCTCAAGGAAAATATAACTAAACAGATGATGGACTTTATAAATAAAACAATAAGTGAATTTACAGAAGACACTATAAAAACTAGATGATCTAAACAAAACAGAATATGAATGACCAGTTTAGCAAAGAATTTGTGTGCATGAAAATGTACCAAACACTAAATCTAGGAAATTAAAAACTCTATTGAAAGCATGGGCAGCAGAAGTGACCAGTGTGAAGACAAAGTGTCAGAACTAGAAGATAGTGCTGGTGTTGGTGAGCGATTATGTAGAGTTATCTTTAAGACAACAAGACACCATGAGAAATGAATTTGACAGTCTCTAGATGATATGAAGACTAATCTAAAATTAATTGGAATGAGTGAAAAATCAGAAGACATATATTTTGTGTATCATATATATCATATATTATATATCATGTATTGCATATATCATGTACATATCATACATTATACATATTACATAACTAGTATTATATGCAATATAAGCAATATACTATATATTTTATATGTTATATACTTCATATATTTTTATATTATAGATCATATAGTATATGGTATGCATTAAATTAGTATGTATATTGAATATATATTATACATGTTATATAATCATATTAATATTTGTAGATACTATATATTATATATTTTGTGATATAGTATATGTAATATATTCTATGTATCATGTATCATATATAGTGTAAAATATATCATATAATGTTATACATGATATATAATATACATATTATATATTGCATATTACATATTATATATTATACATTATGTATTTCACATATTATATATAGCATATATTTTATATGCATTATGTATTTTTAAATATCATTTCTAGGGCCGGTGAGATAGCTCAGCGGCATAAGCGCCTGCCTGGCAAGCACGAGGTCCTGAGTTCGACTCCCGGTACCCACATACGAAAAAAAGGCCGGTGATATCGCTCAGTGGCATGGGCACCTGCTGGCACATGAGGTCCTGAGTTCGACCCCCAGTACCCACAAAAAAAAATAAATAAATAAAAATAAATATCATTTCTATTGTGTGTATTGTATACCATATATGTATATTACATATATGATATATAGTATATAATATATGCATAACATATCACACATGTTTTATATATTTACTATATCATATATACTATATATTATATATAATACCTGTAATGGGACATACAGATATATAGGTATAGATATATAGGCATAGGTGTATATATATATATATATATATATATATATATATATATATATATAGTGGTACCTTGGTTCACAAAGTTAATTCTTCCCATAATTCTCATCACAAACCTAACTGGATAAGAACTGAATCAAATTTTCCTTTAAGGTCAACATTGAATCTAACCATTGAATTTGATTTGGTTCTTATCCAATCTGGTTTGCAATCAGAATTGTGGAAAGAATTAACTTCGTGAACCAAGGTACCAAGGCAACAAAATGTCCCCAAAGACTTTCAACTCTTTCAGTGCAGATAAAAGGGGCGGGGTGGAGATAAAAGCAAACACTAGATAACAGAGCTGTACAAAATTACTAAAGAACTAGAGAATCTCAGTGACTTCATAAAGGACATGGCCCAAAAAATGGTGGAACTAACAAATACACTGACTAATGTGGATATGGGAGAAACAAACAAAGTATTGGAAGAGCCAACCAAAATAGTTTGAAACATGAGTTATAAATTTATTAAAGATGTAGACTCTATGAAAGGTACCGCAGAAATCACACACATTATAAAAGTCTATAGAATTTGTAAACAGTGGAAATACCAAAGTGAAGTAAAGATTTTAGAAATTGAGGACAAAATGAATTTATGATGAATTACTCAGAGAAGCCTTAAAATGATAAGAGACAAAAGAAATTTTGTCCAACAGTGACTAGATGATCCTAGTAAGACTAACCTAAGGCTAATTGGAGTGAGAGAGAAATTAAAAGACAGCATGCAGTGAATAAAAAATCTGTTTACAGAAAGCATAATAGAAAACTTTCCAAATATGAGGGAAAATTTCAAAATACAAGTAAGCAAGGCTTATAGACCACCAATTCTATGGTGAGACTATGATGAAACCAAGATAAAAAGAGAAGCTCCCCATACATCTTAGTAAAAATCCCAGGTGTCCAACAAGAAGGACAGAATCTTAAAAGCTTTTAGAAAAGAGAAAAATATATATATATGTATACACACACATATGAGATTACACTACTATTACAGCATATTTCTCTAATTTAAATGCAGGAGAGCTTAGAGTGAAGTATTTTAAGCCTTAAAGTAAATAACATCCAATCCAGACTAATATATTCTGCAAAACTATCTTTTAAAATTGATGGAGATATAAGGACATTCCATGGTAAAGAACATCTTAAGAGATACATAAACACCAAACCGGCACTCCAAAAAATACTCAAGAATATCCTAGACAGAGAGAATGAAACAAAGAAAACCAAACTATCAGAGGGAATGAACACATCAAGTAAACCAAATAGAGAAGGAAAAATGAAAAAGTCAACAAGAATAAAAAGGATAAATCAATGCTTTTCAATAATAATGCTCAAAGTAAATGGTCTCAACTCTCCAACTGAAAAACACAGACTGGCAGAATGGATAAAAAAAAAAAAAACAGAATATAACAAATCTGTTGCATTCAAGAAACTTATTTAATCCGAAAAGAAATTCATATACTAAAAATCAAAGGATGAAAAACAATATTCCATGCAACAGGACTCTGAAAGCAAGCAGGGGTAGCAATATTATACTCAGACAAAGTAAACTTCAACATATAATTGATCAGAAGAGGCAAAGAAGGTGACTACATATTAGTTAAGGGAACAATTCAACAAGGAAAGATAATCGTATATGCACTAAATACAAGGTCAACTAACTGCATAAAAGAAACACAACAGGACATAAAAAGAGCAAATAAATATGAACACAAACATAATGGGTGACTTCAATACCCCATTTTCACAAAAAGAGATGAACAAAACAAAAAATCAACAAAGAAATATCAGAGCCAAACCACACCTTTGAACAAATGGATATAATAGATACCTATAGAGTGTTCTACCCTACTACAACAGAATACACATTCTTCTCAGCAACACATGGAAGTTTCTCCAAAATAAACCATATACTAGTCCATAAAGCATGCTTAAATAAATACAAAAGAATCCAAATCACCCATGTATCCTGTCACATCATAGCATCCTAAAATTAGAAATCAATTACAAAAGACACTACAGAAATTTCATTAACAACTGGACATTACATAACATATTCCTATACCCTCAATGGATCACAGAAGAAATCAATGGAGAAATTAAACAATTCCTAGAATCAAATAATAATGCCAATATAACATACCAGAACCTAGGGGAAGTAATGAAAGAACTCCTACGAGGGTTTATTGCAGTCAATGCTTACATTAGCACAATGGAGTGAATTCAAATAAATACTTAATGATTCACCTCAAGATACCTGAAAAACAGGAACAGTCCAAACCCAAACCTGCTTTAAGATGGGAAATCATAAATATCAGAGAAGAAATTAATAAAATTGAGACTGAAAAAGAATACAAAGAGTATCCGGTTTTTTGAAAGAATGAATAAAATAGACGAATCTTTAGCCAAACTTACCAAAAGAGAGAAAGTACATCAAATTCAACTAGAAATAAAAATGGCAAACTCACAACAGACACCAAAGAAATTCAGAAGATCATTAGTAACTATAAAAAATGTACTCCAACAAATTGGAGAATCTTAAAGAAACAGACAGATTCCCAGACACATCAGCCTACCAAGCCTGAACTAAGAAGACATAAAAATTCTGAACAATTCAATAACAAGTGATGCAATTGGAGGCAATAATTTAAAAAATCTATAACTAAGAAAAGCCCAATACTATACCTGATGGATTTGCCCATAAATTCTACAAGACCATCAGGGAGTTTATAATACCAATACTCCTCAAACTACAAATGAAATTCAAAGAGAAGGAGGATGTAAAACTCACTACTGAAAGTCAGCATTTCTCTGATCCCAAAACTGGACAAGGATCCAACTGAAAAAGAAAACTACAGGCCAATCTCCTTAATAAACATAGATACAAAAATCCTCAATAAGATACTGGCAAATAGAATGCAACAAATCTTCAAGAAGACCATATATTATGACCAAGAAGGTTTCATCCCAAGGATGCAAGGGTAGTTCAATATACACAAATTAATAAATACAATGCACCAATAAATAGATGTGAGGACAAAATCACATGATCATATCAATACGTGCAGAAAAAGCTTTTAACAAAATCCAACTCCCCTTTATGATAAAAAAAAATCCTGAAGAAAATAGGTATAGAAGGACCTTACTTCAATCTGACAAAAGCCATTTATGACAAACCAATAGCCAACATCAAATTAAATGTGGGAAAGCAGAAATCTTTCCCTCTAAAATTAGGAACAAGACAAAAATATCCACTATCACCACTTCTGTTCAATATAGAAGTTGAAACATGAGCCAGAGCAATCACAGAAGAAAAAGAAAGAGAAGGAGTACGTATAGAAAGGAAGAAGTCAAATTATCATTATGTTCCAATGACATGATCTTTTACATGGAAGACTAAAAAAAGAAAAAAAAAACACCAAAAGACTCCTAGAATTAATAACTAAATTCAGCAATGTAGCAGGATACAAAACTAAGACACAAAAATCAATATTATTTCTGTACACCAATAATGAACTCACTAAGAAAGAAATTAGGAAAACAATACCATTCTCGATAGCATCAAGAAAAACTAGATATTTAGGAATTAAAGTGAAAGATAACTACAATGAAAATTATAGAACCCTGAAACAAAAGATCAAACGGGGTATCAGAAAATGCAAAGGTATCCCCTCTTCCTGGACAGGCAGAACCAATATTGTCAAAATGACCATATTTCTCAAATGATATACAGATTTAATTCAATCCAATCAAAATACCAGTAGCATCCCTCAAAAACTAAAATTTATCAGGAATTTGGAGAGATCCAGAGTAGCAAAAGCAATCCTGGGCAACAAGAACAAAGCATGAGGTATCACAATCCCACACTTCAAGTTATAAAGCCACAGTAAATAAAGCAGCACATTAGTTGCAAAAAAAAAAAGACACGTGGAACAGAATAGAAGATGTAGAAACAAACTTAGACACATTCAGTTACCTGATCTCTGACAAAGGGGCCAAAATCATATGCTGGAGCAAAGACAGTCTCTTCAGAAAATGGTTCTGGGAAAATTGTCTATACATGTGTTGGCTAGTTTTTTCTCATTGCTGAGACAAAATACCCAAACCCAATGTTAAGGAAGGAAAGGTTTATTTAGCTCACAGTTTGTGGAGATTTTGGTCCATACTCGGCTGGCTTCAAGGCAGAGTGGCACATGGCAGACAGCAACAGTTCATGGTGGCAGAAAAGAGCAAAAGCAATAAGAGCAAAATGGGAGGAGCGTGAGAGAACACTCTTTCTGTCCCTTATGTTGTATGTAGGCTACCCACCCACCCTAGGGTGGGTGTAGCATTCACACTCATAATCCCAGCACTAGACAATGAATCAATCACAAACTCCAGAAGCCCGCCTGCTCCATGACTGCATGAGGCTTTGGGGAGACATCCAGACACAAACCATAACAATACACATTTAGAAAATTGAAGCTAGACCCATATCTCTCACCATGTACTAAAGTAAAACCAAAATGGATCAAATATCTAAATGTTAAAACAGCAAAACTTAACCCACTGGAAAATAAAAAGGCAAAACTCTTGAAGACATAGGCATAGGCAAGGACTTCCTGAACAGAACCCCAGTTGCACAAGAAATAACATTAAGAGCCAACAAATGAGATTATATCAAATTACAAAGCTTCTGTACAGTAAAGAAAACATGCAACAGAGTGAAGAGACGACCTATAAAATGGAAAAAAAATTAAGCCTGCTACACCTCAGAGGGCTAAAAGCTAGAAAAAAATAAAGAGCTCAAAAAAATTAGAACCCCAAGTGAAAGACCAATAAAAAATGTGCAACTGAAATAGACACTTTTCAGAAGAATAAATGCAAATGGCATATAAATACGTGAAAAAAGTTCAACATTGCTGGCTACTAAAGAAACACAAATAAAAATGATGAGATTCCACCTTAAATGGCTTTCATCAAGAAGTCAAATAATAATAAATCCTAATGAGGCTGCAGGAGTGGAGGATCCTTTGACATTGTTGGAAGAAATGTAAACTAGTACAAGCACTACATAAATCACTGTGGAGATTTTCAAAACAATAAAAAGGAAAATTCAGTTCTTCCCAGCTATTCCCCTTGCAGGTATCTTCCAGAAAGTGTAAAAGATATTACAGTGACACATGTATATTCGTGTTTATGGTAGCTAACTTTTGGAAGCAGCCTATGTCCTATATATCAATTCATCGATAGATGAATGGATAAAGAAAATGTGCTTTTTATACACAATGGAGAACTATTCTACCATTAAGAAGGATAAACTTGAGTCATCTGTAGGAAAATGGATGCACCCTGAGACCTGAATGTTCAGTGAAATAAATCAGACACAAAGCTTAAATATTGCATGATTTATTTTATATGAGAAATCAAAAATATAAATAAAGAGCAAAATAAAAGATAAGTAATAGGAAATAGGGAGATAAATCTTTTGTAAAAGGGAAGGGGATGAAAAGATGGAGGAGGGGAAGAGAGCAGGGGAAGGGAATGAAAATGGAATTAGGATGTGTTATGTATACATACCAACACTCCACAAGGTATGTAATCATTATGTACTGCACACATGTACCAATAAAAATGAAAATTAAAAAACCAACAAACTACTAAAAGAAAATGCTTTCTAAAGTGTAATAAAGGCTACCTACAAAACTAAAACTAAACTAAACTAAACTAAACTAAATGAATCATGATCCCTAATAGTGGAAGACTCAATGACTACTCATAATATCAAGAATAGGAAAGAACATCCTCATCATTTCTGTTCAACATTGTACTAGAAATTCTAGCCAGTGCAATAAGGCAAGAAAAAGAACTGAAAAAAAATCTATATTACAAAACAAAAACAAAACTCTGTATGTACAGATGACATAATATTCTTTGTAGAAAATCTTGTAGACTCTTAAAGGCTGCTATAACTGCTGTCTTAGTTACTTTTCTCATTGCTGAGACAATATACCTGACACCCAAAGTTAAAGGAGGAAAGGATTATTTGGCTCACAGTTTGTAGAGGGTTCAGTCCATGATCAGCTGGCTCCAATGCAGCATGATATGGCAGACAGGCCTCACAGAGCAGAAATATTCATGGCATTCAGAAGGTAGCAATGCAACAAGGGAAGACAGCAAAAGCAACGAGAGGGAGAGAAAGAGGAAAAGCCTGTTTCTGTCCCTTATATTGTATGCAGGCTACCTGCCCTAGGGCAGGTGTAGCACTCATACCCTTAATCCCAGCATTGGACCATGAATCAATTACAAACTCTAGATTCAACCACCTCTAAAAAGCCCACCCCCCATGACTTCATGAGGCTTTGGGGGGACATCTAGACACAAACCATAACAACTGGTAAGTGAATACAGCAAGATTGTAGAAACAAAACTAATACATACACATTAATTGTATTTCTACAAATACACAAATAGAAATTAAAGTAAAAAGCTATACCATTTACAGTAACATTAATATGAAATACTTAAGGATAATATGACAAATGAGGTACAAGTCCATTACACCAAAAGTCACACTACTATGCCAAAAGAAATTAAAGAAATAAATAAATGATGACAAGTGTCATGTTCATAGGTCAGAATAGTCAGTGTTGCTAAGAATAGTGTATTAGGGTTCTCTAGAAGAACATATGCCATATAAAATATATGTATGATTATACAAGGAATTTGTGAAGTAGGTTTAGAGGAACAGAATTGAAAGAATCCCATTGGCCATCTGCCAGGTTAGAGAGTTTTTTCTCCAATCAAAAACTGGAGAACTGAAATGAAGACAAACTTCACAGAAGAAGAAATACAAATGGCCAATAAGTTCATGAAGAAATACTCAACATCTCTGGCCATTAGAGAAATGGAAATTAAAACAATGCTGAGATTTCATTTTACTCCAGAAAGAATGGCTATCATCAAGAAATCGAAAAATGCTGGTGAGGCTGGAGGGAGGGACCATTCTACATTATTGGGGGGAATGTAAACTAGTACAATCACCATGAAAATCAGTGTGGTGTTTCCTCAAAAAACTAGAAGTAGAAATTCCATTTGACCCATATATTCTTCTAGGTATCTTCCTGAAAGAGTTAAAACATCATCTTACAGTGATAGATGTTTATAACAGCACAACTCATAATGGCTAAATCTTGGAAGCAGCCAAATGCCCATCAACAGAAGAATGAATAAATAAAAGGTGGTGTTTATACACAGTGGAGTACTATTCTGCTGTAAAGAAGGGTAACTTTAGGACATATGTAGGAAAGTGAATGCACTTTGAGACTATAATGTTCAGTGAAATAAATCAGACACAGAAGCTTAAATGTCACATAGTTTTTTATATGAGAAAGCCAGAATATAAATAAAGAGCAAAATAAAAGATAGATAATAAGGAATAGGGACATAGATCTTTTGCAAATGGAAAGGGGACTGAGATATGGAGGGCAGAGGGACAGAGGGGAGAGGAAGGGCATATAAAAAGAATTATGATATGTTATGTACATGTACCAGCTCCCCATGATGAATATAATGATTATGTACTGCATAATAAGCATAATAAGCATAAAAAGTAGAAATAAATAGAGAGATGGAAAATCCAAAAGGGCTACCTGTGAGCTGGAGAGCCAGAAGTTCTAGTAGCAGTCCAAGGTCAAAGACCTAGAAGCTTAGTACAGTGTCACTGGTGGGAGTCAGTGCTGGAAAGCCAAAGAGTCTGGTTGCAAGGCTGAAGAGTTTACATTGGAAGCCTGAAGGAAATGGAGACCAACATCCAAAGGTAATGGAGCTCCTCTAAAGAAAGGGAGAAACTTCTTTCTTTCCCTTTTTATTCCATCCAGGCTACAAGCCTATTAGTTGATGGCACCCACATCCAGGGTGGGTCTTCCCTTCTCAGTTTTCAGCCTACATGTCAAACATCCACAGACACACCCAGAGTTTCAGTAATCTGATAGGTGATTCTTACTCAAATCAAACTGACATATCATAATTAGCAATCACAGTCAATTCTCTTCTAATTGAACTATAGATTCAACACTATTCCTACCAAAAACTATGATAGCCTTTTATGTAGATATTTAAAAACTTATATTAAAACTTATTTGGAAATGCAAAGGTTTCAGAATATTTTTCCTCTTTTGAAAGAGAAGGGAGTTGGAGGATTTCTACATTGAAATCTTGTCCTAAATCTATATTAACAAAGAATGTGCACCAAAGACATTCTTTATGTCTGTGGTATAAAGACAGACAAATAGATCAATGGAACAGAACAGAGCCCACAAATAGGCCCACATATAGTCAACTGATCTGAGACAACAATGTCAAAGCAATTTGGTGAATAAAGTATTGTGTTTTCAAGAAATAGTGCCAAAGTCAGATACACATGGACAAAAAATTTAATTTGTACCTTACACTACATACAGAAACTTACACCACATACAAAAGCCAACTCAAGGGGCCGGTGAGATGGCTCAGTGGCATAAGCGCCTGCCTGGCAAGAGTGAGGGCCCGAGTTCGACTCCTGGAACCCACATACGAAAAAAGGGTCGGTGATATCGCTCAGCGGCACGGGCGCCCGTTGGCGCGCGAGGTCCTGAGGTCAACCCCCGGTACCCACAAAAAAAAAAAAAAAAAAAAAAAGCCAACTCAAAAACGGATTTTAGAACTAACCAGAAAACCTAAAATTACAAAACTTGTGGAAGAAAACAGGAGATATATCTTTTACAGCTTGTGTTAAACAAAATTTCTTTTACATGACATCACAGGTACATCTGTAATTTAAAAATCAATAAATTGTATGTCATCAAAACTAATAAATTTAGTTTTTTGAAAGTCATGCTTAAAAGACTGGAAAGACAAGCCACAGATAGAAAAAGTATTTATAAATCATATGCCCAACCAGGGGCTTGTGAACATAATACATTAAGAATTCACAAAAACTATCCAACGTCAAATGACCCAAAAAGAACTAGCAAAATTTTTGAATGAAACTCCAGTCAAATAAAATGGCTGGCTGGCTAACAAATATGTGAAGAGATGCTCATCATCGTTTGTCATTGAGGAAATGTAAACTAAAATCACAATGAGATACAACTATACACATATAGAATGGCTAAAATTAAAAAGACTGACCGTATGACAAGATTATATTTATAGAAATTCTAAAAAATCCTATAGATAACCTATTACAATAAATAAGTGAAGTTTTGTAATAACTAGTATAAGGTCAATTATGAAAATCACTTATATTTCTATATATTACTGAAAATTATTTATTGAAGTTTATTAAATATACCAACTATACTGGCATCAGAAAACAATAAATACCTATCAATAAATCTAACAAAAGAGGTGCAAGTCTATTATAATTATAAAATATATATATATATAAATATATTAAATATATTAAATATATAATTATAATAATTTATGGGTCGGTGAGAGCTCAGCAGTGTAAGCGCCTGCCTGACAAGCGTGAGGTCCTGAGTTCAACTCCTGGGACCTACATACGAAAAAAGGGCCGGTAATATTGCTCAGCGGCATGGGTGCTGGCTGGTGTGCAAGGTCCTGAGTTGGACCCCCGGTACTCACAAAAAAAAAACAATTACAAATATTATAATTTTAAAACATCCCTGAAGGAAATCAAAGAAAATCCAAATAAATGTAAACACATAAATTTTGAAATGTTCAATATTGTAAAGACATCAATTCTTCCCAAAGTGATTCATAGATTCAATGAAATTCTACTCAAAATCCTTAGAGAAGTTTGTGGATTGTAGGTTGTGAGTGTGTGTGTGTGTGAGTGCGTGCATGAACATTCATGTGTATGTATTTGTGAATTAAGAATTTATTTCGCAAATGTATTTGGAAAATATAAAAAGAAATGAGACAATTGTTGAAGAAGAATTTAAAGGTTACTTATTATAGAGTTATCATAAGGAAAGACAAATGAACTGAAGAACATTTGTATGAACATTTTTAAGTGGTCCTGGAAAAGAACACTTATAATTTGTCACGTGGTTTATGAAAAAAGTACAATTGTAGTACTATGTGGAAAGGATGTTTTCTTTCAATAAATTTTGCCACATCAATTAGACACTTTTATAAGTAAAATGAATTACTATGCACAAAAAAGCAACATCAGGTGTTTTATAAACCTAAATGTGAAAGGTTACACAATATAACTTCTAGATAAAGTGTAATATCTTAAAGTAGGCAAAGATTTTTAAACAAAGTATAAAAACACTAATGGTAAGGAGAACAATAAATTTTGTTACACTAAAGTAATTTCTGGTAAAATTCAGCAGTGAAGCCATCTTGTCCTGGTCTTTTCTTTGTTGGGATATTTCAAGACTTTAATACATCTTCAGTCTTGTTGCTTGTTATTGATCTGTTTAAGTTACATTACATCTTCTTGGTTCAATTTCAGTAGGTCATATGTATCTAGAAATTTTATTTCCCGTAGATTTTTCAAATTATTAGAATATAAGTTTTCAAAATAGACCTGAATGATCCTCTGGATTTCAGTGGAATATGTTGTAATGTCCACTTCCTCATCTCTAATTTTACTAATTTGCATCTTCTCTTCCTTTTAGTATATTTGGCTAAGAGTTTATCAATCTTGTTTATCTATCCAAAGAACCAACTCTCAACGGATTCACTGTTGGTTTTATCAGACTTTTAAAGAACACAAACATGGGGCTGGGGATATAGCTCAGTGGCACAACGCCTGCCTGGCAAGCGTGAGGTCATGAGTTTGATTCCCTGTACCAAAAAAAAAAAAAAAGAACACCAATGCTCTTCAAACCTTTCCATGAAATAGCAAGAGAAGGAACACTTTCAAATTCATTCTATTGTCATCTTGATACCAAAACCAAACAAAGACACAACAAAAAAAGACCAGTATCCGTGGTGAACATTGATGTAGAAATCCTCAGTAAGGGGGCCAGTGAGATAGCTCAGTGGCACAAGCGCCTGTCTGGCAAGCGCAAGGTCCTGAGTTTGACTCCTGGTACCCACAAAAAAAAAAAAAAAAAAAAATCCTCATTAAAATTCTTGCAAACAGAATTTAACAATACATTTAAAAGATCATACACCATGATCAAGTTGTTTTCATCCCTGGGATGCAAGGATGGTACAACATATGCAAACCAATAAATGTAATATGTAACATAAATAGAATCAAGGATAAAATTCACATGATCATTTCAACAGATGCAGAAAAAGCATTCAGTGAAACTCAATATCCCTTCCTGATAAAAAGCCCTGAAGAATCTAGGTAGCAGGCTCTTACTTCAATATACTAAAGACTATATATGACAAACCCACAACCAATATACTGAATGGGGGAAAACTGAAAGCATTTTCTCTAAGGCCTAATGTCTAATGTCTAAGCATTCCTAAGATAAGGGTGTCACTCTCACCACTTCTGTTCAATACACTAATTGAATTTTAGCCAGAGCAATTAGGCAAAAGAAAGAAAAGGAATACAAAGAGGTAAGGAAGAAGTCAAATTATTACTACTTGCAGATAATATGATCCTTCATTTGAAGACTATAAAAAAACTCCACTAGAAAACTTTTAGATCTGATAAACAAATTCAGCAGAGTGCCAGGGTACAAGTCAGTATACAAAAATCAATAGCTTTTCTACATACCAAAAATGAACCCCCTGAAAAAAATCAGAAAAAAGGGCCGGTGAGATGGCTCAGCGGCTTAAGCGCCTGCCCGGCAAGCGCGAGGGCCCGAGTTCGACTCCCAGATCCCACATACGAAAAAGGGACCGGTGATATCGCTCAGAGGCACGGGTGCCTGCTGGCGCGCGAGGTCCTGAGGTCGACCCCCCGGTACCCACAAAAAAAAAAAAAAAAAAAATCAGAAAAAAATTCCATTCATGATAACTTTAAAGAAAAAAAGTTTGGGAATGAAGGAGGTAAAAGAACGCTACAAAACACTGAAAAAAGAAATTGAAGAAGACTCTAGAAGATGAAAAGATCTCCCACGTTCATGGATTAGCAAAATTAATATTGCTAAAATGGCCATATTACCAAAAACAATCTACATATTTAATACAATTCCCATGAAAAAAATCCTAAAATTCATATGGAAACACAGAAGAACAGAATAATCAAAGCGATCCTGAGCAAAAGCAATGTTGGAGGTATCACAATATCTGGTTTCAAAATATACAAGGTGTGATCACAAAATACAGTAAATCCTTAGGTTTTAAAAAGTTATTACAGTAAAAGACACATTGCCATTAACCCCCTCAAAATACATCTTATTGCTTTGAACACAATTATCCCATCATTCTTAACACTTTCTGAATCAGTTCTGAAAGTCCTCTTTCGTAAGTGTATTTAGTTGCCGTCATGGCTGCCTCAATGTCCTGAATTGATTCAAAACATTTACCTTTGGTTTTAGTCACTTTCCCATCATTGAGACAAAATAACCAAGACCCACAATTTAAAGGAGGAGAGGTTTATTTTGGCTCATGATTTTTTAGAGGATTCAGTCCACAGTCAGTAGGCTTCAAGGCAGAAAGGCATGGTGGTGGTGGATAGCTGCCCATTCAATGGCAGCCAGGAAGTAGAGAGAGAAGGCAGGAAGCAGGGACAAGAATACACCTTTCCAGGAAGGGGAGAATGCAACATGGTTGACTAGAGAAGGAGTCATATCAGAGATGCTCAGAGAGGATTTACTGAAGCCACAGGTACTCTATAGGGGGGGAGAGTCTTACACTCTGAAACAAAATTAATCAGTAAGGTGACACATGTAGATCAAACCAAACACCTGGATCTTGGAGGAGGCGAAGTGGAGCTAGCTGTCATGGCTGGTCTGTGCTGTGCCAGCCCCTGCCCTTCCAGGGAGCCGCCATTATGACAGCATTCCAAATAGCCCGAGGGAACAAAGGAATAAATGATCACTGAGGAGGCTGGACTCTTGCATCAGACTCTACATATACCAGCCCCTTCTTCCCATCACCTCTCCCCCAAACACTGGAGAACACTGCAGCCCAGTGGCATCCTCACCAATGCTCACCAAGGGCAAGGGAAACCCCCTACCCTGGGCAGAGAGGGGATAAACAAGCAAACAGGGCCTGCAGACTGCTTCACATGCATGCTCCTGCCAGCTGTCTCTGCACACTCCCTGCCTAAGAGTGAACTCATCAACATCTGTGGTTCCATTTTCACCCAGGTACGTGAACAAGCCCATGGTTTCATGCAGACCCCAGTCAGAGTTTGAGTGAGCCAACCAATGTGTGGACTCCCACCTACGAGCAAAACCTCCATAGATTCCTGAGGACCCATGGCCAGCACGTGAATGCACCCGTGGATTCCTGCTTAGGACCACCCATGCATAAGCATGCTTGCAGATGTCTGCGGATCCGCCTGTGAACAAACACACTCACTGACTCTGCTGTCATGCCTAAGGGGAGGAAGAGTCCCTAAGCCAACCCCATGGCCAGCATCAGATTCTGGCTACTCAATGGAAGGCAGAATTCTTGTGACTGGGCTAGCTTGGGTTTTCAGTGCAAGGGAAAAGTGGATATTGGTGTAGTTGCCTGCAATCTTAGTTTAGACCAAAACTAAGGAAAGAAGGGAATTGTGTGAACACTTAGGCTTTTTGGCATAACAGTCACATGTAAATCACATGTACATTCTCTTATTCAAGTATTTGATTTGTATTCTCACTGGATTTTTTGTTTCCTTTAATTTTTTTTTTTTTGGTTCAGTTCATTTGGTGTCTATTTTCACACTTCTTGTCTCATTTCAACTCAAGCTTCCATAGAAATACTATTTTCTTATTTTTTACTGGTTTCTCACACTGTTGAAATTCTTCTCAAGTTTTTAGTTCATCATATTCTGCACTCTCAATCACTTCTATCTTCTCTTGTATTATCCTTCTGTCCTCTCAATTCTATTCCTTTTACTTTTCCTTATATTACCTAGCCCGTCTTCCCTTCCCTTTTCCATTATAGGTGCACAAATATACCAACAGGTTCTGACAACCTCATAGCTTTCCTCAAACCCAAAGTACATGTCTCTCCTCTGATATCTTGCCCTTGCCCCTACAAATATCTTCTTAAAAGCCTCCACACTAACTCTTCAATCTAACTGAAAGGTCTCCAACAGAATCTGAACCCACATCTAATTTTTCACCTATTGTTATTCTTCCTATCTGACTCTTCCTATACTGACTTGCACTACTCTCTCACCCATTCCTCCATCTCTTCCCTACACTTCGTCTTCTACAGCGGAGAATATCTGCTAATAACAATAGAATACAGGTTGCAATGAGTATTGACAAAGGGTGAAAGAGTAAACGCAAGGTTTATCACATATAAGTGATATATGTTTAGATCTGCTGATGCTGTTATACCCTGAAGTAATTTTTCCCTCAAAACACAGGGACAGGGCCAGTGAGATGGCTTAGCGGCATAAGTGCCTGCCTGGCAAGCGCGAGGTCCTGAGTTCGACTCCCAGAACCCACATACGAAAAAAGGGCCGGTGATATCGCTCAGCGGCATGGGCGCCTGCTGGTGCGCGCGGTCTTGAGGTCGACCCCCGGTACCCACAAAAAAAAAAAACAAAAAAAACACAGGGACAGAGTCCAAACCACTTAAATAGGTAAAGTGTTAAATACTATCTCTGCACAAACAAAGCTGAAAACACGTCTGTAGAAGGCGGCATCTTACTAAAAAGACCTTTATATCAATTACAATGTCTCCTTACCCTCTATACCTCAACTCTCTGACCAAAAACAAAGGGAAAAAAATGAAGAAAAAATATACATGGCAACAAAGGACTCCCAAGGTCTCCCAACTCTCCCAAGGAAGATCCAGAGGGTGCTGAGGGAAACAAAAGCAAACACTTGGTAGCAGAACTTTACAGATTGATTAAAGAAGAGTTAAAGAAACTTGGCAAGTTCAAAAAGGACACGACCCAAAAGTTTATGGAATTATCATATAAAATGTGGATTTGGGGGAAACAAATTAAAAAATTGGAAGGACTGACCAAAATGGTTCAAAACGATCATGATCAAAGATATAGAACCCACAAAAAAGTATCGGACAAAAATACTTGGTATAAAAATTTGTGTAGAATTCAAAAATGAAGAAATGACCAGTGTGAAGACAGGGTTTCTGAAATCAAGGACAAGCCAGGTGCAGTGGTGCACACCTGTAATCCCTGCACGTGGAAGCGGGGGCAGGAGTATTGCCATGAGTTTGAGGCCAGCCTGGGCTACATAGTGAGTTCAAGGCCAGCCGGAACTACATAGTGAGACTCTGTCTAAAAAAATGAAAAAAAGAAAAAAGAAATTGATGATGAAATGATAAACTATGATGAATTACAGAGAGAAACCTTAAAAATGATAAGAGACTAAGAAAAATACACCCACTGGCTACTAGACAACACAAAGATCTACCTAAGGCTAAGTGGAGTTAGAGGGAAACTAGAATACAGCAAGAAATATGTATACAGTAAATACAAAATACAGTAAAAATATGTTTTCAAAAACCATAATAGAAAACTTCCCAAGTATGAGGAAAGAGTTTGACATACGAGTAAGTCAGGCGTACAAAACAGTAACCAACTACAATGAAAAAAAGAAGCTCCCTACAACACATTATAATTAAAATGCCAGATTCCTAACCCCTTTAAAAAAAAAAAAAACACAGATTTTAAAATCTATATGAGAAAAGCAAAAAATCAAAGGTAAACCTATTTTATACATAAAAGGTAAGCCCATTAGAATTACAGCAAACTTCTCAACTGAAACTTTAAACATTAAAACAGCTTGGGGTGAAGTATTTCAAGCCCTAAAAGCAAACCACTTCCAACACAGACTAACATATCTAGAAAAACACTGTTTCAAAATAGATGGGAAATAAGGACATTCCATCAAAAAAATAAAAAAAATAGGGCTGGTGAGATGGCTCAGCGGCTTAAGCGCCTGCCCGGCAAGCGCGAGGGCCTGAGTTCGACTCCTGGAACCCACATACGAAAAAGGGGCCGGTGATATCGCTCAGCGGCACGGGCGCCTGCTGGTGCACGAGGTCCTGAGGTCGACCCCCCGGTACCCACAAAAAATAAATAAATAAATAAATAAAAAATAAAAAAAAATAAAAAAATAAAAAAACCACAAGAGATTTGTGAACACTAAACCAGAACTACAGAAACTACTCCAGAATATCCTAGACAGAAACTATGAAGCCAATAAAGCCAAAAATCCATATGGAATGAATACATCAAGCAAGGCAAATGGAAAAACAACAACAAAGAAAGAAAAGAAAGAAAGAAAGGAAGGAAGAAAAAAATTAAAACAAAGGAGTCATCAACAGAAAAGGAGCACAATGATAGGAATAAATCAACACTTTTCAGTAATAACTCTCAATATTAATGGCCTCAATTCCCCATTAAAGGACACAGATTGGCAGACTGGATTTAAAAAAAAGAGAGAATCTAATAGTCTGTTATATTCAAGCAACTCATCTAATTCAAAAGATATTTATGAATGAAAAATTAAAGGACATAAAACATTATTTCATGCACCAGACTCAGAAAACAAACAGGGGTAGTAATTTTACTCTCAGACAAAGTAAACTTCAAGCTAAAACTGATCAGAAGACACAAAGAAGGTCACTAAATGCTACTTAATGGAATAACCAACAAGAACAGATAACACTTGTAGATATATATGCACCAAATACTGGAGCATCTATCATCATAAAACAAATACTGCTGGACAAAAAATATCAAATAAACCCTAGCACAATTATAGTGGGTGACCTAAATACCTCCTCTTTCAAAGAGACTGATCAACTAAACAAAAAAATCAATAAAGAAATATCAGAGCTGAACCACACCCTTGAACATACAAATATATATACATATAAACAAATATATATTTTATATATATCAAATACCAAATATATATACCAAATACCAAATATATACCATATTATATATAGAGAGAGACAGACAGACAGACAGACAGAGACAGAGATGCAGAGAGAGTTCTACTGTACTACAACAGTGTATACATTCTTTTCAGCAGCACATAGAACTTTCTCCAAAAAGGACCACATACTAGTCAACAAAGCCTATTTAAGTAAACATAAAAGAATTGAAATCACCCTGTGTTTCCTGTAAGACCATTAAGCAATGAAAATAGAAATCAATCACAGAAAATTTAGAAACACCTGGAAATTTAATGACACACTTCCAAACAACCAATGGGTCACAAAAGAAATCAGGGAAGAAATTAAACAATTTCTGGAATCAAATGACAATTCCAGTACAACACACCATAACCTTTGGGACACAATGAAAGCAGTACTAAGAGGGAATCTTATTGCAATCAATACTCACATTATAAAAACACAGCAAGCACAAATAAACAACCTAATGAGGAATTTAAAGAGGCTCAAAAAACAACAATCCAAGCCCAAACCAAATTTAAGGAGGGAAATCATAAAGATCAGAGATTAAATTAATAAAATTGAGACTAAAATAAGCTACAAAGAATCAATGAATCAAAGAGCTAGTTCTTTGAAAGAATAAACAAAATAGACAAACCCTTAGCCAAAATTACCAAAAGAAAGAGAGAAAAGATTCACATCAATGTAATTTGAAATGAAAAAGACAAAATCACAACAGATACCATTGAAATCCAGAAGATGGTATCTACCCTGAAAAACTGTATTACGACAATGGAAAATCTTGAAAATGGACAGATTCCTAGACTCCTATGAACTACCAAAACTAAGCCAAGAAGACAAAAATTTTGAACAATCCAATAACAAGCAATAAAATCGAGGCAGTAATAAAAATACTACCAACTAATAAAAGCCGAGGACCTTATGGATTCACTGGTGAATTCTACAAAAGACTTTATGGACATTATATCATCAATACTCCTCAAACTCTTCAGTGAAATTGAAGGGGACAGAGTGTTTCCAAAGTCATTTCTGGAAACCAGCATCACTCTGATCCCAAAACCAGACAGAGACCCAACTGAAAAAGAAAACTACAGGCCTATCTCTTTAATGAACACAGGTGCAAAAATCCTCAGTAAGATATTGGCAAATAGAATGCAATACATCATCAAAAGGATCATACATTGTGACCACAGAAACAAGGACAAGAACCACATGATCACATCAGTAGATGCAGAAAAAGCTTTTGACAAAAATTCAACACCACTTTTTGATTAAAAAAAAACCCTGAAGAAAATAGGTATAGAAGGATTTAACCTTAATCTGATAAAAGCCATTTATGACAAACCAATGACTGACATCAAATTAAATGAGGGGAAAACTGAAACTTTCCTTCTTAATCAGGAATAAGACAAGGATGTTCACTATCACCATTTCTGTTCAACATACCAGTTGAAACACTAGTTAGAGCAATCAGGTACAAGAAAGAAATGAAAGAATAAAAGGAAGAAGTTAAATTACCATTATTTGCAGTTGACATGATACTCTTAATAGAAGACCCAAAGAATTTCACCAAAAACCTCTTAGAATTAACAACCAATTTCATCAATGTAGGAGGGTACAAAATCAACACACAAAAATTGATAGCATTTGTGGATACCAATACTTTAATGAACTCACTGAGAAAGAAATTGGGAAAACAATACCATTCATAACAGCATCAAAAAATGAAATACTTAGGAATTAACCTAACCAAGGAAGTGAAAGACCTCTACAGTGAAAACAATATTACTCTGAAAAAGGTGATTGAAGAGGACATCAGAAAATGGAATGATATCCTGGACAGATAGAACCAATATTGTCAAAATGGATGCATTCCCAAAGGTCAATACGTTCAACTCAATCTTGATCAGAATACAAACAGTATTCCTCACAGAACTGGAGAACACAATCCTAAAGTTCATATGGAACCAGAAAAAAACTAGAATAGCAAAAACAATCCTGGGCAAGAAAGGCGAAGCAGGAGGCATCACAATACCTGACTTCAAGTGATACTACAAAGCCACAGTGATAAACATGGCTTGGTACTGGGACAAAAACAGACATGCGGATCAGTGGAACAGAACAGAGGATCCAGAAACATCTCCACACACAGTCAGCTATTTGAGTTTTAACCAAAAACATATGTTAGAGGAAAGATAGCCTCTTTAACAAATGGTGCTAGGGAAACTGGCTATCTATATACAAAAGAGTAAAGCTGGACCCATATCTCTCACAATGTATTAAACTAAAATCAAAAAGGATCAAAGATCTAAACATTAATAGAAACAGTAAACCTACTGAAAGATAAAGTTGATAAAACTCTTGAAGTCATAGGTGTAGGCAGGATTTTCTGAACAGAACTCCAATTGCACAAGAAATAACAGTAAGAATCAACAAATGGGATTATATCAAATTAAAAAGCTTTTTCACAGCAAAGCAAATAACCAACAGAGTGAAGAGAAAAAGATTTTTGCCCTCTATTCCCCAGAGAACTAATATATAGAATATATAATGAACTAAAAAAAATTAGACCAACTAAAATAAAAGACCCAATCAAGAAATGGGCAAATAAAGTGAATAGACACTTCTAGTAGAAGTATAAATGGCCAATAAACATATGAAAACAAGGTTCAACATCTCTGGCCATTAGAGAAATGAAAATTAAAACAACACTAAGATTTCATCTTACACCAGAAAGAATGGCAACTATCAAGAAATCAAATAACAAACGCTGGCATGGCTGCAGTGGAAAAGGAACACTTCTACATTCTTGGTGGGAATGTAAAGTAGTACAGCCATTACGGAAATCAGTATGGAGACTTCTCACAGAACAAAAAAAGAGCAATTCTATTTAACCTGGCTATTTCCCTTTTAGATATCTTTCCAAAAGAGCTAAAGACATCATATAATAGCAATACGTGCATACCAATATTTATAGCAGCACAGTTCATAATAGCTAAATCCTGGAAGCAGCCTCTATGTCCATCAACAGATGAATCGATAAAGAAAATTTGGTATCTATACATAACGGAATACTACTCAGCTATAAGGATTGATAAATTTGAGATATTTGTAGGAAAATGCATATACCTGGAAAATATATTAAGTGTAATAAATCAGACACACAGGTTAAATACTGTATAGCATCTCTCATTTGAGTAATGCAAAGTACAATTAAAGAGCAAAATAAAGTATCGATAGAAGGAAACAGGGAGATCTTTTGTAAATGAGAAGGGATTCAAGACAATAAGGGTGAGGCGGGGGGGATTAAAAAGTTCTAAAATGTAGGATGTACATATACCAAATACCCACAATGAAAGTGAACATTATATTTCATACACATGTACTACTAATAATAACAATAGTAATAATCATTAAAATGGGGAAAAAAGGAACTAGAGATAAAGGGAGGGAGGTGGATGGGGAGGGAAAGAGGAATAAAAAAGAATCAAGATATATTACATATGTGTACCTACTCCCTATGTTGAATGTGAACTCCACGTACATAATGCAAACATATACTAATAAAGTAAAATTTAAAAAACAGAATACACCCTTCCTGGTCATGCCCCCAGTGACCAGCCTCCAACCAGGACCCAACTCCTAACAGCAAGTCAGCTATAGTGTCCCCATGATCCAATCACATTCCACATAAGAATTTGGGGGACATTTTAGTTCTAAACCATAACACATTTCTTGGTAATCTTGACTTTGGGGTAGAGCCAGAACTCACAACCTGTCTTTTTGTCAGATGGTACTCAGCAGCAGCATTCACTGAATTTTTTGTCACAACTCATAAAGACATTGAAAAAAGAGGACTTCCAGAATTGCTTCAGAAAATTGCAAGAATGATGATGTAAATGTGTTTGAAGTGAGGGGGAGTATTTTGAGGGAAATTAATGGCAATGTGATTTTTACTGTAATACATTTTAAAAATTTAAACACACGATGTATTTTTTTATCAGTCCTTATACCACAAAGCCATAGTAACAAAAACAGTATGATACTGGCATAAAAATAGATGTGTAGACCAATGGAACAGAATAGAGGACACAGAAACAAACCCACACAGATACAACCACCTGATTCTTGGTAAAGGTACCTAAAACATACACTGGAGAAAAGACAACCTCTTTAACAGTGGTGCTGGGGGCCAGGCATGGTGGCTTATGCCTGTAATCCCAGCACTCAGGAGGCTGAGGCAGGAGGATCGCTGTAACTCTGAGGACAGCCTGGGCTACAAAGTGAGTCAGTTCAAGGCCAGCCTGAACTGCATAGTGAAACCCCGTTCTCAAAAACACACACACAAAACAAACAAAAAAATAAGAAATGGTGCTGGGAAAACTGAATATTTACTTGCAGAAGACTAAAACTAGATCCTGATGTCTTGCCCTGTACTAAAATCAATTCAAAATGGATCAAAGACCTAGATATAAAAACAGAAACTTTGAAACTGCTGTAAAATAGTACAGAGGAAACACTTGAAGCCATAGGCACAGGCAAAGACTTCCTGAATAGAAATCCAATAGCTCAGGAAATAATAGCAAGAGTCAACAAGTAGGATTCCATCAAATTAAAAGACTCCTGTACAGCAAAGGAAACAATGACAGAGTAAAGAAACAGCCTACAGGGGCCCTTGATATAGCTCAGTGGCATAAATGCCTGCCTGGCAAGTGTGAAGTCCTGAGTTCAACTCCTGGTACCCTCATATATATTAAAAAAAAAAAAGAAACAGCCTACAGAGGAGAGAAAATTTTGCCAGCTACTCGTCCAACAGAGGATTAATATCCAGAATATAATAAAAACTCAAAAAATTTAATACCAAAATAACAAGTAATTAAATCATAAATGAGCAAATAAACTGAACGGACACCTTTCAAAAGAAGTACAAACGATCAATAATTATATGAAAGAAAAGTCAACATCATTAGCCATTGGGAGAATGCAAATCCAAACTACATAGAAATTCCATCTTACCCCGGTCAGAATGGCTACCATCAAGAATACAGAAAATGATAAATGCTGACGAGGATGTGGGGAAACAGAGACCTTTATACACTGTTGATGGGAATGTAAATTAGTATAGCCACTACAAAAATAAGTATGGAGAGTCCTAAAAAAAAAAATAGAGCTATCAGTTGATCCAGCTATACCACTCCTCCATATATGTCCAAGATAACTGAAGTCAGCACAATATACAGATACCTGCCTCCCCATGTTTATTGTGGCACAACGCACATAGCTAAACTATGGAAACACCCTAGGTGCTTATTAACTGATGAATAAAGAGGATGTGGTGTATATACACTATGAAATGTTACTCAGCCATTAAGAAGAATGAAATAATTCCATTTATAAGAAAATGGGTTGGAGAGAACATAATGTTAAGCAAAATAAGCCACACTCAGAATGACAAATATCATATGTTTTCTCTCATATGTGGAATCTTGGGAGTGGGGAGATGACATGAAAGTAGAAGGGTAAAGAAAAGGAAGGGTATCAGAGAGGGAGAGAAAAGGGAAGGGCAAAAGGGTAATCAAATATGTTATATGCATGTACACATAGGCCAAAATAAAACCCATTATTCTCTATAACTAATACACACTAATACAAAATAAGACATTCTGCTCATTGAAATATATCATTAAGGAAGTAAGAAGGCAATCCACAGGCTGAGAAGATATTTATAACACACACAATTAACAAAATACCAGAATACACAATACATTTCTACAAGTCAATAAGAAATGCCAGAAAACCCAATTAAAAAAGAGGGAAAACACATGAACAGACACTTCCTTGGGAGACTACATAAATGGATAATAAATATATGATAAGGTGCTCAACACCATTTCCCATCAGGAATATACTAATTAAAACTGCTGTGTGACAGCACCACAAATCTACCAAAATTAAAGGAGTAATAACACCAAGTGTTGCCAAGCCTAAAATGCCAGAACTCTCTCTCTCATAGGCCACTAGTGGGTTGTATGACCACTTTGGAAAGCTGTAAATACCTACCAAATCTAATAATATACTCTATGATTCTGCAACTCCACACTTACATATTTACACCGAAAAATAAGTACATATGTTCACCCAAAAAAAGATGGACAAGATTTTTGTAACAGCAATATTTGTAATAACCACATATGGCAAACAATTTAAATCTTCTTCTACAGTGATACAGATAAATGAATTGCAAGATATTCATACAAGAGAACACTACACATCAGTGAAAACAAACCGACTACATGCAATACCATGAGTGAATCTTACAAACTCAATACTGAGTGAAAGAGCTAGATGCAAAAGAATATATATTAATTGACGACTTATTTAAAAGTCAACATGGGCAAAACCAATCCATGCTGACATATCTGAGAGGCTACTTCCATTGTGAGAAGTGCAGGGTAACGACTGGGAGGGACATGATGGGGACTTCTACTAGAGTACTGATAATGCTGATTCTCTTAGTCTGGGATATTGTCACTCGTGAAAAAGTCACTAAGTGATACGGTTGTGATTTGACTTTGTGCGTGTATATTTCAATATAAGTCTATATTAAAATGTGTACATAGAAAGATGAAATAGATTACTTTTTCCTATTCCTCCTGCTAAATACAACTGCATACTACTCTGGATGTTGTATATAAAACAAACATAAGAAAACTCTGAAAAGTGGATAAAATCTAGGGAGGAATCCAAGGGACAATATGGCTCCTTGAGTTTTCCTTTTATCTCATATACCTGGAATTTGCAGTTAAAGAAGCTAGAAACCCAAAGATACCAACAAGCACAGGCAAAAATAAAGGCCCAGTGAAAGCTTGATCTCTAGTTGAAGGACCAGGAAATTTAGCAAGACAGAAAACTTATAGTCAGTAACTTCTCTATTATAGCCAAACATCACAGAAAAATCTGTGCCACCCCTACGTTCCTATGCCAGCAAAATCCAAGTGGAAGGTACATACTTCTATTACCAGCCTATACCAAGATGCCTGTCTTAGTTTTCTGTAGCAATCACAAAATATCTGAGATTGGGTAATTCATAAAGCATAGAGATTTATTTAGCTCAGAGTTCTGGAAGCTTGTAAGTCCAAGATCATGGCAATGACATCAAGTAATGACTCTCTTGCTTCACCATAACATGGTAGAGGGCATCACGTGGCAAGGCAGAGCAAGTTCAGCAGAGAGACCTCACTATTATAATAAACCCAGCCTCCTCAATTACTCTTTGATCCATTAATCCACAATAGATTAATCTATTTATGAGGATAGAGCCCTTATGACTTAATAATCCCCCACCAGTCCCATTTCCTTATGCCATTAACATGAATTTGGAGATTACATTTCTAACAAATTAATTTGGGGGAACACATTCGAACCCCACCCTTCCGTTAGGGTCGGGGGGATTCAGAGACAGGAATTTCATCTCCACTGGGCCTCCCACCCACAGTGTTAGTGGAGACCATGTAGGAAGTCTGGACTTCCATCACCACTCTGTAGTAAAAAGACCCAAAAGATTTTGACAAAAGTAGAAGAGCAATTCAATGGAGAAGTGCAGCCTTTCCAACAAATGGTGCTGAAGCAACTGGCCATCTGGATTATAGGGGGAAAAAAGTCCTACAACCTGAGTCTTACAACTCACAAAAAATTTAACTCAAAATGGACCAAGGACTTAAATGTAAAAATAGAAAACCACTTTTTAAAACTTTTAGAAAAACATAGGAGAAAATCTTTGGGACTTAGGGTTTAGCAGTGAATTCTTAGACACTAAAATCATACTTTGTAAAAGAAAAGACAAAACTAGTTAAGTTGGACTTCATCAAAATAAAAAAACTTTTACTCTGCAAAATACCTTGTTAGGCAGATGAAAAGACAGCTTCAAGGTGGGAGAAAAAATTTGCAAATCATATAGTTGACAAAGGAGTAGTATCTAGAACATACAGAGAACTCTCAATACTCAAAAACAACAACGAAAAAAATCCAGTTAAAAAATAGATAAAAGATATGAACCACCATTTCACCTGAGGATATGTAGATGGCAAATAAGCACATGAAAAGATTTTAAACATTATTAACCATTAGGGAAATGTAGATTAAAATTTCAATGACATATCACTATGTATCTCCCAGGATGGTTTAAAACATAAATTATAACAACACCAAATTCTGGTGAGGGTGTGGAAAGACTGATCACTTGTACATTTCTGGAGAGTGTAAAATGGTAGAGCCACTCTGGAAAAGTTTGTGAGTTCCTTTACAAAACAAACAAACATGCATATGACTCAACATTATCCTAGAGAAATAAATATTCATGTTCACATAAAAACCTGTATGTGAACATTTATAGCAGGTTTATTTGTTATGGTCCCAAACTGAAAATAATCCAGATGTCCTCCACAGGGGGATGATTAAACAAACTGTGCTTCTTCCATACTATGGAATACTACCCAGCAGTAAAAGGGAATGAACTACTGATACAAACTGTAACTCTGACGGATCTCCATAAAATTATCCTGCATGAAAAAAGCCAACTCCAAAAGATATACTGTGTAATTCCACTTAGACTCTGGAAATGACAAATTTATGTAAATGAATCGAGGATTAGTGGTTGGCAGGTGTTAGAAGGGGTGGGGTGGGCCGAAAGTGAATGTGGCTTTAAGAGGGGGAACAGGAGGGATCCTTGTGGTGGTGGAAATGTGCTGTGCCTTGACTGTTTTAATATCAGGTTATGCTATTTAAATACAGTATATATAGTCTTGCAAGATGTTAACATTGGGGAAAACCAGATGAAGGACACACAGGATAGGTCTTATTTCTTACAACTGCTGGGGAACCTATGATGATCTCAAAATAAAAAGTTGAACTTTAACCAATTGTGTGTATAAATAGCAAAGGACAAAGAATACCTAAGACCATCTGGAACAAAATGAAAAACATAGGTGGAAATGTAGGGCTATATGATGTGGCAACTATCTTTAGGAAACAGTTTCCCAGGAAATTAAACATACACTTGATTCTATCCCACAATTTATTTCCTGGATATAGATCTTAGGGAAAAAAGAATTTGTGTAGCAGCATGGCTTTAATAGCAAAAATAAAGCTGGGTATATTTTCTAATGTTAATTTACTGGTTTTGCTAATGTACCATGGTTACATAAGATGTTTCCATGGGGCAGCAGGGCAAAGATATACAGAAAATTCCTGTAGCATTTTTTGCCACCTCTATGTGAATCTAAAATTTTTCACTTAAAGAACTGGACATTTTATTGAAAATGATTTAAAAATTGGGGCAGACAGTGAAACACTGTACTAAACGAGTGGAAATGAGAGAATTGCTGTTATATGTGTTAACAGAGGAATCTCAGGAACATAATGTGAAGAAAAGTACAAGTCACAGAACAGAATACATAGGTTGATACCATGCATAAAATTTAAAACATGCAAAAGAAAACGAAGTATTACTGAAGTACACATCCAAATATTTCAAAACTCAAAGAAAAGTCAGGGTACTGGATTTCCAAGTTGGGGAGCAAGGAAGGAGAAGAAAACCTGAGGGGTGGGCTCAAGAGTACTATAATTTCTCCAGCTGGGTGGAGGACAAATGGGCAGTCATAGTGAGGTTTTCTTCATAACTTCTGCATACATACACGGGTCGATCGAAATAGATGGTGATATTGCAGTAACCCCTCTCAAAATGCTTCCCCTCACTTTGAATACATTTATCCCATCATTCTTGCCACTTTCTGAAGCAGTTCTGGAAGCCCTCTCTCACGAATGACTTCATGAGGTGTGATGAAAATTATGGTGAATGTTGCTGCTGAGTGCCATCTAACAGAAAGGAAAGCTTGTAAAAAAACATTACAGTGTGTCCTCATCCGCCTTATTCACCAGATCTGGCACAGTGAGACTTTGGCCCAAAGTGAAAATGACCATGAAAGGTAAACCTTTTAAATTGATTCAGGACATTCTGGCAGCTAGGACAGAGTAGCTAGACACTCACAAAAGAGGGCTTCCAGAACTGCTTCAGAAAGTGACAAGAACGATGGGATAGGTGTGTTAGAAATGAGAAGGGGTATTTTGAGGGGCATTAATGGCAGTGTGTCTTTCACTGTAATACATTTTTAAAAATTTAAACACACACTATTTTTTTATCATACCTCATAATACACACTTGATAAAATGTTTTACAGGATTTTAAAAGATGGAATACAAAGACGCTAAGTGGAAGAAACTCTTTCTAGTGGGGTTGCCAAAGTGGTCACACTTTCTACCACTCACTGAAAGCCTGGGTGCTCTATGGCAGGACAGGGACAGGTCCAAAAGAAGGAGAGACAAAGCGGTGACAGAGACAGAGAAGGAGAGGGAACAGAGCAGATATGGAGTCTCTGAGGTTCTAATTCCCACAGCATCATGCCCACATTATGAGCAACACGGGTACCTCCCCCGGCTCACAAGCCAGCCCAGAAGTTGGAATTGGGTTTTTAAATTTGAACTAGAAAAATCTTGACAGAGTCCTGCAAGGCATCCTGGCCCATGGTCAGCCCAGCTGGATATGGTAAGCACATTGGCTGATCAGGGGTGCTCAGAACGCCCACACCCCATCCCTCCACCCCATACTGCCCTAGGCTCACAGTAGGCTCCTTTAGCTGTCTTGCCACAGATGATCTCCTGAGAACAGTAGGAGAGGGTGTGGGGAGATGAGATTAGACGTTGTTATAAGGTGCAGGTTAAAGGAGTGCTGCCTGGTTGGATGCTTGGACCAGTGGCTTCCCTGGCCCTTCCATGGAGGGACCATCCAGAGGCAGGAAAGGCAAGCTTCCTCCAGCCATATGCTGGATGTGCTCTCCTAAAACAGCAGAGATGGGGTGGGAAACGGGAGGGTTATCCCCAGGCTGGTGACTCACACAGTCAAGCTGATATCCCAGGGCGATGACTTACAAACCCCTGGGGCTCCAAACCAAAGGTGACTGTGAGCATAGAACAGTTGTTCTGATCTGGGTTCTAGACATGTCTTCAAGAATGCAACAAGTATTTCCTAAGCTCTGAGCTAGGGTCTTAGGGTCCTGTGGTGGAGCCTCATACTGCTTTCCATGGTACCTGCTGGCAGGAGTTGAATAAGCAACAGGAGAGACTCAGGGAGCCGACAGCTTGAGCAAGCACTGTAAGTCCAAAGAGGGTAATAAATGTCTGCTGGAAATCTGCAGATGAAGGATGCAACCACTTCTCACTCTCTGTGTAACACACATAGCGTGTTCCAGACCTGCTGATGACAATCCCAAGTAAATATTCATGGAACAATCACAGAAGAACAAGACTACGGGATGGCAAGAGAGGAAGAGATAGCTTGGTAAAACCTCCATTAACCAGGATGTTGTGGGATTGAGTTGACCTGAAAGTGTTACTAATGCTTGGCATCTACTCTTTGCTCTCATCCACTCACAATTTATTGCCTGTGCCTCAACGGTCCAGGAAAGTACATAGGAAAATGGGAGGTCTCCGTCGGGTCCTCATTGTCCAGATATACTTAACTGCCAGTGCAAGGAGTGGCGTTCTTCAGTCTGGCAGCATGAGGGTCAAAAAGCGCAGGGCACTGGAAATAGCCGCGCTGGCACTCAGGGCGTCGCTGTGCCTTCTCTCCCGTGGGCAGGTCAGGATTTAGCATAAAATGAGACGAATAAGTAGCTGGTTTGAGGTAAGCGCGCCCTATCCCGGCGACTCCTCTGTCGCCGGCCAGGTCTGAGGGGAAACCGACAGACCCTACTTAAGTTCCCCCTACAGGGTCTGGGCCTAGCGGGAGGGCGGACTGGAGGCCACGCCGGGCGACAGTCGCGCCCCACCCGCGTCCCCGCCAGCGCCAGGTACTGGTAAATCTTCCCACCCCCACCACTTTTCCTCAACCTCCTTCCTCCTTTCCGCGCTCTCGGACGACTGCGACATGCACGGGATCTCGCGAGGTGGAGGAAGGGTCAGGCATCTAGGTTTAAAAGACCAGAAGCAAAAGTCCCCTGACAATTCCGTGCCATTTTTCTGGGTTCAAAAAGAGTAGAGTGGGGAAGACAGACTTCGCAGGGCAGCGGGAGACGACGCACCGGGCCTCTCCCGTGCGCGGCGAGGGGGCGCTCTCCCGCCTGGGTGCGGGCGCGGGGGGTGCGGGCGCGGGGTGGGCGGGCACACCCCCAGCCCCGCAGCGCCGCGGGCCCCGCATGACATCAGAGGCTGGGGAGAGCGCAGAGCGCAGGCGCCGGCGGAGAAGGCGCGGGAGGGGGCCGAGCGGCGTGGTCTGGAGAGCGCTCCTCCGCCCCGCGCGCGGTCCCTGCGCCCGCTCCGCCCGCGCCTCGCTGCCCGCGCCGCGTCTTGGGCGTCCAGCGCGCGCCCCTCGCTCCGCAGCCAGCGCCGCCCTCGGCAACCCCGCCGCGCCTTCCTCCTCCGCCTTCTCCTCCTCTCTTCCTCCTCCTCCGCCGCCGCCGCCGCCGCCGCCGGACACGCAGCCGCAGGCCGGGGCCGGGACGCAGCTGGGGAGTCAGGGACGCGCGCAGCCAGCCCTTCCCCCTCCGGCTCCCGCACCGCCGGCCGCCTCCCCTCGCCCTCCTCCTCTCCCCTCCCTGCTCCTTCGCTTCCTCATCCTCTTCCTCCTCTCCCGGCCCCGGCTGCCAGCACCATGTCTGCAGGGGGAGATTTTGGGAACCCACTGAGAAAATTCAAGTTGGTGTTCCTGGGGGAGCAGAGCGGTGAGTACCCGGCTCAGTCTCTCGGTTCGGCGCCGCGTTTCCCCGCCGCTCATTCGCCCACCCCGTGGGACCCGGATCCCGAAAGGCCCTTCCCTGGGTGCCTGGGTGGAGGAGAGGGATGAGGATGGGAGGTCTCTGCGGCCCCGGGTGGGGCTGGGCAGGAGGGCCGGAGAGTGCAGACTGGGAGGTGCAGCGGCGGAGGGGGGGCAGGGTGGGCTCGGGCGGGGACGGAGCGCAGGTGCGGCGCGGGGCAGAGGGCGGCGGCCGGCGGGCCGGGCGCGGGGCTCGAAGGCTCACTCGCACTGCGGCACCGGCTGCAGGCTACGGCGCTGGTGGCCGGGTACCGGCGGGGGTGGGTGGGAGCGGGGGACACGCGTCCCTCTCCTGAGAAAGAGGTGGGGCTGGAGTCTGATCACCCCTGCACGGCTGCGCAGGAGGGGTTCCCTGCGGACCCTGCCCGGAACCCTGAGAAAGGGCACGTCCAGGCCCGGAGCAGATGGTCGCTGGGCGAGAGACCACCACCTGTCTCTTACCGAAAGAGCAGGTGCGGGCCGCGGGAAAACGGGGCACCTTCCCTTTCTCCCTGGCTTCAGTCCGACCAGGTGGAAGGTTCTAGACTTGCTGCCCTTCGCGGGCGTCCTAGCCTCCTTGGGGGTACTGGGTATGGATGATGACAGCGAAGGTTCCCCGAATGCCAAGTGATTTGGCGGATGACACAGGGGCCCCTAGCCTGGTGCTGGGCAGAGAAAGGCCCAGGCGACACGCCCTGCCTGGCTTCCCAGCACCCTCCAGAGAGCATCAGCGGCAGCAGATTCTTCCCACCCCCACCGCCCAGCTCTCTGCCTTCTTGGGGGAGGGGAGGTCACAAAGGGAGCCGGCCAGAGCCAGGGCAGGGAGACTGAGGGCTTTTCTGCTGCCCAGAAGCCTCCCCAAAGAAGAGCGTCTCTGACACCCAGGTTGGTCCGTATGGGAAGCCCAGATTGAGGAGCAGGGACCCCTCTGACACCTGTGGGAAGGGGTGGCTCCCAGAGCATCCTGCAGGGGCCTCTCACACTGGGGCTTCAGGAGACAAGCTGGGGCCTGAGCAGCTCTGCTCCAGGAGGATGCCTTGTGGGGGGCGGGCAGGGCCTCCAGCTCCATCTCTGCAGGCCAGTCCTGCTCAGCTGGCTGTATGCTTGTCTACATGTGGCCAAGACTAGGGAGACTGGAGGGCCTTATGGGCTCAGGCAACAGTGCGGCTGTGACGTGTGTGCATGTGGGCTCTGAGGTCACATGGCTACCTCCTGTCTGCTGATGCTCCTTACCTGAGATGGAGAGTTGGAAGGAGGGTGTTAGAAGGTGGTCGGTCCCCTGGCCCTGACATGGAGAGATGGGTTTGAGACATGTCAGTTCAAGATCACCTCAGCCAGCTACCCTTGTGTTCTGGACTCTGCTTTCCTGTTCTTAATAGATCCTGGTGTCAGGGAGCTGACTTTTCTCTGTGTCTGGAAGAGATCTGGGAGTCAGTCTTAGGAGTGGGAGTAGAGTGGGAGGGCTCTGCAGCCTAGGAGTTGAATCCTTAGTCGTGTTTCCTTGAGCCAAATGCGAGGTCTCTCGGAGACTCAGTTTCTGCCTCTGAAAACCGGTAGCTTGAAGGCAGTTCCTACTCTTTCATGTTTCCCCATGTACCCCGACTGTGTGGTTGGATCTCAACAAACATTGTTTATTTCACGTCTGAACACACTTCCATAAAGAACACAAAGTTTGATGAAGAAAATGCTTCTGGTGAATTTGAGTGAAAACTCTGAGCTCCTTCAGAAACTGCTGATGGCCGAGGCCCCCACAGCGCCCTGTAAACCCCTTTGTTCCTAAAACCACAGAGAGGAGAGCCTGGAGCCTAAAAAAAGTGCCCCCCTCGCACAAGCCTGTTTGACCTGTTCTTGGGCGGGGAGCACCAGGGAAGGAGGAAGGCTTGCCTCCAGTCCCGTTGTGCGTTGTTGACACTTCGGGAGCAGAAACACACATCTCCCTTTCCAGGCCACCATGCTTCACTAGCATGTCATTGGAAAATGAGAAGACCTTGAATTGGGGAAGCCAAGAATCAGGGAGCCTCTGTGAGAGGGACTGAGGGCTCCGAGGTGGCTGGGTTTGGTGACCTGGTTGGCATGTTGGGCTGGTAGGTTGGGAGCAGGGTTTTGAGACCTTTGGAACGTGGTCATTAGAGAGGCACTTCCATTAGTGACATTGGCTGCTGGCCACCCTGCTCCCTTCTGGCAGGGAGTCATAAGGCCCTAAATAGCCTCCTAATACCTTGTGTCGTTGTTGAGTTGTTTATCTTAGGTTTTACAGAGTTTGGTAGAGGATATGTGTATTCCTGAGCCTGGCGAAGTGGGGGAATTGCCACTGCTGCCACCTCTTCCATCTTGCCTATGCCCTTAAACCTCTGCTGGCCCTGTGTGTGAGCACCCTCTGCAGCCTGTGCAGTGGAGGGAGCCTCCTGAGGTCTGGTCCTCATCCTTCCCCTGCTTCTCCCTGTGTGATCTTGGAGGCCCCTCACCTTCTATGGGGGGAACTGGGCCTGCTGAGCTCTGCAGAACCTTCTAGAATGGCATGGGCCTGCCTGTATGAGCTGAGTCCTATAGAGAGGCTTGAGGGACACAGCCTCTTGTTTCCTGTGCCTGGCATTGTAGTGGCATCTCTCTAGGCTGGATTCCAAAGAGGAATGCCGTGCCTGGAGCAGGGTGAGAAGGAAGATTCCCTAAGCCAGATAATTCCAGGTAGGCACCAGTCCTTCAAAGATTCCAGGGAACTAGTTTGAACGTGAAGCCCTTTGAGGAGTCACTCTGGGGAGAACACCTCTAGCCTGTGAGAGTTTCCCTCCCAGCAGCAGAGTGACTGCTGTCCCCTGGACCATGGAACACAGTCTGGCTGACAGTGTTAGCCCAGCATGGGGTGAGATTGTGGGCAGGGTGCTGTGGATCCTGGGTGAGGGATTTCCTTGGTGTGCATGGTGGGAAAGGAGACGAGGAATGTGTCTGCTATATGTTGGCTTTGTCCCATTTCCCCTTCCTGAGACTCTTCCAGCTGCAGGAGGAAGATTTGGTGCACACAAGGCAGGCTATCTTCTTTCCCAGGCTAAGGCCAGCAGGCCAGCCTCTCCCTCTGACCAGCTGCCTCACATTGTGCATCCTGGTGTCCACAGTGTGAATGGCACCCCTGTGATTTGTGCAATAGTGACCCCATGGGCAGCTACCATTGGGTTACTTGTTTACCCACTCATCCTTCTTCTTTCTCCCCATCTCTCTCCCTGCTTACATTATCGGTTTATTTATTTATTTAATCAGATCTCTGAGTGTGTCCTTGCCCTCATGGAACTTACGGTTCTCTGGGGAGCACAGACCTCTGTGTGTCTAATTACAGCAGAGGCCTGTGGGAGCCGCAATGAGGCAAGAGCAGTTGCTACAGGAGCTGGTGGCAGGGACATCTGCCCCGCCTTTGGGGCAGGTGTCAAGGGCCATTTGTAGGCTTCAAGGGAGAAGGTGCCTCTGCCAACAGCAGGCTGCCTCTCTTTGTTGGGCTATGGGTGAGGGTCATTGTAAAGAGCCACCCTCTCCAGAGAACCTCGTCTCCCCTTCTGTCCTACTCTGTAGCACTGTGTGTGGTGGAGGCGGAGGAGGCCAAGGGTGACTCAGGAGTAGGCTTGCTGCTGCTGAATAGAGGCTGTCCCCACTCTTTCGTCCTGTTCCTCTAAGGGTTAAGGAGCCTAAGTGGCCCTTCCTGCATAGATGGCTCATGCTGCTCTGCCCATGGCCTGAGCCCTGCCCTCCCTGTAGCCATTCCATGCCCCTCATGGAGCCCTCGCAGAGGCTTTTTCTTCACCAACTCCCAGACCTGCTCCTGCCTTGTGGGGTTGCCAGCCCACCTGGCCATGTACTGTGGCACAGCTTTGGGGTTTTTATTGAGTGTTTTTAAAAAATTGCTCACATGTTGCCCCATGATCTGTTTTCTGTTGCCTCTGTTAACTTAGGATTTTAAAATGTTTATTAACCTTTTCAGGTACAGAAACCCTAACTGAATTTTAAGCATGCAAGGACAACTATGAGCACTTTTAGAGGACTGTCTTAGTCATCATTTTAACCATGCCCCATCCTCCCCATCTGTGGGCGATTTGTGCTCAGTGAATATCTTGATTTGAAAATGATGACATTATCCTGGATGTGTAAGATTTGCTGATGGCCCATCATTAGATTAAAAGTGAAGGGAGTTAAGAAACCTTTGAAATCAGATATTTTTATCCTGGCACCTGCTGCTTTCTCAAGCCAAAGGTTCTTACCAGGGATACTTGAGAATCTTTTTCAGAGGATTGGATCATTAAGCCTTGGTCATTTCCAAATCAGAATTCATCTCAAAGAACCTGAAGTTCTCAGGGACCCACCCCTCTTCACCATATCTCTGAAAAAATATGGGAAACTGGCTAGGCCACCAGAGGTGGGAAGGGACATGGCAAACCCGATCCTGCCAGAACTTGCATGGAGATCTGGGAGAAGTCACCAACCTGTCATGTGCCTCAGTATCTGTCTTGCTTTCTGTCCTCCCAATTTTTCTCCCTCCTTCAGTGGCTAGCATGAAACGGGGGACCTTGGATGTTGGGTGCACACCCAGAACCTTTGCTTTTATTTATTTAAAGAAAGTCAAACCAAGATGAGTATATTAATCTGTCTTCCATTATTATACTAAATTAACTGAGGCAGGCTAGCTTTATAAAGTATTTAGTTCACAGTTCTGTAGAATTAATCAAAAGCACTGTGGTGACTTTAGCTCAGCTCTGAGGAGGACTTCATAGCTGATGGTATCACAGTAGTGGGAGTACATGTGGGAACAAGAGGTCACATCACAAAAAACAGGACACCAGAGATAGGGAGTCCCATCATCCCTTCCAAAGGTATACCACTTGGTCTAAAAATCTCCTAAGTCCTACCTCTGTTTGGTTGCTTTGCTTTGCTTTGCTTTGCTTTTGTTCTGTTCTGTCCTGTTTTGTTTTGTTTTGTTTTGTTTTGTTTTGTTTTGTTTGGTGGTGGTGGTACTAGGGGTTGAACCCAGAGCTTTTGCACTGAGCTACATCCCAAGCTCTTTTTATTTTATTTCAAGACAGGGTCTTGCTAAGTCGCTAAGTTGTTCAGGCTGGTCTCAACTTGTGATCCTCCTACCTCAGCCCCTCAAAGAGCAGAGATTACAGGCATGCACTCATATGTCCAGCTTAGTTCCTACCTCTTAAATATACCACCACCACACTGAGGGCCAAGCCTCTAACACTAAACCTTTGGAGGATGGACTCTGTCGAAACCATAGCCATGAAAATCAACCTGTATTTGCCATAAAAGAAAATGGCAACCTCAATTCCAATGTTAGATACAAGAGAACTTACCAATAGAGAAAAAAGAAACTGTTAGAAAATATCCTGGTTGTGCAGTAATAGTAATTACCATCTTTTGCCCTAACATTAGACATGTGTCCCATCTAGGCTTAAGGATCCCCTTGTCTTTCCCACCTTTTGTCTTCTACTGTTGCTGAATGTGCAGGGCTGCCTGGTCTCAATTATGAATAATTTAGAGAATTGTTGGACAAAACCACTGAGGAACCTGAGAGGTGAGGTAGAACAGCAAAACCCATAAACATCAGGGGTGGACTACTGGAGTAACTATACTGGGCATTTCTCAGCTGGCTGGCTGTCCTTTTCCATTTCGCACCATGGAGAAGAGAAGATGGGGGCTGTGCTGGGTGGACGTTGCCAGGGAGAAGTACCAGACGTGCCCTGAGATGGGCAGCTCTTTTGTTACAGCCCACAAGACAGGCTGCCAGAGAAGTGGGGCTCTAGGCAGGGCCTGGGGACTTGAAGCCCCAAGGGGACTGGGAATGGCAGGCCACTCTTTGTTTCCTGGAACCACGGAAGGGAAGGATGAAGATTTACTCCAAAGATCTCCTAAGGGGGATCTTTGTTATATCTTGGGGTTTGAAATTTCAAATTCCTTTCATTATTTCCATAACTTTTGCCCTAAACTAAGTGGATCTTTTTAAAAAGCAAATGTTCACTGCTATAAATACTTTATCATTTTAGTAAAGTGGTTTATTTTTAGTGGAAGAGCATATTTATCCTGATCTGTTGGTAACAAGACCAGTGGGAACCGAGGTAACTGGACCCGTTTGTTTTGGCCTGGCATTACCTGTCCTTCAGGGGTTCACATACCCAAGGGACAGGCCTAATTTGTAGAGGACACAGGTGATAGTTCACCCGTGAGGGCAGAAAAGAGCTTTTCAAGCAAAAGTTGCTTCTGAGAAATGCATAAAAGGAACAGCAAATAGGGGATTAACAATGGTTCTATATCATTGTTTTTATTGTATTTCTCTTTATTTTTTATTTTTTTTAATGTGGGTTCTGAGAGTCGAACTCACAACCTTGTGCTTGCCAGCAGGCGCTTGTGCCACTGAGCGGTATCACCAACCGTTTTTTCCTCTGTGTGGGTACCTGGAGTCGAACTCAGGACCTTGCACTTGCCAGGCAGGTGCTTATGCCGCTGAGCCATATCACCGACCCTGTATTTCTCTTTAAAATTAAATAAAATAAAATTTTAAAAAGGGAACAGCAGCCTGTGGCCTTCAGTTAACCTGAGATGCCATTCTTTGAATACCACTACGCCCAAGGCCTTCAGGGGCACTTTGTCTCTTCACATCTACCATGCCACGGATGTGGGGTTATCCCCATTTTGTGGATCAGGAAGCAGAGGCTTGGGAAGACCTGGCCTTGCCCAAGACTTACTGTTAATATGGCAGAATTAGATTCAGACCGGGTCACTGTGAGAAACACAGTGCCTTATGCCTCAAAGGCAGGCCCAGGCCCGGGAGTGGGGAGGAGGGGACAGAGAACACTGAGGTCTTAATGGACACGAGGTCTGCCATAAGTGACTCAGGGAATGTCTGTACCAAGCTCTTTGCTGAAGGGGAACCAGCAGATCCCAGGGATGTTGGGGCCCTAAGCAGGGAAGAGGGCAGCAGAACCTTTAGGAAGGAGGCAGGCACAGGGTCTGATGGAAGGGGCATTGCATGACAGGCTCTCTGTTCTTCTACAAAGTGAAGTGCTTATCTAGATAAGTCGAAGTTAACTTGATAGAAAGTTGGCCTTGGGGACCGGTGAGATGGCTCAGTGGCTTAAGCGCCTGCCTGGCAAGCGCGAGGGCCCGAGTTCAACTCCTGGAAACCACATACGAAAAAGGGGCCGGTGATATCGCTCAGCGGCACGGGCGCCTGATGGCGCACAAGGTCCTGAGGTCAACCCCTGGTACCCACAAAAAAAAAAAAAAAAGAAAGAAAGTTGGCCTTCATCCCACTGCAGCAGAGGAGATATGTTACCCAGGTTCGATCTGAGTGGTAATTACAGAGGAGAGACTAAGCAGTCAGCCAAGTGACTACTTTCTAGCTCCTGTGGGGTAAACCTTCTATGGCCGTATCCTCCCTCCATGCCTGGAGGTATCAGTGTCCTGGAGACCCTAACTCTGTCCTAGGTCTGCCACTGGCTGCTGTGTATTGGATAAGCTCCAGCATATCTCTGGCTTTTTTGATTTGCTCCCCAAAGGTAACTGGACAGGGTGACCTCTTAGGCCATTGAAGCTCTAACGCTGATCTGTAATTCAGTGCCAGCTCTAAGCAGGTTGCCAAGCCAGGAACACTTGTAACATGGAGATGTGCATGCTGCTGGACAGAGGGGATGAGAAGCTCTGCCATCTGCTTCCCCTAAAACTGGTTGGGCCCCACGTGTGAAGACCTCTCCAGCCTACCTGTTCTCCTGGGAGGAATTCTTGGTCGTCTACACCTGGGGTCCAGGCCTCCTCACTGTCCCCTGGCTCCTCTCTCCTCCTGTGTGGCTGGCCTGAGTTGCTAGGCAACAGGGACAGGCCTGTCCTGCACTTTCTGCTGCCAGAAGATGCTTCTTCCACACAGACAGGAACTAAGATGAAGACAGCAGGGCAGGTGACAGCTCCTACGTGGTCCTTGCCCAGGATGCTTCCTTCTGAAGACATATGGCTAGATGGTGACCAGGGAGGGCAGGAAAGGGCCAGAGAGCCAAGAGGGGTTGCAGTGATCCGCCAGACCAGGCAAGGCCTGGAGACCTCACCCCGGCTCTCACTCTAACCCCATGTTAAGGGAAAGAGAAGTATGGGTGCATTTGACCATCTCTGTAGAGGAGCTACAGTCTATAGCTGCATGATCCTACAAGTAGAGCTGCTCATCCTGTGTTACAGCTAGAGAAAGGATTCTGAGAGGAGGAAGGTTTCACACACGTGGCAGGACCCAGAAGCGCCTACGGCTGAGCAGGGAAGAGGCCTGGGTTTCTGACTTCCTGGCCAGTATTTTCTCCCTCTTCCCTGTCACTGCTCAGAGCTAGGAAGTGGGACAGACATACCCACCTTACTCCTCCAGGGCCTCCAGAGCTGCTCGTGGGAAGAGCACCTCATCATCCTGGGTGGACTGCTGGGGCTTTTGCATGATGTGCGCTGTGCGTTCTGACGTGTGAAGTATTCAGAACACTGTTTGACACAAGGTAAGCAGGCAAGAAACCTCAGTCATTGTGAATGTGAATGTTATGTACACCAGCAAGGCTATGAGCACAATCAGCTTAGGAGGTCAGGGAAGGCTTCCCAGAGGAGGCACAGTGAACAGGAATTCACCAGGAGGCAAGGAGAAGCACAGTGTTAGAGGGCCTTGCTGTATCAGGGCAGTGAAGGGCATGCTGCTGCCAGGTTCACAGTGGCTGGATCCTGGTGCATGCATATTGGGGAGAATGGTAGGAGAAAGGGACAAGCCCACAGATGTCTGTAGGGTCAGGCCCTGGAGGTCCTCACTTCCCCATGCAAACGTCTAGGTCTTCTCAAGGGTACTTTGAACAAGAAAGAACCTGCGCATGGATTAGAAGGATATGATCCCATCAGAGATCCAGGTGACTGAGATAAGGCTGGGAACTTTCAGAGAATGGAATTTAGAGCAGGGGTTGTGAGAGTAAAAGCTTAATTCCCTTCCATCGCTAACCTGTGGTGCTGAGGAGGCACATTTTCTTGATTTCTCTCTTTGTAGAGTGAGGCCGCAGGAACAATGAAGAATTGTAGGGAGAGCGTTCATCCTCCTGGCCACACTGGACCCAAATGTACCGGCGTAGAGCCCCGTGAGCTCCTCTGTCCATTCTGTCTCCACCGTGGTCTGGCTCCTGTGATGATGGACCCACTGAGGGTGGGCTACAGGACTGCCAGCAGCCCGTCCATACCCTTCGCCCTTGCCACTTGCTCAAGCAGGATGTGGCCTATATGAGAAGCTGGTTCTTGGGTGTGTGAGCTCCTCTTGTCCTCTGGTCACTGGTGTGTGATACCCTAGCACCTCTTGTGCAGCCTCCTGTCACTTCCTGCCTTGGTAGATTCTTCTTCCGGAGGATACATGACTCACTACCTTTGCTTTCTTCTGTGGATTCCCCTGCTCCTCTCTGCTGGTTTCTATCTCTGGTAAGCTTAGGAGGTCTTGACAGGGAGCAGCAGTGTATGGGAGAGAGCCCCTTCCCATGCCCTGGAGATCTTAAACTTACCCAAACTTAAGCTCTTTGCACAAAAAGCGAATGTTGAGAGCTAGGAGCTAAAGTTCAGGCAGGGGACTGCCATTCTGAACACATTCCTAAGCCCAGTCACTTTGTTGTGTAGTCCCCTACCCACAGACCAGCTCATGGTCTGCTCTCTAGGCCTGAAACTCTGCCCTTTAATGGCCTGGTGACCTTTTCTCCTGACCCTTCCTACCTTGTGCCCAGGCAGTGTGCCTTGGAGATAATGGAGCACCACTGGGTGTTCCTTGGCCAGTGTGGAGGTAATCTACGTATTGCCAGTGATGACACCACCTTTCAGTCCCCACCCATGGCTCCTGTGAGCAGCAAAGGAGTGATTGTCTCTGAGGTCAGGGGCGGTGCGGAGAGCTGCTTCTTTGCTTGGTGTTCAACAGACGTGTCTGCCTGCCTGGAGTTGCTGGCCCAGAGGAAAACTGGCCTGGGAGCAGGTCGTAAGCAGACACCTTTGACCTGTTCCAGCCCTCCTGGCCCCCATTGCTCCAACCCTGGGCCAGCTAGGGGTGGGGCCGAGAGACCCATCCCTGATGCAGGACTGGAGAGCTGCAATTGTGGCCTGTACACCCCAGACAGATCCCAAGGGATGAGGAAAACCTGTCCTTATGGAGGTGGTTGTATAAATTCTGAAAAAGGAAGAGAAAGCATTTTGTTCTGACCCTGTGACAAATGAGTAGTAAACACCACACAGACCTAACAGAATAAGTGAGGGATTTGAAACATTTCTTGTTCATTTCCCCTGTGCCACAAAGGGAGTAACAAAAAGCCGGAGGCTGGAGAAGAGAGACCTGTGGAAGTGCTGAGTCAGGGAGGAAGATGTTCCCCAGCACTCCGCTCCCCACCAGCTGGAGGCACACTGAGCCTGCATGCCACCAGCACAGCCTTGTGGGTATTGACTGTGCTAGGCAGGGGTGCTGTCCATCACAGGATTCTGACCATATCCAATCAAAGGCTGCAGGTTTCCATGGAGCCACTGATAACCAGTCCTGTGTTTTTGTGGAGGACAAGGTAAAGAGCTCAGCCTATCAAAGCAGGATGAGCGAGGAAGGGCTCTTACCTGCCTAGGGTGAAGCGAGGATATACCTCAGCTCCATCGCCGGGTCTGAGGAGCAGAGTGAGCTTTGTCTCTCTCCCTGAGGCTGCTGGGCTCTGCCTAGGTGGGAGCCTGCAGTTTTCAGACTGACTGGACTGCTGCAGACAGGTTGGGTCTTGGGGTCAGGAGATCTTTGGTTAATTCTGTTCTTCCCTTAGTAGAGAACACTTCCAAGAAGGGTTGTTTGTTTATTTGTTTGTTCAGGAAGAACCACTCCCAAATTACTTTTAGGCTCTTAACAGTTTCTACTTATAGCACTAGTTTATGAGTTACTTTTTTCATTATTGGGATGAAATACTTGACACCCACAAGTTAAAGGAGGAAAGGTTTATCTTGACTCAAAGTTTGTAGACATTGCAGTCCATAGTTGGTTGGCTCCAAGGTAGGGCAGTATGGCAGAGGGGGATTACAGCAGAGAAACAGTCCATGGCAAGGCAGGCAGGAAGGCAGCGAAGCAGCCTGCCTTCCTTCTTTTCACCTTATATTCCATTCCTTATATTCCAAACCTATTGGTTGGTGCCAATTATCCATACCCAGAACTATGCTAAACCAATCAGTAGACTAAGTTATCACACATCCTTAAGCCCAGTATCATGAGGCTTTGGGGGAACATGTAGGTACAGGCCATGACAACTAGGATCTGGAAGTTCTCCCCTGATTCTGATTCATTAAGTCTCTCCTTCCCTTCCACCAAAACACTAGGCAGCTTCCCAGATTAGAAGGTAAATAGCAGACCTGAAAAGATGCCTGCCTAGCCCAATGATCCTGTTTCTCTCCCCACCTACATAATATGAGGGCAGAACCCTACCTGTAGCCTGAAAAACTCGACTCCTCTTCTGCTCCAGCACGTAGCAGAAGGGCCACTCAGAGCTGTGATGGTGCCTGGTCTGCAGCATCTGCTTGTCCATTCCCTGCAGCTAGGAGAAGCCAGGGAGATCAGAGCACCAGTGCCTGGGGAGGAGACCTGGCAGGGTTCAGCCTTTGCCTACCCACAGCCTCCATCTGGACTGGCTGGGAGAGCTGTAGTTTTAAGGGAGAGAGAACTGTGAGGTTTAGTTCCAGGGGGTCAGCTCGGTTCACTGCAGTAGGAGGAAAGGCAGAGGCTGGTGGCGGGGAAAAGTGGCATCTGTTAGGAGCCTGTCAGTGTGAGATGGTGTGGCAGACACAACCTGAGGTGACCTCAGATGAATGTCACACCCTTGCACAGGTCCCTTCTCTTGAGTGTGGTTAGAACATGTGACCTGATTTTAGCTCGTATAATGTGTTAAACGTGGTGGGATAAGCTTATGTTATATATAGAGGTGTTGGGATAGTCACTTCCATGATTGTGTTTCTTTTTTTTCTTTTTTTTTTTTTTTAATGCGGGTGTGTGTGTGTGTGTGTGTGTGTGTGTGTGTGTGTGTGTGTGTTGGGGTTTTGTGGTGAGTAACTGGGTAGCCTTGACTCTTACAGTCCCAGGTCAACAGCCAGCAAGAAAATGGAACCTTGGTCCTACACCCATAAGGAACTAAATTCTTTCAACAACCACATAAGTTTGGAAGAGGACCTTGAGTTCAAGAAAGAAGTGGAGTCCAGCTCCCACCATGATTGCAGCCTCGTGAGACCCTGAGCAGAGGACCTTACTAGCCACACCCAGATAGCTGATCCCCAGAAACTATGGGACCAAAAAATGTGTGTTCTAAGCCACTAAGTTGATAGTATTTGTTTCATGGTAACAGATAAGTAATACGGATGAAGTGCATATTTTAGTGGGAAAAGATGCCTTTAGCAGACAAGAAGGTAGAGCTCCTAAGAGGGGCAGTGACCTAGCCAGGGTAGACTGTTGCCTAGGACCAAGCCGTGAAGCACCCATTGCAGGTCAGGCCCTGATTCTTGGTCTGCTATGGGTTTTTCTTCCTGTGGTGCTGCGCAAACCCTTCTACTTTCTAGGTCTCATTTTTCCTCTCATCATATGTAGGGCTGGACCAGACAGTTCTCTAGGTCCTTCTTGTTATGGTGTGGTGTTCTGAGGCCACTTTAATTTGTGATCTCACTAGAAGCCAGGCTTCCATGCCTTAGTGTGATTTATTCTCTGCTGATCTGTGGCCACTGCTGTGTTGCATATTTCTACTGGGGCTTCAGGAGGTAGCATAGTCCTGTCCTGGAGGACAGGTAAGCCTTGTGGACTCAGGTTAGTGGCAAGGACAGGAATAAAAGCAAAAACAACCTCTTAAGATTGAGCTCTTGGTTGTACACTCAGAGAGATAGCATCTTGCCATGACCATGGTGCTGTCATACTGGGCAAGCGGCCCCTCTTCTCTGGCTTTTCATTTCATCTGACAAGATCATCTTCATAGGTCCTCTGTGATGTATGCCATCTGTGGGACTGCTTTTGAGAAGGGCAGCTTAGGTACTTAAAGCATTCAGGAGGAGTGAGCTTGGTTAACATCTCCTTGTCCTGGTGCCCAGGTGTCCAAGTCCAGGGGGCAGACCTGGATGCTGGCCTAATTCCCCTTGTTCCATTCCCTGTCCTGGCCCTCTAGGAACCCTGGTGTCTGACCAACAATCATCTGTGGTCCACCAGAGCTGGAGGAACAGTGTTCTTCCTGCCTGTGTCTGTTCACAAGCCCAGCGTCCTTGAGATCTAGAGTGCATTTTCCTTCCTGGAGACAATGGTCCTCCCCTCTAAACATCACCAGAAGGGTCAGCTCTACTCCCCAGTGAATCCTGAACAGGTGACATTGAGTCCATTCAGAGGGCAGGAGGACAAATCTTTTCATTGACTGGAGAGATTTGAAAGTTCCTCTGTCCCTCTTGTGTTCCCTTCTCCAGCTGGCTCTAGGGAGTAGAGTCTGGGCCTGTTCCATCTCTTCCTTGGCAATCAGTGATGAGCAGGCTGCAGGATGGTCTGCAGGAGTATGGGAAGAGAAGCTAGGGCAAGCAGAAGGAGCACCAACAGCAGCCCCCTGTGCTCAGGGAAACCATGGAGCATCCTGGGTTTGCCAGTTGGCATCATGGCCATAGAGCCCATGGGTTCCTCTGAGAACTACATCAGCCTATGGTCTGGAGACCTTCTACCCTTCTTAGCGAGCATAATCTCATGGTCACACCCAAGGTGTATCCCTAGGGTTGGAGGGTCCCAGGTCCCCCTGACTGGATCTTGGCTGACAGTCTGGGAAACACAAGCCATGCCTCTTAACACTCTCGTCTGCCCGGTTTTGCTACCCTTCTATTTTTGTTACTGAGGCTTTTAACAGCCATACTAGCAGCACAGCCTTAGGAAGAAAAGGATGAGCATGTCCATTACTTTGCCAAACTCTATGCTGGCTAGATGGGCCAAGACTTCCTGTCATTTAAATAAGCTACCAAATTGCGTTAACACCAGCCTTGTCAAAAGATAATCTGGTAGTGGGAATTTAACATGTTCTTCCTCCTCCTCTACAACATGCATATGCTCACTATTAGTTCTTTCTGGTGCCAATGTGACCATTCAAGTGTGTGGATATGAGTGTAGAGTCTGGCTGGTGGGCCAGTCCCCAAACCAATGGAAACGGTGTATTTTCTGCCCAGTGTAGTCTGGCTGTCCTGGAAGCTGTGTCACAGAGTAACCGTGTGTGCTGTGGGAGGTCTCTTTTCTCTGAGCTGCAGGTGGAGGGTGACTACCACCAGAATTGGTTGGTGCCAGTCTTGCCTTGGGTCCTGCACCTTTTTGAAGCTACCGAGAGTGTTTGAAGAGACTCAGTGAGGCGGAGAGGATGCAGGCCGTGGGTGGACTCACTGGGGAGGAGCTGCGCGCACACTGGCTGTGCACGTACCCCGCTTCTTTCGCCCATAGTCTCATTTCTTCCGTTACGGATCTGGTAGCTATGAATTATCTCAGCATTGTCTATTTCACCTTCATTTGTGAAAGATTTCCGTTTTGGTAATATTTTTATTTCATTACTTCAAAGATTACTTCATTTAGGAGGGTTTGCATAGTTTCAGACAGGATAACAATGACTTTTCTCTTTATATTTTCTTAGGTCTGTGATCCACTACGTTGTTCTTATTTTTGTTTTAACAGTCCATTATCTTCTAAGAGACTTTATTTTTTCAGTGCTGGGGATTGAACTCAGGGCCTCATGCATGCAAGGCAAGCACTCTGAGCTACACGCCAATCCCCTGAGAGACTTAATACTTAAAAATCTTACATATTTACCCATGTAGTGACTGCTTCCCATGTTTACTATTCCTTTGTGTAAATTTGCACTTCCCTCTGACATCATTTCACTTCTTCCTGAATGATGTATCGCTTCGTGTTACCCTATAGCTTGCTGGTGCTTTGATCATTTATTCTTATTATTTTTTCACTGTTTCATTTTAGGTAGTTTTATCACTATGTTTTCAAGTTCATTGATTATTTCTTGTACAATGCCTAAACCATCTCTGACACTGTAGTTTTTACCCCTGAAAGTTCGATTTGTCTCTTTAAAAATAAGCAAAATCTGTTTAACTTTTAAACATATGGAATGCAGTTATAATAACTGTTTCTTAATAACGTTATCTGCTAATTCTGACATCCGTCAGTTTTAGTTGATTATTTTTCCCCTTTGTGGATCTATTGCTTCTTTGCATGCCTGTTAGTTTTTGATTGGATGCCAGACATAGTAAGTTTTGCTGTGTTGTATACTGGATAGTTTTGTATTCCTCTTAAGTGTTCTGGAGGTTTCTTAGTTGGGCAGTGCTCATTGTGTGACTAATTATGACCCAGTATGAGCACAGCCTGTCTGAGGACTCCTGATATCCCATGAGTGATGAGGTATTCCTCTACGGCTGGTGGGGATGGCGTTGTCTCCAGCCTTGCGTGGTCATCTGGATGGTCATTTCTCAGGCCCCGCTGGTTCCCTCACATGCTGCCTTCTAGTGCTCAGCTGAAGACTTAGGGGAGACCACTGAGGATGGCTCAGGTCTCTATCTGGGCATCTCAGTCCTCTCTGGTGCTCTTGTCTCATGGACTGTAATTTCTTTGCCTCCTGCACACTCTCACCTCCATCTCCTCAACCCAGGAGGTCCACTGGGTGCCACTTGGTTCCCCCTCCCTGTGCTGTGGCCTGAAACTTTCTAAAGGCAGTAATCTCACCTTTTCTCATGTCTCTCTGGAGCAATCATTGCCTGGTTCCCTTTGTTTTGCATATTTTGCCTGTTTGTTTGTTTGTTTGTTTAATTGTTCCAGTGAGAGGATACATCTGGTCTCTGTTACTCCATCTCAATCAGAAGGTAGAGTCTCAGGACCTTAATTTTGCACACATTCAAATTTTTCATAGGTTCACTGGCCTGAGTCCCTGTCTCTGAACTTTGACCTGGGCAGGTATTGTTGCATGTTCTGGTCATCAGTCTTGATTTTGATCAGTGCTGTACATGTAGTGGCCATACAGTTTCTACACTCCAGACTCTTTGGGAATTTTCTGCTGCCCAGCCCTCATAAACAGCAGTGGTTTTAGCTCATGAATAGGCCCTCTACTTCTGCCATCACACTTCTGCTGTTTCAGTTACCTGCAGTGGGTACAGTACAGTAAGGTATGGGGGGGCGTGTTCACATAACTCTTATTAGTGTATTGTTATAATCGTTATTAATCTCTTACTGTTTAATTTAGAAACTAAACTTTATCATAGCTATGTATGTATAGATAAAACAATACGTAGGGTTCAGTACTACCCATGCTCTCAAGAACCCACTGGGGGTCTTGGAAGAGACCCCTTGTGAATTAGGGGGAATACGGTACTATAAATTTTATTTATTTGTTTGTTTTGTGGTAGTGGGGATTGAACCCGGGGTCTTGCACTTGCTAAGCAAACGCTTTACCACTGCACTGTACCCTCAGTCCTATATTGTGACTCTTACAACTGGTCGTGCTGTTTTTTTCCACTTTGACCACAAGGGAGCTCAGGCAGTTTCTTAGTCTGGGGAGGATGTTGCAAGATGTATTTGTGTAAACAAACTTTTTGCTTCTGCATTCTCTTTTGAGCTTACCTGACCTTTACCATATAGAATTCATAGTTGCAAACAATTTCACTGTCCAGCTGATTTGAGCAGGCAGTGAATGTATTAGAAAAATGATTGGGAAGTTCACAGAGCAAGTCCCTAGGACAGTGATATCGAACCTTTTAGAGCTTTCAGTAATACAAATGGCCCACTGCAGCATGTGTGCCATAGGTTTGCCACCACTGCCCTAGGAAGTCAAAGAACCAGGCTTGGAGCAGCAGCCTGAGTCCAGCAGGACGGGTCCAGGGAGAGACACAGTTCTTATGCTGGGCACTGGCAGGTGCTAAAGACAACACTACAGCATGGCTGCATGTGAATGCAGAATCCAGAGGGAAATTTGCTGTCTCATGTCTGGTGGAGTCTTGTGAGAGCACCGGATGGGAGGAGCCTAACTCCTGTGCGTACAGCATGCTGAAGGGAGGCTCCTACATCCTGCAGGTGGGTTTGGACCTCCCCAAACAGAGTGCAGGCATTCAAAAGGCTTGGGAGGCTGTTCACGTTGTCACTGATAGGTAGCTACTACCTTATGATAGTATTTTAAACAATTATGCATCCAAATCTTATTTTCATGACGGATCAATAATCATTTCTTGTGGGGGGGTTACCCAGGCAGTTAAGTAAGGGCAGATGCTCCTTGCACACAGCAGTCACAGGCCACAGAGCACAGTGCTCCCTCCCTGCCAGTACACAGTGAAGCAGAGCCCCCTCCTTGGGCTCAGGCTAGGTAAGGCGGATGTGGGGAGGTGACTGAGGGTTAGTGAGGCCTCAGGGTCAGAAGATTCTGCCTGCGGGGGGTCGGGGGGGAAGGAGTCCCTCTTTTGATACCTTCATCTAGCAACACTTCAGGCTTGGGAAACATCTGTCACCAGCCTGGCAAGCATTTGGGTAGAAGCAGATTTTAAAGACCTTCAGGCTCAACCTCTGCATCTAGTTGGAGCCAGGGTGTACATTGGCAGCACATTTCCTCTCTTGCTGATTTTGTTAGCCCCCTCATTCTCTTGTCATTTGACAAGCAGCTCTGGGCACTTCTCTGCCTGGGCCCTGGGGACTGATCGGTTCACCGTCGGTCAGTGGACTCAGCTCTCAGGCAGGGTGCTTTCCTTAGCCCAGACTCGCCTCACCCTGGCCCTCTGACATCTCTGTAGGAATGCCCCAAAGCTTTGGTATGTATCCCTACTCTGGGGCATGGCCTCTTTGTCTTAGTGACCTGTAAGTGAGCCCCATGGTCTGTTGCCACAAATAGAGTCCCTCCAGGCAGCAGCCTCTCTTCCTAAACCCTCAACAGTGTGGTGTCCCCTTTCCTTCTGTCTCCAAGGGACCATGGTCTTTGCCATTAACTGAGTTCTCGCCTGCTATTTCCTGGTCCCAATTTAGTATCTTCCTTGCTTTCACGTAAGAGAAGTTGGAGCCAGAGGCTCTAGATTATTTCCTGACCTTGAACTGGGAAAGCCTCAGGACTCGAGAGCCCTTGCTAGTCAGTCCTAGCCTGACTTTGAAGTTGAATTTGACTCGACTTCAGCACTTCATAGGGTCAGGGAGTGGGATGCACCATCTGGGCGATGTATCCAGAGTCATTAGTCTACGCAGCAGGCCTGGGCATAGCAGGTAGGGAAACAGATTGACTCAGTGCCCTGAGGAAATCTCAGGTCAGGTGTGGCTGGGAAGGGGTGATTTGCAATCTCCTGAGAGCTCTTGGGGCTGGGGGCTTTGAGAGGGGAGGAAGGGAGGCTGGAAATTTCAAGTACTGTGTAGTACAAGAGTTGCAACTGTAGTCCCCATGCTGTACTTCAGGTCTCCAGCGTTTTCTCATCTTGTATACAAGTTTGTTTTACCCCCAGTACCTGAGCTTCTACTCGATGAGTTCTACTTTTTTAAATTCCACACATAAGTGAGATTATGCAATATTTGTCTGTGTCTAGCAGAATAAATTTTAAGTATTTGTACCACAAAAAAAGGTAACTGAGGTCATGAGTGTATTAATTTGTGGCATCCTTTCACCATGTGTCTTTTTCCTTTTTTTTTATTTTTGGTGGTACTGTGGGTTGAACCCAATGGTGTTCTGTCACTGACGTACATCTCAAGCCTTTTAAAAAGCCTTTAAAAAAATTTTTTTTTCTATTTTCAGACAGGGTCTTGCTAAGTTGTCCAGGTCGGGATCCTGGGATCTTCCTGCCTCAGCCTCCCAGAGTGCTGGGATTATTAGCATGTACCACCACACCTACATATGTGCATATCTCAACACATCACATTGTCTGCCTTGAATATATATAATTTTTATCAGTTATACCTCAATAAACCTGAGAGTGGGGGTCGAAAAAGAAAGGAAGTTGGAGAGGCAAAGAGGAAAACCAAAGAGAGCAAACTACACAAGGCGGAGCCCTCCGTTTGTGGCAGCCAGAGGTGCTGGCTGGACTCCTGAGGAGGGGCCTCTCACAGCCCAGCCCCGCTGGCCGCTTGTTTTCCTGGAACTCACCTCTTTCTGCTAAAGGTGGAGTTTCTGGGAGAAGAAGCAGGAGGAGGGCCAGGGTGTTAATGTATCAAGGGAAACTGAGGCTGAACCTTCCGGTCCCCAGCCGGGTCACCATGTGGAACTCCAGCAAGCCATGTGTCTCTGAGAAAGGTATTTGGGAGGACACCTGAAGGATTGACCATCCTGAGAGCATGCCTGTCTGTAGTAGTGGGTTTCCTGGTCCCAGGGACCTTTGCCTTATTTCTCCCCTCCTCCGTCTGCACTCATCCTTTCCGTGGATGAAGTATGCACTGCTGTGTTCACAAGATTCTTTTGGACCCAATGGTCCTGCTTTTTCTTGCTCTGCTGGGAAGGCTGAGGCCCTGAGAGGACTATGGGTTCCACGGTCCATAGCCAGTCAGGGGCAGATATGAGGCCAGAACTTCCTCAGCACCCCCAGAGTCCTCCTTTCCCAGCAGGTGGGGCCAGGGAGAGGGCAGGCGGCTCCACAGCCCTGAGTCAAGCAGGCTTCCAGGGTCACTGGGCATGGATAGAGGAGCTGGGGTGGGTGGAGGCTAGTGAAGCAGGAGCACCCAGTGGGGAAGTGAGAGGGACAGGCATGGGTCTGCTCTCAGCCAGTGGAGGAGAATGGGCCTGGGCCTGATCAGCCTATCCTGCCCCTACTTCTTGCCTTCTACTTCCCCTGTTCCATCTTCACTGGATTCCTGGGCACAGGCAGCTGTGAGTTCTCTGGCAGAGGGAATTAACACACTTAATTAAAGTGTCCAATGAAGAGCTTTGCATATTGCTTAATTACTGTCTGAGTCTTCAGGGGGATGGTTTGAAATGGGATTTTTTACCTGTTTCCTCATTTAGCCTGTGGTGAGCCAGCCAGGACCTTGGGGCTGAGGTGGGAGCTGTCACTTGCCTTTCTAAGCACAAGGTGGCAGGGTGAGGAGTGGAGGGGCTTGTCTGCCCTTCAGGAAGGATGGGGCTGGGTAAAAAGGTAGGACTGATGTAGCGGTGCCTCTACCTTTTCATCTCATCTCAGGCCCCATAGTCAGCCCAGTGCTGGAGGACATGCGGGCAGAGGTTGCAGAGGGATGGTGGAGGCCTCTTCTGAGGCTGCTTCAGAGCAGTGACACCGGGCTAGGATGGCCTGTCCTCCTTCCCAGCTGCAGGGCCAGGGCTGAGCCTTTCCTCAGGCCTTCCCAGCATTCACATGACATTTCCCATCTGGTCTGGAAACTAAGCTGATGGGATAGCTGAATCGTCTGGCCCGTCCTAGATTAGGTTGCTGGCTGGAACTGTGGGGAAGCAGATTTGCCTTTTCTTCCCCAAAGGCCTCCTTTTGACAGCTGTAGACATTCTCTGATGGGGGCTGAGGGCTGAGGATGCAGACCCTTTCCCGAGCATGGGGCCTGCTCTCCTAAAAAGAGGCAGGCAGCCCACCAAGGCAGCCTGGCATAGAAATGGCAGTGAGTTACACCAGATCTTTCTTGCCTGCCTCTGCTTCCACCCTAGGCCCCAACTCTGTAGACCCTCAAGAGGAGCAAGCAGAATCCCACCATTGGTGTAGGAGAACAGCAGAGTTGGTATGAGCCATAGTGTGAACCTGAGGCCAAGGGCAGACCGCAGCTACGTCTCTGGCTTGACTTACAAGGGACCCCCCAGTGAGTGGCTCAGTTCTGCCAGGTCATGGCAAACGTTCGTCTCCAGCTAATTTTTTGTGCTCTGCCTCACGCTCTGGCCCTAACAGCTGTCTGTCTATCCACACGCACTGTGGAAATGATAGGGAGTTGTGTCCTTCGTGAAAGGAGGCAGTGTCAGACCAGGAGTCTGAGGACTTGCCACCTACTCAGTCCTTACCTGTGACTTGGGCACAAGCCATGCCCAGGGCATTGACCCCCAAGTGCTTGGTAGATCTGACTTCACTTGGTAGGCATGGAGAGGTGTTGGTGCATGACTGTGTACCAAGGACACCTAGCCTTACATCACCCTGGCTCTGCCTAGCCCCTTCCTGGGAGCACTGTTCCTCCCTCCATGTCTCTACCAGTCATTCAGCCCTGGTACCACCTTCTCCAGGAGGCACGACAGGACGTAGCCTTTCCTCTTTGTGGGATTGTTAGTGGCCCACCTTCCTTGTTGCCTGGCATTTTAGGTATTTGCATCTGAATCTAGCTTCACACTGGCCAAGGGCTGCTGAAAGGCAGACGTGCATCTGCTTTCTCACTGTGAAATCTGCCCAGTACAGGCTAGCACAGAATATGCCCTCAGTGAGTGTTTGCTGAATGGATAGAGAAGCCTCACTGTGTTCTGCAGCTAATTAGAAGCCACAAGAATGCACAAAAATCTGTTTACCTGGGACCTGCCACCGAGACGGTGCCAGGCTCACAGGAACCTGAGGGTGAGTGGTCTCCTAGGTAAGAGCCAGGTGGTACTAGTACTGATTATGAAGGGCCAGCATTCAGTCCATCCTGCACTTGTGTGATTGCATGAAGTGTGTGTGTGGGGGGGGACTCAGCTCTTCTAGACAGCACATGAGTCTGCAAGACCCTTGAGCCAGCAACTTGGGAAAGAACTAAAAGAAAGTAATTGTTTCATAGAAAAGAAGCTTTGAGGGCCGGTGAGATGGCTCAGTGGCTTAAGCGCCTGCCTGGCAAGCGCGAGGGCCCGAGTTCGACTCCCAGATCCCACATACCAAAAAGGGGCTGGTGATATCGCTCAGCGGCACGGGCGCCTGCTGGCGCGCAAGGTCCTGAGGTCGACCCCCCGGTACCCACAAAAAAAAAAAAAAAAAAAAAAGAAAAGAAAAGAAGCTTTGATGCTTTGATCATGAGATTGAATGATTGTTTTTATTTATTTGTTTTTTTTCTGAAAGCAGTGCAGTTGTTTGTGCTTTGGTCTGACCGTAAAGAAAGCTTACACAGGTGACCCAAACTCAGGCTGATTTCTTGGTGTTGCTCCTCAGCCAGTTTGTTGGAACTTAGGAAATGGCTCTGTCGTCTGCTGGTCACAAAGCCAAGTGCCGGGAAACCTCTGGCCTGCCACAGGGTCCCATCACCCTCCTTTGCTCCACATTCCTCCCTGGCTCTGCTGCCACTGCATTGAGACCAGACCTGGCCTCTGTTGGCCACCCTTTCATAGCGGTGTAAGATTTTTCTGACATGTGGGTCTGTTGCCTTGATGACCTAATGCTATATATCAAACCATCCCAAAACCTGGTGGCTCAAGGCAAGGAGAATATTTACCTTGATCACAGATTCGTAATTGGAGCAGGACATAGCAGGGAAAGTGTGGTCTATCCCATGCGTCATCAAAGGCAGCTTGCAGTGTGGGGGCCATGCTGTGCAGGCTCGCTCTGAAGGCTCGCTCACCCACGAGTCTGCTGTTGGTGCTGGCTGGTGGCTGGGGGGTCTCAGTTTCTTGCCATGTGGGTGCCTCAGTAGACTCTCTTAGGCTTCCTCATAGCACACTGGCTGTTTGAAGGCTGGATTCCAAAATATGCAAACAGCATGCTCCATGAAGAAGCAGTACTGCCTTTTCTGACCTAGCCTGTGGAGTCGCGCAGTGCCACTTCTGTCATCAGGACAGGCCCATCCTGTTCACCTCTTGATGAGTGGCAGGGTCTTGTTGGAGAGTACACGGGATGGGGAGAACTGTGCAGACCTGTTATGAAATGATAGCTACCACACTTGTGCACATCAACCTCTTGTCTTGGGAGACCCAGGCTCCTGATGTGGCTGCTCCGGCTTGTGCCATCTGGCCCAGGCCCCCACCAGTCCTGCCTCTCCCTCTCCTCCTCTGCTCCCTCCATGGCTAGTCTTGGAGATGGGTTTTGGTTTAAATCAACCCTGTAGTCACACGAAGCTTCCTCGAACAATGCCTGTTATCCCTTTCTTCACACACCATATCCAGCTCCATTTTCCCTGAGACACGGCCCACATGTGTCCCCCATAACCTGCCCTCCTGCCTCCTGTCCCTTCTCACAAGCTTTTTATCTCCTAGCCTCTGTGTTTGCTCACACTGTTCCCTTGGCCCAGAGGGACCCTGCTGCCTACCCTGCCCTCCCACCTGCAGCCCTACTGACTGCCCGGCCACCCAGACCCTACCTTTAGGGCTGTGCTATTTTTCTGCTTCAGACTTTTGCATAAGCCAGCACAACGTGGTGGGTGAGGCATCCACCTCAGCATCACATCTGTGTTCGTACCCCAGCTCTACCACTTGCTAGCTCTGTGACCTTGGGGATAATAACTCATTGGATCGTGACGAGGATTAAATGAGGAACACTAAGAAAACTGCCAGATTCCTCGCCTTGGTGTTGAATAGAAGCCCAGTAAGTGTTAGAGTTTCCTTTCCTCCTTTCTGGAGGCTCATGGTAAATGCTCAGTAATGAATTTTCTCACCCTCATTTGGTTGAAAGAGGAAAAATACATCTCCATGCTTTATCATGTGGGACTAAACTACCAGAAGATTACAAGACTATTTCTGAGCCATGAGCTGAGAGGGAAAAATGCTCAATAATGATTTGGCTGCTTATTTTTAATAAAATCCTGCCAGCGGAGCTGAATCTTTGCCCTCAGAACAGGCTCTGCTTTGCTGCAGTAGCGTCAGTGAGCCGTTGCTGGAAGTGTGACAGGGTGACCTTGAAGACTGAGCTTTGTGGGGAGGAAAGCTTCCCAGTGGGCTCCTGCAGCTGGTGGAAACAGGAGGGTCCCTGCCTCTCCCACCCACCCACCTGTGCTCTGGTGCAATGCTGAGTGTCACCTACTCCTCAGGCCTCCCTTGGCTATGGCCAAATGGTGGTGCCTAGTCAATTGACAGCTCCATCTGTCCTGCCCATCCTGCAGGTGAGACAGAGTGGCCAGGTAGATGGTATGCAAGCTCTCCATTTCCGGGTTCCAGCACCTTCCATCCCAGATAGTTGTTAAGGGCAAGCATGGGGTGAGGAAGGGCCTTCTGCCCTTTAGGGAGAGAGGAGCTTAGCACAGGGCAGGCACAAGGCCCATGCAACTCTTATTCAGTGCTGTGACAGAGGCTGGGCAGAGGTGGACAAGTGGAGCTCCTTTTAATAAGGTCTGCCTCCAGCCCTAGGAAGTTGCCCAGAGTCCAACTGCAGAGAACACCCTTTCCCTGAAGGTCATGTCCAAGGTTGTTGCCCATGCTTTGCTCTGGGAGCAGATCAGTTGCCTGAAGACTAGTGAGCCCAGGAGCCTCAGAGCAGAGTCAGGGCAGAGGCCCTACATTCCCAGATTTGTGGGCTAAGATACACTGACTAGCTGTGTACCCCAGAGACTGTCAAAGCCAGGGAAGAATGAGAAGGTAGCCTGGACACACTGAGAAGAGGAGAGGGGTTAGGAAGTGTTTGCGGGAGGAGCTAGTGCATCGCTCCCAGATGCAAGGGATGACTAGACACATCTGTAGGCCTTAATCTGACTAACAGTACACTTTGGAGAGAAGGAAGGTGTGCTGGTTTGGTGGGCGGGGTGCAGATGGGGAGAGGCTTGAGGGGCCTTGGGCGCAATGTTGTGGGAAATGAGTTATTGGAGGGGCCTAAGCAGCCAAGCCAAGTTCAGACAGGGATCTGAGCCCCATTATCCTGGTTGTGTGAAGGGTGCAGATGACTTCCGAGAGCAGACGTCGTGCTCATGGACACCAGAAAAACAAGCCTGAAGAATAGAATGAAATCATTCCCATTTGCAGCAATGCAAGAATGAGTTCCTTCTCTGTTCTAGGCCTTGGTTAATGATGAGCCCCACTTGTTCAGACCTACTCACCCTTCCTTCCTTATTTCCCAGTTCCTGATGCCTGGGATGCCTTAGTTCCCAGTTTCTCACCCTCTGTATGGGGTCAAGCACCCCCAAGTGGAGAGAAGCCCCAGCTTGCAACTGGTCCCAAGATAAGCCTTGATCCTGCAGGGGCCATTGCCTGGAACTCATTGACACTCGTGGTGGCGGTCATAAACTGGCAGAATTCTGAAACCCAGCCGGGCCCACAAATACCAAGGAGGGCCTGGGATAGGAGCTGAGTTCCTGGAAGAGCAACCACATTCCAGCCCCTCTCAACGCTGACCTTGGGCCAGTAGCCGTCAGCTTACTTCCACTGGTGTAAACTGGAGATGCCATGAGTCCCAGCTGAGTTGAGAGCAGCTAGAGGGGGTGGACCTAAGAGCTCAGCCCAGAACAGGGTTGCCTTATGCTCCTGGTGGGCAGGCACCACATCTCTTCTGTGTGCTGCTGGCATGTAAATCCTGTGTCTGGAACAGCCTCTAGCATACACCTAGAACATGCTCTATAGTTAGAGTCCACATGTCACCTGTTACTGTGGGGATGCCCAGAAAATATTGGCACTACCAGGACCCTGTGCCTAAGAGTTCCTCTTGTATAGTCCCAATTAGCCACTTGTTCTCTGGAGATCTTCTCCTACCGGGATGTGATTCTGCAGGTCAGTACTAATCCATGGTCAGTGGCTGGTGTAACAAGAGGGGACAACTTGGTATTAGAAGAGATTGATGGGTTTCTGGGTTCTCAGTGACTCCATAAACTTCCTTTTCCTTTAGTGGCTTTTGGGATTCCACTAATTCTCTTTCCTCCCTGCTCAGCGGCACTAGGGAAGAGCCTATTGAGAAGGAAGATTGGTGTCTTCTTGCCTGTCTCCTCACCTTGCTCCCTGCTGCTCTCCCCCTTAATCTGAGGTGTACAATGCCAGTGTCACTACCTAGAGAAGTTACCAGTGGGCTCTGGGGTCCTGAGAAGGCCAGAACTTTTCACTGCTTCTCAGAAAGGCAGGTGCTGTGCTTACCTCAGTTCCATCTGCCTCTTGTTAGCTCAGGGTTGCCCACCCCACTTTTCCTTCTGGAGGTTCCTCGCCAGCTCTGCCTGTGCCCTCGTGGCCTCAGAGCTGATAAGGTATGAGAAGCCCCACATCTCACCTTCATGTGAAATTTAAGGAGAGATTTAAAGCCTTTGGAAGCTTTTTATAGCCTGATTTCTTTCAGAAGCAAAGGGGCCATTTCCAGGTAAAAATGGGAAGAGATCTTTTTTTTTTTTTCTTTTTGCGGGTACTGAGGGTTGACCTGAGGACCTCGTGTGCCAGCAGGCGCCTGTGCTGCTGAGCGATATCACTGGCCCTTTTTTCGTATGTGGGTTCCGGGAGTCGAACTCAGGCCCTCGTGCTTGCCAGGCAGGCGCTTACACCGCTGAGCCATCTCACCAGCCCTGGGAAGAGATCTTGAATGTTACTGCTTATCCTAGAGATGTCCTTCCAAAATTATGGTTATTCTGACACCAGCTGGTAATTTGCAGTTTAGTTCTGGTACTAACCCCTCAAAGACAGCCTCAGACTCTAAGGGCACAGCCCCCAAGACTGCCCTCATTTCAGACGCCAGTTGCAAGCAGGGTCCCTAGGACATCTAAATTCTGACCAAGGAGCCACAAACCCGGGGGACTTCTCAGATACAATAATTTAGAACGACTCACAGGACTCAGGAAAGCCCTTTATGTATGATTACAGTTTTATTAAAGGTCATAGTCAGAACCAGCTAATAAAGGGACACACAGGAAGGATCTGGGAGGGTCCTGAATGCAGAGCTCCCTTGCCCTCTCTCCATGGAGTTAGAGCCTGTCACCCTCCAGGCATATCAATGTGCTCACCCACCAGGAAGCTCCACCAAGCTTTGGTATCCAGAAGTTTTACTGGGATTTTATTATGTAAACATGATTGATTGAGCATTGGCCATGTGATGGAAGTCAATCTCCAGCCTCTCTTCCTTCCCTAGAGGTTGGACTGGCTCCAGTTACCAACCCTCTAATCACATAGTTGGCAGCCTTATCTTGAGGCCACCTATGGGCTCACCATGGTCACCACATTATTATCAACTCAGGTGTGATGGAAGAAGCTTGGGAAGCTTGGCATTAGAAGAGATTGATGGATTTCTGGGTTCTCAGTGATACCATATACTTTCTTTTCCTTTAGTGGCTTTTGGGACTCCACTCTTTCCTCCCTGCCCAGTGGCCCTAGTGAGACATTCCTCTTACTCAGGAAATTCTGAGCCATGCATTTAGAATCCCCTGTCAAGGAATCAGGGACAAAAACAGATCAGAGTATTCATCACACTAGGGATGGTGGTCATATTTTTTCTCCATCATTATGGTGTTCTGGAAATGTCAGCTCTCTGTTACCTGCTACCTCCTTCCACTTTTAAGCATTTCCTGTGTGCCTTGCACTTTTATTATCTTATTTAATTCTTGCTACAGCTGTCTGACATCTTTGATACTATTATGCTCATTTGAAAATGAAGAACTGAGGTCTAGAGTGGTGGTGACCACCTCAAGGTGATACAGCTGAAAGTACCAGTAGGACTTGAACTCAGCTCACCAATTCTGGATCAAAGTTGGAGTCTTTTGATTTTAGCCCAAACACTGTACTGTATGCCTCTCCTGGCAGAATATGACTGTTTTCCCCTTGGCAACCATTGGGTGCTGCGAGTTGATAGCACTCATGTGTTACATGGCACACTACAGATGCCTCAAAACTGGTAAAGAATCTTACCCAAGGGGTCCCATTGGGTTGACTTGCTCCACCCAGGCAGTGACCAGCTACCCATTGGACCCAGTCTGTGGATGTCCTGCTGGGACACAGAATGGGGCAGAATGGAAAATTCTTGGACTCTTGCTTTCTCTAGCAGATTTAACTGTCTCCTGTAGCTCAGAGCAGAAAGGGCTGTGAGACAGCTCAGCCCAGCAGATCCCTTCTGAGCCTCCCAGGGCCGTGGCTGGACAGTGTAAAATACTCTGTGCAAAGCATGATGTAATAAATGTCCCTTTATCACCTTCTTCTCCTCCCAGATGGTTAGAAATGTAGCAGTTGGCATTTCTGCCACTGCCAAGCCCCAGGGAATCTGCACAGGGTTAGGTCAGAAGCCAAGCTCTGCAATTTGGGAAATTAGCTGCATTTGTGGGATTCCCAAGACAGCTCCTGGTTTCTCTCAGCCATACCTGCAGTTTTCAGTTGAGGGCATCACTGCCTCCTACGGGGCATTAGCAGATAATGTGGGTGAGCCTACAGTTGTCACAATGACAAGGGACCCTTAGTATTAACCTGGTGGGATCCAGAGTTGCTATAGATCCTGCCCTGAGCTGGACAGTCAGGCACTCATACTGCCTCTGCTTCCTTGGAAAGCCCCCTTCCTCACTGAAGCTCAGGCTGAATGGATGGGAACTAAAAAACAGGCTTCTGTGAGTGTTATGACCCATGGCCAGGTGGTATGCCCTGGTGCACACAGGCATGTGTGACAAGCACACCTTGTTTTGCACCATTTGCTCTGATTCTTCATGCACAGCTCTTGCATTAATCAGGCCCCCGGGTCAAGGAAGCCTAAAATCCGGGTGGTGGAAATTTGAGGGGCAGAGGGAGGCCTCCTCCACTGTGGCTCCCTGGCGTCTGGCAGGAGGGGGTCTCCTGCAACCCACCCAGCACAGAGACATGTTGCTTCATACCAGGGACCCTCTCTGGGGCTTGCCTCCCACTTTTAGGCATCTGCAGTTTTTTGTTACCTGTTTTTTCCAAATGCAATGTGTTTAGATAGACCCTGGCTATTAGGCTCTTCCTCTTACGGCTCAACACCTCTTCTCTTGTTTTGTAGTTGGAAAGACGTCTCTGATCACAAGGTTCATGTACGACAGCTTTGACAACACATACCAGGTAAGATCTTGGGTGCCCACCCTGTGCCCTACCCACCCCAAAGGGCTGTGCCTGTGGAGGCCACAGAAGACCACAGCCAGCTTCTCTGGCACTTAGTAAGCAGGGATCACAGTGGGATGGCCCCAGGTTCCTGAGGTGTCTTTTTTATTTGGAGGAGTTCCTCCCACCCCACCTAGATACTGGCCCCAGCCCTGTAAAGATCTGAAAATCTGGACTTAGCAAAAGGAAACAATTTCCAGAGATAAATTCCAGAGAGGGGCTGCGTTTCAGTCTGGATTCTCTTGCTCCTCCCAGGCAGGTCTAAATCATTATAATATTTGCTTACCTGAAAGGGGAGACTTGTCAGTTGGAAGAGGAGCAAGATGAAACAAAAGAGGTGAAATGTGGAGCATGAGGAGGGCTTGCTCCTCAGGGATGTTTCTGTGGGGCTTTACATACACACCCCCGACACACAAAGCATTGCTGAAGCACTCCTTCCCGAGAGAGACTTGCATGATGAGCTTGCCTGTACTCTGTGGGGAAGAGGCCAGATGGAGTGACCTCTGTGACTCCTGGCTCTGGAATGTTGGTCTGGTGTCATCCACAGGTGGCTCAATGTGACCCAAAAGCTGAGCTCTCAGGGGTTGTTGCCTGGCACCACTGGTGGTGACTGGGGGCAGGGGTGGTGGTGGTGGCGGTGGTGTGCAAGTGAAATGAATTTCCCTTGTAGTTATGGCTTTTTGTAAAAGGCACCAAACTTAAATCATTTAAACTATTCTTTAAATATACCATTTTTCTCCTTTAACGTAGAGATAAATGATAATGCATTTCTCTAAGCTAGTGGGCTACTAGTTCTAAGAGATGATAATTGAAAAGAAAGGGAGGGCAGTGGCCCAGGGCTTGTGTGGAGCTGCAGGGCTCTGAGGGGACAGGAACAATGATGCCTTGCTACAGGACTTCTCAGGGTCTTGTCTTCATCAATGTGAGGCTTTGATTTGCCAAAACCACATGTAGTGGGTGTTTCATCATGGAATTCCTTTGTCATTGAGTTCTCAAGGACAAGTACTTACAGACTCCCTGGGGACTATTGTTCTAAGAGGTCCCTTCTTGTTGCTATACCTCTGGAGGGGGTGGAGGAGCTTCCTGTGGTTCCAGTTCTACATCTGCCTTTTATTCTGTCCATCTCTCAGAACCAGTCATCCTTGCCTTGAATAGCCTCATAGAGCCCCCTCTAATTTATCTTCCTCCTGATTTATCCTGCTGTGGTCTGAAGCACTAACTTACCCTAGACTTGGTAGGAAATGACTGTGGAGGGGAGAATGGGTGGCTCTGGGAGAGGGTCCCTGAGTAGTACACACAGCCCGAGGCCAGGGCTCCAGGACATTGGTCTTGACCATGCTGTTGTAACCTCCAGGCCAGGCCTCTGGGCCCTGTAGGCTTGCCAGAAGCCTCTCCTCCTGATAAGGGGAGTTCTAGGCCACTGTGCACCAGAGGTGACAGCTCTAACAGGTTCTAAAGTCTTAGTACTGTGTATGTGTGAGAGAGATCTTATATTATTATTTTGATTATTTAATTTTTTTGAATATTAAGTTACTTATGCTGCCTGTTGAAAACAGTGAGATTCTTGGCTGGTTGCTGTTCTTGGCAGTGGTGGGTGAAACTCCCTTGAAATCTTACCCACTTCCATCTCCAGTGTCAACCCCATTGTCCACTGCTTGTCATGTCTCTGCAGCACTGCTGGCCCCCTGCCTGCTGTTTTCTGTGCCACAGCGCTGGCATACCCCACCCCTCAGCACATAGCCTTGCTCCTGCTGGCATGCCCTTTCCTCTGTGCATTCGCTGTGAAAATTCATCTGACTCACCAGGCCCAGGGCAAATGTTTGCTCTGACCTCCCTCCCTGACCTGCTCTGCCCAAAGCACTTTGTCCTTAGGGCCAATTTTATCTCCCAACTCTTGGGTCATTACTCTGGGCTTGGCCACAGCTAGGACCCTCAGTGGCCGTAGGTGGTGTTATAAATGCCCACTGGTACAGAAGTGGTTTGAAGGGGCTCTGTCTACCTTGGGTTTTACACTCCATCAGACTGAAAGGCCCCAAGGCCCAGTGTCATTGTTGCAGAAACTTCCACCATACCAAATGGAAGACTGCACCAAGGAGTTGGAAGGCAACTTTTTATTATGCCAGTGGGCTGATGGAAATCAGTTCCAAATCATCAGCCCCGACTTAGAGTAAAACAGCAACTTATATACATTTTGTAAGCAGGAAGTACAAAGCTGATAGTGGGTTATTTTATAATTGGTTACATATGTTTCATCACATGTTGTTAGGCAGATTCGTCCTGGGCAGGTTTTCTTAGGGGGAGTTGTTTATCATAAGGCAGGAAAGTCTAGGGAGGGAGCTGGGGCTGAGTGGGTGAGTAAAATCAAGCGTGTCCTTGACTGGGCTAGTCTGTCCCAAGCAGAAAGTCCTTGAAACAAGATACATTTACAGGCTGGGTAGTGCAGCTGGGCCAAATTATCTATGAGTTGCAGCTAGCATGCTGTGTCAAGGCCAGCTGAGTCTAATGGTCTAACAATGAGACAGGCTAGACTAGCATAGTTTGTCTTAGCATGGTGTCAGGCTGTTAGTTTTCTAAAATTTCCATTACATTATGGCAGGACATGAGAAATTCCAAAGAGAATTCTCTCCCACCACTGTGGGGTGGGGCAGCAGGTGGAAGTCCTTTCCTAACACCCTTTAGAATGGCAGTCATGCTGAGAAGCTAGACTCCACTTCTGTGCACACACAGATTCTATTTAATGAATCCTCTGGAGATGGAGAAGGGGACATGATATTTTGTTTGTCTTTCTTAGTGTGGTGCAGAGGTGTATGGGAAGTAAACAAGATCCTCCAGGGCTTTAGGGGATGAACTTTTACCTCCTCCCAGGTTGTCCTTCTGTGCAGTGACCACCCCTGCCACCCCACTCTGAGTACTCCGTCCATCAGCCAGGACAAGCCTGGCCCTGCCTGCCTTCCGCAGGGTTCCCAGACATTTCCCCAGGATGGAGTCTTCCCTCCCTCCCTTTCTGTGAGTCTCTGGTCCTAACCTCCCTCCCTCCCCCACCTCATTCTTTCTGACAAGACATTGACCTGGGGCTTACTGTGTTTGACTAGGAAAGAGAGGCCTGCCCTCAGCAGCTGCAGAGGGCTGAGACTCATCCTGGGTGACAGTGAAGCCCCCTTGGGCTGGACATGTATGTGACCCCTAGGGGCTCTTACAAGGCACTGGGTATGTGGTGCTGGGGTCCTCTTGTGAGGCTCTGTCCACCTGACAGGCCCCAGTGAGATGCCATCTTGCTGGCCTGGGTGCCTCAGGGGAGCAGGTCTTCTGCTTCCTTTTGCCTGACACTTACCTCCCCCCCCAAACACACACATACACCTTTGCTCTTCTCTTGACATGTGTACTGTGGCCTGTCACCATCCTGCCTATCACCCCATCTAAATCCACTTACTTGCGAAAATGAAAAGTGAAGAGTAGCAGTCAGCTGAGATCCACGTCTGACTCTTCTAAGTAAAGCCCCAGCTAGGAAATTACTTTCAAAATTTATTGTAGAAGAAGCCTCCCGGCCTGCATTGTGATGAGACCTGGCCGTCTCAGTGGGCCAGAGCCAACTGCCTTCCCCTCTTCTGGCCAGCTGCATGCATCCTGCAGTGGAGGTGACTAGGAGGTGTCAGGCCTCTGCAGGTGGCTGCTGGGGTATTTGCAGGGGAACGGTGGTCTTCTGGGGCCTCTCACAGGCTATTTTCTGGCTGCATGTTACCATTACACATTTCAAGAATGATTGGGAGAGTCACAGGCCAGCACAGGCATTAGTATTTTTAAAAACTCAGAGGTGATTGAGATGAACATGAAGGGTAAGAGCCACTGACCTATCCCTGAATTTCACACCATGGTGAGTTAGGAAGGCACTGACCTACTCGGCTGCCCCTGACAGAAGGCCCTGGCCTGCAGAGCTTGCCAGCTGCTCTCAGGACATGCTTCCAAGGTGGGCTGCTTGTCTAGAGGACCGCAAGGTTTGCCTTGGCCTGGTCCGTCCCCCGTCCCACAGAGCCTTTGGGGAGGGACCAAATTGGCTTTCTCCACAGGGCCTTTCCTGCAGGCCAATGGGCTCCTAAGAGGCTCTGGCCTTACCCTGACTGTCTTTTCTGTTTGCTGTGCCCTGCAGCTTTCTGCTCTCACCTTCTGGGGCTGTCATAACAAATGACTGCAAACTAGGTGGCTTAAAACAATAGAAATTTATTCTTTCATATTTCTGGAGGCCAGAGTTTAAAATCAAGGCAGGAGGGTCTTGCTCTTTCTGAAAGCACTAGGAGAGGACTCTTCCTTGTCTTCCCCAGGTTCTGGAGGCCCCAGGTGCTCCTTGGAGTGGAGCTGTGACAATCCCACGTCTGCCTCCGTCTTCTTGTGGTCTGAGTACAGTAGGCACAGGCACCCACACACACATACACACACCCACACCCACACCCACACCCTAGCTGATGCCCTGGGATTTTCTCATTGGTCCTGGATGCAGCGCCTCTGTGCCCTGGGGAGCACTGCCTTCTCATCTGACAAACTGCGCCTCCTCTTCAAGGCCGAGACACACACTGCATCCATATACACATGCACACACACACACACACACACACACACACACACAGTGCTGGGTCCTGACACCTCAGCTTTCCCTGAATGGTTCTTTGGCATGGACTCATTCCTTCCTCCAGTACATCTGCTGAAAATCCTCCAGTCTCTCCACCCACTTCTACTCTCCTTTCCCAGATGTCTTTCTGCATTCTAGAGCAGCCATTGATCCCTACCTTGTCTGGAACTCCACTCGCTCAGAGGACCCTACCTCTAGCTCATGATTATCCTACCACACTTAACAGGCTTTAGGCACTAATGCAGCAGGGGGAGTGAGCAAGCAGGTACTTGGATGACAGCTGTGATGTTTGTTGTGATGTGAGCACTGTGATCACACCAGGTCACCACCCTGGGCAGCTGCAAGGCCCCACCTCCTGACATTCATCATCGAACCTGCCCAGGATCTGGCTCCTTATAGATCCGTTGGCCCCCTTAGGAACAGGATGTGTTACTCAGAGTGGGGCCACCCTGGAAGAAAATCAGTGCTATCAACACTGTTAATATAAATGTGCATTATAGAAAAGCCAAAACAAAAACAATGGAAATGCTACAGCAAATTAATTTGATAATGCTGAAGTGCAACTGACGATAGCCTGCCAACATTGCCCTTGGGGAGACTGTGGGTGTCCCAGCCATCCCTGTCTCTGCAGTTGGGGGTGTTTTGCAACTTGCTGGATGAGCTTGACCCTCTAGACTGCTGAAGAACACTGAACTCCAGCCTCAGTTAAGTCTAGCAACATGATAAGCTCTTTGTATTAATGCAGCAGAGTTCCATCTTTGTCAGGATCAAAATGTGAAGGTGAAAATCTGATATGAAATTTAGATGCCAGTCAGTATGGCAAGATGACCCTTGTATTAGCCATCACTGTAATATAATATTGCCATCACTTGTATTGCCATCACTGTAATATGATAGCTGACATAAATCAACTTTAATGAGGAAAGATTTATTTTGGCTCATGGTTTCAGAGGTTTAAGCCCATGGTCAGCCAGCTCCATTGCTTTTAGTCCTATGGCAAGGCAGAAACATGGTAGAAGGGCATAGCAGGACAAAGCTGCTCCCCTCATGGTGGCCAGGAAGCAGAGAGGGGAAGGGTCAGAGTCTGAGGACAAAATGTACCCATCAAAGGCACATCCCCAGCAGCATACTTCATCCAACTAGCCCACCCCCTGGTTTCCACCACCTCCCTGTACCGCCATTAGTGGGACCAAGCTTTCAACATGTGAGCTTTTAGGGGACATTGAAGGTCCAAAGCGTAACAACCCTGTTCTCAGTGACCCACTGGGGCACCACCAGCCATCCAGGTGCTCCCTCTGGGCAGTTACCTGGACTGCTCTGCAGGCAGGCAGACTTGCCCATGCTGTGGCATCTTTTCTTTCCCTCCCTCTTCTCTGCTGGCCTTCTTTCCCTCTCTTTTGTCAGTACAGAGAGGTAGGAAAAGATTAGCAACGGCCCACACAAAGACAAGTTTTGGCTTCCCAGGTACAAGAAGTCATGGGACTTCCAGTTGGCGTGCTGAGCGGTATTGCTCTCTTACTCTGCTCCACCTCCTTGGGATGTGGGCTCTCATATTCCTGCAGACTGGCTGCTGCTGTGGCTCCAGACACCACGCCCACATTCAAGGCAGAAAAAGAAAGTAGCAGTTTCCCTGGATTTCTCCCCTGGCAGACTGCTACATTTGTCTTATTGGCCAGGTCACATGAGCACCCTTATCCTCTAGAGAGGGCGGAGAAGCACAATTTAGCTTTTGCAGTCTCTAGAGTCCCGCAGGGCATAGGCGGTTGCCCTTGGGTACTGGCTGAACCTACCAGTAGCTTCTGATACCTTTAATGAGTTAAATGTTAGCATAATACAGTCCTCCATCCTCAATGTTAATAATCCTCCCTAATTCACACACGGGTAAGTTCTTCAGAGTCCACCATCTAGAGCAATGATGGCGAACCTTTTAGAGCTTTCAGTGATAACAAACAGCCTGCCATGGTACGCATGCCGTAGGTTTACCACCACTGATCTAGAGCATCTTTGCCATAAGAACTGAGGGAACGGACTGTACACATGGACCCGTTTGTCCCCCTTTAGGAGGCCTCTTAAGGAGCTGGAGGCCATATGCTGCTGGGCATGTGTGTGGTTTTTGAAGGGATTGACTGATTTTGATGAGTAACCCTTTGTTTAAAAGTTGAACATATGTAGTATTGTTTGGTTGATGTTTCAGACAGTGGTCAGGAAAATAAAGAGCAATCAGTACATAAATTGGGTGGCCACTCTCCATCAGGAGAAAAGTGACCACCAGGAACATACAGACTTTGAAAGCCAGATACCTGTGCTGTGGCCCCAGGAGCCAGCATCCCCTCCCCCACAGCACATTATTGAGCTTTTGGCAACTACAGACCTTGCCCAGCATGCTTTCCAGAGGCAGCCGGCTTCTCCCCATAAAGCACCCACTTGCACTTGCCAGTCGGAATCCCTGAGTTTTGCCAGATTCATTTGCATGCTAATTTACATGACTGTACCCTGATACTTTCATCTAATGCTTGGTGATGCAGAGCCTGAACAGCAGCTTCATTGTGAAGGGCTTATCATGCCCAGCTGCTGTCTGCCACTTATGGATGCTTCCCAAGCACTGGGCCCAGGCCTGGCCACTGCTAAAAGAAGATGCACATAGCATGCCTTTTCATTATTTCTCTTCCTGAGAAGAGAATCTTGAGTTGAATTATGCAAATTACCATCGCAGATTTCTACTGCAGACCTCATTACTGTATCTTCTCAGAATGTGGATGCATAATTATATTTCATAATAATTGCACATAGTCAAGAAAATATCAACAAATGCCTTGGGGAACCTCTTCTTGCTGGGTATCAGCGAGGCCAATGCAAGTTCTGTGCAGAGAGAGCCGTGTAATGTGTGGTCATTCTGTGCGGTATGTTTGAACCTCTGCTGATACAGTTTAATTCCGCATTTGGAAGAAAGCTGAATGAAGATGTGGCCATGAAATCTATGCTTGTTAGGATTCCTCATATTTCGTATAAAATGAAGAGGCTGCTGTTTTTCATAGGCAGTGCTGTTTGCATCGCCAGGTTTGGGGCAGGCCAGTCGTAGCAGAGTGCAGCCCCGCCTCCTCTGCAAGACAGCGTGTGGTGCAGGCGGCACTGCCAGGGATGGGGGCAGGTCATGGAGATCCCCAAAGTAAGCCTGCCATTCTTGTTGTGTTCATATACTGTTTTTTTTTTATCCCTGTGGAATAGTTACCAACAAAAAATAATTTGTGTCATACGTACTTCACAAGATAAAATAAAGTACAAAGAATGGCTGCTTTGACCAACACCCTATAGGAAGCTAGAAAAGGGGTGTAGTCTCTTTTAGGACCCTCCTCTCTAGGGTCAGCCTTCCCTAAAGCTCTGGGAACACTAGTTTATTGGGATCTTGATAGAGATTACCAATAGCAAGGTTCGTAGGGCAAAGAAGATTAGGAAACACTGAGTTCCTGTTTCTCCAGTTGTAGGTCTTGTCAGAGGCTTCTGTATGACAGTGTGTTTTATAATCAGGTCCCTACTATAGAGGATCCCCAATAGGGGCTGGAATATGAGGACTTTCCCAGAAATTCTGGCTAGCAGCTTCGTTTTGTCTTGAATATCATCCCCTGGTGCCGTGTTTCATATAACCAGACTGAGAAACATTGTTGGACAGTCGCCATGAGCTGAGTTCTTCAGCTTTGCTTGGAAATCCCTGGGACAGCTGGTCACTGAAACAACTCATTTTTGATTATGCAGCATATGACAGGATACCTTCATTTAGTCTAACTCATTTGGCCCAAAAGTCCTTAAAGGAAGCTGTTTTAGAGATGAGGAAATGGGGCGAGGGAGTCTAAGCAAGCCACTTTTCCAGGTCACTTCCAATCCAGTGTTCTTCAAAGCCCACCAGAGCACTGAGGCCCTGCTAAAGCACTGACAGAGATCACTGAGTACAGACTGGACCTGCGGGGCGCAGATCCACCCGGTTCCGGGGGGGGGCACTCTCCTCACTGCATGGTAACTCCTTTGGGGTTCGCCGTGTTCTTCCTGGGAGAAACTGACAAACTGCCTGGATTTGCTGGCAGATGTACGTCCCTTCCCTAAGGGCTTGTGAAGGGTCCCGGTCACCTCCACCTTTTGATATTGATGGGGCTGTGTGCATAACATGGGTCTAGGCTTTACCTTCAAAACAGAAGTGACCCTCCCCTAGTCTGATACCCACACAAATTCTACATGCAAATAATATATGAACTGGTGTGTGTCCCACTCATCCATGTACAGTATCTGCTCACGCATACCCATACCCACATTTCCACCCGTACACACTCACAGCTGTGTGACCTGTACTGACCTGTGAGAGGAAGTGTTCCCCATGGCAGGTCACAGGGAATCACCAAGGTTGCCGGGGGCCTTTTGCAGGAAAGGGTGGCCTGGCTGAGTAGCTAGTTGTGCTTTCCATCTAGTGTCTTTTATTCCTCCAGAGTGGACTTTGAGAGCTGCAGATGTGACCATACTACAGGTGCAGAGGAAAAAACCTAGTGCCACAAAAGAATGGAGGGCAAGGGAGACATCAGTAGCAGAAGTAATGCATGGAGCTCAGCATTTAGTTCTGAATTTCCTGGTAACTGTAGGGAAAGAGAACTCCATGCATAGTCCCCATATGCTAATTACAAGAAGTTCTAAGGTTTGCATGGTGAGCCAGATGTTGCTACCACTTGAACAAGTTTATACAGTAAGGCAGGGAGAGGTTTAGAGTGAATGGGGTTCCTTGATCCCGCCTACAAGGAGGAACATGAAATAGCGTGGCAGGTTGGGTGTCTAGTGACAGTATGACCAGCATGGCAGACTACTCACGTGGCAATTTGAGATAGACCCTCACAGACCTCTAAAGTACACTGCCTAAAGTGAACCTAATATGGATCACCCACTGCTGAAACTGCTCTGTGGAGTGTAGACAAGCAGTTGAGGCCTGTGGCCTCTGTGGATGTGATCTGGCTTAGAAGACTCAAAAGAATGATGGTAGCCACAGCTCTTAGAGCCCAGCAGCCCCAGAAACCTCAGGAGCAGCGTCTACTTTGATGTTAACCAATCTTGCACTGCAGCAGTCAGCCCAACTACCTCCTAAGACCACTCTCGGAGCACGATCATGCCATGTGAGGAAGAGCATGCCCGTCAGTGTGGATCTAGCATTATGGCACTCCACTGAGGTGGCATAAATGACAGTGAAGTATGGTCATTTTTCGCTAGTTTTTGTGGTGTGGTTGTGGATGCTTCCAAAGAAGCAGCACCTTGACCCATCCCTTAGAAGCAGTGATGGCAAACCTTTTAGAGCTTTCAGTGATAAAAACAGCTGGCTGTGGCACACTTGTCATAGGTTCGCCACTACTGCCTTAGAGGCTGCCCTAGCTGAGATGTGCCCCAAAGGAGCCAGCACACGAGAATCACCTTTCATTTCTTCACCGAAGCCCATGAGTTAGTGTCAGAGAAGATGCAAGGTTGTACCTTTAACCTTTATGACTTGCTAGAGTCCCTGGGAAAGTCACTTCCCTTCTCAGTAGCTCTGGTTCATCATTTGCTCAGTAGGGATGGTGTTCCCAGTCATGCAGCTCTGCCCCCTTTTGTTAAGGGTGCTTGTCTCTGTCACTCAGCCTCGCCACATCTCAGCACCCACTTGTCCTTCTAGATACCATTCATGTGTGCCCCTTCCTCTGCAGCCTGCTCTTTGCTGCTCATGCCCTCTTGCCTAGCTTCTGGGCCTTTGCATTCGGTTGCTATTTGTTCCCCTTGCCTTTGTCTCATTTGCCATCCTACAACCAAAATTATCTTTTGATCCCCCAGGTATTGGGAAGTACCTCAGAACTCTGAATGGATCCTGGTCCCTGGCCCCATCTTGTCCTTTCCCCAAGTCCCCCACACAGTCCATTGGCCCTGATTTATTTTTGCTTTTCTGAAGAAAATGTATAGCTTCACACTTACACCTAAAACACAGTCCATTGCTTTATCATGTATTTACCACTTCTGATGCTCTCAATTCTTCCGGAAGATCCTGATTCCATTATTATCTTTTCCCTTCCACCTGAACAACTTGTAATGAACATTTCTTGTAATGAAGTTATGCAGGCCATGGATACTCTTTTTATTTATCTAAAAATGTTTTTATTTTGCTTATACTTTTGAAGAATATTTTTGTTGGATTTAGATATCCACTTGAATTTGTTTGTTCTCTCAGCATTTTCATGTTAGTCGAGTTTTTTGGTCTCTTTTTTTTGTCAGTCATCATCCCTATAATCATTCCTTTGGGTGCCCTTGTGTCATTTTCCTCTGCCTGCTTTCCAGATTTTGTCTTTATCCTTGGTTTTCAGCAGTTTGACTCTGATGTGGGGTTTTATTTGTTTTTTGGTTTTTTTAATCCTGCTTGAAGTTTGCTGAGTTTCTTAAATCTGTAAATATGTGTTATGAATTTAAGAGACTTCTATTATTTCTTCTTTTTTGTTACATTCTCCATCTCCTCCTCTTCTAGGACTTAAGTTAGCTATTTTGTATTGCTCTACAAGTTATTGAGGTTCTGTTTATGAATTTTTTTAATTTTTTCCCTTTATTCTTCTTTTTGGATAATTTGTATTGATCTGTTTTCAAGATCTCTGCCTGTTATTTCCATTGTCTCCAATTTGCTGCTCAATCCAGTGGTAATTTTTAAAAAATTCAGATACTGTATTTCTTAACTCTAAATTTGTACTTGGTTTTTCTTTATAGTTTCTCTTTTCTCTGCTGAGATTTTTTAAATTAATATCTTTATTATGGTTATGATTTTCTTTATATAAGCATAATATTAGCTGTTTTAAAATATTTTCTGTTACTTTTGACATCTGGGTCACCTCAGAGTCATTCTCTATATTCTTTTTTTCTTGAAGATGACTCACATTTTCCTCCCACTTCATATGTTTAATAATTTGTCATTATATCCTACACATTGTAATGAAGTTTGTAGATTCTGTTTGTGTCTTAGTCACTTTCTCGTTGCTTGAACACAGTACCCAATACCTGCAACTTCTTTGGGCTCACATTTTTAGTCCATGGTTGGGCAACACCAAGGCAGGAAAGCATGGTGGAAGGGTGTGGTGGAGAAAAGCTGCTCACCTCATGGTGGACAGGAAGCAGAGAAGGAAGGGAGGAGCCAAGGAGGCAGATAAATGCTTCCAGGTCACACCCCTAGTGACCCACCTCTTCCAACTAGGACCCATCTTCTAGGAGCACATTTAGTGCCCCCATGATCCAGTCACCTCCCACAGTCCGTGCTTATAAGCACATGAGGCTTTGGCAGGACATTTAGACATAAACAATAATAGTTTTGTTTCTTTGACAAGTACAGTATTGGTTGTTTTAGCTGGCAGGTAAATTGGACCCCAATTCTCAGTTTTCTCCCTTGTGGTAAGGAGCAACTAAAAGTTCTAATCAAATATCTTTTGTTTGTTTGTTTCTGTTTTATTTTGTTTTGTCTTAGGTAAGTTGCTTAGGGTCTTCTTGGGGCAGTCAAGAAAACTGGGCAGCATTTGTATGTAGACCTTGGGGTCCTTTCCCTGGGGCTTTCTCATGTCTAAGATTTCCTGCACTTCTGGCAGCTGTGGTAGTTTTGTACTTTGTCTTCTAACTCCTCAGCCAGTAAGGCTGGGTTTCCTTCCAACCTTTAGCCACCCCTTACCTGTACAGGAGTCTGCCCTCATGTAAGAAATTATATAAACAGGAACTTCACCCTGTGCTGGTCCCTTCATTTGAGTGTCTCGTGAGGCATTTTCCAGTGCTTTCAGAGAGTTGTTTGTTATTTTGTTCAGGATTTATAATAGTAATCTGCAAGAGAGGCTCTGCCATTGCAGAAGTCGGAGTTTCCCTATTCCTGCCACCTGAGATGTTTGCACTGCTCGCCCGTCCTCACCTTTGACACAGGTAGTCTGTATTTAAAGACTTGTGTATTTGCCTCATCTTTCTTCAAGAAATCAGTCAAAAGCAGTGTCTCCCTCTGCCAGAGCCTAGAGGGCCTGTAAGGACATTGGCCCTCTCCATCTTTGAATGACAACAGTTCTGTGTCTTAGTTTCTCCACAAGGCTGGAAGTATCTTATAAGCAGGGACCAGGGCTTATTCTGGCACACAGAAGGCACTCAAGAGTTAATAAGTGAGTATCCATTACTTACACTGTCTGCCACAAAGGAGCTGTGGGGGAAGACTACCTTCTCCCTGCAGAGCTGACCTTTTTTGGAGAGATGGGCTCCTGCTGGCCGCAGAGTGGGGCCAGCTGCTTGTGTCTCGTGTCTGGGAAAACAGATGATGCCTAAGGGCTAGAAATGTTCTGATAATCAAGACTCAGCCAAGCCCTTTTTATTAAAAGTTCTTGCTTGTATTCTGTGGTTAGAGAGCTGACTTATTTTTTTTTCTGCTGAAAGGCAAATCAACTTCCTCTTAAGTGGGCTTTGCTGAGCTGTTTTGGCTAATGACCACCATATTCTAACAACAGGGATCCAGATACAGTGTGTTCTCTGCGCAAGTGCAGTGACAGCTTGGTGCACATGATCCACAGGATACAGCTTTAGAATCACTGAGTCACAGGCCAGTGGCCGAGATTGGCCAGTATGAGCTCTTTCCAATTTAGGAGAGGAGGTGTTAAACAAGGGACCCTGAACTAGGACAGTGATGGTAAGGATAGAGGGGGCCAGCTGGAAGGAAACATTTAGAATACAAACTGATTAAGTAATCTCTTGTTTCTGGCTGTCCCTGCCTCTCTCTGTTCATTTTAGAGTTGCCATATGTCTCCTGAATGGCACTCTTCATATCTACTTTTTCTTTTCTTCTTAAACACATTTATAAGAGTTACTTCAGGGCCAGTGATATAGCTCAGCGGTATAAGCACCTGCCTGGCAAACGCGAGGTCCTGAGTACCCTGTACCCGCATATTTAAAAAAAAACATTAAAAAAAAGAGTTACTTCAGAGTCCTTCTCTGCGAATCCCACATTTGGGTCATCTGAGGGTCTGTTTCTCTTGAGTCTTTTCCTTGATTATGGTTCAGATTTCTTCTTCACATATTTCAACCTTTATTGTGTAGTGGACATTGTGAACAGTAAATTGTAGAGACTTCCAGATTCTGTCACCTTCCTCTGAAGAGTGTTGTTTTATTTTAATAGGCAATTAATTATAAACAGCTAGTCTTTCTTAGGGATGAGTGCTGTATCACACTGAGACTTTATGAAAATGGCTCTCTTTCAGTTTTTCCGTCAGTCCTCAGTTGTAACATTCTGGAGGCAGTGTCCTTCCTTCCAAAGCCAGACCTTCTGTGGTTCCAGTGGAAAGCCTCAGGTGTCTACCAAGTACACATTTAATTTGGTGGGACTTGGTAGATCCTTCAGGGGAAAAACTGCTCACATGTAGGATCTATGTGGTTCTCTTCCTTCAGAGATAGCAACTCCTCCATTGTCTACCTGCTTTGGGTCACTCTTCAGTTCTTGCAAATTGTTACGGTACTTTTCATAAGTTAGAATAGTTTGATACAAGCTGCTCAGCCATTATTGAAAGCAAAGTTGAATAATGTGTCAAGCAGAGCCGATGGCTCTATTGCACAGAGACAGTGCCTGTACTCTGGTACCAGTCTACCCAGCTGTGGGCAGCGTGAAGTGGCTCCATGGCCTCGATGGGCAGCGAAGGTAGGCAGAACAGATCTGAGAGAGTGGACAGTAAAGGAAGCAGAGGTTGCTCTGATGTAGCAGCTTGGAAGTGGGCAAAAAGGTAAGAGGAAGCTGGAGAAATCAGAATCTGGCCTCTTTGAACCTTGGTTGCCTTATTGCCACCTCTTTAGTCAGCCTATATAATAAGATGTAATAGAGATATGATATGTGAGTGTGCAATAAATGGTGTTTCTGATTATGGAGGCTGCTGGACTGAGCTTTGCTGGGCCTTGACCCACTGGCATAATTTCTTGTCATCTGGTGGCTTCTCTGTCCCCCATGGAGGCAGAAGTGAAACGGGGTTGTCATTGTTAACAGTTATCAGTAGCAGCTCTGTCACCATCCAGGTGCTGACCTTTGAGGAATATGATTCTCCATGGGTCTTTGTTATTAGTTAGAGTATAAATAGGCTGTGTTAACAGAAACTCAAAATGACAGTGACTTAAAATAGGATGAAGTCTGTGTCACACATAATCAGGGTATAAGCAGTCTTGCGCTTCTGAGGTAGCATCTCAGGATGAAGAAATCAGGCTCTGTCAATCTGTCATCACTCCCTTGTCATCCTCGTCTGGAGGATGCAGCAAAAGGAGGCAGCTGTGGGCACATTCACCCACAAAGGACCCATCCCAGAAGATGTGTACATTCTTGACCGGAACTTAGCCACCCAGCAATAAAGGACGCTGGGAAATAGAGACTCTCACAACCATGGACTCTCTTACACATCTGAAATTGTATATTGAGGACATCTGGCAGTCTCTGCCTCCCGTCCTGAGCCTATGAATGTTTTGGCTCAAAAGTCAGTCCACAGAAAGAGCCTGGTGACCATTGATGAGTTCAGACATTTCTCGCAGCTCTGCACGTCTCCTTAAGGGTGTGAGGAGACAAGACTGCCAGTGAAGATCCACCAGTGAAAGAAAGTGTGTGACTGCTCAGAAGTGAGGCTTTGGCCACATGCACAACACAAGCACAACACCAAATTCCAGACTTGTTCCCTGGTGGCTCTGCTAGGCGGGACACTGCACAGCCAGGCTACAAAGAGCCCAGCTTTCAGCACTGACCCTGCCAGCTCAGTCATAGATTGACAGGGTCACACTAAGCATGTTCTTTTAACTTCCCAGGTCTGTTCTTTCATCTCCAAAGTAATTGGGTTGAGGTGGGGTGGAGTGGGGTGGATTATGTCTAAGGTGTGTGCTCAGTGTTGATATTCTAGGATTATGTGTTCTAGCATGTAGAACAACTCTCCATAACCTTGTATTAAAATAGAATTCCAGGAGGGCACAGCCGTGTTCAGTGTTTTGCCAAATGAATTGAGCATGTGATTTTGTTAGTGTACCGGCCTGCACACACACACACACACACACACACACACACACACACACACGGTGAACACTTGTGCATCCCACCTGGGGCCCGGAGACCTGAGCTTTTCTATTTCCATGGGCTTCCCTTGGTTGTATTTTTTGTGGTTAGAATTCATTCCACAGTTTTCTACTCTGAAATTTTATTTAAACTATTTTTTTGTTTAAAAGACCTTTCCTTCTAATTTTAGAACCGTGTGGTCATTGTAGAAAATAGTAAAATGTATAATGAAGGGAACAAAAAATTGCCCATAATGTCACTATTCAGACACTGGTACAAAGTGTATCCCAATACTTTAATTTTGGGGAAAATATGAAAAATACTCATATCTACTTCAGTTAATCAAGTTGGGGTCACACCACACATGATGTCTTATAGTATTTTTTTGACTCAATGAGTATTTCCCCAAATCCTTAAATTCTTTTCAAGAACATGGTTTTGAATGGCTTCCAAGGATTCTAATCATGTGGTAGACCACACAGTACCTAATCAATGCCCCAGACACTCAGGCTGAGGCTGAGTCTTTGTCGCTGTTAATCGCACAGCAGAGATGTGTCCATTTCACACCAGCAGTGTCTTAGCTCCTACTTGTGCCACTGCATGAGCATGAGCTCCATCAAGTTCGGGTGGCCTGGCCAAGGCCACACAGCAAGTGAGTGATGGGTCCCCGCTGTCTAGTTGCAAGGCTGGCTGCCTCTTCCAGGTGCCAGGACAAAAGAGGCACAGGTGTGGCACAGGGATGCTGGTGACAGTTAACTCCCAATGTGGCTTCAGGAGAAGAAGGCCAGTGGGGTGTCTGGCAAAATGCTGTTCTGCATGGTGTGCCATGGTGTCACCAGAGGCTGGCCATCTGCTCTGTGTCCCCCTACAGTAACAAGATCCTTCTTGGGACAGTGGTGAGCTAATACCTACGTTCAAGGACTCAGAGGAGAGGGTTTGGGAGCTCTAGGAGATTCTGGATTGGACCTCTTCTCTGCACCCCATGCCCTGTCCCCTTCCCATTTTCCCATTTTTCTCTTGCACTCCAAAGAGTATCCCTCCCTAAAAAATTGCTCTTGTCCTTAGTTCAAGCTTCCTTCGTCTGAAAGGAACATTGGGTACAGAGCCTGCACCAGGCTTGGTGTGGGTGTTCCTTCTTGCTGGTTTATGCCACTGCCTGGGGTTACTGAGCTTTTACCCTCTTGCTTTGCAAAACTTTCCAGTTTTAACCTTTCTATGTTTTTCTCCCAGGCAACCATTGGGATTGACTTCTTGTCAAAAACCATGTACTTGGAGGACCGTACGGTGAGCACCTGATTTTAGAACAGGGAGGACAAGGGGGGCTCCATTGGGCTTATTTCCTGGGACCCTTAGCTGGGCACCCCAGAGATCTATGCCAAGCCTGGGGACTGGAGCTGGTGATGCTAGCATCGTAGAGCTGTTCCCCCAGTCCTCTCCATCTGGAGGAGCTCACTGACCCCTCCACCCCTGGCCCTGCAGGTTCGACTGCAGCTGTGGGACACAGCTGGCCAGGAAAGGTTCCGCAGCCTGATCCCCAGCTATATCCGGGACTCCACGGTCGCTGTGGTGGTGTACGACATCACAAGTGAGTGACGAGGGTCTGTGCTTGAAGGAAGGTCGCTGACAGGAAATGCGGGGCCCAGATGCAACCCTGGCCAGGCAGGCATCTGTGTGCATGTGCAGGTGCTTGGGGCTAGAGAGAGTGAGTTGCTGAAGCTGGCCTGGCACCAGCCTCTCTGCCCCCGCCTTGTCCTGGCTGGTGTGTGTGTGTGTGTGTGTGTGAAGGTGCTAGTCCCTGGGAAGAAGTAGCTGTGATTTGTTAGCTGGCCTCCCAGCTCCTCACCAGACTCCCTGGAGGGCAGCTGCTCCCGTAATCTCCCATGGTGGGTAGACTACGCTGTAGAGCTCCCACTTCCTTAGGGGCTGCTGTGACCCCTGCTTCGTTCCCCACTGTTTCCAAGCTCAGCCAAGTCATGTGCACTCATTTTTCACTCTCTGCTGTGAGCCACCACAGCCAGGTCAGCCTCTAAAGCCACTATTCCAGATGGAGTGCCTCCTCCCCCAAATGGCAGCTGGGTAGTGCAAGGGCTGTCAGGGCTGTGGGGCAGGCCCTGCTCCCTCTGTGAGGCCCCAGCGGGCCTGGTCTGTGTGGACAGTGCTGCCCTGTACAGGCTGTCCCGCCCCTGCTGCTCCTGGTCCTCCTCTGGGGCCGGCCCTCACTCTCAGTTTATCCTTACTTTCTGCCTCCAGATCTCAATTCCTTCCAGCAGACCTCTAAGTGGATTGATGATGTCAGGACAGAGAGGGGCAGTGACGTCATCATCATGCTGGTGGGCAACAAGACGGACCTGGCAGACAAGAGGTAGGCACTAGGGCACAGAGGTACAGGGCTACAAGGCCCAGCTGTCCCTCCTCCCCACCTTCTCTGTAACTGACCCGACCAGCAGTTCTAGATGCATAGGTAGCGAGTCTGTGCTGCTGGCCTGTCACCGTCCACAGGAGCTGTGAGAACACCAGGTGGGACCCCCACACACTGTGGGTATCTCATCTCTGTGACCCCCATTATCCAGTGCCCAGTCTGCACAGAGCCCTGTGAGCCTGGCCCAGCCCAGCAATGCGTGGTCTTAGCTCCTTAGTGACCACGGCACAGCCCTGAGAGAGCAGAAACTGCACCCAGAAACTTCTGCTTGTGTTTCATGCCCCTGCCCCCTGAAATGCCTGCTCTAGTGTGCGGCATGTGCGAACCCTGGTACCAGGTGTGAGCCTATGGACATCTGTAGGACACAACCCCATGCCCAGCCTGCACAGCCTGGCTTGTTTGCTGGGCATGAAGCTCCCTTGGAAGAGCCTTCTCCCCGGCTTCCCTTCCACGCACAGCTGACCAAGGAGTCCTTACAGTGTTTGTCTGCTTTTCTCATGGACTCTGACTTGGGCAGATAAAGCAAACAACGCACACGGGCTTCCGGCAGTGTGTTAGGGTCTGCTTTGTGAGACCCTCACCCTTGAGGTAAGGAAAGTGGGCTCTGGTCCCAGTTCCTTTGTTAAGTAGCATTATGGCCTTGGAGGCATTACTTTTTTTTTTTTCTTGTTTTTTTTTTTTTGTACTTTGATTGAACCAAACCACACTGAACTATATCCCCAACCCTTTTTCGATGTTTTTATTTTGAGGCAAAGTCTTTCTAAATCCTTAAGTTGTCCAGGCTGGGTTTGAACTTGTGATGCCTCTGCCTCAGCCTCCCAGAGTGCTGGGATTACAGGCTTGTGTCACCATGCCCAGTTTAGGGGAGTTACTTTTAACCTTGGTGTTTGCATTGGACAAAGGGGACTTACAGTACCACCCATAGAGGAGCGTGTGGTTGGAAGCTCTGTACAGTCAAAGGCTGTTATTCTAGTGGGGAAAGCAGGTGTGGCATAGCCCTGCCCCAGGCCTGCCTCTTAGCACAGAAGCCACTGTGGAAGGAATAGGGGAAGGGCTGGTCTCCTCCATGCCTGCTGCCACTTTCCTCCTGGGAAGATTGGTTGGCACCCTGGAAGGGAGACTCAGGCTCTGAGCCTGTGTTCAGGGCTGACTCCCTCTGTCCTGCTGGGCAGACCTTCCTCATCTCACATTATTTACTCTGCCTCTGCCAGGGGCTGCTCCTCCACAGAACTGATATCGCTCTCCCCTCATCTCCAGGCAGATAACCATCGAGGAAGGGGAGCAGCGTGCCAAAGAATTGAGCGTCATGTTCATTGAGACCAGCGCTAAGACTGGCTACAATGTGAAGCAGGTGAGGGCACATCTGGTGCTGGCTCTGCATGACTGGGCCACAGAGGCCCACGAGTGGCTTCTGGGTGTTGTCGGCCTTGGGCTAGGACCTGCTTACCCTGGGCTGGGTTGGGGCAGCCAACCGGAGAACCCATAACCTGCCCAGTGGGGAAGGAGCAAATGTCCAGAGCTGTAAAACACATGAAAGGAGGGGATACCCCCTTGGGGGGCCATCAGGACAGTGTCAGTCACTGGCCACTCCAGCAGTGTCAAGTCTTGGGCCCCTGCTATGTAAGTGTCCAGCACTGACTCCCAAGTGTCTGAGGGAAGCCATAGTTCCTAGCATCTTGCCTTACTTTGGATAAGAGGTGCATAAATTTAATCCCATCAGCATCCTGGGCTCATGCCTTGGACTTGACAAGTGCTTGGGACCATGGAGGGCAACTCAGGCTTGGAGCAAAGAGCCCACCATGGTGGGGCTGAATTCATAGGAGGGAGGGCAGGTGGAGCTTAGGGCTGAGCCTCTGAGCACCATGTTTAGCCCAGATCCACACACCCCAAGTAGCCCAAGGACGGGATTCAGCAGGTGAGTGATTTGGGCTAGAGAAAATACTGCTTTTCCTGTCACTGGCCTATAACTCGTGTGTAGCACGTTCTTCAGTGACAACGGTAGGCATCAGTACTGTGGCTTTCTGGTTGACAGAAATCACAGGTGTTTTCTTACTGCCTCCTGTCATTGCAGATTGAACTTTACACGCATCACTACTTTCGTATTGCAGTAGGTACTGGACCTACTGCTGGTTCTTGCTGTTTAATATGTTCATAAGGAAGGCCAGGTGTCACTATGTCACACGTTTGCATCTTTAAATATTTAGAAGTTTAATTTGGCACCAAGTAGTTTCCTTCAGAATCCCATGTAATCGATTTCACACATTAAAAGGAGACCCTAAGTTTCACCAGACTGCCAAAGGGGTGAAGATGACCCAGCTTTGAGATTGAGGAGGACTTGGGGAGGTGGCGAGAAAGGAGGTATTCTGGGCAGGGGCAACACTGGGAGCAGAGACCTGGTGGCAGGGTGCTGTGGCATGGGCAGGGGACTGAGTGAGGAGCATGGCCTGGTACAGTGTCCTTTCCACCCCTAGCCCCAGCACTGCCTGGCAACATCTGGATACAGTGATGGTTCACTGCAGGTAGATGGTGCTAGTGGCAGTAGAGAAGGAGGGGCGGCAGGGGAGCAGGAAGGGACAGAGTCGGAGGGGCACTGGGGACATGAAGGAGACCCCAGATTCCTGGGACTCAGTCTTCTCTGCCCTGTTGGAGTGCCCTCCGCACTGCTCCATCCACCGCCTGCCAGCTTCCCTGGGGTCAGGTGTGAGTCTGAGGCTGCTGTGGTTTCTCTTGGAGGCATGCAGGGGAGGCTGGGCTGCTGCTTTTGGGGGCCCTGAGGAAAAATTGTGGGAAACAGAGGGTAGACCCAGGTGGTCCACAGAGCAGGAAGCATCTGCCCTGCCATACATATTTGGATTCCCCTGACTTAATCTCAGAAAGCTCTGGAGCCCAAGCAGTGGTTTCAGTGGAAGGTAAATGTGGTCAGTTCCAACCCACGGGGTTCAGAGGTGGAGTCTCTCTGTGCGGTACAGATTCCTGCACACCAGACGTGATCTTACGTGCTCACAGAGACCCACCCCTGACCCCAAGAGGTGCTGACTGGCAGTTTGGCCACTGGCAGAGGCTGTGACTTTTTTGATAGGCAGAGTGGAGCGCTCCATGTCCACACGCCTGCAGCGCTGCTGGGCTCTCTAGCAGCTTCCTCACCTGGGCCCTGGCTGCCTTTAGCCTTGTCTCCCAGCCGGGTGCTCGGAGAGGGCTGGGCCCTGGGGCAAGGCTGTGAGTCAGACTTACCTTGTCCTCAGAGAGCTTTTGCAGTGGCTCTAAGCCCAGAGCCCACTGAGTTCCTGTAGTGGGTATTTATGGGGAGAGGGGCAGTACTCATTTATTTGTCCATTTGAGCAGCTATAATAAATCACTGTGGACGGTGTGGCTTATAAACAACAGAAATTTATTTCTCATAGTTCTTGGGGCTGGAAGGTCCCAGGTCAACATGGTAACAGTGTCTGGTGGGGCATGTCTCGTGGTAGAGGGTACTGTCTATGGTCACATGGAAGGGACAAACAGGCTCCCTCAGGCTTCCTCCATAAGGACATTAATCCCACTCACCAGGGCTCTGCCCTCAGGACCAGCCATCTCCTAACAGCCTCACCCATGAGACTATCACATAGGTTTCTCTGATGAATTTGGGAGGATGCAAACATTCGGACCATAGAAGTTTGGGGTCTTTGGTGCCTTGTGCTTGTTACCTCCAAGATTCCATCTGTCAGCACCTCCCCTACCAGGCACATCCCTGCAGCCCACCCTTACCCAACACACCCGCGTTTACACAGACTCGCATGCATAGAAAACCCGCTCACCCATACCCATGCACCAAATACGCCTTTCCCCACACAACAAAGACCCACATAAAGCACCACCTGTTCACACCCACACTCACACACAGTCCCCCATATGCTTTTATGCACACATATACCACTCACAGCACACACACACATTCTACACATACCCCTACAGACAACACACATGTACACTCCACACATACAATATACACGTCACCCACACAGCCCCACAATATCATGTCCACACTCCTACGTCCCTCATTTGACTGTGGCCCTGGCTCCCATTGTCCCTTGCCTCGGTGCCTGCAGACCATAGGACTTTGTGAAGAGAGTTGTTTGTCCCAAAGACAGGTCCAGGTTGGCTTCCTACGCCCAGTCCCCATGAGGGCAGCGGCAGAAGCCCGTCTATGGCCTGAACACAGGCCTGGATCATTCTTTGCACCAGAGTAGGTCCCTTGCAGTCTGTGCTATGACCCAAGCTCACTGCTGGTGACCCTGTGGGCAGCCTACTTAGGTGAGGAACAGTGGCTTTGTTCTCTCCTTCCACATACTGAGCCCTGCCAGGGCTCTGCTCTGTGAGAGGCATGGGTTGGGGTGGGGGAAGCAGAGAGTTTAGGAGCAGCCCTGTCCTGAGGGCACAGACAGTGGTGGAGCGGGCAAGGGGAGGTGAGAGGGTGGAGACATGGCAGGGCCAAGGGGAGGGCCGGGGCGGGGCTCACCCTGCATCTCCCCCCATCTTGGCAGCTCTTCAGACGCGTGGCATCAGCTCTGCCCGGCATGGAGAACGTCCAGGAGAAAAGCAAAGAAGGGAGTATCCTTTTCTTCTGTCACATGAGTGAAAAATGTGCCAGAGAAGCCGTTTATTCACACTTAGTGTTACAGCTGGGCCATCTTTTAGCCCCGTCCAGCTCTAGCCATCGAAGCTTCTTCTTCCACAGCACAGAGGGACAGCCGGGCATGTATATGGTGTGGTGGTGTAGGGCAGGGAGGAAGAAGTAGTAACTCTGCCTTTCTCTAGTGAACAACCTGAATTTTTAATGAGAAAAGGTAGACTCTCCACTACAGGGAAGGCTTCCGTGTACCGTGCGTGTGACTGCACCATGTCTCAGTCTATACAAGATGACTCCCCGAATTAATGCCCCCTTCTACGTCCTGCGTGCTTCCTGTGCCCAGCCCCGCACAGCCCCATCTCCTCACTGCTCTGTGGAACCCTAATCTGAGCCCACACTTGGGTGCTGAAATTGAGGTTCAAGGATGTTGCCTGATTTGCCTAGTGCCCCACAGCATGTCAGTGAGGATTCGTACTTCGGCTTGCTTCTTCATCCAGCCCAATTCCATTTGGGGAAACTGTTCCTCAAAGGGCATCTGAGAGGACAAGATGAGAACTGCTTTGATCTCACCTAGTCAGATTCCCTGCCTAAGTAAGCCCCTCGAGACTGCATCCTTCAGAATGGGACGGGTCCCTACACAACAGCTTCCCAGCATGCTCCACTCATTGTCATAGGTCTCCAAGGGTGACACCTGCAACAAATCACAGAACAGTCCGAGAAGTCAAAGGGCAACTTTAGGCTGATGAGGGTTAAAACAAGTAGCTTGATATTGGAAGCCAAAAGGAGTTGACATCCCGGCCACACTTACCCTCCCTTCTGCCCGATGTAGCCTGTGCCAGAGTGGGGGGCAGAGTTGGGACACTGGGAATCTCAGAGTATACTCAAGTCCCAAAGAGCAGGTTCCCCAGCAGTTCCCAGAGGTCAAACAGTGGTCAGTGTGTCCCTATAGGATAGACATGGCTGAGGGGAATCAGTGTGAGGACTGTCTCCTGGTTGCTCAGTCATGAGACTCCAGTTACAGGTGAAGAAACAGGCTTGGAGGCTGTCAGGGACTCCTCGAAGGTCTCAGCGGAAGAGCTGGGTGCCACACCTTGGGAGAGAGCCACCATGGTGTCACCTATCACATGCATCTCCTTTGAGGTACCAGGAACATACAGAAGGCAGGCCAGCAGAGCCATGATTAGAGCAAGACCCAGGGAGAGAGGAGGAATCAAGGTGTAGGTTTTCCCTGCACACCTGCCGGAGGGAGAAGGGTTGCGGACAGCCTGATCTCATCCTGCCCACTGCAAAGGCGTGGCCCACTGACGGGAGGGTGGTGACCATTTCATTCCTATTTTCCCAGGGGCCCATGTCCCGTGCTGGGCCATGGTCAGGTCAGAGGGGCTCTGCGTCCAGCACATCTTCATCATAGTGTGTCTAGCATGTCAGCCAGCTGTGGGTGACCTGTGGACCCCCGGGGAGAGAAAGTGTAGAGGGCACATAGCAAACAGACTACAAGCACAAGGTCACCTGTGTCCTTTTTCCCCGCTGCGGGATCTGCCCATGTAGCAGACGCAGCCCCCGCCATACACATACTGTCCGGAAGCCTGCTGTCCAGGCTTTCTATAAGACGGGGCTGGACCGGCCCCGCACAGACCTCTGAAGGGACCAGGTCGAGGTTACAGCCACTCTGGTTTAGCCAGAATGGTGGGCCAGTGCTTCTGTTCACTGATGGTTCAAACCAGATGTTTTGAAGATGTGTACAGTGCTTTGGAGTTTTGTCTGGAATTGTGTTCAACATCAAGACCAACCACACAGTACCTTGTGGTGCATGAGATGTTCTCACTTGGCCTTATCTACTCTGCTAAGGGCCTGGCGAGTGTGTGAGCTTGGAGTTTCTGTCTTCTGCTTCCAGGTGCAGGTGAGGGGCTGTTGTACCTCATCTGCACACCCAAGACAGAAGGCCTCCCCAGGGCCAGCCAGCCAGCCTTTCTGTCCGGCAACCCCCTGCCTACTTGTCCTCTGCTCTCAAGATGGGGGGGAGGGCGCTGAGGGACCACAAAATGGTAGAGCCACAAGCTCCTTGCTGCATCTGCCACACACAAGGCCACTCTCCTGATTTCTGCCCAAGCAGTATGCCTCTATGGCATGGGCACTGGGCTCTTCCTGAGCAAGGCTGGCACATGCAAAGGGATGGCAATAACTTGGGCATGTATGAAATGGTCCTAAGGAGAAAGGACAGTGATGCCCCACACAGGGAAGAGCACGGCCAAGGCCTCCCAGCTGGTTTAGTTGACAGAGCTGGGACCAAAGCCAAATATCTGTGTCCTGCAGCCATTGAACTCTGCCAGTGCACTGAGGTGTTTTGATGTTGCAGACAGAGAAGATTGTGCTGACAATAGAGTCCAGAGCTGCTAGCATGCCCAGCCATTTGGGCAAGATCACAACAGGCTATCTGGGCCCACTCATTATTTCAGGAGCCAAAGAGAAGAAAAAGTAGGCCTTGAGTGTCATCTGTGAGCCAGAGAGACAAGGCTGACTCACTTTGCTCTGCCCAAAGGAAAGACGCATAGCAAGCCTCTCAAGGCCTGTGGGAAACATCCGCAGTGAGTTTTCTCTTCTGGGGATTTTTAGACTGGGTGCACTTGTTTGTCCTTGTTTACTATCACCCTTGAACACTGTAAGTCAGTGGCTTGTGGCATTACAAGGAAAGATGTGACATTACATGATAGGGTATGTATGAAAGCTCCTGGCAAATGATCTAAACCCTTGCATTACAGGAATATAGCCAGTGTTTTAAATCAGGTAAAATTGGATTCAACTAAAAATTCAGTTCTTCACCTGCAGTAGCCAAATTTCAAGTACTCAGTTGCCCATGTTGCTGATGGCTACCATATTGGACAGTGCAGGTATGAAATATTTTCATCACTGCAGAAAGTTCTTTTGAATAGTACTGTTCTAGAAGTGTCTGTAGAATTGTTTCCCAGGTACCTACGTATTAGGACTGTCTAAAGAAAGAACTTGTTAAAAATACACATCCTAGGCCCATCTCCAGATCTACCAAGGCAGGGCCTAGGAAAATGTATTTTTAACAAGTTTCCCAGGAGATTTTTTGATGTAGTCTCAAAGTATTGTACATTATACAAGAGTATTCTGGATCAGGTTGTGCATGTGATGATTTATTTTTAATGACAGTCAGGTAACTTCCATATTGGGCAAAATGCAGTGCTGTAACAGTTGCCAGCCTTTCAGCTAAACCAGTGGTTCTCAACCACAACTGGTAGTGTTCCCTTCCCCCCAGAGGACATTGGGCAACCTCTGCAGACATTTTTGATTGTCCTAAGTTTGGGGGAGGGGAACAAGTGCTATGGAATCTAGTGGGTAGATGCTAGATGCTACTTAACAGCCTACCTGCACAGGACAGCCCTCACAGCAAAGAATTAGCTGGCACAAAATGTCAGTAATGCTGAGGTGGAGAAGCCAGTACAAGAGGGATGAAGCATGGCCATGTTGCTTTAAGAGCATAACTCCAGGCTGGGAGTGTAGCTCAGTGGTAGAGCATGTTATTAGCATATGTGAGTGCTTACCATATTCAATGGTTCAAGGTGTGGGTTTGATCCCCAGCCCCAGTGTAATTAAAAGCATAACTCTGGGGTCAGATAGCTTTGCATTTGTATAGTCTCCTCGGCCTCCTTGCTGGACAGTGTGTGTTTTACTCGCCACCCCACAAGGTCTGTCGAAGTGCGGTGACACATCTACAGGGCTTAGTGCAGTGCCAGCACAGAGGGGCCTGACTTACACATGAGCGCTGACCAAAGACCAAGGACAAATTTTGTAAGTGGAGCTAGGGAGGGAGCCTGGGTGTGTGGGACGGCATCAGCAAGGAAAGAAGGAAAGCAGAGGGTGTGTTTGCAAAGGGGAAGATCCAGTTGCTGGAGCCTCAGGGTGTGATTGCATGAGCCAGAGTCCACCGACTTTTGGGAAGGCTTAAGTGCCAAAATAAGAAATCTGGGGAGGTGGTGTATCTGTACCAGGTTACGGCTCCATGCCACCAGATCTGGCTTTGGGAAGCTACTGTGCCAAGAGAGGGCTGGTTGGGCTCAGAAGGGGCACCTGGAGAAGACCAGGAGGCTCCAGAGAGGCCTGTGCCCAGGCTGGAAGTACAGTCAGGGACTGGGGCCTACTGGGGATTTGGGGGCCACTGACCCACAGCTGGCAGAGAGCAGCCACAGGTTGAATGTTGGCATTCTGTTTACAAAAACACTAAGGAGTAGAGAAGTAGAACCACTTGAGTGGAGAAGACCAAGCTGGGTTGTAGTGGGAGGTGGGAAGAAAGGCAGTTGTTTATTGCCTATTTATTTATTCATTTATACTCCACCGTGGTACAAAAGGTATGTGTGTATAAATGTACACATACATACATACACACAAACAAGATAAAATTGTGCATATCTATGTGTATAGACACACACAAGTAGAAGAAAAGCTATACCCAAAATATGTATCCTTCTGAATGGTTTTTAGAGGTGGCTAAAATACTGGTTCTAAGCTTCTTAACCAGCCAAGGCAAGAAGGGACAATGTAGATTTCAGGATATGCATGTCTTTTCACGGTACTTTAAGCCAAAAGAATCTCTCCTATATCCTCAGACAGGAACACCAAAATATCCCTGAGATGGCAACGTCAAGTCCTATAGCAGGGCTTGTTACACCACCCTACCCCACTACCCCCATCCAGTGCATATCCTACACCGGCACCAAAGCCCAGTGCAGGAAGTGATTTTGTGCAGTACCCAAGAGTTTGGTCCTCAAGTGCAATTAGAAGGTGGCTCAGTGCAAGGCTAAATCTCAGTCTGGGCTTTCAGCCTGGTGAGGAGATTGAGTAGTCCAACTGTGCATTTTGAACTTATTCCCACATCCCCCAAGCGTGCTGATGGAAAAGGCTGGAGAGAGAGTTGTTTAGGCACCACGGATGCGGCTCCTCACATCCGCCACACAGGATTAAGTGGCATGCTCTGACAAAAGTTTGAGGGTTTGATGCTCCTGCTGCTGACCAGGGCAAGGCTCGCTTTCCCCTGTGCTTTGAGATGGGAGTACCCACACCTGACCTGCTGGGCGCTTCCTGTCCAGTGGACTTCAGGATGATAGGGTTGAGGCTGTGGCTCTGCACTGGCCTTTGAGCGCTGGTCACCAGGGAAGGCTTCTGAGTTGGGGGCTCCCTGACTGTGTGTCAATAGTGATGCCAAGCCACAGCCCAGGATAAGCTTTGCTTGGGATGGACAAGGTTTGGGTGATGTCAGGTATACAGGGGAAGAGGATAAGAGTGGGAGCTGGTGACCACATCTTTCCTACACTAGCCCTGCAAAGAACTGAGTCCCTGGGTGTTTGCAGAGGGGCACGGCAGCAATTAAGGGATCATAGGACAGGGCATGAGGCACGTGGCAGCCTCTCTCAGAGTCATCTTCCTTAGCCCACCCTCCTGAAGTGATCGACATCAAGCTGGACAAACCCCAGGAGCCCCCAGCCAGCGAGGGCGGCTGCTCCTGCTAATGCAGAGCCCGACCCACAGCTTCCTACACACTACTCGCTTGTCGTGTTGCTTCCTATTGGTTGGCTTCCTAATGGGGGTGGGAAACAAGTTTACCAAGATGGGAGGATTTTTCTTTTCTCTCTGTCTCTAGGAGTAGGGTGGGGTAGGGAGGGAGGCTGGGCATCAGGGATCACATCACTCTTAACAGCTGTTACTTAAACAACTATTTTTTGGTTTGGTTGTAATATATTGTACTTTATTAAGATTGCCAAAAACTGTTAAAATTAAAAAAAAAATTTAAATCATGTGTATACAACTTTTTGCCAGATAAAAATGTAGTCATTTTTATTTGAAAGATGTGCTTTTTGTTTTTGTATATTTGTAAACTTATAGAGAACCTTTTCCACACCCCCCCTCCTTCCTGTTCTCTTTGAACTGTTCATCACCTCTGCCCTCCTCCCATCCAGCCCAGTAAATTAAAGGAATTAACTGAGCAACATAATTAGGCTCCAGGCCAGGCCATCCGGCCCAGACCAACCAGGCCCCACCATCCAGGCCCATGAATGATTAAATCAAATATTGGTTGAACAAAACAGCCTCTGGAGAGGTAGCACCGCTCAGGCCTTCCACGGGCAGTGCGGGACATTGGCATTAGCAGGGCCCTGAGCTGAAACAAAGGCCTTGCAGACTGTAGGGTGCCCACAGCCAGCTCCTGGGGGACTGCTTCTGCCTCTTCTTTCCCCGTGCTAAAAGTCAGGAAGGGAGTGGAAGGCATAAGCACCCAGTGTTCTCGTTGCCTGCCCAGTGACTGGCAGAGCAGGGGGTCATAGGAAAGACGACCCTGTTGGCAACTGCAGGCTGTGGTGATGTGTGGCTTATAGACCAGGGCACCCCATGTAGTTTCAAGATGTTCTAACCACCCTGCCTGATGGTCAGCACACACAGCTGGTTTGACTCTCAGAAATTCAGTGTGTGACACTGGGCAGCATGTCACTCTGAAGTCCTCCACCTGGCATGTCAGGGGTGCTGGAGCCTGTACCACATGCTGTTGGCCCCTCTGTGGCTGGGGAAGGGAGGATTGTCTGCAGAGCCGCCACCTCGAAAGACACACGTTCTCAGATCCTCGGTTGCTAATGCTGCTGAGTAGTCTAGAAAAGAGCACATCTGATTTCTCAGTGTTTCCAGCCATTGGCATGGCACAGTTGAAATCATTGTGCATGTACCTTTGTGGATATTGTGGCTGCACTGTGGGCACCTGGAAGTGGAGCCAAAGTGGGGTTTCCGGAAGGCTGCACATGGTACTGGGCTCTGCCCCCAGAGAGCCACCCTTGCCCCATTGACTCCTTCCTGAGAATGGCTTATTCCTGAGAACCTGTCAAATCCCTGAAGAGAACCTTCTCTTCTGCATAATATAATTTGGCCAACATTCCAAATTGACCCAGACTCTCTACCCCTAGGCCTGTACAAAGTGCCAGGGGGCTGGGACTAACCAAAACATAACCCCCTCCCACCCAGCTGGCCTTGGTTCTTCCTTCAGGCTGCCAAGGGCCTGTCATTGATGGGCTACAGTAGCTTCTGAGGTGTGGCAGGATGAATTCCTCCACAAGGCAAAACTCCAGGAAGATTGTTAGAATGCATTTTGGAACTTCTCAGAAAATAATCTAAAACGGCAGCCAGTAAGTGACAGAGCTGAAGTTGGTGCAGTAGGCTTGCCACATGCCTTCAGCCTGGGAGATTGTGTGTCAGAGCTGATCTCTGGAGAGGAATTTGTCTTCAGGTGAAAAGGAAAGGAAGCAGGAATCCACCTGGCACCTCCTCCGGAAGGCAAAGACCAATGTACAAGCGTAATTTAAATGTCATGTGTTTAGTTTTTATATGTGTGTACATAATTATATATAGAGATAGACTTGTGTATACACCTTCCACAAACACATCGTCACACCGAGATACATGTGCTCAATGTATATTCTTGTCTTTCCTGCTCTCAAGTTGGAACTTGCATTGTGAAAACAGTTTTGGAAATTCAAAAGTACTGCAGTGTATTGAAATAAGAAATACTCAATATTGTCAAATAATTTGTGGTTGTCTTGCCATCAATAAAGTAATGCATAGATGTGTTAAACTACAGGCAAAAATAGCCCGCAGGAGTATCTCCACCACCTCTCTATGTACTCATATTCATGGGTGTGCATCCCTGTATGGGCCAGTGTCCCCCACACTGCGAGCACACCACCAAGTGGTGCTTGTTGGAAGAGTGCTTACTTACCTCGTAACAATTTATGGGAGTCCACATTACAGTGTCTGGCCTGGCTGGCTGTGAGGGCCATCACTTATGGCCTCTGGGACAGCCCCGTGGACAGGGATCTGCACTGTGTCTTATTAGTGAATGAATGTATGGTAGATTTTAATTTTCTTAGACTGGAGAGTAGCTCTTCTTAAAACGTCCTATAAAACAAAGTAGAAACTCAGTTCCCTTCCCTTGTATACACAGTCCAAAGCACCATGATCTGTTTTTCCATTGTGGCCTAGAGGAGCAGTACGAGATGCTAGATGTTGTGTGGCTTGATGTGGCCTTAGTGAGCCCTGCTCTTCCCAGCCTGCACACATCCTCCCTCAAGAACAGGCTCTCCCAAGCCCTGTAGCCTCAGAAGGTGAGAGTACTGACTGCTCTTTACTTCTTACCCCACAGAGCCCTGCCATTCCCTGGCCTTCCTTTCCTTGGTCTGATTGGCACCCTTCCCTTCCTGGGGTCTGTTAAGGCAGCCAGACAGACCTCTTTCACAGAAGTGTGTTGGTTCCTTGCAGGCACCATCACTGCCCACTCGCTTGTAGGTAGGGCCTTGACTTAGTTAAGGTTTAATAATAAAATGGTCAGCTCCTCTTGGAGATGTCATGAAACTGCCTCCACATCCTCAGCAGGAGTCTTGCCTCTGCTGAGTCCACATGGGTTAGTAGGCAACAGAGTGGAGGATTTCTCTCAGGACATGATCTCAATTTAGTCATTCAGTCCCTCTCCCTAAAGATTAGACCTGACCTGGCAAAAAGCGGGATTCTCTTCTGGCCCTCTTTTCCTTTAGGAGTCTCAAAAGCCGTCAGTAAAGCTCCTGTTCCATATTAGAATGGGTAGAGGTTGGAAAGGCAGACAGCACATTTACAAAGGCACAGGTGCACCAAAATGAAGGTGTGACATCAGCATCCAGTGTGCTATAGCTACAGCTGTGTGGTCCAAGGTCAGCCTGCCTGGCAGCAGAAGCAAGTTTTCCCTTGGCCACAGGCCTCGATGCTGTCACTGTTGCCATCCTCTTCCTCTCAGCATCCTTACGCATTCTGCAGTGTTCCCAGGGGAAGCAGTGGGCAGATGCGTTCAAGTGTGTGGGGCAGCAGAAATGAGGACTGAAAGGTGCAAGCAGGAGGTGCAGACACATCTGGGATGCAGTGACTGACACCCAGTGGCTAGCCAGTGCCAGTCCTCCAGCACCAGTTGTGACAATAAAGGGTTGGCACTGCTGGCTTTGGTGTCTCGAAGATAGAGCAGCCTCATTCCTTCACAAGCTGCAAGGCAAGTGAGGATGGCAGAACAGGAGACCAGGAGGCCAAGGCCTGTGAGGTCAGAGCAGTGTGAGGGGCAGCCAGACAGGAATATGTCCACGGGCAGCAGCCACTCGGGGTTGTGTGCCCACTAGTTTCCAAACTACCTCTCCCCAAAGAATGTGAAGCATCGTCCCTTGCCACAATAGTGTGAGACGGAGGTCTCATACCCTTCCTGTCTCGCAGGTAAGAGAACCAAGACTGTGACTTGCACACACTTACCCAGCAAGTCAGGCGTGATCAGAAGCAGGGTGGTGGCATTCTTTGTCCATTGCTGACCTGTGTACAAATGAGACTGCACACTGATGTGGAGAGGACTGCTGTGTGTGTCCCTCAGGCCATCTCTACTTGGTGGTCAGGACAGAAGCTTCTTCCTAGCCTGTTTTGAGTGAGCTAAGAGAGAATACAGGTCCACTTTGGGCTCCTCCACTGCAAAGAGAGCCAGTCCCCCAGTCTACTTCGGTTGTCTTAGGCACCCACACAGATCAGGACACCCTCTGAATTTGTTTGAGAGCAACTATTGTAAGTATTCCAAAATCTAGGGATCTCGGTGTCCAAACCTCTGGGCTTCAGACCTGTTTGGTTGACACTCCCAGCAGGGTACAGGTTGTCAGGAACACCTTGCAGCAGGAGTTCGGATGTCCCTTTAGGAAGGCGGCCTCCTCAGCACTGACGGCCAGCCCGCATTTCATGGTGTGTGTGCACTTCTCCCCTCACCCATCCCTTTAAAGTGACTGGCTGTGAGGAGCACAGAGGGTGGCATTTCCATCTCTTACGGGCTCAGAAGGCACATCGGCCATATTGACTTTACATTAAACTGTGTAAAATGTGGAAAAGACTCAGCATGTTGGTCAAACAATAAACTGCCCTAATTCTCAACAAGGCCTGTCTTGTCTGATGTTTCTAAGTGATGCAATTATATGGGGGAGGAGGTGGTTCAAAAATGTTTCTTCAGGGCTGGTGAGATAGCTCAGTGGCATAAGCGCCTGCCTGGCAAGCACGAGGTCCTGAGTTCGATTCCTGGTACCCACATTTAAAAAAAAAGTTTCTTCAAGAGCATGCTGCAGAGACCCTCTCTGGTGTCTGGGTGGTATATCCCTACACAAAGCTCTTTGTGTCCTCCTCCGCTCACCTGGGTCTCCCCCGAACTCTGAAGGGGTAAGGTGGGACACACTAGTGAGATCACATTCCCAGAATCTCATCTGCCTAATGGCTGATGGAAAGGGAGACTCTAGGCACAACCGGGACTCAGGTTTATCTGCCATCACTCCCATTCTCACTTGCCACAGCTGGGCTTATGAAGGTTGGATGCAGCTGGATCTCTTGTCCTGGTTTCCAGATAGCACTTAAAAGGCAGGAACTTAAGGGGAATCATGGTCACCTTTCAGATGACACACCAGTGAAGGAACATCCCTGAGGCCCCAGGTCTCAGGCTAGGAGGAACCCTGGTAATTACTCTAGTTCTGGGGCCAATTCCAAAGAAGACTCAAATACCAAGACCAGGCATACAATCACCCTGGCCTGCGGATGCTGGAAATCTTACTCTTCTTTAGGTCACCTGTACTAGCTACATCTCCCCTATTAAAAGGTTCTGAAGGTTCTACAACCCCCTCGGATCTGCTACCTCAAAGAGGCTATTTCTGATTAGAAAGGAGAGGAAATAATGCCCTTGCCCACTGAGCCTTACTTTTTTTCTGTCTTCCAATTATAAAGTGTGAGGTAGAGCAGGCAGAGGGGTGAGAGCCAGAGTAGACACTTCATGGGCCAGATGAAGGCCAGAGTAAAGCTGTTGCAAGACAAGCAGTCCTTTCACACGATTACAGTGTTCAGAACGTGCCTTCATACTGCCAAGGGAGTAAATACTCTCACTGGCATGGTGTTGACACAGCTGCCCAGTGGCCCTGGCCTTTGCCAGACTAAAGAAATACTTTCGGGGTTCCCTAGACACAGATGTGAACGTGGCACTTATGGTAAACACTCTGCTTAAAGTGCACAGTATGAGCTGGGCATGGTGACATTGGTCTGTAATCCTAGCACTTGGAGGCTGAGGCAGGAGGATTGCCACAAGTTCAAGGCCAGCCTGAGCTGCATGGCAAGATCCTGTCTCAGAAAACCAAAAGCCTGTTTTATCTATCAAGAACAGTATTACTCACTTACAAAAGCAATAAAAAAGCCAAATATTTAAGACAGAAAGAACATCACTTTGAAAAGGCAACTTTTTTTAAAAGCATGAATACACACCCCCAAAATCTACAAAAAACCTTTTTACATTTTTTGTTCCACAGCATTCTAGTTAAGGGTACAAAATAGGAGCTTATCAGGCAGCAAATGGAGAGAGCCAGGAGCCCGGGGCCATCCACAGAAGCAGAAAGGTATCTAGAGCTTCCACACCCCCAGCAAACCACGAGAACACAGGAGAGGCATTTGGGGATTTAGCATTTATAAATCTATCACCTAGGAACACCACCAAGGATTCCTGACAAGCCTTTAAACATGATGTTGAGGCTGGAGGGTGGACAAGGCAGTGAGCTGATGAAGAACCCACTGTCAACTCTGCCTTGTTTTAGAACGGTTTTCACCCAGCGAATACTAACTCTACCTATAAATCTGAGAATTCACTGACTAGACGCTGTATTGCCCAGGAGTGGCAGGGGCAACTGGAAATCAATTAGCTTCATAAACAGATGGTTTGTTTCCAGGAAAGAGACCAAAGCACAGAACCCGAGGATGAGAAAACTTTTCAGATGATAAACACATGTCATAACAGTATCCTCTATGTGGACTTTACTTGTTACATCGCAAAGACCTTGACCTTATATCAAGCACATGCTAAAGGGACACAATACAGGCAAAATGAGTCAAATAAAAGTGATTTGTTTGAAAGGGAGCAATAACAGAGAAAGGAACTTAAACAAAAAAACTTTAAAGCTGGTGTGAACAATCACTTGTTTCTAGAACAAGGGAATGTTCCTAACTACATTTTGTACCCTTTATCAACTCCAGACTACCACAGCTCTTTTTCCAACACTGCCAGTCACACACACCCACGGCTTATGCTCCGGAGTTGCCCCTCAGGCAATTTTAGCCAGCCATTTCTCCAAGTCCTGGATGTCCGTAGAGCCTACGTCCCCTCTCCCACCCTTGGCACTGCACTCGAGGAACTCCACTTTGAGGGGCAACTGTGAGAATTCAAATTCTTTGCCTCTCTTTCCGAGATGAGCAGGGACAGTACTGGAACTGTCCAGTGTGCTGGGGGCAGCAGAGCGGGTAACTCGTAAGGTGTTGCTGTGGGACAAAAGGAAAACATGTCAGGAAGCAAAAATTTTATCCAGCAATTAAATCATACTAGTTCCTAGTATTTTAACATGAAGACTTAATCATAAACCTGTCAATTATGCAGTTAAGGTTGCTGAATAACCATGTACATAATATGATGTAGGTCCAACCTTACTCGGCCAGAGGACAACAGGGCAGCAGTGGACACAGGTCACACTGAGCCCAGGGCCCCCTTCTACTAGGCTCTCCTGAGTGATGCCATTTTAAAATACATTGCTGTGTTTCAAAAACTTAAATTTCTGAAAGTGTGGATAGATAGTGTATTTATTTTTATCTTTAGTCCATTTGGATATGGCACTTAAAAATCCACAAACTTCAGACTCTTACCTAATTTGGCACAATTACTATTCGCCAACCTCTTCAACCACAGCAACTTTCCCAATTTATGTTGCCTTCTGCCCCCTGCTGGCCTTGCTAAAAGTGCATAAGCAACATGTTTGCTGACCCTTTCTGTTCCCAAGGAGCAGAGAATACCTGCTGCCAGTGGCTTTCCTGCACAATAAAAGTATTCCCACGTTGTCAGCCTAATGGCAAGCAGTGTATATGGTCTCAGGAGGGAGCATTAGGAGAGGCCAACAGACAGGCAATTTCAGAAGGAACAGGAACCCTGGGAACTGTTCTATAAAGAACAGAAATACAGGATCTTGAACTTTCTGGGCCACATTTGGTCCCTTGCATGTTTCTGCTTTTTTTTTTTTTTTTTTAACCTGCCTTTAAAAATGTCAAACTACTCAGCTTGCAGGCCCTGGGCAGGAGTTTGCCCCTGCCTGAAGTCAACTAGATCCTACCTGAGCACAGGAACTCCACCACAGTTCCTCCTACAGCCACCTCCGAGAGCAGGGCCTGGCACCTACTAGAAGCACCATCAGGTGTTTGTTAAGGGAATAAGGGAGTAACTCATGGTTGCAGAAAATGTTTTAAAAGCTGAATGTGTATAGTATCTTCTTCATCAGATCCTTTTCTTTAGGGAAAAAAAGTCCTTATACAGAAGTAGTAAGATAACCTGCTTTACTATAATGCTGATGATTTCTTCTGTCTAAACAAGCTTTTGACTAGTTCTTACAAACTGGCGTATCAGACATGTTGGATGCCTTAAAATTCAAAAGCTTACAGCTTAATTTACAATTTTTTAAAAAATAAAGCAGGATAAATACTACTATCAAATAGCTTTAAAATAATACAAGAAGGGCCGGTGAGATGGCTCAGCGGCGTAAGCGCCTGCCTTGCAAGCGCGAGGGCCCGAGTTCGACTCCCGGATCCCACATACGAAAAAGGGGCCGGTGATATCGCTCAGCGGCACGGGCGCCTGTTGGCGCGCGAGGTCCTGAGGTCGACCCCCGGTACCCACAAAAAAAAAAAAATAAATAATAATAATAATAATAATAATAATACAAGAAGCTATGAAAGAGTATCATAGATTTTTATATTCTTCCCAAGTGTTCTTTTCTTATTCTGACAATAATAATTTCTAATGGCTTTAAAATTCTTTTACTTTCTTTTTTCCTGATCCTTGGGTTTTATTTTTACTTAATTATTTTTCTATGCATCATTAAACATTTTTACAAGCATTACAGAGTGATGCACAGTTGTATTCACTGAAATAACACTTTTCAACTTACTTTCTAAAACCTTTCAACTACAAATGAGTAGCAGTGGTAAAATACATTGAGGCAATGGTTTCAATAAAGCTTTGCATGAAATTTAAAAATATCTATAAACATCCCATTAATGCTTTTTATAATTCCATTAATTCTTTTAATTATTTAATAAATGTATTTCACACTAGTCTTCAGACTGTAATTGTGATAACCATATACAACCAACAAAAGAAATCTGAATATACTGCTTATTAGGGTCTGAGTGTTAAAACATTTATCGAAAGGGTCTCCATTCATACTTACAGTTCTTTCTCAAGCTGTTGCTGAATTAACTTTGCTGATTTTGCCATTGCAATATCTATAAAGAAATAAAAATGTTTTAATATAAACCAAACTGAGTCTTGTCCCAAGACTTCTTACACAAAGAAAATTACTACTTAAACCAGTAAGTTTCTTCCCATTCCTTTTCCAAAAAAGCTTTTATCACTATTTCCTTCTATATTAAATTTTTATTTGCACATAGCGTTTTACCAAAATAATGCTTATAAACTTATGCTGACATCCTTAAACAGGTTTTCCATGCTTTACACAACTTTCAATTCAAAAAAATATATATATCCAGTAAAGAAACCTTACCAGCACTGTGACTGTAATAAGAACTTCCACTCCAATAGATGATACCCTCCTGCCTGTCCTTTGAAAGTAACCTCAGCATGCTTCCAGCTGATAACTGAGAGGATAACTGAGCTGATAACTGTTATGATCAAGTATACCACTGGTAAGAAATAAGCCTAGTTTGGCAAAAAGCCTGGGCCAAATAAACATTAACTCCCTTTCTTACACTAAATAAGAAAAACAGAAGGTTGGTAATGATACTAGTACGTACATCCCTGATTAGGTATAATTATTATCTGATAATTCTGAGAAATGCTTTGGGCTCTTCACAGAATCAGAAATTTAGATGTAAAAGAGACCTGAAGAGACTAACTAGTCTATTTAACTTATTGGTAATAGAACTGAAACCCATTTATTTGGATATGACCTGAAACTCCTCAGTGGCTACCAGTGGCTTCTCAGTGGCTTCTCAAACTCCCCTTGTTAAAATTTGCTGAATGGTAAACTTGTTTGGAAGGAGAGACTCCATCTTTTTACTCCAAAATGGTGTATCTGATATGACATATTGTCTACTCTGGTAAGCTTAATTTTGAAAAGTAAAATAAGTTATAAACTTAAAAAAAAAAGTATTATATCAATAGTCTCTCTTGTCAATCCACAGACTGGTGAAAAGGTAGGAACAGAAATAGATTTTCAGAAAACCCTTCAAATTACAGTTCATTCCAACTATGTCCAGCCTTAATTATGACAAGTGTAGGTAATGAACTAACTCTTAGTAGCAATCCCCCAAAAAACTCAATTATTACTGCCAGGAAACATGGCGGCACCTTGCTTATTGCAGGCTATCAAGAATGACGGTGTGTTCTTCAGCCCCATACTGTCTAGGAGGACTTGATACAGAAACTCAGCCACGTCTTTCACTTCTCGCTGGAATGATGCACTGTCCACAACAAACACAAAAGCCCTGGAGGGAAGGGAAAAAAAACCAGGCACATGAACATGTAACAGTGAATCATTATCTTGAAAAACTATCCTTAATCTCTTAAAATTCAATCCTGGTGAATTGTACACAACAAACTCGGGTTTGTGTACATGTAATCACATAACACAAAGCTTCTTTCAACAAAGAACTTTTGAGTGCTACTATGAATCAACAACTGAGGCTGAAAAGACACCAATGAATGATATCTGCCCTTGAAGACACGGAAATCACAGAAAACTGTATGATATCTGCCAGGAGAGAACTATGCCCGTACAATAACAGGAATGAACAGGAAGGTCACTTAAATGATACCAAGTCAAAGAAGACTTAAAGGAAGATGTAACAGTAAAGCTGAATTTTAATTAGACAAAAAACTGGGGCAGAATCTCTGGAAAACAATATGTTTGAGTCCAAACGAGTGAAGCACACCTTGGAGAAATCAAGACAAGCAGGTACATAGGAGATGGGGAAGTGAGGGGAACCAAGTCAGACAGGAATGTGGTGTGACATACTGGCCTGTTCAGTTTATGCTTTTGTCTTATGAAGACTACTAGTGCCTAAATGGAAGAAAAAGAAATCACAGAAGGCAACTGAATTAGAAGAATATAGTGAACTAATAATTCAGTCGAAATGTTAAGCAAAGGTTACTCTCAGCTGACACAATCTGGAAAACATGGTAGAGAAAAGACAAGGACAGAGATAATAAAGTTCAATAAAGTCAACAGACTTCTAAGATCTGGAAACTGAGAATGGGAAAACAGCATTTTCTCTTCAGAAACACCATCACCTGAAGAGATAATGGTGAGAATTTTCCAGAATTGAAGGAAGATGCGAATCCTTGGTCTAGGAAGCACACTTGAGTTCCACACATCACAAAGCTGAGTCCTTGCCCGGACAGAAGGTAGAACCAGAGATCACCTACAGTGAGAGGAGTCAGGCTGGCAGCAGCACGCTCCTCTGCAACAGCATACGCACGACGTCAGGAGTCTGCCTCCGCGCGACCACAGACGCAACTGCTACCCTGGGCTTTATACTGAGCTGAACCGTCGTTCAAAAATGAGGGCCAAACACAGTAAAGATGGTTTCAAGTGAAAAAAGGGCTAAGAAAATTTACTGTTTGTCACCCTCTCTGGAAATATTTCTAAAAGATATACTAAGAGAAAAATAACCTAAAAGGAAGGAGTAGAATGGAAGAATTTCAAAAAAAGAGAGCAAAGAAATCATAAATATGCTGATAAATCCAAGCAGACACTTAAGAGGAAAAATTAGCAATTGTTGGGGATTAAAAAGGAGCATAAAGGGCCGGTGAGATAGCTCAGTGGCATAAGCGCCTGCCTGGCAAGCGCGAGGTCCTGAGTTCGACTCCCGATACCCACATAAAGGAAAAAAGGGGCCGGTGATATCGCTCAGTGGCACAAGTGCTTGCTGGCAAGTGCAAGGTCCTGAGGTCAACTCCCAGTACCCACGTTAAAAAAAAAAAAAAAGGAGCATAAATAAAATATGATGATCAAAGAGTGTTTCAAAGTTCAGTAAAAGGAAACGTGTATTTATTTTATACTGGGATGCAGTGTTAAAAGGAGTAGAGAACCATGAGAAGTACGGAAATAACATACTTTCAAACCAGTAAAGGGACACTACAAAGGGTAAAGAAATTTGGTTAAATCAGAAGGTAGAAATAAAAAGTCACATACCAATATAGGAAATGTCTTTTCAGTATGCATTTATTGCAATTAAGATGTCTTTGAACTCAGCTTATCTTCATATTTTCAACATTCTATTTCCCACAAAATACCTCAGAGAGTAATTATAGTCCAAATTGCAAAATATTTAGAATTGACAACAGGAAAAGAAAAAAACTGTAATGAAATAAACATCCATGTATGCCAAAATTTACCAGTCCTACATTTGTCTCAGTTGTGTGTCTTATCTATGACAAATTGCTTGTCACCACCATCTTGTGAGGAAGGAAGCAATATAAAATTAAAAGTCTAAATCTACACATGTTCATCAAAAAGGAAAGAACCAATTAGTACATTCCATCAAATCTAAGATGCTATCAATTAAAAAAAAACTATTATTTTAGGCACCACCAAGAGAGGGAAAATACTGCCAATTAAACTATCACATCATCCACTGAAGACGCATTCCAAATTCAGAGATGTTAAAACGTGTCTTGAAATAACTGATGTGGTATACAAATTTCCCTCCTCGGTTCTTATCCAAGTTGAAGAAAGCAATTGAAAATGTAGCACAGGAATTTTAGGAAAGAATTTAAGGGTCAATAATACAATGGCAGATACTAAAATATGAAAATATCGTTCAGTCTTTCTTGAGTATCTGTGGGGAGCGGCTGAAGCTGGAGGTTGGATCACACATGCGAGGCTAAAGCAAGGCTGGTAGGAGAACAAAGAGCACCTGAGGCAAGCCACGTGAACAAGCCCCAACGCAATCCAAGTAATGGGTTGCTAGGCAAAGGGGTGTCACCTGACCCCAACTTGCTAAATGTATAAAGGCACTGCTTTAGTTGAGTAGTTCCTTTCCTCCCATCTGGAGAGAGAGCTCCATCTGACCTCATCTTTGGTCTCTTATCTTTATTTCTCCATCCTCTCACCATCCTTCCCCCCAGGACATGGCAAGTATCCATTTTAAGTAATTTAAGAAAAGACTTAGACATACTATTTGAGTTTAACTGCTTCTAGGATCTACAGAAGTTTTAAAATTCCTCTCTCAGATTTTAATAATCCTATATATCATTAAATTCATGTCCAGGATAAATGTGAAATTTATAATGATATAAGCAACCCTCCCCGAACACTCTGAAAAACATTTCATAAGCATTATCTCATACAATCCTAGCAAAGACAGGTTTGCAACCCAGAAATGGCTGACTCCAAGGTCCATGTTCATTCTGTTGGGTAACATCATGTTGACTCCAGAATCCCCCATCATGTATGAACTCAACACAGCATGTACAGACTTCGGCAAGCACATTTCACTTCCTTCCTGCTTACCTGGCTGAAGACTTAAACCGCTCTAAGAACTGAAGTCTCAAGCTTTCATGCCCAGGGAGGTCTATCAAGGTCAAACTATTGCCCTGAGGATGACAGCAAAAACATTTAATTAGTGTTTCAGTCCAGTTCCATGTTCACAATGTACACCTTTAGTATCAGATTATAGATTCGGGTGTCTAATGAATGAATCAAGCAAATATTCACTGTAATTAATAAACTAAACATGTTGATGGAGCATTTTCTAATAAAACACTGGTCAAAAGTTGGGGATGTAGCTCGGTTGGCAAAGTACTTATTGAACATGCACAAGGCTCTCAGTTTAACCTCTAGCATTAGAAGGAATAAATAATGACAAATAAAAACACTAGTAGAAGCTCCGGGGATATAAACAGCAAAGACATGGTTCCTGACCTAACATGAATCCAGTGTAAAACTGCTTATAAATTTACAACTTTAATAAATGTTCTTAGGATACTGAGAAACTTGTCCCTCTGGGGAAGTCAGGGAAAAGTGGTCCCTGTGAGGCTTGGAAGATATATACCAGTATGAGTAAAAGCAAAAACATGTAAAAATGATAATAAATATTCAACAAACTGAAATAAGAACTTAACAACTGATAGCACATGTTGTCATTATTGGGATACTCAATTCTGATAACAAAGCATCCTTTCATCATTTCCACCCTTAATTTAATTTCTAAATATGTGTCTATCAGACATACCATTTATTTATTCCAAATCTGTCAATATTTTGTGTCAGTTGTGGCAGGTGTGTGTGTGTGTTTATGTGCGTGTGTTTTCCCGATTGAACCCAGGGGTGCTCTACCACTGAGTTACATTTCCAGACCGTTTTATTTTGAGACAAGGTCTGAGTTACCCAGGCTGGCCTTGAAATCATGATCCTGCCTTGGTCTCTCAAGTAGCTGGGATTACAGGTATACACCACCATGCCTGGCAGTGCCAATTCTTGATCATCCCTTGAAGGGAACCCATTATGCATCCTTTTAAGTTCGATTAGCTAGGCCTTTATTCTTGACTTTATGATCAATGTATATGTGGCTGCACTAAATGAAGAGACTCAGACGTGACTCTGGTACGTGTATCAGACCCATCAATCATTTCTCATTTCAGGTTTATCTTACAGCCAACCATGATCATGGTTCAGCAGAAGGAAATCAGTATCATGTACAAATGTGATATAATCACAATTGGATTATGACCTTTCAGACACCGTAAGCAGTTCTTTATAGAAAAATATAATATTGGTAAGAGTCTGGAGACTGCAAGTTGGGACTTACTGCTCCATTTCAAAAACAGCACTGCACCCTGCAGTATTAGCAAATTAGATATATAAGTAAGTAAGGGTGAGAGAGGAAGTGGTGCAAGAAGGAAGCAAAGTTCTGTCTATTCAATGAAAACATAATACAAGCCACATATATAGTGTTAAATTTCCTAGTAAACATATAAAAAAGTAAAATTAAGTGAAATGAATTTTAATAAGTTACTTAATACATCCAAAACATTACTAACATGTAATTAAAAAGACATTATTAATGACATTTTGTGTCCTTTTTTTCATATGTCTTCAAAATCTGGTGGGTACCTTACACTTACAGCACCCCTCTAGTTGGACATATCATATGTCAGGTGTTCAATAGTCACACATGACCAACGACTACTGTACTGTAAGATACAGGTCTAATGTATACCCTGGAATACCCAAGTTAAAAAATGTGCTACAAGGACCCCCAAAATTAACAATCTCCCAAATGTGAAGTTTCAAAATCCAAATCCCTGAAGTTTAAAAAAGTCTGGGTCAGAAAAAGTATCATTGAAAACAAAAACTAAAACAAAAAAACCCCTAAGACTTTTAAATGCATGTTCCTTTATCTCTGCTTATGATATTTAACTCTGGAGCCACCAGAAAGGGGAAGAGCACAAGAAAAAAGGAAAAAGGTCTCTTAGATCATCCTTCCATCTATCCTTTCACCCCTCCAATCAGCCACCTAGCCCTCACTCCATTCACTCACCAAAACTCACAGAACACTGTAATTGGCTTGGTAGTCAGTGTCTGCATTCTGGAGCTATACAGGTACATAAAAAGGTTTTTTCACGATACTTTATGGGTATTTTTGAAATGTATTAATATATACTCTACATCACCCATTGCAACACTGTAAAAGCAAATAATACAAACTAAGCAAAAAAAACTAAATATTAATAGGTGTCTAATTAAATAAAAATTTAATTCCATGGTACAGCCACATAATGGAATACTACATAGTTCATAAATCAACCAGATAGTACTGTATTCAAATGTAGGAGGAAAAAAAAGCCAAGCTGTAGCAGCCACATTGTTAGATGAAAAAATAACAGGCAGAACAGTGTGTTAAAAAAGAAAAATTAAAGGATACGGTATATATGTATATGCACAGAATATCTGAAAAATTATACACAAAAAGGTTAACAGTTAATGCTTCTGCGAAAAAGACTAAGTGGTAGACACAAGAAAGAAAGTTACTTTTCACAAAATTTTTGTCCTATACACATATATTACCTATTTAAAATATAAAAGAAAATAAAGAGGCTTAATGCTGATTCTGAAGAACTCACAGTAAAGTTGAAAAGATAAAATGTAAGAATGAAATGTGATGAGATGCTATTGTATATGAATTATAACAAAGAAGAGGTACACATAATTAAATCTGCTGCATGTACTGTCGAGTAGAATTTGTCACACAGAGTATGTTCACAAAGATAAAGCTACAAATGTGCCTAAAACCTCAGTAATTCATTCTAGAAATGTTCTTTCTTGACATCCTGCATTAAGTAGGAGCGTCAGACTGCAACCCTCCAGGCACATCTTACCCTGTTATTGTTGACTCTATACACAGCAGAGCTGTCAGTAATAGAAGTCTGCGTGTCTCTGTAATGGCCTGTTAACAACTGTAAAAAACAAGATGGAAGAGATCAGAGTAAACATATTACAATAAGAGCACATCTAATTTGAATAATAATGTTCTCACTCTCCCAAATATAAGGTCAAATAAATGAATGCTGCTTGTAATAGGGGAAAGGATCATGTTGGGGTTTTTTAGCCTGTAGAAAAATCTAATTAATTGCTAACTTCATTTCACTCTCCTCATAGAAAAGAAAAACAGTATTATTTTCAAACCATGGTTACTGGCTAAATATACTGACCTCTGTAAACATTTTTAACCATCAAAAATGACTCAAGATTATATTTCTTTAGTGCCTGGAAAAATAGCATCTCTACTCCAAAGGAAGATTAAAAACCAGAAAACCTCTTCTGTTCTCCATAGTAAAACACATACCCAAAAATACTGAATACATTAAAAATAAATATTAGTGAAAAGAAGCCCAACTACCCTAAAATTAAAAAAGAGAGTTATCTGTTTAAAAAAAGTCTGACCAAACTGAGCTGTTAACTTGGCTGGAACCATGCTGGGAGTATTACAGCACAATCAGCAAAAGCTGACTCAGGCTTCCATTTTTTTTTTTTTTTTTTTTGATTGTTTAAATTTTTTTGATGAAGAAAGGTTAGTAATGCAGGTTAAATTTAAAAGTGTATTGTGACTATAGCACAAGAAACTAAAAAGTATCCTGGTATTATCTGATTCTGCAAAGAAGTTGCTACATGGGTATAGTTCGCCATCCATCTTCATTTTCACCTTACTTGAGAACACAAACAAAAATATCAACCAACATTCATGTCACTTATCAGATTTAATGACAATAAATTTACTGGAAAAGAACCTGCAAACTGGGATGCAACTGGTTTTGTCAAATCATGGTCCAACTGCAAGCACAGTTTGGCTGCTGTTACAAAAGGCATTCTGAAAAGGCTACACAGAATTTATAACATATTTTACAATGAAAAGTAATATATATTGTTTTTTAAAGTTTCATATTTTGGAGCATTTCAGATTTTGGATTAGGGATGCTAAACCCAAAGAAGATCTATGGAAATATTCCAAAATCTGAAAAACTGCAAAATCTTAAAATATTTCCAAAAAAATCTTGGTAAGTTCTCAGAAGGATTACCCAAAAAATTAAAACCGTATGTATGTCACTGGCTTCTGTGTCTTCAACTGTTCTGTCATCCTTAGCCACAAAACACTTACATAAAACCTTTTTGATAAAGACTAAATGCAGGGAAAAGAAAAAAGTTATAAAATTTTGGCTCATAGGTTTTCCAGGAGTCTTTTTGTCCTCACAGGTAAGTCAAGAATTAACTCCCAAATTTGTCAGCGTAAATTTCTTTTACCAAGTAAGCCATCAGATCACACGAATACTGGGATGCCATTATTTTTTCCATTAAAAGAGATGTACTGTAAATCAAAGCACTTACCCTGACAAACAGCAGTGTTTTCCCGGAGTCACAAAGACCCACAAAAAGAACTGCTCTTTGACTGCTCTTTCTGCTCCAGATGAATTTCCAGAACACTGCAGAGAAAAAAGACAGCAAAATTGTGCGCTGATTATCAGTGGTACTAACAGCCATCTTACGACAACACTGCACTCATCTGATTTACTTTTTGATTACCACCATTATAATCGTTACTGTTGTAATTAGGAACCCTCTGGAGTGCCAGCCACTATTAACTTTCAACCTCACCGTACCCCTTTCCTGTACCCCACACCAAGAATGTGGCTACGTTGAATTGTACGTGCCCCCAGTGCCCACCTCGCAAACACAGTAACTCAAAGTTGGTGTAAAGATCGTGTGAGTGGGCAGTAAGAGGGATGGAAGGGTAGGCACCGAGGAAGGGTAACCCGCGTCCCTGGGAGACGTTACTCCGAGGGTCGCCCGGGATGCCCCCTGGAATGCAGCGCTGCTGCCGCCGCTTCACCAAGAGGGTGCAGTGTAGAACGGGTAAATCTCACAATCCAGATGTCCCCCAGGTGACCATCCGGGACCTGCGGAAGCGCAGCGGAAGCGCGGATCCTGCCCGCCCCGCAGCCGCATAACCACCGACCACTTTACCCAGCGTCAGCAGCACCACGGTGACCGCCAGCGCTACTGACAACAGGGTCGGGTCCCTCTGCTGCAGCTCTTGTCTCAAGGAGTCCAGGTAGGGCTGGAAGGTGCCCTCGGCACCGCCGCCATCCCCAACTCGCTGGGAGTCCACGGTAGCCATGGAGGAGGTGCGTGGTCTCTGGTGCCGCAAAGGCGACGTGGCCCTGGGTTCTGCGCAAGCGCGGGGAGCGGAGCATCACGGGAGTGGTAGTCCCTAAACTGCGTTCCCGCCTTGGAGCTGTGAGGATTCGCAAGTACCTTATGGGAGTTGTAGTTCTCCGGAGCATCGTGTGCCTCTAAAGCAGAAAGGATAGAATTATTAGACGAAAGACACTCTCGTTCTTTGATATCTGCCCTTTGTTCTCCTCTTTCAGTCTTTCCCTCTTTTTTGCGGTACTGGAGGTTGAACCTAGGCCTTCACACTGAGTTATATGCCCAACACTTTTAAAAATTTTTATTTTGAGGCAAAGTTTCGCTAAATTAGCCAGGCTGGGCTCGAACTTGTATCTTCTGTCTTCAGCCTCCCAGAGTGCTGAGATTAAAGACATGCGGCACGAACCCGGTTTGCCGCCTTCTTTGTGGCTGTTGAGAGAACGATGAAATGAAATAAAGAAGTGGCTCTCGAAATTTCCACCAAGGATTTCCAGTAGATCTCTGCGTGAGATGAGATTGCGAGGAACGCCAGCATCCTTACAAATATTTAAACTGAATATAATGTGGCAAGGGATGTGACAGCGAGGCGTGCCATGTGATGTGGGAGTACACAAGGCACGCTGAGTCTATCAGTGAAAAAGCAGCTGGAGACCAACTGAGTTCTTGCAGGACGAGTTAGCCTGTGCAGGCGGCTAAGGGGAAAGGATGTGCCGTACGCAAGAAAATGAGTGTAAGGCTCAGGAAACATGGTAATTCGCTGTTCCTAACGGTACACTTTGCAAACTCAAAGTGGCTGCTTTAAAAGAAACAGCCAGGAGCCCGGCATGGTGGCCTATGTCTGTAATCCCAGCACTCAGGAGACTAAAGCGGGAGCATCCCCTCAGTTCGAGGCCAGCCTGTGCTACACAGGTGAGTTTAAGGCCAGACTGAACTATATAGTGAGACCTAGTCTCAAAAATAAATAAATAAATAAATAAATAAATAAATAAATAAATAAATAAATATTTAAAACTGCAGGGGTCATTCTTGACAAAAGGAGGAGGCAGATTCTATTCAGCCAGATGTATTGTAGCACCTGGGTGACCAGTTCTACCGTTTTTCAAGAGAAGCCATAAAGGGAGATTTTTATGGGACATTTTCCATTTTTAAAATTTTGGCAGGTAATTGAAAAACATTTAAAAGCTTGTAGCCCGATTAAAACACTTCTGCTGGGTCAGAAGTCGCCAGCCTAGAGGCTGTTTGTTTGCAGTCTCTGTATGAAGCAGGTGTTGCTGTTGTAAAAGGTGCATGTGATTTAATTTATTGGCATGACTGGATAACATGCGCAGTCAGTGTCATCGAAAGACTAGAAGTTCATTACTCGTGGTTCCACACTGCAACCTACACAAGTCCTCAACACACACAGGGATCAGGGACAGAGAGAGGAACTAAGAGTCTCCCTTGCTAGTGTGGCAAAGAGTAGGTGGAGATGTATTTCATCGGGTAGGTAGTGAAACAAAGATGTGAAGGAAGGTTGAGATGTGATTTAGGCATAGACTGGAAAACCAGACCATGGAAGAAATATAAAGAACTTTGGCTGTTAGTTAGGCCTTGGGATTCAAATGATCAGTTAAAAATCTATAAAAATTCATTAGAACAGTCGTGTAAGCAGCAGTGGCAAAAATAAAGCTGGAAAGGTTAGCAGGAATCAGACTTGAAGGAATTTTGTGTGCTCTTCTGAGGGGCCTAGAGTTTATTCGGAATATGTTTCAGTTGAGGGTGACATAGGTAATTGGCAAATCTAGGGAGAACTATAACTTAAGAGAAAGAAGACTACAGGCAGGGAAACCAGCTGAGTGAGTTCTTTTGTAGTACGTAGGGAAGATGCTCAAAGTGTAATACACAAACAAAAGTAAGTGTGGAAAGGAGGGCACAAATTTAAGAGATGTTTGGAAGTTAAACTATATAAAATATGAATAGATGGATATGGTGAGTTAAGTAGGAGAGTAATCGAGGCTGCATTCTGCACAATTCCTGTGGGTAACTGGGAAGATGAGGGTGACGATAAGTGAATTAAGGACCTCAGTAAGAGGGTTTGAAGCTGTGAACCCAATAAGAAGAGATCACCAGGATGAAAATGACCTTTCTTTTCTGTTTTGGCTATACCAATCTGCATTCCCACCAACAGTGTACAAAGTTCCCTTTTCTCCACACCCTCACTGATGTTTGTTGTCTTTTGACTTCTTAATAATACTATAGTCATCCTAATGGTATGAAGTGGTATGTCATAGTGAATTAAATTTGCAATTCCCTGATGATCAACAATATCGTGCACATTTTACATACCTGTTGGCAATTTTTCTTCATTGGATAAGTAACTATTTAGGCCATTTGGCCATTATTTTTATTTAAGCTATTTTTCTATTATTGAGTTGTATGAGTCTTTTATAAATTTTAGCATTAATCCCTTATCAGACACATGATTTGAAAATATAGTTTCTCCACCCACAGGCTGCCATTTCATTATGCTCATTGTTTTCTTTGATGGGCAGAAGATCTTTATGTTTGATGTAGAACCATTTATTTGTTTTTACTTTCATGGCCTGAGCTTTTGGTGTAATGCTAGGAGCTTACCGTACCTTTTAATGGTTGGAAGAGCTAGCTAATCTATTATCATTACTCTTCTCAGAATTTTTCATATCTAGCTTTATTTTTTGATCATTAGTATTTTCTCAAGTTAAAAAAAGTGTATATTGATTAATTTAGAGAGAATAGGCATGTTTACAAGACCGTGTCTTTCTAGCCAAGGCAGTGTCTTTTACATTATTTTTTACTTTACTAATTGTGGTTTGAATGGTTTTTAGATGTAGCATATATAAATTTACTAAATAATGCATTTTATTTATTCTTAATTATTATTCTATTTGTATAACAGAGATTATTTTATATTTTAATTTTTCTTTCCACTTTACTGAATTTTATTTTACATTTAATATTTTATTGTTCTTATGGATAGTTTTGATGTACAGTCACCACAGTAATAATAATTATATTTCTTTAAGTATTACATTTAGGCTTGGGATGTAGCTCAGTGGTAGAATACTTGCCTAGCATGAATAAGGCCCTGGGTTCAATCCCCAGCACTGCAAATACATATGTACAATCTTATTTAGTTTAATTGTGTAATTGGATTAGCCAACCACTGTAAAATAAGATTGGTAGTAATCAAAGTTTTTTACCACATTTCTAACTTTAGTAGGAATGCTTCTATTTATCATAGGTGCACATTAGCTTTTGATTATATGTAGATCGCTGCCCAATAACATCTGTCTATCCTGTTTTAGTAATGAATTTAAAAAGAATGGTTGCTGGTGTTAATTGTTCTAGCTCTGTTGCACGAGAGTTTCTGTATCTATCAAAATTAAGTTTATTAGCCTGTTGCAGTAAACAGATCATATTCCAAAGGAAACATAGGACATCTTATCAAACAATGGACAAGACAAGGTTATTCTAGGATCTGGGATAATGGTGGAATTTAGGTAAATATTAAATAGGGCAAAGTATTGGTGGACTCAGAGCAAAGCAGAGCTGGTTTGCATTAGGCCTGACCCAGAGTCCTGTTTCCTCAGGTGCTAGAAAGTTAAGAGAGGTGTGGAATGTTGTGTATAGAACCCTCATATCTGCAGTTTTGCATCTAAATGTAAATTGAGGCTGTGGTAGGAGTTAGTAAAAGAAAGGGGCCAACTGGGGAATTATTTAGACGGCAAAATTAACAGAATTTGGTGACTTTGTATGTGGGCTGAAGGAAAATGGTGAATTGATATTTGACACCTCCATTTATGGCATGAATAATTGGGTAGATGATCATGTCTTCAGCTGACATAAAATACACTATAACAATAGTTGGTTTAGGGAAGCTAGAGAGGGAAGAGCAGGATGATTCCCCTCAGTTTTTTGTTTTTGTTTTTGTTTTGTTTTGTTTTGTTTTTGCAGTGTTAGAACAGAGAGCTTCGCATATACTGGGCAAGTGCTCTACCACTAAGATATAACCCCACCCCCAGTTTTTTATTTATTGGGATTCTGATTGCTCTAAGACTCTACAGGATAGACTCATGGATGATAGGAGCTACCAGTGTGGAGATGCTGGAGGCTGGGGTCAAAACTATCAATATGGATGCCCAGAAGCCATTAGTTTGGCTAAAGAAAGGCCTGGAAAGTGAGAGGAGCACTGGATCCAGAGAAGAACTCCAGGAAGATTTCCATAAGATCTTCCAGGCTGGTAAGATGAGCCCACAGTAAAGGCCACCAATGAACAAAGAGGTAGGAATCAAAGCAGAGAGCCGCTGTGTCAGAGCACTGAGGGAAGGAATTCTAAGGAAGAAGAAGCAGTCAGCCGTATCAAGAACAGGCTCAAGAATGAAAGAAGTAAGCTGGTTGAGCAGTTGGCAAGTGGGTGGTGACTCTTGCCAGGGTAGCGTGAGGGAAGTGGGCAGAACAAAAGGCTGGTTCTCTGTGTTCAGATGATTACAATAAATGACTTGACAAAGCGAAGGAGCCTTACAGGAAGCTGGGCTGAGAAAGGCGGGAGACAAGGCAAAAGTTACCGTGGCATCAGGCTCAGGTATGATTTTTAGCAAAAGATACTTCAATTTCACTTTTTCTAACTGGTTAGAATCAGGACCTTGGCTATGCTAGATGTTCTTTATTAAAAAATATCAAAATAAATATATGTCTTCTTTGGTCTTTTTCTGTACTCACTGGACACTTGATCTTTGTAACACTTGCCATTCTCCTTCCTGCCTCTTCCCTGGCAACACACACACACACGACCATATATTTTGATTCTATTATAACCACACAGACCCTTATAAAACGTTGCTCCTTGGGCTGGACTCAGGTTGTGTTGCTGTGACACCACACAGAGCTGCAAAGAAAGACTGAATCTTGAGCTCAGAAGGGTCTCCATTACACACATATTTAATCAGGTAGAATAAAGAAATGCTTGGAAAAGAAGGCAGTTTTTGAAATATAAAATTCAACAATACTTTTTATTTTGTGTCCTATGCATGTGCCAACACAGAGCTTGAAGATAGACGGGGCTGACACAAACTCCTTGGGGCAGCAAGGCTGGGAGAAGCCTGCAGGTCACCTGAGCTCCCATCTTCCTTGCAGTGGCAGCCCCATTGCTTGGATTTTAAAGTTTGTGGAAAGTGCAGGCTTCCAGGAGTCCTGTGGAGCACAGAAGTAGGACAATGAAAATATATTTACATTTATTTATGAATTGTTGAACGAATGGACAGTTAAACATAGTACCAAGGCATTTAGACTAGTTGCCCTGCACTTCTGATGCTTGGACTGGAACATTCTCCCAGTGCTCATATCCACTTGCCTATACAGCTCTGCACTCTCTTGGGAAGACCCCACACCAAAATTGCAATGGCAATAACATGATTTCCTTCCCTCCGGCATTCCCCTACTTTTTTCTCATGGGTGCAGCTCACACACCTGAATTCACATGGCTGGAAGTTGCCCAGAAAGACTGTCCTCCCGGACCTCTTTAGGCAGGTGAGGAACTAACATAGCAAGAAGCACCTGCCAGCACCTCCAGACTTTGTGCTGGAGATGAGGGATGGGACAGAAAACAGTAGAGCCAGACTCTCTCCCCTTGTCAAAGATACGATTTGGGTCAATATTTACTTGGGTTTTGAACAATGGCCCTAGACAAGCACATTGCTTACGTCAGAATTAAATGGGTCAACTTTTAAAGTACAGTCATCACCCTGAGCTGTTAGAGACTTGCTGAGTCAGTGTCTCCAGAGCCTGGGAGTAAGCATGTTTAATTAGAACCAAGACTCCCTTATCTGTTCACTGCAGTTGATGAATAACTGCCTGAACATGTTACTCCCCCACATTTTCCAAATGCTTTCTAGTGAATCCATTATTCCCAGCACAGTTATACTGCAAAGGTGTGTTCTATTGCAGTTCCTAGAACCTGGTATTCCAGATAAGCAGTATCCTTGGTAACTTTATAGTTACCAGAACTTACTATTGTCGACACTCTCTAGAGCAACACTGTCTGAAAGAACTTTCTCCAATGATACTCTTTCCGCTCACCAATACAGAGCTGCTGAGCACTTAACATGTGGCTGCTGAGCACTTAACATGTGGCTGGGTGTGACGAAGGCAATAAAAAGTTTTCAACTTTAAGTAGCCACATTGTTCTAGTGGCTACCATACTGGAGAAGGTAACTCTAATAAAAAGTTTACCTCAGAGCAATGGTAAACTTTTATGTGCATGAAGACCCTTCATTTTCTTAGAAATAAGACAGATCTTTGCATGTCCAATAAGTTCACTACCTTCATCCTCTGGACCTGTGTCCCCCTCACTCTCTTCAGGCTGGCCATACAGGCTAGCCTATCATACGTGCAGGGCTTAGGTTAGGTTGTTCTCTCTGACTCATCTTGCCCATGTGGCCATATCCTGAGAGACGTAGTCTACTTCTTTGTACTCACCACCACAGAACTTACCACTGCATTTTGTTTGCAAATTCCCCATGCTGTATTTCTCCTACTTACGTGAGGTTGAGCATTTTCTCAGGTTACCAACAGCCTTGACATACTCCTCTCCTAGGTATTTTTCAGGTGTGACATCATCCTCAACTCTGACCAAACATTTTGTATCATCCCTGAACAGGAGGTCCTTGGTTTCAGACCGGAACAAACAAAACTCTCGCGTGCAGTCAGATACATGACTTCCAAATCGCTCCTGCCGAATGAACAGAAAGTGTGTGAAGACCTGTGGCCCTGAGCAGCTGAGAACATGCTTCGGTGAAGGCTTTAAACTCTGAACCAGCCCTGGGAACAACAAAGTAAGAGAAGCTACAGGGTATGCTTTCCGCCTCCCTCACCTACCATTTACCCACTTGAAGTCCCAATTGCATATTTTCATGATGCCCAAAAGTCCTCTGTAGTGGCCTCTGTCCTATCTTCCTCTGAGAACTCCCTCTTTCCCACCTATCCTTGCCCTCTTTCTTGCTTGCTTTTTCTTTCTTTCTTTTTCTTTTTTTCTTCCTTTCTTTTGATGAGAATGACAAACTTCATAGGAAACTGAAAAATGAGAAGAATGAGATATGTTCCTAGTAAAGTATATAAATAATATACAGTTCTATTCTCAAAGTTTTCATAAAACATTACAACCCACCAAGTGAAGGCGTGGACATTATCTAAGAACAAAAATTAACTGATCTGAGGAAGATCAGTATGAAAATATTCTAATGTAGTGATCTCCAAAATAACTTTCCACAATGATGGAAACATTCCATATCTCTGTACTGTCCAGATTGGGACGTACTAGCCATGTGAATTCTTGAAATGTGGTGAAGGCAATCGAAGACATGAATTTTTTAATATAGTTTAAATAGCCACACTTGACTAGTAGCTACTTATTGAATTGTGCAGTTCTGATGCTTCATGAGTCCAAAATCAGTGGCTTCGTTCAGAGGACTTCTCCAACTACTGTTAAGGAGTTGATGGTCAGGTATGGAAAGAGAAGAACAGATTAATAGTTGTATCTGGCCACTTAAACAAGATCTGAGATTCTGCACAGCTTTTGGAGCCAGGGGCTGGCACAACCCACTGGGAAGAGTGTAAGGGAAGGACTCTTGGGTAAAATTCATACTAACACTGGGGCAGGCCCAGGTGGGTGAGGGTGGGCAACAGTAGGCTGTAATAGTATCTGTGAGAAAATGCCAATATAATGCTCTGTCCAGCAGCCAGATCTCAGTGTTCTGTGCTAGTGCTGGTTTCCCAGTTTTGCAGGGAAGACAAACCTTCCCATTCTCATTGCATGAATCCCATTCAGATATCACCCTGCAAGGGTGAAAATGAAGCTTCTCTGGCTGGTCCTCACCGGTTTCATATATATCATCCTCCAGGTCTGCCCGAGTCAGTGCATTAGAAGAGAATACATGGAAGGCTGGTTGAGCTGAGTTAGTTTTGAGATGCTGTTAACTGCCACATTGCCCAGTGGAATGTTGTGCTGTGTGCTGCTCATCTAGTTTCGTGCTTCATCGGTGAAAGTTCTTCAGAACCTCGGGCATCATACACTTATTTTTTTGTTCCCATGAAGAAATCATATGACATTCAGCAGGTGCCTTTTCAATGATGGTCACCTCTGTCACACCTGGGGAAGAGTCTAGGATGAGAGTGACGCCCAGGATCAGCTTCTCCAGGTGTGGCTTGTTGCAGCCCGGCAGCAAGAGCAGCGTCTCCTCCATGGCTCGTGTCCTTGTTTTGGCACCCAGACCTGGTCTTAGCACCTTGGTGTTTGAGTTAGCAAGTTAGCAGGGAGCTGGGAGCTGTAGTTCTCCATGCCTGAGAACTTGGTTGGGTAGATGGGGACCCCAGGTTGGTCCAGCAGCAGCAGCTTGGCAGGGCGCTCCTGGGTCTTGTCTCACACCTCACCTGGACCTTCTCCTCTTCTCTTCTCTTCTCTTCTATTTTTCCTTCAATGGGGTCTCCATAAGTTTCGCAGGCTGGACTTAAACTTGCAATCCTCTTGCCTCAGCCTCCCAGAGTGCTGGGATTACAGGTATGTGACACCACCACAGCCACTCCTGCTTTTTCTAATCTCTCTTCCTCCCACTCCTTCACTGCCCTGTCCTTGGGGGCTGCTTATAGGGATCACGAGGACAGTAACGTGTCCCTTTGGATATTATTGCCAAAGAAGACATTAACTATGAGCCTTCCCAGAGGAATAGCAGAGGTGGTTGTTAAAGTTCATGTTTGGCTGCCTTTCGAATCCTATCTTGGACCAGCCACTAAACTTCTCCAGGACTCCTAAAGTTGTAAATGAAATAATGAAAGTTCATTAAATGCTCATACTATCATCATGTGCTTTAAAAAGCTGCTGAAGATATGCTATCTTAATTTCTAAAGAAAGCTCATGGTGAACCAACAGATAGAAGTTATACTGAAGAGAACGGTGATGTTTGTGTGTACAGAGGTCTTTAGGATTAGAATTCTCAAGCTGCCATTTTCCCCTACAAGCTGGCCCTGATGTGGTTGTTCTCCCCAGAGAGCAGGCTCTCTGAGGATAGGGGTCATTTGTTTTTCAGACTATTGAGGGCACTGCTCAGTCTGCCTTGGCAAGAGAAATAGAAATCCACCTTTCAAGGCTTCTATCAAGGGTTGCTAGGGAACAAGACCAGTCTTCATTTTGAACAAGGACAGAGTTGGGAAAGATAATCATATCCCTGAGCAAAGTCAAGTGGCAGGAAAGCAGATTCCTGGTCCTGAGGGTTCATAGATCAGGTGGGGACTTACTTCCAATGACCAAGATACAGAAGCAGAGTCAGGCCTGAGAGACCCTGTTCTATAATTGCATACCTAGCGTATTTCAAGCACTTCCTATAGGCCACACATGGGACAATATGTGCATTGCATGCATTACTTTGCTTAATCACTATATTAACTGAGAAATGCATATAAGTATTTTTATTATTCCTATTTTATATATGAAAAACCTGAGGCACAGAGAGGTTAACTCATACCTAAGATTGCACAGCTGGAAAGCTGTGAGGTGAGATTTGAACCCAGATGTTCTGGTCCAGTCTCTATAACCTCCCAATGCATTTTCAGAAAAGAATACTGGAGTGAAGGGTGTACTTAGCTGTGAACTCCCCCAAATAAACTACACCCATCTAGGAATAAAGGGTGGGAGGCCATGGCTGGTCCATACCCGCTGTTCAGTTAACACTTGGCGAACAAGTTCTGCCTTATCTTTCCGTGTGACCACAGCATGATTTGGGGCTCGAGCCAGGTGGCATTTCTCATACTCGTCCACATCTGCCCTAGTGCCATCGGGGCACAGCAGCTTAAAGTCGCTCTTATTAAGATTGATAGCCCACGCAGCAGAGTTCTTTCCTGGGGAGAGAAAGAAAGAAGGTGGATCGGCCAGAGGAGATGGCCTTGGTCACTGCAGGATTTTGACCAATCCACTGGTGTATGCAGGATCTGGGCCCTTTGGCCAGCTGAAGTGGCAGAAGGACACGTATTGTGGAGAGGAAGGGACACTCACATGGCGTATAAGGTGATGCTAAACTCACACCAGCAATTGCTAGTGACTACCCCCGCCTGATCATCCCTGCCCGGCCAGGGAAGAATGGACTACATTCTGTGGATGTTAACTCAAAATGACCTTCCTTTCTATTAAACTCCAAGGCCTTCCCTACTCCTTACTTCCACATAGGAAGAACGTAAGGTTCTGAGCCAAGTTTACCAATCTCCATCCTGTAACCCAGCATCTCCAAACGAAAAGACGTTTCTCAGAGGATACTTTCAGAATCTGCACCAGCATTTTCAATCTGACACCTTCATTTTAGTTCCAAGTGAAAATGTGTACATGCCTGTGTGATATAAGCCCATGTCCTGTATCAACCTTTTGCTTTGTCTTTTCTATATTCTCTTTGTTAAAAGAAAAACAAACCCGGCTAAGGTGATTGTCAAACATGTTTTCCAACTTTTATTTCTACCTCATAATGCAAGGTTTTAATCTTTTTTATTTTATTCATTTTTTAATTAAATTTCCTTTCTTTAGGTGAACAAGTAATATATAAGGTTGTGCTCATAAAATTTTAATATATTTACATATAAACTAAAATTCTTCCTTTCCTATACTCCCCAAATCCCACTCATTTCTAGAGCTCTAACCTTTGATATTGCGTTTGTGTATTTCCATCCATGCCTTGTTATATATGCATCTATCTACATAAGTGTCTATGTGATATTACATATTTATAATTGTTCTTAGTTTTAAATCTTAACAAATGGCACTCAGGCAGGAGGAACAGTGGGTCTGTAGAGACTATTGAATGAAAACCAATGTTAATGAATGGCCTAAAGGTAGAATATTAAAAAATATTAAATGGAAAGTGATTCCTTGTAAGCTAGGAGGGTAGCCATAGGCATCTAGAAGGGTAATATATTGTTTTTCGATAAAATTTATACAGGTTTATGGGAATGTGTAAAATGCTGCATAGTATCAGGAAGACATTTTTGAAGTATTTATAATTTCACAGCACACACGTTCAGAATTAGTACATTTCTTCCTATCTTTTTATTACATATACATACAATATACACACACCCATATGTTATTAAGATTTAAAAAGCACATGCTTTTGTATCTTGCTTCTTCTAAGCTATAACATACCATGGCATTTAATACATATGTTTTTGAGAAATAAGATATTGATAGACTTAATCTAGTCTTGACTGGCAGGGAGTCTGAAAAGATTATAGGGACAAGAGGCTATGAGAAGAGGAGTGACCTTTGAGAGTAAGATGAGGAATTTGGATTTATGCAAGTTGAGTTTGTAATGTCAATGTATTCTGTACATTAAAATGACACCTTTGAGAATAGAAATACTGGAATGGATGAGCAATCAGGCCTACCACCTAAATTCTATTTAGGAGGTAAAGATCTTGGAGTCTTTGCAAAGAATGGAGAGTAAAGGCCCAGAGATGGGGGGTGGGTTACTCAGAAGAGTACAAAAGGAAATCAAGGGTGACAAAGAACCAAGGTTAGGGTAACATTCTGAAGCAGAAAGAAGGAAAGCCCTTAAGGGAAAAGCAAAAATTATACAAGGGAAAAAAGAAAAATTAGTCAACCCAGTATTCTTTCAGATAAATCCTTAGCAACTGCTGTGTCCCATGTGCTATCCTAGGTGCTGGGAAGAGAGGAGGAAAAAGAGTCCAGTGATGTTCTGCGGCCAAAGTGTATCATAGGTTGTGATTAATTCAGTAATACTAGCAACATGTACAGAGGATTCTTGTTGTAGGATGGGGGGATTGTGCCATGTGAGAAGGCTTCTTAGAGAACCTGGCACTGAGTTACTTTACTCTAGATGAGTCAGCCAGGAAGTCTGGGCAGTTGGAGGAACACACATGAGAGGAGCAGGGAAGTGACTAACTGCCTGGACATTAGTGGCTTCACTCACAGGAAGAGACACTGAGGAGTACGGAGTGCTTATTGTTACCAGTGTTCATTTTTGTTTTGTTTCAATGTCAAGGCTGCCCCACTTTCACTGCTGACCAGCACCTATTGGTGATTCTTTCCTGAATTGATTATCATCACACTGTTAGCCAGATAAGAGTTTTCTAACTTTGCCATTCTTTTTTTTTTTTTTTTTTTTTGTGGGTACCGGGGGGTCGACCTCAGGACCTCGCTCGCCAGCAGGCACCCATGCCGCTGAGCGATATCACTGGCCCCTTTTTCGTATGTGGGTTCCGGGAGTCGAACTCGGGCCCTCGCGCCTGCCGGGCAGGCGCTTAAGCCGCTGAGCCATCTCACCGGCCCTAACTTTGACATGCTACCTACATTCATTGATAGCATTCTCTGATAAGAAAGAGCTTGCCCTTCTTCACTTCTCTAATCAGTTATCAGCCTTTACAGCTATCATTATTTTAATGTTCAGAATTCCCAGATTTGGCAGTAGGAGGTCCTTCAATTTGGCTCCTTTGTGTTTTGACATGTCCTATCATTCTTTGAACATTTCAGTGTGAGTACATCACCATATATTTTTTTCTGCCCAACCTTGAAATTAGCTCGTTTTCCAAGGATTCCTGGTTCCTCTTTGCAGAGAATAGTACTTAGAGCCAATATCTTGGTGCTCATTCATACTGGTATGCTCTTGCCTCTAGGCCTTCTCAGTGGATAGAGCCAAGAAATATATATTGTGTGTATGGATATATATATATATATATATTTGTGTGTATATATATGCACACACACACACACTTAGTGGTGCTGGGTCATAGCCAGGGCCTTGTGTATACAAAGCAAGTACTCTACTATTGAGCTACATCCCAGGTTCCAGAGCAAGGGGAAGAAAAGCTATAACGGTCATTACTGGAATGACTGAAAACACTTAAGTGTGTACTGTGTAGCATTAAATCCATGTAATGTAAGATTTCCTAATCTTGGTAATTGTACTATAGGTATGTAAAAGAATGGCTTATTCTTGAGAAATTGGCACAGAAGTATTTAGGTGCAGGCACCAGATCTGCAGCTTTTGGGGGAGAATTTAGGGCCTTTGGGGACCCCATGGGCCTGATCATCCTACCTATCCAGTTGAATATTTCTCTCTTCACTGAACACACAGGCTGAGAATTACAGCTTTGGAGCCCGACAGTGTGTCATTCTTCTACAAAGTCTCCCCTAAATGCCAGTGAATCCTGTTGACCTGGATGTCATGAGGACAGAGGGACATGTGCACGTACCATTAGTGTTCTGCATGACTGTCTGGTGCTTCACAAAGGCCACATCTCCTTTCTCAACCAGACACCTGCAGAGGTCCAGATGGGGAGAGAGAATAGAGGAAATCAGGTTGACACACGTGTTATTCAAGAGGTCACCTTATAAATCCAGGCTGGCCACCGACTAGCAATTATAGCATCCATTCCATCACTTAGCAACATAAGGAATAAAGAAAGAGAAAGGCTCTAAATTGCTATGTACTTACACAATCCCAATTCCACACACTAAATCATAATTTTTGGTACAGCTTCGCCAATCCTGCTGTAAAGGCACTTGTCTCTACTAAATCACAGTCTGCATATCTTTGGGTGAGGTATTGGGGGTTGTAAACACACATCTGAGCCACAAGTCTCCAAGAAGTTTCAGAAAAGAAATACAAACGGAATGAGCTCTCTTGATCCATTACTCCTTTTAACTGCACTCCTTTAAAAGTACACATCACACGTACACTGGACTAGGGTGTCCTTCAGCGTCTGCGTAAGGCCCTGCGTAGGCCTCCATGATCCAGGTAGATCGGACTCCTGTAGAGTAAGCCCCGACCTGCTGTCTGGCTTAACCGCCCTGCTTCACAGAAAATAATCTGCGTCTTCCCGCAGCAGTTCAAGAGTCTTGGGGAAAGCTAGCTGAAAAAGGCGAATGCCTATTGTACCATATATTGAATGCATCTCATTTTCTTTTGAGTTCAGAATCTGTCAGTTTGATATGTTTTATAGTATAGCTAGGTTTTAGAAGACATTTTTATGAAAAGAAGGCTTTAAACATGTAAACAAAAGTTGAGTCTTTTTTCTTGATCTGTAATTCTCAAACATGTCATCACTAAAAAGAGACAAGGAAAAGGACAAAAAGGGACTACATTTTCAGTCCCCCTCAACCTCTTAAATCCCTCTGAAAAGAAGACACTCTTTTGTACAATTAGAAATGTGTGGAGTGTGGATTGTACTTACTCTACCTTACAAGGTTATTCTAACTGAAAAATAGGATGATCTTCACTACTGGGAAGTTCAGTTACAATACCACCAGCATTGTGCATTTCCTGGGTTTGGGAACTACCAGATAACAGAAGGCCTGCAGCGGAAGAGACAACTAAGAAGCAAGGTAGTAGGATACATAGATGTCTCCATAAAAATGATAGATGCTCTGGAATGTACAACCGTAGTGAGGAATTTAGAAATCATGTACTTCACTAGTCGGTACTTCCAGATGAGAGTGGTTCTAGGTTACCCAGAGGAAGAGCTTGAACCAAATTCCTGACTCAGTGTTTATTCAACCATATTAGTGTTTCATTACTTTGGCACTAGTGACATTTGGAGCTAGATAATTCTTTGCTCTACAGTGTTGTCCTATACATTGTAGAAAGGTTAGCTGCTTCCAATAGCAGTCCCCACACCCTGCGTGCCCAATGTTGTCAAAGTGGAATACACCTCTAGACACTGTTAATGTCCCCTGGAGGACAAATTGCCCTCAGTTGAGAACTGCTAATCTGTACATATATCATTCTCTTCGGTCTGTGATAGCCATGTTGGCAGACGGTGTCCTGGAGGAGCCTGGATGCCCCTCTGCATGGCTCTATGTTTGATTGCAATATATCCCATCCTAATACACACATCACTTCACAGACTGAACATAAGAATCTCCCCTTAGTTCCTAAAGGAAATCTAGTCAAGACTAGAGTATTGTATTTATGTTAGAAGTAAAGAACTCACCTGAAAGCCCCCGTGTAGCCATAGTACGCCTCTTTGTTGTTGGGAGCACACACACTTGGGCCAATACAGAGCTCACAGAGACTGGAATTTTTCAGAGACCCGGGAGCACAGCCTTGACTGAAAAATTCATCTGTGCAGAAAGACAGGTGGAGGTCAGCTCTTCCTGAGTCAGTCAGTACTGCTGGCTTTTATCTAACACAACAGGGCTACATGGCCCAGAAGAAGTAGAACATGTTAATTCAGTCTGTGACCTGTCATCCACCAACTCAGAACTGACAGACTGTAGGCTGTGAAACTGAGGTTCGGAAAGGAGCTCATGACCATTACATTTCAAGATGGAAGGGATTCGTTTGAGCACCAGGATAGTGTCTTCATTAGCCTGAAGAAAGAAGAAATGAATTTTCTGAGCTTGTGCAACCTATTTTCAGATGTCGCCTTTACTATGTCAACAAGCTCAACAAGGGGATGGAAGTGCTCCTTGGAGTTCAGCTGCTCGCCCAATGCTGTAAAAGCGCAGGAGGGCAGGAGACAGTGCAGAGGTCAGGAGCCCATTGGGACCAAAAAATAAAGGGGCAAAGGGCAAAGGCCTGAACAAACTAAACTAAGTAAACTAAAGGCAAGGTAAGATAAGGCTTGAGGAAAATTGGAGCTGCAAAAACACAACTGATGAAATCTGCTGGTGACGGGAAACCAGGCAAAGCAACAACAAAGCAGCAGCAAGCAGCAACAGATCTGCATGTTCGCACATCCTCCGCCCCTTTGTCTGCTTGTGCTGTATAAGCTTTTAGATCCAGGCACTTCCTTGGTGTCCTTTTGCCCCCTCATCTAGTGAGGGCTTGTCTCTGTTTCTTCTAATAAACCACACACCACAGCACATTCCCCACTGCTTGCTGTTCTGTCATGTCCTTCTGCACCGCCACAGAATAAGAACCTGAAGGGCAGAGAGCTGGTTACACCATGACTTCTGCATGTGACCCTAACTGCGCTTTGCTTCGTGTCAAACTAATGTACCAGAGCACCCTGGTGCAGAGATATGTTCTCATCTCTAACTCCTAGATACACAGGGTTTTCTGGAATTTGTAACCAGATTTAGACCTCCCTCCAACAAGCCTCTTCTTTCTCAGGAGCTGCCCAAACTTGGAGCTGGCAGGGAAGAAATAGGAAGCAAATGTAAACCAGAATCATTGTAAAACATTTGTTTGTAGGTATCTTACACCCAGAAGCTTCAAGGGGGTAGGAATAAACTTGTACCTGATGGGTATTCAAAGAACATAGAGAATAAACTGCATCTACCCCTAGAGGAAGCTCAGGAGCTGGGCAGTGACTCAGTACGATTGCCAACACCTTAAGAGACCAGGGATCACTCACACTCACATAGCCAATAGAACTCCTATGGCAGGGATTGCTAGCTGTGTATACAATATCCATTTTCTTTTGTTCCTTAGTAACAAAAATTTTATTTGGGGTAGGAACGTGTTCAAATGAAAAATTACATTCTCTTTTACAGCCTGTTATGGTTCTGAGCAATGGGAAGAAGTTAGCTCAAACAGTTGGTTAAATGTCCTGGAAGGGTCCTTTAGAAAGCTGATAATAGCTGGTGTAAACTTCCATTTACTCTAACTCAGTGCTTGGGGCCTGGATTGTGGACATGATGTCAACCATGGGTAACCTCGAACATGGAAGCCTCATCTGGAAATGGTGGAGTAGAAAGAGGGAGAAACCATCAGGATCATACTAGTCATGGACTGCTTACCTCTGGTCTTTTTAATAAGAGATAAAAGCAAATGTATACTAACTTGAGCCATAAGGAGCAACTAAAATGAACCATCTTGACTCAACTACCCAGCTCCCCTTGTATCCCTTTTTGATATTTCCTTGAGGGTCACTCTTACAAAATGCTCCTTCTGTGGAACCAGGGCTCGCAGCATCTCGTACCACACTTCTCTCCCACAGAACCCTTCTTTCTACTGTGACCTTGCCACAACTCCTTCCCAGGAGTCACTCACCAAATCTGCAGTGGTTGATTCTGTTGTAGAGCAGGCCCATGGGGATGTTCCAGCCAGCAGTTCTGTCTACTGCAGTGTGGCAAGACTTCTTGCCCTCCAAATTATTCCAGTTGATGTCAGGATCTGAATTCTTTACCACTGCCACACCAAAATACCCTACAAGAAGGACACAAGAAGAGAAGTGTCAACACTTCTGGAGCCCCCAAGGTGTCTGCTTCATCAAAGGGCAGCATCTCCACAGGGCAGCAAAGATGTTCTGAATCATTCTTAGTGTCCCAAGAGGATCTCTGCAATAACTGTGGTAAAATCAAGGCACTCGAGAGAAAGAGATTAATCTGAACTTTAAAGACAAAATACTAATATCACATGGTACCAATTATTATGTACAACTTTTATGGGGTTTTTTTGTTTGTTTGTTTGTTTTATGTAGGTACCAGGAGTTGACCTCAGGACCTCGTGCTTGCCAGCAAGTGCTTGTGCCGCTGAGCTATCTCACCGGCCCTTTATGTTTTTATGTGTTAGTTAAAAACATAAAATACAAAGAAAAACCAAAGTACTAAGAATACATTATCACTAGAGCGGTAGCTGATGTATAACCCTTCCCTAGGAGCCTAGATTTGGTGTAATGCTAGACAATCCACAAATTATCTGAGCCCTAGGATCCTCTTGTGCATCCTTAGTGGATGCCAATCCCTACCTTATAGGATTAAATAAGAAATTCTATGTACAAGTTATTGCAAGTGTAAAGGAATAACCTTCATTATCAATTACTTCCATGATGCTTTTGCTTTCTAAAAAAAAGATCTCTTACCCTTGTCTACTTGTGATGTGAATTTTAAACTTGCCTAACTAATTTGCCAAAATAATGGGAATTTGCCTTTTAATTCCTGAGGTTACCAAATTCCAACTTACCTTTTTCAGGTGCTGCTTTACAATCAGGGTTTTCTAAAGAAAAGAAAATGAAGAAAGCATTAAACACATATATAGATTTTTTTAAAAATCAAGCCAGACATGGTGACACACACCTGTAATCCCAGCACTCTGGGAGGTTCAGGCAGTAAGATCACAAGTTCAAGCCCAGTCTGGGCAATTTATTGACTTATCAAGACCCTGTCTCAAAATATATTTTAAAAGGGGAGGTTGGGGGTTGGTGGGAGAGCTGGGGATGTAACTCAGTTCAAGGGCCCTGGGTTCAATCCCCAGTGCTTAAAAAGAAAAAATCATGCCTTTCTCATGCAATAACTAAGAATAAAAAGAGTCAGATAAAACTGCCCATGTCACCAATTCTCAACAAGTCTAGGCTCCCTGAATGATGCAAGGTCTTCAGCTGCTGGGCTCTAGAATTTATACATAAACTGTAAATTTCAAAATTCCCACTCCAGAGAGAGCCCACATAGGGTGCAGGCTGACTATATTTAAATCCCTGCATCAAGGCAGCAGGAAGAACAAGAGTTCAGGAAACTGGAAAACCTGCCAGAAATCCTAGCTGTCCACTGCAGTGGAGTTAGTTTTAGCAGACTTCACAGCATTCAGAGCTTCCATTCCCCACCACTGGGAGATACAATAACTGCCTTCTTTTTAAGATGTGAGGATTCTACCTGAGGGAGTCCAGAATTTGAATAGTGGGAGGCATTCAGTAAGGGAGAGCCACAGTGTGAACAGGGCTGTGATGTTCCCATATCCTCTGCATAGCCCAGAAGGAGGAAAACAGAGGGTGCTGTCTTGCACTTACCGTAGTTTTCTGCCATAACAGGCACCAGACCACACTGGCTGGCTATGTAGACATATCCGCCATCCAAGCTCATGGCATCTGCTTCCCCATTCTGCAGACACAGAAAATCACAGCAGTTGAAAAGATGCTATTTCCTACTCATCTGCCCTTCTAGCTGACTCTTTGAAGAGCTTTCCCAGCCCAAGTTCTGAATAGCAGAGGAACAGCAAGTAATGGTACAGAACCCCTAAAAGATCAGTCAGGCACACCTAACATAGAAAATAAAATGTATTCTCATTTCATCACCATCATGAACTGATGCTCAGTTGCAGGTGACCCAGTTTCATTCTTGCCGTCTTCTCATAGGACACACTGTCCCAGAGAGAGTCCTACAACACCTTTCTGGACCCATGAATTCTCATCTGTGAGATGGAGAAGTAGAGTCAGGTACACGGGGCTCTGTCTGCGGACTAGAACACCTCCTAATAGGGCTCCAGCCCCTCGCTTTAGCCTCACTGGCTGTGTGCTGTTTGAGTACATGGTACATACAAGAGTTTTACAAATGAGTCAGATATTCACAAATAGTCTAGTACTCAGAGATAATAAGCCCTGGTTTCAGAAATTCTTAGAATCAACAAGATTTGCAAGACTTCCCTTGGACCTGGCAATATACTTTCTATGAATACACCATAAAGGAATAATCAGATGTGTATGTGGGCAACTATTTGGGTAAAAAGTATGAGTAGGAAAAACCAGAAATGTGATTTATAAGAGCAAAAGGAGAACCAAACTATGTTCAGTGACAGAAAAATGGCTAAGTAAAGGCTGCACGCCATGCTATAGAATGGATATTAACATTAAAATATCGTGTTTTTCTTTTTCTTTAAAACATCAGCATGTGTATATTTATTTCCTTCAAATGCATTCCAGACTAATTACGCAGCAACAAATCTCTTCAAGAGTGATTTGATTCTCCTAGAGGTATAGCTCAGTGGTAGAGCACTTACTATGTACAAGGGCCTGGCTGCAAACGCCAGCGCAAAAAAGAAAAGAAAAGAAAAGAACAAAACACAGAAACAAAACCCCAATGATTTGATTCATAAGCATTTGAAATTTGTATAATTTCACATTGGTACCCTTTCTTTTTTAATACTGTAAGTTAAAAGCCCCACCCCGTAACCCATTCTTATTTCTTATTTCTCCTTCTACACATTCAAACTTTAAAAATTGCAAACTAAACATATAAATCATGTTTAAAAACTTGAAACTTTAAAATACTGCTCCCTCAGTATGATTCAGAAACATCTGTATACTGACAATACAGTCTTTTTTTTTTTTTTTAATGTGGGTACCGGGGGTCGAACTCAGGACCTCGTGCTTGCCAGCAGGCACTTGTGCCACTGAGCGATATCACCGGCCCTTTTTTCCTTTTTATGTGGGTACCGGGAGTCAAACTCAGGACCTTGTGCTTGCCAGGCAAGCGCTTATGCTGCTGAGCTATCTCACTGGCCTGTGACAATACAGTCTTAAGTGGTAAATTGTAAGAAGAGAAAAGGAAAGACGAGGCAGATATAAATTTGCTATCTTAATATTTTACTAATTCTGTCAGTTAAAAGTAGGGATGTCCTGAGAAAGAACAGCTTGGGCTTAACGTGAAGAATAGAGTGAGCCTAATGGTTTGAGAATGCATTTGGAAGTATTTTCCTATTTCATCTGAGTTTGCCGTAGCAAGGTGATGCTGAGAGAGGTTATTTTCTTCCATACATTTGCTCAGTGTTGCTGAGTGTCTCCCCCTGGAAATGTGTTTTAAGCTCTCTGTACTCAGCACAAAGTCTTCTTTTACCTGACTAGTTTCAGGGTTCACAAGTCAGGGCTCAAATTAATTTTTAATGGCGTTTTAAACTGTTTCAGACTTGCTGAAATAGCAGCTTCAGAAAGCCCCTTAAGTACCTTGTTTTCCAACTATTAGCTCTTCCCAAATCCCTTTAAGTCCTCTCTTTTGAGGTATTTCTTTTAGTTTGTTTTGATTTGCCACAACAGATCCAACGACATAAGAATGATATCTGAACTGGTATGGTCGCACACACCTATAATCCCAGCACTTTGGGAGGCTGAGGCAGGAGGATCACAAGTTTGAGCCCAGCCTGGGCAACTTAGTGACTTAGTGAGACCCTGTCTCAAAGTACAAATAAAAACGGTTGGGGATACAGCTCAGTGCAAAGGTCCTGGGTGCAGTACCACAAAAAAAGGACAATATCTGTGCATATGATATATTTGTGCATATGCACAAATGCACAAATATCATCTATTAGTGGGAGATTCAAAGCTCTCTCTACTTCCCCAAGAAAAACATACTTTTCTGCCTGTTTTATTTTTAAACAAGTTCCTTTTTATGATCAAAATTCTTTAAATAACCATCAAATTCTCCAATATCTCTAGTCCAGAGCCCTTTCTGTCTGTTCTCATCTTGGAAGAATCTACTTCTGCCTGGGCTTCATTGTTGCAGTATCTTATGGTTACCTTTTGGCCTCCCATGAGAATTTCACCTCTAGGCTGTGGTTTGTCAGTATTACGGTATCCACCTTTTTTCCAGTTTCTTAATTTCATTTCACAGAAACTAATGGGGCTCCTACTCCTGTCAGTATTGCAACCCCACACTTCTGTCATTGCTCAGCCACTGCAGATTCAGGGAGTCCACACCCCTGATCAATGGTAATTCAAAACCGCTCGTGTTCATAGTTGCGGGAGGTGGAGACTCAGGTTTTGAGTTGGTGAGCTTTGCCTTAATTTGGTTAGAGTTTTCCTGTATTGACTCAGACAAAAATAAAGTGAAATGTTTGTTTAGAATGGTATAAAGTAATGTTTGAGATGTACAAAATATAAAATAACAAGAGTCGATCATCTATTTTCACTTCGTGAGAGTTTTGAAAATATGTGGTTATTCCTAAGTGCTCAGAAGTTAGAACTGATAGAGTCAGCAAGATTCAGCTGATAATGACAGGTAGTTCTAGTGCCTTCCATGTACCTTTGTTTCAATACATTTATGGTTTATTATGAAGACTCCAACTCAACAGCCAAATGGAAGAGATGCTTAGGGCAAGGATTGTGGGGAGAAGAGGATTCAGAACTTGGATCTTCCAGGACCCTTCCAGGCACACTACCCACCTAGCACCTTGAAGCAGGCACCAACATAGAAGCTCCAAGTCAGTGGTAAAGCCCACTAGATATCATGAGGTAAGAGGTGGTAAGCAACCTATATGATATGATCCCAGCAAGAGGTTTTTCTCTTAGTTACATAAGTAGTACTTTTGATTTTCTTCTTCTATCATTAAGGATTTTCAAAATTCTCTACAAGCAAACATGGAATACTCTTTTTATCAACAAAGCAAATTTGTGCCTTCCTGCAAAATCAAAACAGAATCCTATTGCACTCACCATGGTACTCCAAGGGTTTTAGGACATCCACACTATACCTCCCTAAGCAGAACATGGCTCAGATTGCCCTTTCAGTGTACGCTAATATGAGGAGGAAACTGAGTCCTTCAGCTCCACAAACTCTAAGGTTCTGAACCTCCTGTGGTGCTGTGCTTATTCAGTTAGAACAAGGACCCTGGAAACCAAGGTGTCTGCATCACTCCCAGGAAGAGGCACTGGCTCAGCCTTAGCAGTGGGACAGCAGAAAGCAGTGGCAGGGAGACTGCCCTAGGGAGGCAGCGGTGACATACCACAATCTTGGCAATGCAGTCCTCCGTGGTCTCTGCTGATTCACACTCTATTTTCCCTTCACTTTTAATGCTCCACTCATCACACTTGCGCCTTTCATGGTGGCTCAGTGCACACCACTTCAGTGTCTTGGATTCTTTCTGTGAGCTTTCTGGGCCTGTGGCACAAGAAAAAGAACCAAAGGTCAGAAGAGAGGCCTCTGGTGTTCTCTGGTGTTTATCAATGCCACTAACTGCCTTCATGCAAATGACAGGATTTGTCAGCAAAAAACAAACAGATTCCACTAGGAGAATTCATCATGCTAGAAAGTAAAGTTAATACACAGTCTCTTGGTTGGTTTCTGTTATGGCTTATATCTAGATGTCCCCCCGAAGCTTCATACAGTCATAGATAAGGGGGTTTTGGAGGTGGCTGGATCTAGTGTGTGTAATCCTGTGACTGACTCATGGTGCAGTGCTATAATTAAGGGTGTGAATGCTACCTGCTCTAGGCAGGAAGCCTGGATAAAATATAAGAGACAGAAAGAGGGCTGGTGTGGTCATTGCTTGTCGCTTGCTGCTTTTGCTGTCTTCTGCCTACCATGAACCATTTCTCCTCCATGATGCCACTCTGCCTTGGAGCCAGCTGACTATGGACTGAAACCTCTACAAACTGTGAGCTAAAGAAACCTTTCTTTTTAACTTTGGGTATCAGGTACTTTGTCTCAGCAATGAGAAAAGTGACTAAGACAGTTTCTTTTCATTTAGATTCAACTTTTTTCTTCTGAGAAGTGCAACTCTCTTCTCCAACTCCATGCATTCTATGGTTTCTGGCTGATATTTTCCTTCTTCTTCTTTAAATAGTTCTTACTCACCTGATACGTCTGTATTTCTGTGTCGTTGTTTAGTGTTAGTTTCCCTGCAGGAGAACGTGAGCTCCAGCAGGGCCGCGCCTGTCCTGTCCGCCACGGCACCCTCTGTCTAAGTGCTGCTAGCACATGGTCAATGGAATTAATGTCTGAGGAATAAGTGAACACCTGCTCCTCTTTCAGTCTCAGCCCCGAGTCACTTCCTCAGGGCAGCCTTACCTCAACCCCCAGGCCAGGGCCTGTTTTTCTTTGTTTTGCACTTTCACAGGACCGTGGTTTTGTGTTGTTTTTATTGTTTCACTTGTAAGCAGATCTCTCATTTTATAAATGATGACTCAGTAGTATGACTGTTCATCAAACATTTGTCTTCTCCCTGGTCTGAAAGTTCCTGGATAGCAGAATCTAATATAGGTTTGTATGTTCAGCTCCTGGCAGAGTTTATGGCTTGATGTTCAACATATGTCCACTGAATGAACTAATGAGCAAGCAAAACCCCAGTGACCCATAAAATTCAGGAGTGGGAGCAACCTGTCTAGAACTCCAGCTTCATCATGGCATGTGTTGATCATAGTATGGGCTGGAGATGTGCAATCTTTAGACACATTTTTTTATTTTACTTATTTTGTGCCAGGATAATTGGTTTCACAATTACCTGATCCTGAAGGGCAATCCTGATTTATGCAAGGAAAATAATGAAAGCACCAACCCAAGACATTGAAAATATTAGTTTCCTTTAAAGCTTTTTTGATGTCCAGACCATCTCATCATGACTACTGCCACTCAGCATCAGTCTAACACTGAGCTCATGGACAGGGAAGAAAAAAAGACGCCAGGAGAGGCTTTCAGGTCCCTGGAAAAACTGGATCACTGATCCTTGCCCTTGACAGTTCCTCCAGCTCCCGAGGTCACCTGGTCCTTCCTGAGTACTTACAGATGCCTTCCCGTAGATTCCGAATAGCAGTGATGTACTGATAGCCCAGATACAGCCTATAGTCCATCCTGGGGGGGATCCGTAGAAACCCTTTCGCAGAGTCCTTGAACAGCAGGTCCTTCCCGTGAGGAGAGCTGAACAGGTGGAATTCTTTTGATTTGTCCTTGCTGAAATGTTCCTATTCACAGTAAAATGGAAGAATCAGTGGCAACAGCGAGCAAGAGAGGCTGACAATTTGGACTGAAGAGAAGAAAAGAACCCCACAAAAAAAAAAGTGAAAAACCATGAGAAACTTCAAGATGCCAGGAGGGAAGGCAGGCAGAGGGCAGTCACACTGTCCTCCACCCGGCACCTTCCCTGCTCAGCAGCTTCTCGGGACCGCACCACACCCCCTTCCCTGAGTGAGTTTCCGGGCCTGTCTCCCTGAGTGGCTAAGACATCACTGAGAACAGGAAATGTGTTTCATTGAGAGGTTGGCAATGAATGTATGGTTGTTGCTTCAGCTCTTGACAGGCAGACAGGGGTGCTGGATGTGGGGAAGTTAGCTCAGCCCCACATCCTACCGCTGTGGGGGAGCCGAGCTGGCAGTAGATGCAACTCTCTCTGCAGTCAGGGTGGGAGACCTTGGGACAGAGGTTGTTCCGTCGGTGGAGGAATGTCATAGGAATCTCCGTGGAAGTGATGGTATTTTCCCTAGGCCGTGAAGGCCTGGTTCACATGGAAAGAAATGGAATAATGTGAAAGGAGATGTCACTGGCCAACAAGGTAAAGGATGATGGACGCTAATGCCAGAGGAGGCTCTTTACTGCTCTCAGAGGAGTCCCACCCAGCTGGGGGCTTCTGGAATGGTTGATGATTTGTGGCAAGATTTCCACTGTGCCCTGAACACACAAGCGCACCTAGAGTGGCCAGAAGTCAAGGAATAAAACCCCTAAATTCAAGCAGGAGAGGAGGACAGCAGGTGGGGATACCTGGGCCCGGCTGAGGAGCTCCCAGATCAAGTCCTCCTTGCCATCCGCGCTCCGAGCCACGACAGCGTGAGAAGGGACTTTGGCCAGATGGCACTGCTCGTACTCATCCACCGGCCTCCGGGTGTTGTCCGGGCAGAGCAGCTCATACTGGTCCCTGTCAGCCTTCTCAGGCAGGACCTCTGGGGAGGAAAAGACCAGATGGGGGGACTGCACACAGAGCCATGAGCTGCGGTGCCCCCTCCCCATCTTTTTGATCCTATTAATCACAGAAAGCATGAGCTGAGAGGCCTGCAGTGATCACTGCAAGCCAGGGAATATGCAGGAAAGTGACTCTGCAGGCAGATGAAGGCACCAAGGCTTCCAGTGCGAAGTGCAGCAACGACTGCCCCACATCCATGAGTCCTATGAGCAGGATGACTGAAGGCCAAGGTGAGCTAGACCAGCTTCAGTCCTTTGCTAGGCAACACTGCCCCTGAGGCAGAGGTGTTGTGTGGCGAGGCTGAGTGACGCAAAGTGGCCCACAAGGACCTACCTCTGCACAGGTGAAAACCCAAGCAATAATAGGCCCTATATGCTTATGTCTTACCACTGAACATGAAAAGCAGTAAAGACAAGAAAAAAGGAATGTGCACTACTTAGGGGAGACTTACCAGACTCTTCCCCCATCACTTACCAAATACGGTTAAGTGCTTGATGAATGCGACATCCCCATTACCATCCTTCAGACACCTGTGCAAAAGGAATATGTTAGGAGGGCTCCTGCAGAGCAGGCCCTGCTCCTGGGCCTGGGGGTCCTGATCACACTGTCCAGCCCCAAAGGCAGAGGCTCAGGGAGGCCTGTGGAGCACCATGGGGTGCTGACATCCAGGGCACCACTGCAATGGTGGTGCCCTGGATGAACTCATAGCAGAGGGAGGTGCCCAACTGTATACCCCAAAGCAGCAAGAATAAATTGAAGGTATTTTAATGCAAAAGACTTTTTAAATTGTTGGTACAGAAGACACTGTAATACTGTTTCCTCTTCTGAGGGTAGAAATGCGCCATTGGCTGGCTATAAAGCTTTAACTGTGGTAAAAAGAGCAAGAATGCAGCCACAGGAGTAATCTGAGTAGAAGCAGTGAGGGGAGGCAGGAGAGGGGCCAATGCATTGAGGGTGTCACACTGCCGTAATAGCAAGAGGGTTCATCACTGAACAATGGGCTTGGACCCTAGGGACGTGGCTGCTTTTTCAGTCCGGGGGTAGGAGACACTGGTCAGGCTTGAGGGCTCTGAGGAGAGAAAAAGAGTGACCAGAGAGGGGCTCGATCATCAGGGTCAGATGGATGGCAACATACGCTGGCCTGGTCTCAGGAGTCCCAGTCAGCGGACTTCCTGGGAATGGATCAGGCCTCCTTGATGCCCCTGAAGGCAGGCAAGGTTCTGCTCACTCAAGGCCAGCAAAAGACTCCCACCCCGAGGACATTTAGCAGTTTGGCCACCATGGAGCAGCAGACGGTCTTACTCACTTGAAGGCACCCGCGTAGCCGAAGTAGGGTTGAAGGGAGGAGCAGCCACACCCTGGACATAGTTGACACAGTTGAGGGAAGGCTGCCCCATCAGCACAGGGGACACAGCTGCCCGAGAAGAAACTGGCCACCGCTGCTCAACACAGAGAAATGGACCATAAGAGGTGAGCAGGGCTGGCTACACCCAATGACATCTCCCAGCCCAAGCTCATTAGGCAACAGAAAGAGACTAAAATAAAACCAGCAAACCCAGTCCCAGGTCAGCCTTACTTGTGTTAGCTCCTCAAGATCCAGGGTTTTCAAATAGGAACAAATTAACCCCATTTGTCCACTACTACCCAAGCAAGGAAACAGATCTGTGCTTCCCGCTAGCCAAGGCTTGCCTCAGGCCTTTATCATCCAACTACCCCCTACCCACACGGCTTGTGCTGTCAAGGCTAGGACGGCTCAGAGAGATCCCTTCTGGGACCCGTGCCCTGGAGATGGGAGAACCATCTACAGGGTGCAGGCCAGCCCCGTGGCCAGCAGATGGCCACTGAAGCAACCTCCAGTACAGTGAGACACACACACCACAGGCAGGAGCTCTAGGGAAATAGGAGGGCCCTGTGACCACAGTCCAGCTACACCCTCTGCTAGCCCTTCTGCCCTTCTCTCCTCTCCTGAGGACGGCCTCTGCTTGGGTGCGGAGACTCCGTAGAAAACGCTGCCGCCCACCTCTCTGATGTACCAGCCCTCACCCAAAGACAGCTGGTGGTGGGCCGGTGAGATGGCTCAGCGGCTTAAGCGCCTGCCCGGCAAGCGCGAGGGCCCGAGTTCAACTCCCGGAACCCTCATACGAAAAAGGGGCTGGTGATATCGCTCAGCGGCACGGGCGCCTGCTGGTGCGCGAGGTCCTGAGGTCGACCCCCCGGTACCCACAAAAAAAAAAAAAAAAAAAGACAGCTGGTGCCATGGATCTGCCAGTTTCAAGCTGGTTAACTCCCTCTCCTGTCCCAGAGTTCACCCGACATGTCCAGCTAATCTTGGCTGTGTGGCCCCAGCATGGCCCGTGAGGCCATCTGTAGTAGAGATTCCAGCTTACCTTTCTCAAGAGGCTTACGTGGCTCAGGTAAGTCACAAAAAAGTAAGCCGATGGGGATGATCCACCCAGCGGACCTGCCAAGGCCCGTGTGGCAGGACTTCTTGCCTTGGAGCTGGTTCAGCTGGAAGTCGGTGCCTTTCTTCACCACAGCAACGGCAAAGTAGAAGGTCTGTGGATCTGCAGAGGGACGGCGTGAGTGGAAGGAAGACCCTACACAGAGAAGTCTGCTTAGAGAAACACTGTTCGTCACTACTGGGCTCTGGAGGGGGAAACGGGGACCCAGAGGCCACTTATGTTGGGTTTGAGGACTCAGAAACAGTTTCCTAGGCTTTCAGAGAAAATAAAAGATGAAGGTACACTTTTAATATACCTTGCCCTAGGCAAACACGGGTAAGAAGGCCACATGCACATGTGTGTCCAATGCTTTGCTTGCCCTGGCCCTTCAGTGTGTTTGCCTCTACCTACCACCCGAGGCCATCAGGAAACCGGAGCAGTGGCTACAGAAGCTGTCATTCCCCGCCTCCCTCAGTGTATTTTCTGTCCCCTGGAATAGGCCGAGGGGTAGCCAGATTGACCTCAGAAGACTTCCTGGGTTGTCAGGGTCCCTCTGTGTGTTCCAGAGTGGTTCTCTCTTGTACATGGCATCTGTGGTTCCAGGGACCCTGGACACATCCTAGATCAAATGGCAGCTAAAAGCCATGGAGGCCTTGATTTGTGCCTTCATCCAAAGACAAAGGGTATTAGTGTCTAACATCCAATACCTGCTTGCAAAATGCAAAACTCAGTGTCTAGTAGGAGACAAGGTCTATAAGCCCTTCCTAGATGTCCAGGGAGAACTCACTGTCTTGTGACCCGTAGAACTCTGCCACCACAGGCTTCAGGTTTTTGGGAGCCAGGCCTGCCTCATGCACCAAACCAGCATCCACTGTAACAGCATCTGCTTCATTTGCCTGAAAGAGAACAGACCAGCTCTCAAGGAAGCCCTCGTGTTTGAGGATGCCCACCTGAACCTGGGCCAGCAGGGAATGACTATCAAGGCTCCGTGGGTTTAAGGCTAAAAGAACCCTCAATTTGACAGGACCACACACCACACTGTTGGCTCGTTGACTCCCTCTTCCATGAAAGGGCACTCGGCCACCATATTCCTACCCTTCCTGCATAGAGGAAGGGATAGATTATTTTTCTCTTTGCCCTGATCAGGTGTCCAGCTCCTGGCCCAAACTCCTATGTGGATTTGTGCTAGGTGGGTTGCAAAGGGTTGACCCAGCAGGCATGGGGAGCTGCACCCCAGACCTGCAGCCACTGGTGGGTATTGCAGCCAAGGGCTCTTACACCTCTTTCCATTCCCAGCCCAATCTGCATTCGGAGACCCCCTTTATGTTGAGACCTCCTGTGAGGTCTTCCTCAGGTGAGGACCCTTTTCTGGGGGAGGATGGAAACCTTGAAGCCTCTTGTCTCCACCCTGATTCAACACACAGTGCTTTCCCTTCCTGTCCTGAGCTCCTAACGCTGCAGGAGCCTTTTATTCGGAGATTGTGTGCTTTCTCGGAGTTTAGCTTCTTGGCTGTGCTATGTGCTAAGTGATAAAAGCACGGATTATTTCTTCCAGTTTTGCTCATTGTTGGTGTAACTGTCCACTCTGACACCAAGCAGCTCACCTTTCTCCATCTCAGCTCCGTTTTACAAGGGACAAAACTGAGGCAAGCAAGAGTTAATCCACTTTCTTAGGCCACATAGCTAGTAAGTCAGGGAGCTAGGGTTAGAGTTCAGGCAGCCTGGGTTTACTTCAGGGGTTTTGTTTATTTTACATTGTGCTTCTATGAAACCTCATTTTTAAATCAATGAATCACTTGAGGTATTTAAGCTGCCTTCCTATTAAGTATATAGTTCATTTTCTCTTTGCTTAAACTCTTAAAGTGAGCCAAACTATCATGTATACTCTCAAGAACATATTTTTTACTCCTTTATTTAACTTCTTTTTTTTTTTTAATGCGGGTACCAGGAGTCGAACTCAGGACCTCGAGCATGCCAGGCAGGTGCTTATGCCACTGAGCTGTATCACCGGCCCTTTACTTCTTTTAACAAAATGATTTTTCCAGAAGCCCTTGCCAGTTCTCTGTTAATAGAAAACTATTAATAATTAACAGATCTTATCATTCAAATTTTGAGTCAAAACTATAACTCTTTGATCTTTGTCATGTTTTAGGGAAGTAATAAGACAAAATATTCCTCTTTGTGCTAAGAATTGGAGAACTTTCCACACAAAGCAAGTCCATCCAAAAACCTGCATCAAGGGACTTAACCATACTCCAGCATGGCTTCTAGCAGCAGAAGCCTTTGTCCCTTGAACAACCCCAGCCACCCCTCAACATGCCGGCTGAGAAAGCTCAACACTGGAAGCTTTGCTATTTCTTTCGGCGAACACACAACCAATGGTCAGCCCTGGCCTCCCTTTCTAAAAGCAGTTACTGGCCAGTGAGATGGCTCAGCGGCTTAAGCGCCTGCCCGGCAAGCGCGAGGGCCCGAGTTCAACTCCCGGATCCCACATACGAAAAAGGGCCCGGTGATATTGCTCAGCAGCACGGGTGCCTGTTGGCGCGCGAGGTCCTGAGGTCGACCCCCCGGTACCCACAAAAAATAAAAAAATAAAAGCAATTACTGAAAAGGGTTCACAGTAGTGAATACATTTCTCTTGCAAGGAGGAAGCATCTCTTTCAAGGACTTGAGAGCCATTCCTTTGAAATACAATCATCAGGAAGGATAAGGCTTCATCTCCCAGTCGCTGAGGACGGGAGCCTGAAGTGGATAACTGCCAGTTAGCAGTCACAGCCGGCCCCTCACAGTCACACTGACCAACCTTTAGCACTTCCGCACTTCTCTGACTCTGTTGAGTTCCAGCACTCCTCCTCCCTAATTCTCCTTTTAAAAATGCCCGAGCTACCTCTGCACAAATCAGAATGTAGCTCAGCGCTTCTCCCTGTAGTCAGTACTTAATAAAATCTGTTTTCCACACTCCAGCTAATATCTGGCTGTATTTATCTCTGACACCTTCCATTGTCCCAGCTTCTTTCTTGCAGCCTGCACAAGCCCGGCTCCATCCAGTCTCAGGTCCTTTCTTTGCACACATTGTTGTTCACCTCCTGGTGTATTCACCCTTCATTCTCTTCAGGGCCAAACCCAGGGTTCATCTCTCAGATCTCAGCATCACTGCTTCCTTCTCAAAGAGATTGTCCCTGACCACACAGGCCAAAGCAGGTTTCGCAGTGAGTCCTTGTCAGAACACTCTACTCTTCTCCTTCATTGTGTGTCCACACTGTGAAACTATTTACTCCTATGTTTTTCTTTCCTTCTCTAACTAGGTGAGTCTATGCAGGATAAGGCCCATTGTGTGTTTAATTCACCACTTCAGCCCCATGACCTAGCATAGGGTCAGATGCACAGGAGCAACACTGAAATGGTGAAGAGTATTTTTGTAGACCTAGCAACAAAGGGATCAGCCAACATCTACAATCGTTCTTCCTCCACTCATCACTCATCTTCTTCCCAGTGATGTATCAAGGACTCCCAGCAGGCTAGGGTTATGGCTCAAGCAGTAGAGCACTTGCTCAGCCTGTGTGAGGCCTGGGTTCAATCCCCAGCACAGCCCCCCACCCTCCAAAAAATGCTGCCAAGTAAGGCTGTATAGACATTCCTTGTTTAATGACCAAGTTACTTCCCTGTGACTAGGTCATTAAATGAATTGGTTGCTAAATGAGGAATTGTATGTAGTACGTACATTACAATATTCAGAACAAAGAAATGGTCGAAGGAAACTCCAATTTGATGACTTTGCTTTCATTTGCATAACTCTTCCATGCAGTACTGTAATGTATAACAGAACATAAATCTATAGTACTGTACTGTACAGTACAATTAACAAAAATTACAGTACTGTACTGAAGCTACCATAAGGCCGCACTGCTGCTCACATTCCTGCATCCTAAGTCTGAATGAGGATCATAATCCAAGCGGTGGGTCATAAGTCCAAACAGTCATTAAAACGGGTAGGTCATTAAATGACGAACATCTGTAGAATAATTTTGATAACAGCCTAGTAGACATTCTTGCTTTTTCCTTGAGTTCACAGAACTTAGTTCCTCAAATAGTCACCTTTCAGAGTACAGTGGCTTTTGCTTGGTACACACATTAAAGATGACCTCTCAGATTTCCATTTTCAAAGTGACTCAAATAGCAATGGAGGTTGACTGCCTCCTGCATCAGCCTCTCACCTGTGAGTAAAGAATTGTCTCAAAATGACCGGAGAAGGAGAAAGTGTGGACTTCCTTCTACTCCCCTGTAGACTGCCATGACTTACCGAAATGCTCTTGATGCAATCAAGGTGGGAGTTTTTCTTCACACAAATGACGCGGGGACCATCTGCTGGAAGGACCTTTTTCATACTGTCACGGAAACTGGCACATTTGCTGGCCTCATGATCTGACACAGCACACCACCTCACAGTTTTCTCAGGGACAGCCAGACATAGCCCTAGCGGAGAGAAGCCGGAGGTGTAAGGGACCCACTCCCCAGGCCGGTGGAGATACAGTACCACCCTCTGAAGGTCCTCAATGGCCGAATGCCTTCTGTCACGTCTTCATCTAACTATACTCCATGAACGTCACAGGGCACAGCCCCACTGCATCCTGATCCATATTCCCCTTTCCTCCTTCCCTCACTGTCCTGACCTCGACAGCACTCTCAGACCTCTCGATACATTGGTTCAATCTGTATGGGGTGTACAATGCTGGGAAGCCAGCAGGTAGGAATTACCAACTTTTAGAAATGAGACTCACAAAGTGATGCTGTTTTGCCCAAGGTCATCCCACTTGTTAGCAGCCAAGCCAGGCTTGGAACCCATGTCTCCAGCCTCTTGGTATGCCGCCAGGGCACAAAGGAAGGTAACATTCTCTGCCCCTCCTTGGCCAGTAGTCGTGCATAAATAAATGAAAAGATCATGAATTCCCCTGTGACACTTGTCTCCCATCCTCTGGTTAGAAATAACTGGAAACTCCATCTATCCAACAGTCTTCCCTCCATCTCCATACCATTCACTTTGGCTGCCATTGAGAGAGAAAGCTAAAACCAGCCACATGTCTAACTATTAAAATCTATGTGGTTGGGGCCGGTGAGATGGCTCAGTGGCTTAAGCGCCTGCCTGTGCCACAACCCACATACGAAAAATGGGCCGGTGATATCGCTCAGCAGCACAGGCGCCTACTGGCGCGCGAGGTCCTGAGGTCGACCCCCAGTACCCATACACACACACACACAAAAAAAAAAACTATGTGGTTGAAAGATATGCGCTTTGGTATTAGAAGTTTCACAAAGCACAAAGCAAGAGAGGTGAGGCCAACTGTTCTTCAGGATAGATAAGAAGGGATCATGAGGGACTGACTACCCCCGGCTCCCTACTTTATTCCAACTCGGCCCCATGGGAAATCACAGGAGGCATCACAGCCAGTGGGAGACCCTTCCAAAACCAGCCCTTCAGACCCTCCTCCAAATCAGTCCTCCCAAGTTCTACAGGCAAATGTGTCCTCAGTCATGTGTCACCTTGCACACCCCCATGAGATACCCTGAGATGAGTAATTTGTAGCCCTCTTTGAAGGGGTTCATAGTTTTCAGGGAAATAAAATAACTATATATGGAAGGCTCCATTAGTGTGACGAACATCCCGTGAGTGGCAGGCAGCCGGAGTGCAAAGATGCCCAATAACCTGGTGTGAGTCACCCCATCAGTCACCAGCCCCAGAGCAGGCCACCAGCATGCAGCAGCCTCCACTGGGCCTGGCATCCCTGACGTTGCTTACCCTCCCAACCTCCCAGATGGGTGCTGGTATTACTGCTCTCGCAGGTGAGAAGCCTGACCAGGATTTGTACCCACAAATTCTGGCTTTGTATTCCAGATTCCGAACCATGTGATAGCTCTGCCCCCTTAGTAGGGCATCGGCAGCGTCAAGGGCACCGTTGGGATGTCTATGAACTAGAGCAGAGTCAGATCTAGGGAAGTGTTCGAATGCCACACCAGTGGCATTGTGTGGACTGACTGAAGAGGCAGCAGTGAAGGGTTTAGGTAAACTGTGGTTAGAAGCGCTCTGATTCATTGCACCATTGCTGCCAGAGTCACTGGACAGAGAGGAGGAGCAGGAGACAAGACAAGAAGCACAGGAAAAGGTGGTCAGAGGCATGCAGAGCAGAGCCACTTCTGGGACAGGTGCAGAAGGTGGAAAGAGCGTGGCAGGGACGAGCAAAGGAAAGGCACCCCCGTTTCCAGCCTCCAGGGTACAGAGGATGCCCAGGCCGGCTTCCCGGGTCCTTCTCCACGCCCACACTCACCCAGGGCGGCGCAGGCCAGCAGGGCGCCCACGGCGAACCTCATCCTCCCTCTCTGTGCGGCAAGCAGCGGCGAGAGCAGACCGACCCGCTTCTGTGCCGTGGGCCTGCGCCGCGCGCCCCTATATCCCTGGCCCAGGCGAACCGGGCGCAATCTTTGACCTCCTTTGTTTGCGCAGCTATTGCCTAATCGCTCCTCATCCATCCCCCTTCTCTTTTCGCCCCGATGATCACCTCATTTCCTGAGTTGTGTGACAAACCCGAGAATGGAATCCAGCACAAAAATGCTGGCTGGAAGGGAAGGAAAGCAAAATCCATTCTTTGTTCTCGCTGCTCGCTCTGTGCCAGGAGCGCGGCTGCAGCAGACCGGGGCGGGGGTGGCTGCTCCGGACACAGGGCCGCCTGAGCTGGCGCTGGCCTCCAGCCCCATTAGCGCGGTGCAAAAGGGTGCAAGAGAGAAGGGAACTGCCTTAGCCCCCAAAGTGGAACCTAGGCATGGCAGGCAAAGCCCTGCCTGGGGGAGCATGTAGAAGAAAGTTGGGCTCAAGGTTAAAGAAGGCAGACTCAGTGACCTTTTCTCCTGCCCAGGTGTTCCCGGAAATTCTGCCGCTGGAGCCTCACAGGATGACTCCTGGGAGCAGCGCTCTATCCACCCCCTGGTCTCTGGCTCTGGGGCTGGAAACCTTTCTGTGGGAAGACAACCTGGGCTAGGGACATTCACGGGGACGCAGAACAAAGTTTCACATTAGTACGAAGAACAGCCCAGAGAAGATGTGGCCTGTTCTCCGAGCTTCAGAGCCACTCTGTCCCCCTCTAGCCAAGTAGTCTACAGTCTGCTTTGATTCATATCCTTATCATAAAAATACTGTGTCTTCTATGTGTGTATTTTAAGTAAAAGTTGTGTTCATTTCAATCATGAACAAGGAATAGAAATTTATAAAAGGATGAGACGAAGAAAACCACACTCATTTTTAAATGTCCCTCTGTTCATTCTGCCTTTTATGCAGTGACTAGATCTCTGGGCACCATATATACTCGGGGAGAGGTCGGGGTTCCTCAAGTAAGGTGAAAGTCCAGATTTCAGAGAGTTGTCAAGAAAATGTTAGAATTTTCAAAAATCACTTCTTATCCAGTCTGATCAGATGATCATTGATTCTGCCTCATATTTTAGCTGACAAAAAGCTTATACCAGGCCTATTTGACATGCTAACTGGGCTGCTTCACTTTTGTTTTCTTGTGTTTGTATTATCGGAATTGTCTTCTCATTGCAGTTTCTTTGCAAGAATACTACATTTAAGGCACCTGAATGTCTTGTGAGAGTTGGAGATTTTCTAATCTGTGTATTCACTTATCTAGCCATATGCAAACCACAAAATGTGGAAAGAAAAAACTGCCAAAAACAGGCGATGAGGAAAGGGTGCCACAACCATCCAACAACCTTTTTCTGACCCATTTCGCTGTAAAGTGATCCCCAAATTCCCTTAGGGTGCCTCAGAGGCATACTGCATTGACTTGCTATCTCTGGTCTTTACCCACAGACCCAGCAGGGGGACAGGGCCAATAAACCCACATATCAAGTATGAGAGAATGATGATTTGTTATTAATCTTTTGTAATAATAATAGATATAATGGGAAGATAGGTTATATCCTCCCACCCCCCAATAGATTTTCTCCTATATAAACGGGTTACACCCCACTTATATCCCATTTTCACAAGGGATTTAGCAGGGACAAAGGTAAATTCCTGCCTCACTAATGAGAAAGAGGCCACCGCTGCCCTGTTTTACTGCCTCCTACCCCTCTCATGGACCCTTGTGCTTGAACGATGGGAAAATAAGACTTCTGGTGGGAAGGGCATATTTCTACTGCCACCCTGAAGCAGGCACTGGGGACTAATTTGGATTCGTGTGGAGACCTTGAGGTAAGGACATAAAGATGGCAGGGGGATCCCCAGGCAAGGCTAGCTGGGAGGGTACTCAGCAGTGTAGTGCGTATATTCAGCTGATGCTTTGGTTAGGGCCTGCGTGAGCTTGCCTGGTCTGCCAGAAAGCAGGAAAGGGAGTTGTCAAATGTCAAGCTCATGCTACAAACCTAGGGAAGAGCCCAGTGGAGGGCATGGAAGGCAAATGGACAATGAACTTCCTTTCCCAGACTTCTCCTACACTCACAGAGTGAACCTTCTCATGGCTGCACCTCCAGCCACAGGTCCACAGCATAGCCAGGGCCCTTCAGCAGACAGTAGCCTATGGCCAGGCTGAGCCCTCTCCACCACCAACCAGCCCCAGGCCCTGCCCTTGTTGGGGTACTCTAAGTCCAAGTCCAGGACAGGTGCTAAGAAGGAGGTGCACAGCCTCACGGGAGATGGAGAAAGCACCTGTGAGACATGGAAGGCAGAAGCTGCCACATCGTTCTTCGAAGAGAAAGACAGGGACCAGGCCAGCTCTGGAGGCATACAAAACCCGTGTTACATAAGTGCCTATGCCTGTATATGTCTACTGGGGTGTGTGGAGGTAAGAAGTTAAAACTGCAGTGCTCCACATCTTTGATGGCCCATGACACTTGGACCTGTGTCCTTATGTGTTTAATTCTACACCAGAGACCCTCTGGACTCTGGACACTCATTGTCCCTCTCGTGCAACCTAGTGATGGCTGAGACTTAATCCTCATTGACTGCTTCCCACAGACCTCTGACACTTACAAGAATCCCTACCTTGCAGATGAGATAAAGAAACTGAGGACCAGAAAGGATAATACCTTATCAAAGGTCAGCTGCAAACCTGACCTGAATGCAAAAGCAGGCAATCTGGTTCTAGGCTGTACCTATCTACCAAGGACACTGCTTTTCCCAGGAACCAAGGGGTTCATAGAGGGCCACACAGAAGGGGTTGGACATGGGCTCTCAGCTCTGCCACTTCTCCACAGACACATGGCCCCAGGCTGTGCCAGCAATGGGACTGGTCAGTCAGGACTTCACTCAGAGACTGGCTGTTTCATATTCAGCTGGAAGGAAGTCATTTTTTAATCCCCTTGCACGTGCCAGGCATTATTCTGGGGCAAGATCTTATGATCTTAACCAAAAGTCCTACACAATGAAATCAGTAGCCCCGTTTTCCACATGTGAACTCTATAGAAAAGTGATGGCTTCTTCTTTACTGAGCTTTGAAACTGGAGGTCAAATCTCCTAATCCCAGCCTTCTCCAGACCACAGTAGCCTTCTTGATACTGATATTCTCTTTATTTAGAGAGGACCGGAGAGGAGGGGAGGGGCTAAGCATGTGAGAGAGAAAGAGAAGGAAATGGAGAAAGATGGAGAGAGGAGTTAAAGAGGCTTCCAGTTCCAGACCAACCCATGCATGACCCAAATTTCCTACCACAAACAATAAAACCTACTCTACTGCAGAGTTGGTCCTCTTATAGAAAAGGATGAACTTGTATGTATGTGCAGAGGAAAGTTGGGGAAGCTGCCCAGAAGTGGGTGGGCAGGAAGGCAGTGGGCCTCTGTACCAATATTTGCTGTTTCCAAATGTTGCCCAATTTATACAAAAGCAGAGCAAACAAAGAACCTCTGTCTGCTTCAAGCTGTCCTCCCTTCCCCGCCCCTACGCTGTCCTCCACCCGACACCAGGGCAGTGTCTGAAATCCTGGGTCTGTGTCGCTAGTGGGAGGGAGTGAGCTGGCAGCCTGAGAACCTATAGGAACAGTCACCCTGCAGGCCTGCTGGGAGTGGAGGTTGTGGAGTACTGTATGTCCGGAAGGTGGGAAGCAGGGCAGGGCCCTTAGGACAATGTCAGGCATTTTGAAATGACATATGACACCACCACTCCCCCACACTCCCACAAGTCCTTGGATAATGGAAGATTCTCAAAGCTTCCATTTTTTCCACAACAGAGTCCATAAAAATATGCTTCTTATGTACAATAATAGTCTATAGCCCAGTGGAATGAATTCTATCAAACATTTAAGAGCTACACCAATCTTGCACATACTCCTTCAGGGAACATAAAAGTAGGAAAAATCCCTGAATAACGTTTTGAGAATACTGTATATTTGGAAAGGAAAAATCAAAAAAGACATCGTGACGAACATAAAAAATCTTTATTAACACAGATACAAAAAAATTATGCAAGGGCCGGTGAGATGGCTCAGCAGCTTAAGCGCCTGCCCGGCAAGCACGAGGGCCCGAGTTTGACTCCCGGAACCCACATACGAAAAAGGGGCCGGTGATATCGCTCAGCGGCATGGGCGCCTGCTGGCGCGCGAGGTCCTGAGGTCGACACCCCGGTACCCACAAAAAAAAAAAAATTATGCAAAAAAAAATAGCAAATGGAATCCAACAAAACCACATGATTACCCACTTGGGTTTATTCCAGGAATGCAAATTATCTTTTGAGATAGTGTAGCTATTAGAGTAATTGATTGCATTATTAGAGGATAAGAACATCATTTGATAAAATTCAATATCCATTCATAAAAAAGCCTCTTAGCAGACCTGCTCCTTAAGTACATAAAGAGTATTTGGAGATTATAAAAACCTACATAAATCATACTTAGTGGTGAAATGTAGACTGAAGCTTTCTCTTTGAATTCAAGAAAAATATTAGTTGACATTATAACTGGAGGTCCTCTCCAGTCCAATCAGGCAGGGAAAACAAGTTGTAAGTAAAAGAATTGAAAAGGAATAAATAAAACTCTCACTTTTGCAAATAATGTAATTACATATGTAGAGAATCTAAGGCAATGATTTTACTTTATTTAAGAAATAAGAGTTAGATGTTGCTGGGTGTGGTGCTACCTGTAATCCCAGCACTCTGGAATGCTGAGGCAGTAGGATTGTAAGTTTGAGGCCAGCCTGGACAACTTCGCAACTTAGTGAGATCTTATCTCAATATAAAATATAAAAAAGAACTGGGAATGTAGCTCAGTACAAAGGCCTTGGTTCAATGCCCAATGCCACAAAAAAGAAAAGAAATAGAGTTGGAGTCAAGGCAAATATACAATAATCAGTTATACTTAACTATACAAATGAAAATAAATATCATGAAAAATGCTATCTAAAGTACTATAAGAAAAACATTTAGGAGTAAATCTAGCAAAAGATACCTTAAACTTTTATGCATCCAACTACAAGGTGTTATTGAAATAAAAAGAAACCTAAGTACATGGAAAACTACAATATACCCTAAATAATGAGTGAAAGAGGCAATATTTGTGAAGATCTCAATTCTCCCCAAATTGATCTATAGATTCAATGTATCCCCATATCCCCAAGAAGTGCTTTATATTTTTGGTGTAAATTAATAATTCTAAAGTTTATATGGAAATGCAAAATGTCTTAGATATACATTTAGTTAATTCTGCACAGTGAGGTAAACTAAGATTTAATTTTTCTAACCTTGTTTGTTCAACTCTGGGCACCAAGATCTATAGTACAATTGTTGAATTCAGGTTTGTTGAATTCAGGTGTTAATTGTGCATGAAATTATCCAAGTGTGTTCTTTAATGGCATATGACACCACTACTATTAGACTAACAGTGTAAAATGAAAATTACATAAGTCAACCATACATATGGATATGTAAGGATATGTACATGTACATCCATGAATAGACATACATTCCATCCTTATGCCTATTTTCCACACAGGAAGTAAATAACTTTTGACTAGCGATGGCTTAAAGCCCTTTTCAGGTACTTCTCTTCCTCCTCTTTCTTTTCCATATATCTATGAACATTTCCAAACATACACAAAGTAGAGAAAATAATGTAATAAACTCCCATACACAACTTTCCCAGTTTCAACAATTGTCAGTATTTTGTCAATCTTACTTCATCTATCCTCCCTCCCTCACTTTTTTGCTAGGATGACCATTGCTGTATTATTTCCCCTACAAAAGTATACATCTTTAACATATAAAAATTTTTCCCATAATCAAAATTAACAATTACTCCTTGTAACCCTCTAATACCTAGTCAATATGCCAGTTTTCCTTTCAAAAAGTTGAGTTACGTGTTCAAAGTATATCCTAAACAAGACCCACATATCTCTTTACTCTTTTACTTGAAAACAATCCCCTGGATTTTATGCTACTGAGTTTAAGAAATAAGAGCTTTGTGCTTTGGAGTTTCTAGCATTCTGGATTTGGCTGGTCTGTGTCCTAATGCTGCGGTTTAGCATGCTATTTTGTGTTTAACAGCTATTTTAGAGAAAGTCCCTCAATTTGGGTTTTTCCACTGTTACCTTATAAATCAGAGTAAGGTTGTGCATTTTTGGAAGCAACACCACAAACATGATGCTGCTTTCTTACAAGCCGTGCAATAGGATTTGTTCCATTTTGGTTCTACTAGCTGTTTTCTTGGGAGTGGTGTCTGACAGTGTCCTCCACTGGAAATCACGGGGGGTGGGGGTTGTTGCCGTTTTGTTGTTGTTTTGTTCTGTAGTGCTGGGGACCAAACCCAGGGCCTCACACATGCTACCACTGAGCTACATCATCAGCCCTCAAATTCACTATTTTTCCCTTTTTACTTAGTGTGTAGTTTTTGGGGAGATACTTTTAAACAATTTAATGTGTTTTTTTTTTTTTTTTTTTTTTTACATAAGTCTTTCACCCACTAGTTTTACCATTCATTGGAGATTCTTGCAGAATTAGTGTTATATTGGTTACCAAATGATTTTCTGATATTCCATCCACAGCTATCAGTTAGTATTCTAAGGTGAGAAAGAACCTCCCTTTCTTCACATATTTATCTCTTTGTGTTTATATCAGCATGGACTATTTTACTCAGTAGGTTATAATCCGTGACTGTCTTTTAATGCTCAGATAGTTGCGTATTTGGCCAGTTGGCAGCCCTTCAAGCCAGTTCCTGTGTACTTTTTATAAGCCCCCTCATTTTTTAAACACTTCACTTTTTGGCACATTAAGATATTCAGGCTTGCTTTGTGTTTTCCTTGTGTGAGCTCTGGAATCTCTATTTCTGAAACTTTATTTTCTAAGGAGAATTACCCTCTGGTGGAGAATGCTATTTAGAAAGCCAATGCTGGCTTTTAGAGTCATTGATACTAGAACTTTCCACAGACGGAGCTAGGGAGTGTGTATGTGTACGATATATACACATATATCTCTACCTGTACCTATTTTTGTGTCTCTCTGTTTCCCTCCCTCCCGCCTTTCTCTCTCCTCTGACAACCATGAGTTCACAGTGACTCCTCCAGTTCCAGCTGGATCCCTCAGTACGGATTGTGGATTTCTTTCTTCCCATGGTTGCAGCTCCCTTCTCTGGGGTAAGAAGCTCAGGTCCTCGGAGTCTCCCTGTCCTTAACTCCTTGCTGATTTCTCCTGTGTGTAATCAACCTTCTGACCCTTCAGCTGCCTCTTGACCTCGGTCTCTCAGGCTCCCCTGCCCCAGTCACGTCAAGGAAAGGGAAGAGAATGAATACATGGTTTTTTTTTTTGGTTTTTTTTTTTTTTTGGTACCGGGGGGAGAGGGGGGTGTCGACCTCAGGACCTCGCGTGCCAGCAGGCGCCCGTGCCGCTGAGCGATATCACCGGCCCCGTTTTCGTATGTGGGTTCCGGGAGTCGAACTCAGGCCCTCGAGCTTGCCAGGCAGGCGCTTAAGCCGCTGAGCCATCTCACCGGCCTGAATACATGGTTTTTAAAACGAAGAGAGAAAAGGAGGGAGAGAAAGGAAGAGCAAGGAAAAAGAAGGGGAATGGGAGGTCTTTTATCTTTTTCTCCACAGTCCGGATGGCCCTGTGAAGGGCAGAGAGCAGGAGATGTGCAGAACAGAGGGAGGACTGAGTGGAGATGCTCAGAATCTCCCAATGTCAGGAAGCCCCGGACTCCTTTTCCTCCACTCAGTCATTCTTCTATGCTGAGTGAGGAGAGACCAGGTGCTGTTTGTCTTCATTTCAAAAGCCAGAGAAATCCATTCTGTAAGCAAAGACTTGCTAAGTAAACCCTTTCCTTGTCAGGATAATGTTCAACTTAACCCAGCTATAACTAACCCATAAGCCAACATCTGGCAAGGCCACTGACCCTGGAGCTGAATGGACTCTGTGAAGTCCCGCATGTAAAGGAACAAAAGTCCCTGACCAAAGGCAGGCAAGCAGGAGTACTGGCCTTCTCTGGCATGCCGTGTTTACAGGACACCTGGAAAGACCTGGAAAAAACAGGAAGGAGATTAGAGTTCAGGGCTGGGGCTCAGGTTAGTGCTCCATGGCAGGATAGAGTTAGGCAAAATTGTGAGGCAGGCGCTATCTGTCACAGCAGTGGCTTCAGTCACCAACTCCTAGGAGACAAAGTAGGATGCTTGGGAGAAGAAAGGAAGACAGAATTTTGAGAGCATTCTGTAAAGTGGGCCAGGACATCAGGTATTAAATCTCAGCTAGAGGAGTTCGCTCCCAGAAGTGGAGTTGATTCCCAGATCTGTATTTGGAAACCATAGGCACCGGCCAAAGCAGCAATGTAGTGTGGGTAGGGGAGCAATCAGTAAACACAGGAGGATGTCACAGCTGCAAAGACTGGCACACGAGGAGATCATGGTCCCACTGCTCCATGACTACAGATATCCCTAAAGCTGGAGTGGTTTTCTCATTTGCTTGTATACCTTAAGACCTTCAGGTTGAATAGTGAATTAGGCAAGTTACGTAAGCTCTCAGTGCCTCAGTGTTCCCAAGTAGGAAGTGGGAATACTAATGCTTACTTCATAAACTTATTGTGATCTCTAACTTAGTAATTAAGTTACTTATGGTAGTACAGTAACCTGAACATTCTTATTCTCTTTCTTATTTCTCTCTATGTTCTCCCCGCTTCAAGTCTTGTGTTCACAGCCTCCCTGAGCTTGGCCCCTTAGTTCCATCTGTATCAAAGAGCCCTGCAAGCTGCAGACTGCTAGATCCTAGAGAATGCATTGTAGAGAATACAGCAGACACATCCTGGCAGCATTTTTCTTTGTGTATCAGTTACCTGTGCCCTCCTTCTATTCACCTGTTCATTCTTGAGGACTGGAACTTGATGCTATCATAGGCAGTCTATGGAATAATAAAATGGACATGGATTAGATTCAAAGACTGGGCTTAAATCTTAGATTACTTAGAAGCTGCATGGTACTGGACAAGTTACTTATCTATTCCTAGGCTCTGTTCTCTCATTAGTAAAAGGAATAAAAATACCTCCCTTGTCATAATGAAGATTACTGTCATTGCTATTGAAGTGCTGGCCCTGTCTGACATGTGACAGTCTCTAATAGACAGTGATAACTACCATCATTATTACAGAACCCCTAGCACAGACAACATACTGAGTACACATTCAGTGGATTAATGAAGTGGCTTTGCCTGATTTCTTTATGGCTGGCTCTCTCTTTTGCTACTGGACCCTTCAACAAAACATACCCTGAGAAGCTAGTTTAGCAAGCTCATTTTATAGATAAGAAAACTGAGCCATGCCAGTGGATATAACGGTAGGCTGCCCTGTAGGCAAGGGATTCTGGAACCTAAGAATTTGTGCTCAATATCCTGAACTGTTCCCACCATCATGTGGCACTTTCTTGGGAGGTGCCATTCGCATTTTTGTCCCAAGCTTATTCCAGAATTTACTTCTCATTGCTCTTTCATAAGGGGAAATTAAATTCCAAGATCTTCAGATGGACTCATAGAAAGATGGCTGTTTAAGCTGAGCAGAGTCTAATGCTCCCAGGGCCAAAACAAACAGAACGCCGATCTCTCTACTGTCCCCACAGCCAATGGCATTGTTTAATGTCCCCACTTTCCATGGGGACTTTCCATGGAAAGAGAAAAATCAAAGTTCACTGGGTTCCCAATGTCCAAAGTAAACCTCTGACCTATACAGATTTATACACTTAAAACAATTTGTGCAAATCAATTCTTGGTTTCTGTAATCAAATGATCTTGCCTTTGTAGTTATCCTAAATATTACCCATAGATAGACTTTGTAAATATATACAACTTGTCTGTATGGGTAATTCAACATCTCTTAACAGCCCCACAGGGTACCATCTACCTAAAAACAGACTAACAAACATCCATCCCCAGCCTTCTCTCTGAGGGAAGGGATTATGGGGTTTCAGAAGAATCACTGAACTGAAGCAATGAGTGCACAAAAAATTATATACAAAGAGGTGCATGTGTGTGTGTATGTGTTACTAGGGTGAGTCCCTGCCTTTTATTAATCTTCAGTGGGGTCCATTAGTACTTCAAATATGTTGAAATCTTTGGCCTTCTTTCCAAGTTCTCAGAATAGGGAGGAAGTGGAGATGAGGTACAGCAATCACTCATGCCACTGAAAGACCCCTATTATACCAAAGTCTTCAAGCTCCTGCCTCAGCTCTGTTATTTAGGACTACAAGTTTGTTCTCCTGGTGGAAGAAATAGATGACAGAAACTCATGTCTTAGAGTCAACAGTATCTAAGGCTTTGGGCAACAGAACCTGATGATTTGTGAAGAGAATCTTCCAGAACCCCAACATAAAAGATAGGTATGCCTGTGGCTTCCTAGGGACAGCCTTCTGGGAGACAGTGTAGGATCAGATGTGAAAAATGTCATCGCCAGATGTGAGTTTTTGGCCCCTAGAAATTCCTGGGCCAGAAATTCCTGAGCCATGGGCTCTTCCCGCTGACTCTGAGGACTAAATTCTAGGTTGGGAAGAGGGCCTCTCCTGATACCCTTAAACTGGGTTCTTAAGCCCCAGCAGTTAAATGGACTGGGAGAGAAGACTCGGTAGTTCGCTGAGTAGATAAGCAGCTTGAGCTTGGAGCTCAGAAGGAGTTAGGGTTTTTGTTTTGTTTTGTTTTTGTTTCCTGAGGGGCATTTTTGAAGCCATCATTTTCTTCCATTTCTCTGGGCTACCCCAGCACACCTTTGATCCCAGCTCCTCCAAGTTAAGAAGTCAAAATTTTCCAAGTTCTTTTCAATTTCATTCTACACACATGCAGATTATTTTGCCAGAGACTCAAGGACACTGCTATACAGATCCCTGGAGTCTTTCTCTGTAAAGTTCTGTTCTTTCTGTAATTCAGCTCCACAAATCCCGCCACTGTGGCCTCCTCAACTTCCTATCTCTGTTTCCTCAACTCAGTGATATGGGTTATGGCCATGGGTTCCCTCACCCTGTACCACAATCTAGAAATTTCTTCCAGGCAGAGAGCATGGCTATCATCTGCTCACATCTTTTGTTTCCCTTATTTCAAGGACCCTAATCTTGCACTGCTCGTGTCCAATGTTGATAAACACTTGTTTTGTATATTTTGTCCTGGTTTTTAGTTGTTTATGGAAGGAAGACAAATCCTGTACTGGCTACTCTTTCACAGGTGGAAGGTGAAGTTCACAATCATAAATCTGTCTCTTGCCAGTTGTGGTGGCGCACACCTGTAATCCCGGCACTCGGGAGGCTAAGGTAGGAGGATCACCGGAAGTTCAAGGCCAGCCTGCACTACATAGCCAGATCTTGTCTCAAAACAAAATGAAACAAAACAAACAAACAACCCATAAACATAAATCTGACTCTTAACAACTTATGACCTCAAGTCCCATTCTACATTTACTGAGGTGATACCACAGGGTAGAACTATGGTAACCAATTAAATAGGTGGCAGTTTATTCTTAAATACATGTATTTAGTAAATGGTAATTTTAAATAAATTACAAAATCTGTGATAAGAAACTGTTCTAGGGCCGGTGAGATAGCTCAGTGGCATAAGCGCCTGCCTGGCAAGCGCGAGGTCCTGAGTTCGACTCCCAGTACCCACATATGAAAAAAGGGCCAGTGATATCGCTCAGCGGCACGGGCACCTGCTGGCACGCAAGGTCCTGAGGTCGACCCCTGGTACCCACAAAAAAAAAAAAAAAGAAACTGTTCTAAAAGAAGTAAAAGTGTATCAGTCATCCCACTTTCAGGAAGTTGACAAAATAAGTAGTAAGATTTGATTTTTGCAGTAATTTTAATATTTTCCATTAAATCTGAACTAAGAGTTTGATTCCACTTGACATTATTAACTTCAGTTGTTAAAATATACTTTTAAAAAAACACAGAATCATCCCTTATCTCTTTTGTTATGTAAGCCCTGGATACCGCACATACCAGTGCCATCAGGTAACATTCTCATTACCACTCAGACTTTCTTCAAGCAGATTCATTGCTTAAATTCTATTTGGATGACTTGATTCTTGGGTAAAATAATCAAAGTATAGGAGAGAAACCAAGGTTATGTTGTAGAGTTCTTTTCAAATGGTACAATTTAATGCATATTAAATTCAGAAGCATAATTTTAATATAAAGAAATACTTTTTCTCCAAAAAATCTGAGAGCATTTAGTGAAGCTTTCTAAGACATAATTTTTATTCACTTTAAATTTTGCACAATTATAATTCAGAATTAGAAAAATAATTGATGCTAGCAGACATCCACATGGAAATGAATGAGAATTGGTCCCGCCATATTGAGGCTCCCGGCATCTGTGTGGCTGCCCACCCTGATCAGTCTTTAATTCCTGTGGAAAAGGCAGGCGTCCAGAAGTTCTGTGAAGTACAACACAAGAGAAAGACCTTCAGGTGCTGCCAGTGCTTACTAAACAGTTCTGCTCCTATTTTCTAACAGTAAATGGTAGTTAATAATGACTTTTTAAAACACACACAGATATATTCTGCGCCCTAACTGATATAACTGCTGTCCTTCAATACCTGCATTTTCCTTTTCTCCTGCTCTTATCATCTCCAACACATGATCTAATTCAACAAAAATTTAGGAACACTCTCAACAATTTCATTGTCCCAACTCTAATGTTATTCCTCCAATTTCCTTGTTTTTGAGGCAGCTATGCCATCTAAAATATGCACAACAAGAAAGGGCCTACTATAGCATTAACTATGCTTTATTTGTTTCTATTAATATTGTTTATACTTTTCACTTAAAACCACTGAAGAGTGTTCTCTATGGTGGTATATACAGTATGTGTCATTTCCCAAGCCCTCTCCCTACACCGAGGTGTTCACAGACATTTTAACTTTGTTAACAGAAAGAAAGCACACATGAAAACAGGTTCAACTCCCAAGTGATCCCGAGTTCTACTATACTTCATGTCTCCTTCAAACAACTCATCCTTTTCCAGATAGTGTCTTTCATTGTGGTCTAAGTAAGTGGCCCCATCAGTGACTCTGAACCCTCCTGTGGGGCAGAAGGAAGCCCCCACATCTTTGTGTTCCTATTCGTACTAGCCCAGGGCATGGCTCCCTAGTCTTTAATACAAACACATTTGCTTTGATCCCCACGATATTTCTCCTTGGTGTTCCATTCTACTTACCAGAAGTTAAGCAAGGTCTCAAGTTAGCCATAGCCGTAAGATACTCTGGCCCTAAGAATTTTTCATAAGTTGTGTTATTCCCTAGGTTAGCCAAACATTCCGTGTCATCGCTGAACAGCAGGTCCTTGCTTGAGGACTCAAACAGCTGGAACATCATATATTCAAATCCATTTCTTCCAAAGAGCTCCTAGGTTGGACATACAGACAGTGAGTGACCATGGGCTCCAGAAAGCATGGGGTTGGTGCACTCTGCCTAGGAAGACCTGAGTCTGCTGTACTGCTCAGCTCCAGCCCCTGGGAAACCCAAGACATAGCCACAGCTTAGGAGGTGCATGGCAGAAGCATGGTCTCTGAGTTCGAATCTTGGTCCTGTTTTTTCTTTGTTGTGTAACTTTAGGAAAATTCTCCATTGAGCTCAGTGAACCTTAGTTCACTCATTTGTAAATAGAGATAACACCAAATAGTAAGATGATGTACGTGAAGTAGCTGGTAAATAGAAAAAGCTCCAAGGTTGCTGCTTTACCACTATTTGGCCAACCACTACCAGATGTTTTCAACTTTCTGTGTCATACTTCCATGTCTTTCAGCTGCCTGGAGCCCTTGCTACCTTGCCTTTTCTATGATCTGGATCAGCCTCAGATGCCCAACCATTTCCACCTTTTTGTTCCCCTCCCCTTTTGGGGGCCAAGGTGACAGTTTATCTGTGTGGGACTTGCCTTTTAACATGTTCAACAACAAGGCCACAATTTGTATGACTCCCTGCTAGGTGGCTTATATCACTGGTGCATGACTGTCCCACTGGGTGGTTTTTTATTAATTCTATTAGTAAAAGTGCTTAGATCTGTTTGTACCATCAGTGGTTCAAGCTGGTGGGAACATGTTAAAAGTCCACAACAAGAACCTCTTATGCTGACAGCTTTTTCTGGATCATGATCCTTTAACTGGGACGTGTGGTATATACTAAAACATGAATTTCTCATTTGCAGAGCCTCCAAGAATGAGGAATGCTAGTGCAAAAGGCAGAGGAGGCTTTGGGTTTTCCCTAAGATTATCTGGATATGTTATTTGAATGTAACAATTCCCCAGAATGGATATCATTATGCTGTGTTGTAAGCAAACATTAAAACAAAACAAAATAAAACAAAAAAACAGTGCCCAGCCTGCCCAGCTTGCAAAAACACATTTGGATCCACCCATGGGTCAGGCAGAACAACTTCCATTCTGCTTTTCCTGCATTTAAGCTCAACCTGGCAAGAAGGGCACTGGGCCAACTCCTTTACCTCTGCCATAGAAGAGAAAGAAAAGGTTCATTCTCATGGAATAACTGAACAAGTCCAAAAAGGTACCAGGAACCTGCTCAAGTGAACCTCAAGCCGACACTCAGATGCTCACGTGTCTAAGCTTTTCTCAGTCGTAGACATCCCCAGAGCAGGAAATAAACACAGACACCAGCAGTAATCAGAGGCAGGGCTGCGGGATCGAGGTCCCACTGCCCGGGCAGAAAGTGTGTGAGGCTGGGCTGGGCGCATCTGTGCATCTTCACAAGGGAGCTAAGCACCCAGTTGGCAGGGAGTGGGCCCTGGGCGCCCATACCTGTTGGTTGAACAGTATTCTGCGAACAAAATCTGCCTTATCTTTCCTCGAGATCACAGCATGATTTGGCACCATGGCCAGGTGGCAGCTCTTAGCCTCAGTCACAGGCTTCTTGGTGCCATCGAGGCACAGCAACTCGAAGTCTTCCTGCTTCAGATCCTTAGCCCACACCTCAGGATTCTTCCCTGGGAAGAGAAACTTGGATCAGCCACAGCTGACAGCCTTGGTCAAGGTACCCTCACCGCGGGAAGAGACCACCACTGGGGTCTGGGAGTCACTAAACACACACACACACACACACTGAAGAGAAAAATCCACAAAATCAAAACCTTTGTGGTTAGAAAATTTTCAGTCCTATTAAAGGCAAAGATTTCTTAAAACAGGCCAGAGAAAGAACTAGCCAGAAAGGGAAAGATCAATAAATTGAAGTATATTAAAATTAAGAAAGTTCAATCAAATGACACCTTTAAAAAAGTGAAAAGGCAAGCCACAGAGAGGGACATATATTTTTTCATATGTATAGCTGGCAGAAACTTGCATCCAGAATATATAAAGAATGCCGTAAATTACAGGAGTCAGACATGCAGCCTTTCTGTTGAGTCCAAGGCTGAAGAGATGATCAATGCCTGCCCTAGAGTCTGAATAGAAAGGAAGAATTTTCTCATTCCCTAAGTTGAAAATATTATGATCTTATATTATTAATATACATCACTGGATCCTGGTAGGGTTAATAAACTCCCCAATTTCTCTGTTAATAGTGATTCCACAGGGGAGACTCGGAGTTTTCCAAGGTAGCAAAGGAAATGCAGGCACATACCGTCAGTGTTCTGTAGGATCGCGGAGTGCTTCACGAAGGCTACATCTCCCTTCTCGACCAGACACCTGTACAGCGAGGGCCGGGTCAGTGAGAAGTGGAAGTGGAAGGGAGGGAGGGTCAGTAGGCATGAAAGGGAGGCAGCAAGAGGGAGTCACACCCCTTCTACATGTCCAACACTTCCTCACAAGCAACCATAATGCCCACGTCATCCCTGGGCATTGGAGTGAGACGGTAATAAAAAGAGAGAGCCGCCCACTGAGTTTAGGTGTGGACAATGGACGACCATTGTTTAGGTCCTCATTTCAGATCCTGATGAGTTTCTCTGGAGGGGATGCTTGTGTTGTCCTAGGAACAGGGATATTCAAGGGATGGCTCTCTGATTGGACCAATATTCATAACATCAGGATTACAATGAGTGTGGAAGATGTGACTTTGAAAGAGCTTCATCTCACTCATATGTCTGTTTAATATTAAGAAAAACAAAAGTGCCTCACTGAACATTTGTTCACTCTTAATCCCGTGATCAATGTGTCTCTGTGTTTAAGATATATTCTTTATGAGTAATGCTGAACACGTTAAAAATCAGATTTGTGCCATTCAGTCAGTTGGAAATGACTACGAATGATCAGGAGCACCTCTCTAGGTCTCATTCTCTCCTGACTTTAGGTGCCTCCATACCAGCTAGAGTCAATTACTCCCATTCAAATTTGCTGAAGTCTCTCACCCTACTTCTTTCCTTCACACCCCTGCATAGAATTGCTTCCTGGATCATCACGATCATCTATCTTAGGTGCCCTTAAGGTCAGGTAGACAGAGAACTTCCTGATCATTAACTTCATCTGGGCATTCCTGCCAGCCTTGCTCTACTCTAAACCAGTGGTTCTCAAAGCTGTAGGCTAGGAACCAGCAGCATCAGTACCAGGGAGAAATCTGTTAGAAACTCAAGTACTTGCCCCACCAGACCTGCTGTTGGGTGAGAAACTCTGGAGATGGAACCCTTGAATCAGCCTCCACAGGCCTCTAGGAGGTTCTCATTCATGTTCAAGTGTGAGGTCTGCTGCTTCAGACAGCCACATGCCTACTCTGAAGTATCCCCACCTTCCACAAACCTGTCTCTCCACACCCTGCCCCTCCCTACACTCACACACTCTGACATGTGTTCCTGCTTCCCCGTGAACAGCAGAAATCATTACACGACTTTCTCCTTGCCTCCGCCCTCCAGGCCTGCCAGCATGTTCCCAGTGGTTCTCTCCCACCATGCAGATAAGAGAAGGAAGGTCTCTCTCTCTCTCTCTCTCTCTCTCTCTCTCTCTCTCTACCTCAGCAAAGGTGTCCTCACCAGGTGCTCTGCATCCCAGCCCCACCCACACTTACCAGAAACTTGTGCTGGGTACTCTTTTTCTCATATAATAACCTTCCCTTGTTCACTGGAAATGTTCATCAGCATTTATATGTCTTTTATTTAAAACCCAAAACCCTTCCACAAACCCGCACTACTCCCAGCAAAGGATCTCTCTTTCCTGCTCATTCAAATGCTGAAAAGGAACCAACCTTCCTTACCACCAGAGAGTATTTACACTGCCCTCCCTGACCCTCACCAATCCAGCTTCCAGGACCGGATTACTCTAGGTGATGTGTTGTGTGGAGAAAGAGGACAGGGCAAATGCATAAAGACCTGTTAGGTTATTATGAAAGTCAAAAGAGAGATGGTAGTGTTTTTGGTCGGGTGGGTGGTGGAGTCAATTCTGGGTACATTTTGAAGGTAGAATCGACATGATTTGATGATGAACCATACATATATGGAGTGTGAGAGAACAGAGGAGACATAAATAATGACAAGGTTTTGACTTTTTTTCCAAAAGAGAAGGTGGAGTTTCTTTTAACTGAGATGGGGAAGACTGGAAAAGGTATGTTTGAGTGCCAGTGTGTGAAATTTCAGGAGCTCAGTTTTGAATGTTTAAATTTGAGATGGTGGTTCAATAACCAAGAGAGATAACCAATAAGCAGTAGAATGTATGAGTGGAGCTTTTATTTGGAGTTTCAGGGAGACATCAGAACTGGAATGTGAACTTGGGAACTGTCAAGCTGTAGATGGATAGGGACTAAATAAAACCACAAAAGGTGGGGCATGAAGAGAGAAGACTTGCAAGGATAGAGCCCTGGAGCATGTCAGCATGTTGGAAAAGGGGTTTGGAAAGTGAAGTAGAGCCAGTAAAGAGCTGAGGTGCAATATCAGGAGAGGGAGAGAGGAATCCAAGAATCTGGTCTTCTAGCAGCCAAGGAAGAAAATACATCTACCAGGAGGAAGTAACTGGCATGGCTAGTGATGCTGGTAGATCACGCAATGCAAGGAGTAAGAGATTTGGCCTTGAGATTTAGCAGCATGGAGCCGTTTGGTGAATTAAAAGTGTACTTTCAGCTGCATGGTAGACCAAAGAGGGAGGTGGGGCAGAGTAGTCTGCCCGTGTGCTAACAGTAAGGAGGTATGTTTTCTAAAAAGCAATAGTAAAACTAACTCCAGTGGCAGGAGGGATTGACAGATTATTAAATTGCTTTCTGGAAAGACTGAAAGGAAAGAAACTGAAAGGAGCAAGAATATTTAACAACTTCAAGGAAATTTCATTCTAAAGAGAAGAAGAGAAATGGGCAGTTGCCAGAGAGGAAAGTGATGCAGAGAGGTTTTCCTAACTTACTTATGTTCTTTTAAGATATAAAAAATAGTAGCATATTTGCATGCTGATGGAAATGACCTAGTAGAAAACAAAATGTGGTGATGCAGGAAAAAGAGGTAGAATTGCTGGGAGAGTGCCCCTGAGCATGCTGGAAGAGAAGCAGTTCACGCAGGTGCAGGATTGGGCTTAGCTAGGGGACAGCAGCTGTCTCAAGTCAGAGGGGGGAGGGTAGCACCTATGGGCACAGATGCTGGCATGTGAGTGGGTACACATGGCAATAGGGTCTTGTGGGATTTCCTGTTTGACTGCTTCAACTTTCTCAGGAGAAATAGGAAAGAAAAGTATGGTAGATGGGGAGAAAAGTACTAGAGATTTGAGGAGAGGAGAAAGTATGGAATAATCTCCTTTGAGGAGGAAGGGATTAGAGACATGGCTCATTTGAGTCTTCACACTTTAAAAGAAGGCCATCCCAGAAATATAGGCACCAGGTAGCAGAATGTTGGACTCAACCAGTTCAGCCGGGTGAGGGTGGGGGACGAGGCATTGAGGATACATGCAGGGTGATAATGACCATGGCTGGTTGTGGAGAGTATGCTGAGAAGCGAGGGAAACAAGGACATGCAGGAGGATGTGAGAACAGGGAAGAGCATAGGATCAATGGACAGAGGGTCAGCAGGAGCCATGGCTACTGAGTCATGAAGTTAGGAATAGGGAAAAGACAGACAGGAGGCACGGAAAATACGCTGTCTGAAGCTAGGATAGCTCTTTCTGTGTTTGTCTTTATTTTAGTGTGATGCGGTTCTAGAAAGAACAATTATAGATTCTCTGTATTAACATCCTAATGATATCAAAATGGGACTGAACCTGATACCAATGTACTTTCTAATGTAAAGAAAAATTAAACTATTTCAGCTTAGCTTTAACATTCAGCACACATTTCTGTAACTTATGTATGATTATGAAAGGATCAAAACTCTGGAGAGGGAAGGATGGAGTAGACTGCTGGTGTCTGAGTAAGAGTCCTTTCTAGAGTCTCATACATGTCCACATACCCTTATTTGGACAACAAAGTCCTACTGCCTCAAAGTACGCAGCACTGCCTATCACACTTAGACACAGAGCTACCTTCCTAAGCAGGCCTATCAGGCCGACGCCTGCTGCTCCAGCAGGCCACACACCAGACCCCTCCCTCTCCACATTTTGACTCCACAAACTTTCTTCACTGGCCTCAGCACCACATGGCTTGCTTCACCCCCTATGCCCTTTTCCTTGATGACTCTTCTTCCTGTATTACTCTTCCTCCAGATTTTTCTCAGGCCTCATTGCCTCTCTAAAACCTGAGCCAGAATAACCTCTCCTCCTTATAAGCTTATTATCTCAGGTGTTTCATTATAGTGACGGAAAGCTGGCTAACACAACTCCTTTGGTTCTTCCACAGCACTTACCTTTGGGAAGGGTCTTATCCTTTATGTGTTTATTGTACTATTCTTCCCATGGGATTTTTGGGGGGACAGAGACAGGACCATGTCTGTCTGTCTTGTTGGCTGCTGTAACTCCTCTATCTAGAATAGCACCTGCCACATATTAAGTGCCCAGTAAGTAGCTCTTGGGTGGGTAGAGGAGCTTAGGAGTATCTGTTTTTAAAATTGTCTGGTGTCCTGTCCCTCTTGTCATTTTAAACTGAGGCTCTAACAGATTCCATGACTTAACCATAATCACATAGAATAAAGGAGCAAAATTAGAAGCAAAGAGGTGGCTTTGTAACCATCAATCACTCTGGTTCCTCTCCAGGGTCCTGGGCTCCCTAAGTCACCCGGGTGTGTAGGAGGGTTCTCCAGAACCTGGCTAGACTTCAGTTGCTGGGGCTACTCAGAATTACAGTAGTTCTGTTCTCTAACTCTGGGTCCTTCTAAATCAACACCAAGATGCTGGGCTGATGAACAGAGTGAGACAATGAGACTCACTGGAGTGGTATAGAGAGAAAGGGACTAGACAGACACTACTCACCTGAGAGCCCCACTGGAGCCATAGTACCTCTCATGGCTATTGGGAGCACACAAGTGGCTTTGATTGCTGCTGGCACCACACAAAGCACAGAGCCGGGAATCTGGATTAGACCCAGGAGCACAGCTCTGACTGAAGAACTCATCTGTAGGAAAGGGGAACGAGAGTCAGCTCATTCTATGGCAGCAGCAAAGCCTCAGGATCATCCCTGAAACTGTCTGAATAATGCAAAGATAGATGCAGTTATTTAGCAACTTATCACTAAGAACAAGTACCTATGGAATTAAAAAAGAGATTTCAGCTGGAGCAAAGTAAATGGGGACTGACTCAAGATGGGTCAGGGTCTGGCTCACAGAAGTCCACCTTGTCCTGGCAAAGGGCAGTAGTGCTGAGGGGTGGGACACAGATTTTAGCCCCATGAGAGTAAAAAAAGTGGAAGTTGTGGCTGGTTTAACCTAACCATGTTTTCTGACCTGTGCTGCCCTTTTCCCTCTCTACAAGGTTTGCCACTGTGACTTCAAGTCAGGAAGATTCTAGAAAGACACAACCACCAAGCCCAGTGGCAGGTAGCACAGGTAGCGCAATAAGGAAATCAGGCACAGGCCCTGCCCTCTTGGAACCTGCAGCCCATGGGGTAACAGCCAGAACTCGATTAACCACACCAGTGATTTTATGCCCCGCCCCCCTGATTCTGTGAAGAAATAATATGGTTCCACAAGACTGAAGAGAGAGGAACCCTCTGCAGACCTGGGGTTCAGGGAGAAGCCTCAGGATGAAAGATGAAGGGTAAGTGTCCCCAAGTGAAGGGCAGAAGAGAGAGCTTCCAGAGTGGGGCCTTTGTTGGGCTGGGGCAGGGAACATGGCACAGAGATCTTAATGGAGGCCACTAGGGCTGGACCACTGAGAGAAGCAGTGAGTGAGGGTGGGGCAGGGTCCAGACCACATGGAACCTTTCGAATCACTGCAGCTTTGTACTTTATCCCTAGAGAAATGAAGGGTTCTAGACAATGCTGGGCCAGGGTTAGTGTGCAGTAGGTAGTCAAATATGCACCTTGCAAACATCAGCCTGGCAGAGGGGCAGATGGGCTCAGGGTGGCCGGCTATTGCAGCGGCCGGGGAAGATGAGGGCAGCACAGACTACAATAGAGCAAGGGCGTGGGAGATGGGTGGAAGGGGGAGAAATTAGTACTGCTGATGATGGACAGGTAGGTGGAGGGTGACATGCTAGATCTACAACTGGGCCAAATGGATGACCTGTGGGGTCCTCCACCACCCAAGGTAGTTCTGAAACACAACCAAGCTTGGCAAGGAAGATGCAGTTAGTTTCGGACAGAATAAACTTAATGTGCTTTTGAGATATGCAACTAGATAAATCAAATACACAGTTCCGTATACACATGTCTGGCGTCAAGGAGAAATACTGGCTAGGAATAAGAACTTGATGATTATCAATGTTCAGATACACCATCAGCAACAACATAGCAGTGAATGTTTGTCTGGCGCTTACCAAGCGCCCAGCTTTCATGTGTAGCAGTCCTGGTGCAACTTGAGGCTGCACATGTGGATGTAACTGCTTAAGGGTTAGGGTTAGAGTTGGGGATATAGCTGCTTTACACAACTGAAACATATCTTAATGGAGTTAGTAAAAGGGGACCTTGCAGGGGTAGGAGAAAAATCAAGCCAGTGTGTTTTCAGTGTTCCAAGGCAATTTGAGGAAATGCTGCTGAGAGGTCGGGAGGAAAGCTGGAGCACACAGTTCCGGCTGAGCAGCACAGAGGCCACTGGTGGCCTAGAGCAGATGCAGACAAGCCAGGCAGCAGGGGGTTGGGGAGTGAGCAGAAGGTGAATGGTTCAGACAATGCTTTCACAACATCTAGCAGGAAAGGGGAGGAGAAAGAGAAGGCAGGAGCTGGAGGAGAACGTTGGAAAAGGGGAGTGTTTAAAGATGGGAGACACTGAGTGCTTATACATTGAAAGAAATTCTTGGATCTACCAGAGAAAGAAATAATAACCGAGGGCCTGAAGCTCTGTGAAGGGAAGTGACCAAATGCAGGCAGAGGGATGGGCTGGGTAGGGAGGAGGCTGGGAGAGTCAGCGGTCTGGAGACCGGCAGCCTCGTCTGTCTCCTGCAGGTGCAGGACGGATCATCTGCTGAGAAAGACTGGCAGATGGATATACTCTGAGGTTCACAGACAACAAGGACATTAGGATAATTATGGAATGTGTAGGGTGTGGAAAAGAGCAATAACGGGGCACTCATGAAGGTTGGGGACCCACGAAGGCCAGCAGTAAAAGCATTTCCATTGAGACGACTGCTCTGCTGCCTCATGATGTTCCCCACCTGTATTCAGCTGCTCAGCTGCAGAGGAGAGCAGGTAATTGGGTTCATGCAGGGCTGGGATTTGTCATATGGGTAGGGAAGGAAGAGCAGGAACCTTTTAGGTACTGACAAGAGTGTACCGAAATGACTAACATGGGAATCCAAGAGAGACACAGAACTGAAGGACAAGCCTTCAAGGTAGATTTTCAATTAAGAAAGTGGGCAATTTGGTTTATATGTGACGACTACATACACACATGTGCACACACACACACACACACACACACACACACACACTACCCCAACCATGCTTTGCTTGTTCCCCAAGCCATTCGTGAGATATAACAGACAGGGTTATTTCCCTAAGGTCTGCCCTTGAGACCATGGCACTCTGCTAAGAAACAAGTGGGCGAAGAGAAAGGGGAGGACCTGCGCGGCCCTTACTGTCTGTCAAGCCCTTAACTCCACCTGACTCAGAGCATACTTTGCCCTTCATCGGAACTGAATTTCTCCCCTCCCAGGCACAGGCCCAGGGAAGGGACTTACCACAACTCCTCCACAGCACACTCACCAAATTTACAGGACCCAGTTTGGTTGTATATTAAACCCATGGGGATGTTCCAGCCTGCGGAAGTGCCAACTGCAGTGTGGCAGGACTTCTTGCCTCGCAGAGAGTTCCAGGTGATATCAGCATCTGATTTCTTAACCACAGCCACGACATAATAACCTTGCAGAGGAGAGAGCAAGATGTAATTTCTCTTCTTTTTTAGGGAGAACAAAAGCGAGATCTGACCAGCCCTCCTTCAACCAGGCCATTAAATGACATCTGAATGTGGTGGATGATATGAACGGGGTATTCTCCATTTCCATTTCATCTCTGCTGGCTGGGGTTGTGGAAACTACACTTTCAGTACTTCTTGCAGCTATATTCTTAGTGTAAATCAGGATTATAAGATAGGGAAGGTGGAAAAGACGCAGGGATCCTCTGCCTGCCCCGTTAGCTCTTTTGCTAGGAAACAAAGTCTGGAAGTGTGAGCTTTTTCTATGCAGCTTTATAGTATCCCTTCTCCACCCTAGCAGATTAGAAGCTATTGCAGGAGCTGCAGCAGCAACAGGATATTGGCTCTGGCTTCCTATCCCTGGATCAGAGCTGCAGGTCTGCCTTGAATTCACGGTACTGAGGGAAGCCTTGGAAGTGGCAGCTCTCCTAGGGAGTCAGTTCCATTTCACTCGGGGGGAGTCATTCCAGGACCTAGAGTCTACTTCTGCTAACATTTAATTCCCCCTCTTAAATTCCCTCCTGCTTAAAGGAGTGCTTTTGTAAAACTATTCAAGTTCTTTTTAAAAATATTTTTATTGGTACATGTTTGTAGTACATAATGATTACCTTAATCATAGAGAGTTGGTACATGTGCATGACATTTCTTAATTCTTTTTTTTAACTCCTTCCCTTCTCTCCCTCTCCCTGCATTTCTTGGACCCTTCCTCCCTATGCTTATAGTACAGAATGACAAAATGATCACATTCCTCATAGAAAAGAGTGCTTCATTTTTAAGCATTTCTTTACTTATTTCTTACTGGTGCACTTAGCCTGTCCTTTCAAGCAAAAAGCAAGGCCATCTCAGAGAAGACTCAAGTCTTCTGAGCAAGTTTGCTCTTTTAGGTAAAAAATATATATATATACTATATCATATATATATATGTATATATATGTATATATATTTATTTATATTATATAATATGTAATCTGTATACATAAGTATACATATTTAGAAATTGATCATAGTATATTCATTAAAAAGTTGTGTGTGTGTGTGTGTGTGTCTACATTTGTGCATAGAGTGCCAAGATCCAACTTCAGTGCCTCCAGGGCCCTCTGCAAAGGTATTCAAGAGCTGCTGCTGCTGCTGCTGCTGCTGGCACCCGACCGTCATTCTCTGGGAATGGGGATATCCTGCACCTTTCTTCTCACTCTAGCAGGACCCCTCTCCAGTAGCTATCATTATTAGGTTCTGGGCCAAACATACACTACTGCTCTCCGGTCATGTCTACACACATGTACCCACATATATTAACATACATCCTGCTACTTTAATGAAATACTGCCAAGCATTCTTTTCTGTAGGTTGCTCTATTCCTCAATAATATGTCGTGGAGGACATCTCTTAAATTCAGTAGAAACAGATGCAGATATCTCACTCTGTTACTGGTCGAATCTAAGTTATGTCCTGCTGGATGATGTCTCTGATTTTCTAGGGTTACAACAATATCATTTTCTAATAGTAACAATTTAATCTCTTCCCTTCCCCATATTAAAAAAATTTCATTTTCCTGTCTTATTCCATTAATTGTGAAAATAAGGTGGATTATCTTTCTTGAAAGGAGGTATTCTTGCTTCGTTCTTGGTTCTAATGAGAACATGATTACTATTTCAGGTGTTCCTATCCAAATATTATATAAGTGAATGGTGCTTATAGGGCCTGAAGTACAGGCTGGAATTGGTAAGATTAGATTCCTAAATCTTTAGAATTAGGGAATCATTTGGCTCACACCACCACACATGTACATAATGCCTTTCCCAGTGTTATCAATCCAACCTCTACATGTTCTCGTGGAAAAGTCGGGAGACCACATGGCAGGTCGGGAATCATCGTGGTGGCCAAGGTCTGCCTTGCTAGGTTCTTCCTAATGACCTCAGCCACTTAGCACCGAGGAGCCAAAATATCTCCTGGCAGAACAGTGACAGTGAAACCCACCCCAGAGGGCGACTGAGAGGGACCCAGTGTGCTAAGGTGAGCATTCTGTTAGGGCTGGGAAGGGCAGGTGACACTGACAGGTCTCTAGCAGCGCTGCAGGTGGCAGAGGCAGTACTAGAGCAGACACCCCTGAGACTACAGCCTGCCCTTGCCTGGGCTCTATTGTACCGGTCCAGGGGCCAAATAATGTCGCAGGGCATCTCTTCAGATGTTCCTCTCGCATTGTTTTGTTTTCTTTTCAGTACTGGGGATTGAACCTAGGGCCTTTGCACTGAACTGGATCCCCAGTCCTTTTTATATTTTTATTTTGAGACAGAATCTCACTAAGTCACTAATTTGCCCAGGCTGGGCTTGGACTTGCAATCCTCCTGCCTCACCCTCCCAGAGTACTGGCATTACAGGCCTATGCCACCAGCGCTAGCTTGGCATTGTTTACTGTCTTGCATCTTTATATGCAGATGCATGTGTTGTGTACCTAGAGAGAAACTTGGTGATTACGCACCAAGGCCCCCTCCATCTCTATTCAGATGGAAACTTCTCCATCAGAGTAAGCCACCTTGTCGGTGTCTGAACTGTCTTCGAAGCATCCTCGTTGATCTGCATTTTCATATCACTGCAGTTTCTGAAAATTCCAATTACTCTTGAAGCAAGCAGGGCTGTATCTGACTGTAAATCATCAGATTCGAATACTGTACACAGCTGATGAAAAGTCACTCTTAGGATTGGGGAGCACACAGTTCAGAGAAGATGTCTCAGCCATGAAAGCAGAGCGGGAGAGTGACAGGGTCCTATCTGCAGCTGCTGCCGGTGACCAAGGAAATGACATTTTACCTGTACCTTTGTGGTACATGACGATGCAGGACCTCTGTGACCCGATGCTTAGAGGGGACAGAGTCCACATGACACTGCCTGTGCCATTGGCTCCAAACTCCCTCAGCTCCCCAGATCTCCTGTCTCATAAGAAACCCTAAACCCAAGTAAGCCCTGGTTTTCACCTCAGGGTCTTCTATCACAGTGGCTTTCTATTTCTTAGAGCATAGATTGCTAGTGCCGTCCACAGAGTTTCTGGCTCAGCAGGTCTAAGGTCAGTCAGGCCCAAGAATTTTCTTTTCCAATAAATCCCCAGGTGATGGCGATGGCACTGGCCCAGGGACCACTGCTCTATCTGTTTCCAGGATTAAGCACTTGAGGGGCAGGTCCAGACCCTCTCTGCCTATCTGCAGACACAAGACAGAAGAGCCTGTCCCCTGGAAGTGGTCTCCTCTGCTAAAGACCAGGGTGACTCCCATTCCAGCTGGCTACAAGCCAAAAGGTGGGTTTCATTTGCCTCTTCCTCCCCTCTCAAAACCTCTGCTCAGCCCCAGAAGTGCCAGGTATGACTCCTGCCTGGTGCTGACCTTCATGCAGAGGTGAGCAGGCTGCGTGTGGCAGGAGCAGAGGGTGGTGTCAGGAGGGCTCAGGGTTTCCAGTTCCTCCATCTTCTCTCAAGCCCAGATGCAGCCATCTCTGGGCCGTGTGGCTGTGTGCAAGCCACACAGTCCCTGAGCCTCGCTCTCCCCATCTATGCAACACAGGACAATAGTGCCTATACTGCAGGGTTGCTGAAGAGAGTAAATAGGCATAGTGCAAACAGAAGTCCTTTGTGAACTGTACAGTACCCTACAGATACGATCAGTGCAGCTTTAGGACAGATTTGCATGTCAACAAAGAACTGTGGATACTTTCCCCACTGCAACGCATAATTTTTGCCTGTTTTTAAGACTTTCTTCACCCTTTCCCCGACAAGGGAGTCCCAGTATTACTGATTCTCACTCACCTTCCAAGGGTGTATTCACACACTTAGACCTAGGCCGCTCATTGCTACCTTTAGTCCCTAAAAAGAAAGACAGATACAAGGTTCATAACATTAAACTCTCATATTACTCCATCCAAACTTGTGAGCTACTCAGTGTCAACTTTCAAGAATAAAATGAGAGCCACTAACTAAGCAATCTCAGTATTATTTTCAGCTCTTTCTGCCTAACTCTTGCATCTGTGTCCTAACTGGTTCTGATTCTGGGAAGAAGGATTATATCTACTAGCTCCCTATACTCCAACAACAGTTATTATTATCCCATCACAGAACTATATTATTTCCTTATTTCTATCCCATCTTATCCATGGTGCAGGGAGACAAAAACACAGAGAGGTGCTCCCCTCTGCTTACCATAGTTCTCTCCCAGGACAGGCACCAGGCCACACTGGCCAGCTATGTAGACAAATCCTCCATCCGAGGTCATGGCATCAGCTTCTCCTTTCTGAAGTAAATAAATAAATAAATAAATAAATAAATAAAAATAAAAAATATAAAAGCTGTCTCTGTTGTTTTCTCTTTTGGTTGCCTAGAGACCCCACCCATTCCACTATGGGCAATTCCATTTCAGTCCTTCAACAGCTCAAAGACACGCCTAAAAACCCTGTATCCAGGAGGGGGAGACATCAAACAAAAAAAAATTTATTTTCTTCTGTAACACTATTAATAGATAGTAATCAATAACCTGAACACAGGACCTTCAACTTCCAAATTCTTCGAGACAAACAGATTTATCCAGCACAATGGCAAGTAGGCCGCAGTTCATTGTGTGTAGGCTTTCTTTTATCTTCTCAGTCAACTCTCTCTCCATCCTGTACTACTTTCCAAATTCTCCTTCTTCACCATCAACCTACACCATCTCTAATTCTGTCCTTAACCCTGAATTCAATCCTACAGACCATGTCCCCCCCAGACACTCCCACAACCCTTGGCTCCTTCTTCACCTCCAGCATCAGAGGCCTCCTCCCGTGCCCTCCCCTCCCTCTTCGCCCTCCTTCTCTCTGCCCACTACACACTCTCTCTCGCCCATCAACTCCCTCCTAAACCAGAACTTCCCTCCTAAACCAGCGGGTCTCTGTTCTCCCCCTCCAGGAGGTGGCAGGCGCAGAGGACATTATCCACATACATGTTCTCTTCTCCCTTTTTGACTTTTCCCAAATTAAAAATGCCTGGGTTTCAGCCAACCTCATGCCCCAGTTCAGCATCTGGTCTCTCCCCTCTAACTTCCTTTTCAGTGTCTGTCCCCCTCCATACTCTGATGCCCTTTCTGCCTTCTAACTCTTACTTATGTAGATTTATACTGTTAAAATAACAGAAATATTACAAAAGATCTCTATTGTGATTCACCTAAAAATTAGTATCCTCAAGGGAAATAAGTGTCTGACGTGTCTCATGTGTTTGTTTGCCTGCCTGTTAATCTGTCTTTATAATCAACCTTGGACGGCCAGACAAGGTCCCACTGTGGCTGAAAAAGCAGCTGCCTGTCCCAATTTACTTCAGTTTTCTCCATGATGGGTGGCTTCTCCAAGTTTTCCCAGGTTTCCCAACCCCTGAGATTAAGGGAAACACTATTGTTGGTCAGTAAACAGCACAACTTTTAAAAAAAAAATCTGTGTAAGATCACATTGGCCATGGTACGCCCCCTCCACCCATGACGACAACAAAGACTAAACTCCAGACTCCAAGCTCATACCAAGTAAACACAGGAAAAAAGCTGAAATAAAACAAAATACTAATGTCAAGGGAAAACACTGCCCAAAAGGTAAAGATTAAAGGAAAGGGCTTAAACAATCAGACTGAGTTCAAACTGGAATCTAAACTCAGGTTGGTATTGAGCATAAGTCAAACTCCAAGACCAAATGTCAGGTAAAAAGTGGCTCTTGGGTTACACAGAGCGTACACTGGGTCCTGACAAATAACAAATAAGATTGTCGCAGGATGCCGAAAGACAAAACAGCCTTCCTGACCACCCATAAAAAGGTAATGAGGGCCCATTAAAAAAAATCTTAGCTGATTGGTAAATTTACTTTAAATTCTGTGGTTTAAATTAGTATTTTTGTTTCATAGACTTGCCTCCAACATTTCTCATAAACAGCTTTGGGATGATCCTTGAACTACAATGACAGGATTGACTTGCTTTTCTGTTGGTTTCCGTGTGTACTAAGATGATTTGTCATTCAAGGTCATATAAAGTTGTCAGCTCTAGGTAAAAGTTAACATCTTTGTTCTTCTTTCTACTTTCTGCTGGTACCAAGACAATTTACTGTTCAAGGTTATTTAAAAGACTGTTTTTCAGCCAGCTCTGATGACAATGCAACATCTGTGAGTTAACTCTGAGATAAAAATGTACCAGAAAATTTTTCAAATCGAAGCAGCTACTAGGCTTGGTACAAAAACAAACAAACAAACAAACAAAAAAACAGTGAAGACTGAAAGAAAAAAATTCAAAACTAGGAGATCCAGGTATGTCAGAATATTTGCAGAGGATGATGCTTATAAAAGGAAATACATGTTTGGCCATTCTGTTTTTACTCTTGTTGGTTTGGTTAGGCCTAAGATCTGTTCCTTTTAAAGCTCTTTGTTGCTCAAATGTAGAAAAAAGGGGCTAGGACACTAACTCTAAATCATCAATTACTTCCCCTCCAATGTGAGACCAGATAAGACCAACAACCAGAACAGCATTCTGGCAATGAGAGACAATAATAAATGATGACTAATTAACAATGCCTTCAGGACAAGAGGGGATACTTAAAAAAATGAAAGCCGTCAAAATCAAAATGGAGTCACTTATGTCGACTTCATCAAAGGATAAATAGAGCCAAGAGGTTATAAGGAAGAGTTCTTCCACTTAAGTGACTGACTGTAACTATCACAAAAGATATTATTTGGGTCTGGCTTTTAAACTCCTCTTTGTAAAAATGGCTACTAACGATTATTCTTAGATAATTATCTTTGGTTCATGTTTGTACAACTGTCTTCTCCAGTTTATTTCTTTCAGAATTCCACAGTTCCCAGTAATAAGCCTGAAACCACTGCCTAAACCTACTACAAAAACTTATTTGGATCTCCTCACCAGTTTAGGTCTAAACATCACCCTACCTCTGATGATCAGCAAACTTAAAAAAGGCCCCTAAGGACAACCCCACTCAGCTTAAGAGTTACAGATGTGACCACTTCATCTCTTATCAATGATTTGACTTTGTTGATTCGTCAGGAAATACATGGTGACAAAAGGGTTAAAATCCCCAATTTTCTTTTCTTTTTATGTGGGTACCAGGAGCCGACCTCAGGACCTCGTGCTTGCCAGCAAGCGCTTGTGCCACCGGGCAATATCACCAGCCATTTTTTTCCTTTATGTGGGTACTGGGAGTCGAACTCAGGACCTCACGCTTGCCAGGCAGGTGCTTATGCCACTGAGCTATCTCACTGGCCCCCCAGTTTTCTTCCATAGTGCACTTTTGCCCAGCATCTACTGGACAGTCATAAAACATTACACTAATGAGGACTAAAAACAGCACAAGATAAAAGTAGATATAAAAACCATCCTTTCCTGAGCCAGGTGTGGTGGTGCATGCCTATCCTATCACTCAGGAGCCCGAGGTGGGAGGATCACCATGAGTATGAGGCCAGCCTGGGCTACACAATGAATTTAAGGCAGCCCGAACTGCATAGCGAGACCCTGTCTCAAACAAATAAACAAACAAAACCATCCTTTCCTCCCCAGAGCTAAAGGCACAAATAGTCAGACTGTCTCCAGACCTGGGAAGGGGTCCAACCATTCCAAATCCAGGGCCAACTCCATCCTGTCCCTTCCCAGTCTGCTGAGACTTGCTGTTGACAACTAACTAGGCCCCAGTTCTAAAGCTCCTGTAATCTCCATCAACAAAGTAGGAACCAGGGTTTGTCTAAAGGTAGCAGGTAAAGTCTTTTCTTTTAGATGCAGAAACAACATATTTGGTTTTAAAGAAATATGTGGATTTCTAGTCCCACCTCTGTCTCTACTGTAGGGGTTGGTGGCCTTATCTCCAAACCACTCTGTATCAAGCCCCTGCCTTGCACCTTAAAAACAATTTTCACAAATTATTTTCCCAGCATTCCTAACCTGTCCCACCCCATTAATGGGACCAGATATACTTTCACAAGTACATTCTACCATTGCCATCCAGAGGTCCCCAACATTGGCTATGCTTCTTCTCCTTAGCTCACCCTCTTCCTCAACCCAGATTCCACAAACTTTACGTCACATTGACTCCAACAAGTCAGCCCCATCATGTGGGATGCTAAACACTCCTCAGTCACTTCTCATCACACTCTTATCAAGGTTACCCACAAAGACCCCACCTCCTTCCCCAACGAGACAGAATATCCCTTTAACCCACAGGCCATACAGGGATGCCAACCCACCATCTCCAAACTCCTCTCCCTCGACTCCTTAAATCCACCAGTTCTCCTTATGTCATTCCTATCCTAGCCTTAAAAACAAATGGAACTTATTGCCTAGTCCATGACCTACATACCATCAATGAAGCCTCCCTACCTATCATCCCCCTGGTGCCTAATCCATACAACCTTCTTCCCTCAATACTCCCTCTCATTTTGCAGTTCTTGACTGCAAAGGTACTTTTTTCACTATCCCTCTTGACCCCAGTCCCCAAAATCCTTTTACCTTTATCTGGAAGAATCTTGACACCAAAAACTCCCAGCGACTCACTTAAACTGTCCTTCCTCAGGGATTCTGCAACAGCCCATACCTTTTTGGACAAACACTAGCCAAAGACCTTTTATCTCTTCCCTTAAACCCTTAGCTGCCTTATCCAATATGTTGATGACCTATTACCATACAACCCTTCTTTGACTCTGTGCATAACAGACACTGCTCAGTTATTTAACTTCTTAACAACAAAGAGATACTGGGTATCTCCAGACAGGCCCAATTCTTTAAGACCTGGGTCACCTATCTTAGACTTCATATCACCTCTACTTATAAGGGCATCATACAAGACCAGGAAACCCTCATCTCTCAGATCCCCTTATCACAATCAAAATCTGATCTCCTTTCCTTTTGGGGGACTCACTGATTACTTTTGGCTGTAGATTCTAAACTTTGGTCTTATAGCTTAACCTTTATATGAGGCTGCCTCGAGAGACTCCAGCCACTCATTTTTCTCTTCCTCTTCTGTCTTCTGCTTTCAACCAACTCAAATTGGCCCTCACTTCCATGACAACACTCAATCTCCCCAACCCCAATGAAGCTTTCCATCTATATATAAATGCCAAAAAGGGCTTTGCTTTTGGGCTCCTAGCTCAATTTCTTGGCATAAAAATACAACCTATAGCCTGCTTCTCAAAACAGTTAAACAAGATGGTCCTGGGTGGCCAAGCTGCCTTCACATTTTAGTGGCAGCAGCTCTCTTAATTAGAAAAATCCCAGGCTTGTTCTATTCCAACATCTTACAGTCTGTATCTCTCATTCCTTACAGCCTACACTAACTCACTACACTCATGCTACGAACCAAAAACTGTGGGTAGATCTCCTACCCATTGTCTTCCTACACATCCAGGCCACCCCCACTTATCCCATCTCCTCAGCTTATTGCAACTGATTTATGGGCATCCCTTAGTTCTTGGCAATATTCCTCTAATACATCCTCTTTCAAAGACTACCTGCCACTGCTCTTCCTAATTAGCCAACTTCTACAAAACCTTCCTAAAACTTTACTCCTCAAACCTGATGACAACCCCCACTCCTTATCAATCCTACCAGGAGATAGTGCTTACCTCCAAAATCCTCAACTCCAAACCCTGTAAGTCAAAATGGCAGGGACCCTATACAGTTATCCTTACCACACCAACAGCCACAAAACTTTCAGTTCTTCCCTCTTAAATCAGTTTCTCCAGACTAAAACTCATCTCTAAGAATAAAAAAGCCCAGCTCCACACATTTTCCACAGGTGGAAATCCCAACTCCTGATGCCTACATCTCTCTGTCTCATGGCCATACCAAAAGAAACCAATGAACATGAGGCAAATGTGAGCCAACCCATGACCCATCCCCTACTCCTCTCTGACCTTATTCTACTACTCCTCAAAGATTTCCAACTGGAGATTACATAGAGTTTTTTCCTGATAACCTCTTGGCCTGACTAGAGGCCTCTCTACACCACTGGGTCTCAATTCATCCACCTCCAAAGTCACCATGATCTACCCAATCTCATACTCTCCATTACGGTTTAAAGAGGTGTCCCCCCAAAGTCTCATGTGCTCATAGATGAAGCTTTGGGGAGGTTATTGGATCATGGAGATGTGATACTCATCAGTCGATTAGTCCACTGGTGGGTTTATAGCTATGTGTGATATCAGGAGGTGGGTCATTGTGGGTGTGACCTGGAAGGTCTATCTCCATCTCTCCTCCCTCAGTTGCTCTCTGCTTCTTGCCTGCCATGCCATGAGCAATCCTCCTCTAATGCCCCTCTGCCATGCCACCCTTCCTTGGAGCCAGCTGACTATGGACTGAAGTCTCTACAAACTGTACCAAAATAAGCCTTTCCCCTTTTAAGTTGTAGGTGTCAGATATTGTGTCTCAGAGACAAGAAAGTAACTAAGAAACCCCTTTCTCTTTTGCCAGCTCCTAAAAAGATTTATTTCTAGCCCAACATTTAGAACATTCCATCAATCTCACCTTCAACCTTTTAAATAGGACAAATCCCTCTCTGGCCCAAGATTTCTGGTTGTGCCTATCTCTATCATCTTCAGCTTATACACAATCCTCACCCCCAAATCAACCTGGATAAACACTCAGACACAACTTACTGTACAAAAAGATTTAAACCCAACCTTTAAAGATTCAACCAACACCCTCTTAAATCATACCCAAAGCCTTCGCAGACAGGGCCACCAAACTCTTTCAGACATATTTCATTAACTTCTCTAAATTCCCTACAACTCTCCACCCAGTTATTGGTTCCCATAACCCTTGACACTTCCTTTTTATTTCAAGCCCCCCTTTACATTAACCATGAGCCAACACTTAACAGTCCCTTCAGGGAAAACACTTCTCAGTGAAACCAAGCCATCACTATCAAGAGCCCAAGACTATCAGTCTCATCAGAGCAATTATAGCATCTCACCTGAGACAAACGAAAATTTCACTCAACCCATCCTTTCCTTTGGACCACCACAATCTCAATCTCTTCCCCAATCCTAATTACTCATAAACCCTCCAAGCTCTTCCCATGGGCTCTCATTAACATCTCACCCTCCAATAACTGTATCAATTCAATGTATAACAGGGGCCTCCTTGACTGGTTCCATCTTGATTTGGAAAAATGAGCCAAGCTCTCTAATACCAAGAAACTATCCTGAATGTTCCATTTTTAACTCCTACAATTGACAATATTAGGAGATTGTGTAACTAGCAAGGTCTTAATCTTACAGGTTGGTGCCAAGAGGTTTACCAAAATTAGGATCTTCTCAAGTTAAGAAAGGCTGTTATACAGTCTCCTAAGTTTATCAGCTTTTCAGTTTTTCATTTATGAATTTATCTTTCCTGGTCACAAAAATATTAATTGCTCAGAGAGAAACGGAAAGTTAATAACACAACTTCATCATTCAGAAATTATATCATTATCTCTGAATGATGAAAGTATGAGCTATTTTAATTTTTTTTTCATTTAGCACCATGTAATTTTTTATGGATCAGAAATAAAATTAAGGACTGAAAATGTTGCTCTGTTTTCCCAGCCCACAGTGGCTCTGGCCACACCCTGAATGTACCCCCACTTCCCAAGGCTCCTGGGCAAGACACACCCCAAACTCCCTGGACTCCCCAGTTGAGGCCCAAGGAGTCCAGGTCTTGGGCTGGCTCTGAATTTCTGCTGTCTCTGAGCTGAAGAGGTGCAAGGTGTGGGTAGGGTGGAGGTTTAGAGGATGAGAGCCAACACACAAGTACTAGTATGGAGGCTGAGGAGGAGGCACTTGAAGAAGGCCTCTTTCATGCCACACTGGATAGTCACTGAGCATCTGAGGGCCTGAGCTTAGCTGTGGAAGTGGGGCCCTCCTACCATGATGGCAGCGATGCAGTCCTCAGGGGTCTCCTCTGTGGTACACACCAAGGCCCCGCCACTCAGCGCACTCCACTCATCACACTTGGCCCTCTCATGGTGGCCCACTGCACACCACTGCACCCTCCGGGAGACCTCCACACCTGGAGTGGAGTAGAGCAGGGATTGAAGGGAAGGCCAAATGGCTGCAGTGCTTCCCAACAGGGCTCTCACTGATAGCAGCAGAGCTGCCTGTCTCATTCCTGTTTCCTGGTGTTCCTGGTGTTCCCGGTGTTCAATTTTCAGGAAGAGCAGTGAAGGCAGAGGTCCTTCCTCCTGAGGACCTCACCCCAAGCACCATCTCCTACAGAGGCCTCTCAGAGCTCCAGCCCAAACCAGGTCTTTCTGGGGGTTCCCTCACAGGACTGGGCTCCCCATGCAGGGAGCAGGTCCCAGTGAGGAGTCATTCTCCTTTTGGGGCAGGTGGTGCTTGTTCCCCTCATCCAGTATCTTTACTCACCACATCTAACACTTGGGCTGCCCTCTTGTAGATGCACAATAACTATGGATTAACTATACAGAGGGAAAAAATGGAGAGGAATGAAAGAAATGAACTGTAGGGATCCAATAAAAGGAAGGAACCAGACTAAAACCCTCTGGAACTCAATTCTAGTTCTACATCTGATGGTGGAAGTGGCTGTGGTCCCACTTCAGTTTAGAACAGACTATCGTCCCTGTCAAACAGAACTGTAGCTGAGCAGGTTGTCTACAATATGAAGGTCTTCAACACCCTTTTGTAGGGGCTGGACAGCTCAGTAGTAGAGTGCTTGCCTAGCATGTGTAAGGCCCAGGAGAGAAGAGAAAGGGGAAGAAGAAGAGTAGGAGAAGGAGAGGGGGAAGGAGAAGAGAAGGAGGTAGGGAGGGATGGGAAGAACAAACATCTTTTGTAATCAAATAACTTAGGCTCAGCAGAAAGTTTCCTCATAACCTAGTTCACTTGGTGGCTCCTGTGGACTCTGAGGGCCAGTAAAGCTGGCCGAGTTTCACAGACACTGGGAGAGCCTCAATCAATGTTGCCCGCCTTGTCACGCTGCCCAGGCTGGCCAGATCCCTCCAAGACCCTTACATACCTTTCTTCAGGTGCTGAATGGCAGAAAAATACTCATATCCGAGGTACAGCTTGGCATCTATCTTGGGGGGGACCCTTAAAAATCCATGGGCAGCATCGGTAAACAGCAAGTCTTTCCCATAAGGAGAGCTGAAGAGCTGAAATTCTGATGACTTGTCTTTTCCAAAGTATTTCTGTTCAAAGGGTAAAAGAAAAAGTGAGGGAGGGGGCTGACATCGAGGTAAAAGTAAAACAAACCTGAAACTAGGTAAGGAAACAGAAAGGGAGGGACACCCAGTCACCCCTTTTATCCACAGTCACACCTTCCATAGTTACAGTTACCTGCAGTTAACCACACTATAAAATATTAAATGGAAAATTCTGAAAATAAACGAGTCTTAAATAACTTTTATTACAGTGTATTGTTATATATTGTTGTTAATCTCTTACACTGCCTTATTTATAAATTAAACTTTATTATAGGTTTGAATATATACAAAAAATACAGATGATCCCCAATTTTGATAGTTTAACTTATTATTTTTTAACATTATAATGGATTTATGGGGACATAACCCATAACAAGTTGGGGTGCATCTGTGTAAGGTTTGGTGCTGTTCACAGTTGCAGACATCCATGGGGGTCTTAGAGCGTCTCCCCACAGTCAGAGAGTTGACAGTAGTGCCTGAGCGTGAAGACAGGGGCCAGGGAGTCCACTATCATCAAGTCCCCAGGGAATGCTTCACTCATCCTGTCTACCCGTGGGTTGCAGGGAAACTGCGAGGGGCTGTCCCCTAGACCTGATGAAGGGGTGGCGTGGCCAAGGGCCAGGCAGCCACCTCTATCCAATGTGGGCTGCTGCTCTGTGTTCCTATAGGGCAGCAGCGAAGGCTGTCTTATTCTTTGCTGATTGCCCCAGTACCTGGGATGGTCTTCATCTGGAAGTGCTGGTGATTCAGTACCATGCCATCAGGGCTAGAGGGCAGGCATCCTGGGCTTGTCACCTCACCCCAGGTATGCCACTGAATGAGGACTTGTGAGACATCAAATGGACCCTTCCCCTTTCTGGCCTAAAAAAGCAAAAGGCCCTTTGCTTACGATGCCTGCTGCCTGGTCTGAAGCCATTCCTGACTGTAGCTGATGGTAGCACCTGCCTATATGTTTTTTTAAATGACTGATTTTTGTTCTTGCAGAGGCTCTGTGTGAAGTATCACTGCTGTCCTCTCTGGTAACTGCTCCCCCAACACATACTTCCTTTGGGTGTAGACAGGTTACTCCCCAGGGCTCAAGAATCTTCCCAGATACATCCTTTAAATCAATTTCTCTCTCTTCTACAAAGTTCCTACTCTGTCCTAGATGAACCCAGATTGTGCAGTTCCATCTGCTGACAATCCATTGCTATACTCTTTGTATCTCCCACACTCATCTTGAGTGATTCAAAGGCAAGTCTTTGTCTAGTTCATTTCTGAATCCCCCAGCATTGAACAGAGCACTGACAGAGATAGGACAGGGTGCTGAGCAGAAGCCAGCTGGGAGAGACAGCCATTGGTGCAGGACAGACCTGCGCACCCTGGGACCCGCGGGAAGGAAGTCAGGAGGGAGGGATCACAGGCCAGGGATGTAATGAGGAACACTTCATGGAGGAGGAGGGGACATCTGGGCTGTATCCTATGGACCTGTTTAGAGCTGAAAACAATAAAATGAGGCAAGAGGAGCTTCTGCAAAAGGCTTTAGGCTCTGGGTTGGTGATGCCAGCCAAGGGCTCTACAGCCTCTGCAATCTGCAGTGAGTACAGACTGAACACCTTGTCAGGGGAGTGGGTCATGCATTGCAAGGCTCTCACTCTGTCCTGGATGAACAAGGACTTCTAGAGTGGCAAGAAAGCAAGGAGGCAAACTTCAAATCCAGGCAGGAGAGGAGGACAGCAGGTGGGGATACCTGGGCCCGGCTGAGGAGCTCCCAGATCAAGTCCTCCTTGCCATTCACACTCCGAGCCACGACAGCGTGAGAAGGGACTTTGGCCAGATGGCACTGCTCATACTCATCCACTGGCCTCCGCGTGTTGTCCGGGCAGAGCAGCTCATACTGGTCCCTGTCAGCCTTCTCAGGCAGGACCTCTGGGGAGGGAAAGACCAGATGAGGGGACTGCACGCAGAGCCATGAGCTGCGGTGCCCCCTCCCTACTGAACCACAAAATGTGTAACCTGAAGGTGACTGAGATGGAATCTCTTCCAAACACATTCATACAGAGGAGGACCTGGCAGACTTGGCAGTGGAATGATGGGTTCACACTCTTACCTAAGGTAGGCACAGGGCCGGGAGGCATGCCTGCCCCCCTTCCACTGCCCCACTTCTCTGTAGCTCTGCCAATAGGAAGGGTGACAGTAAATGTATACTGAGCACTCATGGTCCACCAAAGACTGTGCTCAAGGCATCTGTGCGTTGCTTCATTTCATCTTCGCAACAACTGGCAGAGGCCAATAATATAATCAGCCCATTCTTGAGATGAGGAACCAGAGTCAGAGAGCTGAGGTAAATTGTCAAAGTCTCAGTGAGTCTGGGGCTGACACACGGCCATGCTAGGACAATCCAGGTTCCCCCCCAAAACAGTAGCATTCCCCTGGAGGCAGTGAGCAGGCTGAGGAGTGGAAGGAGGCCTAGAGGCCCAGAGCACTTCAGAGACCTCTTGATGCACATTGCGTAGGTATTAGAAGGTGTCGTGGGGGCTGGTGAGATAGCTCAGCAGCATAAGTGCCTGCCTGGCAAGCACGAGGTCCTGAGGTCGACCCCCGGTACCCATGAAAAAAATAAATAAATAAAAAATAGAAGGTGTCGTGGGTTCAACGTGTTTATAGGTTGCAGTCCTAATCCCCAGTACCTCAGAATGGGACCTTATTTGGAAATAGACTCCTTGCAGGTGCATTTAGTTAAATGAAGTCATAATGGAATAGAGTGGGCCCTTAATCCAATATGACTGGTGTCTTTATAAAAAGGTAAATGTGGATGAGACATGCATGCACAGAGAGTACCACGTGTGCACAAAGGCAGAGAATGGGTGATGTGTCTACAAGCCAAGGAACATCAAAGATAGCCAGCCAACTAGGATAGAGGCATGGGACAGCGTCTCCTCACAGCACTCAGGAGAAATGAGCCCCGCCTCCAGCCTCCAGAACTAGGAGATGATAAATATCTGTTGCTTAAACCGCCCAGTTTGTGTAGTATTTTGTTCTGGTGGTCCTGGCAAGCTGACACAGAAGGTCTACGGGGTTGATAAAATCTCATATTGAAAGACAAATAGTACAACTAGATCCTGGGGATGATTATGATTTTAACTCAGCATGTTATAAAGAAAATAATTTAAGCCGGGCATGGTGGTGCACACCTGTAATCCCAGCACTCTGGAGGCTGAGGCAGGAGGATCACCACAAGTTTGAGGCCAGCATGGGCTATATAGTGAACTCAAGGCCAGCCTAAACTACACAGTGAGACCCTGTCTCAAAAAAAAAAGCAAACAAAAAAAGAAAGTAATTTAAAATTTTTATATTAAAAGAAATGATTAAATGATTTAGTAATGTTAAAATTAAATATAAAGAACTGATATGATCTAATGATCTCAGAAAGAAATAACGTTTCAACATGGGTCACTTGAGGGCCTAGCGGTGGCAGCAGCAGACTATGGCTCATCACCAACACTCACTGGCACCCCCAAGGCCCAGCATGTAGTCTCCTGCAACATTGTCCTTAAAAGGCAAGCAGGGGTCTTACAGTAGAACAGAAAAATGACTTTTGGCAAAGGTTAAATCAGGATGGCCTGGGACAACCTGCTATTGCAACAAAGTGAGGACGTTTTTAAGTTCTTCGGGGTGAGTGCTAAAAGATGCTGCCCAGTGGCACAGCTGTGGTAACTGGAGCATTCAAAAGACATAATGATGATTATTTGGAACAACTTGATTCTGGAAGATGAGACCCAGAGGTGACCCCACTAATTAATATCTAATTGATAATAAGACACGCCAAACTGTGAACAAACCAGGTCAATGTGTAATAATGAGGAGACAGTGAACTGTGAATGGCTGAAAAGAGGGAAAGGACATTGAAATCATCATGTTAGAAAAGGACACTAGATGGTAAGGACCTAAGGCCAGCATAACTTGTGAGGTCTGAAAATCCCCCTTCATGCAGCAGACATTTGTTATAAAAATGAGCTTAGCCCAGTGAATATACATTTGAGTTTTAAAAATTTTGAGTGGTACAGATAGATATTTAATATGAACTCTAGATACAAAACCTAGAGTCTGCAAACTCTGCTTATCTAAAACGCTCTTTTATTTATTTGCTTCTGGTAAATTGTCTAAAATACTAAAAAGGCATTTTTTTTCAAGTAGAGAAATAAAGTTGGGAGTATAGAGAAATAAAGTTGGGAGTACAGCTCAGTAGTAGAGTGCACAAGGCCCTGGTTAAATCATTAGTCATGCACGCGTGCACACACACACACACACTCACATAAAAGTGAAAATACAACAATAAGGAAGGTATTTGTTTTTGTCTGTGGTAATAATGACTTGTATAAATTTAACTATAAATGTGCTAACAAGCTCTGAAATATTTACATATTTCTTTAGATGTATTTGCTTAAGGTATTTGGAGAACTTAGGAGACATTTACAATGAAATATAAATTTGAATGTGATTAAATTTGAAATCAACATTTTAATGAATGAGAGAATTGATTATTAAAACTTGATTTTAGGGCCAACAGATAGCTCAGTGGTACTGCACTTGCCTACATGTGTGAGGTCATGGGTTTCATTCCCAGCATCTCAAAACACAACAGAAAACAAATGTTAGTAGTTTAAAGGTTCAGAAAACTTGTTCACTGGGTTGAAGGAAAGGTCCCTGCAGGGTTCTGAGAGGACAGTGGAGAGAGGTAGAGCCCTGACGCAGGAAGATGTTCGACAGGATATGAGCTGAGAGGAACAAACTGGGCACTAAAGTACAAACAACAGAAACACACATACTTCCTGTGGATTAAACCTCTCACCACCACTCATCTCTAGGTGTAAGGAAGCCTTGGGGCAAAAGCCAGTCCCTCTGGCTAGCTGGGGCACTTGTGGTTCTTCATCCAGCACTTACCGAACACTGTCAGGTGCCGCATGAAGCTCACGTCCCCCACGCCGTCCTCCAGGCACCTGAGGAAAGGACAGTGTGGTTAGGCTCTCACCTCGGGCACAGGCCTCACTTGTCTCTGGTGCAGACCTGCTGAGGGTCTGCCTGACCACTGGTTCATGGGGCTTTGCCCACAGTTTCCTGGACACCCGCCTTCCTCACAGAGGCTAGATTTCTCTGAGGGGCCTTTGAACCCTACGGCCAGTGCCAGCAGGAGCCCTAGAGAATGACATCCTCAGCACCCCTGTAGAGGGATGGTGGGGGAAAGACCCTTAACTTCCTCTTGGAAAGCAGTCAAAAGAAAAGGGGGTTTTTGTTTGCTTTTTACTAGAGGCTTTAAGTCAGTTACATGGAGGATAAGGACATTGGTTAGCCTTGGGTTCCAGTCAGTTTCTCTCTACCTTTGAGCAGTAGCCATTTCTCTTACAGAGCACAGAATACAGAGAGGCACCTGCAGGGAACTGAGGCCCCACAGGTCCCGACACAGGGGATGCTCAGCAGGATGAGCACTGGGAGGCCCTGGTTTTTGGCCCCACCAACAGCCCAGGCCTGGGTCTGCAGGTCTCAGTCTGTCCCCTGGTCCTAGAGGGCAGCACAGCTAGCACCAAGCTCTGGGGAGATCTGAGAAGATCCCACTCAGGGAGGTTTGGAGTGAGGGTAGACCGGGGAGGCATTCAGGACCCTGGCTGTCGTAATGACACCCTAGGTACCTGGAGCATGCCCTGTCCACTCTGTGCTTTTGTCCCCAAAATGCAGAGGGAGGCTGACCAGGAGGATCTCACTCACTTGAAGGCACCTGAATAGCCGAAGTATGGTTCATGAGAGGAGCAGGCACACTTGTCAGTCCCTTTTCCTGCACACAGTTGACACAGGCTGGGGAACCTCTTCTCATCTGCACAGGGAACGCAGCTGCCAGAGAAGAACTTGGCCGCTCCTGCTCAACACAGACATATGGACCACAGGGTATGAGCCCGCTAGGGTCTTAGGGTTATGTGCACATGCAAGAGAGTGGCCCTAAGGGCCCTTGGGTCTGCCGACTCCCCAGGGCTGTTCTGGGAGACAAGAGTGCACAGGCCAGCTGGGTGCAGCCCGCCAGAGTGAGCGATGACCCACAGTGCCTGGGTGTTTGGACATCACACTGTCTTATGTGGGCTCATGGCTCAAGCCTATGAAAATGTTTCCAGCTTGCCTGCTGCAGGTGTGAGAGTGGCTGACCTCCACTGAGTCAAGCTGTGGCCCAGTCCCACTCACTCTGCTAACTCACCAACTTGGAGGCCCTAAGGGAGATGACAGAACTCTGAACAGGGCAGGAATGCTTGCATGTCAGCCAGCCTCCAAAAGCCCTTCCTTATCACAGAACGTAGGCCCACCGCACCTTCCCTCCTGCACCCAGGAGCTATGGTGGCTCATGGGGTCCCTCTTCTTTTTTTTTTTAATGTGGGTATTGGGAGTCAAACTCAGGACCTCGTGCTTGCCAGCAGGTGCTTGTGTTGCTGAACGATATCATAGGCCCCTTTTTTTCCTTTATGTGGGTACCGGGAGTCGAACTCATAACCTCGCGCTTGCCAGGCAGGCACTTACACTGCTGAGCCATCTCACTGGCCCCGGGTCCCTCTTCTGAGACAGAGTTGGGACAGGCTGCTGGTGAGGGGGCAGGAGGCATAATGGACAACTGCTCAGACAGATGTCCAGTAATACCTATCACTGAGGTGAGTAAACACCCCATGAAAGGGAACGATATGGCCAGAGATGTGCTCCGGGCTACAGCACTTCATCAGGTCCCTGCAGCCACTTGTCCTTGTCATGGCCAAAACACAAATATTGCAGAAGCTGGCAGAGCTCAAAAAGATGCACTTTTGCAGAGAGCAGGATTTGACCATCATCTTCAAGGGCTGAAAAGGTGCCCAGGGCTCACCTTGGCCATCATAACTGAACAAGAAGTTGGCACCTGAGCAGCCATCCGTCCCTTGCCTGTATCCCCAGCCCTCACTTTAGGCACAGAGGCCTGAGGTGCTGGCAGTGTGACAGGAAGCCCCAGTGAAACTTCCTGCGAAACTGGGAGGAAGGTGACCTTCCTGAGTGGGCCTCAAGGATGGCCCTTGTCAAGACAAGCTGCTGGGATTCCCAGGAGGGCAGGGCCAACAGGAGCTCAGAGAGACAAAAGTACCCTTCCTGAGGGAAGAGAAAGCTCAGCCACCAGCTTTCATGGGTTGCTGGTGCACACACCCTCGCCCCATCTTGGAAAACATGGAACACATACACATTATGGTGATTGTATGACCCCCACATGACCCATTTGAGCAACTGGTACAGGAGCGCTGTCTGAGGACACCCAACCCGGCTGACTTACCTGCTTCAAGAGAGCCAGAGGGAAGCAGCAGGCCAATGGGGACGATCCACCCAGCAGACCAGCCCAGGCCCGTATGGCAGGACTTCTTGCCTTGGAGTTGGTTCAGCTGGAAGTTGGTGCCCTTCTTCACCACAGCCACAACATAATAGTGAGTTTGTGGATCTGCAAATGAGCAGAGAGAAAGAAGGAACAGAGGAAGATGGCACATCTTCACTACTGACCTTCCAGAGTGCGCAGTGCAGAACTTCGGAGGAGCCTAGGATCTGCACCATCCCCTGGTCAGTATGGAGAAAAGAAGAGAGAAAACTGAACCTTTTCAAGGCAATAAACATGTAGATGGCCCCTGGTTTACAATAGCTAGGCTTCTGATTATTAAATTTTACAATGTGTGAAAGCAATACACAGGCAGTAGAAACCATTCTTTGAATTTGATCTTTTCTCAGTCTATTGATATGTGGTACAATTATCTTTCACGATGCTGGGCAGTGGCAGGGAGCCACGTGATCACCAGTACTGTGGTGAAACCAATACTGTGTTAGCAAACTATGATGTTTGGTGAATTGGGTGTATTGAATGCATTTTAAGCTTAGAATTTTTCAGTCTCTAATGGGTTTGTTAGAATATAACCCCACCGTAAATGTAGAGGCAACTATACTTATTTTTCTGCCAGTGGAGATGGGAATTTTAAAGGCTCCCACTATGACAAGGCCTGCAGGTGCCCTCAGGGAAGACTTTCAGATCCCAGGCACTGAGGTCACTGCTTCCCTGCTTCTCTGCTCATTCACAAAGGTGAAAGCATGAGAAGAAGGATGCAGGGGGTGACCCAGGAATATGCTAGGGCCCTGCAAATTAGAGGTGGTCTGTGCTCACACACTGACAGTGCTAATGGAAAAGTATGGGAAAGAGACAAAGGTCCATTCGTACAGTCCACAAGAATCTCTCCTCAAAACATACACAGGCGTGTATACTGCAGCCCATGGAGGAGACAGTAGAGGGAAGACATAGTCGGATCCTCACGTTCTCCTTCCAGAGATGGGCCTCCTAGGAGTGCAGCCCCACACTTAGTCATGGACTCTGGACAGCACCCCCCTCCCAGGCTGTGTATACTCCCACAACACCAAAGGCATTTCCATCAGGATGCACAAAGTTTGCAGTTGCCTAGGAAGAGCCAATATTCTAACGCCTGTGGGTCAGTATCAGTGACAGCCTTCATCCATCCAAAGTGCTCCAGCAAGTTTGTTTCCTGCCAGTATGATGCTGACAGAGTCCCTGCCTTCCCCAATGGCTGCAGTGTCACACCAGTGACCTGGGTTCCCAGGGAGAACACACCATCTTTTGACCCATAGAATTCTGCCACGATGGGCTTCAGGTTGTAGGGGGCTAAGCTTGCCTCAAACACCAGACCTCCATCAATGGTCACAGCATCTGCTTTGTTTGCCTGAAAGAAAAGACATGAGACCATTTATGGCACCCATCACCTCTAAGGAAGACTCCTCTAGTCCTCTCCCAGGGATGCTTGTTCCATAAACACTTCATGGCTTGGATCTCCATCACCACCCTTGGTCTACGCTCAAATGTCAGCTTCTCTGTGAGGCTGTCACTGACCTCACTCATAAAGCTATCATCTCATGTATTCTGGGTTCCACTTTTTCTTCTTAGCCTTATCAACCACCTGACATACTTGGTTCATTGCCTGTCCTCCCCTGTGTAATATAAGCTCCATGAAAGTGAGGACATTTTTGTGTGTTTTATTCCTTGCTGAATCTTAGTACCGAGAGAGCACCTAGCACAGATAGGTGTTCAAAAAGTGCTGGGTTAGTGAGTGAAACACAGAATATTTTTGCTCACAGTAACTCATGTTATGCACTTCAGACCTGAAGTCTCTTCTCAGGAATCTGTCAGCCCAGGGTTCCTTTCTTCCTATAAGAAGCAGCAGCCTCACAGCCTCCTCTCAGAAATGAAGTTGAATAATTTCCATCACATCACAGAAATAATTCTTTTTTTAAGGAGCTTTTTTTGGTCTTTTTCTTTTCTTTTTTGGTATCAGGAATTGAACTCAGGGCTTCACACTTGCTAGGCAGGTGCTCCACCGCTGATCTACATCCCCAGCCCAGAAATCATTCTTTTTATTTATTTATTAATTAACGTTCAAAGTAACTTGAGTTTTACTTAATTTAATGCAGTCACCCTCAGTATCCAGGGAAATTAGTCCCACAATAAACAAATCTGCAGATCCTCAAGTCCCTAATATAAAAGGGTATAGTATTTGCATGCGTCCTGTACACTTCCTCCCATATACTTTAAATCATCTCTAAATTACTTAAATAATTAATACAATGTAAATGCTATATAAATAGGTTTACTGTAGTGTTTAGGGAATATATAGTGGCAAGAATGTAATCTATGTGTTCAGAAAAGGTGCAATTTTTTTTACATCTGCCAATGCTTGAATGTGCAAATACAGAAGCCATGAACATGGAGGGACAAATGTATATACTTGCCTCCTTTTTTCCTATCCCATTTTCTTATATTTTACAATATGTATGATATATGCATTTTCTTATACATATTTTACAAAATGCATGTGCAGTGTAATACAAATGTGTATTACAATTATATATTTCCCATCCCATTTTTTCTTATAAATATTTTACATATGTTTGTGTGTACATAAAATTAGGACACTATTGAATGTATCAGAAACCAACTTGAATTAATAAAGGATGGATTTAGTATAAAAGATAAAAGGACAAGAAGGGCACTAAGCCTTGGGAACCCCATCAAGAAGGGAAGCAGTGAGAACTGACACGTTTCAGTTTATCCTCATGGGTTCCAAGTTGTTCTTACTTCTTCTCATTTTACATACATCTTCCTTTCCTGAATGGTTCCTCTTCAAGTTCCAAAATCAGAGGCAAAAAGACAACAACCTTACAGAGACTGCTTGACCAGCTCCCATGACTGCATAAGGTCAAATTTCTGTAACAAATGCATGTCCATCTCCACCTTTCTCTACCCCCCACACATACATATACACACACATGTAAATATACGCATGTAGTATATGTGAATTCAAGAATAAAAACTTATGGACATATTTTGTGATGCTTACTGAATATTTCCAAATTGTTTTTCAGAAATAAAAAATTATAACGCTAATACAAGTTTATGATTTATAATGTTAATAGCAATGCATATCAGTTCACTGCAAACCTGCAAACCAGTGAAAAATGATATAAACAATGGAACATTACTCTGCCCTAAGGATAAACTTGAGACATTTCTAGGTAAATGGATGCACCTTGAGACCATACTCCTAAGTGAAATAAATTGGACATACATGCTTAAATATTGCATTGTTTCTCTGGTGTGAGAAACCGAAAGCATAAAGAAGGAGCAAAATGTATAATAGATATTGTGAAATAGGAAGAAATTGAGGAAAGGGGAAAAGAAGGAAGGGAAAAGAAAAAAAGAATAGAAGGAAAAAATGGAAACAAAGTTTTTGTAGATAAAGAGGGGAAGAGGGTGAAGGGAGGGGAGGAGATGGGGGAAAAAAGAAGAATCAAGATATATTATGTACAGGTACAAATTCCCCATGATGAATGTGGTCACTATGTATGTCTAAAATGTACCAATAAAATTAACTTTTAAAAAAGAAAGAAATGTCATCACATTACCAGATATGAACTTATTGCAAGAAGGGGTTTATTTTAATTTCTTTGGTTATCAAAAAGGATGAACATTTTTCCTTTATTGTCTATATTGTTTATTAGCTGGAATGTTTTTTCTGTGAGTGGTTTGTTTATAGCTTGTTATTCTTAAGCATTTCCTATAAATTTAAATTACATATTCATATAGTTTTTACAGTGCAGTAAGTGGTTTTGTTACAGCTGATGTGATTTGTTTTTACATACTTAGGGCTTTTAAAAAATTTACCATAGTTTTAAAATTTTTACATTTCCAAATTTGTCTACTTTTTTAATTTATCTAGTTATGTCTCTGTCTTAGTTACTTTTTTGTCACTGAGACACAATACCTGACACTCACAGCTCTAGGGAGGAAAGGTTTATTTTGGCTCACAGTTTGTGGAAGTTTCAGTCCACAGTCAGCTGGCTCCAGGGCAGGGAGGCATTGGAGAGGAAAACTACCCTCGTGGCATGGCAGGCAGGAAGCAGAGAATGATCAGAGGAGGAGAGAGGGAGATAGACCCTTCTAGTCCACACCCCCAGTGACCCACCTCCTCTGACCAGGTTTTACCTCCTGATATCACATATAGCTATAAACCCATCAGTGGACTAATCCACTGATGAGTATCACACCTCCATGATCCAATAACCTCCCCAAAGCCTCACCTATGAATGCATGAGGCTTTGGAAGACACATCCATATATAAACCATAACACTCTTTTAGTCACACTGAATTAAGTTAAGAGGGTTTTTTTTTTTTTTTTGTGAATGGATTAAGAATCTCACTTGATTTTTCCTCCCAAATGTCTACCCAGTTGTTCAATTAAAGAATCCTTTCTCAACCATTTTTTTTGAAAGTTTGCTTTATCATAAATATCTAGCTAAATCTACATGCATCTAGCCTAAACTTATTAAGTCTAGGACCCTAATTCCCTAATGTTGAACATGTACTATACTTTGCATGTGTATAATATCATGTAGATAATTAGATAGATGTTCTCTTCCAGGTATTCAATATCTATGTCAGTAACTTGTTCTTTACTAACACTTTTATTTAAATATGGTATTTTTTCAGGAAAACTTCGGCTATTCAATTAGTGTTCTTTCTCATAGCATTTTATAATCTTACCCATGTGCTGTTCCTTAAGAATTCTATAATTATTTTATTGGTGCTTTTGAAAAGAGTTTATTTTGATGAAAATTATGCTAAATGTATTAAACAACTTTATAAAGATATAAAAGTATATATTTAGTCTTCCAACTGGGAATATGGTACATGGCTCATTTATTAATAAATGTTGTTCACTTGCCACAGACTTTTATATTAACAGTTTTATAAACCTCTCACTTGGTATTTTTTTCAGAAGTATTTTTCTGTTTTTATTATTTTAAACACAAATGAGATCACAATTTTGGGCTATTTTTCCCAATTAATGTCTGTTGGTATATAAAAATGATATTACTTGTAATATATTTATTTTTAATCATTAATGTATTCATTAATAAATGATTATAGCAGCATTTCTCTCAATTCCACTATGCTTGCTAGGTAAACAATCATCTGAAAATATTGATACGTTTGATGGTTTCTATCTTACATGTATTTTATATCTCATTGCATCACTAGGAAATTTCAAAAACAATGTTAAGTAATAATAGCAAGACCAGAGCTTCTTGTTTATTTCTGAGTCTTCTTTTCTTCTTTTTCAGTGCTGGGATAACCAGGCAAGCTAGGAAATGCAACCATACAGGCCATATGCCCCTCTGCAGAATATTAAGATAAGGCCTTTTTTTTTTTTTTTTTTTTTTTTTGTGGGTACCGGGGGGTCGACCTCAGGACCTCGCGCGCCAGCAGGCGCCCGTGCCGCTGAGCGATATCACCGGCCCCTTTTTCGTATGTGGGTTCCGGGAGTCGAACTCGGGCCCTCGCGCTTGCCGGGCAGGCGCTTAAGCCGCTGAGCCATCTCACCGGCCAGATAAGGCCTTTTTGAAAGCACGCATTTTCAGTTAATTTCAAAACGACTACTGCTTATTGCCTGCTACACAAGAATTCTACCACTGAGTTACACCTAATATCCTGTTTCTGGGTCTTTATAGATTCTTTTTAATGCAATGCTAGTTTTACTTTACTAGAGATATCTTACTAAGATTGAACCCTTCTCTATGAACTGTATGGTTATGACTATGATTATGATTTTTTACTATCAATGAATGTTGAGCAGGTGTATTTTTCTCTACAGTAGCAAGCACAGGAAAAGAGAATATAGACTTTTTTCACTTTCTTTTGGGCAGCAGTGACTTACCACAATGGCCCCAATGCACTCAAGGTAAGAGGTTGTCTTCATGCAAGTGACAAGGGGACCATCAGCTGAAAAGACTTTCTTCACATTGTCACTGAAACTGGAGCACTTGGTGGCCTCATGATCTGACATGGTGCACCATCTTACAGTTTTTTCAGGGACTGTCAGACATAGCCCTAGGAGAAAGCCAGAGGTGTAAAGGAACCACAACACTCACTTTTCTCTGCTGGTAGAAAACGTCAAAGACAAGATAAAGGGCCAACTGAGTGGGTACACCCATACTAAATTCTCATGGCTTCTATCTCTGATTCTGCTCTACCCCTTGGATAAAAAAGTTAAACATAGAATTAGCATTATAAGACAGCAATTTCACTCCCAGGATATATCCAAAATTATTGAAGACTCTAAACTGGTGGTTGCCATGTGCTGGGAGAGAAGGGAGCAGGTATTGCTTGCATAATGGGCTCTGGAATTTCCTTTGTGGTGATGAAAATGTTTTGGAACTGGGGAGAGATGGTGGTTGTGTAATATTGTGAATGTATTAAACTCCACAGAATTGTTCACTTTAAAATGGTTCATTTATGTTATGTGAATTTCATCTCAAAAATATCTACCCCTGGGTAGAAAGCTTTGGATCTAGCAAGTTAGTCTCTATCTTAATTTTGGCCATTCTACCCTTGGTATTAATTGTTGGGGCACTAAAATCATTGCCTATTACCCAGGGCATGGTGGCACACACCTGTTATTCCGGCACTTTGAGAGGTTGAGGGGAGAACTGTGAGTTCTGCTTGGGTAACTCAGTGAGACCCAATCTCAAAAAATAGAAAAGGGGCAACAGGCCCCAGCGGGAGTGCACACACTGGCCCAGGTGGGAGCAGCGACCCAGCAGGCCCAGGCACGGGCACACACGCTGGGCAGGCAGGACCAGTGTAGTGGAAAAGTCAGAAGCAGCAGTGATAATATGAGCTAACAGTTGGTAAGTTAGGTGAACCAGCGTTGTGCTTCAGTACACAAACACACGGAACAGGAGCAGGTGGGTGGGGCCGCCATTTTATTTCAAAGGGCTTGGGGAGAACTCCAGCAACAGAAGACCAGTCCCAGCCCCAATATCCAGAGGCAAAGATCAGCCCCACATCCTGCACAAAACCCACTGCAAACTTGGCTGGAGTACACAGCACACTTCTGGAATCTGACTTGGACCTACCACAGAACTGTAGACACCAGAGGAATTTTACTACTTTTATTTTCCTCTGTTTGTTTGATTGGTTTTCCTTTTTCCATCCACTCGGGTTTTGTTTGTTTGTTTGGTTTGTCTGGTTTTGTTTTTTGTTGCTTTTTTTGTTTTTTGTTTTGTTTTTTCTCCTTTTTTCTCTTTTATTCCTTTCTCTTTCACAATTTAGATTTCTCACCTTTCTTGTTGTTTTCTTCTACTGGTCTTCATGTGAGTAAACATTGTTTCTCCTCTTTCTGGTTCATTTCAATACTCCTTTGCTTTCTCTTCCATTTTTTCCCTCCTGTGTCCTCCAGTTTCCAAAAACGTGGGTGATCGTCCTTTGCCCTCCAGCCTTGTTGCTACTATACATTACCTCATTCATCTCTCTATCTTGTCCCCATCCCACTTAATCCTGCCACTTCTCCCCACAACAGGGTAAAATCACTCCACTAAGGGCAAAATCATTGCATACAAGTTCCTTGTATATGTTGAATTCTGTTATATAACTATAGAATTTGCTCCTAGGGTTAAAGGTATCAGGTTAATAGTTACCACAGTTTGTCAGTAGCCAGGTGGTGATTGAGACTATTGTTATTGCTAACCGTACTACTTATGCCAGGATGTCATACCTGTTATAATCAGTTTTTCTTCCCTGTATGAACACTGTGATTGTCTAGGCTCATAGCCATCACCAGTCTAGTATCAAAGGACTGGGTGCTGAGCCAAATAGATAGCAACTTCTCATCCTTAATACATTGGGAAGGTAGGTTCTTGTGATAGACACAAAGACCAAGGACCATCTACATCTAGAAGACATCCCTGAGGAACAGACATTTCCTAGGAAAGCCTCGATAATAGGGATAAAGCTATCTACCATAAGAAATCTACAAGCATCAACACAAAAAAAAAAAAAATGGAAAATGACAAGATGCAGAAGCAAAATGCAACCCCAGACCCTCAGCCCAACCAGGACAAGTCCAGAGCACAATGAGATAGAAGAAATTAGAAGCCAACCACTGGAACTTTCTGAATTGCTAGCAACAGAAGTGAAAAAACAAATGGAAGAGGCTATAGAAAAAATAATCTCTAAGGTGCAAAAAGAAATGACAATCACAATGAAAGACTTTAAAGCAGACACAGGGTCAGTGAGATAGCTCAGCGGCATAAGCACCTGCCTGGCAAGCATGAGGTCCTGAGTTTGACTCCTGGTACCCACATAAAGGAAAAAAAGGGCTGGTGATATCGCTCAGCGGCACAAGTGCTTGCTGGCAAGCGCGAGGTCCTGAGGTCAACTCCTGGTACCCACATTAAAAAAAAAAAAAAAAAAAGCACACACAAATATAAAATAGAGCTCAGAAAAATGATGGAAACCATGACCGCCCTACATAGTAAAGAAATGGAATCCATGAAACAGATCCAAACAGAAATCAAGGAGATTAAAAACTCCATTGAAAGTATATGCAACAGATTGAAGGGAGGAGAGGATAGAATATCAGATCTAGAAGACAGGATTGCAGCTAGTGACCATAAAAAGAAAGATATCTTAAAAATAGCAAAAGACCATGAAAAATTAATCCAACAGCCACAAGATGAAGCAAAGAAGAACAAAATAAGATTGACTGGAGTCAGTGAGAAAGCTGGAGATAGCACAAAAGCCATAAAAAAAACTTCACAGAAATAATGGCAGAAAACTTCCCAAGCGTGGATAAAGAATTTGACATACAAGTAAATGCAGCATATAGAACTCCAAATAGCCATGACCAAAATAAATCTACATCAAGGCATATAATAATCAAGATTCCAGAAATTCACCACAAGAGCAGAATATTAAAAGCAGCTAGAGAAAAGAAACAAATCACCTATAAAGAAAAGCCCATCAGAATCACAGCAGACTTCTCCACACAAACCGTCAAATAAAGGAGAGCTTGGAGTGAGGTATTTCAAGCCCTAAAAGAAAACAACTTCCAGCCCAGATTGATGTACCCTGCAGAACTATCTTTCAAAAGCAATGGAGAAATAAGATATTTCCATGACAAAGAACAACCAAAGAAATTCATGATCACCAAACCAGCTCTTCAGAATGCTCTGAAGGATATATTAGAAAGAGAAAATGTAGACCACAAGCACAAGAACACAAATAGAAAGAAGCCACCAGGTAAGGCAAGCAATTAAACAGAGGGGAAAGACAGGGACCAACGACAGGAAAATAACATGAAAAAAATAAGCTAATACATATCAGTTATAACCATCAATGTAAATGGGCTCAACTCACCAATCAAAAGAAACAGAGTGACAGAATGGATCAAAAAGCAAGATCCAACAATACACTGCATTCAAGAAACACATTTAACTCAAAAAGAAATTCATAGACTGAAAGTCAAAGGATGGAAAACAAAACTCCATGCCACAGAAACCCAGAAAAAAGCAGGGGTAGCTATTCTGTTTGCAGGCAATGTGAACTTCAAACCAAGAATGATCAAAAGAGATAAAGAAGGTCACTACATACTTGTTAGGGGAAAACTTCAAGAGGAAGAGATAACAATCATAAATATATATGCACCAAATACAGGAGCACCCAACTACATAAAACAAGTACTAACCGACATGAAAAATCAAATAAGCACTAACACAATTGTGAGGACCTTAATACCCCACTCTCACAAAGAGATCAACTAGACAAAAAATCAACAAAGCAATATCAGAACTGAACCAAAACTGTGAACAAGTGGACTTAGTAGATATTTTCAGAGTGTTCCACCCAACATCATCAGAATACACATTCCTCTCAGCTGCACATGGGACATTCTCAAAAATAGACCATATACTAGCCCACAGAACATGCTTAAGTAAATGCAAAGGAACTGAAATTATCCCATGCATATTATCTGACCATAGTGCAATAAAATTGGAAATTAATGGCAAAGGAAACTGCAAAAACTCCATAAACACATGGAAATTAAATAACACCTTCCTAAACAACCAATGGGTCACAGAGATGAAATTAAAGAAGAAATTTAACAATATCTACAACTAAACGAGAAAACAGATACAACATACTGGAACTTATGGGATGCAATGAAAGCAGTTCTAAGAAGGAAATTTATAGTGATGAATTCTCACATCAGGAGAAAAGAACAAACACAAATAAACATACATATGTTATATCTCAACCTTCTAGAAAAAGAATAGCAAGACAAGCTCAAAGCTCATATGAGGGAGGAAATTCTAAAGATCAGAGCAGAAATTAATGCAATGGAGACTAAGAAAACAATACAAAGAATTAATGAATCGAAGAGTTGGTTCTTCGAAAGAATAAATTAAATTGATAAACCCTTAGCCAACCTTATCAAAAAAAGGAAAGAAAAGACTCAAATTCATGCATTGAGGAATGAAAAGGGTGAAATCACTACAGATTCTGTGGAAATTCAGAAGATCGTCAATACCTACTTTGAAAATCTTTACTTTCATAGGATGGAAAACACAGAAGAAATGGACAGATTCCTAGAAATGTATGAATTACCAAAGCTGAATCAAGAAGATACAAAAATTCTGAATAACCCAATAACAGTTAATGAAATTGAAAATGTAATTAAAAACTTACCAACAAAGAAAAGCCCTGGTCCTGATGGTTTCACTGCTGAATAAATTTAAAGATTTAATGCCAATACTCCTCAAACTCTTTAATGAAATTGAAAGGGAAGCAATACTCCCTAACTCATTCCTGGAGGCAGGTATTACACTGATACCAAAACCAGAGAAAGACCCAACCAAAATGGAGAACTACAGGTCAATCTCCATAATGAACATAGATGCAGAAATCCTTGGTGAGATAATAGCAAACAGAAAGCAGCAAATCATCAAGAAGATTACACACCATGATCAAGTGGGATTCATCCCAGAAATGCAAGGATGGTTCGACATATGCAAATCAATAATTGTAATACAGGGCCGGTGAGATAGCTCAGTGGCATAAGCGCCTGCCTGGCAAGCGCAAGGTCCTGAGTTTGACTCCCAGTACCCACATACGAAAAAAGGGCCAGTGATATCGCTCAACAGCACAGGCGCCTGCTGGCATGCGAGGTCCTGAGGTCGACCCCCTGTACCCACACACACAAAAAAATAATAATTGCAATACACCATATCAACAGAGCCAAAGACAAAAATCGCACGATCATCTCAATAGATGCAGAAAAGCCTTTGACAAAGTCCAACACTCATTCATGATATAAACCCTACAGAAAATTGGAATAGATGGTCTTTACCTCAACGTGATAAAAGCCATCTATGACAAACCAACAGCCAACATCATACTAAATGGACAAAAACTGAAAACTCTCACTCTAAAATCAGGAACAAAACAAGGATGTCCACTATAACCATTCCTATTCAATACAGTTCTGGAAACATTAGCCAAAGCAATTAGACAAGAGAGAGAAATAAGAGGAATAAGGATAGGAAAAGAAGTTAAATTATCATTATTCACAGATGACATGGTACTCTACATACAAGACCCCAAAAACTCCACCAAAAGACTTGTAGATTTAATAACCATACTCAGTAGTGTAGCTGTATACAAAGTCAACACTCAAAAATTGATAGCCTTCCTGTACACAAACAACAAACTCACCAAGAGAGAAATTAGGGAAACCACACCTTTCACAATAGCATCCAAAAAAATGAAATATTTAGGAATCAATCTAACAAAGGAAGTAAAAGATATATACATTGAAAATTACAGTACTCTGAAAAAGGAGATTGAAGAGGATATCAGAAAATGGAAAGATAGCCCTTGCTCATGGATAGCAAGAACCAACATAATGAAAATGGCCATATTTCCAAAATTGTTGTACAGATTTAATGCAATCCCAATCAAAATACAATTAGCATTGCTCACAGAACTAAAGAAAACACTCCTAAAATTCATTTGGAACCAGAAAAGATCTAGAATAGCAAAAGCAATTCTGGGTAACAAAGGCAAGGCAGGGTTCATTACAATCCCTGATTTGAAATTATACTACAAAACTACTGTGATAAAATCAGCATGGTACTGGCAAAAAAACAGACCTGAAGATCAGTGGAACAGATTAGAAGATTCAGACACAGCTCCAAACACAGTCAGCCACCTTATCTTTGACAAAGGGTCCAAACATGTTCACTGGAAGAAAGACAGCCTCTTTAATAAATGGTGCTGGAAAAACTGGTTTTCCACATGCCAAAGACCAAAACTAGACCCATGTCTATCACAATGCACTAAACTAAAGTCAGAATGGATCAAAGATCTAAATATTAAAACAGAAACACTTAATCTACTGGAAGAGAAAGTAGGTAGAAATCTTGAAAACATAGGTGTAGGCAGAGACTTCATGAACAAAACCCAAACTTCACAGGAAATACTCCAAAGAATCAACAACTGGGATCTCATTAAGAAGCTTTTGCACATCAAAAGAAATCACCAACAGAGTGAAAAGACAGCCCACAGAGTGGGAAAAAAATATTAGCCAACAGTCCCTCAGACAAAGAACTTCTATCTAGAAGATAAAAAGATTGAAAAAAAATCAGATCCACCCCCAAATTCAAAGACCCAATCCAAAAATGGGCATCTGAGATGAATTTGCACTTCTCAGATGAAATATAAACAGCAAATAAATACATGAAAAATGTTCAATATCATTGGTCATTCGAGAGATGCAAATTAAAACAATGCTGAGATTTCATCTCACTCTAGAAAGAAAGGCTATTGTTAAGAAATCAAGCAATAACAAATGCTGGTGGGGCTGCTGGGAAAAAGAAACCCTTGTCCACTGTTGGTGGGAGTGTAGACTGGAGCAACCACTGTGGAAATCAGCGTGGATATTCCTCAAAAAAACTAGGATTGGAGGTCCCACTTGACCCAGCTATTCCCCTTTGGGTATCTTCCCAGAAGAATTAAAAACATCATACCACAGTGATATATGTGCACCCATGTTTATAGCAGCACAATTCATAATAGCTAAATCTTGGAAACAACCCAAATGCCCATCAACAGAGGAATGGATAAAAAAGATGTGGTCTTTTTATACCGTGAAGTACTACTCAGCCATAAAGAAGGATAAACTTGAGACATTTACAGGTAAATGGATGCAACTTGAGACCATACTCATAAGTGAAATACATCAGACTTATATGTGTAAACATTGTATTGTCTCCCCGGGGTGAGAAACTGACAGTAAATAAGGTCCAAAATGTAGAATATATATTGTGAAATGGGAAGAAACTGTTCAAAAGGAAAGAGGAACTAGGGTGGGGAAGGGGGAAAGGAAGGAATGGAAAGGAAATAAATTACAAGTTAGTTATACTACTAGTTTCCCTTAGGTCATTGAAAAGGAAAGTTTGTGCTAATATCATTTAGAAATTTTTTCATGCCCATATCTTATACTCTAATTACTTTGAAGATAATAATATGCATGTATTAACTTTTGTTATCCTCCTATTATTTTGTTATGAAATTTTGTTTTATCTTTTCCATAAAATAAAAAAAAATTAAATATAAAAATTTAAAAAGTGTTGGGGTTGGGAATGTAGCTCAGAGGTACGGTGCCCCTTGGTTAGATCCCAGTACCACACAAAAAATTGAAATAATTAAATCAGTGCCTATTTACTTCACTGGTATTTTAAGTGGTAATAAAGGGCATAACAAAGGCAAAAGTGCTGTTTACAAATTTGTAGTATTTGGACAAAACACTATTTTAAATAAAATCTAGTAAACAAAAATTACAATGAGAACAGCTACCGTTCTTTGGTAAGCACCTATATGTCAGACAGTGTACAAGCTTATCACCATCTAATTTTCACAACTGTCCTGCCATTTAACTATTGTCATTCCTGTTTTAGAGATGAGATTTAAAAAGAAATTGTCAGGGACATTAAATAAGATGAAGCTGATGAGGCCGGGAATATAGCTCAGCGGCACAGCACCTGCCTGGCAAGTGCAAGGTCCTGAGTTTTATTCCCAGTACCCACACCCAAAGAAAAGATGAAGTTGATATTTGAACCACTCAGTTATGTTTGAGTTCAAAATCTGTTCTGCCTTTTAACTGCCTGTAAGTAGGATATACCAAAGGAAAAAAAAAAGAAATATCAAAAAATATGACACAGAAGATGCCAAGTAACCTAAGGCAGAATCTCATGCCAAAGATAGGAAGGGACAAGTGGAGCCCTTAAATTTTATTTGAGTAAGTCTTCAATAGTAGCAGTTCTAGTGAGAGCAAGCTATGGAATGAAACTGGCTGCATTTTCAGTTACAACTGTGCTTTATTTTTTTTTTTAATGAGGAAAAGATTCAAACAGATACCTCATAAGAGAAGATGTATAAATGGTCACTAAGCTCATGAAATGTTGCTCAACAGCACTGGTCATGAGAGAAATACAAATGGAAACCACAGGAGATCCTAACTGTGAGAAGATGGACATCACCAAGTGTTGGTAGAATGGGGAAGAGCTGAACTTCTCACACATTGCCTTGGAATATAAAATGGTGCAGCTACTCAAAAAACCTGACATTTTCTCTTTTTCCAATTCTGAAGATTGAACCCAGGGCCTGTGTCTATTAGGCAAGCCCTTTACCGCTGAGCTACACTTCCAGCTCTTAAGTTTGGCATTTTCTTAATAAGTTGGACATACACTTGCCAGTGTGACCCAATAATTCTAGATATTTACCTGAAAGAAATGAAAACATATCTTCCCAAATACTTGTCTGCTAATGTTCATGGCAGCTTTATTCATAATAGCCTCATGGTGGAGGCAACCACAATGTCCATCAAGAAATGAATGGGTAGGGCCGGTGAGATGGCCCAGCGGCGTACGATCCTGCCTGGCAAGCACGAGGGCCCGAGTTCAACTCCCGGAAGCCACATATGGAAAAAGGGGCCGGTGATATCGCTCAGTGGCACGGGTGCCTGCGGGCGCACAAGGTCCTGGGGTTGACCCCTGGTACCCACAAAAAAAAAAAAAAAAAAAAAAAAGAATGGGTAAACAAACTGTGGCAAAGCCCTACAATGGAGTCGTACTCCACAGTAAAAAGGAGTGGACTGTGATATACACAACAATGTGGATGAATCTCAAATGCTGAGGGAAAACCAACACGAAGGACTGTGTACAACATGGTTCCATTTGTATGAAATTCTGGTAAAAGCAAAACTTATCTATTGTGGAGAAAGGGAAAGTGACTAGAAAGGGGCAGGGCCAGTGTGAAAGGGTTGGGAGCTCAGTGTGGTGGTGCAGTCCTGTAACCCCAGAACTCTTCAAGCTGAGGCAGGAGGACCACAAGTTCATAGGACAGGTGGGCTACGCGGCAAGACTCTGCACCCCCCCGCAAAGTTGGAAATATTCTTTCTCCTGATTATGGTGCTAGTTACATGGATAATTTATTAAAATTCACCAAACTGTATGTCTAGTTAAAATGGGTGTATTTTATTATATGTAAAGCACACTTCAATAGAGGTAATTTTATTTTAGTTTTATTTATTTATTTTTTAATGCAGGCACTGGGACTCGACCTCAGGACCTCGCACTTGCCAGCAGGTGCTTGTGCTGCTGAGCGATATCACCGGCCCTTTTTTTTTCCTTAATGTGAGTTCCGGGAGTTGAGCTCAGGACCTCGCGCTTGCCAGGCAGGCTCTTATGCCGCTGAGCCATCTCACCGGCCCTAGAAGTGATTTTAAAAAGACAGAGAGAGAATGTGTGCAAGTGAGCTTAGGGTAGCTGGAGTCAAGTCACTTAGACAAGACTGACATCAATAACGCTCTGCCAGCCCCCTGACTGGCACAAGGAGCAGTCAGTGCCCACCGAGAATATTTCATACTGACGGCAAAGGCTGCTGGCCACCTGCTCACAGAGCAGAGAAAGCTCTGGAATCTCAGAAGAGCAAGAGACTGAGAGAGGAAGTGGGGGCCAAGGCAGAGATTTAGGCCATCTGAGCTGCTGGCTCATACAGGGCTTATTAACAACTGCCCCTTTCCCTTTCTTTTTGGTCTTTTTGACTTAAGCTCCTGTGGTTGCTTTTTCGTCATCTGCAACCAGAAGAGTATTTGTTAAACTAGAACACTATGCTTTGAAGAAAGCATGCCCAGATTACAGCCTGGTCCAGCAGCCATGATCGAGGGAACACAGGAGATGTGGCCAACAGGGTCATCTCTTGTCTTTGGTTTGTAAACACAGAGCCAATGGAAGAATGAACTTTAGGTCAGGGCCTGGCATTGCCAGCAGAGACAGAGGAAGAACAAATAACACAGGCCTTGTTTGGGAGAATGCAGCAGAGACTCAAAGGGCTGCCCACGGGGTTCCCTTGTGACTATGGCTGGACCACAGCTGTGCACAACTTTTTCAGCCTGCGCAGGCCCAGCAGGGCTCACTCTGTGACCCCGGTGGCAGTGCCAGGCCATGAAGGACCCCCCACTAGCCGCCCTTGCTGCCCATGCCTTGCTTTGTCCTGTGCCCCCATGAGAGATACCCTACCCTACAAATTATTCATGACAGCCTGAACTAGGGCTGACAGTACCCACAGTTCACTGCCCTGAACCACGGCCTTCCTCACAGTTACCCTGCCCGAGACCCGGGAGGAGCCCATCCTCTCAACACAGGAAGAAGCCCCTTGCATTTATTTATGTGCAGACTTTTTGTTAGTGATAACTCACCTGCACCTAGGGCTCCGCCTGCCTCTAGGCACATTATCACACGTTCACAACTGTGTGAAAAGTTTGTTGTGAAAAGACAATTTTTATCCACTGAAACAGCTGAGGGAGGTCAAAGGACAGCCCAGAGTCACGCGACAGGGAGCAGGCAGGTGGATTCCATTACAGAGTAGTCCCCTTCGACTCACGGGCTGGCACCCAGTCCTCCCCCAGCACCTGGAGGGCCGGCCGGCTCCAGCTCCCGGCTCCCGGCTCCCGGCGCGCACTCACCCACAGTCCCGGCGCACAGCAGCGCGCACACAGTCAGCTTCATCCTCGGCTGCGCGTCCCGGCCTGTCTGAGTCCTTGGGACCGCTACCCGGGGTGGACCCGCCTCCTTGTTCGGTTTGTGTACCTGGGCTGGTCGCCTGGCAGTGCCACGCCCTATCCCTTCCCCCGGGCGGCCGGCGAGCAGCCGGTCCGACGTTATTCAGCCAAGCAGAGCCCGGAGGTCTCAAAAACACAGACTCCCGGAGACCGGGGCGAAGGCGTCCAAAGGATGCAAACCGTTTCGCACACAAGTTTCAGGTCTTCGCAGATTCTCCTTTAAAGAGTCTACGCGGTCCAAGCTAAGGACCTCCCGGAAGCTCCCCGAAGCCACAGTCCCCTGCAGCCCTCTGCTCCGCGAGGCCCGGTGAGCTGCGAACACGGCGAGGGCTGCGTCTTTTCGCCGCTGCAGCCCCAGCCTCCTCAAGTTTGTGACTTCTGCTGGGAAAAGCCAGCTAAGTTTAAGCAAAGTTTCAAGAACTTTTTTTTTAAGTATGGTAAACATACATAAAACATCACATACCTTTATTTGTTTATCCCAAATAAATATCAAATAAATATCAAGAAACAAGCGCGCCAGGAAAGTCACCTCCCATCTTCCCACCCGGTGTCCATTATCTTCTTCTTCTCCCGTACTGGGGATTGAACCGAGGACCTTTGCCCTGTGTTACATCTCCAACCCTCTTTAAGACAGGATCTCTGTAAGTCACTCAGTTGCCCAGGCTAGGCTGGAATTTACCATCTTCCTGCTTCAGCCTCCCAGCGTGCTGGGGTCACAGCTGTGCACCACCATACTCAGCCATTATCTTGACTTCTAACAACATAGACTAAGTCTGCTGAATGAGCTTCATAAAGACAGAACTCTACACTATACACAGCTTTGTGTCTGGCTTCTTTCACTCGAGATTGCATTTGTGAGATTCATCTATGCAGTTGTGTGTACCCATCATTCATTATCAGTGTTGCATAATATTCCATACTGTGTGTCTAGCACACTTTATTTTTCTTCCTGATGCTTGTAGATTCCAATTTGCACTCTTGTGGACAATGCTACTAAGAATATAGTATTAATTTCATATTCTATTTGGTTGCTGGTATCTGAAAAGAATGATTGTGTGTGTGTGTGTGTGTGTGTGTGTGTGTGTTGAATTTGAACCAATTGACCTGGATTGTCTTGCTATATCTAATAGTTTCTTTGGAATTTTCTCTACATTCTTATGTCAGTTGTGTTTTTTCCTTTCCGATCTGTATTAGTCAGCTTCCCTGTTGCTGGACACAATACCTGACACCTACAACTTAAAGGAGGAAAGATTCAGTTGGCTCATGTTTTCAGTCTGTGATCTGCTAGCTCCGAAGCTGAAGTATCATGGCGGAAGGATCTAGAAGCAGAGCAGGGGACAGTGCCAGAGAGGACTGGGGAGGGATCTCCTACTGATCCCAAGGCCACGCGGCCACAGTGGAGGCAGACACAGCAGTGCCTTCACTAACCTGCCAGGTGTATCCTAGTCCAGTGAAGTTGACATATCAGGATTAAGGGCTGCAGGATTCTTAGGATTTTCTTTCTTTTTCTTCGTTTACTGCACTGACTAGGACTTCTCGCACATTCTCGTACATCTTTTACAGCATATTGGTAAGCGTTTCCACAGGGTGCTTCCCTAGGAAAGCAACTGCCGGATCCTAAAATAGACCAAAGTTCAGCATTGATTCCATTAGTACAATATCGAATAGAAATGCTGCTGGACAGAAGTTTTCTGTAATTCACCATTATGCAAAATGGTTGCTGGCATTTTGCTTTGTTTTAACAGTATTAGCCATTTATTTTTTAAGAAGTTTGTCTGCTTCCTCTAAATTTCAAATTTACTGCTGTGAAATCATTCACAAATCCTTCAACATTTTTAGTGTGTGGAGGATACATACCGTAATATCCTTTTTCATTGTAGACATTGGTTTTTTATATTTTCTCCTTTTTCTCACTTAGCATTGCCAGCATTGTATCTATTTTATTATTCTTGTCAAATAACTACCTTTTGGCTTTGTTGACTTTCTTTCTTTTATTTTTTTTTGGTCCCAGAGACGGAACTCACGACCTCATGCTTGCCAGGCAAGCGCTATGCCACTGAGCTATATCCCCAGCCCGGCTTTGTTGACTTTCTGTACTATACATTTATTTTATCATTTCAGTGATTTCTGCTCTCTTGGTTTTGTTCTTTAGCCTTTTTAAAAGGAGGTTAAAATCATTGAGTTTTCATACTCTTCCACTGGTATATGGGATGAAGGCAATACATTTCCTTATAAGAATTCTTTTTCTTGCCATTTTATAACCTCAGGGTTTTCTACTTCAAAATATATTCTAGCAAGGTAGAATGATGTGTGCACCTGTAGTCCCAGCTACTCAGGGAATTGAGGCAGGGAGATTGCTTGAGCCCAGGAGTTCAAGGCCAGCCTGGGCAGCCTTGTCTACAAAAAAAAAAAAATGAACTTTCACAGATACTGAAGGACCTCAAATTACAAACATTCACAGATGTGAACAAATCTCGGAAGTAGCTGATGTTCCTTAAGTTCCGACATCAGGTGTGGGGCAAATTGCATCTTGCCCTTTATCTGCTATTGCCAATGATCCTTTAGCCCCACTATCTCCCACCTAACCTCCCTTCTCCAGTTAGTAACTCTCTTTTTCAGTTCATTCCACACAATCCCCTATATACCAGTTGTTGTAGTGTACTGTACCACCATTATAAGGTAACTGTAAAAGTAAAAATAGTTTATTTACAGTATTTTTGTGTGTGTTTATTTTTTTATGCCTTATATTGTATATCTGTGTCAAAGTTGTGTAAGATTCACCTTGTTTGGCTTATGAATGAATCTGACTTACAAATGTTCTCTTAGAACAGAACTTGTTTGTAAGTTGGGGATTTACTGTGTATTGTGTGAGTATCCAGGTAGGTTGATATAATCATAAGTGTCCTTTAAAATGTGGAAGACTGGGCCGGTGAGATGGCTCAGCGGCGTAATCACCTGCCTTGCAAGCGCAAGGGCCCGAGTTCGACTTCTGGAACCCACATACGAAAAAGGGGCCGGTGATATCGCTCAGTGGCACGGGTGCCTGTTGGCGTGCGAGGTCCTGAGGTCGACTCCCTGGTACCCACACACAAAAAAAAAAAAATGTGGAAGACTGAGGCATAATGGTTAGTGTCTGAATGATGCAATGTGAGAAAGACTCCACCACTGCTGGCTTTGAAGTATAAAAAGAGTGGGGCCACAAGCCAAGAAATGTGGGCAGCTCTAAAGCTGGAAAAGACAACAAAGTAGATTCTCCTGTAGAACTTCCAGAAAGGAACATCGCTCTGCTGATATCCTGACTTTGGCTCAGTGGGGCCAATTTCAGACTTTTGATCTCCAAAACTGTATGATAATACATTTGTGCTGATTTGTTACAACAGCAACAGGAAATTAATACACCTGGCATAGTATTGGAACCCCTGTAAGGTGGCATGACCTGGTTATTTTTTGACCTCTCATTCCGTGAAATTCCAAATTGTACCAAATATCTTGAAGAGAATGTTGTCCCTTTGTCAAACTCAGTTCTCTGCACCTCCCTTCTCACTAGAATCTTGCCTCCACTTTTGTTTTTCCAACCCTGAGACCTCCATGAACTCTGCTCATTTGTGACCCAGCTGTGCATAGGCAAAGGAGATGCCTTTTGTCTTGTGCCAGAAGTGGATCATTTATAACTGTCCTGGACCTTCCTTCCCTTATGCATACTTTTGAAAGGAAACAGAGTCTATGAAAGCAGGCATCACTACTTTCTTGTTCAACATTCTAATCCTAGGCTGGCAAATAGTGCCTGATATAGGGCTCAAAAAATTTCATCAAATAGATAAATAAATGCAGATAAATATCTCAAAAATGAGTTGAGCAATCTCCTTTGCAGGCTTGTGGAAAAAACCAAACAGAGTTAGTGATCCATTCTGCCAAAAGTTAATGATCCACATAAAGCTAACATACCTAAATCCAAAAGTGGCAAAGTGCCCCCTGACCCCGGAGTGGAACAAACTCTGAAAACTTCTTACGTATAGAGACAAAGTCACATTGCACAGAAAGGACATCCAGAGTGCTAAAGTCATCTCTTTGGCCCAGGCTATTACAAATAGCAGAACAGAAAGTTAGAAGATTATATTGTAGTGTCTGTAAATTTTCTGGAGCGATGTCAAAGAAGCATATGCCTCCAAATTGAGAGGGCACTGATAGCCCAAAGAATTACTTGGACCAGTCCGGCTTGGTGAATAAATGAGTTTATTAGAGGTTATTTACAAAGCACAGTGGATGACTTGTGGGCTGTAATACTACCAGAGTCACCACCCTTCTTTGCTAAGCTACTGGTTTTATAGGGTACTAAGGTGAACTGCAAAAAGCAAAAGACATTTGCCCTTGGGAAAAGTTATGTGTACTCTGTTCCCATCCCACTCTTATCAGGAACTCTGCCAATCTCTGCAAGCACTGTAAAGTCACAGTGGTAGATGACCTTGTTATGCTGTAGGTTGGCACACAGCTTGGCACCTGGCAAGGGCCCACTAAACAGCCAGACAGTGCCCCACTGTTACTCTAATCTCGTCACTTTGGCGGGTTTAGAGGACTATTCTCCCTACATGTGGAAAACAATTTTAAAGACTTTGTGTTAAGGATGATCTTTGGGAAACTAGAGATGTGTTAACATATCATTAACTGTATACCAGACACTGTACTAAGTTCTTTTCAAATATTAATTTATAAGGTAGATGCTATCTGTTATCCCCCTTTCACCCAGGAAGAAAGCAAAGCACAGAGAGGTTATGTATGTGCCCAGGGTGAAATGACTAGTACATGTCAGAGCTGGTATTCAAATTAGGCACCATAGTCTATGTTTTGCATGTGGCCTCTGCTATTTGTCTCTAGAGTACTTTCACACTTTTCCTCTTCCAAAGGTCCTTTTACTAATAAAGACGACTTCTGCAGGAGCAAACAATGCAGAATTGGATATGTTGACGCTAGCTACCATAAAAGCAGCCAACAATGGTTTAGCACAGGAGTTGACTTCTTACTAAGACAAAGCCCAGCTGGCAGCAGTGGAAGTGAGTCATCTAGTGGTGTTTAGTTTTCTGCTTCATAACCCCATTCAGTCACTCAGAGATCCAGGCTGAGCAGCTCTACCGCTTTCACCATGTGGCTTCCAAGACCGACCAGTGCGTTGGCATCCAGATAGCAGTATAAGGAAGAATACAGGAGCTCACACGAGAAGTTGTCATGGACAAGGCTGGAAATGATAAACATCACTTCTACCTATACTTTATTGGTCACGGCTCAGTCAGATGACCCCTACCTACATGCAAAGAAGATGCTCATTGCTGTCCAAGGTCCTTAGCAACTAGGAACCATTCAAAAGGCATGCAAATAATGGTTTTGTACACCAGCTGGTGGCACAAAAGATTCTTCTGCTAGAAAGTACTTCATGCAAAGACAAAAACAAAGCAACGAAAAACACAGATGTGGCAGTTGAAAGTTTCCTGATGGGTATGAGAGCGGTAAGTTTGGGACACTAAGGGTCTGCTACATGGTTTCTGTCAGAGCCCATTGGTAACATATGAATTAAAAGGACAGATTCTATCCCATTCACATATCTGATACAATAGGACAGAGGCAGAATAACTACAAGAAAACTCCCGCTCAGAAAAGGCAGGTGTGGAGCACCACAGCCATGGGAAGTTAGCATCAACTTTGAAGGTGGGCAGGAACTGGGACGTTCTGATTAGATTCAGGTTATGCTTTGAGAAGTTCCTTTGCAGGTTGCTTTCCAAGGTCCCTGGCACCTCCTTCTGGGAGAGTCTTCCCTTTCAATTATTCTGACCACATCTGAAAGGGATTTGGGGAGTTTGCACTTCTTGGAGCTGTGTGGCTTTTCACCTACTTCCTGCTTTGCAAGCTTTGATGATTGTATCAAAATTTGAATACTCCACATTTCTGGTTTGGCTCAAAAAGTAACACTCCCAAAATGTTCATATTCTTCAGATCTCTTTGCTTCCAGTCAGTTTTGTATGGTAGTTGTCAACTTCACACACACAAGACAAGGTCAAGAGCAAGGCCTGACACCACTGGTAAAAATAACGTGAGACACTTTTAGACCATTTATAACTTCTATGGATAGCAAAAAGGAAGAAGAAACCAAAGGTACTAGCTCCCTGGTCCTCGTCTTGTACATCAAAAAGGATGACACTGAAACATGACTGCAATGTGAGTTGTGGGAGCTCCCATTGCTGAGGAGCCAAATCTGGATGGCAGCTAAATGCCCGTATATTCTGCAGCTCTATTCAGACAGGAGTGGGGCAGGAAGCCCCATGTTTCTTCAGAACCTGGGAGGTGATGAGAAACTACCTCATGGCAGCCTTCCAAGGCAATTGGGAGACAGCATGTCAGGTACTCCTTGGAGGCCTCCCGTGAAGGCCACAAGATGTTCTGGCAAGGATCAGATAGCTGTGATAAAAGCCTTTGTCTATAAGGTGTAAGGTTGCCAGGAAGCCATGGTGGAACCATTCCCTGCATAGTGACCCCCACGATAGTAGCCACCCACAGTTCTTTCTTAGACATAGTTTTCAGGCATGATTGCTAATCTTGGACCTATACTTCTCTCTCATGCATTTGATGGTGGCTATGCAGCCTGAGTCAGAGAATCATATTCTTTAATCAGATCTTTCCCGCCTCGGTGGGTTGTAACAGACATTGCTCAAAACCTCTCTCAGGTTTCTCTTTTTAGGACTGAAATGCAGTCAGCTTTTCCAACATTGCAAAATCCCCATTCTTGAATTTTTAAATTCTCTTTTATTTGCCAATTCTCCCCTGAGACTGTCTCTTTCTTGTAATACCTAATTGGGTTTTGTTTGTTTTGCTGGCAGTGGTAATGGGGACTGAGCCTGCACTGAGCTACATCCCTAGCCTTTTTATACGTATGTACGTATGTATGTATGTATGTATGTATGTATGTAAGTATTGAGCAGAGGTTTTGCCAAGTTGCTAAATCACTCAGATTGGGCTGGAAGCTGAAATCCTCCCGCCTCAACTTTCTGGAGCACTGGGATTACAGGCATGGGTCATAACACTCAGTCTATGATACTGTACTTAATTAGATGTAGCCAGTACCAACCAGCATGTGCTTCTGATATTCTACTCTTCCTCAGATCTCAGCAGACTCGGTGGCCTGTGTTCTACTTTCTAGGTTACCAAAGGCAACAGTTCAAGCAAATGTTTTGCCACGCAAAGACTACTAGTTCTGCAGCAATAAAGATTATTTACTGTTACTTTTATTTATACGTATTCATTTAAGGCATTGGAAACTCAAACATAAAGCCCTGTAACTAGAGTGGGATTGCCCAGGAGAAAGGAAGGCACTCCAGTGCGGGATAAGGCCCATCTCCAGCCTCCCTTGGTAGCACCAGTGTCTGGTGGCAGTGGCTGCCGCAACCATGAACCTCAATGTGGTGAGGGAGACCATGGACATTCTACTTGAGATTTCAAAAATTTTGAATACTGGTTTACATATGGAAACTCTGTTTAGATATGGAAACTCTGACTTCGTGAACAAGGCATTCACCCAGAAGTTTTATCATATGTCATTAAGGAGCATCACTAGGCTACTACAGCAGCACTAAAGGCTGCTGAGAATACGACAAGCTGACTTTCTGGAGGAATCCTGACGAGATATGTCAGTCTCTGCAAGAGAATTTGAAGATGGCATTGTCGTCAAGTATGTACAGTGAAATTACTGCATGCAGCACTGTAGAAAAAAATTTCCTTTTATAAAGAATTATTGGGCCGGTGAGATAGCTCAGCGGCATAAACGCCTGCTTCACGAGCACAAGGTCCTGACTCCTCCCCTCTCAAGGCCTCTACTCAGCTCCAGAAGTGTCAGGCATGGCCCCTGCCTGGTGCTGACCTTTATGCAGAGATGGTCAGGTTGTGTGTGACAGGAGCAGAGGGTGGTGTCAGGAGGGCTCAGGGTTTCCAGTTCCTCCATCTTCTCTCAAGCCCAGATGCAGCCACCTCTGGGCCGTGTGGCTGTGTGCAAGCCACACAGTCCCTGAGCCTCACTCTCCCCATCTATGTGACACAGGACAATAGTGCCTACACTGCAGGGTTGCTGAAGAGAGCAAATGGGTGTAGTGCAAACAGGAGTCCTTTGTGAACTGTACAGTACACTACAGATATGATCAGTACAGCTTTAGGACAGATTTGCATGTCAACAACGAACTGTGGATACTTCTTTTTTCTTACAACTCTAGTAATTTTTGTTTTTAAGATTTTTCTCATCTTCTCCCTTAAAACAGACCTCTACCTTTGAGCCTCATTGTTACTGATTCTCATTCACCAGAGGGACATAACACTGAGTTACAACAATATGTCTCATACTCTTCTACTGTAAATTTATAGTGATAGCCAGCTGTGCATCCCAGTAGCTATGCCTGGGGCATACAAGAATCAATCTTCGTATTTATCCACTTGGTATGATGAATGGCAAGTTGTGTGCATGTGTGCAAAAGTGTCAAACTGGGATTTTTACCCACATAAGGCTGCATCTAACAGGTTTTGTGTATGTTTATCTGAGCATCACAGGGGGTTTACCCACACTTTTCTGTTCTGTAAACATGTGACTCACAGTAGCTGTGCCTGGGGAAAGCAAAAATCCATCTGTGCATTCACCTACTTGGCAGATGAAGCGCAAGGTGTGTACAGGAAATTCAAGGCAGCAACAGGTGAGTTTTACCCTTGAAATTCTTATTACTAAATTTCTGTGCATTTAGGATTTGTTTTTTTTAAAGTTTTCTTTTGATTTTTCTGGTAGAAGTAGCCCAATTCAGTACAATGGCACATGACAAACCAGATTTGCAAATTTTGGAAAATGGCTGTGCAACCAAATGGAATTATCCAATATTAGAATTAGGTCCGAAAATATAGTGAGGACCTTGGCAGGGGTGAAACCTATTGGATAAAATGCCAGAACTGCCATTCAATGTTGGAAATTGTTTGTAACAGATGAACTGCTACAAGATGTTATGAAATACACAAATGTTGAAATACAAGTAAAATGTTCTGTATGCACCAATAGCCATCCTCAAAAATGTATTTATTATGACACCTCACTAGCTGAACTGAAAGCATTCATAGGTCTGCTGAATTTACCAAGGCTTTCCATTGGTAATCGCAGGAATGTAAAAGACTTATGGAAAAGTGATGGGTTTGTAGAATAACAATGGCACTGAGGAGATTTGGTTTCCTTCAAAATTGCCTGAGGTTTGATGGCAAAACCACCCCCCAAAAAAGAAAAAGAATTGATCATCTGGCTGCTATCCACTCATGGTTTGAGAGATTTGTGGGTAACTGTCAAGCAATTTACATACCATCTGAATACATGGCTATTGTTGAACATCTTGCAGCATTTCTTGGTCACTGTAGCTTCAGGCAGTATATTCACAAAAAAACCTCCAAAATATGGCCTAAAAATTTATGCCCTTGTAGATGAAAAGACTTATTATGCTTTCAATTTAGAAATTTATTCTGGAACTCAGCCACAAGGTCCTTATTCATATAGTAATAAACCAAATGAAATTGTGAAGACTTGTTGCTCCCATCTTCCAAGCTAATCAGAATGTAATATTTGACAATTGGTTTACCAGTTTCCAATTGATGTTACATTTGCTAACAGAGTACAAGTTGACCAGTGCAGGAACTATACTCAGGAACAAAGCAGAGATTCCAAATGAAATGTTGCAATTTCAAAACAGAGAACTGTATAGTACACTCTTTGGATTTCAGAAAGATATAACATTGGCCTTGTATATAGCAAAGAAAAACAAACTGGTACTGCTAATTTCAACATCGCACCATGATGAAAATATTGAGAGGGAAACCTCAACAAAACAGAAACCTGAGATGGTAACTTTCTACAACAAAACCAAAAGCAGAGATGTGGTTGATGAGTTATGCAGCAATTCTGATGTCACTCAAAACACAAAGTGTTGGCCAATGGCTGTGTTTTACTTAATCCTAAACATGTGTGGTGTAGTTTGATAGTTTATAATGAAAACAATAAGTGCAAAACATCACACAGAGGGCCGGTGAGATGGCTCAGCGGCTTAAGCGCCTGCCTGGCAAGCGCGAGGGCCTGAGTTAGACTCCCGGAACCCACATACGAAAAAGGGGCCGGTGATATTGCTCAGCGGCACGGGCGCCTGCTGGCGTGTGAGGTCCTGAGGTCGACCCCCCGGTACCCACACACACAAAAAAATCACACAGATATTTTCTTAGAAGATTAAGACTGGAACTCATAAGAGATCATTTACAGCAGAGGAAAAACAAAATGTTTTGCCCAGGGAACTACACAAAAAAATTGTGGAGTGCACTGGTGAAGGAGTAGGTGAACAAGCAGGCACAGCATCACAAAGACCTACTACGACAATAGGAAAACCAAAATATGTCAACTGTACCCTATAGGAAAGGACAGGAAAACAAACCATACATGCTATCCATGTAAGTGACACCTGTATATGAAACATGCAGTTTTCATGTGTGAAGACTGCCTTGGGTGTGACAGTTGAAGCAATATTTATGTGGTGGACTTTTGTTTGTATTTACATTGTAGTTCACATAGATTTTCATTTCTGATGTTATCTTTTAGGTTTTTTTTTTTTTATGTGGGTACTGGGAGTCAAACTCAGGACCTCGTGCTTGCCAGGCAGGCACTTATGCTGCTAAGCTATATCACCGGCCCATCTTTTAGGTTTTGTAAGCATGTGAACAGCGGATGTGAAATGTTGTCTATTCTAAGCACTCATTACATAACTGATATTTTATTTTATTGATATTTTATTTTCCTCCTAAGTGCACATTGTACAATATAGTAGGAAGCTCCTGACAGGACAGGAAGACAAGAGAGGTGACAAGAATGGCTTGCCACATAGGAAAAGAAAGGTAAGCACATGTGCTGTCTGTGTAAGCGAGATGTATGCATGGAGAATGCAGTTGTCACATATGAAGACTGCCTTGGGGGTGAAATGGAAGTAAAGATTATTTTTGTTGTAGAGTTCTATTGGTATTTTTATTATAGTATACATAGGAATTTATTTCTGATGTTATCTTTTAGGTTTTGTAAGCAGCTGATGTGAAAATGTTGAAGTTTATTCTAAACATGCAATACGTATGAAGAATTTAATACTTTATTTATTAATATTTTATGTTCTTACATATTGTAAAATAGATAAGAACCTCCTGACAAAACAGCAAGACCAGCAAGATGTCAACTATGGGGCCGGTGAGATGGCTCAGCGGCGTAAGGGCCTGACTGGCAAGCACGAGGGCCCGAGTTCGACTCCCGGATCCCACATACGAAAAAAGGGGCCGGTGATATTGCTCAGCGGCATGGGCGCCTGCTGGCGCGCGAGGTCCTGAGGTCGACCCCCCGGTACCCACAAAAAAAAAAAAAAACAGATGTCAACTATGTCCTACAAAAAGGCCAGGAAAGCAAAACACATGTGCTGCCAGTTTAAGTGATAGGTGTGTATGGAACATGCTGTTGTTACGTGTAATAACTGAAGTAAAGAATATTTATTTTGTAGAGTTCTATTAGTATTTTCAATGTAGCTTATATAGGAATTTATTTCTGTTGTTATTTTTTAGACTTTGTACACCAATAAACAGTCACTGTTGAAAATTTTGATGCTTTTTTATAAACACTTGATAAATATTAAAAATTCAATGCTTTTTTAAATATTTTTCCTGTTAAGTACCCATTGTTTAATATAATAAAACTCATAAATTAAAATTAATAATTCATCAATAGAAATATTTAAAGAATATACATGAGTATTATACACCTACAATAATGTGCTCTTATGACAAAATTGGTGTTATGCCTCAGGGCCTAAAGAAAAAAGTTCTTCAATGACAACTACAAGGTAATGCGGACTTATTCAGAACAATCAGAATAGGTATAGTAACTAGCATCCATGGCAATGGAATTTTACTTTGGAGAAGAAAGATTGGACTCAACTCTGAATACAGTGTGGACAAGTGGAAATATATCGCCAAGGAGCACAGTGTGTGTGTGGGGCAGGGTCTTTGTTTAACAATTTAGCAGTTATTAGTAATTTAGTCATAGTAATTTTCTGAAAGACAGTGTCAAGAGTAAGGGACATTCTGCCTAAACCAACCTAACAATTCTTGCTGAAGACATGCCAGAGTTATTGCACATCACTTGGATACGATGAGGATAAGGAACACTACTAGATATCAAGCGTGGAGGAGGCTAACTCGATTTCACAAGGAAGTCCACAGGTAAGCTTAGGAGAAGGTTCAGTAGTTTGGTTAAAGTTTGGTCAAGCAAAGAATCTTTGTCATCTTACACGAGTGTATTCACACCCTTAGAGCCTAGCTGCTTATTGGGCTCTAAAAAGAAAAATAAAAACAATCATAGTGCATAGCATTAAACTCTCACATTGCTCAATCCAAAGTCATTTTTCTCAATTCCCATAGTCAAGAACAAAATAAGCAGAAGCACTAAGCAGTTCATCATTGTTCTTTAGTGGGCTAAACTTCCATAAGCCTATCCCTGATCCCTTTGCCATTTGAGCAGAGACCACTGCGGATCTTGATACAGGTCCCTTTGTGTTAGCTGTGTCATTCAAGTTATTCCATTGTTTTTCTTTCCTTCTGACCTTTTGCCTGCGGTGTCCGGCGATTATACTCCTGCTATGCTGGGAGGAAAAGAACCCAGTCCGTGAAGCCAGACGTTTGATACAATCTTAATTCTAACATTTATTGTGTGGCCTTGAACATTTCAGTTACCTTCTCTTAACCTCGGTTTTTACATCTCTAACGTGGCGATATCTCTACTATTTGGTTTATAATTGTTTTGGGAGGTAACATAACAGTTTTTGGTGCCTTGACTGACATTCGCCAGGAGGAAAATGATTACCTGGTAAGTCTTTTCGGCCCCTGCCTTTACTCTTGTACGCCTAGGGCCCTAAGGAGGACTGCTGGTTTGCTGTCCCTCTCCCTGAATCACCCTTCAAAGTCCTAAACAGCGAGGACCTAGCCCAAGCGCCCAGCCCTCAGCCTACGGACCGCCCACCGCTACTCTCACATTCCCGCCCTTGCCGTAGCCGCTGCTGACGTCACTTCCGCTGGAAAAGAGTGCGTCTGTGCGGTTGGCGCGAAAGTCCGTTCCTGTGCTCTACAATTTCCGGGTTCTGTTGAGTTCGGTCAGGGCTGGGGGCGCCGCCGGGTGGGGGGGCTGTGCGCTGGGGTGGCGCCCGACCCCAGCCGCTGTCCTGCGGGCCGCGCCCCCCCAACTCGCTGCCCAGAGATCCCCAGGCTCCATCGAGGCGAGTGAGGACCCAACACCCTCTCCGTCCCTTCCGGGGGTTGCGGCACTTCCTGCCTGGGTAACGGGTCCTCGGCGGACCTGGCGGGTGGGCCTTTGCTGCGGGAGAGAACGCTGCTTCCTTTTCCCTGGGAGCTGGGGAACAGGAGCATCTAGCTTTTTGGGAGGGACGGCCTTGCCAACCGGCTGCCGTGTATTTAAAGTGTATTTAAACAGTATTTAAAGTCTTTTTTACTTAGGGATGAACAAACCTCGTGGGCCGTGGGTACCAGCAGCCACAAACGGGCTCTGTGTATCCTTAAGCCTAGTTCAATAGAATGTCCTTTGGCTAAGGGGTCAGTAGCAAGAGCCCTGAATGTATTCAGTTCAGGGACGTTAGTTTTGTTCTGATTTGCAAGGATTAGTGTTGTCTTCTTTTTCTTTGACTTTGCCCACATTCCAGGGTTTCTTGGAAATGTGGACGAATTCATGGGCAAGGTCAGAATGTCTATCCTTAGGCATTCTTGTCTGCACAGGAAAGTAGGTGCGTTAAACGTTTAACTTTCTACATAATGTATTTTTGTTCTTGCTAATGGTACCTTTATTTTGACAGTTCAACAATGTCCACAAATAACCAAGAACCGTTTCTTGTGAAGTTTTTAAAGTGTTCAGACAATTCCGAATGTTTTTTTAAAGCTCTCGAGGTAAGAACAGTTGAACTTGTCTTGTTTGATACTGTTCTTAAGTGTTTTTGATACGTTGGGCTTTATGTCTTAATAATAAAATCTTTCATATGATTTTGCTGTAGTCTGTTAATATAGGTATATCATTGTTACATAATTCGATACAGGTGTGTCATTTTGTATTTGGGGTGCTTGAAATCTATTATGACATTTTGGTTGAATGTGGCTGATCTGCAGTTTTTGAAAATTGTTTTATTTTTCTACTTACCGGATTTGTACTTTGTTAAATTTTGAGTTGGTCCTGGATTGGTCACACTTCATTGGTTTTGTTAAAAGTATGTTTTATTATGCAAAAATGACAGGAGAAGTAGTGTTAAAGTTTTGCTGCTCACAGCACCTAGCAGCATCAGTATGGCCTGGGAGTTTGTTAGAAATACAGAACTTTGGGCCCCAACCCAGACTTGACAAATAGAATCTGCATTTTAAACAAGATTCCTAATGCACGTTAAAGTTTGAGAAACAGTCTTACCAGGGTTTTCCTTCAAGTTCATTCATTTGGCAAATATTTATTGAGTATCCATGATCTGATAGGAACTGCTTTAGTACTTGGGATACATCAGCGGTCAGAGAAAGCAAAGATTTCTCCTCTCTCAGGGCTCACATTCTAGCAACAGGAAACAGATATTAATCAGATGATAAATGAGAAAAATATATAGTGTGTTATAATATGCTAAGTGCTATGAGAAGAGAAAAAGCAAAATAGGTTAAGGGGTTCCAGAGAATGTTTGTTGGAGAAGAAAACTGGAATGTTTTAACTTTATTAAATGGAGTATGATCAAGGTAGGCTTTGTGTTGAAGATATTTAAGTAAACTTGAGGGGGTGAGATAGTCCTGTGGGTATGCAGGGAAGAGGGATTCAGGCAGAGGGAACAACCATGTCCAGGGCCCTGGGAAAGTGCTTGTATGTATCCAAGGTTCTTGTGGCTATAGAGTAGTCAGCAAGGGATGAGAGTTGAGTAATAGGGAATGCTTCAGAAAGTAAGAGTAAAGTCAAGATTTAAGCATGGTAGGGCATGCCTATAATCCCAGCACTGTGGGAGTCTGAGGCAGGAGGATCTTGAAGCCCAGCCCAGCCAATTTACCTTATCAAAACCCTGTTTTAAAATTAAAAAAAAAAAAAAAAATTAAAAAGGGGGCTGGAGATGTAGTTCAGTGAGAAGGCTCTGGGTTCAATCCCAGTACCTCAAAAAAAAAAAAAAAAAAAAGTCATGTAGGGCTTTGTGAGCCATTGTGAAGATTGACTTTCTTTCGTTGGTGACCCTCTAGAGGGTTTTAATCAGAAGAACAGTGTATCTGATGAGTTTTAAAAGATCACTGTAAGGTTTTTTTCTTTTTTAAACATAGAACTTAAATTTTGTTCAGAAATTATTTAAGTGCTTACTGGGTGTCAGGATATGATAGCAAACAAGGTACATCATGGAATTTTAATTCTTATATGGAAGAGACAAAAATATATATATTTATAAAATATCAATACTATTTTTCTTCATAAAATAGACTAAGGTGATGGAGGGTTTTAAGAAAGCACCACCAGGGTGATCAGGGGGCCAGAGGTGTAGCTGAGTGGTAGAGCACTTTTCTAGCATGTGCAGGGTCCTGGGTTTGATACCTAACACCACCACTTAAAAAAAAAAAAAAAAAAAAAAAAAGGAAATCATGATCAGGAAAGGCATCTCTGAGGAGATGACATTGAAGTAAGACCTTCTAGAAGTGAAGGCTCACATCAGGTGAAGACCCAGGAGAAGAATGTTCCCTGCTCTAGGACAAGAGCAAAGCTTCTAAATGAGGTCATGCTTAGCTTGTCCCAGGTTTTGCCAGGAAGTGGGCGTGGCTAGAGTTAAACCTTGGTAAGTGTGGGGAGACAGGTGAGGGCCAGATCCTGTGGTTTTCTGAACCATGGTAAGAAATGTGAATTTTGAGTGTAATGGGAAGTTATAGAGGTTGGTTGGACCCCCCCCCCAGTATTGGAGATTGAACCCAGGGCCTTCTCTGAGCTACATCCCTACCTTTTTCTTATTTTTTATTTTGAGACAGGGTCTCACCAAGTTGCTGAATTGCCAGGCTGGGGAAACCTTGACAATTCTGCTTCAGCCTCCCAGTCCTCTATTACAGGCATGTGCCACTATACCCAGCTGTCATTAGAGGGTTTTGAGAAGAGAGTTAACATGATCTGATTTTTTTGGTTTTGTTTTCGTTTTTGTGGTGGTGGTGGTGGTGGTGGGTAAAAGGTTACAAACTGCTGTATGGAACATAGATTTAGGGCAAGGCAGGGAGAAGTAGACCACTTGGGAGGCTTCTATAGTGGCGTAGGTGAGATTATAGTTGCTTTCAGTAGCAAAAGGGATTTTAAGATGTATTTTGAAGAGCTGGTAGGACTTAAATATGGAAGACTAATTTCAAGTACATTCTTATTTCATTTTTTCTTTCAGTCAATGAAAGAATTCCAATCAGAAGAATATCTTCAGATTATTACCAAAGAAGAGGCATTGAAAATAAAGGAAAATGATAGATCTCTTTATATCTGTGACCCTTTTAGTGGTGCTGTCTTTGATCACCTTAAAAAGGTTTGCTAATTTCCAGATATTTATTTGGTAGTCTGTATTTTTTGGTTTTCAGTGGTCACAAAGTATGCAAATTCTGCATACACTGAGATTCTTTTGGTTTGGGGAGACCAGAATAATGTTTTCTGAAGACTAATCTTGTTATAGTAGGCTTTTATCATTATTTCAAGGAATATAGCTTTATTTAGTATAAGTGAATCTATTGTAACTCAACAGTTCAGTGATGGAGTTTATAATACTTAAAACTCAGATTGTAAGATATATCATTGAGAAATAATAGCGTAGGAAAAGACCTCAACATAGTGCTTATTAACTTACTGTCTTTCTGTGTGCTCTTGAACACAGAATTTTAGTATCTGTCTACCTTGTATCAGGTCTGAAAATTATCTTAGAAGGGAGCATTTTATATCAACGAGCCACCTTATTTCTTTTTGTTGATTATAGAGTCTGTTGACTCACTTTTTGGTGTCTGGACAAGAGAGAAGCATTGAAATAAAAGTAAACTGGCTATAATTCCATCTAGATTACAGAGAAGTGATTCTTTGAAGGAGAAGAAAACATAGCCGAGTAGGTAGATGCAGTATCTATGCAATTTATGGAAGGTCTGTGCCCACCCTGCCAAGAGCGTTGTTGATATTAGCCTCCTTTTTTGAAATACAAATCCTTACCAGAGTCAGGAGCATCAAAAACTTACTGTCTTATTTATGGCTGATCAAAAGGATAGTAGTAGTTCTTTTCTTGTAGATATTTAAGTCAGTCATGCAGTGGTGACTTTGACAACTGTGGACTTTTTAGTTTGGCTTGAGTATGCTCATGTTGAGTAAGAATGTTACCTTTCTTCATTCATTATCACTAAAAATGAAAAGTCATTGTTTTAGTTTATGCTGTATTAGACGTCTTTGTTGGTCTTCCTTAGAAAGATGTGGAGGTATGAAGTACTTAAAACCCAAATGTAGAAACTGCCTTGGATTATACAGTTTTTTGTAACATAATAGGCCTTTTCGAGGGACTTACTGTAGGCTTTTACTCATTTAAGTTGCTTCATTGCTTGGGTACTTCATTTGAAAAGTATGCATGGGTGCTTCCTACTTGTAGCATAAGATTATTGCATTACAGTTGTGTTTGTTTCAGAGATTAAAATTTTGATAGCAGTTTTGAATGAGAAGCTCTTGGTAGTTGTTTCTTTTGACAGTTGTATTGTTTAATTTGCTTTTGTGTGTGCATGTTTACTGTGTCTGAGAATTAATGGTCTTTTTTTTCTTTCTAACAACTTGTTGATTTTTCTGCAGTAGTCAATAACTTCTGTAAATAATTGTAAGTATTACCAAGTGTAATTTGTAAGAGTGGTAGTCTTCTCCATCTTAATGTACTAAAATTTTCTTTTTTTTGTAGCTCAGCTGCAGAATTGTTGGTCCCCAAGTAGTCTTATTTTGTATGCATTACCAACAATGTGTCCCAAGAGCTGAACATCCAGTTTATAATATGGTTATGTCTGATGTAACTGTATCTTGTACAAGCCTGGATAAAGAGAAGAGGGTAGGTATTGAATATTACTCTATATCTGTTTATCTCCACACTTAATTTTTCACTGCATAAGGAATAACTTAAAAGACTGTGCACTTGGTATTCGTATTCATGACTTAATGAAGTGTAGTATGCAACAACAGTGTATATCCTTTTTGTAAATAAATGGAGGAGAATCCATTTTGTTGAAAATTGGCTAATTGAAGTTTTTTGTTTTGATTTAAAAGGAAACTCACCTTTTCTCGTACAATCAGATTGCTTTTGAATCACATTTTTCTGTCGTAAATGAATAATCTTTAAAAGAGGATTCTAGGAAAAGCTAGGCATGGTGATATATGCCTGTAATTCCAGCACTTGGAAAACTGAGGCAAGAGCATCATTGCGAGTTCAAGGCCCACCTGGGCTATGTAGTGAGTTCAGGGCCAGCCTGAATTACATAGCGAGACCCTATCCTGGGGGGGGACATTAAAATTGTATAAAAATATATTTTAGTATACAGGTACAATTTATATTTTTAAAAATATATACTATGTGAAAGTATAATCTTTCTTACAGGACCAAAATAGTTTAGTAAATTCATGGAGTTGGAAGAAGAAACACAGTTACTTGTCATTTAACAGCGGTGATACGGTGGTAACAGTGGTGATAAGAAAAGTGTAGCTAGGTGATTATGTCATTGAGTATTCTTACACAACTTTACATGGCTATGATGTCCTTAGGCAGTATAATCTCATGGGGACCACACTGTTGTGTATTTTGTCCTTTCAGTGAAACATCATGCTATGACTATTTAGGAAAATAGTTATTCTTAAGTTTATAATTCATATCCATTTTCCGAGAAGTAGTTTGGTTAATTAACTTTATAATAGTGAGAAATATTTGTATATTCAGGTCGTCAACATCAAAAGCTATTTATGGAGTTTGTGTAAAAATAGAAAAGATTGTTTGCTTTGGTATTAATATATTTTTTGGGGCTGCAGGAAGAAGTTCATAACTATGTACAAATGATGGGTGGACGAGTATACAGAGACCTTAATGTATCAGTAACTCACCTTGTTGCAGGAGAAGTTGGTAGCAAAAAATATTTAGTTGCTGCAAATCTGAAGAAACCTATTTTGCTTCCTTCTTGGATAAAAACACTTTGGGAGAAGTCACAGGAAAAGTAAGACAGACATTTATGTATTTATAAACTTGTTTTTTATTCATGCTTGTAGTACATGATGATTACAGTCATCATGGGGAGTTGGTACATGTACATAACATCTCTTCAGTTCTTTTTCTGTCCCTTTCCTCTCCCTTTCCTCTTGTATTTTATAGACTTGAAAAAATGATGCATTCTATTATTTCGACTTAATCTGAGTCTTCCTAGATGAAGTTTTATGGTATTCTTTGGATTCGTTGTTCAGAAACAAAAATGGGGTCATCATTCTTTCTCCAGGGAAAACAGAACAGAATCTTTTAAGTGCTTATTAACAGGGTATAAGTTGATGGTAGAACAGGCTATGGGTTTAACACTGGCCAGAAGGTAAATGCTTTGATGATAAAGTTGTTCTGTGCAGTGTTTCTGAAATCATTGAGAAAATCATTTTTTCAGCTGTAGTTCTTATGCTGCATTATCCTACTTTGCACATATATTAAGATGGATAATAAATCAGCCATTTTGGCAGTCATTTTCCCTCCAAAGGGGGCATATGTAAGATTGAATATAAGCATATAAGCTGTCAGCTGAGCTGTGATCAAGCGTGTAAATAGAGCCTAATTCACCTACCAGGCCCAAGTTAAGCGTTAGGTATATGTAAGGGAGCAAGCAAGATAGTGTTCTTTCCCTTATGGAGCTTAGAGCTTTTCTGAAGGGGCACACTGAAGTTATTCCTGAAAGTTAATTAACAGCTGAAAATCTAGGTAGCAAGGAATCATATTGGCTTGAAAATTCTATCAGCGTTTTTCTGGGCTTGTTTTCAACACCATTCTGTACCTCTTCAGTACGTCTCCATGTCTGTCGGCATTCCTTTCCCAGACTGACTGCTTCATCAGCATATCAGCATATCAGCATATCTGTGTGGCACAGCAACAGAATGATGACGATACTTTTATTGATATTCTGCTAAAGATCATTGCTTTTATTTATGTAGACTAATGGAAGATTTTTTTTTTTTTTTTTTTTTTTTTTTTTGTGGGTACCGGGGGTCGACCTCAGGACCTCGCGCACCAGCAGGCACCCGTGCCGCTGAGCGATATCACCGGCCCTTTTTTCGTATGTGGGTTCCGGGAGTCGAACTCGGGCCCTCGCGCTTGCCAGGCAGGCGCTTACGCCACTGAGCCATCTCACCAGCCCTAATGGAAGAATTTAAAAGTCTATTTTTAGTAGGCAACCAAAAAACCTTAGGGTTTTTAAGTAGAGATGCAGGCTTATATATTTGATATATATTTGAAAGATGTACCACTTTAACCAGCAAGGGCTTAAAGTTAATGAAATGTGTTTTTCCCTTGAAATAGCTTTATTTGAAAGACTGTAGCTGAAATATTACTTTTTATTAGAGATACAGTATTGAACTAGGTGAGCGTGATCCTGAATGTTCTCCTTTTCTTAAAAATTATTATAAATCTTAAAAAAGAAGGAAAGCAGTCTCTGCATGGTGGCACATGCCTATGATCCCAGCACTGTGGGAGACCGAGGCAGGAGAATCTTAAGTTTGATGCCAGCTCTGCCAACTTAGTGACTTGAGTGACTATCCGAAAAGGGCAGAGGGTGAGGTGGGGCTGGGCTTGTAGCTCAGTGGGAGGGACGCGGATTCATTCCCTAGGACTGGGGGGAAATGAGGAAAGCAGTAGTGATATTTTGGTTTGTCTTTATGCTTCTAGTAAGTTTTAAACTATCTGATATGTTTAATGTATTATTTTTATTACTTTTTGTCATTTGTTTTCTCTAGCAAAATAACTAGATATACCGATGTAAACATGGACGATTTCAGGTGTCCTATTTTTCTTGGTTGTGTGATCTGTGTGACTGGTTTGTGTGGCTTGGACAGGAAGACAGTTCAGCAGCTCACAATCAAGCACGGAGGCCAGTACATGGGACAGTTGAAAATGAATGAATGTACACACCTGATTGTGCAGGAACCAAAAGGTAAAAACTGTGTTTTACAAGTGAACAAATGGAATTTTGTTTTTTAGTATTGAACATTTAAAAATCTTTATAGAGGGCCGGTGAGATGGCTCAGCGGCTTAAGCGCCTGCCCGGCAAGCGCAAGGGCCCGAGTTCGACTCCCGGATCCCACATACAAAAAAGGGGCCGGTGATATCGCTCAGCGGCACGGGCGCCTGCTGGCGCGCGAGGTCCTGAGGTCGACCCCCCGGTACCCACAAAAAAAAAAAAAAAAAAAAAAAAAAAAAAAATCTTTATAGAACATTTTTTGCTTTCTGATATACTCTTATGTAATCTGGTTTGATATTTTTACCCCTAAAATCTTGTAAAGACAGTTTGGGTCACATTCTGTAGAAAAATTTCATGACCACCCTAATGTTTGTCCATGTCATTGAGTAAATATAAAAAATCCAAACCTTTCCATGATGTTTTAGTCTAACCTATTAGATCTTTTAGTAAAGAGCAAACAAACAAAACTCCCCACAGTTACCAAATAATTCAAAGAAAAGTTTATAACAAGAAAACTCAAGTGGCATTTCTTTCTAACAATTAATTAAAAGGCTTGAATTTGTATTTAATTGAACCAATCAGCTTGACTGAGCTAGAATTTCAATTTCAAAATTCAGTTTGGAGATCATGAGGAAGTAAAACAGTAAACTATATTAGTGATAATTCTTTAAAACTATTGGGGGCTGAGGATATAGCTCAGTGGCATGGCACCTGCCTGGCAAGTGCGTGGTCCTGAGTTCAATTCCTGGTACCCACAAAAAACAAAACAAAAAAACCCCTACTTTTCATTTTGATATTCTTTAAACTTTATTTATATAGAGAATATGTTTTACTAGTACTAGTATATATAAAAATGGATGAGAAAATAATTTTGTTAATTTTTTTTTTATTATGTCTTTTATATTGGTACTGTTTCACTAAGCTAACTAGATAAATAAAACTTGACAAAAATTGTTAATGTTGATTGGTAATTACCCTTAAGTTAGAATTTTAGTCGTGACAATTATGAGTAGAGTTGACACTGCTACTGGTTTTCTAAATCTGAAAGCAGTTTATTCATTGACTCGAAATGCCCAAAAAAGCTGGTTGTGGTAGTACACCTGCCTGTAATTCCAGCTACTCGGGAGGCTGGGTAGATCAAAAGTTCGAACCCAGCCTGGACAATTTAGCAAGACCCTGTTTCCAATGGGGGGGTTAGATTTTGAGATAATACAAGTAACAATTATCTATTTGCCTGTCTTTGATTTTAAGTAGAATCCTTTAGAGATTGAAATAAATCCTTTTAGCATTTATTATATTGCATACATTTAGTTTTCACAGTTGTCTTATACATGCTTATTAAAATCACATCATAATTCTCACTTAGCCCCCTTTTATTGAGTAAGAAACTGACCTAAAGAAATTAAGCGATGGAGCTTTTATGCAAACAAGTTCAGTATTACCAGTTACCCAACAGTTGCCTCTGTCTTATTGCAAGAAGATAAACCCAGCACTGAATGTGTAGTTATATAATACAAAACTATGATTAGGTAATGACCTAAATGTTTGCTTTTTAGTACACTATGTAGTGCAGCATGTAAAAATAAGTAACCTTCAATTTTGTTTCAGGTAGGTTTTTTAATATAATAACCTATTATAATTTGAATATTTCTTTATTTCTCTATTTTTTAACACAAATAGGTCAGAAATATGAATGTGCCAAGAGATGGAATGTACAATGTGTGACCACACAGTGGTTTTTTGATAGTATTGAGAAAGGTTTTTGTCAAGATGAGTCTATATATAAGACAGAACCTAGACTAGAAGCAAAGACTCTGCCTGATACTTCAACTCCCACTGGTCAGCTCAGCACGACTGATAGTAAGTCCATTGAGATTAAAATAAAGAATCGATCTTCCGTATACTAAGAATTGATTTGTTAGGCTGAGTATGTTGCTTAGTGGTACAACACTTACCTAGCATTTTAAGACCCTGGATTTGATTGTAACCACTGCAAAAAAAAAAGTTGATTAAGTTAAAAGGATCACTGAAATATAATAGGGAATTTCTAATTTTTTCCCTATGCTTCTAGGCTTAATTGTATAATAAAATAGCTAAATTGTATAGTTGTATTAAAAATTTGTCCAGAACTGTTCCTGATATTTCTTTTTAGAGTGAATAATTACTTTCTTGCAAAACCCTGATAATAGTGCGAGATGATCAAAGACATTAAAAATACTAATGGGTGAAGACTTAAGAGAATTTTTCAGAACTTTCCTGATGCAAATATTAATATATTTTATTAGTTCATCATGATTATTATAAATAATAAGTATTTGTATAAATATGAAGTTTTTAAGTTATAAATGCCATTTTGGCAAAATGTTACAAAATTATTTTTTCAAATTTTATTTTTTATTAGTACATGTTTGCAGTACATAATAATTACATTCCTTGTGGGCAGCTGATACACATACATAACACATGTAAAATTTTTTTCAAATGTAAGCTTCTTGGACTTTAAGGCCAGCAATTTCATTTTATGGGAAACAGATAAGAGACTTAATTTTATTTTTCCTTTTCATGTTTTGCCACCAAGATTTCTATTAAAAACCTTTGAATCTGCCAGGTTTGGTGGTGCACACCTGTAATCCCAGCATTTGCGAAACTGAGGCAGGAGGATTGCTTTGAGTTCGAGGCCAGCCTGAATGACATAGTGAGACCCTGTCTCAAAAAACAAAAACCTCTAAGTCCTACTTTGGAAATTGTTTCTAGATGTTGGGTTATGGGAAAAATTAATTTAGGAGAAAATATGTAATGACTATTCTACCTTAATAAATTTATACTTTGTTTTAAAATATGTAGGCCGTACTCTTTCAGACGTCAGCCACATTTCCAACATAAATGGAAGTTGTATAAATGAATCCATATGCAGTTCAATTCTTAATAGCAAATTGGAACCTACACTGGAAAACCTAGAAAATCTGGACATCAGTGCATTTCAAGCACCTGAAGATTTATTAGATGGTTGTCGGGTATGTCTTTATTATGTAATAAATGTAGAAAGTAATGATATACTTCAGCATTTTCTAACCTGAGTTCGTAGGCCCCTCAGACTTGGACTTGCTCTTTATGTACAGAAATGCTTCACTAAATTAAGAAGATGCCCTCACTGTGTCCATCCCTTAGTTGTAAGGATCCCTTGGCCTGGGATGTACCTTCATCTGTTATGCTCCAAAATTCATTTCACTTTTCAACTTTTCTCTGAACCCTTTCAGTTGCAGTAATCTGCTGTGCTTTGAAATTCTTAATTTCTGAGCCACTTACTAGATTTTTATGTATAAATATCACTAAGTAAGTATTTACGCTGGATTAACACTGTTGATCATTTCATACGTTATATTAGTATGTTGTATATAATCTCATATCCCACAAGTAACTCTTTTTTTTTGGGGGGGGTACCGGGAGTCAACCTCAGGACCTCGCGCTTGCGCCGCTGAGTGATATCACTGGCCCTTTTTTTCCTTTATGTGGATTCTGGGAGTCGAACTCGGGACCTCGTGCCTGTCGGGCAGGTGCTTATGCCGCTGAGCCATCTCACCGGCCCAAGTAACTCTTAATAGATACTATCTTGAGGTTAACACTTAGAGGATTAAAGTTCTTTTTCACAATCATACAGACAGCAAATGGCTGTCTATCTGCTCCAGAGTCTGTCTTCCTAATCAGGAGAGGCCCTCTTGTTCAATATCTCTTGTGTTGTTTAAATTTTTAGACCAGGTGTGGTGGCACATACCTGTAATCTGAGCAGTCTGGGAGGATGAGGCAGGAGGATCACAAGTTTGAGCCCAGCCTGGACAATTTAGCAACTTAGGGAGATCTCTCAAAATTAAAAAAAAAAAAAAAAAATTTTTAAAAATAACCAGGGATGTAGCTCAGTGCAAAGGTCCCGGATTCAATCCTCAGTACACAAAAAGAAATGTGTATTTTTAGTATGTAAGTATCTTGTAAGTTTCTGATGGAAACTTATATATTGTACTTTTTCAGATCTTTTGGATCTGAGTACTAAATGTATTCCTAGTTGTAAAATGACTAATCTGGTTTCTGTTTTATTTAAAGCCATAAAGTACTTCAGGTATCTACTATGAAAGATAATCTAACGGATTGTAAAGGGATGGTTTTTTATTTTTTTAAATTTTTATTTATTTTTATATGCGGGTACTGGGAGTTAAACTCAGGACCTCGTGTTTGCCAGGCAGGCGCTTATGCTGCTGAGGTATATAACCGGCCCCTAAGGGATGGTTTTTTGAAATGAGAAGACTTTTTTTTTTTTTTTAAATTTCATTAGTACATGTTTACAGTTCTTGTAGTTTACAGTCATCTTGGGAGTGGTTACATGTACATACCACAGCTTGTTTCTTTTCTTTTTTTTTTTTTAATCCCCTTCCCTCCCTCTCTCTCCTTTCTCCTCCAATCCCCCATCCCATTTTTCATTCTTGTTGATATTAGTAATCTTAGCTCATATTATGGCATATAATGTTTACATTCATTGAGGTTATTAGGTTCCTGTACATAGCAAAACTTTTTTTTTTTTTTTTTTTTTTAATTTTAAAGAGAAGAAAAAACAAAACAAATCAAAAGAAGAACAAATTTTCAAACAAACATAATAGGAGGGTAACAATGGTTAATACATTACGTATTACTATCTTTAAGTTAGTTATTCAGGACACCAGACATTAGCATTCAATTGTCCAAACATTATTGGCACAAACCTTACTCTTCAATGAACTAAGTAAAAATGGTAGTGTATCTATCTTAACCATCTTATATATATGTATATATACAATTTTTTTCCCTTTCCCTTCTTTCTTTTCCCTATTCCAGTCTCTCTTTCCTTTTGAACAGTTTCTTTTTGATTCACCATGTCTATTGTACATTTTGGATCTTATTTACTCTTTCAGTTTCTCATACTAGAGAGATAATACGATGCTTACACATGTGCTTCTGGTTTATTTCACTTATGAGTATTTTCTCGAGTTGCATCCATTTACCTATAAAAGTCTCCAGTTTATCCTTCTTTATGGCTGAATAGTACTCCATTGTATAAAAATACCACATCTTTCTTATCCATTCCTCAGTTGATGGGCATTTGGGTTGTTTCCAAGATCTGGCTATTACAAATTGTGCTGCTATAAACATGGGTGCACATATATCGCTGTGGTACGATGTTTTTAATTCTTCTGGGAAGATGCCCAGAAGGGGAATAGCTGGGTCAAATGGGACCTCCAACCCTAGTTTTCTGAGGAATCTCCACACTGACTTCCACAGTGGCTGTACCAGTCGACACTCCCACCAACAGTGAAGAAGGGTTCCTTTTTCCCCACAGCCCCTCCAGCATTTGTTATTAGTTGATTTCTTAATAGTAGCCATTCTTTCTGGGGTGAGATGGTATCTCAGTGTTGTTTTAATTTGCATCTCTCGAATGACTAGTGATGTTGCACATTTTTTTGTATATTTATTTGCCATTAGTATTTCTTCATCTGAGAAATGTGTATTCATCTCAGATGCCCATTTTTGGAGTGGGTCTTTAAATTTGGGAGGTCTGATTTTTTTGAGTTCTTTATATGTTCTCGATAGTAATCCTTTGTCTGAGGAACAGCTGGCAAACATTTTTTCCCACATTGTGGGTTGTCTCTTCACTCTGTTGGTGGTTTCTCTTGCTGTGCAAAAGCTTTTTAATAAGATGAGATCCCAGTTATTGATTCTTTGGGATAGTTCCCGTGCAGTTGAGTTTTTATTCATAAAGTCTTTGCCTACACCAATGTCTCCAAGGGTTTTACCTATCCTACCTTCCAGCAGATTTAATGTTTCTGTTTTAATATTTAGATCTCTGATCCATTTTGAATTTAGTTTAGTGCATGGTGAAAGATATGGATCTAGTTTTAATCTTCGGCATGTGTAGAGCCAGTTTTTCCAGCACCATTTATTAAAGAGGCTATCTTTCTTCCAGCGAATGTGTTTGGCACCTTTGTCAAAGATAAGGTGGCTTAGTATGTCTGGGGTTGTTTCAGCATCTTCTAATCTGTTCCATTGATCTTCAGGTCTGTTTTTTTGCCAGTACCACACTGTTTTTATCACAGTAGCTTTATAGTATAATTTCAAGTCGGGGATAGTGATGCCCCCTGCCTTGCCTTTGTTGCCCAGAATTGCCTTTGCTATTCTAGGTCTCTTCTGATTCCAAATGAATTTTAGGATTGTTTTCTCTAATTCTGTGAGATATGCTGTTGGAATTTTGATTGGAATTGCATTAAATCTGTATAACAATTTTGGAAGTATGGCCATTTTCACTATATTGGTTCTTCCTATCCAGGAGCAAGGGATATCTTTCCATTTTCTGATATCCTCTTCAATCTCCTTTTTCAGAGTACTGTAGTTTTCAGTATAGAGGTCTTTTACATCCTTCGTGAGGTTGATTCCTAGGTATTTCATTTTTTTGATGTTATTGTGAAAGGTATTGTTTCCCTAATTTCTCTTTCAGTAAGTTTGTTATTTGTGTACAGGAAGGCTATTGACTTTTGAGTATTGACTTTGTATCCAGCTACACTACTGAATTTACATAGCAAAACTTTATTCTACTTATTTTCCCTTCCCCTCCTTCTCACTGCTTATGCTTTTTTCCCTTGGACCACTACCCCATTGCAAGGGCTCCCTCTCCTTGTCTCCTTCTATCCATCCTTATTATTCTCTTTGTACTTTGCCTCACTGAGATGAGAGATACCATATGGTATTTAAGCTGTGTATCTGGTTTATTTCACTCAACATTTACCAGATATATCCATTTTTCTGCAAATGTCTAAAATCTGTCATTCCTTATAGCAGAGTAGTATTCCATTGTATATAGATAAAACATTTTCTTTATCCGGTCATCTGTTGATAGATATACAGGCTGATGCCAGAATTTAGCTGTTACGAGTTGTGCTGCTATAAACATTGGTATGCATACTTCCTTGTCGTGTGATGCCTTTACCTCTTGAAGATACCCAGCAGCGGGATCTCTGGGTCATACGGAATTTCTAATTTCAGTTCTTTGAGAAATCTCCATATTGATTTCCATAATGGTTGTACTAGTTTATATTCCCGCTGACAATGAAGGAGGGTTTCTTTTTCACCACAGCCTCGCCAGCATTTGTTCTTTTTTTTTTTTTTTTTTTTTTTTTTTAAGAGTAGGAAAATTTATTGGAGAAAAGAAATGGGGAATAGGAATGCGGGAATAAGGGATACGAATAGCTCCTGAGAGACAGGAGGGGTCTCGAATGGGTTGCCCATTTGTTCTTGTTTGATTTCTTAATGATTGCTATTCATTTTTTGGGGGGGTAGTGGGAATCAAACTCAGGATCTTGTGCTTGCCAGGCAGGCACTGCACCACTGAGATATATCCCTGGCCCTGGAGTTCTTTCTGGAGTAAGATGGAATCTTAGCATTGTTTTAATTTGCATTTCTCTAATGGCCAGAGATGTTGAGCATTTTTTCCTGTATTTGTTGACCATTTTTATTTCTTCCTCTGTGAAGTGTCTCATCATTTCTCTTGCCCATTTCTTGACTGGATCTTTATTTTTAGGTGGTGTAATTTTTTTTTAGTTCTTTGTATATTCTAGGTATTAGTCCTCTGTCTGAAGAATAGCTGCCAAAATTTTTTCCCATTCTTAGGTTGTCTCTTCACTCTACTGATTGATTCTTTTGCTGTACAGAAACTTTTTAGTTTGATGTAATCCCATTTATTGATTCTTGCTGTTACTTCTTGTGCAATTGAGGTTCTGTTTAGAAAATCCTTTCCTACATCTGTGTCTTACCTATTTTAGTGTTTTGCCTATTTTATCTTGCAGTAGGTTTAATGTTTCTGTTCTTATGTTTAGATCTTTGATCCATTTTTATTTTAATTTAGTATATGGTGAGAGATGAGGGTCCATTTTCAGTCTTCTGCACACAGATATCCAGTGTACCCTGAACTGCTTGTTGAATAGGCCATCTCTAACATATGCTTTTGGCCCCTTTGTCAAAGATCAAGTAGCTGAATGTGTCTGGGAAGTACATCCCCAGTTCTGTTCCATTGATCCATGTATCTGTTTTTGTTCTAGTATCATGCTGTTTTTATCACTATTGCTTTGTAGTATAATTTGAAGTCAGGTATTGCAATGCCTCCTGCTCTGCTCTTGTTGCCCAAAATTGCTTTTGCTCTTCTGGGTCTCTTCTGGTTCTGTATAAATTTTAGGATTTTTTTTTTTCTAGGTCTATAAAGTATGCTGTTGGTATTTTGATAACAGTTTTGGGAATATGACCATTTTGATAATATTGGTTCTGCCTGTCCAGGAGCAGAGGACATCTTTGCATTTTCTCATGTCCTCTTCAGTCTCCTTTTTCAGAGTACTGTAGCTTTTGTTGTAGAGGTCTTTCACTTTCTTGGTTAGGTTAATCCCTAGGTATTTTATTTTTCTTGAAGCTACTATAAATGGTATTATTTTCATAATTTCCTTCTTATCCCATTCATTGTTGGTGTACACAGATGTTAATGATTTTTGTGTGTTGATTTTGTATCTTGCTACATTGCTAAAGTTCATCATTCTAAGAATTTTTTGGTGGAGTTCTTTGGGTCTGTGTAGAATATCTTGTCATCTGCAAATAATGATAATTTGTAAACTTCCTTTCCTATATATATCTCTTTTATTTCTTTCTCTTGCCTAATTGCTCTGGGTAATGTTTTAAGTACTGTGTTGAATAGCAGAGGTAATAGTGGACATCCTTGTCTTGTTCCTGATCTTAGGGGGAATGCTTTTAGTTTTTTCCCATTTAGGGGATGCTGGGTATTGGTTTGTCGTATATAGCTTTTATCATATTCAGGTATGGTCCTTCTATACCTGTTTCCTTCAGGGTTTTTATCATTAAAGGGGTGTTAGATTTTGTCGAAAGCCTTTTCTGCATCTATTGATATGATCATGTGGTTTTTGGCCTTGCTTCTGTTTATGTGATGTATTATGTTTATTGACTTACATACATTGAACCATCCTTGCACCTCTGGGATGAAACCTACTTAATCATGATGTATGATCTTTTTGATAATGTGCTGTATTCTGTTTGCTAATATCTTGTTGAGGATTTTTGCATCTATGTTCATTAAGGAGATTGGCCTATAGTTTTCTTTTTTAGTTGGATCTTTATCCAGTTTTTGGCTTAGGGTGATAATGGCTTCCATTATATGAATTTGAGAGCACTCCATCCCTTTCAGTTTCTTTGTAATGAGCTTGAGGAGTATTGGTGATATAACATCCTTAAAGGTTTTGTTGAATTCTGCAGTGAATGCATTGGGTCCTGGGTTTTTATAGTTAGTAGAATCTTTATCACTGTGTCAATTTCATTGCTTGTCACTGAGTTGTTAAGCATATTTGTGCCTTCTTGGGCTAGTTTTGGTAGTTTGTATGTGTCTAGCAGTCTGTCTATTCCTTCAAAATTTGCTCATTTGTTGGAATATAATTTTTTGAAGTAGTTACTATCTTCTGGATTTCCACAGTGTCTGCTGTGATTTCACCTGTTGGGTTTTTTGATTGCATTGACGTGATTCTTTTCTTTCTTTCTTTTGGTAAGTCTGGCTAGGGGTTTATCTATTTTATTCTTTCAAAGAACCAGCTCTTCAGTTTGTTGATTTTTTTTTAACTTTTTTTTTTTTAGTCTTGATTTCATTGATTTCTACTCTTATCTTTATAATTTCCTTCTTTAATTTGGTTGCTGGTTTGTTGTTATTTCTCAAGTATCTTAAGCTTTCTCATAAGGTTGTCTATTTGAGCTTTCTCTTTTCCTAATGTGAGCATTGATTACGATGAATTTTCTTTTTAGAACTGCTTTCATAGTGTCACAGAAGTTTGGATGGGTTGTACCATCATTGTCATTAACTTCCAGAAATTTTAAAATTTCTTTTTTGATTTCTTCACTGACTGATTGGTTGTTAAGAATATATTGTTAATTTTCCAGGAGCTCTTACATTTTCCAAAATTTCTTCTGTTGTTGATTTCTGTTTTCATTGTGCAGTGGTCTGGTAGTATGCATGGGGTAATTCTATTATTTTATATTTACTTAAGCAGGCTTTGTGGGTTAGTATGTGATCTATTTTGAAGAAAGTACCGTGCACTGCTGAAAAGAATGTATACTGTGTTATAAGAATGGTAGAATACTCTATATCCATTAAGTCTGTGTGTTCCAGGGTGTGGTTCAGCTCTGAAATTTTTTGATTGGTTTTTTGTTTGGTTGATCTATATCTTTGTGAAAGTGGGTGTTGAAATCCCCTACTATGATTGTGTGTCTTGGTTGCTTTTTTCTCATTGCTGGGACAAAACACCCAACACCCAGAGTTAAAGGAGAAAAGGTTTATTTAGCTCATGGTTTATGGAGGTTTCAGTCCATAATCAGTTGGCTCCAAGGCAGGGTGGCATGGCATAGGGGCAACAGTTCAAGGCAGCAGAAGACAGCAAAAGCAGCAAGAGCAAAAGAGCAGGGAGCAACCTCTTTTCTCTCCCTTCTGTTGTATGCAGGCTCTCTACCCTAGGGTGGGTCCTTTACACCCACACCCTCTCAGTTCCCTCCTCTTGCACAGGCTCAGGATGTTTACAAAGTGAGGATCCTGGCCCCCTGCTAAGTTGCTTAGTTAAGCTTCTAAATTTCTCAAGTTGACACAGTGTATCAACCATTACACTGTGTTAGTGTTTATTTGATCTTTTAATTTCAGCAGTTTTTGTTTTATGAAGATGGGTGCTTCAATATTTGGTGCATATATATTTATCATTGTTATCTCTTCTTGTTGGATTGTTCCCTTAACTAGTATATAGTGAGTTTCTTTGTCTCTTCTAATTAGTTTTAGTTTGAAGTTTACAGAGTCTGATATTAGATTTCCTATCCCTGCTTGTTTTCAGGGTCCTGGTGCATGAAATGTTGTTTTCCATCCTTTAATTTTTAGTCTATGAATATCTCTTTAGCTGAGATGAGTTTCTTGAATGCAACAGATTGTTGGATTCTGTTTTTTGACCCAGTCTTCCAGTCTGGGTCTTTTAATTGGAGAGTTGAGGCTGTTAACATTGAACGATATTACTGAGATGGGTTGGTTATTTACTATCATTGCCTTCTTTATCTGCTGGTGTATCCTTTGTTCTTCTTTTACTGATGTTTTTTGCTGCTGTTTATCCATTGACCTCACTACTTTCCTCTATTTTTAGCTGTGTCTGATTTGTTGTTTCTGTTGAGAATTTTTTTTTTTTTTTTTTTTTTTTTTTTGTGTGGGTACCAGGGGTTGACCTCAGGGAGGCGCCCGTGCTGCTGAGCGATATCACCGGCCCTTTTTTCGTATGTGGGTTCCGGGAGTCGAACCCAGGCCCTTGCGCTTGCCAGGAAGGCGCTTACGCCGCTGAGCCATCTCACCAGCCCGAGAATATTCTTAAGTGTTTCTCTAGAGCTGGTTTAACACTTGTGAGCTGGTCTGTTTCATGGAAATACCTTATTTCTCCATCTGTTTTGAAGGGTAGCTTTGCTGGGTAAGTTAATCTGGGTTGGAAGTTATTTGCTTGCAGGGCTTTAAATACTCCACTCCAAGCTCTTCTGGCGTTTAGGGTTTGGGTTGAGAAGTCTACTGTGATTCTAATTGGTTTACCCAGATATGTGATTTTTTGTTTTTCTCTGGCTGCTTTTAAAATTCTGGTTTTTTGCTGGATACCTGGTAACTTAATAAGGATATGCCTTGGTGAGCTTCTTTTTTATTGTAATTGATGTTCTATAAGTGTCACTTACTTGTATTTTAAACTCTTGTATTTGAGAAATTTTCTTGCATGATTTCTGTAAGCATGCTAGTGAATCCATCTGTGCTAGCTTCTAGTTTTTAACTCCACTTAGCTTTAGATTGGTTTTCTTGTTGTCATCCAGTAGCTGCTGGATAGTCTTCTCTTGTTCTCTTATTTTCTTTTTAGCTTCTTTGAGCTCTTTATCGTAATTTACTATTTTGTCCTCAGTGTCACTCTGTCTTCACATTGCTCATTTCTGCAGTGTATGAATTCTGTACAATTTTTTATTTCAGGTGTTTCTGTCTGACATCTTTCCAAGGATTCCATATCGTTGTTGAATCTGTCATTCAAATTTTGAACAGTTTTAGTTTGTTCATCCAGTTTTTTATCTTGTATTTCCCTGAAATTTACCAAGGGCATATTGAGTGAAATTACTGGTTCATTTCCTCTTTGAACTTATCTGTTTTCTTCATCCCCTCTGTGAACTTTTGGTAGATTTCTGCTTCCTGATATTTGTTTTCTTCTCCCTTTGTGACCCCTTGTTCTGCCTTGGGAGAGTTATGGGGTTTCAAAGATCTATTTCCTTGCTTCTCTATTCTCCTATGTGTATCTGTGTTTGTTTTTATATGTATCTTTAAAAAAAATTATATATGGCCCTTTTTTAGTCCCCTCGTTTCCTGAAGAGGTTTGCTGCAGGTTAGGGACTAGAGAAGTGAAGAGAGTTTGTGGCTTATATGGAGATTTTTTTGTAGGATGTTGCCTCCACATAAATAATTTTCAGCTTGGTATGTCCAGTGCTGGTGTTTACTTCTTCTGTTATTTACTTAAGTGATTTCGACCCATCCCTGTTTTGCTGAAAGAATTGCTTCTATTTATGACAGCATCCACAGATTCAATCTTACCACACTTCTATATGATAGCTCTTGAAGTTACTCTTCCCCCATTTGTCTGTTTTCTATGCACGCTATGACAGTTTACTATTTGTGGTTGTTCTGCAGTGAGAGAGGTGAGGTGGAATGGGGAGAATGGAAGGTGGTTGGATGAGGAGTGTTAGACACTAAGGGGGAGGTTTGAAGGGGGTAATAGTGGTAGGTGAGAAGAAAAGGTTGATGTGAGTTCTGATTTTATTGGAATACTTTTAGTTGAGTTGAAGGGTTAGTATTGAGAATTTTCAGAGGAAATTTTGTGGGGGCAAGGGTGAGGTACGGCCAGGTACTTTAACTTGTTTCTGTAGAAGTTGCCAGAAATGTTGACGCCCTTATAACGCACAACTACCACCTTCTGGTCCAGCAGTACCTGCTTGGCCATGGTGGCCACCAGGTGGCCCAGGAGATGGCCTTGGCCATCTAGCCCCAGGACCTGCCCCCCACCATCTTCAGTAGCCACCTGGGACAAAAATGAGAGTTTTAGAATACACTTCATTTCTTAATTGTCATTCAGTAGCAAAGATTTATCACTGTATTATAGTTAAGAACAAAATTTGGCAAAGGATCCCCTCCTTCTATACTTCTAAAACTTACCAACTTGTTGGTAGAACAGAAAGTGTTTTGTGTAATCTTTTATTCTAGACTGTATGAGTTCTAGATATGATTTTTAGTTATTCTTTACGTATAGGAAATTATATGAGTCCTAATTTTTGTTAAAATATATCTAGTAATGGAGGTGATTTAATTTGGCATACAAATGCAGGAAGAGATTTGTCATTCTTAAGTTTTTAAGGCACCTTATATAGAATAGAGGTGAAAATTTTTTTGTATTGATTAAATTAGTTTAGACATATATGTCCTGATAATTAAAAATAAGTTTTAATAAATTTTTGCATTTTATCCCCAAAGCACTCCTTGGCTCTTATATATTTTGATTTAAGTAACTCTTTGAAAAAGAAATCTCTTTATATGTAAGAAAATTAAATAGCTTAACACATTCACAGTGGTGCTTTAATTCGTATGTCTCACTGCCGGGTGGCTCTGAACCACCCATGGTTCAAGTCGCCTGTGGGACAGTCATGCATGCACCACTGGTGGTTCAAGCTGGTGGGAATGTTAATGAACTTAGCTTGCGTGGTTAATCAGTGCTAGCTGAGGGCCGGTGAGATGGCTCAGCGGCGTAAGTGCCTGCCTTGCAAGCGCGAGGGCCCGAGTTCGACTCCCGGATCCCACATACAAAAAAGGGGCCGGTGATATCGCTCAGCGGCACGGGTGCCTGTTGGCATGCGAGGTCCTGAGGTCGACCCCCCGGTACCCACAAAAAAAAAAAAAAAAATCAGTGCTAGCTGAAAACAATGATTTAAGCCTAGATATTTTGAAATCACAATTACAGTATTCTATAATTATAGTATTTCTATAATTACTTTAAAACTTAGTAGTAATAAGACCACTGCAATGTAAGAAGCTGCCTGCACAACTAGAAATGGCCATGCACCAATATTCAGAAGATACTGGATTGTGATTTTTATTTAAAACTACAAAAATAACTTATCAGCTATCTACTGTGAAAGATAATAATGCTATGGGATTGTAAAGGAATTTTTTTTTTTTAATATGAGGGTACTGGGAGTCGAACTCAGGACCTCGTGCTTGCCAGGCAGGTGCTTATGCTGCTGAGCTACATCACCAGCCCAGGAATTTTTTTAACAGTTTCAAAAAACATTTCATTTCTTAATGTATCCTATTTAGACACATTGGATTTAAACTTCTTTTTTTTTTCTTTTGGATATCTATTCTTAATTTTGTTTATACTGAGAGATCAAGTGTCTTCAATATGTCAATCTAAAGTGAATATTTTCTTTCTTTGCAGATATATCTTTGCGGTTTTAGTGGCAGAAAGCTAGATAAACTGAGAAGGCTTATTAACAGTGGAGGTGGAGTTCGTTTTAATCAGCTTAATGAAGATGTAACTCATGTTATTGTGGGAGATTATGATGATGAATTGAAGCAATTTTGGAATAAATCAGCACACAGGTTTTGTCAATTTTTAGTTCAAAGCAGTTTCTACTTGTGTAATGATTGTTGTTAAAATTGTATGTCCATGCAGCATGGGCCTGCATGGAAGTGGGATGATGGTCTTCGTAGCTTAGACTAATGTATAACTCGTTGCTGTTTTTGTAGGCCTCATGTAGTGGGAGCAAAATGGTTGCTGGAGTGTTTTAGTAAAGGTTACATGCTTCCTGAAGAAATGTACATTCATGCTAGCTACAAGCCAATGGAAATTCCAGTTTCAGATCAGCCTGAGAGTAAAACAGCTCTTTCAAAAAAGAATAGCAGCTTCTCTAAGAAAGACTTTGCGCCTAATGAAATGCATGAACAAGCTGATGAGGATCTGCTCTCTCAGTATGTGAACAATAACTCCACAGTAGGTAAGAAATACTTGATTTGTATTTGTAGGCGCAGTAGTTTCTAAGAAATACTTCAATAGCTGAATACATACATACAGATATGATCTCTGCCAAGATTTTAAGTTAAACCTTTTCATTCTCTTAAAATTTTATAAGTTTTTTCTGAGCAAGAAGGCTTTTGAGCTCTGAACGCTTTAATCTTCTCTGCTGTCTACAACTAACTGGCTCCATTTGATCTGCTACACAGACAAGCGTTGCTTGCCTGTGTAAGTTTGTGATAATTTGTAGCAAATGCTTCTGACTGGATTACTGAGGTCTTTAATGCCTGTGGTGTTGCACTGTGGATGCCCAGCCCACCTCAGCATGTAGTTTTAACAGTGTGGTAAGGTAAATTTCCAGTGAAGAGTTAGGAACAACTTTTTCTTTCTTTTGTAAAATGTAGAATGTATTGTGAAATACTAGATATATCTAAAAAGACTTGAAGACTAATGTGATGAGTAACCATGTTATCTAGTTATAGAAAATAGAATTACCACTGTGTCAAAGCCTTCAGGGAATCCCTCTTCATTTTTTTTATGATCTGTATCTTGTGTATATATCTATAAACAGTGTATGTATTGTTTCATTTTGTATCTGTTTTAACTTACATAAATCATACATGGTATGTTTTTTCCTACTACCCCCCCTATACCTAATAGGAAAAGTACTTGCCTAATCTAGATACCTAGCTATGAATGTACTGCACCCAGATGGGTATACCATAGTTTATTACTTTTTCCACTATGATGTTTTTGTTATGTCTCTTTGTTGCCACTGGAAACACACTGCTGAGGTTTTTCTTATGCATGTCTTCTTGTACACATGAACAAGAATTTTTCTAGCATATAAACCCAGAGTAGTTGATTCAAGGGGATATATGTACATCTCTCTTACATAATATGGATTGCTTTCTGAAGTTTACCAATGTATACTCTTATGAGAATGTTATTTCATTTTCTGCTGTTTGTCACATTTTTCAACCCTTCCACCCCCTTAAAATCTTTTTTGTCTTATTTTGTGTGGATTAATCCTGCTCCTTTTAATCCTGAATCCCATTCAGAACTCCATATCTATTCCTCTATAGATTTTGAAGTTATGTATACTATTTATATTTTTACTATTTACTCATGGGACTTTAATGTGTATCATAACAAAATCAAAAGATAACCAGAAATTTTCTTTTCCTCAAGAACCTTAGAATACTTTAATGATGACAACAAACACATACACAAACACTTCCTAACACACAGCTTATGTGATTTTGTTTAATATTTTCATCATCTTTTCAGTTTCACAATTAGGTGTTATTGTTTTACATGGTGAATAATTTGTTTTGGTTTACCAACACACATAACTATTTCTTTGCTTCCCCCTTTGCATATCATTTCTGCCACTTTATAAACTGTGTGACAAGGCAAGTTGCAGAATCTATTTAAAACCTGAGATTTGTTTTGGAGAAAGGGAATATATTGATAATATTAATTTGATAGTTAACATTATATGAATATAAGCCCCTAGATACAGTGCTTGTCTGAGTGAGTATATCCTTTTTTTTTTTTTTTTTTTGTGGGTACGGGGGTGTCGACCTCAGGACCTCGCGCGCCAACAGGCACCCGTGCCGCTGAGCGATATCACCGGCCCCTTTTCCGTATGTGGGATCCGGGAGTCGAACTCGGGCCCTCGTGCTTGCAAGTTTTTTTTTTTTGAGACAGGGTCTCACTATGTAGTTCAGGCTGGCCTTAAACGCACTATGTAGCTTAGGCTGGCCTTGAACTCACAGTGATCCACCTGCCTCAGCCTCCCAAGTACTGGGATTATTGGCATGAGCCACCATGCCCAGCTTGAGTGAATGAATCCTTGAATAGCTTCCAGCCTTGTTGGAATTCCATAATGCAGGGTAAATGTTTTCACCTAAGGGTAAACTGTAAATATTTTAGGAATTATAGACACAGTCTGTCTCTGTCACATTATCTGTTTTGTTTTGACAACCATTGAAAAATAAAAAAGTTATTCTAAATTCCAAGATTGTATAAAAACAGTCTGTGTGACCCATTTGAGCTTCTTATCTGTGGTTTGCCAACCCTAACCATAAAGTACCTTCCTACACAGCACCACTATAGTTTTCAAAAATATCCTAAGTTACTTCTTGTACTTTAAGCCTTAATTTGACAATGTTTATTGGATATTAAGGACTGTATATTTTAATGATTTATATTTTTATATAGGTACCATATATATTTTCTTATATTACCCATCTGTCAGTCAACTTTATCCTAAAATGGCATCGTTTAGATAATTTGTATGTGTCCTTGATCACTTACTCACTTAAGAAATCTACACAGAAGCTTAGTAGCTCCAACTTCAATAAGAAACATCTTAGGAATTTTTAGAAATAACTGATTTTCTTATTATTGCATTTATATAGTTATCTCCATGATAAAGGCTTGATAGTTACACCATTTAGGCCTGTTAATTCTGTTTTTCCTTTAATATTTTCTCAGAGATATTCTAAATTATCTAAACGAGTTTTGAAACTAAGACACACTTATAGGAGCATCATGACTTTCAGCTTATTCATTTCTAGCACACTAGGAATACATAGAACTAACATGCTTCCTACGGGAAGATGGTGATACTGATAACATTCCTGGTAACCCTGAGGATGGTGTACATCCACATCCCTTCACTGTGTACATTTAAGCCTTGGTTGGGTAAGCCTCCAAATGATCAGACTTGTTGTTATATTAATGTCCTTGCTTGGAAATGAACTTTAACTGTAAGATAATTATCTATTAGAGAACTGTCTTTCTCTTCCAGTGGAAGCTAACAAGTCCGAAGCTGCAGAGTCTGAAGTTGGGCCCTTCAATGGTTCTACTCATGTTGAGCCCGTTAATGATTCTACTCACATTTCTCTACAAGAGGAAAACCAGTCTTCTGTCAGTCACTGCATCCCCGATGCATCTGCAGTTACTGAAGAAGGCTTATTTAGCCGCAAGAGTTTCCTTGTTTTGGGTTTTAGTAATGAAAATGAATGCAGTATTGCGAGCATCATAAGAGAATATGCTGGAAAGATTGTATCCCTTCCTAGCAGAGTTGTTGCTGACTATGCTGTGGTGCCTTTGCTGGGATGTGAAGTAGAGGCAACTGTGGGAGAAGTTGTTACAAATACATGGCTGGTAAGAAAACACTAATGGGCAAAATGCAGCATTGAAGGATATTTGAATGAATGCCAATGCTAATGTTTAGTTCTTAGGCAGTTTAGCTTATGTAAGTTGACGTTTAGGTTTGAGTAGTAGCTGGACTTTGCTTTTAGCAGAGGAAATGTTTAAAATACAAAATTGTGCAGACCTGTTGTCCTGATCCTGGTAAGCAGAGATTACTGTCCCAGGTATCACAGTAACAACGTTCTTTTTCTTTCTTTCTTTCTTTCTTTCTTTCTTTCTTTCTTTCTTTCTTTCTTTCTTTCTTTCCTTTCTTTCTTTCTTTCTTTCTTTTCTTTTCTTTTCTTTTCTTTCTTTCTTTCTTTCTTTCTTTCTTTCTTTCTTTCTTTCTTTCTTTCTTTCTTCTTTCTTTCTTTCTTTCTTTCTTTCTTTCTTTCTTTCTTTCTTTGTTTCTTTCTTTCTTTCTTTCTTTCTTTCTTTCTTTCTTTCTTTTCTTTCGAGACAGGGTCTCACTGTGTAATGCAGTCTGGCCTTAAACTCACTGAGTAGCTCAGGCTGGCCTCGAATTCCTGGCACTCCTCCTGCCGAAGCTTCCCAAGTGCAGGGATTATAGGCATGCGCCACAACGCCTGCCCCTTAGCAGGCCACTCTGCGTCACCCCGTATTATCTTTCCTCACAACCAAAGCATGATGTGCTTTTTCAACGTCTCAAGAATTAAGGTGAAAACCTGGACGTGGTGGTGCACTCCTATAATCCCACCACTTGGGAGGCTTAGGCAGTAGAATCGCCGTGAGTTTGGGGCCAACCTGGACTACATAGTAAGTTCAAGGCCAGCCTATACTACATATCAAGACCCTGTCTCAGAGAGAGAGAGAGGAGGAAAAAATGATAAACTAATACATTGGAAACAATTGATTTTGAAAAAACTTTTAACTCCAATAATCTGTGTGATTTTAATATCTGAATGTAATGAATTGATATCCATATTTTTCTTTAAACAATTATATTGAAAAATGAGCATATATAGATTTATTTTACATTAAAATTTCATTGAAACTAAAACTGGTACTGTAATTGAACCAGTGTTAACCATTAGTTTCTTCATCCAGGTGACTTTACTGTTTTTCTTGTTTTTAAAAGGTTACTTGTATGGACTATCAGACTTTAATTGATCCAAAATCAAATCCTCTCTTCACACCAGTCCCAGTAATGACAGGAATGACTCCTTTAGAAGATTGTGTTATTTCATTCAGCCAGTGTGTTGGAGCAGAAAAAGATTCTCTGATATTCTTAGCAAATCACCTTGGAGCAAGGTATGGAATGGTTTTAGTGTGGCTGCTGGTATGCATTTTTATTTTGTTTTGACTTCCTAGAAAGCATCTTAATTAGAATTTGGCTAGGTATTTTTATTATATTTGTGAGTAAAGGATAGTGTATCTGTCAGATGGCTCAAGGTGACGGGGGGCAGGATGCAGTGAGCTGGATGTCTGACAAACATTTGAGACTACAGGCATTGACCAGATGTGGCACACACCTCTAGTCCTGACATTCGGGAAGCTGAGGCAGGAGAATCAAAAGTGTGAGACCAGCCTGGGCTACTAGTGAGTTTGAGGCCAGCCTGGACTGCACGGTGAGAGCCTATCTGGAAATAAGAGAAAAAACAGACTGTAGGCTTCAATGCTGTATTGGCTTAGCAATCAGGAAAGGGACTATTTAATGCTGATATCATGTGCTGTTATTGAATGGTGCTTATCTAAGCGTTATACCCTTCCATGTACCATATGGATTTGTTTATTCGTCTTGTAGTATACATTCATTGTTTCTCTTGTTTTCAGCCAGAAATGCAAATAGTAAGCAGGAATAATGAATACTTTGAGTGATAGGAAATGAATTTAAAAGTTACTTCCAAAATCCATATTAGCCCAGCCCTAATTTATCATCAGATGACGGCTATTTAAAAAAGAAGCAGCTGTATATGGTACAATCCTAGCTATCTGGGAGGTTGAGGCAGGAGGATCACAAGTTTGAGGCTAGTCTGGACAACTTAGCAAGATCCTGTCACAAATTTTTTTTTGGTACTGGGACTCAAACTTAGGACCTTGCACTTGCCAGGTAGGCACTTGTGCCGCTGAGCTATATCCCTTGCCCCCTGTCATAAAATTTTAAAAGTGGGAGAGGGTGCTGGGGATGTAGGTCAGTGATAGAGTATTTGCCTAGCACACACAAGGCCATAAAGCCTTTGAACATAAGTTCAATCCCCAGTACCCCCTACAAAAAAGAAAAAAACAAAAGTAGAAAAGTGTTAATATCAATAAATATAAATTAAGATCTACATTAAAAGTAAAATACTTTTAGATTAGATCATAAAGTAAAATTCAGCTACTTTTAAAGAAAAATAATTCAGGATATTGTGGAGGAATGGTGGGCAAAAACATAAGTAAATGCATAAGAAAAAAAGGTTGCAGTTTTACTATCAGACAGGTTTGAATTTATATCAAAAGTCATTAAGAAAAAAAGCATTGTAAATAATGCTATTCACATTGAAGATAAAATGTGCACACTATGATTGAAAAAAACATGGTGAATCTTAACTTTTTTTTTCTTTTTACTTTATTAGAGTAAAACATACATTGCTAGTAGTTAATTCCCCTCAGAATAATCTCTCTTGCTTTAAACACTTATCCCGTCGTTCTTGCCACTTTCTGAAATAGTTTTGAAAAAGTCCTTTTTCATGAGTATCGTTAGTTATGTTCAAATCAATTCAGAAATTTACCTTTCATGGTCATTTTGACTTTAGAGAAGAGCCAGAAGTCACATGGTGCTAGATCTGGTGAGCAAGATGGATGAGGGCACACCTACTGTAGTTTTTTGTAGGCCTACCTTTCCATTGGATACTATTCGGCAGCAGCATTTACTGAATTTTTGGTCATACCTCATAAAGACATTCATCAAAAGAGGATTTCCAGACCTGCTTCAGAAAGTGGCAAAAATGGGGGGATCAGTGTGTTCAGAGCTGGGGAGAGAATTTTGAGAGAGATTTATGGCAATGTGTCCTTTACTTAGTAATAAATTTTAAAAATCTGAGCATTCACTGTATATTTTGATCACACCTCATATATGTACCAAAGGCGACATCATTCATAAGACAAAAACAGCAGGAAATGTGAAGAATTAAAAATTTTCTAATAGCTCTTGGTTCAAAGAAGACATCAAAATCTTTTTTTTTTTTTTTTTTTTTTTTTGTGGGTACCAGGGGTCGACCTCAGGACCTTGCGCGCCAGCAGGTGCCTGTGCCACTGAGCGATATCACCGGCCCTTTTTTCGTATGTGGGTTCCAGGAGTCGAACTCGAGCCCTCGCACTTGCCAGGCAGGCGCTTACGCCGCTGAGCCATCACACCGGCCCCCAAAATCATTTATAAGCCTAGAAATATTTACCAACTGAATAGTAACAGGCAACCGAGATTTTAATCTTAAATTCCCACTAAAACTAAAGCTTAAAGAAATGATTAATTGCAGATTTGGGGGAGAAGATATTTAACTGAATCTGGAACATTTTGTCAGGCTGGAGAGCAAGGATACTATCAAAGACTACTAGGGAAGGTGTTAGCAGAAATACTTCCACTTGCCAAATACAGGAAAACTTAGGTATCATTAAAGATAATAACTGCACTGGATTCAAACACATCACATAATGTTGAAACCGTGACTTCACAGCGGTACTGTAGAAACTAATTGGCCACCTTTAAAAGATGCTCAGGAACTAAGTTTTTATTCTGAAGGCTGGCAAAAGGAAAAGGATTAACTATTATCCTGACATTTCTGTACAGTGTACATTAGGATAGCATGTAAGTAGATAAGGCAAAATTGCCCTTTCTAGGGGTATTCCAAAAAATAAGAAAGGATAGGATTTTAATCCCTAATGAGTGAAAGAATCTAGGCATTGAAGATTAATAGTTAACACAGTAAAAAGAGAGCCAAAATACACCATCACCTTGAGGTCTTGCCAGAATAATCAAACCTCAGTCTGATGATGCCTTTTGATCCAGCAGCTGATTTGTAGGAACTACTGACAGAAGAAGAATGTGTTAACTTACATTACAGTAATAAATCAGCAAAATCCAGACTTGCTTGGAATTTAGAATTGCTTCTGAAAGCAGTCCTATGGTGTAAATACTCCAATGTCTTCAGTTAGTATATGTGAAGGGAATAAAGAATGTAGGGGAACTTATAAGCTAAAACATGAAAAGATTCAGTATGTGATTAATGAACAGTAAAGGAGGGATTGCCATAAAAGCTCAAGTAGTGGTTACCATTAAGAGGAGGAAAGGGAATTGTATGGCACATTGGTGGCCAGCAAGATTCTATCTTGACATAGGTGGTGGGTCTAAGGGTTTGTACCTTATAGTAATTCATTAAGCTATATATGTATATATTTGGTATGTTCTGTATTTTAATTATATTAAGCAATACGTTTTTAAAAACTGAAATTGCAGAAAATAACAATAAACATGATGACAGACTCTATTGGATACAACTAAAGCAGTGCTCAGAAAAATTCAGTTAAGTGGCTATGCAGAAAATTAATACACAGAAATCCATGACCTTCGTATAAACATCCGGGTAGAACTAATGGGGGAAAGGGGCAAGTTTAATATGAAACTTGGAAGAGCTATGGAAAACTTGAAAAATGTTTTTGAGGGAAATAAATTTGGAACAGTAGACAGTATCTGCATATTCTTGAAAAAGAAGACAAATAATCGTGCCTTTATCCTCTTTGTGAATGTATAAAATTAACATGATCCCAGTAAAAAATACAATAGTCCTCCCTTGTCCTTGAAGGATATATTGTAAGACCCCCATTGTATGCCTGAAACTGTGAATGATGTCAGAGCTTCTATTTACTGTCTTTTATCTTAAATATACATGTGTTCTTAGGATAAAATTAAATGTAGAGTATAAATTAGGCCCAGCAAGAGATTAACAACAAGCTGGATGTGGTGGCGCATGCCTGTAATCCCAGCATTTGGGAGGCTGAGGCAGGAGGATTGCCACACATTTTGAGGCCAGCCTAGACTACACAGCACAAGATCCTGTCTCATAAAGCAAACGAACAAACAACAACAACAAAAAAAAAAACAAAACCAAAAAGAGATTAGCAACAATAAGAAGAAAATAGAGCTGTTGTAACAACTATAATAAAAACTTATGTGAATATGGTTTCTCTTGGCATGAGCATGCATGTGATCCTCAACAGTTAATCTGATTTCTGACCCAGCTACTAAGTGACTAATGGGCAGGTAGCACGTGCAGCGTGGATGTGCTGGACAAAGCAATGATTCACATCCTGGGTGGGACAAGTGGACTGAGATTTCATCATGCTACTCAGATTGGTATGCAATTCAAAACTTATGAATTGTTTATTTTGGGATTTTTCTATTTAATATTTTCCGACTGCAGTTGACTGGGGAATTGAAACCATGGATGAAGTATGACTGTTGTACCAAATAAATTTTTTTTAGGGAGGGCATTAACCAAACTAATTCCAAAATTTATGTGGAAAGATTAGTAAGCAGGAAAGTCACAAAAATTCTGAGATGGAATAATTGGGGCTAGTCCTAACAGTAACTAAACTGCAGTGTGTAAAACCTCACTCAAAAACTTATTATAAATAAAAATTTCAGTGAATGAACAACTTTAGCAATAAACCAAATACAAACAGCCATCTTATGATAAAAATGATTTTTTAAATTATTAAGCAAGATAATAAATAGGATTCGATAAAATTGGAGCCATGTTTCATACCAAAGTAAGTACCAGTGGGATCAGTGGGTTAAATGTAAAAACTGAACTATAGAAGTACTAGGAAAGACTTAGCAGATTAAAAAATGTTTAAGAAGTTAGGAACTAGAATGGTGATGGTGAGCCTTTTAGAGCTTTCAGTGATACAGACAACCCGCTGCAGCACACATGCCACAAGTTTACTATCAGTGAACTAGAATATAAGATCCAGAACTTAGAAAAGACTGAATTCTGTTTATATCTTAACTGTTGGACTTGTGTTTCTGCCCCATATTCTCTGTTTACTATCATCTGCTCTTGAGCAAGTCACTTAATATGTATTTTTGCCATATCTATAAAATTAAGATATTTCACAAATTTGAGAGGACCAATTGAGATTATATGTGAAAATATTTTGGGAAGTTATAGTGGGAAAAAAATATAATGTTACTTATATATTTTGCTCCTATATTTGCTCCATGTCTCCTTTTTGGAGGAAAAGACGGGTGGGTAATGACTAATTAAGGAGGTATTGTACTTAGTCTTGAAAGTCTAACTTTGTTTGTATGAAGTTTAATTGGTATAGCAATATATTTTTATCCTCGAGTAAGTCCTTGTAAGGGGATTTGCTTAATTTCATGTAGAACATGCCAATTTTTAGTCAGCGTATGTTTTCTCAAACTTAAGTAACTTAATAGAAACTGTTCTTAGTTTACTGGCTAATTGTGTATGTGACCATTTGCTTTTCTTTAAATATAAATTTCAGTGTTCAAGAATACTTCGTTCGCAAAGCCAATGCAAAGAAAGGCATGCTTGCCAGTACACATCTTATATTGAAAGAACCAGTTGGTTCTAAATATGAAGCTGCAAAGAAGTGGAATTTACCGGCAGTCACTATAGCTTGGCTGTTGGAAACTGCTAGGATGGGAAAGAGAGCAGATGAAAGCCATTTTCTGATTGAAAATTCATCTACAGAAGGTTATTACTTTTATTTTATTCCATGTATACACTTTATTACTCAATAGTTTCTGGGTTATGCGTGTTCCAAAGCTTGCTTTAGGAAAGATTGTTTATTTCTGCTTTTCATTTTGGGTGCAGTAAGCCACTTTTGAGCAACTCATATTGGATGGCAAAATGAATGTGCGTCTGTACCACAAACGCTTAATTTGTATTGTGCTGTCAACCATAAGTACTATATGAAAGCTAGTGGGTGCAAAACAGTGTAAGAATGTTGGAGGTTCTCAGAGTTAGAAGATGAAAGGTGTGAGCTTTTATCTTTACTGTTAATTCCTTCTGTGGCTTATACTAACCATTTCACTAAATGTGCTCTCTCTTCCTGCTTTTCTTTGGGCTTTTGTACATTACCTTAAAATCATTTCAAGCTTACTGGCTCTTCCAGTTTTTTTTTTTTTCCCAGTGCTGGTGAATGAACCCCCAGGCAAGCACTGCCTTTGTCTTGCTAAAACATTTCGTTTTGCTGGGCGTGGTGGCGCAGGCCTGTAATCCAACACTTGGGAAGCTGAGGCAGGAGGATCCCTCTGAGTTCAAGGCCAGCCTGAAATGCATAGTGAGACCCTGTCTCAAAAAGACAAAAAAAAACAAAAAACAAAAACCCAAAACAAAAACATTTTGTTTTGTCCTTGTGTGGTTCTTATGCCAGTACTTTTGTGTCTCTTCACTGAACTGTAAGCTCTGTAAATGCAAGGCATGTGCATGTCCTGTGAATTCTGTATTGCCACTGTCTAGCATCAGGCCTGGCATGGAGTAGGCATTTAGAAGGTGTTTTGTTCCTATGTTCAATAATGAGAAAAGGTGGAAAGGCAGGGGTAGGATGACACAACCCCTAGATGATCACATTGTGGGCAAACTTAAGGGCAGGTCAGTAGCTTGGGGACACTTCTCAGAGCCATTAAATATTTACGCAACTAGAATGGGAATTTATGATGGACACATAGGTGAGTATAGGTCATATTAAAATTTCTTGGTGGACATTCCAAAAACTTGACTATAGTTGGGATTTTTGTTGTTGTTGTTGTTGTTTACATTATGGGGGATGGAACCCAGAGCCTGGCTCACGCAAGGCAAGTGTTCTACCACTGAGCTACATCCCCGATTTTTTTTATTCTTCCATTGACTAAATTGACATTTATTGATGCAGTTATGGCAAGTGGGTTTATTGAGAAGATTTTAGTGTTTAACAAAATAAAATAGGAAGTCTATGTTCATTAATTATTTGTTTTAGTTAATGCTTTTCCAAGGCAGTATATATTTTAACACATTACCTGGTTTACTTCTTAAAGACTAGGAATTTAACTTTATGGTTTAACATGTTCCTGAGACTTGACATGGAAAAATACCAGTAAGGTAGCTGGGTGTGATGGTGCACACCTATAATCCCAGCACTCTGGAGGCTGAGGCAGGAGGATCACTGAGTTCAAGATCAGCCTGGGCTGCACAGTGAATTCAAGGCCAGTTGAACTATGTAGTGAGTCCCTGTCTCAAAAAACCAAGAAGTAAATAAATTTAATTAAATTAAAAAATAGGAAAAGAAAAAACTGTGTACCAGTGAGATATAAGAACATCACTTTTCGTGTGCTTCTTTAGAGGAAAGAAAGTGGATATTAGTGGCTCATGTTTGTTTCTTTTCATTTTAAATCTTTAGAACAAAGATTGGAAACTGAAATAACAAATGGAGAGACTCTAAATCCAGATACTTCAGCGCATCCTGCCACGCATGTGGAAATTTTCAGAAAAACGGCCGTTACACCTTTGGATGTGAACCGCTTTCAGAGTAAAGCTTTCCGTGCTGTACTTTCACAACACACTGGGCAGGTTTCAGCCTCTCCAGTAGTAGGAAAGCCCCTTCAGAAGGAGCCCTCAGTACACCTGGACACACCATCAAAATTTCTGTCTAAGGACAAACTCTTCAAGCCTTCCTTTGATGTGAAGGTAAGGTTTAAAGGTAGTCCCAGAGTTACAGTTTTACAGTTAATAAGGTTAAAGCCTCAAATTCCAGAGTTTATTATAAATTTTCCAGAGATGTTGGCGGGTAGGTTTATAGTATTGAATACTCAAGTCTTTATTGTTATAATGAACTCAGAATTGAAGGTTTAGGTAACAGCTGTCCATATGTATGGTGTGAAATCAGGATATCCTGGTTCAAGTCCTAAATCTGCCGTGAAGTGTATAATTCTAGACCAGTGGTGGCGAGTGGGCTGTACCATCGAAAGCTCTAGACGGTTCGCTGTCACTTCTCTAGGCAGTTTATTTAACCTGTCTGAGCGTCACTTTCTTCTTTTATACAAAGAAGACAATATTTGCCCTGAAAATTGACAGGTTTATTTTGACTCAAATGAGAGCCTATGATGACATGATTTTATAAGCTGTAAATCTAATGTAAACACATTCCCGTGTATGTATAAATTCCATGAGGCACCCAGGGCTTGCTTTCTGAAGATGTCTGTAGTGTCACCTTCCTTTTCAGTCATTTCCCTTTGAGGAGATGAGTTGAGTCTGTTTCTTTGTTTGATCTGAGTAGTGTGTTCTGGCATCCTTTCTGAAAAATTCATTTGCAAATCAAAGGCTAATGTAACCTTTCAAATGGTTTCCTTTTATTTCCCAAAGAGGATTTTCTTCACTTTTTCTTAGTACCTTTTGGCTTTTCAAGTTGCTATTCAAACCATTGCCTATGATTTCTTTATCCATGAAACTTTACAGAATTACTATACCCCTTGATCTGTTGATGTTTTGCTCATATTACAGTGATTGATCTCTTGATGTTTAGAAATAGCATAGCTACAAAGAAGCGGCATTTTAGTAAGTTTTGCTAGTGTGCTTTAATGCATACTTTATTGTAAAGTTTTCAGATTGTTCATTTTCAGAAAATAAATACTAATTGATACTCAGGAAAGTGTTTTCCAAGATAATTTATATCTTTATCTTTGAATAATTCCAGTGGCTGACATGGGGAAAAAGTCTTTATTGTTGTAACAAACTCAGAATTCTGAGCATGCATATGAAATGTCTTCTGAAGTAATGTTTCGTACTGTGGTTAACACTCTTGCTTCTCATGCTTCAAGAAATAAAGGGAAATCTGCCTTGGGAACTGTGAGATGTGGAGTGGGCCTTTTTCCTCTTGCTGCCTTTTAAAACTAGTTAAACTTGTCGGGTTTCATTACTTTTGTCTTTAAAACCATAGACTAAATCCAGATGATCTCTACAGTCTCTTGGCTCACAGTCCCTTCGAATAACAAATGAAATAGTATTAGTAGGCAAGAAAATAGTCATAGTGTTTCCAGCCATTTAGACCATTCTTTTATGGGTACCTCGAGTAAAACTTACAGTTCTGAAGTAGTCTCACTACAAAAAAAAACCCCACACTTAAAGATTTGTTTAGAATTCTAGTTTATTTTGCAGTACCTCCTCCCCTCCCTTTTTCCCATTTATGATGGTATGTAAAGCTTCCTCTTATAATCATTGGTTTGTCAAACTGATGTGATAGCATACATTGAGTTCTTTACTTAAAAAATAGATGTGACCCTGGAATGATCACAGAATTATCCATTTATTAGGCCTCAAAAATAAAAACCAAAAAATTACCTCTTAAAATTAATTTTTTCATTGGCACACATTAATGCTGGGCATGGTGGTAGAATTCTATAATCTCATCACTCTGGGAGGCTGAGGCAGGAGGATTGAAAGCTCAAGCTAAGCCTGGGACAATTTAGCAACTCAGTGAGACCCTCTTTCAAAATTTAAAAAAAATGGGCGGGGGATGTAGCTCAGTGCAGAAATCCTGGGTTTAATCCTCATTACCACAAACAAAATAAAACAAAAAACTACAATAAATGTATTACTAATTGAATAGCAATGTTAACAGTTGAGAGTCCATTTTGCTTTTTTCTCACTATTGCTTTCTCCCTCTTTCTTAAGAGTTGACACTCCTGCTTCTCACACTGTAGTTTCATTATGCTTGTTTCTGACTTTTAAGTAAGTGGCAGCATCTGTATTATTTTGAATCTGTTTCTGTTCATCTTTCATTTAGGATATTTGTCCATGTTGCTCTATGTAACTATGTTATTTACTCAATTATATAGACATACACAATTTACATTTCTAGTACTATACAAGGGATGAGCATTTAGGTGGTTAGTAGGTTTTTATTCATACCAAATTATGTTACTATGAACATTCTCTGTGTCTCTTGGAATATGTATGCATGTGTAGTTTGATGTATACCTAGATAGGAAGTTACTGGGTTGTATTTTACTGTTAGTAGAGAATGAAAAACTATTCGCCCAAGAAGTACCAGGCGACACCTCCACCAATAAATAGTGGAGTAAGAGTATGTAGTGGTCATCCTTGCATACTCTTAGTACTATAAAGTTGTTTTATTTTCTGACTTTTTACTTGGAAATAATTTTAACTAAAAAATTATAAAAGTAAAATATTATAAAAAAAATTCATATACTGTCCTCTTTAAATATGTAGTGTTTTCATTAAAGTCTTTTAATTTCCATTTCGAAGGACTTTTTTTTTTTTTTTTTTTTAATGCGGGTACTGGGAGTCGACCTCAGGACCTTGCACTTGCCAGCAAGCGCTTGTGCCGCTGAGCAATATCACCGGCCCTTTTTTCTTATGTGGGTACCAGGAGTTGAACTCAGGACCTTGCGCTTGCCAGGCAGGCGCTTATGCCGCTGAGCTATCTCACCGGCCCTCAAAGGACTTTTTTGGTTTTTGATTTCTAGTTTTGTTGCATTGTGCTTAGAGTATTGTACTGTTTTTATTTGACAGAACTTACAGATGTTTTGTGCTCTGCTATTCAATGGATTTTTTTAAGAATATTCTTTGAGAAGATGGTGTAATGTCTACCTGAGGGTATAATGTTTGGTATATATCCAGTCTATCAGATGTGGTTGAAAAATACATATGATGAATGTTTAAAGTTTTTAAAAATTTATTACAGTAAAATACACATTGCCATTAACCCCCCTCAAAATTCTCCCCCTTTCTTCAAATACACTTACCCATTGTTCTTGCCGCTTTCTGAAGTTCCGGAAGTCCTCTTTTGTGAGTGTCTGTAGTTGTGCTGTTATGGCTGCCTTGATTTTCTGAATTGTTTAAAACATTTACCTTTCATGGTCATTTTGACTTTGAGGAAGAACCAGAAGTCACACGGTGTCAGAGCCAATGAATCAGGTGGATGAGGACACATCCACCATATTTTTATGAGTCTGACTTCTGTGGGTGGCACTTGACGGCTGCGTTCACCTTATATTTGATCACACGAAAGAGGACTTCCAGAACTGCTTGAGAAGTGGCAAGAACAATGGGCTAAGTGCGAGTGGGAGCCAAGAGGAGTATTTTGAGGGGGATCAGTGGCAGTGTGTATTTTATTGTAATACATTTTTTTTTTTTTTTTTTTTTTTTTTGTGGGTACCGGGCGGTCGACCTCAGGACCTCGCGCGCCAACAGGCGCCCGTGCCGCTGAGCGATATCACCGGCCCCTTTTTCGTATGTGGGATCCGGGAGTCGAACTCGGGCCCTCACGCTTGCAAGGCAGGCGCTTACGCCACTGAGCCATCTCACCGGCCCTATAGTACTAAGAGTATGCAAGGATGACCGGCCCTATTTTAATACATTTTTTAAAATTAAAACACACACTATTTTGATCACCTTGTATATATACAAAAGATCTAATTTATTGATTACATTACTTAAGTATTTTTTATCCATTTCACTTATCTTGTTTTAAAGTTTCTTATTGATGTGATTGTTTCTCCTGATCTCTCACGTTTTTTCTTCTAAATAAGTAGTTGCAATGTTCATTGGTGCATAAATACTCATGCCATAATGTTAGTCAGAACGTAGGTTTTCATTTTATAAAATGTCCTTCTTAGTGAATGTTTCTTTGCCTTGAGGTCGGTCTCCCGTGCCATCAACCATGTGTGGAGAAACTCACTCTCATACTTTCTTCATGAGAATGTCACTGTTGGTACATAACATTTGGCTTAAAAGGTTCCCTTTATTCTTGGATGTGCAAAATGGTGTGCACTTATTTGCTGCATCAGCATACCAGCAAAAATTAGTCTAAATTTCATCATTGGGACCAGGTTAAATATATTCTGATGGGTCCGTGGCATGTATGTGCAGATGCAGAAGATAATGAGCAACCTACTTGGGTAGTAGCTTTCTCTCAGGAGGGGACTGTGGGGTGCTTTGGGAACAGGAATACATTTTACAGAGTGAAGATTTTTCATAATTCTCAGCTTATTCTGACTTCTTTCTGACTTCTGATTTATGTCTTATTTATATCCATCTTCGTGTGTTTCCTACTGTGTTTTATTTTTGTATCCTTCATTTTAACTGCCACTTTAACTCTTACTATTCTGGTAAATGTGTCATGAACTGTTAAAATCTAAGCCTAGTAGTCCCCTTGAACAGGTACGCTGGACAGTAGGGATTAATTTTTTCTTCATAGTATACAGGTACAAATTATAATTCATTCTTTTTGTTGTTGTTTGGGTGAAAACCAGAGGCAATTAATGTTGTAATGCATTGATTTTGAGAAGTTCTTCCTCTTTTTATACCCTTCCTTCCTTCCTCTCTTTCCTTCCTTATTTACTGCTTTCTCTCCCTCCTTTCTTCCTTTTCTCCTTCACCCTCACCCCAACTTTCCTTCTGTTTTAAATACGTAGGATGCGCTTGCAGCCTTGGAAACGCCAGGAGGTCCCAGCAAACAGAAAAAGAAACTGAGTCCACCGCTCTCAGAAGTCATTGTCAGAAATTTGAAACTTGCTTTGGCAAATAGCTCTCGAAATGCTGTCGCTCTTTCTGCCAGCCCTCAACTGAAGAATACCCAATCAGAAAAGGTAGACTTGTTCTCTTATTATGTGGAAATTGTAGGTAAAACATTTCAAACAACAATATCTAATCTGTTTTTGCTTTTGTTTTTTTTTCCCACATACAGGAAGAAGCTCCAAAGCCACTTCACAAAGTTGTGGTATGTGTGAGTAAAAAACTCAGTAAGAAGCAGAGTGAACTAAATGGGATTGCAGCCTCTCTAGGAGCAGATTACAGGTAATGCACATCTTTCTGTTTGAAGATAATATGGCCTAAGAAAACCCAAAGTTACTGTGAGCATTCTCAAGAATACATGTATTTTTGCTTTTTAGTTTGTAATGCTATCTACAAAATCTCTCCAGTTGATTTTTAACTCACCACATCCTTTGAAAACACCCTCCCATTTATCTATTCATGTATATGTATTTCTTAGGGTATATTTAACGAATATTGGAGAACCTGTTTTTTCCACTCACTATTCTAGAAACTTGGGATTCGTGAATCATCAGTAGCGTTTAAGAGTTCCTGTGTTCAGAGTCCATAGTCCAGTAATCCACTGGGACCTGAGGTTAAGCTCATTTTTACCTTAATGGTTTTCAGATTAGAGCTCTTCTATATGTAGTACTAAGTACTCTAGGGCCCTCCTGAATGAAGATGGTCTGTTTTCAGCTGTGTTAATTTGTATCTTTTTTTCCCCTTCTTTTTCTTAAGAGAAGAGTTTGGGGCTGGTGATGTAGCTCAGTGGTTGAGCACCCGCCTAGTGTTCATGAGGCTCTGGGTTCAGTGCCCAGCACTGCCAAAGTCAAACAGACAGATACAGTGTCTTGCTATGATGCCCAGGTCCTGCCTCAGTCTTTTTAACAGTTGGGACTATAGGCACACGCCTGGCTAATTTGTGTCATTTTTAAGACTTTAGAGACATAGTCTGTTGGATCTACCATCAACCTGAAAGCGTAAGCTAGAGACAGCTCCCTAGTTAGGGCTCGAGAGACTCTCGCTTTCTCTCTCTGTTGATGGCTGGTGTCCAGCTATCCATAGGTAGTGTAGTGTTGGCTTTATAGCTGAGAGTTTGAGAAATAGATTTAGTTTGATCTTCCCCTTTAATTTTATTTCAGTTAGTTTTCTACTTGATAAAGAAATTGGGCCAAGAGAATATAAAAATAAAATTTATCTGTAATAGTTATAAGCATCTAAGTGTTTAATGCATCTATTGTGGGCTAGTGAAGCTTTCTTATTATTTGTATTATCTATTTGTAATATCTGTAATTATATAGTTACTTGTTACTACATTTTTATTACTGGTGGCTGAGCATTATCTTTTTTCTTTCTCATAGTAACCCTCTGGAGGGTGTGTTTCATAAGATTTAAAATGCCAGTCCTTTCAGTATTAAAAAATAGAATTTATTGTTGAAATTCCTAAGTGGAATTTAACTGTTCAATTACATTAATATAAAGTTTGCATTAAATTTCTTGAAAGCCAGGCAGGATGGCACACTCCTGTAATCCTAGCTGCTGAGGAGGCCCAGGCAGAAGGATCAAAAGTTGAAGGCAAGCCCAAGCAACTTAGCAAAACCCTGTCTCAAAAATGATGTGTCTCAGTGGTAGAGTGCTCTTGGGTTTGGTTCCCACTACCACAAAAATAAAATAAAAAATCTGTTCTTGAAATGTATATCTCAAACTTGGTAAATGATTAAAAGGCAAGCTTTTAATATTCAGGGTTACAATATTTATGCATTCACTTGGATAATCCATTCTCAAATAAAGGTATCCTAAGCATGCCCCTCCGTGATCTAGGACGAGACTTTCTTGAAGAGATTATCAGATACTGTCTGTTTCTATGTGGTTTTGTTAGGACATTAGAAAATTGTGCAGGATATAGGATACTTGAGTGACTATTCCTTAGAATTTCTAGCACCCCTGGACCTTACCACATAGTGTAGCACCCTCCAGTATATGAACACATTGTTTTTTTCTTTTCCATATTTTATTGATATATTTTAGATATACATAATGATCACATTCATCATAGAGAATTTGTACCTGTACATGATGTAACTTCTTTTTTTTTCCCATTTCCCTACCCTCCCTTCAAGCCCTCCTCTCCTCCCCATTTATAAAAGCTTTGTTTCCATTTTTTCTTCTTTTTTCTTTTTTTTTACTTTTCCCTTCTTCCCTTTCTCCTTTCCCCCCCTCTTATTCCTCTCCCCATTTGAACATTTTTTTTCCTATTTCACAATACCTAGTATACATTTTGGTCCTTATTTATGCTTTTGATTTCTCACATCAGAGAAACAACATGGTATTTACACACGTGTGTCCAATTTATTTCACCTAAGAGTATGGCCTCAAGGTGCATCCATTTACCTAGAAATGTCTCGAGTTTATCCTTCTTTATCCTTCTATGTAGTGTAGGCAGAGTAATACTTCATTGTATTAAAAATACACATCTTCTTTATCCATTCACCAGTTGATGGGCATTTGGGCTGTTTCCAAGATTTAGCTATTACAAACTGTGCTGCTAATAACATGGGAGTGCATATATCGCTGTGGTATGATGCTTTTAATTCTTTTGGGAAGATACTAAAAAGGGGAATATCTGAGTCAAATGGAACCTCTAGTCCTAGTTTTTTGAGGAATCTTCACACTGATTTCCACAATAGCTACATCAGTGTACACTCCCATCAACAGTGGAGAAGGTGAACACATTATTTTAACAACCAGTCAGCCCCACAAATTTCTAAAGTACCTCTTGGAGCAAAGTGACGGTGATGCCAGGCATGGTGGCACACACGTATAATCCCAGCACTTGGTAGGCTGAGGCAGGAGGATCACCACAAGTTTGAGGCTAGCTAGCCTGGGCTTCATAGTGAGTTCAAGGCCAGCCTGGACTACATAGTGAGACCCTGTCTCAAAAAAACCAAAAACATAGTTGGTGAAAGCACTTACTGGACCGAGGTCAGTGGGCTCGCCATCTGTTTCTGTAGTAAAGTTTCATTGGAACTTAGCAATGCCTGTTATATATTGTTTTTGACTGCCTTCATCTAACAAGGCAAAAGTTGAGTAGTTGCAAAAGAAATTGCCCTGCAGGGCATAAGGCATTTACCATCTTGCCTGTAAGAAAAATTTGCCCATCTGTGATCTGTACCATCTACAGCCACTAGTAAGGGACTTCGGAACACCAAAACTCATAGCTTCTATGTTAATTATCACAGTGACATTAAAAGGTAAATCAAGTTGATTCAAGCAAAAGTTCCTCTATTTTTCTGAATTATCTGGATTATTTTATATATTTAAATAAACTTGCCAGGTGTGGTGGTGCACACTTGCAGTCCCAGCACTGGGAAGGCTGAAGCAGGAGGATTGCCATGAGTTCGATGCCAGCCTGGACTACATAGTGAGACCCTGTCTTTAAAATAAAACAAAACAAAACAAAACAAAAACCTCTATTTAAATATTTAAAGGAAATATCAAAGTACTGATATTTAAATGCTGTAATTTACCTTGACAGCAATTAGAGACAGTTATTAGCACTAATGAGTGAATTAGGCAGGGTATATTTTTAATGTTTTTTAAGGATACACAGGGCAGTAAAAAATAGAGGTGCTTATAATATATATGCTTATAATATTACTTCTAAATTTGCTTAACTTTTGCCTATTTGAAAGGTTCAGTGATGTTTGTTATTTGGGAAATGGAAAATATATTAAGTGTCCACAAGAGTTATTTTGGTAATTATATTTAGAAATACTTTTTTTTTTTTTTTTTTTTTTGGCCCCAAACAGGGTCTCTCTATGTAGTGTAGGCTGGCCTTGAACTCACTATGTAGCCCAGGCTGGCCTTCAACTTGTGGCGATCCTCATGCCTCATCCTCCCAAGTGCTAGGGTTACAGGTGTGTACCACCATGCCCAGCTAGAAATACAGTTTTTATTTCTCTTTCGTTTTTACTTGAGCTTTGGAAAGATGACATGCTTAATATTTTTCAGGTTATTTTCCTAGAATATTGCAGGGGAAGAATCAGGAGATTGTAGCATACTGAGTTAACAGAATGAATTTTTTTTGGTTTTTTTTTGGTTTTTTTTTTGTGGGTACCGGGGGTTGACCTCAAGACCTTGTGCGCCAGGAGTCGCCCGTGCCGCTGAGCGATATCACTGGCCCTTTTTTTCGTATGTGGGTTCCGGGAGTCGAACTCGGGCCCTCGCACTTGCCAGGCAGGCATGTACGCCGCTGAGCCATCTCACTGGCCCCCAGAATGAATTTTGAAGTCAAACTTGGCTCTACTGCTTACTAAATATCTTCAACAGATTCCTTAACCATGTCCTTCAGTTTCTTATCTATAAAATGGATACAATGCCAGTGTGTCAGGGTTTTGTGAGGAATGAATGAGATGACGATAGGAAATGTACATCATCTGTTGTGGGACACAGAGCAAATATATAATGAATAGTGATAAATAGCAACTAGAGGACAGATTTGGATGCTTTGCAACATTTTATTAATTTGAAAATACCTTTATTTTTACTATAAAGTGATATACATTATGAAAGAAAATTGAAACAGTTACGGAAAGTATAAAGAAAGAATATCCTTCAAAACATGTCTTAGTCACTTTGTCCTTTGGGCCACAGTAACCGACACCTGCAGCTGAAAGGAGGAGGGGTTTATTTTAGCCCACAGTTTATAGTGTAGTCCGTAGTGCCTGGCTCCAAGGCAGGAAGGCAGGCGTGGTGGAAAGCTCTGGCAGAGGTAAGCTGCTCACACCGTGGCGGCCAGGGAGCAGAGAGTACAGGGGTGAGCTGGGGAGGGAGGCGATTCGCCCTTCAGATCAGGCCCGCCTCCTAACAGCACATTTAGTTATAAACTCATGGCTGGACTAATCCACCAGTGAATTAAGTGCCCCATGATCCAGTCACCGCCTACTAGCTTATGAGACTTTGAATGACATCTGGATATAAACCATAAAAACATCCCTGCATTTGTATACCTTGAGATACAAACATAAAATGTGTCAACAAGTAAGAATCTATCGGTTTGATGGTCTTGCTTACTCTAATTCTGAAAGTTTCGTGTAGGTCAGGATGTTCTGTTCACAGTGAATAATGATCATCTTAACCAGTGTGGATATTTCTCTTAGTTACTCATTTTCTTGTATTTGGTTGTTTCAGGTGGAGTTTTGATGAGACAGTGACACATTTCATCTATCAAGGCCGGCCAAATGATAGCAATCGAGAGTATAAATCTGTAAAAGAAAGAGGAGTACACATTGTTTCAGAGCACTGGCTTTTAGAAGTAAGCAGTGTTTTCCCCTGCTCTTCCATTTAATTGGAAATGTATACACATTTCAGAGTACAGGCCAGATCAGTGTATATAAAGAAGCATGATAATCTTGGTTAACTGTAGGCACATCATGGCAAGAGCACATGGTATAGAGTACATACCTCATGGCTGGAAAGTAAAAGAGAAAAAGGGATTTGGGGTCCACTGTCCCTTCAAGGGCATGTCCCTAAACACTTCCCACGAGGCCTCAACTCTTAGTGCCAGGCTGACCAAGTTTCTGACACACGTGCTTTTGGAGGATGGTAGGGATCTAAACCATATACAGTTCACATTTCCTTTTCTTTTCAATTCTTTTTTTTTCCCCCCCAGTACTGGGGATTCAACCCAAGGACTGCCCATCTCCATCCCCTGCTCTTTTTTTGAATTTTATTTTGACACAAGGTCTAAGTTGCCCAGGCTGGCTTTGATCTTGCAGTCCTCCTGCCTTAGCCTCCCAAGTAGCTGAGATTATAGCTGTGCACCACCACACCCAGGTCACATTTCATTCTTGAGATCTTTAAGTACTTAACAGATCTTTAATGGGTACTCTTTCTGACTTTGATTCCTTTCAGTAATTAAAAAAAATGATATGAATGAAAATTTTATAATTTGAGAATTTCATAGAAATTTTCACTGTAAACTGAAATTCTTAAAACTAACTTTGTGAACATTTGTCATCTTACAACATACTATATTGATTGTCCTTATTATCCTGCTTAACATCTTTCATTTGCTAAGGTTTTGCTCAGTCCTGTTTTAAAGCACACCATTGTATTGCAGTGTGCCCAAGAATATAAGCATCTACCTGAATCACTTTATCCTCATACTTATAATCCCAAAATGAGCCTGGATATCAGCGCAGTGCAAGATGACCGACTCTGTAATGGTCAAGTACTTTCAGCTGTTTCTGCAGTAAAGGACAGTGAGGTAGGTGATGTGGACAACGTATACTGCTCCCTAAGCAGAGTGTATAATCGTAGGTTTCTGTGAGATCTTATGGCTTCATCTGAGGAATTACAATTTTTCTCTTTGAATAGCTAGATCATTTGCCTATAGAAGAAGATGATGTAGACAATATGACTACCAGTGACAAAGAATCAGCACTGTCAAATGGAAGTGGAAGGAATGATTCTAAAGGAGGTAAAATGTTTTAAATTACAAAAAGAAATATTTTTATAAATATGTAGCTTGTATACAAAATACATCAGATGGAAGAAATAAAATTAGCTATGTTACTGAACAGCAAAGCATATATATGAGGATTGAGTCAGGCGTCTATGCCTAATATTAATTAGTAATTTGTAAAGTTTTAAATGATTTAAGAGTGATAATTGTGGAACTTATGGAACTAGGGATTTTACTGAGTTAGTATGATATAGCTCTGTTCCATTAAAGATAGGTGTTAATGATTTTTAAAAAAATTTATTAACGTAATGACATAATTGTAAAGGTACAGAAGGAAGTGTGAAGTTTCTCTCACCCTTGTTTCCTAGTGTTATTAATTTGTTATCTTCCTAGAGCTGTTTTATGCATATACAATTATATATACACTATATATGTTTTCTTTTTCCTCATCTTTTAAAAAACACATAAGTGTGGACTAACACACACCCTCTTTTATTTCTGCGGTGCTTGGGGATCAAACCTAGGGTCTTATATGTGCTAGGTAAGCACTTTACCACTGAGTTACATCCCCAGCCCCTGTGTATGCTGCCTTATATCTTGGTCTTTTTGTTTAATAGTTCAGCTTGGGGATTGTTTCATATCGGTATAGGCAAACCTTAGAGATACAGTACTGCGGGCTTAGTTCCAGACCACTGCAAATGTCACAATAAAGTCAGTCACATAAATTTTTTTTGTTTTTTCAGTGCATATAAAAAAGTCTCTTAAATGTGCAATAGTATTATGCCTTTTAAAAGATGTGCATAATTTAAAAATACTTTTATTGTGGGCTGGGGATGTAGTTCAGTGGTAGAGTACTTGCCTAGCATGTGTAAAGCCCTGGGTTCCATGCCCAGCAACTTAAAAAACTTCAAAAGGAAAAAAATACTTTATTGTTAGAAAATGCCAATGACCATCTGAGTCTTCAGGGAGACATAATCTTCCTGCTGATAGAGGGTCTTGCCTCTGCTAACTGATCAGGCCACAGTGGTTGCTGAAACATTTGCCACATTGACTCTTCCTTTCATGAAAGATTTCTCTGTAGCATGCGTAGTACAACGTCTTTCCACATTGGAGTCAAACTCTGCCTCTGATTTGTCCACTAAGCTTATATAATATTCTGAATTGTTTATTTCAACAGTGATTACAGCATCTCTTTAGAATAGATTCCATCTCAAGAAGCCACTGTCTTTTACCAGGAAGAAGCAACTCTCCATCCAATAAAGTTTTATCATTGATCTGTCCTAGCTTTTGATGTAATTTCCTCATTAAGCTTAATAATTTCTAGCTTTTGATTTAAAGGTAGAGGTACAACTCTTCCTTTCACTTGAACACTTACAGGTCAGTGTAGAGTTTTAACTGGACTAATTTCAGTATAGTTTCTCAAGGAATAGGGAGGCTCCAGGAAAGAGAGAGGGAGATAGGGTACAGGAGCGTCAAAGATCATTGGCCACATATCACCATAACCGATACAAATGAGATATGGCTGTACGTAAGGAGCTGCTTCAGTCTTTTTATTTTTTTAATTTGCCTAGTATTTATTGTGTGGTGGCCCTGCTTTATTTTGCCATCTTTTGTTGATAGGCATTTATAGGTTATTTTTAATTTATTATTACAGTGCTGCATTTAATAACCTTATAGATAGATGTACCTGCTCTCTTTAATAGATTAGTATCTTCTACTCAACCTATCCTACCAGAGCTTTGCTTGTGACTTCCCTAGTTAATTCTACTCTGTTCATTCTAAAAGCAGTTAGTGTCAACTAAAAAAGCCAAAGGATTCATATGTTGTAGTCTGTGTTTTCAGTGACTATATAGTTGAAAGCGAGGCACATACATAGTTAACTATGTTGTATCTTAGAGTGTAGTGTGTGCTATGAGAATGGGTCGGAAGCAGACAGGGAGCTCTACAAAAGGACTCATCACTACAGATCTTTAAAGGGCTTCCAAATTATTTAATATACAGTCCCGTGGTAAGGGCTACCTTATATTCTGTGGAGTTCATAGCCTTAAAACATTACTATAGCCTTTGATAATTATTCAGTAAAGGTCAGGCGAATAAATTTGTGTTCAACTAGATCTAGACAAAATAGTTAATGTGAGTAAGACATGCTCAGAAAGAGAAGTTTACCTTGATTGGTATATTTGTTTAAAGCTCTGACACAGACCTTGGAGATGAGAGAGAACTTCCAAAAGCAGCTGCAGGAGATAATGTCTGCAACCTCCATAGTGAAACCCCAAGGACAGAGGACTTCCCTGTCAAGAAGTGGTTGTAACAGTGCCTCTTCAACCCCCGAAAGCACTCGCTCCACTCGAAGTGGGCGGAGTAGAGTCCTAGAGGCGCTGAGGTATGTACCTGTTACTGATGGAAGAAATATTAGGTGATTTGAGAGAGGTACCTGGTGATTCAGTTTTATGAGTTAGACTGATCTTTTGTTTTTTAAATAAGCAGTAAAGCAAAAGTTTAGAATGTTAAGAACAGTGAAAGTATTATATTACTGGACCTTATTTTGTCCAAACAATATGTAATATATTCCATTATTTCTATTGGATTTGGCCTGCTGAGTAAATTTTCCTCTTTCTTTCCCTTGCTCCTACCAGTTTTAGCGTTCTTACTTGGAGGTAGGAGGCTGACATAGAGATTTGTGCCACTGCAAGCACTGATTCCAGAAAGAGACATGATTAATACTTTTTATTGCAGAAAACTCAATATATTAAGATAGAATTGATTTCGAGATCCACTTCACCTGATTTGAAAATCCTCTCTGTTTTTTAGTATTAGTATTAAACAGTGAGTACACACACACACACACACACACACACACACATTTTAAAGTTATTTCTTACTGAAACTTTGCGTGTATTTTGTACTCTATAAATCTGTCTTCTAGGAGAGGTGGTTGCAGTTCTTAAACATACTTATCCCATCATCCTTGGCACTTTCTGAAGCAGTTCTGCAAGTCCTCTTTCATTAGTGTTTTTATGAAGTGTGATAAAATTCATGTGCTTTAAGTTCAGTAATGTAACTCTCTGATACAAGAAAATTCTCTAATTGTGTGATGAGCGGTAGGGGATTATATCTTCCAGTTGATTAATTGAACTATTGGTTTTCTTTTGCTGAGGCCAGTTCTTTATATCAGTACTGAGTAAAGTGGCTTGTGTTTAGTATACTGCAGTTCATGTTTTATCATTATAGAGAATTTAAGTCCTGTGCCAAGTCAGGGTAAATAAATACACTCTGAGAATAAAACTCTGTCTTCCTTGTTTTAGAGGCAAAGGAACTTTCAGGTCATCATCAGTTGGTAAATAGTTTTTACTAAAAATGTATATATGTGAAGAACATAGCTGGCCTTCTGTGATCCTCCTGTGAAATTGTTATGATTATACCATGTGATTATACCGAAAAACTCAGTATAAGGTTGGGCCACCTTAGATTCTGGGAAATATGGTCAGCAAGGGCCAGAAGACCTTCTGAGAAGGAAGCCTTTAGAGTTAATTTCTCATTTAATTATAGTTCTTATAATTTGAAGTGTTTAAAAATACAACTATTTGGCAAAGCAACCACCATTTTCTAAACATTACCATGTTTTATATAATAAAGAAATGTAGGGTTTTTAAATGCAGCAGTTATTTTAGAATTATAAAAAAATTTGACAGTGTTGGCTGGGCATAGTGGAACACACCTGTAATCACAGCACTCGGGAGGCAGGAGGGTCACTGTGAATTCAAGGCCCGCCTGGGCTGTATAAGCGAGTTCAAGGCCAGCCTGAACTATGTAGTGAGACCCTGTCTCAAAAAAAAAAAAAAAAATTGACAGTGTTACACTTTCCCTTTGACATTTAAATATACAGACATTCAATCAAAATATGTTTAAATTTATGGGAGAAACATTTAAAAAAAAAAACATTTCCCTGGGTCCATTTATTCAATAAATATTACCAAATGCCTACTTTGTGCTAGATGGTGGTTCATATAAAAGTGAACCACAGTTTTTACAATCTTGTGAGTTTTGTGCATTTGGATTTTGTTGTGGCTGTTGATTTAAAATTGTCACTTTTCTTCCTTAGGCAGTCTCGTCAAATAGCACCTGATGTTAACACAGAGCCCTCCCAAAATGAACAAATCATCTGGGATGACCCTACAGCTAGGGAGGAGAGAGCAAGGCTTGCCAGCAATTTGCAGTGGCCTAGTTGTTCCACACAGTACTCGGAGCTTCAGGCTGATGTTAAAAAATTGGAGGATTCTCCTTTTCAAGAGCCTTTATGTGATTCAAAAATTGCTGAAAAGGGTATTAAGAAAGAAATCTATATACTTGTTTGTATTAGGTCTGTTGACTTCTTGAAGATAAACATTTGTGTTTCTCTGAATTGTACATATAATTGAAAAAGTTACTAGATCCTTTGGATTTGAGTTTAAATTTAAGAGTCAGAAAAATAATTTATAAATTGAGGTACTTCATCAGTAAATTTATAAATACATTTTGTTCTTGAAATTTGGAGATTTAGTGTTAGGATTTTTTTCCAAACCTGTTTGGCACTGTTGTTCTTTCATGCTAGTCTTTTTTTGCATTTTTTTCTCTCCCTGTCATCTCATTGTTATTTGAGTCATCTGCATTCTACCCAGCATATACTTACATTTGTTCTTTGGATTTTATGAGGTCTTTTCTGAATTCTCTTATCTTTTATTTCCTGAAAAAAATTTTTTTTCTTAAATATGCGGGTACTGGGAGTCAAACTCAGGACCTCGCGCTTGCCAGGCAGGTGCTTATGCCACTGAGCTATATAACCGGCCCTACTTCCTGAAATTTGATTGTGTGTTGGTGTCCCTACCCCCAACCCCCCACCCCCCTGTGCGCTTTGCGTGGTGCTGAGGATTGAACCCAGGGCCTTCTCATGCTGGGCAAGTGCTCTACCCCTGAGCTGTATTCCTAGCCCTTCTATGAACTTTACCTTGAAAACATGCTTCCTGTCATCTTTTTTCACTTTTTCTTCTTTTTCACGTTGCATGATTATTTTCCTATACTAGATATATAGATTTATCTCTACCTCTTATTTTCTCCAAGTGAAGAATTGCTTTCATTTTACAAATTTGGATTATACTTTACTGATGAAAGCTTAGTAATTAAAGAAAGGATTAGAGAAAACCAGGTAACACATTTGTCCTTTTAAAACTAATTATATTGCATGTACTTGTAAGCTGTAGAAATAGGATACTTTTTTGTTTTTGCTTTTTTGTTCATTTATTTTTTTTTATTAGTACATGTTTGCAGTACATAATGATTACTTTTATCACGGGGAGTTTGTACATGTGCATAACACATCTGAATTCTTTTTTGTCCCTTTCCCCACCCATCCCCCTCTGCTCCCTCCAACTCTTGTTCTTCCTTCCATTTGAAAAAGCTCTATTTCCAATTTTGTCTTCAAGAATCTTTAATCACTTTTCCTTTCTTTCCCACCCCCTTCCCTCCATCTTTTGTTTCTCTTCCCATTTGAAAAATATCTCCCTACTTCCTGTTATCTAACCTTTATTTATAGTTTGGGTTTCTCATATAAGAAAAACCATGCGATATTTAAACTTGTGAGCCTTGATATATTTCATTTAACATTATGTTCTCAAGTTGCATACATTTACCTACAAGTGCCTCAAGATTATCCTTTATGGCAGAGTATAATATATCTGTTGTCATTTAACATTGTGTTCTCAAGTTGCATACATTTACCTACAAGTGCCTCAAGATTATCCTTTATGGCAGAGTATAATATATCTGTTGTGTATAAATACATTTTATTTGTCCATTCATCTGTTGATGGGTATATAGACAGTGTCCAAGATTTAGCTATTATGAATTGTGTTGCTATAAACATGGGTATGCATGTATCACTGTAATATGATTTTAACTCTTTCGGGAAGATTTCTAGAAGGGAACAGCTGGGATGAATGGAATTTCTGTTTTTAGTTTTTTGAGGAATCTCCATACTGATCTCCATAGTGGCTGTACTAGTTTAATTTCTACCAACAATGTAGAAGGGTTCCTTTTTCCCTGCAGCCTCATCAGCATTTGTTATTATTTGATTTCTTGATGATCACCATTCTTTCTGGAGTAAGATGGTATCTCAGTGTTATTGTAATTTGTATTTCTGTAATGGCCAGCAATGTGGAACATTTTTTCATGTATTTATAGGTCATTTGTACTTCTGAGAAGTACCTATTCATTTTGGTTACCCATTTTTTTTATTAGGCCTTTTATTTTGGGGGGATCTAATTTTTTTGAATTCTTTGTGTGTTCTAGATGTTAGTCCTCTGAGGAATAGCTGGCAAAATTTTTTTCCCATTCTGCAGGTTTTTTACTCTATTGATTGTTTCTTTTGCTGTGCAGAAGCTTTTTAATTTGATATGATCCTGTTTCTTGATTCTTAGTATTATTTCTTGTGCCATTGGGGTTTTGTTTGGAAAGTCCTTGCCTGTGCCTGTGTCTTTCAGGGTTGTACCTATCTTATCTTCCAGCAGATTAAGTGTTTCTGTTTTAACATTTAGATCTTCGGTAGGATACTTCTTTTGCGTGAACTTTTTACATTGCTGAATTTGTGTTTAATTTCACCTTATATAAGATAGATGAGAATATATCCCAGGATTTGCTCTTAGTTGTATTTGGACAATATCACACTACAGCATTTTACTGCCCTCAGCTGTCTGTGATCCTGGAAACAAATGTGGGACTGAAGCCCCAAAACACCCAATCTCTGAAGAACTGGAAACTCCAACAAAAGATGATCACCTGATCCCTACGCCTCAAGCCCCAAGTATTGCCTTTCCCTTGGCCAACCCACCGGTGGCTCCACACCCTAAAGAAAAGGTGTGTTGACCCTTGTTAATCTGATATGGCCTTAGGATATTGCTGTTATGATGTAAGAGAAGTTTGTTGCTCTCAAAGGTGCATCCTTTGATGAAAAGTCTGCATTTCTTTGCATTGTATTATTTGTGTATTTGATAACTCAGAAAATGAGTAAAATGTCACTGTTATTACATCTGATAACTTTTTCATACTAATTTTTTCTCAAATAAAATTCTTCCGTTCTAGATTGTAACAACAGAGGAGACTCATGAAGAATTAAAAAAACAGTACATATTTCAGTTATCATCTCTGAATCCTCAAGAACGTATTGATTATTGTCATCTGATTGAAAAACTAGGTACCAGTATTTTACCTAAAAATGGCTCATTGTATAATCTTATTTGGAAGTTAAATATAGTCAGGATTGATATCATTTGTAAGGTGTGGAAAAAAATTTTTTTTATGTGGGTACTGGGAGTCGACCTCAGGACCTCGTGCTTACCAGCAAGTGCTTGTGCCGCTGAGTGATATCACTGGTGCTTTTTTTCCTTTATGCGGGTACTGGGAGTTGAACTCAGGACCTCGCGCTTGCCAGGCAGGCGCTTGTGCCGCTGAGCTATCTCACCGGCCCAAGGTGTGGAAATTGAGAAAAAGAATATGGGTAATTTGTCTAAGGTGATACAGTGAGTCATGAGAGCTTTGATTTTATAAACTTCATTCTAAATGTAAAGTCACTAGGTCATGGGACTTAAAGATTTGAATAGAAACAAACAGTTAAGGTTTAAGAGTTTCCTAGAATATCTGTTTATTGATGAAACTTTGGACAAAATCAATGAAATTATAGGCTTATAATAAAACCACATTTTTTATGACTTCCAGAGGGGAATACCTTCTTTTATTTATTAATTTTTTTTTTGTTTTTGTGTGGGTACCGGGGGTCGACCTAAAGACCTCGCGCGCCAGCAGGCACCCATGCCGCTGAGCGATATCACCGGCCCCTTTTTCGTATGTGGGTTCCGGGAGTCGAACTCGGGCCCTCCCGCTTGCCGGGCAGGCGCTTACGCTGCTGAGCCATCTCACTGGCCCACCTTCTTTTATAAAATGACCCTTGGCCCTAGCAGTCAGGCTTTCCACCTGCGTCTGAAGCACTGTACTGGAAGTGTGAACCGATGTACTGTGGCAACACTGTCCCATAGGAATAGGACATGAGCCAGTGTGCCATTTTACAGTTTCTAGTAGCTACATTTTAAAAAGTAAAAAGATACAGTTTAGGTCAACTTTAAACATGTACAATATTTTATTTAACTTCGTATAGTATACAAGATATTTTCAGTTATGTAATCAGTATTTTATACATCAGTATGTATAAAATATCAGTGATATGTTCTAAAGTTTTTGTACTGTTTTTGAAATCTGATACATTTTTGTAGCACATCTCAATTTGGATTATCTGTGCCTCAGGTGTTTGACTGCCACAGGCGTCTAGTGGCTATTGTATTATACAGAGTAGCTCTGAAGAGTTAGAAACTAATTACAGTATAGCAACTTAAGCTGATAGCTTGACATGGAGAGATAAAACACGAAGAAATTTTAGGCCTGGATATATAGCTCAATGGTAGAGCAGTTGCCTGGCATGTATGAGCTCCTGGGTTTTATCCCTAGCACTACAGAATAGAGAGAGGAGTGGCTGGCAAAGTTTTGATAATTTATACTCTAGATAGCTAGTGTATGGGTTCATTTTACTATTTTATCTACTTTTGTATTTAAAAGTTTAAGCATTTTAACATATGTCAAGTTTTTTATTTAAATAGTTCACTGCTTTTTGTTTATAAATAATTTCTATGCATAGTTAAGATTGCATTTTTTCCATGAAGAATCAGTAAAGTACAACGAATTTTTCTCTGCATAAGGTGGGTTAGTGATGGAGAAGCAGTGCTTCGATCCCAGCTGTACACACATTGTTGTGGGACACCCACTGCGAAATGAGAAGTACCTAGCTTCTGTGGCAGCTGGGAAGTGGGTGCTTCACCGCTCCTACCTGGAAGCATGCAGGACTGCTGGCCACTTCGTGCAGGTATGTATTCATGTTCACGTGAAGGGTTAAAGTGATGTCTCAGACACGCCCGCATAGACGATACCAACCTTCTGAGATTCTCAGTAATAAAGTAAGAAAAACAGTTTACAGAGCCAGATTCAGGTTTTTATTCACTTTTTAAATTATTTAATTGGAATGTTAGTGGGTTTTTTTAATGTGGGTACTGGGAGTCGACCTCAGGACCTCGCACTTGCCAGCAAGCACTTGTGCCGCTGAGCGTTATCACTGGCCCTTTTTTTCCTTTATGTGGGTACCAAGAGTCGACCTCAGGACCTCACGCTTGCCAGGCAGGTGCTTATGCTGCTGAGCTATCTCACCGGCCCTGTTAGTGGTTTTTAATTGAAATAACATTCTCTTAATATGAAAAAGTTTCAGCCGGGTGTGGTGGCACATGCCTGTAATCCCAGTACTCGAGAGGCTGAGGCAGGAAGATCATTGCAAGTTCGAGGCCAGTCTGGGCTACATAGTAAGTTTAAGGCTAGCTTGAATTACATATCAAGACCCTGTCTCAAAAGGGGAAAAAGAAAAGTTTCAAGATTCTCTCATTGTAAGCTTTTATCTTTACTTCTAGCCCATTAAATATTACTCTAACTATTGTGAACTAACCATCATAGCAGTATCTACCATGTTTTGTTTTGTTTTGGGTTTTGGTTGCTATGTAGCCCAGGCTACCTACAAACTTACAATCCTCCTGCCTCAGCCTCTCAAGTACTGGAACTACAGTTGTGTGGCCACACCTGGCCATCCATGTAATTTTTGAAGTTTTCAATCAGGGATTGAATATAGGGATCTCTTCTGTAGCCAGATAATCGAGTTCGTACTTGCCTCCTCTGAGACCGTGTCCTTCTGTGAAGTCACTCTTACAGCAGATGAAGGCTGGTTACCTAAATATTACCGGCTGCCAAAGTATAGTTGCCATATGTGTCTAGAAATACATGTAGTATCCTTCTGTTTTGTATTAAAAGCTTGATAAGGAGCTGGGCATGGTGGTGCATACCTGTAATCCTAACACTCAGGTGTCTAAGGCAGGATGATTGGGAGTTCCGGGCTAGCCTGGACAGAGTTTCAGACCCTGTCTCAAAACAAAGAAAAAAAGAAAAGGGCAGATGTACTTGACTAAATTAATTATATCTCTTCCATGCTCACAAAATATTTACCCATTAAATAGTACGGGGGTTTTTGTTTGTTTGTTTCTTTGTTGTGTTTTTTTTGAGACAGGGTCTCATTTTGTAGTTCAGGCTGGCCTCGAACTCCAGTGATCTCCTTCCTCAGCCTCCCAAGTTCTGGGATTACAGGCATGTGCCACCGCGCCCAGCTAAATATTATGTTTACTGTTTATGGTACTCTGTTGTTATGACTGAATATATAGCTTTCATCTTATTAGACTGAAGATTCCTTGAGGGCAGAAACCTATATGTAGCTCAGTGGCTCCATTTAATGTAGGAAAACATTTTTTGGACTAATTCTCTAGGAGGAAGACTACGAATGGGGAAGCAGCTCCATCCTTGATGTTTTGACTGGCATCAATGTACAGCAACGAAGACTAGCACTTGCAGCAATGAGATGGAGAAAAAAGCTCCAGCAAAGACAAGAATCAGGCATTGTTGAGGTATGAACATATATGACTATATAGGTGATATAAATGGCATTCAATATTGTGACTGTTCCAGCTTTTTTTTAGGAGAATATGCCTGATCAAATAAGAATTCTACTGGTCTTTTGTCCCTTGGTTGATATTTTTAGATTGGACATTCTAAGTTGAGCTCAATGTTAATTCCTGTTTCTTCTAAATGCATTTGGCAGTAAGATACATAGTGTTATGATTTAGATCTAAATGTCCCCCAAAACGCTCATGTAGTCAGGGATGCGGCTTTTGGAAGGTGATTGGATCATGGGCGTGCTGTACTCATCAGCGGATTGATCCTTGATGAATGAGTGCATGCCTGAATGTGCTCTTAGGAGGTGGGGCCCGATTGGAGGTGGGCTGTTGGGGTATGACCTGGAAGGGTGTATTCTTGTTCTTGGCTCCTCCCTATTCTCTCTGCTTCCTGCTGCCATAGGTTAACAGCTGTCCTCTGCTTTGCCCTTCTACCATTTTGTTTCTGCATTGAAGCCAGCTCACCACTTACCATAGATTTTACTGATTGAAACAGCCAAATAAAACTCTGCTCCTTTATGGGTGTCAGGTGTTTTATCCCAGTGACAAGAAAGTGACTGTTTCTTTTTTTCCCTTTCAGTAGTGGGGATTGAACCTAGGGCCTTTTCATTGAGCTTCATCCGCAGACCTTTTTAAGTTTTTTCTTTTCAGAGAAGGTCTCACTAATCTTGCTATATTGCCCAGGCAAGGCTTGAACTTGCAATTTTCCTGCCTTAGTCTCCCAGAGTGCTAGATTAGAGGCATGCACCACCACGCCTAATGATATATTGGTAGCTTTTTAAAAGCTAATTTATGTGTAAAATGTGGCCCATACCATATTTCTTCCAAAGAATCTTTTTAGCTTCTAGCTTCAGGGGTTCCTAACCTGGGTCCGTAGACTCACCCAACAATGAATTTATACATCAGATTTAAGAAGGTTATGTAATTTGCATGGGTGGGGGAAAATACTTCCTTACTTCTGCTAATCTCTAAATCACAACACTTTCAGGGAGATTAAATGCATGTATTTTGATCATATCCATCCTCCCTATTACCTACCCTTACACCCCCTTCCCCTTATTGCCTTCCACTTATCTGATAATGGGATTCTGCTTTCATGTCATCTTTTTTTAGATTCCATGTATTAGGAAGAATATGTGGTATTTGTTGAGTCTGATGTATTTTGCTGTACACGATGATCTCCAATTCTATCCATTTTCCTGCAAATGACAATTTCATCCTTTTGAATAATACTCCATTGTGTATATGGGTATATACACGTGCACACAGCATTTTCTTTAGCCCCCTATTTGGTTGATGGGTAGAAGGCTAGTTCATATTTTGGCTATTATGAATTCTGCAACATTAAATATGAGTATGCAGGTATCCCTATAGTAATGCTAACTTTAATTCCTTTGGATATATACCAAGGAGTGGTATAGCTGCATCAAACCATAGCTCTATGTTCAGTTTTTTGAGAAACCTCTAAACTGATTTCCATAGTGGCTCTGCTAATTTACATTCCCATTAGCAGTGTAGAAGGATTCCTTCCCCCTCACCCTGGCATTTTCATACTTGGCAGCATTTATTGTTGTTTGCATTCTTTTTTTTTTTTTTTAATGTTATTTTTTCAGATCATTTTCTTTATTAGTACATGTTCAGAGTACATAATGTTTATATTCCTCCTGTGGAGTTGGAACATGTACATAACATATCTTAATTCCTTTTTTCATCCCCTTTCCCCTCGCTCTCCTCTCCTCCATCTCTTGATCTCCTTCCCCTTTGAGAAAGATCTCCCTACTTCCTATTATCTTTTATTTTGCTCTTTACTTATACATTGGGTTTCTCATATAAAAGAAACTGCAATATATAAGCTTGTGTGTCTTGATTTATGTCACTCAACATTATGGTCTCAGGGTACATATATTTTCCTACAGAAGACTCAAGATTATCTTTCTTTTTGGCAGAGTATTACTCCCTTGTGTGTAAATACCATGTTTTCTTTACCCATTCATCTGTTAATGGGCATATAGGCTCTTTCCAAGATTTAATTAATATAAATTGTGGTGCTATAAACTTAGGTATTTGTGTATCACTATAAAATGATGTCTTTAACTCTTTCGGGAAGATACCTAGTTGTGTCAAATGGAATTTCTAGTTTTGGTAGTTTGAGGAATCTCCATACTGATTTCCATAGTGGTTGTACTAGTTTACATTCCCACCAACAATGGTAGAAGGGTTCCTTTTTCCTGGAACTCTTGCCAGCATTTGTTATTATTTGATTTCTTGATGATGGCCATTCTTTCCCGGGGTGTGATGGAATCTCAGTGTTGTTTTAATTTGCATTTCTGTAATGGCCAGCAATGTTGAACATTTCTCTGTGTATTTATTGGCCATTTGTACTTTTGTGAAGTATCTGTTCTTTCACTTGTTCATTTTTTGATTGGCTCTTTCATTTGCCTGGGAGGGCTGTTAAAAAAACAGTTCTTTATATATTCTAGTTATTAGTCCTCTATCTGAGGAATAGTTGGCAAAATTTTTTTACCATTCTATAGGTTTTCTTTGCACTCTGTTGGTTGTTTCTTCTGCTCTACAGAAGGTTTTTAATTTGATATGATCCCATTTCTTGATTCTCAGTATCATTTCCTGTGCAATAGGGGTTCTGTTCAGAGAGTCCTTGGCTATGCCTGTGACTTCAAGAGTTTTACCGTTTTTGTTGTCCAGCAGGTTAAATGTTTCTGTTGTAACATTTAGTTCTTTTATCCATTTTGATTCTAGTTTAGCATATGGTTAGAGATATGGACCTAGATTCAACCTTATGCATATGGGTAGCCAGTTTTCCCAATACCATTTATTAAAAAGGCTTTCTTCCAGTGTATGTTTTTGGCCCCTTTGTCAAAGATCAAATAGTTGAATATGTTTGAGGTTGTTTCTGCATCCTCTGCTCTGTTTCATTGATCCACATGTCTGTTTTGGTGCCAGTACCATGCTATTTTTATCACAGTAGCTTTGTAACAGAAGTTGAAATCTGGGATTGTAATGCCTCCTGCTTTGCGCTTGTTACTCAGGATTGGTTTTGATAGTCTGTGTCTCTTCTGATTTTACATAAATTTTAGGATTGTTTTCTCCAGTTCCATGAAGAATGCTATTGAAATTTTGATTGGGATTGCATTATCTTTATATCAATTTTGGAAGGATGGCCATTTTGACTATATTGGTTTTGCCTATCCAGGAACAAGGTATATCTTTTATTTTCTGATGTCCTCTTTGAGTTCCTTTTTCAGAGTGCTGTAGAGGTCTTTCACTTTCTTAGTTAGCTTAATTCCTAAGTATTTAATTTTTTTGATGCTATTCAAATGATATTTTTTTTCCTAATTTCTTTCTCATTAGGTTCATTGTAAGTGTGTGGGAACACTTGCTTTTTGTGTTTTGACTTTATATCCTATGGTACTGAATTTAATTATTAGTTCTAGAAGTCTTTTGGTAGGTTTTTGGGGTCTTCTATGTAGAGGATCATGTCATCTGCAAATTATGATAATTTAACTCTTCTTTTCCTATACATATCCCTTTTATTTCTTTTCCTTGCCCATTTGCTCTTGCTAATGTTTCAAGTACCATGTTGAACAGGAGTGGTGATAATGGACATTCTTATCATGTTCCTGATTTTAGAGATTTTAGCTTCTCCACATTTAATATGCTGTTGGCAGTAGGTTTGTCATAATGGCTTTTGTCAGATTGAGATAAGGTCCTTCAATACTTATTTTCTTCAGTGTTTTTTACTCATAAAAAGATGCTGGCTTTTGTCAAAGGCATTTTCTACCACTGTTGAGATGATCATTTGATTTTTGTCCTTCTGTTTTTGAGATGGATTAAATGTATTGATTTGGGTATGTTGAACTATTCTTACATCCCTAGGATAAAGCCTACTTGATCATGATGTATGATCTTTATGATGATTTGTTGCATTCCTTTTGCCAGTATCTTGTTGAGGATTTTTGCATCTATGTTCATTAAAGAGATTGGTCTATAGTTTTCTTATTTAGTTGGATACTTGTTTGGTTTTGGAATCAGGGGAATGGTAGCTTCCAGGAATAACTTTGGGAATACTCCTTCCCTTTCAATTTCATTAAAAAGCTTGAGGAATATTAGCGTTAGAACTTCCTGAAGTTTTTGTAGAATTCCCCAGTGAACCAATCTGGACCTAGGTTTTCTTAGTTGTAGGTTTTTTTCTTTATTACCACCTCAATTTCATTGCCTGTTACTGTATTATTCAGAGTTTTTTTTCTGTTTTATTAGTACATATTTGCCATGCATAATGATTACATTCATCATAGGGAATTTGTGTCTGTACATTATATATCTTCCTTTTTTCCCATTCCCCTCCCCTTTCTGCAACCCTTCTTCCCCTCCCCATTTACAAAAGTTTGTTTCTACTTTTTCTTTCCATTCTCTTTTTTTCCTTTTCCCTTCCTTTCCTTCCCGCTCCCCCCTCCCTTGTGCCTACTTCCCAGTATCTATCCTCCATTTTGCTCTTCATTCACCCTTTGGGTTTCTCACATAAAAGAAACAGTGCAATATTTAAACTTGTGTATCTGATTTATTTCACTTAAAATTATGGTCTTAAAGTGCATCCTTACCTAAAAATGATTCAAGTTTATCCTTTTCTATGGTGGAGTAAGTACTCCATTATGTATGTCTTAGTTACTTTTCTCCTGTTGCTGAGACAAAATGCCCAACACCCAAAGTTAAAGGAGGAAAGATTTATTTAGTTCACGGTTTGTAGAGGTTTCACTCCATAATCAGCTGGCTCCAAGGCAGGGTGGCATGGCAGAGAGACAACTGTTCATGGCGGTGGAAGACAGCAAAAGCAACAAGAGCAAAAGGGATGAGCAAGCCTTTTTTCCTTCCTTATATTGTATGCAGGCTACCAGCCCTAGGGTGGGGATGGCACTCACACCCCCAATCCCAGCACTGGACAATGAACCAATCACAAACTCTAGATTCAGCCGCCTCTGAAGAACCTGCCCCCATGACTGCATGAGGTTTTGTGAGGACATCCAGACACAAACCGTAACAGTGTATAAATACCACATTTTCTCTGTCTATTCATCTGTTGATGAGCATATCAGCTGGTCCCAAGATTTAACTATTATAAATTGTGTGCTATAAACATGGATATGCATATATCACTTGTGGTATGATGCTTTTAACTCTTTTGGGAAGATGCCTAGAAGGGGAATAGCTGGGTCAAATGGAACCTCTAGTTTTAGTTTTTTAGTTGAGGAATCTCCATACTGTTTTCCATAGTGGTTATACCAGTTTATACTTTCACCAACAGTGCAGTAGGGTTCCTTTTCAACATTCATCAACATTCATTATTGGTTGACTTTTTGATGATAGCCATTCTTTCTGAAGTGAGATGGAATCTCAGTGTTGTTTAAATCTTCTTGGTTCAGTTTTAGTAATTTGTATGTATCTAAGAATCTATCCATTTCTTTCAAATTCTCCAATTGGTATACAGGTTTATGAAGTGGTTGTTAATAATCTCTGATTTTGGCAGCATCCATTGTGATTTCATCTTTTTCATTTCTAATTGCATTCATTTTGGCCTTTTCTCTCCTTTTTTGGGTTAGATTGGCCAGAGGTTTGTCTGTTTTTATTTTTTCAAAGAACCAACTCTTTTGATTCATTAACTCTTTTTTGGGGGTCTGAATCATTGATTTCTGTTCTGATCTTTATAATTTTCTTCCCTGTACTAGCTTTGGGTTTAGATTGTTCTTGTTTTTTTCTAGGACCTTGAGGTGCATTACTAGTTTGTTTATTTTGTGATATGGACATTCACAGCTATGAAATTCCCTCGTAGGACTGCTTTCATTGTGGCCCGTAAGATCTGGTATGTTGTATTGGCATTATCATTTAGTTCTCAAAACTGTCTTATTTCTTCCTTGATTTCTTCTGTAACCCATTGTTTAATTAAGGGTGTATTGTTTAGTGTCCATGCATTTGCACAATTTCTGTGTTTTCTTTTTTCATTGATTTCTGACTTCATTGTGCTATGATCTGATAATATGCATGATGTAATTTCAGTTCTTTTACATTTACTGAAGCTTTCTTTGCTGGCTACTAGGTGGTCTATTTTGGAGAAAGTTACATGTGTTGCTGAAAAAAATTATTCTGTTTGGTGGAACATTCTGTAGATATCTTAAGTCCATTGTTCAAAGGTTTTATTCAACTCTGATATTTCTTTGTTGATTTTTTGTGTAGTTCTAGTTTTTGGGGTCCCTCACAGTAATTGTGTTTATGTTTGTCTGGTCTTTTATGTCCAGTAGTACTTGTTTTATAAAGTTGGGTGCACAATTATTTGGTGCATGTGTTAATTATTATCTCTTCCTGTTGGATTAGCCCTTCAGTATGTAGTGACCTTCTTTGTCTCTTGATCAGTTTTGGCTTGAAGTCCATTTTGTCAGAATATAGGATAGCAGCACCTGTTTTTTTTTTCAGATTACTATTGCATGGAATATCGTTTTCAATCCTTTGATTTTTAATCTGAGGCTTTTTTTGATAGGGGTAGTTTGCCGTGGCCCGCACAGCCATCAGGGTCCTGAGAGGGGGTGATGGGAGATTAAGAAAAAACTAGACACATAAAAGGAAAGCTGGGACCGGGTGGGACCTGCTCTCTTTGATGGAGAGGCAGCGACAACCCAGCACAGTCTGCATCTTTATTTATATATAGCAAAAAGGGGGGAAGCGCACAACAGTGTCAAAAGTGCAAGGTCTCAGTGTTTTGCTGAGAACATTGAAAGCGAAACATTTTTAGAGTTACCTGTGCTGCAGTTAATAGGGAGGAACACTAAGGCCAGACACCTGCTGGACTGGCCTTGCTCTAATCCCAACAACTTGTTTATATGGTTTGCCTCTGGCGATGTGTGTCTTCAGGGCTGGCCTTGCTTTAGCCCCGAATGTGTGGTTGATCTCCAGCTCAGCCGCTCTCCACAGCAGTTAAATGTGTTTCTCGTGAACAGCATACTGTTCAATTTTGTTTCCTGGTCCATTCTGCCAGTCTGTCTTTTGATTGGGGAAATGAGACCATTAATATTGGGAGTTACACTGATATGTATTGACTTATTTCTGTCATTGCCTTATTTTCCTGCTGTTGATTCCCTGTCTTTCCCTTCTCCTTAACTGTTCACTCTACCTGGTATATTCATTCTGTTAGGCCTTTTGTCATTGTTAGCTTGTCTCTTTCTAGGGTATCTTTGAGAAATTTTGGAGGGCTGGTTTGGTGGTCATGAGTTTCTTCAGGTACTCTTTATCATGAAAGTATCTTATTTCTTCATCAATTTTGAAAGGTAGTTTTACAAGATATATTAGCCTCTGTTGGAAATTGTTTTAAAATTTGAAATATTTTATTCCAAGCTCGCCTTGCCTTCAGAGTTTGTTTTGAGAAGTCTGCTGTAATTCTGATGGGTTTCTCTGTTTAACTGATTCATTGCTTTTCTCTAACTGCTTTTAAGGTTCTGTTCTTGTGTTGGACTTCTGGGATTTTGACTATGATGTGTCAGGGAGAAATTCTTTTCTAATTGGGCCTATTTGGGGTTCTAAATGCCTCATTTATCTGTATGTTAAGTTCTTTTTCCATATTGGGAAAGTTTTCTGCTATTATTTCAGTAAACAGGTTTTTCTATGCCATTTGTGCTGTCTCCTGGTTTTTCACTAATGCCAATTAATATTAGTCTTTGTGTCATCTAGGAGAGGCTGGATCTATTTTTTATGTTCTTTCTGTTTTTACTGTTACTGTCATTAATTGGTCACTAACTATAGCACCCCTGTCTTCTAGTTCTGACACTGTCCTCACATTGGTCACTTCTGCTGCCCATACTTTCAATAGAATTTTTAATCATCCGAATTTCTATTTGTAGCCCTTTCGTGGACTCTAAATCTTTTCTGTGCTGGTCATTCATGTTTTGCATTGTTTTGTTTAGCTCTTCTAGCTTTTTATTACTGTCCTCTATAGAGTTGCTGAGTGTTTTATTTGGTCCAATATCTTTTTACATATGTCTTCTGTGAGCTTGCAAATGCCTTATTGTCTGTTTTGTCAATCTCTTCTGATATTATTTGAATAATTCGGGTATGTGGCTTCTGGTTTCCTCCCTTTTGATGCTCCACGATCAGCTTTGGGGGAGATAGGAGTTTTCGGAGGCATTTTGTTGGGTTGTCTTCTCATGTTTGTGTGTGTGTGTGTGTGTGTCGGGGCTTGCAAGTTGATTGTAGTGGAAAGCTTTGTTTCTAGTGTGGTGACTTGTTTAGTTAACATCTTCTCAGTGGTGCCCTCTGGGCGTGGCTAACTATTGGCCTTTTCCTCTGTCCCAGGTTCCAGCCTCTTCCATTTACTTGCAATGGGAGGTTGCAGTGTATTTGGCCCAGTACCCAGTTTTCCAGGAATGGGCTGCTGTATTATTAATGACCCCAAGGCAATCTGGATGTTGGCATCCCACGAAAACCAGTTAATAGCAACAGCTGTGTTACCTTGGCTATGCTAATAAAGTCAGCACCAATTATATCATCAAATACAAACTGAATATTGACAAACCCTAAAGATCAATGAAGTACCACCCTTAACACATTCCTGCTAGCTTTAACCACTGGTGGTATGTGTGTGCATGACTGTCCCTTTGGGCATTGACTTATTTCTGTCATTGCCTTATTAATTGCCTGAATAATTTCTGCCCAAATTAAATATTAATTGATACTATTCATAACAATTCAATTATTACAATGGTCAACAAATCTATTTCATTAAATTTATTCATGAATAATTTAGCAGTAATTCTCTAAATTTTAAAATGGAAATCTTTCAAGTACCCCATTGCAGGTGTATCTAGTACACATGTACAAATGCGGTACCACAAATCAGCTGTATTACTTTTTATACTATTTTAATGTTTTCCTTAAGGAACTGTAATATGATGGCATCTAATCTGCTCAATCAAAGTCTTTCTTTGCATCATTGTAATCAGAGGTGCCCTGAGAAGCAGTGCAAGTCACCTGATGGGACAGTCATACGTGTACCACCAGTGGTTCAAGCAGGGGGGAATGACTGAATTCGAATCAGAGCCTCTCAGCAGCAAGACATAGGAATTGCAGCTTTGTTGTGAACTTGTTAAAGAGGCTGTCTGGGCCGGCATGGTGGCATATGCCTGTAATCCCAGCACTCAGGGCTGAGGCAGGAGTATCACTATGAATTTGTGGCCAGTCTGGGCTACATAGTGAATTCAAGGTCAGCCTGAACTACATAGGTCTTGTCTCAGAAAACAAAACAAAAAAATAAAACGTTGTCTTTTCTGTAACAATACAGTTTTGACTCCTTTGTCCAGAATCAGATCGCTATTGTTGTGTGTGTCCTCTATTCTATTCCATTGGTCTACATGTCTTTTTTGTGCCAGTACCACGCTGTTTTTAGTACTATGGCTTTGTAGTATAATTTGTAATTGGGTATCATGATGCCTCCAGCCTTGTTCTTTTTGTTCAGGGTTGCTTTGTCTAATCTGGGTCTTTTGTGTTTCCATATGAATTTTATGGTTGTTATGTCATTGGAATTTTGATGGGGATTGCATTAAATCAGTAGATTGCTTTTAGTGATATGGGCATGCTAACAATATTACTTCTGCCAGTTCACAAAGGTGGAATTATTTTCTAGATTTCTGATTCTATTATCAGTGTGTAGAAAAACTAGTGGATTTTTAATGTTCATTTTGTATCCTGCTGCTTTGCTGAATTCATCAGCTCTAAGTTTCCTGGTGGAGTCTTTAGGCTCTTCTAATATAGGATCATATTGTCTGCAAATCATACTGTTAACAGTCCCTGTGATTTTTGCATCAACAGAAGTCAGATACTTTTGTTTTATGTTATAATTCCAAGTATCCTGAAGTACTGTATGTTCCTTTACTGTAAAACTATACTAATTATTATTATCATTATTAGTTCTTATGATTTAATGTATTATGATAGAACACATCTATTATAGCAAAAATTTGTTTTTAATATTTGATAACTTTCAGTAAACTTGTTTCCTTTAACCTTTGAACTTAAAAAAAAATTACCCAGCAGGTACAGTGGTTCACACCAGCGCTCTAACAGGCTGAGGCAGAAGGATCACAAGTTTTAGCCCAGTCTGGGCACTTCGTAAGGCCTGTCTCAAAGAAAAAAATAAAAAGGGCTGGGAATGTAGCTATGTGTAGGTCATACAGTCAGTCCTGAGAAAAATAATTATCATTTTGGCATCAAAATTACATCTCAATGCTGTCATTTAATTAAAAATTTACTTAGAAGCTAGGCATGTTGGTAAACACATGTAATCCTAATTACAAGGCTGAGGCAGGAGGATTCCAAGTTCCATACTAACTTGGATGATTTTGGAGAACCTGTTGCAAAAGAATAATATAAAGGGCTAGTGATATATAGCTTAGTGCTCCCTGGGTTCAGTCCCAGTAAAACAAAAAAGAAAACAAAAACACAAATTATGTACACATGGAGTCCCTAAGTTTCACCAGACTTCCAAAAGGCTAAGAACACCTGAATTTAAATAATCTTAACATAGTACAAGTAATCTGATATCTCCAAATCTTGTTAGTCTTGATTCTCTTTTATTTTAAAGCAATTCAACTGCTTTGTTGGCTTCTGGTAAGTCTTATTCCCTACTTAATTTTTTTTTTAAACTGGGGATTGAACCCAGGGCCATTACCCTGAGGTATATTCCCAGTTCCTCTTTTTTTTTTTGAGGCAGGGTCTTGCAAGATTGCCCAGGTTGGGCTTGTATTTGTGACCCTCCTGCTTCAGCCTCTTAGAGTTCAGGTAGAATAACAGGTGTGTATTATCATGGCCAGCTTCCCTATTTTATATTTCTGATTTGCAAGCATTTTAAAAGAAATTTAATGAAGTCTTCATCTAATCTAACAAGCTGTGTTTTCAGGTCTACGCTCAGTTATTGGTAAGAAAAAAATACTAGAAAGAAGTAAACATAAACCAAACTTTTTTTTATGTTACAGTAGCGTTTGTTTTCTTTGTTCCTCAAGTATTCGCTGACGGCCCGTGTGCCCGACAGCATGGCTGCGGAGCTCAGATTGCTCTGACCAGAGACGCGTAATGATGGCTAAGTAACGGTCGCAAGATTAGTCGTTGACAGAAAACTGATTATAGATAAAATCATGCATTATCTGTAGTTTGTCATTTATTTTTCATATGATTTCATCAACAGTGATTATTTGTTTCTAGGGCGCATTTAGCGGGTGGAAGGTTATTTTACATGTTGACCAGTCCCGAGAAGCAGGGTTCAAACGTCTTCTTCAGTCAGGAGGAGCAAAGGTTTGTACTGAACCCGTTCACTCAGCTTTGTATGTGAGTTACTGTCTAATGAAGATTGCTGCCGTCAGTTCTGCACCGTTGAACTGCTTTAGGACCCTTTGATATTTCTTGTTTTTTCCTTAGGTGCTACCTGGTCATTCTCTACCTTTATTTAAAGAGGCCACACATCTCTTTTCTGACTTTAATAAACTGAAACCAGATGACTCAGGAGTTAATATAGCAGAAGCTGCTGCCCAGAATGTGTACTGCTTGAGAACAGAATATATTGCCGATTATCTTATGCAGGTTTGTGACGTTCTGTGTTCAACTTCCTCATTACCAGAGATACGCTTATATATGTAGATGAGTAATTACACATCAAAAGCTTGTCTTGGGCCGGTGAGATGGCTCAGAGGCGTAAGCGCCTGCCTTGCAAGCGCGAGGGCCCGAGTTCGACTCCCGGATCCCACATACGAAAAAGGGGCCGGGGATATCGCTCAGCGGCACGGGCGCCTGTTGGCGCACAGGTCCTGAGGTCGACCCCCGGTACCCACAAAAAAAAAAAAAAAAAGCTTGTCTTGTTCCTAATAGAATATTAGTCTCCTGCTATTCTCTGTTCAACCTCTTTCAGTTCATTCCATTTTCTATAAAAGACACATGGAAGCATTCAGCACAGAAGTTATAAAAACTAAGTACCTTTAAAAGCTTTAAAATTTCCCTTTAAAATGTCAGGTATAAAAGAGGCTCATAGCCAGGTGTGGTGGCGCACACCTGTAATCCCAGCATGTGGGAGGCTGAAGCAGGAGATCACAGTGAATTTGAGGCCAGCCTGGGCTACATAGTGTGTTCAAGCCTGAACTACATAGTGAGACCCTGTCTCAAAACAAAAAAAAACCCAGAAATTGATTCTAGGTGTTCAAGGATAATTACCAAGGGATCTTTTTAAAGGTTAAACAACCTTTGTGTTGATACTCGATAAATATCTATGTTAGACACAGTGGTAAATAAAGCATTTGCTATCTGGAGGATTTATACACTGACACTTAGAATTAGCCTATGTTGTACGCTTTGAATGGGCAAAGAAAAATCTTCCTGATACCAGAGTGCCTGAAAGAAAAGCCATCAGGAGTCAGCAGGGTATAAAATATAATAAGTATCCTACCATGAAGGATTTAAAGTGGAGTAGTATAGAAGTAAGGGGAAGCCAACACTTACCCTCCCTTATGATTTTGCTGCTTGTGGGGTTACTCAGGCTTTAACAGAAAAAATTCCTAAGCCAGGCATACTGGTGCACACCTATAATCCTAGCAGTCAGGAGGCCAAGGTAGGGGGATCATGAGTTCAAGGCCAGCCTGGACTACATAGCAATACCGCATCTCAAAAAAAAAAACAACAACAAGAAATTACTGAAACATAAATGTGAAACCTTTATCATTAAGTGGATATACTGATTAGGAATTAATAATAACTACTTGAACACCTAAATAACTTGTACAAAAAAACAAAAACAAAAACCAAAAATCTTTTTAACACATTCCTGCCAGCCTGAACCACTGGTGGTAAATGAATGATTGTCTTATCGGGAGGCTTGTACCACTCAGTTGGACTGTTCTGTGCCACCTGATGGGACAGTCATGCATTTACCCCTGCTGGTTCAGAGGCATATGAATTACAACCCTGTCATGAATGAGTTAAGCCATGCATGGTGGCACACATGTGTAATCCCAGTACTCTGGAGGCTGAGGCAGGATGATTGAGAGTTCAAGGCCAGCCTCAGCCTACATAGTGACACTGTCTCAAACAGTTTGAGACATGTGAGGTTATAAAAATTTACCTAATGTGAGAAAGGACAGGAGTTGAGAGGATATAGAAAACCCTTACTTATCTCATTCCTTCCAGGAATTCCTAATCATTCTAGGTAAGAACCAGTAGTATTTACTGATCATTTATAAAGTGCTGGGCTAAGCGCTAAGTGTTTGTACTTTCTTCTTGTTTCTTTCATTCATTCATTCGTTTATTGTATCACATTTGCCATTTTTTCCCTATCAGTTCATCTTATTTTTTATACACTTCAAAGTTGCAGATACCAGTATATTTACCTCCTTAAATACTGAGCATGTATATGTATCAAGTAGAATCCATTATTCACTGTTCTTTTAATATAGTTAATGTACAGTGAAATTCATAGATCTTCAGTGTACAATTCTGTGTTCTGATAAACGCATAAACCCTATCAGTATGAAGAACACGGCCACTGTTCCAGGAAGTTTCTTGTGTCCCTTCTCAAATCTTTATCCCAGCCCCACAGAGGTAACCTTTGTTCTGATTCTTTTCCTCACTGTTAACTGTTGCCTGTTTTAGAGCCTCATAGAAATGGCATCATATAATATGTACTATTTCTGTGTAAGGCTTTTGCTCAGCATGATAATTAGATCTATCCATATTGCAGTGTGTATCAGTTCATTCATTTTTATTGCATAATAATTTTCTTTTGTCTAAATATAGTACACTTTATTCATTTTCCTATTGATGGTCCCCTGGACTATTTGGGGTATTAGCTGGCACAGTGGCACCCACATGTAATCCTAGCTACTCAGAAGGCTGAGGCAGGAAGATTGAAACTCTGAGGCCACCAGGATAATCTACCAAGACTTTGTCCCAAAAGGAGGAGCAGTGAGATGTAGCTCAGTGCTAGGGCACTTGGTAAGCGTACGTGAGACGTGGTTTGAAACCACGTGCTTTGAAACCACTGGACGTGGTTTCAGTCCAGTGCTACTTTAAAAAGCAGCTTTTCTGCGGGTATACTTTCTCATTTCTCCCAGGCAAATATCTAGGAGAAGAACTGCCAGGTTGGACAAATACATACACATCAATTTTTTAAGAAATGGCCAGCTGTTTCTCAAAGAGACTGTTTCCATTTTCCATCAACAGTGTATGTATATGATTTCCAGTTCTGTATTCTAACCGACATTTGGTATTGACAGTCATTTGATTTTTAGCCATCTGGTAAGTTTATGGTGGAATCATATCATGATTTTTTAATTTGTATTTCTTTGATGACTCTCAGAGAAACTTTTGTTTTCCTGGGTTGTGAGTGTGTTCTCTAATGTTTTCTAGAAGTTTTCTAATTTTAGCTGCCAGCTATCATCCCATTCCTTCTCACCAACCCGTTCTGGGGATTGGACTCAGGGCCTTGCACACCTAGGCAAGTACTCTACCACTTAGCTACATCCTCAGCCCTCTTTAATTTTGAGGCACAGTATTGCTAAGTTTCCCAGGCTGGACACAGACTTTTGATCCCTGTCTCAGCCTTCCAAGTACTTGAGATTATAGGGATGTAGTTTTTACACATGGTCCTTTTTATATAAATTTTAAAGTAGGTTTGTTTATATCCACCAAAATAAAGGAATTTTGATAGGAATTGCATTAATCTTTTTTTTTTTTTTTTTTTTTGTGGGTACCGGGGGGTCGACCTCAGGACCTCGCGCGCCAGCAGGCACCCGTGCCTCTGAGCGATATCACCAGCCCCTTTTTCGTATGTGGGATCCGGGAGTCAAACTCGGGCCCTCACGCTTGCCGGGCAGGCGCTTAAGCCGCTGAGCCATCTCACCGGCCCTGCATTAATCTTAAGATCAACTCAATTTGCTATCTTTAGTGTATTGAGTCTTCCAAACAAGGAACATGGCGTATCTATTAATTTAGGTCTTTGATTTTTCATGAGCATCTTATAATTTTCAACATAGAGATACTGTGTTACATTTGTGTATATCTAAGTATTTCAGTTTGTTTGAGTGATTCTGATCTGACCTTCTCCAGCAGTGGCAGTTTAAGTGACAGTTCAGTTTCATTCACCTCAGCTCATGTCAACTCTGCACACACAATTCAGGGTCAAGCAAAGGTGTGGGCAGGCTCTGTACACTGGGTTTGGGGCTTCCCACTTGCTCTCTTTTCTGGGCTGTAGTTGCCATCCTGTCTGGTCCTTCAAGCCATTGCTATTAGGATTTTAGCTAGTCCACACCACAAACGGGAGCCTTTCCTCAAACTAAAAGCAGAAAATGAAAATAGAAATGTGCCCCATACTGTGCTTCCAAATGTCAGTTCCTTCTGGTGTTCTCTCTGCTTGATCTGTTTATTCTCTTGTGTCTTATATAAAGTTGTTGCCTTCAATATATTATAGTCAGAATTTATAGTTGTTATCTGTGGAACAACTGAATCAAAGGGCAGTTACTTGGTATTTTGTAGTGATTCATTTCCAGGTTATCCAGTCTGCTGTATTTCCCAGAAAATTACACTTTATTATATGAAATAGTAAAGGAGGAAAAATCTTCTTCAGTATTAGAAAATGGTTGTGAAGGAGAAAGGGGTTTTGGAGTCAGGTGAAGAGTCTGAATTTTGACTTTGCCACCTGCTGCTGTGTTTTCCTGAAAGTAAGACCTAGTTTGAAAATAATCAGCTTTGAAAACTAGAGATCGAAAATGCCTGCCCAAATCGGCTCATCCTTGCCTTACTTGTCTTACAGTTACCATGGAGCAAGAGATGGCAGGTAAGGCCAGGTTAAACTGATTGGGGCTGGCATTTTTGATCTCTGGTCTTCAAGGCTAATTATTTTGCAGCTAGGTCTTACTTCCAAGGAATGGGGGTAATTATGTGACATTGAGTATCTTATTTAACCTTTTTAAATTTGATATGGACTGGGCGTGGTGGTGCACGCCTGTAATCCCAGCACTGGGGAGGCTGAGGCAGGAGGATTGCTGCAAGTTCGAGGCCAGACTGGGCTACAAAGTGAGTTCAAGTCCAGCCTGAACTGTATAGTGAGACCCTGTCTCAAAAAGACCAAAAAAAAAAAAAAAAAAATCATATATACTGTATTTGGGGATGTTACACTAGGCCTAATAACATACACTTAAACGACAGTTACTGACCATATTTAATCCTTATTTTACCTGTGAAGCCATTATTAAGGTCTGAGCTAGCCCCACTGTACCTGAGCTGCACACTCATTCTTCTGATAAAGGCTGAGACTGTCTCACAGGGTCTCTTCACTAAATGTAATGCGCTGATTGGCAAAGGATTGAATATACATTGTTTTTCTTGTCAAAGGTAGAGTAAAGGAGTACACCTGTAATCCCAACACTCTGGAAGGTTGAGGCAGGAGGGTCACAAGTTTGATCCCCACCTGGGCAACTTACTGACCTACCAAGACTCTGCTTCAAAATAAAAGACAAGTAAATTTAAAAGGGCTGAGGATGTAGCCCAATGCAAAGGCCCTGGATTCAATTTTCAGTGCTGTCCAAAAAAAAAAAAAGCACAGCAGAGTAAAGAAATCTATTCCTTGATTATTTAAAAGTTTGAAACCTGAAAAGGAAATGTTTTCTTTTATAGGAATCTCCTCCTCCTGTAGAAAATTACTGTCTACCAGAAGCTATTTCATTTCTTCAAAATAATAAGGAACCTGGACCTGGCTTATCACAAAAGAGGAAAGCTCCTGCAGAGAAAAATAAAATCAAACGGTCTAGAGTACACTAATCATATAACCGCTCTTTGGCTACCAAACATGAAACGTTTAAGTTAATGGCCTGAACGTTACTGTGATGGGTTTGTGTAATAAAGTACCTAAAGAATTGCTTCAGAAAGTAATGATGATCCCATTTGAAGCTTTTAACACCTGAAATTTAATCACTGAAATACTGTTCCTTAATTAAAAAAAAAAAGTTACCTGTAGTAATAACAAAGTACAACTCCTTCGCTAGCTTGTTTTTAAAACACGCTGATGGGTATAAGGGACTGTTTATTTTTCTTGTAAACATCTGAAGCTGTAGCTCAGTGGAAGCTGCATGGTGATGAGTTTTGCTCCAAAATATCCTTTAATTCATGAAAACAAAAGTTGTCAATTGGGGTTTTTCATGTTTCCCTGATTTTTATCTTCTAACCATTTTACCTCTTTAATAGGTGCCTGAGCACAAAGTTAAAGAGGAACCTGGGGCTCTAAACCTATATACATGTGTTGTATATATGTATATGTGTGTTTGTATAAACCTCCATGATGTTTGCCAGCTTTGGACACCAGAACTTGGAAAATGTGACAATAAAGAATAAAAACAGTGACTCAAATTAGTATTAAGTTGTGTTCAATTAGATCTGCTGAAGCACTAAAAGATCGGTAAAACTGGGCCAGAGATGTAGCTTAGTGGCACAGCACCTGCCTGACAAGCACGAGGTCCTGAGTTCGATTCTGGCACCCAAAAAAAAAAAAAAAAAGGATTGATAAAACTTAGCTTAAAAATTGAATTGCTAATCGCATGTTATTTATACATAACATTTTTTAAGGCTTGTTTAAACTTCTTCTATTAGAGCCAGTAAATTACATGAGCCTTTGTCATCCTAAACCTCAATACCAATATACTGTATCAGTGGTAGCAAACGTGGCACGCATGCCACAGTGGACTGTGTTATTGAAACTCTGAGGTTTGCTATCACTGTACTGTGTGGACCACCACAGGCCTCTGGCAGTAACTACCTCATCTTAGTTGAAGGACAAACCAGGCTGTTCGGACATAATTTTAATGGAAACTGTTCATTTTTTAATGATTCTTTGAAAGGCAAACTCAAACTTAGTGAAGGGAGAAATCGCAAACTGGACACATGCCCCTCAAGGTTTGAGCTAGTTCACAGTCAAGAACAACACAAATTGTGCTCCAGCTGGCAGCACTTGTAAACTGTCCTCTTAGCCTTTCTTCAAAACCACATAGGCCTACTTTCATCAGAGCCATTTTATGGTAGCTAAACCATTGTGTAGATATGCAGGAAGTTTCTCTAAATTTTACTTTAAAATTCCATGGAAGAGTTACTATACCTTTTTTTTCCGCCTTTAAAGACAGTATTTCTTTGTAGTCCAGGCTGAGCTTTGAACCTGCAATTGTCCTGCCTCAGCCTTCTTAGTGTGGGATTACAGACATGCACCACCACACTTGTCTCCCTCAAAACTACTTGATGAACACGCTGTTGTTAAAATGTCATGATCAGGCTGGTGAGATGGCTCAGTGGCTTAAGCGCCTGCCCGGCAAGCGCGAGGGCCCGAGTTCGACTCCTGTAACCCACATACGAAAAAGGGGCTGGTGATATCGCTCAGTGGCACGGGCGCCTGCTGGCGCGCGAGGGCCTGAGGTTGACCCCCCGGTACCCACAAAAAAAAAAAAAAAGTCATGATCTTGTTTTTGTTTTTTTTTATCCCAGATAAAATTAATGTGCTCTTTTTCTTCCAGAATTATAGACCATTACAGTTTGGGTCCCAGGCACATAGTTGACAATGTGAGGGCTGCAGATAGCAGTTTCTCCTTCTGATTCCATCATCTACAGTTTCTCCCTCTGACTCCATCATCCACTCACACCCTCCATGAGCCATTTCAAGCTCTGCTGTGGGTCTTTGCCTATAAATGTCCTGATGCCACCAAACATATTGTCTTACATGAAGAGAATGCCAAGCAGAAGCAGTTGTCTCATTAAAAAAAAAAAAAAAAAAGCCAGGCGTGGTGGTGCGCGCCTATAATCCCAGCACTTGGAAGGCTGAGGCAGGAGGATCGCCACAAGTTTGAGGCCAGCTTGAGCTACAGGAGTTCAAGGCCAAGCTGAACTGCATAGTGAGACCCTGTCTCAAAAAAACAAAAACTAAGTCATGCATGGTGATGCACAACTAACCCTAGCACTCAGAGGCTGAAGCAGGAGGACTGTGGGTTTCAGGCCAACCGAGGCTATCTAGCACATTCAAAGCCAACCTAGACTACATAGTGAAACCTGATCTCAAAAAAAAAAAAAAAAAACAGCTTTGATTATAATTACAAGTTTCTTCTCAGAACTGCTACAGTATTTTAATTTCTGATACTCAAATTTCCACCTTACATTCCTCCATGAATTTTTTTGTACATCAGTCTGTTTCAACAGTATTACTTTGAAAAACAATATTCATTATTAACCTGCAAGGTGGTACACAGGAGTCAGCAGCAAAGCATCTGGAACATGTGATCTCAGCTTAGAGGTAGGAATCCTCAATACAGACACAGTACTCATTGATACTCAGATTTAGGATTCAGATAATGGACTGAGTTGTATCCCCCAGAATTCTTAGGTTGAACCTAACTCCATTGTGACTGTATAGCCAGAGCCTTGAAGAAGGTAAATAAGGTTAAATGTGATCATCTAGTAGGATTAGTGTTCTAAGAAGTGGAAGAGACACCAGCGTGCTCTTGCTACACCTTCCTTCCCTGGTGTGTGCACGGAGAAAAGTCCCTGTGGGGACAGCTGTCCACTTGCTACGAAAAAGGCCTCCACAGGTAGCAGTCCTGCTGGTTCCTTGATCTTCAGATTTGCAACCCTACCCACGTGTGGCACACACCTGTAATCCCAGCACTTGGGAGGCTGAGGCAAGAGGATCACCACGCGTTTGAGGCCAGCCTGAGCTACGTAGTTCAAGACCACCCTGAACTACACAGCAAGACACTGTCTCAAAAGAACAAAAGATTGTTAGAGCAGTGCCAGCAAACTTTACAGGGAACAAAGTTCTTAACCTAGGACTAAGGGGTCTGGGTGAACTGGGCCCAACTTTGGGTATGTGCATTTTAAGGACAGAGATGTGACTTCTCACCCCATAATGCCCCAACACTGCTCTAACCCAAACCTACTTCACAGGTACAGTACGTCTCTTGCCCACAGGTGCTTCACACATAGGTTGCTGCTTTGTATCAGTAGTTGGTAAACTTTTTTTTTCCAGTGCTGGGGATCGAGCCCAGGCCCTCATCCATGGGGGGAAAGTGCTGTAGTGCTGAGACTGAGCTATAGTCTCAGCCCAGTAAACTTAAAGATACAAACAGTTAACCCGTTCAGTTGTGTGAACTAGGTCTTTGTATTATTTTCCCCTAATCCATCAGAAATTTAAAAACCATTCTTAGGCTGAGGGAGGAGGATCACCTCGAGTCCAAGGCCAGCCTGGGCTACATAGTGAGTTCCAGTCCAGCCTGGACTGCATAGCGAGACCCTGTCTTCTAAACATAAATAGATGTAATAGAAACTGATAAAAGAGAATTAGTCCTATTGATATGAACCACATTTGAGGGAAAAGCTCTTTATAGAATAATTCCAGGTCATCAATTATAGCAGCACATAATTTTACAACTCCCACTGATCCTAGATCTAGGCAGTGATCGTCAGGAACAAAGCATTCCGTACAAGGTAGAGGGGGAATTTATAATGCTGAGAGCTGACAGCTCCTGAGCTCTGCTCCCTCAGGAAGACAGCCAGGTGCAGGGCCCTGTGTGCTGCAGTGGGCAGCAGAGAACAGGGAGGAGGTGTTCCCACCCTTCTTCCCGTTAGTTAGACAAATTGATTAGGCCTTCAGGTCTTACAACCTACAATCATCCAACACTTAAGAATGGAGACAAAAAACACAGAGGGAAACTTGAATATTAAAAATTGTGAACTAGTAAAAAGCAACTACTAAAAATATAAATACAACTGCAGAAAGCAGCTGTCACCCTAACACTGAGGGAGCGTGGCGAGACTCAACCATTAGAAGAGGGTGCCACCCCTCTTCCCCAGACTGTAGGTAAAGAAACTTGCTGGAGGCTTGGGCTGGGGAGCACAGCCGACCCTGGGTGCCACTTCGGGAGCGGGGAGGACCCTGCAGGACACGTGGGCTGCTGAGCCTAGGGCTACCATGTAAAGGCTATGGGTTGTACCACAGGCGCCCTCCTGACCGCACAGCAGGAAGCAAGTCTCCTGTTCCTCTCTAACCTTTGTCTCTACAGTGCACTCTCCTGGCAACACCGTGTAGCGCTAATGGAGGCCTCTGCTGCTGAGATCCTATCCTCACCGAAATTAGCCCATCTCAATGGCACAGGGGCACCTGCCTGTGAAGGAGGGCACCCTTCACAGGTTTCGAGGACGCACATGCTCAGTCACTGATGTACTTCTCACTTCTCGTGTCTTCATTGAGAGAGCATCTTCTGGACCTTCTCAGGATGCAGTTAGGGGGAGCAGGAGGTACAGGTTGATAAATCCACTCCAACATTGCTGTGCGTAGAAGCCCGATCTTTCCTCCATGGAAACCCAGAATCTCTAGCCATGCACCTGTATTTGTGAACTCAGCTCCTTCTAGCACAACTAGCTGGTACAATACTTGTTTACAGAAAAAGAAAAGCAATCAGCTGAATCCAGAATGCAGAACTTTCTACAAGCCAAATGACCAGGTTTCCTCAATTAATGGTAAGAAAAATAAGGTGGGGAAATTAGGGGAGACTTAGAAGACTGCATGCAAAGGGTCACCTGAGCCTGCACCCTGTTCCAAAGTAACTGAACCAACCAACTGCAAAGCAGCACCCAGAGAAACCAGTGAAATAAAACTGTTAAGATATCTGATAGTATAGAAATATTTCTTAGATGTGATAATGGCATTTGGGTTAAGAGCATCCATTGGTAAGCCAACTCTGGAAAGCTGAGCCGGCCTGGGCAATTCAGTGACCTGGGGAGACTTCACCTCAAAAAATTTAAAGAGCTGGAGATGCAGCTCAGTAAGAAGGCCCTGGGTTCAATCCTCAGTACTTCCTCCACCCCCAAGTATCTACTGGTAAAATATGGATGAAATCAGTCTGAGGTTACTTTTAAAATAACCCAGGAAACAGGCAAAGTGTATTCAGGCTGAGTTGTCACAAACTGACATTCGTTGGAATTGGGTTTGGAGAACAAGGGCATTTCTTATACTATTCTCTGTAATAATGTAGTTGAAATTTTTATCATAAAACACTTTATAAACTAAAATTCTACCCCAGCCATTTAAAAGCAGGACAGCACAACTCACCCCAACGTTAAGAACTTTCTGCTGCACTCGGAGGGAGGCGAAAGGCAGAATGTTGTGCCCACGCCAGCCTTGGGATGGAGCGGGGAAGTGCACCTCCAAGTCAGCGGTCGAAGGACCTTTGTTTCCTCTTTTCCTTCTCTTGCCTGAAATCGAGGAAGAGGGGAAGCAGACCCTCCTGGTTAAGAACGTATTCGAGCCAAAACCCTTGTATGGGAGCCAGGGCTCCTGCACTACTAGCTACAACTTCCGGACGACTTCCGGCTACTTAACCTTCCAGGGCCTATTTTTCCTGTGTTTAAAGGGCTATCAGGAATAAACCAGTAAACATTTGCTACTTTATCTGATTAGAACAATGCCCAGCCCAGGGTTAAAGACTATAATTTTTTAAAAATTCCAATGATTGATGTTAACACTTGCCAGGCTGGAGCTAATGCTTAAAAAAAAATGTCGGGAGAATGAGGAGACACTGTGTAACTGATGTTCGCGATCTGCTCTTCACCTCCCATTACCATGGTGCTGTTGAAGTTGGGGGTTCCTAATTAAAGGCATACATTTGGTGCTTGCCTGTAACCCCAGCTACTTATGAAGCTGAGGCAGGTGGATCTCAAGTTTGAGGCCAGCCATGTCAACTTACTGAAATTGGGTTTGAGACCTGTCTCAAAATAAAAACTTAAAAGGGTTAGGGATATTGCATCATAGAGTGCTTACCTAAGCATGCCTGAGGCCCTGGGTTCGATCCCCAGTACTCAAAACAGCATAAATCTGTACCATAAAACCAGATAAATGCCAAAGCAAGCCATAATAGCCCCAGCAAGTTAAAACCAAAGAGAAGCCTAAGATACACTGTTCCATAGCCATACCCCATTAAAACAAAGGATGCTGATGTGCAGCCCACGTGAACTTCAGAAGGCAGCCCTGGTGAGTCAAATGACCTGCAGAGCTGATGCCAGCCCTGCAAGGGACTGTGTTGCTAGTCCCTAAGTAGATGAGTCCCAGGTTCTGCAGGTGTCACGCTGATCTCTGGTAAAATTAATTATGGTTCATGTCGCAGAACTGTAAAGAAACCCTTAAAATTTAGGTGTAACTGGGAAAAACAATGGAAGGGTACATTAAAACTAGCCAGTAGTAGTGTAAAACAGATTAACCTTTACAGTAAGCAGACTCTGGAATGGTCAGATTTACTGTCAAGGCACAAGCCAGAGAATACAAGTATTGTGTTACAGAAGGAAATGAACAGCTACAGAAATCACATTGATAACAAGTAATCTAACTATTAAAAATGGTCCTCATATTGATAATTAGTGAACTTACTATTGCAGTTACAGGTACCTCCCGTCCTTGAGTACCTATTTCTGCTCATTTAACAGTATTCGGAAATGCATTGAGAAGCCGGGTGTGGAGGCACGTGCCTGTAATCCCAGCGCTGCAGGAGGCTGAGGTGGGAGGATTGCAAGTTTCAGCCCAGACTAGACAATTCAGGAAAATCATCTCAAAATAAAAAAGGACTGGAGATGTAGCTCAGTGGCAAGGATTGTGGGTTCAGATCCCAGCAACACAGAAGAATATGTATTAGAAATAGATTAATCCTTTCTGGGCTAAACATGCAATCTAAGGGACTTCCTACCTACTCAAATTAGCCCTGTGACTGTTTTCCAACACTCTACAAAGGAGATAATTTATCTACTTTGACATAATCTAGTGGTTCCCAAATTTTGCTGCACACTAGGATTAACTGCAGAATTACAAACAAACAAACAAAAAAAACCACCTTATGCACAGACTACCCCCCATACCAATAAAATAAGAATGTCTGGAGGTGGGAGCCAGGCATAAAGTTTTTTTTTTTCCTGGTACCAAGAATCGAACTCAGGGCCTTGCACTTGCCAAGGCAGGCGCTGTGCCACTGAGCTACATGCCTGGCCCCAGACATAAAGATATTTTAAGATCCCCAAGTTATTCCAAAATGCAGCAGGTTGAGAACCATGGATCTCTTTTTTTGGTACCAGGAATTGAAGACCTTGCGCTTGCCAGGCAGGCGCTTGTGCCACTGAGCTATATCCCCGGCCCCATGGACATAATCTTAACAGTTGTCCCACTCTTACAAAAAAAACTGCTTAGGGATAAATATGCTCTCTGAACTGGGCAGTCTCTGTTCTTGGTAGTACTTTTAGTTTCTACATGCTAACATTCAAAACAATGTTTTATTTTGTACATCTTGCTTCCCTACACAAAAAGGTAAAAGAGATTGGGCTTGGGGAATAGCTCAGTATAGAGCAGTGGTAGCAAACCTATGGTGCATGTGCTGCAGTGGGCCGTATCACTGAAAGCTCTAAAAGGTTCACAATCACTGGTATAGAGCTTTGCCTAACACACACACAAAAACAAAACTGGGTGTGGCACACACCAGTAGTTAGGTGGCAGAGGCAGAACTGTGAGCATGAGGGCAGACTGGACTACATAGCAATTTCCTGTCTCAAAAAACAAAGGGAAGGAAGAAAAGGGGCAGAAGGGAGGAGAGGGAAGGGAAGGGAAGGAAGGGAGGCGAAGAAAAGGCAGGCAGGTAGTTTGGGTTTTCCAGAAAAGGTAGCGAATAGATGGTATAGAAAATTATGCCGGGCTCCCTTTGGCAGCACATATACTAAAATGGGAACGACACAGAGATTAGGGTGGCCCCGCGTGGGGAAATTACACCATTTTTGTTACAAGGTAAGACACAGTAAAAATATGTCAGGACTTAAAATTCAGAACTGGAGGTCAAAAACTACTATCAGGTTTCAAAGAAAACAAAGCTTGTCATAGAAGACTGTTTTCTAAAATGTAAATGCAAAATGTAGATCATACCAACTACTTACAATCAACTTTTTCAATCATTCCCTGTTAAATCTACTTCCTTCTTAAAACAGCTTCTCTCAGATACCAAAGTTGTCAGCCTGGTGGAATGCTGGTGGTCTCAAACCCATACTTTTTCTGTAATATTTAGAGACAAAGGATCTTATTTTCACACAAGTTTCTTGCTGCCTGCTTTGACTAGCTGCCCAAAATGTTAAACTGAAGGATTGAAGACTGATTTAAAATGGTTAAATCCTACTGTGATCGCTGATCTCTATTAGACTGAGAAATACCTAGGGCATTGTTAGAACACTCTCCTGTGTCTCTGGGTATTTCCAGAAAGGTCTGCATCAGGACTCTGACTTCCTCGGCGAATTAATCCACTGAAATAATCTGATGGCACTGGGAGGTGGGGAAAATGGGTGGGGCCTGGTTGGAGGGATTAGATCCTGGGGCACAATTTGGGGACTATATATGTTCCTTTCCCTCTTCCTCTGGAACTTCTGGAAATTCACCCTGCTTCCTGGCTGCCGTAAGATTAGCAGCTTTTCTCCACCCCACCCACCCTGGTTTCTGCCTGTCCATAGGCTATAATCAATGGAGTCAGCCCATCATGGACTGAAACTCCTGAGCAGAAATAAACCTTTTTTCCTTTAAATTGTTTATACCAAGTATTCTCTCACAACATAAAGCTAACATACTTATCTTGTTTTACATCATTACTGAGAATTCTAGTTCTCACTTGGCACACAACTTCTAAATGCATGAACTATATTGATTACTTTTATGCCTATCTTATGCAGACCTATTTGTATTATACAAGTTCAAGCCAATTATCTGAGGTATCTTCCATAATGTTCACTTCTTGCATTAAGCCCAAGAGAATCAACTTGTAACTTGTCTGCCTTTCCCAGGCCTTATTCATACCTGGTCGTAGTGGTTGATGAACTAAAGCTATTACCATACTGCAGTTTCAGGACACCAAGGACACCTCCTCATGATTCTCCTTCAGATCTCTGAAAACTCCACTCCCCAAATACAAACTCTGACCTCACTTCTTCACTTTGTCAACCACCCCCTTAGCCTGATGACCTCGTTCCATTCTTATTGCTCATTCCTGCCTTGCTGACAATCTCCACCTCTGTTCCCATCCCCAACCCATTTCACATTCTAAGAAAAAAGGAAATGTTTATAGTGTGCCAGAGATAAGTTATGGGAGTCTATTTAAGAAATGGTGCTGAACTGGCTATCCATTTGTCAAAGAATGAATTTGGATCATTAGCATTCACACTCACACCATTAAAAATTAACAGGATAGCAAAATCTAAATGAAAGCTAAAACAAGCAATTTAAAAATTAGGCTATATCAAAATGGAACTATTTCAAAAACACATTAAAGATGGAGATGTAAGTGCATGTCTGCAACCTCAGTGCCCTGGGAGGCTGAGGCGGGAGGACTGCAAATTTAAGCCCAGCCTGGGCAACTCAACAACAGTGGGATCCTGTGTCAAAAATTTTGAAAATGGCTGGAACACAGGTCAGTGTGAAAGCCCCAAGTTCAATCCCCAGTACTGTACCAAAACAAAAGAAACTTCAATATAAAGGAATAAAGCATTGATAACATGCTACAACATACATAAGCCTCAAAACATGCCATGAAAGATAGTCACAGAAGATCATCTATTCCATAACCTTTTATTTATTTTGGTTTTTTTGAGACAGGGTCCTCTTATGTAGTTCAGGCTGTCCTTGAACTATGTAGTGTAGGCTGTCCTTGAATTTACAATCCTCCTGCCTCTGCCTCCCGAGTGCTGGGATTACAGGCATGTGCCACCAGTCCCGGCTTTTATAATCTTTTTTTAATATGAATGTCCTAAAGAAAAAAAATCTAGAGGATAGAAATAAGAATACTGGCTGCCCAGAGCTGAGAGATGTGTAGGTAGGGTGAGAATGTGTAGGTAGGGTGGGGATTTGTTTTGTAATAATAAAAATATTTAGGAATTAAGAGCCATAATGGTTGCATAACCTTGAGAATATACTCAGAACTATGTAAACTGTACACAACATACCTTCTCTGGCTTGGAAATTTAGGGATTACAACCCAAACAAAATCCTGAAATTTAAAACTGCTGTGCTTTTGACAAAAAGCTTCAAGGGACAAAGCCTCAAATCTTTGGTCTACAGAATAAAGATCTGATATACCCTTGCTGTTTTAAGGTAACACTTGTTTGCACCCATTTTCACTCCATGTGTCATTTTAACACTGCACACTGTTCCTCAAACACAAGCACACTCCCAAGACAGCACTGTCATCCACCCACCAGCAAGGAGCCCGACATCAGTGCACCATTTCCAAAGACAGCTTAGGTTAAGGGTGTGGAATAAAAACTGTCACAATCCATGGTCCATAGTATTTACGTTTTATTGAATTTGTTAATGTTACAGAATTCTTGCACTGCCAAACCATGCCTGAGAATCCAAAGAAAGAAACGGTACAATGGACTGCCTCATCCACCCATCATACAGTATATTAAAACTTGATTCATGTGCATTTTTGTAATTTCACAATCTTTTAAAAAATTATAACAAGAGCTGGAATTTAAATCTGCTGCAGGTCTTTAGATTTCCAGTACAGTGTGCCATTAAATAAAATCTGATATTCATCTTACTTCACCCCTCAGTACCATAAACCCCAACAAAATTTTGTAGGAAAATGCATACTTTCCAAGGAAAATATGTGGCTCAAGATCCAAGAGATTACTTGTTTTTGGTTCCCAAAAGAAGTCTTCAGCTTAACCAAAAATCTCTTACTTTTCCCTTAATCATCCAAACTCCCCTGGCTGGCTCAGCTACTCACCCAAATACACCAGAAGGCAGGAAGGCATACCTGCCACCTCAAACGATGTCAACATTACTGCCCACAGGCAGCTGGTAGGGCCTGTCAGGAGACACTGTAGAGCCCTCCTAGGAGTCAGATTCCTGCACCATGTTCATCAAAACTGAAATCCTACAGGAAAATGCCCCAACACCAGGATAGGTTTACTTACCCACTCGCTTTACTCTTGCCAGTAGCAAGTCTGCAACTCCTGCATTTGGCAAAGGGATTTATTATAGAGAAACCCAGACTCTGCATCAAGTGGTTACTACCACTGTGAAATATTTCTACTGAACCAAAGATACTAGACTAAGGAGAAACTGCCAGGCTATCCTATTAGGTGGAAAAAAGTTCAGTAATCCCAGGGAGCTTCCTAAGTTCCTTGTAAGGACTACTATATACTACTGGATAGTCTGTAATCTGCAGCTATTAAAAGCAGAAGTGCTTTAGCCCTACCTTTCCAAATGAACACTATGAAAACACACCAAAAGGCTGAGAACAGAGCTAGCTGGGACAATCACTGCATCTACAGAATGGCCAACACCTTAAAAATCTGGGCACAAGTATGTAAGGAAGTCTCGTCAAAGATCATGCAAGATCTATGAAACTGAAATGGATGCTAGGTGAGGTTTAGCTTTGTGGCTTTGAATCTGTAGGAAATGTCAGTGAATCCCTTAGCCCAGTGATGGCAAACCTTTTAGAGCTTTCAATGATAACACACAGTCCACTGCGGCACGTGCGCCACAGGTTTGCCACCACTGCCTTAGCCTGAGCAGAAACCACACTCTGTCCACAGCAGTTTACTATACAATTTAGACCTGATTAGAGGAGGCTGTAGCAGCACCTGAAGTAGAGCCTCCAGCATCTGCTGCCCTTTACATCAAAGGCTATTTGGTTCCACTCTAGGGATTGGCAAATACACGAGACATCACAATTCGAATGCATATTTCAGCTTACTTAACCAAGCAATATGCTGTCAAAGAACTTATTCTAAGTCAAAGCAAAAAAGGCCTTAATGTGGAACATGGAAAAAGCACTACACAAATAAAAAAACTAAAGGAAACTAGATTATTCCCCCATCCCACCCTCTTTCCCATCTGGTGGACCTGTTTGGTAGAATTTAATTTGTAGTTACCTCAGACTAACTAAAAATTGAAATTATAAATCACAGCCCTACTCAGATGATCTGAACACATCAGTTTTTTTGAAAGCGGCATCTTCCAAAAGTCTAACAGAGCCACAGCTTACTACAGAGTACTCTTTAGGGTAGGGCACAGGACAGGTTAATTAAGGTCACTTAAATCTTCATCTTTTACAGCAGATCAGAACCCAGATGGCTGACTTTCTGCAGGATTTCTGGTAGGAATCCAGTAGAGCTGGTTTCAAGGTTCACATCGACACTTTAACAGCTGTAACCTTCTTATCCAGAAGTTGTGATCCACATGAAGTCCACAAAGAGTGCAGCAAATCTGAGGTAGTCAACCCTTACAAAGGCTCAGTATCTGAACATAAAAAGATTTTCCAAATGACCACTGGCTGCAGGTTTTGGTTTTTTGTATTTGCAGAGCGATTATGGAAAAAAGTGTTGAATCTAGTTCACACATTTATATAACAATGAAAATTCCCCTAAATCTAATATACATAAAGAGCAGTTGTGATACTTTAAAACTTCCATAGTGCAACAGGCCGGTCACTTGCATGGTCTGCCATCGGTTGCTGTAGATCCAACAGAGATCAGATGATGAATGGCGGTTCATGGTGGTTAGCTGTGGTCTAGTTACCTTAGAGGGGTTAGCAAAGACCATTCCTTAATTGTAATGTGTGTGGCTGCATTTCTGGTTTTCAAGCACAGCATACTGGTTGTCTAGCTGAAGTTTAAGGGCCTGGTTTTTTGAAACCTCCTCCCTACCTCTATTTTTGTGTCTTACTACTTCAAAGCTCTTCTCCATTTCTTTATCCCTAAGGGAAAAGAAATGTTATCAGTAAATATTTCTTCACTAGAGTTTTTTGGAAAATGTTCTTCCTTTAGTTTAAAAAATAAAAAAAAAGCCACCCCTTAAAACAATCTTGGGGAGACAGGGAGAAATGGTACATAAAATCAGTATTAAACCATTTTAAGGCTTCAATTGAACAGAAGACACACAATACTGTAATGCAGCTCTATGGTCATCTTTTACTAAAGAGTATTAAGAGTACTAACTGCAAACCTATTTTGGGACCAACTTGAAGACAACTGGAAAGCAGCTGTGTAATGACTCTTCCTAAGACTCACTTTTAAGTTTAGCAATTAGTTGATAATATGTTTCTTTAGGCATAAGGGTAACAACTTTCTTATTCAAGTAAAGTTCTCATGACAACAGTTTCTCCTCATTTCTGCTTTGTGGGAGTGGGTCAGGTCAGATCAGGTAAAGAAAGATGAGCATGGTGAGTCACTGCCCTCCCAGAGGTCCCTTATACATTTTGTACCACAGAGTAGAGGAGCCAGTCCAAGTGGAGGTTTAAAATCAAGCCAGCTGTGCTCTCAAAGAGGCAAAAAGGCTGGGATTTACTCTAAAAGCCACCCAAAAAAAAAAAAAATTTCCATCTGATGTCATTTATATTTCTTCCCATTTTATTTACTTTTAAAAATTCATGTCCCTAAGTAAGATGTAGATGAACCACATGTGGTCATTTAATTCCAGGTAGCATTCATTTTAAATACCTGCTGAAATAAGATTATTTTAATATTAGATTTATAAACGCCAACATCTTTCACCTATTCATGTTTACTGGGAATACAAGGAAACACTACTCCTATATTTCCAAGTTCCATATTATAAGGAACACAAACTAGTAATAATATACTTACAAAGAACTCTAGTTATGTGATTTGCCATCACCACAAAACACAAACCAGGGCTTAGAGAAACTGACGGACAGCAGACAAAGTGTGTCTTCAGTGCTCTTCCCCTTGCCCTGCCCCCTCCCTCCCTCCTGAGTACCCAAGATCCAGCCTGGTTCTCAGCTGCCCGTCAGCAGATAAGGATTAACTGCCCTCTCGTGGGTCTGCATACCCCCACACCAACTCCTGGACAAGGGCTAGGAGGTCCCACACAGAAGGCAGTAATTAGGGTACTTACTTCCGGCTTTCTACATGCTTGGCAGTGGACTGCAAGGATGGAAACTGTGTATCACTGTATATTTCTGGTGGTCCTTGTGGCGTTTTCCTTGTTGTGGTTAGCCTGGCCCCAGGAGGCCTATACACACCACTAGTCATTGCTGGTTCTGGGGTTTCTGTAACTAATATTTTACAACAGTTTAGAGGAACCATTCAAATGTTCTGTGTTTAAATAAGCCAGTCCTACACTCCCAAATCATTTAATAAGTATGAAAACAAGCAATCCAACAGAAGGAAAAGTAGTTTGAGGAAATGTTTTCAAAGTGAAAACACTCTTCAGGGTAGTACTCTTAACTGCTCTCTTCCATACAGTTTGAACTTTCTAGGTAAACAAGCTCTAAAGTGTTGCTACTGGAAGTGGGAAAGGGATCTGCTGCTGGTCTGGGAGACAGCCCTCATCAGGAACTACCTTTCAAAATACCTCTATTTTTGCCCTCAGTTTCCCTATGAGTAAACATGAATAATCATTTCTTTACCTGACAAGCTAAATCAGATGCCACATGTAAACAAAATGCCTGTGTAGTTTTTTAAAATTATAAAGATGATAATAAAAAAATAAAAAGCAGTTCGATAACCTTATTTCATTCTCTTCCACTCATTCTCTTCCACATCAATGGATTAAGACTCTTCACCTTTGTTTTCTTAGAAATTCAGGTAAAACAGGAAAAAAAATTCAGCAGCTAACTAGTGCATGATCTACCATCCTAACAGTTTGAGGACACAACCTTCCAACTTTTCCTATCTCCCTCACCTTATACTCAGTACATAAACAGAAAAATGTACATGTTCCCCACTTATCAAAAACTTCATTTTGGGCTGGTGGTGTAGCTCAGTGATAGAGTACTTGCCCAGTATGTGTGAGGCCCTAGGTTGAATCCTCGGTGCCACGAATACATTAAATATTTTTAGCACAAGAAAAGTTGTTGTGTAGTATTTTTACACAACAAAAGCATGTCTCTTAACTTCCACATTTCTTGCACTTAAGATCCTCAAAGTTTTTCCAGAGCTCCCAACCATACCATAAGCATGCATTTAGTTGAATGTGGAGGACATCTGTACAATTGTGTATCAGCGAGCTGTCTTCTGAGACAGAAATAGTAAAATTACCAATTACTGGAGCGGGAGGTGCTTGTACCGGAGCTGTTTTGTTCCAGGGACCTGAAGATTTCTCTATACCACCACCACCTCCACCTTCTTCCCAGTTATCTCCTGGATCTTCTCTCTTTTCATTATCATCTTCTTCCTTTTCACTATTGGAAAAGCAAACAAGTGAAGAACCACCAGGAAAACTGTCAGTCCAAATCCTCAGCTGTATTAATGTGCATCTCTCTGACTATGGAAAAGTCACTCAACAACCTCTTCAAAGCCTAAATGCTTCACGTGTTTTAAGGGAAAAAAAATGTGGGGAACAGGAGAAATAGGGGATTTGTATTTAATACATTGGGACTCCCACTTCACTTCATGTGAAAAAGGGACTTCACTGCTTAAAAGAAAAAAAAAAAAAAACCTAGAAAATTCAATTTTGCAAGCCACTTCATATACTTGGGAAAACTCAGCAATGTTTAACACACTGATATGCCTGTGTGACAAACTACATGATTATTTGTAGCAGCCCCAGCTAAGTGCTAGACCCTAGCTCAAAAAACTACAGAGGAGGTTGACTGAAATGCAGAGAAAAGGGTGACTTGAGTTAAATGCACAATTACAAGATTTTTCTAGGACCAACGTGTACAAACTGGCATTTATGGTAAGTGTATTTTTAGTGAAAAAAAAATGAAGTTTTCAAAAGATGTAATTTTATTTATAATCCTTTAGCACATTACAAAATGCTCAAAATGAGAATTCTCAGTCTCTGAGTAGCCAATGAAGGGGAAGGAACTGTGAGTGTGTGTGTGTGCAAGCGCACGGGTGTGTGGACAAGGAGTTAGGAGCAGACGAGTTACACTCCCAACTCCTTGGACTCTTTTTGCTATTCCTTCCTTTCTCCCCCACACCTATGTGGTGGTAGTAGGTGTTTATATTTGCTATTCTTTTCATTCATTTCCAAATTTTCAAAAACTTTAGGGTTGGGGGTAGTGGGAACAGCAGGAAAGGAAAGAGGAGGAGAGTACTGGCAGAAGAGCAGGAGGAGGACATGGATATGAAGAAAAGAATTAACCTGGAGTTAAGGAACAGAGGCCCAGGGGAGGAGATGGAAATTGAGGGCCTGAATGACACTTTTAAAGAACTAGAATTTCTGAGTATGGCTGACATGGCATTATGTTCACTGGCCCAGCTTTCCAGCCTAAATAAACTTCAGAAGTTGGAACTTCCTGACAATGCAATTTCTGGAGGCTTGGAAGTTTTAGCAGAGAAATGTCCAAATCTTACCTACCTCAATCTCAGTGGAAACAGAATTAAACATCTTAGTACAGTCAAAGCTCTGCAAAATCTTAAAAATTTGAAAAGTCTGGATTTGTTTAACCTTGAGATTACAAACCTGGAAGATTACTGAGAAAGCATTTTTGAACTGCTATAGCAAATCACGTACTTAGACAGATACGATCAGGAAGATAACAAAGCACCAGACTCAGAAGAGGATGATGATGAAGATGGAGATGAAGCTGGTCTACTGGAACAGAGTGAAGAGGAAGACGAGGATGAGGACAAGGAGGAAGACGAAGCATGCTCAGAATTGGGAGATGAAGAAGTGGGCCTCTCATACTTAAAGAAATTTAGGGTGAAGATGATAACTATGTTAAGAGCAGGAGGAAGTTGACTGGATCATTCAGAGACCACACTCCCTAGTGTCAGTGGGTGTGCAATAGTGATCACATCTGTCTCCTCATGTATGATACCTGTTCCCTGCAGAAGACAATGTGTAACTTTTTACAGGGAAAGTGTGGTTTTACTATTTTTGCCTGATCATTCCAATTAAGATTTACTAGTCTGTTAATGATCAGATTGTATGTAGAGAAAAATCTTCATTGACCCCTTCCATCACTGTGAAATTCTCCAGCAATTTATTTAGAATCTTAATTTTTCTAATTCACACTGTATTCGCCATTTTTAGCCCATAATTAAATAAGATCACTTTTACACAGGGGTAGCTTGGTGCATTTCATTCATTAGGTTTTAAAGTTATTTATAAATTAACTGAAATTACAGTCAGCTGTAATGTGAAATGACAACAGTCTCTTGAATAAGTTGATTTTTTTTTTTTTTTTTTTTTTTTTTTTAAGAAATGATTCAGAGGGGGCTGGTGAGATGCCTCAGCAGCATAAGCGCCTGCCTGGCAAGCGCGAGGTCCTGAGGTCGACCCCCGGTACCCACCCACCCACACACACACACACACACACACAAAAAGAAATGATTCAGAGATCTTTAGTTTGAAGACAGTGACTTTTTGCCTAAGGGTATTTGGATGCTTGTTAACATGAGTTAAGTTGGAAAGGAGATGCAGGACAATGCAGGTCTTACTCAGCAATGTATTTTGTGGGTTTTTGGGGATGCTATTCAGTAATTAATGTAGCTCATGGATTTTGTGGTGACGGATAAGATTTTATTTTTGAAGGAAAGACTGCTTATACTAAGTCTGGAGGCGTGCAGTGAGCCCTCCCCTGAGATGCCTGCAGTCGTGTGTTCTGTGTCAGGTCCGTGTTCTTTCTCCTCTCAGCAGCTTCTGTGCTCTCCTCCCCTTCTTATCCCACTCTCTGTCCCAGAAGAAGGTTGGGCACCTTGTAGATTCCCAGAAACCTTTAGTCTCATACCTCTGTTACCTTTTCAGACCTGGCCAAGTTTTAGATAAGTGAAGTGGAAGAAATTAAGAATTTTTTTCAGATCTGAATGTTGTTGATACAGCTTTATTCACCAGGTTCTGCTTACTGTAAATGCTTCTTGGTTGATGACATGGGAGACCATTATTAGGAAGATGAAGAAAGGAGAGAAACAAGGGAGGCTCTTGCAAGTAGTAGTAGTGTTTCTCAAAAGCCTGAACAATTGCCTGTTGATAATTAAATTTAAATTGTCTTCCCAAAGGATTTGGATATCAACCCTGCCTAAGTATTTATAGTTTTTCTGAGTAGAACTTTAATTATTCTACCTATACTTTTAATGTATTACCAGAGAAAACATTTTTGGAATATGGTAGGTAGTTGGAAAAATAGTTGAAACTAAACTGATATTAAGATTTATTTTCAAGGTGACGCTCACTACAAATAGAACACTATTTGAGATAAGTGTGAGCGTGTGCTTATCTAGCTACTAAACAGAGCCTAACGAGGAGACAAGTCCATCTCCCTTTTTGTCAAGGAGGCTTCATGTCCAAGGCAACTGCACTTTTTAAATATTGGCAGTCTGAAATTTTTTCTCTCGTTTTGAATATTCTGAACTGCTACAGCAAATCACATACTTAGATGGATATGATCAGGAAGATACTTTTTAAAAAGTGTCAGCAAGTTGAAGTGTCAGCTTCTCTACTGGGACACATTTAAATCAGTATGGTATTGCTGCTGCTTTTTTAGTTTAAAATGGAGGACTTGGGCCGGTAAGATAGCTCAGTGGCACAAGTGCCTGCCTGGCAAGCGCAAGGTCCTGAGTTCGACTCCCGGTAGCCACATAAAGGAAAAAAAGAGCCGGTAATATCACTCAGCAGCACAAGCGCTTGCTGGCAAGTGTGAGGTCCTGAGGTCAACTCCAGGTACCCACATAAAATGGAGGACTTGGCATTTTACAGTAAAAAATATGAAGTTATTTGTGGAGACACTAAAAAAGTTGCAAACTGACTGAAGACACTGGGGATAAATTTAGCGGGGGCCTGGAATCTCCAGAAGACTAAAATTTTTCTAATTTAACAATTGGAATGCCCTATTTAGTCCCCAAGCGGTCTCACTGAATACTATGCCATCAATAAGTACAAAATACTTAAATTTTAAAATTAAATGTATACATCGACTTTCTTAGCAATCATTTTATTGTGCAATCATAATTAGAGTTCTTCAGTTTGACAACAACACTTAAGAGCCTCCAGATAACTTTTAAGACTTACGTAGTTTTGTGGGTGGTATTTTCATGCAAATAAGTAAGGGTGGGTTTTATATTTTGTAGAAGTTTTGGGTCCTATTTTACTACTCTTTGTATGGCAGTATGTATATAATGTGTTAAATTCCTCAAGAACCTCTCCTTAAAAACTTTGAAGTTAATACTTTTGTGCAACTGTGTTTTGAATAAAGCCATGACAGTGTTAAAAACAAATTTTAAAAATGCAGTACTCCTGATCATTCTTTTATTGTTTCTGACTAGTCCCTTTTTTTTCCTGTGACTGCTATAACTTTGAAACTGAACTGCTTCAAATAAATGGAACATTTGTTATAGGGAAAAAAAAAAAAAAAAAGGAGAACTCTAACAGAGAAAAGCAAAGCTATGTCCAAAGTTCACATCACTCAGTGCTACAGATCTCATTAGTTTCGGTTTCTGCCTGACAGACATAATACTCAGAACTAACCCTAAACACAAACATACATTTGTCATCTATTAAAAAAAGAAAATGGAAGAGCCCAGTCTTTATCTTACCAGTTATAAATACAAAAGATACACTCTGAGGAAACATACCATCCTAAGGCTACCCGTGTTTGTTTAGAGACAGGGTCTTACTACGCTGCCCAGACTAGCCCTGAACTCCTAGGCCTTAGCCGCCTAAGTGCTGGAACTACATGTGCTCAGTCCAGCACGACCAGCTGTAATTTTTATGTCAATTTTAGTTTCTTTACTGTTTCTGTGCATATGTGGTACTGGGGGTCAAACCAGGGCCCTGAACATGCTCTACTACTGAGCTACATCCCCAGCCCTATTTCTTTTTTCTTGAATTAGAACCTACAATTTCTCCAGGTTATCTTTATTTTTCCTTTTGCTGGGCTACTTATTATTTTATATAAATCTCATCATTCTAAATGATCAAGTACACACAACTCATCCTTCTACTGCTGGCTCAACAGCAGGGATATTTAGCACAAGACTGTTACCGCTCATTGAACTTCCTTTCTGAAACTGACCCCGCTGATTCACCTGGCAGTGACTCCTAACTTTCCTGAAATTACTATTTGTGACAGTGGTGGCTTGTCTTAGGCCCTTAACTTCTTAATCTCCTTCACCATCCTTTTTCCCCTCCTAATGTTCTGTCCCTTATACCTATTCTCCTCCTGATACCTGATCAACTATGATGGCCATTAACAATGCACAGATGACTCATTCCTTGACTTCCCATGTGACCTTGAGAACTATGACAGCCTTCCCTGGCTTCTACATCTAAGTGTGCTTTCCCTCCACTGTTATTAAAATAAGGTATATTGTGGCTGTAAGACAAATTTCTTTATTAGCATGAGGGGCTCTTTTAAAGCCAGAGAAAATTCAAAGATAATGGCAGTATCATGTGAAGTGCCACCAACCAGAGGTGACTCCAGCATTTAGAGGCCTAGGGTTCCAATTATGAAGGTGCGGAAGAGCATTATCTTCAATCTGCATTAAGACTATATGTCAGAGGAAAAAAAGATGAAGACTATGGCCAAACCACCCTTCAGTTTTTCTTTTAGTTTATTAACACATAATGGAATTCTACATAATCATCTACTATCATGCCAGGCCTATACTGATATGGAAGTAACGTTCATAATACAAACTAGCAACTTACTAAAACATCGAAACATGTAACATAAATGCTACACCTTACTAAACATCTTATTAAAACATGTAGCACAAATACAAAAGCATTTAGATCAGTTTTGGGGGTTGGGGACATATCTTGGGACAAAGTAAATACGTAGCATATGCAAGGTCCCAGGTTCAATACCTAGTACTGCAAACCAAACAAACCATTAAAAAATGTTTTAAGGAGTGGCTCTGGGCGCTAGAATGCAGTTGTGAGCTAATTCTAAAGCCATACTGCTTGGTTCAAATGTAGGCTCTGCCATTTAGTAGCCAGGAAGCATTGAGGATGGCAGTTAATGTCAGTTTTTTCATATCTAAAACGATAACAGCCCCGTTACAAAGATTAAATGAGTTAATGAGATATATAGCACCTAGAACAGTGCCTGGCACATACTGAACAGTGCTAGGAGATGCCTTTTAATATTCATGTATGTTTTTATACAAGTAGCACATATACCAAAAGAAAAATGTAGTTTCCAATTGAAAACAACACATGAAAATATGTTTTCATTTTTTAAAAACTGTATTAGTACAAGTTTGTGGTACATGCATTTTACAATCATTTTGGGGAGTTGGTACATGTACATAATACAGCTTGTTTCTTTAAAATGTTTTTAAAGTGGAATTTTTGCTGGGCATGGTGGTGCATGCCTATAATCCCAGCATTTGTGAGGCTAAAGCAGGAGGATCACCCAGAGGTGGAGGCCAGCCTGGGCTACACAGTGAGTTCAAGGCTAGCCTTATGACAAAGCAAAACCCTGTCTCAAAAACCTTTTCAAAAAATAAATAAAATGGAATTTTTGCCAAAGTCCTGGGTTCATTCCCCAGTACTGAAAACGAATGAATAAAATGTTTTTGTTTTTGGGTTTTTTGTGGGGGGATACTGGGGACTGAATCCACAAACTCTGGACTGAGTTACATTCCTACCCCTTTTTACATTTTTATGTTGATACAAGATCTTGGTAAATCGCTAAATTGCCCAGGCTGGGCTCAAACACACAATCTTTCAGCCTCAGGCTCCCATACTACTGGGATTAAAGATATGCACAATTATACCCAGTTTAAAAACAGACTTTTTCTTCTTTTTTTTTGGCTTTTTTGAGGTAGGTCTCACTATACAGTGGAGGCTCGCCCTGAACTCTCTATGGAGCCCAAACTGGCCTCGAGCTCCTGGCAATCCTTCTGCCTCAGCCTCCTGAGTGCTGGGATTACAGGTGTGCGCCACCACACCTCGCCTAAGGCAGGTTATTAAGTGGGATGAATGCCCGAGTAAGGGTATGAAGGTCATAACTTATCCAGGAGTTTAACAGTGACATCCAAACCTCAGAATTAACCCAAAAGGGGTGTAACAAAAATCATAAAAACTCCACCACTTTTGCAGCCATGCCAATGTAGCTACATGAATCCTACTCACCTAGCTAACAAGCGACTAGTAATAATGTCCCAACAACCCCATCCATGCCAGAGAAAGCGGTGAAAATCCCTACATGACCTCCATGGCACTTACATACTCTTATATATACCCCGAGCTAAGGCATCACAGCTTTCAATTGCTCATTTATATTTTGAAATAGCTATTAATTAATCAATGTGTAAATTCTGAACTATTTACTGAACTACTGATTAGCTATTAACTAATCAATGCTTAAATCAATGTTTAAATTCTAAAACAAGCCAGGAATGATTGTGTACACCTGTATCCCAGCCACTCAAGAGGCTGAGGCAGGAGGATCACAACTTAGTAACATCCTGTCTCTAAAAGGGCTGAAGATACATAGCCCAGTGGTACAGCACTTGCCTTGTATGTGTGAGAGATCCTGGGGTTCAATCCCTAATACCATTAAAAACAAGATTAAGATTCTGAAGTATAAGGTAAATTAAATACTGAAAATTGTCTAATCAAGAGCCTTCGCCTCAGATTGCCAAGGGCCGTGCCTAAATCCCACAGTACTAAAGGCAGGATAGAAATGATTTATGTATCTTGTTGCATTTTCATATTTCAGAAAATGTCAACTCTCCAAAAATCCAAATTCCAAAGATAAAGAAAATCATGTTGCCAAGTTATTTCTACAGAAGAAAGTCAGGCTAAAATTCAGCTTTTTATCAGGCTAAAATTCAGTATTTCACACAATACAGTATGTAACTTTTTATCAGCTAACCTTTGCTTTTAAACACTACAATGGGGCCGGTGAGATGGCTCAGCAGCTTAAGCGCCTGCCCGGCAAGCGCGAGGGCCCGAGTTCGACTCCCGGAACCCACATACGAAAAAGGGGCTGGTGATTTCGCTCAGCGGCACGGGCGCCTGCTGGCGCACGAGGTCCTGAGGTCGACCCCCCGGTACCCACCAAAAAAAAAAACAAAAAACAAAACAAACAAAAAAAATAAATAAACACTACAATGTACATTTATCGCCAGAGTACTGTCTTATGTTTAAGTTTCTAAGGCACTACTGGTTGGGGTAGGGGAGAACAATTACACTAGAAAAGGAACATTTACTGAATAGCTACTACACAAGACAGTCACAGCCATGTCACAATAACAGGAAGGCAGAGGAGAAGCCCACTGTAATAGAGGGAAGCTGACAAGCCCCTTCCCCAGGGTCCAAAGTAGCTGAGCTAAATCACAGGGACATCAGGGCCCACAATCCTTCACTTCGCTCATTACATTTTATCCTCTTTACAGCTCTAAGGTATAACACAGAATTTTTCTCTATATGAGAGGAGAAATTCATTTCTCTTATTAAGGTTAATCAGTATACTTATGAAGGACAAAACAAAGCCAGGCACAGTCATGGAAGCCCTTAAACCTGGCTGCTTGGGAGGCTAAAAGCAGAAGGACCCCAAGTCTGAGGCCAGCTTGGACAACACAGCAAGACCTTGTTTCCAAAAAACCCCATTTTTATCTTTAATCTCAATGGACAAAAGAATTTTGCAACCTAATTATAATTCCCCTTCCCTAACACTAGGGGGAGGCAGCTGAAACAAGACTTCTCCAAAGGTTTGTCCCTATTGTACCAACTACCGTTACACAGTAAAAAAGAAGATAAAAATGCCTCTTCTGTACCAGGCCTCCAGTACTGAAATGTCACCACATCTCACCCCAAGAAACCCTCCCCATCCCTCCTGGGTACACTCAGTGTCTCTCCTCTGTCCCCCCACCCCTAGCACACTTCTTTGAAATTACCTATTGTCTTACAATCCCAGCACTGAGGAAAGCTGAGGCAGGATGATGGAAAGTTTGAGCCTGGCCTGGGCAACTTAGTAAGACCCTGTCTCAAAAAATAAAAAGGGATGGGGAAGTAGCTCGGTGTGAAGGCTCTAGGTTCAATCCTCAATACAGCAAACAAAACAAAATTGCTACAATAAATCCAGCTTGTATTCAGGGGCAGTTTCTTCTCCTGAGCAGCTCTACTCAACACATTTAAAGATCCAGACTTCTAAAGAAGGTTCCAAGAAGTCACTAGGCTCCATTTGAAAAAGATCTATTTCCTATTTAATCTTTTATTTTACTCCATATGTATTTTTAGCTTCTCATGTAAGAAATACAGCGCTGCTATGAACATGGGTATGCATGTATTCCTCCTGTATTATGACTACTAACTCTTTCGGGAAGAGACAAGGGATGGGAAAAAAAAAAAAGAACTGAAAAAGGAATACAAAATGAAAGTGGAGCTTTTGCAAATAGGAGGGACTGAAGCGTCAGAAGGAGCAGGGAGGAAGGGGCGCAGACAAAAAAGAATTACGATGTACATATACTAACTCCCCACGGTAAATCTAATCATCATGTGTACTACAAAACACCTGCTAATGAGAAGTGGGGGAGAAAAAGAATTAGCAATATTGAAAATAAACAAAACTCACTGGGCTCCAAGAACTCAATCCTTTATTGAAATATGACACATATGCAATGTTTTGTAACATCAAAAATTCAATGAAATATTTCCCCCCAAATCCATTTAGAAGGAAGAGGCCCAGAGATTCTATAATTAACCAATAATTTAAACTCAAGTGTCAGGCTCTTTACTACTATCAACTGCTTCCCTCTGAAGAACCTGCCTATAATGACCTGACCTTGAATAAGATCTATTAATTTTGACATATTAAATATTCTTGGGAGCTGGGTGTGATGGTATACGTCTATAATCCCAACACTCAAGAGGCTGAGACAGGAGGACTGCAGCAAGTTCAAGGCCAGCTTGGGCTACATAGCTTGTATAAGGCCAGCCTGAACAACACAACAAAAAGTCTATCTCAAAAAACAAGTATTTTTGGTACTTAAATCTTGAGATGGCTAATAAATGTGAGACTGAACCTTAGTATAGTATGTTTGCTCCCTCTCAAATATATACTTACCTTGGATAAAGGCCCAGCATGCTAAGCTCATGTCAAGAACGTCAAGACTGTATGCAGTATTTGTAGCTAACACTCACTTGGTAAAAGAGAAAAAGATAAATATGCCAAAGATGGATGGGTCTGACTGAAAACTATATTGGTGATTATTTTACTATCTTACAACTTTTCTGATTTCTAATTTTTCAAAACAAAAAGTTGTAAGAAAATTCAAGACTACAGGCTAAAAACTTCAAGATACTTTAGGTCAACTTTCAAAGTTTCTTTTCCCCTTGTCCTATATTAAGACAGTAAGGCAGTATCTCTCACAAACAAAATAGTATTGCATAAAGAACCACTGTCCCATCAATACCAGGAAAAAGTCAATTTCTTCCCTTCTAAGCAATTCTGCCCAAATACCAGAGCAGGTCATTTAAGATCTCTAAGCAACATTTAACACTCCACGGAAGATATTTTTTGCTTGGTTATCCTAATGCCATGGTTTTTTGGTGGCACTGGGGATTGAATCCAGGGCCATGGGCATACTATACAAGTGCTCTAACACTGTGTTACACCTCCAGTCCTTTTTTATTTTGAGACAGTGTCTCACTAAACTGCTCAGGCTAGCCTCAAATTTGTGATCCTCCTGCCTCAACTTCCCAAACAGCTAGGATTACAGGCATGTGCCAACCACGCCCAGTGATTATTGTACTGTCATGTCACTGAGCATGTCCTTTTCTCTTACTGTGTCCTCAGAAGACTGACTTCAGTTATGATAACCTTATATACGCCTCTAGTATTCCTCACCAAATGTTTGTATTATAAAACAGGTAACTCACGGTTAAACAGAAATTCCCACGAGTTAAGTCATTCCGATTCCTTACTCAATAGAGAAGATGATCAATAGTAACCCAGTGCCTTCTATATGCTGTTCAAAGAAGCCTAACAATTCCGACTAGTCTGATTTGTAGGTAAGAACGTTCAAAAGTAAGATTACTTGCCCAAGGTAACACAAGCACTAAGCAGCAGAGATTAAAATGCAAACTCAAGTTTGTCTTTCCCCAGAAGCCCATGTTTCTGCCGTTGTTATTTCCACTCTACTGAGTTTCACTGTCAGGAATTTTTCTGGTGGGGTGGGTGGTGGTGGTGGTAAAAATAGAACCCAGGTCTCATGCATTCTAAAAGCAAGTGCTCTACCACTGAGCTACACTCCCAACCTCACTGCCAGAGAATTTAGTACTAAGTTTATAAAAATACTAACGTAAGACAAAAATTCCAGTAATTATTATCAAACCTCATATGACTTCCCACCCTCAAGCCTTTCCTGGAAGCTAGATTCCCCTGTATTAAACGACTTAAGACAATGGAAACACAGGCCTCAGACTCCATAGTTTCTGACTCAAAAAAGCAGCTTTCTGAAAAAGGAATGTTTTGCAATGTTAGCAGGTTAGCAAAAGATCGCTAAGATGGCCATTCAGCAGCAATGACTAGATGCTCATAATGAAAAAACAAACATAAAAGCTGGTCTCTGAGAGCCCGGCAACGTGGTGGACACCTGTAATCCCAGTACTGAGGGAGGCTGAGGCAAGAAGAATCAAGTTGGAGCCCTACCTAGGCAACTTAGCAAGACCCTGTCTCAAAAATAATAAAAGGTCTGGGGATGAAGCTCAACGGGGGGAAGTTCTGGTTTTAATCCCCAGTAGAAGACAGATAAAAAATAAAAGCTGGTCTACATCAGGTCAACCAGAACTTAAAACATACTAGCTGAAATTTACTTATTCATCTAGGAAAGATATTATTTAAGAAATATTTCACCTTCAAGAGTAGTCAAAAGAGGTCAGGGATAGACTGGGCGACTCTGTCTCTAACAAAAATGCTAAAGTTAGGGCTAGGGATGTAGCTCAATGACAGAATGCTTGCCTAGTCTGAATGAGGCCCTGAGTTCAATCCCTAGCACTGGCAAAAGTTAAAAAAAAAAAAAAAAAAAAAAGTCAATAGCTAAAAGACTAAAATAACTCTTGAATATGGTTATGAGATTTATATCTGCTGATAGAAAAAACTAAGTTCAGTATAAATATTCCCTACACCCTTTTCAAAACTTCAGAAAGCACTACCCTGTTCAGTAGGTCCAACAGGGTAAAAAAAAACTATTTGTATCGTTCAAGTCAAAAAAAGAAAGGCAGACGAAGAAGAGCCTAACTTTACCACAGAAGAGGAGCCACTCACACAAGTGGTTCCATAATCCTAAAGGACAGGAACCTCACAACCCACTCTTCCATTTTTTACAAGTCAAACCCTCAGGAGAAATGAAACAGGAACGGGCATTTTCCAAACCACACCTCTTCAAAAGCATGAAGGAAGCCAACCTGTGGCCGCAAATCAAACTCCAGTGTAATCACTTCTACTCAAATACTACAAAGTAACCTTAGGAGTGCAGAAGCCAAGCACAACCAGGAACACCTGTCATTACACCTACTCTAGAAGCTGAGGCAGGAGGATCACTAAGTTCAAGGCTGGGCTGGGCGACCTTGAGAGCCTTTGTCTCAAAAAATAAAATGTAGCTCAGTGGGAAGCCCTGGGTTCAATTCCCAGCAAAGCAAACAAAATTTAAAAAACTAGTGGAGAAGATACATTTCCTAAAAGTTTCCCACTACCAATCAGGTGGTTTTTCATTTAGTCAAAAACTCACAAAATGATACTAAAACAACAAAGGACATTAATGCTCAGCCTTGGTAAATAGTAAGCAAGTATCAAAAATATCAGCCCTGGTTTTTCCACAAAATTTATTTAAGGCCATAAATATTACCACCTAAAGAGATCAAAAGAGTTTGTAGTTAAGGGAATATGTGCCAGCTGGTAACCAGCACTGCATATAAACTGGAAGCAGTTAACTGACATCACTTTATTTCTTTGAGGTAAAAAAAATACCAATCAAAAATATTAATCTTAAATCAATGGAATCATATAAACACCATTTTTTTCCTACTTTCCAAACCCCTGGAAAATATGACATTTATTTAACATAAATCTGACCACCATGGATTTGATAACGTCCTTAACTTTAAATTCAACTAATGAATTTTTTAAAATTACTGCGCTTCCTTGAACTTTAAAAATAGCACACTTATGGCTGTGGGTGTAGCTGTCACAGAGCCTCTGACTAGCAGGACCAAGGCCATCGGTTCAATCACCAGTACTTGGGGGGAGGGGGAACGTAAGCTTAGACTATATAATTCCACTCCACAAAGTTCTAGAGAAAATTAATCTTTGGTGTTAGGATAGTGCTTATCTTTGATGGCAATGACTGGAAGGGTTAGGCTGGTTTCACTGTGTGAATGCAAAATCTGTACGTCTATATAAGTATCCCACACTTCAATTATAAAGATATGCATTAACTTGCTTACTGGATAAAAGCAAAACAAAAAGCTGGAAAGAATCTGGAAAAATCCTACATTATTTTTTAAACAAAAAAGTAAAACTGAATTCAACCATCAATGTTAAAAGTAAATATTTGCCCAGGCGTGGTGGCACATGCCTGTAATCCCAGCCTGGGATATGCAGGGAAACCATGTCTCAGGAAAAAAAACAATCCATTATAGGTGCCTTGAACAAAAAGCCCTAATCAGAACCGGAAATAGGCAAGCTATCACAGGATTTTTTTGAGCTGGAAGCTAATTTGATGAGCACGGAGAAGAACTACGTTCAATGAGACATAATTCACTGGAGTCTTAAACTCCTTCAGTACAAGGCTACTTCGATGCTGCTTTGAGACTTAAGGAAAATCAAACTTACGTCCAATACAGGCCGTATGTAAGATTATCTTAACCCATCTGCACTCACACCATACCTTATTTGCATGGCCTGCACTCTGAGTCCGCTGTAATCAACCTCTTTTTGCTCAAATTCTTTCCACTCATCTTCATCCTGTGAAAGAAACACCTGATCAATCAAAGCTATTTTCAAACATGCAACTAAGCAGCTAACAGACTATGAAGGAAAGGATGTGGCTTGACCCTAAAGAAACACGGAGTCGTATTCGGGCCCAAGTCCTCCCTCGCGCGATCCCGAGACGTGCCCAGCAGTCAAATATCGTTATTGTGGCCAGGTTCCTACAGGCGAGCTGTTACTTTAAGCCAACTAGGAAACACCAAGTAAAGACACCAATAGTAACTCCACAACGACATGTCTAGCTCAACGCTGCCTTGACTTCTTTCGCCAGCTTAACGACAAACTGGTGCCAACATAGGTGCCCCAAAGGCGACTTAACACGCTAAAAAGCAAATTCAGCTCCCACTATGGGCTCAAGTCCGGCGCCAATTACTCACAGCAGACGTCACTCACGAACGCCCCGAGACGGGCGCGGCGGCCCCAACCGAGCGCTCGGAGGGGTCCGGTTCCGGCGAGCACGGCAGACGTGGGCCGCCGCGTCACGTGGCCGCCCGCAGCAGCCGTCCCGCCCGGGCCCCTGCCGGCGCCTCCGCGGGAAGCAAGGCGGAGGCGGGCACACGCGGCCGAGCGCGCACCCCACGCCCGCCGCCGGCCTCTCACCTTCGTCACGGCCTTCGTGGCGGCCCCGGGGCCGCCGGTCCCCGCGCCCGCGGCCCCGCCGTCGCCCGGTCTGGTGCCCGCGGCCCCGCCGTCGCCCGGCCTGGTCCCCGTGCCCCCGCCGTCGCTCGGCCTGGCCCCTGCCGCTCCGCCCGCGGCGTTGGCCGCGCGGCTGCTCCGCTCCTTCTTCTTCTTCTTGTCCCTCTTGGCGAAGAAGTTGTCCAGGCTCCGCTCCTCCGTCTCGGCCATGGCCACGGCCTTCTCGGCCCGGATGGGTGCGGCCCGCGCCGGGCGCGGCCCGCGAAACTCGGAGCTCGGGGTCGAGGCCGCTTCTGCGCTCACGCGGCCGGGTGCGGCGACGCCTCAGCCCCGCGGGGTCGCCAAGGCGTGAGCGGCGGGGCGGACGGCTTCCCCCGCGCGCTGCAGAGCGGTGGTACGGTCCTTCCTCGGACTGGCGCGCCGCCGCCTGAGCCCGCCCGGGCTACCGCGACGGCGGTGCGGGTTCGCCCGCCCCACAGGAGAGGAAAAGGAAGGCGCGGGCCAGAGGCTCCAGCAGGAGCGCTCAGCTAGCGGCGGCGCGTGCTAGAGGGAGACGCGCGCGCAGGCCGGGAGAGGTGGGGAGAGGAGGTGGGGAAAAGGGGTGGGGGGAGGCAAGGGGAGGACGGAGGGCGGGCCTCCAGCCGAGAGGGGCGGTGCCCGCGCCTGCGCACTCAGCTCCGCCCGCCGCTGTGGGCGCGCCGAGGGGCGGATGGCGGGAGGAGACGGAGGCGGGGTGGACCAAAGAGCCAATCAGGTGTCAAAACGAAGCGCTTAGGTGACAATCAGTGCCTCCGACAGGGCGGTGCCCGGTGTGGGGGCGGGGAGAAGCGGGCATATGCAAAATAAGTGACATAATGATGACTTGGGTCTCCCGATTGGCGGAGGGTTTTGCCTGGAGGGCGGGCATTTAGGGGGCTGGTTGGTGACTTGGCTGAAGTGGACCCGCCTGGAGGAGCGGGTGTGTTTCCTCTGGGCGCATGTGTAGGTTACACGTGTGTCTGCTCCTCGGGGGCCAACTGTGGCGAACTTTCACGGAATGGGAAGGCACGGTGTTAAGCCAGCAGTGTGAAAGACTGTCCCTCTCGCTCTGCCTCTCCACTTTCACCTCGGGTCTGGCAATCATTACTTTTCATATATTCGGGATGATTGTTATGAAAGCGAGAGGAGCAGTGGGCTAGAAGTTTAAAATCCACTTACTAAAATATCTTTAATAAACTAGTAGGTGGATGCAAGAGTATCGACATTGAACTCCATCCTCCACTAGATAGATCTGTTAAGACCCAGTTAAATAGATCTTACCCGCCAACTTGTTTGCAAAATGGTTAACATTGGCTTTTTTTTTTTTTTTTTTTTGTGGGTACCGGGGGTCGACCTCAGGACCTCGCGCGCCAGCAGGCGTCCGTGCCGCTGAGCAATATCACCGACCCTTTCTTCGTATGTAGGTTCCGGGAGTCAAACTCGGGCCCTCGCGCTTGCCAGGCAGGCGCTTACGCTGCTGAGCCATCTCACTGGCCCAACATTGGTTTTTAAAGATAGGGGAAAGGGAGCAGCTGTTAGCTTCCTACACAATGCTTAACACGCAGTGGGTGTGAGATGGACGATCTTTCCAAATACACTTTAGAGATCCTCCTGCCCTGACTTGAGTCTGGACTGTCTCTACACTTTGTTCTTCGCTCTTGTCTCCAAGAAAAGAATTGCATATCACAGATGTGGGAACCAAGATATCCGCACAGCACCTAGCTTCACCACTTGCTTACCCTTGAGACCTTGAGAATGAAAAAGGCGGTCTTTCAACGTTCCATTTCCTCCTTTAAGGCCAGAAGCCAGCTGTCACAACCCCCGAGGAAATGACTCAGGTTTGTGAATAGTCCCATGGGGTAGATAGAACCCAGCCAGTACATGAGTGAGTTGTCTTTGCCTTTACAGTTCCCCCAGTAAAGGTTCTTTCCTTGCAACCACTGCCACTGCTATTGAAGAATGAAGGTCTAAATATGTCAACGAAGCAAATTAAAGACATGGCCTTCTCCAACAATGAGCTTACCTATTATTCCCAACACATAAACTGCCCCAGACCCCTAGGATGGTCCCTAGGTGATGTCCTTCTGTGACACCACACATCTTCCTGTGCTATGGCCACAATCAGTACTGCCCAGCAGCACAATCACTGGGCTCCTTCCCCTGCCCTTTTCTTTTGTGTTTTATTCTGAGACAGGGTCTTGTTAATTTGCTGAATCGCCTAGGCTGGGCTCAGATTCAGGATCCTTCCAGAGTGCTGGGATTGCAGGCATGCACCAGCACGCCTGGCTCCCACGACATTTTTCAGTGTGATTGAAGGCGTGCTCCCAGAACTTGATCCTCCTCTGTGAAGGAGCCTTTCTTCTTTGGTTCCCCTGCCCTGGAACTAACAGCCTCTTTGTTGTTGTTGTTAAACTACATCCCCAGCCCATTTTTAAATTTTTGAGACAGGGTCTTACTAAGTTGCCCTGGCTAGACTTAAATCCTCCTGCCTCAGCCTCCCAGAGTGCTGGGATTACAGGCACGTGCCACAATACCTGGCTCTAATTGTAGCTCTTTAAATCTCCCCTGCCATCCTCCTCGCACTGTTACACAGCACCCTGAGTCCTGCCATCACCACCCACTCCTCATCACTGGACCTCCATAGCAAAGCACCCTCCAGCTCTCTTAATGAAAGCATCTTCCTCTTTGCCTCTTGGATGTGTTTGGACCTTCCCCATCCCTAACCCTAAACAGACCTTCGCTTTTCCTTGCCAGGTGGAAAAGGCGAATGGTAACAAGTCCTTGGCCCATTTCCAGGCATTTCAGCAGGTCTTCGAAAGACCTAATGCTATCAGAATGTGGGGATTTCTTCCTGGATCCTCTAAAGTGGTACAATTTAGTGGACATCAGTTATTTCCCTCGACAGGCCCTGCTGAGCTCCAACATCCTGTGAGCTGAAGCGCTGTCCAAGGCCAGCTGGGCCCAGCCCCTTTGTCCCTGGATCTTTTTCTGCTGAGCTATTTGTTCCAAATTCCATTCTGCTACCTAGGCTGGGAATTACACTCATGCTCAGCTCAAAGGAATGTGGCTCCTGTTGGCCAGAGAGTGCACCCGGAAATGGATGGGTAGAGTCCTCCTTTTCATTCCTGGCTTCCTTCCTCACATCTGTGAGACCTCCTACGTCACTGTCTGACCTGCACCTTTTCCAGCTGGGTAGCAGCTGATTACAGGTCACCTTCTGGGAAGGGGGTTGGAGGTCCTCTCCTAACTTCTCTACAGTCAGCATGGTTTCCTGAGCCTCAGAGGCCCACAGGCATTTCATTTGGCATGATATTTGATGCCTTCCTGGAATTACCGGGTTTGTATATTGTTCAATCATATTTATTCATTTATACAAAACATTTATTTAATGAGCACCTACTATATTGCCCAGCCCTATGTGAGGAATTAGTAATAAGTAAATCAGGCCAGCGGTATAGCTTGGTGGTAGAGTGCTTGTCTAACATGGCCAAGGCCCTGGATTTGATCCCTAGCACCACAAAGAAAAATATAAGAAGGGGGAAAAAAAAGTAAATATAGGCCCTACCCTCTTATAGTTTATTCTGCAGTAAACTGGTAGCTAGAAGCAGACCTACAAGTATACATGCAATTATAGCACATTAAAACTCTTGAGAGTAACCTGGGCACAGTGGCCCATGCCTATAATCCCAGGACTCTGGGAGGCTGAGGCAGGAGGATTACAAGTTTGAGCCCCGCCTGATCACTTTAATGACTTAGGGGACTATGTCTCACAATAAAATACAGAAAAAAGCTGGGGATATAGGTCAGTGTAAAAGCCTAGGTTCAAAACCCAGTACTGAAAAAAACCTGAGTGTGGTAGTGCACGCCTGCAATCCCAGCACTCAGGAGGCTGAGGCAGAAGGATCACTTCAAGTTTGAGGCTAGCCTGGGCTACATAGTGAGTTCAGGGCCAGGCTGGACTATGTATCAAAACTATGTCTCAAAAAACAAAAATAAAACAAAACAAAAACTTTAAGGGTATGAATAGTTTGGGCATACAGCCTATATCACATAAGCATTTGACTGGTGTTTGTGAAATGAAAAGTTATCACCATTAATCCCTGATTTTCTCCATTAATAGGAATACACAAATCATGGACTTTCAGAAAGTGCTCCCCTGTTGGTTTCTGAACACCTGCTAACTCTGCCATGTATAACAAAGAATTTAACCTTCTCCTGCAACCTCAAGTCCTTCCTTAGCTCATCTGTGGCATAAAGGCCCTTGCTGGAGGTGTGGACAGCAAGAAGAACAGGCCCCCAAGAGAGCTTCCTCCGGGGAAGAGCTGACATGTCTGCCCCTCCCACGATAGCCATGCCACAGTAGAAGGCTTGGCAAGCAGTGGGGCTCATTACACCCATCCTCAGGGGTCTGGTTTACTGTTGGTTGAGCCACATGAAGTTATTACTGATTTTAAGTTTAATTTGTAGTTTTTTTTTTTAGTTTTTTGTAGACAGGGTCTCACTATGTAGTTTAGGCTGGCTTTGAACACACTGTGTAGCCCAGGCTGGCTTTGAACTGACAGTGATGCTCCTGCCTCGGCCTCCTGAGTGCTGGGATTATAGGTGTGCACCACCACACCTGGCCGCCTGGCATTTTCTGCTTCTCACTCAGAGCCCTCTCAGTTGTGGTTACCAGGTCAGTAGGTCAGTGGGATTGTCACCCTTCCTGGCCTGAAGAGCAGGGAGAGCGCAGGGTGTAGAGAGTCTAGACCTCTTTCTGTGCTCAGTCCAAGGCAAGTCCTTTGCTGTCTTAGTTACCTTTCTCGTTGCTGAGACAACATACCCAACACCCAAAGTTAAAGAGGAAAGGTTTATTTAGCTCACGATTTGTAGAGGTTTCAGTCCATAATTGGCAAGCTCCAAAGCAGGGTGTCGTGGCAGCCAGGTATTGCAGAGGAGAAATAGTTCATGGCGGGCAGGAGGTAGCAAGGCAACAAGGGACAACCACAGCTGTTTCTATCCCTTATATCTTATCCACGCTGCTTAGGGCAGGTAGCACTCACACCCTCAATCCTGGTGCCCTTGATCCTAGCACTGAACCATGAATCAATTCAAGCATCACACACTCTAGATCCAGCCACCTCCGAAAAAGCCCCTTCATGAGGCTTTGGGGGGACATCTAGACACAAACCATAACACTTACTTTCCCTCTGCCATTTTTGTCCAGCAAGTTTTGAGGTCGTGGTTGGTTTAGCACAGGATGTGTGTGTGTGTGTGTGTGTGTGTGTGTGTGTGTGTAAATATATATTTTTTCCAGGACATTTAAACTGAGCATGGTAGATTAAACCTGTAATCCCAGCACTTTGGGAGGCTGAGGCAAGAGAATTCACACATTCAAGACCTATGTAGTAAAACTATGTGTCAAAAAAAAGAATATTTAAGAGCCTGAAAGAGTAAGCTATTTCATATTCAGTAACTGCAAATACAGAGCATGCGGCTTTTATTCATTTTTGTCTTAACTGCCAACACATGTTTATTGATGGTCTACTGTGTGTGTGGTAGTCACTCAGAAAGCCTCAAGGCCCCAGTGATGAATGAGGGCCAGGGCTGGAGGGGACAGATAAAAGGGTGCTCACCAAAGCCCCTCATGTGATTATAAGTCAGGATGCAGCCCTCCATCATCATCCCTAACGTTAAGTGTGACTCACTGGGTTTCCCACTTGCCAGACTCTGAGCCGAAGCTGGTCTTAATTTACTCCCCTTGTTTAGTCCTCATGAGGCAGAAGCGTTTATTATCTTCACTTTACAGATGAAAAAACCTGAGATGGAGAGAACGTAAGCACCCTGCTAGGAAGAGACAGAGCTGTGATTGAACCTCGGTCTGTTTCTGCGGGGGAAAGTCCACTACAAAGTCCTCTGTGTGTCCAGTGACGGTGTGGCGCCTTCTTAGTACCTTCCCTTCAGCCCAAATGGAACTACACTGGCTGGTCTACTCCCAAGTCTGGGGTTTAGAGAGAGGACAAGGGTAGCCTCAAGTAATCTTTGATTATCCTGCTGCTAAGTGATTACACTGAGGAAGAAAGCTTTTTTTTTTTTTTTAAACTTACATTGGTTTTTATTTCTTCTACAAGCATTTTGTAGTAAGAAAGCATTTTTCAGACTGGGGCCCAGTTCCCTGCAGACTTAATCCCAGGGGGTGGTATGGTTCTCAACTCTGCCTCCACCCACCCTGGCCTTGGCAGGCCTCTCCATGCACTGGGAAGCCCAGCCCCACAAGGAGAAAAGTTAGGCATTTTTGATAGGCTGACTGGGGTGTTTTCCCTTGTTGCTAGCAAATCTCCTCTTTATGGATATCCTCAAGCCTTGGCCCTGGAATAAATGCAGGATTTGCACAGAATTGTAAGTTTATATATTATGATTTTATGCACTGACCCTGCTTCCAAACACAGCTCGAGGAGGAATAATGCAACTTGTCTCAGTGAAATGACACAAAGGTTCTCAGTGGTGTCACCTCCCCAACCCCCACCACTACCTTGACAAAGCAGCTTGGATCCCAGCTTACCCTGCCCCAAGCTCCCGCATTGCCACAAATCTGGAGTTGCTGCGAGACTGGTGACCACTGGATCCCAGCCTGATACCCAGTCCCTAGGCCCCTCACATTTCCCAGGACATCTGGAGCCTCATTTCCTGGATATAGAAAATGTGAAGCCTGAAATATGTCTCCCCCACGACTTTTTGCAGTACTGAGAATTGAGCTCAAGGACTTTGCATTTGAACTACGCTCCCAACCCTGTTTTGTGTTTTGTTTTGTTTTTGAGACAGGATCTTGCGATGTAGTTCAGGCTGGTCTTGGTGATTCTCCTGCCTCAGTCTCCTGAGTGCTGAGATTACAAGTGTGTATCATCACACCCAGTTTCTTAACTCTTGAATATGATATCTAGTTGAAAATTAATTTGGCATCTGGTCTTGCCTGACCAGCCTCAGTCAAAGCCAACTCTACATTGCAGGTGGACTTTGACCTTCTGAGGTCCCCAAGGACTTCCTGTGCTTCCAGCCCAGTTCACTCACAACATTGTCCTCAGAGTCCCAGGTTGGCTCAGGCTTGCTTCCTACATTATCATTTAGGGTTGTGGATATACCTACCAGATCCTTTGCTGGACACTGTCCAGTATGGGTGGTACACTGCTGTGCCCTATCTAGAGTCATTTAAGTTGCCACAGTGGCTTTGGCCTCTCTGAAGATTCAGTGAACATGAGATTTGTTTTAATAAATAATTTAATACACTTAACACATTGTAGGATTATTTAGTTTTGTATACTTTATCTCCTAAAGGTTTAAATGGAAAGAAGACAAATTACAAAATGTAAGTAGGAAAGCTGGGTGTGGTGGGGCACACTTACAGTCCCAGCGTTTGGAAGGATGAGGCAGAAGGATCGTGAGTTTGAGGCAAGCCTGTTCAAGGTCAGCCTGGACTGCAACAGCAAGACCCTGTCTCAAAAAACAACAGCTAACCAAAAAACCAGCCAACCAACCAACCAAACACCCCCCCTACACACAAAGGAAATATAGGTAGAAGAGTAAGATGCAAGGAAAGATGAGGTTGGGACAAAAAATGTCTATCTTGAGGTCCTGGAAAATTGTTTTTTGGGGGGGCATAGACAGGGCAAGTTAGGGACTGAGCTTCCTAGTGAGAGATCAGGGTGTGGCAAAACTGGCTGGGGAAGTAGATGTGACCTGTTAATTACAAGATCCCAGAACATGTGCATAGAACAGTTCCCAAAGCCCTGCAAGTGGACTTCTCTCTAGAACTCAAGCAGGTTTTGAATAGGATGGCCTAGACCCCTGAGGTGTGGGATCCCAGCGCTGCCTTTTAGGACCCATATGTAGAAGTTCTGCAGGTTTCCTCAAGATATGGACTACATAAAAGGACACAGACACCAGGGGCTTGCTGTTGTGGCTTTCCTCGCAATACCCACCCTGTATCCTCCAGGGCGGACATTTTTTTTTTTTTTTTTTGCTTTATGTGTGTACCAGGAGTCGAACTCAGGACCTCGTGCTTGCCAGGCAGGCACTTATGCCACTGAGCCATATCACCGGCTCCAGGGTGTACTTTTATCTTGCTTTTTCCTCTTTTACTCAGCCCAAGCTCACTCTTCAGAGCCAGTTTCTCCCTTACTCTTCACTTTTTCTTTCTTTCTTTTTTTTTTTTTTGTGGGTACCAGGGGTTGACCTCAGGACCTCACACACCAGTAGGCACCTGTGCCACTGAGCGATATCACTGGCCCTTTTTTTGTTTTTTGTATGTGGGTACTGGGAGTCAAACTCAGGACCTCGCGCTACCTTGCCAGGCAGGCTCATATGCTGCTGAGCTATCTCACCGGCCCACTTTTACTTTTTCAAATAAACTTTATTACCAGTTTTTTTGCTCGTTGCGTTCAATTCTTTGAGACAAGAAGAACCTGGAATCCAACTCTAGAAGGAGTCACCAGCACCACAAAACCCAGTAATGTTTAGCTGGGGAGCCACTTTTAGAAGGAGCTACTTGGTAACACTAGCATTTTCCCCAGATGAAGTCAGGAAATTTCTTTCAGCCACTGATGATAGTGTCTTTTGGGCCAAGACTAGACTGTTGCCCCAGACCCTCACAGTCTTGTGAGTCTGGGCAATACAAACAATTTGTTGTGGTTCAGATCTAAAATGGACCCCTTAGGAGTGGGGGAAAAAAGAAAAAAGATACATTATGTACAGGTACAAATTCCCCATGACGAATGTGATTGTTATATATATCAAAAGTATACCAGTAAAATTAAATTAAAAAAAATAAAATGGCCCCCTTAGCTGGGTCTAAGGCACACACCTGTAATTCCAGCACTTGGGAGGCTGAGGCAGGGAAATCACTGTGAGTTCAAGGCCAGCATGAACTTCATAGCAAAATCCTGTCTCAGAATAGTAAAATCTAAAATGGCTCCCAAAGCCTCATGTGTTTGGAAGGTGATGGGATTATTGGGGTGTTGTAGCTGGCTTGCTGTTTGGAGATGGGGTCACCGGCAGCATGAGGTCATGGTTTATCTCCCCCAACCCTGGCTCTGGCTCTTCACTTTGTACTCTGCTTCTTGGGTACCATGATGTTAACAGCTGCCTCCACCCAGGCCCTTCCACCATGCCACTGACCATGCAAGGACTGAAATAACCTGTCCTCCTTTACACTGTGTGTGGCAGGAACAGTGTCTCAGTACAGCATCTCAGGAAAGTGACTAAGACAAATTCTACCTCCTTTCCCCTAGCAATGCGAAGCTCCCTTGGGCCCCGTCTGTCCTGTATCTTCCCGTCCTTGTGTTTTTGTCCAGGGCATTTCCACTTCCAAGAATGTCTTGCCCCTCCTGCCCATCTGTGGATGTCACCCTTTCTTCAGACCCCAGAGAAAACCTACATGTTTCCAGACACCTACCATTGAGATTAAATCTCTGCACCCCACAAGCGGCTTAGGTCTTTGCCCCTCTTTTTTTTTTTTTTTTTTTTTTTTTTTTTTTTGAGACAGGGTCTCACTATGTAGTTCAGCCAGGCCTTGAATTTACTATATAGCCAAGACTGACCTTGAACTTGCTGTGATCCTCCTGCCTCAGCCTCCCAAGTGTGGAGATTACAGGCATGTAGAGCCATGCCTGGCTCTTTGCCACTCTCTGAACACATTGATCCCAGCTCTACTCCATGTGTCAGCATGGCTCCTGCTGGCTGTAGATCTTCAGGAGGGGAGGGACCAGGGAGTTTTTATATAGGGTTACACCTGGGATGGTGCTTTGCCCTAAGTATAATATCTGCATGGAAAAAAAAATTTAAAAATAGGGTTGAGGGTATAGCTCAGTGATAGAGTGCTTGCCTAGCATGTGCAAGGCCCTGGTCTTGATGCCTAGCACTAAAAAAAAAAAAAAAAAAGTAAAGAAAAGTGAGATTAAAAAAGAAAAAATAGGGGCCGGTGAGATAGCTCAGCGGCATAAGCACCTGCCTGGCAAGCGTGAGGGCCTGAGTTCGACTCCTGGAACCCACATACGAAAAAAGGGCCGGTGATATCGCTCAGCAGCACGGGCGCCTGCTGGCACGCCAGGTCCTGAGGTCGACCTCCGGTACCCACACACACAAAATAAATAAATGGGGCCGGTGAGATGGCTCAGCGGCATAAGCGCCTGCCTTGCAAGCGCGAGGGCCGGAGTTCGACTCCCGGATCCCACATACGAAAAAGGGGCCGGTGATATCGCTCAGCAGCACGGGCGCCTGCTGGCGCGCGAGGTCCTGAGGTCGACCCCCGGTACCCACAAAAAAAAAAAAAAAAAAAAAAAAAAAAAAAAAATAAATAAATAAATAAAATAAAAATCAATCTGAATCTTTGAATTGAAAAGTTCCAAGAGCCAGGTATAGTTAGTGTGCATGCTTGTAATCCCAGCACTCTGAGAGGCTGAGGCAGGAGAATTGCAAGTTGGAGTCCTGTCTGGGCAAGTGAGATCCTGTCTTAAAATTATTTAATTATTTATTTATTTATCTTTTTGTTTTTGTTTGTCAAGAGAAGTTCTCACTACGTAGTTCAGCCTGGCCTTGAATTTACTATGTAACTCAGCCTGGCCTTGAACTGGCTGTGATCACCCTGCCTCAGCCTCCCAAGTGCTGGAATTGCAGGCATGTGCCACCATGCCTGGTATTGATAAATTTAGAAAGAGCTGGGAGTGTAGCTCAGTGCAAAGGTGCTGGGTTCAGACCCCAGTAACAGAGCGAGAGCGGGGCGGGGGGGAGACAGAGAGAGAGAGACAGAGAGAGAAGGAGAGAGAGACAGAGGCACTCCAGGGACTTGGTAACCACCAACTCAAACAGTCTGAAGACAGAGTGGTTCAGAACTTCCTCCTTGGAAGACAGTAACAGTCTCCTGAGTGTTGCCATCTTCATAACCTCTGGGTCTTCCTCAGTGTCCTTTTGAGATAAGAGAATTCATAACATTTTCAAAGCCAATAAGCATCCTGGGACAATCTGGCTGTCTAAGCTATTTAAGATGGATGAGGCCTGCACTGAATTATTAAAGGTGATTCAGTAATCAGGCCTCAGTGGTCTGTGAACTGGAAGAGACTGTCTTTCTCCACCATCTCTGTACCACCCTGTGACCCAGCAGGGCCCGGTGCTCTCCTCTGCTGACTGGGCAGCCAGGTTTCACAAGGCAGTGGGTGGAGACAGAGGAGATGGGTGGCAAGAGCACTGGAGAAGTGATGTGGATGAGATTTCTGGTAATTCCAAACTTCTGCTTCATATCGACAGGATGCAACATGTTGGTTTCAGGAATTTTTTTTGCCTTTTTATTTTTAAATTTTTATTAGAACATGTTTATAGTATGCACTGGCTACATTCATCATGGAGAGTGGGTACATGTATGTAACACATTTCAATTCTTTTTACTTCCTCTTCTCACTTCCATCGCCCCTCCCTCCATCTTTCGGTCCCTTCTCATCTGCAAAAGATCTCATTGTTTCCTATTATTTTTTAATGGTGAAAAGATTTGAGAAGAATGTAAATGCTTATGATAGGGGAATGGTATGTAAACCACAGTTGGAATATACGTGACCATTTAAAAGGAGGGTTTTGAAGGCTTTGTAGCAACATGGGAAGCCACATCTGATATCTTGCTAAGTGGATGTAGAACGACCATCAGAGCCAAGACAGGTGGTATGGAGTTATGTGATGGTGTTAAGAACATGGGTTTTTTAGCTGGATGGACCAGACTAGTGGTTCAGTTCCCATTTCCTCCACTCATGAGCTGGATTATCATCTGCAAGTTTCCTCTTTTTTTTTTTTTTTTTTTTTTTTTGAGACAGGGTCTTGCCATGTAGTTCAGGCTGGCCTCAAACTCACTATGTAGCCCAGGCTGGCCTCAAAACTCATGACAATCCTCCTGCCTCAGCCTCCCAAGTGCTGGGATTACGGGTGTGTGCCACCATGCCTGGCCATGTTTCCTAACTTCTCTGGGCTTTGGTTTTCTCCTTTTTTACAATGTGGATAATAAAATAAGCTAAATTGTCTTAAGTGTTAGATAAAATAATGCATGAGAAAATGCTGGGCAGAAATCAACTTAGAATCTCCCTAAATTAGTTCCTTTCCAGACTGGTTTGGTGGCACATGCCTATAATTCCAGCACTCTGGGAGGCTGAGGCTGGAGGATCATAAATTTGAGCAAAGTTGGTCAACTTTGGAAATTAGTGAGACTCTGTCTCAAAATAAAAAAGGGCTGGAGATGAACCTCAATGAGAAGGTGCTGGGTTCAATCCCCAGTCCCACCCAAAAAAAAAAAAAAATTAGTTCCCTTCTACTTCTCTAAGTTGTGTGTGTATTTTTAAAAATATTTTGTAAAAAAAGTCATAGAAAATAATTAATGAGATTAAAGAATGTTTTAAAATTCCCCCACTATTTATCCATTGTTATGTAATAAACTGGCCTACAACTTAGTTACTTAAAACAACCACCATTTTATTATGTCTCACAATTTGGAAGTCAGGAATTTGAGTAGGTCTCAGCCATGCAATACCTGCTCCCTGTGGCATTGGCTGAGGTCACTCAGTAGGGTTTATCTGGAGACTGGATCAGTGTGGAGTTCTGGATGCTTCCTCATTCACCAGTCTTGTTCCTGGGTGGTGGCTGTAGGCCAGGCTCCACTGGAAATACTGACCCACCACAGTATGGGGTAATTGGACTGCTATGTCCAATTACCAGCTCAGGATTTCCAGGATTTCCAGAGCCAGTGTCTAAAGATAGGAAGCTGCCAGACTCTTAATTTCTGGGCCTCCACTCTGGCACAAATAACTGTGGTCTATTATTCAATTGATCACAGAGCCCATCCAGGTTAAAGGAGAGGGGACATAGAACCTCACATTTAATGGGAATAATGTCAAACAATTTGCAGCCATCTTTTTTTTTTTTTTTTTTTTTTGTGGGTACCGGGGGGACGACCTCAGGACCTCGCGCACCAACAGGCACCCGTGCCGCTGAGCGATATCACCGGCCCCTTTTTCGTATGTGGGTTCCGGGAGTCGAACTCGGGCCTTCGCGCTTGCAAGGCAGGCGCTTAAGCCGCTGAGCCGTCTCACCGGCCCTGCAGCCATCTTTAATCTACCTTAGAAACTGTCTGAAAGGTGGTGATATTGACATTAATACCAGTATGTGTTGTAAAGTTAAATCATAAATCACCTCTAGGAAGATGCCTGGGCTGATGGCCTTTGGTTGGGTTAGGGTTGTTTCCAAGCTGAGCAGGGAGCTCCAGTCTCTCAAACAGGAAGATACTGCAAGCAGGGCAAAGAGGAAAGAATCAAGTTATGCCCTCAAGACTGTCTGTGGTACAGGGGATGTAGCCAGGAACCCAACCCCAGCCCTAGACTTTGGAAAACAGAAAGAAGTGATGCTTCTGTGCAGGTATAATGTCTTGTGGCAGTGTGTTATGGTTTAAATCTTTTTTGAGACAGACTCTTGCTATGGCTTGCTCTGTAGCCTAGGCTGGCCTTGAACTCATGAGCCTCCTATCTCAATCCACATTCCGGGATTACAAGAATGTGCCACCATGCCTGGCTATGGTTTGGATCTAAAACATACCCCCAAAGTCTCACGTGTTCAGGGGGAGGAATTTCAGAAGTTAATCGGCACATGAAGGCTCTGGCTTCATTAGTGGATCAGACCATTGAGGAGATGATGATTTGATGGCATTTGGGAAGTGCTGGAAACTTATGAGGTGAGGCCTTTTGAAGGGAGTGGATCATGAGGGTGTGGCCTTGAGGACTGTATGTTCTCATACAGGTTAAGCATTCATAATCTGAAACTCTGTACTCCAAAATGCTCCAACATGCTAAGCCTTTTGAGTACCAAAATGATAGCACAAATGGGAAATTCTATACCTGATTTCATGTGACAAGTTGCAGTCAAAATGCAGGTGCACTAAATATGTATCTGTGTGTGTGTGTGTGAGATGGTGTCTCAACATGTTACCTTGACTGACCTTGAACTTGCTATCCTCCTGCCTCAGTCTCCTGAGTAGCTGGCCTTATAGGCACATGCCACTGTACCCAGTTTCCCATATCTCATTATGTGCATGCCGCTGTTCTAAAATGCAAAATAAATCTGAAATCCAAAACACTTCCGGTCATGATGATTTGGGGTAAGGGTTACTCATATAACCCATCCTTTCAGGGATTAATTGCTTGTCCCAAGGATGAGGCCCTTTTATTTATTTGTTTATTTTTGAGACCAGGTCTCCCTATGTAGTTCAGGCTGGTCTTGAACTCACTATGTGGCCCAGGTGGGCCTTGAACTCACAGTGAACCTTCTGCCTCAGCCTCCCCAGTGCTGGATGAGGCATTTTGTGAGCATTCTTTGTGTGCATTTCAGTGTGTGAAGATTTGGGAAGAGATAAGAGTTGGGGGTGATGCATCGTCAAACAGAGGAAAACCAAAGATCACCAGCAAAACATAAAAAACTGGGAGAGAGACCTCCATCGGTCTCCCTCCCAGCTCCAAAAGGAAGCGGCCCTGCTGATGCCTTCACGTTGGCCTTGGAGCTTCCAAACTGTGAGAGAGTATGTTTCTGATCATTTAAGCCCCACCTTGTGGCACTCTTACGGCATCTGAAACAGATACTCGGGGAACCGCCTGAGTCACTCTGGATCTCAGCGTGTGCAGTGTCATGGTCGGACTCTGCAGACAGGCTGGGTCTCACATCGCTAGGAGGTGGAGCCAAGAGCAGTTTTTGGGGCCCCATCTGCCTTCTGTGCTGCCCCTCGGATTGAGTCCCAGTGCTGTCATGCTGCCCTGTGCTGGAAGAAAGTCTTCAATCAACTCATTCAGAAAAAAGTGCTGCAGTTACAATGTCCTCCCAAGTGAATGAATCATATTTGAATGGGGAAATCTCAGATACAGCCTGGTTGGAAAGATTTTGGGGTCAATGAGGGGCCATCAGAGACCCCAGCAAACCATCTGCGTGCCCTGTAGGTACCCCATTATTATGATCCTTATTCTCTGCACACACTCAGCTTCACACATCCGGGATCATTCCTAGATGCTCTGGCAGCCCAGGTAGGGAAATTAGCCTTCAGGGAAATCAGGCGTCCTCTGAGACTGCTGGGAAAGGGAGTGGTGAGAGAGCCTCAGGAGCCCTCGGGATTTATGGTGAAAGCTTGGAAAACAATTACGCTGGAGCTATCTCACCCAGCAGCAGCTAGGCCCTGCCAGAGCTGCTCTCCAGGAACACGAAAGGAAAGAAAGCCCCAAACACAAAGATCATCACAGGCATTAGAAGAGTGTGGGAGCAGGGCGTGGTGGTACACACCTGTCAACCCAGTACTTAGGAGGGGAGGCTGGAGGATTGTGAGTTTGAGGCCAGCCTGGGCTACACAACAAGACCCTATCTCAAAAACCAAACCAAACCAAACAAAAAAGCCCCAAACCCTCAAACCACCAAAAATAGAGAACTTGATTCATTTATATTGTCTATTTCTGTTATCTGTTGATAGGGTGGGGGGGTCTTTATAAAATATCTATTATTGCTTAACAAATAACCCCAAGTTTAACTGCTTAAATAAATAACATATTTATTGTCTCACAGTTTCCAGGGGTCAGGGTTCTGGGGCCAGACGAGCCTGTAGCTCTGAGTCTCTTGTGGGGTTGCGGCGCAGTGTCCACTCTGCTTCCGAGAAGGCTTCCTCACATGGCTGTTGGTGGACGCCTCAGTCTCTCACTCACTGCTGTCCAGATGTGCCTAAGCCGACCAACCATCCTGGCTCATCCAGGACGGGGGGGGGGTTCTCAGAAGGTGAGACTTTCCATGATAAAGCCAGCATGGTCCTGGGCAACTCTGGGACAAGTTGGCTACCCTGTGTGGGGCTCTTCATGGGGCTGTGCATGACACAGAGGGCTGAGAGAGTGACCATGACAGAAGCCACAAATTCTTTATAGCTTCATCTTGGAAGTAACATACCATGCACCTGAATGCACACCTCTGCTGCTTTCTATTGGCCACACAGACCAGTTCTGGTGCAAAAGGGACTTGTGGGCATCATGGAGTCTATCTTGGAGGCTGGCCTTCATTTTGCTATAGAACTTTTATTTGAAACAACCATTTCAGTGTCTGTTGTGCCCATGGGTTAACAGGGCCCAGTGTGGTGGTCCTTCTGCTCCATATGATATTGGTTGTAGCTGGAGTCATCTGGGGCCCAACTGGGCTGGAATCCAAAATGACTCCCTAGGTTGGCAGCTGGTGTCAGCTGTGGGCCAGGAGCTCATCTGAGGCTGTCAGCGGGAGAGTCTCACTTCTCCTCCATGTGGTCTCCCCACAAGGGAAAGGGACAGCTGGGTTCTGAGAGGAGCAGCCCAAGAACAGGTGCTGCAAGAGGAATGGAACAGAAGCTGCGATCCTGAGATCAAAAGTCCTTGGACATTTTATGATGCCTTCTATTGCCAAAGCAGTCACAGGCTAGCCCAGAAATAAGAAGGGAAATAAACTATTTGATGTAAAGATTCATATACATATATATACATACATACATATGTACATATATATATATATATATATATATATATATACACTATGTATGGAGGGGAGGAATTATGAGGGGCTGCCATACTCCTTAAAGATCATGCTTGGGGTCTCTCACTGGGAAATGTACAAAATCCCCAGGGGCTGAGGGGTTTCCCAGGCATTCTCAGAATTAGGTGTCCATGTGTTCATGATTATGATCCATTCCTGCTCATGGAGCACTGTGTGATTCACATGTGTGACCTCATTAAATTTTCTTGTTTATCTGATGAAGGCATTGGTGGATATGGAAGCTGATGTTCCAAGAGATTCTGTAACTTGTCTAAGGCCATAGAGTTAGAATTGAATGCCAAATCAGTGCTTCTAAGTGCCGCTTCCTTTTTAGAACACTTGCTTTTAAGACATGCTCTCTCTAATCACAGCTGCAGTATTGTGGGAAGCCCAAGACACATGAGGCCAGGTGTAGACATTTCCATCAGCAGCCCTTGTTGAGCTCCCAGCTGACACCCATATGAATGAGCCACGTTAAACCTTTTGTCCTAGTTAAGCCCCCATATGGCTGCAGCACCCTGTCAACCCAAGGAGGGGAAAGAGCTAATGGTGGTTAAGTCACTAAGTTTTAGCAAGATTTGTTGCACAGCAATGGATAACCAAAACAGGGGTGACTACTCATTCTTCAATGAGTCCTCACAGAGTCTGAGGAGGGAGTGGCTCTGGGAAGTGGCTGACTTAGGGGACCCTCAGTGATCCTTGAGTTCAGTGCATGAGGCTGGGTGAGATAGTTTTCCTTATTGCCTGACCCAGCTGGAAAAAATTTAATTGAGTCACACGGCTAGGAGGAGAACTGTGCGTGAAGGAATTAACAGAAATCTGGGCAAGATTCCCAAAGCAAATAATGTTGATTCTCAGCACAAAGGAGAGTAGCATTGCCTAATGCTACAGAAACTCACACAAACAGTTATTGCTTTATGACTGATTTGCTACTTGTGAAATTTACCAATTTCAGAAAAGTAACCATAATAAGCGTAATTTAAAAAATAACACCACTTTGAAATGCCTAAACACTGCACAGTTCCTGAGGGGCATAAGCGGGTCCTTGTTATGGGGGACTGGTCTTCACAGTCCTGGAAAAAGAGAGTGGTGCCAAGATGACCTGGAGGTAGCCCCAGTTGGAACCGGATCCTAACCTGGAATCCAAGTCCTCTCAGCAATCGGAGAAGGTTGCTCACAGTGGTTCGGAAAGATGACAGCTCTTTGGGCTCCATCAGCCTCCGCCATTTTCTCTCCTACTCCTCACCTCTCAGTCCTTTCCAGTTCAGTGGTTCTCAAATTTTAGGGCATCAGTATTATCTGGGAAGTATGTAAAAACTGCAAATTCCAGGGTTTTTTCCAAGAAGATTCCCATTCTCCAAACCTGTGGTGGTACTCTAGAATTTTAATTCTAACGAGACCCAGGCGATTCCTCTGTGACTAGGCCCCGTATCATAGCACTGTAATCTCCATTCTTCCCCAAACACATGAAAAAGAGATAGGAAAAACCTCTGTGCTTACCTTGGAGGGGATGGTGTCTGCAGATTCTAAGTAGGTAAGGAGCTATCAGACCCATCTGAAGCAAGTTTTTGGTCCCTGGGAGCCCCTCAGCAGTTCTGTGACCTCCACCCAGCAGTTTCTCTTAGTCTGCTTTACTCTATTGGGTTTCCAAGAAGGACTCGTTAGAAGAAAAATTTTGTGGGCTGGGGGTGTACTCAGTGGTAGAGTGCTTTGCCTAGCATGTGTGGGACCCTACGTTTGCTCCCCAGTACCACATGTATGTGCACTTCACACAAGCATACACACACACACACACACACACACACACACACACAGATTGAATCTTTTTGGGAGGCTAATGTGGGAGGATCACTTGTGACCAGAACTAGGCAGCATAATAACACCTCCACCAAGGGGGAGGGGGGAGAGAAAGAGATTACTAAATGCCTTTTTCTCCTTGAAAAAAAAATTTCCCATGATGACAAGAATGTGGAGAAATTGGGACAACCCAAACGTCCATCAGCTGATGAGTGGATAAACGAATTGTTCTATAGCTCTACAATAGATATGATTCAGTTATAAATGAAGTGCTGACTCATGCTACAATATAAACAAACCTTGAAAACATCGTACTGAGTGAACGGAGTCGGACACAAAAGGTCACATGTATGGTTCCACTTGCGTGAGACATCTAGAATAGGAAAACCCAGAGACAGAAGGCCAACTGGTGGCTGCTAGGCCCAGAGGGAGGGATGTGGGATTTCTTTCTGAGATGATGACATGTCCTGGGACTAAATAGTGGTGACAGTTGCAGAACATTGTGAATGTAGCAGAGCATGGTGATGTACACTTGTAATCCTGGCTATTTGGGAGGCTGAGACAGGAGGATCTCCTGAGCTCAAAGCCAGCCTGGGCAGCATGGCGAGACCCTGTCTCAAAAAACAAACAGAAACAACAACAGAAAACCAAAAGGATTGTGAGTGTATTAAATGTCAGTAATGGTAAGTTGTAATTATACTTTACTACAGTTAAAGTAATTCCCAGCCAGGCCAGGTGTGGTGGTGCACACCTGTAATCCCAGCACCAGGTAGGCTGAGGCAGGAGGATTGCCTTGAGTTCAAGGCCAGCCTGGACTAGATAGTGAGTTCAAGGTCAGCCTGAACTACATAGTGAGACCCTGTCTCAAAAAACAAAATAAAACAAAATCTCAGCCAGACATGGTGGCATACGCTTTTAATACCAGCACTCCAGGAGGGGAGGCTGAGGCAAGAAAATCGAAAGTTAGAGCCTGGCCTGGGCAACTTAGCAAGGCCCTATCTCAAGATAAAGAATAAAATAGGGCTGGGGATATAGCTCAGTGCCAAGGCCCTGGGTTCAATCCCAGGAGAAAGATCTGGGAACAATCATTTCACTTTTTACAGACAACGAGGCCCATCAGAGGTAAGGCTGAGGCAGCCCATCTCTGGCCTACCACTGCAGGCTGCCTCTCTTTCTCAAGCTCCCCTCCCCACAGTCTCCTGCCAAAAAAGCCAAGGTTCAGGGATGCAAAGGCTGGGCTAGGTGCCCCTCGGTTGTTCCCTGGTTACAGCCTACTTGCCCACCCCAGAGCACTCAGCCTGTCATCTTCAGCTATTTCCAGAGACTGCTTCCTTCAGGTAGGGTGAGTGAAAGACAAACGCATTTCACTTCGTATTTTAAGTGAGTCTTCCCAAGGGCCTCGATGGCACCTGCAGCTGTCTGAGCCGGTTAATGCAGGCTGGGGGATGGGGCTCCTTACATCGCAGCCTTTGCTTACCTTCCCGAACAGTGCACAGCGACTGAGCAGACAGTCTTGGGATGGCTAGGATTAGTCACAGCCGTACGCATTTATGTACAATTGGTTCTTCTCTCTGGCTGTGGGACTCTATGTGTTGGTCACATAGTAGGTGCTTAATAAAGAGTCACTGGTGCAGTGGTGCCCGTCTCAGCGCATCCTGAAAGTGTCTTCTTCAATCCAGTTCACAGAGCCCACAAAGGCCTCGGTTTCCCGGTGCTCCTGAGAATAAGATGCAGGGAGAACTCGTCTGAGAAATGAGAGTCACTTAATCTGTTTGCTTTGTGAGATGGAATTATTCACTATGCGGGGAGGTGGGCACAGAGGCGGGTAACTCGCTTGTGTTTCGGGTGGGACTCTGCCCCGGCCCTCCCCAGTGGCTCAGGATTTGGCTACGGCTTTTATTCTCCCCAGATCCTGACGTTCCCTTATATCTCTTAGTTATAGTCAAAATTGATTATTTTTAAAGTTTACTAACATACAAAAGGGCAATTGCCAAGTCAGGCAGCTCTGTGGAAATGTACTGACCTCCGCAGCTGAAAGGCTTGGCGGAGGAGGAAAGCCACTCTGCTCGCTTGTGTTCAGGGCTGGCTACAGGATGGGAATGCGGAGTGGACTCCCCGAGTCCCGACAAGGTGACCCTCTTTTCTCAGCCTCAGAAGATTGTTTAACACCCTGAATTTGGGGGTGCATGGGGACAAGAGGAAGACTGCAGAGCTGAAGTGGCTGCAGTTTCTAAGTCGTCGTTCAAGGTGAAGCAGGAAAGGATAGGCTGTCTACTGTGCAGTGGCTGAAGGAGGAGATTTAGAATTCAAGGTTGAGGCTGACCTCAGGTGTTCTGTGTGGTTTCACCACTATGTGGACAAACGCCCCATTTCCTGATGCAGCCTTTCCCAGCTGGGAAGGGTCTCCTAAGAGAAGAGGTTTTGCTGCAGAGTCCATCCCTCATTGGAGATCTCAAAATGCACAACTGTGCTCTAAGCTCTGAAAAGTCATGCGGGAAAGAAACCTGCTTTGGTGCTATTTAACCCAGGGTTTCCCAAAGTTATTTGACCTCAGAATTCCTTTCCCCACTTCATAACATTCATCCCTATCCTGTGATAGCCAAGTTCTTAAGAATTCACTTGGGACATGGAACGCTAATGTCCAGGGGATTGGTGCTGGCCGCTCATGCCCTGCAGGGAGTCGTGGTTATTCAGGCAGGTCACCTGATGTGCAGTCCTGCTGTGATGGTCCAGAAAATACAGTCATCTATCGTACCTGCCCGGCTCCTTCCCTGAGGTTTTGTGAGTCTCTCCACACCACAAAGGGAACCAGTAACATTTATTGAGCACATCTGCTAGGCAGTGATGGCGAACCTTTTAGAGACGAGTGCCCAAACTGCAACCCAAAACCCACTTATTTATCACAAAGTGCCAACACTGCAATTAAATGTGAATACTGAGGTTTGAGTTTAGAAAAAAAAACTCACACATTAACATCTTTTGTCTTAAAAGAAAAACAGTACGTGCCCTATAGGCTCATCACCACCGTGCTAGAGGCTTTTCATATGTCCTCTATGAAATCCTCACCATCATCTCCACTTTACAAATGAGGAAATTGAGACTCAGAGATGTGAAATATGGAGGTCTCCCAGGTCAGTGTGTGACAGGGCTCAGATTCAGGCCGGGGGACTCCACCCTGATGTCCTCCCTTCTGTATCACACCATCTCACCAAGTTGTATTTTGTGACACTATTTCTAAAGTATCCAATTCCTGTTCTGTTCTGGGAGAAACCCATGAGGAACTGATTTGGACTGGAGACATCTGATGTAGAAGTCAACCAGGCAGCTGAAAGTATCTGGAGTCTAGGGCAGAGGGGAAGATTGGAGAAAATAAAGTTCGTCTTAGATATGTCAGAAAGCCCAGAGGCGGGGCAGCTTGGGCAGCTGGCTAATTCAGTTATTATCACTGTCATAAAATCTGAGTTTCTTTTCTGCACTTTGTCATGTAGGATGATGGCAACAGTTCTAGGGCTCTAAGTCTGGAATAAGAGGAAGTCTGCCTCTTCTTGCTTGTGTTTTAGGAGCCAGCTCCCTGTGCTTCTCCCCACTAGCTGATTTCCTGTTACTTCTCATTAGCTAGAATTGTATCATGTGATGCTTCCTGCTTGGCCAGGACAGTAGAACAAGGATTAACTAGAACATTTAGGACCTGTTCCCGTCTTGCTGGGACTAGGTCAGATTTCTTTTTTTATGTAAGGTGAGAAAGCAAGGGAAATTGGGTAGACAACCAGATGCTTCGTGTGTGTGTGTGTGTGTGTGTGTGTGTGTGTGTCCTCACATGCACATGCGTACTGGGGGTTAGGGGAGGGATGGGTGAGAGAGTAGCTAGTAGTTATTTTGTTATCCACAGTGTCCTTGAACCTCCTGCCAGACTTGCTTCTCACCCTGTCTACTTCACTTTCCTTTCCCTCCCTGTGGTAGACTATGCTATTTGTCCCTATCTGTCACCCTTCTGTGTATCCGTCTCCTTTATCATGTCACTTTGCAACACCTTCCTACTGCAAATGAGACCTCCCTCTCTGGTTTGGTTATGTCAGTAATACAAAAGTGAACCTGTGAGAGTTCTGAGCTCAGGTCTCTGGAAGGCTCATGTGTTTCTGTTTTTCTTTTTATATTTCTGCCACCACCATGAAAAGAACATGGCCCATCTCAGCCCACTGGTCCCAGGAAGAGGGTGACAGACAGCTGGAGCAGAGCTGCCCTGTCTTAGTTGCTTTTCTCATTGCTGAGACAAAATGCCTGACACCCAAAGTTAAAGAAGGAAAGGTTTATTTAGCTCACAGTTTGTAGTGGTTTCAGTCCATAATTAAAAGGAAGGGTGAAAAAAAAGGCAGACAGGCATTGCAGAGGAGAAGCAGTTCATGGTGGTCAGAAGATAGCAAAGCAAGCAAAGGATAACCATAGCTCTTTCTATCCCTTATATCTTATCCAGGCTACTTGGAGCAGGTAGCACTTGCACCCATAATCCTAGTGCCCTCGATCCTAGCATTGTACCATGAATCAATTCCAGCATCATATACTCTAGATCCAGCCACCTTGGAAAAAGCCCCACCTGTGACCACATGAGGTTTTGAGGGGACATCTAAACACAGCCATAGTATGCCTCTAACAACCTGCCCCAGTGAAGCCCATCTTAGAGCAGATCCTCCAAATAATGCACAGACACACAAGTAAGCTCAGTGCAGATTGGCCACAATCTGACCACACAAGTGAGCCTGGCCATCAAGGGTGATTGTTCGGGACTCTAAGTTTTGGATTGGTTTGTTATAAAGCAATAGCTGACTGATAAACACGCTCCCCAAAACACCCTCATCTTTCTCACTGTTGCTCTTCTTTTCTGTGCCTATTTTTCATCCTAACTCTCTGACATCAAAAGAAAAACATTGCCACCTGGCAAGGTGGTATACTCATGTAATCCCAGTTCAAGGTTAGCCTGGGCAACTTAGTGAGACCCTGTCTCAAAATATTTTTAAAAAAGGACTGGGGATGTAGCTCAGTGCAAAGGCTCTGGATTCAATCCCCAGTACTGAGGGAGAGAGAGAGAGAGACACCCAGAAAGAGAAAGAGAGAGAGACAGGGGGGAATGATGGTTGGAGCTCAGTGTGATAGTTTTATCAGAATCTTCATGGTACCAATTGTATTTTATATTTACTTTTCAAACCCAGGACTTCATTTTTGTGTTGCTGGGGATTGAATCTAAGACCTGGTATATGCTAGGCAAGCACTGTACCACTGAGCTATGCTCCCAGCCACCAGTTTTATCTTTTCATGTTGCCTAATACTCTTTTGACTAGACACTTCATAATCATCCAAAGAACAATTGTTGGATGTTTAGATTGTTCACATAGTTTTCTTCATTACAGACAAGGCCATGATGAACCTGTGCATTCGTAGAGTTTTTTCTACTCCTTGGGTCATATTTTGGGATTTGAATCCCTCTCCAAGACTGAATTGAGGGCCGGTGAGATGGCTCAGCAGCTTACGCGCCTGCCTGGCAAGTGTGAGGGCCTGAGTTTGACTCCCGGAACCCACATACGAAAAAAGGGCTGGTGATATCGCTCAGCAGCACGGGTACCTGCTGGCATGCAAGGTCCTGAGGTCGACCCCCGGTACCCACAAAAAAAAAAAAAAAAACAAAAAAAACTGAATTGAGATTTACTGAGTCAATAGAATGTAACAGATTACATTTTCCAAAGATGGCCACAATATCTCTCATCCCACACTCTCTTCCCATGTCCCATCTGAAAGGGCATCTACGTTCTGCATCGTGATTCTGGGTGGGCTTGTGAGTACTTCAATTGAGGAGACACAGTGGAAGGGATAGTTTGTGACTGGACAGACAAGGACATGAGGTGGGCACCCGATTCTTTCTCTTGGGATGCTTGCGCTGGGGGAAGTCAGCCATGGGGTCCACCTATCTTGAGACCATCAGCCGGGGAAGCCACAGGTGGATGTTCCAGAAAGTGGCTCAGGTGGACTCATATCCAACAGCTTACACTAGCTGGCAGCCATATGAACGGGTCATCTTGGGCGTGCAGCCCCGCCAAGCCTTCAGCCAGAGTCTTGGCAGCTGAAGCTGTAGTCACCAAGGAGCAGAGATGAGCCACCCCCTGTGCCTTTGCAGATTGCTTTCCATTATCACCCACATTATCCCAGTGTGCCACATTCTGCTGGCTTTGAGCATTTTCACTTAAAAAAGATATGGGGTGTGTTCATATCTTTCCATGGACTTTACCCTGTAGGTGGAGGACATACACTCAGGTGGCATCTTTATATCTGTGGACATCTGGAAAATTCAGTCTTCTTGAGGGATTTTTTTTCTAACTGAAATGAGTTTATGTCTCGGATTTGAAGCACAGCTCTGATGCTTATTGGTTATGTAACCTCGGGTCCCTAGCTCTGTTTCCTCATCTGCAAAATAGGATAACAATCTTCTAATTTTCTTCCCCCTAATCTTTTAGCCTTTTCTTTCTTCTTCTTTTTCTCGTTTCCTTCTTCTTTAATTTCCTTCTCTCTCATTTTATGTTTTCATTTTCTCATAATCCCAGGCTCTTGTGTTAATTTTCCCATGCAAAATCCTTAAAGCTTCACTGTGCATCCTCCTTAAAGTGGCTTGAGAGGCGCTGATGATTTTTTTGGTAACAGAGACCGGCAGAGAAGGCAGCTGCTGCTGAATTCCGTATCAGCCAGAATGTTCTGTGCTCTGCATCTCGAATAGGGCAGTTTCCAAGGTGACTGAGACTGGTGTGTGAGGATAAGGTGAGGCCCTAGAGTTATGAGCTGCTAAACTTGTAAACCACATAGGCTTCCTCCCAGCCACGCGATGCACAGCACCTACCAAGCGATTTAACAACCCATTTGCGGCAAAGTGTTCAACAATACTTAATGATCAGTGCATCTATAAATAGGATCCTAGAACAATTTGGATAGATGTTAATATATGGGTTTAGTCATGGAGTGACTAAACCTTGAGTTGTTTTGACCTCAGAGAGCCATCAAAAATCTGCTGCAATGAACAAATCCTGTAGTTGTCTGCAGCAGATGTTTTGTTCCTGTTCAACACGTCCTTGTGTGTGTAATTTACTAACATGATAATAATGTGCTGTTTGGCAGCTTGCAATTTACAAAGGGCCTTCACACACATGTTCTCATTTGATGCCTGCAAGGCAGGCACGGTGACTGAGATTTGGGGGACACAGAGACTTGCTCCAGGACGTTCAGATGGGGGATGTGGGGAGGGGGTAGGCAGGATAGTGGTGCTGAGGGTGGTGGCAGTGGAGGTAGCAGACTCCCGAGTAGGACTGTGTGGCTTCCAATTTGATCTTCCTTTCTTATTCCACCCAAATCCTGATTACCTAGTTTAGAGGACTTGAAACAGTCACTCCCTCTCCTGTCCACACTGGAGGGCAGTCCTTTGGGGTCTGGCACCCTGACTTTCTTTTATTACTTTGCATTAAAAGTAGATTTGCCAGATATAGCAAATAAAAACATAGTATATGACTAAATCCCATGGTGTATTTTATCTGGCAACCCTAATTAAAAGGATTTGTTGTTAAATTTTTCCCCTTAAAAATAATCTGGGAAGCTAGAAAATAAAATAAAATAAATAGAAAATGAGATTTACTGAATATACACAACTTCAGACTTGCTTCTCTTCACTCAGCAGTGTCTTGAACATCATTCCTAGTGTGTCCATATTCTGTAGCGGTCAAGCACAGCAAGTTCACAGAGGGAGGGGACTCTGCTCAGCTACTCCCCTGTGGTGAGCCCCGCAGCTGTTCCAGGGCTTCATTATTACAGACCTGGCAATGAACAGTCTTGCTAAGTCTCTCTGAATATTCCTGGGATAAATTTCTGGCAAGAGAATTTCTAGGTCAAAGGGTAAGCAAGCTTTTAAGGTTTCTGTTACAAATTCTCATATTGTCCTCCAGAGAAGTTCGGTCAACTTGTATTCTCACAGATGACATCTGAAAGTGCCTCTTTCCTTGCACATTGTCAACACTGGGGATATTAAAAACATAAAAGAAAAAAAAAAACAACACATCGATTCTAAGCCTGCCTGATTCCGCAGTCACGGCACCCTGTTCCTAAGTCACAGGAAATAATTTTACTGCTGTCTACGGAGCCTTCAACTCTCAGAGGGAAGTGAATTGGATCAGGGACAGAAGTCACTACCACTGTCCCCTCACACTCTCAGGCTGGACATGACCAGTCTTGGCACTCTGCCCCTGCCCTTGGACTTAGTGGGAGAATCTTTGTTGTCCCAGTCCTGCAGGTGGCCATTACTAAAGAATTTGTTATTAAATTACTCTTCAACTGAGCTACATCTGCAGCACCCCCATATTATTAAGATAAACATTTAATAATAAATCCTTTAGTAATGGCTGCCTACAGGACTGGGGTGAAGAATTTGCTCATCAGGGGAAATTTCTCTTCATAGGATTTAGTTTATCAATGGAGAAAGAGCCAGGTGTGGTGGCACATGCCTACGGTCCCAGCGCTCAGGAGACTGAGGCAAGAAGGTTGTGAGTTTGAGGTCAGCCTCAGCTACCTAGCAAGGTCCTGTCTCTACTGTCTCTAATCAACAAGAATAAAAAATGTAGAAATATAAATAAATGAAGAAATAAGGATAGAATTAGAATGGCATTGATCGTAGATGGCTCTTTATATCAGGTGCTCCTGAGAGAAGAACACAGTCTTGATTTCTTCCCCCAGATTTGAGCTTGAACCTGAACCTGATTGAGCTTCTAGATCCAACTGTCAATGTAGTGAGGACAGAGAATATGTTAAACTAGACTGTGGAGATGTAGTTGGCAAAATCTAGACTGTGAGATACCCTTTTATTAAATGATTTTTTTCTTTTGTTTTGTTAAAAACAACAATTTGGCCAGGCGTGGTGTGCATGCCTGTAATCCCAGCACTTGGGAGGCTGAGGCAAGAGGATTGTTGGGAGTTCAAGGCCAGCCTGGACTATATAGTGAGACCCTGACTCAAAAAACCAAAACCAAAACAAAACAAAACAAAAAAACCCACCAAAACAAACAAACAAGCAAACCCAACCAACCAGCCAAACAAAAAACAGTTTTGGTCATTTGTAGGAAAATGAATGCACCTTGATACCATAATGCCAAGTAAAATAAATCAAACCCAAAGTTAAATATCACAAGGTTCCCATACATGGGAAACCCAAAATATAAATAATTTAAAGAGCAAAATAAAAGATAGTTGACAGGAAGCAGGGAAGTAGATTTTGTGGAGATGAGAAGAGGCCCTGGGGATGCGGAAAGACAGGAGGGTTGGGAGAGAAGCAAAAGTAAAAATGATTAAGATGCAATATGAATATGCACCAGTTCCCCAAGATGAATGTAATTATTATGTACTGCAAATATATACTAATATAAAAGAAACAATAACAACAACAACAAAATGAAGAGGAAATCTATAGATTAAAAAGATATCTAAAGCCACATCTACCAATCATAATGTATGGATCTTATTTGAAAAAAAGAATTGAGACATTAGCACTAACATGAGCACTAACTGGATATTATATTAAGCAATAATTGTAATTTTTTGGTATGCTATTAGTATGATAGGTAAGTTTTATTTTATTTTTTTGTGGGTACCGGGGATCGACCTCAGGACCTTGCGCACCAGCAGGCGCTCGTGCCGCTGAGCGATATTACCGGCCCTTTTTTCGTATGTGGGTTCCGGGAGTCAAACTCAGGACCTTGCGCTTGCCAGGCAGGCGCTTATGCTGCTGAGCCATCTCACCGGCCCAATAGGTAAGTTTTAAAGTCAGCACTCATCTATTAGAGCAATGGTTTTCAGTTTTAAGGCTTTGTCCCTTAGAGGACATTTGGCAATGCCTGAGACAATTTTGGTTTTCAAAATTGGGAGGAGAAGGCAGGGATGTTGTCTCACTAAATAAAGAATTATTTGGCCTACAATGTCAATAGTGCTGAGGCCTAGAAACAATGTGTGTACTGAAATGTGTGTTGGTAAAATGATACAATGGGTGGGATTTATTTCAAAATAATATGTAATATAGGAAGTAAGGGTAGATAGGACTGGTTGATAGTTGATAGTTGGGGCTGGGTCAGGGGTATGGTACTTTGTTATATCAAATCTCCTTTCAGATAAGTTTGAAATCTTCTATAATTAAGAAAATCAGAACATCTCAGAAGGTTAATCACCATCTCTGAAGCCCTTTTTGAGAACCCTCTTTAACATTTTATGGTGACTTTGAACTTTTTCTGACCTCATTTACAGGGAAATTGCAAAATAGGCGGTTTTTTTTTTTTTTTTTTTTTTTTTTTTGGCTTTTTGGTCATTGTTGTTGTTGTGGTCCTGGGGATTGAACCTGGGACTTTCACACTGAGCTACATCCCCAGCCCTTTTTAAAAATGTTTAACTTTGAGCAGAGTCTCACTAAGGTGGTAAGTTGCCCAGGCTGGGTTTGAATTTACAACTCTCCTGCCTCAGTCTTCCAGAATGACGGGATTATAGGTGTGCACCAGCACGCCTGGGTTGTGTTTATTTTTTATGCTCTCCTATCCTTTCCTTCCCTACCACCAGGAGAGAGCTGAGCAGGTTGAACTCCCTCAGGCTGTCTCCTCATCTGCAAATGAGGGACACAAAGGAATCTCGCTTACCTCAGGGGTTGCTAGGAGATTATGTCTTTCAGTGTGATGGTTGCTGGGGGTGGTGGCACACACCTGTAATCCCAGCACTCAGGAGGCTGAGGCAGTACTATCACTGCACGTTCAAGGCCATCCTGAACTACATAGGGAGACCTTGTCTCAAAAAAACAAAAACAACAACAAAAAAAAGTGTGATGGTTTTCTCTACCCAACAGTAGTGCAGTCTTTGATCTCAACTTGAACTAAACTAAAGTCTTTTAATTTCATTGTAATTTTAGTCTTATAGAATTGGGAAGTAACCATTTTTGATTAATTTCCCAGAAGAATTTTATATATAAATTGATATAGTTTATTTTCATGTTTGGTGGAATTTGCATATGAAGGTAATGGGATCCAGATTTTTCTATGTGGTAAGGTTTTAAATTATAAATCCAATTTCTTTAATAGGTATAGGGCTACTCATGTTATCTGTTTCTTTTTTTTTTTTTTTGTGGGTACCAGGGAGTCGACCTCAGGACCTCGTGTGCCAGCAGGCGCCCGTGCCGCTGAGCGATATCACCGGCCCCTTTTTCGTATGTGGGTTCCAGGAGTCGAACTCGGGCCCTCGCGCTTGCTGGGCAGGCGCTTAAGCCGCTGAGCCATCTCACCGGCCCTATCTGTTTCTTTTTGAGTGAGCTTCGTAGTTTGTGTCTTTCAAGAAATTTGTCCATCTCATCTAAATTGCCTAATTTATTGATGAAGTTTTCTCATCATCCTTTTAATCTTTGTAGAATATATATTGATATCTCCTCTCTCATTTCTTAAATTGGTAATTTTATTTTATTTTTATTTTTTTATTTTTTGTGGGTACCGGGGGTCGACCTCAGGATCTCACATGCCAGCAGGCGCCCGTGCCGCTGAGCGATATCACCGGCCCTTTTCTCATATGTGGGTTCCAGGAGTCGAACTCGGGCCCTCATGCTTGCAAGGCAGGCGCTTACGCTGCTGAGCCATCTCACCGGCCCTTAAATTGGTAATTGATGTCTGAGTTAGTCTCTTAGATGACAAAAATTCAATAGGAAGATAAAAATCCTTTGTTTATATGAGGAAAATTGATTTAAAAGTAAAGGTTTCTCTTTTATACATCTTTATAGAATTGTTTCTTACGCTGAATTAATGTGGCAGGAGTCTCATGGAAGTGTAAAGGAGGACAGTCATATGAAAAGCTGATTTGTGGGCTTGGTGGTACATGCTTGTAATCCCATCACTCTGGGAGGCTGAGGTAGGAGGTTAGAACCTGGGTTGGACAATTTGGTGACTTAGGGAGACCCTGTCTCCAAATAAATAAAAAAGGGCATTCTGGATCCTTTCCAACCCATTCCATTCACATCCTCTTATGTGAGTAGCAAGAGGCCCTAAATGATGTCACCGTGCTTGTTTACTCCCAAGCCCTGGAGAATCTTACAACACTGCCAGTTCAGTTAACATTCTAGGTTCTCTTGTGCAGGAAGTGTCTGGAGAGCAATTTGAAAGAGTGGGGAAACCATGGCTTCTGGAGTGAGACAGATCTAAATTAAGTTTGGCTTTGCCATCAGTAGCGTGGACCTGGGGCAAATTCTGAAGGTTCTCTGAATTCTACCTTCCTCGTGTGAAAAATAGGGAAAAACACCTACTTCAAAGTGATCTTGGGATGTTTAAATGAGATAGTGTATGAGTCTGGCATATACTAGCAATTTCAGTGGATGTTGAAGTGTGGTCCCTCAGTGCCGCTTGTTAGAAATGCAGGTTATTTAGCTTTCTAGACCTATTAAATCAGTAACTCTGGCCTGGGACATAGCTCAGTGGCAGAGCACTTGCCCGGCATGTGTGAGGCCCTGGGCTATACTCCAGCAACTCCCCTTCCCCTGCAAAAAAAAGAAGCTCTGGGAGTGAGAGCCCAGGAATCTACATTTTAATAAACTCTCTACCCTAGGTGAGTCTGATGGGTACTGCACAAACCATTCTTTTGTTTAAGACAGGGTATTGCTATACGTTTGAGCTCAGGCTGGCCTCAAACTTGCGATCCTCCTGCCTCAGGCTCCCGAGTGCTGGAATTACAAGCATGCACCACCACAGCTGAGTGGACTAGCCATTATTTAACACATGGTAGAAACTCAATAAATTCTAGTTTAGTGTCCCTATTTATATTTTCTTGCTACCTATTCTTCCAGCTTATTCTTGGCTCTTCAGTAATTAAATTCTTCAAGTGTTAAGACTTTCTCTAATCTTTTTTTTTTTTTTTTCTCTTTTGAAAGTTCCTAGTGAGTGCTAGTGTTCTGCAGGAATTTAGAGAAATTAACCACATTTCCACATGCCAAATAAGGCCAGAACTGCCCTTACTGTTCCAGGGCTTTACTTAGTGTTTGACTTACACAGCACCTTGTCTGAGTCAGGTGTCTGGAAGGCGAAGCGTTCCGTGTACACCCACAGTGATTTCTAACCTTGCTGTGATGTTGGGGATGTTGGACTGCGATGTTCCCCTATCCCCAGGCTTGCCTGGGCCCCAGTAAACATAAAGACCTGAGCAATGTCATAGACCATTTAGTCCTGATTAAAGAAATGCAGTAAAACTTCATTAATTCAAGCACCTGGAGTGGATGAGCAAGGAGAGCGAAGGCCAATAAATGAATAAATGGAAGTCTTGAGTTGTATAGAAAATTATTTTATTTTAAAACAATACGATCTTATTTTCATTATACTTTATGGTTTAAAGATCATCTAAAGGGGGTTGAAGGGGTAGCTGAGTGGTAAAGTACTCACATAGGTAAGCCTCAGTGATGCAAAACCAAAAACAGTTCCCCCCGAGCACCTAAAAGCCTTGCACTTGTAATCCCCGCTACACAGGTAGCTGAGGTGGGAGGATTGCTTGAGATCCCAGCTAAGGATTGCTGTGGGAAATGAATGATGTCCAATAATATTCTAAGCATGCTGACCTCTTATTAAGCACTCCAAATAATAATATTCTTAAATTATTACTAGTAGTAATGGTAGGTGATAGGTGAATGTTGAGTAGATAAATGACTAATTGAATGAGGGTTTCATTAAACAAACTATCAACTTGTTTGATCACAGCTTTATTTTTCTCAGTGCAAAAGCAAGTTTCAGGGAAAATTATTTATCTAGTAGTAAGTGAGCCCCATAATCCCTGTTGAAGCCTTAATACATACAACTGAAAATTAAAAAAAAAAAAAGAGATTTATGCATAATAGTCAAAAACTAGGAAACACTCAAATACCTCTCAGAATGTTAATGGACAAGAGACCAGTACATCCCTACAGAGGAATAATACTAAGCAATAAAAAGGAATGGATTATTGATACATAACACAACTTGGATGAATCTTAAAATTCATTATGCTAAACAAAAGAAGCTAGACACAAGGGGTACATACTATTAGATTTTGTTAACATAGCATTCTAGAAAAGGATGGGTTAATCTGTGGTGAGAAGGCACATTGTTGGTTGCCTGAAACCAGGGATGATGGGTAGGATTAACCCACAGGGACCTGTGGGAATCTTTCATGGTAATGGAAAGGTTCTAAATCCTTTTTTTTTTTTTTTTTTTTTTTTTCTGGTGCTATGGATTGAGCCCAGGGTCTTTGCACTGAGCTATAGCTCCAGACATTTTTTACTTTTGAGACAGAGGCTTGCTAAATTGCTAGAATGCCCAGGCTGGGTTTGAACTTGCAATCCTCCTGCCTTAGCTTTCCGGGGTGCTGGGATTATAGGTGTGCACCACTACACCCAACAGAAGTTCTAAATCTTGATTCTGGTGATGGTGATAAGAGTGTACACATCTGTTAAGAACTATAAAATGGACACATTGTGAATGGGCAAATTTTGTTGTCTATAAATTATGCCTCAATAAAGTTGACTGAAAAACAAGAAGGAAGAAACTAGCACATCTCCTCCCAAGGCCAGGAAGGCCAGCGTGTGGGGCGAATGGAGAGGAGGTCAGGAGACCCGAGGTCTGGGCTGCCCTGGCTGGAAGGCCAGGCTCATCTCTAATCAGGCTCCATTAATAGGGCTGATCACTCTGGGGAAGCCAAGACAGTGGGAGGGACCGCGTGGCTTAAAATGAAGTTGTTGCTGCAATCAGAGCAGATATTTTAGCCATGCTTCTCAGGCCCTCTCCTGTTTTGCTCTTGTTAACCTCTAATTTCAGCACTGACCTGGCATGTGTCCAAAACACATTCACATTCAATGCTCCAAGCCCCACAGGAACCATCCGGGGGTCCCAAACAATCTTAACAACTTCTGTCACCTTGAGAGGCTACCTTATAAGCCATTTTCCATACCACCACAATCACAGACATTCTGTGTGTGCTCCAAACTCCTGTAGTGTAATTATGGCAGAGAATCACCCTAAAAGACTGGACCAAAGTCAAGGATGTGAGAACAGCTTCGTGGACTGGCTGCTCCTGTCTCCCAGCTACCATCTGTTTATCCATCCAGCTAGATCTTTCTCAAATAACATTTTACAATCAAATTATGAAATCAAAACATAGTTATTTGCCTCATTTGGGGCATATAAATAAGCATTTGCCTCCAGGCATGGTAGCACATGCCTGTAATCCCTGCTACTTGGGAGGCTGAGGCAGGAAGATCACAAGTTCAAGCCCAGCCTGGGCATAAACTTAATGAGACCTTATCTTAAAAGAAACTTAGGAAAAAGGGCTGAGGATGTAGGTCAGGGGCAAAGTGCTTACCTAGTATGCACAAGGCCCTGGGTTCAATCCCCAGCACTGTAGAAAAAATCAAAGCAAAACGAAACACAAACACAAATAAAAATCACTACGAACAGTTGTTAACGTTTTGACATATGTGCCCCCCCTTTTGGGATATACACATTTATTTAAAATAAAAATATGATCTTACTGTACAAGGTGTTTGTTATCTGCTCTTTCACCACTTACTAATTTATTGGAAACATTTCCCGATGCTATTAAATAGTCCCAATCAACCTTCTATTCGAAACAATTGCTGCGTACCAAGCCACTACAATGCTGCAGCATACCATCTGTGCCATTTAGGTGCTTATGGGTCAGTGTGGGTGACTCTGACCCTCTGTCTCCATCCTATAGCTGGCTGGTTCTGACATGGTCTTAGCATGAGGGGAGAAACACACGGGGACACATGAAGGTGACACACTGCGAACCTCTACTGGTTTCCCATCTGTTCACATCACACAGGCCACAGCAAAGTCCTGTGTACCTGTGTGTAAACTGGAAGCCAAGGGATGAAGAAGTAGGCTCCACTATGTTGGGTGGGGGGGAGGGTTTGCAGGGTTATAGGCACAGGTTTTGGGTACAGGGAGAGGATTAAAATGGGGGCCAACAGCTGGGTGTGGTGGTGCACACCTATAACCCCAGCACTCTGGAGACTGAGGCAGGAGGATCACCGTGAGTGTGAAGCTAGCCTGGGCTACATAGCAAGACCCTGTCTCAAAAAAATGGGGGTGGTGGGCAGGTGACAATGGACAACGCAACCCATAACAAAGCTTGTTTTCAATGGCAGCCTCCCATGGATGTTTGCAAATTTATTTATTTACTGGTCATAAGGTGCTACATGCCAGCCACTGTTCTAAGTGCTTTATAGATGTTTAGTCCTCAAAACGAGCCTATAGAGTAGGTACTAGTATGAACTTTATTTTACAGATGAGGAAACTGAGGCCTGGGAAGGTTAAACAACTTGTCCACAGTGACCTAGCTAGTAAGTGGAGGAGCAAGGATCTGCATTTAGAGCTATCGCTGATGAATGGTACCTTGCTGGACTCCTCTCTTGAATTGTCTGATATCCCCTTCCCCTGCTAGACTGTGGCCATGGACAAAGCAACCTGGCAGCTTGGCCCTGTGCGCACACGATGTATATTTATTGAGTGACTTTAGTAACTGTCCCATCACTTGATATTTAAATTGGTGCTAACGTTTTCAGCTATTACATATTGTTATAGGATTAATTCATATGTTGAAGCCTTAAACACCCATATCTCAGAATGTGACTGTATTTGGAGATAGGGCCTCTGAAGGGGGATCAAATTAAAATGAGGCCTTTAAGGTAGGTCCTAATCCAGTCTGATTGGTGACCTTCTAAGAAGAGGACATTTGTACATGCAGAGTGACCCCAGGGGCTGTATACACAGGGGGATGACCTTGTGAAGACAAAGCAGCAAGAGGGTGCTATCCGCAGAGTCAGCAGAGAGGCCTATGAGGAATCCAACCCTGCCAGCACCTTGACCTTGGGCTTCCAGCTTCCAAAACTGCCAGGAAATCATTTCTGTCATTGGAATCACCCAGTCAGTGGTACTTTGCTATGGCAGCCCTAGCGGACTAATACACAGGCTATGCTGTCAGAAGCACTTTAGGTTTGTACATTTATCTAAATCTGTTCATATACTGATCACTACTTGGGAGTTAGCCACACCTTTGGGGGTAGAGTATGTTCTTAATTAATAGAAAATGATATATATTTTCTCCATAAAACCAAGTGTTGTGACAAGGACCATGGGATTCATGTCTGTATTTCTAATGACTCTGGAATATTCGAGACATATTGCACTTTCAGTAAACATCTGTTGCAGGAATTAATAGAACCACACTTTCTTCTTCCTTTCACTTCAGCCAAAGCCAAGGTGATGAATTTACCAGGGACTACTGGTCAGAATGGATTGGGAGAACTGAAGCAAGGGACTAAGAAAATCAGTCTGAAGTCAGGTTTTCTGCTAATATAATATAATTCAAGTGAGAATTTAGTAGGCTTCCGGTCTATTTCTTCTAAGAACACCATGATTAACTAACCAGTGCCGTAGTTACCTATGGTAACCATGTCTGCCTTGCCTGTGGGAGTTGAGTGCTGCCACTTGGGCCCTGGCATCCTGGGATCCAATTACTCCCATCACATATATGTTTTCCAATTGAATAACTGCAGTTTCCAGTTATATTAGTCCATTTCCATTACATAATTAAATAACTGAGGCTGAGTTCTTAATAAAAAAAAGAGATTTACTGAGCTCATAGTTTTGAAAGCTTAAAGTCCAGGATTGGGCAGCCCCAGGCTCCAACCTATTTCTCAAAGTATTGGTGAGAATATAGTAGGCTTCCTATTTCTTCTAAGAACAACATGATTAACTAATCAGTGCCATAGTTACATCTGGTAACCCCAGAGGGTGTGTAGTAGTCTTAAGTGACAAATCCACACTTACATGCCAATCTCCCTAAGCCTTTGAATCTCCTGTATGCGAAACCAAGGGAGAGCGAGCATCTCTAATTCACTCAGGGGGAGTATCTTAGTTACTTTCGATTTTGCTGAGACAAAATACCCATCACCCACAAGTTTAGGGAGGAAATGTCTAGCCCACAGTTTGTAGAGGTTTCAGTCCATAATCAGCTGGCTCCAAAGCAGGGTGGGATGGCAGACAGACATCGCAGAGGAGAAACAGTTCATGGCAGGCAGAAGGTAGAAAAGCAACAAAGTAGTGAAGAAGCAGCAAATGACAAGCCTCTTTCTGTCCCCTATATCTTATCCACCCTTAATCCTAGTGCCCTTAATCCTAGCATTGCATCATGAATCAATCCCAGCATCACACACTAGATCCAGCCACCTCTGAAAAAACCCACCTATGATGGCATGAGACCATGGGGGGGGCATCTAGACACAAACCATAATAGTTAGCCATCTTTTGATCCATGTTTCAGCCAGCCAACTTATCAAACTATTAAAGCCCTTTCTAACGCCCCAAGCTATAACATTAAATGCAGAATTTCTGCTTAGTGGGCTCATGGCAATAAATTTTGCCTGATTCAAATTTGTGTTCCTTCTACCATTATCCCACACTATTAATATCCATTCCCAAGGCACTGGGGATGTAGCTGGATGGTAGAGTGCTTGTCAAGCATGCACCAGGCCCTAGATTAATTCCCCAGAACCACAAAAAACATCAATTTCCACACATATTCCCCAGGTTTCTGCTTGTAAAAATAAAATTCATAGTTCTGTTGAAGTGCGGTACACTTCCTTGTATGTTATAGTATGCACCTCACTTTAGACAATGGACACCCTGCAAGGCTAGGAGTTCAGCGGTTGTTATAATTCAATCAATCACATGAACACTTGGGTATGATTTTCTGAAATTTCAGCCCTGTAACTATTGGACATAGAATTCTCAGAAGACACCTAGGAGTTTGTCGACCATATACACATTGCTTGAGCTGGAAATTCGAATTGCTGAACTCATCTTTTTCTCTCATCATTTTGTCCAGCAACATAGGAGGAACTAACCAATGTCATTAAATTTCTTAGTTTTTTTTTTTTTTTGTGGGTACCGGGGTTCGACCTCAGGACCTCGCGTGCCAACAGGCACCCGTGCCGCTGAGCGATATCACCGGCTCCTTTTTCGTATGTGGGATCCGGGAGTCGAACTCGGGCCCTCGCGCTTGCAAGGCAGGCGCTTATGCCGCTGAGCCATCTCACCGGCCCTAAATTTCTTAGTTTTAAAAAATATTTGAAAGCATCATATACAGAGTCACTAAGATCCTTGCCTCTTATAAGTGGTTGATTAGGAATATCCAGTGCAGATATTTTGCGAATCTCTATAAATGGTTCAGATCGTGAGCTATCACTACTCTCTAACCCATTGGAAATACAGTCTTTGGCATTTGTAAGTCCTATCCTATTAGAGGGCCAATTCTAAAAATCAGAAAACCAATTTTAGGAAACTCATCCTTAAAATTCTATTCCTCTAGGACCACTCCTGATACAAAAATCTGTATTAATTAGAGGTTTCCAGAGAAATAAAGCCAACAGGATAGATGTATTGCTTAATGACAGGGGTATGTTCTGTGAAATACATCGTTTGGTAATTTTGTTGTGAGTATCACTTTACCCTACCATAACTTCTTACAGTTTGTTGTTGTTGGTTCTTTTTTTTTTTTTTTTTTTTTGGTACTGGAAATTGAACTCATGGTCTTTGCATTAAGCTACATCCCCAGCCTTTTGTAGTTTTTCATTTTGAGACAGGGTCTTCCTAAGTCACTAAGATGCCCAGGCTGGGCTCGAACTTGTTATCTTCTGACCTCAGCCTCCCACAGTGCTGGAATTACAGGCCTGAGCCACCACATCCAGCTATAATGTTTTTACTTTATAAACTTTTAAATTTTAAAAAACTTTTCACTTGTAACATTAGCTTTGAATGTACATTGTACAGTGGTACAAAATTATTTTTTAATAGTGATTCTAAAAGTTTTTTCTGTTAAATTTCTTTAAATGTTTTTTGTTAAAAACTAAGGCAAACACACATACCAGCCTAGGCCCACACGGGGTCAGGATCCCCTGTACCATCGTCTTCTGCTTCTGCACCTTGTCTCACTGGAAGGTCTTGGGGTCAGTGATACCCCTGGAGCCGTCACCTCCTGTGATAACACTGTCTCCTGAAATCCCTCCTGAAGGATCTGCCTGAGGCTGTTTAGAGGAGGACTCTCTGAAGTAAGGGTTAAAAGCACAGTATAGTAAGTAGGCAACCCATTACATGGTCACTTATCGTCATTATCAGGTATCATGTGCTGTGCCTAATTGTACATGCTACACTTTTATAGCACAGAGGGTTCGTTTATATCAGCAGCACCACACACACATGAGTAATACCTTGTGCTATGACATTATGATGGCTCCATCACTAGGTGATAGACATTTTTACGTGTGTGTTCTGTGCTGGGATTGAGTCCAGGGCCTTGTGCATGCTAGGCAAGTGCTCTACCATGGAGTTAAAGCCTCGACCCCTTGTATCTTTTTCTTTTTGTGTGTATGATAGGAGTTTTTAAGGTCCATTATAATCTATAGGACCATAATTGTCTATGTAATAGATCACTGACTAAAACATCATTATGCAGTGCATGACTGCATATAGATATTTGAGGGAGGATTTGTTAGGGAAATTGGCTTACGCAATTATAGAAGCAGAGATGTCCCACGGTAGGCCATCTGCAAGCTGGAGAATCAGGGGAGCTGGGACACGGCTCAGTCCAAGTCCAAGTCCAAAGGCCTGAAAACCAGGGCACCCGACTGTGTAACTCTCCATCTGAGGCCAAAGGCCTGAGGACCCGGAGCTCTGATGTCCAAAGGCAGAAGATGGGTGTGTCAGCTTCAGAGGAGAGTGCGTTCACCTTTCCTCTCCTTTCTGTTTTTTCTAGGACCTCCACCAATTGGTGAGGCCTGCTCTCAATGGGTAATGGCAGATCTTCCTTCTTCAACCCCTTCAACACCTTCAATCCAAACGCCAATCCCTTCCAGAAACAACCTTACAAACACTAGGAATAATGCTTCACCAGCTATCTGGATATCCCCTAGTCAAGCGACACCTAACATTAACCATCACACTACCCGTGACCCATTCAGCTATGTCTGGAGGAGGTGCAGGTCACTGAGGACAGAGCAGCTGCAGGGCCCATCCCTGCAGGGGGGCAAGGTGGTTCTCAGGGAGGATGAGGTCGGCCAGAGTGACACTCCAGAAGGTGTTTCCCATGGTGTGCAATAGTGAGGAGTTGATTAAAGTCTTGAGTTTTAAAATCATTCAAGTAATATGGCAGCATATAAGATGAAGAATGGTAAATACCACAGGTCCAAGTCAAATTCCTAAACAAGCAAGGATAAATGAACTTAAAGGACTGTGCAGTAAAGCACAGTTAACAAAGACTGCATTAGGGGATTAAGTAATTGAATCTTGTGAGATTTCTGTAGTCAGTTTAACCAAGACAGTGGAGGGATAATCAAGTTTAGGGGATCAGGTGGGGGGCCCAGAAAAGTATTTGAAAGCTAGAAAAAGGAAAAAAAAAAGCAGAAAAATAGAACATGAGATCTGTCCAGCTGCGAGTCAGCATGGAGGAACAGGAGAAGGCCTGGGACTCCCGTCTGGGGTGTCTATTGTCATTGTGCATCTCCTGACCTTGCTACACACAACCATTCTAATCAGATAGAAGTGATCAGGCAGCTTTCCAGAGAAGGGAAATTCCTTTCCATTTCAGTTCAAGAATTTCCCAGAAAGCTTCTGGACTGCTGGAATTTCTGTTATGAAAATCAGAAATCCTGACAAGTTGGGGGCAACATCATTATTAACCTCATGAAGCATGACTAACATAAAACAGAATGTATCATTTAAAATACAAGATCACCAGAAAAAGAGAAAGATAATGATTATAATTCCAGATTAGTCTTTCTCCTGAAGGTATCAAAGGAAGCCAAATGTGTTACTGTTGTGCGTGTGTGTGTGTGTGTGTGTGTGTGGTGCTAGGAATTTAACCTGGGGCACAAGTGCTGTACTTTGAATCCATTGCTTCTAGAGATTGCCAGTGGCTAAATTGAGACAGCTACCCAGAAAGAGAAAGAAAAAAATAACAGTGAGTTTAAGGTTGCCCTTCCACAAGACTCCAGATAGTTCTCAAAATATGGTCTGAGGTTGGGTTCAGTGGTGCCCACCTATAATCCCAGTGCTCTAGAAGGCTGAGGCAGGAGGATGGAAGTTTGAGCCCAGCCTGGAAAACTTAGCAAAAGCCTGCCTCAAAATAAAAAAAGGCTTGGGATTTAGCTCAGTGAAAAGGGCCTGGGTGTAAGCCTCAGTAACACACATGAAAGAAAAAAGAAAAGAAAAGAAAAAGGGAGAAAGAAAGAGAGAGAAGGAAGGAAGAAAGGAAGGAAGAAAGGAAGGAAGGAAGGAAGGAAAAAGAAAAAATCCAAGGAACTCTGGAGAGGAGTGCTTTATCAAGAGTATCTAAGGGAACTGATGATGTCAAACTTTTCTGTAATAATTCTAAGGTGTGCTTTGCCTTTTTCATTGTATGTATATTTGCACAGATGGTACAAAAGCACTGGTGGTAGCTCAGCTTAATCAAGGGAATGGCACCAACTGTCCTGTGGTTCCAGTGGTGAACATGCACTTAGTGCCTTCCCAACATGCACTTGCAGCGGACAGAAACGTGAGTTGCCCTTAAAGATCCTTGAAGAGCATTCGAAGTTATCGCCTGGGCCCTGCACTGTACCTGGAGTGGGTGTGGAGATCCAGGACAAATGTTGCAGGTTGATGCTTATGTTACAGATGTTAACACTGTCAGAAGCTTGACTTCCATGTGGATTATGAACTCTTATGATTTGGAGACCGCCTTCTTCTGTGACTTCTACTGGCTTTGGGCTGCATGAGAAGCACCCTGGGAGACCCTCAAGCCATGCAATAAGGGAGAAATGAAGTGGTGGAACAGAATGGTGGTTGCTATGATCTGCAGAGATTCTGCTCCCATGGGAGTCTTTCTTTAGACAACAGCTGGTGAGTGACTCCTATCCAAGCATGTGCCATATCCCTGGAGAGAATGCTTGGTTGGCGCCATTCTGGGAAGGGGTTGATTGAACTTGGGACACAGAGCAGCTGCAGGATGGCTTCACTTCAGGGTTTCTGGTGTTACTCTCCCACAATGACTGGGTAAGAAACAGCCGTGGAAGACAGCTGTGGTCAGGGAGTGGGCCAGAAAGAGACCCCCTGAGGGGTTTGAGCTAATGGACATAGGCCTCATGCCCCATGGCCAGAGGTCAGGCACAGCCTTAGTTGCTATGGATTTGAAAGTCCCAGTGCTGGAGCCCTTGCCTTGCTCCTACTGCCTGCTGGTGCCTGCATCCAGCATGCATCTGGGGTCTGACTACCTTCTTTTTCTACTGGCATGGGCAGGGACACGTCCTGACATGGACACTGCCATAGCCTGAGAAAAGCAGAGGGACCTTGGAGAAGAACAAAAATTGCTAGACCCCCAAATAATTGTAGATCCCAGAGGAAAACCATGCATTCAAATCACAGAGAAATTTCTTTTTTTTTTTTTTCTTTTTGTTTTTTTTTTGTGTGTATAGCTTTTTTCTCTTTCCTTTTCTCTTTCTTCTTCACTAGTTCATTGGGGTTTGGGGAGTTTTCCTTTGTCTTTTTTATTTGCTTCTTTTTTCTTTTCTGTTTCCTTTTCTTCTTTTAAAATTTTTTTCTTTTTTCTCTTTTCCATTTTAATTTTTTTCCTTTAATTTTTTCTCTTTTTTATTCTCTATATAATTTCTTACTTCTCCCTTTTTTCTTTTATCTTCTTTCTCAGCAATTTTCTGTTACCTCTGCCTAATTCTATAAACATCCTTCTCAACAGGATCCTTTTTTCTATTTCTCTCTTCTCTTTCTCATATCCTATAGTTTAAGGTTCAAATTTTTCCTTTTGCATTTCCCCATTCCCAGCCCCTATATATTTAATAGTATAACCATCAAGTTTTATTAATCTTTAGGTAGTTAATTCTATAAAATTACTGTTGAATTCTTTTCTACCACTAGCTGTTGGAGATATAGCTGTTGCATTTAGTACATATTAGCTGTGTAAGTCAGTACCTGGGTTCTCTTAGTGTTTACATTGTAATTGTGGATTTCTTCTCTGGGGTTAAATGTGGCACATAATTGGTCCTCGTGGTATGTTAATATCCAATTTGTTGTGGAGGATACTACTGTAGCTGATTTGCTTGATATTGCCAGGGTCACATAATTGTTGCTTTTAATGGGTTTTCTCTGTAAACTAACACCCACATTATCTTTGTGACACTAACAATACTATGATGCATTCCTAGAGAATTCAATGTTGAGCCAGTTACACTGCATCTTCCCCTTCCAAATTAACCAAAGTGGTTGGATCTTGGGCAGAGGTGAAGGACTATAGTTAGCAATACCCAAAGTACATAACTGAAAAGCAACTAACTAAAGAGATTTCTATATTACCAACGAAGTCTTTTCACTATAAGCATTGGCAAACCTCAGCACAAAACCAACAAAAAAAGAATAGAAACATGAGAAGACAAGGCAACAAAATGCCTCCCAAAACTCCCAGTTCCCCCCAGCCAATCAAATAGGCATTGAGAAAGAGAATAACATAAACTACACATTCAGACTACTCAAAAGGATGACACAGGAAGTTAGAAAACAGATCAAAGAGGTGCTCAGCGGGATCACAGACACTATAACTAAACAGATTATAGAAGTAATAACCAAACTGATTAAGGTGCTAGAAGACACTAATAAGAATCTAGCTGAGCTAAACAAATGACGCAAACCATGAATAACCAGATTAGCGAATAAGAGTCTGCTTTCAATCAGAAATTAAGGAAATTAAAAATTATAATGAAAGTATGGGCAGCAGAAACAACAAATGTGAGGACAGAATTTCAGAATTAGAAGACAAGGATACCTTCAAAGACCAACTACTCAGACACCTTAAAAGTGACAAGAGAACATGAAAAATGGATCCAACAGCTGCTATGTGACACAAAGAAGACTAATCTAAGAGTAACTGGAATAAGTGAATAATCAGAAGATACCACAAATGGTATAAAAAAACCTGTTCACAGAAATAATAGCAGAAAACTCCCCCAATGCAGGGAAAGAAACAAACCTACAGATAAGTGAGGATTATAGAACCCCAAATAGCCATGACCAAAACAGAACCTGTTCATGCCACATCATAATTAGTACCAGACGTCCATCACAGGGGCAAATCTTTTTTTTTTTTTATTTTAAAACAGGAAAAAAAAAATCTCAAAACAAGGTAATAGGAGAGTAACAATAATTAATACATTGCATATTGTTACCTTCAGAGTAGTTACTCAGAGTACAAGATATAGGCATGAAATATTGTACAAACGATATTAGCACAAACCTTTCTTTTCAATGAACTAAGAGAAACTAGCAGTATAACTATCTTAACTATTTTGTTTATATATATATTTTTTCCCCTGGGCAAATCTTAAAAGGTGTTAGAGAAAAGCAATGAATGTCATACAAAGGTAAACCCATTAGAATAACAGCAGATTTCTCAACACAAACCTTAAAGGCCAGGAGGGCTTGTAGTGAAGTGTTTCAAACCCCAAAAGATAACAACTTCCAACCCCAACTTACATATCCTGCAAGACTTTTCTTCAAAACTGATGGAAAATTCCATGACAAGGAGCATCTCAAGAAATTCATGGGCCGGGGATTTAGCTCAGTGGTGCAGCACCTGCCTGGCAAGCATGAGGCCCTGAGTTCGATTCCCAGTACCAAAAAAAAAAAAAAAAAAAAGTCATGACCACCAAAGCAGCATTACAAAAATTCTTAAGGTTATCGTAGAAAGAGACAATGAAGCCAGCAATGCCAATAATGATAGAATAAGGTAGAATGAGTACACCTGGCAGAATAAGCAGCTAAGCAGAAGGAAAAAATAATAAGGAAAACAGCAACAGGAATGTAATGCGATGACAGGAATAAGTCAGTACCTTTCAGTAATAACTCTCAATGTGAATGGTCTCAATTCCCCAATCAAAAGACAAGTTGGCAGAATGATAAAGAAACAAAGTCCAACAACATGCAGTATACAAGGAAGACATTTAATTAAAAAAGAAATTCACAGATTAAAAATGAAAGGATAGAATAAAATATTCCATGCAACAGGAACCTGGAAAAATGTGGGAGTATTTGTCCTGATTTCAAACAAAGTGGATTTCAAGCCAAAACTAATCAGAAGAGACAAAAAAGGTCACTACATATTTGTTAAGGGAACAATTCAAGAGGAAGAAATAATTATAAACGTATATATATATACGTATATGCACCAGCACACCCAACTTCACAAAACAAACACTAGTGGACATAAAAAGTAAGATAAACACCAGTATAATTGTAATTGGGGACCTCAATACCACACTGTTACAAATAGACCAATCAAGTAGACCAAAAAAATCAACAAAGCTATATCAGAGTTTAACCAAACTTTTGAACAAATGGACTTAATAGATATCTACAGAGTGTTCCAGCCAGTAACAAAATAATACACATTCTTCTCAGTAGCACCTGGGATTTTCTCCAAAACAGACCACATGCTAGCTCATAAAGCATGCTTAAGTAAGTGCAAAAGTACTGAAATTATCCCATGCATATGATCAGATGCCAGTGCAATGAAACTAAATTTCAATGGCAAAAGAAACCACAGAAACTACACAAATACATGGAAACGAAACAGCACCCTCTTGAATAAGCAGTGGGTCACATAAGAAATCAAGGAAAAAAATTAAGCAGTTCCTAGAATCAAACAGTAGTGCCAGTACAACATACCAGAACCTGTGGGACACAATGAAAGCAGTCCTAAGAGGGAAGTTTATAGCTGTGAATGCCCACGTCAGACAAACAGAGCGAGTTCAAGTAAAAACCTAATGATGTATCTCAAGGTCCTAGAAAAACAAGAACAATCTAAATCAAGATCCCTGCACACTCATGTTTTTAATGTCCTTGAGACAGAAGAGGAAATCTGCACAGAGCCCTGCTCTTGTCTACCAGAGGGTTGTGTTGGGGGAATCATTAATGCAACTGAGTTGATATCTGAATGAATTAATGGTTTTCCATGAAATATCAGTTTTACCTGGGAGAATAACTAACAAACCAACTATCCTTATTCAGGCTTGGGTATTGGGCAGACTTCTTCCTGAGCCTTAGAGTGAGCCTTTCACTTTAAGGAAAACAAATTACAGTATTTGTCATCAGCGATAACACTCAAGGTTTCCGGTGAAAATCAGAATTTTGGAAAACTTGTAACTACCATTATGAACTATCCCCCTTTGTAATACTTAAAGAATTTTCTGATAATGTTGGTGATATTAACAAATGAATTTTTTAAAATGTCATGTTATAAACAACATTTAGAAGACCGGCATAATTCATTTTCCAAATGACCAATGGATGATGTTACAAAATCATATATGGGTAAAATATCCATGCAATGTGTGAGATAAACCAATGGATTTTAATGTAGTGGGATATGAAAAGTTCATTGGTATGATTTCAGATTTCACGTTGCAAAACTCAGCTTTAAGAAAATGCAACAGGAATATAATGCAATGACAGGAATAAGTCAATACCTTTTAGTATCACTTGTCAAGTTTAGATATAGTATCAAAGAAAAATATCCACAATTATCTGACAAAGATTATTAAAATATTCCTCCTTTTTAACCTGCATGAGGCTGGTATTTATTTTTCATGAACATAAACCAAAACAATTTATCTCACAGACTGACTGTAGATGCAGGTATGGGAACCTGTCTGTCTTCTAGTTTAAGCTAGACATTACAGATATTTGCAAAATGTAATTTTTTTTTTTTTGTCTTTTTGACACAGGGTTTCACTATGCAGTTCAGGCTGACCTTGAACTCACTTTGTAGCCCAGGCTGGCCTCAAACTCACGGCAGTCCTTCTATCTCAGCCTCCCAAGTGTTGAGATTACTGGTGTGTGCCACTATGCCTGGAAAAAGTGTAAATTTTTTTGTTTTAGAAAATACAGTTTTTTTAAGTGACAGTGTTATTTAGGTTAACATTTAATGGGTTTATGATTCTTTCTTTAGTTGAATTAATATATATTTTAATTTTTTTCAGTCTTAATTTCTAACACAATAAATACCAATAGATACAGTCTACATAGATGAAATTATTAGGTCCCAAATAGTTTTTAAGAGTGTAAAGGGACATCCTGAGGGCCATTGGGAGCATTGAAGATTTGAAGCGGGGCAGTGGAACGTGGTCTGAACTTGAGGAGTAGTCTTGTGCTTAGTCTTGGGTGTGCACTTTGCAGGGGACTCACGGTGGGGTGGTTGGGGTTTTGAAGCCATGGGATAAATGGATGATCTTCCTACAAGCAGCTGAAGCATGGGGGTGGAGGGGGAAGTTAATTACATCTGGGAAGCAATTTAAAATTTACTCTTAGGGCCGGTGAGATGGCTCAGCGGCATATGCGCCTGCCTGGCAAGCGCAAGGGCCCGAGTTCGACTCCCGGAACCCACATACGAAAAAAGGGCTGGTGATATCGCTCAGTGGCACGGGTGCCTGCTGGCACGTGAGGTCCTGAGGTCGACTCCCCGGTACCCACAAAAAAAAAAAAATTTACTCTTATCCTAGAAGAAGCATACATACAGTACAAAGTAGGACACCAGAATTGCAGAAATAATGATAATTTTTGGGATACTGATAATAACTTCTAAGAAGTTATGAGTTTGGCTGGGCTCCTTTGGGCTAGGATCCCAGTCCTTTTGAGTCCAGTCAGGATATTTCCCTTATAATGAGGAGTTTGTTGGTGGAAAAGTCAAAAGCCGTGGAGCAAATAGGGCACCAAGAAAAAATCTTCCCCACATTGGCCTGATGGTGCCTGAGCCTGCTTTGAAGGGAAAGCTCCTCCACTGGCTGGGCCCTCCTGAGGGAAAGTCATGAGGAATGTGTTTATCGAAATATGCCGTGCTGGCCTGTTCTGTTGTCAACTTGGTCAAACTGGGAATCACACTTCCAGAATGCTTTTTCTTGTACAGCTTCAGGTTAGAGTTGGTTAGTTAACTTGCACAAAGGAGGTGGAGGAAAAGCAACGGCCCCAGTCTTGTGGTTCATCATGGCCACGTGCAGTGAGATGCAAAGGGGCCCAGCAGGTCCCAGCTTGTACTTAGCCTCATGCACTCTGTGACCTGATTTTCTATTCAAGTGCTGGCCCTGAAGACCAGCAGAAGCTCCAGGCCCACCACCAGATGCTTGGCTGTGGACCCACAACCAGTCCGGTCAACTGCGTCTTACAGATTTCTTTACCAGCTTCCCCGTGACCTTGACGGAGGGATGTACTTCTTAGAGCAACAGCGTACTGACTCTGCCTTCACTCCTTCTTTTCAGCCTTCTCTTCCCAGCTTCTCCCACCATCGTGTAAGGCAGTGACAGTGAAACTTCTAGAGACCAAGTGCCCCAACTGCAACAAAAAATCCACTTATTTATCACAAAGTGCCAACACTGCAATTAAACCCGAATGCTCAGCTGCTGGGATGATGCTGGGGTGACTTGGCTCATGTGCCAATAGAGAGGGCAATGTGTGCCCACAGTGGCATGAGTGCCATAGGTTCACCACTACTGGCGTAAGGTCTAATTCCAAATCCCTTTTGTCTGATCTCCTTGTATTCTGCTGCTTGGATTAAACCTGAATTGATAGAAATAATTTCCTTTTGATGCTGCACTCATCCCTGAGGAAAGAGGCTTTGTTAGAAAATATAAAGAGCAGTTAATTTTAGAGTAGCTGGGTTTGAGAAGGTGAGCCTCCCTCCTGCATAGCAGCGGGAGGGTATAAACCCAGACAGCAGTGTGCACCACTGGGTCTGGGGCAATCTAAGGGCGTGGAGAAGCCAGAGAGTGGTCACAGTGAAAATACTTTCTGCTCTCTGCTTTCTCCAGGACCTGCCTCTAAGGACAACTTAAATATTCTCTTCTAGCTGTTAAGACGCTTTGTAGAACAACGCCTTGAAAGAGCTAATGCTTTCATCCCCAAGAGAGAAACAGAGTCACAGAAGAAGTCCAAAGGCCCTGGAAAGTAGAATACTGACCGAGAAGAAAACGCCATAGCAGGCTCATTAGTCTAAACAGTGCTTTACTTTTAAGAATTCCTCTTGTCACATTGACTTTATAAACTACGTCTTGCATTAATGTCTTTTTTTAAATTTTATTTTAAAGAGAAGAAAAAACAAAACAAAACAAATCAAAAAAGAACAAAATTTCAAAACAATGTAATAGGAGGGTAACAATGGTTAATACATTACATATTGTTATCTTTAGGTTAGTTATTCAGGGTACCAGACATTAGCATTCAATTGTCCAAACATTACTGGCACCAACCTTACTCTTCAATGAACTAAGTAAAATTAGTAGTGTATCTATCTTAACCATTTTATATATAAATACAACTTTTTTTTTCTTTTCCCTTTTTCTTTTCCCTATTCCCCCATCCCAGTCTCTTTTTCCTTTTGACCAGTTTCTTTTTGATTCACCATGTCTATTGTACATTTTGGATCTTATTTACTCTTTCAGTGTCTCATACTAGAAAGACAATATGATACGTACACATGTGCATCCAGTTTATTTCACTTATGAGTATTTTCTCGACTTGCATCCATTTACCTATAAAAGTCTCCAGCTTATCCTTCTTTATGGCTGAATAGTACTCAATTGTATAAAAATACCACTTCTTTTATCCATTCCTCAGTTGATGGGCATTTGGGTTGTTTCCAAGATCTGGCTATTACAAATTGTGCTGCTATAAACATGGGTGCACATATATTGCTGTGGTACGATGTTGTTAATTCTTCTGGGAAGATACCCAGAAGGGGAATAGCTGGGTCAAATGGGACCTCCAACCCTAGTTTTCTGAGGAATCTCCACACTGACTTCCACAGTGGCTGTACCAGTCGACACTCCCACCAACAGTGGAGAAGGGTTCCTTTTTCCCCACAGCCCCTCCAGCATTTGTTATTAGTTGATTTCTTGATAATAGCCATTCTTTCTGGGGTGAGACTGGAATCTCAGTGTTGTTTTAACTTGCATCTCTCGAATGAGTAGTGATGTTGCACATTTTTTTGTATATTTATTTGCCATTTGTATTTCTTCATCTGAGAAATGTGTATTCATCTCAGATGCCCATTTTTGGAGTGGGTCTTTAAATTTGGGAGGTCTGATTTTTTTGAGTTCTTTATATGTTCTCGATAGTAATCCTTTATCTGAGGAACAGCTGGCAAACATTTTTTCCCAGGTTGTGGGTTGTCTCTTCACTCTGTTGGTGGTTTCTCTTGCTGTGCAAAAGCTTTTTAATAAGATGAGATCCCAGTTGTTGATTCTTTGTGATAGTTCCTGTGCAGTTGAGGTTTTATTCATAAAGTCTTTGCCTACACCAATGTCTTCAAGGGTTTTACCTATCCTACCTTCCAGCAGATTTAATGTTTCTGTTTTAATATTTATATCTCTGATCCATTTTGAATTTAGTTTAGTGCATGGTGAAAGATATGGGTCTAGTTTTAATCTTTGGCATGTGTAGAGCCAGTTTTTCCAGCACCATTTATTAAAGAGGCTATCTTTCTTCCAGCGAATGTGTTTGGCACCTTTGTCAAAGATAAGGTGGCTTAGTATGTCTGGGGTTGTTTCAGCATCTTCTAATCTGTTCCATTGATCTTCAGGTCTGTTTTTTTGCCAGTACCACACTGTTTTTATCACAGTAGCTTTATAGTATAATTTCAAGTCAGGGATTGTGATGCCCCCTGCCTTGCCTTTGTTGCCCAGACTTGCCTTTGCTATTCTAGGTCTCTTCTGATTCCAAATGAATTTTAGGATTGTTTTCTCTAATTCTGTGAGATATGCTGTTGGAATTTTGATTGGAATTGCATTAAATCTGTATAATAATTTTGGAAGTATGGCCATTTTCACTATATTGGTTCTTCCTATCCAGGAGCAAGGGATATCTTTCCATTTTTTGATATCCTCTTCAATCTCTTTTTTCAGAGTACTATAATTTTCAGTGTAGAGGTCTTTTACATCCTTTGTGAGGTTGATTCCTAGGTATTTCTTTTTTTTTGGATGTTACTGTGAAAGGTGTTGTTTCCCTAATTTCTCTTTCAATAAGTTTGTTATTTGTGTACAGAAAGGCTATTGATTTTTGAGTATTGACTTTGTATCCAGCTACACTACTGAATTTGCTTATTAAATCTAGCAGTTTTTTAGTGGAATTTTTGGGGTCTTCTGTGTAGAGTATCATGTCATCTGCAAATAATGATAATTTAACTTCTTCCTTTCCAATCATTATTCCTTTTATTTCTTTCTCTTGTCTAATTGCTCTGGCTAAAGTTTCCAGGACTATGTTGAATAAGAGTGGGGACAGTGGACATCTTTGTCTTGTTCCTGGTTTTAGAGGGAAGGCTTTCAGTTTTTGTCCATTTAGTATATTATTGGCTGTTGGTTTGTCATAGATAGCTTTTATCAGATTGAGATTAAAGACCATCTATTCCAATTTTGTGTAGCGTTTTTATCATGAAAAGGTGCTGGACTTTGTCAAAAGCTTTTTCTTCATCTATTGAGATGATCATGTGATTTTTGTCTTTGGTTCTGTTCATATGGTGTATTACATTTATTGATTTACGTATGTTGAACCATCCCTGCATCCCTGAGATGAATCCAACTTGCTCATGTTGTATAATCTTCTTGATGATTTGCTGGATTCTGTTTGCCAGTATCTTATTGAGGATTTTTGCATCTATGTTCATTAGGGAAATTGGCCTGTAGTTTTCTTTCTTAGTTGGGTCCTTCTCTGGTTTTGGTATCAGGGTAATGCTTGCTTCCAGCAATGAATTTGGGAGAATTGCTTCCCTTTCAATTTCATTAAAAAGTTTGAGAAGTATTGGTGTTAGGTCTTCTCTAAATTTCTTGTAGAATTCGGCAGTGAATCAATCCATCAGGGCCTGGGCTTTTCTTTGTTGGGAGGTTTTTAATTACATCTTCAATTTCATTGGTTGATATTGGTTTATTTAGGATTTTTACATCTTCTTGATTCAACTTTGGTAATTCATACGTATCTAGGAATCTGTCCATTTCTTCTGCATTTTCCATCTTAGTAGAATATAAATTTTCAAAATAGGTATAGATGATCTTCTGTATTTCTGCAGGGTCCTTCGTGATATCACCCTTTTCATTTTCAACTGCATGGATTTGAGTCTTTTCTTTTCTTTTTTTAATAAGGTTGGATAAGGGTTTGTCAATCTTATTTATTCTTTCAAAGAACCAACTCTTTGATTCGTTGATTCTTTGTATTGTTTTTTTAGTCTCCAATATGTTAATTTCTGCTCTGATCTTTATAATTTCCTCCCTTGTATGGGCTTTTGGCTTAGCCTGTTCTTCTTTTTCTAGAAGTTCGAGGTTCGCCATCAAGTTGTTTATTTGCACTTGCTCTATTTTCCTGATATAGGTATTTAATGCTATAAATTTCCCTCTTAGGAGTGCTTTCATTGTATCCCATAAGTTCCGGTATGTTGTACTGTCATTATCATTCAGCTGTAGAAAGTGTCTAATTTCTTCTTTAATTTCATCTGTGACCCATTGGTTGTTCAGTAGGGTGCTGTTTAATTTCCATGTGTTTAGGGAGTTTTTGTGATTTCTTTTGCCATTGATTTCCAATTTCATTGCACTATGGTCTGATAATATGCATGGGATAATTTCAATTCCTTTGCATTTACTTAAGCATGTTTTATGAGTTAGTATGTGGTCTATTTTGGAGAACATCCCATGTGCAGCTGAGAAGAATGTGTATTTTGATGTTGTGGGGTGCAACACTCTGTAGACAGCTACTAAGTCCATTTGTTCAAAAGTTTGGTTCAGTTCTATTATTTCATTATTGATTTTTTTGTCTAGTTGATCTGTCTTTTTGTGACAGTGGAGTATTGAGAGCCCCCAATATAATTGTAGTAGTGCTTATTTGATTTTTCATGTTCTTTAATACTTGTTTTATATAGCTGGGTGCACTGGTATTTGATGCATATATATTTATGATCGTTATCTCTTCCTCTTGGATTGTTCCCTTTACAAGGATGTAATGACCGTCTTTATCTCTCTGAATCCTTCTTGGCTTGAAATTCACTTTGTCTGCAAAAAGAATAGCTACCCCTGCTTTTTTCTGGGTTCCTGTTGCATGGAGTATTGTTTTCCATCCTTTGACTTTCACTCTATGAATTTCTTTCTGAATTAAATGTGTTTCTTGTATACAGCATATTGTTGGATCTTGCTTCTTGATCCATTTTGCCAGTCTGTGCCTTTTGATTGGTGAATTGAGACCGTTAACATTGATGGTTAAAACTGATATGTATTGACTTATACTTGTCATGATATTTTCCTGTTGTTGGTTCCCACTCTTTGTTTTTTCCCTTGCCTGCTATTTAATTATCTGCCCTGCCTGGTGGATTCCTTCTGTTGGGGTTCCTATCTCTTTCTAGAATGTCTTTCAGAACATTTTGGAGTGCTGATTTGGTGGTCATAAATTTTCTTAGATGTTCTTTGTCATGAAAGTATTTTATTTCTCCATCAATTTTGAAAGATAGTTTTGCGGGGTACATCAATCTGGGTTGAAAATTATTTTCCTTTAGAGCTTGAAATACGTCATTCCAAGCTCTTCTTGAATTGAGGGTTTGTGCTGAAAAGTCAGCTGTGATTCTGATGGGTTTTCCTTCATAGGTGATTTGTCTCTTCTCCCTAACAGCTTTTAAGATTCTGCCCTTCTGTTGAATTTCTGGGATCTTGACTATGATATGTCTGGCTGAAGTTTTTTTTTTGATCATGTCTAGTTGGTGTTCTAAAAGCTTCACTTATTGGGGGGTCAAATTCTTTTTCTCTTCTAGGAAAGTTCTCCCTGATAATGTCTTTGAACAAGGTTTTAATGTCATTGATGCTATCTCCTGCTTTTTCATTTATTCCAATTATTCTTAAGTTGTTTATCTTTGAGTTATCTAGCAGCTGCTGAATTGATTTTTCATGGTCCCTTGCTGTTTTTAAGAATTCTTTCTTTTCATGATCACTAATTGCAAGCCTGTCTTCTATATCTGATATCCTGTCGTCACATTGGCTTAATCTGCTACAAATACTTTCAATGGAATTTTTGTTCTCTTGGATATCTGCTTGAATCTGCTTTATGGATTCCATTTCTTTCCTATGCTGAGCATTCATGGTTTCTATAGTTTTCTTAAGCTCATCTATTTTTTTGTCTGTATCAGCTATAGTGTCCTTAAGCATAGTCTTCATTGTGGACATTATCTCTGCAGTTATCTGTGAAATTATTTCTGTTTTAATTTTTTCCAGAGCCTCATTCAATTGTTTTGTTGTTACCCCTTCAGATATGCCAGGTGGGTGGCTTTCAGATTGTCCCACCTCGTTGCCCCCTAGGTTTGCCTTTGGTGAATTGGATGTGTGGGGTTGCGTCTTGTTTAAGTGTCGTCTCATTTTTTCTTTCTTTAATTCCTGGGGTGATGTTTGTAAATTACCTATGATAGGTTACTTTATTGCTAGTGTTCAAGATCCTTAGAAGATGACTACTTCTCTGCAGTATCTTCCAAGTGGAGCTTGCTTTTGGGTTTTGAGCTTTCTGCCAGATCCTACCTCTTCAATTCGTTGGATGTGAGAAGTTGCTACATGTTTGGCCCAGTCCTTGATTCTTTGGTACTGTGCCACTGTATTTTCTGTGTCCCTTAGTCAATATCAATCATGAAATATCAGGAAGGAAAGCTGTTTAGAACAATTATTTTACATTTGGCTATAATGGTAACTGAAGCATCAAACACAGCCTAGAAAATGACAGACTGAGCTAACCAGTTATTTACCACTTTTAGCCGTATAAAGTAGAGTTGCAGTTATATAACAAAATCTAAAACACACCAGAAAAATTATATGCAGTATACAAATCCTTAGTATGTCAATTTTTCCCCTCAGGAGTTTAAATTTAAAATGAGTTAAGGAGGAAATAGAGTATTGTGAGAAGAGGAAGGAATTAGATGTAAGGTTAGAGGACCAAGAGGGATCCTACTAACATTGGGACACTGGTGCAGATGACTGGTGGGAAAAAGAGAAGGAAAGGATAAAAGGAAGAACAGATCACAACCACAATCACAAAGAGGTTAGAGGCGCTGTTTACACTCATATAAAAGCCAGAGAGAATAATGAAGGAAAGAGCAAATAGACAAACAGAAACAAAAACGAAGACAAAAACAACAAAACAAAATAAGCAAAAATAAAACCCCCCACACAAAAACAAACAAACAAAAAACCTTCACCAGAACAAAAAACAAATGAGAGGGGGAAAAAAAAAAAAAACAGAAAGAAAAAGAATCAGTTCCAGGTGTTGACTCTGCTGCATTAAGGTCTTCTTATTTGAGACTATATAAGAAACAAAAACACGTAAATCTCTCCTTATTTTTTTGTTAAAATGATTACTGAGAATTTGGCCTATTCCATTATTCATGATCCCATAGATAAAGATCCATATAAAAATTGTCCTTTCATAATTCAAAAAAGGAGGAAATTTTGAGTCTTCTAATACTTTCGGACACAGTCCTTTAAATGGCACTGCCCTGGCTGACAGGAGACCCAGAGATACATTTTCTACCAGGAATACAGGGACATTCTTTAGTCCAAGTTGGTATTATCATTCTGTACTTGATTCCTTTTTACAGTCTGTAACACCCTTTGAAAAGTCTCTTTGAGCCTGCCCAAGGCAATTTTGTCTTCTATGAATTACCTAATGGTCCTATATCTTGTTTTCTCTTTTGTTTTTGGAGACATCCTAGAGAGAAAACATTTTATTTCTGAACGTTGACATCATTTCTTTCCAACCCATCCAAGAAACCAGCATGATTCTTGACTAGGAGGAAGACAGATGAGAAGAGGGAGGTCATGTTTGCAGCTGGAACAAAAATGAAATTATACTTGCACATGGACATAAAAAATATGGTTGCAGCTCAGTGGTAGAGCCCTTGCCTAACAACACATATGAGTCCTTGGGTTTAAGATTTATTACCACCAAAAGAAAAAAAAAAAGAAGAACATGGTTGATTTTGTTAAGAAATACAGCTAAAATGTGGAGCCTGCTCAGGATCATCATCTGTGTGGGGCTCTCAGAAAAAGCTCAGGAGATGGCTTCCAAACCATCAATAAAGCATCTTCAGAGCCACGATGAGTTCTCTTAACAGGTTACTGTAGAGATGATGGGCTAGTTCTATTGGGTTCCTCGGTTTTTTTATTTTTAGGAAATGGCTCAGCTACTAAAAACAAAAACAAAAAAAAATTGTTTTCCAATAGACTTATATATAGGTAATTTTATTTTTCAATTTAAAATATAGTTATATTGCTTGTGATTAAACTTAAATTCATAAAGAAAAGTTTGCATGACAACAAACTAAATTCTCATTTGAAAGGTTAAGGCCTGTAATTTAATCACAACTGTTCTGTCCTCAGGCTACAGAAAAGTGGACTAAACTCAAGTATGTATAATTTAATTCCCTGAAGGGAATCCAAATTGGCTCCAGATCATATCAAGGAAAATTTGGTCTCATTTTATTAGAGAATGAAAAACCTGGGTAGAACAGCCTCATTTAACTATCAGCAAAACAGCAAAAAAAAAAAAAAAAAAAAAAAAAAAGATGTAATTATGTAAACACGTCATAGTAACCCCCCACTCTATGTACACACACGTGATGTACACACATAAGCACCATATTCAGTAGCACCATGAAAACAAAAACATTTTCTGTTTTGTCGTGCTGCTTGAACCCAAAACACTATCACGCAGTAGTACTTATTGAAGCATGTGTTGCATAAATGAATAGAATGCCAAAGGCACATAAAGATACCAGTATAGAAGAAGTTACCATTCTCAAGCAAGAACATATTCTTCATAAGTCTTTTGCACTATAAGAACATACAGAATATTAATATAGAATATTAATTTAATTTAATAAGATCTATGAGATGATAAGCTAAGACAAGAGAATGGGTTGAAGAGGGTATGGTAGAACTAAGGAAAATCACTGATACATTTTTATAATCCCAACATTCTGGAGGTTGAGGTAGGATCGCCAGAACTACATAGTGAGACCCTGTCTCAAAAAACCAAAAAAACACTAGGCATGGTGGTGCCCACCTATAATCCCAGCATTTGGGAGGCTGAGGCAGGAGGATTGCTGTGAGTTTGAGGCCAGCCTGGGCTACATAGTGAGACCCCGTCTGAAAAAAACCCAAAAAAATCAAATAAATAATATAGTTAGACATTGAGTAGACATGACTGGAAGTCAAATTTTGTTGAAGAATCTTGAGATTGTCACAGTTAATACAGAGAAAAGAGAGAAAAAGATTTTATAAATGAGAGAGATGATAATTATAGAAGAGAGTGAAGACACTTCTTTGATGATCTTGAAGTAGAGACTCTAACAAATAGAACAGAAAAAATATTCAAAGATAAGCCAGGCATGATGGCACATGCCTGTAATTCCAGCACGCAGGAGGATCGAAAGTTCAAGGCCAGCCTGGACAACACAGTGAGGTCCTGTCCCAAAAAAAGAAACAAACAAAAAACCATAGATAAAAATTGAAAAGGCTGCTCTGAAATGAAAGAATTTCCAGGCAGAAGGGGTGTATCATATATTTGGAAAAAGGGAATAAGAATGATCAAAATCAATGTTTACATGATAATTTATTGCCCCCTCCCCCTTTTTGAGACAAGGTCTCACTATATTGCCCAGCTTGACCTTTAAACTCCTGGGCTCAGACCATCCTCCTGCCTCCGCCTCCCAAGTAGCAGGGACTATAGGTGTGCCACTGTGCTGGGCTAATTAAAATTTATTTAAGAATTTGAAAAATGAAAAAAAAAGATTCAGGTGTCTGCCTAGGAAGAAGTAGTGGGGTAAAGAATTAGACTAGACTGAAAGCTAAGGGACCATGAAGCGATGTCTGTCAAGTTCTGCGGGGAAAAGCCTACCTCAGGGACATCATGTCTGGTCAGGTTCTTATTTAAATATAACAGGAAGATGTAATAGAAACTGGTAGACATCATCAAATATGAAAGGAATTGGATATAGTACCCATCACTCTTGCTTGGAAAACTCCTGAAAGATGCAACCACTTAGCCAAGAGGTGAACAAAATAAAGAACCCAGCGGGGGAAAAGGCAGCCATAGCATTCATACTGCCTTTAAATGTAGACTAAGACTAAACAGCTAGAGGAATTATGGTTGCAGAAAACAATGTGACTATTACAAACCTTGATGAGGTAAAAAATGAGCAAAAACAAAAATAAAGGAAAAGGGAAAATTGTAGCTGTGCCAATAATGTTTTGTAGTATAGAGAAAATTGATACTTTAATATAACCTTAAAAAATACACCTAAAATCAGTACATAATATTCCCACTTCTTAACGCTTCCCATTATCTTTTTCTTTTAAAGCCTAGGCACAATCTCATAGAAACTAATATTTCCTAAGGTGAAAAAAACTATCAAAAGTTCAGTATTCCAGCCAGGCACATTCCTGTAACCCCAGCACTCTGGGAGGCTGAGGCAGGAGGGTTGCAAGTTCGAGCCCAGCCTCAGCAACTTAGTGACTTAGTAAGACCCTGTGTCAAAATTTACAGTAAGTAAATAAATAAGGGTGAGAAGGTGTAGCTCAATTCAAAGGTCCTGGGGTTCAGCTCCAGCACTGCCAAAAAAAGTTCAGTATTTTAATTTCATCTTGGTTGTTTTTTTTCTTGTGTTAAATTCAGAAGTTAAAATGAAAACTCAGTTTTGTCAAAAAGCGGTGTGAGTAGCATAAGCCTAATCACACACAGTGGTCTGTGGTTGCCACATTCTAGATACATCTTTTCTCATCAATGTTTCTTGACACCAGGGGCTGAGAAGATGACCATCAAACCCTCTTGGATGATGAATCCCCTCCCCTCTCCCTCCCTCTCCCCATCCCCCTCTCACTTCCTCTCCCCCTCCTTCTTCTTTTTGCACTTCTGGGGATTGGACCCAGAGCTTTCACACTGAGCTATATCCCTAGCCCCCTTTTCACTGTTTATTTTGACACTGGATCTTGCTAAGTTGCTAAATTGCCCGGGCTGGGCTTGAACTTGCACTCCTCCTGCCTTAGCCTCTTAGAGTTCTGGTGTTGCAGGAGGCGCGGGCATGGCAACATGGCTGGAGCAGCTGGGTGTGACCTATCAATTGAGACTTATTAATCACGGGTGCAGCACAGCAACACCTGAGCCTGACACAGGACCAAGCCGAGCCCTGCACTGACACCAATCTTCCGATACGAGAACACGCTGAACCTGGCACCTCATGTCAGTCTCTACCATGAGCTCAAGGGGGCCACCTGCATCAACTATCAGAAAACACATGGACGGACGGCCGCAAGGGACTTTGGGATCACTCTTGTTCTTGCAGTGGTCCCTTCTGCTTGCAGGGTGTATCTTCTCTTTTTTCCTTCAAAGCACTCTTTTCTTCCTGAGTACTTCTTTTGTGCTTCTTCTCCTTTTTCTTATTTCTACCATAAAATAAATGGTAATCTTCGACATCCACCAATTGTCCTGACTGATTCATTGATGACTGGGGCAAATAAGAACCTGGAAGACACTGCTGGTCCCTACCCCATCGATAACACTGGGTTTGCAAGTGTGCGACACCACACCTGGCTTTCATTGTTTCTTATTTGAACTTTTCAGTATGGCTGAAGATTCCTATAGTGAGCAAGCCTTTTAGATTTTTATTTTGAAATAATTTTAGACTTTAGAAAAGTTGCAAGAATAGTAGAAAGAGGGCTGGGGATATAGCTCAGTGGCACAGCACCTGCCTGGCAAGCACAAGGTCCTGAGTTTGATTCCCAGTAACAAAAAAAAAAAAAAAAAAAGAGAATAGTAGAAAGAACTATCACATTCCCTTTACCTGGAGTTCCCCAAATATCATTTTGCTGCCCTTGCTTTATAATTCTCTGTGTGTATGTTTTCTCTTCTTTTTTCCCTGAGTCTTTTGGAAGTAGGTTGCAGACATGATAGTTCCTTGATCTTTAAATACTTCAGGCGTATTTCCTAAAAGCAAGGATGTTCTCTTACAAAACACAGTACAGTTATCAAAATTAATAGATAAACACTGATATAATACTATTATCTAACTTACAATTTTTAGTCCAACTCCATCATTTGAGATGAATTCTTTATAATAAAAGGAAAAGATTTCCTGGTTCAGGATCCAAGCCAGGGTCATGGGTTGTAGCCCGCTGTCAAGTCCCTTCAGTTTGGGCCGCAGTCTTTCTTGTCTTTCATGAGTGTGACATAGCTCCCATAGTACAGGCCAATTATTTTGCAACTCCCCCCTCCATTTGCGTTTGATGTTTTTTCAGGATTAGAGTTAGATTTTGCATTTGGGGCAGGAATATCACAGCAGTGATGTTTGTCTTTCTCAATGCAACATCAGGAGGCTTATGCTACCAATATGCCTCATTATTGAAGCATGCATCATTTTCATAAACACAATAAGATCATTAGTCAGAAATAAAATATATGTTAACAGTTATTTTTGCATTGCCCCAGTGACAATTCTTGCAGAGTGTATAGACATACACATCTGTGTTCACTAAAGTAATGCCCTGCTTGGAAGGAGCCTCCTCTGGCTATGGAAACCTCTGATGGGGAGTTTCTCGTGTGAATGCCTGGGAGGGACTCGCATTGTATTCCTGTGTGGTGTGTGTATTACACTGAAATTGGGGGAAGAGTTTAATAAACGGGTAACACACAAAGATGCATGTGTAGAGCAAGTTACAAGATGCAGTGAGCATCCTCGGCGAGGGACAGGGGAGCTGTTACCACCTCAAGGCTTGTGAGTGGGAGAGAAAGGCACCATCCCTAGAACTGGGAAGGACGGAGCTGTGCAGAAAGGCAGCCTGAGTTAGGCACATGGCCAGCCTGTGGGGACTCTGCCCCTACCCTGCCCTCCCTCCAGTTTATGACACACACACATACACACACACTCGGGGGAAAGGAACATTCTTCGTTGTAGGAGAAAGCCAACTAAAAAATGTAGAGAAAATTATGAAATGATGAGTTTGAAAATCACCACTTGGCAACCATAATAGTAATAATAATTGATTCAGGGAAGAATGGTAAGAATAAAACTAGTGGAGAGAAACTGAGAAGTAATAGTTTTCACACAGCCTACAGCCTCACATCATTTTTCCACGACATTCTTATTCATTCTTATCAATTACTGTACAAAGGAGAACATTAGTAACTACGGTTCAGCACCCCACCTGAACCGGGTAATCAGAGGCGACATCACTAGCAGTGGGATGGCTTGGTACCATGCGCCTCCTGAACGCTTTTATGGGTTCCAACCAAAAGTGTGCAACCTGAATCAATCTGAGGAAATACCAGAAGAATCCAAGTGGAGACACAGTCTATGGAATAAGTGGTGGGTTGGATTGTGCCCCCCGCAAATATGTTGAGGTCCTAATCCCCAGAACCTCAGACTGGACCTTATTGAAAACAGGGTCAGGTGAGGTCATGTTCGGTTAGGTTGGGCTCTGGTCCAACACTACGGCATCCTTCTAAGAGGAGGAGAAGACAGGCAGAGACTGAGGTGCTGTACTGCCGACAAAGTGGCTGGGGACCGCTGGGACTGCTGGAAGTTGGGGATGGGGAGGAAGCCATCTGCCCACAGGATTCAGAGGGCACGGCCCTGTCAACACATTTGGACTGCTCATCTCCAGAGAGCGAGAAGATGCATGTTTGTTGTTTCAAGCCACTCAGTCTGTGTAATTGGTTATGGCAGGCCTAGAAAACTAGTACCTATGCCTGTCAAAATGCCAGTCTTATTTGGGTGTGGTGTGGCACACCTATAATCCCAGTATTCTGAGAGGCTGAGGCAAGAAGATCGCAAGTTCGAGTCCAGCCTGGACACTTAGCAATTTAATGAATCCTGTCTCAAAAATAAAAAAGGGCAGGTCATGTAAAGGCCCTGGGTTCAATCCCCCATATTGGAAAAAATAAATAAATAAAGCACCAATCTTATGAAACACAGGTGGAAAAACTGAGGTCCTTTTCAGACTCAAGCCAACTAAAAAGACATGAAAATTGAATGTAAATATTTTTCTTTTGTTCAACAAGACATTACTGAGAAATCTGATGAAATCTAAATAAAGTTTTTGGATTGGATAATAGTATTATTACCAATGTTAATTTATTGATTTTGATAATTGTACTGTGGTTAAAAGAATTCTCTTCTTTTAAAGAAATATTCATTGAGTTATCTAGGGGCATAGGAGCATCAGAGCTGCAACTGACTTTCAAATGCTTCAGAATCCCAGCTCGTTATTTTGTAGACAGCAACAAACTGATTCTAAAGGCAAAAATAGCCAGAATTGACATCACATGACTGAAGAACAAAACCAAAGGACTGACACTACCTGACTTCAAGACTCCCTCTACAGCTACAAGAATCCAGATTGTATGATTCGTGAAAGATCAGACAGATAAATCAATGGAATGAAATAGAGTCCAAGAGATAGACCCACGTAAATACAGTGAGCCTGTCATTGACAGAGGATTAAAAGTAGCCCAACAGAGGACAAATAGTCCTCAACCAATGGCACCGGAACAGCTGGACATCGATATACAAAAGAAATGAGTCCAGATACAGCCCCTACACCTTCCACAAAAATTAACTCAAAATAAGCCACAGACCTAAATGTAAAATACAAAAGCCTGGCATGGTGGCACACATCTGTAATCCGCTCAGGAGGCTAAGGCAGGAGGAGCACTGCGAGTTTGAAGCCAGCCTGAGCTACACAGCCAGACCATGTCTCCAAAAAAATATATATATATATAGATAGATATAAAACTCCTAAAAGATAAGATGGGAGAAAACCTTGGAGTTAGTGATGAGTTTTTTTTAGATATAATACAAAAAGTATGATCAATGACAGAAAAACTGGACAGGTTGGGTTTTATTGAAATTAAAACTTCTACTCTGCAAAATAGCAAAACAAAAACACTGTTAAGAGAATGAAAAGACAAACCATAGACTGGGAGAACATATTTATAAAACATTTATAGTAAGGACTTGTATCCCAAATATGGAAAGAACCCTTAAAACTGGTCAGTAAGAGACAACCCAGTGAAAAATGGGCCACAGATTTGCACAGCTACCTCACCAATATACTGTACATATGTTGATGGCAAATAAGATATATAGATAGGAAACAAGCATATGAAAAGATGCTCAACATCAAATGTTATTAAGGAATTGTAAATTAAAACAATGATATACCACTATACACTTATTAGAATGGCAAAACAAAAAACAAAACAAAACAACCTAAGCCCCCAAACAGACAAAAAATCTGAAAACACCAAATGCTGGTAAGGACATGAATAACAGGAACTTTTATTCACTGCTAGAAGGAATACAAAAGGTACTTTTCTTTGGTACTCCTACTTTGGAAGATAATTTCACAGTTTCTTACAGAGTTAAACATAGTGTCGTATCTTCCAGCAATCACTTTTCCTGGATATTCAACGAATGCGTTGAAAATTTATGTTTATGCAATAACCTGCACAGAAATGTGGATAGCTGCTTTATTCATAAATTAAAAACAATGAAGATGCCCTTTAATACATGAATGGATAAAGAAACTGCAATATTCAGCTAGGCACAGTGGTGCACCTGTATAATCCCATCTACTTAGGAGGTTAAGGTGGGAGCATTGTTAGTTCGAGGCTAGCCTGGGCTACATACTGAGACCCCCCACCTCAGAAAACAAAATAAAACAACAAAAGGTATTGGTATATTCATACAAAGGAGTATTAATCAGAAATTAAAAGAAAAGCTATGAAGTCACAAAGGTATGGAAGAACCTAAGTTCATATTGCTAGGTCCAAGAAGCCAGTCTGAAAAAGCTGCATTCTGTATGGTTCCAGCTGTATGATTGTCTGGCAGAAGCTAAACTAATGAGACAATAAAGAGATCAGTGCTTGCCAGAGGCTCAAAGGACTGGAAAGGGATGAATGAGGGAGCACAGAGATTTTCAGGCCAGTGAAACTGTTCCGTATGGTACACTAGCGGTAGATATATGACACCATGCATTCAACAGGGCCCAGAGAACCGTACAACAGAGTGAACTTGTCTTAGTTACTTTTTTTTGTTGCTGAAAGAAAATACCCAACACCTAACATTAAAGGAGGAAAGGGTTATTTCAGCTCCTAGTTTATAGAGGTTTTAGTCCATAGTCGGCTGGCTCCAAGGCAGGGTGGCATTGCAGAGAAACAGTTCATGGCAGGGCAAGCAGGAGACGACAGCAAAGCAGCGAGCCGCAGCAGCGAGCCTGCCTCCTTTCTGTCCCTTTATATTCCACCCAGGCTACGAGCCTATTGATTGGTGCCGCCCACACCCGTGATCCACATTGGCTTCCATTACCCACACCCTTAACCCGTGCCACATCCTTAGTCCACATCGGCACACCCTAATCCAGCCACCTCGGAAACTCCTCACCTACAACTACATGAGGCTTTGGGGGGACATTAGATCCAAGCCATAACAAAACCCTAACACAAATTATGAACTTTTATTAATAACTATTGGGGACTTGGCCAAGATCCCCAGCTGCCTGTATGAGGGGTACGGTGAAAGGATAAAGTAAGAAACAGAGACATTTTTAGTAATACATGATGGAGGGCTGGGAGGTCAAGGCCTCAGGTGGGCAGAGACAAAGACACTCCGCTAGCCACTATTTATTAGCCAGTGTAGGGGACGGGGTAGGGTGCTCTTCCTGGAACAGCGTAGAGGCTGGGTAGAATGGGCAAGTCAAAGGAAACAAGCCAAGACATTGACCAAGAGGAAGGTGATTTCCGCATTCCAAAACCTGCCCACAAGGCAGGCAGGGTAAGGAGAGCCTAGGACACACTATGTCAGTTTACAATTCGTGGTCCCCAACAAATAACAATGTATTAGTGTTGGTTCATCAATTGTAACAAATGTACTGCATTAATGCAAGGTGTTAATAAAGGGGGAGAGGGGATGAAGAAAAGAATTCAGATGTGTTATGTGTGTGTACCAATCCCCGTGAGGAATATAATCATTATGCACTGTAAATATGTACTAATAAAAATTAAAATTGAAAAAAAAAAACAGGAAAAACTGTGTGGGAGGGGGTACATAGGAAATCTCTGTATAGTTTCCTTAACTTTTCTATGAACCTATTATAAAAAATAAAGCTTATTAATTTAAATTATTTAATTTTATGAATTTTGGATTTTTATTAAATTTCTTGGTACAATTTAGATATACATATTGATCACATTCATCATAGGGAATTTGTACGGGTACATGATGTATCTTGATTCCTCTTATTTTCCCATTCCCCTCCCCTCCCTTTAACCCCTTTAACTTCCTTTCCTTATTTACAAAGATTTGTTTCCATTTTATCCTTCTTTTCTCATTTTTTCTTTTCCCTTTCCTTTCTCTCTCCCCACTCCCTAGTTCCCCTTTCTTCCTATTTCACAGTATCTATTATACATTTTTGTTCTTATTTATACTTTCAGTTTCTCACACCAGAGACAGGATGTAATATTTACATGTGTGTCCTATTTATTTCACTTAAGAGTATGGTCTCAAGGTGAATCCATTTAGCTATAAATGTCTCAAATTTATCCTTCTTTATGGCTGAGTAGTGCTCCATTGTATAAAAAAACACATCTTTTTTTATCCATTCATCAGTTGATAGACATTTGGATTGTTTCCAAGATTTAGCTATTACAAACTGTCCTGCTATAAACATGGGTGTACATATACTGCTGTGGTATAAAGCTTTTAATTCTATTGGGAAGATACCAAGAAGGGCAATAGCTGGGTCAAATGGGACCTCTAGTCCTAGTTTTTTGAGTAATCTCCACACTGATTTCCATAGTTGTTGCACCAGTCAACACTCCCACCAACAGTGGAGAAGGGTTCCTTTTTCCCCACAGCCCCTCCAACATTTGTTATTGGTTGATTTCTTGATAATACCAATTCTTTCTGGAGTGAGATGGAATCTCAAGGTTGTTTTAATTTGCATCTCTTGAATAACCAGTGATGTTGAACATTTTTTCATATATTTATTTGCCATTTGTACTTTTTCATCTGAGAAGTGTGTATTCATCTCAGATGCCCATTTATGGATTGGGCCTTTAAATTTGCGGGGGGGGTGTCTGATTTTTTTTTCAATGCTTTATATGTTCTAGATATAAGTCTTTTGTCTGAGGAACAACTGGCTAAGATTTTTTCCCACTCTGTGGGTTGTCTTTTCACTTTGTTTGTGATTTCTTTTGCTGTGCAAAAGCTTTTTAATAAGATGAGATCCCAGTTGTTTATTCTTTGTAGTATTTCCCATGCAATCAGGGTTTTGTTCATGAAGTCTTTGCCTACACCTATGTCTTCAAGATTTCTACCTATTCTCTCTTCCAGCAGATTTAGTGTTTCTGTTTTAATATTTAGATCTTTGATTCATTATTATTTTAGTTTACTGCATGGTGATAGACATGGGTCTAGTTTTAGTCTTCAGCACATGGAAAGCCAGTTTTTCCAGCACCATTTATTAAAGAGACTTTCTTTCAGTGAACATGTTTGGCCCGTTTGTCAAAGATAAGGTGGTGGAGTATTGTTTGGAGTTGTTTCTGCATCTTCTAATCTGTTCCACTGATCCTCGGGTCTGTGTTTTGTTTTGTTTTGCCAGTGCTTTTTTTATGAGAGTAGCTCTGCAGTATAATTTCAAGTCAGGGATTGTGATGCCCCCTGCCTTGCCTTTGTTGCCCAGAATTGCTTTTGCTATTCTAGGTCTCTTCTGGTTCCAAATGAATTTTAGGAATGTTTTCCATAGTTCTGTGAGGTATGCTAATGGGATTGCATTAAATCTGTATCACAATTTTGGGAGTATGGTCATTTTCACTATGTTGGTTCTTCCTACCCAAGAGCAAAGGATATCTTTCCATTTTCTGATATCCTCTTTGATCTCCTTTTTCAGAGTACTGTAGCTTTCAATGTAGAGATCTTTTACTTCCTTTGTTAGATTGATTCCTAAGTATTACATGTTTTTGGATGGTATTGTGAAAGGTGTTTCCCTAATATCTCTCTCAATGAGTTTGTTATTTGTGTACAGGAATGCTATTGAATTGTGTGTGTTGACTTTGTATCCAGCTATGTGACTGAATTTGGCTACTAAATCTAGAAATCTTTTGGTGGGGTTTTTGGGATCTTCTATGTAGAGTATCATGTCACCTGAAAATAATGATAATTTAACTTATTCCTTTCCTATCTTTATTCTTTTTATTTCTTTCTCTTGTCTAAGTGCTCTGGCTAATGTTTCCAGAACTATATTGAATAGGAATGGTGACAATGGACATCTTTGTCTTGTTCTTGATTTTAGAAAGAAAGCTTTCAGTTTTTGTCCATTTAGTATGATGTTGGCTGTTGGTTTGTCCTAGATGGCTTTTATCAGATTGAGGTAAAGACCATCTATTCCAATTTTCTGTAGGGTTTTTATCATGAATGGGTATTGGGCTTTGTCAAATGTTTTTTCTGCATCTATTGAGATGATCATGTGATTTTTGTCTTTGGCTCTATTAATATGGTGTATTACCTTTATTGAATTGTGTATATTGAGCCATCCCTGCATCCCTGGGATTAATCCTACTTGGTCCTGGTGTATAATCCTCTTGATGATTTACTGCATTCTGTCTGCCAGCAAACTGAGGATTTTTGCATCTATGTTCATTAGGAAGATTGGCCTGTAGTTCTCTTTTTTGGTTGGTTGGTAAATTATTTAATTTTATGAATTTTGAATAATTTTTTAAGTTTTTGTCTCTGGCAATGTCTGCCAGTCAAAATTCCTAGAATCGAGTATAAAAGAAATATAAATGCATGAACTTGAAAATAATTTTTTGTAAGTTTGTAGCACTTCTACTTCTGATGTTAAAAAAATTTAAAACTGCATTAAATATTTTGGAATGGATAAAGTATCTATTTATTGAGAATGTTAATATTTCTGTAATCTGAGTGAAGACTATATGGGAGTTCTTTACTATTCTTTTAATTCTTCTGTAAATCTAAAATTATGTATAATAAAATGTGCAGAACAAAATATTTTGTAGCCTAGTGGATTTCTGAATTCATGGTTCATAGTGGCACATCCAAATCTGGTTTGTGTTACTTCTGAAATCAAGCTTTGCATCTTTCTCTTCATGGAGGCTGGTGTGAAGGACAACTTGTACCCCACACTGGAAGGTCTGTCCCAGACCACTGGACCCCTGGAGCTTCCAGCCGTGTGCTTAGCCTCTGAATGTTCTCAGGGTTTGTCTCCCACTCTGGCATGGAGATCCTTTACTAACGCACTAGATGCTAGCTGCTTTCAGCTCACTGAGCTCAAGCAGCATGAGGAAGGCAGGTCGTGCTTCTGCACATCCCTCCAGATTACAGTCTGACCATGTGCAGCCAAACTAACCTAGCCCTGACACATGACAGTAAAGATGCTCTGTCCTGCCACTAAAGGGCCGGGGAGGTGCGTTAGTCAGCTGTCCATTACTGCAACAAATACCTGAGATAGATTAAAAGAAGAATGCTTTATTTTTGCTCTGTTTTGGAGATTTTAGTTCATGACTGACTTGCCCTCTTGCTTTTGGCTTGAAGTGGCACAGTACATTGCAGCAGGAGCTTGTGGTAGAAGACTACTCACCTCATGGTTAGGAATCAAGAGAGACAAAAAAGGAAAAGGATGGCATCCCACAGTCCCCTTTGAAGGCATGCCCCCAATGATCTAAAAGCTCCCAGGAGGCACCACCTCTTAGTTTCCACTTCCTCCCAATAGTGCCAAGCTGGGGACTAGGTCTTTAACACAAGGGCCTAGAGGACCTTCCAGATCCAAACTATAGCAAGAGGATTAGGGAAAAAAGCATTTTCTAGGCCAAGAGTGGCACTCCAGATGCCAGGGCTCTGTGGGCTTGCTCCAGTAAAAACATTACCTCTGAGATTCTTGTGATTCGCTTCATGGCTCGCTTGCTCTGCTAACCTGCAGCCACTCTCCATGACCTCTCTGATTTATGCACTAACCAAACAGGTGAGTTAATTGTGGGGATGACAGCAATCGCCACTCTGCACCTTTCAAGTCTTTGATAGTTGCACTAAGCTCTGGTGAGAATCAGTGAAAAGTTTATAAGGAGGGTGGGACACTGTATGAGCCTGATACACGGTAGCTTTCATCATTGTCATTGCATCATGTACATCCCATCTCCTTGACACCTAACATGTGTTGATATGTGACCATTTTCCTTTTTGAAGAACATTTCATGAGTCCTAAGAAATGCAGTATTTCACACTTTTACACCTCTGAAACCAGCATACAATAACATTTTATGGTACGTTATTATTGCTGTTGAGTTGGATTAGATTTTTATCTTTAGAGGATTTCTATTTGCTCCTGCTAGTCACTTGAGCAGAGATGGATTTACCAAAGAAACTGAAGCTTCAGAGACTCTCACTTGCAGCTGAGTGTGAGTCTCACTTGCAGCTGGGTGTGGCTCCAAAATTTGGGAGGCTGGGGCAGGAGGATAGCAAATTTGAGGCCAGCCTGAGCTACATAAGTGAGACCTTGTCTATAAAAGACTTTCTCTTCCAAGGCCCTGGAAGGGGCCCTAATCCCAGCTTCACACAATCATATGTCTCTATAAAATTTGCAAGAATAAGGTATTTCATGCTTTTCTTCTTAAAGAGAGCTCAATATTATATAAGTGTGGGTTGTACCCCTGCCAAGGAACTCATAATAAAATGAGACTATTTTAAATGAAATTCTGTGTCTGAGTTTTGTTTGTTTGTTTGTTTTGATTGCACAAATAGTACACACAAGTGTCCATGAGAACCAGGTTGGGATTCAAATTATCAGGGGAGATATTTTCCCTTCCTCTATACAGTGGCAAAATTGAAACATGCAACTTTTCTTGCTGCTGCTCTCTGCCTGTCCCTCTCGTTTCTATGCATTTCTCCTTTATCCCTGTAGGGAAACCTTCAGTGTCTCAGCACTACCTGGGGCCCAGCAGGCTTCCATCTGGAGTGGTTTTGCTTCTAGCAGCACATTCGACAATGGCACATCTTACAGTCACTGATGTCTGAGTGCCACGGACATCGCATGTCATGGGATTCAGGTACTCCTCTACTTACTATGGGGTTTTATTCCAATAAACTCATCCTAAATTGGGAGTATCATATATCAGACACCTATACCCACCCTGCGGAACATCATAGCCTAGCCGTGCAGGACACTGTGGAGTCCCTGCAGTTCACCCTCATGATCAGGCGACCGGCTGGGAACTGTGGCTTACATGAGAGTCAGGGAAAACATTAAAATTCAAAGTCCAGAGTCTACTGAATTTATATTGTTTTCACCCCCCACTGTAAAGCTGGTAAAGTCAAACAATTGTGAAATTAAGCCGTGGCAATACAGGGATGGTCTGTACTCAGGCTGGTTTGTGGAGTTCGAATAACTCTTCCCCCCAGAGGTCTATGTTGTAATCTGAGGGGATTCGTCCCCTGACTACTGATAGAGAACTTCTTAAAATTTGGGAAATATTTGGGACTTTGAAATGGATGACCTGCCACATGCCTTTATTTGCATGCCGCTGAGGAAAGAATAAGACTTCAGCCCAGAGGTGGGGTTTCTTTCTGACTGAGGACCTGAAGTGATTGGGAGTGGGCCTAGCTGTGAGGTCATGCAAGCCTCTTGATTCAGCTCACCCTTTTCCAGGGCTTTTGTAGTTAGGAGATTAAGGAAAGGAGAAGGGTTTGGCATAACACCAAAGACCTGTTATGGGAGGCTCAAAAGCTCTGCTAGGTGTTGGGTGTGGTGGTGTGTACCTGTAATCCCAGCACTCTGGGAGGTTGAGGCAGGAGGATCTCAAATTCAAGCCCAGCCTGGGTGACTTAGTGACTTAATGAGACCCTGGCTCAAAATAAGAAACAAAAAAGGGCTGGGGATGTAGATCAGCGCAAAGGCTCTGGGTTCAATTCCGGGTACTGCAAAAGAGCTTCCAAAAGCTGGTTATGAGAAGCAGTACAGTAGAGTAGGAGGACTATCCAAGCCCAGTAGGGCTGAGAAGGTGATAGGATGGTGGGTTTATAGGCAGGGTCCTATCTGCTAGGAATTTCAGACACACTTGGGGAGAGGAATCCTGGAAATACGATCTTAATTGTTTCCATATGCTGGTCAAACCTCCCAAAACCACCGTACACCCCACCCACCCCTACTCAGTTCTAATTTGTACCATCCAAAATGCCAGCCACTAGCCACATGTAGCTACTGAGCTCCTGACATATGACTGTGTGACTGAGGAACTGAATGTTTAATGTTAGTTTTCATTAATTTAAAATTTAATTTTAAAAACCAAAGTGATGTAAAATATTTGAAAAATAAAATTTGAAAAATTTGAAGTTTTTTTTATATTGAAAACTTACAGTTGACTTTCAATAGATGCAATATCTCTTTGAACATGTTTAGACTGAGTGGACACAGAGTTAGTTTGGACGGGTGTGGTTCTGAAGCTAATGCGCTTTCACTTCATAATCACATTAACTCTTCCTAAAAAAGGTAAACCTGTTGTGTCAATTTGGGTGTGAACATCAAAAGGAAACAATTTTGGGAGTCCTAAATTCAGCTATTAGAAAGCTTTTAAGGGCCGGTGAGATGGCTCAGCGGTTTAAGCGCCTACCTTGCAAGCGCGAGGGCCCGAGTTCGACTCCCGGAACCCACATACAAAAAAGGGGCCGGTGATATCGCTCAGCGGCACGGGCGCCTGCTGGCGCGCGAGGTCCTGAGGTCGACCCCCCGGTACCCACAAAAAAAAAAAAAAAGAAAGCTTTTAAGTATGCTTGGAATAACTTGGGTACATGAATCTACCTTTTCAAGTATAAATTTTATCAAATCTAAGTATGTACTGATTAATTCTGGTGATTTAGTATCTGAATTGAAATGGGCTATAAGGGTTTAAGACTTACTACTCCCAAGATACAAAATATTTCATTAATAATTTAAAATATTAAGATGGGCATGCCTGTAATCTTAGCATTTGGACAGCAGAGGCAGGAGAACTGTGAGTTCAAGGCCAGCCTGGACTACATAGCAAGATTCTGTCTTAAAAAAACAAAATCCAACAACAAAACCAAACTAAACCACCAAAACACACACACACACCACCACCACCGCCACCAAAAAAGAAAAAATTAGGATATATTGATACAATTAAATGTTAAAATTAGTTTCATTTGCTTATTTTTTTCCTTTTTAAAATGTGACTATTAGAAAACACAAAATGATGTACGTGGTTTGCATTCTGTTTCTATTGCACAATGCTACTAGGTTATTTATTTTGGAACTGGGACTCAAACTCAGGACCTTGCACTTGCCAGGTAGGCGCTGTGCCACTGAGCTACATCCCTGGCTCTGCTACTAGGTTATTTAAAGGCAGGTCTGCTCCATGTAACTTTCATGTCTGTGGCACTTAACATGTGTTGACATGTAATGGGGGTTGCATAAATATTTACTGAGGAAGAGGATTGAATCTTGGAGGGAGTTTTCCACTAACACTAAATTCCCTAAACAATATGTATATCTACTATGTCACTTCCCCAGGACAGTTTATGACCCCACCTGTTTCTCTCACCTCTTTCCTCTGATCGCCAGGAGCCAACTGAAGAGTCTGAACCTACCCAGTCTATTGACTTCCGGCCTCGCCTTTTGTTTTCCTCTCAAAGCACCCACAGCACCATCTATGACCATAAAGTTGCAGCAACTTGTCTTAATTACCTTATCAAAATCACCACATAGTCTTTTTAGTTTAAAATTGTGAACCTCGTCTGTACACTTTTCTGTCCAGAATGTCAACAAGAACTTTAGCTGCAGAAAACAAAAGCAAAAACAAAGCACCTACGGTGTGCCTTGTCCAAAGAAATTCAGGAGTTTGTTGCAGATCCATTTACAGAGCCCCTTCTAAAATGCCACAGGGCTCTTAAGTCCAAACCCAGAATGACACCCGAAGCCTGACTCTGTGGTGTGAAATATCTTCCACTCGCAGGATGAGCTGGAGGAAACAGAGATTTCCTTCTGGGCACGACAGGGAAGATTAGGTTTTCTGTTGACTCCGCAGCACACCCTGTCTATGCTGGGATCTATTCCAGCTGTTGCTCCCTCTTTTGTTCGGAATAACCAGTCTATATGATCGAATTAAGCCAGTCTCTTCAGCTGAGAAAACAGCTTGCTTTACTTCTTCCTCCATTACCAGATGAACTTCTTGGACATGATTGTGCTGTTGTGTCAGGAGACACTTTCTAACAAAGAGTGGCCAAGGACACATTCTGGGTCACCCCTTCTCCTCCTTGTGTGTTGGGGTATCCCAGCTACCAGTGCCAGCCAACCCTTCATGTATCACTTGAGGGCCGATAACTACGTGGGAAAGATGAAGTATGGAGTATTTCTGTCTGAAAATATTAGAGCTGCCAGATAATTTTTAATATAGTTCATGCAACATGTGGCCTATACTTATATTAAAAAACTACTCCGCATTTATCCAAAATTCAAGTTAAACTGGGCATCCCACATTTTATTTGCTAAGTCTGGAAACTCCAGATAAAATCTTAGATTCACTCTCAAAGAGGCAACCCATCCTCTTTCTCTAAACAGGTGAAATAATGTAGGGCAGTGGTGGCAACCTACCGCACGTGTGTTATTGTTTTTCTTTTAAGACAAAAGACGTCAATGTATGAGTTGGTTTTTTCTAAACTAAAATCTCAGTATTTGGGTTTAATTGCGGTGTTGGCACTTGGCAAAAAATAAGTGGATTTTGGGTTGCAGTTTGGCACTTGGTCTCTAAAAGGTTCGCCATCGCTGATGTAGGGGTTTATAAAAGAATATCTGCGGGACATTTAGAAATAATGAGACCAGCATGGTGCTGAATCATCTTGCTGAAAAGCAACTGAGAGTAGATCTGGCTGTCTTGGCTGTCTGTTTCTCCCCTCCCCTCCCCTCCCCTTCCCTTTACTCCTTCCTCTTTTGTGGTGCTAGAGGTTAGATCCAGGGCCTCATACATGGTAAACAAGTGCACCACCACTGAGCTATACCCTCAGTCTATGGATATCTATTTTCATGCCTTTGATGAGAAAATGAATTACACGGAGTCATGCAAACTGTAATGTGATAATCTGCCTACTTCGCTTTATCTTTTTCTTTTTTGATCCTTTTACATGCACATCTGGACTGCTCACCAAGACTGTAAACGCAGGTGGGGAGAAACTTATCTTTTTATTGGTGTCCTCCAAATCCCACAAAATGCCTGGGGACAGTCCCTGCCAAGAAGTGCCACAGATGGGCAGGAAGGTAAAATTGAAGGACACTGGTATAAAAGAATGTGGGATTTGAAAGCCAGTGGATGTTCTTAGCAACCTCACTGGGGTTCATGCTGTGTTCCAGAAACATGGTCAGAGGCCAGCGGGGGTGCCTGGCATGGAAAGGGAGCCCCACTGTGCTTAGGAGGAGCCCACTGGCAGCCCTTCTCTGGTCTACTCCAGAACAAATGCTCTGTCCTTGACACCAACACAAGCAGCAACCTCCCTGCCACCTGTCAGTGAACCACTGCCAAAGTGTAATTGTACCAAGCTGTTGTGACGAAAACTGATTTAAATACGGTCCTGGCAGAGTGGGGGCCAGCAGAGCCTTTTCATACCTGTTAATGAAGCCTCGTTAGAAACAGCAAGAGCTTGTGTTGGGAACGGGAGGCCCAGTCTGCCTCGCTCTCCTTGCCAAAGGGTGATTAACTGAGTGACTGACAGCAGCAGCTCTGTGCGATTACCTGGCAGAGGGGACTGAGGATGTGCGGCCCTGCGCAGCGTGCTGCGCGGAAACTCAGCAGAAGGTGCACATCCACGCACCCGTCCTTCCAGGGCCAAGCGGGCTTCCAGGTTCTGCAGGCACAGAAGCGCCTCCTTTGGATGGCGGACCTTTCCGGGAGGGGCGCTCACCTTCCAGCCCTCTGGCTGGATTTAGGTTAGGGATTAGGTCTTGCCTGGGAGGCAAACAATAAATGGTAACAAGAAAGGAAGAAAAACAAACAACAACAAAAAACCCCCTACATACCTCCATGTCTCGTGCGCCCGCAGAACTGGGACGCCGCACTTTGTCTTTTGGCGGTGCCCCTTGTACCCAAGTGGTGCAATTATGGGCAGCCCCATAGCATGCCGCTGCGGGAAGGACGTGGCTGCTTTGCCAAAATGGAGCGTTAGGGGGTGTCTTGCTTATTTCTGTGTCTCAAACAACAAACTGACTTGGTGTGCAAACTGCAAAAAGCTGCTCTGCCCATGTGACTTATTAACAGAATTCTTTTGATCCTGCAGGTCAGAAAGGAAAAACCAGTTGGAGCAGTTCCAACCAGGAGACCCCATTTCTTGCCTTGCTTCTCCTTTAAACTTATTAAAGGAGAATCAAGGTTTCTTTTGTTTGGGTCGGCCTTGGTTATTCAGAACTTCAGGCATGGAGGTCTTCAAATATGCCTATGTTGGATACGTCCCCATCTGGACTCTGGATCGGCAGCTCACAAGGACAGACTGAGTGTGGGTATGTTGCTCTGTGTGACAGGTAGGCTGACAGAAGCTTGACAGAAGAATTAAGAAATTAAGCCTGGACTTTTTTGGGGTGTTTTTTGTGCAGTTTTAGAGGCACTGAGAGCGTGTGAGACACAGGTGGTGGTTTCAGTTTTAATCAGAAAGCAGAGTCACTTAGCCTGGGTAGGTGGCAGATGCATGAAGTATATTGGGCTGGCCCGAGGCTTGAAAGGGCTGGGGAAAGGATCCTGGAAGAAAATTTGGAGGCTGCAAGCAGGATGAACAACCAATACCTAATTAGTCCCCCATGGGCTTGAAGTGAAGTTCCCTTTAAACTGATTGAGGTGCTCTACCAGCGGCAGGTGAAATGTGTGTGTCTGCACAGAAATGCACACGCAGAGCGCATTCAAGAGGTCTTCGGGTTGGAATGTCTGTAAATAGAATGCAGGTGATAAAGCATTTCCTTCCAAGCAAAAGGTTTTTTTTTTTCTTTTGGCCCCATATTGTGCCTGACATGAACACAATTTTTGCCCAAGCAGCACTCGTATGACACTAAATCCAAAAACAGTTGACCCTCGGATAACAAAGCAGATGGCATCACACTCAAAGACCCTTTCAGAAGCCTTTAAGAATGGCTTCCTGGGCTGAGTGTGGAGCACAGTGATAGAGGGGTGCTTAGTGTGCTTTTGGCTCAGGTTTCCAGCCCCAGCACCAAACCAAATGAAACCAAAACAGTTGGGAATGGTGGCATGTGCCTGTAATCCAAGCACTCAGAAGGCTGAGGCAGGAGGACTGCCGTGAGTTCAAAGGCAGCCTGGGCTACATAGCAAGACTCTGTCTCAAAAAAACAAACAAACAAGAAACTACAATAAAATAAAAAACCTAAACGTTCCTAGAGCACAGGCCAGGGAGACCGTGCTATCCAACTCTACCCGGCAGTGAGTTAAACAAGGTGAACAGACGGGAAGCTGCACACAAAGCATTTATTTGGATAGGAACAAAGGAGGCTGCTCAAGCTACTGACTACTTAAATGAAAGCACAAGGACCCTCTCCACCTCTGGGAAGGTTTTCAACCCCAAGGGAACCAGCTGGGGAATCCAGCAGGGCCTGCAGCTCCTCAGGCAGCGTCATGGTCAGCTGGTGGAGAAGGCTGCGTTTTCTTTGAGAAAAGAGGAAGTTTCTTCATTAGCTGAAAAGAAACACATGTAAATCAGAAGTAATATGTGAGAAAAACCAGTAAAAATATAATTAACAGGATTGTTGGAAAGGCAGATGTCTCATGATAAAGAAGGTGGCCTTTGGAACAAGACAGTTTTGGATTTTAAATCCCTAAAGAAAAAGGAGCCAGGTGTAGTGGCGCACACCCTGTAATCCCAGCTCTCTGAGAAGCCAAGGCTGAAGGATCCCAAGTTCAAGCCCAGCCTGGGCCATTTAGCAACTTATGGAGACACTGTCTCAAAACAAAAGCCAAAACAAAAACGTTTTTAAAAAGGCCTGGGGATGTAGCTTAGTGTGAAGGCTCTGAGTTCAATCTTAGTAACACACACATACATGCATGCACACATGCACACATGTGCAAAGAAGAAAGGCAGTGCAAGGCTTTCCCCATGGTTATTAGCTCTTTGAGATTAATACGCTGTGGTTATTACCTTCTTAGCTGTGTGATCCTGGGCAAATGACCTAAGCATTCTGAGACTTTCCTGTCTGTGCAAGGGGTGGGGCTGGGGGAGTGAAGGCAAGCAGGAGGCAGGATTGCACACACGCTAAGCACAGTAATTACCTAACTCCCTACTCTTTGTGTTTGTTTAAAATGACTTTTGTATATTTATTCAGATGTTCATAGGCATCTGAAAGAATTAGCTTTGTGAGGAACATCTGGCTTTTATAAGCAACAGAAAGCAATTCAATAAAAAAACAGTTGGAAAGAAGCTGGATGACATGTTTTCCACTTGGAAGGAGGGAGGACTTGCTTCCCTGTGGCTTTCTTGCCTTCCTTCCTTCCCAAGAAGGATGTTACACTCACAGAGAGAGCCTGAAACCTGGGCTCCGGGCCCTGTCTTCCTCCTCCACGTGTGATGGTGAACAAATCTTTCCTGCCTGGGCCTTTGCACTCTCTGGAATCTTGAGGGGTTGGCCTATGTGATCCTAAGCTGTCTCCTACACCTGCTATCCTATTCCTCATGCCATGCATATAGAACTATGATAATAATAATATATTTTTTTGTGGGTGCCGGGGGGGGCGACCTCAGGACCTCGCACGCCAACAGGCACCCATGCCGCTGAGCGATATCACTGGCCCCTTTTTCGTATGTGGGTTCCGGGAGTCGAACTCGGGCCCTCGCGCTTGCAAGGCAGGCGCTTACACGGCTGAGCCATCTCACCGGTCCGATAATAATAATATTTAATAAATAATGATAATGTTTAATAATAAACACATGGATTTCTGGAAAGAGTTTGCAAGGAAGCTAAGCCCCAAGGCTGATGGAGATGCCTCTGAATCCCTATCTATTAAAAAAGGCTGCATATATGTGCTCATATATTCATATGTGTATACACATGTGCATATGTACGTGGTTATGCTTGACTGGCTGGCCAACTCCTTCCCTGCCTCCACTCTGAAATCTGGACTAGCAAAGAGCTGCTTTCCCAGCACTCATTGCAGGTAGATATGATAACACAAGCAGGTTCTGGTGAATGAGATATAAGAGAAAGTCCACTGGAGGCCTTCTCAAAACGTTTTTCCTTCACTGATAAAAGAGTCACTCAAGGGAAAGCCTTTTTGCTACTGACTCTTCTCCCTTTTCTTTTGGCCAGAAAGATGTGACATTAGGAGCTATGGCAGGCATTTGGCAACCATGGGTGACAAGACAAAAAGCCAACATATTGTTGTACGTCAGGAAGATGAAAAGAGCTTGCATCTTTAATGAGCTAGATCACCTATTTTTGAGACTCTGAAATAAACACGGTTTATGGTTTATAAATATGGTTATGTTCAAAGTGTGGTCTGTAGAAACAGTAGTACAGGCATCACCAGAGAAAGAGTTTTGTGTCCCACCTGAGACGTACTGAAGCAGAATCTCCTTTACAAAAATAAATACGACCCCCCAAAACAAACAAACTAACCCGTCCAGTTGTCTGGGGTGTGTATTAAAGTTGCAGGTATATGGAACCATTAATTAGGTCCTATTATATGCAGCGGAAACACTACTAACAGCTACCATGTAGGTCTTAAGTACATATACATGTGTATATACACAACGTACACATATCCATACTATACACCTACGTATGTGTATGTGGGTAAATGTGTGTTATTTGTATATGGATAGAAAAATCCCAGGCACAGCTGGGCTTTGGGAATGAATATAGAGGGGTGGGGTGGGGAAGGAGACCTTGGGAACCTCCTCCCCCACTCCTCTCCCCTCCCTCTCCCCTTCCCCTCCCACTCTCTCTTGCTGGGGATTTAACCCAGTGCCTTGCTCAAGTTAGGCAACAGCTTAACCACTTAGCCACACCACCAGCCCTCCTTTTCATCTTCATTACTTCTGTACTGTTTGGAGAAAAATAATTCATCTCCCTTCACATGAAGACCTTTCTGTAACTGCCGAGGGAAGGGTGGAGCCTACCCGCTCTCCGCCTGGTCCAGCAGCACCAGGTAGGACGCCACGTCCTTCTGCAGCTGGGCCCTGTGAGCCAGGAGGAGCGCGCGCTCCCGCTGCTGCTCCTCGGCCTCCGCGTGGACCTCGCTGAGCTCCGCCTCCAGCCGGCCCACCACAGCGCCCAGGTTCTGCAGCTCCATCTCATGCCAGTGCTTGGCGTCCTGCAGCGTGTTCTCCAGGCCTCGTTTCTGCAAGAGAGCCAACTTGTACACCCCAGGGCCCGCTGGCCGGCCCTCCGGGGAGAGGTGTGCAGTTCCTGCTGGACATCGACCTCGTTGCTTTCCTGTACTCTTGGGGGTCAGGGTCGCAGGGCTCCTTGGAAAAATAAGGGCTCCTCCTCAGAAGGGAGGGTGGGGTTGAGCGACGTAGAGAAGGAGAGAGAGAGAAGACAAAGACAGAAAAGAGAGAAGAGAGGAGGGAAAGAGGAGAGAGAAGAGTGAAATGAGCAGAAGCAAGGAGAGGGGAGGGAGAGGGGCTTGGAGGGGTTTCTCTCTCCAGGACTGCCCCAGGGCCCTCTTCTCCGGATTTCTCTCTCCCGGGGACCTTTCCCCCTCCATTGCTAAAACAGACTCCAGACTCTCCCAGATCCCCAAAGTTGGAATGGGTACCGGTGGCCTTTACAAGCTCTGCATTTTTTCTTTGGTGTTTTAGAAGTTTTACAGCTAAATTAGGTACAAATATTATAGGCAGTAAGACAGGGCTAGACCCTCAAAGGAGTCAGTGCAGAAGATGAGAATGCGTACAACTGTGGCTGGAGGCCCATACATTGAAGGCCAGGCCTCCATGTTTCCCCAAGGGATAAGCAATATACTATAGTTGGTATCACCTGGCCCAGTAAAGTCTAGATAGACATCAGTCAGTCACCCAGGTGGGTGACCAGGACCTCCTGACACATCTCTTCCAAAAGAGGCCCTGGTTCTTTCCATGCACACTTGCTACCTTGCTTCCCCATTGGATCAACATTACTTAAGCAGCTATACTTGTAATCTTATTGGTTGATCATAGTTTTGTCCTGCTTTGCACCCACCTCATGATTTTGCACCCACCTCTTGATTTTGCTCTATAAAACTTCCTCTGGAAACTGGGGCAATCCACTTTCCGGGTCTACTCCTGTTTCTCTCAGGCAGGAGCTGTCTCTCCCTCAATAAAACTTCCTACTCTTAACCTCTGTTGTTCCTCAGATTTTGGGGAACACAAACTTGGCATATTAGACATCTAGCAGGTTGGGAGTTATATTTCTTCTGTGTCACTTGGAGGTCCTTTGTCAGTAGCACATCTTTGCTAGCCCCTCTTCCTCTGATCCTTTGTGGTGGGCTCCCCACTTGCCTCCCTTGGAGCCATGACCCTGGATGCACCTGGTTGGTCTCCAGCCCACTCAGGATTCTAACGTCCTCTTCAGGCTGATGGTGCCTCCTGCATTGCTGCCTCCAGTACAGCCTTCTCCCCCAAGCTATGGAACTGCTCCTTCTGCTTCTTCCTGGAAACACAGACTCAAACCAAGCTGTCTAAAATGGAGCCACTGTCTTCCTTCTGAGCCAGCTGTCCCCTCCTATTTGGTGCTTTACCTGGTAAACATGCTGGAGCTAGAAACTGAGGATTGTCCTTGGTCTTCCCTTCTAAACACTCTCCTTACTCCCTCTGTGTATTCTGAGTCTCACCACTTGTATCTCCTGTGGAGTTTCCACATTCATGGCCTCCTCTCTAGATATAATGGCATAGGCTGAGACACTTAGCACATTTCACCTGGAGTCAGCTCCGTGGCCTCTTAGTTCATCTCCATGCTCCTACTTCTCACTCTTCCCACACCCCACACAGCAAGCCTAGTGCCTTGTCCAAAGTCCAAATCTAGCCTTGTATTTCCTCTGCTTCAAGTTCATCAGTAGCTCTCAGGGACCCTACCATGGCGCACATCTTCACTCTCACCCTACAGCAGAGCCCGTCAGTGCTTTCAGCCTGGGAGTTTATTGAGCTCATGTTGTTTCTTACACATGCACCACCTACCGTCCTTCTCCATCCCTTCCAGCACACTCACCTGGCTCACTCTTACTCATGCTCAGATCCACACTCAGGGATCACCTCCTTCAGGAAGCCTTCATTGACACACTTCCGCCCCTACTATCACAGTGAACTAAGCTTGCTTAGGGGTGTGTAGGAAACAAGTCTCTATAACCTTGGTGCACTGGAAAGGACCTGTACAGCATAGGCATCCTGGTATACATAGGTTGCCCGGGATGAAGATGCTGCGTATGGTTACATTTATTGCCCTGTCTTCCCATTAGACTGGAAATGTTTTTCTTCTCTTTCTGTATACCATGCCCTGAAAACTACAGTTGGTCAATAAACACCTTGAAAAACCTGTGTGCATCTATGTTTAGTATTTTTACATAGTTTAAATTATGGTAGACTTATAGTTTAATATCTGGCTTTTTAATATAACATATACAAACATAAGAATACTTTTCTAAATTGGATTCATTCAAACCTTGATGGAACAAATTTCTGTGTCCTACTCTCCAGAAGAGAGTTTTTCAAATCCTTTTGACCAGTGTGGCTGAAATGGAGGATTCTTGGTCATGGTGCCATCTTGAGTTATGACAGTTGTTAAACAGAGGTCATTATATTATCCTACTTAAGTCTTCTAATTCCATAGTATATGAGAATGTTGAGTAGGATTCCTAGTATAGGCACAATTTTGGAGGAAAAATATGATTCCTAGAAAATAAATCTATATATGGTCTAGGGTTATTGTTTGACTGTGGGATCTGCAAACTCCTCTACAGCGGCGAGGAAGCAGAGACTCTGAAAATCATTTGTTCCAATCCCCTTGGGTCTTCTCCCTTTGTTTGTACACAAAGTTGCTTGGTTTGTGAGTAGTTGTTGATGTTGGACTTGTAACACTTGTGATCTGGAAAAACTCCTCATAGAATTATGTTTGGATTGTCCATCTATGGCTTTTGCTCCATATTCGAGGTGAGCTCTCCATGCAGCTTGCAGATTTTCCTTGATGACTTAGGGCACACTGCCCAACACAGTGTTCATGGGAACTCCTATCAGAGGTCCTATGTGTCTTCCATCCCACCCTTAGAGTCCATGTCTAACGTCCACACCTAGGTCCCTGTTCTGGCAGAAAGAAAGGATGCCTGGTTATCCAGAGATGTTTGAGCTTGAGCAACTGGCCAGGCTACTGCTGCAGCTCTCAGAATCCTGGTCTTTGTTACATGGATAGTACCAGCAACAAACCGAGTTCACAGGAACACACTGCCCAGGTCTCTGGAGATTTGAAGGGAATTTCTTTTTTTTTTTTTTTTGTGGGTACCGGGGGTCGACCTCAGGACCTCGCGTGCCAGCGGGCACCCGTGCCGCTGAGCGATATCACCAGCCCTTTTTTCGTATGTGGGTTCCGGGAGTCGAACTCGGGCCCTCACGCTTGCCAGGCAGGCACGTACGCCACTGAGCCATCTCACCGGCCCTGAAGGGACTTTCTTGAATTGCTAAGCCCTCTAGAATGTAAAATACTGACCTTCTATGACTTCTGGGCTTGAATTCCATTTCTAATTTGATAACTAAACACAAAATTCAGAAGTCTTCAAGCACCCTTATAGGTACCTGGCTTCCAAGCCAAATAACACAATAATGGCAAAGGGGGTTGAAAATCTTGTCAGATTGACTGTGGGAGGCTTGCATGAGCTGTGGGGGCTTTGTGTGTGCACAGCTTGCTCTGACTGAGGACCACAGAGATGCACCGTACCAAGGCTGTTACCTATTCTGGCTCAGTCTGTGCTCCTCCTCATCTTGGCTCCCAGGGCCAGGAACAAGAACTGCGACTTAGTGGAACCTGCAGGGGACAGAGCCTAACCCCATTCTGAGTCATGAGCACAACCAGAAAGCCACTGCTCTCATCTTCTGGTTGGGTATGTGAGTTCTTTTCCATTTGTCCCAATAGTTAGGGTTTAAGCAAGGTGACTGATGATGCCAATTTGGGGTTAGTGAACTGGTGATTAAATTTTATATGATAAATAATAATAGATGATATTATTGCCTGCTTGCTCTGTGCCAGGAACAGTGCTATGGGCTTAACACACATTATCCAATTAACCATCCCAGTGACTTTATGAAGTAAACTCTATTTTGCTCTTCTGGTAGATTACATTTCCAAGGCAGCTGAACCAATCATTGCCATCCCACATGAGCTTTCTTAATGTGACTTTGCCACTGTTCCATCAAGAGGGGGAGTTTATTTTCCTTCCTGTTGAATCTGGCTGGTCTCGTGATTGGTTGGACCAAGAGGATGAGGTACAAGTGACACTCAGAGACTTCCAAGTCCAACTTGTTAAGAGGCCTGGTTTTACAGCTTCTGCACTCAGTCTCTGAGGGAAGCCAGATGCCGTATCAGAAACCCCACTACTGTGAGACCCCCTCAAAATGAGGGAATCCAAGCTGGCTATGCGGAGAGGTCACACAGAGCAACAAAAAGAGGAGCACGATTGAAGCGCCACACACATGAGTCGAAGAAACCATTGTTGGGTGTCCCAGCCCCAGGAGACACTGCATAGAACAGGAGAAGAGCTGTCCTCGCTGAACTCTGCCTGTATCATAGAGGAAACAAATGATCCACTGTTGTCTTAAGCCACTCAGACAGCAGATGTGAAAACCCAAATAGGTCCTCAATGGGACAAGTGAGAAACGAAAATCTTCGAGGGGGTCCCACAGCCAGTGAGTAGAGGAGCCAGGGTTTGAATCTGGGTACCAGTCCCCACTTCCATAGGACTGCTGTGCCTACGATAGTAGTAGTCAGATGTAGATTCTGAGGTGGGTGGGGCCTTTCCAGAACCCTGTCCTCAACTCTGCCCATCTCTAGTTGCCCCTTTCCTCTGCTCCCACCATGAAGTCGGCCTTGTGACTCCCACAATGGGGTGATCTCCCCACCTGCCACCTGCTTGCAGCCAGAGCCCTCTGGTTCCTATGGTTATACCAACTCCTCCACTAAAGTCACATCGACTTCTTGGGGGCAGGGACCAGGTATAATTACTCTCACGTCCCCAAAGCACTGGGCACAGTTCCTGGAACACAGTACGTTCTTCAAAGTGATACAGTGGGGAAAGGAGAATGTGCTTTCATGCATTCTTTCATCAGATTTTCATAGACACACACTGAGAAATGGGGTGGATTGTGACTGTCACCCCCATTTTGCGAAGAGAAAAATGTGGTTCAGAGATTCGCCCATTTACACAGGAGATAAATGGAGGAGCCAAGCCCTTCTGACTCTATTACTCTTGCTTTTTGCCTTCAGATCCTTTCCTCATCCTCCCATGCACTGGCCCAGAGCCTATCATCAGCCTCAGTGAACCCCAGACCTCAGCTGCACAAGCATCACACCCACCAATCCTTCCACACTCTGCTATGCACCAACACACTCTGCTATGCTTGTGGTTAGAATGGGAGAAGTGACCTCCTTGGAGGAGACCTGAGGAGGAGCAGTGCTTCACATCTACCTAACAGCCCTTTAGTCCATGCCAGAGAAGAGAGGGTGGATAGATGCATTATTCATACCGTCATCCCTTGATCCGTGCAGCATCGGCTTCACGACCCCATGGGTACTCAAATCTGGATGCCCTAGTCCCTCACAGAAAAGGGACCACATAACCAATGCAATACACCTATAGAGCTCTTTTAAATCTCTTTAAACTCTCTCTAGAACATGGATACCCAATGCAATGTAAATGCTATGTAAACAGTTGTATCGTTAAGGGATAACAATAAGAAAATAATCTGTACATGTTCAGAACAGGTGTAATTTTTTTTCTCAAGTATTTGCAATGCAGGATTGGTCAAATTTACAGATGTGGAACCCAGGGCTATGGAGGGCTGACTGCAATTACTTTAACTAGTAATGATTAATAATTGCAAGATACCTGCTTGGGAACTACAGGGAGTGTGAGGAGCTTACTAGTGGGTTAGGTTGGATTCCCCAGAAGCAGAGCCTGAGACAAGAATCTTGGAACTTACAAATAATAAGGGGATTTTTCTCAGAAAAAAGAGGACAGAAGCAAAGAAGGTGCTAAGCAAGGATGTGATCTCAGCTGGAACCAGGGTACAGCTCTGTAGAGTGAATTGCTTGCTTTGAAGCAAGGGGGCTGGGCTTTTATTTATTTATTTATTTATTTTTTATTTTTTTGTGGGTACCAGGGGTCGAACTCAGGACCTCGTGCGCCAGCAGGTGCCCGTGCCACTGAGCGATATCACCGGCCCTTTTTTCGTATGTAGGTACTGGGAGTCGAACTCAGGACCTCACGCTTGCCAGGCAGGTGCTTATGCCGCTAAGCTATCTCACCAGCCCTGGGCTGGGCTTTTAAGCCCCCTGTCAATCAGTCACTGTCTGAGGGCTGCGGGGAGGAGGAGGCCTGACCTCCTGGTCCAGGAGTCCTCTGTTTGGCTGAGGGCACTTCTGGGGGAAGTGGGCAGCTGAAAAGGGGCAGCTGTGGGTGTTTGCAGCCAACGGTCCAGCAGCAGCCAGTAGGGGATATTTTGGTAGGGCACTGCAGTTCTACCGCACTTGTTCTGATCCAGCACCTGATGAGCCTCCTGAGTTATATCCTGTGGGGCGAGGCTCCTTTGCAAACTATGACTCATATGAATTTTATGGTTTGGAGTTAAAATTAATACAAGAAATTCCAAGGCTCTTCTTGGCCCACTCACCAGAGCCCGTAGGGATTCTGTTTCAGCCTGGAGGCTCTGGACTTGGCACGAGGTGTTGTGTAACTCTATTCTGAGGGCCGCAGCCAGCTTCTCTTCCTGGGTCTGGGACACGCAGGCCATCTCCGAGTCTTGCTGTGGAAAGTCAGGTCTCAGGATGAGCAGGGATGAGTCCAGGCCCTGAACCCCATCCTTCCTTCTCAGCCTTTCTAATCTTTTGTCTCTAAGCAGAGGAAATGTATCTGTCGGATTTAAAAGCCCCCCCTTTTCTACAGGCCCGCTCACCAACTTGCATACGAAAAGTTACTTATTTTGAACATGTAATGCCTGCAGACAGAATAACAGTCAAAAATTTCTTAAAGACTATAGGGTAGGAAATCTTTCCTTCCTGTGTGCTAATAAAAGTTCCCCTATTTTCAGTTTCTTATACTTCCGTCCAGAAATACCTCAGGTATAGTCCTGTGTTGATTAGCAATAGGGCATGACCTGAGAAATGTGGTGCCAGGCTATTTAGTTGCTGTGTGAACAGCATAGAGTGTGCTTGTACAAGTGAAGAAGGCTAAGGTGTTGCTAGGTGACATAATCTGATGGACTACACTCCATATTCAGCCCCTCATTGAATGAAACATCATTATGTGGTACATGGCTGTATTAATAAATAGTATTGCCCCTCCCTTGCTTTGTTATAGTACTTAATATATCTCAGTAATTATTCTATATCGGTATATAGCAATTGATTACATTCTTTTCAATGGCTGCATTGAATGGCCTAGCTTGGAAGCACCATAATGATTTTAGAAGGCCCTGCTGATGGACACTGAGGTTGTTTCTAGACTTTTCTTATTACAGACAATGGTGCAGAGAATGACCTTACATCCCTCATTTTCCGCTCAAGGGTGTACTTCTCAGAGTTAATTCCTGTAGTGGACTTACTGATTTCAAAGGTAAATATTTGTGATCTTGGTGAATGTTTCCAGATTGTCCTTAAGAGAACTTGTAACCCCTGCAGCACTGACAGATAGCACCCGTTGCCCCCACATCTTCCTCAAACAAGGATCACAGTTAGTCTGGTGGTCCCCATTTCCTTGTAAAAGCCACTGTAGCTGCAATTGTGAAAGTGTATGTTTTGAACCTTATCTGCAGAGCAAGATAGACAGATTCTGATTCCTCTCCAAACACGTAGGGGAGTGGATCTTCTCTGCTGGGAAAAGGTGAAAAATGAGCCATCACCCTCACTTCTTCAATGCAGTCTAATGGAATATCTCCCAGCCAATAATGAAGGAGGAAAAAGGCCTCTTTTCTCTCATAGGTTACTGGCTTTCTGAATTACCATTTTTGCCACATATGAATACTTATTTATAGAAGAATACAAAAAATAGTCCAATTTAACTGACCAGCTAAGAAGCCCCAAGTCATATCTCAGTCATAGTATCTCAATTCTAGCTCTTAGAAGGCTGCAAACAGCTTCACAGAATGACCACCTAAGACTTGGGAATGGCTACAGGAGTGCAGAAGCTGGGCCCAGCTCTGACTGGTTGGCCAAGAGCTGTGTGCTCCTGGGCCAGCATTCACCTTGCAGAGTCTCAGCCCTGCCCACAGATGACAGTGAGTGGAGACTGATAATCACAGGATGACTACCTTCCTGGCCACTACGCAGCAAAGCCCACAGTGTGGAAGCTTTTAGAAGATTAAAACCACAAACACATTGGCTAAATGCATTTCTATATGTTAAAAATAATAGTAGCCAACAAATGAGTTTGTAAAAGCCAGTAGGAGTTGGATACTACCAACACAGTTAACATGTTATTAGGCGTTTACTCTGAGGCAAGCACCATGTTAAGAGCTCTGAGTTCATTTTCTCCTTTAATCTTTATAACATATGAAGCAAATGTCATCATTACCCTTGTTCTACATGAAGAAACTGCGGCACAGAGATGGAGCGATTTGCTGAAGACTCTGGGGATGGAGCTGGAATGGATGCCCAGCAGCAGAAGCAGAGGAGCCCTCTTAGCTGGGGTGCAAATGTGGCCACCTCCACCAAGCCACCCATTTCAGACCCTTGAAGACACCCTGGAGTTGTCTTCCCCTAAATTTAAGTGGATCACTTTGTTCTTGGGCATTAAGGTGCATCAGCATTATGTTACTTGGAGATCTTGTGAAAGTATAGGCTCTGATGCTGGGGATTCTGAGAGGGGAGCAGGAATCTGCATTTCCCATTCCCAGGTCATGCCTGGTTCCTGGAAGCAAAATTCTAGATTGCGACAGAAACTTACAATACAGCCTTATTTGCCATAGATAGAGGGTAACTAAAAATTAATAAAATTATAATAAATCAACGTTTTTAAATTCTATCAACCACTGCCTGCCAAGATACCAAGTCTCGCATTCTGTTTCCTCTTTGTTGAGAAGTGAGATTAATAAGAACAACGGAAGTGTTAAAGACCTATCAACACCAAGGGGAGGTTTCCCTCTAGTTTAAGATTGGAAGAGAAAGAGAAATTCATTTGATCACTGTGAGTTCCAATATCATTTAATATTTCATTCTTTCTTAAATCAATGTGGCACAAGCATTGCTTGACTGTTAATGTCTTTAACTCACCTGAAGTCTTATACATTCTTTTCCAATGGCTTTGGAGATTTATGCATTCTGTTTATTATAATAACTCTATTTCTATTTCCATTTCAATCCAATGTCTCCCGATTTCTCCTCACAGACCAAATAGCGGGCCTGGAGGAGAGGTAGGTAAGACTGTATTTTGATGCTCAGTGGTTGTCAGGGTGTGTGATGAGATTCAAATATATCAGTCCCCGGGTTTCAAAATCTGCTTGGAATCTTGGCTTTACTGTGCAGGAGCTGAGCTTCTCATGTTTACATTCTACCTATATTTCTGGGGCAGGAGGGCATGTTGACATTTAGAAATAGGATAAAGATTTTCAAATTTCAATATCAAGTCATAACCAAGTATTTGAGAGTCTGGCTATTGGCAGTACAAATAGGAGAAGCAAAAGAGAAAAGAGCCATCTCCAAATCCCACCTGCTTTTCTCATTATCATTGCCATTCCTGCGAACAGCCGTGGCCATTAACCTGACCGTGTGATGTAGGAGGAGAGTGGGCTCTTATGGGAAGGCAGAGTGGAGAGAGAGTGACAATGCTCCCTGGTCTTTGAAACAGCAGGCATATCTTGAAAGATCATGTATTCCCCTTTCCTTTCTCCATCCTTCCTTTTCTCCTTTCCTTTCCTCTCTTTTTTTTTTTTTCTTTCAGTACTGGAGATTGAACCCAGGGAGCACTGGGCTGCATCCCCAGCCCTTTTATATGTTATTTTGGGACAGGGCCTCACTACGTAGCTCTGGCTGGCCTTGAACTCCCAATCCTCTTGCCTCGGCCTCCTGTCTGCTGGGATTATGGGCGTTTGACACCATGCCCAGCTCTAGTTCTGCCACTTTCTAAATATATGACCTTGAATAAGCTACCTAATCTCTCTATGCTTCAGTTTCGGCCTCTGTAAAGTGGATAAATTCATTATACCTATCTGGATGAAATGAGAACATACCTGTGAAGTGCTTAGAGCATACTTGCTAAGTGCTCACATGTGTGGCTGGGACTGCTTTTCCGGGATGTCTCATTCTTCCTTGTAGCACAGTGGCCTTTATCTGTTCCTGCTTCCTGCCTGCGTCGGTGAACCTCCACATTAGACTGTGGGTGCCCTGTGTGCAGGGACAGCTTCTTCCTTTTCACCCCCTGGAACCTGACATGGCTCTGTCTACCTGGGACGCACTCAGCAAGCTTTTGTGAAGGTCGAGCATGTACCAGGCACGTGCTCAGGACTCTAGAAGAAGAGGGAGATCTAGTAGAAATGGAATTAGACCAAATCTCCTTTTTGTGAGCAGAATCAGCTACCATTACTATTATTATTACAGTGGTTGTGAATCACTTTAATCACTTTACAGTCACACAGTGTCGTGTGCTATTTAGTTGAGGAGAGCTTTGGACAAGCAGTGCACACACCCCTGTCTGCCCCTGGCCAGATGCAGGGTTTATTTGGAAGAAGGCTGGATGCTGTTCAGCCTGTGACACCAGACCTCCTGAGTGGGAATTACAAAGCGCGTGTCTCTCTCACAGTCTGAAACCTCAACACTGGCAGAATAGCTGGCCTGGGCAAGGCCAAGTCTCTCCTTGGGTTTACACGAGAACCACCTACCCATTGAAGCTGCTCCCTTTTGGGCAAAGGACCAACTCCCAGCCTCTGTTGAAGCTGCCAGAGGAAAACACAGATAAGCAAATGGCTTTGTGGACTTGCTGCCCACCTTGTTTGAAACTAAACACACTCTGTTGATGAAAGCAGCAGAAGAGGCTCAGCAATAAGTTTAATTCTGAGGAGAAAAATAGATTTTTCTTCTTAAAGTGATTATTGGAGACTCTAGATGATAGTATTTTTGTTCTGGTTAATTGAGATCATCCTGTCCCTAAGAAGAAGGATGCTTTCCACCTGCTTTGTTTCATTCTAGGAGACTAGTAAGTGTAGAACGTGAACCAGGGTACTGTCATTTCTCAGGGATTTTGGTTATTTAATGTTTGAAAGTCTATTTTAGAGGCAGGGTCTCTATACTTTGGTGTATGTATGGTATTGGGGAGTGAACCAGGGCCATAATGAGCTATATTCTTAGCCCTTTAAATTAAAAAAAAAAATTTAGAGACAGGGTCTTAGTAAGTCACTAAGTTGCCCAGGCTGGGCTTGAACTTGTGATCCTCCTGCCTCAGCCTCCTAAAGGAGGCACCACTACACCTGACTGGGTCCTTACACCTTTTATGGGAAGGATAAAGGATATCTAAGATAAACTTTGAGATCTGTAGGGTCACGGAGCCAGGGAAGACCATCTTTGAAGCCAGGGACTTTGTATCCTTGGCATCAAAGCAGGGCCTTACATCTGATTTGTGCTTGACAAATGGATTTCGAATGAACAAGATTGGAACATCCTTGGTTGAAGGTATAAGGAGGCTGCCATGCTGGTGATCCCCTGTATAGAGAGCTACACAGATGCTGGTTGTTGACCAGCTGAGAGTTTGAAAACACAGTACAGAAGAGGAGAGCCTGAGAGTGCCCTCTACAATGGCCGTGTGTTGTCTTTAGTAGAGTAAGGAACTGGGCGAAGACTAGGCAGCACTCACCTCCATGAGAAAGTTCATTCATGTTCCCCTTTAAAAACAGCTCTGGGGGGCCGGGGATACAGCTCAGTGACACAGCGCCTGCCTGGCAAGCTTAAGGTCCTGAGTTCGATTCCCAGTACCAAAAAAAAAACAAAACAAAAAACAGCTCTGCTTCTCCCCACCCCGCCCCTGCTGCCTCAGTGGTGCTGTACCGCCACAGATGGCAGCCAAACGCTGGCCTAATTTCCTCCTGCAACAAATAACTCCGCCTCACCAGCTACCTGATGATGTATTTTGAAAGCTCCCTAGAATTACCATAATTTAATTAAGAAGACAAGAGACAATCTAGGAGCACATGTGAAACTTATACTGAGAGAGAGTACTCATTTCTGTAATACACAGAGCCACTACAAACCATTAATAAAAAGTTCAAAATCTAATAAAAATGGGCAAAAGATATGACCTGGGAGTATACACAGAAGCCAATACATGTGAGATCAGTATATAAAAAGATGATATGCTTATATTCTTATAAGATGAGAAATGCAAAATAGAGCTACACTTTAGACTATTTTTAAACTAAAATATAGACAGAGAGCACACAGTATTGGGAGGATGTAGGGAAAAGGCATTCTCAAATATTTCTAAAAGGAATGTAAATTGTTGCAACATTTATTGAGGGTAATTTGGTAATTTTTTTTTTTTCAAAATTACTGAGTATATCCTTTTCAGGCCAGCAATTCCATGTCTAGGAATTTATCTAACAGACAAATTTCAATATTTGGAAATGAGGGATATACAAATCTAGTGGCTACAATATTATTTATAATAGCAAAAGATTGAGAGTCACCTAAATGCTCATCAACAATGCACAGGCTAAATAAATTTAGGGGCATCCATTAGCCAGAATGGGGGTTGACAAGCTTCTCTGTACAAATCAGATAGTAGTTTAGGCTTTGCTGACCACGTGGTCTCTGTCACCAGTGTGCAACTCTGCCGATGTAGTGCAAAAGCAGCATAGATAATATGTAAAGAAGTGCACATGGTTGTGTTCCAGTAAAATTTTATTTGCAAAAACATGCAGTGGTACACTTTTGACTTATGGGCCATTGTTTGCTCCTCCTTGTGGTATAAAATCATGCGGCTATAAAGCATTATGTTCTGAATAGTATATGAAAGAGAGAGAATATATACATATTTCCTTGTATGTAGGCATAAAATATCTTTGAAAGGATATGTAAAAAATAACATTAATTTGCCCCCAAAACAAAGAACTAGGTGGTTGGGCCACGGGTTTGGTGACACTTTTTACTTTTGTATATTTTAAAGTTTGAACAAAGTAAATGCATTATCTATTAAAAATAAAATGAAAGTAAATTAAAAAGGATAGAAGCAAACTGGAGTTTTTGGTAGTGCCCTCTCTGTGATGTGTGGAAGTGTGGAAACAGTAGGTGATTCCCCTCCAGTGCTTGCTGTGACCACGGCCAGCCCATTTGCACACCGGGGGTTCCATCTACCTACTAGGGGTTCCATCTGCACACCGAGGTTCCATCCACACACTGGGGGTTCCATCCACACACTGGGGGTTCCAGCTGCACACTGGGGGTTCCATCTACCTAGTGGAGATTCCATCTGCACACCGAGGGTTCCATCCACACACTGGGGGTTCCATCCACACACTGAGGGTTCCATCCACACACTGAGGGTTCCATCCACACACTGGAGGTTCCATTTGTACACTGGGGGTTCTATCCACACACTGGGGGTTCCATCTGCACACCGAGGGTTCCATCTGCACATCCCTGGGTGTTCCATCCACACACCGAGGGCTCCATCCACACACTGGGGGTTCCATCCACACATTGGGGATTCCATTTGCACACCAAGGGTTCCATCCACACACTGGGGGTTCCAGCCGCACACTGGGGGTTCCATCCATACACTGAGGGTTCCATCTGCACACTGGGGGCTCCATCCATACACTGAGGGTTCCATCCACACACTGGGGATTCCTTTTGCACACCGAGGGTTCCATCCACACACTGGGGGTTCCATTTGTACACCGGGGGTTCTATCCACACACTGGGGGTTCCATCTGCACACCGAGGGTTCCATCTGCACACCCCTGGGTGTTCCATCCACACACCGAGGGCTCCATCCACACACTGGGGGTTCCATCCACACATCAGGGATTCCATTTGCAGACCAAGGGTTCCATCCACACACTGGGGGTTCCATCCGCACACTGGAGGTTCCATCTGCACACTGGGGGTTCCATCCGCACACTGGGGGTTCCATCTGCACACTGGGGGTTCCATCCACACCCCGGGGGTTGCATCCACACACCGGGGATTCCATCCGCACACTGGGGATTCCATCCGCACACTGGGGGTTCCATCCGCACACTGGGGGTTCCATCCGCACACTGGGGGTTCCATCTGCACACTGGGGGTTCCATCCGCACACTGGGGGTTCCATCTGCACACTGGGGGATCTGGATTACAAACAGAATGAGGGCTTCTGTCCTCTTTATCCTCCTTGAAAGGATCCCTAATATGGCAGTGTCACATTAGGCCGTCTTACAGACCCGAGTCAGAGTAGCGGAAACACCCATTTTAACCCAACTGCATAGATCCTAGAAAATATTCACTCTTTTTGGTAAAAGCAAGCCAGGAAAGGCATAGATAGAATAGATTATATGAAATATTGGCCTTTCCAGGGCACATTGTTATATATAAGTGTGGATAACAGAGGTGTGCTCTCCAATATTCCTAGTGTCTTCACAGGTAAACCTAGAACTATGCTGTCCAATATTGTGGCCACTGGCCTTATCTAGCTCCTAAAGTAAAAATTAAATAAAATTAGATAAAGTCAAAATGTCAGTTCCCCGGCCACATTTCAAGTGCTGTGCCACCACACGTGGCTGTTGTCTGCCATCTTGATTACTGCCCAGATTGTGGGCTGTTTTCATCTTTGCGGAAATTTCTAGTAGATGGCTTGCTTAGATGATCTCTAATGTCTCTTCTGGCTTTCAGACAATCAAAACCAGAAAAGTCGCCATTTGTTTCAATCTACTCAACCCTCTTCTTTCTTAATAGTCTATCACGGAGACTGGTGCAGGGACAAGGCAGCACAGAGAGTTCCTGACCTCAGATGCCTTGAGTTGCCCCGCTGGAAGTACAAACCTCCAGTCAGAGCCGCAGCGAGGGAGTAAGTGTCATGGAGTTCCTGCCCCTTAGGAACTATTTAGGGGGGACTGAGTTCTCCCTTAACCATGTGGCCACCAGTTTGTGCTGCTAATTGAATAAGCCTCTTGTGATGGCACACATCGACCACCTGCAGCAAGTGAGGGACAAAGGATAGAGGCTTTGGTCCTACAGCCCTAGGATTGATTTCTGCTGACAACTCAGAAGATGTGAATGCAGCCTCGCTACTGCCTTGACATCACCTGTGAGACCCTGGGCAGAGGACCTGCCAGCCACGCCCCGACCACCGACCCACGAAACTGTGGGATCAAAAATGTGTGCTGTTGTAAGTCACTAAAGTTCTCAGTAATTTGTTACCAAGCAATAGACAACTATCACCACTCACTACCTTGGGGGTCACTCCAGGGCCATGATGGGCAGACACAAGTGGGACCGGTCAACCTTTTGAAATCCAAATGGCTTCATTCAGAAACTTTGGAAGCCTTTTGCCTATAGAGTGGCCTGTTTCCAGAGGTTCACACATCACAAGAAAAGTTCAGTTGGAAAAAAACATTAGGTTCTTCTCCTTGTCATGGACTGGCTCTGACATGAAAGAGAATCAGTACATAATATTCACGAAGTGGCTTTTTGGCTTCCCGGGACATCACTCCCTTGTTGGTCAAAAAGGCTTTGGAAATGGCTGCATTCTGTGAAAGAAAAACTTAGCAAGAATAGTGGAGAAACTAGATTTTTTTCTCTTTTTATTTTCTCCTCCTTTCCCTCCTTCAACCTCTCTTCCTCTCTCCTTCTTACCTTCCTTCTTTTCCTCCCAGTAAATATATCTGTAAAACTGGAATCAAGATGGCTGCTTTTTTTGTGGTGCTGGGAATCAAACCCAGGGCCTCATGCACACAAGCCAGGCCCTCCACATCCTCAACCCGAGCTGCTACTTTTGAGGCAGCTGTGAGTGCTGGATGACCAGAAAGGATGTCAAAGGTCTAGTGTCCTGCGGTAGGAGGATCGGAAATTTAATCCAGGCCAGGCAACTCTGTGACATAGTGAGACCCTGTTTTAAAATAAATAAAACTACAGGCTGGGGATGTAGTTCACCGTGAAGTTCCTGGGTCCAGTCTCCAGTAGAGAAGAAGAAAAAGAAGAAAAGGGGTGAGGGGAGAGGAAGGGGAGGGGAAAGAGAGAGAAGAGAAGGAGAAGGAGAAGGAGGGGAAGAAGGAGAAGGAGGAGAAGAGACTGGTGTCTTCCATGGGTTATCAGCTTTACTTTTGAATTTTAGGTCTATTAACAATGATTGATGGGGTGGTTTCATTTGGAAGAAGGACCCTAAGATAATGCAGTATGGTGAAAGGCAGGGCGGAGTAATTGTGTCCAGAATACTCTCTTTTATTGGTCCTTCCACAGAATGGAAACACTGTGGCATATGAGTTCCAGGAAACGGGAATGACAGCAGACCTCTCAGTGACTTGCCAAGGTGGCCTTTTTAAAGGCAGCTGGTGGGCTGGGGAAGTAGCTCAGTGGAAGGGTACTTGCCTGGTGTGTGTGACCCCCTGGCTTCCATCCCCAGTGCAGCAAAACAAAACAAAACATAAAGGTTAACTGGTTGTAGACTGGGGAATATATTCCATGGCGTGATACTACGTTATAACAAGAAAAACATATTTTATATATTTGGTCTTTGTCTCTGGCTCCTAGTTAGAGCTCCTAAAATCTTTGTAATTTCCTAAGTGATAAGAGCCATAGGAGCTTTTGTTATAATTGGTTTTTGTCTCCAACTCCTGAAATAGCTTCACAGCGAAAACAGTGAAAGGAGTGTGTTTTTCTGGTCATTCACGCAAACCCCTTTCAAGCGCACCTGCGTTTATGTGAAGGAGGGGTCTTTAGGAGCACGCCTAAGGATGGGGCACTGGTTGCTAGGGAAACTCACTCACTGTGTGACCTGGGGAGAGAGGGACCGAATCAGTTAAAGCAGACTTGATCTCCACTGGTGATTCAATTAACCATGTCCAGGAAATAAAGCATCCGTGTACCCCTGCAGGATGAGGCTTCAAGAGCCTGGGGGAGCAGGTGGAGGTGCTGGGAAGGGGGTCCCCTGAGAAGCAAGGGAGCTCTGTGTCCCTTTCTGACCCCTCACTTATGTATTGCTTCCTTGGCTGTTCTGACTTGTATCCTTTAGAATAAACAAGTAGAAATAAAGTGCTTCCCTGAATTCTGCGAGCCATTCTAGCAAATTATGGAATCTGAAGAAGGGGTTGTGAAAATACCCAATTTATAGGCACGTTGGTCAGACATATGGAAGGTCCAGACTTGAGATTGTCATTTTAAGTAAGGACAGTCTTGTAGGACTGAGCTCTTCACTTATGGGACCAGGTAGATGGTTTCTAGAATTGAATTGAATTCCAGGACACCCAGTTGACATTTGGAGAATTGCTTGACGGTCATTGTTTTGTAGCCCCAGCTGACCAGGTTAAAAATCGAAATGGAATCACTCATGCTGATGTTCCACATAGCCAAGCTGAGGCTAAGCGGTTTGACTCTGAGAATTAGGATTAGAGAGCTAACAACCAAATTGTCCATAGAGGCTGGTAATCAACTGGCCTCATAGTTATGCCTTCAGCTTTAATCTTCACACAAAAAAGATCACCTGAAGTTCCTGATGCTTACCAACTAGTTAGAACACTTTTATATTTTTCAGTCTCCCTGTCCTCACCTTACAAGGAAAGTAATTTTGAAATGATCAATCTGCTATTTTGCTTTTGTTTCTGCTTTCTTCTACCCTTTTCTGTCTATAAAACCAACCTCTTCTGCTCATTGTAACACTTGCTCTATTCCATGGAATAATATATTGCCTGATTCTGGAATTGCAAAGGCGATTAGGATCACCACACTAAATTGTAATTTTGTCCTTTGACAGGAGTAGTGCCAGAAGTGTGTGAGAGCATGGAAAAAAATACTTTCCTTGTGTTTGTTTTTTTCTTCTTATACATGGCCAACCAGGAGGTCCCTAGAGTGGCAGGACATGGTCTGCATGAGGTAACCACAACAATTACACTAGAAGGAACCAGACTGTAAGATACTCAGGACCAGCCTGGCCCTCCCATCACTGAGCCCCAGTCACCAAGCCGTGCAGCTCTGGAAGCTCAGACACCTGGGTCTCCAAGGTTCCTTACATCCAGAAGAGCGTGGCTGGAGGGAATGTGGTTACCGCGTGGATCCTAGCCAGAAGCTCTGGATCAGCTTTAACAATTACAAGCATAAGAAAAGTTGGCAGATAAGTTGTAGCAGGTGCTTATGGCACCTGCTTCTGTCCTTTAGGCCTTCAAAATACTGCAGTGTTCCTTCCCAGATTCCACATCCGTGCCTGAGAGCTTTCCCTGCGATCCCCGAAAGGTCACTCTACTGGAAGATGATGGAGGGCTCATGAGGCATGGTGTTAATACCCTGGCTCCCTCACCTTGCGCCTTTACATTCTATGCCTTTTCTAGAATTCCCTGGGCTTATGCCCCTGTGTCCAGGGGTAGCTGCTTTCATCACACTTGCTGTGTCAATTCTCTTCTCAGCTTCTCCCTTATTGGCATTTTCTTGGTCCTCCCATCTGCTCCCCATCCAAATAAATGACTTCTGCTCCAATATTTGTCTCGAGACTTGCTTCTGGAGGAACCTAAACTAGGACATACGTTAATCATGTTAATTAATTTCCAGCCTCCTTGGGCTGAAAGGTAATTAAATGCATGTTTGCATTTTCTTTACAAAAGCTTTTGAAAGCTGTGTGTGTGTTAAGCCATTTCACGCTTATGCTTTTCTTCCAAGAAACAGACAAGAGATGCTCAGGACAGACTAATGTCAGCCCCCAAGGGCACAACTGCATCTGACAGAACTATTTATTGGAGGAATTCTGGCCGTCAGTTCTGATCTCTGTTGATGATCAGAGGAATTCACTCATTCTGCAAATATTTTCTGAGCTCTGCCTCTCTGCAAGAGGCCCAGGCAGCACTGGCCAACCTAAAACAAGTTCTGTTTCTCTGAGCTGCAGCTTTCAGATTACACTGTTTAAAACATACTAATGAATCTGTTCAGAATTAATGTTTGAGTTACTGTGGGGCTGGTGATGATTCTCAAAGGAGTGAGTGGTGACTGTTAATGACCAGGGTTTTTTTCTTTTCACACTCTGCAGGATTTATTTCTGGTAATTATAATGTCCCAACCTCTTCCCAAAGAAATGATTACTACAGCATGGTGCACACCCCAGCAGAGCCAGTACAGAAGCAAGGTTGCCAAACACTGGGATTAACTTTGGGGGCAGAGGTAGGAAAGACGTAATGTAGTCCAACTGCAGAAAAAGGTCTTTAGACCAACAGCCAAGAGAGTTGAACTTGGTGCTGCCAACCGTGTGACCTTGGGAAGTCAATTGTCCTCTCTAAGTCTCAGTTTCCATATGCTAAAATGAGGGAATAAGATTAGATAGTATTCAGTGTTGTTAAATATTCATGAGTCTCTTAAAAAAGAGTCAAAGTCAAGTTGGGTGTGTTGGTGCATGCCTGTAATCTCAGCACTCTTGGAGGCTGAGGCAGGAGGATCACCAAGTTTGAGCCCAGCCTGGGCAACTTAGTGACTCAGTGAGACCTATCTCAAAATTTAAAAAATTTAAAAAAGAGCTGTGGACATAGCTTAGTGCAAAGGCCATGTGTCCAATTCCCAGTACTGGGAAAAAAAAAAAAAGACAAAATCAAATCTATGGCTTGGCTTCACTTCACCTCTGTGTTGCTCTACCTCCCACCAGCTTGGGTGGAGAGGGGACTTCATTTTGCTGAGTTACTTGGCATCATTTGCTATAAAAAAGTGTAGTGACCTGTCTTAAGGAACTGGTGATTACAAAGAATAAAATTATTGAAAGGGGACAGTGGATGGAAACATGGGGGGGGAATCTTTTATGGGCTGGTGAAAGTTGGGGTGTAGAATTGGGGAGGACCCTGCCGGGATGGTCCCTGTTGGTCCTTTAGGGGGCAGGGATTGAAGGACATGGTAGAAGAAAGCACAGGAAAGGCTCTACTGTTTCCTTTGGTAGCTTTATGACTGTCATAATTCTCCAGCTTGGCTGCATATTAGAATCAGCCACGAAGGCAGCTTTAGAAAACCACGAAGTCCCTGTGCTCCTCTGCTTTACGTAGTCTGGAGTGGCGCCTGGGCACTGGCATTTGGAAAACGCTCTGAGATCGCTCCACTCTTCAGCTAGGATTGAGAACCACCTATGGATAACCAAGAGCTGAGAAGCAGCCCTGTTGCATTTTCCCAAAGATCAATTTATTTTCTCCACTTTTTCACATTCTTCTTCCTCTTCTACTCCATTCATCCTTTACCTTAAAATTCCAAAGCCATGAATGGGTGGGAGATGGGGAAGGGAAGAACAGACCCTCTGCAATCTATTTTCTGGTAATTCCTTTGTTAATTATGAGGTTTAGTGAATGTTGCTTTTTCCCCTGTGAATGTAACTCGTACTACAATACTTAAGAAAAATGTGAGAAATACTTAAATACCCTACTGTACATATGAGGAGTTGGCAAACTACAGCCCCATGATCTAATCTAGCTCATCTCCTGTCCTGTAAATAAAGTTTTATTGGAACACACACTCATTTGCTCCCTGTTATCTCTGGCTGCTTTCACACTGAATTTGGCAGAGCTGAGTGTGCAACAGAGACCATCTGGCCTCTAAAGTCTAAAATATTTACTACGTGGTCCTTTACAAAAAAAAGCCTTTGGTCTCTGATAATTCCATTTTGTAATCATTCCCCCCCATTTTACCTTTTAGCATGAGCATTTTCCCATTTTATTTAAAAGTTTCATAAATGTCATTTCTAATGGCTATTTTATATTTCATTGCCCATAGTATAATTAGGTTGTGCCTTAGTCCTTTTCCTAATGCAATGGCAAGCAGAAACACTGAAACAACACCCAGGATTTGGAGGCAGATTTATTTAATGTCGGACAGGCACTGACTAGGAATCAATTGTTTTTAAAAATGTCAGTCCCCGGAGGCTCAGGGAGGGAGGTTTTTATGGGGTTGCAAAGGAGGGGTACAGAGGTAGAGTGCTTGGCTGTCTTTGATTGGTTTTTACAATATGTATTATAGTGACCGGCTATGCATCACAGTGACCAGCCATTTCTAAGAGACACAAACAACCGGAACTGCAACAGGAACTGTCACCTGGCAACTGAAGTATATTGTGGTGGGGCAATTTTTGCTATACTAGTACTAAACATTTATATATTTTTGCCCCCAGATTTTTTTTTGCTCTTATAATGCCTCAATGTGTATATTTGGATGTAACCATTTGTATTTTCTTTTCTTTTTTATTGCAGTGCTGGTGATGGGACCTAGAACTTGTTCATGCTAGGCAAGTGTTCTACCACTGAGCTACATCTCCAATCTTTGCATTTTCAATTTCTCCTTTAAAATATTGTCCAGATTATTCAGCTAGAAGGTAGGGACATTTTAACACTCTCGAAACCTATCACCAAGTCCCATATTCAAAGGCGCGGTACTAGTTTGTGTTCCTCAGTAACACAGTCAAGAATCTACTTTTCTACTTGCTCACCAGCAACATCATTTTAAACATTTTCTGCTTGCAGGTGGTAAACACAGCCTATTATTTTAATTTGCATTTCATCAATGTCTAACGAAATTGACCTTGTTATTAGACAGTTGCATTTCCTCTTCTGCATGCTGACTGCTCTTGTCTTTGCTTGGCCCCTTCTGTGCAGGACAGGGCGTGGAATGCTGGTCCCGCTTCTTACCTTGGCTTGGAGCAAGGCTCCAGTCTCTGCCCGGTTCTTTTTCACATCTCTCTCCCAATGAATTCTGATCATTTCAAGGATGTCATCCAGACCAGTGCCGGTGGGAACATCCATTTGTTCCAGCTCAGATCCTCCCAGCTGTTTGTACAACACCTTCACATCCTGAAAACAACACACACCTTAGGTGAGTTCCGGCAGAGGAAGAAAATCCACAGAATTCCATCCAGGTGAAGGCCAGCTCTTTGGGCAATAACTAGGCTTCTCATTCTGCAGCTGCCAAGCACGGGCTCATGGAGACAGGCAGAGTCCCTGATCCTCTGGCATAGATGCCGGATTCTCTTTTCCCGAGGATGCATTTCTTAGGTTGGTTTTCACAAGCCCTTGCCCAAAGCAAAAATCAAAATAAATAAATAAAAACAAAAATAAAGTAAGCAACAACAGCAAAGCAAACTTAGGTATCAAATGAAGCTAAGCTAAAGGAGATTTGAAGAAAACTTGGGAGTTACTGCTAATAGGTAGGAACTTCCCGAAGTGTTGTTGAGTGGGTTTCGGCTCTTTCAGCTAGAAGCACATTAGACAACGGCATGTGTGAGGTGGGTTAGAATCAGTGCGGTTCTGCAGGAAACTACCCTGTGACTGTGGCGGAATCTTTCAGTCACGTCCCCCAGGGATCTGACTTAATTGCATTAATGAGTGTGTGGAAACCATAGCTTTGGTCTGCCTGCAGAGTTATTTTGTTTGTCCTGTACAGAGCTGAAGAAAAAGTACATACGATAGAATGCTTTTGGGAGGGAGAGACTCCACCCAACCCAACACAGGATCCGCCACTCACTTCTTTTTTTTTTTTTTTTTTTTTTTTTGGTGGGTACCGGGGGGTCGACCTCAGGACCTCGCGCGCCAGCAGGCGCCCGTGCCACTGAGCGATATCACCGGCCCCTTTTTTCGTATGTGGGATCCGGGAGTCGAACTCGGGCCCTCGCGCTTGCCGGGCAGGCGCTTATGCCGCTGAGCCATCTCACCGGCCCCACCGCCACTCACTTCTGCTCAGTCCTGCTGCTGCCCCCTGAGGTTCCAGCCCAGTCTTGGAAGCCATCTGAGTTGGAGGCTTCTGGACCCACCACAAGGGCTTGAAAATATTTTGCTGGCATTTTCTCCCACAGGCCTCGGCAAGCAATGAAGAGAGGTTGAGAGGACCCTGTAGCCTATGTCGGGAAGCAGAGCCAGACAGAGGAGCACTCACTCATGTGGGCCACCCAGCAAGCCCGGTGCCACCTACCTCTTCATAGCTCCTTGACAGAAAGCCAAGTTCTTCTTTCAGACTTTCTATTTGACCCTCCAGATCCGTTTTTGTCAAATTAGCTTCATCAATGACTTTATACAGAGAGCTAATTTCCTCTTCCACTGCCTTTCGAAATGGCTGCTCATTTTCATATCTGCAGGTAAAGGAACTTAATCAACATAGCTGGGTGACACAAAAGGAAAAAAAATCAGATTAAAATGTTACCAAAATGCCAATTATATGGTAGGCAATGAATGTTAAGTCACTGTTCCAGTGGCTTTGAGGGCACCAGTACTGCAATTGTCACAGGTCGATTTATTAATAGGAAAGTGATTGCGATCAGCTTCTGATAACCCGGCTTCATAGGGCACTGGGAACATGGCGCTCCAGGGAAGTCTTCTCCAGGAGTGCAGATCGGGTCAGGGGATCCAGCATCTTCATCACTTTCCGGAATTGTCCTGCTTTTCACCTGAGGACCCTTTAACAATCGTTGCTAGGGACCTGCTAAGTGCCAACTGGGGATCCCAAAACAGGGAATGTGTTGGAATTCCAGACTGCAAACCCAAATGCCTCAGAGGCCACTGGGGGAGGTAGGTAGAGGCCAGAGCAGAGTCTGGGCTACAGGGAGAGACGGGGTGGAAGCACATGACAGAGCTCCTACTTCACCTACGGGAGGTGCTGCTGCTTAGTTCCCCCCATTACTGCTGCATGGGAAGGGACTTATCCCGGAGGCCAGTTCTCTTCAAGACCATGGATTTATGTGGATTTATATTTGAAATAGCTGGAGTTTTAAAGATTTACAACTTTTGAAGACATTAAAAATGGTGGAGTAAAGAACAGCAGCAAAATAGAGCCTCTCTGGGACCTGGAATTGAGACACCTGGAAAACAACAACCTGGTGAATAAAAAAGGAAGCAGATCTCCAGAAATGGGGGGGGGGACTGATAGAAAAACTAGGAACTACAGAGAAGCTGGAGAAATAGCACAATGCAGAGAAAAGTACAAAGAAGTTTGGAATGCTAACTCTGGTTCCTGGGGAGGGAGGGAGATTGCTCTGCTACCCAAGGTAAGGCTGGAGAGGGTCAGCAACCCCAGGGAATAACAACAGCCCAGGATGGCAGTGCTGCACCCAAGGAAAGCCCGTGCTTACTGTAAACTGCTAAAGGCCATGCTGTTTTACTCTGAAAGTAATCCCCACATGACAGGCTAGAGTTGGAGAAGAAATCCAGTGCAGTGCCTGCCCAATTGGAGAGTGTTTAATCGGGAGCCACCTTGGGGAGGGGTTGTTTAAAACTGAGCTACAGAACAACTAAAGAACAGCTACACTTCAGGGTTTCTGGGGCCACCCTACTACAGTGACTGGGTGGAAGGTGGCAAACAAGAGAGAGTGGCGGGGAAGGCATGCGGTAGACATGGACCCCCGAGAAGTTTAAGCTTAGACAAGGAAAGACATGGAGCCCTGCTGTCTGTGGTGAGAAGCTAGGCTGGTCATGAGTGGTTTTTGGAGGGAGCTGAGTTTGAAAGTACTGGCATTAAGTCCAGTGGCCTGCTTGACACCCTCTCCCCAACCCTGCTGCCTACACCCAACACGGTTCAGTGGTCCAATTGTTTCCCCATCTGCCGACACGATCAGGGAGACACCTCGGCCTGGACAGTTGACACAGCCTGGGGTGTACAGACAGAAGGGCCTCTGGAGTGTGGTGGGGGTGGGGGTGTACCTCAAAAACCCACAGGTCATAAAGTAGGTGGAGAAAGCTGTGATTTGGGGCCCACAGACAGACACAGAAATGGAGCAGCTAGAGTGAATACAGCCCTAGGTCAGACATCATTGACCAACTGTGCCCAGCAGGAAAGGCAGGGCAGGATTCAGCATTCACATACAAAAATGTGAGTGTGGAAACAAAATAGGTCTCAGTAGAGACTCGCTATCCCTGCCTCGTATCTGGTGGATTCCAATACTGCTGACCCTGGAGAGAAACCACTCATTCAAAAACATGGAGGGATTTTCTTCAGACTCATTTCTCTTTTTCTTCATTGTTTTTTTTGTGGGGCTTATTTTTTTCCTTTCATTTCTTTTTTATTTCACTCTCTTTTTTTCTTTTTTTCTCTTGATTGTTCTTTTCTGTTGCTTTTATTTAGTTCATTAATTTTCTTTTACTCTTTAATAAGATCTTTTAGGGGCTGGTGAGATAGCTCAGCAGCATAAGCTCCTGCCTGGCAAGTGTGAGGTCCTGAGTTCGACTCCCGGTACCCACATATGAAAAAAGGGCCGGTGATATCGCTCAGCGGCATGGGCGCCTGCTGGCGCACGAGGTCCTGAGTTTGACCCCCAGTACCCACAAAAAAAAAAAAAAAGATCTTTTATCTCACTTTTCTCTTCTTCTCTTTTATTTTTCAAATTTTACTTCTTTCATTTTGCCCTTCTCCACCCCTCCAGTTTTACTAGTATTACTACTATTAAGCTTTATTAATCTTTAGATAATTAGTTGACTCTATGCTATTATTGTACAATTCTATTGTTAATGGTGATATAGTTGTTGGACTTAGATATTTACTGTGTGTCAATATTTGATTATTACTGAAGATCTCTTTTCTATGGTACAGTGGTAGCTTTTATTGGTTCTTGTGGCATGTCAATATTCAGTTTGTCTTTGACGCTACTATTTTTGCTGATTTCCTTACTATTGTCAGGATGGCGTAGTTGTTGCTATTAACTGATCTTTACAGTATGGCAATATCTGGTTTGTCTTTGTGTCATCAACAGTACTGCAGTTCATTCTCAGAGAATTGGGTGCTGGGCCACTTACATTATACTCTCCCCTTCCCAAATTAATGGAAATGCTTAGATTTTGGGACAGAGACAAAGGCCTATAGTGAATCATTGGAAAGTAGACACTAATTAAAGAGAACTCCATACTAGCAAAAAAGTCTTTCCAGTATAATCAACCCTCAACTTTCAGCACACTGTGCACGCACACACACACACACATACATACACACCCAAATAGAAATGTGGGGAATACAAGACAACAAAATCCTTCAAAACCCAGGTGTGGTGGCACCCTGTAATCCCAGCACTTGGGAGGCTGAGGCAGGAGGATTGCAGTGAGTTCGAGGCCAGACTGGGCTACATAGCGAGGTCAAGTCCAGTCTGAACTACATAGCAAGATCTTGTCTCAAAAAACAAAAAGACAAGAAAACAAAACAAAACAAAATACTTCAAAAAACTCAAAACTGACTCATGGGGCATTGAGAGGGAGGAAATCAAAAGCCAAGCAGCTGAATTATATGAAGTGATAAAAGAAGAGGAAACAAAACCAAAAACCGGCTCAATAAGGTGCTTGGAGAGCTCAAAGATGATATAACCAAATAGATTATGGACTTACCCTCTTTCTCCAAAAATAAGACCTAGCTGGAAAACAGTCAGCCTTGTAAACTAGAAAACAAAAAATGTTAGCCCCAATCAGCCTATCTTTGGTTTACCTGCCAGCTCTACTCTCTTGCTTGCTGTAAGGCATGTAAGCCAAGGATAGCTGATCGGGGCAGGCATTTTGATCTCTAGTTTTCAAGGCTGATTATGTTTTTTACTTATGTCTTATTTTTTGGGAAACATGGTAGTAAACACAATGACCAGTGAGCTTACAGAAGACACTAATAAAAAGCTGACACAAAACGTGAATGACCAGTTTAGCAAAGAATTAGAGTTCATGAAAAGGCACCAAACTGAAATCTAGGAGATAATTCTATTGAAAGTGACCAGTGTGAGGACAGAGTGTCAGAACTAGATGACAGGGCTGAGGCAAGTGACCACACACTCAGAGACACCTTAAAAATAACAAGAGAACATGAAAAATAGCTTGACACAGAGAAGGCTAATCTAAGATTAACTGGAATTAGCAAAATGTCAGAAGATAGCATGAGTGCCATAAGAAACTGTTTACAGAAACAATAGCAGAAAACTTTCCAAGTATGGGGAAAGAATTTAACACACAGATAAGCAAGGCATGTAGAACCCTAAACAGCCATGATCAGAAAAGATCGTCTCACTGGGTGTGGTGGCGCACACCTGTAATCCCAGCACTGGGGAGGCTGAGCCAGGAGGATCGGTGTGAGTTTGAGGCCAGCCTGGGCTACCTAAACGAGTTCAAGGCCAGCGTGCACTACACAGCAAGACCCTATCTCAGACAACAATGACAACAGCAACAACAACAACAAAAAAAAAACAACTTCTCCCTTCTCCATGACATATCACAGTCAAAACCCCGGAAGTCCAACACAAGGACAGAATGTTAAAAGCTATTAGAGAAAAGCAAGGAATCACTTATAAAAGTAAACCTATTAGAATCACAGCAGATTTCTCAACACAAGCATTCAAGACCAGGGGAGCTTGCAGTGAAGCGTTTCAAGTTCTAAGAGAAAACAACTGCTAACCCAAACTGATATATCTTGCAAAACTAACTTTCAAAATTGTTGGAGAAATAAGGTCTTCCCATGACAAGGAGCACCATAAGAAATTAATAACCACTAAACCAGCATTCCAAAAAATTCTCAAGGATATCCTAGAAAGAAATAATGAAGCCAACATGCCAAAAAGTCTAATGGAGTGAATACACCAGGTATGGTGATCAGTTAAGCAGAAGGAGGAAAAAGGAATCAGTGACAGGAAAATAATGCCATGACAGGAATAAACTAATCTCTTTTCAGTAATAACTCAACGTGAATGAGCTCAACTCCCGAGTCAAAAGATACAGATAGGCAGATTGTATCAGAAAACAAAACCCAGTGCCATGCTGTATACAAGAAACACATTTAATCCAAAAAGAAATTCATAGACTAAAAATCAAAGGATCAAAACCATGAAATGGGAGCCTGAAAAGAAGCAGGTGTAGCTATCTTATTTTCAGACAAAGCGAACTTCAAGCCAAAACTTACCAGAAGAAGCAAAGACAATCACTATGTATTGGTCAAGGAAACAATTCAACAGAAAGCAAGAACAATTATATATATAAAATTCAAGATATATCTAGATAAATCTATAGATATATATCTATATCTTGAACACCAGCACACCCAACTTCTCCACACAAACACTAGGGGACATAAAAGATCAAATAATCACCAGCCCAATCATGGTGACCTTAATACCCCATTTTCGCAAATAGATCAACTAAACAAAAAGTTAACAAAGAAATACCACAGCTGAACCATCCCTCAAACAAATGGACTTACTAGATATCTACAGTGTTCTATCCTACTACAATAGAACGCACATTCTTCCCAGCAGCACAAGGAACTTTCTTCAAAATAGCCCACATACTAGTCCATAAAGGCTGCTTAAATAAATACAAAAGAATCAAAATCATCCCCTGTATACTTTCAGATCATAGCACACTTAAACTAGATATCATTTGCAAAAGAAACCAGAGTAATTTTACCTGGTTATCAAATAACACATGCCTGAACACTCAGTGGATCACAGAATAAATCAAGAAAGAAACTAAACAATTTATAAATTTAAACAATAATGCCAATACAGCATACCAAAACCTATGGATCACAATGAAAGCAGTCGTAAAAGGGAAGTTTATAACTGTGAGTTGTTTCCATCCCAGTCAGCAAAATCTCTAGTTTGCAACAGGGACTTCTTTCTAGGAACTCCTTGACATCTTGGCCAATTTCTACTGGTGCCATTCCTTTCCTTCCATGGCTGTATCACTCAGCCACATTCCACACCTGACCATCATCCATCCATAAAAGGGAGAAATCTCAAATCTCTCATGCCAGGAAGCATCTTAAGATTTTAGAATTAATAAGGGACTTCAGAATTCAGTATTTAACTTCTACCCTATGACAGTTCCTTGATGGCATTCCTGATAGGTGATCATGTGTAGTAGCCTTTGCTTGCATATTTCCAGTGCTGATAACCTCATCCTTTTCAAAGCTACCATTCCATTTTGAGAATGCTCTAATTATTTAAATTGCTTCCTTTCAGAGTTTAAGTCTCCATTTCTGTAGAAGTCTGAGTTCCAGCCTCTGCTGTCATGGACCTTGTAGTTAAAAACAGTCGCATGGGGCTGGGGATGTAGCTCAGCGGTAGAGCACAAGCTTAGCATATGTGAGGCACTGGGTTCAATCTCTAGCACTGGAAAAACAAGTTAAATGAAGGAAACAAGGACAGCGCCCTGTAGCATGCCATCAGAGATAGCCCTCAGAGCTGGACCAAAACTTCTGAATCACTCTCGGGGGATGGTTTCTGAAACATTTTTTGATTCTCTTTATGTAGGATTAAATTTTCTTTTTTTTTTTTTTTGTGGGTACTGGGGGTCGACCTCAGGACCTCACGCACCAGCAGGCGCCCGTGCCGCTGAGCAATATCACCGGCTCTTTTTTCGTATGTGGGTTCCGGGAGTCGAACTCAGGACCTCGTGCTTGCCAGGCAGGCGTTTACGCCACTGAGCCATCTCACCGGCCCCAGGATTAAATTTTCTTTCTTTCTTTCTTTTCTTTTTTTTTTTCTTTCTTCGGTACTGGGGATCTGGCCTCTGCCTGGGTTGCAAACCTCATTGGGGTCACTCCATGTGCAGTGGCTGAAACATACTCCTTTACATCTCCCAGAGAAGCAGCTTCCTCACTCCCTCCTGCCCCACACACAGGCCTCTGTCATTGCCAGCTCAACACCTGCCAGAGCTTCAAGGCCCCACGTTAGCCCTCCTAGCCATGCTGTCTCACTTTACCGTGCTCATCCCAGCCAAGACAACCAAATGTTTATTGAACCCGTTCATTCAGTCATTCAACAAGCATTTATTTAACATTTATCTTGCATTTGGCACTCCTTTAGGTGCTGGTGATATTAATGAGGAACCAAGCAGACCAAGCCCCTCAATTCAATGAGTTACATTCTACCTTATGGAATGAAGTATGTGTGAATGAATAAATGCACAAATGAATGAAGGAATGAATGAATGAATGAACAAATGAATGAACAAATGGGTGAAAGACATTTCAGCCAGGTCCTACCTTAATTTCATATTTCACCAAGTTCTACTTTAAATTTGGTGCACATGGCGGCCAGGGATATAGCTCAGCGGCACAGCACCTGCCTGGCAAGTGCAAGGTCCTGAGTTCAATTCCTGACCCCCCCAACCCCCCCAAAAAAAACCCCCAAAATTTGGTGCACATGGTTGTATGTTTTTTGTTGTTTGTTTTCATTGGTGCTTTGGTTCTGGGGTTTGAACAAAGGGCCTCTGCACTGAGCTACATCCCAGCACTTTTTTATTTTGAGACAAGGTCTCACTGAAACACTAAATTGCCTGGGCTGGGCTTGAACTTTGATCCTCCTGCCTAAACCTCCCAGAGCGCTTGGATTACAGTCATGTGACACCACACTTGGCTTAGGGCATGTGGTTCTATGCCATTAATATCAATCCTTTTAAAATAGCATATATAATTTTATTGAAAAAAAGAACAGACTGCTGGACTCAGCGCAGATGTGTAAAGAGCTCAGAAGTTGTCATCCCTTTACTCTTTCCTCTTGTGGGTGCTGAGAATTGGACCCAGGGCCTCACGAGTGCTGAGTGCTCTCTGTACTGCTGAGCTCCCGCCCAGTACCGCCAACGTCTGTCTGTCCCTGTGCAGGCAGCTGCCAGGGGCTGCAGTGATGTCTTCGCTCCATGATGCTTCTGTGAATGTGGCTTCGCATCATGGGCAAGACGTGGGTGAGAGTCTCCTGGATTCCTGGGTAGCTTGTACTGGAGATCTCTCTTCTGGTGGAGAAATTTAGTTTCTCAAGCTTACCCTAAGTTGTCCCTCCCCTTAGACATGATGGTCTTCCATGGAGACTCCCAACCATACGCCTTTCCTGTTTCGTCTTTAGAGAAATCTTCCCCTGAGTACTAATCCCATTGCTGTCCATGTGCCCAGCTCTCAGGATACCCTTGCCCACAGAAAAGTCTCAGAGTTACTAGGTTCATCCAACAAAAGTCTTCATTTTCTTCTCCATTAGATCAGTGCTCCCCAACTTCACTCATCTTTACGATTTTGCCCTAAATGAATATCCCCAGCACCACTACTCACTTTATATTTTCCTTAAACATATAAGGTAAATCTTGAATAAAATTTAAGAACCCTTTATATAAGACAAACTTTATATTGCTACTATAAATAGTGCTACTAGAGTGAAAAGCTAGCCTCATGGGTCATAAATAGAAGGAAACTATAGAAACAAATACATAACTGTTAAAAATAAAATGTTTATCATTACGCCACTTAAATGACCTGCATTAGCCATGAGTACACTGCATGTTAGCGAACACAGTGTTGGGCTTTAGCACAGGGGTTCTCAAGCCTGCACATTGAGATCTCCTGGGGAGATTAACAGGGCACTGATTCCATTGCTCTGTGAGATTGGGCACTGGTATTCTCAAGTGCCCACATAATTCCACTATGCTACCGAAGTTGAGAACCATTACTGTAAACCAGTACATTTCCCAAATGTGGTACTGAGGACCAGCAGGATTGATGTCCCTGGAACTTATTAGAGCTGTAAATGATGGCCACAGCTCTAGACCCATGGAACCAGAGACCTAGGGTGGGGACAGGCAGTGCGCATTTTCTATATGGCCCCCAACGTGACTGTAATGCATGCTACAGTCCAAGAACTAAACTCGGAACTAAGTGACACTGGGCAACATCTCTGAGACCTTGGGACCTAGTTTTTGTGGCTCTGGATCCTTTAGGGGCCTCTGTTATCCTGCCTTTTCCTTTCATGAGGGAAGAGGTGAGTGATGCAGACTGCGGGACATCACTAACAGCCTTGCCCAGGAGGCCGGGGATGTGAGGGGCTGTCCCTGCCGCTGGAGAGCGTTACCTTTCTTTAAAGTCATCCGCTCCCGCCTGGATGGTCTCTGTCTGCAGCATGAGCTGAGCATTTTCCAAGACAGCCTCGCCCACCTGGAATGACATAGAGAGGAGATAGGTCACTCACTTGCCACTGTGACTTGCGCCCGACACAAACACCGTAGAGCTGAAGGCACCTTTCACACAACAGGTATTTTTAGAATTAGTCTCCCTCTTGGAAAAGTGGGAGGAGGAGATGAAAAGGTATAAGATCTGAATATCTTTTAAGAGTTTTTAGAGTTAGAATTTTGGAAAAAAAGTGTTATTCAAAGGCAGACTTGTTCATAGCCTCCGTCACAGCTATGAGCTCTTAACAATCCAGAAAAGATTTCTGGCTCCTTAAATGAGGTTTCACTGGTTTCATTTAGCAGATTGGAACATGTTTTGGTCATGGATGCCTTTGAAGCTGACTGAGCCTAGACCAGTGGTGCCCGGCAGAACTTCCAGTGATGATGGAAACGTGCTTTATAATGCTGCCACCTGACACAGGGCGCACATAGCTGCTGAGCACATGGGATGGGGCAAAGAGGGCTAAGGAACTGAAAATTTGATTTTACTTAACTGTTATTAATTTAAATTTAAATGTCCAGCAGTTACCATATTGGACAGTGTAGTTCTAGAATTTCGTCTACTCTCCAATGTAATGTGAATATAAACATTTTACATATAATTTAGTGATTTCATGGACCCTTGAAGAGTGGTTTTCAAACTTGGCTCCCCAAGCCCCTTGGGGTCCCCCACAATTGGGGATTGGTAGTGGTTCTCTTTTGAACACACACACATGAAAGTTTAAAAAAAATTTTAATTGTTTATTTTTATTTTTGGTGGTATTGGGTATTAAACCCAGGGGCCTCATGCTAAGCAAGTGCTATACCACTGATATCCCCAGCTCTTTTTAAAAAAATTGATTTTGAGATAGAGTTGCTTTGGCTAAGTTTGCCAGGCTGGCCTCAAACTTGTGAGTCCCCTGCCTCAATCTCCTGGGTAGCTGGGATTACAGTATCCATCACCAGTAACATTTTATTTCTCATTGACAAATAAAAATTACATATTTTTAGGGGGTATAATCCAATGTTTTTAATACATATTTTACATTGTGGAATGATTAAATCAAGTTAATTATCACGCTCAAAATCACTAATCATCAGGGAAAGGGCACATTAAAACCACAATGACAACATCTCGCGTAGTTAGGATGTCTCTTATCAAAAAAATGAAAGATAACAAGTGCTGGTGAGGATGAGGATGTGGATAAAATGGAACCCTTGTATACTGTTGGTGGGCATGTGAATTAGTTATAGCCACAATGGAAAATAATATGAAAGCTCCTCAAAAAACTAAAAATACAACTACCGTATGATCCAACAACCCCACTTCTGGGTGTATAACTAAAATTTCATGTTCTTTATCAACTAGAAGGAGGTCTACATGCATCAGAGATGAAAGACAGGAATGAGGGAGGAAATACATGGGAGAGGGAGAGACCCTAGCTTGTCTGCTCCTCCATGTGCCACAGGGCTAGGCTGGAGCAAAGATTAGTTTTGCTAGTGGGAAAGCCAGTGAAATGAAACAAAATTAAGATGGTCACATTGGAACAAGGGGAGAGGTAATTGCTGCTTTTCCCGCAAGTGGGACTTGGCTCCACCCCTGTGCTCTCTGGCCTTCCCCCATCAGAGCCCTTATCCCACTGTTTTGAGATGGCCTGGTCCCCACCCCCTGCCAAGAAGCAGCAGATCTTCCATTGCTGTGTCCCCAAGGCCGGGCAGGTCCTAGACGTTCCTTAAATACTTGTTGAATGAGTGCATGAATAAATGAAACATATGACCATGGGTGACCAGTTCCCAGCCTTCCCCTAGCTCAGATCAGGAGGCTATTTCCCAGAAACCATCAAGGAGGGATTTTAAAAATGGACCCATGATCTTATTTGTATTCAGACGTAGTGAGGCTAACAGATCAGAGGTGACTGCCATCGAGAAGATATAGTAATTCCCTGACTTAGGAACAAGTTCCCTTCTTGGAGAACGTTCAGAAGTTGGATATGTTCGCAAGTCTGACAAAGTGAGTCTATGGGAGTCCTGTGAGAGTTGGCAACGCGTGGGGACTTAGCTGTAATTTATTATTCAGAGTTCCCTAGAAGGGGGGAGCACTACACCACACTATCCAAGGGGGCAACACCAGGCTGGTTGGGAGGCAGAAGGAGGGAGCAGGACACGTGCACAGAAGCCCTGACCTGCGTGTTTCATGGAGGGAATGCCTGAAGCAGGGTAAGTGCTGGGATTGGCTGGTCGAGTAAGTACAGAAGCCTTTGGGCTGTAGGAGTGATCCCCTAGCTCTCTGCTGCCTGGCTCTGCCGTGATGAGGGCAGAGGAATGATGCTCAGAAGAGGAGGCGGGGTGGGAGGCAGGCCCTAGGATTGGTTGTTTTGCATATTAAAGGTGCACACAGGCAGGTGGTTTGCCTTCTTTAGGAATTAGCTAATTTTCTTGATCAGCAAGGTCCCAAATACCAGAGCATCAAGAACACAGAAAATCAGAAAATATAATTAGTGTACAGTAGCTGAATATAATTACTATGAAGGGCTCTGGTCACACGTGGCCTCACTTCCTGAGGAGTGGCTGAGCCTCCTCTTCATCCTGTTTTACAGAGCTGCCCCAACCACAGTCAGAAGGCCCCTCTGCCCCAGTCTTTTGTGATGCCATTTTGTAGACGACTGGTGAGGCTGAGGTAATCACCCTGATCAACCTCCCACAGTGACACTCCTGGCAAATGCTCCACCCAAGCATTGACTCCTGGGTCATAGCCAGCATCCAGATTGCAGGTACAAAAACCACACTGTGGAGAAAATTGCTTCAAAAGTGACATAGATTAGAAGATATAAGGCAGATGCAGGCAGGTGTGGGGCCTTAGCTTATACAATTCTGGAGGCCCTTTTTAAGAAAAATAAATACCAACCAAAATCAAATTAGCCACTGGGCCTTGGATAGAATGTGTGCAGGTGAGGGACCCTGAAGGTTTAAGATATATACTTTGATATAGATTAGTTTTATTTACTTGTTTCTACTTTTTAACTTGGGACCCAAGCAGTAGACAGAAAAAAGAAAAATACCCAACCCAACCCAACCCTGAGGTGTGTGTAGGAGGCAGCTCTGGAAAGGCAAAATTGCAGCTAGACACACAACCATGCAGGCCCTGCTGTGCAGAGTCAACATGGCCACCATTTGGATCTACTTCCTTTGGGGCTGTGGGCCCAGGAAGCTTGGGCATTGCTCTGCCCCACTGCAATGGCATGGAGTGTGTGATTTTGTAGCATTTTCTCAGTTGACTGCAAATGCTTTATAAATAAAAGGATGGCTTGAGCAATCTGTGAAGGGGCTGGGTAGGAAATGCAGAGTGCTCGAAGGTGAAATGAGGTGAGGGGCCCTGCTTCTCAGTGTCCTTGCTCTTCAGTGACCTGAGTGCTCCTCTGGGAGGAGGACAAGAGCGCCTTCTGGGGTAATCTGGATGCTGTCCAGCAGATAGGGTGGCTCTGTCCAAATATGTGTCCTCAGAGGCTTGTGAAGTCCCAGGACTGGGGGGAGCTGGAGGCTGTCCTGCTTTTGCTGTTGTTTAGTAACAAGCAGGGGTTTATTCCACCCTCAAGCAGAGGCTAATTATAGGCCCTGAGTTGCCAAAGTACAGCTTGCTGGTCCTGCTTTCCCATCGCCTTCCCAGACGGGGATCTGAAAATAAACCAGTGGCCCCCACTATTCAGCCCAGGAGAGCGGCACTGTTCCCATGCTGTCTCCAGCCAGGCAGGGGCAACCCCTGCTCTGGGGTCTGTGGTCCTTCAGCTTCCGCAACCGAGAAGAAGGCTAGGCAGGCGGCCTGTGAGGGGCTCAGATCTTCACTGAGGTTTAGCGCAGACTGAGAACGGGATGGTGGCCCAGGGTAATGAGGCCCAAAGTAAAGCATGGAGCCTGCAGAGGACAAAGAACATCTTTGTCTCTGCCTAGGAAATTTCCCTCTGTGAACTCTTCCCCAGGGAAGGGAAAGGAAAAGAAGAGGAAAGGGAAGTCGCCTTTACTGACCATCTACTGATGGAAGACTAGCTTAGGCTGGCTTGTTGTGGCTTGAGAGAGTGGATTGTGAGCCATTCATTATGCACAGCCATCATGGAAAATTACATGGTGTGAACTTACAATTAAACTCATTATTTTAAAAATAAAGCTAATAAATATTCAAAATACAAAGGCAATAAATACTCATCACTTAGAATTATTTGGTATGTTCGAGTGAGTGTCATCTCTGCTTTTGACGTTATTTGCACCTGTATGGTGGAAACACTATATAATAACGTGCTTTGCACATCTCTCCTCACCCTGCATTCAGTGACATGTTGGTAGCTTGATGTCAGCCATGGTGAGAGCATTCACACCAGGGAAATCAGCAAACACAATGAACAAGAGACTTATTCATAGAGAGCCGCCGATGGGCAGACACCGGCTCACCGTGCCCCACGTCGAACTAGAACCTGTACTTCACATTCACGACGTCAGAGTGCTCATGGTACCCCTAAGTCTGCTGTCAACAATTGCACTTGACCTTCAAGAACACCCAGGCTCAGAGAACTTCAGTAAGTTGTCCAAATCTCGCAGCTGGGGAGCGGCAGAACCAGAACGTCTACCCAGGGAAACGCGGCTCAGAAGTGTGTGCATTTTTGTCCTTTGCTTTGAGAGCGAATCAAGAGAGACTTTGTGGAGGTTGTTTTCTGCTTCTCTGCGGAACAGAACAATCAGGTTTTCTGCTTCCTATTTGGGCGGCATCATGAGGATAAAGAGATGTGTTCTTTACTGGATGCGAGGATGGCAACCAAACCAGACCACACCACACCACCACACACTGGCTCCCACGTTGAATCCCTTGTGGTCATTTCACATCCCTGTAAGCTGAGAAAAGCTGGGGGCAGATCTGTGGGGCCGACATCAAGGGCCCAGAGGACTTGTGCTGCTGGGCACTTCACTTTCAAGCCACAGAGAAGAAAGAACATTTGTATTTTAAATGCTAGAGATGCACATTAACTATCTGGTCCTCTTTGATTTACCATGGCCGCAGATGCAAATTAACTTTGCCTCCAGGGTCAGTGAGAATCTTCTTCCAGGGAAAGCTATGCAAATACCACATATTATGATGCACATCACTGATCTGATGCTATGAATACAAGATTTTTATTTTTCCAGGACTGGGGATTGAAACCAGGGTCTTGGCATTAAGCTACAGCCCCAGCTTTTTTTATTTTTATTTTTATTCTTTTTACCTTTTATTTTGAGACAGGGTTTTGCTAAATTGCCAAATTGCCCAGATTAGGCTCAGATTTGCAATCCTTCTGCTTCAGCCTCCCAGAGTGCTGGGATTACAGGTGTGTGCCAACATACTTGGCTAAAATACAGGACTCTTTACTCATGACCCTAGAATCATTCTTGCCCTCCTCTTTAGTGGTAAAAAGTATAAGTGAAAGTATTAGTGGCCTCAGGAGTAAATTGGAAGGGTGGTCAGGTGGGCAGCATGCCGTGAGGAGTGATGCAAGATCCACCAAGGAAGGCCCTCTTCTGACTCTCCTTTTGCACAGACTCTGAAACACCACCATTGTGGTGACACCGTTTAATGCCAGACCTCTGTTAAAAAGAGACTTCACTGGAGCAGCATTAGTGTGAATTGCTGTGTGACATCAGGTGGCCTTGAGAGAATAGGACTCAGGTCCAATAAGTTTTGATGGACAGAGAAACAAGAGATATTTCCAAGGCATTGCATGCCGTGCAAGGGGGACAGCCTGGCTTGAGCTCAGAGGAGTAGGCGCGGAGTGTGGCAGGCCGTGAGGTAAGTTCTGAGGGATGGTGCTGGAAGGGGAAGAAGCAGCTGGAGCTCTGGCCCACTGCTCTTCCACAGCAGGCTCCCGTTCCCCTACTTGATAGTAGTGGTTCTCAGAGTGTTCCCTGGACCAGCAGCACCAGCAGCACAGATCAGGGTTTCTTGGGGGGTCCCCAACAATATGTGCTTTAACAAGCACACTCACTGACACTCACTGAACAACTGCTTTGTACAAAGACAAAACAATGTCATAATGGCTATGTCATTGAATACTCTGCTCCAGGCAGTCTGCGGGGCAGGGAGTTCTGGCACACTCAACCCTGCTGCTTTCCCGAGGCCAGCTCCAGGCCTGCTCACCCCAGTGCACCAGCACACCGTCGCCCTGGCCCGGGCTTTGTCCTGCCCCCTCATGGCCCCAGCCCTCACTGCCTGAGAAATCCCACTGTACTTTAATGCTTATCTCAAACATGGCTTCCTCTGTAAAGCTCTACTCTCCATTCATTCTTGTCTTCATTTCTCCTGCATGTAGTCATTGCTTACTCAATGGCAGGCTCCATGCTGGTTGTTGGGGGAATTAGCAGCTTTTGTAGGAGGTGAGGTTTACAAGGTAGGCAAAGGCCAGACTCTGGCAGGAAGCCTCAGAGATGATGGGAAGGAGGTGGGACTCACCAGGAAGCTGGTGAAAGGTTTTGAACAGGTACAGACATGCTCTCTGTGTTACATGAACCCCTCAGAGCCAAGGGAGGGGAGGACTATAGGGACCAGGGCTCTTGCCAAAGTCCAGGGAGTCCATCTTATTAACAACGGTGGCACCTACAAGGGTGGGGAGAGAGAAGACCAGAGAAGCAGATAGATTTGACCTATATGGGGGATGGGACAGACAGTTTTTGACATGGTGTAGCTGTTCAGACAATGAAGGAAAACAAGCTAAATAACCCCTAGGTGTTTAGACTGAGCTACTGGAAGCATGGCACAGCCTTTGCTAATTCTCCACCCCTCGTCATCCCAGCATCTGAGTTACACCCCACCCTGTGGCTTGTTATCCTGATCTTGTCACATTAGTGTCTGCGGAGACAGTGTTTCTTCTTTCTCCTCCTTCTGGTTTTTTTTTTTGTTTGTTTGTTTTGTTTTCTGTGGTACTGGGAACTGAATCTAAGACCTTCACACTGAGCTCTATCCCCAGCCTTTTTTTTTTTTTTTTTGAGAGTCTCACTAAGTCACTAAGTTGCTTAGCCTGGCTTCAAACTTGGCATCCTCAGCCTCCCAGAGTCCTGGGATTATAGGTGTGCACCACCATACCCTCCACGTTTCCTTATTCCTGAACTCAGCTCCTTTTACCATCTTGGATCAGTTCCTTGGAGCAGGTAACACTAAGATTTGGGTTCCTCATCCTTAGAAGGAGGATCGTAACACTCCCCACCTTCCCGGGCAGTTGCAAGGATTCAATGAGCCAATTTACAGAAAGCACTCAGCCGACTGCCTGGCACAAGTAGTCCATGAATGGTAGCCATTATTGTTATTGTTGTTTGTCTTAGTACAAAGGGCTTGTTCAATGAATGTTGGATGAATTAAATTGGTTTATGTGGTCTGGCACTGTTCCCATTCCTTTTTCCTTCTTTATTTTCTTTGGCTGGGGGAGGAAGAGGATATAACCGAGGCCTTGCTCATGCAAGGCCCGTGCTCTGCACTGAGTTCAGCCCCAGCTCCCCGCTCTACTTTTTCCAAATGCACAGGCGGTTGAATGAAGACTTCCATCTAGTGGCTTGATGTATTTTTTTTTTTTCAATTTTCCCTGTCCATAGTCATTTGAAAAACCCTGGTCATTTGTATTATGACGAGGAGGATTATGTCCCTTCCTTCTGCTGTCTGCACTGGGGACGTATTCATTAAAATAAAGGGAGCTGGTGGTAGCAAACTAGGGATTTGACCATTATTGTGTTTGAAAAAGGCAAAGTCAAGCAGCATTTTTAAAAAGGTTATCATTTAGGCCCAAGAGTACAATTAATGCTTTATTTGGAGTTAAAGATATTGGCATCCTAGCGGCTAAAGCTGCAGGCTTGGGGAGGAGGTGGGCAAGACTGGGCTCCTGGGAAATTAAACTCAGCTGGAGCAGTGGCAAGATGCAAGATTCCCTTGGGAACCCTTCCCACATTTATTTGACTTTCAAGTTGAGGATGGATGCTCAGCATGATTTGCTTCCAGCAATAAATGAGCAAGGAGCCACTCTCTGTCCCTAGCACCCCAGTGATACCTCTCCTGCCTAGATGGCAGAGACTGGCACATAGCCGTGCCCACAGACGCCTCCCTGCACTCACCTCGACCTTCCTGGTGAATTTACCATAGAAAATGTACTGTTCTCTCTCAGCCCCCACGACACCACTCTTACTACTTCACTCATTATTTTTTCTCACCATTCTCTGTCTCACTCGGTCTTCTCTCTTCTCAGACCCCTAAATGCTCAAATTTCTCAAGTTTGGGTCTTGGGCTTCTTCCTATCCCTAAGTGACTCAATCTATTCATGGGGATTTAAGTGCCATTGTATGTGGCATGACTCCGCCTTTTTATGTCTCCAGCTCTGAACTTTCAACTCCAGATTTGCAAACCCACTCTGTCTTTGGCATCTTTACTCGGCTGTTTCACAGACATTCCAAACTTAACGCGTCCTCCAAATGGAAATCTAGATTTTTGCCCTCAAATCTTTCTTTTCCCCAGTTCCCCTGACTCTCCATCTCAGCAAACAGCACCTACGTCCTTACCTCTCACTTTCTCTCATCTCTCACATTGAATCCAACAGAGTCCAGTGTGTTCTACTCCACGGTGCATCTAGGACCCATCTACTTCTCTCCCTCTCTTCTGATGTCACCGTAGTGCATGGCACCATTATGGTCTCCTATGCAACATCCTTTTAACTCTCTGTTCTATTCTTCTTTTCTCTAGTGTATTTTACAGGCTGCTTCCAGGATGATCTTCTTAACTCCCTAAGTCAGATCACATCACTGTGATTAAATTTAATCCAACTTTTTAGAGGTGTCTTTTCTACTTGGAATAAACCCAAACATCTGACAGTGGCCTTCAAGTCCTCACATGCTTGTCGAGCTTCTCATTACTCACAAGGCCCCAGCCATGCTGGTCTCTGGGCTTTTTAGGTCACAGTCACCTCCCTCCTGCCTCACAGCCTTAGCATCTGCCAAGCTTCTTTGCATGGGTAACTCCTTCATACCGATCACTTTAGCCAAAGTAGAGCTTCCATTGCTCTGTCCCTCTCCGCCTTGTTAGCTTTCCTTAAAACACGTACTGTGGCTTGTAATTATTATTAGTTCTTGTTTGTTGATTGACTTGAGAAACTTCCTTTTCTGTCCTGTTTGTTGTTCCAGACACTAGCAGAGTGTCTGGTACAGTGGGTAGAATGTAGGATCCCAGCAATAGTGGTGCCTCGGTTTGGAGAACCAAAGCAGGGAAGACCTGGTTCCTGCCCTTAGGGAACAGCCAGGTCCCCACCTAGGTGTTCCAACCTGGAAATCACCTTTGATACTGCTCACTCCCTCATCTCCAACATCAAAACACAATTAGTTCCCCACATGTACATGACCCCAATCCATTTCTACCCCTAGTCATCTCTTCTCTGGCTTAACCTGATGATTGTTACCTGAAAATGGAAATAAGAAGCCCAAGCACAGCATGTTAAGATGGCACCTGAAAGTGGACCTAAGGAGAATATCAAGGAAGGAAGAATATCAAGAAAGTTCACCATTTCGGGGGATGGTTCACTCCAAGCACAGTCACTGCCACTGGGTATCCAGGGAACAAGAGGGACACCTGTGGCCCACGACTGGGGCTCACTCTGGAAGGCTGGAGCCATGGACACTTCCGAGCCTGGACTGCAAGGCAGCCTTGACCTGCTCGTCTAGCTGTGCTCTGGCCCTCGGGAGAAGGGGTCGGGAGGGCCTGGGCCGGGGGGGAGGCAGAACAGTTGGACAGTGTCTTTTGCCATTGTTGGGCAAACAGGAACATGTTTGCCCCTAGGAGTTGCCCTGTGTCATGATGAGGACAGAATTCTTTAAGCCCCACATTCCCTGGAAGCCTTGGTACCCCTCCAAGTTCTGGTTTGGGGGTTACCAGGCACCCCTCCTCCAGGCACCTAGGAAGCAAAAGGGCTGTCTTCGGGCAGCAGCACCAGAGTGGGGCACTGAAGAGGTTTAACTAGCACTGCATATTTACAACCAGCCTGGGTGCATAAGTCAGGGGAGCCTACTGGGGGCCAGCTTTCCATTTTCTCCAGATGCCCCAACTAAATTTAAGGTTTGAGTACAAGACCCACCAAGATATAGTGATCCTGGGGTGTCTGTCTGGACAGCCAGCTGGTCTCACCTATGACCCTCTCTCTCTGCTTTTCAGCCCCCATCTCCCTTCCTATTGGAGTGTACTTATAAGCCACAGATTTGAAGTCACATTTATTCAGAGGTGCACTCCTGAGTAAATCCTCTCATGTCCCCAGTGTCCTGTGAACTCTTTAGCCTGGTTTTCAAAGCTCTGTACAATTGAGGTTGTGGTCTTGACTCTAATTTTCTCTCTTCATTATTCCCCTGCCATGAACTAAACCAACTTTCTGCATAGACTCAGGCCTTTCCAGCTTCCAGAATTGGATTCGTGCTGCTATCTCTGTATGTCATGACCTAACCCTGTCACCCTACCTCCATACCTGCCTACAGAGCCCAGCACAGGCTACCCTGGGCACCCTTTGTACGTACCATAACTCCTGGGGGTACAGCTCAGTCTCTGCTCTCATCATGCTATGTTTTATTCTGATCTTTTTCTGTCTTTATCCACCATTGACCTTTGTGTTCTTGAGTCAGCAATAATCTCTCATTTCTGCCCCCTCAGCACCCAGTTCAGTGCCTAGCTAACTGAATGGATGAAACAGGGTAACTACAGAGAGAAAATTAACATGAAACTACAGCAAACATAAGGCAGAATTTAATTAAAGATATAGAACCAAATATAAGATGCCTGAGTTGCAGAACAAAATTTTAGGGCCAGATTTTCTTTATAAAATCTAAAGTAGAAAGTGTGAGGTCCTGAGTTCAATTCCTGGTGCCCCCCCCAAAATAATCTAAAGTAGAAACCCAACAAATCAAGTCCAAACTCTTTAAAGGACTTATTACATATTCTCCATAGTAAGTCCTACACAGGGGTGATGTCACTGAATCCCTATACCTAATGCGAGTGGCTGCACAAAATGGGCCCACATCAGTTATTTCCACTATACAGATGAGGAAAGTGAGGCCTAGAGAGGTTAAGTCATTGCCCACATTATGAAGTGGCTCATCTAGAACTTAACCCACATCTATCTGACTTCATGGCCCATACTCCATTTTATTTTATTTTTTTTTAAACTTTTTACTATGGGGAATTTCAAATACACATTTAACAAAATATATATATATATATATATATTTTTGGTGGGTACCCGGGGGTCGACCTCAGGACCTCGCGCGCCAGCAGGCGCCCATGCCGCTGAGTGATATCACCGGCCCTTTTTTCGTATGTGGGTTCCGGGAGTCGAACTCGGGCCCTCGCGCTTGCCAGGCAGGCGCTTATGCCACTGAGCCATCTCACTGGTCCAAGAATATTGCTTTTTTTTTTTTTTTTGGAACTGGGAATTGAACTCAGGACCTCGCCCTTGCCAGGCAGGCGCTGTGCTGCTGAGCTATATCCCTGGCCCATCAAAATATTAAGATAAAGACTAGAATAATGACTTCCCCTTCAACAACTGAGATCTCATGTTTAATTTTTAAAATCTCTACACCAACCAACCTTTTCCCTATCTCAGAGACCTTTGTGCGCATGTCCTTTGGAATATACGCAAATATTTTGGTAGTTCCTACTTACTTTCTTGTTCTTCTATTTTAATTTAAAAATTGTCAAAATGAGACATACACTTGATTTTAAAAACTCAACAGTACCGAAGACCCTATAAAGAGAAACATTTTCCTGCCCCCCCTTCCCCACATCCTGCTCCCAGCCTGCCCCCGTTCCTCCCTCTTTCCAATTGCTCGCTGCCTTCCCGGCTGACAGACACAGGTCTCGCTCAGCCACAGGCCCTGCCTCCCTCCTCTTTATTGGCCAGCTTGGTAACTTTCAATAGTAATAAAGCTCTACTTTTGTTGTACCAATTATACGGTTCTTTCTCACACACTGTCTCTTATATGTTTTATTTTCCAAGGTCAAAAGGGAAGACAAAAACCAGCTTAATTACTAAATTACCACGCTGATGCCTGTGTGAAACACAGGTCCTTTCCGTAAGAATTATGATGTAGGTGCCCCTGGCTGGCAGAGCTATGGGCCGAGAGCCAAACTGTTGTTTCACTTCCCAATGGCGCATCCTTAGGTCTGTAGAATAACGACACCATTTGATTATTTTTCCCAGTGCTCCACCTCCAGGGTCAGGCTCAAAAATCCATGCTCAGCCATCTTGCCTTTACCATCATGCTTAAATCATGATTCTAACAGTGCACAGCTCCAGTTCTTCTCTTGTAAAATGGGGCATCTTTATATCAGTTCTAGCTGGTGCATACTAATCCCTTAGTAGATACTTATTAAGTCAATGAATAAGTGATACACACTTAAAGAGCCAGACATGTGTAACAACAAGAAACCAATTCATAAGCATCAGATTGGCAAACCTGTCAAAGGCTGATAAGACCAAGAGAGATGAGAATACGAAAAACACAGAGTCCCCATACCTTGTTTTGGGGAGGGGAGAGTTGTGTAGCTGTTTGGGAGAGTAACTGGGCGAAGCCATATAAAAGCTGTGGGTTCTACTCCTAGGTACTGACCTACAGCAGCGTTGGAAACCTTTCTAACAAGGGCCAGACCATGAATATTTCAGGCTTTGAGGACCGTAGATCTCTACTGCAGCTATGCAACTCTGCCTTTTCAATGCGAAAGCAGCCCAGACAGTTAGGAAGCCAGTGGGCAGGACTGTGCTCTAATAAAACTCGATTTACAAAAGGAGGTGCCTACTGGGGCCTTGCCCACTTTGGAGCTAGACAATCTCTTCTATACGTGCATGAGAAGGAAAGTTTGTGCCTCCTCATACTTGAGATAGAGAAAAGTGGAAGCGACCTAAGCCTATCCACAGAAAAATACAACCTGATGGTAGGTACCCAACAAAATGCTATCTTTTTAAATGTGGATACCTTTTATTAACTCAGATGAATCCCAGAAACAGAAAGGGTAAAGAAAACAAGTTGCAGAAAGAAGCAGTATGGGATGGTCAATATTATATGGCAACTTGGCCAGGCTACGGTGAGCCAGTATTTCTGGCCGCTTCTCTGAGGGTGTTTTTGGATGAGATTCGCATCTACATCAGTGGTTTCTGATAAAGTAGATTGCCCTCCATCCCGGGAGTGGGTCTCACCCGTCAGGTGCAGTCTGGCCTGGAGCAGAGATGGAGGTTCCTGAGGAGAACTGGAATTCTGCCTGCAGATGGCCTTCAGAGTGGACTGCATCAGCTTTTCCCCGGGCTCCCGTCCTACTGACACCTTGATCTTGGCTTTCTAGCCGCCATGTTGTGTGAATCAGTTCCTTAAAGTAAATAACTTCCTCCCTTGATGTGTAAACAAACACATTCTATTGGTTCTGTTCCTCTGGAGAACTCTGTGATTAATACGTAGCATAACAGATTTTATATAGAGCTTCAAATCACACAAAGCAATCCTATAAAGGGTTTGTATACATTTATAGTAAAGTTGGAACAACGCTCATGGGAATGAAAAGTGCCAATTTTAAATCAGCTGGAAGCTCTACAGAGGGGAATTGAATCAGGATAGAGCACAAAGGGGTTTCAATTGTGTTGAAAACCTGTGAATTCAGGATAAAATAAAGTCTGTAATACATGACATGAAGAGTTGATAATGCTGCGTGTTAGGTACCCTCTATGTCAAAATATTTTATAATTGAGAAAAAATGAGGTGACATAGCAAAATCAACTGGAACAAAGAAAACTAGCAGAGTCCCCTAGTATACAGAGAGACCTGCTGAGACGGGTGTGGGGCGAGAAGACGGAGGCAGGAGGACTTGGGCAGGGTGTGTGGAGGCAGGGCCTCCTAGAGCAGCAGCAATGGAGATGGAGCGAGATTCCCATGGACTCCAGGGCGGCCAAGGGAGCAGAGGGTGGGTGGCTGCAGAGGTATGGGCAGTGGACAGCTCACAGGGATGCAGTCACTGTTGCCCCGGCTCACCAGGATGGCTTTTCTGTGTACCCAAGCCATTCACGACTTGCCTCTGATAAGATTTGTTTCCTGGGCATTTGCCGATCTCAGAGGAATTTATGCCACGCAGAAATAGGTTCTGGGCTTGTTGAGGCTTAAATCACATTACGAGCACTGCTTTCCTACGCCAAGCGTGGTTGTCAGAGCAGATACTGTCGTACTCTGACAGATCTTCTTGGGTTCTTTAACCATTTTGTGTGCCCCAGGTTCTGCTGCTCTCACCTCCCACAGCCAGCACTTGCTTGGGATCAGGGTGACACTGAGGCTGAAGCCGGGACTTGGCCCGAGATGTCCCCTTGCTTTGTCCTCTCTTTGTCTTGCTTTCCTCCCTGTTGCAGGGTTCCTAGGCTGGAGGATTGGGAAGCACTGGGAATGTTTGCTCAGTCCGTGTGAACACCAGCGACACAGAGGGGCTGCTGGGGTCAGAGTACTGGATTCGGGTGGAGAACCGAGGTTCAAGTCTTGGCTCTGCTGCCCACCAGGTGCCCTATTTCTCATCCCTGTCAGGAGGACTATTGGCCTCTTCTGCTGTCCATAGGGGGCTCTGAGGACCTAGGGAGACCCAGCATAGCGGAGTGTGCCAGCTTCCCTGAGCTGCTCGCACTGGCATCCTGTGGACAGTGACAAAGCCAGGGCATCAGGAGAACACTGCCACTGCTGCCCTTGGGAACCCCCAGACCGATGCCAGCACGGAGGCTCACAGGCACAGAGACAGCGCAGCTGGGCTTTTCGCCAGCATTTGGACAAATTGTCGTTTCTTTGGTTGGGCTGTAGATGGGAAAGTTAGCTTAACCTAGGAGTCACGTTACCTGGAGAGTTCCTCTCTGGAGACACCAGCCCAGGCGCAGCATGGCATAGCCCCTCATCCAAAGGGCACGTAGGAAACAGGCCCGTATGAAGAGGAGGCACACGTGCGGCCTGCACCTCACACTCAGGGCAGTGCCCGTCCTCCTGGATGGGTGGAGAGGCTGGCACCACTAACAAGGTGGTTCCTCTCTTCCCTGTGGGGGGTTGATGCAGGAGGCAGGCGCCTAAACTGCTGTCACCTCTGTAGAATGCTCCTCCTTAGGCTTCTAGGCTGCCTCAACTCAGGGATTTTACTGTAGAGTTTTAGAATACAGAGGGCTCTTGGAGATATGGAGGATGAGAATCAAGGCAGAGGAAACTTTCCCTCCTGATCACAAGGTAATGAAAAGAGCTGTGTTCTAACGGGAAGGTCAGTTGCCTGAGCCGAGACCGCGAAGTCTGTGCGCCTGTCCTGGGAGGGGTGTGGCACCTGCGACAGGCAGACCTCCTGGGGCCGCTTGAGAGGGAGCAGGGGCCAGGGGGGCCTCCTGCCAGGGCAGAAGCTGAGGGAGGGGCTGGTTCATGCAGATGGCCCAGCTGGGAAGTTTCAGAAGATTCCAGAACAACATCCTCAAGAGAAAGAACCCAGCTTAAACTTTAGCCAGATCCAGACACCGTGCCACCAACTTACAATATCTGTTAGGGGACAACTTCTCCATCTGCTCCTTTCTTCCTGCAGGTTAAAGATGGCAACGGCAGTGGGGATGGGGAGAAGAGCAAGAGCTGGCTGACCTCACTCTCCTGGCTCTGGGTCCCACCCATCTGCAGAGGGGGAGAAGCTGAGGGACGGCATTGCAGTCACTGAATCGAGACTGTGTCTTGGGACTTAGAGTGAGTGTGGAATTTTTAGTTACCCACTTGTGGCCAGAAAAATCATGAGACCACTCATGTTTTCATCCAGGGCAAGGGACATCTCTGTCTCCCACTGAGCAGGTTGGAAGGGTCTTGGGAAAGGTCCTTATCAAGCCAAAGCTGCTTTTACAACTAATCTTGAGGAACCCCCTGCTTCTCCTGCAGCTGACGTCTGCCGCACCCAGCATCGCACTGAGCACGGGCTGGACGCGGCATCTTCCTCAGCTCCCGAGCCTGGAGCCTGAAGATTTTGACTTTTTTGGGGGTACTGCAGGTTGAACCCAGAATTTTCACTCTGAGCCACATCCCCAGCTCCCCCTCTCCCTTTTATAAAATTTTTTTGGGGGCCGATGAGATGGCTCAGTGGCATAAGCGCCTGCCTGGCAAGCGCGAGGGCCCGAGTTCGACTGCCAGCACCCACATACGAAAAAAGGGCCGGTGATATCGCTCAGCGGCATGGGCGCCTGCTGGTGCATGAGGTCCTGAGGTCGACCCCTGGTACCCACAAAAAAAAATTTTTTTTGTTTGAGCCAGGGTGTTGCTAAGTTGCCTAGGCTGGGCTTTAACTTGTTATCCTCCTGCTGAAGCCTCCCAAAGTGCTGGGATCATAGGCATGTGCCACCATGCCCTGGCGAATTTAGATTTTTTAAAATTTGAGTTCCTAGTGCCTGGCACACATCTTAGACCCACACTGAGTGCCTCATGAACAGAAAAAATGAGCAGAATAAAGGTGAATTCTGTGCCAGCCCCATACTAGTTACCATGACAAGTGTCACACTTTGAGGCTGCTGGTAAGGAAAGAGGCAGGGCCAACACATGCCACCAGCACTAAAGATTCTGTGCTTACTTGTGACACTAATTGTACACACGGCTGAGGAGTTGTAGCCTAATCTCCGACAGTGACAAAGCCTTTCCCCATTCCTGTTATTTTCCTGTAAGCTTCAAACAGGATGCCACTAAGACGGCATGTGTAATTATCTCCTTCCTTCTCAGAGGAGGAGGCTGAAGGTGGGAGAGATGGGAATCTGGGCAGCGTGTGGTGAGCTGAGAGAGGAACTCAGGATCCCGACCCCAAACTCAAGCCCTGACCTAAACCACAACCCAGCGCAAAATGCAACAGAAAGAGAAAAGTGTCTGTGTGTGTAGGGGGGTGGATTTCTTCTGTCACAAATAGAATCAGCAGAGAATAGGGACAGATGTGCTAGCTAATATATGTAAAGTCTTGGGGCAGAGCGAAATTTTATGGTTGATTTATAATCCTCAGGAAATTGGGAGCTGTTGTGGAAATTCTGACAAGAACAGAGCGACTACAGGGCAGTCCGAATTGTGTGTTGGCCTCCCAAGATCAAGGTGGCTCTGGCAGTGAGGTGATTATAGGAATCCAGGACTTGACACAGATAACATTTTGCATGGAGTAGGGCAGGATACCAGCTATGCAAGGCAGTTCTTGGGGCAGCCAGCAGGCGGTGCCACGTGTCAAAATAACCAAGTCAGAGGCACTTCCCTGGGACTCACCCATCTCCAGGGGACTCTCCCAGAACTCTAAGTTGGCCTGGAGGATACCTGGGATTGCTACCCCAAAATGTGATGCTTTGGAGACACCGGGGACCCATCCCTACGTAGCACTGTAAATACAATTCCTTTCCCCCAGGTACTGCACATGTGGCCGGGAAGTTGGTGGCAGGAGGGCTGCACAATATACCCGGTTACTATGGTTTTAACTACTACGAATAGTGGCACAAGTCACTCCTGCAGTTGACTGAGTTCTTACCATCGCCAGATGCTATAATAGGTGCTCTAAGCAAGTGATTTAATTCAACAACCCTGAGGTATGACTATTATTCCATTTTACAGATCAGAACATTGAGATTCAGAGAAGTTAAGAGATTTGTCTTAGAACACAAGGTTGGTCAATGGCAAAGCCAGAATCTGCACTCAGTCCTTCTGGACTCCTCTGTAGCTGCCACCATTAGCCACTGTTATACACTGCCTCAATTTCCTTCCTTCTATCCTCCCTTACCTTCCTGCCTTCCTTCTGTTCCTTTGTGCCAGCATTGGGCTAGGTATTTGTCAGATCCAGGAACTATCAGACCATTCCTTTGCTCTTGAGGGTTCTCAGTGTGGCAGTGGTGAGTCACTGGGGATGTGACAGTCCTGTGTCCAAGAAGGGGAAAGAGGTTTCAGTGATATTTATCACCAGCTATACACTGGTGCTAAATACAAGTTGGACACCCCAGCTGCTCATTGGTTTAATTTAACCTGGAGTTTTGTGAACTTGGATCAGGTGTGGGCTTTGCTTACTGTCAGTAAATCCCAGTCTGGACAATTTCTCCCTTCACTGTCATTTAGCAACCCCTGGAATACTGTCTGGCAGTTGTAGGAGCTAAGACACTGCTGGGGCCTAGGCCATCACCTGATTCTTAGGCACAATGGAAGTGGCCACCATGTTCTGAACATCCCTGGCCCTGGCCAGCCACCAACTGAGCCACCAAGGATCAGGGAAATGGGCTCATGGGAGGCCCACTTTTCTCTAGGCTTTGTCCCTTGCTTGAAGATGCTGAGTAGTGGCACAAAGGTCTATGGCTGGAGTCCTGGGAGGTCTGAGAATTCTACCCTCTGATTTTTACAGATCAGAAGGAAAAGGGTTGTGCCAGGGCAGATTAGCAATGGGAAGGAGGGCCAGTTGGGAGGCAGCCGTGCCAGGTCTCTTCGTGTCTACGAAGAGGGTCCGTCTCACCTGCCTGTCAGTCATGAAAGGGAATCTGGCCTATTTCCTGTGTGTCTGCAGGCAGATGCCAGTGGGATCCAGTCCCTTCCTTTAACTGTTGAGGACGGAGAGGAGGAATAACTTGTTCAAAGATCACACCGTAACTAGTGACATTTACCGTGTTCCCACTGTACGAGCAGTGCTCTCCGGGACCTCCTGACCCACGGCCTTCCTTTCTGAACCCCAACTCCCCACTGTGGCTTGGCAAGGGAATTGCATTTCAAGTGGAAAAGGAAGTAGGTTAGGTACAAAAATACTGGTGTTTCTGGAACTTTTTGAGTGGCATTTGAGGAAACAAGACAAAATGTTGACAATCAGGATTATAATGTGAAAAATAATAGCTACTGTTACGGGTAGAATTGTGTAGCACCCAAAACCTATGCTCAAGTCCTAAGCCCAGCACTGTACCCGTGAATGTGACCTTCTTTGGAAATTAGGTCTTTGCTGATGGAACCGAGTTAAGATGGGTCATTAGGGTGGACCTTCCTCCGATGTGAATGATGTCTTTGAGAAGAGGGAAATCTGAATGCAGGCACGAGGAGGGGGTGAAGGCTGAGATTGGGGTGAGGCATGTACAAGCCAAGGATGGCCAGCCATCACGAGGAGCCAGGAGAGCTGCCCAGAGCAGATTCCCCCTTGGTGCTCTACCGACACCCTGATTTCCAACATCAAGTCTCCAGAACTGTGAGAAAATAAATGTTTGTTCTTTTAAGCCACCCAATTTGTGGTACTTTGTGCTGGCAGCCCTAGGAAGCTAATACAGCTATGTCTTATTAACTTATTATTTTGCCAGGCATTTCCATGTGTTGATTTAAGCACTGCTTATTGGGCACGTACAATGTGCCTGGCACCATCCTGGGTGCTAGAGAAACAGCAGGGAACTTACTTTCTAGTCCATAGGCCACGATCCTATGAAATAGGGATTATTTTTCCTCACTTTGCAGAGAAATAGACTGACTCTTAGGGAGTTAGTAACCAGGCCAGGGCCTCTCTTCTGGTAAGAACAAAGCTGGGCTGGGATTCAGCACTGTTCTCTGTTCATCGCTTAGGTGCACGACTGCCACTATGGACTCTGAGGGGGAGAGAAGGAGAAGACAGCAGAGTGAGCCCTGCTCAGCACTTGTGAGGCCTTGGAAAGGCACAGCACAACCCCAGAAATTGTACCTCAGCCCCTGGCTCCAGGGTCCTGTGGAGCTATGTGTGAGGTATGAGGTCCCCAGCAGGTCGGTCCTGTCTCCTCAGTGTGCCCAGGCTGTGGATAGGAAGGCTAAGGAAGCCTGGTTTGGTGTGAGGAAGTCAAAGCATGGCCTGATGGTTAGTAGCCAACAGAGAGGCCATAGTATTCTCACAGAGTACGGGCTGAAATCAGACAAGGACGCCTGGAACCATGTGGGAAAGCGAGGCAAGGGCATACTATGCCTACATCTGAACAAAGAGGAAAGGACACTTTTAGCCAGACACTCAGATCCCCTGGGGAGCTGACACAAGGCTAAGAGAGGGCTGTTTCCATGCTGATGGCTGCTCTCAGCCTGCTCCAGTCCTCTGCCTTCTGGGGAAATGTTAGTAAGATCACCAATTGCCACTTCCTGCCAGCATCAAATGCAGAGCCAGAGCTTACTCCCTTACACTGTGCCCAAATCACGCAGCACAGGCCAAACTCCCAACAAGGCCGTCCTGACCCGTTCCTTCTGAGGCACCCCTGGCTTCCCCAACGTTCTTCTCTTTTGCTGCAGCAAGCTAACAAACCTGACTCTGTCCGCCTGTAAGTATATTCTCCACGGCCTTTGCTGGTGGGCTCACTCCACACGCAGGACCCCTGGCAGATGGCACTGGGGGACCACGCCACCACAGGTGTCCTCTCACCTCCTGCAGCAAGCTCCTAGCCCTCTGAGTCACCCATGGAGCTAGGTGATGGAGGCACAGGGACGCCAGCCTGGCAGCCTTTGGAACTCCTGATGTAGGTGTCACTTTGGCTCCCAGGCAGGCAGGTGCCCAGTGTCTGGGCTGGAGCGGCTCAGGGAAGCTGGAGCCAAGCACCACGGGGAGTCCCTGAACTCCACTCAGATAGAGATGTTCTGCCTCGAGGACCAACTGCTCAGCACATTTTTCTGAGTGTTCAAATCACTGAAAAAGAAAACTAGAAATCCCAAGGGAGGCTGCGCCATTCCCCAGCACACAGCAAAGCTATTAAACTTTCAAGTCTCGGTCTCGAGCTGTCTGAAGAGCTGGAAGCCACCCCAGCCTCGCGTGTCCTAGTTAAAGCAGTTAGTTGCAGTCAGAGCTCTCGGGTAAGGATCAATCACCCTTTCTGACAGTTTGTTCTAAATTAAAAGAGGAAGAGAAGGGGAGGAAAAGGAGGCACATCCCCTGAGCCTAAGCGCCCCTTGGAGAAGGGCCTCTGCCAACTGCTCTGGCTCATCAGCCGGAGGGTGCTTAAGGCAGACCGCTCACTATAGGCCCGGGAGGGAAGTCCCTCTAGTTTTATAAATAAGCATGGCAGGAAGTTTTTAGTTAAGTTTTGAGAGTCAAAAAAACTGAATTGGTCCTGGTTGGAAATGAACTCCTGGCTGGAGGTGGTCCTTGCAGGAAGCAATCTCTGCAGGCCTCAGTTTCTTTGTAACATGGGGGTTATGTTCTGAATTGTGTCCTCTCCTCACTTCCCATGTTGAAGTCCTAGCCCTGGGAACTTAGAATGTGACTGTTTTAGGAGATCAGGTCTTTAAAGAGGTAATTAAGTTAAGATGGAGTTGTGAGGGTTGTCCCTAAACCAATGGCTGGTGTGCTTGTAAGAGGCAAGGACACAGATAGGTACAGAAGACAGGCACGCGTGTGACGGCTGCGGGTGGAGGAAGCTGCCCATCTAGGAGCCCCAGAGAGGCCTCCCAGGAAACTATCCTGCTGGCACCTTGGTCCTGGATTTCTCACCTCCAGGACAGTGAGAAAAATTTCTGTTGAGAAGGTACCCAGTTTGGGTCCTTTGTTGCTGCAGGCTGGAGTGACTAAGCCCATTCTTTTAGGAGACCCCATACACTGTTGAGAGGATCAAATGAGAGTACAAGTACTTGTTAAAACTTGCAGGTGTCCTACAGACACCAGGCCCGCGGGTCGCAGTGAAGGTGTAGAAAGTTTGATCTTCCTGAGTCTTATCAGTGTCCATGGTTCTGTTGGGAAACAAGGGGGTGGTTGGATCTAGGAAGCCGCACTGGGAGTTCAGGGGCCTGCCCGACCCCCCAGCCATGCTGCTCATTCGCAGGCGACTCCTTGGGGACCGCTGCCAGCCCAGCAGACACCAGTGAACTCCTGAGATGCCCCAGGGGCTTCATTCATCTCCTCGTCTCATTCACTCCTCAAAACTGCCCTTGAGAGACTGTCGGTCTCCTCTTTATGAGACAACCAAGCCAAGGCTCTAGGAAGCTAAAACAGGACCACATTTCCTTAGGAAATAAAAATTCACCCGTCAGGTAACCTTTCTCCTCAGAGCTGGCTAGGAGCAGGGCTGAGAAATGGTCTCTTCTGGGAATGAACGTGATGAAAACGGTGACAGCTGAGGTCAATGCCCGCTGTGTTCTGGCCATCCGGGCTGGGAGGAGGGCTTGGGGAGGGGGGACTCGGGGTGAGGGGATGGGGGGATTGGAGTGGGGAGGGCACAGGGTACTTTGTTTTCTGGATAACTGTGCCAGATCCTGCCTAACTCCATTTCTCTCTCCACTCTGTAGTATTTCCCTGAGGATTTACCCAGCTGGTTATGTCTTGGCTCTTGAAATAAATAAGTAAAAATTTCAAGTTTGTTTTCCAATAGCAGGTCAGGGTGGTGTTTTCACAGCTTTTCATTCTCTCCTGATAACAGCTGAAATAACTTCTCATTTCTGCTGAACCATGCATTTGTGATAGTCAGCTCATCCAGCTTGTTTATAACCAGATAAAAGGAGCGTTTATGCGCTGTTCCCCAGCCACACACCATAAATGAGTTTTTATTTGCCTAAATTGAGTCCTCAACTCCAGTGGATCAGCATAAAACCCCCGTGGGGCCACTGGGGACCCTGTGCCTGGTTCTGCTTGCTTCAGCCGTTCCCTCAGGCTTTCCTGGGCTGGGGCCACCACAGGAGTCCTTGCACTGTGCCAGCTGTCGGGATTAAGTTGTAATTGAGTTCCAGAGAGCGTGGCCCTTTATGGAGCAGGCCTTTCGTACCACTCCGATGTGTGGATGCTTGGTTCAGTCAGGTTGTGGTTTTCTGGAAGCTGCTGAAATAGGTCTTCTTCCCTCCCTCTCTGTGGAAGCTTACTCCTGATTCTCTGCAGCTCAACGCCTACCCAGCCCCACCCCTTGGCAGGTGCTAAGCCTTTGGCAGGAAATTTATTACTACCTGTTTTAAGGTGAAGCATTCTAAAAGCGCTATGGTGTATACTTCCCAAAGCAAGCCTGCAGCTACCCTGTCTCAGCTATGCGGCCCCAGAGGCACCACTCCTCCCTCCCCTGGGCACGCTTTCAGGGAGTCTGCACTCCCACCTTTGTGTTTGTAAAACAGAATTAATAGCAGAGCACAGATGGGTTTTGCAGCCTGATGTTTTTACCCAACACCTTAGCGTGGTGCTGGTTTCACAGCAGGATATAAGGAGCGTCCTAGCTCTTACGGCTGCGGAGGATTGTCCCGTGATTCAGCTGTACCGTGCCTTGAGGTTGTTTCCCCCTCTTTTACTTCCAGTCTGGATTTTAAAGAAGCCTTCCTGCCCCCATTTTGACAGCGCTCATTTGAGGCCTGGAGCTGTCTGGCTTCGCATTCAGCGTTCGTTGCCCAGCCAGCCTCGCTCACTCCTGCGTGAGCAGTGGCACATTGCCCTGTGCCAGGCTCTAGGGGTCGAGGGCAGCCAGGCAGAGCTGCAAGCCTCTTACTCAGACTGCCCTGCAGTGGCTGTGCCTCACTGTGCCCCAAAGCCCAGCCTTGGTCCACTCTGGGCCCTGGGGGAAGGGCTGTCCCCTGGCATGTTCTTTGGGACCCACATTCACTGTCTACCTCCCTGGGCAGTCTTGCTGGGAACCAGTCAGTACCTGGCTCTTTCTGGAAACATGTGCAGCATAGGTGTTTTGAACAACTCACGAATGCATGTAAGTAAACACAGTGGTTTCTGTGAACTACTCATGTAATGTGGGCGTCTATGAACTTTAACTGGGCACTGATTATGCACCAAGCAATTTACATACGTTATTTCATTGAATATCCGTAGATCAACCTTATGAGGGAGGTCTTTTATCTTCATATGTATTACAAAAAATTCAGACATGTGAAAAAGAAAGAATGGTCTAATGGACCCCCATCATTCAGCTTCTGTGATTACAAATGTGTGGTTTATTTTACTTGTAAGGATACTTTTAATAAAACACATAACCACAACTATGATCACATTTAAAACTTAATGATTCCTCAGTACCATCCAGTATCAATTCTGTGTTCATTTTTCCTCATTTTTTTCTAATGTATTTTTTAAGTTTATTTGACTAGTGATCCAAACAAAGTCCATTTCCATGGGCTAATATGTCAAGTTAGTCTCTTTTAATTTATAAGTTTTTCCCTCTGCCTCTCTACTTTCTCTTGCAATTTTTAATTATTGAAAAATAGTGGGTCTTTCAGCCTATGGTTTCTGAGAGTTTGGACTTCGCTATTTCAGCCCTGTGGCTAGTCTGACCCTGGTATTTTCTGTAAATTACTAGTTTTGTCTTGAGGTTTAATCACATTTAGTTTTGATTTTTTTTCAAAATTACTTCATAAGTGGTGTTGCTACGCTACCAGCAAGTATATAATGTTTGCTGGTCTCCTTTTGTGATATTAGCTGCCATTTGATGGCCGCTATCACCTGGAATCATGTTTTGTTATGGTTCATTTTTAATAATAGTTATAAAAATAAATTAATACTTGTTCTTTCTTGTTTACTAGTTAGAATACTTCTATACAAAGATAACTTCCTGTCTTTAATTGTTTTCTCAGCTGATCTACCTATAGGTCTTATAGGAAAGGCAGAGAAATCCTTGATTCTCCCTTGTTATTTACCTGTTTTCAAAATAAACTGGTTCCCCAGAAGATTCCAAAGGTGATTAATTAGTGTTTTTAAATATTATACCGAACTAATGGATTAAAACGCAATTTCAATCCACTGCAGTTGAGATTGTTATGATACTTAACCATCTTTGGATTGTAGATGCTGTTCAAATTGGTTTGTGTCTTTTGACATGACTCTAGTAGTTCTTTTTTTTTTTTTTTTGTGGGTATAGGGGGATTGACCTCAGGACCTAGAGCACCAGCAGGCACCATGTCGCTGAGTGATATCACTGGCCCTTTTTTCATATGTGGGTACTAGGAGTCGAACTCAGGACCTCACGCTTGCCAGGCAGGCGCTTATGCCACTGAGCCATCTCACCGGCTCAACTCCAGTAGTTCTTATAACTTCCTTGCTGTCTGATTGATGAAATATTTCAGCCTCATCTGGTACATTTCCTGTTCCCAAACCTGGATTCAGTCATTTCTCCAAGGAGTGCTGATCTTTTCTTGAAAGGTGATTGATTGTGAGGGATCAAAATCTGAGGTGAAAAAATGCTCATTGCCATTTGGTTGGCCATTGATTCTAGATGTTTTCATTGTTTCTAGATCTTTCCAGTCGTTACATTTGAAGATAGGGATATATTTATTTTATGATCACATGTATGATGAATCTATGCTGATAGTTCCTATTTAAATTCAGGACTGAAGAGCTAATCTATCTTTAGACTAAATCTATCTTTCAACAATATCTCCTTTTACCCACACTAAAAGTCTCAGTTTTTCATAACTCAAATATAATTAGTTGTTTACATTATCCTACGGATTATATGACACATACACACACTAGTGTCAGAATAACTATGCCAACTCCACCACCAACAATATGATTACTGAGAACTCAAGTTTTTTTTTTTCCTAGTTCTCTTCTGCATCTCCACTGGGATGTACAATCAAATTACTGTGGTTTAAAAAATAACTTGGAATATTTCTCTGTGTAATTATGCCATCAACTCGATATATAGTTGGATTCATTTGTTTCCTTTTATTTTTAATTTTAGGATTTTCTTAAGGCTTCATTTTATAATTCTGCAATATATTTTCACAGTTCATCCCCACCTTATAAATTTAAAAACCAGTGTCCATTCCTTCTCCCTCCACCCTAGAAGTGATCATTTAAAAACATTCTTTTCATTTTTTCAAGGTGAACAAATACCTATGTATATGTTCACATCTCTTTCACTTTCTGAGATAAATGGTAAAATGAAACACACACTCTCCCCACCTTGCCTTTTAGTTCAGGGAGACACCCTGGAGACAGATCATCGCTCCATAATCGCTACAGAGCCACTTACTCCTTTTGTGGATGTATCATAGTTTACTCAATTAGGCCCGTCTGATAGATGTTCAGATTGTTTCCAGTCTTTTGGTTTTACAGATAGGATTGAAATGAGCAGACTTGTACATATTTCTTGCTCATATTTTTGCCAATATGTTGTTGGGAGAGATTCCCAGAAGTAGGGTTATTAGGTCAGGTCAAAAATGTATGTATATTTGTGTAGATGTTGCCCATCTCTTTTCCACAGGGGTGGTGACATTTCTTATGAGCATTGGGTAAACACACCTGTTTCGTCAGAGCCTTACCAGCACGATAGAGAGACACACTTAATGTTTTCACAATCCGATAGGTGAAAATGGTATCTCAGGAAGGTTTTAAAAATTCCTTTTAATATGAGTGCAGCTGAACATCCTTTTATGCCATTAGGAGCCATTTTCATTTATTTTTATGTCAAGGGCTCATATCTCTAGCCTATTTAAAAATAGAGTATTGTTGGCTTTTTCTGACTTCAAATTTTAAGTGGTACTTAAAAAATAGGGATATTAACACTTTGTATTCAAAGTTGCAAATGCTGTTTCTAGCTTGTTGCTTATCTTTTAATTTTATCCTGGAGACAGATCATCGCTCCATAATCGTTATGGAGCCATGTTGTTATTTTGTGGTGCCAAATTTAAAATTTTTGGCAGAGGAAAAGTCTTCTCACATCTAGGTTATAAAGAAATTCGCTCATATTTCTATTTGAATGGCTTCTTTTGAAACATTTAAATCTACGATACATCTGGAATTGATACTAGGGTAAAGAAGAGATAGAGCCAGTATTACCGTATTTCTTTTGACTCCTCATTAGACTATCATTTACCCTTGATCATGTATCCACCCTTCCCTTCACTGGTTTCAAATGCTTCCTTTATCAACACTCAATTTCCATGCGCCATAGAGCCTACCTTTGGATTTCCTATTCTGTTGTGTTGGTTGTCTTATCTTTATTGTGCCATTACTAAATTTTTAATTATAGAGACTTTAATATGTTTTAATATCTGGTGGAGTTGCCCCTTCTCAACCCACAGACTCTTCTCCCTCTTGCTCTTGTTTTCTTTTTTTTTTTTTCTGGCTCTTCTTAGCTTCTGTTCTTACAAATGAAATGTATAATGAACTCCAGAAGAGAAAGATGGTATCTTAAAAACTTAGGATTGCATTAAATTTATAAATTAGAACTGCTGTCTATATGCTATTGAGTCTATTTGAGCACATAATATTCTTTCCATTCAGATTACTTTCATGCTTTTCAGAAGGGTTTAATTATTTTTTTGGTTTTTTTGAGACAGGGTCTCACTATGTAGTGCAGGCGGCTTGAACTCACGGTGATCCTCCTGCCTCAGCCTCCCGAATGCTGGGATTACAGGCGTGTGCCACCACACCCAGCAAGAAGGGTTTAATTATTGTCTCGTGTGGACTTTGAACATTTCTTAAGTTTATTCAGAGGCATTTCATTTTATTTTATAATATTATGAATGGCCTTTTCTCTTCAATTTTATTTTTTTGCACATACAGTATATACAGTAAAACCTTGGATTGTGAGTAACTTGTTCTGTGAGTGTTCTGCAAGATGAGCAAACATTTCTAATGAATTTTAACTTGATAAACAAGTGATGTCCTCTCTATGAGTAGTCCGTGACGCCAAATGTCACATGATCGTGACTGACCCAAGGGTTCTTCTCGTTCTCCCTCTGTGGGATTGTGGGTGAACATCTCCCAACAGCAAGAGGTTATAGAGGAGATCTCGTCTGCAGAGGAGGAGGAGAAAAAGGCAAAGAATCCTCACTTCAGATGGGATTAGGGAGATGTGTAAAATGTGGGAAACAGTGCAAAATTTTCTAGAAAACACCACCTGAATAAGGTGGTATCAGTGTGAGTGAAGAATCTGTTTAATGAAAATGCAATGTCATATTTTCATGAGTTCCTCAAAAGAAGGCAAAAGCAAGTGTCTTTGGATAAGTTCCTTGTTAAAGTTGCAAGAAAAGAAAAAGATTCCATTGAGCCAATAGATAGCAGTGATTCTGCTAGTGAAAGTGAAAGCCATCCTGCGTGATAAACCTCCTCTCTCTTCTCCGTTACAGCAGCCACGAAGGTTTTCAAAGGTAAGTGCAGGTTAATTGGTTTATTTTTCTTTGTATTTTGCATTTTCTTTATTATTTTGTATTATATTACAGTATTGTAATCACTTTTATTTGAATACTTTTGGGTTGTGTAATGAATCATCTGAGTTTTATTCTTTCTTATGGGGAAATTCGCTTTCATATACAAGTGCTTTGGATTACAAGCATGTTTCTAGAATGATTTTGCTCACAAATCAAGGTTTTACTATATGTGCATGTGTGTGTATATATATATGTATGTATGTATGTATTGTATACCATCTATATGTATATATATGTATTATATATCATCTATATGTATATATATCATATACTATATATACGTATATATGGCATTGATTTTTGGTGCAACCTGGTACTTTATTATCTTATTATTTTTTGTATAGTTTTTATATCCATCCTTCTAGGTTTTTTAGAGAGACCAAATTCTCCCTCTTTCTTTCCAGTTCTTACACCAGCTGCTTTCTCTTGTATAATCACATTGACTGTTACCTCTGACCAATGTTACGTAGTAGTAGAGCTGGTGGACCTCCTTTTCTCTTCCCTAATTTCCACACTCCTCCAATGCGTCCTCCCTAGTGGTATTTTGTCATGTCAGAGGTACCACCAAACATCTTCCTTATTGAGACGAGAACCTGAGATACGGAGATCAATGAAACACTTGGCTGGAGGTCACACAGTAGGCAGATGGCAGGGCTCAACTTGACCTTGGGGCTGTCTGGCTTCAAAATCCCCACTCTTTGCACCACACCTCCCTGCTTTCCATTTCATGGACCTCCTGTCCTCCACTCCTCAACATGGACCTCACAGTTTAAGATATCTTAAGAGATTTAAACTGAGTGTGATATATGGAAAAGGCCCTGAGTGACAGGCTCCAATCTCTTCTGCACTTTCTTTAGCCAATCTCCTCCTTCTCAGACACCTTCTACTTACCAAAACCAGAGCCCTGGAAAATCAGAACTGCCTCTCTTAGAAAGCAGTTTAGTTCCCATCTCTATTATTTAATCAAGACCCTCAGGAGCAGCCTCAGGCCTCCTTTCCCTTCCCTGCTGTACTGAAATAGTTTTCCCAATCTCACCCAGGTCTTTCCCTAGGAAGAAATCTCCCAAATGTATTTTCTTCTATGTCTTTTTGTTTTTTTTTTTTTTTTTTTGAGACAGGGTCTCGCTATGTAGTTCAGGCTGGCCTCAAACTCACAGCGATCCTCCCGCCTCATCCTCCCAAGTGCTGGGATCACAGGTGTGTGCCACCAGGCCCAGCTCTCCCCTGTGTCATTAGATTTCTAACTGAACTGCAGTGTCTTGCATAGCATGGCTGGCAGGGTCATTCACAGCCCCACTGGCCAGCTCTGTCAACCAAACTGTGTTCAGTAAGAAAGAGACGAGTGGTTTTGTCCTGGGGAAGTGTAGTATGTTGAGGCTTTTGCAGGCACTGAAATAGCTCCTGGTCCTCATCTGTTCCTTCTCACCTCCTTTCAGGGACACCAGGTTGTCATTCATGAATAGGAGGTGTCTTCCTTTTCGCTTTTCACTGCCAGGGGATAATATTTGTGTGTATGTGTGTTTTCTATATATAATATCTTTGAGGGCCATAGGTTCTGTCGGGAGAACCTGCACTGCTGGAATTTCCAGCAGTTTCCCCAAATGGGCAGACCCCCCCATTTTGGGCTGTCTCTGTGAGGGACAGAAAGAGGGCAGTGAGCAGCAGGGAAAATAGTCAAATCAGGCCCATTTTCTATTGTAATCCTTTTGCCTTCCAATAATTTTGATTTCTTTTTGCCACCAGCTGACAGCCTTTGCCTTTGGAGGTGTAGGCTGCTGTCCCCTTTGGGGAGGTCACTGATGTCTCAGCTCCTCAGAGAGCCCCCACAGCACCTTCCTTCATCCCCAGGCGGCCCCGCCCTCGCCCTGGCCTCAGCTCCCTCCTGCAACTCTGACACCTACTATGCACTGACTGTTTCTCTGTCCCATCTCTGTGTAGCTCCAAGGCAGGGCACTGTTTCATACGAAGCTGTGTGTGGCTTACTTGAGGACAAAAGGGCCTGATGTTGCTGCTGGAGCTTATTGTGAGCACCATTCACCTGCCAAGAAAGTCAGGAGCAGAGAGCAAGGTGGAGAGGAAAATGGCCACTCCTGCCCAAGCAGGGACAGGTGCCTGAGGCCACCACACAAGAGGTTTTCCATCTGGCGTCACTGCTCAGCAGGAGAAGGGGCTACGTGGTTCTAGCACGGCTGGGGAGCTTAGAGGAGCATGGGCTCAGAAGGAACTTCATAGATGTGAACCCAGGACTGGCTATAAATTTGTGGGTTCCAATGCAAATAAAAATGCAGGGCTTCTTGTTCCAAAAGCAGGAAAACAGCACAAAGTTACTAAAACACAGGCCTTTTCCTTTCTTCCATTCTCTGCCTCTGCACGCCCCTCCCCCAACTTAGTATTTGCTATTTAAGCTCAAACTCCCTGGGCATAGGGCACTTGGCTAGACCCTTGTAGGTACCCAGGGCTTTGCTCCATGATTCAGGGCTTTGTGCAGCCCCCTAACTGCTGGGCTGTCTTGGTATTCCTAGTGGCAGGTGGTTGGGGATAGTGACCCCTGAGAGTTGTTACATCCTCAGTGCCACCCTGTACAGGTCAAGAGGTTTGTCCTGTGTCCTAGTTGTTCCCATCCAAGTAGGGTTAGAAGAGGGGAATCAGGAGGTGCCTGAGGGTTTTAGGGGCAAAGGGTGGGCAGCTGAGAACCCATCCCAGGGAAGCAGAGTGAGGTGGGACTGTGCAAAAGCCCCCGGAACATTCCCCATTGTTCTATCCATCTCCACTTACAAAACACAAATTCAAAAATAAAACTATTGAGAATTTCAACATGGTGACTGCAGAGTGTTAAAAGGCCCAAGCGTGGCCCTTCTAAAGACAATACCTATGGGGCAGTGCTGGTGACCGTTGCGAGGCTTGTAAACTGAGGTGGGCAAGGACAAAAGATTTCCTCCATCCCAGGACTGTTTTCCTCATTCTAACCTGATGTGCATCCTCTTGGCGCCCTGGTTTTATGCTGCTTTTCATGTTGTAGCTTTCTCCATAATGACAGCAACTTTTCTCTGTCCCCTCTTATCCCTCTTCCTTGTTTTCCTGCAAGCCTGTCTTCATTTACTTGACAACAAAGGTTGGTGGAGACAGGGGAGACCTTGGGGTATTCTGGGACAGATGTGGCCTCATTTCCCAAATGGCCCCAGTGGCTTCCTGGCTGAGCTGAGGTGGGTGAATGGGGGCAGCACTCATGCAGTGACTGAGTGGTGGGGTGGGCCTTCCTCTAGGCCTGGCAGGGAGGAAGGTTTACTGGCAAAAATCATGTGTTTTTCTCAAATGTAGTATGGAGAGTTTGCTTTTGCCCTGTTTGATGGAATAGAGTTTAATAATGGCTAAAGGCTAGCCTGGGCCATACAGAAATAAGACCATTTTAAAAGTTGGTCTAACTATATCTTCAAGTCCATGCTTTAAAAAAAAATGTCTGCATTCTTATCTTAGTTTATAGGCAAATAAGAGGAAAATGGCCCCTGCTTGGGATCATGACTACCAGCAGTAGCGAACGAATATCTTGGGTTCAGCCTTTATTCTGCTATTGAGGTATTATATAGCTTTCTAGTCTGTAGTCCATTGCCTGAGACCCAGGCAACTGAGCAAGTTCCTGTTGCGAGCTGCAGCCGGAGCGAGTTGCTGTGTACTGAGTAGAGACTGAGTTTCGTTGCCTAACCTTCTAGCTCGGGTGTCAAGACAGCTGACGCCTCTTGGCCTGTCTGTGTGGCATCTGAGTGCAAGCACCTGCCCAGCAGATGCTGAGATCGGGGCATCTGGGGCGCTCTGGTGGTTGAGATGCACGTGTATTTGGCATCAGGATTTTAGTGGAGACCCCTGGAGGAACGGCTGCCCCTTGGGTTTGACAGGCCTCGAGGCCCTGACTGTTCTAACACAGCTGTCCCTCTCTCATAGCCCACATGGGTGCAGGTGGCACAGTGGCAGCAGGGAAGCCTGAGGGGACAGCGTCGTACATCATGTGTACTGTGCTGTCAGCCTTGCATGGATGACAGTGAAGTAGCATCGTGGGATAAAATGTGGGCAGCAGGGGCCAGTGTGGAGTCCCTGTGTGCATCTGCTTGGCTTTCCCAGCCACAGAGGATGGTCTGTGACCTCCTCAGGGAAGGCCGCATGCTGGACCCCAGGGGGCAAAGTATCTGAGTTGGCACTTCCTGGCGGCATTAGAGACTGACCTAGCTCAGGGGGATCCCAAGGCCAGCCCTGGGGAGGGAAGAGAGGAGAGCAGGCAGCCATGCACAGACAGACCAGCTGAGATGGCAAAGCTGGTGGGAGTCTAGCCTCAGAGCCACAGGCTGCTGGCCAGCATGACAGATGAGCATGGCGCGGGGTGGAAACCACGCCAGAGAGCAGGAAAGGAGCACTGCCCAGCCACGCAAGGGAGGAAGATGAAGCCTCTGCATCCTGCCCTGTCCGACAGGATAACCACCAGCTGTGCGTGGCTATTTCAAGTAGTGAAGATTAAATAAAAATTTTAATTCTTTGGTCTCATGAGTCACGTGCCAAGTGCTCAATCACCATAAATAGCTGGTGGCTGCCGGATTGGACAGTGTAATGTAAGACAGTTCTATCACCACAGAAAGTTCTATTTGAATCTAAGCTGTCTCATTAATATTTTTATGTTTATTGCATGGTGAAGTGGCATTTTGGATATCCAGTATTGAGTTAAATAAGACATGGTATTAATATTAACTTACCTGTTTCTTTTTATGTTTTTTACTGTGGGTGGAAGAAATAGTAAATTACTGATGTGGCTCATATTTCTATTATAGATAAGTACAGGGATACATCTCTATTTATTGTTTTTAATACCACATTTATTCAGCAATATTCAGTCAGACGATGTCTGTAGAAACCCTTAGCTGGGTATGGTAACGCATGCCTGTGATCCTATCTACTTGGGAAGCTGAGGTAGGAGGATATCAAGTTCGAGCCCAGCCTGGGCAACTTAGCAAGACGCTGTCTCAGAATAAAATAAAAAGGGCAGGGGGTGTAGCTCAGTGGCACAGCAGCTCTGGTTGCAATCCCAGTACTGCAGAAAACCAAACCAAACCTAACCCTTTCTCAATGGTAAAAATGACAGCGGCAGCTCAGGTTAATGGGATAAGTGCAACTGTGGAGCAGGAGAGATTCGGGTTCTAACTGTAGCTCCCTTCTCCTACTGGCTTTGTGATCTTGGGAAAATTGCATGCCTTAGATTTTTCATCTGAAAAGTGTAGTTAATGAGTGATTTGCCTCTCAGCACTGGTTTGAAGGTTACTGCATGTACTGCACTACACAGCTCCTAGGAATCCTCAGTAAGTGCTGGCTGCTGTTGTTCCCACAGGACCATTAGCATTCAGCATCTCCTCCCAGCCCTCTGCCCAGCCCAGTGCCTTGCCTGGGTACTCACCTGCTGGCAGCTGCTGGCCCAGGAGGCCCGGAGGGCCCCCCAACCTCCTGAGCGCTTGGCCTTGCTGTCCAGGAACATCCGCAGTTGCGTCTCCAGCTCCTGGCTGACTTGCTCGAGGGCGTGCACCTTGGCCATGTATTGCATCAGGCAGCCCCCTAGGTCCTCACCAGCAGTGTGGTCAGTATCCAGGCCTGGAGCTGGCATCGTGGCTAGGCCTGAGCTCCGCAGGCCCTGTAGGAAGACGCTGCTGATGCCCAGGGCCCGGCGGGTTACACGAGCACCCAGGCCACCTATGTACCCACTGGGTGCCATCCCTACATACACCCCAGGGGTGCGGACAAGGCTGCCCACGATGTTGGTTCTGGAGGCTGGGGGGCTTTCCAGAGAGGATGGTGACCATGCCCCCCTGAAGGAAGCCCTGTGCCTCTGGAGGGGCATGCTGGGGCTGGCACTGGAGGGCAAGTCTGCCACCACTCGCTGCTCACTCATCCTTCCTTCTCCTCTCTGGTGTCCAGCAGGTTTGCAGAGTCCAGTGGCTTTTGGTTTCCAACCCCAGCATCCCTGTGGACTGGTCATGGGCCTCTCTGGAAGCTCCTCTACCCCCAGAGCTCTTTGTATGCTACTTTCCATGCATTTCCATCATTCACTGAGCTGAAAGGGAGACAGGTCCTGCGCGGGCTGTGTGCAGAGAGGCACTCATGCGTCCTGTGATGCGGAGGTCATGTGCCCAGCCACCCAGATTGTTTTCCTGGTATGGGGGAGGCTGGATCAGTGTAGGCTGTGGGGGCAGATCGGCTAGGTTTGTGGATTTTACTGCCAAAGAGAGAGCAAAGTAGGCATCAAGCAGCTTCATTTCACAGATGAGTAAACTGAGGTTCAGGGACCTCAATTACAAGTGTGGTGATCATTTCCTTCAACACTCAGATCACAAGCCAGGATCCAGTGTAAGGGTTTCAGCCATGCTCTCTGCACCTCTATGTGTGCTGGTGTGTGTGAAAGTGTGAATGTGAAGGTGATAGAGGGTGAGACGGACGTGGACCAGCCGTGGACCCAGGGACCCGAGAGAGATTCACACCTAGCCTGCTGCTTCCAACCTCTCTCTCAGCCCCTGCAATGGCTCCAGATTCCTCCCCAGCTCCTTTCTTCCCTTCCTTTCTCATCTCCATCCTCTCAAACCCTGCTCATCAGCTGCTTGACCTTGGCTGTGTAAGTTAACCTCTCCAGACCTCACTTCCCATGCTGCCTGGGCTTGGACTCTCTGATGCAGCAGACATCAACTCCACACATGTTGGACACCTGTTGTGCTTGGTCTCCTACACCTCTGCTTCCCCACATGTCCGAAAATGAAAAGAAACACCCAAGAATGTTTTCTGGTAGGCTCCTCAAAGTTGCACCACGTTGGGATTTGGTGAGACACCTGGATTTTAATTCCTGCCCCCAGCATCCACTAAGTCACACCCCCCTCGCTTCAGAAAGGTTGCTCCAGCTTCAGGATGACAACATGGGCCTAAGGTTACAGCAAGGACTGTACTTAAGCTTTACCCCAGAGAAACCAGGCAGCCAAAATCCAGGGCTGGATATTTATCGTAGATCCAGTACGTGGGAGTGTACCGCAAACGAGAAGGGGAAGAGAGCCAAGTATGAGTATCGAATCCATCCCAGTGCTGTGCATGAGTCCATTCTTTATTTCACTGCATTCTCAATTCAACCTCAGAAGATAGGGAAACACAGGGTTGACATTATATTGCTGCTTGGGCTGTGTACTGCACAACTCCGGAAGTAGTATCATATGTCTACCACTGGCTGTTATCCCCCTGTGTGATATGGACCTTAAGAACTGCAGCGATTTACTCAAGACCCCACATCCAGAAAGTAGCAGAGCTGAGATAAGGAGGCCTCTTCTGATTCTGTTCCGCACCCACCACCCACAGAACAGGGCACTGATCCAAGGTCACACAGGCCATGTTAAAAAATCTGGTCACCTACCAGAATATTGTGTTCTTTCTTCCTATTGGTTAGGACACCACAACCCTTCCATCCCCTTTTTCCCCTTTATGCCTTGTGTATTTAAATGACATGGGAGGCACTTTATAATATTCATGTTGGTTCTTTAACAGATTAAGGAACCACCTACATTAAGTAAAGGCGGTAGTACCCTGGTAAATCTACCTGTGGCATCAGTGCAGTGAAGAATGGTACGAGGTGCACTGGAGACCATGATAATAACATCCTCCTAATACAGGTGACACTGCTGGGGGAGGATCTGCATTATGGTCAATTCCATTCAAGGTTAAATGAAGGACAGACTCAATCTACTCAATTGTTTGCAATGGTGCCATGCTTAAGCACTGTTACAGCATAGAATGGTAACTCAGTGCTTAACTTTATGTTTCTCCACCCAAAGATATTTACCATAAATGTACCGAACCTTGAGAAGAGGGAAAATTTCTCCAAAGACCTAAAGAGAGGTGATTCTCTTTTGGAGAAATCACAAACATGTTCTAAAGGATCTGTTTCACCAAATTATAAACTGCTAATCCTATTATCTCACCCCACTCATAAAACCCAGCTTAATGTTAAATCAGATTAAAAAATACAGACGGACACGAAGTAGTATTTGTACTGCTTAAATGAGGCTTACAAGTTATTTTAAAAATAAAAAGGCAAAATGTATTAGCATCTTAATCATCTGGGTAATAAAATAAGTTTATTTATATATACATGGTAGCTGAATTCTGTGGATACGGAAAAATAAGTCATACATCCACAAATGTATATATAACATATGTATTTTTGATTACATATATTATATATAAATTTTACTTTACAAACAGATTTCTCTCTATATATACTCACACACGTTGAAATAGTCAATGCAATAGTTAACAGAAACATGATAAAGTTACGATCAGACAGCATGTTAGAAAACAAATCTCAGAGCAACATTTAACCTATTTCTTTGTGAGTCAAAGTCTTTGAAGAAGAAAACTTAAACAACACTGAGAACACACATTTTGAAGGCCATCTTTTTTTTTTGAAAAGGAAAACAGGAAGAAAGGAAAAAGTCATGGTGAGAAGACCACAGCCACAAACACAAACATGGGGCGACATTCAAATTTGATTCCCAATCTGACTATAAGAACATCTATATTCAAAATATACTATCAAACTATTATTTTTTTGAGAAAAGATGTGTCAAAGCAGTTATCTTCTCTCCTAGCCACTATTCGGAAAAAAATAGAGAAGCGGCCATGTCTGGCAGCCTCTCTTGCATTGTATGGAGTCGGACCCCTGCTGCCTGCGCTGGGCACAGTGAGGTGGCGGAGGCAGCCTCGCCTGGGAAGGGGATGGGAGATGAGCTGATGGCAAGTCCATGGGCTGAGGCTGCCAGGCAGGACAGAATGGTGCTTCTCCCAAATGACTCTTTTCTTGTTCTTTTCAGATTGCAGGAGGAAGATTTCAAAAATGACAGCTCTATACCTCAAAGTTTCTTAGACGAACCATTCCTCAGGGGCACAATACCATTGCCTTTGCAGAAAGCAAAGCTAAACCCCGCAGATAAACATCTGGCCCTTGAGGAAGGGTGCACATTCTAGAGCTCCGGGGCTGGGATCTGTGTCTGCACCCACCCAAGAAAAGACACGGGGCTTCACTACAGACATGGGTAGCAGGGGGCTGGAGGAAGGGGCTCTTCAAGGGAGCTTTTAAAAAAAATTTTCTGCCCCAGGGGATGGGGGGGCAAACCTGTTGCTAGTATGTTGGCATCGCCGTGTGGGCGACGTTAGGGGGATGCAGCTTTCGGATACCTCCATATCCCTGTGGATTCCTGAGGGCTGCGTGTTCCTGCCTGCCAGCCATAACTTAGGTGGAGTTAAACTTGACATCAGTGGTGCCAGTGTGACCCTGCAGGGGCTCATCCTCAGGGATGCTTTGTGCATCAGTCTGTATCTTCCTTCTAGGTGGCCCAGGAGGGAGGACACAGCGTCACACTGAATCTAGAGGAACCAGAGCTTTCAGAGTCACACAAAGGACCATGCGCTTGACCGTTTTAACATTCAGCTTCTACAGGAAGTCTGTCTCTTCCCTCACCTGCCCCGGGCTACTGAGGCCCCAAGTGCTCAAGAACAGTTATTAAGAGAAGCAATCAATGCCACTGCTTTGCTTAGAAATACCTTTATTTTATAAAGCCACAGGTCATTCTGTAAAGTTTTTTTTTGTTTGTTTGTTTCATTTTTAAACCACACTTATAAAAAAGGTGTTGACAATTCTTAGAAAAAAAGCTGAAAATGTTTCTCATTAAGTCAGGGTTACACAAAGGTTATATTTATAATATATTTGTATATTTATAATTTTTAAAGACGAAAAATAGGGAATGGCAAAGCAAAGGCTGCTGCAGTTAGATCTCGGACACTTGGTCGTTTCCCACAAACAGCGTTTCCTGACAGAAGGGGTTCACCAGGACCATCCCGGTGTCACGGTAGTCGCCATTGGCTGGGGAGCGTGGCTCAGAGAGCTGGTCCTGGGGAGAGAGAGAGGAGACTGTGTGAGCTGGGGAATTTGTGAGAAGTGGCCATTCCTAAAAAAATGCACACACAGGGACATGTATTTCATGGTTTCTTGGTCCCCGTTTTTATCATCTCCATTGCTAGAGCCAAGGTGCAGTCTGCTCTGTTCTTCCATGTTTTTATAGCAGCTTCCTCCTTCCTGATACCCTACCCTGAGCTGCTGGAGTTGGTGCTGCTGTCCTTGTTCAAGTCCAAGAGGCCTTGCCCCGCAAGACACATATAGCATGTGGCCTGCTGCCCTGCAGGGCGAAACTGGTCCACTTGGACCCCAGGTTCTACTTCCTGCCTCCTTCTTATAGACCTCTGGGAATGCCTTGCTTTTCCTTCGTGAACACGGGTACAGTCCCACTTTTCTCCTTTCCTGCCACTCACATGACAGAGTCTGATAGACCTGTCAGACCTCAAGGTTCGATTACCCCTCCCAAATCCTCCCAGAGCCCGGTCAGAACTATCGCCCCATTTCCTGTCACACAAGCAGTGCTGAGCTGAGTGTACCTGAATCTCTGTGTGACTGCGCAGTAGGTGCTGAGTAAAAAGTCAACCTGTCTGCTCAGCCGCAGGGGCAGAGGAGCCTAGAGACTGGCAATTCACTGCTTAGACGCTAAGTTGCCTTGGCGTGGTTCTGATCTCAACTATGAGGGACGGTAAGCACTTGTGGGGTGCTAAACGGCTGAGCCCAGATTCAGGCCAGGTGTTCATTTAGGAAAAAAAAAAAGGAGAAAAGAAAGAAAAGGCAAGGGGGGATGTGGAAGCAAGGTAAACAGGAAGGAAAAGGCAGCTTGTTCCTACACTAAACAACTGAGGCTTCAGAACCTCCAGGCCATTTCAGGACAAATGAATTCAAATCAACAGGCCTAGTATGCTGGATGATGCTATATTTGCTTAGAAATGTCTTCATTTTAAGAAGCCATGATTAATTCTCTCAAGTTTATTTTTAAGTGAAACATAGGCAAAAGATAATTTTTGACGAGGACTTATTGCTTTATGCCTCACAAGGAGAGAAAAGAAGACATTCCATTGTTGATATATGTCTGTTCAAGAGACAGGAGTTTCCGTCAAAGACTGTCCTGAGCTGAGCACTCATGAAGAGGTGGACCTGGGACCAGTCTTATAACAGAGAGAAATGGGGCAGCACAACAGAGAAGGACAGAAATCCCTTTTCTCCACTGAGCATTAGGCTGAGCTGTGAGGGGGATTCTGGAGGCTCAACTCGTCTCGTTTCACAGTTCTCATGAAGCAAGTGTTTGCCAAGTGAACTGCATATGTTTCACAGCATAAAAAAGAGTTATTCAGAAAATGAAGAAGGCAAGAAAGGAGAAAAAGGGAGGAGGAGCAGGAGGAGGAAGAGGAAAAAATGAGAGAAAAGTTCCTAGCAGCCTCTGGGCAGTGCCATCTTGTCTGTCCAGCCCAGGATTTGTGCTTTGCCGGTTTCATGAGCACAGAGGGGCGCAGGGAAGCGGAGGAACTTGCCGAGGCAAAGCACTTGGCAGTCTCTAAAGCTGGTGGCCAAAGACAGGCAATGGGCACATGTCCCGGGATATGGATACGGTGGAATCTGTCCCTGGACCCTGTGGTCGCCCTGTGCGTGCTTGGCAGTGCAGGTGTCCCCAGTCTGCATCCTGGCTCCAGGATGTTTGTCTTCGCCTGTACACAGCGTGAACTCAGAGTTGGAATAGACTGTAATGTTTCTCTAAATAAAGAGGAGTAGACTGCTGGGAGGCAAACAGTGTTCACCTCTACTCTGAGGCCAAGCCAAGCTGTTTGTTGTGGGACCTGCGGTGTCCTCATCCTTTCGCTCTGGAGCCCGTGCCTGGCTGCGATGGCGCTTTCCACCAGGGCCTCTGCCGTGCAGGATGGCGGTCCCAGTGCTGCATCGTGCTGGACCGAAGCCTGGCTGTGGTGCCCTACGAGCAGGGGCCTTTTCTAAAGTGTGCCCACCAGCTCTGTTCTTTGGCTTTGGCTTTCACTTACAATTTGCAAAGACAGTATGAGAGGTGTGAAGTAGGGCCAGTCCTTTGTCATGTTCCAGTTTTTCACTTACTGTGCCATAACATATGTGCTGTCTCCACTTAAGGTTAATGCTATCACGAGACCTGACCCTCTGATTGTCCTTTGGTTAAAGTTTTTTTTTATTTGTTATTTTTTGTTAAGCATCTACTATGTGTTAGGCTTGTTGTGGTGAATAAAATTTGTAGTTCATTCCTTTGATACACACTTGCCAAGTATTTGCCATGTATTGGGCACTGTTCTTGGTGCTGGGAACGCAACAAATGAGGCTTCTGCCCTCAGGCAGCTTATATTAGGTGTGATCAGAAAATACAGTGAATACTTAATGTTTAAAAAATTATTACAGTAAAAAACACACTGTTATTAATCCCCTCACTTCTAACACACTTATCCCATCTTTCTTGCCACTTTCTGACGCAGTTCTGGAAGTCCTCTTTCATGAGTTAATTAGTTGCACTGTTGTGGCTGGCTTGATGTTCTGAGTTGATTCAAAAGATCTATAATGTGAAAAGTAATTCTGACTTTGGAGAAGAGCAGGAAGTCACATAATGTCAGATCTGGTGAAAAGGTGGATGAGGACACACTGTATTATTTTATGAGCCTGCCTTTCTATTGGACGGCACTCAGCAGCAGCAGTCACAGTATTTTTGATCACACCTCATAAAGACACTCATGAAAGAGGACTTCCAGAACTTCAGAAAGTAGCATGACGATAGGATGCGTGTGTTTGAAGTCAGGGGCAGTATTTTGAGAGGGATTAATGGCAATGTCTCTCTTACTATAATAATTACTATTATTATTATTTTGCTTTTCTTGAGATAGGATCTTGCTATATAGCTCAGGGTAGTCCTGAATTCACTATATGGTCCAGGCTGGCCTTGAACTCATGGCAATCCTCCTGCCTCAGATCATAATTATTTTTTAAAAATTAAAACAATCACTAATTTTTGATCACACCTGTGTTCTATCAGGAAGTCCATCACAGGAGAGAGAACAATGCAGTATCTGATGGTGAGAAGTGATCTGAAGGGAAAAAATCCTGGCAGGGACCAGAGAACGGGGCAGGGAATTAATCAGTTTGGGGCAGTCAGGGAAAGGCTCCTCCAGGAAGTGATGTCTGAACAGAGACCTGAAGGAAGTGAGGAAGTGAGGCACCCAGGAGAGAAGCATTTCTGAGAGGTGGGAGAGCAAAGCTGTGTGGGAGGAAGAGCAAGGACAGCATGGCTGGGGGCTGCGGCAGGGAGGAGCAGCGCCAGCTCTAGAAGGGCGTACGTGGAAAGAGGATTCTGAGTTTTCTTTACAGTGAAGAGGAGCCCTTTGAGAGTTGGGAGCCATGGCTGGCGAGGGGTCTGGCTACTGTGCAGCTGTGGGTCCTTGCAGACTGCAGAGACAAGATGGTAATGGGGTGCTCTGTTTGCAGAGCTTGGTGCAGCAGTGATGATGTGAGAGAGGATGCTGCACCTGGACTGAGACAAAGCACTGTCTTCAGAAGAACCAATGGCACCTGCTGACCAACTGGCCACCAGGTGAGTTTTATGCCTGAGGGCAGCAGGCAGAGGGGAGTCAAGAACTCAGTCTTGGCACACTGAGTTGGAGATGTCTGTTAGGCTCATGGGGTAGATGGCTGGGCAGGGGAGTGTGGAGTTCAAGGGAGATATCAAGGCTTCAGAGAGAAATTCAAGGTCAACGGTGCAGGACAGCATTTAAATCATGGAGGTAAGTGGAAAGGGAAGAGGAGCCATAGTGGGACAGAGCCTGGGCAATAGAGGCTGGGGCACGGATTAGGCGCCAGCCTCAGCAACTGAAATTGAGAAGGGGCTGCTGGGAGCAGGGGAACCAGAGAGGCTGGGGTCCCTGCTGCTGGGGGGTGGTCAGCAATGCTGCGGGCAGGGGGAGTAAAGAGTGCCCAGAACTGACCACTGTGAGCAATGTGGAAGTGATTGGTTGTTCTGCTGTGGAAAAAGCCATGGAATCACAACCCTAATGAGTGCTGTGCTGAAGCAGCAGCGGGAGCTGAGGCCAGATGGCAGGAGAGCCAAGCCCAGCCTGGCAGGGAGGGAAAGCCTCCCTGCACAAGTGACATTTAGGCTGGGCCCTGAATGATGGGCCTGGATGACACTGCAGGAGACGGAGCAGCCCACCTACACGCCTGGAGTGGGTGTGGTGTCACTTGATGCCATGAAGGAACAAAAAGAAACCCAAGGTGGTTGAAGCTTAGCAAATAAATGAGGGATGGGGGGTAGGATGCAAGGCCAGAATATTGGGTGGGGACCAGGTCTACCTCATTAGCCCTGCAAAACACTTTGAACTTTAACTTCAGGGCAATGGGAAGCTGTAGAGGGGCTCTGAGGCTGGGAGCGATGTGACCACATTCCTGTCTGTACAAGCTCACTTCCTGAAGGCTGACCTGCCGGGAGGATGGGCATCAACTCTTCTTGGCACTGCCTACCTTATCTTGTTTCTGGACCATCGCAACTGTGACCAAGTTGACCTATCTAGTTTTGGTTTGTCTTTCCACTCACCCTTCCACTAAACCACCTTTCCTTTCTTCCTTATCCATTGTCTGATCAATATGGAGCACCTTGATAGGGTCAGCAGAACCCTAAAACTATGTTGCCTAAACTGCAGAACTTTCAATTGACCCCTCACTGCCCCAAACTCCAACACCCCATGCAAGGCTGTGCCTGATCTGGCCCTGCAGGCCTCTCCCTGGCTCTGCCCTGCCCCACAGCCCCACTCCAGGAGAGAAGGGAAGAGCATGGCGTCAGGACTGGTTCTACAGCCCCGCTCGCACTGGCCAGCCAGCTGTCATGGGCAAAGGCTCCTGTGCGGCCCCAGCGTCACCCACTGCCCCCATGCCCAGGCTATGTCCTCAGTGCAGTGCTTGCAGACGCATTTATCCTCCCAGCACTTTCCTGGAAAGCCTTCCTCCCCTGGGTTTCCAGCTCTGTGTCTGTTACTGTTCTCTATTTCCTCTCATTTGTTTTCTGAGTGATGCTGGGGTCCATCCTCCAGCTACATCTGAGTATCTGAGCCTCCTGAGCAAGCTCTCGTCATAGTCCCCTGACACTCACTACCTGCCACAAAACAGGCCCTCAGAGAGCAGGACTTACTTACGTCTAGAAACCATAAATTCTGAGAAGAGTGCTGCCCAAACTTTAGCATGCAGAAAGCATCTCTTGTTAAAAAGTCGACCCTAAAAACTGGGTGCTGTGATGCTTGCCTGTAATACCAGCGTTCTGGGAGGCTGAGGCGGGAGGATCCCAAGTTGGAGCCCAATCTGGGCAATTTAGTGCCTTAGGGAGACCCTGCCTCAAAATAAAAAATAAAAAGGACTGGGAATGCAGCACCATGTGAAGGCTCTAGGTTCTATCCCTAGTACCACCCACTCACCCCTACATACACAAAATGCAGACCCTGATTCAGTGGGCTAGGGCAGGGCCTGCAACTTCTGGCTGTTATGGCTGCTGCTGGTCCTTGGACCACTAAGGAGCAGGCCTCAGAGTTGAGTGGATGCACCGTGGCTCTCCCTGGGGCCTGTGCTTTTCCGTGCAGCAGGGCCAGCGCTTCCAGGGGGACTGAGGGCTGGGGCTCGTCACCTCAGAGGTCTCCAGGGACTGGATTTCCCGCGGTAGCTCCACAGCGTGCTTGTTGAAGTAGTCCATGGTGATGGCGTTGTTCCAGTAGCTCAGGTTGTTCTCAGGGTTGGCCGTCTTCTTCTTCCTCCTCATGCAGCACACTGTCAGCAGGACGGCTGTGGAGAGGAGAGGCCACGTCAGAGGAGGGCAGGGAGTGACGGGCTGAGCCAGTGTTGCAGGTGACAAGTGCAGATCTCCAGGTGACACCGCTAAGGCAACTCAGCATTCAGCCATTTACCCCATCCACTCATTTGTGTGTTCCTTCAACTAATATCTCTCTACATTGATACTCGCTTTGTGCCAGGAACTATTAAAAGTATTTGGGAAAATGGGGTGGGAAAAAGGCCAAGCCCCCTTTGTTCCATAAACTTTCATCCTAGTGCATGTATGGACAAGTGCAGAGGGGTCAGTCAATATATAATAAACAAAATGAACAAATAAGGCAAATTCAGATAGTGGGAACTATTTGATGAAAACAAGGCAGGGCAATGTAAAAGACAATGAGGGGAGTTGGGGAAAGACTGTTTAGAGTCATTATGGAAGGCTTCCCTGAAGAGCTGATGTGCCTGCACCATAAGTCCTGTGTAACTGTCTGCAGCTTTTACATACATACACATACACACAGATGATGATGGGTCAGAGAGACACTGTTTAATCAGGGACTTTGCTCAGTGAGCCCCTGCCATCAAGGCCTCTAAGGAAGTCAAGGGCCTTTTTGTGAGGCTCACTATGCTCTGACCCTCTTACGGCCTCCCACTCCAGCCAAGAACTCTTCCATCAGCCCAGGGATGACCCCAGAGCACACCCACCTTCTGTGTAGCCAGAGTCTGGGGACCACCACCCCCCGCCATGAGCAAGGCCTTTTCTGGGTGCAAACTGAAGGCACATCAGAACTAGTAATTCATTTAATTCCTCATTTAACCCCAAGGGGTCAGACCATTAGGGTCCCTGTTTTACAGACGGGAAATCCGAGGGTTAGAGAGGTAAAGTGACTTGCCTAAGGGCAAACCCAGATACCTGGACTCCAAAGTCTGAACTCTTATGCATCTGTGGCTCTGCCTCAGACTGATGCAAAAGCCCAGCCTGCACTGGTGGCCTGAGCAGGGCGCTCCACAGCTGGACTAAGCACACTGTGGTGTGTAACTCCCTCTGTTCACCCTGACACAGCCCAGGGGAGAGGGGTGTGTTTGGATTTTGATGAACCAGGTGTGAACAGAGCGCTGTCCAGGAAGGCTCCTGAGATGAGGTGACCTGTCCAGGTCACACACAGAATGATGATGCCACAAGGTGACAGATGCCCCCTTGGGGAGCAGCCAGTAAGTGAGGAATGAACATCCCGCCCAGGTTTGCCATTGCTGGTACCTCCTGGGGCGGTGTGGGGCTGAGTGGACAGGGCTGTCTCTGCTGGGAAATAGAGCTGAGGCCTGGCTGTAGAGAGGGGCCCACACCACCCATAGCAGCTGAGAGTTTGGCCAGCATCTGGGTGCATCCCGGGGCACACGGTAGCTGCAACAGCTGGCACTTGTGCAGGCTGAGAGCCCAGAGTCCAGGCTCCAGGGTGCTGCTGGCTCTGACCTGTGGCAAGTCAGCTGGGTACTGCGAGCAGTAGAGACCCCTGCAGAATAAGATGGCTTTTCGGCTGCTGGCCTCGTTCACATCTGAGTCTGAAAGGCCTCTGAGCAAGGACAAGAGATAGGGTACATTTCCATTTCATCTCATCTACTTTGAACAAAAAGACTTCTAATTTTCTATCATTCCTCCCAATTCCTTTTAAACAAAACAAAAAACAAAAAACAAAAAAAACACACCTCTAATCCAGACATGGTGATGCATGCCTTTAATCACAGCACTCTGGGAGGCTGAGGCAGGAAGATCACAGGCTTGAACCCAGCCTGGGAAATGCAGGGAGACCCTGTCTCAAAAAAAAAAAAAAAAAAAAAAAGGCTGCAGATGTAGCTCAGTGTGAAGAACCTGGGTTAACAGATGAGGTTTCTAAATGGGCTAAAGGGATTTTAGAGATCAGCTGGTATTGTATACAATTTTTCAAATTTTGTGGGTCTCCTCCTTTCCTTCCTTTCCTTCCATGGCCCTATCTTTAAATAGTTGAAGAAAGAAAGGAAGCAGTGAGAGGCCTGCAGAGCTCAGCCTGGAGACCTGCTCATTTAGGCCATCTTATTCTGCAGGGGGACACTACTGCTCGCAGAGCTTTGTAAGTGGCAGGGCTGAGACAAGGTGTCAAAACCCTTCTCTACTTTTCTCATGTCTTTATTCTTCTGAGCACTACCTGTCACCTGCTTCTGGGACTGGGATGGTGACATAGTTGGGGAGTTCAAGCTGGTCAGGCAAGCCACACAGAGAAGACAACATGTGGGAAGTGGGCAAAATACTGTTTCCTCTGTTCCAGCTCCATTTCCTCTGTTGGGACAAAAAAAGGCCACTTTCCAACTAAAGCCTGTAAGGGCATCTCCCATCTGTCACACAGAATGCTGCCACAGGCCCAAAACCTGGGCTGGCAGGGCAAGAAAGGTCTTCCTGAGCCAGGACTGTATGGTTTGCACACCTCTCTAAGGAGAAGCATCTCTGTGCCTCTCATCTATTGAGCAGTTATAAATGAAATCGCTGGGCATGGTGGTGCACACCTGTAATCCCAGCCCTTGGGAGGCTGAGGCAGGAGAATAGCTGTGAGTTCGAGCCCAGCCTGGGCTATATATCTGAAGCAGGGCCTGCTCTTTTGGGAGGGCTGACACCAGTGCAGGGTAACCTGGGACGGGGGACATGAAGCTTGCTCTATACTGTGTTTTTCTCAGGGAGTTTCCAGTGCTTCTCAAGCATCATCACATGTACTTACTGGAAGCCAGCCTGGCTACAGGAAGAGTGCAGGCTTGGCATCAGAAACACCTATGCTTGAGTCATGGCTCGGCCCTGGCTACACCTGGCAAGCCCTTTTGTCTCTCTGATTAATCTGACTTCATGAGTTGTTATGAAAATTAAACAGATTATGGGTCAAAATGCCAAACACAATGCCTGACACACCACAGGTTCCTAATTAATGCTGGTTCTCTTCCTGTTCTTCTAGCACCCTCCACAAGAGAGATACAGGAAGAAAAGCGGGGCTGCATGACTATCAGGAGGCTCAAGGCCAAAGCTCCACCTGTGGTTTAGAAATTGCATTATTTTAGTGGTCTGACCTTTCATGCGAGAGAGAAAAGCACAAGTCAGAATTATGGAAACTGTAACATATCCCCAGCACCTGGCACTTTTCAGCCTTATTTAACCCATACAATAACCATCTGGGAAAGGTACTGCTACTCTTTGCATTTAGGGAAGAGGTCACGGAGGTTGTGAAAATTAACAACAGTGATCATTATCACCCAGCTGATTACTACAATTGAACCAAGTCTTGGTGACTTTCAAGTTAATACCCATTTTCCTATATAGTCTTAAACACTGGAGGGAATGTACATTAAGTGTGTAAAAGTGGCCAAACTATACAGCTGTATGCAAACCCAGGGTGCCAGCCACTCCCTTCCCTGTTTAGTGGAAACTCAATTGCTCTGTGTCTCCAAAGACCACAGCTATCGGGACCCTAGAGGAAATGAGTGGTTATTCCTACTTCAAGTTTTCAAACAGGGCTGAGGGTTGGGCAAGCTCTCTTGGCTTCCCAGGAATATTAACAGAAAATTGTCCATAGCTTGTCAGAAGTGTAATAGGCAGGAGGGTAACTGGTTTTAAGACACAGCCCTGGGCACTGGGCTCATATTTCTGGGAGGGCCATGCTTTGAGGTGACGAAAATCACCGTGTGATGAGAAATGGAAATGAAACCCCACAGGTCCCTGAGGATGCAACCTTTCCAAACACATGCTGAACTGCCCTCTGCCTAGCCTGTCTGTGCATGCACTGCAAATCCTAACAGCAGTAAGTGACTCCGTCACTGCCACCTACTGAGCACCCTCTCCATGGCGGACCCTGGGATAAGACCTCACATGATCATCTCTGTTCTTTACAAGTCTTTAAGGTGGGGGCTGCGGGTATGATGGAAACATAGGACTTCCCGCGGCATGGAGCACAGCAGAAAGAAGCCTGCATACCAGCCCTCTGCATGCACCACCACGCTTGTGCTGAGGCTCCACCTCCCAGGCTGCTCCTGCCACGCCATGACTGACTGGCAGGGCTAGTAGAGCAGGCTTGGTCCCACAGGACACATGACTCCTCTGATGGTTCAGGGACTCCCACTGGCCTGGCAGAAACTTTCTTAAAGCTGCAATGCCGTCTAAGACTTCTTCCCAGTCCTCTGCCCTTCCCCCCTCTTCCCATGGGAGTCAGACCTGCACTGAACACTCCCCGCCTCTTCCAGTTCTTTCTAGGACACTTTACAGGTGTCTCCCTCAATGATTCTCTTGCATGCCCAATCCCATCGTGGTGCCTGCCTCCTGAAGGACCTGAATGGACAGTGGACATTAGTTCTGTATCAGATGAGAAGGCATTGAATCAATGGTTAAGCAACTTGTCTAAGTCCCACAGCCAACGAGTGGCAAAAACTGGGGTTAGGTACAAGTGAGTTTGTATCCACCAGCCAAATACTTCTGACACAGCAGGGTGACCCTCACAGGTTAAAGTTAAGGGAGTGGTGACATGTTTCAATTTGGTTCCCTCATTTTATAAATGAGAAACCCGAGGGCAGCAAGTAGGAGGATTAGTCATGTGCTGCAAATGCAAGGGCAGAGCTGTGTGTGGCCTATCATTTCCCTCCTTTGGTATTGAGGGAGGAGGCCACAGGGAAGCTGCAGGGTATGGAATGAGCCACAGGGCTGGGGAAGCCAGGTTGAGGTATTAAGTATCTGGCTCCCCAGCCTAGCAGGTGGGAACAGCCTGCAGAGGACCAGGGAGGACCCCAGCAGGGGGCGCTCATTGGGGGGCACAGAGAAGAGCTGTCACAGTGTGGATATGATACTGTTATGTCCAGGGTGACATCCTCTGGACAACCCTGCCTTGCCTGAGGCTTTTCCCCTTCTCCTTCCATTGGTCCATAAACTCCTAGGAGACAAGCTCCCAGATACACCTCCTTCTGGGTCCAATACCTTCTTTTCACTGGCAAGAGACATTCTGACTTATATTTTCTTATAATTACAAAGTCATTTAGGGCCTGTGAATAAAAAGTATGTATATGTTTATTTGAAGCTCACTGAACAACTAATGCAGCCAAGAATCATGGGCACAATGAGGCATTATGTCTTGGAATGGTGCACCAGACATGCTCAAGACTGGATGTGACAAGCACAGCACAGTCTCCAAACTGATGTCCTGTGAAAACCCACAGCACTGGCTGGTAGGTGAGGACCAATACAGTGCCAGGCCAGAGGCAGTCCGGCAGTTGGCAGTAGGTTCTGTGCATCCTGATGGTGGCAGCAGAGACCAGCGCAGGAGCCACATGGCTTCCCTGCATATGGCACTGTGGCCTGGATCCAATCAATTTCAGTTCTCAGCACATCTGAAACCCCGTTGGCTGAGAGTATCTGGCAGCACTCCAGAGACAAAGCATTTTTCAGCCCTGATACAAACACACCCTTCCAGCCACTGGGTGAGGCTTGAGATCTGGAAGGGGCTGACACCCTTCCTCATTCAGGCAGGCCTGGGCTTTTATTATGCTCACCCCCTTCATCCACCAGAAGCATGGGAATCTCGCCCTGACCAGCAGCCCTGGCTGGACAATGCAGGGCTGGGGCTGGTGGTGGTCTAAACAGCCAGAGGAGAAGAAGTCTACACATGTACCTTGCTACCAGCCCAGAATACCTGAAATGTCTCGCAAGATGGCAAAGGATGGCCTCCTCCTTTGAGATCTGTAGAGTGGCTTTAGCATAAATGGAGCTATTAGGTGTGCTGAAATGTGGGCTCTCAGGCCTGGAAGAGGTCTGCTTGCCTGATCACGGGACAAGGCTGGGCTATGAAGGTAACCCAACACATGGGGATGTTTAGGAAGAGAGATGGGGTTCTGAGGCTAGACAAGTCTTCTATCTTAATGTCCCTCTCATCAGGGCCTTCAGAGGATTCAAACCCATAGGAGGAGTCGAAGCCACAATCAAGGCCCCAGAACTGGTGTGGAGGCAGCCAAGGCCAAGGCAAGAGTGAGGTACCTCCTATATCAGTGGTGATGAACCTACGGAGTGTGTGTTGTTTTCTTTTAAGACAAAAGATGTTAATGTAGGAGTTGTTTTTTCTAAGCTAAAATCTCAGTATTTAGGTTTAATTGCAGTGTTGGCATTTTGTAGGTTGGGTTGGCACGTAAGTGGGTTTTGGGTTGTAGTTTAGGCACTCAGAAAAGGTTCGCCATCACTCTCCTATACAGATGGTAGAATTGTTAAAATAGGTGGGTCCTGCAGTTCCCAAGCAGCTATAAGAGTCCACTTTGAACAAAGTTTGTATCTTCTTTTAGAGAGTAGTATCTTCTACCTCTATAGTGCCAGAAGCATCCTGAAGGTACGGTTCCAAACCATGTCCTTGCTCCTGTCTTGGCTTACATTTGTATCCATCGTGGAGGCAGCTATAGGCTTTTCAGCTTTGCAGCAAGATCTAATCTAATTTCACACTCAGATCTCTCAGAAGGACTGGAGGAGAAGTAGGATTTGTTTCAGAATAGACAAATCCAGATGGGTGTGGCCCATGGGAGCACTGGCTAGGGCTACCCTGTGCTGTCCAGCTCAGGCAGGGCAGACCCAGGTGGTTATAGGGTATGGAGAGTTGGAGAGGAGCCACATCACACTTCCTAGTGCTTGGCAACATGCGTGGCACACAGTGGGCACTTGGGAAATACTGTACTGCTCTGAATCAAACAGATTTTGCACTTCCTAATTTGGGCTGACACACTGTGTGATTGGGACCGGGAGCAAGTCACTTTTACTTGGTGACTTACTCCCCAGCTATAAGGTGTGCATGATGACCAGAGCCACCTGGCACCTTGGCCAGGGTTTGCTTGCTTGTTTTTATTTTCTATGGCTAGTCTGTTTCAAGGATACAACGATAAAAAGTACTGGAAATTCTCTTTGTAAACTAGAGCATTCCAGGCACATGTAAAGGAACAAAAAACTAGAAAGCTGTGTTTCACGTGGTTCCTTCTCAAATATGACCATTATTAATAATTTACTGGTCAATAGTGCTACATTTCTCATTACCATTCTGCTTTAGAAGCAGGCAATCACAGTTTAAAAAAATGTTTGCGTGACAGACAGTAAAGCTGCTTTCATTAAGGATGAGACATGCACCTTGCAAATGGTTTTGCTTTTCCTGAATTGAGTCCTCGCCCAAGCCCTGGCATGGAAACTTTGATTTGCTTAGCAACCTGGGAGAAGTGGCTCCTGAAAAGAATCTAGACTCCAGGTGAAAAAAAGATCTGGTTGGAGTATAACACCAAGCAGAAATCATATTAAAGGCATAAACCTCCCGTGCTAACCCAAGGCATGAGGAAAGGCTGGGGGTACTGGCTTCATAGCCTCCCTTGTGGAAAGCCTCTGGGGTTTATCTTGAGATCAGGGTGGGCCCATGGTGTGACCTGAAGCTAGTACAACAAACATGACTGCCAGCACAGGCTGTCTAAATGTGACAAAAAGGTCCACCCTGGCTTCCTCTGCCATGGCCTGGCATGTGTCAAACACTGCACTCCCTTTTGGGCACCAGAGATAAGTGGTGGCCATCTGGAGGGAGTAGATGGAGGCAAGACCAGGTCAATGGAGCCCTCCGAAGGAGATCTGAAGCGATAGGGAAGAGCACCTTGGAGGAGGAACACTGCCTGCCCTTGAGAGCCATTCTGATGCTTCAGGGGTGTGAGCGGGGGTAGTTTCATGTGGTCTCAGAAGGTGCAGTTTAGGACATTTGGGAGGAAATGACAAGGAGGCAAACTTCAGGTTCCAAGGGAGCTCGGTAAGCTCCAGGGTCAAAGGAAAATGAGCTGTCCAAGGAGTACAGGGTATGGGGGAATGCTATCCCCCTAGCAGGGTTCAAGGCATGGCTAGATGGTGACCATCTGGGGTAGGGTAGGGCTGAGTACTCAAGGTTACCAGAGAAACTCTGAGAATGCAGGATCAGGTCCATGGCAAGAAGTAAAGGAAGCCCTAAGGTTTTGAGAGGTCATGTCAAATTCTTGATGGGGACATCAGGAAAAATGCCTCTTGATTCTTCACTCACAGAGGGACAGGCAACAGCAGAAGGTGCTGGTAGCCTTGGGAGAGCAAAATATAATGATAAGGTCCACACTGTATCCAGCTTCACACCTCTTAGAAGCAGATAAAATGGCCTGCGTGGTTGTGTGGGGGTGGAGAGTTGCTCAGATTCGCATACCTCTCAAGCTTCATTTTAGCTGCAAGAACTGTTCTTGCCAAGGCCAGTGGAACTCCCCACTACATAAAAGCTTCATATCCCCTTCCTTCTTAGGGGAAAAGGGAGGAGGAGGAGGAGAGATGGAGGAGGAGAGAAAAGACATAGAAGGAATGTGGAGGAGAAATAGGAGAGGGTGGGAGAACTCTGCTAGTTGGAGGCTGTAAATTGGGAGGAGTCAACTTGCATCTGTGTTATCTTGCTGCTGTGTTGCTCTAGGTGGTGGCAGGCTGTGCTCGAGGCAGGCTGGTGTCACGACAGAAGCACTGGGCTGGAGGACAGGTGCTGAGCTTGCATCCCAGCTCTGCCTCTCTCACTCTGACCTATCTTCCCTCTAGCTTGACATTTCTTTCTGCAAAATGTAGGGCTGGATTAGCCTGCCTGTAAGGTCCTCCCCAGCCCCTAGGGTTTGGGGCTTCATGACTTGTGAACATTTGAGCCGTGGTCCGGCAGAGACCAGGACCAGAGACAGGGACAACCCAGAATTGTCCTGTTAAATTGTGTCACAGGACTCAGGTGGTGGCTGCTCAACTATGGAGCAAGAGAATATGGGGGAGGCCAACATGACATGGTAGAGGGAAAGGAAGGAAGGAAGGGGGCATTAGGGAAGGCAGGGCACTCACAGCAGGAGGAGATGGGCACGCTGATTGCTAGGATCACCCAGGCGATGTCCATCTTGCTCAAGCAGATGGTGGCTCTGTGCTGGGGCTTGTCCCCTTCGGCCACATGGGAGATGTTCGCTGCTGTTCCAGGCTTCCAGGTCCCAGCAGGGACCAGGCGGTTGAGGAAGTTTCCTGTGGCTGTGGACACCACTGTGGAGAGAGGACTGGGCACCCTGTTGGTCATGGAAGGGGAGGCTGTAGCCTCCTCCTCAGCTAGAGAAACAGTGCTTTCTGAGACCCCAGGGGGATGGGCTGGGGCCTGTGGGGTTGCGGATGTTCCCTGAGGAATCCCCTGGGAAGGGGCTGAGACACTGACATCGAAGGCAGCCTGGGTTGGCCCCATCACAGCTGTAAAGACCCCAGAGCTGGCAGACGGAAGTCTGTTGGTGCCAGGGGTGACAGTAAGCCAAGAGTCACTGAGGCCAGGGCTGTCCTGTGTGTCACTGTGGGGGTGCTGAGAAGGCACTGGGGTGGCTTGTGAACTGGTAGGAACTGCAGCTGCTGTGGTATTCAGCTCCCTTCCTGGGCTGGTGAAGATGGAACCACCCCCTTGGTCTGCTGTGCTAAGTCCTGGATTGTCTTCTGAAGGCACCAGGAGGGTGGTGGGTGGCACCCATGAGGTACTTCTGGGTGCTATGGTTGCAGCCACTGTCTGGGGCTGTGGCAAAGAGAAGTATGGGGTCCTGGGGGAAAGAGCAGAGGGGTCTGACTCCACAGACCCTGTGAAGTTGCCCTTGTAGATCTGAAAGATTTTCCCCAATGGGCGCTTCTGCCCCAGGTGTGTGGAGCTCTGATTTCGTCCCCGCTGGCCTTCCTTCCTCCCAGAGTGGCCACCAGGTACAGGTGGGATAGGGCGTGATGAGCCCCCAGTCCCCTTTCGGGAAGAGCCTGGGAGTCGGGGGGGCCTGCGCGTGGTAGCCCGAGGGGCTGCTGTGGTGGGGCGGCTGGTGGCTCCTGTTGGCTTTGTCAGGATGGTAGGGGTAGCCTCCCCTGTGGGATGGCTCTGTGAGTGGGAGTATGTGGTTGCCACAGCAACTAGAGGGGAACCTGTGGGCAGGGCACTTTCAGGATGGAGGATGGTTGCTGTCACCAGGACAGTGGAAGTGGTGTTTATAGGAGGGTGCCCATTTTGATGGGGTATCGCTGTTGCCATGGTAGTTGTGGCCTGTGAGGGTCCATCAGGAGGAGAGCTCAGTGTCACCACAGAAGAATGTGTGGTCCGGCTGTGGGGTGCAGTCACCATGGTGCCTGGGGGACTGCCTGAGGGGAGGATCTGAAGAGATTCCAGTTCCCGGACAGCAAGTACCAGTGCTTCGGTCAGTGTCACGGTCAGGAGGAAGCCTGGAAGGGGAGACAGAGAGGAGATGTGAGATACCCAGGAAGCAGTTTACAGCTGGGTTCTCCTTATCCATGACTTTGAACACTCTGGGAACTCAAGAAGGATGTTGGGCACATTCCCAAGGCCCACACTGGCACCTGGCACTCTGTAAGACACAGAACCTTATGTGGAGCAGGGACAGGCCTAGTAGGTTGGTGCTACAGTACTGGTCAGGAAGAGAAACCAGAAGAGAAGTCTTACTGGTTGGTCATGTCCTTTCCCAAATGCCTCTTGAATGTTATCAGCCCTCCACCAAAGCGCAGCTTCTCAGAAGGGGTGCAGAGTGTAGGAGGGCTGCGGCTTCTACACCTACCTCCTCTTCTGCAACCAGGGTTGCAGGCCAGCTCAACCACAGAGAAGTGTGAGCCACCCAAAGCCAAATGAGGAAGACTTGGGTAGGCAGAGCTACCCAATTCCTGTTCCCTTTTCTGAACTGGAGAAAGGTACCGAAGGCCACATCTTCACTCAGATGCACTCAACAAACAATCAAAGAAGGTCGATTTTCTCTTCTTCCCTGGAGGACAGAAATGAACAGGGCAGACTCCAGCCCTGGATGAGCTTGCACAAATCAACAAACAATGCTAAAATAAGGCAAAGATGTCTCAGTGTCATAGGAGAGTGGCAGGGAGAAGGGAACATGGGTCCAGAGAAGGGCAACCAGATTTGGTGCCCATAAAGCACATAGACCAGAGTCTGGAATAGAAGATGCATTCCATAAATGTCACTGGTATTATGGTGTTTGTTGTTATTCACTGCTTTTCCTATGACACTCATGTGGCTGAAGTCTGTGGAAAACTCCCACTGGTGATGCCCAGGCTTTTTGAGTAGGAGTCCTTTTGAATATTAAAGAAAGGGTTTGCATGATAGTCAATGTGTATACTTTTCTACAGAAAATGCAAAAGGATAGAAACCTATAAATTAAAAACATTTATAAATATGTATGGTTTTATTAGTCACAGCACCATGTGCAATTTAAAAAGTACCACATGCAAACACAAGACATAGGACCCACTCAGATCATATACTGGGAGACTGGCCATTCCAACACATGGGTTAGGAACAGCAGGTCTCCTGCTGAGGAGTGGCCAGTTACTTCTCTAGGGCCTGGTTCTGACCTGTCTACTCCTCTTTGTTCATCTGCACCCCCCTTTTCTGCCATTCTCAGACTTTCCTTTGGCCCCAAGACTAACTCACTTAGATCCCTTCTCCCTCATCAGACTTGAGCAGGACAAATGGCCAAAGCAGGTCCCTGGCTGGGATTCCCACAGATGTGCTGGGATGGCTTGAAAGGCTGCTGACAGGAGAAGGCAGGGCCTTGCCTGTGACTTAAAGGACCCTGGGGAGCTTCTAGGAAGCATGATGGGGAGGAGATCTGCTGCTGGTACAGCTGTGACCCAAAGCCCAGCATCACCATTAAGTATGTAGTAGAACCGCAGTGACCAGGGACCTTGTGCCCCTTACCTGCACTTCTAAATGGTAGGGAACCCAAGGGACTTGGGCTTGGATATATGCTGCAATGCTCACCATCTCTGGGACCAATGGTTTGTCCTAATCAATCTACTTTTTCTAATCTTCCATCTATGAGCCAGGATACCATACACCATACACCATACATCAAAAGTGTACTCTGCTCATTCACGTCAATGAGAGAAACACACTTGGTTTAATACACATAGCCACTTGGCAGGGTGGGAAACTGGGGCTCAGGTAGATTAGGTAACACGTGCAAAGTCACACAGTAGAAGTATGTGAACCTGGGGCTGTTTCTAAAATGCATGCTATTCCTGGTCAACTGCCACCAACAATGCAGGAGGAGGAAGAGGACTGTAAGTTGCATCCACAGAAGAAACAATGCGCTTTATGTTCTGATTGGTTCAGGGTTATTCCGGCCTCTTTGCCCTCACATTTCTGCAGCTTAGCACCACAGGGGCAATCTCGGGGGTGGTGGTAGCAACTTCTGATGTCCTGAGGAACATTTCCTTACAAGCCCATTTGTTTTACAAATGCTTGGTTCAATATAAATGTTGTTTAGAGCTGAAATTTGTACGTTGGAGCCCTAACCCCAGTATCTCAGAATGTGACTTTTTGGTAACAGGGCCTTCAATGAGGTAATTAACGTAAAATGAGGCAACAGGGTGGGCCTTCATCCAGTCTGACTGGTGTCCTCCTCCGAAGAGATTAGGACATACAAAGTGACACTGGGGCTTGGGCGCATGACCTTGTAGAAGAACTAATCAGCAAGCAGGTATCTGGGAGAGGGGCTTCAAAGGAATCTAACCTTGCTGTCACCTTGATAGTGGAATTCTGGCCTCCAGAACTGAGGAAACAATTGTTAGTGGCGTTTTGTTATGTCAACCTACCAAATAAACACACAGATCTTACATTAGGGATCCTCTGAGAAAGGAGAGACAGAGACAAGGGCTTGTGAGCAAGACGTTGATATTGGGAAATGATCTGAGGGTCAGCTGTGGGGCCTGAGATGAGTGAAACAGGAAGAACCAATCCAAGGGCAGCCATGAGCTGGCGAAGTACGCATCTAAAGGGAAGATGGGGAAGTCACCATCTGCCTGAAGGCACACCCCCCTGGGGCTTGGTGCTCACCCCACTGCACTTCCTGGTCTCACTGCGCTGTCAGAGAAGAGCTGGCCTGAGGTGCTGGCAGGTTATGCTTGAGCCTAGCTAGTGGCTGCTGCAACATCTGGAGTGAAAACAAAGGCCGCAGAGGATGCTAGGGTGGAGCACCAGATGCGTCCCATATAGTCAGAGCCCAGAGATCCAGGATGCAGCGGACTTTGGCAGCAGTCAAGGGCAGCATGAAGGTTTAGGAGAGAGACCCCAGCCTATCACAGAGACAGATCTGTGGTGGCAGAGGTGCCACCTGGGCCTCCAGGATAACTTTGGCAGCACTCAGAGGCAGAGGGGTCTTTAAAATACTCAGGGGAAGACCCCCCTCCCCCACACTGCTAATCGTACCAGCTGGAAGCCCGTGAACTTACAGTGTCAGTCATCCTATCTGCCCTTCCTGCTTCTGCTGTTTATGTTTTCATTTGTCAGCATCTCTTGATGTTATTTTACTTTCTAGGAGGAAATTAACCTCTCAGCCACTTCTTCTTTAGACTTTGAAGTTAATCTTTGAAAAAATGAATGGAAACTGCCATCCTGGGTGCCACAGTTTTTACCAGCAGGAGGACATTTGGATGTCACAGTGGGGGCCCTAAAGGTCATCTAACCAATCCCTTCCTTGCACAGGGGAGAATGGAAGGAGTGAAGTGACTTGCTCAAGAACACCCAGCTGCCGGGGGCGACAGTCTGGACCATGCTGCAGCCAGTACTCTGGAGCAACTTTTCGTTTGTATCATAAAATTGCTACAAGGTTGCACTGCCCAGACATCTCCTTCAACCTCTACTGTCACCTTCATTATGGAAATCAGACAAGAGTTTACCTCTCCTCCTTGGCACAAAAGGTTAACAAATGGAATGGGATGCACCCTGTCACAGTAAATGTGCAAAGCCTTCAACCCTGGCTCCCCTAACACATGCAAATTTTCATTCAAGGCCCTTTGTGCTGGCCTACACACTCCCCTCCCCACAATCTGGAGCTACTGGCTCCTTGCATATTATTTGCATGGATTTGCATAATGGACTCTGGAGGCCTCAACTCCAAATATGTAAGAGAAACTAAAACTAAAATTTAGCTTGATGTACTTAAAATGTGGAACCGACTTTTAGAACATGTCAGAATAAGGACAAACGTGGGGTAGAAGCCCACAAATTGATGGGTGCCCAGATGTTGTAGGAAGGTTTCCTCCTCCACAGAATTCCAATGCACACATGATCCCAGGAGCCAAGGGAAGGAGAGGGCCTCCTCCTTCTTCTTTGTATTTGGTGGCTGCCCACAGTCCATATTGGACATGGCATTTGCATCTGGCAAAGGCGACTGGTAAAGAGAAAATACCTAATATTGTATAATGCACAGAGCACTCTCTAGTTAGTCCTCATGGACTGACGAGGCAGGTACTGCTATTAGCTCCCTGTTGCAACTGAGAGAATGAATCCAGAGCGGCAGAAGATCCTTTTCACGGACACACAGCTGGGGAACGGTAAACTGGGGTTTGAACCTGGGAAGCTTGGCTCCAGTCTACACCCTGAAGCACTTTAACTCACCGTTCTGCTCTGCCACACCTTCCCTCTGCATCACTCCCTTCAAGGATGCTCTGGATGGTAACAAGTCATGATCTGTAATTTTTTTTTTTTTTTTTTGTGGGTACGGGGGATTGACCTCAGGACCTCACGCGCCAGCAGGTGCCCGTGCTGCTGAGCGATATCACCGGTCCCCAATGATCTATAATTTTTAAGAATTGAAATTCTATGTTGTTCTCTTACCTGTTTTCTTCTATCTCTATTCCAAGGCTCTTTATGACACATTTGAGGTTCTTTTAACAATTCATTAATTTATTTTGCAAGTAACTTGAGGGAGGTTGTAGTAGTACAATAAAAGGGCTGGAAGTACCTACTTTAACTCTCTTTTAGTCCAATCCTGACATTCCATGCATACCTTTGGAAGAAGTAAAATTATACATATATTTTCTCTTAAAGTTATTACTTGTAAGTAGATCTTCCTTCCACACTAAAACTACATTTCTACTGCCAGATATTTTGTCCACTTTCTTTTTAAACTTTTGTGACAGAGAATCACAGGAGTCTGAAACATTTTTCACTAAATGAGACAGCAGCTTGGCCATGCCAGACACTTGGTATTGTGATTTTAAGTCATGCCTGCAAGTTCTCTGAACAGCAACTCCACCCCACCCCCCATGGAGTCTCTTTCCCCTTCCCTTGAGCTTAGGTGGGCTTTTGTAACTGCCTTGAACAGAGTGAGACAAAAGCGATGCCATATTCTTTTCAAGGCCAGGGCAGAAGAGTCATGCAGCTTTCCACTTCTCTTGGGAGGTTTTGGCCCCTGTGTAAGAAGCCCAGCCTCCCTGAGGCAGGCACATGGAGACATCATGGGGTACATGACAGGAATGCCTGAGTAGCCCCCATCAGGGACCAGGCATGACAGAGAAGATGCCCATGACATGACCCTGGCCTGGACCACTGTAGGACTGCAGTCATGCAAGGTACTTCAAATGAGAGCTGCTCGGCTGAGCCCAGTCAACACTAAGATTCATATACAAAATAGATCATTTTATTATTGCTTGAAGGCTCTTTTGGGTGATTTTCTTTTTTTAAATTAGAACATACTTGGTGCAATGGTTTGAATGTGCCCCCAAAGACAATGAATTGTTAACTTGATCCCCAGTTAACACTTTTAGGAGGCCCCAGCCCTCATGAATGGACTGACACTGTTTTGGGGGGAGCGGGTACATAATTGTAGAAGTGTGTTCCTTGTAAAAGGATGAGTTGGGCTCCTCTCTTTCTCTCTCTCCTCTCTCTCATCTCTCCTGCCCTTCCGCCACAGGATGACACAGCAGGAGGCCCTCACCAAATGCCAGTCCCTTGACCCTGGAATTCCCAGTCTCCTGAACTGTGAGGAAATACATTATCCAGCCTGTGGTATTCTATTATAGGAGCACAAAATGGACCAAGATGCTTAGAAATTTAGCTTCTGAGGCTGGTGCTTTGACAACAACAAAAAAGGAGGCCTACAGCATACCAAATCTGGCCATCGGGGGCTGTTTTCTACACGTGCGATGACACACAACCTTCTAGTTTCAAGATTGTCATCTTTTAACTGGAAGGGATGTTAGGACTCTGGTATTTAATTCCTTCATCTTACAGATGAGAAGGCAAAAGGCACAAGAGAGTGAAATGATTTACCCTGGTGGAAGGGATCCAGGTCCACTCACTGTCTAACAAATCCAACTTATGTCTCAGGCCCACACTGTTCTCTTCATACTCACTATGGTCCCAGTATTCTAGTGGGCTCTGTCCTCTGAACTCCAATCATTCCTTTTATTTTAAAGACAAAATAAAAACTCCTCATTCCTCAAAAGTAAATACACATCACTGACTTAAGGGTGAGCTGGGTGACTGCTCTTAAGAGGCAGCCCATGCCTGTGACCTTGGCATTTTTATGAAGCCAATGCATTTTCAGTACAAATCTTACAGCTTCTTTCTCCACAGGCAGTCACATTCCAAATGTTCCCTCCCATCAAATTTTGCTTAGGATATGCCTCCAGTCACAGGGCAGAAGGTTCTGCTCTGTACTCAGAGTTAACTGGGGTCATGACCTGGTGGGTCCAGAAATGCCCAGAGATCAATGGTTCAACAGATGGACTGATGAGGTTCATGACTCTACTGACAATTTTCCCAGAACACAATCCCTAGAGCAAATGCAAGCAAGAAAACCACAGGAGGGGCGTGTGCCCTAGATATACCTGTGGTCTCTGACCAACATGAACTCATCCTGTGCTGCAGCTCTGCAGACTGACAGGTGACAGCATTCTATTATAGACGTGTGCATGCACGAGTACACATACATGAACATGTGTGTGTTCACAATCACACGCTTCTGCCATCATTCTCCTTTGTTCCCACACTCCCTCACAACTACACACACAGAATATAGTTCCTTTCCTGGGAGCAAGAAACAGGCAAGCATGACAGATTTGCAGCCCGAGTCCCCTATCATCTCCAAGCTAACTTAGGGTTAAGTCATTTGGGTAGGTCTACCACAGTGGTACCAGAGTTTAAACCCAGGCTTCTCTCATCTTGGCTGCCCAAGACATCCTGGATTCTGAGATATTTTTTCAGTACTGGGGATTGAGCCCATGGCCCTTTTACTGAGCTATATCCCCAGCCACTTTTTCTTTTGAAACACGGTCTCACTAAGTTTCTAAGTTGTCCAGGCTAGGATCAAACTTGTCATCCTTCTGCTTCAGCCTCCCAGAGTGCTGGGATTACAGGTATGCACCACTATACCAGGCTCTGAGAAACTTTTGTTCCAGGAAAATGTCCTACATGAGCAGAGGAATGCTTGATAAAGTCAGTAATATTATTGTTGTCATTGATGATAACAACTATTATTATTGATTACCACAATTAAAAAAAGAATCTTTCCCCAAATGCAGCAATTTGTGAGGCATCTATGGTCCCTTTTTATCTTAAGCTTTAGCTTTTTTGGCTTAATTCTAATTGGGCCTTTTTCACCTAGAACTCTTCTTCGGATGGCTTCCTGGGCCTTCTAGACTTGTGTACTTGTAACCTCTAAGCTTCCTCTGTCCCCCCTTGCATCTCTTTGGAGGACACAGCCAGGGTCTTGTGTGTTTCCCTGTCCACTCTCTATCTAAGCTGCCAAGGCTGGGACTGTGTCAGGGTCAGTGTTATATTCCCATATCTGGTCCAGTATCTGACTACGACAAATATTTGCTGGTGAATAAGACACTCTCTCTCTCTCTTTGTTTTTATGTGGGTACTGGGAGTCGACCTCAGGACTTCGCACTTGCCAGCAAGCGCTTGTGCCGCTGAGCGATATCACCGGCCCTTTTCTTCCTTTATGTGGGTACTGGGAGTTGAACTCAGGACCTTGCGTTTGCCAGGCAGGCGCTTATGCCGCTGAGCTATCTCATCAGCCCAAGACATTACCTTAAATTACTGACTGGCCAGCTGTGCAGCTTGTACTTTCCAAAAATGACCACCACAGTAGTACATCACAACCCTCTCATTCTTTTTTTTTTTTTTAATGTGGGTACCGGGAGTCAACCTCAGGACCTCACACTTGCCAGCAAGTGCTTGGGCCGCTGAGCGATTATCACCGGCCCTACTTTTCCTTTATGTGGGTTCCAGGAGTCGAACTCAGGACCTCGCGCTTGCTGGGCAGGCGCTTATCCCGCTGAGCTATCTCACCGGCCCTCTCTTATTCTTCCTAAATGTGACTTTGGTCTTCTTATTGACAGGTAGTGTCTATGTCCCTCCCCTTAAGTCTGGATGGGTCTGTGACTATGGCCAAAGAGATATTACCTGACTTCTGAGGCCAGGCCATCAAGGTGGTACACCCCTTCCTGGTTCGCTTTATTCCTTCCTGGTTCATCTGCTACTTATTCTTGGAAGCCAGCCGGCGTGCTTCAAGGATGCCTGAGAACTCCTGGAGGGAACTTAGGAGGCCCCTGGCTTTCAGAGGACAGCCAGTGTCAACTTGCAGGCCACATGGATGAGCCATCCTGGAAGGGGATGTCTCAGCCTCAGTCAGGTTTCCTAGCTGAGTCTGAGAGAAACTGAGACAAGTGACCTTTTACCTAAACTACAGACTTAAGCAAAATGAGGGATTATTATTATTTTAAACTACTACGTTTTAGTAACTTGTTAGGCAGCAAGGACAACTGGAATATCAGTCACGCAGAAGTTAAATCCAGGGGCCGGTGAGATAGCTCAGTGGCATAAGCGCCTGCCTGGCAAGCGTGAGGTCCTGAGTTCGACTCCCGGTACCCACATATTAAAAAAAAAAAAAAAAATTAAATCCAAACTCTTGCAGTGACCATCCCAGATTTAAACATCAGGAAACTTTTAGTGTTGGGGCTGAATTTGACTTCGGTTTTCTTACTGTCCCCTTCCTGCTCAGGCTTGAGGTAAGGAAACAGCTCAATTCTGGGCTCTTTGTATAGCACCATGGTTTCTCTGATATACAGGTAAAGTTCCCCCAAAGGAAGAAAGAAACAAGTGTATACCAGGAGTACCACAAAAAGGCTGGAGGCTGGTGTATGGTTCCCACAAATTGAGGGCATGGTTGCTTCCTTCAAGGAGCTGCCATTTCAGAAGGGAATGAAGTCAGCTGCAACAGGAGCACATGCTCACGCCGCGAAGGTGTCCTCTCAAAGACTCCCCAGACAAACACAAGTGAGAGTCAGAATTAGGTGGATGAAAAGGTCAATTCAGGCTTAATAAAGTAACAGCATTGGCAATATTCAGGGAATATCTCTTTGACAGCACAGCAAGTGCTCCAGTCCAGACCGCTTTGTATTCTCCCGAAATAAAAGGAAGAGGCTCATAAAACTCTTTCAGAATCTGGAGAGGAGGAGTAAGTTCTGATGATCTATTTAGCACAGTAGGGGGACTATAGTTAATGATGTATTGTGCATTTCAAAATAGCTAAACAGAGGATTTTAATTCTTACCATAAAGAAGTAATAAATAAGGTGATCATTGTTTTAATTAGCCTGATTTGATCATTCCATAACATATGTATGTATCAGAACATCACATCAAAACCTATAAAGATGCTGTCAATCTAAAATAAAATAAAACTTTAAAGAAAATGGGTTGAGGATGTAGCTCAATGGTAGAGTGCTTACCTAGCACTGGATTCTATCCCCAGCACCTGACAGACAGACAGACAGACACACACACACTTCTATACTCCACAGTAGAGAACCTGACAAACACTACCTCAGCCAGGAGCCAGGAGATCAAGGTCAGTATCAACTGTGATAAAATCTTGGTAATATATATATTTGCTAGGAAAATGGTACTTTGCCTTTGTAGTTTTCCTCCCTCAAGCCTATAACCTCAGCATAATCATAAGAAAATGCCAGAAAAATCCTAAATTGAAGGACATTTTACAAAACATCAGACTAGCAATCTTCAAAACTGTCAAGGTCATCAAAAACAAGAGAAGTCTAAGAAACTGTCACAGCCAGCTCAGAGGAGCCAAAAGAGACATGACAACTAAATGTAATATAGTATCCTGAGTGGGAGAGATCCTGGACTGAGAAAATGAGGGAAATGTGAATAAAGTATGAACTTATTAATAATAATGCATTAATATTGGTTCATTAATTATGACAAATGTACCATAGTACATAAGATGTAAACAACAGGAAACTGGGCACAACGTATCTAGAAATCCCTTGCAACTTTTCTGTATATTTAAAACTATTCTAAAATAAAGAAATTTTAAAAAATGGTCTATGGACAGCTGGGACAATGTAAAACCATCCCATGGGCTGGTTTCTAGGAGACCTGACTTTCCAGAGAGCTGGAGTGAGATCATGTACTCACAGATGGGGCAAACAGATGGGGGAAGTGAGACCCTCGCTGCCCTAATGCCAGCTCTGGCATATCTTTCTTAATGTCGTGGGTAGGTACTGATCTGAACTATAGACTGATGTGTTCTGGAGCCTACCTAGAGAGAAGGAATTTCTGCATTACTTTTGCCATATCTACCTATATGCCCCAATAAACATCTTTTTAATAATCTTATTCAGAACAAAAGTGTAGAGTTTGGAGGTGAAATAGTCCAGGAGACTAATAGCCTGAACGTACAGTTTTTGAATGTGTTCATATTCCAGTTGAATAGTCAGGGTAAATGTCACCAATGTAATGCAAACATCATAATTTTCTTGATCAAGGAAGAAGGACGAGTGAGAATCCAAGCTTGCTCATTACCACAGGGCTAGAATGGCCTGATGCGCAAACACGGAAACTACATAAGGTGTTGGACTACCTAAGTTCTAGGGTTGTGTAAGGGTGTTTGCCAAGGTTAGGATTTTACTGAGATGAGTCCTAGCTTTCACTTCCTGATTCAAGGTGTAGTTATGCTTTCAGCAGGTTTTGATGACAACTGTAGGGAAGAAGGACCAATAGGAGGACTTTTCGTTGGGGGCAGCTGATATGGCAGACCATGAAGGGTCTCAGCACGTTCTAGAGGAGCATAGGACAAACCGTGGTGGTGTCTCTAGAACACCTAGCTCCTATAAGCCCAATATATTTGTTCCCTCGGAGCCTGCAGCCCTCAGCTTAGGGTCTGGTCCAATGAGCTCTGAAGGACTCCTGAAGACCCCTTGGAGAGTCCTGCAACTGCCCAAAGAGGCTGAGGGACTTCAATTCAGCACACCAGCATCATCTATCCTCTCTCGGCTTCATATTCTGAAAACTCAGAAGGAGCACAAAACCCCCCAAAGTCCTGGCCTGATCATGACATCCTCATGGGCATGCCATGATGACAGTCTAAGTGCTATCCCTCAGCAACCCCCTTCACAAAGAAAATGAAAAGAGCTTGCTTAAGAGAGAGAAGGGGTGGCAGCTAACAGGGACAGCAGCAAAGTGCGCTGGAGAAGGGGTGGGCAGGATGTCTGCTCCCACTGTACACTGGCCAGCCCTGGTGGCTTCTGAGCACTGTGAAGGCTGTCTGGTATTCTTTTTTTTTTTTTTTTTTTTTTTTATGTGGGTACTGGGGGTTGAACTCAGGACCTCGCACTTGCCGGGCAGGCGCTTATGCCACTGAGCCATCTCACTGGCCCCCTGCTTGGTATTCTTGCTTGATTCCCTGTGCTGTTGCAAGGCTATCTGGTCCTCCTCGCCTCAGTTGCCAAGGGTTCTCTGCCTGCTCCAGTTTGCCTGGAACAAACAGCTCAGCTGCGCATACTTGTGAAATTGCCAAATTCCCCATTTCAAGGCAGGATGCCCAGACCCCAATGTATAATTTAGGCTTTGGGAATGAGCTGAATTTCTCAACTGAATTCTAAAACTCAGCCCTCCCACCTGTGCATGCTTGGGACTTAAAGCTTTCCTCCTCATCTTTCCTCTTCCACCACTCACCCCTTCTCACAGCCAATACTGATACTATCATCAAGGCTAAATGGATCACCAATGCTAGATTTCCATTTATTGAGCATCTACTTTGTGCTAAGCACTGTATTGAGTAATTTTCATTATTTCTTAAACTTTTTTTTTTTTTTTTTTTTGTCTTTTTGAGATAGGGTCTCATTATGCAGTTCAGGCTGGCCTTGAATTCACTTTGTAGCCCAGGCTAGCCTCGAACTTGCAGTGATCCTCCTGCCTTGGCCTCCTGAGTGCTGGGATTACAGGCGTGCACTACCACGCCTGGCTATTTCTTAAACTTTACAAAACCCTATGAACAAATTTTAAACATCTTCTATATAATTATAGGAATATGCACCCTCTATCTTTTAAATATTCTCTTTTGTGATGTAAATCTGTAGATTCAAGTACCTGAAAGATTCAGTGGGGACCCGGAGTTAATTTTCTGGAGGAAATATTAACAAAACTTATCATGCCAAGCTGAGGAGGCAAGAACAATACACACAGAACAAGGGGAGAACATGGAAGATGATGTACAATTCAGGATTATGTTGGGTGGCTTTTATGAGTAGTACCACGAAAGCTGGAGGAACCCAGGAAGACTTCCTGGAATGGTAGAGACTTGAGTCCTCTATCACCTTACCATTTGCTCATTTCTTTATTCATGTATTCAACGATCATTTATGGAGTGCTGAGTGTGGCTTTGTGTTTCCCAGATAAACTAGTACCCTGATATCAGCCAAGAGTGGCTGTAAACATTTCATTCCTACCATGGGGAATGAATACTGGCAGGGAAAATTCTGGCAAATTCTGGAAAGGTAAGTTTATACATGGGTGGAAAACATTTTATAGTATGGTATGTTCAGAAAAGGAACATGCATTACTGAGCATCTACGATGTTTGCTAATATTTTACTGCTGAAAAGTAATTTAATACAAAAATTTCTGTGAAGTGTCTTGTTCCTTAAAATTAAGGCTCAGAGAAGTAGAAAGATTTATTCGAGGTCACACATTTAAGGTGGAACCAACACACACACACAAACATGCACACACACACCTAAGTATATGTGCAGCATGATCAAAAACTACAGTGAATGTTTAAATTTGAAAAATGTTCATTACAATGAAAGACACATCACTATTAATCCTGTTCAAAAGCTCCCTCTCACTTTGAATCCACTCATCCCACCATTCCTGCCACTTTCTGAAGCAGTTCTGGAAGTCCTCTTTGGTGTCCTTAGCCACACTGTCATGGCTGCCTCAATGTCCTGTATTGATTCAAAACATTTACCTTTCATGGTCATTTTGACTTTGGAGAAGAGTGGCAGCTGCACAGTGCCAGATCTGGTGAAGGTGGATAAGGACATGCTGTAATGTCTTTATGAACCTGCCTTTTTGTTGGATGGCACTGGGCAGCGGCATTTACTGCAATTTTGATCACATCTGGTAAAGATTTTGTTATAAAGTGCTGATCTAACTCTCAACTATAAAAATAATAGTGAAAGCAGAATATAATAAACACCATAATTGAGGTATATGTTGTGTCACAAGCACTACTTTAAGTATGGGCCACTGGCAATATTAGCAGCACTTGGGGACCCATTAGAAATGCAGACTCCTGGGTCCCAGTTCCATATGAATTAGCAGCTCCTGGGAAAGACCGAGCAGTGTGTTTGAAATATCCAGGTGCCTCTGCTCTGCCTGGCCTTAAGTGAGTTTGGAGGATCAGTGATTGGTTCTACTAGCTAGGACCATGTCCTCTGGAGCAGTGAGGAAGAAGAGGCAGGGCAGGGCCGGTGAGATGGCTCAGCGGCATAAGCGCCTGCCTTGCAAGCGCGAGGGCCCGAGTTCGACTCCCGGATCCCACATATGAAAAAGGGGCCGGTGATATCGCTCAGCGGCACGGGTGCCTGTTGGCGTGCGAGGCCCTGAGGTCGACCCCCCGGTACCCACCAAAAAAAAAAAAAAAAAAAAAAAAAAAAAAAAAAAAAAAGAAGAGGCAGGGCAGCGAGGCAGACAGCCGCATCCAGGCACTAAGGCTGGCAGAGAGGCAGAAGGGTGGCTTGCAGCAAACCTCCATCCCTCTCTGCTTGGCTCCTTCAGGTGCTGTTTTTCTGGAAACAATGCTCTCTGGCTGGCTGGGCTCCCTGCCCTCTGCCTCTTTTTAATCTGAAGTGAGCCAAGAACAAATGGAATCTAAACTGTATGCCCTTGGTGAAATTAATTTGCATTTGTAAAGCATGACCTTAAAAGATGCATTTATTTCTGGTTATGTGCTCACCACCAGGTGGGTGTGGGGCAGACAGTGGCAGCCTAGGTGCAGAAACCCAGGGAAAGAGAAGCTATGGGAGCCAGGGAGCCAGCCCAGCACAAATGGGTCTGTTCGAATGGATCCAATTTCCGAGAACACAGTAAGCCAGAGGAGGATTAGGGGTGGCTCCAGGGATCCTGTTCCATCAGGGACAAATGCTACATGAACTCTATGACTCTGCACTTTGCATTTATGGTCTTTATTCTCCTACCAGGGCTAGATCATGAAAGACAACATGTATGTACAAGCATTAACTCCAGCTACCCTTGAAGCTTCCATGCTGGAGAGATCACACAGAGGTGGCAAGAGAGGCTCAAAGAGCCCCAGCTGTGCAAGTCTTCCCAGCAGCAACTGCGAGGTGTGCCAGTGGGCAACATCAGCACAGCTGTTGTTTTTTTTTTTTTTTTTTGTGGGTACCGGGGGGTCGACCTCAGGACCTCACGCGCCAACAGGCGCCCGTGCCGCTGAGCGATATCACCGGCCCCTTTTTCGTATGTGGGATCCAGGAGTCGAACTCGGGCCCTCGCGCTTGCAAGGCAGGCGCTTATGCCGCTGAGCCATCTCACCGGCCCAGCACAGCTGTTGTTGAGTGAGGCAACAGAGAAGTCCATCCAAACTTCAGATTTTCAAAAATAAACTGCATAATTGTTTTAAGATGCTAATTTTGAGGGGTTTGTTACACAGCAAATAGAATTCTACATTATCTCATTAAATTCACACGAGAACTTTTTGCACTAGGAATTATTATCATAGTTATCTTTCACCAGACAGGATGAGGTTCCCAAAGAGGAGGCGAGGAACCTCAACTCACTGTACCCACAGAATAAGTTCATTGACTCCTGTGGAAAAGATTTTCCATGACTAGTTCAGGAAGAGGCACAGAAAAGATTTATTTAGAAAAAGGTACACACTCAGAGTGCGGACATTCAGAGAATGAGACACATTATAGTCTGGGGCTGGGTATATATATGGTGCTTGGGGGTGGACATCTACACAACTTGTGAATCTTGAAAAAAGGGAATTTAATTTGCAGATCAGAGGTTAAGGCCCTTTCTACAGAGGAAGGGCAAAGGTCCATTCAAAGGTGACAGCACCACAGGTGATAGAGCAGGTAGTCACTGCATTACAGGAGAAAAGGTATGGTCTATTCACAGCTCAAGAGGTCAATTTACAGGTAAAATGGAATGGCCAAGGCTGAGTTTTTAAGGACCTTAGAAAGTTTTGACTGGGTTTGTGTCTTGAAGCTGCAGTTTTTATTAAAAGTGCAATTTTAAAAGTATGATTTTCTTTGTCATATCTATATCTATATATAGATATATATAGTCCCACCTCAATCTTAAATGCAGAGGGGCTAAGTAATTTGCCTAGGATGTCACAGCTGGTACGTGGAGCTGAGCTGTAAGCTGAGTGCAAGCTCTCTGACTCACGCCTTACCTAGGTGGCCACGTAGTCTCCAGTAGGCCTGTTCCTCTGCCTAGAAATATCTTTTAGATTCTGCACGGACATCTGGAAGTAGAAATGACCACTAGACATTTTCATATATCACAGGAAAGGAGACTTATCCTTAAAGGTTGGCAGAATTTGATTCTTGTGCCCAAAGAAAAGACACTTGGCTTTCATCTGGGAACAAAGAATGCTGGTGGCCTTCAACTTAGATGAGATCTGTGATGTCCTAGAACTCTGGTGGACTTTTTAGAAGTTGGCCTGTTTTCAAAAAAAGCGTTCATAATATTATTTTATATCAGGAAATGTGTTCTAAGGGTCAAACAGTTTCTTTTTTGCTGTTTGTCGTTTTTTTTTTTTTTTTTTTTTTTTTTTTGCAGTGGTAGGATCAAACCCAAGGCTTTGTGTATGGCAGGCAAATGCTCTATCATTGAACTATAGTTACAACCCTCAAATAGCTTTTTTATTGTCTTTTACCTTGGAGTGCAGTTCATGTGTAAGCAGGAGATAGCCCATCTGGGACAATCCTTCAAGGCTGCAATGAAGTCAGATGTGCTGCTTATATTTTCACCTGAAGTTACACCCAAAATGACTCTAGAGCTATGCTTGGGACTTGGAAGGTCTTGGACATAGAGGGCAAACCATCAGAGACAGCCCAAGGCAAGTAGGAGACAGGGTCACACTCATAGTGAACAGGGACCTCCAACAGGGTCTCCAGACCAGACTGCCCCCCCTTCTCTCCTCCCCAGTGGCTTCCCTGTCTACAACTGTACTGACCCAACCCGATAGCCTTCCTTTTTCATTATTCCCTTCTGAGAGACCCCAGGAGACATTCTTTAAAAAGTAACTTTTTGAGGTATGATTTATATGCAATAAAATTCACCATTTAAAATATGCAGATTGCAGAGTTTTAATAAATGTATACATTTGTGTAGCTACTACCATAACCAAGATATGCAACATTTCTATTTCCTCATAACATTTCCTTATGTCCCTTTATTGTCAAATCTCCCCCACTGTGACTCTAAGCAAATCTGATTTACATCACTATAGATTTGTTTTGTGTGTTCTAGATTTTCACATTAAGTGGAATTAGGTCAAATATTTTGTATCTTGCCTTAGCATAACAGGTGTGAAATGTATCCACTTGCTATGTGTATTAGCGGTTTATTCTTTTTTTCTTGCTGGGTAGTATTCCATTACATGGATATGCCAATCATTCATCTGGTAATAAACACATCTGGGTTGTCCCCAGTTTTGAGCTATTATGGATGAAGCTGCTATGAACATATGTTTTCATTTATCTTGAGTATCTAGAGATACAGCTACTGGGGCATACAGTAAGTATACATTTAACTGTGTTAAAAACTGCCAAACTGTTTCCAAGTGACTTAACATTTTACATTTCTCTTTTAAATTTTAATCACAATGACTGACAGAGTGACTAACTGTCTTGGTTACTTTTCTCTCATTGCTTAGACAAAATACCTGACACCCAAAACTAAGGAAGGAAAGGTTTATTTAGCTTACAGTTTGTGGAGGTTTCAGTCCATAATCTGCTGGCTCTGAGGCAGGGTGGCACATGGCAGTGAAGCAACAGTTCAAGGCAGCAGGGGACAGCAAAAGCAACGAGCAGGGCCAGTGAGAAGGCGCAGCGGCGTAAGCGCCTGCCTGGCAAGCGCGAGGGCCCGAGTTCGACTCCCGGAACCCACATACGAAAAAAGGGCTGGTGATATCGCTCAGCGGCATGGGCGCCTGCTGGCGCGAGGTCCTGAGGTCGACCCCCGGTACCCACAAAAAAAAAAAAAAAAAGCAACGAGCAAAAAGGGAAGAGCACGAGAGAAGATTCTTTCTGTCCCTTATGTTGTATGTAGGCTACCCACTCACCCTAGGATGGGTGTAGCACTCACACCCATAATCCCAGAACTAGACAATGAATCAATCACAAACTCTAGATTCAGCCCCCTCTGAAAAGCACCCTCCCCATGACTGCATGAGGCTTTGAGGAGACATCCAGACACAAACCATAACACTAACTGATTGCTTAGGTAATAAATTGTATTAGCATGATCTAAAAGTAAACATGCAGATTATATAATACAGTGAGTTATCTCCCTCCTGGTTTCCATCCACCTGAGGGTGAGCAGTGTCACCAGTTCCTCACAGACCTTTCCAGACACTATGGAAACATTCCCAAACATTTACATTTCCCCTTTCCACTTTTTATACAGATAAACATCATCCTAGACAAACCTTTCTTTTCTCATAAAAGTAGATCTTGGATAGTGTTAGGGAGCCATTTTCCAAAGCTCTATCCCTTAAATGCTGTGTAGGAAAAGAGTTCCCGGGGGAAAAGCTACTTCCTCCTTCCTCATAGAAATTCATAGCATACATTAGCTTATTGAAGGCTCTAAGAAGTCCAGCGATTAAAAAGCACTTATCTAAAGAAGCCAACAAACTTTTTCTGTGAAGCGCCAGCTAGTAAATACTTTCAGGGTTTGTGGTTATAGTCCCTGTTGTAATTGATCTATCCTTGTAGTGAGAAAGCAGCCACGGACATTATATAAATGAAGGAGTGTGGCTGCATTTCAATAAAACTTTATTTACAAAAACAGATGGCAAGCAGTTTGCAATTCCTGATCTAGAACATGGCAGGATTTGAGAAGGGCTCTGGTTAAGTTTCAAGGTGTTTTCCAAAGGCCTACCAGTGGTGCTGCTTTTTCCTTACATGCCCCCATTTCCTTCCCTACACCAATAAATCTGCCATCTCAAGATTTAGAAGACGGATGGGAATGGAGGACAGGAATGGCCAGAAGCAAAGGAGACTGAGGGTAGGGATGGAAGGAAAGGCAAGAGGGACTGGAGGGGCGGGTGTGTCCCAGAGCAGAGGCCAAAGACAATAAAAATGTCAAGAGCTGAGTGAACAACTGCTTCATCTGAGACTGTGTCTCTGTCCTCTTCTCTTCTCTCCCTCTATGCCCAGAGTGTTACCTGGAACACTGGAAAAGGGCACAGTGCTTCACTTTCTCGTTAAATAAATGCCCCACGACTCAAGTGGAGGCTTTTGGATTCTGGCATCAGCACTATCTGTGAGACACAGTCTTTACAATTTCCTCCTCCTAAGAGTTCATGAAATCTTTGTTGTCCAAGTCAAACCTTGAGCATGTGTGAGCTTGTGGCGAGATATGGGCTAGACCTATGTGATTCTGGGAGAGAATTTTAAGAGTTCTCATCTAACAATTGGTTAACAGATGTAACGGTTACTAAGGAAATTCTAGTTCTTCTCTTTTAAATAACCATATTTCATCAAACATAAGAAGCAACACACTATTGTTTTATAAAGCAGTAGGAGAGAAAAAATACTGCCAACTAAACTATGACACTATGCTTTCTTACATTTGCAATTTTTATTCTACATTGTTGTGAAAGAGCGCCTTTAGATTTGTCTAGACAGTTGGTCACACATCTCTGACGCTTTCCCTTATAGCAAGTGACGTGTAATTGCCAATCCTTCTGCAAGCATCTCAGTAACAAAACACAGCCCAGTTCCAACTGCTTTGGTCCCATTTAGAACTGGTTACTGCTATAGAATATGGAATGGAGACAATTTTTAGAGTGAGCATTTGTTTTACAAACATCCCATTTCTGGCCTGCGGCTCTGTGTTGAGGTCCTTCAGTGGACACAGTTTTTTGTTTCAAAACTGAGTCACAGAGGATCTTTGTGAAGACCCTTTGAACAGCAGTTATATACACATGGCACCAATGATTCTTTCCTTCAAAAGGTGAGATGATGAGGTAAACAACTACAGCCATCATTCGCCCACACACTGGCTGTGATAACCACCTCCTAAGTGTAGTCTGGTGGTGAGTGACTGTGAGATGCATCCTGGTTTCTGAGATATTACAACGAACAAACATAAACCCAGATGCACATGTGTGCTTAATTAAGCAAAGTCCTGAATTTGAAATTTAGGAGGTTAAAACAAAACAACAACATCAAAGGACTTAAGGTAGCATGAAGTGTTTTTCTTCTTTACAAAAACTCTCAAATGCTCTGCAGCAATATTCAGATACTTCCAGCTGAATGTCTGCACAGTGGAACTCTCCCAGATGTAAACAGATCTGGTGATGGCTATTTTTGTGTGCACTGGGTATTAAACCCAGGGCCCGTGTATACTAAGCACTTGCTCTGCACTGTTACACCTCTAGTACCTGTTGTCCTACTTTTTTTTTTTTTTTTTTTTGAGATGGGGTCTTACTATGTTGCTCAGGTTAGAATCAAAATCCTGGGCTCATGTGATCCTCCTGTCTCAGCCTCCTGAGTGGCTGGGACTATAGGCACATGCCACCATACCTGGCTTTTAACTATGGAATTCTTGCAGGTCTAATTTGGTATGACCCATAAAACTGTATTTTCACAGTTGCCTACCCTCCCTCCTATCCTGTGAGCTCAGAAAGGACCTTGATTTACATAATGAATTATGCATAAGAGTGTGAAGTGTTGATCATTTTAAAGGAAATCAGAATTGAACTATAACTAATTTTTAAAAAACATGCTTAGCACATATGTCAAAAGAATGTGTAAAGAAAGAAGCCAAGTTAGAAATTTATATGTATGTTAATAAATGTTTATATGAGGCTGGTGAGATGGCTCAGTGGCGTAAGTGCCTGCCTGACAAGCACGAGGGCCTGAGTTCGACTCCCGGAACCCACATACGAAAAAAGGGCCGGTGATATTGCTCAGCGGCATGGGCGCCTGCTGGCACGCGAGGTCCTGAGGTCGACACCCTGGTACCCACAAAAAAAAAAAAAAAGTTTATATGACATTTAAAGTAAGATCTGACAAGCTCCCACTACCAACTAAAGATGTCACCTGGCTCCTTAAACTCTTCTCTGAGTCGGGCTTGCCAGGCTCTGCTTGGCAGGGTGTGGGTGCAGGGATCCAGTGAAGGGTGGATACATGCTGCTATGGCAGGGAAAGCACTGCTGTTACTGGGAGCCTCCTCCCTTGGTCATGTTTCTTGTGCCTGCTCAAGTTCAGATCCAGGTCTATCCAGCCCCAAACCCTGTTCCTTACATCTCATGCTGAGTCACAGAGGTGCTGCTAGAATCTAGTATGGAAGTATTTCTTGTTTACTGTAGTAAACAAGCTTCCTGCAAAGCTCCCCTGCAGATGAGGTTGAACTATGTGATGGTCTGGGTACCAGCTCATCCTTCTTTTGCCCCGTGCTGTGGTTGGAGAAGATGCCTGACCAGATCTTTTTGGTGAGCCCACATGAGTATGACTCTCCAGATGTGCCCAGCTGGGTAAAGTCCTCAACGCAGAGTTTCACTGGCACACACCCCATGTGATGTCTGCCACACTCTCACTGCAGACTCGGAGGCCTGACATGACAGCATTTGTTAGTGATGTCTGCCTTTCATGCTTTCAAAAAGGCTTCAGGGTGCTTTATGACAGGATAGGCACCAGCATTATGTCTTGTAACAGAAAATGAGATCAAGACTTTCCAAGGGAATAAGAAGACTGAAATGACCTGCAGCAGCGGTGGAAACAAGCGGAGCAAGGAGAAGCAAGTGCCACCTGCACAGTTCCCTGCTGCTCGCCTTGCCTCAGGTGGTCTCATTACTAAGCAACCTGAAAGGACACCAGGGGATCAATGGACACAGCAAACCGATGCTTCCAAAATGCCAAGGAACAGGGTTTGGGAGAGAGAACGTGCCTGCCTTGTGCTTATGATGAGAAGTCTGGTCAAATGGGCTATATGATTAAACTGGATGGCAAGCAAGAACACTGTTCTTTTTCTGAAAGAGAAAAACAGACACTGGGGACAATAAGGAGGTTGCTGGCTGGCTCCCAACCTGCCCCTCTGTGTGTAAGTTTATGAAGTGATTATTTCTTCCCACCATTCCACCTTCCTCCCCGTTCAGATCTTATATCTCATATTTCCTCTGTCAGCTCAGAAACACGAGGGTGACAGAACTGGGTCAAGCCACACACCTGTTTCAAGTTAGATTAAGGTCCTAATTTATTGGGTCACAGATGGGGTGACAGCACAGGGCAGAAGCAGATGCAGCAATGCCTGGCGTGAGTGTTCTGGCTTCCCTCTCCTCAGTGGGAAGGACCTTTATAGTATCTTAATTCATACTGGATTCTACTCTGTTAGGCTTGGATCTTACACCTTCATTTCGGAAGAAGACAAAATCAAACAATTGAAGGAATGCTTACAAAGAACAGGCTTTCCTGACTCTCAAGATAAAATCAACATCAGATTGCTCTATCTTCAGCTTCATGAGGTTGGGGGTGCTGGGTGAAGGCAGCATTATCAACCTTGGTATTCCTGAAAAACACCTTTATCTCCAGCTTTCTGGTATTCTCGAAGGAGATTCCCTTCCACTCCAGCACATTTTTCTGCTGTTTCTAAAGTTTTATTGACTTACTTCAGTTTAAGAAGAAATTTCTTTTTTTTTTTTTTTTTTTTGCATGTGCCGGGGGTCGACCTCAGGACCTCGTGCACCAGCAGGCGCCCGTGCCGCTGAGCGGTATCACCGGCCCTTTTTTCATATGTGGGTTCTCGGGAGTCGAACTCGGGCCCTTGCACTTGCCAGGCATGCGCTTACGCTGCTGAGCCATCTCAGCAGCCCAAGAAGAAATTTCAATGTCAAATTACACAGGTGTTAAGTGGCTGAGACACAGGAAGACATATACTCTTATTTGGTCTCTATCCCCTTTCTTCACATAGAGGTTTTTTGGGGGTGGTGGTATACAAATGAAGTGACTGGTAGGTGGGGGCTCCTGGAGCACCTGAGGATGGGGGCTGGTTGTCAGGGGAAACGACCAAGTGACTGGAGGGTTGGAACTTCCAGCACTGTACGCCCCCCCCAATCCCACCCCTCAGAGGAGAGGAGAGGTCTGGAGGTTGCATTCAGGGTGCCAACCAAAGGGAACATACTTTATTTCTCAGAGCTTTGGGAAAAGCAGTAAGCATTTCTGGAAGGAAAAGCCAGTCTTACAGGCAAGGGAGATCACACCAGGACCAGAGTAATATCGGCGTCTTTTCCTACTGCTTATTCTTCCCACCCCAATAAAACTTCAGTTCCTGTTTCACAACTCCTTAGCTGATTTGGGGGCTACAGTATAGTGGTGGAAAAGACACAAGTTTTATAATCAGAGGGCTTGGGGAACCCTGGATGTCAATGACATTAGGTCTCTCCTCTTGGTCTCCTGCCTGGGGGGTGGGTAAGTCTGGCTACCAGTATTCTGGGAGCAAGCTGAAGAAGAGGGCCAACTTCTCAGCTTGATCATCTGACTTCTGCATACAGTGACAGCTGGTCCTCATGGACCCTGAGTTTTATCATCTGCAGACAGTGGTTTCCAGTCTACTTCAAGATAAGGAAAGCATAGACCTTTACCTGTGGGAAAGGTGAGAAAGCTCTGGAGATCCATCTGCTTCTTACAGGAACTTTCAACCTATCCTCTGGCCAGCAGTCCCGTTTTAACCCCCATTTCCAGAGGTTCCTCGAATGACTGCCAATTCCCAAGTTGTGGGGCATTCTATAGTGTTAACTGGGGTTGCTTCCACGCCTTCCTCAGTCCCAATTGAGGACTCAATTTTATCAGGCTCTTCCGTTGTTTTCTAACTTCTCGAGTTATACCAATATGGTTGCTCTCTTGTGGACCACTGGTTTAAAAAATCCTTTTATTATTTATTAAATGAGGCTTTGATTAAATGCATTAGTTACACTGTGCCATATTTAGCCAGCATTCAACTCCATACTAACTGAAGAAATCACTTCAACTCTAAAGACTTAAGTTTTGGTCAATTTAAAAAAGAAAAATAGTATTAAGTTTTCATTTATTTGATTGTTAGTGAAACTGGACTGTTTTTCATAAGTTTACTGCTCATTGCTGATTTTTCTTTAGCTTATGATCACTGCCTACTTCCCTTGTAGTACTAGTCTTTTAAAAATTTATCTATAAGCAAGTCTTATATGTCAAGGATGTCAGATTACTGTAAATGTTTTCAAAATATAGTGATCAAATTAACCTTACTAAACATGCTTGAATCCTATTTATTTATTTTTATTAAGTTTATTGGTACAATTTAGATACACATAATGATCATTTTCATCATCATAGGGAATTTGTATCTGTACATGATATATCCTGGTTCCTCTTTTTTTACCCCAATCCTCTCCCCTCCCATCAGTCCCTCTTCCCTCCTTATTTACAAAGCTTTGTTTCCATTTTATCCTCCCTTTATCTTTTTTTCTTTTCCCTTCCTTCCTTTTCCCCTCCCTCTTCCTAGTTCCCCTTTTTTTTGAACAGTTTCTTCCTATTTCATAATACCTATTATACACTTTGGTCTTTATTTACCCTTTTGCTTTCTCACACCAAAGAAACAATACAATATTTAGTCATGTGTGTCCAATTTATTTCACTTAAGAGTATGATCTTCAAGTTGCATCCATTCAGCTATAAATGTCTCAAGGCAATCCTTCTTTATGGCTGAGTAGTACTCCATTGCATAAAAAAAAAACTTTTTATCCATTCCTCAGTTGATGGGCATTTGGATTTTTTCCAAGTTTAGCTATTACAAACTGTGCTGCTATAAACATGGGTGTGCATACATTGCTGTGGTATGATGTTTTTAATTCTTCTGGGACGATATCCAGAAGGGGAATAGCTGGGTCAAATGGGACCTCCAATCCTAATTTTTTGAGGAATCTCCACACTGATTTCCACAGTGGTCGCACCAGTCTACACTCCTACCAACAGTGGAGAAGTGTTCTTTTTTCCCTACAGCTCTGCCAGCATTTATTAGTTGATTTCTTGATAACTGTCATTCTTTCTGGAGTGAGATGGAATCTCAGCATTATTTTAATTTGCATATCTCAAATGACCAATGATGTTATTTTTGACTTCATGACTTACTGAAGACTAAATATGATATGCTAAGTTTTTTTTACAAGCATGTTTCTATCTCTTCCTTTTATTCGAATAGCTTTTGCTCTGTCCGTATTTCTGTGCTATTTTAGATGGTACATTATACATTCATTGTGGATTGCATCTTTTTATAAAACAATCCTCTTTATCCACAGCTTTTGCTCTGGAGTGTTATTATAACATATATTAATATTGCTACTCCTGTGCTTTTTTTTTAAATTTCATTTAAAAATATTTGTTTTATTTTTGTCTGATTTTTCTGTCCTTGTAGTTGTAAGACTTTTGTGTCATTTAGTCTTAGGTAAATAGAGTACATGGCTATACTTTGTTTTAGATGGAAGTCTGTCATCTAACAGAGGACTTTATACATTTACTGACATAAATATTGTTAGGTCTTATTTCTCTCATTTTGTTTTATGATTTTGGGGGGACAGAAATGGGGATTGAACCCAGGACCTTTACTCTTTGCACTGAGCTTCACCCCTAGCACCCTTTTAAATTTTGACACAGGGTTTCACTAAGTTGTTAGTTTCCCAAGCTGGGCTTGAACTCGCAATCCTCCTGCCTCAGCCTCCTAAAGTGCTGGGATTACAGGCATTTGCCACTACACTCGGCTTGTTTTTTTGGGTACCGGGAATCAAACTCAGGACCTCATGCTTGCCAGTCTGGCAGGCGCTGCGCCACTGAGCTAAATCCCTGGCCCCAGCTTGTTGTTACTTTGATGCTTCTTTACTTGTATGTTTTTAAATTATACATATTGCTATTGTCTTACCACAATTACATAATACTTTATGTATGCCAAACATGAAACTTTGAATCTCTCCTTTACCTTTCCACCAACTCCATATAAAAAAGGAAATTTATCAATTTAGGTAAGTCTCACTTATTTGTTTCTAAACAACTGTGCTTATTTACGCCATTTGTTCCAGAGAACTACTAGCAGAAATACCAACTGATCTTCATTAGTCCACCAATTGAAATTTCTAGCTGGCTCTGGTGCCAGGGACACTATGAATTAGTTATGCTTTAAATGTCATTTAAAAATAAGACTGCTTGAGGATAAATCAGAAATCAGTAGATTGAACTCTTTATTTAATTACCATAAGGGATCTTGGTCATAGTTTCCACCTTCAACTTCTCCCTTACCGATTTATAATGGTAAATCAGATTGCCTCACTACAGCTTCAGACCTGGCCAAGGAACGGGGAGAGCGATACTACTTCCCTCTCAGGACCATCACTCAACTACCTCACCTCCTGCCATACAGATCCAGGCATTGTTCTGTGCTGACCCCTTTACACTGACTGCACTGGCTACTTCCTTAAATCCATATTGACCTTTTCCATCATAACTGTTTTCAAAGCTCTGCTCATTTCCTGACAACTTGTTTCTCTGAATGTCAAAATAGGTGTGGTTGTTGTTTTGCTTATTAGATCTCATTTGTCATTTTGTAACTATTTACACGTGTCAACTGTTCCTCAATATGGTTATGACATCCTTCAGGACTCAAAATACTGTCTTATACTTTGACCATGGAATCACTGGATTTCATAGTTGGAAAGCTTCTCAAAACTCATCCCAGACTTGGGTTGGGTAGACCTGCATTACAGTACTGGTCTGATTCTAACTCAGTACCATGCGGAACCTACTTCACTTCTTTAGGCCTGAAAAACGATGAGTTCTAAAGTTGCTTTTCAAGCTAACATTTTCCGATGTTATGGTAAGACTAAGAGTCATTTTACAAAGAAGGATCTGACTCACAGCCCACGAGGAAGGAAGGCCTTGCTGAAGTTCAGAGTCAATTAGTGCCCCAAATATAACTTGTGGTTCAATCCCCTGATCCCTGTCACTCTTTGAGAATGCCCTGTGACTCTCTCAAAGTGCCAGAATGTAACCTCGTTAGGAACAAGTGCCCAATGAAAATACATGGCTTTGACTTTCTGAGAAACTAAACTTTCTGGAAAGATGCAGTTGACTCCAAACTTTGAATATCTGTATTTTATCTGTATTTTAAAATATCTGTATTTTAAATACCTTTTAAAAGCAAAGTTGCAGTTACTTCTCCATTTGAATTCCTAAGCTCCAGTTCCTTTTATGTTGTTCCCTAGGTTAGCTCTCCTTTCTACCTGCTAGAAAAGCCTTATCCTTGATTTTGGAACTGGAACTGTCTGCCAAAGCTCTGCTGTGCCTTACAATGTTTTTGATTCTTTACTTATTCTTATCATTTCCACAAGTAAGACAATTTGCAGGCACTTAAATCTCTCTGGCCCTGTTTCCTTAAGTGTAACCAAAAGGTGTGGAAATAAGTGCTCTCTAATAGTCTTTCTGGCTCTGATTTTTTTTTTTTTTTTTTTAAGCAAAGAGACAGGGAATGGATAAACAGGAAGAAAACAGTCTGAGAAATGGCTCACATATCTATAACTTATTTTGGAGAACAGGTTTGGAAGGAATGAAAAAGTGAAGGAGGGATAGAACATCCAAGAGTGTGTTACTGAGCTGATCAGCACTGAGGGAGACTGGGGTGCAATCCTGCAGGGACCCTTAGTTGAGCTGTGTGGAATGTACGTCAGTGCCCTGTCAAGGGACAGAAGAGGGAGAACTTGCTCCCTGGCATTTTTTTTTTTTTTTTTTTTTGGTTTGTCAAAGGTTATCTGCCTCTTGGGACATTATCCTGATGATGTGTTGGGAGTGTGCATGCAACAGAAGGGCCTGGTGATTCTCATGACTGTGGCAGAGAAGTTGGGGGCAAAATGAGACAGGTGGAGTGTTGCAGAGGCGGATGCTGTCAGGTTACTTTTTCCTGAGGCTGGTTTCTGCACCAGCATCTTGGGTGACAGACGAAGAGGATGTGAGCCTGGTGGATAATGAGGAATCCTTAGACCCAACTCTGCATATGTGACCCATCAAAGGAGCATTAACAAACGGTGCTGGAAAAACAGGTTATTCGTGTGTGAAAGATTGAAACTAGATACACATCTCTCACCTGTACAAAAGTCAAATTGCAATGAGTCAAAGACCTAGATATAAAAACAGAGGGCCGGTGAGATAGCTCAGCGGCACAAGTGCTTGCCTGGCAAGCGCGAGGTCCTGAGTTCGACCCCTGGTACCCACAAACAAACAAACAAACAAACAAACAACAACAACAACAAAACCCTTGAAAATCTGAAACTGCTGGAAGACGACATAAGGGAACCACTGGAAACCATAGGCATAGGCAAGGACTTCCTGAACAAAACTTCAGTAAGCACAGGAAATAGTATCAAGAATCAACAAATGGGTTACATCAAATTAAAAAGCTTCTGCACAGCAAATGAAACAACCAACAGAGTGAAGAGACAACCTAGCGAATGAGTAAAAAATTTTGCCAGTTATTCCTTAGACAGAAGAGTAACATCTAAATTATAAAGAACTAAAAAAAAATTAGACCTCCCCAAAATAAAACACCCAATCAAAAAATGGGTAAATGAACCGAACAAACACTTCTCAAAAGAAATAAAAACTGCCAATAAATACTTGACAAAATGTCCAAAATCTGTAGTCATTAGGGAAATCCAAATCAAAAGAACTCTAACATCCATCTCACCCCAGTAGAATGGCTATCATCAAGAACACACACACACACACACACACACACACACACACACACACAAATGCTGGCAAGGTGTAGGGAAAAAGGAACTCTTCTACATTGTTAGTGGGATTGTAAATTAGGACAACCACTATGGAAATGAGTATGGAAATTATTTAAAAAAAGGGATAGAAATTCCATTTGACCCAGCTATACCTCTCCTGGGTATAATCCTGAAAGAGTTAAAGACAACATATTACAGTGATACATGCATACCCATGTTTATAGCAGCACAACTGACAATAACTAAGCTCTGGAAACAGCCTAGATGCCTATCAAAAGATGAATGAAGAAACCGTGTTATACAGACACAACTGAGTATCATTCAGCCATAAAGCAGAATGAAAATCACATCATTTGCAGGAAAATGGATAGAACTCGAGATCCTAATGTTAAGTGAAATAAGTCAGACACAGAAGGGTAAATATTGTATGGTTTATCTTTTATGAGAAACCTAAAATATAAATGAGTAAAAGTGTTAAACAAAGGAGAGATGGTAGGAACAAAAAGACAGACTTTAGAAGTGAGGTAGGGGACCAAGAGGAAGGGAAATGGTAGGGAGAGAGGATAAAAGGATTGAAAATGATCAAGATATAATATATACATGTACCGATTTCCCCAAGCAAATGTAACTGTTATGTATTGCAGACATAAATGAAAAAAAAAAAAAAAAAAAGTCTGGAGTAGATGGAGAGAGAATGGTATTTCCCAGAAGGGTTAAAAATAGGGGACAGAAATATTGTTTAGAGAAAGATGATATTAATTATTTGATAACAAATTACTTCTCTGCTCAATACCCTCTAGAACTTCTACTCACCTCCAGCAAAAGCCCACGTTTTAACAGTGGCCACTGACCTTCCCTCTGACCTCATTTCCCCTTCCTGAAAGGCTCCAGCCCCGCTGACTTCCACGTTACTCCCCAGCACACCAACCACTCCTGCCTCTTCACTGAACTCAAGTTGCTTCCACCTTGAAAGCTCCTCCTCCTGCACTTGATGTTGGCCTCTGCTTCAGTGCCATCTGTCTGACAGGCTTTCTATAGTCACCCTGCACACATGCCCTCATCACCCTTTATCCCCTGACCCTACTTTATTTTTTCCATAATGGTTAACTCTATCTCATTTTATATTAAATATCTATTTTTAAAGATTAACTCATTTTCAGTATCCCTTGGAATGTAGGCATCACCAAAACAATACCTTTCTTTGTTTTGTTCACTGGTATATTTCTGACATCTAGAATACCACCTGGAAATAGAACGTACTTACTAATTTTTTGAAAAAATAAGTGGGCCGGAGAGATAGCTCAGCAGCACAAGCGCCTGCTCGCAAGCGCGAGGTCCTGAGTTCGAATCCCGGTACCCATATACAAAGGAAAAAAGGGCCAGTGATATCGCTCAGTGGCACAAGAACCTGCTCGCAAGTGCGAGGTCCTGAGTTCAACGCCTGGTACCCACACACACACACAAAAATAGTGATCAATAGACTGAGTGAATGAAGATGTTCATGTCTTGCTGGGGCTAAGTTTGTTTAAAAAAAAAAAAAAAAAAGAGGATGGTCTCATTTTGGCCAGAAGCTCTTTAAATAGAAGCACAAAAACTGTTAGATTATGTTCTTCCTGGATGGTGATGGAAGTTGTAAATGTAAAAGGTTGTGATGTCACAAGAACTGAACTTTGTGGACCTGGAAGACCATTGCACAGACAGCCTTACATGCAGCTGTGTGTTACTATTAGAAACCCAGGGGCTCAAGGCAGCACTGCATTATCTATTATCTTCTGGCCCATGCCATGGCTTCAGAAGGGACTGTGACCTCTTGGCTAATTAAATCAGGTCTGTAAGCTAAACTTTGTGTCTAGGTACCTGTGTGTGTAGGGGCTGGTATATTTTAAGAGTTTCCTGTACACCTTAAAGCCATTCTATTTGAACCACTATCAATCAATCAGATTCAATGTTCTTCCTATCCCTTAAGCTGATTAGTCACACTGTGCAATGTGCTCTGTAACCAAAAAATCCCTTAGAAAAGCAGCACAAGTACATGGACAAGTTCTCTTCCAGCCATACGTAACTCCACAAAACCCACAAGGATGTGCTGTAAAACCCGAAGGTGGCAGTCCTCAAGGTGTGACAAGAGTGGGACAGGGACATATTTGGGAAGGAAGAGACTAGCTGGGAGAAGGAAGAGGCTAAAGAAGGTATTTTAGTGATAAAGACAAAGTGATAAAGTAATAAGTCATAATGAGTTGGAAAAGATGAGAGATATTTAGATTTTTGATAACTTTCTATAGGTAACAGTTTAGGTAGTGAGCCAAACAAAAGAACTATCCAAACTAGACTCCTAGAGGAAAAGCTAAAAGTGGTAAACCCCATGAAAATAAATTCCTGGGCCACAGTTTATATTAAGCAGACTCAGTGGCCTGATTTTTAAATGAGAATGGGATTGTCAAGGAAACTCAAAGAAAATCAGTGATGCCGTGTAAAAATGTACATACAACACAACCCTAAACACTGTAATAGCATTAATTTCTCAAGACGCTTGAAACTTTTTTTGAAATAGTGTAAACCTAGCATCTGTGGATGCTGTTAATATGAAATTGGTAATCTGAAGATTTTAGAAAAATGGAACTAAGGAGCTTGGAATTCAACTTTGGGTTACATGAATGGGAAAGAAGGGCTTATTTATTAAAATTATTTGGAAAATGTATTATACAGTCATATACATTTTTCTTGGAAAGGGGTATAGAGCAGAGTTGGCAAACATTTTCTCTAATAAGTATTGGGACTTTGTGGATTGCTCCATTCAATCTTGCTGATAAAACCTGAAAACAGCCATAGGTAATACATAGATACATAGATAACACATAGATAATACACGGAAAAATGGGAGTGGATGTCTTCCAGTAAAAGTTGTTTTTGTGGTTGCAGAAGGTAGGCTAGATGAGCCATAGCTTGCTGACCCTGGCACAGGACTAGTGCTACCCACAAAAATATTCGGTGATAATGAAAACTCTGTATCTACACTGTCCAATATGGTAGCCACTAGCTACATGTGATCAAGTGAGTTGAAGCTCACTTTAAATGTAGCTAGAGTGATTGGGGCGCTGAGTTTTTTTACTTGATGAAAACTAAATGTTTCAGCAGATTTGCATGGACGAGGGGCACTCCTCCCCCATGGGAACACGCAGGCCCACAGCAGATGAGTGGCACTCTTCTCCCATGTCTGCAACTTCCCTCCTCCACGGGAGCAAGCAGGCCTGTGAGGAAGAGCAGCATCTCCCTCCACAAAAGCAGACCTGCACTGGACAAGTGGCACCTGACCCCTACTCAAGCAAGCAGGCCCACGCTGTTCAAGCGGCAAACCCCCTTGCACATATGAGTACGCAGGTCCTTGCCGCACATGGAGCGTCCCCTCATGTAAGGACGTGACCACCCACCTAATCCAAGCCAGTTCTACGTTTTGTTTCCCTGTGGCACTGGCAACGGAGGTGAAGAATAACCAGGCTACCTATTCCTGAATGAGGACAACACCTAGGGAGAGAAGAGAGCAACCAGACCCCAGGATTGGGGACATTAAGTCCAATAGTCCACTCCAACTCCCGCTCTGCGCTTACATCTACCGGAGACCAGAAAGCTGATCATGTTCCCCATCTACCAATGGGAGCAAGGACACGCCTTGACTTGGAAAGTAACCACAGGCTGGGCGGAATGGACAGAGGTGCTCAGGTGCAGGGAGGGCACCTCAAAATCCCATAGGCCCTAAAGCTAGGCATAGAAAATCATGACTGGCTGGATCCCAAGAGCGCAAAGAAACCACTCATGCAATAACACAGGAATTTTTTCTTTGACGATCTTTTTATGATTTTTCTATTTTGTATTATTTTTCTTTCCTTCGTTGGTTTTTTTGTGGGAGTTTAAGTTTTTTTCCTTCCTTTTTTCCCTCTTTTAGTTTCTTTTCTTTTCTGTTTCCCTCTCAACTCTTTTTCTTTCTTCTGATCTTTTATTTTCTGCTGTTGCTCTCTGCTTACTTTTTTTTTCTTGTTTGTTCTCTCCTGTAATGGTTCTCTATCATTATTAACTTCCTTTTACTCCTCAACAGGACCCCATCTCACTTTTCTTTCCACCTTCTCCTTTCCCATTAATTTTTCAAAATTTTGCTTTTTTCATTCCCAAGTTCCCCATCCCCTTTACCTTTACTAGTATAACTACTAAGCTTTATGAATCTCTAGGTAGCTAGTTAAATTCACATTATTGCTGTTGAATAGGGTTCTATTTTTAGTAGAGGCAAAGTTGTTTCATTTAGTAGATATTTACTGTAGGTCAATAGTAGGTTAATATTTGATTTGTTTTCATATACTATAATTATACCTCTCTTTTCTATGGTTAAAGGTGGTACTTTATTGGTCTTTAAGGTTTGTCAATATTCAGTTTGTATTTGGCTCTATAATTGATGCTGACTTTATTACTACAGCCAAGATGATACAGCTGTTGTTATTAATTGGTTTTCATGGCATGCCAATATCTGGATTGCCTTGGGGTTATTAACAATACTGTAGCCCATTCCTGGAAACTAAGTACTAAGCCAAATGTGTTTCGACCTCCCATCTCAAGTAAATGGAGGTGGCTGGAACATGGGACACAGGCAAAGGCCACAACCAGAGGACATCATGGAAAAGTAGACATTAAAGAGGTTTCCATACTAGAAACAAAGTTTTCCATTATAATCAACCCATAAGCCTCCAAACACACACACACACACACACACACCATACTAGAAACAAAGTTTTCCACTATAATCAACCCATAAGCCTCAAAACACACACACACACACACACACATCCCAGATAGAAACCTGAGAAGACAAGCCAACAAAATGCCTCCCAAAACTCCCAACTCCCCCAAGCTGATCCATGGGGCATTAAAGGGAGGAAACCAAAAGCCAGACACCTGAAATATTTGAAATTATATCAGGGAGATAACAAAACAGATTAGTGAGGCATTTGGCAAGCTCACAGAAGATATAAGTAAAAAGATACTGGGAAAAAAACCAGCGAGTCTACAGTAGACACTAATTAAAAGTTAGCAGAACTAAACAAAATAATGCAAAACATGAATGACCAGCACAGAAAAGACTCAGAGTCCATAAAAGGACTTCAAATAGAAATCATAAGATTAAAAATTCTATTGAAAGTATGGGAAGCAGAAGTGACCAAAATGAGAACAATGTCAGAACTAGAACTCCCAACTTCATAAAACAAGTACTACTAGACCAAATAAACATAAACACAATAATAATGGGGGAGTTCAATATCCCACTAACACAAATAGATCAACTGGACAAAAAGTCAACAAAGAAATATCAGAGTTGAACAAAACCTTCAAACAAATGGATTTAATAGCTATCTACAGAATGTTCCACTCAACAAAAACAACAGAATACACATTCTTCTCAGCAGGACAAGGAACTTTCTCCAAAATAGACTACATACTAGCCAGCCAATAAAGCAAGCTTAAGTAAATTATACCATGCATATTATAAGATCACAGTGCATTGGCCGGTGAGATGGCTCAGCGGCTTAAGCGCCTGCCCGGCAGGCGCGAGGGCCCGAGTTCGACTCCCGGAACCCACATACGAAAAAGGGGCCGGTGATATCGCTCAGCGGCACGGGCACCTGCTGGTGTGTGAGGTCCTGAGGTCGACCCCCCGGTACCCACAAAAAAAAAAAAGATCACAGTGCAACGGAATTAGAAATCAGTGACAAAAGAAAATGCTGAAACTATGTAAATGCATGGAAACTAAACAATACATTCTTAACTAAATAATGGGTTATGGAAGAAATCAAGGAAGAAATAAGACAATTTCTACAGCTCAATGATAATACCAGTACAACATACCAGAATTATGGGACGTAATGAAAGCAGTCCTAAGAGGAACGTTTATAGCTGTGAATGCCTACATCACAAAAACAGAGCGAGCCCAAATAACCTAAGGATGCACCTCAAGGTCCTAGAAAAAGAACAATCCAAACCCAAAGCTATTACAAGGAAGGAATTATAAAGACCAGAGCAGAAATCAATCAAGACATACATATATGCGTATATATACACATATATTGTGTGTATATAAAAGTTGGTTTTCAAAAGAATAAAGATAAACCTTAGCCAATCCAATCAAAAAAGAAAAAAAAAAGACCCAAATCAATGCAAGTACAAACGAAAAAGGTGAAATCACAATGGATACTGCCTAAATCATAAGGATATTAAGAACTACTTTGCAAACCTATATGCAAATAAATTGGAGAATTCAGAAGAAATGGAAAGATTCCTAGATACATATAAATTACCAAAACTGAACCAAGAAGACTTAAAAAAAAACCCATGAATAATCCAATAACAGGCAATGAAACTGAAGCAATAATAAAAAACTTAACAACTAAAAAAAACTCAGGTCCAGATGGGTTCACTGCTAAATTTTACAAAAACTTCAGAGAAGTTTTTTTTTGTTTTGTTTTTTAACTGGGAATTGAACTCAGGACCTTGCGCTTGCCAGGCAGGTGCTGTGCTGCTGAGCTATACCCCTGGCCCTGGAGAAGTTTTAATACCAATTCTCCTCAAGCTTTTTAATGAAGCCAAAAGGGAAGGAATACTCTCAAAGTTACTGCTGGGAACTGCCATTCCAAAACCTGATTTCAAAACCAGGCAAGGATCCAACCCAAAAAGAGAACTACAATATAGATCAATCTCTTTAATGAATATAGATGGAAAAATCCTCAACAATATATTGGCAAGCAGAATACAACGAATCATCAAAAAGATCTTACATCATAACCAAGTAGGCTTCATCTCAGGGATACAAGGATGGTTCAACATACAGCAATCAATAAATGCAATACGTCATATAAACAGAAGCAAGGACAAATATCACATGGTCATCCCAATAGATACTTCATGATAAAAACACTGAAGAAAATAGGCATAAAAGAACCTTATTGCAATCTGATAAAAGCCATTTATGACCAACCTACTGCCAACATCACATAAAATGGGGGGGAAACTGAAAGCTTTCCCTTTAAAATAAGTAACAAGAAATGGATGTCCAATATCATCACTCCTGTTCAACACAGTACTCAAAACATTAACAGGCGTAATTAGGCAAGAAAAAGAAATAAAAGGGAAATGCACAGGAAAGGAAGAAGTCAAATTATCATTATTTGCAGATGATCCTCTACATAGAAGATCCAAATATCCACCAAAAGACTCTTAGAATTAATAACAAAATTCAGTAACATAGCAGGATAAAAATCAACATATGAAATTTAATAGCATTACTATATACTAATGATGAACCCACTGAAAAAGAAATTAACAAAAAATACCATTCATAATAGCATCAAGAAAAATTAAATACCTAGGAATTAACCTAACTAAGGGAGTGAAAGACCTCTACAATGAAAACTACAGTACTTTGAAAAAGGAAATTGAAGAGGACATCAGAAATTGGAAAGATATTCCCTTCCTAGATAGGCAGGACCAATATAGTCAAAATGGCCATACTTCCAAAATTGATATACAGATTCAATGCAACCCCAATCAAAATTCCAACAGCATTCTTCACAGAATGGGAGCAAACAATTCTAAAATTCATATGGAACCAGAAGAGACCTAGAATAGCAAAAGAAATCCTCAGTAAAAGGTAAAAAGAGCAAAGCAGGAGACATCACGATCTGAGACTTGAAATTATATTACAAAGCTACTGTAATAAAAACAGCATGGTACTGGCACAAAAACAAACATGAGGATCAATCGAACAGAATAGAGGATGCAGAAACAACCTTAAGCACATTGAAATATTTGATCTTTGACACAGGGGCCAGAAACATACACTGGAGGAAAGATAGCCTCTTTAATAAATGGTATTGGGAAAAGTGGCTATCTACATGCAGAAGACTGAATCTAGACCCATATCTCTCATGTAGTAAACTAAAATAAAAATTGATGAAAGAACTAAATGTTAGAACAGAAACATTTAACATGCTGGAAGATAAAATAGGTAAAACACACAGGGGTAGGCAAGAACTTTTTGAACAGAACCCTGGTTGTATAGGAAATAGTACCAAGAATCATCAAATGGGATCATATCAAATGAAAAAGTTTCTGCACAACAAAAGCAACAACCAACAGAATGAAAAGATAACCTAGAGAATGGGAAGTCTTGCCAGCTATTCCTCAGACAGAGGACTAATATCTAGAATATATAAAGTATGCAAAAAATTAGACCCCCTAAAATAAAAGAATCAAAAGAAAAATGGGCAAGTGAAAGGAATATACACTTCACAGAAGACATACAAACGGCCAATAAACACATGAAGAAATGCTCAACATCCCTGGCTATCAGAGAAATGCAAATTAAAATGACATTGATATTCTATCTCACCCCAGAAAGAATGGCCATCATCACAAAATCAAATAATAAGTGCTGGCAAAGCTGTAGGGAAAAAGGAATCCTTCTACACTGCTGGTGGGAATGTAAACTAGTACAACCACTCTGGAAATCAGCAGGGGGATTTCTCAAAAATCTAAAAGTAGAATTTTCATTTGACTCAGCTATTCCTCTTCTAGGTATCTTCCTGAAATAGTTAAATACATCATATTACAGTGATACATGCATACCCATGTTTATAGCAGCACAATTTATAATAGCTAAATCTTGGATGCAGTGTATATCTCCATCAACAGAAGAATGGATAAAGGAAATGGGGTATTTACCTATAATGGCATACCACGCCATAAAGAAAGATAATCTTGAGCCATTTTTAGGAAAATGGACGCACCTTGAGACCATAATGTTAAGTAAAACAAATCAGATACACAACCTTAAATATCATTATGGTTTCTCTTATATGAGAAATCCAAGTATAAATGAATTCCAAAATAAAAGATAACAGGAGGTAGGGAGATAGATCTTTCTAAAAGGGGAAGAGGGTCAAGAGATAGAGGGAGGGGAGAAGGACGGGAGGGAATGGGGGTTGAATGGATTGAAATGTGTATGTACAGGTACCAACTCCACACAATGAATTTAAACTGCAAACATGTACAAAAAGAAAAAGAAGCGGGTCAAGAGATGGATGGGAGGGGAGGGAAGGAAGGGAAAGGGGATGAAAAAAGGAATTAAGATGTATTATGTACATGTACCAACTCCTCACATGGAATGTAAACATGTACTAACAAAAAATGATCTGAAGAAACTAAAATTAAATGTTCATAGCTGCATGTGACTAGCAGTCAATATCCTAGACAGTGCAGATCTAGAACCTTCAGAGAACTAGAGGCACGGACTTCTACAAAAGCCATCATTCCCCAGAAAGGAAAGCTCACTCAGCAATAAGTGCTGCACACACGGAGAGGATGCCAGGGCCTTGCCATCAGGGCATATGTGGCCACTCAACTCCGGCCTCACAGGGGGTCTTGATGGGTTAGTGTCAGGGATGGAGGGGACAGTTGGGTTCTGTGATAAATCCTTAGGGATGTGCTGCCTGGAGCACTACAGCAGACAGACTCTCTTGCTCAATTTATTCTCCTGAAATAGTCTGTGAAAGTGGCATTAATGGTCATCTGCTTTCTTAATGTTTCCTTGGCTGCAGGAACATGCTATGCAGTGTGAATGATCAGCTTAAAGGGTAGGAAGAAGACTGAATCTAGATGGTTGATAATGGCTAAAATAGGATAGCTTTAAGGTGTATAGGTTTATTTTTTTTTCTTCTCATCTTTGGAAAGGTCTTGAAATACACTAGCACCTGGCTCTAGATTTAAGCTTGGGACTATATACATTTCCCAACAAGGCTGATTTCCAGTGTGAGAAGGATATTGTACTGACATACTTCACCCCCTGCCTACAGTGAAGGTCCAAGCTGAGGTGGGTTTTTGTAGTCTCTGCTTCACTGCTGCTATCGCCTGCCACACACTCCAACTCTCCCAGCTTCCCTGCTTGGTAGCATGTTAGCTAGCCTTTAGAGGCAGCCTCTGTGGTGGGAATAGATGTCCCAATTTGTATTTGGTGCCTGGATTCCGAGAAGTTCGCTGTTGTTAATTTTCATCATGGCTGCTGTGAGATTCAGATAGAGACTCTTCCAGATATTCAGCATCTCTTTTGAACAGAATTGCTCCCAGTGGGATTTCTAGACAAGGTTAAATCTGCTGTCTCACAGCTCGTCCTTACCAAAAGAAGAAGTGATTATTCCAGTGACAAATTGGAAACTTCGACCTCCTCAAATGTTTCTATATTATCCAGGTAGATCATGATCCATAGTCTTCAGCCAGGAATTAAATGCAAAGTTTCAGTAAATATTTTTTACATAAACTGACTTCTGGGTTTTTGAGACTTCTCCATCTTGCATTGCTAGAATTCCCCTGGCAAATATTAATAAGATTGCTTCTTCTGAGATTTTGAGGTTTAATTAGGTTTATCCCCAGGGAAGTCTGTGCATCAGAGAACACGGGGGAAGCCATGCTTGGGGAAACAAGAAGAGAAAGATTAATAGTTATGAGTCCCAGGGTGTGTGTGTGTGGGGTGCAGTGGGTATGTAGTTTGCAATCTATAAATAGCACTGATGTAGGAGCTGAGGGCACATACTATATCTTTATGTTCTCCAGAAGGTTATGACAGATCAGGAAAGGCTGTATTTTGGCTGTTCAACCCATATATTGCAGTGTATACTGGATGTTTTGTTTTGGGTTCTAGGAAATATAGTCATTTGTCTAGTTTCTCTGCCTCCATTAGAATTTTCCATTAGGATGCTAAATTGGCCTGTAAAATAATCATCAATAGAAGGGGCCTGTTAAGTCTAGCTCAAATCCATGTCCAAGGGTTTCTCTATTCCAGCATTTTTTCATTAGTAATGAGATATCTGATGACCATGAGCATTTCCAAATAAACCATGTGCCCACACTAAATATATCTTATTAGTAAAATGCTTTACTAGCCCACAGGCTAATTTTTTAAGGTCTTCTATGATTTCTTCCATATCTAAGGGCTGAGAAACATGTGCACAACTGTTTAACTTTTTATTATACACAAATGTAAACCTATATAAAAGTAGGGAGAACAGTATTATGAACTCTCCATGTACCAACAATTATCAACTCCCATCTACTTCCCTCCTCTCCTGTACTTTTTGAGGTACACTGCAGATATCATGTAATTCTAAATATTCTTTAGGGGCCCCTCCTACCCTCCTTCCCTGATATGTAACACTTTAAGGTAAATTCCAAGCATCGTTAGTGAATCTTTCTTCCCATTAGCCTGATATGCTTTATTATAAAGTGATTTATTCACCAGTTTCAACAGAACTGAACACATTAATTACAAAATGTGTGAGTTGGGCAGCACAGGAAGCATGAATTAGAATTCAGGAAGGCTAACAAAGCAAGCTCTATTCTCTAGGAAAAGTTGAGTATAGTTAGAAGACATAGCAGTTAATTTTAGCAAAAGCAACAAAACAAAGCAAATACATCACACAAAACAAAACTAAACTAAACAAACAAACAAACAAAAAAACCACAAGATACATTCTATTTGACTAGACACTTTCTAAAACCAGATGGCTTTACTGCCCAAAATTGACTCCTATGTCATTCTGGAAAAGGGTTTTTCCCCCAAGAAAACTAACTATAACCTGTATATCAAATAAAACATTCTCCTCCCTCTCTCCTCCCCCCACAGATACATACAGCTACACAAACACTTGAAGACTGTTTCCCCTGCTTAACGTTTTCTGCCAGAAAATTCAGACACAGCAGAGAGCTTCCTCTCTAGCTCTCTGCACCCTTCCCAGTTCCCATCCTCAGCTCTCCAAGCAACTGGCTGGTCTCACACCTGCACCACTGGCCACCACGCTGCAGGAGAAGCAGAACCAGCCAGACAGAGCATCTTATCTAAAGGCAACTCACTTACTTCTAAACAGTTGTCATCAAAAAGGGAAGCCATGCAGCATATTTCAGTGTAGGTAAATAGCTGGAGATATTTATAGCACATCCACTACTTCTTTTCTTTTTTCCTGTTGTGACAGTTTTCTTTCCCAAAAGCAAAACTGCCAGATGTAAAGGAGGAAAGGCCAGGAGGAAACTCACTCCTTAGAGAACCCGTACCGCCTGTGGTCCAGCATCAAGTGCCATGATGCAGGCAGTTTCAGACTTAACCCTTTCTAGGTAGACACGATGCAACCACACATCGTTCCCAACCTTTCTCCCCGGAAAGCCTGATCCCAGCCAAGAAGCGTGATTAATAAGCACCAAAGTGTTCACTGCCTAGTGTGATTAGGTGAAGGCTGAACAGAGGGTTCTGGGCCTTTACTTTGCAGTTGGTTTTCCCCCCCGCTCTTGTGTGCCTGCAGGCTGTGATAAGAATTATCCAAACTTTTACTTTGGTTATCAATCAATCATCAATAAGTGCAAGGCTAACCAAGCAAAGGAAAGAGTAAAATCTCTCCCCAAAGGTGCTCCTGTATGTTTGCAGAGCTGCTCAGAGTTGAACCTGCAATGCAAAGGGAGTCACTGGGGTTGGTTTTCTGCCACTTAAAGGGTTTCCTCCTCCTTTTCACTGGAGCTTTTCTTCTGGCCTGAAATCCTGTCTGTGGAAACAAGACCCAGCAAAGCTCTGCCACCACCAGCCAAGCTGCCACACACTCTGGGCACCAATGGACTTGGGGGAATTATCACTGAGGTAGGATAGAAGAAATAAAGGTAGACAGAAAGGAGACAAGGAAAATCATAATTATATTTATTATACTTTCAAGAAAAACTGCAGCTTCAGGACACAAAGTTACCCAAAGTTACAATGCCAGGAAACTCACTTAAAAAAAAAAAAATCCCTAAGCATCTTAAAGATACAAGAAGCCTGTAACTTGTGGGCCTATGTATTTCTGCTGTAAACTGAGCCCCCACTTTCCTTCCACAGACTTACATCCTCAAGGAAACAGCACTGTTAAGTGGGCAGCATATTTATGAATTTCAAACACACGCAAATGGTTTGTATTCTAACCTGGCCCACTAAATAGGCAGTAGGAATATATATCCTAGATCACCCATCTTAAAGACACCTCCAGGACCATGCAGACTTCTAGCCCTACATCATAACATGGCTCACTCGATGAGTGCCCACAATCCCTTCTCAGTGTGCACTTCTGTGTATAGCCACGTGTACTGAAAATGCTTTTTCTGTGTTGAAACTTATTCTGTGATTTGGGTGCATTGAGTCCCCATATTGTCTTTGGGGGACCTTCTCAGACCCCATGTGGTGACATCACCTGCTTGGAGAATAGTATTTTTCTTAGGAAAGAGCCCTGACCCCATAAGCCAGATTCCTTCTCTGACTCTAGTGATACAGACTTGGAAAATAATCTGAGGCATTAGGTAATAGTGGGGTGCTACTTTTTTGAAAGAATATGCCTTCCTTCCCTCTCACCTCCACCAGGCTGCATTGAACACAGAAATGGGCTTTTCACAAAGTTCAGGTGTTGTTCCATATACTCCTGCTCTCAGCCCATTTCTGAAACATGTACTTATGACCTGTGTTCCAGACACTATCCTAAAGTCTGAAAATGGTGAAGCGGTCCTGATGTTCTAGGTAGCCTGCAGAAGCAGGGGGATATTTGGGCAAATAAATGAACATCACCAGAATGTCTTCAGGGTTAAAACAGAAGCACAGACTAAGCAAAATGAAACCAAAAAGGGGAAGAGTGAATAACTACCTTTAACCATCTTCTTCCTTGATTTCTTCCAACCACTCTCAATTATTTGAGGAATATGTGGCAGAGAAGGTTTAGAAAGCATTGTTCAGGGCTCAGTCCTACATGAAAGCCAGCCTGCGGATAAACTTGGACGCTAAAATTAAAAAAAATGTGAAGTCACTATCTGCTGCTCTACGGTGGACTGACAGTGTCTGTAGCTCTATAAGCATCTGACAGTGTGAGATGAAGAAAGAGAGGATGAGCGTAGGAAAAACCCACCTCTGCTATCTGCCTGGAAATGTCGGAAAACATGTTCTCCTTCTATTTGGGTAGAAACAATCACAGTCTCTGATTCTTACAGGGTGAGGGTGCAAGACATCCTGCTGAACCAGGCTGAGGATGTCAGATAGGATGCAGGCCACTGAGAGCTCACATGGCTGTGTGAATTGCAGAAACAAGAAAACCAATCAAATTACACAGAATTTCAGTGATCTCTAGCAGATTTTTTTTTTTTTTTTTTTTTGTGGGTACCGGGGGTTGACCTCAGGACTTCGCATACCAGCAGGCGCTCATGCCGCTGAGTGATATCACCGGCCCTTTTTTCGTATGTGGGTTCCGGGAGTCGAACTTGGGCCCTCGTGCTTGCCAGGCAGGCGCTTATGCTGCTGAGCCATCTCACCGGCCCTCTACCAGATTTTTAAATGTTGGTGACAAGTTTAGAGTTTTTCCCAACACCACCTCATTTCCTTGTGGCCGGCAGATCATGTCATGGTCTCACACTCAGGACAAATGATCACTCCCCTCCCATATGTGCACACCACTGTCCTAAACAGTTTCTTCTGACCTTTGTTAGGCTCAAACATTCAAAATGAGAGGGAAGAGAGCTCCCTGTTTGAGAAGGCACACATCCAACTTTAGTTCTGAGTGTAGTTTTGAAATCTGCCTGGACTAGCACTCCTGGATTCCAACAGGAGACACTGCTATGACATCAGAGACCAACTGATAAAAGAAAACAGAAAACTCCCAAAAGATGAAAAATTAGTTTTTGATAAAGGTGGTACTGTGAAAGAAGAAAAATATGGATTCTTCAACAGGTGATATTGGGACAACCAGTTAAGTGTGTGGAAAAGTAAACGAAAACATGTATTTGGCTGCATACACGAGTTATGCCTGCCTTTCTCCTACCTGCCCTTCTTCCTTCACTGGACTTTTGCTTTGCTTTTTCGAAATATTCTTGGCTCTTCTCTTGCTTGACATGACAAACTGTGGAACTGTCTGACTCCCCCTCTCTCCCAAACTTGCTTCCTGTCTGAGGGGAAGGGTCCCTGCCCCCACCTGAGGCTCTGCAGCCTTGAGCTTCTGAGATGAAGTAGCAAGACTATAAAGAAGGCAGAGAAGGTGTCAGTGCTCTTCCTGTCCACAATGACCTTAACACTAGACTACGAGGTGGTGCTTCAAATACTTCAACAGAAGCAACATCCCTCAAGCCCTTCTGCTGGTGGATCTTTGGCAGGAGGACTCATGTCATAGTGCAGATACACCTGGCAGCAATACACAGCAGGTGTGGAGAGTGCCCTGAGGGTAGCCTGGAGAAAAGTCTGTCCTAACGGGCAGTCAGGCCCATTTGGATAATTGGTATTTTCACACCGTCTTCATAATAACCCTAGTACCAGGATGCTCAGACCAGGGATGTGAATCAACAAAGAATAACCTTTAACATGGTCAAAAAATGTGGTTTGCTTCAAAGATGGCCCAATGCTATGAAAATATAAATCGCAGTTATTTTTCCTCTTGACTTTTAGCACTAGTTGGAGTTACTCATTACAAAATTTAAAAAAAAAAAAAATTTTTTTCTGAGTGGAATTTTTCTTCCAAGCAGGAACTTTGCTCAAAGCAGACAAAAGCACCCTCCTCAGGAAAACTGTCTCACACACAAGGGGTCCACCCAGGTGCTCTTGTGCAGTGAAAGGCATGTATAAACTTATACCTACCTGGTGACTTCATTTCTGAAACACTCACATTCCAAATAGACATCTGGTCAACCCTTTGAAATCAAGCATCAAGAGAGCACCTGAGGGTGTTGGGGAAAAACACTGGGCATTTGAATGATTTTTTTCACTAAATCCTCTTAGTGGGTAATATAATTGTTATTTCACAGATAGAAAGGTTAAAACATTTATCAAAAGCTCCACAATTAGTAAGTATTGGGGACAGAATTTGAACCCAGGATTCTCTAACCCCAAACTCATATTCTCCTCACCTGACTATCCTGGAGACTCCAACAAGCACAAAGTGTAGCTCCTTCCCTTAAGGAGATAGACATGATCTAGAAAAACGTGTGTTACTCCCTCTAAAGACCACTTCTTCCCCAGATTCACTGCTGGGTCTTAGCAGACCAGTCCATTTGGAAGCTCAGATACTTGGTAGGGATCTGTAAGGCTCATCAAGGTGAAGGCCTTTGCTCAGGATTATGCAGCTATCAGCGGACAAGGTCAGACTGAATGAAGGCATAGCTGACTCCAAAGGCTCCTTCTTTTCATTATATGACACTGCCTCTTGGGTTCCTTGGATGAACTGGTCCTTGGGGCTAGTAGCATAAAGGTTTAAGACCCAGACAGGAGTTTCCTATGGGCAGGATGTCCAAAGTCCAGGTCAGCTCTACAAGCCAGGGGAGCAACATGCACTGGCATATGTGCTTGGTCCTGGCCCCCAATCTAAAGGAAGAGACAGTAACTAAGAAAGTGCAATTAATTCCACACTCACACAGTGGAGATTTTTTATTTGGTCTGTTTTTATAATTGTGGAAAATTTCAAGCATGTATAAAACTGGAAAGAAAAGTATAACAATCCTCATGAACTCATTACCCAGCTACATTAGTGATCAACATGGGGCCAATCTTACGTATTTATACTATCTCTAATATTTTATTATAAAATTAATCCCAGACAGCATGTATTTCCTGGAAATATGTTAGTATGTACCTTTAATATGATTCTCTTCAAAAACCTAATCATAATATTATCATACATCTTGTTAGCATTCAAATTCCTAGATATATCTCACATATTGATTTTAACTGATGATTGTTTGAATCAGGATTTGAATAAGGTTCAAACATTGAATTGGCATCTTTTTTTTTACAGTGATAGCAAATTAATTTATTTAGTATTTTTTCCATTCCATATCATCAGGAGGATTGATTTCAACTTTCCTTGTACCTACATCAGACCAGTTGGTACTCAAAACTGTACCACCAGATTCCATAAATGATTTGTTCATGGCACGTTTGACTTCATCAGAGCCATCTGAATAGATCTGCTGAAATAACTTGTTTAAAGCTGCATCTCCCTCCAACTTCTCATTCTTTTCTTCTTCTTTGATCTCACCAACCAATTTATCCCAATTTCTTGTATAATGAGATGATGATGGATATAGGTTCTTTACATCTGCTATGAACTGTTTGGACGAAGGCACATCTCCTTACCCCTCTAGCTTTTCCCATCTCACAGCCTCTGGTTTTTTCATTTTAATTTCAATCTTTGTTGAAAGTACTTTAAATGTGCTCTGTTCTGGTATTATAGGATGAAGCAGTCTCAGTTGCAAATTGTAATCCTCTCCAGAAGGAAGTTTCACCAAAGCAGACAACTCTTTTTCTGAAAATTCCACATTTACATCATTCTTCTGAACATTCTTAATCATAAGGGTTATAATTACTTGAGATTCTGTTTGATACCAGTCATACTTGATTTCTGACCGAGTCCTCATCTCAGATTCTGATCCATTCTGTGCTTCTCGACATCTTTTAATCCAGACAACAAAATTAGCATCTGCACTATCTAATTTCTGTCCTTCTGTAAAAGTTTCTAGAGCAGCAGCATAGTTTTTTTCATGGTATTCACATATCCCTTTTCTCAGCATAGCAGTGGTATTATTGGGGTGGAGTTTGAGAGAAGTTTTTGCATCAGCAACACCATCACAGTAATTCCCAAGGAGAATGTGACAGTAAGCTCTTTGACAATAATACTGTGCATCATCTGGTTTCTGTTCCAAAGCCTTAGTCAGCTCCTCTAACGCCGCCTGGGGGTCCTCATCGATCAGACTGTCTGAGAAGCTCTGGAAAAACCGTTGGGGTGTTGCAGGTCCTGCTGCAGCCGCCGCCATCCCTAAATTACTGTTGCAGCGGCCTGAGACACTGCCACCACGGTTACCAGCTCCGCTGCCGCCCAAGGGGGAAACTTCTGAATTGGCATCTTAAGTAAATAGTTTTTTATTGGTTATTTTCCCTTTCTCTTTCTCTTATGATGTATTTGCTAAAAAATCCCAGTTAATTTATTCTGTATAGTATCCCACATTCTGGATTTTGCTGAGTACATCCTTACTGGGGAGAGATTTTTAGGGTAAAAAATGTGGCACATATAAAAACAGGGCTGGGTACAGTGGAAATACAGATTCTGGAATCTGAGACATCTGGGTTTTAATCTTTGTACTGAAACTAACTATGAATTTTAGCAAGGTAAATAGCCTGTATTTTCTACTTTCCTGATCTATAACATAGGCTTAAAATGACAACACCCAACAGATGGTGATGTCTAAGAAAACAATGTTAAAGAGGCAATTACCAATGAATCTGAAGCCTCCCCAAGATGTCAACCAGCTACCGCCCCTCCCCTCTGGTGTGGCAGGCACTGAAAGCCCCAGTGTGGGGACTTGCAGGGGTGTGTGCTTGAAGGCAGAAGCCTCCCTTGGGCAATCAGAGGCTGTTTTATGGACACAGAAGACCACTACTTGGTGAGTCACTTTTTAAGATTAAAAACCAATTTCTTAATTTCCCTTGCATCATATATTCAAGCTCCACCATCGACCAGAGCTGTAAGAGTGTGACAAAGACCCCACAATCTAACTGCTCCGTTTGATAGATGGGGAAATGGCACTCAGGGAGCGGAATGACTGTCCTCTTGCTTCCCACTCGAACTCTTTTCTATTCTGGTTGTCCTTCTCCCCTTTCCAAGTGGAAGCACCACCATTTTTTCACTGCATGTATACCCATCTAACAAAATATGTATTTGCATGTCATTCTGTTTATTAGTCTTTCCCCACTAGACTGTCACCCTCAGGAGGACTAGGGCTTGGTTGGCTTTGTTTGCTACTGTATCCCCACCTAGAACAGTGTCTGGTTTTATAGAAAGCATTCAATTCGTATCTGCTGCACTGAAATAGACTGAAAAAAAAAACCCACTTTGATTCTTGTTATTTAGGGCATTCACACCAAATAACATCTTCAGCCAAGGTAACATTAAAGGTTACAAGAAATTACTATACTATTTGTTAATGCTCTTCAAATTTCTGCTGTGCTTATTTTTGAAATTTGGATTGATGTTTATATTCCTGCCTATAATTTATGTTCTGTTTTCAATCTGTTATTCTACAAGCCATCTGGGTAATCTATAAATCTATTATGCAGAATTTAGAGAATCTCGTTTTTTATAAAAATTACATTATTGATACCTGCCAAGATCTTCAAGATTTGGCAAAAAAAAAAAAATTCTTTTTCTTCCCTTTGGAATAATATTTACTACTTCCTTAGCAAAGGTGGTAAAAGCTTGGTATTTTTTTTTTAAAGCTTGGTACTTTCGCTGAAAGCCTGTGAAGCATTTGAATTATTGGAATGATATACATTTTTTTAAATACCCCTCATCATAGTAATAGGGTAACAACATTGCCTTTATTCCTGGGGGATATGAATCCCTTTCAATTTCCCTATTGTTGGATCATATGGGTAATAATAGGGTGGTATAGAATGTTAGTTCAGGTATTCAAAACACCTTTCAATCACTCAGTAACATGGCTGTAGTTTCCACTGGAATAAATCCTCAGTCTGACTGCACAAAGGGGTTTACAAACCTTTCTATCCTGGTCACAATGGCATCTTCCATGTGTGCCTCTCACCATCTATGCTAAACACTGCTCCAGACCCCTCTTTCCCATGCAGAGAATTTTCTTCAGCCCATAATTTGATCTCCCTAGGCTCTGTTTTCCAGCTTGGTATCCAGCTGTTCCTGCACTGTCTGTGCCAACTCACCTGGACAGTCTGATTTTTTTGATTTGGCATCTTCCCAAGACACTGCTTTGTGGCTCTCCCCTTGCTCTTGCATACTGCCAACCAACAGCCAAGTATGTCCACCCCAGGTCTGATTCAGTCCCTGGGGACCTTGCCAGCTGGGCTCTGTATTGCAGGAGGAAGCACCTGACACTCAGACTCGGGTTCATTCTCTAAGCATTCCAGAGGTACTGGTAAGGTATAGGGTTTGACCACAGGGTTGTGGATCTCTTTATTGACAATGATATTTATACATTAAAAAATCTTTTCTGCACCCCTACCTCTTGTCTTATAATGGCAAGATCCTCAGTTCCTAATCTGAGACCTCTGTAGAGGCTAAGTACCAGACACTGTGATGTCAGCTGACAGCTGAGCACTCTACTCTCTCACTGGAATAAACCTAATGGCCACAGCTCCCTAAATGATGATTCTAGAGGTGCAGGCTGCTCAGTGTATACCTTTCAAACTGGTACCCAAATTTCTTATAGATTTAAAAAATGTGCTTTCCTTAATTTCCACTGTGAGATACATTCTTATAAATATGGAGGACACCTATAGAAAGAAGAAGCATCAAATTGAACAACCACAATCCCACCACATAAAGGCAACCATTCAACCCTTTGGTATATTTCTTCCAGTCTTTAACTTCTCTGGTAAGAATGTGAGAAGCATATTTCTTTAAAAATTTTTTCGGTTCTTTTCTCCACCTCCCCCATATATGTGTGTTTCTATTCTGTTTTGTGTGGAACACCAAGTGAAACAGGGACTCCTCCAAACAGGTGATTATCAGAAGCAACATTAATCCTTTCACTGGCCTCTCTTTTCATCATTTGTGGGAATTACAGGATAAGGTACTGAGCTTTACACTGTCCCCAAATCTATTAAGTAGGGAGGTCTACTCTGGGGACATGTGCTAGCTAAAGCTGCAGATGATGTGTGTAGGCTTTTAAATCTCTGCATAGATTGATGATACCATCAGTGTTTACTCAATTGTGAATTCTTTTTCATTTATGTTTATGTGTCATATAAAAATGAAAGTGATTTTACAAACAAATGTTCATTTCCCAAAGCTCTGAAGTTAATCCAGCTCTCAACTACTTTCTGGGTCCTTATTTCTGAGAGAGACCTACCTCTCTGTTTTTGCTACAGCCTCTGTTTGACTTGGCGGAACCAGCACATTATTGAGATTTCCCACTGGCACAGATGAGTCTGGCAGAAACAGGGACAATGAGGACTGTGTTAATCATGCTCTTACCTTGACTGACTCATCAAATCTATTTCTGTAAGCTGCCATAGACTCAAGTACTAGTTGGTCTGAGAGCTGAGGTGGCCAGGTAAAATCTTTCTTTTGGGAGACAGTTTGGCACATGCCTTGCTCCATAAATCCAGATAGAATCCTCAGCAATGTCAATGCCTCAAAATCATTTAACATGATGAGACGCTCAAAAGACTAGAAAGAGGAGAGACTTTTTCCAGGACCTTCTCTTTCATCATTTGTGTGAATTACAGGAAAAGCTGTAATTACAGGAAAGTCCAGGGACCTAAAACAGGATTCAAAGCCTCAGATTGGCTTCTCTTTGTTGTAGTTCATCCATCAATTATTGTGTGAGCAAAGCAACTCACTCAACCACTGGCTTCTACTTCTTCACCCACCAAAACAGCATATTAATCCATGCCTTTGCCTGCCTCAGTAGAACACAGCATGAGTACAACAATACTTAACTTCTATTAAACATTTTGTGCCAGACACTGTCCTAAGCACTTGATCAATATTACCTCATTTAGTTCTTACAACCTATGAATAGGGTGCCATTATTATTTCCATATTACAGATGGGAAAACTGAGGCACAGCAAGATTAAGCAAATTTAAGATTATATAGTAAGAATATGATGATGCCAAGTTGTCTCTACTGCCTCATAGGTGATATCTCCAAGAGTACTTTGAAAGGGCAAAAGACTGTGAAAACCTAGATTGTTACTGTCATCAGTATTTTCCACAGAGAGATACATCAATAGTAATAAGCTTTGGGGTTGGGCTGAGCCATTTATAAGGACTGGACTGTTCTAAATCCTAAATTGATCCTATATGTCCTTGCCCCATGGACTTTCAGGCAAAGCTATCCATCTACTAATCACCAAGATGGACTTCATGGGAGAAAGCACCAATAGATTCCTATCAGCCATAGACCTCTTGGGATTAGTGTGCACATTACAGCTCTCTTTTTACCTGGATGGAAAATGCTTAACTCTTCAGAGTCAAAGCTGACTCTGGAATTGAAGGTTATCTATGAAGACCAGCTGTACAACCATTCTTCCCCAAAGTAGACATGTTCCTCTGAAAGTATCAGTCTGAGAACTGGAGATGGGTCTAGAAATTTCATTCCATCATTGAAATCATAGCTAATAATTTGAAAGTGCTTTTGAAGGCAACTGATTATCCTATTTGGTTGTGCCTTCAATTAGTATTTACATAATTTAATATCAAAGCTGTCATCCTCTCCTATTAACTGGATGCTGAGATACTGATGGGAGTTGGCATACACTTGGATTTGTCATCATCCTTATTTTCCCAAGCTATTAAAAATATTTTTTCTCCAAGTACAGTATTACTCTTTTTCAATAAAGTCTGAGCCATTTCTTTCCTTCTGAGTAGTTCATTTATCTTGATTTGATGGAATAGAAAAAAATAAATCTTTAAAAATTCTTACAGGAACATAGACCCATCCATTTATTCATGAACGAACATGGCAGGGATCAAATCAGGGAAGTCTTTGACTGGAGATATTAATAGAACAGCAGAAAGGAGTTAATCTTGTATTAGATTAAGTGGATAAGAAAACTGACATCCAATTGGTAGTAGCTTGCTTTAATTCTAATCATCCATGCATTGGGGAAAAGCCTTAAATACACACTGAAAAGGTCTTCAGGCTTTAATACCATTATAAATGCTGTCTTCACAGTGGGTAGCAATTACTTGTAGTGTTGCAAGCGGAGGAGCAATTCTACAGGGACACTGAGAAAAATCTAAACATGTCTGTCCAAACAACAACAACAACAACAAAAAAGCAGATAAGAAATGCAAGGAGGAAACTCTAATTACACAGTGGAGAACCTGAACACCATCTTGATTGGGCAATGAAAATTAACATCAATGAGGGGCAGATGGACAGTATGTGTCTGCAGAAGTGCAGCCTTGAGAAGGACACACTATTATCTATGTGGTCTTCAGACTCGGGAAGGACAATATGAATGCAATCAGGAAGAAACATCACACAAAGCAAAAACAAAGAACATTTAACATGTATTTCCAACTAATTTTACAATAAATTTATGCACTTAATGAAAGTTCCTGCAATTTTTTTTTTTTTGGAAAATGTATTTTCAAAGTTGTCAGTGTTACAAAAGGCAAAGAAAGGCTAAGATGCATTTCAGATTAAAGAGACATGTCAAATAAGCAAACTGTATGATCCTAGACTGGATTCTGTTCAAGAGGAAAATATACTGTAAGGCACATTCAAATTTATAAAATGGGAATATGGAAAATTGAGATGACAGCATTGTAACAATGTTAAATCTAGTGAAGGTGGTAAATCTACTATGTTTATGTGGGAGAATATTATTCTTAGGAAATACACAGAGGTATTTAGAGGTTAAAGGGCATGATATATGGAGCTCATTCTCAAGTGGTTTAGAGATAATTATACATAGGAAAATGAGCAAAATGTTAACATCCAGTAAATATGAACAATGGATAGGACAAACATTTCATGATTCCACTTAACTGAGCAATCTAAAAATAAACTCAGAACTAGAGAGTACAGTGGGGCTGGAAGGAGAGGAAATGGGGAGTGGCTAACCCATGGGCATAAAGTTTCAATTAGCCAAGACAAATAGTGCTGGAATCTGCTGTATAACATTGCACCTATAGCTAACAATACTATATTGTGCACTTAAAATTTTATTAAGAATAGATTGCAAATGTTCTTACTATGATACATTTTAAAAAATGGATATATGTCTACTCTTTGTACTATTTTTGCAACTTTTCATAATGTTGAAATTACATATAAAAAGCTATTTTTTTTAAAAAAAAAAGCTGTTTTAAAAAGTCACTTGATTATGTTAAGATATTAACTGTCCCAAAATTGACCTACAAATTTAATGAAACTCCTATCCAAATTCTAACAGGCTTTTAAAGTAGAAATTGGTAAGTTGATCCTAAAATTTAAATAGAGATGCAAGAGACATACAGGAGCCAAAACAATTCTGAAAAAGAATAAATTAGGAGGATTTATACTACCTAATTCCAAAACTTATATAATTAAGATAATATAGTACTGGCATAATGATAGGCATATAGATAATGAAACAGAATTAAGGGTCTAGAAATAAATCCTTATATTTATAGTCAGTTTATTTTTGACAAATATATGGACAACTCAATGGGGAAAAGGAAATAGTCTTTTCAACAAATAATTCTGGGGAAGTTAGATAACCACATACAAAAATAATGAACGTAGATCCTTACTTCATACATTGCATAAAAATTAATACAGAAAAAATTAATACAGTATGTAAGCCTAAATGTTGGAGTTCAAACTGTAAGACTTCTGGAAGAAAACAGGAGAAAATCTTTGTGGCTTTGGGTTTTTCAGAGATTTCTCAAAAATGGCACCCAAAGTATAGCCCATCAAAGAGAAAACTCAATTATTTGAACATCATCAAAATTTAAAACTTTTGTTGCTTTAAAAGGCACCACTAAGAAAATGAAACTATAAGGCACAGAAGAAAATATTTGTGTAATATAGGTTTGATAAAGACCTATTATCTAGAATATAAGTAGAACTCTTACAACTTAATGGTAAAAAAACAAACAACCCAATTTAAATGTGTGCAAGACATTTCATCACAGAAGATGTATGAATGGCAAATAATAATTACTACATAAGATACTCAATATTATTATTCACTAGGGAAATGCAAATTAAAACTATAGTAAATATAACTTCACATCCACTAGAATAGCTAAAATAAAGAAAATATTACAAGTTGATGGTGATGTAGAGAAACGAATACTCATACATTGCTGGTGAGAATGTAAAATGGTATAGGCACCCTGGAAAACAATCTGTGATTTTAAGAATTTAACCACAGACTTACCATATAACCCTTAATTTCACTCCTAGAACTCTCCATAGAAACTGAAAGCATGTGTTCACAAAAAGATATGTGCATAAATGTTCACAACAGCATTATTCTAAATAGCAAAAAACTGGACATAATCCAAATTTCCATCATCTGGTTATAGATGGTCTATCTGTACAATGTAATGAATGAAATACTGACAGAGGTTTCAACATGGATGAACCTCTAAAACTTTATACATAATGAAGAAGCCAGATAGAAGAGACTGCATGTATTGTAAAATTTCATTATTTAAATGCAAAGAAGAGGTAAATTTATATATAAAAGCAAAATAATTCAGTAATTGCCTAGGGTTTGAGGTGGGATTGAGGTATTATAAATGGGCATAAGGCAACTTTTTGGGATGACAGAAATGTATAAGTGGACTGTGGTAATGGCTGTACAATTATATATTTATGAAAATCATTGACATGTATACCTGTGATAGGTGAATTTTATACATGTTATGCTTCAGTAAAGCTGTTTACAATGTCAGTATAACTAAGTTCAGAAGAAAAGTGTGATACTGTATGATACTTCCTCTTTGTCAGGCCATTCTTGCACAATAGTGGCTAAATGACGATGTCTATTAACCATGGAGCAAAATGACCACAGTCCTTTTATAGCACATGTGGGAAAGGTGAAGAGTTGAGCATTTCTTGAACTTTGGTTTATGCACCAGGCACTATGCTGATTCTCATATATTACCCTATTTAATCATGGTGATATTATTCTATTTAATCATGGCAAGTTGGTAAAGATTCCTATTTGCACATTTGGGCTCAGAGGTGTTGTTAGGATGGCACAGCCATGTTAGTGTGGCTTGCGAAAGCTGGAACGTGTAGCATGAAACTTACTGGAAATAACAGCTTCCACATGGCTATGTTGGGATATGTAGCATGAGCCCAGGAAAAGTAAAGTCTGGAGACAAGATTAGTTATAAAGTCAGAAACTTCATCAACAGAAAGAGACTTCAATTTCTTGCTTAGGCAGGAAAGAAACAGCAACTACTCTATTATCAAACATTTGCTTTTCCAGTAGATTGGAAAAAAATCTATGACAAAGTAATCAATTCAAACTGAATGTCTCTGATATCTCATCATAGCACAAAGTTTTCATGATTTCACATGATTTGATTTTCATAACTCAAACTTGGGTTAGTAACTAACAGTATTAATTTTAAGAGTGTGTATGTGGGTGTGTTTTATGAGTACGGCAGGCTTTTATGTTTCATTAAGACTGCATAATGAATGGATAATGAATAAATAATGACCAGTCTCCCTCAGTGCTAAAGTTTCTCAATTTTAGAAGAACATTAGGAAGTTATTTTTAGAAGGATACTAAATCAGCACCTTATTTAATTACATTTCATTTTCTACATGTAGTGACATGGTTAGGAGGCCACCAGAAGAAGCTTGCTTATGGCATTACTCGATAAGATTCACTGCCTGTACTGGTTGATTGTTTGTGTCAACTTGAGAAGTTTAGAAGCTTAACCAAATCAGCTCAGCAATTCTACACCCTAGGGTGTAGAGGACCCACCCTAGGTGGCTCATTGTCTGGATGGTATAAAGGGGAAATGAGGAAGGACAGACTGGCTTCTGTTCTTTGGAGGAGCTCCAGTCTTCGCCTTCAGCTGGGACATCATCTGGCTGTCAGTGCAGACTCTTTAGCTTCTGCGACAGATCCTTAGCCTTCCCTTGTAGATGCTTCAGCTTTCTGGCATAGACCCTTCAGCCTTCTTGGGTAGACCCATTGGCTTCCTGATACGGACTTGCATGGACACTGCAGTGAACTCCAGACCTTGGACTGAAACCTTTGGTCTCTGGTGTGCAGACTCCCTTTGCACTCTTCCTCATCCAACTCTGTGGGTGACCACCGTAAGCTGTTCTTGTAATTTCTTACACATTTGTATATCTTGTGTTACTTTTCTCTAGTAAAACACTGACTGATACACTCACTGCCCATGATATCTGTTGTCACTACAAAACACCCCTTTTTATTAGCATATGTTTGTGATACATAATAAATGCATTCATAATGGGGAACTGGTACATATACATTCCACATCTTGATCCTTTTTACTTCCCCTCCTCCCCCTCCCATGTCCCCCCAATACTCCCTTTGAAAGGTCCAAAACTGGCTCCCCTCTACCCTTTCAGGGCCATCTGTCCCCTGTAGTGACCCTGACTAACATGGCTGGTGTATGGCAGAGTGTAGCATTAGCACATAAGTCCTTAAAGAATGGTGGCTACTATTACATCAATGGTGTTTTGAAAATGACAACTCTAAGCAATATATAAACATGTACAATGATTATTCTTAAGCTATATGCCCCCACTGTTGGCTCTGAAGAACATCTTTCTTGACAATTAAGAATTATATTGTAAAATCAAAGATTAAGTGTCATAGAAGAATTCCCTATAGAATAACTTTATTGTCAAGTAGGCCTCTGGTTATGACATTTCCTAGACCACTCCAGCATTTACTAGCAGAAATCAGCAAGAGGCAGTTTAAAAACCAGGCAGATAATATGGGGACCATCTATAACCTCTCTCCAGAGTTTGGGTCCATGAAGGAGCATAAAGCTTACTACTACATACCTCACACTTTAGAACAGGCATGATGCATGCATGGAAGTGTCTGGATATATCCAAATGCCATAGGGGGTCCATACTAATTAAAAATTGGTATAACACATTAAGAATAAATATAGATTAGAACAGAAAATTCAGATTTTTAAGGAGTGTTTTCTAAAATGTGTCCCTAGTCTTCTAAGGGTGTAAATATTGTGTATGTGTGCACACAAGCTGCTGTGGTCCCACTGATGTGTCAGTTTGAGTTGTAGTAAGATAAGCAGAGATATGCCTGAAACCATACATTCAAAATTCAGATGGTGAAAGAGGCAATACCATGAGTTAACTGGAGTTAAGAGTCAGGACTTTACAGAGTTCTTGTTCCCTTGGCAGCCTCCTTTCTCAGCCATTTGACAGCTGAGAACGCTGAGGCCCAGGGATGCAGTAAAGTTCTGGGACTTATCTGTCACATCAGAAACAGAGCTGGGCAGAGCCAAGTCTGCTGTCCCCATGGTGGCTGGGTGGATGTGCTCAGGTTCCTGAAGTATCCCATGCGGTGGCAAATCAAGACAATGAAAGGCAATGGCAACAGAGGAGGAACACATAATGCAAATCCTCCACCATGGTTTTACCCAATATTTATGCATTTGTGCAAGGCTTTGCAAGTTAGGACTGTGGAATCAAATGCAATGAAAATGATGAAGTTAGTCAGTAGGCTTACAAAGACTATGAAACTGAAAAGGAGTGTTTTAAATGCTTTTCTATTCCTTGTCTTTCCTCCTAATCCCACTCAAATCATCACTTTTATCTACTAAATATGCATTGTTAAGAATCCTCCAAAGTAATTATTAACAAGTGAGCCAGCGGTGCTTGTAAACCATTTTACAAATACAAAGGCTCTGCAAATGTTTATTCTCATTACTGAAACTAATTCAGCACAATATAGTATTCCCAGATAATGGTTTCTAGCAATGCTCACTGCGCATGAAAAGAAATAACACAGTGCATGTCTGAACTCTGGTAAGCCTGTGAAGTGAGCCGAGAAAAATGCATTTCATCTTTTCTATGTTGAGATAATCAAAATGACCAGACAAGAGTTCTGCACTGCATGGAGTTATTCTCTCAAGCCTGTGTCTCACGGACTACATGCTGCTACTATACAAAGTGCTTCAATGTTTGAAAGAAGAGTGGCTTTTCTTATGAGGTGAAGTATCATGCCTGGCACTAAACCTGATCATAGGCTTATATGCCGTGTACCTGGCATCAAGGAGATAAGACATAGGAGATCCTTCTAATGCTACTCTTTGAGGTTCCTTACTCCTGTGAAAACCAGCCTGCAAAACACAGATAACTCTTGTGTCACAAGACAGACAGTGGAACTTCTGCATGTGTGTGTGTGTGTGCGCGTGTACGTGAAGTCTATATTAATTGTATTTTCTTATTTTCTGTATTCTTATGCTTTGGCATCTGGGGCCTTCTGAACTTGGGAAGAGACTGCTGCTCGCAGGGTTAGTTGATTCCTAGAGATAGTAAACTTGCCTAAGGGACATCTTTGATGCCCAAACTAACCAATCCTTAGTCTACACTCCCGTCCACCTCCTTTCTTCAGCTCCTACAGGATGCAACACTGTCAGCCTTCATCACCAGGCAACTGGAACTACCCCATTGCTTAGAGTCCACTAAAACTATTCATACTACAACTTTCTCCCCTGCTTACCCTGACTCACCCATTCCTTTTCATGAAAACCTCAATAAAAGATTAGACACATGCTTTCACCTTGCTCCCTCTGCTTGCTGAATGATCCTGGTGCTCCCCACGTGGCACTGTGTGGCATGTGGCATTTCCTGCTCCTAAGGATCTATGAGTATACATTTTTTCCTCCACAGCAGTCATTTCCCTGTCTGTATATCTTACCATACACTATAGTTTAGATCTGGAATGTCACCAAAAGTCTCATATGTTCAGAAATGTGGATGTGCTAAGGTGATTGGATCATGGGGGTGCCACACTCATCAGTGGATTGACCCATTGATGAGTTCGTAGCTAAATGCCCTGTTAGGAACAGGTGTGTGATTAGGGTATACCTCTGGAAGGTATGTCTCCCTCGCCAGCTCCTCCTTTTTCTCTCTGTGCTTCCTGGATGCCACGAGGTGAGCTGCTTTCTCCTGCCACGCCTTTCCACCATGATGTTCCTGCCTTGAGACAGTCAAGCATAGCCTGAATCCTCTGAAAGCAATGAGTAAAGTAAACCTCTCCTGCAGGTTGTGCACATCAGGTATTGTGTCTCAGCGGTGAGAAAGCTAATATACCATACCTGATTAAAACGGATTCCAAGCACATTTTAGAAACAGGCCCCTTACCCGATTTATCTAGAGTCAACAGACAAGGGTAAGAATGGCAAAGCTGATTCTTCTGAACACGTTCTCAATTTTCCCCTGTGCCTGGGACTCAGTTGCTCCAAGACTGGTTGTACCTTGCCAGGCAACACTACTAGGTACACTGTAAATATTTAGTTATTTATTTTGTCTTTTTTTTTTTTTTTTTTTTTTTTTTTGAGACAGGGTTTTGCTATGCAGTTCAGGCTGGCCTTGAACTCACTTTGTATCCTAGGTTGGCCTTGAACTTGCAGCGACCCTCCCGCCTCAGCCTCCTGAGTGCTGGGATTGTATCACGTGTATGCCACCATGCCTGGATGGTATACTGTAATAGACCCTAGACATTAACCTTTTAGTTTCAGGTCTTATTTATTTAGGTATTTCATATTCTTAAAATGTAGTCAGAATCAACATCACTCCCTCTCCCTTCCAAAATAATTCTTGCTTTTTTGAACAAACACGTGGAGGCTTTCAGGGGCTTGATAAATGATACTGTAAGCTACTGAGCAAAGGGAGGTGTGGATCTGTGAGGTATTCTAACTATGCCATTAATACACTTTATTGAAGCCTCTTTGGCTCACTGCAATTTCCCTAAACACTTCAGAGGAGAAATCAGCTATTCTTATTTTCTTCTCACTCTGACATTCCACCTTTCTCATCTTGGTTTTCAGATTCATCACTTCTATGTGATACAAAGACAGCTTTAATAAAATGTGCTAATGGGATATGATAATGACATTTATAATTGGGGAAAATGGAGAACAGATGTGTGGTTGTTAAAATTGGGATGGTCCAGGAGAAAAAATAGCTGTCAGAAGAGTGTGTCTTGGGCTGAAGAGGTACATGGTCTGGCTTTCTCAAATGGAAACCATTTTTGGTTTTTGATATTATGCTACCATCCTAGACAAAGAACAGGGAGCCTGATCAATATATAAGAAAAAGTGAAGAGATGCTAGTCACTAAAGCTGCTAATAGTTTTCGTATCCCCAAAGTCATCCAAAAACCTTAAGCACAGTTTGATGGATACAATCATGGACCAAGGGGCATCAGGGAGCATAATCTCCATGAGTTACTCCATGCCAAGCCATCCTCTAAACAAACATGCCACAGAAGGAAAAACCTGAGTTTGTTATTCAAACGTGGTAGATGTCAAGACAAGTCCCCCTCTCCAGGAGGACTGCCGACCCCAACCGCACCTATATAGAAATTCTGGAGAACAGGTATTGGTTTCCAAACGAACTTCTGCTTTCAGGTCTCAAAACATTCAGGTTGAATAAAAATGACTAAACTCACTAGCTGCTTGGTTAATTTGCCACTGAAAGATTATTCCGTTTTTATTTCTGTGCTGAAACAAATAAAAAATAATTTGTTTCTTCTTTTTAGAGAGTGGCTTTATGACTACCTGACCGAGCAGGAGACATCAAATGAGCACCAGAAGGCTGCAAGACGTCAGTCTAGCATCTTCACCACCCCGTGAGCTTTATAATTTCCCCTGCTGTTCCTCGAGTAGCCTGGTCATGAATTAAGCACTAACGAACTCCTAAGAAAGTATCCTTTTCCCTACAGAGTAGGCAGTTCTCTTGGCAACCTATCCTAAAGAAATAATCCAAAAGAATGAAAGTCACGGGCAATGAGACAGTAATGCTTGGGCAGGTTATTTAACCTCCCTGAGACTGGATTTCCTCATCTGCAACATGGGCATAATAGGGCAGCTAGAGGTACGAAATGAGTTTATATTTATAAAAATCATGAGGGCCAAATGAGTAAATATAATATTTATGAAAAAAATATTTATGTACTTGATACACAGTAAGCTCTATTTAAGTATCTGATAAATAGAGCTTTTCTAGATGAGGAATTTTGTAGTTTATAAAGACCATTATCAAGGCTATATAGCAACAAGGAAAATGTTTATAATATAAAAGGTTCCTTGAAAATCCTAAGTATTTGATGTGAAATATAAATGTGGAAATTGATTGAGGGACTAGACAAAATGTCACTAGTTGTGCTGGGAATGAGGGAATATTCTGTTTTCCAGATATTTTTATAATTTTTGTAAATTTCAAAGTTTTGTGGGGCTTGGAGAGGGCTGATGGGAGGGGTAGGAGGCAGTGTTCTTCTTGGGCCTTTGATTGGGAAAGAGTCACCTGGTCCTTCCAGCAGAGCTTAGAGAGTTGTCCGATTTACCCAGAGTTAACTGAAACCTACTCACAAGAGCATCCTCGAAGAGGGAGAGGGAGACAAAAGTTCTAGCAGCCAGAGTTAGGAAGAGGCACTGAAATCAGAGGGGCTGGCCCTTCCTTTCCTACTGTGCTCTGCCTTAATAGTGACATGGACTATCAGGGCAGAGTGGAAACTTAGAGTATGTTGGCAGGGTAGATGGCCAGAGGAAAAGAGATCAAAGAGATCAATGCATTTGAGACAAGGTGGGGATGAAATTCTCTCATTTGTCAGGGAGCTGTGCACATACAGTGAAATAAGTAACTCCAGTAAAAGAAAAGAGATATCAGTGCTAATGTCAATACCAACATGTGCATCAAGCATTCCCTCCTTTCTCAGTTCTCTGATCTATCTGATCAGCCTTCCTCAGGAGGGCTGCTGCTTCCTCAGATAAAGCAACCACATGAATATAGGAGAATGTGCTGTCTTCATACAGTACCTCTCTCTGCTTTCCTCTTCCTTTTTTTCCCTCATTCTTATAAGTCTTAGGGCTAAAAAGAAAATGTAAAGATCAAGAGCCTCATGCTGGAATGACTGGGCCAGAGTAACCCAAGAAGCTTAAACAAGGTCCATGGAAGCGGTTTTGGGGTGGGGCCTAGAATCCTGCATTTTTAATCTCTTCTTGCCCCCAAAGTGAATTCATGTTATTCATGGGAATCATAAATTAGTTGCATGATTTTCAATAAGAGACATGACTGGTCTAAAGCCTGCCATATTTCTTTAACTCTCTGTCACTTTCTATTTTTTCTCTACCTTCACACTATTTCCCCCACCTCCTGAAAGTCTCTCCCTCTCTTTTTCTGAGCTGGGACTCACATTTTAACTACAAAAATGAAAACTTCAGTTGAGAGACAGGAGGCTGGCAATCTTGTCACAAATAAACATGCTGGCATTGTTCCAGCATGGTCTGATATCCTGACATCTGTCTCAGGCAGAGGGAAGTATGCCTGAGCCATGCACACATCTGTCCTGGCAACCATAGCAGGGACACAAATGAAACACTCTAAATTAAATTCGAGTGAACAATAAGCCTAATGAGCATTATTAGCGTATCTGCATGCATTTAAGAAAAAGCTACTGTTAGCCTAGTATTGTTTTGACCTCCTTCAGAGACTCAGAGAATCTGAGAATTTAAGCTCAAACTTGGTCCTTGTTCTATTGTGTTGATCAGATATCTGAGAACTAGACACCACTCCTCCCCAAGAAAGTGGGGATAGCTGACCTCCCGGGGGGCACATTCTCACTGGCTCATACTCTTTATTCTTCCTCCTACCTAATGAGACAACTGTGTGCATCAATAATGTAGCTTTGAATCAGCTCATCGTACCTTGCATTCACATTTTCTGACAGTCATCCTGGACACTCCTGCCAGGTTTGCTCCTGACCTTTCTGTGCCACCTTGCTGCCCCTCTGTCCAGCAATGACCCTGAATCACCCCTGTCCTGCCCCACTAGCCCTTTTATTAATGGGTCACTTTGTCTCCGGCATGCTCCTCCAACATGTCCTTCTCCCCATGAGGGGTGGGACCAGATCTGGAGAATCATTAAGCCCAGTGAAAAACATTAGACTATTTTATTAGGGTTTTTTTTTTTTTTTTTTGGTAGCCTACCAACCTGGTATTAATAGCTTAATACTTACATGATACTTCTTGCTTATCCTGGCTACTTGATATTTTTTATTGTGGAATCAGGCAGAAATACATCATTTCTTTGTGCAAACATACAAATTCCCATGCGAGAATTTGTATGGTTATGGCTTGTGTTTAAATGTCCCCTCAAAGACTCATGTGGTCATGCAGCTTTTTTAGAGGTGGCTGGATCTAGAGTGTGTGATCGATTCATGGTGTAATGCTGAGATTAAGGATGTGTGATTACTAAATCCATCCACCAACTGGTTTAGCACCACCCTAATCTTGCTAGTCTGGATAAGATAAAAAGGGCAAAAAGATGCTGTTAAGGTCCTTGCTTACTTTGCTACCTTCTGGCTGCTATGAACTGTTTCTTTGCCAAGCCACCCTGCCTTGAAGTCAGCCAACTATGGACTGAAACCTCTACAAAGTATGAGCTAAATAAACCTTTCCTCCTTTAACTTTGTGTATCTGGGTATTTTGTCTCAGCAATGAGAGAAAAGTATCTAACACAGAGTTCTAATTAGTTTGCTGTGTGTATATGTGTGTGTGTGTGTGTGTGTGTGTGTGTGTGTAATTTCTGCTTAAATGATGAAACTGTTATTTTATATTTAATGAACTAAAAAAAGCAAGGGCTTTAGAGGCAGATACTCTGAGATTTAAATCCTGACTTCACTGCTTTGACAACTTTAATGTCTTTTATTATTTTAGCTTATTTAACCCACTTTTTTTTTTTTTGTGGGTACCGGGGGTCGACGTCAGGACCTTGCGCGCCAGCAGGTGCCCGTGCCGCTGAGCGATATCACCGGCCCTTTTTTCGTATGTGGGTTCCGGGAGTTGAACTCAGGCCCTCACGCTTGCCAGGCAGGCGCCTACGCCGCTGAGCCATCTCACCGGCCCTTAACCCACTTTTAACATTTACTAAAATTCTTTTGAAAAACCTAAGAGAAAACAAAAAAAAAGTGGTTTGTCTTAAGAGCCGTTAAGGGTGAATCCATGTATTAGACATGCTAGGAACAGCAGGAGTGAAGAGAAGACCATGAATTTTGAGGGAGACAGGTAGCTTGGACAAAAGTCCTTCTCAGTCTTAAAGTTCCCTGTTTAGTTCTTTTACTTTAGTAAGAGAAGTTTTTCCTCTAAAGAAGCCTCACTATCCTTTGTGGGCTACAATGTGCTTTGATTCAGAGGCCTTGGTGAACTGTGCATCTACACACGTGGCTTTCTCCTCCTTAGGACCCAGGTACAATGCTGCTGTTGTCAGCCAACATCATCACCTCTGGCTTGTAATTACTTTTTCCTATGTAATGGACAAGGCGAAGTGGTATAGCCTAGCAGTAAACTCTGCTTCTCATCCAAAAAAGTGAAGAGGCTTTTCTTGATACCAGTAATAATAATAATAATTGATGCTGACCTTGGGCTTTACATTTCACAAGATACTTTAGTGCTCACAACTTTCCAGGTCAGCATGTGAGTTATCACCATCTCCATTTACAGATAAGGAAACCAGGAGCTACGCAGTTACCTAATGGGCCCACAGTAACATGGCTAGACCACGCTGGGTGGGAAGAAGACCAGAGCTCTGGATGTCTAGGTCCCGCTTTGCTCACTTCTCTATCCCTCCTTCTAGAGAAGCTGCTCTTCCAGATCTCAGTGCCGTATTCTCAAGATTCTGGGCAAACTGTCTAGTTTATGCAATGAAAATTGTAGATGACTTTACCCATCTCCAAACTTGTTCTTTAAAGGAAACAAACATTAGAAAAGAGCTTATGACCTATCTATTAATAATACATGGTCTTAGCTTCTCAAGTTTTAAGTTCATCATTTTACCATAACTTGTTACTAAAAAAAAAATCTAGCACCAAGGGGCTACTTTATGAATCAGTGGCTGGACACAGGCTTCAATTTGCTTGATAGATATATCTCAAATGTTTTTGCCCATAGTAACACTCCTAGGGTTAGTGTAATATGATTTTGATAAGGAATATATATTAGTAGGGTGGTTCTGTTCTCAATAAATTGAAATGGTGCATATATTCATTTCTTTATTAAAAAATTCCTAAGGAAAGAGTACAGACATGGACACTTGAGATCTCATAAATCTGAAACAGTCCTAATTGTGAATGAGCCAATAATGCTAAAAGAAATGGGCTGGCCTACCATTTCCTGACCTTCCTTGTCTCAGTAGCAGCCGTTTGATAAAAGTAGGTGATAATTTTTTAATTAGTTCCCATCAATAGTGATAGAAGTTTAAAAAATCAAGCAAACCGATAAAAATACACCTCAGTATTGCTACTTGGGAATTAGATTGATTCTATCTTTCTGCAGATAAGTGAATGATCACAGGAAGCAAATCTCCCATCTCTGGAACTAATACTTATTCCAGTATTTAAATTAAATTGCCTGGAAATAATTATATTTGAGGGAAGTAGAGAAAACATCCTGAGATGAATCATCACGGGTGATGGCTCTGTGACATAAAGCTGTGTGTTTTTATGTACTTACAGTTTTTTTTAACTTTTCAACTTTAAATTTTTTTAAAAATGTAAAACAATAAACACAAAAAACAGTGGCTTTACTTTATTACCACATTCTTATTAGATGTTCAAAGAATTTTAGAGCCATCAATTTTAGAGCCACTGGTTATCAGTACGAAATGGCCCTAAGAAACGTTCTCACTGGACAAGAAAACTTTTCTTCCTTATGTTTAATACTATTACTTTTCATCTGCCTGAAGATGCCCCATATTTTTATTTCATTTATTTATTTGTTTATTTTTGTCTTTTTGAGACAGGGTTTCGCTACACAGTTCAGGCTGGTCTTGAACTCACTTTGCAGCCCAGGCTGGCCTTGAACTTGCAGTGATCTTCCTGTCTCAGCCTCCCAAGTACTGGGATTACAGGCATGTGTCACCACATCTGGCCGCCCCACATTTTTATAAAGAGGAGAAATACAAATGCTTATTAAACAAAAAGGCATTTCTAGTAAATTAAATTCATTCAAAGCATATCAAATAAGGCACAGAGGAGCAAACACTCCAGAGAGTGGGAAGTTAATATTCAAACACAACAACTCTAAGACCTTCTGCATACTAGTCTGGTCTATCTTTTGCAAAGGATGGCAGTATTCCAGTCTGTAGCTTATCTTTGTACTGTACAGAATCTGATTTCCATGTTGCCAACTGCTGTTGGAAGCAATTCTAAAATTCAAGTTGACAATCTCTTAGCTCTTTTGCTGTATTCTAATTGAGGTGATGGGCCCTGCTTCCAACCTGAACTAGACCAGAACACTGTGATATAAGAATCCTTAGTTACATAAAAAACTGCTATAACTGAGATGTGGGCATGCTCTACTCCCATTCCATTTAAGTGGAGAATGAAGAAATGGTCTCAAGCTACACAAAGATGCTCAGGCTTTATGGGCTAGCTAGTGAAACCACTCAACAACCTTCTCAGGAAGGAACTAAAAATAAAGGGTCCCAGTTTGTTAGGTGCTTTAAAGCTGGTTCTAGCTAAGGGCAGGAAGTTGGCAAGACGAGTCCTCAAGATCCATTACAGTCTGGGAATGTGTATTATGCTAATCTTTGGCCTGAAGTATATGTATGCAATGCTGGATGGTGTCCAACCTTGTTCATTTACTAGCCAACATTTGTCAAAAACTTCCTATGTGCCAGGCCCTGTGTTAAGCTTGGGGACAGATACAAAGAAGGTTTCTGCCCTTGAGGAGTGCCATAAAGGCATTCAGGGAGGGAAGTACTAAATTCAAAGGGAGAAGCCCAAAGAAATTTATGAATGACTTCATCTGTGGTCTCACTGTTGAAGAAAGTTGAAGGTTGGATCCTTCAATGAATAGCAGATGGACAGATGTAAACTCTGCCGTGAAGGACACACTGACTGGCGGTGAGTGCTGACACCCAGCCGTCAGGCGCGCAAGAGAGCTACTAGCCGGGTGCTATTGTTGGAGGACAGCAGCTGAGCTCAGAACTCAGGGCAGCCGCCACTCCATCCACGGCTCCAGTGAGAACCTCCGCGGAGTAACGCGAGACGCACGGTACAGAGAAGCACCAGCCGAGAAGGACACACTGACTGAAGCTTTTCTTCCTGGTATTCCAAGTCTGAGATTGTCTAAGGATCACAGAAAATACTGTGGCACAGAACCAAAGAACCAAGGACTGGGCCAAACAGGCAGCAACTTCTTATCTCCAACAAATTGAAGAGGTAGGATCTTGCAGCAGGCTCAAAACCCAAAAATAAGCTACACCTGGAAGATACCTCAGAGAAGTAGCCATCTCCTAAGAGTTTGAAATACTAGCAATAAAGCAACCTACCATAGGCAATTTACAAACAGCAACCCAGGAATTAAACTAAAGAAAGAAAAGAAAATGAGACGACACTTAAACAAGATGCAACCCCACACATCCAGTTCACCAAAGGCAAACCCAGGGGGCAGTGAGGTGGGACAAACCGAAAGCCACCCACCTGACATCTCTGAAGTGGTAACAACAAAGCAGTTGAATGAGGCTCTGGAAAAATTTAAATAAGAAATAATTTCTCAGATAACTGCAGAGATAATGTCCACAATGAAGACCATGCTTAAGGACGCTAGAGCAGACACAGACAAAAAAATAGACGAGCTTAAGAAAATGATGGAAGCCATGAATGCTCAGCATAGGAAAGAAATGGACTCCATAAAGCAGATTCAAGCAGATATCCAGGAGAACAAAAATTCCATTGAAAGTATTTGTAGCAGATTAAGCCAATGTGAGGACAGGATCTCAGATATAGAAGACAGGCTTGCAGTTAGTGATCATGAAAAGAAACAATTCTTAAAAATAGCAAGGGACCATGAAAAATCAAGCCAGCAGCTCCTAGATGATGCAAAGAAGAATAACTTAGGATTGATTGGAGTCAATGAAAAAGCAGGAGATAGCATAAATGACATCAGAACACTGTTCACAGACATTATCACAGAAAATTTCCCTGGTAGAGAAAAAGAATTTGACGTTCAGATAAGTGAGGCTTATAGAACTCCAATTAGCCACGATCAAAAAAAATCTTCAGCCAGGCATATCATAGTCAAGATTCCAGAAATTCAACATAAGAGTAGAATCTTAAAAGCTGTTAGAGAAAAGAAACAAATCATCTATAAAGGAAAGCCCATCAGAATCACAGCTGACTTTTCAGCACAAACCCTCAAGTCAAGAACAGCTTGGAATGATGTATTTCAAGTTCTAAAGGAAAATAATCTTCAACCTAGATTGATGTACCCCGCAAAACTATCTTTCAAAACTGATAGAGAAATAAAATACTTCCATGACAAAGAACATCTGAGAAAATTTATAACCACCAAACCAGCACTCCAAAATGTTTTGAAGGACATTCTAGAAAGGGATAACAAGGACTACAACTCCAGAAACCCCAACAGAAGGAATCCACCAGGCAGAGCAAATGATTAAAGAGAGGGTGGGAAAAATAAAAATGAAAAGAGGGGGAGCCAACAAGAAGAAAATAACATGACAAGGATAAGTCAATACATATCAGTTTTAACCATTAATGTTAATGGTCTCAATTCACCAATCAAAAGGCACAGACTGGCAAATTGGATCAAGAAGCAAGATCCAACAATATGCTGTATACAAGAAACACATTTAATTCAAAAAGAAATTCATAGACTGAAAGTCAAAGGATGGAAAACAATACTCCATGCAACAGGAACCCAGAAAAAAGCAGGGGTAGCTATTCTTTTCGCAGACAAAGTGAATTTCAAGCCAAGAAGGATTCAGAGAGATAAAGAAGGTCACTACATCCTTGTAAAGGGAACAATCCAAGAGGAAGAGATAACAATCATAAATATATATGCAACAAATACCAGTGCACCCAACTATATAAAAGAAATATTAATGGACATGAAAAATCAAATAACCACTAATACAATTGTATTGGGGGATCTCAATACTGCACTGTCACAAAAAGACAGATCAAGTAGACAAAAAATCACAATGAAATATTAGAACTGAACCAAACTTTGGAACAAATGGACTTAGTAGATGTCTACAGAGTGTTCCACCCCACAACATCAGAATACACATACTTCTCAGCTGCACATGGGACGTTCTCCAAAACAGACCACATACTAGCTCATAGAACCTGCTTATGTAAATGCAAAGGAATTGAAATTATCCCAAGTATATATCAGACCATAGTGCAATGAAATTGGAAATCAATGGCAAAAGAAATCACAAGAATTTGCTAAACACATGGAAATTAAATAGCACTCTACTGAACAACCAATGGGTCACAGATGAAATTAAAGAAGAAATTAGACAGTTTCTGCAACTGAATGATAATGACAGTACAACATACCGGAACTTATGGGATACAATGAAAGCAGTCCTAAGAGGGAAATTTATAGCATTAAATTCCTATATCAGGAAAACAGAGCAAGCACAAATAAACAACCTAATGGTGAACCTCAAACTTATAGAAAAAGAAGAACAGGCTAAGCCAAAAGCTCGTACAAGGGAGGAAATTATAAAGATCAGAGCAGAAATTAACATATTGGAGACTAAAAAAACAATACAAAGAATCAACGAATCAAAGAGTTGGTTCTTTGAAAGATTAAATAAAATCGACAAACCCTTATCCAACCTTATTAAAAAAAGGAAAGAAAGTACTCAAATCCACGCAATTAAGAATGAAAAGGGTGATATCACAACAGACCCTGCAGAAATACAGAAGATTATCTATACCTATTTTGAAAACTTGTATTCTACTAAGATGGAAAATGCAGAAGAAATGGACAGATTCCTAGATACATATGAATTACCAAAGCTCAACCAAGAAGATATAAAAATCCTAAATAAACCAATAACAATCAATGAAATCGAAGATGTAATTAAAAACCTCCCAACAAAGAAAAGCCCAGGCCATGATGGATTCACTGCTGAATTCTATAAGAAATTTAGAGAAGACCTAACACCACTACTTCTCAAACTCTTTAATGAAATTGAAAGGGAAGCAATACTCCCAAATTCATTCCTGGAAGCAAGCATTACCCTGATACTAAAACCAGAGAAGGACCCAACTAATAAAGAGAACTATAGATCAATCTCCCTAATGAACATAGATGCAAAAATCCTCAATAAGATACCGGCAAACAGAATGCAGCAAATCATCAAGAAGATTATACACCATGACCAAGTTGGATTCATCCCAGGGATGCAGGGATGGTTCAATATACATAAATCAATAAATGTAATACATCATATTAACAGAACCAAGGACAAAAATCATATGATCATCTCAATAGATGCAGAAAAAGCTTTTGACAAAGTCCAGCACCCATTCAAGATAAAAACCCTACAGAAAATTGGAATAGATGGTCTTTATCTCAATCTGATAAAAGCTATCTATGACAAACCAACAGCCAATATCATACTAAATGGACAAAAACTGAAAGCCTTCTCTCTAAAATCAGGAACAAGACAAGGATGTCCACTGTCCCCACTCTTATTCAACATAGTCCTGGAAACTTTAGCCAGAGCAATTAGACAAGAGCAAGTAATAATAGGAATAATGATTGGAAAGGAAGAAGTTAAATTATCATTATTTGCAGATGACATGATACTCTACACAGAAGACCCCAAAAACTCCACTAAAAAACTGCTAGATTTAATAAGCAAATTCAGTAGTGTAGCTGGATACAAAGTCAACACTCAAAAATCAATAGCCTTCCTGTACACCAATAACAAACTCAGTGAGAGAGAAATTAGGGAAACAACACCTTTCACAATCACATCTAAAAAAATGAAATACCTAGGAATCAATCTCACAAAGGAAGTAAAAGACCTCTACACTGAAAACTACAGTACTCTGAAAAAGGAGATTGAAGAGGATATCAGAAAATGGAAAGATATCCCTTGCTCTTGGGTCAGAAGAACCAATATAGTGAAAATGGCCATACTTCCAAAACTGTTATACAAATTTAATGCAATTCTGATCAAAATTCCAACAACATATCTCACACAATTAGAGAAAAAAATCCTAAAATTCATCTGGAACCAGAGTAGACCTAGAATAGCAAAGGCAATTCTGGGCAACAAAAGCAAGGCAGGGGGCATCACAATCCCTGATTTGAAATTATACTATAAAGCTACTGTGATAGAAACAGCATGGTATTGGAAAAAAAAAAAAACAGACCTGAAGATCTTAGACATACTAAGCCACCTTATCTTTTACAAAGGTGCCAAACACATTCACTGGAAGAAAGATAGCCTCTTTAATAAATCGTGCTGGAAAAATTCGCTCTACACATGCCAAAAATTAAAATTAGACCCGTGCACTAAACTAAATTCACCGTGCACTAAACTAAATTCAAAATGGATCAAAGAACCAAATATTAAAACAGAAACATTAAATCTCCTGGAAAATAGAATAGGTAAAACTCTTGAAGACATTGGTGTAGGCAAAGACTTTATGAATAAAATCCCCATTGCACAGGAAGTATCACAAAGAATCAACAACTGGGATCTCATCTTATTAAAAAGCTTTTGCACAGCAAGCGAAACCATCAACAGAGTGAAGAGACAACCCACAACGTGGGAAAAAATGTTTGCCAGCTATTCCTCAGACAAAGGATTACTATCGAGAATATACAAAGAACTCAAAAAAATCAGACCTCCCAAATTTAAAGACCCAATCCAAAAATGGGCATCTGAGATGAATAAACACTTCTCAGATGAAGAAATACAAATGGCAAATAAATACATGAAAAAATGTTCAACATCACTAGTCATTCGAGAGATGCAAATTAAAATAACACTGAGCTTCTATGTCACCCCAGAAAGAATGGCTATTATCAAGAAGTCAACTAATAACAAATGCTGGAGGGGCTGTGGGGAAAAAAGAACCCCTCTCCACTGTTGGTGGGAGTGTCGACTAGTACAGCCACTGTGGAAATCAGTGTGGAGATTCTTCAAAAAACTAGGATTGGAGGTCCCATTTGACCCAGCTATTCCCCTTCTGGGTATCTTCCCAGAAGAATTAAAAACATCGTACCACAGCGATATATGTGCACCCATGTTTATAGCAACACAATTTGTAAAAGCTAGATCGTGGAAACAACCCAAATGCCCATTAACCAAGGAATGGATAAAAAAGATGTGGTATTTCTATACAATGGAGTACTACTCAGCCATAAAGAAAGATAAACTGGAAACTTTTATAGGTAAATGGATGCAACTCGAGAAAATACTCACAAGTGAAATAAACCGGATGCACATTTGTAAACATCGTATTGTCTCCGTAGTATGAAAATGCAATTTCACTGTGACTATTCCATTCCTTAGTCTTCTATTTTTACCTAGCTTTTACACGGCTTAATCTTATACTGAGTAATATTTTTCTCCAAAAGGTATTTGTACATTCTCTAATGCTTGAGTTTGTTAATACATGAGAATGTTTACTTGTTGTCTTTAAAAAAAAAAAAAAAAGAAAGTGGCAAAAAAAAAAAAAAAAGAAAGAAAGAAAAAGCAACTTGTCCCACAAGGTTAAATTATGCAAGGTTCTGTTCCCTGTTGTTCTTAAGAAACACTATGCTTGTAGTATATAACACTTTTTTCAAAGCTCCATTCATATAAGATCTCATCCATTATCCCCATCTACAGAAAGTAAAGCATACTCTCACACCTGTTTTATAGGAAGGAAAACTTAGACCTAGAGAATGCTCCATTTAGCCAAGTTATCTGACTTATTGTAAGCAAGAAACAAGAATTGGAAGCCAGGTGCCACTGGATTCTAAGCCCAGAGCTCTCCACAAAGCTCTGCTTTATCAAACTGATGGTAAGCACAGAATTCCACGGCAAGGAGTTGTGGCTTAGGGCAGTGGTCTGGGAAAAGGAGGACAGGACCTTGTTGCTTTAAAGTATGGGACAGATGCTTGAAGAAAAAACTTGATGAAAACTATTCCTAGGGTTCCCATAGTACACAGGGTAAAAACAAAACCATACAAACCCATAGCTAACTGCAGGGCATTTGGGACTGGGTTGCTCCTGCTTGACATTTTTAAATGGCTGCGTTCCAAGATCCAGCTATGTTTCTTTCTTTCTGATGGCCATCTGTGCCAAAGCAAGGAACAATCAAGGGGTAACTGTGGTAGTATCAAAGTGAAGCCTGAGACCAACCCAGTCCCTGGTGCTGGGCCTACCGAGTATTAGGCAAGGATTCACCACCCCGTAAGGCTGAAATAACAGCCGTTCAGGGAACTCAGCAGTGCAACCTTCAAAGAAATCTTAAGAATGCATATTTATAAAACAGCTGCTTCTTTGCTCAAGTGCTTTTGGGGAGCAGTCTGAAAACCTGTACTTCCTTGAACTTGCCACACACTCCCTCGTCCATATTATATTCCATGTGTAAAAGGACTATAGTCTTCCCTTTGCTAGTCTGGTAAACTTCTATTCACCTTCAAGAGTTGCACCAAGTGTTTTCTAACACACATTCGTGGACCTCATTCTAAAGGCACACTGTAGATTTCTGTTGTTATCCAGCTCCTGAGGGAATTTAGATATACACCCAGGCCTGGAAACTACTGCAGATCCTGCCCTGACAAATGCCTTTGCAGATGATTTACAGGAGGATTAACTCAGTTGTTTTGGAAAGGGAGGAGATGGTATGGAGAAAATCTAAGTCAGCACCTTGCAGACAGCCAGAGCTGTCTTGGAAAGGCCAAGACAGACAGGAAAATCCAAGACAGAAACAGTTCCAGGTCTCATCAGGAGCCCTGTCTCAGAGCTGTGGTGGCATCTCTGAGTTCGATGGCTTCATTAGGGACACAGAAGCAAGACAACCAACAAGCTGAGGTGCACAGGACATCCAAGGCCCTCTAATCAACAAACCCTCTAATTTTCTCTTGGGTGAGGATCAGGGAAAATCCACACACAGCTCAGGGCAATCCAAAAAGGTTACAGCTATCTCATTAAAAAAAAAAATCAGTGGTGGTAATTTAAAATTCTCCTTCTGATAGTTCCACTTACAAGGCTTTTCAAGGGTACCACAAGGAAAACAACACACTGCTTGTTTTGACTGATTTTTCTAATTGCTATTAACATTTTCAGTATTGGTGTTTGTATGTTACACACGGTTCAGTTAAAAAAACTCATAGCCCTCTACTTCCATCTTCATAAACTATCCCATACAGAAGCAAAATACTGTTTAGTTGTTATTCTATGAGCAGCTGGTGTTGATACAGTGTGGACCTCATTTAAGACATCTAAGCATTTTAGCTAGTGTCATTTAGCATCTCAACTCCTGATAACATGGCTTACTTGCACAAAATCTGCAGGCTCTTCTTCATTTTCCATTGTAACTGAGGTACAATACTGAGCTGGTGAGTTTATTTACCTCTGTCCCTTCACCTTCTAAGTTCAGGTTCCACTGAGTAAAGTGAAATAAGGTAATCCACAGAGAACAAGTTACATACCATTTTTCTTTTGGTTTTCTATTCATTATCTGATGCAGACCATGCCTCATCAATTTTCTATTTGTTATATAATTTAACTTCAGGTTCTGTTTCTGAATTGTTTTTTTTTTTTTTTTCCCCCATTAAGAAGTAGCTGGGCCAGTGATATAGCTCAGCGGCATAAGTGTCTGCCTGGCAAGCGCGAGGTCCTGAGTTCGACTACCGGTACCCATATATTAGGAAAAAAAAAAAAAAAAAAAAGAAATCGTTAAGTGGCTGGTAGTCCCCTTGCCTCTTTCTTTTTCAGTCTCTTGCCTCAGTTTTTACCATTTTAGTAGGGTTCTTCCTCTTCCTGGCTACCTTGTCTAAAACTTCACCTCCTTCCTGCCTGGTATGGCTTGGATCTTCAATGTCTCTCATGTATTAGAGGGTTAGTGGATGAAGGCACTACTGGGAGGTGGTGGAACCTTAGTAGGTAGAGCCTAGTGGGACCCTGCCCCTTCCTGTTATTCTCTGCTTCCAACCTGTCATGAGGTGAGCAGCTTTATTCTGTCACAGGCTCTCCACCATGATGCTCTGTACTGACACAGGCCAAAAGCAATGCAGCCAACAGACCATGGACTGAAACTTCTGAAATTGTGAGCCAAAATAACTCTTTCCTCCTTTATAAGTTCATTACATCAGGCATCTTATCACAGCAACAGAAAGATAACACATGCCCTTACTCCAATTCCTGTCCCCCTAGACTGCCTTTGTCCCCCTCTTCTTAACCCTTATCATAATCCAGCATAATCAATGTGCATTGTTCATCGTGTCTAATGTCTGTCTTCCCCAGCAGCAGCCACGTCAGGACAGGATCTGATCTACCTCATTCACTTCTGTACCTGGTGTAGCATGATGCCTGTAACAGTAAGTGCTGAACACATAAGGATGAGTAAATGAATATGTCTTGCTTTTAAAGATCTGGCCAATGTAGCTTAGAGGACAGATGTTCAGAAGTTTCATGTTTTACCTTCTATACCTTAGGCAGTACCAAACACTTGATTCACAGGCCACTTAGTTAGGTTCAAAGAAACTTAAGAAAAATTTGTGTCCTAACAATTTAGTAGCCACTTGAAAAATACATGTAATTAAGATAAAAATACACAACTTCTCAAACCTCAGCATCAGATACGACACCACAACCCTCAGTTCTGGCTTCACACTAATTTTTCACATGGTGCTTGCTTTTAATCACAAGTGCTGAAAACCCACCTTCCCAAAGACATGAAGCTACCACAAGGAAAGCAGTGTGATCTACATGGAAACTGTGAACTTCTGGTAGTAGTTCATATAGTGTCTGACCGATGTCTATTTTGCTGTGCTCTGTCCACAATCTAGAATACCCTGTAGCATCACATGTAGCTCACTGTGGTATTCTCAGAGCCTTGGTACATTTTCAGAGCCATGGGAATGGTGGCTGAATGCATACCCTTTGGAGTTGGGCAAGTTTTCACAATGTAAGAAAGAAAATAATAGCACTTATATCAGTTTTTGTTTTGCTTTTGCTTTTGGGGAAATTTCAAATATATATAAAAGTACTCAGAATAAAACAATGGACCCTATAGCCCATCACTAAGCCCATGAGCCATTAAGTCATGGCCAACCTTGCCTCAATCATATCCCCATATACTTTAACCATGTAATAGGGACATACACCACATGTAAAATATGTAAAAATGTAATATGTAAAAACACTGTAAACATTCCTATATGTAAATCTGTAAATATTTCTATATGTAAAATATGTAAAAATTTAATATGTAAAAACACTTCTTAGGGTTTTCTCTGAGAATCATAGGAGTTAATGTATGTAAGGCATTTAGCACAGTGCTGAGCACCCTGAAGTATTAGGTACTACATGTAAACACTCAATGGCTCCTCTCCAGGGATGCTTCATCACACAGGTAGAAGGTGATATATTTCATGTTCACTTTACCTAATACAAAGTATAGCCATGAACACATGGAACAGGTGTGGTTCCTGTACACACCACCAGCAATGTGCACTCGACCATTGTATAGTCAATCCTCAATGTCGTGGAGGATTGGCTGCAGGACCATCTACCCCATACCAAAACCCAAGGAGGCTCAAAGCTTTTATGTAAAATGGCAAGTACAGAGGTACCTTGGTTCACTAACACTTTTGTTTGTGAATAATTTGGTTTGTAAACAAGTGTTTGGCAAAATTTTGTTTTTGTTTGTAAACTCTGCCTCAGGTGATGAACATGACAGCTGGCCATCTTTCTTGCATGAACACGAATGTAGCCTTCTTTTCCGGAATTGTAGAAGGAACTAAGTTTGTGAACCAAGATACCACTGTATTTGCATATAACATACACACATCCTTCTGACACTTTAAATCATTCCTGAATTGTTTGTATCTAATACAATGTAACTGTTATATAAAGTTATCCTCTATTGTTTAGCTAATAGTTACAAGAAAAAAGTCTGCACATATTCAGTATACAAATTTTTTTCTGAAATATTTTTAATCTGAGGTTGGTTGAAGCCATGATAAGAAACCGGTGGATATAGAGAACTAATTGTATTTTGGCAAGGATTCTCTCCACAATGAGCTCCTATTTACCCATCTTAGATAATATATGACTTTCAAATGGCATTGTATTTTAAATAAACAGCCAGGCCACACCAAATTTAGTCTGCTTTCTTTGTTGTGGGTGAAAATGTTCTTTCGGTATGGGGGATGCTGAAGGGTATGTTTCTCTTACTTTTGGATATAGTGGTGTTTTTCTTAAGTGTATCAAAATGTTGCTTATCTGTTACAGCACCATTTTGGAAGAGCTAGGAAAGATGAATTTGGGGCAGGAGGTCCAGCCTCTCTGAGATTGCTCTGTATGTATCTATGGCATAGCTGCTAATTTATGCAGTTGTTCAGGCATGAAGTGTACATGGGGCAAAACACAATCGCTATTTTCTATTAAGTATTACACATAATTCTCCCTTTCCTGGGGCTTGATTAAAATGTGACTTAAATTGTCCTTGTCTTGGAGTCTCTGGGTCCATCACCCTGAACCCAGACTAAGGCCCCTAGTGAGTGTGAGATGATGATGGGAACATTAAGCGCTCCTTTGACTGTCATGCCACAGCAGCAAACTTCTCCACTCAGCAGTCCTGAATTTGTTTGCTCTTGAAACTAACTGATTAGGTTTGTTCAACAAAGTTAAGAAATTATCAATCTGTATATTTAGAGAATATTTGGTTTACTGATCTGAGAGAAGCCCTAATTAAAGTTCTTTGAGTTTCATTTAGCTAAGGGCAAAACTTACGATTAAACCACCTAAAGCAAACATCTACTTTTTTTAGGTGATAAGTGTATCTTAGACTGGGAAGTTGTTTTGAAATCTTATCAACATATCTTCTCTGTAGCATTCATTTTGTAATCATTTGTCATCAATGTTACATAACTTCTGTGTAGCTCCTCCTAAAGATGACTACCAACTGCATACAAAAAAGCAAAGGAAAATATTCTGGAAAACAGAATAAATTGACTAGAAGTAACTCTATTAACCTGCATGACAACTTACAGAGGGCAGGGACTCAATAAAATGACATTTATCAATAGCTTGTTCAGGGAGTAAGTTCACACATGATATCGTTATTATCTGCTTATACTCCACAGTGCTTTGTTTAAACAATTTTTATTGGGTTAATGGAATCATTGACTGAGGTCACTCATACCCACAGATACAGTCAGCTTTGATTAATTTTTAAAAGGTTTTATAAATAAGGGGAGAATTTTAATCCATGTCTTTATCAGTGATCTGCTCATGAACTCCTGAACCTCACTACATAAAATTGTCTAGAGCAGGTTAGTTATTAAAAATACCATGAACCTTCTTACCAGCCACACTCAATTCCAACAGGACTCTGAGCCTCTTACTTGTCCCACTTCCCTGATTCTTCTTGTTGTTGTTTTCAGTGCTGGTGATAGAAACTGGGCCTCATGCATCCAGGAAAGTGCTCTACCATTGAGCCATGCCTCCTGCCTGTTTTACAGTAAAGAGCACACTATTCAACTGTTGCAAGTAGAAACAGAATACTCCAATGTGGGTATTAACTAGATGCACATCCAAGAAAAACACAGGGTGAGAGAAGCAGACAGCAGAGACTATGTAAAAGTCAATCTAATCCTACTCATATTGGTCTGCCTCTTGTTATCCTGATAAGAAAAGCTTCTTAAATTACCAAGACTGTGGGATTTAGTGACAAGATCTACCTGAGTGTTCATTTGATATACAAGCAAGCTCAGGGCCATTTAGTGGCCAATGTCCCAAAGATTTCACATCTGCTATCTCTGCTGCTATCCTGTCGTAGCCTGAGGCTGATACAGGTGGAAACGTGGATTACATTTGGGAATACCTTGCACTTTTGTTAAAAAGCTGGGAATGATAAATTAGAGATGACTGCAAACTCTTTGCTACTCCTTCCATTGAAAGGTGGTGTCTAATTCCCTTCCTTCTCAAATCTGTGCTGGCCTTATGACTCTCTGTACCAATAGAACATAATAAAAGTGACTTCTGAGGCTGCATCATAAAAAGCTCTGTGGTTTCTGCTTGGCTGTCTTGGGAGAGTCTCTCTGGGGCTCTGATCTGCTATGTAAGAGAACCCACTACCCTGAGGCCAGTGTGCAGGAGAGGGCGCACACAGGTGATCCAGTTGACAGGCAGTCTTAGCTGAGCTGTCTTCCCATCATCATCGTGAAGTCATTCTGGAACCTCCAGCCAGAGCAGCCCATCTGCCAGCTCAACCCTGCCAAGTGTTCTCAGGCAATGCCACAGGAGCAGAGGAAGCATGGCTGAGTCCTACCCCAGACCTATTAAACCACGAGATAGAATAAAATGGTTGTTGTCTAAGCTGCCAAGTTTTAGGGTGGTTTGCTACACAGCAGTTGTGATGTGGTAATTGTGGTGTCAACTTGAATGGATTAAGAAACACCTATCAGATTAGTGGAGCACAGTTCGGGGTGTGTTGGGATGATTGACTTGTATGCCACATATTAAAGAGGGAAGGCCCACTCTGGATGTGGTGGCACCAATGGGCTCGGATGGAGTAAAAAGGAAGAGAAGAAGGAAGTTTCCCCTTCTGCCTCTTTGGAGGGGCTCTAGTCTTCACAATTGCCTTTGCATGTTTGCCTCCAGTTCCTTCAGCCTTCCAGTGCAGACCCTTTGGCTTTCTGAGAAGGACTCACGCTGGACTCTGCAGTGACCTCCAGGCCTTCAACTTTCCACTGGATCCTCTGTGTCTCCAGTGTGCACATGGCCCTTTTGCATGCTTCCACTTTTGACTCCACAGTCAGCCACTGTATGCCTACTTCATAAATTCCTCTATGTGAATGTGCATATATGTATTTCTCTTTTTCTAGTGAATGATAACTGATACAGGGAGTCAATAACTGGAACACCAGGCACAACACACTCTTTGCAGCACTAGACAGTAACCGGTACTTCTAGAATTAGACCCCACTAGTCACAAGGGAGAATGGCCAGTGTACTGCTAAATGGCCAGTGAGATGGGTTGACCAAGGGTTATCAGAGTTATAGCTGCCTGGAGAAGACCAGTGAAATGATGATGGGTTTCTTAGAGGAATCTAGAGCTATGGGTGATACTCAAGAGGGTATATAGGAGGAATCATGAAGTTTTGTTAACAGTGTTGTATAAAACAGATTTCAGGTTTGGGGGAAGTACCAGTGAGGGAGAGAAAAATAATCTCTGAGTTTCCTACTTTGAGTATTGAGTTTTTTTTCTTAAAACACTGATTCTTTTTGGAAGAGATGGAAACATAAGGTCAGACATAGCTAGAGAAAGGGGGTATAAAATCACTGCTGTGGTTCACCATCTGAAATAGCAACAGAGACATAAGCAAAGAGAGAAAGGCATTTTGCTGTATATGGGAATCTCATGTATTTAAAAACCAAGTTGGACACAGGATAAGTCACCATTTATTCTGATTTGTTTGGGACAGTTTAAATTTGAGGTTGTTGTTCTGGGCTAATTATTGAGAATATTCTGTTTTGCTCTGAAAAGTATTTGGTTTTGGATAATAAATTATGCACCTGCCCTATTTCTAGGGGACTGTGTAGCTCAGTAAGAAAGAGTTTTATAACTTTATATCATCCCAATAAGATATTATAGAAGGGGTTTATTAAAAACATACGGGATGGGCTGGTGATATAGCTCAGCAGCATAAGTGCCTGCCTGGCAAGCACAAGGTCCTGAGTTTGATTCCCGGTACCCGCATAGTTAAAAAAAAAAAAAAAAAGCATATGGGATTCCACCTGTTTGTTTTCAGGTTTGATATTTCATATATTTACTCAACAAGTGTTTAAGAAGCTACTGTATTCTTTCATATGTGTGACCAAATATTTGGGGAATGATGATATTGGAGTAGAAAAGTCTTTACTTGGATGTTATGATTGGAAATGTTATTGGAGGGGCACCACTGGTCAAGATAGCTCTGTAAGTTCATATCTTGATGTATCTCCACTCCCACCCCAAGCACAATGCCAGTTACAATACAAATGGAAAGTGCAAAGACACAGCTGGACTCAAACAAGATAAACATGTACATGGGCCAGAAATGGGACAGAGAGGTATAGCAAGGAGAGGGGTTGAAGCCACAGGCCAGCAGGCATGCTTAGTCTTGAAGCAATGGTACTCAGTGATGGTACCCAGCTCCAGGAGGAAGAAAGGGGATAAAATGATGCACAGGAGTCAGGGGACTGGAACCATGCTCATTGCTTGTAGTCTAGGACTCAGGCAAGGCTCTTATGCTTGTGAAAGTAGAGTGTAAGAATGTGTCATTACTAGCTATTGCTTGGGACTACAGCTGTTAGCAAGTAGAAAGTCTAGGGAGGAGAACCAACAAAAACACAGTCTGATGAGGAATCGAAGTGAGCCACCTGTGGGTTTTTCAATATTCACAGTATCTCTCCGGAACAGAAACTTCACCACAGACTTGTTTCCTAGTGGAGAATACAGCAAACCACAAAATAGGGAGAGGAGAACACACACACACACACACACACACACACACATGCACACACGCACACACACAACTATTTTTCACCTGAAATGAGTCTGCAAATCAAAATTAAAGAGCACATGAGGAAACCTAATACCAAAAGCAAAAATCAGCAATCATTTAAAAAAATTTATTCTAGATCCATGTTAACCAATATGGTAGGCACTGGCCATGTGGATTATTCAAATTTAAATAAAAATTAATAAAATTCAAATGAAATAGAAGCGCTCAATAGCTTCAGTGACTAGTGGCTTTCATAAGACAGTGCAGATATAATATCTGTCATTTAAAAAAGTTCTATTGGACAGCATTGCTCTAGATGAAATGTGTTTTATGGGACAGTCTAAGATTTTAAAATGAAATATGTTTAGAATACTCAAAGATAAATGAAGTAATATCTTTCACTTGAATAGAAAGAAATTACAAAACAAAGACTGCAAAATGTGGCAAGAATAAATAAAAACTGTCAATTAGAAATATTTGTGAATATACATTTGCTAAAGTAAAAAAACCCTCAAAGCATGGAACAGATGTTACTAATTCAGTAATTAGTGAATTAGAAGACAAAACTGAAGAATTAACTCAGACAAAGTAAAATATTCTTGTAAAAACTAGTAGAAAGGGGGCCAGTGAGATGGCTCAGTGGCGTACGCGCCTACCTGGCAAGCGCGAGGGCCCGAGTTCAACTCCCGGAACCCACATACGAAAAAGGGGCCGGTGATATCGCTCAGCGGCACTGGCGCCTGCTGGCGCGCGAGGTCCTGAGGTCGACACCCCGTACCCACAAAAAAAAAAAAAAAAAAAAAAACTAGTAGAAAAGGAAGGCTCTAAATCATTCTTGGCTTGAATAAGTTAGGGTACTGTCATTAATTTGAGGTGATCTGAGCAACACAGGCAGCACGTTTGAAAAATGATATGAGAAGAAGCTATGAAAGCCATTCTTTGAAAGAAGAGAAAACAGCTAGGCAGCCATTGGCGGCAATAGCCCTTGGAGCTGGGTTTCAGCATTTTTAGATATGTGCTGGGTGTGACTTTTCAGGCTGCTGGAACTGAAAGAAGCAATTCCTGCTCTGTAGGAAGTGGACAAAGTACCACTGAGTAGTGAAGGCAGCCATCTGAGGACAGACTGAAGTAACAAGGAGAATCTGTCACTGGTGCTTAGAAGCCAGTTTCCTTGAGAGAGGTAGGACAAGGACATGGACTAGAAGCCCTAAGCCAAGCCTCCTTGAATAAATGGTCTTTTCTATGGACATGCTAATGCTAATTAGGACTCTGGGAAATCCTGGACTCTCAACAGAGTGGGAGAGTGGAGGAAAGGGCTAACTGTAGAGTGCCAAGCATCATTCTAACTTGCCACAGAGACTGGGGTGTCTCCAGAACTGGGCAGGGTTGGGTGCAGCAGGGTGTGCTCTACAGGGTACAATGTGCTGCCTCTTCTAAATAGGAGCTTATGACTTACCCAAGAAGACACCAAATGGGACGATGAGAAAGAATGGCTAGCTGCAGGGCAAAGTAGCACCTCTTCTAACCCTTGAGCACTAAGCAGCTTCCACTGGCCCAAAGTCTCCTGCCAGAATGCTCTAGAATTGACCTGCCCAGCACAGGAGCCACTGGGCATATGTGGTGATGACCACTTGAAAGGTGGCTGTCCACAGCGCTCTGTGGAAACACTCTGCACGGGTCTGTCCTGCCACATCATTTACTTCTGAGATGCTGAGTTTCCTGGGTACCTGAGAGGCACCAGATATAAGGCATATGGATTTTAACTTTCAAAAACTGAGAACGTGATATCAGACATCATCCGTAATTTTATCTTTCTTTGAAATTTCTGAAGTCATATTAGGAACTTGCAGTATCTCACTGCCATCATCATAAACATCAGTTATCAGCAGACAGCACTATAATTGTTGAAGGTGTAAGAAATTAAGCTTCATCTGCACTGACCCTGTGACAGAGCTTGAAATACATTTTTTGGAAGAGTTCCCTGGTTTCAGTCTTACCATCTCACTTTTAAAAAGCAGACTATAGAGGAAAGCTCCTGATTATGTGAAGCTTTCTGGTTGGCCAGATTCTGAAAAAGTAGCATTTTCCTATAATTAAACTGTAAGGAGTTGTAATTAAATTGCAGAGTATATGAGAAATATGTCACTTCCCAGAATTAGCTCTGAGGATGAAACTGAAGCGACAGTATAATTAAGACCTGAAATGCAGAGGTTTTCAGGTGGTTCTTGTACAGGTTAGAATACATGTTTTTTATTTCCTCAAATCTTTGTTGTGTTATATTTCCTACCAACTGGTGGGTCAGAAAGATTAATACACTTCCACACACAGAATGCTGGGTTATTAATCTGAGAAAGAAATAATTTTTCTCTTTACCCTTTGTTTATTTGCATATATTCAGATGTGGATACAAATCACCACTTCACTGTTTACAAAAATCATATTTAAATTTTATAATTGCACAAACAACTATATTTTTAATGTTAAAAATTCAAACAATACAGAAGAGACAGAAATTCTTGTTACTTCTCTTATTTTCATCACCAATTCTGTTGGTGGAAAAAAATACTGCTATTCATTCATGTGTCCTTTTCTGAGCATTTTTAATTTATCTGTATCTTTTGGAAAATGTTTCATGTTAATATTGATAAGCTTTGCTCCTTTTTACTGCTGCATAGTATGGCCTTGAATAGTTTTTATTAACCCTTTCCTCCTTCCATGGGCATTTTGATTTGTTCCACTTTTCATTATTACAAATAATGCTGCAATGTACTTCACCCTTTAAAAAAGGTATGGAGATGGGGACAGTAAATGTATTCTTACGTTTGTAACAAGTAAGGAAATAAAAAAATAAAATTATGGTGATCAGATGAAAATGTACGACAGTGTAACGTGGGCACATTGTTCAATTAGTGCCAGACACAGGATCCCTCTTTGGTACCATCTGAAATCTTTTTGGTGATCTGGTTCACCTATGAATTAAAATACCAAGCTGAAGAGAGTTTTCTTTTTTTCTTTTTTTTTTTTTATTTTAAAGAGAAGAAAAAACAAAACAAATCAAAAGAAGAACAAATTTTCAAAACAACATAATAGGAGGGTAACAATGGTTAATACATTACGTATTACTATCTTTAAGTTAGTTATTCAGGACACCAGACATTAGCATTCAATTGTCCAAACATTATTGGCACAAACCTTACTCTTCAATGAACTAAGTAAAAATGGTAGTGTATCTATCTTAACCATCTTATATATATATATACAATTTTTTTCCCTTTCCCTTCTTTCTTTTCCCTATTCCAGTCTCTCTTTCCTTTTGACCAGTTTCTTTTTGATTCACCATATCTATTGTACATTTTGGATCTTATTTACTCTTTCAGTTTCTCATACTAGAGAGATAATACGATGCTTACACATGTGCTTCTGGTTTATTTCACTTATGAGTATTTTCTCGAGTTGCATCCATTTACCTATAAAAGTCTCCAGTTTATCCTTCTTTATGGCTGAATAGTACTCCATTGTATAAAAATACCACATCTTTCTTATCCATTCCTCAGTTGATGGGCATTTGGGTTGTTTCCAAGATCTGGCTATTACAAATTGTGCTGCTATAAACATGGGTGCACATATATCGCTGTGGTACGATGTTTTTAATTCTTCTGGGAAGATACCCAGAAGGGGAATAGCTGGGTCAAATGGGACCTCCAACCCTAGTTTTCTGAGGAATCTCCACACTGACTTCCACAGTGGCTGTACCAGTCGACACTCCCACCAACAGTGAAGAAGGGTTCCTTTTTCCCCACAGCCCCTCCAGCATTTGTTATTAGTTGATTTCTTAATAGTAGCCATTCTTTCTGGGGTGAGATGGTATCTCAGTGTTGTTTTAATTTGCATCTCTCAAATGACTAGTGATGTTGCACGTTTTTTTGTATATTTGTTTGCCATTAGTATTTCTTCATCTGAGAAATGTGTATTCATCTCAGATGCCCATTTTTGGAGTGGGTCTTTAAATTTGGGAGGTCTGATTTTTTTGAGTTCTTTATATGTTCTCGATAGTAATCCTTTGTCTGAGGAACAGCTGGCAAACATTTTTTCCCACATTGTGGGTTGTCTCTTCACTCTGTTGGTGGTTTCTCTTGCTGTGCAAAAGCTTTTTAATAAGATGAGATCCCAGTTATTGATTCTTTGGGATAGTTCCCGTGCGGTTGAGTTTTTATTCATAAAGTCTTTGCCTACACCAATGTCTCCAAGGGTTTTACCTATCCTACCTTCCAGCAGATTTAATGTTTCTGTTTTAATATTTAGATCTCTGATCCATTTTGAATTTAGTTTAGTGCATGGTGAAAGATATGGATCTAGTTTTAATCTTCGGCATGTGTAGAGCCAGTTTTTCCAGCACCATTTATTAAAGAGGCTATCTTTCTTCCAGCGAATGTGTTTGGCACCTTTGTCAAAGATAAGGTGGCTTAGTATGTCTGGGGTTGTTTCAGCATCTTCTAATCTGTTCCATTGATCTTCAGGTCTGTTTTTTTGCCAGTACCACACTGTTTTTATCACAGTAGCTTTATAGTATAATTTCAAGTCGGGGATTGTGATGCCCCCTGCCTTGCCTTTGTTGCCCAGAATTGCCTTTGCTATTCTAGGTCTTGAAGAGAGTTTTCTAAGCATGTCAGAGATGAAAAGTCTCTGCAAGGAGACCCAGGTCATTCTGAAGGTCTAGTTCTAAGTAAGCTGGGTAGGCCTCTTGAAAGGTACCACTTTAGAATCAACTCAGTGGTGTGTCTTACCTCAGAGCCTCTCAAACTTTCATGTACGTATGTGTGAATGCCATGGGAATGTGGTTAAATGCAGATTCTGACTGCAGGTCCGGGTGAGGCCTGAGAGGCCACATTTCTAGTTATCTCAGGTGACAGCTACACTTCGAGTAGAAGCCAGGCTTCATGTTACATGGCCTCACTACCTACAGTTTACCAAGTGCCTCTCTGTTTTGTCTTATTTGATTGATCCACCAACTATGAGAAACATTAGTATTCCCATTTCAAAAGTAAAGCAAGAGGCTCAGAGTGGCTTGTTTTAAAACCATCAGGTCTAAACGGCAGGGACGGCATTCTAATCCAAGACATCTGGCTTCTATTTCAGTGTCACTGCCATTCACTGGTAGCCCCAGACAATTTTTCTTTCTACTTCTACCTCTCATGTCCTGTGAGGTCATCTGCCTCAAGGTTAAAGTCAGAGTGAATTCATTCTTCAAACCCTTGAACCAATCACCCAACCTCTCTTCTCATGCTGTGCAGTAGCTGTGGAAGAAAAGATTTTCAAAAACACTCTAGAAAGGGCTTGTGATAGTTTTGTCTGCAGTGATTATGCCTGCTAGGAAACCAATCATGTCCAGAAACCTCTCAAAGCCATTAAGTGCAGAGGTTTTCCATTGGGGCTCACTATTAGAGGGTTCAAACAAGGCAGAGCCTGGGTTTCAGGTCCACAGCTTTGGTGACAGATTGCTGTTTCCTGTGCCTAGTGAAAACAAAAGACTCTTGAGACAACAAGCCACAGTCTTTCTATGGAAACACGTATCTATTTAATTGGGGAGGGGGATACGTATCACATGCCACTCAACTGAATGCTTTGCAAATATCACCTCCAATCCTAACAGCAAGGCTGTGAGATAAGTGATGGTGCTCCTAGTTTCCAGATTAGAAACTGAGCCTCAGTCAGATTAAACAGCTAAGACACTGCAGTACCCAACTGAACACCAGGGCTAATGGGCTCTGATTTAGGGCTCTTACCACTATGCCCCTCTCTGAGACTGAGAGTCAATGAGGTCAAAGGGCAGAGAGACTCAAAGCTACCCTAAGTTGGGAAACTCCTTGCCCAGGGAGCAGGGATCCCTGCCCTCTCCCTTGGAAATTTCTTTGAACATTTGGTTTTGGATAGTGTTGGCTGCCATCATTTTTTTTTATTTAAAAAAATTATTTCAGAAAAGTTACAAGAATAGCACAATAAACTTCTGTACCCTTTATACAGATTTACCAGTAGTGAACTTTTGCCATATTTCTCTGTGCATGTGTGAGAGCACTATTTTTTTCTGAACCCTATAAAGGCCCCCCCAAAAAACCTTTACTGTACACTTAAAAACTAGGAACAAAGGCATTTCTTACATAACTGCAGTACAATTATGATTAGGAATTTTAACAATGATGAAATTACTGAGAAATAAGTGACCTATATTCAAATTTCACCAGTTGTCTCAATAATGTCCTTTACAGCAACTTATTTTCCGACCCAGGGTTCAACCCTCGGTCACAGTGTGCAACTGTCTGTCATGTCCTGTTAGTCTCCTTTCATCTGGGACAGCTCCTCAGTCAGGCTGCTGCTGCTGCCTCATCGTCACTGCATCAGCGCAAAGAATGGCACTCAGGTTCTTGGGCCCCTGAGTGGACCCTGCTAAATGAGTGGCTAACAGCTGTCCTTTCCTTAGCCTGTCAAACTTGCCCCCTGCTTCTGCTGACCCTCTGAAACATATCATGCCCCATCTCGGTAGGGCGCACTGGGAATAATGCTGTTCATAGCAGCTGAAGCCTTCTTTGGGGCCTCCCTCCCTGCACCGGGCTGAGCTAGATGGTTCTTAAGGCAGCACTTTCTCTTGGCATTTCTTAATTTTAAAGGCATTTAGAGAGGAAACTATGCTCTCAACACATGCCCACCATTGCCTACCCTTCATTAACAAACAAACAAACAACCAAGATTATTACAAAGTCACTCTCCTTGGTTTCTTTCTGGAGTCCTTGGTGAAGATTAAGAACTGCCCAAATCAGGGACTACATGATTGGTTTGTGGCTCATGACCCGACAAGATTCTTAAGGGGTTTAAGAAAGTTAATTAAGAATGTCTGTTAGATTAGCCTTTAGCTCATTAAGGTTCCCCGGGCAATGACCTCTGGTCATGTGAGGATTGCAAATGCCACACTTGAACTGAATTCCCTGTCATTCTTAATTTTTACAATTCTGGAATTAAAACACCCAGATTTCCATTCTCCTTAACCCCCCAGCTGCTTCATATGGTTTGTCTGAACAAATGTGTGCAGGATGAGAAAGCCTTGTCTCACACCTCCTTGGCTAGCCCCACACGAAGCAATGGTCTATTTGCTAAAGCAACTTTTGCATGAAAGGGTTGCCAGAGGGAGCAGGTAAAGTACAGGGCACCCAAAGTTGGCTTTTGGGTAAACTTTGTCCAAAATTCAAATATTTCATAGGACATATTTCTACTAAAAATTTGTTTGCTCTTTTTCTGAAATTCAAATTTAACTGGGTATCCTGTGTTTTCTTTGGCAGTTCCAGGTCTGGGCCCGATGAACTACACTTTATAGCTTGTTGGAGACTGCTGCCCCTACTGACATTCAAAATAAGGATGAAGTCTCGACCACCATACCATGTCCATGGCTAGCAAGTGGACAACTGCATGGCTGGGCCAAGATTTGACCAACAAAATGACTAAGTGAACACTAAAGCTAAGCTCACACATTTTTCAGGGTACAGCTCCACAATCCTTTATCTGTAATTTCAAAAGGGAAAACCCTTCAAAACATAAATTTTTCTGTAACTCACTTGGTAGCCAATACCCAACCTACATGATGCTATTTATTGTCTTTATTTATCTCACTTTGTGTATACTGTCATACTTTTTGCTATAGAAATATTTATTTGTTTGATCATAGTGTGGCGCTCCAGACCTCCCCCTGAAGGGTTTAGAGAATTGCATTGATTTTCTTCAAAAGTGCAAAATTCTGAATTCTGCATCTGATTTTGAGAGTTTCAAATAAAGGATTAGGTCAAAGTAGAAAAAAATAGAGAAGATTTTGGGACTGTATTGTCTAATGCAGTAGCCATTAACCAAATGTGGCCATATGGAACCATTGAAATATGCCTAGTATAAGCCTGAATGTACTATAAGTATAAATATCCATTGAGTTTCAAAACCTTAGCATGGAAATAGAATGTGAAATAATCCAATTACATGTTGAAAGAATATTGTACCTATTGGGTCAAATTATTAAAATTAATCTCACCTAACTTTTCTTATATTTCTAGTGAATAGGACACCTTTTGAGAATATCTAAGTGTAAAACACTCATCTTCCAGTTGGGAAAAATGGATGAGAAAGTGACATGGGTTATGTGATCAGTTAGTTGTAGAACAGAAGCTAAACTGGAATTAGTCTTTGACTCCTTGCTCTTTTCATTTCCCCTTTGGAAGACCTAAGATACTTGGCACTGGCATTCTAACACAATTTTTAGCATCTAATGGAATACTTTAAGTTCTTGTTGATTAAATTAGGGAAATCAAGCACTAACTTGGAACCAGTGGTTCATGTATGTCAGGGTATGACTTAGAGAAACAAATAAAAGAGATAATTAGTTCACAAGTTCCATTTGGTGAGATATTTCTCAACAGGTTCAGAGCAGTAGATTTCATGCAAAGACTCTGAGGTAAGCTCTTTCATTAGCTCTCTTGGAAATAGATCGGGGTTGAAAAAATCACACCCTCTGTGGGAAAGATGGGGATGTGTCCTACCTTCTTGATTGCCAAATGATGCAAGGGCCCACTGCTTTCAGAAAGATGACCTCTTTGATAAGGGTATTTAGTTAGTGATGTCCTAGCTACCAGTTCCCCAACAAGAAGCAGTGGAAAAGATTTCTCCTCCATTAGCACACTACTGCTTTTACATAAATTCAGAGACAAGTCTCCAAGGGAGGAGAATGAAGAATGTTGAGGGAGAAAACAAAGCTGTCAACTACATGGAAGTCACTCTGAAAGTAGGTGCAGACTCCCTTCTGCTATGTCTGAGTCAGGTCCAGCGAGATTTCAGGGGCTGCCATTCTCAGGTATTGCACAATTAGCCTTGGTCTAGATCCTATCAGTCTGGATGCAAGGGTTCAAGTCAAGAGGAGGAGGGAAGAAAATTAATGCTCAGCTTCAGTTTAAATCAAGACATGTCTTGACAGGATTCTGTACAGCCTTGATTTAGCAGTGATCATTACAAAGCTATGTTAAAGTGAGCAATCTTATCCTGGGCATACTGAAATGACCACCAGCAACTTGAAATGGGTTCTACAGCTGAGGAGGCTGCTATAATTTGAAGCTAAAGAGGTGCCTGTTGTGTAGATAAATTTAAGTGTTTGAAAGCATCATTAGTGTGTTCACTCAGTCACAGACTAGCTGAGAGTCTGGTATTAGGGTGGCCAGAACTTGGCCAAAGAGACACAAGAGGCTGGGTTAGAATTTTGATTTGACCATGAAAATGTTAATTAACCTCTCTAAGCCAGTTTCTTCTTTAGTAAAACAGACAGAAAAGAAGCCCTGGAGGGTTGCTGCCAGGAGCAAAAAGCCTTAAAGCTCTTGACGAGCAGTTATTTGACAGGTTTGTTGGACCTATTTTACACTTGACTGTCAGCCTTCTGTCTTAGAGCACCAGTGAGCTGTCCATCTTTCCTCTCCTCCAAAACACCTTGATTATCCACCACTTGTTGCAAATGAAAGAAAGAGAGCATCCTAAAATGGGGTATTTTGTATTTAATTAATTTAATGAGTCAAAAATTGCCCATTTAGCAAATTTAAAAAACACAGTGTATGATTTGCCACTTGAATAGTATTGAAAACCTGCAGTCCTTCTAACACTCAGTCAGGACACACTGGTGCAGAGGAGACTCTTCAGCACTCAGGGAGAGGAACCCTCTGAAGTAAGTACCACCTCTCACCTCAGTCCTGCTCTCGATACTGCGTTATGTAGGGCTGCAGGCAGATTTGGTGGTGTTTGGCCATCACTAGGAAATAAGAGATGTAATTCTCAAGGATTGTTAAAACCCAACGCTTCTGATGAGTGAATGGAAGAGTCTAGTAGTCTGAATAGCAGTGCACCTACTTGATAGGAAAAATTACATTTATTTTTTATTCTGTTGGATAGACCACAGATAATTTTCGCCCATAATATATAAACATATTTAATTTTTTCTACTTTTATATCTCTTTTTAGACAAAGGTTATTAACCTGGGGTTTATAGATGGATTAAGGTGTCTCATATACTCATTAAAATTAAGAGCAAAGTTTTCGTGTATGTCTAAGCTTCTATGAAGAAGTTTTTATCTGATTTTCAAAGGGGGGGGCGGTTGACCCATCCTGAAATACACACACAATGACAAACTGCTGCTATATAAACCACGTCAGAACCTAGTACCATATTTCCCTGAAAATAAGACCTAATTAGAAAATAAGCCCTGGCATGATTTTCAGAATGCCTGTAATATAAACCTTATCCCAAAAATGATCCCTGGTTAAGACTGTCAGACAGATGGACACATTTAGTATGTTCATTGCAACACATGACAGATGTACTGAATTATAAAATCACATTAATATAGAATTAGATAAGTAATACTATTGGCATTGATACTTAAAATAAGTGATAATATCAGTTATATTTAAGTATTTGTAAATACCCAAGCCGGTGCCTTTGGACAAGAGGTAAATGCCTATGTAAACAGAAGAACTGAAGACTTACTGCTGAATGACCACAGTACAGATACAACACACAAATAACCTGTACACCTGATAATGAGTGGACATAGTTGTGTCTAATATGAATCTTCAAAATTCAGTACATTGTGTATTGTAATGATGCACTACCAGCAAACTATATGGACAAGAAGTACTTATTTAAGGAGAGCTCTATTGCTGGACATGAGAGATTGGGGCCAATGGTTCTACAGGAAATGGAGTCCCAAGAAATTCAGGCTGCAATTCAGGGTTTGGAGAGTTATGACGTGCTCCAGAAGAAGATGCCATGACTATATTTGAATAAATGTAGATTTTTGTACATGAATAAATGAATAAATATAGATTGCTGTATATGAAAAAATAAGACATCCTTTGAAAATAAGCCCTATTGTGTCTTTCGACAAAAAACATTACAGATGTTCCTCATTTAATGATCTACCTGTTTATTGACTATTGGGACTTATGACCGAAGTGCGCTCTTTGGACTTACAAACCCGCTACTCAAACTTAAAACATACCCACTGCTCGAATTTATGACCCATCTTTTTTTTTTTTTTTTTTTCTGTACGGTTCTGTACATCTTGCTTACAAAGCCTCCATATCTTTTTTGGTACAGTATTCCTTGCTTATACAGTACTGTAATTTCTGCTGATTGTACTGCATAGTATAGTACTGCAGTTTTATGTTCTGTTATACATTACAGTATTGCATGTAAGAGTTACACAAACAAAAGCAAAGTCAACAAGCTGGAGTTTCCTTTGATTAGGTCTTTGTTCTGAATATTGTAATGTACATACTATATACAGTACAATTCCTCCTTCAGTGACCAATTCATTTAATGACCTAGTTGCAGGAACTGAAGTCAGCTGTTAAATGAGGAACGTAGGTAATAGAACACTGGTCTTCTTTTCGGGGAAATACGGTACCTGGGGTTCTGTTGGGGTATTTTTGATGTCTGGGTGTAAGTGGTTTTTCCTGTAGAAACTTTCCATTCAATACAATATGTTTAGCATCCCTGATACCTGCCCATTAAATGCTGGTATTGTTCTCCAAGTCTTTGTGACAACCAGAATTGATCCCCCACATTCCCAAATCCCCCATAGAGGGAAGTACCTCTACCGGTTGAGAAGATCAAATTTAACTTTCTTGGCTTTTCTTTCTTATCAGGAAAATGAGGAAAGTGGACAAGATGCCCTCTAGGGTCCCTTCCTGCTCCATTACAGTACTTAGTAATACCTTGTACACATTAACCTTTCTCCAAGTATAAGGCTTATTCTTATTTTTCCCACAATGCTGACAAATATACCCCTTGAAGGAGGGTGTCAGTTACCATAAAAAGTGCAAAATCAGAGGCCTTGGTCCTGACTTGGCTCTGTCTGTGGTTAGCTATGTAGTCACTTTTGTGGCTCTGCTCAGTCATTTAGTCTCCCCAGGCTTTCTCATCCATCAACTGTAAACAGGAGAATTGACTTAGAAGGTCAGTGCCAGTTCCAAAATTGGATGATTCCCTGCAATAAAGAGCACAAAAAGTCACAGGGGAGGGAATATCCTGTTTGGTCTTACTGATGAGAATCCAGGTGTCTGAATGGCTTTAAGTGAAACTATGAAGCACTAACTCAGCGGTTACCTCCCCCTAACAGGTCTTCTTTAGTCCTGAAGCCAAAAATTTACAACCTAATTTCAATGTGTTTCTATTACGATGCTCTAATTTTACCAAAGGCTGTTTATTATTTACTACTCACCTCTTTACCGAGCATTTGAGGACTCATTTTTGCCTCCTTGGCATGTGCTTGGTGGGGAGCTTGGCGCATAGTAGAGCTGGTGTGTGGGTCAGAGAGGGATGAGAGGACTAAAACAAGCTCAGCATACTTCTGTGGGAGCTGGCTCATAATCTAAATGTCACCTCCAAGCTTTGTCTACTCTCACTCCTGGGAGAGTCACAGAAGTGGATGGTGTGTTGATCTCTCTCTCCCTGAAATGAGACACTTCCTGAATTCACGCACTAGCTGTGCTGTCCTGTGAAGCTAACTGAACCATACTGTTAATTCCTGCTATTTGCTCTCTCTTGTGAACAGCATGTAATGGATGGGAAGGTTGTCTACAATTTTCCCCAGAGATTTAACATCATAGGAAATTATTTTCAAGAGATCACTTTTGAAATACTGAATTTAAATTTTTGTACAGAAAAACAACAGCCTTGTTAATGGGCAAGTTTGTGTGCCTTGTGAGAGAAGTTTTGAACATAGTATTCAGGGAGATAAAAAAAGGTCAGTATTTTCTAATATTTCTATTTTCTAACAGGATGCAGGTGATCCAACTCCCCAGACATTTGCCTTCACATAGTTCTCAAGCCCTGTCTATTTTCTGGTCTCCGAACTGTTTCTGGGTTCTTACCCTTCTACAGAAAAACTGTTGTTCTCAATTAGTGAGCTCCATTTTGCCTGCTTTCCACAATTGTCCCTTTTTGGACCCCTACAGATGGTAAGGGATCAAGTGTAAGAAGAACGTCATGGAAAGACTGGTCAGGTGTTGAGATAGGGTTTGGGGGTCCAGAGCTTGGATGCTGATCATCTGAAGTAATTAGGAGTGGTAGGAACCAAAGAGTCACAGAAGGTAGTACCCTAGGATGGTTCGAAGATCCAAATAGTGATTTTATCAAAAAGATGGCTGTGAGGCTTCAAAACTCCAATAATTCACCAGTAAAACCCCTGGCCAAGTTGTACCAAAGAGAGTTAGGGCTGAAATTATGATTCTTTTCTACACGGAGCTATATGCTGATTTGGGGAGCCTGGAGAATTGTGTGTATGTGTGATGGGAGAATATTTTCAAACAGGCAGTCTTACAGGAAGCAGGGAGAAAACGCTGGCAGCTATGACCAAGAAAACCAGACTGCAGCCACAAGATCCTCTCAAGAGGAGAAGATGCTCAGGATGCCAGCTCCCCCTGGGCAATAGGCAGAAAATCCCTTCCATGGACCAGGACCAGTAACCTCCCATATCCATCCTAGTTCCACCAGCCAGAAGTGGTAAAGGGTGGTGGAAAGGACAAAGGCTCAAGAGGAAGGTTTCAAGTTCCAGTTCTGCTTCTGCAGAATATTTGTGTGGCTTTGGCCAAATCACTAATGGTCAGGGTTTTAATCTCTTTTTCTCTAAACAAAGGCACTAAAAAGGTTTCGACGTCCTTTATAGTCTTCAATTTATTCAAATAATATTTGCTGAATGGCTACTGTGTGCCAGGTACTTTCAAGGTGCTGGAGATATAGTGTAAACACAAAAGACTAAAATCCCTGTCCTCACCCAGCTTACTTTCTATTGGAGGGAGGCAGACAATAAAGCAAATTGTCTTACAGCTTAGAAGATGATCGGTGTTATGGGATGAAACAGCAGTGTAGGTTAAGGAGGACCTGCAAGGCCAAGGTCAGGGGTCAGGCTTGCTGCAAAATCACTGACATCTGATTTTCTTGAATCTCAAAGAGTGTTTTAAAAAAATTCTTTATGTAAGTCAGGAATAACCTTAACTGGCATCCCTTACTATATTCTACCTTATTTCCAAGAGTAGAAGGTGGATCTTACTTTCAACACTCACTAAGGGCCTGGGGCAGGAGTGCCTGGTCCTCGAGAGGAGTATACACCACTGGAAATTTTTCAACATGTTCATGCTGGGGGTCCTTTGGAACTGCTGGACAGAGTTCCTAGAGGATAAGCAGCTTAGAGATCTACTACCTAAGAGTCCATAACCACTGGTAGCCTCAGAGATCACTCGTCAGGGTTGTGCCTAACAACTCCAAATGGCAACTGATAACTCGGTATCATTATGAAAAGGCAACTCACAAGGACTCAATAAATGAGCAATAACACATGGGAAATCAGATTAGCAGGGGCTGGAACACAGGCAAAAGGGCCAAGGAGAAACAACCAGGCTCACTTTGGCTCATCCTCTGTTGGGCACATCCCAGTAAACACATCTAATCTCTAACAGCTCCTAAAGCCAGTGACCCAATGCTCTTTGATGAGTTTATCTAAAGTATCTCTTTATTAGCAGCAGAGACAGCAGTTCATGGCTGGAGAAGAATGAGGCTCAGGCTCTGGTTGATCTTAAATCATTAGCCACTGAAACAGTCAAATAGGCTGCAAGAGGAAACTCCTTCCTCCATGAATAAAGTATTCTCATAGTACTGATGCTTGTTCATCAGTGTTTTGGAGGTATGTTCCTTCTTCCTCTCTTCCTCTCTCCCTCTCTCCCTTTCGTGCCCTCTTTTTTCCTCCCTCTCAGTATGCCTCACATTGTCCTACCCCCTTTTATTGAAGAACTCACTAACATGTTCACTTGAGTTCTGAGATCCAGAAGTAGACTGATAATTTTTCCTGATTGTGAAGAGGTAGGTGGAAGAAGGGGAGCAAAAATCCCCACAGGGCACATGATGACAGATAGCGCTTGTTAGGCTGCAGACCAGGAGGACAGCACATGATGTACTTGTACTGTACTTAACAACTACAGAAACCATTGGATGGTGGCTCCTGGTGACCATAATGCAAATAATAGTTTTCCTGGCAGACATTTACTGTGTGAACAGGAGTTAATTGGCCCAACATCTGATCCCAGAAAAGACAATGCTTGGAAAGATCATCTGGAAATCAGGACATTTTCCAGGATGTGCATTATCTTGTGGCTTTTCACACCCCTGTTTATTATATTATTCCATTCCTCATGGCCTCTTTTCTAGAAATTTAGATATCTTATTCTTTTTTTGTGTGTGTGTGGGTACCGGGGTCAACCTCAGGACCTCACGCTTGCTAGGCAGGTGCTTATGCCGCTGAGCCATCTCACCGGCCCAAGATATCTCTTATTCTTTAGACTCTGATGTAAAACAAATAACCTGGTTGTAAAAAGTGTAAATTTTTACAGCAGAGAAGTATCCAGTAGATTTCCTCTCCAGGCAAGACTTATTTACATGGTTATGATTTATAAAAAAAAGAGAAACCTATAGTGTTATTAAATCATCTCACATCATTAGTGACACTGTGGATACCCAGAGCTCTCTAGACCCACTCCGTAGATTCTGGTAAAATGTTTACAATATGCACTGCAGTTCTGAAGTGGAGAAAATGTGACTTGAGAGTCAGTTCTCTCCTCTTTCTTCCTCAACACTCGCATCCAAATTGTTTCTACTGTATCCGCTATAGTAGTACTTCCCAAACTCTCAGGTCCCCGTGCACGAGTGTCTGTTCAGCATGTGAAGGGTGGAGTCTGATCCTGCATATTTATAAGCTCCTAGGTAAAGCTGAAGCTATGTGGGCAACGAACACACTTTGAGGAGCAAAGGCCTACGCTTTCTGTTCTGATGTGGGTCTGCATCATCTTGTTGGACTTTGGCCAGTCGTTAACTTTCCTTTCCTTTCCAAATCCATTCCTCATATAGTTCAAGAAGCCTTTTAAAATATAAGTCTGACACCATCAATTGTCTTATCACCACCCGTGCTGTGGCACCATGTTGCTTAGAGATGAAGCCTCAGCTCCTATTGATGACCTTGGGATTCCGCCATGAGTGGGCTCTGCACCTAGCCAGCTTCTTCCGCCTCTCGCCATCTTGTGTGGTAGCCAGCATCAAGATCTCCTCAGTGATCCCTGTTTCATACCCCTGTGTAGTCCCCTCTCCTACTGAACCGGACTGATCTGTGTGGCTACTAGGATTTCGTGTGATTTCCCTGATTAGGTCATAAAAAATACTTGGCTTTTGCCTTATCATTTCTTGGATCATTCACTCTGGGAGAAGCCAGCTGTCAGGTCATGAGAACCCATGGGTGGGCCTATCAAGAAATCCCCATGGTAAGCAACTAAGACCTCCTGTCAATAGCCACTGAGTGAAACATTCTAAAAGCGGATCTTCAGCCCCATCAAACATTGACATGGCTGCAGCCCCTGCTGACAGCTTGACTGCAGCCACACGAGAAACCCTGAATTAGAAGCTTCCAGCTGTCACTCCTGAATTCCTGGCCCACAGAAATGGTGAGATGATAAATGTTTGTTGCCTTAACCACTGCATTTTGAGAGTTTTTTTTTGTGCAGCTATGGATGACCTCTCCTATGCAGTTTCCCACAGCATGCTGGTTCCTCTTCTGGGAGTACCCTTCATTTTGGTAACTCCTATTCATCCTTTGAGAGGCAGCTTTGTAATTGCTTCCTCTAGGAAGCCCTCCTTGACCTCTCTATCTTTAAGATTAGGTCATATGTCTCTTCTCTAGGCTGCGATGATGCCCTTGGCATGTCTTCATCCCTGTATTTATTATAATGCCTAGACATTATCTATATCCTTAGTGCCAGTCACAGTGCCTGGCACATAGCAGGCACTCACTATATGCTTGGTGAAGAAATAAAGTCAACTGTCCTGGAATCATGACTCCAGAGCAACTCATCTCTTTACTTTGGAAATTCCTGAAACACCTGCCATTGCTTGCTTGACCAGCTGTCTCCCACAGGACAGCTATAACTCAATCCATGGACTGCTTCATTTCTAGTTTTTGGTCATAGCACTCTCATTGACTTACCTCAGTGACTTTTAATCAGAACATACCAGAATCACTTGTGGAAATTTAAAAAATGTATACCTATTTCAGTTTTGCCTCCTGAGATTCTGAGTCAGGAGTCATGAGGTAAGCTCCAGACATGTATATTTTAAACATCTCCATGGGTAACTTTTCTTTTTTTTTTTAAAAGAGAAAAAAATAGAACAAAATTTCAAAACAACATAATAGGAGGGTAACAATGGTTAATACATTGCGTATTGTTATCTTCAAATTAGTTACTCGGGGTACAAGATATCAGCATTCAATTGTCCAAACAATATTAGCACAAACATTTCTTTTCAATGAACTAAGTGAAATTAGCAGTGTATCTATGTTAACATGGGCGACTTTTCATACTCAAGTTATATTCATTGCTTTGTTAATGTTTAATCTATGCCCAAAAAGAATATGAGGTTTTCCAGAACACACAATTACTAAAACAAAACTAAACCTCGAATTCTTAAATAAGGAAGTACATTAAAAGAACAAGTGATGATAAGACTAGGTAGCAAAATATTACACCAGAAAACCTAGGCTAAGAAAACTGCAAATGAACCTACCTATATATATTTTTTTTTCTTTCTTTCTTTCTTTCTTTCTTTCTTTCTTTCTTTCTTTCTTTCTTTCTTTCTTTCTTTCTCTCTCTCTCTCTTTCTTTCTTTCTTTCTTTTTCTTTTTCTTTTTTTTTTGAGACAGGGTCTTGGTATGTAGTGCAGGCTGGCCTTGAACTCACTTATGTAGCTCAGGCTGCCCTCATACTCATGGCAATCCTCCTACCTTAGCCTCCCAAGTGATGGGATTATAGGTGCGTGCCACTACACCCAGCTATACCTGTATTTTTAAGAGCTTCTTTGCAGCCAAGGAAAAACAGATCTGAATGGAGTACACAATCCTCAATATTTGAAGGAGGTAGCAAATACCTTTATCATTAAAGACAGTCTTTGGGGCCGGTGAGATGGCTCAGCGGCGTATGCACCTGCCTGGCAAACGCGAGGGCCCAAGTTCGACTCCTGGAACCCACATACGAAAAAAGGGCCAGTGATATTGCTCAGTGGCACGGGCGCCTGCTGGCGCGTGAGGTCCTGAGGTCGACCCCCCGGTACCCACACACACAAAAAAAGACAGTCTTTAACCTAGTAATGAATTTTAAGGGGGAATACAGCCTATAGGTCTTTATATAAGAGGCACTGAATGACATAATGAATGGTGTCTTTGATGCTTTTATTTTAAGGAAAAAGTGCAGGAATGCTTCATATATGGCCAAAATCATAACATTCAATTCTAGGTTCATGAAGATGTTTCTACGGGGAGTCAAATAATAAAGTATGTAGTTTCCCTGCTAGCTATGCTAATATAAAAGACTCTAGAATCTGGAGGGAAAATAACTTGAATGTTCCTTTCATTTTCAATGGCCTCAGAAAGGCCACTGTGTTTTATAGAAGCTCAACAGCAGACACCTCAGCACTCCACCTCCTTACTTGGCAGGCCAAAAACTTTAGATATTCTTTCACTGCACCTCTGCTGGCCAAGGATGGCAGGTAGAGATGGAAACTTGGAGGTGTGGGTTAAATGTCAGGGACACTGTTCCATAAAAGCCTCCACACACGGGGCTCAGAATCGGTGTATCACAGCCTTAGCAAATCATGGAAGGATAGATTTCATACCCAAGTGCTACCACGGAGAGTGTTGCATGTAGCACAGTTGATAGTGATCACTGCGACACAGAGCAGACTTCCTGTCTACCAACAGGGTATGTGCTCAAGAACAAATTTTTTAATGAAATAGTCCATAGTTTCATGGTAGAATAGCAAACCTCAAAGACAAACAGAAGCAGGAACAGAAAGCTGTCTGGAAAGAGTATTCTTTTTAAAATTTAAAAATACTCTATAATTCCAAGCTACCTAGTTTCCTACTGAGAAAATAAAAATTGCAACTTTGTAGAATGAACTTCTAACCACAGATGACAGCTACAAGTGTGGTTCCTGCTCATGAACAATCTGGACAAGAGAATGTGGATGTCTGAGGTAACTATTACTAACTATGAAAGCAGCAGAAAGGATAGTCTTCTTTGGGTGAATTGATACTTCTCAAAAGTACCTAAAGTATATCAAAAGTATCTCAGAAGTATCTAAACTCTAAGAATTTTCAACTCCAGGTCTCTGATATTCCTTAAGTCACCAATAAGGTAGACACCAATTGAATACTGACCACTCCATGGAAAAACCAAATAACTGCTCTGAAATAGCTTGCTTCAGTCTTGAGAGATGAAAAGAAGAAAATCCTATCTAAATTTGTAGATGACTTTTGTAGCTCATCTTTTATTCATCCTCTCCCAGAGGCTGTGTGGTCTGCAGAAAGATGCCTGAAAGACTGACTTCTTCACTTTTCTGGAATGCTGTGTGTGAATTTTCATTACACACTTTGGGGACTATCTATGTTCTTCTTAATCTTCTTTTGCTAACTTTGGGTCATACATTTATTTTAAAGTCCACTCTTCCTGGGGTTGGAATGAATGATAAAATTCAAACACAAATGTTATGGCTTAGATCTAAAATTTCCCCCTAAAGTCTCATGCATTTGGAAAGTAATTGGAACTTGGAGAACTGAATGTGATGCTGGGAGGTGGGGCCTGGTCAGAGGAGGCAGGTGGCCACTAGGGATGTAGCCTGGAAGTCTGTATTCTTGTCCTTGGCTCCTCCCTTCTCTCTCTGCTTCCTGGTTGCCAGGGGTTGGCAGCTTTCCTTCGCCAGGCTCTTCCACCATGCAGTTTCTGCCTTGGAGACAGCTCACCATGGACTGAAACCATGAGCCATATAAACTTCTCCTCCTTTAAGCTGTGGGTATTATGCATTACATTGGGAAAGTGACTAAAACACCAAGCCAACAAATTTGACTTTTTAGGATCATTAGAAAATCTGTGTATTACCACTTCAAATGCTTTCTAGTAGGTCAAGGAGCAAGGATGTAATGCTCAGGGATTTGGGCAACAAATCACACTGTTATACTTACAAGTCAGATTCTCTAAGCACTGAAATGATTTACTCTACTTTAACTGTAATTAGGAGAGAATTAAATGCAGTGAGTAGTGTCACACAAAGTATACCAGAAGAAATGATATAGCTTTCAAAGGTAGCAACTATGCAAGCAATAACCTAGCTTCAGATGGCATAAATGCTCCTTCCTACTTACTTGCTTACTGGGGCAAATAGAATTCAGTGAATTTTTCACCTGTTACTCTAATTCCTTCATCTACCACCACAGTATTTTGGTTATTTTTTTCCAAGAAAATAAAAGCACTTCTAATTTCATCAAACAGCTATCTGGAGTTTGTGTAACATCTGTGCCCTCTACCTCACCTAGGGCATTGTCAACAGGATGGTCGCAAGGGGACAAAGTCACTGGCATGCGAAGGTTTGTAAGCCACTGTGTATGACCTATAGCAGCAAGAACTCCAGAACCACAGAAGGCTTGTTTATGCATTTCAAAGGGAAGGTCCCGTTTTCATCTCATTAGCAGGGTATTCAGGACAAAAGTTCATATTATAACCATAAACCAAGAGCCTTTTTTTAAAGAGGTTTGGAAAAGAAGATATCTGGCAGAAAAGTGATTGAATTTGGCATTTTTGTCAAGATTTCTATAAAACAGTCCCTTTAAATGAGAGGGGTATCCTAGCCTGCAAGCTCCTTGAAGGCAGCAACTGTATATTCTCATGCGTCCCCAGCACATAGAGGGGTTTCACGCACAGTGGGGCTTAGTAAACAGCTGATGAACCGAATTCTTAAGAACCTGTAAGTATTATAACACTCCCATTTCTAATGGCAGTTAATGACCCTGGGGAGAGCTCCTCTCCCTGTATCTTGGTTGATGGCAGCAACCTAAACTAGTGAAGATGCAAGCTCAGTGTTGTCTCGTTCCCATTTTTGTTTGAACAATCCTTTCATGTTACTATAGTAACGCCTGGTACTAGAATGCTCAGTAAACGAAAGTGGGAAGGAGGAAGAGATCATGAGATTGATGCAGCTCATAGAAAAATATGCCCAGAGGGCAACCTCCTTGGTAATCTCTAAAGCTTGTGCATGTCCCATTTTATAATAAATGCATTTAAATAATATATGACAGTATGAACAGATATGTCAAAACAGAGACCCACTGAGCCCAAGAAAACTGTATTAAAACTGAGATTATAAGTTAAGTGAATATTTTAAGATATTTGAAAAAATACCAGAGGGAATTTAGTCCATAGATAAGACACTTTCTCATTTCAGCACATAAGGTAACAGCGGCAGAATTCTAAAGATGAGAACATGAGGCTACACTGAGTGGAGGCTGGATATTAACCTGGGACGTGCCCTGAATGGGGAAGCACCTCAGTCACTGCAGCTATGAGGGGCAGGGATAACTTGACAAAACAAAGATGTCTGTTTGTAGGACTTGCCCCCTGAAATGTGCAGCTTCAAGGCCATGTATGATCAAAACTACAATTTGAAACAGAGGCATGAAAAGGCATGAAGTAGCTGATACCTGAACCACAAAGTTTAGTTTCTCCACATCAGCTTTGCACGGTGCTGACTGTAATTTAAGTAGAACCCAAGTGGGGAAAGCATCTGACTGCCTGAAGCAGGCGCTGTAATGCCACAGGGAACTTTCTATCCTGCAAATAATTTGGTGTAAGGACATTTGAAGAGAGCTGCTGTGGTTTCTTGATTTATGGCTTCATTAAAGTGTTTGGGCTTCCAACCTTCGTCAAAATTTATTGGAATTAACAGCCTCTTAAAATGGAAATATACAATGACAAATTAATGCAGTTTGGATCTTGGGAGAGGGAAAATAGAGCATTGTAGATACCCTTTATATTCTTTCACAAAGAGGAATAGTTTCTGCCTTTGTGTACCAGTTAGTTCCAGGAATGAGCAGGTGAGAAAAGATGAGTGAGTGCAGGAAGAGGACAACTGCCAACGCTTAGCCATGGAGAATGAATATGTCTGCTTTCTTTTCAGAAACACATTAAGGAAATGGTCTAAAGTATACCTGTGTAGGAAGACCACACCCAGCTGAGAAATTATATGGCTGCTCTATCTATTAACTGACTTGGAGTCCATAGAGGTCTCAACCCAAAGATGTGACTTTGAGGTAGGTTGTTTGTGAATATTCCTATGATGAAACAGAGTGAGTATCCCAGTAGAATTCAAATTCATCCTTTTATATTCATAGCACTTAGCCATGTCTATGAGATATTACATATTTGATGAATGAATGAGTGAATGAATGAAACAGCTATCACTTCCAAAGAGAACCCCAATTGTTTCCTTTCCTTCTGGTCTCTTGCTGTCCATTTGTTCCAACTACCCCTGGAACTAGAGATGCTGCTGCTATTGCCAGCAGCAGTGATATCAGTAAGTGTCCACTTACTCCTTTCTTTGTAAGTTTTAGTATGGAAAAGCAGCATGAATAGGTAATGGGGAAATTTAGAGCTACAACCTTTCTGGCTAGGTCATCTTTTACCCTGTTGTCTATGAGGATCAATTGAACTTGACTTCCTCACACTGTCATCCAACTCATGGGCATGTCCTGTTGCCTTTACTTACAAGATGTCTCCTGACCCTCTATTCCATCTCCATGACTACCACCCTAATCCAAGCTATCACTCATCTCCTACCTGGTGACCCTGCCTCTACTCTTGAACTTTTACAATCAGTTCTCAACAAAGCAGCCAGTTATCTTCTTAAAACATAAAGAATATCATGCTACTTCCAGATTTAGAATTCTCCAGTGGCTACTCATTTACCTATACTTAGAAACCAAACTTTTTCCTTTTGCTCACCCACTGCACACCCATCTCTTTCCATTGGTTTTGTCACTAACTATATTCTAGCCACAAATGGTGCTCTGTCAACAATTCTAGCACGTCCTACTTTAGTCCTCCTCTCTAGAAAATTCTTTCCTACCTACCTTGGCAGGATAGGCTTCCTCTTGCTATTCAGACTTAAGCCTTATGTCACCTACTCTGAGATGCCCTTTTGACCACATAATCAAGCATTACTAGTGAAATGCTATTACAATAACTTTGGAAATTTTCAGCATAGCAGGGTTCTCATTTCAATTTTGTAAACATTTATTATTGTTTGGGCTCCCCAATAGAGCTACAAGCTCCACTAAGGCAGACATTTTATTTATTTTAGTACTATTTAAAATGATCCCTGTACACAGTAGGTGCCCAATGTTCTTCCTGAAAAATAAAAACCACAAACTCTAGATTCAGCCACCTCTGAAAAGCCTGCCCCCCATGACCTTGTGAGGTTTTGGGGGGACCACTAGACACAAACCATAACAGTGTGATTCTTATAAACAGAACAGGCCTCAGAGAAATGGGTTTAGCAGGAGTTTAAGCCTTTAAATGGCCCAGAGGGTCAAGGAGGGGGTTTCCGGGTTGGCATGGAACAAGTAGACTCCAACAGAAGACTCTCCAGGATCCAGAGAGTTGAATGACTTATGGGGACAGAGCCCAGTAAAAGATCTGCGAGGCACAGAGTCAGGGGGACAGAACTGATGTTGTGGGCACAAGGGGTTGATGAGGCTCCTGTCTCATGTGGAGGCAGGCCACACTAACTCAGGTACACCTTGAACCTGGTGTTAAGTGTCTTTGCCTTGCTCCTAGCTTGGTTTTTAACCCTTTATTCAATAAAATATTATTTCGCACATAAATCTACTCACCTGTGACTATTTGGGTCTTGCTTTTTATTTTTCATGGGATTAAGGTACACCTGCCCTAGGGTGGGTAGCCTGCATACAATATATATAAGGTACAGAGAGAGATTTGTCCCTCCCTGCATATAATATAAGGGACAGAAAGAGATTTGTCTCTCTCTTGCTCTCTCTTGTTGCTTTTGCTGTCTTCTGCTTGCCATGAATTGCTCTCCTCTGTGAAGCCACCCTGTCTTGCAGCCAGCCAATTATGAACAGGAACCTCTACAAACTCCTGGTGACTTGCCTCTTCTGATCAGGCTCCACCTCCCAATACCACATTTACCTATGAACTCACTGGATTAATCCAATGATAACTATAAAGCTTCCATGATCTAATCAGTTTCTAGAGGCTCTACCTCTGAACACATAGGAAGACTCTGGGGGGACATTTTAGATTATTTTGCCCCTGGCTTCCAAAGGCTCATGTCCATCTCATTATGCAAAATTCATACAGTCCATCTCTAAGAGTTACCAAAGTCTTAACAGTTCTAGCATTGCTGAAAAGTCCAAGTACCAAGTCTCCTTTGATATACAAGGCAAACTCTTAGCTGTGAACCCCTATAAAAATAAAAAAAAAGAAAGTTCAGTACCTCTAACATACAGTGGCACAGGTTAAACATTCCCATTCTAAAGGGGAGGAATAGGGGACTAGAAAGGAGTTGGACCAAGACAAGACCAAAAACCAGTAGGGGAAATAATAAATCCTGTAGCTCCATGTCCAGTACTCAAACAGGTTGTGGTGAGATGTGAGATCCAAAGGACTTGGGTAGCCCCATCCCTATGTCCTTGCTGGTTGCAGAACCCATGGCCTTTCTCTTGGGGTGGCTCTGCTCACTGCCTGAAGTTTTCTTCAGCAGATGTTCCATGTTCCTGGCCACCCCAACTTCCTGGGGTCTCCACTGCACCTTCACCTTCATTCTTAAAACTATGCATTGCATGCTCAGGGATTCCTAGTAGGGACTGTGAACCTGTCACACTTTTTTTGCCTGGCTTTCCAGGCCTTCTTCTGAAATTTGGTTGGAAGCCTCCACGACCCCGTAACTCATGCATTCTGTTGTACCACATGCACCACATGGACAGCACCGACGTCTACCACCAGTGTGAGCAGTAGCCTGGCCCCTTTGGACCATGGGTGCAGTGGCCTGTGTCTGGATGGCTGAACTCAGAAATACACTTCCTTAGGAGCTTTGAATGAGTAGGGCACCCAGGAATCCCCCCCACCCAATCTTTTTAAAGCAAAGTCTTTCAAAGGAGTTTATCCCTTTCTATCATTAAGCTTGTGGTGGGTGGGGTGTGGACATTCCTGAGATGCCTTTAAAGCCATCTTTTCTATTGTCCTGATGCAAAGTACTTGGCTTATTTTTAATGCTAATCTTTCAGCAACCATACTCTCCTTGGCCCCAACTTTTAGATGCTTCCTTTCTGGTGAAACTGAAAACTTTTCACATCTTTTGGCTCTACTTTTTGCTCTTGAATGTCACTATAAATCTGGCTAAAAGCAGCCAGAAGTACCCATAACGTCACCTGAACATTGGACTGCCTTGAAATTTCCTCTGCCAAATCATTAGTCTGTCACCTTTAAGTTCATCCTCACACAAATTCTTAGGACATAGACAAAATGAAGACATGCTTTCTGACACAGTGTAACACACATGGCCTGTAGACCAACTGCCAATGGAAACCTTGTGCCCAACTGAAAACTCCTCAGCCTCAGCCTGTTCACATTCTGATAACCATCCTGGTCTTCTGAGCTCAGACCAGAATTACCCATCAGGCTCTGTTTATAGCACTTGGAGGCTTTTCCAGCCCCTATCTCCAAACCTTTCTAAACTTCCCTGAAAACCAGCTCTAAAGGCATCTAAGTTGCACGGTTAGGTATAGTCAAAGCAATGACCCCATTTCTCTGGTACCAATTTTCTGTTTTAGCTACTTTCCCATCCCTGGCACAAAATATCTGACAGTTGCAACTTAAAGGAGGAGAGGTTTATTTTTGCTCAAAGTTTTAGAGGATTCAGTCCATAGTTGGTTGGCTCCAAGGTGGGAATGCTATGGCAAAAGGGCATGGCAGACGACAGCTACTCATCCTGTGGGGCAAAAATACATTCTTTCAAATTATACCCTCTATGACCTGCGTCTTATGACCAGGCCTCAACTCCTAACAGCATATTCAGCTATAAAGTCATCCTTGGATTAATCCACTGGCAAGTACAGTGCTACCATGATCTAACCACCTTCTAACAGCTCCACCTCTGATCACGTGAGTCTTTAGGGGGACGTTGTAGATCTAAAACATAACAGTAACTTATTATTTTCCCTAACTGTTAATATAGAATAGCTGATAGGACTCTGGTCTTGAAGTCAGAGACCAGGTATTAAAATCCTAATTCTATTACTTATTTATAGCCAATTTAACTCTGAGAATATTATTTAACCTTGCTGAGCTTCGTTTTTCCATCTGTCTAGTAGGAATGATAGCATTTGGCTCTAAAATGAACATGTGAAAGCACTGGGGTTTGCATTTTTTAAGCATTTCACATCTGAGCCAAGGATGAGGGCAAGACTAGCACTTATGCCCTTGTCCACTGCTTCATGATGGACGAGTGATAGGCTTCTCCATGGCTTCCTCTGGTGGTTCCTATTTGCAGGGAAGAGAGAGATTCTCCCAGAACTCTGTAGGAGTTTCACAATATCAAAGATACAACTCTCACAAAGGAAAGGATGACATCAAAACACAATTCTCATAAAGCAAAGGATGACATCTCACCACAGACTAGAGAAATATTAGAAGCAAAGTCAACTACTCAGAACAGGCTTATCAAAGTACAAAGCCAGACAGATGACAACACAATTATGCAAGATTTTGATTCAGTAGCAGTAGTGTATTAAATGCCAAGAAGGTTGCAATGGTGACTTCCAGGAATGTTAGAGGATTTGCTATCGTATATTAAAAAGCTACCCATCAGGACAGTCTGAAACTACAGTGTAAACCAAAGGAGACTTCAAGGATTACTACTGTGCATGGGCCTGTAAAGATTAAAATAATTATCTTCAAATCACAGACAAGAACCTGATCAGTATTTATGTGAGTATCAATTTTTTTCTTCTCTCAATCCTATATTTAAGTTTTTCTACATTTTTGGCAAGCCACTTGGAGGCAGAGATCAACAGATTATTTCCAAATAGCAATAAAGATTTCCTCTTGAGAACATCCTCAGGCCACAAGGTGCAGTCATTCAGTCATTTTAAGGCTCTCTCCTATGACTGAGGGAGCTCTCTGTTCCAGAGGTGCCCCCAAACAGGCCCTGATACTGCAAAGAAGCTGGCTCCAAATTATTGAACAACTGCTGGAAAATAATCAGTTTTCAATACAAAAAGGGAGCCAATGGTGGGTATGGAAGGTGGGGTGGGTGAGAACAGGCAATATGGCCACCAGATACTGTTATCTCTGGCTGCGCTGCCACCTTCACAAACACAACCTCAGTGACTCTCCTAGAGGGAAGCATGCTTTTTGCCCATTTAACCGGGGTGGGGTGGGGTGGAAAGCAAATCAAAATCCTTCAGCTAGTCAACTGTAGATCCAGGAATAGAGAGGTTATGATCTTCTCCTGTATCATATGGCCTCCAACCAATTTGTATTATTGACATTTTCAGTACAGTGTATTGGATCTAGTAGTCCTAAGAAGGTTTTGAGAAAGGGAAGGGAATTTAATCCTTAGATATTCTCATGGGCAGCTCTGGACCTCAAAGCTGCAGTTTGGGCACAGAACTCACTAGAGCACCACCTGAACCTCTGACTGAATAACCACTGTGTCTGTTTTCCTTCAGAATTTCTCATCCAGCCTTCAGCCACAAATATCAAGTTTGGATATCGTATTAGACAGCTACATAAACAGCAGAATTTCTATTTATTTAGCATTTGTTAAATGCCAGGTATTGGGCTCAGAGTTTTTGCTTAATAATGTCATGTAATCCCCCTTCCCCCTATAGTAGGTTGTATTTGTCGTCTGGACAAATGAGGAAAGCTGAGGCAGCTAGTAAATGGCAGGATCAAGGTTTGAATCTGAGGGTGTCGGAGCTCAGATGACAAACTCCTGCCATTACTTTATATAGTTAACACGCATCTCATAATAACTAAGATAAACTGAATCCTGGTTTTAAAATACAGACAGCAAAATTAAAGGTCAAATTATCTTAGAAGAGTATTAGAGTTGGTTTTGTTCCTTGCCTCCTCTAATCATATACAGTATCAGTAATGGGTAGACACAACTACAGAGTAATAATATTGATAGAAAATTTTCCAAAAAATTCTTTTGTAAACTGCAATGGCTGCTTTTGATCACCAGCACTGGCAACCCTTGTGATCTAAAAATTAGGCAAAAGAATTCTGAAAATGCAGCAAATGAATGATTAAGTGTTTCATATTTACTTGTAACTCAAAAGACAAAGGAAAACATAAAATCAACTTTTTCCAGGCACAAGTCTACAGGTACAGAAAGTTTCTGTTTCCTCTTATTTTTTTCACCTACACAAATAATCAATTAATCCTGAAACTAATATGGCTTAAATGACACCATATCTTTAAATGACATATCCAAAAAAGAAAGATGTTATTCCAAAATAAAACAGAAGCCCTACATCTCCTCAAAAAGGGTTTCCCAGGCCGGTGAGATGGCTCAGTGGCATATGCACCTGCCTGGCAAGCGCGAGGTCCTGAGTTCGACTCCCAGAGCCCACATATGAAAAAAGGGCCGGTGATATCGCTCAGCGGCACAGGCACCTGCTGGCGCGTGAGGTCCTGAGATCGACCCCTGGTACCCACAAAAAAAAAAAAAAAAAAAAAAAAAAAAACGGGTTTCCCTACATAATGCTTTGCCCTTTGTTCATGGTGCCAACAGAGATTTTGTGATCTCCCCACTCCTCCTGTCTCTCTAATACCTCCCTTTCTCCCAGGGTGGAGAGTATGTTTTGCTTCACCCAAAGGTGTGGTGATGGAGAATAGCAGCAGGAGGCAGTGGAGATGCTCTCTGAGCCAGATACCCCCCGGAGGTACAGGATCTGAGAGATAAGAAGGCAGAGGTCACCTCAGAGATCAGCAGGTGAGACACAAATATCTGAGGGCTTTTCTGGACTTCTACCATTCTGCTCTATCCACTTTTACTGAAGGACTGTAGCGGGGCTGGACAGCCAGCTCCTCTTGACCTGGGCCCGCCATATGGCCTTCTAAATGGTTCTTGAGCATCACTCTTTCCTGTCTTTCTCAAATCCCCTTCTTGTAGCATGCTGGAGACAACTGTGAGGTTATCTTTGGTTGGACTGCTATAAAAAGGTATCACAGATCATGTGGCACATATAGAACGGGAATTTATTCCTCACAGTTCTGGAGGCTGGAAGTCCAAGATCAGGGCACCAGCGGATAGTGTCTGGTGAGGACCCATTTCCTAATTGCTAGAGTGCTATCTTCGTGCTGTGTCCTCACATTGTAGAAGGGCTGAGGGACTTTCCTGGGGTCCCTTTAATAAGGGCATTACTCCCACTCATAAGGGCTCCACCCTCATAGTGTAATCACCTCCTAAGGGCTCCACTTCCTAATATCATCACCTTGGGTGTTAGAATTTTAATAGATGAATCCTGGGGGGACACAAACATTCAGTCTATAGTAGGTATGAGCATATCTTTACCATGGGACACAGAGGTTATCTGAATCTTGTCCTATCATCCTTCCTGCAAGGTACCTGAGGAAGAGAAATGAAGCAGCTACAACCAGAGCACTTCATGTTGGTGGATCCTTTCCTCTAGTAAAAGCTGACCAGGTTCTGACTTCTTGAGACAGAGCTCAGTGCAATGCAGTCAGTACATAGGCCACTGCTTGAAAGAACAGTCCCTGTACTTGTCTCCTGCGTCACAGGGTACTGGCTGGAGTTTACAACTAGGTAACAGCTTCTTACCCAGTTCAGATACACAAACTAATCGCACTAGGGACTTTGGCCCTTCCGCTTGCCTCTTTACTCAGTAACAGCTCTCAAAGTGGGAGGGGGGAGAGGCAGTTAGGTTGCTAACTTTATCTTAATTTGCCAAATGAAGCTTTAAGACACAACTGAAGAGAGGACTGGTGGATTCATGGGTTCCAGAGGAGAAACAATATTTCTTTAGGTTTCAAGGGGATCAAGTTTCAAGAGGCGGCATTATTACCAGGTCAGATTGCACTGTGCGGAATTTCTGGATATGTGCAATGCTTAAAATATACAACCATGTATTGCTTTCCTAAGGATTATTAATAATCATCTGTAACTACTAAGAGACTGGCTATAAACTTTCAGAGACAGAATGAGAATGTAATCTGTCTACAACAACAGAGACGAATCACTTCAATAAACTCTTTATGATGGCGCCTCATCTCTGCAACTCTTGCATTGGTTATGAGTCTATAGTTAATCCTTCAATACCCCCCACAAGCACCTCATTATTCATCAGACTGTGACATCTTGGGTCGTAAAAGAGGTACTGTTATATAACCCTGGAGCTGTATAGTAGTCTCAGGTCATGAATATTAAGAGACAGCCTCAAATGAGATGATATCAACAAAGACCTCCTGTTGCCTTTATCCAAAAAATAAACTAGAAGTAGGCACGGTGCGTCCTTGCAGGCATTTTGACACAGGGAGGAGTGGGTGCAGCCCTGTGTCCTTTGCAGCTTTCATATCACTACCCCTCCTCTACAATGATGGCCATTAGTAGGATGGACCTAACAATTTCCCCTTTGTGTGTTATCCTTCTTTGGCTGTAGCATGAAGGTTATAGCAGTTTCACAGAGTGAGCTGTAGAGCACTTAACTGGTTAGTTTGGTCCATTTACATTTACTGTGCTTACTGATATTAGGATTTATTTCTGCCTGGTCCTATTTATCCAATTTTCCCATGTCTATTTTTCCCAGCTTAATTGCTTTTCTTTGGACTCAAGTTTTTTTTTTTTTTTTTTTTTTTTCTTATTTCAATAGTTCTTTTCTACTGGATTGGAAGTTATGAATTTTATTTCTATTATTTTAGTGGTTCCCTTGAAATTTTCCCATATGTGTCTAAATTTCACAATGTTAATGAATGAATTAATGAATTGAATTAATGAATTTTCCATCTCTTCAAATGATGCAAGAAATTATACAAATGAAGGAATAGTCCAACTTATGTGCACTTAATGTCTAGTAGTATAATTCTTCAGTCTTACATTTCACAAATCCTACAAATTAGACCCTTTTGTTTGTTTGTTTGTTTGGTTTTTTTGAGATAGGGTCTTGCTATGTAGTTCAGGCTGGCCTCGAAGTCACAGTGATCCTCCTGCCTCAGCCTCCCAAGTGCTGGGATTGCAGGTGTGTGCCACCATGCCTGGCTCAAACTAGACTTTGTATTCTTTAATACAGAAAACACTTAACTCCTACATTTGCCAGTTTGTTATTCCTTCTTACATTTAAGGCCTTCCTTCTGGAAAAATTTTTTCTTCTTCTAGAAATACATCATTTAGAAATTCTAAAATGAGAGTAAATGAGAGTAAATGAGAGTCCATCTGTAAAAATGTTGTGTTTAAAAAAAACCTGAAAATTTCCCCTAATACTTTAAAGATTATTTTACTGGCTCCTTAATCCCAAGTTTGCAGTTATTTTCTATCAGCACTTTTGAGATATTATTTTACTATCTTCTGGATCCCATGGTGTCTGGTGAGAAATAAACCATCAGTTTAAATGTTATTCATTCACAATGAACCTTTTCCTCTGGCCTTAAGACCATCTGTTTATGTGCAGTTTCACTGTTTAGACAGCTAGGTGTAGAGTTCTTGTTATTTATTTTTCTTGCAACTCACGGTACTCCTAAAATTTAAGTATTCATATATTTCAACATATCCTAGAAAATATTCTAAGTCATTATATTTCAAATTTTTCTTCTCTCTCATTGTCTCTATTCACTCCTTGAGCTCCCAATTATACCTATATCAGGCCTTCTCATGGTATCTTCCATGTCTCACTTTATCAAGTATTTTTACTTTCTCATTTCTGTATAGTACTCTATCAAATATTTTTACTTTATTATTTCTGTATAATATATTTCAAGTAAATTCTTTTTTTTTTTTTTTTTTTTTTTTTTTGTGGGTACTAGGAGTCGACCTCAGGACCTCACCTGCCAGCAGGCACCCATGCCGCTGAGAGATAGCACTGGCCCTTTTTTTGTATGTGGGTTCCGGGAGTTGAACTCGGGCCCTCACGCTTGCCAGGCAGGCGCTTACGCTGCTGAGCCATCTCACCAGCCCCTCAAGTAAATTCTTAAACTCTGTGTTTTCACACCAATTCTTCTTAAAAAGATATTTAATTTACCATTTAATTCATCCGCTGAGTTTTATTTTTATTTATTTATTTATTTTTTTGTGGGTACCGGGGGTCGAACTCAGGACCTCGTGCGCCAGCAGGCGCCCGTGCCGCTGAGGGATATCACCGGCCCTTTCTTCATATGTGGGTTCCGGGAGTCGAACTCAGGACCTCGCGCTTGCCAGGCAGGTGCTTACGCTGCTGAGCCATCTCACCGTCCCCCATCTGCTGAGTTTTAAATTCTAATGATTTGATACTTTTAATTCTGTAAATTCTATCTGGTTCTCTTTACAAATCTAGCTAGTCAATTTTGGTAGTTTATAATCTTATACCTCCTCCACCCATTTCCATCTTTTCTTTGCTTGAATATTTTTATATAATCTGATGAGTTGTTTTTTCTGAAATGGTTGGAGCAATATTACTAGTTCCAAGTGCTCTCAGAACACTGACAGTCTCTATTAAGAGGTAAAATCCAACATTCCCTTCTCTTAAGCCTAGCCAGGCCATTGTGCTTTCCTTGAGTAATGGAATGTTTCAGAAATGATGAGGCATGTCTCAAAGGCTACGTTAGAAAGGCCACACAGTTTCTGCCTGGCTCTCTCTGCAGCCACCATACTATAAAGAAGTGAGAGCTGGTAACTCCAGCTAAGGTCCCGGTCACAGCCAGCTTTTACCATTAGGACTTGGAGTACATGAGCATTTAAAGTACTGCAGCAGCTGGCTGTTACATTAGCCTTCAAGCCATGTAGATGAGGACCCAGATGACATGAGCAGAGATAGATCATTCTCCCTCGACCCAGAGTTCCTGACCCACAGAATCCATAAGCTTGATAAATGAGTATTTTACATCATTCAGTTCTGGGGTAACTTATTAAACACCAATAGATTATGAGAGTACCAATTAATTCATAGTTGGTATCTGGTAATTTTAACAGCTGAAGTTCTTTGCAATCTCAACCCATCAATCTATCTCTTTCATTTTTGCTGATTTTTGTTTTACTACAGCTGGTTTCCTTATGTATTCGGTAATTTTCTATGGAGAGCTCATATTTGGCTGAAGTTAATCTATAGTATCCTGAAGCTGCTTGCCTGAGGATGCTTTCCTGCCAAGAGAATTTCCATTTGTTTTGGCTGAGTCCTGGAAGCCATGGGAACTACTTTTATTTTTAATCTCTTCAAAGAGTTACACATACTGCATATGTAACAGAAATTTGAAACCCATACTACAAGGGTGTAGGCCTAAAGCTATCAATTCTCAAGGGAGGCATTTAATTTTTTTTTCTACTAAAAGCCATGATAGTCACAAATAGGTTTGTGTACTGTTGCTTTGGTCACATGTGACTTTTTCCAGGCACGTTCATTCATCCTACAAATATTTCTTGAATACCTTTTATATGTTCCTATAGAGGATATGAAATGTGTTCCTTCACATGATATGTTTAGAACCCTCAGTGGTGCCTGAATAAGGTTTATAATTTAGTCTTTAAAATCACCTTTCTGGGGCTGGAGAGATAGCTCAGGAGTATAAGCACCTGCCCGGCAAGTGCGAGGTCCTGAGTTCGACTCCCAGTACCCACATGAAGGAAGAAAAGGGCCGGTGATATCGCTCAGCGGCACAAGTGCTTGCTGGCAAGCGCAAGGTCCTGAGTTCGACTCCCGGTACCCACATAAAAATAAAAAAATAAATAAAATAAAATCACCTTTCTAATGAACACCTTTTGGAATTAACCAGAAGCTAAGAACAAGCCTATTTTTCCTTTATTTCTTTAAAACTCATAATGACTGTAATTGCATAACCTGCACAGAAGATACTCAGAACATTTTTGAAGATGACTAATAAACAACTAATAATAACCTGGTAAACAATGAAAACAGTTGAAGTTAACTACTGGCAGTAAGAAATCTACTGACAGATTTGGAATTCAAAACACCCATTGGAAGTGGTAACATGTTTTAATTTTCTGTATAAATCTAATCATATTTGAAGAGCTAAAGAATTTAATAAATGTTAATAAGCAGTAATACCTGGGAAGGGCTGATTAGAAAAACTTCGTGCTGTCTTCATGTGTGCTCCTTTGGTATCTTTTCTTCCACTACATGATTGCACAATGCAGATCTGAGGACAATCGGGCAATTTTCATTAAGGCCAAACATTTTTAAATTCTAGAATCAGAAACTATTAGGAGTAGGAACAACCTTATAGTTCACTTAAAGTTCTTTTCATAGGAGGAGAAATTGAGACTCTTTATAAATGGGTAAACCGAGGCTCAGGAAAGTAAAATGATCAATAAGTCAATAGCAGGGCAAGAATTAGAATCCAGCATTTCTGACTCTCAGACAAATGTTTCTGTCACAGAACTTTCTTCTTGTTTTATACGATATTTCTTGGGCAAAACAGCAACTCTTGAAATAAATTTCTCTGTATTCTATATTTCTTTCAACGCTGTAGGCAGGAATGGATGCCAGAGATCTTCTAGTCTAAGCTTACCATTTTACAGACAAGTGATCGGAGGTTCAGAGGTTCTCCATCCACTCTTTATGGCATTTAGTTCTCAAAATGTCAAAATTCCTTCACTTGGTCGCCTTCTTTTGTTTCTGAACTTTTCATCACACTCTCAACTCTCTTCCTTTTGATCTTATATTTCATTTCTCCATAGAAATATGAAATAGTTGCTTATGAAACAAGATTGAGTCACATGGTATTTCTAGAAAAATCTGATCAGAATTCACATCAACAAAATCTAAAGGTAGGTTATCTATCACCTGGATGGACTTACAGTTCCAGGATCATGAACTGTTTAAAATGTTACTGTTTTCCTAATTATTCCATTCTTGGAATTTTTGTTTAGTTCCTCTGCAGATGAGGTACATAGCTCCAGGATGGAATTATCACCACTGTCTGAAGTGTAAATTGTGCCTCTACAATTGCAGTAATGAATGTGAATAACTCAACCACAGTCCTGTTTTCTTTCATCTCATATATGCAGATATTTTCAGCTCCTTTAATACTGTTATAATAGAGTGGAAATGAATTACATTTTTCTCTTTTAGCCTTTTCAATGTGTGAACACCATTATTTATCTTATGAACTTATCAAAACTTGATATTAAGGCAATTCTGGTCACTCATATGTTTCAAGAGCATGTACGTCAACAGATGTGGTGATGATGAAGCAGAGTATAACAGAACTCCATAACAGAAAATCATTAATTAGCCAAGTTGTAGGAGTTCCATGGAAGCAGTGGTTACAACTAGTTATGTCTGAAAAGTATGCCCGTCACCTTTATTTGACTGTATTTAACAGACTGTTGGAAAAGTCCTGTGCTGGACAGGCTTATTTCATAAGTTCCCTTCCACCTAGAGTTTTAAGGTTACTTTCAAGAACACAGAAATTTTTTTTAACCCAAGGTTCATGTTTTCCTCCCATGGTACATCTGTCCTTTGGTAGTGATTACCCAGCTGTAGACATTTCCTGGTTCTCTTCATGGGGCCATGTAACTAGATCTACCCAGTGGGCAGAAATTTATGTGTGTCACTTCTAAACAGAGGAGTACATACATGCAATATCTCTTTCCTTCTGTGATGATCTTGGGGGCTAGCACTGAATATGATGGGATAACAAGATGGAAGAAGCTTGGATTCCTGATTATATCTTGGAGGAAAGCCAGACAACAAGAAACATCTACTTTAGAATTTGTTTGTTTGTTTGTTTTTATTTTTTGAGACAGGGTCTCACTGTATAGTTCAGGCTGGCCTTGAACTCACTATGTAGCCCAGGCTGGCCTCAAACTCATGGCAATCCTCCTGCCTCAGCCTTCCCTGTGCTGTGATTACAGGTGAGCACCACCACTCCTGGCTACTTCACAATTTGTTTAAGCAATGAACAAATCTTTGTTATGTCAAGCCTCTGTGAGCTTGGGGTTGTTTGATACAGTTTATGGCCTATATTGATTAAAACAAATATGTATTTACTGGTTGTATGGAACTCTTTTAAAAGGAGAGACCCTTGAAGAACAACAGCTCTTATTCCATATAGTTCTTGAAATTTTAGCTAGAACAATTAGGCAAGAGAAAAAAATAAAAGAGATACAAATAGGAAAGGAATAAGTCAAATTATCCTTGTTTGCAGGTGATACTATCCTATACTTACAGGACCCTAGAGATCCTACCAAGAGGTTTTTAGAGCTGATAAATGAATTCAGCAATGTAACAGGATATAAAATCAACATTAAAATGAATTACTATTAACAGTAATGGACTAGCAGAGAAAAATTGGGAAAATAATTCCATTCACATAGCTTCAAATAAAGTAAAATATCTATGGATCAATATGTCCAAGAAGGTGAGAGACCTCCACAGTGAAAATTTCAGAACGCTGAGGAAAAAAATTAAAGAAGATGCTAGGAGATTGAAAGGTATCTCATGTGCATGGGTTGGCAGAATTAATATATACCGTCAAAATGGCCGTATTACTAAAAGCAATCTACTGATTCAATGCACTACCCCAACAAAATACCAATAATATTCTTCACAGAACTAGAAAAAACAATCCTAAAATTCATGTGGAAATAAGACCCAGAATAGCCAAAACAATCTTAAGCAAAAAGAGCAAGGCTAGAGGCATCATAATACCCAATTTCAAATTATAGTACAAAAACAGCATGGTTCTGGCACAAATGGCAGTACTAATGGCTCAGAACAGAAGACACACAAACAAACCCATGCAGTACAGTGATCTGAATTTTAAGGAGCCAAAAATAAATGTTAGAGAAAAGACAGTGTTTTTAACAAATGGTGCTTGGAAAACTGGATATCCACTTGTGGAGGATTGAAACCAGATCCCTATCTCTCACCCTGTAAAAGAATCAATTCAAAATGCATCAAAGACCTAGTTATAAGACTCGAAACTTTGAAACTGCTGAATGAATATATATGGGATACACTTAAAGCCATAGAAGCACAGGCAGACTTTCTGAATATGACTCCAATAGCACAGGAAATAATAGCAAGAATCAACAAATGGGATTACATCAAATTGAAAAGTTTTTACATAGCAAGGGAAATAACTATCAGAGTGAAGAGAAAGCCTACAGAATGGGAGAAAAATTTTACCAGCTACTCTTCTGACATAGGATTAATCTCTGGAATACATAAAGAACTAAAAAAACACCCAAATATCAAATGGCCCAATCAATGAATAGGCAAATGAGTTGAACAGACATTTATCAAAAGAAGTATGTGTGGGCAATTAAGTATATGAAAAAATATTCAACATCTTTAGCCATTAGGGAGATCCAAAAGCTATATTGAGATTCCACGTCACCCTACTTAGAATGGCTTCATTAAGAATACAAAAAAAAGGCAATAAATTCCGGTGAGGATGGGGGTGGGGGGAAGGAGTTGTTCTATATGGCTAGTGGGAGTGTAAGTCAGTACAGTATAGTCACCTATGCAAAACAGTAAAGGTGCCTCAAATTAACCCAAAATGTAAATAAGAAGCAAAATAAAAGAATAAAAAGTAGGGACACAGATCTTTTTTAAGTGGGAAGAGATCAAACAAAGGAGGGAAGGAAAGGGAATGAGAAAAGAATTGAGATGTGTTATGTACATATACCAACTCCCCACAAGAAATACCATATAATGTAACTAGGTACTAATAAAAAATAAAAATTGAAAAAATACCTAAAAATAGAGCTATCATTTGATCCAGCTGTGCCACTCCTCAGTATATATACCTGAAGCAATACTATAGGGACATCTGCATACTTACGTTTATTGCAGCATAATTCATTTTAGCCAAGACATGGAACCAGCCTAGGTAACCATCAAAAGATGAATAAAGAAGGAAAATGTGATATCTACATACCTAAATATATAGATATAGATACAATAAAGTATTATTTAGAGATAAAGAAGGTTGAAATTCTGCCATTTGCAGGAAAATGAACACACTTGGAAACTACTGTGTTCAGCAAAATAGGTCAGACTCAAGAAAGACAAAATTTGCATGTTCTCCCTAATGTGTATAACCTATAAAAGATGACAAGAAAGTAGAAGGGAGGCGATTATTAGACAAGAGGAAAGGGAGAAGAGGAAGAGGGAGGAGGTGTAAGAGTAGGTAATAGGGGGTGATTAATATCTAGATGCCTCCCCCAGCCTCAGGTCTTTACAGGTGGGTCTTCTGGGAGGTGACTGGATCACAGAGGTGTGATACTCATCCGTGGATTAGTCCATGGATAAGCTGATAGCTAAATATGCTGTTGGAAGGTAAAGGTTGGTTGGAGGACGTGGGTCACTAAGTGTGTGGACTGGAAAGGTGTATCTTTCTCCCTCATCTTTTGATTTCTCTCTCTCTGCTTCCTTATACCATGCCATAAACAAGCCTTCTCTGCCATGCCACCCTTCCTTGGAGCCAACCAACTATGAACTGAAACCTCTACAAACTGTGAACCAAAAATGAACATTTCCCTCTTTAAATTGTGGGTGTTGGGTATTGTGTCTCAATGCAAAGGTAAGTAACTAAGACAGATTTTGGTACCAGAGAAGTGGGGGTCATTTCTGTGACTACCTGGCTATGTGGTTCAAAAACTTTTGGAAGTAGTTTGCTGGAGGAGTTTGGAAAGGTTTGGAAATGTTGTCTAGAGAAGCAGTCCTAGAATGCTGTAAGCCAAGCTTGATGGGAGACTCTGGTCAGAGATCAGAAGTCCAGAATGCAGATAAACAGGAAAATTATAAAGACCAGGCTAAGGAGGTTTCAGTTGGGAACAAGGACTCCATTGGCTGCTGGACTCCATATCATGTGTGCTATGCTCTGGCAGAAAATTTGTCTACATTCTGCTCATGTCCTTAAACTTTGTGAGAGACTGAGATTTAGGGCGGCAGACTAATTAATCTGGCGGAAAAACGTTTTAAGGCAGCCAAACATTCAGAATATGGCTTGGGTACTGTTGTGGACTTTTAGCCTGCTTTACCTTCAGAATCAAGAGCAAAAGGCACAGTTGAAGGATTTTCAAAGTTTTGAGTTTGGCCAGAAAGGAAGCTCCAGTAAAGTTAGAGCCTGCAAAGATGCTTGGACAGCTTGGTTGCTAAAAAGACAAGCATTAAAAAGAAGCCAGGTACTTTGGATCTGGACAATACAAAGGATGCCATGAGGGCATGGAAGGAATTCAAAAGACCCCCTCCTTCAACAGACTCAAGGGTGGAAAAGTGAAAGACTTTGCTTTGAGCAAAGAGCCCCAGGGCATCATGCTCCAGAATGGAGGCAGCTTACAGAATGGGAATTGATTCCCCAGTATTCATTTCATTCTGCTCAGCCATGCAGGTACTCAGAGGCCTTAAATCTCAGAGAATTTTGGTCTTGGACTTTTCAGCAATGCTGAAACTGTTTGGCAACACTTAGAGATGGAGTAAATGTATTTTGCATATAGGGATGCATGTGAGTTTTTGGGGGGCGGGGTGGAATGTAATAGTTTATATCTAGATGTCCCTTTTAAACTCTCGTGCTCATTGATGGAGCTCTTGGGAGGTGATTGGGTCATGGGGACATGATACTCAGTGAATTATTCCACAGATGATGTTATAGCTAAGTATGGCATTGGGAGATATGTTCTGGTTGGAGAACTTAGGTCACTAGGGGTGTGGCCTGGAAAGGTATATCTCCCTCCTGACTCCCTTGATCTCTCTCTCTGCTTCCTGCTGCCATGCCATAAGCAACCCTCCTCTGCCATGCCGCCCTGCCTTGGAGCCAGCCGATTATGGACTGAAACCTCTACAAACTGGGAGTCAAAATAAATCTTTCCTCCTTTAATTTGTGGGTGTCAGATACTGTGTCTCAGTGATGAGGAAAGTAACAAAATGGGAATAGATATGAGCAAAATCTATGCATTGAAAAATGTGAAACTACTGAGGAGTGTGGAGCAAGGGGGTGACGGGAGTGAAAATTATCGAAGTATTTTGTATGCATCTACCATTAATTTGTATAACCAACTGAAAAGAGTAAAAAACATAATGAGAAAAAAGAGAAGAGAGTCTATCTGCATTATATTTTTTGCAGTGGCTTCATAGAAAGTGCTTATTAAATGTCCATAAAAATTTGCTTTGGAAAAGGATAGCTTTTTAATGTAGTCCTTCCCTGGGAATTTAAGATTTGATTTGTTTGCCTGACTTTAAAAGGATACACCCAAGATCTAGCACAGCCCCAAGCACATACAGGCGCTCAAATATTTGCTGAATGAATGAAATCAATGTTTATATCCGTTTGTTCATCTCATTCAGTGACCCTGTGGGTTACAGAAAGGCAGGTTATGAACTGGCTGAGATCCTGTAAGCTCACCAGCTCACTAGACAACTCAGGAGGACTGCACAAGTCAAATATTAGATCTCAAAGTAAGTAAAACAAAGAAGCAGACAAAACCCAAGTGATGTTCCAGGGATATGCTATATGATTTTTAGGTTAGTAAGTAACTCAATGTCAAACAATTCTTTTAAAGATGACAGCAAAATGGAGAAAATGAGAAAAAAAAGAAAATTAAGAGTTGAGAAGATGGAAAAAAATTTAAAGACATCCTTACTTCTATAGTTAGAAACCATAATAATGCTTTAAAATCACTATATTTGCTATTCAGTACAACTTACAGAATAAAAATACCCCAAAGCATATTTTCAAGTTGAAAATATGCAGCCGTATCATGTGATGATTTTCAAATATACTGCATGATCCCACTGATTAACTAAGAGGGTGGTCTCCATTATTTGAACAAGTGGACTTGCTAACATTGAGAACAAAACACATTAGAAGTCTATCATCATGTAGAACAGCCCTGACTAGAACTAAGCCAGAGCTCTATATTACCAGATTTTTGGGTATTTCTCTTGTCACACTTCAAGAAAGCATAATTTTTGAAGCTTGAAATCTATATATAACCGAGGAGGAGCACATGCCCCACTCTCAGCTCATGCCAACACCTGCCCAGGTCCTGCGCTGAGCCAGGAGGACCTGGGAACCATGCCCCACCTCAAGGCCCTGGGTTCTCCACAGCACAGAACAACAGAGGTGACAACCAGCAGACTGACGTGATCGAAGAAGAGACCACCATGCAGGAGGAGAGTTTCATTTTATCACTTAAGTGATACCCTACCACAGAGACCAGATAAGAGGTGGCCTTGCGAGACAGGATTGGAGAGGATGAGAGCAAAACAGGCCTCTCCTGAGGTGCCCTGGGAGACCCAGGCTCAGACCAGTAAGATCATGGACCTGTATTGTTGTGGGAGGCCAGGACTGGTGGGAGTAATCATCAGAGGGGGCAGTCCTGAAGAAGAAGAAGGCATTCAGGCTAGTGGTATGTTTGAGTTCCTGCACTGCTGCCTACATCCAAAAAAATTAGTGGTCTGAATTACTATAGGTCAACATAAAGGGGACCTAGTTGTCTTCACTAAAATCAGTCCTCTTTGACTTGGTTAAAAGCTATTTATAAGCGGTTGTCAAAATCCATTTTTCTGTTCCCTTGTTCTTTTTAAGGTATGTCTCATTAGTTAATCATTGCCCATAGTCCTATGCTTTAGGTCTAACACACTGTCTTCACATTGGTCACTTTTGTAACCCGTACTTTGGTCATTCGAGAAATGCAAATTATAACAACACTGAGATTCCATCTCACCCCAGAAAGAATGGCTATCATCAAGAAATCAACCAATAACAAATCCTGGAGGGGTTGTGGGGAAAAAGGAACCCTTCTCTGCTGTTGATGGGAGTGTAGACTGGTACAACCACTGTGGAAATCAGTGTGGAGATTCCTCAAAAAACTAGGATTAGAGGTCCCATTTGACCCAGCTATTCCCCTTCTAGGTATTTTCCCAGAAGAATTAAAAATATCATGCCACAGTGATATATGTGCACCAATGTTTATAGCAGCACAATTTATCATCTTGGAAACAACCCAAATGCCCACAATTTAAATCTTGGAAACAACTCAAATGCCCATCAACTGAGGAATGGATAAAAAAGATGTGGTATTTTTATACAATGGAGTACTACTCAGCTATAAAGAAGGATAAACTTGAGGCTTTTATAGGTAAATGTATGCAACATGAGACCACACTCGTAAGTAAAATAAATCAGACTTGCATGTGTAAACATCATATTGTCTCCCTAGTGTAAGAAACTGAAAGAGTAAATAAGATCCAAAATGTACAATAGATATTGTGAAAGGGGAAGAAACTGCTCAAAATGAAAGAACAACCAGGATGAGGGAAAGGAGAAAAGAAGGAAGGGAAAAGAATATATATATATATATGATAGCTGAGATAATTATACTACTAACTTCTATTAGTTCATGCTTATATTGTTTGATCAATTTTTCATGCCTATATCTTGCAATCTGAGCAACTACTTTGAAGATAACAATACACAATATATTAACCATTGTTAATCCCCTATTAGCTTGTTTTGAAACTCTGTATCATTGTTTTTATTGTTTTTTCTCTTTAAAATAAAAAAAATTAAAAAAAAATAAAGGAAGACCCATCAGAATTGCAAAAGATTTTCAACACAAATCTTACAGGCAAGGAAAGCATACAGTGAAGTATTTCAAGCTCTTAAAGCAAACAACTTCCAACCCAGACTGTGATATCCTACAATATTATCTTTCAAAATTGATGGAGAAATAAGATACTTCCATGATAAAGAAAACCTAAAGAAATTCATGACCACCAAACCAATTCTCCAAAAAATTCTCAAGGATATCCAATAAGCAGACAATGCAGTTAACAATGCCAAAATGTCCAATAAAATCAATGGATCACATAAGGCTAGCAATTAAGTAAAAGTGGAAGAAACCAAAACAATAACAGGAAAATAATACAATGACAGGAATAACTCAATTTCTATCAATTATAACTATCAATGTAAATAGACTCAATTTGCCAATCAAAAGACACAGATTAGGAGAATGAATCGAGAAACAAAATTCAATGGTATGCTATATACAAGAAACACATTTCGTGTGTGCACACACACACACACACGCACACACTCCATAGAATTAAAAGTCAAAGAATGGAAAACAATATTCCATGCAACAGGTACATGAAAACAAGCAGGATGGCTATCCTATTTTCAGAAAAAGTGTACTTCAAACCAAAGCTGATCATAAATGGGAACGAAGATTACTTATTTGTTAATGGAACTATTCAACAGGAAGAGATAACAATTATAAACACATACACACCAAACCACAGTACAGCCAACTTCATAAAACAAACTCTAATGGACATAAAAGATCAGATAAACATCAATCATAGAGTAACAGTGGGGGATTTCAATACCTTACTATCACAAATAGGTCAACTAAACAAAAAATCAACAGAGTTAAACCAAACCTTCAAACAAATGGACTTAATCGATATACACAGTGTTCCAGCCAACAATAACAGAATATACATTCTTTTCAACGCATATGGTACTTTCTCCAAAGAAGACCACATACTAGGTAGTAAAGCATGCCTATGTAAATGCAAAAGAATTAAATTTTTACCATGTACATTATTAGATTACAGTGTAATGAAACTAGAAAACAATAGCAAAAAAAGCACAGAAACTATGCAAACACATGGAAACTAAACAACACACACTTATGAATAATCAATGGGCCATCAAGGAAATTAAACAAGAAATAAGACAGTTCCTGGAATTAAGTGATAATACCAGTGCAACAAACCAGAACTTATGGGACACAATGAAAGCAGTCCCATGAGGGAAGTTTACAGCTATGAATACCCACATCAGAAAAACAGAACAAGCCCATATAAATAACCTAATGACACATATCAAGGTCTCACAGAAAGAAGAACAATCCAAACCAAGAGCTTGTATAAGAAAGAAAATTATAAAAATCAGAGTAGAAATTAATGAAATGGAGATTAACCCCTCCCTCTAAATAAACCAACCAACCAACCCCAAAGAATGAATCAAAGAGCTGGTTCTTTGAAAGAATAAATAAAATAGACAAGCCCTTACCCAATCTTACTTAAATAGGAAAGAAAAGACACAAATTAATGAAATTAGAAATGAAAAATGTAAAATCACATGGACACTACTGAATTCCAGAAAATTATTAGCAACTGCTTCACAAACATATATGCCAAACAACTGGAGAACCTGCAAGAAATGGAAATATTCCTAGTTACCTATGAATTGCCAAAATTGAACCAAGAAGACTTAAAAATCTTAAACAACCCAATAATAGGCAATGAAACTGAAGCAGTAAAACAAATAAATAAATAACTAACAAAAGCCCAGGACCTGATGAATTCACAGCCGAATTCTACAAGAAGTTGAGGGAAGATCTAACATCAATATTCCTCAAACTTTCTTGATGAAGCTGAGAGAGAAGGAGTACTTCCAAAATCATTCTTGGAAACTAACAATTTCCCGATTCCCAAACCAGACAAAGACCCAACCAAAAAAGAGGGCTATAGGCCAGTTTCTTTAATGAACATAGATGCAAAAATTCTTAACAAGATACTAGCTAACAGAATGCAATAAATCATCAAAAAGATCATACACCATGAGGTGGGCTTCATCCCAGTGATGCAAAGATTTATGTATGTTCAACATACATAAATCAATAAATGTAACTCATCACATAAACAGAAGCAAGAACAAAAATCACAATAGATGCAGAAAAGACCTCTGACAAAATCTAACATTCATTCATCATAAAAATTCAGAAGGAAATAGGTATAGAAGGTCTTTATCTCAATATTGTAAAAGTGATTTATGACCAACCTATTTTCAACATCATATTAAATGGGGAAAAACTGAAAGCCTTTCCTCTAAAACCAGGAACAAGACAAGGATGTCCATTTTCATCACTCCTGTTCAACACAGTCCTTGAAACGTTAGCCAGATCAATCAAGCAAGAGAAAGAAATGAAAAGGATCTATATAGGACAGGATGAAGTTAAAATATCATTGTATGTAGATGATATGATCTTTTACTTACAGGACTCGAAAAACTCCACTGAAAGACCCCTAGAATCAATAACCAAATTCAGCAGTGTAGCAGTATACAAAACAAACACAAAAAAAATATCAATAACATTTCTATACACTAATAAAGAACTCACTGAAAAAGCAATTAGGAAAACAATACCATTCACAAAGCATTAAAAAAATTAAATACAGTGGTACTTTGGTTTAGGAACTTAATTTGTTTTACAATTTTAGAGATGATGCCTTTATTTGTGTTTGTGTGGGGAACATGGCCACGGTCATGTCTGTTACCTAATGCAGAGTTTGCAAATAGAAGCAAAATTTTGCTGAACAGTTTTGTTTGCAAACTGAATTGTTTGCACACAGAAGTGTTCGTGAATTAAGGTATTACTGTACTTAGGTATTAACCTAATTAAGGAAGTGAAAGACTTGTATGATAAAAATCACATCACTGAAAAAAAGGAAATTGAGGAGGATATCAAAAAATGGAAAGATATCACCTGTTCCTGGAAAGGCAGAACAAATATAATCAAAATGGCTACACAGTGGCATCTTGGTTTACAAACTTTATTTGTTTTATTGTGTAGGGGAAGATGGCTGTTTGTGTTGGTGTGGGGAAGATATCCAGGGTTGTGTTTGTCACCTGGACTTTGTGAATGGAAGCAAAATTTTGCTGAACACTTTTGTTTGTGAACTGAATTGTTTGGGAACTGAATTGAATTTGGTCATGAACTGAGGTATTCCTATACTTCCAAAACTGATCTATAGATTTAATGCAATCCCAATCAAAATATCAACATCATTTCTCATACAGCTAGAGAAAACAAACCTAAAATTTATACAGAATCAGAAGAGACCCAGAATAGCAAAAGCAATCCTAGGTAACAAAAGCCAAGTGGGTTACATAATAATAATCCCAGACTCGAAGGTATATTATAAAGTTACAGTGATTAAAACAGCATGGTACTGGCACAAGAAGACATGTAGATCAATGGAACAGAATAAAAGCAGCAGAAACACCACCAGGCACAGACAGTTATTTATCTTTGAAAAAGGAGCCAAAAACATAAACTGGAGGACAGAGAGACTCTTTAATAAATGGTGCTATCCACACACAGAAGATGGAGCCTAGACCTATATATCTCACCAAGTAGTAAACTAAAATCAAAATGGATCAAAGATTTAAATGTTAAAATAGAAACAATCTGCTGGAAGCTAAAATAGGTACAATTCTTAAAGATATAGGTGTAGGAGAGGACTTTCTGAACAGAATCATAGTGACACAAGAAATAATACTAAGACTCAACAAACCTGATCATATCTAATTAAAAAGCTTCTGTGTAGCAAAGGAAACAGGCAACAGAGAGAAGAAACAATCTACAGAATGAGAACAAAATTTGCCAGCTATCTCACAGATAGGGGACTAACATAAAAATATATAAAGAACTTAAAAAATTAGACACCCCCAATAAAAGATTCAATAGAAAATGGACAATCAAAATGAATAGACACTTCTCAGAAGTATAAATGGCCAATAAATACATGAAAAAACATTTATCATAGCTGGCCATCGGAGTAATGCAAATTAAAATTACACTGAGATACCATCTTACTCAAGAAAGAATAGCTATCATTAAAAAAATCTAATAATAACAAATGCTGGAGAGGATGTGGGGAAAAAGGAACTCTTCTACATTATTGGTAAGAATGTAAACTAGTACAACCACTATGGAAATCAGCGTGGAGATGCCTCCAAAAATTAAAAATAGAAATTTCACTTGACCCTACTATTCCCCTTCTAGGTATTTTCCCAAAAGAGTCAAAATTCTGATATTATAGGGATAGATGCATACCCATGTTTATAGCAGCATAATTTATAATAGGTAGATCTTGAAAACAGCATACTGTACATGTCCATCAATAGATGAATGGATAATGAAAATGTGGTATTTATACGCAATGGAGTACTACACTGCCATAAAACTTGAGACATTTGTAGGTAAATGGATGTACCATGAAAACATAATGTTAAGTGAAATAAGTCAGACACATGGGCTCAAATATTGTATGCTTTCTCTTAAATGAGAAACACACACAAACACATATGGGGGGGAGAGAGAGAGAGAGAAAGAGAGCATGTGTGCAAAACAGAAGAGATAAACAGAAAGTAGGGAGAAGTTTAATACTTCCCCAAATTTCATATTCCATTGTTTCACAAATAATTCAATGTATATACTAACTTGTTTTATTTATATTAAATAAATAGTTAGTTCACTAAAAAGAATGTTTTGTATTGTCTGTTTCTTCTTGGTAAGAATCTTTTTAGCTTATGTTTTGTATTCTGAGTAACTATTTTAAAGATAATGATATAAAGTATTAACTACTGTTATCCTCTTATTTTATTATGAATTTTTGGTTTCTTATAAAATAAAAAATGTACATTACTATATTTTTCATAAGCTAAAAGTTCCATTTCTTATTAAAAACGTTTTATTGTATATATGATAATCACTTAAGTCACCATATTATTCAAAGAGCTTAAAAGTTCTCTATTCCTTTAAAGAAAATTTATTCACTAGAAAAGTTAATTTAAGCTTACGAGGCCAGGTTCATGCTCAGATAAACTTATGCCTGAAACGTCATCAGTTGGGGAAACAGGATGATCAGGGTTATCCTACATGGTATCTGAGCAGCCTTGGCAACACCTGAAGACTCGATATCCAGTGTCACTACTGTGGGAATTTCTGTTGAATGTAAAGACCCATCGCTAAGGTCTGGCTGCTTCCTTGATCCTCCTTTTCCCTGGAAAAATAATTCAGTACAATGAACAGATTAATCACTGACTTTTAGACTCAGCAAATATAACAAACTTTGGTATTCAACTGGTAGTCTGATATTCATTTGATTCACTTCAGGCTTTTTATTATCTTTCATTTCTTAGGACATCTTTGGCTTTTGATATCCTCACTTGGCCTCCTGCTGAAATTCACCACTACAGGTCCCCTTATGCAGTTGGCTGAGACAGCCTCAGTAATCAGTCAATGGGATTTTGTGAGATACTTGCAAATCATCAATTGCCAAATCATGGAGATTTTTTCAGACAACTATATAATGGGCTTTTGAGGACTTCTGCTCTATTACAGAAATTGTATCAAATAGCAAGTAAAAAAGAAAGTATTCAAACTGTCCACATTGTTATGATGTCTAACTGTGGGACTGAGGGTAGCTCAAAAAATTCCCAGTTCTCTGAACTCTAATTTTCTTTTCTTTTACTTCTTTTTCTCATCTCCCTCTCTAGCATTCTACCTCCTTGATCTAATTTCCTAATCTCTTCACTACAACTCTGGATTCAACCATGACCCCTTTTCTGATTCCTTATTCTCCCTTTCTGTATTTCTTAATTATTTACCTTGGGACCCTAGACTCCTTCAAGACAGATTTAAAAAAATCTTTTCCTTTCTCCTTATTGAACCTTACCATCCTTCTCCTGGATGAACAAAATAAAAATAAAATAAAACAACAGCAAGGCCCAAGACAGATTTTTCACCAGTCCTACGACCATATTTTGTATTTTTTTCTCTTGAAGTACTGTAAATGCTATGGAAAATGTGAGCTGTGTTGGGTGGGCTTGGGAGTAAGGCATGGTGATCCTTCAGCAATGAACCCATGACAATGGGAAAGAAGAGCCAAGAAAGTGCAAGTGGTAGGGCTGGAGGAAACTAATCTGGCTGCCGACAACGTAACTATTGATAACTTGGTAAGTTCAACTCATGATGTCTAAAGGGGTGTGAAATATTAAGCTTTAATCTGGGAAGGTAACCACATTTCAGTTGTAGAGTCTAAGCTTGGGCAAAACCCAAAGATTCAAGCACAAGTCTGCTTTTCTGTCATAGTTCTGGGTGACCAGCCTGTGAGAGCACACCTTCAGTGCTTGAGAACTTACGAAATATAATTCAATTCCCTTGGGGAAGACGTTGGCAGGGACTCAGCAGGCAATCCTAAGGTAAACTTACAGTACAGTTCTAATGTTCACAGAAAACTAGAGTGCCAAATGGAGAAACCAAGGCAGAAGTCTGATGTGGTCCTTAAATACACTGTACTTTTACCCTAGTGAGGACCTCAGAGACAGCAGAGGGGCGTGTGAGGAGGGATCATTGCTGCAGGACCCAGGGGTGGCAGTGAAACATCAGTTTACATCCTTTCTGCTCTGAGTGGTCCCCACTCTAGCTTTTTTTTATACAACCACTTCAAAAGCTTTTCTATAATTAACCATAGCATGACAGAAACAGTTGAAGGACTAATATTCTCTGTCCTTCCCTGTGTTGAAGTGCCCAATGGTTTGCCATGGTTATTTACTTCCTCATTTCCTTGTCACCTCCAACACATAGTGAAGTTGCCCCATTACTGTCTCATCACATCATCTTGAATAAGGCTTAAATTCCGTGACTAGAATATCAGTCAACACAAATTGTTGACATTTCACTCGACATGGTGAATGAGATGGCCGTTACACATGTTTCCTATGCGGCCTTCTCCACTCAACCCTCCCAGGCCCAGCGGGTGCCCAGAATAAGCTGGATCAAGAGGAGGCCCACCAGCAACCCGAATCATCTGCTCATCTGGTAGCCCCTTCAGCAACCACGTAAGCGTAGGAACCTTCAATCAGGAGCAGGAGTATATACAGCCTCTTTGAGGGCTGAAGACAAATTTAATTCAATTTAACATCCAATTAAGAGGATGTTACTTTGGGAGCCAAATTTCTTTTCTCATTCTTTTTCACAGTTGCTATAATAATCTAAGACTTCTAAAAATATAGCCATAAGGATGGCACCACCAGAGCTTGCTAACCAAAAAATAATGAAGCTAAATGAGCTACAGACTCATCAGCTTATAAAAGGAATGGCCTGATGCCTTTGGGTTGCAACATTGCTCTCCCAAATAATATCCAGCCAATATCTGACTTGAGAGCCAATAACTCTATCCTGCTACTGTTTGTTTTATTTCTTCAAACAGATTGGGGGTGGGGCAAAAAATAGCAATGACTAAAGCTACTAAAACAAGACAAGGCACACTGCAAGTGGAGGCTGGAGGAGTGTACTGGCTGAAGGTGCAAAAGCTCCAAGAAAAAACTGATAGCACAAGTGTTTTGAGGAGGTCATGCAATCTTCCAAGTGCAAGGGCTGTGACTTGGGGGAAACATGGGAGGCTGTAGCACTCTGGGAAAGGCACTGAACTTAGAGTAAGAAGACTTGGGCCCAACTTCCTAGTTCTAGGATCCTGGGGATCAGACTTGGTGTTGGGGTTTGCATTTCTGTAGCCTCAGGGGCATCATGGCAAAATTTCGAAAAGGCACGTTATCAGGGTGTGTAATGCCCAGGTTTACTTTTTAGGATATTTCTATTGATGAATAATTTTAATTTTATGTTTTATTATATTAAAAAATGTATACTTAGTAGGAAAATAAAATATCAATAATATATTAAAATTTTAATATGAAATGAGTATGTAGAATAAACATCAACATTTTCAACATCAACTGTTTACCTGCTTACAAGATCTAAAAAAAATAACAGCAGAAATAAATTCCTATGTGAACTACAATGAAAATACAAAGGAAACTCTACCATGGAAATAATCTGTGCTTCAATTATCACACCTAACGCAGTCTTTGCATATGACAACAGCATGTTCCATACACAAATCTTGCTTACACTGATAGCACTTGGGCTTAAACTTTCCTTTCCTGTTTGGCAGATCATACTTGTCACCTCTCTCATCTTCCTCTTTTGTCAGGAGCTTCTTATTATATTTAATACAATGTCCACTGAGCAGGAAAATGAAATACCAATAACATAAAATATCAAACATATGCTGGGTGTTTAGAATAAACATTTGACACTTTCTACATCAACTGTTTTGCTTACTAATTCTAAAAAATAACAGCAGAAATAAATTCCTATGTGAACTACAATGAAAATGCAAATAAAACTCCACCAGAAAAATAATCTTTACTTCAATTATCACACCTAAGGCAGTTTTCACACGTGAAAACAGCATGTTCCACACACAAGTATTGCTTACACTGCTTGTGTACCTGTTTTGTTTTCCTGTCTTCTTTGGTAGGACATACTTGCTATCTTGCTGGTCTCCCTGTTTTCTTAGGAGGTTCTTGTGATGTTTCAATTGTCTGTTCACCAGTCTGCTCCAGAATTCTTTTGCAGAGTTTTTGGGGAGATACATACAGTTCTTCCTTTGTTGTAATTAATCATTTATCAATTTCAGCCCCAAACCTCTAAAAAAATTTCTCTATGGTATTTTGTACTTGTTATTTTCTTTGAAACTATGATACTATTTATGGCTCACATATTTAGGATAGAATGAAACACAACCATTGGCCAATGATTTGTGTTCTGAGTGACAACATAGTTGCTGCATAACTCATCAATAACATCTACTCCACTTTCATTTTGTTGTAATATGTGATCATTTCTGGTTTCATTTGTGTTGAGGAGTCACTATCAATCTTTATTTGTTTGTTTGGAGACAGGATCTCTCTATGTAGTTCAAGCTAGCCTTGAAAACACTACAAAGCACACGCTGACCTTGAATTTATAGGATCCTCCTGCCTCAGCCTCCCAACCTAGCCTCACTATCAATCTTATCATCATGGTATAATGTTGACAGTATCAATATTCCTTTGTTTTTCTTTGCCGTAATGTGGTCCAGGCTAGCCTAGAACTCACTTTGTAGCACAGGCTGACCTTGAATTTACAGGATCCTCCTGCCTCAGCCTTCTGAATACTGGGATTACAGGCATGCAACACCATGCCTGCCTATTAAATTTATCACCATGGTGCAACATTGACAATATCAATATTACTTTATTTCACCATATAGGCGGCCAATATTATGTCTTCCCAAAACCCAAAGATTGTACTATACATTTCTCTATTGTGAACTTGCAACATTTTTCCAGGAATATTGGCTTTGTTCTTGCAATAGTTCCTGTGTTGGTCAACATCAATGGGTAACTAAGTGACCCAATTGTCGAACCTAACATTTGGGTTACTTTTTGAAATAGGTGCAGCAAGTCTGTTCACAAAGTCATACGGTTTATCACTGCACAAAAATGACCTGGTGGCTGAATTCCAGGATGAATTTCTAAATTCAAGATGTAAAATGTCTTCACATCTACCAGGGCATATATCTTTATACCATATTTGGAAGGTTTACTTGCCATATGTTACTGAAAGCTTCAACAACCACGAAATGATGCAAGCTGTTTGTTAACTGTCATGTATTTGGACAGTGTATAGACTGCTTGACAGTTTGAAACAAAGCTTTCAAGAAATGAGTCAATAGCAGTCAAATTGTTGGATTTTTTTTCTTTCTTGGTGGGTCTTTTTGTCATCAAAACATAGGCAACTTTGAAGGAAACCAAATCTTGATTGTCATTACTGTTCTAAAAATCTCAATGCCAGTTCTTCATAAACCCTTTAGACTCTGATGATTAGAATAATAAAGTCCTTCTAAGAAGGCTTTTAGTTCAGGCAGTGAGGTATCATGATAAATATATTTTTGAGTATTAATACTGATGCATATAGTATGTTTTCTCGTATTTCATTATTAGTGTATTTCAAAACATCTTGTAGCATACCGTCCATTACAATTTCCAACATTGAATCATAGTGTTGGCATTCTGTCCAATATGTTTCACCCATAGCAAGAACGTAATAACATTTTCTGACCTAGTTCTAACATTGGTCTTCATTCTGTACTTCTCTATCTGTCACATCTCTGTCTGTCATATATTGCTAACTTCTTTGGCTTGAATGATTCAAGTCATCATTGGTAGCCAAGTCATCTGATAACTCACTTTCAACCCCTTCCCAAAATTGTAAAAGTGGATTTTCATGTGACATTGTACTGAATTGGGCTAATTCTACAAGAAAAATCAAAAGAAAATATTTAATAAAGTGAATTATAAATACACAAAAATGTAACATGGAGCGTAAGGTAGGTAAAACTCATCTGTTTACACTTTGACACACGTGCATACACCTTGCTGTTCAGCATATCAAGTGTGTGAACAGGAAGATTGCTTCCTGAGACGCACAGCAGGCTACCATTATGCTAAAGTACATATTTTCATTGGAAAAGTACGTATGAGCGAATGTGACCCAGTATGAGGAACTGAGTTAATAATAACATGGTGTTAAAATGATGCCTATCACCTGCGTTGTTAGGAAGAGTCAATGGCATACAGGATGGGAAGTAACTTTATAAAGTACAAAAGCCTTGTTACTGTCAGCTTCCTTTGGTTGTCATGTTGATTGTTGGGAAGGATCCTTGCCTTTCTCTAAGTTTGGAACCAATTAAAATATACATAGAGGAATCATAAAGTGGATCAAAATGTTACCTTTATTACAAGATAAGTTAGGTTTCAGAATACAGCTTAGATCTGGATGTCTCCCCTGAAGCCTCACACAATCCTAGGTGGGGCTTTTGGGAGGTGCTTAGATCATGGGAGCGTGACACTCTTCAGTGGACTCGTATCAGTGGATTCCTCCCCTGATGACTTCACAGCTAAATGTGATGTTGGGAGGCAAAGCCTGGTCAGAGGAGGTGGGTCACTGGGGGCGTCCCAGAAGGGTCTATCTCCCTCCTTCCTCTATTGATCCCTCTCTCTGCTTCCTGCCATGCCACCCTGCCTTGAAACCTCTACAAACTGTGAACCAAAATAAAACTTTTCTTCTTTAAGTTGTGGGCATTGGGTACTGTGTCAGGTATTTAGATGAGAAAGTAATTAAGACATGTGGCATCTTATTATATTCTAAAACATACTATTTTTCCATATTCTGTACCTTTTTGTATGATTACACTATGAGCTTCTAGAGAGCAGATATGTGTGTATCCAGAAAGTTTTCTACAGAACCATACATGCATCTGCTCTGTCTGATAAAGGGATCTTGGAAGCCTCTCTCTCCACGCTCTCAGAAGCAGAGCTCATGTCTTTTCATTCCTAGCATAATGTTGGGCACGCAGTAGGCTCTTTTTAAAAGCATGTTGAAAGATAATGAAAATGGAAAGACACCAAATGGCCTGGTGCTACCCAGGGGATATAGAGAGGGATTTAAATTAGGGCCACATTTCTTTCTATTTTTTTTTTTTTTTGTGGGTACCAGGGGGACGACCTCAGGACCTCGCGCGCCAACAGGCACCCGTGCCACTGAGCGATATCACTGGCCCCTTTTTCATATGTGGGTTCCGGGAGTCGAACTCGGGCCCTCGCGCTTGCAAGGCAGGCGCTTACGCTGCTGAGCCATCTCACCGGCCCTACATTTCTTTCTTGAAGAGCTTGGTCATTTGGGAAGGAGTTCTACCTGCAAATTATTGTAATTAAAGGTTTTAGTGCGGTAAATTTCCTCTTGACAAACTTCCGCTTTTGTCTATTTGTCAGGCCTCTTGGCTATCTGAGCATCTGTCCCCTAGACATCTCAATTAGAGTTACTAATGGCCTTAGCAGAGAAGCTGTCACTTGGTAATTAACTTAGAGCCATGACAGAAGCCTGTGACATCTGATATTTTAGAACATAGTCTTGACCTTTGTTCTGCTCTCAAGGGACATACACGTCATGAAACAATTATTTTGGAGCTGCTGGTAGGATCAGCTCACAGCATAGTATCCAGGATGAGATGAGGGGTCTTCTGAAGGGGTAAGGATTTTAAGCTCTCTTTCAAGAATGCTCTTCCTTTGTTCAGGGCTTTGGGAGAGATCTCAGCAAGCCAGCCTTCCTGTGCAGATAAGCTCTCAGAGCCTGGGTGGATGAGTGGGTGGGTGTAAGAGGTAGGGCTGGGCTGTCTGGGGGGCAGGGCCTCTGCTCTGTGTGATTCTGTTTACTAAGCCCTGGGTGGAGCTTCCAGGGGTGCCTGCCTGTGAGCATCATGTTTTCTATTCAGCCCTAGACTCCATGATCTCTGTAGGTGCTGTGAGAACCTGACCCCCCTCCCGCCCTTTTCTATAACATATCAGAATCAAACATCTTTGCTTTCAGGATCATAAAAGGATCCTCCAACTCCACTCATAACATGATGGCCAAAAAGTTGATGGGCTAGAGGTGCAGCCATTTACTCCCAGCTCATGGCCCACATGTCCTGCCTCTGTGGGCTCCACATGTTAGGCTCTGTCCCACAGGGCTGATCAGGGCAGGGGGGCTAAGGAACCTCAAAACCAATAGGTTGATGCAACTGACAGATCACTAGCTCCTGTGGCACTGTGTACTTGAAATGCTGATAGCATGACTGAGGAACTCAATCTTTTTAACCAACTTAAATTTAAGAAACTCATAATTCAGGTATAAGAAAAAATTCAACAACATAAACCTACTTTTCCAACAGTGAGTTTATGAAATCTGAATATCAATCAAATATTTCTGACAAAGCTTTAGTGTCTAAATTGAGATGGGCTGTAAGTGCCAATTTTATATGATATTTCAAAGGCCTAGTCTGAAAAGAAAACAAAGCAAAATAACTCACTAATCATTTTTATACTGATTACATATTGAAACATTTTGGATACATTGGGTTAAATAGAATGAGTTACTATTTCACCCAATTCTTTGCACTTTTTTGAACATGGGTGTTAGAAAATTTAAAATTACCTATATGGCTTATTTTGTATGTCTATCAAACAGCACTCACCTAAACCAAGATTCTAATTCTTTCTAGCAGGGCCTCACCTGACAATGTGGACCACAATCTTCCCTCTTCCTCTGTCCAGTTAATCCCACTTTAATGCCGTGTTTGTTGCCAGGCACTTTGTGTGTGTGGTACTGGAACTGAACCTAGGGCCCTCACACTGAACTACATCATCAGTCCTCTCTCTTTTTTCTCTCTTTCTCTCTTTCCTTTTTTCAATTTTCTGACACCAGGTCTCACTAAATCAGGCTGGGTTCAAATTTAAGATATTCCTGCATCAGCCTCCCAGAGTGCTAAGGTTAAAGGCATGAACCAGTGAACATTCATACAGTGTCCTGGCTCACCAGTGAATATTTGTACAGTGTGCTGGCTCTTAGCTGACACTCTACAGGGACATGTAGGCAATAAACAGACAAAGTGCCAGGAAAAACATCAGACAACCCTGCATGCTATGCAGAACTTAAACTAGGGAAATGTGATCCAGAGAGTGGGTGGTGTGCAGTCCTGGGTGGGAGGGAAACTGCAGTGAGGAGGCTGTGAGGCTGTGATCTGAACAGCGGGGGCCAGGCTTACCCAGCTGGGAGGAACAAACTGGCCAAAGAAAGAAGAGATTGAAGTGCTTCAGAAAAGAAAAGCAACTAAGTGTAATGGAGTGCAAGCTTGAAGGGCAGGTGGAGGGGAGATGGCAGCAGGTAGACTGACCAGGGGGCTGCACACACGTGTTTAAACCTCTTCCATGACTTCAGCTGGGCTTAGATCCTGGCCACATGCCTTACCCACTCAGGATGGAATCCACTTCTTCATGTGTTAAGTGCAGTGGCAATTACTACAGGATCTTCCTTTCAGCTCTGAAGGTATATGATTTTATGACTTCTCTATACAGTCTAAGGAATAAAAATCCTGTCCTGTAAAATGAAAGAAAGAGGAAGCATATGGAAACATCCTGACCTCTGATCTCTTTTATGATTTAGCAACTGTTTATCTAATGTCTCCTTTTCCTCTTTCTATCCTCCCTGTTTTAATTAAGAAAATTAAAGTTACTTGACATCTAGACAACCCATTCTCACACCACGTTGAAGAGTAATTTTCTAAATTCCCTATTATACATGTAAGAATGTTTTTCTCTACAACTGGGCCAGCTTCCTCACAAGAACATACAGATATCCTGCTCAAAGATCACTCCCCTTCCTTTTAATTATACTACAATTCTCTTGGAAGATATCTGTAAATAATTCCAGTTTTCAGAACTTTCTATTTTTGAAGCATCCATTGACTGGAGGAAATTTGAATTCTGAGATTGGTAATGATTCTGCCAAAGTTTCATCTCCAGGAAGATACTACCAAGGAGATCATGTCTATTAAAACTACTTCTCCAGGGAAAGAATAAAATACTTGGTCACATTAATTTATCACTATAATTCAATAATGCACAAGAGAAGCTATGGGAGTACATCCAGGGGGAATTTCAATTACATACCTAATGAAGGGGCAACGACAGACTGCTTAGTGATCAGCCCTTCCCATGCACCTCTAGCCTCTGACGGAACCTCCAGCCTAACTCTCAAAGGAGACTCAGAACGGGGATTCATAGTAGAGAGAGAGAGAGAATGTGAATTTGTAACGTGGCACATGATAATGAGGGCAAGATTCTAGCAATGGAGACACAACATTTTACTTTACATTCAGAGAAGTGGGAGGAAGAAAGCATGGAGAAGGAGGTGATGAGTAGGACGAGGAGAATGATGGTCTAGTATGTATGGTACTGTTCCCTATGTTTTGCATATGTCAAATGTATTACATGTGTTAGCATGGAAGTCACTAATTGTGTTTAAGCAGTGCCCAGCACAACCTCAGTTCCCTCAAACAGCAACCAATAGATCTACAACGTAAAACTCCCACTATCCACCCACTATGAGGGCAAGTGCAGGGTGAGACTGGTCCTGTTATCACAGCTCACAAGAGACTAGGCCAGAGCCAGTCACTGTGGAGTTTTGCTTGACACCTCATGTTTGCTGGGCCCCCTGCCCTTTCCAAGCTCACACCTCCTTACCCCTACAGGTCATTCCTGGGAACACTTGCAAGTAACTCACTTCACAGGACTCCTTGTCTCTGGACTCAAACCTGCTTCTAGGGAGCTACCCAAACTATGATACTTGCCAAAAGAGAAATGGAAATCCTGACAACATCAGATAAATTTCTGAGTGAAACACGGGACATTTTTTCCCTATAAAGTTTCTACAACTGGGCTATTTATTTATTTTTTATTATTTAGCTCAATTATTTTTTACTTCTACAGGTCAAAACAACTATAACATACCAATAAAATAATGGATTGTATTTAAGCCTCCTTTTCCTTACTCAGGAAATTCTCCTACATCGTGGTAAGAGCTGCTTAGATGTGACTCCAAATGTTCGGACAAGAAAGCTGCCCATGCACTTTGGCTTCCTTTCAAGTTGGCATTCCCTTAGTCTCGAGGGGTGTCCATGCCTCACATGACCCCAGACCAGCAGCTGGAATCGTAATAATTACCATCTCTGTGCATGTACCTCACTTCAGAGGTCCCACCCCTTTCCTATCATTCATTTTCTGCAGTAATCAGGGATGCAGGGCATAGTGCTTGGCATATGACACTCCCCTTGTTTCTCTGCCTGTAGGGGAAAGTGGGCACTCTCATTTTTCCATCTCTAAGTCATTTCAAAGTGAACTGCTACAAGTTTTTCATCTCAGAGGGTCCTGAGGCTCTCTTCTTAGTCTCTGTTTATAATGGCTGATACACTGTGTCTAGACATGAGAAGTCTAGAAGCTTAACTAACTCAGCAGTTCTACATCCCAGTGTGTAGAGGACATGACTTTCCACTCTAGGATGTTATTCATTGTGTCAACTTGAAAAATTTAGAAATTTAACTAAGTCACTCAGCAGGGAGCCAGGGTCTTCACTTTGTAAACATCCTGAGCCTGTGCAAAAGGAGGGTACAGAGATGGTGTGAGTGCTATACCCACCTGAGAGCGGGTAGCCTGCATACAATATAAGGGAGGAAAAGAGGCTTCTTCTCCCCGTTTTTGCTCTTGTTGCTTTTTCCTGTCTTCCGCTGCCATGAACTACTGCCCCTCTACCATGCCACCCTGCTTTGGAGCCAGCTGATTATGGACTGAAACCTCTACAAATTGTGAGCTAAATAAATCTTTCCTTCCTTAATTTTGGGCGTTGAGTATTTTGTCTCAGCAACGAGAAAAGCAACCAACACAGAATTTGGTACCAGGAGTGAGGTCACTGCTGTGACTATACCTGAACATGCAGTTCGAGAGCCTTTGGGAATGGCTTGTGGGAAGAGTTTGGAAAGTTTTGGAGATGCTGCCTGAAAGAGTAGCACTGGGACACCTTAGGCTGTTCTGCATGGGAGATTCTGGTCAGAGCTCAGAAGACCAGAAAACCAGTGAAGATGAAGCTCAGGAGGTTTCTGCTGGGAAGAAAGACTGCATCAGCTGCTGGACTCCAGACAATGTGTGTTATGGCTTGGCAGAAAGTCTGTCAACATTTTGCTCATATCCAGAGACTCTGCCTGAGACTAAGATTAGGGGCAATGAGCTAATTAATCTGGCAGAGGAAATTTCAAGGCAGTCGAATATTGAGGCGATGGCATGGCTATTGTTGGGGGCTTTTAGTCAGATTTATGTTGAGAAGCAAGAGCAAAGAGCCCAGCAGGATGATTTAAAATGTTATGAGTTTGGCCAGAAAGGAAGCTCCAGTAACGCTGTGGATTGCAAAGATAGAGCTGAGGAGATCTTGATTGCTGAGAAGGAACAGGAGAATACAAATGATGGCCTGAAGGCATCACAAGAAGCAGCAAGTCTCCACCCTTTGCAGCCTCAAAACTGTAAAAGTGGAAGACTTTGCCTTGAGGAGAAAGCCGCTGAACACCATGTTCCAGAATGGTGGTGACCTCACCATGTACTGGATTGGTGGCAGCATAGAGAATTTGTTCCTCAGAACTGGATTCAGAGTGCCCAGCGACCAAGGCATTTCAAAGTGAACTGCTATAAGTTTTTCATCTCAGAGGGTTCTGAGGCTCTCTTCTTAGTCACTGTTTTATTAGCAGCCCCCACACCTGTAAGCACAGAGCGTGAGCACTGCCCAGGGGGAAGAACATCATGTGACTTTGAGAGAACATCTCAGGGAATCATAAAAGCACTTATGCTTGGTATTAACAAGACCCACTGACATAGGACAGGGGATTCTCATTCTTGTTTCTTCTCATCAAACATGGCACAGGACTGGCACTGTTGGCAAGAACAGAAAACAGACCCTGTGCAACAGTCACCTGTGGGCAGAGCTATTCCTATATTGGGGCTCACTACCAATGTGAATATCATGTCCTCTGAAGCTCATATGCTGACAGCAATCAGTCCCCAAAGACCCTTCCTGGGAGCTTTTAGACCAGCTCAAGTCACTGGTTTATCCTCACCAGCCCTCTCTTGCCCTCACTTAATGGTCAAACTTCTCCAAGAAGCAGGACAACCTTACTTGTTTTCATTTCCTCACATTCTACCTATTCTTTTTTTTTTTGTGGGTACCGGGGGGTCGACCTCAGGACCTCGCACGCCAGTAGGCGCCCGTGCCACTGAGCGATATCACCGGTCCCTTTTTCGTATGTGGGTTCCGGGAGTCGAACTCGGGCCCTTGTGCTTGCCGGGCAGGCGCTTAAGCCGCTGAGCCATCTCACCGGCCCCATTCTACCTATTCTTGACCTTTACCCAACCATTCACTGTGCACCTACTCCAAACTGGGGACTATGCTAAGTGCTTGATTGAATACCTCTATGAAGAACACCAATATCACAGTGCAGTCAGTCAGCTGGTGGTCTCCCCAAAGCTGTGTTCACATCTTCGTTCTCAAACCTGTGAAGGTGATATAATTAGGGGAAGTTTTTGTAGACACAATTAAGCTAAGGATGTTGAGATGAGATTATACTGGATTATCCAAGGGAGCTTTAAATCGAATGACAAATGTCCTCATAAGAGACAGACATGGAAAAGAGGTGGCCATGTCATTATGGAGGCCAAGAATTGGAATTATGCAGCTACAAAGGAAGGGATGCTTGGAGCCTTCAGAAAGGAGAAGACAAAGGAAGGATTTTCCTTTAACAGGGTTAAAAGGGTGGTCGATCTTTCATTACTTTGATTTGGTCTCTGGGCTCCAGAACTGAGAGAAAAAAATTCTGCTATACTAAGCTACCTGGTTTGTAGTGTAGTAATGTGAGGTCTATTCACATCTGTGAAAGTTTGCAACTCAAATGTTTGTAAGTCAAGGACTTACTGTAGTTTGTTACAGCAGCCACAGGAAAGCAATATACACACTCATGTTATGGAAGGGGAACCAATGAAGATGACAGGGAAAAAATGAGTAGCAAGGCCAGCCACAGCTTACAGGGCTCCCTGGGTCATATTCTGGTACAGCCAGAGCAAAGGCAAGACATTCACCTGCAGTTAGGAACCTTGAAGCACATAAAGTATTTCTTACTGGGAGGAGGGAGGCTCAAAAACTTCTGCAGGGAAGAGCAATGAGAAGAACAAGCCAGCAGATGGGCATGACCCAAAGAAAGGGAAGGGAACGAGCAGAGCAAGAAAAAATGAATTAAGATACTGCAAGGACGCCAACTCCTGGTTTTGATGTCTCTTCTGTTGTAGCCTCAAGACTCTCCAGTGTCCACCAGATTTGTAAAAGCAATGAATAAACATTTCAGAAAACTTTCAGAGAAGATCTAATACAAAGGTAAAATAGAGGTGCTGAAAAAAATCCTTTTCACTTAAAAAACTCCTGTTCAACCTTCTCTTATTCAAAAAAGTCTCCCAGAATTTTACCAGATCCTACCAGGCAAGACAGTAGACTGTTATGAATAGCTCAATTAGTGAATTTTATGTGTATTGATGTGCTTTCTAACTGAACTGGCATCTTGGTAAGGACATTTAGATTACTGTTCACATTTTTTTCTTATTTTAAAAATAAAAGCCAGGTGTGGTGGTGCACACCTGTAATCCCAGCACTCAGGAGGCTGAGGCAGGACTATTGCTGAGAGTTTGAGGCCAGCTTGGACTACAAAGTGAGTTCAAGGCCATCTTGAACTGCATAGCGAGACCCTGGCTTGAACAAACAAACAAACAAACAAACAATAAGAGTTGCTATGCTGGATGTGTTGGCACACGCTTAAATCCCAGCACTCAGGAGGCAGAGGCAGGAGGATCACTTCAGAGTTTAAGGCCAGCCTGGGTTACACAGTGAGACCCAAAACCAAACAAACAAGCGTTACTAAACAAACAAGAAATAAGTTAAAGACAGAATTAAAACAACAATCCATATTTGAAAGGCATTTTACATATAAAATGTTTTTATACCTGTCTTATTTAACTCTCACAGTCCTCATGGTAGATATTATTCTCATCATATACATGTTGTAGTTGAGGAAGAAGAGGCAGGTCTGGGAGAGAAATTCCTCTTTACAGTCACATAATGAGTAAGAGAAGAGAGGAGAGCTCGAGGCACATCCTTTAAATCCAAGACTTATGTTCCCTCCCACCATACATTTCAGCAGAAGTACTTTCATACAGAAAATTGGATTTACTCATTAAGAGTTAACATTTAGATCTGTATAAGTGAATAGCTTTCTTAAATGTGAGCATGTACTCAAAGTCATAAAATTGAATTTCTTTAAAATATGCTATTCTTCAGTCCTTACTGGCATTGCTTACAATGAGAATGACTTATTAAAGCTTTGTTTTATCTGCAAGGGAACTGTTGACTTACACAAATTCAAAATCGCAACCTATAATGTAAAAGGCATTACATTAACATGACACCTTTAGGGACGCCTTTGCCTAAATTTCCTAGGCTACAGTCACATTTCAAAGTGTTACTTCCTAATGTCTTCTTCATGAATGACTTTTCCTCACAACTATAAGCCCTGCACTCTCTAGAGAACATTTGCAAATCTTTTCATAATGGGGGGGAAAAAAATCTAGCCTTCAATTTTTTTTTTGTGTGTGTGTGGGTATTGGGGGTCGACCTCAGGACCTCACGCGCCAGCAGGCGCCCATGCCGCTGAGCGATATCACTGGCCCTATTTTTGTATGTGGGTTCCAGGAGTTGAACTCAGGACCTTGCACTTGCCAGGCAGGTGCTTATGCCGCTGAGCCATCTCACCAGCCCTAGCCTTCAATTTTTGATCTGAAAAAAACCAAAACAGGGACCGGGGATATAGCCCAGTGGCAAGCACAAGGTTCTGAGTTCAACTCCCTGTACCAAAAAAAAAAAAAGAAAAAGAAAAAAGAAAAAACCGAAACAAAATTCTACGCACAAAAAAAAAAAAAAAAAAAGAAAGGAAGAAAACATTACTTAGCATGAAGTGAGGAAGAAACAGTCTTACAAAATCAAGTTCTAAAATGCACTGAATGATCAGGGCTAGTGGTTATTCTTGTCTTTTACCTCTGCTTTATAACCCCAGCCTGCCCCCTTTGTGTCCTCATTCTCAAAACAGAGTGAAAACTAACTCCCCAGTGTGCTCTGAAGAGTAACAGGAAACTTAAGCTCTAACAGTTCCTAATTCCACAACACTTGTGAATGATTCTGCTGCCTCCTTCCCAAGTACCTTCTCTCCTTCCTAACTGACCCTGCCTTTACTCCTGGAACTCTCTCTCCACCTTGCAGCCGATGATGCAGGAAGGATGAAAGCATCCCTGGTTCCAGGACAGCCTTTCATAAGTCTGAGACAATGATTCTCAAAGTGTAGTCTCTGGAGCAGGGTCTAGCATCACTGGAAACCCAGAAATATAAATTCCTGGCCTCACCCCAGATCCGCTGTACAGAAACTCTGGGAGTGGACCCAGGAGTCAGTGTTTAAAGAAGCCCTCCAGGCGATTCTTCTGCACACTACAGTTTAACCTCAGATGTAAGTCAGTGGTTCTCAGCTCCAGTTGCACATCGTAATTACTCTGGCCTCATGCCCAAAGATTCTTTTTTAATTGACTGGGGTTGGGGCAGGGCAAAGGGATTTGTTAAAAGCTTGTCAGGTGATTCTGATTTACAGCCAGGTTTGAGAAATGCTCATCAAAGCCAATCAGATTAATTCAGTCTAATATACCAACCTGTAGTGTCCATGAAAAGATGCCTCCCATTTCCAAAATACCAATGGACGGCCAACATGCCATTACTCTATACGCTGGTGGCAATGCACAGGCCTCAGTCTGCCCAAGCTCACAGCAGTCCTTGGCCACTTAGTTTCCCTGCTTGCAGCAGTCCTCAGCTGCGTAGTCTACACTTACACCAAAATACACAATAGTGGCCATGTGGCAGCAACTACCTTGGTTATGTAAGTTATTTACATTGGCCGGCATTTACCGTGGCTGTATCAGTTATTTACACTGAAATCAATGGCGTGTGCTTATGCTGAAATCTTGCTGACTTGGGCTTAATGTCCATCAAAAATCATCCCTCAACAGCCTGAACCAAAGTGTAGCTTTCTCATTTCCCTATACTGTAGATGAAGATCACATGAAGAAAGGTGAAGCTCCCTCACCTCCTCATCCTAGGAAATGCCCCTCTGCCCAAAGAATGACAGTATTTTTATGAATGTCTATAATACCTAAAAAGGCATACATTTCTGGAGTCAACATTTATTTGGACTTAAATACCATGTCAGTTACAACTTATATTGACTGTTCCTATTTAATCTTAAGGAAAATTTCCTCTCACTTATTAGGAGAAACAAACCAGGGAGACAGAATATAGAAGCCAACCTCAGTTAATGATGGCTAGCTCCTCTGATCTGTCTTCGGCTTCCAAAGGGAAAAGTCTTTGTTTCACGGGGCCCACCTGAGGTGGGAGTTGGGGATACAAATGGATTTGCTGAGTCTTGGTCCTCACGGAGAATTTAGTGGCAGAGACTCGGGGACTATATCACTCATCCAGCCACGATCCAGCCACCAACTGTGTATTTTATCCATGCATGTGTTTCTATGTTGTAAGATGTGCTCAGTGGTGGTGTGATAATCTAAGCAACATTTTTCTTTCTTAGAAGTTCATAAAATAACAGAGTATCTTACTGAGGTAGAAGACTAGGGTGGGGCAAACCAGTTGAGCAGGTGGGTATGACCTGTCAATCACAGACATACAAGACACATGTTCAGAACACAGTTTCCAAGCCATGCACCAGCCAATTGGAAAGTGCTATCTTTACTTCTGGTGTGAAATCAGGCAGATTTTTAATAGGATGGCCTAGATCTGTTGTCAGGCTGAAGAATGAGAAATACAAAAGACTCTCACCATTAACCTATGGCCACCATGAGCTTCTCTCAGCAGCCTGTTCTCACTCTGCAGAGTGTTCTTCTCTTACTACCTTTAGTAAATGTAAAACCTCACTGCCTTTTTTCATGTCTTGTCCAATTCTTTACTTAGGACACCAAAAACCTGGAAAGGACACCTGGACACCAGAATGACAGATTAGATGAAATATGGTACGTTAAATTAAACATTTATTGAATCCCATTATGAATCAAGCTCTAGATTAGACTGGAGACAGAGGAATAGATGATGAAATGGAGTCCCCATGCCTCCATGTGGACCATATGAAATCTGAAGACAAGAAAGCAAGCACATGCTTACTCAGAACTAAATACTTCATGAGGGGATCTAATGCCCGTTATGATGGCTGGACACACGTGGCTACCTGCTAGGTGGAGGTGTTTGTGTGTGTGATATAAAATGAGGACGTGATGAGAGAGGGGACCGGAAAGGTAGTGGGGTACCAGATTGTTAATTTAAATGTTAACCTAAGGAATTTTAAAAAATTTCCTTGATGTCAGTGATTTTCAAATATTTCATGACCCTTTCATATTCTTAAATTTTACTGAGGACTCCAAAAAGCCTTTGTTATTTAGATCATAAAGTGGGAAAACAAAAAAATAGAATCTCATTAAAATAAAAACAATAAACTCAATACATGTTACTAACATGTTTTTCATGAAAAAATAACCATAATTTTCTGATAAAAATGGGTGGAATGCCAGGTGTGGTGGTCCACACCTGTAATCTCAGCTACTTGGGAGGCTGAGGCAGAAGGATCAAAAGTTTGAAGCCAGACTGGATAACTTAAAGAGACCCTGTTTAAAAAAGCACATGGAGTTGGGGTTCTGGGGATATAGCTCAATGGGACAGCATTTGCTGAGTATGTTTGAGGCCCTAAGTTCAATTCCTAGTACTGAAAAAAAAAAAAAAGTGGCACTATTTTATATTTCTGTAAATCTCTTTAATGCATGGTTTCTGAAAGGACAGCTGGTTCTTATACCAGCTGCTACATTCAGTCTGTTGCGATATTTTTTGGCTGAAGTATATGAAAAAAATTACACATCATAAAGATGGATAGTAGTTGGAAAAGGAAGGGATTCAGACTTCTTGAAAAGGTCTTGGATCCTCACTGGTCTTTGGACCTTATCATGAGAACTGCAGTTTTCAATAATGCAAAACCACTGAAAGATTATCAGCAGATGGCAGGCAGCTAATTTTGCAGCAATTCAAGGATGAATTAGAAGGAGGGGGCCTGAGACCAGGACAACAAACAGGGAAGAACACAGGAAGCCCTGTCCAAAACGGAGATAACTAGGAGCAGAGAACTGAATAGATTCACACGTTAGTCAGCAGGAACTAATACAGAAATGTACCCAGGATGGGGCAGAAAGCAAATTAAGCATGACTTGAGGTATTCAGGGTTGGGAAATTCACACAAATGGGGAGGAGACGATAGTGCATATAAGGCATAAGAAGATGATTTCTGGTGTTAGACGGACAAAGAGAAAAGAAATGAGCCAAAGTAAGAAATCATCCGGAGTCCAGACCCAGAACTCAGGGAGACCCAGACAAATGGACAGGCCTGGGGAAGATTGCCTATTTAAACTGCTGTAGATGTGGCTGTTTAAAATGATACAAAAATAGTGTTTGCATTAAAAAGGAAAAATTGATCTCTTTAAAAATACAAATATCCCTGAGAGTTAAGGAGGGAGGAGCTGCTTAACTCTTCCTAACCAGTGAGTACACCTTGGCATTAATTAGTTCAGTCAAGTTGCCTTCCATCTTCACACAACACAAGAGAACTGCAGATCACGGACTGCAGTAGGACAACTGGCCTGAGAAGGTACCATGGTGAGGATCTTGGGTCTACTAAAGGATAGGATAAGCATGGAGGAAAAACACAGAAGATATTAAACCCTGTGGAAGATATTACGACATGGATATTTCTAGTGTAAGAAGTGGCTGGAGGGAAGAACAAAGCCATTGGATAGCTGGTGGACAAAAAAGGATAGTGTAGGGCAGGGCGTGGTGGTGCACACCTGTAATCCCAGCACTCGGGAGGCTGAGGCAGGAGGATTGCCACAAGTTCAAGGCCAGCCTGGGCTACATAGTGAGTTCAAGGCCAGCCTGAACTACACAGTGAGACTCTGTCTCAAAAACACTAAAAAGAAGGAATAGTGTTGAAAAGGCACCAAAGTTTTCCCACTTTACCATGCTGACGATGGGGCTATAATTCATATGTCTCACTGCCAGGCAGCTCTGAACCACGGTGGTACATGTATGACTGTCCCACTGGATGGCATGAGGCATCCAATGGGATGTACTACTGGTAGTTCAAGCTGGTGTGAACATTTTAAAATATTTTCAAGGGCTTCTGCTAAGTTCCAGAGATTGGTGAGAAGCACAGTATGCCATCAGAAAACAGGTTCTAAGTGGAAATGACCTCTACACCCAATCAGTTTCTCTTTATACCTAGAAGAGTCTACAGAGGTAATATGGGTGTGTTTGTGCGCGTGTGCATGTGTATAATTCAAATCTGAGACTAAGACACAATCTCCACGCTTCAGGTAACAATAACAGAAAAGGGGGGCTACACTTTTTCCTCTAAATTCTACAAGGCAGGGGTCCAAATCCACACCAGGAGATTTTTTTCTCCTCCTCCTCCTCCTCCTGAGACAGGGACCTGCAGGCAGTTCTCTGGTTGAACAGAGGGTTGTTTTGTGTGGTTAACAAAGAACAGTATACACAGAGCACGCATGAGTGAACAAGTAGGATACATTAATAATAACACAAAATATAATTAAGAAATTCAAATGTGTGGTTGTCGAGCAAACATTTAAATTACTAAATGTAATTATTCCCTAACTCTAAGTAGTCAAACAACTCTGATTTTAATAGACATTGGTATACAAAGACTTTATATTTTCATAAGATCATAATTATTATCTTAGTTTTAACAATGAAATAATAAAAAATTTCCATACATGGCACCCAGGCAAAGACAAACCATGCTTACTCATGACCCAGACTAAGTGCCTTCCGGAGAGTGACATGTTCTTACAGGTTTGCAGTCATGTGCCTTTCCATTACTACTTTTCTTTTTTTTTTTTTTTTTTTTTTATAACAAAACTGTGATGTGGTTTGGGAAAGGCAGCCCGGATCATGTTGATTCCCACCTTTGTAGCATGCAGTAAATAATGATTAATGCCCCACTTGCCTTCTAAGGTTGTTGTGGGGATCACAGGATGGGAAACTGCTTCATGACCCAGAAGATCCCATATAAATATTACAGAGGTGCTCCCAGGGAGGCCGCACTCATCACTCCAGATGGGAAGGCCAACAAGGGAACTGGCACTCACTGTAAGTCTTCTACATGCTCTGTATCTCACCCAATACCACCATAAAATGGTCAAATCATGTTCCATTTTACATCAGAGGTTCCCTAAGGTTAAATACCTCACCTAAAGCAAGCTACCAAGAACGTGGTAGGGTTAGGATTTGAAATCTGGGCTCTTGGTTTGAAAACCCAGGTTATTAGCACTGGCTTCACAATTAATTGATTATATAGTTCTTAAAAAGAAAAATGAATGATAGCATTTTGTTTTTAAATATCCTTTATAGATATTTACTCTCAACCCCAAGTTTCAGTTGTTGCAAGGCATCATATAAAATGTATTAAACTTCCCCACAGGGCTGAAGCTGGTGGGATGAAACGCTCAAAGCTGCAGATGTGGAGCCCAGAGAGAGTTAGTTCTGATGAAGTTGTTTTTTTTTTTTCAGTACTAGGATTGAACCCAATAAAAATAAAATATTAAAATCTCAATTGCCCTTGTGTGCCAAAGACTATATCCCTCAGCCCCCAACTGACACATAGCCACAATGACTGTTAACTATGACACTGATCCAGAGAGAGGCTGGGTTTTTTTTTTTTTTTCTAGTTTCATCTAACAATAAGAGGATGTAAAATTTACTGATCATGGGTTAGAGCCATCCCTACCAGCCACAGGAGGGGCCACAGAGTCGATTTTTCCTGTATGTGCTGGGGATACCATGACATGATGAAAAAATGGCATGTAGGCAAGGGTCAGAGTGGCCTGGATGTGAACTGCAGCTCCATTAATCACTGCATGAGTACCCTAGGCCAGTCGTTAGCTAATTCTTCTGGAACACTTCTTCACCGTGAAGTGCGAAGCATTGGAACAAATGAGATGACTCATGGAAACTGATCAGCAAGTACCTGTGAGCACAGCAGGTGCTCAAGAGAAAGTGGTTTCTATGCCTATCCACAACAACTCACAAACTAGGCAGTGCCAACCAGTGTTTTTTTTTTTTTTTTGTGGGTACCGGGGGGACGACCTCAGGACCTCGCGCACCAACAGGCACCCGTGCCGCTGAGCGATATCACCGGCCCCTTTTTCGTATGTGGGTTCCGGGAGTCGAACTCGGGCCTTCGCGCTTGCAAGGCAGGCGCTTAAGCCGCTGAGCCGTCTCACCGGCCCCCAACCAGTGTTTTTTGAGTAAATAGATATTTTCTGTGGTAGACTAAAGTTAATTACAAATTGTTCCTACTCCTCTCGTTGAGAGGTGGAGCTTAATTCTTTTCCCTGTGAATCAGGGTTGATCTTAGCAAATTCCTTGGCCAGTACAATGTGGTACATATAAGTAATTGCTATAGTTTGGCTATGATTTGAGTGTCCCCTAAAGCCTCACATGTTGAAATTTAATTCCTACTGTGAGGTACTGAGAGGATGAGAACTTATCTGGCTGTGATGTTTACAGGTAAAAACTTTTGAAAAGTGATTCAAATTAGATAAACCCATTATGACAGAGCCCCCCCCAGATTGAACACTGGCAACTTTATAAGAAGAGGGAAAGCGACCACACATAGACACACATGTTCCTCGTCTCTTACCATGTGATGCTTTGTGTTATCTTGGAAGTCTGCCAACAAGAGGGGCATCTCCAGGCATGGCCCCCGCATCTTGCATCTCCACAACAGTGAGCCCAAATAGACCTCTTTATAAAGTTGGACTGCCTCAAGGATTTTGTTATAGTGATTAAAAAGCTCACTAATATATTGTTGTGGGACCTTCAACCTGGCCTTGTAGTGGCAAGCTGCCATGTAAGAAGTCTGGCTGCCTGGAGGTCAGCATGCTGTGTGGAAGGGAAGCTTAAGCTTGCCATGAGAAGGCCTTGGGAAGAGACATGCTGGGCCAGCCCCAGCTGCTCCAATCCCCAGCTGCTGGAGTCATTCCAGCCCAGGTCCCAGATACCGTGCAGCAGAGACAGGATTATCTGCCAAGCCCTGTCCAAGCTGCAGATTCATGAGCATAATAAATGATTGTTATTGCTTAAGCCACACAGTTTTAGAGTAGTTTGTCACATAACAGTGAATAACCAGAACAGTCACGCATTTTTTTTTCTTCTAAATTAAAAAACGGGTTTGCTAAATTACTTATAATAACATATTAAATTTCTGTTGATTCTTTATTTTTCAAGTCTGTTTTGGACATGATAAAAACATTGTATTGTGGATAATGTTAATATAACATAATAACTGGATACCAATGAAACACTTATTACATTGTGCATGCATGCCAGTACTCAGGGTGATTTAGTGAGAGTTGCTATCTATCTCTTAACCAGCAAAGAAATACCTACTCTGAGCTATGTGCATATCCCAGCAAGCTTTGCAAACAGTGAGGAATTGAAATATAGTTGATTTCCATAGCTGTTTCCAGCTCTTCTGATGTTTGAAATCCCCTCAACTTTTATAGCTGTTCAGTTTAGAGGATGGGCCTTGTCATAGGATAAAACTTGTCTCTGAACTGTATAGTAACTCACTCAACGCCTTTCAAATAGTATACAACCTTAAAACATTATACAAGCTTTGAGGTACACAATCAGTATAGGCAAACTCAATAAACATTGTGCTTCCTCCCAAATCTTCCATGCTGTTTTATCATTTCTTGTTTCTCTTACTGCAAAGTCTGCCTCCCCTCCTATATGCGTGTGTGAAATCCTGTTTATCCTTCAAACATCCCCTCTCCCATTGAGGCAGAGTTAATCATTCCTTGATGACACTGCTTCTTCAATCTGTAAAGCTTTTTCACGAACAAACCAGCTTATCATAAAAAAGGCGACAAACCCACAGTCCTATCAGCACATGGAAAAAGAACATAAGAGTGTCCCCACAACTCTTGGCAACTTTCCACTAGGCTGAAATAGCCGGACTTGATCTGTGTCTCAGGGATTAGAATTCAGCAGAAGAAATGAGTCAATTTGAACACTCAGTCAGAATTCTGCCTGTAGATAAAGTGCTTTGCACCAGGGGTACAACAATACAACCTGAATTACTACACTGAAAGGGCTGACTGGATGGTCATTTGCATATCAGTCTCTTTTCATTTTATTTTCTTTGTGAAAGTTAACAAGGTGCTGCTTACTCTAAGAAAGATAGCTCTCCATTTACCTTAGCAGGTAGACAAACAATAAACTTCAAGTTTCTAAATCCGTAGCTTTAGTTTGACCTGGAGTGGTCAATTCCTGTTGTTCCAAGTGGGTCAATAGGAACATCAAACCCACCAATCAGTATTGGTTTTTACATTTGTTCAGTGACACGTCCAATCCCGAAGACTGTATAGACAATAAATGGCCACTGGTGCTTTGTGGCACAATCTCCTACCAAGTTAGCAACATGTACAAAGTCATAAACTCTGATTATTTTACCACAAAACAAAGAAATCACATTTTAACCACTCATTATTTGAGAATTAAGCATAACTGTGTATAACATTTCAAGCCATAGGTTGTATAGTCCCTGAATGATAACAGGTTCTACGTGACAAAATGCAATGTACAGCTTCTTTTCCATGAGTAGCCTACAGAAGTTCATAGTGGAAGACCCTGTCTGTATTCTGCTACACAACCAAGAGCAAGCACATTGTTGACAGGCATTTTCAAATTAACTATGCTCAACACATCATGTTAGAATTATTATAATAGAATCTATATTATAACTGATGCCCAACACATTAGAATGACTTAATGCTTGGTACTTTATACAGACGAAACAGAGAGAAAATTTACTGTTCTTTTTTACTGACCCAACTCTGGTCTTCTTCCAGAAAGTATGTTTCTGGCACTTTACAAGCAGTAACACTGGTATATTCTAGGAAAGAAGACGTGTTATGAACTTACTTAACAGTTGGCAATAGAGGGCCTGTAAACTTCTCTTCATGGTATCATCTGGTCCTGCTTATCCTCCAGTTTATTCATGATTCTGTCTAAGAAAACAGGAGAAGAAAATTGTTACATCCGGGGAACAGAATTTATAATCAGGAAGATTTCCACTCAACATGAGCCTGGTCTTTTAGGCTTTACGCCTAAATTACTTTCATCTGGGACAGGAAAGTCTTGCGATAGATACACCACAAACAGTTTAATTTACAATGGTCTACATTATAAAATTACCACTGATCAGCTGGTTGCACCCTGAAACCATACCCTGCCCTGAAGGAAACTCCTATGCACAGCTACAGAGCGAGACTCTGGCTCTGGAACTGTTGAGGACTTTCCCCAAATCTCTTCAGAATCTCTAGGCTTAAAAGGAAAAACAACAAATTTCTTTTCTAATCTCATTCCTACAAAGGTGGTCACAAAAATGAAAAATAAAAGAAACAGAAAGCTTCATCATACTTGAAACTGTATTACTTAAAATAACTTTTTATTATTTTTTTTATTACAAAACATACACCTGGAATGGAATATTTAGAAAATACTGATAAATAGGAAATACATACAAGATTAAACAAAAAAGTACAAATTACCTATTATCCTGCCAATAGGAGACAGTGATTGCTCAGATTTCAGGGTACATCTCTCTAGTCCTGGGAAAGCGGTCTGTGTCATTTTGGTCTGTGTCTTTTTATGTATTGTACATTTTAGTTTTTCTCTCTAGCAGCAAAAACATCTTTCTGTGTTGTTACTGTAGTTTTACCAACCTTATTTTAAATGTCAAACTATTTAATTTCCTAGAAATGGAAATACAAGGACACAATTTACATCTTTTGAAATAAATATATTGCCAAATTTCCCCCACCAATAGCTGTATATTAGACTATATTCTACCTGATTATGGAAAATTATAATTTCTTTTCATCTTTTCCAAGCAAATAGGTAAATATTCCATCTCATTGCTTTAATTTGTACTTTATATGTTTATCAGTCAGTTATGTTAAAAAATTATTAATATTCTTTGATTATTCTCTACTGACATGGTAGGTTTTCTTATGACAAAAGTGAAACTGATTTATCTTTATAAGTTTTTTTTGAGATATAATTCACATATCATAAAATTTAACCTTTTAGGTATACAACTCACTGGTTGGTAGTATATGCAAGTTGTTCAACCATATCACCACTTAATACCAGAACATTTTCATCACTCTTTAAAGAAATTCCCATGCTAATTAATAGTCATTCTCCCCTTTCCCTGGCAATCATTAATCTAATGCCTATCTCTATGAATTTGCTTATTCTGGGTAGTTTATAAGATAGAATTATTCTTGTGTCTAGTACTTTTTTTAAACTTAGCATAATGTTTTCAAGGTTCATCTATGTTGTATAACATGCTGGGCTTAATTTTTTTTTTTTTTTTTTTTTAAGTAAGAATGCTACATACCCTCTCCCCTCCTCCTATCTCTTTATCTCTTTCATGGCTAGAAATGTCTTCCTTAAAATACTTGCTGTACTTTCTTCTGGTATTTTTACTTTCATTTATTATATTCTAAATGCTTTTATATTCTTAGACCTGTTTCTGGACTTCGTGTTATGCTTTATTTCTGTTGGCTCTTTCCTCCACTAGAACAGTAAATGTTTATATTAAACCCTTCTTACAGTTAGTTTTCCATTATTATTCTTTTTATTAGAGTTGTTTCAATTTATATTTTATGCAAATTAACTTTTAAGATCATTTTATTACAGAAAAGAAATCATTGTGATTATAGTTGGAATTATCTTCTATTTTCTTGGGAGAGACTTGATCTCTTCAAAATCCAAATAGTGTGAAAGAGATAAATACTTTAAAATGAGTTGCTCGGGAGATCAGGAGAATTTCTTTCAGGAGGTGAGAACTGCTGTTTTTGGCCAAGGGAGTAGGGTCATAACAGCACCATGACTTTTTTTTTTAGTTAAGCAAATTAGAGCCCCCTCCCATAAATAAGGTGAGAAAGAGAGAGCTAAATTGCCTAGTTATAAAACAATAGGAGGTTTGAGTTTCCCAAGACTACAGCTTAAGAAGGTGAGTGTCTGGGGGCCGGTGAGATGGCTCAGCGGCGTAAGCGCCTGCCTTGCAAGCGCAAGGGCCCGAGTTCGACTCCCAGAACCCACATACGAAAAAGGGGCTGGTGATATCGCTCAGCGGCACGGGTGCCTGCTGGCGCGCGAGGTCCTGAGGTCGACCCCCCGGTACCCACACACACACACACAAAAAAAAGAAGGTGAGTGTCTTAGTCACTTTCCCATGGCTGGGACAAAATACCCAACACCCACGACTTAAAGGAGGAGAGGCTTATTTTGGTTCACGGTTTTCAGAGGATTCAGTCCATGGCTAGTTGGCTTCAGGGCAGAAAAGGCATGGCAGAAGAGCGGAATGGAGGAAGGCTGCTCATCCCACAGCATCCAGGAAGCAGAGAGAGTGGAGGAGCTGGGGAGGGAGATATACCTTCCAAGGGCACATCTCCTGTGACACACCTCTTCCAACCAGCCCCACAGCACAGTTAGCTATGAACTGATTAATAGATCAGTCCACTGGTGAGTATAGTGCCCTCGTGTTTCAATCACATTCCAAACGCCCCACCTCTAATTACATGTGACCTGTGGGGGACATTTGAGATCTAAGTCATAACAGAGGGGTTAGAAAGTCTTGAAATCGGAGAGACTGACATGATAAACAGGAGGTGATAAGAGACAGGAACAGGTGATTCAGAAAGGTGGTAGCGGGTGAGACCTAGAAATAAAGGACAAAGTATGACATTCTCCACAAGGGGTGACCGAGGTACTGTAATTCTTTCCTGCTTCTTATTTTATGTTATTTGTACTTACATACTGTATCTGTATTCATTCTCCACTACAATGACCATCCACTATTGATATCCTCAAAATCTCAGTGACCGTCTTACACAAAATAGCTATGTACTTGTGGTACTTGACAGGGGCTATGAAAGAGAAAGATACATATCTAAAACCAAGGGAGAACTTTAGAAGCAGTGGCCCAAGCAGTCATAAACAATGATTAGTGCATATCTACAGAGTGCTTGGGATAAGGTAAGCATTCAATAAACATGTAGTAAGTAAATGGTGAATAAATTAATAAGTGAATGATCAAGTAATGACTATGCACAATCAGGGATCACATAGTGGTGGGGGAAAAGAATCTTGGGCCCTTACCTGCTAGTCATTAAAAGCATGATTTGTGTTTTCTCCTGTGATAGTCAGGGACTTAAAAACCATTTTTGCTATAAACTATGACCCTTCCCTTGGGCCTACATATGCCCAGTAGGTAACTAAAAGCAGAACAAACTTTGATTTTTTATATCCTTTGTTATTGTAAATCTTGGGTCAAATTTTCTCTCAGCTTTGCATAGGGGTATGTTGTTCATTTAGAGAGTGTTTTTCTAGGACCTGGCAAGACAGGGTTGACTAGACCTGAATTTACAGGATCTCATTCCCTTTCAAGCCAGAGGACACCAAGATAAGAGGTTTACAGGGACATTTAGCTATACCCAGAAGCCCCCAGCCATTGTTCTAAACTTGTGATCACCTGGATTTCAGGAAAGAGGAAGCCTCACATGACTGAGACCACCACAGACAGATAATCCTTTCCTGGGGATGAAACCAGCCCTCAGCTATAAAGATTCTAGAACTATGACACCAGAACTGAGATAATGATCAACTGGACTCCAGCCTATCAGCTAGTCCTTAAATGCTGGCCTCCTGCCTATGTGGGTGAGCCATTCTGAACCCCTGTATCAGTGTGTGCCCCCACCAGCTACTTAAGCCCAAGTCCTTCTGTATTATCCCTCTAACTTTCCAATTAAAGCTTTTTTCCTTGTACAACTGTGCATTCTTTGCAATTTCCATGTTTACTAAAGCAAGGACTCAAAGATAACCAGATATAGTAACAAAAGCACAAAACAATAATTGTAGTTTGTTTTGTTGAAGGTGAACATGAGCCCCTCAATCATCTATGGATATGCTTAGAAGTTTTTGAAAAAGTGGTACACTTCCCACAATACATGGAAATATAGCTATTTTACTCAGCTATCAAAGAAACATTTGAGCTTGTAAATCTGGAGAACTTAGGATCATTTTGATTACTCAGGGCTATCCCAAATAGAAGCATGATATGGTCTACTATTTATTCAGAATTCACCTTTCCTTAGTTCCTTCTCTGGCTTTTTGTAGTAGTTTTCTTTCATTTAAATTCTATAGTCTTATCAAGTTAATTCCTAGGCATTTTATATTTATTTTTGCCACTGTGATGGAACTTCTGCTTCTGTTATGTTTTCTAATTCCTTCCAAAGGAAAATGACTGAGCTTTGTATATTCATTTTGTGATCTAACTAAACTCATTGTTCTTACAAGGCTTTCTTAGCTGAGTCTCTTGGGTCACATGCTTATAGGAGCTTAAGAAGGAGAAAAGAGAAAAAGAAATGGAACACTTACGACTTAAAGAAAGACTAGAGGGCCGGTGATATGGCTCAGTGGCATAAGCGCCTGCCTGGCAAGCACGAGGTCCTGAGTTCGACTCCCAGTACCCACATAAAGGAAAAAAGGGCCGGTGATATCACTCAGCGGCACAAGCGCCTGCTGGCAAGCACAAGGTCCTGAGTTCGACTCCCGGTGCCCACATTAAAAAAAAAAAAGAATAGAAACATTTCCTTATCTGGGTAAAAATATAAATGAAAATGAAAGACAGAGGATCCTGGAAATATCAAAAGAAACAAATCATATATAAAGGTATTCTAGTAAGGCTAACAGCAGATTTCTCCGTAGAATCACAGGTTAGATGAGAATGGGAAAAAGAAAAGGAAAAAAATATGCCAAGAATATTATACTTGACAAAGATATCCTTCAGAAATGAAGGTGAGAGGGCCGGTGAGACGGCTCAGCGGCTTAAGCGCCTGCCTTGCAAGCGCGAAGGCCCGAGTTCGACTCCCGGAACCCACATACGAAAAAGGGGCCGGTGATATCGCTCAGGGGCACGGGCGCCTGTTGGCGCGCGAGGTCCTGAGGTCGTCCCCCCGGTACCCACAAAAAAAAAAAAAAAAAAAAAAAAAAAAAAAAGAAATGAAGGTGAGAGAAAGACTTTCCCAGACAAAACCTAAGGAAGCTCATTGCTATCAAAATTGTCTTAGGAATGCTAAAAATAATTCTCAAGTTGAAAGAAAATAATGCTAATTAGCACCATGAAAACATATGAAAGTATGCAACATACTGGTCCAAATAAGAGCGCAGTCAAATTCAGAATATTGAATACTCTAATACTGTAATGGTAGCATGAAAACCACTTACAACTTTAGTATGAAGATTAAAAGACAAACATTTAAGAATAATAGCTACAATAATTTGTTAAGGGATATAAAATATAAAAAGATATAAATTGAGACATCAAAAAGTAAAATGTGTAGGTAGACTAAAAGTGTAGATTTTTTATAGGACCAAAGTTAAATTATTATTAGTTTAAAATAACCTGTTATAATTATAAGATGTTTTATGTAAGCTTCATGGTAACTAAAAAGCAAAAACCATGGCTCAGCGGCTTAAGTGCCTGCCTGGCAAGCACGAGGGCCCGAGTTCGACTCCCGGAACCCACATACGAAAAAGGGGCCGGTGATATCGCTCAGCGGCATGGGCGCCTGCTGGCGCGCGAGGTCCTGAGGTCAACCCCCCGGTACCCACAAAAAAAAAAAAAAGAAAAAAGAAAAAACCTATAGCAGATACACAAAAGATAAAAAGAAATCAAAGCATACCACCAGTACCTATCAGCCAGTCACAAAAGAAGGCAAGAAAGGAAGGAGGAACACATGATCTATGAAACAGCCAGAAAACAACAAAATGGCAATCATAATTCTGTGAAAGAATAAGAAATATGTACATTGCTCTCTTATCCCAGTCTCTGAAACAAAGCTTCTAAAATTTGTAATTTCTTGAGTGATAAGGGTGCTAGGAAAATCTTTTGCTCTAATAGCTGGTTTCTGCACCAGTTCATGACACAGAACTCCTAAGGCTTAGGTAATATCCAGAGTATTAGGGAAATTTGACACAGAGCTCTTAAATCTCTTGGGATTTCCTAGGTGATAGGAATTTCTTTTGTTCTAAGAGGTGACTTCTGGTAGGCTCCTGAATGGGGACTGGTCAACAGAAAGACCAAGTCATGATTATAAACTTGGTGCTTTCAACCCTACCCTCCATTCTTCAGACAGAAAAAGTGGCTGTAAATGATATTAGTAAGTGATCATGCCTATGTGATAAAGGCCTAAACTATGGGGTCTGGAGAGGTCCTAGGTTGGTAAACACAAACACATGCTGAAATGTTAGCTTACTCCACCTTGTGGGCATAGACACTTCTACACTTGGACTCTTTGAGACTACAGTTTACATGGTGTGATCAAAATACATGATACATGTTTAAATTTTAAAAATTTATTACATTAAAACATACTGCCACACTGTTATTACCCTCCCCCATAATACCCCTTGCTTTGAACTTACTTATCCCATTGTTCTTACCACTTTCTGCAGCAGTTCTGGAAGTCCTCCTTCATGACAGTTTTTGTGAGGTATGATCAAAATTATGGTGGAGGCTGCTACTGAGCCCCATCCAATGAAAAGGCAGGCTTAAAAAATATTACAGTGTGTCCTCATCTACCTTATTCACTGGATCTGGCCTTGTGCAAATGCTGGCACTTCTTCAAAGTCAAAATGACCATGAAAGGTAAATGTTTTGAATTGATTCAGGACATCAAGGCAGCCACAATAGTGTGACTAAAAACACTCATAAAAGAAGACTTCCAGAATTGTTTCAGGAATTCACAAGAATAAAAAGCTTCTGCACAGCAAAGGAAACCACCAACAGAGCGGAAACAACTTACAGAATGGGGAAAAATTTTTGCCAACTACTCCTCAGATAAAGGAATAATATCTAGAATATATAAAGAACTCAAAAAAAAATTAGATCCCCCAAATTTAAAGATCTAATTGAAAATGGGCATCTGAAATGAATAGGTACTTCTCAGATGAAGAAATACAAATGGCCAACAAATACATGAAAAAAAATGTGCAACACTGCTGACGATTGGAGAAATAAAATTAAAACAACACTGAGATTCTATCTCACTCCAGAAAGAATGGCTACCATCAAGAAATCAACCAGTAACAAATGCTGGTGAGGCTGTGGGGGAGAAAGGAACATTTCTCCATTGTTGGTGGGACTGTAAATAGATACAATCACCACAGAAATCATTATGAAGATTCCTCAAAAAACTAAAAGTAGAAATTCCATTCGACCCAGCTATTCCCCTTCTAGGTATCTTCCCAAAAGAGCTGAAGACAACATACCATAGTGAAGGGTGAATAGCTATGTTTATGGCAGCGCAATTCAAAATAGCACTGCCATCTGTATTCCACACTGCCATAAAGAAGGATAAACTTGAGTCATTTGTGGGAAAATGGATGCACCTTGAAACCATAATGGTAAGTGAAGTAACTCTGACACACAAACTCAGATATTGCATGGTTTCTCTTACGTGTAGATAGACAGACAGGCAGATAGAGATAGAGATGAAACAGAAAATAGGAAAAAAGGGACAAAAAGAGAGAGAAAAAAAGGTATTATAATCTAGTGCAGACAATGTATCTAAAAGTGTACCTTGACTTTGTATAATCGTCTTACATATTTTATATGTTCTTTGGCCTAGTAGTCTGGTTTTCAATCTTTAGTATGATAATTAACTTTATAAGGTCTTATAAAATAAATAAATTAATCTGATGCTGGAAAAATAAAAGGAGGAGAAGGGAAGGGGAAAATAAGAATTGAAATATGTTATGTACATGTACCAATTCCCTACAGTGAATGTAATCATTATGTACTGCAAAAATGCACTAATAAAAGTAAAAAAAAAATAAAAAAAGAATGATGGGATAAATGTGAAGCAAGGGGGAATAGTTTGAGGGGAATTAATGGCAATGTATCTTTCGCAGTAATAATCTTTTTAAAATATTAAATATTCACCATTATTTTTAGATCACACTGTATATTTCTTATCTGGTTATTCATTTGTATACTTTATTATAACTTTTACTAGTAAACTAGCAAATGTAAGTAAGGTGTCTTCCCAAGTTCTGTGAACTGCTCTAGCAAACTGATCACACCCAGGGAAGGGCAGTGGGAGCCCTGATTTACAGACAGTTGGTCGCAAGTATAGGTGATCTTATGGGACTGAGCCCTTAACCCATGAGATTTGACACTATCTCCAAGTATACAGTGTCAAAGCTGAACTGAATATAGCTACAGAACTGCTTCATATGTGGGTAATTGATTCACGTGTGCAGAATTGTTTTGCTGGGTGTCAGAAGTGTTGTGCTGAGTGATGTTGAGTTGAGGAAAAAAACCAGTTTACAAACAGTCCCTATGTACCATGAATCTAAATGGATTAAAGTCTCTAATCAGAAGACATGGATTAGTTGAAAGGATTAAAAAAGACACTAGTATATGCTTGCTATGAAAGATTCATTTTACCTTTAAGGAAAAACATAGATTGAAAATAAAGAGATGGAAAAATATATTTTCTGCAAATAGAAATGAAAGAATGTAGAGGTAGTTATATCAGATAAAATAGATTCTAAGCCAAAAACTGTTAAAAAGAGACAAAGAAGGCCAATATTTAATGATAAGTGGCCAATTCATCACAAGGATATAAAAATTTTAAGTACAGTATATATGCACCCAACATTGTGGTACCTAAATACATGAAGAAAATATTAGTAAATATGAAGGAAGGAGACACTATATCAGAATAACAGTAGGGGTCTTCAATACACTCACTTTCAGCAATGAACAGATCATCCAGACAGAAAATCAATAACGAAATATTGACAAATTATATTTTAGTTTAGACTAAGTGGATCTACCTAACAAAGTATATAGAACATTCCAATCAGCAGAAGCAGAATATACTTTGAGGGGTGGTAATGGGGATTGAACCCAGGGACTTCACATAGAGCTACATCCCCAGCACACCCTCCTTTTTTATTTTATTTTTATTTTGAGACAGGGTTTTGGTAATTTGTTAAATTGCCCAGGCTGGGCTTGAACTTGAGATACACTTAGTCTAAACTAAAATGTAATTGCCAATGTTTCTTTATTGACAAGAGTGCTGGGATTATAGGCATGCCCCTCAGAGGCTTGTGGTCTAACCTCTGATTTGTCCTGGAGAAGGTTCCACATGTGCTTGAGAAGAATGTGTATTCTGTACACATGGAAACGTCTCCAGAACAGATCAGAGGTTAGGCTACAAATCAAGTGTGAACAATTTTATAAGACTGAAATCATATCAAGTATATTGTCTGACCTTAATGATATTAAACTAGAAATCAATAACAAGAGGATTTCAGGAAATTTACAAGTACATGGAAATTAAACAACATGCTCCTGAATAAGGGGTCAAAGAAGAGGTTAAAAGAGAAATAAAAAGTATCTTGAGAAAAATGAAAATGGACATATGATATACCAACACTTATGAGATAAAGCCAAAGTATTAGGAGGGAAAGTTAGGTAGATTCCAGATGACTGAATAAAGATACCCAGAACTCACCTCCTCCTCCACAAAGAAGCAACAGAAGTAGCAGGTAGATAGCTGCATTTCCAGGCAAGTAACCATGGAAAAATACTAGAAATCAACAAGAGAGAGACTAGAACCTTGTAAGATTTTAGAGACCTGAGACATCAGCCTAGTAACAGATACAAAGTTCTGTAATATCTGAAACCCTGCCTCCACAGTCTGAGAAGGAGGAGTGTCTCCTTTGCAGGCATAAGGGGGAAACAGACATTCCATTACACTTTATCAGTATGGATGCTAGCAATCCTAGCTTCTGGAAAGTTTTACAATCCTCTCAGACTTGCCAGATTCTTAGATAAGTAACAAAATCTGCACAGTAGCAAACCAACATCTCAAAACATATCTTCAGAAAGCAGCTGCTTTACTAAGGTCACTCCATAGAAATGGTAAAGATATCTCATCCATCAGATGCACAAATCTCAACATAGGACACAAGAAATATGAAAACACAAGGTAATATGACACCTCTGAATGAATATAATAACTCCCTAGTAGCAGATTCCAAAAAAATAGAAATGGGTTAAATACTGATAAAGAATTTAAAAGAGCAATGATAAAAAAGCTCAATGAGATCCAAGAGAATAAAGATAACAGTTAACACTATTACTATCATTATTATTATTTTTTCAGTAGCAGGGATAGGATGCAGGACCTCATACATGGTAGGCAAGAGCTTTACCACTGAGCTACATCCCTAATCCAGAAAAACAGTTAGATGACATTAGGAAGATAATGCAGGGTATGAATGAGAAATTCCACAAAGAAATATTCTGACAACGAACCAAACAGAAATCTTAGAAATGAAGAGCTCAAAAAATGAAATGAAAAATATAGTTGAAAAGCCTCAACATCAGACTAGATCAAGTGGAAGTAAGAATATCTGAACTTGAAAGCTGGTCTTTTGAAATATCCCAGTCATATGATCATATGAGAGAGAGGAGAGAGGGGATAGGGGCAGGGCAGAGAGGGGAGGATGGAGAAGGTAGAGGGTAAAGGAGAGAGATATCAAGACCTACAGGACATCATTAAATGAACAAATGTCCATATTTTCAGAATACCTAAAAGTGAGGAGAAAAAGGTTAAGGGAATAGAAAACTTAGTCAATGAAATAATATCAGAATAATTAACTAATCTTAGGAAAGATACAGACATCCATATATAGGAGGCTTATAAGACCCCAAATAAACATGAACAGAAAAGGTATTTCACCATGGCACATCATAATCAAACTGTCAAAGTGTCAAAATACATGACCAAAAAAAATTATAAAATCTGCAGAGGAAAAGTACCAAGCCAAATTTTCTGTAAAGTATCCCTGGATAGACCAACTGTGGATTTCTCATCAGAAACTCTATAAATCAGGAGAGAATGAAAAGACATATTTCATGTGTTTAGGAAAAAAATGACTGTCAAGTAAAAATACTATATCCAGTAAGGGTATTATTCAGAAATAAAGTATTTCCAAGACAAATAAAAATGGAAGGAACTCATGATCACCAAACCAGCCTCACAAAAGATACTTGAGATTCTTATATTCAGAAGTAAAAGAAAGATAACCATCATTATCAAAGCACATGAAAGTATAAATCCCATTAGAAGAGAGATACCCAAAAGAGAAATGGAAAAATAATCAAATATTATCAATATAGTAAACCATCAAACCACAATGATGAACAAGAGAGGAAGAACAAAGAATATTCAAAACAACCAGAAAAAATTATTAAAATGACAGAATTAACTTCTTACCTGTCAATAATAACCTTGAATGTAGACAGACTAAATTCTCTAATTGAATGATACAAGTTCATCGAATGCATAAAACAAAACAAAAATTCAACAATATGCCTACAAAAAACTTACCTAACCAGTGAAGACATATACATTGAATGAAAGTAAGGATGAAAAGTGATATTCCAAACAGATAGATATGCAAAGCAAACACAAGTAGCTATATTTATGTCTGACAAAGTAGACTTTCAGATAAAAACTATAAAAAGAGAAGGTCAATATATAATCAATATATAATAAGTTATATATAATTTATCAAGGATAAATTCAACACTCAGCAAGAAGATATAATGATTCTAAATCTATGTGTACCTAAGGTCGGTGCACTCAACTTTATAAAACAAACACTTCAGATCTAAAGAGAAAGAAAGGCTCCAATACAGTGACAGTAGGTGACTTTAAGACTCCACTTTCACTAATAGGTAGGTTATCCAATATACATTTGTAGAACATTCCATCCAATAACTGCAGACTACACATTTTCTTCATCTGCACATGGCACTTTCTCTAGAGTAAGCCATATATTAAACCACACAAAAAAATCCATAAATTCTAAAAATTGAAATCATACCACGTATCATTTCTGATCATGGAGTAAAGTGAGAAGTCAACAATGTGGAACCTTCAGAAATTATACAAGTGCAGGAGACACTATAATGCACTTTTGAACATACAGTATGTCACCAAGAGGGTCAGACTGAAAATTTGAAGACTTATTAAAACAAATTAAAATGGAAACACAACCTACCAAAATTTGTGGGATGCAGCAAAAGCACTACTAAGAAGGAAGTTTGTAGTGATCAGTGCCTATATAAAAAAGATTTCAAATAAATAACCTAATGATACTTCTCATCTCAAAGATTTTTTAAAAAGCAAGAATTAACTAACTACAAAATTAGTGGCAGGAAAAAAGATCAGAGCAGAAAAAAAACAGTTAAAAATACAAAAGATCTAGGAGTTGGTTCTTTAAAAAGATAAATAAAATAGAGAAACTTTTAGCTAATTAAGCAATAAAAAAAGAGAAGACCCAAATAAATTTGAGATGAAAAAGGAGACATTTCAACTATGATTCCACAGAAATACACAGAGTCATTAGAAACTTTTATGAAAAATTATATGACAAAATGGAAAACATAGAAGCTATGGTCAAATTTTTGGACACATACGACTAACCAAATTGTACAAGGACATAAAAAAAATTGAATAGATCAATAACAAGTAAAGAGATTGCATCAGTAATAAAAAAGCCAGTACAAGATGGTATCACTGCTAAATTTTTACCTAACCATTAAAGAACTAATACCAATTTTGCTCAACCTATTCCATAGCACTAAAAGGGAGAAAAGCCTTTCAAACTCATTCTATGTGGCTGGCACTACCCTGTTACCAAAACAGACAAGAATACATAATACGTATAAGAAAACTATAGACCAATATCCCTGATGAAGATAGAAGCAAAGACTCTTAACAAATATTAGAAAACAGAATTCAACAGCACATCAAAAATACCATTTACCATGAACAAGTCAGGTTCATCTCAGCAATGCAAGGATAGTTTAACATATGAAATCAATACATATAATATATCCTATTAACAGAATGAAGGATAAAAGTCATCTCAATAGATACAGAAAAAGTATTTAATAAAAACCAAATTCCAAGGCTGGTGAGATAGCTCAGCGGCATAAGCGCCTGCTGGCAAGTGCGAGGTCCTGAGTTCGACTCCCAGTATCCACATTAACAAACAAACAAACAAAAAACAAATTCCCATCATGATAAAAGTCAAGAACAAATTAGGTATAGAAGGAACACACTTCCACATGACAAAGGCTACATTCAACAAATCTGCAGCCAAGACCACACTGAATGGGGAAAAGCTGAAAGCATTTCCTCTAAGAACAGAAAGAAGTCAAGGCTGTCTACTCTCATTTATCTCATTCAATAGAGTACCAGAAGTTTTAGAGCAATTAAGCAAGAAACAGAAATAAAAATCATCTAAGTAAGAAGTCAAATAATAACCTTTTTACAGATGATGTGATTTTTATTTATTTATTTTTTTCTGTGGGTACTGGGGGTCGACCTCAGGACTTCACGCGCCAGTAGGCGCCCGTGCCACTGAGCAATATCACCGGCCCTTTTTCCGTATGTGGGTTCCGGGAGTCGAACTCAGGACCTCGCGCTTGCCAGGCAGGTGCTTATGCCGCTGAGCCATCTCACCAGCCCGATGTGATTTTATATAGAGAGAAATTTAAAGACTACACACCAAAAGAAAGATAAATTTAGTAAAGTAGCAGGATACAAAATTAATATCCCCGAATCAGTAACTTTTCTATGCACTGATAACAAATTTGCTGGGAAAGGAATCGTGAAAGTGATCCCATTCACAACAGGCACATACACAAAAATACCAAGGAATAAACGACCAAGGAAGAGAAAGACCTCTACAATGAAAATTACCAAATACTGATGAAAGAAACGGAAGAAGAACAAAAAATGGAGACACAATCCATGCTCATGGATTGGAATAATTAATATTGTTAAAATGTCCATAGCACACAAAAAGATCTACATAGCCCATGTAATCCCCATCAAAGTACAACTGACATTCATCACAGCACTAAAAAAAAAAAAAAAAAAAAAAAAAAAAAACCATGTGAAAGCACAAAAGTCCTGAATAGCCAAAGCAACCTTAAGCAAAGAGAACAAACCTGGAGGATCAGAATACCTGATTTCAAAACATACCACAGAGCTTCAGTAACCAAAACAGGATGGTACTGGCATGAAAACAGATGTGTAGACCAATGGAACCCAACAGACATCTCAGAAATAAATCCATGCCTCTACAGCTAAATAAGGTGCAAAAAGCATACACTGCAGAAAGGACAGCCTCTTCAATAGATGGTGCTGGAAAAACTGGATATGTACATGCATAATATTGAATCCAGACTCATCTCTCTTGCAAGTTATAAAAATCAACTCAAAATGGGTCAAGGACCTAAACTTTTAACCTGAAATTGTGAAACTACTTGAACAAAATATAGGGGAACTACCTCAAGACTTTGGTACAGGCAATGGTTTTCTGGTAGGATACTAAAACAGGAACAAAACAGGCAATGGTTTTCTGGTAGGATACTAAAACAGGAAACAAAACAAAAATTGATAAATAGGATTACATCAAAATGAAAAATTTCTGCACAGCAAAGGAAACAATTGACAGAAGGAAGAGACAACCTATGGAATGGAAGAAAATAACTTGCAACTATTCATTTGACAGATTATTATCTAGAATATATAAAGAATTCCAAAAAAGCTTAACAAAAAACAAGTAATCCAATTAAAATCAGAAATGATCTGAATAGACACGTCTCAAAAGAAGAACTATATATGGGCAACAATATATGAAAAAAATGTTGTCATGAACCATCAGAGAAATGCAAATCAAAACTATGATGAGACACCATCTCACCCCATTCAGAATGGCTACTTTCAAAAAACATAACAAATGCTGGCAAGGACATGGAGAAAAACAATCACATACAGTAACACCTCGGTTCTGTTCATGAACAATTTGGTTTGTGAACAGAAGCATTCAGCAAAATTTTGCTTCCATTGGTAAACTCTGCATTGAGTGACAAACAGGACTGCGGCCATCTTCCCTGCATGAATGTGAACACAGCTATCCTTCCCATTCTGACATGCGGCTGTGGCTTTCTCTAGTCGAGACTGTAGTTGCAGACAGACCTGTGCACACTTGCTATGAAGCTTTGTCGTGTGCTTTTCAGCACATACAGCACTGCACAATATTATTCAATCTTTGGAGCAGCATGACTCCAAAGAAAGTGCAGAGCAAACAAGGTGGTAAAAAGAAAGTGCAGAGCGGTCATGAAGGTGACAAGAAAGTGCAGAGCAAGAATGGTAACAGGTTTTAAAGAAAATAGCCATTGAATTGAAGAAGAAAATTGTAGAAAATCATGAGTGTAGTATTTGTGTGACTGATCTGGCCTCAGAGTACAAGATGGCGAAGTTGACAATCTCGCTATTTTGAAGAATAAAGATGCCATCAAAGGAATTGATGTGGCAAAAGGAGTAACAGGATGTTAACTAAGCAGAGGACATGAGTGCTGGAAGAGGTGGAAAAACTGTTGTTAGTGAAGTTAAATGAGAAATAGTTGGTAGGTGATAGTGTCAGTGAAGCTATGATCTGTGAAAAAGCCAGGAAACTGCACAATGATTTACTGCAAGAAAACCTCTCTACAAGTGCAACAAGTGATGAGTTTAAAGCTAGTAAAGGGTGGTTTGATAAACTGCACAAGAGAAGTGGCAGCCACAGTGGGATAAGACTTGTGAGGCTTCCAGTTCTGACAAGACTGCTGCAGAAGCTTCCAAGAAAGAACCCTCTGAATTCATGAAGGCAGAAGGATGTCACTTAACAAGTGTTCAACTGTGATGAAACTGGGCTCTTCTGGAAGAAGATGCCAAACAGAACATATATCCTGCAAGGGGAAAAGTCAGGGCACAAGCCCATGAAGGACAGATGACCCTTTTGCTGTGTGCGAATGCAAGCACCAATCCGAAGATTAAGCCATTACTGGTGGACCATTCCCAGACTCCTCGTGCATTCAAGGAACAGAATGTGAACAAGGCTGGACTGCCTGTCACGTGGAGGACCAATGCGAAAGCTTGGGTCACAAGGGAATTGTTCATGGAATGGCTGCATGAGGTGTTTGCACCCATCGTTAAGAAATATCTTTGTGACAACCAACTGCCTGGAAGGTGCCTTCTTCTGATGGACAATGCCTCAATACACCCTCCAGCCTTGGTGGATGATATGGACACTGTATGACTTCATAAAGGTCAAGTTCCTCCCCCTCAATATGACACCTCTTCTGTAGCCCCTGGACCAGCAAGTGATGTGAAACTTCAAGAAGCTGTACACAAAAGCACTCTTCACCAGGTGTTTTAATGTCACTGAAGAGACAGATATCCTTGACTCTGAAGATGTTTTGGAAGAAACATTTCAATGTCTTCCACTGTAGCAACCTCACTGGGAAAATGTCACATACCAGAACTTAAACTCAGCCTGGAGGAAACTTTAACCAGAATGTGTCACTGGATGTGACTTTGAAGGGTCTGATGCACAGGTCGTGGAGAAGATTGTGTCCATGGGCAAGAGTATGGGTCTGGACATTGATGACATAGAGGAGCTTGCTGAGGACCATAGGAGGAGCTGAGGATAGAAGAACGTGCTGAACTCTGGAGTGAGCAGCAGAAGGTGCTTGTTGAGGAGCCGTCCACCAAGGAAAAGGAAGACAGGGAGGAGGCTAGCAGTAATGTGATAAAATCCATTATGGAAAAATGGAATGAGCCAGGATTTCTTTGAGAAGCAGCACTCCAACATAACTGTAATGAACAGAGTGATGAATCTGATGAATGATAACGTGCTCTCTCATTTCTGGAGGGTTATGCAGCACAGGATAAAAGCAAGTGACATTAGATTTTTCATCAAAATTGACACTGCAGCTAAGAGACAAAGAAGAGAGGAAACTCCTGAAGATCTCCCCAATGTCCTTATGGGGGGTACTCTCCTGCACTGTACTGTACTTTGTTTCATATTTTTGTGGTGTGTATATATATATGATTCAGAACAGATTAATCTTATTTACACTGAACTTATGGGAAAATTTGATTTGGTTCATGACCAAAATAGGTTCATGATCATGTTCCTAGGGATCAGAATGGATTAACCTTATTTATATTGATCCTTATGGGGAACTTTGATTCGGTTTCTGACCAATTCGGTTCATAACCAGAATTGCGGAACGAATTAAGTTTGTGAACTGAGGTACCACTGTACACTGTTGATGGGAATGTAAATTAGTATAGCTATTATGGAAAAGAGTATGGGGGTTCCTCAAATAACTAAAGAAGAGACCTACTACATGATTCGGCCATCCCATTTCTGGGTGCATATACAAAAAAACCCCAGATACCTGTGTGCTCATGTTTATTGTAACATTATCCACAATAGCTAAGATATAAAATCAGCCTAGGTGTCCATTAATAGATGAACTGATAGGGCCAGTGATATAGCTCAGGGGCATAAGTGCCTGCCTGGCAAGTGTGAGGTCCTGAGTTCGACTCCCGGTACCTGCATATAAAAAAAATAGATGAACTGATAAAGAGAATCTGTGTATATACACTGTGAAATATTATTCAACCATAAAGAAGAAGGAAATTTTGTCACTTTTAGCAAAATGGATGGAACCGGAAGACATCATGTTAAGTGAAATAAGCCAGACACAGAAAGACAGCACCACACGTTCTGTCATATGTGGAAGCTAAAAGTGTTGAATTGAAAGTAGGGTAGTGATTACTAGAAATTGGAAAGGGTGTGTATGGGGGGAGGGTGGAAAATAGAGGTTAGCTTTTATCAGTGCATACTGTATGCATGAATGGAAATAACACACTGAACCATATTAATATGTACAACATGTGTTAATAAAAATAAAGGAAATTTATAGCAATAAATGCTTACCTCAAAAATGAAGATCTCAAATAAATAACAGTACACCTAAAGGAACTAGAAAAGGAATAAACTAAACCAAAATTTAGCAATAGGAAGGAAAAAACAAAGATTAGAAAAGAAATAAATGAAATGGACTAGAAAACAATAGAAAAAGTCAATAAAACTAAGGTTAGTTTTAAAGATAAACAAAACCCTTAGCTAGACCAAGAAAAAAAGAAAACTCAAAATCAGAAATGAAAGAAGCGACACATAAAACTAATACAGAAATACAAAGAGGCCTCTATGAACAATTAAACACAACAAATTGGATAAAAAGGATAAATTCCTAGACATATACAATTTACCAAGATGAATCATGAAGAAATAGAAAATTTGAACAGACCAATAATAAGGGATGTACTTAGTAACAAAAATTCCCATGAAAGAAAAAGTCCAGGACTTGATGACTTCACTACTGAATTCCACCAATGATTTAAGGAAGAACTAATAGCAGTCCTTGTTAAACTCTTCCAAAAAACTGAAGAAAAGGGAAGACTTTCACACTAATTTTACAAGACCAGCATCGCTCAGATCCCAAAGCACACTAGGACGCCAAAGGAAAAGAAAACTACAGGCCAATATTCCTGATAAACACAGACACAAAAATCATCAACAAAATACTTGCAAATCAAATTCAGTAGCAAATAAAAAGGATCATTCTTCAAGATCATATGCGATTTATCGCAGAGAGCCAAGGATAGTTCAACATATACAAATACATAAATGTGATGCACACAAACCAGAATTAAGGATTAAAATCCATATACATAAATAGCATTCAACAAACAGTATCCTATCATGACAAAACCCTCAATAAGTTAGGAATACAAGGAATGTAACTCAACAGAATAAAAGCTATACGTGATAAACCTACAGTGAATACCATACTTAATGAGGAAAAGCTGAAAGAATTTCCTCTAAAATCAGAAACAAGGACGCCCACTCTCACCACTTCCATTGAATATATATAGTACTGGAAGTCCTAGTTAGAGCAATTAGGCAAGAGAGAGAAATAAAAGCCATCTAAATCAGAAAGAAAGAAGCTACACTATCTGTCTATAGATGACATGATTCTATATATAGAAAATCCTAAAGATTCCACCAAAATACTGTTCTGAATTCAGATAAATGAATTGAGTACAGTTGCAATTATTAATTTTTGCAACACAAAAAAATCAGTAGCTTTTCTATACACTAACAATGACTTATCCAAAATAGAAATCAAGAAAACAATTCATTTGCAATAGTCACCAAAACAAAGGCTTTCGTGGCACTTTGTGGACATGTGAGTGGCAAAACTTTTTTTGTCAACCAGTGCAAACATACCCAGGTGAAGATGAACATGGTGGTCAAGGTGAGGTTCTGCCTCATTTCAGCTCTTACGCTGCGCAGAAGTGTGTTTTTGTATTTCTGTGTGCTTTTTGTGGGTGATTTTGCTATTAAAAATGGCTCCTAAGCATAGTGCTAAGATGCTGTCTAAAGTTCCTAAGCACAAGAAGGCTGTCAAATGCCTTACAGGGAAAATACTGTATGCACACCAGATATGCTTTGTTCAGGCATAAGCTGTAGTGCTGCTGTCTCTGAGTTCAATGTCAATGAATCAACAACGTGTATTAATCAAGATGTCATTAAACAGAAGCACACATAAAACAAGGTTATGTATTGATTGGCTGACAAAACTGCGTGAGGCTTATAGGAACCTAACCCTGTATTTCTCTTACAAGAAATGGTTCAGTATTTGCTAAATTAGTGGTCACAGTGACTCTACAGAGCATAATTATCAAGAGTAAGGAGAATACACTATATTTAAGTTGAGCTTTAAAATATTTTTGCAGGCAAAGAACGATAATGACCAGTAATCTAGGCCAATGGCTGAACCTGGACAAAACAGAGCACTGGCTGTCCATCTCTCCACAAGTCTGACTCAGCTGGTGGCCACATGCTTTGGAGTGCCTCAGGGAAAATACTGAGAGAGGAGCTAGGACAGCATATACTGCGTATCTTCGGATCTTGTTGCTGAAAAGCGGGGCGGGAAAGTGACATATCATGGCGCTGTGAGGAAGTCTGGGAGAAGCATACCCCCGTTTTACAGGTGGGGACACAAACATCAGGACATCAAGCTCTTGGCTCAAGATCAAACTGACCAGCTCTGTGCCCTTGAGCTAGTTCCTGGCTTCTTGAATCCTTGGGTTCCTTTTTTGTAAAAGGGTTAAAAATGGTACTAGATATGCTAGCTGCAAAGATTTAGACAAGGCACATAAAGCCCTTGGCCCAGTGCCTGACACACCGTAAGTGCTCACGGTGGGTCAGCAACTGTCACTGAATAGCAGAACGTCAGATGCAACAGATCAGGCTGGAGCCCACCAACTGTCTCCTTATTTCGCTTCCCATGAGTCAGAGGTGAATATAAGGCTTTTGGGCCATTTCCCAAATAGCCCCTTTTGTTAAATCTAGTGTCTTATCTAAATTTGATTTATAAATTACACTTAGGGGTAAAAATTGAACATCAATCTTGTTTATAATTTATAGCTTTGACTTTAAAGGGTGTCTGAGGTATATACAACCATATACAACTTTTACAATAGAATTGTCAACATGCTGAAGCACAATAATATCAGAGAGAGAGAGAGGGAGGAAGAGAGAGGGAAGGAGAGAGAGAGAGAGAGAAAGAGAAAGAGAGATCCAAAATTATGTGGGAAAAGGGGGATTAATTTTACCCTAAAAAGAAATGGAATATGTTTTCCTTTACGTTTCCTAAAAATGAAGGCAAAAGGACAGCTAGTATCATTTATTTTAGGCTGTATAAACAGAAAAGCATTTTGATTTTGCTCATAAGCACAAAACTTTTCTGTGACTAATTTCTAATAAAAGATCATTAGATCTTTTGATAATCAATAGCATCCTCAGTAGTAACTATATGGAATATGAACAAAATGTTCTTGTTATGGCTACTCCTTACTACCCACAATAAAAGCTAAGGTTATTGGGTCACATGGTAATTCTGGGAAGGGATCTCAAGGAGGGGAAGGAGTGGGAAAAACAAAGCAGACTACCATCTACTAGTGTTGCTGTGACACCTGGTGAGAGTTACTTAATTTCTCTCAACCTTCTCACCTGTAAATGGGGTTGATACTTAGGAGGACTGCTAGAGAATGAAATGAAGCAAGGTGTCTTCAGGTGCCTGGTGTACTGTGTGTCTCTCCCTTTCTCCTGAACTAATGGTGTACAGGTATGCTGCTTTTGATTATTTGAGGGTAGGGAGAACTGGGAAAATAGAAGGAAAGGATATTCTGCAAATTACCCCAGGCTTGAGCATCTTGTCCTATCATGAGCAATGAATTACTTCACAAAGGCAGATAACTTCTCGGGCTCATTTACAGTGGAAGTCATATATGAATGCAGCATGTATCCTTAGGGCAGGGCTTGGTTGTAATGGCATTTTCGGTCAAATTCGTTTTATACAGCTGCTTTACTTTTTTTTTTTTTTTTTTTTTTTTTGTGGGTACCGGGAGTCAACCTTAGGACCTCGCGCTTGCCAGCAAGCGCTTGTGCCACTGAGCGGTATCACCGGCCCTTTTTTTCCTTTATGTGGGTTCCAGGAGTCGAACTCAGGACCTCACGCTTGCCAGGCAGGAGCTTATGCCACTGAGCCATATCACTGGCCCTACTTTACATATTGAACACAGGAATATCTTTCACTTCCATACAGAAATACATATTCTCTCTACTTTTTCTTGAAACCTGAGTCCTCCTATCTTTTAAATTTTTGTACAAAAAATATTTCACTTTCCTCTAAGCCTATGATCAACAATGTAGACACAATTATAATGACAGTCCCTTTGTCTCAGTTATGGGAGTGATAGGGAGTAGCAAGGACTATTGTGAGCTAGAAAGCAAACAGGAATATAGTTTTTTGTAGTTCCAGTCAACTGTTAGTAAGAAAACAGATATTTTTTCCCCCTATGTTCTTAAAGACATAGAAAATTCTCTCAAGTTTCCCCCTAAATTTTTAAGAGAAGAAAAACATCTAGACATTTAGACAGAACCTCCTTTTTTAAAAGACCAGATAAAGGGGGTGTGTGGTCTCTGAATTGAAGAGGTCTCCTGCTGCAGAACCTGCAGGGGTGCTTTCCCAGCACACTGAGGGGCAGAGTATGTGCCAGTGGAGTTAACAGCACTGAGGGAGGAAACACTCCTGAGTCCTCTGGCCACCCTGGTCCCACCTTTCCCATAGTACACTTTAAAGGAAAGTGAAAACCTTCAGCAGAGCTCTTTTCCTCTGTCCCCTTCCTGTTTCCTTCTCAGAAAGACAGAACAAAGAGGAAGTTGTCAGGTCCACTGAGATGCTGAATTCCAAACTGCAAGGCAAAAACTGTTCATCTCCTGCTATGGAAAAGCCTATAAAAGGGAATCACTTAATGTGAATTGTGCTGGAGGACTGAGAAGTAATTGCTTCAAGAAGGGGGCTGGAGTCTATCTGCATTTGCTTGGGGAGGGTGCTCTGCTGTCCATAGTCACTAAAGTCAGCAATGGGTAAAAATAGTACCAGGAGTTGGAGGCTTATTAGAATGACACAGACCTCCTTCTTCCGGCATTAAAGTGTATTAGGACCATTTATCTCATTTGAGGAGACAGGAAGGTGCTTATGTGAGGTGAAGCATACCTATTACACTTCCTCTTTTATAGTTTTGATGTTACAGACTGAATATTGAGGTCAGGAAATTAAATGCTATTGTAGAAATGCCAAATACTAAAGAAGTCTGTCCTATCATCTTGACCGCAGTGCTTATGGAAAAGATTACTTCTTGTCCACAGCAACTTACTCATTTTTCTCTTACGGTGCATGAAAAATACCTTCAGAAATTGAATTTAGGGACCTAAAAATATATGTATTTCATTTAAGTGGTAGACATTTGTCTTGAAAGATATGCTGATGTTTTTACAGCAGAAAGGGAGGCAAGGCCATATGAAATAGGCAAAACTCTTACCAGAATGTTTTACATATGGGAGGAGTAAACCCATGAGATGTGCTCTGAAGCAGTCATACATTTTAGTGTGTGAACTTATTCAAAATATCATAGTCATTGGTTAGTTTTAATTGTGATCCTTAACCTCAGACTCTCTAGCCCCCTTCCTTATCCCCTCTCATCCCACTTGAGTCCACGTACAGGATTCTTTAATTCTCAAACTAGGATGAAGATATTTTAATTTATGGTCCTACTTTAATCTTTCAAAATTCATAATTTTCTTCGAATGGTTCTACAGAAGTAGTCTGTTGAATGTATAACTGGAAGAAAGAGAGTCTAATAAAATGAAAGAAAAAATCTGGCCCATAGTGATTTAAATCAATATGAATGGTTACAGCCATCACCTGAAGAGTCTGAGGTAAGCATTGGTTAGACCTGTGCAGAAAAGCTCAGTTTCACAGTGAAGTTCATGATGCTCCGGGCATTTCTTAGGAGTTTCATTTTTATGTCTTGTTCCAGGAGGCACAAATAAAGTAATGCATTTAACTGCATTTGTGAAGGCTTAAATGGCTTTAAATGATTATGTTGATAATTCTACCTTGCTTTGACCAACTAGAAAATAATATCCAGAAGTATGAAGACTGATAGTTCTTCAAACTAGCTGATGATCAGAATCTATTTTTTAAAATAGATCCTAGGTCTTTCCCTCAAGAATTTGAATTCCTGGGTTCTGGGATGGGGCAATTTTACCATTATCATCAGCCAGCCTTGGAAACCAAAAATGGAATCTAGATGTTTTAAGTGAACATCAGAACACAGGAGGATCACACCGATGTCCATGTCACACCCCATCCTAGATCACGAAAACTGTACTTCCAGAATGGAGAGAAGCTCCCAAGTGAGTTGGCTGTGTAGCTGGGTGTAGAACCCAGGTGTTTGCCCCATCCTCAGAGAGTACTAGAGCTGCAGTGAGGCCAGATCCATTCATTCTCTTTCCTGAAAGTGGCAGTTTGATGAGAGATGGAGGAAGTGGGATGAGAAATGAAACCACATTTGCATGTTATATTCAAAACAGAAAAGGAATGAGTCAGTGTTTCTCAAATATTTAGATTCACTGCCTCTCCTGCAATTTTAGTTTCTAGCAACATGAGCTCCTGATGGTTTCTCACCCAACCTCTAACTCTGATGATCCTCTTACTGTCCCTGCTCCTGGATTCCCAGGAATGTGTGGAAGAGTGAGGTCATAATGACTGACAGGGAGAGACACAGGTTCTGGGAGTGAAGACAGTGTAGGAAGCCAAGTACATACTGAGAGCGTAGCATGAAATAAAGCCACCCTAGCTTCAAACTGCTTATCTGGAAGGTGGAGTGAAAGCTTTTTTAAACACTGCATTGTGAGGGACACAGACTGAGGGGCTGAGGCTGCCTATTCTCGGTGAAAGCAACAAAGGAGATCTTCCCTTCCCCTGCCATGGACCACAGCCAATACACTGACAGAAGCAGAGCAACGAGCTACAGTACATGCAGCAGTGAGCCAGGAGGTCAACTTCTTTGAAAAATACTGAGTGCTGCAATGTAACAAGCACCTGCTAGTAGCAGGGGCTAAGTCTGTGGATTAAAACAAGTGACACATGATCCTTGCCTCAAAGAGCTTACAGTTTAGCAGGAGAAGAGACTATCTTGTCGAAAATCACACTATAGCCAGCTTTGGCCCTAGTATCTGTATTAGACAACTAATATTGCAAATTATATTAGGACAAATTAGAAAATGTACTACCATTCTGGAGTCTCCACGTCCCTATTTGAAAACAGGTGTAACGCGTATGTTGCAGGGTAGTTTTGAAAATAAAATGATACCACCACATAGAGTCTGCAGTGGAGTAGAAGTACTATAAGCATATCTCACCCCTTCTGAAGAAGGAAAAATGATGTATCCTGGAGAGTGACAGGGCAAGGTTTTTGAGGGAGGTGGAATCTGAGCTAAGACTTAAAGGTTATGCAGGATTCTGACAGGTGGAAGCGGAAAAAGTCAAAGCAGAAGTAGGACAGTGAGGCAGGAGTGTGAGGATGAGTATGTGAAACAGAAGATGTACCACTGGCTGTTGTAAAAGCCCTCAACAGTGCAACTTGGGATGTAATGTTACTGGCTCTCTGGGCAAAGTTCTTATTTGGTGGGGGAGGGTAGGATATATGCAGGAGAGGACAAGACCAACGGAGAAGCAGCAGGTAGTTGGGAAGCTGGGAGATGGACATCGGGCCCCTAAAACTCAATCTTCCCAGATGCATATAAGAAAATGTCTACTAACCATGAGATAGCTGGAGAGTCACTATCTCAGAAGACCGAGCCAGCTGCAGAACTCAGAATCATCCCCGTGGATCACACAATGCAATATCGCTACCGGTAGGTGGCGCCAAACCCAAATTTAGACCTGGATAGGTTTGCAGGTGCAGCTGGATCCTCAGAATTCCAATTGGCTAGGCTAGCCTCTCCCTCATCATTTCATTAACTTCACTGCAATGTAAACACATGGTTTATACCAGTGGTTCTCCAGGTATGGTCTTTACACCTGTAGCAGCAAGCACCAGGAACTTGCCAAAAATGCAAATTATCAGGCTTTACCAGACCCACTGAGTCAGAAATTCTAGGGGTGGGAACTAGAAATCTGTGCTTCAACAAGGCCCCTTCCCCAGGATGCATGATAAAGCTGCAAACCCCTGCATTATACACATGAGTTTCTGGGCCCCATTTTTTCTGGTATGGCAGGGTTTTACTGTACAACTGTGACAGTGAACAAATCATTTACATCATAGAGGACCAATACAATGAGGAAAGGGGTAGCTAGAGCAGAAATACTTACCTACAAGGCCTTTTCAAAGTGTAACATACTATAACTGATCAGTTCACCAGGAGAGCATTAGTTTAAACAGATTGGTGTTGGCATTCATGGCTTTTACTGAGAGTATTTAGCTTGGTGTGCTGAATTCTAATGGCTAATTTAGAAATGTCACCCATCGCTATAATTTGACTTATTTCCTTTCCTCCCTTCCTTCTTTTCCCTGCTCCTTCCCTTTTCCTTCCTCCCTTTCTCTCCCTCTCTCTTCCTCACCTCTCCTCTCTCCAGATTGAACCCAGGGCCTTTGCACTGAGCTACATCCCCAGCCCATTCTTTTCCCTTTTTCCTTTCAGACAGGAAAGTCTGAAGTCACTACTTCAGAAAAAATGGGGCCCAGAAACTCATGTGTATAATGCAGGGGTTTGCAGCTTTATCATGCATCCTGGGGGAGGGGCCTTGTTGAAGCACAGATTTCTAGTTCCCACCCCTAGAATTTCTGACTCAGTGGGTCTGGTAAAGCCTGATAATTTGCATTTTTGGCAAGTTCCTGGTGCTTGCTGCTACAGGTGTAAAGACCATACCTGGAGAACCACTGGTATAAACCATGTGTTTACATGTAAGTCACTACATTGCCCAGGATAAACTCCAACTTGAGACCTTTCTGCCTAAGCCTCCCAGATGCTGGAGTTATAGGCGCATGGCCCTATACCTGGCTTGATTCGATTCTTAGGCTAGTAATATTAATGCTGTATGAGTAATCTTCTGTGCGTGTATGTTTAGGGAATTAAACACAGGCTTTGTGGGAAGAAAACCAACAAAATGACTGCAGTGTACTTCTTGTCTCTGTTGTGGTAACACACAACCAGTAAGAACTAGACCTTTTGCTGAATTAAAATTCCAAACACAGGAAACCAGAATTGATTTAAATGATTAAATCCTAGAACAACCACTTTCAAATAAACTTCTCATTCAGAACCTAAAAGACTTAACAATGACAGTCAATATTACAGGTAAATCAAACATGTAAGACATTTCTGCCTTGGCACATTAGCAGTCTAAAATTCGGGGGCCTATAAACTTGAAAATAAGAGTCGTGCCTCAAATAAATCAGACTGGTGATGAGCCAGGAAGTTAGTTAAAAAACCATTAGCCATGTGTTTTCAGTGTTGTCCCTCTTGAAGCCACCGATACACACTGACATTCAGAAACAGGCTTTGTAGATTAAAATGTAAATAAAATTTTTATTAGTATTGTATATGTTTGCAATGCATAGTAATTACATTCATCTTGGGGGACTGAGACATATACATATCACATCTTGATCATTTTTACTACCCCAGCCTTCTCTTAAAATGCAAGTTTTGGGAAGGCCGGAAAGAATTTTTGCCTGTCTTGACTGTTGGGGTGTCTTTAGCATTTGGAGTAGGGTCAGACATACAGTAGCTATTTACTATATTGGTTAAATAAATGCATGAATGAACCCACAAAAAACTGACATAGGTGGTGCTGTCTGACAGAATTTTCTGGATGACAGAAATGTTCTGTAAGTTACATTGTCCAGTACAGTAGCTACAAGCTCTGGGTGGCTACTGAGCACTTAAAATATAGCTAGTTTAACTGGTAACTGAACTTTAAATTTTAGTTAATTTCACTTTAAACAGCTACATGTGGCCAGTGAGTATCATATCAAATAGCATAGTTAATAGAAGCTGCAGAAAATGTGTGTGTAGGGAAAAATCAAAATAAATAAAAAACAATAGTGAGTGTGGAATGCAGAAAGCAGATCTATTATCTCTGATGCTGGAAAGTGACTCAGGTAAAAGCATAATGGTGGGCAATGCTGGATTCAACTCACTAGAGGCTGTGGCAGCAACTGCTGAACAAGAGAGGACTGAGTTTCAGATTCAAGGAGGGGACACCACTTTACTCTTCCTTCAGGGCAAAGATGGAGTTGAACCAATGAATCCCACAGCCAGTGGCAGAGTGACTGCTGGACAGCTGGCCAGGGACAAAAAGTGCCTGAAGAAGGAAAAGCTGTAAAATACTCAGGACTCCTCTCTCATCTGAGTTTGCTTTCTGGGTCATGCTGTCTATTCAATTGTTTTCATTCATTCAAATATCTTCCAAAGCTAAGTGCCAGCTCATTTTCTCTTTTTAGAGGACTTTATACTGAAGACTGACTCCTGGGATTAAGTTAAGACTTTAAGATTCCAGGGCTTGCACCAAACAGAAGAAATCCTGGGGGAAAGGGCATGCTTTGAAAAATGCAATGATTAAATGAGGCTCACTTAATTTTCATTTACAAATCTGCCCTTTCTTCTCTACCTAGTGAAGACTATTTATCATAAGACCTGCACTGCCCTGACATCTGATAAATGCAGAAGAGCCTCAGATGATCTAACAGCAAGTTCCCTTCCTTACCCTTCTCCATGGATGAGATCCTCTAGCCAAACTGTTCGCAGATCAAAGGGAACAGGCACAGTTCCCTGCCAGCCATTGGCATTATTCACAAAATCCAATCACATCCTCCTGAGGGAGCCAGGGGCACCCCACCTTCTTGATACTACAGAACCTGCTACTTACAGCTCCTGGTTATTCTTGCTGTTCCCAAGGGTAACCCCCATTGGGCCTGCATAATGTGCAGAGCCTTCTTCCATGTGCTATATGTGGGACTAACCAACTGCGGTGGCCTTACCTATCCAGTATCAAGTCTGTGCTGGTGGTATAGTGGTGGGCATAGCTGCCTTCCAGTGTCAAGTGTTGCGTGTTAGGTCATCCCCGTGAGCTCCATAACCCTTCCCTCACCAATAAGGCAAACTGGAAGGGATTTAAGCACGTTACTCTTTCTTTCCTGGCATGTATACTGGGGACTGAACCTAGGGCTTTCATACTGAGCTACAACCCCTTTTTTACTTTTTATTTTGAGATAGGGTCTTACTAAGTCACTAAATTACCCAGTCTGGGTCAAATTTGAGATCCTCCTGCCCCAAAGGCCTTCTGGAGCTCTAGCATTACAGACATGTCCCACCACAACCAGATTACATGGTTTTATAGACTCTCCATAAATAGTTCATCAGTCGCTGATGGGCCAGACATCCTTTATGTATATGTGGGACTATCCAGCCCTTTTGAGCTATCCCCCGCACTTCAGGGGCATAAAGCCTGGACACTACATTGCTCAGAGGCCCTGGCCATCAAGACTGCTATTACATCCTACCAATGGGAATCACCTGCAAGACGTCTGAAAGAAAGATGAATGAGAAAGGTAAGCCATTATTCTTAGATGAGAAAGGTAAGCCATTATTCTTAGATAGAAGCTGAGGGACAGTGGTAGACAAGAAATGGAAGGTTTTGCGAGAGGTGCCTACATCCACCGCAGAACCACCCACATCAGTGCTACTGGCAGGTGAGGCTTTTAGAAACCACTCCTCTATGAATCTTCCATGTCTACATTAGTGAAATTTGCTGTAGCAGACATTCCTGTGCCCCAGTATGTGTCCTCGGGTGCCACTCCCGATTTCAAGCCATACTACACAGGTGCACCAGCCTCAACTCAACATCATGCTGCTAGCATACCAGCTCAAGTGCAAGCTATACACTTCCACTCCTGCTCTAGGGTTCTTCTAACACTGCAGACACAGTGGGAATTAGGTGGGTCCACATGTGTATACTCAGAAATACAGGGAGTTAATATTCCTAGGAGCAGTTCTTGGGGCCAATAGATAGGTTCTCCTTACCTTCTATATTTTGAAAGGACTATTTTAGAATTATACATTTTTCTCAGTAGATTCTAATAGGACCCAGCTTCTATTTCACTAATGCAACTTATGTAATATGCCCTCCCGCTGGCCACTCCTCCTTTCCTCATTCTCTTATTGCGGATCCCTAGGATCATTTTCCAATAAACTGCCTGCTGTCATTGCCTCAGGCTCTGCTTTGGGAGGACCCAAGCTAAGATTGTGGCCTTCCTGGCCTTCACTCATCCAGCTTCCAAACGTTGCATGAACCTTTGCTTCTTATACTAAAATGTTTCCTATTCCTCATACATAGAGCAGCTTCTCTTTTCCTGGCAACATTGTACTATAGTTATACGACATTCTATATCATTTTTGTATTATCTATGGCTCTGTGGATGGATACCCATCCTCCATTATTTTACTTTGTTATGATCAGTATAATGATTACTATGAAAGACATTACTAGTTATTTCCCCAATAGCTATTTCCTCAATTTCCCTTACTAACAAAATCCAATTTTGGTTAACTTGGCAATGTATGTGACCCAAATCTTAATTTCCCAGTCTCCCCTGCAATTAGGGGAGATACTGTTTTGGGCAAAGAGGAAAAAGCAGAGGTCCATATGGGATGTCTGGATAAGTCTGGTCTATCCTCTTTGGTTCTTTCTGTTTCCTTGGAACAATGAGAGGCGATAAATTTGCCATCCTACAATCACATGGAGACAGTGAAGACCAAAGTCACTGAAAAAGCCTGAGACATCAGTAGCACCAGGGAACTGCCTTAGCAGTCCTGAATGTTGGTATGTATGCTTCTTGTTACATTAGAAGGATAAATGATTATGTATTTTGTCACTGCTGTAATGATTTCTCTAACATGCTATCTGATACATTGCATTTGTATTTTTAACTTTAGAATTATTTTCTCTGACTAGACTCCCAAAAGGAAATCACCATCAAAAGAGGTATAAACATACATAAATTTATGATACATGTTGCTAAATTACTTTCTAAAAGGGACACATCAATCTATATGGCCACAACATCCTTTGAAACTAACTGTATTTTCTGGAAAGGGGCCTTGCACGTGTTTTCTAATTACCTTGCTAACTGGTTTCCACTTTGATTAGCCACCTAGTATACTGCTGGTAGGTTCCAAGCTCCTAGACCACACATAAGAAGCTCTGTGGGGGCCCTATCCAAAATAACTCTTAGTCTTTTGTACACTCAGAAAAGCAGTACATAGGATGATAACCCTACAGTGACTGCGTCACTGGCTGATGATTAAAACAGCCAGTGAGGTCTCCCTCAGAAATAATTTTGCTGCTCTAACTAGACTACAGTGGTCAGGAAGACACAGGGATATGGGATGAAAAACTGAAAAGATGACAAGACCACCAGCATGGCCAATGGCTTACCAACAGCAAGAGCACTGGCTGGGTGAAGAGTCCCTTTTCATTCCAGTTAAAGAACTATTAGACAGCAAAAGACAAAGGGGACAGTTCTTGTGATAACTCCAAAGCCACTGCGGCCTGAGAAGAGAAACTAAACAAACAATGGTAAAGAGAAAGCCTCAGCAAAACATGATGGAACCTCTTCTTCTCTGTTCAAAGCTCAGGTCCAGCTTATACCTAATCTCCTTTCACCCCTTCACTGGCAACTCCTGGCAGGAAAAGTCGTCATCTCAGCCATCATCTCTTTGTGGCAGGGACTTTTCACTGTTCCTATCACTCACTCACTGATATTAGCTGATTCATTCACTCATTTACACTTTTTCTGCATGTCATTTCCCCGAAAGTGGTATGATATACCGCTAGAAAACTCAAAGGGCTTCCCATCATTATTACAGTAATGACACTGTAATAACAGCAAAGAAGCACTGACAGAAATACGTAGTGCTAGAGAGGTTGAGAACAGGAAGCATGCCTTCCCAATGGGGTGACTGGGAATCCTACAGGAAGAAGGCACCTGAGCCAAACCTCAGGGGATAGGAAGGATGCTGAGGGGAATGCTGAGAAGAGAAAAGCAATACATGTGATGGAGAAAGAATGGAGTGTAAGCCAGGGAGACCTTATATTTTGTCCCAGTGTCTCTTAAGGTTGAGAGGTCATACATCTGTCATTTAAAATTTGTGAGCCTCAGTTTGCTTACTTTAAAAATGAGAAATATCATTCTTCAGGGATTGCTCATTATAAGTAGTAGTTAGATAAAATATGTGAAAGTATCTTATAAATTATAAAAAGTACTATGGCACACACCAGTAATCCTAGCACTCTGGATGGCAGGGGCAGGAGGATCACAAGTTTGAGCCCACTTTGGGCAACTTTAGTGACTTAGAGAGACCCTGTCTCAAAATTTAAAAAGGGCTGGCAGATGTAGATCAGTGTGGAGGCTCTGAGTTCAATCCTCATTACCTCCCAAACAGTATAAATATTATTGTCTATTCTTACTATGATTGCTGCTATGTTTGTTCCACATACTATACGCAAATAGAACCAATAAGTTCAAAAGTGGGGAGAGTTCTGGGTACGCTTGGAACGAATTAATTCTTCTCAGTTTGAAGATCATACATGAATTATATAATCAATTGTCATCTCTTGTCCCTTGAGACACACAGACACATGCACATGGTCACACAAGTGTAAAATGTTAGTGCCCTGTATAGTCAGATACTATATCTTCCGGACACAGTAACTAGTATATCACATGTAAACAGGCTACAGTAATTAAAACTTTTACATTCTTAGTATCTTCATTACACTAAATAGAATTAAAGAAGTCAAAATTTCATGAGATTGACTTTATAATCAGGGAGAAATAAAACCTTTAGCAGAAGAAAGAGGGCCCAACCCATGTTCTGTTTCACATACAACCCCAGGCAGGCTCCCTGACCAGTAGACATGAAGAACTTGGAGAAAGCAAATTAGCTTCCCTGATGACTGGAAATAAAGTTAGGGGATTTCACAGTGGAAAAACAGCATGGGGCTTTTACTTCCCTTTTTGATGCTGTTAAGGCTGAACTTTCAAACAGCCAATTTTTTAAGATTGCAGCATTAGGGCCGGTGAGATGGCTCAGTGGCATAAGCGCCTGCCTGGCAAGCGTGAGGGCCCAAGTTCGACTCCTGGAACCCACATACGGAAAAGGGCTGGAGATATCTCTCAGCGGCATGGGCGCCTGCTGGCGCGCAAGGTCCTGAGGTCAACCCCCGGTACCCACACACAAAAAAAAGAATGTAGCATTAAAAGCATCTATTTCTTTCTTATTATCTACTTTGGGATAAGTCTAATCAGTAGAGAAAAGATATAATCTATTATTACACGAAAATTATTATTTGTAAATTCAGAAAACTGGCCACAGCAAAACTGGCATAAATACACTCTAAGATTTCAATAAAATGTCCAATGAAAGTACTTATATTACTAATTAAAAAGAGATTGGTATGATTTCAGAATCAACATTCCTGCTTAGGAACGCATTTGTATTTTATTAAATCTGATAATTAAATAGTTTACAAATAATATTGATTTCAGCTAATGTTTGTATTTAACCAGTTTAATAAACTCAATATTTTTTTTTTTACAAAAGCTTAATTATGTGAAAAACTTGCTCATCTCTATTCTAGCTGATCAGTGCCCTGAGAAACAGGCCTAAAGGGCCATCCAAGGCCCCACTGTTCATGTGGGGAACCGTGCTGCAACTGTAGGCAAATGCAAAGGAAACTGGCATTCTTTATGCAATGACTCTGTGCCCCACAGCATTTACTGCTGGATTCACACCACGGTGGTCTTGCTTTTTGTGGAGGGCTAAGAAAGTTTGGATTACTTTCAAATCATAAAGCTAGCTGGTGGCAGAGCCTTGAATCTGACTTCAGGACTTTGCTAAATTCATGGTCCTTCTATGAAACCATGCTGCTGGGTAAAAACATATTCAGAATTTCCTAAAAATTAGTTTTGAAAGTTCAAACCTACCAGATGCTCACATAATTGATAATCATAGAGGCTCCTGGTAAATGGTTTTCACTTACTGAATGGTCTCTGAAGATTTGTTTCTTCTGGGCTTCTACTTAATTAGAGGCTGAAAAGAATATCGTCTCCCTTTGATTTAATAGATTTTTTTTTTAAATTTAGGGGTAAGAACATATATTCAAAAACATTTTAATACTTGATTTAAGGATAAAATTTTACCTCTTCTTTAGCCTCCCATGCTAGAAATCAAATCCACACATTTTTATTTCCTTTGTCATACAAAAGGAAATATTACTTTATAAAGCAAAGCTCAAACCCTTTCTAGAAACTTCTCTCCTAGTTCAGGCATGCACTCTGTCTGAGACCAGGTAATATTTCAGGTATGGATTCCTGAGAAAGACTTCTCACTGATATTTTTACCTTTCTGCTGACGCTACTGACTTCTTTCTCTGACCACACACACACACACACACACACACACACACACACACACACACACGAAGCATAAATTTCCTTTTCAATAATCTAGACAGGCTTCCTTTTGCCAACTATATCAAATTTCCTCAGCGTGGCCCCATTTCATCTTTTATTACTTTCCAACATTTCCTTCTTTCTCATTAAGCTGGCATCCTTTCCTTTTTTCCCCCCACTCACTGCTCATTTCCACTTCAGTATTTATCCTCTACGGGGAGTGTCCTTTTTCCTTTCTTCTGGCCAAAGATACAGTATCCTCTGATACCCATCGGTTCAAGACCCCTGTCAGATGCCCAAATCCATGGATGTTCAAGTAAGTCCCTTATATAAAATGGCAGAGTATTTGCATATAACCTACACATCTCCTCCTGAATGTTTCAAATCATCTCTAGATTACTTATAGTATTGAATACAAGGTAAATAGTGTTATACTGTATTTTTTATATAATGACAAGAATAAAAAAGTCTGCACATGTTCAGCATTTTTCTGGACGTTTTTCATCCACAGCTGACTGAATCTGCAGATATGGAACCAACACACACAGAGGGCCAATTGTATGTCCTTCAAGACTTACTTCCTCCAAAACCTGTTTCAAGTGTAATTCCTTCTTAGCCTACACCCTCAACAATCACATGTATGTTCTTTGTAGATTTAAAACCCCAGAGTTGCACGGGGCTTTAAAGAGCATCTACTTAAACTCTCACAATGATGATGCAGGAGTCCTTTGGATAGCACTTAAAACTGGATCAAAAAAAAAAAAGATGGGTTGGGAAGAAATTCATCCTACTAGGGAAGACAGACTTCAAAGCAAATTATTATAGTGTGTATATGTTTTTCTTTTTTAATCCTTCCCTTCACTCCCAAACCAATTTTCATGCCTTTGCGGCTAAAACCTTTCTGTTGAGAGAGTAATGCACAAGGTATATAACAAAAATGATCTCAGTGCCTTGCCATACAACACAGAGAAGTAAATCTATGGAAATGTTTTAAAGACTGTGAGCTCTGCCACAAGGGGCAGTGTCACTGTGCACTGAAGGAGCAATCTTACCTCTGGTTATAAAAAATGCTATAGCTTCTGTGGCATTCCACTTTCCAAACTGATTTCCCCTATCCACATGTTTTTAGCATATTATTTTGTCATTTTTGCTTTGCTACCTCTTAAATAGTCATTCTTGCCTATACTAGACTCTGCCTTCTTTTTTTCCTATGAATTTTCTCCCTAGGCAGTTCCTTCAAACTTTCACATTCTAGTTTCCTCTACTCTAGTGATGGCTCTAGCTGTGGACACCTACCTACCCAAGCTTCCCACTTGCCTACTGGGTAACTCCTCAGAGAAGTCCTGCTCAAATCTCAAACACAATCAATGTAAGATTAATACGCTAGCTTTAATATTTCCGCCACCTCCTTGAGTTCATTGTCTTGGAGTGGACTTTTGCTCTCAACCCAAGCTAAAACCCTCCTGTTCTGCATATTATCAGGTAACAACTTTCAATGTGTCCTTCTTTTGAAGCTGCAAGGACTGCCTCACACTTCTTCCTATGACTGAGCACTAGTTCTTCAATCTTCCAGAGCTTGTGCAGCCTTGGCCATGGGACATGGGATGGATCTTAGCATAACAGCCATGTGGAGAGAGGAAGAAGCTGGGGCAGAGTACGATGGGGGGAGCTGGAAAACTAATCTGATTGGAAAAAGGTTGGGCCATCCTGGTGTATCACCACCACATGGATATATTCAAATAGGCTGGGCACATCAGACTAGGTAATCAGGTTTTAAATAACAGAGCTGCAGCATGATTTCATCCATCGGTGCATTCACAGCAGGGCCTGAGTCCAGCAGTAGGTAGTTGTAATGGTCTCCAACTGGTTTCCTGCTATTTCTTCATTTCAAAATCAAATCTGGTCTCTATACTATCACGCCTGACAGTTTTCAGTGGCTCCCCATTGGGTAATGACAAAGGTATCAATCTTGGCCAGCTAGAAGCACAAAGATGGGAAGGAAACATTAATAGTCAGTGCACTACTAAGAAGGGAATTTTTTTCCCTGCACCACAAAGCTGGCAGAGTTCCAGAGTGACAACATCAGCCCAAGTCTCAGGGTAAACATGACATCAAGCAGAGCTGAGACCCCTCCTTGTCAGTGTGCAGCATGAATGAGAGAGACACTAGTATGGTTGTCATCTACTGCTGCTTCATGGTTGGCTGTTACCCCCACATACATCAGGTTACCGGCAGATACAGTGACTTCTAAAAACATTACTGTTTCATAATAAAATATATGAGTGTTTGTTCACTAAACAAAGGTAGTAATAGTGGTAGCAGGAACTTTGGTGAATTTGAAATTCAGAAAATTAAAGCTCTGTAGGGGTTTGTGCTTTGTCAAAACTAATTTCCTTCTCTCATTTACCTCCCCGTGCACCTTCTTTTGAAGAACTATCTCAACATGGGAGTCTTGCTCATAGAATTCCCTAACCCAATCCTTGAGTTCTATTCACAAGGGTACTTCTCAAAAATATATGTTGCCACTTCCTCCAATTAATTTTAAATGAAAAATGACTTAATGTTAACTGCTTAGAATAAAAATGAATCACACTGGCACTTTTAGGACTCAACTGTCCTTTGCAAAGAACTACTGTTTAATTGAAATACCAGCTCCTTCAACAGCTGACAGAAACATAACCTATCTGTCACCAGGGGTCACAGAATGTTTAAACTCTTAGTTTAGATCCTTGTGTATAAGTAGAAGTGACTGCTCTAATAACTCTCAGCACGAGCCAACATGCTTCTTTATTTACGAGATCCATGAAGAAAACCCTCAAGCAGCTAGCATGGTGCCCAGCACAGAGAGTGTGACCAGCAAACATTAGGTCTCCTCTTGTACTAGCCCCTGCCCTGCTGCTATATGGAAGAGATTTGGTCAGACTTGCTGTCTTTTTAAAGTGCTAAAGAAGAGCTGGCAAGTGATTTGTCCACACACTGCTCATACAGAAGCTCGGGTGCCCAGACCAACGCCATTATTGTAGTAAGGGTTTTACTAGAAAAAAGATTAAATATAGGACACATAATTTATAGGATTATTTTATAATATTCACCCAAAGTGTCAAATGCAAAAGACTGTGGGAGATCTGTGCATATACTAGAGACCCAAAGAATCCAGCTGAGGGCCTGGATCCCAGCAATGTCCTGCATGAGTTCAGCTGAAGACCTAGAGCCCATAGCAATGTCCTCCACAAGTCCAACTGGAGGCCTAGAGCCCACGACAATGTCTCATGCAAGTCTGTATCAAGGACCTGCACTGGGAAGGCCCAAAGGTCAGTGGTGGAAGCTAGAAAGTCTGTGCCAGAGGGGAGAAGGATCTGTGCCAGCAGGCTGAGGGATCTGCACTGGAGCCAGGAAGTAACGCTTCAAGGTAAGGACCAGAGCTCCCCCAAAGAGAACCGCAGCCATCCTCAGCGACAGCGAGGTCCCAAGATCCTCTGATGATGAGAACAGCCGAGTTTATATCAGGAAAACCAGTGCAAGAAACTTCTCCAGGACAATCAACAGCACACCATCTTCCCCTCCAGTTCTCTATGTTGTTGGCAACAATCCTCAGGAGAGCCCTCCACACCCAGCACCATGCTGATTCAGTTCAGCTGGGTGTGACAAGTTGCCCACCAGTTGTCAATCTACCACAGCCATCAAGGATCCTTACAGCAAGGTTCTCCACACCCCAGTCCATGGCCTGTTAGGAACCAGGCTGCACAGAGAGGTGAGTGATGGGCAAGCGAGCACAGCTTCATCTGTGTCTATTACTGCTCCCCACTGCTCACATCAACACCTGAACTTCGCCTCCTGTCAGATCAGCTGCAAGGTTAGATTGTCATAGGAGTGCAAACCCTACTGTAACTGTTCACGCTAGGGATCTAGGTTGCACACTCCTTTGAATCATCCCCAAACCATCTGCAGCCCCCCACCAGTGGAAAAACTGTCCTCCATGAAACAGGTCCCTGGTACCGAAAAGGTTGAGGAATGCTGCCTTATAGGACTGACCCTACCATCTGAGGAGGGTTAATGACAGAAGAAAGAAGTCACTGACTTAGCAAGGAGTATATCAAATAGAGATTAATTCAGCTTCCCAATCCACTTCTGGGGGTCTGGCAATATTCAGGAAGCTCAACAAATGAAATTTCTTAGCCTTCTACCCTTAAGGTACCCTTGGAATAAAAAAAAATAAGGTCATATTCTTGGTAGGAAAAAGGTATCTTGCATCATTTGTCGCTTCTTGCCTTCATGTAAATAAAATCAGGTTGACATATTAAAAGTCCTAAAGGCCTTCACCCTGGACATTAGCTCTTTGGCCCAGATGCTCTAACAAACCCTGTTATCAGAGGTCACTCCTACACTCACAAAATTGCAATCCTTAAGACTGGAGGAATATAATTTCCTTTTTATGTGATATCTAGTTAAAAGTCGAGATCTCTGTTGCCATGGAAATGAGATTTCTCTGGCAGTACTGGCCTTTTCCTGGCAGATGAAGTTAGTACTATAATCAATAAGAAAGCAATACTTCATTTACTACATCCCTTTTGGGATATAGGATTCCAACCAAACCATTTAGGACCATTTTTGATGGGCCCAAAATGTCCATGTATAGAAATTTCCCCTGTGAAATATTTGCATATTCAATAAAAATGCCAATCTCTGCCCTTACTATTTTAGCTGACGGGTCCACTAAATATAAAAGTATACAAGCCAAAACCCCATGTGTATGTAAAACAACCCTTGTCCTGCTGGTTCCAGATCAATATTTCTCTACTTCTTTTTTTCCAAAGTACTAGAGATTGAACTCAGGGCCCAGTGGGAGGCAAGCACTCTACCACTGTGCTACATCCCCAACCCTCTAAATAGCTTCTTACTCAAAAACTGCCTTGAGCTGAGACTTCCTTACACCATGAACTTTGGGATAAGGCCCAGGAGCTAAGTAAATCTCTTTAGAACACTGAGTCTCAAATCTGTGTCAAGTAAAGTTGTTACTAGACATCCTGGTAATAATTCCACTGTCATTAAGATGAAAACTCTCTGCCTTTTTCTTTTGATGATTTAGTCATCTTTTGGCCACCTGAAATCCCTAGCCTAGACTATCATAGGAGTGCATCTGTCTCCTTCCCCATATAGGAACAGCTTGCTAGAGTTCAAATCCATCAAAGTTTTTTGCAGTATGATGGATGAATGGATGACATCTCTTGCTGCTCATGCATAAATGCCGAACAATCAACATCTATTTCTGGAAGAATTCTACTTAAAACTATGGCAACTGAAGTAGGATCTTTATTTCCACGTTTACCCTTGACAATAAGAAAGTGTTTTCTATGTGTAAATGTCATGTCCTTCCAGAAAAAAGCAAACGGGATAAAAAGGAACACAGAGATGTTTCTAGATCCATCAAATTAAATGCCATGGTAAAATCCCAGGTGGTTAATCCTAGAATGAGGACTGCATATACTGTTACTGATCACAAAAGGAACCAAGCTAGAGTGAATACCACAGGTTCATCAAAACTATTTCTTCCTTCTTTAGGTCATAGAGCTAAACTACATTTCCAAAGCCCTCATATGACTGAGCTCTAGTCACTGGCCTGGAAGATTATCTTTCCCTATCCCACATGGTTCTCTACAAGGTAGATACAGAGGATCCAGCAAAGGGATGCTGAGTTTCAGAAGATGGCAGACCTACCTTATACATGAATTCTGGGTTCCTAAATGACTATGGTACAGGATCCATTTCCAGCTTGCATCCTGCCAACATGCGTTGGCCCAGGAGGTGAATAATAAATTCATTATTACATCTAAGATTTTGTCTTTTTTGTTAAGGGAACTACTATTACCTACCCTGATTAAAATAAGAAGCTAACTATACACTTAAATATTGTTCCTTCTGGGAGCTCAATGTACTTTACGAAGTCAAAGAGTGTCCTGAACTAAGCCTATTTGGAGCAATTCTTGGCAGATGGACAGTGTTTATTAATGCTGTGGGTTCAAGGACCAGGAAACAATATTCTTGACAGTACAAATGTGGAATTTATGGCCAAAAACATAAATAAAAATCTCCCCATTTACTTCCCCAAATGTTTCATTCCTATTAAAAAAGGAACAAAATAAATGAGACCTGATGTACCATGTCCAAAAACTGGAATCCATAAATATCATTTTGGGGTAGGGTGGGGGAGGACAAGGGAAGGAGAAAGGAAGAGCTAAAAATGTCCAATCTCTATCAAATTATTCACTCTACATTTGTACAAGATTATCCTACTACAACACCCCTTCTCATTTTGCAAAGATGTAGTATGCAGACTTGCTTGGTTTGATGGGCAAGGTTTGCAAGAAAAATAGATGTCAGGGCTGCTTGCCTTATTGGTTTTGTTCTCTATAAATTCCCTTTTAAACTCAGCTTTGAATAATAACATTTCTTAGTGTCAATGTGACAAATTAGCTTCAATCTTAATGGGGTGTGAGAATTGAGACAAGAAGTGAGGACTAGCTGTGGTTCTTATCCTAGCAGGACAGAAATAGAGAATTAAGTTTAATGACAGTCTGGAAAAGAAGTGGCATATGAGGTATTCATTGAATATATATCTCCCCTATTGAATGTCAGTTTCTCTTTTTTCCTTTTCCAACAACTGGTGCTCTGATACATGTAAAGCCTAAAGTAAGTCTGGATGGTCTCCATAAAGTGGATGGGAAATGGGAAGCCAGCCATGAGATCCCGCTAGATCACATTCAAGACCACCCCTTATGCTAATGAGGCACTGACAGCCTTGGAGACTGGGGCCCTACCTTTCAACCCTGCAGAAACTCTGTGTAATGCCATTTTATTTATGACTTCCTGCCCAAGATGTCTAAATACTGGAGTTCGTAGTGGTAGGTGGGTGATTGTGAAGATCAAGTTTAGATGGATGCAATATTTAGTCAAAGATTTTAACCTTTTAACCCTCCATTCATATATATTAAAACAACAAAAAGTTGAGAATAGTCCCCATGCATATGTGAAGCATTATTCCAGCCTCTTAGGGATAAAACTGTAGTCTATGTTATCTGCATATCCAGGCACAAATATGCATATGGACTCAAAATTGTTCCGCAGTGGAATAAAAGTATGCTATAACTGTGAAGGGCTTAAAATAAAATATAGCATAAGTTCTTCACATTAAAATTTGAGAAAACAGGCCCAGAAAGGATAAGTGACTTGCCCAAGGTCTGGTTCTGTGATATGACTGACAGATTTGATATGGCAGAATGTACACATTCACATACATATTCACACATGTACAGGAAGGGAGAGGAGAAATGATATATAGTAATTTGCATGCTAAACCTCAGATGCCTGGAGGCAGTATAATATTTAAAATATATCCTTAAAGCATGCATCACACAGTGAAATTATTCTTAAAGATTTGAAACTTAGGATTAGAAAAGCTTTTGCCAAGGTTTTATCAAAAGGAAATTTGGGTTGGGAAGACTTATTTCCTTATATGCTCTTTCTAGGGATAACTGTACGAATCAATGGAGAACACATTTCTCAGAGATTTGTCAAAATATGCTCTCAACTGACATTTCTGTCTCTACTTACAAATGGAATGGGCTACATTTTAAATTGGGTTTCGATACGTAGGCCTTTTCAGGATATTAAAAAAGACCCCAACGCAGCGAATGAGGCTATGCCTTTTACAATCATTTTGCATTGCACAGCTTTATAGGCAGAGTTCAGAGCTGTCAGGACAGAAAGGAGTAAATCACAAGCTGTGTTCATGAGAGGAACAGAAACACTAACATCAGTTCAAATAGTTTCAAGGAGGTTCACCAATCTCTGTTCTCCAATACCTGGAAAATAAAATTCAAGAATGTGCCACAGATGGCACTGATACTGTGAAGTCATCCTTAATAGCTCCTAATGAAGTGAACCACGTTGTCTCTACAGAAAATAGTATCAAAATGAAACAAACAAACAAACAAACACAAGGGTTATTTCCCTCGGTCACCCAGCCTGGAGAGGATGTCAACTCTGTTCTAGGGACTGCGTCCTCTGACTGATTAGAAATGCAAGAGCTGCAATTCTTTGACCAACAGCAGAGAAGGCAGCTGCTCACTACTGGGTGAGTATTTTCCTACAGCTGGGTAATTCAAAGAACACCTTCAGAGTCGGCCACAAGTGGTGGTAGGATTAGAGTAAGAAAGAAATGTAATAAACTGAAAACACCCATATGTCCATTCAGCAGAGAAACCAGAGTTTCTAGCTTGGACCCCAGTCAGGAAGTTAATTTTCCCCCCCAAAGTAGCTTCAACCTTTCCTATTTAGTGTATAGTCAGCACAGAGGAGTAACTGTACTACAAGAGGACACAAATTAGAGAGATACAGACAGAGCTAGAGCAACACAGTCACATCAAACTGGGTTAAGTGGCAGAGAAAACTGCTGTGATTCTGGAGAATCCGTGGCAAGAAGCAAAATTCTCTACAAATATAGCAATGAAGGTTGTATTTTAATGACCTTCGAGGGGTTGCAAAAGTAGAAACTAGGATAAACTCCATACAGCTAATTTATGGTTAGTCCTACATATTCATGGTTTGGTTACTTTATTACAGAGTAAATGTAAAGAGTTTGCAAAGTTAACCAACTAAATGCAATTTTTAAAATGTTATTTATAACCTGATATTCCTTTGAATCCCTCATCTGCTGTTAGAAAATACACTATTCATTCACACTTTTTTTTAACCAACCTTTCTTTAACCAACTTGCTAAACTAACCAGTACCTCCTATTCCTTCTCTACATCATTCTGACTGCCCTTGTATACTGCAAAAGGTTTCTTCCTGGGATGTCTCCACATTGTTTGCTTTCAAGAGTCAGTTTTGTCTCCAAATATGTTTATATCCATTTTCTAGCCATATGTTTACATCATTTTAATTACATAATATAATTAAGTACGTATACTGCAAAATGAGAAAAAAAAGACTGACAGGAAAGGATTGTCTTAATTAAGTCTTATAGACTTAAGGTAAGTTTCTTTTAACAACACTTCAACTAGGTGTCAAGGCAACCATAAAATTTTTTTAAATATAAAAATTTAAGATTCTACACGTGAACTTCTTTGGAAGTATCTCAAAGAGTTGTTGACCCAGCAAAGAAAAATAGAACTAGAAATTGTAGCTAATGTATTAGAGGGGTGATTTATGCAAGAAATAAGAAGCAGAACTCTAATTGGAGGACCATATATGAAGAAAAGGTCTCGGCCCTGCACTAAAAGATCACTAATGTACATTTAAACTGAAATAAAATGTTAAGATATATTTGTGCACAGCAACTATTTGATTGTTTTTAATTACTTTTTAAAAATGGATTCTGATCACATCTGAAGAAACAGCTTTTACTGTAACTAAATGTCCAATCTAGCTTAAAATTTAATCAAATGCAATAATTTAAATAGTCACTTTAGAAGATATTCAGACTCCCTGATAGCTTCCCCCTCCCTATGATGGTGTCCAGGTCCTCCCAGTGTCTGGTGGTGCATGGAGGAATCAGGCACTGTGCCTATGCTTTCCATGTGTGCAGCCTGGGACCCACTGGTCTGGAGCAATATCTCTTGTTTTCTCGTTACCCAGTGGCTTTCTGGTTGCTGATGGTAAAACACCAGGCTGGCCTTTTCTTTCACTTGCAGCAATGTTCCCAGGTACACTGGCCATTTCCCCCTTGCTGGTTCAGCTCTGCTTCAGCTCTGGCTGGTTACAGATCCTGAAGTCTGTGACATATACAATGCAACCTGGGACCACCCCAACATCTGTGTCACTACTGCTGCTCATTGGGCATCCCTGCTCAGTGTTAACTGAGCCGCCTCACACTGACTGAGGGCGGGTGGGGGGGGAGCTCTGCCCAGTGCCCCTACCTATTCCTCCATGCCAGCAGGAGTGCAGGGTGGAATCCTTTACCTGTAGGGCTTCCCTGGATTCCTCTGTCTCCAATACCAAAGCTCACAGAAAACTGTGGAGATGCCCCTTGTGCCCGCTTCTGTTTCTCACACTTTTTTCATTTTCCTTCTTGCTATCTTTTCCCTGGCCAAGACATAGGCAGACCTTTCTTTCTTTTATTTCTCTTAGAGCATATTATCCTTTTTCCTGACACTAATCATTTCTTAATTGTAGGAGAAGCTGTGACCTGGGTCCTCCAGGCTGTGTTCTCTACACCTAAAGAGCAGATGAAGGAATTTAAGGGCAAGGAGTCCACTGTGCCTTAGGAATGATGTGCCTTAGGAATAAGACAAGACTTTAAGGGAAGTGGAGGGGTGTGCAGTATTTAATATCCCTATTTTCATTTATATATCTACTTACCATTCCAGAGTGAGGGTTCAAACATTCCTAATGAATGCTTTTGTCATTATTATAAAGTCTTCTCTATCTCCAGTTCAAGATTAATATTTGCTACTACTGTACAGTACATCAATGTCTGCACTGGACCATACAGTGATGCTAGTGCCAGAGAGGACAAAACCAAGTCATGCACATCTCTGTCAGAAGCATCATCTTCTCAAGACACATTTTGGTCTTGGTGCTATTACACAAAAGGCATCTTCCTTGCTTTTAGAGGGTCCACTGAAAGGACAGGTGATTCTACCACACCTCTACCTGGGTCCCATGTTCCTAGGAGAAGGAAAAAATAGGTTTGCTGGCTGCAGCAGTTGCTCCAGCACGACAGGCAAAAAAACACATATAGAAATGTGTTGAAGGCTATAAGATACTAAGACAGAAGGAAAATGCCTTATCATGAACTATGAAGCAAGTGCACATAAAAATCTCACCATGACAACACTATACTACTACCTAATGACCCTGGAATGCCCAGGATCCCCTTCTCATGTTTTGCTAATGCTTAGATGTGCCCAGTGACAAATCCATACCAGAATCTCAGGCTGTTCTCTCCAAAGGTTGATGATCCCCAGCAGGTCTTTTAAAAAAGCTTACTCACGTTTACACTCAGGGGGGCTCTCTTGGGAGAAATCAAACTTATGTAATTTCCTAGATAAAGTCAAAATTTCATTTTTTCTATTCTCTTTGGGGCTATCAGTTCTGAAGGGAAAAGGTAACCTTCTCTGCCCTCAATTCAGTGTAGTTAATGGATCTACTATTGGGAAGAAAGGACTCTGCTTCTACTGACTGAAATGAAAAGCCAGCATGCAGAAATGATTAGACATTGACATATGCGACAGATAAATGGCAACTTGGTGCCAGACCAAGCCAGGTGGGATGGCCCAGACAGGGTAAAATCTGTAAGGTAGAATTTTGGATGGGAGAGATTAGGAATTTAATGGCAAAGTCTATTGCTAAAGGCCCACTGTGGCTTAAAACATCCGACTCAATGTTTTGGGCAAATAACCATCTATGAATACAGTGGTACTATGGTTTATGAACTTAATTTGTTTTCCGATTTGGGGGAAGATAGTTGGTTTGTGTTTGTGTGGAGAAGATGGCCATAGTTGTGTTTGTCACCTAATGCAGAGTTTGTGAACAGAAGCAAAATTTTGCTGAATGCTTTTGTTTGCGAACTGAATTATTTGCAAACAGAAGTGTTCATGAACTGAGGTACTACTGCATTTAGATTGTTTCAGTTTCAATCATCTACTTTTTCAGAGCCTGACACATAAAAGCTGAAATTTAATTCTGAACGCTGTTAAGCTACTTAGTAACCATGTCCAGATTAGACTCAGCATTAACTTTAAGTTGACTAGCTGGTTAATCTCTTTTCCAATTACAAAGTCCAAGCTTAACAGAGTGATAATGAATAGCCTCCTTTACACTGTATAACTCAGATTTATGCTTCTGGATTCAGTCTGCTGAACTTAATATTCTTGGAACATAATCACTGTTTCCTATTTTTAAAAAACTCCTCTATGTTCCATTTAAATGTGCATGAAAATCTTTCCTTGTAATGGGGTCTCTTCATAAGTGGGCAATCAGTGTGTGGGCTGAGGCTGAAGGTGACTTCAGAGATGAAGAAGTGACCCCCAAACATTTTGTAAGATTTTAGAATTCATGTGGATTTTGTCCTCACAAGGCACAGAACTGAAGGACACTGTGAAACAGAGAGAAATTAAACACAATTTCCTGTATAAAAGCAAAGTTCAAAGCACAGGAGGACTGCAGCCCCTGAATGATGGCTGGGAAGGTGTTCTCTCTCTTCTTATGATGAAGAAAAAGAAATTTGAAATGATGGGAACAGGTAAGGATTCTTGGGCTAGGGAGACTGTGAAACCCTTCTTGACACCCAGCACCATCAACTTCATCTGGTTGCCAACATCCTGTGCCAATAACTGGACTGATGACAGCTTTCCAGCATAGAAGTTATCTATTTTGTCTTTATCTGAAAACAACTGGAAAAAAGCTCATTAACTCTCTATGAAAAACAAAGAATAAATCAAGTGTTTTTTTGAGTACAGCTTTTTGGATAAAACTGCTACACAACACCCTTTATTTCACATAAGATGTTCACAGCACAGTCATAATGAAAATCATTTTTAAAAATCTACCTCAGGGCTTTATTTTATTTCCTTTATTACCAAATAGCACCTACCATGTCATAATTGTCTATTTCTATCAATAATAGCTGCTTGTATGTTAATAGCTGCTTGTAAGTATGAGCTGAGCAGGTCTCCAACATCCTTTCCAATGATTTTATGAATGCTGACCTTGTAAACAGTAAATGTTTCATGATTTCTGTGATGACCAATAGGAAAGGTACTAGTTGAGAGCAAGACTCTGGAGCAACATTGCCCAGCTTCCGTCCTACTTCTGTGATTTACAAGCTACACGCCCTTGTGAAAATTATTTACCTCACTGTGAGTCTGTTTTCTCATCTGTAAAATGGGAAAATGGAGAAAACTGTATCTCAAACGGTTGTCATGAGAGTTAAATACAAACAACTCGGAGCAGTGTCTGACGCAAGAAAACACTGCTTGGGTACTGACCATTGTCACTGCCTGAATCATTACCTGGATCTGTAGCAGCGAGAGCACAGGTACGTCTAAATCCCTGGAACTTTTCACACCAAACGTGGTAAACGTGACACTAAAAGGAGGTAAATGGGGAAGCTCATGGTTCTCTATCAGGAAGTCATGAGAATTTAGTTGTTCGTATTTGTTTAAAGTATTCTCTAAATGTTTAATCTTCATAAATAGGATAATTAGTGACTTATTCATGGCTCAGTTAAGATTTTTTTCAGAAAGTTAAGGAATCCCTTTGTAACTATAACTGAATGGACACTTATTTAACTAATTTTATGTTATTTTTCTGGAAGCCCCTATGCAGTGCCTCACAAAGCTTTTCACAGAAGAACCTCTCATAGAAGATAAGAGGGAACTAAAGTACATCACCCCACCTCTACCCAGACCTACAATTCGGAGTCTTGAGGTTTAATGGAAAGTGGCCTCTGTCAGCAGGAAATTTCCTTAAAGTCCCCTGTTTCATCTTTTTTTTTCTTTTTGAGACAGGGTTTCACTACGCAGTTCAGGCTGGCCTTGAACTCACTTTGTAGCCCAGGCTGGCCTCAAACTCACAGTGATCCTCCTGCCTCAGCCTCACAAGTGCTGGGATTATAGGCGTGTGCTACCACACCTAGCCTCCTGTTTCATTTTTAAAAATCACGCATACCCTGCTTTACAGCCTATGACATGTAATATCACTTTAATATAAAAATAATTGAAAAATTATTTATCACCAATAAAACTTGTTTATGTTCTTTTTGTCCCCAAGATCCTCAAGTAAAATTGATACAGTATGTCTGAGAGCACAAAGTCTTTATCCATTTATCCTACAGCTTTGCTAACTTTTTTCCTGTATCCGGGATGTGTAGGGACTGTAATGTGGAGGTGCAGATCCATGGAGAATCAGTTACCACTACCACTACCTGTTAAGGTTTATATCTGATGCCCCCCCCATGAAGCCTCCTATGTTCAAAGGTGGGACCCTTGGAAGGCAGCTGAATTACAGGGGCATTATAGCTGACTTGCTATTAGGAGGTGGGGACTGGTTGGAAAAGGCAGGTTAATGTGGGTGTGACCTGAAGATTATAGCTCCCTTCCAGCTACTCCCTTGATTTTCTGCCTCCCTATCACTCGAACATCTGTGAGCATCTCTGTTCTGCCATGCCTCTCAGCCATGCCCTCCTGCCTTGGAGCCAGCAGACTAGGGACCGAAATGTTAGCCAAAATAAACTTCTTGTTCCTTAAATTGTGAATGCAATTTGTCCCTACTTTGAGGGAAGTAACTAAGACACCAACTATCTGGTGGAGAATTATTTAAATGTCAGAGAGAAGAGTTAGCTAGAACCAAAGACCTCAGGCTCATAAATAAATAGATAAAAATAATAATATAAAAAAATCAACTCGTGAACACATTGCCTTACAGAGTTACATCATGCTAATAACACTTACTGCTTTTAGTTGCCCAATCTTCATCACTTGCCTGAATGTTAGGAATATGGGCCAGGGCAATATGAGGCTTAACTGTTGATTACTTGGAGAGTCAAATCAGAATAACTATGTTTAAAAGGTATGCATAGATAATGCATTTGTCAAATAGAAAAAAAAAATCACAGAATTCAGCAACAATATCTACATCTTTGAAGACGTCCATTATTAAAAATATGTATATATTAACTGATACAATCATTTATCATGCTTTGAAGATATCACTGTTCCTCCATAAAAAAAGCAGTGTGTGTGTGTATCGGGGGGAGTGAGCGACAAATAAAATGTATACATCAAGAAAAGAAAAACATATAAATATTTTAATGCTGAATTTATTGAGACATCATGAGATTAATATAAGTTACCTTTGGCCGCTACAATTACAAAAGGTACTCAAAGTGGTGGCCATTAGCTTCCAGACGTTTATTAATACAGCAAACAGCTAAAGTGTGTATACATTTTTTTGGTGGATTCTCTATATCTATATATTTATTAGTATGTTTGCAGTATGTAGTGTTTACATTCTTTGTGTGGAGCTGGTACATGTACATAATACATCTTAATTCCTTTTTTCATCTCCTTCCCTTTCCTTTCCTCTCCACTCTACCTGTCTCACGATCCTCTTTTTTCTGTCACTTTTGGAAAAGACCAAATGAGATCATAATGTTAACAGAAATCAGACACGCAAGCTTAAATAGTGCATGGTTCCCTTATGAGAAATACAAAGTATAAACAAAGAACAAAATAATAGACAATAGGAAGCAGGGAGACAGATCTTTCTCAAAGGGAAAGGGAATTGGAGGGGGAGGACGAAAACAAGAATTAAGATGTGTTATGTACCAACTCCACACAAGCAATGTAAATATTATGTACTGCAAACATGTACAAAAAAGCAGCATATTTTAACAGAATTTGATCTTTTAAGAACTCTACTTCTAATATTTTGAGCATTTCTTTGCTGAGGAAGTAAGATGAAGTTTGGTGCTCACACAACATCAATATCTAAATGCTTCTGGATGATGTTTAGAATGATAATGTATTTCTAAATGCTAGGTATATTTTAAGCCAAATTATTTACAGTTAAATTTTTGATACTACATTTTACTCATTTTGGTTTAACCATGCTGTTTATAGTCTTTCTTCTGTCCATTTAGACCTTAGTAAAGAGAGTTGGCAGATTCTAGAGTGTGTAGCAGGGTTTTTAAATAAGGAGGCATCTTAGAAAGCCTGTCTGCCTTTCTCCTCTCCTTTCCTCTCCTCTCCTCCCCATTCCTTCCTCTCCTTTCTTTTAAACTGAGCAAAACTGGTATAGTGGCCCAAAACATTTGGTTAGACCTTACTATCTTTCCTTTAATTTTCAAATACAAAATAGTCCTGTATATGCATACATGGACAGAATGAATATGTTTTCTCACTGTAGTCATAAACTGAGCTCTAAAATGCTTAGTTTGGAATACTTTTCTTTACAGTTGAAGGGAAGATGACATTAAGTCATCTCTTACCATAAAAATTTTAAGGAGGATATTATTTTAATAAAAATGAGAATACCGTGGTATAAAAGTTAGTCGCCTCTTATCTTTCTACTGTTAACATCAGGGCAGTATTGAAATAATGAATGCATTGTTAATGAATCCAAGAAAATAAAACTCTTAGTATCTGATCCCACTCTTGTTTCCAGTACATCTGTGCTGAAAGGGCCTGTTGTTATTCAACCAGCTAATCACCATCTTTTGTTGCATCACTGTGCTTCTACTCATCAGGGCTAATCTCCACAGCCATCTGGTATTTGATAGATAATTGGCTCTTCTCACTCCCAGGAGCCTGAAAGGCATCTCAGGAGAAACTGAACTAGACACTCTTACCAGGTAGACCAACAACTGGAGCTAACATGAAAGAGAGTTAAAGGGACAATTTTCAACTGGAGCACAGACTTTCTCTCCTATCGCATGAACCTGGAATTTATGTCTGATAATGCCCTTCAGGATGACTTCCTCTACAATCTGCTTCCACTTTCTCTGGGAGCCAGGGCTCTGAAGGAACACATATAGTAGCCTCCACAAGCCCCTCCCTCTCTGCCAAAGGGTAATTTTAAAACTGTCCTCAGTCCATCCTTCTAGCCATTCTGCTATCCTGCTCTGTTGACCCTTTTTGGAGAGATATAGAAATACGCTACGTACATAGAAATGTTTCTTTAAAAGTCTGTCATTTTCAATGAGAACAACAACAACAACAAAAAAGGCTTCTAAATGAATCAAGTAGAGTACCATATGGTTTTTTTTATTAAATATATCCCTTATATCAACCATAGCAATATTTTTACACTTTTCTATTATATGTATAAATGTGTAAATGTTTTTCTACCTCCTGATGTGCATTCTTCATCAACACAGCTATGCAGTTTCTCAATATGTACCCTAGTTGGATAACTTAATGTTCTCCCATGTGGACTTTATATATGGTACTAATGTTATTTTCAGTAAAAATGATACCTATATTGCAAACATTCAAAGTTCACAAAACAAGTGACTTTCATTCTCTCTTTCAAAACTCACAAGTATCCCCTAATGCAGACAGGTAATCACACTAAGGTATAAGGCTTTGCCACAATGACAACTGTATCAGCAATGCCAAGCGCAGTGCCTGATACACGAGAGTCAGTAACAGTTAAACAATACCAAGTTAAGTGTCTTGACCACATCCTGGGGCCAATATTCAGTAAAGATGTTTCTAAACCCAGAACCCTTACAAGTTCAGTGTCCCTTCTACTGTACCACACTGCCTTTTGCTGGCCACCCAAGTGTCAATAACAAAGCTTTTTATTCATTCCCCACCCATCACAGGGTACTGCGTGTTCCATGTCCAGCTCAAAGATCCCCTCCTTGTTCAAGGTGTCAGGATTCCATTCACAGTTTAAGAGATAGGCAAGGCCAACAGCTGCATTAAAATTGGTGCAAGTTTCATTGCCTGAAGAATTAGCCTTTGTTGAAGGTGCCTGGTCAAGAAGAAACCCTGGCCCCTGTCATCCTTGCTGTGATCTGACCCTTGGTCTTAATGCTGAGATAAATAAAATCATTCTTGCTACATAGAAAGGGGCACGAAGCATAGTCTCTGCAAATCAGGCACATAAGGAAGACTGCAGTGTCTACTCTGTAAATTAGTCTGATTTAAGGGCCAACTCTATTCCTAATGAACAGAAAGAGGGTTAGGAAGAGGTAATCAAACTGTTTGCCTCTGATGGGAAGTTACGAAGAAAAATTTAAGTAAAGGGAGTTAGACTGTTTCTAAGATTCTAGTTTGGAATAGTGAACAACTTTAGACAGAGACACATAACTGTCAGAGAGACAGTGGGACCAACTCAGGCCATTGTCAGCAGTCTGAGCTATGAGAAAGCCTATGGCCCATTTCAGTGCAGAGAGAAGAAAAAGATCAGAGTACAGGGAATGCTCCAACTGGCAAAATTTCCTGAAGGCTCATAGATCCAGGCCCATGAGCACATCAACACTCCTGCTCCATAATGAAGCAATGGTTAAAATATCCTCTTCCTATGTAGCCATCAAGGCTGCAGCTATAATCCACTTAAACCTGATTTCTGGTACAGAAAGGCTCAGGGACTGGGAGGAAGCAGTGTGAGCCTCTGAATGACTAAGTCCAGGGCAGAGTCCCAGCGGCCTCTCCCACCTCTCCACCGTCAACCACAACAGCCATTACCACTTATAATTCTCTGTTCTCCTAGTCCCACCCTCCTTCACGCCTAGGGGCGAGGAATATTTGGGCAGCATACCCATTGTGATGTAAGTGGGGGTGAGAAACCCACACCATGCCAGAGGAACACATGTGGCTTCTGCACCTCTCTTAGCTGTTGCCTTCCACACTATTCAGCCTTTTCCGCACTGGGAGGAGAAGATAATGGCTACTTTATCTGATAATTTCCTCTAAGAGAAAAGGATACAGGAAGAGGAGAGCCAGGCAAGAAGCCAAGAGCCCATCTTGAAAAAAGGGTTTCTCAACCTTGCCCTTCTGAATCTCTGTCCCTCATGAATATTTATGCCTAGCCCTTTCCCTTGCATGATCTGGAGGCTCAAACTGTGGCAGGTAGAAACAGGGAGAACTGACAGGCATGTACATGATTGAAAAGCTGGCAACAGATAGTTAATACAGGTTCCTTGGATGCAGGCTCCTACCCAAATCTCCATGGGATGGGAGAAAACCCCAGCCCCAGATGTTACTTTCATGTACACCTTGCCTTTTAGAAACCACTCTCCCAGTAAACTGCTTTATATGCTGCCAGAAATAGACAGAATGCAGCTGGGAGCTCTGAGCTGTGCTACTTGGCAAATCATTTAACTGCATACAAATGACAGCTATTATACAGCCGGGATCCCCTAGGGAAATAATTTCTATTCTCAACTCTACCCATAACCTGATGAGTCAGTTGAGGTCAGCTTGGAGCAGTGTGCTGACAAAGCCTAGGGCTCAGGGAGATGCTCTGGTAGATCTGGAGGTATTGTGGAGTAAATCTCTGCTTCCCCAAACCACATCCTGTAATCTTAGGCATGTGCCCTGCAAGTGTGTGTTGGACATAAGGGAGCGGCACTGGTGGCTCTGGAAGTCAGAACCCAATTTTGGAGAAACAATTCAGGGACATGACATGACCTGACTCCCACTTTAGGAACCAGGGTCCCTGTTTTGATGATATAATGAGATCATACTTCACCTTAGTCTGCTTGTATCATGCCATGTGTATCACATTTTTTTCTCTATCTCTAGCAGTTCCCCTTCCTTTTTAAGTTCACTTTCTGATGAGCAATAGTTAAAAACAATAAATAATGAAGCAAGTTAATAACTACATCTAATTATAATCAATAAGGTTCTAAGCAAAGAGCTATGGAGGGAACACAAGGTCTTAATGCATTGGCTTTGTGATTAGAAATCTCCTATCCTGGTTTCAAAGCTTTGTGACAGTATACCAGGAATTAGACCTACCTTCCCTATATTTGAAAAAAAAACACCTAAGATTCACTGATCCTCAAGTATGCTATTTACAGTTTAATATAGTCTTAAACACTACTCAGGTTAGAGTTCACAAAAATCTTTAGTTTACCCTTTTTTTTTGGTTGCATGTGGAGCGGTTATGTAAATTGTCAACCTGAGTATTCCTAGCTTTGCTTCCACCACGGGCAACCTTACTGTGTGCCCGCTGGACTCCTGATCTTCTGTTACACTGATGTAGAAATTAGGTCCAACACACACACACACACACACACACACACACACACCTGCACACACATACACAGCAACAGTCACAGACTCAGCCAGGCTACAAATTTTTGAGGAGGATTCTTTGGGGAGATTAGGCAGGAAGACAGAAAAATACAATTGATGGAGTTGTTACATGTTAAACATGGTATCTGAGACTGCAAAACATGATTTTAACATTTTGTTATAGTTGAAAAATATACCCTTCCACTTTGGGCATTTTCTTGTAGGAGTAAAGATTTTAACTTGTAGCCTTATTTCTCAGTTCGACAGCTATTTCTTTCAACATATCATTGCAGAGAAATCAGTATGAAATGAACTATAATTACTTTAAGTGCTCATCTTTTTCTTTTTACCTAATACAATTAATAATAATTGCAAACATTTGTTGAGCACTTACCATGTATTACTCATTCATTCAGTAAATATCAACTGAACACCTACACATTCCAGGCACTATTCTAGGCACTGGAGGCACAACAGACAGGACATAAAAAGCCCCTGCCTCATGAAGCTGATGTTCTAACGGAAATAGGTAACAGACAAACAAGAGGTCTGAGTGATTAGAGAATGCCTCTGGAGGATGTTAGTTTAGATCTGACAGTGAGGACGACAGGCACATGAAGATCAGTGGACAAGCCTTCCAGGAAACAGAAACACTTGTACACAAATGCTGATGCAGGTACTTGGCAAGTTAAAGAAGGAAGTTCAGTGTGGTTGAATCAAAAAGGCAAGATTGGTATAAAATGATATCCAAGGAAAACGCAGGGATCTGATCAAGGAGGGCTATGTAGGCTTGGGTGAGAAGCTTGTTTTTATCCAATATTCTGAAAACTGAGAAGTCATTGGAGGATTTTAAGCAAAGAAGTGACATGAGAGAACTTCCATTTTTAAAAGAGTGTAGAAAGTTGAGTTGGGAAGCATGGATAGGGGAGGAGGGCCATTTAGGAAACCACTACAGGGTGTCAGTGTAACATGAATGTCAGCTCCCATGCTCAACATCACATCCTCAGATGGCACCCTGAGGAGGTATATGAAATTGCACAAGGATAAGGGCTTGGAATAAGGACAGTGCTGGACTGATCCGGATGCATAAGAAGTGGGTGGAATTGCTGGACTTGCAAAAATAGGAAAACAGGTCCTCAAAGCAACAGAGGTTTGAAGGCATGATCAGGTTAGCAGGGACAGTGACATGTGGTCAAATGATGAGATCCACCCTGTGAGAAGCTCTATTCCAGTGGTGGGGAACCTATGTAATGTATGCTGCAGCAGGCTGTTAGTTATCAATGAAAGCTCTCAAAAGTTTGCTATAATTGCTCCATTTACTCTAAGTGGGAAGCACTTGAGGGTGGGCAGCCCAGCCACACCCTGATTCTAGGAATCTGCCCCCAGGGTCCAGGGCTAAACTATTTTTAACCTAACTAAACCTGGAGGAACAGCATTCAAACTCTTGGGAATAAACTCTAGTGCTCAGTGCCCTCTACTGTATGGAAATTATGCCTTGCCTGGTTCCTGAAGGCAGAATGACAGCATCATGTGGACCCAAGGCAACTCTCCAGGTGTGGCTATGGTGTGAGAACTGGGAACACATCTCTGCCCTCTCAGGTGCACACCCAGAGTCTCTAGGCAAGGCAGCAGTGGTTGCTTCCAAATGTGATCCCCCTGCATGTGGTCAATTCCTTTTCTTCAACCAGTGCAGCTTTCTAGAACCAGCTCCTCTTTCATCATGAGTGCTGACACACCTGACCCTGGCAGCAAAAAACATTAAGAACCCTGTGTGACAGGCCCTCATGTAGTCAAAGACCTTGCCTGAACTTAGGGACAGTGGCGTACAGAAAGTCCATCTAACCCAGAGGATGCTTTCTGCCTCAGCTGGCCAGAAAGCAGCTAGTCCCCTCACAAGCACGCCACAGGAGATTGCTGCTGTCCCCAGTGGTAACCACCAAAGAAAGTTACTGTGAATCAGGCATGTTCTGTTTGGTGTCTGCCCCCCAACTCCCCCTCCCATACCCCACTTCCGCTCCCTGCTCCTCGACCTGCACTCTTATTTGCAGGAGCACTGTTTCCCTTCCAGCAGTGCTTGGAAATTCTTGAGGATGAAGGGCTGGATGTCATTTCAGTAACTGAGCAATCTTGAGAGAGTCATCACAAGGCTGGCTGCCCCTGGTTACTGACTCCTGTCAACCTTTCCTAGAGCTGGCTAATGTCAGCCAGCTGCAAATCAAGGCTTGAGAAAAGTTGGTGAATATAGCAGAGTGACAGCTCAGCCCCCAAATATGTTCTCTGGGCTGTAGAAATTCTGCCCACCTTTCCCAGCCATGGAGAGTGTTATAGTCAGGCTGTTGGTATGTAGGTACAGTAAATACTTGACAAAAAATATGAGAGAAAGGCATGACTGGTTTGAGACAAATATCTTTTTGAAAAGTGGAGCTTAAAAGTATACCAAAGACATGAAGAATTCCAGTATGCAGCAGACAGTGCCAATATATCTAGAACCTGAATATACCAATACTCAAGTAGTATTAGGGATGAATGATGCATACCCAGAGTGTACTAGAAGATTACGTTGCATTACCAACCAACTACATGTCATGACTTTAACAGGACAAATTCAGTTCTTGCTTCTGCTCCATACTCAACATCAATGAGCTGGGGGTTTTACTTATCATGGCCACTCAAGGGAGCCCAGGTTGATTAAGGCTGGATACCGCTTTCACAATCACAGTGAAAGAGACAGAGGGAAGAGTGGTGTCTCATTCATAGGCTCCTAAAAGCTTTTAACTGGAAGTGACAAATGTCCGTTTGGGTCCATGTTTCATTGACCAGACTGGGTTACTTGGCCAGATAAGTGCAGTCTGCTACTTTATTGCTAGGGAGAACATAGGGATGCTCCATCTGGAGATGTTCTCTAGATGCCACCTGCCTTTAGAGGAACAAGGTTCCACAAATGCATGTGAAGGGTGACTGCGCATGTTTCATTTTTTCATCACACCTAATCATGCTGAATACTATTCATAATGCATCATTCTCCCCATAATGCAACAGACATCCTTTCTATTTGGCCTTTGTTTTGACAGGGAAAGCTCCTCTTTGTGAATCCACTGAAAGGTATTTTACCATCATAAAGCCATTTGTATAGATTCCCCCCAAGGAGAATTCTTTCTGAAAACACTGGAGTGAATGCAGAATTCCTGGCGAGGCAACACTGGGAGGCTCAAAAGCCAACTGCTTGATCAGCACCAGACTCAGAACAAAAAGCATAGGTGATAACGGTGAATTTGGTTCCCTGACAGTTTCTCTAATCTGTCTTAATCTAACCACAGGCTGCAGTGTCTGTGGCATGCTGCTTCACTTCCCTCACTTTCCTCTTTACAAAAGTGAGGTCATAATTAACAGTGTTTATTTCATGTGGTTGTTGTGGATATTAAATAAAATAATGCACTAAAACACATGGCAAACACTCACTAAATTTTATAGTTACTAGTTTCTTTTGAATATTGCCAAATGCTTCCACTTGAGTCAGTTGAACTCAGATATTAACATGTGATTAAATTTCAGGGTTGAAGGGACTCTGGAATCCACCTGCTCCAGAGAAATTTCAGGTCTTTGTTTGGGATCACACAGTTCATGATGGAGTCAGGATGGATCTGGATCTCCTGACTGCTAGTCTCATGTAATTTAATGGCTAGTAGGAATATCTTCTTTAGAATGGTGTTTGATGCAGTAATCTACTTACTTGTGTGCAAATCAAGGTTGATTTCCTTTGGTTGGTTTTTGTTTCTTGTGAAAAATCTACCTATTTAAGGCACACAGAACACAGCCAGTTCCCAACACTGTTATATTCTGGCCTGAGCACAAAAGGAAACAAGGCTAAATATTGAATCAAAGTGCTTTGCAGCCTAGAGGTAGGATTCCAGTCTGAAATTAGTTCTATTTTGCTCACCAGCTTAATGATATTGTCAGTTGTTTTTTAATTAAGTTGCTCTAAATTGCTAAATTGAATGAATTTTAAGGGCTAGAGGAAATGCTTGCTATGTTCCAATGTACTTTAAAGTTAAAAAAGAAATTGAATTGGTTCTTCTTTAAAGGGATTCGATAGGGCATTTCAGAAAACATCTTAAAAGTGTTTTTCCAGGTAATAAGGGCCTGGAAATTCAAGCAAGCTTCTATGCTCTCCAGTCTGTTAGACTTAAATTCTTATTCTTCCAAAGGATGCCACTGAATCTTCCTGTAAAACAGAAATGATTACCCTTGTAAGGGGAGAGATATGGAGGGGACATGAGACAAAGGCATTACACAAACAGATGGCAGCAATTTCTAAAACAACTTAAGATAGAATTTCTTTTTATTTTTTCTTCCCAAAATCAAGTCATTATTCAATGGAGAGGCAGATATACCATCCTAGCTCCTTCTCTGCCTTTATGAAGATTCACTGGAGATAGCTCTTGACCAAAGCAGATGAGGTAAAGCTAGTATGTCGCCTTTACGTGCGTGTGTGTGGGGGGGTATTGCCTCTTCCTGAGGAGAGAGCCTGGTTTAAACAGTGATGTGAATTCCCAGCAGACCATTTGTTTGCACAAGAATATGCTATTGCTGTTCCTTAGCAACCAATGCTGTTCTTCAGAGGCACTGTGGGTGAAGAGCTAAGTAGCTTCTTCCGCCCCTTTGATCTAAACTCTATCCTGAGATTCTGATGAAAATGAATGTTCTGCTGCCATCTTGGAAGCATTAAGCTGACAAATCCTATCCATGCAGTTGAGAAGCCAGATACTTTCTTGGCTAATGGAAAATTTAAAACAATCAAATAAGTACATCATTACTCTATCGTGCAAGTCAAATGTAGATACATAAAACTGTATCTGCTCTACTCTGGTTGGCATCTACCATGACATTAACTCTTAATGGCCTTAACCAGCCCTGTTTTTCTACCACTGAAAGCAATAACTTATGTATGAGGTAACCAGAATATCAGGATCCTGTGGAATGTTAAAACAAATACTATAAACCTCTACTGTATTTAATTTAACATAACAAGATACCACATATTTGCTAACATCCTGTAATTAAAAATATTTAGGAACTGTATATAGTTGTTCTATTGCTATTCAAACAAGTACAAAAAGAAAGACGTGTCATTCAAACCATTAAATTAGGCCATAAACTATAAAGCTGGTTTAGTTACAGTACCATAAGCTCTTTGTTACTGGTTTTTATTTCCAGAATTTAAATCTTAGTTTTAATGTCAGTGATTTTCTCTCCCTCAAGTTTCTATGAGACCTTCTTACTGGCCAGGGGGTTTCTTGGTATTTGTAACAAAATGACCTTGCAAAGGAAATTTATGCTTCACAGCATATGTGAATTGTAATTTGATTTCCATGGTGGTTTTCCCACTGAAAAAAGTCCATGGAGTGGAATTTGGAGTTTCCTTAGTAACCTGGTTCAGATTCAATATTATTCATTTGTATATTCATCTGTTCCTTTATTCGACAACTATTTATTGGGCACCTTGGTGCACTGAACTGGGATACAGGCTACGGAGGCAACAAAACAAACATGTTCCCTGGCCTCGGGTTTATAGTCCCAAGAGGACAACAGACAATTAAAACGAAGTACAGTACAACACAGCAATGCTAATGATGGGGAGAATCAATGCTAAAGGGCAAGGTCCCCTCACCCAGACTCACAGGACTTAAGGAAACAGTGATAAAACAGAAGGAATGAAGGAGTAATAAAGGGTGCTTCTGCAATAGTAGGTACACAGGCCAGGGCATGGCAAGTACAAGAAATTGAGACAAATTCACACCCCATAGAGTTGGGATGAGATAATGAGGTGAAGGGTGAAAACCAGGCACAGATCAGAAAGCTTGTATAAACCATGCAAAGGTGCCTGACTTTATATGCTAAGATTAAGAGGCAGCATTAAAGATTTCTCAAGAGAAAGGTGAGGGTATTATTAGACTATGGCCTGGTCCTCCTACCATTTGCTACCTGCTGGAGTATTGGTCACTAAATGTCTTGTGTTTCTGGATGGGGATTGGATCATGGGGGTACTATACTCATCAGAAGATTAATTCATTCATGATTTTACATGCTGTTAGGAGGTGGGGCTTGATTGGGGGTGGGTCACTGGGGTCATCACTTGGAAAGGTGTATTCTTGTTCCCAGCTCCTTCCTTCTTCCTCTTTCTCTTCTCTAGTGGCCATGGGTTGAGCACCTTTCCTGTACCATGCCCTTCTATCATGCGGTTTCTGCCTTTGAGCCAGCCAACCATGAACTGAGTCTACTAAAATCATGAGCCAAAATAAACCTCTCTTCCTTTAAATTGTATGGTATTTTGTCCCAGCAATGGGAAAGTGACTAACACTGTCATTATCTCCTTGGACCATTGCTCCTCACAGATGATACTGCTGACCCCACCTACGTTAGAAAATATTCTGTTAACTTCATAACCACTGAACAGCTCATTTTTTGATATAAAATAATACTTATATAAAAAAAAAAAAGCTAAGCTCTCCAGGTTTTTTTTTTTTTTTTTTTTTTTTTGTGGGTATCGGGGGTTGACCTCAGGACCTTGCGTGCCAGCAGGTGCCCGTGCCACTGAGCGATATCACCGGCCCCCTTTTTTTTTTCCATATGTGGGTTCCAGGAGTTGAACTCGGGCCCTCGCGCCTGCCAGGCAGGCGCTTATGCTGCTGAGCCATCTCACCAGCCCAACTCTCCAGGTTCTTGATTTAAAAGGGACTTTAAAAATCATGCACCTTTAACTACTCTTACTTTTTAGGTAAGTAGAGGTTAAGAAAGGTGAGCTATGCTGTTATGTGACTCTAAAAGCACAGGCGATGAAAGCAAAAACAAAGAAGTGGAATCATATCAAACTACAGACCTTCTCACACCAATGAAACAACCAACAAAATGAAAAAGCAACCTACAGAATGGGAGAAAATATATGCAAGCCATGTATCACACTGGAGGCTAATATACAAAATATGTGAGGGATTCCTACAATTCACTAGCAAAACAGACCCTGATTTTAAAGATGGGCAAAGAACTCGAATACACTTTTTCTTATGAAGAAGATATACAAATAGCCAATAGACATGTTAGAAGATGTTCAACATCTCTAATCACCAGAGAAATACAAATCAAAACTAGAGTGAGATATCACCTTATACTTGTTAGGAAAGCTGTTACCAAAAAGTCAAGGGATGGTGAAGGTATGGGGGAAAGTAAACCCTTGTACACTGTTAGTAGAAATATAAACTGGTATAGCCATTATGGAAAGAGTGTGAAGTTCCCCAAAAAAAACTAAAAATAAAATTATCATATGATTCAGCAATCTCACTTCTGGGTATATATCCAAAAGAAATGAAATTGATATCTCAAAGAAGTCTCTGCAATTGCAGTACAATTCATAATAGCCAAGATATGGAAACAACCTATGTATCCATCAATAGATGGGAGGATAATGAAAACATGGAATATAAGTATATATGTAATGGGATATTATTCAGCCTTTAAAAAAGAAGGAAATCCTGCCATTTGTGGCAATGTGGATGAATCTGGAAGACATTATGTTAAGTGAAACCAAATAAATCTTATTTATATGTAGAGTCTAAAGAATGCATAGAAAGAGAGTAGAATGATGGCTGTCAAGAGCTAGGGTTGGGGAAAATGGGAAATTTAGGTCAAAAGGTACAAACCCTCAGTTACAAGGTGAATGAGTTCTGGAGATCAAATGTACAGCATAGTAACCATGGTTAATAATGAGTTAGTGAATACTTGAAATTTACTTAGATATGTTATACGTGTTCTTATCATACAGACAAAAAAAATGATAAGTAGATCAGATGATGCACATGTTAATTAGCTTATATGTGGTAATAACTTCACAATATATCTGTATCTCAAAACGTGACATTATATACCTTAAGTATTTACTTTTTACTTGTCAATTATACCTCTTAATCTGAGGAGGGCATGTGGATAAATGTGAACAGTTTCATTTCAGGGCCTTTGGGGTGCTGAGGGTTGAGCAAAGCCTAAACCCCTCTCCAGTGAGCATTCCCCTCTGTATCAGCAGTTGGGAGAATAAAGTTTAATTTGACTGACTTAGATATTTTTTTCTCTTATGATATAGGCTGGGCTAAATGACTTTTTTTTTTTTTTTGTGGGTACCGGGGGGTCGACCTCAGGACCTTGGGCGCCTGCGCGCCCGTGCCGCTGAGCGATATCACCGGCCCCTTTTTCGTATGTGGGTTCCGGGAGTCGAACTCGGGCCCTCGCGCTTGCCGGGCAGGCGCTTAAGCCGCTGAGCCATCTCACCGGCCCTAAATGACTTTTTTTTAAACCTTACCAATCTGTTGGAAAGCTGAGAAGACCTCTTGAATGACTACTATCAGGAATATAACTTGAGAAAAACTATGATGGAATCCTGTTAATAATATGGATTTATATTTTGAATGCATGGAATGCCTTTAAAAGAAACCTATAATTTTTTCCAGTGTTTAGCATGATCTAATTAAAACATAGTGATATGATGCAAGCAATATCCTCACAGAAGATAATTCCTTTAAAAATCAATGTCCCTAGAAACAAAATGAACACAGTAAAACCAGACTCTCTGGCTCCTAAGTTATCCTGTGTATTTTCCCACCACCCCAACGAAAATAGCTATGAAACACACTTTAATTACTGCTTTCAAATGTTTCCTAAAATACTAGTGGCCACAAACTGTCAGGTAACATACATCCCATAGCACAATTTAACTGCTGAATATGAGGTTGAGGTTCATAATCTTGGAAAATATTTGACTATGAATTCCAACATGCAATTGGAAGGCTCCTCAAACCTCCACTTACAAGGCCTTGATCCTTTTAAAGTTAGGGAAACACGGGCAGATACTAGATTCTATTTTATCTGTAGTGAAATAATAAACTACGACTCACATCCTTCTAGGACATGATCTTTGAGGACACTGTTCTACAGTTTCCTTTATGTGGATAGTTAAGAAAATGATGCTGTTTGTTTAAAAATTACCAAAGAGCCTAGCTTACTTTCAGAATAAGGTACGATTATTTGAGAAATTATTTTAAGAATAAGTAAAAATGTTCGAACTTGAAAGCAATGGATATTTACTCAACATATTTTAATAACACCTCAGTTTTCTCCATCATTTTATGCACATTTGCTAACCTATTCATTAAAGAATATATTTTGTAAGAGAGTTACATTTGCAACCAAGATTACAGATTTTTGTTTACAATGTTTATACAATAAAAGGATAATACACATACTTGAAAGGGCATGCTTGCTAGCTAAAATGTAAGTAAGAAGACTGTGGTCCTCTGGAGTCTGTAAATGCAAGTGCTCAAGAAATGCAAAAAAAGAAAAATGCAGGAAGGAATTTTAATTTTATTTTGAAATAATTTAGGTTAATGGAAGAGTTGTAAAGATAGCACAAGTATAGTTACAAAGTATATCCTATACCTAGCTTCTTCCTATTGTTAAGATCTTACATAACTGAGATACAATTATAAACTAAGAAATTAATATTGGGACAATGTTATTATTAGTACTTGTTATTTTTATTTTTAGTTTGTACTGGGATTGAGCACAGGGCCTTGCACATGCTAGGCAAGTGTTCTCCCACCAAGCTACATCCCAGGGGCAATATTACTAATTAAATTACAGACCTGTGATGGTTAATGATGATTGCCAACTTCACTGGATTAAGGCATGCCTAGTAGATTCATAAAGCACACATCTGGTGTGTCTGTGGGAGTTCGCAGAGATTACTGGCATGTAGTCAGCCAACGGATATCACCCTGATGTGGGTGGCACCATCCAACAGGCTTGCAGCCCAGATGGAATGAATGGGAAGAAGAAAGAAGTCTGCCTACTTTTGAAATTTCCATTCTGCTTGAGCATTTTTTGCTGCTGCTATCGCTTATGGACATCAGACTTCACCCTTTCAACACAGACTCACACTAGGGACACTCCAGAAAGCTTCCAGGCTTTTGGTCTTGACCTGATGCTGCATCCTTGATCTTTCTTGTTCTGTGGTTTCCAGCTTCTTGGACTGAGCTGCTACTGGGTCCTCTGGCTCTTCAGCACACTGTAGCCACTGTAGACTCTCCCACCTCTGATCTGGTAAGCCAATCTAGTAAATCCCCTTGTATAATTGTGTGTGTGTAAAACTGATTCTGTTCCTTTTGAGAACCCTATAACTAATACAAGGCTTTATTCAAATTTCTTCTTTTTTTCTACTAATGTCCTTTTCCCTTTCCTAATCTAATCCAGGTTCCCACATTTAGTCATTGTATCTCCTTAGTCTCTTTCACTCCGTAACAATTTCTTGGCCTTTTCATGTCTTCACTTTTTCATGAGCATGGCATTTTCAAGGAGCTGGGCAGGCATTTGCAGAGTATCCTTGATTTATGGTTGTGAATATTTGGCAGAATCCCTTAGAGGTGAAGTATCTTTCTCATTGGATCACATTAGAGTGTACATCATGTTACCAAGATTTACTGGTGGTGTTCACTTATCATGTAGTTAAGGTGGTATTTGCTGGGTGCCTCCACTGTAAAGTGAACTCATTTTCCCTTTCCACTCTATATTCCCTAGAAGTGAATTACTAAGTCCAAACCATGGTTACCAGAGGAGTATGAAGCTTCACTCATGCAAGTGGAAAATGCTGAAGAGTTCTCATCATATCTTAAAAGTGCCACAACAGGGCTGGTGAGATGGCTCAGTGGTGTAAGCGCCTGCCTGGCAAGCGCGAGGGCCTGAGTTCGACTCCTAGAACCCACATACGAAAAAGGGCCGGTGATATCGCTCAGTGGCACGGGTGCCTGCTGGCGCGCGAGGTCCTGAGGTCGACCCCCAGTACCCACCAAAAAAAAAAAAAAAAAGTGCCACAACAGTAACTATTTTAGTGGAGATACTTTGAATCTACAGAAATATACCATTCCTCAAAGTTTTGCCCCCCTAATTTTAGCATTCATCAATTGACCTTTCCTGTGGCAATTTACTGTGGTGTTCTAAAGATGCTTTTATATTTCCTTCTTTCCTTTTATATTTAATAACTGGAATTCTTAAGGAAATCTATACCTTCTCAACATTTATTTACATTGATGTAGTCTCATGGATATTTATTTTATGTTTGAGCTGTAAACCAACACTCAGTACAACTAAATGTATTTTGTTGCTAAAGTTGCAGCAGCTTTGACAATTGGAAGTTTTTTCAGATGTGCTTCTGTGTCCTTTTGACATGTTCTCTCTTTCTCTCTCTTTCTCCTCCACTCCTTCCCTCCCCGCTCACCCCCCCCACTCCCTCTCTCCCTTCCTCCTTGATCATTTCTCTACTTTCCGGCACTACAAATTACTCAGGATTCACCAGCCCTAGAATCAGCCATTTTAACAAGGAGCCCTTGTTCATTTTACTGGAAAACATTTAGAAACCAAGATTTAAGTACTTAGTATTCTCACTGCTTTCAGGAACACACCTAGAAAATATATGTGTATGTATATTAATTTAGATAAACATAGATATTTATATTTATTTCTGTATCTATCTGCATATGCATTAAAGTAAGTTCATTCTTACCAGTATCTCTAACTTTAATTCAGCATCACTGGATTCTTTCAAGCTTTCAGGGAAGGACAGTTTTTTGTTTTTGTTTTTGTTTTTTGGAACTGAGAATTGAACTCAGGACCTTGTGCTTGCCAGGCAGGTGCTGTGCCACTGAGCTATATCCCTGGCCCAGGACAGTTGTTTTTTTTTTTTTTTTTTTTTTTTTTAATTAGAGGCACATTTTAACCAAAGAAAGTTTTTCTCAAAATGGGCAAGTCCTTCAGTGGAAGAGCGCTTGCCTAGCATGCACAAGACCCTAGGTTTAATCCCCAATAGCATAAAACAGGTGAGTCTTAGGTCAGTCAGAAAGAGGAAAACACTAAAATGGTCAATAATCAAGTTTCTCCAAATAAACTGTTTTCAGCAGCAGGCAGTGGGCCATACAGGTGAGAAAGTAGATAAGAGGGCTTCCTAGAAGTTGCCAGTAGCTAACATCTTGGTAAGAGGTGAGCCTTCTTCTCCCACGTAGGATGTTCAGAACTTCGGATATCAAAGAGGAAGAAGAACTGCAGACCAGGGAGATGTGGTGAGTGAAGGCAGAGAAGGGCATGCTGGGAGCTGGCACACAACAGCCAGGCTGAGGGAAATCTCAGAGGAGCAGCAAGCAACCACACTGGCCATCGGGCCTCCTTCCCCAGTTTGGTGCAGCAGACTTGGGGTCTACCTAGGGGGCTTAAGGGGCTTACCCCTAAATTCTGGTTTTGCCTTGTTGTATAATTGGCTTACCTATTTCTCTGTACCTATTTCCTCATCTGTAAAACAGGATTATGACATCTTTACCATGCAAAACAATAATAAAAAGTAAATGAGTGAAAGATTAGTGCGTACTCTTCTGCCTCATAACCAATTTTGCTCCTGAAGTTGTTATGAAGACAAAATTCAAAGATGCAACTGAAAATGAACTGTATGAACACAGGGCCCTTTTTTTTTTTTTACCAGCTCCAGATGAATGTACTGTACTTTCATATCACTGGGAGTATGAATTGAATATATTAGTACATCAATCTGGAGATAAGACAAATCAATAGGTCTCACTTAAAATGATTGAGAGTAAAACAAGACATATTCCTAACACTCAATATATCTAAGTAGTTCGGGCGGTATTAGTTCTAAACATTGAGCTTCTTTTCAATTCAGACCTGGGATGCAAACTCCCTGAAGAGAGGCCCATGCTTCAGGCAGAGTTCTAGAGTCCCCAGAAACTCTGGGTATAAATCAGTGTTCCCTTTAGCACCACACACATTTTTTTTTTTTCTTTGTAGCTTTTCGTTAGCTGAGTTGCATATGACAATTTCATTTGCATGAGTAGAGAAGGAGTAAAGCATGTATTAAGAGCACAGACTCTGGAGCCAGACCACGTGGATTGAGATCCTGTTTAGGCCACTTACAAGTTACATAATCGTGAACATATTCAGTGTGTGACCTCTCTACACCTCAATTTTCTCCACTGTATAATCAAGAAATATGACAAATCCCTATAGCTAGAGTTGTTGTGAAAATAAATAAACTGACACCTGTAAAGCATATAAGAACAGTGCCTGGAATATGGTGACAACTAGTAAGTGATAGGTATAATTACATTACACTAACAATCTTAGCTGACAGTTACTAATGAGGGGATTTAGGCTGTAAGTTTAAAATACTGGCAGATATTTCATTATCACACTCAATCATATGAGGAGAGGGGGAGCATAGAATCACACTGTACCTGTAAGGGCTGGGCTCTAAGACAGAGGCTTTTCCTGACAGAGACACTTGCACTTGCTCCCTAGCTGAGCTGCCCTCAGATCCCTCCTCCACACGTCAACTGTTGTCTGTCCCCGAATTCTGTTCCATTCCTGGTGCCTCATTTCTCCTCCACATGTCAACTATTGTCTATCTCTGAATTCTGCTCCATTCCTGGCTCCTCTTCAGCACTATTCCTGATTATCAGCCAACCCTGACCTGTGTTTTTAATTCTTTTCATATATATGAGGTAATACGGTGAATGGCGGAAGGGCACGATGGAGGAAAGTTGTTCAGCTCTGTCAGCTGGGCAGCAGAGATAGCAGAAAGAGAGCCAGAGAGGAAATGGTCAGGAACCAGACATAGTCCCCAAAGCCATTCTTCCACGATCCACCCAGACATACCCAGTAGTGTGCTTTACTAATCTTGTAGGCACCTATCAAGCCAATCAAGCTGACAATCAAGATTAACCATCACAGGAATACATGCTACCTCTGGCCTCTGGCCAATAGATACCAGAGATGATGCCAATAGATACCAGAGATGATGCTAAACATTCTGCAATATACAGGATATATTCCCCCACCACCATAACAAAGAATTATCTGATTGAAAGTGTTCATTGCACCAAGGTTGAAAAATCCTGCCTAAGAGTATCCAGGACCATGGAAAATTTAGATGCATTCTAATTGTATGATTTCCTCCTGTAATATCTCAATGGACCAACCACTGAGTCTCAACTTCCCTTCGAGGTCACATCCACTAACCAAGGGTTTCTTTTTATTATCAGCTATATCATTAACAGGAATAACCATTAAAATAAGAGGTAATTTTTTCTCTTTGTATTTATTTGGGCCTTGTGGTGTTGGTGCTGCCCTTGGCAACACCAGTAGTGTTCACTGATTGCTCAAATCTCTCTATAAATAAAGACAGTAACATCTTGGCATCAAGAAGACAACCCAGATCAGTCCCTGGCTTCTTCCTCACCCATCTACATGCTCTGAAGGACTTTGACCATCAGACTCATCCTGAGTTATTCACCTGGATATCAACAGTGTATTCCATGGACAAGCAGTGTGCAAGGTTGATTTTCCTGCTCTTGCTCAGGTTTACCTATGGTGATCAAAGCAGACTCCTGGGTACTTACTTGTTTGCCTATCAAGTTGCAGCTGTCTTTTGCCAAGTTTACCACACCTGAAAAGTCCCCATAAAGGAGCTTTACATCTAGACTCCCAAGGGAGTTTTATGGTGCCCTACAGTTCAGACCCCTTCCCCGACCTCTGGCTCTCAGCAAACTCAGCTGTCCAGGGGGTGGGCCCTGCTCTCAGGATCCTAGCCACTGTCTGTGCACCACATTCAACCACAGTGGTGCTGTAGCACTACAGTACCTAAACAACCTGACCATCAAAGAGGCCTCTGCCTGCCTCCATCAGGTTAGACTACCTGCACTCAAGGTTCTCCTCAGTACCAACTTTGCTCGCTCAGGCATTATTACATCAACCTTTATTTTAAATGCTTCAGATTTACAAAATATTCTAGCAGCACCACTTTAATTTGGGAAGCTGGATCCTTTAGGAAAAAAACCCTATATTCGTACCTCTCATCCAGTTAACTCTAGCATGCACAACCCATTTCACTGCTGAGATGGAGCTTATGATTGGCACACGCAAAACTGAGAGGGAGGGGCATATGCAAATACTTTTAAAAAGTTGATATCACATATATAATTATGGAAAAATTAAAAAAGAAAATAACTTTTGTCTGGAAGTATGACAAGTTGCTATCCCAGGCTCAGAGCTACATTTCATTTTAATTCTCTACCTCCTGGTAATGTGATATATTTCTACCACTCATGCATGAGTAAAGCTCAAGACTTCTTAAGTAGTACAGAGACTAGAAATGGGTAAATGAAAGGAATAGCATGAAATCATGGCAATCAGTTTTATATTTATTTCTGTTTTGTGAAGATGGTTTTAAAAGATGCTTTACCGCCCCTTAACTGTATCCTGCCTGGATTTTTTTCTTATAACAAAAACGTGTAAACTATCAAGGAAATTATGGCACAAAGCTGCCCAGCAGATAATATTATTCCCAATCTATCTTCTCAATTACAAAATTAATGTCTATTCTACCATCCACAGGTTAATGCTATTTATATGATCTTTCAAATTACCAATAGACTGGAAGAAAACACACATAACTGACTGTGTTCATTAAGTCAGTATGGTTTAAGGCCAAGTCATGGTAAAATGCAACCACAGGGCTCACAGCCAATAACTGAAGGGACTTGAGATGTCTGCAACAACTACAATGTCCATGTAGTATTTGAAGTCATAAAACTGTATAAAAGGTTTTGGAAAAAAAAACACTTTATAGTAAATGAAGACTGAGATAAATTTCTGGGATGGCTGAGTGAGATGCTCAGTAAATCTGCCCAAGACACAACGATAATACTGGACAAAGATGTCAAAAACAACCATTTAAAGACTCTGAAAACTGACCAAAGGCATACCACAAACTGAGAAGAATTTACTCAAGAAAAGCTACTGTACCTCAGCAAGAACAGCGGGAGTCTGTGACAGCTTAGATAGGTGCAGGTCGCGGCAGATAGGGACAGCACCTACTCACCATGCCTCCTCGCCTCAGCACCATCACCTGAAAGTTCTACCCCAAAGTCAGCAGATGAGGCAGGCTGTGAGGATGGAGAGGAAAGGTGCTCTCTGGCGGGTGATAATTTTATTTGGAGTAGAACATGGGAAACTGCATGCTCATGGCACTGTCAGAAATAATAGAGATCTCAGTGGCAAATAATCAGGAGGGGGTTAACATCAAGGCTAGCCTAGGTCTTGATCATGCTTGGGACAAGCACAAATGGTGGACCAATCAGAAATTTCATAGGGAGATCCAAGAAAGGGAACAGCCAAAGGGAGCCTTGGTAAAATCCCCCTCATCTCTAAAGGTCTCCAGGCTGTGCATGTGGGCAAGGGTGTGCACACTCAGAAGAGATGAGACGGGACTCTAGCCAGCTGCTTGTCCTCAACTGATTTCCCATGTACATCTAGTACATCAAATTATAACTGAACTCATTTATACCTACCTGCTGTGGTCACATGTCATACAACAGTACAAGTCATCTATATCCCCTCTTTTATTACACAAGTGGGAAACACAAAGCCCCTGAGCACTGTAAGAATATGAGTTTTCTAAAATGTTACCAGAAAGTCAACAGAAATTAGTAAAAATGGCTGCTGGAGTTTTGCCAAAATCTATTTACTTGCCAAAAGGTGGCATAAAATTAATAAACAGAAATTGGTCACGTATGTTTGAACTACCTGCAGCAGTGGATATACTCTTCCTCAATCTTGGTCTTATACATGTAAAACCAAGATTTCTCCTCTCTCTTGTTTACTCCTAAGAAGTCTTTTAAATGTACCAAAAATAATATCATCTCTCCAGGAAGTCATTCCTTGTGGGTTCTCAGACTGGTATGAAACTTGGCACCTGTCCCATGAATTCCCACCCATGGTATCATCAGTGCTCTTCACTAATTTACTTTCTTTTTGACTTTTTCATGATGTCTGACTCCTGGTTTTAGCTCTTCACATTATTTGCTGTGTAGGTGATAACTTGTACCCAAAATATTATTTTCACTGAATATCTGTAATTCCCAGGGGAAATGACTGTGACGTAGATATAAGCGCCAGTTCTAATTGCCATTTCAAACTATTAATAACATTTTCATGTGTACAACACAGCTTCTCTCCATAATAAAAGATGCTACCTATTCATATTTTCCAGCCTCCTTACTGTAAATTCTGCTTGTTCAAGTAATGATTGTAAGATCTCTTAGAGACAACAGAATACTCCATGTGCTTTAAAGCCATTGTTTTTCCAAGCTTTATAGAATGTAGGAATCTACTTCAGGTTGGCACCAAGGAAACCTGCTCCAAGACAACCTTTATATATTTCTGCTATTCCTGATGGCTTGACATTTGCTTCATCCTTGGCAATTAGTCAATTTTAAATCACTAGGAAAAATAAAGAACAAATCCTTGTATTTATACAGCTGACATCTTTGCTGCTCAGAAACCTTGTGTGATCTGCCCTGGTGATAAGGATAGCCAGAAATTTTAGTAAAAACATCACTGACAAATTTGAGAAAAAGTTCAATAAGAAAAATTTAGTAAAACTTTTTTTGGGGGGGTACCGGGAATCGAACTCATGACCCCGCACTTGCCAGGCAGGCGCTGTGCCGCTGAGCTATACCCCTGGCAGTAAAACTTTTAGAAAAAGTTCAGTAAGAAAAACTTAGTAAATTTTAGTAAAAACATCACTGACAAATTCAAGAAAAAGTTCAGAGGAAAAAATGCAACAAAGATGACTGCTGCGCTGGGAAGTGGACCCCTTCTTCAAGTGTTTTCCTTCTTTTGTTTCTCAAAGACAGCACCCAGGGTTAGAGGCTGGGAACCCAGGGCACACATGGAAGGATGGCAGTGCTCTCAAGGGACAACACCTGGGTGAGACTAAATCATCATGGGAACCATATCTGTTCTCTCAAGTGATAAAAAGATAAATACTGAAACATACCTGGAGGTTGTGTGCTGTGGATTTTGCCACCAGTTTTACTGAGGCTTGAACTGTGGCCAAAATGTACCTGCTCAATGACCCCAGGCAGTTTCCTTAGTCTCTCGGAACATCTTGAGTTTCCTTAACTGCACAACAGGCTAAATGGGTAATTTAGGTAAAATGTCCAGCATCATTTATGTTTGCTCATACATGTGACTGCCTCTCATTCTTTGCCTTGCCACTGCCAACCAGAAGCAGGTGCTAACAAACACTGACTCTATGCAGGAATGTATCTTCTTGCTGTAACTAATTTCTAAACACAACTATATAAATTTCAGGTCCCATTCTGCAATTCAACAATTCGAATTGTACTTCTCAGCCAAGATGATAGGATTTACTTTTACTTGACACTTTTCTTTTGGTCATTTCTTTGATCAAATATTTTAGCAAAATGATATTTTCTCTCCTCTCTCCCTCTCTCCCTCCCCCCACCCTCCACATGCTGCTGGACAGAGTACAACTCCCCAAATTAAACACTTTGTGATACAAAATAAAAAAAAAATTTCCAAAACTCCCTGGCTAGCTCCTTTTCCTCTGTTAAGAGATGCTTCGATGTAATAAGATCCTCTTCCTGGCACAGTTGCTTCTCACCACAGTGGGGAGATTCTCCCCTCCATTCTCACCAGTGCCCACTGCAGTTATTACATGTGAGTGAGCAATAAGTCATCCAGGCACTGCAATGACTCATGCATCTCAAAGAAAGCCCTCCTCCGAGCTCATAGGCCAGGAGGCAACCTCCAGGGGAGAATCTGATCTTGCTAGCCCAAAACAGCAGGTAGGAAGCATAAGCCCTGCAAATACATTTTTAATTAAATGGAGGATTTTCCCCCTCCCCTCTTTCCTTGCTCTGCCTGTCTTCCTTCTCTCCTGCCTTACCAGGTGCTCGGAGATACGACTCTGGGTCACATCTGCCAGCCTGAGAAGAGTGCTAAGGCAAAAACAGACCCCAAAAAGCATCCTCCCACTTCAGCTAAAAGCAACCAGCCATAATTCTGCAAGGAACAGTGATAAGTACTACATTGCAAATCCCTGACCTAGAACTTAATTGCAATCCAACTATTAATTACATTTATTTATTGCTTTGCATCCTGAAGCAGGGACTTACATTCTAATTCAGAAAATGAAAAAAGTGTCATGACCACAATAACGAAATACAATGAGGAAAATATTACTGAGTTCTCAGCAGTTATCTTTAATATCTTATTGATTCGTCGAAAACAAACCCACCATTTGTCCTGAAAGCATGCAAACTTTTTCACAAGCCTAGATTACTTCTCTTTCCTCCAGTAGTGCCTTTCCTTCACCCCCAAACATGAACACCCTCTCCTGTGCATATGATCTTGCCAGTCCTCTAGATTAGAGTTTCTGGACTACTCCTCCCTTGCTTTTCTTTGGTGTACTCAGTCCCCTCCCAGCTGACTATGGCAATTCATGGCTCTCATGCAGTCCACATTTTACTCCTAAATAATGCATCTAATCACACCACTCCTGTGCTTAAAACCTCCCCCAAGCCAGTTTGTTATTTAAGATTCTTCACAACCTACTAGCTAATTTATCTCTCTAGCTCCATCTGGCACCAACCTGCACCTAAGCTCTGGCCCATCGAACTGAAGAATGTTCCCTGAACACACTTGTAGCCTTCGGTCATATCATACATACTTACAGTTGTTCCTGAGATGCCCCTCTGTACGCCCCACACTGAACCCCCCCCCCGTGTTCTCAACACTTTGTCCTAACCTCTAATGGTGTAGGTGAGTTGCACTGCAATTGAGTATTTCATGGGAGTGTATCTTACCTCTGTGTCACTGATGTGTAATATAGAGTTTGTTGTTTAAAAATAGAGTCACTACGGGAAATTCTAAAATACACACTTCAGGAAGAAGGAAAATGAATACAGATATAAATCCTGACATGGAAGACATAACAATGAGAGAAGATACTAGTAAATAGACATTATTTTTAAAAGTACAATTTGTGGAGGAAAAAAAAGGAAAGCCAGAGAGACAGAAGTCTTTGAATTTTGACACATGAGAAGTAACACACTCATTCAACGGAGATTTTTAAGAGTAAATTCTTCTTGACATGCCTACTGCCATCTTGAGTTGTAACCACCAGAACTGCCCCGAAGTAATCCTAATCAGTTTGTCCTGCACAGTTTCTCAGTGACCTATAACTAGAAAAAAATTAGAGTGGTATGTGGAGCTTTACAGCCAGAGCCTGCAGCCAGGTATGTGTCTGACTCTTTGATATTAACTTAAGATATTCTAGGTACATTCTGGCTTGGATGGAGTCACTTTTGTCCTAACCAATATATACTCTCCTCCTTCTGACTCAGCTTTTGAGGGAGGATCCACTTGGTCTTACTGTCACCAGGAGAACACTTGTATTGGTAAGACCCCCAATAAATTTGGCAATCCAAATCTGTCTGCCTCTCTTTTTGTCTGCCAATCTCACAGCACCTTAAACTTGGTTCTCATACACTGGGATTGGGTTGTTCAAGAATGGTATGTGTATTAAAATAGCACAAGCAACTTCTATAGGAGCAGGTGCAAAGCCTGAGACCCTCCAAAGAAGCAGGGAAAGAAACTGGAATAGGGAGAAAAAGAAGTATCAACTCAAAAGACAGCAAGAAGAGAGGGCAAACAAAAAGCAATAAAAATATTAAAAATGGTGACATAGTACCTCAAAATATATTACTAATTACAATAAATCCAAATACAGGAAAATGTTTTTAGGCCAAATAAATGAAGATCTAGCTATACGTTACTTGTAAGACACACCTAAAACATGGGAGAAGTCAATTATAAATCCATATGCACCCATTAATTTTATCCCAAAACATACAAAAGCTAACATAGTAAAACAAAAACTTTTTCCTATACTCTCATAATAATTTTTGTCTCAGTTATTTTTGTCTTATTGTGAGACAAAAATACCCAACACCCAAAGTTAAAGGAGGAAAGGTTTATTTGGCTCACAGTTTTAGAGGTTTCAGTCCATAATTGGCTGGCTCCAAGGCAGGGTGGCATGGTAGACAGGCATTGCAGAAAACAAACAGTTCATGGCGGGTAGAAGGTAGCAAAGCAAGCAAGGGACTTAGCAGCTTCTTTCTGCTCCTTTTATACTCTATCTAGGCTACTGGGACTAAGCTGGTGCCAAATGAATCAGTGGACTGATTTAGTAATCACACACCCTTAATCCCAGCATCACACACTCTAGATTCATCCACATCTGAAAAAGCACAACCTATGATGGTTGCATCAGGTTGCATGAGGCTTTGGGGGGACATCTAGACACAAACCATAATAATTCTGACACCCAACGTGTGGGTTTCTTTCTGACCAAACAATTCTGCAATTATTTGGAGACACCAATTGAGTGTCCTAACTATTCTTTTCCAACAATGTCAACCTGAAGTTAGTGTCAGATTCCACAAGTTCATCCCAGCAGAGTGTCTCTACTTCAGATGTCAATCACAAGCTTCAGGTTTCCTCCTGTACTTCTGATCAACCAGCTATAAACGTGGGGGTTCCCTTAATCCCTTCCTCAGGTTTGGTACTTTGCTAGAGCAGCTCAGAGAACTCGAGAAGGAATCTTACTTAGAGTAACCAGTTTATTAATAAAGAATACAACTAGGGAAGGGCCAAACTGAAGACATGCATAAGGCAAGGAAAGGGAGTATGTTCATGTGGGACTGCTATGCCCTCTTTCAGTGTGCCACCCTTGTAGCATTTGGATGTGTTCACCAAGCTTGCAGATGTGTTCCCATGCTCTAGGGATATTTACATAGGCTTCGCCACATATGCAGAATTATGTATTAACTCCATCTCCAGACCCTCTCTCCTCCCCAGAGTATGCGAGGTGAGGCTGACAATTTCAAGCTTCTAATCACAGTTTAGTCTTTGCATCCTGAAGCTATTCAGAAACCCACAAAGGGCTGCTTCACTAAATAAAAGGATGATTCTATCACCCAGAAAATCAAAGGATTTAGAAGCTGTATCAGATTTTCCTGTCTGCCCTATTACTCAGGAAATTACCAAGGTTTTAGGAGCTGTGTCAGAAACCAAGGCCAAAGACCAAATATTAAAATAAAAGATGCTCCTGATGCCCCACTACTTGGGAAGTTACAAGAATTTTAGGGGTTCCATGCCAGGAGCTGAGGGAGAGACCAAATATACATACATACATACATACATGAACATATACATATATGTACGTGTGTGTATAATTTCTTACTGCATCAGACATGGGGACTTGAAAAAAATGGGCAAATTCATCAGCAGGGAGAAAATGCAGTACAACTTTCCTAGTAACTGACAGCTTCAGTGATTAAAAAATCCATTAAGGATAGAGAATACTTAAACAGCATAATGAATATATTTTTAAATACAGAAAACATAGAGATATTAAAGACAACAATTAGTTGAAATATTTTCTAGTTTCTATAGTATTTATGTTCAAATTAGTGAAACATTGAACTATTCTGAAAACTGAGGAAGCTATAAAGATAGCCTCAATAAATTTCAAAGGGCTGGTATTCAGATAACATTTTCTTATAAAACAATTAAATATTAGAAATATGTTTTTAAAGTTGACTAAAATGTACAAAGAAAATGTGGTATATTCATAACAGAATATTATTCAGCCTTAAAAAAAGAAGGAAATCCTGTCATTTGCTACAACATGGATGAACCTGAAAGACATTTTTTTAAGTAAAATAAGTCCAGCATAGAAAGACAAGTACCATATTATTTCACTCACATGTTGAATCTAATTTGAACACATAAAGGAGCAAAGAAAAGAACAGTGGTCACCAGGGTGGGGAGTAAGTCCAAAGGTGTTAGGGCAAGGTTAGTTATAGGATACAAAATTTCAGCTACACAGGAGTTCAAGAGATCTTTTGTACAACATGGTAACTACAGTTAATAACAATGTATTGTATTATCGATTATCACTAAGAGTAGACTTCAAGTGTTCTCACCACAGAAAATATGTGAGGCAATAGATCTGTTAATTAGCTCAATTTAGCTATTCCATAATACATACATATTTTAAAGCATCATATTGTAGGCTGTACGTATATACACTTTTGTCAATTAAAACAAAAATAAATAGAACTAGTAATTTACGATAGGTATCTAAAGAAACACACATTTCAAAACAACTCATAGCCAAAGAAGAAATAAAAATAGAAACTAGAAAATTCTTACAACTGAACAATAAATTTCCACATCAAAAATTGAGGAACAGAGTCAAATCAATAGTTTAAAGGAAATTAATAACTTTAGATGTTATATTAAAAAAAGAAAGTTCATAATTAATGAGGTAGGCCTGCAATTAAGATCCAGTCTTAACAGAAGATAGAGAGGAAAGAATATTCCCCAACTTTTAACCTGAATACAAACTAACAGAAAGACAGAATGAGAAAGGAATGTTACAGGTCAGTCCTACACAGCCACAATCTCACACAGATTACTAATAAACAAAACTGGATGATGACCAAATTGGGCTTATCATAGAAAGGGAAAGTTGGTTTACCAGAAAATTGGTAAATGTCATTCACCCCAATGACAAATTAGAAGAAAAATCATAAGATCAAATTATTAGCTCTAGAAAAATATTTGATAAAACTTAACGTTCATTCACAACTTAGAAAAAAAAATTCAACAAACTAAGAATTCCTTGATCTGATAAAAGAAACATACCAGAATCAAAACAAAAACAAAACCCACAATAAATAACATACACTTAATTATTAAAACTAGTCTTTAAAATTTTCCTTTTAAAAATCAAAAGAAACACTAAAGTGCCAGCTATCACATCTGTTTAAGATTGTCCTGGAGGCTGGGCAGGATATAAATATAATAAAAAGAAAATTAGATATAAAAATTAGAAGAGAAGCTATAAAACTGTTATTATTTATAGCCATGTTTCTACAAAAATTCCAAAATAATCTAAAGATAAATTATTATACCAGTTATCCAAAATGCTTGGGTCCAGAAGTATTTTCAATTTCAGATTCTCAAATATCTGCATATACAAAAAGAGACTTATAGGAATGGGACAAAGTCTAAACAGGAAATTTATTTGTTTTATCTATACTTCCTATAGTTTGGATCTGGAATGTCCCCCAAAGGAGCATGTGTTAAAGACTAGGGCCCCTAGCCCATAGGTCTATTATGAGGTGGTAGAACCTTTAAGAGGTGGGGCCTAAGAGAGGTTTCCGGTGATTGGGAGAGTGCCCTGGAAGAGGATCGTGGGACCTTGGTCTCTCTCTCCCTCTCTCTTCTTGCACCTGGCCAAGAGGCAAATGGGCTTTCTTTGCCATATGCTCCTGCCATGATGTACTACTATGCCAGTGCTGGCCCAAAGAAATGGGACTAATTGGTTAAGGACTAAAACCTCCAAACTGTGAGCCAGAATAAACCTTTCCTCTTAAAAAGTTGATTAGCTAAGGTATTAGTTACTATAACTGAAAGCTGATGAACACAACACCTTATACACAGAACCTGAAGGTAATTTTTTTTTTTTTGTGGGTACCAGGGGTTGACCTCAGGACCTCACATGCCAGCAGGCGTCCATGCCGCTGAGCGATATCACTGGCCCTTTTTTCGTATGTGGGTTCCGGGAGTCGAACTCAGGCCCTCGCGCTTGCCAGGCAGGCGCTTACGCCGCTGAACCATCTCACCGGCCCCCTGAAGGTAATTTTACACAAAAATTTTAACCTGCATTTTGAGTGCAAGCTGTCACATGAGACCAGATGTGGAATTTTCCACGTGTAGCATCATGACATCACTCAAAAAGCTACAGATTTTGGAGCAATTCAGATTTTGGATTAAGAATGTTCAAATTAGGGGCGGTGAGATGGCTCAGCAGCTTAAGTGACTGCCCGGCAAGCGCAAGGGCCCGAGTTCGACTTCCGGATCCCACATACGAAAAAGGGGCCGGTGATATCGCTCAGCGGCACGGGCGCCTGCTGGCGCGCGAGGTCCTGAGGTCGACCCCCCGGTACCCACAAAAAAAAAAAGAATGTTCAAATTAGCAAATTTAAATATTATGAGGGCCAATGATATAGCCTGGCAGCATAAGCACCTGCCTGGCAAGCACGAGGTCCCGAGTTCGACTCCCGGTACCCGCATATTTAAAAAAAAATTATGAAACCAATTTTGAGAAATCAACTGCATGTATATGGTCAGCAATAATCACTCAGAAAAGTAATTTAAAGATACCACTATCAATAGCAGCAAAAATATAAAGTACCTAGGAATATATTTTGCAAAAGATGTGTAAACTTTTCACGTAAAAATAATTTTTGAGGGCCGGTGAGATGGCTCAGCGGCTTAAGTGCCTGCCTGGCAAGCGCAAGGGCCCGAGTTTGACTCCCGGATCCCACACACGAAAAAGGGGCTGGTGATATCGCTCAGCGGCACAGGCGCCTCCTGGCGCACGAGGTCCTGAGGTCGACCCCCTGGTACCCACAAAAAAAAAAAAAAGAAAAAAATAATAATTTTTGGAGCGGTTGGTGTTGGGGATTAAACCCAGGGCCTCACGTGCTCTATCAATGAGCTACAAACCTAGCCTTGGAAAGATTTAATTGAATTGAAAAGCACTGTATGAAGTTGTGGTGGATTGACAACTGGTGGTCAACTTGTAACACCCAGCTGAACTGAATCAGCAGAGTGCTGGGTATGAAGGGCCCACCTGAGGATTGTTGCCAACAACATAAAAAGGAGAACTGGAGAGGAAGAGTGGTGCAGTTGGTTCTCTTCGAGAAGTGTGTTGCACTGGCTTTCCTGATATGAACTCAGCTGTTATTGCCAAAGGAGTTTGGGACCTCATTGTCGCTGAGGATGGCTGTGGTACTTTTCAGGGGAGCTCTGATCCTTACTTTGAGTGTCCCTTCCTGGCTCCAGTGCAGATCCCTCAGCCTGCTGGCACAGATCCTTCATCCCGCTGGCATAGACTTTCTAGCTTCCACCACTGACCTCTGGGCCTTCCCAGCACAGATCCATGAAACAGATTTGCATGAGACATTGTTGTGGGCTCTGGGCCTCCAGTTCGACTCGTGAGGGCATTGTCATGGGCTCTAGGTCTTCAGCTGGACTCATACAGGACACTGCTGTGAGATCCAGGCCCTCAGCTGGATTCTTTGCGTCTCTAGTGTTGTGGACAGATTTCCTGCACTCTTTTGTATTTGACTCTTTGGGTGACTACTATAAAATAATCCTATAAATTATGTGTCCCGTATTAAGTTGTTTCCCTTGCAAACCCTGACTACAATGAAATCAAATTCTTAGTTACTTTTCTCTCATTGCTGAGACAAAATACCCAACACCCAAAGTTAAAGAAGGAAAGGTTTATTTAACTCACAGTTTGTGGAGGTTTCAGTCCGTAATCTGCTGGGTTCAAGGCAGGGTGCCTCATGGCAGAGGGCAACAGTTCATGGTGGTGGAAAACAGCAAAACCAACAAGAGCAAAAGGGGAGGAAAGAGGGAGCAAGCCTCTTTTCCTTCCTTATATTGTATGCAGGCTACCCACCCCAGGGCAGGTGTAGCATTCACACCCATAATCCCAGCATTGGACCATGAATCAATCACAAACTCTAGAAGTCTGCCCCCATGACTGCATAAGGCTTTGGGGTGACATCTAGACACAAACCATAACAGAAGTTTAAAAAAAAAAAAAAAAAAAAGATTTTTATCACTGTGAAGGAAAAAAAAGATGATTAACACAAAAGTCAGGAAGGTTTGACCTCTAGGGCTCTAGGCTGGATGTACTGTTAGGGAAGACAGTTTACTTTTTAATTTTGATGACATATATATATATAAATATTCAGGTTTTTAATTTTTCAAACTAAACTTATAACTTTTGTATTTCCTTTTATGCAGATGAAATATTTTACAGTTTCAGCAAGGGTCCAGGACAAATGTAACCAAATCAATGCCCAAAGTATCTTAATCTGTTGTATCATGACAGAGAATTCCCAGGTTCTACAAGTAGAGTATGAAAGAAAGTATTAACTTTGCAAACTTTGAGAACTATGTCTTGAATAATCATTTAATTCTAGAAGAGGAGGCAGCAGCTAGTATAAAATGATGGAACAACCCTTTCAAAAACCATTCAATCTTAAATGCAATTGTCTTCACCTTTTAGTTTTAAATGAAAAGGTTTCTATCAAGGCAGTTTACCTAAATATTCAGTTATTTACCTCTGCACACAAGGTAGAAAATCAGAAATCCAATCACAATTCAAGAACATTTAAACAGGAATCAGCTCAAAATGATGAAAAATTTAGGGTAAGTCTCAACTATCTACCTCATAAGCCTAATGCACTGGTCTTTCATGTCATTTGTCTTTACTGTTAAATAGAATGCCAAAAATTTGCAGTTGATTTACTATTTTGAAAAGTGTATATAACGGTGGGTTAAATTATAGTGGAATAGATTATGTTCCATTTGCATGCCAATATACTCTCTTGGGTGTGAGGAAAAAAGGCCCAGAGATGCATCTGGTTTCTAGCATTTAGCCTACAGCCTGGCTTATCTCTGTGGCAGTGTGTGTTTCTCAAAAATGACCATTTCAAGGCTCTTCCAGAAACTTTCCACTTCCCTATCAAGAGGTGGAATCTATTCCCACTCTCACTTAACCTGAACAGCCTGTGTAAGTGCTTTAGTGAACAGAGTACAGTGCAGTGATGCTGTCTGATTTCCTAGGGTGGGCCATAAAAGATAAGGTTCCTGCCTGAGTTTGTTTCTCTTGGGTTGTACACTGAGCTGGTATTGAAGCCTGGTGACCCTGAAGCTGACACACTGGAAAGACAACAAAGAAAGAGACATCTGAGGAGCCAGCTGCTCTACTCTCCCCAGCTCAGGCTCCAGACACACAGTGGGCTAGCTTCATTGATGTGGCCTCTTGCCTCTCAGCAATCCCAGCTAAGACCTAGGGGAGCAGAGAAGAGCTGTCCCTGCCTATCCCCAGCCAGATGTAGACACACGAGTCAAATGAACATGGCTCTTGCTTTAAGACATTAAGTGTTGGAATGGTTTCTTAGGCTGCACTAGATAACTAGAACAGTTGCTATATCTATGGCAAGGATGGTGAATGCCAGTGTCATGCCCTTATCTGTCCAAAGCACAAAAGATTGAAAACCACCAGTTCATACAGCATGGTTTCTTAAAAAGCAAAAGAGCAAGCATCACCTTCGAAAGTTAAATTCCATTTAGGATTTATGCACTTTTTGCAATTGCCAACAATGTCAATTAGTAAGTTTATAAATATATTATCTGCAAAAAAAATTCTCTAGTATTTTTGTTTTATATCTTCAGAAGACTCTGAGATGCAGGTTAACAACCTCCGCATATCAATGAAATTTATTCAATTACTGTACCTACTTTTCATTCTAGTCTATGGAAGTTATGTTGGTATCTACAGTATATGATCAGGTATCTTCTAAATCAGTAGAACCAAAGGAATAACACCAGGTTCTACATACTTGATAGACTACATATTTGATACTCATCTGCTATCAAATTTTAGGGTAAAGTAACCAGACTTTAGAGCTAAGTAATTCCTCCTTACTTGCTGTGTGACCCTAATCAAGTTACATAACTTTGCTGAACACTTTCATGGATCTACAAAATGAAAATAATACTCCTCTGCCTTGTAGAGTGGCTACAGAATTAAATGGGCCACTGTACCTAAAATATTTAGCATACCTGGTACTTAGGCAATCAGTAAGATGCTAATCCTTGACACTCTGGGTTTTTAGCATAATGACAGGCTAAAGGATGATGAGGGCACAGGATCCGCCCAGCTGAAAGAAGCCTAAGGAAGTCAGGCCTGGGCTCCTGTCCGTGAGTGATGCTCCAGCACTGGAAAGTGGGCCTCTGATCTACACTGGGAATTTCAACAGAAGCAGCTACCAGGACCCTCTGGTTTGTTTTGCTCTGTTTGCTGTAGTTGTTCTAATGAAAAAATATTTTATTTTATTTATTTATTTTTATGTGGGTACCAGGAGTCGAACTCAGGACCTCATGGTTTTCCAGCAAGCGCTTGTGCCACCAAGCAATATCACCGGCCCCTTTTTTTCCTTTATGTGGGTACCAGGAGTCGAACTCAGGACCTTGCGCTTGCCAGGCAGGCGCTTATGCCGCTGAGCCATCTCACCAGCCCTATTTTTTTTTTTATTTTAAAGAGAAAAAACAATAAAAATGATACAAATTTCAAAACAAGATAGTAGGAGAGTAACAATGGTTAATACATTATGTATTGTTATCTTTAAAGTAGTTGCTCATGTTACAAGATACAGGCATGAAAGATTGATCAAATAATATAGACACAAACCTTTCTTTTCAATGAACTAACAGAAATTAGTAGTATAAATCTTAACTATCGTGTATATATATATATATATATATTTTTTTTTTTTCCTTTTCCCTTCCTTTTCTCCTTTCTCCCATCCCAATTTCTTGTTCCTTTTGAACAGTTTCTTCCCTTTTCACAACATCTATTGTACATTTTGGATCTTACTTTTCAGTTTCTTACACTAGGGAGACAATATAATGTTTATACATGTGAGTCTGATATATTACACTTATAAGTATGGTCTCAAGTTGCATCCATTTACTTATAAAAGTCTCAAATTTATCCTTCTTTATAGCTGACTAGTACTCCACTGTATAAAAAATACATTTTTTTTTTATCCATTTCTTGGTTGATAGGCATTTGGGTTGTTTCCAAAATCTAGCTATTACAAATTGTGTTGCTATAAATATGGGTGCACATGTATCGGTGTGGTATGATGTCTTTAGTTCTTCTGGGAAGATACCTAGAAGGGGAATAGCTGGGTCGAATGGGACCTCTAATCCTAGGTTTTTGAGGAATCTCCACACTGATTTCCACAGAGGCTGCATCAGTCTACACTCCCACCTACCGTGGAGAAGGGCTCCTTTTTCCCCACAGCCCCTCCAGCATTTGTTATTGGTAGATTTCTTGATGACAGCCATTCTTTCTGGGGTGAGATGGAATCTCAATGTTGTTTTAATTTGCATCTCTGAAATGACCAATGATATTGAACATTTTTTCATATATTTATTTGCTATTTGTATTTCTTCATCTGAGAAGTGAGTATACATCTCAGATGCCCACTTTTGGATTGGGTCTTTGAATTTGGGGGGGGCTGATTTTTTTCAATTCTTTATATGTTCTAGATATAAGTCCTTTGTCTGAGGGACAGTTGGCTAAAATTTTTTCCACTCTGTGTGTATAATGAAAAATATTTGAGCAAATTTAACACTGCATTCTCATTACAGCTTTCTCTTGCTTAACATGCATCTCAATCAGCAAAGACTAGTTTTTGCTTTCATTTATAGGTCACTGGGGAACTTTATGCCATAGAGATATCAGAGCTGACTTTGACCAGTTATATTAACGAGAGGGAACAAAACAAACAAAACAGGTTACCTATGAGTTTTAGAGGTTTGGCTACCAACCTCAAAATATGAGCAAATGAAACAAATGACGTTGTGGGAAGAACAGAGAATGAGTCATCTTTCTGGATATTTTTGTTCAAGCTCAACCTCCAAATGCACAGTGAAGATTCTTGGATGGACAAAGTAGGACACTGTGAGACCTAAAGTCCTGCCTCCCTCTTGCTATGAGATCTTAGCAAAAGGCTTCTGCAGGCCTTTATTTGTGATAACTGAGATGCCTCAAGATCACCTGGTCTAATGCTCTCACTTGACAGGTAAGAAGTGAGGGCCAGAGCAATTCAATGGCCTTCCTGATGTCACAGCTCTCGTGGTGTTTAAACTTGGGGTTGGTACCCAAGCTGTCACTGATACTCATTCCACAATGCTTACCTGGCTCTAAAATGAATTGATTCTGATGGTACTGAGAAAGGGGTGTGATATGCATTTCTATTAGGATTAATTTAAAACAATTCCACAGGTCTCACATTTATTTCCCGACTTCTAAGCTTTGTTCTTTGACAATAGTGTCTTGGACAAGAGCCCATGCCTAGGCTGAGGTCCTCATTCTCTGGACTTGGAAGAGCTCTGTAAATGCTTTTCACTTGATACATTCCAGGACCTGGAAGATAAATTCTAACACTATCATTGGTGCTGTCCCTTGCAAGTGGCAGGTACCCAACAGGAAATGACAGACTTCTGTGCTTTATAACCTACCGATGACAGAGTCACTATTATCTTATGTGCCAAATGTGCCAAGCAAGATGTGGGTCAAAAAAATTCTACCTACCTACCTAGCTGATGTGAGTTCTTTTTAATTACTCCTGTCTGAGGACCAAAGAAGTTCTTTAAGTTTCACAGGTCTGACTGACCACATAGTGATTATATTGAAGAACCCTGATTTCCCCAAAGAAAGATACTTTCATAGGTAAAGGGCAAATGAGACACCATACAAATCTGGAGTAGTGGGTAAAGGATGGTATTTTTCTTATTTTAACTCACGTAAATCAACCACACTAACCTTGATATAGGTCTTAAATTTAGCACTAAACTGAAATTTGAACACTTGAATGTTGCACTAAAGTAAAAAAGAAATTACAGCCAAATGTGGCAACTGAAACAATGAGAAAGATAAAGAGGCCCAACAACCAGGAAATATACTACTGTCATGGAAATGAGGCAGCCCAGCAGAGAGGACAGGGGGAGGTAAAAGGTCCACATATTTTTATCTGTTGGGAAGACAATGAGGAATGTATTTGGAAACAAGGGTAGAGAAAGTAGGGTCCAGACAGCTCCTTGCCAGGCAGGTTCTAATACAGTTTGAAAGGAAATTTCCTTTTAAAGAGTGTAAACTCTGTCTCTAGTCCTATTACAGACAGTTAAGTTAGGTAGAAATATTATAGGCAGTCAGACAGGGCTAGGCCCTTGAAGGAATCAGTGCAGAAGGTAAGAACACATTACAACTGTGGTTGGAGGCACAATCCTCAGGACAAAGATGGAATGACTACACCTACATACCTCCCTGAGGGATAAACAATAATAATATTCTAAATAGGCATCAGTGACCTGGGTAGGGGACCATGACTTGACCTATTCCTTCCAGGAAAGGTTCTTGTTTTTTCCATGTACCCTTGCTATGTGACTTGCTTCCCCATTGGATCAATATTACCTAAGTGACTATACTCGTAATGTTATTGGTTGCTCATAGTTTTGTCCCACCTTATGCCCACCTTGTGATTTTTCTCTATAAAACTTCCCTTGAGAAATGGGCTCATGGGCAACCCACTTTCTGGGTCCCCTTCTGTCCCTCTCAGACAGGAGCTATCTTTCCCTCAATAAAATTTCCTACCCTTAACTGCCATTGTTCCTCAAAATTCATTCTTCGATTTTGGGGGGCATGAACTCAGTGTATCAGAAATCTAGCAGGTTGGGAGTTATAATATTTCCCTTATGTCTTTTGGAGGTTCCTGATATCGTTCCTACATCGGTCTCACACTCAAAAAATGAGATTCTCTCTCATTAGATTCCCCTGTTTGAGGTGTGTAGGAATGAAGACAGAAGTGTAGCAAAGATCAGTCCTCTCTCTGCTATCCAACATGGTAGCCACTGGTTAGCATGACTAAGGAACTAAATTTCATTTTAAATGCAAAATTTTGCTTAAAGTTAAATTTTAGAGATGGACTCATATTAAGGCTCATTCACTTTACATTTTTATTGGACAGTACTACTCTAAATTCTGAAAGATTTAGAGAAGTGTGCCACTACTTATTTATTAATTCTTTTGTGGTTCTGAGTGATCAAAGTCAGGGTTTCATGCATGTTTGGAAAGTGTTCTACCACTCAACTGTATACTTAAACCCCACTTTTTTTTTTTAAAGATTCTAACCAGTATCTATTTTGGCTTCTTTGGCAAAATCATACCTGAGTATATCAGCTCCCTTTTTTTAAAGCTTATAAATGAGTATCTATCTTAGCTTCTTTGTCAAAATCATACTATAGTACAGCATCTGAAGAGCACAAGGATAGTCTTTCCTATTGGATTACTCTGCCCCAATAAACTGAAATTTGACATTTGGTTTACAAAAATTTGCCTCAGATTGATGTCAATCAGCAGGCATCTGAGCAATTCTAATGTAAAAAGACACCAGAGTTGCAGACCAGTGAAACTGACAGAATCCTGAAACATAACACAGTAACCTCTTATCTGCATCCCAGGCATTCTTTGTATGTATGCATCATTAAAATTCAAATATTCGAGAGTAAATATCATATTCCTTTAGTCTTCTTTTACATGATCCCAAAAATGGTGTTAAATAATTTCAATACCGTTTATACATTCCAAAGAAGAAACTATTTTAAACATGAACCAAATATGTGGTCAAATGAAAACAAATTTATATATACCTCCACATGTACAAGTAAAACTTCATGAAGTAAAAAAAAAGTTTCCTTAATGAATGTGACCTAAAAAAATTGCAAACCTTTGATCTAAACCATACTGACAGACAATGAAGCCAGTTACCACCATCACCTGCACTGCGGGATCTTACACCACCCCTCAGAAAGCATGAAGTGAACGCAGTGTCCATGCTCACACATTCCGGTGAGGAAGGGACAGCTATCCCCTCCATTTTCAGAGCTGGGTTACTGATTAATTACAGAGAAGGCAAACAACACATTTAATGTTCAGCATTTGCTAAAAGCCACTATTTCTACTCCGACCTTAGGTGGTCATTTTGGAAACTGCCATCAGATGCAAAAGGTGCTTGTTAATGGGGCAGTAAGCCCACCTCAGAATATCTTCAAAGCTTCATGCCAGTAGCATCCTATTTAGTCAACTGTGCTTTTTCCATATAAATCAGAATTCGATAAATACAGCAGTATAATTCATGAACAAATCTTTAATTTTTACCTTTGCTTTATGAACTAAAATAAAGACATAAGCTGACATAATACTTACATACATATAAAATACCTACCTTTAAATTTTTTCCACTAAAGTGCATTATTTTAAGTCTCTATTTTATTTATTTATTTATTTATTTATTTATTTATTTTTTTTTTTTTTTTTTTGTGGGTACCGGGGATCGACCTCAGGACCTCGCACGCCAGCAGGCACCTGTGCCGCTGAACGATATCACTGGCCCTTTTTTCGTACGTGGGTTCCGGGAGTCGAACTTGGGCCCTCGCGCTTGCCAGGCAGGCACTTACGCCTGAACGATATCACCGGCCCATCTATCTATTTTAAATCTGGGTTTATTCCAGAATCTAATTGGAATTTTCCCTGACTTAATTTTGGATTGTAAATTCTCCAAGTCTCAGGTCTTCAGAGTAGCAGAAAGCTCCTCGTGTAATTTTCCTGAGTTAATCTACTCATTCCTCTCTTCCTGTTTTTAAATTCACATGGTATTTAGGATCTCATCTACTCTGGCTGTTCACCTCTTCACAGGATGCCCTGTCCTTTTCCCACCCTTGCCCCAAAAGAACCTTGGGCTTTGTTCCCCCCTGTGGCTTACCTCCGCTCCACCACCCACTCTGGGCTTCCATTCCCAAGCAGAAAGAGCCATGGATGCTGTTGTCTTGCTCTCCCCATTCTGGTCTTGTTCCAATCAGGGAAATATTCCTATGGCAACCAACATGCACCACCATCTCACTCCTCTTCCCTGTGAGCTCCCTGTTTGTGTGGCAGACATTTGGCAAGGACACTGAATTGCTTTAACTTGCCTAGCAACTAGTAGCCTGTTCCAGTCCCTTTAAAGGCAGTTAGCTTTTTTCTTTTATCTTTTAAAACACTTTCAGGGGCTGGTTGGCTAGCTTCAGAAAGGGCAGTTGCCAAATCAGCTTCCCTGGGCTCTGGCCTGGAGCACATAAAACCACTGGGCAAAGTGCAGCCTCCTCTGGCTCCTAGGTGAAAGAATGTCCACATGCTCAAGGCAACAGCTTGAGAGCAGACAGTTCTAAGGGGCTCACCCTGGGCCTACTCCAAGGGGATTCCAGTTTTTAGAGAACCTCAGATTCCACTCAGCTATAATAAAGATTCATTAATAGTTGGATTCATTCAGGAAGCTGGGCTTATCTATCTGTTATTCTGTGTGTTTCAGAACTTCTCATTTTTATTTAACAGTTCGCAAACAGATATTTCAATTTACAGATTGTACTTTATTCATGTAGTTTATTTTGGTAACAAGAACCAACATAGGCCCAAATGACTGATGCTGCAGCCCATATTTTTATCCCCACAGTAAATTCTAAAGAAATACCCAAAGTGTCTCTAATCTAATTTGGGTGCTCTAAAATGAAGTGCTTCTGCTGAAAATCTGTACAGGTGGAGACACCGGTAAACAATAAACAAACAGTTTATCAGGCTATTGGGGTGCTCTGCTGAAAGATTCCATGCATGCCTGGTGCTTTTTAGAACAGAAGCCAAAGGTGGGTGCCTGCTCTAAAACAACCATTGAAATAATCAAGTCAGGTACTAGAGAAAAACAGAAGCTATTGGACAAGCATTTCTACTGCTAGCTGCAGCCAACTGCCTTCCTCAAGGAAAGCAAGGTTACTGTTGCAGAAGGAGAGAGCTGCCAGTGTAGGCCAGGAAGAGAATCCAGAGTGGATGTTAGTGCACACCATCCATCCTTTGTGAGACAATCACTTCTGCCTGTAGGGAGCAAAGAACCCACTGTTCTATACTTTCAAGCTTCAATTTCCTTAAAGAAAAAAGGTTTCTTAGTCACTTCTATGGCTTTTGAAGGACAAGGACAATTTTTAGTCATAGATCCTGTTCTAATGATGATACACAATAAGTGGTCAGTAAGCATTTACTGAAAGGAACCTTAATACAATGTAAATTAACATTTTTGATACTATTTTACCTATTATACTTACAAACTAAATTTTTGTCATACTCAGTGTTGACAAGGGTGTGGAAAAACGTGACATTCTTATATACTGTTGGCAGAAGTATAAATTAGTAGTTATTTAGGAGGCCAACTTGATATCAACTTTAGGGATGCTAAAGATGCACATAGTTTCTTACCAGTAATTCCCTTACTTTTTCCCACTCATTTGTTTCCTACAAATAAATTTACAAAACTGCAAAAAGATATGTCCAGGGATGTTTATTGTGACACTATCTGCAACAGAATAAAATTGGAAAAACCTAAATGTTGGTAATCAGAAAAGGTATTAAATTATAGCATGCAAACAAAATGGAATACTATATAGCCACACAAAATAAGGTGGATCTATACATACTTATAAGGGCAGATGTCCAAGATATATTGCTAAGAAAATATACTGCACAACAGAATCTACATAGGTATCCATATGTACATTTATATAAGCATAGATGTGTATTGTGTTTATATATGTGTGTGTATACATGTGTGTACTTGTATATGACTAGAACATGAGTTCACTTCTAGTAGATATGTAGAAACTTAACAGTGGATACCTATAAGGAATGATATTTAGGAATATGAATAGGAAGGGATACTCTTATTTTTACTTTGTAGCTTTTTTTAAGAAGTTGATTAATTTTCCAAACAAAAATGTTTTACTCATTCTTTAAAAACATGTTAATAATTCTTAGTTATTTTTGTATCAAGAGTTTTAAAACATAAATACAGCAGGGTCATTCCTGTCATTCAGGTGGCCCTGTGTAACCAGTACAGTGGTTTCTGAAGCCACATGCAGCACCCATAGAAAGTGAGAAGCTACAGAAGTGGAAAGAGCAGCTCACATAAACTGTGCTTTTAATGTGTTGGACACAGTGACTATATCAGAACTTCATTAGAAATTTAAAAATCATAATAGGTTTATATTTATTAAGATTAAAATTTTGGAGACATACAAACACATATACAACAAATGACTTAAATAAACATTTCTTCCTAATGCTGGAGTCATTTTTTTTTCCTTTGTGTGGGTACCGGGAGTCGAACTCAGGACCTTGCGCTTGCCAGGCAGGCGCTTATGCCACTGAGCTATCTCACCGGCCCGAAGAGGAAGCAGAGAAATAAAGCCTGCTGCTAAATTAGATAACCTACGCCCCCAAAGCTCTGTACATGTACTCTGTACATATTCCTTTGTATATGGAAACCACCAATAAACTGGATTCAAGAATTCCAAGTGATGTTAGTTAAAGAAAAAGACAGAAATGTACAAATGTGTCTTTGGAGGACATTACTTAACATGCAGAGAGAGAGAGCTCAAGAATAATTTTCCTGAGTCATTATCAAAACAATAACAAGATAATGGGAACCATGGCATAAAATAAATTTTTTCAACTTCCAAAGGTTAAAAAGAACAGTCTACTTTAAAAATGGAACATTAAGGTTCATTTCCACATTACTCCCAACCTCCCAAATACTCCTCCAACCTTTTTCTTTAAAAATCAAGAAATAAAATTTCCCTCATTTTTCATTATAAAACCCCAGAATGATCTTGACTTTGCCATTTAAACTGCCTATTGTTCTCCTAACTCTAGGAAATCTTTGAAAACCAGACATAATGACTGTTGTGATGGCTTTCACTAACAAGAAATGAAGCTTTCTGTCAAAAGAAACACTCTCTCCATTTCCATCATATGTAAAACAAGCTGCTTCCACGAGCGTCTTCATAGACAGAGGAGCTTCTTTGAGATCCTGAAAATGTACTATGAAAGATGAAAGAATGAATCAAAATGACAGATAAGTTTGTAGGAGTTTTTCCCTTTTTGATATAATTGTAATTATAATTTTCCCTTTTTGATATAATTTGTAATTTATTTCCCAATTAGTACTACTGACTCTATGGTTGGAGACTTGACTTCTTGCTCCAGAATTGTTAAGGACAAATCACAGACATTAATTTAACAAAGGAACAGAAAATAAATTGAGAATTGGTGCTTGTTTTGAATTCTCTCAACTAAATAACATACAAAATGTTCTTAGAAGAGTGCCTGATAGCAATAGAGCAAATGCACAGAAAATATTAGCAATTACGCTGGATACGAAGCTACTTTATTTACTTAGAACTGTGTATTCCTAGTACTGGAAAGACTCTAGATGTTACAGAATTCTAACATACCATGAAAAATTAGACATAAACATAAAGCAAGGATCAATTATGCCCATAGTGCCTGTCTTTATTTAATTAGTGGCCTAGTCGGGCATAAAACAACTGCAAGGACAGGACTTGGAAGTACACAAGCAACATGAAGCACAGTGGAATACAAAACTGCCTCAGTCTCTCTATTAAAGGTTAAGTGGGGCTGGTGAGATGGCTCAGCGGCTTAAGCGCCTGCCCTGCAAGCGCGAGGGCCCGAGTTCGACTCCCGGAACCCACATACGAAAAAGGGGCCGGTGATATCGCTCAGCGGCACGGGCGCCTGCTGGCGCGCGAGGTCCTGAGGTCGACTGCCCGGTACCCACAAAAAAAAAAAAAAAGGTTAAGTGGCTCATACACTAAATGGGAGATATACAGGGGCTGCCTCTCTTCTCTAAGCCCGGCCAGCCCACAGTAGGTGCCCACCCCTCCCAACATTTGAAAGATGGGCAGATGGATGGGTGGGATGAACACAGGTAGTGCTCTCAATACAATACTCTTGCAGTTTCTATCTAATATAGAGGGCTTGATAGTACAAGATACTCTACTTGAAACAAAAAGGAAAACCTGACACAGACACATGCAGACATCCCTCAGGTTTCACTGTAGGTTGAGCACCATAAAGAAGTTGTTTTATGAACAAAGCTTAGTCTTGGCAATTACAAAAATCTAACTAAGTTTTCAGGGGGAAGCAGTTGGCCTCTATCTTGCACCAGTTCTGGTCACAGTGGAAATAACAAAATATATTCCTCCTTAGTTGGTTGCATATAGGCAGCTCTTCTCTGCATCCAACCTCAATGATGCTATTTAAGTATCAGGAATTTTTATTTTAAGAAACTGAAGGAAAAGTGAAAATCTTGTTCAAAAGGATGAAATTGTACCAGACAACATCTAAGGAATTTAGGGGCATATAATTAATTACAATAATACCTTACAACAAATAGTGTTAGAAGGAAGATATATGTGACAGTATTGAATTATGGATGAGTTTTTAAAGAAATGGAGTTTTATTGGAGGAATTCAAATTAAATGCTAATAAAATATTACCAAGTAGCAATCCTCCTAGGACTATTTTAATGGCTAAAACCACTCAGTAAATAGTTAGGATGCAAATAGATGCAAAGAAGGCATTTGAAAGCAGATATTCCTCTCAAGCAGGTTAACATGTTTCCTAACAAACATGTTTACATTCTTCATTTGCTCTGTGGTACCCTTCTTCATAGATAAAACAAAGTAAGCTGAAGAATTACCCTAGAGAAATTACCAAGGACCATGAATTAATGGAGTACAAATGAACTGCATTTCTGAAGAGAAAACGAGGGCTCTGTCAGATGGCTGCAGCCAATTGCATCTGGGTGTATTTTTAAATGAGTGTTTATACTCCACTGTTCATCCACATTATCACGAGAGGCTCTGTCTTTGCATACAAAGCAGGGAAGAACTGCTGAATGAAGTCAGTGTGCTGAATGGAGCTGTGAGTGGGTGGAAGGGAGTGTCTGCCCCTTTCTGCTCTGTTATTTTTCTTTCCCCTCCTATCTGGTACTCTGTGATAAACTCTGACAGCTTTTTCAAACTGAAATGACTGAGAAAGATGGGCCTGACCACTTAGACTCAGGAAAAGCACACTGGAAACTTTTGTCCAACCTGTGTAGGCTCCTCATTGTCAGTGAATGGAGCTAGTCCATTTCCAAAGCACTTTAGAGGCTGCTGATGGTGACAAGCAATACCTCATTTGACTCAACTACCTGTGACACAGGGTAAAGGCAGATGTCTTTATTTTACAGGAAAGAGGGCAATGATGGGATGGAGGGCCTGGTGCTAGAAAATGGTGGAACCCAGCATGAAGTCCAACCTTCCTACTCTTGGAAGTAAATGGCAAGGCCTTTTACACACTCCTACCATGAACTGAGACCCCCCCCACCTTTTTTGTATCTGATCCCTTTAGATCTGCAGAAAACAGAACTCTGTGTAAAAGAACCATACATGTGTGGTTCCACCCTTGACCTCACTGTGATTTCACAAGGGACTTACTAGGTTCTAGGACAATGACTTTCCAGATGTCAAGTACAGTTTTATCTGCATCTGCTCCTCTCCTAGAGAGGAAAGCACTCCTCGGAGCAACTTAGCTATTGTTCTGAATTTTTATTTCTTACAAAATTTGAGATATTCATTGAGGGCAGGACTGGGTAGCCTGGTAAAGATAAATGGCAGGCAACTGAAAAAATTTTATAAACACAGAATTTAATACAAATGCATAATTAAATTACCTCCAAGACTTTGGATATTGTTTCCCTTCCTTCTAGAAAGAATGATTCCATTTAAGGGCTAATGCTACTGTGTAACCGTAAGTAATGTATTAATATGAAGGAGGCGGGGTTTTTTCATGGAAAAAATCTGATAAATTTTAATATTAGTTTAGATTTGGAGAAACTTAGTATGAGCAAGATCCTGGAACAAAAACAAACAAACAAACAAACAAAAACAAAAAGCACTAGGTCACACTCACAGGAGATGGTTCTCTGGTACATTAGACTAAGTTTCAATCTCACTGGTTCCATTCGGGACCAAGGTTTGTTTTATGCAATACTCTATCCTGGGAGTAAACTTACCAGTTTATGAAATGGTCTGAATACACTTAAACGATTTCCACCATACGAAACCAAAATGAGTACTGCTACAATTAAAAAACGGATATATTTTCCTATGAATGCACTAAGAGTACTTGGCAGAATGTTTGGAGTGATACTGAACCCAAGTCAGTTTATTATTTGACTGACTTTGATGATGTAAGGGGTGAATGCCTCCAAATTGGACGGAATGTTAGAAATAAGTTAGTACATCTTCATAGTTAAGTTATAAAGGAGTACATGCAGTATGACCCATCAATTTATTTCCATTCATATTCATATAAAAACAGACACACATATAAAATAACAATGTATGTTGCAGTTTTACAGTAAAATCAGTAGAACTACAGATCTTTTTTTTTTTTTAATTAATTCACTGATTGATTGGTTTGCACAGCTGGGGATTGAACCCAATGGTGCTTTACTACTGAGCTACATCCCCAGCCTTTTTCATATGTTTTTATTTTCACTAAGTTGCCCAGGCTGGCCTCAAACTTGCAGTCATCCTGCTTCAGCCTCCCAAGCAGCTGGAATTATGGACATGCAATGTGCATGGGTCTGTCTGTCTGTGTCTGTCTGTCTCTCCTTCCCTCCCTCCCTTCCTTCCTCCAGGAAAGAAAAGAGTTAACTATTATCCTCAGTTTATGACACATTCTCTTCATTGCAAGATTCTCTCCTGCTTTATCCATTTATTGTTCGGTTTTTTATTCTCCCCATCCACCCTCATACAACCATTCTGATGTGTTTAAAGATACAGTATCTCTTTTGTGTGTACTCTTGAAAAATGGGTACCATTTTGTGTGTATGATTTTGTGTCATATATCTTAACTAAAGGAGAGGGTTCTTCACATCTCATTATTTTTTCACTTGCCAGTATGCCCTTGAGATCCATCCACATTGATCAACATTCATCTCATCAATTGTTTCTACCTGCTGCACAGTATGTTTTATGTTCATTCATCAAATCTGAACTCCCCATCTTCTTCGTAAAGAACACTCAGATTGCTACCTCTTATCACCACAGCTACCCTGTGTGTATATTTTATGTCCTCTTATAGTTCACGAACACATACACACAGGAGATTTTCATATATCTCTTACGAGTGTAACTACTAGATCATATGATACTAGATCATATGATACTACGAGAGGCCTTAGTTTGAGCAAGTGGGGCCAAATGACGCTCCAAAATGATGGCATCAGTCTATGCTCCTACTAATGATACACAAGGGCCTCCATAGCCTGAGAAATACTCAGTATGTTATACGATAATATATCATTATTGATATAAATTGCATTTCTCTTATTACTAGTGATTTAGAGAATCTCCAATGCTTGATGGCCTTTTTAGTTTCTTTCTCTGTAGACTGCCTGTTGAAATCCTCTGCCCAAATTTTCTACAAATAACATGTATTGCTTCAAAAATAATCACCCGCCCCCCAGTGAAATCAGCTGAATAAGACAGGCAACAAGAAAAATCCACACATGAGAACAGATGGCAATGAATCTATCTTCTGAAAATGGCAGTGACTTGAGAGTGAACAGTGAATTTGAGAATGGTACAATAATAGGACCAGGGATGGCAACTAATGGTGGTATGAAAAATCACCTGTTACTGTTCCTGGCAGGAAGCAGATGTTCACTAAACACCTCTTCCCCCATCTTCTAAGACTATCACAACAAATTGTGAGAAAGGAAAACCATGTATTGTCTTTATTCCCCTTGAATGGATGCCTGGAGGAATGCCCTGATGAGCCTGATAAGTAAGAGAGGCAACCCCAACTAGCAAGCTTCTAGTTCTTCCTTTCATCCCCGTGCTAAGGGTATAAGCTTGGAAACACAGCCTGGCTTTGAACCTCAGCTTCTCAACTTATTACTGTTTGGTTTTACCTTTGAACCTCACTTTCCTTCCATCAAATGGAGTACCAGTGATGGTATCTTCCTCAAGGGGTTCCAGTAAGGATTCAATGATTCCCGGGAGGCCATGTATAATATTGCCTGGCACTAAGTTGGTGCTCAGTGAGTTTCAGCCGATGTCATTGATATTATTACGCAGTTTATCCTTAGGAGATGAGAACTGTACTAAAATGACACTGTAACAGTCCTTTATTAATGCCCTTTAATTACCTGGCTTTCAGAATTCATTTTGAAAGGTTAAAGACAATACCACAGCAAGTGAACACCTTATATCCTAAAAACCTGTATTTAATTCTAAATACTTTTCATAATCCATTTTTTCCAATGTACTTTTTAAAAAAAATCTTAAGGACATAAACATTTTCCCCCTGAGGTTTTCTGGGTTTATTTTTCCAGGTCTTCCTTGCAACTCTAGTAACACATCTAGGAACTTCACTTACTAGAAAGAACAAAACTGTTGGAGAATGGACTTCCATACGAAGCAGGGTAGCATTTTTCTTTTCTTTGTGCCACGATTATTCTTATTCATATCTCTAGCCATGGAGGTAAAGAGGCTATCAGCTGAAGACATAAAGAAACTAGTGTAATCATGGCCTGAATATAAGCAACTTTCATTTTTCTTAGCTTTTAAAAAAAAAAATAAAAGCAGTATGTAAGAGATTGAAATCTAGCAGGTACAATAAAAGCTGGGGTGAAGGGGAGCAGCAGCAGCAGCACTTGGAGGGCTGCTTAGAATCCTAAACAAGTGGTCAAAACTTAACTGAACTGAAAAAGGAAAAGCAACTAGTACTAACTGTGCTCAGAGAATCGTTAGGAATTCTAAGGTTTCAGTACTTGCTAGGTTACATCCAGCCAAGGCCTTGTGAACAGTCACTGCTGCTTACTCGGTGGGCTTTAGTTTCATTAGGACATGTGGGACAAAATATCCTCTCCACTTCCTTTGAACCCTAAATTCTGGAATTTTTATACTTGATTCCTAAATCTAAACATGTAAAAAACAATTTCTACATGCACATATTGACACTACCACATTAGTGGTGCAATTTATTATTTTATTATGCTAGCAGTTATATTATTAATGGAATTCTCATCTCTTTGAAACCCAAAGGCACATAATCCAGCTGCCACATCTACCTGGAAGACAAGGATTCAGTTGAAAATACCCAGGTGCTCCTTCTGGGGATGGCGTTTTGACTGCTTTTCCTAGACACGATTCCTCTTAAAATACAAGCTCAAAAATGGCCAGCTACTTCTTTCTCCATGTGGATTTTCTCTTCTTCCCACAGTTGACCTGTAAAGATAGGATGCTCAGAGACCCCCCAAATTAACCACTAAACACTGTGCTTGCAAAATCTGCTCAGAGGGCCGGTGAGATGGCTCAGAGGCGTACACACCTGCCTGGCAAGCGCAAGGGCCCTAGTTCGACTCCCGGAACCCACATACGAAAAAAAGGGCCGGTGACATCGCTCAGCGGCACGGGCGCCTGCTGGCGCGTGAGGTCCTGAGGTCGACCCCCCGGTACCCACAAAAAAAAAAAAAAAAAAAAAAAATTCTGCTCAGAAATGTCCAGAATACACAGCCATATCCTGAAGTTAACAAATGAGATCTTGGGAACTGACCTGAGACCCAGAACAAATGGATACATATATTTATTTTACCAAATAACACAGAGCCAATTCAACAGCTGCCTCCTCAGGTTATCACTCAAGGAAAATAATCCGGGGGAAAATGAACAACATCCAATCATCAGTGACTCAGATCCCACTCAACTGTCAAGGGTAGGGTCAGGGTGGTGTGAGAATGTGTCATCATGCCAAGGGTGTTTGGATACATGAGAAATGTTTATGTGTCCCTAAAAAAGCAGCAATTGTTTGTTTTGTGGGGCTGGGAAGGGAGACTTTATTTTTGTTTTTAAATGTTATTTTAAATTATATAAGATATGGGATATAAATATGTATAAAACAGCCATCCTCATATGACTCCTCAACAGATATATTTTTTTTTAAAAGGTGGAAGGGAAGGTCTAAAAATTGACTGGTAAAGTTAATTCTGCTGAAATGCTTATTTTGAAAACACAGATTTGTTTCTACGCAATTAATACATTAGAAAATAATTTAAGTGTTCTGCAAATTGTGTGTTTATGAGTCATCTCATCCATGAGAAACACCAAGTAACTGCAGAAAACCACACCCAGCTGAAGGAAGCACACGCACCTGCCTGTGACACCTATCAGCCATCAGCTCTCAGCTCCCAGCTCCCAGCTCCCAGCATTACGAGCCTCATTCACATCTGTTACGGCTCTCTGATGTCACAAGACTCTTTCCAATACTTCACAGAAATCACAAGCTAAAAGCCTTTCAATGCCCACTTCCACAAGCAAACTGAAGGTTCTTCCCCCAAGTAAAAGTGCCATACTCCTACCATTTATACATCCTTAACCATTCACACATGTTAACGGTGTTACCATTTTTAACCCACTTCTATATTTTTAATATGTCACTGACATAAGTTTTGAGTATTGTGCCACTAGCCTGATTTTCTCCATTAAGCTCTGTGGTTTTTGTTGCACAATTTTGCATAGCACAGGGACTTTCAGGAATATATGTCAATTAATAGCAGAACAAACTGCATCTTTCTGCAAAGTAAACTCTGATTTTTCTCTTAAGGCTATAATGGTTGTATTAACTTACTTTCAAGTGATAAAACAGAATTTATGGCAGGACAGCTCTGACTTTCAGAGGCCCCTGAAGTACATTAATCTTTGACTAGTCACTGGGTATGAGTGGGGCTAGAAGGAAGGCTTCGGCTTCACTTCTGTGATGATCCTTATTCTTGGTTCCAGGTGGCACTGGGATTCTAATGCTCCTTTCGTATTCATGTCATTAAATATTAGAAAGTGCCTTTATAGTAACAGGACAGGTTGGCACAACTGAGACCCCTTAGAAGCTGATCAGCTGTCACAGATATTTAACAGATATCTTTATTATACTCTTCTGATAGAAAAGGTCCTACATACCTATAAAGCAAAGTGAAGGAAAAAGTCAAAATGCCATCTAACCAGGAAGCATATTCAGAAATGCAGTAAGAGTCAATGGCACATTCTGCCACACTGATAGTTAAAAACAAATGATTATATATTTTTGTAGTCATTTTGTTCCTGATGATTCCTATGATTTTTCCTTCTCACTATTCTTCCTGAAATCTACCTCGTTTCAATATGGCTTTAAGCAACAGATGCCAGAATTTGTTTTTTCAGTTTTTGTCCTTTTGTCCCTCCCAGTGTGTGAGTGGGTGGGTGGGCACCCACCCAGAGAAAGAAAAACCTACATTGTTATTAATGTAGATGAAGTATACAAATCCTCACTGTAGTATGAACTCAAAGCCTTCAGGGCTTTCTCTTCCTTTCAGCAGGTGAATATGCGAGTAGAAATCTGTCAACTGCCTCCCACCAGAGCTAAATGATGTCCATATCTCTTCCTTTACATAGAGGTACTGGGTGGAGCCAGTTAAAGTAAGAAAAGATAGTTTCTACTCTTCTTACTAATGACAGTCAGGGGCATAGATAAAACCTAGTGTAACTCCTTAGCTACCAAACACATTTTCTTAGACTTGATGTAAGGTATGGAGGAAAACCCAGCTTGTGCATGAATGAACAATGTCTATGTGCATTTGTTCACCATACTTGGTGAACCTGTACACCATATGCGTATTCCTTGGTCTATTTCTAACTGCTTTAGGGCAGATTGCAAAGATGCATATTGCATAGTATGATAAAATAAATACAAAATACTAAAAATGAAGCAAATGAGCATGTATTCATATATATGAATACACATTATATTCAAGTCATAATTCAAACTTGAATTAAGGAGAGCTGTTATAATGAAAAAACAGTAGTGAAAATCTTCAGTTCAAAAGAAACTTCAGGAGAAAGAAGGATGTAGTGAAGAAAAACCAGGGGCTGAAGCCAGAGTCCTAGGTTCAAACATCAGCTATGCTACTTACTTCCTGGATAAGTAATTTAAACTTCTTGAGTTTCAGTTTCTTATAGATAAAAGTGAAAATATTTCCCACCTAAGATTGTTGCTTTCAAGATTAAGTGACAATTTTGCAGAGGTAATAGGAGATCACCAATTCTGCCCTGTATCTCTGGCTTCATACTGTGTTCAGAAATTCAGACAGGATGAGCACCCTGAGTTTAGACATAGCCTTAGTTGTCTGAGGCACTACTGTCCTGATGGGCAGGATATGAGCACACACACATGACCCCGGACCCAGGGACACGAGTTAGAAACTAGCTGGGCCAACAGAGCAATAAAATTGAGAAATGCTAGGTCTACTGCCTCATTTCAAATCCTTCCATGTTAAAAGAGACCTTAGGACAGCAGTTCTCAAAATGTGGTCCCTAGAACAACAATATCAATGTCACTAGTACCTGAGAACTTGTTACTAAGGCAAGCCTTGGGCCCTCCTGCACACCTACTCAACCAGAAACCTTCAAAAGCAGGTGGTGCAACAATAGATTATAACAAACCCTCCAGGAGATTCTGATACACACACAAGTCTAAGAACCATAATTTAGGAGACAGAGTTTTGCTTTACTATCTATTTCAAGTCAGAACGTCACATCAGAGTTTAGAAAAGGTCTGATGTAGTTCAAGAATCCCAATATCCTCTTGGTAATAATCTGTACCTTAGATTAGTGATGGATTCACACAACCCTCTGGCCATGTGACAGCAAGATGCTGGTCCAACAATGTCCGAAAGTTCCTTAGCCCATTAGATGTCATGGCTAACTCCTGATCCAACCAGAAATGTCACAAACAGGTCCTTTGAGTAGCAGTAGCGGTCTCATGGACAGAAAGCAACGACAGATATAATCCTCTTAGAATAAAAAGGAGTGAGATAAAAGGAAAAATATATTGGAGTAAATAGGATACACAGAGGAAAGCCTGATGTAGAAATTCTTCCTTTCACATATCCAGCACCCACTGATTCCCCCTTGTCGCCCATGTCTAAGGTTGTTGCATGATCATACAGGGCAAGCTGCTGCACTGGTGACCACCTCCCCTTCCTCCCACCCTCTACACTTGTGTCAATTCTGGAAGCACCAGAGTTTGATTTTATACAGCTCTCTCAAGTCCTAGGCTCCTTGATTTTCTTCTTTTTTACTTTTCAGCTGGCTCATTTGATCCAATTTTCACTGATCCTCTGCAGAAAGGAAAAAAACTAGGCAAAACAGTTAAACCTAGTAAAGAAGCAATTCCAGTGGAAGCTAAAATAGAGAATTTGTGATTTATTAGTGGATTTCAGGTGTCCTTCAAGGGTTCTGTAAGGATCCCTGTCTCCACTTGTAATCTTGAAAAGAAAATCTATAATAGCTACAAAGTGCAACTGCCAAGTACCCTATTTTATGTGTGTATGTTAAAAAGATGCTATAAATCATAATTGATTAAAACTGTAATTATTAAACAGAATATAAGACACACCAAACAATACCTATGGTACAGATTCACTTGTTTATGTACCACTGGCGCACACAATGGTAGCCTTTCTAATTTTCTCCACTATATCCTTTATGAGTCTTAGAAATTAAAACATTCGTACAATTACAAAGGGATAATCATCTCACACAGAAACTTAGAAAAGTAAGTTAGCAAATACATACTTATTAGGTCTAACAATAATGCAAAGAGCTTCCAAGGAACATCTTTAGTTGTAGTACTTGTCCTACTCCTCTTAAAAACAGAGTCAGTTTGTCACTCTACACTTTCCCCAGAGACATTTCAATTTTGATGAAGATACTGTTCCACAAAAAGAATCACAAGTCATGGAATGTTATATGGAAAGATCCTTAGCAAGGATCTACCCCAACCCTCCATCACTTTGTAGACAAGAAAACTGTGACCGAGGGGAATCAATGACTTGCAAGATCACACAGCTCTTACTGGCATACTGAGAACTAGCCCTTTCAGCTCAAGATTCTCCAACTACTGTTCATTCCACTGTATCATTCTGCCTCTGAGCTCCAAACAGAGCCAATCAGGCATGACGGGCTCTGTGGTCACCTGCAGGACCAAGTGATACCCAAAAGTCATTTCAGAGACAAAGTTTCTGTAGAAGATCACCAGCTGTTAGAAGGGTCAAGAAACAAAACAAAACAAAACAAAACAGAAAACAAACATATGGGGCTACTTTAGACCAGCTTCTCTAACCTTGGATTTCACTTCCCTTAAAAGGAAACCCTGTCTTAGTTATGGTACTTTTCTCTCCTTGCTGAGACAAAATCTCTGACATCCAAAGTTAAAGAAGGAAAGGTTTATTTTGGTTCACAGCTCGTAGAGGTTTCAGTCCATAATCGGCTGGCTCCAAGGCAGGTTGGCGTGGCAGAGGGACATCACACAGGAGAAACAGTTCGTGGCAGGCAGAAGATAGCAAAAGCAAGTAAGCGGCCAACTCCAAGTAACTAGCAGTGAGCCTTTCTGTCTCTTATATTGTGTCTAAGGCTACCCACCCTTAGGGCAGATGGCACTCACACCCTTAATCCTACCACTGCCTCATGAATCAATCACACACTCTAGATCTAGCTACCGCTGAAAAGCCTCACCTACAACCACCTGAGGCTTTGGGAGGACATCTAAACATAAGCCATAACACTCCCCAACTCTCCCAAGAAGGCTGTGCTTTAGAGGACATGGCTGCTTACTGACAAGGTTCAGGCAGAGGCTCTCCAAACCCTGAAGGCCCCAGAAACTCAGGTTGTGTTCATGGATCCCTCCTGGGTATCTTGGTCAATCAGGAGTAATTGCTCTTTTGTTGAACTGAGTTCACATCAAGGTTTTGTTGATAATTAAAACACCCTTTAAAATGGACTTCCCCAGAACACATCCTCCAGAGCAGTTTTCCTTCCACACACTTGTCACTGATATTTCTGTGTTTGGTCAAAGTTAAGCATCACATGCTTACATACCATATATGCTCTACCCTGGAGAAAACCCACAGATTTACCTCTGGCACTCTTGGGACAAACCATTTAATCTCTCAACCAGGCATGCAGCCTTGTAGAAATGCTGAGATTAGGAAGCTCTATAAGAATTAGAAAAAGACAAAATGTGATTCCCATGATTAAATCGAAGACAAATATAGTACACAGTTTGATTTTCAGACTTTAAAAAAATGAGGCAGAAGTATTTGGAGGATATTTAGTTCCTTAGTGACTTCCCTCCAGGCCCAAATGACATGGAATTAAGTTGATTTGTAAATACTCCATACATAAGAGACTCTCCAATAGTCTCTTCCCAAGCCCTCTACTACTGAAAACCTTTCCGTAGCTCCCTCATGCCTGCACAATGAAAAATACAGCTTTTAGAGAGGCAGGCAAGATTTTACAATCTGTTCAACACCATTTAAATGTGATTACCCACTCTTAAATGTGACAACTGCCCATGCTATATTAGCTATCTATTACTGTGAAACAAATTAGCCCAAAATATAGTGATTTAAACAATAAACAATGATTATCACACAGCACCTGTGGGTCAGGAATCTGAGAGTAGCTTCAGTGGGTGGTTCAGCTCAGGGTCTCCTATGGGGTTAGAGTGATGATGCTGTGCAGGACCACTATCATTTGAAAGCTTGACTGAGACTGAAAGCTCTGCTTCCAAGATAGTTCTCACATGGTCCTGCCACATGGACCTTCCCAAAGGGATGCTAGAGTGTCCTCAGGATAATGGCAGCAGTCTTCCCTCAGAACAAGAGGCCCAGAAAAGCAAGATGTAATGTTTATTATGACCAAGCCTCAGAAACACACATTATAATTTCTGCAATATTCTACTAGTTACACAGGCCAGCCCTACAGAGCAGGAGGAAACCACACAAAGGTGTGAAGACCAGTAGGTGGGATTGTGCGAGTCATACTGGAGGCTGCTACATGTTGCCATTAATGCCCCTCAAAATACTCCCCTTCATATCAAACACACTTATCCTACCATTCTTGCCACTTTCTGAAGCAGTTCAGGATGTCCTCTTTTGTGTTTTTATGTGGTGTGATAAAAAATATGGGGAATGCTGCTGCCAAGAGCCATCCAACAGAAAGGCAGGCTCATAAAAACATTACACTGTGTCTTCATCCACCTTACTCACTGGATCTGGCACCATGCCATGAATAGCGCTTCTCCACAGTCAAAATGACCATGAAAGGTAAATGTTTTAAATCAATTCAGGATATACAGGCAGTCAAGAGAGTACAACTAAAGACACTCACAAAAGAAGACTTCCAGGATTCCTTCAGAGTGGCAAAAATGATGGGAGAAGTGTGTTTGAAGTGAGGGAGAGTATTTTAAGGCAGATAAATGGCGATGCGTCTTTTACTGTAATAAATGTTTTCAAAATTTTTAAAACATTCACCATAGTTTTCAATCATATCTTGTAGTTTTTGCCCCTACAGTCTTTTCGCATCCCACATTTGTTATAAATATTTAAATGGCATTCACCCCTACTAGGTTATAAATTCTTTGAGGGCAGAATCTCCCTCTTTGAGGGCAGAATAGTCAAAGAATATTTGATTAACTGAACTGGCATGCCTTTAGAAGCTCCTTTACCCTTTTATCACCACACAAGAGACAGGGAGGTCTTACTGCACGATTGTCCATGGGGAAATGCATTCTATAACAGAGAAAAAGGTTAACTCTCGTTCTAGACATCCAAAGTATCTTGAGGCCTATTGCAGAAAAAACAGTTTTATGCTTCTAAAAGTACTTGGGTATCAACAGCCGAGGTTCTAAACATAAGCAGTGCTTTCTGGAGGGATACGTGCCTAGCTAGTTTATCCCTTCACTTGTAGAAAGTCATGGGGCTTCTGGGATAAACATATGATGGGCAGAATTCTAAAGGTGCAGGCATTCCTCCCCACCCCCAAACACACACATACACCTAGTTTTCTGTTTTGGTTACTCAGTCAACCACTCATCTAAGTGCTCCTGTGCAGAATTTTGCAGAGGTAATTAGAATTACTAATGAGTTGATTCTAAGACAGGGAGAGTGTATGAAGAGATGCAGTGCTACCAACTAAGTCCTTAAAAGCAGAAAAATAAGGCAGAAGAGTCAGTGAGAGAGATGCATCGAAAGAGGAAGACAAGAAAGAAGCAGCAGAAGGGAAAGCTGCAGAAACTGAAAACATTGGAAGGAATCAACCTAGCACTCCTGGCTTTGTAGATGGAAGAAAGGAGCCATGAGCTTCTAGAAGTTGAGAATTAGCCCCAGTCAACAGCCAGGAACAAATGAGGATCTCAGATCCCTAAAGGTTGGAAACTAAAATCTGCCAACCAACTCAGGGAGCTTCCAAGTGGGCCTTGATTCAGCCTTATGAAATCCAAGGAACAGAAGTCATCCAAGTCAACTAGACTTCTGACTTACAAAATAGGAGATAATAAATAGTGGCATTTTGAGCTACTGTGTGGCAATTTATTGTGGCAACAACATAAAACGAATGCAAACAGTAACAGTTACATTTTGACCTGGGTTTCTGAGAAGGAAACAGCACTTCTCTTCCCATCTGCACTCTGACACAACCCCAGAAGGGTGGGAGATGAGTCCTCAGGTATAAGAGAAACTTCACATAAATTCTGGTAGATGACTGGGAAATCTAGGAAGGCACCAGCTCCTAGAACAGCTTAGGGATGGAGGAGCTAGGCCTGCATAGCACGGGCACAGAAATGAGTGGAGGCTACCTCACAGATTATGGGCTTTCCATAGGACCAAGGGAAACTTGAGAGTGTCCCTAAAGTGTCTGAGATGAGGAAGGTGCGTCAGGCCACAGGAAACCAGAGGTAACTGCAGGACCTCAGTGGAGTTCAAAAGGCAGAAAGGGAATGAAAACTTTCAGCTGTGCAATCAGCAGGGCTAGTCAAAGATCTCTGGGACCCTGAATCTAAGTGAAAGTGCTCCCCACTTGAGGACAACAACTATTCCCCAGAACCTCACCCTAAGGGAGAAGGCAAAAGCAAAGTCTAAATCTACTGAGTGAACTTACCATAAATTAGCAAGATTTAGATTTGTGCAATCAGAGGACATGGAGGCAAAAGAGAACAATTCAGTTATAGACAAAGTTCTATTTTGCATATTCAAATCTGTGGCTGAATTATAATTGTCAAAAATAAATGACATTTATTAAGCAGTTACTATTTGTAACAACCCATACTTCACATGTATCCTATGATTTAGTATTTAGAATAATCTCTGAGGCTTGCTTTATCATTATCCCATTACATGTAGAGAAATCAAGGCTAAGAGAAGTTTTTAAAAAGCCCCAAATGGTAGATTCCAGAATCATGTATCTATCTACCAGCACTTTTTCCTTAAATTCCTTGCTGGGAGGGTATGAGAGAGATGATATACCTATAGAAGCATTTTAATTAATTCTTGCATGATTATACTGTTTATAGGATCACTTTTAAGAATTCTTTAATTTCAAAAAAGGCAACAACAGCCATTACATGTATTAAAGGCATACTGTGTGCCAAGAATTTCTAAGTAGTTTTCACAGATTATATTTTATAGTAAGAAAAGTGAGGACCTGACTTGTAATAATACTTCTTTCACTGACTTGCACTGGACCAACTCTTGATTAACAAATATTCTCCATTTTCCCTGAAAGACAGGCTCAGACACCCAGGCCAAGCAGAACACACTCAGCCTGAAGGAGTCTCTCTGGCAGGCCAGGAACTTCAGTTTCCCTCAGTTCAGAGACATGGTCACTTATGTCATCAGAGCAAGAATTAGGGCCAAGATTTAAATCCAGGTACCATGATTCCAGTCTTTGTGTTTTAACCACACAGCTACACATCTTCCCACACTGAGCCACACTTAGGACTTGGAAGTTAAAAATAAATGTTGCACTGGTTACTGCAGGCCCAGGACAGAAAATAATACAATACAATAAATGCATAAATATATGTAAAATATAAATTTTCAAAGTGACTTCACCTATGTTATTAGATCATTTAGTTCATACAATGGATATATCATATCATTTTACTAGTGAAAGAAAGAAACTCTATGAAATATGCAATATTTTATAATTTGATCCTTTCAAACACCTGCAGTGTTATTTTTCTAGTTCCTTCAAAAACTGATGGCTTGCAGCATAGGGGTTATGAACATGCAGAGAGCCTGAAATTGAAAACCAACTCACTGACTTGGTAAAAGGGCCAGGGTCAGGTTACTGTGAACTCCTTTGTGCCTGTACTTATAGCACAGAACCATAATAAATGCCTCCTAGAATCGCCACAGTAAGAAAATTAAGACATTAGAAAAGCGTTATGGTTTGCCATCAGAAATCTAAACCATGAAAATCTACTCCTTTCAATTTTGTCTACTTCTTAAGTCTCAAGTATACTTGGAATACATTAAGCACTACAGAACATTGTTAAGATTTTTCTTTGAATAAAAGATGTTTAATTTGATGCTTTAAATACCAAACACCACAGATGCAGTGCTATTAACCTTAAGTGCATGCTTTTCTAAACATTCTGCATTCTAGAGATACATCAAAGACCGTTATCTACTCCTACAATGACTCATGGTCATAGCCTCTACAGAATTTCAACATCACTGGAAAGACTAATTTAACTAGTTTCAGTCAAATTTGACCCACTTATACAAAATGTTTCCAACATAGAAAAGAAGGGAAGAAATACTTGTAGAACATAAATAAATGGCTGTCTTCCAGCAAGACATTTAGACATTTACTCTTGGGGTGACTGCTCCGGGTAGGTCCAGTCTTGTCCTGGTTTCTTGGCTGCTATATTTGCAAACCTCCATCTTCTCAAAATAATGCATTTATTCAGTGTCAGTTCACTCGTGATACTCTGCTGGACACTACATCAAATTAGCTATACTTGGTCCCCTAGAATATAGTAAATACAACCTACAGAAAACTGCACAGTGACTGAATTAAATGAGAGTAACAGACACAAAACAAGGAGGACTTCAGAATTTGTATTGCTCTTTACCATTTAATATGCATGTAGGAAAGGCACAGTGAATGGCGAAGGATGAGGCAGAACCAGCAGGACTGAATGCCTGGATGAGAGAAGGCCATTCAGCATGTAATCTGAAGAGACAAGAAAGCCCGTGTTGTTCATTAGCAGAGAGATCCTAAGAGTCTCCTGGTTTCTACATCGTATTGAAAACTACCACCACTGCCAACTTCAGAGTGCGCACATACGAGTCTGTGAACACTGTTCTCAGTGCTCCAGAAAGAGTTAAGATGACCTGACCTTTATTCTTTGGGAGATGCCCAGATAGTCTTCATTCTTCAAAAGCAGATTAAAGGCCTGAATGACAAAAGTTAAAACACTGTAGTTAAATGGGAAGAATATTTCTAAGGGAATAAAGAAATGACAGCTGGCTGTCAGTTTTGCTGCAATTATTAAGTGCTCCACGGAGAATTTTTGTTTTCCCTAATAACTTAAAAGTTAATACGTATAAATCAGATCAGCTTTCCACATATGCTGAGAAGCTGTCACTTGTATGGCTAGGGAATCCTCCTGACTACATGCATCCACACATCCAATACCCTCTTCTCGTCCATTATCTGAAATGTACACCACTAAAGAGTCCTGCCTTGGAATCTGCTATTGAAACAAATTCTGTTTTTGGTGACAACATACCAGACTACTAGCCATTAATAACCTCATTAATCAGAAATAGAAAGTTATCTAGAAAACTCCTGAGAGGGTAACCAAAAAAGCAGAATTTATGAATTGAGGATATACTGTTGAACAATTGAGGACCTCTGACCAAACAGTATATTACCAAGAGGGAATACAATTAGTTAATACACTTACTAAGTCTCTCTTTCATTCACTTGTTCAATCACTGAACAGATATATCAGGCACTGGGATACAAATTCTGCCCTCAACAGGACTGTAATCCAATAGAGAAGAAAATATTTTTATGTACAAAGGAAGAAATAATACTATCATGGAATAGAAATAGGATAAGTGGTGTGGGAAGATAATTAGGTAGAAGGAATTAAGGCTCCCTGAGGGGATCAGTAGACTTCCTGGGGAAGGCATCTAACCTGAGTACTGAAGGATGATGGCTAAAAGATGAACAAGACAAGTGGGAGAGATAACTGAGAAAAGGGTATCAACTGCTAATCTATTGGTAGAAGGGGCCAGGCCAGCAGGAGGCAGCAGGAGTCTCTTAGTGCCAGATGCTGGGGGGAGTCAATAAGGTGTGCAGAAGGGAGGAGGGAACTCCAAAAGCAAGCAGCCTGTCTTACTCTTCCAGGGTCTAGGCTGCATGTATTTTATGCATCAGGACTTACTCTTCCGAAAGAACAATTTTATGGATCATGGGAATTCTCTAGTTAAAGCCCTCATTTTACAGAAGAGAAAACAGAAGGGTTTCATATACTCTTCAAGACAACAGAGCTAGTAGGGGGTTGATCTGAGACTACAATTGAGTAGCCCTGAAATAAATGAATCTAGCATTCTTTCCATTTTTACCAAGAATTATGAACCTGGCCATAAGTGTCACGTGTGTGTGCATGTGTGTGTGTGTGTGTGTGCGCGCACACTTAACATACACAAGAGTGGAGTAAGGAAGGGAAGAAAGACAATGACTGACATTGTGGTTTTTCAGGAGGGGCACAGGCTATAAGAGGGAGAAGAAACACAGACCTGCATATTTACACACCATGAGCAAAATTCCCTTTGGAAACAAGGAACTGAAGAATTGAACCATATAATGTTAGCCACTTATACAGGAGCTGGCCAATGAACTATAGCACAGAGATCTTGTTAGCCAGGTGGCTGCTTCATGCAGCAACACCCCTCACTGTCATCGCTATTGTTGTAAATGCAAATGACAGGTTCCTGGTTGGCCAGGGATTGACTTCTCAGCTGGAAAAAAATAGTACCAGCCAAAAAAGAGTCACAGCCATCCACCAAGACATCACTTGAGCTTTCAATGATCAATGAGCATCTCTATCTATAGTTAGGTTTCCAACCAACAAAAATATGCTGCATTGACAGTAAGCAAGAAACACCAGGAATGGCATGAATATATGTTAAAGTAATGTCAAACACTGGGACTTCTATTCATCCATGCTGGAAAATTTTTGGTCCCCATCAGAATTGTTTCTTCCACCTAGTAAGTCATATTAATTTCCCATAATTCTAGGCCACTCAGAGCACTTTTGAGCAGACAGGACACCTATGAATCTGAGAATTAGAGGATGTTGGAAATTATGCTAGACATTATTTGATGTGATGCTTCTATTTTTATATAGATTGGAAGTAGCCCAGAAAAACAAAGTAACTTGACCAAGACCATATATATAGTAATGACAGAGAAACAGTGCTAGAAGCAAGCCATCTTCCCCTGGGCCTTCTGCCTGTCCACCTAGGATGTAGGGTACAAGAAATTATCCAGGTGGGAAGAGGCTTCCACTCTCTCCTCCCAAGAGTGCTGTGTCCCTAAGGCTCCAGCCTTAGGCAGGGACAGTTTCAGCTCCCATCCTCAGGTAGGGCTTCAGTTCTAACTTTTCAAATCCTTACCTACAAATGTACAATATTAAAAGTGGGATTATCTTTTTCCTCCTAAGCTACTGATATGACAGAATAATTTTTTGAGCTATGACTAACTGAACTGTTTTAGATGATTACACAGTCTCATGCTATTTTTTCCACTTATTTTATTTTATTTATTTTTTGGGGGAACTGGGAATTGAACTCAGGACCTTGAGCTTGCCAGGCAGGCACTGTGCTGCTGAGCTACAACCCCGGCCCCTTATTTTTTCCATTTAAATTTGCTTTTCACTTTCAAATATTTGATGCTTCTATGAATGAATACATCATTATGTAAATATAGTTTCATTTGTAGCTTCTGTGAATGAATACAATATAAATAAATGAATTAGAAGCTATGACACATCCTGTAACATAAAATGGCTAAGTAGTTACATTCATGTGGTAGAAAATTATTTTATTGCTATTAATATTATCAAGTCTACACTGTTCGGAAGGTCCTTTAGTATTAAATGTTAAGAGTAAAATCCAAGTTGTAATACTTTTTTTTTTTTTTTTTTTTTGTAGGTACCGGGAGTCGACCTCAGGACCTCGTGCTTGCCGGGCAAGCACTTGTGCCGCTGAGCGATATCACCGACCCTTTTTTTTTCCTTTATGTGGGTTCCGGGAGTCAAACTCAGACCTCGCGCTTGCCGGGCAGGCACTTATGCTGCTGAGCCATCTCACCGGCCCTAAGTTATAATACTTAATATAGTTATGATCATACTTTATAAAATCATATTTTTAAAAAAAGAATTAAAAGTTAAAGTAATAATACGGCCATCATGTCATAGTTGCTGAATTACAGAGGAAGAAAAAACTAAAATTCTGAGAAGTGAACTATATAATATTTTAATATATTTTAAATTTACCAACTAAAATGCAGTATTTTTTCTTGGTTCTGAGGATCAAACCAAGACCCTTACACAAGCTAAGCATGTGCCCTCCCCCAACTATACCTCCTCCCTTAAATTTAAAATTTGACCATAAGAAAACTATTGAATACCAGTTAGATAAAACAGGCTAGAGGAAAATATCAGCTGCAGTTACAAAACCCAGGAGTTTGGAAAAACCTGGAGATATTTCATATCACTGGGTATGCCAACTGATCAATGCCAAAGAATATTCTAGAAATATGCTCCTTTTGCCAGTTGGTTTACAGTCAATCTGGATATGAAACAGGCAAGTCTGACATATATCTCTATCCACACCTATATCTATGTCTATATCTGTATCTACATGTCTCAGTTGTTTATAAATCCAAAGCTCAAATGATGCATTGATTCCTCCTGGCTTACCTTCCTACCACTTGAACAGAGAAGAATGCTCCAGTGTGGTAAGTAAAGGAAAAGCTGCATGCTTCTTCCCAAGGTAAAGTCTTGAAATTCTGAAACTCCAAGTACTCAGGTACCAAATAATGTATATTCTCCAAGGGGTTCCAAAGAAGCATGAAACATTACTGTTCTAATGCAACCATGATGGTTTTAGAAGTTTCCAAATGCTCCTCCACTTACCATGGGGTTACATCCTGATAAACCCATCATTAATTTAAAATACTGGAAGTTGAAATGCATTTAATATACCTAACCTATCAAACATCATAGCTCAGAAACAGAGTTTACTGCAGAGCATCAGTTGTTTCCCCATGGCGTCATATGCCTGACTGGAAGCTGTAGTTTGCTGCTGCCACCCAGCATCACAAAAGTAACTCTCCCAGGAAAAAAAAATCAAAACTCAAAATGTTAAGTTTGGTTTCTAGTGAATGCACATCACTTTTGCACCCTCATAAAATTGAAAAATCAAACATAAAAGCATTGTGAGTGAGGGTGGTCTATCATTTGTATCTCATCATCAGTTAATTTTCCACCATTAGGCAAACCCTAAACAAACTAGCCTGAAAAAGGCAGTGGAGAAATGTAAAGTTCTGTGCTACCTTTCCCAGTTTAATTCGGTTAGACTTTGCCTATAGCAGAAAATGAACTACATGACTTCTCAGTCTTTCTCAGGCCAATAATTTGAATAGGGAGCTGCCAAATAAGTAGAAAGGAGTATTTAACTTAACAAAATTTATAGTTTTAAAGTATGATACTAACAAATTTGCAAATTCATAAGAAAAACTATTCCACCCACCAGACAAGCTTTCCCTTTGATTTACTAAACCATATTACGCCCCATAATTAATGTCAGGGAAGAAGTAATAAAGGACAGAAAGTTATGATTGACATACATTAAGTAGACATAAAAGCCACTGATCCAATCAACAAATCTATAAGAATGGCCGTCCCTTTGCCAGGTTTGTGGTTATAAACCATGACTACATTGCTCATGCTCATGGGGAAAGTCTGCCTGTTGAGATGATTACTTTGTAAGGTGAAGAGTAAGTCCAAACAACAATAAGTATATCACATACCTATACAGAAAACCTCATTTTCTGAAGTTATTGAAGAAATAAAATCAAAATGTTATATTTTATCTATAAATATAGAAAACTATTTTAACAGTAAAAGTATTGGTAGAACACAATGAAACAGATATTCTGACATACTTTTTCTAGAGGAAATATAAATTGTAATCAGCTTTTGGGAAGTATTCTGTCAATGTTTATTAAGAATATGTATATTTAAACCAATAATTTTACTTATACTAATTTACTTTAAAAAATGTACAAACACCAGCCTAATGTACAAGGATGATTGACATTTTTATAAAAGTACAAAACAGGGCCGGTGAGATGGCTCAGTGGTGTAAGCGCCTGCCTGGCAAGCATGGGGGCCCGAGTTTGACTCCCGGAACCCACATACGAAAAAAGGGCCGGTGATATCGCTCAGCGGCACAGGCGCCTGCTGGCACGTGAGGTCCTGAGGTCGACTCCCGGTACCCACAAAAAAAAAAAAAGTACAAAACAGATAACCATTTAATGAAAGGGGGTTATTAATAAATCCTAAAAATTTATATTTTCGAAGAATATTTAGTGAGATGGTACATTTTATGATGTGTGAAAATGTAGGATATAAATCCTTACATACAGTATGATCCTTACTTCATAAAATAAAAAGACATATCCTTATATGCACACAAATGATACCGGAAGAAAAATCCAAACTGTTAACAAATGGATTTCCCTGAATATGACTTCATGGAAGATTGCCTCTTCACACTCTGACAATGCAACTTAGCCATTTCCTACAGAACCAAAATAAGAATGGTAATACATTAACTTCTGAGTGTATCAATTCTTTATATGGTGGGAAATAACATATTAATGGCTTTGTCCCAAAGGCATACTGTCCACAGCTGAGACGGGAAGGAATTAACGGTGGAGGGACCTTACCACTATATACTGGACTCTGAGAAAACAGAAATTCTGTAACATTTCCCTTTAAAATTAAAGAAGAAGAACTGTTATATTTATCAAGCAATGAGAACTCCACCAATGCTTTGAAATACCAGACCATTTGGAAATGCTCACTCACAATTGTTTGCCTGGCTTCAGGGTGTTTATATGAAGGACTCCAGGGAAATTCTGTTTATTGTATTATATCTTGTTTTGTTTAGTGGGTGAGAGTCTACATATTCTAAAGCAAGGATCTCCCTCGTGGACAATGCCTCATTTTGTAGGTAGGCACTTGCTACAGGTTCCCCAAGTTTCAGTAACATGCCTCTAAGACCCACTGGCCATCACCTGCCATTCCTGCCACTCTTCATTATTGCTAGACTCATTTTCATATGCTGGTATACTTAACCCATAAAGCTGGCAGAGTAAGTATTTGTCTCTAAATTCTCTGAGTTGAGCCTTTCACTTTTGTACACTTTAGGAATTAATTCTATACATTGAACACATGCTAAACTGACATTTAATTGAATGTGGAACTTTTATCAAATGTGGTATGTAGCCAGCAAACAAATCCATTTGCAGTCTACTCAAGACAGTCAGACCTACCCTCAGCAGGTCAGATTATGAATGCACCAGATTTTCAACCAGACTGTAGGCATTATTTTCTAAAAGTCAGAAAAAGAGACGACAGCTTGTACTTCTGAACCATGTGGTCTGGTACAAATCTGGAATTAAGGAATGTAGACATTCGGTAAGCCAGTCTCTCTCCTGCTTCTTAGCCTCTCCTCTCCCTTTCCTTGTCAAGTCCACTGCCTATTTGGTCACTATCTATGTGAAGTGACAACCTATACTGATGTCACCAAACTCACTGACCACAGAATACCAAAAGAGTCCATGAGGAGCTGGCCACGGTAGCTCATGCCTGTAATCCCAGGACTTCAGGAGGTTGAGGCAGGAAGATCACAAGTTCAAGTCAAACCCATGTAAGACCTCATCTCAAAAATTTAAAATTTAAAAAAAAGAAAAAGAAAAGCTGGGAACATAGCTCAGTGGTAAAGTATCTGTGGGTTTGATATGTAGTACCACACACACACACACACACACACACACACACAGAACAAGCCCATGAGGTGCATTCAGTTTATAGCGGCCCGAAAGAAGCTATCAAAAATTAGCCAGGTATGGTGGTGCATGCCTGTAATCCCTGCTACTTGGGAGGCTAAGACAGAAAGATTACTTGAGTCTAGTAGTTCAAGACCAGCCTGGGCAAGACAGTGACAACTTGTCTTAAAAAATTAATTATAGCACAAGTTATGAGATTCTTATGTATTTTATTTAAAAGAACAAAAATAAAAGTAAAATATAAGGATATGTTAAAATTATAGAAAAGTTACAGAAAGTAAACTGGTAAACTGAGCAAACACCTGACATCACTGCAGTGGCAACTCTTCTATGCATCAATGTGCAATAACCAGGGCTCCAGGCATTGAACAACTGCATGTGTCATTTGTGGCCGTGGCTCAGTCAGTCTTAATGACAGAGTAAGCTTCCTTTGTTGGCCCCAAACAACAATGCCAAAGCTGTCAAAATATTCAAGAGCAATGCCACAGCTCTGAGAGTCAATCTAGCAAGCAGCTATTAAAATGTCTGCCAGCCAGAAATGACTTTAAAAAGTTGTTAATGCCTGTATTTATTCCAAGTTAAACATTCAAATACAATGTGAATGTACTGTTTTGTACATGAATCACTCAAAAACCTCTCTTTGTGTAATGAAGTGCTAGCACAGACCTATAAAAATGAATTAGAACTGGTTTAGGAGGGGAGCATAAGGTGGCCCAAGCTCTGCTGCTGAGAAGAGCAGTCCTAGCAACCACCTTTCCCACAGTGATCCTCTTCTCAGCATCACCCTGCTCTGATACACTGCTAATCTCACATAGCCTTCAACTACAACATTCTTTCTTAGCACCGAATCCCTTACTAAACTAGCATTTATTGTCATCTATGGCTGATAAATAATTAATCCTTCTCAACTTACCCACTATTATTTTGTCTTACCCTTTTTCTACTCTAGCCCAATTTTCCTACTCAGTTTCTTCAAATATTTCCTGCACATTTGCTTCTTAGCTCCTTCATCTCCTTTATCAAAGCCGTCCTCTCTGCCTTTCTGCATCCTCTCATTTGTACTGGCTCAACTAAAGACCTCATGTTCTACCACCTCTACAAGGCCTTTCCTGCCCTTCTGTCACTCTTACATCCCAGAATGCCTGTCCCAGGGCATGCTTTTCAGGTTCCCTGGCACTGCGGGTTAACTACTCTGGGCCTTCTCTAATAGGACTCCAGATACCTTGAGAACAAGGACCACAGCCATCTTCCTTCCTTGAAACCAGAGGTGTCAGTTTTGTCATCTGTCCACTGTGTATAGTGGCAGCATCCAGAGAGAAGAGCAATAGGTTTGCTTTTCTGCTTGTTTAATCTTGTTTTTGTTTTTCTTGCCTAGCTATCACCTGGTCCCAAACAACAATCCCAAGGGCTAACTGTCATAATGCCACAGCTTTGTGACATTTTTAAAGGATCAGCATTAAAAAAAGAAAAAGAAAAAAAAAAAAAAAAGCAAGGAAACATAAGTAGAAAGAACAAAAAAGACAGTCCTTTGTTTAACCCCAAGCCAGTGGAAGCCAGAGTCTGACCTCCCAAGGCTGGGCAACAGAACAAATTGCTACCACCTGTGCTCATAAGACAAAGAGCCTGGGATACTGTTCCAGAAGGCTTGTCCTGAAAGGATGCCACATTTGAACAGAGGACAAGAAAGTTCACTAAGTGTGGGGTAATAAGGTACAAAGGATCTCCTATAGCAGCATTCGTAACTCACCAGGTTTCTACCCAGCCCAGAGGCCTGGAGAGTCTGCAGCAGGTCAAGAAGAGGCACAGCCAGTTCATAGCTGTAGACTACAGCAAGTACAATGAGGGAGGAGCCCAGGAAGAGGAAGACCAGGCTGAGCCTTGTGTACTGCTATCAGGGCTATGGTTAACTGCCGGTGACCATCTAGAGAGGAAGTCAAGCAGAGCCAAGAACCTAAGTTTGAACACTCCTCCCTGTGGATTCATGACATTTTAAATTCACTTTTACAAGTTAGGTGTTTAAAAGTTTCCGGGACATGGGCCAGTGAGATGGCTCAGCAGCATAAGCGCCTGCCTGGCAAGCGCGAGGTCCTGAGTTTGACTCGTGGCACCCACATACAAAGGAAAAAAAGGGCCGGTGATAGTGCTCAGCGGCACAAGTGCCTGCTGGCAAGCACGAGGTCCTGAGTTCGACCCCCGGTACCCACATTAAAAAAACAAACAACAACAACAAAAAACAGTTTCTGGGACAAGTATAAGGGTCTCTAAACATCTGCATTTTTTCTATTTTGTAACTTAAAAACAACAAAGCAAGTGGGTCTTCCACAGCCACAGAAGTAGGATATGGAATTGTGTGGCTAATCCACAGCAATGTCCACCAAACTGTAAAGGACAAAGTGCTTACCTTCTGCTAATAAGGCCACTTCCCGGGTTTGGGCCAATGTTAATCTAGCTAAATGAAATGCCATCTTTCTCATGTGACTTCTGGCAGTGTGGCAGGCTGTAACATCATCTGTGAAAGTAGGGCTGTGTCCTGCTCACCATGGGTGTGGCTCATCTAACGGAAGAAAGGCCTGTTTCAGACAGACAGTGTTGAAAAAAATGTTCATCTCAGAAGTTCAGTAAACTGTTCAATTATTTTACACAGTTTTGGTATTTGTCTTATATTTATCAATGTTTTAAAAATTATTAAATGAGGTACACATATATCCTGCACATGTGCTGTGGTCTGGTTTATCTTCTCCAAAAAGTATGTGGAAACTTAATTCCCCCAGTCTTAATGGTGTTTTTATGTGGGGCCTCTGGAAGGTAAATAGGGTTAAATGAGACCATGAAAGTGGGGCCTGGCTGAGCTGATGCACGCTGCTGCCTCGCCATGTGGTGCCCCAGGTCATGTTATGATGCTGCAGCAGGAAGACTCTCACTGGATGCTTCCCAGCTTCCAGAACTGTGAGCCAAATAAACTTCTTCATAAATTACTTAATCTATGGTACTCAGTTACAGAAACGAGAAGTGGATTGAGACACAGTGTAAATAAATATAATACAAGATAGAAAGTATGCGACTATTGAACCTTTGCTATTACCTCCATTTCTGTGCTTACAAAGTATGCGACTATTGAACCTTTGCTATTACCTCCATTTCTGTGCTTACACTGTGTAGTTTTCATTTAATCCTCACTCAAATTTACAAGGGCAGGTTTTTGCTTCACTTTAAAGGTGAAAACCATTAATAACAAAAAAAAAAAAAAAAAAAAAAACCCAAAAAAGACTTAAATCCTTCAGAGATTAAGTAAGAAGAGGTGACTCCAAGCATACCTGGCCCTGAAGTGAGCTACCTTTTCCTCTAGCCAGCTTGGATAGATTGGGGTTGGGGGTACAGAGGGAGAGCGACCCTCTGGACTTGCAGAATGGAGAAAACCAAGGACAGCCACCCTTTGCACATGTGATCCTTCTCCCCACTGTCTGGACAAGGTCATGTCTGAGAATACTTCCCATTCCTTTGCATATGAAATCTCTGTAGTAAGCAGTATCAGTATCAGTGTTTCTTTTTTTAAACATGGCTCAGTAGTTAAAGAGAGAAATCAGTGGAAAACTTTAACAAGAGAAAGATAAAATTAGTAAAAAACAGAAACTCTTGATTTAGAAAACATAAATTCCATTTCCAAAATAAGGCTCCACACTAAAAATAATGACCTTGAAGGGTGAATTTTTTTTTAAATCCCAAATGGCACATTGATTGAACTAAAAGCTTTCAAGTTTTTGCAAGGGCCACTAACATCCGTATAATCTAAACTATTCCTTCTATTCTTCCACAAAAGAAAAATAGTAAAAGTGATTATTTAAAAAAATAAAAAGCTAGCAGGAAGTACAGTATGATATCATATTGAAACATCTTATTGTCACAGAAAGTAAGAAAGGGTGAACTAGCAGGGTTATGTCAAAAGGACACAGAAATTACACTGAAGAGACTTCCAGTGACCAAATTTGGTCCAAATAATAATGTCTATAACTGATTCTAATATATTGAATAGATAAAAACCTATGAGAATGTACTGACATGCATTATAAATAAAAAGGGAAAAGGTAAATGCTTATAACTCAATCTTATTCCCATCTCTTCTTGCAGCCTCTGTTTGAGAATCAGCAACCTGTTTCATTGTTCTTCTCTCACTGAATTTATACTTTGTACAGGTTTCTTCCATTATAAAAGTAAAATAAAGACATGAATAAGCACCACAGTGGGCAATAACTTTGGTGGCAGAGAAAGAAATTATCCTTCAGACAGCAGTCACTTTTTTGAGACTATAAGGTGGAGGAAATGGAAAAAAGGAATAAAAACAATCTATTTTATATTGGGAATTTCAGTAAAGAGTCAAGAGACTCTTCCTCTACTTTACATTGTCTTTGTAACACTTTTAAAAATGGCCAAGTTCTATAAATTGCAACGTTAAGATAAAAAAGAAAACAAAGAAGTATTGCTTTTTATTCCTGAAAGGTACAGATAGTAAGAGAAGATTCATGAAGAAGAGTGCACGGTATCATGTCAGGTTCCTGGAGGGCAATCTCAGCCCCGCCACTCACCAGCGGAAGGTCCTGGAGAGACCCCTCTGCCCCTTGCACTACGGCTCCCTTACTAAATGAGTTGGTCTCAGTTACCTTCACCCCTGAAAGTCTGAATATCTGAACTTCCCTATGCCTCCAGTTCTCATCTGTAAAATGGAAACGGTAATAGTTCTTACACCTCATTGTGTTGCTAAGAAAATGAATGAGATAATATATTTAAAGTGCTGACAACAGTGTACGGCACAGAGTGAGCACACCAAAAATGTTATCTATTATTGTCACCAAAATAAAAAATATAATTATACTTCATCACCTACCCAACTATGTCTCCAAAGGCTAATAATTCTTTAAGGATGAGCTCTGATGCCTTCACCATACCAGAGAAATCTCCTCTGTCTCTCTTGTTCTCCTGTAACACTGTGTCTTTTGATAGCTCCTGAACCACCACACCATTTCAGGAGGAGACAACTCTCACAGCAGCACCCATCACTGCAGCATGTCATTTCTTCTTTGGAATAGGAAAGAGAAGGGAACAGTGGTTGGAATCAGTTGAAAAGACTCTTTTTTTTTTTTTTTCCAGTGAGAATACGAGGGTTTTAACCAAAAGGAAAATGCAACATTGAAAGAAAATCCAGTTGACCAGAGCACCTAGTACTCATGGGAGAGGCAAGCATGGTTATACGATTTATAAAAAATTGGTAAAGGTGAACTTGGGTACACATGATTTATGATACTGTTTTCTCTGGTTTTTATTTAGCTGAAGGTTTCCTAATCACTTTTTTAAAAACTCACCAAAAAAGACAAAGGTTGAGAATAAAGTCATCCTCTATGATATTGGGGTGTGCCTTGTGTCAGAAGAACAAAAACTTCCTGGTTAATGAGTAACTTGGATGCTTTTTCTTTGTTCCCTCAAACCATGTCAAGAGGTTTTATCTTCAGTATCTTAAGAAATTTTATATGGAACACCTCAGCTATGATTACAAAGGTAGCACAAAGCTTTTAGAACTGATTGCTATAAGCCTCTTTTGATATTCCCTCGGGACTATGGAAGAAAAGAGGGAAAGCAATGTAGTCAGTGTGAAAAAATACCTACATTTCCCAATTACCCAGCTACCCTATCCCTTTCAAAGTCCCTTAGCAAACTGCAAAATGAGCTTTTTTTAAAAAAATTCTGTATTCCTTTATAAAAAAAAAATTAGAAATATCATTGTCTTTGGAATGCCCTCTGGGTTAGAACTCTCTAAAAATAAAACATTACTTCAGGGACATGAAAAGAAACAGAAATTGCCCAAAGGATACAATGCCACAAAGAAAATTAAACAAGACAAAGAACTACAGAATAATACATTTCTTTCAAAGATGCCCATTTTTAGTTCGCAGTCCTCAATTTGGTAGGTCTGGGAACAATATTAAGCCAAAGGGAGAAGTAAGTAATCTCTGAAGGACAGACAAGGGCAAAAGCATCTAAAAAGGAGCAAAATGACTCATGGAAGGTCCTCTTCCAGCTTAACCATCTGCACACTATACTTAGATGACTCTGTGTGGAGACATTTGTTAACAGATTCACTGAGCTCTCAGGGTACATGAGGTGCTGGAGGTGTTGAGGGAGCAGGGGAGCGAGAGTCTCCACGCCCTCAGTGTGCTACAACTGAGGCAGAGGATCACCCAGGACACCATCCAGCCAGGCTGAGGGACAGGGCAGGGCAGGAGAGTTGGCTTTCCCAGGTAAAGCCTCCTGAGAGGCAAACACCTTGAGGCTGAGGCCCAGGGGCAACTGCTCAGTGTCCTGAGCAAGGTATCCAATCTCTGCCTACTTCTTACATTGTGACACTGTTAAAAATAGTTACTGCTTCAAAGGTTTATGGGCATTAAGATGAGTGTTTTGTAAAAATGCTTAAGGAAGCATTTGGAAAATGACCATTTGATATATTGTCCAAACTGGGACATTTTGAGCACAAAGGCAAGTGATACTAATAATTACATGGGGACAAAAGGAGACAACTAGAACTGTCCAAGGCAAATCAGGACATTATATTTATGCTCATGGTCTTTGTTATTGAAAGATGTCAGCCAAGTGAAGCAGCAGAGAAAGGAACAATATGTGCTTAGGCAGGGGGCAAGCAACTCTAATGAATTCAAGGATTTTAGAGTCTTTTGTTACCCCATACCATGGAATGATCTTCCTTTTCCTTCAGTGTACTAGTTATACCATCATGCATCACTGAAAATGTTTAGCATTTATTTCCCCCATTAAACTGTAAGCTGCAGAGAAGCCTGGTTTTGCTCAGCAAGCTTGATTATAGACACAAAGTAGGCACTCAAATGTCTGCAGAATGACTGTTGATGAACTTGGTCTGGTAAGAAGAGAAAACAAAGCTGTCTTTGATGACCATAAAGAATGCTGCTCAAATGTACTTTCTTGAGAGAATCTGCCCAAGGCATACAGTTAGCTGGCCGCTTCTTGTGAGGGATGTCTTCAGGATCCTCCTCGGCTTCCAAGCTAGGGCTATGTTCTCCTCAGGAAGCTGCAGTGCACAGCTGGCCAAGACTCTCTCCTTACTACTGGGGACTCCTCTAGAGATGAGCTTTGCACCAAACCTCTGTGTCAGGTGGACAAGACTCATTCAGAGCTCACTGCAGTCCAAGGCTCTTCCTACCCAACTGTCTCTCACTGTTCCTTATCACAAGTATCAGCTCAACATCTAAAACTAAAGTTTCCCTATCTACTTCTCACTCTCCTCATTATCTTTCTCAGATATTTTACCAGTAAATCTCTTGCCCTTTTATTCTGTGTTGGTGTCTCTCTGTTTCCTGTAGGAACCGATTCACATGAAGGCAGACAGAGAAAACACTGAAGCATTAGTAGGTATCAGAGCCCCAAGTAGTACACTAAGAAATCAGAATTTTATTCTGGACTACAAGGCAGTGGTGACAAATCTATATTCCATACACAGGAGGTTAATCTATATTCCATAAACAGGAAGGCTTTAAAGAATGGATCCATCATTGCTATAGGTTGAATTAAAAACTCACATTTTGAAGCGCTAATGTGATGATGTTTGGAGATCTTTTGGTCATAAGGGTAAGTCCCTCATGATGAGAATAACAGCCTTATCAGAAGAGATGTCAGATAACTTGTTCATTTTCATTCCTTCTTCCCTTTCATTCCTTCTTTCTATTATAATAGAAATAATTCTATTTCTGCCATATGAGGACACATACAGAACACAGTTATTTGTAAACTAGAAAAAGAGCCTCACCAGAACCCAACCCAACCATGCTAACACCATGATCTTGGACTTCCAGTATCCAAAACTGAGAATATAAATTTCTGCTGTGTAAGCCAGTTGCCCAGTGGCATTTTGCTATGGCAGCCTGAGCCAATTAGCGCTATCATCCTGCAGTGGCATATCCAGATCAGCAATGAGGGTAAAGGTGAAAGCAAAAAAATGTGACAAGCCTAAGTGCTGATATGCACAGAACATGAGTTTTGATTCTGTGTCTGTAAACTGTAATTGTCCCCATTCCGCAGCCTGGAAATGGGTGCAGGGAAAGGCAGAGAACTTACCTAAGTTCACTCATCTGGTCGACTTTAAAATCCGTGTTCCTTTCACTAAATCACTTTTCCTTCCAGATAAAAGAACCCAGAGCTAAGGAGCTAAATAGGAATATGGAAAATTCTGCTTTATCCAATAAGACCCACATGGTGACTAATTGGAAACATAACTTTCTTACATAGACATTAGGTCCCAGTATTTTTATAAGAACAGAGAGAATATCTAAACATTATATGCAAAGATGACAGCACATCATAATGGCAATACTGACTTGAACTTGGTTTCTTTTATTCTGAATATGGCACTCAGTGCCTATTTTTAGCTTCAAAGAATATTTTTAGGTTGTGTGTGTGTGTGTGTGTATGTATGTGTGTGTGTGTTTGTGTGTGTATGAAACCTGTTGTTAAGTAACTTAAAACTGAATGGAGGAAATAGACCCACGAATAACCAAATATGTGGTAAGGCGAGATAAAGAGCAATGGGAAGATATACAAGATCATTAGTTTTTACTGAAGAGTCAGGGAAGGATTATGGGAGAGAAAGTGTTTGAGTTGGACCTCTAAAGTTACACATGTAAGGGCATGCGTGGAAAACAAGGGTATGTGACCCACACATACCCTTAAGTGGAGATTAAATGGCAAAGATGTAAATGAGTAGTTTAGACCTAGAATCATACTTCCGTAAGTTAGCTCCTTAGAAGCCCCTGGAAATTAATCACAAACCAAAGAATATGAAATTCACCAACACATGGATTTGAAATGATTATTCCTACTTATTCCCTCCCCCCAACAATGAATGAACATGAATGGCTGGGGCAAGGGCCACAGACAGTGGACATCTTGCTATTGTCTTCTATAGGTGGTTGTCACAGGTCTTGGGAATTAAAATGAACAGTCTGCAATCTGAATTCTCCTTTGGGGCCTCTTTGTGATGTACAAGGAATCTTGAGCAACTTACTCTATCATACAGAGCTCTACATCAACCAACTCTCTTGGACAAATGACGAAAAGTGATAATGTGTGGACAACCTACTTCTCCTGGTTATTCATGGCCTTGGCATGCAGCAAGAAACACCTATGTCAAATTCAGGTCTCACACCCCAGGCACTGGGGCTATAGAGAGAAGGCATTCAGGGTGCATTCAGAGGCTATGAATAATGAGGCCCTGCCTTGCAGAGAAGGTACATCTAGAAAGTCCAGCTCAGCAGATAAGCAAGATGCCAGCTGGGGACAGGTATTCTTCCCCACTTTGAAGTTTTGTGCCTGTCCCACCTGTCATTCATTTTACAATAATACTTTGCTAGGGCCCTTCTGGCTTTAGAAGACCCATCAGCCCTTCTGACCTACAGTTATCTGTTACTGTAAATTTAAATTTTTGTGCCCCCTACCTCAAAATTCATATGTTAAAACTCACTCCCCAACAAGTGGTACTTGGAGGTAGGCCTTTGGGAAATGATCAGGTAATGAGGGCTTTGCCCTCATGAGTTTAGTACCCATATTAAAGAGGCCATGAATGACTTTCTTGCCCTTTCTACCATGTGAGCACATAGCAAAAAACAGCTGCAAGCCAGGAAGAGGTTCTTATCAGATACCAAATCTGCTATCACTTTGATCTCAGACTTCTAGACTCTATAATTGTGAGAAACAAATTTCTGCTATTTATAAGCAACTGAGTCTCTGGTATTCTGTTACATCAACCCAAAAAGACTAAGTCACCTGCAAAGGAAAGATAATGAGACCACCTCAACAATCTCAACAATCCTAAGAGTCACTGAGAGGACTTGCAAGACTGTTATTAGAAGGTCCATTTTCAGCACAAAGCTGCAGATAAATGCAGTGTGCATTGCATATTTCATCTCACCTGGGAAGGCCTGAAGGCCCTATTTACACACGAGGAACAAATCCAGGGGAAAACAAATGATTTGGTAAAATGTAGTCACTGAGTTCTCTCCCCTTCATAAGTAGCAAGTTTGTGCCATTCTTCTAAGAACTAATTATATACCACTGGCACTTCTTGTTGTCTTCAGTAGTTCTACATCTAATATTTTATTTTTTAAATTCATCTTCTCTTCTCAATTTAACTGGAAAAGTTTTTGAAAGCTATGATCTGTCTTAAGCATCTTAACACTCTCATAGTTTTGAACCTCACACATACACAAATAAGATTCCAATATCTACTTGCTGGATAAATCATTTTGAAACTATTAGTGTCTTTGCCGTTTTCCTAAAAGATTCAAGTATAATAAAATATAGTGTGTGTGTGTGTTTGTGTGTGTGTATGAGAGAGACTTCACACTTGGTAAATGAATAATTTTGTCTTATTTAGTTCAATTATTGTAACCGAACAGATAAATTCCAATCTTAAAACTCCTCCAGATAAACATATCTCAAATTTCTAATTATTCTCTGCTGTTATATTTATGTTTTAGTTGATTAGCCACTTAAATTATTAAGTCATTATTAATAATTAAAATAAAAATACCACAAATAATTCTGTGGGTTTTCAGAGGGTCACAGTCTTATATATGGGGCTTTAATGTTTGCTGAGTCTCTCCAGCCCTGCTTAAATTAACCTCAGCCACTCAGCTCAGCTCTACAGAGAAGCTGTGCAGAGTCTCACTTGATTCTGCAGGGAGATCAGACACTGCCTGCTTGGCGGTAACCAGTCTGCTAATATTTGAGAATTGGAGAGGAAGACTAGAGCTATCTTTTTGGTTATGGAAGTGACTGGATATTCCAAAGGACTGAAGAGGGATTATGTACCTTGAATCCACAAGAAGTGACTCAGAAACACATATATGGGTGGTTAAAAACAGACACATTATATGGTCCATGAACTCCAGCACTTTTTACCAAGGTACACAGGTGAGACTACTTTGTGCCACACCCATTTCTGCTACATGTTTCTATATTTAAGGAGCTTTTTCTTCAAAGGCTGATTTTAGATTGTATAAAAGTCTTAGTGAAGAAGACACACACACAAAAAGCTGGCAGCATCCAGGCTGATTGCTCCAAATGCCCCTAGGGCTACTTAGGAAGGACAGACACCATCTGCACCTTTAGAATTAGCAAGAGTCTGCCTGGGAGCAAGAGGAATCCTGGCCTGGTTCTTGTTCATTCTACACACAGAGGACAAGGATCAGAGAAGCCCGGAGGTGCAAATGTATTTGGGGGAACAGATGGAAAAGTTGAAATGCTTTCACTTCTGCATTCTCATTTTGAGAAACTTGGAGACTATCCTCAAAGAGGAAATGTGACTCAAACATTCCTCTTGGAAACTTAGCTTTTGCTTGGGATTTCACAACACATCACTCATCCCCAGGAGCAACTGGGAAAAGAGAATGCTGACCTTCCTGGGAAGGATGACTCATAAGAATCAGCGTTCCAGGACCATGCCCTTCTGCACACTGCTCTGGGTGCACCTGGAGGGCCTGGATGCCCTGCATTGCACCTTGTCGGGAACTACTGGTTGCTTCCTCACTAAAAACTACTGCAATCTCTATAATAAAAAAAAGAAAGAAAGAGTAGGTACAGTTACGTAGGCACTTTTTCTCTCTGTAAAAATATTCTAAGGCCATTTTTAAAAATCATTTTTAAAACATTAACATTCTTCCCTCCTTGCCTCCAGCTCAGTCACAAATGGCCAGGCATCCATCTGCTCACTTCTCTTGCCCTTTGTCCAAGTCTTGTCCTGTCCCAGCCAAGGAATGAAGAATAGCGAGAGCTTCGGCCTCCCACATCATGGACTCTGGTGCTGTGGATCTGTCTGCTTCTTGGGCTCTAGCATCTCATATGCAGAAACAAAGCCTTGACTCATCTTCCCAGCTCTGAATGTTGTCATTCCCTGCTTTGATGCAGCAACCTGACTCCAATTTTGTGGCCCAGTTTTGATTTCTTTTCCTTTCACAGGCTTCTCCTTAGATCTGCATCTCTGTTTCTGATCTAAGCCTGACTCCAGCTAGCCCTGTAAAAGTGCTAAGAACAAAAGAGGCTCAGCCCCTCCTGTCTGTAGAGATCTGCCAAGCAGGGCTGCTACCCACTGCCAAGGACCTCTTACAGCTCAACCTGGAAAACTGTCTTTTGGTGTCTGGCCAAAAGATGACCAGGCTAGAACACAAGTAATTAAGTAGCGCTACCATTCTGATTCTATTTGTACTAGCAAAATGCAAGGAACAATTTAAAGTGGAAAATTATAGGACATCAACTTTATGGGCAATGTAGCTTACTTTTTTCTTACATATTGCTTCTGCAGTTTTCTCTTTCTCTTACCTCTTTCTCCCTTTCTCCTCTTGCATCCACAGTCATCAGCCTGTCCTAGGGTCTCCAGCTCCAATATCCACCATCACGTGATAGAAACAAGCAACAAGCTATCCAAAAGCAAAGTTCAGCTAAGCTTCCAAGAGACCTTAAAGAAGGTCCTCTCTTCATCTGTATCTCAGCCTACCTATAAATGATACATAAAAAGGAGGGTGGTAGCAACCCTGACTCCTCAGAGTACAAAAAGTATGCTAAACTTTGAAATAACAGACACGTATTAAGTGATTATTACTACTATTACCTGCCTTTATGGGAAAGTTCCTTTTTTACGTTTTACCTTTATTAAGCTATATAAAAAAATCTATGTATACACATGTAAATGTGTATATACATTTAGTGTATACATTTTGGTCAATTTGGACATACGCACACACCCGTAATACCATCACCACAAACAAGGTACTAAACAAATCCATCACCTCCAAAAATTTCCTTTGTTCTTTCTTGTGTGTTTGGAGAGTTAGGAATATGTAACATAAAAATTTATCCTCTTATTATATTTTAAAGTGTTCCATACCATATTGTCAACCACAGGTACTGTAGTATTCAACAAATCTCTAGAACTTATTCACCTTGCATAACAGAAACTTTATATTCATCATAGAACAATTCCCCATTTCCCTCAACCCCTAGAAACCAAGGGCAGAATTTTTGCTTCTATGAATTTAACTGTTTTAGATAGCTCATATAGTGGAATCATGTATTTCTCCCCTAACTGGTTTATTTCACTTAGTATAATGTCCTCTGTGCTCACCCATGTTATTGTAAATGGCAGAATTTCCTTCTTTTTAAAGAAGAATTGTATGCATGTATTGTAATCCCTAGCAAAACTCGAATGGCTTTTTTTTTTTTTTATAGAAATAGGAAAGTAACCTAAGATTCATACAGAAGTCAAATAAAGTCAAATAACCAAAGCAACCTTAAAAAGGAAGAACAAACCTGAAGGCATCACACTTCCTGATCTCAAAATACGCTACAAGGCTACAGTAATTAAAATAGTAGATACCGGCATAAGGAGATAAATAGAGAACAGTGGAACAGAACAGAACACTGAGAAGTAAATGCACCTATCTACTTATCTACAGTCAGCAGAACTTCAATAATGGTGTCAAGAATAGACAATGGGGAAGGACGGTCTCTTTAACAAATGGCATTGAGGAAGCTGAGTATCCACACGCATGAAAACTGAAATTGGATATTTATCTTACGCCACACATATACCCCACACAAACTCAAAATGGACTAAAGACTTAAACGTGAGACCCGAAATTATAAAACTACTAGAAGTAAACACAGGAAAGACACCCAATATGGTCTTAGTAATGACTTCTTGAATTTGACACCAAAAGCACTGGCAACAAAACCAAATATAGACAATTAAGACAACTTCAAATTAAAATGTTTCTGATCAGCAAAAGAAAATAACACAGTGGCATTCTATGGAATGGGAGAAAATATTTGCCACATCTCACCCAACGAAGAATTAATATCCAAAATATTTAAGAATCTCTTTAAACTCAATAGCAAAATAACCAGCAACTCAATTTAAAAATAGGCAAAGGACTTGAATGGAAAGTTTATTTCAGCCTGTCTATTTAAGCCTATTTCAATTTAACCTTTATGACTCTGTCAATGTCTTCTCTCTGCTTCCTATCCGTGAGGATTACTTTCATTCCTTTTCTCACCATAACCTGCTCTCCATCTTACCTTTTACTCTGGCCTCTAAATTTAGCTCTTAAATGACTAGCTAAATTTCATAGACTTAAAACTAGGAAACCCCAACAGAAAAAGGCACAAAGTAGGGGAAATTCAGACATGCTGGCAAAGAACAGAGCCACAGGCTTTAGAGGCTGTCTGATATATGTAGGAATAACTCATTAAGGGCTTGGTGAGTCAGTGCAGTTCCCCTTAGCTCCTCTCATTTGCCATTCCTGATCCTCAAAACCAAGAGCGAACAATTCAGAAAGCAGTTGTTTGCAGAGTCCCCAGCCTGAAAGATACTGAGGGGAGGGCAAAACAAGTGATGTAGAGACAATGATATGGCCATGGCGTCTCAGGAATGGTAACATGGACCACTGTTGCTCTGGATTGTTTCTCTGAGTGGCCTCTACATTTCATCATTTCTGACCTCTCTGTTCATTCCTTTGGAGATGTGATGCTCAATCCCATCCTCTCCTTCTCCATCCCTCCCTCATCCATACTTCCAACTGATAGTTACTGATACTGACCAGAGTGTACTGCAGCCTGCTGCTGAACTGGGATAGCCACACAACTTCAGTACATATGGTAAACATGTCTATGAGCCTCTTTTTTTTTTTTTTTTTTTTGTGGGTACCGGGGGGTCGACCTCAGGACCTTGTGCACCAACAGGCACCCGTGCCGCTGAGCGATATCACCGGTCCCTTTTTCGTATGTGGGTTCCGGGAGTCGAACTCGGGCCCTCGCGCTTGCAAGGCAGGCGCTTACGCCGCTGAGCCATCTCACCGGCCCTATGAGCCTCTTTTGTGACTCACATTTTCTAAAGAAATTAAAAGCTTTGCTATCATCCTGTAAGTCCTGTGGGGACTGACACCATAACTTTCAGATTAGTTATGTACAATACATTTTATATACAAGGTCAAGTACATGTATTGAGAGTACATATATCTTGCTAGATGTATTATATTTAAAAGTATATGTATGTTTAAAATCTAGATCCTGGAATCCTCTTTCTACCTTCTTCCCTTCCCAAATGTCCTGAGTCTCCCTCTTTATGCCACACTGCCCAGAGGTCTAGGTCTTAATGCCACATTGCCCATTCTAGATCATCTTTCTTCCCTTTGGACCTTGAGAAGGCCCACCTGACCCCTTTGCTAGCAGCCTGTCTCATGTGTCCCCACTCTTTTAACCCCTCTCACTTACTTCCCTTTGACTCTATTTTATAAAAGAATATCACTCACATGTGGTTTTGTGTCTTTGTCCTCACCCTTCAAACCATCTGTTACTTCCTGTGACTCACTGCTGGCACAAAGCAGGCAAAATCTCCTTGTTTCCCACAGCAACAAAACAGAGAGTGGACTAAATAATTTCCTATCTTTCTCACCATCTCACAAAGGATAAGGTGCAAAGGTGGGGGGATTATGCTAGAAAAGGAAAAACCAGGGGATGTGCTACATTCAAGAAGTGATAAAGGGAAGGGCAAGAGAAAAACAGCAGTGAGGTAGACCCCTTGAGGATTAAAATAACATTGTTCACCTTGCTAGAAATAACAGCAAAATAGCAAGAGATGATGAAAACACTAAAAAAAAAAAAAAAAAAACAGATTTCACTTTATTTAGTAGGCTGGCAAAATACTGAAGATTAGATAATGCCAAACACTGGTGGGGATTTGGAAAAACATGAACCCTCCAAGAACTGCCAGTAGAAGGAAAAGCTGGTAGAGCTATTCTAGAGACCAATCCAAGTTAAGTACAGCCTAGCAATTTCAGCCTGATTGATATATATCAGAGGGATGCTCAGAATCCACAAAAAGAGGCTGTTGGTGGAAGTACTGTTTGTGGGGAAGTGGAGCTGGAGGGAATCTGGGTAAGTATCAACATGATGGATGTGCCACAAAGAAGCAGAGACATGCAGGAAGTTTTATGTACACACAGTAACAATAAAGGATCCTAAAATCACAAGTTTAAGTGAGGAAAAAAATGATACAAGATTTATTATGAAGGAGGGAAAGGATCAGAAATGATCAAAAATGACATACATGTAACCAGCTCCCCCCAAAATGTAACTATTATATATTACAAACACACACACTAATAAAATAAGAAAAGATTTGTTATTATTCACAAATACAAAACAATATAATTTTATGATAGCATGCATATAAAGTATACATTAAATAAATTAAAATGAGTGCCTGTGGAGAAGGGGAATGAGAATGAAGTGTAAGAATAAAATAAACGTATAAATAAATATCAAGGGAGGGGGCCTTGTACAAGCAGTGCTGGTAACATGTACAAAGGAACAGGGTTAACTCAACTCTCTGTAATTTTGATTTAAAACAAAACTGCTTAACTTTGGAAGACAGGTATGTGGATCTTGAAACCCCAGCTCTACCACTTTCTAATTATATAACTTGGGACAAGTTAATTAATCTCTATGAATCTCAGCAAACAAACAAACAAAAGAAAACCAATTTAAAAACAGGCAAAGGACCTGAACAGACATTTCTCAAAGATATACAAATAGCCAAAAGGTACATGAAAGTACATTGAACATCATTAGTTACCAAGGAAATACATATCAAAACCACAATAAGATATGTCATACCTGGTAGAATGGCTAGTATCAAAAAGATGAAAGTCAAGTGCTGGTGAGGGTGTGGGGAAAAGGGAATTTCTGAATATTGTTGGTGGGAATATAAATTAGTAGAGCCATTATGGAAAACAGTGTGGAGTTTCCTCTAAAAATTAAAAATAGAAGTACCACATGATCCAGCAATCTCACATCCTGGTATTTGTATCTACAAGAAATGGTATCAGTACGTCTGTACTCCCAGGTTCACTGCAGCACTATTCACAACAGTCAAGATACGGTATAGACCCAAATGTTCATCAACAGATGAATGCATAAAGAAAACATAATACATATATATCCAATGGAGTACTATTTAGCCTTAAAAATGAGAAAATTCGGGCCGGTGAGATGGCTCAGCGGCGTAAGCGACTGCCTTGCAAGCGCGAGGGCCCGAGTTCGACTCCCGGATCCCACATACGAAAAAGGGGCCGGTGATATCGCTCAGTGGCATGGGCGCCTGTTGGTGCGCGAGGTCCTGAGGTCGACCCCCCGGTACCCACAAAAAAAAAAAAAAAAAAAAAAGAGAAAATTCTTTAATTGAAACAATATGAAAAAACCTAAAAGATATTATGTTGTGAAATAAACCAGATCCAAAAAAGACAAACCACATGATGTCACTCATGTAGAGTCTAGAAACTTCAGAGGCATAGAAGTAGAGAGTAGAACGGTGGTTACCAGGGGCTAGGGCAGAGCTGGATGGGTATACCTAGTGAGATGTCTACTTGGAAAAATGATGCAAATTTCAGTTAGACAGGAGGAATAAGTTCAAGAGGTCTGTTGTTCAGACTGATCAGAGCTAATAACAGTGTAATATGTACTTCAAAATTGCTGAGTACATTTTAAGTATTCTTGCCACAAATACATAATAAATCCATGAGGTAATGCATACATTAACTAGCTTGATGTAACCACTCCACAATGTATACATGTTTCCAAACATCATGGGGTATATACCATAAATACCTATAATTATTTACTTATCAGTTTAAATAAGTGAATAAATAAGTAGAGATACAGTACTGACACATGTTACCTAAATATGAATGAACTTTGAGCCATGCACCAAAGGCCAATATCAAATGACTCCATTTACATGAAACATTCAGAATAGGCAAATCATGGAACACAGAAAGATAGTGTTTGACAGAAACTGGGTGGGGAACTATGAATGCTAATAGTTATGCTGATGATGAAAGTGTTCTGAAATTAGTGGTGAAGGTTGTACAACTCTCTGCCTATACTAAAAACCACTGAACTGTACATTTTTAAAAAGGTGAATTGTATGGTATGTGAATTATATCTCAGTGAAGCTGCTGTTATTTTTAAAAAAGGAAGTCTATTTAAAAAAACAAAGCACAGCTGGCTCTCTGTATCAGTGAGTTCTGCATCAGTAGATTGAACCAAATGTAAATTTTAAAATCTCTGCCAAAAAATGTATCTAAAAGTTTACACTGAACATATATACACCCTTTCTTGTCGTTCTTCCCTAAACAATACAGTATAGTAAGTACTTGCATAGCATTTACATAGCATTAGATATCACAAGTAATCTAGAGAGGATTTAAAGGACATGTATAGGTTATGTGCAAACACTACATTATTTTTTATAATGGACTGGAGCATCTGCAGATTTGGTATCTGGGGCTTGGGGGTACCCTGGAAACAATCCCCCATGGATGCAGTGGATGTAGAACCTGTGGAAACAGAGGGCAAACTGTATCTTTAGAGGCCATTTGCTAGGATCCCTTTCTTAAAAGTCTCCCAGACTCTCCTAATGATTTGGTAAGCTCAGAAAGTGTGTGTTTACACTGGAATAGATTAGAGAGTCCAAAAATACATCCTCCTGCAGGTAGCCAAATGATTTTCAAAAAGGGTACCAAGTGCACTCAGTGGGGAACGGATAGTCTCTTCAACAGTGTTGGAAAAAATGGATACCGAGATGCAAAAAAATAAAATTGGACCATTATTTTGTACCAAATACAAAAATCAACTTAAAATGGATTAGAGACCTAGAACTATAGAACTCCTAGAAGAAAACAAGGGAAAAGTTTCATGACATTGGATTTGGCAATGATTTCTTGGATACCACCTCAAAAGCAGAGGCAGCAAAAGCAAAAACAGACAAATGGAAGTACGCCAAATGTTAAAAACATAGTACACGGAGGACAAACAACAGTGAAAAAAACCACCAATAGAATGGGAGGCAATATTTGTAAGTCATATATCTAATAAGGAGTTAATATTCAGAATATATATTATAAAAAATTTTTACAACTCAACAACAAAAAATTCAACCCAATTTTTTAAAATGGGCAAAGAACTTGAATAGACATTTGTCTAAATATGATATACAAGTGGCCAAAAAACATAAGAAAAGATGCTCAATACCACTAATTATCATACAAATGATATAATTTGTTAAGAAGTAAATCTGGATGTTATAGGCTGAATCGAGTCTCCCCTCCCCAAATTCATATGTTGAAGTATTAACCCCCAGAACCTCAGAATATGTCTATATTTGGAGATGAATCTTTAAAAAAGTAATTAGGTTAATATCAGTCATTGAAATAGGTCCTAACCCAGTGGTGGCAAACCTATGGCATGCATTTTATAGTGTTTTTAAGATGAAAGATGTTAATGAGGTGGTTTTTTCTAAACTCAAACCTCAGTATTCAGGTTTAATCGCAGTGTTGGCACTTCGTGATAAAAGAATGGGTTTTCGGTTGCAATTTGAGCACTCAGTCTCTCAAAGGTTTGCTATCACTGCCTCAAACCAATACAACTGGTATCATAAAAAGAGGAAATCTGGACATAGATATATACAGAGGGAAGACCATGTGAAGGCAGTAGGAGAAGAAAGCACCCACAAGCCAAGAGAAAGCCTGCTCAGAAGAAACCAACCCTGTCAACACCTGATCTCAGACTACTACTGGCCCCTAGAATTATGAGAAAATAAATGTCTACTGCTGAAGCCACCCCAACCTGTGGTACTTTGGTTAGCAGTCTTAGTATACTAACACTGAATAAAAGGCATAAAATTTTTTAAATTGTTTCCAAACAACAACGAAGAAAGCAAATTTCTACTGAACACCTTTGGCATACTAGGCACTGTATAGGAACTGGTAACAAAAAGGAAGGACAAATAAGAATTCTTGACTTCCTACCTTCAAGGAGATCAGACCTGCATTAGCTGGTTCTCTAGCGTTCCCATCTCTTCAGTGTGAGTTCCCTGAGGGCAATAAATGTTGAATTAAAAGGAAAAAAAAAAAAAAGAGGCAATAGAACGTTCAGAGTTGCTGCAGTAGCCTGGCTCTCCTGTTGCCATCTCCAGCTCAGAACACATTTCATTTCTAATGACAAGTGGTTACTATTTCATTTCTAATGACAAGTGGTTACTACATGAACAAGAATAGAGAAAGCATTCACTGCAAAGACTTCATTGTACTCAGATCAACAAAATGCTCTTTCTATGGGTTGGCTGCCAGAACATGGACAAGAGAATGAGTCCATGAAATAAAATGTTATAATGAGATTTAAATCATGCTCTCTTCTTAATAAACATTCTTCAGAGTTCATTACGTGTTTCCCTTACATTTGCATTCATAGCACTTGTTCATAAGTTCCATGAGGGTTCTGAGCCTTTTCCAGAGGAAAATCCAACTTTAATTTCTTCAGCTTTTCCACCTCACTGTCCTCAGGGGAGGCAAGAAGGGCAGAAGTGGCAGATTCGCTGCAGCCCTGAAGCCGTCAAGGCTGAGCTGCTTAATGCCAGAAGTGACCTGGCAAAGCCTGTCCTGCACTCCAGCCTGAGTTCCGCTCACTTCTCTGTAAGCCCTCTTCTCTCAAGGCCATGGGCTTCTTAGAGAACTGGCAAAACATCGCACACACACCAGGCACTTTGATAGTCTCTCAGAATCTGTGGCTGTGATAAGCTTCACAACGGTCTGAGTCACCTGAAAAGAGGGAAGGCTGGTGACGGCCTACACAGGTTATTATACCAGTGATGCTAATCAGTACCAGCAGGAGCAGCAAGAGCATCAAGCACTCTGCATCATTTGGGGCCTTCAATGCCATGTCCTTACTGCTTACTGGGATGCTAGTGGGTGATGCTGAGCCACAAAGGAACAATGGGCAAAAATGGTTCAGGGAGGGCTAGATGGCATTAAAGAAAGATCTATTTTCTTGGAAAAGGTAAATGCATCAGGTTTTGCAGGTAAAAATAGGATATATTAAATCAACAAATTCAAAAGAATACACATACAGGATGCTGTGAAAATACATGCAAGGGAGTGAATTATGTCACATTCTCAGGAGCATGAGAGTGAGGTAAGTCAGTTATATAGCTGGACTTTGACCAGATAGACAACACCGGACAGACCATGCACCACTCCAGATTCAGTGTGCTGTGCTAAAGTGAAAGCCATAAGGAAATGAATCCAGGATGCGACATCCTGTGGTGTCACTACTTTCACCATAAGGACAGGCCTGGGAGGAGCCTAGGCATTAATAAAGGATGAGATACAGAGGAGAGGATTTGTATTGTCAGTAAGAGGACCTGTACTGAAATGGACTTTAATTCCTGCAGGACAGCGGGCCTGACTCAATTCTAATAAATCTAAATAAATAAATCCTCCAGATGTACATGACCTCAACCATTTCCTTCTCATATATTGCTGAAGTGAAGCAATATTGAAAGTATAAGGTTAAGTGCCCTTATTTTATTAGCTAGATATGTGTTTGTCTAGGTATCTTAGGCTATTTAAAAGGAAATTGTTTCTTCTATGTAGAGACCCAATGTTCAAGCTAAATCAACCAAATGACTTAGTAGAGAGAGACCCATAAGAACTTAATGCAGGGCCAACAAAATAAGCCTGCAGTCACAAATAATGGTGCTGTTTATAAAGAAATTGTATCCCAAATGAAATCTAAACCACAGCCACTAGCTCCATCTTTACAAAGATGTGAATGGTATGTCTATACACACTCTAGGAATGGAGTTGTCTTTGAGGAGGAGAAGTCATTCAAGGGTTTTCCCAATCTGGCAAGTTTCCCTCCTTCTCCTTCACCTCCCAGCTCTCCTCTGTTCTCTCCAAACTGGGGTGCAGACCATTTTGTGTTCCTAGGAATGCCTTCCCAATTCCCTGCTACTTCTACTCCTTTTTCCAGGCCCACAAAGACTCTGACAGCTGCCCCTTTTGACTGTTCCAACCCACAGCACTCCATTCCCCTTCTAAACAACTAATGATGGATGTCTTCTCTGTACAGCTCACATTCAATTAGCACTATCTTTTTCTCATGTTTTACAACCCTAAGTGAGTGTGAACATCTGTAGGATAAGGACCACACCTTGTATCCTCATAAGTAACAAGTCCCCTGACTTAATAAGTTTATGAAATTTTTAAATGCACTTACTGCCCCCAATCTATTCCTTAGATATTAGCAAATTTTATTTTCAAACTTCTAGATCTGGGTCGGTGAGATGGCTCAGCGGCGTACGTGCCTGCCTGGCAAGCGCGAGGGCCCGAGTTCGACTCCCGGATCCCACATACGAGAAAAGGGCTGGTGATACTGCTCAGCGGCATGGGAGCCTCCTGGCGCATGAGGTCCTGAGGTTGACCCCCGGTACCCACAAAAAAAAAAAAAAAAAAAACTTCTAGATCTTGTCACCCTCCCTACCCTGCTCCCCATTTCAAACCTTTCATCAGCTTTCTGCATAAATCCTTACTCCTTACCCAACCTAGAAGATCTGTCTCTTAATCTCAACTTCATCTCTCCAAACCACAATCTCCTCCCAGCCATAACTGCCTTCTAATAACTCCCACACACGCTGGGTTTTATCCCGCCTCAAGTTTCTTGCCCTTCCGGTTCCACCTCTGTCTGCACTGCTTTCTCCTCTCCACCCTCCCCACAAACCACCCCACATATAATTAATCATGGCTAAACCCTTTCCCCAGTCCTGTCTCAGCTAAACATTTCCACATGCTTCACCATCTCAGCACCTTGTGTTTCCTTCATAGTATTTTAATTTATCATTTTGTTACAGTCCTATTTGCCCTTACCATCCTCACAAGACAAAGTTCTCTGAAAGCAAAGTCCATATTTTGCATAAAAACCAGATGCACTGTCAAGTAATTATTTGATTTATGGGGGCCCAGGATATAGCTCAGTGGCACAATGCCTGCCTGGAAAGTGCAAGGTTGTGAGTTCGATTCCCGGTACCCGCACCCAAAAAAAAAAATTTTATTTGATTTATGTATTGAGTTGAGAAATCTATAACTGAAGACATTTTGAAATGTTCTAAATTATTTTTAAATAGTTTTGAGAAATTATAATCGTATATAATGATGGGTACATGGTGATGATATGACATATGTATACTGTGTGGAATGATTGAATCAAACTAACATATCCATCACTTTAAATACTTACCTATTCCTCCTAAGTTCAGCGTTGAACTCAATGACCAACAATTCCCTATTCCCCATTCCTTCTACTCCCTTGTAATCACCATTATACTCTCTACTTCTATGACTTCCATTGTTTTAGATTTTCCATATAAGTGAGATCATGTAGTTTTTATTTGCTTAGAGTACTAAGCATAACGTCCTCTAGCTTCATCTATGCTGCTGCAAATATTACCAGAATTTCCTTCTTTTTGTAACCAGGTCGCATTACATTATATATATATATATATATATATATATATATATATATATATATATATACTACATTTTCTTTATCCATTCATCTGTTAATGGACACTGATGCTGATTCTCTATCTTGGCTGTTATAAATAATGTTGCAATTAATACAGGCATGCGAATATGTCTTCAACATAATGTTTTCAAATCCTCAGTATACCAAGATGTGGCATTATTGGATCACATGGTAGTTCTATTTTTATTTATTGAGGAACCTCCTTTACATTTCCACCAACAGTGTGCAAGGGTTTCCTTTTCTCCATATCCTTGCCAATACTTATCTTTCATCTTTTTGATAATAGCCTTTCTGACAGGTGTGACATGATATTTCATTGTGGCTTTAATTCGCATTTCCCTAATGATTAGTGACATTGAGCAGTTCTTCATGTATCTGTTGCCTTTCATGTGTCTTTTGAGAAATGACTATTCAAGTATTTTAAATATCAACATATTATGGGGTGTACTGCATAAAATACTTTTTCTCAGTCTATATGTTGTCTCTTCACTCTGCTGTTTCCTTTGCTGTGCAGAGCTTTCTAGTTTAATGGCTATTGGTCTATTTTTGCTTTTGTTGCCCAAGCTTTGAGGTCAAATTAAGAAAAAAAAGAAAATCCAAAAAAAAAATCATTGTCCAGGCCAATGTTGAATAGGTTCTTCATCTAAGCTGTCTTCTAGTACTTTAAAAGGTCTTAGTCTAATGTATTTGAAGCTACTATTTGAATATCGTGTAAGATAAGGGTCTAATTTTATTCTTCTACATGTGGCTATCAAGCTTTCCCAACTCCATTTATTGAAATGATTGTCCTTTTCCCACCATATATTCTTGTCATCTTGGTGGAAAATCAATCGAGCACAAATAAATCGGTTCATTACTGGACTCTCTAATTGGTTCCATTGGACATTGTTTCTATTTTTTTATGCCAGCACCATGATATTTTGATTACTATACCTTTATGGTATATTTTAAAGCCAGGCAACCTGATGCTTTCAGCTTTTTCCCCTTTGCTCAAGATTGCTTTGGTTGTTTGGGTGGTTTTGGTGTGTGTGTGTGTCTGTGTGTGTGTGTGTGCATGTGTACAGTTCTATACAAATTTTAGGACTTTTTTGTTTCCATGAAAAATGACATTGATCTGTGTGTTTAATTAATTGTAAACATGTCCTAAGTTTCCAATCTAAGCAAGTGGTAGCAGATGAACATGCAAAGAGCTGAAGCAGGCAAGGCATAGTCACTCTTAGGATAAACATCATAGAGGAAGACTTCAGGGATAACAGCAAAGTTGGCAAGAGGTATTTAGTGGATGAGAAGAACAGGAAATTCACCTCTGTCGCCAGGACTTCTGACCTGGCAATATCTTTGTAAAGAATCCATCAGTCACTCACCACATGGGTAAACGTTAAAAAATTAGACAATACCAAATATGATGGGGATAGGAAACACAAGATCTCCTATTATACTAATGGAAATGTAAGGTGGTATGACCATTTTGGAAAGCAATTTGGCATTATCTAGTAAAGCTGAATGTATGCAGTCCTTATGACACAACAATCTGATAATTATAGTTCCTAGAGAAAGTCTCATATGTGTACCTATGGAAGACATACACAAGGGAACACATACCAGAAAAAAACATAAGAATACTGTTAGCACCATTGATTGTTAAAGGAGTATGCATAAACAGTATATATTCACATACATAAAAATGAATGAACTATAGGTACAAACATCAACATGATAAATCTCAAACAATGTTGAGTATAAGAAGCAAAGATCACAAAAGAATGTGCACACTGTTTCATTTTTGCTTAAGGATATTCAAATAGATATAACACTTAAGAATGGTAAAGCATACCTGAAAATTTTACAGTACTAGATACATCTAGTAGGGGATGCAATTGGAGAAGACCATGTAAAGGGCTTCAAAGGAAGTGTTAATGTTTTATTTTTAAGCTAGGCAGAAGATACATTATAACTACTCTTCTTTGCATGATCAATTAATTCTTTAAAGATTAAAAAACACTGATCAAACGATGTAAGAGGAAGCATAAGCAGTTTGTTCTTATACTAAGGACACTGAGTAAGGAATAGAGAGCCCTTTGAAATGGCTACTATGAAGCCCCAAACTTCATATGAGTGCCCCCTCAAAAGCAAGAATATCAGTCCCAACAGCCTGTAATTTTCACAGTTTCATTTACATTCTATTTTTTTGATCCTTCCACCTTTTCTTTTTTCCTTCCTTTCACTCTTAAATTTTAAACTGTTAGTTTTATGCATCTCTGCGAACTATCCTAAGTCTAGAATGAGAAGCAATATAAAATGAGTGAGGTATACATTAGAAATAATAATATAAAACAAAACAGAATTAAGGGATCATATCCTAATCAGACACCTAAAACACTAAAGGGCTTGACCCAGATGGCAGTAGTAATGAACTTTGTGGCTTTCCTTATGCACCATCAATTAAATTTCAAGCTCCAGGAAAGTCCTTATTTTACAGAAAAGATGAGTTTAAGAAAATCAATGGTAATTTAGTGAGGAATGTCATTTTCAGGTTACCAAATATAGTAAGGTATTTGGAGTGTAAGTATACATGAAACTAACTGTTATGATTTATATCTAAATGTCCCTCAAAAGCCTCATGCGCTGATAGGCAGGTTTTTGAAAGGTGATCAGATCATAGGTATACTATATTCATTAGTGGATTAGTCCACTGATGAGTTTATAGCTAAATGTGTTTGGGAGGTGCTGGTTGGAAGAGGTTGCTCACTGGGGATACGGCCTGCACCCCCAGACTCACTCTGCTTCCTGTCCACCATGCCTTAAGCAGCTCTCCTCCACATGCCCTTCTGCCATGCTGTCTGCTCTGGAGCCAGCCAACTATGGACAGAAATGTGAGCCAGGATAAACCTCCGTTCCTTTAAATTGCAGGCATTGTGACTCAGTGGCAACAAGAACATGAGTAGGACACCAATGAAGCAAAGAAAAAGAACTTTACATAGTTTTCATGGTTGTTTTGAATCCTTACACTGACCTTACAAAATACATTTATCTATTACAGAAGAACCTCCAGAACAATCAATAACCCCACAATTACATGAAAAATTCTGATGTGTGATCCCACCAACTTTAAGCCTTGAGAACAGTGGAACTATGTAAAAATAGGCTTCTGCTAGTACTGCAATTTTTATTTTGAAATATTTTATTCCTAGAATGTTAGGTACAAATACTTATACCCGTATATGGATTTGTAATTGCTTTTTAATTTTAAAAAATTGACCCTGTCATAAATGAAACAACGTGCTGAAAACAAGGCCAAGGAGCTATCATTAAATGTAGCCCATAAGTTTTAATTAAGGAACATGTACCCTATGTTGAGGTCCTTTTTGTTTCTTTTTCAGTAAGAAAAGATCTATTTCTGGAGCATGAAAAAATTGGGTTTCTTCTATACCAACTAGAACTAAACAATATCAAAACTAGTCAGAGGTAGAGATTAGGTTTAAACCACCAGAAGCAGATAAAATGCCACACTGTCCTTCCAGAGTACTGTGATTTTATGATTTTCTAAGACAAATTTGGTTGTTTCTTCTACAAGGCAAAATATTAAAAACTGTCAAAATGCAATCACATGTACAGTAAAATCCACTTACCTACCAATGCTAAGAAGTTCAACATTCTAGCTAACTGAAAACTGAGTTAGCCATGAATCAGGGAGTCTCTCTGTGCATCGGAATATTTCCGTGTACCACTGTGCATGGGTATATCTACAGGTCTATTTCTACATCTCCTTGCACACAACTATAACTTCCAGATTCCATGGAATTATAAAAGAACACACAGGAGTAAATGCAGTGACAATTTAATTCACTCAATACATACATACATATATACATACATATATATATATATATATATATATATATATATATATATATATATATATGTTGCTTATATCCTTATTCAGGTTCACATCATTGCAGCCTGTCATCGAGGACACTCCAAATGAGATCATTTCCCTAAAGTCACTGTGTAAAATAAAGGCTTGGCCCTGCCTTCCAGAATTTACCACTTGCAAAGGATCTGATTTCGCTTTGCTGTCTCAGGACTTTCAGGTCTTCCAAGAGACTGCACAATCATGACTATTTCACAGCTGGGAGAAAGTGTTAGTGAAAAGTCTGGCTAAGAAAAACTCCAGTAAACTGACTCTGGCTGTATTTATTATTTACATACTGTGTAGGTGATCTCCTAGGACAGCCTTCTTGGTAAAAAAGAAAGGAGCATCTTTAAGAACATGATTTCATCAACACCACTTCTACTTCACTCCATCTCTGACACCTCTACCACATGCTGGAATTTTCTATAAATAACTTTTATTTATTTAACCAACACTTACTCCTTCCTTCACTTTGTTTTAAAAAATATCTGAGAGGTCCCCTTACACACATAGTGGCCCTTTAAAAGTAAATGGTTATAACAATTCACATGTTTCCTAAAGTGACATTTTTACATGTATCTCTGTGAAAGAAGCCAGATTCCAGAAAGAAGAATTAAAGTTAGGTCCCAATGGTAAATCCTGAATCTCTTTATTCATAAGAGCATTGTGGATAACAGGCGATGATAAAGAGTGTAAAGACAGTAGCATCTATCTACAGGGAGCCAGTGAGGACTTGTTGAGGACTTCTTTCTGAATTTTAAATCCAGTGCTCACAAAGACTTAAACATGAATTAATTTCCCCAAAGTAGATTACATACAGGTCACTTTATTTGTTTAGTTTCTTTTGGCTTGCACTATGGAATGTCTTCTGGATTGAGCAGAAAATGAAACTGAATGGATTTTAGGTTGGCAGAAGTGATGTCTGGTTTTAGATGAAATACCTTCCCACAAGACAGTACCATGAGTAGAGATATCCTACAGCAGTGATGGTGAACCTTTTAGAGACTGAGTGTCCAAACTGCAACCCAGAACCCACTGATTTATTGCAAAGTGCCAATACTGCAATTAAACCTGAATACTGAGGTTTTAGTTTAGAAAAAACAACTCATACATTAACATCTTTTGTTTCAGAAGAAAAATACCATAACGTGCATGCTCAGGTTCACCACTACCATCCTACAGGGTACTGTCATGCATGCTCTGCTCTCAGATTGACATCCATTGCAGCTGTAATCTGTGCAGACACAAGAAACACAGATGGGTGAGTAGGAAGGAAAGAAGCAAGATATAGAGAAGGTTTCTTCATCAAGCAAGAGTAATCAGCAGAAATATGGCAGTCAAAGGGGATGCTCTCTATTTAGTGAAATATGTGATATGATCCACGGAGTTGCAGAAAGCAGGAGAGCTTTCCATGACCTCTGCTGCTCTTTACAATTCCCTGGGCAGGGTGAAGATGAGCTATGAGTACTTGGAATTAAGATGACTCCTCCCCTGGCTGGTGTTAAGCAGGAGCCCTACACACTCTATATAAGACCACCCCTCAGGTAGGAGTCCAGTTGGAGACCCCAAACCCTTGGTGCTGCCCTTCTTTATCCTACTAACTAAACCCTTGGGAATACCTGGACTAAGCCCATCACACCTTTCATCTCTGAAAACAACACACACAGGGAGAAGCCTAGGACTACCAGGCTGTGCCCTCTGGAACCCTCAGGCAGTCATCAGCAAGATCTCCTATGCCTATGGTGGTGAACGTATGGCTATCATGCAACAGAGGAATGTTTGTTGTCATTGAAAGCCCTAAAAGGTTTGCCATCACTGCCCGATGCCTTTGGCTGCATCTCTGAATGCTCCATTTTTCTATTCTAACTGAATCCTGGCTTTTCCCTGAGGACACTGCTCACCACCCCCACTCAGCCCACTTAGCAGTGACTATTGTCTCTATATATTCCCTGAACTTTGGGGCTTAGTGGTGGAGTGGGTGTCTTTACTGCTTCTTTTTAGCACATTTAAACCATTATTCCTCCCATCTTCTTATATAAAATTCTGAGCTTCGAATCATGCAAAATCAGTCTATACTACCCAATGCCCCTAACTCTGGGAAGACCTGCATTCCTGGCTCCTTGTCACCCTTTACTACTTCTCGGTATCCACACAGATGATCTTTCTGATACTATAGCTTCTCAGTCCTTGTCCTGAACCTCAACTCCAAGGTCACATGCCAGTCCTTAACTCAAATTCTTCCTTGTTACTCTCCAGCTACCATCTCTTCTCTGTCAATTCTCTGCCTTTTATATATCAACTTCAGAAAATCTCTGACCCCACTGAGACCTGTGACCCACAATTTACCATTTTCCGCTGTCCCTCATCTTCCTCATATCTGGCCTCATCTCTTCAGTTTAGGTCCCATAGTCAATTGTCACAATTACACCCTTCCACATACCTTGAACTCTTTTCCCACCATAGTGAGGACCTACTCACTTGGCAAAGCCACAACCTTCACATGCAGACCCAGAGAGAGAAAAAACACACAACTTCGTTGAATTTTTTCACTCTAAATTCATGATCTGGAATCACAATTTGCCCTGAACATTCTCTAGGCACTTGGCACAAATCCCCAAAAGTGTTGCCTTTAATATTTCTCTTGTTCTTCTCTCTTAAACACAAAGGAGCTGGTTCATTCTTTGTAGATGTGAACTAACATTAAACATCATTAGATTTTAGACTACAGCAAATTTAATTCTGTGAAAGTAAATTTCATATGAGACTTGCTTCCAAGTTCTAAGGTGGCATAAAAGTCCTAACTGAAAAAATTCATCCAAAGATTCCCCTTAGCACACATTCTTATGTGTGGCACATATTCTTATAAATGGCTTGTGGGTGGAAGTAGAATACACACCAATTTCAGCTCACTAACCAATTTCCTTTAAACCTACCCTGATTTTCAAGACTATGAGCTCACAGATAGATGTTGCAGAGAGATGTTTTCATTCTCAGAGCCTAAAGAAAATTAAGACAATTTAAAATAGTAAGATGTTAGAGGAGAATCAACAAAATTATCAAAAACTAAGTTTTCCTGGCTTGTACATTGGGTCAACAGGGTTATGATTTTCCACTGTCAAAAAAATAAAATACTACTGCTAGAGGAAAATATCCACATCAGAAAAACAGGTCTAAGGACTAAACACTAATTTTATTTGCAAGTTAATAGGCAACCTTTTCTCCTAGAAAATGTGTTCTCTGAGTCTCTGTCCAGCACTGCCATGCAGAAGCCTTGGTGGCCATGGTGTAGGATTGGTGTAGGATTTTAGGACATCTAATGAACTGCCACTGAATGAAATTGCTAGCTCCTTTTAAATGTAAGTGCCCACACTGGTAGCAATGCTCAGTTAAATGGTACTAGAAGCCCACAAATGGGGCCAAAATTCTTCTTTCACATCTGGGTAAACACTGAAGGTAAAGTGATAAATATGAATATACAGGTCAAACCTCCCCTCAGCAGGTGCTTAAATATTCCAACACCACAGTTGTTTTGATAATGTATTCTCTTGGAATTATTCTAGACTTTAAGATTCTTGGGAACAAGGGCACTCCTCAGAGATCATGTAACCTAGTGTCACATGATATACACAGCTGAACTTAATAAATGTTCTATGAAACCAATGTCCAGTCCTCTCCACTCAAACACTGCCTTATTTTAAATGATGTTACTATATGGTTTATGAAGATACAGGAGAGCTGCTCCAAGTTCCAAACATTGATGATAGGGTGAGGGAAATGCTAACCACCAAGATGTGATCAGTGCAAATTTTATGCATGTGCTGCAATATCACACTGTACCCCATTAATACATGCAATTAATACATGCTAAAATAAAGACATTTTAAAACAAAGGATGCTGCAAATATTGGGTTAGTAAGGCTTGGCATGTTTTAGATATTGTTTTGGTTTTCAGAATGAACATTTTTATTGTGCAAACATTCAAACTACACAGTAAAATACTAAAATTAAAATTAAAATTACTGGGCCGGTGAGATGGCTCAGCGGCTTAAGCGCCTGCTCTGCAAGCGGAAGGGCCCGAGTTCGACTCCCGGAACCCACATACGAAAAAGGGGCCGGTGATATCGCTCAGCGGCACGGGCGCCTTCTAGCGCACGAGGTCCTGAGGTCGACCCCCCGGTACCCACAAAAAAAAAAAAAAAATTAAAATTACTTTGAAAAAACACTGCTAAGATTCTGTTAAACATTCCTTGTATGTTTATGTATATGCATGCATTTATAAATAGTGGACATTGATAGGTACTTACTATGTATGACGTTCTTTCAGAATTGCTTTATCTTACTAATATGTCATGGATATTTTCCCATTAAAAATGAAGAACTACCACATCATTTTAATGGATAGACAGTATTCCATACACACTGTCTCTCATTATTTAATAACAAGTATCCTAGTTTTTTCTTACAAATACAAATCCCCAGTGAATGTTTCTGTGCATCTCTCTTTTCACAACTGTGTAATTATCTGCTCTGGACATACCCTAGAAGTTGAATTGCTGGGTCAAAGTGCATGCACATGTTTATGCTGTCAAAGTGCCCTGCAGTTATAACAACATACACCCAGCCACCCACAGTGCTCTCAAGGCCCCTGTTCTTGCCAACATCGTTATGTTAAACTTTATAATCACTGCCAATGTATTTATTTCTCCTTCTAATCTGAGACATTAACCAACATACTCTAAATATTTCTCAGTCAGTCACAACTTTTAACCTTGTTTATAGTGATTTCATTATACATAAGCTTGTAATTATTATATTGTAAAACAGGAATTTTTAAAATTTCTCACTTTCATGACATATGTGGGAAGATTCCATCACTTCAAACTTTTAAAAATCCTCAATACTTTCTATTATTACCATTATTCTTTTTTTTTTTTTGTGGGTACCGGGGGTTGACCTCAGGACCTCGCACGCCAGCAGGCACCCGTGCCGCTGAGTGATATCACCGGCCCTTTTTTTCGTATGTGGGTTCCGGGAGTCGAACTCAGGCCCTCGTGCTTGCCAGGCAGGCACTTACGCTGCTGAGCCATCTCACCGGCCCTTGTTCTTAACTTTGGGGAAGTGGTACTAGAGATTGAACCTGGGACCTTTGTACTGAGCTACATCCCAAGACTTTTGAGACAGGGGCTCTGTGACTCACCAAGTTGCCCAGGCTGGGCTCCACCTTGTGATCCTACTGCCTCAGCTTCCCAAAGTGCTGAGATTACAGGTGTGCACCACCCTGTCTGGGTTATTCTTAACTTCTATATGCTCAGAAACCTCTCTGAGATTCTGATGAAACCAGAAGCATTCGGAAAAATGCCCTTTTTAAATATTTTAACAAAGAATGCAACTTATTAAGAATTTAATGGACAGGAACAGAAGCCTGTCTTGGCTAGCAGCAACACAGGATTCCTAGACTCTGAGACAAGAGGAAGGGGTTTATATACTACACCAGACAAAGATGTGTATGTGGGCTTTGTCAAAGACCATTAACACATCAGAGGTTAATTAAGAAACAGTCCAGGCATCAGTACCTGGCACCAGCTGCTTAGCTGTCTTCAGGATTTTATGGGATAGGGTTTGTAATGCAGAGTCATCTGGTAGGCAAGATGGTAGTTATCAATGAGATGCAAAGCCAGAAGATTCTAAAGTTTCTTCCCTTAAATACACTAATACAATTATTTACAGAGTTCACAAAAGCGCTCTTAAATGTAAAAAATTTTGTAGGCAATTTCACACAGCTCAAAAAATTCAACCAAATTAATGAGACTGATGAGAATTAAGGCATCTTTATATATGATTTTGGGCAAATCATATTTTCTGTATGTGTTATATTCTCTGCAAATTAATATAGAATGATAAGAGTTCTGTCTGATAACCTATCTGTACAAGTATGATATAGAATACCCACCATCTCTACAGGGTAAGCCGGCTGCCTTCCAACATCTCCCCTCTCTGGACTCTATCCCCGCCACTTTGCTCCTTTATACACGTATATCATACGAACAAGTGTGAGTAACCTCTGAAGAGGAGTTGTCTTTAGTTTTTCCCACTTAGCATGTCTGACTGGGCCCACATATATAAAAGGGTTTGAAGTCTTAGGAAAGAATGACAAAAATATTCCTTTCCATTTTCAAATGGAAAATCTCCGGGCTCATCTCAGACAGCCTTTGAGGTTTATTCTATATTTTTAAATTTCTATTAAGGTTCTGCCTTACCATCACTTATCTTTTGGCCACTCTTGATTTCTCTAAATCCTGGGTCTTTAATTTTTATCACTCTGTAGGAAAAGGTTTAAAATAAAATCCTAGGGGGTTATAAAGAATTTAAAAAATTAAGCTTATAAAGGACAAACTATCACAGGCCTGAGAGAACTAACAAAAGGAGACCCAGTAACTACTCTAGAAGGAGGTTAAAGTACTAAAACATTTTATATTACCTCATTAAGTAGCAAGGAGGGGAAAAATACATATGGTTTCTCATTATCAAAACTTAATCAGTAAGTACTTTGTATCCAAGTCAGTCTGGGCTGATATAACAAAGCATAACAGACATGGCTCACTAACAACAGAAATTTCTTATAGATCTAAAGGTTAGAAATCCACAGTCAAGGTACTACCTGGCCAGGTTCTGGTGAGGGTCCTCTTCCAGCCTGCAGAGTGCTGACTTTTCAATGTAGCCTCATGTGACAGAAAGAGGGCAAGCTGGCTTCCTGGCCCCTGATTGTAAGGGCACACTAATCTCATTCACGAGGCTCCATTCTCATGACCTAATTACTTCCCAAAGGTCCCACCTCTGAATATAACATTAGGGATTAGATTTCAGCATATGAATTTGGGAGGGGACAAGGAGTTCATGACAATTATCAAATGTAAGCTATTCATGGAATAGCTAAATGGTATGTCCCAATGGGATTCAAGGTCATCAGAGTATTTTAGTGATGAGTGTTTTCACAGTTTCCCCATAAAACTCAGAAATGGTCCCAGGGTAGGGTAGAAATCTGAGTTCCAGGCTATGCTCCACTATTCAAGAGCCACTAACTAGCCTTGGACAAGTTCCTTCCTTCTCTGGCAGATAATCATCAGCTTAAATATCACATCCTCATAAAAACCTTCCTGGGCCCTAAGGCAGCTCTCCACTAAGGGCTTCTGTATCTCTCATCAGATTTGTACTTATTTGTTCACTGTCTGTGTTTTCCACTTGATGGTAAGCTCTGCACCTATGTTCACCCTAGACTTTGGCTCCTTACACAGTGCCTGGCACAGAAGTGATAAAGAAAGGAGGGAGAAGGCATGAATTAATAAACTGATGATAAAAAACTGAGGTGGTGAACCAGAACACCTTTAGTGTACATTTAGATGCTAATATAGTAAGGATATTTCTTCCTGTTGAATTATATAAATTCTTGGGTCTAATTAGGTTAAAACATTTAGGATCACCGGCTTTTTTGAGACTTATGCATGTTCTACACAGAAAAAAAAAAAAGGAGTGGCCAAGGATACATGAGAATCAGGTCTTGTTCCTGCCCCTCAAAGAAATGGATCTGGCTAGGGAAAGAAATGCATTAAACAACTAGGAAGAAAGAACAGAACACATTTAATGAAAGCAATGACTCTACCACTGTGATGGAGAACCCAAGTAGCCAAGTGAGCGTTCTCAGAAGAGAAGTTATGCCAGACCGTCTTTCTGATTATGGGCCTCACTCACAGTCTCTAAGTGAGAGCACACTACACAGACATGAGACCTGCCTCTCTGCAACCACACAGCCAATGTGACACCTGATGGAAAGAATCTAGGCCTCTCCCACTCCCGTACTGAAAGGAAGGAAGCACTCCAAGTCCCAGGGTTAGAAGATAGGGAAGGTTAAGGTCCAGCCCAACAGATAAAGTTAGACATGGCAAAATCAATCCCAAGGCAAACTGCTTTGGAGGAATGCAGAATTTGGACCCTTCCCGAAAAATGTCACTCCAAGGAAAACCAGGTAAGTCATTACTGATATGTAACTGTGCAGCAGAGCTGCAAGAACTAAGAACTGTGAGAAGTAAGTTTCCGTTGTTCATAAGCCACCCAGTTTTTGTTTATATTTTGTGATAACAGCCTTAAAACAACTACAAAGAATAACTACTGTATTAAGGCACTGAAATCCCACAGTAGGAACTCCTGTTTGGCTTCGTCCACAGTGCAGCCAAAGCAAAGAATGTAAAAGTGCCCCCGACAAGGTCCAGGCCTTCAAGGGCCTCACACTCTAATTGTGGACACAAACTATGTAATTGAGGGAGGAAAATTTCAATAACAAGGTCCTCCTCCTTAGAAGCAAAGCTCCATAATCAGTGAAGCCCAGAGCAGAAGTGTGAAAGGGCTTTTCCCTTGCTACCTCTTGTTCTCCTCTATGGGCATCAAACCCCTCAGGGGCAGCCCCCAACCCTCCTGCCCTGGGGAAGAAGGCTGCAAGGATAAAGGAACAGCCACAGTACTAGCTAGTGGCCAGTCTCATAGTCAAACAACAGGAAGGGACCTTCAGTAGAGCCATGACTGACACAGTGCAGCTGACTGCACACAGTTCTGATGCTGGGTGTAAGGTCAGCCAGACAGAAGAAGAAGAGTAGACCAAGTCCTCTGCCTTCCACAGGACTGAACCCTTTGGGGCTGCCGGTCCTTCCCAGGCAGGCCCAGTACCATCAGCTCTTCTCCTAAATACTTTTTTTACACTTTACATTTTTGAGAGTATCTCATTAAGTCACTAAATTGCCCAGGGTGAGCTCAAACTTGCAATTCTCCTGACTCAGCTTCCCAGAATGCTTGGGATTACAGCTGTGCACCAGCACATCAAGTTACCTCTCCTAAATTTGGAGGGAACAGGGGAGAGTGTCCAGGAGCAGGAGAAAAGTTCCTATCTACCAAAAGGGCAAGAAGCAGAAAGATTTAAAAATGAAGGTACAGGGGCCAGGATTGTAGGTCAGAATGCTTTCCTAGTATGTGTGAGACCAGGAGCCCCAGGTTCTATTCCCAAAACCACAAAAAAGGGGGTAAAAGGGGGGGAGCTATTATCAGGTAGCTCCTTCTAAAAGTGGCTCACCAAATAAACGTTACTGGGTTTTGGGTTGGTCACCTCTCCTTCTGGAGTTAGATTCCAGGTTCGTCTCATCTTGAACAAGGAATTGAATGAAATGAGCAAAAAGCAGTGGCAAAGTTTATTTGAAAAAAATAAAAGTGAAGAGCGAGGGAGAAACAGGCTCTGCAGAGCAAGCTTGGGCCTAAAAAGAGAGGAAAAAGCAAGATAAAAGTACACTCCGGAAGAAGCAGGGAAGGCTATCATAAGGAAAGCCACGATACCAAGCTCTTCTTGGTGTCTGTGTCCTTTTAAGCTGTCCAAATCTCGAGGAAACTCACAAGAACTTCTACATAGGGGTCCTGAGAGGCGGTGCTGGGATCCCACACTTCAGGCTAACACCAGGTCTAGGTCATCCTATTCAAAACCTGCTCCAGTTCTCACAAGAAGTCTACATGCAGGGGTTTGGGAACTGTTCTGGGATCTTGTAATTTATAAGTCACACTTACTTCCCCAGCCAGCTTTGCCGCACCTTAATCTCCTATGTCAGGGGAGATGGGAATGTAGCTCAATTCAAAGGACCTGGGTTCAATCCCCACTACTGGAAAAAACAACCAACCAACTACCTTAACTCTTCCCCAAAAGAGGAAGCTGAGAAGAATATATTGTGTGGAATCCTTTTACACTCCAGTATTCCTGTGGCCTTTGATGTACTTCTCTTAAAAGCCTGAGATGCAAACAAGTAAAACCTCCAAATTTTAGACAACCTGTAAGGGATCCATCAGCTATACATGCGACTAGCCAAAGAACATGTAAGACTCAATCCAAAGAGTTGTATTTACGTCCTCTTGTAACACGAATTGGAAAATGGAACTTTAAAAGTTAGATATTTTTCTTTTATTTTTTAAAATTAATTTTATTGGCATATTTCTGACATACATAATGATCACATTCATCATAGGGAATTTGTATCTGCACATAATATATCTTAATTCATTCTCCCCCATTCCCCTCCCTTCCCTTCAATCCTTCTTACCCTCTCCCTTTACACTTTGGTTCTATTGTTTTTCTACCATTCTTTTTTTATCCCTATTCCATCTTTCCCCTTTCTCCTCCCCTCTCCCTTGTTCCCCTTCCCATTTGAACATTTTCTTCCTACTTCCCAAAATCTATCATCCATTTTTGTCCTTATTTATCCTTTGGGTTTTTTGTACAACAGACACAATGCAATAATTAAACACATGTGTCCAATTTATTTCACTAAAAATTATGTTCTCAAGGTGAATTCATTTACCTAAAAATAGCTCAGGTTTATCCTTCTCTATGGCATTGTGCTCCATTATATATAAAAACCACATTTTCTTTCTCCATTCATCCATTGATGGGGATATGAACTGTTTCCAAGATTTAGCTACTACATATTGTACTACTATAAACATGGATGTGCATCTATTACTATGGTATGATGCTTTTAATTCTTTTGGGAAGATACTAAGGAGAATAGCTGGGTCAAATGGAGCCTCTAGTTTTAGTTTTTTGAGGAATTGTTACACTGATTTCCACAGTGGTTGCAGCAGTTTACACTCCTACCAACAGTGGAAAATGGTTCCTTTTTCCCCACAGCAACCATTTGTTATTGGTTGATTTCTTGATGACAGACATTCTTTCTGGAGTGAGATGGCATGTCAGTATTGTTTTAGTTTGCATTTCTCAAATGACCAGTGATGTTGAATATTTTTTCATATATTTATTTGCTGTTTGTACTTCTCCATCTGAGAAATGTCTGCATTTCAGATGCCCATTTTTAGATTGGGTCTTTAAATTCAGGGGTCTAAGTTTTTTAGTTCTTTACATATTGTAGGTATTAGTCTTTTGTCTGAGGAATAGCTGGTAAAATTATTTCCTCATTCTGTGGGTTGTCTCTTCACTCTGTCGATGGTTTCTTTTACTATGCAAAAGCTTTTTAATATCCTAGTTGAGATCCTAGTTGATTCTTTGTAATATTTCCTGTATTTCTTAGTTACTTTTCTCTCATTGCTGGGACAAAATACACGAAGCCCAAAATTAAGGAAGGAAAGGTTTATAGCTTACAGTTTGTGGAGGTTTCAGTCCATAATCAGCTGGCTCCAAAGCAGGGTGGCATGGCACAGGGGCAACTGTTCAAGGTGGCAGAAGACAGCAAAGCAACAAGAGCAAAAGGGGGAAGAACAAGCCTATTTTCCTCCCTTATACTGAAAGCAGGCTATCTGCCCTTTGGTAAGTGTAGCACTCATACCATCTCCGTGCCCTCCTCTTGCACAGGCTCAGGATGTTTACAAAGTGAGGACTCTAGCCCACTGCTAAGTCACTGAATTAAACTTTTAAACTTTTCAAGTTGACACAGTGAACAACATCTTAGAGTGGTAAGGGCATGTCCTCTACACACTGGGATGTAGAACTGCTGAGTTACTCAGTTAAGCTTCTAGACTTCTCAACTTGACACAATGTATCAACCGTAACACTGTGCAATCAGGGTTTTTGTTCATAAAGTCTTTGCCTACACCTACATCTTCAAGAGTTTTACCTATTCTATCTTCCAGCAGATTGTTTGTTTTAATACTTAGATCTCTGATCCATTTATATTTTAATTTAGTGCAGGGTGAGAGATGATGGGTCTAGTTTTAATCTTCAACGTGTGGAAAGCCAGTTTTCCCAGCACCATTTATTAAAGAGGTTTTCTTCCAGTAAATGTGTTTGGCCCCTTTGTTCAAAGATAAGGTGGCTGATTTTGTTTGGAGTTATTTCTGCAACTTCTATTCTGTTCCACTGGTCCTCAGGTCTTTTGTTTTGTTTTGTATTTGTTTGTTTTGACAACACTGTGCTGTTTTTATTACAATAGCTTTGTAGAATAATTTCACACTTGATCTTAGCCAAAAGGCCGAGAAGCAATTGTAGTGTAATTTCAAATTGGGGAATGTGATGCCCCCTACTTGCCTTTGTTGCCCAGAATTGCTCTTGCTATTCTAGGTTTCTTCTGGTTCCAAATGAATTTAGCATTGTTTTCTTTAGTTCTGTGAGGTATGCTATTGGTATTTTGATCAGAATTGCATTAAATCTGTATAACAGTTTTGGAAGTACGGCCATTTTCACTATATTGGTTCTGCCTATCCAAGAACAAGGCTATCTTTCCATTTTCTGATATCCTCTTTGATCTCCTTTTTCAGCATACTATAGTTTTCAATGTGAAAGTCTTTTACTTCCCTCATTAGACTGATTTCTAAGTATTTCATTTTTCTTTTCTTTTTATTTGGGGGGGGTGGGTACTGGAACTCAAACTCAGCACCTTGTGCTTGCCATGCAGGTGCTTGTGTCACTGAGCTATATCCCCGGCCCTCATTTTTCTTGATGCTACTGTGAAAGATGCAGTTTTCCTAGTTTCTCTCTCAGTGAGTTTGTGTACAGGAAAGCTACTGATTGACTGTTAATTTTGTATCCTGCTGTACTACTGAATTTGTTTATTATTTCTAGGGATCTTCTGGTGGATTTTTGGGGGTTGTTTATGTAGAGTATCATGTCATCTGCAAATAATGATAATTTAACTTATTCCTTTCCTATCCATATTCCTTTTATTTCTTTCTCATGTCTAATTGGTCAGGCTAATGTTTCCAGAACGATACTGAATAGGAGTGATGATGGTGGGCATCCTTGTCTTATTCCTGATTTTACAGTGAAAGCTTTCAGTTTTTGACGATTTAGTATGATGTTGGCTGTTGGTTTGTCATACATGGCTTTTATCAGATTGAGATAAAGACCTCCTATTACAATTTTCTGTAATGGGTTTTTTTTTTAATCATGAATGGGTGTTGGACTTTGTCAAATGCTTTTTCTGCCATCTACTGAGATGATCATTTGGTTTTTGTCCTTGGTTCTGCTAACATAGTATATTACATTTATTGATTTGTGTATGTTGAACCATCCCTGCATCCCTGGGATTAATCCTACTTGGTTATGGTGTATAATCTTGATGATTTGCTGCATTCTATTTGCCAGTATGTTACTGAGGATTTCTGTGTCTATGTTCATTAAGGAGATTGGCCTGTAGTTCTATGATTGGATCCTTCTCTGGTTTTTAGTATCAGGGTAATGCCTGGTTCCAGGAATAAGTTTGGGAATATTGCCTCCCTTTCAATTTCATTAAAGAGTTTGAAGAGTAGTGGCATTAGATCTTCTCTAAATTTCTTGTAGAATTCAGCAGTGAATCTGTCAGGACCTGGGCTTTCCTTTGTTGGTAGTTTTTAAATTACTTCTTCAATCTCTTTAACTGATATTGGGTTATTTAGAATTTTTATATCTTGATTCAGATTTGGTAATTCATATGTATCAAGGAACCTGTCCATTTCTTCTGCATTTTCCATCTTATTAGAGTACAGGTTCTTGATGTAGGTATTGATGATCTTCTGGATTTCTTCAGGATCCATTATAATTTCACCCATTTCATTCCTAATTGCATGGACTTCAGTCTTTATTTCCTTTTGATAAGGTTGGCTAAGGGTTTGTCTATTTTATTTAACCTTTCAAAAAACCAACTCTTCAATTCATTGATTCTTTGTATTGTTTTCTTAGTCTCAATTGCATTAATTTCTGCTCTGATCTTTATAATTTCCTCCCTCATATGCACTTTGAGTTTAACCTGCTCTTCTTTTTCCAGAAGCTCATGGTTCAACTCTAGATTATTTATTTGAGCTCTGTTTTTCTGATGTGGGAATTCAGCACTAAAAATTTCCCACATAAGACTGCTTTCATTGCATCCCATTAGTTCCATTGTACTGTGCTGACATTATTGTTTAACTGTAGAAACTGTCTAATTTCTTCTTTAATTTCATCTGTGACCCATTAGTTGTTAAGGAGAGTGTTATTTCATTTTCAAGTATTTATGCAGTTTTTCTTGTTTATTTTGCCACTGATTCCCAATTTCATTGCACTATGTAATGAATGCAGGATAATATGCATGGGATAATTTCAATTCCTCTGCATTTATTTAAGTGTGTTCTATGAGCTATGTGTTCTATTTTGAAGAAAGTCCCATGTGCAGCTGAGAAGAATGTGTATTCTGTCGTGGGGTAGAACACTGTGTAGATATCTACTGAGTCCATTTGTTCAAAAAGATTGATTCAGCTCTGATATTTCTTCGTTTATTTTTTTGTCTAGTTGATCTATATGTGACAGTGGGGCATTGAGGCCTCCCATTACAATTGTATTAGTGTTCATGTGATTTTTCATATCCATTAATGTTTGTTTTATATAGTTGGGTATGCTGGTATTTTGGTGCATATATATTTATGATTGTTGTCTCTCCCTCTTGGATTGTTCCCTTAACAACTACGTTGTAATCTTCTCTGTCTTTTCTGATCAGTCTTGGCTTGAAATCTATGAGGTCTACAAAGAAAATAGCTACCCCTCCTTTTTTCCAGGTTTCCGCTGCATGAAGTATTGTTTTCCAACCTTTAACTTTCAGTCTATGAATATGAGTTAAATGTAATTGGTGTCTGTAGCTAATTGCTGGATCTTTTTTTTTTTTTTTTTTTGTGGGTACCGGGGGGACGACCTCAGGACCTCACGCGCCAACAGGCACCCGTGCCGCTGAGCGATATCACCGGCCCCTTTTTCGTATGTGGGTTCCGGGAGTCGAACTTGGGCCTTCGCGCTTGCAAGGCAGGCGCTTAAGCCGCTGAGCCGTCTCACTGGCCCTGGATCTTTTTTTTTTTAAGACAGGGTCTCACTATGCAGTTCAGGCTGGCCTTGAACTCACTACGTAGCCCAGGCTGGCCTCAAACTCACAGTGATCCTCCTGCATCAGCCTCCTGAGTACTGGGAATATGGGCATGCACCACCCATACCCAGGCCTAGATCTTGTTTCTTGATCCATTGGTGACTTGAGACCATTTACACTGATGGTTATAACTGACATGTATTGACTTATCCTTGTCATATTATTTCCCTGTTGTTGGTTCCTTTTCTTTCCTCCCTGTTTAATTGCCTGCCTTGCCTAGTGGATTCAATCTATTGGGTTTCATGGAATTGTTGTTTTTTTCTAAATATTCTTCACAACTTTTTGGAGTGCTGGTTTGGTGGTCATGAATTTCTTCAGGTGTTCTTTACCATAGAAGTATCTTATTTGTATATCAATTTTGAAAGATCATTTTGTGGGGTATATCAATCTGGGTTAGAAGTTGTTTCCTTTTAGAGCTTGAAATACTTCACTTCAAGCTCCCCTTGACTTAAGGGTTTGTGTTGAGAAGTATGCTGTGATTCTGATGGGTTTTCTTTTATAGGTTATTTGTTTCTTCTCTTGAACAGCTTTTAATATTCTGTTCTTATACTGAATTTCTGGAATCTTGACTATTATATACCTTGGTGTAGTTTTTTTCTGATTGTGACTAATTGGAGTTCTATATGCCTCACTTATCTATGTCAAATTCTTTTTTCATTCTCCCAATCTGTTTTATAGAATCCAGTTCTTTCCTATGTTGGGTATTCATCGTTTCCTAAACTCTTCAATTTTTTTTTTTTTCTGTATCTGCTTTAGATGCACTAATGTCCTTCATTATGGTTATCGTCTCTTAGTTAACTGTGTAATTATTTCTGATTTTTTTTTCCCAGAGACTCATTCATCTGCTTTGTTACTTCTGCTGCTACCATTCAGAAAGTTCAGCTGTGCGGCTTTTGATTTCTTCCACCTCAGTGCCTGCTGGATTTACCTTGGGCAAACTGGAAGTCTGGGAGTGCATGTTGCCCTATGTTTGCTCATTTTCTATTTTTTTATTATTTGTTTTCTGCATTGATGCTTGTCAATTGCTTAAGGTATGTAGCTTTATTAATAGTATCAAGACCTCTTCAGGAAATGATTACTTTTCAGAGATGTCTTCTAGATATAGATGGCTTTTGGCTTTTGAGTCTGTCCCAAATCCTGCCTCTTCAATTTATTAGGGATGACAGATTGCTGCCTTTTGGCCTAGCACCCAGTTCTTTGGTACTGGACTACAGTATTGTTTATGACCTCCGGACGATCTTGGTACTGGCATACGAGGAAGAACAACTGATCACCATTATGTCACCTTGGCTAAAGTACTACAATCAGTAATAACAATAGCATCAAGTACAAACTAGAAAATGACAAACAGTGATAACTGTTAATTTGCCACCTATAACCATAGGTACAAGATTTACAACTATATAACAATTCAAAAACAAATCAGAAAATTATATATAGTAAATATCCCCTCAATAGAGCTAGTTTACCCTCAGGGGAGAAAGTTTAAAAGGGATAAGAGGAAAACACAGAGAAATAACAGGAGAGAAAGAGATTAGAAGCAAGGCTGAAGGACAAAGGAAGATTACCCAAGCTTTGGGAAACTCGTGAAGAAGACAGGAGGGAAAGAAAGGAAAAAACAAAAACAAGAACAGAACTAAACTAAAAACAATATTCACACTCATGAATAAACAAAAACAATCAAGAAAGAAAAAAAGCAAAGCAAAGAAAAAATATTTCTCTGTAATTTCAAGTCTGTGGTTATCTTCCGTAGTCTACAGTTTTGTGGTAGCCTCCAATTCAGGGTGTGTTTCTGCTGTCACTGGTAGACAAAGAGCCCAGATCCATGCTGGATGATCCAGCAAGCCTGCAGTAGGATTAGGGCAGGTCCTGGATAATCCCAGCAAGCCTGCAGTAGGGATAGGGTGGGGTGCCGATTCTAGTGCTGTTGATTCCACAGACCGTCAGGCTGATCCTGGCCTCTGCTTATGGGGTTGAGGCCTGAGTTGTTCAGCCTACAACACTCTGGTGTCTCTTGCTGGCCTGATCTCAGCTCCCTGACCCTGGATATCTCCTGTGGTTGTCCTTCCTGAGAGCAGTGAGATGAAGCCAACCCACAGCTGCTCCCTAAAATATTGTTTGGCCAAGCACCCTCTTCAGGGGACATGGCAGTTGCTTGGACTGGAGTCATTCACCAGCTGTTGTGGTTAACAGCATCCGCTGCTCTGATCCACTGGTGCATTTCTTCCAGGAGGCCTTTGGAGTCGCTCCACCCTCACTGTGTATCTGCAGATTCGAGCCCCCTCTCTCACGCTACGAGCCAGGAGCCAGGTAGAAAGTGCAGTTTGCCACTTCTTTCTGCATTAGGGTCTGTCTCTTCACTTTCTCTGTGGGCTCCAATTTTCCCCTCAGATCCTTCCTGGGTCCTGGGGATCCACCTGCCTCTTTTTTTTCCTCCCAGAGTTGTTACATTCCAGTGTCTGGGTTCTGAATCTTGGAGAAGTTGATTTGTTGCTGTTCACTACTCCATCTTCCAATATTTTTCTTTAAGAGATAAGCAACTTCTCCAAACTTCCTCCTATTCAGATAAAACAGACACTCCCTCCTCTCCTTAGCCCAAAAGCAGTGACAGAACATGCAGATGTGGCTCCTAGAGGCCGGAGCCTGGTTTCCACTAGAAAGTGGAGGATGAGCTGAAGATGGCTGAAGTGATAAAGCAAGTGTGGAGATCTGCATGATCTCTGTGTTCCCCCACCCTCTGTTCCTTACCGTAAAAGATCCTTGCCCACCGGTACACTGGGAGATGGTGATTTGAGGCAAATGGACCCCTCCATCTCCTCGGAGGTAGTGTTAAAGAAATCCTTTTTCCTTTTTACTAAAATATATGACTCCTCTGACTTATCAGCAGTGAGCAAATGAACCTGAGCATATAAATCAAAGTGGCCAGTAATATTCTCACCAATAAACTCACCAGCAAAAAGAGACAAAGTTAATTAAATGAGGCCCATATATACATTTATGAAACTGCCAGCACGTAATAGTAACTGAAATCAAAAGATCAAACAAAAATATTACAAACACTTAAGGTCCTCTTACTTGGAGTAGAAAAAAAATTAAAACCCCTAGTTCAATATATAAGACAATAAAGAAAATAGAGGAAAAAAGTCAGAAAGCCAAGAGGCAAAGGAGGCAGGGTTGGAAAAAATGAAATTCACAGCCCTCACCCACGGCTTATATTATCTGAGAAAGAAGTTGAAGACAATATTATAAATCACACAAACAGAAGCAACATTGACGTGTTTTCATCTGGACAGTGAGGGAAAGGCAGCTTTGCCAGGAGTGCATCACCATTGTCTAAGAATACTGAGAATACAGGTTTATTCAGCTAAATGAGTTATAATGGAGAATCGATACAGGACAGGTTCTGCTTAAATAAATTCTAGGGCTTGCCCAAACAACCCTGTTATGTCATGCTGCATTTTGTTAAATGATATTTAGCATAGAGAGTCTGTTGAAAAATTGGACCTTGTAAAATTTTGTTTTAAAGAGGTATTTGTTGTGATGATAGCTACAATCATAGTATTTGATTGTCATAATAAATCTCACCTTCCATGAGAAGAAACAAATCCTGAGAAAATGAATCCATGCTCATGGTCCTAAATCTATAGAGCAGCTGTGAAAGTGCTGCCAGTTTCTGATGTGGGCACACATATCAGGTCACCATTAGAGTCTGGGAACATTATTTAGACAATCACAGGTAGGGGAAAGAGAATGTATCTGTAGGGGCTTTCTGATAGGGCTGGGGTACTGGGGACCTATCAAGGAGGGATGTCATTAGAGAGGATGTGAGAGGGTAGGGAGACTCTCGCTAACCAAGAAACATGAGGCAGACCAGCCCTGAAATTCTGATGCTCAACAAGCTCATATGCAAGCACTGTACTAGACAGGCAGAAAAAAGATGCAGGCAAGAGAGGTTCCCCAAGTACCATGCTCATAAGCATCCTCGAAGTAGGTATTATGCTTCCCATTCTTTTTTTTTTGGGTGGGGGTGGATCGGGAATCAAACTCAGGACCTTGCTTGCCAGGCAGGCGCCGTGCCGCTGAGCTATATCCCCAGCCCCTTGCTTCCCATTCTAAAAGTAAGAAAATTGAGGCTGAGAGACATTATGTATTTTGCACCAAGTCACATTTCTACAAACTAATTAGACAGGATGGAAATGCAGATCCATTTGGCTACTATGCCCAAGTCTATCAATGATACAAATGGCCACTGAGAAGAAAAAAGGATACTCTATGTAGGGAGAAAATGGGACCAAGAACTAAGCTGTATAAAGGAAGAGTTCATGCAGAGAAAGAAATCAGAAAGGAAAGTTAGAGTCAGCCTGTGGACAGTCTTCTGGCCTATTCAGGAAGCAACTGCCTTGGAACCACTTAGGAGCCACAGAACTCTGGAAATGAGAGACAGACCTAGGAGAGGAGGCAGCGACAATCTACTACCTAAGGTAATAAGGTTATCAGAAAGAAGGAAAAGATCAAGGGGCACGTGGACAAACTCCAAAAAGAAACAAAATTAAAATACAGGACTGTCCTAAAATATCATTTGTTTCCCTCAAAATACAAACACTGGGCCGGTGAGATGGCTCAGCAGCATAAGCGCCTGCCTGGCAAGCGCAAGGTCCTGAGTTTGACTCCCGGTACCCACATAAAGGAAAAAAAGGGCCAGTGATATCACTCAGTGGCACAAGCGCCTGCTGGCAAATGCGAGGTCCTGAGGTCGACTCCCGGTACCCACAAAAAAAAAAAAAAAAAATACAAACATTAGTCTCTAAATTGAGTTTCTAAGTAACATCCTATATAATTTAATGCTTGACAATTATTGTACTAATCCCCAAAATTTAATATTTCAGAATGAATGATCCAATAAGTTCCTTCCAATGGAATTGGGACAGCTTTTGTCAGCTAGGAGAAACATGCACCTTCCTGTCTGCCTTCCCTGGCCAAAACGGGCCCTCTAGGGATATTTTGACACGAAAAATCACCTTCAAAGAAATATCACCCATAATCTCATTTCTTTGAAAGGTGAAGGCCAAGATTCTGTGTTGGGCTTGGGAGGGAAAGGGATGACAAGTACTGTCCCTTCCTGTGGCTCTCAGGAAGAACAGTCGCTTGGGGATGGGAGTTGCAGTCGCAGGCCCTCAAGCATGTGCACCCGAAGTCCTTGTCCTCTCAATGCACACTTTTCCCCAAGAACCTCTGGCAACATTAGATTAAAAGACTCAGGATCATGGGCAGTTGTCCATCTTTCAGAATCTCTTTAAACCCTGGAAAGAGATGCCTTTACTGTTGCTCCAGACTCTTCATCGAGCGCCTGCAAATTAGTTCCTCATTTAATGAGAGTTAACATAATTTTTGTAAAAAAACAAAAAACAAAAAACAAAACGCTGCATATGCACAAATTTGAGTTACTTTATCTTTACACTGTAAGATTAGAGCTTCCTCAAAATTTAAATGGAAGACTTTAATCATCTGGCAACATGATTACAATACAGAATTTTTTTGTTCAGAACAAACACAGATATATATTAAAATTAACTGGATACAATTCTGTATTTTCCCTTTGGATTTTTTAAAATTTCAATAGAGAGAACAGGGACCTTCCCAGAGTCAGAAGAGAAACTGGAGTAAATGATTCATCTCTGCTCTTTTCACCCTCAGCAGTCAGCAGCTGGGGGAGAAAGCTACTTCCCATTGCCTTTCAGTAACAAGCTACATTCTTTCCTCAACCAGCTGTTGAAGAAGCCCTACTGAACTCCTTTTCTTTGGACTCACTTTCAAAAAAAGCTGTGGCCCTTTAAGGAAATACTGAGTCTCTGTATGTGGTGCCACCATGATCCAGCTACTATAGGAGACGTGGTAGAGTCTTAAATGAATTCAATGAAATTATGGGCTGTTTGCTCTGCCCTGGATCATTCCACTCACAGCTGTGTGGGTCCAAATGGAGCTGGGACCATCATTCTTGCCCTGACATATCATCATAAATAAAGACAGAGCCTTCTGCAATATCAGAATGCATTCCCTTGTAAAGTCACTCAATCACTGGAGCAAATGAAACTAGTGCTTCAAGGTTGGGGGCAGGGAAATGAACAAAACACACTAGAAACATTTTTAAGTTCCTTTTAGTAAGACATTAACCTCCAAATACATATGCAATTCATTTCTAGGGCCAAGTTGTTCTCCTTTTTCAGGACTAGAGTCTTACAAACCTAGCTGTTGAAAAACACTTGTCAAAGATGTCAAAAGGTCTTTCAACATTTAGAAGTCACCTAGGCATTATTCCTGTGGGATACACAGATGGCTTGAGACTCACATTTGACAGATGCAAAAAATAAGATACCTGTGTGGAAACTACAACTCCTATTTCCCAATCATCTAACCCAGAAATTCCCCCACCACTCTGCACTGGGATATAATCAGACGTCCCAAAGAAGAAAAAAGGTTCGTGCTTTTTTACAATTACTATTAAACAGGTAAGCTTTACAGATACTCTTCCAATTTTTTTATTACATCCCTAATTCACAAACACTGTTTACAATGATTCTAGAAATTAAGAACTCAGGGTCTATAAACTAGAGAGGATTTCATTCTCTATCAGTCCACTTCACCATTGCATCTTTCTAGAGAAACTGTCAGGACCATAGTTCTTATTGAAGCAAGCAGTCCTGTGTCAGTTGTTTGTACCAGGAGAGAATATCAGTACCTCTAAAATTGCCTAGTGTGAGAGCTCTGAACAGTGGGGATGATAGTTACTAAGAACAATTATGCTCCTTTTCTTTTTTCATGTTCCTTTTGGAGTTGGTGCATATACAGGCCATCAGTTAGATTATGGGAACAAGAAGAGGGGAGGAGAGCAGGAATAGAAGGGCCCAAGAAGAGAATCAAAAATGATAATGCTGAGCCATGTTAATAATCAAGAAGTAAATACGGATCAACTAACTACATTTAGTGCAGATACACCCTAGAGCTACAAGAGATCAGGAATAATCTTCCTGCTCCTGAGATAGGTCTCCCTGATGTCCAACAGACCACTCTTTCACCCTCAGAGGTCCATGGCCTTTTATTCAACTCTATTTACTCCTCCCTCCCAACACAAACATACACACACACACACACCCTAAACTCATCTCTTTAGCAGTTTTATTCTCTTTTTTTTTTTTTTTTTTTTTTGTGGGTACCGGGGGGTCGACCTCAGGACCTCGCGCGCCAGCAGGCACCTGTGCCACTGAGCGATATCACTGGCCCCTTTTTCGTATGTGGGTTCCGGGAGTCGAACTCGGGCCCTCGCGCTTGCCGGGCAGGCGCTTAATCCGCTGAGCCATCTCACCGGCCCAGCAGTTTTATTCTCAATCACAGGTATTTGGATATGTAGTGAGACACCTTGGTTGATGCAGTTACTTGCATGGAGTAATTTAGGCATTTAGTGACCAGGCTTGCTAAACATCCTACAGTGGACAGGAAACTTCAACACAACAATGAATCATTTCATAGCAATGCTAGCAGGAAACCCATTGAGAAAACTGGGCCCCCTCCAACCTCCCAGGTAGACAAAACTAGGTAAGAAAGGCAAACTGAAGAGAAGAGGGCATACAAAATACTGTACTTACAGCTAACATCATACTTAATAGTGAGAAACTAGCTTTCACACTAAGATCAGGAACAAGACAAGGATGTTCCTAGCACCAACATCATTTGAACATCGTATTGGAAATCCTACCTAAATCAGTAAGACAAGAAAAGAATAGATTGGGAAGAAGGAAATAGAAGTATTTTTGTTGGCTATTGGCATCATTGTCTATGTGTGATAGATATTAGTGAAAGAATAGACAAATACGTCTATTAGAATAGACAAATATGTATAACAATGGTAAAGAATAGAGACCAGAAAGAGAATCACATAAATACAGCAGTCGACTAATCTTTGACAAAGGAACAAATGCAATACAATGGAGCAAAGAGTCCAACAAATGAAACCAAAACAACCAGATATCCCCTTCCCCCCCAAAAAAAAGAATCTGAACACAGACCTTAAACCCTTTACAAAATGAATCTCAGACCTAACTGTAAAATATAGAACAATGACACTATACAAGATAGGAGAAAACCCAGACAATCATGGGCATGGCAATAACTTTTTAGACCACCACGAAAGGCCCATTCATAAAAGAAATAAATAGTAACCTGGACTTCATTAAAATTAAAATTTTCTGCTCTCTGAAATACACCATCAAGAGAACGAGAAAGCAACCCACAGGATGCAATAAAATATCTGCAAAAGGCATGTATTACAAAAGACCGTTATCCAAAATATACAACGAAAACTTAAAATTCAAAAGTAAGAAAACCACCAACCTAACTTTAAAAAGTAGCCACAGATCATCAAAAAAGATAGATAAATCTTAAAAATACATCTGATGTGGTGTTCCATGTCATATATTAACAGGGAAATAGAAATTAAAACAAGATACCACTACATACTATTAGAATAGCCAAATTCCAGAACATTGACAACAAATGCTACTGAAGATGCAGAGCACTGAAGCTCTTACTCATTGCTGGTGGGAATGCAAAATGGTACAGACAACTTAGAAGATAGTTCGGCAGTTTCTTACAAAACAAACTTACTCTTACCATATGATCCAGCAATCATGCTCCTTGGTATTCATCCAAAGAAGGTGAAAATTCATATCCATACAAAAAGCTGCATACAGATGTTTACAACAGCTTTATTCATAATTGTCAAAACTTAACAGCAACCAAGAAGTTCTTCAGTAGGTGGATAAACTGTGGGATATCTGGATAATGGAACATTACTCAGTGCTAAAAACAAAAGAGCTCTCGAATGAAAAACATGGAGGAACTTTAAAATGCATATTACTAAATGAAAGAAGCCAATCAAAAAAGACTACATACTATATAATTCCAACTTCATGACATTCTAGAGAAAGCAAAACTATTAAAATAAAAAATTAGTGATTTCCTTGGGTTTGGTGGGGAGCAAGAAGGAAGGGAAATATAAACAAAACAGAATTTTTAGGGCAGCATTATGATATCATAATGGTAGACACATGTCCTTATACACTGGTCCAAATCCAAAAATGTACAGAATGAATTATAATGTAAACTATGGTCTTCGGAAGATTATGCTGTGCTAATATAGATTACTCAGTTGTAACAAATGTGCCATTCCGGTGGGGTATGTTGATAATAGGGAAGGCTATGCATGTGTAGGAGCAGGGAAATCTCCATATCCCTCTTGATTTTGTTGGCGCCTAAAACTGCACATGCAGATCACACACATACACAGAGTGTGTGAGAAAAAAAGCGCCAGGCATGGTAGAGTGTGCTTGGGAGATTGGGAGATTGAGGCAAGAGGATCACTTGAACCCAGTAGTTTGAATCCAGCATAGCAAAGACCCCCCCCACCATACAGATATACACACACATGCACACACACGCACACACACAAGCACACACGATAGAAAAAGAAGGCAGTAAAAGAAGGCACTTTCATCAGAAGTGAATCAGTTAAGGCTGTCAAGGATCAATTCTAGTCCCCTTTCCCCTCCTCGCCTTAACCTCCAGGATTGATATTAATTAAATCAACTCTTTATTCTCATTCCTTCTACCATGCAAAACAGTTTGGGGCTCAGTTAGCTTTACATTATTATTACCATTATTTTGGTGTTTTGACACAGTGTCTCACGGTGTGGACCAAGCTGGGCTCAAATTCATGATCCTCATGCCTCAGCTTCCTGAGTGCTGGCATCACGGGTGTACACAACCATGCCCCTCTTAAGTTATAGCTTTTAAAGAGTGTGTCTTTATTTCCCTAAATTTTTGTTTGTTCTAATAAGGAAAATTCTTGAGCAACTAATATTGGAAATAATAAATAATATCAACTGAAAATTCTTCCATGTTGACAAAGGGTTTAATTACTAAATCTGAGCTATAATAGGCCTGTTGGAAAATTTGCTATAGAGACTCATTCTTCAGAGGATAACTCCTCAGAGGTTAAGCTTGTAAATTAATACTCTCTTATGAAACACTTTTTTGAGCCAAGTAAGGTCTTAGAGGAGGAGAGGTGAAAATTCTCTTGTTTCTTCCAGACCCTCTGTAAAGGTCCAGGCAATATCAAAAGAGACATCCTGTACAAATAAGCGTCGCCACTGAGGGTCAGGGCATGGAGAGGCCAAATGGAAAGAGACAGCTCAGCAGCCTTGGATTAAAGGGGAAACATTTTAGAGACAGTGCATTTGATTATGTCAAATGGACCCATGGCACTTTCTGAAGCAGAAAGACACTGGAGCAAGATAAAAAGTTCAGTAACATATATTCACAGGGTAAAAGTCTCCCCAGGATGGAGAAGTCTCTTAAAACAACTTTGTTTTAAATGAGTTGAGGTCTTGTTATAACAAAAGTACATAATCACCACCAATGTGGATTTCTGGGAAACAGGGATCTTTACGGACTAAAGCAGTGCCGTCCAACAGAACTTACTCTGACGACGAGTATGCTCTATACCTCCACTATCCAAATGGAAGCCAGTTAGACATGCATGACTATACAGCATTTGAAATAAGGCTGGTGTATATGAGGAACTCAATTTTAATTTCAATTAATTTAAATAAAAATAGCCACATGTAACTAGTGGCTACATAATGCAGGAAAAGGCTTAGACCATGTTTTGAGCAAATGATCCAAGAGGTTATCAGAAGACAAGCTTGTATATAATATTCTGATCACCTGGGAAAATATTTTCTCAGTACCTTCCCCAGAACAAACACACACACATCAGGAACCAATAAAGTAGTAGTTCTCCAATTTTAGCACCTATTAGAATTACCTAGGGATCTTGATAAAACAACAGAGATTATTACTCAGTTATTACTGAGATTCTGACGCAGTAGGTCTGTAAATTTCTAACAAACACCCAGTAATTCTGATGCTACTGGTCCAAGGAGCACACTTTTTCTGTCAGACTAGAAAAAACTTCAGCCTCAAAGACAAGCCTACTCCAAGGTCCCTTTCTCCAAGGTACACAGAATCCTGAAGCATATTTACAAGTTTTACTTAACACATCGGATTACTAGTATGTGGCAGAAAGTAAATAAACAAGGCTGTCTACAATGGCTTCTCCACACTTTAGATCCAAGCTAGAGTGCAGCTGATACAAATTTTGTGACAAGTCTAATAATCACTGGGACCAGAAACATAGAGGGAGGAACTCAAACCTGCCAGGACAGTTTACATCTAATCCCTTCACTGGGCCTTTCAGAGTCGAGCTGAGGCTCTCTATTAAAATAATATAGATTACCTCAGGTCTAGGTCATAGTTACAACCTCCTTCACCATTTCAATATGTACTACTAGAAGAATAGCAAAAAAGCACATGCCATATTAAAGGCATTTTATGTTCCACTCCAAGGGCATATATTGAAGATAACCCATTTCTACATTCCCAAAGAAAAGAAAGAACCATAAGGGTTCTATAATAAAAGCAGATTTCCTAATCATTCTCTGATCTTTATTTTAGCATTTGCAAAAACTTGTCTGGATCAGCAGTTATTTGGGAAGACATTTTTCTTTTGGTGATTACTCCTTTATGTTCTTCAGTCTAACTGTACACGACTCATTCTAAAATTAAGAGATCATCCTGTCAAATGCAACTTGCTTGGTTGCTCTTCTGAACAGCCTTCTCTCTGCCTCATCCACTCTTCCTTTTCTTAACTTTGCAAAGGCAAGCCTTCTTCCACAATATATGTTACAATGAACTAGAACAAGATACCTTCAAAATGAATTCAGAATCCAGTATATTTATTATTTCCCTCACTACTAACCCTTTGCCCTTTTTCATACTCTCACTGTTCCCAACTACTGCCATCATAGGATTAGGAGCAATTATCAAGTCCTGAAAATTTGGGGAGACCATTATTGTTTAGCATTTATGGAGCCTGCAAGTGGTCACACAGTACTACATACATTACTTCCTTAGGTTATTGATTTATTAATAAATGTCTGTTTTACTGGTAGGAAAACTAAGGCAGGAATGAATTTAAATGATTACCATAAAGTCCCAGAGGAACTCAGAGCAAGATAAAATCACTATACTCCTTCAACCATGGTTCTCACCCGGGAGAAACTTTGTCCCCAAGGAAACATTCAGCAATGTCTGGAGATATTTTTGATAGTCACAATTGTTGGGGGAGGTAGGAGCATTTAGTAGGTAGAGGGTAGGAACAATGATAAACATCCTACAATGTACAGGACAGCTTACACAAGAATTACCTGACTCAAAATACTTCCAAGGTTGAGAAACCCTGATGCACTGGCATCTCTAGCATTGTTTTCTTTGGACCCTACCAATAAAGAATGGTTCCTTCTATACTGTAATTTGGTCATTATACAATATTTACACAGAAACATGCAAGTTAAGTCTATTTCTTGCATGATGTACTTTTTATTTTTGAAATGGAAGACATAGGGGGGCCACAGAGGAAACAGAGAAGCCAGCAAAACTCAGGTCCTTCCTTATAATAAGAAAAACTAGCAAAGACTGCTTCCTCTCATCAGCAACCGCCAGGCCCTGAGCTATAGTCTGCACTGGGCTTCTCACCTGGACGATGCTTGCAGCTGCCTCTGCCTGTTTTGCTTATCTGCAAGCACGTGTATCACTCCAGAGCAATAACGATGTATATTTACGGGAATCTCCAGAGATGTGCAGCCCTTAATTGTCTATTTTATTCAGTAAATTGTACTCATTACTGAGCCACATGAGGCACCTAAGTACATCAGCCTTGCTGGGTACCCTCTGTGGGTAATGGGACATTATCTAGCAAGGGCTCCACAGTATTGAACTTGGCTGCTTAAAACATACTTCCATCCAGCTTTTCAGCCAAGTACTTTCTTTCTTAACCACTTGTCCCTCTTTCTTAACCTTGCTTACCTCTGCTTACATTAATATTAATCCTAATTTCCTCTTCAAGGAGTCTAGTTTAAACTCTAAAAGTTGAAAAGATCAGAAAAGAACTGATGTCCTTTCCACTGCTCCTGTCTGGTCCCCCACCTGGATTCTGAGAAGGGTGCACAGATAGCAAATTTCTCCTGCTGGTGCTGAAAATCTTAGGCACGAACACAAACTCAAAGGCAGCTTTGAGATGTTCCCAACACTCACAGGCACTACACACAGATCGGGAGTGAACAGGCATATGCCTTCCAGTGACACTGGATGACATAAAATGGAATGGGCAGAACGACTTGCTTTGCTACTGCTATTATCCACCAAACCAGGCAACTTCAACGCCTGTCAAGGTATTTCCTTCATTTAAAAAAGTGATTAATAAAGGAAAAGTTAAGGAGAGTCATCCATGGAGGAGGTGAATAGTGAGAAAGGAAAACATGAGGCAGCAAAGCTAACAATATGGTATGGCTTTAAAAAAAAAGGCAACCAGGCCCCATCTCCTCCTTTACAATGCACTTGGGGAAGGCCCAACAACCCTTTCCATATAATCACATCCTTTGTAAACTCATTAAAATGCCTCAGTTGAGATATTTCCATGCACAGAATCCATCCCATCACCTTCATCACAGTTTTTTTTCTTTTTGTACCAGGAATCGAACTCACAACCTCATGCTTGCCAGGCAGGCGCTGTGCCACTGAGCTATATCCCCGGCCCCACAGTTTTCTTTGTACTTGCTAATTTGCATGGTATCTATGAGCCAAATCAGTAAAGCTTTGGGAGCCTTTAACAGACAGGGCATCCCATTACACCAACTCCAAGAGGCAGGTGAGACAAAGCCAGAAAACCAATGGCAGGGAATGCCTTTGCCTTACCCTGGAGTAGAGGGTGTGGAAGCCTTCAAATGCACTTACATCCTTAGCACCCATCAGCTCCGCTGCTTTGCACCTCTTGCTCACTTCTGCATGTTGGATCACAACTGGTCGATCACCAACTGCCAAAAAAAAAAAAAAAGAATGAATGCATTATGCCAAAGGACTTACAACTTCAAGGATCAAGCCACCATTCAAGTGAATTTGTTGGAGTAGGCTAAGTGCTCAACACAGAGACCTAAACTTCTGTAATGGTTAAAGCTGGATAAAGTTCATTTCTGGCTTCTGAATGAATACTGGACAGGTGGAAGGTCAGTTAGTGGGGTGGCCCTGATGCCAAGTCCTGCATCTTTAAAACTAATTTCCAAGGTTTCCTTAGGGATCATTTCCACTCCAGCCAGTTAGAAATGGAATACAGCATGAAGGAACTTGCCTGCGTGGTGGTGTGTGCATGTGTGTGTGTGTGTGTGCATATGTGTATGCTGGCATGTGCACTTTTTCTTCCAAGAGTGGCTCACAACATCTTCCCACTTCCTGTCATATTCTGTTGGCAGGCTAGAACACAATCATACAGCCACAACTGCCCTCACAGGCTTGGCAGCTAGCACTCTTTATAAGGCTGACTTCTGCCAGCCCAACCAAGAAGACATCATTAGTTTTAGAGCAGGGAGTTCTGGGTGACATACTAGCAAATAATCTTGACTTAGTTACTCAACTCTGGGTCTCAGTCTCCACATCTGTAAAATACCCTGCTTCCCTCATAAGGTCAACATAAGTTCAAAATGAAGCAAAGCAACACTTCTCTGATATCAATGTGCAAGTACATCATCTAAGCATCTTGATAAAGTGCAGATTCTGACTTAGTAGTTTGGGAGAGGCCTGAGATTCTGCATTTTTAATATGCTCCCAGGTCATACCCATGGTATGGGCCTATGGCTTCACTCTGAGTAGAAAAGATATCGAAGATTAGAGAACATTATTATAAACTTTGCACACAGTGATTTGCAGATATAAAGAATTTTTATACTAGCACTGACTTTAATTATAAATGAGTTCCCAACTAGCCAGCATTTTAAAAATATAGTCATGATACCACATAGAATTTCATAGGGTCACAAGATTTTGGAGCAAGAAAGAATTTAAGTGATCATTGTTTTCTTCCCTTATTTTCAGACAAGGAAATAATCTCAGAGAAGTAGATGATCGCACTCCCCTCCCCAATTTTCACAATAATTTAGCAATGTGCTGGGACTAACATATAGAAATTTGACTTTTTTATTACATGAACTCAATCAATAACCTTATAAAGAAGAAAAGGTAATTTTATTCTTCTGCTAAATCAAGAACAGATATTACTATGGTCTAATTGTGCCAAGTCACATTTACCAGCATGGGTCATCACAGTACCAACTGTAGGCAACAAATCAAAAGATTTTTCAAGGACACCTGTCCTTTACAATGCAATGATTCCCCACCAAAGTTATTTCTCATGTGTCAGAAATGGGAATGGAACACAAAATAATTTCTAAATGCCTTCTGGCAAAAGCAAGAATTTTTACTTCTAATATATACAAACTCTGAGTCACTCCTACTTAAGGATAATTTAAAAAAAGAGAAAACTTGGAATTGCAAATACTGAAGGGAAATAAATAATTAGCCAAGAAGGCACAATAGTTTCCCATAGTACACCTTGGGTACAAATAAAGGAACCTGAAGAATTTTTTTAAATCCTTGGCATTTAAATTACTTTGTATCTGAGATCATAGTGGGTCCTAGGTGCTTACAGTAGAAGATGAGATGTACACTGGAAGTAAAACTCCAAGTCATAAATCAGAAAGCACTGAATATGTGGAAATCAAATTAAGATTGTGGGAGATGGGAGCCTCTTAGTATACACATCATCACCAATAAAGCAACCCAAACTTGAAAGTGTTCTGGTGAAATTAGGGAAGTATTTAATGAGCAAGGAACAATCAATGGAAATCTATACATACACACACATTATTTAAAATGTCTAAAATGCTGTTCTTAGTCTCTTAGTTTGGTAAACAATTTTAAACATTTTAATAAAGGTAAAATGTTCCTAAGAACTTCCAAAGGCATATTTCTATTTTTTTTTTTTTTTTGTGGGTACCAGGGTGACGACCTCAGGACCTCGCACGCCAACAGGCACCCGTGCCACTGAGTGATATCACCGGCCCCTTTTTCGTATGTGGGTTCCGGGAGTCGAACTCAGGCCCTCGCGCTTGCAAGGCAGGCGCTTACGCCGCTGAGCCATCTCACCGGCCCCCAAAGGCATATTTCTATACTCCATCCTCAAACCTACCATGATGTCATTAGTTCCTCAATCAAGAATTTTCTCATCTTGGCAATTTTCTAGAACTTAACCTAGAATTCTTCCCTTATTTTTATGCCACAGACCCCTTTGGTAGGCTATTGAAGCCTAAGGACCCCATAAAGTGTTAATGAATAAAAGATAAAATACTTTAAATTACAAAGGAAGCAAATTATATGCAAATTCCTATCCAGACTCAGGGAGTCCACGAACCCAATGTAAGAACATCTGATTGGGAAATGACTATTTTAGGATGATAAAATTTTTCTTACAGAAAACAGTATGTACAAAAGTTTTTAAAACTCAGAGATATACACTAAAGAACCCTGATCATGCTCACTCAGTGAAGAAAACAGCTGCAAAGAAAAGTTTGACTTGAATTTCTGCCTATACCAAAGCTATTCATGCTGTGGCTATAAAAGTCTACATCAAGGAATTCTTCAGAGAACTTTCTTGGCCCAGCCCTGTAGGCACAGCATTTTCTGTGCCCTGATGGCAGGTGAAGGAGGTAGTACTAGGGAAAAGAAGACTACATTGAGTCTCAGGTTTGGTTCCTAGCCCTTCAATGAATTTTCTACCACTAATCAGCTCTATTAGCTTGGCTAAATCACTCAGCAGTGGACCGAAACTCTCTGAAAAAAAAATGAGGTTAAATTAGGCCAACTGTAGAATTTCTAACCCTAAACTATTAGTATCTTAAGACAATGCACCACTATTTCTCTGGGAAGAGATATTAGCAAGATTTCTTTCTACCCTAAGTTCACAGTATGAAAATATCTTCTAAATGAGAATTTTCCAGAGACTTCAGACATGCCTTATGAGAATCACCTAACCATAGAACTATAGACGTGGAAGGAATTTTAAGACACACTAATCTCGCCAAACCCAGTAAACAGATGAGAAAAATGAGTGTTAGAAAGGCAAAGGGATTTATTTGTGGTCACATAATAAGGCAATGTTAATGGACTATTGTGATAGTCTATCACCGATAGGATTTTAGGATTTGGCACTGGTACTAAAAACTAGCTCATTTGTTCATTTGAGAGAGACAAGAATAAACCTCAAATGAGCCGAGCCATGAGATGGAACTGCACATGGGGTAATGGTATCCGGAGGCAGTATACTGTATCTTAAAAACGGTCACAGCTGAGGCCTTCTTTCTACTCTATGACCTACCCATTACTGGCAAAAGTATCCACCTCCCTCAAATATTATGTCCACAAAATCCATCTCAAAGAACTGCCCATACCAGTCAAAGAACAAAGAATAATTATCTCAAAATTGGAGGGTGGATGAAGAAACCCTGTTTAATAATGTCAATAAAATCAAAGTTCAAGTTTTTGGTGGTTAATATAATCTTGAAAGATCAACATTAGAAAATCTAAAAACACTTCTTAGAAATTTTCACATTTTGGGCCGGTGAGATGGCTCAGCGGCTTAAGCGCCTGCCCGGCAAGCACGAGGGCCCGAGTTCGACTCCCGGATCCCACATACGAAAAAGGGGCCGGTGATATCGCTCAGTGGCACGGGCGCCTGCTGGCGCGCGAGGTCCTGAGGTCGACCCCCCGGTACCCACAAAAAAAAAAAAAAAAAAAAAAAAAGAAATTTTCACATTTTGACCTATCCTCTATGGCTGTTTCTGGAGTTGGTGATTAATCAACATTATTTTTATTAGTACTCTCACTGCTATTTACAGAATATGCAATTATTGAATACTGATCAGATTTTAAAGTCACATGTATATTTTCATAGTTCCAACCATGTGTAGAGTAGCATTATATGCCAATAATTAGAAACAATGAAAGTTGTTGGGAAAACTGAACAAATTATGGTCAATACATCATATTTATTTAACCAACAACATGTTTTCCAAGTGCCTTTAAAGCTTATGCTATGATACTTGTCAGTTTACTGTCTCCTCCCCTCAGAAACACACATGCAAAGTAATCACAAGCACACGTCATTCCCCACGACACACATCATTCCTGCCTTACATAGTTATGTCTATCCACACTATTTTCTTTGAGACTCTCTTGAAGAGCTGACAGTCTTCAAAACTTTGAGACTAGAGGCTCCACATTGCTAGTTTGATGGCTGTGAAGAGCATTTCCTCCAGGAATTCCCAGAGTCAGCAGCGCCATCTACTGGTAGGGAGGGTACAACTCGTTTTGGGAAGCCTGTGGATGACAGGTGCCCAGGACCCCAAAGAACAGTAACCTAGATTTGTGTCTTGGTGAGGCTTTCTTTTCCAGAGCACACTGTAATCTAACTGATGCTTACAGCCCGAGACAGGCCGCCTCCATAGGAGCCTCCCCGCAAGAACTGCAGGTCCTCTGGTAGCCATACAAAGCCCAGTCAGGTTAGCCAATAATAAGGCAGCTCTGCCTGGAAATGCCACCTTGAGGCTCCAAAGGCAAGCAGCACAGACTCACTGAATTAAACATTTCCTGGCTCTCCTCTTCCCCAGCGCTTCCCTATCAGATTATCTCACCCAGCATCCCCACCTGTGGCAGTGTTACCCAGCTTTATATTCTACCACACACCAAAGGGTAAGGAAGGTGCTCTGACGTCTTTCAACGTGAAGGCTCTTAGATTTGCACAATGCGACACAGATCCTCCTCAAAGGACACGACTGCTTAGGCATGCAGGTCGGACTCTAATCTCATTCACTCTTCATCCTCCCTGTCCCTGACCCAGGGGACAGAATTGACAAGAAGGAAATGGTTTTGCTGTTGTCTTGAGAACAACACTACTGGGCTTTTACTGATTCAGAGGATAAGACCTCGTCCTATGGGTCACTGAGGTACGCACCTTCCCTCAAGTTGATCTAAGCCTGCCAATCATCCAGTTGGCCTGCATAACCCAATCCGCGTTTCTCAACCTTTTCAAAACCCCTATCCCCCTTCCACAGGCTAAACAAACAGTGCAAGCCCTTTGTGTAGTTTATAAACAAAAATGATAATTTTTCTCTAAAAATAATAGCACATGCCTTTCTCAAATTGTGCCACCTACCTCACCCTCCAAATCCTTTCTTCCTCACTACCTACCAGCTCAAAAAAAAATCGCTAACAAAATTTGAAATTATTCCCATTAATTTGCTTTGTGTTCCAATCTAATGGGTGACAACCTATATTTCACTTTATTAGGGTTATTTGTGACATTCCCAGTGAGCTTCGCATCAACTTTTCTTTTACTTTCATTCATCTCAGAAAACCACCCAAGCTGACTTGCTGATAAATCTGAGTTTGAGTCCTCCTAACAAATAAGTATTGCTTCCTCAAAAAAAAAAAATTTTTTTTTTGGTAAACTTCTCTAGAAAATTGATTTCTCAGCGAGTGTAGACATTTCACAGACCTGGGGTGTGTGTTTTAGATGTCTGAATATCAGATTGTTTCCTTAAGGAACACAACTTACAGTATAAGTAGTACTAAAAGAGCTTTGAAGCAATATCAGGGTATCTCCAAATCAGGTAGAGATCCTTGTTCATCTCATACAGATAAGTTCTGAAGGAATTACACTGAAGCTCCAGAATACAATAAAATCTTCATAATCACAGTTAGTTGAACCATTTCTTACTGAGCATATTACCAGGTACCTCCAACAAATTAACCAATGGAAAACTGGAGGGACTGTTTATGTCTCACTAAAGATGTATGGTATGTCCTGGCTATTCTGGGTCTGGGGAAATGGAGGTGAGGCAGGAGGTATCTATCTTGCCCAGTTTAATCAGCTCTTAAACTCCTGGACACACTCTCCCCCTTTTAAAGCCTGCTTCAAAGGAGACACCCCACCCACCCACACACCCCTCTTCTGGCAACCAAATGGTCTTTTTAAAACACACACTTCCCAAAAAATTAAGGAAGTCTAAATAGGTTCAACTTAGATCTCGCCTTCCCTGCCTTCCCTCTCCCTACAGCCCATTAACATGCTGAAAATAAGCACCCACTCCGGCAGCCCTAGAAATTACCACCCTCCCCCTTCTTATCTTCTTGAAGAATTTCAGTGTGATGGTCTGGTCTGCAGTTCACTGCAGGCATTTCCCTCCTCACCATTTACCAGTCATCAGTCGCGCTCTACTGTATCTGTAATTCTTTTTTCTGTAGCCTCTGATTGAGACCTGCTCCGCCGATGCCAAACTGCTTTTAAAAAAAAAAAAATTTTTTTTTTTTTTTTTTTGGAGCCTCTTAACGGATCTCTGGCTTCCTCGGGCAGACTCGGAGCGCTGGATTTCGGCGAACTCCGGGGCGAGCGCGGCGCGCAGCTCCGGCGGGCAGGGCAGCTCCTCCGGCAGCCCCAGCCGGGTCCCCGCGACGCCCCCTCTCGCGCGCCGAGGCAGGAGGGCTCCCCGCACAGCTGCGTTCGGAATTCGGCTTCGCTCGCAGCCCCCGGATTAGTTCGGATACCACGGGCTCGGCCAGAGTGACACTACGTTTTCCCCCTTCGTTCCTCAGTCACCGGTCCCGCCGCAGGAAGCCACCTACCCCAGCCGGGGTCCAGCGCCCGCGGCCGCTCCGCCCCGCCGCCCGCACGCTGCACCTGGGGAGGGGGTCGCCGCCAGCTTCCCCTCCGGGAGAGAGACAAAGGCGGAGGCCAGGCTGCCAGTTGGGCAGAACCGTCGCCGCGGTGGGGAGCATGGGGGGGGGTGCATCCGCTGGCACGAAAAGGGAAACCGAGGCAAAGAGGGGGGCGGCTGGGCTGAGCTGCAACCTTCCCAGAGCGGGGCTCCTGGGGCAGGCCAGACCTACCTTCGCCCAGCCCTGCCCAGCCCTCTTGCCAGGGTTGGACATGGGAAGGACTGGGGACTGACCGGAGGATCGCTTACCTCAGGAGGAGCGCTCCGGCTTCCTCCGACGGCTCTGGAGAAAGCCTGGCCGCTCGCGCACGCGCACTCGCGCGCCTTAGCTCCTCTGGCCCCCGAGCGCGCCCCTCCGACCAGGCTCTGGCCCGCCCCGGCCCTGTCCGTCAGCTGCAGCGAGAGCCAATCCGGTCTCACATAATGCCCAGCACCGGTCACGTGGCCAGGCGAGCCAATCATCAAATTGCCCTCGGCAGCGCCCGCTCCGATGTCCCTGGGGGTTCGGTTGCTACAGAGCTGCGCTGGTGCGAGGTGGGCACAAAGAGCTGAGTCTCTGTTTTCCGGGGCTAAGTGGCGCTAAACTGGTCAATTACTAAATAGACTGATTTCTCAAATTCTAATTGAAATAGGAATGACCTGGACATCTTTTAAAATATGGATTCTGAGCCAAAAAGTCTGGGGTGGGGACCTGAGAGTCTGAATTTCTAACAGACCTAGGTAGTGATGCTGCTCTGATCTGAGGACCACGCTTTGAGGAGTACCTGTAGGAAAATGATGATTATAGACCCTGTTCCATGACACTTGAAAGTTTCGCGACCTTTTTTGTCCTTCCTCCAGTGATGGAAGGCATTCTAGTGACTAAACATGGAGTGCCTTGATGATGCCAGTAAGTTGGGCACCTGCTGAGGGGAAGCGTGTTTAATCTCCATGTAACACACCCATAGGTTATGGAGTAGCAACCTGTGTCAACTTGGTGACTGGAGTGTGGAAACTACAAGCAGGGTTAGATTGCTCCTTGAAGAGAACGCTAGGTCTACATGCATCCTGAGGTATTAGGCGTGTGTGTCCGGGTGACGCTGTGCCAGGCTCTTAGCCAGAAAACGCCATTGTAAGTAGTCCCTGCTTTCTGAAAATTTAACTGTTACAGAACTGTACAGGCAAGCTCGGAAGAAGCATATAGAAAAACATGCAGGGAGCCAACAGTCAAGCACATTGGACAATTCAGACAAATCAGGTGGTAAAGTAACCTACCTTGGGGGCTGTAACCTTATCCAAATATTCTTCCGTCCCTAATTCTGAACTCAGGAAACCCAGAGCCTCTGCCATTTCTCAAACTTGACTAAACATCAGTGTTGTCAGACTGAGCAGCAAGAACGTTTGTTGATCTGCATGCCAAGCTCTTGTTACCCAATAGTGTCCAAAGATTGTTGGAGGATCATAAGTGCTAAATTCTCCAAACCTTCTTCCGCCAGCTCTGCAGGCCACGTGGTATGACACTGCTTCAGGCAGGGATCTCTCATTATTCATCAAGGTGATGAAACTGCCTCTTAGAGATAAATTCACCCTCATCAACGTGTCTGCTACCTGCTTTTCTAGTTTCTTAGCCCAGGAACTGAAGCCCACTTATCAACCTAAGGCATTGTTCATCGTGTTGTCCCTTATCAGTGATGGCATTGTACAAAATTCAGTTTCAGGGAGCACATTAAGTCTAGCATAACGATGGTTCTGGCTACAGTAGGAGTGAAGAAATGCCTAAGAGAGCAAAAATTGGTTTAAAATTTCAAAGAAATATTCTTCTGCTATCATTAGACCAGGGGTTCTCTACGCAGGCTACATGTTATTTAGGGAAAGAAATCAAGAGCTCTGTACCTAGTGATTCTGACTGGGAGGAGGAAGGACAACTATAGGTTTCAGAAAGAATCTTTTGCTTCACTTCTTTTATGCCCTTAACTTAAAAATTATATATGAGCAGTAAGGGTTATTCTCTGAGGCTTTTTTCAAAGTGTGCCACAGAATCCCCTGGGGGTACTTGTTAAATGCAAATTGCAGGACCCAACACAGAACCTTCTACAGGTAGCATTTTTACTAGTGTAAAAATTCTGAACCAGTTCTGGTTAAATCTCTGAGTCAGAGTTGTACATCCTGGTACAGAACATCTATATACAACCAAACCCTCTAGTAAAATAGTTGTGCTAGTGGTTTAGTTTGTCACACTATCTAAGGACTTGAGCCTATTTTAAAGGACTCTAGATATTCTCAATTCTCTTTACTGGATTTTTTTCCAAATTCTGTTACTCTGTAAAATAAGGTGATTAGTTCCTGGATCCTGGAGCAAAATTGTTACACAGAGTTTTTATTGAGTGATAATTGCTAGAGTGGGGTATGACTTAGTTTTAACTGAATTATTGAGATCTGCTCAGAATCCTCTACCAACAACAACCATCTTGCTCAAAAGTGACTGTTTGCAACGCCAGAAATATGGAAGCCCTATGTGTGGGGTTATAAACTAGCTTCCCTCCTCTGCCACTTTTAAAAATATATTTCACAGCAACCAAATGGGGGAGAAATTTTTCTCACCTTGCAAACTTGTAGCATTATCCATTGAGGAAAATAAGAATAATTTTTACTGAAACTTAACTAGCATGAATCATGTAAATTTTTATTTTGGGGGGTACCGGGGTTCGACCTCAGGAGCTTTCGCGCCAGCAGGTGCCCATGCCTCTGAGCGATTTCACCGGCCCTTTTTTCATATATGGGTTCCGGCAATCAAACTTGGGCCCTCACGCTTGCCAGGCAGGCGGTTACGCCTCTGAGCCATCTCACCGGCCCTCATGCAAATTTTTAACAAGAGAAAAGCATTTATTTTACTCCCTGTGGGTATCATCATGACAGACACGGGAAGCAAAGAGATCCTTGCTTGAAGATGTGAACTGGAGAAAAAAAAAGAACATCTAGACTGTCATTCATTCCGTTTCTCAGTTTGCTTGCTTTATATACATAACCTGGCAATCCTGTCTCAGGAAATGGATATGTTAGGATCTGATATGAGTTAGCTCAAGCAACTCTTTTCCCCAGAAAAATTGCTCACCAGGAGATTTAGGTATATTTGAAAAGAAAAGAGATAAGATATAAACCACTTCATCAATTTGCCAATTCCCAGAAATCCACCATTGCTCCATTATGAACAGAACCCCCATACGCTGCTTTATAATCACTAATTGCATTTTTATCTCTCTAACAATAAATAGCCTCTCTAAACTTAATTGATCTCATTCATAAATACCCACAGATTACCCAAGATTCTAGTCTCCATCTGTCATATAAATCCAGCCAGGACAACATTTTATATCTAAGTATCTGTACTATAATAAATGGTACTTTTTTCCCATTTAGTGTGACTGTGTACAGATTTATCCTAACACACAAGGCATTTTTGTAGAAAAGTTGATTTTCTTTATATTCTTTACAGATGGTATAAAGAATGTAAACATTCTCTTTGATATTTTGTCAAAATATTTTAGATGTTAAAGACATGTAAATAATATGGTATATTCTTCTACTTGCCTCAATTTAAGGAATAAAACATTGTAGAGCTGAAGCCTCCATGTTCCTATCCCAACAAGTTGATTTGTTAGATGAAGGTTTCAAGCTTAGCCATGAAAGAAAAAGAAGTTTATGGAAAGGAAAACCATATTGTATGCCTGTAATAAACACAAGTGTAAATGGGCAAAAATTCTTTTTTTTTAAGAGAAAAAACAATAAAAACAATGATACAGAATTTCAAAACAAGCTAATAGGGGATTAACAATGGTTAATATATTGTGTATCATTATCTTCAAAGTAGTTGCTCAGATTACAAGATATAATCATGAAAAATTGATCAAATGCTATAAGCACAAACCATTCTTTTCAACGGACTAATAGAAATTAGTAGTATAATTACCTTAGCTATCTTGTATATGTATATGTATATATTTTTTTTCTTTTCCCTTCCTTCTTTTCTCCTTTCCCCCATCCCAGTTGTTCTTTCTTTTTGAGCAGTTTCTTCCCCTTTCACAATCTCTATTGTACATTTTGGATCTTATTTACTCTTTCAGTTTCTTACACTAGGGAGACAATACGATGTTTATGCGAGTCTGATTTATTTCACTTATGAGTATGTTCTCAAATTGCATCCATTTACCTATAAAAGCCTCGAGTTTATCCTTCTTTATAGCTGAGTAGACTCCATTGTAAAAAAAAAAATACCATATCCTTTTTTATCATTCCTCGGTTGATGGGCATTTGTGTTGTTTCCGAGATTTAGCTATTACAAATTGTGCTGCTGTAAACATGGGTGCAGATATATTACTGTGGTATGATGTTTTTTATTCTTCTGGGAAAATACCCCAAAGGGGAATAGCTGGGTCGAATGCAACCTCTAATCCTAGTATTTTGAGGAATCTCCACACTGACTTCCACAGCAGTTGTACCACTCTACACTCCCTCCAACAGTGGAGAAGTGTTCCCTTTTCCCCACAGCCCCTCCAGCATTTGTTATTGGTTGATTTCTTGATGATAGCCATTCTTTCTGGGGTGAGATGGAATCTCAGTGTTGTTTTAATTTGCATTTCTTGAATGGCCAATGATGTTGAACATTTTTCATATATTTATTTGCCATTCGTATTTCTTCATCTGAGAAGTGTGTATTCATCTCAGATGCGTAAATGGGCAAAATTCTTCTGGAATAAAATGTTTGGAAGTTGCAAACTGATATAAGAAAAAAACTGAAACAGCTAAAATGCCATGTGATCCAACATCTATGGGTATATTTTAGTTACAAATATGGACCCTGAAAGCAGTAACTTTTAGGAAAACAATACAGGTAGTTAGAAATAGAGATAAAGTAAAAAAGCAGGTCTCATTTATTCCATAAATATATACTAGATAGCCCATCTTTTAGTTCATTTTAATAGATGTAAACTATTACAAATCAAAATAAGTTATATGTTACAAGTGAGGAATCTAGTACTATAAGAAAGCACATGGAAGGAGTATCAATTCTGATTAATCAAATCAGGGAAGACTTTCTATAAAAAGTGATGCCTGAACTGAATTCCAAAGAATTTAAAAGAGTTAGCCAGCTATTATGGACTGAATGTTTGTATCCCCAAAATGCATATGTTGATACTCTATAAACTTCCCCAATGTGATAGTATTAGAAGGTAGAGTCTTAGAGAATTAGGATTAAACGTGGTTGAGGCTGTAAGTGTGAAGCCCATGAATGGGCTTACTTCTAATCTCCATTCTCTGCCACATGATGATACAAGAAGTAGATAGCCTGCAACCCAGAAGAGGACTTCCATGAGAATTTGTTCTGACACCTTGATCTCTAGCCTCTGGCCCTGCAAGAAATCAATTTCTGTTGTTTATAAGCCATTGATCTATGGTATTTTGTTATGGTAACCTGAATGGACTAAGACATTAGAAAAGATCAAATGGAAGGATGTTCTAGGATTGTGCAATAGTTCATACAAAAGCACAAGAGCATAGTGCATTGGGAAAAGAAAGTAGTTTAACTTGACTGAATAAGAGAGGGAAAGGGAGAAAAATGATGATTTAAAGACAGGTCAAACTCACATGATGGTGCACAGCTATAATGCCAGCACTCTGGAAAGCTGAAACAGGAGATCACAAGTCTGAAGCCAGCCTAGGAAACTTAGTGACTTAGTGAGAACCTGTCTCAGTGGGGGGTGAAGGGGATGTAACTCAGTGCAGATGCCCTGTGTTCAATCTCCAGTACCACCAAAGGAGGGTGGGGGCAAAGACTATCATTAAAGGATAACAAATGCATGATCTACCATGCCTCCCTGTTTCTATATAAATGGCAAGTTCACTCAATTTTGGTATTAAACTCTGTGATTATGAGTAGAATCTAGGGCTGTGTGGTCTGGATTAAACTCAGATCCTCCACTTGTCAGCTGTGCAAATATACACAATTTGACCTTTGGAAAACACAATCTTCCTGTCTGTGAAGTGGAAATAGTGGCAATATAAGTACTTATCTCTTACAGTTGTTGATCAGGTATAAGTAATATAAAGTTTTAAAGCAGTGTTAAAGAAATGTTAGCTAATATCTATATTCTCCTGAACCTGCCTAGATGTGGCGTCAGATTCCTCAACACAGTATGAATGGCTCCTTATTTCTACCAATGAGAAGTGTTACCCAGGGAACTGCCCTGTCACCAGTAGTGCCTGACACAACTCTGATTTAGAGCTCATCCTAGTACCACCCACATATACTACTTCCAGGCTGAGAAGCTCTGTTAGTTCTGAGGCCTGAGGTAGTAAGGTTGGTGCCCCACCAAGTCACTGTTGGTCTCTTTTACTAGCTCTGTGCACCCATTCTTCAGTCTCTGCTCCTTTGGTTGTAATCTCTGAGGATCTCCTTTGATACTGGAGCCACTTGACCCGGATGGAGAAACAAACGTGATTGCTCATTCCCCTGGTGAGCAGCCCTAGCCAATGACTACCAGGTTTACATGCACAAAACCTCAGCTCCTTTTCTTCAAAATGGGATAAAATCTGAGGTTAATTATTAGAAAGCTCCTTGAATGATTAGGCTGAGTCTGTTGCTCTTACTTGGCTCTTGTGAGTTCTTGGGAGCATGCTGTCTACAAATCATTTGCACCTGAGTGCTCGGCTTGGCATCTGCTCCTGGGAGAACTCAACATATGGCCATACATTTGCTAATTATTAAGGAGAAGCATTTATCACACTACATTTACTTAATCTAAGTTATATTGTAATTCTGTATTACATGTTGTAGAAAGACAGAGACCATGATTCATGCATCTTTCAATTGCTCCAAGCCATGGCACGTAGCTGAAGATTAGTAAAATTCTGTTGAATTAATTTGAACTGAAATTCCTCAGGTGTGTCTCACATCATTTCCACCCTCACCAGTCACTTCTCCATCATGCTGCCCCTTGATAACTGAGCTCCAGCCACACTGGACCTCTTAACTGAGGTTACACTAGGCCCCCTCTTGTCTCTGCCTGGAATTCTCTGTCCCCTCCTCCTTGCATCCGTGGGAACCTCTCTCCCTGACCAAATTCAAGTCTCTTCGCAAAGGATTTCTTATCAGGGAGGCCTTCTGTGGTCAAATGACCCAAAGAAGCACTCTTACCCACAACTGTTACTATCAACCAGGCTTCCTTAAGGTTACTAAGCCCTATAGATAATGACTTGACTGTTGTTTTCTTGAGTCTCCCAAAGATGGGACACAGCTGTTATCATTCTAGTTACATAGGGCAGAAATTCATTCTATATCAAGGATGCCTTAGAACATTAGACTTGAATTCTGTTGTAGAACTGGAGGAGAAAGGTTACTCTAAACTCCTCTCCTACTTTTTAAAAAATTCAATGAATTATTTTTTGTTGCCTCCTTACCCCACTCTTCTCTAGAGGATAAGCACATGGAGTTTGTTTCTCATTCCTTCTTATCCACAGGATGTGGTACATAGCTAGCACTCAAAAAATATTTGTTGAATGAAATTTACAAGACTCATCTGTGTTATAACTTCTTATAACTTTTCAATTGTTAAAATTATTCATGTTAAAATTTTTTCATCCAGAAAAATGTATATTATAAATTACTCAGGAGGAATGATGACAGAAAATGTTAAATGGAATTGGGAAAAGTGAAAAACATTGTCTAGATAATAAAGAAAGTCTTGAATTATCCAAACACAAAGTAGTCAGCTACTCCATCAGGATGAATGGTGCGAGAGGACTCCTTTCCAAATTCCACAAGGAAGAAAAATGGAGGAATTTTCATCTTAAACAGTATCAGCTATGGACCCAAGAGAATACTGTGGGCAAACCACTAAGTAAAAAACTATTAATACAATTAAATTCTACAGCCTCACAGGATGGGGGAAAAACCAAGAAACAATCACACACATTTTAGGTTTTTTAAAAAGGAAATATGATAAGTATAGACTCCATTTGGCAGACAATTATAAACAAGGATTTTAAAAAGTCAATAACCACAAAGAAAGCCTATTTACTCTGTTGTTTGCTTTCCACAAAAAGCATATACAAGGAATAGAAAATAGCAAGTACAGATAGGAGCTGAAAACAGAACTGCAGGAACCTATAAATTATCAGAGAAAAAAAGAGAGTAATTCCCCCCAAAGTGATAGTTCTTGTGAAGAAAACAAAGAAATCGCATCAATTATAAATGAGGAGAATAATAACTACAACAAAAAAGACTTTAAGAGCACCTTGCAAATATCTACAAAGCCAGTCAAAGAAATTATTTGAACATGTCAAAGGGATGAAGTCACTCAAAGAATAAGTAGGGTACTTTGATCTTGGTGGGATTTAAAGGATTTGTTGAAGTGTAGAAGGGAGCATATTTCACAGGCTGAATTATTTGCCCCAAATTAAGAGATTAAAAAATATGGGCCGGTGAGATAGCTCAGTGGCATAAGTGCCTGCCTGGCATGCGCGAGGTCCTGAGTTCCACTCCCGGTACCCACATAAAAAGAAAAAAAAATGTGCAACAATTTTAAACTCAATGATAGGCTCTGTTAATTTGGTCAACTGAAAATAACTTAATGCAGTGACTGTTCGACTAGATCTGATAAGAATTTTATGTGGCCAGTCTTCCTTCTATTTTTTCTCTCTTGATATTAACTATCACTTGTGAACTTACAGACCAACTATAATTAAATTTACAAGTTTAAAAGAAATTGACTGGGCATACTGTAATCATATAATAAATGTTAACTGGTGTAAAATAGGTTTTTCAATAAATACATTTTAAAAATCAAAAAATTAAAAGAAAATAAATTCCAGACTATCTGCCTCTCCCCTGCTATTTTCTTTCTTTTCTGTACTGAGCTTCCTCCTGGAATTCTATCACCCATCTCCTGCTATCTCAGCAACAGGCCTCTGATACAAGTTCCTACTAGCAAGTTATCAAAACTTGCACCTCATATATTCTTATAGCTATTTAGGCTTAGGAATTCTTCCTGAGAGAATCTTGAAGTAAATGAACCAAGTCCACTAGGGAGAGAGTTTAGGTCTTCTGTTTTCAAAGATTAAAACAGGAAATTTATTTTCTCTTGGCTAGAGCCCTCCCAAGTGCTAGGATTGCTTGTGCTTCCCATGGCTGGAAAATTCATTTGAAAGAGGACTCTAAACCCAGTCCTGTGCTTCTGCCAAGGATTTGGATTTCTATAGTCCAAGATGCATCTGGTCTCTTTCATGATCTCATAACACACATATTTTCTATTAAAACACCGCACTGAGACTGATGCTTCCCACCCCAGACATATAATTAGAAAGGAGCTTTGAGAAGTATTTTATGAGTTTCCTTTTACAATTTATCTCTGGTGTGAACATCCCAGTGACCATTAGCAAGATTCCTACCTCCCAAGTCCAGGTTTAGCATTCACTATCTCTTCTCTGAGCTCCCATGGCTACCTTGTCCTTCTGACATGGTCGCTCTCCTGCTGTACTGCAACTGGCTGTCTGGTGGCTCATGACCTCCACTAGACTGATTTTTGGAAGGGTAGAGACCATTCCTATCTTGTCCCTCATTGTTTCCTGGCTCCTAGAATAATGGCTGGTGCAGAGGAGGTACTCAACAAAGGAAAGAATAAAAGCACTCTCAGAGTCCTCCCTTGACTTCTATGGGGATCTCTGCTGATTCACTTCTAAACTGGAGAATTACCATTAGCTACTAGCAGCGTCTATCATTCATACTCCTTTACGTTTCTTTTCCTTTGGGGGCTCTTTGTTCTCTCTGCTAATATGTGCATGTATAAATATTTAAATTTCCTCTTAGGTTAAATTCACTTCTGCATTACCAAATTTCTTCCATTCCCTTCGCTAATTTTAGCAAGATCATCAAACTGAGACAGTACTAGTTCAAATAGGAACTGACCCTTTGCACACATTGCCAGTGATTATATCAATAGCTATATATCTTAACAAGCAATAAACACTACAACAAGATATTGTTGATATTTCAGTCCTTTACATTCCAATTTTTCTAATAGGTAGAGTGTTCCTTTACTATGAGTTTTTAAGCACCATATCTCATTGATTCACCAAAAAATTATATCAGTAAGTTTCAAACTTGAGGATGCATCACAATCACCTGGAAAGTGTATAAAAACAAAATTTTGGGACCTGGCCCCTATGGTTTCAGATTCAACAGATTTGGGGAAAGGACTGGGAAAATACTTTTTTAACAAGTTTCTAGATAATGATGATGCTTTTGCCTAAGGTACTTTAGAATCACTATACTGTCTAAATGACACACTATTTATTTATTTATTTATTTATTTATTTATTTATTGTGGGTACCGGGGGTCAACCTCAGGACCTCACGCGCCAGCAGGCACCCGGGCCGCTGAGTCATATCACTGGCCCTTTTTTCGTATGTGGGTATCAGGAGTCGAACTCAGGACCTCGCGCTTGCCGGGCAGGCGCTTATGCTGCTGAGCTATCTCACCGGCCCACGACACACTATTTAAATGGAAAACTAACAATATAAAATAATTAATCCAAAATCTACACACAAAAGGAATTACTCTCTATGACTGGCTGTATGTCACTCCCAGATGTCAGTCCAATATGGTACTACAGCTCAAAGAGTTTGTCAGATGTTTGAACATAACTCAAAAGAAATATATTTTTTCTTTGTAATAAAATTTTGTGTACTTCTGGTTATTGAAATTCAAGAAAACTACAATGGCCTTGAAAAAAATGCCATAAGCTGATGGAAATCAAGAGTTCCACTGGAGAGAAAGCTACTTAATAAGGTCAAAGAAGGTGGAAGATTTCGTTTTGCTTTGTGTGTGTGTGTTTGTCATGTTTTGTTTGAGAATGGTAGAAGCTAAAACATGAATCAATCAAAATCTCTAACATCAAGAAGAGTAAAGAAAGATTAATCATCCGATTCTGAATGCAGGAGTTACTTTGAAACTTGTACTTAGGAAAGTTTATGAAGAAAGTACTAGTATCATTCAACAGGCAAAATTGTGATATTCATGATCCTCAAGGATGATGTAAGGATAGTAAAGATAATCGAAATACATTTTTAAGTAGATGAGTGATAAAACAATAAATTGTTTAAAATTTAAAAAGAAATAGTCCATAACAGAACTAAAGACTACTTACTCCTCTGTCACATGTACTCTAGTGCTATCTTTGAGTTTTGTTTTCTAACTCAGTTCTAACCCTTACAGCTGGATGAGCAATCTAAAACCTTTAGATTTATATGGTCCATCTCACCTAGAAATATGGCTATGATCAAAGTTCAGAACAAGTAACTCAAAATATTACTAAATAATAATCCCACTTATTCACTCACTTATGCACCAGCTTTGAGAAAGCCTTCTCTGGGCATTATATCTAGGCAGTCTGGTAACTTTTTAGTTTTAGATCACTTCTATTACCCAAGGCTGAGCCACACAGAGATAAAACACAGCATTAGACACAGTAAAGGAAAAAGTGAGAAACACATATTACGATTTAAGACTAGATTTCTAATACAGACGCCTACAGGATGAGGCAGGGGGAGCAGAGGAGGAAAGCAACTAATGGTAAGACAATAAGAAGAACTGGGGACTGTTAGTTACTGAGTTTCAGTCTATTGTTGTACCATAGGAGTGCAAGACCAGCCACATCTCATGATTCTAAAAGAAATCTGGAAATCTGGGTTTTTATTGCAATTCATGTGGGGTACTCATTGTCAATTTGACTGGATTAAGAGACTCGTGGAGAGGTTATCGGATTGTGATGAGTTGATAGCTGAATGGACTATTAGGAGGTGGGACCTAACTGAAAGAAGTGGGTCATGGGGTATGTGACCTTGGGGACTATATCTGGTCCTGGCCCCTTGTTCTCTGGCTCTTTTTAACCAAGACTTCTTCCTGAACACCATGACTTGAGCAGTTTTCCTCTGCCATGCTCTTCCATCATGATGATTTTGCCTTGAAGCCAGCTGGCCATGGACTGAAGCTCTGAAACTATAAGACAAAATAAACCTTTCCTTTTTAAATTACCAATGTCAGGTATTTGGTTCCAGAAATGAAAATCTGACCAATACATTCAGTTTTTTTTTTTAAAGAAATGTCTATGGGCCTAACAGAACACATCTGCAAATCCAAGATGACCCTCAGCTAAAAGGGTCAATTCCTTATCCTAAAATCTCTCAAACTCCTTAGTACCATAGCACATGGTTGCTCCTAGGTGCAACAGAAATTGGAAAGTACAGTTTTGGGCAAACTATGTTGTTGCCATGGAAAAAATGTAGTTTCAGTAGAATTCTACAAACATCTACCTTTTCAGTAATCACCTTTCTCCCTGCTCTTACATGATCCTTAGAGGTTTCTGGATCAAGTCATTAGCCTGAATGTAGTATGACATACTGCTTATTTTGTAACTACCTGAAGTTAAAGGACAGTAGTCACTGTGCCAAATTCAATATATTGCTGATATGCATAAAGCAGACAAGTGGGATAAGGTAGATACATTAATTTGTATTAGGTGCACAAATTAAAACTTGAATCTCTGCCTTTGCTAGTACTTTCCTGATATACAGATATACTTCTCCTGCCATTGCCTTAGTCTCAAGACAAGCAAATGCCTGAGAAGTCATTAGATTTAAATTACTTGGGGAAGGATCCTTGAAATCAAATCTGTATGGACCAAGTACGCATTTCTCATTTTAATGCCATGGCTCTCTTATTTGATGGGTCAGTTGTACTGATTTTTAAGCCCAGAAAAAGAAGAACATAATCTATTGCAATGACGAAATTGGTCTTGGGTGAGGATTGATTAAGCCTTTGGGAATGCCTTACCATTTTTCAGATTTTAGATTTACTGGACTTCACCTTAAACGGCATAGGTGTAATGCAGCTAGTTCAGACACTAGGTACAACCAGTTTTAGGGTTTCTGTGGTCTCGAGAGATCTGGATTTACAGTTGATTTCCCCTGGAATTCATTTTCTTCTCACTTTATGATGATAAATGGTGAACTTAATGTAATTTTTCTATTCACCAGGAAGAAAGGGAAACAATTTGCTTCCATTGTTTAACTTTTTACTCATCACTTAGTATTTTCATTTGCTTTTATGTTTTGTGTTTGGGTAGAGTTGCTACCAAGAATGATCTCTCTTGATTTGACATTTCTATTCATCAAGATTTTCTAGAGCTAATGATGCCTGAATGGCCTGGCCACAGCAAGCCATAGCAACACCAATCCATATTTGAACAGTAAATCTCTGGTGCTAGAATTGTTTACTCTGGGTCATGCTGACCATCTCTTCATGTGCCTTCATCTGTTTCATCAAAGAGTGCTCCTAGCTTTTGTAGAGCCAATATTTGTGTTTTGATCTAGCCATGTCTCTTCAGAGTTCATCCTTCATTACTCTTCTGGTGAGAAATGTCAAGGCCTTGCCCTTTCTTGTGGCTTTAGGGGATGACTATTCCTCATCATATTATTCCTAACGAAAATCAAATGGGAAATTTTTTTTCCTCATCAATCTAGAAGTTTCACTTATACTGCATTTGCCCTTAGCAACACAAACTAAATATTATGACTCAGTCCTTAATTCAGACTTTTAAACCTACAACTCAGGTGTGTTAGGCACTTTTCTCATTGCTGAGACAAAATACCTGACACCCAAAGTTAAAGAAGGAAAGGTTTATTTGGCTTATAGTCATAGAAGTTTCAGTCCATAATCAGCTGCCTCCAAGGTAGGGTGGCACATGGCAGAAGGGCAACCATTCATGGCAGGTGGAAGGTAGGAAAAGCAACAAGGAAACTTAACAGCATCTTTCTGCCCCTTTTATATTGTATCCAGTCTGCCAGGATTAGGGTGGTGCCAAACCAATCAGTGGACTGATTTAGTAATCACACACCCTTAATCCCAGCATCACACACCCTAGATCCAGCCACCTCTCAAAAGCCCCACCTATGACTGCATGAGGCTTTGGAGGGATGTCTAGACCCAAAACATAACATTCCAGCCCTGACCCCTCAAAGACTCATGTACATTCCTTTACACAAAAGGCATTTATTTCATTTCTAACAGCTGCCAAACTTCTAACAGTTTCAGTATTGCTGAAAATTCCAAGCCCAAAGTCTCCTCTGAAATTTTGGGCAAACTCTTAGCTGTGAGCCCCTGTACAACTGAAAAGAAAGTTAAACACTTTCAACATACAATGGCACAAGAGAAACATTACTATTCCAAAGGGTACAAATAGGGGGATAGAAAGGAATGGTACCGAAGCAAGTCCAAAATCCAGCAGGGCAAACATTAAGTACTGTAGTTACATGTCCAGCATCCCTGGCAATCTGTGGCAAGATATGAACTCCAAATGGCTTAAGTGGCTTCCCCTCTATGGCACTACAGGTGGTTGTAGCTCCCATGGCTCTTGTCTTGGGACTGCTCTGCTCCCTCTTTGCAGTTTTCCTCAGACAATCCACGTTCCTGGCTTCTCTAAACTTCTGCAGTCTCCACTGCGCATTTGACTTCACACTTACAGATTCACACACTGCCCTCTCACAGGCACATTGCCTGGTCTCCCGGGTCTTCTTCTGAACTCTGAGTGGAAGCCTTCCTGACCCCACAACTCTTGCATTCTTCATGTGCCTAAAACCAGCACCACATGGATGATGCCAAGGTCTGCTGCCAGCTGGAGCAGTAGCCAGGCTTCCTTCTCTCTTGGCTGTAGGAGTTGAGTGCCTATGAACAAAATCCCAAGGAACAAGTTCCCTAGACTGCTGTTATTCTGGAACATGGTGCTCTGGGGTTCTCTTCTCAAAGCAAAGTCTTTCATTTTTTCAATTTTGAGGCTGCAAACTGTGGAGTCCTGCTGTTTCTTGTGATGCCCTTGGGCCATTGTTTCTATTCTCCTGTTCCTTCTCAGCAATCAAAATCTCCTCTGCTCTATCTTTGCAGTCCACAGCTTTACTGGAGCTTCCTTTCTGGCCAAACTTACAACATTTTATATCATTCTGCTGGGCTCTTTGCTCTTGATTCTCAACATAAATTTGGCAAAAAGCCCCCAACAGTAGCCATGCTACTGCCTCAACATTAGACTGCCTTGAAATTTCTTCTGCAAGATTAATTAGTCTGCCACCCTTAATCTTAGTCTCAGACAAAGTCTCTGGACACAAGCAAAATGCAGACAAACTTTCTACCAATTTCTACACATTGTCTGGAGTTCAACAACCAATGCAGTCCTTCTTCCCAGCAGAAAACTCCTGAACCTGGTCTTTTCTGGCAGGATTTCTATCAGCCTTCTGGTCTTCTGAACTCTGACCAGAATCTCCCATCAAGTACAGCATATGGTGTTCCAGCTCTACTTTTTCAGCTGGCATTTCCAAACCTTTCCAAACTCTTCCCACAAGCCAGTCCCAAAGGCTCCTGAACCACATAGTCAAGTAGGCACAGCAATGAACCCACTTCTCTGGCACAAATTCTGTCTTAGTTACTTTTCTCATTGCTAAGACAAAATACCAATTCTCAAAGTTAAGGGAGAAAAGTTTATTTAGCTCACATTTTATAGAGGTTTCCATCCATAATCGGCTGGCTCTAAGGTAGGGTGGCTTCACAGAGGTTCATGGCAGCCAGAGGGTAGCAGAACAAACAAGAGACCTTAACAGCATCTTCCTGCCTCTTTTATATTGTATCTAGTCTGCCAGGATTAGGGTGGTGCCAAACCAATCAGTGGACTGATTTAGTAATCACGCACCCTTAATCCCAGCATCACACACTCTAGAGCCAGCCACCTTTCAAAAAGCCCTACCTATGACTGCATGAGGCTTTAGGGGGGCATCTAGACCCAAACCACAATATCAGGGTATGAAGCATCCTTCTGTTTTGGACAGATATTGCTTTAGACTAGATATATGAGAAATCCAGCTTTGTGGTTTGTCCAAAATTTATTTTAATCTTCTCCTGTAAAAAGAAGTCCAGAGGTAGGCTGGAACAGTGGCTGCTCAAGATCATTGTTACAGGTCAGTTTACCTTGGAAAACAAACTCCATCATGGGGACTGCATGTATGAAGTTTATTGGGGAGAGCTCTCAAGATCAACACCTGTGGGGTCAGAAAAGGCAGTTGGATTGGGTAAGAGGGAGAACTTGGGCAGAGGTGTGGTCACAAGGCCTTAGCAAATGAAGTGGGGAGCTCTGAAGCTGGCCTTTCTGTTGGGGCTGGGGAATGGGCCTTTATTCTCCTCTCCCTCGCTTAACCAGTCATTAAATGTAGGCTCCCTGCCAGGAAGAGGGCATGATTTTGGGGTGCTATCTGTTCAGCTGAGGGCAATTCCCAGGGAGAACTGACAGCTGAGGGACTTCAGACATCAACAGGCCTAGAGACTGGGATCAAAGACTAGTCCTGAAGGGAATTAGGCAGTATAGCACAGTGATCATTACAGTTGTCAATGTCCAGACTTTTGTCTTTCTGATCTGCCATTCTTAGCATGGGACTTTTGTGCTCATAATTGCTTCATGAGTTCAAGATGATTTGGCCCCCACCCTTATTTCTGCATTCTGCCTAGGAAAGAGAAGAAACAGGAAAGTGACAGAGGTGGCATGTATATCAGGAAAGCAAGTAGTAACCAGAAATGTCCAGCAATCTTCCATTTATGTGTCATTGGCTGAGCTTGTCATATGACTGTTCTAGCTGCAAGAGATGCTAGGAAATATGTGTTTTAGACATTGCTATCTTGACCAAAATCAGATTCAGAGTTTTTAAAGATAAAGAAGAGAATGGAATGGCATTAGCAGTTAGAAGTTCTCCTGAACCATCTGATTTTCAAAGAATTAACTTTCTTTGACAAGGAGTTGGTGACTTTATAGACCAGGATTCCCTGACCCCTGAGTCACTGACTGAATAGCCTGTTAAGAACCACGTGGCATAGCAGGAGGTGAGCAGTGAGCTAGCAAACTTCATCTCTGTTTACAGCCACTCCCCATCACTCACATTACAGCCTAAGTTCCACCTCAGGTCAAATCATCAGTGGCATTAGATTCTCCTAGAACTACGAATGCTACTCTGAACTATGCATGAGTGGGATCTGAGTTGTAGGTTCCTTTGAGTCATCCCCAAACCACCCCTATATCCGTTTCCTCCCCACCCCCTGTCTATGCAAAAATTGTCTTCCACAAAACCATTCCCTGGTGCCAGAAATTCTGGGCACTGCTGCTACAGACTTTGAGCATTTCTCCTTACTTTGTTCCCAGGAGTCACTTCACTATCTTAATTGTACACTGGGTGTACCACTACATTGGTTGCTGAGGGTTGACTTCATTTTTTTATTATTCATGTTTATTTCACAATAACAATCTTGAACTTCTTTCTGAATGATTCATCATCTCTCTTGTGCCCTTTCTCTATCACACAATACATACACAGACATACATAATTTCATTCTTCCTAGTAATAACAGGCAATAATCATTAGGTCCTTCTCTAGTGTAAAGGGAGACTATTGTCAAAAGAACAGTACATAGAACAGAAATATAATAAGTCCCAGGTAGGGAATCTGGCTGAAATAATTTGACCAGGAGTACTGTTGCCAGATTCAGTAACTCAAAATAGAGGATTTCAGTTAAATTTGAATTTCAGATAATGTAATTTTAGTAAAGCTCAAACAGATTTGTGAAAATTGCATGGGATGTAATGATTCTAAATTTTGTTTATCTGAAATTCATATCTAACTGGCTATCCTATATTTCACTTGATCACCTCAACTGGGAGGAATAGTATTCACACTACCACAGCGTTAGACACCAACATTGCCTCCATTTCTGCAGCTACTGTGTTCAATCATTGGAGTTTTCCATAAAGCTCTCATCTGAGAACAGCTGTCCAATATTTTTGGAGATTCATCAATCAATGCAGCTACAGCTGAAGAATTTTTTGCTAACAAATTACATTTTTAATATTTCCTGGAGTACAGACCCTCCTGAGGTACATGGATAAGTTTTAAGTAGGTCTCCAAATCCACTGAAACTGTGGAAATTTTTGTTCATATGGGCTTATGCACATTTTTCTGGAAAGGAGACCTATGGCTTTCATCTCATTCTAAAAAGAGAAGGTGGCTCAAAAAAGCTCATTCCTAGGCAAAGGACACTGAAAGATACAAGGCAACCTATTAATATATCTTAGTTATTTTGTATAGGGATAGAGGTGGAAACATCAGTCATGGAACAAATGCTTTAGATTTGTTCTTGTAAGAAAATTTGAAACAAATATGAGAAGAAATTCTTTTACTTTCCATTGTAAAATCAATTATAGAGCAGACATTACTTGAAGCATTTTTCAACAAAGACTCTTAATCACAGAGATCATCCACACAGTTTTCTCAGCAACTTTGTGGGTGGGGTTTCCTCACTTTTAACCACTGTACTCCCTTACTTAACCCTGTCTTTGGAGGGGCAGATTAAGTGATGTGTCTATGGTGAAGTCTGTGGATAGGACCTTGTCACTACTTCTTTCCCTTATGTGTCTGGTTCATTCATGCTGTTTGACAGTGAGAACCTCCAATTACAATGCTTTGCTTCTTATCTGGGGTTCTGATGAGCAAATGCTACAAAGTAGTAAGCTAGGAAGTCTCCTAATCAATGTAACAAGTGGACTATCCCAGACTTCATGCTCTATTTAGTTCCCAATACACTGGAGCAGTCTAACTCTTGAAGCATAGTGTTCACCTGACAACAGCGTCCTGAATCCACGTACTCATAAATGACACACTCATTGTACTATGGCAAATTGTCAGCAAAGCTCCCAGCCATATCAGCAGGATTCTCAGAATCCTTGAAATAATACCCTTTACTACATCCTATAGTGACTTGTCCAGTATATTATGAGTATCTTGAAGGAATCACATGTTATTTAACACCCCAGCCTGGTTTAGTACTTTGAATTTTAACAGGGAACCATAAATATTTGTTGAAAAATGGGATGGATGGATGGATGGATGATGAATGAACGAATGAGTGAATGAAAGCTGTGTAAGATCATAAGGAACAGGCTTGTGATAGCTTGATCAGAAGTTAATACTAACCTTCCCTCTTCTGGATACCTCCTTCTATCCTGGGAACTAAGAATGGAGAATCACTCCACTCTTCCTCAGCCTCTAGAAAAAAAAGAAACAGATTTAGAAGTTTATTTTACTCCTGAAGAATTTAATATTTTATTTTGACTATTCTGGTGAATTGACTTGGGGGAGGGAAAAAAATGATGCCAAAATCTTATATCCATCTTAAAACATAGCCCATCAGAGTCACTAACCAGAACTAGGGGGCAGAGCAGATTTCTAGAAAGCAGTGTTTTCTAGCTAGAGAACACCCTCAAGAATAGGGAGTAGTTAAATAAATGGCATAATGAGTGTTGGGATAGGGGGCATATATGTATTTCACATAGAGACCCCATATGTGGGCACCATAGTCCAAGGATGAGAGGCACCTTGGGACTATTGAAACATATCAAGTTATAAAGCAAATTGCGAACCACTTTTTCAGCTCTGGCAAATTCCTACCCTCCACGCCCATCCCAGGCTTGCCTCCGCGGGGTCCATGCCTTAGGAGGCTTGTGCTTTAGAGGCCCTTTCACAAGATTTTCTAATCTCTCTTTGGTATTGTGGGTATGGTAGTGACATTTGGGCAGGACATGCAGAGCCCCATCCAGGACCTGCATGGACTCCATTTCTTCCCTTCAATCTACTCCATGTGTGGGGCCTAGCAGATGCAATAGGGAGCTCCAGGAATCAAGCAGTGGGGTTGTCTTGGGGTTCTAGGGTCAAGATGTGGACCAGGAATGACTATCTGGCAAGCAGATTGCTCCTGCTGGCAGGTATGGTAGTTCTCATATGGGATCACATGACATTGGGCCACTGTGTGAGGCTGATCTGCTGATTTTAGACGAGTCAAACTTCTTTTACAGTTAGGAGCCCTACCAAAAATATTTGCCCAGTCCCTGCATATCCTATGGGTGGCTTTGCTAATGAATTTGGATTTTTATCCCAAGATAAAAGCTCAGACTATGGTACTCAAAAGGTCATTTTTTGTCAAATCTCCTTTTTTCAATTAAAGTTTATTTATTATAGTAAAATGTAATGTAAATGTAAAAAACATAAAAGTTACCATTTTTCCATTTTTAAGTATACAGTTCAGTGGCATCAACACTGTTGTGTAACCATCAAACTCTTTGGATATAAGGGGCAGTCAAAATAGATGGTGAATATTTAAACTTAAAAATGTATTACAGTAAGAGACACACTGCCATTAATCCCTCTGAAAATACTCTCCCTCTCACTGTACAACCTCTGACTGTTCCCCCAGGTCAAAATGAACATGGACAGTAAAGGTTTTAAATCAGGGTAGCCAAAACAGCACAACTAAAGACTGTCAGAGAGCAGGATTTACAGAACTACTCAGAAAGTGGCAAGAACAGTGGCATTAAGTGTGTGTAAAGAGAGGGGGAGTATTTTGAAGGGGATTAATGGTAATACGTTTTTTATCGTAATAAAATTTTTAAATTTGAATATTCATTTTTTTTAATCACACCTCATATTAAGAAACTAAGGCTTGGAGAGGACAACTGATGTGTCGAGGTCACCAGGGTGGTTAGTGCAAGAGCTGTGCACTGAGCCGTCAAGGCTTTCCTCTGTTCCAGTTCAATGGATAAGGAAACTGAGTCCTGAAAGGTGAAGTGGAGATGACTGAATCAGGAGTCAGGTGAGATTCCTTAGGCCAGGGCCCCTCTGTCTCTGCCTCAGTATTTCAGGCTGCCCTAAGCGCCCTCCCTCACATCTCTCTTCTCCAGTTCTTTCGACCAGAAATTCTAGGCTTTCTTGCACCAAAATGTAGCTTTCACACAGCCAATTATCACCTAAAGTGATTTTCTAAATCAGTGCTTGGGGGAAGTGTCAAATCTATTGGCTGCAATATGTCTTCACACCAGACTTCAATAGTTCGTCAGTTATGGATTAGAGAAACTACTCGCCACAATTTCCCATCACTGCTGAAGTTTTTCATGCATCACTTTTGGCGGCAAGTCAAGTTTAAGGAATCCATAGAGAACTTCAGATTATTTCCAATATGTTATATACATTAGGACTAGTTTGCTTGTATATATGACCACTTAAGAATATGGAGCGCGGGCTGGTGAGATGGCTCAGCGGCTTAAGCGCCTGCCCGGCAAGCGTGAGGGCCCGAGTTCGACTCCCGGAACCCACAAACGAAAAAGGGGCCGGTGATATCGCTCAGCGACGCGGGCGCCTACTGGCGCGCGAGGTCCTGAGGTCGACCCCCCGGTACCCACAAAAAAAGAAAAAGGAATGTGGGGCGCATAGTAAGTGGTCAACAAATATTTGATGAATATATGAATGCAGGTATTATTCATTGAATATTTTCATTTAAAAATTAGGAAATAATTTACATGCAGTAAAACTCACTCCTTTAGGTATACAGTTCTGAAAGTTTTGATAAATGTTTATAGCCATGAAACTGCCACCACAATCAAGGTATAGATAAGTTCTACCATCTGCCAAATTATTCTTTTTTTTTTTTTTGTGGGTACCGGGGGGTCGACCTCAGGACCTCGCGCGCCAGCAGGCGCCCGTGCCGCTGAGCGATATCACCGGCTCCTTTTTCGTATGTGGGTTCTGGGAGTTGAACTCGGGCTCTCGCGCTTGCCGGGCAGGCGCTTAAGCCGCTGAGCCATCTCACCGGCCCATGCCACATTATTCTTTACCCCTTTGTAGTGCAATCCTTCCTCTACCCTCAGCTCTTGGCAGTCACCAATTTGTTTGCTGTCCGTATAGGTTTGCTTTTGCAAGAACGTTACATAAGTGGAACCATACAGTATGTGACCTATTGAGTATGGCTTACTTCATTTAGCATAATGCATTTGAGGTTCTTCTAGGTTGATTCATTCATCCCTCATGGGATGAATGTAGAGAAATCTTGTCCAAATATCTGAAATATGAAATGCTCTAAATCTGAAACTCTTTGAGAGCCAATATGATGCTGTAATTGGAAAATTCCACAATGTGACAGGTCCCAGTCAAAATGCAGGTGCAGGGCTGGTGAGATAGCTCAGCGGCATAAGCGCCTGCCTGGCAAGCGCAAGGTCCTGAGTTTGACCCCCGGTACCCACATTAAAAAAGAAAAAAATGCGGTTGCATCCCAAATATTATATGAAATTATTTTTAGGGTATGTACATAAGGTGTAAATGAAACATGAATGAATTTTGCATTTAGAGATAGGCCCCACACCCAATATATCTCATTATGTACATGCAAGCATTGCAAAAAAGAAAAAAAAAACTGAAACATTTTTGGTTCCAAGAATTTTTGATAAAGGATACTCAATCTGTAGTTTATTCTGTTTTGTAACAAGTTTGTTTATTTGCTCCCCAGTTGAAAGGTATTTGTTTTTTTTTTTTTCTTCTAAATTTCATTATGCACTGAATTTTAATTTCAAGGCATATTTCTTCAAAGGCCTGTCAGTCACTGGGATTACAGGAAGAAGTTATTCAAACACTTAGTTCATATTAGTTCACTTGTTTGTATGGTCCTTTCTGAAACTGGTAAAGATATCAGAATTAAAGCAAAGTGTGAGTTTATCTTCCTGATAACAAAAAAAGTGGTATAATGCAAAGCATAAACAAACTGTGAGTGAGGTTGGACTGGTCAAGGTCTGGGTCTGGACCCTCATCCTAGTTCTGCTGCGGGATCTTGGTAGGTACATAGTCACGGTTTTCCTGAGAGACAGAACCAATAAGGTAAAGAGCAGAGACAGAGCGAAATGATTTACAGGGGTTATGGCTTACAGGGGTTGTGACACAGAAATGACTTACGTGGTTAACATGATTATGGGAGCTGAAAAGTCAGTGGAGAGGCTCTGTGCAAGTTGGAGATTCAGGAGGAAAGCCTCAGAACCGGGGAAGCCAATGATGTAACTCTCAATCTGAGGTCAAAGGATTGAGAAATCGAGGCACTTCCAGTGTATAAGCCCTGGAATTCAAAGGCAAAAGACCCTGTAATTCTGATGTCAAGGACCAGAGAAGAAGGGCATCCCAGAAAGAAGGGAAGAGTTTGCCTTTATTCTGCCTTTTTTTATTCTTACAGCATCCCTAGTTATTGCAGCTGAGAACACTGCTCTCAGTAGCTTCGAAGGGCCAGTAACTGAGCTTTCTCCTAGAGTTTTTATTATCTGTGGAATTGATCAACATTCCTGACCTTTTTATAGGTAACTGTTGAAGATTTTTCCTGTATCACACATAATTTTCTCTTTTGAGGATCTTCCAAGAAACTGTACTCAAGTTTCATGAATTTTTGGGCTTCCCCAACAGATGCATCTTTATCTTACCGATGTCATAAGTCATGTAATCCACTTGATGATGTTTCTATTCTTTTATACCTTTGCCAGGGTCTCATGCTAGACCAATTAAGTCTGAATCTCTGGAGGTGAGGATGGGCCTTGATGTTTAAAAAAAAAGCTCCTCAGGTGATTCATAAATGCAGCCAAGATTGAGAACCACTGCTCTAAATGCATTATAATAGATGCTACAAATAGTACACTTAAGAGGTTTAAGGCTCCAGCTCTGGATGGTACCAGCTTAACGTATAAAAGTAGAACATCTTCCAAGCTGCTTTTTCTTTCAAGCAAGAGTGTAACATATTCATAGTAGTGAAATGACAGCCCCTTTACTCAGCCACCATCCTCCTCCTCCACTCCACCATCAACCAATCTGTGCAGCCAGCACTGCAGTAAAAAATGACGAACTCACACTTAACAAATTAATCGATATGACCAAACTAAAGACAGACACTGGAATAGTGATTAATCTCTTTATGGTTGAAGATGTAGGAGCCCTTCCTATTGAGATCTGACTGTAATTGGCTCAAACTCCAGTTGAGAAAAGGAAAAGATTATCATACAGCAGGAAAGCCACTGCCCACCCCCTTGTGAAGGAGACCCTTTAAAGTTTGCCTGTCATTCTTCAGCTTCCCTGGGCCCGGTGACAAGTGTGTCACAGGCTGTCACAGACTGTCATTTCATTCACTGGAGCTAAACCATGAAGGATTTTCCTGCCAACTCAGCAAATACCTAAAAGTAGGAAAACTAGCTGGGAAATGATCCAGTTTATTAATTCAACTTGAATTTTCCTTGATATCAGAAAAGGATCTGACAAAATAACCCCAGCAACTTCTTACAGGATTTCTGAATATATTTGGATGTTTATACTCTTCCTTATTATTATTATTTTTTTTTGTGGGTACCAGGGGTCGACCTCAGGACCTTGCGCGCCAGCAGGCACCTGTGCCACTGAGCGATGTCACCGGCCCTTTTATCGTATGTGGGTTCTGGGAATCAAACTTGGGCTCCTGCGCTTGCCAGGCAGGCGCTTATACCACTGAGCCATCTCACCGGCCCCTTTCCTTATTTTATTTTTAGGTTAAATTAGCCAACATTTATGTATTTAAAATTTAAACATAATAATTGTACATATGTATGTAATATGTTGTGATAATTTGATACATGTATATAATGTGGAATAATCAAATCAGGATAATTAATATTTCCCTCTCATTCAACTTTTATCACTTATCATTTTGTTGTTTTGGAAAGCTTCAAAACCTCTCATTTAGTTCTTTACAAAATATATAACAAATTGTTGTAAATGACAGTCACTCTGGTATGTCATAGAGTATATTAGCATCTCAAAATCACAAATAGAAAAGGTAATATTAATTGAAAAATAAGATTTTAATTCATATAATTCAATTGCTTTTGACTTCTTGATCCATATAAATGCTTCATGTCTTCCATGTTCTCAGGGAAGTAGATTACATAGCAAAAGGTGTTAATAGGCAAGAATTAGAACACAGAACTTGTGTAAAAATACAGTGAAGAACCAAAAACTAAAAAATTGCCACTAATTAATAGTCAACTCTTACATAATGTTTGGAAGACAATATTTGGACTTTTAGCTTCTTTAATGAAATGTATCGTGGTATTATTTAGGCACAATAAGCTGCATATATTTAAATTATACAATTCAATGAATTTTCCTGTTGTATACTCTCCTGAAAGCAACATAATTAAGATAAAGAATGTTTCCATTACTCCCCAAATTTCCTCATGTACCTTTGCAGTCCTACCTTCTACATTTAGCATCCAGACAACTTCTGATCTGCTTTCTTTTGTGATTAACCTACATTTTCTTCTTATATGGACTTATGCAACACATACTCTGTATGGCTTCTTTTGTTCAGTGTAATGTCTGTAAAAATATGTCTAGGTTATGGTATGTATTGGTACTCCATCCTTTTTATTGCACAGCATATTTGCATGGATGTACTCCAGTTTGTTATCCATTCACCTGATAATGGGCTTTTGAATAGCTTAGAGTCTTGGGCTACTATGAATCATGCTGCCAAGAGCATTCTTGCATAAGTGTTTGTGGGAACATAAAACAATATATTTTAAAGTATCAATGTTAGTGTATATATAATTTAAAACCTAATGCACATGGTTTTGTTGATTTGGGGTGGTCATTTTATAAAACTTATATGCTATGATTTCCCATGGCAGATGAGATGGCTCTTTACCCACTCAACAACTTTCAGATTGTATATGCACAGCTCTGTTGGGTGCCATTTGCATCATGAAGCACCATCTGCTCAACTGCATATGGTGGTTTAAGTCCTTAAATAGTTCTCTCTTTTCAAAAAATTTTATTAGTACACACTTGTAGTACACGATGTTTACATTCATCTTAAGGAGTGCTACATGTACTTAGAATATCTCAATTCTTTTTCTTCCCCTTTCCCTCCCCATCCTCCTCCCTCCCTCTCCTTTCACCTCTAGATTCCCTCCCCCATTTACGTTTTTTCTTTAGTTCATTTTTGTGACACATAATGGTAACTGGTACATGTGAACAACACTCTCAAATCCTTTTATGTCTCCTTCCCCTCCCTACCTTTCCTCACCCTTAGCCTCTTGGTTCCTTTCCCATTTGCTATCTCCCTGTTTCATTTTATCAATCCTTTATTTTGCTCTTTACTTTGGGCTTCTTATAGACAGAAACCATATGATATTTAAGTTTGTGTGTCTGATTTATTTCACTCACTTTCCTGCAAATGTCTCAAACTTATCATTCTTTGTGGCCGATACTTTATAGTATTCCATTATGTATAGATACCACATTTTCTTTATTCATTCATCTGTTGATGGGCATACAAGCTGCTTTCAAGATTTAGCTATTATAAATTATGCTGCTATAAACATGAGTATGCATGGATTGCTGGAATATAATGTCTTTAACTCTTTGGGGAAGATCCCTAGAAGGGGAACAGCTGGGTCAAATGGAACTTCTATTTTTAGTTTTCTGAGAAATCTCCATACTGATTTCCATAATGGTTATACTAGTTTACATTTCCATCAGCAATGTAGGAGTGTCCCTTTCTAACTATAGTCTTGCCAACATTTGTTATTATTTGATTTTTTGATAATTGCCATTATTTCTGGAGTAAGATGAAATCTCAGTGTTGTTTTAATTTTCATTTCTTTAATGGCTAGCAGAGTTGAGCAATTTTTCATGTATTTATTGGCCATTTGTATTTCTTCTTCTGCAAAGTGTCTATTCATTTCTGTTGCCCACTGTTTGATTGGGTCTTTTATTTTGGGATCTAATTTTTTGAGTTCTTTATGTATTCTAGGTATTAGTCCTCTGACATGTAGCTGACAAAAATGTCTCATTCTATAAGCTATCTTTTCACTCTGTTGATTGTTTTCTTTCCAGTGCAGAAGCCTTTTTATTTAACATAATCCCATTTGTTGATTTTTGCTGTTATTTCTTTTGCAGTTGGAGTTCTGTTCAGAAAGTCCTTGCCTACACCATGACTTCAAGAGTCTTACGTATTTTACCTTCCAGTGGGTTAAGTGTTTCTGCTTCAATATTTAGATCTTTAACCCATTTTGATTTTAGTTTAGTAAATGGTGAGAGATATGGGTCCAGCCTCAATCTTCTGCATGTGGATAGCCAATTTTCTCAGCACCATTTGGTAAAGAGGCTATCTTTCCTCTAGTGTATGTTTTTGACCCCTTTGTCAAAATCAAGTGGCTGAATGTGACTGAGGTTGTTTCTGTATCTTCTATTCTATTCCATTGATCCACATAGCCAAAATATGCCCCCTTGCCTTTCTGTCCTATGATATTAACTGTGATGGACTAATCTTTCTAGAAGTATTCCCATCATTCTATCATGTTTACAAATGTTCAGTGGACCATATGATCCAGCAATCCCGCTACTGGGTAAGTATGCAAAGAATATAAACTTAGTTATGTTGAGGAGATGTCTGCTCTCCCATGTCCATTGCGGCAGTATTCTCAATAGCCAAGATATAATCCACCTAAGTGTCCTTCAGTAGATAAATGGATAAAGAAATGTGGTGTACATATACACAATACTGCTATTCAGCCTTTAAAAAGGGAATTTGGTCATTTGCCACAACATAACTGAAACTGGAGGACCTCATATCAAGTGCAATAAGGCAGGCACAGAAAGACAGCTACAGCATTATCTCACTTATATGAGAAATCTAAAAGGTAAACTCACAGAAGCAGAGAGTAGAACATTTGTTATCCAGGCCTGAGGGGCAGCAGGGTAAGTTGAGAAATGTTGGTTAAAGGGAATACAATTTCTGTTAGGACACTTAAACTCAAGAGATCTATTGTATGACTATAATTAATAGCAATGTATAATATTCCCAAAAATTTTTAAAGTAGTAGATTTTACGTTTTTCACTGCACAAAAAAATCTATAAGTATATGAGGTAATGAATAGGTTAATTAGCGCAATTTAGACATTCCACAGTGCGTACATATTTCAAACATGTTGCATACCATAAAAATACACTTTTCCTTAAAATACATTTAAAAATAAATATTACCTGTTAAAAAAAAAGAATGCTTCGTAGCACCTTCTTGCCATTTCTCTTTCTGGCACACAAAGCTCCTGTGGATGAAACACCACATGTAGGACTCTAGCACCATTTCTCCTAGCTCCGGAGAGCTACATCCAGCTACGTCAGGCCAGCCTGTCTGCTATCCTTAACATGGCACTTTCCCTCACCCTGCCATTCCCTTCCTGTCCAACTTCCCTAAACCCTCGTCTGGTCTTTACTTCACTCCCTGACTTTGAGAACTTAGGTTGTCTCAAAACTCTGAAAGTTTCACTATGCATTCTGCACAGCCTGCCATGTATTCTTCAGTTATTTTTCTGCACATGTATCATCTAAATTAGACGTCAGTCTCCCCATAACTAGGGACTGTATCATTTGTTTATGTAAATATAAAATGACTATCTTATCCCATTTTGTGCTGCTGTAGTAGAATAACACAGACTGGGCAATTTATAATGGACAGAAACGTATTGGCTCATTCTGGAGTGTAAGTCCATGATCAAAATGCCAGCAGGATTGGTAAGTTTGATCCAAGATGTTGTCTTGAAGGCTGTGTCCTGGGGTGGGCTGGAGAAGGCAGAAGGAAAAAGAGGCAAAAGGAGGTCAAACTCCCTCTTCTGTAACATCATTAATCTCACTCATGGGGGTGGAGTCCTTATGGCCTAATCACTTTTTAAAGGTCCAACATTTTAATACTGTTACCATGACAATTAAATTTCAATATGAATTTCAAGGGGGACAAAACAACCATAGCAGTGCCAAGCTTAAAACTATATTGATGCCTGTGCATTCCCTTAAACCCTTCATAGAGCAAAAATACCACCGTATTAACTGAGCAGAACATCTTTAACTTCACTTTGAACATTCAAGTGATTTACTTCATTTTATGTGAGAGCTCTTTATTGCCCACAATCTGGTGACAAGACAAATTCTGGTTACTAATTTTGAACTTTTTTAGAGCCTTTCCTTAGATGAAAGAATTAAAATAATGTTCATCACAAGAGTTTTCAAGAAGGAAAGTCCAGTGATGGTTAAATCTTTGGAGACTTTTGATGGGCTTGGATCAAACGCAGGTGCAGCCCATATTCAGAGAGGCAGCAAGGAGGACGGAGATGCTGCTATCAACAACTCATTTAAGCAGAGTGTATCAGGGCCGAATAGACTTTGAGGGCTATTTTTAAAAGCCCTTCTTTTTGTGCCTTCTTTAAAAGGCAGACACTAAAAATATTAATAAGTAGAAATGGTGCTGATCCATGGACATGATGCGCTTTCAATTTCTGGAGGCACAAGGTGATAGACTGCCATGAAGATGCTCGCATCCTCCTAATATCCTGGAGGGATCCAAGTTTAACGAAGAAAGCACTGGTATTTTAAATCCCAGTTTGGCATTTAACTGCGTTAAGTCATGCTGTTACATTGGCATCACTTAAATAGCTTTAAAAATAAAGATTAAAAAACCAGATTGTACTACACATCACAGAAGCTTCAATATAGAAGATTTACACCCAAGGGAAATTACGTCCTCTGCAAATTATTTCCCTGGCATTGGCTTTCTTCTGGGTCCCCAAATGGCCACTTGCATATAGCTATATTGGTACAGGTCAGAGGTTGATTTTTAAAACAAAGTATAACTGTATTATCAGTAGAAAGGCAAAAGAAATAATATCTGAAGTAATGTGTCATTTGGGGAAATTTAATCGAGGAAAACGAGAGTTGGCAAACAGAGTTGTCCTCAAACCAATTTACTAACCTATTCTTGCCAGGAAAATCAGGTGTAGCCCTTAACCACATGACTTAGGTATACTATATTAATAACTAAAAATAGAAAAGCCTAAGCATGGTGTAACTACTTTTGAGGAAGTTTAGCTGTGCATAACAAAGATGAAGATATTCAAACCTTAATAACCCAGCAATTCCATTTCTAGGGATATGCTCTGCAGAAACACGCTCCTGTGCTCCGAAAGACTTGTATAAGAATGCTCATAGCAGCTTTCTTTGTCGTAGCCTCTAACTGGAAACAACACACTGTCCATCCACAGAAAAATGGAGAAATAAACTGTGACATAGTCACTCAGCAATAAAATTTAACAAATTGCCAAGTCACGGATATATTCTGACGACATAATGTTGAGTAGAAATAGTAAATCAGGCACAACAGAGGACACACTACATGATTCAAAATAACATGAATGATACTATATTGTTTAGTAATGCCCTTTTTAGTAAAACTAAAAAGAAAAGCTAGCATATGAACAGCAAAAGATAATGGTGGTTATCTGCAGGGAAAGAAGGGCTTCCAATAAAAAGGGGTACTGAAGAGATTTCTCTTGATTAACCCAAACAGAGTAACAGAAATTCATTTTCTTACTGTTCATTAAGCTTTATGTTGATGTTTTATGCATATTTCAGTATGCTTGTTATACTTCAAAAATTTTTAAATAAGGGAAAATGTGAGTAATATATATTTCAAAATTTTTTAAAAATACAGAAAAATGGGAGTAATATATATTGGGTTTCTTGACAAGATTATTTTTACCCTACACAAATATGGTCAAAGGAATTTATTGCTAAGAGAACATTTTTAAAATGGAACCATAACCTACTCTTAAAACTCTCCTTGAAAAAAATCTACTCCTGTTCTCTAAACAAAGTGATTACATTTTTCAAATACAATAGGCAAGTATGTTGTAACATGGAAATCTTGTAAAAAATGAAAACTATCATTGTCCTTGATCAAAAAGAAGAGAAGTAGAAATAATTTCTGGACGTCATCATTTGAAAGCAGTCCAGGGCCGGTGAGATGGCTCCATGGCATAAGCGCCTGACTGGCAAGTGCAAGGGCCCGAGTTCGACTCCCGGAACCCACATACGAAAAAAGGGCCGGTGATATCGCTCAGCGGCACGGGCGCCTGCTGGCGCTCGAGGTCCTGAGGTCGACCCCCGGTACCCACAAAAAAAAGCAGTCCAAAAGTTTATATTTCTGGATGATAGCAGAGACCACAAAATCTCTTATAAGCAATTTTCCTTTTAGTTGACCATTCATCTCAAATTAATTCCTCCATTCCAACCTCCCTCTGGTATGCACCATGTGCAAAGTGTGCAGGAATCATTGACCTAACTAACCACAGGCCCAAGCAGGGAGTGCTCAGAGTTCAGGACCCTGCAGGGCTGCTATCTTACCGCGTACCCAAGAGCAGCATTGGGTCCATGTTTCCTTCTCCTCATCATTAAATTAAAGTCACAATCTTCTCAGTTTGCTTTCCTGCCTAGGCATATGGATTCATTATTTCGAGGCCTTTACAATTATTTTAATTAAAAATGTCTGTTTTTAAGGGTAGATTTTAACACATTCATGAGAGATTGCTTTATTTCTCAGCTTGTGTGTTTGGGGCATTTTCAATGATTTTAATTCTTGTATTCATTTTCAAGAATGACTTCACTAGTTCTCTTCATGTGTAGATTTCAACACTATCACAAGAAAGTTTTATTTTTTAATCTCTGGTGGATTTTTGGCATTTTCATTCTTTTATACATTATTGAAGTGACTTTACCAGCTCTCCCTATTTAGTCATACCTGTTCTGGAATTTGGAATTGTGTTTGGTGGGAGGGGGAGGGATGGAATGAGCATGGAGATGTGGATGGTTTCATAGGTGGATGTACTTTCAACTTGAAAGCTTTAGCATGTGACACTATGAGGCTGGAAAAGTATGTCACTTTCCCACTAAAGATGAGACTTTGACTCTCTGAACATCTTTTCTACTGCTATTTATTTATGCATCAAATAGACACAGAAACATTTTTACCTCATTTCTTTTGAGATTAAAAATATTCATGTCAAACTAGGGAACATCTAAGGGAAATAAAATTTAGTTATACGTAATGGATTCAGAGAAATTACAATAAAAATTCTAATACTTTAATTTAGAGAGTCGAGGTATTTGACCTGTAGAAAAAGCTAATGAATCAAAACCAAACAGATTTTTCCTTTCTATCTACTAGCAGATTTGATCCATAGACATCCCTGAGAGTCTAGAGAAAGTTGTGAATGTTACCTCACCCCCAAAATGTACATAGGCAAATAATTTTACTTACATTATCAGAAGATTCACAGCTATGCTAAAGCCCATCTATCTATTGCAACCCTTAGGCTAAAGATCTGTACCTCTAGAATAAGCTCCAAGGTACTTGCACCTGAGGAGATACCGAGCTCAGAAGGCATCTCCTTTCCTCCTAGGCAAATGGGACAGGTATTTTATTATGACGGCAGTAAGAAGGACGAGCAGTCAGCATTCTTCTACCTGTGTCTACCAGCTGTGTAAGCTGGACTCTTCTCATTGCAAAGAATTGTCTTATTCAGTTTTGTGCAAGGTGCGTTCATCATGAAAATACTTGGGGAAGTTAGTAAAATGAGAATCTCAGCCATGAAGCGAGCCTATAACAGGGAGCACTGCACAACCAAGCCTCGTGGTAACACTGCCATGGGGACTTATAAACTGGGGTTCTGGAGGTCAGACAGGCTCCTAACATGGGTTCCTACATTTTTATCTTACTAGGCCTCCTGTGTTTCTCTTACTTTCTTCACCTTTATTTTGCTCTGTGGGTCCACTCTTACCATCCATTCACTGACTCTCAAAGTCCCTGTTCGGCTCTCCAGATCTGATGCTTCAGCGGCTCATTATTGCCTAGACAGAGTCTCTGAGGTCAGATTACCTTCCCTGAGCTAAACGGCTTTGACCACCTTTGCAATGGAAGAAATATCTCAGAAGAGGGCTACGAATGGCCCATCTTCTAAAGTTTGACCTGCCTGCTATTTTTCCCCCCAAACCTCATGACTCTATATAAAAATAACTCCAAGTATATACTTGGACTTGAAGTAGTTCTAGAAAAAAAAAAAAAAAGAAAATAAAATTCTTTTGCACTATGAGCCATCAATGAATCTGCAGCAAGTTTGAGATTGGAATTTGTCACTTGAATAAAATATTTTGACTGTGGACACCAGTATTACATGGAAAAATGTTTGCTAAAAGTAATGAAATAATATCAAACAAGCTTTATGAAAAATGTTAAAACTTTAACATCAAAGAATGTTCACGTTAGTTATTTTCCTTAATCAACCACCTAACAACCAATAATTAATCATATACTATCAATGTTTTCCTTAAAGCTAAATGATCAAAGCAAAAAAATATTAAAAGTAACAAAAAGTTCAGTTACATCTTTTTCCATTCACTGCCTGTAATATTTGCATCAAAACTTTAAAGCTTTGGGAGTGGGACAATTGTACCTTAAATATCCATAAGAAATGTCAGGGATTGATTTCAGATCCTAATAATTTTGGCCAGTATTTCTCAGATGGTGGGAGGAACAAAAGTTTTATGATATTTTAGAGAAGAAAAGCGTTGTGGTTTAATTTGGGATTTATTTCATACTCTAGTATTAGTCCTGAGTTAATTATAGCACCTGTTAGCATATTAAAGGTACTTAGAACCTCTGAGATTAAAAACAAAACAAAACAAAACAAACAAACAAACAAAACCATGATGTTTTGGCTTGCATCTAGATGTTCCCCCAAAGCCTCATGTGGTCATAGGTGGGGCTTTTCAGAGGTAGCTGGATCGAGTGCGTGATGCTGGGATCAAGGGTATGTGATCACTAAATTGATTTGGCATAGTTCTGGGTAAGACTAAGGATGCCCCACCCTGAGTGTGAATGCAACCCGCCCTAAGGGTGGTTAGCCTGGATAAAATACAAGGGACAGAAAGAAGGTCTGTGCTTGTCGCTCACTTGCTGCCTGCCACCTTCTTCCTTCCTGCTCTGGAATGCCCCTCTGCCATTGCCACCCTGCCTTGGAGCCAGCCAACTATGAACTGAAACCTTGACAAACTGTGGCTACAACAAACCTTTCCTCCCTTAACTTGTGGGTATTGGGTATTTTGTCTCAGCAACAAGAAAAGTAGCTGTCTTCATTACTTTCCTCTCATTGCTGGGACAAAATACCCAATACCCAAAGTTAAAGGAGGAAAGGTTTATTTAGCTCACAGTTTGTGGAGGTTTCACATGGCAGAGGGACAACCATTTATGGTGGGGAAAGATAAAAAAAGGGACAAGAGCAAAAGAGAGGAACAAACCTCTTTTCCCTCCCTTATACTGTATGTAGGCTACTCACAACCCCAAATGGTACTCACAACCCCAATCCCATCACTAGACAATGAAATCACAAACTCTAGGTTCAGTTGCCTCCAAAAAGCCTGCCCCCCATTACCGCAGGAGGCTTTGGGGGGACATCCAGACACCATAACAGTAGCTGAGACACATGCTTAACTGTATTTAAACCAGCATTTCTAAAATGTATTTGACTATAATTCTCCTCTCATTCACCCCAAATGTCTACTAACTGTCCAAGGAAATAGTGTTCTATGGAATAAACTTTAGGAAGTATCAATTTAGGCACTTAGTTTATCATTGGAAAAACACTAACTTTTTTGAAAAAAAATTCTATTTTGAAGGAGTATATGCAGAATGAACAAATTTTAATTAAATGCACATTAAAAGATTTTGAAGTTAGCTAAGGAAATGATGAGAGAATAAGAAAAGTTGTTCAAGTATTTCTGAGTTTTTGTGCCCATTCTATTAAAAGGAATGGAAATTATTACTAATAAAGGACTTGCTTTCTTTCAAATATTGCCATAAGACAGATGAGGGGTAGTATAATGTGATAATCCCAAGATCCTTCAAAGAGGTTCAAAATACAATTGCCTGGTGTATTAGTTACCTTTCTTGCTGGAACACCAGAGGTAAGCTGTCAGAAGGCAATTGAATAATCAATAAATGCTAACCTCACCACTGAATTAATCTAATGATGAGTTCACAGCTGAATGTGCTGCTAGGAGGTGGGGCCTGGTTGGAGGAAGTAGGTCACCAGGGGCATAACCCAGAAGAGTATATTCTTGTCTCCACCCCCTTCTGTATTTCTCTAGCTCTTCCTTGCTCTCTCTGTTTCCTGGCTACCATAAGGTGAGCAGATTTTTCTCCACCATGTCATTCTGCGATGTTTCTACCTTGGAACCGGCCAATCACGGACCAAAAGCTCTAAACCCATGAACCAACATAAACCTCTTCCTTAAATTGTGTATGCTTATCTCTGCACACCTCCCCCATGGAGAATAGTCTTTCCTTTGAAGTGCCCTAAGTGCTAGAATCTAAAATGTTGCTGTTTTTGTACAACCCTAAAAGCTCAGAATGGTTTATACACTTTTAAAAGTTGAAAAATAACCAAAGGAAAAATAAGATTTCATTATGCATAGAAATTACAGTCTTGCACTAAACAACATACATTTCACAAAATATTGTCATTGTACAAACATAAGGTGTATTTATACAAATCAAATGGTTATCACTTCAGTAGGAAATATAATCTTATGGGACCACCTTTATATTTGCAGACTCTTGTTGACCAAAATGTTGTTTTGTGACACCTGAATGTACATGAAATTCAAATTTCAGTATCCTTAAAGTTTTATTGGAATACAACCATTCTTCCCTTTAAAATCCATTGTCTGTGGTGTTTTCACACTTCAACGGCAGGGTTGACTGGGTGCAACAGAGATCAAGTAAATACATTTCCTAGAACCTTACCAAACACTGTGAGATGGTCCTGAAGACAGCTCATGTCAAAAAGGGGTGGAAGATTCTTTATGTTATATGTCTGTAATGGTTGATTGATTGTGTCAACTTGAGAAGTTTAGTTAAGAGAAGTTTAACTAAATAGACTCAGCAATTCTACACCCTAGGGTGTAGAAGACCCACCCTAGGGCAGCTCATTGCGAGGTGGTATAAAGGGGAAATGAAGAAGGGTGGATGTATTTCTGTTTCTTTGGAGGAGCTCCAGTCTTCACCGGCACCTTGGGTGTCATCTCCTGGCTTCCATTGCAAACCCTTCAGCTTCCATTGCAGATTCTTTTTTTTTTTATTTTTTTTTTATTTTAAAGAGAAGAAAAAACAAAACAAATCAAAAGAAGAACAAATTTTCAAAACAACATAATAGCAGGGTAACAATGGTTAATACATTACGTATTACTATCTTTAAGTTAGTTATTCAGGACACCAGACATTAGCATTCAATTGTCCAAACATTATTGGCACAAACCTTACTCTTCAATGAACTAAGTAAAAATGGTAGTGTATCTATCTTAACCATCTTATATATATATATACAATTTTTTTTTCCTTTCCCTTCTTTCTTTTCCCTATTCCAGTCTCTCTTTCCTTTTTACCAGTTTCTTTTTGATTCACCATATCTATTGTACATTTTGGATCTTATTTACTCTTTCAGTTTCTCATACTAGAGAGATAATACGATGCTTACACATGTGCTTCTGGTTTATTTCACTTATGAGTATTTTCTCGAGTTGCATCCATTTACCTATAAAAGTCTCCAGTTTATCCTTCTTTATGGCTGAATAGTACTCCATTGTATAAAAATACCACATCTTTCTTATCCATTCCTCAGTTGATGGGCATTTGGGTTGTTTCCAAGATCTGGCTATTACAAATTGTGCTGCTATAAACATGGGTGCACATATATCGCTGTGGTACGATGTTTTTAATTCTTCTGGGAAGATGCCCAGAAGGGGAATAGCTGGGTCAAATGGGACCTCCAATCCTAGTTTTTTGAGAAATCTCCACACTGACTTCCACAGTGGCTGTATCAGTCGACACTCCCACCAACAGTGAAGAAGGGTTCCTTTTTCCCCACAGCCCCTCCAGCATTTGTTGTTAGTTGATTTCTTAATAGTAGCCATTCTTTCTGGGGTGAGATGATATCTCAGTGTTGTTTTAATTTGCATCTCTCAAATGACTAGTGATGTTGCACATTTTTTTGTATATTTGTTTGCCATTAGTATTTCATCATCTGAGAAATGTGTATTCATCTCAGATGCCCATTTTTGGAGTGGGTCTTTAAATTTGGGAGGTCTGATTTTTTTGAGTTCTTTATATGTTCTCGATAGTAATCCTTTGTCTGAGGAACAGCTGGCAAACATTTTTTCCCACATTGTGGGCTGTCTCTTCACTCTGTTGGTGGTTTCTCTTGCTGTGCAAAAGCTTTTTAATAAGATGAGATCCCAGTTATTGATTCTTTGGGATAGTTCCCGTGCGGTTGAGTTTTTATTCATAAAGTCTTTGCCTACACCAATGTCTCCAAGGGTTTTACCTATCCTACCTTCCAGCAGATTTAATGTTTCTGTTTTAATATTTAGATCTCTGATCCATTTTGAATTTAGTTTAGTGCATGGTGAAAGATATGGGTCTAGTTTTAATCTTCGGCATGTGTAGAGCCAGTTTTTCCAGCACCATTTATTAAAGAGGCTATCTTTCTTCCAGCGAATGTGTTTGGCACCTTTGTCAAAGATAAGGTGGCTTAGTATGTCTGGGGTTGTTTCAGCATCTTCTAATCTGTTCCATTGATCTTCAGGTCTGTTTTTTTGCCAGTACCACACTGTTTTTATCACAGTAGCTTTATAGTATAATTTCAAGTCGGGGATAGTGATGCCCCCTGCCTTGCCTTTGTTGCCCAGAATTGCCTTTGCTATTCTAGGTCTCTTCTGATTCCAAATGAATTTTAGGATTGTTTTCTCTAATTCTGTGAGATATGCTGTTGGAATTTTGATTGGAATTGCATTAAATCTGTATAACAATTTTGGAAGTATGGCCATTTTCACTATATTGGTTCTTCCTATCCAGGAGCAAGGGATATCTTTCCATTTTCTGATATCCTCTTCAATCTCCTTTTTCAGAGTACTGTAGTTTTCAGTATAGAGGTCTTTTACATCCTTCGTGAGGTTGATTCCTAGGTATTTCATTTTTTTGGATGTTATTGTGAAAGGTATTGTTTCCCTAATTTCTCTTTCAGTAAGTTTGTTATTTGTGTACAGGAAGGCTATTGACTTTTGAGTATTGACTTTGTATCCAGCTACACTACTGAATTTGCTTATTAAATCTAGCAGATTTTTAGTGGAGTTTTTGGGGTCTTCTGTGTAGAGTATCATGTCATCTGCAAATAATGATAATTTAACTTCTTCCTTTCCAATCATTATTCCTTTTATTTCTTTCTCTTGTCTAATCGCTCTGGCTAAAGTTTCCAGAACTATGTTGAATAAGAGTGGGGACAGTGGACATCCTTGTCTTGTTCCTGATTTTAGAGGAAAGGCTTTCAGTTTTTGGCCATTTAGTATAATATTGGCTGTCGGTTTGTCATAGATAGCTTTTACCAGGTTGAGATAAAGACCCTCTATTCCAATTTTCTGTAGGGTTTTTATCATGAAAAGGTGCTGGACTTTGTCAAAAGCTTTTTCTGCATCTATTGAGATGATCATGTGATTTTTGTCTTTGGTTCTGTTAATATGCTGTATTACATTTATTGATTTACGTATGTTGAACCATCCCTGCATCCCTGGGATGAATCCAACTTGGTCATGGTGTATAATCTTCTTGATGATTTGTTGGATTCTGTTTGCCAGTATCTTATTAAGGATTTTTGCATCTATGTTCATTAGGGAGATTGGCCTGTAGTTCTCTTTCTTAGTTGGGTCCTTCTCTGGTTTTGGTATCAGGGTAATGCTTGCTTCCAGGAATGAATTTGGGAGTATTGCTTCCCTTTCAATTTCATTGAAAAGTTTGAGAAGTAGGGGCGTTAGGTCTTCTCTAAATTTCTTGTAGAATTCAGCAGTGAATCCATCAGGGCCTGGACTTTTCTTTGTTGGGAGGTTTTTAATTACATCTTCAATTTCATTGGTTGATATTGGTTTATTTAGGATTTTTAAATCTTCTTGATTTAGCTTTGGTAATTCATATGAATCTAGGAATCTGTCCATTTCTTCTGCATTTTCCATCTTAGTAGAATATAAATTTTCAAAATAGGTATAGATGATCTTCTGGATTTCTGCAGGGTCCGTCGTGATATCACCCTTTTCATTTTCAATTGCATGGATTTGAGTCTTTTCTTTTCTTTTCTTTTTTTAATAAGGTTGGATAAGGGTTTGTCAATCTTATTTATTCTTTCAAAGAACCAACTTTTTGCTTCATTGATTCTTTGTATTGTTTTTTTATTCTCCAATACGTTAATTTCTGCTCTGATCTTTATAATTTCCTCCCTTGTACGAGCTTTTGGCTTAACCTGCTCTTCTTTTTCTAGAAGCTCGAGGTTCACCCTTAAGTTGTTTATTTGCGCTTGCTCTATTTTCCTGATATAAGTGTTTAATGCTATAAATTTCCCTCTTAGGACTGCTTTCATTGTATCCCATAAGTTCCGGTATGTTGTACGGTCATTATCATTCAGTTGTAGAAAGTGACTAATTTCTTCTTTAATTTCATCTGTGACCCAATGGTTGTTCAGGAGGATGCTGTTTAATTTCCATGTGTTTAGGGAGTTTTTGTAATTTCTTTTGCCATTGATTTCCAGTTTCATTGCACTATGGTCTGATAATATGCATGGGATAATTTCAATTCCTTTGCATTTACTTAAGCAGGTTTTATGAGCTAGTATGTGGTCTATTTTGGAGAACGTCCCATGTGCAGCTGAGAAAAATGTGTATTCTGATGTTGTGGGATGGAACACTCTGTAGACATCTACTAAGTCCATTTGTTCAAAAGTTTGGTTCAGTTCTACTATTTCATTATTGATTTTCTGTCCAGTTGATCTATCTTTTTGTGACAGTGGAGTATTGAGATCTCCCAATATATTTGTATTAGTGCTTATTTGATTTTTCATGTCCTTTAGTACTTGTTTTATATAGCTGGGTTCATTGGTATTTGACGCATATATATTTATGATCGTTATCTCTTCCTCTTGGATTGTTCCCTTTACAAGGATGTAATGACCGTCTTTATCTCTCTGAATCCTTCTTGGCTTGAAGTTCACTTTGTCTGCAAAAAGAATAGCTACCCCTGCTTTTTTCTGGGTTCCTGTGGCATGGAGTATTGTTTTCCATCCTTTGACTTTCAGTCTATGAATTTCTTTCTGAATTAAATGTGTTTCTTGTATACAGCATATTGTTGGATCTTGCTTCTTGATCCATTTCGCCAGTCTGTGCCTTTTGATTGGTGAATTGAGACCGTTAACATTGATGGTTAAAACTGATATGTATTGACTTGTCATGATATTTTCCTGTTGTTGGTTCCCACTCTTTGTTTTTCTGCTTTCCGGCTATTTAATTATTTGCCCTGCCTGGTGGATTCCTTCTGTTGGGGTTCCTATCTCTTTCTAGAATGTCCTTCAGAACGTTTTGGAGTGCTGGTTTGGTGGTCATAAATTTTCTCAGATGTTCTTTGTCATGAAAGTATTTTATTTCTCCATCAATTTTGAAAGATAGTTTTGCAGGGTACATCAATCTGAGCTGAAAATTATTTTCCTTTAGAGCTTGCAATACATCATTCCAAGCTCTTCTTGAATTGAGGGTTTGTGCTGAAAAGTCAGCTGTGATTCTGATGGGTTTTCCTTCATAGGTGATTTGTCTCTTCTCCCTAACAGCTTTTAAGATTCTGCCCTTCTGTTGAATTTCTGGGATCTTGACTATAATGTCTGGCTGAAGTTTTTTTTTGATCATGTCTAGTTGGTGTTCTAAAAGCTTCACTTATAGGGGTGTTAAATTCCTTTTCTCTTCCAGGAAAGTTCTCCCTGATTATGTCTTTGAACAAGGTTTTAATGTCGTTGATGCTATCTCCTGCTTTTTCATTTATTCCAATTGTTCTTAAGTTGTTTATCTTTGAGTCATCTAGCAGCTGCTGAATTGATTTTTCATGGTCCCTTGCTATTTTTAAGAATTTTTCCATTTCATGATCACTAATTGCAAGCCTGTCTTCTATATCTGAGATCCTGTCTTCGCATTGGCTTATTCTGCTACAAATACTTTCAATGGAATTTTTTATCTCTTGGATATCTGCTTGAATCTGCCTTATGGATTCCATTTCTTTCCTATGCTGAGCATTCATGGTTTCTATAGTTTTCTTAAGTTCATCTATTTTTTTGTCTGTATCAGCTATAGTGTCCTTAAGCATGGTCTTCATTGTAGACATTATCTCTGCAGTTATCTGTGAGATTATTTCTGTTTTAATTTTTTCCAGAACCTCATTCAGTTGCTTTGTTGTTACCACTTCAGATAGGCCAGGTGGGTGGCTTTCGGATTGTCCCACCTCGTTGCTCCCTAGGTTTGCCTTTGGTGAATTGGATGTGTGGGGTTGCATCTTGTTTAAGTGTCGTCTCATTTTTTCTTTCTTTAATTCCTGGGGTGATGTTTGCAAATTACCTATAGTAGGTTACTTTATTGCTAGTGTTTAAGATCTTTAGAAGATGACTACTTCTCTGCAGTATCTTCCAAGTGGAGCTTGCTTTTAGGTTTTGAGCTTTCTGCCAGATCCTACCTCTTCAATTCGTTGGGTATGCGAAGTTGCTACCTGTTTGGCCCAGTCCTTGATTCTTTGGTACTGTGCCACTGTATTTTCTGTGTCCCTTAGTCAATCTCAATCATGAAATATCAGGAAGGAAAGATGTTTAGAACAATTATTTCACATTTGGCTATAATGTTAACTAAAGCATCAAACACAGCCTAGAAAATGACAGACTGAGCTAACCAGTTATTTACCACTTTTAGCTGTAGAGAGTTGCGGTTATATAACAAAATCTAAAACACACCAGAAAAATTATATGCAGTATAGAAGTCCTATGTATGTCAATTTTTCCCTGAGGAGTTTAAATTTAAAATGAGTTAAGGAGGAAATAGAGTATTGGGAGAAGAGGAAGGAATTAGATGTAAGGTTAGAGGACCAAAAGGGATCCCACTAAAATTGGGACACTAGTGCAGAGGACAGGTGGTAAAAAGAGAAGGAAGGGATAAAAGGAAGAACAGATCACAACCACAATCACAAAGAAGTTAGAGGCGCTGTTTACACTCATATAAAAAACCAGAGAGAATAATGAAGGAAAGAGCAAATACACATACAGAAACAAAAACGAAGATAAAAACAATAAAACAGACAGATCAAAAATAAAGCCCCACCAAAAAACAAAACAAAACAAAACAAAAACAAAAAAACCCTTCGCCAGAACAAAAAACAAATCAGTGAGAAAAAAAAATAAAAATAAAAATAAAATAAAATAAAATAAAATAAGAAGAATCAGTTCCAGGTGTTGACTCTGTTGTAGGCAGGTACCTTGTGGTGACAGAGTCCTGTTCTGTGCAGGTCCGTCCCAGTAAGCCAGGAGCGCCCTCTGGCGGGCGGTGAGCAGAGGCGCGTACTTTCAGGCAGAGACCAGTCTAGCTCGCCTCCGCTCTCAGCGCCCTTTCACGATCCCTGGGCCTGAGAGGCTCAGCGCGCTGTCTGGAGCGCGGGTTCCCTGCACTGGTTCCCGCTGCTCTGGTTTTTCGCCCCACCCCCCACAATGGCGCCGGGCCAGTCGCTCTCTGGCGCGGGACAGGTGTGGCTGAGAGTCCAGTCTTGTTCGCCTGCTGACCTCAGCACACTTTCGTGGGCTTGAGAGGCCCCGTGCTGCCCTGTCCGGAGCACAAGTTCCCAGAGCAGTTTTCGAGCCGCTCTGAGTTTCGCCACACCCCCCACAATGGCGCCCGGCCGGTCGCTCTCTGGCGCGGGGCAGCTGTGGCTGAGAGACACTCACCTCCGGTCAGCGCCGTTCTCCGCCGCTCCCCTGCCCTGCCACTGTCTCAGGATCCTCCATGGGGGCTCCCTGGGTGCCAGCTGCCACCGTGTGTCCGTAGAATTGAGCCTCCGCGGCGCTGCAACTCCCGGGATAGTAGAAGGTGCGCGCGTGCGGTCTGCTCCTTCTTTCCTTCTTCTTTGTTGGAAGTCACCCATCACTGGTGCCGGGGGTCCCAGATTGCGCTTCAGAACTTTTCTGGGTTTCGGGGAGGCATCTCCCCCCCTCCTGCGCTTTCCGGGTCACTATATTCCCGTGTTCCAATGGTAACTTTTAGAGAGAGTTTCGCTGCCTGCTTCTTACTCATCCGCCATCTTGAGGTTCCCCCCTTGCTTTTCCCATTGCAGAATCTTAAGCCTTTCATCGTGGACCCTTAAGCCTTCCATCACAGACCCATTGGCTTCCTGATACAGACTTGCATGGGACACTGCAGTGAACTCCAGACCTTGGACTGAATCCTTCAGTCTCCAGTGTGCAGACGCCCTCTGCACGCTTCCTCATGCAACTCTGTGGGTGACTATCATAAGCCAATCTTTTAATTTCTTGTAAATTTGTATAATTTGTGTTATATCTATTTCTTTAGTAAGACACTGACTGATACAATGCCTCACTTGGAGATAGCTAATGCACATTAGTTTATTAAATCTATGAATAGCACTATAATTAAGAAAGTTGAACCTACTGTTTCTCAACCTCACTGAATCCACATAACAGCCCAAGAACACCTCTGGGGAAATTTTATTCTGGATCAGTTAGTTTCCTTTCCCTACTGCAAGTATGATTTGTAAATTTAAATGTTAAAACTTTCAGAAGAAAATAGATATTGCCTTTTCATTTCAAGGGATGGAATAATATCTTACGGAAGACACAAAAAGCACTAAAAGAAAAAAACAAAACAAAAACAAAAACACACCCCACCTTAAGAGTAAGGACTTCTGCTCATAAAAGACATCATTAAAGGATTGAAAAGGTAAGTCTCAGAAAGAAGATAGTTTTGGCACATGTAATGGACAAAGACCTGGCTTCCAGAAAATATGCAGAACTTCTAGAAAAAAAAAAAGTCACATGAATAGAATAGTTGAACTATAATTTCAGAGAAGAGAAAATCCAAATGGTTAATAAACGATGAGAAAAATGCTCAATTTAATTAGTAATCAGAATAATTTGAGACTACAATGAGATACCACTTTAATCCACAGATTGGCAAAATTAAGAAATATGAAGATAACAAATATTGGTGAGAACGTGAGTCCATAGGACCCTGATAAGCTGCTAGTGGAAGGGCAAAATGGTAAAGCCATTTTGAAGATCAATTTCACATTACCTTGTAAAACTGAAAATATGCAAACTGTAAGACAGAATTTCCATATCTAGGTATATGCTGTGGTTACCTGTGATGTGTAAAAAGCATACTTAACATGTACAAAAATATACATATATGGGGCTGGGAATGTAGCTCAGTGGTGGAGTTCATGGTTAGCATTCTTGAGGCCCTGGGTTTAATCCCTGGTAATGAAAAAATGCACACATGTGCAAAAATGACTTAGATGTGCATTTCTAGTAGCACTATTTAGAAAATTAACTATTGAAGAATAATTTACTGATAATAATGCATGCATTTAATGTGTACAGCTCAATGAGTTCTAATAAATGTATATACCAGCACTACCAATTCCACAATGAAAATATAGAATATTTACCCAGCCCCAGACAATTCCCTTATATCATTTGTAGTTATCCCCTTCCTTCAGGCAACCACTGATCTAATTTCTATTAGCATAAATTAGTTTTACCTGTTCTAGAATTCACATAAGTGAAACCAATGTGGATTCTTTTATGTTCATTTCTTTCCCTCATTATTTTGTTTTTGAGATCCATCTGTGGTTTTGCATATATCAGCAGTTCATTCATTTTTATTACTGATTTTCAAAAATATGAATGTAGCATGTTCTATAATGGTCAGTAGGTTGTTTCCATTTGGGATTATTACTACAGAAAAATCTACTATAAATGTCCTTATACAAGTCTTTTTGTACACATGTTTTCAATTCTCTTAGGCAAAGAACTAGAAATGCAATTGCTGGGGACAGTGAGTATGCTTAATTTTATTAAAAGACTGTGAAATTGTTCTACAGTGTGGTTTTACCATTTCATACTTCCACAAACAATGTACAAACTTTCAAATTCCCACACTGATATAATCAGTCTTTTTAATGTTAGTCATTCTAAGAAGTGCAAAGAGGTATGCCAATGTGGCTTAATATGCATTTCCTTAATGATTAATAATTTTGAGCATCTTTTCATTTGCTTTATATACATACATACATACATAGACATGTGGTTTTTCTTTTGTGAAGTGCCTATTCAAATCTTTTGTCCATTTTTAGTTGGATTATTTGGATCATTCTCAGAGTTTTCCTCCTATAGTCCACTATCAGATTTATGTGCCATATATCAAATATCTTCTCTCAGTCTGTAACTTGGCTTTTCATTTTCTTACAGGTATATTTGGAAAGCCAAAGTTTGGGGTTTTATTGTTGTTGTCTGAATTTGAAAATATAAATTATCAACAAATAACTACCATTTTTACTTTGGAAATGGAAGTATTGTCCATGATAGGTCATTTGCTGTGGCCTGTCATTAGTGTAAGCCTTGAAATGTGAATTATATAGTAATTCTATGTTTAATCTTTTAAAGGAACTGCTAAATTGTTTCCCAAGGTGACCACATCATCTTACAAACCTACCAGCAGAGTACGAGTTTTCGTTTTTGCATATTACTTCTTATTGTCAGTCTCTCTTATTTTAGTCATCCTAGCTATGTGAAATGGTATCTCTTTGTAGTTTTGATTTGCTTTTTCCTAATGACTAATGATGCCAAGCAGGTTTTCTGTGATTATTGGCCATTTGAATATCTTCTTTGGAGGAATGTCCATTCAGATATTTTTTAAACTTATTTTGCTTTTCATTGTTGAGTTGAAGAATCCTTCAATTATTCCAGATACAAGTCTCTTAACTGACATACGCTTTACAAATATTTTATCTAATCCTTTGAGTTATCTTTATTTTCTTGAGAATGTCCTTTGAAGTACAAAGTTTTTCATTTTGACAAAGTCCAATTTTTTTTCTTTCATTGTTGTATTTTTGGTGTCATTAAGAAACTGTCACAAAGATATATATCTAGGTTTACTTCTAAAAGTATTATAGTTTTAGCTCTTAATTTTAGGTCAACGATCCATCCATTTTTTTGTTTGTTTGTTTTAAGACAGTGTCTTGCTATGTATTCCAGGCTGGCCTCACTATGTAGCTCAAGCTGGCCTCAAGCTCATAGCAGTCCTCCTGCATCAGCCTCCCACATGCCAGAACTACAGGCATCCAAGACCATGCCAAGCTATGATCCACCACCCATTTTGAGTTAACTTTTGTATATAGTATGATGTAGGGTTCTGGCTTCAATCTTTTGCTTGTGAGTATCCAATTATCCCAACACAATTTGCTGAAGACTATTTTTTCTCCATTGACTTTTCTTAACACCCTTGTTGAGTATCAATTGACAATAGTGTAAGTTATTCATTCCTTCCTCCATTTCTGAATTTATATCTTATATTATTTCCTACATCTTGAAGAATTTCTTTTAGCATTTCTTGTTTTGGCAACATTGTTTATGATAGCAAAGCAAATAACAGGTCCCCAAATGTTCATAAAGAATGGATTAACAAAAATGAGTTATTTTCTTACAGTAGAATATCACCTAACAATTAAAATGAGTCTATTATATCTCCATACAAAAGCACGGTCAACACTTAGAATATTAAGAACTCTAGCCTTTGTTCTGTATGAAATGATAATTCACTGGAGTGTTTTAATCAGAGGCTGTATATTATCTAACTTACATTTTAACAGGATTATCCTAGCTGCTATGTTGAAGACAAACTTCAGGGAGCAGGGAGGGAAAGGGCAGAAGCTGACAGTTCCTCGGTCTCATCTAGTGGATTAATTCAGGCAACACCGATGGTGTCTTGGACTAAGACAGAAATTATGAGAAGTGGTGAAACTCTAGATATATCTTGAAAGTACAACCAACAAAATTTGAGGGTGTCAGTGAAGTAGAAGAATCAAGTGGGTATTAGAGTAAAAAAAAAAAACGAGTCATCTTAAGTTGTTTTTTAAGGTATTAGCACAGCTGGTATAATGATATCACAAAAATTGTGAAGGCCGTGAGTGAAAGGATTCAGTGACTCTGGTGTTTTGGGAATAAGTGACTTTCTACTACAGTAGTCTCCCTTTGTCTGTGGTGGATATGTTCCAAGATGCCCTTGAAGACACAGATAGCACAGAACTCTGTATTTATTACAATCTTTCCTATACATATGGACCTGTAATAAAGTTTAATTTTAAAATTAGGCCACAGTAAGGTATTAACAATAGCTAATAATCAAAATAATTATAGGAATACACTTTAATAACAATTGCTTGAATGTGGTCTCTCAAAGTGTCTTATATTATGGATCTCAGCAAAATCAGCATAAGGTTATTTTTCTTTCCTAAATAAGTAAAAAATTTTCATGGTTTCCCTTAAGGAAAGCACTTTACAACTTTTTTTAATGTATTCAAATTGCAAAGGGTCACTACTCTTCTGCATTGGGACCATTATTAAGCAAACTGAGAGTTAATTGAACGTAAACACTGTAATATACAACTGTTGATGGGAAAACCAAGATGGCTACTAAGTGATTAATAGGCAGGTAGATATACTGGGCAAATGGATGATTTATATGTGGGGAGAGATGTGATGGGACAGTGCAAGATTCCATCATGTTACTTTGAACAATATGCAATTCAAAAGTTTTGAATTGTTAATTTTGGGGAGCCATGGCTGACCATAGGTAACTGAAACCACAGAAAATAAAACCACAGGTAAGGAGGACTAGTGTATCTACCTGTGGTCCTATCTATACCTGAAAGTTATCACTTTGGAAATAGAAATTTTGTCATACTATCTCTTCCATATTTCTTAGTTTATACATTTTCATATAGTTGTCATGAACAAGTCTTCCTCAAATATATATAATAAAGATGATGCCAGTCACCTAATATATCCCATGGCAGTGTTTTGAGAGCAAGTGAGATAATATATATGGTACATATCTAATTACCAGAACATACTATCCAAATAAAAATACATTATTATCACCTCAAATTAGTTTGCTAGGGTTTTGTGTTAGTTACTTTTCTCTCATTGCTGAGACAAAATACCCAATGCCCCAAGTTAAGGAAGGAAAGGTTTATTTAGCTCACAGTTTGTGGAGGTTTCATAATCAGCTGGCTCCAGGACACAGTGGCGTGGCAGAGGGCAACAGTTCATGGTGGCGGAAAACAGCAAAAGCAACAAGAGCAAAAAGGGAGGAGAAGCGTGAGAGAAGACTCTTTCTGTCCCTTATATTGTATGTAGGCTACCCACCCTAAGGTAGGTATACCACTCATACCTACAATCCCAGCATTGGATCATGAATCAATCACAAATTCTAGAAGCCCGCCCCTATGACCGCATGAGGTTTTGGGGGGATATTCAGACACAAACCATAACAGGTTTCTTCAACTCAATTTTTTTCTCACTCAAATGTGTCTGTGTGTATCTACGAAACTAATTCACTAAAAGTATACTTTTAAAACTGTCAGTTCTCTACTCAGTTACCCATGATTGCTCCTTACTGCTTAATTTGGTGTTTCAAATAGAGTTTTGCAGAGCCACAGGTTTCCAAGTTGCTGACCCAGGTCCCCTAATAGTCACAAGGAAAGATCTAGAAAATGGAGCATGTCAGGCCTAGATTCACTCTTTTTTTTTTTTTTTTTTGTGGGTACTGGGAGTTGAACTCAGGACCTCGTGCGCCAGTAGGCGCCAGTGCCGCTGAGCAATATCACCGGCCTTTTTTTCATATGTGGGTACCGGGAGTCGAACTCAGGGCCTCGCACTTGCCAAGCAGGCACTTATGCCACTGAGCCATCTCACCGGCCCTCACTCTTTAACTGACTTCCAATAATATTCTATTTACAAAAGAATTCATCTCCTAAAAATATATTAGAAAAACTACTGTGGCCAACTTTCTCTTTTGTGTGATTTTCAAATATCCAGAATGAATTTTACTTTCCATATTTTTGCAAGAGATATCTTCCTTCCCACCTGGGTATTGATAGGATTGGCTTCCTGATACGGTCAGAAATCAGTGGTACATCTGTGCATTATTCTGGGAACACTAAACAAAAAGGAGGCAACAAGGAGAGAGTAAAATGTTTAGAATATACAAAAAGGTAGAAGCAGCCCACTAAGATGATGGTCAGCAATCACAACTGTGGACCAAGCAGATAGGCTGCTCCATTCTTCAACTAGATAGGGCTGGGTTGCCAGGAGAAACTGCTGAAGGTAGATGGATCTGTGGGTGCGAGATGGAGGAAGAAGAGCAAGATAGTAATGCAGGAAGTTTAGGAGATATGGCTAACACAGGCTTTATTTATTTATATATTTTTTTGTGGGTACCGGGGGTCGACCTCAGGACCTTGCGTGCCAGCAGGCGCCTGTGCCACTGAGCGATATCACTGGCCCTTTTTTCATATGTGGGTTCCAGGCGTCGAACTCGGGACCTCGTGCTTGCCAGGCAGGCGCTTATGCCGCTGAGCCATCTCACTGGCCCTAACACAGGCTTTAAATTCTGGTGCACTTCAGGCCATTAATGAATACTAAGTTGAATGAGTGAACACATTAAAATCACTTACAAAAGTGCCTGGGAGATAGAGCTGTGTAAATGTTAAGTGTTATTATTCTTAGCAGTACTATTGTTGTTTTTATTGTGGCTATCACTGTTTTTGTAATTCAGCATAGGGCACGGGCAAAATAGAGATATAGACCCACAATAAAATTAGCTGCAATAATACATGATGCTGGGCCTACTAAAATTAATGCCTTGTTTGCTTTATCCTATCTTTTTGCAACCTGTTGAGTTCTTTCGAAGTACATACCACAGTCTGTAATTATTATTTAGTGTTTTTTTTCAAATATTATTTGATGTTTTTTCCTATTTATGGTTGTTTATTTCTTTCATTTGATTTTTAAGCTCTATGAAGGCAGCTTCTAGGTGACTTTTATTTATAATCCTAAACCCAGAGTGTACCACAGTGCTTGGCACAGTGGGTACTCAAAACAGAATAATGATGGACTGAATGAATGAAAGAATGCAAATTGGGACTAGAACAAGCTTCCCCCAAGGACTGCAACCTCGGTGGCAAAAGTTGAAAAGATCACTGATGTGCAAGTGACCCAGGTAAAAATGGTGTCTGAGTCACAGGCTGAATCCCTTCAAGCTCCAATCCTGGACTGTGGAGCAGGAAAGTGTACAGCCCTGTGATGTGGTGAGGGGAGCAATGACAGGTGGGGATAGAATTCTGGACATCTAGTTCAGGCAGCCTGTTCCTAGGAGTGAGTGGCAATGTGGCAGCAGCTTGCAGGTGTCTGGAGTCTCCTTGCCAAAAGATAGGATGGGGCTGTACGGTGGATTGACAACTGGTGGTCAACTTGTAACACCCAGCTGAACTGAATCAGCGTGGTGCCTGGTGTGGAGGGCCCACCTGAGGACCGTGGCCAACAATATAAAAAGGAGAACTGGTGGGGAAGAGTTGGTGCTGTCCATTCTCCTTGAGCTTGTCATGCTGGCTTTCCTGACAGGAGCTTGGCTGTTCTCATCGTCGGAGGAGCTCAGGACCTCCTTGTCGCTGAGGATGGTTGTGGTGCCTTTCGGGGGAGCTCCGGTCCTTATTCTGAGCATCGCTTCCTGGCTCTGGGGCAGATCCCTCAGTCTGCTGGTACAGGTCCTTCATCCCACTGGCGCAGACTTTCTAGTTTCCACCACTGACCTTTGGGCCTTCCCGGTGCAGATCCGTGAAATATACTTGCATGAGACATTGTTGTGGGCCCTAGGCCTTCAGCTGGACTCGTGAGGGCATGGCCATGGGCTCTAGGTCTTTAGCTGGACTCATGCAGGACACTGCTGTAGGATCCAGGCCCTCAGCTGGATTCTTTGGGTCTTTAGTGTGTGGACAGATTTCCTGCACTTTTTGTATATGTCTCTTTGGGTGACTATTACAAAATAATTCTAAAAATTATGTGTCCTGTATTGTATTGTTTCCCTTGCAAACCCTGACTACAACAGGCTAGGAGAGAAGCTCAAACTGATCTCCAGATAAACCCTAAACTCCTACTTCTAATGTGTCCTCTTGTCTCTTCCACACCTAGCTTGAGCAGTACAATCTTTGCCTAGAGTCTACTCCAAACTCTTCCTCATCTACATGAGAGAACAATTTTAAACCATCAATTGGAAGCTTAGAGATGCTAATTTCACAGTTTGTATGATGTGGGATCTTAATTGACTGATAAATTATAGCAAGAACCCAACTTGAGGCATTAAATAATATTTGCCTTGTAACTCACAAGATTAGATTAATGAATACAGAAAGTCCTCATCTCTCTTTCTGATCTAGGGATATGCAGAACCCTAACTTACTACCTAGATTTCAGTAGAGAACTTGAAAAATGGTGAGCCTGTGGATCCAAGCTCTACTTAGTCTTCTTTCTATATGAAGGCAAAAAGCACATGCTCAAAATGCCCTTTTTATGGATCAAAGGAGAAAAGGCAAGGAAGAAATGCAGCCCTGTCTGAGTTCCAACTTAAAGGCTCTGGCACTTAGCTCTTCTTTGCTCCTTCAGGGGAAAAGATGAGAGAACAAAAGGGAGAGATCAGGAGACATCCTTTGCTACTTCCATCTACTGATGATCAGCATAGAAATTTCCTCCTGAATACATGAAGAGAGAGAAACAAGACTCCCCTCTATCTGGCATCTCACAGCATCTCACACACACACACATTTGTCCTGATGAGCATCTTGTCACTCCTGGGGTTAGACACTATTCCAACATCTGCCAAAGTGACATTCTGACTTCCAAGGCTAGATCACAGAACTGTGATGTATCTCTATTGTATTCTTTTGAGACACTTAGAAACTCAAGGCAGAAACCCAAGAAGCTTGTGAAGTGGCCATATGGAGAAAAATCAAATGTCCTGATTCACAGCCCTGGCTGAACTCCCACTTGACAGGCAGCATCAACTTGCCTGTTATGTATCTGGGTGTATTGGTCTGCTTTCTGTCACTATAAAGAAATACCAGAGATAATTAACATACAAAGAGAAAAGGTTTATTTTAGCTTGCAGTTTCAGAAGTCCCAGTCCATGATCAATTGGCTCCATTATTTTGAGCAATTGGTGAGACCGTACATCATGGCATGCGTGTGTGGTGGAGCCAGGGAGGGCGTATCCCCTTCTGCAGCACCTCCTAAAGACCTCCCACTAGGCACCAGTTCCATTAGCACCATCCCAGGGACCACACTGGTAACACATGGGCTTTTGGGGGCCATTCAATATCCTAAGTACAGCAGCGGACTATCTTTAAAGTATGACATCCAGTATCCCATCGAGCTGCCCCAGCTCATAGGCATGCAGCAGAGATAGGTCATCCACGCCAACTTCTGCCCAAATTTCAGATTTGTGAGCAAAATAAATGATTCTTGTTCCGAGCCTTTACATTTTGGGATGGTTTGTTATGTAACAGTAGATAATTGATTCAATATCTAGTCAATCAATATAAAACTTATCGACTAGATATTGAATGATGAGCTGTTAGAACCTTATTGGATATGATGACTGACTTTGAGCATGAAAGAATAGCTCTTCTATCCATAAGCAGACCAACTACTGTTTGGTTGGTATAATCAGCATACTATGCTGCTGCCAGTTTCAATAATAAAAGAAAAGGATAGGGGAAACTATTGCAATTAGCTTCTGTCCGTGGGAACTTTGTTAAAAGAATTTTACCTGCTAGGGATAGTGGGTGAGATGTACAAGGTCAGACTTAATTTTAAAATGACTTTTTAAAATTTTTACAAATGCCACAGTGGGAATCAAACCACCTTCTTCAAATACCTTACTCCTAGTCACCAAATCCTGCCCAGATAATTGGTTCAAAAGACTAACTGTAATTTTTTACTTGTGGGACTTTTTCTGAAAGGCTTCCTGGGCTATTGATTTGTACATCCCTTTCTCTTGCTTTTCAAATGGATCTTTGGGGTCCTGAAGACTTTTGACATATCAAAAGAGTCACAGAAATAGACAGTGAAAGCATCATTAAGGGTGGATTGGACTTGATGCTATGATCATTAATTGTGATATGTCAACTTGACTTGAGTAAGAACTGTCTAGCAGATGAGTAAATTCTGGGTGTGTCTGTAGATGAGTGGCATGTAGGCCAGCAAACTGAGGGAGGGAGAACCCACCCCATTTGTGGGTGGCACCAGCCAATAGGCTTGTAGCTTGGACAGAATAAAAAGAGAAAGCAGAAGGAAGTGTTTCCCTTTCTAGAGGAACTCTGGTCTTTGTCATTGTCTTTGGATAGTTTCTCCAGTGCAAACTCCTCAGCCTTATGACACAGGCTTCTGATCCTGTAAGCCTGTAAAATCCTTTTTATAATTATACATATATTTTATTTTGATTTTGTTCCTCTCATGAGGCATAACTAATACAGATGCTATGAATGATTAGAACAAAGATAATAACAGCAGTTCACTGGGAATCCAGGAGCATGCTAGGATCACATCTCTGCATACTCCAGAGAGTTCATGGAGGTATAGGAAAATTAATAAAAGAGGAATCCATAAATATGAGTGCCTCTGTGTCAAATTTCAACTGCTTTGAGGCTCATCGTCATAACTTTGTTACAGGCATGAAGCTGAGAACTCTCCCTGCCAATCCATCCCACTTAAATCACCTTTTTTTATGTGTCATTTTTATCCAGGTCACTCGTTGGGTAAAATGTCCAAATACTCTTTTATAATTACTATAGAAAAGATATCTTCCATGTCTATCTGTCTGTCTGTCTACCTTCTTTTCTGGGTTACATTTATTGGTAAAATTTTTAATTTAAATGTAACATACACATATAAAAATGTTCCTAAAGAACATACGGAATTTCACACCCCTAAAACCATATCTGATATTTTAAAAAGTAGCATTTCTAGTACTCTAGAAGCGTCACTCTCTTCCTCTCCCAGTCATAATCAATCCCTGCCCCCCAACAAGAATGATCAGTGCTTTATTCCATTAAAGGTCAGAATTTGATGCCCAGCACTGCTCCCTCACAAAACATTTATAGTGTAATTTTCAAGGTTACACTGAGCCCTTGGCCAACCCTCTGTCTTGTCCTGATTTTTCCTCCTTATTTCCAGGGCATGCATGGGATGCCATTGCAGGATTTCCCCCTGGACTTCAGTAGAGAATTAGCTGGTGAGCAAAAATAAAGAATTAAATGTGAGGGCTGGGAAAGACCTTAGAGATAGATTGTCTTATTCAAATGTAATTTCTCTCAATTTATGGAACAGGAAACTGGCCCAGGGAGGTTAAGTTGGCTAACTTTGATCACACAACTAGTTAATGGAAGTTCAGCACTATAGTGCTCTCTGCTACATAGCAATGTCTCCATATCACTCTTCAAACACATATATCTAAGGAAGAGGAGAAAGGCCAGTTAACTTATGTTAAGCTTGGATATTATCACTGTGAAAAGAAGGCCGACTGCTCATACTCTCTCAGTGGAGTAAAGTCCTTTCCCTGAGTCTCTTGGAAACATTTTACCACACCAGAAGAGTTTTTGAGCACAGTTTGACAGAATCTACCTTTTTCATTCATCCCCTAATCCTCTTATTAATTCAAACCTCAGTCAAAAAATATCTGTTGAGGGCCAGTGAGATGGCTCAGCGGCATAAGCACCTGCCTTGCAAGCGCGAGGGCCCGAGTTCGACTCCCGGATCCCACATACGAAAAAGGGGCCGGTGATATCGCTCAGCGGCACGGGTGCCTGTTGGTGCGCGAGGTCCTGAGGTCGACCCCCCGGTACCCACAAAAAAAAAAAAAAAAAAAAAAAATCTGTTGAACATCTATTATGTGTCAAGCATTTTCTATGTTCTGGAGACACAAGAGTGAATTAAGAGAAGATAAAAGTCCTTGCCCTCATGTAGCTTACATTCTAATGGGAGAGACAGTCAAGAAATAAGACAAATAAGAAGGTGCATATTGTGATGATAGGTAGTGATAAGTGTCATAGAACAAGCAAAGCAGGGAGGTGAAAGGAGGGGGCAGGTAAGGCAAGGTCTCACTGATGCAGTGCCTTAGTTACTTGCCTGTTGCTGAGACATAATAACTAACAACCGCAACAGTTTCAGAAATCTCAGTCCTTTTGTGGTCGACTGGGTCCAGGTAGAAGTGCGTGGTGCAAGTGGCATGGTGGAAAGCTGCTCATGTGATGGTGGGCAGGAAGCAAAGATAGAAGGGAGGAGCCAGGGAGGAAGATACACCCGTCTGGACCCCCTCCTGCTGACCAAGCCTCACCTCTTAACAGCAAGTGAGCTATAACAGCCCCATGGTCCAAACTCCTTCCAAAAATCCTGCTTAGGAACCCAAGAGGCTCCTGGCGGACATCTATATACAAGTTGTAACAGATGGCACGTAATTCAGCTCCCCAAGAAAGTAGAGGAGTAAACGAGGCAGATGTCTGGAGATAAACTATTATAGGCAAAGGCCCTTAGGTGGGATTATGTTTAGTGTGTTTAAAGGAGATCAAAGAGGCAAGCGTGCATGGAGCAATAGAAGCAAAAAGGAGAGTAGCAGGAGAGGGTGGCAGAGAAGTAACAGGGAACCAGGTTGTGCAGCGTGTCATGTCCCACAATTAGAACTTATTCTATCTGAGAGCAAAGAGGACCCATTGAGGGTTTAGGCCAAAGAATGTCATGAAATGACTAATGACTAAATAGGGACACTCTGTTAGCTCTGTTCAGAATGGTCTTTAGGGAGGTAAAGTGGAAGCTGGGAGTCTTGTTAATAGGCTATTGCAATAACCTTAGCAGAAGAATCTTAGGATCAGTGTGGTGACAATGGATGTGGTAAGAGTGGTTGGATTTGCAATATAGTGGTCGAAATTAGGATCAAGAAAATTTGGTTACTACAAACATGAGTGAATCTCAGTGTGGTGGTTTAAAAAACAGCTGAAAATCCTCTGTTATGCCACACATCTTGAGGGTCTATATCCTCTCCCCTTGAATCCAGCTGGGTTTAGGACTACTTTGACTAATGCAGTAGTAAAAGTGATATTCAGTGGCCCTTGAAGCTAGATCAAAAAGGCCATTCATTTTCTTCTTGGTCTTTGAAATTTCTGTTTCCTCCCCCAAAACCCAGCTTTTTCTTTTCTTTTTTTCATACTTACACGACAGCTTTAATACATGCCGATTGTTTGTGGAAAAAGACCTAAGGTATCTCTAATACAAAATTCAGGAAAAAGTAATGCACAATGAAATAAATATAAGTGATTAATAAATGTGGAAAGTGCTCAATTTTTACTAAAACAACAATAAGAATTTAATGTAGTAATACACTAAAAAACAAAAAACACACAAGCTTTATGCTGTAAGAAATCCAAGCTACGTAGATAGGTCAAAGTTAGCTGCTCATCCTTTGAATCCAGCCCAGGCACCAGGCATGGAAGTGAGGGAGCTTCCAAAGATTCCATCCTTGAGCCATTTAGCTCTTCTCAGCTAAGGTCTCATGCATCATGGAGAAGAGAAAAACATTTCTACTGTGCCCTTCTGAATTCAGGACCCACGGAATGTATGAGAATAACAAAATGTTTTTTGTTTAAGTCACTAATTTTGGCATGCTTGTTACACAGCAATAGATAAACAAAATGCAGAGCATTTATGCAAAACACCAAGAAAAATCTGACCAAAATTTACCTGATTATGTTGTTATACAGAACCCACTGGGCAGATGCCCAGTCTAAGGACAGAAAAACTGTGCCTTGTTATGCATGTGTAAGCATATTAGGAATGGATAATGGCTTGTATTCCCTATCTCCCACTTACCAACAATAAAACCCCTGCTAACTACTCAAAACCAGATTGAGCAGATGCAGTCACCAATATGGTTCTTCATTTTATTAGCACTAATTATGATATTTTTGCTTTTATTGGCTTTATTTTATTAATATCTCCTCAAACAATCCAAAAAAGAAAAGAATAAATGCTTTCATATTTGGGCAAACTTCCACATATTCCAGGAGTCAAGCCGGGCATGTCTCAAGATAGGCAAGACCTCCTGTCCATGAATCCAGCACCTGTGTCAGAAACTGGAAGCAACCAATATTCACACATCATGGTGAGCAGAAAAGGATACCATGTGTGGACTCAACATAGTCTAGCATACCCATTTTGAGGTCATGATCCTTGGCTTAGCCAACAGAGTACTTAAGCGATACCAGGGGACCTATAATGCTAGGTCATAAAGGTCATTCATTTTCCCATTGAACTGTGAAAGTGAGGCACTCAGCAGGTTCTCTGTGTCTATTTCCTTATGCTGCAAGAAAATATTCTACTGAGTGATGGCAATCAGTATTGCCCTACCTTCTCAGAACCTAGGAGAATATACCAGGCAATAGTGCTGCTAGACACAAAACAGGTTGGTTCTCCTTTTCTAGTCCCTTCGTAGTTTGGTGGTTATAGTAACCAGTATTTTGATCCATCCACCCATTTATCCATATAATAAATTCTCACCAAGAAACAACTCTACACTAGGCCTTTTTGTAAAGGCAAGAATTATGTAGAGGAAGAAGACAGGACAGGACTCATTTTTGAGGCATTATCTCTCCAAAGTTGGAGCAAAGATATTGAGTTTGCTCAACTCTTTTTTTGCTTCCTGTGCTCTCAGGAAAAGTAGCATCTCATCTCTACAGTTAAAATTGGGTCACATAGCTATGTTCGAGCCAATGGGAAATCTGGCAAATATGAAGCCCGCATATCCAGCCTGGCCATAAACCTGCCAGGCAGTTCCCTCCACACCATTGTTCCCTTCTGTGGTGTCCTGTTAGGAACCAGGCTGCACAGCAGAAGTGTGTGGGCAGGCAAGCGAAGCTTCATCTGTACTTACAGCCACTCCCCATGGCTCCTGTTACCTCCTGAGCTGTGCCTCCTGTCATCAGCTGCAGCTTCAGATTCTCAAAGGGGCTGGAACCTGACGGTGACTTGCATATTTGAGGGATCTAGGACCCATGAAACCAGTCCCTGCTGCCAAAAAGATTGGGTGTTGCAGTGAGTCACCACTGGTGGCATAGAGGATGAAAAAGATTACTTGGAGACAATCTTAGTTCAGTCACCAAGAGTCCCAGAGGGGCTATTCTAAACCGAGAGCATGCAGCCATTAGGGAGACTCTCTGGAAAAGAAAAAGCCACCAAGCCTAGAACTCTCTGGCTTTTATTTAGAATGTCAGTGTAAGGGAAAAAAGTGTAATGAGAAAAGCAATGTGGGCCAGGAGCTGTCTTAAAGCTAGGCAGTTTTTCTTGGGGAAAGGGAAGGACAATGGCCAGATGTAACATGCTTCACTAATTTAAATTTCTCGTTGTTTAACCATTTGATTCTCACACAGTCTGTGTGCTTTTTGCCTCACAGTTTAATTATTTGTGTGCTTTTGCCCTGCATTTTAACCATTCACTTCTCATAGAGCCCATGCACTTTTGTCCTGCAGTGTAGTTAACCATTCACTCCTCAGCCAAGTCCCCCACATTTGATGACTGCTGTCTCAGAGGTCATGGGTTGAAGATGGTGGGATCATGTGAGGGAAGGAACTTGAGTCCTTGAATGACCCCTGTGGAGCAAAACCACCCTCTGGCCACATTTAACAGTGGCAGGATCAAACAACTAACTTCTTCTTGTGCAAAGCCACTTGGATTTAAGCTGTTTCTTCAATTACTCCACCCACAACTGTCTTGGTTACTTTTCTCTTGTTGTTGAGACAAAATACCCAATGCCTGAAATTAAAGAAGGAAGGTTTATTTAGCTCACAGTTTGTGGAGGTTTCAGCTGGCTCCAAGGCAGGGTGACGTGGCCCAGGGGCAACCATTCATGGCAGTGGAAGACAGCAAAAGCAACAAGAGCAAAAAAAGGAGGAGAGAAAGAGAGAAAGAGAGAGAGCAAGCTTCTTTCCCTCCCGTATATTGTAGGTAGGCTACCCACCCTAGGGTGGGTTTAGCACTCACACTCATAATCCCAGCATTGGAGCATAAATCAATCACAACTCTAGAAGCCCACCCCCCATGACTGCATGAGGCTTTGGGGGGACATCTAGACACAAACCATAACATTCTGCCCCTGACCCTCCAAAGACTCACATGCCTCCCTTTATGCAAAAGGCATTTTAATCCAACTCTAAGAATTGCCAAAGTCCTAAGAGTTTCAGCATTGCTAAAAAGTCGAAGTCCCAAGTCTCCTCCAAGATCTAAGGCAAACTCTTAGCTGTGAGCCCTTGTACAAATGAAAAGAAAGTTAAACACTTCCAACATTCAATGGCACAAGGTAGACACTTCCATTCCAAAAGTTACAAACAGGGGGATACAAAGGAATGGGACTAAAGCAAGTCCAACATCCAGCAGGGCAAACATTAAGTCCTGTAGTTCTATGTGGAACATCTGAAGCAATCTGTGGTAAGTTGTGAGCTCCAAAGGGCTTGTGTGGCTCCGCCCCTATGGCACTTCCAGTGGTTGTAGCTCCCATGGCTTCTCTCTTAGGCCTGCTCTGCTCCCTCCTTACAGGTTTCCTCAGACAATCCACATTCCAGGCTTCTCCAAATTTCTGGGGTTTCCACTGCACCTCTGGCTTCACACTCACAGCTTCACACACTGCCCTCTCAGAGGCACACTGCCTGGCCTCCCAGGTCTTCTTCTGAAATCTGGGTGGAAGCCTTTTTAACCTCAGAACTCTAGCATTCTGCATGCGCCTAAAACCAGCGCCACATGGATAATGCCAAGGTCTACTGCCAGCTAGAGCAGTAGCCAGGCTTTCTTCACTCTTGGCTATAGGGGTCGAGTGCCTGGGTTGCTGAGCACTCTGAACCTGATTCAGAGGAATAAATTCTCTACACCACTGCCATTCTGAAACCTGGTGCGGCCACCGCCATTTTGCAACTTGTTTCAATTGTTGCCATTTTGGAACCTGGTGTGGCTCCCGCCATTCTGGAACATAGTGTTCTGCGGCTTTCTTCTCAAAGCAAAGTCTTTCACTTTTGCAGTTTTGAGGCTCCAAATGGTGGAGACTTGCCACTTCTCGTGAAGTCCTCAGGCCATCTTTTCTGTTCTCCTCATCCTTCTCAGCAATCGAGATCTCTTCAGCTCTATCTTTGCAGTCCACAGCTTTACTGGAGCTTTTTTTTCTGGCCAAACTCACATTTTAAATCATCCTGCTGGGCTCTTTGCTTTTGATTTGCAACATAAATCTGGCTAAAATCCCCCAACAATAGCCATGCTGCCACCTCAACATTCGACTGCCTTGAGATTTCTTCTGCCAGATTAGTCCACCACCCTTAATCTCAGTCTCAGGCAAAGTCTCTGGACATGAGCAAAATGCAGACAAACCTTCTGCCAAGCCATAACACACATCGTCTGGACTCCAACAACCAGTGCAGTCCCTCTTCCCAGCAAAAACCTCCTGAGCCTGGTCTTCATTGGTAAGATTTCTAGGTGAGATAGCTCAGTGGCATAAGCACCTGCCTGGCAAGCATGAGGTCCTGAGTTCAACTCCTGGTACCCCCATAAAAAAAAAAAAAAGATTTCTGTCAGCCTGTGGTCTTCTGAGCTCTGATCAGAATCTCACATACAGAACAGCCTAAGGCATTCTAGCACTGCTCTTTCAGGTGACATCTCCAAACCTTTCTAAACCCTTCTCACAAGCCATTCCCAAAGGCTCTTGAACCACATGGTCAGGTATAATCACAGCAGTGACCCCACTTCTGGTACCAAATTCTGTCTTGGTTATTTTTCTCTTGTTGCTGAGACAAAATACCCAATGCCCCAAATTAAAGCAGGAAAGGTTTATTTAGCTCACCGTTTGTGGAGGTTTCAGTCCATAGTCAGCTGGCTCCAAGGCAGGGTGGCATGGCACAGGGGCAACTGTTCATGGCGTTTGCAAAAGCAACAAAAGCAAAAAAGGGAGGAGAGAGAGAGAGAAAGAGAGAGAGAGCAAGCCTCTTTCCCTCCCTTATATTGTATGTAGGCTACCCACCCTATGGTAGGTGTAGCACTCACAACTATAATCCCAGCATTGGACCATAAATCAATCACAAACTCTAGAAGCCTTCCTCCCATGACTGCGTGAGGCTTTGGGGGGACATCTAGACACAAACCATAACACCATCCTATAACTAACACAAAAATTCTCTCAATTGCAACACTATTTAGGGTCCCTGAGGAGACATAAATCATAGCAGCTTTTGAAGTTGTGATGAAACACACATAACATTAAATTTACCAACTCTTGGTGCACCACAAAGTAGTGTTAAGTATAGTCATATTGTACAACCAACTTCCAAAACTTTTGCATTTGTAAAATTGAAATATATGCTTATTAAACAACAACCCCTGTTTTCCCCTGCTTCAGCCTCTGGAAACCATTCTACTCTCTGTCTCTGGAAGTCTGACTGCTCTAGACACCTCATGGAAGTAGAAACATATTGTTTTTGTGTGTGACTGGCTTATTTCATAGTGTAATGTGTTCACGTTCCATTCATGTTGTAGTGTGTCAGAATTTCCTCTCTTTTATAGGCTGAATAATTTTCCATCCTATACCACATTTTGTTTATTCATCCATCAAAGGACACTTGGGTTTCTTCCACCTCTTGGTTATTGTGAATAATGCTGCTAGGGACATACTTATACATATGTATCTTTGAGACTCTGCTTTCAGTGCTTTTGGGTATATGTACCCCATGGAATTTCTGGATCATATGGTAATTCTATTTTTAATTTTTTGAGGAACTGTTATACTGTTTTCCAAAATGGCTGTGTCAACTTACATTCCCACCAGCAGTGCAAAGGCTCCCAGTTTCCCCACATGCTCACCAATGCCACACCAGGATTTTTTTGTTTTTTGGGTTTTATTTTATGTGGGTACCGGGAGTCGAACTCAGGACCTCAAGCTTGCCAGCAAGCGCTTGTGCTGCTGAGCAATATCACCGGCCCTTTTTTTTTCCTTTATGTGGGTACTGGGAGTCGAACTGAGGACCTCGCGCTTGCCAGGGAGGCACTTATGCTGCTAAGCTGTCTCACCGGCCCCACACCAGGTTTTTTAAACAGAGAGAATCTAATATAGTTAAAAGAAATGTCAACTAGGTAATTGAAAGGGTAAGAAGGGAATACTAAAGTTTTATGAAGGCAGCAACTGCACTACCTCTCCAAGGGCTGAGGTTGGAATTATTAAAACTCAGAGATTTAGAGGAAGGTCTTGAGTGGATGAGTTCCAGGACGCTGAGGAGGGAGCACAAACCGGTATCTCTGAAAGGTGACAATAAGACGGTGCTGTGATGCTGGAGAGACTGCAAGCTGGATGTAGCTGCTGCTGCAGGGGTACATTGCCATTGTCAGAGTGCTGTTGCCAGGGCAAAGAAGGCTTGCTGGTGTGCTGCTCACAGGAAGAGTAAGAAACCTGTGAAGTGCATCTCGTATCCCTTCTCCAGCTTTGCAGCTTGTCTCTACCACCCCCTGCTGGTAGACCCTAACATGGAACAGCTGGAACAGCTGGAAAAGCAGAAATACCATTTGTGGAGTGCCAGCCTCAGCATTAAAAATCAGAGCATGGGAAGGTGGGTTTAGGGCTAAGAGGCAGGAATTTAACAATTGATACAACATGTCAGTGATGGCCTCTGCCCACACAGCACACGCACCACTTTACCTATCTGCTTTTGCTTGCTTGCTTGCTTGCTTCCTTTCTTTTTCTTTCTTTCTTTCTTCCTTTTTTCTTTCTTTCTTTCTTTCTTTCTTTCTTTCTTTCTTTCTTTCTTTCTTTCTTTCTTTCTTTCCTTCTTTCTTTCTTTCTTTCTTTCTCTCTTTCTTCTTCCTTCCTTCTTTCCTTCCTTCCTTTCTTCTTTTCTTCCTTCCTTCCTTTCTTTTTACAGGGACACCAAAACGAGTCCTTATTTTAACAGGGTGTGTGCTGCAGCACAGGGAAGTCAGTACTGTATCTGGGAGAGAGTCCTCTTAGAATAAACCTGAAAAATGGCTGGGAAGTGCAACTTGTACAGCAGCTTCAGGCCTGTTTCAGGGAGGGGCAGGGCTGAAAGCTTGCTGAGCCTGTTGGGTATGCAAATAAGGGGCCCAGATCCTTCCCTTTGTGATCTTTGCCACTCTGGGGTGCACTCTCCTTTCTTCAGAAGGGCAACACAGTTTCTTTTATGGTACCTGTCGCCTTCTGCCTTGAATGGGAGTTCTTCACGTATACCCTAACTTTCTGATCTAAATTCCTTTAAGAAGCAAGATCAGTGGCTGACTTGTCTCTAATTACCTTGCCAATGCTCCCCAAAGCCTAGCACAAAAGTTGTACATAGTTGGTTTGCAATAATTAATCAGTTAATCAACAATCAATTTGATCCCAAGTGAGTGAAATGTTTGTGCTTACAAGGAAGCAATAAGTGAGCACCAAGGGAACCCAACCGTAATGCAAGTTGCTGCAAATTTGTGGATTGAATAGAATGTGGGCTAATAGACACTTGAAAATTCTTGTGGAAAGTAGAGTCACTCCCACTTTGTAGACATATTATGCGGTTGAACCAAAGGTGTCAGGAAAGCCTATAGTTATTTTGGTATTGGCTACTCAACTCTAGTAAGCAGGAGAACAGGGCTTACCTCAGGGCCCTCACATGGTTTACAGGAAGACTAGTTTCCCCAGAGTCTCTTTATGTTTTGCGCAGAATTCTCCAGTCCATTTCTAAGACTCTAAACTGAAACTCTGGCAGATACCTTGGAGAGATGAAAGCCCGGTTGATATTTCTGCCCAATTAATTATCTCCAGGTTTAGTGGCATACAGCAATAACCATTTTATTACATTTATAGGTTCTATGGGTCAAATATTTGGGCTTGCTTGAGAATATTTGGGAAGGTTCCATGGCAGGGGAGATTCACAGGTGAGAGCTAGAATAATCCAGAGCATCATATTTGTAGACATATCTGCTGATTGATGCTGGCCATCTACTCAGGCCACAGTGGGGGGCATCCACTGGAGCCCCCTTCCTTGTGTCCTTTCCATGAGGTCTGGGTTACCTCTAGCATGGCAGCCTCAGGCTTCTTTTGTGGTGGCTCAAAACTTCTAGTGAGAAAAACAAAACAAAACAAAACAAAACTCCTGGTGAATATCCTAGGATATAAGATGAATGATTTTATGTTCTGCCTCAGATGTCATGAAGCGATGCTCCTGCCTCATTCTATTGGTTGTAGTTAAGTCACAGACTCACCTCTGTTTAAGGGGGAGGACTTAGTGAGTGTCAATATGATCAGCCAAGTAAAGAACATGGGATGGGAGCCATCGCCATGCACAATTTTGGAAAACACAATGTGCTGTAGCTGTTAAGTGTATTCTCTATATTTTCTAAATGAGAATTCTGAGGTCCCAAGAACTTGGGAAGCAGGTTGTGAAGACCTTTCAGCTGGTTCTGGAGTTCTCAAGGATGCCAGGAATATTTGTTTGCTAGGGCTGCCATAACAAAGCACCACAGAATGATTTAAAACAAATTTGTTGTCTCATTATTCTGGAGGCTAAACATCCAGAAGGTGTCAGCAGGATGATTCTGGGGAAAAAATCTTTCCCTGCCTATTGTTACCTCCTGGCAGGTCTCAGCAATCCTTGCAGTTGCTCATAGGTGCATTCCTCCCACCTCTGCCTCTTCATCGCCTAGTGTTTTCCCTGTGTATTGACACATCATCTCCCTGTGTGTCTGTCTCGTGTCCAATTTGCCCCTTTTCATGAGGCTATAGAGGCGGTAAGCATTAGAGTCCATCCAAATGACCTCAATTGTAGTTTAATTATATCTGTAAAGATTCTGTTTACAAATAAATTCACTTCTGAGGAACAGAGGGTTTGGACTTCAACATATCTTTTTTCTTGGGGGAGAAGGGGAGAGGGACACCATCTAATCCATAACACCGCCCTTTAGGAAACTCATGGGACAGGGAGATCTTAGAGATTTGTCTTGGGTAAGCAGAACCACAGGCAGCAGCTATGCTGGGGAAATTTCTGTGCAAGATAAACTTGGCCAAGGCTCTGAAAGCATTTCAAAGTGAAAAAGAGATGGAAATTGTTTGAACATGATGCTTTTATGTCACTGAAGTACTGATGACTGGGCCAAATAAATGCTGGGCAGTGAGTGCCCTTAGAGAGAGCTGGGTGACTCCAGTGAGAGATCAGATGCTGGAGCAGTTCCCGCTCTGCCATGTCTGAGGGGCAATGATGAAAAGGTAGGGGCAATTGGGGCTGAGCGTGGCTGGCGTGGCTGACATACGCTCTGCTGATGAGCTGTGGGGCAGGGAGAGGACATGAATAAGTGGAAATCTGCTCCCTCACCCTGGCTTTGAATTTTGAAAGGTAGCTTTCCTTCCATCAGAACTGGGATGTGAAGCAGACGATAAGGGCAACCATAATAGGGCCCAAGGGATTTCAACAAAGCTAAAGAGAGCCCTGGATTTGAGGGAAACTGTGTCTTACCTTATCTGTCCTTCCCTTCAGAATTTGCAGGAATAGAAGTAATAACACCCATAGGAGCATCAGAAAAAACAAGAGTTGTTAGCATTTGATGAGCTGCTTCCGTGGACCACACCCTGCGCTGAGAGAGTATACCTCCCAGGGTGGCTTGCTCATACCCTTTCTCATCTGCTTAAGGTCTTCTTTTACTTCCTGAGACTGCACCTTTTTGTTGAGGGCTGCCTTCTGGCACCTTTTCTGGCCACAAGAAGAGCTGAAAGTGCCTGAGAATTCACATCCCCTTGGGACAAGTTTGCGAGTGTGGGAATGTAAACACCCGTATGGGAATAAATCCCAGAGCTACTTTGCTCCTCTGCAGTTTAGTGATACTTTTCTCTGGAGAAGCCCTGTGAGATTGAGCAGAAGTCACCCTCCATGAGGCTTGGCTTGACATCTCACTCCTGCTTGCCCTCCTACTCCTCCCTGACTCAGTGTCCCATTCCTCTCCTTTCTTCCAGACACTATATCCTAAAAAATAATTTTCACACACATTCTGATTTCAGGGGGCCCAGCCTAAGGCAACATCTTGTGTAGTCTTCACAACCACCTCACAAGACAGGGAGGATCAACCCCATTCCACAGGTACGGGAAGCCTGGCTTTGGGTGGACCTGCCCTAAATCACATAATCAGTTAGTAGCTGTCCTGACTGCCAAGCCAGTCCTCTCTCTGTGGTATTAGATTGTTTCAAAAACACAACTTTTTATACTTTCTTTCCCACTGACTAATTGCCTTGGAAATCCCCAATTCTCTGACTTCATGATGTCTTGGTTTTCCTATTATTTTCTCCTACTGGACTGAGGAACCCTGGATTTTTACCAGAACAGAAGATGAAACAGAGGTGGCCTTCTTTCATCTTCTTCTCTCATGACATATTGTAGATTAATGACAGGCCCACGTTCTTTGACTCTATTCCCATGGAAGGCTGGGTTCTCTCTACTCACCCCCTTGAAGCTGGGTTGGCCCATGACAGCTGTGACAAATAGATTATGAGAAACATGATCTGGAAGTAGCTTGTAAAAGGACTGTGAGTTTCTGCCTTAGTCTTCTGGAACACTGAGCTTCCATGTAAAAAGTTTCACCACACTGATAAGCCCCAGCTTGCCACTGGAGGGGCCACATGGAGACAAATCTGCCACAAGCCCTTTCAATTACCCCCTGCTGAGGCTTCAAGCATCGTGGAGTAGAGATCTCTGCTGTGCTGGTGAATTCCTGACCCACAAAATCTACGATCATTAAACAATTTTCTTCTGTCACTAAATTTTGGAACAGTTTTGTCATGCATCAGATGCAATGACTGGTGAAAAACACATCTGGATCAGCACACAGTAACTATTCTATCAGCGTTCAACAACCTCACACTGCCACTCCACTTGCTACCCAAGCTTCCTCTCTCTGGTCTCGGAGTTAGAAACAGATGAACTCCTTTGAGAATTATCCAAGCACAACTACATTCAGCTTCTGAGGCGACGCTTGATCCCAGGCAGGGGGGATCTGCTACTGCTGAGCAACTAACCCTGGGTCAGCTGATCAGCTTGGGAACCCATTTCCTCTCCACCTTGCTAAGCTTTGGTCTTTTCGATTTCTAGTTACCCTATAAATTATTCTCAGCTGGTGTGGGGCCCTAACACTTTAGGACATAATGAGATGACATGGTCTTATTTGTAGGAAAGGTACTACTTAAGCATTTAGTTCTGTCTTTGCTACTTTGCAACCTTGAGCAAAACACAACTCTGCTTCACTTTCTTGCCTCTGAAATGAGATGGTTGACTTGTGAAGCGTTTTATGGCCTCCGTAGGGGGATGACTTGTCCTGAGGGTTGACCGCCTGTGATACTTTGTACATACTCATGTTATAAATCGTATCACGTATCACACACATATTTTATTTATGTTATATAGCACTGGAATCCTAGCAGAAGGCTCTGTGTTAGGAGTCATGCGGATATGCGTTTTTACCATTTACTAGCTGTGTGACCTTGGACCAAGTATTTATCTCTCAAATCCAAGTTTTATGTACAAAATGAAGATTGTCATATGTAACCTGCACAATTGTACTGAGGATCAAGGTAACTAATGAAGAACAACAATGAGTATATAAGTTGGTATCCCATAACTACTGATATTCTTATTCTGAAAGCTTTTCCTTTATAAAAAATTCATGATATTATTTACCTCTCCTTATATTTTAATCAGTCTGAAGCAAACGTTATCATGATCCTAAAATCAGACAATTTAAAGAATGCCATCAATTACAGGTTCCAGGTAAAAGGACACACTAATTTTTTTTTCTGTGAGTTCACATGAAACTAAACATTTCCCATGTCATAGGCAAGAACATGCAGTACACACACATTTTCCCCTATTGAGTCCCAGCCAGCCAGCCAAAAAAAGAAAAGAAAAGACAAATATATTTCCTGCAGACCTAGCAGGCCTCCTCTAGCTTTAGACTGAGATTATCTTATCCACCCTCAAAAAGCATTTGAAAAGAGACGTGCAAAAGCAAAGGAAGTCTCAGACATTTCTACAGTCCGCTCAATAAGCCAGGGCAGAATGAAGCCACTTTCATCTTAGGAACCCTACATGTGTCAGCCAGAAAAGCAGAGGTAAAGGAAACAGAGGGTCCTGCAGTCCAGGGCTGGCTCTGAGGATGCTGACCAGCAGGAATGGCCTCCATGTCCTGGTCCAATTTGCCTTTGCACTTGTTCAGCACTGTGCCTCTGGACTTGTCTCACTTCCCTGCAGAGAGGCATCTGCCCCCCCCAGGGGTGGGGGTGGGAGTGGAGTATCAAGCCTCAAGTTTTCCTCATCACTGATTCCCATCTCCCAGCACAATACCTAGACAGCATTCTCTGTATACTGAATGAATGGATAAATGAATGAATGAATGAATGAATGAATGAATTGTAAAGCATATTAGCTACAATTTGTTTATTTTGCTACTTACATTGAACAATTCAATTTGACATTGTCATTCAGCACTTCTTGATTTGGGGCTGGAGAGTAGGGAGAAAATTATAAATTATCTGAAGTCCCTACCATCTACATACTGTATATTCTGCCCTTTCTGCCAGCAACTCTATTTTATGATGAAAAGGGGGAGTTTAGAAAAATTAGTAGTTCTTCCAAGTTCCCACAAAAAATGCGTGGTAATTTTAGGATTCAGACTCCAATTTTCTGATTCAAAAAGCCCTGGTCTTTCTACCACAATATTTCTCAGAATTAGAGGGAGATGCTGGTTGGTATAGAAGGAAAATATGGGTGGGCTTTCTGACTCTAAGTTTAACTCTTTGTCTGTTGAATGGGATCCAAACCACTTTAGACAGATGGGGTCTCTATTTTTGTTACAGATATTCTGGAATAGGGACAACTAGTACTCCACAAAACTTATGCAGAAACCTCTACCTTTCTGGCACCATCCAAGACAGATAAATCAATATCCAGATTGGCTCCCAAGGAACTGCTAAGAAAAGCTTCCTTGACCTCTCTTTTGAGAAAATTATTTAAAATAATCTGTGTTTTATACACACACATATTTACAAAATAGCAAACCGGTAAGTACAAAAATTAGATTTCATTTTAGACTTTTAAATCATATCAGCGGGATACACATGGGCACAGAGATGGCTGTCATGCAGAACAACAGTTAAAAGGCTGAGATTCTTAAAAATAGTGTCAGATGCTGGTGATCAGCCTCTGTAAGCCCCAGATTGCTGACCCACATGTGCCTCTGTGTCGATTCTCCTCAGCATCGTCCTTAGGCAGGACAAAGCTTTCACAGCCCAGAACCTGACAGATTTCTGCCTGGAAGGAGTTTTAAGGCCCTAAATTGAAAGTTGCTAAATGTAAGTCTCTGCAAAGAATAACACTTGAATGTCAGCAACTGTTACTGGCCCCAAACCATTTCCCTTTTCACCTGGGAAGGTTACAAAACATCTCAAGAAATAAGTGCTGGAATCAAGAGCAAATGGGAAATCTCCAACCTGAGTACACTGTCCCCCAAGCAGATTTTATTTTCTAGAAAGGAGACTAATAATGCGCAGCTTCTGACCTTAATGAAAATAATACCAAAGGAAAAAAAAAGACTCAGGAATTCATTTTTTATCTGGTTTCTGACAGATCATTGCCTCTCTGCTTCCATGTTCCACACCTAGCTTCTTATTCTTACCTATATAACACCTGGGGCTGTAGATTTAATTTTAATCCAAAGCGACTAGAGATTCTCACAAGGAATATGAATGGACAATGTACTTCCTAGACTTCCTTATTCAAATGATAGACAGAGCCTTTCCAGCATTTTTAAGAGGAATGAGGGTAGGAGCATAAAATAACCCTTCATCTCCACCTTACCCATTCCCATGAACACTATACTATTTGTAACCATGCACAGATGTGGTTCCATGGAAGAAACCATGCTCTCATTCAAGCAGGGTAGCAGTCATGTGGTTCCACATCTGTACCCACCTTCTCAAGACACACATAAAAGAATGGTGTTAAGGTAGGGAAATAAAAGGATTAAGTTCCTGCTTACTAATGTGCAAGTGAGACCTCCCATTGATGTAAAATGCTGCAGATTTGACAGGTAGTTGTTCAGGTGCTGCTGGCCATTGTCCTCACCTCTACAACTTGGTGAAGGAAGTGAGGATGAAGGAATTGTGTGTGTATTCATCCACCTCTTTCCTAGAATCAGGAATCACTCAGCAGGAAGGAGAAGGATAATAGGCCTTATCCCTGGTCTCACTATCTGTGGTTGCTGGTACAGTGTTTCTCAAATGCTTAGAAATACAGAGTTGATATGGAGAGAGACAAGGTTTCCATGCAGGATCCATATTGATGGCAGATTCATAAAGTATGGGATATTTGAGATCTGGCCCTAGATTTTCCCAAACACTGCTGAATAATCTGGGATAAATTATTTAAGTGCTTGGCATTCGTGAAATTAAAATAAAGGGCTGGAGATAGTGAACATCATACTATCTCTGTCACAAAGATTAGAAATATAATCCGGAACCAGATTATGAAGAGAATTGTGTATTTTTGGGGAATTCTGGATTCTTCAGAGAGATATCTCATTTAATTGGCATCAATAAATCCCTATCCTGACTGTCATGGTCATGACTCAATAACCTAGCTTTCCTATCAATTGCTGAATGCTCACTATTTAACCTGAAAACCACAGGTTACCCCAGTCTCTATTAATAGAATGCTGTCATTACTTCAGACGCAGATTGCAGAAATTTTGCAATCCAAAGAGCATGACAAAGTAGTGCAGGCTACTAATAATTTTCTCCAGACCTAGCCCTGGAGAACATAACGTTATTACAGTACCAAAAATTATTGTCATAACAACATTGTAAGCAAAGAGAGGCCTTGTTCATGTGGAAACTTGATGTATTTGGCACCCCCATTTATAAGCAAATTTTTAAAAATTTTAATTTATTTATATTATTTAGATAGACAGTATTGGGAGAATTTAAGTTCACCGTAAAAGAATGGTACACAATGAAGTATTGTTAACTATAGGCACTCTGTTGGTTGTTTAACTTGCTGTGTGGAACCTTTTCAGTTTGATATGATTCCATTTGTTGTCTCAGTTTTATTTATTGTGTCATTGGTATTCTGTTCAAAAAGTTCTCATCTATGCATATGTCTTCAAGCATTGCACCTATTTTACCTTCCAGGAGATTGTTTCTGTTTTAACATTTAGATTGTTGATCCATCTTGATTTTAGTTTAGTACCATTCATGGTGAGATATATGCATAGACTCAATCTTCTGCAGGTGGATATTCAATTTCCCAAGCACCACTTATTAAAAAGTATGTGTGTGTGTGTATCCTCCCATGTATGTTTTTGGCTCCTTAGTCAAAGATCAAATATCTGTATGTGCCTGGCGTTGTTTCTGCTTCTCCTATTCTATTCCACTGATCCACTCACCTGTTTTTGTGCTAATATCACACTGTTTTAATCACTGTAGCTTTATATTATAACTTCAAGTCTGGGGTTATAATGCCACCTGCTTTGCTTTTGTTAGCCGGGATTGCTTTTGCTACTCTGTGTCTCTTCTGATTCTGTATCAACTGTAGAATTATTTTCAGTGGATCTGTGAGAAACAATATTGGTATTTTCAATAGTGTTGCATTAAATCTGTATATCGATTTTGGAAGTATAGTAATTTTGATTATGTCGGTTCTGCCTATCCAAGTACAGGAGACATCCTTCCATTTTCTGATGTCTGCTTCAATCTCCTTCTTTGGAGTACCGTAGTTCATTGTGGAGGTCTTTCACTTCCTTTGTTAGACTAATACCTAAGTATTAATTGTTTTGATGCTATTGTGAAAGGTATTGTTTTCCTAATTTCTTTTTCATTGAGTTCATTATTAGTGTATAGGAGTGCTATTAATTTTTGTGTGTTTGTTTCCTGCTACACTGCTGAATTTGGTTATCAATTCCAGGAGTCTTTCAGTGGAGTTTTTTGGATTTTGTTAGTAAAGCATTTTCTCATCTGCAAATAATAACAATTTTGAGTTTTTCTTTTCCTGTACATGTTCCTTTTGTTTCTTTCTCTTGCCTGATTGCTCTGGCTAATGTTTCAAGGACTACATTGAACAAGAGCGGTGATAATGGATAACCTTGTCTTGTTCCTGATTTTAGAGGGAGGGCTTTCTGTTTTTCCCCATGTAATATGATGTTGGCAGTAGGTTGGTCATAAATGGTTTTTATCATGTTGAGATAAAGACCTTTTGGCTAGGGATGTAGCTCAGTGGCACAGTGCCTGCCTGGCAAGTGCAAGGTCCTGAGTTCTATTCCTGGTACAAAAAAAAAAAGGTTTCCTAAAGAGATAAAGACCTTCTGGGCCGGTGAGATGGCTCAGTGGCTTGAGCGCCTGCCCAGCAAGCGCGAGGGCCCGAGTTCGACTCCCGGATCCCACATACGAAAAAGGGGCCGGTGATATCGCTCAGCGGCACGGGCGCCTGTTGGCGTGCGAGGTCCTGAGGTCGACCCCCCGGTACCCACAAAAAAAAAAAAAAAAAAAAAAAGAGATAAAGACCTTCTATACCTATCTTCTTCAGGGTCTTTATCACGTATGGATGTTGAATTTTGTCAAAGACTTTTTCTGCATCTATTGAGAAGATCATGTGATTTTTTTTCCTTGCTTCTTTTTATGCGATGAATTACATTTATTGATTTGCATATGATGAACCATCCTTGCATCCCTGAGATGGAGCCTACTTGGTCATGGTGTGTGATCTTTTTGATGATTTGTTTCATCCCCTTTGCCAGTATCTTGTTAAGGATTTTAGCATCTGTGTTTATTACAGAAATTGGCCTATAGTTCTCTTTTTTGGTTGGATCCTTGTCTGGTTTTGGGATCAACATAATATTAGCTTCTGAGAACAATTTTGGAAGTACTTCCTTCTCAATTTCATTTAAAATTTGGAGGCGTATTGTGTGACAGCTTTCCTGAAGTTCTTGTAGGATTTGGCAGTGAATCCATCTGGTCCTGGACTTTCTTAGATAGGAGTTTTTCTGTATTCGTTTTTGTTTTTCCTAATTACTGCTTCAATTTCACTGCCTGCTATTGGATTGTTCAAAAATTTTAAGACCTCTTGGTTCAGTTTTGGCAATTCACATGGATCTAGGAATCCCTCCATTTCTTCTGAGTTCTCCAATTATTTGGCATATACGTTTGCGAAGTAATTGCTAATAATTTTCTAGAATTCAACAGTGTCCATTATGATTTTGCCTTTTCATTTCATTCATAATTGCATCAGTTTGTGTCTTTTCTTTCCTTTTATGGAAAGATTGGCTAAGGATTTGTCTATTGTAATCTTTCAAAGAACCAGCTCTTTGAGTCATTGATTCTTTGTATTTTTTTACTCTCCATTTCATTAATTTCTTCTCTGACCTTTATAATTTCCTTCTTTGTACAAGTTCTAGATTTGGATTTTTCTTGTTTTTCTAAGACCTTGAGATGCATCATTAGGTTATTTATTTGGACTCGTTCTGTTTTCTGATGTGGGCATTCACCATTATAAACTTCCCTTATAGGACTGCTTTCATTGTGTCTCATAAGTTCTGGTATGTTTTACTGGCATTATTATTTTATTCTAGGAACTGTTTTATTTCTTCTTTAATTTCCGCTGTGATCCACTGATTATTTGAGAGTGTGTTGTTTAATTCCGTATGTTTGCATAGTTTCTGTGGTTTCTTTTGTTATTGATTTCTAGTTTCATGACACTGTGATATGATAATATGCACAGTAAAATTTGATTCTTTTGCATTTACTTAGGGATGCTTTATTACACAGTATGTGGTCTATTTTGAAGAAAGTACCACATGCATCCAAAAAGAATGTGTATTCTGTTGTCCTTGGGTGGAACACTGCATATATCTATTAAGTCCATTTGTTTGAAGATTTGGTTCAACTCTGATATTTCTTTGTTGATTTTTTGTTTAATTGATCTGTCTATTTGTGACATTGAGATCCTTCACTGTCTTAGTTACTTTTCTCATTGCTGAGAAAATACCCAATGCTCAAAGTTAAAGGGAGGAAAGGTTTATTTAGCTCACAGTTTGTAGAGGTTTCAGTCTGTAATTTGCTGGCTCCAAGGCAGGGTGGCATATGGCAGAGGAGCAATCTTCATGGTGGTGGAACACAGAAAAAGCAACAAGAGACCTTTACAGCATCTTTCTGCCCATTTTATATTGTATCTAGACTGTTGGGATTAGGGCAGTGCCAAACCGATCAGTGGACTGATCCAGCAATCACACACCCCTAATCCCAGCATCACACACTCTAGATTCAGCCACCTCCAAAAAAGCCTAAGACTGCATGAGGCTTTGGGGGGACATTCACACACAAACCACAGCACCCACTGTTATTGTATTGATGTTTATCTGATCTTTTATGTCCATTAGAGCTTGTTTTATGAAGTTGGGTGCACCATGGTGTAGTGCATATATGTTCATAATTGGTATCTTTTTCTGTTGAATAGTTCCATTAACCAATATATAATGTCCATTTTTGCCTCTTGTGATCAGCTTTAACTTGAAATTCACTTTGTCTGAAAATAAGATAGCTACTCTTGCTTGTTTACAAGAATATTGTTACATAGAATATTGTTACATAGAATATTGTTTTCAATCCTTTGATTTTTAGTCTATAAATTTCTTTTTGTGTTTAATGTGTTTCTTGTATGCAGCACACTGTTGGTCTATTCTGTTAATTTGTGTCTTTTGATTGGTAAATTCAGTCCATTTACATTGATAGTTGTATTTGATAGATATTGACTTATTCTTATTATTGTATTAATTTCCTGTTCCTATTTTGCTTTCTTTCTCTTCTACTTACTTGCTAGTCCTTTTATTGGACCTTTTGGCATTGCTAACTTCATTGTCTCCTTCTAGGATATCCTTGAAAAGTTTGATGGTCGTGAACTTTTTTAGGTTTTTTTTTTTTTTTATCATGGAAATATCTTATATCTTCATCAATCTTGAAAGATAATTTTGCAGGATATAGCAGTCTGGGTTGAAGGTTGTTTTCTTTTAGAGCTTGAAAGACTTTAATCCATACTCCCCTTTTCTTTGCAGTTTGTGTTGAGAAATCTGTTGTAATACTGAATGGTTTTCTTTTATAGGCAATTTGTTGCTTTTCTTTAGCAGCCTTTAAGATTCCGTTTTTGTGCTGTTTTCTGGTTTTTTTTGGGGGGGGAGTGTCATATGGAGTGTTTTTTTCTGATCATGGCTATTTGAGGTTCTATACATTCACTTATCTGTATGTTAAATTCTTTACCCTGTCTGGAAAGTTTTCTAATATTACTTGTATAAATAGTTTTTTTTTTATGCTCTTTGTGCTGTTTTCTGATTTTTTGCTAATTCCAATTACTCTTATATGATTCTTTTTGAGTCATCTGGAAGCTGTTGGATCCACTTCTAATGTTCCTGTGTTGTTTTTAAGGTATCTCTCATTAACTGATCATTGACAACAGTCCTGTTCTCTAGACCTGACACTCTGTCTTCACATTGGTCACTTCTGCTACCCATACTTTCAATTGTGTTTTAATCTACTGGATTTCTTTTTTTTTTTTTTTCTTTTTTTTTTTTTTTTGTGGGTGCTGGGGGTCGACCTCAGGACCTCGCACGCCAGCAGGCGCCCATGCTGCTGAGCGATATCACCGGCCCTTTTTCGTATGTGGGTTCCGGGAGTCAAACTCGGGCCCTCGCGCTTGCCAGGCAGGCGTGTATGCCACTGAGCCATCTCACCGTCCCTGGATTTCTATTTGAAACTTTTTATAGCCTCCCATTATTTTATTTTCTATGCTGGACATTCATGTTTTGCAACTCTTTCTTTAGTTTCACTAGCCATTTATTAGTGTCTTTTCTAGACTCACTGATCATTTGTTTCATTAGGGTCATTATTTGATTAGTTATATCTTCTTTAAATTCATCAAGAGCCTTATTGAACTGTTTTACCTCCATTGATACCCTTCCAGATCTATCTGCCATGTGGCTTATGATTTTCTCCCCTGAATGCCCGCTGAAACTGTTTTGGGCGAGTCTCGAGATTTTGGAGGCACTTTATCGCCTTGTCTTTTCATGTCTCTGCTTGTTTGTTTGTTCGTTTGTTTGTGCTGGGGTTTGCAAATTCTTTGGCCTGGTGCCTTGTTCCTCAAGAATGACTCACAGTATTCTTTATGACCCCTGTAGGCAATCTAGGTGTTGGCATAGGAAACCAGGTCAGCCACTACTATGTTACCTTGGCTATAGTAGTAAATTCAGTGTCAACAATGGCATCAAATGTCAACTGGATACTGAAAAATTCTAGGAAGCACTCATAAATATCCCTGAACCTGAAAAAAGAGGACTATGATTTTAGTGAAGACAATTAGGCCACCCTTATATTGACCTGTAGTAATTCAGACCACTAATTTCTCCTGGATGTAGGCAGCAGGGCCACAGCACAAACATGCCAGTAGACTAAATGCCTTCTTCTTCAGGGCTACTCCCTCTGACAATTACACCCACCAAACCTAGCCTTTCACAACTGCTTCAATCAGATCAGCCTGTTGGTTGTCACCTCTGTTGCTCTGTGCTGTGGAGACCCTAGGAATAGGGGCAGCATAAACTGGGGGTGGAGCCTGTGGTTCCCAGGACCTCCTGACTCAGGGCATGGCCTGGGTGGTCATCAGCATTGGCTGGGTTCCTTCTGTTTTTAAGGCTGGAAAAGATTCCGTTGTGTGTACATACCACATTTTACCAATTCGACCATCAATGGACACTTAAATTGTTCCTGTATCTTGGCTGCAATGAGCATGGGAGGGCAAATAATTTTTGGAAACCAATAATTAATCACTGTTCACTTAAATAATGAACTTTTACATTTGCCTTACAACTATAGTAATTACAGCTCTGGACAAGCAAAAACTATCCTTGTAGATTAAAACAACTTCCACATCTGAACTACATAAATGTTACTCCTATTACTGTTGAGATTGAAAATTAAAATACAATCTTACTTAAAGAATAAAACAAATGGAAATATTACTCATCAGTGGTATGTAAATATGTTTCAAAACTTTGAAAACCATAGTCACATCAAACTTCAATTTGAGTAAAAGTTGTAGCAGCAGTTTTCTTAAAACAATAGTGAAAAATAAATAATTTTGAAACCCCCTTTTTATTTTTATTTTTTTATTTTAAAGAGAAAAAAGATAAACAAATAATGAAACCAATCTTCAAAACAAGTTAGAAGGACAGTTACAATAGTTTGATGCATTGCATATTGTTGTCTTCATAGTAGTTATTCAGAGTACAAGATATAAGCATGATATCTTGTCTAAACAATATTAGCACAAAACATTTTTAAACAGAGACAAAAGGAAGCTTCAAGATTTTTAGTGTAGTTCCTAAAGTACAATATCTAGTTTGCTGTAAGGTTGAGTTAATTTTGAACAAATTTACTTCTATTTTCAGGACATACAGATGAGGGTGACAGGTGGAATCCAGAGGAGGAAGAGACAGGGAAAAAGTCCTGTTGCAAAAAAAAAAAAAAAAAGTCTCTTTGGATTCATCGACAATAACGAATCCGCACTGGAGAACAGAATGGGTGAACATAGTCTCGTAGCACAGGTGAGACCTAAGGGAGGGGAGGGCTAAGGGCTGTTTCCAACTGGCAAACCCAGCAGGGAAGATGTGGCGTTTGGCTTGCTGCTCAGCTGCAAAAGCTGCTTGTGGTGCGGTGAGTCTTGATCCATCTTCCAGTGAATGGCTCTTTCCTATAGCTTCAGCCACTAACCACTGCTTTCATTCCCAGTACTTAGAACTTTCTTTATTCAAGTCTTATTCTTGGGAAATTCTTTCATCCTTAAATTTTTCATGGTTTTCCTCCAGGGTCTGGATTCCTGATGACTTTCTGTAGGCTAGAATTCTTCACAGATGACTCCAGTTTTTTGGTTTTTTTTTTTTTTTTTTTTTTTTTTTTTTTTATACACCATTTAAACGGGACTAACCCTGCGAAGGTGTTTATTTTCTTTTTCTGAATTGAGGTTAACAAGCTCTGGGGCAAATTGGTTTTCACTTTTAATAAAATGTTGGCTCTAATTTGACATAAATATTCTGAACAAAATTGAAACCTGTGAAATGTATGACTCTAGCTCTCATAAGAAACTATAGACTTCAGAGTCTATGCTTGGATCATCCAGCAACATGGCCACCACCTTATATATCTTCCCAAGGATTACCTAGATGTCAGACTTTGAGGGCCTCTCCATAGCCCTACTATACTTTGCCCCCAGATCCCAAATCTACCTTCAGAAACCATGACTCCACCAGAAGTAACAACGGTAGAATATAATCCACAGTGGGTTGCACTTGAAAACCAAACCATAGCTGGTGACTGGGATGGACCATCAGTGGTGTTGATGTAGCAGGAGACAGGTACAATAAGATTCTCTCTCTCTCACTCCCTCTCTGTCTCTCTGTCTGTCTCTCTTTCTCTCTCAAAAATAGTTCAAAATGATGGAAAAGTAACATATGTTACTACAATGAATGTGTATTTACCCTTCACCTGGTTTCAACATTGTTAATAGTTTAAACCATTTACTCTCTCCGTGTTTTTCTTGTTATTCAATTTTTTACATAAACCATTTCGAACCAGTTCAAAATAAACTACAGTAATATCTCAATTCACGAACGCTTCTGTTTGCAAATAATTAGGTTCACAAACAAAAGCATTCAGCAAAATTTTGCTTCCATTTGTAAACTCTGCATTGGGTGACAAACACGGCTACATCCATCTTCCCCAGAATCGTGGCACGAATTAAGTTTGTGAACCGAGGTACCACTGTATAGACATCTTAATAATTTGGTACCCATTTTCAAAAAATAAGGACATTTTGCTATGTAACCATGTACTCCAGTGGTAATATTGTTACCTAATTTTCATATGAGGAAATTGACCAAATATCTTTGAGGTAAGTGATAAACCAACACCTTAGCACAGTTAGCTGTTCAGCTTTAAGATGAAATTATGAGGCACCCCAAGATGCAAGTGGCATCTCTGAGAAAGCTCGCTGAACTGTGAGAATTACACAAAAATTTTGACTTTCCATAGAAGAAAAAAATACATCTTCAGCAAAGCGAAAAGACAACTGAAAAGCTGAAATATATACACCATTTATATAGTACAGTATAAGGTTAATAGTCAATATGTAAAGGACCCTTCCAAATCAATAAAATTATGACCTCCTCATTTTTAATAGAAAAGAATATTTAGTGATTATCTTTTGTTTTGTCAGCCTAGTACGCTTTTTCTCTCCTTTGCATAAATTTCCTTTGGGAAAATATACTGTATTAATGTTTATAACTGTCGATAGGATGATTCTATCTTCCTTATTTCAACAATGAGCATGTGACCAGAATGCCTCACTCCTTAGACACACGGATTATCATGTTCTCAGAGAAACAATATTTTGCAGATGTTATAAGCTACTGAATACGCTATGAAATAAAAAGAACACTACTAGCATGACCCCCTCCCCCATCTACTGGAATCACTAACTGCAAGGACAATGAAAGCCTAGAGTCATTTTTCTTTTATTTAAAAATTTTGCTTCATTTTCAATTGTGGTAAAATGCACACAATTTATAGCATAGTACACCATCTTAACCATTTCTAAGTGTACCCCTCAATAGTGTTAAATACCTGCCCATGGTTGTGCAACCGGTGTCATCATCCATTTCCAGTATTCTTTTTATCTTGCATAACTGGAAGACTAAAATAATCTTTGTTGTTACAAGTGGAGAATCTAAGTAGAGAGATGAGGGAGAAAAGACATAGTGGGAGACAGAGACAGGAAGAGGGAAAGAGAGAGAGAAAGAGAGAGAGAGAGGAGATTATGTTATTATACAGTTTGAAGTCCTGAATCTAGACTTGCCAAAATGAATGTGTAATCCTAGAGCCAATAAATCCTGGAGTTTATTGGTTTATGTCATTTATAATAAAATACTATGGCCTAATATATTTATTGCTGGACAATAAATAAGAGAAAAAATTTAAATGCCCCAAAACTCTATTACCAATATAGGAAAAATCTCATTAACAAACAAGAAAAAAAATTAAGATCAGATATGTTTTTCTGATCATAGTTTCAAAGATTAAGAAGGCCGATAAAGACTGCCAAAGTAATACAACACACATTTACATGGTCAGCTAGAGAAGTTACCTGATAAACATTGTGAAGGATGAACTGACAACCCATGCTAAAGTTTACAACGTGTATGCTCTCACCCAGTAAATCCTCTCCAAGGAATTTATGCTAAAGAAATAACTGGGAAATTTCTGAAGTAAGTTCTTTGTGGCTTTGCTAGCATTAGGAAGGGGAGAGAAACAAGGGAGGGAGGTGTCCAGAGGAGAGGAGAAGAGAGAAAATGGAGAAAAGAGCGACAGAACATCCTAAGTGCCTAACAATAGAAGACTGACTATATAAAATAAATCGCATATAGCCTTAAAATTTAACAGTGCTTAAATTAGAAGTAGTATAATGGAGTGGGAACAAGGGGTCCTGACTGACATACCTGTCTATTTAATCCTTTAATCCTCCCCTAGGCCTGATTCTACTGCTGAAAGTTCTCCTCTCATTTTACTCAGACTTCTTGTTCAATGACAGAGGCTAAGATTCACCAGTTTTCAAACACTCCTGAGCTCCCTCATGGTCCAGCGGGTTAGTCTCAACTCACCAACTTATCTAAGAAACAAGTTCGCCCCATGATCGCTGGCTGAGCGTCCTCGGTCAGAGTCTGCTCTGCAGAAAACACCTGGTGAGCTGGAAGCTTTAGCGCCCTCCCCACTGGCCTCCCTCTAACACCACAGTGAACGTGCGGAGGTAAACGCCTGCACAACTGTGTCATGCTGTAGTCACGAGAGAGGACTGTAGTGAAGGCCTGCCAGGGCTTGAATGTTGGTTCTGAATCTTATTAGACATGACTTGGTGAAATACTTAATCCCTATGTGTCTGTTTCTTTATCTTAAAAATGAGGACAATAAAAACAATAAAACTTATAATTTTATTTTATTTTATTTTATTTTGGTGGGTACTGGGGGTCGAACTCAGGACCTCACACACCAGCAGGCGCCCATGCCACTAAGCGGTATCACAGGCCCTTTATTCATATGTGGATACCAGGAGTTGAACTCAGGACCTCACATTGCCAGGCAGGTGCTTATGCCGCTGAGCTATCTCACCAGCCCAAAACTTATTATTTTAAAGGTAAATAAATACACACACAAAGCACTCAGCATAGCACTTGGCACGCGGTTTACCATTAGATCATGCTAATTATTACTTTGTGGGCACACACAGTTAATTGCAGAGCAGGAAGACTCACAAACCATCATGAAAATTTATTAGCAAATGACAAAAACTAGTACCAAAGTAGGTCAAACAAAGAAGTTGTTATGGCTTAGATCTGGGGTGTCCCCTCATGGATTTGGATGTTGATTGGATCATGGGGGCAATATCCTGAATGTGCTAAATGTGCTGTTAAGAGGTGGGGCCTGGTTGGAGGTGGTTCACTGGGGGCATGACCTAGAAGTGTGCCTCTCCATTCCTGGCTTTTCCCTTCTTTCACTGCTTCCTGACCACCATGATATGAGCAGCTTTCCTCCACCTCACCGTTCCAGCTTTCCTGTCACTGCTTCCTTGGAGCCAGACCACCATGAACTAAACTGTGAACCAAAATGAAACTGTCCTGTTTTAAATTGTGACATCAGGTATTTTGTCTCAGCAACAAGGAAAGTGACTAAGACAGACATAAATGTATTGGCTTATTTAGCTGGAGAGTCCAGGGGTTGAGTTCACCGTGAGCATAAACTTTGCATCTAAAGTTCGAATGGTTTACCTAAAAAATTAAGATAGTGAGTTTTATAATTGTAGTTTGTGGATGTGTGAGAGAGTTCAACTCTGAGTCAAAAAGTCAGAATTCAAATTGCAATTTTATTGTTTGTCCGCATATCGATTTGGGGGAGTCAATACCTCTCTTTGAGAATCTGGGAGAAGATCTGGGGGAAGATTTCCATGAGGCTTAAGATCTCCCATGAGATGATTGTTTCATTCCCATGTGATTATTTCACGCTCCACTTAGGAGATAAATAAGCAAGCTGTGGCTGTGGATCTAGAAGAGTCATAGAACTGTGTGATTCTTCCCACAATATACTCTACATAGCCACTGCAAGAAAGGAGACCAGGCAGGATTTATAAATTTCCTGCAGAAATGTCTTCTTTGTTTAGAAATCATGCTTCCTGCTTTGCATGTCTCTGTAAAAGAAACCTGCCCTTTACTGCCCGAAGGAAAATAGATGAGTAGTAGTTGGATGTCACCAGGCACCTAAGATGCTTGCTCCTAGTGAAACAGAAAAGATGGGTCCTTTACTCCTCTTAGGAGTCGCCTCCTCAGACCCAAACAGGCAACGGCTGTCGCCCTGCCCAGCATCCCCCTCCCTCTACCAGGAGAAATGCAGGTCTGCCTTGGAAACTGGGGGACTGGAGAAACAGCTGAGACAGAGTTGGAAGCAGTGTGGGGGATCCCTGACTGTTTGATAATAGAAGCTTTTGATCAATTACAATACGAATCTTTTGGTGTCCTGAAATTTATGTTGTCATTACGAAGAATACAGGAGGAAGATGTCTCATGACTGATCAACCCAAATTTCTCTAGCATTTCATATCTGGTCTACAAATAGTGAGGTTTATTGAAGAGGTATAGGCAAGAAATTCTAGACTACTAAAGGCTGTAGAAAATTAAAATTTCTATTGTGCTTCATTAAAAGGCATTGTACCACATGGTGATATTTTATTTTTTAACAACCAGTTTCCAATTAAACTCTAAAAGAGAAAAACAAACTAGAGCTACACACACACACACACACACACACACACACACAGTAGTACCTCAGTTCATGAACACTCTTTTTTGCAAATGGGAGCGTTTAGCAAAATTTTGTCTTTGTTTGCAAACTCTGCATTGGGTGCCAAATATGACCATGGTCATCGTTCCCATACAAACACAAATGTGGGCATCTTTTCCAAAATTGCAGAACAGTTTAAGTTCATGAACCAAGATATATATATATATGGATATATCCTAATACTATATATGTGTATATATATCCTACTTTATTTTTCAAGAACTTATCTTTTGTAAGCACTCTCAATTTCCACAATAGAATTACGTGCTGATGTGGCTCTGTATGTGTTCTACTAATAAACTATATTTCAGCAGCAACAATTCCACTCTGTTGTAAGCCAACCAGACAACTGACACAGAGCCCAGCACAGAAGTCCGACAATATCGGTCCACAATACATGCCAAAAATTAATTTGAAAGGATCTGCAAGAAATCGCAAAGGGAAGGGGAAGATGCACACATTAGGATTGTTGCCACGGTCAGATCTCTGCCATGGAGCTGATCTCCCACATCTGCTGTTCTCTATTGTTGTTGTTTGCTTTTTGGGCTGAGCAACAAAATATTTTTACTTCCTAGCTGGGCATGGTGGTGCATACCTGTAATTCCAGCACTCAGGAGGCTGAGACAGGAGGATCATCATGAGTTCGAGGCTGGCCTTGGCTACATAGTGAGTTCAAGGCCAGCCTGAACTGCAGAGCTAGACTCTGTCCCAAAAAGCCTATATATAGATAGATATGTATATCTATCTATCTATATATTTTTTTTCACTTCCTAGCAATAGCCATCCTCGGTCTTGCCCTGGCGAGGCATATGAGGGACAAAACTATCTGAGTGTATGGGTTCGAAGCATCAAATATGTCCACATTATTAGGCCACCGTATCTCTAAAAGTGTGTGCACATGGGGCTCCTGAAGTACATGCATTTCTTTTCAAAAGAAGTTTACCAGGATGAAATCACTGACACCTTCAGTAATGCATGCATCTGGGTCAAAACAGTGGAACAGGAAAAGTACTTCCTCATTATAAACAGAATTAATCTTTTTGCAAAGTTGAGAGACTTCAGTTTTGAAATGGAAGAGGCGGATGTGATCTCAATGGTCATCTAGTCTGACTCTTTCATTTACTCCAGAAAGGAAAAGCTGTGTGCCCAAGATCACGCAGATAGTGACCGTGTATTTATCAGAACCAGAGGCTTCTCTTCCTCTAGGCTGTGACCTGTTTGTCTCAGAGGAGCCTATCCAGTCACCCAGCAGCTAGATGATTAGCGTCCCATTCTGTATCTTTCACCTTCGGGTTTCCTCTGGCAAATTTTGATGTCCTGTCTTTATTGTCTCCTTGGCCCCCACCTGGCTGCAGGGCCACAGTGCCACGTGGATATGTGTTCAGAGAAGCAGCTCATTTTAATACAAACACGAACACATGTAGCAATTTTAAAGCCGATTTGGTTAATTCACGCATTGTTCCACTTCATTAAAATGAATCGCCAGGAGTGAGTGCTCCCGGCAGCTACTCTGGGACCCATGAAACTGGGGAACACAGTCGTTGTGGCACAGCTACTCCCAGACTGTTGTGCATTTTCTTTACTCAACGCTTAGCCGAATATCTTTATCGATGTGGTCTTTTCTGACTATCTTGTCCTATAGTTTTATCTTTCAGGTCTTCTCCTCGTAGGAGACCACGTTTGCGGTGGCTGGTCACCAAGGCAACCAGAATGTCTAGTAGATCGAGGGAACTGATGGCAAAGGCAGGAGTAGAGGACACTTTTGGGGAGAAACAGCACTGTTTCTAGGACTGAGTCTAGGGCATGTGGCTCAATATATGATGGTGTTTTTCGATTATCGTAAGACATATGTTGTGCCCATAGACACATTATATGTATTCACTAAAATTGAATTGGAGAATGAAAAAATAAATGAATTAATAAAACTGAAATTCTTCTTACCACTTAGTGTCACCTCTGCTCTGGAGTATGTTGTACGTGAGACTGATCTACTCATGGTATCACCTCCCTCACCTTACTGGGCTCATAAATAGCAGTTGACCTGTCGGTTACTCCCTCCTCCTAGATACATGTGGGGCTCTTGGTTCTGAGGAGATCACAATCTCTGGATTTTCCTCTACCTGACTAGTTCCTCCCTTTTCTTCTCTGGCTGGTCACTCTTGACATTTCCGGTCTCAACCTTTTAGAGTGATTCCAGGTTCAACCCTTGATTTTCTTTTGTCTTTTGTACACACTGAGTCCCTTGTTGAGCTCATCAAGACTTGTGATTGATGACTCCTCAGGTTATATCTGGAGCCTGGAACTCTCCTTTTAACTCCCAACTACATATTTATATTTCCAATTGGACATATCATGGCCAGCTCAAACTTACATGGCTGAAATTGAGTTCCTCCTCTCTACCTTTTCCTCATTTCAGCTAATGACAACTTTACTCTCCTAGTTGCTCAGCTGAAATTCTTGGAGTTGTATTTGCCTTCGTCACTCAGATGAGGACAGTGGTCTAGGGCATGGAGGAGCCCTAGGATAAAAGGCACCTGCATTCCCAAATGGACTACAGCCACCTAGCAAGGCCGGACTACTCACCTCAGCAATGCTACATGATAAGAAAGAAGTTCTAAATTACATAAGCCACTGTCTTTTTGGAGCTCTATGTCACAGTAGCTTAATTAGCCAGTGCCCTCACTAACACAGGAGGTGAGGAGCTAGAATTTGTGAATGTAGAAATGATTCTTCAAATAGTCTGAGCATGTAGGAAGGAAAAAAAGAAATAAGACTGTTGCTGGAATGCTTTATCAAAAAGGTTATGAGGAAATTTGGCTCCAAGGGGAGCTGTTGAAATGCAGTCAGCTCAGTGAGATACAAGCATTTGCTATGACATAGAAAATTGGCTGAACATCCTCCAAGAGAGTCCAAATCACTCAGGACAGAGGATAGACTTTAAATACCTAAGCCCCATTTACCATTCCTTTTTTTTAAAGCTGATATACCCTATAAATTTTGTACTGAACCGTTCATGCTAATAATTCCTTCTTGCAACAAAAACTATATACCTGCATTGTGCCTAGAAAAGAGTGATGAGAATAACAAAAGACAATAATAACGAGATCAACAACTCTCGGTTGTTAAGCACTTAAAATGTGTCCTGCTCTACACAGATGCTGCCTGCAAAATCCTGCAGATTAGGTCTTACCATCAACAGCAATAGAGCTTAATAGTTAGACTGCTAGTTGTTTCCCAAAAATTTCCCTGGATCAGTGTGTGGCATGGTCTCAAATAGGTTTGAACTTGATGGTTTGCCATTCAGTGGCCATTTACTTCTATGAAGACACAGCTACAGAAATGAAAGTAGGCAAGAATCGTTGCCTTGCATGTCAAAAGCTGCACAAGGCTGCAGACTAAAAGTAGATCTTTATTTGTTAAAAACTGAAATCTATTTTTTGCACTTATCTCATAATCAAATGGTTTGGCTCCAAGATGTTATAATACAAGTGCAGTTTGAAAAGTAAAGTTCTGGAAATCTACAAGTCTCATAGCCAAAGTAAAAATTATATTGGATTTAGGAGCATATGAAATATTCTAAGTGGCCACAATGTGGGTCCAATGAAGAATGGTGGGTGCTTGCTGAAGCGGCAGGTGGAAGTCGCCTTTAGGGCTTGAATGCCATTAGCATCCTAGTGATGGATGACCCATCGAACCCAAGGTGGGTACTAACTAAGTAGACCTCTAGAGATATGTATATATACTGAAGTTCAGAAACTATATCCATGATTCTCAGAAAGTATGTCTTAGCTTGGCTGAGGAGAAAAAAGGGTGAAGACACAGAAGAACATGTGGAACCAGTGTCTGAAGCAATGATGCTGTGAGGTGGGGAGCTTCTCCCCAGGGTGAGGACATGACAGATATTTCTGCACTCTCGGTAGCCAATTTCACTATTCAGGCCAACAGCCTAGATGCGAGTAGTCAGGATTCTCCCAAGAAGCAGAACCAGTAGGAGATATCCATACCTAAGTATCCGCTTATTATAAGGCATTGACCAATGTGATCATGAAGGCTGAGAAGTCTCACTAACAAATTGCGCCCTGACCCCCTTATTAGGGTGTAGATTTAGCTTTCTCCTCTTTAAAACTTATAAAGTGGCAATCTCTTTTTGTAAAATTTCATCATATTTATCCTATATATAACCAAGTGGCATTCAGCAGTCTTGTATCTGGCTGGCTGAGACCCAGTTCTGCCTGCCCAGTGCTACAGAAGGAGGATTTAGGAGATGAGAAGTGAGGAAGGGACAGAGGTGTCAACCAGGTCAAGGTAGGCCAGAAGCTGGAGGGAGAGATGGAGAGGAAGAGAAGGGAAGGAAAAGGCATATCAGGAAGATCCTGGCACTTTCTCCCCTCTTTTTACACTTCAGTCCTAGCAACTTGGACTTAGAGGGTTGCTCATCTTCATCCTATGTCGGCCCTTCCAGGGATCTCCTTGGAAGTTTCCTTCCTGCTCCCCTGAGTCCTTATCCTAGCAAGATTCCAAAGATTACTGCCTTTCCTTTTCATCTAAGTCCTGCCTCTGACAAGTCTAGTATATTATCCAAGAGGCCTAAATCTACAGATGAGAGGAAATACCTCAACTCCTGGCCTGATGTTCCTTCCACACAGTACAGAGCCTTCTGACCCTGCCTGAGCAGGGACTGAGAGCTCTAGAACTTCTCAGAGCTCAGCATATCAAAGGCAGAACAGCAGGCTGCAGACAGCCCCATGTGATAACACAGCTGGCTCAAGAAGGTGAGTTTACATCATTGGGAAGAAGTTTAAAATACATTTGGCCTTTGAGAAAATGCAAAGAAATAAGAACCACATTTTCTTATATCGTCACAAAGTTAAAGTCTTAAACTTTAATTCAAGTTCAGCTTCGGTTGTATGGAAACACCATTGTTTGTTTGGCATACCTCATTTCCCTGATCAGGCTGAATAAATAGGTAATTAGTATCCAGACCAATAGGAAGGAGATAGGAGACTTGGTGTATTATGCTGTTATTATGGTTAAGGACCAAAAACACCTTGGCTCAGGCAGCACCCCCATCCAAGGAAGAGCCAAGAAGAGTCAAATTTTTGCCTGGTTTGTCAGTGTGTTGCCCATGACTCAGAAAGGATCCCTGCTACAGCTGGGAGGAACACATGGCTGGCGCTCTAGGCTAGAGCAAGACCTCTCAGAACCTAGAATCAGGTCCTAAGATCTTATTACTTTCTGGCTGATTGCACTACAGCCATCTACTTACAGATGAGCTCTTCAACAAAAGAGAAAGACAGACATAGTACCAGGCCTATTTCTACTTCTCCAGCTGTAAGTTTATTGCCTGTTTCCTCTGGCTTGTTATAATCGTCACGTCCAGACACCACAACTCTCAACTGAAGAAGCAGAAGTCTTTCTAACACATAAATCTTTCAACTAAAGCTTTCTCTTACCCCCAGCAGAATTCCCTTGTGTGTCATTTAGCCAGAACTGAAGGAGTTCCCCACCTTAAACCTACTATTGGCATTGTTCTGGCAGACATAAATAAATGGGGGCACCACTAGTAAGAATGAAGGAGGCAGTGGATGAGGGGCAGGCAACCAATAATATCTGCTGCAAAACAGCAACACAAGTGCACTTTGGGGGCCTGGGAATATAGTTCAGTGTGAAGGCTCTGGGTTCAATTCCCAGTGCCACAAAACAAACAAAAAACCCCACAAAAAAACCAAGAAAGACAGAAGAAAAAAGAAAGAAAGAAAGAAGGAAGGAAGGAAGGAAGAGAGAGGGAGAGAGGGAAAGGCCAAACAAAACATAAGAAGCAATAGCTACTGTTCACTGGTCACTTACAGTGTCCAGGCACCGTATTCAGTGTATTACCTCACTTCACCCTCACAAAACTCTAGTGATATTGATGATAGTATTTATCGTCATCTCTTTAAGGTGGCACAACTGTAAATCATGGTATGGCCATGATTAAAACTCATTTCTGGGCTGGGGAAGTGGCTCAGTGGTAGAGTTTTTACTTTGCATGCACAAAGCCCTGGGTTCGATCCCCAGCACCACCACAAAACAAATAAACACAAAACAAAAATAAAAGAACCAAAAAACCTCAGTTCTGTCTAACTGAAATCTATATTCTTTTATATAAGCCATGTTAACTTTAGTAGTGAAGTAAAGATGCTATGAAGAAGGCATGGATCCTTACTGGTGAATCTTTTCAGTAACGTGCAGTTTGTGATATAAGTTGGAACCAAATCAAGGTTATAGGGACATTGAAACATTCAGCAAGTCCCATCAGTGAGGGCCATAGGAACACAAATCATAGCGCAGTACTCCTGAGCTCAGCAACCAGGCACGGGGTTCCTGAATTCGAGGTCATGTTGGGAAACGCAACACCCGAAAGCGTCCACAGTTACACTGCTGACAGGGTGGTGGGGGAGAAAGTGATAATTAGAAGAGAAGGTGAGAGAGACAAAAACATGCACAACATTTTAGAGCAAGATAAATGTGTAACAGAAACAATTTTTTAAAAACCTAATGAAAACTATTTTGTCCCCAAGTTAAAGCCATACATCATAAAACAATGATTTTCATACATCCAAATCAAGTCAATCACCCAAAAGAACATTCCTGGAAATATTAGGTATTCTCAACAGAGGGCGGAGGGGCTTTCTGTAGCGTGTAGGGAGCTGTGCTGTGACTCTTCCTTCCTGAGACCTGCATTCTCCAAGCTTGAACTGTAAGGGAAGGTGGAGAGTGTTTAAAAAGATATCTGTGAGGACTCTAGTCCTCTGCCCCTTACCAGTCCATAGCTGTTTGGGGTCTCAGTTGCATAGGTCTTACACTTCAATGCTTTATCACAGGGAGCTGAGAATGCCTCCAGACTGAATGTTTTGGCTTTTCTAAGATTTGATCAGCAGTCAGAAGGGAGCAGCAATGAACAAAAGAGAAGAGAAAACTCTGTACAGAAGTGACAGCAAAATGGCAAATACTTGACTGGTGGGAGCAGGTGGGCAGGAGCAACCAGATCATGGGGGTACTGCACACCTACCCCCTCCACACAGAGATACGCAAACACAACTTCCCTGGCATTTAAGATACCCGAGTAGCTCCACCTTGCCTCTGTGTCTTGGCACTCGGTGCATGCACCAAAAAGGATATTACATCCACACTTCTTTTCCTTCGGAGTAAAGGAACTTGTGCCAACATCCAGAGTAACTTGTGTTACTTTGACTCATCTGCCAACACACTTTCGTAGTAGAATTAAGATTAGCATCTTTCCACTTAATAAATTGAAATTTCCTCTGTAGCTCTCCCAGAATTTGGCACTGACATGAAAGTCTGCAGTCAAAGAGTATGTAGCTGGGTAAGATATGTAATCAAATGCTAACGGCAATCATTGTGATTAGCATATTATTATCCATCATAAGATTATAGAAGTGAGAAGCATGACTATTTCATCCAGAATCAAGTACCTGTTTCTTCAACCAGACAAAGTGAGAGTAGGTCCACTTTAGAAGAATCCATGGTCCATCTTACAAGGACAGTGTTGATGATAATGAAGGTATTGTGTGATAGGGTGCTAGGATGGTTCTAAACATGACATTAGATATCTACTGCATCTTTTGCAATGATATTTTTCAGTGTTAAAAATTTTACCATGTGTTGAGATAAAAATTTTTTAAAGAAAAAACCTTTTGGAATCCAGGAATCCCTTGCCAGTTGCTAGAGTATCATGATTGGCAAAACTTCAGCTGGCATGGACAACCAAATTTTCTTATAGAAAGTACAGATTAAGAGAAAGACCATAAAAATGGCATTAATATGCATTTATAAGTGCAAAAGAAGCAGAAGCTCTAGAAAGCAGCCATGTTCCATATGATCGCGAGTTTGTGGCATGATCAGCTCTTCCTTGTTCAGTGGACATAGCTGTGGCTCTGTGATTGATACACACAGAAGCTCTCACAAATTTTAAGTTTTGTGGATTCAACGTTTCTGTAAAGTTTTAATGTCAGCTTTTTTGGATTTAAATTTAGTGCCTTTTGTACTTGCATTCTTCTTAGTTTCAGTTCTGCATGTCTCAGCAAAATGCTTGCATAATCCTCAAAAAAAAAAAATCACAAATTTTAGTGCTGCCCAAAGATGTGCTTTCTGGGCATATTCTCAAAAGTTGTCCAAAAATTGAGGGGTGGAGCACAAAGAAGCCTCAACATGTAAGCCCTCTGACATAGTTAAAGGACAGCCAGCAGTACTCTATTTTGTCATATACTCTGGAGACTTAGATGCACTACTCCAATTTCTATTGCTCTGTCCCCTTCTATTACTAAAGCCATGTAGCTACAACTCAGGACTTTTAAATTTGAGGCCAGAGATCTTTTCACTATACTCAAGATGGCAAATTTCATAAAACGCATTTCATTTCTGGAGGCGAATTTGATGGTTGGTAAAGGCTGCTTGGAACCTCTGTGAGAAGCGATAGTAGATTTATCAGAAGAGTGTTGTAATTGACCAGTGATGTCTGCTACAGCTGACGGACAGGGAACTTGATAGCAGGAAGTGTAGTATATATGTTGAACCCAAACAACTCTGTCTTCTCTACAAAATTAGCTTTTCCATAAAGCTAACTTAAAGAACTGTTAAATTCTAATTTTATTTACAAATAGCTACCTCCACACATGTCCAGTTAACTCTTATTCATTCTGTAGAGTCAGTTCAAATATGGTTTCTTTGGGGAAGCTTGCCCTGACCATTTTAGGTCATTTTTTATTGTACATGCTCATTTTACTGTTTCCTTCCTTTCTCTCCTCTTTCTCAGTTTGAAATATCTATTCATTAATTCTATCATTGGGTTAATGACTATGTACTTCAATCTCTGAGGTAGCAAGCTCAAGAGAGCAAAGGCCATGTCCTGTTTTCCTTACCATTGCATCTCCAGTGTCTATCATAGATCCTGGTGCTCAGCAGACACTCATTAAACTTTTGCTGGATACGTTGAAATGCAAGAATTTATTTGTTTTTTTTTCTCTTAAATATCTCTGAGATGCAGACCAGATATGCTTTCTTCATCTTGTATCCTTCCAGGACACCAGGGCATATACACATATGGTTATCTGATCAAGGTTATAAATTTGTAGATGTTGGAATAATCCTTGGCTTCTGAGTCTCCAGGTCTATTCTCAACTAGTGATTCTTCCATTTCTATTATACATATTACCTGTATCACTACCTGAAGGTGGAAGAGCTAAGAATAAAACAAACAAACAAACAAACACCTTTGTTTTTTTTTTAGATAAATGAAGGTAGTATGGTGCAGAGGAGAGAATGCTAGGCTGAGAGCCAACAGATCTAAATTTGAGTCCTAGCCCAGCCGTTTATTAACTGAGTAATCTTGGAAAACTAAATTTATCTCTCCTCTTCAGTAACAGAAGGGGAGGAGGGCAGTAGTCTTCAAAACGTGCTGTTTAGGGTGATAAGATGTTTGCATTCTAGACTCACGAGCTTTTAGAACTTGGGCCTACCTTGGAAAACAGTCGCTGTAAAATATAATCCGACTCTTCAGGACTCCTCTCTGTCATGAAGTTTAACTGCAGGCTTGCTGCTGGCTTCTAACAAATGTGCTTTGCAGTGGTAGTTTTATTATTTTCATTTTTTTTACAAGTAATTCCCTGTTGACTTTTTTATGGTCTCCAGACGCAGGTTCGTTGGGTTTATTTGTTTCGTTTTGATTTATCTAATGGTGGAAGAGCATCCCTCTCCTTGCCCCCTTCAGAACTGGCTTGGCGCTCCTGCCTCACATTATTTTCCATTTCCAATGTTGCATTACAGTGTTCTTTATGGCTGTACCAAGATGTATGGGCCTCACTGAGATGGCCATAGGCTCGGGGAAACACACTTCCCTTGTTCTGCTTATGTTTTTCTTTAAAAATATTTATGCATATAAATAATCACATATCTTACATAAATTCAGCATTTTAAAAACTGACTTTTTTACAGACTGATTTTAAATGCAGTATTTTGTTTTAGTTTAGCTTTTCCTTACCATTTGCTGCTCTCTCAATCTACATTATCTCCTCATAGATACAAAATTACTTATATTAACAACCTACTGTACATACTTTCATATTATTCTTTATGTTCATGTATTCATAAATAAGTGACCACATAACATACAAGCATTCATAATGTACATATGAATATAAATATACACAGAGATCTTGTCATTATTTTGCAGAAATTGGAATATACATATATTTTTGAGTCTAGCTTTTCCTTGCTTAATAATAAGTCTCTAGTAATCACATAACATTTTATTCTGCAATGTGGTGTAATTTATTCAGCCATTCCCACTGATGAACAATCACATTTTCTACTTATTTTATTTGGTTCCTCTGAAATAATTCTGTAATAAATATCCATGTATATGTGCTTATGTATTGTGCTTTCATTTCTATGGAACAGATACCTAGAAGAAGCCTTCGTAGATCAAAATAGATATGCATTTTTAATTAAGCAATGTCTTAGACTTTAGAATTTCATTGAATGATTTTTGTCATAACAACATCAGTTCCTTCCTTTCTGTTCCAATTCACACCAATACCTTTTTCATTTAATTCATCAAGGGCATTATAATATATCATTAATCACTAATTATTAAACTGAATCATATGAAACTTCCATATGTGTAGGTAAAAGTGGTTGAACATCAGCAGTTACATATGGTTCAATCTATAGATAGGAATGTGAAGGAAATACATATTAAGGTTAATTATTCGCATGACATTATGATGGCCAATTTACATGCAATATTTCATTTTGTTATACCATTAGCAGATAGTATTAGCTTCATTTTAAAAGAGGGAACATTCTTCCAGATTTATTATCTCACAATTATTCTTCAGTTGATATTCAAATGTATTTCTCTTTGGCACTAGAATTCAAAAAATTCAAAAGGACTCTACAGGGCCTAAGGTATTGCTAAGGACTTTGAAATGTTAGACAAACTCAGCATCTTGACCAGCCTTCAATTCAAAGAAATGCTCAGTGAATGGGTTAAATGGCAACGCCTTACAAGATGTTACATCATAGAGGGGAAAATGTACGCATAAATCAGGGCAAGAGGAATTCTAGGTGCTTTATGGTGGTTATACATTAAACATGTGGGTTTCATTTGATTTAATTTTTTCTAATAGTAGACATCACCGAGACATGAACATGGCCTCGTGGTGAGCACATAGAAGGCACATGATGCCGATTAGTTTATTCAATTAATGAAAGACAATTTATTTATTTTAAAAATATTTGGAAAATGTAGAAATATAAAGAAGGAAATTTTAAATGATCTATAATCCCACCATTCACACACAGATTTTTAAAAATCACTCTTACAAATTCTTAATTCCCCAACTTAGATAATATAAATCATTTCTACCCATTAGTTGCCTATGCCATTAAAACATTCTTATAAAAGCACAATTTTTATGGTTGCAAATAATTTATTACATGGATTTAATTAATTATCCATTATTTTTCCCTTAAACATCTAAATTGTCTCTAAATTATTGTTGCTATAAATAATACTGTGACAAACTTCATTGGACATAGATCTTTGCCCACATCTCTGAATATTTCCTTATGAGAGATTTCTGAAATTGAAATGACTGAGTCAGAATCTATGAACTGTGAGTCTCTTAACACACATTACTAATTTGCCCTTCAGAATATGGTACCAAGAAATGATCCTTTTACCTTATACTTAGGCTGGGGTATAGCTCAGTGTTAGAGCATATGCGTACCATATGCAAACCCCGGGTTCAATACCTAGCACACCAAAGTAATAATAATCACTACAGTAAAATCAATTATATTTGCATATGGATATGTTTAGTATTCTGACAATTTATTTTGAAACTAACATTTGAACATTTAAATCTAGAAAACCCAAAAAGTCATTAGATCTTTCTTGAATCTTGAATCTCTACACTAAGCTCCCTGTATCCACTCCAAGCTCAAAATACTCATGCACCCTTTGAATCAGTGACCCTCAAGCTGGAGCCCAAAAATGCATTGTACAGAGCATATGAACTCCTGGATAGTACATGCAAATTTAGGGTGCATCTGCAAGAGTGTGGGTTTATTTTCTAGAGATGATATTTATATTTTTTTCAAATTCTCAAAAGAATTCGGGCTGGTGAGATGGCTCAGCGGTTTAAGCGCCTGCCTTGCAAGCGCGAGGGCCCGAGTTCGACTCCTGGATCCCACATACGAAAAAGGGGCCGGTGATATCGCTCAGCGGCACGGGTGCCTGTTGGCGCGTGAGGTCCTGAGGTCGACCCCCCCGGTACCCACAAAAAAAAAAAAAAAAGAATTCATGACTCAGAAGAAATTACAAAGTTTATCTTGGTGGATATAAACAACAGAGCCATGATCTCAAGTGTGCCATAATTACTGGGGGTGTGGGGGAAGGTAATATAGGCTTGACTTTGAAATGCAGAAAATGAAAATAAACGGTGAAAACTAAAATATGAGACAGTAATACGATAGTATATGAGATAGTGATAAAATATGTGATTAAACAAAGTGAACAATAATTGGTGATATTTGCTGGCAGACAAATTGAAACTTGGAAAGCAGATTAGTGAAGTAGCTGTGTATCATGACCTTGTGGTCTTTACCAACACAGAACCATTTATTCCCCCACTTTTACAGAGAGCATCTTTCTCAAAACAGAACTTTAAAGCTACAGGCCCTTTTTCTCATTTTAGCTCTAACTCAGACTAACTACAAAGAAATGAATATTTTATCATCTTCCTTATGATAACCTGAGGCTATTGAATTTTGGAGTCAGAGCCATTATTTAATCCCATCTTTAAAACATACTATTAAAAATTACTTTCTTCATCCATAAAATGCACATGGGTATTTGATAAAATTTCATAATATTAAAATATGAAGTATGATTTTTTTTCCTACAGAACCAACCACACTGGGACACAAGTAAAAAGAATGAATGCCTCCTGGCCACATTGATTAAGATTCCTTTCTTTCTTCCTTGTGGTTGCTTTTTAATTAATTTGTACCAAAGCCTAAACTTGGCCTGAGATTCCCTCTTCTCCCTTAATCTGAATGAAACCTCTGTGTCTTTCTAAAGGATAACGGTACCCTTGGGTATTCTACAGAACCACAAATGTCCTTCAAACAAATGTCAGGGCAATGTGTTAGCAAACAGCATCTTCCTCCCTAGCTGATGAGAACCCTCTGAGGGTTAGGTTGGTGTGCCTCACACGGGGGTATCTGTTCCTCTGTAGGCCTTTAATAAGCAATCGACATCTGAGACAAGGGCACATGGCATCCTACATAACAAAAGCCCCCCCCAAAAAAGAAAAAGAAAAGCCAAGCATATGGGAAATTTTCCTTATGGAACTCAACAAATCAAATAGCTCAGAGGCATTCATCTTTCATAAAGTTTGATTCCCAGCTTTATCGGTCATGTGGCATGACGAATATTTATGTGGGTAACAGCAACTATATGTTCCTGCCAATTTTGGTTCCATTTCATCAACCATATTTGTCACCAACTAAAAATAGGTCTCTAGCTCCTTGCCTCCTCTGTTCTGCAAGTTTTCCCTTTCCCTACTATACAGTGTTCCTTCATAGAGCTCATTGTTAAGTGATAAGAAGGCTGAGAAAACGTTACCTGACACATTATCCTAAGAATATAAGGATCTTTTCTAAAAAGGAACAATAGAGGAAAACTCAGCTAATGTTTCTAATTTACTACCCAACAAGATACAATATATTGGGCCGGTGAGATGGCTCAGCGGCGTAAGCACCTGCCTGGCAAGTGCGAGGGCCCGAGTTCGACTCCCGGATCCCACATACATAAAAAGGGCCGGTGATATCGCTCAGCGGCACGGGCGCTTGCTGGCGCGCGAGGTCCTGAGGTCGACCCCCCACTACCCACACACACAAAAAAAGATACAATATATCTTTACTCCTAGGCAGAAAATCATTACATTGTTGTGTTTCTGCTTTAATAATAGTTACAGTTTATTTATTAGTTTGTGTACCTTGCAGTGCTGAGTGCGTAATGTCTCTTGGGTTCATTCACGCTTTACAGCAACCCTTAGATAGGTGTTCATGATAGTTAATTTAGATAGGTGTCTGTGATATCATGTTACTTATTCTGAAGGTGTCTGCAAGGGTGTTTCTGGGTGAGGGTAACATTTGAATTGACAGAGTAAAGATTGCCCTCATCTATGTGTCAATGTGGGTGGGCTTCATCCAATTTGTTTCAAAAAAAAAAAAAAAAAAGAAAGAAAAAGAAAAGAACTTCAGCTATAGGCTTTCCAGAATCAATGAATTTATTTGGGAATAGTAGAAAATTACAGTTTAGGATATGTAAACTATGATGAGCCATAGGCATAGCCAGGGAGTCAGAGAGAAATGGACTCATAGACGAAGAGAAGTCCACATGAGCAGTTTGAAACAAAAGGATTCAGAGACCAGGGGTTATAAGTTTGTTACATGAGATGGTGTCGGCTTATTGGCTCAAGACAGCACTGGCTAGGCAAGCAGTCTTGTGTAAGCAGTTTGTTTGTAATCCTACAATCTTGAAGTTCTCGTGATGAGTCCTGTTATAGGCATTTGTGCATGAAATTTTTTCCCACCATCCTACTCCACTTTAGTAGAGTTTGACAAAGGCATACATAAAATAAAAGATATCGTAAGGGAGAATTTGCTACCTGACTGTTTTCAAGCTGAGACATTGGTCTCCTACATTCAAACTAACACACTGTTTGTTCTTCAGTATCTCAGGCCTGCAGACTGGAGCTGGGACATATCACTGGCTATCCTAGGTCTGTAACATGCAGAGAGAAGATCTTCAGATCTCGTTCCCATAATCATGTGGACCAATTAGGACAAATCTAGATGTGTGTGTGTGTGAATGCATGTGTGTATGTGTGCCAGCATGTGTATGGGTCCATCCCCATTGGTTCTGTTTCTCAGGAGAACCCTACAGGGCTATTTGCTCTATTTTGCAAATGAGAAAACAGCCTTATAAATGCGAAAGTCAGGTCCAAGTTGAGCCAGACAGTAGCTAGTCTTCGACTTAAATCTACATCTCCTTCACATTTGAGACCATGCTTTTAACGACAACTGCACTGTACTGCTAAATATCACCTGCTTTGAAGTGGTCTTCTGTGAAGTGATAATTTGCCCCTGGGTAGGATCGACCCATAAATTAAATTCTTAAAAGGTTTTACGTACAATGTTGTTATGTAGGAATATGTCAGTCAAGGTCCAATTAGAAAGGCAAAATGATTATTAATGGTGTAGAATAAGCAATTAATTATAGGAACTTGAACTTAGTAATTGTGGGACCTAGTATGAAGTCTGGAGAGTTTGTTGCCTCTGCCACTGATCGTGGGCCTGAAGTGTCTGCAGGTCAATGGGGTTGACAGATAAGGAAGGAAAGTTAGATGTGAAGCGGAAAGGAGAAAGAAAAATTTTAATCTGCATCTGTCCCTTACCACCTCCAACGCTGATGACGCAAAGTGAGCTGAAGAAAATGCTGGTGCCCTTTACTACACTGCTGTGCAAGCAGCTGGCTTGGAAATTGGAGCAAGTGAAGAAGATATGGTGGAGCGGGAGGAGCTGCAGAGCTGGTGGTGGCCGTGTGCCAACAAGGTGAGGCAGCAGACTCAGGACAACATGTGCAACCCACAGCAGAACGTTGTGACCTACACTGGCCTTGCTCCTTCACTTCTACTTTCCGATCTCAAGCAAAATTCTTTTTGGGTCCAACTGTCATCCAGAGCCACAAAGGAAAAGGAATTGGGGAGGGGGGTGTGAAATTCTAGATTAGTTCAATTGACACAGTGTAAACCACCGAAGGAACCATGGAAGGGATCATGTGATGAGAGATCTCTGTGTGCCACGCGTCAGCACTGGCAAATTATTTTTCTCTACGTAGAATGTCTTCCCTCCACTTGCCTTTTGTAATAGACTATGACCGAATGAATGAAACAGACAGTCCTGACTTACCCGAGCTTGCAACAAGACTAGACAGCTCTAAGAATCAGCATACTAAATCTATACATATGGGTAACTGTTTGGAGCAAGTTTATCATAAATGAAATCATTTTAATTATGTGGGGATATTAAATTGGTAGTCATTTTTTTTTTTTATTGACAGGGTCTCATGTGTAGCTCAGGCTAGCTTTGAACTCACTATGCAACCAATGCTGGCCTTGAACTCTTGGCGATCCTCCTGCCTCAGTCTCCCAAATGCTGGAATTACCGGTGAGTACCACCACACCCGGCTTACACAGGGGTATTAAAGACACTGGTGATCACTGCTGCTACCCATATTATCGAGAGAATTGTCCACTTTACATTCTGCAAGGTTGTTGAAAAAGCATCCACAAACTATAGCCAGCTATTTGATCCAAGGTGGGTCATATCCTAGGAGGAAATTTTCTTCCAGTCCTGCTTTAAAAATATATGTGGAGGGCCGGTGAGATAGCTCAGCAGCATAAGCGCCTGCCTGGCAAGCGCGAGGTCCTGAGTTCGACTCCCGGAATCCACATATGAAAAAAGGGCCGGTGATATTGCTCAGCGGCATGGGTGCCTGCTGGCACGCAAGGTCCTGAGGTCGACCCCCGGTACCCACAAAAAAAAATATATGTGTATATATATATATGGAATTTATAATAAGATCTGTGTATAGAAAAGTCTTATCTTAAAAAAAAAAGTATTATCTGATTCCAGTCAAGAGTTCTTATAAGCGGTGGAGGTTATCTTGACTGTCCGCTTGACTGGATGAAGAGATGCCTGTCAGATTAGTAAAAGCACACTTTTGGGTTATGGGGACATGACCTTGGGGACTATGTCCTAAGGAGCATGTTCCTAATGAGTGCGGCCTGGGGCTTGCAGCTACTGGATCCTCCACATTTTATAAGCAGCTTCTTTCATCTTCCCATGCAGCTATGAGTTGGGTAATACCTTACAAAATTACTTATTCTCCTTAAATTAGGTAGTGTTGGGGTTTATTGCTTTCAAATAGCAACCTTCTTTATATAGAATATATCATATACAGATGCAGTGAATACTCTGCTGTAGAAATAAATGCTATATTGTAATGATAACATTTTACATCTGCCTCCTACTTCAGACTAGTGTTTTTAAAACTATAGTTCATGACCCAATTATTAGATGGCAGAATTAATTTAGTGGATTACAATTAGCATTCTCTAAGGGAATGGAATAGCATACCAAATAAAATAGAAAGAAAAAAATACATCAGAATAGAAAAAAATCAGAGATTAATTATTGTTTTTTAACATATTTGTCTTGATTACAGATACTGAATCTTTGCATTAGCCATAATATAAAATTAATTAGCACAACCCCAAAGCCCTCACTTCCTCCAAGAATATAAAAGGACAGCAGAAAATATCGCACCCATCCTAACATTAAGAAAAAAGCTGGATAACCTACATATGAATGGCAAAGGAGGAAAGCCCCTCTTAAGAGAGATGGGGCCCAAGAACTGAATCACCTTGTGGAGAAGATGAGAGGGAGATAAGGTAATTCAATTTTAAAGGACAAACAAAAGTGAGAAAGGAATATCTTAGGAAAAGGTGGAATGTAAGTTGCCTGTCCCTGGAAACCATGCTGTGATGAGGTATTAAATAAGAAGGCTACATTTCAACCAAAATAATACTATGTTATGGCAGTTTATTTAAAAATAATATTCAGAAAACCCAGGCACAAGAGTATTTGTCTGAAAAAGTTGTGGATAGGGAACAAGTAGTCAATTAAATAAATTTTCTGTCATTGTCACCACTTAGCAATGTTTTATGCCAATTTTTCACTAATCTTCAGTTGACTGTTAAGATTAAAGTTTTTCCACTTACCTTCCTTTTCCAAATTAATTAACCATTAAAGTGTCAATAATTTTTAATTCACAGTATTTTCCATAACACGTGAGAATGATTTCTTAAACATTTTTTAAAATTTTATTTGTACATGTTTGCTCACTTAACTTATAATCATCTTGGGGAATGGTTACATGTACATATTATAGGAAGTTTCTTTTTTTAAATCCCCTTCCTCTCCCCCCGCTCCAGTTCCCCTATCCCATTTTTCATTCTTGTTGATATTATTTGTCTTAACTCATGTTATGGCCTATAAGGTTTACATTAGCTGGGTTATTAAGTTCCTGTACATGGCGTATCTTTATTCCTCTCATTTCCCCTTCCCCTCCTCCTCATCCCTTGCTCTTTTTCCCTTGGGCCACTTTCCTATTGCAAGAGATCCATCCCCTTGTACCTTTCTATCCATCCTTTATCATTTTCTTTGTTTTGCACCTTGCCTCACTCAAATGAGAGATACCATATGGTATTTAAACTTGTGTGTCTGGCTTATTTCACTCAGCATTACATTTTCCAGGTGCATCCGTCTTCCTACAAAGGTCTCAAATGTGTCATTTTTTATAACTGAGTAATATTCCATTATATATAGATACCGTGTTTTCTTTATCCAGTCATCTGCTGGTGGGTATACAGGCTGCTTAAAGGATTTAACTCTCATGAATAGTGCTGCTATGAACATTGGTATGCATGTATTGCTGTAGTATGATGTCTTAAGCTCTTTGGGGAAGATGCCTAGCAGGAGATAGCTGGGTCATATAGAATTTCTAATTTCAGTTCTTTGAGAAATCTCCATACTGATTTCCATAATGGCTGTACTAGTCTGCATTCCCACCAACATTGAAGGGGGCTTCCTTTTTTTTTTAACCACAGCCATGCCAGCATTTGTTACTGCTTGATTTCTTAATGATGGTCATTCTTTCTGGAGTAAGATGGAATCTTAGCATTGTTTTTATTTGTATTTCCCTAATGGCCAGAGATGTTGAACATTTTTTCACTTATTTGTTGGCCATTTGTATTTCTTCTGAGAATGATTTCTAATGTCAATAATGACCCCTAAATTTATATTCACGAAATTGAGGACACTAATTCTCCCATTGAAAAAACAATAAGTGAAATAGTACAGGGTAGTAAAGTATTTATTCTAAAAATAAATATTTATTCTCTGTAGGGATTGTTTAAAAAGTAAGTTAGGACTTTTTAATATATTTTTATTAGTGCCTATTTTATAAAACGTTAGGTTTCAAAGTGGTATTTCCATACCTGCATGTAACACATTTTGATCATATCCATCTCCCCATTACCCTCCCTTATGCTTCCTCTCAAACTCCTACTCTTAGTCCCTTCCTCTTGTCTAATAATAGCCTCCAATTTAGGACTTTTTAAGATATTGATCTTATTACAATGAAAAATAAAAATTACAAGAATAGAAACAGAACTTCTTGTCATTTTTCCACCTTAATTCCTTGTAGAGTAAAATATTGATTTTGATATAGTTATATTAGTTATGAGTTATAATCAATGAAGGGAGTTTCACTGATGGTGAAGTTAGATGTATGGTCTTTAGCTGCTCTCTGTCTGCTTATCTACTCTTTTTACACAACATCAATAGCCTCCCTTTCTCCCCTAAATGTGATTTTTCTTTCTTTAATAACTATTACTTAGGGGTTGCTCTGTCTGATTTTTCAGTGGCTTCTCTTTGACATTAAAGTCTCCATTCAACACATTTTACAAGACTTCCCAAGATTTGCTATCCTCCTATTCAGTTGTTCTCTGTGCTCATGTTGAGCTTTGTAATCTGCACTCTGACATTCTGAGTTCCTTCTAGTACCCTGAATTAGGCTATTTCTCTTTCAGAGCTTTCAAACACACCCTGGGTGGGGGAAAGATTGTATTATGAAGTAAGTTTAGGAAATAAGTGTACCATCATTGCCCCTTATAGGTTTCACAACCCAATGTAAACAATTTAAAGACTGTAAGAAATCATTGGCTTAATATTGTCTTACTCTAATTTTCCCAAATATATTTTTGCTACATGCCCCCTACCCAAAACCTCCTCTATCTCACAGAATTGTCTAATTCCAAATTTCCCATATGCATTTTTGCTGCATGCCTTTCCCCCCAATACCTTCTCTACCTCCCCCTAATACCTACTCTATCTTACAGAGTCATGGTATTTACTTGCGGGGAGAGGTGATCAAGATAGTCTGTCCTTCATGGTTTCACAAATTCTCTGGCAGCCATGGCCGCTATTCCGTTATGTAGAAGACGCTAGTTAGATCTGCGTCTTAGGAATATCCTGTCTCATCCCTTCCACTCTTCTCCTGTCCATCTTGGATGTGCCTGTGCTCTCTGTGCTGAGAAGGGATTCCACATTATCCCAACCGAATGAGTATGTTTATTCTTAAGCAGTGAGAATGGACGTGAGGGAGTGATCCTCCAGACACACTGCGGGCGGATTTGATAGATGTGGTGACAAACAATATGGGGTGAAGAAGGTAAAGTCAAAAATGACTTTAGTGGTAAGTTCAAACAACCAAGAAAGAAAGTGGAAATAGGGGTAGGGTTAATCACATGCCAAGGACTGGTTTAAGCTCTAAGGGTAAAGTAGTGAACAGAGAAAAAAATTGTATACTTTTGTCCTTTGCAATTACAGTGTTATAGAACATCCAGCTGGGACCACCTGGAAATTCATAGATGGCCTCAGACAAACAAAATCACATGAGAAAATACACTGGAATTTATTCTTATAAATTTACTTCTTAAACAGTCCTCACAGGTTAATAGTTCTCTTTATTAAAGCACTCTCTCTTAATGTACGTTAAAAAGATGTGTGAGCTATCTGTCCTTTGGTGTTCTGCAATGCAGCAAGGTTTGAAGAGCGTGCGATGGATGGAGGGAGGGAAGGAGTTGCGGTTCCTGCTTGAGTCTTTTCAACACATTTGCTAAGCAAACTTTGAATATGATGTGCAGTGTTTGCTATGTGTTCAGCACTTAGTAGGTGCGTGACTCTGTGCTGGGTGCTTCCTTGCATGTCATCCATTCTCCCAAAGGTGCAGCATTTTCAACCCTACAAATAACTGAAAGCATGCTGTGGAGGTAGTTATTGTCCCAAGGGAAAGTGTGAATTTTGCAAAAGAAAAAATAATACTCGCAGTCCAGTCTATGAAGTTCAATGTGATTTCAAAACCATCTTTTTTGTGTGTGTGTGTGGGTACTGGGGGTTGACCTCAGGACCTCGCGTGCCAGCAGGCACCCATGCTGCTGAGCGATATCACCGGCCCTTTTTTCGTATGTGGGTTCCGGGAGTCGAACTCAGCCAGGCAAGCGCTTATGCCGCTGAGCCATCTCACCAGCCCTCAAAACCATCTTTTAAAGATGAATGTAAATAAAATTTCAAGAAGAGGTTTAGTAATTTTCTCTGTGATAAATTGTCCTTAAGATATAAAGCAATCACAAGATAGAAATTAGTTGCAAACTATAAATAGTTCTTAGATTTCCTAAGAAAAGTACGTTCAGTTCTTTACTTGACATGAGTTCACTCTTGGCTTGAATTTTCACAAATCTATATACTAAGCTAAGGACAGAGGAGAAAGCTATTGTGCAGGACATTTCATAATAGAATGGTGAAAGAAAGGTCTTTTCTCCTGTGACATCAAGAAAGGACATCAACAAAGGAGCATTTTTCATTTTTTGCTTTCCTATGTTTTATAATTTTTCTACAATGAAAATTTATTACTTTTGTAGTAACAGGGGAGCAAGCAAAGAAGACAGTGGAAATATTTTGGTGAAATCTATTAAAATCTCAAATATAAAGATTTGCAATATCCAGACACAAAAAATTAACATTGCTTTTTTAATGTGATGAAACAACCATAGACATGTCGTATTTGGCTTTTTGCTCATTTAAGATAAAAGAGTACTTCAGGGCCAGTGATATAGCTCAGTGGCATAAGCGTCTGCCTGGAAAGCACGAGGTCCTGAGTTGGACTCCCAGTACCTGCATACATTAAAAAAAAAAAAAATAAGAGTACTTCAACGGAGAGTTTGAGCTATTAACCTACCTTTCTGTCAGTGCTTCCTGCCCCTTTCTCAAATGGTGTTCAAGGAGATCAATTTCTATGTTTAAGTCTGTCTGGCCAGTGTCTGGTTTTGATGTAATTACATGTATTTAAAGTAGCCATAGGCTTTAACAAGACTATTTCTCCTAGAAGCAAATCAAAGACACAGAAGTCTGAATATCTGATTCATCATCTTCATGACTAATAGGTGGTAAGAAAAAGTCAAGGTATAAAAAACATTTTGGAAGCCTGCAAAAGATCAGCTGTCTTGGCAAAAATCAAATTCACATGACTCAGAGGGGAAGATGAAAAAGAAATGAGAGAAATAGTACTGACACAGGCTTGAGACAGGCCTGAATTTGCATCCCATCTGCCTTGATTTGGATGTGGTTGAGGTGTGTTCCCAAAGTTTCATGTTTTGGGATCTTGTCCCCCTGAAAGGTAACAGTAAGAGGGATGAAGAATTCTAAGAGGTGGCACCAGTAGGAGGTGATTGGGTCATTGGAGCACTGTCATCAGAAGGGATTAATGTAATTTCCGCAGGACCTCGGTTAGTTCCTGCAAGAGTAGGAAATGTTAAAATGTTAAAAAAGTAAGAAGAGTTCCTTTCCAGTCTCTGGCTTCCTAGCTCACCATGCTCAGACCATCGTGATGCCTTCTACTTTGAGACCCTCACCAGAGTCAAGAAGATGCTGGTGGTATGCCCTTGAACCTCCAAAAAATATGAGCTAAATAAAACCCTTTTATTTATAAAGTACCTAATCTCAAGTATTTTGTTATAGCAACAGAAAATGGACTAACACACTAGCTTTGTCACTTATAGTTAAATAATCAGCAGGGTTTCTAACTTCTTTGAATATCTGTCTCTTCATTGGTGAAATAAGGAATATAATAAGGTGACTTTATTATAAGTGAGATGGCATATGTGTATATATATATATATATATATATATATATATATATATATATATCAAATGACACAAAATGATTGTAAATGAAAACCCAAGCCTTATCTTGGAGGGTGATTTTAAAGATTAATCAAAATGACCCATATAATATATATAATAGTGCCTGGCACATGGTGATTATTATTCTCATTGTGTTCTCACAATTGCCACTCATTTCGAAGTGGGCAGGCTGAGCTCCTGCCCAAGAGTACAGAGAAGGCCAATTTCAAAAACTCAGAGGCTGACAAATGAGGCTGGGCTAGGTCTAGCTAAGAGTAGCAGAAATACCAGGTAGAAAGAGAAGAAATATAAGTTGTTTCATATTTCTGACATTTCCATTTCTATGGGACAGAGACCAAGCAAGTATGTAAACAAATACATAGGACCACCATGGATAAGAAAACTAAAGTTCAGTATCACTGGGTCACTGAGTCCTCAGATGGATTATACCATAGCACTCTGAGTTCTAAGACTAAGGACGGTTTGATTAGGACAGAAAGTACACATTCTATGGGCAACATCCATGCTATTCCAGTAAAGAAGGGATGGGGTGTCAGTGACACCTTACGAATCTTTTCATCAATTCAGTAATTTTACAAACTGCTTACTCTATGTAGGATGGGGTTGGTGAAGCCTTTTACTATAAGGAGTTTGCTCTGAGTGGCTTACATTTTCCCTCAAAGACCTTCTTAATATAAATGGATAGATAATTTCACATATATCATTATATCATGGCAATGTAGTCAGCTTTCCACTGTGACAAAATACCTGGGAAAACAACTTAAAGGGGGAAAGCTTTATGTTGGTTCACCGTTTCAAAGGTTTTAGCTCATGGTCAATTGGCTCATTGCTTTTAGGCCTGTGGTAAGCAGAAAGATCATGGCAGAAAGGCGTGATTGAGGAAAGCTGTTCATCTCGTAGCAGGTAGGAAGCAGAGAGAAAGCAGAAGAGCAGAGAAGAAAGGTTGGGAGCCAGAAGTGGTCCCCAATGTCATGGCCCCATGATTCACTCCCTTCAACTTGGCCCCTCCACCTGTTTCCATCACCTCCCCATAACGCTATCAGTGTGTGATCTCATGGGTGGATTTGTCCCCCAAGAAGTTAAAGCCCCCATGATCCAATCTCTTCTCCAGGCCTGAACTCTGAACATTGCTACATTGGGATCAAGCCCTCCACACATGAATCTTTGGGGAACACTTCATATTTAAATAGCAATAATGGTTATGCAGCAATGTGAGTTACTTAACACTTCTAAACTGTACATTTAAAAATGATTAAAGATGGTAAGCTTTAAATTATGGATATTTTATCACAATTTAAAAAATTGATATTTATTTTTCCATTTGGACTTTGTTGCTCTTGATATCCACATAGAAAAATATTGACAATAAGGCAATAGCTTGCCATCGCAGTAATATGAAACCAATTTTGCATGGAAAAGTATATATTTCTTTATTACAGTGGCCATGAAAAGAATAGGCCTTAGAAAAATGTAGGCGAATTGACCTGGAGCTGCAGCTACTGGCAGGAAGTGAGTCTGAGATGGGCTCCTGCTCCCTCCATTGATGGGACTCAGAGACTGGAGACCCACAGGAAAGCCAGCAACGTAGTAGGACCCCGACTAGAGTGCACACAATGGACAAGTGGGAACAGTGGAGTGGAAAAGTCTGAAGCAACAGTAACAATACAAGCCAACAGGTGGTAAGTTAGGTGAACCAGTTTTGTGCTTAGGGACAAAGACACGTGGAATAGAAGTGGGTGGGTAGTGCCACCTTCTTTTCTTTTCCCTATTTTTTTTTCTTCTTCTTCTCTCTTTTCTCTTCTTTTTTTAAACAGCTGGGGAGAACTCCATCCACAGAAAACTAATCCCACCCCCCAAATCCAGAGACAAAGATCAGACCCAAACCCAGCACAAATACACCTGCAATCTTGGCTAGAGTACAATTTCTGGGATCAAACTTGGACCTACCACAGAGCTGTAGACACTAGAGGAAGCTCACTGCTTTTAATTTTCCCTGTCTGATTGGTCTTCCTCTTGGTAGTCCGCTTGGTTAGTGTGTTTTGTTTTGCTGTTTATTTTTATTTTATTTTTGTTGTTGTCATTTGTTTGTGTTTTTTCCCTTTTCTTTTCTCTTTTTCTCTCTGTTCTGTTTTGCCCTGTTTTGTTTTTCTTTCCGTATGTTTGTTGTTTTTTTCCATGTGTGTGATTATTTTTACTTCCTGTTTTCTTTTTTTATTTTTCTTTTGCTTCTCTTTTCCCTCTCATTCACAACTTAGCTCTCTAAACTTTCCCCTTGTGTTATTCCGCTTGTCCTCTTCCTCCCTTTCATCAACTATCTCACTTGATTTTATGAGACTTTCATGTAGATAAACACTGTCTCTTCTCTTTCGGGTTCACTTCAATACTCCTAGGCTTTCTCTTCCAATCCCTTCCTCTTGTATCCTACAATTTCCCAAAACTTGGATGAGCATCCTTTGCCACCAAATTTGCTTCTACCATATTTAACCCCATCCTCCTCTCCATCCTACCCCCACCCCTATTTTTTTTTTTTTTGTGGGTACTGGGAGTCAAACTCAGGACCTCGCATTTGCCAGCAGGTGCGTGTGCCACTGAGCGATATCACCGGCCCTTTTTTTCCTTTGTATGTGGATTACGGGAGTTGAACGCAGGACCTTGCGCTTGCCAGGCAGGCGCTTATGCTGCTGAGCTATCCCACTGCCCCCCCCCTTAAACCCAACCACTACAGGGTAATATCACTCTACTAAATGAAAAAACATTGCATACATGTTCCTGATGTAAGTTGGATTATATTATATAACTATAGAACTTGCTCCTATGGTTAAACATATCAAGCTAATAGTTACCACAGGTTGTCAGTAGCAAGGCTGTGCTTGAGTCTATTGTTATTGCTAACTATACTACTTTAACCAGGATGCCATACTTGTTATAATCAGTTTTCTCTCCCCTGTATGACAACACTGAGATTGCAAGGGGCCATAACCATCACCATAGACCAGTACCAAAGGAAAGGGCCTTGAGTCAAAAAGACAGCAACTCCACATGAATGCCTAACATAAACAAGAAATGGAATCAATGAAACAGATCCAAATAGAAATACAGGATATTAAAAACTCCATTGAAAGTATATGCAACAGATCGAATGAAGGCGAGGATAGAATATCAGACCTAGAAGACAGGAATATGACTAGAGACCATGAAAAGAAAGATATCTTAAAAATAGCAAGGGACCATGAAAAATCAACCCAACAGTTACACGATGAAGCAAAGAAGAACAACATAAGATTGATTAGAATCAGCGAAAAAGCTGGAGACAGCACAACTGCCATTAAAAACCTCTTTACAGAAATAATAGCAGAAAACTTCCCAAACGTGGATAAAGAATTTGACATACAAATAAATGAAGCATATAGAACTCCAAATAGCCATGATCAAAATAAATCTACAGCAAGGAATATAATAATCAAGATTCCAGAAATTCAACACACACAAAAAAAATAATAAAAGCAGCTAGAGAAAAGAAACAAATCACCTATAAAGGAAAGCCCATCAGAATCACAGCAGACTTCTCAGCACAAACCTTCAAAGCAAGAAGAGCCTGGAGTGAGATATTTCAGGCCCTAAAAGCATACAATCTTCAACCCAGATTGATGTACCCAGTAAAAATATCTTTCAAATTCAACAGAGAAATAAGATACTTACATGACAAAGAACAACTGAAGAAATTCGTGACCACCAAACCAGCACTACAGAATGCTCTGAAGGATATATTAGAAAGAGATAACAAAGACCCCAAACACACAAACACCAATAGAAAGAAACTGCCAAGCAAGGCAAGCAATTAAACAGAGCAAGACAGGGAACCAACAACAGGAAAATAACATGGAAAAGATAAGCCAATACATATCAGTTATAACCATCAATGTAAATGGTCTCAACTCACCAATCAAAAGAAATAGACTGACAGAATGAATCAAGAAATAAGATCCATCAATATGCTGCATTCAAGAAACACACTTAACCCAAAAAGAAATTCATAGACGAAAAGTCAAAGGTCAGAAAATAATTCTTCATGCCACAGGAACCCAGAAAAAAGCAAGGGTAGCTATTCTATTTGCAGACAATGCAAACTTTAAGCCAAAACCGATCAAAAGAGACAAGGAAGTTCACTCTGTACTTGTTAAGGGAAAACTCCAAGAAGAAGAGATAACAATCATAAATATTTATGCACCAAACACGAGTGCACCCAACTACATAAAACAAATATTAACAGACATGAAAAACCAAATAAGCACCGATACAATTGTAGTGAGGGACCTTAATACCCTACTCACACAAATAGATAGATCAACCAGGCAAAAAATCAAAAAAGAAATATCAGAATTAAACCAAGCCTGTGAACAAATGGGCTTGGTAGATATCTACAGAGTGTTCTACCCCAAAACATCAGAATACACATTATTCTCAGCTGCACACAGGATGTTTTCCAAAATAGACCACATACTAGCCCATGAAACATGTTTAAGTAAATGTAAAAGAATTGAAATCATTCCTTGCACACTATCTGACCATAGTGCAATGAAACTGGAAATCAACAACAAAAGAAACCACAAAAACTATTCACATGGAAATTAAACAACATACTTCTGAACAACCAATGGGTCACAGAGGAAATTAAACAGGAAATTACACAGTATATACAATTAAATGATAATGCCGATACAACATATCGAAACTTATGGGATGCAACGAAAGCAGTCCTAAGAGGGAAATTTATAGCGATAAACTCTCACATCAGGAAAACACAATGAGCTCAAATAAACAACCTAATATTGAACCTCAAACTTCTAGAAAAAGGAGAGCAAATCAAACCCAAAGCTCATATGGGGAAGGAAATTATAAAGATAAGAGCAGAAATTAATGAAATTGAGACTAAAAAAAATACAAAGACTTTAACAAATCAAAAAGTTGGTTCTTTTATCAATTAATAAAATTGATAAACCATTAGCCAACCTCATCAAAAAGAGGAAAGAAAAAACACAAATTAGAATGAAAAGGGGGAAACCACAACAGATCTTACAGAAATTCAGAAGATCATCAATACCTACTACGAGAACCTATATTCTAATAAGATGGAAAACACAGACAAAATGGACAGATTCCTAGACACAATCCAACTGCTACAACTAAATCAAGAAGATATAAAAATTCTAAATAACCCAATATCAGCCAATGAAATTGAAAATGTAATGAAAAATTTAGTAACAAAGAAAAGCCCAGGCCCTGATGGATACACAGTTGAATTCTACAAGAAATTTAGAGAAGAACTAATCCACTAATGCTGAAACTCTTTAAAGAAATTGAAAGGGAAACAATACTTCCACAATCATTTCTGGAGGCAAGTATTACCCCGATTCCAAAACCAGAGAAAAACCCAACTGAAAAAGAAAACTACAGGCCAATCTCCCTAATGAACACAGATGCAAAATCCTCAGTAAGATACTGGCAAACAGAATGCAGCAAGTCATCAAAATTACACACTGTGATCAAGTTGGATTCATACCAGGGATGCAGGGATGGTTCAACATACACAAATCAATAAATGTAATATACCATATTAACAGAACCAAAGACAAAAATCACATGATCAAATCAATAGATGCAGAAAAAGCATTTGACAAAGTTCAACACCCATTCATGATAAAAAAAATACAGAATATTGTAATAGAGGGTCTTTATCTTAATCTGATAAAAGCCATTTATGACAAATGAATAGCCAGCATCATACTAAATGGTCAAATACTGAAAGCTTTCATTCTAAAATCAGGAACAAGATAAGGATGTCCACTATCACCTCTCCTATTCAATATAGTTCTGGAAATATTAGCCAGAGCAATTAGACAAGAGAAAGAAATAAAAGGAATAAGGATAGGAAAGGAAGAAGTTAAATTATCATTATTTGCAGATAACATGATACTCTACATAGAAGACCCCAAAAGCTCCACCAAAAGACTTATAGATTTAATAAACAAATTCAGTAGTGTAACTGGATACAAAGCCAACACTCAAAAATCAATAGCATTCCTGTAAACAAACAACAAACTCACTGAGAGAGAAATTAGGGAAACCATGCCCTTTACAGTAGCATCCAAAAAAAATGAAATACTTAAGAGTTAATGTAACGAAGAGAGTAAAAGATCTATACATTGAGAACTACAGTACTCTGAAAAAGGAGATCAAAGAAGATATCAGAAAATGGAAAGATATCTCTTGCTCATGGATAGGTTCCTCATGGGTAGGAGGAACCAACATAGTGAAAATGGCCATAGTCTCAAAATTTTTGTACAGATTTAATGCAATCACAATCAAAATACCTTTAGCATACCTCACAGAAATAGAGAAAACATTCCTAAAATTCATTTGGAACCAGAAGAGACCTAGAGTAGCAAAAGCAATTCTGGGCAACAAAGGCAAGGCAGGAGGCATCACAATCCCTAACCTGAAATTATACTACAAAGCAACTGTGATAAAATCAGCATGGTATTGGCAAAAAAACATACCTGAGCATTAGTAGAACAGAATAGAAGATGCAGATGCAAATACAAACACAGTCAGCCAACTTATCTTTCACAAAGGAGCCAAACATGTTCACTGGAAGAAAGAAAGCCTCTTTAATAAATGGTGCTGGAAAAACTGGCTTTCCACATGTCAAAGACTAAAATAGACCCATGTCTATTACCACGCACTAAACTAAAGTAAAAATGGATCAAAGATTTAAATATTAAAACATAAACATTAAATCTATTGGAAGAGAAAATAGGTAGAAATCTTGAAGATGTAGGTGTAGGCAGAGACTTCATGAACAAAACCCAGACTACACGGGAAATACAACAAAGAATCAATAAATGGGATCTCATCTTATTAAAAAGCTTTTGCACAACAAAAGAAATCACTAACACAGTGAAAAGACAACCCACAGAGTGGGAAAAAATTATAGCCAGTTGTCCCTCAAAGGACTTCTATCTAGAACATATAAAGAATTGAAAAATATCAGGCCCCCAAAATTCAAAGGCCCAATCAGAACATGGCCATCCAAGAGGAATACACGCTTCTCAGATGAAGAAGTACAGATGGCAAATAAATACATGAAAAAATGTTCAACATCATTGGTCATTTAAGAAATGCAAATTAAAACAACACTGAGATTCCATCTCACTCCAGAAAGAATGGCTATCATCAAGAAATCAACCAATAACAAATGCTGGTGGGGCTGTGGGGAGAAAGGAACCCTTCTCCACTGTTGGTGGGAGTGTAGATTGGTGCAACCACTGTGGAAATCAGTGTGGAGATTTCTTAAAAAACTAGGATTAGAGGTCCCATTTGACCCGGCTATTTCCCTTTTGGGTATCTTCCCAAACATCATACCACAGTGACGTATGTGCACCCATGTTTATAGCAGCACAATTTGTAATAGCTAAATCTTGGAAACAACCCAAATGCCCATCAACCAAGGAATGGATAAAAAAGTTATGTTTTTTTTTATATAATGGAATACTACTCAGCCATAAAAAAGATAAACTTGAGACTTTTATAGGTAAATGGATGCAACTAGAGATTATACTCATAAGTGAAATAAACCAGACCCACATGTATAAACATTGTATTGTCTCACTAGTATGAGAATCTGAAAGAGAAAACAAGATCCAAAATGTACAATAGATATTGTGAATAAGGAAGAAACTGTTCAAGAGAAAAGAAAAACTTCGAGGCCGGTGAGATAGCTCAGTGGCATAAGCACCTGCCCAGCAAGAGTGAGGTCCTGAGTTCGACTCCTGGAACACACATAAAGGAAAAAAAGGACTGGTGATATTGTTCAGCGGCACAAGCGCTTGCTGGCAAGCACAAGGCCCTGAGGTCGACTCCCGGTACCCACATAAAAAAAGAAAAGAAAAGAAAAGAAAAGAAAAGAAAAACTGTGATGGGAGAAAGGGGAAAGGAAGGAAGGTAAAAGGAAAAAAATATATATAAACACAAGACAGTTAAGATGGTTATCCATCTTGTTTCTCTTGATTCATTGAGGGGAAAGTTTTGTGCTAGTAATTTTCTGGACAATATTTCATGCCTATATTTTGAACATCTACTGTGAATACAACAATATGCAATGGATTGATTATCGTTACTCTCCTACTAGCCTGTTTTGAAACTCTGTTTGTTGTTATTTCTTACTTTCTTCTGTTTAAAATTTTTTAAAAAAGGGGGCCGGTGATATCGCTCAGTGGCATGGGCATGAGGTCCTGAGTTCAACCCCCAGTACCCACAAAAAAAAAAAAAGAAAAATGTAGGTGAAATACTTTTGTTATTCCTTCCTCATATCAGTAAATTAAGATTTTCCAAAGTCAAGTTAGCCTATATAAATGATCCTAAAATGGCTTCCAGCTGTAGAGAAACACATAGTTGGTGCTCAAAAGCACCTCAAATCATACATTGCCATGGTTTTTTTACTCTCATTAACTAATTATAATTTTTAACTTTAATATTTATACTCTTATGAGATAATTATGGATTTCCATTTTTATATCATGCAACATTAGCAGTTATCTTATTCTGCTAGTTCCAGTTCCTGGAAATGCTAATGCATAGTTTCTATTCACAGATTTATTTTAAAATTCTGCCAACATCACAGAACAGAGATAGTTGTAATATTCAAATTCTATCGTTGGGACAGAAACCTACAGGCACAAATAAGGACTCAAACATTTCTCCAATGGTTGCTTTCTTGCCACCACCCGAACAGATCTCAGAACCATTTCTCCTAACTATTGTCTTCCTACTGGTTTTGTTTCCAACCTACTGAACCAGTGCCACATTCTCTGCTCCTGGCTTCGAGGAGCGGGGCCAAGTTTTTAAGAATATGTGCATGACAGAATGAAAAAAAAGTCATTTTAGGGTATTCTTTAGTAAGTTGTGTTTTTCCTTCCAATAGCATGTAGATTTGACAGTTAATTCTATATCCATTTGGTTTAACTTTCAGATTCATCAAAATGCATAGCCTACATTACATTTTGTATAAGAAACTTTTCCTAAGAACTGGAGGAAAAAGACCACTGTTTATGTTAAGTTGGTTTCTGGTAAGCAAAGAAGATACTCTTCCACACTTTAACAGTTATTAGAGTCCTGTCCATCATGATCTTCCCTCAGGTGCACAGAATGTGCTGCGGGGCCACCCACTGCCAACCACCTTTGTTTTTTTTTTTTTTTTTTTTTTTTATGGGGGTACCAGGAGTTGACCTCAGGACCTCATGCTTGCCAGCAAGTGCTTGTGCCACTGAGCGATATCACTAGTCCTTTTTCTCCTTTATGTGGGTTCTGGGAGTCTAACTCAGGACCTTATGCTTGCTGGGCAGGCGCTTATGCTGCTGAGCTATCTCACTGGCCTGTGCCATCCACCTTTGTATCTCAAACCCCAACTCTGTCCTCTGTTCAGAGCCAGTGGTGTCCCTTTTCAGCCCCACTTGATTTGATTCTGTCATTGAAATTACTAATATTAGAGAAAGGAGGGTGTTTTGTCAATGCTTGGAAGGCAAAACAAAGACAAAATCACTCAATATTTCTAGGAGCTGAGCTATCCCTTGTAAGCACTTGCAATTGCTCCTGGAGGTCCTGTGCTTGAAGGCAGAGCAACTGTGTAATTGCTTATTTAGTGTTTAGAAGCATGGAACCTAGAATACATGACTTCAAATTCTAGCTCTATCACTTAGTTTTGTGATGTGAAGCAAGTTACTTAACATCTTTGCACCTCAATTTCCCTATCTGTAAAACTGGGCCAATGACAGGGCTCACCAGGCTACTAAGATAATTGAATTCATGCCTGTAAAGTACCTAGAATATATTTAACATATGGTTATGTGGTACATAATAAGTGTTATATAAATTGAATTCTCATTCTGCCCTCACAAAAACCCATCATATTCTGAGTTATGAGGTCTCATTGATTTTGCTTTCTAAATATTTCTCAAATATTTCCCCTCCTCTACACTTCCAGGATTATGCTTTAGTCTAGGACCTCATCATTTCTTGCCTGGATGGCTGGAATCATCTTCTCATCAGAGTCTTTGACATCACTTTCCCCCTTCTACTGACATCAGGATATCATTCTACATTCTGATGACATTATTCCTACGCCTCTAATGACTTCCATCAGTATAGAGTGAGGTTCCAGCACATAACAAGGCATAGCATCCCAGGCCTCCATATTCTTTTCTCATTAACCTTTTCCAGGTTTATCACAACCTACCATGCCTTGTGCTCCAATCATGTCAACTATTCTTGGTTCCTCCCACATGTCATGTTCAAGTATATGAACATCCTTCACATATGATGCTTCCTGTGCCTGGGATGTCACACTACGCAGTTCCCATGTCTACTTTCTCAGCTCCTACTTAAACTTCAAGCCTCATCTCAAGCATCCTCTACTCAGTGATGCCTCCTCCTGGCAAATTATTCACTTTATCCCTCTTCAGTATATTGCAACTCTTTCAAACATCAGCTCTTCAGCAACTTACAGCATAATGTAATCACATGTCTTGACTGTGAGCTCATTGAGGGCGAGGATGAAGATTTTCATTATATTCATTTATTCAATCCTAATAGGTCTGGGGACAAAATTATAACAAAGTACACTTCATCCTAGTCTTTATGGAGCATATAGTCTAGTAGTGGAGCCAGGAAATAAATAAGCCAACAGTTTAAATAATTACAAAATTCAGTATGTGCCAAGAAGGAACAAATGTATTGCTGTGATAGAGAGTAATAGGAGGAGACTTTTCTGCATCCTCAGTGCTGATCATGGTGTCTGCTTGTAATAGGCGTCCATGAAATTTTTAAATAAGTAAATAAATTAGTGAAGACATTGTCACAGTCTATACTTACCACTGCTATCATGTGCTAGGTAGGAAAGCATAGACTTCTCACTGAAAATTCACACGGACAGTCTTAACAAGTGGCTACTATAGGTAACTGGCTATGAGAATTTGGCTTCAGAGATGCCAGGATCTAGCACACAGAGAATTGTGCTAAGGCTCTGTGTTATGGTTTATTTCTGGATAGCCCTCCCAAAAGCTCATGTGCTCATAGGTGGGTCTTCTGGGAGGTGATTTGATCATGGAGATGTGATATTCATCAGTGGATTAGTCCACTGATGAGTTTACAGCTAAATGTGATGTTGGGAGGAGAAGCCTGGTCAGAGGAGGTGGGTCACTGGGGGTGTGGCCTAGAAGGGTCTATCTCCCTCCCTCCTCCATGATCTCTCTCTCTCTGCTTCCTGTCTGCCATGCCATAGACTGTTTATCCTCTGCCTTGCCCCTCTGAAAATGCCACTGTGCCTTGAAATTAGCTGAGTACAGACTGAGATCTCTACAAACTGTGAGCCAAAATAAACATTTTCTCCATTACAGGTGTCAAGTATAGTGCCTCAGCAACAAAAAAAGTAACTAAGACAGTGTGGCACTTCTATTTAATTCTATCTAATCTCTATATCTATCTATCTATATCTATCTATCTATCTATATCTATCATCTATCTATCTATCTATCTATCTATCTATCTATCTATCCATATCTATCATCTACTTGTCTTATATTTATTTCTCCAGCTTTCACTTTATTTCAAACAGGATATGAGTGGTGCTATCCTTTGGGTGTTGACTATCCCCCAAGGGTTGATGTCTTAGTCTTGATCCTCAGGGTGGTGCTCCTGGGAGATGGTGGGACCTTGAGGAAGTGGAGCCTTAAGGGAGGTCCTTAGGTCCCGGCGGCACACCCTTGAGGAGGAGTGTGTCTGTCTTCATGCTTTTGCTTCCTGGCCAGGAGAGGAACTGCTAGTTCTGCCATGTGCTGCCCACTATTCCCATCTGCTATGCCCATCAGAGGTCCAAAACAATGAGGCCACCCAGTTTTGGCCTAGCACCTCCAAAATGTGAGCCAAAATAAACCTTAACTACTTATTTGTTAATGATCTGAGGTATTTAGATATAGCACTGCAAAAGTGACTGACATAGGTGGCTAACACAGATAAATAAAATATAAGAAGTTCATAAAATAATAGAAATTTAGAAAAAAGAGTGAGAGATCAAGTTGTTGTTGTTTCTGATACTCATAAATACTCAAATATATTAAAATATCTTACAATTTTATGCAGTTTTACAGTTCAAAAGGTACTTTTACATTTATTATCTAGATTACTCCCCATCATGGAACTCTTAGGTGACATTAAGATTTCCATTTTTGAGATTAAAAACTGAGGGTCAGAAAAAGTGATTGACTTACTCAATGTCACACAGTCAATACCTAATGAAGATTAAAATCAGACTTCCTACTCCAAGACCATGGGCACATGACCTGCCGCTGAACAGGTAACAGTAATGGGGTTTTGTACTTCAATCTGTCCTATTGGAAAAGCCAGCTGTGGGCTGAGAGAATTCTCAAGTTTCTCTCCAGTCACTTCCTGCTCAAACCCCCAAGTGTGCACATAAAGTACAATTTCCTGGAGGTTCTTTTTGTGGCATGCATGGCTCTCTGGGTCACAATCTAGGAATGGTGGTAAATGGAGGTGTCAAGTGTACTAAGGGCTGCAGACAGAAAACATGTCCAACCTGCCAGATGATACAGCAGAACCCCCCTGCTCACCTGTGGTCCATGTAGCTGAGGAGCCTGCAGTAGATTTAAAGTGAGTACATCACCACTAATTAAAATCCAGTGACCAGGTGAGCCTGCCTCAATGCAGCCAGATCAGGAGAGACCATTGTGATTGCTCATTTTATTTTCAGATGATTGATTCCATTTTCAACTCTAATCCTAAATCCTGTACAAATACATCCCTTGAGTAAAACAGAATTACTATGGCAACAGTTTATTTGCTGTTGTGAAGCATTCACATAGCCTGGCCATGCATCATCCTAGAATAGGCAAAGTACTGATATAGAAGTAGAGCAAAATTATAGTCCTTAGGAAATATGAGTCTATATCAGAATCAGACATCAATTTGTGCCTTCAAAATCCTGGCCCCAGATTAGCATGTGCTCTAAAGGGCTCCTACAGACAGCCATGGTTCTCAAAATGTGGTTCCTGGGTCACCAGCAGCATCACCTGGGAAACTGCCAGAAATACAAATTTTTAGGGCCTTCCTCAGATTTACTAAATGAGAAACTCAGGACCCAGAAATCCGTTTTGTAACAAGATATCCAGGTGATGCTGATGTGTGCTTGAACTTGGGAGCCACTGATCTAGAAAATCTAAATCTTGCTTAACTTGTCTCATTGATTGACTCAAATGTTGTGCCTCCTGTGACAGTGTTACAATGAAAAGTGAGTGTTCCAGGCATATCATTATAAATTTCTGGCAGCTGAAATTCCAAGATCAAGGTGCTAGCAACCCTCATCTGGCGAGGACTGCTGTCCACTTCTAAGATGGCACCTTGATGCTGCGTCCTCTGGAGCGGAAAAACACTGGGTCCTCAAGTGGCAGAAGACAGGAAGAAAGGGGCAAACTTTTTCCATCAAGCCCTTTATAAGAATTTAATCCTATTCCTGTGCAGAGGAGCCTTCATAATCTAATATCCTCTTAATGCTCTAACTATTAGTACTATCATGTTGGTTATTAAGTTTCAACATAAGCATTGGGAGGGGACATATTCAAACCACAGCACGTGGAGACAATGCATATATTCATTGTATGATCAACCACCAGCTGTGAATCATGAATACAGCATTATTAATTGATGGAGGTCAACACTGCAGAAATAAGAACAGGGCTTGGAGTTAGACCAGAGATCACATCTTTCCTTCATTATTTATTGGCTAGGTGAACTTGGCTAATTTTCTCACATAGAAAGTAAGTGAAGATTCTAGTAATGCAACTCAGAGGGTTGTCAGAATCAAATGAGATCATGGTTTAGAAAGAGAAGTGGTAGCGGTGAGACATTACTGAATTACGGACCAATAATATCCCCCATTCATTATAGTTTTAAAATATAGAATTATTAGAACAAATACACACTTCTCAGATGAAGAAATACAAATGGCAAATAAATACATGAAAAAATGTTCAACATCACTGGTCATTCGAGAGATGCAAATTAAAACAACACTGAGATTCCATCTCACCCTGGAGAGAATGGCTATTATCAAGAACTCAACCAAAAACAAATGCTGGAGGGGCTGTGAGCAAAAAGGGATCCTTCTCCACTGTTGGTGGGAGTGTAGACTTGTGCAACCGCTGTGGAAGTCAGTGTGGAGATTCCTCAGAAAACTAGGATTGGAGGTCCCATTTGACCCAGCTATTCCCCTTCTGGGCATCTTCCCAGAAGAATTAAAAACATAGTACCACAGCAATGTATATGCCCCCATGTTCATAGCAGCACAATTTGTAATAGCTAGATGTTAGAAACAACCCAAATGCTCATAAAAAGATAAAAATGATGTGTTTTTTTATACAGTGGAGTACTACTCAGTCATAAAGAAGGATAAACTTGAGACTTTTATAGGTAAATGGATGCAATTTGAGACCATATTCATAAGTGAAATAAACCAGACTCACATGTGTAAACATCTTATTGTCTCCCTAGTATGAGAAGTTGAAAGAGTACATAAGATCCAAAATGTACAATAGATATTGTAAAATGGGAAGAAATTGTTCAAAAGGAAAGAGAAACTGGGATGGGGGAAAGGAGGAAAGAAGGAAAGGAAAAGCAAAAAAAAAAAAAAGAAAAATATATATACACAAGATAGCTAAGATATTTATACTACTAATTTCTCTTAGTACATTGAAAAGAAGAGTTTGTGCTAATATTATTTGGACAATTAAGTGCCTATATCTTGTACTCTGAGTAACTGATTTAAAGATAACAATATGCAATGTATTAACCATTGTTACTCTCCTATTATCTTGTTTTGAAATTTTGTTTTATTTTTTTCTCTTTAAAATAAGATTTAAAAAAAAATCTTCCCTTCTCTTCCCTTCTCTTTAAAATAAGATTTAAAAAATATTAGAACAAATATGCAAATCACTTGAAAAGCACTGGTATTGCAGTGCTTAACACAGTACAGTATGTTAATCAAAAAGCGATTTAAAAATAACTATATAGCTTCTGTTACCTTAAGCCTTAATATCTAAACTAAAGCATAAACCAGCTTTGTTCTTGTCTCCGCGTGTTATTAGATGATTTCTCTTTTTAAACTGACTAGCTTATATCCAATTTTTCCTAGGGCTGAGGTGGACAGCTGCAGGATTTTAGATCAGTACACTTCTGGAACTTCCCGACTTCTTTCTTGGCTACTGGCTGTGCACACACCAGATTATGTCTTCTGTACTTTTGAAAACAAGGTCTCTCTTCTTAACCACTGCTTACTGATTTATAGCGATCTTCCCAATGTCAATTAGCAAATGAAAGAAAGACCAGGAACAAAATACAGGCAGAATCTTCTCTCCTGTTCCAGGCTCTTATCTTCCCTGACCTTTTCTCTGAGCAGCAGGAAGAACAGATGAGCACTGAAATCTGCATCACTCCCCCAGCAGGAAGGCTGCTTTCAGCAATCCCATGGGAGTCATTTTCCACTCTGTTTAAAGAATAAAGAAGCCTTTTTCCTCCTGAAAGATGTCTCCTGCTGCTGACTGCTCTTCCAGGTACAGTTTGAAATAAATTCAATGGTGGTGTCTTCAGTGCTGAGGCTCTGTGCAAAAATTGTAACATTTGTAGTTTAGGCACAGGAAAAGGCACTAAAAGGAGCTTTAGAGACTAGCTATTCTGACCCAACCCTCCCATGTAAGAAATTTCATTTTTAATGGAATTTCTTTCTGATACAAATGTTTTAGTACAAGTTCCTCCAAACTAATATTACAGATTTTGTGTGAACACATGTGTCTATATATGTGTGTAGAAAAATATTCTGGAATAGAAGCACTTCTAAGCATACTAATTATTTTATAGCTACAGTGGTTCTCAAAGTTTTGTGGGATTCAGAACCACTTGGAAGGCCTTCAAAATGCAATATTATCTCCTCTCTCTTTCCCCCTGCTCCAGTGTTGGATTCTGCAGACCTGGGATGGAGTAAGGGAATTCACATTTCCCACAAACTCCCAGGTGGTGCTTCTGGCCTCTGCATGGCTGGCCCAGGGGCCACACTTTGAGAAGCACCATTCTAGAAGCACAACTGCTCTATCTGCTGACCCAATTTCTGATAAAGTCACCATTAATAACTGCAACTGAACAAATCAGTTTCCATTGTGAATCTCCTGAATGAAGAATACCTCTAAAATCTTAACTACTTCAAGTGCTGTCCTTTTTTTACTTTTTCTCTTTTTAATGCAGACATTTGTTGCCTAGGGAACAGACTGAACTAGAAGAGTTTCTTAACCAGAGTGTTGTCTACTTCAAGATTTTATTTCCTCAGTCCAATAAATGTCTTCAAGCAGGTCACTTCTTTTTCTGTATCTCTGCTACCTGATCTCTCTAAAGAAACCCACACACAAACACACACACACACAATAATGTCCCATGTAGCGTTTCAGTGACAGAACACACATACAATGCGGTCCCACATGATTATATCACCTGGCAACATTGTAGCCAACTTGGTGTTTTGGATATTTTATGATATTCACATAATGTCAAAATCATCTAACAAGACATTTCTCAGAACTTATCTCTTCATTAAGCAATGCTATTGTATCTATTTGTATGCATATATTCACATACTTGTTTTTATAATGATAAAAATGTAAATGAATTTGTGTGGACACTATAAAATTGCTTAGGGTCTTATCTTCTTTCCTCTGAGTTTGTGGGGCATACATGGAAAGAAATACATCATCATATAATTAATAGGATATTGTAACCTAGAAAACTCTTAGTATAGATTTGATTTTATAAAATAGAAGTGCTTCTTAAAAATTGAGTATAGATGAACCTGGATGTCAAATTCAATTCTCTTATTGGTTCTCATTATTTAATTAAGATTGGCTCCTTTGGGGAGAAAAATTAGCTCCAACATATAATAAAATCATACCTTAGAATATAATAAATTATTTAATAGAAAAATGGTAATTTTCTGATAAAAAATAATAGTAGCCAATGTGTGCCACAAATTATGAATACCAAGTAGCTGAGGTCATTCTCATGTGTGATATGCTTGCATAAAGGTCAAAATGAAAAATCACTGCCAGGCTAACTGAAAAGAATTTCTAGGTAAAAACATCATTAAGGCTTTGCAAACTCCTTAACAGCAAATAATAGGATGTTGCAAAATTTGCTTGGGTTGATTGAATCAGTACCACTTTGTGGAAATGACTTTTTTTTAAAGAAACTTTTTGCCTTATTTGAAATGGAGAGAAAACTGAGAAAGCCAGCTGTGGTAAACTGTGACAGTAGGTGTTAAAGAGAGCGATATTCAATGATACCTGTTAAAGCACAGTAAGCATGCTTTTTTTAGGGCCACCACCATAGGTAAGGGGTCACTGCAATAGGGTTTCACAGTGAGGGAGAAAGATTGGGCTCAACTCCAAATAGAGCTTTGCCAAGTAGGCATTTATAGTCCAGGAAAATGGTGGGGACCAGTGATAGAAAATTTCTAGCAGGATACATCCTGGGTGAGGGGGATTCTGGCTAAACCAGTCGAACAGGGGTCTCACTGAAGAGAGGCCAGGGTGATCAGGCATTACCTGGGAGGACCTGAGGAGAACCTTGAGGCGATGAAACATCGAGGATGGGGGCTTCTTGCTAAGCCATCCTAGCACAGTTCTTTGCTAAAATTGGATTTTACAAGAAGTGCACCAATGGGCCCAGGAGAAGTTTCAGTGGACGGACTGGATTCACCCCTAGACTCTGTCATAAGCAGACACTTAGGATAGTGTGTCTGCTGATGCTCTAGTCCAGGACCTGAAAAACGCTTTAGAACTAGTCAGTCTGGAATGGTATGGCAACTAAGCTTTTTGGAATGAAAATTTTAGTAAAGAATTTCTTAAAGAAGTCAGCCGCAGAGTGGTCAGACCCTAGACTCACAAACCAACACTAAGTTCTTAGCCTTGCAGCACTGATGCTGCATGAACAGGGCCTTCTCCCATAACCTTGCCACGTGGGTTTCATCCAGAAGGTTGCTGGGGATGCAGAATCTCAATCTTAGCCCAATGAATCAGCATCTGCCTGTTAAGAAAATTCCTGACTGATTCACAGGTGCATAAGTAATGGATACTGAGTGCATTACCCACTTCCCCCTTTAGGACACAGAAACTTATTCTCCTAGGGGCAGGGGTGATTCCTTTCCCTGGAAAGTGCCCTTGCCTGGAGAAAGCCATATCACCAAGGTCATGTCCTCCTTTCCAAGGGCAGCCTTCACCCACTGACTGGTCAGTGTGAAAGGTTTAGCCCCCTCACCCAACTTGGAACCACTCTGAAAGACCACCCCAGCTCCAGAACTCTGTGGTGTTGACAAGACTATTAATACCACATTTGGTTGAAGTTCTCCTTCTGCCCATTTCTGCTTCCTTCTCTTCCCTTCTATGAGAGTTTATCCTGATAGCACCTATTGAATTTTCTGTACACTAATCTTCATCCCTGGACTTGTTTTCTGGAGAATCCAATCTGCCACAATACTGACAACTGGGAAGCTCAAAATTTGGCCATACAAATTTATCTCTGGCTCTTTAGTTTTCTCTGTAAAAAGGAGAGGATAACTGTTTGTCCTCATGGTTTTGCTGTAAGGCTTAAATGGCCTAATACATGTAAAGCACTCAGAGCAGTGGTGGGCTCATGCAGTGTTGGGTCAGCAGTAGTCATCACTATCCAGTGGGTCTGTGGATAAAGTTGTTAATATCTCAGATTCCTTGTTCACCAAAACACTACTTGATATGCAAAAATTAGGTTCATATAGAAAAATCTATTCTGTCTCTGTGCAAGGGCTGGTGGTGAGGAAGTGAAGGTACACGTATAATAACATACTATTTGAATTAGGATCAAGAATATCGACCCGATAAAAGCAAGTGAGTTACACTGCCTATAGAATATGATGAAACTCTTATTTCCACTGGGGCAGGGAATGGTGTCAAGAGAAGATGCTGAAACAGAGAAGAGCTCTATGACATGAATCAAAAGGGCAGTAACACATGAAAGCATTAGATTCAAGTTATTTCCGAGGAGAAATGGATCTTATTCATCTAGCCCAACTATTCACGCAGGAGAAGACAAATCCAGTTACCAAATCTATACCTATGTTTAAAGCTTCCCTCATTTCTACTATCTGCAATTATTTTTTATTTCTTTTCTTAAAATTTTTTTTTCATAAAGAAAAGAAGGTTATTTAGTTCACAACTCTGGCTGTTTAAGAACATGGTGCCAGCATGTACTTGGCGCCTCGCAAGGGCCTCATGGGAGGAGCACGTGCAGAAAGAGCCAACTTGCTAGGTCTTATCAAACTGCTTTGATAAGGAAGGCAATTGAAAATTGTGTCCAAAAATTTCAGCTTCCAGATATAGACCTTTAGCTTATAGTGATTTTCAGCCAGGAATGTTTTACTCCCCAGGGAATATCTGGCAAAGTCTAGAAATGTTTGCGTTGTCTGTCACAACTGGAGCCTTGCCATTGGCATCTAGTGGGTGGAGGCCAAGGAGGCTGCTGACCATCCTACAATGCATACGTCACCCCCTCACAAGAAAAGTTAAAAACTCCCATGGAGTAAGGTTGAGAAATCTTACTAAAGTCAGGAATTTAGTAAAATTTCAAACATCACACACACACACACACACACACCCGAAAGAAAATTTACAAGGATGTTCACTCCAGCATTTTCATCATATAGAAAAACAAAAATTGGAAACAATGTAATTGTCCACCATAATGGAATAAATATACCATGGTATAGTCATACAGTGGAATAGTTTATAGCACTTAAAATGAATAAATCAGATTTTTTGTCAACAAGATTACAGCAGGAAGAGTTTTGAGTGATAGAAGCATATTGCAAAAAGAAATAGATTTGTGTTGCCATTTATGTAATATTTAAAAACCAAAGCAATACTTCAATATGTTTCGCAGAGACTGCCAAAGTGCACCCAATATTTCGTCTTTCTATAACCCCTCTCCATGGAAAACCCCCTCCCTCACTAAGGTGTATGACTTGCTTTGGCAAATAGCAAATGACACAGCAGAGACTTGAGGAGTGCTTGGGCACCACTATTCCATCTTCTATGCCGCTCTTGGAAAACCTGAGACCACGGCAATGTGGATGATCCTGGGACAGTCTGTTGAGTGATGTGAGACAGTGGCTAAGTCATTCATGTCACCCCAGCTGACGTTGACCCAACCGGTAAACATATTGGTACAGGCAAGACACTGACCTTTCTTTTTTTTTTTTTTTTTTTTTTTTTTTTTTTGTGGGTACCGGGGGGACGACCTCAGGACCTCACGCGCCAACAGGCACCCGTGCCGCTGAGCGATATCACCGGCCCCTTTTTCGTATGTGGGTTCCGGGAGTCGAACTCGGGCCTTCGCGCTTGCAAGGCAGGCGCTTAAGCCGCTGAGCCGTCTCACCGGCCCCTGACCTTTCTTGCAAGACATTTTGCCCAGCTGAATTACAGGACTGTGAGAAATAAGGTTCATTGCTTTAAACCGCCAAAGTCTGTGGTGGTTTTTTACAACTTGAAGAAATGGATATAATTGTTCAGAAATAATACTTAAGCAGTAAAAGTCTAAATGGACAGAGAGCATGTACACCTTTTGGGGAGCTGATTAATACTGGACAAATAGATTCCCAGTGGCAACTATCCCCCCGAAAGAGGGAAGGCAGTGAGAAGGAGAAAGTGGGCTTCAATTGTAGCTCTGACGTTTTGTAAAATACAATTACAGAAAGGGTTTCCAGTTTCAGGTTGACATGTAAAGAACTTAAAAACAATCTCGTCTTTAGAATAAGAAACAAGGAAACTGGAAATCAATGGCTTCTTTTTTCTATATTTTTCTATTTTATTTCTTGTTTTTTTAAAATTAAGTTTATTGGTACAATTTAGATACACATAATCATCACATTCATCATAGGGAACTTGTACCTGTACATGATATATTTTAGTTCCTCCTTTTTTCCCATTCCCTTCTCCTCCCTTCAACCCTTCTTCCCCTCCTTCTTTACAAAACTTTGTTTGCAGTTTATCCTTTTTCTCATTTTTTCTTTTCTCTTCCTTCCTCTCCCACCCATTCACCCTTTCCTTTTGAGCAGTTTCTTCCTGTTTCACAGTACCTACTATACATTTTTCTTCTTATTCACACTTTCAGTTTGTCACACCACAGAAACAATGCAATATTTACACATGTGTGTTCTAGTTATTTCACTTAAGAATATGGTCTCAAGGTGCATCCATTTAGCTTTATTTATTTATTTATTTTTTTATTTTCAGTACCAGGAATCAAACTCAGGACCTTGTGCTTGCCAGGCAGGTGCTTTTGCCACTGAGCTATATCCCTGGCCTCCATTTAGCTTTGAATGTCTCAAGTTTATCCTTCTTTATGACTGAGTAGTACTCCACTGTATAAAAAGACCACATCTTTTTTATCCATTCCTTGGTTGATGGACATTTGGGTTATTTCCAAGATTTAGCTATTACAAACTATGCTGCTATAAATATGGCTGTGCATATATCGCTGTGGTATAATGTTTTTAATTCTTTTGGTAACATACCAGGAAAGGGAAAGATAGGTCACATGGGATTTCCACACTGATTTCCACAGTGGTTGCACCAGTCTACACTCCCACCAACAGTGGAGAAGGATTCCTTTTTCCCCACAGTCCCTCCGGCATTTCTTATTGGTTGATTTCTTGATAATAGCCATCCTTTGTGGAGTGAGAGGGAATCTCAGTGTTGTTTTAAATTGTATCTCTTGAATGATCAGTGATGTTGAACATTTTTTCATATATTTATTTGCCATTTGTACTTCTCCATCTGAGAAGTGTCTATGCATTTCAGATGCCCATTTTTGGATTGGGTCTTTAAATTTGGGAAGTCTGATCTTTTCAATTCTTTATATGTTCTACATATTAGTCCTTCATCTGAAGAACAACTGGCAAACATTTTTTCCCACTCTGTGGGTTGCCTTTTCACTCTGTTAATGATTTTTTTCTGTGAAAAAGTTTTTTAATTGTTGTGATCCATGTTGTTGATTCTTTGAAATATTTCCCATGCCATTGGTGTTTTGTTCATGAAATCTTTGCCTACACCCATGTCTTCCAGTGTTCTACCTATTCTCTCTTTAGGCAGATTTAGCGTTTCTGTTTCAATATTTAGATCTTTGACCCATTTCAATTTTAGTTTAGTGCACAGTGATAGACATGGGTCTAGTTTTAGTCTTTGGTATGTGGAAAGCCAGTTTTTCCAGCACCATTTATTAAAGTAGTTATCTTTCTTCCAGTGAACATGTTTGGCCCCTTTGTCAAAGACAAGGTGGCTGAGTGTGTTTGGTGCTGTTTCTGCATCTTCTAATCTGTTCCATTGATCCTCAAGTCTGGGTTTTTTTTTTTTTTTTTTTTTTTTTTTTGCCAGTACCATGTTGTTTTTATCATAATAACTTTGTAGTATAATTTCAGGTCAGGGATTGTGATGCTCCTGTCTTGCCTTTCTTGCCCAGAATTGTTTTTGCTATTCTAGTTCTCTTCTGCTTCCAAATGAATTTTAGGAATGTTTTCTCTAGTTCTGTGAGGTATGTTAAAGGTATTTTGATTGGGATTGCATTAAATCTGTACAAAAATTTTGGGAGTATGGCCATTTTTATATGTTGGTTCTTCTTACCCAAGAGCAAGGAATATCTTTCTATTTTCTGATATCCTCTTCAATCTCCTTTTTCAGAGTACTGAAGTTTTCAATGTAGAGATCTTTTACTTCCTTCGTTAGATTTATTAATAAGTATTTTTTTGGTTCTATTATGAAAGGCATGGTTTCACTAATTTTTCTCTAAGTGAGTTTGTTATTTGTATACAGGAATGCTATTGATTTTTGAATGTTGATCTTATATCCAGCTATGCAACTGAATCTAGTTATTAAATCTAGAAGTTTTTTAGTGGAGTTTTGAGGGTCTTCTATGTAGAGTATCATATTATCTGCAAATAATTATAACTTAACTTCTTCCTTTCCTATACTTATTCTGTTAATTTCTTTCTCTTGTCTAATTTCTCTGGCTAATATTTCCAGAACTGTATTGAATAAGAGTGGTGATAGGGGGCATCTTGTTTTGTTCCTGATTTTAGAGTGAAAGCTTTCAGTTTTTTGCCATGTAGTATGATGTTGGCTGTTGGTTTGTCATGGATGGCTTTGATCAGATTGAGATAAAGACCATCTATTCCAATTTTCTGTAGGGTTTTTATCATGAATGCGTATTGGACTGTGTCAAACACTTTTTCTGCATCTATTGAAATTATATGGTTTTTGTCCTCAGCTTTGTTAATATGGTATATCACATTTATCGATTTATGTATGCTGAACCATCCCTGCATCGCTGGGATGAATCCAATTTGTTCATCATGTATAATCTTGATGATTTGCTGCATTCTGTTTGTCAGTATTTTATTGAGGATTTTTGCATCTATTTTCATTAGGGAGATTGGCCTGTAGTTCTCTTTCTTAGTTGGGTCCTTCTCTGGTTTTGGTATGAAGGTATTACTTGCTTCCAGGAATGACTTTGGGAGTATTGCTTCCCTTTCAATTTCATTAAAGAATTTCATCAGTACTGGTATGAGCACTTCTCTCAATTTATTGTAGAATCTGGCAGTGAATCCATCAGGACCTGGGCTTTTCTTTGCTGGTAAGTTTTTAATTATATTGTCAATTTCATTGACTAATACTGGGTTATTTAGAACTTTTATATCTTCCTGATTCAACTTTGGTAATTCATATGTATCTAGGAATCTCTCCATTTTTCTGTGTCTTCCATCTTATTAGACTAAAGGTTCTCAAAGTAGGTATTGATGATCTTCTGGATTTCCACAGGATCTGTTGTGATTTCACCCTTTTCATTCCTAATTACATAAATTTGAGTCTTTTCTTTCCTTTTTTTGATAAGATTGGCTAAGGATTTGTCAATTTATTTAATCTTTCAAAGAATCAACTCTTCAACTCATTTATTTTTTTGTATTGTTTTCTTAGTCTCAATTGCATTAATTTCTGACCTTATCTTTATAATTTCTTCCCTTGTATGAGTTTTGGGCTTGACTTGTTCTTCTTTTATTAGAAGTTTGATGTTCAACATTAGGTTATTTGAACTTGCCTGGTTTTCCTGATGTGAGAATTCACTGCTATTAATTTCCATCTTAGGACTGCTTTCATTGTATCCCATAAGTTCTGGTATATTGTACTGGCATTATCATTTAATTGTAGATGCTGTTTAATATTTTCTTTAATTTTGTCTTTGGCCCATTGGTTGTTCAGGAGGGTATTGTTTAGTTTCCATGTGTTTATGGAACTTTTATTGTTTCTTTTGCCATTAATTTCCAATTTCATTTCACTATGGTCAGATAATATGCATGGGATAATTTCAGTCCTTTTGCATTTACCTGAGCATGTTGTATGGGCTAGTATTTGGTCTATTTTGGAGACCAACACATGTGCAGCTGAGAAGAATGTGTATTCTGATGTTGTCGGGTGGAACATTCTGTAGATATCTACTAAGTCCATTTGTTCACAGGTTTGGTTCAGTTCTGATATTTCTTTGTTGACTTTTTGTCTAGTTGATCTATTTGTGACAATGGGGTATTAAGGTCCCCCATTACAATTGTGTTTGTGCTTATTTGATTTTTATATAGTTGGGTGCACCTGTATTTTGTGCATATATATTTATGGTTGTTATCGCTTCTTGTTGGAGTTTTCCTTTAACAAGTATGTAATGACCTTTTTTGTCTTTTTGATCAGTCTTGGCTTGAAGTTCACATTGTCTGCAAATAGAATCACATGTAAATATCAGAAAATCAAGAAAGACTGTTGAGGAAAGAGAGAGCCAGGACAGAGAAAACAAACCAAACAATAGAAGTCAAAAGCTAAACAACTCCCCCAAAAAGGGAAAGCAAAAACAATTGCTCTGCTTCTCCCAGTTCTGTGTTAGTCAGAGCTGGGATCTGTACTGAGCAACCCTGCCAAGTGTGCGGGAGGATTACTGCTGGGTGCGGGGCTGATCTTGGCCAGACTGCTGACTCCCCTCACGTGCATTGGATATAGGGAGGGGCAGTGCCTTTGTCCACCACTGGCTAATACTGTTTGCCTGCTTGCACCACCAGTCACAGAGCGGAGAGCTGCTTCCATTTCTTTGTAGCTATGGCTAAGACTGGCTTTCGGCAGCCACCAGAATGGATTCTATGTCCCACCTCCTACCTCTCAGCTGAGTTCTCCCCAGTCTGCTGTTCAGCTGCCGGCTCTGTTGTGACTGGATGGCCCTTCTCTCCTTACACTTCAGGACGCTGGCACTAAGGTCACCCTACGGCTGTTCTGCTGCTGGAGTTGGAGCCCTGAGCCCTTTGAAATAAAATGGCGACCCTGCCTTCCCACTACTGCTCCTCCACGTGACTGTGTGCCAGGCACTGCTGTAGTTCATTCACCAAACACTGACTCTGGGGGAGGGGGCCGCTCGGGAAAAATGTCTCATGTTCTCCCTGCTGCCTCTGAATGTACAAAGCTCTACTGGTCCTGGTCAGGTCTGAGTCTCCCAGTAAGGAGCAAAGTTGCTTTCACTGTCTTCCTGCACCCCAGATTGGCTACACAACTGCTCTAGTCACACTGCCCCGTCTTGGGTCTGCCTGTTTCTTGGTTTTTTGAGACAGGGTCTTGCTATGTAGTTCAGGCTGGCCTCAAACTCACAGGGATTCTCCTGGCTCAGCTTCTTGAGTGCTGGGCTTACAGGCATGCACCACAATGACTCCTTGTGCCCATCAGAGAAACGAAGCTGCAATGAACACAAAATGCCACCTTGAAATCAGAAGGGAGAGGATTGCCGCTGAGATATGCTTCCTAGGACACCATTGTTAGAGCAGCCCTGGGAGCAGCACTTAGGGAATTTCGATAAGGCAGGAGGCCTTCACTGAAGTGAGCCCCACATGGCAGGCATGGCCTTAGAGGGCCTCCATGGTTTTGGAGGGTTTCACCTCTAGGACATTTTGATGGATCCAATGAAAATCTTATTTCTCTGGTAAAGAAAAGGACAAATAATCATTTGGAATTACTCCCAGAGCACTCTCCATGACAAGACCTACTCTTCAGGGGAAAAGTAGTTATTATCTAGTTATTAAATCTAGAAGTTTTTTAGTGGAGTTTTGAGGGTCTTCTATGTAGAGTATCATATTATCTGCAAATAATTATAACTTAACTTCTTCCTTTCCTATACTTATTCTGTTAATTTCTTTCTCTTGTCTAATTTCTCTGGCTAATATTTCCAGAACTGTATTGAATAAGAGTGGTGATAGGGGGCATCTTGTTTTGTTCCTGATTTTAGAGTGAAAGCTTTCAGTTTTTTGCCATGTAGTATGATGTTGGCTGTTGGTTTGTCATGGATGGCTTTGATCAGATTGAGATAAAGACCATTTTTCTGCTGAATATTTAAAAAATAAGTAAGTACATAACCTACAGTGAGACAGCCTCATTTCATGAAAACACAAAAGAAACAGATATTAGAGGTAAACCAACCACAAAAATAGGAATCCAATTCATTTCATTTGCTGGAGGAATTTGTGCAGAGTAATTGACATTTTTAAAATGTAGTATGACCAAATTGAATGTGTATCCAGTAACTTTCTTGCTTTACTGTTTTTGCCCCTTACAATACAGTAAACAACTATACTTCTTGGGGTTTTGACAATTGGTTCTTTATTCTCCACCTCCTAGAACTCAACTAACTACTTTTTATTAGGGGCCCCTGCAGTGAGTCCCCAGTTTCCTGCAAGGTGTTACAGTGCATGACAGTGAAAAGAAAGAGCAAGAGACAAACAGCAATGCAACGGGGATCTGGGATGGCCAGTTGTTCATGGGGAACAAAAGGCCATGAGGCAGCCAAAACTTCCGTATTTATTGATCACATTTACACTGAGGAAAAAATGTTGAGGGGATTATTGGATGACTCAGAGGGTGGTGGTGGTTTTGTGCTGAGAAGGCTCTTATGTTGATCAGGATGGTGGGGAGAGATGGCAGGTTAATAAAAAGTCTGTCCTTTCCCCCAGGTGAAACCTTTTTTTAATTACTACTCAGTTCTCAAGACACCAAGATGTCTTCAGCTGATGTAATCTTACCCTGGATCATGACAGTATCACGGAACTGTTGAGGCCTCAACCGTGACCAGAGACACACAGAGTTATGTTTCTGGATACCATGGCCAGCTTACATGGCAAAGTACTAGGCCTTGGACAAGCCCTGATCACAATTTAATTTTGAAATTATTTTCCCCAAAAAAATTATATAGAATGGCCCTCAACAGTTTTTATTTCTTATTTACATGACACATGTATGCTTAGATTGGAGTTATTAAGAAAATGGGGCTAAATTCACCTTTTATTTGGTGGTATTTGGAAAGTCTTCAACGGATATGCTTTCAAGTCAGCCCATCTTATGCCAAGTCCCCGCAGCTACATAAGTTTATTTTGGGTAGATTTACTTCATACAAAAGAAAGTAAACAGTGTTTGGCATGGTGCTTGGTTCATATATTCTAATGAGGTATACGATTCATGGTATGAAGGGTCATCCGAGGAACATGGGTATCTGCTCCTGAGGCTCCCCAGTGACCATAACAGGTAGGGGGTTGCCAATGACTGAACGTACCTTGGTAGTGCCACTGCTGGGCTCTGTACCACAGTTGGGTCTGGGTCTCCTTTATTGTTCTTGGTCCCACTGGACAAGCCTACTGTATTTCCAGCTTCTTGAGGGTTACTTTGGACTCCTGGTTCTGGTAACACTACTTTCCCCTTTTGTCCCTGTGGCCTAAGGGTGACAGACAGTAGATCCTTTCTGTGGCTCAGCTAATGTCTGGGTTGTTTCACAGTTTGGGGTTGGCTTCACAGATCTTCCATTACCCAAATATAATCCCCTGCATATGGTACAAAAACACAAAAGTAGATTCTGTTCCTACTTAGACCTGACAATACATTAACTTGAGAAAGTCAATGGGATTTATTGGAAGTCTTCTGGGATAGCTTATAAACTTAAGAAGAGCTGAATAAAGTCTTTGCCTATACCAATGTCTCCAAGGGTTTTACCTATCCTACCTTCCAGCAGATTTAATGTTTCTGTTTTAATATTTAGATCTCTGATCCATTTTGAATTTAGTTTAGTGCATGGTGAAAGATATGGATCTAGTTTTAATCTTCGGCATGTGTAGAGCCAGTTTTTCCAGCACCATTTATTAAAGAGGCTATCTTTCTTCCAGCGAATGTGTTTGGCACCTTTGTCAAAGATAAGGTGGCTTAGTATGTCTGGGGTTGTTTCAGCATCTTCTAATCTGTTCCATTGATCTTCAGGTCTGTTTTTTTGCCAGTACCACACTGTTTTTATCACAGTAGCTTTATAGTATAATTTCAAGTCGGGGATTGTGATGCCCCCTGCCTTGCCTTTGTTGCCCAGAATTGCCTTTGCTATTCTAGGTCTCTTCTGATTCCAAATGAATTTTAGGATTGTTTTCTCTAATTCTGTGAGATATGCTGTTGGAATTTTGATTGGAATTGCATTAAATCTGTATAACAATTTTGGAAGTATGGCCATTTTCACTATATTGGTTCAGGAACCCTTCTTCACTGTTGGTGGGAGTGTCGACTGGTACAGCCACTGTGGAAGTCAGTGTGGAGATTCCTCAGAAAACTAGGGTTGGAGGTCCCATTTGACCCAGCTATTCCCCTTCTGGGCATCTTCCCAGAAGAATTAAAAACATCGTACCACAGCGATATATGTGCACCCATGTTTATAGCAGCACAATTTGTAATAGCCAGATCTTGGAAACAACCCAAATGCCCATCAACTGAGGAATGGATAAGAAAGATGTGGTATTTTTATACAATGGAGTACTATTCAGCCATAAAGAAGGATAAACTGGAGACTTTTATAGGTAAATGGATGCAACTCGAGAAAATACTCATAAGTGAAATAAACCAGAAGCACATGTGTAAGCATCGTATTATCTCTCTAGTATGAGAAACTGAAAGAGTAAATAAGATCCAAAATGTACAATAGATATGGTGAATCAAAAAGAAACTGGTCAAAAGGAAAGAGAGACTGGAATAGGGAAAAGAAAGAAGGGAAAGGGAAAAAAAATTGTATATATATATATAAGATGGTTAAGACAGATACACTACCATTTACCCTCCTATTATGTTGTTTTGAAAATTTGTTCTTCTTTTGATTTGTTTTGTTTTTTCTTCTCTTTAAAAAAAAAAAAAAAAAAAAAAAAGAAGAGCTGAATAAATAAGGATTGGAAGTTTCAAGAACTCAAGTACCAGGAATTCAAGGAGGATCCCTTAAATACTTCTATCATACAAATCAGCTCCAACTGCCTTCAATTTGTGTGTATTTTCACTGGAGATTCAAATTCCCAGAAGGGGAAATTCATTGATCATGGTTGGCGCAGAAACTTATCCCGTGGTAGATGACTGAGAGAACAAAAGAATCTCAAAGAATGGAAGACAGAAGAGTTCATCAGTGGTTGGCATCCTAGACAGACAAAATAATAGTTGTCCCCTACTATAACCCTGATCTTGCCATGGTCAGGTTTTGGTCTTGAATCATATAAGCTCAAGACACTTTGACGTGAGTCAATTTGCACTTTGACATGAGTCCGTATCCCAGAAACAGACTCATTTCAGTGTTTTCAGAAATTGAGTCAAGCAAGTTGCTAACATACTCATTTATAATGAAAAATACAACTGAACTAAATATTTGAGATGACCTGACCAACACATACTTTTCTTTTAGGCAAATCACACAAAAATCAGATAGAAGATTCACTTGCGAGCATGACATTAGAACAAAATGTTTTATTTGAGTGTTGTTTCATGTAGCTGATGTCTCAAAATTTTTTTTTATGGAAAAATAAAACAAAAATTAATAACAAAATAATAAGAGAATAACAATACACTGTGTATAATTATCTTCAAAGAACAAGACATAAACCAAAAAGATTCTTACAAATAAGAAACAAATTACACAAAACTTCCTGTTCAACAAACTAAGATAAACTACTAGTATAAATGAAGCAAATTAGCATATATCTTAAAATATTTTTTGACAACAGAATATGTAATTTCAGGAAGTATTTGAACTTCGCCCTACTTCCTACTTATCTCTCAAATGTTGAGACCTCCTGAGAAATATCTCTCCTCTAAAGACATTTGTTACAAGTTGGATTTTCTAGAAGCAGGTGCTGAAACACTCTAAGGTGCATTATGCTTATTAAGGACCAACCTGTGAAGGAAAGGGGAGGCAGGAAGGAGCAGGGAGAAGTTGAACTGTAAGGCAGATTTCATAAAGCCTTGGCCTTCCCAGTGCAGAACCCTGGAACAAGTCCTCCCATCAGAGTTGTCTGGCGTCAGGCTGTCGCCAGGCCTCTGTACTTCTGCCTCACTCTGTCTCTGAATGTGGCCTGCCCTGGGATAGGAGTGACCCTGAAGGAGACAAGTGGGACATCTTCATGCTTCCCACACTAACTGTGAGCATAACCGTGTTCTGGAGGCAACACAACTCAGAGCCACTTGGCAAAGAACCCCCCCCTCTTTTCACCAAAGACTGTGACCTGCCAGCTCTACTTCTTCTTGGACATTGGTTCCATATGCCCTGAAAATGTTCACCTGTCACTTTCCTTTTTCAAAATGCCTGCCTTGGTTCACTGCATCTTTCTCCCAAAGACAGTATACAACAGAATTAAATTATACTCAAAAATATTTTAACTACTTTGTACTTTTATCACCATGAATGACTGCTAAATAATTATGATTAGTATTTTGAGTGTTTTCAAGTCTCCTAGACCTGCCAGGACAATCTCACTTTTGCTCATGGCAATCCATTAGGCACAGGCAGGTTTTACGCCATTGACTCTGAAGACTTTGGTTGCACTGACCGTACGTAATAGTTGTTCTTTAAATGTTGATTTTCTTGCTTCTTTTATTTCCCTTTTATTTTTGTTATGGACTTCCTTTCTATTCATATAGATAGATAGATATGATCCTACTCATCTACATACAATTAATGGCACATTTGAGAAAGAACTGGACCTTGTGCTAAACCCTAGTTTGTCCTGGTGTATGGTGGGCCTTAGACTGAGACCATTCTCAGGCTGGATGCTGCTTTGCATCCTCTGGATTTACCTGAACTAGGCTAAGCTCTAAAGATGAGCAGTTCCTAACATGCCAAAACAAAAGAACCATAGACAAAATGCATACGTGTTAAAATGGTGAAATCCCTGGCATTTCGATAAACACAGTCAATGATGCTGATAATCACTGTCATTTTGATAAGTATACTTATTTTTTCTTCTCTATAAAATTTACCATAAAACCCTAAGTTAAAGTTGACACTTTATTACTTGGAGAGTCCATTCCAGGAATCCCCTGGGGATGATTGACGGGCTATGTTATACATGGACTACAAAGGAAAGGGGGAATTGGGAGGTTAAATCAGTTACTTTCAGAAATCAAATTATAAGGTTTAGTGCATATATATGTATGCCTTTAAGGAAAAATATAGATCACTTGAAGTTGAATATCAAATTAACTTATATTCTGTCTCAATTTAATCTTATGTAAGAGAATGTCCAAGAAATATTTCTGATGTTATTATTTATCTATGCCTGCCATCAAGCATGAATATTTATCCACCACTCACCCTGCCTCTAAACACATTCTTTTTCTGCCTTCCCAAGATTCAAGCCCCCTATTGCCTTCCTTTTGTTCTGCAGTTATCTCCCTTTTGATAAAATCACTACATCTAGAAGCAAACATTCCCTCCATTGGAAATGCCTTTTGCCAGTTGGCAATCCAAAATCTAAGCGTCACAAAACAGAAAGATAGCATCATGGCTCAATAAGCAAATAATTATTTAATCAGGTTTAGGGCCCATAAAACAAGACACATGCGTATTAATTTTTATTTACACACTATCTCATAAACACTCCATAAAAGCCTATAGGATGCCTATTTGCATAATAGATTGAGCATACAGGTTTGAGTGTACATATAGACAAAAAGCTGATATTTTCTTGAGTTTATTCAGTTCTGGGAATTAGCAGAGAGCTGATGTGAAATGTTTTGACCCACTGCAATTATGCTGCCTGGACGGCCAAGTTCCTCAATTTCATCTGTATAAAGTTTGGACCCCATTCAGTTGGCCGATGCAGCAGAATAATAGAAAAAAATTTGATCTGAGCATTTGTGGCTCACTTTTGCCACCTGCCATTTCTTTCAATCAAGGGTTGAAGCTGCTGCCCTAAATGCATTACCTACATTGATTTATTTTTCCTGTATTGTAGAGTTTTGGTTTCTTGTATTCTTTCTTCTTTTTTTCAGCTAGACAGTGGGATGTCATCTTTTCAAAATGCACTTGTGAGTATTTAAGCTAATCAAGATAACAAATCAATTTGCAACACCTTGAGAAATGTCCCCAAGAAGCACCTGCCCTGCCGTAGGCTAGGACACACTGCGTGTGTATGTGTGTTCTGTCCATATGGCCCTTTCCTTATGCTATCTTGTTCTAGTTACATAGAAGGAAGTAATTTCAGAAGTAACAATCAAAAATAAATTCAATAGTCCTAAGGTGATTCTGAATGAAAGACAACTCTAGTAGTCCAGAAAACTCAAGGCCATTAAGTAGCCAGAATATTAAAAATACACAATTCTTTGACTAATTCCACAAAATTTCCTCTTACTACTAACAAAAGCCCCCTTTTGTGGGCCCAACTGCACCAGTCTGCTTATTTTCTTTTTCCTTAATCTTCCAAGTCAAGCCATTTCCTTCTCATGCTGAAAATTCTTACACTAATATGAATCACTTTTCTCAAAGAGTAGGTCTCGGTTCTATCAATTATAATCTCACATGGGAGGTGATGAAACTTTTCTATATATTAATTGTAGTGATGCTAATTACCCAATTCTATGCATTTGTCAAAACTCATACATCTGTGTGTTCAAAGGGATGGATTTTATTGTGTATAAATTATACTTTATTATTTTTTTTTTGTGGGTACCAGGGGTTCGACCTCAGGACCTCGCGCGCCAACAGGCACCCGTGCCGCTGAGCGATATCACCGGCCCCTTTTTTGTATGTGGGTTCCGGGAGTCGAACTCGGGCCCTCGTGCTTGCAAGGCAGGAGCTTACGCCGCTGAGCCATCTCACCGGCCCATAAATTATACTTTAATAATAAAAAGAATAGTACAGATTTACAGTTTGATTCCATTTACATGAAATTCAAAATCAGGCAAAACTAGTCTACAGCAGGGTTCTCAACCTCTGTACTACTGATATTTTGGATTGGATCAATCTGTGTTGCACACGACCTTGGGAGTGTGAATCTGAGCAGTCACAGAGGGCCTGGCTCTTTGAAGAGGCTTCGCATGTAGCTTAATGCTCTGCTAACACCATCTTGAATTTCCTAATAGTTTGATTTTGAACTTGTGTCTTGTACATGAAGCCTAAAGAGACAATAGGATGTGCACTTGAGCAGGGGAGGTATACAAGGTGTCTTTGTGTGCACATGTAGACTCAAGGTAAGCAGGCAGCCCAGTACTCACATGCATGCTTACAGCAAGGAGAGGCCAGAGCTGGGACACTGGTGGTGAGGACAGCACCCAGAGAAGCAGCAGCAGATGGTGGGAGTGGCCATGGCCCCAGGAGGGAGGGACATCACATGGGGCGGGTGATAGGGCCTATATTCAGGTGCCCATTTGTCCTTAGAGCTCACTTTCCAATATCTGTATAAAGGAGAGCTTGGTAGGCCAAATATTAGGATAGAAACCACTGGCATTCAGGCAGTAAACGTTAACAGGAAATTATTTCAAGACAAAAATGTACAAAATGGGCACTGCAATAAGTTATATCATGAAGTTATTTTACTTCAAAGGATTTAGAATCTCTTCTTTTGAAAACTAGCAACTTGGGAAAATAAATATCCACACATATAGATACAGATATTAAATGTAGTGATTGTTATATTAAGTGGAAAAGAACATTATTTTTAAATGAAACATCAGAGAAGCCAATTTTAATGCAAAAGACATTTTAAAAAATAATATTTTCTTGTAACTGAATGAACAGTAATAGAATGCATAAATGAGCATTTTTAATTATATACCAATCATGAAACTCTTTGTGGTTCCCATGAGTTACAGAAAATGTCAGTGGGAACTCTAAAATGCTATGGCATAAATTTACATTTAAAATTAAATTCATATTTCTATGAAACATATTTTTCTGAAGAGACAAATGTTTTTGAAAAATTGTCCTTCAAGAATTTTCAACTCTAGATGTACTAAAATGTGTATTCTGAAATAATTTATCAGGAGTTTATCCCACTGTTGTCACAGTTATAAAAAAATTCTCTTAACAACTTGAGTAATAGTTGTATCAGTAGAAGATCCTTTTTAAAATAAAAAATCATCAGAAATTATTTGCAACCTTGCATTTGCCAAGAGTGACCAATGTCATTTTCAATTATATCAATTGAAAATGAAGTCATGAAAAATAAAAATTTGAATGACTTAATAAATACTTTCCATAAAAGCAAGTCAGAGAAATATCATCACCAATCAATATCACATTAATAGTGTTGTATATTGTGTAATATAAAATTATGACTTTGAAATATATTTTTGTAATTTGTAAATTTATATTGTGACTCACATATCACTTCTTTCACTGACATTTTACAATTCGGAGTGGCTATCTTTTACTTGATGGTAAAGTGGGGGCTTAGATACAAGTTTTTAAGATCACTTCTAGCTCTTGGATTCCATGGTTCACCTATCAGTAGGTACCCATTACAGCCTTCAAAACTCAGCTGAAAACCAGCTTCCTTGAGTGGTGTCTACCTACCTTTCTATCAGTCTGAGTCTACAGTAGACATTTGTCAGTCCCGTGTATACGTAAATTGTAGTTAGTGACTTGTCTGTTTATCTTAGCCAGAAGACCAGACTAAATCTCTTTTCTTGTTTTTTTTGTTTTAGTTTTTGTTTGTTTGTTTGTTTGTAATACACTATTTGGAGACAGACTTGTGGGTAAATTTTTTATTCCAAATATGCACCACTCACATACAAAGAAGAGAAATACCCATGAAATATGAGTGGGCTGGTGAAGACTTTGTAGGCAAAAAAATTGGGTTTTTAAGAGCAGAGGCAGGGCTACACTAGTCCATGTACTAGCTGGTGGTATGTTCCCGGCTTTACATGAAGCTGCTATGTTGCTGAGGAAAGTCTATCTTAGTTTTCTCTTTTTCAAATTTTTATTTCTGGTTTTCCATCTGTATATAGAAAAGTCTAGCTGAAAAGTGACAGCCAGCACAGCTTCCTCTAGTTGGAACACAAATCACATCGTCAGCAGGTCAGCCACGGCGGACGTTTACTGCAGCGCTGAGCAGCTTTACCTGGGCTTCATTTGGGCATCACAGTTTCTCTGGTTTGACTTTGCCTTCTTTGAAACCAAGACATAATCAGAGACCACAATTATGAAAACGCACATTACCCACCTCTTTGTATATCTAACTTAAAAGGCAACAGATCAGGAAACACTAGAACATAAGCGCTGCGTATACAGATTTCTTTTATGTAGATATGGAAAAGAAAGCTAAAAGACCTGTGTTAAACAATCCTTTCCTGATTCATTCCCAAAGCAGTGGTATGACTAAAAAATGTCCATAATTGGTCTATTTATTCACTTTTAATTTTTGAGGGACAAAGATGATATTAGCTTTATTGTTTCACAAACAGTAATATACTGTATGCTCATTGTAAGTAGAAAAAACAAAACAAAACAAAACAGTCAATACCAAAGAAGTTAGAGCAGAAAATAAAAGCCATTGGAAACATCTCCAAGAAATAATTACCCTTAGTGCTTTTCTATGCATATATATTTTTGCAAATGTGGGACAAGCTACTATATTTTAACCAGCTTTTCATTTAATTCCACAGTCATCTTTCTATGTTTGCTTTCTTTCTCTTCTTTAACAAATAAATAAAACCAGTGCTTCAATAAGCATCTTTGCATACATGTCTGTATTAATTATTCAATTAATTCTTTAGAATAAAATTTTAGAACTGGTGTCCCTAGCCACACACTTTAATTCTGATATCACTATGTTACACACTTTAATTCTGATATATTTTTCTGAATTGCTTTCCAGTGGTAATGCTCTTTAAATCCTACAAAAAAATTTTCCCAAATCTTCACAAGCACTGAAAGTTACCATCTTTTAGCCCTTATCAATTTGATAAGAAAGAATAATATTACATGATCATTAATTTCTATTGCTATTTCTCTGGTTATCAAACATCCTTTTGGTCATATATCTTCTTTTATCCTTCACTTCTTTATTCAATTTAACCATGAATTTATTTGGACTAAACTACTGTAATTTCCACAAAAGGATAGGCTTTGTTCATGGATCATATCATGGCTTCCTGTATTCACTGACTCTTTTCTTTCCTTACGCTCAGAGCTGGTGACCGGAACTTTATCTCCTGTATTGCCTGCTACAAACTAGCCTGCGTCTGTGTCCATCATTTCTCACCCCCATTTAGTACCAATGGAATGGTCCTTCTGAAAATTCAGCGCTTCACATGTGCTTTTTTTGTGCCATCCCACCTCTCAGGGGTCTTCGTTCTTGTATTTTGTTTCAAATCTATTTCAGCATGTTTCAACAAGTACAAATCAGTCCCTTCCCTAAGACTTTGGAGGTCACAGCTCATCTGAGAGGTACAATCTTTTCTTACATATTGTTAAGCAATAGCACCTGATCCTCAATCTCTGCAAGGTTAAAAAATTAAAGTCCTGATCCCATCTTTCATCTGTCTCTGCCTATTGTCTTCTCTCTTTCCTTTCACAACTATCAGATTATTGAAAAGAGCTGTCTGATCTCAATCCTTTTAGCTTCCCAGTCAAGCTAATTACTTTGCTAACTAAATCTGTATTCCAACAGTCCAAGACTGCTGTGCCCTTTGAAAGTGTTCCAAAAATATTTATTGAGTAATCAAATGAATGTGGGTGCTGCAGCTGGAAACAAGAAAACAGGCATCCTTTACTTTTCCTTTTCACTATCCCCTTTAGTTGATCATGAGGTCTTCTATGTGATACTTTCTGAAAGGCTTGGTATTTGTCACTTTGTCTCCATTCTCACTGCCATTAATGTCATTCCCACTACCAGCATGCCTCCCCTTGACTGTGGTCACAGCTCCTTACCAGATCTGATCCAACTCAGGATTCTTAGAGCACAGTGGCAGAACGTGGCTTTCCAGAATGTTGCTTCCCTGCTCAGGACTCGCGGATGACCATAGACTGCAGAATTACATTAAAACTCCAAGCAAGGCATCTATTTCGTTAGCTTGCTCTGCCCCCTCTTCAGAGAACAAGCATACAGAATTGTAATTTTCAAAATAGACCATGGTTTCTCCTGCCTCTAGAAATTTTCACACTCCTCTCCTTTTGCCTGCCTGCATTCCCCTCCAATCTTTCACTCTTTTTACCTGCAAAACCCTGTTTGCCATTTGAACTCATTGATTCTAGGAACCAACCCCAACATGGATTTCCTGAGACCCACTCAGGAGCCTTCCCATTTTTCCCTGGTAACCCTTGCTCATTTGTGAAGTGGCACTTATATCCTTCTCTTCTACCTACGAGGTGTGACCAAAATATACAGTGAATGTTTAAATTTTTAAAATTTTTGTTAGAGTAAAAGGCGTATTGCCATTAATTCCCCTCAAGATACTCCCCCTTGGGCCGATGAGATGGCTCAGCGGCATAAGCGCCTGCCTGGCAAGTGCGAGGGCCCGAGTTCGACTCCCGGAACCCACATACGAAAAAGGGGCCGGTGATATCGCTCAGCGGCACGGGTGCCTGTTGGCGCGCGAGTTCCTGAGGTCGACCCCCCAGTACCCACAAACAAACGAAAAAAAGATACTCCCCCTTGCTTCAAACACAATTATCCTTTCATTCTTGCCACTTTTTGACACTTCTAGAAGTCCTCTTGGGTTAGTGTCTTTACAAGGTGTGATCAAAAAATACCATGATTGCTGCTGCTGAGTGCCATCCAACAGAAATGCAGGCTTATAAAAAATATTACAGTGTGTCCTCATCTACCTATTGACTGGATCTGGCACCATAGGACTTCTGGTTCTTCTCCAAAGTGGAAATGACCATAGAAGGTAAATGTTTTGAATTGATTCAGGACATTGAGGCAGCCAGCAAAGTGCAACTAAAGACACTCGTGGAAGGGGACTTCCAGAACTGCTTCAGAAAGTGGCAAGAACAAAGGGATACATGTGTTCGAAGCACAGGGAAGTATTTTGAGGAGGATTAATAGCAACATGTCTTTTATTGTCATATATTCTTTAAATTTAAACATTCACTATAGTTTTTTAGCATACCTTGTATGTTTGCTTATTTGACTGGTCTATTGAATAAGTTGAATTTGCTTTTGGTTTCTTGCATCAATTCTTCCAAATACTGTTAGAGTTACCTAGGGCATATATCATCACTTTAAATAACTTCTGTTATTAAAGAATAATTTCAGATATTAAAAAGTACAGTATAATATCAGCTTTCCCATCTTTTATTCAATTTTCGGTTTGGATTTAAGGTGATTCCATGTCTGAGTTCAGGGAGAGGGATGGGAAGATGAGAGGCAAAGATTTATTTCACTGAGGCTGTTTGTGGATCTATTTTGACTCTCAAATGCCTAGACCCATGTGCTGGCTCTTGAGTGATCCTCCTGGGCATTATCTCACTAACAGGAGATTTATTTTTCTATAAATCTCTCCATTTCATTTATGGTTTCAATGAGTATATTCTAAAGACTCATATACTAAGGACTTGATCCCCAATGTGGTGATGCCCAGAGGTGGGGCCTAGAGAGGTAATTGGATCATGAGAAACTGGTCTCATCAAGTGATAGATCCATTAATGAACTCATAGCTGGATGGTGGCTATTAGGAAATGGGGCTAGGTGGAGGAAGTAGGTCACTGAGGGCATGCCTTTGAAGGATGTCTTTTCTAGGGCCCTTTCTTCCTCTCTCTGCTTCTTGGCTGCCATGAGGTGAGCAACTTTCCTCCACCACACCCTTGTGCCATGATGTTTCCGCCTTGGAGCCAACTGACTATGGACTGAAACTGTGAGCCAAAATAAACCTTTAGTCCTTTAAGTTGTGTATGTCAGGTATTTTTGCCCCAGAAATGAAAGTTGACTAACACAACCCTTTAACTTCCATCTTCAGAGTACCATTAAAGTCCCTCATCCTGAGGGTCAGTCCTCTCAAGCTAGGTTCTTTCAGGATGACCACAGTTGGCAGCCATGCTGAAGAGTCTGCTTGTCCACCATAAAACGTCAGAGCCCAGCAAAATCTAGACACGTAGTCCATTCCAACTCCAACCATCTCTCTTTTTTAGGCTACTGCTATGTCTTTCACCAGCCTTCAGTTGAGTTAGAACAGTCTCTGCCTGATAAAGTCCAGGAGGCACCATGTTTTATGTTCTGGCACCCTACAGATCCAACTTGTCTTGAAGAGAGCAAAAGGCATCTTTCCCTTAAGAGGTAAGGAGGGAAATCTCCATAAAGCTCTCTCCTCCTATGAATTATCTTCAAATAAATTCTTTTTAAAAATAGGCTTCTCTTTTACAGGTTGAATTTGGCTGAGGGGTCATAGGATTGGTTACTATTTCTTAGTAGAGATGTTCCTCACCCTCTGTAGACTATGCAGGTACTTGTGAACCATGGAAGCAGCAAGGGAAGTCCCACCTCACATGTCGTTATGCCGATTTTTCTTCCCTCAAGGACTGGGCTTGTGGGCTTTTAGATCTTGGATTCCCAATGTTTAGCAGAGTAAAGCCGCAGGCTATTCAGAGAATAATAATTGTTACACAATATGGTACACTTATAATAAAGTCATAAATGACATGCATTGGTACATAGAAGGAATGCTCAAATCTACTTGAGGATGTCAGGAGAGACTTATGAATGTGAAATTTTCCCTAAAATTATGTGTCCTGAGAGACTACCTGGTCTTGTTTATTATTTCATTCTTTTGTAGAAGAGCAAACAATAAAAATAAGAGTGGTGAATTTTTAAAAAATTCTCTACTATAATTTTAAAACATCAAAATTAATTATAATGTTCATGTTAGGCTAATCTTAAACTAATTTTTAAAAATAGGAATGATTTTAGCTTTAAATAAATAGTTACAAAGTCAATTTCCAAAAATACTGTCTAAAACTTTCCTGGCTGAGAATAATAAGGCTTGGTTCTTTTTTTGTGTGTGTGTGGGTACCAGGGGTCGACCTCAGGACCTCGCGCGCCAGCAGGCGCCTGTGCCGCTGAGCGATATCACCGGCCCTTTTCTCGTATGTGGGTTACCGGGAGTTGAACTCTGGCCCTTGCGCTTGCCAGGCAGGCGCTTACGCCACTGAGCCATCTCACCAGCCCTAAGGCTTGGTTCTTTATCTCAAGAAAACTACCATCTCAGGAGTTTGGCAATCGAGTTAGCTATTGAAGACAGACAATAATGGATTAATCTAATGTGATTTTTATTCTATTTGAAGATTTGGAGGATCTTCTTGTTCCACAACAGGGAAATTTCATTGTTAGCACTTTCTTGCTATTTATGCCTCTGGCGTCAGTCCATAATTCCTGTTTCATCTAAAGTCAGAGAAGGGAAACGACAACACAACATGTCCAAGTATAAATGAATCTTAAAATATGGGCTTCTTTCCTGAGCATAGCTGTTGGAGAACCCAACAGGAGTCTAATTAGAAATTGTATTTGACCCAGAAAAAGCTAAGGCATTTATTATTTTTCATGTGAGGATATATATATATATATATTTTTTTTTTTTTAAAATATGTGGTTATTTTGGCAATGATGCTAATCTCTTTTAAATTAAATTAGGCTTCCTGCCTATTAAATACTACTAAACAGGTCTCTCCTTTGTGTTGCCATGTTAAAGCCTGTGGAACAATTTTACCTCCATCAGATTGTTTATTAACATTCCTTGTGTTTTCCTCCAGCCCTCTTTCCTCTCCTACTGCACAGATATTGGCAGAACACATAATTCTAGTCTGCACCAGGGAAACAATGGATTCCAGGGTCTTATAAATATTAAGAGTGAGAAGGATTCAAAGAAGAGTGGAGCACTGAGGGCTGAGTCACGGGATTCCTGATTGCTGAAGGCAAGCAAAGAATTGGCTCCATTCCTGATGGGGTACATGTCCGCGATTGAAGATTCTTTTCTTCATTCTTAAGTAATCATGGCAAGTTCAGGGTACTTTTAGAAGGCTGTGATGCTGGGTGAATTTTAGATAGGAAGGTACATCCCTAGGGGTACACAATGCTAACAATTTTGCTTACACGTGCAATAACAGAAATAATGTGCTAGCTTAATGAAGTAGCTGTGTATTTCTTTTATTTCCTTTAGTGCCACCAACAAGATACAGCTTTAAGTCAGGAACACTTAATCATTATACTCACAACATATAGAACACCCGTAATTTGCTAAATGTGGGGTTAAATATACAACACAAACTCCGGAGTGTTCATGTTTATGAGTACTTGTCTGCACCATTCAGGATGAAAATAAATAGCCATGAAGCTCAATGCTAGTCTCTTAATTGTTTAATGAACATACCTGTTTGGGAAAAAACTGCATAGCCAGTTATTATAATGGAGTCTTTGCTCCCAAGTCAGAGGGTGTTCCTCATTATAGTGAATATAAAGATTTGGAGTCAGGCAAGGGGGCTGTTATTTGGACACTATATATAATCTGATTTTATAATAGCTATTTCCCTCTATTCCTCAGTATTCCCAAGTGAGCAGTCTGAAGCTGATTAGAACGCAAACTGTAGCTCTTTGTTCCAACGCATTTTTGTTTTTAATTTTAGGTGAGATCACATTGACCTATTTATATTTGTAAGACATCTGTCGCTCTGAAAATCCTGGATAAGAAAGAATGAATCAGATCATGAGAGACCAGGCCAAGACTGAATCCATTTGCTTTTGCTTTCTTGGGGCCAAGAGAACATGGTCTCTCCCTAGTGATAGGAGTGAGAATTTTCCTTAAAAAAAAGTTATTTCGTTCTCCAGTGAAGCTCTAGGAGAAAATTTGACAGTCCTCAGAATGTGGAAAATGGGAAAGTTTTCCTCTCTCTGGCAGTTATGCAGAGCTTTGGTGAATCCTAAACCAGTCACCCTCTGATAGGTGTGGGAGTCATGTCAACACCAGGACCTGCAGCTCAGACAACGGGCACCGTGAGGATGTCACAGGGAACTTGGTATGGATGGACTTCCAGCAAGTAGGCAGTGGATGGGTATGTATGCAAGGCCAAAGATATTGGGGGTGTATTCAAGTAGACAGCTTATTTGCAATCACTAGCCATAGACTCTTGGCTCTGATATGTCAAGGTTTCTTCATCTTTATAAATACATATTAAAATACCAGTTTCCATAGTTTCTTTAACCTAGAAAAAATATTCACAGTCCAAATATTTTAACAGGCTATTCCCTGCTTTGGAAGATAGCCTTGGTGAAGTGACATTTTGAGTCGAGACCAGATTCTCTACTTTATTCAAGGTGTTTCCACTCCTAAAAATCTTAGTCTTTATAGCTGAGAGTGGTGGTTCACAGCTTTAATCCCAACACTCTGGGAGGCTGAGGCAGGGAGATTGCAAGTTTGAGCACCAAACTTAGGTAATTTAATGACTTAGTGAGACTCTATCTTAAAACTGGAGAGAGAGAGAGAGAGAGAGGAGAGAGAGAGGAGAGAGAGAGGAGAGAGCTGAGAGTGTAACTCACTGTGAAGGCCTTTGGTTCGAGTCCCAGTACCAAAAAAAACTTTACAATATTTAAAATTATATCCAAAAACAATATATATGTATGTGTGTGTGTGTGTACATAGAAGAAAACATTAAAAATTAAACAGTTACGTAGAGAAATCATTTTCTTTTTAAATATTTTTATCCAGTCAATGACTGTTATATGTTCATTAAAATTATGGTTTCAAAGAATATTTTTTGGCCTAGGAGTGTGTTATCAGGTAGCGCCTTCTGTGGCTTGCCAAATAAACGTTACCAGGAATACCAACGTTATTCCTCTTGGAGTTGGATTCCAGGTTCTTGTCTTAAACAAAGAATTGAACAAAATGAGCAAAAGCAGTGGCAAAGTATATTTGAAAAAGTAAAATGAAGAGTTAGGGAGAAACTGGTCTTGCAGAACGAGCTTGGGCCAAGTAAAAGAGGAAAAAGCAAGATAAAAGTACACCTTGGAGGAAGCAGGGAAGGCTATCATGAGGAAAGCCACCATAGCAAGTGCCTCTTGGAGTGTGTGTCCTTTTATGCTGTCCAAATCTTGAGGAAACCTGCAGAACTTCTACAAATGGGTCCCGCGAGACAGTGCTGGGATCCCGCACCTCAGGGTGACGTCAGGTCTAGGCCATCCCACTGAACACCTAATCCAGTTCTCACTAGAAGCCAGCTTGGAGGGCTTTGGGAATTGTTCTGTGCATGTGTTCTGGGATCTAGTAATTAATAGGTCATGCCTATTTCCCCAGCCAGCTTTGCCAAGTCCTAATCTCCTATATCAGAAGAATATGATAAATAAGAAAAAAGCAGAACACAATTTTGTGCATATATACAGTGTGATTCCAATTTCTGAATGAATAGTATGTATTCATAGGGAAAAAGAACTAGAAAGAAACCCAAGAAATTGCTAATACTGGATCCTACTTAGTTGTACAATTAAGATAATTTTCATTTTTTCTTTATATATTTTCAGTTTGTAATTTTTTAATAATAAGGATGCTTGCTTTCTTAATACAAAAAAAGTTGTTTCTAAAAATGTATCTTTAAATATTTTTAAAATGCTAGCATATGTATTACTAAGTGTGGAAAAAAATGAACACCTGAGAAAAGATCAAGAAGGTATACTGTAATTTAACTAGTAATTAAATCATCTCCAACATCAGCAAGTTTTATAGATTAAATATGAACAGCTCTTTGCAACTCAAATATAGCTCAATAAAATGGCTTTTACAAAGAAATTTCTCTAGGCGTGGTGTCACACCCGTGTAATCCCAGCACTTGGAAGGCTGAGGCAGGAAGATCACCATAAGTTTGAGGCCAGCCTCAATAATATAGTAAGACCCTGTCTCAACCCCCCAAAAATTATAAAAATGAAATTTCACAAAAATGAATGAAATTAAATATTAGTGATTGGATTAGAATGGGGAGATTATGGATGATTTCTTAATTTCTCAATTTCTTTTAATGTCAGTATGTGCCTTTTATAATAACTAAATGAAAACAACTCTTTAATGTATTCTAATTCTAAGGGGGCAATTTAAAATTATTAAACTTAAGTCTGCCAGGCATAATGGCACTCTGGGAGGCAGAGGCAGGAGGACTGAAAGTTTGAACCTAGCCTAGGCAATTTAGCAAGTTAGAGAGACCCTGTCTCGAAATAAAGATTCTGGTAAAAGAGTACTGGGGAAAATGGATACACCCTGAAAATATAATGTTAAGTGAAATAAATCAGACACACAAGTTCAAATACCATACAATTTTTCTCATATGAGACTTCCAAAGTATAAATAAAGACAAAATAAAAGATAGATAAAAGGAAACAGGGAGATGGATCTTTTGCACATGGGAAGGGGGTCAAGAGATGTAAATTGGGGAAGGGGCAGGGAAGGGGAAGGGATCTAAGAAGAAATAAGATGTGTCATGCACATGTACCAACTGCCCACGACGAATGTAATCATTGTGTCACAAACATGAACTAAAAAAAAAGAAAAGAAAGGAAAAAATGGGGGAAGGGGATCTACAAAGGGAGGGGAGAGGGAGGAGAGAGAAGGGAAATAAAAAGACTCAAGATATGTTAAGTACATGTACCTATTCCCTAAAATGAATATATAATTATGTACTGCAGGGGCCGGTGAGATAGCTCAGCGGTGTAAGCGCCTGCCTGGCAAGCGCGAGGGCCCGAGTTCGACTCCCAGAACCCACATACGAAAAAAAGGGCTGGAGATATCACTCAGCAGCACAGGTGCCTGTTGGCGTGCAAGGTCTTGAGGTTGACTCCCAGTACCCACAAAAAAAAAAAAAATTATGTACTGCAAATATGTACTAAAAATAAATAAATAAATAAATAAATCAACCAAGAAGTACAAAAAGGGGTTGGGGGCCCAGGGCTCTTTGTGAAGGTCCCAGAGTCCATCCTTAATACTTGAAAAACAAAATAAGAACAAACAAACAAACAAAATACTTAAACCTAATCAGTAAACATAACAAGCACCGAGAAAAAATTATAGAATTCATTTGAGTGAGGGCACGTTGCTAGATACTCCAGGATATCTGGAGGTGGAGTGGAGATAATGAGCCAGTACAGGCTCTGGTCAGCCTCCTCTTATCAGCTGAGAGAGATACCTTAAATCAGTCACTCGATTCTCTGAGTGCTGGTTTCCTTACCTTGGAGGCAGCTATGATGGCAACTGCTACCCCCAGGGTTTTTGTGGGAACTCCTGTGAGTGGGTATATATGAAAGAGGTTTTAAACTGACACATTTTAAAGTGTCAATGGCTCTGCCAATAAGTCCCATGTAGTCAAAACTGATACATCCTTTATGCAGAAAAGACTGCCAGCATCCCACCTTCTAACCCTAAACTACCAGCCATATCAATGCTGGGTATCAATTATGCAAAGATCAATTTTTCAAACTCTACCATGACTCTCAAACAGTGATGACTCCTGATTCATAACTTAACTAAACTTTTTAAAATTAAAGTATACAAATGTGGTTTGTGATGGAGGTAAAATTGGATCAAATTTCATCTATGTGATGAATGAAAACAAAAATTTGGTAAATACATCTATGTGACCACTGTTCAAATGAAAATATAGACCACCACCAGCACCTAGAAGTTATCCTCAGTCCCAGTCACCCCTTCCCATTTTTTTTTATTTTAAAGAGAAGAAACAAAACAAAACAAATCAAAAAAAGAACAAATTTTCAAAACAACAAACATGAGGGTAACAATGGTCAATGCATTATGTATTATTATCTTTAAGTTAGTTATTCAGGATACCAGACATTAGCATTCAATTGTCCAAACATTATTGGCTCAAACCTTACTCTTCAATGAACTAAGTAAAATTGGTAGTGTATCTATCTTAACCATCTTATATATATATACAATTTTTTTTCCCTTTCCCTTCTTTCTTTTCCCTATTCTAGTCTCTCTTTCTTATTGACCAGTTTCTTTTTGATTCACCGTGTCTATTGTACATTTTGGATCTTATTTACTCTTTCAGTTTCTCATACTAGAGAGACAATACGATGCTTACACATGTGCGTCTGGTTTATTTCACTTATGAGTATTTTCTCGAGTTACATCCATTTACCTATAAAAGTCTCCAGTTTATCTATCCTTCTTTATGGCTGAATAGTACTCCATTGTATAAAAATACCACATCTTTCTTATCCATTCCTCAGTTGATGGGCATTTGGGTTGTTTCCAAGATCTGGCTATTACAAATTGTGCTGCTATAAACATGGGTGCACATATATCACTGTGGTACGATGTTTTTAATTCTTCTGGGAAGATGCCCAGAAGGGGAATAGCTGGGTCAAATGGGACCTCCAACCCTAGTTTTTTGAGGAATCTCCACACTGACTTCCACAGTGGCTGCACCAGTCGACACTCCCACCAACAATGAAGAAGGGTTCCTTTTTCCCCACAGCCCCTCCAGCATTTGTTATTAGTTGATTTCTTTATAGTAGCCATTCTTTCTGGAGTGAGATGGTATCTCAGTGTTGTTTTAATTTGCATCTCTCGAATGACTAGTGATGTTGCACATTTTTTTGTAAATTTATTTGCCATTAGTATTTCTTCATCTGAGAAATGTGTATTCATTTCAGATGCCCATTTTTGGAGTGGGTCTTTAAATTTGGGAGGTCTGATTTTTTTGAGTTCTTTATATGTTCTCGATAGTAATCCTTTGTCTGAGGAACAGCTGGCAAACACTTTTTCCCACGTTGTGGGTTGTCTTTTCACTCTGTTGGTGGTTTCTCTTGCTGTGCAAAAGCTTTTTAATAAGATGAGATCCCAGTTATTGATTCTTTGGGATAGTTCCTGTGTGGTTGAGTTTTTATTCATAAAGTCTTTGCCTACACCAATGTCTTCAAGGGATTTACCTATCCTACCTTCCAGCAGATTTAATGTTTCTGTTTTAATATTTAGATCTCTGATCCATTTTGAATTTAGTTTAGTGCATGGTGAAAGATATGGGTCTAGTTTTAATCTTCGGCATGTGTAGAGCCAGTTTTTCCAGCACCATTTATTAAAGAGGCTATCTTTCTTCCACTGAATGTGTTTGGCACCTTTGTCAAAGATAAGGTGGCTTAGTATGTCTGGGGTTGTTTCAGCATCTTCTAATCTGTTCCATTGATCTTCAGGTCTGTTTTTTTGCCAGTACCACACTGTTTTTATCACAGTAGCTTTATAGTATAATTTCAAGTCGGGGATTGTGATGCCTCCTGCCTTGCGTTTGTTGCCCAGAATTGCCTTTGCTATTCTAGGTCTCTTCTGATTCCAAATGAATTTTAGGATTGTTTTCTCTAATTCTGTGAGATATGCTGTTGGAATTTTGATTGGAATTGCATTAAATCTGTATAACAATTTTGGAAGTATGGCCATTTTCACTATATTGGTTCTTCCTATCCAGGAGCAAGGGATATCTTTCCATTTTCTGATATCCTCTTCAATCTCCTTTTTCAGAGTACTGTAGTTTTAAGTGTATAGGTCTTTTACATCCTTTGTGAGGTTGATTCCTAGGTATTTCATTTTTTTGGATGTTATTGTGAAAGGTATTGTTTCCCTAATTTCTCTTTCAGTAAGTTTGTTATTTGTGTACAGGAAGGCTATTCAATTTTGAGTATTGACTTTATATCCAGCTACACTACTGAATTTGCTTATTAAATCTAGCAGTTTTTTAGTGGAGTTTTTGGGGTCTTCTGTGTAGAGTATCATGTCATCTGCAAATAATGATAATTTAACTTCTTCCTTTCCAATCATTATTCCCTTTATTTCTTTCTCTTGTCTAATTGCTCTGGCTAAAGTTTCCAGAACTATGTTGAATAAGAGTGGGGACAGTGGACATCCTTGTCTTGTTCCTGATTTTAGAGGGAAGGCTTTCAGTTTTTGGCCATTTAGTATAATATTGGCTGTTGGTTTGTCATAGATAGCTTTTACCAGGTTGAGATAAAGACCCTCTATTCCAATTTTCTGTAGGGTTTTTATCATGAAAAGGTGCTGGACTTTGTCAAAAGCTTTTTCTGCATCTATTGAGATGATCATGTGATTTTTGTCTTTGGTTCTGTTAATATGGTGTAATACATTTATTGATTTACATATGTTGAACCATCCCTGCATCCCAGGAATGAATCCAACTTGGTCATGGTGTATAATCTTCTTGATGATTTGTTGGATTCTGTTTGCCAGTATCTTATTAAGGATTTTTGCATCTATGTTCATTAGGGAGATTGGCCTGTAGTTCTCTTTCTTAGTTGGGTCCTTCTCTGGTTTTGGTATCAGGGTAATGCTTGCTTCCAGGAAAGAATTTGTGAGTATTGCTTCCCTTTCAATTTCATTAAAAAGTTTGAGAAGTAGTGGCGTTAGGTCTTCTCTAAATTTCTTGTAGAATTTGGCAGTGAATCCATCAGGGCCTGAGCTTTTCTTTGTTGGGAGGTTTTTAATTACATCTTCAATTTCATTGGTTGATATTGGTTTATTTAGGATTTTTAAATCTTCTTGATTCAGCTTTGGTAATTTATATGAATCTAGGAATCTGTCCATTTCTTCTGCATTTTCCATCTTAGTAGAATATAGATTTTTAAAATAGGTATAGATGATCTTCTGGATTTCTGCAGGGTCTGTCGTGATATCACCCTTTTCATTTTCAATTGCATGGATTTGAGTCTTTTCTTTTCTTTTTTTAATAAGGTTGGATAAGGGTTTGTCAATCTTATTTATTCTTTCAAAGAACCAACTTTTTGCTTCATTGATTCTTTGTATTGTTTTTTTAGTCTCCAATACATTAATTTCTTCTCTGACCTTTATAATTTCCTCCCTTGTACGAGCTTTTGGCTTAACCTGCTCCTCTTTTTCTAGAAGTTCAAGGTTTGCCATTAAGTTGTTTATTTGCCCTTGCTCTATTTTCCTAATATGTGTATTTAATGCTATAAATTTCCCTCTTAGGACTGCTTTCATTGTGTCCCATAAGTTCCGGTATGTTGTACTGTCATTATCATTCAGTTGTAGAAATTGTCTAATATCTTCTTTAATTTCATCTGTGACACATTGGTTGTTCAGGAGGGTGCTGTTTAATTTCCATGTGTTTAGGGAGTTTTTGTGATTTCTTTTGCCATTGATTTCAAATTTCATTGCACTATGGTCTGATCATATGCATGGGATAATTTCAATTCCTTTGCATTTACTTAAGCAGGTTTTATGAGCTAGTATGTGGTCTATTTTGGAGAACATCCCATGTGCAGCTGAGAAGAATGTGTATTCTGATGTTGTGGGGTGGAACACTCTGTAGACATCTACTAAGTCCATTTGTTCCAAAGTTTGGTTCAGTTCTATTATTTCATTATTGATTTTCTGTCTAGTTGATCTGTCTTTTTGTGACAGTGGAGTATTGAGATCTCCCAATATAATTGTATTAGTGCTTATTTGATTTTTCATGTCCTTTAGTACTTGTTTTATATAGTTGGGTGCATTGGTATTTGACGCATATATATCCATGATCGTTATCTCTTCCTCTTGGATTGTTCCCTTTACAAGGATGTAATGACCGTCTTTATCTCTCTGAATCCTTCTTGGCTTGAAATTCACTTTGTCTGCAAAAAGAATAGCTACCCCTGCTTTTTTCTGGGTTCCTGTCGCATGGAGTATTGTTTTCCATCCTTTGACTTTCAGTCTATGAATTTCTTTCTGAATTAAATGTGTTTCTTGTATACAGCATATTGTTGGATCTTGCTTCTTGATCCATTTTGCCAGTCTGTGCCTTTTGATTGGTGAATTGAGACCATTAACATTGATGGTTAAAACTGATATGTATTGGCTTATACTTGTCATGGTATTTTCCTATTGTTGGTTCCCACTCTTTGTTTTTCCCCTTGCCTGCTATTTAATTATCTGCCCTGCCTGGTGGATTCCTTCTGTTGGGGTTCCTATCTCTTTCTAGAATGTCCTTCAGAACATTTTTGAGTGCTGGTTTGGTGGTCATAAATTTTCTTAGATGTTCTTTGTCATGAAAGTATTTTATTTCTCCATCAATTTTGAAAGATAGTTTTGCGGGGTACATCAATCTGGGTTGAAAATTATTTTCCTTTAGAGCTTGAAATACATCATTCCAAGCTCTTCTTGACTTGAGTGTTTGTGCTGAAAAGTCAGCTGTGATTCTGATGGGTTTTCCTTTATAGGTGATTTGTCTCTTCTCCCTAACAGCTTTTAAGATTCTGCCCTTCTGTTGAATTTCTGGGATCTTGACTATGATATGTCTGGCTGGAGTTTTTTTTTTTTTTTTTTGATCATGACTAGTTGGTGTTCTAAAAGCTTCACTTATTGGGGGGTCAAATTATTTTTCTCTTCTAGGAAAGTTCTCCCTGATTATGTCTTTGAACAAGGTTTTAATGTCATTTATGCTATCTCCTGCTTTTTCATTTATTCCAATTATTCTTAAGCTGTTTATCTTTGAGTCATCTAGCAGCTGCTGAATTGATTTTTCATGGTCCCTTGCTGTTTTTAAGAATTCTTTCTTTTCATGATCACTAATTGCAAGCCTGTCTTCTATATCTGAGATCCTGTCCTCACATTGGCTTAATCTGCTACAAATACTTTCAATGGAATTTTTGTTCTCTTGGATATCTGCTTGTATCTGCTTTATGGATTCCATTTCTTTCCTATGCTGAGCATTCATGGTTTCTATAGTTTTCTTAAGCTCATCTATTTTTTTGTCTGTATCAGCTATAGTGTCCTTAAGCATAGTCTCCATTGTGGACATTATCTCTGCAGTTATCTGTGAAATTATTTCTGTTTTAATTTTTTCCAGAGCCTCATTCAATTGTTTTGTTGTTACCCCTTCAGATATGCCAGGTGGGTGGCTTTCAGATTGCCCCACCTCATTGCCCCCTAGGTTTGCCTTTGGTGAATTGGATGTGTGGGGTTGCATGTTGTTTAAGTGTCGTCTCATTTTTTCTTTCTTTAATTCCTGGGGTGATGTTTGTAAATTACCTATGATAAGTTACTTCATTGCTAGTGTTCAAGATCCTTAGAAGATGACTACTTCTCTGCAGTATCTTCCAAGTGGAGCTTGCTTTTGGGTTTTGAGCTTTCTGCCAGATCCTACCTCTTCAATTTGTTGGATGTGAGAAGTTGCTACCTGTTTGGCCCAGTCCTTGATTCTTTGGTACTGTGCCACTGTATTTTCTGTGTCCCTTAGTCAGTATCAATCATGAAATATCAGGAAGGAAAGATGTTTAGAACAATTATTTTACATTTGGCTATAATGGTAAATGAAGCATCAAACACATCCTAGAAAATGACAGACTGAGCTAACCAGTTATTTACCACTTTTAGCTGTATAAAGTAGAGTTGCGGTTATATAACAAAATCTAAAACACACCAGAAAAATTATATGCAGTATACAAGTCCTTAGTATGTCAATTTTTCCCCTCAGGAGTTTAAATTTAAAATGAGTTAAGGAGGAAATAGAGTATTGTGAGAAGAGGAAGGAATTAGATGTAAGGTTAGAGGACCAAGAGGGATCCCACTAACATTGGGACACTGGTGCAGAGGACTGGTGGGAAAAAGAGAAGGAAAGGATAAAAGGAAGAACAGATCACAACCACAATCACAAAGAGGTTAGAGGCGCTGTTTACACTCATATAAAAACCAGAGAGAATAATGAAGGAAAGAGCAAATAGACAAACAGAAACAAAAATGAAGACAAAAACAACAAAGTAAACAGATAAAACAGAAATAAAACCCCACAAAAGAAAAAAAAATTAAAAAAAATAAAAAATAAAATAAAAACCCTTCACCAGAATAAAAACTAATGAGAGAGAAAAAATAAAAAATAAAAATAAAAAAAATAGAATCAGTTCCAGGTGTTGACTCTGCTGTAGGCAGGCACCGTGTGATGAGAGTCCTGTTCCATGCAGGTCCGTCCCAGCGAGTCAGGAGTGGCCTTCTGGCGGGCGGTGAGCAGAGCGTGGACGTTCAGGCGGAGACCGGTCTCCTTCGCCCACCACTATCAGCGCACTGCTTTCCCGCCGCTCTGATTTTCACCACGCCCCCCACAATGGCGCCGGGCCAGTCGCTCTCTGGCACGGGACAGGTATGGCTGACAGACCAGTCTCGTTCACCCGCCGCCCTCAGTGCACTTTCGTGGGGCTGAGAGGCGCCGCGCTGCCCTGTCCGGAGCACGAGTTCCCAGAGCTGTTTTCGAGCCGCTCTGATTTTCGCTGCACCCCACAATGGCGCTCGGCCAGTCGCTCTCTGGTGCGGGACAGCTGTGGCTGAGAGACACTCACCGCCGGCCAGCGCAGTTCTCCGCCGCTCCCCTGCCCCGCTGCTGTCTCGCGATCCTCCGTGGGGGCTCCCTGGGCGCCAGCTGTCACCGCGTGTCCGCAGCTTTGAGCTTCTGTCGCACCGTGATTCCTGGGATGGTAGAAGGTGCGTGCACTGTCTGCTCCTTCTTTGTGGAAAAGTCCCCTTCACTGGTGCCGGGTGTCCCAAGCTGCGCTTCAGAACTTTTCTGGGTCCCGGGGAGGCATCTGCCCCCCTCCTGGTCACTATATTCCCGTAGTCCAATGGCAACTTTTAGAGAGTTTCTCTGCGTGCTTCTTACTCATCCGCCATCTTTTTTCCTCCTCACCCCTTCCCCTTTTGTTTAAAGATAACCACTAGTCTGATTTTTAATCCCTAAGATTAGTTTTTTCTCTTTTAAAATAATGGAACCATCTTATAATGGAGTCGATTTCTTGTTTGTAGATTCATTCATGTGTAACAAGAGTCTGGTCATTTCCACTGTTGGGTTGTATTCTATTATGTGAATACACTAGAATGCATTTATCTGGCCTGCATTAGGTGGATATTTGATTTCTTTTTGGCCACTTATATGTGCTGCTATAAGGCTTCTTGCCTCTATTTTTTTGTGATCAAATGTGTGGGAGACCAGATAGGAAGATTAAGTCCTAACTGGTCTCTTCTGTGAGCACTAGAGAGAAAGGCAGCATGAGGGCGTGCTGACACTCTGCAGGGAAATTAATACAGCTGAGATTCTGTCGTTTACTCAGATATGTACCATGCATGGTGGGAGGCCGATGAATCCTCTTTTACTCTGATTGCTTGTGCCTGTGTCTGAGTGAAAAAGGTCAAGGTGCACCAGTCACTGGGGGCTCTTTGTTGAAGGGAGATGAGAGCCCCCTGGTCCTCCACATTTTAACCCATTCTTTGTCTCTTTGTGTTTCATCTTAATCATAGGTTGGCTCCCTACAAATGCACTCATTTATCTTGGGTATACAGGATTTATCTTGGGTGAATAGGATTGCTGGGTTCCAGGATATATTTAAACTCACCTTTAATGGATAGTGCTGAGTAAATTCCCAAGTACACTAGTTCCTATTTCATTTCATTCTCCATTCCCCTGGCCCTTGGAAATCAGCATTTTCCTCCCTGTCCCTATGAACTTGACTACCCTAGGTACTTCACATGTGTGAAGTCATAGAGTATTTGTTCTTTTGTGCCTGTATTATTGAACTTAGCACCATGACCTCAAAATCCCACCCATATTGTAGCTTATGTCAGAATTTCTTTTTGTTTTTAAAGGCTGAGTAATTTTTATTGACTGTATATGCCACATTTTCTCTGTGTTAATATTTAACTTTTCTGAGCTTTAGTGTACTCATTTGAAAAATAAGGATAATTTTACAACTGTACCAATACTTGTGATTTTTGTTGTTAAATGTTTAGTATGTAATAGTTACTTTCATTTTTGAAAATTGGTGTATATATGTGTTACGATATGATAACATATATATCATATCTTGATCATTTTTGATCCTCTGTCCTCCATTTTCTTTCTCTACTCATCCACCAGTGGATATTTGGGTGTTTCCACCTATTGGCTATTGTGAATAATGCTGTTATAAACAGAACTGTACAAATATTTGTTTGAATAATTCTCACTTCCAGTTCTTCTGGATATATACTCAGAAATGGAATTGCTGGATCATGTGGTTATTCTGTTTAATTTTCGGAGGCACTGCCATGTTATTTTCATAGCAGCTGTGTCACCTCTTCATTTTACCAGTTCTATTCCAAACCAAACTGAGGCTTCTCGTTTCAACATCTCATCCATGTTTGGGTGGCAATTTAAACCTTGTATGTTCCATTCCTGATTATCTGTACAATATACTTGAAGCAGGAAATGGCCATATAGAAAGATAATTTCTAATTCCAGTTTCCATACAACTATTACATTTGAAGCAAGAGGACTCACAGATGTTCTGAAGTTTATTTAGAAAACACAGGAAATTAGGCTGATAAGACAAGCAAACTTTATTTATTTATTTTTTAACACATTATGCTTTACACACAAGTACATGATTTTGCCTTCACAGCAATCAATTTGGCTAGACTCAGTCAGGTCATATTGCCATTGAATAAAATCTGCTTATATCTCTTATTTTGTGATCCTCTCTAGAATTTAAAGTTAGTTATTACACACTCTTTACTGTGTAAGGACATAGAGATTTTAAAAACTGAGTAAAAAAAAAGGCAAGATTCTTCCACTGAAGGAGAAATATAGTGTAATAGCTACTACATTTATACTTTTACTGCCCAGCATCTCTTCTTCCATTTCCTTTCTAGCCAACAGGTTGGAGCAATTAAACAGAGTGGTAGGGCTTGCAAAGATCTGGAGTCTGGATTCTGGAGAACAGCATCATTCATTGTATTTGATCACATGCATCAGTAAGTTTCCTATTTTTACAGGAGTTTGATTCCTCTTGATTATCTTTCTCCCTTAGTAAGCATCTTTCCATGGCTTCCATCGACTCTAAGAAAAAGCCCAAACCCCTAATATCCCATCATTTTATTTTGAAAAATTTCCAAACCTTCTGAGAATTGCCAGAATAGTAAGTTAATGCCCTTACACCTTTCACCTAGGGTTACCAATTGTTACCATTCTGCTGAATTTGTCATCTCTATTTCTTTCTCCATATATACAAATAGTTTTTTTTTTTTTTTTTTTTTTTTTTGTGGGTACCGGGGGGTCGACCTCAGGACCTCGCGCGCCAACAGGCGCCCGTGCCGCTGAGCGATATCACCGGCCCCTTTTTCGTATGTGGGATCCGGGAGTCGAACTCGGGCCCTCGCGCTTGCCGGGCAGGCGCTTAAGCCGCTGAGCCATCTCACCAGCCCCTATACAAATAGTTTTTGATGGGTCATTGAGAGTTGATCTAGTTGCAGACAGCATACTTCATCCCTAAATACTTCAGCATGTATCCTTGTAGAACAAAGGTGTTCTCTATAGCCACAATACAATGATCACATTTAGAAACTATAAACCTTGATATATTATCTAATATGTACATATTCAAGTGTCCCTAGTAGTTCCAATAACATACTTCATAGTTGTGGATGGTGATGGTGCTTTAGTCTGAATGTACTCCTCCCCCATTCACGTGTTGAGACTTAATCAAAATGGGATTGTACTAAGATGTGGGCATCTGAGAAAGTAGTTAATTTGTGAGGATGAAGCTCTCATGGAGGGATTATGCTTGAGGGACCCTCTTTTCCCCTCCTGCCACATGAGGACACACAAGCACCATCAGTAAAATGGGAGCAAGACTTCACCAGACACCCAATCTGCCCAAGCATGGTGCTTGGCCTTCCTGGCCTCCAGAACTGTAAGCAGTGAATTTCTGTTGTTTATAAGTTACCCAGTCTAAGATGTTTTGTTCCTGCAGCCAAGCAAAAGGTTTAAGTCAGTGTTTCTATTTTCTTTAATCCAAGATCCAATCAAGGATTACATAATGCTTTTAGTGTCACATCTCTGTAATTTAGAACAGTTCTCCAGTCTTTTTCTGTCTTCCAACACCTTGATGTTTTTAACAGTCCAGGAAGGTTGTTTTGCAGAATTTCTTTCAAGTCATATTGTCTGCTTTTATCCTCCTGATTAGATTCGGATTAAGCATTTTTAGGAGTAACTGAGGTGCTGCAGAGTACTTGCTACATTTGCAAGGCTCGTTTTCAGACTGGCCCTGCCCATCTCTCTGCCCTCATCGCTTACTGCACCCCCTTCAACTTTTCACGTCCCAGCCAAATGCACCTCTTGTGGCTTCTCCAGAGTAATTCTCTTTGGCAGTTTTTGTACATACACTACTGTGTCTGCCTGGGACTGTCTTTTCTCACCCTGTCCTTTGGTCACATACTTCTAAAATTCCTAGTTTTAATTTCTAATGCAATAAATATTGATAGTTACAACCCACATAATCAAAAACTTCTTGGGGTCCTCTATAGTTACAGTGTTAGAGTCCTCACCAACCAAATTAATGAATGACATTTGAAATGGACCTTGTGAAGCATACTAGACAGAGGTAATAGAGGTAATACTGATTTTTTTTAAAGGGCTTGAGTCAAACAAGGATTTTAGAAGAGTGAGCAATGAAGTACGTAGAGCAGACTAGCAATGTGGCTAAAGACTTCCGTGAGTGAAATAATTCTGAGTTCAAATCCTGGCTGAAGTTTTTATTAGCCAAGTCACTGCGAGAAAATCAGTCATTCTGAGATTTAGCTTATTAACTATGTGAACTAGTACGAGTTACTACCCCTAGTACCACTAGAGCTGGTACAAGTTACCCATTCTCTGTGCTTCTGTTTCCCTCATAGTAGCAAAGTGCTTAGTGCTGCCCTCTCCTCTGTAGCAGCCACCAGCCACACGTGGCTAATGAACACTTGAAATGTTGCTTATGTGACTAAGGAACTATATTTTTAATTAAGTGAAAATGAAATTAAAATTTTTAAATGGAAGAAGTTTGGGTGATGTGGGTGAGAATAGAAAAGGAGATTAAATTTTTGGTATTGATTCAGGCATCAAAAGTCTTCTAGGTATGTCTGGAACCACTCAGGTATATGATCTACTTTTTTACTATACGTTTTAGGAGAAGTCTAAATTCAGGCTTAAGTGTATTCAACAAAAATTTTGCATCCAAATGGAGATGTGCCTATAAAATACACAGTGGGTTTCAATGACTTGGTATAAAAGGCAAGAATGTGAAATATCATTAATTTTTATATTGATTACATGTTCAGTAACAAAACATTTTTAAAAAATCAATGGCACCTGTTTCTTTTTATGTCTTAGTGTGACTGCTAAAAAATCCAAAATTTGTATGTGACACACATATTTCTGTTGGACAGTGGTCTAGTATATAACTCAACAACTAGTGTTAGGATCATTATTTTATTATTATCTTTACTATAGAGATATTTATCCTGTAAATTGTAGAAGGATAAAAAGACATCACGTAAAGCTCCCAGCACTCTGTGCTGGTAGGTAGAAAGGGCGAATGTGTCCGTGGAAGAGTGCTGTCAGACGACACAGGGAAGCCTAGGGGGGTTGCGTCTCATAGAAAGTTTTAAAAGCCAGGCTGAGAAGTTCGGCTTTAATTCTCTATGCAACTGAAAGTCACTGAAGCACATGATCCGCGATGTGTTTTAGAAAGATAACTCTGACAGCATGTGACCTCAGAGGGGGGCTTGAGAAAACAATTCTCAGCCATTCGGAGCGAAGTCTGCAGAGGAGGTTGGGTGATCAAGCTGGGAAATGCTGTCTAGGGTCATAAACCGAGCCTCACTTTGAATGATGAGTCTGGTTTCACGGGAAGCTCGTAATCCATCCTTGTGGACGACTCTGAAAGAGAATTTTCACAGGCATTTTTGAAAAGCAACAGAATCAATCACCTTCCACTATATTTCCAGTATCCCAAATGTGTGTATTTTGATGTGTTTATATAATCAGGCGAATAAGCCATCTTTTTGCATTTAAGTTTATTTGTATACTTCAGATAAAGGGCTTGTTTGTCTCAGCTTTTATAAAAAAACATCCTGATTTCAAGCACTGATCAGTCCTTTGGATTCCTCTTTTGTATCAGCAAGCCCACCCTTCCCTTGGAAATCTCCAGACCCCACAGACAGACTGAAATCCCGCAGTCAGTGCTGCCCTGGATCCAGCCAAAGCAGCCCCTGTCACAGGTCCTACACTAGAATCTTCTGGGGTGGCCCTTCTGTATTCCTTTCCCTTATTGCTTATCTAACACTACACTTAAAAGTGGCCATGAAACTTAGCGGATTAAAAAGGCACCCATAATTATATGTGAGAAAATAAGGTTTTCTTAAAAAGCCACCCAGCATATAGCATTTCATTAAGTCAGCTCAAGCAGACTAATTGCTTGATTTTTGTTTTGTTTTTGTTTTTTAAGACAGGGTCTCACTACATAGTCCAGGCTGGCTTTGAACTCACTGTGTAGCTCAGTCTGGCCTCAAACTTGTGGTGATCCTCCTGCCTCAGCCTCCCAAGTGCTAGGATTACAGGTGTCTGCCACCACGCCCGACCTGCAGACTAATACATTTATGTCAATGGTTCTTCACAGAACGAAATGAAACCAGGGCTGGGAAGAGTAGGGTGGGTGAGACATAGGTTGGAGGCTCTCTCTCTACCACCGTCACATTCCAGATGGAACTTCAAAGAATCTAAAAATTACAAATTCTAGTCTGACTTTCCAGGTTGTGATGAAAGTAATGTGTGAATGTGGTGGATGCAGGTTATTTACTTTAACAGATGGTTAGCTTGATTTATACCTTTCAAATACTTCTATACTTGTATACAGGCTGCAGACCTCCCATGTGTGCTCTTGCATAGGACTCCACAAATGTCAGAGGTGCACAAGATTTTAGTTTCTTATCCTGGGGAAGAGAGAAGCTTAAGTGTGTGTTATGTTGCATTGTAATTATTATAATACAAATGCTGAGTTCCAAAAGAAGGGTGCTCCTATGCACCAGACCCAATGGGGTGGCAAACACTGGGCAAGGGAAATTGCTCTTCCTTCATGCATATTTTGAAGAACATTCCCCAAGACTAAGAACTGAACATGGACATCAACTGCACAAGGGTATGCATTGCGTACCTGTATTAAAATATCACACTGTTCCCCCTAAATATGTACAATTATTACATGTTAAGTTTTTATAGAAAACAACATTTTAAGGGAACTGCTGAAGTTCTTGAAAGGACAAGCTTTATAAGCCAGACTTTGAAATAATGAATTGCATTAGTTACCGCTGATGCCCATCTAGGTCCCTTTTACTGGACGGGGGCGTTGAGCTTGCCCCTCCTCTGGGCATTGCTTGTTAAGAATTCAAAGCTTGAGGGGCCGGTGAGATGGCTCAGCGGATTAAGCGCCTGCCCGGCAAGCGCGAGGGCCCGAGTTTGACTCCCGGAACCCACATACGAAAAAGGGGCCGGTGATATCGCTCAGCGGCACGGGCGCCTGCTGGCGCGCGAGGTCCTGAAGTCAACCCCCCGGTACCCACAAAAAAAAAAAAAAAAAAAAGAATTCAAAGCTTGACCCCTTCTCTAAAGAATCGCCCATAAGTTATAAGAGGTAATTCGCTGGGAGGTTATTCCCCACCCCTACTCCACCCCAATTGACTAATTAAGGCCCCCTCTTCTCACGGTGGGACAGCTTTTAAGGTTATTTACACTCCACAGTCCCCTGTGGATGAGACCAAGGTAGTCTTCACCTGAGACCACATCTTCGCTTAGTGTCTTCCCCTGCCTGATCTTGATTCATTCCCTCCCCTACAGATTTCTTCTGCTAGCATGCTCAATAAATTCCGTGCTTCTGAATACCTGTCTCGGGCACTGCTTCTAGAATAACTGACTTAGAACCATTGAACTTGGTAAGGTGCCAGGATTGAAAACTAATTTCTTTCACAACTACCTCTGCAACCCATTTTGTTGAATTTATGATCTCATCTAACTTAAAACTTCTCCATGAGGTCTAAGGCAGGCTTGAAATCCTGCAGTGTGGAAGGAAGCGGAGGTGAGGTCAGCTTTGTCATTATTTCCCCACATTGTTTATTTTTCCAACCTCCATCATGATTCTGCTTTTGCTTCCTAGGGAGTGAGATGGAGCTACCTAGAGGACAGGAAAGATGTTTCTGGATAAGTACAATTGTAGTCTGGCACAGATGCTCCCTGGAAGGGGCTCTCCAAATTTCAACTCTTTTCTCCCTGCATTTAAAAATCCCTACACACACACACACACACACACACACACACACACAGGAAGTAAGAGGGAGTGGCTTTACCTGCAACTGCCTAGTGAGCTATTGATGATTTCCACTCTCAGCTCCTGCATATAGTGGTACCCCAGCTTCTTTCTACCCAGTAAGCTTTCACTCTCTTGGGAAGTAAACCTTCCACAGGTTTCTTTTTGCCTCCTTCCTCCAGCTCCCTCAAAGTGACCTCCCTTCCTGTCCCTTTCTCTATTTTTCTGCCCTGGTCTCCTTAGCAAAGCTCTCTTCCATAGATTTTCCCAGATATGTCAAATACATTCCTCACAGGCCTAAATTCCAGGAGATGCAAGCTAAGCTCTCTGGGTAGATTGCTCAGAGTAGATGATGAGAACCCATTCTCCTCACTTGGTTTAAAATGATAGAGAAGAACCTCTTTTCCCAGGAAAAGTGGAAATGCCACACTTCTCCAATAACTCTCCCTGAAGAAATACTTGTTCTCCTCGTTTGGTTTTCAGCCGCCCTAACTCTAGCAGAACCAGGCTCTGGCCAGCCCTGTGCAACAGTCTCCAGATGTTCTAGCTGGTTTCGTGACTCCTGTTGGGCAGGAAGCAGTCGGCCCCTACTCTTTTCAGCTCAGAGGCCTTAGCTAAATAAGCTTTTGGGCTTCAGCATCCCCATATACACGATGCTGTAATAATAAGGTTTACGTCATGCCTTCTACTGTGTCAGGTACTGTTCCGAATCCTTTTTGTGCAGTAGATCACCTTAATCCCCACACTGGTAGGTAGGAACAGTTAAGAGATGTGGAAACCGAGGCACAGAAAGGTCAGAATTGCCCAGGAAATGAATTCTGAGCCCTCAGGTGGAACACAGATGGTTGGCCCCCAGTACACCTGCTCTAAATGACCTCTGAGTTAGTTCATTACCCTGAGGGTGACCTCCCTGTAAGTGGCCATGGCATAGCCAACACTCACCCACTTGAAACGTCCCTTGAAACATTCCACTGTTTTCCACCTGGTATATCTTTAAACAAAAATGCGCATCAGCAGTTGGCACCTGGAGAGTCACTACCAGTTTTCTTTAAGTTCAAAAAAGTTATTTTGGGCTGTCCTATCGAAAGTCTCTTTTCCAGATCAGCAAGTTCTCTAGCTGACGAATGTTCCCAAACCCATATGGCCACTGATGGTGAGAATCTAGATTCCTGACTAAACAGAAAGTGGCCCTTCTGCCTTCTCAGCTTTGGGCTGAAGCAAAGCTGTGCCCTTGGCCTGGGCAGGGAAACACTTTGGCACTCACTCCTTATTCATTGACTGTTGTCCATATCCCCTGACCTTGAGGACTTTGTGGAGTCACTACAACGTGAGCCAATATTGTAAGTGCTGCAGAAGCTGCCCAGATTTCCAGACAGGAAGTCAGATGGCAGATATTAAACCAAACTCACCCCCAAATTCTGCTCTAAAAAAATAAAAAAACTGGAAAAATGCATACATTATATATGAAACATATGTTATATAACAATATATATGTATGTGTATGTTGTATACCATATATGTTCTTTTAGTGTTTTAAGTTAAAAATAGATATGTTGGAGTAAGAAGCAAAGACCACCAAATATGGTTTGAAATGAAGCTGAGTATTTCACTTACCTGGCATGGGAGGGGTCACCTTGCCTCTCTCAGCAGGAGCTCTCTGATGAACATTTTGAGTCTGGTGGAACTAGCTATAAATCTACTCCCTAAACCCAGGGCACTCTCAGGATTTCCAGGGGAGATAAACTCCCTAAAGTCTACCATATGGCAGTGACTACTATGTTTAAGGACTCTCGGGAGGTGAGACTTACAAAAGAAGTGCTTTGGAGTTGATACAGTTAAGCTATTAATCACCACTGTAAGCCAGGCACTGTGCCGGGCTCTGCTTTGCTCTTCGTTCTCTTAAACCTTCCTGGCACCCACATTCTACTGCACATCCTGCACAAGGCAGGGTGGCCTTCCTCTTTGGCACTATTTGCAGAAAGTCAGACAAAGTCTCACTCTTAGCTCCTGCCTGAAACTCCACCACACGAGATTCATTCTTGGGGGTCTTGACAGCTTTTCCATATCCATGTACACATGCAACTCCATACTCAATTACAAATGCTGGGCAATATAGTAGTGGAAATTACTCTGAAGCAGCAGTCCTGAGGGCTGAGTTCTGGTCTGGGCATCACTGTCCTGGCTTTGAGATGTCGGTAAAGCTACATGCCTAGGATAGTGGTCAGCAAATAATAGATGGATAATAAAGGGTAACGTATTATGCATTCCAGACCAAGGACTCAACATCCTGTACATCACAGCCCTTACCAACACATCATCAAAGCAAACTGAACCCTGCTGCCTGGCATGATGAGGTGAGCAAGCACAGCCCTTCTCCAGGCTTGCTCAAGACAAACAGAGAATACACTCAGAATGCTGAGTGGCACAAATGTTTTAACAGTTTCCCTTTTGTACCCAACTCTGCAAATTGAGCAAAACTCCGCTGCATACAGGATAGTATGAGGCCAAATTTATGCATAAATTTGATGTAAAATGAAACTTTAGCTCTGATAATCATCAAGTATGCCATGATACATAATGATCTGACTTCTTAGAATTTAGGATGGAGTGTCATTTGAATGACCCAGGTAGAATTACTGAAAAACTATTTCTTAAAGTTTTGTGTCAAAAATCCTCCTTGTAGATACTGAACAGTGGCTTGACTTGGATTCAATCATGTTTCTCTCTCGAAAAGAACTATTGGAAAGAAAAGCTGATCCAGTGTTTTCCTGCTTTGCCCTCCCTAGTGCCTCCAACTCTTCAAACCCTGCTCGTCCTCAGAGCTAATGGAGGCAAACAGACTGCCCCATCAATGACATGACACACTTCTCCCCACCCTCCTAGGAACCATGGAATCAACCACCATCTGCTAAGAACCCTTCTCAGAGGCTCTCCTCAAAGAAAATTTAAAGCAAGCAGGGCAGAATCAAAGATAGAGTTGACACCTGAGATTGAGGGAAGAAATAAAACCATAGTAGCTGGCAGGCCAAACTGAAGAATGGAAGGGAGATTTTGAAAGCTCTCTTTTGAAATGAGAGGTTGGGATAGAAAACACATCATAGCACACTTTTTTGTTTTATTTATGCTTTATTCATACATATTTGTGATACATAATTAATACAATTATTGTGGGAAGTTTGTGTACATATTGATCTTAATTCTTTTTACTTCCCCTTCCCTTCCCCCTTCTCCTTCCATCTGTAGATTCCCTTCCTATTTTCAAAAAGTCTACCTTCCTGATTCATAGCACACATTTGACTGTGAATTGCATCCCTCTGCAAAACCTTGACCAAGCATCAAGTCGGGACGGGATAGAGCACCAGCTTGGAGTCCCAGCAGGGAGACCTTGGGAGAGTCACTTAGTCTCACTAAGTTCAAACTGTTTTATGTGCAGTATGAAGATGATGGCTCTTTTCAGCAATGAAACTGTAATATTCTAACATCCCTACTCTCTTCTCTTTGGATATGGTTTGAAATTAAGTATCTGGTGAGATACATGTTCAGTTGAGCTTTGAACTCATTCATCCAACCTTTTAGGCAATTTTAAGGAAATGTTAGAATGTTTAAAATGGTGAAAATTACCTATCTAGATGTTCCATAAGCTTTTTGTGTGTGTGTGTGGGTACGGGGGGTCGACTTCAGGACCTCGCGCGCCAGCAGGCGCCCGTGCCGCTGAGCGATATCCCTGGCCCTTTTTTCATACGTGGGTTCTGGGAGTCAAACTCAGGCAATCACGCTTGCCAGGCAGGCACTTACACCGCTGAGCCATCTCACTGGCCCAGTTCCATAAGCATTTTAACCTCAGCATCGCCAAGCAATTTACATTCCTTCCTTTAAACCTAACCCTCTCCTTTTGATGTCTGTATCAGCTGAAGGCACCACTGTACTGGTACCACAATGGACTACAAAACCGGACCTCTTGGCCTTTGCCCTTAGCCTCCATGACCATAGCTGATTATTTTCTCATAATTTTACTTCCTCACCTGGACCACTTCCTGTAATCTGACCCTTCACTATCTCATGGCCATTGTCCACAGTCACTTTCTGAAGCATCAATCACTTCTTGTTCAAAACCCTTCACTGCCTTTGTTCACACTTTTCCCTGGATCTCCTTGCACCACCTCTCTCCTGAGCCCTTCATCAAGCCAACTTCTACTCATCCTTTAAAACTCACTTCCTGCACAAAGCACTCCTTTGCGCCCACTCTCCTGCCAAGCTCCCCCATGTTGCTGCACCATCCTGCAGCCTTTGAACATCTGTACTGTAGCACTTACCACCTTGAACTCTGTCTGCCTCCCCACCCAGGCTGTGGACTCCCTGAGAACAGGGGTAGTATTCTTTGGATCTCTGTTACCTAGCAGAATATCTGACCTATACCAGCAATTTAAAAACTTTCATTCATGCATGTTTTATTTGGATCCAGAAATGCCACTGATCTAGAGCAGAAAACAGTCATGACCCAGCCACCAGAATCATTTTCGTGAAGACGGAGGTGGGCTGAGGTTGGAGCCCAGCACCCCAGCCTCATGCCAGAGTTTTTTGTCAGACACTGGTATCTGCATGTGGCAGACAGAGTTAGGTCAAGTTGATGCTAACAAACTGCATTAGGCAGAGCCATTCTGACAATCATTTCTGTTTCCAAATGAGCATTGTATATGGCAGATGCTACATTAAGGTAATTATTTTACACAAAATATAATCAACTTCCCCATGTGCTTTCTTTCCAGCAAATGATTCTACACAAAGCAAAGTTTAATGTTTTGTCTTGATTAGAAGGGTTTTTCAGGGAAGGCAAAAAGAAATGCTCCAGAAACCTTGCCAGAAATTTCCAAATATCACTGAGTCTTCAAATATTGTACTACGCTGACCAATTTTCACTGGCTTCTGCCTACATGGGTGAGTCAATTCTTTTGCAAATCACCCCTTGCTTTAGACCTAATTTTCTCCACCTGCAAAATAAAAAGGATGGATTAGATTATCTCTGAGGTAGCTTTCCAGCTCTTGAATTCTGTTCCAGGATTCCTCATTATTTTACTTTCCATTTGATATCTTGTTTCAAGTCAGCTGGTAATGCTGACATTCAGCAGCAAAGCAAATAAATGGGGAAATTATTCTTTGTATAAAACTATTTTTTTTGTGTGTGTAGGATTTACCTTGAAGCCAATTCCCATGGCTGATTTGAGATAGATTTAATCAAAATCTTTCATGCCACCTTTGTTATATGAAACAACATGTATTTGCAGGACCAGCTACCTAATCTGTAGGACCCAGTATAAAATCAAAATGTTGGGCTTTTGTTTAAATATAAGCATGAATTTTAAGATGGTGACTGCATGCAACCAAGGTTGGAGCTCTACTGAGAGAAGCCCTAAGAAAATGCCAGCCCTGTTAATCTGTGCTATTCTCCATACATGCCAGTTGAGCAACAAAAGTGTCCGTTAGTACTGTATTCCATATAAATCAAACAATAAGGAATAGAAATGTGCAGAAAGGAACAAATCACTAAAACTTGGGCCATGATCTAAGTTCCTTCATGCCCACTCAGTGAGCCCTGGGCTAGAACCAGGCACGGGTGCTGTGACTGGCTTGACTCAAGTGCATGCCTTTGCAGGAATCGCCGGACCTTTTAACCACTTGCTTTCCTCTCTGTAAAACGAGGGACCTGTGAAGCTTTGCTTCTTTCCAGATCCCAAGACTTGTTTCCATGGCCATGTAATTATTCTCTTAGCTTTTCTCTTTATTATACGTGTTACAGCACACAACATTTACTCCTGTGCAGTTGGTGCCTGTACATAACACATTTTAATTCCTTTTTCCATTCTCTTTCCCTTACCCCATCCCTCTCCCTCTGGATCTCTTTTCCACTTGAGAAAAATCTATCTCCCTATTCCCTATTATCTATCTTTTATTTTGTTCTTTATTTATAATTTGGGTTTCTCTTAGCTTTTAAGTATGACATACATACAGGAAAGTGCTCATATCACATACGTATAGTTCAATACTTGCTTGGAAACTGAACACATCCATGTAACCAGCTCCAATATAAAAAATTAGATGATGAGCATGATATCAAAAGCCCTTCTCCCTTATGGCCATAAACTCAACTCCACAAGAGTAACCATATAACTGGCTTTCAATAATATATATTAAATTTTCCTGATTTTGAACTTTAAATAATTGGGTCATACATTATGTATGTGTCTGACTTCTTTCACTCTGTATTATGTTTTAAAACTCATCAATTCCATCCATATATTATAGATCACTCAATCTCACTAACACAGTATTCTTTCATATAAATGTACCACAGCTGAGTTGCCATTCAACTGGTAATGGGCAGTTGATAGGTAGATTTCAGTCATGTAATTTTATAATTTAATAAAAACTTCCACCATTTCTAGTGCTCAAGAATTTTATTAAGATCAAAACTTAGAGCTAAGTGTGGTGCACACTTTTAATCCCTGCATTCAGGGAGGCTGAGGCAGAAGGACCATAAATTCAAGCCCAACGTGGGCAATTTAGTGACTTAGTGAGACCTTGTCTCAAAATAAAAAATAAAAAAGAGCTAGGGCTATAGGTCAGTGGAAAGGCCCTGAGTTCAATCCATAGAAAGAAAGAAAGAAAGAAAGAAAGAAAGAAAGAAAGAAAGAAAGAAAGAAAGAAAAAGGAAAGAAAGAAGAAAGAAAAAAGAAAGAGAGAGACTTTTATGATTTTATAAACAGTGAAGCATAAATGCCTTTGTATAAGGGTTTTTTAAAGTTTTGGAATCTTCCTTTAATCCAAAAAGCAAACATGAGCAGAGGAGAATTTTGTATTCCTTTTACACCTCAGCTTCTGGCTGGCATGTCACAATCACAGATGGTACTCCCTAGTTTACAAAGGAAGCAAATTTGTCACTGTGACCAAACTATCAGATGACAATACCAAGATGGAAGGGGCTTCTGAGTTTATAAAGAGGAAAACTCTTGCCTCCAGAGCTCAGCGTGGCTGTGATAAGCCAAGTCAGACCAGGATGGGCTGGGTGCTGGGAACGAGTCCCACCTGCCCGGAACAGCAGCACTGCAGTCCTGGACAAGACGCAAGAGCTGGGGGTGGGAGAGTGCTGCGTGCAGACAGGTGAAATACAGTCTCCAGAGACATGGGAATAGACTAAACTTGGCGATCCAGGTGAGTGGTCTGTGGGCAACTGAGCAGAGGGTAACATGCAGTTCCCCTCCGGAAGGCACTCAGACCATCCTTTACATCTGGGCAGAGGTTGGTGTCAGGGAGAACCAGGAGGCACTGCTAACTGTAGGCATTACTCCAACCCTGAAATGGCTGGCGGAGCAAGAAACGTGCCCTGAGGACGAGCGTTGAGATCTAGACAGGTTATCCAGGCAGGAGGTCAGCTGGACCTCACCAGGGCAGCCAGAGTAGACTCAGCAGAAATGTTGAACAGTGCTGTCGTTCATTACTTTAATAAACATTTATTGCGTTTCTAGCCACATGCCAAGTACCACTACATTAGGTGATAGTGGTGAACAAAACATGTGCAGTAATTTCATCAGTTAGGATTCTCTTGGCTGCAAGTAACAGAATGCCCAATAAAAGTGGCAGCAGTAATAGGGATTCGTTGGTAATCTCAATGAATCAATTCGTTGATATTGCCTCAGTAGCTCCCTAATGTCAGAATTTGGCTGAACGTCCCTTCAGTTTCCACGTGTCCGCAAAAAGGCTGCAGTAGCTGCAAGAATCACATCTTTATATAATAGTGTTGAAAATAAAGACTAAAACAACTTCTCCTTGCATGAATTTTTTTCTTAATCTGAAAGAAAAACTTTTTTCCAAAAGCTTCCCAGTTGAATGCTTCCCATCAGCGTGACCAGAACTATAACTAAAATTAAAAACAGTCACTTGAAAGGGGAATGGGATGAACACAGTTGCTTAGGCCAGTCATGATGCAAGCCCTGGGTATACTTGCTCTGATGCCTGGATAAACTCAGCGCCATGTTGGTAAGGAAAATTAGGATGGCTGTGGGGTAGACAATGGAAAATGTTTGTTGCCACCACCCAAACTCTTCCACTACCTTTCCACTACTGTGAGGCCAGAATGGATCCAAGAGTTTGAAAATCTCTACAAAAACATGGTAAGCACGCACTCTGGGCAGACATGCGTGGGGTTTAAACTGCAACAGAAAGGCTAAATGGCTATAAGCTCTGAAAGGCTTCAACCATCAAACTGCCTACCTCTCTGATTTTCAGAATAGTTCTACAGAGTTCACCTAAGGATCAGCCCATGTTTAGTTCAACCTGTTTTCCCTAATGGTGCCACCAGATGGTGTAGGAAAACAGCAGTTGCTTTCTGTGTCTTCAGAAGTTTCGGGTGTCCTACCACTTAGTTTTATTTCACTTCTCTTTGAGTCTATTTATATTTTTGACTTACACAACCACCTGGGAGAGAGAGTTCAATAGCCTTCAAACTGTGTGTACAACAGCAATTTTCAATATGTCTTAAGATTACCTGAAGATTTCTAAGGGTTACCCATCTATTCACTAGTGTTGATGGATTAGAGGTTGGCCTCTAATACCATCACAGATTGTTTATCCTTTACATATCCTCGAAGCGAAAAAGGCCAGAATTATAATAGTTGGCATTTATCAGGCAATTACTATGTGCTAGGCAATATTCCAAGTGCATTTGTATGTATTAACTAAGTTAATCATCAAGCAATACCATGAGGAAGAAATTGCTATACATTTTGTTTTGCGAAGAGACAACAAGCGTTATTAATGAACTTGCCCCAGATCCCACACCTCGTAAGAGGAGAAGCCTCATATGCACCCTCAGAAAGGATGAGATGTCCTACTTGCAGGGCTCCTGAATTTTTTTTCACCCTATGACTTGCAGACACCTGATGGAACTTGCTAGGATAAAACAAAATCATGCATTTTTATCTTCTTAAATAAAAACAATTTTAAATTGATAAATAAAATTGTATACATTTATCAAGTACAACATGTTTTGAAATACATATATATTGTGGAATGGTTAAATTGAGCTCACTACCATAAATATTACCTCTCATACTTATTTCTTGTGATATGAAAACTTAAAATCTACTCTGAGTAATTTCAAAGAATACAGTAGGTTGCTACTAATCATCATCACCACAATTTTACGACAGGTCTAATCAACTTATTTCTCCTGCCTAACTGAATGTTGTTTCCCTTACCAACATCTTCCCATTCCTCTTCCCCACTAATTCTCCCACACATGTAATAAGCAATGCCGAGCCAAGCCATGGATTCCTTTCCCATTTGTCAGCTGTGGTCTGTCCTTCCAGACTATGGAAGCACCTGTCACATTACTCAGTGAAAATGTATGCTCAAAGTCTCTCACGCAGACTGTCTCCAGATCACAAAGAGGTCATTTGAGAGCAGCTGTAGGACTCTCATTTCCCTTCTGAGGTGGTTTTCAGAAGAGCTTTCCTACAATTCCGGGGCAGAAAGAGCTTTCTCTCTACTGAACTGCCTTTTGACCACCTTGGATGCATGTCTTGCTACAAGCAAGTTCTTTGAGAACATGGATTATGTCTTATTCGTGGGCCTAACAGTACCCTCCCCTGAAACACTTTGTGAAAGAGTTTTCTTTGTGTGTAATCCCTTTTCACCAACACAACTGACAGTTTTCTGAGGCTTTTCTTTGGCATATAATCTGATTAGGGATATCGCCAAGACCCGGTGACCACAAAGAAATACCCCTCTCGAGAGCTGGGAGATAAAAGAACAACTGAACAGGAGACTTCTGTTTGATTTAATTTCCTTTTTTCTGTGAATTTATCGGGGAGAACAAAACAACCTTTTCCCCAGCTTCCACTCCACCCAACTCATGTTTTTAAGAAGTCTGAGCTTTTTTTTTTTGTGGGTACCGGGGGGTCGACCTCAGGACCTCGCGCGCCAACAGGCGCCCGTGCCGCTGAGCGATATCACCGGCCCCTTTTTCGTATGTGGGATCCGGGAGTCGAACTCGGGCCCTCGCGCTTGCCGGGCAGGCGCTTAAGCCGCTGAGCCATCTCACCGGCCCAAGAAGTCTGAGCTTTTAACACATGACCACCATCAGCACCTCCACCCCCACCTGACGAGAAGTAGACACTTCTCGAGGAAAATGAAGCACACTGTCCCAAGGGGAATGGTTGGAGACTGATGCTTTGAGTTAGGTTGAATTGAAGAAAGGCTGGAACATCTACCAGAGGAGCTTCTTGGGGGACAGAAGGGGTAACTTCGGGGATTTCTGCAAATGGTAGTTAAATCCAATACCTCGGACTGATGACAGAGGAATGCCCTTGGGTCCAGGGCGCTAAGTGCCTAAAATGAGAAGAGACATGACAGAACCTTCAATGTGTAATAAGTGTCCCCTGGAAAGCTTTGGATGGATCCCCTGCATCAGAACTCCTGGGAGCTGCTTAAACTGAAGACAGATATGAAGACCTCTGTGTAACTTGATTTAACACTGGAAGTAAATGAGGAATTGTTTCCCATCTAAATCTTTAGTATGTCCTCACTTGTAATTCTGCAAGCTTTTTCTGGAACACAAATGTGTTTTTCTCTCATGCAGCAGTTATAGATCACCTCATTCATCAGTTACCTTTCTTATTATTTATCACTATTATTGGTCAGCAGGTATCAAATGCCTGTGTGTCAAGGGCCAATTTATACACTTTTCCCATTCAATGTTGAAAATAATCCATTGAGATAGATGCTAGTTTTCCTTACTTTGAGATGAAGAATTAGAGGCCTGGGAAAGTTCAGAGGGATGTGTCAAAGGTGCCAACCTCTTAAACAACAGAGACAGACACTCAGTTCTGCTTGAATTGATTCCCGTGCACTTAAAGCTTTGCTTGTTCTTTATTATGTCATACTTATTCCTGCTTCCAAATATTCATCCATGCTGTAGTTAAAGAGTAAAAAAGTCCTTCCCTTTTTTATTTTCCTTCTACATCCAAGATTCACCTCAAACGCCTACTTTCTCCAAGAACTCTTGAAATGCTGACCACTGCAGCCCACATCTCCTAGCCCATAAATTGTTCTTTGGGAGCTAAATATTACTAACCGAGTTTAATTTCTTCCATGAAAGAAATTATTACTTACCTCATTTCTAAATATGGCTGCAACCCTTGATTAACTTTTATGCATCCAGAAATATGGTACAACTTAGACAAAGGTATGAAGAATGACTTTCATCTTTTTTGCTATTCCAACTCTCCATGTTTCTTTCCAGTTTAAAAATAACTACTATCTCCAACTGGAAAGCAAGACATATTACACAACTTTAATTTTCTCATTTGTTGTGATGCATAAGAAGTAAGACAAAATTTAGTCCTATGAAAATTGTCTGCTTGGAGACAAAACAATATACACTTGTATATATGTACAAGCACACGTATACATACACACAAAATTATCCACATTTTTTGTAAAATAATTTTATATCTGATTTAGCTAGAATGGAAAACAAAAAATATCACTGGTGATTGTATGGCTGGTTTATATTCTCATCTTTATTCTTTCTTATACTGTTATGTCCCAATTTTCTACAGTGAAAATATGTTAATTTTTATAATCAGACATTAAAATAAATATATTTTTAAATAAACATGCTTAGTTCCTAAGAGAAATGATAACACAGAGATACTTGCCCAGTTGTGTCATTTTTCCAGCTTTACTAGATGCCACAAAAGTGCGGGGATCTAATTTTTTTTGCAAGACAGTATTCCTACTCATAATCAAGATTTATTACAAACCCCATCTGGGCTGATCCCAGGACTCTGTAATAATGAGCTAACCAATTCCACTTCTTCCACTTTTGGAAGAAATTCATACATCCCAAGCTTTTCTAGAAGACCAACTAATGGGATGGGAACACAAAGATATACTTGAATAAGACAAAAATGGGGCAGAGATCTAGAGCAGCCAACAGTGAAGCAATTGTCTAGGTGGACCCCAGAGTGGGAAGGGAGCTCTGTGGCCAGTCCTGGGGGGACAGAGGAGTCTGGCAACCGGCACAGTCCAGGCAGGAGTGGGGCATGGCTTGGCCAAGGCTGTCACATCCTCATTTCCCTTTGCTTCCCCTGAACACCTTCCCACCATTGACTGGGACAACTTGCCCAGGTGTCTACCCTGGTTATTTAGTGGCCACTCCAACATGAGTGCCACTTGATTGTCAGCTGCAGGGTGCCTTTCCCCTGCTCCTGCCGGGCTGCTGCTGCCTTTTTAAAGAAGGGGAGGTCGCCCTTACATGGCTAAGATCAAGTACAGAGGGATCTGGGTCTCTTGTTAACATCCCCAACCTTCCTGAACCTCAGTTTGCTGTGATGAACACAACTAGCTTTTCTGAAGATTTGCTGGTTTCAGCCCCAATTTTTCCCAGGACTTGTAATGTCCCACCCCTTCGGTGAATTGGTGCTATGACAGCTGTGGCTGTCCTGGACCCCACATCCACTTAGACCAATCACAGGCTTGACTTGGACCACTCAGTAGGCCCAAATTTGAACCCATAGTGGCTCTGAACTTAAGCCAATCACAGGGGTGCAACAGCTATCTAAACTCGTCTCACACTTCTGAGGTCAGTTTATGAGGACTGCCACCAGTATATTGACCCCCCCATGCTGCGGCACGGGTCCTGTTAAAATAAAGACTCACTTTAGTGGTCTTGTAAATCTGCTCATGATTTATTTCTCTGATAGTGTGGACCTCTAAATCTATCTATCAGGATAACTATCCTGAGCAATGTGGACATAGCCGTCATTTCAAAAGAAAGAGCAGTGAACACCAGGGCTGTTAACCCTGAAGAGCTCCAGAGACCAGGAGACGATGAAGATCAGAGGCAGAGGCCAGCACCTGGCAGAGCTGACCTATGGCATCCAGCACAAGCTGGCACTGGCTGGCAAGAGCAGTGACCAGCAACCAGCTGTGTCAACTATTGGCATCCAGTGTTATTTGGTGTCATTTGATGACATCAGGACTGCTAGCAGGAATGTACTTTACCAACTCATGATTTCCATCTGAATTAAGCAAAAGAACCCTCCAGGGACTGACAACAGTGGGGTGCAAAGCTGTCTCTGAATTTATGGCTTATGGGCCAAATATTACAATTTTAGGCATTCTTGAAATGTTATTTATAGCTTATCAGTTTTTCAAGACAGATTATTTGGGTTAGATGGGCAATTTCCCCTAGCCTGGGTTTCTAATGTTTTTTCCTGATGAGATCTAGTCTCATTGTTTGTATGAATATATAAGAGCCTTCTACCCACAGCAAGGTATGCGTAAGGGGGTTCCTAGCAGGCCTGTGGGTCAGTACTCTAATCACAGACTCCAGAACCAGGAAATCTTAAAATATACTATCTAGGTCTTCTTTCCAGGATTAGACATGTCCTGATCCAGCCAGACCCTAAGAAAATAATATGCCAACTTTTGGACTTTGCATGAGAAAACTCGAAGAATAGCCTTTACTATCCAAACTGATAGCTGAAGCTGCAGTGGGCTCTACTTTCCCAAGAACTGATAGGACTGGCCATCTTATTTTGGGTATAGTTTCGCAATACATAATATTTACATTTGTTTCGGGGAACTGGTACGAATATAGCTATTCCTCACTTAATGACCAAGTTCTGTTACTGCGACTAGGTCATGAATTGGTGTCTAAATGAGGAATTGTATGTAGTATGTGCATTACAATATTATGAACAAAGAAATTGTCAAAGGATACTCCAACTCGATGACTTTGCTTTTATTTGCATAACTTTTACATTCAGTACTGTAATGTATATCAGAACATAGAACTATAATACTGTACCTTCAGTACAATCAGCAAAAATTACAGTACCTTATAAACAAGGTGTACTGTACAAAAAAAGATAAGATGAAGAGAACTGCATAAAAAAGTCTGAGCAGTAGGTCATAAGTCCAAAGAGTCATTAAATAAGTGGGTTATTAAATGATAAATATCTGTATATAGCATATCTTGATCATTTTTATCCCTCACCCCTCCCTCCCCCTTTCCTTGAATCCTTTCTCCTACTCCAAAAAGTCTGCCTTCATTCTACTCTCAACTTTATTTATAATTGATTTTCTAACATAAAAGGGACCATCCAATATTTAATTTTGTGTCTGACTTATTTCATTTAACATTATGATCTCAAAATTTATCCATTTCCCTACAAATGTCTTGAATTTATTCTTCTTTATGGCTGAGTAAAAATTGGATTATATATAGATTATATATAGATCTATATATCTATATATCTATATATACAAATATATCAGTATATCTGTATCATCTATCATCTATCATCTATCTATCTATCCAGAGAGAACCAAAAAATGTATACACTTCAGGAAAAGAAAAACTTGTATAAATATTTTAATACTAAATTTATTGAGATATCATGAGATTAATACAAGTTACCTTTGGCCTCAACAAAAGAGGTGCTTAAAGTGATGGCCATTAGCTTCCAGACATTTATTAGTATGGTGTACTGCTGTTTGGATAACCTTTGTCATTGAGATTGCTGCACATGCATTTTCAATTTCTTCTCTAAGGGCCAGCAGTGGGTTTTCTGTGATATATGACATCCTCTAGGGTCCTTCATATGAGGGTAACACCATCTGTTGAAAAAACATCATACTACTTTTCTTTTCTGGAAACACATATACATTTTTTTGGGTGGGGTCTGTGTATTATATATAATATGTACATTACATTTTCTTCATCCACTCACCTGTTAATGGGCATGTAGGCTCTTTTTACAGCTTAGCTATTGTAAATTGTGCTGCTATAAATATGGGTATACATGTATCACTATAGTATAATGTATTTAACTCTTTTGGGAAGATACCCAGAAGGGGTATAGCTGAATCAAATGTAATTTCTATTTTTAATTTTTGGAGAAATCTTCATACTGATTTCCATAGTAGACATACTACTTTACATTCTCACTAACAATGTAGAAGGGTTCTCTTTCCCCCATCCTCACTAGCATTTGTTGTTTTTTTCGTTTGTTTGTTTGTTTGTTTTGTGGGTACCGGGGGGTCGACCTCAGGACCTCACGCGCCAACAGGCACCCGTGCTACTGAGCGATATCACCGGCCCCTTTTTCGTATGTGGGTTCCGGGAGTCGAACTCGGGCCCTCACGCTTGCAAGGCAGGCGCTTACACCGCTGAGCCATCTCACCGGCCCAACATTTGTTGTTTTTTGAGTTCTTGACGGTAGCCATTCTTTCTGGAGTAAGATGAAATCTCAGAGTTGTTTTGATTTGCATTTTTCTTATAGCTAAAGATGATAAACATTTCTTCATGAAATTGTCGACCTTTGTATTTCTCTTTCTAAAAAGTATCTTTTCCTTTAATTTGCCCATTTTTTGAATGGGTTGTTGATTTTGGGTAGGCTGATTTTTTTAGTTCTTTGTATATTCTACATACTAGTCCCCTATCAGAAGAATAGCTGGCAAAACATTTTTCCAGTTCTGTAGTTTGTTTCCTCACTTTGTTATTTCCTTTACTGTACAGAAGCTTTTTAATTTGATGTAGTTCCATTTGCTGATTCTTGTTATTATTTCTTTTTTATACATATTTATAAGTACATGTTTGCTGTACATGAAGTTTACATTCATCTTAGGGAGTAGGTACTGTACATGTACATAACACATCTTGTTTCTTTCATATTCTCCTTTCCCTTCCTACCCACTTCTTTCCCTTTATCTCTCAATCCTCTGTCTCCATTTTCATTATTGTTATTAGTATTTTTTAGTTAAAGTTTAGATATTTAATATTTACATTCACTGTGGGTATTTGGTATTTCTTGTGCTACTGGAGTTTTGTTCAGGAGGTTCTTGCCTATGCTTATAGCTTCAAGTGTTTTCTCTGGTTATCTTCCAGCAAAGAACTGGTTATTTTAAGCATATTATAATAACTATAACTTCTGCAAGATATGTATTAGTGTGTATGTTTTTAAAAAATAAAATTTGGTAATTAATATGGAAAACAAGTTGAAGGAAGAAGCTAGAAGTCCAGGATCTGGAAAGATCCAAAGAATAAAGAGATTCTGGCAATGAAACATTTTAGTGGCTCTCAAGAACAGAATAAAGATTGTTTCTATTGTCTCTTGCTGTGTGATAAACTACCCCACAAGTTGTGGCTTAAAACAAGGTCTATTTTTATTATATCTGATGATTGTGTGGGTCAGTAATTAGGACAGTATTATGTTGTATAATCCTTCTGTTCCATGAGCACTGGTGAAATGTGCTGCCAACAGATGTTTTGACAGCTGGTGGACGGGCTTGTCAAGAAAGTCTAAACTGGTTTCACTAAATACAAGGCCCCTTATGACTAGTTGCAAAAGTCCCAGAATAAAATTTCTGTTGAATTCTACAAGTCAAGAATGCCACTATGCTCAGCCCATATTAACAGGGGATAAGAATTAGACTCTACCTCTTAATGAAAGGAAAAGCAAATAATATGCAACCCTCAATCTGCTGTGGCCTCTATGACCATGTGGAGGCCACTATTGTCTCCATGATGCTAATGCAATAATCTGTGGCATAGAAGGAGATGATTGCTGACAACAAGGTTGTTTTCTGGATGGTAAGGCAAGAAAAGTCTTTCTCAGGTGGGTGCTTGTGTGCTTTAAGTGATTGTCCAGGCTTGAGTTGAATGAAGGGCTTTGGATTTAGGAAGGTCTGAGTTCAAATCTGAATACTTCCAATGACTTATTGAGTCATTTTAAGCATTTTGTAACCAATATCAGATCAATCTCTCCCCAAAAGGAGCCAATGTCCCTTAATATCCAGGTTAACAAAGGCAAGAATTATCAGTCAAGTTTTGTGAATCTTAGATTTTATTGATGCCATGAGGCCTACCTATTAGTGAGAGCAAAGTTATGCCTCTGTGATACCTCAAATGGTTTCAGTTTAGCCAAGTTATTACAACTTTACATACTGAGCTCTTTTTCAATATCCCCTCATCATCATACTCATACTGCATCAGGAACAGTGAAGAAACCACCAGATGAAATGTTTTCATTAGCCCTTGGCATCTGATAATATCTAGTACTTCTTGAAAATCATAGAAATGTTTTCCAAAAATCTGTTTTTATTGACTTATCTTGTTGAATGGATAGATGAATAGCAAGTTTGCCTAGATTAAGGAAAAGATAAGGCAAAGCATTTTAAGAGGAAATACAGATTATAACTAATTAGCCCTTTTAATACTTAAGGAAATAAATAATGATAAGATAATAACATGAGGAATATTTCTATTGCAAGTATCAGAAAACAGCTCACAGTGCAGCAAACAGTAAGATGGAATGTATTGGCTCAAATTACTGGATAATTTAACGGGTTGTAGATAACATTTGATCCAAAATTCAAGTGATGATACCAGAATGTAGATTAAATCTTGCAGCTTGACAAGGTCAAGTGTCTGTTAAGATAGGATTTAAACTAAACCTAGAGTCTTACAATATTCAAAGGTCCATAACTCAAATTTACTGAGCTTGTAAGAACCTCAAAAACCTGAACATACATGAAAAAAGATAATCAATAGACATCAATGATAAAATGATACCAACGTTGGAGTTATCTGACAAAGGCTTTAAATCATATATTATAAAAATAATGTATATGACTAGCAATAAAAAGACTATCAGAACAACTCCATGCACAAAAACTCAATAACTTAAATAGAATGGACTGATTCCTCAAGTCCCATAAACAATCAAAACTCACCTAAAATGACATAGCTAACTTAAAGAGCCCTAAAACTATTAAAGAAATTGAAATTACATTTTAAAATATCCCTAAAAAGAATAAATCCATGCTGCCCTATAGAACTATATACCAAAAGAAGACGTCAATTTTATTTAAAAATTTTATGAACCTTTGGAAAAATAAATTTTCAGGCTGTAATGGTTGATACATTGTGTCAACTTGAGGAGTTTGGAAGCTTAACTAAGTAACACAGCAGTTTTACATCCTGGGGTGTAGAGGACATGCCCTAGAGTGGCTGTTTATTCTCTAGGATAATGTAATGGTTATTTATTGTGTCAACTTGAGAAGTTTAGAAGTTTAACTAAGTCACTCAGCAGGGGCCAGGGGCCTCACTTTGTAAACATCCTGAGCCTGTGCAAGAGGAGGGCACGGAGGTGGTGTGAGTGCTACACCTGCCCTGGGGTGGGTAGCCTGCTTACAATATAAGGGAGGAAAATAGGCTTGCTCTCCCCCACCCCACTTTTTGCTCCTGTTGCTTTTGCTGTCTTCTGCCACTTTAAACTGTTTCTCCTGTGCCATGCCACCCTGCCTTGGAGCCAGCTGATTATAGACTGAAACCTCCACAAACTGTTAACTAAATAAACATTTCCTTCCTTAATTTGGGGCATTGGGTATTTTGTCCGCAAGAGAGAAAAGTAACCAAGACACAGGCCCAGGTGGTTTCACTGGTAAACTGTGCCAAACATTTTATAAAGACATAGTAGCAATTCTACGTAGTCTTATCCAGAAAATAGTAAAGAAGGGGATATTTTCAAATTCATTTCAGAAGGCCAGCATCACCCTTGTCAAAAAATAAGACAACAATACAACAAAGAGAAACTGCAGACCAACAACCACGATGAACACAGAAACAAAAATTCTGTATGAAATAGCAAATTTGATCCAGTACGACATGAAAAAAAAAATACAGTAAAACCATGGTTTGCAAGCATAATTCATTCTGGAAACATGCTTATAATCCAAAGCACTCGTATATCAAAGCGCATTTCCCCATAAAAAATAACGGGAAAATTCAAATGATTCAGTCCACAATCCAAAAATATTCACATAAAATGAACTTCAATACTGTAATATAATACAAAATAATAAGAAAATATAAAGAAAAATAAACAAATTAACGTGCACTTACCTTTATTTAATATTTTTTTATTTTTTTCATTTTGTTAGTACATGTTTGCAATTCATGCAGTTTACAACCATCTTGGAGAGTGGTTATGGTACAAACAGCTTTCTTTTTTAATCCCCTTCCCCTTTCCCACCCTTCCTTCCCTCCTCCTCTAGTTTCCCTATCCCATTTTTCATTCTTGTTGATATCATTAATCTTAGTTTGTATCATCGCATATAATGTTTACATTAATTGAAGTTATTAGGTTCCTGTACATGGCATATTTTATTCTACTTATTTACCCTTCCTCTCCTCCTCCTTATCCCTCACCCACTTCTTTATCACAGCAGACCCATCTCCTTGTCCCCTTCTATCCATCTTTATTATTCTCTTTGTCTGTACTTTACCTCACTTAAATGAGAGATAGTATTGGTATTTAAGCTTGTGTGTCTGGCTTATTTCACTCAACATTATATTTTCCAGGTGTATCCATTTTCCTACAAATGTCTCAAATATGTCATTCTTTATAGCAGAGTAGTATTCCATTACATATAGATACCACATTTTCTTTATCCAATCATCTGTTGATGGGTATACAGGCTGTTTCCAGGATTTAACTATTACAAGTTGTGCTACTATAAACATTGGTATGCATGTATTGCTGTAGTATGATGTCTTAAACTCTTTGGGGAAGATACCTAACAGGGGGATCGCTAAGTCATATGGAATTTCTAATTTCAGTTCTTTGAGAAATCTCCATACCAATCTCCATAATGGCTGTACTAGTTTACATTCCCACCAACAATGAAGGAGGGTTCCTTTCTCACCACAGTGTCACCAGCATTTTTTCTTTTTGGATTTCCTAATGATTGCAATTTTTTCTGGAGTAAGATGTAATCTTAGCATTGTTTTAATTTGCATTTTTCTGATGGCCAGAGATGTTGAACATTTTTTCATGTATTTGTTGACGATTAGTATTGCTTCCTCTGTGAAGTGTCTGTTCATTTCTCTCCCCCACTTCTTGACTGGGTCTTTAATTTTAGGTGGTTTAAATTTTTTGAGTTCTTTGTATAGTCTAGATATTTGTCCTCTGTCTCAGGAGTGGCTGGGAAATTTTTTTTTCCCATTCTGCAGGTTGTCTCTTCACTCTACTGATTGATTCCTTTGCTGTACAGAAGCTGCTTTTTAGTCTGATATAATTCCATTTGTTGTTTCTTGCTGTCATTTTTTGTGCAACTGAGGTTCTGTTTAGAAAATCTTTTCCTATACTTAGGTTTTCAAGTGTTTTACCTATTTTATCTTCCAGTAGGTTTAATGTTTCTGTTTTAATGTTTACATCTTTGATCCATTTTGATTTTAATTTAGTACATGGTGAGAGATGAGGGTCCAGTTTCAATCTTCTGCACACAGATAACTAGTTTTCCCATCAGCACTTATTAAATAGGCTATCTTTTCTCCAACATACTCTTTTGGCTCCTTTGTCAAAGATCAAATAGCTGACTGTGTCTAGGAAAGTTTCTGTAGCCTCAATTCTGTTCCATGATCCACATATCTGCCTTTGTTCTAGCGCCGTGCTGTTTTTATCACTACTGCTATGTAGTAATGCTTGAAATCAGGTATTGCTATGCCTCCTGCTTTGCTCTTGTTGCCCAAAATTTCTTTTGCTCTTCTGAGTCTCTTCTGGGTTCATATGAATTTTGGTATTTTTTTCTAGATCTATAATATATGCTGTTGCTATTTTGATTAGGACTGCATTGAATCTTTATAACAGTTTTGGGAGTATGGCCATTTTGACAATATTGATTCTGCCTATCGAGGAAGCAGGGGGCATCTTTCCATTTTCTGATGTCCTCTTCAATCTCTTTTTTCAGAGTACTGTAGTTTTCTTTGTAGAGGTCTTTCACTTCTTTAGTTAGGCTAATCCCTAGGTATTCCATTTTTCTTGAAGCTACTGTGAATGGTATTATTTTCATAATTTCCTTCTCATCCCATTCATTGTTGGTGTACACAAATGCTAATGACTTTTTGTGTCGATCTTGTATCATGCTATATTGCTGAAGTTCATTATTAATTCTAAGAGGTTTTGGTGGAGTTCTTTGTGTCTTCTATGTAAAGTATCATGTTATCTGCAAATAATGATAATTTGAGTTCTTCCTTTCCTATATGTATCCCTTTTATTTCTTTTCTCTTGCCTAATTGTTCTGGTTAATGTTTTGAGTACTATGTTGAATAGAAGAGGTGATAGTGGACATCCTTGTCTTGTTCCTGATTTTAGAGGGAGTACTCTTAGTTTTTCCATATTCAGTATGATGCCAGCTATTAGTTTGTCATATATAGCTTTTATCATATTCAGGTATGGTCTTTTTATATCTGTTTTCTTCAGGATTTTTAATCATGAAGTGGTATTGGATTTTGTCAAAAACTTTCTCTGCATCTATTGATATGATCATATGGGTTTTTTAACCTTGCTTCTGTTTAAAGGATGTATTGCATTTATTTACTTATGCGTATTGCATCTCCGGTATGAAAACTACTTGATCGTGTATGATCTTTTTGATAATGTGCTGCATTCTATTTATTAATATCTTGTTGAGGATTTTGGCAGCTATGTTCATGAAGGAGAGTGGTCCATAGTTTTCTTTTTTAGTTGGGTTTGTACCCAATTTGAGGACCAGGTGATACTGGCTTCATAAATTAGTCCATCCCTTTCACTTTCTTTGAAAAGCTTCAGGAGTATTAGTGATATAACGCACTTAAAGACTTTGTAGAATTCAACAGTAGAATTCAACATCCCCTCAGGGATGGAGATTTTTCAGTTGGTAGATTCTTTATTATGGTATCAATTTTATTACTGTTATTGGACTGTTAAGCTTATTTATGTCTTCTTGGGTTAGTTTTGGTAGTTTGTATGAGTCTAGGAATCTGTCAATTTCTTCAATACTTGCTAATTTGTTGGAATATGATTTTTTGAAGTAGTTATTATTTTCTGGATTTCCATAGTGTCTGTTGTGATTTCAACTTTTTCATTTTTAATTGCATTGATGTGAGTCTTTTCTCACTTTCTCTTAGTAAGTCTGGGTAGGGGCTTATCTATTTTATTTATTCCTTCAAAGAACCAGTTCTTTGTTGGTTTTTTTTACTGATTATTTTTAGTCCCAATTTCATTTATTCCACTTCCATTTATAAAATTTCCCTCCCCAATTTTGGTTTTGGGCTGGTTTGTTGTTGTCTCTCAAGTATCTTAAGATTTCTCATAAGGTTGTCTATTTGAGTTTGCTCTGTTTTGCTAATGTGAGTAATGCTTGAGATGAATTTTCCTCTTGGAACTGCTTTCATAGTGTCCCAGAGGTTTTGATGAGCTGTACTATCATTGTCATTAACTTCCAAAGATTTCAAAATTTCTTCTTTGGTTTCTTCTGTGGAGCACTGGTTGTTTAAGACTATGTTATTAATTTTCCAGGAGCTTTTGCCTTTTCCGAAACTTCTTCTGTCAACTGACTTCTATTTTCATTGCACAATGTTCTGGTAGTATGATGGGTTAATTCTTATTCTTTTATATTTACTTAAGCAGCTTTGTGGACTATAGTATGTGATCTATTTTGGAAAAAGTAACTTGTACTGCTGAAAAGAATGTATAATCTGTCATAGAGGGGAGGAATATTTTGTATATATCCATTAAGCGCATATGTTCATCTCTGTGGTTCAGTTCTGAAATTTCTTCATTAGTTTTTGCTTTTATCTGACCTATCTCTTTGTGAAAGTGAGGTGTTAAATTCCCTACTATGATTGTGTTAGTGTTTATTTACTCTTTTAATTTCAGCAGTCTTATTTTATGAAGATAGGTGCTCCAGTATTCGATGCATATTTGTTTATCAATGCTACCTCTTCTTGTTGGATTGTTCCCTTAACTAGTATATAGTGGCCTTCTTTGTCTCTTCTAATCAGTTTTAGCTTGAAGTTTACCATGTCTGATATTAGAATTTGTAACCCTGCTTGTTTCTGGGGTCCTGTGCATGAAATGTTGTTTTCCATCCTTTAATTTTTAAGTCTATGAATATCTTTTGGATTAGATTTCTTGAGTTTCTTGAATGCAACACATCGTTGGATTCTGTTTTTTGATGCAGTCTGCCAGTCTGAGTCTTTTAATTGGAGAGTTGAGGCCGTTAACATTGGGAGATATTACTGAGATGTGTTGGTTATTTACTATCATTATTTTTATCTGTTGGTGTACACCATTTTTCTGTTCCTGATGTTTTTGTTGCTGTTTTCAACCTCAGTATTTTCCTCTGTATATTTAGCCGTGTCCAGTTCATTGTTTCTGTCAAGAATATTCCTAAGTATTTCCTCTAGAGCTGATTTAGCACTCATATATCTTCTGAGCTGGTCTTTTTCATGGAAATACCTTATTTTTCCATCTATTTTGAAGGATAGATTGTGCTGGGTAAGTTAATCTGGGTTGGAACTTGTTTACTCTTAGGGCTTGAAATACTTCACTTCAAGCTCTTCTGCCCTTTAGAGTTTGTGTTGAGAAGTCTGCTGTAATTCTAATTGGTTTATTTTTGTATGTGATTTTTTGTTTTACTCTGGATACTTTAAAAATTCTGTTTTTGGGGCTGGTGAGATGGCTGAGCGGTGTAAGCACCTGCCTGGCAAGCGTGAGGGCCCAAGTTCGATTCCTGGAACCCACATATGAAAAAATGAACCCACCTCCTGCTGGCGTGCAAGGTCCTGAGGTCGACAGCTGGTACCCACAAAAAAAAAAAATTCTGTTTTTTTTGCTGGATATCTGGTAATTTAATAAGGATGTGCTTTGGTGAGCTTCTTATTTCATTATAATTGTTTATGTTCTACAAACATTGCTTACTTGTATTTTAAACTCTTTTTTTATATTTGGGAAATTTTCTTCCATGATTTCTGTAAGCATGGTAGTGAATCCACCTATGCTGTCCTCTAGGTTTTTCTCTAACTCCAATTATCCTTAAATTGGTCTTTTTCTTGCCGCCTAGTAGCTGCTGGACAGTTTTCTCTTGTACTCTTATTTTCTTTTTGGCTTCTTTGAGCTCTTTATTATAATTCACTATTTTGTCCTCTATATGGTCATTTCTAATTATGAATTCTATACAGTTTTTTTTCTTAATATCAGGTATTTCTGTCTGACATCTTTTTGAGGACTCCATATCCTTGTTGAATCTGTCATTTCAAATTTTGAACTGTTTTGGTTAGCTTGTCCAGCTTTTTACCTATTTCTCCAAAATTCACCATGGGCATATTGAGTGAAGCTGCTGTGAGCTTTTGGTTCATTTCCTCTTTGAACTCATCTATTTTCTTCATCCTTTCTATGAACTTTTCATAGATTTCTGCTTTCTGGTATTTGTCTTCTCCCTTTGTGACCCCTTGCTCTGCCTTGGGAGGGTTGAGGGGGTCAGAGATCTTCTATTTCCTTGCTTCCCCATTCTCTTATGTATATCTGTGTTTATTTGTTTAATATCTATATCTATATATCTTTTTTTAAATTATACATGGCCCACTCTTTATTCCCCCTCCTTTCTTGGGAAGGATTACTGCAGGTTGGGGACTAAAGAAGTGAGGAGAGTTTGTTGCTTATATGTAGTTTTAGTAGGATGTTGCCTTCCTTTGAATAATTTTCAGCTTTGTATATCCAGTGCTAATATTTACTCCATTATGTACTGTAAGTGATTTTGACACTGTCCCTGTGTTTTGCCAAAAGAACCACTTCTGGTTATAACAGCACCAACAAATTCATTCTTACAACACTTCTATACAATAGTCCTTGCAGTTTGTCTGTTCTCTATGCACACCGTGACAGTTTACTATCTGTGGTTGTTCTGGAATAAGGTAGGTGAGATGGGGTGGGGAGAACGGGAGGTGGTTGGAAGAGGAGTGTTAAATACTAAGGAGTGGGTTTGAAGAGGGGAGTAGTGGTAGATAAGAAAAAAAGTTTGATGTGAGGTCTAATTTTATTGGAGTACTTTTGGTTGAGTTGAAGGGTTAGTACTGAGAGTTTTCAGAGGATATTTTGTGGAGGAAAGGGTGAGATATGGGAGAAAGAGTGTTTACTTTGTGGTTGAGGAAAGCTATGCGATGGTCAGAACTTGCTGATAGGGAGGACAATAGGCTAGGAAGAGCCAAAGGCGTAGGATGGGGAGGATCGAGGAATAATACTAGAGAAGATAGGAGTGACTGTGAGGAAGCTAAGTATGGGGAATTTAAAAACTTGGGAGAAGGAATTTATATGTTTGGAAAAAGAATAAAGAAAGAGGTTAATAATATTATCTTGGGAGGTTGAGGTGAAGAAGCTAGATAGGGAATTCAGACAAGGGAGAGAACCTGGACACATATTAAACCAGAGCCAGTGAAAGAACAAATACACAAAAGTAACAACCTAATGAACACAGGAAACCATAAAAGAATATACCATAACCCCACATTACTAAATAAATCAAGAAACATACAAAAACTTAAACCTACAAGACATCCGATGGGAATACAAATTAAATATTTCAGTGAGACAATGTGTGTGTGATTCCCAAGTAGCTTCTTTGCCAGGGACTGAGTGCTCACAGCCTAGTGACTCCTCCAATCCCTCCACTGCGACACTCAAGCTAACTCAAGCTCAGGGCTTTTTTCTGCCTAGTTGTAGGGGTTTATGCAGAGTCTGATCCAAATTTTTTTTAACGTGGGTACCGGGAATCGACCTCAGGACCTCGCACTTGCTGGGCAGGTGCTTGTGCCACTGAGCTATTTCACCGGCCCTCTACTGTTTTGCATTCATCGTTCTTTTCCTCAGTCTAGGGTTAAGGAGCAGAGCTCAAGCCACGACGTGTCTCTGGTCACAACAAGTCTAAGGTAGAAGTCTGTCCCCAGAATGGTGCTGTGTGTAGAGATCTGCTTACAGTGAGAACACGGTGCCAGTGTGAGCTTCCAATCCTGTGTAACTCAGGCTGAACCTGGCTGCTGACCACTGGGGCCAGGTCTGTGTTCACAGCCCCTGCCTCTCAGCAGGACTCCCCCAGTCTGCTCCAACTGCTGACAGTCTCCTGTGAGTGTCTTCCCCTCATCCACCCTGGAAACTTGGCAGTGTGAAGCAGCCAAGGGGCTGCTCCGGGACCCAAGTTCAAACACGCACCCCTTCCCTACAATGGTGTCCCTGACAGCTCTTGCTCCATGGTTGTAGCTGAGGGCACTCGTACTGAAGTCACTTGCCAAGTGTTGATTGTGGAAGGCTGCTCTGGAAGCAGTGTCCATGTTTTCCTCGCCGGTTCCAGCTGCAGGTGATTCTTCAGTCTTGATGCAGTCCTCAAGTTTTCCATGAGCAAAAAGTTAGCTTCATTTTTCCTCCCAGCTGACAAGTAACCAACTGCTGTCAGTGGCACTTTGTGTCTCTCCTCTGCGGTGTGATCTATTTCTTCTGTATCACTTAATCCTATTTTCTTCTCCTGTCAGTTCTCTTGTGGTTCCAGGGTAACTTCCACTCTCTTCAGTTCCTCTCCAGGCTATTTTTTTCTAGACTCTAGACACTTTCTCCTGGAGAAGCTGAGTTGCTGGCACTTACTGCTCCACCATTTAGGAACCCTGTACTTACCTTTACAAATCTTTGTGGCTAGTGTGAGGCATAAAAGAGAGAGGAGCATTATTGTGTAGGATGACTTTCACTATCACTAACACAATCACTTCTATCTATTGGCTCAATGGAATTTTTTTTTCTTTTCATGCAACTTAACAAAGAATCTATCCAATGATACTTGCTTTTGCCTCCATTTGAGGATTTCATGGAAATGTGACATTGCATTGTTGTTAAACAGATTCACTGATTGCACTGCCCACATTGCACACATCTCCCTGATCTCATTTGGAGCGAGGGTTCCTCTCTGTTTTTCATCTCCTCCTCTGCAGAGATCTCCTCCACAACCTCTGCTGTTGGGAGGGGGGAGAGAGGAACAATCCCACAGAGGGGGGATAGAGAGAGAGAGAGGAGAGCCATTGGTTCAGTTGTGATCATGTGACTTAAACACTACTCTTATTCCAAGACAGTCACTCATTTATCAAGTTAAAATTTATTAGAAATCCTTGCTCATCTTTCAGAACACTCACAGATCAAGTTGCCTGCAATCTCAGATTTCACTGTATTATGGCAAAATCACAAGATTCACTCACAGGAAGATGAGAGTCTAGAGATAAATGAGTTCTTTTATTAAAAGAAGCCGGCCTGGACTGCAGGTCACTCATAGGAGCTGAGCCTGCTGACCCTGAGCTTTTGTTTCATAGCTCCTTTTATACACATTTGAGGGGGTTTTACAAAATTTATTGGTTGCCATAGAGACTGCATTCTTTACCATATCATTTCTTTGGAATTTCACAAGGTCCTTCTCAAACATCAGGTTAATTAACAAAGGGAAAGGGGGTAACGGGTACTATCCCGTGCTAAACCAATTTGTTTCTCCTTCATGGTTTTATGACTACAGGACTGTGATAAAAACCATTTGTTTTTCCTTTCATGGGTTTTATGGTTAACTGGGAAAGAGTCTGAGGAGTGAGTTTATCTATGGGGTAAGTGGAGACAAACTGAGACAAACTGGAGACAAACTGGCACCTAAAAAGAAATAGTCACTTTAGCCATATCAACTGTACTACACAAAGACCAGGTGGGATTTATCTTGATAATGCAATACTGATTCAATACTATTTGAAAATCAGTCAATGTCATATTAAAAATATAAAAACCCTCACACAGTTATAGAAACAGATGCTGAGAAACATTTGCAAAATGCAACATTCACGAAAAAAATACCAACAAACTAGGAATAAATTTAGTTTCCTATTACAGAGACCTGACAAAAGGTCTGCCTCCCATTCTCAACCTGATTAAAGTCATCTACAACTGTACAGGTAACCTTATTCTTAAAGGTGAAAGACAAAATCCTTTCCCCTAATATTAGAATCAAAGCAAGGATATTTACTCTTGTTATGTCTATTCAACATATAACTATAAATCTTAGTCAGTACAATAAGGCAAGAAGAAGAAATAAAAGGCACAAAAATTAGAAAAGAAGAACTAGAATTCACTCTATTCCTAGAAAATATGATTGCTTATGTAAAATTAAAAATCAAAATCTATGAAAAATCATTAGACCTGAGTGAATTTATCAAGGTTGCAATGTACAAAGTCGACACAAAAAAATTCAATTGTATTTCTATATACTAACAATTAGAAACTGAAATTGAAAAATAATACCATTTACATAACTCAAAAAATGGAACAAGACATGTAGAATCTACACACTGAAATCTATAAAATGTTGACACAAGAACTTAAAATCTTAATAAATGGAGAGAAATGATAAAAGTAGTAAAAATGTCAGTTCTCCCCAATGTCGTCTATAGATTTAGCCAACACCAATTAAAAGGATTTTGCAGATATATGCAAGTAAACTTTAAATGTTACATGGAAAGGCAAAGGAATATAATAATACCCTTAAAACTGATGAAGAATAAAGTTGGAGGAATTACATTATCCAATGTCAAGACTTACTAGGAAGCTGCAGTAATCAACACAGTATGGTTTGACGTACAATAAAAACAGATCAGTGAGAGAGTTTAGAAACAGCTACATACAAACATGATCACTTTTTTAATATGCCAAAGAAATTCACATATACATCAAAAAGACTTGTATCCAAAATATATAAAGAACTCTCAAAACTCAACAATAAGAAAACAACCCAATTTTCTAAATGGGCAAAGGACTTTGACATAACAACAAGACATAAAGTTGGCAGATAGACTCATGAAAAGATGTGTAAAATCATTAATCCATTAGCAAAATGCAAACTAAACCTTCTACACAAATGCTAGAATGGCTGACATAAATCACCCTGATATTATTTGAAGAGGATGTGGAGCAACTGGAACTCTCCTCTGTTGCTGATGGAAATGTCAAATGAGAAACACACTGTAGCACCTCAGCAGAATTCACAAGTTTCATTCCTTCTCATCAAGCTACACGGAAACAATCTATCTAAGCCTGCCTTCCCCTAACTCAAAAATAGGGATAAGATTAACCTTACTAGATTATTAAGATTAAAGTGTGTATTAAATATTCTGATACAAATGAGGCTCAATTGCACTAACTGTTCTCTTTTTTGCCAAACTATGGTGTGTCTAAACTCTTATGTCTTTCTCTCAAAATCTGAGAATTTTCAGAATTTGGAATGACCTATTGCTAGGAGTAGAGACACAAGAGTTTTAAAGAGAGATAAGTAGGTTCACACAGTATCAGAAAGGATGTCCTAAGATGTGATAGTTCCCAACAAATACATTACATAAGGTCTATGAGGTGTATTTTATTCCTATTTCCTCACATAGGTGCAATGAAGAGCTTTCATTATTAATATCTCTATAGCTATCCTCCCTGCCTTCCTCTGGTCATATCTACCAATATCCTGTCTCTGTCCTTTCTCCATGGACATCATAAATGGCTAATGGTATAGGCTAGAATGGAGTGGTCATCCATGCATTCACTTCTTTGTTCAAATAGCAATCTCCAATTGCCAGACTTTGAGCTCGACCTCAGGGATACAGGCACAGATCAGCCTCCACTCCAGTCTAATTGTTCACGGTCTAATTGTTGGAGGTTACAAAATATAAGATTGGTGACAGAGCCAGGAGTGTTGGAATCTACCACTCGAGAGGTTAAATAGATGAGTTTTTGGTTTAAACTTGAACTACAGAAATCTCCACCAACCAGAAATTCAAAATAATGGAGTGGGAAACAGTATTCAGCAAAAGAGATTATCAGAATAAAGTAAAACCACATCTGAGGAAAAAAAGGAAGAAACTAAAAATATTAATGAAAAAGACCCTTTTCTAGACTCACTTTAATGCAATTTGCACTTGCCTTACTCAGATAATGTGAGGATGGTTTTCTAGTTGGCAAGTGAAAATTTGTAAAATGACTTGCGTTTCTTATAGGGGAAAATGGTGTTATGCATGAGACTACTGAGAATAATTATCAAGTGGCTACAACTGATGAGCTATATTATGAATAACATTGAGGTCTAATATTAGCATAGAATCGAAAATGACTTCATAGAACCTGTAATTAGCCACTTTGTCTGTTTCCTCCCATGAAGAATGATTGTTTGTAACTGGATACCTACTGGGAGGTATCCTTGCAACCCTGCCTTGCCCAACTCACTGAATTTGGATGACTCTGTTGAACAAAGAGGCCTTCAAACGACAGACCCTCTTAACACAGATAACCATAGAAAATGTAGAGAATGTCTGTTTTATTCTACCTGGTAGCTAATATGAAGAATTTGGGAATTTTGAGGTATGGTAATGGCCTATTTTGAAATATTTTAAACTGAAGTAAAGACGTCCTTGGAATTTGTAATACATGATTATTTACCATATTCACTGTGCTGTACAATATATCTCAAAGGAAAATTTTAAGGCTTTGTACCCTATAACGTCATGTCTCAAAGTTGCTAACAGAGTGTCATTAATGCTTGAACAAAATGGATTTGAACTTCATGGGTCCACGTATGTGCAGAATTTTTATAGATATGTAATAACTTGGAAAAATTACAGACCAGTTGTGTCTTGTAGAACTATTTAAAAAATTAAGAAAAAGTTAGATATTCGTGAGCACAAAAATTATGTATATAATAATCTACTTTATCACTGACCACCATTAAATCTACTACAAAAAGTTAAAATTTATCAAAAATCACACAAACACTGACTGGAGATGACTCCATTTGCAATCCAGAAAAATAAAAATAACCATATTCAGTATTGAATCACAACTGCATAAAGTTAACTATAGTAATTCTGTGCTACTGTAAATACTGTACTAAATATTGTACAGCTGTAAGCTGCCTCTGTTGCTATTGTAGCGAGCTCAGTTATTGCATATATTCACTTAAAATGTTCAGTGACTTAGTGCTAATCTTGCCAAGAGCAGTCAGTCTCTCCAGTAAATACATGCACAGTAAAAAGTGATCTCCCATGGTTTTCCTGTATTTTTCACTGTATATAGTACGTAAAACATGCAAAATATGTGCTAATTAACTATATTATTAGTAAAGCTCTGGTCGACATTGGCTATTAGTCAAATTTTGTGAGAGTCAAAATTTATAGGCAGATTTTATACTGCGCCTGTAAACCCTTGTGTATTCAGAAGTGAGCTATACATTTCAAATGTTCTCACCACAAAAAAGGCAAGTATTTGAAGTGATGAATATGTTAATTAGCTTGACTTAGCTATTTCACATTGTATTAATAAATCATAACATCATCATGAGTATATGTAAGTATGACTCATCCATTTATAATTAAAAAAAATTAAAGACCTCCTTAGATAATGTCTGAAAGTTTTTACTCATAAGATGTTATCCTTTGCAATCTATATCTCCACCCATCATATTACCATATTGATTAGAGAGAGGAGTTTTGGGTGTTATGCAATGGGACTCGAAAAGTTACCAACATTGTTGTTGTTGACATTTTTAATCAGTAGAAACGCTTTCTCTGTCCACTTCTTATTGATTTGTGGTCAGATCTTTCCATATTCAAGTAAAACTCAGTAGAGTTCAAAGATTATAAGCAAACCTGGCTCCAGCACTTTGGTCCTCTAGCCTTGTGATGCCATCTTCTCAGGTCCATGCCCTCATGTCTTCTGGGGGCCTTCTCATCTCACCTCCATCCAGCTGAATCCAACTTTCCCTAGAGGCTGCTCTCTGATGTTAATGTAAAAACTTTCTGAACAAGTTCTCTCCTCCTGCAAACCCTGGTGGCATTCATGAATGCATTGGACATCATTTAGTACTTAACTGTGCAAACACACCTCTGTTGCCACATCAGATGTGGTCTGACAAGGCTCTTCTCCTTAATGGGAAAAGTAATTAGCAGAGGAGACATGGGGAATATTACAGAGAAAAATGGTAATTACATATAGTCCTATGTTTTCAAGGGTTTTATTGACCAACAATACAATAGCTGGGTGTTGCTATGGCAGCCCTTACTGAGGTCCTGCTCATGGCCACCAGGGCTGCAGGTGGCCTGGTTTTTATTTTTAATCGATCATGCTTTTTTATTAGTATGTGTGTACAGTGTATAATGTTTATGTTCTTTGTGTAGAATTGGTACATGCATGTAATACATCTTTTTTTAAAATGTATTTAAAAATTCCCTTTCCCTTCCCTCCCTCTCCCTTTCATCCATCTCTTGATCCCCTTCCTTTTTTTGTACATATTTGTACTCATAATGTTTACATTCCTTGTATGGAGTTGGTACATGTACATAACACATCTTAATTCCTTTTTTCTCTCCTTCCCCCTCTCCCCCATCCTCTCCCTCAATCCCTTTATCCCTTCCCCCTTTGAGAAAGATCTGTCTCCCTACTTATTACCTATCTTTTATTTTGCTCTTCATTTACACTTTGAGTTTTTCATATAAGAGATACCATGAGATGTTTAAATTTGTGTCTCATTTGTTTCACTTAACATTTTAGTCTCAAGGTGCATACATTTTCCTACAAATGACTCAACTTTTTCTTTTTTTATGGCACAGTAGTACTCCATTGTGTGTAAATATCATATTTTCTTTATCCATTCATCTGTTGATGGTTATATAGGTTGTATCCAAGATTTAGATATTATGAATTGTGCTACTATAAACATGGGTATGTATCACTGTAATATGATGTCTTTTAACTCTTCTGGGAAGACACTAGAAGGGGAATAGCTGGATCAAATGGAATTTTTAGTTTCAGTTTTTTAAGGACTCTCCATGATGATTTCCAAAGTGGTTGTACTAGTTTACATTCCCACCAACAGTGTTAAAGTGTTCCTGGCTTTTATTTTTGGAGTAAGAATCATTTTCCCCAATTGAAACGTCTAATTTACAACTTCTAGGCCTTGGAATTCATGAAATGTTCATCAAATTAATTAAGATATAGTTTAAGATATTACTTAGTAATATCTGCTAACTACTTTTGCTGAGAAGCTAACAGTGATCTATTCCAACAAGTTACTGAGTGCCTCCAATGGCAAAGACCTGTGGTAGAATAAAAAATGGTCCCTTTATAGTTCTTGCCCTTGGGCATTTTGCAACCCCAGAAAGGAGGGTGAAAGCCCCAGCACAAGGGCAGAAAGTGCTGCCACAGGTGAAGCAGGAGAGCAGTAAGATGTCAGAGGAGAGCATGGGCTCTTCTGGTTGGGACTTCACAAAGGAGGTGTGTGTGTCGATGTAAAAGAAGTGCATTTGGAAAGGTGCAAGAATGAGATTGATTTTATCTCACAGAAGTGAGACAAGGAATAGATTTAAATCAGGAGGGACATGGGCAGTCCTCATACAAGTCAAGAATGATGAGCACTAGGCCACTAGACTTGGACTTTAGTGATCAGTTTAATGGGAAGTGGTTTCAACATGGAGGTAGAAACAAAACCCAACTAAAAACCAATCCCAGAATCATGAAGACACACTTTATGAAGGAGGATATTTAATTCTACTTGTAGGCAGAAGGAAAAGGTTTGGATTAAGAGAAATGATAGTAAGTAAATCAGTGAAGGGAAATGAAGCTAAAATAACATTCTCTGTCTTTCTCTGTCTTTCTCTCTTTAGTTTTTAGTTGCCTTTATGGCTTTTGTTGCAATTTATAATGAGCCTATCACATTGTATATTTGTGTAAGTATTTGTTTGCCTGTGTGTTTATTGTCAGCCTTCCGTAACTACCCCCTGAAGGTAGGATTATAAACATGAAAGGTTCTTGGTATATAACTGTAAATGAAGTGATATGTGAGGAAAGAAGAAAATGGAAATGCAGAAATACGAGATGGAGACAAGGAAGCTGAGTACTTTGGACGCTGACCTTGTAAAAGGAATGCCAAGGTCAAGGTCATTGCTGAGAGTGAAAGAGGCCAGAGTAGGATTCATGGCAAAGAGAATGGAATGTGGCCAGTCAGGAGGGAAGCAGAGAGAGTGAAAGGGATCATGAGCAGCAGTATGGACGGCCTGAGCAGAGCTGGACTGCATGGCTTGGAAGTGGACCGAACCAGCAAGGCTGCTTTGAGACTTCCTTCAGAAAGTCTTGGCAGGCAGCAGATGAGAGTTGCTGAGGCCTGGAGTTGGCAAGGTGTGTACAGCAGACCAAGATGGAAATAAACACTACAACCATCCAACACTCCCATCCCTGACTTATAAGGTTGCCAGTGTTGGATGCCTACACAGCCCACTTGTTTAAAAGAGATATTCTCAAATACTTTGTTAAGTAATGCCACATAAAACCATTTTAGCGGTATGTACAGTATCTTGTCTTCCCATATTCCTTGAAGGTACAGACCAAAGCTTGATAGAACAGCTATACTAGGAGATCAAGGTCTGAGTGGTCATTTCAAGCTCTTTGATTTTTTTGTTACTTTTACTTTCTTGGACGGGGCTAGGCAAAGAGGCAACTAGTGGGAGGATCAAAGATGGCATTTGTTAACTGATACCCACAAGAAATCTTGAGGAGGGCCGGTGAGATGGCTCAGTGGCATAAGCACCTGCCTTGCAAGCGCGAGGGCCCGAGTTCGACTCCCGGATCCCACATACGGAAAAGGGGCCGGTGATATCGCTCAGCGACACGGGCGCCTATTGGCGCACGAGGTCCTGAGGTCGACCCCCCGGTACCCACAAAAAAAAAAAAAAAAAAAAGAAATCTTGAGGAGGCAACCTGCTCCCAATTCCTCCAGCTTTACTGCATTCTCAAAATTTTACATCCATCAGAATCACTTGGGGTGCTTGTGAAACCCAGTCACCAGCCCCCAACTCCAGAGTCTCTGTTTCCAGAGGTCTGGAGTGAGGCCCAAGAATTTGCATATCAAACATGTCCCCCCAAAAGGCTAATGTTGCTTGTCTGGGGACCACTGTGAAAACCACAGTTCTGAAAAAAACAAAAGGACTTCATCTTCATCTTTCCATCTGCCCCTTCTCTGCCTGCCTTTTTGTGACTGACGGAAACATTTATGGAGTGGCTACTATGTGTCAGGCATCATACCAATTTTTAAAACAAAGCCTGACCCAGAGTAAGTACACCTATCTATTAAGGACTGGAATGAAGAGTGAGCAAAACCTGTATTCAGTCCATGTCCTCATGCATCTTACAGACTATCACAATTAATATAATAACCTCAAATAATTATACCATTATAAATCATAGCACTTTCTATGAAAACAAATTACAGAGTGCTGTTCAAGTAATATGAAGTAAGGTGACTAGCAAAGCCTGGCAATAGAGGTAGTGCTGTGTGGTGACATGGAAACTTGAGATCACTATGAGGTAAAATGTTTTCACTGGGATGAAAAGCATAGAGTTCTGCAGTCCTCCCCAGTGATCTTTCCTCTAAATTCCATAGCACCCACCACGGTGCTGGGCAAGCACTAAGTGCTCTATAACTGTTCACTGATTGATAACGAACCAAGCAGCAACTAGCTGGGTGGTTCTGGTGTAGTAATTTAAGCCCTTTGTGTTAGTCAGCTTTTCTTCACTGGTAGCAATACCCGACGACACAACTTAAAGGTGAGGTTTATCTTGGCTCATAGTTTGGAGGTTTCAGTTCATGGTCAGCTGGCTCCAAGGCATCAGTGTCCTGATGGAAGGGCATGGCAGAGGAAAGATGCTTGTGCCATGGCATCCAAGAAACAGAGTCAGAGAGGAAGGGGCCAGGGGGCAGATATAGTGCCCAAGGCCACACCCCATGATTCACCCAGACATACTCAGACGTGTACTTCACTAATCTCCTAGGCGTCTCACAAACCTATCAATTTGCTAATCAACTTTAACCATCATACCCCTCATTTGCAAAATACAGGACAGGGTTTCTATGATTGTTCTATGACTGGGGTTCTTGACCTGAGCTAGAATTGGAATCATCTGGAATGCTTTGAAAAATACTGACTCCTGATGCAGAGACCCTGCCTTACCTGGTTGATGGGAATAAGGATTTTTAAGTCTCCCTAAGTGGGTATCTGGGGCTGTGGGTCATAGGGCTGGAGGATCCTAAGCGATTTGTATGATTGGTTTCAGTGATTAAATTCTGTGATGTTAGGCATAGAATACGCCAAAGCCATGAGTCTTCATTCTTGGTTTCCAAACTAACACATACTCAAATTTCAGCTAAAATATGTTTTACTTTAAACAAGTCTTCCGGAATAAATCCATGTTTCAATAGAATTACATTTTCTCATTCTTGAGTTTATATTAAAAAAAAAATCACAGAATTTTACTCAACTAGAAGTATTGCAGTACAACAATACTGCAATATTTTGATCTTGGTAAAATTTCATTTCTTTCCAGAGTCTATAGGTCTTACTGATGGCATTTGTTACCATTTTGCTCAAGAGCTCTTAAGAGTAACTCCAAGCCAGTGTCAGGAAAAAGGCCTGAAGAAGTGCTTTGTATTATGAATAAAAAGTCCATGTTGCTTTTTATATTTAGAGGAAACTAGAAACCTCTGTTTGAAAACATTTAATTTTATACCAAACTTAAGCAATATTCATAACTGTTTCACATCTTGACTCACTTAGCTCAGCCAGAAGTATGCAATTTCAGGTTGATTTATTTATTGTCAGTTTTCTTAATCCACAGGAGAAACATTTACTTCATAATTATTATCAGCAAACACTTTACCTTGATCTTGGTCCCTCCTCCTTCTTCCCTCCTTTCCTATTTTATGATATTATCAACCTCATTAATCACTACCAGCCAGCATTTGCATACCACTATTCCCACCTGGGAGGCCCACCCAGGCAGAAAAGATAATCTGGCAGTTTATTATGTAGCATAAATTCAGATTACCTCTCATCACTTCCAAACCTACCTTTGCATCCTTGTTCCCAATCAAAACACACCCACCTGTCTTGAGTCCTTACCCTCACTTCCACTGAAAAGTCTGTGATGGGCACTAAATATAAATCCAGGGGATCTTGGATTCTGGAATTGGATTTACACTTCTGCCACCACTGACTGGGTGCCCAAGTAAATCATTTAACTTCACAGAGCTTCACTTCTTCCTAGTGAAATAGGAATAACATTGACCCACCATAGCTGTTATCATGCAATAATTATATATCATACACAAGCAGTGCTTCTTCTCGTACTTGGTTGTACATCTGTAACACCTGAAAAGTTTGTCAGAACAGATTTCAGATGCACCCCGCAACACATTCACCCAGTTCTCAGTAGGTCTGGGGTGGGGCCTGAGTGCCTGCCTTTCTGACAAGCTCCAGGTGATACTGATGCTGCCATCTGAAGACCAAATTTGAGTAGTACTATGAGAAAGTGCTGTATGAATTTCAAAGTGCCATGTGAAATAAAGGGTTGTTAATAGAGGAGGACTGTAGCTTAATAACTCCTCAGTCCCTGGAAATATATATTTAAATGAGTTCTCTGAGGAGCCGCAGTATTGCCTTTGACAAACGAATAAATTCTCTGCTTATCACCACAGGGTTTAATGGATTACACCCTGCGATACAGGGGTGCTGGGAAGGCACCACATGGTTTGCAGTAGAATGAGGCAGCACCCACATCCCTAGGAATTCCTCCATCCCTGGACACTGAGAACTATGGTGTACGTGTATCCAGGACTTTACAAGACCCCAGGTCAGCTTATCCTGCTTCCCAGCTCAGTGCATGGCTTCACACCTGATCAGTTTCCAAGCCAGAATCAAAACTTGCTCGTTTTAAAGTCTAAATATTTTTCAATTTCATTTTCTTTATTTTGCCATCACCACCATCTTTTTTCCAACTTGGTTGGTGCAGTGGCCTCCTAACTGACTGGCCTGCACTTTCCCTGTCTCTTTGTCATGTATTTTCTTTCTATAGACACAGTCATGGTCTCAGAGTGTAAGAGATCCTGTCTCTAACAATCCTAACGGATTTCTCCTTGCTCTTGACATAAAGCCAACGTTTCTGACATGGCCTGCAGGACCCTTTGCTAGCACTCTCAGGAGGAGTTAAACAGGAAGAGATATTCCTTGCAGTGTCTGCAAGACAGTCCAGCCTTCAGAAGAATGGGGCACCCAGATAAGGACAAAGCAAATATTTAAGAAAAAATACTACCATACAATCAGTACAATTTTTTTTTCATTGCTCAAAACACGGAAGATCCTCACCTGATTGTCCTACATCTGCAAAGATCACTGTAGAACTGAAGACATCAAAGTTCTAAAAGTCAGGGATAAAGTGATCTGTAACTTTCAGGAAGGGCCTCAAGGCTTTCTCACTTGGAGGGCAGGGAGCAGATTGAGTTTCTCTGATTTTTGCAGTGGTCTCGGGATTCGAGGTTGCTTCTATTTCCCCACTGACTGTGTATGCATGGATGCATGTGGTTACAATGGTGCGGGGCAGCGCCAGTGTTCTTTCCCTATGATCCTTCAGACTCTCGAATTCATCCTGTGCCTCTTGTTTCTAAGGCTTTTGCATGTCTTGCTCTCTCTGGCCTGGAATGCTCCTCCCACCCACTCAACTCTTATTTTCCCTTTAGATTATGGTTCAGTTGTCACTGCAGCAGGGAAGTCTTCAAACACCACCCTGGATTAGCTCTCTAATGCAGCTTCTGATAGCACCATATGCCTCTGCCTTGGAGTCTTATCATGGCTAAAGTTTACATTTCTTGTGTGCCTTTTTAAACTTTGTATCTAATTTTCCCTGTACATTGAAATAAACCCATATAGGAAGAGACCTTATCTATTCTCCATCTCTGTATTCACAGGCTCTGGCTATGTACATGGCATACAGTAGGCGCTCAGTAAATTAGGACCTACATGCTGGGATCTCTGTTGATTATTATTTGAATCCCCATAAGGGAGCAGAATAGACTTTCTTAATTACATCCATTTGACTGATGATAGAACCAGAAGTACCTATATGTTGCTATAATCTATAAGGTTAGTAAGCACAGAAATGGAAACTCATCCTTCCTAGCTGGGTCCCAGTAACCCCTGGCTTGAAGGGCACAATGAATCCTTTCCAGTGAAATGCAGGTGCATCGAGAACTCATGTAAAATACTCCCAGGAGCAGGGAGACTGAAAAGGAGTGACAATCTTTCAGAAGGTTGTCCTCAAATGTATGGGCTGGGAAATGTCAGAGCAGATAGTCCCTGAGACCTTGAAAAGAACGCAGAGGCTGTGAACTCTGCTGTTACATAACCAATGCAAAACTCCTAGATAGCTTTGTTCAGGCTCCCTTTGCTTAGCGATAAGCAGACATCAGAGCAGACTGGCAATATTGCTACTTGTTTAAAGCTAGAAGTTTAAGGAGTGGGCTCCTGTTTGACTTCACATAATAAAACATTAATTGAACTTCACAGTTGAAAAAAGTAAGACTATGTTATTTGCATAATGGGAAATGTCTCCTGTCTTCAGTAAATCTTTGATATCAGGACTCAGTACAGAGTTCCACAGTTATAGTGGCTGAAACATGTGAAGCAGAATTTTTCTCCAAGCTTCTTTTGAAAGTATCAATTCTGGACTTAACCCTGTGGGCTTCTCTGTACTTATGGCATGCAATTCGATGGGAGAAACACAGTGTGCCCTAGTTTTGACTTAAGCACAATGCCTCAAAACTCTGTCTCTGCCATTTATAGTCACCTGCAAAGAAAATGGCAAACACTTAGGCTTAATTGCCTCCTTGTGTTGCCCAGAATTTGTTGGATTGTCTGAGTTTATTAGGAGTTCATTCTACTTAAGAATTTTTCTTTTATTCTATTCTAGTACCACATTGTGCTGTTATAGATTTACAAGATATTTAGGCCCATAAGCTCAGGTTTGCTTGCTAGCTATTGACCAAATCAAAGAAATATCTTACTTTTCTCATTGCTGAGACAAACTACCCAATGCCCTAAGTTAAAGGAGAAAAGTTATTTAGCTCACAGTTTATAGAGGTGTAAGTTCAGAGTTGGCTGGCTCCAAGGCAGGGTGGCATGGTATATGTGTATCAAAGAGGAGAAACTGTTCATGGCAGGCAGAAGACTGCAAGCAGCAAGCTAAAAGCAATGAGAAGTGACTCTCTTTCTGTCCCTTGTATCTTATCCAGGCTACCCACCCTTAGTGTGGGTAGCACTCACACCCAGAGCAGGCCAGCCTTAATCCTAGCATTGCACCATGACTCAATCCCAGCATCACATCTTTGATCCCAGCAGCACACACCCTATATCCAGCCACCTCTGAAAAGCCCCACCTGTGACTGTATGAGGTTTTAGGGGGACATTCAGATACAAGCTATAATAGGAAGACACTTATTTTGGTGAAAAGGAAAAAGGATTTATTCAAAGCTAGCCCTAAGGAGATGAGGGACCTCATTTGCCTCAAATCACCATCTCACTGTACAGACGTGGTAGGTCTTTCATAACAGGAAAGAGAACGAGACCTTCGGCATGTTCAGACTGGTTTCATCCCTCTCCAACTCAACCTCCTGAGGTTCCTGATGTCTTCTAGTGAGAGGAGTGGGTGGGTAATGGTCATGCCCAAAGAAGCCACATGTCTCTAAAGGGAAAAAAATCTAACTTTTGAAGTTCCATTTTGCCGTGCCAGTTACTGATTGGTGGAGTACGGGGCCAATGAGGGGAAATAGCCTCCTTTTGGATGAGCAGAGAGAAGTGCAGTAAGAAGCTGGGGTCCTCCAAACAGCGGTCTTAACTCCAGGGGTGCTGGGCAACAAGATCCAAGGAGAGAAAGCCCCCCCACACAAAGAGAGAAGACCAAAGAGACCATTGTGGCTTTTGGGCATGTGTGTGCCTCATGGAGTAGCATGAGGCATTCTAAAGGCTGGGGAGATGATGGCGTTAAACAGGTCGTTAGACATTAGCAGACCTAAGGGACGGGGGATGGGGAGGTCCAAAACAGCATGTGTGTCAGTTATAGCTAAATAAAGAGATCTCATTCGTAATTGAGTAATACATTTATGATTATTTGTTAAGCCTCAGACCCGGAGCTATCCCACAGAGCACAGGACATTTAGGGTTACACATTGTGCAGAGTCCTTCCCATACCCAGCTACCAGAAAGGGGAGCATTCTTTTTTTAATGGATTTTTTTATTAGTACATGTTTGTTGTACACAAAGTTTACATTCTTCAAGGGGAATTGGTATATGTACATAATAGATGTTAATCTCTTTTTCATCCCCTTTTTCTCCCTTCCCTTACCCTTCCATCCATCTCTTGATCACCTTCCTTTTTCTTTTTCTTTCTTTTTCTTTGTACATGTTTGAAGTATATAATGTTTATATTCCTTGTGTGAAGATTCATCAAAAATCTGAAACTAGAAATTTCATTTGACCCAGCTATTCCCCTTCTAGGTATCTTCCTGAAACAGTTAGACACACCATATTAGAATGTTTATGCATACACATGTTTATAGCAGCACAGTTCATAATAGCTAAATTTTGGAAGTGGCCTATATGTGATGAGTGGATAAAGAAAATATGGTATTGGGCCGGTGAGATGGCTCAGCGGTGAAAGCGCCTGCCTTGCAAGCACGAGGGCCCGAGTTCGACTCCCGGAACCCACATACGAAAAAGGGGCCGGTGATATCGCTCAGCGGCACGGGTGCCTGTTGGCGCATGAGGTCCTGAGGTCGCCCCCCCCGGTACCCACAAAAAAAAAAAGAAAATATGGTATTTACAAACAAAAGAGTACTACTCTGCCATAAAGAATGATAAACATGAGCCATTTGTAGGTAGCATTCTTTAAAGACCTTCACACTTTGGGCTGAGATGGGATTTGCATTAGAACCTTTTCTTCATCATCAACTTCCTTCATATGTTTCTTATATGACCCCTGAGGGAATATTCACCTTCTAAAAAAGAACAATAAGACATTTTCGAACTATCACTATTCCAAAGTAAGCTCTAAAAAATGTCAATAAATATCATAATCACCATAGTTTCCTGAACCCCAGGGGTAACTCTTGTTGCATATAAAGGTAACCAAACTCATACTCAGGGCAGATGTCTTTGTGACACTGCCCACCTTCTTGCCTAGGGAGTGTAAATTTCTCTCTATATCTTTTTATAATAAACTCCAACTGTACTTCTGCATGGCCGCCTCTGTGTCTTAACTGAAATATTTCTTCAAAAGGCACAGAGAACCAAAGACTGAGGAGCAAGGGACCAGTTCCTTATTGTATCTAGACCCAGCTTCCTGGTGACAGTGAGGCATGTCTGTGGGCCAAGCTTACCAGGTACAGAAGAGAGGCACACCAGAGGGTCCCCGGAGGCCCATGGTCTCAAGGACAATTTTCCCTGAAATTCTAAAGTGATAGGAAGATGCCTGAAAGTGGAGCAGTAGGTACATGTTATAGAAGGCATGCTTTAGCAGAGGACTGAAACCACCAGGGAGCAGAACAGCTTACTCAGTTGCGGGGAGCGGCCGATCACATTCGGGGCTGGAGCAAGGCCAGCCCCAAGAATACGGAGCTCCAGAGGTAGCCATGTAAACAAGTTGTCGGGATTAGAGCAAGGCCAGTCCAGCAGGTGTCTGGCCTTGGTGTTCCTCCCTGTTAACTACAGCACAGATAGCTCTGAGAATGTTTCGTTTTCAGTGTTCTCAGAAAAACACTGAGACCTTGCACTTTTGACTCCTCGCGCACTGCCTCTCTTTTCACCGTGTATAAATAAAGACGCAGACCGTGCTGGGTTGTTGCTGCTGCTACATCAGAGAGGTCAGGTCCCACCTGGTCCCTGCTTTTCTTTTATTATGTGTCTAGTTTTTTCTTAATCTCCCATCGCCCCCCCCCTCAGGACCCCACTGGTTGCGGGGGTCGCGGCACTCAGTACGGGTTTAGAATTTAGATTAAACTACTCTTTATTAAAGATCAACTGGAGAAGATGCTGAAGTGTGTTCCTCAGCAAGTCTCCTTGTTTGCTGTGAGAACTAACCTCCTCCTGGCAACCTACATGGTTCCGGACAGAGAGCAGGAAAAGGAGGCTCCCCAGAACCAGCCAGGGAGACCTTTACATAGGATTTGCAATTAGAACTATGAGATTCTAGTTGGTCTTGTTCATTGCTTTTAGTCAAGGAGATGCAAACCCGGGAGTTACTGGTGGCGTTTATTCTGCCCTGAGAGCTGCAGAATAAAGAAATATGGCCTAAAGCAAGAAGAAAAAGTAAAGCAGATGCAGAGGAGAAAATGAGGACAAGACAGAAAATTTTCTTGTTCCCTACAATCGTCCATTCCTTGGCTCCTGAGACCCAGTCATTCCCTGTTCTTGGGCTGCCGGAAACCCACTTGAATCCCTATGTTTGCCCCAGTTTCTAATTAGTCTAATCCCTGTGTGTCCTTGTAAACAACACCAAAGAAATATGTTACAGGACTAGTTACAATAACAAAGACAGTGGCCCTGTGGAAATCACCTTAGACCACCCAAGTGAAAATAACCACGGGTTATGTATTCAGAGTTTGGTAGCCCAATGGTGCCAGCCACTGTCACTTGTGTTTGGCAGAGACTAAAGGCAAGCAGGGGAAGAGGAAAGTGTATGTGGAAAAAGGGGCAGGAGTCAGATATGCCCTTCCCAGATTGAAGATTGTTGGCATGAAGATGTTAGGGGCAGCGTAACAGGAAGCAGGACATCTTACATGAGTCGTTTGGGTAGCAAGTCTGACTTTCTGTGGTTGGTCCCTAGTTAGGGGATGAGAGAGTAAAGGAGTTGGCAAACAGACTGAATCCTAACGCTGGAGGCTGGTTGCTGCAGAGACTGGGGGGCAGAGTCCTATTGTCGTGTATGGCTTGGCCATTATTTGATGTTCAGTCTCTCAGAACACGTATGCATGGAGTGCCTTTTAACTGATGAAAGTGACAGCCTCATAGCGGGCCGCACGTTAGACTCACCTGCGAAGCTTCAGAAGCACTACCCTGAACCAATTAAATCGGAATCTCTGGGGACGAAGCCTGGCCCTCAGTATTTTTAAGAGCTCTCCATGCGTTTCCACGGGCTTGTGCACAGCTCTGGTGCACAAGCAAACAAATGAAGGGTTGACATCTTCTACAGTAAGGCTGCGGATTTTTCTATTGATACTCTTTCCTAAAAGATACATGATTGGCAAGGACTTATAAGAATTAGGCATAATGTTGAGACTCAGAAACGATGAAGTAAAAAATGTGGCTTCACCAGCATGAAGCAAGCCTTAGTGTGTGCATGCTCTGGAATAAATGTTCTTCCTACTAATTTTGTGCACTTATAAGGCTGCACCCCAGTGGGAAAAGGCCTGATAGAGGTTTTAAAAGGAGGCTGGAGGATTTCACATAAAAATGCTTGTCATTTATTCAGCACATTCCAGGTTCTAGCCACTATGCTGAGCACTTTGTTATGGCTCACAAGTTTGAACAGAAATGGAGATTTGCCCCAGAGGTCCCTAGAGGTACCATTCCCAAATTATCATTTTAGATAATCTAATTATTTGACAATCTTTTATTGAGCACTTACTATGTACCAATACTATTTTAGGTTCTGGGAATATAATAATGAGAATGACTGATGTGGCTTTGCATTCATGGAATTTAAAGAATAGTATGAGATATTAACATTAACAACATTAATATTAATAAAATAATCACATGATAGATCATTACAAATTATATTCAAATTTTGAAGGAAAGGAACAAAGAACTAACTTTTTCTGTAAAGAATCAGAGTAAATGTTTTTACACAAAGCTGTGGGCCATGTCCTCTCTGTTGCTATTATAGTACTCAGCTCTGTCATTGTGTTGCGAAAGCAGTTATAGATGTTATATAAATGAATGGTCTTACCTGAGTTCCAATAAAACTTTATAGAAACAATCAGCTGGTTGGATTTGACCCAGGACCACCACAGTGAATATAGACTTGAAAAGTGAAGTTTTGTGCCTGCCCAAATCACCATCTGGCACCCCACGTCAGTATCAGGTGCATCTGAACTCCCAGTGAGGGCCCCAGGCCTGCCTGAGCTGACCCAGACACCTCAAGTTGATCCCATTCCCTCCAGGATCTCCATCTAGCACTCAAAGCTGACTCTGGACTTGTGTGAGTCTGCCCCCACACCTCGAAAGCGCTTTCCACACAGCACTCACTGACCCATACTTTCCCTTGACTTGCCAGAGACTCCAGCTGGCATCCAATACTAGTCCTGAGCACCCTGGGTCACCACTGGGTGCTCCACATCCATGTGAGTCAGAGCCCCTATACCCATTCCATTCCCTGGGCACACTGGAGTCTCTGTTTTGCACCCCACAACAGTCCTGATCTGAGGATCAGCTGTGTGTCCCAGAACCACAGGGATCTCTGCCCAGTACATCAGACCAGCCTCACACAAGTCAGAATCTCTGCCTGGCACTCAACACTTGTTACAGGCCCTTCCAATCTGCCCAGTGCCCCAGGCCCACATGAGTATCCACTCACCACCCAGCACCCTCCCTGGGCCCAGCAGAATCTCTCCCATCAATCCCAGGCACACCTGGGTCTCAACTGGGTATCCTGGGCCTACACAAGTCTCCATCTGGTGTTTTGAGTTGGTCCCGTGGCTACTGGAGTCTCCATCTGGCACCCAGCTCTGGTTCCTGGCCCACTGGAATCTGCATGCCAGGTGCCTCAGGGCCAGAGTCTTCCCCCAGAGTCCACTGCCCCACACCCTCCCTGTGCCTATGTCCCAGTTTGAACGGTTACCACAGACAAGGGTTTACAAGGGTTTGGGGGACCCCACAAACAGAGGGATCGCCACACAAACCCACAGGCTATAGAGAGGGGCAGGGAGGAATGTGACCTTTTGGATTAAAGATTGCATGTTCTGGAAGAAAAACACTCATTTGCAAATATATTGGAATTTTTTCTCTTCTTTGGACCCATTTTTTTCTCCCCTTTACTGGTACTGGTGGGGGGGAGTTTGGAGTTTTATCACTCATTTTTTTTTTTGTTCTCTTTTTTAATATTACTTTGTTGTTTTTTTTTATTAGTGCTGTCTCTCCTTTTCTTGTTATTAATTTGTTTCCTTATTATTTTCCCTCTAATTTCTATTCCTTATTATTTATCTTTTTCCTGGTCAGTTTTCTTCTGCTACTGTTATCTAATACTAGTATTCTCTTTTACTCCTTAATAGGATTCTTTATTGCAAATTTATCGCCTTCTTCCTATCTTCCATTGCTTAACTTTTCGAATTCCTTTTTTTCATGCTCCCATTCCCTGAAAACTCTATCTTTACTAGTATAATCCTTAACCCCTATTAATCTGTAGATAGTTAGCTTTATCTTACTATGATTGGACACTATTCTATTGTTAATGCAGGTAAAATTGCTCTATTGAGTAGATATTTACTATATTTCAATATTGGGTTTGTCTTAGAGTTTGTAGTAAAACAATAGATCTCATTTCTATGGTTAAGGATGGTGCTTTATTAGTAGTTCTTTGGGTTACTCAATATCCAGTTTGTGTTTGATGCTATTGATGTCCTCGCTGATATAACTACTTTAGCCAAGGGGACAGATGTTGCTATCAATTGGTTTTCTCTGTATGTTAATGTCTAGATTGCCTGGGAGTCATAAACAGTACTGCAGCCCATTCCCAAAGAACTGGGTACTGGGCCAAATAGGCTGTAACCTCCGCTCACAAGTAAATGGAGGTGGCTGGATCCTGGGACAGATCCAAAGGCCAATAGCTAGCTATGCCTAGAGGATAGCGCAGAAAAGTAGACATTACCAAAAGAGGTGACAATATTAGCAATGAAGCTACACTCCATAAGTATTTGCAAGCTCAGCATGAAAAAACAAACAAAAAAATAGGAAATGAGAAAACAAGGGAAAAATTGTCTCCAAGAGCTCCCTACTCTCCCCAAGCAAATCCTGGGGGTATGGAGGGGAAAGAAATCAAAAGCCATACATCTGAAATACCTGAAATGGTAACAGTGGAGGTAACAAAACAGATCAGTAAGATGTTTGGCAAATTCAAAATGGAGATAATTAAAGACATAACGATCTTAATAAACAAATGATCAGTAAGTCTATAGAAGATGCGTATAGAAAACTAGAGGAGTTAAAGAAAGAGATGCAAACCATGGGTGCCTGGAGTAGAAAAGAATTGGAGTCCATACAAAGACCCAAACAGAAGTCCAGGAGATTAAGAATTTTGTTAAAAGGATGGGTGACAGAACTAACCAATATGAGGACAGAATGTCACATCTAGAAAACAAGGGGCTGGTGAGATAGCTCAGTGCCATAAGCGCCTACCTGGCAAGCGCGAGGTCCTGAGGTCGACCCCCAGTACCCACAAAAAAAAAAAAAAAAGGAAAACAGGGCTGTGGTTGGTGATCAACTAATGATAGACACCTTAAAAATAACAACATGAAAAATGAATCCAGCAGCTGCTAAATGATGGAAAGAAGACTGATCTAAGATTAATTAAAATTAATGAGAAATTAGAAGATAGCACAAAGGGCATAGAAACCTATCTACAGAGGTAATAGTAGAAAGCTTTCTAAGCATGGGAAAATAATTCAACATATAGATAATTGAGGCATAGCTGTGCATGGTGGTACATGCCTGTAATCCCAGCACTCAGGAGGCTGAAGCAAAAGGATTGCTGCAAGTACAAGGCCAGCCTGGGCTACACAGTGAGTTCAGGAGCAGCCTGCACTACATAGTGAGACTCTGTCTCAAAACAAAACAAAACAAAACAAAACAAAACAAAACTGAGGCATAGATAGCCCAAATAGCCATGATTGGAAAAAAATGTGTCATGACACATCATAGTCAAGTTCCAGAAATTCAACATAAGAACAGAATCTTGAAAGCTGATAGAGGGGGAAAAAAAAAAAAAAAAAAAAAAAAAAAAAACCCGCAAACAGCTTATAAAAGAAAACCCATCAGAATTATAACAGACTTCTGAATACAAACCCTAAAGTCAATGAGAGGTTGAAGTGAAGTGTTTCAAGCCCTGAAAGAAAGCAACTTCCAACCCAGACTGACAAAGCCCACAAAATTATTTTCAAAACTGATAAAGAAATCAGATATTTCTATGATACAGAACACCTTAAAAATGCATGACCAGCAAACCAGCACTACAAAAAATTCTCGAGAAAGTCCTAGAAAGAGACATTTAAGCTAACAATGCCAAAAAGCCCCATAGAATGTCTGGTGAATAATTAAGTAGAAGGAAAAGAAAGAGAACCAGCAACAGGAAAATACTATAATGACAAGAATTAAGTCAATACTTTTTAATTATAGCCATCAATGTCAATGGTCTCAGCTCACCAATCAAACAATGCAGATTAACAGAATAGATCAAAAAATAAGAATCAACAATGTGCTGCATACAAGAAACATATTTAGCCCCAAAAGAAATTTATAGACTAAAAGTCAAAGTGTGGAAAACAATATTCCATGCAACAAGAACCAAAAAAAAAAAAAAAAACCCAGGAGTAGCTATCTTAATTGCAAAGTATATTTCAAGCAAAGACTGATCAGAAGAGACAAAAAGAGGACACTACATGCTGGTTAAGGGTACAATTAAACAGGAAGGGATAACAATTATATATATATATATATGTATATAATACCAGCAACCAAACTTCATAAAACAAACACTAATGGATAAGAAAAATTAGATAAGACAATCAGTTGGGCATTTCTTAATCAAGTCGTCAAAGCAGTTAACTATTACAGTGCTATTAAGTATAAATTCCTTCTTGCCATTCATGGACCAGAGCTTCTAACAGCTACACATTTTCTGCAAAAAACCTCTGGACTTCCAAAAATGGTATCACTGTTTTTTTTGTTCTTCTAAGGTCACATTTTTTTTTTTTTAATGTGGGTACCGGGAGTCGACCTCAGGACCTTGCGCTTGCCAACAGCGCTTGTACCGCTGAGCGATATCACCGGCCCTTTTTTTCCTTTTTGTGAGTTCCGGGAGTCGAACTCAGGACCTCACGCTTGCCAGGCAGGTGCTTATGCTGCTGAGCTATCTCATCGGCCCAAGGTCACATTTTTAAAAGATCAAAAATAACTTACATATGATATTCTATTGCTAATCCAGTCTTAGTCATTTTTATCCATGAATTTATTTGTATGATAATGTTTCTATAAATTGTATTTTCCAATAATTTATAGCAAAATAATATCTTGCTTAAAGGCTTTTTCATAAATATTTTCATTACATTTTAGTACCAGGTTTATAGTGTATATATTTGCATTTGAAATGTATCATTTCTATTTTTTAATTAAATGAATTATTAAAATTGCTGTCACTCATTTAATGCTTCCAACAATCCAATGAAGTAGGTATGGTACTAGCATTTTCCTCAACTACAGCGGGGGAGGCTCAACTCAGAGAAGATAAGGAACTTTCCCAAGGTCACACAGTAGCAAATGGCAAAGCTGAGTTTAAAAAGTAGGTTTTTTGGGTCCAGAGTCCTTGTTCTTTTTTTTTTTAATGGCATAAACTGCAAAAAGCATAAGCTTTTATTTATTTTTTTTAATTATGGAAAAAAGGTAAAACAAAATTTCATAACAAAATAATAGAAGAATAGCAATAGTTAATGTACTGCATATTGTTATCTTTAAAGTAGTTATTCAGAGTACAAGATATGGGCATTAAAATTTCTCTAATTGATACTAGCAAAAACCTTCCTTTTCAATGAACTAAGAGACACTAATAGTATAAACTGACTTGCATTTTTTTCCCTTTTCCCTTCCGTCCTTTCCCCTCTCCCATATCCTAGTTCCTTTTTCCTTTTTAACAATTTCTTCCCATTTCACAATATCTATTATACATTTTTTTTTTGTGGGTACCGGGGGGTCGACCTCAGGACCTCGCGTGCCAACAGGCACCCGTGCCGCTGAGCCATCTCACCGGCCCCAATACATTTTAGACCTCATTTACTCTTTCAGTTTCTCACACCAAGGATTCTTTGAAGTATTTCCCGTGCAGTCTGGGTTTTGTTCATGAACTCCCTGCCTACACCTATGTCTTCAACATTTCTACCTACTTTCTCTTTCAGCCATAAAGAAGGATAAACTTGAGACTTTTATAGGTAAATGGATGCAATTTGAGAAAGTAGGTGTAGTGTTTCTGTTTTAATATTTAGATCTTTGATCCGTTTTGCAGAGTCCATGTTCTTAACCATTATGCTGTGCTGATGCTCTGAAAAATAAAAATAGTGGTATTAAAAAAAAGACTTGAATCAAATACAGAAATATCAGAATTGTCATTTTGTTCTAGTTTTGCAGTTACTATTTGAACTGAAGGAAAAGAACATAATAGCCTGGTAAAAGGAGGAGAAGAACATTCTAGTTAATGGAAGAGCAATGGTTCTAAGATAAGAGGTACCACAGCCTAGAGGAAGACCTGGAAGGAGCCTTCCAAAGGCCGATTGTCCTGTGTAACTTCATCATACACAGAAAGTTTTCATTTGGGCCTGCTAACAAAATGTATGAGTGTCCTGGGAGCCCTGGTGTTGATAGAAAATAAAACTATATTTTTATATATTAAATGTTGATTCCAACTGCATCCTAGTACACATGAACCAGAAATGGAAGACATCCATTTAGAGAGAGTAGAACTTGAGTGGGGAAGGGAAATGGGACAGAAGCAAATGCTTGTAGGCTGAGTGAGGTGGAAAAGATATGAAGGAAGAAGGCGATGAAAAACTTGACTACAGTGATTAGGGACCCTCAAACCCAAGTCTTGCATGAAGAAAAGGTTATTCCCTAAAAATGGGCAAAACGGTTCTTTTTGTGCTTCTTTCAACTCAAGGCCCTTTGCTTTTCATGTACCACCTTGGCAAATAGTGCCCTGCCTGGGTCACAGAGTGGTATGGTTTAGATCTAGAATGTTCCCTAAAAGATTCATCTGTGTTCTGAGGTGGGGTTTTGGAAGGCACTATATTCATCAATGTATTAATTAATTGATGAGTTCATAGCTGAATGTGCTGTTAGGAGTTTGGGCCTGGTTGGAAGAGCTTTGTCACTGGGGTCATAACTTTGGAGGTTAAATCTCTCTCCCTGGCTCCTCCCTTCTCTCTCTGCTTCCTGGATGCCATGAGGTGAGTAGGTTTCCTCCACCAGGCCCTTCTCGCATGCCCTTCCTGCCTTGGAGCCAGCCAACCGTGGACTAAACCCCAAAACCTTAAGCCAGATTAAACCTCTCCTCCTTTAAGTTGTGGGTATTGTTTATTTTGTCCCAGTAATAGGAAAGCTGACTAATACACAGAGAAGGGAAGTTTTTCTCTAAGATCTCTATAAGCTTAATGCTCCTCATTAATTTATTACTGCTTCATGGACTTTGCCACATTCCATAAGGACTGAGAGTTTTCAGAAGGGCTGATCAGTGCATCCAAATCAGATCTTCCTCTCATCTTCCCCCAGATAAAGGTTAAATCAGGTTAGCATGCCTGCCTCAGATGTGGATTTCTTTTTTTATACAGACTTCCTTCTAAACTTTGTGACTAGCTTCACATTCCCTCTTCTCCTTTCATACCCCATCTCAGCCACAGAGAAGCCAGGCACTCCTCTGAGGAGCTGACACAGTGCCACATTTGGAGAAGTTTCTTTTTACTTCATCTGCTCCAGTGCCTTTTCAACATGGTTTTAAACATACAAGTTTAAATAATCTATTGTCAAGATGCCTTTTGGGGGCTGTGACTATTAATCTTGATTGTCAACTTGATTGGTTTGCAAAACACCCAGGAGATTAAAGTACACTTTGTGTGTCTGGGTGAGTCATGGGGGCACAACCCTCGAGACAATATCCGGTCCCTGACCTCTTCCTCTCTGGCTCTTCCCCTGCTCTGCTTCCTACATGCCACGAGTTCTCACTTTCCTCCACGCTCTTCCACCATGATGTTTCTGCCTTGGAGCCAGAAAACCATGGACTGAAACCTCTGAAACTGAGCCAAAATAAATCTCTCTTCTAAGTTATGCACGTCATGGGACTGTACTCTGACACTCCAAGACTGTACTCTCCACCACTCACTGCAGGATGACATTAAGCCTTCCCGATCTTCTATAGGGTGGAGGAGAATCCATTCCATCCTCACAAAGGTGTGGCTCAAAACCTGTGCCATATTCCCTGTTCCTCTCCTAGATCTCCTTATGTTACTGAAAGGATTCTGAGGTCCCAGTATGACTTTCACCTTTGGAATAAGTCATCACTGGCATAGCCCCCAGTCAAAATAAACATGCCGCTAATGTGACCAGCATGTTGCTGTCATTCATTCATTCATTCATCAAACATGTAGGCAGTGTTTATCATGTATTTGACAGCCAAAAAAGAATAAGATATGTATCACCACCCCAGAAGCTTGGCATGTCCCAGGGGGCAGACTAATAAACAAGTATAATGCAATGATGACTGCACTGCATCCTGATTTTCAGATCTTGTTACCCTGTACAAGGCTTTTACTGAAGTAGATTACAATATGCATTTGCTTTTATGGCAAGTACATTATACTTTATATATATATATATGTAAAAATATTTATTATCTGAAATCTTGATTTAAAAATTGCTGGGTCTTCCCCCCACCAAAAAAAAAAAACAACTGGGAAGTATTGTGGCATCTGAAGATAGACTAACCAGCTGCTTAATATCCAGCCAATTTATCATGTCATGGAACACGTTCAGGGAGAAAAATGATAGTCTGAAATGATTAGTAGAACAATCATCTTTTACAAAGGGAAATAATAAAGAGAGTCCACTGAGGGGGATGATACTAGCTGTTTTATTTTAGTAATTAATAATCATAAACAATTGAGCTGAAGATTGCCAAAATTATCAAAACAATTAACCTTCCACTAAGCAAAAAGACAGCCCAGTGCAGCTCTTAGGAAGTCAGTCAAGCTGTGTGACAAATGTGCCTCAAGAGGTCACTTCTAAAAGGCTTAGTTCAAAGTTTTACACGCCATTCTATGAAGTTATAGTAAATTAAACAGTTCAATGTCGATCCATGAGCCTGAAATTTGAGTGAACGACAGAATCACCGTGCAGGTTTGTTAAGTCAGAGTACTGAGTCCACCCCTAGAGTTGCTAGATTAGTAGGTCTGGGCTGAGGCCCCAAATTTTATCTCTAATAAGTTTCCACATGATTCTGATACTACTGATTGGGAACCACACTTTGAGAACTGGGGTTATGGACTCTGGCTCTACATGAACCTCATCTAGAGAGCTTTTTAAAAATTCTCAAACCTTCCCAAACAATTAAATCAGACATTTGTCATAGTCTGCAGTATTTTTTAAAAGCTCCCCGGAGGATTCTGTTGTGTAGAATCTTAGGTAGAGTATAAATCAGAAGAAAACACAAGTAACTTGCAGAATTTATGTGAAAATAATCATGTGGCAAAAAAGATAATAAAGAGTAGAATTTAAAGCTTGAAAACCTTGTGCGGATTCAGCGTGACATGACTGCAGCCAGTCTGAGTTGTAATTACTATGGTTGTCCAATAACCCTTGCTGATTTTTCCTGCATAGTTTCCCAGCAGTCTGCATCAGAGTGTACATCAGAATGTGTAAACAGACAAAACCATAGACAAAACTTTATAACTGGACCCTGGTGTCTGAGATGTGCCTGTCTCTGTCACTTCCTCCTCTCTGACGTGCAAATACCCAACACTTACAACTTAAAGGAGGAGAGGTTTATTTTGGCTCAGGGTTGCAGTCCATGGTGAGCTGCTCCAAGGCTTTTAAAATAAGGCATGGTAGAGGGGCATAGCAGAGGAAAAGCTGCTCATGTCATGGCCGTCAGGCAACAGAGCAAGAAGGAAGGAGCCAGGGAGGGAGACACTACCGTATATTCTTCCAGGTCATGCCCCCAGTGACTCCTCCAATCAGACTTCACCTCCCAATAGCGAGTTAGCTATACAGCCCCCGCAGTTCAATCCCCTTCCCAAAGCCCCAGCTCTGAGCCCTGAGGCTCTCAGGGCACATCTAGATCCAAACCATAACAGTGCCTAACTTTTTTGATATTATTTTAAGATAAACCAGGTATGTTCCAGACATGATAAGTCACTTTCTTAACTTCATTTTTTTATTAGTACACATTTGTCATACATATTGATCACATTCATCATAGGAAATTTGTACCTGTACATAATATATCTTAATGCTGCTTTTTTTCCCCATTCCCCTCCCCTCCCTTCAACCCTCTTTCCCCTCCTTATTTACAAAAGCTTGTTTCCATTTTTTACCTTCCATGCTCTTTTTCTCCTTTTCCCTTCCTTCCCTTCTCCCTTCCCCTCCCTTGCTCTCCTTTCCATTTGAACATGTTCTTCCTACTTCCCAATGTCTATCCTCCATTATGCTCCTTATTTACCCTTTGGGTTTCTCACACGGGAGAAACAATATGATATTTAAACTTATGTGTCTGACTAATTTCACTTAAGACTCTGGTGTTGACGTGCATCCAATTTCCTACAAATGACTTGAGTTTATCCTTCTTTATGGCAGAGTAGTACTTCATTGTGTATGAAGTCCACGTTTTCTTTATCCACTTGTCTTTTGATGGGCATATGGGCTGTTTCCAAGATTTAGCTATTATAAATTGTGCTGCTATGCACATGGGTGTGCATATATCACTGTGGTATGATGCTTTTAACTCTCTCAGGAAGTTACCTAGAAATGGAACAACTGGGTCAAATGGAACTTCTAGTTTTAGTTTTTGGAGGAACCTCTGTACTGACTTTCATAGTGGTTGTACCAGTCTACACTCCCACCAGCAATGGAGAAGCGTTCCTTTTTCCCCACAGCCTCTCCTGCATTTGCTGTTGGTTGATTTCTTGATGACAGCCATTCTTTCTGGAATGAGATAGAATCTCAGTGTTGTTTTAATTTGCATTTCTTGAATTATCAGTGATGTTGAGCATTTTTTCATACATTTATTTGCTGTTTGTACCTCTTCATCTGAGAAATGTCTATTCATTTCAGATGCCCATTTTTGGATCGGATCTTTAAATTTGGGTGTCTGATTCAATCTTAGTTCTTTATATATTCTAGATGTTAGTCCTTTGTCTAAGGAGTAGCCGGTAGAAATTTCTTCCCATTCTGTGGGTTGTCTCTTCAATATACTGGTGGTTTCTTTTGCTGTGCCAAAGCTTTTTAATTTGGTGTGATCCCAGTTGTTGATTCTCTGTAATATTTCCTGTGTGATTGGGGTTTTGTTCATGAAGTTTTTGCCTACATCTATATCTTCAAAAGTTTTACCTATTCTATCATCCAACAGATTGTTTCTGTTTTAATATTTATTTTATTTTATTTTATTGCTACTGGTAATCAAACTCAGGACCTCACACTTGCCAGGCAGGCATTTGTGCCACTGAGCTATATCCCCAGCCCTGTTTTAATATTTAGATCTTTGATCCATTTCAATGTTAGTTTAGTGCACAGTGAGAGATTTGGGCCTCAGTTCAATTTTTTGCATGTGGAAAGCCTGTTTTCCCAACGCCTTTTATTAAAGAGGCTGCCTTTCTTCCAGTGAAGGTATTTGGCCCCTTTGTCAAAGATAAGCTAGCTGAGTGTGACTGGAATTATTTCTGCATCTTCTAATTTGTTCCATTGATCCTTGGGTCTGTTTTTTGCCAGTACTATGCATGTTTATCACTGTAGCTTTGTAGTATAATTGCAAGTCAGGGATTGTGATGCCCCCTGCTTTGCCCTTGTTGCCCAGAATTGCTTTTGCTATTCTAGGTCTCTTCTGGTTTCATATGGATTTTAGCATTGTTTTCTCTAGTTCTGTGAGGTATGCTAATGGTATTTGATTGGGATTGCATTAAATCTGTATGACAGCTTTGGAAGTGTGGCCATTTTCACCATATTGGTTCTGCCTATCCAAGAACAAGGGATATCTTTCCATTTTCTGATATCCTCTAAAATCTCCTTTTTCAGAGTACTGTAGTTTCAAAGTATAGGCCTTTCATTTCCTTTGTTAGATTGATTTCTAAGTATTTCATTTTTCTTTATGCTATTGTGAAAGGTGTAGCTTCCCTAATTTCTTTCTCAGTGTGTTTGTATTGTACAGGAAAGCTATTGAGTTTTGAATGTTAGTTTTTTATCCTGCTATACTTCCAAATTTGGTTATTCATTGTATGAGTCTTTTGGTGGAGTTTTTAAGTTGCTTTTGTCCTAATCTTTATATATACCCCTCTTTCTAACCCAAATAGTTGGGATCCAACTCACTTTGCTGCTGCCCAGGACCACACTTCCATCAGTAAGGGCCCCAATAAATTGCATCCTGTGCAGCCCTGGATCTGTCTACCTCTCCTTCTTAGGTCTCGCTGCATGTTGGGACGAGTCCTTTACACAAGGAACGAATTGTTCCAAAAAAGCCTCATCAAAACCCCAACCAGGACCTTCAGAAATAGAGCATCATACTTCAGAGTAACTGAGTTTCATGGGTTTCCAGTTTTAAAAAAAAAATTAATGTGTAGAATAGAAAAAGAATTTTACCTAATCCTATTTGCACGAGGAGAATGAAAGTATTCTTAAAAGGAAAATCCCTTAGACCAGTTAGATGTAGTAGAATTAGAATAAAGCAAAACAAAACTAGAGCAGCAGAAAGTTTCCAAAACTAGTACAGGTTCTGAGAACTCCAACAAACAAGGCAATCTGACAGCATTTATAGAAAAGCTGAGGCGAACTGTAGAAAATAACTGGCTATAGCCCAGCCAACGAGTCAATTGTTACAGCTTAACAAGGTGTTTATATCTTAAGCAGTTGATTGGCTATAGGTTCTTCTACAAACAGTCAAAGCTCAATTACTGTGATTAAACTCCTCTATTTGGTTTAGTCTGTTGAGCCTAGTGCAAATTCCCAGTCCAAATTCACGGCCTCCCACAAATTTTATTTAACAATACATTGGGTTGATTCACTGTAGAAAAAATTATGTAGCCTGGAGAAAGAAGAAATCATCTCCCAAAAGGTAAATATCCATAAGATAGGAATAAATTTTAATCTTCTTTGTGTCTTTCTGCAAATGATATACTAACATCAATGCCTGTACTCCCCTACCCCACACTGTAGGAAACAGCACTGCAGAAGCTTTGGTCTAGGGGGGCAAGATTTATTATGCTTCACCCCTCCTTATCCTGCCCTACCCCTCCAACCCCAGATGATTGGACTTGGGCTGAGCACCTGATACAAAGACAGCTAATCACCTGCCTGTGACAGGGATTCTGCCAAATGGAAGAGATGCCATCTGCTGAACCAATCAGATCTCTTCTTTCATTATTGGAACTGGAAGCAGAGGGAGAGTAAGGAAGATGGTATGTGGGGCAGATGTGGTTGTACTAAAGAGAAGTGGATGCAGGAGAAGCTGGTCCTGGCAATGGAGGGGTCCAAATAGCAGATTTCTGGAACATCTGGGATTTCTTCCATCCCTATCCCTCTTCTCCACATTTTGGGTTCAAGAAACTCAAACCCTCTGGTTGGATTTCTATGTGACTCTTCATCCTTCTTTGCCCCAAATACAGCTTTAAAATATCTGTCTCTTGCCAGGGGTGGAGGCTCACACCTGTAATCCCAGCACTCGGGAGGCTGAGGCAGGAGGATCATCGTGACATCAAGGCCAGCCTGGGCTACATAGTGAACCCAAGGCCACCCTGAACTACACAGCAAGACCCTGTCTCCAAAACCAACAACAACAACAAAAAGACATCTGTCTCTTTTCTGAGGTTACCTGAGTCTCTGTCTTGCTTCCCTTCCAAGTCTGTTCTCTCACATTTGTGGAGCTGTTATTTCATGTCATGGGCATGGTCTTGCCTGAGGACAAGAATGTTGATTTGTGAAGAGTTTTGAAATTTAACTTCCCTGGTATTGGGGGTCTGCCTCTTTAGTCTTATGTTGGGTCTGTTTCTACCACACAGGATTGTGAAGAAGATGAAGTAGGAATGTGTATCATTTGTCAAACACTTAGAAGGTCATGTCGTACACAAAAACACACACTGTGGGGCAGATTGCCTGGGTTCAAATCTCAGCCCTATGCTTTCCATGCTGAGTGGACTTTAATAGACTACTTAATATCTCTGAAATCAAGGCTAATAAGTAAGCATCCTCATCAAACTGGAGGAGTAAGTGATATATATATATACAGTGGCACCTCAGTTCATGAGCTTGATTCTTTCCATGATTCTGGTTGCAAACCAAGTGGGACAAGAGCTGAATCAGATTCAATGGTTAGGTTCAATGTTGACCTTATGGGGAAATTTGTATATGTAAAAACTCTGTCCAGTACAATGTAAAGATTTCATTAGTGCTAGCTATTATGATTGTGCAATTCTAAAAGATTATTTATCTGTTTGTAAGTTATCTGGAGAAAAATGGATTCACATGGTTAGAGACTGGTAAAAGGGCTTGACATTGAATTGGCTCTCATCCCCGTAGGTCTCTTCCCCATAACTTAGAATTGAGTTAAAGTTGTGGTCGCAAGAAACCATCTGGAACTTTTGGATAAGCAGCAATAAATCGCTGTTGGGCCTCTTAGAGACTATGTGAGCCTTCAACTAGGAAGTGAGGCTGCCTCATGGGCAATTAAAATACAGTCATGGAGATAAGAAAAGCTCCAATAATTAAAACATAGCACGTGTGGTCATGAGGGACTGATCAACCCATCTGCAATCTTACACTTGCCTCATCCAGTCTGAGATCTCAAGCTCCAGTCCTGCCTCCTGGGACAGGATGCAGATGTGTGAGGTTTCAGGCAGGAAAAACAAGGCAGAGGGGCCCTTCCAGGCACAGTCCTGAATCTTAACATCAGGCAGCAAGAAGATTTCTTAGTAAGTGAACTCACACTATCAAAAGCTTTGTAACAAATCATGGTAAACTTATATCCATCTAATGCCTCCAAATTTGTATAAGGGATGACTATGAACATACCCGTGGTTGCAAGGCTTTGGAGAACAGAGGAGTAGATCTTACTCACATAAAAATCTGAGCTGCACCCTGGACAGCTTAGTGATTTAGTGATGCCCTGTCTCCAAGTAAAAATAGAAAGAGCTGGGAATATAGCCCAGTGCAAAGGCCATGGGGCTCCAACCCCAGTACCACAAAAGAAAGAAAGAAAGAAAGAAAGAAAGAAAGAAAGAAAGAAAGAAAGAAAGAAAGAAAGAAAGAAAGAAAGAGAAAAGAAAAAAGAAAAAATCTGGATTGTCATTTCTTCTAGAGTCTGATCATTCACATAAAAATTCAAAATATTGGGCCAGTGAGATAGCTCCGCGGCATAAGCGCCTGCCTGTCAAGCGTGAGGTCCTGGATTCCACCCCCAGTACCCACAACAACAAAAAAAAATTCAAAATATCTTAATTAAATGCATATATTAACTGATCACACTAAACTTTCAGCCCTCCTGAATGGGAGGGGGAAAGGTTTTCATGCCTCTGTTACTAAATAATAAGAATGTAATGGCATTCTCAATATTATGAGTAAAATAAATTAAGTAACATAAAATGTTGTGCAGCATACCTTGAATCAGTTATAACTGGTTAGACTAGGATAGTAGAGACTGCACAGCTAGAATTTCTGTGTTGAAGGAGATGTCCCGTAACTGTTCAATCCAATATGGTAGCCACCAGACACACATGTAGCCATATATGTAGCAAAATATGACTATTAACACTGAGATACTAAATTTTAAATTTTACCTAATAGTAGTTAATTTGAATGTAAATTTAAATAGCCAAATATAACCAGTGGCTACCACTTTGGAAGTTGTAGAAGGATCAAAGATTTGGTTAATTCTGAGAGGATGCAATGACATACAACATACCAGTTTTAACACTTTACATACATTATTTACTTATTGTGCATCTTCTCAAAATACAAAATAAACTCACTATATACCGTGTTCATGTACTCAACACATACAAAACAAAATTGGTCACCTGAGGTTTCAATTATCTTAAATTTCAGGTAAAATGACATTTGCTAGATATTTAACTTTCAAAAAATTACATAAGTCATGGAATAATAGATTGGAAGAGACTTCATGGGTTAGGCAGGGTATACAAAACTCAGATTGTTTAGAAATACTTGGGAATATTTTGAGTTATTATGAAGACCCAAAGGTGCCATTAGTGAGAGGCCAGACATTTTAAACGTCCCACTGTTATGGCTTATATCTAGATGTCCCACAAAAGCCTCGTGTGCTCATAAGTGGGGCTTTTGGGAGGTGACTGGAACATGGCTCTGTGATACTGGATTGGAGGTGAAGCCTGGTGGTTACTCTGGGTGGGCCTGGAAGGGTGTATATCCCTCCTCCTCCTTTACTGCTTGCTGCTTTCCACTCCCATGTCATGAGCAAGCCTTCTCTGTCATGTCCCTCTACCCTACTTTAAAGCCAGCCAACTATGAAGTAAAACCTCTAAAAACTGTGAGCTAAAATAAAGCTTGCCTCCTTTAACCTTGTGGGTGTCAGGTATTTTGTCGCAGTGATGAGAAAATGACTAAGACACCCACAGTGTGCAGGACAGTCTCATACATAGAAGAACTGCCTTGCCTTAATACTAATTGTTTCTTTACTGGTAATATTTTCTGTCCAACTGATTATTCTGTATTAGGAATTTTTCCCAGGAAGCAATAGACCTGCTCTGGATCCCCGAGCTAGTGGAGTTGCTACTAAATCCCAGTAACCTAGACTATAGTGTGGGGAGGCTAAATACATCTGGGGGAGGAAGTGCATTTGTGTGTCACTCTAAGCAGAACTGGAGTTTTCTAAGAAATGAATAAAATGAAAGATGTTCCATACAGTTCACGATCCTTATACTGAAAGTGAAATTCAAAGAAAAATTCTACTGGAGGTTTGTGATGCCCTATAGTCTGGGCCTAGGCAGAGAGGGTAAAGCTCTGTACACTCCCTTTGCTACAATGGCAGAATCAAGTGTTATGACAGTAGCTGTTTAGCTTACAAAGCCTAAAATATTTAGTACTTGGCCCTTTAATAAAAAGTTTACCAACATGCAACATCAGTGATTACTGCGCAGTCAGTGAGATGATTGAAGGAAGTACCAAGGACTATGGGAGCACTGAGGAGTTAATAACTAAAGAAGCCGAGGAAAGTCAATAGTGAAGGATAAATAGTGGAACAATAGGTACGTTATAGGATAAGTTATGTTCCTTACCAAATTCATATCAGAAACTCTACTCTGCAGGTACCTCAAAATGACTGAATTGGAAATATGGCAAATAAGCAAATGTTTAAATTAAAATGAGGCTGTTAATGCGAGCGCCAACCCAGTCAGACTGGTGTGCTTATACGGAGGTGAGATTGGGACATGCAGAGTGACACCAGGTTGTACATGCTCACAGGGTCCAGCAAGAAGGTGGTGGCCATCTGCAAGCCAAGAAAAAAAAATCTGTTTCTGGCACCTTGACTATAGACTTCCAGCTTCTGGACCTGTGAGAAAATAATTATCTATTGTTCAAGATTCCCAGTCTGTGGTATTTGTCCTTGCAACGCTAGTAAACTTTTACAGGGTAGAACAGGATGAAATTGTGGATCAAAGAAACCAACCTGAGTGTTATGGTTTTTGTCTGGATGTCCCCTCAGAGCCTCATGTGGTCATGGGGGACGGGATTTTTGGAGGTGGCTGAATCTAGAGTTTGTGATCGGTTCATTGTCTAGTGCTGGGATTGGCGATGTGAGTCTGGCACCTGCCCTAGGGCGGGTAGTCTGCATACGATATAAGGGAGGGAAAGAGGCTTGCTTCTCCCTTTTTGCTCTTTGCTGCCATGAATTGTTACCCCTGTGCCATGCCATCCTGCCTTGGAGCCAACTAATTATGGACTGAAACCTCTAGGAACTGTGAGCTAACTGAGCTAACTAAACCTTTCCTTCCTTAACTTTGGGCGTGGGGTATTTTGAATGAGCAACAAGAGAAAAGTAACTAAGACACCGAGCCTCAAGGACACGAAGAGTCATGCTTTTTGTAGCGAATGGTGAAGATGTGTCACTGGAAAATTGCAAGTATGGGAGCTGGGGAGGAAAGATAAAATGGAAGAGGAGTCAATAAAGTCTGCTACCATCATTTTATTCCCTGCTCAGAGAATGGGCTTCTATGATTTGAGTTCTAGAATGGTAAAATACAATGTTAAATCAAGGAACAGAGCTAGAAGGTCAGTAGGGAAGCCTGAAATTTATAAGCAAGTGATAAGGAGAATCTGAGGTTTGCCTAAGGGTGCAAAGGATGAGTGGATTTAGGACACTTCTGAGGAAAGCAATTAAAAGGATTTTCTTGGCCCATTGGAGATGGTAGAAATGATATAGCAAAACTCTGCAATAAAACCCAGTATCCACAAGTTTGAATCTGGTACTTAACCCAACTGTGTTCTCAGTCTTTGCCCAGAAATTACTAAAAATGCTATTTTAAAAGATGAAATAAACTGCATTTAACCTTCAAGATGGACTAATAAATACCAAAAGACTTAATTTGAAAGAATTTCTGGATAGATATCTCAGGTCCCTTATAAGTTATAGGGGTGTATAAAATGGATATGTAAAACTAGATACAACTATGAAAGACAGCTTATCAATACAAGCATTTGGAGTGTTGTAATGATGGGTGTGTGGGCATTAATAAGCAAACACAAATGACAGTATTAAAAATGACTGCTGCCTTTGTGAGGCAGAGTTAGAAATTTATGGCTTTAATATAAATTTTCAACTGCCAGAGATTTGAATAATAATAGCAAAATGGGGGTGTTTTAATCCAGTATTACATGTCTGCTCTTAGTAATGTGATGTTTTTTGAAACTGATATCCTAATTATGCAAATGTTCATTCCTGAATGAAATATCGCTGAAGAAGAACCACACCAGCCACACCCAATGTCTGAAGATATGTTTCATTTCAGAGACCTTATTTGAAAGGCTTCTACTGTAATCAAAACTAACAAAATCTCAGCTGGGTGTGGTGGTGCATACCTGTAATACGAGTTTCCTGGGAAACCAAGGCAAGAGGATTGCAAGTTCAGGGCCAGCCAGGCCAACTTAGTGAAACCCAGTCTCAAAATAAATTAAAAAGGACTAGGGGTGTGTTCAGTGCTAGAGTGCTTACACAGGCCCTGGATTCCATCCCCAGCACCTCCAAAAAAAAAAAAAAAAAAAAGCAAAACTCTCAAAATTTCTCATTGTTCATGCTATAATTCTATTATTAGTTGTCATCAGGGACCCAGGCTACTAGAGAAACCCTCAAGTTGGCAGTTTTCATGATGCAGGAAAAATATTGTGGCAAAACATATCCCGACTCCTAGATTTTCTACTTAGAAAGATGAAAAATCCTTGACCTGAGGTCTTCAGAACATAACAAGTTACCTCTCCTTTATATGTGTATATGGTATAAAGTTCACTAACTTTTTGCAAGCAGCCCTTTTAAATGATCATTTCAATGAAATTTAACGAAAATGTATGCAAGAAAAGCCCATTTTTACTACTCATTTATAATCTTGAAGAAAGTCATAATGGCCCAAAAATAATCTAATAATATTAATAGGTAACATTTATTCAATATTGATTACATGCCAGGTAAAGTTCTAAGCACTTTGCTTATATTAACTAATTTTGTAGTCATAACAAGCTACAATAATTATCTACACTTAACAGATAAATAATCAAAGGCATGGGAGATTAAATTATTTTCTTAATTAAAAACAATATCATACCTATAAAAAAGTATATCAGAAAGTAATTGATATCCACAGGATAGGATTTTTTGTGCATTTGGTACTGGGAATTGAACCCAGAATCTTCACACTGAGATATGTCCCCAGCCCTTTTGTTTATTTTGAGAGAAATCTCACTAAATTACCCAAGCTGGAGGTAAACTTGCGATCCTCCTGCCTCAGCCTCCCAGACTGCTGGTATTACAGGAATACACCAGGATAATTGACCACATGATAGGATACTGCATATCAATTTAAAGGAATAAACTAGATCTGCAAGTATTAATATGGATGAATCATTAACAAAATTTTGGTATGTTAAGAGAAAAACAGTGGACCTCAAAAGTTATTTGACAAGGAAAAATAGAAATGAGGTTGATCATAAAAAAGAAAAATGGATGCTAAGACCACAACCAGCACATGCCTACTATAGCACTCATTCATTATAAAAATGTGTCCAGGGCTGGTGAGATGGCTCAGCGGCGTAAGCGCCTGCCTGGCAAGCGCGAGGGCCCATGTTCGACTCCTGGAACCCATATACGAAAAACGAGCCCATGATATCATTCAGCGGCATGGGCACCTACTGGCACATGAGGTCCTGAGGTCGACCCCTGGTACTCACAAAAAAAAAAAAAAATCAAGTCACTAATAAACTTAAAAAAAAAATGTGTCAAACACTATTTAGGGGGAAAGATATACCTGGGAATAAAAAGTTAAAATCCAGGGAGAAAGAAACAATGGTAGAGTAGTAATCAGCAACAAAATATAGACTCTCTAGGACTGAGAATTGAGACACCTAGAAAACAAAACTTGGTGAAGTTTTTATAAAAGTAGATATGGGAATTGGAAAAACTAGAAACTACAGAGAAGCTGGAGAAATGGGGCACAATGCAGAGAAAAGAATGAAGCAGCCTGGAAAACTCACACTGGCTCCCAGAGAGGAAACCTGTATTCTTCAGGCACAAGGTAAGCCTAGAGGGTCAGCAGCTCCAGGGAAAACAGTGGACCAAGCCATAAGTGCTAGCCCCAAGAAAAGCTCATGGCTGTTGGAAACTGCAAAAACAGCGTGGGATTTTACTCCAGAAGTCACTCCTTCTGCACAAAGAGCTAGAGTTGGAGAAGAATGTAGTGCCATGCCCACCATATTTGAGAATGTTTAATCAGCAGCCACTTAGGAAGTGGTTAAGCCACTGAGCCATAAAACAATTACAAAATAACTTCACTTCAGGGTTTCTAGTGTTACCATATCACAGTGACTGGGTGAGAGACAGCCACAAGAGACTGTTGAGAAGAGGGTGCCATACGGACATGAACCCCCTGAGAAGTTTAAGCTCAGGCTGGGAAGGACATGGGACCCCACCCTCCATGGCAAGAAGCCAGGCCCTGAGTGTGTGTCCTTCAGAGGTGGCTGGACCTGAAAGCGCTGGCATTAAAGCCCAGCAGTATGCTTAAGCCAAGTAGACTTGAGTCACAGGGCACAAAAAAATCTGTTTACAGAAATAATAGCAGAAAACTTTCCAGATATGAGAAGAGAATTTAACATACAGATAAGTAAGGCATATAGAGCCCTAAATAAGCACAGTCAGAAAGCAACTTCTTCACGACATGTCATAGTTGAAATCCCAGAAATCCAACACAAGGACAGAATCTTAAAAGCTGATAGAGGAAAGGAGCAAATCACTTATACAGGTATGTCCACTACAATTACAGTGTATTTCCCAACACAAACCTTAAAGGCCAGAAGATCGTGAAGTGTTTCAAGCCCTGAAAGAAAACAACAGAAAATGGAAAGATATCCTGTTTCTGGACAGGTAGAACCAACATAGTCAAAATGGTCATATTTTCAAAACTGATGAAGAGATGGAATGTGATTCCAATCAAACTGCCAACAGCATTCTTCACAGAACTAGAGAAAACAATCCTAAAATTTATATGGAACAATAAGAAACCCAGAATAGCGAAAGCAATCCTAGTAACAAGAGCAAAGCAGGAGGCATCAGAATCCCAGATTTCAAGTTGTGTTACAAAGCTATAGTGATAAAAACAGCATGGTACTAGCACAAAAACAGATATGGGTCAATGGAACAGAATAGAGGACTCAGAAACAACTCCAGGCACATTCAGCTATCTGATCTTTGACAAAGGAGCCAAAAAACAAATGCTGGAGGAAAGATAATCACTTTAATAAATGGTGCTGGGAAAACTGGCTATCCACATGCAGAACATTAAATCTAGACCTGTATCTCTCACCATGTACTAAATTAAAATCAAAATGGATCAAAAATCTAAATGTTAGAATAGAAAAAATCTTCTAGAAGGTAAAACTCTTGAAGACATAAGCTTAGGCAAGGACTTTCTGAATAGAGCTCAAAAGGCACAAGAAATAACACCAAGAATCAACAAATGGGATCATATCAAATTAAAAAGCTTCTGTACAGTGAAGGAAACAACCAACAGAGTGAAAAGACAACCTATAGAATAGGGAAAAAATTTGCCAGCTATTTGTCCAAGAGAGAACTAATATCTAGAATATATAAAGAACTCAAAAAATTATATTTCACAAGATGAAAGACCCAGTCAAAAAATGGGTAGCTGAAGTGGATAGACACTTCTCAGCTGAAAAAGTACAAGTGGTTCATAAGTACATAAAAAATGTTCAGTATTTTTGGCTATTAGAGAAATGCAAATTAAAACAACACTGAGATTCCATTTTACTCCAGAAAGAATTAGTATCATCAAAAAATCAATAATAACAAATGCTGGCAAGGCTTCAGGAAAAAAGGAACCCTAAGTCATCATTGTTGGGAATGTAAACTAGTACAGCCACTGTGGAAATCAGTATGGAGATTCCTCAAACAACCAAAACTACAAATTCCATTTAACCCAGCTCTTCTTCTTTTAGGTATCTTCCTGAGTTAAAGACATCATATTACAGTGATACATACATACCCACATTTATAGCAGCACAATTAATAACAGCTAAATCTTGGAAGTGTCCTATATGTCCATCATCAGATAAACTGATAAATAAAATGTGGTATTCATACACAACTCTGCCATAAAAAAGGATAAACGAGTCATTTGAAGAAAGTTGGATGTACCTTGAGACCATGTATTAAGTGAAATAAATCAACCACACAAACTTAAATATCATATGGTTTCTCTTCTATAAGAAACTCAAAATATAAATAAAGAGCAAAATAAATGATAGATAATAGGAGATAAGGGGATAGGTATTTTACAAAAGTGAAGAGGACCAAGAGATGGAGGTAGGAGGAGGGAAGGAAGTGGATGGTGATTAAAAAAAAAAAAAAAGAATTCCCGGAACCCACATACGAAAAAGGGGCCGGTGATATCGCTCAGCGGCACGGGTGCCTGTTGGTGCGCGAGGTCCTGAGGTCGTCCCCCCGGTACCCACCAAAAAAAAAAAAAAAAAAAAAAAAAAAAAAAAAAAAAGAATTGAGATGTGTTATGCACATGTACCAACACCCCACAAGAAATGTAATCTTTATGTACTGCAAACGTGTACAAATAAAAATTTAAAAATTACAAAGACATAAAAATTTAAAAGTGTCATTTGACATGACAAATTAACAGTTTGAGATCTGAAAACAACAATAAGAACAAACAGCTAAAAATGAACTCAATACACATTTAATTAAAGGAGCGTTGAGTAGTTGGGAAAAATAAAAACAAACCACAATGATTTGATATTTCCTTTTCATTGCTATTGTTGCTATCAAAAATATGTTTGATAGTCATATATTTTTCTAACACTATATTTTTTGTGTATTGTTACATCACCTTTATCCATGCAGTACTTTATAAAACTAGATATTTTAAATACCCTATTTTTCTAAAAGAACCATTTAATATTTCCATTACCAAATATTTTCTATTTTATGTGAAATTTATTTAATGGACTATTAAGATCAGATTCCTTTAGAACAAAGATTGAACAATTACTGCTCTAATTACACAGAGCCACCTCCACTTTTCCTCTAATTTGTTCTGTAAATCACTACTCCCATCTCCTGTCACACTCTTGACATGGTAACCTGTGGCCCTACCATCTTGCACAAAATATGCCTGGCTTCAGTTAATTGGTCCAGGGGATTACGTACGACTCACTTACTTCTTAGAATCTGTCCTGGCCATCAGATTGGTCAGAGAGAGCATCTTATCCAAGCTGGTCACTAAAGAACCTCCACCAAGGACTAGTAACTGGAAACAAGCTGTGGCCATCTCTTTCCAGGTGACTGAAACTACAGTGAAAAACTTGCACAGGTCTTGTCAATATCTATCTTTCTTCTTATATAAACAGATCAAGCCAGTTGAGAGAGGAGAGAAAAAAAGAGATAGAGAAATAAGGACAGGGAGAAGCAAAAAGTGAAAAGAGAAGCCTGTAGGACATTGTTGCTCACTTCCACTCTTGCTTTTAAAATTTATAAGGCATCATAGTATCTTCATCTTATTCACTGTGATTTGGCTTTTTATCACTGCAACCAAAGATTATCCTAATTAGCAACCAACTTCTAAAACTCTTTATCCAACTGGTGTATTACTGAAAGATTTCAAAAAGGAAGATGTGCGCAATCATGGTTGTTATGATTCAGCAAAGAAAATGGAGTGATTTGGCAAGGAAAATAGAGTGATCAAAGTTGAACAGAAGGTTGAAGGGATTCCATGATAGACAACTACTCACATTTTGCACCCATGAGAAATGAGGTGATTCCAGATTTTCTCTAATTTTTGCCTGTGCTCAAAAACATAACACAGATTCCAAATGATACCTACTGATTACTTAGAAATTAGCAATGATAGGATAAAAATCATTTGAAACATGCTATCAAGTGAGTAGAAACCCAATTTTAGCATCCCTGGTGGATGGCAATATTTTAGAGACCGCCCCCCCCCCAACAAGCTCCCTTGTAGCATGTACTTCTGAGATTCTGATGGGATTATATCTTTCAGGGAAGGAAAATATATTCCTTCTCAATAGTTGATCATGAAAATATTTATAAGGATGTCTTCTAAACAATTATGAAGATCTAGAGTTTGAAGGGAATCCTTCTTTCCCTAAGAAGGTGTTCTTTAAGCCCTTTTCCTTTTGAAACTCCTCAACTCTGCATACCACTCTTTTAATAGCCATTTTGACAATACAACTACTATGAACCGCTAACTTGACAGGCTTTGAGTTTTAAATAAAATATGAATTTTTACAAGCAGCAGAAACCCCAGCTTAACTTTCACAGTTAAGATAGTTTATTTGTGTGTAGCTTCTCCAAGAGCTCCTCTCCACCATTCTACCACAGGATCCTAAGTTATAAAGGAAGATTCAAACTGGGTGAAATTTGAACAAGGAACAGAAAAGGAAAGATGAGCTTTAATTATCAGTAAATGTGGGCATAGGTGCATTTTAATATCAAATATAAATAATTTTTGGATAATCCCTTTGTCTCTTTATATGGATAAACAATACAACTGGTTTTCTCATGCGGTTTACACTGGGAAATACACATGCGCACACAATACACAGAACACACACATGCTTGTGTGTTTTTTACTCTCTTTTATACACGTATTTTTTTTTTTTGTGGGTACCGGGGGTCGACCTCAGGACCTCGCGCGCCAGCAGGTGCCCATGCCGCTGAGCAATATCACCGGCCCTTTTTTCGTATGTGGGTTCCGGGAGTCGAACTCGGGTCCTCGCGCTTGCCAGGCAGGCGCTTACACTGCTGAGGCATCTCACCGGCTCTCTTTTTATACACTTTGAAACATGCTTTGGAGCATGAATGAGAAAGGGTAAGAAGAGAAAATGCTAGCCTCTATTTTTATTAGTACATATTTGTGATACACAATGGGTAGATTTTCATGGGAAGTTGATACATGTACATATTATATCTTAATCCTTTTTACTTCCCTTTCCCTCCTCTCCCACCATCCATCTCTTCATCCTCTTCCCAACTGCAAAAGATCTATCTCCCTATTTCCTGCTATCTTTTACTTTGCACTTTATTTATAGTTAGTTATTTTTTTTGCAATAATATGAGAAACCATACAACTTAACTTTATGTGTGTGATTTATTTCATTTAACATTATACTCTTAAGATACAACCATTTTGGACAGATTCCTAGACACATATGAATTACCAAAACTGAATCAAGAATGTATAAAAATTCTAAATAAACCAATATTAGTCAATGAAATTGAAAATGTAATTAAAAACACACCAACAAAGAAAAGCCCAGGCCCTGCTGAATTCTACAAGAATTCAGACCTTGTGCTACTACCTCAAACTCTTAATGAAATTGAAAGGGAAGAAATACTCCCAAATTCATTCCCAGAAGCAAATATTACCCTGATAGCAAAACCAGAGAAACACCTAACTGAAAAAGAGAACTACAGGCCAATCTCCCTAGTGAACATAGATGCAAAAATCCTCAGTAAGATACTGGCAAACATGCTGCCATCGCCTGCGTGGTTCTAGCAGTATCTATCACCCCACCTCCTTCCAATGTCCTGCCAAAAAGATCATTACGACTGAATTACAGAGGGCAGACACAGAGTGAGTAACCGGGATTCAAACTATGCTCTTTTTTTTTTTTTTTTTTTTTTTTGTGGGTACCAGGGGTCAAACTCAGGACCTCACGCGCCAGCAGGCACCCGTGCCACTGAGTGATATCACCGGCCCCCTCAAACTCTGCTCTTCAAATTAGAAGCAGCTAAACTCCAAATGCAGAGCGATGCGGGCCCACTGCCTTCTCCACCTTTCTATTTCTGCTTGGGCCAAATACTGAAGACAGTAGTGGATAACAGTATCGGTAGTAATCAATAGCGATGGCCAGAAGTCAAACAAACACAGGACAAGTCCTAATTTCCTGTTGTCTACATGAGCATAGATTAATTAATTACATGATGTTATGAGGCTGAATCACACCCACAACAAGACAGAGGTTGAAGTCCTAACCCCAGGGCCTCAGAGTGTGACTGTATTTGAGACAGAGGGGTTTTTGCGTTTTTTTGAGACAGGGTCTCACTATATAGTCCAGGCTGGCCTTGAACTTACTATGTAACCCAGGCTGGCCTCAAATTCACAGTTATCCTCCTGCCTCAGCCTCCCGAGTGCTGGGATTACAGGCATGCACCATCACACCCAGCTCTGAGACAGAGTTTTTAAATAGCTAATTAAAGTTAAATGAGGTCATTCAGGTAGAACCTACCTGTTGTTCTAAAAGAGAAAAACAGGAGATTACATATGTCTGTCATCCCAGGACCCTGGAAGGCCAAAGCAAATTGACTGCAAGTTCAAGTCCTGCCTGGGGAACTTAATGAGAGCCCCTCTCAAAAAACGGGGGTGGGGGGTGATGTAGCTCAGGGTGAGGCCTTGGGTTCACTCCCCCAGTGAGGGAGGGAAAGAGCGCAGGAGGGAGGCAGGGAGGGAGAATGAGAGAGCTAGTTGTGGACGCTCCCAGAACTGGAAGACCCGGGAAGACACGGGAGGCACATGGCCGTCGGCAGGGCAGGCAGAGGCACGAGAGGAAACTCCCGTAGACTCCTTGATCTCGGACTCCGACCCTGAGCATCGCGAGGTTAATTCTCTGTCATTTATGCTACCTAGTCAGTAGCCTTAGCAAACAAATAAACCAGACCTCACTCTTCTGGGAGGTAAAATAGGGATACACTTGCTTCATGAGACAATTATCAGGACTACATTGCATAGAAAATACTTATCACAGTGTTTGCACATAGAATGTGCTCAATAAATGTAGGCTAGTATGATTATTATTTTATTATTATTATTAAAATACAAATTTAAAAAAAAAAGATACTGCCAAACAGAACGCAGCAAAATGTGTAACAGATAGTGGGAAATGGGAAGAAAATGTTCAAATGAGAAGGGGAACAAGGGAGGAGGGAGGGAGAAGGGAAAGAAAGGACAAAAAAAAAATACATCCATTTTCCTATAAGTGACTCGAGTTTATCCTTCTTTATGATTAAATAGCATTTTATATAAATGACATTTTTATAATCATTTGTAATTTGTAGTATAAATAGCACATTTTCTTTATCCATTCATCTATTGATGGACATATAGGTTGCTTCCAAGATTTAGCTATTATGAATTTTGTTGCTGTAAACGTGGGTATGCATGTATCACTATAATATGATGTCTTTAATTCTTTCAGAAAGATACCTCTAGGGGAAATACCTGAGTGGGTGCAATGTCTAGTTTTGGTCTCTCCATACTGATTTCTATAATGGCTGCCTGGGTTTATATTCTTACCAACAATGCGGAAGGGTTTCTGTTTCCTGCAGCCTCCCCAGTGTTTATTTATTGTGGTCTTGATGATACCATATTTTTCTGGAATAAGGTGGAATCACAGTGTTGTTTTAATTTGCATTTTTCTAATGACCAAAGATACTGAATATTTTTATTAACTATTTTTTGACCATTTGTACTTCTTCTGAGAAGAGTCTATGCAATTTAGTTGACCATTTTTTAATTGGGTTTTTTATTGCGGGGGTCTAATTTTTTTTAGTTCTTTATGTATTCTAGATATTAGTCCTCTGAGGAATGGGTGGCAAAATTTTTCCATTAATTTTATATAATTCATTTGTTGATTGTTGGTGCTATTTCTACTATAATTGGGATTCTGTTCAGAAATTCCTTGCCTATTCCTATGTCTTCAAGAGTTTTAACTATTTTATCTTCTAGAAAATTAAGTATTTGTTTTAATATTTAGATCTTTGACCCACTTTGATTTTATTTTAGTGTGTGATTAGAGATCTGGGTCTAGATTCAATCTTCTCTGTGTGGATATCCAGTTTTCCCTGCACCATTTGTCAAAAAGGCTTTCTTCTCTCCAGTGTAACTTTTTAGTCCCTTCATCAAAGATAAGATGGCTCCCTGTTCCTGGGGTTGTTTCTGCATCCTCTATTCCTTTCCATTGATCCACAAATCTGTTTTCGTGCCAGTACCATGTTATTTTTATTACTGTATCTTTGTAGTATAATTTGAAATCTGTGATTGTGATGCTCTGTGTTTTGCTTTTGTTACTCAGGATTGCTTTTGCTATTCTGGGTCTCTTCTGGTTCTAAATAAATTTTTGGATTGTTTTTTTATTTCTGTGAAGAATGCTTTTGGTATTTTAATTGAGGTTGAATTAACTCTCTATATAACTTTTTGTAGTATAGCCATTTTGATAATATTGGTTCTGACTATCCAGGAGCAAAGGGTGTCTTTCCATTTTCTGGTATCCTATTCAATCTCCTTTTTCAAAGTATTATAGTTTTCATTGTTGAGTTATTTCACTTCCTTGGTTAAATTAATGCCTGGATATTTAACTTTTTGAAGCCATTGTGAATAATATTGCTTTCTTGATTTCTTTTTCGACATATTCATTGTTGGTGTACAGTAACACTAGTGATTTCTATGTGTTGATTCTGTATCCCACTACTTTGCTGAATTTGCTTAATAGTTCTAGCAGTCTTTGGCTGGAATTTAGGTTGTCTGTGTAATGATCATGTTGTCTGCAAATAGGGTAGTTTGACTTTTGTTTTCTTATGCATAACCCTTTTATTTCTTTCTCTTGCTGATAGATCTGGATAAAGTTTTGAGTAGTATATTGAACAGGCATGGTAAGAGCAGACAACCTTGTCTTGTTCTTGATTTTAGGGGAAATGCTTTCAATACTTCCCTGTTCATATGATGTTGGCAGTAGGTTTGTCATAAATGGCTTTTATCAGATTGAGACATGATCCCCCTGTGCCTATTTTCTTCATGGTCCCTTTTTGTCATAATGAGACATTGATTTTTTCAAAGTCTTCTTCTGTCTCTTGAGATGATTATGTGATATTTGTCCTCACTTCTGCTTATACGATATATTTCATTTATTGATTTATATATACTGAACATCTTTGCATCCAGGGATGAAGCTACTTGATCATGACAAATGAACGTTTTAATGAGTGGTTTCATTCTGTTTGCCAGTATCTTGAAGATTTTTACATCTATATTCATTAAAGAGATTGGCCTATAGTTTCCTTTCTTTGTCTGGTTGTGGTATCAGGGTAATGTTAACTTCCAGAAGTAAGTTTGACAGTACTCTTTCCCTTTCAATTTCATTGAAATGTTTGAAGAGTATTGATGTTAGATTTTCACTTGTAGATTTTCACTAGTTCTTGTAGAATTTAGCAGTAAAGCCAATAGGACCTGGGCTTTTCTTTGTTGGTAGGTTTTTTATTATTATTACTATTATTATTATTATTATTACTGCCTCAATTTTATTCCTTCTTTTTGGAATGTTTAGTATCTTCTTGGTTCTGTTCTGGTAATTCATATGTGTCTAGAAATCTTTCCATTCCTTCTAAATTTTCTAACTTATTGGAGCACAGGTTTTTGAAGCAGTCACTTATGATTCTCTGGATTTCAAGGATATTCATTGTGATTTTGTATTTTTATTTCTAATTGCATTATTATGGGTTTTTTCTTTCCATCTTTTGGTAAGTTTCATTAAATGTCAGTCTATTTTGTTTATCCTCTCAAAGAAACAGCTCTTCAAGTCATTAATTATTTGTACTTCTTTAGTCTCAATTTTATGAATTTCTGCTCTGACCTTTATAATTTCTTTCACTGTACTAATTTTGGACTTGGATTGTTGTTGTTCTAGATCTTTGAGGTGCATTATCAGGTTATTTATTTGTGTTCACTTTGTTTTGCAGATATAGGCATTCACAACTATCAACTTCCCTCTTAGTACTGCTTTTATCATGTTCCATATGTTCTGGTATGTTGTACTAGCATTATCATTTGATTTTAGGAAGTGTTTGATTTCTTCTGTGATCCATTGATTATTCAAGGGTATATTATTTAATCTCTATGTGTTTACATAATTTCTGTGGTTTCTTTTGCCATTGATTTCTAGTTTCATTGCACTATGATCTGATAATATGCGTGATATTATTTTGATTCATTTGTGTCTATTTAAGTAAGTTTTATAGCCTATTGTGTAGTCTACTTTGGATATAATTGTTATCTCTTCCTGTTGAATTGTGCCCTTTACCAATATGTGGTGACCTTCTTCACCACTTCTGATCAGTTTTCACTTTAAGTCCATTTTGTCTAAATATAGGACAGCTACTTCTGCTGGCTTTCAGTCTCCTATTTCATAAAATAGTATTTTCCTTGCTTTGATTTTTAGTCTATGGTCTTCTTTACAGAGTGTGTTTCTTGTAGCGGCATACCTTTGAGGTTGTTTTTCATTTTTGTTTTTGTTTTTGCTTTGATCCAATCTGCCAACCTGTATCTCTTCATTGGAAAGTTGAGATCATTTGCAGTGAGAGTTACTACTGAAAGTTATTGGCTAATTCATGTCATTACTTTGCTTCTGTTGCTTTTTCCTTCATTTTTCCCTTTTGCTTAACTGCTCCCCCTGCTTGCTGTATTCACTCCAGTAGATCCTTTAGCACCGATATCTTTATGTCTCTGTCTAGAATATCCTTGAGTGTTAGTTTGGTGGTATTTTTTTTTAGTGCAAGTTTGGTGGTCATGAATTTCTTATGGTGGTCTTTGTCATGGAAGTTCCTAATTTCTCCATCAATTTTGAAAGATAGTTTTGCAGGATATATTAATCTGGGCTGAAAGTTTTCTTTTAGGGCTCAAAGAACTTCCTTCCAAACCCTCCTGGACTTTAAAGATTTTGCTGAGAATTCTGCAGTAATTCTAATAGGGAAGAGGAGGAAAGAAGAAAACATCAACAGATGAAAAACAGGAGATTCGGGACGGTGAGATGGCTCAGCAGCATAAGCGCCTGCCCAGCAAGCGCGAGGTCCTGAGTTCGACTTCTGGAACCCACATAAAGGAACAAAAGGGCCAGTGATATCGCTCAGCGGCACAAGCGCTTGCCAGGCAAGCGTGAGGTCCTGAGGTCGACTCCCAGTACCCACATAAAAAAAAAAAAAAAAAAAAAGAAAGAAAGCAAAACAGGAGATTGAACTCTTGAAATTATTTTGATAGCTATAGTAGAGGGCTAGTATATGGGAAGTTGGGGAGAATATTTGTGGGAGTGGGAGAAAGGGTGCAGAGGGAGGAAAATATAATTGGAGATTGAGGGAAGTTGTGATAATGTTGGAACCTATTAATATGTTGATAGTTATGCTTGGATCCTCTACACAGAATATTGGTGAGGGTTACCCTGGCTTGCCCATGAAAGGTACTGTTTAGGTTAAAACACTAGTTGATTCTTATTCTCCTTTGTACATGTGCAGAATATATATATATATATATATATATATATGCATGTATATGTATATATCAATATATTTATACATGTATATGTGTATATATAAGGAAAAGAAGGAAGATAAAAGAATAAGAAAGAAGAGAAAAATGAAATAGGAGGGGAAAAAAATGAAAGAACAACCCCCAAACTCCCACGCATTTGCCAAAACACAAAATTAAAATATCCTCAGAGTTTTATTTACTGTATATTGCAGTCTAAATTCAAATAGTGAGCTCCCCCAACCCTGCTCCACGTTCACATGTGGGGAAGCTTTGATGGGGGTGAGGGTGGGGTCCTGAATGGATTTTGAGGCCTTCTGGGTCTGGCTGTTTCCTGCTCCTCTACCTTCCTTGGCATATCACCGTGACCACAAATTGCTTCTCCTCACCCTTCTCAGTCCACAGCATGCTGCCTGCTACTGTAGGTTTTGAAGCTGCCCCATCACCACCACCATCACCATGATTTGCTGAATTGCTTGCTGGTGAATAAGGAGGTTTTTCCATCCAGATGGCCTGCTGACCCTGCCACCCTGCAAGCTGTGCTCTAGATGTGGCTACCTGTGGCCCTTTGCCTTTGATTTAAGATCAGACCCTCTCGGTTAATTTGAGTTTTCTGCTGATTTCCACAAGGGCCCTCTCAGCTCCTACTGCTTTCCTGAACACCAAATCCTTCAGCCGTTCTGTGTTTTCCCTCCACAAGCCTTCTGCAAAGTGCGCTGCTGAGCACTCTCTGGCTAGACACCACTCTCCAGCTCTCCGCTGGATACTTCCCTGTTCACTCTCCCCGAAGTGTCACCCTCCAATTGGCAAACTTCATGGAGCCCCAAGGCCCACTGCACTTGGCGGCCCCCAGTAGGAGGTTGTAGGGGTCGCAGTGGGGGTGCCTGGCAGCGGGTGGTGGGCAGCGAGCAGAATGTTCCGTAGGCACAGCACTCCCAGGGTTTGGGGAAGAATAGGCAAGTATTGGTTCCCGGCCAGCCTGGTCTCATATCTGCAGTGTCCTGCTGTCGACAGATGTAGTTCCCAAGCCTCAGTTTTCTCGGTCCCTAATCCAGGTTCCTAATCAGGATCCCGTGCTTGTTCTTCACTTCCTCTAAGGCCTGTGGGGCTTTCTCTGACACTGCTCACCAGCTTTCAGTTTCTCTGATGCCCTGGTTTGTGAATATCTCCTTTACTGTGCTTCTTTTCCCCCAAGGGGAGGGTAGAAGAGTTAAGAGCCTATTCCAAGGGCCTGGCTACTGCTGAAGTGTCCTTGGCTAGCTCCTCAGGTGGCATTTACCCCTGTGGTCCAGGAGCCCTCTGGCTTCCCTTTCTAAACACCCCCATACTGGATTTGGATCTAGTGGGTTTCTCCACCAGTTTGCATTCCCATATCTGGCTTTCTTTGCCATCCCCGTATCAGTGCATTTTTCTGGTGCATGGCTCATAGCCTCCCTCCCTCCCTCCCTCCCTGCTGTCACTCTGGAAGTAGAAATTCAAGTGGCAGACACTAAAATAAGAATCGGGGCCAGGTGTTGTGGCACACACCTGTAATCTCGGCACTCTGGGAGGCCGAGGCAAGAGGATGGCATATTTGAGCCCAGTCTAGCCAACTTGGTAGGACCACCTTTATGAGCCTATTCATTTACAGGCAGGAGGAGAAACTGTAACCAGGTTTCTCAAGACATACATTCATTTACGCTGCCCAGTCTCCATATACTGTCCAATTACTTCACGATAAAAGGTGTGACTCACGGCAGGGCCATGTGGGTGAGGAAGTTCTGTATGGAAGAAATCATGTCCTTGTGTAGCTTCCACTGCATCTCCTCTGAACCCAGCTTCACTGTGAGGCCCTCAATCCAGAACCTCTATTTTATATAGAATTACATCTTAGCCTATGTTCCCTCCAAAGTAGAACCTGAGGCAAAACTTTTTCTTTGCTTTTATTTTGGAATAAGTTTCCAAGGAGCAAGAGAATAAGATAGGAAGAAAGCAAAACCAACATACAAGTCTGCCATTGAGCAGCCAGTGCTTGATCTCCTAGGATATTCCAAGGAAGCTTATGAACCACACCTCAGAAACATCCATGCTGGGAACAAACTAAGGAGGCATTTATCCATCTGCTTCTCTCCTCATTGTCCAAGGGTGGCTTGTGAGGATTTAATCCTGCAAATTTACTGAAATTACCTATATATAAGTATAGAGCTAAATCCCAGGCTGAGAATCAGAGAAGCCATAAGGCAAGAATGTGAGGCATACAACCATGGCATGAGCCCATGGCAAGTCTCAGTCTAATTGCACCTGTACAGAGTAGATTAAAGTCTGCAGGAATCAGTAGCCACATAAGTAGGATGAGTAAGAGATAGACTTGAGACATTTTTTAAATAATGCACAAAGGTTGTTGTGGCTTGTATCTAGATGTCCTCCCAAAGCCTCATGTGATCATAGGTACGGCTTTTCAGAGGTGGCTGGACCTAGGGTGTGTGCTGCTGGGATCAAGGACATAATGCTGGGATTGATTCATGGTGCAATGATAGGATAAGGCTGCCCCACCCTGAGTGTGAGTGCTACCCGTCCAAAGACTGGGTAGCCTGGATAACATAGAAGGGACAGAAAGAGAGTCACTGCTTGCTGCTTGTAGCTTGCTGCTTGCTTCCTTGCTGCCTTCTGCTTGCCATGAATGATTTCTTCTCTGTGATGCCCCTCTGAGATGCCAACCTGCCTTGGAGCCAGACAACTCTGAACTTAAACCTCTAAAAACTGTAAGCTAAATAAACCTTTCTTCCTTTAACTTTGATGCTGGGTATTTTGTCTCAGCAGTGAGAACAGTAACTAAGACAGTTGTCCAATATAAATACATTCACTTTCAAGACAACTATAAGAAATGCATCTTTTGTTTAAAATGCCATGTATTTGCTTACAAACTTGCTCTTATAATTCTGTATTAAATAGAGGTGGAGAACTTCCCCTATATTGTTCTTGCCTGCAGAGAGCAATGTAGTGGCTCTCATCTAGCACAAACTTTCAGCATCTGAATGTAAGGCAGACAGATGGCATATTCCTAAACTATGATTTGATTGTTTGGTGGGAAGTTGAAAGTCAGATTATCTTAAATTCAACAATACAAGATCACACAATGCTAAAAATATTCAGTAGAAAACTAAAAAAAAGAATTAATGAGATCTTATGTAGTCATTTTTAAATAAAGACAAGGAAGTCCACTATCACAACTTCTATTCAATATACTTCTGGAAACATTATCCAGAGCAATTAGACAAGAGAGAGAAATAAAAGGAATAAGGATAAGAAAGAAAGAAGTTAAGTTATCATTATTCGCAGATGACATGATACTCTATATAGAAAACCCCAAAAACTCCACCAAAAGACTTCTAGATTTAATAACCAAACTCAGTAGCATAGCTGGATACAAAGTCAACACAAAAATCAATAGCATTCCTGTACACGAACAACAAACTCAGTGAGAGAGAAATTAGGGAAACCATACCCTTCAAATAGCATCCAAAAAAATGAAATACTTAGGAATCAATCTAACAAAGGAAGTAAAAGATCTGTACATTGAAAATTACAGTACTCTGAAAAACAAGATTGAAGTGGATGCCAGAAAATGGAAAGATATCCATTGTTCATGGATAGGAAGAACGAACATAGTGAAAATGGCCATACTCCTAAAATTGTTATACAGATTTAATGCAATCCCAATCAAAATACCATTAGCATACCTCACAGAACTAGAGAAAACTTCCCTAAAATTCATTTGGAACCAGAAGAGACCTGGAATAGAAAAAGTAATTCTGGGCACAAAGGCAAGGGGGGAGGCATTACAGTCCCTGACTTGAAATTATACTACAAAGCTACTGTGATAAAATCAGCATGTACTAGCAAAAAAAAAAAAAAAAAAAAAACAGATGTGAGGATCAGTGGAACATATTAGAAGATGCAGACACAACTCCAAACACACTCAGCCACCTTATCTTTGACAAAGTGGCCAAACATGTTCACTGGAATAAATAGTGCTGGAAAAACTGGCTCTGTACATGCTGAAGACTAAAATTAGACCCATGTCTATCACCATACACTAAACTAAAGTCAAAATGGATCAAAGATCTAAATATTAAAACAGAAACAATCTATTGGAAGAGAAGGTCGGTAGAAATCTTGAAGACATAGGTGGAGGCAGAGAAATCATGAACAAAACCCAAACTGCATGGGAAATTCATCAAAGAATCAACAAGATGGGGCCTCATCTTATTAAAAAGCTTTTGCATATCAGAAGAAATCACCAATAGATTGAAAAGACAACCCACAGATTGGGAAAAAATTTTAGCCAACTGTCCCTCAGACAAAGGACTTCTATCTAGAACATATAAAGAACTGAAAAAAATCAGACCCCCCCAAATTTAAAGACCCAATCCAAAAATGGGCATCTGAGATGATCACACACTTCAGAGGAAGAAATACAAATGGCAAATAAATATATGAAAATACATTCAGCATCATTGGTCATTTGAGATATTCAAATTAAAATAATGCTGAGATTCCATCTCACTTCAGAAAGAATAGCTATGACCAAGAAATCAACCAATAACAAATGCTGGAGGGGATGTTGGGAAAAAGGTACTCCACCGTTGGTGTGAGTGCAGGCTGCTGCAATAACTGTGGAAATCAGTATGGAGATTTCTCAACAAGCTAGGATTAGGGGTCCCACTTGACCCAGCTATTCCCCTTGTGGGTATCTTCCCAGAAGAATTAAAAACATCATACCACAGCAGTATATGTGCACCCATGTTTATAGCAGCACAATTTGTGATAGCTAAATCCTGGAAACAACCCAAATGCCCATCAACCATGGAATGAATAAAAAAAAGATGTGGTCTTTTTATATGATGGAGTACTACTCAACCATAAAGAAGGATAAACTTGAGACTTTTATAGGTAAATGGCTACAAATTGAGACTATACTCAACAGTGAAATAAATCAGACTCATGTGTGTAAGCATTGTATTGTCTCCCTGGTGTGAGAAACTGAAAGAGTAAATAAAGTCTAAAATGTACAATAGATATTGTGAAATGGGAAGAAATTGTTCAAAAAGAAAAAGGAACTAAGATATGGGAAAGGGGAAAGGAAGGAAGGGAAAAGAGGTAAAAAGTGCAAGTTAGTTGTACTGTTAGTGTCTCTTAGTTCATAGAAAAGGAAGGTTTGTACTAATACCAATTGGAGAATTTTTTATGCCCATATCTTGTACTCTGAGTAACTACTTTAAAGATAATAATATGCAATGTATTAACGATTGTTATTCTACTATCATCTTGTTATGTTTTAATTTTTTTCCTTAAAAAATTGAGTTGAGATCAATGTTAGTATTTTATGATTTAGGTACTCCTTATTTTCAAAAGATCTTCCTTCCTGCTTTGTGTCACCTTACTCAGGAGAGACAATAGGGATCTAGAACTTCCTCTGATGGTCCTGTGTGTGAGCAAAGTCTGAAAATGTCTCCCTGGTGTCTGCTTTCATAGCCTATTCACTGATTGGGAATTTGAAACCATGTCAAATAACCCCTAGAATTTGGTCCATATGTTTGTATTCACTTTGTCCTCATCACTCCAAAGATTTCAATCATTTCCTTCTCAGTCTTTATCTAGAGGTTCCAAGTCCTTTTAGTTTGCCCTCTAACCTGGCTCTGACCACTGATCATTTACAATGGGTCCATGGACTTTGTATGTGCAGAGATGAACTTCCTCCAGAAGGAAATCCACAGAGGGAAAGGGTACAATTTAGCCTGATTCTTTGTGTACATGTCCAGAGGGAAATACCACAGATAGAAGTTAAGCACAGGATGGGGTGGGCGAATTCATTAGTCCGTGGTCAGGAATGAGGACAGCTTTATAGAAAAGTTTCTTTTCTCTCCTATGGGTGCTGCCTATAAACTCTCAAGGGCCTTCAGTAATTGTCTGCAACTCCACCATATGTCACGTCCCTGTGCTCTTCTGGGCAGCTTGTCATCCAACAACACTCTGTACAAATGCTACTGTAATGAGACAGTGAACCTAAGATGTAAACATACCTCTTGCCAGAATAACATTTTCATAGTCTGCAGAGTAGAAAGCCCCACAAAGATCCTAAAATCAGTGATAATCACCCCCCAGAAGTGTTTCTCATTTATCTCCTATCTACGTTTTAGGCCAAGGACTGCAAATCTAATAGCTTATGCTCCTGGTAGTCACTAAATCTTGGGCAGGTTGTATGCTTCCAAAGACAACTACACCAATTTACATATGCCATCCCACAAGCTCACCTGACCATGTGATTGACACAGCCCCTGCTGAAACATGGTACCCACATTCCTTCTACCGAACCTGGGTGAGCTTGAGACCTCCTCTACCAATAGAGTGTGACAGAAGAGATGTCGTGTGTCTTCTAAGGAGAGGCCAGACAAAGGATACAACATCCACCTAGCTCACCATTTCAAGACAGTCACCCTGGGAACTCAGCTACCATGCTTCAAATAAGCCCAAAATTACTCATAAAGAGAGGCCGCATGGAGAAGCCCATGTGGAGAGCAACTGAGGTCCTCGTTGCTACCTGGAAGCCCCTGGAAGCTAGTTGAGTGAATGAGGGAGCCTTCAGATGATTCCAGCCCCCAGTGTCCCTGTCTTCTACCTGATGTCCTAGACATCATGGACCAATATAAGCTATTGTTGCTGTGCTTAATCCAAATTCATTACCCATAGAATTTGAGAGCATAATCGATGTTTTATTCCCACTAAATTTTAGGTTGGTTTGCTATGTACTCATAGTAATTGGAACAAATCATTACCAGGTGTGTTATCTTTATCTCATCTTTATATTACTCAGAATGACTTTTTCAAACAACGTGAAGATTATATGATTGTATCTAGGGCAGGAGAGGGATTATTTCTGTCTACCCACATTTCAAAAAAGTACGATTTTGTTGCTCTGCTTGTAAAATGAAAGCAATTCTCAAGGTCACAGATTAAAACAAAGCAGTTGGAATGTTTCTTATCTTTGCTTCTCATTGGAGAACAGAACTTTTCTGAACTAAAACTTTGTTCCTCACATTGATAAAATCCTACAGCCCACGGTATACTTGTTTTTACTCCTTCTTGCTGTCCTCTCAACTTCTAAAGAGTAGAAAGGAATGGGGAACCGTTTCAAAAGACAGTTTTTGCTTCAGTGCCTGTTCATCTGTGAGGGATCAGGAATAAGCAGCCTGTAGCACTTGTGTTCATCCTAGAAATAAAATGAGTAAGAACCTCTTTAGTAAGGAAATGTAGGTGAAGAACAAGCTAGAAATGTCATGGAGATACTGACTGTAATAAGAATAAAAGCTCTCCATAACATTTTAGTAACTGAGAGGCAGTTTTCATTTTAACTCACGTTGCATGAATTCAGTGGCTATTACCGGACTTCCTTTTCTGTCTATACCCCCACACCCTAAGTGTGCTCCTCTAGTCCTTGCTTTGAACCTCTCCTCTTTTTTGACAACTTGCAAACCTGCATCTTCAGCTAAGACCTGTCCCTAAACTCCAGATTCATACATCCATCTGTCTACCTGACATCTCCACTTGATGTCTAGCAGGGATCTCAAACCGAACTTCAAAAAATGAACTCCTAATGTCCCTTTTCCAAGCTTGTCCACTTCTTGCCGTCTTGATCGCAGTTGATGACAATTCTTTCCTTCCACTGGCTCAAGAGAAAATCTCTGACATCTTCCTTGCCTCTCTCCCACAAACTACAACCCATCCATCATCAAATCCTACTGGCTCTAACCTTAAATCACATGCAAAATCAAATGACTTCTCGTGACCTTCATTACTACTGATCCCATCCAAGCCAACATCATCTCTTGCTCATTGCTGCAGCAGCCTCCTAACTGATCTCCCAGTTTCCATCATGGCCTTCTTGCAGTCCACTTTCATCCCGGAAGCCAGAATAATCCATCAAGAATATGAGTCACATCAGGAGCTTCATCTGCTCAGAATCTTCTAATGGCTTTGCATCTCACTCACAGTAAGAGCCATGATAGTAAACTAGAAGGTAGACTCTTAGAAATGGGAAAGGGGATCAGGGGAGGGGTGAGGAAAGTGGGGGGGGTAAGGGTTTGAAAATGATCAAGATATGTTATATTCATGTACCATTTCCCCACAATGAACATCACTATTCTATATGACAAACCTGCACTAATAAAGTCAAGAATTTTTTTTTTTTTGTGGGTACCGGGGGGTCGACCTCAGGACCTCGCGCGCCAACAGGCACCCGTGCCGCTGAGCGATATCACCGGCCCCTTTTTCGTATGTGGGTTCCGGGAGTCGAACTCGGGTCCTTGCGCTTGCAAGGCAGGCGCTTACGCCGCTGAGCCATCTCACCGGCCCTAAAGTCAAGAATTTTTTAAAGCCAAAATCCTTAAAATGATTGAGAAAACCCTCCTTGGTTGGCCCACTATGATTCCTCTCTGCCCCTTTCTCCCTGACACTTCGCTCACAAATACACTGGCTTCCTGTTTCAGGAAGATACCCAGCAACTTCCCACCCTAGTGCTTTCAGACTTGTTCTTCTTTTTGCCTGAAACCTTTCTCCCCCAACCTGCCCTATATCTGTGTGGCTCATTCCCTCCTGCTGCATGATTTCTGAGCGTAATCATTAGACTTTGTTAATTCTCCCTTTTGATAGGATGGAGATCTCTCCTTCAGCCTGTTTTATAAAAATAAATGCCATTTTCTGATACTCCCATTTCCTCTCCTCTGTGTTTTCTTTTTTCTCTAAAGTACTTATTGCCCTCAACATTAAATAAGTAAGTAAATGAACTTATTTTCCACCTACCCCATTTGGAATGTATGTTCCATTACAGTAGAGATAATTTTTGCTATATTTTGCATAGTGCCTAAAATACTTTCTGTCATGTAATAGCCACATAAATGGCCAGAATAGCATATGCCTGTTCATGAGTGAATGAACAAAAGAACCATTGGACCATGGTCAATTGTCAGCCAAGCACCACTTCAACAGAAAGCAGAAGACAAATGGAGAGCTTTGGCAAAAGCAGACATCTGTTAATCCTGGGTCCCCAAGTTGCACTGGAAACTCTCCTGAGTAAAGAGAAATGGCAAAAGGGCCCGAGGGTACTGTATAACCATCCAGTCTCTATCTCAGGGGACAGAGCTTCGTCTATAAGAAGTACAACATTTGGTAGCAGAGGTCTGACTTTAAAGTCCACATTTAGTCTCAGTCTCCTTATCTATAAAATAAAGACATTTTTCTTAGAAGATGCAATCAAGATGAAGTGAACTAACATATAAAAACAAGAAGTAAATAAGTGTAGTTGTATAAGAAAACAACCTTGACTTGAGCCTAGTTAGCAATTGAGTCACATACTCATAATTGATGCATATGTGATTAGTCAGAAAAATGGCCAAAGTGCCAGGTTACCATAAAAACTTACTGATCCAAAAGGGGGAAGGTGCTGTGGCTGGAGCAGCCCCCAGCAAGCAGCATGCCACGGCCAGAGCAATGGTGGGACATTGTATCCCAAGGGGCCCAACAAAGCCAGCCATTGGTGAGTAAGGTGAACTGGTGCTACGATTTGGCAGAGACACATAGAACAGAAGTGGGTGGGAGGGACCACCATTTTACTTCAAAAGGACCAGGGTGAAACCCAGCAGCAGCACAATCCTGGGTCACTTCACTGCCAAAGTCCCAGAGTGGAATAAGGAAAGAACCATCCAGTCACAGTGGACTGCTGGCAGTTGGGAGGCAGGCTACGGGGAATTCTGCTGAGAGGTAGAAGCTGGGACCACCCAGACTCCACTCAGGTGGTCACCAAAAGCCACTCTTAGCCCTAAGTACAAAGGACCAGAAATATCACTCTGGTCTGCAACCAGCAGAATGGCCTTGACACAGCAGCACAAGCAGGCAAGCAGCCTTGTCCTACAGTGGAACAAGAGCATCCCCCTAGCCCTACGGTCAGCAGGTAAGAGGAGGTGGTGGTGTGGAACAGAGCAAGCTGTGCAAGGTCTGGAAGTAGACAACTGTACACGGTCTGGGAGCAACCCTGGGCTTTCCCTACCCAAGGGCGCCACAGCAACTAGGATAGCACTGTAGAGACAAACATGGTAAGGAGAAGCAGACATCTAAAACATTGTCAGCTGAAGACCGGCGGCAGCCCCCACACCCAGAGGACAAGATCAACCCCTCACCCAGCACAAATCCTATGGCAAACTTGGTGGGGCTACACAGCACATTTCTGTTATCTGACATGGACAGTACCATAGAACTGTGGATACAGAGGAATTTTATTATTTCTCTTTGTTTGTTTGGTTGGTTTTCCTTTTTCAGGCTGATAGGGTCTGCTTTTGTTGTTGTTGTTGTTTTCTTTTTGCCTAGATAGATTTCTTACTTTTATTTTTGTTTTGTTTTTTCATCTTTCTATCTTCCCTCAACCGCTTCTCTTGACTTTATGATAGTTTCATGTAAATGAACATTCTCTTCTTTTTCTGGTTCACTTCAATATTATTTTCCTTTCTCTTTCATTCTTTCTCTTCTGCACTCTTCTCCAGCCCCCCAAAACTTGGGTGATCGTCCTTATCCTTAAAATCTTGCTTCTTCTATATTTATCCTCATTCATCTCTCTATTTTTTACCCCATCCCACTTAAATACCACCCAAACACAGCAAAATCACTCTACCAAGAGGAAACACATGGCATACAAGCCATGGTATATGTTGGCTTTTGTTACATAGCTGTACAGCTTTCTCCTATGGTTAAAGGTACCAAATTAGTAGTTACCACAGTTGGTCAGTTGCTAGGCTGTGCTTGATGGTATTGTTATTGCTAATTGTACTACATTAGCCAGGATGCCATACATGTTGAAACCAGTTTTTCTCCCTCACATGACAGCGCAGTGATTGTCTGGGTTAATAACCATCACCATATTCTAGTACCAAATGATGGGGTGCTAAGCCAAATAAATATCAACTTCTCATCCTTAGTAAATTGGGAAGAAGGTAGGTTCTTGGGATAGAAACAAAAACCAAGAACCACCTACACCTAGAAGACATCTCTGAGGAACAGACATTTCCAGGGAAGCCTCAATACTAGGGATAAAGCTATTTACCTGAAGAAATCTACCAGCACCAACACAGAAAATAAAACAAAATAAAAAAGGGAAAATAGAAAATGACAAGACGCAGAAGCAAAATGCAACCCCAGATGTCCAGTCCACCAAGGACGAGTCCAGAGCACAAAGAGATAGAAGAAATCGGAAGCCATACACTGGATCTTTCTGAAATGATAGCAGCAGAAGTGAAAAAACAAATGGATGCGGCTATAGAAAAAATAATCTCTCAGGTAAAAAATAAAAGTGATGATCAAAATGAAAGACACACCCCATGAATCTAGAATAGACATAGATTAAAAAAACAGGGGAGCTTAGGAAAATGGTGGAAACCATGAATGCCCAACATAGGAAAGCAATGGCAGCCATGAAACAGATCCAAACAGAAATCCGGATATTAAAAATTCCACTGAAAGTATGCACAATAGTTTGAATGAAGGCAAAGATAGAATATTAGATCTAGAAGACAGGATTGCAGTTAGTGACCACAAAAAGAAAGATATCTTAAAAATAGCAAGGGATCATGGAAAATCAATCCAACAGCTGCAAGATGAAGCAAAGAAGAACAACATAAGACAGACTGGAGTTAATGAGAAAGCCAGAGATACAGCAAATGCCGTAAAAAACTTTTTCACAGGACTAAGCACAGAAAACTTCCCAAATATGGATAAAGAATTTGACATACAAGAAAATGAGCCATGTAAAACTCCAATTAGTCATGACCAAAATAAATCTACACCACGGGATATAATAATCGAGATTCCAGAAATACAGCACAAGAACAGAATATTAAAAGCAGTTAGAGAAAAGAAACAAATCACCTATAAAGGAAAGCCCATCAGAATCACAGCAGACTTCTCAACACAAACCCTCAAGTAAAGGACAGCTTGGAGTGAAGTATTTCAAGCTCTAAAAGAAAACAACCTCCAACCCTGACTGATGTACCCTGCAAAAGTATCTTTCAAAATCAATGGAGAAATAATGTCTGGTGTCCTGAATAACTAACTTAAAGATAGTAATACGTAATGTATTAACCATTGTTACCCTCCTATTATGTTGTTTTGAAAATTTGTTCTTCTTTTGATTTGTTTTGTTTTTTCTTCTCTTTAAAATAAAAAAAAACCAATGGAGAAATAAGATACTTTCATAAAAAAGAACAACTGAAGAAATTCATGACCACCAAACCAGCTCACCAAAATGCTCTGAAGGATATTTTAGAAAAAGATAAGGAAGACCACAATTCCAAGAACACCAATAGAAAGAAACCACCAGGCAGGGCAAGCAATTAAACAGAGAGGAAAGACACAGTGCCAACAACAGAAAAATAATATGAGAAGGATAAGCCAACATATATCAGTTATAACCATCAATGTAAATGGTCTCAATTCACCAATCAAAAGAAACAGCCTGGGAGAATGGATCAAGAAGCAAGATCCATGGGCCAGTGAGATGGCTCAGTGGCTTAAGCGCCTGCCCGGCAAGCGTGAGGGCCCGAGTTCGACTCCCAAAACCCACATACGAAAAAGGGGCCGGTGATATCGCTCAGTGGCACGGGCACCTGCTGGCATGTGAGGTCCTGAGGTCGACCCCCCGGTACCCACAAAAAAAAAGAAGCAAGATCCAACAATATGCTGCATATAAGAAATACATCTAACTCAAAAAGAAATTAATAGACTAAAAATCAAGGGATAGAAAAACAATACTCCATGCAACAGGAACCCAGACAAAAAGCAGAGTAGCTATTCTATTTGAAGACAATGTGAACTTCAAACCAAGACTGATCAAAAGAGACAAAGAAGATCACTACATACTTGTTAAGGAAAACTCCAAGAACAAGAGATAACAATCATAAATACATATGCACCAAATACTGGTGCACCCAGCTACATAAGACAAATATTAATGGACATGAAAAATCAAATAAGCACTAACACAATTGTAATGGGGGATCTCAATACCCCACTGTCACAAACAGATCAACTAGACAAAAAATCAACAAAGAAGTATCACAACTAAACCAAAGCTGTGAACAATGGTAGATGTCTACAGAGTGTTCCACCCCACAGAATCAGAATACACATTCTTCTCAGCTACACATGTGATGTTCTCCAACATAGACCACATACTAGCCCATAGAACATGCTTAAGTAAATGAAAGAAATTGAAATTATCCCATGATTATCTGACCATAGTACAATGAAATTGGAAATCAAAACAAACCACAAAAAATACATAAACACCTGGAAATTAAATAACACCCTACTGATTAACCAATGGGTCACAGATGAAATTAAAGAAGAAATTAAACAGTATATGCAATTAAATGGTAATGTTGATACAACATACCAGAACTTATGGGATGCAATGAAAGCAGTCCTACAAGGAAAATTTATAACAGTGAACTCTCACATCAGGAAAACAGAACAAACTCAAATAAACAACCTAATGTTGAACTGCAAACTTCTAGGAAAAGAAGAACAAATCAAGGCTCATATGAGGGAGGAAATTATAAAGATAAGTGCAGAAAGTAATGCAATTGAGACTAAGAACACAATACAAAGAACCAGTGAATTGAAGAGTTTGTTCTTTGAAAGAGTAAATAAAATTGATAAACCCTTAGCCAACCTTGTCAAAAAGAGGACAGAAAAGTCTCAAATTCATGCAATTAGGAATGAAAAGGGTAAAATCCTGTGAAGATCATCAATTCCTACTTTGAGAACCTGTACACTAATAAGAGCTAAAACACAGAAGAAATGGTCAGATTCCTTGATACATATGAATTACCAAAGTCTAATAAAGAAAATATAAAAATTGTAAATAACCCAATATCAGTCATTGAAATTGAAAATGTAATTTAAAAATACCAACAAAGAATAGCCCAGATCCTGACAGATTCACTGCTGAGTTCTACAAGAAATTTAGAGAAGATCTAACACCACTACTGAGGAAACACTTTAATGAAATTGAAAGGGAAGCAATACTCCCAAATTCATTCCTGGAAGCAAGCATTACCCTGATACCAAAATTGGAGAAGGACCCAACCAAAAAAAGAACTACAGATCAATCTCCCTCATGAACATAGACACAAAAATCCTCAATAAGATACTGCCAAATAGAATGCGGTAGATTATCAAGGAGATTATTTACCCTGACCAAGTAGGATTCATCCCAAGGATGAGGGATGGTTCAACATACACCATTCAATAAATGTAATACACAATATCAACAGAGCCAAAGACAAAAATCATATGATCATCTCAATAGACACAGAAAAAGCATTTGACAAAGTCCAACACCAATTCATGATAAAAACTCTACAGAAAATTGGAATAGATGGTCTTTATCTCAATCTAATAAAAGCCATCTATGACAAACCAAGAGCCAGCATCATGAGTAATATGAAAAAACTGAAAGCTTTCACTCTAAAATCAGGAACAAGACAGAATGTCCACTGTCACCACTCTTATTCAATATAGTTCTGGTAACATTAGCCAGAGCAATTAGACAAGAGAAAGAAAAAAAAGGAATAAGGATAGGAAAGGAAGAAGGTAAATTATCATTATTTATGGATAACATGATACTCTACATAGAAAACCCCAAAAACTCCACCAAAAGACTCCTAGATTTAATAAGCAAATTCAGTAGTGTAGCTGGATACAAAGTCAACACTCAAAAATCTAGTCTTCCTGTACACAAAAAACAAACTCACTAAGAGAAATTAGGGAAACCACACTTCTCACAATAGCATCAAGAAAAATGAAATACTTAGATATCAATTTAATGAAGGAAGTAAAAGACCTTTACACTGAAAACTATGGTTCTCTGAAAAAGAAGATTGAAGAGGATATCAAAAATGAAACGATACCCCTTGCTCATGGGTGGGAAGAGCCAATATCATGAAAACAGCCATTCTTACAAAATTGTTATGCAGATTTAATGCAATCCCAATCAAAATACCATTAGCATACCTCACAGAACTAAAGAAAACATTCCTAAAATTCATTTGGAACCAGAAGAGACCTAGAATAGAGAAAATCCTAGGCAACAAAGGCAAGGAATGGGGCATCACAATCCCTGACTTGAAATTATACTACAAAGCTACTGTGATCAAAACAGCATAGTTGGCTGGGCATGGTGGCACATGCCTGTAATCCCAGCACTCAGGAGGCTGAGGCAGGAGGATCACTGCAAGTTTGAGGCCAGCCCCAGCTACATAGTGAATTCAAGGCCAGCCTGAACAGCATAGTGAGACACTGTCTCAAAAAAACAACAAAACAAAACAAAACAAAAAAACCCAGCATGATACTGGCAAAAAAACAGATCCAAAAATCAATGGCACAGACTAGAAGATGTAGAAACAACACCAAACACACTCAGCCACCTTATTTTTGACAAAGGGGCCAAGCACATTCACTGGAAGAAAGATAGCCTCTTCAATAAATGGTACTGGGCAAATTGGCTTTCCACGTGCCAAAGACTAAAACTAGACCCATGTCTACCACCATACACTAAACTAAAATCAAAATGAATCAAAGATCTAAATATTAAAAGAGAAACACTAAATCTGCTGGAAGAGAGAATAGGTAGAACACTGGAAGACATGGGTGTAGGCAAAAATTTCATGAACAAAATCCTGATTGCACAAGAAATACTACAATGAATCAACAACTCATCTTACTAAAAAGTTTTTGCAAAGCAAAAGAAATTACCAATAAAGTGAAAAGACAAAAGACAGCATGGGAAAAAATTTTAGCTAGTTATCCCTCAAAGGACTAATATTTAGAACATGTAAAGAATTGAAAAAAATCAGACCCCCCAAATGTAAAGACTCAATCCAAAAATGGGCATCTGAGATGAATCACACTTCTCAGATGAAGAAACACAAATGGCAAATAAATATATGAAAAAATGTTCAACATTACTGGTCATTCAAGAGATGCAAATTAAGACAATGCTGAGATTCCATATCACCCTGAAAGAATGGCTATCCTCAAGAAATCAACCAATACCAAATACTGGAAGGGCTGTGGGGAAAAAGGAACACTTCTCCACTGTTGGTGGGAGTGTAGACTTGTACAACCACTGTGGAAATCAATGTGGAGAGTCCTCAAAAAACTAGGATTAGAGGTCTCATTTAACCCAGCTATTCCCCTCTCAGTATCTTCCTAGAAGAATTCAAAACATCATACCACAGTGACATATGCATACCCATGTTTATAGCAGCACAGTTTGTAATAGCTAAATCTTGGCAACAACCCAAATGCCCATCAACTGAGGAATGGATAAAAAAAGATGTGGTCTTTTTATACAATGGAATACTACTTAGCCATAAAGAAGGATAAGCTTGAGACATTTCTAGGTAAATGAATGCACCTTGAGACCATATTCGTAAGTGAAATAAATAAAACACACACGTGTAAATATTACATCATTTCTCTGGTGTAAGATACCAAATGTGTAAATAAGGGCCAAAGTGTAAAAAAGGTATTGTGAAATAGGAAGAAATTGTTCAAAAGAAGCTGGAAATAGTGAGGGGGCTTGGAGAAAGGAAAGAAGGGAAAAGAAGAAAAAGAGTCCATACTCTTAAGTGAAATAAATCAGACACACATGTTTCAATATCACATTGTTTCTCTGCCGTGAGAAACTGGAAGAGTAAATAAGGGCCAAAATGTATAGTAGATACTGGGAAATAGGAAGAAAATATTCAAATGGGGAGTGGAACAAGGGGTGGGGGAGGGGGAAAGGAAGGAAGGAAAAGAGAAAAAGGGAATAGAAGGGAGAAAATGGAAACAAAGCTTTTGTAAATAAGGAGGGGAAGATGGGTTGAAGGGAGGAGAGGTGATTGGGGAAAAATTAAGAATCAAGACACATCATGTACAGCTACAAACTTCCTCTGATGAATGTGATCATTATGTATATCTAAAATGTACCAATAAAATTAATCAAAATAAAATAGGGGGAGGGAGTGACATTTTTCAGTGCCCACAAGTGGTGGCTATTATACATATATTGTTTTATTCTAATGAAAAGTTTTGTGAGATAAATATTATGACAGTCTTTTTAAAGTTATAAGTGAGATTCAGAGAGTTTAAGTAACTTGCCAAAGTTACTACTACACAGTCAGGTAGCTAAGAGTTATAAAGCCATTCCCAAAACACTAAACCATTCTCTTAAGACTTTTAAAATTAACCTCTCTACCCATGATTTTCCAATGTTTTAAAGACAGGTGCTCTATATGAAAATGTGGGTGGAAGGGACATTATAGTGGGGAGTGAAATATTTTATTAAAACTCATAGAAAATGAGGAAAGCCTAACACAAAAATCATATATTGTGTGATTCTATTTATATGAAATTCTAGAACTGGAAAAAAACCTATAGTGTTAGAATCAAAATAGTGGTGGTCCTGCGTTTGTAATTGGGAGAATGGATGTGTTGGGAAGAGGCAAAGGGAACTGAGATAGAAATCTACAGGTTTGATAGTGGGTATTTGATGTATGCATTTCTCAAAATTCATTGAATTCTATACTTAAAATCTGTGTATTTAACTATACATAAATTACATTTCCATTTTAAAAGTTTAAAGCATAGAGAGAAAAACGAATTTTAGTCTTGACTCTCAACTGAAAAATAATAGGACTATTTCAAGGGTTTTTAATTAAACCTCAGAAAAATCCAGTGATGTAGGTGTAGAAGTCAAACTCATCTTTGAGATGAAGAAGCTGAAGGCCACAATGTTAAGTAACTTTGGGTCCTCACAGCAGGAAAGACTAACCTGACACTCAAACCCAGCAGTGGGATTAACCGCCTCACTGCAGCCGACTCTGAGAAGGGCTTGCTGTGAGCTGTAAAGGGAAGATTTTGGTTCATTTATTCAAAATATATACCAAGTTTTTAGCCTAGGGAGTGTGGGAGTAAAGAGACCATATGAATGATAAGTAGCCAGTCCAGACTTTATTCAAAGAGGTACATTAGTAGGAAATTACAAGGACGGATAACAATCTGTGGAACCGTAGAGATAGAAATAGAGATGAAATTTTATCTCACATGCTACAATGCATTTTATTTTGGCCTTAATATTTTTTAAAAAACAAATAATCTCATCTTCAGAGGAATAGATGAAGTCAACATATGGTTGAGTGTAATAAAATGAGCTTTACATTGAATAGCCACCATAACCTAGATTAAGTCATTTCAAATGAACCCCATTTAAATGTAACATGGAAGCTTTAGTCACATTGTATTTTGTGGCCTATTTTTAATGCATCCCTGTATATACAATGGCTTTTATTTAAGGTAGGAAAAAAGACAAGAATAAAAATGTCACAGAATAGTTAGGAGCCTTGTGGTACATTATTTCCCAATAGCCCTTTTTTTTTAATGATTGAATTCTCTATATCTTCCTTAGTGAAGGAAAATGCTAGGCAATTTAAATTCACACAGGCGTGCAGTACCTGGCCAACTTAGCATGCAGAGGGGTACAGAAGGGTACTCATATGGATCAAGGATGATATTAGCCACTGTAAAGAAACAAGGGAAAATAAATAACAGAATGTTGCTTACAACGTAGGCCTCTAACCATAGCAAATAAATACTTGCTTGGTATTTCTTCTCAAGTGGGACATTAAATAGAAGGGCCTCCGAGGAGAAAAACACAAATTAAAGTTGTATAATATAAGTAATGGTAACATTAAAGGCTATTTAATTGGTGCATAGAAGCAAAAACGTCTACAAAAGCCCTACAGAGCAGAGGAGCTCATGTCGTTCACAGGAGGCTTGAGAAAAGCTCTGCGCATTAGGACTTCCTGCGAGGGTGGATGGGCTCTCTATCTGCCCTGTTCGATAAGGTCACTGCTAGCCACACATGGCGCCAGCTGAGCACTTGAAATGTGGCAAATGTGACTGAAGAACTGAATTTTAAACTGTATTTAATTTTAATTTAAATAACTGCATGTGATTAACAGCTATTGTAATCAGATGGTACAGACTTGGAATAGTTTCAAAGACACAGATAAACTTTTAAAACTGACCTTATTTTTAGAGAAACCCTTGATGTTTCTGTCATTTCCCAAATTGGCATTTGAACATTAAACTTAGGTCTACACGATTTAAAGATTTCTATTTATTGTAGACACCTGCTATTCCTAGGGGGAAACTTCTAGCCATATCTGATGAGATTTGTTCCACAGTAATGAAATGAATTGTGACATTTGGAAACACCCTGGCTCCTTCCCTTGACCCATAAGATTTCCAGAGCATGGCCTTACACAGAGTTGATACAGAGCTTTATCCAATTCTTATATTCAAAACTACAGAAATAGCAAGGTCTCCTGGTGGGTTTCTTGAGACAAAAATAAAACAGGTCTGGCAGCCTACTTTGACAAGAGCTTGCTTCTCTCTCTTTTTTTTTTTTTTTTTTTTTTTTTTGTGGGTACCAGGGATCGAACTCAGGACCTCATGCTTGCGAGCAGGCGCTTGTGCTGCTGAGCGATATCACCGGCCCTTTTTTCCTTCGTATGTGAGTAGCGGGGAGATTGCTTCTCTTACTAACAGATTTCTCCTATGTGGCCAGCCCCTCCACATGCTACAATGCTATAGCATTATAATCCTCTATAATCTTCTACATTTCTACCTTCTCCTGAGAAAATTAGTCCTTGGTGGGAACCACCTTTGGAATCTATACAGTGAAACTCACTTCCACTGAGCAAAGCATTAAGCTTTGGTTGTAAACAAGGTCGTAAATTTAGCTAGAGAAGGAATGCAGATTGCATTTAATTGACTGGTAATAACTGCATGGAGCAGTTGCTAATAATAAATTAATAATGTCCTGAGATGCCTTGAAGTACATTTAGGCTCAATGGAAAATCATGTTGTAATCATTTAGTAATGTTTCCCATGAGCTCACAAGTAGGGATTTGTGGCTTCTATGTAGTATGTATGTGGTCCCTACGTGAGGCAACACAAGAACACAGAATTGCATAAGGCATAATTCAAACACATTTACCACTATGTATCCTGCAAGGGAGCATGAACAATGAAGAGGTGGCATTTGAGTTAGGTCTTCAAAGTTGAGTGGATTGGGAAGTAATTAAGGAGGGTAAAAGCATTGCCAGCAATGCCTTGCATGGCAGAAGAAGGCAAATGTCACATGACAAAGGCAAAGTCACTGAATGAAAATACTGAAAAGACAACATGGAAACATCTAGAAAGGGGTTAGATGCCATGGTATGGGATCTGTTTAGCAGTATAGGTACCAGCAAATATATTAGCAGTCAGAATTGTGCTTCAGGAAGATAATTTTGACTTTGATGAGCAGGATAATTAGGGGAGACAAGATGTCAAGTGTAGCAAGGTGTTCCATTCATTTATTTGTAATATAAAATTCACAAATTTACAAAATCGAGTTGAGAGGCCTTATTACTGTCATTTGCTATTGGTTGTTGCCCCAACAAACATTTTATCTTTTTTATTAATTTTTAAAAATCCTAATATTGTTCAGGCAACAAAATAAACAGGGACCGGTGAGATGGCTCAGCGGCTTAAGCGCCTGCCCGGCAAGCGCGAGGGCCCGAGTTCAACTCCCGGAACCCACATACGAAAAAGGGGCCGGTGATATCGCTCAGCAGCACGGGCGCCTCCTGGCGCGAGATCCTGAGGTCGACCCCCCGGTACCCACCAAAAAAAAAAAATAAACAAAATAAACAAAGAAGTTGGGTCTTTCACTTTACCTGAGGAGTTGAATCATTATTTGCCTATAAATCCATTGTCTTTTGCTCATAACTATCTCAGTTCTCACTAAAGAAATACAATAACTTCAACTGTGGATGAAAACAGGGAGCAAAGGTGCTGCGGTGGTGCAGACAGAGTTGCAGCTCAGCTAGAACGGGAGACTTCCTTGGGCATCTTGAGCATTCGATCAAAATCCCCAAAAAGCCATCATTTAGGAGGGCCGCATCCCAGAGTAAGGGTTATATCCTGGAGTAAGTGATGTACAGTGTGAATGCACTTAATTCCACTGAAGAACACACTTTATAATGGTGTTTTATGTTCTGTATACTTTACTAGTGGAAAAATAGCATTTATAGTAGCACTGAAATGTGCATGGGTCATATATATAAAGAAGACCTAAGTAAATGGAGAAAAAGAACAATGTTGGAGACTTGCCCTGCCTGATTTCAAAACTTATTATAAGGGAATAGTAATCTAGGCAATGTGCTATTGGTGGATAGAGAAATGGAACAGATGAGAGAGTGCAGAAATAGATGGCATATTCATATTCAATTGATATTGGACAAGGAGCTAAGGTAATTCAATGCAGTACAACTGAATCAATATACGGGAACATATTAACATGAGATGAATTAATTATAAAACTAAATACAAAAGCTTCTGGGTGACATCACGAGGTCTGAGACTCAGCCTGAGAATTCCTATTTTGAACAAGTTTCCCAGGTAACATCTATTCTGCTGGTTCAGGGTCTAAATTTTATCTTTGTTTTTGAATAGCATGGTGCAAAAACAACAACAACAAAAAATACAAGTGCTAACATTTTTATCATTCAAATCTTCCTCTGAGTAATTATAAAATAAAACAATAACTTTCTAGGAATAAAATGAAACTATTAATAATTTAGGATTAAGCAGAAATGATAGCAGCTGTGAAGAAACATCTGTTTCTACCATGTTAAATTTAGAACCAAGAAGTGGTTTTTGGAGAAGTCTAAGTGCACTACTGTATGCCAAGAGAAATTTATGATATTCATGACATTGCCTAATCCAAAGAAAAAATAATAATGCATATAATACGTACCCTTGTTTATGTGCCCAACATGAAAATAAGATATTCAAATATAATTCAACCTGGTAGCTCATTCTGGCTGCACTGTGATTCATAATAAGATATTATGCCACTTCCCTGGGTTAGAAAAAGCCTTCTGTATGGAGATTTTCCTATTATTCTTCTGCATTTTTCTCTCAACATTACAATCACTCTGTGTCGTGTTCCTTTTTGCTGACTTGTCATAAGCTGTGTCCCTGAAGTTTGCAGTTAATACACACTCCCTAGAGCAGAAAATGGGGCTTACAAATAGGTAGCATCATGGAATTTTAGAACTTTATAAAGGGGGCTTCCAGATCTTCCAGAGTGCTAGGATTAGAGTGGGGACTGTGGCATTGAGCAGTCCTGAGTTCAAGTCCTGATGGACCAATTAAGGAGGGATGGTTTCTGGGGCAGTCTCTTCAGCCACATCAGGTCTCAGCTGCCTCATCTGTATGATGAGTTCTTCCAAAAATTACATGAGACAATGTGCAGAAAGTACTCAGAGCATCGTCTGAGCCCTCGGTAGCTATTGTAACTGGAAGATTAAACCATGCACGTGTACATCTATTGGTATTTTCATATGAAGCGTCCCCTTAGCCTTATGGAGCATTAACCTGGGGATGTGGCAGGGAGGACGGGGAGTGTGGAATGGAAAGGGGAGGGAAGATGATTAGGGGTCTAAGTGCAGAGACATAAAGAAATAGAGTTAATACTCAGATTCTGGGAGCCAAAACAGAACATTTTTGATCATATATAGACACAGGCTAGATTGAAAAATTAGGCTTATTTTAAAAGAAAAGAGGGCCGGTGAGATAGCTCAGCAGCATAAGCGCCTGCCTGGCAAGCACGAGGTCCTGAGTTCGACTCCCGGTACTCACATTTAAAAAAAAAAAAAAAAAAAAAAGAAAGAAATTTTCTAAATTCCTTTCACTCTCCTTTAAAATATCAAGAAGTAGGGCTGGAAGGTGCGATCGCAGGACATTACTTCATGTCCAGAGGGGAGAGAAGGAGCGCGTGGTGTTGAGGACACAGAGCACTGAGACTCCACTGTGGGTCCCGTGATGGCGGAAGTGGATGAGAGGATAGGCAAAGGCTTACCCAGGAAGAGGGTCTGTCACTTCCGGTGTGAGACTCTAGGAGGAGGGTGTGTCACATCACTCACAGACGGCCACTTGGGAGAAAATGTGGTGGTTGATCAAACAACCAATGTTTCCAAACTAATAGAATCAGAAACAACCAGAAAAGATTGACCCATGGAGAGTCCAGAGGAAACTCTGCAAGCAAAGACAGCATCAAACTCCGCTGCCGCGTTAGGATTCTCTAGGTTCACTGGGTCAGAGAGGGGCAGCAATGCATATTCTAGGGCAGCCACTGTGCTCAGCACTGGCTCTTAATTATCGTTTTAATGAAGGGGAAGAGTGATGTAGGTTTTCCGAAATAGCGGCTGATTTAATGAGTGGTTTTGGCTCTGACTCTGGAAATAACTACTAGGTAAATAATAAAGGTGCCCAGGATGTCTGCAAATACTTCAGCTGTGCAGCATGGAATGTGGCCAAAAATGCTAGAGTGAAAGTAAGTTAGGATTTCAGAACACCAAAGAAAACCCACAAAACAGAGTCGTCTCAGTGAAAATAACAGAGCCCTGAATTATAATTTAGAGGCACAAATTCTTATTTCTGTTCTTTTAAGACTGAGTGTGTCATCATTTGGAAGCAAATTTTCTGTGCCTCTCTTTCCTCATTTTTAAAATGAGAGGTATGGACTTCAGTAGGATGGATGGGTAAAATGGAATTTCATATTTCTGTGGGAGAAAGGGAGGAAATATTGATATATGGAGCCTGGCTAAACCTGAATAGCCAAGACACTCCCAGGGAAAGAGACCAAGACCACCACACTTTGCCTCGAAAATTAAACCTAATCAGGATGGAGCAGGAGTAGAACTGAAGAAGCTCTGGAGGCAGGAAAGATTTTCCCTCAGGAAAACTCCTCCAAAAAGAAAAGATAGGACCACCAGCCCAGTGTGTGCACAGACTTAGGAGTTCAAAAGGGAATGTGCTATGGGAGGCTGAAAGGCAGTGCACACAGTCGGTCTAGCCCAGACCCAGAAATCAGGGAGCAGATTTGAGTTCTGGAGCGGGGTGTGTGAGTGAATGTGAGGAACTATGTTTGCCTGGAGCCCTCCAGCTGAACTTACCCCTGGGGGGGGGCTCTTCTCTTGGGCTCCTTCAAAAAGAGCGATAGCCCAAGTCAGGGTCTACACTAACTGCTTCTTCTGGGGCAGCCAAATCTCTGGGTCTTGATGGAGCACATCTAAATCGAGACTCCAGGAGTTGAAATGAAAGTGGCCAGGCCTGGCCCTTGGCAGGGGAGGAGGCTCCTGCAAAAGGACACATTTCCCATCCACAGGCATGTGAGGGCTCACATGCTCATCTTTGGGCCCTACCTGAGTGGTGCCTTGTTTGCACTCCAAACTACTATATCAGTTGAAGCTCTCCAACTGTAGATCCACAAGATCACTTAGAATGCCATGGATCACTTAGAGTGACTTTAGTGTATCGATTCAAAATAAAACACACACCAGTGCAGTGGCACATGCCTATAATTCCAGTGCCTCAGGAGGCTGAAGCAGGAGGATCGCAAGTTCAAGGGCAGCCTGGACAACAGTGAGACCCTGTCTCAAAGTAAAAAATAAAATGGGCTGGGGATTTAAGTCAGTTGTAGAATGTCCCTGGATTTGATCCATAGAACTGAAACAACAGAAACAACAAAAAAGCACAAGGCTGTGGCTCAGAATTTAACACATAATTCTATCCTTAAATTTGCAGCTATTAAGACACCTGCTTAACCAAAAAAAAAAAAAGGAGAAATATGTAAACTAGAGATCCATTTGTGACCTTTAAACAACTTAATACAGAAGGTATATTACTGCTAATGATCCATGAATTTAATCCATAACATTCATAAAAAATCATTAACATGAAAGCTGGAAGTGGTAAAAATAATTACATAGTTTAACTGCTGGGTGTGGTGGTACATGCCTGTAATTTCAGCACTTGGGAGGCTGAGGCAGGACCACTATTGAGCTTGAGGCCAGCCTGGCCTACATAGTGAGACCCTGCCTCAAAAAAAAGAAAAAAGATAATTATATGGTTCAGATATCTGAGAAGTGTTCCTTACAGTATGTTACATTTGTATTATGTGTAAAGTGCACATGCATGATCCTGACATTGAAACTGAGACACAGGCTTACTTTTGTGACAGATGATCGCTACATTAATTTTCTGTGTAAAATTGTCCTAAACAATAGCCATCAGGATTATAAATGGACATACTACTTGACCCACCCATTTTATTTATAGAATTTATCCTGCTGAAATTTTGTATGTGTATAAAAAAGTGTATAAGAATGCTCATTGTTACCACATGGATAGCAGGTAAAAATGAAAAGAATCAAAATGTTCATTAATAAGGTATTAGTTTAATTATCAGTCATCGTATTATGGATATATTCTTCAAGGACTAAAAATAGTCAAATAAATCTTTATAGCAGAGAAATTGTTTTATATTAATAGACATGGTCAGCATTTACAATTTGTTTCTTACTCCAATCCATTCCCTGCTTTAAATCAAATCTATATTGGAGCTGAGGGCTTCATTGTTTCAGGAGGTATGGGTGTTTTAAAGCACTGATTACAAAATGATAATCGTTAGCACTTTGCAACAAACTCAAGAGACCAAAAGAAACGTACTTGTCTCAAAAGTCTAGCTTTGAATGCCAAAAACTGATATTTGGGCCAGAAGCAGTAGGTTTTTAAATTTTTTTTATTACACACATTTACAATACATAATAAATATATTAATTGTGGGGACTTTATACATGCACATACTGCATCTTACTCCTTTTTACTTACCCTCCCTCCTCTCTACCTTCATCCCTATGTCCCCTTCCATCTCCAAAATCTACCTCCTCGTTTCCTCTAATCTGTCTTTTATTTTGCTCTTTGTGTATACTTTGTTATTTTTCATATAAGAGAAACCATGTGGTATTTAACTTACTGTATCTGATTTCACTTAGCTTTATGATCTCAAGGAGCATGAATTTCCTACAAATGATTCAAATATATACTTCTTTATGTTAAGTAGAACTCCAGTGTGTCTATATACCATATTTTCTTTATCCATTCATCTGTTGATGGGCATATAGGCTGTGTCCAAGATTTAGCTATTATGAGTTGTGTTGCTATAAACATGGTTGTGCATGTATTACTGTAACATGATGTCTTTAAGTCTTTTGAGAAGACACCTAGAAGGGGAATAGCTGGAATGAGTGGAATTTCTAGTTTTAGTTTTTTGAAGAATCTCCATACTGATTAGTGATTTCCATAGTGGTTGTACTAGTTTGCATTCCTACCAACAATGCAGAAGAGCTCCTTTTTCCCCACAGCCTCACCAATATTGTGTTATTATTTGATTTCTTGATGATAACCATTCTTTCTTTGGTAACATGGAATTGCAGTGCTGTTTTGACTTGCATTTCTCTAATGGCCAAAGATGCTGAACTTTTTAATGTACATTTTGACAATTTGTAATTCTTCTGAGAAGTGTCTATCCAGTTCAGTTTCCCATTTTTTGATTGGGTCTTTTATTTGGAAGGGTCTAATTTGTTTAAGTTCTTTATAAATTCTAGATATTTGTCCTCTGTCCAAGGAGTAGCTGGCAAACTTTTTCCCATTCTGTAGATTGTCTCCACTCCATTGATTATTTCCTTTTCTGTGCCAACTTTTAAATTTGATATGATCTGATTTATTGATTCTTGGTGTTATTTCTTGTATAATTGGGGTTCTGTTCAGAAAGTCCTTGCCTATTCTTATATCTTCAAGAGTTTTACCTATTTTATCTTCCAGCAAATTATTTCCATTTTAACATTTAGATCTTTGACCATTTTGATTTTAGTCTAGTATATAGTAAGAGATATCAGTCCAATCTTCCATCTGTAGATAGTCAATTTTCCTTGCACCATTTATTAAATAGGCTATCTTTCCTCCAGTGTATTCTTTGGCCCCTTTGTCAAAGATCAAGTAGCCAAAAGTGCCTACAGTTGTTTCTGCTTCCTCTATTCTGTTCTATTGATCTGTTTCTGTGCCAATGCCATGTTGCTTTTATCACTGTAGCTTTGTAATATAACTGAAATCTAGGATTGTGATGCCTCCTGCTTTGCTTTTGTTTACCCAGGATTGCTTTTGCTATTCTGCATCTCTCTCCTGGTTCCATATGAATTTTAAAATTTTCAAAAACAATAGCAGTCTGCATGATAAAGGTAAAGCCATTACATTTGATTAATTCATGAACTTACATTGGGCAAATAATTAAATGAATGAGTAGTCCCAGAGAGCAATAAGAATACAGAAAGGTAACTTTACCCAGAAGGCATTTGCTAAATTGGATGAACTTGAATATCAGATCTCTCGTGTCTCCAAGAAGAGATGACAAAACCTACATCTTCCCAGGCAGAAAAGTCCAGCATGAGCTCCCCAAACCTTCACCCACTGCATTAAGTTGGTCTCCAAAGCACTTTAATACAAGGATCAATTAGAGATAAACCCACCTCAGTCCTTTCAGGAGACATTAAAGAAAAATACCTTCATGTCTCATACCTCAATGGTGAGGGGAAGAGAAAAGTGTCCAACATGACAATTTTTGATCGTGAATCGTCCCTCTCAGGATTTCGTAACCAAATTCCAAAAACATGTAAGCCAGTAGTTTATAGCAGTTCCACAGCACTAGTATGTCCAAGAGATCTAACAGGTGCAAATAAGCTTTCTTTCTGGAGACTCATCTTTACCCTAGGACTTAAAAATTTCCCCAGATCGAGTTTCAAGGAAAATGAACAACTCGTAGTTAAACCAAACAAAATACACAAGGAAATAAGGCACTATGTGAGAAAGCCAAAAATAAAATCAGCAGGAAAAATTAAACTCATATAAAACTTCCAAAGTTAGGATCATTATATAAGTTTGATAATATATTTTTTTTTTGTGGGTACCGGGGGTCGACCTCAGGACCTCGCGCGCCAGCAGGCGCCCGTGCCGTGAGCGATATCACCGGCCCCTTTTTCGTATGTGGGTTCCGGGAGTCGAACTCGGGCCCTCGCGCTTGCCGGGTAGGCGCTTCAGCTGCTGAGCCATCTCACCGGCCCCAGGCCCTCTATATTTTAAGGACAAAAGAAAGCCTTGACAATATGAGAAAAGATAAGTAGATCTGACATTGGTACCAATCTCTAAAGAAGTGCCATTTACCTTGTCCCCATCGGTGGTTAAACTACAAAGGGGAAAGAAAAAATACTTAAATAATTGGAATGCACAAAGGTTTGTATATTACACATTCACTATCCAGTCTTCCTATTGTTTCTCTTTAGACAAGAAGAGTCAGACCCAAGCTAAAAATGGAAGCTATTTAAAACTTTTAACACCTGTGTACATTGAAATGTTTTACACTACAATGAAACTGTCAAAAATTAAAAAAAAAAAAAAAAAAAAAAAAAAATCAGTTGATGTGTGCCGAAAATGAATTGAGAGTTTTCGTGAGGACTTCTTCCCCTTATGAGTTCACAAAACCCAAACTAGACAGCAAAACACAGTCAGTAGGACCCAATAGCTAACAAGAAGATAACCAGGACATAAGCAGTCACATTTCCATTCTATTTATGGAATGTGAACCTACCCAAATAGGAAGCTCAATGACCACCTTTATAAATAACCTTCCAATGTCAACAGCCTTCCTGTTGGGTTTATGTATACAAGATTCACAATTTCCACAGTTCTCTAAGTCTTTGTTGCTCAAGGAATGTTCCATGGACCTCAGCTGTACATTTGTTTGGAATGTAGAATCTCAGGAATGACCTCAGAACAATGGAATTAGAATCTGCATTTTTAAAAGATCCTCAGATGATTCACGTGGTCGCTCAGCTTCGAGAGTCACTGTTGTAAGTATTCTCACTGTCCTACCTAACAGGTGACAGCCTTGCCTTGACAACAGTGTGTGGGCAAGACCGATTTTATAAATTTTCAACCTTTTGTTTGAAATGACTTCAGATTTATGCAAAACCAGCCAGAGAGTACAAAGCTTGACTCCAAATATTTACACTGTACATGATCATTGTATAATTATCACACTCAGAATGGATCAGGGCTGGGATGTAGCTCAGCGCAGAGTGCTTGCCTGGCATGCGTGAGGCTCTGGGGTGGATCTGCAGCATCACTAAATAAATAAATAAAATATTTATTTATTTATAACTGATTCAATAGCATAATTATAAATGTTATTCAAATTTCACAAAATGTCCTAGTGAATTTTTTTTGTACCGGGAATCGAACACAGGACCTTGCGCTTGCCAGGCAGGTGCTTGTGCCACTGAGCTATATCCCTGGCCCCCTATTGATGTTTTTGTTGTGTTGTTCATTTTGGTCCAAGGCCTAATCTGAGCCTAATCTGAAACCACATGTTGCCATTAGTTGTCATGTCAAGATACTCTCCATTAATCTAAAATAATCTAGGGCCGGTGAGATGGCTCAGTGGCGTAAGTGCCTGCCTGGCAAGCGCGAGGGCCCAAGTTCAACTCCCGGAACCCACATATGAAAAAAGGGCCGGTAATACCGCTCAGCAGCATGGGCGCTTGCTGGTGCGCGCTGAGGTCGACCTCCGGTACCCACAAAAATAAATAAATAAATAAATAAATAGATAAATAAATAAATAAATAATAAAATAATCTAGAGCAGTGTTGTCTAACAGAACTTCCTGTGATGATGGAAACATTTTACATCTACATTGTCCAGTACAACAGCCACTAGCTACACGTGGCTACTGTATACCTGAAATGTGGCTAGTGCCACAGGGAGACTGAAATTTTAAATTTTGCTTAATTGTAATTTATATAAATTTTAAGTTAAATAGTCATATTGTTTTAACATGCAAAAATACAAGTATTTTCCTTGGGGAAATCCTAGTTCCAAAACTGCTTTAAAACAAAGCACAGTGAAAAGTCCCCTAGCGAGAATACAGGGAAGACATTATCCATCTTTGTCACAATTCTGATTGGCAGGACACATGCAGCCTTTAATAATTTAGCCCAATCCAGCTTCTCTGACTTCACCACCTGTTCCTTCCCCTCCATCAACAGTACACTCACTGTCCCACCACAGTGGACTCCCATCCATCCCTTGAATGGTACCAACCTCTCATATGGCCAGGTGTTTAACCATCCACACGCTCCTCTACCTCACAGGCAGGGTGACCATGTAACTCACTGTCCACCAGGCACACCTTTGAGGATGACGGGAATGCTGTTAATAATTACATGGAAAACCTGGACTGATTTGGGAAAACAGAAGTATGTACCCTACTTATGAATCGTTCTCCTCAGGTGAACTCATTTTCCTATAGACCAATGACAAGTGTCATCTTTTAGGAGAGTGGGTCCTTGCTTTCACGGAGCTTTAGAAAAATGGGAATGGAAAATAAGAAAATGGACAAATTAATAATTGAGAAATTAAAGACAAAGTTTTGAAGAAAACTTTGAAACTGGATTAAGAGATCTGAGGTGTGTGGGAGGAGTGGTGAGGGGGCCCTGCTTGAGGAGATGACATTTGGCTGGACAGCTTGATGTCCTCAGGCATGCCATGATGTGGGGACAGAGTAGTCCTGACCAATGAGGGCAAAGCCATGGGGCCTCTGCTGTGTTGAAGGAACAATTCAGTGAAAAGGGTAATCCACTTAAAATGGTAAACAAGGAGACAATGTGATCTCATTCACAGTTTAGGAACAAGAATCAGAAAGATAAAGACCAGGGACCAAAGTCAACGGAGGATAGGGAGTGGAGGATGTATCTGGGAGAGAACAAAACTAGTAAGGGCAGGAAACAGGAAGCAGAGGTTCTAGAAAGGGCAATCCTTGCCCCTGCTCCAGAAGAGAGGTCCTAGAGATGGTGCCAAGAATTGACAGTGCCAGCACATGCTCACAAGGAACAAAGGGATTTCCCTAGAACTCCAGGGAGATCAAAGTAAAATAGCAAGAAGACCTGACATTTGAGAAATGTAGTCTAGTCAAGGAAAGTGTAATGTAGAATTTACTTTTAAACATATTCATTATGATTAAAGTTTATCTCAGATTAAGTAAGGCTCAGTGGGAAAGGAGCTGACAAGACACTGTAACGGAAGAGGTAATTTGGGTTGTTGTATATTTTCTCTGCCAAAATGCTCCAGGGGAATGATTGTTTCGCAGTCTATCTTTTCTAGGCTCTTTATTATGTTCTGTGTATCTTTGTGCCTATAGTTTTGCCAATAATGCTGTCTTGGTTTATAAAGTCTTTATAAATACTGTACTCATAATCCAAGATTTTACTGTACTTAGTTTTAGAATGAATCTTAAAATCAGGCCTCTAACTTTTTTTTTTCTAAATTATATTCTCCATCCTCTAATTCTATTTTTAAAAATCTTGAGTATTTCGTAGAAACATTTTTATTTTTCTTATATGTAGCTATTTCATTTACTTTTATGTGGGGAAAAAAAAGGAAATTAAAAAAGAAAAACTGTCAGTAAGAAATGCTTTGGGCTGCAAGTGACCAAATCCTCAATTTCAGTGCCTTAAGCAAAGAGGGAGTTTATGTTTCCCCTTATAAAACAAAGCCTTAATATAGGTGTCAGCTAACATTGGTTCAGTTGTTCAACAGCATGAGAGCCAACTTCTCTGTTGGTTTCTTGGCCTCTCCATTATGGTCACAAAAATGGCAGCAACAGCTCCTGCCATCTTATCCATTCAAGGTACCTAAAAGAAAAAATGTGGAGGGGTAATATGACTCCTTACCCAGAATTGTATCAAAGGACCTCCTCGGGCTGCAAGAAAGGCTGTAAAAGTGACTACAGACTTAGGCCAGAAAGAATGAGGGTTGATATGAGGGTTGGGAGCACTAATGTATATAGCATTGGTTGCAACAATGGAAGAGCAATTATAGAAAAAAAGAGTTCTTGGTGAGCTCTTCCTCCCCTAAAAAATCAGAGGGACCAGTGATAAACACTTCATCATAAGCCACATCCCTTTCCTTCTCAAGGCTGCACGGCAACCATCTTGGTGACCCCTAGTTGGCCTCTTCCTGCCATGAGACTCCGTTCTCCCCCAGCATTCGCACCTTTACACAGCCTGGAAGAGCCAGAGGGACTAGAAAAATAAACCTATTGCTTAAGGACAAGAGTGACATTACAATCGGAAAACTGTATAGCTCTCTTTAGTACATTTTCAAAGAAAGACTGTTGGAATTCAGTGCATGTCTATAAATTGCCCATTTAAATCCTAGGTGAGGAAAACTGGGCTTGTCCTCTTTTCTCTCACTCTATTAACACTTACAAGATTCCTATGTGCCAGGCACCGGGGATGTTCACCTTTCCTTTTATTGTGCCCTATCCTGTTTCCTTGGATTGTTTCTCTCTCCAAGTGTATATGGAAGTGTTTGTGTGTGTGTATGTGTGTGTGTGTGTGTGTGTGTGTGTGTGTGTTTATAAATGAGCATATCAAACTCACAGAAACAAGGGCATCATAACTACAGCTTTTTCCAGCCTCATTCCACAGCCATGGAAAGCACTACTCACACCTATTTAAACAGGAAGGCCTGCAAAGGTATGAAATGACTGAGATGGGAGCTATCTGGAGGACTGCTGCTTCTCCCGACATTTATGTACTTATTCGTGCATTTATTTATTTAATGGATACTTACTGAGCCTATTTGCTAAATTCTGGGAATACTGGAGAAAACATACACACATAGTCTCTATCTTCATTGAGCTTATATTTGTTGTGGGACAATGTGTTTTGAAATGGGCTAATGTTATTATCTCTCAATTCTATACTTTTTTCCTTCCCTGTTTCAATTTGTATGGCTAGGCTGTGCTCATTGCCTCAGGGGAGAGACGTAACAAACAAAAAACAGGGATGCTTTAGGATAGTGTGGAGAACTTATGGCATGCGTGCCATAGTGGGCTTTTTGTGTCATTGAAAGTTCTAAAAGATTCACCATCACTGCTTTAGGGGAACAGAAATGACAGTAGATGAGGCTGGTGGTGTGACTCATTGCTGGAGAGTGTGCTTAGCATGTAAGGCCCTGGTTTTATCCTCAGCACCAAACAGGAAAGGAGAGAAAAAGAAACAGAAATGGCATCAGGCATAGACAAAATGTTACGATGAGCAGGGCTTTACCTCTCCCAGATAACCCACCAGATGTACAAAGAGTCCCCTGAGCTGAAAGGGAGAGACAGAGAATTGCCACAGAGAGAGCAGTAAGAATGAGAGGAGGCAACCCAGACTTGCATGGGCCCATGGTTATATACAAAATATATCTGCCAAGGACCAGAGTGAGGAGAGCTTGTGAGCACCCAACAATAGATGGTAGTCAAGGAGGGATATGCCAGCTTGTAGGGAGCACCATCCAAGCCCACACCTGGGCATATAGCAGTCATCCTTTCCTAGGCATCCAAATTCCATGTTTACCTTGTCTTCCTGGGCACACATTTTATTAGGTCCTATTTCTCAGTCTGCTTTGCCATAGATGAAGCCACAGTGTGAACCAGTGAGCTCTGGGCCTGTGGAATGTGGGAGGAAGTGATTCCATTTTCAGCCCTTTATGCTGCCTGTTTCCTGTTCTGCCACATATAAATGATGGACTCTAGGGCCCTAGGGGGTGGCAGAACCAAAATGTGGAAGGAGCCTGAGTTAGCGAGTCCTTTCTTGAAAGACCGACCCGTGGTAGACATCCTTAGGATGAACATCTGCTTTGGACTCTTATATAAGTAGAAGTGAACTTTATTGTGTTGATCAACTAAAATATAGCAATTTGTTACAGAAATTTTGGCTTACCCTGACAAATATTATAAGGAAACACCCTGCCCAAGTGATACTTTCCATTCTCTTTTCTGTTTTGTCCATCATGCAATTTATCCAATGAGGACAAGGGCTCCATTTACAAAATACCAAGAAACACTAAGCACCTGCCCTCCAAAACGAGGATGGGCCCTCCTAATCTACCATGGCGATAGGATGGTAAGGAAGCGAAAGATCCTACTCTTATGCTTGTGAAGCTAAAGAGAACCTGCTTAAACTTCTCAGGGCGAGGAGAGTAGTTAAACGTACAAGTGTCACAGTGTAGAAGGGGAGAAAAACATAGAATGAGTAAGCCTAAAGTTATGTATAAAATTACTAATCTATGTAATCTGAGTAAACTCTGAGGAAGAAAAAATGCAAATAGTCTGGCAAGAGTAACAGGTGTGAGATATTTCATATTAGGGGATGGAGATAAGTGAGAAGTTTCCTGAGGAAGCAACAGTTGAATTGAAGCCTGAAAGGGCAAATAGAGTTAAGCAGGTTAAGAGCTGGGAAAGAGCATTCCAGGGAAAGGGAACAGCATGTGCAAAGGCCCCGAGAAAGGGAAAAGTTGGCTCATTTGAGGATCTGAAAAATGCTGGTAGAGCTATGATATAAACGAAGAAGTTGAGAGATATGAGATGGGACTGAAGAAAACAGCAGAGGCAGACTTATACAAAGCCATGGAGATCTTGCTCTTGTATTTCATTACAAGAGCATAAAGAAGGTAGGGAAGAATTTTAAGTAAGCATTGTGGTCAGGGTCGCATTTTTAAAATATCAAACCAGCCAATTGGTTAGGAGAGAGGCAAAAGTGGAAGAAGAGAGCCCACTTAGGAGGCTACGTCAGAAATCCAGTCAAGAGATAATGTGCGTTGAATTAAAGGATTGGAAGCAACATACATGAAGAAGAGTGGATGGGTTAAAACACGCTTGAGGATTTGGATGGAATAGCAGCTCTTGGATTCAGAATCTTTAATACAGGATGAGTCTTCGTGCACTTGCCTTTCTGGTACCTGACCTCTCTGTCTATCCTGGTCAACAAGGTCCTGCTCATGCCCATCAGTCACGTCAAAAATGTGACCCCATGATATTGTCCATACTAGCGGAAATAGCAATAACAGGGAGTCTGACACTCAGTGCTACAGCCATAGACATAGGCCAGCAAGAGTACTCACAGTTAAGGGCCCAAATAGCTAGAGATTTTGCCAACATACAGACCTCCATAGATATACTACAGGATCAAATAGATTCCTTAGCTACAGTTGTCCTCCAAAATAAAAGAGCCTTAGATCTCTTAACAGCCCAACATGGAGACACTTGCCTTTTCCTAAAAAAAAGAGTTCTGTTACTATGCCAAGTCAGAGATAATTTTTAAAAAAATTCCCGACAGCTATGAAAACACCTTAAACATAGGGTTCAAAACAACACGGGAGGCTCTCCTTGGTGGGGATTTCTAGACTTTCTCCCTCATAGACAGGAGCTCCGCTTGGACTGTTGATGGCCCTCCTGACAGTCCTTCTTTTAGGCCCTTGTGTAATTCACATTCTGACTGGCTTTCTGACTAAATGCTTTAAAGCTATACACCGCCAACTCCTTCTAAAGGTTACTTCCCCTTACCAACTCCTTAGTACAGAGGAAACTGGGGAAACTGAGAAAGAAAAATCTTCCCCATAATAAAAACAGGGGGGGAATGTAAGAGCAAAGTTACCAAATAGCAAACTTATAAAAATTTCATAGCAAAAATTAAAAATCAGTTAGTAACTTGTGCCTAAGCTCATGCTGCCTGTCATATAATTAGATTCAGTTAGCCTTGACTGTCTGTGTCCAGCTGCAGTTTCTAGATAATGTTCAGGGTCAGCCTGACTGAGTCCAGTTGTGATTTCTCTATTTTCTTCTCCAAAGGATATGTTGACAGCTTCCAGCTTGCTTCAAGGACTTTGGGCCCGGAGCAGACCCGCCTGCTCAAGGACACATTGAACTTTATCTGCTCAGCTCAGACCCCTTCCTCTCCTACCCAGAATGTTATAAACAATTCCTTATAAGTAAAAATACTTAAAATAAGCTTACCTGATAACCTATGATGTCATTCATGTAACCAACTATGTAATAACCTGCAATCAGCTTGTACTTCCTGCTTGCTAAAACGTATTTAAACTACACTCTAAATTGACTCAGGGCTAGTGATTTAGACTTGGTTCCCACTGGCCTGCTGGCATCACAATAAAGTTGCCTTCAACCCTCCTTGGTGCAGAGTGTTTTCCTTTCGGTCCTGGTTTGTTTCTTGTCTGCAACACTTTAAGAGGTGGGAGCAAGTAATAGGTTATTTGGGACTTTTTCTATGCTGGACCCTGTAAGAGTTGAAAGATGTGGAAAACAATAGCACCTGCCCTGAGGTCACCACCACCACCATTTGAGCAGAAAAGTTTGGAGGAGTTTAGAGGTTGCAAGGAAAGCTGAACTTGGAGTCAGAAGGTCATAGCCAAACTGAATAAGTGACTGTGTCACTCCAATATGTTGTCATGCTAACCCTCAGAAATAAGAACTTCCCTTAGACATGATCTACTCACTTTAGGGAAGAAGCAGTACTCAAAACAATTTCATCCTTTGCCTAGTCTGATTCTTTATCAATAATAATAGTAAGAAGAAAAATAGCGAACATTATGAAGCTCCTTGTGCCAGGCTTTTGCTAAGGAATATATGTGCATTCTCCTATCTAAACTTGTTAGGACTCTGGGAAAGAGGTATTACTATTACCCCTGTTTACTAACCGTGAGGCTTAGAGATTAGTCCCTGCTCAAGGCATACCCCAGAAACTATAGTAGCACACACTTAAACCAAGCTCTGTCCTGACTTGGGTCCAGGCTCCTACCCTCCTACCCACGCAGTGTTGTGTTGAGGATTCTGAAGGTACAGTTGGTCTTATCTGGGCAAGGTCGGTGGATGTGCTGGCAAGTCATATATTTGCCACCTCTATATCAGTACTAAGTGAAAGTAGATGCTAGGATGCCTCTGCATCTAGCTATTTTGCTGTAAAGTTAGTGCCTTATCATACCATGCTGCCTTATTTTAAAAGATAAATAATTATGGAGTACATCTAACAGAATTTAGAAAAAAATAAAAATTGAAAATGTGCTTTGTAATTTTTATAGGATATTTTTATGAACTGAATATTTCTCTCCCCAAAAGTTCTCAAATTGAAACTGCCAGAAATGTGATGGTATTAAGATAGGAGGTGGGGCCTTGGGGAGATAGTTAGGATTAGAAGAGGTCTATTGGACTAATACCTTTAAAGAAATCATTTACTGCCTCCAGAACTGTGTGAGATAAATTATTGTTTTATAAGCCACTCAGTCTGGGGCACTTGGTTAGAAAAGCCTGAACAGACTAAGATAACATATGCATAAACTAATGACTGGCGATATTTTTCAGGCCAATTAACTAGAAATAATATTATTTTTTTTTGTTTTTGTTTTTGTTTTTTTGTGGGTACCAGGGGGACGACCTCAGGACCTCGTGCGCCAACAGGCACCCGTGCCACTGAGCGATATCACCGGCCCCTTTTTCGTATGTGGGTTCCGGGAGTCGAACTCAGGCCCTCGCGCTTGCAAGGCAGGCGCTTACGCCGCTGAGCCATCTCACCGGCCCGAAATAATATTATTTAAAGAACCTAGTACCCAGGGGCCTCTAGACACCCTAAAACTAAAATTCTGAAAATGTCATGAAAGATTAAAAACCCTCTTTGAGAGGCTCTTCTCTTCAGAGTTTGACTGAGGAGTCACATCAGGCTGGAAAAAGGTTCTGGGGCTAAGCTAAGCTCTGTCAGGTGAAAGCCTGCCTGGAAACAGAACCACATTGTCTCTGGGATGGAATGCTAACTGGTGTAAACCAACATTGTGGCTCCCGAATGTTCTCGTGAGCAAGAGCTCTTAAAACAAAGTGATTTTCTTCTCACACATTCCCCTTAACCCTAGTGGGGGAAAATGTTTATTCTCCACACATCATTTGCTTTTCCTTGTGTTGCCAAATGTGTTGGGATATTACACTTGACAGATCTCTCATTGGAAAGTTGCCAGCAACCAAAATATAATTAGTCTTCCAGGCACATAAAAAACAAAGGGTGGACAATGCACAATTCATTGGAAATAGTGGCAACTGCTTATATGTCAGTGAAATTTTCTGGGGTTATGAGCAATTCTGCATCTTGAAGTCTTTGTGAAATAGAACTTTTTTGTTGAAAGGAGATGCGTACTTATCTGTAAAAGAATGAAAGCGGGGCAGGCCAATACCGGTGTCTTAGCTATCTTTGGCTGCTGTAACCAAATCCCATAGACTGAATGGCTGATACAATAAACATTTGTTCCTCACAGTTATAGAGCCTAGAAATCTGGCGTTCAGATGGTAAGACCTTTTTCCAGGTTGTAGAACACCAACTTCTTGTATCATCACAGGATGAAAAGAAAGATCGCTGGCTTTTTCTTCTAAGGGCACTGGTCCCATCCATAACAGTTGTACTCTTGTGACCCAATACCTTGCCAAGGTCCCACCTTTAAATACCACCACATGAGGGATTAGATTTCAACGTATGATCCTTGGAAGTGACATAAACATTCACTTAATAAAAACAGAGAATCCACGAACATTCATAAGAGGTCCACTTGGTCAGGCACATTGCCAGACTCTGAGGAGACGAAGACATATGAGACCTAACACAGTTGATAGTCTGATATGAGAGGAAAGGAGACTTTACATAGCAACTCTTACAGCAACAAAAGATATGTGCGTGTGTTACAAAGGTGTGTTCCCTAAACCAGTAGCCTCAGCATCAGCTGGAAGCTTGTTAGAAACGCAAACTCTCAGTCCCTATCCACACCTACTGAGTCAGGAGATTCTGATGTATATCAATGTTCGGAAACTATTGACTTACAAGACATTCAGTCCTTCAGCATAAATAGAAACAAGCAGAAAAAGAAAGGAAAACAGGCCTATATGCTAGACAGGAAGGAGTGGTGTAAGTTGTACCAAAACATGCTCTTTGGAAGAAAAGGAAAGGAGGGGGGTAACTGGAGGTGACCCACATGGAAGATGGCCCCACTCAAAGACAAGAATGATCTTGTGTCACTCTTTCGTTCTGAGGGTCCAAGAGCAACCAACTCAAAGACAGTCTGCAGCCTTCTCATCGTGGATACAAGATGAACTGATGCTCTTCCAAAACCCAAGCCGAGACATAATTGAAAAATGTGGTTATTAAACACCTGCTTGTTCATCATGTGTATATAAGGACATTTACTGAGGTCGTATCTTAGCATATGGTCTGCTTCCTCCTCGGTGAAGTTGTTGGCAACATAACTGCTCACAGCTTGGTGTGCTGTGTTAGCACTAGCATGAGAATTTAAGGAATGCCAAGCGGTGCCAGCCAGTCCATCTGAGATTTCTGGCTGAGCGAGTCCTCAACGGGGACTGAGAAGACAGAATTCTTTAAAACTTAAAATTACAAGTGACAGATAAACACCCACAAAACTTCCCTAATCTGAGTATATCTTGAATGAACGACCTAAATTACTTTCAGCAAATTTGTACTTTATCTTCCCTTCTTGAGGTAGTGATTGTTCTTAGTTGACTTTCTATGCAAAATAGGACAATTTATTCTATTAATTTTAATTCTTTTAGTTTTGATCTTTAAAGAAGGCCCCTGAGTTCTACTAAGCAAGATTTGATAAACAAAATCTGTTCAAATTATTCTTACTTGATTTTATGCACTTTGGGCATATCTCAATATCCTTTTATTTTATAGACTTGAAACAGTTTTGGTTTTTCCTGAAAAGAATCCACTTGGAAAAAAGAAGTAGACTTGAATACAGATTGTCTGCACTTGAATTCCAATTCCAGCTTTCCCACTTACTAGCTAAATGAACTTAGGTTCATTTCTTGACCTATAAAGACAATACCAACAAATAAGCTCCTACACTTTATGTAATAAAAATCTACCCTTTATGTAATATTCTGATCCTACTCTTTATGTAGCAATCCAGGACTCATAGTTACCTGTATATTCTTTCTCTGTAGTTTTCATCTTGAAAGTCCAAGCCAGCAGCATGGGAGAAAGAAGGAGTGGGGCCAAAAAGCTTCATTTTTAAGATATGACCCAGAAATCATGCACACAACATTGTTGTTTATATCTCATTGGCCAGAATATGGCCACATGGTCACAGCTAGCAGCAAGGGAAGCTGGAAAACGTGTGCTCTATATAGACGGCCATATGTCCAGATAATATTGTAAGAGAAGTGATCTATTATTAAAAAGAGGCAGAAGGAAATGGCTATTTGAAGATAATGAACAATTTATTTTAGCTACTCTCTCACAATTACATAAATTTTTATTATGGCCAAAAAATAAAAAACAAAACAAAAAAGCTTGACAATATAATTCTGATCCCCTTTCCTACAAAGGAGCCCATGTAGCCAGCACCTTCAAGACCAGAAGATGAGTTTTTGAAGGCAGAGGACCCTGCCATGTTCATCTATACATCCCCAGAAGGTAAATTAGAATTAATTTTAATAAACATTTTTCTAGGTGAAAATTATAGTAATTCCTAGAGCCTTCGTTTGAGTTAAACTCCTTTAGTAACATGTACATTATAAAACTTGTTCATCATGTGTATGTAGGGACATTTACTGAGGTCGTATCTTAGCATATGGTCTGCTTCCTCCTTGGTGAAGTTGTTGGTTTTAATCAACTGAGCTATAGCATATATAACACTATACCTGCCAACTGTAGGATCCAATAGGCAATGAAGATGTTTCTGCTGCAGTGCTTTGCTTTGCTTTGCTTCGCTTTGCTTTGCTTGTTTGTGGCACTGGGGATTGAACCAGGGCCTTCACACACTGAGCTTCATCTCCAGTGCTTTTTAAAAATCTATTTATTTATAAACAGAGTCTTGCTAAGTTGCTAAATTGCACAGGTTGGGCTCATATTTAAGATTCTCCTGCTTCAGCCTCCCAGCATGCTGGGATTGCAGAGACTTCTCTGACCCTTTTTTTAGAGTAAGAGAGGTTAAATGACTTATATAAGATGATGTTCTGCTCTGTCTGTGTAGCATTTTTTAGGAAAAAAAAAGAGTAATATCTTTTTAAAAACTGATAAGGATCATGTTCTCTCAAGCTGAAAATTTAAATCAAACATAAAGCCATTAACTTAAAAATGTTTATCATCCATTTTTTTGGCTGCCAAAGTAAATCTACTACAGAAGCAGCCATTGGGAACCATACTCTGAACTATCCAGCTGTCTTAGTTACTTTCTCATTGCTTGGACAAAATACCCAATACCCACAAGTTAAAGGAGGAAAGATTTATTTTAGCTCACAGTTTGTAGAGGTTTCAGTCCGTAGTCGGCTGGCTCCAAGGCAGCATGGCACGGCAGAGGAGAAACACCACGGCAGGGCAGGTAGGAGACAGTGAGCGGCAGCAGCCTACCTTCTGCTTTCGCTTTTATTCCATCCAGGCAACACGTTTATTGGTTGGTGCCACCCACACCCAGGGTCTCCATTCAGTCACGCCCAGAACTATGCTAAACCAGTAGACTAATCCAATATCGACACACCCATGATCCAGTCACTCCCAAAGCCCTACCTGGGAGCACATGAGGTTTTGGGGGACATTTTAGATATTAACCATGACACCAGATATGTAAGCCACCTATCCTTAGAACTTGTCCCAGAATGGATCTGTTTTGGTGAGGTTGGGCAGCCCAACTGAAAGCATTCACAGTCTCTCAAATTCCAGATTCTACATGTAATTTGTTCTTGAATAAGGTGAGTCTGGGAAAATAGGCTCACCTAGAAACAGGAAGAAAATCTAGCTGGGGGCTAAAAAAGGATTTAACATTGTTGGGCACCTATTCTGTGTTTGACATTTGCTAGAGCCTTTCAAATACATCTAAATTAGTTCTGATAACAGCCTTAAATGAGATAGACATTGTTATTGAAAATTTAGGGTAAGAGAAATTAAGTTATTTATAAAATATCACTGTTGCATATGGGGTTTCTTGGAAGCAGACTGAGTTAGAGATTTGTCTTCAGAAAATTTGTTAGGGAGAATTCTCAGATCAGTGTCTACAGGAGATGGACAGGAAGCAGGACCGGCAGAAGAAAAAGCTGGACTTCGATGCAGTCTCAGTGTGGCCTCGTCTGATCTGACAGGAGCTGTAGAACCATGATGGCCCTGCAGAGTTATTCCAAGTTGGGATAAGGGGACCAGAATTTTGTGCTCCCATGTCAACTTGCAGCAGCTGGAGGAAATAAGTTCTTCAGTTGTAAACAGGATTGGAGCAACATATCACATGATCACAGTCAACCAGGCCAGAAGTAATAAAGCTAGAAGATGAACAGAGCTCTGATACCAGAGCCCGTATACTTTTCCTTGCATTTGCTCCAAGACAATCAGAAAGTTGGGTACTCATACATCTCACCACTTTAGAAAATGGTACATAGGAAAATAGTTTACATGCTGGTTCTCATAATGTGGCCTGATGTTTTGACATCATGAGACTTTCCCAATCACTGAACTTTAGATCTTTATCTATTTTTAAATGATTCAGACCTTTTATAAGGTTAGCCACAAAAAATGGCTATACTTCTTAAAACACACTCAACCAAAATTATAAGCCCGCTAAAGACTTAAAACATTCTTTATGTAGTCTGTTTCTTTAGATAGCTTCCAAATTCGGGAATAATTCTGCCACATGACTTCTGTGGCAGAATGTGTAGTATTTATGTTTTTAAATATAGTTGATCACCTGCAGCCTACTGGATAGATACTGGCTCAGCACTCCCAGGAGAAAACAACATACAGGAACTTAAAAAACCTTAATGAAATGCATATGCTCTTCTCCTTGATATAATTCTGAAAAGTGTAGCTAAAATCTATCAACCATGTTATTCAACTGGGAAGTTGCCATGGCTGAGCCAAAGTAAAATGCATGGGAGATAAAGTATTTATCCATTCAATAAATATTTATGGAGGATTGATGTTAGGCGATGTTATTGCTTGTATCTAGATGTCTTTCCAAATCTTCATGCACTCATAGATGGGAAATTTCAAAGGTGGGTGGATTAGGGTGTGATACTGGGATTAAGGGTCTGATGCTGGGATCAAGGGGATGGATAATGGAAGCCCCATCATTGGCATGGGTGGCACCAATCAATAGGCTTACAGACTTTATGGAATATAAAGGGAGAGATGGAAGGCAGGCCTGTTGCTGCTTGCTGCTGCTGCTGCTGCTGCAGCTGCCTCCTGCCGGGATGCCATGAACTGTTTCTCCTTTGCAATGGCCCTTGCCATGCTACTCTGCCTTAAAGCCAGCCAACTGTGGACTTAAACCTCTACAAACTGTGAGCTAAATAAGCTTGTCCTCCCTTAACTTCTGGGTATCAGGTATTTTGTCCCAGCAATGAAAAAAGTAACCAAGACAGCAGGCATCAATGTTAAGTGCACTAAACACCACCCTAGTCATGACTTAGCAATTTCAGAGAAATATGGTTGGCTTTGCACTTTGGCTTTTGCAGCTGTATCATAATGGAATCTTCTTGCTACCTTGTTTTAGAGAAAGCAACCATTCTATATAACTTGCGAAGTCAATTATTTTTATGTTTACATAAAATTATTATCTAAGATTTGGATGGTATAAGATTCTAAAATTTGTTTTTATGGAAATCAAAGGTACTAGCATTTTGTTACCTTCTCCTTTTAAATTATCAGAAGAAAAAGCAAGTCACGTATTCCAAAGTGTACACTGGAAAGGCTGAGATTGTTTAAGAACATCTGGGGGCCAGTGAGATGGCTCAGTGGCATAAGCGCCTGCCTGGCAAGCGCAAGGGCCCGAGTTCAACTCCCGGAACCCACATACGAAAAGAGGGCCAGTGATATCACTCACATGCATGGGTGCCTGCTGGCATGCGAGGTCCTGAGGTCAACCCCCGGTACACACACACACACAAAAAAAGAACATCTGGAAAGATTTATCAATATATATGATAATATAATTTATGGCTGCCCCCCACCACATTATTCCTGCCCCAGGCACCAAAATGTTTTCTTTTTTCTAGAGCAGTGACTCTCCTAGTGTGACCTCCAGACCAGTGGGCATCACTACCACCTAGAAGCTTGTTAGAAATACTAATTATTAAGTCCCTTTCCAGATCCACTAACTCAGAAACTCAGGAGAGTGGCACAGCTAGATGTGTGATAACAAGTCCTCTAGGTATTTTTGATGCATTTCATTTCATTCAGTAAACATTTACTTGGGGTCATTAAGTAAGTGCCACACATTATTCAACCTTTGCCAATGGCATTTGTGAATCACATACAATTATTTTTAAAAATATATTTACATGATACACTACATATGTTAAGCACACATGGGTTTCCACAAGCTCACTTAGATGATTCTGATGTACCCTCAAATTACAGAAGCACTGCTCTAAATCATTGTCTACTAGGCTTGCCTGAAAAGGAAATATGGTATAATCCATAGCGATAAATAGAATTGTTGCACCCATCTTTAAAGAACAAGAATCAAACAAATATCTAAGGATTCTTGGCAGCAGAATATTTTGCTGCATTTTCAGGCAATGAAGTACCTCAGCTAGAGCAGCAAATTCTACAAAAAGAACACATGGGTTTGAGTCTGATTCTTTGACTTTCTGGCTGCAGCTTCTTAGGAAGTGCTTTAATCTTCACAGTCATCTGTTACCTGTAAGAGAAGGACTTTGCCTTGGGAATTTGTATGGTGACTTCTAGCTCCTAAGTTCTGTGATTCTAAGCATCTTAATTAATATATTCATTGGTATTTATCTTGAATGTGCTTGTCTCAACATTTTTTGTTTCCTGCTATTACTCAAAAGTGTAACAGGATTTCTTACAATTCAATAATTATAATGAGACAACACAATTAAAAAGCAAGCCAGGGCCGGTGAGATGGCTCAGTGGCGTAAGCGCCTGCCTTGCAAGCGCGAAGGCCGGAGTTCGACTCCCAGAACCCACATACGAAAAAGGGGCCGGTGATATCGCTCAGTGGCACGGGTGCCTGTTGGCGCGCGAGGTCCTGAGGTCGTCCCCCCGGTACCCACAAAAAAAATAAAAAATAAAAATAAATAAATAAATAAAAAGCAAGCCAAGGTTCTGGATAGATAGTTCTCCAAAAATGTACTAATGACCAATAAGCACGTGAAAAGATGCTCAACATCCTTAGCTATCAGGGAAATGTAATCCAAAATGAGATATGACTTCACACCCATTGAAAGGACTATAATAAAAAGACTGTCAATAAAAATTATTGGCAAGGATGTGGAGAAATCAGATTCCTGATGCACAGCTGGTGGGAATGCACAACGGTACAGCTCTTTGGAAAACAGTTTGGCAGATTCTTAAACCATTAAACATAGACTTTCCATTTGACCCAACAATTCTACTCCTAGGCATTTACCAAAAGGAACTGTCAACATATACCACAAAAAGTTCTACACAAATGTTCACAGCAGCATTTTTCAAGATAGCCAAAAAAGTATAAACAATACGAATATACATCGTGGTAAATGGATAAATGAAATGTAATTTATGGGATATTCCATAAGATGGTATATTATTCAACAAAAAGGAATGAAGTACAGATATATGCCATAATATGGATAAACCTCCAAAGCATTATGCTAACTTTAAAACGACAGTCACAAAAGACTATATATTATATGATCTCATGTGTATAAAATGTCCAGGTGAGGCACATTCATAAAAATCCATAGAGACAGAAAATAGACTCATGGTTACCTAGAGCTGGAAAGGCTTGAGAGAAATGGCAGAAGGCATGACTGCTTTGGGGCATGAGGTTTCTTTTGGGATGATGAAAATATTCTGAAATAGTGGTGACCGTTGTACAATTCTGTGAATTTACTAAAATCCATTGAATTGTATACTTTAAATGGATGCATTGTATGGTATGTGAATTGTATCTCTATAAAGCTGTAACAAAATGAATGCCTTTGTGACTATGGTAGCCTGGCATAATAGTGCAATCCAACTGTATCTCATTCGTATTTTAATACTTAAGAAATTTGGATGCAGGGTAGATTGGTCAACACATAATTCTATGTTGTTTTTATTCAACCCCAAACTCCTAACAAAAGACATTTACTAAGATGAGTGTTCTAAACTGGCTCTTTTTTTAATGATTATACCAGAAATGACCATTACCAGTTAATGGCGTACTACAAATTGGGCATACATAGTACATCCACAGAATGACCAAATAATTTTCAATTCTTTCTTTAATCCTTGAATTCATTCAGTGTGAATTCTAAAAGTAAATGTGAGGGTGCACAAAAAAAGAAACTTTATCCCTTCTGAGTCTCACTGGCTTTATAAATTACACAGAGATACACAAATGATGCTTTGAAAACCTCTGCTAAATTATGCACATTAAAATAAGCAATAATTTAGGAAGCAAATTTCAAAAGGCTACAATAAGGCTAATAACAGTCCTAAATTGGCCCTTACAGAGCATGTTGAATACCTGCAGCAATTATCCCTACCTGCTTTATTTGCTCAAGCTTCAGGTAGACCAAAGACATTCATTGTGAAAAGCTCTATGACTAATTTTTTCCTAATCAAATCAGAAATGCAGATTTCCTTTCCTAATAGCACAGGGCCAAAGGATATGATTTTCAATATAGAAAAGATTGTGGATGCATGAAAACATTCTAAAATCTGGGCCAAATAGTATTTTAAAACATCAAGAGCTAGTAAGCATTTGTATTAAATTGCATGGTACAGTAAAATAAAATTTTTAAGAAGTGAGAGCATAAATAATTGATTCCTGCTAGTTTATTATGCTAACCAGAAATCACATCTATGGAAACCACTCTTTGCATAATTTTAATATCTGAGGGAATAAGGGCTTGCTTTAAGAGACTAAAATTTATAGACTCTATCCTCAGAAAAATGTAAGCAGACAAAAAGTTTTACATATAACTTCTGAACATACCCTAAAGGGGGTTCCATAGATATCAGGTTAAGAATCCAAGAAAGTTTTTTTTTTAAAAAAGCACCAGATATACTGTGATACACCATGGCTACAATGAAAAAAGTGTGAGAATACCAGATGTTGGCAAGTATATAGAAAAACGGAAACACTCATACACTTCAGGAAACTGGCAATTTCTTAAAATGTGAAACATACATCCTCTACACCATGACCCAGGGATTTCACTTCTCAGTATTTATCCAAAAGAATGAAAACATGTTGATACTAAGATTTATATAAGACTGTCCTTGGCCATTTTCTTAACAGCTAAAAAGTAAAAGTAACTCAAATGATCATCATGGTATGAATAAATTATGATATAGTCACATAATGTAATACTGCAGAGAAAACATTTTATAAGTGCTACTTATATCCACAACAACATGGTTGAATTCCAAAAACCTTATACTGAAAGAAGACAAACACAAGAGAATATGAAGTTGTAGAACAGGACAAACTAATATACATCAGTAGTAATCACAGAAATGGTTTTTTTCTGAAAGGCATGATGGACTAGAAGGGGCACATGGGATCCTCCTGACATGATGGAAACGTTCTATGCCATGATAGATAAGGACTGCACCTATGGGTTACACAGCTATACACATTTGTCAAAATGGACTAGACTGTATACTTAAGACTTTACATTACACGTTACAAAATAATTCTTAAATAAAAATATATTTTAGAAAGCAGATGAATTGGGCAATGGCAGGTATCTGTGTAGGTAAGAAAATTCTGACTTTTTGCTACATGTTTAGGCATGCATTAGCAAAAGCACTGGAAGATATGGAAAGGGTTATTTTCAAATCACAGACTTAATTGTGTAGCTGTAGATTCACAGAAAGGGTGTAGAAATAGGACTTCTCACTTTTGTAAAGTTCATTTGGTTATTTTCCTACCTCTCTCATTTTATTGTCATGGAAACACTGTGAGGGAGACAGTACAATAACTTCTCACTGAGCAGGTTAGGAAGGTGAAGTAGAGACGCTGAGAGTTGTGATCAAAGTCAACACACCCCGCTATGGCACAGCTGGGATCAAAACTTTATTTTCTAAAGAAATGTTATTACATTTTTTTTTTCATCCTTTCAGGCTGCTATAACAAAATACCAAAGACTAGGTAGCTTATAAAAACTAGAAATCCATTTCTTACAGTTCTGGAAGCTGAGAAGTCCAAGATCGAGGCACTGGCAGAGGCAGTGCCTGGTGAGGACCCATTTTCTGCCTCGTAGATGATGCTTTCTCACTGGGTCTTCATGTAGTTACAAAGAGCAAGACTGCTCTGTGGGGCTTTTTATAAGAGCACTACTCTCTCTCATGAGGGCTGCCCTCATGACCTAATCATATCCCAAAGATCTACCTCTTACTACTACTATGTCGGGAGTTAAGATTTCAACATGAATTTTTTTTTTTTTGTGGGTACCGGGGGGTCGACCTCAGGATCTCACGCACCAGCAGGCGCCCGTGCCGCTGAGCGATATCACCGGCCCCTTTTTCGTATGTGGGTTCTGGGAGTTGAACTTGGGCCTTCGCGCTTGCGGGCAGGCGCTTAAGCCGCTGAGCCATCTCACCGGCCCTCAACATGAATTTTGAGGGAACACAAACATTCAGACCACAACATACTAATATTACTTCTATATTTCTTGGAGAAGGAAAAGTTACACTAACTAGAGGGAAGTATAAGAGTCAGATTCCTGAATGTGTATATTATTTAGTGAATTAGAAGTCCATTGTGTCTATACACACTGTTGAAAGTCTCTCGAGCTCCTTGTATTTAGAACTCAAGAATATATTTTCACTGAAAAATCATACTAGCCAATGCTAACAGCTACATACAAATTTTTCTGTTCCTTGGTGTTAAGCATTATTTATTAATAATTTTAAGGATCCAGGTATGGTAGCAATTGTGATGGTTAGTTTTATATGTCTACTTGACTGGGCCACAGGGTGCCCACACACTGAGTCAAGCATCATTCTTGAATATCTTGAGGGTGTTTCTGGATGACATTAGCATGTGAGGGCTGGGTGTGGTTCAGCTGGGGAGCCTCACCCTGATTAACAGTGAATTGGTAGACTCAATAAACCATCTTGCAAAGCCCTCATGTGGGCAGGCTTCATCCAGAGCTGAAGACAAAACCTTGGGATGTAGAGGAATGTTAGTTGATTCAGGTAGTTACTCTACCTGAGTAGAACAGAAGGCTGACCCCTCTTTGAGTAAGAGGGACTCCTCCTGCCTGACTGCCTTGAGTTGTGACATGAGTTCTTCTCTGCTTTGAGACTCTGAAGCATCAGCTCTTTCCAGGTCTCAAGCCTGCTGGCTTGTGGACTGGAGCTACACCATCAGTCCCCGTGGGTCTCCAGCTTGCCAACTATAATTGGAACTTGTCGTTTTCAGCCTCCATATTTGCATGAGCCAATTCTTTATCATGAATCTATGTATAAATCTCTGCATTGGTGCTGTCTTTATGGAGAACACTATTATAAAGCCCAGGAAAAGCAGGGAGAGATCCAGGACATGAAGTGTGACTGCCTGGTCATCTTCTGTGATGGGCGTATACTTTGTATCCCAGAGTGATGATGCAGCCTCTAAAGAGATTTGTGGGTCACCTAGTAGTGAAGGAAGGTTTTACATTATGAATCATCCCAATTTTATACCTAGATCATTATATGACTTAAAATTCTCCAGGGAACTCTGCCTCAATAATTTATAGACTGTAGGTTAGTTTTCCAAAAGCAATACTAATGCAGGATCATTCTTTCTAAAAACTTTCAATTGGTGGGAACTCTCCTAGAAAATCTCATTAGTTTATTTATCAGGAGGTCAACTGGCCACATGTTTATAAGGAAATTACATCAAGTCACATGTTTCTTTTAATCCCAATATTGTCTTCTCCTGGTAGCAAGAGAGAAATGAATCACAAATCAGCTGCTGAACTTCTGGCCTCCCTGGGATTGAAACCAAGGGATAAACTGTGGCCACATCTTAGTTCTCTGAATGTCCAGTCATAAGAGACTGGAAAACACCTAGAGCAGAGCTGTCCCAAGGATTGGGATACTTCGGCCATGGTGCTGTGAGAGATTTAGGGAAGTGAGTAAGGGGAACTATTGCCGTATAAACAAAGAAATGAGCCCATTTATTAAAGGCTCACTAGTAAAAGCTTATAAAGGAAGAAAACCTTCATTTTATTGTTGTGGATCTGAGGCTCAAAAAGGGTTAGTAATTTGCCAAAGATCTCATTGTGAATAAGAGGCAAAACCAAGATTTTTTTTGGGGGGGGTACCGGGGGCTGACCTCAGGACCTCGCGCACCAGCAGGCGCCTGTGCCGCTGAGCGATATCACCGGCCCTTTTTTCGTATGTGGGTTCCCGGGAGTCGAACTTGGGCCCTTGCACTTGCCAGGCAGGCACTTACGCTGCTGAGCCATCTCACCGGCCCAAAACCAAGATTTAAACATGAAATAGTTTGAGGCCCAATCTCAACTGCAAACTGCCCCTCACCTGTCTATCCTATGATTCTAGAGCTGGGCTCCACAAACCACATTTTGTTTTCCCTGACTGTTGAGCTCAACCAAGCAGGGGCAATAGAGGAAGACTGCAGGACATATGGAGGAAGAAAGGGGGTGTGTTTTCCTCTTTTTGCTTCCTCTTCCTGTGAGAGTCACCCTAGCAATATCTCTTCACCCCAGCATTAGGAATCCCATTTGCAGTTTTTCCAACATTTTTTTTAAAACCAGTCTTATCTCCTTTCAGAGACCCCAGTTCCAGGCAATCTGGGCCTCCTGCTCACAGGTCTGGGCCCCGGCCCCCAGGACTAGACTCTGATCTGGGATATTGTAGTAGTAATTCTAACCTCCTCAGCAATTGCTCCCTGATACCTCTGTGTTCTCTTTTTGATTTTTCAGCTGCGCAATTGCAACTTTTTTGCATTAAAAATTCCCTCCATTCAAATAACTGATCATTATGGTTTATATCTGGAATGTCCTCCAAAAGCCTCAGAGGTTCAGAAGTGGGGTTCTGGAGGTGACTGGATCATGGGAAGGCTATACTCACCAGTATAGTGGATCTAGCCACTAGCGAGTCCAATAGCTAAGTGTGCTGGTTGGAGGTAGGGCCTGGTCAGAGGCCAGCCACTGGAGGTGTGACCCGGAAGGTCCCTTCTCTTTTTTCCTCTTGGATGCCATGATGTGAGCAGCTTTTATCTGCCAGACCCTTCCACCATAACTTTCCTGAGTTGGAGCCAGCTCCGTATGGACTGAATCCATAAAAATTATGAGCCCAAATATACCTCTCCTCTTTTAAACTGTGGGTATTGGGTATTAGGTCTCAGTGATGGGAAAGTGACTAAGACACTGATGTAGTGTCTATCTTCTGACCTTGACTGACTGCCCTTCTTCCACCATCCCTTTGGCTCTCTACTCCCCACCATGTTCTCTAATTCCAAGGTGAAGTGGGAGGGAAGAGCCCTCTGTCTCACACACATCCTGTTCTGGTTCGCTTCAATTTGATTTGGGGTATAGAGACCTAGGAAGGAAACTGAAGTTTATTTAACCATGCCTTTTTAGTCAAACCCTAGACATTGACTATTCTGAGTTTGATATATATTATTTTTCATCAACTTTATAGAGAAAGAATTTATGGAAAGTAAATTACATCCCTTCAAAGGATATAACTGGATGCATTTTGACATAGTGTACACCTGGGAAACAACTGATACAAACAAGACAGGATATTTCTACCAGCCCCTGGACCCCAGGCACCCAATCACTGATCTGCTTCTTGTCACTATAAACTAGTTTACATTTTCAAGGATTTAATACAAATTGTAGTATATAATCTTTTATGTCTAGTTTATTTCACTTAGCATAATGATTTTGAGATTCATTGATGTTGTTGCTATTATCAATAGTTCAGTTTTTTCTTGCTGAGTAATAGTCTATTGTATGGATGTACGATGGTTTATCCATTAACTTGCTGATTCACATTTCCTTAATTTACAGTTCGAAGTTATTATAAATAAAGCTGTTATAAATATCTATGTATAAATCTTTGAGTGGAAAATACCTTAGAGTGAAGATATATTCTCTCTATACATAAAGATAGAGAAAGAGAGAGAGAGACACTTTTTGGTGTGTGGTGCTGGGGGTTGAACCCAGGGCCTTCATGCTGAGCTACCAGCTCTTTTTATTTTTATATTTTCAGACAAGTTCTTGCTAAGTCAATAGGTTGCCTAGGCTGGGCTTAAACTTGCAATACTCCTACCTGAATCTCACAGAGTGCTTGGGTTACAGGTACCTGCCACATGCCTGGTTTAAGATATGTTATATTTCAAGTACAATATATATAAAGTATTGTATCAGTTAGGGTTTACTAGAGAAACAGATATAACACAAGATATACAAACGTATATGAAATTACAAGATCGGCTTACAATGGTCAGCCACAGCTGGATGAGGAAGCCTGCAGAGGGTGGTCTGGAGCTCACTGCAGTGTCTGTGCAAGTCTGTATCAGGAGGCTGATGGCTTTATGATGGAACGTTGAAGAATCTACACCAGAAGGTTTAAGAGACTGCGCTAGAAGGCTGAAGAGTCTGTGCCAGAAGGCCAAAGAATCTATGAGGAAGGCTGAAGAGTCTACACTGGAAGGCTGAAGAGTCCCAGGCAGAAGCCTAAGAGTCTGTGCCAGAAACCAGGAGACAACGTCCAAGCTGGAGGCGAAGACTGGAGCTCCTCCGAAGAGCCAGCATTAAGTCTATCAATATCATATTACATTAGAACCATAACATTTCGCCCCAGGCCCTCCAAAGACTCATGCACATCCCTTTATGCAAAAGGCATTTAGTCCATCTGCAACAGTTGCCAAAGTCTAACAGTTTCAGCATTGCCAAAAAATCCAAGTCCCAAGTCTCCTCTAAGATTTAAGGCAAACTCTTAGCTGCAAGCCCCTATACAAATGAAAAGTTAGACACTTCCAACATTCAATGGCACAAAATAAACATTTTAATTCCAAAAGTTACAAACAGGAGAATACAAAGTATTGGGGCCAAAGCAAGTCCTAAATCCAGCAGGGCAAACATTAAGTCCTGTAGTTCCATGTGCAGCATCTGAGGCAACCTGTGGCAAGTTGTAAGTTCCAGAGAGCTTGGGTGGCTCCACCCTTATGGCACTTCTGGTGGTTGTAGCTCCCATGGCTTTTCTCTTGGGCCTGCTCTGCTCCCTCCTTGCAGCTTTCCTCAGATGATCCACATTCCTGGCTTCTCCAAACTTCTGGGGTTTCCACTGCACCTTTGGCTTCACCTTCACAGCTTCACATATGGCCCTCTCAGGGGCACACTGCCTGGCCTCCCAGGCCTTCTTCTGAAATCTAGGTGGAAGCCTTTTTAACCTCAGAACTCTTGCATTCTGCATGCACCTAAAACCAGCACTACGTGGATGATGCCAAGGTCTGCTCCTAGCTGGAGCAGTATCCAGGCTTCCCTCTCTCTTGGTTGTAGGGGTCGAGTGCCTGGATCGCTGGCCCTGGACATAAGTCACTGGACACAAGCAAAATGTAGACAAACTTTTTGCCAAGCCATAACACACATCGTCTAGACTTCAACAACCAATCCTGAGGAACAAATTCTCTATTCTGCCGCCGTTCTGGAACATGGTACTCTGTGGCTTTCTCCTCAAAGCAAAGTCACTTTTGCAGTTCTGAGGCTACAAAGGGTGGAAATTTGATGCTTCTCGTGATGCCCTCAGGCCACCTTTTATATTCTCTTGTTCCTTCTCAGCAATCAAGATATTCTCAGCTCTATCTTTGCAGTCCACAGCATTACTAGAGCTTCCTTTATGGCCAAACACACAACATTTTAAATCATCCTGCCGGGCTCTTTGCCCTTGATTCTCAACATAGATCTGGCTAAAAGCCCCCAACAATAGCCATGCCACCGCCTCAACAATCAACTGCCTTGAAATTTCTTCTCCCAGATTAATTAGTCTGCTGCCCTTAATCTCAGTTTCAGGCAAAGTCTCTGGACGCAAGCAAAATGCAGACAAACTTTTTGCCAAGCCATAACACACATTGTCTGGACTCCAACAACCAATGCAGTCCTTCTTCCCAGCAGAAAACTTCTGAGCCTGGTCTTTACTGGTAAGATTTCTATCAGTCTTCTGGTCTACCGAGCTCTGACCAGAATCTCCCATACAGAACAGCCTAAGGCATTCCAGTGTTACTCTTTCAGGTGACATCTCCAAATCTTTCCAAACTTCCTAGAAACCATTCCCAAAGGCTCTTGAACCACATGGTCAGGTATAGTCACAGCAATGACCCCACTTCTCTGGTACCAAATTCTGTCTTGGTTACTTTTCTCTCATTGCTGAGACAAAATACCCAACACTCACAAGTTAAGGGAGGAAAAGTTTATTTAGCTCACAGTTTGTGGAGGTTTCAGTCCATAATCAGCTGGCTCCAAAGCAGGGTGGCATGACACAGGGGCAATAGTTCAAGGCAGTAGAAGACAGCAAAGCAACAAGAGCAAAAGAGGGTGGGGGAGGGCAAGCCTCTTTTCCTCCCTTATGTTGTGTACAGGTTACCCGTCCACACCATCTCCATGCCCTCCTCTTGCACAGGCAGAGGGTGTTTACAAAGTGAGGACCCTGGCCCCCTGCTGAGTCACTTAGTTAAACTTCTAAACTTCTAACGTTGACAGCATTATAAGTATGTTGTTTGTCCATTTCTTGATTATAATGTTAGAAAATGTACACACTCTTCCCAGTATAAAGGGGAATTTGATCCAGCATAAAAAAATGCCTAGTCTGTTGTTTTGTTTTCATTTCTGAGAGGGGATCTTACTATGTCACCTAGGCTTTGCTAAAACTCAAGATCCTCCTGCTTCACTCTCCCAAGCATCTGAGATTATAGGCATGCGCTTCCAAACCCAGGTAGTCTGTGTCTTTTAAAGAGCAGATAAACAGGCAGATAAAAGATGTCTTTTGAAATCAGAAGACTAGTGTCAAGTTGTGACACATAAGTTTTTCATCTGTACAGCTCAAAACCTTTATTTTTTTTCCACTTCACAGTATCTGCCTACAGATATGGCAGGACCTGAGACTCCAGTGGCAGTCCTCTTTAGTCTTGGGTTAATTCACAGCAGGTATTTATCAAGAGTTTTTCACTCAAAATAAATACAAGATAGAAAATACAGACCTACAATCAAGTCAGCATCCAGGGCCTCCCAATTATACGCTTATCTCTGTCCACTATACTCCAAGGAGTTAAAAAAATGAACAAGAGTTATTGCCCTTGCTCTCTAACAGCCATAATTTATGTCCAAGGCACACATAGATTAAAAATAATTTTAAACAATTATGCACCATATTGGAAAAAAAATAAACAAGATGAGAATGACCATGCTTTAATGTGTGAAGGAAACACAAAAGGAGGAAAAAGAATTATAGAATCAGCAGGTAAGAGTTGATGGAGTTTGGTTGGAGGTAGATGTACCCATATGCACTATTTTATTTCCTCCCAAAGAATTTGTTAGTATCTCCAGCCACAGCCATTTGGATGATCATTGGTATACATTTCATCGTTCTGTGACTCATTTTCCTCATATATCCAATAAAGAATAGTACACCTTGTTTCTTATATAATCCATAGGACAACAGTTAGGAAACATTGAGAAATACCTCATTTAAGTCAATGGATTTACATCGCATTACATTATCAATCATAAACGTATATCATAAAAGATGGCACGGGGGCCAGTGAGATAGCTCAGCAGCATAAGCACCTGCCTGGCAAGCGTGAGACCCTGAGTTCGACTCCTGGTACCCACATACGAAAAAAGGGCCAGTGATATTGCTCAGCAGCACAGGCGCCTATTGGCACACAAGGTCCTGAGTTTGACCCCCCAATACCCACACACACAAAAAAAGATGGCACAGTAGCAAACTTGTCTCTGCAGCCTAAACTTAAGGCAGACAAAAATAAAAATCTTATGACAAGGTAGATTCACACAGATTTGTGAATGAAGCTTACAGGTTTTTAAAACATTTTAGGCAGAATTGTGAATATACCAGGAGTGGGATGTTCAGAAATAAACCAGCAAAGCATTTCTAGCAAGCAAATAAGGGCTTTCTCTTTTATTCCGAGGATTAAGTTTTAGAAAAATTGGGTCAGAATTAATTAACCCTATTGCTGCCTGGAACATCTGAACCACTTATTTTTCCTAGTATTAATTGAATAGTAGAGATTTCCTTCATCCATTTCCAAGTAAAAGACATGGAAGAAATTCTTTCATCTAATTTAACCCATGAGAAGAGGCCTAGGAAATTTTTGTCAAATGAATAAGTCAATGAAAGAATCAATCCATGGTTAAAAATAGATATCTATGTATGGAAAATGATCCTGCTTTTCTCAAAGGGAATGACTTGCAACTATTACTATATTTGCCAAGTGTTTCTGTTATAAAATTGAAAGTACAAGATCCTAGAAATTCCCTTTGAGGTAGTCATCTGATGGACAAGACATCAAACTGAACCTGGGGATATTAGTGAGCTCAAAACCTGTCAGTTCTAATCATAAGCCTGAGCACTACATAAATTCCAAACAAGCAACAGGAATTTACCATGAAGTTTATTAAGTAGCTTTCGCTGAAATAAAATGAAGTGAGAGGTCTGGGCTGGTGCAGCTGAGAAGCAGCAGGACACTGATAGAACCTTTGGAAAAAGGGGTCACTAATAAGGGTCCCTCAACACACAACTAGGCACAGACCCACAGGTGAATCAACCAAACCAGACACGTCAGCCTGCTGATCAATGTGGTTCAGAGAGGCTGAGAGAATGGAAAAATGAACTGGAGGTGAACATAGGGTTGTCTCTACCTACAGTTCTAGGAAGAATAAGGAGATACTATGCTATTAGGCTGAGGCTCAAGGCAGCTATGTATGGAGAGGCATAGAAACTTCTTCTAACAGGACTCACACAGATTGGTGAAACTTCTAGGAGGAAACTTAGTATAGGCTAAGGCCCAAGAATTCAGCTCCAGGATCTAAACTGAAGTTGGGTTGCTACTTCAAATTGGTGAGGAGAATTAAATTGTCCTTCCAAAGACTGGGCATGGTAGTAGCTGAGAATGGAAGGAGGCACTTGACAGATCCCCCTGTATCCAGTATCCTTACAGTCTCTTCAGAGGCCTCAAAGGGACTTCAAATTCAATGTTTGAAACAAATCTCATAATTGTTCCCTGAAAAGCAGGGCCTTCACCTTTCATTACCCCTTAATCAGTAAATCCACATGCTTCCAGTTTCATAACCAGGAAATTAGACCTCATCCTTGTTCCTGTCTTCTCTACCCTCCATATGTAATTTTTCTTAAATCTAATAATTTTTCTCCATATCTACTCTGATGCTGCTTCATGTCAATCTTCTGGTTTGTGTGGATTCAGAAGGAGCCTCCTAACTAATATCTCCAAACCACTGTTTCCTCTTATAATCAGTTTTCTGTCTTGCAGCCAGAGTGGATATCTTTCCAAAACACAGATCTGCCCATGTCATTCCCCTGGTAAAAACCCTTTAAAGGCCTCCCATTTCCTCCAGGATAAAGAGCAAACTCCCTAACCTGGATGGCAAAGCCCAGAATGTCCTGGCTCCTGAGCATCTCTCCAGCCTCTTATAGTTCAACACCATGCTTCAGGAATCTGTTCTGGCCATTGTGTTCTTCTTTTAAGTCCTTTGCAACTCAACTAATTTCTATACTGCTGAAAGGAAGATTTAGGAATTCTGTCTCATCCTTTCAGACTTCAGCTTAGGCAGCTTCTCTCCAAGAGAACCTTTCCAGGTACTAGGAATCTCTCTTGTGTAGCTCTTCCCACTGTTGCAATTTTACAATGGTACTCATAATTTGTTTTTATTACTATTGGAGTCTTAGTTGATTTTCTTATTGCTGGGCAGTGTAGTAGCAAAACAGCTCATGGCAGGGTAAGCAAGAGGCAGTGAGACTTCCTTCTTTCCCTTCTTATTCCACCCATGCTACAAGCCTGTTGGTTGGTGGCGCCCACACATAGGTGGGTCTTCCCGCTTCAGTAATTCCATCATCCATACCCAGAACTCTACTAAACCAATCAGTGAACTAATCCAGTATCACACCCATGATCTAGTCACTCCCAAAAGCTCCTTATGAGTGCATGAGGCTTTGGAGGGACATCTAAATATGAGCCACAAAAACTGATGTTCCTCCTACACTTTCCCATGCCATGGGTACAGGTGAAAGTCAGTCTCTATCACTATTGGACACCAGCTCTTAGAAGTAAGAAACATGCCAAGCCCTGTTGAAAACCAAATGAATGAACCACATCAAGCTGGGAGCCAGGAAGAGAACTTGAGAGCTGCATCTTCCTACATCTGTTCTCTCTTCTATAGGACTAGGAATAAATTAGAAACATGGCTTATTTTGTCACAGATTCTTTCCCTAACCCAGGAACTGCTTAAGATCTGGCTACAGCAGGGTGAGGTCCCCAGTTATAGTTCAACCCAGAGACAAGGCTTTGTGTACTGTATATCCAGCATCTTAGATCTCACTAATGAAATGAAGATTCTTTTCTTCCGTGTAATATAAGTGCAATTTTAATGACAGGTCATTTCTGACATGTGTAGAGTATAAACATTTTGAAACCTAGGACATAAAGAGAAATTCTTATGATAACTTTTTATCCTTTTAGGCTAGAAATGAATAAGAAATTTTAAATAAGATAATCTAGAAGAATCATTGTTAGAAAAAGAATTTTAAAATAAGATGTAATGTCTACATGTATTTTCTGCTACAGTAAAAACTCTTTTATTTTTTATTAGTACATAATGTTTACATTCTAGTGGGGAATTGATACATGTACATAGTACATTTTAATTCCTCTTTTTTATCACCTTTCTCTTCCCTCCCAAACCCCTCCATCCATGTCTTGATTCCCCCCCTTCAACATTTTTGGTACAGGTTTGCAATACATAATGATTACATTCCTTGTGTGGAGTTGATACGTATATATAAAACACATCTTAATTCCCTTTTCATTCCCTTTTCCTCTCCCCCTCCCTCCATCTTTTGATCCCTTTCCCATTTCAGAAAGATCTATCTCCATATTTCCTATTATCTATCTTTTATTTTTCTCTATATTTATCCTTTGGGTTTCTCATATAAGAAAAACCATGTGATATTTAGGCTTATGTGTCTGATTTATTTCATTTAACCTTATGATCTCAATGTGCATCCATTTTCCTACAAATCATTCAAATTTATTTTTCTTTATGGCACAGTAGTATTCTATTGAGTGTAAATACCACCTTTTCTTTAGCCATCAACATATGGACTTACAGGCTGTTTTGAAGATTTAGTTATTGTGAATTGTGCTGCTGTAAGCATGGGTATGCATGTATCTCTATAATATGATGTTTTTAACTCTTTCAGAAAGATATATAGAAGTGGAATAGCTGGGTCAAATGGAATTTCTAGTTTCAGGTTTTTGAGAAATCTCCATTCTGATTTCTGAAGTGATTGTACTAGTTCACATTCTTATTCAACACTGCAGGATGCTTAAAATACAGAATAAGCAAAGAATCACACATTCTGATTGTTTTAATACCTTTATTCATGCTTTGGACCAAAACCCTCTACTTCTACCAAGGTTCTCCAATTTAATATACAATTTTCAAATAATCCATGATAAATATTTATAATATACATACTACTTTGTTTTAAAAAATCAATGTTTTGGGCTGGTGATATAGCTCAGCGGCATAAGCTCCTGCCTGGCAAGTGAGAGGTCCTGAGTTCGACTCCTGGTACCTGCATATATAAAAAATAAAAAATAAATTAAAAATCAATGTTTCTTTGCTATGATGCAGTCTGCTCTTTTTTTTTTAGAAATGTCAAAGATCATGTTTTAAAGCACCAAAACTATTAAAAAATAGACAGTCTTTTATCTGCAAAACATGTACTCAACCTCACAACTTAAATATGCCATTAATAATACTAAGAACTCATTTGCTGTGTGCTTACTACGTGCCAGCCTCTGAGCTGAACGCTTATTTCAACAATATTATCTCCTACTACTAATTACAACTTTGTTAAGCAGATTCTATTTGTGTTCCTCTTTTATCATCCTTTTTGTAATTCCAATAAATACTAAGGCTTAAAAGTGTTAAATAAATTGTCCAGAGTTATTACTATTAAGGATAATGACATTGCTTAAATAAAACTTTAATCTGAAATACAGTGATTAATACATGAACGAACTAAATTGTTGACTGTTGATTGATTTTAGCAGAGTTGCTGAGGGTTTGGCTTTACCATAAATGCACATACATGGTGACTTAAAATACTGTACCAAGGACTCAGAGAAATAAATGACTACAGAACAAATAAGATGCTGATTAATATATCATCCTTTCAATCCCACATAAATAATTCCATTTATCTCACTCATATAATTCAAGAGCTCAAAAAAGATCCTATAAAAATGTCACTAGTTTTCTATGAATAAATTTTGACTTGATCTCTGTTCTGGAAACATTTGAATTGGTTCCAGTGGAGTGGGCTTTCCTGGTTGCTGCATTTTGAGGAGTGAAAATATAAAATTCAACAAGAAGAGGTGTGGTTATCAAAACCTTGGGTGACAGTCGCCGCTCTGGATGACCACTGTTATCCCCTGGTGTTTCTTTTTCCCATTGGAGTTTTTGTTAAATTCTCAAACAGTCTCATATAAGACTTCTGCCTTTTCTAATTTCACAAGATGATCCATTTGGGAGGAGAATTTGCATTATTGTCAGGGACCATCTTTATCCCTATGGAAAGTGTGTGTCCCAACTCCCCTATACGGTGCTGTGACAGCAAGACCTTTGCCACTGTCCTTGATGAAGGCATCACCATTCTTTCCCATAAGCGCTGTAAAGCATATTACCAGAAAGTAATTCTGTGGGATGGCTCTACTGAACTGATACATGTGTCAAATTACTATCAAAGCTAGACTGGCAACACACTAGAGTGTTAGAATGCAGTCTGTGTTTCTTTAGTCATCAGTTAAGCAATCATATTTCTGATTTTATAATTCTCTTTTGGGAGTGCTTAATAATTCCTTGAGCAATTTTGAAATATTTTCCTCTTGACCTAGAAATAAGAAACTGTAATAGGTTTCCTGCTGAATTAAGTCCCCAAAAAGGAACTATTTGGTGAATTTAGTTACTTAACATCTGTTTTCCATTTTCATTAAGAAAAATTGAACAAAAAGAAAACACCAAGTTTTACCTTGCCTACTGCTTCTGTTGATGGAACTTATTGTAGCTTTGAGTTATAAGATAATCTCTGGACTGGCTTTCAGTTACTGGATTCAGATATCATGCACTCTGACATTCACCCTTTCCACCTGCAAAGGAACTCTGAGGTACCCTCCCTCCCTTTACTGGCCTCTCAAATGGGCTCAGAATAGAAAGTCTACACCAACTCATTTACATCATTTGCAAAGTCATTGGTCCGAGTTTTAAAAAACAGTAGACACATAATCTAATAAAATGGAAAAAAGAGCTGCCAGTACTGGCACCGTAGTTTATTCAATGAGAATCTAATTAGAATGCTCTAATGTTCTATAGGAGAGTACAATGGGAAAGAAAAAAAATGCAACTTTGCTAAGGTGGGCTCACTGAGTTAAATATGACTGTGCTTTAAAAATCTTTCACTCACTATCTTACTTCCTGATTAATTTTCAGAAAGAGTATCAGACAGTTTTAGACTCCCTAGTCCTCTAATATGTCTATTATAGAGACTTCTGTGTGGATGAAACATGTTGTCACTAAATTAATAGCCTTTAGTTGGGTCCATTCTTATTGACAGCTATTAGAACTATATACTGTCCTAACAACAGTCCATCTAACTTAAAATAAATCAAGATAATAACAATCTGTCCATGAAGATTGCAGGAAAGTAGTTATTCCACAAAGGTCAGTGGATGGGTTCCATTCCTCATGCCGCAGTAGTTAACAAGAGTGTAGATAGCATGTGGATCACTGTAAATGCTAGAATGCTGTTTTTTTCATTCATCATTTCAACTACTTAATTTGCATGACAAAGTACTGGCTTAAATGCAGCAGTGAGCTTCTCTTCTGATTTAAAAACTGTATATATCTCTGATAGTTGTAAGCAATGCTTTTTTATGGCTTTGTTTACTTGGTCCTAAAATGAAACGACAATTCATTCTTCGTAAGTGAGCTGAAGAGTATTTGCAGCAAATAGTTTCTTCCTTTGAAGTAAAGAGGTTTGGGGATGTATTTATATATTTGTATTTATATATTTTTTCTTCCTAAGTAGCAAGTGAAAAGTACTTCCAAAAGTTTTGCCTTCTAACTTCTGTTAGAAAGACTTGTAAAACCAGATCTACTATATAAGCAAACAAGTAAACTCTCTGAAAGTTGTTATTTTTACCTTTTTGAAAACACTATTTTTCATATGCCAGGGTTTGGTGACTTCTGTCCCATTATATTAGAAAAGAAGTCAATTCATTGTTTTAGAACAAGAAAACATGTTAGCTCTTGAAGTAATGAATTTTATGGTTAAAAAAATACAAATTCTGAAATGGCCTATTTTTAACTTAGAGTTAGCTGTACTTTGAATTTACATCCTAACTTTTTTTTACTTCATGTGGAGCTATGAAAGAACTCCAGAGTAGAAGGCAAGAGATTCTAGGTTCTGTTTGAGTGCTACATTAGTTTTCAGGAAATAATTAGTTTTTGAGATAATATTGAAACTCTTTGGGCCTCAGTTCTCACAACTATAAAAGGAGACAAGATAGTCTTCAAATCTTACAAATATGCAATGAATCTGAGATTTCATAACCCAAAGGAAATAACTTGATATAAGATTATTTAAATTCATAATGAATACTTGAGAATTCTGGGTTTTAACTATCATAAGGAATAGTTGCTCATGGTAAAGTCTCAGGAAGCATATTTGCCTCCCATGTTTTGTAAAAGTGTCTTTAGAATGCATCTTATTCATTAACTCACACCATCTTTCTTCCTTAATTTTTCCAGGGTATTGCATATACTGGCAATTAAACCTGTTTTTAATGATATATCTTTTCTCTTTGAGAATTGTTTTCTTAAATGTAATAAATTTACTTTATTTTTACTACATTTTTATCTCCTACAAATATGTAAAAAGAAAGAAAATGGGTCTCTACTTATCACACAATATGTACACTAAAATAGCTTATAGACATAATACTTTACATTTAATTATACTGACTATGATCAGGACTCTCATCAAATTTTAATGTTTATCTGTATTTTATACATAAGGAAACAGGCAGCAGATACTCATAGGACCAACTCATAAATACATAGTAATCACTCAACATGTGAAAGATGAAAATCCTTATTTTACCCTCCTAGTGAATGACTTTATGTTTAGCTCACTATTTCTATCATCACCCATCTCTGAAATTTTCCTAGTATATGTTTCTAAATATCTTTAAAGCACTAACAAAATTTTGGCTAGAATCACTAACAATACAAAAAAATTCACAAGCAAATGCTTAAGAATAATATGGGCATAAAATAAGACAAATGGCTAATATCCTTAAATATATAAATTTCTGGAATAAATTCAAAAGAAATAAAGGTAGGAATTCTATAGATAAATAATGGAAAAGTGAGCACAGCATATGAGGTGGCTATCCCTAGATGAGGAAAACAAGTCTGATAAATCTATTTTAAAAGTTCAGAATCATTAATAATAAAAGAAATACAAACTGATGCTAAAATAAATACCTTTTTTAACATGTCAAAGAAGAAAAATTTTAAAGAAGGATATGAAAGGACAAGATGAGATTACTATTATCATGTACCGCTTGAGGAAATTTTATTTATTTATTTATTTACTTTTTTATTGGCACTGGAGATTGAACCCAGTTCCTCATACATCCAAGCACACATTCTACCACTCCATACCCCCAGTCCAAGCTAGTGGGAATTTAAATGATTGAATTCTTTCATGGAAAGCATTTTGAGATAAGATGTGTATTGAAAGTCTTAGAAATGTTTCCTATTGCTTGGCCCAGTAATTAGTAACTCCCCTTCTAGAAGTGATTTCAATTTCTTTGCAAATATTTAAGAGAGAGAGAGAGACCTAAATATCCAAAAATTAAAAAAAAAATCATTAAATAAATGATGGTACATCCAAGGCATAGAAAATCATACAGCCTCTAATACTATGTATGCAGTGTTTTCAATGACATGTGAAAAGATTGATGAAACAGTGTTGGTGGTGGGAACAAATTACAAAGATATATACAATGTTCTTTCAAGTATGTTAATATTAAGATAGATCATAGACCTAAACATAAAAACTGAAGTCATAAATCTCTTCAAAGAAAATATAGGAGAGTGCTTTTATAACAAGAGGTGGGTAAAGATGTGGAATGTAGAAACTGATAACCATAAAAAAATTGTGATAAATTAGACTTCATCAAAATTTAAAACTTGTGCTACTCAAGAGACAGCAGTAAGAAAAAGAATAGGAAATCCACATACATACAGAAAATATCACAAACCATCAGTCTGGCAAAGGACTTCCAGAATCCATAACAAATTACTACAATTTAATAATCAATTGACAATGGGCAAAGGCACAGTAGGCACTTCACAAAGGAAAATACACAAATGACAAATAAGTACATTAAAAACTCCTCTACATCATTAGTCATCAGGAAAATATAAGCTAAAATTCCAAAGAGATATTACTACACAGCCACAAGAATGGCGAAAACATGCACATGATTTGACACAGCAATTTCACTCCCAAACATTTACTCGAGAGAAATCAAAGTTACGTCCACAAAAAAGACTGCACAAGGCTCAAGCACTATAGTCCCAATAGCCAAAAATGGTGTCAGTATGAGAATGAACAAGCAATGATCTGTTCATCCAATGGAATAGTACTCAACTCTGAAAAGGAATGAATTGCTTACCCACATGACAAAATGATAAGACTCATAGACATGATATGGCATGAAAGAAACAAAAAGACAATATACTGAATTATTTTATTTGTATGAACTTCTAAAATACAAAACATGAATATAAGGTAAAGAAAAAAATTAAAACAGTGATCCCCTCAAGGGTGGAAGAAGAGGATCGAGACAGTATCAGGAAAGAGACAAGAATTTTCTGGGTAGATTAAAATATTCCCCAGCATGCTAGTGTGTATGTATTGGTCTGCCAAGGCTACCTAACAAAAATGCTGCAGACCAGGTAGCTTAACCAGCAGAAATTCATTTCCCACAGCTTTGGAGGTGGGGAAGTCCACGATCAAAGTCCTGGGCAGGCAGGTTAATTCTGAGGTCTCTTTCCATAGCTTAGGGTCAGCTGCCATTGCTCCGTGGTCTGTGCATGTGAGGTGGGGGTAGGGGAGAGACCTGGTTCTCCTTGTCCTCTTAGGAGGACTCCAGCCCTAGGAGATTAAGTCTCCATCCTGGAGATCTCTCTTAACCTTTCTTTGCCTCCTTGTTGTCCTGTCTCTAAATGCAGTCACATGGAGAGTTAAGGCTTTAACATATGAATGGGTAGGAAGGAAGAGCTGAGTCCCTAACAGCATGGGTATATAAATAGATCTATTTGTCAACATTGTATAGTTAAGATTTGTCTTTCAATGTTTAAAAAGTCTACCTTGAATTTTTTGTTTAAAAAAAAGCAATAAATTGAGGGTTGGAGAAGGGGTTGAGGAATAGAAGTGATATAGGAGAAATAAAACTCCCAACATGCTAGATGTCAGATATACTGATTTTGTGTCCCCTGAAATCAAAGAATGTATTCCAAAGGACGACAGAAGTTAAGAATAGAAAAACATTTTTGAGACATAGCTCCTGAGACACAGGAGGGGTCCCAAGAGTGGGTTGCCACCAAGGCTGTTTGTCAGGAGTAATTTATACAGCAAAGTCACAATGTGGGTACAATGTGGGTCAAACTACAAACAACCTGTAGGATTACAAGTATAGCTGCCTAGCTAATATTGATCCAATAGAGAAACAAGTCACATAGCACGGGTACAAGGAAAGAACAAAAGCATTTTTGGGAGGGGATGGGTCTGGATGCTCTGATCACCCACTTGGGTGACTGGGTCCGGATGTTCTGGTCACACACTTGGGTGACTGAGGTCTATCTGGACTTTACTGGACTGGTGATACCAATCACAATACAAACTCAAGTTATTCTTTATCCCTCAGGGAGGCATGTAGGCCTGGTCATTGCAGCTTTATCTTGAGGCCCGGCCTTCAACAAATGTGCCTCCAGTCACAGTTCTGGTGTGTACTTGTCTTTTGCACAGACTCTCTCGAGGGTCCATCCCTGTCTGACTGCCCTATTAATTTCTATCTAACTTAGCTGCCTAAAATAGAAGTAACAAGAATTTGTTGAAATAATCGTTAGAATACTGAATGATTTTGAATTCAGATAATATACACATGGGGATTTATTATTCTGCCTATTTTGGGTGTAAGTCATATTTGAGATTTTTATAACTTCTATGATAATCTAATACACAATATAATAAGTTTAGAAAAACTGCATGTGTCAGTGGATAGCACTTTGTTTGTAGAGATAAAAATTCTGTGTGACATTCTTCTTAGTTGAGGTCCATTTTAGCAGTTTGTATTGTGTGTCTTAGACAGGTCACCTTCTGGCCTTCATCTAACTCACCTAGGGAATGCATTTATTAAGTGCTCATTAGGTAGAAAATGCTAGGCACTATCATGGGTTTAGCTCACATGGTCACCAAAGATTTTTTGAGCATGCAAATTCTATAACCATTTTTTTTTTGATGAACACTAAATTACTATTTAATGAAAATTCAGTTGACAAAAATAATTCAGTGTATGATCACATGATTTTTTTTTTTTTTAAAGAGAAGAAAAAACAAAACAAATCAAAAGAAGAACAAATTTTCAAACCAACATAATAGGAGGGTAACAATGGTTAATACATTACGTATTACTATCTTTAAGTTAGTTATTCAGGACCATTTTTAAGTCATAAATGCTTCTCTGTTTCTGTCTCTGTCTCTCTGTCTCTTTGTTTGTGGGTGGGTGGGTACCGGGGATTAAACCCAGTGCCTTCCCACTGAGCCGCATCCTCAGCATTTACGTATTTATTTAGAGATAGGATCTTGCTAAGTTCTTCAGTTGGTCAGGCTGGGCTTGAATTTGCAATCCTCCTACCTCAGCCTCCCAGAGTGCTGGGGTTACAGGTGTGTGCTACTACGCCTGGCTAATTGTCATACTTTTGAACCTTTATAACTTGGGTTTACTGTTCCTACTTGTGGGCATAAGATTCAACAGGCCAGGACAGTAATCATCTTTCAGCAGATTTGTTTTCTACCAAAGTCTTGGTTTAGTGAGATTTCTGGAAGATTAATATATTAAAGAAAATAGATGAAATATGGAGAATTTAGTGAAAGGCAAGGGCTGTATTTAAAGAGATAAAATAAAGTACTAATACAAATGAGAAAATATAACCAAATGATTTTCAGCATGAAAATTCAATAGATTCTAAAGATAGATTAAACTCAAGTTTTAGTGAAAGTGAAGATAGTTCATTATAAAATATTCAGACTGGAGTACAATGGGGATAAAAGAATAGAAAGTGCAGAAAACAGGTGAGAGCCATATAGAATAGAGTGAAAAGGTCAAACACATATTTACTCAAAGAGCCAGAAAAGGAAGAAATAGAAAATAGGGCAAAAACAATATTTGAAGAGGGGTTAGCTAAGAATTTGCAAAACAAAGTGATCGATGTAAAATGTCAAGCCTTGGACCAAAGAAAATCTAAAATCCCCCCAAAAAATTATAGTCAAACTGCTGAAAGTGAGAGATAAAGAGAAAATCAAAAAGCAGCCCGAAGAAAAAAGAAGCATTTTCTTCAAGGCCTTAGCACCAGGACTTAGAGTTGACAATAACACAGAAGGAATGAAAGCTATGGAATTAATGGCAGGGCATGTTTAAGATGCTAGGAAAAAAAACCTAGAATTCTGCAATCAGCAAAAATATCCTTCAGAAAAAAAATGAAATGAAAAGTCTGTATGACAAACAAAAATGGACCAGTAGACTTTTACTGAAAGATAATACTACTGCAAGTTTTTCAGATAAATAAAAAGTACCCCAAATGGAAGCAGAGAAATGCAGCAAAGAATGACCAGCAACAGGAAGGGTAAAGGGACATGAATATGAATAAATATTGACCATCCAAAAATAATCTTTTATAGGATTTAAGGTAGGTGTAGGGTTATTATCCATGGCAATAAAAGCAAAAATGTTGAAGGTTGGGTAAATGAAATTTAAGTTTTAAATTCTTATATTATCTGAGAAGTGCTAAAAGTTTTTTTGTTTTTTTTTTTTGTTTTTTTTTTTGTGGGTACCAGGGGTTGAGCTCAGGGCCTCCCGCTTGCGAGCAGGTGCTTGTGCCGCTGAGCGATATCACCGGCCCCTTTTTTCCTTTGATATCACTGGCCCCTTTTTTCCTTTATGTGGGTTCTGGGAGTCGAACTCAGGACTTCACGCTTGCCAGGCAGGCGCTTATGCCGCTGAGCCATCTCACCGGCCCTTAATTCATGATAAACTCTAACAAGCCAAGGACATGTTGAAATGCATATCATAACCATTAAAGTTTTCAAATATAAATGTGCAACAAGTTAACATAGAAAGGTGAAAGAAATGTTAAATGAAGGTGAGATACAAAATTTTTCTTTTTTCCAATTTAAATGGAAGCATAACTACTGCATCTTTTGATTGATTTGGAGAGGGAAAAGGAGAGGGAGAGAGACAGAGGAGAATTTAAAATTAAGTCACAATTAATATATATAACTATATATATAATGTAACTATTTTATTTAAATCCCTGAAGTTAGAAAAGAAAAATTACATTGCATAGAAACTATGTGATAGAGTTTGATAATACATGGAAATTACTTCTAAGGAAAGAAAAGTAATTTCAAAAACATACCTAGTTCTGGGGAAGCCAATTTGCTCCAAGAAGCTGAAACATTCAGAATAATTCAATATAGAGGTGAGAATGACAAAAATTACTTTTTAGGAGATGAGGGGAAGCCAGTTTTATTTCTCTTTTTTTTTTTGTGGGTACCGGGGGGTCGACCTCAGGACCTCGCGCGCCAGCAGGCGCCCGTGCCGCTGAGTGATATCACCGGCCCCTTTTTCGTATGTGGGTTCCGGGAGTCGAACTCGGGCCCTCGCGCTTGCCGGGCAGGTGCTTAAGCCACTGAGCCATCTCACCGGCCCCCAGTTTTATTTCTTAAGGTGATGTGGATCTCATTTCTCAAAGGATGTTGGTTCCTAATTCAGGGAAATAGTATTTGATAGATGTGGTTTTATCCTCTGAGACCTCACTGTAGCAACATTCTGTGAAATTCTACTAGAATTAAGAATTTTTATACTTTCAGTAGCTAAATCTTCCATGTAGAGTTCATGGAGAGGTTTTCACTAGAATGTAATTATAGCAAAATCTCTAAAAGAGGGTGGGTTATGATCTGTGTGTGTACATACACACACACACACACACACACACTGGCATGAACTAGCTTATCACAGTCGCATACTGAAATTTCATGATAATAGATAGTTCTCTGATGAAGGACCATAATGGAAAAAATTTTAAACTATTTTACACATACTTTGTAATATACTTAAACCAACTGCAAACAACATAATTTATCATTTACTGACAATTAAGTCATCATTATTGTTACATAGATTAGAGTGCCAAAGGAGCTGGACTACTGATCTGTTTTTAGTTCTTTTTCAAAGTCTCCTAACTTTTTTTTGTGGGTACCGGGGGGTCGACCTCAGGACCTCGCGCGCCAACAGGCGCCCCTGCCGCTGAGCGATATCACCGGCCCCTTTTTCATATGTGGGATCCGGGAGTCAAACTTGGGCCCTCGCACTTGCAAGGCAGGCGCTTATGCCGCTGAGCCATCTCACCGGCCCAAAGTCTCCTAATTTTTTTAGTTTTTCTGCTTTTTCCCTTGACTCCAGTCCATCACCACTGCTGTCACCTTTCGCAGGCTTTTTAATATGTGTAAATGTGGAAGCCAACATCCAAACATAGTAGATAGGATCTTCAGGAAGGCCTTAGGTCCTTAGGTGAAAGGTGGGCACAGAAAGTGCACGGACTTCCACCAAAATCACTTCTTTCCTTTGCTACTTCTGGGTTTTGGCTGGCATTTCACAAAGCTTGTTTCCCCATAAGTGAACCACATAGAAGTAAAAACCAAATGTTGGTTGATGTTTAACAATGATGCATGTAGTGTCAGAACCTGCTTCTGTCTGAACTTCAACACTTTGACTCTCCTGGGGATCCGTTCTGTAGAGTTCCCAGACGCAAGGGGGTGGGATGGATTGGGAAATGAGTGAGAATGGAGCTGAGCCACCATTAGTGAGCCTGCTGAGAAATCTGAGTCATCCTGTGCCACCTCCTTTCATTCTCACAGCTGGTCTGTGAGGCACATATTGCAGGCTCCATTGTACAGCTGGGGGGAAAATCTAACAGGAACAAAGCAAGAAAAAGCACAGAGAGGTAAAGGAACTTGCCAAAATCCCACTAGAAAAGAGCAGACAAAGCCTGGTGTGTCTCTTTTTTTTCCTCCCACCATGTCAAAGCTTTGAGAATTGACTGGAAAAGACCAATGCTGGGGAATGTACTATGGTGGAAATTGCTCCAACACTTGGGTAAAATTGCTGTCACTCTATAACCACACAGATTAAAATGATGGCATAGTTATCTAAAACCCTCTAAAGGAAAAGTGAACAATATTAAGTAATAAATAGTATATCTAGGAGAAAGGAAGTATAAATTTTAAATGAAACTGAAGTTTCTATCTAAGTGATATTTTTAAACTGCCTCTGAGGGAAATTGTGGGTAACCACCAAGGAAATTAACCTGTGTGAGGCATGCAGCAAGGCAAAGACAGTGGACTTGAATCTCTGGAAAAGCTAGTGATTGGGAATCATACATTTGCATAAATTGGCTTGGTGGAGGTAGTTAGACCCTACTGGTAAATCACAAATGTGACTTACTTATTTGATTTGGAGAATAAACAGAATAAGAGAAAAGACGTGGCTACCCTTCTCTGAGAAAGATTAGAAGAGAAGTTTTCATCATGTATAATTTGAGTTATAAATGAATTTCCAGTGAAGAAGTGCATTTGACAACGGGCAACATAAAAGTGGATAGAAGGGTGAAGCTCAGGGGTGGGAGAGTGAAGTCAAACGTTACTCATACATAGGCAGAAGCTGACCTCACAGCTGAGGATAGAGTCACTCAGAACCCAGACACACTGGGAGAACAGCAGAGGATACAGCTTTGGGGCCACTCCTGAGTCCTGCAGGAGTTGATAAAACATTAATTATAGGTAATAAAAAGTGATTAAGCTAACCATTCCTCGTATGCTATACCCTGTAATTTTATACTACCAATTAATGCTTTGTTAAGACTAAAACTATTCTATTCTGGTTACTTTCCTCTGCTATGAAAAATAACACTTCTTTCCACTTTCAAGGTAGCGGTTTTGTTTTTATTCAATTTGGGTTGAGTCTGTAATCATCTAGTGAGTGATCTGTAGGAGAAAACTAAATGCTGCTAAGGAGAAATTGAAGAAGCTACAAATAAATGGAAAGCTATCCTGTGTCCGAGGGAAATAAAATTGTTAAAATAACCATACTACTCAAAGTGATCAAAAGGTATGATGTAATGCATATCAAAAATCCAACAGCATTTGTCACAGAAATAGAAAAAAAATAACCCTAAAACTCATATAGAACCACAAAAGACCCTGAATAGCCAAAGTCATCTTGAACAAAAAGAACAAAGCTGGGGGCATCATGCTCACCGATTTGAAAATCTGCTACAAAGTTCAGGTAATCAAGATAGCAGGAATAGAACAGGAAAGAAACCAGTAGAACAGAAAGGAGAGCCCAGAAATAAATCAATGAGTTTATGGTCAACCGGTTTTTAACAAAGGTGCCAAGAACACACAACAGGAAAAGCACATTCTCTTCCATAATCATCCTGAGAAAACTAGATATTCACATGCAGAAAGAATGAAATTGTATCTTTTCTCTTATATACAAAAATCAACTCATAAAGAGTTAAATAAAGACTTAATTATAAGACATGAATATGTAAAACTACTAGAAGAGAACATAGGGGGAAAGACCTATGACATTGGTCTGGGCAATGACTTTTTGGGCAGAGCACAGACAAGAAAAGTGAAAATAGACAAAATTACATCAAACTAAAAAGCTTTGGTAGAGCAAAGCAAACAACAGCATGAAGAAATAATCTATGAAATGGAATATATTTGTAAACTGTACATATGCAAAATATATAAGGAGATCAAATAACTCAATAGCAAGACAACAGATAAACTAATTTTAAAATGGGTGGTGAACCTAAATAGACATTGCTCAAAAGAAGACGTATAAATCAACAGTACATGAAAAATGCTCAACATCACCAGTCATTAGGGAAATGCAAATCAAAATCACAATGAAATATCACCTCATACCCATTGGACTGGGTATGACAGAAAAGATGAAAGGTAAGTATTGGCAAAGATGTGGAGAAAAGAGATTCCAAGCACACTATTGGTGAGAATATAAATCAGTACAGCCATTATAGAAAACAGGGTGAAGATTCATCAAAAAATTAAAACAGAAATACCATGTGATCCAGCAGTCCCACAACTTGGGTGTATATATATTGAAAGAAAATGAAACCAGTATCTCAAAGAGACATCTTCACGCCCATGTTTATTGCAGCATTATTCACAATAGCATAAAATAGAATCAAATGTCCACCAATGGATAAAGAAAATACGATGTACACACACAGTAGAATACTATTCAGCTTTTTAAGAGGGATATTCTGTCATTTGTGACAACACGGATAAGCTAGAAGGCATTATGCTCAGTGAATTAAGGCAAGAACAGAAATACAAATGCCACATGACTTCTTATATGCGGAATCTTTAGAAAGAAGATGTCATAGAAGCAGAGTAAGATGGTGATTATTAGGACTAGAGGCAAGGGTGAGGCACGGGAATTAGAGAGATGTTGGTGAAAGGATACAAAATGACAATTCAGGGAAGTAAGTTCAAGAGATTCCAATATGGTGACTATAGTTAATAATAATGTATTATATTTTTGAAAATTGCTGAGGGAGTAGCTTTTAAGTGCTCCCCTACACACACACACACACACACACACACACAAACCGTATGTTAAGTGCATTGATTTAGCCATTCCACAAGGTATATATAGATATGAGTATGTCAAAACATCATTTTGTAAATGAATATATACATTTTTATTTTTCAATTAAAAATTAATTTTTTAGAAAAAGAAGCCTGGCATTTCCTACCTTTTGACCTGAAACTCTAACAGACCATCTACCATCTTTGTGGAATGGTCTGACTCTGGTGCAAAATGGGACAGCCAGAGGAGCCAGTGAAGAGATAATAATTTTAGGACAATGATGTGCACCTAAGGGTGCAGATGTGCCAGTGATTTCTGTGTCACAGAGAGGCTGAGTCTTGTTGGGTTGTCAAGCAAAGCATTTTTCAGTCTACTGAGAATGAACCATATCTGTATGGCTTATCCAATTTTCTTTGGGGTTACCCTACAAAAAATTACTCGGGGAAGAGAATCTAAATGAAAGTATGTTTTGGGGACAGATTTTGCTGTCTACAGCTTCTGCAAAATGAGCAGCCATTATTATCTCCATTTTCAGATGAGGAAACCAAGGTACAAGAGATCATATGACTTGCATGTGATCCTGCTAGAATCTAAGCAATGGCAACCATGTGACAACTTGTTCCCCTTCTCTCCTCTAGGTCCTCTTCCTTCTGGAGTGTCTGTATTAGACGATGTGCCCACACTGACCTGTGACCGTAGGTGTTCTGTCCATAGTGCCTAAGGGGCACACACATGGGCAGGAGTGATAGCTAAGACTGTGTAACTCAGTGGCGGATGCACGTCTTGGCAATCTCAGTTAATGTGCTGAAAGCATGTTTCCTTAGAATACATCGTGAAATGGTCTTTCAGTTGTTTTTAGCATAAATAGTATTCAGCTCTGTACTGGGTTGAACCAACAGCCAAAGTTGTTTAACTTTGTTCCTCAGAAAAATATGCTTCAAATAATAAATACAAGGTTCTTAACCTGACTGGCGGAACACAGCTTATTTATAAATTTAGGCTATAACTCATAAAAATGTCTATCAATGTTGTGATAAGAATTGCTAAATTTTGTAACCATGAAAAAATCTTATCTAAAAGATAAATGTTCCTAGTTTTAAACTCTTAAAAAGTTAGCACCGACCATTCTTATCCATACATTACTTGTGAAGAAATATTGGGGTGGGGAGGTTATGGTAACTACAAATGTCAACTGATTCTTTTTTCCTTGGCTGATTTATGTCAGGAAAGGCTCATTCTTTCTCAAATCTATACAGTAGTGAAGAGGACTTCCTTTTTGTAGGAGCTGAACCAATATGATTCCTTGCCTGCTTTCTGGCATGTGGGCATTGAGTATGTGTAAGAAAAAATAATAAGTCGCTAACTGTAGCCTAGGGTGGTACTGACCACCAGCTTTAGGATGGTTGATTCTATAGAAGAAATGAAGGTTTTAATCAGTTCCACAGTTGAACATGAGGTGGAAGGAGGTGGAGGAACAACCCTGAATTTGAAAAAAAAAAAAAAAAAGGAAGCTACTCAGCAAGTAAGAAATAAATAGATTTTTGCATCCTAGGGCTGGTTCTGCTCCAGAAAAACAAGACTGCTTCATTTGCTAAACAAATATCCCAAACATGCAGTATGCTTAATATAGTAAATATATTTGCTATCTTTTTTTTTTTTTTTTTTTTTTGTGGGTACCAGGGGTTGAACTCAGGAACTTGCGCTTGCCAGGCAGGTGCTTATGCCGCTGAGCTGTCTCACCGGCCCTGCTATCATATTTTTAACAAAAGCCACTGCAGGTTTGTTTGGGTTTGTCTTTGTTTTTGTTTGGCGGACTGGGGATAGAACCCAGGGCCTTTGCACCGAGCTGCATCTTCAACCATTCCTATTTGAGACAGGATCTTTCTAAGTCACTAAGTTGCCCAGGCTGGGCTTGAACTTGCAATCTTTCTATCTCAGCCATTTGGAGTGCTGGGATTACAGGCACGTACCACTACGCCTGGCTTGTAGTTCTTTTTAAAGCATGGCTTTAGACGTGTCTATGCATTTCCTTAGTCCAAGGTGAAACAGCGCAGAGCAACTCTATCTTTAGAGAAATTTTATCTTTCTCACACTTTATGAGAAATGGACACTATTTAAAATATTCATTTCCCTCTCACTACGTCTGTGTGTGTCATCTTTGTTTTATCCTCATGCTCACTAAGGCGTTAAATTCTTCTCCCTTGCCAATTCATGGGGAAAAAAGCCAATTATGGAAAGATTTTTCTGAGTTTGTAAATTTATTAAAATTTGTGACATTTTGAGGAAGGGCTGGACAGCAATATCCAATCTCACTTCCTTTTCCTTTATTGTTTTCTTCTATCTCCTCCCCTTACCTATTATTGAAATGAATTCAACATGCTCCACTATAAGTTTTAGAGGCTAGGTGGTCCTGTGGTAAAAATTCCATGACTATGGTTAATACAAACACTTATAGGGTAGCACTTCCCTGATGTACTTTGAGAGTAGGAACCTAAGCTTTACATTTATCTTTCTTTTTTTTTTTTTTTTTTTGAGACAGCATCTTGCTAAGCTGCTAAATTGCCCAAACTAGTCTTGAATTTGTGATCCTCCTGCCTCAGCCTCCCAGAGTGCTGGGATGCTAGTCTTATTGTACTGCAAACCATATCATATGCCTTGGTTCCCTAAAAGGGGCAGTTAACTTTGCTTTGGCTTAATGGCTCCTAAATTAGTATCTGTTTCACAATCAGATAGGGATTTTTAAAGTTTCAGATATATGAGCCCCACTGACAAATATTTTGATTCAGTGGAATTAACATGGGTTACAAAACTTTACATTTTTAACAAGATTCACAGGTAGTTTGGGAAATTTTCCAGGTTTGGGAGATACCGCTCTAGTTCAGGGTTCAACAAACCACAGCCTCCAACTTAAATCCAGCCCGACACTTGCTTTTGTAAATAAAGTTTTACTGAAATGCAGATGAACTATTCTTCAGGATATTATGTAGGGCTGCTTTCAGCCTATAATGGCAGAGTCGAATAATTGTGACAGAGACCATACGGCCTCCAAAGACTAAAATATTTATTATCTGGTCCTTAATAGAAAAGGCTCGCTGAACTCTGTGTTTGCCTGTTTTATAACTAATTTCCATGTGATGCTTTTGTGATGGTAACTAAGTATGGCAATGTAGATCATCACTAATAAAACAACACCTGGGCTGAATTTTTTTTTTTAATCGGTACATGTTTGCAGTATATAATTCATCATGGGGAGTTGGTACATATGCATAACACATCTCAACTCTTTTTACTTCCCCTTCTCCTTTCCTTTTCCCTCCTCTTTTCCTTCCCTTCCACTTCATGTGAGAAAGATGATCTTTTTTATACAGAGGAATACCAAATTATGTAATTTGTCCTGAATTATACTGACACCAAGTGGTAAAAATGTTCAATCACAGACGCTTAAGCTAATCAGCTGTCCTAATCAGCTACTCTGCTGTCCTCGTTAATTAATTCCTGAAATCCGAGTCATCCTTAGGAACTTAGTAGGGAGAGAATCTGGAAGTCAGAGTTTACTTGGTAGAAGTGAGCATGAGTAAACGACCTGAGAAAAGGGGAGCAATTTTTTGTGAGGACTAGAATCACCTCCTTACACAGAGTTCCTTCCCTTCAAGGACCGTAGTCCTCAACATAGCATTTCCAATTAGATCTTGTATTCTAAGGCGATGAACCTTCTAAGAGACATTGTGACTACCTGTGATTCGTATCTGTCTCTGAAGTTGAAGTCCAATGCTACTGATAAGGTCCCCAGTGCTTCGGGAGCTGTGATGAAGGGAAAGAGGCTCAAACAGGAACACACGCTGAGCTGCTTACCAAAGGGGGCCGTGCACATGTTGGCAATAAGGAAACAGCAGAGCTGAGACCATTGGTTTTTCAGCCTTCACTACTGATTAAAATTCTGTGGAACCTTTAAAAAAAATAATGATGGCCAGACCCTAATCTTTGGAAATTCTGCTCTAGTTTGTGTGGGGTGAGGCCCAGACAACAGGCTTCATTTTTTTAAAGTTCTCCGGATGACTGTAATGTGCCACCTAGGTTCAGAACCATGATTCTCCAGTCTCTTTCAAATTTTAAGATATATTCAAATCACTAGGGCAGGGGAGAGGAACAGTTTTAATCTGCAAATTTTAACTCATTAGGTCTGTGATGGCACCTGAGAATCTGATTGCTAACAAGCTTCAAAATGACACCAATGGAGCTGTCTGTGGACCATGCTTCGAGTAGCGTGGACTTGGATCATTCTTGGCCACCATTCTTATGCAACCTCCGTGGTTCGGAGATCTTAATATGCCAAGTATCATCTGTATTATGGCTTAGATCGTCATGTGTTTGGGAGGTAATTGTATTATGGGGGCATTGTAGCTGATTTGCTGTTGCGAGGTAGGGTCTGGCCAGAGGAGGCTGGTCACTGGGGGCACGCCCTGGAAGGGTATATGTCCCGTCCTAGCTCCTCCCTTGTCTGTCTGACTCCTTGCCATCATGAGGTGAACAGCTTTGCTCTGCCAGACCTTCCCACCATGCCTTCCTGCCTCAGAGCTGGCCAACTGTGGACTAAAAATGTGAGCCAAAATAAACCTCTCCTCTTTCAAGTTGTGAGTGTCACGTACTGTGTCTCAGTGATGAAGAAATGCCTAACACAATCTGGGAGCTAACTAAACATGCAAACTTGGAAGTTCCAGTCTGAGATTTAAATTCACTTTATCTCATTATTAACAAGTGTCCCAACTCTGAGATTCAGTCAAAGGACCAAATAAACAAATGATATCTATTCTATGAATCACATTTTTAAAAAGGCAGCAGTATTGTTTATTAATTTTACAAACTACCAAGATGAAACACAGGGAGATTTTCTTCTTGTTCCAGGCAGAAGAACAAATTGCCCAAACTTTAGTGGCTTAACCCTTTGGGCAGAGTTTGTTTGAGTGATTCTGCTTACTGTCGTGTATACTGAAGCCACTTAGCATCCAGCTAGTGTGCAGTCTGGTCTATGGAGTACAAGGTAGTTACCCCTTATGCTTTGGTAAATGTGACTGGAAAGCTGTCTTATCTGGTAGTGTCAGGGTTATATAGATTTCTTTACGTGGTAGCTCAAGGATCCCAGAGTATTCCAGGACACTGGAAATAGCTGTCATTCTCTACAGGCCTAGACTCAGAAACTGTCATGGTATTACTTCAGCCACAGTCTACTGATCGGAGTAGTAACAGGACGAGGAATCATAAATAGGCTGGCTTCAGGAGCACACAGCCATATGAAGAACCCCACGCAGCCTCACAGGGCCCCACACAGAAAGGGGCTACACACGTGGCTTAGTGCTCTGCTGTTGCCCTATTGAAATTCTTTACAACTTCTGCACAAGGGCACTACAGTTTCATTTTGCACTGGGTACCACAAATTGTAGCCTACCCTAGTCATAAACTTTACCTTTAAATGGAAGAAGGGTTAAGAAATGTGGTCATCTCTAATCAGCCGCAAAATGATTAGATCAGCCAGAGACTGGCTGCCAGAGAGTCTATTCCTCATTCTACGCCTGTGTTCAAAGTTACCCTTTCAATATGCAGCGTGAGATAGGTGAGTTAAATTCAGCATAAGGAAGGAGAACACATTGAGGTGGGATGTAAAGTAAGCTGTTACGTTTTAGGATTGAGAAACATGTTGAAAACCACCACACTATTATACCGAGTCTCTGCTAGTAGTCTGCATCTGATCACACTCAGGCTCGCTCACTCGGTTTGGGCCTTCGCGCTGGCCAGTGGTTACGCAGGGTCTGTGCACATGCTGATGTACACATAGGGCACTCGACGAAAAAGCTAGTGATCGCTACTGGGGGAATGTCTCCAGGATCTCAAAAACCTAGATTTGTGTTTCAAAGGTGATTAAGGACAGCAATGAGAACTAGTCCGTATGATTTTTGAGAGCTGGGGCCACAGATGGGGCCAGTGCTTCTTGTTGGCATGAATTTAAAAATCTGATCCTGTTTAAGGATTGTCCCTGGGAGTCTCAGGTTATAAAATCTTTCTTGGCTCGCACTGTCTTGCTGGTCATTCTATCTACATGCATCCTGAGAGACACAGCCTGAGGGAACACAGTAGGCGCGTAATACAGTATTTCTCAGCTTTCCCAACTGCCTCAGGAATTGGAACCAATGGCAGGACAGGGACCATGGCAGCGACCAAAGAAAACAGCAACAGCGGAGGTGGAGCAGCTGGGATCAGGCCTCTGCCCACTGCACGGCCCGCGCGCCAGGAAGCCTAGGCTCGGGCAGAGGCAGCTGAGCGGAGCTCCTGCAGCATCTGGCCGCACCGCTAGCTTTGGTCCGGTGCTGATCCAGCCTAGGGGCGGGAAGGATGGCAGCCCCGCCCGGCGCCCCGCCCCGCCCCCATAGCACCGGCCCGCCCCGCCCTCCATAGCACCGCCTCTCTCGGCGCCCCGCCCCGCTCGCCCGGTGTGGTCCTGCGGGGCCTTGCCGTCCAGCTCCTCGGCTTCCCGGCTGGGAGTTTCGGCGATCACACGCGGAATGGGCACTGCCTCGTCGCTCGTGAGCCCGGCGGGCGGGGAGGTGATCGAGGACACGTACGGGGCGGGCGGCGGCGAGGCCTGCGAGATCCCGGTGGAGGTGAAGCCCAAGGCCCGCCTGCTGCGCAGCTCGTTCCGCCGGGGCGCGGGGGCGGCGGCGGCCGGGGCCGGGCCCGGGTCTCTGCCCCGCGCGGCGGGCGGGGGCGGGCTGCTGGGCGCCAGCTTCAAGTCCACGGGCTCGTCGGTGCCCGAGCTGGAGTACGCGGCGGCCGAGTACGAGCGGCTCAAGAAGGAGTACGAGATCTTCCGGGTCAGCAAGAACCAGGAGCTCCTGTCCATGGGCCGCCGCGAGGCCAAGCTGGACACCGAGAACAAGCGGCTGCGGGCCGAGCTGCAGGTAACCGGGCCGGGCACGGCGCGTGCGCGCTGCACGCCGACTTGCCCTCGCCTTCCACCCTGTCCCCCTCCACGCCGAGGCCTGTGCGGAGTTGCGCGGAAACTGATCCTCGTCTTGAGGGATCATTATTTTCTGAGTGTCAACTTAACTGTTTATCAGCTCCCCTTCTCTTTTTCAATTTCGGATCTATTCATTCAGACAGCTTGAAGCAATTAGCTGGAGCATCGGGAACCCGCAGATGCTACTCCCCAGGAAGTAGACTGGCTAGCAGGAGGCTCCACGGACAGCTGCTGGTGACCTCTGCTGAAGCAACCTAACACGCTCCTTCTAGGAGTGTTGATCTCCCCGCCCCCGACCCCCTGGGGTGTACAGACCTCCAGGGTGGGGCTGATGGCTCAGTTTCTTTCGGAAACACAACTGCAGGGTTTCAGTGATCTTGATATGAATTGTTCTGGAAGCCTCCTGTTTTCACCATCTTAACTGCCTAGACGTACTCACATTCCCTTAGTCCATTTGTTTAGTTCACTAAGAGCAGTTACCACAGGCCCTCCATTGTAGTAACTCCTTAAGGTAGCATGTAAGCAATAGGTTGCTTTACTGCGGGCAGAATTCTGAGACTTCATGCTAGCGTTTTGGGGGCCCCGGTGGGATTTGTGTCGTTTGTTAGTCTTCTTTACTATGGGGGAGACTTCTGGACAGCCCAAGAGTTCCTGGGCTCATCAAGGTAGGAATTAAAATAAATGCCACACCCCTGACTCATTTTTATAAAAGAAAGAAGCCTCCTTTCTAGCGTTAACATGTTATCTGGGAAGATTTACTTACCAGCAGTGTCATCTTATCAGTTAGTTCCTGTGTTCCATATACCTGATTTCATGTGCCCAGGCCATTGGAAACCACTGTGAGATGGCAAGGAGAAAAGAAGGCCAGCTGGGTGTGATAGTGCCTGCCTGTAATCCCAGCATTCTGGGAGGCTAAGACAGGAAGTTTACAAGTTTGAGCCCATTATAAGAAATTTAATAAAACCTTGTCTCAAAATAAAAAGGACTGAGGATGTAGCTCAGTGCAAAGACCCTGGGTTCAATCTCCAGTACCACAAAAAGAAAAGGTCAAGGCAGAGTGCAGGGAAGGTTGACAAATGTCACAGTCCCAGATTACTCCTCTTACCAATCCTGGTTCCATATGTAACCCAGCTGGTTCCTTTCTCTCATAGCAAGCGTGAAAGAAACATGCCTAAGCTTTCAGGAGGTCAGACATTTGCTGAGGCCTGCAGCAGTGTATCAGGCACTGTGATGGTCTCAGGGGATTGTAAGATGATTAAGACACAGCGCCGGGCCTGTGAGATAGCTCAGCAGTATAAGCGCCTGCCTGGCAAGCACGAGGTCCTGAGTTCGACCCCTGGTACCCACAAAAAAAAAAAAAAAAAAAAAAAAAAAAAGGCACAGTGCCGACAAGTACATAGACTCCCAGAATTAATTACCCTTCAAGTTAAACTTTCCAAATCGTATTTTTATTCTCTTAGAGATAGAAAAACTGAGGCGTAGCGAAGTTTAAGAGCTGATCAGTATTTCAAAGAAAAAGTATCAATTTCTATCGAAACCTTAATGTCTAAGTGTGTTCATTAGCTATAGTTCAAGCAAGTTTGCATTTTTTTCCATTATGTGATTGCCTAAAGTAGCAATATGCAGTTGAGAATGTATAAAATAGTAGATTATTAAAATTCTAGGACATACATATGTAAGAATGTAAAATTTGGGAGAAAGTTTTATTAAGCAATAAAAAGGTAAATTATTCCAGGCGCTTCAGAAAACTTACCAGAAGATTCTTCGGGAAAAAGAAAGCGCTTTAGAAGCAAAATACCAAGCAATGGAGAGAGCAGCTACCTTTGAACGTGACAGAGATAAAGTTAAAAGGCAATTCAAGGTAATTCCTTACAGTTTTACCCTCAGAGTGACACACAAAAAGTATATTTTACAAGTTCATGTAATACTGTGATGAATAAGTAGAATAATGCAGAATTCATGGAAAGTTCTAAGAACTAGAATAAAGCATTTCTTACGTCTTTGAGTTGGGCATGGTAAACTTGAGATAGTTTCAAAGAAAAGATGTAAAAGTGAACATTCTAATAGAACTTTTGAAAAAAGGGAAAGCAATGTTATATGTTGGAAATCTTTTTGAAATGTTTGGTGATTCTGTGTGTAAAAGGACACTCCTGGGAAGGAGAGAGATAAAAATTTGCTAAATGCCATGTGGTGCCTCATGACAGTCCCTCGCCTCACACATCCATCCTGCCAGAATCCCAGTGGGTTCCAGTTAGGAAGTAGTAAGGGACAGTTTCTGGGATATTCATCCTACAAGAGGACCCAACGGATATAATTGTATGAGTGAAAGACGTTGCTCTTAAAAGTTGATGGCACAACTTTTTGATTATGGAAAAGAACTCAAAATTCTCCTTTAAAAAAGATTTTTAGGGAGACCAAAGAAAATGAAATTCAGGACTTATTGAGGGCCAAGCGAGAGCTGGAGAGCAAGCTTCAGAGGTTGCAGGCTCAGGGGATCCAAGTATTTGATCCTGGAGAGTCGGATTCAGATGACAACTGTACGGATGTTACTGGTAAATTTATTTCCTGTTTACAGCATGCTGAGCGGTAGTGATAGTGATCAGCATAGCTATAGTGATATTGTAGCGCCAACTCTGGATTCTGCTGTGCCTTTCACTTGTCTGTATTAGCCAGGTGTTTGCTTAGCCTGCTTTTGCAGAGTTGTGCTTCTCTGTCTCTTGGCTGTTCGGGTTCCACCTCTCCTTGAAGTATGTGACGTAGCAGGCTCAGGTTCCTTCTTTCATGTTGCTTTGCCGAAACTTAGTTTTGTCAGAGATGTAGCCCAAAACAACAGTCCAGTTATAGTTAGTACAGGATGCCGTATAGATGACCTGGCAAATAAGTTATTAGGAAGTCATGTCTTATAAGTAGCAATTGATTCAAATATTAATTTTATGGTTCTGGGAAGTTGAAGAAGACGCGCTCCCTGTGCAGACAGCTTACATCCTAATGGACTAAAGGTATTAATTATTAGTGCATGAGGAACAATCTGTCTTCTTTTCTTAAATCTTAATTGATACATAAGATGTAGTTAGAGATGGTTTTTATAATTTTACATGAGAGTTTTTAGCTGCCCTCTTACTATAATTCCTTTGTTTTTTGTACTTTCGTTTCTTTTCTTCTTTCCCTTTTTAGTCCCCTCTTTGAATTTGAGATGATAACCAGAATTATGTTAATCAGAACCTTGGAATTTTGTCAAAAATTAGTGGCAAAGTACTTTCAAAATTATTATTTCTTGAATTTGTAATATTGTATTTTTAACATGGGAAATCCTGCTTAATATTTGTGATGAGTTTTTGAACATTCAGTAAGATACAAATCTCTTGCTCTAACAGCTTCTGGAACCCAGTGTGAGTACTGGGCCGGTGGAGCCTTGGGCAGCGAGCCCTCCCTGGGGAGCATGATCCAGCTTCAGCAGTCCTTCCGAGGCCCGGAGTTTGCGCATAGTTCTGTAGATGTAGAAGGGCCCTTTGCAAATGTCAACAGAGGTAACACATGCCACTTGCCAGTCACCTGCCTGGTGGTAGTAACTTGATGTTCTATAATCTTGCGCTAGGAGAGCTTTCATCAGCAGAACGTGAAGTTTGCATTCTGGGTTCCTTCCATGGACAAACCATTGTGCACTGATGCCATAACTGACCAGGAGTGACAAGGTTACAGATTCATATGGGGATCAGACGCCAGCCAGCCTGACCATCCAGGTTCTAGTACAGGTGCATCTGCTCTGAATTCTCAGGCACTTAGAGTTGAGCAGCAAGAGTTTGATGTAAATTAACTGAGAAAAGATAGGTTTTAGTTTTTCTCTCTGCTTCTTTGACAGTGTTGAAGGTTAGAGCATGTCATGGAACAAAATATAAAAAGCCCTGTTAGATCATATAGTAATTTAAATCCAAAGAATTTGCTCATTAATTTTATATAGTGTTTAGAAAGCTGTAAGATCTGTTCAGAATTTCAGTATCAGCATAGACCTAAGAAGTTGTAAGTACCTCTACTTTTTCTTAAAACTGGAAGTTATTTTTCTGTTAGTGAAATGAAAATCATTTTTTAAATTGTGCATTTTATTTAGGCAAGTATATATTAAAATTTTCATTTTTGACTAGGTATTAAGGCATATTCCTGGACTCCCAGCACTTGGGAGGCTGAAGCAGGAGGATCATTCCAAGTTTGAGGCCAGCCTGGACTACGTAGTGAGACCCTGTCTCAAAAAAAAAAAAAAAAAGTTTTATTTTCACTAGTGAAACTAGTGTAAGGCTGCCTTTCATTTTATACCATTCTTAAACTTGCCTGCATCTAGTTCAGGAGAAAGCAGGTAAAACAATAGGTTATCCTGGGAATGCTGACCCCTGTCAAGGAGCGGCTTGTGTCAGATAGTTCTGTGACATTCGACTGGAACCGCTGCTACCCCGGGGAAGACCATTGGTGACAGTTGCTGCTTCAAGTCCCATAGCAGTGTTAGACACTAGGGAACTGATTCCCTTCTGTGTTACTTTAGGAGCTGTGTCAGTATGAACACATGAGAGCAGATTCCATTCTATTTGCCTGTTGTGTGTTGTTAGACATTTTTGGAACCATCTTGTCAAATGTGTTCCGGTAATTTTTCACAAACTTACAGAAATTTTGTTTTCAGATGACTGGGATATTGCTGTAGCTAGTTTGCTGCAGGTTACTCCCTTGTTTTCACATTCTCTGTGGAGTAACACTGTCAGATGTTACCTCATTTACACAGAGGAAACACAGCCTGAAGTGGATCTTTTCCTGAAGGTGAGGATATTTATAAATTCTGTTTTTACTGCTCTAAAATGTAAGTTAATTTTATATCATATTCAAGTTACTATTGTATCTAAACCAAGCAGTTTACTACTGACTAGATGACACATCTTAAAGAATCGGAAGCATCTTGAGTTTCTCTCAAGAGAAAATCTTTTTCACTATCATGGTATATATGCAAAGAAAAATAGATGGTGAGCTAAGGTGTTTTGTGTTTTAACTTTCTAGGGGTAGCTTTCTTAGGACAGCAGCTAAAACACGAGATTCTAACTAGTTATAGTTGGTTTTGAATATCAAATTAAGGTATTGGAACTTTATGTTTTTCAATATTTCACTGCATATTGTCCAAAAGGTTTAAGACCCTCACTGATCAGGCCGACTTTAGTTACCTCTGCCAGTTCTGTCGTTCAAACTGTTTTAGGTAATAATGAAGTTTAGTCGTTGTCATGGTTTTTTTTTTTAATTTTTCAAGGCAGCCCTTGGTGTTATTATAAGTAGGGGTCAGCTGACTATGGCCTGTAGGCCTCATCTGGCCTGCTCTCTGGTTTCATGTGGCCCACAGCTGATACTGGTTTTCACATTTTAAATGGTTGAGGGAAAACAAAAACAAAAACAAAACAGAAGAAGAATATTTTATGATATGTGAAAATTATATTAAATCCAAATTTTAATGTCTATAAATAAAGCTTTATTGGAACATTAACAGGCCCATTCATATCTATGTTTATGTATATGTGCATATATATATATAATATAACATATACAGTAATATGTCTGTGGTTGCACTACATTTCAATAGCAGATTAAATTGTGACAGAAACCAAACAGACTGCAAAGATCCTTGCTAAAACAGCCAATTTGTTAAGGAGTTATTTTTGTAACGACATTTGCCATCTGACCCTTTGTAGAAACAGTTTACCTACCACTGTTCCAAGAGAATTTTAAATAAACCTGCGTGTCACAAGCTAAACCCACTAAATTAATATCCTTCAGATTGATTAATTCATTTAGCTTTCCTTTGTAATACTTCTTAATTTTGGTAAAAAAAATATAAGGATATTTTGAGGGTATTACTAATTTCTTACATAATAAACATCATTAGTCAGTAAGTTAATTTATTATGGACCAACATATTTTTACCAGATATGTGTCTGTTTTGGTGTTCTAATAAATTATGGTAGAAGTTTTATACTATATATAGATCTATGGATCTGTTTTTGTTTGGGGGTTTGGCATTTTTTGAGGTTCTTTTGTTTTTTGTTATTTTCTGGGGTGGTTTGAGACAGTCTTGCTATGTAGTTCAGGCTTGCCTAGAATTTGCTTTGTAGCCCAGGCTGATCTCCGATTTGTGGCAATTCTCCTGCCTCAGCTTCTGGAGTGCTGGGATTATAGGCATGTACCACCACACCCAGCTGGAGCTATATTTTTCATTCTTTAGAACAAAAAAAAATAATAATAATTTACAATAATAATAGCAAAAAGATGCAAATACCAATGCAAAATAGTCTAATACTTTCTCCTGTTATTAGGATTATAAAATAGATCATTTTTTGAGCTGGAAAATAGCCATGCTGTTGAATGACTAGTATTTTTGGGTGGGAGAAGTGAGCCTTTTTTTCCTTTAAAATGTGATTATTATTTAAAATGTTTTGTATGGAAAATAACCAACATAACCTGTTCTAAAGTTTGCCTTTTAAAGTAGTATGAGTCTTACTATAACTTTAGTTAACTACAATATGCTTTTATATAATTTAATTTGTTTTTAGGACTATTCACCTAAACTTAAAAGAATGTGTGAGACAATGGGATATTTTTTCCACGCTGTTTATTTTCCAATAGATGTTGAAAATCAATACCTCACTATAAGAAAATGGGAAATTGAGAAGAGTTCTTTAGTTATTTTATTCATTCACTCAACTTTACCAAGGTAAGCTTTTTTAAAAAGTCTGTAATTTACTATCAGCATTAGCTGTAAATAGATTGAGATTACCAAATGAACTTCAAAAAGATGTTCTAATTATATTCTTATAATAAAATACAATATGTGAATCCAAGTGTGGTGATGCACACCTGTAATCCCTGCAATCTGGGAGGCTGAGGCAAGAAAATTACAAATTTGAGCCCAACCTCAGAAACTTAGCAAGACCCTATCTTAAAAAATAAAAAAGGGGGTCAGTGAGATGGCTCAGCGGCGTAAGCGCCTGTCTAGCAAGCGCGAGGGCCTGAGTTCGACTCCCGGAACCCACATAACAAAAAAGGGCCGGTGATATCGCTCAGTGGCACGGGCGCCTCCTGGTGCGCGAGGTCCTGAGGTCGACCCCCGGTACCCACACACACACACAAAAAATAAAAATAAAAATAAAAAAGGGTTGGGGATATAACTCAGTGCAAAGGCCCTGAGTGCAAGCTTTGTTACTGCAAAAAAAGAAAAAAACAAAAAAGAAGAAGAGAAACAGTATGTGAAATTCAATAAATTCTATAACTATGTCATGCTTAAATAAAGAATTAAAATTTTTAGACTGTGAGAATTGTTTATAGGTCATATGATTAGCATCGGTATTATAAAGATCATTTTCATCAGGCGTTGGCCAAGTTGTTTGGTTTTGTAAATAAAGTTTTCTTGGAACAAGTTCATGTTCATTTACTTCTATATTATCTCTGGCTGCTTTCACAGTACAACAGCATATTTGAGTATGTAGTTAACAGAAACCATGTGTCTTGCAAAGCCTGAAATGTTTACTGTCTTGTCTTTTACTGAAGAAGTTGGTGATGGCTGATTTCCATAACCAGTATTAACCTCCATGTTTTCTTTCTTTGGATAGAATTGGAGAAGTACAGTGGTACCTCGGTTCATGAACTTAATTCTTTCCACGATTCTGGTCGCACCTTGCCTACCACTTGCAACTTGCAACCAGAATCATGGAATGAATTCTGTGACCGGAATCGTGGGAAGAATTAAGTTCATGGATTGAGGTACCACTGTGTATGAACTTTATACGTTACGTATGTACTTGAACACTTGTATAGGTGTCAAACCGTAATCTAAATGCTGTGAGGAGCTCACAACTTAAGCCCAATAAAATGAACGGTTTTTTTTACAGTGTGTGTATAATCATGCTGATGAATCTTTCTGCAAATAAAGATTTTTAACCAGTTAGATATATAAATAAAAGAAAACATAAGCTTAACAATAGATTAATTTTTCTTTGTAGATTTTTGTCTGACTGGATTTAACCCTTCTAAAGCATTTCTCTTTTTTGCTTGTGGACCGACTCTAACAGTGAACAGAGTGTTTGGGCCTTATGTTTCACTAGTTTTCCTCCATTGTCACCCATCGTTGGTCCTTAAGACTCTGCCCTGTGGCGGGGTGTGGTGGCACACCCCTGTAATCCCAGCACTTGGGAGGCGGAGGCAGGAGGATGGCTGTGGCGCCGGGCTACAAAGAGAGTTCAAGGCCAGCCTGAATTGCATAGTGAAAACCTGTTTCAAAAAGACAAAAAAAAAAAAAAAAAAAAAAAAAAGACTCCACCCTGTGGCTGGGTGGGCTGGGCACCAGCTGGCAGTGAGACTTCATCCAGAATGTGTCTAAGCCTAGGGAGTCCTTCAATTTGATTGCTTTCAGTTGAGTTTCATTACTACCCTCCCCATTTCTTTTTCTTCCTGTTTTTATATTTGATAAGGATGTATCTTGTTTAATTGCTTAATATTTGGGTAGTATTTTATCTTACTCGATAATATGACATTTGTTGTGACATCATTTTTAAAATTTTTATCTTTAATCTTTGAAACCATCTGGTTTTTTTAACCTAAAAGAAATGCATTTGTTAATAAAAATTGGGCCGGTGAGATGGCTCAGTGGCTTAAGCGCCTGCCCGGCAAGCGCGAGGGCCCGAGTTCGACTCCCGGATCCCACATACGAAAAAGGGGCCGGTGATATCGCTCAGTGACACGGGCGCCTGCTGGCGTGCGAGGTCCTGAGGTCGTCCCCCCGGTACCCACAAAAAAAAAAAAAAAAAATAAAAAAAAAATAAAATAGCATACATTATTTTCACATTTTTAACATTTGTTTTTATCTTAATTTTAAACTTTTCTTAAACTTTTTTTAAACTTTCTTTTCCCCTCCCATTTCCTTCGTATTTTATTATGCTATCTCATTCTTTGTTTCTTTCACTGATGTCAAGAAGTGTGGCAGGAGGGATGGGCTTCATGCCACAACCAAAGGTTGTTGGGGCCTTTCTTTCTCTCAGGTTGTTTCTTACCTCTCCTAGTAGCTCCTCCGTCTTTCCCAAAAGATGAAGCTAGAAAAACTGCCCCCGAACAGCTTGGGAGCTTCATGGGGAAACACTTTCCTGATCAATATATGTAGATGGAACCTGCAGAGTTTCTTAAAGATACTGTTTGCCACCTAATTCACTCTTCATATAAGAAATCCTGCAGTTAAAAACTTTCATGACTTGGGTTATGAAGTGGTTGGATTTGAAGCAGTCTTTGCGGGCATCATGCTCCGTTGTAGGGGGGAAAGTACGTGGGAGGTCATACTGAGTGAGGAACACGGGCTGTGCCTCTCCGCCATCATTCTTCAGAGAAGGCACACTAGAAGGGAAGTAGACTTCTGCCACTGCTCTTCTTTTATGTATTTGATCTGCAATGCAGAATTAGGAGAAATCTCTTATAATGAAGCATGTGAACTGAAATACAGAGTGTCTAGGAGAGACTGACTGAGTAGCAATATTTCAGATGACGGTCTCAAAATGGGACACTCTTTGTTCTTGATTGGCCTTCCTTCATCACGTCAGGACCCTTATTGGGCATTTTCTTCCTCACTGAGAAGGCTTGATCCTAAGGAGAAGAGAAGGCTGCTTTTCCCTTTGGGCGGCAGCCTCTGGTCTTGGCAGCACAGGGACAGCTGCGACTGGTTTTCTTCAGGTTATCACCTGTCTTTCTTCAGGGGAGTAGAGCTCCCTCTTAGGAAGACATCAGTGCCTACAGGGTAATTGTGTCACCTTTGGGGACTTGTTAGTCCTTATTCACAGTTTTGTTCGTTTCTTTTTAACCAGATTCCTGTAGAGTTTCCTCAAAGACTTTAGTTAAGGGGGAGCTTATGGTCTGTGGTTCAACTTTCTTCCTTACCGTCAGCCTCGCTGTTTGAGCTCTTCCTCCATCCTCATGTGGTGGCCTTTCCTCTAGGAGCTCCCCCTCCACATTTGTCCATTCAGGTCGCTTTCTGACTGGATCCCACAGTGCACATTATCACTGCCATGCTTTCTGAACTCAGCGTTTATTAACTCATGACCTCTGTTTAACCTGTACACTTCCCTTCTACCAGAGCATTTGGTCCAAGTTCCAGAGCCCACATCATTTCTTCTGAGCCCGTGTGTGAATTTTGTAGGTTTTGAAATACAAACTTGCACCTGAACAGAAGGCCCACCCTTTGGTATTGAGGTGGGCCACAGCCTTTTCTCCCAAAGCGATCACAAAGGGACCATTAAAATTGCAAACTTCTTTAGAACATGGTCAGGATGATTTTAACATGGACAGCATCTGTGGGTTGGACAGATAGGGTCATCACTGATACATCTAATCATTTTCTTCCTTCATCTTTAAGTTTAGTACTTTAATTTGCAAATTTTGATTCGTGTACTAATGCACACACCCAAATTTGCCTCTCTAGACAACTTTCATTTAATATTTCCTGGAAAGGGAAATCAGTTGCAGTGCTCCTGTGTTGTAGAAAAATCCAGTAGATTATTCTAAGATTTTTTTGAGAACATTTGTAAAAATTATAATCATGGTTCCCTGTAGCAAAGTTTTAACTTTTTAAAAACCTTTACTGCTAATTGTTTGCTCGGCATTTGACCTTCCCTAGGGACCCCCAGGTCTTCCTCGTAGTAGATATTGCATATAAGGACTCAGGTCAGAAAAGAGCTACTGAAAATATCCCTGTGGCAAGAACATCACCTGTTCTGGCCTTTCCTGGCCACTTGTCGTTGTAAGAAACCCCAGGACTGGCTCTTAGGCTGGTTGACTGACTGTGCAGTGTAGCACAAGAGATGCCCATTTCCGTTGTAGCCTTTTGTTGGAAGACTGTGAAGAAGCTTTTCTGAAAAACCCTGAAGGAAAACCACGATTAATTTATCATCGTTTGGAGGATGGGAAAGTCAGTTCCGACTCTGTCCAGCAATTGATTGATCAAGTGTGTAACCTCAACAAGGCCCACAAAGCCAAGGTAAAATTCCCAGGATTTTTCTTTTAAGAACATGCCTAGCAGAGGGAAGAGCCAGAGCAAAGGTCCTGAGGTGGGCCTGAGCCTGGGTGCTTGGGAGGGGAAGGAAGCCAGTGGGCCTGGACCACAGTGAGTAAGGGCAGTAGCAGGAGGTGCTGAAGAGCCTCAGAGGTGCTGTAAGGACTCCTGTTTTTTTCCCCTTGGAGTGAGCTGGGGGCCACAGGAATACTTTAAGCAGAATGACAGGACCTGACACGGTCCTGTCACAGTGATCTGTTTGGCTGCTGTGTGCTGTGTGGAGGGAGACTGTAGTCTGGAGAGTCATGGACAGAGTCTGAGAGCTATGGCAGCCATCTTGGCGAGAGGCTGGAGGCCAGACCAGGGCCATGGTAGCAGAGATGATGAGATAGGGCAAAAAAATGAAATCTTTTTCCTTGATTGTACCGTCGTTCACACTAAATCACTTGTGTGACCTTGGCTAAGTTACTTGTCTCAGTTTCATCCTCTGTAAACTGGGAGTAACAATAGCATCTCCCTCATAAGGTTGTGAGGATAAGTGAGCTTATGTATGTTAAGAGCTGGAACGGTTGCTGACACATAAGTGCTCTAAAGGTGTTCACGCCCGCCTCCTCCTCCTGCTTTTACTGTGTTTTCTGGTTATTGTAAAACTTTGTGTTTCTCCCAGATCATTGATCATTCTGGAGATCCTGAAGAAGGTGTATATAAAACTTACATTTGTATGGAGAAGATTATTAAACAGGTAAATATGTATCTCTTGTAAGATTTCACCTAAGGTATTTTAAGGCCACTTTCCATAAAATTGAGTTTTCCAGGGAAAACCACCTATTCTTTTGAGGGCAGTACCTGAGAACACCATCATTTCTGTTGGGAATCCATCCTGTAGTGTGGTCGGAAAAATGTGCATTTGACTCAATAGACAGGCTCTCAGATTCAGTGCGCACTTTGGGTATTCATGCATTAGAAAAGTCCCTCTCGAATTATCCCCCACATATCCCTAACAGCAGAGAGGTATGGAAGCATACCTCTAGGAGGATGAGAGTACAGACCACGGAGGTGCTGAAAGCATCTATGAAGTTTCATTTATTATCTCAAAAATATATGTGCATCATATGTTTTGCTGATATTATGACCGTGTTTATTTTTAACGTATATCATTGTCAAAATTATGTATCAGCTAGGCGTGGTGCCTCATGCCTGTAGTCCCAGAACTCAGAGGCAGAGGCAGGAGGATCGCCGTGAGTTGGAGGTCAGCCTGGGCTACGTAAGCAAGTTCAAGGCCAGCCTGTACTACGTAGTGAGAACCTGCCTCAAAATAAATAAGTAAATAAATAATGTATCAGCCAAATAGTAGTAACTATGACAAAAAGAAAAACCCCTCCCCATGTTCATTCAAGTGGAACGAGCACAGTAGGAAGATGTGTCATGTTTAGCTGTGCTTGCTCTTCTGGACTGACGCCTCCCTCAGAGAACCAGGGTCTCTATTTGAGAAGTAAGGTGTTAGATGACAGTTAGAATAATTTATTATCATAGAAAAACAATGAGCCCAAAACACGATACAACATCGGGCAACGTATTTTGTGTAATGTTCTCTAGTGGAAAAATTGTCATTATTTTTATCTTTTCAACAGTCCTACCTATTTTAGGACCAAGATAAGTAAAATGAACAAAATGAATTGAGCAAAATGAAACTGGCCATATTTACCATCTTTAATGTTTAAAGGACAACGTATTTTCAGTGATCTAATATATTTAAGACTAAGTGTGACAGCAGAGATCCTTGATATCAAGAAACTCCATGCTAGTAATTGAATTCTTATATATTTCTTCGATGTTTAAAATTATTCAGTACCCAGATAAAACCACAGATACTGTGTAACTTTTTTCAGAAAACAAATCCTATATGAGTCAAATATCCCTTTAGTTTTATTTTAAATAAAAAGGGGTCTTTGTTTATATTTTACTATTATTTGTCTTCATTTTTAAATGAGTATTTATTTTTGTAGTTAAAACTTTGTTTGCATACGTATTATATACAGGCCATAGGTTTGGACTTGTGTGCTAACCCCAGCCCCAAGGCCTGTGCTCTTCGTTCACTTCTGTGTGTGTGTTCTTGGTGTTCAGGACATACTGGGCTTTGAGAACACAGACCTGGAGACTAAAGATTTGGGCACTGAAGAGTCCATTCCAGAAGAAGATGATTTTGGGGATGTTCTGTGGGACATACATGATGAGCAAGAACAAATGGAAGCTTTTCAGCAGGCCTCTAATTCAGCCCATGAGTTGGGATTCGAGAAAGTAAGCTTTTGGAGTACTGTGGTGTTCTAACAAACCCCAGTCAGCGCTTACAGGCTGCATGGTGATCGTGTTTTCACCTAAGCATAGTTGAGGTTTGTGATTGTGTTGTGTGCTCTTAGAGCTTAATTGTCCATGTCGAGATGTGCATGTGTTTGTATCATATGAAAGATAAGTGAGAGTCAAGTATACTTGTGATCACAAGCACTTTGGTTATAGAGTAGGATTTGTCAACTATAGATACATTGTACCAACATCTACAACTCACTCAGACCAGGGTTAGGATAGCTAGGAAACTTGTTAAGAATCCTAAGGCATCTGTTCTTCCAGTTTAAAAGAATCAAAGTATCAAACGTTCAGAAAACGTACAATAGACAGATCAGTCCTTTATTGGTCTACTAATCATTCCTAAATACCTTAACAAATTAATAGATCTTCATGCAAAGAAATATATCTGTGTTTAATAAATAATATTATAAAATTACTGGAAGAACTAATGTTTTAAAGAATATTAAGCAAACTAATATTAACAGTTGTATTATTATAGAACTTTAATAATTTAGGCTGTTTGTGTCCTGGTTCTGTCATTTTATAACTGGATTTTAATCAAATCACTTAGCTACTCTGAACTTGACTTTCTTCTCTACAAACTGAGTACCTACCTTGTAAGGATTTGACAGAGTTGTTGCAAGAATTAAGGGAAATAATGCACATGACTCTCTTAGCATGGTGCCTGACACAGAAGAACTGTTAAATTAGTAGTTATTTTATCAGAGATTTTGTGGTAAAGCTGAGCTTTGGATTATGGTCCGCCTAAGAGCACACAGACCTGGGATTTGAACCTAGATCCTTTGGCTCCTAATACTGCGCTGCTTCTACCGCAAGGGATTTAACTTGGGAACCATAGATCTATAAGTGGACTTGGTGTGGGACCAGGAACTAAGTTGTTAGGATTTATGAGGTGATGCATCAGTGAAGTTCTTCCTTCGTTCCTTCAGAGGCATCACTGCCATTGGAAGTATTTGAGTTCCTGGGCAGTTTGTTCTCTACAGTATGTAGGTATGACAAGCAGAAAAATGAACTGAAACACTGTACCAAATAATCGTTTCTTATAAAGAATTTGGCTGCCTTAAAGCTAGCCACAAGGTGGTGTAGTGGCACGTGCCTGTAATCCTTGCACTCTGGGAGGCTGAGGCAGGAGGAACACAAGTTCAAACCCAGCCTGGACAGCCTTTCTTCACCTGATTCTGTGGAGCAGATTGGGGCACCAGAAGGGCACAGAAGCACCTTTAGAAACTGAGGCGATCTCCAGGACAAATCCTTCTTCTGAAAAGGAGATCCAGGATGCCTGCCAGGGCCCCCAGGTCCTTTTGCGGCACTTCCTCTGGGTTAGGGCTCCACTTTGATATTGTTACCTTTTTGCAGCATTCTGAATGTTGCAGAATCCCACAAGGATCTGGAGTGTTGTCCTTCACCATTAATTTACAGCACCACTGTGGGAGAAGAAATTGGGGCCCATGCTTAGTTTACTGCCTCTAGTATATTTCACCAGGCATCGAAATAAGCAGTCATGCAGGTGCTGTGGACTAACAGTGGAGTTTGTTTTCTCTCGTAGCTTTTCTCCAGTGTTTTCAGAGGGCAATCAGAAGCTGACTGTCTTTATTATTCTCAGAGACATATGCCTCCTCAGAACTTAAATTAATTTTCATTTCCAGTATTATCAACGTCTTAATGATCTAGTGGCAGCACCAGCCCCGATTCCACCCCTTCTGGTATCTGGAGGACCAGGTTCTGGAAAGTCCCTTCTTTTATCCAAGTGGTATGATGCCGTGCAATTAAATCATCTTGTCATCCTCATCGTTCGAGTAACTGAAGTCCTTCCCAGGGTGTACTGCATGTCTGCCTTCCTGCATGGCCTGTACTAAACATTGAAAAAAGCACAGAGGAGTACATTGATGGGTTCGTGCCCAGAAATGTGGAGAGTTTGGGTGTCAGAAGCTGGAGAATGAGATAGGAGTAGAAAATCTGAAGTCACTGTTACATAGAGAGCGCTGTGGAAGGTAGTGTGGCATGGAATTAGGTCAGTTATAGAGGGATGCACCTTTATTTTCAGTTATTGGCTTCATCTTAAAAGTTTCAGTGAGATTTTAAATATTTAAAACAAGACAAAGACCATTCAGAGTAAAACAAATTCTAAAAAACACCAAAATTAGGGTTAATCTTAACTATGAATGTCAATTTACTTCTTCAGATTATAGACTAAGGTTCATATAAACTAATGAATTTTTATTTTTGTTATGTAAAAACAAGTAGTAAGAATATTTTTTATTCATAATTATTTACATTGACTAGTTAGTATAGGTCAGTGGTAGCGAACCTATGGCATGCATGCCGCAGTGGGATATTTGTATCATTCAAAGCTCTAAAAGGTTCGCCATCACTGGTATAGGTCCTTGTTTCCTATTAATTGCCCTTTTAAAAATATACTTAGAAAATAGTATTTTTATACCTAATAAATTTTCTAATCATAGCATATTTTTAATTAAAAGTTAATGCTTCTTTTACTAATACCTTAATCTCCAATGTAAACTAGATTAATTAACACCAATTTGTAATTAAATGAATCTATACTTTTTAAAAGTTTATTTAAAGATTCTGAAAATGGAGTAAAATCCAGTCTTCATATTTATTCAAAAGCAACTAACCATGTAATTTGTGATTTTTTTTTTTTTTTTTTTTTAAGCTAAAAGAGCATTGCCAGTCTCATAAAAGTCCTGTGTTTTTCTTTCAGGATTCAGTTGCAACAGAAGAGTTCCCCTAACATGCTGATTCTTTCTCATTTTGTGGGGAGGCCCATGTCAACCAGCTCAGAGTCCTCGCTGATTATTAAACGGCTGACTCTAAAGGTAGAGCATGCTACTTTTTGGAATTATCTGAATATTATTTAAATTGAGAAATTGGTGGGACTAAGTATTAGTAATAAATGTTCATTATTCGAGTTCAGCATCCCCAATCTGAAATCTGAAATGCTCTAAGATCTGGAACTTTCGGAGCACTTCTCTGACAGCACAAAGGAGAAATTCCACACTGACTCCTTAGGGCAGTGAAAATGCAGGCACACTGAAAATACTGTACAGGAACCTTCAGGCTGTGTGAGAAGGTGAATATGAAACATGAGTGAGTTTCGTGTTTACACTTGGGTTCCATTCCCAAGGTAGCTCTTTATGCGTGTGCACATATTCCAAAGTCTGAAAAAATCTTACATACCTACCTTTGCTGTCAAGCATTCCAGATAAGGAATACTCAACCCATAGCCAGTTATTTTGGCTTTGTATAAGATTAAAAATAGTAGTTAAGGGGCCGGTGAGATGGCTCAGCGGCATAAGCGCCTGCCTGACAAGTGCGAGGTCCTGAGTTCGACTCCCGGAACCCACATATGAAAAAGGGGCCGGTGATATCAGTGGCACAGGTGCCTGCTGGCGCGCGAGGTCCTGAGTTCGACCCCCGGTACCCCCCCACACACACAAAAAAGTAGTAGTCAATATTATCGTGTCCACTTGGGGACTCAGTTTTGATTTGAAAAATAGAGAAGTATCTTGCCAGATGTGATAAAGCGCGACCCCTGTGACATGCGTCCATTGTCATCCCACAGTTGATGCAGCACTCCTGGTCAGTGTCTGCGCTGACGCTCGATCCTGCTAAGCTGCTGGAAGAATTTCCACATTGGCTGGAGAAACTCTCTGCTCGACATCAAGGCAGCATCATCATCATCATCGATTCTATAGATCAGGTTCAGGTAGGGTTGTCACTTTGTTACGTGTTGGTGTACTCCGATAGCTCCTTAATTCATACCCTGGTGGGAAAAAAGATCGATGCTGTTTCTTTTATTCTAGGAAGGAAGTGTGGATTTTTTTAAAGTTCTCTTCTAGTAGACACTAACTAGTACCTTATTGGGAAAGACCAGCTGAACTTATATAATTGGCAAAAACTATTTGAAACATTTTTAGGACCTTGACATTTTAAGTGTCCCAAATTCAAATTGGTGTAATAGTGTTTTGCAACTTACTCTTTTAGATCCTAAGATAAATCATCCATTTTTATTCTTAATAAGGGATACCAAGAATTTCATTTTAATTGGGAGGAGCTGTTACTGGATTGTGTTGAAATATTTTGATTAATAGATTGAATTTGGTTTTTATATTTTTAAGCAAGTTGAAAAACACATGAAATGGCTCATAGACCCACTGCCCGTGAACGTCCGAGTGATTGTCTCTGTGAACGTGGAAACCTGCCCTGCTGCCTGGAGGTACGGGGCCTGCTCGAGTTCCTGCGGACGGCACGAAGTGTCTGCAGGGAAAACAAGGGAATGTTTTGATACACATTTGTGTTTTTCATATAAAAGGTAGTGATGATGAGAAATGGATGAGTTAAATAAATGGTAACAACCTTTAGGATGTGGTGGGAGGTTAGATAGGAGATGTAAAGGAAAAGGAGAAAGCTAGGGTGCCTCCAAGTTTCTAACTTTAAAAACTGAACATTGTGATTTCATGAGCTGAAGTAAGAAACACAAAGAACAGGCAGGTGTGTCGGGAAAAGCTGTTAAGTTCAGTGTTTGGACTTGGTTAGTTTGAGTTGCCAATTGTAGATCCAAGCATCGAAGCCTTGTGGGCAGCTGAATTTATGGGTGAGAAAAACAAGGGTGGGCAGAGGGAGAGGGGTCAGCCTGGGACAGTAGCCCAGACACCTGTTAACTTGAAGTGCAAGCTCACATCAACTGCCCTCAAAAAAGTCATGCAAAGGTTAAAATCTGTTTTTTGTTTGTTTGTTGTTGTTATTATTTTTGGTTTTTTGAGATAGGCTGTTGTTGTGTAGTTCAGGCTGGCTTTGAACTCCCCGTGTAGCCCAGGCTGGCCTTGAACTCACAGAGATCCCCTTTCCTCAGCCTCCTAGGTACTGGGGTTACAGATGTGCTTGCAGGGCAGTGCTTTTCAGTCTGTTCGTTACCACTTTAGAAGCCTTGTGGACATTTTTTTTTCTAGTCACTCTTCCCTAAGGAGCTTTAATACTACACATACCTTGTATATCAGTTTACCTATATAAACAGATATATGAGTATATTTGTGCTTTGTACATAAGAGTAAGAGTTTCTTCAGCCGCCCAAGAAATGATTTTTGCTACCGCATTGAGAATACATATTGTAATAATTAAACTTTAATTACATTGTAAGTACTAGTGGGCAAAGACTGACTTGTCTCACTCCTCATAAGTAGCAATACCTATGTTTAACTTTACTAAATACAGAACATACAGCTAGAAATGCTCTACCACTTGGCTGTCTAATGTATATGCTGTTTAATTTGTAACACTTCATTGTGATTAATTGGTGACAAAAATACACATTTAAATAAACAAAATGAATTATTATTTAATATGATTAGTGGAGATTAGTTTTACTTATCTTTATAAAGTCAGTATAAAAAATTAATTCCTATAATGGATTTATCTTGTGGGTGGATTACAGTCCTTCTGTATTATTAGAATTTCATTTTTCTCTTCTTTAAACAAAAGGTTGTGGCCTACACTTCATCTCGATCCCTTAAATCCAAAAGATGCAAAATCTATTATAATTGCAGAATGCCACTCAGTAGATATTAAATTGAGCAAGGAGCAGGTAAATATTTTAAATTTTGATACTATCTTCACTTTCTCCACTTTCCTATAAAATACATGATGTAAAATTCAATATAGGAGTTCTATTGTTACAAGGAAAATTGGAGTTTAATAATTACTTTGGTGAATGCATTCCCTCTTTAATGGCAGCTATAGAAGAAGCAGTAAAAGGATTTGGGGCTTAAGTATACTGTGTAACATTAAGCAGGTTTCCACACTGGCGGGGCCTGCCATCTGCGTGGGGTTGGGGATGACGGTGGCCGGGATCCCCAGTACTCGGTGCAGGACTGAGATATTTGCTGAGATATTTGCTGTGCCTCAGTAGCGGTGACTGCATAATTACAGGGGTTTCTGTATTTTGTCTTGTTTTGGTGAACTGGTGCAGGAAAAGAAGCTAGAACGACATTGTCGTTGTCCTGCCACCTGCAACGCCCTCTATGTTACCCTTTTTGGCAAAATGATGGCATGGTAAGTGGGAGTCATTTTCTGCGATCTTCTCGTGTTTCAGGTTTGCTGCAGACTAATCTCTCCCCCTGCAAACTGAGAGTTGCTTGTTGTAAGTTTCCTCCTGCTTACCCTAGTAGAGGAGCTAACAGTCCGCGAGGATGTGACTTACTGCTGAAGATAGAGCAGTCTGCAAATGGTTAGAACTTGCCTTGTAGATTCATCTGATTTTCATCACACTAACCTTTCCCTACTGGGGTTGCAAAAGGAGGCGATCTCTGAGCATCCTTAGCACCTGCTAAGGTGCTCCAGGCTTCGAGTATTTGGAGGAGACAACTGAGGTATAAGAATATTATCTTAGGTGTCCTTGAATATCAGTAAGTTGGTAGGTAGGTAGGAATTTTTATTTGTCTTTGTTCTGAAATCACAATAGTAGAGTAGTTCTGTCTTAGAGATCCACTAGTAATCTGCCTTAGATAAGCATTAGAATGGTTTACTACATTTTTTTCTTTTTTGGTACTATTTCACTCTACTTTGTCCTCAACCAGAGATAGAAAAAGATTAAATTTTTTTTGTTATTTATCAAAATAGATTAAAATCCTAGCACACTTATTTCCAGGCACTGAACCTAGTACTCTTGTCTCTTAATTGCACATTTTCATCTTGAGCATCAAATTTGAAATGAAAAGAAAAATCTAAAACTTAAAATTTCCATGACATTTTCTCCATCCTTCTCTCTGTTAAGTTGTGGTGGGGTATCTGGCATTCTGTGACCATCAGCAAGCAATAAGTCAGAGTGCACGTTATAAGAGGGACTATGGACCACTTTTGTTCAATTTTTTCTTCGTATTTATGTTTTTAAAAGAAACTAGTAAATATTGCATAATACTTACAAACAAACTCTCTATTTTTTAGTTTAATATTTTCAAGATTGTAGCTCTATGCAAATTTAAATTGCATGATTAACTAACAAGCATTGGTCATCATTATTTCCATTTCCTGTGTATGAAAGTGGCATCCTTCCATGTGGTAAGAACCACGTCTTACCCACTTTTATGTTCCACAGTGTGTAGTTAATTTCTTGACATATAGTGAGTCTCAGCATATTTATTGAATTAAATTTTATGCTGTATAGTAGAATAAACTCTGTGACTCTATCAGCCTCACAAACTGCCATTTTCATGTATCATATTTTATTCAATTGTCTTACCAGCTGCAATGCAAAATATAGAGATCACATTGTCTTTATTCACCCCAAATTTTTCATAGATGTTGGCTGCCTACAATGTTGTTCTCATAGTTAACAATCTGTTCTCAATTCCACCAGTGCTGGGAAAAGAGGCAATTTAGATAAAATCCTTTATCAGTGCCTGCAGTGTCAAGATACTGTTTCATTATACAGACTTGCTCTACGCTCCATCCAGGAGTCCATGGCAAGCGATGTGGAGAAAGAGCTAATGAGACAGGTAAAGCGCAGTAAACTTACAAAAGGAATATTAGTTGGCCTCATTCCAAGTTATGTGAACTGAAGTAAATTTTTTTTAACTTTGTGCTTAAATGTGTTTCGAGCATATACAGGAATCTGGGAGCCCTAGTGTGCTTGCTGGTATTTGCTTTTTCCTAATTATCACTGGGAGTTCTCATCTGTTCATGTTCATTGATTATCTTTGTTTCTTCTTACGCTAATTGCTGGTCCAAGTCCTTTATCCATTTTTAAATTCTTCATTGTATTCTGTTCATGTCTGTGGGCTGATGTTTTCCTCAGTTGCCCTGCCTGAGAGAGTAGCCCTTGGGAAGTGAGGTGCTAGATTTTCGGTACACACTGTCTTTCCCTTGATTAATGCCTTTTTTTTTTTTTTTTTTTGTGGGTACCGGGGGGTCAACCTCAGGACCTTGCGTGCCAGCAGGCGCCCGTGCTGCTGAGCGATATCACCGGCCCTTTTTTTGTATGTGGGTTCCGAGAGTCGAACTCAGGCCCTCGCGCTTGCCAGGCAGGTGCTTACGCTGCTGAGCCATCTCACCGGCCCTGATTAATGTGTTTTGGGCAAGAGGGTTTTATTATAAGTATCTATTTCTTGATTTAATAAGTCATTTAAATTATAAGTTTGATAGAAAGTTAATAAGCTTAAAGCATTAGAAATTTTAATTACCATTAGTTACTTACAGAAATGTTTTGTGATCACCGTTCATTTTTTTTTCTAACTAGATTCTGTGCCTCGTCAATGTTAGTCACAATGGTGTGAGTGAATCAGAGCTGATGGAACTCTATCCTGAAACACCCTGGGCCGTCTTGACCTCCCTCATTTATAGTTTATACAACATGTGTTTGTTAACCTATGGTTGTGGCTTGCTCAGGTTTCAGCATCTGCAGGTCAATGTCATTTTAAGCATCTTTTGCTTTTTATTTTTTTACTTTTAAATGTCAATACAGTATAGCATCCCATTGTATATTATACTATGTTATTTAAATGTTTTACTTACAAAACAAAGAAATTTTGCATTACAGGGTTTTTTTTTGTTGTTGTTGTTGTTGTTGTTGTTTTGCGGTGACTAGGTTAAGATGTAAAAATTGCCTAATGTATGTTATGTGGTATCTTTATGAGGTGGCCATTACTTTGAAAGATAGCATCTGCAAGATGTACTTTCGAGTTGCAGTACAATGTTGTTCTCATAGTTAACAATACTGTATTATACACTTAAAAGTTTATTGGAAGGATAGATTTCATGTTCTTACCACAATAAAAAATTTTAAAACAAAAAATAAAAGCCAATCACAAAAGACCAACACACACACACACATACACACACACACACACACACAACACACTTTCTTTCTGAGAAAGAAAAACAGTCTTGTTAGTTTTGTGTTTCAGCGTATTGCTAATATGATTGTATGTGTATTAAGAGCTGATACTGAGCCATCTTCCTTTCACGGCCCAGCTGTTTGCAGCTTCTTAGCTGTCTGACCATGAGCAAGCTCTGTGATCTGGCCAGGTTTTTCTAGCTTACCACAAGGTTGTACAGAAAATTAAGATGGTCATTGGTCCTTGTGAGATATTAGACTTGATGCCTAGCACATAGTAGTAAATCTTTAGACTGTTGGCTAATATAATTCTTACATACAGTGCTACGGTTGAGATGCAGATGAAGTCTTTCTTCCAAGTGTGCTGTGTTATATTTGGAGATGTGAAATGTTTGTAATTTCACAGCCTTTCCTCTTTATTGTATATCACTTGTATATAATTACTGTTTTTAGTAACTTTTCATTCCAACTTTCCGGGATTTTTTAAAATATAGTAACTAAAGATTGGAATTAAATTGTGTTTTCAAATTCTTAAAAATTGGTACAGGAATTCTTTTCTTTCTTTTTTTTTTTTTTTTTTGTGGATACCGGGGGTCGAACTCAGGACCTTGCACTTGTGAGCAGGCGCTCATGCCACTGAGCAATATCACTGGCCCCTTTTTTCCTTTGTATGTGGGTACCAGGAGTTGGACTCAGGTCCTTGCACTTGCCAGGCAGATGCTTATGTCACTGAGCTATCTCACCAGCTCAGGAATTATTTTCTAAACAAGCTTATCACCTAAATATATCCTGAGCAGTCAGTGACTGTTTTTAAGGACAGTCTAATGACAATTCTGTTATCTACAACTATAAAACCAAAAAGAAAAAAAAAAATAAGTCATAATATCTAACAATGAATTTGTGAAAAAGAATTCATAATTATTTCAGTTTTATAATTTATAATTCTTTTTACCCTAGGCCTGGGAAACAGTGAGACTTGAGTACATGGACGATCCCACTGTTATTTCTTCATATAGGCAAAAGCTAATCAGCTTTTTCACCTTGCAGCTGAGGTATTATTAATGTCTGTGTTTTCTTCTCTAACACTCTTCCTTTGTGTCCTTATTTCTCTTTCTTAGCTTATAAAGTATAAAAATTTAATTATTACAAAAGTAAATCTTTTCCCTATAATAGCTAATGTCAAAAGAACAAAAGATGATTTCATAAAGAAGTCTTTTAATATCATGCTAATGGTTTAAACTTGAGTGAAATCAGCAGGATCATTTTATTATCTTTATTTTATTCCACTTAAATAGTTTAAAATATGTGTGCATGTATGTCTGTGTGTATATTTGGGTCCCTGAGGGGTCTCTAAATAATTTAATTTTAGAATATCCTCAGATTATGGGTTTTTCACGCCTGAGATTTCAGTTTCTCTTACTGCCTTTCAATAATGTTTCACCTTCTTGCCTATAAATTTAGGTGCAGGGAAGCATTTGGTCAGGGTTATTTATTTATTTTAATAGGTTGTTCACATTTCTGCTTTTGACCTGAGGGTTTTAGATTATACTTAGAGATATATGTGAAATGTGTGTTTCTCCCTCACCATTTGTCTGAAGCCTTCGAGGAGCCCTTGTGGGAAGGTGTCACTGAGTGTTGTCTTCTCTGCCAACAGTCAGGATAGAGTCACCTGGAGAAGTGCGGATGAGCTCCCCTGGCTTTTCCAGCAGCAGGGAGGTAAACAGAAGCTGCACGATTGCCTTCTCAATCTCTTCGTGTCTCAGAACCTTTACAAAAGGTCAGAAATTTATTCTAGAACTCTCTCCAGAAGGACAAACTTGAATGATTATTCCATTTAACAAAGGAAAAATGACATTTTTAATTTAAAAATTAGTCTGGTTTCAGTGGTACCTGAAATACAAACTGGGAGAAGCTCTGAGACAGTTTATGGTTTATGGTTCATGGCTTATGGCTGAGATCTTCTTTGTCCAGGAGGAAAATAGCAAGAGTATTGCTGCTTTGTAAAACCAGAGCAGGGGGCCGGGGAGATAGCTCAGTGGCATAAGCACCTGCCTGGCAAGCGCAAGGTCCTGAGTTCGACTCCCGGTACCCACATACAAAGGAAAAAAGGGCCGGTGATATCGCTCAGGAGCACAAGTGCCTGCTGGCAAGCACGAGGTCCTGCGTTCGACCCCCAGTACCCACAAAAAAAAAAAAAAAAAAAAAGCAGGAATGATGAAAGGACAGCTTTTTGTCTTATCCTTGTACTTAAGCAGGTCAAAATCTAAACCTCCAAGAGAGGTCCTTCACAAAGTTTGCTTCTTTTTTTTTTTTTTTTTTTTTTTTTTGTGGGTACCGGGGGTCAAACTCAACACCCTGCGCGCCAGCAGGTGCCAGTGCCGCTGAGCGATATCACCAACCCTTTTTCCATATGTGGGTACCGGGAGTCGAACTCAGGACCTTGTGCTTTCCAGGCAGGTGCTTATGCCTGCTGAGCCATCTCACTGGCCCACAAAGTTTACTTCTGAGGGCCTTCAGTATCTCAGAAGCATAGCCTTCCAGCCAGACTCTGGACTCCTAATGAAATCTGACTTGTGTTGAATTTAAAGAATCACCCTGATTCATAAATGTATTCTGCTTGTCTCTTGGTTTGTTTTTGTCAGTGGCATAACTACCTTTCTGTGAGCCAGCTTCTGACCTACTAAGCCTCAGGAGGGGGTTTTGCTTCCTCATTTAAAAATGTAGACATTTCTTAGGCTGGGTGTGGTGGTGCACAGCTGTAATCCCAGCACGTGGGAGGCTGAAGCAGGAGGATTGCTTCGAGTTTGAGACCAGCTTCGACTGCCTCATGAGTTAGGGTTAGCTTGAGCTGTAAAGCATGACCCTCAAAAAAACCAAAAGAATAAAAAAAAAGTAGACATTTCTCAATAAAATAGCTACATCATTTGTTTTGTTCCTGAGTGAACATTCTCATTACTTTGTTGTACCTCTTAAATTATTTCTGATTTCCATTCCAAGTTTTCAAGTTTATTTGAGATCAGCTGTATTTGTTAGTTTACCAGCTCTCCCATCTTACTGAATATTATCAGCAAATGAGTAAGCTTACTTTCACCACTCAATTCCTTGACAAAATATAAAGTGGATACTCTATGTGGCTGTTTCCCTGTATTTCATTAGTTTATTCTGTTCTGACTTCCATCATTTAAAATAATTTTTGGAGTTGAACTCAGCAATTGACTGCACATCATGAAATGTCTAAGAGGAATTCAGATGAGTTCCCAGTGGTTGGTAATCATGGTGATATTCATGATAACAGCCACACCACGCTGGAATCTCCTCCGGCTACGCCAGGGCAGGTAGTATAGCCTACCGTACTCCTTTCTGCAGATGAGGCGGTGAGGTAGAGCGGTCAGACAGACCGCTTGAGGTCACACAGCTCGGGAGCGGGCTCAGAGCACAGTAGCTGTCCGGCCTCACTCCAGTATGCTTGCTTGCCTACTAATAAATTGTCAATAACTTGGTATGAATGCTGGCATTTTCATTCTGTAGTGGGTTCTGAAGTTTGTTTTTTATTAAATTGCCATTGTTTGTTGAAACAGAGGACACTTTGCTGAGTTGCTGAGTTATTGGCAGTTTGTTGGCAAAGACAAAAGTGCGATGGCAACAGAGTACTTTGATTCATTGAAGCAGTATGAGAAAAACTGTGAAGGCGAGGAGAACATGATTTGCTTAGCTGATCTATATGAAACCCTGGGGCGATTTCTCAAGGACCTAGGCCTTCTCAGTCAGGTAACCTAACGGGAAGTTAGAGGCAGGGTGGGCTTTGATCTTTTTCCTGCTGTCCTTCTAAGGAGGTAACACAGCTTCCATTGCTCGTGCTCAGACCTTTAATATGTAATCAGGTGACAGCTCTTACCGCGTTCCACCCCCTTTCATCGACCTCTCACCTTTGTCCCTAGGCTGTGGTGCCTTTGCAGAGGTCTCTAGAAATTCGAGAAACAGCTTTAGATCCAGATCACCCAAGAGTAGCCCAGTCCCTTCACCAACTGGCAAGTGTGTACGTGCAATGGAAGAAGTTTGGCAATGCAGAACAACTATATAAACAGGCCTTGGAAATCTCAGAAAATGCGTACGGTGCAGACCATCCACATACTGCTCGTGAACTTGAGGCACTTGCAACTTTGTACCAGAAACAAAATAAGTAAGATGGAGATCGGTAACATTCTGATTACATGAAGGGGAATTAAAGGTTTTTTAATGTGCTTATGTACTAGGCATTGCTTGGGGTTGTGTACTTACCCTAAGAATCATGTTCAGATATTTCTCGGTCTGTTTTCATGGGGTAAACAGAAAATTAGAACTATGAAGTTCATCTCTAATTGAAGATGCATGAAGGATGGAGCATGGACTTCAAGTCACACAGTTTTGGGTCTAAGTGCTCTTTTCCTGACTAGCTTTATAATATTGAGTACAGTACTAATAGAGGGTCAGCAAAACATTGCCTACGAGCCAAGTCCATTTTTGCAAATAAGATTTTATTGGAACACAGCCGTATTTTTTCATTTACATATCTGCGGTTGCTTCTGTGCTTCAGTGGCAGAGTTCTTAGTTGTGACAGAGACCACCTTGCTCACAAAGCCTAAAATGTTAACTGTTGAGTCCTTTGTAGAAGGCTTGCCGCTCCTGGTATAATGAAGACACCTCAGGACAGGGATAGAGCCCAGTAGTCGCACTTGCCTGTTATGCAGAAGGCCCTGGGTTCAGTCCCCAGCGTTACAAAAACAAAGGCTTTTTTGAGAGGTTTTCATATCTATCAGCCACTCACTTCCTCTATAGAAAGCGTTTCTCTCTATCATAAGTGAAACACAATGGAAATTTTTCTTTTAAATTCTACAAATGTTGTTTCACACAAATTATATGCAAATTTCATATTTATATTTAAACAAAAATTAAGCCTGTGTAGAAAAAGGTGCTGTAGCGAACCAAAAGTTTTGGATTTTCATTTAGTTAAGTTTCCCTTTAGACTTTTAGAATGAGTTAAATCACTTAAAACTAATTAAATGTCAACTACCCTAAGGCTAGATTTATTTATTTTTTTTTGTTCGTCTTATGAAGGTTTGGTCAGAAGTTTTGAACTGCATAGATTCTCACAAGAATGTTGTTGTATTTGATAGCCAAGACAGGCCCTACATTATGTAAGGAGTACTTTTATTTCACTGAGGGATACTTTGTACTTCTTTTGTTTGACTTAACGTACTTTTTTTTTTTTTTTAAGATATGAACAAGCTGAACATTTTAGGAAAAAATCCTTTAAAATTCGTCAGAAAGCTACAAGGAAAAAAGGCAACTTGGTAATGAGAGCTTTCTTTTGTGTTGTATTTTGAACCAGGGGAAAAGAACATCTTTGAATATCATAAGTGCATAAACCTCATGTTTAAGAGCTTTAGATTTTAAAGTGACTTCTAGAAAAGCACTGATCAACATTTCTATTTAGAATGTATTTAAATATTAGTATTACTAGAAAGTACAGCTTAGTATACTTTTAAAAAGTAGGACTATGAAGTTCATTTGAAGGTTAGACTTGGAAAGTTGAATTTTAAAGCTACTTTGATTCTTATTTGTAAAGGGTCTCAAAAGAAAATAAAAAAAGTTAAATTAACATTTTATATTAGATTAAGATGTGAAGGCATTCTTCCCTTTGAGCACACACACGTGCAAACACAGTTTTTCTAAGTTGTAGATCAAATTTAAATATAGCACATTTGTTTGTTTTAAGATGCTCTGTGCATTTTATTTATTTATTTTTTTGGTGGGTACCGGGGTCAACCTCAGGACCTTGCATGCCAGCAGGCACCCGTGCCGCTGAGCGATATCACCGGCCCTTTTTTCGTATGTGGGTTCCAGGAGTTGAACTCGGGCCCTTACGCTTGCCAGGCAGGCGCTTACGCCGCTGAGCCATCTCACCGGCCTGCTCTGTGCATTTTAAGAGCCTATTATTTATAAGTGTTTATCAATGATGTTGGTAATTACCTGCAAGTTAATTGTTTCCCAATCTTTTGTGAAGCATTTTCAAATGCCAGTGCTGATCAAAAAATACAGAGTGTGTTTAAAAAATTTATTTCAGGAAGAGACACATTGCTATTTGTCCCCGTCAAAATACTCTCCCTCACTTCCAACACAACTTATCCCATTGTCCTTTCATTTCACTTTCTGGAGCAGCTCTGGAATTCCTCTTTTGTGAACATCTGTAATTACAGGATCTGGTCAAAAACAAAGAGAACGCTGCTGCCGAGTGCCATCTAATGGAAAGGCAGGCTCATAAAATCATTAGTGTGTCCTTATCCATGTTATTTGCCTAGCCTGGCACTACAGAACTTCTGGATCTTGCCCACAGTCAAAATGACCATGAAAGTAACATTTTGAATCCATTCAGGATATGAAGGCAGCTATGACAGTGCAACTAAAGACACTCATGAAAAAGGACTTGTAGAGGTGCTTCAGAAAGCAGCAAGAACAATGGGATCAGTGTTTGAAGTGAAAGTATTTTGAGGGGGATTAATGGCATTGTGTCTCTTATTGTAATAAATTTTAAAAACGTAAACATTCACCATATTTCTTGATCACACCTCCCACACTTTGCTAAAATATCTCGTATAATCATTTTCACAAAATAGTTTTTTATGAATTTGAGAATCTGATGCCATGAACTCAGTGTACTACTTAAAATAATTGTCCTCTAGATTAAAGAGAAAAAAAGGAAAAAGGATTTATTAGAACACCAGCATATGGTGTCAGAATCAAGGCTGGCAGTCAGTGACTGTTAACATTTGTGCTTGCTCCAGTATGGATTTGCCCTTTTACGCAGACGGGCCCTGCAATTAGAAGAGCTTACTTTGGGTAAGGACACACCTGATAATGCCCGGACCCTCAATGAACTGGGTGTTCTCTACTATCTTCAGAATAACCTAGAGTGAGTACCATGGTGTTCATGATGAAACAAGTTTCCATTTTGTGTCTTCTTCGATGCAAAACTGTTTTACATGTCTATCAAGTCCAAAGCTAGAAAATATCGTGCCATGTTTGATTAAATGATGTTAGGTTATGAATATGCTTACATTTAAAGTAAATTTCTCTTCTGATTCCTTTTCACGTTGCTTCTGAACTAAGAAGTTATTCTGCAGCTTCCCGTGTATGTTTTATATGTTTGTGAGAAGTAAGTTTGTGTAGATACAGTGCATGAGCCCTCATGGAAGAAGCTTCAGACTAATGGAGAACAGAATGTAGATAGCTGCTAGTTTTATTTTTTAATTTTATTTGGATATAAAAGACTCAAAATGGCATTCATATTTATACTTTCTGAAAAAGAAGTGTTTTTGAACCTCTTTAGATGCCAGAAACATCTAACAAATTTAAAACTTAGGATGTCAGGAAAATACAACAAATATTTAGCCCGTTTCACAGAAGATTCTTTCATTAACAGTTACTCAGTGCAAACTCTAAAGTGAAATAATGAATGCCAAAATCTTTTATTTGACTTAGGTCTAATCATTGTAAAGGAATCTAACAGGTGTAAAAAGGTCATCCTGTAAGGTATCTGTGGCTTGCCGTAAGGGGAAGTCGGATGGAGACAGAGCAGTCCTCCAGGCACCGTGGGAAGCCAAGGGTGGGAAGGGAGGGGAGTGAGAGCAGGTAGCTCTGGGAGAATCTAGGAATAAAAACCTTCAGGTCTCGACTTTGGGGCTCAGGACTGTGACTGCTGCTAGAGAATACACTGTTTAAACCATTTTGGGGTTTGTTCACAGAACAGCTGACCAGTTTTTGAAGCGTTCCCTAGAGATGAGGGAGCGAGTTCTAGGACCCGATCACCCTGACTGTGCCCAGTCTCTGAATAATCTGGCGGCTCTGTACCATGAAAAGAAGCAGTACGACAAAGCAGAGGAACTCTATGAAAGAGCTTTGGACATTCGGAGACGAGCCTTAGCTCCAGATCACCCTTCTTTAGCATATACAGTGAAGCACCTTGCAATTTTGTATAAGAAAATGGTAAGTAACCCTTCCCAGTCTTGCATGCTTTATACTATGCCAGTTAACCCTGAGTTATTGTCAGCAAATCAGTTTTCTGATGGATAGGTTATTTGATATAAGCTTTTAAAAAATCATGATGATTGAGTTTTTAAAGAAGTAGCGGAGAAGAACATTTACAAATATGGCACCCTTCTACACTATTGGAGGAAATATAAACTAGTACAACCACTGTGGAAATCAGTGTAGACATTCCTCAAAAAACTAAAACTAGAAATTCCATTCAACCCAGCTATTCCCCTTCTAGGTATCTTCCTAAAAGAGTTAAAGACATCATATTACAGAAATACATACATACCCATGTTTATAGCAGCACAAGTCATAATAGCTATATCTTGGAAGCAGCCTCTATGTCCATCAACTGATGAATCGATAAAGAAAATGTGGTGCTTACATACAGTAGAGTACTACTTTGCCGTAAAAGTGATAAACGAGTCATTCATATGGTTTCTCCTATATAAGAAATCCAAAATACAAAGAAAGAGCAAAATATAATAGGAAGTAGGCAGATAGATCTTTCTCAAATGGGAAGGGGATCAAGAAGTGGAGGTAGGAGAAAGGGAAGAGAGGGTGAAGGGAATGAAGAAAGAAAGAAGATGTTATGTACATGTACCAGCTCCCACAAGGAATGTAATCATCATGTACTACAAACATGTACTAATAAAAAATAAAAACAAATAATATTATTTCAAACTTAATGAAATAGGGCCGGTGAGATGGCTCAGCGGCATAAGCGCCTGCCTGGCAAGCACGAGGGCCCGAGTTCAACTCCCGGATCCCACATACGAAAAAGGGGACGGTGATATCGCTCAGCGGCACGGGTGCCTGTTGGCGCACGAGGTCCTGAGGTCGACCCCCCGGTACCCACCAAAAAAAAACAAAAAAAACAAAAAAAACTTAATGAAATAAAGGACACTGATTTGGTTTTGTGAAAATACATTCTAAATACAAATCTATTCATCACCATTCTAAATTAAACTCATGTTACATTTCATTTCTGATTTCCACATTACTGTCTTTGCTATTTAAAACAACCATAAACATAACCAACCATCCTGTTGTCAGGCTTGCAGACGGTACCTTGGTAGTTGACTAAACAATATTATTTCACTCTTTGCTGACTTTACCTACAATTAAATGCAGCCATTCTTTGCCATAGGAATAAAGCTTGGAATGTTTATATCTGTTCTAAAAAAGAAAAAGCCAAAGAAATCTGCTTTCAGCTACGACAGTTACAGAGCTGCGCAGACGAGTCTTTGCTTGTGGCACCTTTCCCGACAGTCCTGGCAGTGACGTTTTAGTTTTAGTGAGAAGGGTATATTGTTGCTTTTTCTGCCCAGCTTTCCAAAAGAAAATAATTTTTAAAATCTGAAAGAGATTTAGTGGGAAGTAAATTTTTATCCGCTGTCATCTGTAAATTGAGTTCTGTAGCAGGTCTCCTTTAACATATTTATCCTTCTCTAGAAACTGTTAATGAGGGAACCTAAAGGGCTTCCCAAATTATCAGAGGAAATGTTTTTATACCCAGGGTACCTTTACTTAGAGATTCTATTAGATTTTTAGTTAGCTCAGCCATTGAACTGGGTGAAAATGTTTCTTGACTTTTTCTCTCAAAACTACTTTTTAATGCAAAATTTTATTAATGGGAGAATCTCTGATTGATAGTATTAATTTCTGTTAGATTGCATTTTTGTTTTTTAGGGGAAATTTGACAAAGCTGTACCTTTGTATGAATTGGCTGTTGAAATTCGGCAGAAATCCTTTGGCCCGAAGCACCCTAGTGTAGCTACTGCCTTAGTGAACTTAGCAGTTCTGTATAGCCAAATGGTAAGTTCCCACATTTTAACTCTTCATAAATGAATGATTTTAAGGTATAAAACATGAATTAATAGCACAGTAAAAATAAAGAGATTTTAAGGTTATTATTTATCTAATGATTCCTTTTCTAATACTTGAGAAATTATTGAAGCTAGATTTATAACTTCAGTTGGTGTTTCTGAGTATTTAATTCAGAGCATAGGCTTAGTTTTTTAAATTCTAAAGTATCCTTCATCTGTGTATAGAATATCTATATCTACCTGTGGTATCCATCAGGCAATAAAGAAATGATTGTGCTTAATGTTGGCTTAAGGCCAAATGGATATTAGCCAGATCTAAAACAAGTTTTGACTTTCTGTTATACTGCTTCTCCCATTATGATTACTTATAAATTACCCTATTCCCATCCTTTAGGAGGGGATAGTAACATTTTTGCATAGGTTATCTTAATGTAAAGTACACTAATTTCAGAAACCCAGTGTGTTTAAGGGAACATTGTTACTTTTTTTTTTTTTTTTTTTTTTTTTTAATAAGAAAAAGCACATTGAAGCCTTGCCATTATACGAAAGAGCATTAAAGATTTATGAGGATAGCCTGGGTCGGATGCATCCTAGAGTTGGAGAAACCTTAAAAAATTTAGCTGTGCTTAGGTAAGAATTCTCTCACTTTCTTCGTACATCCCAACTCTTACAATAGCAATGTTTCGTTACAGAAAAGTATAAAATATTTATTGCCAAATATCCATTCTTGGAAGGGAGAAAGGTGGCTTTTTGCTGGTCTGCTTCAAGAGATATTGCAGTCGTGTCTAGAAGCGCAGTGAAGGCTGCACGGTTTATTTTGCAGAGGGCTGTATCATGGCAGATAGTGAAGGGGGATTACATTTCCAGGTAACTGGCTCTGTAGGTTAATAGCGGACTTTGCTGTCTTCAGAGCTAATCTACTATTAAATGTATGTTGAGTTTTGCTTGCTTATTTGTGTCTATCTCAGGATGCAGATAACTTTCGTTAGCAGTTTCACTGCATCCATTACAACATGGTCTTAATGGTGTGCATATGAGACATAGAAATGTTCCGCAGTACAGACAGAAAGGAGAGCCTTTGGGTCTCTTGTTTATGGGATCTGTCTGAGTGAATACACTGGGGAAAGGAAAGGGGGGAAATGAGCAGCTAGTCACAACTTATTTTTCTGTGTCCCATAAGGTCATTTAGAATTAAGAGCTTAAAATTCTCATTTTTTCCTCTCAAAGCTATGAAGAAGGGGATTTTGAAAAAGCCGCTGAACTATACAAAAGGGCAATGGAAATAAAAGAAGCAGAAACATCACTCTTGGGTGGAAAAGATCCTTCAAGGCATTCATCGAGTGGAGACACATTTAGCTTAAAAACAACTCATTCTCCTAATGTTTTCCTTCCTCAAGGACAAAGGTAATAGCAGCAACAGTTCTTCACCAGTGTACCTTAGGATAAAATAATTAAACATTTGGAGCATCAGAATGAAAAACTTAAAAGAACGTTTTTAAGAACATTTATTTTTACTGAGTGTGCTATAACTGGTATTTGTGAGAAGTTGTTTTGAACTGTATTAATTTTAAATAGTGATTGTCGGGCCGGTGAGATGGCTCAGCGGCTTAAGCGCCTGTCTGGCAAGTGCGAGGGCCTGAGTTCGACTCCCGGAACCCACATATGAAAAAAGGGCTGGTGATATCACTCAGCGGCATGGGCGCCTGCTGGCACGCAAGGTCCTAAGGTCGACCCCCAGTAACCACAAAAATAAATAAATAAATAAATAGTGATTGTGTCACTTAAATTGATTAGAATTAATTATCTTATTGCAGATAAGTGGGATAAGTGGGTGCAGACACATTAGCATTCTAAGATGACACGAATGGACCATGAGGAGTGCACGAGGCTCTGCTTTACCAGAGCTGGCGCAGCGGTCAAGACCAGGAGTTGAACTCCGTGATTCTTCTCTCTCGAGTATAACTTTAGCCTTGCCAAGTTCATTCCTTGTCTTGTTTCTCTTCAGTGGTCTGGCCCAGTTCTCTCTGCCTCAAAGAACATTTTGAAGAATTAAATGGATAATGTTCATGAAAGTTTTGAATTGTCATCAGTGAAACAAATTAGTCACAAGAATTCCTGCTTAGCTACGTTTTGTTACTCTCTTTTATGCTACATTTTCCTCAACAGACTGGGCTGGCCCCTGCTGTCTGTGCTCTCTACATTACATCTTATTTATTACTGTGTTATGTTATCTGCATAGTATCTAACGGCATCAAGCAGTAGCACATCAAGCTCTTCAGCATTCTTTGACCTTTCCCAAAAATGCGCATGACTGGGGCTGGCCGTGTAGCACGGTGGCAGGGTGCTTGTCTGGTGTCCACAAGGTTCTGGGTTTGATCCTTGGTGTGTTTGCACACATGCAAACACACACACATAAAGATACGATATTCTCCTTTTTTCTTAAATGGCTTAAATCTGTCTCTTCATTTACCTCAAATTCAAATTAGTCTACCTTTTTTATACTGCAAATTAAGTATTTTTACAGTTTTTATAAATATTGTATTTTGGACATTGTTTTGTACCATTTTTGTATTTATAGTAAAATTTTCATCAGTTTTAATATTTGTAAGATTCTAATATGAATTGTTAAAGTGAAAGATATAAATACTGTATTTTTGTTTTAAAATAAAAGTGTAATTTCAAGTTCTTTTTTTCACTCTAGTTTATACATAGGGGCTACATTTTGCATAATTAAAGAAATACATTGAACGTCTTTTAAAAAGACTTGGACTGCTGTCAGTGTTGCGTACTGTGCTCAATGTGAGATACTTCAGTGCGGCAGCAGGGTGCTGATTAACGTCCTTGCTCTCACAGGTTGTCCGTGAAAACCAGTGTCACCACTTGGGATCTTCTTAAATATTCACGCTCTGAGCCTCTCCCCAGACCTGCTAAGCAGGATCTGCATTTAGCTTGACTCCCATGCACATAAGTTTAAGGAGAATTGGTAAAACCCCAAGGTACTATAGTGCTAATTTAAAAGCAAGTAAGATCTTATAAAAAGATCATCCTTCTTTGCCCTATTGGGATAGGTTAAGAGGTAGAGAAAGTTAAGACCATACCATATCTTTCTGGGTTTGATAGCTGTGAAAGGTGTCAATAACTGAGTTCACAAATATATCAGACACTGCTTTGAGAATAAAGCTGTTAGAGATTAAATTCTAATTATTTGGTGGTGTAATTTAGGTGTTATAAATATTATATTACATTTACTACCATTAAAAACCTGCTTTAGGAAAAATCTGAGACCAGTACTCTAGAAGAACCTGGAAAAAACGTTTAAGACTATTATATACTTGGCTGGGCGTGGTGGTGCATATTTGTAATCCCAGCAGTCAGGGAGGCTAAGGCAGGATGATTAGAATTTTATGCCCAACCTGGGCAATTTAGCAAGACCCTGTCTGGAAAAAAAAAAAAAAAAAAAAAAAGATGTAGTTAAGTGCTTGAAAAACATACAAAAATATTAAAAACTTCTAACGTTATTCAAAGTGACTTTAAGGTAAAAATTATAGCTATAGCTGAGGGGTGATCACTATATATTTAAGAAATGGTTGACATTATAAACTGTATTTGATCTATTTACTAAACTGCCAACATGCATGGTTTCATGAGAATGCCTCCTTATAAAGGTAAAACTAGCTGTAACAGACATCTCCACACATGTATCTATAGTTGAGGTTCTCAAATAGGTATGCTGTGTTAACATCCATCTTCATGATGAAAAAAGATAGCTTGTGGAAAACTCAAACCTGAATTGATAGCAACCCAATTTTGCTAGTTACAGTTAATCTTCAGTACTTTGCAGAAAGGAAAATATGGAAAAGAAAAATGATTTTGGGGAAGTAAACCCTTGCTTAATATTCTTAAATGGTTAGTACCTTTTCGTGTTGGTCAGTGTGTCTGTGGGTATCCAGCAAGTAGTACTTTTATGAGAAATCCTTAAAATTTTTTCTACATAAAAAACTTTAGCAGAGCCATAAATTAACTTCTCAATAATAAGGGAATAAGATGGAATGATTTATTCTGTAGCATCTCTGTGTTAAGGCAATATAGGGACTGCTTTACCATCTTTCCTATTAGAATCAGCAGTGCTTACGAATCTGGCCAAACTACACAGGTTTATTTAGTAATGTACAATTCAGTGGTGATCAATTTCTTATCAGCTGTTTACTTCAATTTTTCTGGCATGCAGACTGTCAACAGAGCACTCAAGGTTGTGACAATACCTGTTTCCAGATTTTTGTCTGATAAGATAATCTTGGTTTTAAATGAAAGATATTAGAAAATGAGATTAAATTAGATAACACTGAGTGCAGTTAAGATACCAGCAGGGATGCAGTGCCAAATAAAATGTCTAAAAGACTGACAGTTCTGTATACTGTATCAAATCAGAAAACATAACTGTAAATAATTCTTCCAAAGGAGAATTTTTTTTTTTTTTTTTTTTTGGCTTTTTGAGAAAGGGTCTCCATGTAGCAAAAGAAGGCTTCAAACTCAACAGCAATCCTTCTGCCTCAGCCTCCTGAGTGCTGAGATTACAGGCATGTGTCACCACACCCGGCTTGCATTTCATTTTTAACATTCAAAACATTGGGGGCTGGTGAGATGGCTCAGCAGCATAAACACCTGCCTTGCAAGCGCAAGGGCCTGAGTTTGACTCCTGGAACCCACATACAAAAAAAGGGCCGGTGATATCGCTCAGCGGCACGGGCACCTGCTGGCGCGTGAGGTCCTGAGGTCGACCCCAGTACCCACAAAAAAAAAAAAAAAAAAAAAAAAAAAAATTTCTAGTAACTGGTAAAAACTATTCTACAATTCAGTTTTATATATATATGATCAAACTCAGGGCTTAGTGCAGGCTAGCCAAGTGCTGTACTCCTGAGCTATATCCCTAGGCCTATTTTTTTTTTTTTTGAGACAAGGATGTGTTAAGGTGTCTAGGCTGGCCTCAAACTTGTGATTCTTCTGCCTCAACCTCCTGAGTTGCTGAGATTACAGGCATGTGACCTTGTGCCTGGCTAAATACACTATATTTTAAAAAATGGTAAGAGACTTACCAAGGCAAAACATAAGTTTAAAGGCTAGAAATATCCTCCCACTTCCTAATTTCACTGTAAAATAGGTATGACATACTCCTAGAATATCATAACTAATATATTGAACGTATTTCTGAAATCAGTTTTTAGAGCTTTGTTTTACAGGTGAGGAGTGTACTTTTAATTTTTTACATTTTTCTTCTATAGATATAATTTAGACATATCTTCAAAGTAAAAATCATCAAAATAGATTCACATAGAACAGTCTATGGGTAATGGTTACACTCGCATATTATTTACTGGTCTCCAAACCATTAGCAATTTATTTCATCCAATGCTAAGCCTTCATTATTTGTAGGCAACTAGAGAGGAAACCTGTTTGTATCATTTTATAGTTTAGTGGTCACAATGAGGAAATGAAACTCTTCCACAGAATTAAGTACATGTTAGTCATTACAGAGCAATTTAAAATCTTTGAAGCCCACTATCCAGGACAAACTCGGCCAGTATCTATTTTTTGGAATAAAATTTAAGTGAAGTATTCAGGAGTAGCCTTTATGATGGGCATAATCTGGATAATCACTGTCTACCTTATTCCTTGTTCTCCAATAAAGTACAGTTATTGCAGATATATATGTCACAAATGCAGTGATTTTTTTCCTTGGTCAAGGCAGAATAAAATATAATTTGTACTTCTGAAAATACTTTCATCTGTCTACCCACGAAGACAGCTTCCTTTTATTTGTCTTATTTTATACCTATAGCACAGGTTTACAAACTTGCAGTGAGTACATTTCAGCTTGTAATTCACTAGCAGAATGTGAGGGGATGTTTTCATTTTATATGTAACTATATTAGTCATTGTTGGTCAAATTAGTAGTAGTAGGCAATTTGCTTGTAGGGAGCAATTCCAAACAATGAGTAGATGCTTGCTAGCTCTAATCAGTAAGTTGTACTTATCTTTCTATTATTTGTACTACTTTATTTTCCATGTCCTCAGGCAACACAGCATAAGAGATTACTGGAAAGAAAAAGAGGATCAGATTTGTCTCCCCCCAAAAAGCCATTTAGTTATTTATTCATTCATTCATTGTGGCACTGCGCATTAAACTCAGGGCCTTTGCACTAAGCTACATCCCCAGCCCTTTTAATTTTTTAAATTTTGTGCTTGCTTTGGCAGCACATATACTAATTTTTTAAATTTTGAGACAGGGTCTCACTTAGTCACTAGGTTGCCCAGTCTAAGAACTTCTGACCTCCTGCCTCAGCCTGCTGGGTGGCTGGGACAATAGGCATGTGCCACCACACTGGGCTTCAATGGCTATATTTTCAGTAAGATTTATAACTGCCTTCAAGTCTTGAGGTCATGTGTTTTAGGAGAGTTTAGTTGGGGGACAAAGGGAATAAACAACACCCACAGGATTTTCATAAAGAATAGTATAACAGTTCAGTGAAGATGTATTCATCAAGGAATGTTGCCCCGTTTTATTAGTTTTGAACTTTTTAAAATTTCAAAAGTGGGATTAAACAGAGAAAATAAAATATATGCCAGTCCGTTATCTACATATTCTTCATCTTGGCCATGAGGTCTTCCAAGCTTTCACCAGAATCTTCCACTGTAACTTGAGGTACAGAATCTCCTGGCTGCCAACAGATGAGGGAAATACAGTGAGAAGACAGCCGTATAAAATTCTTCACGCTTAGACAGCAGTAAATTTTAACCATCCTCAACAAGTCTATAAAGTAAATTTTCTAATAAATATGACTTGCAGTTTTTAAGGAGAAACAAAGTCCTTGAGTTTCCCCACCAGTATTTTATCAGGCAGTAATTTTAATATTCTTGACATTTCTATTGAAGTATGTTTTTAATTCCATAAAAATTCCACATATTTATAGGGCACTATGTGATGCTTTGATACATACACACATTGTATAATTTTCAAATCAGGGTCAGCATATCTGTCTCCTGAAACAGTTATCATTTCTTTGGTGAAAATATTCAAAATCCTTTCTTTTAGCTTTTTGTAATACAGTATACAGCACAATATATTAGTATTACCTATAGTCACTCTACTATGAAATAGAATACCCAAATTTATTTTTCCTGTCTAATTTAGTAGCTGTTGACCAACCTTTCCCTGTTCCTTCTTCCACTTACTCTTCCCAGCTTTGGTAACCATCAAGATTTTTAGATTCAACACATGAGTGAGGTACTGTGTGTGCCTGGCTTATTTCTCTTAACATGATAACCTTCAGTTCCCTCTGTATTGTTACAAATGACAGGACTTCATCTTTTATGGCCCATTAGTAATCCACTGTGTATATATACCACATACTACTTATCCAATTTAGCCAAAAGACAAGTTAGATGGACTCCATTTCTTGGCTATTGTGAGTAGTGCTGTAATAAACCTGAGAATTCAGATGTGTCTTCAGCATACTAATTTCATTTCCTTAGAATATATACCCTGTAGTGGGATTGCAGAGCCATATATATATGGTAGGTTAATTGTCTGAGGAACTTCAATACTATTTCCATAATGGCTGTACTAATTTATATCTCCACTAACAGAGTGTAAGAGTTCTCTTTCTTGCACATCCTCACCAAGACTTGTTAATCTTTTGTCTTTTTTGTAACAGCCATTCTAACTAAGATGATACCTCACTTGGTTTTGATTTACATTTCCCTGATAAGAAATGTTGAGCATTTTTTAAATATACCTGTTAGCCATTTGTGTATCTCTTTCTTTTTTTTAGAAAGGTTCTATAGATTGTTTACTGAAATGGTATTGCAGACAAAACTATATACAAAAACAATGTTTTCATTTAAACAAAAACTATTGATCCATTATGAGTAAACAAAACCATTTTATATCTACATTTTCAAAGAATTTAAAATGAGTTGTGTGCACCTCCATATGAACAGTGAATACCTCTCATATCTTAATGTACAGTGTGCAGTATCTAAAACAGAAAACACTGCCCTGTTTACAAAATAGAATGAGAAGATAAATACACATTTTCTGTTATCTGATGTTTATTTATGGGTACATTAGATTTTAGAAGTACCTTTTTTGGAATTGTATACGCCACTGTAATTCCTTCAGGTAACTCAGGAACTGGACCTGAAGAATTTTTTAGTTCTTCTTCTGAAACCTCAGATACCAGCTCAATACCTGTAGAATTAAATTTACTCCTATAACAGTTTTGAAAAAACTTCATAAGCAATAATTATTTAAAATTTGCATAATTTTATATTTCCCACCAGAAGAGTTTTTTTTAATGCAACTACTTCAATTTATAAGAGAATTCTTACCCCACTCGTTATCTTCATGTATTATCTCGTTCTCCTCTTGAACAGCCTCCTGCTTAGGCAGTGCCACCACCTTTTTCTGTAGAAATCAAATGGTACCGGAATGTTTTCACTATTCTCAGTTCTCTGAAGCATTAATCATGAGTTGAGATAATTTTTAACTTATCAGAAGCAATAATTTTCATTTCTGAATATGATGAATAAATTAAAACAATAAAGATCCAGAATCCATTTATCTTATATTTCAAGTGTGTGTGTGTGTGTGCGTGTGTGTGTGTGTGTGTTTTGTGGGTACTGGGGGTCGACCTCAGAACCTCGCGCGCCAGCAGGCGCCTGTGCCACTGAGCAATATCATCGGCCCTTTTTTTGTATGTGGGTACCAGAAGTCGAACTCGGGCCCTTGTGCTTGCCAGGCAGGCACTTACACCGCCGAGCCATCTCACTGGCCCTTTTTTTTTTTTTTAATGTACTGTCCTATGCAGTATGATCCCTCATGGGACTCTCTTCCTGGCTGTCAAGGTTTTTGGCCATGGGAACTGCCCCCGACCCGAAGCAAGGTAAATCCCCAGGGCCGGGAGAACCAGGGAGAAAGAACAGCAAAGCCTACAGTCTTTAAACTGCAAAAATAACATGGGGTGTTGCTTCAAGGGAACTCCTTCCACACAGCAGGCAACAGAGATTCAAGCTCACACACCTACTATATCACCAGAGTGCTTGCTCAGGTGCCATTTGGAGAAGAAGTTGATTACTTTAGTCTGGGACTCAGAACAACTAAAAAACCACTTCAGGGCTCCCAGTGTTACCTTCCCACAGTGACTTGGTGAGATAGAGCCAGGGGGACAGCTGCAGACAGGCAGCAGGCTAGAAAGAGATCCCCTGAGAAATTTAAACTCAGGCCAAGAAGGACACAGACCCCACCCCAAGTGGTGAGAAGCCAGGCCCAGTTTGAGTTGTGCTCAGAAACAGCTGGACCTGAAAGTGCCTGCTGGCATTGAGTACTTGAACCCTTGCCCTGCTGTCTACATCCAGCACAGATTTGAGGTCTGATTGCCTTCCCTGTCCACCAACATAAGCAAGAAAATGTTTGGGTGTGGACAGTTGGCACAGTTGAGGGGCCTCTGGAATAGGGGGTACACCTCACAAACCCACAGGCTGAAAGGCTGAAGGGCTAATCGAAAACTGAGACTTGCTGAACTCCCAAACCACAAATCCTAGAAGGAAGAGTAGACACTAATAAAAAAGCTGGCTGAGGTAAACAAAATGATATAAAACAGGAATGATCAGATTTAGCAAAGAACTAGAGCCTACAAAAAGTTTTCCAACAGAAATCCTGGAGATTAAAAATTATATTGAAAGTATGGGCAGCAAAAGTGAGCAATGTGAGGACAGAGTATCAGAATTAGAAGATGGAGGGAGGCTTTCAAAAACCAATTACTTAGAGATACCTTAAAAACAATAAGAAAACATAAAAAATGGATTCTATACCTGTTAGGTGACAAAAAGACTAAGATTAACTGGAATAAATGAACATCAGAAGATGGCACAAAAAACATAACAAGGGGGGCCGGTGAGATGGCTTAGCGGCTTAAGCGCCTGCCCAGCAAGCGCGAGGGCCCGAGTTCGACTCCCGGAACCCACACGCGAAAAAGGGGCCGGTGATATCGCTCAGCGGCACGGGCGCCTCCTGGTGCGCGAGGTCCTGAGGTCGACCCCCTGGTACCCACAAAAAAAAAAAAAAAAAAAAAACATAACAAAAACTGTTTACAGAAATAATAGCAGAGGGCCAGTGAGATAGTTCAGTGGCATAAGCACCTGCCTGGCAAGCAGGAGGTCCTGAGTTTGACTCCTGGTACCCACATATGAAAAAAGAGCTGGTGATATCCCTCAACGGCACAGGCGCCTGCTGGCGTGCGAGGTCCTGAGTTCGACTCCCGGCACCCACCAAAAAAAAAAGAATAGCAGAAAACTTTCCAAATATTGGAAAAGAATTAAACATACAGATGAGTGAGGCATATAGAACCCCAAACAGTGATGATCAGAAAAGAACCTCTCCATAATACATCATACTCAAAATACCACAAGTCCAACAAAGAGACAATCTTAAAAGCTGGTAGAGAAAATGAATAACTTATAAAGGTAAACCCATTAGACTTACTGTAGACTTCCCAACAGAAGCCTGAAAGGCCAGGAGAACATAGAGTGAAGTGTTTCAAGTCTAAAAGATAACAGCTTCCAACCCAGACTAACATATTCTGCAAAACTATCTTTCAAAATTGATGGAGAAATAAGGTATTCCATGGCAAAGAGCACCCCAAGAACTTCATGACCACCAAACAACCAACTCAAAAAATTCTCAAGGACACCCTAGAAAGAGACAATAAAGCCAACAATACCAAAAAATCTAACAGAATGAATACAAAGGCAGGGTGAGCAGTTAAACCAGATAGGGGCAGGGGAGGAAATTAGCAACAGGAAAATAATACAATAAGTAAAAACTTCTCAGTAATAACTTTCAATGTAAATGGTGTCAGTTCCCCAATCAAAAGACAGAGATTGGCAGACTGGATTAAGAAACAAAACCCAACAATAGTACAGAGTCAAATCTTGGACTGCAAGTTACTCAGTCTGTGAGTGTTCTGCAAGATGAGAAAATATCTCAGGCCGGTGAGATGGCTCAGCGGTGTAAGCGCCTGCCTTGCAAGCGCGAGGGCCTGAGTTCGACTCCCGGATCCCACATACGAAAAAAGGGGCCGGTGATATCGCTCAGTGGCACGGGTGCCTGTTGGCGCGTGAGGTCCTGAGGTCGACCCCCCGGTACCCACAAAAAAATATATATATATATCTCTAAGAAATTTTAACTTGATAAATGAGCAATGTCTTGCAATACAAGAAGTACGTCATGCTGAATGTCACACAATCACAACAGGTGTTCTCTCTCTCTGTCTCACTGCTCTGATACACAAGTGTTTTGGATTACTAGTGGAACAAATTATTCTCATAAGCCAAGGTTTTACTGTATAAGAAACATGTTTAATCCAAAAAGAACTACACAAATTAAAAATCAAGGAATGAAAACAATATTCCATGCAACAGGAACCTGGAAAAAAGCAGGAGTATGGATAGACAAAGTGGATTTCAGACAAAATGGATTTCAAGCCAAACTGATTAGAAAAGGCAAAGAAGGTCACTATATATTGGTTAAAGGAACAGTTCAACAGAAAGAGATAACAACTACACAGCAGCTTCATAAAACAAACACTTCTGAACATAAAAGACCAGATAAATACCAAGACAATTATAATGGCAGCCATCAACCCACTGTCATAAACAGATCAACTAGACAAAGAATCAACAAAGAAATATCAGAGTTGAACCACATCTTCAAACAAATGGACTTGGTAGATATCACAAAGTGCTCTACCAACAACAGAATATACATTCTTCTCAGCAGCATGTAGGACTTTCTCAAAAACTGGCCACACGCTAGTCCATAAAGCATACTTAAGTAAATGCAAAAGAACTGAAATTATACCATGCATATTATCAAATCATAGTGCAATGAAGCTAGAAATCAATGCCAAAAGAAACCACAGAAATTATGCAAACACATGGACATTATACAATAGCCTCTTGAATAATCAATGAGTCACAGAAGAATCAAATGATAATGCCAGTACAACATACTAGAACCTATGGAACACAATGATAGTAGTTCCAAGAGGGAAACTTATGCCTGTGAATGCCCACATCAGAAAAACAGCAAGCCCAAATAAACAACCCAATGATATACCTCAAGGTCTAGAAAAACAAGAACAATCCAAATCCAAAGCTAGTACCAGAAAGGAAATTATAAAGATCAGAGCAGGAAATAATGAAATTGAGACTAAAACTACAGTCCAAAGAACCAATAAATCAAAGAGCTAGTTCTTTAAAAGAATAAACAAAGTAGATAAATCTCTAGCCAACCTTACTAAAAAAAGGAATAACTCAAGTAAGAAATTTTAAAAAGGCAAAATTACAAAAAACTCTGCCGAAATCCAGAAAATTACAAGTAAATACTTTGAGAGCCTGTACTCTAATAAAATGGAAAATTCAGATAAAATGGATAGATTCCTAGATACAAACGAACTAACAAAGCTGAACCAAGAAGACATAAAAACCCTGAATAGTCCAGTATTAGGCAATGAGATTAAAGAAGTAATAAAAAAAAAACTATCAACTAAGAAAAGCCCAGCCCCTAATAGATTCACATCCAAATTCTGCAAGAACTTTAGGGAAGACCTAACACCAATACTCCTCAAGCTCTTTAATGAAACTGAAAGGGAAGGAGCACTCCCAAAGTCATTCTTGGAAGCTAGCATTACCCTGACTCAAAACCAGAAAAAGATAACAACAACTGCAGGCAAGACTATGGGGGAAAAGGAACCCTTCTTCATTGTTGGAAAAGTAAACTAGCACAACCATTTTGGAAATCAGAATGTAGATTCTTCAGAAAACTAAAACAAGAAATTCCAGTTATTCCCCTCCTAGGTATCTTCCCAAAAGAGTTAAGGACATCATATTACTCAAACTTATAGCAGCACAATACATAATAGCTAAATCTCGGAAGCAGCCTACATGTCCATCGGTAGATAAATGGATAGAGAAAATGTGGTCTTTATGCACAATGGAGTATTACTCTGCCACAAAGAAGGATAAACTTGAGTCATTTGTAGGAAAATAGATGCACTCTGAGACCATAATGTTAAGTGGAATAAATCAAACACACAAGCTTAAATATCACACAGTTTCTCTCATATGAGAAACCCAAAATATAAAGAAAGAATAAAATAAAAGACAATACGCAAAAGCAAAGAGATGGAGGGGAAAGGGAGGATAAGAAAAAGAAAAACACAGGAGGGATGAGTACATAAAAAGAATTAAGATGTGTTATGTACATGTACCAACTCCTCACAATGAATGTAATCATTACGTACTACAAACATTTACTAAAAAAAAAAAAAGGCAGCATGTGACAAGTGCAAAAGAAAAAAGTATCACAAAAGATAAATATGGTCCCTCAGACATTATGACAGGTTGACATATACCTTATATTCTTCTTGCTGCTTCCTGCAGTTTCTGTCATCACACTGGGGATTTGGCTTCATGGACATAGTAGGAAAAAAATCCTGCATTGCATTGTATCCCACGTAAAAACTAACAGTCCCAAAATTTAACAGAAACCTAGAAAAACAAATCACAGCAGACATATATAAAGAAATAAAACTGTAAAAGTACTAGAAGTAAGTGAACTTTAAAAAAATGATTTTGGAGCAGGTAATAATTTTTGTAACACATAACCCAGAAAACAGACCTTTTTTCTTTTGTTTACAGAGCCTGGCTCAGAGAAGACACCTTCATATTTGTTGAATGAAAGAAGGAAAGAAAAGATTAATCTATTTTATTAATTGTAGAATGCACCATTTTTAACTCCTAATAAAGATAAAATGCTGGCAATTAAAGTATTAAATGTATTAAAAGTTTATGTATTAAAAGTTTTTAAGAAGCATACTGATTTTAGAGATATTAAAATGTGAGGAGTACATTTTAAAAATCTCTGAGATATTAGTACTAAATCTACTTAACATTTTTAAATTAGTTATTATAAAAATTATATAAAGTATACAATCTTGAATGTACAGAGCAATAAAATTTTGTGTCTTCCATTAAGTACCACTAGATCAAGATATTGAGCATTTCCAGCATCCCACAATCTCCTTTGTGTCCCCTTTCGTCAAATGTGATTCCCTTTAAAAGCCTCTGTATAGAATAAAAACCATGTATAAAACACAAATGATGAAAGGAAAATTACAAATGTGTAATTTTAATATACAATATGGAAAACAAAAGAACAAAGGATATTTTAAAATATAGTTCACAGAAAAATATAAGTGCCCAACTTTTTTTTACAAATAAATAGAAACTAAACTGAAGTACCCATTTTTAGTTAATCAGATTGACAAAGCCTAAAGAGCTTGATAGCATCCAGTGTTATTAAAGGTATGGGTGACCACGAACTCCTACACTACGATGGGAATGAACGATGCTGTTTTTGTTTGTTTGTTTGTTTTTTTATGTGGGTACCAGAAGTGGACCTCAGGACCTCACGCTTGCCAGCAAGCGCTTGTGCTGCTGAGCGATATCACCGGCCCATTTTTTTCCTTTATGTGGGTACCAGGAGTCGAACTCAGGACCTCGCACTTGCCAGGCAGGCATTTATGCCGCTGAGCTATCTCACTGGCCCATGAACAATGCTTTTGCAGGGGAAATTTAAAAATATTTGTTGAAATAAATTTCACTTATAAAGATATATACTGTACAGAAACCCACTATTCAATGATATATGTAAGATGCTTGAAGCATTGTTATTTAAAACCACAAAAAATGTAAGTAGCCTAAATGTCCATCAACAGAAGGCTGTTTAAACATATAACATCCTTAGGGGAATACTTCGTAGTTTCCTTTTTGGTACCACGCATAAAATGTTCTGCTTATGCAGGGACTACCGAACTGTGTACAGGGTATTTGCTCTGATATGACACAGGTCTCGACTGTTGCCTCCAGAGCTCTTATGTATGCATTTTACAATTTCTTTGCTGGCAGCTGACATTTATCACTGGTATCAGGATGCTTCCTTGTATGATGTGGCAATTTGTTATTATTCTGTGAGGCTTAGGAAATATAACTAAGCTTACTAAAGTTGTACTGTTAGAAAAACACCTTGAGTTAGGAGCTCTGCTTTTAACAAAATGTAAGTTGGCTCACAAACTTTGACATAAATATTAGCTGCACAGAAACTTTTTTCTTTTTTAGCTATGGTTAAAAAGTGTAGCTGTGGCTGTTTTGGAATAACAAAAGTATTTACTCAAGTTCAGATTATTTTTAGTAAGAGTTAGGCCAACACAGTGGAAGCAAATATGCTTATGCCTAAGTATTCACCCCTGCTCAGGTCTGCAGAGATTTAACTCATTTGACGAAGTACAGTCGTGTATCACCGAATGACGTTTCGGTTGACAACAGACCACCTATACTGCTGTGGAGCCACAATATTACACAGCCTGGTATCTGTAACCATCTTAGTTTGCATAAGTTCATTCTATGATGTTTACAATGATGGAATTGATGCATTTCTCAGAAGTCCCTGTAATTAAGCAATGCACGACTGTAAATATAGCAATACCACTGTCCCATTTAACAAGAGCTATTCCAAATGCAGGGAGTTACTGACACTCATGTACATGTATACATAAGTATTAATATATGTGATATTAATGTATTTAACATATTAATATATTTATGCATAATAAAAAGCATATATATAAAATAATACACAGATCACATATAAAATTTTTCAAATATAGAAATTTAAATTTTAAAAAGTGAAATAGCTGGCAATTTCAATTTTTGAAAAGCTTCACGATATATATTTATTTTTACCAAAAGCATGCAACACTATTCAGAAAAATTAGCTCTGACTTACTTTAACACGTTTTGTACCAAGATCCCCGCAACAACTCCCATAGTGGTTGGGAGACTGGCTGCACAAACACCTTCTCGCTTCAGAGTTTTCTCATCAATGTTTGCAGCAACCACAAGTGGTGGCGCACACTACACGGAACAGCATAGAGAAAACAATTTCAAGAGAAATAGGGAAAAGAATGAAATGTTCCAAGTAGCATTCCATCATGTTAGAGTTTGTTTTCCTTTGAATTACAATCCACTTTCAATTCCCCTTAGAATACTAGCACCTAACAACGAAAAATGATCCAAAACAAATAATACGTACCGCAAAACAAGCAGATTCTCCAGGGATTATGAGCTGGATGTGCCCTGAAACCGCATTTTCACTGACCCCAGATTCCATCCATGTTTGTCCAAGTTCATTACAAGCCTTAGTAGAAACAGGTAAAAATGCAAGGAAGAAAATGAAAGATCACAAAAATAATTTCAGTCAGCTTTTTGTGAAATACCAGGCTGTAACTCAATGGCCCACTGAGGTAAGAGGTAAGAGGTAAGAGAACATAAATACATAAAAACATAATTTCTCAAAAATAAAAACTAATTTCCCAGATGAAAGAAGATTGCAAAGAACTGAATTTCCTGGCAATTACCACGCTCTATTAAAGAGCAAACTGTCAGTATCAAGAAGCAGACAGTAAATAGCTACTGATTAAACTGACCTGTAGCTTAAGATTTCTTGCCCAATTAATGGAAAAATTTATTTTTCTAAAATTTCAGCAACAAAAACTGCAAAATATCATCTCAACGGTTAAAAATTCAAAAGAAAAAGATTTTTATTTTTGAGAAATTATGTTTTTAGTCAAGGTATTTATACATTTACCTAAGGTAAAAAGGTAAAAAGTTAAAGCCAATTGGGATTAAGAATACATTTTACAAAATATTTGTGTGTTTTAAAAATCATACATCAGGGCTGGTGAGAGAGCTCAGCGGCATAAGCGCCTGCCTGGTAATTGTGAGGTCCTGAGTTCGACTCCCGGTACCCACATACGAAAACAGGGCCGGTGATATCGCTCAGCGGCATAGGCACCTCCTGGCGCGTGAGGTCCGAAGTTCGACCCCTGGTACCCACAAAAAAAAAAAAAAAAAAAAAAAAAAAAAAAAAAAATCACACATCAGAAGCATTTGCTATTATATACTGGTGTAATAGAAAGGGAGACTGAAATATTCATCACAGCAGCAAGGCTAGACAGGTCCCACAGTTATCACCATGAATTTTAAAAGTAGGCTAAGAGAACATTAAAAATAAAACACAAAATGGGTTTAAATTCAGAATTGCTTGTAAGTTGGCAACTGTATATGGATATAATATACAGGAAAACAGACAAGTCCATGAGTGTACCATCTTACACAGAGGGAATACTCACTGTATTTATTGCCATTCGAGCTTCAAAATTGTCCACACAGCTAAGAACTAGATCGACGGGTTTTCCTTCTTCTAACCCACCATTACTAGTTTAAAAAAATATTTTTTTAAAGTCAGGAGATCAAATACATTCTAATTAGACTTCATTTGTTCAGTCAGTTTTATTGTTTCATTAAATGTTAAAGTATAAATATAACATAGTATTTAAAATTAAAGGTCGCGTAAATATCAAGTGTTGATATTGTTAACATTACAAGGGTGAAGGAAGTAGAGTCTATTCAGAAAAGTTACGATTTCCCTATCAGATTTCCCAGACTTATTCATGCTCACTACAACTGTAAATTTAGTAAAAGTTAATCAAATGCAATTCACTATTTCAAAAATGTTCTGACTGTCTCTAAAGAAAATCGTTTTTGGAGAGAAATACAATCTAAAACACAGAACTTAAATTTAAGTATCCTTTGGGCCAGTGAGATGCCTCAGCGGCGTAAGCGCCTGCCTGGCAAGCGCGAGGGCCCGAGTTCGACTCCCGTGAACACACATACGAAAAAAGGGCCGGTGATATCGTTCAGCGGCACAGGCGCCTGCTGGCATGCGAGGTCCTGAGGTCGACCCCCAGTACCCACAAAAAAAAAAAAAAAATTTTTAAGTATCCTTTGTTAAATCATAATTTTCAGGTTTTCTTGTTTTGTTTTTTTGGGTTTTTTTTTTTTTTTTTGCTTGCTTATTTATTTTTTCATTGTTTCTTTGGACAGTATTTTTTACTGAGCTTCTAATACATAAAAATTGCTATTTTGAAAAACTGAAAAATTTATGTCAATCTACAAATTCACTGACTTAGTAGTTTTCTAATGCTTATTTAGCTGAGCTGCACATTCCACAAAATATTCGTTAAGTAAAAATTTTACCTTATTCTATCCATGAAATGTTGAAAGTTTTCCACTGTGGTTATATTATAGTTGTGTACTTCAAAAAGAACATCAGGATTAATGTTCCTAAAAGTGAAAAAGGAAATGATTATAAAGCTGCTAGTAGTAAGAATAGTTAGAAAAAGCAGAAAAGAAAGCATTCAATAAACTCAAGAGTATTTAACATACTTTAGACAAGTAGAATTCAAGGCAAAGAAAATCCAAAATCTTGTTCTACCTCTTTTGTCCCACTTCAAGGACTAGGTTTAAAAAGGTATAGAATGTTATAAAGATCATAAAACTTTTCCAGCCCCAACCCGGATCAATCTTTGTGCTAGGAATTTAGCCTTTACCACTTCTGGTAGCTATTGCTCAGCCCGACGAAAGACCTTTGTTCCCTATCCAATTTGCACATGGATGCTGAGCCTCCAAATATACTCTTACTGAACTGAACAGGCACTGGCAAACTATGAAACCTTGGGCCAAGTCTCGCCAGCCACTCGTTTTGGTACAGCCTTTGAGCTAAGAATGCTTTTGTAACAGTTGAGAAAAAAAAAATTCAAAAGACTATTTCATGATATGAAAATAATATGAAATCCAAATTTCAGAATCCAAAAATAAAGTTTTATTTGAGCAAAGATGTGCTCTTTCATTTACGTGTTATCTGTGGCTGTGATAACACTACAATCCCATAGTTAAGCAATGGCAACAGTGACCATATGGCCTCAAAGGTTAAAAAATTTGCAACACATGTCCAAGAGGTAAGAGAATTTTTTGCACAATTGAAATCTGCATTTTTACAGAGAAAAATTAAAATCCATTTAGATATTAGGTCAACTCACACCATATATAGAAAATAAGACTTCATTGACTATGGTCATTAATTGCAATTCCATTTACCTCAAAGTATGCTCTGCTGCTTGAACTTTACTCAATCCTGCTTGATGAGGTTGGAAGAAAAGTCTGTTCATATTGGCCAGTTCCACCTTGTCGTAGTCAAAGAGTAGCAACTAAAATAAAAATAGAGGTGTTTCAATGAAAAACATACCAGAAAACTAATCATAAACAAGTATACCTTATACTTGATGGGTTTAACAGTTTGACAATAACATTAGCTAACTCTAAGACACTAGGTGCCATATATTAATTCACTGAATGTGCATGTGAGGAAAACACATAGGTACTATTATTCTCATCTTAGAGATGAGGAAACTAAGACACTAATGGCCCAAAGACCACTCAGCTAATATGGAGTAAAAATTGGATTCAAATTCAGGAACTCTTAAACCAGCATCTGTCCCCTAACTGCAGTGCTGTGCTGCCTTTCTAAATGGGTTCACTGAGAAATTAATGTTCATTCATTTCATTCCAATTTTTAAAAATTGTGCCAAAATCCTACTTCATTCCTATTTTTTCCTAAGGAAAAAAAAAAAAAAAAGAACCCTGTGGATAAGTGAAATGTTTAAATAAGACAAAAACTATAAAGATATAAAACTATAGGATAAAACTGTAGCACAATTTGACTCCTTTTGTATAACACAATATATACCCATGCCTCGGCTAAAATATTATTCCAAAGAGAATTACTAGCCAACCAGTTAATTGTCTCCTGCTTTATTTTTAGGCCTATTTTAAACAGTGTTCATCACACACACTATTTCAAATGGTCAGAAGACCACATTTCTTATCTATAAGAACAGGTCAGTGCCAAGGATTTCCAAGATCCCTTCCTGATCTAAAATACTGGGAGTCGCTAATATAATTCTCAATACCTTAAATTTAATAATTAAAAATGGGATTTTGTTCAATATAGAAACTTTAAAAAAAATTAACAGTGCATAACAACATTCAGAGAACTCTTTTTAATATCTTGCTAGAAAATATATCACTTATGCCCTCTATAACATTCTAATCTTAAAGTCTCCGAAACATGGTTTACTTAAGCTCATTCAACAAATATTTACCAGGTGAGGCCAAGTATTGAATTTGTGTTTCTGCCTCATTGCCTGTTCATAAGTAAGTTGCAGGAAATCTAAATTTGGGAATAGGAAGTGTGAATTGTTAAATATCACCAATTAGCTTTGATCACTTCCATATTTTAGGCCTGTATTTTTATCAGTAAAACAAAGCAGCTGATCTAGATATGGTGATCCAGGTTGCCCCAGATGCTTCCTGGAATCTGAAATTGGCTCTGCGTCTCCCCCACTCTACTTTCCTATTCAACTTCCTCAGTTTCTTGTTAATCTGTTTTACAAATTAAAGGGTTCCTGGAACTCACCTGTTTAGACTTTTAGTTTACAAACTTAAGTGCACATTAGGATCACTTGGAGAGTTATTAAAAATGCAAATATTTGCATCTCAATGCCAGACCTTTTTTTTTTTTTTTAGACGGGGTCTTACTATGTAGCTCAAGCTGGCCTCGAACTTGTGATCCTATTGCCTCAGCCTTCCAAGTGCTGAGATTACAGGCATGCACTACCACGCCCTGCTTCAACACCAGAGATTCTGATGTTTTCTATCATGGAGTGCAGTCTGGACATCAGAATTGTTTTAAACTTTCCAGTTAATTCTAATTACAGCAATAATTGATAATTACTATTCTAGACCTTTGCTACTTAAAATATGGTCTGGTTGAGCAGAACCAGTATCACTTGGAGCTTGTTAGAAGGGCAAAAGCACTTTCCCAGCTTTAATATAACTAGCCTGTTAAACTGCAGATTTGGCTAATGCTACTTTGGGCACCCGACTTGGAGCAGCAAAAGTCCAATGGGTTTCAAAGTTTAGTACCCCAAATGTCATCAGGATCACCTGGAACTTCCAGGTGCTAAAGTCAGCTATATGCAATTTTTGGTCTGCCTTTGTAAACCTCCTGAAAGAAATCAAATTTTAATAAACAATTTTTGTATTTTGGTGTTATCATTTTTTATACTGATGAATGAATAACAATTCTGAAATCACTTTGAGTTTAGGTGGACCAACATACTAAAAAGCATCCATAAACTATATGGAAAAAATGTTTGCTTTATCAAAATGACAAATTAAGACATACGATTGAGGAAAGCTTATCTATTAAACCACTTTTATCTAACATCATAGACTTTGGTTTTATAAATTGAAGATTGAACTCTGATATAAGATTACTTCTCCTTCCTACCCACAATCCAAATCAATTTTAAAAAGAGTAAAAAAAACGAGCCAGGCGTGGTGGCACATGCTTGTAATCCCTGCACGTGGGAAGGGGAGGCAAGAGGATCGCTCTTAGTTCAAGGCCAGCCTGGGCTACATAGTGAGTTCAAGGCCAGACTGAACTACATAGTGAGACCTTGTCTCAATCAATCAATCAATCAATCAATCAATCAATCAATCAAGCATAGCAAAGGAAACCACTAATACCATGAAAACACAACATACAGAATGGGAAAAAAATTTGCCAGCTGTTCCTCAGATAAATGACTAATAGAAGATACAAAGAATTCAAAAAAGTTAGATCCCTCACATTTAAAGTCCCAATTAAAAATGGGCATCTGAAATGAATAGATACTTCTCAGATGAAGAAATATAAATAGCCAATAAACACATGAAAAATATGTTCAACATCACTGGTCATTCGAGAGATGCAAATTAAAACAACACTGACATTCCATCTCACTCCAGAAAGAAGGCCTACCATTAAGAAATCAACCAGTAACAAATGCTGGTGAGGCCGTGGGGAGAAAGGAACATTTCTCCATTGTTGGTGGGACTGTAAATTGATGCAATCACTATGGAAATCAGTACAGAGATTCCTAAAAAAACTACAAGTAGAAATTCCATTTGACCCAGCTATTTCTCTTCTAGGCATCTTCCCAAAAGAGTTAAAGACATCATACCACAGTGATGTATGAATACCCATGTTTATAGCAGCACAACTCATAATAGCTAAATCTTGGAAACAGTCTATATGTCCACCAATAGATGAATGGATTAACAAATGTGTATTTATACACAATGGAGTCCTACTCTGCCATTGAAAAGGATAGGGCCGGTGAGATGGCTCAGCAGTGTAAGCGCCTGCCTGGCAAGCGCAAGGGCCCAAGTTCGACTCCCGGGACCCACATATGAAAAAAGGGCCGGTGATATCGCTCAGCGGCACCGGCGCCTGCTGGCACGCGAGGTCCTGAGGTCGACCTCCGGTACCCACAAAAAAAAAAAAAAAAAAAGGATAAACTAGTAATTTGTTTCTCTCTTTTTTCTCTTTCCTGTTATCTGTCTTTTATTTCATACTTTATATTGAGTTTTTCATAAAAGAGAAACCATGTGATATTTAAGCTTGTGTGTCTGAGTTGCTTCACTTAATATTATGGTGTATCCATTTTCCTAGAAATGTCTCAAGCGTATCCTTCTTTATGGCACAGTAGTACTCCATTATATAAAAAACCACATCTTCTTTATCCATTCATCAGTTGATGGGCATTTGACCTGTTTCCAAGATTCAGCTATTACAACTATGCTGCTATAAACATGGGTGTGCATATATGTGATATGATGCTTTTAATGCTTTTGGGAAGATCCCAAGAAGGGGAATAGCTTCAAATTAGAAGACCCCCAAATAGAGGGTCAAATGGACCCTCTAGGTTTATTGAGGAATCTCCACACTAATTTCCACAGTGGGTGTACAAGTCTACACTCCCACCAACAGTGGAGAAGGGTTCCTTTTTCCCCACAGCCCCACCAGCATTTGTTATTGGTTGACTTCTTGATGATAGCCGTTCTTTCTGGGATGAGATGGAATCCCAGCATTGTTTTAACTTGTACGTCTCAAATGACCAGTGATGTTGATCATTTTTTCATATATTTATTTGCCGTTTCTACTTCTTCATCCTAGAAGTGTCTATTCATTTTAGATGCCCATTTTTGGATTGGGTCTTTAAATTTAGGAATCCATTTTTTTTTAGTTCTTTATATATTCTAGATATTAGTCCTGTGTCTGAGGAACAGCTGGCAAAAATTTTTTCCCACTCTGTGGGTTGTCTCTTCACTCTGTTGGTGATTTCTTTTGCTGTGCAAAAGCTTTTTAATAAGATGAGATCCCAGTTGTTGATTCTTTGTGATTTCCTGTGCAACTGGAGTTTTGTTCATAAAGTCTTTGCCTACACCTACATCTTCAAGAGTTCTATGTATTCTATCTTCCAGCAGATTTAGAGTTTCTGTTTTGATATTCAGATCTTTGGATCTTGATCTATTTCAATTTTAGTTTAGTATATGGTGAGAGAATGGGTCTAGTTTTAATCTTCAGCATGTGGAAAGCCAGTTATCCCAGCACCATTTATTAAAGAGGCTATCTTTCTTCCAGTGAAACTGCTTGGCCTCTTTGTCAAAGACGTGGTGACTGAGTGTGTTTGAAGTTGTTTCTGCATCTTCTAATCTGTTCCATTAATCCTCAGGTCTGTTTTTTGCCAGTAGCATGCTGTTTTTATCATGGTAGCTTTGTAGTGTAATTTCAAGTTAGGGATTGTGATGCCCCCTGCTTTGCCTTTGTTTCCCAGAATTGCTTTCGCTATTCTAGACTTTATCAATTTAACAGTCTTCTTTTTTAAGATTGTGTATCTAAGAGAATTAAGTGTAAATTGTTTATATATTACCCCAAACAAAAAAGGTCCTGGACACAATCCTTATTTAGCAATAGTATCAGCTTTCATTTGGAAGAGATATGTCTTAACCTTTTGGGTGCGAGAACAATCTGAATATATACCACAAATCAACAGACCATTAGTATGGAGGGAAAAAGGGTCCTAATTTGTACCTGATTTGCTCCAAGGGTGAATTCTCTATATGACAGGCAAAGAGAGATATTTTTACCTTACCAATGCCACATCTTGTCAGCATTTCAGCAGTCACACTACCAACTCCTCCAACACCTACTATTGCTACAGCAAAGGTACGGATTTTCTGTAAAACAAATTTATATATGTATTGGTTAATAACTCTTAATCTAATTTGTCACCAGAAATCATTTTCATTTACTGAAATCATCTTCAGAAATGTAGATAGGTTTATCATACCTCATAGTTGCTTACGATTCCCATTCGTTTCAATGCCATCAGCCGGCTTAAAACAAAGGAAAAAATGTTTTAATGCTTACAGTCTTTTAGTTAATAGTGATATAAACACAGATCACCACAGAAAATAAACGAAACTCTACCTGTAGTCCTTCTTTAAAAGGAAGAATCTTTTAGCTAGCTTTTATCAGATGAAACTAATTTACTGGGTAGCTTTAAAAACAGATGGTTATATGGCCTCCTAGGTGTAGCCTGTGAAACAATGTATTTTTTAAATAGCTCCGTCTGTGTTCTAATGTGCAGCTATGATCTACACGTACCGACTTAAACGTTAAGGGTCAAAGTAAAGTTTGTATAGATAGACCTTTAATGTTTAATGCTCAATCTCCATCATCAGAATGAACTCACGGCTAGATTTCCATTCACTTGCTGCCTCTGCCCATAATGGATAATGTCTGCTTTTAGTAAGCACCTACTGTATACCAAGGACTCTCAGAGGCACTTTAGCTAGTTACTGCTAATCTGTTCTGTTAAGTTTCAAAGTCTTATATGTGTGTATAGTTTAAATCTATATACATAATTTTCATTTGCTTACACTTTAAGGAGTCAAACAGATCCACCAGGCTTGTTAGGAAATTCAGTAGGCCTCTGGTTCCAGTTCCTGTTTTTCCTCACTTTCAGCTCTATCATCATCATATCTCTAAAGTACATGCTAACATTATTATTTCTTTTCAATTTTATGCATTATCTGAAGACTTTACTCTTACCACCCATCCCTACTACACATAGACACCCCTATCCCATCGGCCTCCCAATACTTTTTTTTTGTGGGTACCCGGGGTCGACCTCAGGACCTCGCGCGCCAGCAGGTGCCCGTGCCGCTGAGCGATATCAACAGCCCCTTTTTCGTATGTGGGTTCCGGGAGTCAAACTCAGGGCCTCGCGCTTGCCAGGTAGGCGTTTATGCCACTGAGCCATCTCACTGGCCCCCAGTACTGTTTTATGATCACTTTGGTTAGATGTTATTGTTCACAACCGAGCATGCAATATTTTAAAGCCTCTCCTTCCCCCTATAAATTCCATTCTTCAAGATAATAACTGTGTTTTTCCTTTTTCTTAATTTCCTATGTAATCCCTTTAGATATGGTAATATGCATGAGTTCTTCTATCACTGTCATCTTTGCGTGTGTTTGGGGTGGGTCCTGGGGACTGACCCCAGGGCCTTCACACTAAACTTTATTGCTAGCCCCCACCCTTTTTTAAATGTTTTTTAAGACAGGTTCTCACTAAATCACCTAGACTTGAGATCCTCCTGCTCTGGCCTCCCAGAGTGCTGGCATAACATGTCCAGCTCAATGTTCATCTTCTTAAAGATGAACATATCTCCTAGAATCCGATATAGTGTCTTAACCTACTGTACACACAGCTTTGTTCCTGGGATCTCCCTTCATAATTATACTACAAATTTTCTTTATTTATCTCATATTAATCTCATGCTTCCTTGTGTCACACAGCTCAGTGGTTCTAAAGTGTGGTCTGTACAGCAGCAGCTGCTCCTGAGAATTGGCTAGAAATCCAATTTCTTGGGTCTCATCCCACCCTCTGAATCAGAAATTTTGGATGTGGAGGCATCATGGCTTTCCCTCTGATAGTCCACTCTGTGTCCTCCAGGGTGTACCTTTATCTTGCTTTTTCCTCTTTTACTCGGCCCAAGTTTGCCCTGCAGAGCCAATTTCTCTCTCACTCTTCACTTCTACTTTTTCAAATAAACTTTGCTACTGTTCAAAAAAAATTTTTGTTTTGTATGTAAAGCCTATTTTAACAAGCCTTCCAAGTAATTCTGATGCAAACTACAGTTTGAAGCCCTTTGCTATATAGATTATTTTTTAATTTATTCTCTTATGGTTAGAGGAACATCTTTCAATAGTTTTGCAAAGGGAATAACCAAGGTGAATTGTGAGAACATGAATGCTGGAAATTTTTTAATCAAAACTCTATTGTTAATAAAAATGACAGGGCATATAATTATGGAAAGCCACACACACATAAGTAATTGACAGTTTAATTTGATATAGAAGTCTAAAGTTGGGAAGAATTTTCCCTTAACATTTTCTAAATTACTACTCCAGTGAATAGTTCTAGTCTCTGATACAGTATTTTACAATGTATTTATGTGAATCAATCGATTTTCATCCATTGTGCTGAATACTTGATGGACCTTCTCAAACCAAAACTTACATTTTTGAGTTCTGAGAATTTCATTTAAAAATCAGTTATTTTCTTACTTGGTTTGTTTTTCCTGGATTTTTGTGGCACTCCCATTATTTGGAAGTTAGTTCCCCTGGACCAGTCCTTTACTTCTATTTCCTAGGTCCAATTTTCTATTGTTTTAGTTTTCTGCTCTGGGTAATCTTTCAACTTTATTTCCTAATCTTTCTATTGAGATTTCAATTTCTGTTACCATCTCCATTCACAAATTCTTTTTTTTTTTTTTTTTTTTTGTGGGTACCGGGGGGTCGACCTCAGGACCTCGCGCGCCAGCAGGCGCCCGTGCCACTGAGCGATATCACCGGCCCCTTTTTGTATGTGGGTTCCGGGAGTCGAACTTGGGCCCTCGCACTTGCCGGGCAGGTGCTTAAGCCGCTGAGCCATCTCACCGGCCCCACAAATTCTTTTTAATCATCTGTATGATGCTTTTTACAGTACCTTGTTCTTGTTCCATTTATATAATAGCTTTTCTCATGTGAGGATGCTAATAGTAATTTAGAGGAATGTTTCCTATCCAAATTGCTGTTTTTATTTTGTTTCTTTCATGTTAGGAGATTCATTCAGCCTTTGTTTTAATCATATTTAAGAGTGGGACAATAGGGCCGGTAAGATGGCTCAGCGGCACAAGCGTCTGCCCAGCAAGCGCAAGGTCCTGAGTTCAACTCCTGGAACCCACATAAAGGAAAAAAAGGGCCGGTGGTATTGCTCAGCGGCACTAGCGCTTGCTGGCAAGCGTGAGGTCCTGAGGTCAACTCCCAGTACCCACATGAAAAAAAAAAAAAAAAAGAGTGGAACAATAATAAAAGTAAGGAAGTGGGCAGTACTTTTTGATTTTCAGCTGGTAGGGCAATCTAGCCAGGACCTTTAATTGAGAAACTCATAAGGTCAATGTCATTGAGTCTTTTTGGCTCTATTAGATTTTCCAGAGAAGAACTTTTCTTACTTCAGAAAGAAAGGCTATCACTAAGAACTCAAAAAACAACAAATGCTGGTAAGGTTATGGGGAAAAAGGAACCCTTATCCGTTGTTGGTGGGAATGTGAACTAGTACAACCACTACGGAAATCAGTTCAGAGATGCCTCAAAAAACCAAAACTAGAAATCATATTTGACCCAGCTATACTTCTTTTTCATATCTTGCCAAGAGAGTTAAAGAAATCATATCACACTTATATATGCATACCCATGTTCACAGCAGCACAATTCACAAAGTTAAATCTTGGAAATGGCCCATATATGCCTAGCAAAAATGAATGGATAAAAAAAATGTAGTACTGTGTATAAACACAATGAAGTACTATTCAGACATAAAGAAGGATAAATTTGAGTCATCTGTTGGAAGATGGAGGTAACTTGAGTCCATAATAGTAAGTGAAATAAATCAGACACAGAAAGGTAAATATTGGATGGTTTCTCTTATATGAGAAACCCAAAGTATAGCTAACTTAAAGAGCAAAATAAAAGACAGATGATAGGAAACAAGGAGATAAACTTTGTGGGGATGGGAAGGGGATCTGATGGGAGGAGACAAGAGGGAGGGAAGGGAAAGTAAAAATGGTCAAAAGTTGGTATGTATATGTACCAATTCCCCATGATGAATGTATTCATTATGTATCACAAACATAATAAAGAAAAAGAATTTTAAAGAATTCTTCAAACTCCAACTGGAAAGGTATTTAATTGTGGCTGTAAGCCAGGGCAGTTAAATGGAGAAGTGTGAATGTGTAAGTATTCAGTTTACTCTCATGTAACATTGGTTATCCCTTGCTTTAGGCATAAAAAGCTGTTATTCCCGTTATTGATAAAAATTCTGTCATGCTCTTTCCAATAAATAAATCTCTAATCTTTTGTCCTGGTAGGCAAGGGCATTTACTCAGCCACCCACAGTGGAGTAAGGGCCCTTGAGCCCTGTTTTGTTGGGTTGTTTTAAGACTTTCAACCAAGAGGTTTTTAGCCCTAATTTAAGCCCTCTAGAAGTACCTGTGCCTATTGCCGAGTCTTTTGGGGGATTCTGTAATGTAAGCTGGGATGTAGGCTTCAGATTCAACTTCTTAGAATCTGTTAAACCAGTCTTGCTTCATTCATCCTTTTTCTGGTTTCCAAAATTATGTCACTGTAATCTTCAAGAATAGGAATCAGGGCCGGTGAGATGGCTCAGCGGCGTAAGCACCTGCCTGGCAAGCGCGAGGGCCCGAGTTGGAGCAAGAATTTCAAAGTCTTCATTTTAAATTTGTAAAATTTAAAAATATTTAAAGATGTCAAACTGGAATAGTTTCCACTTGTTCTAATTAGAGGTACCAGTTTATGCTTATTCAATCTAAAAATTTTGGAACATTAACCCTTCATATTTGGCAATATGGTTAAAACAGTGCACCCCAACACTGCCACTGATGCTTTATGTGTCAAAACAACTAAGATCTTTCTTTTTTAAACCAAAACTTTCATTTTTTTTTAAAGGGAAAGAACAACAATCGCCTAATCTTCTCTATTCTACCTATGTTAAAACTATCCAGGTTTTAGCCATACTATTGAATGATTTATTTCCTTTTTTTTTTTTTTTTTTTTTTTCCTTCTTCTTCTTTTTTTTTCTTAGACAGGGTCTTGCAAAGTTGCCCAGGCTGGGCTCAAATTTGCACTCCTTCTGCCTCAGTTTTCCAGAGTGCTGGGATTACATGCTACTCCACCTGGCTTATTTACTTTTACTGGGGAGACAATTCCATGTGAATTTTGGGTAAAACAAATGAGTCAGTTCAGACTTTATTACTTACTGCTGTATATACAATCTAAAGCAGCTCTCTAAGCCTCAATTTTCTCATCTATAAAATGGAGTAAAAATAATAGCAATGACATAGAGCTGTGGTGAGAGGAGACCACGTATGGAAGTGCTTAGCACATAGTGAAAGCTCAATAATTGCTTTCTACTAAACGCAATGAGCAATAAAGTCTTGTACAAGGCTTAACCACGTAAAATCATTATTCTAAGAATTTACATACACTGGCTTTTTCAATTCTGATAACTATGACAGAGGTAGATAATACTACAATGCCCTCCTTATAGGTAAGAAACGGAAGCAGAAAGGCTCACAACTTGTTCAAGTTTACCTGTCTACTAAGAGAGCTGAGCTTTGAATCCAATCAGTCTGGCTTCAGAGCACATGGCCTTAACCATTGCACTATATTCTGCCTGCTGCGTTGACAAGCCTCCTGAAGAAAGGAGAGGGCCACGCAGGCCTGGTAAAGCCTGACAAGTTAAGGAGTATCCTAAAATCTCAGGTTAGGGTTGCCCCTGCTCCCTGTCGCCCTGCCCCCATCAAAGATACTGGGACGCTTGCACGAAACTCGAAATTTATGCTTAGCGGGCTTTACATCTGATGCAATGTTACGATCAGCGTTGTGCAGAACGAGGTGGACTAGGAGGGGCAAGGGCGACAGGAAGCTGAATACAAGTCGACAGCAGGCACAGGAGCAGCACCATATGGATGACTCGCTCGGGTTTTTTTGTTTTGTTTTGTTTTGCTTTTTAAGAGAAAAAGACTAGCACTAAAGCGTGGTCTTGCCCGTCTTGGAAAGTGATCCCCAGCCTAAGGAAAGGAAGGTGGGGGACCGAGTGGGCGGGACAGCGGAGCCTCACTCGGGACCCCCTGGAGACCCGCCTCCCGGTGACTCGCGACGCCGGTCACCTGTAGGGATTGGAATCCACCACCTCGGCGCTCATCTTCTCGATGCGGACCCGGCCGCCCCCTCCGTCGCCGTCCCCCGGGCCCCGCCGACTCCTCTCCTGCGCGAGTTCCCGCTCCAGCTCCCGCACCCGCTGCTGCAGCCGCTCCACAGACTCGGCCATGGCTGGGGCCCCGCCGGCCACCGCTCCCAGCCCAGCCCGCCGCCGCCGCCGCCCCACGCTGCTCGGCTGAGCCCTCGAGGGGACACAGGAGGTCTCAGCCCCGGCCTTCCGAGCCCCGACGCCTAAGCAAAGGGCCCCAGGGCCTCGCAGACGGACACGTCTCCGTCACGCCCGCCGGCCTCCAAGGTCCCGCTTCCGGTGCGCCGCCGTCATCGCTCCCCCGGCGAAAACTCGCTGCTCTCGGCTTCCTTCCTTGCTAGATCCGCTAGGGCAGGCACTAGGAAGGTCAGGATCGTAAGTGTCTAGAGAAGGCGGACGGCGACACTGCCTTTCTAAGTAAGCGGCTAGGAGGAACACCAGGATCCATTATTCCTGAGACCGCGGTCTTGACGACCTCTTTTCTGAAGCGGACCCTACCGTCTTCCGCCTGACGGCTCCTTAAGTCTGAGAGTGAAGAGGCCTCTACAGTCTTCTTTTCCCATCGCGATGACTGTGGATTTGCTAGCTTTAAAATCCAGGTCTCTGACTCTGAGAGAGTTGCCGGACGCTTCCGGTATCCTGACTAGAGCTCTGGAATCAGCTGTCCCGCGTTACTCCGCGGGGCCGCCGAGAGCGGCTGTGATTGGCTAGGGTTGGCCCCGCCCCGGCCTCGCGCCCCAGATCTAGGGCAGAGGTCCTGCCGCCTGAGGGGCCTTGGCACTCTCTGAGAGTGGAGTCCGCTCTTCGCTGCGTGCGGCGGCAATCATGAGGAGGGATGCCTCGTGGAGGGAGCCCGACACCGCCGAAGTGCTGCCCCAGCACAAGTTGGACCACAAAGCCCTGGAGGCCTACCTGAACCAGCACTTGCCTGGCTTTGGGTCGCAGCCCGGGACTACGCTGACCATTGCGCAGTACAGGTATCGACGCTAGCCCTCACCTCCAGCAGGAACAAATCTGTGCTTTGGGCTTTCCTTCTTTTCACCCTGCGGTGGGTTCCAATCTTCCTCGGTCCCAATATGTTTCCTGCAAAGAAGCACCTTGCTGTTGCCTGTCCCTGCGTCGCATTCCGTTCCGTGCCAGTCCAGATTCGAGGGCGATAATGGAAGCTCTGTAATAACATTTGCCATTCCCCTAGGCAATGGAGTCTTTGTTTTAAAATGAAATTATGTGCCTCGAGATTTTGTGCTACAGTCGTTTACAACTTGAAACCTTATTCTGAGACGCTGGTGTAATTCCCTGTAATTGGCTGTATTCCCAGTAGGATCCGGATCCTAGATGGTTAACTGAGCAAATTACAGCACCACTTGGGGCCTAAGTTTTTTGAAGCGAGGAAATTCAACTGAATGAGATGATCCTCGGAGTACTGTTTCCCACCGTGAATCTGGCTTTAGTCTGATGTTTCACAACAGATGAGATCTTTTAAAACTTTATTTCAAATAATATTTTTATAAACGGGGGACTACAGAAAGAGTCCTATCTTCTAGAAAACTGCATTTGCCATTGTCTGGGTTTTTAAATATGTTATATAAACTCTGAGAACAAGTTTCCAAATTTGTAATATTTGCCTGTTTTGATAAGTCTTAAGACTAATGAAGCTATGTAGGTGAAAGTGTTTAAACATCTCAGGAACACTGGGTTCTAGTGGCTTATCACTGGCATTTATATTCTTTGACTATTGATTTTAGTAAAAATGGAAGTAGTAGTAAAGGTCAGATGAGTCATAGAGAGTTTGGGGAGTATAAAAATTAAAAGGCCTCACATCCCAATAGATACTGGGGATGAAGGAGAGGTGGAATAAAGAGTGGCCATGGCTTGTACCCTAGAAACCTGGTGTTGTAAACAAAGTAACAGATTAAAGTTCAAATTTTAGCTATTGCTGTGGAGTTTGAACAGATTGCCCTTTGAACGTCAAGTCCTGCTTTGGCAAAAAGGAATAATAATGTTTATATTCTAGATTTTTGGAGAGTTACCGAATTGAAAGACAGTTCTAAATTAAGCTGAATGCTTAATAAATGAAATTAGTTGTGGCAAAAATATATTACTTCCAGAAATGCTATTTAACTTTAATTTAAATTAGGTGTATGGAACTGTAGATCCCACAGAGAAAACACATTCATTTCCAGGATACATGAAAAAGTTTATAAAAGTTGAAAACCCATTAGTTCACAAAGGAAGCCTCAAATATTCTGAAGTATTAAAAAAAAAAAACACACACATTTTGAGAGTATAAGTGTCAAAAGTTTAACAAAAGACATCTAACAAATATATGTTTCAGAAATTAAATGACTCATGAGTTAAAGAGACAGTAATCTACACAGATAATAATTGTTTATGAAAGTTCAGTATACAAATTAATTACATTTCTATACTTCAGCAAAAAACATTTAAAATATAATATTCAAAAAAGTTATACTGGGCCAGTGAGATAGCTCAGTGGCATAAGTGCCTGCCTGGCAAGCACGAGGTCCTGAGTTCGACTCCTGGTACCAACATACGAAAAAAGGGCCGGTAATATCGCTCAGCGGCACGGGCGCCTACTGGCGCGTGAGGTCCTGAGTTCGACCCCCAGTACCCACCAAAAAAAAAAGTTATACTTAATAAAAGCATCAAAATATAAATTACCTAAATATGTGCAAGACCTTTGTATAGAAAGTGACAAAAATTTTATTAGAACTTTTAAAAGAATTCTAAAAATTGAGAGATGCCATGTACATGAATAGGAAAATTCAATATTGTGAATTTTTATTTTTTTATTTACTTGGTAATCTAAAGATTCAGTGCAATGGCAGTCAAAATCCTGATTTTTTGTGGAAAAAAAAAAAAAAACGCTCCTAAATTTTATGTGCAAGAACAAAGGGTTGACAATAGTAGAAACACTCCTAAAGAATAAAAGTGGGAAATTTTAATTAAGGTTGCATGTTATTAGCACAGAAATAAACAAACACACCAATGAAAAAGAGTAGAGAATTCAGGAAAAGACCTACATATTTATAGGACTTTGACATATGACAGTGCTGGCATTGAAAATCTGTGGTTGTTATGGCTTGTATCTAGATGTCCCCGCAAAGCCTCATGCGGTCATAGGTGGGGCTTTTTGGAGGTGGCTGGATTTAGGGTTTGTGCTGCTGGGATCAAGGACACGATGCTGGGATTGATCCACAGTGTGATGCTAGGATTAAGGGGGTATGATTACTAATTTAGCCCACTGATTGGTTTGGCATAGTTCTGGGTGTAAGTGCTACCCACCCTAACTAGGGGTTAGCCTAGATAGAATATAAAGGGCAGAGAGAAGCTGCTATTGTCCTTTGTAGCTGATGCCTTCTGCCTTTTTTCTTCTGCCTGCCATGAACTGTTTCTCCTCTGCAGTGCCCCTCTGCCATGCTACCCTGCCTTGGAGGCAGCTGACTATGGATTGAAACCTCTACAAACTGTGGGCCAAAATAAACCTTTCCTCCTTTAACTTTGAGTGTTGGGTATTTTGTCTCAGCAATGAGAAAAGTAACTAATACAGGGGTGTTGGAGAGTCTTTTCAAGAAATTCTAATAAGATAATGATACATGTGTAAAAAATTGAAGTTACACCTCTCTACTTCACACAATTTCAGGGAGATAAAAGACTTGAACTTTAAAGGCAAAGCTACATATTTGAAAGGTGTATATGATCTTTATGCCTTTGAATTGGAGAAGAAATTCTTTTTAACAATTCAGAAATGAAAATGAATCAGCTACAGCTGTATACAACACATTATAAACATGGACAAATAAAAAACATAATGTTTAAGGAGATAAACTTCAAGAGAATGGTAAATATAAAATTCAGGATAATAGTCACTCTGAAGAGGAAGACACCAAAAGGCCTGCAAAGATACAGGATGGTCTTCTCAGGTTAGTGAAAACATTATGCTGTTGTTCCTCATAGCTTATACATTTCCTAAAGATTCTTTTTTATTTAAGCATTTTTTGGCAATACTAGGGATTGAACCTAGAGCTTTTGCACTGAGCTACATCCCCAGACCTTTTTTAGTTTTTATTTTGGACAAGGTATTGCTAAGTTACGAAATTGCCCCAGCTGGGCTCAACCTTGGGATCCACCTGCCTTAGGCTTCCAGAGTGTAAGGACAAAATTTATTTTTAAATTTTACAAAAATTAAATCATACTGATAATAAAAATATTCAGAATTAAACAATAATTCAAACATTACATAGCTTGATAGTACAAAATTTGTGACAGCAGCTGAGTGCCTAATGTGTATCTGGCACTGTCCCATCTACTGGGGATATAACAAGTAGAACTTATATATGAAGGAGACAGATAAAATCAATTTCTAAATATTACAATGTTCTAGAGGTTGATGGGGGAAAAAGAGAACAGCATCCAGTGCCATATAACCCGAAAGAACCCATTTTGGGCTCCATTTGGCCCTACATCAAAGTCCAGTACTCTGTGCTCAGAAGATTTGTTTTAGCAACCTGAAACTTCGTCATCCCTAACATTCCTTCTCATGGCTTTGGGTCCAGGCACTGGTCCTGTCCTCCCTGGCATTTCTTCTCCCTCCTTCCCTTTTCCCTTTAAAAATACCATGACCCCTCCTCCTGGCACAAATCTCTCTTTGTCTTGTCACTGTCCCTCTTGACAGTGTACTCTGAGCTAAATAAACTCTTGTCTTTATCTTTATTTGGTTTTGGTAAATTCTTTTATCACCCCTGTCACCAGGCTTCTGCAATTCAGTCTCACGAGGTGTCTTAGTTACTTTTCTCATTACTGAGACAAAATACCCAACACTCAAAGGAGGAGTTCATTTTAGCTCACAGTTTGTAGAGGTTTCAGTTCATAATTTGTTGGTTCCAAGGCAGGGTGTCATTAAAATGGGGCATCATAGAGGAGAAACAGTTCATGGTGGGCAGAAGGCAGGAAGGCAGCAAAGTAGGGAAGTAGCAAGCAGCAAGCGACAAGCCATCCTAGCAGCCCTCTCTCTATCCCTTATATTCTATCCAGGCTATATGCCCTTAGGGTGGGTAGCATTCACACCCAGGGTGGGCCTTCCCATTATCCACACCCAGAACTATGCCAGACCAATCAGTGGACTAATTTAGTAGTCACACACCTTAAATCCCAACATCACACACTCTAGAGCCAGCCACCTCTGAAAAGCCCTACCTGTGACCACATTAGCCTTTGGGAGAACATCTAGACAAGAGCCATTGTTGTAGCAAAACTGAGTCCGGGCGAGGAATAACACCCGAGGAAGTCAGGAGGTACTAAACAGCTTTATTTTACACTGGTGGTCCTGGCTGGAATAACTTTCAACAAAAGCTAGGCAGTAGGTGTCTGTGAGCCAGCATAAGCAGGGGTTTATATGAGGCATAAGCAGGGGTTACAAAGGCAGGATAGGACAGCCTGGCAGTTCTTCTGATTAGCTAGCAGGGTGAAATCATCAATTACAGGGCTAGATAAATGACCATCAGTTATAATCAGGCATCCTGTATGTTCGGTCATGCACTTGTGGTTCCAGGGTTCAAGAAAGCAATTATAGAGCCATGAAGTAGGTACAGAGCTAGGCAGCTTCAAAGAGAACAAAGTTTTGTAAAGAACAATTTTTCCTTATACAGTTTTTCCCTTTCATTTCCCTCTTGTCCTTACTCAGAAAAATCTTTTTTAGTGTTGATTTTATCTAAAACTGCATAAGAAGGAGTAGCTCTGAGAGCCTTTTGGAAACTTATGCTGTTGATCCATTCTGAAACAAAGCAAGTAATCTAATTAATTAGGCATGGCCCTATCAGGAGAATTAACATAAGGGCTGTCAGGGGCCCCAAAAAGGAGCCCTAGCCATGTTCTCAAATCAAATAGACCTTGGAACAATCCCTGTTTCTGATTTCTTCTTTGGCCTGGTTATCTAATCTCTCTTGTAATTGTTGCAAACCTTCTATTTCAGACTTATTAGCATAGAAACAGCAGTTTTTTTTCTAGGGCATTATAAACTTTTCCTTGTTGTAGAAAGACCAAATCTAAGCCTCTCCTATTTTGGAGGAAAACTTTAGCAAGATAGTCTATTTGGTCCTGTAACAATGACATTGTATCATGCAAACCTTGGAGTTCCTGTGCCACGACCTGCGTAGCTGGCTCTTGAAGTTCCCGAGGTTCCCGGGGGGGGGGGAGGAGGACGGCAAGAAGATGGAGAAATAAAGAAAAGAGACAAGGGGGCCGGTGAGATGGCTCAGCGGCATAAGCGCCTGCCTGGCACGCACGAGGGTCTGAGGTCGACCCCCGGTACCCACAAAAAAGAAAAGAAAACAAAAGAAAAGAAAAAAGACAAAAAGCTGAAGTCAGGTGGAGCCCTCTCTCCTGATGGGAGGGAAGGAACTGCTCAACCAAAGCAGTGCATTTATTTATACATTTAGCAAGTTGGTGTCACGTGACACCCCTTTTCCAAGCAACCCATTGCTTGGATTGCCTTGGGGCTAGGTATTATCTGGGCTGGGGCAACTTGTTTATGTGGCCCACCTTGGCCCTTTGTTGCTTCTTTGTTTTCTGGCTGGCCTTGCCTCCCCCAAAGATGTAATCAATTTCCAGCTTCAGCTGCTCCCCACATTCCTGGTCAGTGGCCTCAGCTAATTGATTTAGTCCCACTTTCCTGGTGACTAGAGCAGTAGTTCCCAGCCCGACGGAACCAGCTAGGTTGATCCCAACCAGAATTGGGATTACCTGGATGGCCCTCTTAAACCTATGAGAGGCCACTGGGGCCTGGACACTTTTTTTTTTTTTTTTTCTTATAAGCTTAGACTTGTAAAATGGTAACAAGGGCACAGGTGCCTTTTCGGGTACTGTCCAGGCATGTTTTTACCCCATCGGGACAGGAGAAATGTGTATTATTAGGGGTGGTCAGGCTCCTGCCAGGGTGATGGATGGCGCATGGATGCGCAGTGGAGGTACCTGGTGGGAGGACACGAGTTACATTTCCATAAACAGGTAGAGAAGCCAATACAGGAGCTGAGTTTTTACATTTGTGTGAGTGTCTTTGAGGAAGCGCGTATGTGGGAACTCCATAGTAAAAAGGTACAGACTTAAGACAAAGCCAACAATCAGAAGCAACATCTGGGGAGCTAATGTTCAGGACATTATGAGCAGACTATAATATATGTTCTATATCTGGGGGAATTAAGATTGCCTCTTTTGTTTTATTTTTATCAGTGTTTACCAGGCAAAACTCAATAGGGACTTGGGTTGGGTCTATTTGGTTTTCCTTGGTTAAACTGATTAGAGCCAAAATCCAAACCCCAGCATTAAATGCAGGCACATTAGTAACAACAAACATTTTTTAGTTATAACTGATAAGACAATTTAAAACAGTAAGTCCAATCAACAAAACTGTATACAGAGTAAGGAAAAGAGCCTTACTGGTTATATTTTACCCTTCTGGGGTGACTGTCCACAAGGCCAAGGCAAAGGTTACAACCAGTAAGAGGATAGGGAGCAAGACCCAAGCTGGATAGCACAGTATCAAATACATATGGGAAGGACTGGGGTAAATAATCACACTTGGAATCCTGTGAATTTTGTCCCCCAAGCTTTAGCCACATGTTGACCTGTCAGTGTCCAGAATGGAGTGTGTTGTCTCTTCAGTGTTATTTTCAGGGGAATTGACTCGTCTGGGTAGACTTTCCAGCAGTCTTTTAGGTGTGCCTTTTTGACCCGAGGGTGATGGATCCACGGTTGAATTTCTGATACCCTGACAGCTGTTGAGGTAGCCAAAATAATTACATAGGAGCCTCTCCAGGTGGGCTGTAAAGGCTCTTTTTAAAAATCTTTTATTCAAACCATATCCCCAGGGTTATATGTATGGACAGGTATATCTGTGGATATGGCTGGGCTTTCAGCTATATTTTTGTGTGTCTGAGAAAAAGTTTTTTCTAACTGTTTAAGTTTTTCCTGCAGGGATATGTTACCTAACTGATATAGGTCTCCCTGGAGACCTCTAATTATGGGAGGAGGTCTCCCATACAAAACTTCAAAGGGTGTGTACCCTGTGGGTCCTGGCAAACTTTGGACCTTGAGAAGGGCCATGGGAAGTAAATCTATCCATTGTGCCTGAGTTTCTTGGTGATATTTTGTTAGTATTGACTTTAAAATCCTATTTATCTTTTTAACTTTCCCCAGAACTTTATAGCCTGTATGCTGTGTGTAAATTTCATTTGATTTTTAGCTCTTTAGTAAGTTTTTGGGTTATTTCTGCCACAAATTGTCGCTGCCTATATCTAGGAATAATTTTTCTCAGTGCTTTACAAACCTCAGTGGCTTTTTTTGTTTTAGTGGGGAATGCCTCCGGTCATCCAGAATAAATACAGACAAGCACCAGGAGATATTTATAGCCTCTGTATGGTTTTATCTCTGCAAAGTCTATTTGTAAGTCTTTAAAAGGGGCAAGTCCAGCATGTTGAATACCTGGTGGGGGTTTAGGCCCAGATGGGGGCTCAGTCCTTGCACAGATTTGAGTTTTTTGACTAACAGAGACACAGATTGAGGGTAATTTAGGAATATGATAGTGACGGCTTAGAAGTTGATTCATAGCAGTTTTTCCTCCACGTGTAATATCATGATGGAGCTTTACCCAAGCATAGGCCAAATTCTGAGGGAAAATCATTTGATCATCTGGTAAAGTCCAAGCACCATTTAGTCCCATGTGGGCCCCTTCCTGTTGGGCCCATTTATTTTACAGTATTGGGGGGGCATTTTATGTTGGGCTTTCAAATTTTGTTTCAAATCATTTGTCCCTCAGGTGGAGCCCTCTGCTGCCAGTTTTGCAGCTTTATCTGTTGTGATTTTCGAGAGTGATAGCATCTTTTATTTTTTGGTGTCCTTTACAGTGGATGATGGCAACCTTTTTAGGCTTTCAAACTGTAGTCAGGAATTGAGATATTTCATAATTTGTTTTCCTTCTGCCGTGAGAAGTTCACATTCCTTATACAGCATTTTGTGGACATGAACAGTGGCAAAAAATATTTACTTTCTTTTTGCCCAGTTAAGAGCTTGTGTCAAGGCCCATAATTCAGCTTGCTGAGCAGACCAGCTTTGTGGAAGAGGTCCAGCTAGGAGAACTTCCCCTGTGGTAACAATAGTATATCCAGACTGACATTTCCCATCCTTGACTGAGCTACTTCCATCCGTAAACAGGGTGTACTCAGCAGCAGACAAGGGCTCTGTCTGTAGATCTGGCTGGCTAGCAAAAAGTGCATCAGTCAAAGCTAGACAGTCACAGTGGGGTGGGGGCAAGCTCAGTGGGCAAGAAGATAGCTGGGTTCAGAGGTTTAAAAAGTGCGTCAGGGATTTTCACAAAGCAGTCCCTGATATTGAGTAACACGGCTATTTGAAAGCCAACAGATTCCCTGAAGGAATCAGCTGGGAGGTAGTAGGTGACTATAATAAAAGTAGAATAGAGGGCGTCAGAGTCTCATGGCTTGAGATTCACAGGTGGGAGGCATTTAAACAGCAGGAAGAACAAAAAGCCTAGAAGTGACAGCATCAGGAAGGTCACATACTCCATCTCTAGGCCCACTGGATGACTAATGTGGGAAAAACATCTACTCGTTAGGAAGCCTGCAGAGGAAACAGGGTCCTTGTAGAATATTCGTGATTTAGAGCTAGTAGTGTCTCTTCGTTCTCAGGAGCGTTCCTGAGTGCCTAAATGTAAAGATTCTGTCTTTGTTAATGGAGGTTGGACAAATCAAAAGTGTCACCTCCTAGGTTATAGATGAAAAAAATTACTTTAGCACTAAATGTCTTGTCCAAGTCCTCAAGAGTAGTTATAATCATTGGCTCAGTGACGATTCTTACATTGAGACCGTCCATAGTTCTAGACTACTTGAAGCCCTGGTGCTTGGAGTGGTTAAATCTAGGCACTGTTGATTATATTGGTGATGATCATCCAATGTGAGAAGGCTTTTTCCTTTTTGTTGTTGTTTTATTAGAACTGCGGTAAATATTTCTTCCTAAGAAAAATTTTAAATTGTTTGGTTTTCTTTGAAATAAAAGTAATGTAAAATTCACAATTGTAGCGGTTTTAAAGTATATACTTCAGTTGTTTTCAGCATATTCACAGTACTATGCAGCCATCACCGCCATCTAATTCCAGACTATTTCTGTCACCTTACAAAGAAACCTCATACTTCCCAATTCCCTCCTTCCCCATCCTCTAGCAGCCATTTTTCTTTCTTTCTTTTTTTTTTTTTTTTGGCAGTACTAGGGATTTAACCCAGGACCTTCACACTGAGCTACGTCCCTAGCCCTGTTTATATGTTTTGTTTTGAGACAGTCATTACTTTCTGTCACTATAGTTTTGCCTATTCTGGACATTTCATAGAAATAGAATCGCACAATGTGCAGACATTTGTGAATGGCTCCATTCACTTAGCATAATGTTTTCAAGGCTCATCTAGGTTCTAGCAGGTATTAGCGTATCATTCCCTTCCTGGCTAATTAATATTCCATTGTATGGATATACTACAGTTTGTTTCTTTTCACTTGCTGATAGACATTTGTGTTGTTCCCAATATTTTGTCTATTGTGAATGGTGCTGCTGTGTGAACTTTATGTTTTAAATTCTGTTGGATATATACACAGGATTGGCCTTGCTGGATCATATGGTAGCTTTATATTTCACTGATCATTTACTATCATGGAAAACCAGTGTTGCCTGTATGGCTAGAGAACTGTCTCATCAAAAATGCATCTAATCAGTCATTTGGCATTCAAAAAAATGTTTGCAGGGATCATCATTACCTGAGCCTTGGCAGCCTCACAGCTAAATTGCCCCATGTCACTAACGACAGCAGAGCCTGAGGTGGTCCTATTTCCTGATCGTTGGCAATTGCCTCCACTTTCCTGTGATAATTGCCTCCACTTCCCTGTGCCTCCCTTCCCATCCAGGAAGAAGAGAGGGGGCCAAGATCAGTGCTGTTTGATAAGAGTGCTGGGGAGGATGTGCCTGGCCTATGGCAGAGAGACGCGGACACTGGAGCCGTGGCTGCTTTCAGACTGGGCTCATTCTTATTCTTTCCTGACAGAGGGTAGAGTCCTGAGGAGACTCTTCAAGGTTACTTTTTTCCACTTCTACCCAATACTTATGGGGTTGAATCTTACATTTATTTAGTTTAGGGCCTCTCTTTTATACTATTGAATTCTCCAAAAATTGGGCAATTCTTAACTGCTCGTATTAGGAATAAAGGTATAGACGGAATAGCTTCATTGGCTGGGATGTATGTCCTTAGACCGTGTGAGACTTTCTGTTCACCTGATGGGGAAAGCCATTGCCCCGTCCCTGTGAATTACCTGGGGCACCATTGTATTGGCCTAGCTGCCCACTCTGGAATCTCACTGTGTCTTCTGTCTCCCATTGTAGAGAGCTGTACTCAGGTGCTAGCCTTGGTGGCACATATGGAGGTTATTGCTCCAGGAGGGGCGAGGGGGCACTAACCGAGCTGTTTTAGCATCCATTAATTCTTTCCTGACTGATCATCTATAACCTCTCTCCTCAGCCTTTGTTTACTTACATGTAGGCATTGTTCTAGGGGTGCTTCTGATAAAACGTGATTTACAGTTAGGGGTGAGGTCCACTGTCCTACCCATGGGATCATAGATTCTCCAGCTGCCAGTATATTTGTGTTTTTGTGTTGTTCTCATTGTTGTTTTGTTTTGTTTTTGTTGTTTTGGTTTTGGGGGGTTGTTTGTTTCTGCAGTACAGGAGATTGAACATAGGGCCTCACACGTGCTGGGGAAGAACTCTACCATTGAGCTACATCCCCAGCCCTTCTTCTGTATTTCAGATTTTATTTTGAAACAGAGTATGTCTCACTAAGTTGCCCAGGCTGGCCCTGAACTTGGACCCTCTGCCTCAGCCTCCCAAATAGCTGGGATTACAGGCGTGCACTACCACATCCAGCTTCGCCATCTGTTTTAGTGTCACCCAAATGCTTCTGCTGTGATCTGCTGGTAGCACCCCATTTGCTTTTCAACATTGAGATGGATTTCTTTTCTTTTCCTGTTTCTTCTGGTATTTCAGTAGGATTTTAGGAAGAAGGAAAACATATCTTTACAGTTGACTTTTTCTTTGCTTTTATCTAGATCAGGACAGTCCAACCCAACCTTTTATCTCCAGAAGGGCTCTCAAGCATATGTACTCAAGAAAAAACCACCGGGTTTACTTCTTCCTAAAGCACATAAGGTATGGCATATAAATGTAATGTAAATTCTTTCATGATAAAAGAATTTTTTCATGATAAATGACTTTTATATACATGCAAACAATTTAAGTTGCTTTTTAAGGTGATTATATAGCTACTAAACAATACAATATTCATCTTATTTCCAATTAAAATTTCACTTAAATTATATCCCCATTTGTTTTAAAAAAGGACTTGGGGTTCTAATCTAGGCTGTCTTTAGGCCACTAATCTTGAACAACACCCAGTCCTCTCCTGGGCTTGATTCCTTCCTGCACACTTAGGTAGAAATATAATCAGCCAATGAGTATTTTTCAATACTAACTTCTAGATGTTTTGTGACTGTTACATTTTTAAGTTATCTTATAACAATATCTACTTGCTGAATTATTTTAATATATTTGCTATGATAGTCCTCTAATCTGGCAATAAAAAGAAAGACATGAATAAGCAATTTATAGCAAATATTACACCTAACAGTGAGGATTATAAATGTTTTTGTCAAGAACTAAGTTTTTGTAATTACCCTGAGTTGATCACTACCCAATGTATACATGAATTAAACCTCATAAATCTGGACAAATATTACATGTCAATCAAAAAATTTTAAACTAAGTTTTTATATTTGCAAAAACAGGTATTATCTATGGAAATCAAAGTCCTGGGAACATCCAACAACACTGCATATTTAGGTGTTGCTGTAATCATGTCGACGGGTGTTTGCCAGGCCCGGCTCACTAGGAAACAAACATTGTGAGATGGGCTTAATATCATAATATAGAAAAATGTAGATTTTGACCTTTTGGTCCCATTATGTTCCCAGGAACATGAAATAATTTGGGTGCTTAGATAAAAAAAAATTGAGTAACTTTTATTAAATCTTAACATTGCATGGCTAAATGAGGATCTGCACCTGTGCTCATAGATTTATGCCCCAGTAAACAATAATGAAATGTTTATAAACAGTAATATTTTGGTTCTCTTCTTGATAGCTTCCTACAAGCATACACCAGAACATAACATAATTCTCTCAACCTAAGTATAGCTCCAAGGATCTAGATTACTTTGTTTTAACTTTGTTGATTTTTTTCCCAAATCTGCATTTTAAAAAGCAGTGCTCCCCACCCCAGCCCCCCAGAAAAGCAGTGCTCCCACTTTGCCATCCACTTTGTATCTGTTAGCTGGGGATGTTGTTCAGTGGTAGAATGCTTGCCTAACATACATGAAGCCCTGGGTTCAATCCTAGCACTGTGCGCGTGCACATGCACACACGCACGCACGCACACACACACGCACACACACACCCCTTCCCTGCCTCCTTGACTTCTTTATGCTCTCCCCCGCACTCGTTTCCTGGCACCAGGATGGTCATAAACATTTCCTTCTATAGCCATTGGTACTGCTGGTTTTTCTCTCCCTTGGACTTGGTTTTAGTTATTTCCCTGCTCCAATTGTTGCTGAAGCAGCTGCTTTACTCCCTGATGTAAGGTGAACTGCATAGTTTCCTCTCTTAGAAATGGTCAGTCATCATCGCCTGAGTCTGGAGCAAGGTGACTTTTCATGTAAATGAGTCATCCTTTCTAGGCCTGTATCACAGCCCTGCCCTTGTGTCCCTATGATAGGCTCATGTGTCTGCCCAGCCTCAGGAGGCCAATTTCTTCTATCTTATTTGGGCTCTTGCTTCTGGACCTGTTTGCTTCTAGTTGCCTCCTTTCCCAGTACAGTAGTTCTGTTGAGCTCCATGGCAGCCCCAGATACCAGGGAGGATCCCCAAACCCCTGCCTTGGAAGTACATGCCTCCTTTAATCCCCAGGAGGGGAGGGTAAGTTTTTCTTCCCACCACCGCTGCCTCCCCCAGCCCCTGCAGCTGTCTGTGGTCAAGCCCTGAAAGAGACTTGTCTGAACCCCATTGGGAGATATGAAAGAATGAAAGCAAGCCAATTAGCAGTGAACTGCTGAGAATAAAGGAATGACTCAGGTGAACATCTGTGAAATAGTGTGGCCGTGAGGCAGGAGGTAGCTAAGGAAAAGGCTAGAAAAAGACAGGGCAGAGCTGCCTAGGAGCCTGCTTTCTGGAACTAGATCCACCTTCTGTGTTAAACATTAGCTTAGGACCAGGATACCCAGACCTAATTATAATGGAAAAAGTAACCAGGGAACTTGGCTTACCACAATAAGTGTCCTGCCTGACCCATCCCTAATTACCATGTCATTAACTATGCAAATTTGACCCAATCCCTAATTCTCTGGGCTTTGGGCCATACACAGAGGGCCTGAGTCATATTGGTCATTGGCAGGAGTCTACCTCAGGCCAAACCCTCAATCTCAACCCACAACCCTAAAGTTTAAAACCCTTGCGGCTGGTGAGATGGCTCAGCGGCATAAGCGCCTGCCTGGCAAGCGTGAGGGCCCGAGTTCAACTCCCGGAACCCACATACGAAAAAGGGGCTGGTGATATCGCTCAGCGGCATGGGCGCCTGCTGGCGCGCGAGGTCCTGAGGTCGACCCCCGGTACCCACAAAAAAATAAAATAAAATAAAATAAAACCCTCAACACCAAGCCCCTCTGGGTCTGAGCTTGTCTCACTGACCTGACCCCACCCTGTAGAATGTATCTTTCTTTTTCTCTTCAAATAAATCTTTGATCATGCTGCTACTCAGGTGTTGTGCTCAATTCTTTGTTTAGGACATCAAGAACCTGCACAAGACCCCCAACCAGGTAACAGTTGGGAACTATTGACTTCACGTGTCCAGAGCCAGGATTAAACCCCATCCAAGTGGCCATCCTTTTCCCCCAATTAAATTATCATTTTTTTTTAGAGCTGGTCTAATTTCTAATTGTGATGATTGTATTCCACTGTGAAAGAAATTATTACTGTCATCCTCTGGATTATTATCGACACTATTTTACAATTGATTTCTAGCCTTAATTAATGTTAGTTCATAAGTAGTTATTAAATTTGTTTTGTTTTTTAATAATCCATCACACTGTTTAGATTGATAGAGAATTTAAAGTCCAGAAAACCTTGTCTTCTGTTGGATTCCCTGTTCCCAAGCCTTTATTGTACTGCAGTGATGCTTCTGTCATTGGAACAGAATTTTATGTGATGGAACATGTGCAGGTGAGTTAACAATCTTATTTTGTTGTTGCTCTTACTGTATTTTTCATTATGAAAATACTGTTTTATTATATTCATAACTGATAATTTATTCAACATTTTAATCAGTTTGTTTTGAAAGGACTTAAAACATTTTTTTTTTTTTTTTCCTATGTGGGTACCGGGAGTCGACCTCAGGACCTCGCGCTTGCCAGCAAGTGCTTGTGGTGCTGAGCAATATCACCGGCCCTTTTTTTCCTTTATGTGGGTTCCAGAAGTTGAACTCAGGACCTCGCGCTTGCTGGGCAGGCGCTTATGCCGCTGAGCTATCTCACCAGCCCAGGACTTAAAATTTTGTTTCAATTTGTGTATACACAATGAGGGAGGACTAGAATGAACAAGGAACAAACTTAGTACTTAGGGCATAGTGACTGATTCTTAATTTTTCCTCTAGGTGACAGTAAAGAGCTACCTATAATGGCAATAACCAAATAATCCAGAAGGTAGGGAGGGAAACTGACTTCACAATAGAAAACAAAGATTAAACCATAAAAAATAAATTCAAATTGTTTCTTTAAAAATTTTCTTATAAGATTCAAGCTGGGAGTAGTTTGTCCTTTAAGTTCATCTTTGTGTATCCTTGTATTTTCCCTTTGGCACATATACTTTTGTATATATTTCACAAATGAATGTGTTTATCAAATATTCCACAAAGTATTGATTTCAGTTGCCAAATATTTAAATTGCCTGCTGTAATCACTTCCACAGGGTCGAATCTTTCGTGATTTCACACTTCCTGAAGTTAGTCCACCAGAACGCTCAGCCATATATGTGGCCATGGTAGAAACATTGGCTCAGATACATTCCTTGAACATACGATCATTGCAGCTGGAAGGATATGGAAGAGGTGTAGGGTACTGCAAAAGACAGGTAATTCATCCATATAAAAAACTACTTTTTTAAGTTCTTAAAAATACAACATTCTATATATTATTGGTCAAAATAAAAACCTATTGTCTGGTTTTCTGAGACTTTGCTATTTTAACATTATCCTTCAGATTGAATTATCTTTAGCATAAAATAATTTTATGTCTTAGTTAAGCTTTAGTCAGCAAAAGCTTCTGTTTCAGACTCTTCACTTAATTTAACAATGTATTTTCTAGCCAGTTTTCCATTTCCAGGTGTTTAGTAAGTTTTACTGGGTGTTTAATACTTGTTGAGTACTGTGTTAAATATTAAAAAAATGGAAATAGGTTCTTCCCCCAAATGAACTGTGGTCATTTTTGAGAGACTTCTACATGAAAGTCATATACATGAAACTTGAAAAGGGTATAATTTAGTAATAATTATTTGATCCCTATCACAAGAGCTGTGCTATCCAGAATGTGGAAATTGGTATGCCCTTGCTTAGTAAAGGAATACTTCCTAGGAAAGGTGTGTCTTCCAATGACTGCTTAAGGAAAGATAAAATTTAGAGTGATAGGGAAGAGATGGTGAGCATTTCCATCAAAGGGAAGCAAGACCAGACACGTATGGACATGCTTCTCTTTGTAAGTGTGTCATTTTGGTGGTGCTGAGGAAAGAAGGGAACTGAATTTTAGAGTGCACTTATTATAAGACAGGTCCTGTCCTAGGTGAGCTGTTGACATTTTTTAATCTTCACAGCAACACTAAAGCACAGATATTATTTCTTCCATTTTGCAAGTGAAGAAACTGAGCCTTACTGGCTTAGACACAATTTAGACAAGTACATGGCTTACACATAACTTAAACCTAGGTCAGTAAGACTCCAAAGATAAAGATTTTTGCTTATTGCATAGTTGTGCAGAGATAGATTAGAAATTGGAGAGAGATATAAGCAAATAAATAATATGGTTCCACTTCTTAGAGAACTCTTGAGTAGATGGATTTGTTTGCTTTAAATTCAAAGAATGATTGAAGACCTTTGCATTACACATATCTGCAGTATGTTTAGAAGCTTCTGTGGATATGGTAAAGGTTAATAAAATTTTTTAAAAACTCTCCTCCTTGTAGACTCTATATTTCCTTTCTCAGGATTTACTTGTTTCTTGTGCCCCCTTCCAGAAATTTCCTAAGTTTGTTTGTATGCATTTTTTCTTCCACAGAATAGCTCCTGAATAAATATTATAACCCACATCTCTTGATGCCTAAGTCAGTGTGCCATTTTACCAGTAAAACAAAATTTGACATACTTGAATTTTTTAAATTTTAGAATTGCTGGATTTTACATTTCTCTTTCAGTTCTATCATTTTTCTGGTTTGTCTCCTGCAGGTATCTACCTGGACAAAGCAATACCAAGCTGCAGCTCATCGGGATGTCCCTGCTATGAAACAGCTATCCGAATGGCTCATGAAAAACTTGCCAGACAATGACAATGAGGAGAGTTTGACTCATGGAGATTTCACACTACATAACATAGTTTTCCACCCTACCGAGGTACTGTAATCCCTAGTTACAACAGTAAATTGAGTAGGTCTGATTTGTGACAAGTACAAAGTAGATATTCCCTCCACCCCAGAACTGAAGGAGCCCAGCCCAAACCCAGTTCAAACTTCTAGAAACGAGTCCTGCAGGTTTTCTAGTCTAAGTAGATGCCTATCATTAAGGCTGTGTGGTATTGTTAATGGTATCTGATTGACTACTTAAAAAGGACTTGGAATTTTTACATGTATGTCCCTGTTCAAAAGAGGTTTTTGGGGCCAGTGATATAGCTCAGTGGCATAAACGCTTGCCTGGCAAGTGCGAGGTCCAACTCCTGGTAACTGTATATAAAAAAAAAAAAAAAAAAAAAAAAAAAAATAGGTACCTTGCTCAAAAGAGGTTTTTATCTACTATTTAGAATGTCCCAGATTATCCATGTTCTTGCTCTTTTTCTCTGTTGTGTTTACATTTCTTTGGGTTCTTTGTCCCACATCATGAAGAATTTTTAATTTGTTTATTATAAGCTCAGAAAGGAAAGAATTTCGGATACCTCTTTTGAGGTTTCAAATGAATTACACAAGATTAATGTAATCTTGGTCTGTGTAAATGTACACAGTGTATTCTTCATAAAGAACACAAGCAAATCAAAGATTTACAGTTCCCTGAATCTTTCTTCTTAGAGGAGGTTTTTTGGGGTTCATTAATTTTCTTAACAATACTAAAAAACTTTTTTACAGCAAGTGGAGTTGCTCTAAATTTATGTATTATACTTCTGAGTTTCATATTCCTTTCCCTAGGAAGAGTCCAGGGGAAAATACCATTATAAATTGCATTGTCATAATTCGAAGTAATACATCAATTGAAAGTCCAAAAACAACTTTATGTGAGCACACTTACGAGCAGAACAGAAAATTTTTTATAGAAAAGTTAGTTTGGATATTAAAATTATGTATAAGTAGATACTCAACTTATGGTGGGGTTGTGTTCTAATAAACCTATTATAAGTTGAAAATGCATTTACTATACCTAACCTATGAATATTATAGTTGAGCAACAGAGTATGTGTAGAGCAGCAGTTGTTTACCTTCATGATGGCCAGACTGCAGCTCACTGCCACTGCCTAGCATTGCAGGAGGGTATTTTTCTGCATATCACTAGCCCAGGAAAACATCAAAATTCAAAATTTGATTTATGGTTTGTACTGAATGCATAGGGCCTTTGCATAATGATTAACTCAGAAAATCTAAATCTAGCCAGTGTGGTCATATACACCTCTAATCCCAGATAATTGGGAGGCTGAGGCAGGATGATTACAAGTTTGAGGTCAGTTTGGTGAGACCGAGTCTCAAAATAAAAATTAAGGGGCCGGTGAGATGGCTCAGTGGCATAAGCGCCTGCCTGGCAAGTGCAAGGGCCCAAGTTCGACTCCCGGAACCCACATACAAAAAAAGGGCCGGTGATATCACTCAGCGGCACGGGCACCTGCTAGCACACGAGGTCCTGAGGTCGACCCCTGATACCCACACACAAAAAAATAAATAAATAAAATAAATAAATAAAAATTTAAAAAGGGCTGGAGATATAGGTCAGCACTTTCTCATTTCAGTCCCTAGTGCTGCACATGCTTGGTTCAATCCCAGTGCTGTACAAAGAAAGAGGACGGGGTAAAGGAGAGTGGGTAGAGAGGGAGAGGAGAAGAAAGAGGGGAGGAGGCTTATGTATGTTTTTGTTAATGGCACTAGTGAATTCTGAATTTTTTCTGTATTCTTCAGAGAAATATTAAAATATAAGTAAATCTTTCATAATATACACTTAAACAGTTTTGGAGGAGATAGAATTAGAGAGGACTTATAATTGTATATTTCTATAAGGCTTAAGGTTTTTTTTGGTTTTTTAAAGCAACAGCAATATTTTATTTTTATCGGCAGAAAACACAACATTTAAGAAATAAAGCAAAAATAGTTTTGATGTAAAATTTAAGAAACCAGAGAGACTGCAGGAGATTCAGGAGGATCAGTTTATTTAGGTGTACCCTGGTTCAGCAGACTCTTTTCCAAAAGACTGAGTCCTGAACAAAGGAAGGGCTCCCATTTTATACGTGTTGCTGAGTGGGTTGCTAATGGCATGAAACTTGTTTTCAGAAATAAAACAAAGGCAGTTTGTTAAGCTGTGACAGTTTAGCTCCTTAACATATCTTGGTGGCCTTGCCCAGGGAAAACAAGATGTTATGGGAACAGTAGGTTATAAAATTTTACTTACAGGGACAAAAGTTATTGCTTTATCTGTATTAGAACAAAGAACAACAGCTATAGGGAGGGGGATATTTGGGGAAACTAGACTTTTTCTTTTTAAGTCCTGCTTCAAATTTAGATGATAGACCTTCCAGGAATGTATGGGGTAAGTCAGTAAAAGGTTGCTAAAGTGTAGAGCAAAACAAAAACATATTACTCAGTTTATGTTTGAATGAGTATTTTAGTTGTACAACGTGCTTACTGTAATGTTTGAAAAAGAAACCCTTTTCCTGAAAAATGTTGTTGGTATTTTTTCCAAATGTAAAAAACTGATAAATGTGTGAGCTTTTGGGAGTTTGATATAAAAATTGAATGTTGGCATTTCAATTTGAAAAACAATATTTAATTAAAAACATATAAATACAAAGCTAATTCATTTGCATACATTAATGTTCAAAGTATATTTAAAATAATAGATATATGTATCCTGGTTCTTCTGAAGTCATCTGCCTTGCAGAGTTTTATATATTAATTTATGAAGGAAAAAAATTATATATAAAACTTGTAATTTTAATGGATTTTTCTTTTTAATTCATTGTCTGTAAAATGTCAGTGTAGTTGGAGAAAAGCATAATGATAAAGTTTAATTTTATAGCTAGAAAAGAAAGGGATTCTTTTTTTTTTTTAATGTGGGTACCGGGAGTCGACCTCAGGACCCCATGCTTGCCAGCAAGCGCTTGTGCTACTGAGTGATATCACCGGCCCTCTTTTTCCTTTATGTGGGTTCTGGGAGTCGAACTCAGGACCTCACGCTTGCGGGGCAGGCACTTATGCCACTGAGCTATCTCACTGGCCCAAAAAAGGGATTTTTAACCTTTTTACTTTATAGATATTTTAAAAGTATTCTCAGATAAATGCTCTTTAGTAGCTAGCTTAGTCAGTTTTGACTGTTATAAAACAGTACTACAAACTGAGTAGCCTAAAAAACAAACATACTGGGTGTGGTGGCGCACACCTGTAATCCCAGCACTCAGGAGGCTGAGGCAAGAGGATCGCTGTGAATTCAAGGCCAGTTTGGGATACATAAGCGAGTTCAAGGCCAGCCTGCACTACATAGTGAGACCCTGTCTCAAAAAATAACAAACAAACATACATTTCTTATAGTTCTGTAGGCTTCTAAGTCCAAGATGGAGGCACTGACAGAGCCTATTCTGGTTGAAGGCTCTCTTCTTCCTGAGTCCTCACTCAGTGAGGAGCAAGGGGAAGGGAGGAGAGAGAGAGTGAAGGGGGCAGCGAACAAGTTCTCTACTGCCTCTTATAAGGGCACTAATCTCATCATGAGAGCTCCACCCTCATGACCTCTTTACTTCCCAATGGCTCCACCTAATGGACTAATGCCATTCACTGGATATTAGCATTTCAACATATGAATTTGGGATTCACAAGTTCAGTCCACAATAGTGGTAAAGTTAGGATTTGAACTCAGACCTGCAGTCTTCTAATGCTGTATGCTTCCCTCTGGACTGTATTACTTCTCATCCACTGGAACTGGTCAGCTTTAGTGATCTAGACATTGAAGTCCCTTGTCTTCAAGTATATCCTTTTCACATTCTATTCCTTTATTTCTTTATAACTCTTTTGAGATGCTATAAATTTCATTGTTCTTATTTTAGATTCTAGGAGCCCTTCATGACTTCAATTTGCTTCTTACCCTGCAGGAGCACATGTTCATAATCCATTATTTCAAACACTACCTTCTTCACTATCAATTTAATAAATGGTTCTGGATTGTGTGTACATACAAGTACTATGAGAATTACGACTTTATTCCAGAATCTTCTTGGCTCTTGAAATTAAGCACTCTCCAACTCTGAACTTGGGTCATGATAATTTGCTGCATAATTTCATCTCAACAATAACTTCATCTCTTAATAAAATATGTGACTTTTAAAATTGCCTTTTTCCAATCTCCATTCTTCTCCAGCTCTCAAGTTGCTGATCTCTATCTAGGCTGCCACTCTCAGCACATGGTCTTGCCTACCACTTGACTCCTTTTCCTTCTAGTCACCTTCCAGCCCAGCTGTTTTCTAGGGATTACACGTCCCTTGAAGACCTTTTGATATTGTGGAAGACTTCAGCCCTCTGCACAATATCCCCTTCATGTGGGTTGGTGGGTGACATTTTTATTAAGCCTCATTGCCAAGAAAAGTCTCTCTGGATCAGCTGGGTTGTTTATAGTCTACATGCACAAGTCTAAGTGTTGTGGCTGGCCGTGCTTCTTGCTTCATTTTTCAGTTAGAAAACGCACAATAAATTTTACTGCTTACTTTAACTACATATGACTTATGACATTCAATTTTATGTAACAACCTTGCTCCTAGCTTCCTATTTATTAAACATTCTATTACTTTATTCCCTGCTTTCATCTAGCATTTATTCTGATGAATTGCATGTTTCTTTTGCTTTGAAAAGTAATACACATACTTAATAGAATTCGATAGTGTGAAAAATACACATAAGGATGAACCTCTCTGTAGAAAACAGTCAATAAAATGAAAAGCTTTTCATTGTGCTGAGGTTTCAGAAAAACTTTCAAAAACAATTTTAGTAAGTTCTTCACTTCCAGGAAGATGGATAGTAAATGTTTGCTTCACCCACTAGGAGTTATGCCAAGCTTCCTATAGGCATGAATACATGTAAGTGTTGACAGGATTCTAATTATTGTTAATTAATGAACAGTAGCTGATGCTATTTGATGAGCCATCAACTTTTCTGACTTCCCATTGTTAGTAATTACTGAAGAAATCTTTCAGATATCTTGAAACTTCAGAAAACTCCAATTTTTATTTAAAAATATGTAAACATTTATAGTATAATGAAATGTCTCTTCTTTGAATGTTGAGAACATAGATAACAAATGGAATGCTATAAGAGAAAAATGCATCTGTTTTTAATATAGTTTAACAATCAGGTATTTTAGTAATTTATAATGTAACATAACCACAAAAATAAAAGGACTTCACACGGGAAACAATTCAAAGAATCGACAACTGGGACCTCATCTTATTAAAAAGCTTTTACACATCAAAAGAAATCACCAATAGAGTGAAAAGACAACCCACAGAGTGAGAAAAATTTTAGCCAGTTGCCCCTCAGACAAAGGACTTATATCTAGAACATATAAAGAATTGAAAAAATCAGACCCCCCAAAATCAAAGACCCAATCCAAAAATGGGCATCTGAGATGAATACACACTTCTCAGATGAAGAAATACAAATGGCAAATAAATATATGAAAAAATGGTCAGCATTATTGGTCATTTGAGAAATGCAAACTGAAACAACACTGAGATTCCATCTCACCCAGAAAGAATGGCTATCATCAAGAAATCAACCAATAACAAATGCTGGAGGGGCTGTGGGGAAAAAGGAACCCTTCTCCACTGTTGGTGGGAGTGTAGACTGGTGCAACCACTGTGGAAATCAGTGTGGAGATTCCTCAAAAAACTAGGATTGGAGGTCCCATTTGACCCAGCTATTACCCTTCTGGGTATCTTCCCAGAAGAATGAAAAACATCATACCACAGTGATATATGTGCACCCATGTTTATAGCAGCACAATTTGTAATAGCTATGTCTCAGAAACAACCCAAATGCTCATCAACCGAGGAATGTATAAAAATGATGTGGTCTTTTTATACAATGGAGTAATAGCCATAAAGAAGGCTAAACTTGAGACTTTTATAGGTAAATGGATGCAACTTGAGGCCATACTCATAAGTGAAATAAATCAGACTCACTTGTGTGAACATCATATTGTCTCCCTGGTGTGAGAAACTTGAAAGAGTGAATCAGGTCTAAGATATACAATAGATATTGTGAGATGGGAAGAAATTGTTGAAAGGAAAGGGGAACTAGGATGGGGAGAGGGGAAAAGACAGAAGGGAAAAAGGAAAAAAAAAAAAAGGCAAGTCAGTTATACTATTAGTGTCTCTTAGTTCATTGAAAGGGAAGGTTTGTGCTAGTATAACTGGAGAAAATTTTAACGCCCATATTTTATACTCTGAATAACTACTTTAAGGGTGACAATATGCAATGTATTAACTATTGTTATTCTCCTATTGTTTTGTTATGAAATTTTGTTTTACCCTTTTTCCATAAAATAAAATAAAAAAATAAAAGGTCGGGCCGGTGAGATGGCTCAGCGGCGTAAGCGCCTGCCTTGCAAGCGCGAGGGCCCGAGTTCGACTCCCAGATCCCACATACGAAAAAGGGGCCGGTGATATCGCTCAGCGGCACGGGTGCCTGTTGGCGCGCGAGGTCCTGAGGTCGACCCCCTGGTACCCACAAAAAAAAAAAATAAATAAAAAAAAAAATAAAAGGTCTTATAAAATCAAATCATGGAGAAGGGACTGACCAGTTTTTTCCATGACAAATTTCTATTGCAGGCTCTATACTTATCACTGAATAAATACATGTTGGCCACCTAGTGTGCCAGATGGTTTGCTAGGAATTGGTAAACAGGACAGATAAGCTATCTCCTTCACTTATTGTCTCTTTACACTAACATTATATAAGACAAGTACTTTATGGATGAGAAAATTGAGGGTCTCAGGTGTTAGTAACTTGTCCAGACTTACACAGCCAGTAAATGGCGGAGCTAGGACTTAAATATGGGTCTGCCTGTTTCAAAGCCCACAGTTTCCCACAAAGCTACAGTGATAGGTGTATGTTTGCCAGGGAGGCAAAGGAGCACGAGCACACAGAGTCAACAGTGGCATGAAACCCGGTAATTTACATTGCCCAAATGGGCTCTACTGTTTTATCTGGCTTGGATTACATGCCTGAGTTATTAAAGCTGTCTCCTCCCTGGCCCCCTTAGAATCTATCCAAATCATAACATCTGGAGTGAGCCTTTCAGAATCAAATCATGTCCTGTCACTTCTCTGTACAGAAATCTCTGTGCCTCATCCCTCTTGCCTTGGTTTGTTGAAATAGAGCTATTGCTATCAGCCTGGTGCATATCCTTTCAACCATGCATATTCATTAATAACCTTTTTCTTTAAACAAGATGTTGTGATAAAAGGGTAAAAATTCTCAGCAGCAAAGCTTCTCTGCTGACACAGCCCAGCACGAGGTACTGCCCGAATGCTGACTAAAACAGCACAAGGACCTATTCACTCCTCTCAACAAGCCCTGACCCATCTTCCCTCAAAGAGATATATATTCCCCTTGTGCATGTTGTTACAAACTATAATGAGAAAGCTTACTGTTCTATTGATTCTAAATTATGTAATGATTGTTTTATAATAATTTGTTGTACAATGGTTGATTTTGTGTTCATGCAAAAAGTGTGTTTTGTAACAATTATGGTTTTTTATCTGCGGCATGAAATAACTTACGTTAAAAGTATTATTACCAAGCCGGTGGAACACTAACCCCAGTCCCTTGAGAAGTGAGGCAGGAAGTGTTTGAGGCCAGCCTGGGCACTTTAGCCAGGCCTTGTCTCAAAATAAAACAAAGATGGGTTGGGGCTATAGCTCAGTGCCCCCTGGATTCAATCTCAATACCAAGGAGAAAAAGTATTACTGCATAATGGTATAATATTTTTTATGCAGTTACATCCATCACTAGAACAATTGCTTAATTATACATGAATTCTTTTTTGTGTTTGTTTGTTTGTTTGTTTGTTTGTTTTGAGACAAGGTCTTGCTATGTAGTTTAAGCTGCCTTGAACTCACTATGTAGCCCAGGCTGGTCTCGAACTCATAGCAATCCTCCTGCCCTAGCCTCCGGAGTGCTGGGATTACAGGTTGTACCACTACACCTGGCTGTATACATGAATTCTTGACATATAATTAGTTATTAGAATTTCTTCTTTGCTACAATTCCTCTCAGATGAGCAGTTCAGCTACTTCTGCCTTACCTCATTAATAGAGATATTAAGGTGGTGTAAAGTAAAATACAGACGGCCTGATGGCTAGTAATGAAACCAAAAGATTTGGTGCTACCTAATCAAGGTATGGTTATTTCATAAATAAGATGTGCCACTTTCAGTAGACTGTAATCTATGGCCTCATATTGGCTTTTGGTGGAAAATATGATTTTGAATGAATCCTTTTTCATCTGTATCCTTATTTTAAGTTTTTTGAATTTTAACATATTAGAGATCTTTATTTTTAATTACAGGCTCGAGTTATAGCAGTACTGGATTGGGAACTGTCAACCATTGGTCATCCTTTGTTAGACTTAGCTCATCTTTCGGCGTTCTACTTTTGGCCAAGGACACTTCCAATGTTAAATCAAGGTTCTCATATCCAGGAAAACATAGGTACAAAAAAAGCATTATACTTTTGAAATTGCCCTTAGTACAAAGTTGTCTTTAATAATATTACAATTTTAGATAGTTTTTGCGTGTGTGTGTGTGTGTGGGTACCGGGGGTCAACCTCAGGACCCTGTGCGCCGGCAGGTGCCCGTGCAGCTGAGCGATATCACCAGCCCTTTTTTCGTATGTGGGTACTGGGAGTCGAACTCAGGACCTCACGCTTGCCAGGCAGGCGCTTTTGCCACTGAGCTATCTCACTGGCCCCTAGTTTTTGTTTCTTGAAGATGTTTCTAATTCATTTTAATTTTTTGAATTTAGCATTCCACTCATAGTAATTAATGATGAAATATTATATTTGTATATAATGTTCTTTTATATATAATGGCTCTTGTATATAATGTTCTTTTTGTATATAATGTCCTTTGTATATAGTGTTCTTCTCAGAATCAATATTTAGAACATGTTATATAGTGCAGATTATGGTTATTACATTCTGTTTTGCATATATATGCTCTATTATGACATTTTGAAATATTTTTCATGATATTTTTGTTAAAGTTTATATTATGTGCTGTTTTTGTAGGGATACCATCAATTGAAGAACTGATTTCAATATATTGCCGATGCAGGGGAATTAATCCTATTCTTCCTAACTGGAATTTCTTTCTTGCCCTTTCGTATTTTAAATTGGCTGGAATAGCACAGGTAATTAATTGTTTTAAACATGAATTTCACCAGTTTTTACTAACATAATGTTAAAAATATTTTCTGGTCTGTAGGGTGTTAATATTTTGTTATCCTTAGACAATTTTCCATTTCATAATGATGAGTATTAAGTATAGTTAAATACAGATTTTACAGAATAGGACTTTTTTGTTGTTGTTTTTTTGAGACAGGGTCTTGCTATGTAGTTCAGGCTGGACTTACACTCACAGTGATCCTCCTGCCTCAGCCTCCTGAGAGCTGAGATTACAGGCATGTACCACTATGCACAGCTCCAGAATAGGACTTTGGTAAAAAAAAAAAAAAAAAAAACTTGAGTAGCGAAATTTATTATCACTTTTTTGTATAATAAACTTATAAAATGGAGAGTGAGACAAAGATATATAATGACAAAAACAAAGAAAAATCATGTGAGAATTGGCCATTTCCTGAATATAAAGTGTATGAACAAACTAAGATCTTTTGATGATCTCTGCCTCAGACTAAAAAGCTCTTTATTAATCAGAGATAATGATGAGGGAAGAATTATCTGAGGCTGGCACAATACAAAGCGTGTTGTAGTCTTCAATATGTTTATGAGTAAATAAATGGGTACAAATTTCCATTTTCTATATCTTATTCATGTGATTAATTTTGAGAGGAAATTAAGCATAAATTTTGTTTTCTTCCAATTACATTTTAATCTAAACAAATACCTTCTCTATATTAATCCAGTTTCTAGGTACTTTAAATCTTAAGTTTAAGAAATTGAGATCCTTCATTAAGACTAAGATTTAGAAGAATAGTAAATAAGAGATTCTAGGAAGAAAAGGAATGGGAAAAGAAAGAATAAGGAAAATGATGGTTATTTTTCCCTGTCCTCAGAATTTATACTATCCATGAACAATTGAAAGGTCTTCTAAGAAATAATTTTGTTATAGCTCATCCTATATTCTAAGAGTTGATCATGTTTCTAGGCTTGATGGCACACATCAGTAATCCCAGCACTTGGGAGGCTGAGGCAGGAGGCTTGTAAGTTTAAGGTTAGTGTAAGCTATCTCGGGAGGTCCAGGCCATATTGGACTACATAGTGAGACCCTGTCCCAGTAAATGAGTGAATAAATGAATGAATGAATGAATGAGAGTTGGCTGTGTATAATGAACAGGTTTCTCAAAATAGGTACATTTCTGTATTGTCAGGTTTCACAAATCAGATACCAAATAGGATCTACATTTAAAATGGCTTTCATTTCAAATAAAAGTTTGACATTGATTATGATTGAAGTTAAAATGTGTATTATTATCTGTATAGTAGCTGAAAGTACAGAAATGGAGAATTATGAAAAAGACTGACTGGTATTCAGCTAACTTTGTTCGAAGAAGACACTTTTACCTAAATTAGTGGTCTCCAAATGAGATTAAATGTTAGAGGTCATCTCCTTGCCTTCTCTTTGGTTTTACAGGTTTTTTAAAAATCTCATTCTCATTTCTTTAATTTTACCCCCTCTGTGAAGGGAAGATAGTGATCCTTAAAGATGATGTATATTGCAGGTTTGGTGTCTTAGGTAACTTCTGAGATCATTTTCAAGTTTGGTTTGGTTATCAGTTACACTTCTGCCAGATAAGAGTGTTTTAACTACCTGATAAGAATTTATTCTTCAACTTAGAGGGATATAGTTACCCTTGCACGTAAATTCACAGCACTGGTAGTCTAATTTACATCTTCACCCCATGAGTGTAGTTCCCCACATAGCTGAGAAACTGTAGAAAAACTGATTATATAGTTGAAGGACAATTTTCAATGGATTTTAATTACCCTTTGTTAATTTACTTATAGGGAGTATTTAATAGATATCTTTTGGGAAATAATTCGTCTGAAAAAGATAGCTTTCTGTTTGCCAAAGCTGTACAACCTCTGGCAGAAACCGGATTACAACTCTCAAAAAGGTAAGAAAAAACAGATTCCTTGGGTAACTCAAGCTTGGGTAACTGTTTCAGTAAGTTCATGGAGGGTATATTCATTCAGTTAACAAATTCAACACGGTATATTAATTTAGTTAAATTATTATTAGGTATGTGAAGGTTATAAATTTAAGGGGCTAGAAAGTGTATGTACTGCTTATGCCATGGTACAGCATGGTAGTTTTTGGTAAGACTCTTACATGCCTAAAAATAAACTGACCTGGCTGAAGGTGTAGCTCAGTAGAGCACTTGCCTAGCATATGTGAGACCCTGGGCTCAAACACCAGTACCATAAAAAATAAAAATAAAAAATAAATTGGCCTGAAATATAAAGAAAATTTCCATATTTATGAATAAAAGAAGTTTTTGCCAATTCAAATGTGTAACTTTTTAAAGATATAGATAAAACTCTCAAATATTTCCTTTTAATACTTACACATACCTATTTAAAATTATGTTTTATATATATATATATATATATATATATATATATATATAATTATGTTATATATATGACTATTTATCAATTTAGAAAAACTGCTTTCTCCCACAGTCACATTTCTTGGAATCTTACTCAGACATTTCGGAAGTGTCTGAAGCCCCTGTGTCCAGCGGTGGAGCACTGTGAGGCACCTAACAGCCTGTGTGCGTCGTTCCTGCACCACTCACCCAATGCACTATGGTGCTGTCCCCACAAATTTTGTCTAAGCCTCAGGTGCCCATGGCATAACACAATAGCAGTTGTTTTTCACAATTCATCTTGTAAACAGATATTTGTGATCTTTACAACATAACCAGCTGTGTTTTGCTTCATATTTTACCTTTATCTTTTTGTTTGTTTGTTTCTTGACACAGGGTCTCACTATTTAGTTCAGGCTGGTCTCGAACTCACTTTGTAGCCCAAACTGGCCTCGATCTTGCAGTGATCCTCCTTCCCCAGCCTCCCAAGTGCTGGAATTGTAGGAATGTACCATCATGCCTGGCATACCTTTATCTTTAAAGGTCTTTATAATATTCTACAGGTGTATTCATGAGGCATTTACTAAGAAGAATAATTAGATTTGTATAGAATGTCCTCACTTCCTCTTTTAGTGATTATGACACTGGGCTTCAATAAAGATTCAAAACAATATTTTTCACAAATAGTGATTTAAGCATTAACGTTCCAAAAAAGTGATTCTACATTTATCTCATAATATGAAAGAAAAAGTCTAAAACTTTCTGAGGAATATTTTTGGGAAGCTGGAGAAGACTTTGTATTATCTTCAGAAATACATATAATGGTTTTGCATATCTTTGTAATTTTTTTTTTTAAAGAACGTTCAATACTGCACTGCCACCGGTTGATAGTACCAGACACTTGTTTGTACAGACTAGAAAAGGCCAAGAAGTTCTTACTAAGGTGAAGCAGTTCATGAAGGAACACATCCTTCCAGCAGAGAAGGTATTGTATAAACAATATTTTTGTGCTAAACGACTATTGGTAAATACTTCTGTTAAATCTCTGCTTGTAGGAGAACCATGGTGTCATTTTCTTTGCAATCAACCTTACTCAGACTGCCCTCCTCACTTACCACTGAGTCTGAAAAATTCCAAGCCACTAAAAAATGCCAGGGTGTGTGCGGCAGGGGGTGCAGGTAAGTTTGTGCAATTAAAATTAAACCAAAGAGAATTAGCACTTGGGAGCCTGAATATATTGGTACAAAATACTATCTTGGACACCTTTTCCTAGGACAATGGCTTTCAGCATTTCTTTTTTTAATAAATATGGACCTCTTTGAGAATTTAATGAGAACTGCAGACTTCAAAAGATGAACGACATACCAAGAAAATGATATACATTATTTGAAGCTGTTCACAGATACCACCCCTTCTTTCTCCCATAATCTACTATTTTTAAGGCGTTAAGTTTCAGTTAGTTCAAAGAGAATGGAGAGGCAAAATGGAGTGTTCATTCATTTAATTTACAAATATTTATCAGGTATCTAATGATTGGTTAGACACTTGGGGAGCAATTGAATGAAAGAACAAGATAGACAAGGCTTATGCTCCTATGGAGCTTATATTTTAGCAGGAAAGAAAGGCACTAAAAAAAAAGGTAGTGCTGTCAAGAAAAGATAAAAGATCTTATGAAAATTATATATCAAGGCAGGCATGGTGACACACACCCGTAATCCCAGCACTTGGAACGCTAAGGCAGGAAGATCACCGAGAGTTTGAGGCCACCCTGGTCTACATAGTGAGTTCAAGGCCAGCCTGAACTACAAAGCGAGACCATATCTTAAAAAAAAAAGAAGGAAAAGAAAATTATATTGGGATATGTGTGAGTAGAACAGTGGTATAGAGATTGTAATGGTTTGATTCCTGTCAATCCCCACTGCAGGTTAGGTTAGGTGGTTTTGTATTAGTCTTGTATGGCCTGGGTTTCTTCATCTGCACTGTGAGAGAGAGTCTGACTGTATATACAATAAATTCCCGCTCTGCCTGTGTTCCTGAAGGTCTAGAGCTAGACTGGCAAATCAAATAGAGAACTTTAAAATATCAAAATTCTTTCAACAAAAATATTCAGAGCTGATATGTGTTTGTAGGACAGTTAGTGCTGTTGTTTGAATTTTATGAATAATAATATTTTTAGTAAATATCTGGTTGAGATGAACGTCTCTTATGGAGTAGTGTATAGTTTCTTTAAAAAATACTTAAATGTGGGGAAATCTTTCTAAAATAATCACCTCTCATGTCCTGTGATTTAGGTATCACTGGATATTTTCTGTTCTCTTTAATATTTTTCCTTCTTAGTTTATTTATTTATTTATTCATTTATTTATTTTTGTGGGTACGGGGGTCGACCTCAGGACCTCGCGCGCCAGCAGGTGCCCGTGCCGCTGAGCGATATCACTGGCCCTTTTTTCGTATGTGGGTTCCGGAAGTCGAACTCGGACCGTCGTGCTTGCCAGGCAGGTGCTTACGCCACTGAGCCATCTCACTGGCGCTCCTTCTTAGTTTTAAAACTGAACTTTTGTGTAGTAAAAAGAGATTGCAGGCTGGGCACAGTGGCGCACACCTGTAATCTCAGCTGCTCGGGAGGCTGAGAAGAGGATCATAAGTTTAAGGCCAGCCTGGGAACTTAGTGAGCCCCTGTCTCACAAGCAAAAGAGCTGAAAAGGCTCAGTAATAGAGCGCCCCTGGATTCGATCTCCAATACAGAAAAACAGCAATGAAACATTTTAGTTCAAGACAGTGGAATGAATTCAGCATTTCCCTCCCTGCTTCAAATAAAATCCCATCGAATTAACAATAGAGAAGTTTTTAGAAAGTGGAATAAGTTGGTAAAAGCATGAAAGCAGGAGGGGGGACACACCAGAGGATTAAAAGTTTTGACAAAAGAGCCAAAATTAGATTTGGAAGCCTCAGCGTGTCATACCCAAGAATAAACCATAACAGAAGAAGCCACATCTGAAAAGAATTCCGAAATAACAGAACGCTGTAACACAGGTGGTGACTGCCTTTCACCTGTGATTGGTAGATGAAAAGAGGAAGAAAAACCACAAAGACAGATTAAAGAGTTAGCAGATGGGCTGCTTGGGTTGGTCTATTATAACCCTACACAGCAATAGCGTTTGCCCCAAACAGAAGGTTGAAACAGTACTCAAAAAAAGGAAAATGGCAACTGATCTGTTTAGAGAAGCCAGGCTCCAAGATAAGGTTAGTAGGCTAACGTAGGACCCTCCTTGATTTGGCTTTCTCCATTTCAGGGTTTTGTTTTTGTTTTTTTAGTGTGTGTGGTGGGGAGTGGAGACTCCAGCTTACCTCTTAGACTCCTTATTTCCTACCTGGTCACCCTAAAATGAAGCCTAAATCTTGGCACACTACTGCTTGCATCCAGCCTATTATTCAGTGCACTGGCCACAGGTGGCAGAGGAAACCAGACAAGTTTGTTCTTTTATCCATAACTGTGAGTAGGCAGGGAAGGGAAACCACAGCATGGAAGGTAAGGGTCACAGGATAGGGTGTGATTCTCCGCTGAACTCAGTATCAGACAGCTCTGAAGACATGTACAATGAATTTGCAAAGGAAGAAAATAGAGCTTTAAAGAAAAGATTGTCCATGTTTTGTGTCACAAGGATAGCCACAGGCATGTTATCTTTGTAAATCTTTCAAATCTGGGACATATCCACATCTGATAATGTGTGCTTTTCTTCCTTTAATAACTTCTACCAATATCTGTAAAAATGTGTCATTCTGAACAATACTTATCCCTTGCTGTGGGATGTATACATTTGGAAAGATCCTGGAAAAAAGTAAAGAGCTTTTGGGCCGGCGAGATGGCTCAGCAGCGTACGCGCCTGCCTGGCAAGCGCAAGGGCCCGAGTTCGACTCCCGGAACCCACATACGAAAAAGGGGCCAGTGATATCGCTCAGCGGCACGGGTGCCTGTTGGTGCGCAAGGTCCTGAGGTCGACCCCCCGGTACCCACAAAAAAAAAAAAAAAAAAAATGTAAATAGCTTTTTCAAAATGGAAGGGGGAAAGCTATATAAAACTGTCCAGTTTCATTATAACTTGAGTTTACATAAAACAAATCATATCTAGAAAATGAGGTTGCATTATACAACATACCGACATTTCACAGTGTGTCTTTGGCCATTAAGGCTCTTAATGACTTTTTATTTTTATGTTTAGATTCATGAAATAATTCTACTGGCCTTTTGAAACTCCTCGAATACCATAAGGTGAAAACATAACGCATTATTTTAAAAAAAGTTAAAAGCCAATTCTTCCTGTTTAAAATTGATAATCCTAAAATAGCATGTAAAATAGGAAGTGGCAACATAATGTATTATGGAGAACACACTTTTAACATAATGGTGACATTAAATCATACTTTCCCACTGAGTCTGTCAATGTACTGGTCGGGGGGGACTGCTGATTTTTTAAATTTTTTTGCATTTTGAGACAGGGTTTTGCTGTGCTGCCCAGACTGGCCTCAAACTGCTAGGCTCAAGCCATCCTGCTGTCTCAGCTGTCTGAGTAGCTGGACACACAAGCTCATGCCACTGTCACTGGCTAAATAAATTAGTTTTCATACTTTAAGTAGTATTCTTTCGTAGTGAGGTATTTCATTTTATTCTGAGTCATGCTAGACCACAAATACTAATTTATTTTTAAATTTTTATTAGCACGTTTCCAGTACATAATGATTATATTCACAGTGGGGAGTTGGTACATTTCGTAGCATATCTCAATTCTTTTTACTTCCCCCCTTCCCCTCCCCATCACCCCCCCATCCATCTCTTGCTCCCCTGCCCATTTGCAAAAATCTATCTCCCTGTTTTGTATTATCTATCTTTTATTTTGTTCTTTAAATTCTATATATTTTGGGTTTCTCATATAAGAGAAACTATGTGATATTTAAGCTTGTATGTCTGATTTATTTTACTTAATATTATTGTCTTAAGGTGCATCCGTTTTCCTACAAATTTCTCAGATGTATCCTTCTATATGGCAGTGTAATACTCCACTGTGTGTAAATACCACATTTTCTTTATCCATTCAGTAGATGGACATATAGGCCACTTCCAAGATTCAACTGTTTTAAATTGTGCCACTATAAACATGAGTCTGCGTATATCACTACAATATGATGTCTCTAACTCTTTTAGGAAGATACCCAGAAGAGGTATAGCTGGGTCAAATGGAATTTTTAGTTTTAGTTTTTTGAGAAATCTCTATAATGATTTCTACAGTGGTTATCATAGTTTACATCTGTACCAATACCGCTGAAGCTGTTTTCCTCATGGTCTCACCAGAAATTTTTATTATTTGATTTCTTGATGATAGCCATTTTTTCTGGGCTAAGAAGTAGTCTCAGAGTTGTTTTAAATTTCATTTCACTGATGGCCAGAAATGTTAAACATTTTTTTCGTATATTTATTGGCCATTTGTGCTTTTTCCTCTGAGAAGTGTCTATTCATTTCAGTTGCCTTTTTCTGTAAGTTGTCTCTTCACTTTATTGGTTGTTTCCTTTGTTCTTCAGAAGTGCTGTGCTGTGATGTGATCCTTTGTTGATTCTTGTTGTTTTTTCTTTTGCAGTTGTGGCTCTGATGAAAAAATATTTGCCTATGCCTGTCTTCAAGAGTTTTACCTATTTTATCTTTCAAAAGATTGTTTTTCTGTTTCAGTATCTAGATCTTTGATCCATTTTTATTTTATTTTAATGGATGGTCAGAGAGATGGGTCTAGATTTAATCTTCTGCATGTGTATAACCAATTTTCCAGCACCATTTGTTAACGAGGCTCTTTTTCCTCCAGTTTGTTTTTGGCCCTTTGTCAAAGATCAGATGGCTGAGTGTACCTGGGGTTGCTTCTGCATCTTCTATTCTGTGCCATTGATACACATGTCTATTTGGGGGCCAATACCATGCTGTTTTTATTACTGTAGCTTTGTAATATAACGAGATCCAGGATTGTGATCTCTCTTGCTTTGCTCTTGTTACCTAGGATTGCTTTTGCTATTCTCATTGTTTTTTTTGGTTCCATTTGAATTTTAAGGTTTTTTCCTAGTTCTGTGAGAAATATTGTTGATGTTTTGATTGGGATTGTATTAAATCTATATATCAGTTTTGTAGTATGGCCATTTTGACAATATTGTTTCTGCACATCCAAGAACAGGGGATATCTTTCCATTTTCTAATGTCTTCTTTGACTCCTTTCTCAGAATACTATAGTTTTTGTTATAGAGGTTCTTTACTTCCTTGGTTAAGTTAATTCCCAAGTATTAATTTTTCTTGAAGTTATTGTGAATGGTATTATTTTCCTAATGTCTTTCTCAGTGAGTTCATTATTGGTGTCTAGGAACAATATTGATTTTTTTGTGTTGATATGGTATCATGCTATCTTGCCAGATGTGTTTATTAGTTCTAGTTATTTGGTGCAAATTTTTGTATGTTCTATGTGAAAGGTCATGTTGTCCACGGGTAAGGATAGTTTGACTTCTTCCTTTCCTATACATATCCCTTTTATTTCTTTGCTTGCCTGATAGTTCTGGCTAAAATTTTGAGTACTACCTTGAATTATAGTGGTAAAAGTGGACATACTTGTCCTGTTCTTGATTTTAGAGGTTAAGTTTTTAGTTTTTTCCCCATTTATTATGATGTTGGCTGTAGGTTTCTCATAAATGGCTTTTATCAGATTAAGATATGGTCCCTATATACATATTTTCTGCAGGTTGTTTTTTTGTATCATGAATGGATATTGGCCTTTGTCAAAGGCTTTTTCTGCATCTATTGAGATGATCATGTGATTTTCATCCTTGCTCATTTATGTGATATATTATATTTATTGATTTGCATATGTTGAACCTTCTTTGCATTCCTGAGATGAAGCCTTCTTGGTCATGATGTATGATCTTTTTAATGATTTGTTGCAATCTGTTTTTCAGTACCTTGTTGAAGACCTTTGCATCTATGTTCACTAAGGAGATTGGCCTGTAGCTTTTTTTGTTGTGTTAAGTCCTTTTTTGGTTTGGAATCAAGGTAATTTATGCTTCCAGAATAAGTCTGGCAGTACTCCTTCCCTTTCTGTTTCATTAAAGAGTTTGAGGAGTACTTCTGTTAGATCTTCCCTAATGTTCTTATAGAATTTAGCAGTGAATCCACTGGGTCATGGGCTTTTCTTAGTTTGTAGGTTTTTTATTACTACATCAATTTCATTGCTTGTTATTGGATTATTCAGGATTTTATATCTTCATGATTCACTTTTATTAATCCTCATGTATCTAGGAATGTACCCCTTTCTTCTTGCTTCTCCAATTTGTTGGAGTACAGTTTTTTGAAATAGTTACTAATAATCTGGATTTCAGCAGTGTCTACTGTGATTTCACCTTTTTCATTTCTAATTGCATTGATAATAGGTCTTTCTTTCTTCCTTTTTTTGGCAAGATTGGCTAAAGGTTTGTCTACTTTGTTCATTTTTCAAAGAACTGGGTTTTCAATTCACTGGTTCTTTGTATTGGTTTTTTAGTCTCAGTTTCATCAATTTATGCTCTGATCTTTATAATTTCCTTTCTCATACTAACTTTGGATCTGGATTATTCTTGTTTTTCTAGGACCTTTAGGTGCAGCATTAGGTTATTTATTTGGGCTCGTTCTATTTTTCTGATGTGGGCCTTTATAGCTATAAACTTTCCTCTTAGGACTGCTTTCATTGTGTCACATAGATTCTTGTATGTTGTACTGGCATTATCATTTGATTCTTTTGTGGCACATTGATTATTCAAAAATATATTGTTTTCTCTCGATGTGTTTGCATAATTTCTGTGGTTTTTCGCCATTGATCTCTAGTTTCATGATACTATGATTTGATAGTATGCATGGGGAATTTTTGATTGTTTTATTTTTACTTCAGCATGTTTTATGGGTTAATATGTAGTCTATTTTGAGAAAGTTCTGTGCTAAGAAGAATGTGTATTCTGTTATTGCATGAAACATTTTGTAGATATCTGTTAAGTCCATTTGTTCAAAGGTTTGGTTCAGCTATGCTATTTCTTTGTTGATTTTTTTTTTTTTTTTTTTTTTTTTTTTTTTGGTCTAGTTTATCTACTTGTGATAGTTGGGGTATTGTGTTCCCCCATTATAACTGTCTTAGGGTTTATCTGATCTTTTATGTCCAGTAGTGTTTGTTTTGTGAAGTTTGGTTTGCCAGTGTTAGGTGCATGTATATTTATAGTTGTTCTAACTAACTATTGAATTGTTCCCTTAACCAATATATAGTGACCTTCTTTGCCTCTTCTGATCAGTTTTGGCTTGAAGTCTACTTTTTCTGAAAATAGGATAGCTACTCCTGCTTGTTTTGGGGCTCCCATTGCATGGAATATTATTTTCCATCCTTTGATTTTTAGTCTATGAATTTCTTTTTGGAATAAATGTGTTTCTTATATACAGCATACCACTGAGTTTTGTTTTTTGATCCAATCTGCCAGTCTGTGTCTGTTTATTGGGGAATTAAGACCATTCACATTAAGAGTTATTACTAAAAATTGACTTTTTCCTGTCATTGCATTATTCTCCTGTTGCAGATTCCCCTTTCTTTCCCTTCTGCTTAGCTGCTCCCCATACCTAGTGTATTCATCCCATTAAACATTTTTGGCATTATTGGCTTCATTGTCTCTTTTTAGGGCATCCTTTAGAATTTTTTCAAGTTTAGTTTGTGGTCATGAATTTCTTAAGTGCTTTTTGTCATGAGAAGTCATTATTTCTCCATCAATTTTGAAAGATGGTTTTGCAGGATATATTAGTCTGAGTTAGAAGTTATTTTCTTTTAGGGCTTGAAACAGTTCAATCCATGTTCTCCTGGCTTTAAGGTTTATGTTGGAGTGTGCTGTAATTCTAATGGGTTTACTTTTATAAGTTGTTTATTGGTTTTTTTCCTAACAACTTTTAAGATTCTGCCCATGTATTGTATTTTTGGGATTTTTGACTGTATTGTATCATGGAGAAGTGCTTTTCTGATCATGGCTATTTGGGATTTGATATTTCTCACTTACCTATGTGTTATATTCTTTCCTCATACTTGGAAAGCTTTCTGCTATTATTTCTATAAAAAGGTTTTTTTATGCCATTTGTCCTGTCTTCTGATTTTTTCACTAATTCCAATTGATTTTAGATTAGTCTTTGCATCATCTAGCAGCTGTTAGACTGATTTTTCATGTTCTCAGTTTTTTTTAAGGTATATTTCTGTGTATGATCACCTGCATCAACCCTCTCTTCTACTTCTGACACTCTGTCCTCACATCGATCACTTATGCTAACAATACTTTCAATAGCATTTTTTAACCTAGATTTCTGTTTGGTACCTCTTCATGGACTCTAATTCTTTGCTAAACTGGTCATTCATGTTTTATATCATTTTATTTAGCTTAGCTAGGTTTTTATTAGTGTCTCTGTAAGCTCACAGATCATTTTGCTTATTAAATTCATTATCTGTTTAGTTATTTCATTTTTTTAACTCACTGAGCACTTTATTGATCTGATTTTTCTTCGTCTCCTTTTTTATCATTTCATATAATTCAGCTGTTTGAGTTTTGAATTCCTCCACGTTGATGCTCCATGGATCATCTTTGGGGGAATTGGGAGATTTTGGAGGCATTTTGCTCCCTAACTGAAGAATACAAAAAATCTACAATAATAGTATAGACACAAAGACAAAGCAAATATTAATATACAGTAAATATCTACTAAATACAACTACCATACCACTATTAACAAGAGAAAATAATTCAACAATAACAACATAGAGTCAACTAGATACTTAAAGTTAAATAAAGCTTAATAGTAATACTAATAAAAATGGAGGGGATGGGGAAGGGGGAAATGAAAGAAGTGAAATTTGAAAAATAAAGACAAGGGGGAGAGAAAAGTAGGATAAAGAATCCTATTAAGAACTAAAGGAAAATTAATAGAATTAGATAAAAGCAACAGAAAAGAACAATCAAGAAAAAAGAGAGCAAGAGAAAAAAGAAGGAAAAAAACCCTTTCCCACTAAGCTCCCCCAAAGAAACCAATAAAAAAAAAGAGAATTTGTCCAAAAAATTCCTCTGTGTTTTTGAATGTGCGTTTTCCTCCAGGGTCTGTAGATTGGAATCCACCAAATATGAGGGAGGGATAGTGAGTCACGATTAAATCCCATTGTTTCCACTCACGGTTTTGTATGTGAATGCTGAGTCCTGCCCTGCCTTTCCTGTTGGGTGTGGTTGGTCAGTGGTGTCTGCCCTAGGGCTGTATTCACTCTGGCTTCTCCCAGTTTCTGTGACCCTCTGTATGCCCTGTCATGGCTTTCTCTGCCCATCTTTACAGCTTGTGAGTTTGTGAGGTGCCCCGCTGCTCCAGGCACTGTCCAAGCCAAGGTATATCTCTGATCACACTGGCAGGTCGGGAAAGCAAACAGAGCACTGTGCTAGGTATAGGCAGTGGGGTGAGGAGTGGGGGGTGGAGGGGTCAAGCAGTTTGCTGGACTTAATGCCAGCACTTTCAGAACCAGACACCTCGGAAACTACAGGTGACTCACCTGGATTCTCAACTTGGAGGATAGGACCCTCACTTCCTCCCTGGCCTGAGCTTAAGCTTCTCAGAGGGTTTATGTCTACCCTGTGCCCTCTCTACAAGGGTCTCCTGTGGCTGTCACCCATCCAGTCACTGTGGTAGGGTGACACCAGAGACCCTGAAGCGTAGCTGTTCTGTAGTTGTTCTGTAGCTCAGTCTTAAACAGTTAAACACTTTCAAACATGATAGGTGCTGCCCGGGATTTCTTCTCCAGCCCTAGTGTGTCTTGTAGGAGAAATTACTTTGCTGTAAAAACCCTACGCTGTCTTTTGCAGCTCACAATAACCATGGGCTTTTCTTGGGGGTAGTGCTGCTGGCCTGGTCCATTGTTTTTCCCTGCAGCTGCTGACCTCTGGGATTACTAGTGTTAGTGGAGACAGGTCCTCCTTGACCACAAATACGTTTAGCAGTTTTCTCAATGGATAGACTTTACAATATGAAGCATCAAATACCGGCATAATTTAATTTCTCAGAACTATATTATCATAAAGAAGTATTCAGAAATGAGGAAATTGTAAACGTATTGCATAATATATTTATTACCAAACACAATAGCATTGACTATTTCTATGGCAATATAGGGGATGTAAACAATAAACATCCCCAAACAGGAAATCTTCCAGTTTAACTGACTTCCTGAGAAAAAATGACAAGAGATATTCACCCTGGGGCCTTTGAAAGGGTAGGCCTTTGCCTTCCTGAATTCTCAACAAATATAGCAGTACTGTAGACTAGCCATTCTTCAATGAAAGAACATTTCAGTACATTGGTTATTGGAGTGTTTGTAGAACAAGGTGATAACATGAGTGAATGGTTTTGATACTGCTCATAGCATTTAACCAATAATTTTACCAGCCTAAGTATAGAACAAAATAATAGGTACAGAGATGCTATATTAGCAAAATGCTGGAGAGTGCCAGTATAGACCTATATTTTTATTGTATCTTTTAAGTGCACAGATTAGAGGTTATTATTTTAATAGGCTAGCTTTTACTTTAGATTTACCTACATATTTATTTATTTATTTATTTTAAAGACAACAAGTAAACATTCTCATGTATTAACAAACTCAAGCATTAGGGAATGTACAAATACCTTTTAGAGAAAAATATTACTCAGTATAAGATTAAGCCATGTAAAAGCTAGGTAAAAATAGAAGTGTAAAGTCCGTAGAAGAGGGGTCTAAGAAGGGAGACGCTCCAAGAACCACACAGGCTCTTATGTAAAAGGCACGGGGTTTATTGAAGGGCTACACCAGCGTAGGGTCACCCAGCGAATGTGCCAAGGCGACCCCGAAGGGCAGAAGCGAGGGGTTTCTATAGGGTTGGGTATGGTAATGAGGGATAGGCAAGCGAAGTTTACAGAAGCCAATCGCAGTGAGTTAAAGGGTATCTAGTACATTTATTGGTTACTTAGGGGAACCTATGGGCAGGGAAGTTCAGCAAACGGGCAACCAATCAGTTTGAAAAAGGCTAACAAAGGAGCCCGGGCGCGGGAATGCAGCCCGCGCACGGGCTTGGGCAACAGTCCAAACCACATGATTTTCAGGAATTTACCCTGATGTGGGAAAACAGAAACTTATCTACTAAAAGCAGAAACTTAAGCAAACATGTTGTGGCGATAGTAGCCATTTTGTGACTCAGCCTAACACATCAGAATTACAGTTGTATAACCTTTACATGAATTTTACAGCAAACTTAACTTTACACCAAATCACATCAAACTTCACAGAAGACTAAGGAATGGAATAGTCACAGTGAAATTGCATTTTCATACTAGGGAGACAATACGATGTTTACAAATGTGCATCCGGTTTATTTCGCTTGTGAGTATTTTCTCAAGTTGCATCCATTTACCTATAAAAGTTTCCAGTTTATCTTTCTTTATGGCTGAGTAGTACTCCATTGTGTAGAAATACCACATCTTTTTTATCCATTCCTCGGTTAATGGGCATTTGGGTTGTTTCCACGATCTAGCTATTACAAATTGTGTTGCTATAAACATGGGTGCACATATATCGCTGTGGTACGATGTTTTTAATTCTTCTGGGAAGATACCCAGAAGGGGAATAGCTGGGTCAAATGGGACCTCCAATCCTAGTTTTTTGAGGAATCTCCACACAGATTTCCACAGTGGCTGCACCAGTCGACACTCCCACCAACAGTGAAGAAGGGTTCCTTTTTCCCCACAGCCCCTCCAGCATTTGTTATTAGTTGACTTCTTGATAATAACCATTCTTTCTGGGATGAGATGGAGTCTCAGTGTTGTTTTCATTTGCATCTCTCGAATGACTAGTGATGTTGAACATTTTTTCATATATTTATTTGCCATTTGTATTTCTTCATCTGAGAAGTGTTTATTCATCTCAGATGCCCATTTTTGGATTGTTACCTACATATTTATTTATTTTATTATTTCTTCTTGCAACTCAGATGTTTCTTCTAGAATCAAATTCCTTAGTAAGAATCTGCTGGCAAACTTTTTTCTTGTTAATCTTTATTTGTCTCTTTTTTTGGGGGGTGGCATAGGAAGAAATAATGACTTCATTTATTGGTAATACTTTTATTTTGCCCTAATTCTTGAAAGACAGTTGTATTGGATATAGAATTCTAAGGTGATAGTTATTTATTCTCAGTAATTAAGAACATTATCCTACTGATTTTTTGGCTTCATTTGTTGCTATGGTAAGTTAGCTCTCACTCTCAGTCATTTAATTATCAGTAATCTTTATATTTTCCCCTTCCTCTTTCTTCTTTAAGGGCTTTTCTTTCTCTTTGAAAGTTTTACTGTTCTGATTTCAATGTACTTTCTAAATTTAAAGACAGGTATCTTTTATCAGTTCTGAAACTCCTTGGAATAACTTTTCCAAATACTGCCTCTCTCCCCATTTCTTTTCATCTCTCCTTCTGTTAGAAATCCCTTAACCACTCATATTTTTCTTCTCTTTAATTTCTGTGCTACATCCTGAGTAATTGCTTCATAATTTTCTTCCGTTTTTTTTCGGTTGCATCTAGACAACTTTTCAGCTCTCCATATAACAACAGTTCTGTAATTTCGGAGTGTGTCAGGATTGCCTGAGAGCTCTTAAACACACACACAGTCAGTCTCACTGAAGGAAGGTAGGCCCTTGCCCCTGTTTTTCACCCGTTTTCCCGAGTAATACCGATATCCACCAATGTTTGAGAACCATGCCATAGAGTTTAATTACCGAAGTTTTCTTTTCCTTTGAGTTGCAGTCAGTTCTTTTTCAAATTTTCTGTCAATTTTGATAGTCCTTTGTCATACTTTTAATTCCTTCTTTTATTCTTCAAATCTCTGAAAGACAAATATTTTATATCCTATATCTGATCATTATCTATAGTCTTTGGGAAGTGAGACTATATTTTGCTGGATTATTATTTTGCTAATTCTTGCTTAGAGTGGCTTGTTTCCTTTAGTGATTAGTAATTTTTCATGGTGAGCTCACTTTCCTTGGAATGCAGTTTTATCTGGGGGACCTCTTTAAGGATTTTGCTTAAACCTCTTGTTTTGCAGGAGGATTTGCTTTTGTTTCTGCCAGGTGTTTGCAGGCACTGTTGACAGTAATATTGTAAACTTAATTTCTGGCTTGAGGATGTAGGGTCACACAGTCTTAAATTCAGATCCCAAGCTTGGATGAAAGTAGGCTTTGGATTAGACATGTTTCTTTTACCTATTCCACACAGAACTAAGACCTATCTATGCCTCTATTTCTCCCAGGTCTATTTTTGAGGGGGCGAGGATTTTTGTGTTTGTTATTTTCTTTTTTTTTTTTTTTCTACTTCAGTTTTATCCATCAAGCATCCTGGACTTGATGGAAGGCGAAAGTGATCTCCGATCCTCCCTCTTGCTGTGCTACTTGGCTTTATCTCCTGATGCCTTGCTGTGTAGCCCATTAAAGCCCAGGGCCGAGGCCAGCATAGATCAGACCCCATGGCTCAAAGCTTCAGCTCAGCTCTTCCCTCACACCTGAAGAGTCGGGCTTTGTTCTAGGCCTTTCCCTTCCAGCACAACTATGCATTACCAAAAATATTTAAGAATTATTTTAAATATTTTACCTAGTCTTTTTATTTGGGTGATATCTAGTGTGCCATAGTGATGGAAATGGAACACTCAAATGAGTGTGAGATTATTACTGTCTAATAATGAGGCATAATATTGTGAGTAGCAAACCTTTAGAATTTTTACTGTTCTGTGTCTGGCTTTTTTTTTTTCCTATATGCAAAAACCAACTTTATTTATTTATTTTGTCTCATCATGTAGTTCATAGCCTTGAATTTGCAGTGATCCTCCTGCCTCAGCTTTTAGAGTGCTGGGATCACAGGAGTGCACCACTACGCCTAGCATATACACTTTGTAGATTAGTACTGGAAATCCTGTGTCTGGCTTTAAAAATATATATTACAGCCAAGCATGGTGGTGCACGCCTGTAATCCCAGCATTTGGGAGGCTGAGGCAGGAGGATTGCAGTTAGTTCAAGGCCAGCCTGGGCTACACAGACCTTGTCTTAAAAAAAAAAAAATAACATAGACCTTGTCTTAAAAAAAAAAAAAATAAAGAGGGCCAGTGAGATGGCTCAGTGGCATAAGCGCCTGCCCGGCAAGCATGAGGTCCTGAGTTCAACTCCCAGAACCCACATAAAGGAAAAAAAAGGGCTGGTGATATTGCTCAGCTGCACAAGCGCTTGCTGGCAAGCACGAGGTCCTGAGGTCGACTCCTGGTACCCACATAAAAAAAGAAAGAAAGAAAGAAAGAATAAAAAGATATATTACTGATTTAATATCAGCTGAAAAAATTTCTTCACCTAAAAATGTTTACGTTGGATAGTATCTGTTCATGACATGGTTTATTTTGTATTAACTTTAGCTAAATTTTTTTTCTTTTATTACTTTAAGGAAGTTTTTGAGTACCATGTTCAAAATGAAAATTCAGTGGAGAGGTGGAAACAACCTGCAGTGATTGATAAACTCAAGGTGAGAAAACCTTTAACACTGGAAATTTCATTGCAAGTGATTTTGGAGACATTAGTTTTTGTTACTGCTATTATATATGTAAAGGATAATTATATCAGTAATAACTTCTTTTTTGTGGGTACTGGGGGTCGAACTCAGGACCTTGTGCACCAGCAGGCGCCCGTGCTGCTGAGCGATATCACCTGCCCTTTTTTTGTATGTGGGTACCGGGAGTTGAACTCAGGACCTCGTGCTTGCCAGGCAGGCGCTTATGCCACTGAGCTATCTCACCAGCCCAGTAATAACTTTTTTAAAAGGAAATTTAAAAATATAATCTATAATATATAAATTGGGCTATATAGTATTCTATATATGGTATGTGATGAAGAGAGCCTCTCTTCATTTTTTCAAAGAAAAAATATCAAAATTAGTAATTATCTATTACTAAATTGATACTGAAATCAAAGCAGGGCATTGGGGGCCTGTGTAGTGCAGTGGTAGAGCACTGCACAAGGCTGGGGAGAACAAGGAGAGGGATAGAAAGAGATTTGGGGGAAGAGAGGGAAGAGAGAAAACAGCATTTGTTTCATATGGGCTTAATCCATGTTTCATGTTTCAAATCTTGTCAGCAACACACATAAAAATTAAAATGTATAAAATAGTATATTTGGCATAATTATACTCACATGTGGGAGCTTTTATAATAGTTATAATTTAACAAGAAGTTCGAAAGTAAGCAAATGTAATTTTTCAGCCAAATCTAAGGAAGCCTGGGTGAACTTTTTTTTTTTTTGGTGGGTACCGGGGATCGACCTCAGGACTTCGTGCACCAGCAGGCGCCCGTGCCGCTGAGCGATATCACCGGCCCCTTTTTCATATGTGGGTTCCGGGAGTCGAACTCGGGCCCTCGCACTTGCCAGGCAGGCGCTTACACCGCTGAGCCATCTCACCAGCCCGCCTGGATGAACTTTAACAGTTAAAAAAAAACTGGTGATTTATAGTTAATTCAGTAGCCACTTGATTTTACACACTGTAGAATACAATAACTCTGTATTTTTAAGATGCTTCAGGTCATTAAACGTTGGTCACTTTGGCATGTTCATCCCCTTCACAGGAAATGGCCAAAGCAGAGGGCCTGTGGAACTTGTTTTTGCCGGCTGTGAGCGGTCTCAGCCAGGTGGACTATGCCTTGATTGCTGAAGAAACTGGGAAATGCTATTTTGCTCCAAGTGTCTTTAACTGCCAAGCACCAGGTTACTACATTAATTAAAAACAGAATTTTCTCTAATATTTTGAATAGTGTTTAAATTTTCTTGATTTTATGACAGGGAAGTTTTTCCACACAAAGTCTCCATGAATTTTACTCGAAGTTTACTTTTCAGTTTATCTGATTTAAATGTTGAAAGTAGGGTTGACGTTTTCATTTGTTGAACGTCATCATCTTGTGAGTATTGGTAAGGAGAAGTAGCCGCCGAAGGTATTGGTTATGTAAGGATCCTGATTTCCTGATTGGGGGTAGATATTTCAATGACTAGCTGGAATGTATAGAGTTCCAAATGTTTTGTTTAGCTTCACTATCTCTCCATTCCCTCACCAGTTATTTACTGATTACTTGCTGTGTGCTAAGGATTCTTCTAGGTCCTTTTGATAGTATATCAGTGAATAAAATATGCTACAATAATAAATACAGAAATAATATCCCTTCCTTCAAGGATCAAATTCTTTTTTTTTTTTTTTTTTTTGTTGGTACCAGGGGGTCGACCTCAGGACCTCGCGCGCCAACAGGCGCCCGTGCCGCTGAGCGATATCACCGGCCCCTTTTTCGTATGTGGGATCCGGGAGTCGAACTCGGGCCCTCGCGCTTGCAAGGCAGGCGCTTACGCCGCTGAGCCATCTCACCGGCCCAAGGATCAAATTCTAAAAGAGGGAAAACAAAAATAACAAATAGAGAGAAACAAAAATAATAAATAAGTAAATTATGTGGTAAATTTGAAGATGAAAGGTACTTTGAAAAGAAAAAGCAAACAGATGAGGATATGGGAGCTCTGGATCACTGAGGGACAGAAAATATGGGCTACAATTTAAAATAAAGTGGTCGGGCCCGTGAGATGGCTCAGCGGCATAAGCGCCTGCCTTGCAAGTGCGAGGGCCCGAGTTCGACTCCCGGATCCCACATACGAAAAAGGGGCCGGTGATATCACTCAGCGGCTCGGGTGCCTGTTGGCGCACGAGGTCCTGAGGTTGACCCCCCGGTACCCACAAAAAAAAAAAATAAAATAAAATAAAATAAAGTGGTCAAGATTGGCCTCATTGATAAAATGGCATTTGATAAAGGTAATTGATTGACTTAGCCAGGCTGATATCTTGGGGACAGTTTTCATAGCAGAGGGAACAGAAAATTCAAAGAACCTAAGGCAGTGATGAGTGCCAGAGAGACTGAGTGCCAGGCCGCAACCCAAAACCCACTTATTGATCACAAAGTATCAAGATTTTCATTAAACCTGAATACAGTACTGAGGTTTTAGTTTAGAAAAAATGACTCTACATTAACATCTTTTGTCTGTGCCATAGGTCTGGCCACCACTGCTCCAAGGGAAGAATATGATTGGTGTATGTATTCCAGGAATAGCTAAGGGGGCCAGTATCCTAGGGGAAGAATAGTAGAAGAGATGAAAGAGAAAAGGCCTCCTATGTTGGGTGGTAAGGGGCTGGGTGAGGGGTTACACCTTCAGGAATATGAGGAGCCAGGAGGGATTTTGAGCAGAGTAGTGCAAGATGAAACCTCAGTTTTAAAAGGAGCACTTTGGCTGCTGAGTTGAGAATTGACAAAATGAGGGAAAGTGGGAAGCAGGAAATCTGTTTTGGTTATTCTGGGAAGAGATAATGGTGTTTCAGCACTGTAAGGGATGATAAATGGAAAGATTCTAAATATATTTTGCAGGCAGATCCACAAGGAGTTCTTGATTGGATATAAGGTGTTAATGGAGGCGTTAAGGATGCCTCCAAAGATATGTGAAAAATCAGAAAGATGGGAGAAGGAGGGGGTAAACCTGGAATGTCATCCACAGGAAATGTTTTCAAACCTGGATTTGTGGAACTGCTTAAGAAGCTTTAGAAAAATCCATATTCCTAGGCACCATCCTACAGATTCAGATTTAGTGTATCTAGACTACACCCTTGTAATGTCTTTTTCCTCCCAAGTTACTCTGGTTATTTGGATGCTAAGTTAAGGAGAAGCACTTGATTTACAGTAGGATGAATTATGGTATTTTATCCTATAATGTCCCTGCAGAAGTTGGGCATCAGTATTGCCTTTCATGCTTATTGTGTGGTGGTAATTCTATGGCTCTTGCCAAGAGTTAATACAGTGTTAAGCTGCCAAAAAGAGTTGTATGCAACTGTTTTGGACTTCAGAGAGAAAACATAGTCTGAATTTAGCCAAGTAGCTTCATACTGGACTCTCATTTCTTTGCCCCTATTCTGATATTTCATGGACTTCTGATGATGATGAACTTGTCCCTGACATGATTTCCCTTCTAAGCACTGAGGTATCAAATTACCGCTTGTAGTACATTGTAAGAACTTTGTCTGGTAGAATTTCTAAAGATTTCATTTCAGTCGTGTGAAGCTAATACAAGAAACTACATAGGTGGCGTGTAGGAAGGGAAATAAACTGGTAGTGTTCTAGTTTACAGTATTTTATTGCTTTTCATAGTAAAAAATATATTTTATTGTGACCCAGGATGTAGCATATATAGTTGTTTGTGTATGTTCCTGGGTACATGGATGGATGGGTGGCTGGCTGGCTGGATGGGTGGCTGGGTGGATGGATGAATATGCCTATATATTACTGAAAGATTTCATGAAATCACACTTTGCCTTATTACATGTAGTGCATTCAGATGTTTTCCACTGAGTTTAATCTAATGTGTTTTGTTTTATTTTATTCTATTTTCATTTTTAGAGGATGCTATCCATATTCTGTTAGATTAATCATAGTTACACTAATGGAGCATAACATGGCAAATAATTCTGTAGAAGACTTACTTGCAGATGCAGCTCTACCACCATTTCTTTTTAACCACCATTTTTTCATTTGACCTGTGAGCTCACTTGTCACTAGGTGGTCGTACACTTTTTCTTAGGAGTAACATTTTGTGAGTCTATCAATTTACCATTCAAATGATATCATGAGATTGTTGAAATTTTTTAAATGGGCAGGGAAACACATTTTATTTGACTAAGGATTTATTAGCAACTCTCCTAACCAAATAAGATATGTAAAACTGGAAGTAGAAAAATGAGTGCTTTCTTCTAGTGGTGGAGATATCTTCATGAAGGCCTTGAACATTGTGTTTTGGAGCATTTCCAAAATAGATAAGGAAGGAAATCTAATTGAGGCTGATGAAATACTTTGGGAGGTTTCTTAGATATATAAGATTAGCTTCTATGTAAGTCACTCAAATCGTTTCCCAAATACTGTATTTATTAAAGCTTATAGGAAACATTGTCTTCCAATTTTTCCTTTTTTTCCCCCACCTTTCAGTAAGTCATGTAATAGTAATTGAAAATAGTAATTTCAATCCCAAATATACTACTGGAAAATTTTGTAGATTTTGGGCTTTTTTAAATGGGAAAAATTATTTTGTAAAAGTATCTGGGCTTATTTTCCCCACTCATAAATTATAAGTTGCTAGCTTCTCAGAATAAACTGATAATTTTGGGAATTTTTCCTCAATAGTTAATTGAACTGTAATAAGAAAAACTAAATATAAAACAAGCAAAGAAAGCAAACAATGCATTTCATTAATTATAACTTAAGACTTCTTTTCTGCTTCACTTAAAAAATATTAAGTTTGTGTTAATCTGCCAGGAATTTCGTGCATCTTGATATACTATTGGTTCTGTTAAGAGTGTCTTAACTGAGCACAAACATATCTTGAGTTTACTTAGACTTCACTCAGTCTTCATAGGCAGTTCAGAACTATGCTTAACATTGTGATAAGAGGCGATTCTGAAGCGTGTTTCCTCAAATCTCAAGGAATCAGTGTGCAAGGGAGTGGTTTTACACAGCAGTTTTAGAAATGTGGGTAGCAGCGGAAATCAGAGAGAAGCATGTGGAGTATTTTGCTCATGGCAAACATGAAGCATTCTTTTTAGCTGAGAAAGATACCATAGTGTGTCATGTAGTGAGAAACATGGGTCTTTGAAATTATCACTGCTGTTTTCTATCCAAGGCAAGGATTCTGTCTTTCACCGGCTTGAGGGAGGACCTAGTGCTTTTCTAGGTGGTCTGTCGTGTACCACAGTAAGAGTTAGATTAGAGGCAAAAAGACAATAATGCTATGATGGGAGTTCAGAGGAAGGAGGTATTTTGGATGGGGTTGAAGATTCCTGCAGAGTGGCTCATAAGCATGAGTTTATTTATGAATGATTAGGAAACTTTGAGCAAGAAGGCCTGGCCCAAGCAAACATGTTGAAGTTAGAAAGCTCAGGGTAAGTTTGAGAAGCTGGAATCTTGGGAGGACATGTAATATGAATTGTTCTCTAAGGGCACTGCAAGTACTCCTATCAGGGCGTACAGGATTTGCAATATAGCAGGTATGGTTTAGACCAGTGACTTAGACCTTATTAGAGCCCTGCTTTGTTGAGATGAAGTGGGCAGGAGTGTGTGATTCAGAACAAGTTAAATAAATATGCACTGACTGCCATGTGTTTGTAATTATTTATGACATGCCTTCATTGAAAATTCTATTTAATGGATGTTTCAAGATATATATATATATATATATATATATATATATATATATATATATATATATTTTTTTTTTTTTTTTTTTTTTTTTTTTTTGTGGGTACCGGGGGTCGATCTCAGGACCTCGCGCGCCAGCAGGCGCCTGTGCCATTGAGCGATAGCACCAGCCCTTTTTTCATATGTGGGTACTGGGAGTCGAACTCAGGACCTCGCACTTGCCAGGCAGGCACTTATGCCGCTGAGCTATCTTACTGGCCCTCAAAATATTTTTGTTAGCAAACATTTTCTTAAAAGATACCTGTCTGTATCATCTACATAAGTTGTGGTTTTCATATTGGTCAACTTACACGTAAAACACACGATTTTTCTTATGTATAGACACGGGGAACATGGAGGTGCTGCACTTGTATGGAAGCAAGGAACAGAAGCAGCAGTGGCTGGAGCCTCTTCTTCAAGGGGACATTACCTCTGCCTTCTGTATGACAGGTAAAGGCAAATCACCGTCCTCCCCTCGCATGATCAGTCATCCTGAAATTACACATGAGCTGAAGAAGTGTGGGATGTGGCTCTGTTTCACTCACATTTGCCCAGGGCCAAACCTGTGAGTACGTTTGTTTTGAGCCTAGTTTTAGGTTCTGGCATTTTTAAATGTGCAGAATAAAATTGTCTGCCTCTTTGGGAGGATATCAGATGATGTTTTTTGGCAGCCTGCTTTAACATTAGCAGCAGAGTAAACCTAGTCTCATAATGTTTTAACTTGCATTTTTAAAATTGCTGTCTTTGGATATTTAAGATTATTTTTACTCTGATGTATGAGATATTCATCTTTGGAATAATTTTATAGTGGTATAAAATACTAAACTCTTCCATAAGTCTAGAAAATCAGAACTGTAACCATTGCTGGACACATGGCTCAAATTATAATCATGTGGGAAAATAAAACTGGGAAATAATAAAAATGGCTTTGCTACAATTTGTACATAGAAAACAGTAATTAACAATTCTTTAAAAGACAAAAATCATTATCATTTTGTGATTGAGTATTGAATTAAACTGAATGCCATTTGGGCATAATTCTTGAGTGCTTTTAATAACGGCCAGATTTTATTGTTTTCTATAACAGTTTATGATAAGAAAGCTGATTTCCATTTAGCTCAGTAATCGGCATTATTGAACAACTGCAGTATAATGTGTTCTTATAACTGTGGGTTATAAAATAAGTACAGAGTGCCCTTTCTCAAAAAAAAAAAAAAGTCTCAAGTTTCAGAAATAGAATACATGAAATATCTGAAGGACCCATTTAAAAGAGTAATGTATTAATAAGTACATATTACTCTAAGAACTATCTAATTCGTAAATGCCATATAGTAAAGCATTTATTTAAAAAAAAAAAAAACTTTCTGGAGACCTTAAGTGCTGAGCAGACTATAAGTGCAAGGTGTTTAAACTGAGGAATGCATCCCCAACGGATCTTGCAAGGCACAGTAAGAAATTGTTTAAGATCGAAAACTATGGAGTGGGGAGACCTGGCTTGCCAGTATTTAGTACAGACTTCCATTGTGGGAAGTAAAAGACAATATTTGAATCTACATTTGATGTTCAGAGAAATGACTAAGTGACTTGTGTCCTGAGTCAGATATCAGACAGGGAGCTAGAACAACATTCAGAATACCAATCCCCAGTATTCCACAGACTTCATTCATTCTCCCATTGGATATTTTTTGAATACCTACAATGTGTAGGTTAGGGGAGGATCAGAGAGGGTAAGGATGCCTCTGTCCTCAATCTGCATTCCTGAATCTAAGCCTCTTTTGCAAAATAATGATGTCTGCCCGCCTATAAAGTCAATCTTTGTTTCTTTATAGAGCCTGATGTAGCTTCAAGTGATGCCACAAATATTGAATGTAGCATTGAACGAGATGGAGATAGCTATGTAATTAATGGCAAGAAATGGTGGAGCAGTGGTAAGTGTTCAGGATAAATTTTTTATTCTACAGATTGATCCTCAGCAGAATAATGCTGTGATTCATAGTTACCAGTTTCATAATCATAATTCTTTAAATTCTGTCTTTGAAAGCATGCTCAGTTTTAGAAATAGAGGAAAAACAACTTTAAAAAGATAAGCTCAACACATTATTAAAACTAATTTACTGTGGGATGGGGGCGCAGCTCAGCAATAGAGCTTATGCTTAGCGTGCACAAGGCCTTGGCACTAAATAATAATAATAATTTGTGGTGCATATTTTTATTGGTTAAAAGTCTAAGTGTTTAAATGAAAAATAAGAAACTTTATACATAGGATAACATTTGTTGGTCAACTGTCACCAATAAACGTATTTTTTAACTTAGTTAAAAAAAAGACTGGAACTCATATAATTATTATAACCTGATGATTACTCCTAGAATATACATCAGAAACCTAATATTTATTAAGATAACTAGTTATTACTAAAGAAATTTGACATCATAAGCAAGCTATGTGTTTAGGAACTTAACAGGAATGTATAAAATGGCCAGAAAAGCTTATGGTTTTTTGTTTGTTTTTTGGTCAGTTGTTGTTAGTCTTTCCAGAATTTTATAAAATTACTTACAAATTAAGAAGCAGAAGAAAAGATTAACTTTTGCTGTATAGTTATTCAAGTACTAAAATTATGCAGAGAAATTTTTCTTATATTACAATTTAGAAAATTAAAAATAATTATAAATCCCTCTTAATATAAGCACCTTTATGAATAGGTTTTAGATTGCCTAACCTATAGCATGAATTTTTAAAAAATTATTTTATTTTGAAATTATTATAAAGTCACAGGAAGTTATAAAGATAATACAGAATGATCCTGGGTATCCTTCATCACATGTGTAGATTTGTGTAACCACTACTGTAATCAAGATACAAAACTATTCCTTCACCCACCAAGATCTTCCTCTTCATAGCATAATGCTTTTATTTATGCCTGTTACTAATACTTTCCTATATTGTTAATTTTAATTTTCATGTTTTATACATTTATTGTTCCCTCTTCTTGACTTCTGTCCTCTCCCTCCCTCCCCCCAGCTACTTCTTTGTGATAAATTGCAAAAATAGTGTTTGATATCTGAGTTTCAGAATAATGCAAATGTTTTATCTGAAGAAGCAACATCATTCATGTGCATCCAAGCAAAAGACAGAGCAATTTTACATTTAAATGGTAAAGGAACTTGTTGGCTCTGTAGGACCCTCTGAATCAAAATGAATCTCCTCCACATTTTGTCTCTGTCTTCTCCAGGATCCATATTTCTTGGCCACTTTCATAATATAGTTTTTAAAAGAGGCTCCCATGAAAACATATAGGATTGGGTTGAGGCAGCTGTGAAAAAGTGCGATGCTTTCTGTGATTTGGATGGCAACATCCATGCGTTTGCTCATGTCGCAGTCAGTGATCAGGGAGTAGATGATGTCTATGGCCTGGCAGAACTTGACAATGTTATAAGGCAGCTGAGTGACAATGAAAACTATAACCACTGTGAGCAGAACTTTCAGGGGTCGAGATTTTTTAATGTTGGGCATTTTCAGGAGTGTCTTTGCTGTAATAAAGTAGCACACCCCCATAATAAGAAAAGGAACCACAAATCCGATGCAGATTTCCAGCATTTGAATTGATGCTTTCATCGATGTTCCTAGGTGGCGGGGAAAGATGGGAATGCACTTGCTGTTGTCATTTACTGTATTAAAAACCAGCTGGGGTATACTCAGCAAGATGGCAGCCATCCAGACACAGAAACAAATGATCCAGCAAGGTTTTCTGACTCCTGACTGGCTGGGGGCCTTAGTTACTGCCCAATATCTGTCTATGCTGATACAAGCCAGAAACTGCATTCCCGCGACGAAGTTTACTGTGTACAAGGCTGAAGTTACTTTGCACATCATTTTCCCTAGCACCCACCCGTGAACTGCATTAACTGCCCAGAAAGGCAGAGTGAATAGGAGGAGTAAATCAGCCACAGCCAAATTCAGCATGTACACGTCTGTCTTGGTTCTCTGTTTCTTGTAATAGGCATAAATTGCCACAACTACAGAGTTGCCTGCAAGTCCAGTGATGAAAGCCACTGCAAAGAAGGCAGGGAGGAAAACTTTTGCAAAATTCCTGACTTCTTCTTTTATGCAGACTACTTCGTACTGACTGTAGTCATGAGTGCTGTTAATTTCATTTTCCTCGTAATAGTAATCCGTTGACTGGTCCCGCTCCAAAGCCATGGCTCTGACCTAGATGACAAAAAGAACACAAGACAATAATTTAATATTGCTTGAAGGGAAGCAGCTTTTGCCTAGCATGTGCTCTGTTCTTTCCCTAGAGAACAGATTGTTGCTGTAGCATATGTGAGCCTGAATCTGCCACTCTTTGGAAAGCTTTAGTGGGAGCCACGTTGGATTGTATCCCTAAGATTAGTTACCCGCGCTTTGTTTTTGCAAGTCTGTGTGCAGAGCTGGGATTTACTCAGGGAGGATGAACAGTACCTTTGGAAACGCTCTTCATAATTAAATCCTAAATCAAATTGAAGACTTTCATGTAAATGTAGTTTTTAAGATATGAAAATTTAGTCAGATTTCAACTAAAGGGAATTTAAAAGTGTTCTAATTTTAACATATATGCCTTAGGGAATCTTATAGAGTATATCTGCAATACAGTAAATTTAAAAATCAAAATAAATGAATAATTTAATAATTTAAATTAATAATTTCAAAAGATACTTATCTTTCATTTCTGTTATTAATTTATAAATTTAATTTAAATAAGTTAAATTATCTGTACCAAATCTCACTCATTGGCTTTTATAAAACAAGATCTCATTTATTCAACCTCCCTCCAAACTCTGATACTACTTGCTTTTTGTATACTATTATTGGTAGCACCATCAACCCCCTAGAGCTCTAACCTCCTTGGCTTCTCTCTTACCTTCACCTCTGATTCCCACTCAGTCCATTAGTTCTGACTTTACCTTCCAAATAGGTCTTAGATCATCTCCCTCTTCCAGTCTGCACTCTTGGATTCATCGGCACAATTTGACACTCGTGTTTCTCTCTGGCCCGCTGCAGTTTCGTCCTAGCTGGCATCCTGTTGTTATTCCTCCTTACCACCTCCTTTTGAAAAACATTTTTCTTATTGCTACCAGTGTTCTATTTCTAGATTGCCAATCTGCTCATCTGCCAGTCCCCTAGTAGCTTCCTACCTGGAAGATATATTGCCTCCCCTGAAGGACACAATCCAAGTTCCTTAGCCTTGATACCCAGATCTCCCTGTGTACTGTGTTATCACCCACAGCTACTGCCACCTCTCCCCACTTTGTGCCCCACAATGAGAATAGTCATATGCTGTTGCCAGACACATACTATGCTATTCAGCATGTCTACATCTTGCTCATTCTGCTTTTTCATTAGTCTTTCACATCTCTCCCTTGAAGAGTGCATTGCTACTCAATTAACTTGATCTCCCCTCCCCTGAAGGCTTTCCTGATCCCATACATACCTTCCAGAGAACAGTCCATGTTCTGTGAAAAAGATGTGTTTCCCAGTCACCTTGTCCCTCTAGACTCTAAATTCCCCAAAGTATGACCTGTTTGATTTGTGATTATAATTAAAGCTTATTAGCATGCCTGGCACACACTAGCTGGTTAGTATTTGTCAACCTGGAGGTTTTGCCAATAGGTATAAAACTGTCACTCTAGCATAGATGATATACCAGGAACCTTGTACCTCACTGTTAAATTATTGTACTATATTGCTTACAACATCCCATGGTATTATGATAAGCTTGCACAGAAATCCCAGGCCTTACAATGTATATTATAATGACTGTCAATATTTTTATTATATTGCTGAGGTTTGTTTTTTTTCTTTAGCCTTTCTATCTCCTTTGGTTAATTTTGTTCTTTGAAGAATCTCAAGTAACCTTATAGGGTTGGTCATGAAAATAATATTTTCTAATATGCTAACTTATATGGTTCATTTTCAAAAGAAATGTCTTAAACTTGCTAGCCTTTTATTTTTTTACTCTTTAAAAATTTTTAAAATTTTTATTGGTACACATTTGTAGTACATAATGACTGCATTCATCATGGGCTAGCCTTTTTTGAATGAGTAAAGCAAAGTCAAGGTTGTCACTTAAGGAAAAGTACTACAAAAATGATTGCTTTCATTATGCAAAAACCGAGTACCAACAATTTAAAATGACTAGTCTATCCTTAAGTTATTTGAAAAATTCCAACCCAGAAGACTACTTCATATTTTTATGAATTTTTAACACAACATGAACTTTGTTTCATGACAGAAATCTTGAACCTGATGATAAAGAATTATATGGCCAAATAATATAAGATATTGAGGAAGAGTATTTTGAAGTAATAATTAATCATACTAAAAAGTCAGTAAATAAGAATAGGAATAGAAATTGCCTGCAGAAAAGATCCTTCTTTTCTGATACATGGAAAATTTAAGTGTTTTTGTAATGATTATAAAAACAAAAAAGTGTTTATTAAAAAAGAAAAGTCATATAGCAAACCTTGTTTCCTCATTAACAAAGTTTTACAAACAAGTAATGGTATTGAAAATAATATTTTCTTGCTATATTCAGATTTTCATTTTAAGGTTGAAGTATACAGCTGTTTTTAAATAGCTCTTTTTGTACATGAAAATGTTTAAACTTTTATGCATCAAACCTCCCACTATATAGGTAAAAATACAAAATCTTTGGGCTTTAAAAGTATTATATCCGAGTCAAAAGGAGAAAAGAATGAACCAACCTGTTTTTAGTCGGCAGAGAGGAGCAATCTTGAGTGCAGAGAGGAAAAATCAAATGACTCCTCTAGCTCAGGCTACTACTTTTGTTTTCGTTTTACACTCCGCCTTTATGTTGGATCCAGAGGACTTTCCTGAAATTTAAACTTGTGAGCACGTGAGCCTTTACTTTATGTAAAACCATCCTATGAAGTTACATCTAAGTTCTTAAGTATCCTAGGATACACATTTGAAAGAATTCCAGCTTGTTCCCAAAACCACAGATCTTTCAGAGTTTCCACTTAGCCAAAGAGAAGAAGAAAGGGCCTGCAGCTGAGCCACTGACTGACTGCTAAGGCAAAACCAGATTGTCCCAGGAGTGTGCAGGCAGCCGAGCACTTACTTGGCAGCATTTAGAGAAATACTCTCTGAAGTTATTTTGTCTAGGAAATAAAGCAAAAATTATTTTAACTCAGAAAATTATCTTTTTGAAGACTAAATTATCAAAGACTAAATTATGAGTAATCATTAACCACTTACAGTAGCTCTTAATCATTTTATGCCATGTCACTTAATATTTTACTTAAACTGCCAGACTCCTGGCATCACTGTACTCTTTTATCTGTGTTCTCATCTGTGCCTTTCTCCTTGGCTTTAAACTCTCTTGCGTTCCTGTAACCCTTCTCTTCAAAGACGAGAATACAAACCTTCAGAAGGCTTCTGTCTGGGAGGCTGTTTAGTTCCCCAGGCTTCCAAACAAATGAAAGAGAAAGAAGAGAAATTTATGGAGACTTGGGCTGGTGGTCCACTTGAACTTGACTCTTCACATTTGCATGGCTGTTGCCTTATTTATTTTCTCATGCAAGGCCAGCCTCACTCTCCACCTGCAGAAGTTATTTTAGACCCATGCCATTTTTTCTCCAGCTGACTGGGCTAACCTTTTTGTTAATTCACATGAAAACAGCCGTGATGACTTGCCTTCATCTTCTTTATCTTCCTGCAGTGCAGTATATGTCTGAGCCAGTTTCTCCTCCTACTTACCCACCAGAAACATCATTGGCATGCAGTTTAATCAGTTAAGCACCTAGATTTGTAGCATTTGCCTTGTTCATGTTGTAAATAGTCCCACCATGGCCAATTTCAAGCTATCAAAGTAAAGTCACTGTATGCAAAGTTGCTAAGAGATGAGCATAATTAGCACTGCTGAGCAGGGTCTAGCACTTTCTCCAGGAGACCTCTCTTCCTGCCCTGACTGATCATTCTTCCAACCTCTTGCTGCCTTCTAAAGGACATTGCTTTTGTCATTTTTATCACTGCTCTGGCTGTACTATCTGGTCTTTCCCCTTCTCTTACCTCTTATTTTTCTTGATCATCTGTATATTGGGCTGGAGGAAATAAATAACCTTCCACTAAATTCTTACAGCGGCCCACAAGGTCCCACAAGGTCTGCCCTTCCCCTCTCTCCCTGCCTCTGACTTTATTCCACATTACTCACTCTTTTGCCTGCCACATAAATCTCCTTGCTGTTTCACAACATACCAGGCATACTCCCAATCACGCTTTTTGTGTGGGCTCTGCTGTCTGCAGGGAACATGCTTGCTCTTGATATTTACAAGCTTCACTCACTTTCCTCTTGCAAGTCTTCGCACATTCACCACCTGCTCACTGAGGCAGTCCCTGACCACTCTGTTTAGAACACCCATCACCCACCTGTTCTTACCCATAGCATTATCATGTTCTAACGTTCCATATCATTTATATTGTATCATTTATATTTACAGCGCTGCCTCTTTTCTGTCACCCAGTATTAAAATATAACTCATAGTGTCAGTTTACTGAATAATATGTACATGAATCAACAAATCAATCAATGTTTAAGTAACTTATCCTCCACAGATATATATATGATTAGCACTGGAGCTAAAATTTTGATTTCAAATCCTTAGTTTTAGACTTTCCATTTTATCATGCTATCTCTTACACATTTTTAGTATTCCATGATGCCATCTATTACAGAGTCTTAGAACTATTTTATAGATATTTTAAAGTATCCTTCCTTTTCCTTGTTTACCCTACCCCAAACAACCACATGCTTTCTTGTAAATTGGACTCCCATTTTGTAAATCAGTTACAGTGGTGTAATCTTTATATCTTTTGAATCTGCAAGTAATTTTTACTCACACAAACACCAACCCAGCCCTTAGGGCACATAGGCTATCAGGATGGAACTGAGCTGCCACTGCTGATACTATAGAGTGAGTTCCACCTGTGATAAATCATGGCGGAACTAGCTCACTGGCTATATTTTTTCTGTTCCTCTTCTCCACAGAGAACTAAGACAATTGGTGGTAAAAGAGGAAATTTACAAAATATGAAGGTCACGTAGCTTTAGAGGATAGGTAGAAGCATCACTCACCTTAGGCAACTTTTTAAAGTACTTACTTGATGTTTCCTTAGTGCCTTTTTTTTGTACCTCTCTTCCATTTTTTCTCATAACCCTAAGCACTGAGTCATCCTAATTCTAGTTTTCTATAAATGTAATATCCAAATGATTTCCTGCCTTAACATGACAGTGTCCTTTGTTCCTAGAGAATCTTTCTCCTCACATCCAATTCTCATGTTTCCTCTTATAGTGTTAACAGTTACAGATGTTTGATTAACTACATATTATATTATCACTGAGAATATCACTGATATTTAGATATATATTGAACATAACTTAGATAACTTTATTGTTTCTCCTTAGCATCCATTTTGTGTTGAATTCAGATTGTATCATTCTTTCACATCACATTGTTACTCAAGCAAAGTGTACATTATTCTAAACTCACTATAAATGGCATTTTCAGTAGCTAAAAATATTTTATTGCATGGTTTATTATAATTTGCTTTATTGTTTTCCTATAACTGAACTTTTAGATTATTTCCAGCATTTTATTATCATAAAAAATATTATGGATTGCAGTTTTGTAGATATTGTCAAAATGAACTTAATTTCACTAAATCATTTTGAAGAATGTGACTAACCATATACAATCATCCTTTTTTCTTACACCAAAAACAGTGTTCATACTGTTCACACTGAATAATAATCCTGGAGTTCTTTCATATTGTTGCATGAAAAGTTTCCTTATTTTTTTTAGAAGAGTTTCATTATTTAGACATACCACATTATATTTCAACAGTCTTCTATTGGTGGACATTGGTTTATGTCCAACTCTTTGTAAATACAAATAATACCACTACAATTAATAATCTTGTGCATCTGTTATTTCAAACAAGAACAGCCATATTTCATGTTGACTCACAGTTTTTTTTTACTTTGTTTTTTTGTTTGTTTTGTTGTTGTTTCCTGAACTGTTTGAACCCAGGTCCTCATGTATGCAAGGCAAGTGCTCTACCACTAAGCTACCTCCTCAGCCCTGAAATAGCCATATTCCTAGGATAAATCCTAGAAGTTGGATTGATAGGTCAAACACTGCGTACGTTTGTAGTTTTGATGACATGGCCAAATTGTACTGCATAGGAATGGTATTACTCTCCCACCAGTTATGTCTGGGAGGCCTATTTCCCTAAAACCTTGCCAGTAGAATGTATTTTACTAACATGTGTTGCTTTCTAGATGACTTGTAACATATGCAGTATACTTTGCCATACCCTTGCCAAGCATGTGTGAAATAATGGGCAATAAACTGCTGTTGAGTATTATCTTTGCCAGTTAATAGGTAAAATGGTATTCCATTATTATGTTATTCTACATTTATTTCATTAGCAGTAAACATTATTTCATTAGCAGTTAAATACTTCAAAAATCTGTTTAACCCATTTATGCCGAAGATTGAAATTTTTTGAATTTTTGCATGAAATGTATATATGTTACCTAGAAAAATTCAAGGAACAAGAATTTGAAGAGAACACATTTCATTTATGTTCCATTGTTATGGGCATTCTGGAAATGGATCACTAGGCATTGAAGGGTTAATTCTTATTTCTTCTTTTTGCAAATTTGTTCTTTGCTTGTCTTTACACTGATTTTCAAGTATTCTTTATATTTTGAGGATATAAATATTCTAAATATTTTGCCACAAATGTTGAAATATTTTCCCTTTTTTTTGTTTTTTAATATATAACAGTTTTACATAGATAAACTGATTAATCATTTCTTTTTTCTTCATTTCTAGTTTTTAAAGTTCAAAATACTTTTCCATATAGAGATTTGATAAATATTAACTATTTTTCTTCTCTTTTTTTTTTTTTTTTGTGGGTACCGGGGGTCGACCTCAGGACCTCGCATGCCAGCAGGTGCCCATGCCACTGAGCGATATCACCGGCCCTTTTTTTGTATGTGGGTTCTGGGAGTCGAACTCGGGCCCTCACGCTTGCCAGGCAGTTTTTCTTCTCTTCTTTATGGGTTAATTATTTATCCTTTTAAAAAATTCAGCTCTAATCTATGTGGGTTTTTTTGTTTGTTTGTTTGTTTGTTGTAGTACTGGGTATTAAACCCAGCGTCTTCACACTGACCTGTATCACCAGCCCTTTTGATTTTTATTTTTTAAAATTTTGAGACCTAGACTTGCTAAGTCACTAAGTTGCCCAAGCTGAGTTTGAACTCACAGGCCTCCTGCCTTAGCCTCACAGAGTTCTAGGACTATAAGCATGTGCCACCACAACAGGCTATTTGAAATTTTTTGACTCGGGCATATTCTATAATGCAGGAGCAATAGCAGAAGCATGTAACATTCATTGAATATTTATTATTTAGATATAAGTGTTTCTGCAGGTAACTTCAGTGAATATCAAAAGGTATTTTCCCCCTTAAGCATAATACATGCTCCGAGAGACTGCCTGGGATTTTTCCCTTAACTATGGATTGTATGATAAACATTTCTTGTAACTTGAAAGTTTATTATGAAATGGTACTTAACTAATAATATTTTTATTCCACTTTGAATTGTTAATATTCAAGTTACAACCAAAAGAAGTTTAAGTATTTTACCTCAGAAATCCAACGTTGGCAGAAGAAATGGCCTGCAACGCTGTGGATGGCGAACTGTGCTTTGTACTAACATAATTCATTCGCATGGCCTTCTTAATTGCTTCGGGCCACATTCATATGCAGTGGTCATTTTTTTCCTCCAATTGTCCTCTTTCCTTTTGTTAGGAAATGACTTTGATAACCATGTGGTTTTAAGAGCCTTGGAAGTTAAAATTTATCAGCAGATAATATCAGGAATATACAATTTCCAGCCTGACTTAATCTTGGCACTCGGACAGTCTTGAAATTCCAGAGTCTGAATTAAAAACACAACCATTTTAACTGTGTCATCTGTTTTCATTCATGAAGGCCTATAAACAGCAGATATGTTGAAATGTTCTCTGGACTACACATATTTCCTCCAATATATTTCATTTCTGACATTTTGTATCCTGTTCATTAACTAAAATAGTGTACAAGAGCAAAACTTCTCTGTAACAGAAGGGTGTTTCAGCTGTTGTACCTGACAAATTCTGCTTACAGCTAAAAAGAGATATATTTATAAGCGTTTTTTTTCTCTCATTTTTCTGAAACATCAAGGTTAAGCAAAAATATTTTGAATTTTCTAAACTATTCATTCACCCTTAATTCCCTTATGTGATGATCACAAAAAGAGCTAAGTTAGATGTTTCAGTTTTTAGAATCTGAATTGTTCTCCATGTTAGATTGAGCAAGGTGGAATTAAAGAATCATTTGCCTTGTTTTTTGGACTTCTTCAAAATTTACTTACTATCTGAAATCTATCATGCATGTATTTAAGGATGTGGTAACAGTTTTTCCATGATAGAACAAGGCAAGAATGATATTAGGAAATATTAGGGAAAAAATTAATGTATTTTGAGCATTAGGAAAAGGGGGCTTTGGACCAAAGTTCAAAGTTACTTGCTCAGAATTCTATTTAGGAAATTCTAGATTATTTCCATTGCATAGTTTTCTCTATTTATAAGGGGTGTTCAAAAATACAGTATGTGTTTAAATTTAAAAAAAAAAATTAGAGTGAAAGATACATTGTCATTAGTCCCTTCAAAATACTCTCCCATACTTTGAACACTCTTACCCCTCATTCCTGCCACTTGCTTAAAGCAGTTCTAGAAGTCCTCTTTAGTGAGTGTCTTCATGTGATGTGATCAAAAATTCAGTAAGTGCTGTTGCCGAGTGTCATCCAGCAGAAAGGCAGGCTCATAAAATCATATGGTGTGTCCTCAACCACCTTATTCACTGGCTTTGGCACCACATGATTTCTAGCTCTTCCCCAAAGCCCATGAAAGGTAAATGTTTTGAATTGATTCAGGTTATGAGGCAGCCATAACAACACAACTAAAGACATGAAAGAGACCTCCCAGAACTATTTCAGGAAGTGGCAAGAACAATGATCTAACTGTGTTCAAAGTGAGGGGGAGTATTCTGAAGGGAATTAATGGCAATGTGTCTTTTGCTGTAATAAAGTTTTAAAAATTTAAACATACACTGTATTTTTCTATCACACTGTAGTACCTCTTCAGTTGGACTGAAAACTCTATGAAAGCTGTAGTGGTGCTCTTATTTTTAAATAAATTCAGACATGGTATCATTTCCTTGCATATTTCAATATGTCTCTTAATAAGGATTCTTTTATACATATTATGTGGGGTGGTCATAAAATACAGTGAATGTTGAAGTAAGTTCTATACTGTTTGTGGCTTTGTAATTGGAAAACCAGGTAATGGTAATTTCCTGGAGGGACCAGGTACTTAAGACTTATGGCAAACATGAAATCTACTTTTATTCACAAAGGCCCTCATGAGAAATCCTTATAAATCCTGAAATGTGATTAAATAAATTTTTTCATTAAAATGAGAATAACTTTATTTTGTCAAATTTCTGACCCTTAATAATTTAATAAATGAGAACCCAGGTCTTCATATATGTGGCTTATAAAATATTTTATTAGATATGTATGATTTATCTTATATATGACACATAGTTATTTTAGACATATCTTTCCCGGCCTTTCTAACCTGCTGATGTCTGAATGGTGGGAGCAAGACAGCCATCTTTCTGTCTTAAGGGTCATAGCTGTTTTGTGTTTCTTTGACTACGGGTTTTTTGTGTGCAACAGCTTTCATTGATGGACTCCAATCTTGTCCTTGCCTAAGCATTTTTCTTGGGTGACACAGAGTGGTGTACAACAAGCATTATTTTTTTTATGAATCAAAGATTTTTTTTTCCCTACTTGCTTTACTGCCAGAGACAAACTAGGATGGGTAGGGTGAAATGTCAAATGAGAAATTTTTTTTTTTTTTTTTTTTTTTTTGGTGGGTACCGGGGGGTCGACCTCAGGACCTTGCACGCCAGCAGGCGCCTGTGCCACTGAGCGATATCACCGGCCCTTTTTTCGTATGTGGGTTTCGGGAGTCGAGCTCAGGACCTCGCGCTTGCCAGGCAGGTGCTTATGCCACTGAGCTATCTCACCGGCCCCGAGAAATTTCCTTTTATAATGTATTCTGTTCATTTCCTCCTGTTTTTAGGAGCTGGGGATCCCAAGTGCAAAATTGCAGTTGTTTTGGGAAAAACTAAAGGTCCTACTGTGTCCAGGTAATAAACAATTCTGATTGAGAGATCTGTGTAGAAACGATTCAACCTTTCTTTTTGTCCACTTAATTTACTTATGACACTTGAGCTCACAAATCATAATAATATAAAATACACTGTGCAATTAAATATTTGCAGATCACAGATATTTTGCTAAGAAGAGATCTGGAAAACATTTTAGAGAATGTTGCTGTATACTCTTCCCTGCAGAATTTCTGGCATTGAGGAAGTATTACTGAATCATCAAGCTGGATTAGATGATTAGATATAACATTTTTCAGAACTGTTTGTGATATTGAAGTGATTAGATGTTTATATCAAAGGCAATAGCCTTGAAATGTTTTTGTATATCCTTTCCCAGTTACCATTGTTGAGCAGTGAGAAACCCCAAACGACTTTCACTTATTTCCAAATCACTGTTTTTGTTCCAGATCACAGCCTGCACCAGACTGTGCTAAGTATGTCTCACATAGCTCCCATTCTAGTTACCGTTGTCTATGTGACTACACACTGACACCAAGAAGAACATCTCAACTCTTCCAAACACCTGTTTCATTTTTCCTCTTAGCAAACTTTTCCTATTTTTTCTTTTCACCAGATACAAACAACACAGCATGATTCTCGTTCCAATGAACACACCTGGAGTAGAATTAATAAGGCCTTTGTCAGTTTTTGGCTACATGGGTAAGTATAAAATAAGAATGTCCATCCATCAGCAAGCAGAAGACTAAAATCTGCACAAGCGTTGAAGGGAATAGATAGTATTTTAACGTAAGAGATGTATTTTTAGAAATCCCTTCGGCCCTGGCAACTCTCTTTATATGCAGGTGGAGTTCAGGACAGTGCTGAGGAAGAGGTGGTGGTGCTGCATTTGCCTTCATTTGGTTTAGTTTGGGAAAAAGAGGGTTTTTAAGGATCAGCAACTCTGCCAGTCTTTTTTCTATTGTTCATAAATATGAATTAATAAAATAGATACAGATAAAGTAAATCAAGGCAATCCACAATAGAATTAAATTTTTGTCTCCATGTTCAACTTTTCAATTAATCTATAAGAGCTGTTAAACAGTAAGTTGAGATTTAACTTATGAGTGTAAAGCATTTCCTTTCTTTTTATCTCGGGTATAATTTTTAAGAAGCAAGGTTACTTTTGTTACCTACCACACATACTGCTTGTTGGGTCCATGCTATTCAGATCATCCACTCAGTATTTATTTATGGAGCACTGAGTACTGTTTGAGGTCCTTGGAATACATTAATAAAATCAGTAGACTAAGTTTATTGCCCTTCTGTAGCTTACATGTTGTTGGAAGGAAACAATAAGTAGAAACATGTAAGCGGGTAAATTATGTAGCACGTCAGCAGGTGATACATGCTGTGAAAATGCTGACTGAATTTGACTTTTTTTCCTATCTCCATGGCTTTCTCTCTTTTGTTGAGTGTGACTGATGCATGTTTGAATAGCAGAATAAACCTTGCAGCTTTGTAGAATGTTTGACATCATAGCCTTCTGTGAATGCAGGTTTAGGATGTGCCCACAGGCTAAGCGAGGGGACAAGATGGGACAAACAAGCTCACTGGAGCAGATTACGCATAGGAAGTTGTTGGGCTGCACAGGAACATCCTGAAAGGCACCCAAAATGAATTCAGAATATAGGTGCCGTTGCAGAGCTACTTCTGAATTTTCAGTATGAAAAATTAACTAGCATCTCTCTAATTCCTTGTATCCAAGGCCAAAAGAAACAGTGTGGGGAGGGGTGATCAGCAGTTCTGACAGGAATGAGGTGCAGAGTTACCATGAGGTTATCTTTAGAATTTGATGAGGAGGAAGAGTGCCTCGAAGAGAAGAGCACGGATGTGTTCCCAGCCTCACTGACCCAAATGCCAGCATTTTCAAGAGTGACGAGTGGATCAAGGCAAGTGCAGAGTGACACACCTGAACACTGGTGCCGTTTCTGCTTCCTATTGATGCTGAGCCCGCTCTGCCCCTGCCAGCAGGCCCTTTGCATCTTCAGGCATTGATGTCCATAATGACAAAATAAGAAACTTGAATACATAAATCACTTTCAATGTTTTGAAACATTGAATCTTTCCCCCCCCCTCCCAAGCAAAATTCCCTTGGGATCCCATAAAAATTGAAGGAAAAACAATAAAATAGTCTTGTTAGAGCCATGAAACCCAATCTTCTTTTTCCATAGCTCTACAATTTCAGAGAATGAATTAGAAAACCTCTGAATCCAATGATTCATAAAATCTGCCCTAACTTGAACAGTTGGTAAGTTTTCAGGACTGCTCAGTAGTACATGTTCAGGGTAAGAGCTACCTAGGAATGTCATGACATATGGGTCTTTCAGATCCTACTTTCTTTGAGTAATTGCACTCCTGAAGATTAACTGTATGTGACTCCTTTTTTAGTCAACTCATTTGTCTCTTTAAAATTTTATTTTCTATTTTATAGATTATTTACATGGAGGACATTTTGAGGTCCATTTTAATCAAGTGCGAGTTCCTGCTTCCAATTTAATACTAGGTGAGATAAATTTGGTAAAATTTATTCTTCAGTATTGTCTATTAGTAGTTTCAGAACTAAATCTGGAAAAGATATCCAATCAGGTTTAATTTAGATACTTTCTATTCTTGTTTCCTCCATTTATCAAGAAAAAAATTTCCATTTTGTGAATTTTCTTACATGGAATGGCAAGGTTTTATTTACATGTTAGATGTGGTTTTGTGTATCACATCAATTAAAAATATAGCTAAATATAAAAGCTAACCGATTCAGAGCAACAGATTTTTCCTAGGATATGATCTGTAGGCCTATACTTGTTTTAGAAAACCTCAATACTTTCTGACTTCAAGTCTTATATACAAAGTAGAAGAATGAATAACTTTGAACCCATATTCTTTTTTTTTTTTTGTGGGTACCGGGGGGTTGACCTCAGGACGTCGCGCGCCAGCAAGCGCCCATGCCGCTGAGCGATATCACCGGCCCCTTTTTCGTATGTGGGTTCCGGGAGTCGAACTCGGGCCCTCGCGCTTGTTGGGCAGGCGCTTACGCCGCTGAGCCATCTCACCGGCCCCTGAACCCTGTATTCTTGAAATGACTCCATCCTCTCGCTTATTGGACTCCCACCTGACCTTCAAAGAAATTTTCAAATCCCAGCCTTGCAGGAACATTTTGTATTTCTTACCTCATCCACTCCACAAGCCGCTGATACTGCCAAGCCCTACAGCTACAGAGGTTTACACACTGGCCCTCTTTTGCCCTTCTTGGTCCCTCTTTATCTGTAGCCCTTATCCTGGTCCCTTCTGGCTTCTAAGTTCCTAAGTAGGGACTGTGTCTTCGCCACCGTGTAACTAGTGGAGCCCTAGTAAAGTAGCTTATGCACAGTAAGCACTCCAAAGACAGCTCTAAATTTGATTGAAATATTTAATGAGGGTGGTTTTAAAAAACATAGCAATCAACATTCCCGTATATGAATAATGAATCTTGAGAATTGGCTTTTTCCTTACCAGAAGCCATTTTTATTGAGAACAGCTCATCATCTTCCCAAGATTTGTGTAGGTAACAAAAGGAATGGGCCATTTTCATGTTCTTTCTTTTTTTTTTTGTTGAGTATCGGGGGTCGAACTCAGGACCTCGTGCACCAGCAGGCACCCGTGCCACTGAGCGATATGACCAGCCCTTTTTTCATACGTGGGTACCAGGAGTCGAACTCAGGACCTTGCACTTGCCAGGCAGGTGCTTATGCCACTGAGCTATCTCACCAGCCCTTCACGTTCTTTCTTTCTCACAGGTGAAGGTAGGGGATTTGAAATTTCCCAAGGCCGCCTTGGCCCTGGCAGAATCCACCACTGTATGAGAACAGTTGGTGTGGCAGAACGCGCTCTGCAAATCATGTGTGAACGGGCAGCACAAAGGGAAGCCTTTAAGAAGAAACTGTCTGAACACGTAAGAGGGATTACGTACTGGGACTCATTGTAGCCCTGTATCCTACACTAACCTTCAGCAAAAATATTAGTGTGAAAGATACACATCGAGGTGATTCTTTCCCATAAAGTAGTGATGGCAAACCTATGGCGTGCATGTTACTGTGTTTTTCTTTTAAGACAAAAGACTTTAATGTAAAGTTGTGTTTTCTAAACTAAAACTTCAGTATTCGGGTTTAATTGTAGTGTTGGTGTTACAGAAAACAGACCAAATAGAGGTTAAGGAGGCAGTTTATTACACCGGTGGGCTTGACTGGAATTTCTCTCCCAGAGAGTCAGCCCCACCCAGTGGGGGTTCCGGGGCTTTTAAAGGGAAAGCAAGCAGGGAGGTACAAAGGTAGATTTGGCACATTATGATTGGAGGATTGGGTGACATCATGGGTTGCTAAGGGAGTTTAAACATTTTAGGTTATATCATAAGGCCGTCTGTTATACAAAGCATGGGTTATACAGAGGAAGAAATGTCCTGTTACATTTTAAATTACATTGCAAGGTCATCAGTTATACAAAGGCAGTAAAGTCAGGAGTTACACAAAGGAACACTTCACGTTACATTTTAAGGCCATCTGTTAGACAAGCTTACACAAAGGAAGGAATGTTCTGTTATCCAGCTTGTCCTGGACATGGACATGTCTACCTGGTCTTGGTGGGTATCCTTGCAGGCATCGTTTAAAATTTGTAATTCCCCTTCATTGGCACTTGTGATAAATAAGTGGGTTTTGGGTTGCAGTTTGGCCCTTGGTCTCTAAAAGGTTGGCCATCACTGCCATAAAGCATATTATGTCTGCATTTAATATAGTCTGATGAGAAGTGTTTGTCTTTGTGAAAGGTTAAGTAGCTCCTAGGTACTGCCACACTCGAGCACACAGAGTGTGGGCAGTTGCTTCTGTTTCCTAGACTCGTTCTTTAGAGCAGCTGGTACCTTAAAGCTCTCTGTGGACAGGAAGAGGCTGTCCTGGGAGGAAAGACTTGCCTTCTTTATTTTTCTGGAAGGAAATAGGACATATAAGTGGAAGCTATAGGAAAACAGCCCAATGCTCTGTGGAAAGAGGAACATTCTGTAAGAGAGATTTAAAAATGGAATGGATTCCTTCAAAAAGCAGTTTCCTGTTACTGGAGAAATGCATGTAGAAACAGGACCAACCTTTGGTGGGATGCTCATAACTTTTTAAATTTTCTTCTATAAATTATATACTATTGAGCCTGTTATTTACAAAATGCTATACACATAGTCACATGTAGGCAATATAAGCAAAATTAGTAAATATATATCAACAGGGAAAAGGAGGCATCATTTTAGACTTCCTTGGAAAGTTTTTTTTTCTAATAGAAAGTGGAATAGCCAAATCATCCCCCTACAGAGTTCTTCTAATTTTTAAGAAAGCAAGAACTATTATTAAATATTTAATATTTATTACTGCTAATATGTTAGTATTAAGTCAGACTTGTGTTGACAGAATTGTACTTGTGTTTGCTGGACAAGTATATTTTAGTGCACTGATCCTCTTGTAAAATACATTTATGATCTTGTAAAATTTTGCAAAACAGGTGTGGTAGCATATACCTATAATTCTACCACTTTGGGAGGCTGAGGCAGGAGGATTCCAAGTTCAAACTGTGCAACTTAGTGACTTGGCAAAACCCTGATTCCAAACAAAAAAAAACTTTGCAGTATATGTTTTACAAACTAAATTCTTGCAGGGTATGTTTGCTTCTTCAGAAATATTCCATGCTCAGTGTTAGTTAATAATAGCAGTAGTTACTAATGCTAATATTTTATGAAGTATTTATGCTCATTCAGGATAAAATTGGTTAATTTGCAACACTATTCTGAAAAAAATACAGCCTGCTCTATGATACCATACCTGGTAATAGTTTGTGGGGAACCCTTTTAGTATTTGGTAAGGGCAAGGGTTCAGCTTTTTATGGGAACAGAGGCAAGAAAGTATGAGCTTTTGAGGTCATGGATACAACTTTTTTAAGAAGCTGCATAGCCAAATTATCCTCCAAAAGCCTGATGGCTGTTGCTGACTAAAGAGTTGTTCATGGCTCCGACCATGGCTTCTTCCCTGTTGTGTTTTTAAGCTGTCGCCAAGCACGCCCTGGAGCAGGCAGGGTACGGGAGGACACAGCAAAGCTGAGGCCCAGGCAGCTTGAGCACAGAAAAACCCTCTGTCCAGGGGCTGTGTTCATGAGCGATGTTTCAGTGCTGCACCAGAGACAAATTTCTCTCCGGTCTTTTGAAGTTAATGTATCATGCAGAACACACCTGGGTTTTGTAAAGATTGGCCTCTCTTCACTGGAAACTTCACATCTGGAAAAAATAAAATGATCTGGCAGAGAAGCAAAGAGAGATGTGTGAGCATGTTCTAAACAGTCATCTGGGCCAGCTTTTCCCCCTAGTGTGTGACTTCAACACTCCATTTTCCTGAATTTGGAGACTCCCTCCAGCTGTCTGCTAAATTACTGCAGACTCTAAAGCATAAAGTTCAGTCTTAGTAAATGAATTTTGCAGTTTCCTAGAGTGCTCAGTTTCTACCCACTTAAGGCTTTTTGGCAAATCTAGGGTCTGTAGAGATGCAGCTGAGAACATGTTCTTTAGTCTGTAGTTAGAGTTAAATGCCTTTAGAGTCTGTTCATGAAGTTACAACTACCCAATTTTGCATCCATCAGAAAAATACTCACTGGGTGCCAGCAGTGTGTTTGAAATCGTTGACTTAGAGCCAGATTTAAGCCTCTAAGGCAGTGCTGTCCAGTAGAAATACACATTGAGCCACAAATGTAATTTTAAATCTCCTACTAGTGTAGCAACATTTTTAAAAAGTGAAAAGAAACAGATAAAATTAATTTCAAAGTTTTATATAACTCAAGACTGTAATTCCTCAGTTCATGAATGCTTCTGTTTGCAAACAATTTGGTTCACAAACAAAAGTGTTTAGCAACATTTTGCTTCCATTTATAAACTCCACATTGGGTAACAAACATGACCATGGCCATCTTCCCCACACAAACATAAACACAGCCATCTTTCCCAAATTAAGTTCCTAAACCAAGGTACCAATACCCAAAATGTGACCATTTCAATTTGAAATTAATATAAAAATGTCACTGAGATATTTTACATTCTTTTTTGTGCCAATTCTTTAAAATCTGGCATATATTTTACACTTCTAACACAGTGCATTTCAGATTGGCCATATTTCAAATGCTTGGTAGCTACATGTGGTTAGTGGTTGTCATACTGAACATCACTGCTCTAGGGAAGCCCTAATCAAACATCCTCTGCTGAAAAAATGTCCCAGAGCAAATAAAACCGAGCATAAAAATAACCAGCAAAGGTCAATGTGGCCTGAATCAGAGCACTGTAGTGTTCTGCCAGCCTAATTTATCTAACAGACGTTATTCTTCATTTTAAGTAATTCTGTTTAAAAATTGGAGCCAAAAAGCTGATTTTGGCCAACCAGAAGCATTCAGTATGTCCCCTGGGCGTCAGTGCTGAGTTATGAATGACTTGTGTGTATGTGAGGTTTGTTTTCCATATTCTTCCAAATACCTCCTCACTTCTAATTTCTGCAAATGGGAGAAACCTCAGAATGTTCACTATGCTAAATGAGAAGCAAGTACCAGTTTGAGATAATTACAGATACACATGCTCGTATGAGAAATAATACAGAGATCCCTTGTGCCTTTTACCCAGACTTCCCCAATAACAACATCTTGCAAGACTGTAGTACAGTATCAGAACCGGTGTTGTCATGGATACGGTTGGGATACAGAACACTCCATCACTACCTACTTTGCTCTCTCACCACCCCCCCTTCACTCCTGGCAGTCACTAACATCTTTTTCATAATCTTGTCATTACAGGAATGGAATCGTACCATACATAAGTATTTGGGGTTGGCTTTTTCACCCTGCGTTACTCTTTGAAGCCTCATCTAGGCTGTGTGAATCAACAGCTGGTCCCTTTTTACTGTCTGGTAGCGTTCCCAGCGTGGATGTCCTATGGTTTACTTGACCGTTTACCTTGAGGGACGTGTAGATTGTTTTCAATTTAGTGATATTACAAAAACTGCTATAAACATTTTTGTGGCTATTTGTGTGAATGTAAGTCTTCATTTCTCTGAGATAAATTCCCAAGAGTGCAATCACTATATTGTATGGTTAGTTGCATGTTTAATTTTTTAAAGAAACTGCCAAACTCCTTTCTATATTTCATTCTCACCAATTGTATGTAAATGGTCTGGTTTCTCCCCATCCCCCACGAGCATATGGTGTTGTCACATTGTTCTTTTTTTTTTTTTTTTTTTTTTAGGTCATCCTGATTGGTTTGTAGTGGTATCTCAAGTGGCTTTAATTTGCATTGCCCTAATGGCTGATCATGTTTACATCTTTTCTGGAGCTTATTTTCCATCTTACATCCTCTTGGGCTCATGTCTTATGCCCATGTTCTAAGTGTATAGTTGGGTTTTATACAGTTGACTTTTGAGAGTTTTTTATATATTCTGGATAATACACTTCATCAGATATGGAGTTTACAAGTATTTTTCCCACCCTGGGCTTGTCTTTTCATCCTTGTTATAGGGTTTAATAGTAAAGTATTTAATTTTAATGAACACTGAAAAATGAATGTCATTTTTTTTTTTTTTGCTTTTATGGATCATGCATTTAGCATTAACTATAAGAACTCTGCCTTACCTTATATCTTGATGATTTCCTCCCATAATTTTTCCAAAAGTTTTACACTTTACATTTGAGTGTGTGGTACATTTTGAATTAATTTTGTATAATGCATAGGACTTGGGTCAAGGGTTTTTTTTGTTTTGTTTTGCCTATCAATGTTCACTTATTGTTGAAAAGGATATTTTTCCTTTGCTGAATTGTTTTAAATCTTTTTTTGGTTCTCTATTATGTCCTAATTATGTGTCTCTCTGCCAACAGTCTTTCCTACTCCTCATGTAGTCATATAATTAGTCTTAAAATAAGCTTACAATGATTCCTCTCAATTTATTCTTCCCTTTCAAGTGTTGTAGGTATTCTAGTTCCTTTGCTTTTCCCTATAATTTTTTAAAATAATCTTGTTTATACCTGCAAAAAAATCTTTCTAGGATTTTGGTAGGAATTATGTTAAACCTATATATCATTGTAGGAAGAATCGATGTCTTTACTATAGTGGATTTCCTATTCTGTAAACATGGTGCAGTACACCTTGCCATTGATTTCTGTCATATGTGTAGAGCTTCAGCGTACATATCCTATATGTCTTGCTATACAGTCGTGAACTACATAATTATGTTTTGATCAATGATGTATTGTTTATATGATGGTGCTCCCATGATTATATTGCTTCGTGGCATCACAGCTGTTTTAGCTTGTGTAAATACCCTCTATGATGTTCACATACTAACAAAATCCCTTAACACATTTCTCAGAATGCATTTCATAGTTAAGCAACTCATGACTTTATTGACACATAAATATTTTTTGAGCAATTATAAATGGTATTGTATTTTTAATTTCAGTGTCCATTTGTTTTTGACTAGTATTTATAAATTCAATTGATTTTTATATATTTATCTTGTATCCTGTGACCTTGCTGAACTCACTTATTCTTTCTAGGAGTTTTTGTAGATCCCTTGGGATTTTACATAGATAGTCATGATGTCTACAAATAAGGGACAGTTTTATTTCTTCCTTCCTATTATCTATACCTTTTATTTTCTTGACTGGCCTTTTGTTGAATAAGGGTGGTGAAGGCTGATACATTTACCTTGTTCACAAACTTAAGGGAGCATTAAGCGTAATGTTAGCTATAGGTTTTTGATAGCTGCTCCTTATCAAGTTTAGTTCCTCTGTACAACTAATTTTCTGAGACTTTTTTTTATTATGAGAGTTAACAACTTGACAAATGATTTTTTTGCATTAAATTATATGATCATATGGTTTTTCTTCTCTAGCGTGTTAATTTGGTGGAACATATTGATTTCAAATACTGAACCAGCTTTGCATCCTTGCAAAAATTCCACTTTGTCATAATTCTTTTTATGTATTTCTGAATGGTTTGCTAATATTTTTGACATATAAAAATTATAAATTTTTTTTTTTTTTTTTTTTTTTGTGGGTACTGGGGGTCGATCTCAGGACCTCGCGCGCCAGCAGGCACCCGTGCTGCTGAGCGATATCACTGGCCCTTTTTTCGTATGTGGGATCCGGGAGTCGAACTCGGGCCCTCGCGCTTGCCGGGCAGGCGCTTAAGCCGCTGAGCCATCTCACCGGCCCCAATTATAAATATTTTTGAGGAACCATGTGATTTTTTTTAAATGCATACATTGTGTAATGGTCAAATCAAGGTACAGTAATCATATCTATCTCCTCAAACATTTATCACTTCTTTGTAGTAAAAACTTCAAAAATCCTTTCTTCTAGCTTTTATTTGGAAATATACAGTACATTATCATCTGTAATTAGCCTACTGTGCAATAGAACACCAGAATTTATGTCTCCTAAGTATAGCTTGGTACCTATTAACCTACCATTCCCCATCTCTCCCTTACTCCTCTCTACTCTTCCCCAGTCTCTAGTAACCATTATTGTGCTGTTTGCTAGTATTTAGCTAAGGACTTTTCCACCTATGTCGGTAAGGTATATTGATCTGTATTTTCCTTCTTCATATTGCCTTTATATGGTTCTAGCATCAGGGTAATACTAGCTTTACAAAGTGACTTGGAAAGTGTTCCATTTCTTTCAGCTTCTGGAAGAGACTGTCTAGAATTGATGTTGATTTTTCTTTGAAGATTTGGTAGACTTCTCCTATGATACTGTTTGTGCTAGGAGCTTTGGGAGATAGAGAAAGATGATAAATTTTAAAATAAATTTCCTTCATATTTTATATGGGGTGAGTCATGGTAGCTTTTTTTTAGAGAAAATATCCATTTTGTCTAAGACATCAGTTTTATGTGTAGTCACTCTAGTTTTCTATTATCAATATCTTTTTTTTCACTGTTTTCCCCTATTATGTTCTCAGTTTTATTTATCTTTGCTCCTTATTATTTCCTTTTGCTTTAAGGGTATTTTACTGTTCTAAGTTCTTGAGGTGACCACACAGATTTTTGAGATATTTTCCCTGTTATCTACTGTATGGATTTTGGTGCTATAAATTTCCTTCTCGGAACTACTTTACCTGTAGCCCACAGATTTTGATATGTTCTGTTTTTGTTTTCATTGAGTTCTATGTATTTGTAATTTCTCTTGAGAGTTCTTTTTTGACCCATGGATTATTGAGAATTATCTCTCTTAATTTCTGAATAGTTTGATTTTTCTTTCTTTCTATTATTGATTTCTAGTTTGATTTTATTATGGTCACAAAACAAACTCTGTATTATTTCAGTTTTTCATACTTGTTGAGATTTGTTTTATGGCCCAGGACATGGTTTCTGTTACTGTATATCGTATGGGCTCTTGAAAAGAATGCGTATACAGCTGTTGTTGGGTGTCCTATAAATGCCTGCTAGCTCTTGTTGGCTGATGGTGGCACCAAGTTCCTCTGTTACAGCCTTCCTGAATTTCTGCCTAGATGTTTTGTCAGGTGTTGAGAAAGAGGGCTATTGACGTCTCCAAATATTGTAGATGTGTCTGCTTCTCCTTTTAGTTTCATCAGTTTTTTACATTTGCAGCAGTTGTGTTGTTTGCTGCATACACATTTAGGATTGCTATGTTTTCTTGATAGATGAACCATTTTGTATCATTAATATGATGACCCTCTGATTTTCCTTTGCTCTGATTTCTACTTTATCTGACATTTGATTAGTGTTTGCATATTTTCCTTTCTTTGTTGTTGTTCTACTTTCACCATGTCTCTATCATATTTAAAATGAGTTTCTTCTAAACTTGAACAGATGAGTCATCGCAGAGGATATAGAAATAGCAAATACATCAAAAGAGGATCAACTGTGTTAGCCATTAGGGCAGTGCAAATTAAAACCACAGTATCTCTGCATGCTGTTACAATGATTAAAGTACTATTTTAAATACTACTGAAAATGTGTCAGTGATTTGGGGGAAAACTAGAACTCTCATATACTATTGGTTTGAATGCCAAATGGTACAGCCACCTCGACAAACTGATAAACATGTCGTAAACATTTACCACTGACCAAATAATTCCATGCCTGGTATCTGCTTTAAAAACCGAAAATGCATATCCATACAAAAAGCCACATACAAATATTTACAGAAGCTCTATTAATAATCCAAAACTGGAAATAACCCAAGTGAATGGATAAACAAACTGTGATACATCCCTGTAATGCAATTCTGCTTAGCAATACAAAGAATGGACGAGTTTTCAGAACACTCTGGGTGTAACTCAGAGGCATTGAGCTCAGTGAATGAAGCCAGTCTCAAGAGAACTGCTGCTCAGACGATTCCATTTATATGACATTCTGGAAAAGGCAGAGCTATGTGATGAAGAACTTATCGGTGGTTGCCAGAGGTTAATTGGGGAGGAGGGCGTGACCAAAATGGGGCAGCACTAGGGAGTTTTTCGAGGAGATGGAACTATTCTGTATCTCCATTTGTGACTCTACTGATCTACAAGTGTTACATTCATAGTACTCTCCACCAGATAAAAAGATAATTGTACATAAATAAATAATAACACAGTGAAGGGCTCCTGGACCATCCCCCTCTGAAACCGTGCCTGGACGTATGCAGTTTGATTATAACCAGTGCCACTGCTGCTGCCATCCAACCGGGTTTCGTGAAAGCACGTGGCGCAGCGTTCAGGAGGGCTGATGAGTAATTTGGCAGTAGGCCGGTTGCTCGGTCCAGCAATCTTGACCTTGGATAGTAAGATATGCAAATAAATTATCTTTCTAAACAAATACAGTTCCTTTCTAAAATGTTCCAATTGTAACTAATATTCCACAGGTATGTGGCTAGGCTGGTACAAATCAACTTATTTGAAAATGTATATAGTAGGGTTTATAAACAGTCATTGGGCTAGCAAGTGTGTTCACCAATCTGTAAGACTGTGTTACATGTGGATGTCGGACACCAGCTTATCTCCTTCTTCCCTTTGTTCCCCTAAAGGAGGTTGTGGCCCACTGGATTGCTGAAAGTCGCATTGCTATTGAGGAGATCCGCTTATTAACTTTGAAAGCTGCCCACACCATAGATACTCTGGGCAGTGCTGGTGCTAGGAAAGAGGTGAGGCATCCCTGGACTGGCCGCCACAGAGCCGCCTTCAGTTTCTCCCACCCTTTGGGCATTGTGGGTTTCATGGCGCCTTGAAGGCACTGAGAATATTAGAAGCTCCTGTGTGATGTTGGTTTAAAGACTATAAATGAGCCTGGTATGGTGATGCATGCCTGTAATGACAGCTACTCAGTAGGCTGAGGCAGGAAGATCACAAGTTTGAGGCCAGCCTGAGCAACTAAGTCTCAACCTGAGCAACTCTGTCTCAAAATAAAGAATAGAAATGTACGTGTACCAACTCCCCACAATGAATGTTACCATTACGTATTGCAAACATGTACTAATAAATATCAAAATTAAAAAAGAATGAGACTTTAACTAGCTAAAAAAGAAAGAAAAAAGGACTGGAATGTAGCTCAGTGGCTTATCTAGCATGCAATCAGCCCTGGATTCAATCCCTAGTACCACAGGGAAAAGAAAAATCGTGTCTATTGCTTGCTTTCCTTTCACTGTGCTACTTTGGGAAGTGATTTTTGGAATGCAGAATATCTTCAGCACTCTTGAGATGCAGCAAGGAGTGGGGAAATGCTAGGCTTTCCACGGAGCTGGCATTAATAGTAACCACTATCCTACTTTCTGCTGGCCTTGGACCATTTGCAGAGACTTTAACCTTTCTGCCCTGGTTCTGGGGTTCTTGTGGAGAGGAACCTAAATGCAAAGGATGATTCTGCCATGTAGTATTTTATGAAAGGCTCCTGATGTCCTTTGCCTTCTTATGTTCTGGCTTACATGGATTAAGGACATAATCATTTAATTCTTTAAAAAAAACCCATAAAATTGCTAAGACAAAACTGCTTAGTGGAGCAGAGGCCCTTACACTGTTTTTATGACCCTGAATGTGATGAGTGTGACCTATGAACTGCCTGAAATCCTTTTGGAAAGCAGGCGAGTTACAAATAAAAGAATAAAATGTGATTTGGAAGAGATATCCCTTTTTAAAAAGTCTGTATTGACTGAAATATAGCCATTGCTGCATTTCAGCCAATCTCTTCGTTGGCTGTGAAGTGGTGACTTGGGTGTGGGAAAGTTTCCTTGTTTCAATTCACAGAGAAAAAAATACAGATTATATCGCATTCTGGCACATTGTATGTAGTCTAAGAAATAAGCATTCTTTTCATATTCTGCTTATGCAGATTGCAATGATCAAGGTGGCGGCTCCCCGGGCCGTCTGCAGGATCATTGACCGAGCCATCCAGGTGTGCGGTGGGGCAGGCGTCTCCCAGGACTACCCCCTGGCTAACATGTGAGTAGATGGCATTTCGCAGTATCTACTTTTGACAGACTTGGAATTTCAAAATCTATCAATGACATACATACAAATAGGTGTCAATTAAAAATAAGATCTACAGATGCTTTGACACTGATTGCTGAGGAAGAAAATAAAGCTAAGAACTGACTTTAAAATGTAATTGAGAGCTACCTGAAGTGATATAGGGACTGTGGTGTAGAGTTCAGCTCCAAGAAAGAGTCGCTGTTAGGAACACAGTCACCATCTCACTCCTTTGTGCTCACTTGCACACTAAGGCAACCCTCTGAGGGTTTCTACAGACACAGTGTGGAGTTTCACCAAGAACAGAGAGGAAGAGAGGGGCCCAGAGCCAGAATGTGTTCACTAGGACAGTGTGCCAGCCCCCGGGGCCGCAGGTCGATTTGCACCGGTGCATGCCGTGACCATCCTGTGTCCTGGTTCTGATGACTGGGAGACAAGGAACATTTGCGTATTCCCCATCTGTCTCTCTCCACACACAGTCATAACGCCACCTTATCTCTCACAGCACAGGTAGAGTCGCGTAGCCCATCAATTTCCCACCTTAAAGAACTAAATCCTGGCCGGTGAGATGGCTCAGCGGCATAAGTGCCTGCCCGGCAAGCTCGAGAGCCCGAGTTCGACTCCCAGAACCCACATACGAAAAAGGGGCCGGTGATATCGCTCAGCGGCACGGGCGCCTGCTGGTGCGCGAAATCCAACCACACTTTTCCTTTCTCTTCCCCTGCCCCCTTCCTAATCTGTATTAAGCAAGATTCTACTTTCCGGTCAACCTGTTTTAGTTTCCAAATATGGGAGAGAACATGTGGTATGTGTCTTCCTGTATCTGTCTTATTCTGATTTAATGTAATGTCTACCAGTCCCATTCGTTTTGCTACAAATGATAGGATTTCCTTCTTTATGGGTGAATAATAAGCCATAAAGCTTGGGTATTATACACCACATTTTCTTTACCTGCTCATCTGTTAGTGGGCACCTAGCCTGTCTTTATCTTAGCTATTGTGAGTAGTGTTCAGTAAACATGGACATGCGGGTTTATCTTTGGTATGCTGCTTTCATTGTCTTTGGATGTATACCCAGAAGTGGGAAATAGAAATCTATTTTCAGGGGCCGGTGAGATGGCTCAGCGGCTTAAGCGCCTGCCCGGCAAGCGCGAGGGCCCAAGTTCGACTCCCGGATCCCACATACGAAAAAAGGGGCCGGTGATATCGCTCAGCGGCACGGGCGCCTGCTGGCGCGCAAGGTCCTGAGGTCAACCCCCCGGCACCCACAAAAAAAAAAAATCTATTTTCAGTTTCTTGAAGAAACTCCATACTTTATAATGACTGTACTAATTTATATTCCCACCAAAAGTGTATGAGTTCCTTTTTCTTGATACACTTGCCAGTATTTGTTATATTTTTTTTCTTCTTTATGGTAACCATCCTAACTGGGGTGGGATAGTATCCTATTGTAATTTTGATTTTGATTTGCATTTTCCTGATGGCTAATGATATTGAGCATTTTTTTTCATAAATTTGTTGGCTATATTTCTTCTTTTGAGAAGTATCTACTAAGGTGATCCATTTTTACTTGGGTTACTTGCTTTTTGTTGTTAAATTTTTGAGTTCTCTGTGTACTCTGGATACTAACCCGCTGTCAGATGAAGAGTTGGCAAAAATCTTCTCCCATTCTGTTTGTGTCTTTACTCTGCTGTGTGTTTCCTTTGCTGTCTAAGGCTTTTCAGACATAATCCCATTTGTGTTTCTGTTTTTGCTTCCTGTACTATTGGGGTCCTATCTAGACAGTCATTGCCTGTACCAACATCTTGAGGTGTTTGCCCTTTGTTTTCCTTTAATAGCCTCAAAGTTTCTGGTTTTGCACTTAAGTCTTTGACCTGGTTTTGAGTTGATTTTTGCATGTGGTGAAAGATAATAGTGGTCTAGTTCAGTCTTCTGCATGTAGATATCCAGTTTGCTCAGCGCCATTTCTTAAAGAGGCTGCCCTTTCTTCAACGCGTGTTTTTTTGTTTGTTTTTTCCCATTTGTCGAGAATCAATTGGCTGTGGATACCTGGGTTTATTTCTGGGATCTCTGCTCAGTTTTGTTGGTCTGTGTATCTGTTTATATACCAACATCATGCTGGTTTTGTTACTATGGCTCTGGAATATGTCATGAAATCAGATACGATGATGCGTCTAGCTTTGTTTTTTTTGCTCAAGATGGTTTTGTCTATTTGGGGTCTTTTATGCTTCCATATGTATTTTAGGATTATTTTCTCTAGTTCTGTGAAGAATGTCATTGATATTTTGATGGGAATTTCATTGCATCTGTAGGCTGCTTTGGGTTGTGTGGACATTTTAACAATATTTATTTTTCCAATCTATGAACATGAGAAGTCTTTCTGTAGTTTTTGTTCTCTTCAATATCTTTCATCGCCTTTTGTAATTTTTTATTGTAGAGGTCTTTTTCACTTCCTTGGCTAAATTTATTTGCGCATTTTTGTAGCTATTGTGAATGGTGTTGCTTTCATTATATCTTACTTAGAAAACTAATTGTTGGCATATAGAAAAGCTACTGATTCTTGTATTTTGATTTTGTATTCTTCTACTTTACTAAATTTGTGTATCAGTTCTAATAGTTTTTGGGGGGGAATCTATCCATTTTCCTATGTATAGAACCATAACATCTGCAAAAAAAAAAAAAAAAAGATAAATTTGACCTCCCTTTCTATTTATATGCATTTTATGTTATTCTCATGCCTCAGTACTCTGGCTGAAACTTCTAGAAGTATGTTATTTAAGAATAATGAGTGTGGGCATGCTCATCCTGTTCCCATTCTTAGAGGAAATGATTTTGGCTTTTTCCTATTTAGTGAGATGCTAGTTATGGATTTGTCATATATAACCTTTATTATGTTGAGGTATGATCCTTTTATACCTAATTTGTTCAGGGATTTTCGTTATTGAATTTTATCAAATGCTTTTTCTGCATCTGTTTAGATGATATGATTTTGATCATTCTGTTCACCTGCTGTATTGTGTTCATTGATTTGCATGTTGAATCATACTTGCATTCCTAGAATGAAACTAACTTGATCATGGTATATGATATTTTGATGTGCTGTTGAATTTTATTTTCTAGTATTTTGTTGCATATATGGTCATCAGGGATAATGATTTATATTTTTTTTGTCGTGTTGGTTTCCAGTTTTGGTAAAAGTGTAACGCTGGCCTCATAGAATGACTTTGGAATAGTTTGAGAAAAAATGGCATTATTTCCTCCTTACATAATTGGTAAAATTGGGGTTGAGGATATAGCTCAGTGGTGCAGCGCCTGCCTGGCAAGCACGAGGTCCTGAGTTCGATTCCCAGTACCAAAAACAAAAAACAAAAAAACACAATTGGTAAAATTCACTAGTGAGTCTTGGGGGTTTTTCTTTGTTGGGAGACTTTGTGCGTGTGCGTGGGGGGGTGTGCACACACTAGCAATAGGACCCAGAGCCTCACATGTGCTAGGTGAGCTCTATACCACTTAACTATCCACAGTCCCCCAAACTTTTTATTAATGACTCAATCTCATTACTTGCCATTAGTCTATTCATATTTTTTATGCCCTGTTTATTCAATTTTGGTAGGTCATATTCCTATAACTACTGATTTCCTTCTAGTTGTTTTGAATATTCTTTGTTCTTCCTCTGACTCATTTTGGTGGTTGATGGTTTATGGTATTGAGATGTTAGATTCTTTTCTGTTTCTCTTTTGTGTGTGTACTCTTCTGGTATGATTTTATACTTTCACATACTTTGCAGAGATGGTAGTTGCCTTTCTTTCACCTCTGGGTGTAGTACTCCTATAAGCATCTTTTGCAAGGCTGGTCTGGTGGTCATATGTTTCCTCAGCTTTTGCTCAACTTGAGAGATCTTTTGTGCTCCTTCATTTCTCTTTTTTTTTTTAATGTGGTTACTGGGAGTCGAACTCGGGCCCTCATGCTTGCCGAGCAGGCGCTTATGCCGCTGAGCCATCTCACCAGCCCTCCTTCATTTCTTAATAATCTTGCTGACTATAGAAATCTTGGCTGGCAGTTATTTTTTTATCAGGACTTGGAATATGACATTCTCTTCCCTCCTGACCTCACGGGTCTCTGCTAAGAAATCTGCTGTTAGTCACTTAATAGTGACTTGGTGCTTTTCTCTTGCAGATGTTTAAATTCTTTGTCTTGTACTTTGACAGTTTCATAACGAAGTGCCTTGGAGAAGATCTTCTCTGGTCATGTTCATTTTGGGTCCTATAAGCCTCCTGTACATGGATGACCATATCTTTCCCAAGATTAGAGAAGTTTTCTGCAAGGGTTTTCTATGCCCTTTTTTCCTTGCATTCAGATATTCTCAAAATATGGACGTTCATTCATTTAATACTGTCCCAAAGGTCTTGAAATCCTTCCTTCTTTTGGGTTGGTTGGTTGGGTTTTTGTTTCATTTTTGTTTTTTATCTGACTAGGATATTTCAAAAGATCTGTTGTTGGATTCAGATATTTTTTTTTTCTACTTGATCTCTTGTTGAGGCTTTCAACTGTATTATTTTTATTTGACTTGTTGAGTTTTTCATTTCCAAGAGTTCTTTTTCAAGATCTCTATTTCTTTCTCTATTTCTTTGCTGAATTTCTCACCCAAAAACCTGCATTGTCTTCCTGATTTCATGTAACAGTTTGTCTGTATCCTCTCGGATCTCATTAAACGTTTTTTTGTACTCATTCTTTTAATTTCTCCATCAGGTATTTCATCTCGATTTCTTTGGGATCTTTGCTAGAAAGTCATTCTGTTCTTATGGAAGTATCTCATTACCTGGCTTTTTCATATTTTTTGTTCCTACATTGAGATTTGTACATCGGTTGTATCAGTTACATCTACAATAGTGCTAGTCAAGTTTCAGTAGCTGTGACAAAACACCTGAGTAAATCAACATAAAGGAGGAAAGGTTTATTTTGGCTTACACTTTCAGAGGTCTCTGTCCATGGTCAGCTGGCTCTATTGTTTTAGGGCCTTTAGTAAGTCAGTACATCATGGCAGAAGAAAGCCATGGTGGAACAATGCAGCTCATTCATGATGGCCAGGAGGACATAAGGAAGGAGGAAATGAAGGAGAGACACAGACAGTTCAGGGATGAGATGTGGCCTTCAGAGGCATGTCTCCAGTGACCCATCTCTTCCAACTAGATCCCACCTCCTGCCACTTGCATCACCAGCTGGGGACCAACCCATCCACACATGAGCCTTTAGAGGCCATTCCAGATCCAAACTGTAACAACCACTTCTATGAGTTGGCTTTTGTAGCAAGTGGCTTTCCCCTGAAGTATTTTGGAGTGTGGGTCCGATGTGCAGTGTTGGCTTTATTCCTTCCTAGCTGAGCATCCATAGTGTACTTTCCTTATAGATTCCTTGGCCGCGGTTAATGACTTTGGACAGAGTGTGTACTGTGTTGAAGTCAAAGAAATCTACTGTTTCTGTGGGCTGTGCACGAGTGGGAACATCCTAGCACTTCGGGCAGTTGGGGTGTAGACAGCAGTAGGTGCTGTGTGACTTCTCCTGCTTTGGGAGTACTGATCCCACTGGGCAGTGGGGATTTCCTCAGGCACTGTCGATTTTACCTCTGCTACTAGCAAGGCCTCTGGCACTGATGGCCACAGCAGAGGCGCGGGGCTGCAAGAATTTGTCTTCTGAGTCAGTGGTTCACAGCTAGATGCTGCATGGGAGAGGCGGTGGCAGGAACCACAGCACCAGCTCTGTGATGCTGTCGCTTCTGACAGTAGCGTGTGGCAGGACAAAGTTTGGGGACATGGCAGTGGCAGAAACCATGGGAGTGTAGTGGCAGCAGGAACCTTGATGTTTCTCTCTGCTTTGGGGGCCATGCACACCTGGGGATAGTGGGCACCAGCTGGAGCCAAGGCTTTTTTCACATAAGCCCTTTATGTGAAGTGAGTGCCTTGGAGCAGAACTGGCTGAATCCAGGTAAAGTTTCTCTGAGCCTTTTTTGCCTTGTTCATCTGGGGACAGGGTGACAGCTGGAGCCACAGAGTTGCCTAAAGCCCTGTTGTAATGCCCTGTGCACAAGAGAGCAGCAAGAACCATGGTGGCCCCTCCCTGCTCCCTCAGGAACTGGAACCTGAGCGTGGTGGGGAGGGAAGGGCAAGGGAACTGTGGAGCATCTGCCGCCAGTTCTGGCTCGGGCCAAGGCCACAGGTCTGACTCAGCCTTGATCTCAGCGGGCAAGTGGTCTGGTCTCTTGGTTCTCAGGAGACCACTTTCCCCTGTGTTTTGTCAACTGGCCACCTAATAATATGCAGGTCCCCAGTTGGGGTTGGCTCATAGTCATTCTGCTGGCCTAAGCGGGTTCACAAGGCAGCTATCCCCAAAGCCAGAGCAGTAGAGGCCCACAGATGTAGATGTGCAGGGGTTTCTGAGCCCCAGAGCAGTCCAAATCCTGACAATAGCTCCCTTCTCAAGATAGCTCCAGGCTACAGAAGCCTGGAGTTTCTCTAGTAGATAATGTGAGATCTTTTCCAAAGCAAGTCTATGCAGACTTCAAGTTACTTAAGTGGGTTGCAAACCTGCGAGGCTTATAAAATCCTCCAGTAGTTAGGACTGGAAGCCAACATGCATACTGGTAGAGTTTGCAGGGCGGTTCCTTTCACTTTCACCTCTGCGAAGGAGAGAATTCCCTCCTCTGGCTGTGTAGTAGGGTGTTTTGTCTTACTACGCTCTCGTCCCACATCTCTAATCCTCCGAGTTTCCAGTCTCTTGCTAATTTCCAACATTCTCTTTGGTCACTCATCTCAAAATGCAGCTTTATACCTGTACATTGGTTCTTTGTGGAGGAGGAGGGGAGGATTAGGCACCTCTATTCAACCATCTCTAAACTCCCAAGTTGGAAACTTTAAAATGGCATCTTGGAAGCCCTTTAGCTTTCTCCCTTGATTTTCTTTATACTCTTTGTCTTGGTGGGATCATTACTGTCATGGTTTAGAATTAGCAAACTAAAATATCATGTTCCTCTTTGATAACACTCACAATCCCTGCTTGTTTGTTTTTTTCCCAGGTACGCCCTAATACGAGCTCTGCGCTTAGCAGATGGGCCTGATGAAGTCCACCTCTCAGCAATTGCAAAAATGGAGCTGTGGGAACAAACCAAAAGGTTGACAGCGAAGATGTAAGAGAGTAGCACTGCCACATCCAGGGCTGCTTCGTTTAACCTTTATTAGCTCCAACATTTGAGCATCCTAGGAGTTTGAGCAAAGGGTAATTACTCACCTGTGGTAAAGATTTTGGTATCTATTTTGTTCAGTGGATTTTGTAATTTTGAGAATCACACAGATATATGTTAAATAAGAAAGACCATAGCTATTGTCCTTAGTTCTAGTACTTCAGTGGGATAGCATCTAGTTTTTAAATGCAAATTGTGACCAGATCATGGAATAAATTGAGAGCTATTTCTAGAGCACAGGCATAGAAAATTTTCCACTTTTTGATTTTCAGGACTTATTCATGTAAGTAAATAACTCAAAATATTTCCTCTCGCTTTGAAAAACATAGCTGGACGCCTTTTTAACACTGGTTTTTTAGGGGTTAATTTAACACTGTGTAGTATTTGCACTAGAAAAAGATGCATGACTGATTGGGTTATTTTAGAATTCATTTAAGTATAAGCCTTTTCATAATCCAATAGGGTACACTGATGTATTAAATCTGAATGACTTTAAAGTTTATAAGAAAACATAGTATGAGAAAATTTAAGGATCATTTTAGTTACTTTAAAAATGTTGAGATGAGTGAAGCGTTTGAGGCAAAAGAAGTGCTTTCGTTCTGTTAAGAGATGGAGGACAGTCTACTCTGGAAGCTGTCCTGCTAACAGCAACGACCCAAGCAGTCACCCTTGTGGCTCTGGCCCACACCGCATAGCTGCTGGCTACAGGTGACTTGAGCACATGACGTGTGGCTTGTGTCATTGAGGGCGAGTTTTAATTTTAAAAAACTGTAACTTAAGTAATGATTCTCAACTCAGTTACTGGGAAAACTTTTAAGGATGCTTGGAATAAAGTGGCTATGTCTTTTTCACCTGTAAGCTTTATGAAATCTAAATACAGATAAAGTATTTTGAATCAAAATTTGGCATCCAAATCAAGTATAAAATATACACCCAATTTTGAAAATTTAGCATGAAAAATGTAAAGCATCTTAATACCTTTTATATTGATTACCCATTGAAATATTTTTGAAATACTGAATTAAAAAATTATTAAAATTAATTTCTCCTGTTTGTTACTTTTTTTGTGTGGATGCCATGGGAACTGATAAATTATAAATCTTCAAATACAAGTTTATTCCTCAAAACTTTTCACTTTTGAGAAAGCATACACCTCAGGTGAATTCGCTGATATCCAGGGATTCTTTGTCATGATTTACACTGCTTGGGGTGAGCGTGGAGTGAAGCGGGACTCTGACAAAGCCCTGAGTTCTGATCTTTGTGTGTTGTGTCGGCTCTGCAACACCTTTTAACCTCTCTACTCCTCATTTTTCCTTCTTTACATCAGGATCAATTTTTAAATCCTGACGGCCCATTACCTACCTAGGGTTTGTTGTGAGGATTACTAAAGCCACGGAGAAGCACCTTGAAATTTGTGGAACACAACAAATTACTTTAAGGTCTTATTTGAAGAAGATAAAACCTTATAATCCAAACTATTTAACCTTATTACTAATTTTAAAAGTTGTGATTTAGAAGAAATAAGGACTTTTTAAAGATCATTGGAATTAAAGGTTATGTCTGGTTCTCATAATCTTGTGGTAATTTTGTTCTCTGCCTTTGAGGAAAGCTGGCTGAATTGGTTATTTGTTTCAGTTAATCATGTCATGTACCTAGCCATCCCCAAGGCAAGTTGCCCCGTGCAATTCATATTTACCTCTTTCTCTACCTTTAATTTATTCAGGTAAAGTCACATTTAACACAATCATGACAGGGCTGTAATTCATACGTCTCACTGCCAGGCTGCTCTGACCCACCAGCGGTACATGCATCGTTGTCCCATCGTGCGGCATGGAACAATTCTATCAGGTGGTGCAAGCTTCCAGATGAGACAGTCGTGCAAGCCTGCGAGAACATGTGAAAAGGTTTTTATCTGAAAGGGAAGAACTCCAAATCATAATGTGAGAAGATAAAGGGCCCTTTGCCCTGGTCACAGTGAGTGAATAGACGGGTGAAATTTTTGAGCTTCTGGCCAATTTCAGGGTTCTGTCTCCTCAACCTGCCACCAGGAGTCGCTGAGCGACAGTCTCCTCAGGACAGTCTGCTAGGTTTGCCGTGTGTTCGAAGCTACATGGTTTTAAAATGAGAAGTTGCCCTTTATAGTAACCACATAGCAGGAAAGAAAGGAGAGAGTTTTCCATTTAGGGTTTACCCATCAAGGCCGCTCCAAAATTGGTCATGGGGTTAGCGGCAGGAGAGGAGGAGCCTGGAGACTAGAACAGGGAAGACACCCTGAGGCCCCAGGCAAAAAAGGTCACAGTCTTTCTCCAGCAAAACATGATGCACGAAGGGGCAGCTGTGCTTGTCCAGGGGAGTGGCCACTTAAGGATCTCTGGCACTGGACATTTTAAACTCTGAGAACAGACAATTATGGAGGCTCTGATTTCCTCATTAACCTGAGGTTATTTATAAAGGCTTCCCTGAGCCACGGTAACATCACCCGGGTTGTTCCCAACAAATGTGGTCCACTTACCTTGGGTATGCTCATATTATGTTAAAGAGAACTAACGTGGGTAACACGCGGCCAAACCCAGCATCGCATGTGGGTACTTAATGAGCGAGCTGCAGGAGGCTTGCCTAAAACCACTTTTCACCCTGTTCTTGAATCAAGCTACGATGGTATCTGGGAAGTTGAGAAGGCAGGCATTTCTTACACCCAGGCTTTCTAAGGCATTTAAAGTAGAAAAGTTCTTAAGTAAAGGATGTTATCAAGTGAATTGTATTTATGAAAATGTCTGCTATGAAAAATATCCTGTTTCAGGCAAACTGGTGGCCTTGCCTTGTTTTCCTGTTTCACAATGGGAAGGAGAAGATCCCTCCCTAAAGAGAGGGGAGGGGAGAGGAGGCAGGTGAATCCGTGGGTCTCCCATCAGCACTCCTGGCCCGAGTCTGTCTGTGACGCGTATTCTCCACTCTTTCTTTGGCCTGGATTACTGCAGTCATCTCCAACCGGACCTCTGGTCTGTTCTCACAACAGAATGGCCAGCTGCAGTGACCCCTCCGACGTGGCTGTGGCTTCCCTCTGCCTTCTTTAGGCTGAATGTGGAGTTTTTGCTCATCTGACCATGTTCCATCTGTACTTCTCCCCTGACATCTCTCTGATCTCACCCACCTGGCCCGCTTTGTCCCGGTGTCTTCACTGCTGGTCCAGGTCTTGGAGCCTTGGTTCTTACTATCTGCCCTGCCTGGGAAGATCTGAGAAGCCACCTTCCCCAAACGTCCTTTCTTGACCTCTCTGCTACTCCGCTCTGTCATTGCTCTGCACTGTGTGTCCTGCCATTCACTGCCTCATCTGCCCACCTGTTCTCACAGCACTTGCATTCCAGCATTTCATATCAATTTATTTACGTCTGTCTGCTTGCTGCAATATAAACCCCACATTTTCCCCTCCAAATTCACTCATCCTTTTTTCTGTACTAGTGTCTCCTTCATTCTTGGACCCACAGCTGACGTCATTACTCTATACATGTGCTCGTATTTAGGGGTGAAGATAAGGCAGAGAAAAGCCCTTGGTTCCCACAGCTTATGAAGCATTTAAAAAGAGAATGAATGAGTGGATGAATGAGGGAATGAGATGTTCTCCTGACACCTGGTGCGCAGCAAGCAATGGGCTAAAAGCATTTACAGATCTACAAAGAGAATAGAGCTAAAGCCTCAGCCCCAGTGCATGAACTTTCTCCCATTGTCTAATGCAGTCTAATCAGTCAAAGACACAGAGGGAAGTCAGGATACCTGAGAGAGATAAAACCACTTCTGGTGATTGTTAGAGTTTTCCAATTTTCCAAATAAGCAGGATTCTGGAAAGTGTCCTTCCTTAATAAACAGCAAAGAATATTTAGGATTTATGGTTCTACCATAATATTTTTAAGCATCTCTTTCTCATTGTGGTGATGATGTGTTCTTTGGGAAGAAACCCATGCGCATTTTAGTGTGTGTTTTTGTGATAAGTTGTGTGAAACAAGGGCTGTCCTGTGCCTTATCTTCAACATTAAATATGCGCAGAAGTAAAGGGTGATGATTTGTCCTGGAGAAGTGCCTGCTCTGGGGACATAATCCATAAATGCTGGCAAAATGAGAACAGCTGCATGGAAGGCAGCTTGACCCAGCCCTTCCACACTTACTGGGTTGATGGCTGGTTAAAACTTCCTGATGATGATTCTTTTATTTCATTTTTTAAACGGGTGAAAGTGGAGATCACAGATGCCTACCTCCCTCCACCACTTTCACTATGATTCCAGTTTCTACTCTTTTTCCTTACTGCACACCAGCTGCACTGGCCTTCGGCTGTCCCTCCAGCTCCCCAGATGTTTTCTTACCTTGGGGGTCTTTGCACAGCATGTATGTTTGCCTCGAAAGCTCTCTCCCTACTTCCTGTCCTCAAGCTCTTCTCTTTTCCTGCAAATGTAAATGTAAGCTACCAGGGACTCCTTGTGTGACCACCCCATCTACATCTCTGAACCCTCCCGAAACACACACACACGCACGCACACACACACACGCATGCACGCACACACGCACGCACGCACGCACACACACACACACGCCTTGCCCTGTGCTTTGGTTTTGTTTGTAGAATGTTTCATGGGGTGATATATTGTATATTCTTTTACTTATTCTTCCCTCCTGTCCCCCTGAAAGTATACTTCAGCAGAGAGAAGTTTTTGTCTCTTGATTGCATCCCTAAAAACTGGAACAGTGCCTGGCACATGTATAATAGGTCCTCAATCCATGGCTCCTGGATGCATGAATGCACTGCAACTGCAGCTGCAGGAGGGCAGGGATCCCAGGACGTTTGACAAAGCCCTACATCACACGTTTTCTCGTTGGTCAAGCAGACTTAAAACCTGTAGAAGTGGCTCCTATCCTGATCAGAATTGCCCCAGGAGCTCTACGTAAACACTGCTCCAGCCTCAGCCTTTGTAGCTGTAACTTCAGTGTAACAACATGCATCAGGATTCCAGGGAAATGGGTGTCAAGGGTAGAGTTTGCTTCTTAAAAAACCTTGATCAAGTCAGGGTGTTTGGCTACAATCACTAGGAAGAGACTGGCTTGCGTAAGTAAGAGGAATCTGATGGGTTGACACGGGAGGGAAAGACTAAGGAAGTCTGAGGATCTCACTAGGACAGACAGGGACACAGGTCTCTGCAGTGAGACCACAGCTGCCAGAGCAGAATGAAGGGACAGCCACCCTTACAAGGTGACCTCCATTTGGCCTTGTCCACTAGTTCTCTGGCCCTCGCCTGCCTTGCTTGGCTCTGAGTGGGCTGGATTCAGGTTACCGGCCTGCCCCACAGCTGCCCAAGCAGCAGCAGCCTTCCAGTGCTGAATAGAGGCACCCAGCACTCCCCTGCACTCCACAAAGAACCAAAGAATCAGGGTTATAGGTGCATTCTGAGCTGAGCGATAGTGGGCAACACTGGAAATCACCAAGAGATGGAAGCTTGGGAAGATCCAGAGACCTGGGACAGCAGCGCAGTAAAAGGAAAACATAAACTCCTAGTATCCACCACCCTGGCTCCAGGGGGAGAGGGAGTCTCTCCTCTGTGCGGCTAAGGGTGAGAGGGATCCTATCAGAGAAGGTGGTGGCGATCCCAGCCACTGGAAGGTTCCACAGGGCTGTGTGGCTCAGTGATAGAGCACTTGCCTAACACGCCTGAGGCTTTGGGTTCAACCCCAGCACTGCAAAATAAATAATAAATAAGCAAATAAAAATAAACAGTCAAATGGAAGTCCCACAATCTTCACAGGCTTACAGCCCACTTTGATAAGGAACCTGAAATCAACCCAGTAAGCTTGCTTTCAAAAAGGGTCTCATATCATTTTCCAGCGAACCCCCAGGGTGCTATAGCCAGGGTGCAATCTTGAGAAGGGAGCAATTTAGACTAATCTAGGCATCAGAAACGCCTCCATATGCCCATTTCTAGAACTCTTCAGACTTTCCACTGTGCTGGCTCAGGGAGTAGCTGCCTTGTGAACCCAACTTGGCCCACTGGAGCGACTGTGATCTAAGCCTACAGAGGGTACTATAGGAGACGGGTGTTGCAACACAGAGAACAGAGGAGGGTGCTCACTTGAGACCAAGGGCATTACCAGCCACACGTACACTCCTACCAGTGCCAGGACTGAAAGCAGATGCTCACACAGTTCCTGCCTCTCCTCCTTCCAGCGCCACACTCGTGGGCCTATTACTGACAGGGGAGGGAGGAACAGGGAAGTTACCACTGCTTCCTGCCCAAAGGGATCACGGAGAGGCATCCTTGTGTGACTCCACAGCTTCGCCCATCACCCTACCCCAAGGTACACATGGTCAAAGAGGGCCCTAAGAGGAACTTTGCCCAGTTCTGGCAGCGGTCCTACTCTCACATAGGTACTACGTCACAGAGAGAGGAACACCAGGGCTCCTGCTGCCACCAAACCTATTTAGGTCCCACTACAGCCTTGTCTGCCGCCACCTACTCTGACCATACACTACTGTCAGGACTGGGTGTAAGGGCTACATGGCGTGCTGTGACTCCCACTATAGCCTCTCTAGAAGCAGAGCTAGCATTCATAGTGCCTGAGGAAATCCCTATAATCTAAAGGGATCACTATTCCTTTGTAGGAGTAGCCATACAATGCACCACATACCTACTGCAGTCTACATCACACCTGCTCCAACTGCAGGAGTGTCCACACTCTTGCATGGCCCATGGTGAGTATCTCTGATTCCAACATGGTGCTCATTGTGCCCAGAGTCATCCATCATAGGAAACAAGCTACAGGGAAATTACACTTTTGTGCTAGATAGAATCAAGAGTCGACATTCCACAGCAAATCAACAAACCACAACACATCTTCAAGGAAAAGCACCTTACTAAGAAGCAACCCCCTTAAAATTGGCAGAGATATCTGAACCATCATAAATACAAATCTCAATGCAATAGCACAAGAAATATGAAAATAGCACAAGAAATGCCTCCAAAAGAATATAAATTGTCTAGCAACAAACTCTAAAGAAATCAAAATGCATGAAATACCTGAAAAAGAATTCAAAGGAATGATTATAAAAAAAAAAACTCAATAAGAACCAAGGCAATACAGATAGGTAAATGAAATTAGGAAGACAATACAGGATATGAATAAGAAATTAAGCATATAGCTAGAGATCTTGCAAAAGAACCTAAAAGAAATCTTCGAAATGAAAAGCTGAACAAAGCAAATGAAAAATACAGTCAAAAGCCTCAACAACAAAAGAGATCAAGTAGAAGAAGAGCTATCTGAATTTGAAGACAGGACTCTTGAAATATCTCAGACAAAAAGAAAAAATAAAGACTAAAAGAAGAGAACATTCAAGACATTTAGGACACCACTAAGTGAACAAACATCCACATTATCAGAATACCCAAAGGTGAAGGGGATAATGGGGCATAGATAATTCAAACCCCCAAAAGTACAAGGCAAAGAATGGATTTTTAAATTAGCAAGAAGACATAGCCAACTCATATTTAAGGGAACCCCCATTACACTAACAGTAGATTTCTCAGCAAAGAACTTACAGGCCAGAAGAGAACGGAAAGAGGTATTTTGAAAGAAAGAAAATAACTGTCGATGAAGATTACACTATCTCCTTCACCAACAAAGAAGATTTCTATAAAGGCTATCCATCAGAAATTAAAGAGAAGGGCCGGTGAGATGGCTCAGCGGCTTAAGCGCCTGCCCAGCAAGCGCGAGGGCCCGAGTTCGACTCCCGGAACCCACAAAGGAAAAAGGGGCCGGTGATATCGCTCAGCGGCACGGGCGCCTCCTGGCGCGCGAGGTCCTGAGGTTGACCCCCCGGTACCCACAAAAAAAAAAAAAAAAAAGAAATTAAAGAGAAATAAAGGTCTTCCAAGGCAAGAAAAACTGAGGGAATCCATGGCCACCAGGCCAGCCTTGCCTAAAATACTTAAGAGAGCCCTATATCCAGAAGTGAAAGAAAGATTACCATCACGAAAACACATGAAAGTACACCTCCCAGAAGAGTAGATACACAAAAGAGAAATAAATAACAATTAACATTATCAATACAGTAAACCATCAAACCACAAAGATGAAGAAAAAGAATACTGAAAACAACCAGAAGAAACTCAGAATAACAGGAATAATCTTTACCCATCGATGATAACCCTGGGCGTAAACAGTCTAAATTCTCCAATTAAAAGATAAAGATTGGCTACATGGATAAAACAGAAGACCCAATAACATGCTGTCTATAAGAAACTCATTTCACTATAAAGGTGTACACAGATTGAAAGTAAAGGGATGGAAGACGATATTCTAAGCAAAAACCAATCTAAAGTGAGCAGGAGTAGCTATGCATACATTTGACAAAATAGACTTTAAGACAAAAACTAAGAGAGAAAGTCACTATATGATGATCAAGGGATCGATTCAACAAGAAGATGAAACAACTGCACATCTATATGCACCTAATGTTGGAGTACCCGCTTTTATTAAAAACACTATTAGACCTAAAGGAGAGTACCTCCATACAAGAGGGGAGACTTCGACACCCCATTTTCCAGGGACACGTCATCCAGACAACAAATGAGCAAGGAAACAGCAGCGTTAAACTACAGATCAAATGGACTTCATATACTTTTACAGAACATCCCATCAAACACCTAAAGAATATACATTTTAAATCAGCGCATGGAACTTTATATTTCAAAACAATTTATTAGACTAGTTGTTTTAGTTACTTTCTCATTGCTGGGACAAAACACCCAGTTAAATGAGAAGAGGTTTATTTTGGCTCACAGTTTGTAGAGGTTTCAGTCCATAATCAGCTGGTTCCAAGGCAGGGGTTCATGGCAGAAGGGCATCACAGAGGAGAAACAGTTCATGGCAGAGCAGGCAGGAAGCAGCAAGGGGTCAAGGGAGGAGGAAGGATCCTTCCAGGCCATGCCCACAGTAACCCACCTCTTCACACCAGGTTTCACCTCCCAACAATACACCCAGCTATAGAACCATCAGCAGACTAATCCAGTATCACACACCCATGATCCAGTCACCATCCAAGAGCCCCACCTATGAGCACATGAGGTTTTGGGGGACATCTAGACTTAAGCCACAACACTAATAAATTCAAAAAATTGAAATAATGCCCTTTATCTTTACTGATTACAATAGAATAAGACGAGAGGTCAACAACAAAGAAATTTAAAACAAAATACCTGTAGCCTGAACATACTTTTGAATAAATGGAAGCCAGTAGCGAAATTAAAAATTTTTTCAAAATGAATGAAATGGAAAACACAACATATCAACACGTGTAAGATATAGCAAAAGCAATATTAAGAAGGAATTTTATAGCAGTTAGTCCCTATATTTCAAAAAATAGATGAGAAAGGAGATTAGGGGAAGAAGAGAAGTAAGGAAGAGGTGGCTAAAGGGATTGAAAATGATCAAGAAATGTTGTATGTATGTGGGCATGTACTGATTCCCAAAAATTAACACTATTATATATTCCAAACACATACTAATAAAAGAAAAATATATGAAGTGGTGTAATGTTAAAAAAAATAAGGAAAATTTCAAATAAACAACATAGAAATGCATCCCTACAAGGTAGAAAATAAGAAAGTGGAAAATAGTAAAAAGGAAAGCAATAAAGATAGCAAAAACAATGAAATGGAGACTATAAAAATACAAAATATCAATGAAACAGAGTTCTTTGAAAAGACAAAATAGGGTAAGTAAGGACCAAAATGAATAGTAGATATTGGGAAGTAGGAAAAAAATGTTCAAATAGGAAGAGAGACAAGGGTAGGGGAGGGATAAGGGAAGGAAGGAAAAGGAAAAAAAAAAAAACAGAATAGAGGGGAAAAAAAAGAAAATAGGCAAAATCTTAAACTAACCAAGAAAAAAAAAAAAGAACTAAATAAAATTGCAGGTAAAAAAGGAGACACTGGAACCTATAGCACATAAATACAAAGGATCAGTGGTAAGGAACTTCCGGGAAGATGGTGGAATGGTGAGCAGCAGAGAAATAGCTTCTCAGATATTTGGAATCCAGACGCTGGAATATAGCAATGTGAGGAAGATAAGGAGGAGGGAAGTGGGTCCCTGGGACCCAGCAAGGATCTGAAGTAAGAATTACAGCCCACAGGGAGAATGAAGAGAAGGAGCACAATGCAGAAGAGGGAGGTGGCAAGTGGCGTTTTCTCCCTGAGGCCTGGCTCTCAGTATGTGTGCATGTCGGGGGATTCGAACCTGCACAGTCATAGTGACTGATGGCAACCCGAGAGGTCTCCACAGAGAAACACCAGTGGAACAGAGCAGTGGATGCTGTGGACTGCAGTGGCTGGTGTTATTAACATTCAGATACCCTCCAGGAGAGAGCAGTTGGCTGTAGCCATTTTGGAAAGGGGCCAACAGAAGTCAGAACTCAGAGCAGCTGCAGGTTGGCTCCATCTACCAGCTACAAGTGTCAGGGTGAGGCACAACTGAGTTCAAGTCAGCAGGAGGTCAAGCAGCTGAGTTCAAGCCAGCAGGAGGTACTCAGAGTGTTGCAGGCTACAAATCTCAGGTCCCAGCCTCACAGACAGAAACCATAAGCAGCCTGAACTTCAGTGGAACTAAAGGCCCAGGTTTCTTGGGATTATCCACCACTGCCGTAATTCTATTGCTGGTTTGCTGGGATAAATCAACACAAATCTGGGTTCTGTCTGCCCCCTCTGTCAACCAGTGACAGCAGAGACTTGCCCTGAAGTGGACTTTTTTTTTTTTTTTCTGCTTTTCATTTCTTTGCTTTTTAAATTTTTTTTTCTATTTTTTCCCTCTTTTTGTTCTTGTTTTTATATGAGAACATTGTTTCTAGTTTTTTGTTGTTGCTCTGTTCTATTATTGTTTCTGTTTCTTCTTTCTTTCTTTTCCTCCTGTCTTCTTCACCAGTTCCCAAAGCGTCCATAATCTTCCTTTGTCCTCAGGCCTTGCTTCTAACCCCTTTCTCTTCTTCTACTTCTCTGTTTCTTTCCCCAATCCCCTTTAAATCTTCTCCACTGGGTAGGTAAAATTGCCATATTAAAAGGATATTTGCTGTACACAATTTTCTGGTTTGTTTTTGATTTGGTTATATCACTAAAACTCCTGTTCATATGATTAAAGGTGGCAAATTAATTGTACCACAGTTTGTCATTTCCTAGGCTGTGTTTGATGCTATTGTTATTACTGATTATACTACTTTAGCCAAGGTGACATAATTGTTCTAATCAGTTGTTCTTCCTTGTATGTCAAGAGTGAGATTGCCTGAGGGTCAGAAACAGTGCTATAGGCCAGTGCCAGAGACCCAGGGGCTAGGCTAAATAGGCAGCAATTTCTCAACCCTAATAAATTGAAGAGGTAGGATCATGCAACACACTCAAAACCCAAAAGCCAGCTACACCTGGAAGACATCTTCCAGTAGTCATTTCCTAAGGTTCTCGATACCAGCATCAAGATACATACCATAAACAATTTATAAGCATTAACGCAGGCATTAAATTTAAAAAAATAGAAAATGAGAAGACATGGAAGCAAGATGGAACCCCAGACTTCCAGGTCACCAAAAGTGAACCTAGGGGGACAATGAGGTGGAACAATGCGAAAGCCATCCACCTGGACTCTCTGAAGTGGGAAGAGTGGAAGTAATCTAACCCAAGACATATAATAGTCAGGATTCCAGAAATTCAATAAAAGAATAGAATATTAAAAGCTGTTAGAGAAAAGAAACAAATCACTTATAAAGGAAAGCCCATCAGAATCACAGCAAACTTCTCAACACAGACCCTTAAGTCAAAGAGAGTTTGGGGTAACAACCTCCAACCCAGATTGATGTACCCCACAAAACTATCTTTCAAAATTGATGGAGAAATAAGATGCTTGCATGACAAAGAACACCTGAAGAAATTCATGACCACCAAACCAGCACTCTAAAATATTATGAAGGAGAATCTAGAAAGAGAGAAGGCAGGCTACAACTTCATGAACCCCAACAGAATGAATCCAACAGGAAAGGCAAGTGATTAAACAGAGAGGAAAGAAAGGGAGCCACCAAAAGGAAAGTAACACGACAAGGAGAAGTCAATACATATCAGTTATAACCATCAGTGTAAATGGTCTCAATTCACCAATCAAAAGAAACAGACTGGCAGAATGGATCAAGAAACAAGATCCAACAATATGCCGCATATAAGAAACACATTTAAATCAAAAAGAAATTCATAGACTGAAAGTCAAAGGGTTGAAAATAATATTCCACGTGACAGGAACTTGGAAAAAAGCAGGGGTAGCTGTTCTATTTGCAGACAAAGTGGATTTCAAGCCAAGAATTATTAGGGATGAATCAGACTCCCAATCTTATGGATGAGCTTACAGAAAAGGATAAAATAAAGACGAAATGCAAATATGGTTTGTGGGGATTCCAGGAAGGTCAGAACTCTGTTGGAGCTAAGACAAAGACTTCTCTGGATTGCCTGTAGTTATTGGGTCCTTCACAGTTCAGGGAGGTGCAGGAAGTGGAGGGCACATCTGAGGCAAAAGCCCTTGAAAATGAGTAGGGCCTTGAGAATTTAGAACAAAAGCAGTAAATCTTGCTAGTTAAGAGACTTGTTTGATCTCTAAGGTTGGCAGCTTATTGCTCTGGAATAGGGAATGTCAGCCCCACAGCTGCAGGCTTATCTTTCCTTTAGGGGCTGTGAACAGGAGCTTTCCAATACATCCAGAGAGTACTGTGTTCAGCCACTTAACCCTTACACAGCCCAGTCCCCAACAAAGACTGATCAAGAGAGACAAAGAAGGTCACTACGTCCTAGTTAAGGGAGCAATCCAAGAGGAAGAAATAATAATCATAAATATATATGCACCAAATACAGTGTATTCAACTATATAAAACAAATATTAACAGACATGAAAAGTCAAATAAGCACTAATACAATTGTAATGGGGGACCTCAATACCCCACTGCACAGACAGGTCAACTAGACAAAAAATCAACAAAGGGATATCAGAACTGAACCAAATTTTTGAACAAATGGACTTAGTAGATGTCTACAGAGTGTTCCACCCCACAACATTACACATTCTTCTCAATGCCACATGGGACGTTCTTCAAAATAGACCACATACTAGCCCATAGAACATGCTTAAGTAAATGCAAAGGAACTGAAATTATCCCATGCATATTATCAGACCACAGTGCAATGAAATTGGAAATCAATGGCAAATGAAACCACAGAACTACATAAACATGGAAATTAAATAACACCCTCCAGAACAAACAATGAGTCACAGATGAAATTACAGAGAAATCAGGCAGTTTCTACAATTAAATGATAATGACAATATAACTTACCACAACTTATTGGACTCATTGAAAGCAGTCCTATGGAGGAAGTTTATAGTGGTGAATTCCCATATTAGAAAAACAGAACAAGCTCAAATAACCGAATGTTGAACCTCAAGCTTCTAGAAAAAGAAAAGCAAGTCAAGCACAAAGCTTGTATGAGGGAGGAAATTATAAATATCAAAGAAGAAATTAATGCAATCAAGATTACGAAAACAATACAAAGAATCAATGAATCAAAGAGTTGGTTCTTTGGAAGATTAAATAAAATTCACAAACTCTTAGCCAACCTTATATAAAAAAAAAAAAAAAAAAAGCAATGCAACTATATAAAGATCCCAGAAAGAAACCCACATATATAGAGCCAACTAGTTCTTGACAAAAGGGGAAAAAAAAAACACCCTGGAGAAAGGGCAGCTTCTTCAAGAAATGGTGCTGGGAAAACTGGATATCCACATACAGAAGACTGTCTTTCACTGCCCTATCTTTCACTATGTACAAAAATCATCTCAAAATGGGTCAAAGACTGAAATGCAAAGCCTGAAGCTCTGAAACTATTAGACAAAAACATAGGGCAAATACTTCAAGATGTTGGTTATAGGCAATGATTTTCTGCATAGGACCCCAATAGTACAGGTAACAAAAGCAAAAACTGACAAATGGGATTACATAAAACCATAAAGAAGATGAACCAAGAAAATGTAAAAATCCTGAATAATCCAGTATCAGTCAATGCAATTGAAAAAGTAATATTAAAAAACTACCAACTAAGAAAAGCCAAGGCCCTGACAGATTCACTGCCAAATTCCACAAGAAATTTAGAGAAGAGCTAGTGCTAATACTCCTTAATTGAATTGAAAGGGAAGGAGTATTCCCAAAATCATTTCTGGAAGCAACAAATACCCTGATTCCAAAACCAGAAAAGGACCCAACCAAAAAAGAGAACTACAGGCCAATTCTTTAATGAATGTAGATGCAAAAACCTTCAATCAGATACTGGCAAACAGAATGCAACAAAGCATCACAAAGATTATACATCATGACCAAGTAGAATTTATTCCAGGGATGCAGGAATGGAACAACATACACAAATCAATAAATGAAATACACCACATAAACAGAAGAACAAAAATCACATCATCATCTCAACAGATGCAGAAAAAGCATTTGACAAAATCCAATATCCATTCATGATAAAAACCATGAAGAAAACATGTACAGAAGATCTTTATCTCAATATGATAAAAGCCATCTAACAGCTAACATTACGTTAAATGGAGAGAAGCTGAAAGCCTTTCTTCTAAAATCAGGAACAAGATAAGGATGTCTTTTTCACCACTCCTGTTCAACATATTTTTAGAAACATTAGCCATAGCAATTAGACAAGACAAAGAAATAAAAGCAATATGGACAGGAAAGGAAAAAGTTAAACTGTCATTATTTGCAGATGACATGATTCAGAAGACCACAAAAACTGCACCAAAATACCCCTAGAATTAATAACCAAATTCAGTAGCATAGCAGGATACAAAGTCAGCACTCGAAAATCAGTAGTGTTCCTGTACACCAATAATAAACTCACCAAGAGAAAAATTAGGAAAACAGTACCTTTCATAATAGCATTAAGAAAAATGAAATACTTAGGAATTAACCTAACCAATGAAGTGAAAGGCATCTACAGTGAAAACCATAGTACTAGTACTCTGAAAAAGTAGATCAAAGACGACATTGGAAAATGGAAAGATATCCCCTGTTCCTGGATAGGCAGAGCCAATGTAGTTAAAATGGCCATACTTCCAAAACTTTTATACAGATTTAATGCAATCCCCGTTAAAATACCAGTAACATTCCTCACAGAACTAGAGAAAACAATCCTAAAATCCATACGGAACTAGAAGAGACCTAGAATAGAAAAAGCAATTCTGGGCAGCAAGTGCAAGGCAGGTGGCATCACAGTCTGAGACCCAAAGTTATTCTACAAAGCTATAGTGATTAAAAAAAAAAAAAAAAAGCAGCATGGTATTAGCAAAAACAAACAAACAAACAAACAGACTCTGGATCAACGGAACAGAATAGAGGATGCAGAAACAATTCCAGGCACACTCAGCTACCTTATCTTTGACAAAGTGCCCAAATCCCTTTGCTGAAGGAAAGATAGCCTCTTTAACAAATGTTGCTGAGAAAACTGGTTATCCACATGCCGAAGGTTGAACCTAGACTCCTATCTCTCACCATACACTAAACTAAAATCAAAATAGATCAAAGATCTAAATATTAAAACAATCTGCTGGAAGACAATATAGGTATATTAATTCTTGAAGACACAGGTGTTTGAGGCCTTTCTGAACAGAACCCCAATGGCACAAGAAATAATACCAAGAATCAACAAATGGGATAACATCCAATTAAAAAGTTTCTGCACAGCAAAGGAAACCACAGACTGAAGAGACAACCTACAGAATGGGAAAAAATATTTTGCCAACTACTCTTTGAAGGACTAATTTCTAGAATACATAAAGAACTCAAAATAATTAGCCCTCCCAATTTAAAGACCCAATAAAAAGTGGACATCTGAAATAGACACTTCTCAAATGAAGAGGTACAAAGGGCCAATAAATACATGAAAAAATGTTCAACATCACTGGCCATTCAAGAAATGCAAATTAAACAACACTGAGATTCCATCTCACTCCAGAAAGAATGGCTACCATCAAGAAATCAACCAATAACAAATGCTGCAGAGGCTGAGCGGAAAAGGAAGCCTTCTTCATCAGTAGGAATGTAAACTGGTACAACCACTATGGAAATCAAGATGTCCTCAAAAAAACAAAAATAGAAATCCCATTAAATCCAGCTATTCTCCTTCTAGGTATCTTCCCAAAAGAGTTAAAGACATCATATCACAATTATGTATGTATACCCATGTTTATAGCAGCACAATTCATAATAGCTAAATCTTGGAAGCAGCCAAGATGTCCATCAACAGATGAATGGATAAAGAAAATGTGGTATTTATACACAAAGGAATAATACTACTCTGCCACAAAGGATAAACTAGACTCATTTGTAGGAAAATGGATGCACCTTGAGACCATAATGTTAAGTGAATTAAATCAGACACAAAAGGTTAAATATGACATGGTTGCTCTTATATGAGAAACCCAATATATAAGTGAAGTGCAAAATAAAAGACCAAAGGATAAAAAGAAAGAAAAAAAGTTATTGTAATCCAGCATGGACAATGTATCTAAAAGTGTACCTTGATTTAGTATAATTGTCTTATATATATATATATATATATTTTTTTTTTTGCCTGTTATTCTGGTTGTTAATCTGTATTTATTATTCACTTGATAAGGATTTGTAAAATAAATGAATCTGAATCTGGCCAAAAAAAATTTTTAGGAAGGAGATAGAGGTGATGGGGGAAAGAAAAGGAATTGATACTTGCTATGTACATGTACCAATTCCTCACAATGAATGTAATCATTATGTAGTACAAGCGTGTACTAATAAAAATTAAAAAATTATAAAAAAGAAAACTATAAAGCTTGGCACAGCAAAGGAAACCATCAACAGAAAGTGGGAGTAAATATTTGCCAACTGCTCATCTGACAGAATGCTATCACCCCGAATATAAAGAACTCAAACCTTAACATAAAAAACAAGTAATCTAATTTAAAAATGGGCCAATAATCTGAACAGACACTTCTCAGAAAAACAGAGATGCCCCAGAAGTACATGAAAAAATGTTTAATTCATTAGCCATCGGAAATGCATCTCACCTCACCCCAATGGGTATAGCTATTATATATAAGATAGATAGATAGATAGATAGATAGATAGATAGACAGACAGACAGATATATTTATTATTGGTGGAGATGTGTATAAACAAAAAGAAACTCATACACCTTGGGTGGGAGTGTAAATTAGTATAGCCATTATGGAAAACAGTGAGGACGTTCCTCAAAAAACTAAAAATAGACCTATTATATGATCCAGATATCCCACTTCTGGATATATATCCAAAATAAATGAAATGAGCATACCCAGGATACTTGCACACTCATGTTTATTTCAACACTGTTCACAGAGCTAATATAAGGATTCAGGCCTAGGTTCCCATTAACAGATGAATGGATGAAGAAAAATGTTACACATGCACACACACATATACATAGAGTGAATTATTATGAAGAAAATGTGTACATACAGTGTGGAATATTATTCAGTCATAAAGAAGAATGGATGAATTCCTGTCATTTACAGCAAAATGAATAGGATAGGAAGACAATATGTTGAGTGGAATAAGGTAGACACAGAAAGACACATACCACATGTTCTTTGCAATTTGTGGAAGTTAAAAAAATGTCAATCTGAATATAGAATACTGATTATTAGAGGTTAGGAAGGGGATTGGGGAGAAGGCAAAAAAAAGGGTGATTGATCAGTGTACTATACATGCATTTATGGAAATATCACTCCACTAATATGTAAAATTAATATGCTAATAAAATAAAGATTATACTTAAAATTATGTAGTACCATATTAAAATATAAGAGAAAAAGGTAAAATTTCAATATACATATTTTATTTAACTCAATATATCCAAAAATTTCAACATTCAAGCCCCATAGAATTTATCAGTAACACATTTTATACCTTTTTCCTCCAAATTCAGGATATTTTACAAATACAGCACATCTCCATTTGGATGCTAATTTTTAATGGAAATATTTGATCTGCAGAAAATTAGCCATGTGGATTTCATCAAATTTACAGTTATAATAGTAGGTTCACATACTGAATTGTTCTAAACATTCTTAAAAGTTTTCAAAAACCTAAACTGAGCATAAGTTTTTAATTTATATGTTAATTAAATTAAAACATAGTTCCATACTTACACTTCCATACTTACATAGTTCCATTTCAAGTGATTCAGACCCACCTCTGGCCAGTGGCAGCAGAGCCCCGCCCCTTAACTTCCATAGTGTGAGGGCTCACCAGGATACCCTCTCACTGAAATCACACTCAGTTCAGGGAAAGGGCTGGGGCATACAAATGGGTGCTGATCAGCCAAAAAGCATTGCCCTCCAGTGTAACTAAGGGAGAGAGTGATTTCACAGCTTTTAGGTTTTTGTCTAGTGAAAGAAAAATTTTAACTATAGTCTATTTCCTGTATTTAAGAAAACACATAAGCTGGGCACAGTGGCACACACCTGTAATCCCAGCGCTTGGGAGGCTGAGGCAGGAGGATCACCACGAGTTCAAGGCCAGCCTGGGCTACATAGTGAGCTCAAGGCCAGCCTGAACTATGTAGTAAGGTCCTGTCTCAAAAAACCAATCAAACAAACAAAAAACAGACAAAACTCATCTTGACAACAAATCACTAATTTACCAAAGATACTGTGGTAGAGACTTTCCTAAAGATCATTGGAGGGAGAACTGGTATTTGTTCACAGTGATAAGGATTCCACCCAGAACAAAAGACTGGCCCTAATACTGAGGAATTTCCTCTAGCTCAGTGGAAATTCATAATGATCTTGTCATGGAAATGGGGAAAATATTTTCATAAAAGTCAAAACTAATTATTTTTTCCAATCCACCCTATGTCTGAAAAAATGATGTATGTTGATGTTTCTGGCTTCAGGGGAAATGGTTCCCTGATGGCTATCATTTCATTTCATTCAGTCTGGACCATCATAACTCCCATCTTTGTGTCCAAGATGCTGAGAGACTTTCTAGTATTAAGCAACTAAGCAATGAAACAAGGCCAGAGTGTCCTGCATAGAGAAGCAAGTCCCCCTTCTTAGGAGTGCTGAGGAGCACACGAGCTTCCTGCTGCTGCCTCCTCTCTCTAGGGCATGGCTTCCACTTCTCAGGCCAGATCAACCTGGATCTAATGGCCCTCGCAGTCTATCTCTTCCTTTGGCTGAGGTTCCATTTTAAATTCTAAATTCAGTTTTAATCCTCTGCAACAGCTCTAATGCAGATATATATAATTTGGCAAGCAAATCCATAATGCATTGTGATCTTCACATGGTAAGATAATTTTCTTTATTCTCTTTTTAACCCTTCTTTTCCTGGCAAACATTGAGACAAAAATCTTCTGGAAGAGAAGTTCACAGAAGCTCTAACATTTTGCCATATGTGGAGCAGGAAGACTGACGGATTAAAATCTTTTCTTCCTGTTCATGGTATCTTTGCTGACTCACAATTTTTTAAAGTGTGTATCAAATCAAATTTCTTCCTTCTGTCTGACTGAAGTAACACAAGCCTAGGCCAAGGGGAATTGAAAGAGCATTAGGTTAATTGTTGAGCAGAGACTGAAGAAACCTGCAATCCCAGGGAAGTCAGTAAATCGTTGTTGAGGTCTGTGGGGGATGCACAAGTGACAAAGCCTATTGTCCTCGTCTTCAGGAGGCAATTCATCCAGCTGACAACCCACTTAATATATCCCCACCTTTCCATGGCGGATAGGGCTGGGTTTTCTCAACCATACAGCCTTGGGGAAACAAAACAGCTGTACATACAAAATGAAGGAAAAACATTTAAAATTTATCTTTTAAGATTCCATTTCCTCTGCTGATGCTTGAGGACAGTGAATAAGATAAATCTGAACCAATTTTAACTGAAGACCCTAAACATAGGAAGCAGAAAAAGAGCACAGGTAGCCTTTCACTTGGGAACTCCACTCCTAGTCCCAAACGGCTGAGAAGCTGGCACTGCTGAAAATATTTCAAAGTCAGAGAAGACTGCAGCAGGAATTTGTGATTTTGGAATCCAGCCCACACAACCCTGACTCAGATCCAGCTCCTGGCTCTATTTTTGTTTCCTATTATAGTACATTTTGTATCATATGAATTTGGACTATTTTTCAATCGTAAGAACTGATTCATATAAACACAGTTTAACTCATTCACCAAATACTTAGTGAGGAGCACTGCTAAGACTTGGGGGAGCCAAAGATGAACAAGATAGGCATAATCCCCATACTTGTAAGGAGAGGGTCAGATAAACCAAGTGCTCTAATAAGTGGAATCAAGAAGGCTTCCAGACCTGAAAAGTGAAGAATGTAAGTACAGAAAAATGTTCCAGGTAGAACAAGTGTATGTGGACGTCCATGGGTAAAAGGTTGGAAGGTCTCAAAACGGAAAGTTTACTACTGTTAAAATGATGGCAGAGATAGCAGGAGGAAGGATACCAGGGAAAGGAGCCAGATCACGAGGGCCAAGTGATTCATTGTGAGGCACTGGGCTTGGTCCTAAAAGCAGAGGAAAATCCCTGAAGGGTAAGACAAACACTACTCTGTGAAAAATGGGTTGGATTCAGACTATATCGGACTTGGATCAGGTTCTTGCGCTGATTCAAGGAAGACGTGCTTGAAGCCTAGATGACAGTAGGTGCACTCCACATAGATCTGAGAGCTGATGATGAAGAAATATCTAAATACAATTCATGAAAACTGGTGCAGTGAGAGAGATGTTAAAGTCAAGTGTGATACTCATAGCACTGGCATGAAACTGGCTATGTTTATTCAATGGATTTTTTTTTTTTCACATTTAAGTCTTTGATATACATAGCTGCAGTGTATGTGCATGTAAGAAATGATGCAGAGGAGGATCCACGATGGCTTGATAGAGGTGTCCTGCCTATGGCTCTGCCACAAAGAAGAACCAGACCAAAAGAGAAAAACTTTTGAGGAGAGCGACTGAGGGAAACACTGGAAATCAGCCAGGAAGTGACAGGAACCCTAAACAGAATGGAGGGTCAGAAAAGCAACCCAGAGTAAAGATCAAGCAAATTGCAATTCCAACCCTGTCTCCCTGGCTGTAGAGGGGAGAGCGGGGAGTCTCCACACTGCTGGGAAAGAACCAGCAATTCCAATCATACCAGTAGACCAGCAGTCTTAACTGCAGAGTTCCAAGATCCTAACAGGCTTTAAATTCAGTTTGGAGCTCTGGCTGATCTAAGAGTAACTGCTCCAAAGAAAGAACCCATGTTGGGGCTTGCCCAGTCCCAAGAACACAAGCTATTGTAACAGCCATTGCTAAATAACATCTTGCCTTAGGGGCTAGTAGCTGACCTACAGATGCTGCCAGAATCCATGGTCCTGCGTGCACCTCACCCCCCTCAGTGTCCTGTAGCTTTAGGACCAATGGCTGCTATAGCCACAAGCCCAAGTCCTACTGACACTTGCCCCATAGAAACTAGGGAAAGTCTCTTTTCCAACACATGGTTTGGTGGTGACTCTGATGACAAAAGCTGGGCATCATCTGTGCCTGTTCAGTGAATCCTGGGGAAGGTTCTATCCATGTGCTGTAACTCCAGGAGAGTGGCTACCAATGCCCCCAACACAACACGACATGCACTTACCTAGTGGGAAGTAGTGAAGGTCTCCATCCCAGCCCGTGGCTTGGGACTATAGCTACTGATGCAAAAAGCTCCAGAAACACCCAACCTTCCCGTCTCTTAGGACTCGGGGAAGGAGTGATCTGTGTCTTGTACCTCCAGGACCATAGGTACCAATGCCACACGTTAGCCCTATCAGTGCATCTCTAGTACCACAGGTGCCAAAGCCACGAGCCACCTGTGTTCAACCTTTGGGATTTAAGGAAGGGCTCCTCTGAGATCTACACCTCCAGAAGCATGGATTCCAAGGCCAACAGTTCAAAAGTTCCCTGCACATGCTCCAAGAGGCCTAGGGAATGTTTCTTCTTTAGTACATGGACTTGGGACCACTAGAGCTGGTGCCAAACATTACAATCCATAAGAGAATATGATATATTCAGTGAAAGAAAGAAAGAAAAAAATCAACCAAGAATATTACATCCAGCAAAATTATCCTTCAGAAATGAAGTAGAAATAATGTTTCTTTACAGATAAGCAGAAGCTGAGGGAATTCATCATCCTTTGACCAACCCAACAAGAAATACTTGGGGGCAGGCTCTTACATTAGAAACAAAAGGATGATAACTATCATCATGAAAACACACAAATGTACAGATACACAAAAGACAGAAGAATCAAATTTTACATGACAGAAACTGCCAAATCACAAAAATAAATTATAAGTGGAAATGAACAAAAATATGCAAAACTAGCAGAATACAATTAATAAAATTACAGGAGGAAGTTCATAATGATCAATAAAAACTGTGAATGTAAATGAATTAAATCCACAAAAGACTGGCTAAATTGATTTTTTAAAAAATAAAAAAATATAAAAAATAACAAGACCCTAGTTATGTTCCCTACAAGAGATTCACTTCATTGGTAAAAACATACCCAGACAGTGAAGTTTTAGAAATAGATCATGCAAATGAACATAAAAAGTGAGAAGTAGCTATGTTCATATCACTGCTTGTACCATGTTGTAATTATATGTAGATTTTCGGTGTATTTTCAAAGCTGGTATAGAAATACCTTTCACATTTTCTCCAAAAACACATTTTTATAGCATTTCACCAAAGAGCTATAAAGTCCTTTTGCTGGGATTTCGACTGGGACTTTCTGTCACTTACTTTACGGATAACTGCCATCTCTACAATACTGAATCATCCCAGGAATATGACGTGTCTCTCCACTTCCGCTTTATGTCCCTAAATGGAGGGCCAGTCTTCACATAAATCTAGCATATTTCAAGTTAAAGTTTTTCCTAAATACTTCATGTTTTGTTGTGTATTTTTTTCTATCACAATTCTCACACATTGTTTGCATGTACATATGGCTCCTTTTAAAAAAGTTATTTTATTGATTTTTAATTTCCACTTATTACTACTATTTGGGATCTTGCTACGTTGTACAGGGTAGCCTTGAACTCCTGGACTCAAGCAATCATCCTGCCATAATCCCCTGATGGCTGGGGCTTCAGTGCGCACCATTACGCTTGGCTTTTATTTTTGTTTTGCTTTTTGTTTTCGTTTCTTGACACAGGGTCTCACTATATAGTTCAGGCTGGCCTCAAACTCACAGTGATCCTCTTGCCTCAGTGTCCTGAGTGTCTGAATTACAGGCATGCACCACACCACCACTAGTTATAAAAAACATCAGTGGGGCCTCCCTCCTCTTCCACCATGCTAAGTTGCCATTCCTACAGGCAACTATTTAAAAGCATTTTAGCTCACCTGGGAATGCGGTTTAATGGCAGAGTGCTTTCCCATTACATATGAGGCCTTGGGTTTGATGCTTAGCACCATATAAAAGAAACCAAAAAATTTACCGTATTTCCACGTATCTAAATACAATTATAATACTGCCGCTCGCCTCCCAACCTTCTATTCTGAAAAACTTCAAGCCCTCACGAAAGTTAGAGGGTGGACACCTGTAATCCCAATACTTGTACACTGTAATCCTAATACGTGGATACTGTAAGCCCAATCCCATGGCAGTGGATACCCACAATCCCAATACTTGGGAAACTGAGGCATAAGGGCACGTTTAAGATCAGCCTGGGCTACAGTGAGAATATCTCAAAAAACCAAAAGAAGTTACAGAAAGAAAAATGAATACCTGTACATCCTTATTGGACTCACATTCACTTTCTCTCTCCCCCTCCCTGTCCGCCCCCCACTCTGAGCTCACTGCAGAAATTATCGCTTAACCATAACACAATAATCACACTTGGGAAATGTGACCCTGATTAAGTATTATTCTCACATTTCATTCTAGGGCTTACTTTTAATTTTTTAGTTTTAGTCATTTCTTAGTTTAGATGAGAATTTAGGTTTCATGTCCCAACACTAAACTTACACACATACTTCCAGTGTGTTCATCCTCCCAATAAAAACCTGTTGGCATTACAATTATGTAAGTACTGTATCAGACAGAACCTTACTTTACCACCATCACATGTACTACACACGTATGATTATCTTGCTGCTCAACTTCTTTAAACTCTTCTGCCAGGCATGAGGTCAGCCTCCTTCCTTTCGGTATGTTCAAACAATAGGTTACCTAACAATGTCATCTTGAGAATTTGTTTCCAGAGCCTCTGACCTGCTCCAGTCTAGATGAGTTGATCTCTAAGCCAGTGGCAAGCTGTTGTCTTTAAAGCTTTTGAACATCATTTGAGAAACCCTACCTTCCTTTCTTGGTTAATCCACTCTGGTGAAAATTGTCTTTCTAGAGCTTATGAAAGCATTCACTGGAGGTAAATTGGAGACATGGTGCATGTGAAAATGTCTTATTTCCCCTCACTTAGCTGCCAGTTTGTCTGGATATAGAATCCTAAATTAGGATTTTTGAAGCCATAGCTTTCATTTTCTTTTGGTGTTACTAAGCAATCCAGTGTTAATCTGATTCATTTTCCTCTCAGAAATGTTCCTCCCTTCTTCTGTCACACACTGGAAGCTTACAGGATCTTGTTTCCACATTGCAAATTTTCACAATGATCTGTGCATTAGTAAGAGTTTGTTGTCATCTATTAGGCTGGGCACTTCTTTCTGGGAAAGTGTCTGAATGTTCTGTCTTCTGCCCTTTTTTATAACTAGTATCTCTTTCTCCATTAGTATTTTTATAATGGGCCTCGGTGTTTACTTTTTGTCTATTATTTTGCCATCTTTTTTACTCTGCTTCTTAGCAAGATTTCCTCATCCCTCAGTATATCTTCTGTTGTTTTTCCCTTCTGCTGTATCTATTACTCTTTAAAATTTATAAGCCCTGTTTTTAACTGAACAAAGGAATTTTTTAAAAAGTGGTACCCTGTTGTTTTGAAGATACGTTTTTCTCTGAGGTATGATAGGTTTCTTTTCTAATGTTTTCTTCTTGTATTTTTCCAAATGGCTTATCTCTTCCTGTTTGGCCTTGTTCACACTTCTTTTACGTGTGGAGGAATACACCTCTTAACTATCACACTGAAGTATGACTTCAAAGGCTTTCCACCATGCTAAGCTGCTTTAGGAAAGTCCCTGTCACAGGAAGGGTGTGGTATCATTCAGTTCTGTATCAACTGATAGTTTTCTGTTCCCAACTCTACAGATACTTGGATAATCTGAACTTACCTTGACTTTAGGGCTCATAAAATAGTCTCAGGCCAATTCTTACATTTAACACCAAGAACTACGATCCATTTCCTGCCTTGAAATGCTGGGGAAACCTGGTAGATGCAGACAAAGGGCTGTTTTGAATAATGTGAAATAAGATACGAGCCTGGAAGTTCCAGTTGAAGCAATTTTCCTGAATTTATGTAAAATTAACTATTTATAGAATTACTTCCATCTGACCTTTCCTTTTGAAGACAGATGACTCATTCCTTCAATGACTCAAGCCACATCTTCATAAACTTTTCCCTGAAATACAGACCAAGGGTGTGAGGTTCCTCTTCTAGTCACAGACACTGCAGAGGGGCCAGAGTATGAGGCAAATGTTCTTTGGAGACGCTGGAATTTATAAACATTGCCACTGAGTAACTTTTACACACCACAACCACATAACCTTGTTACATAAACCATGTACCTTTTCAATGTAAAATGTTACACTTAAACATTTACTCTTGTTTATGTGTATAAAACTTTCCATTAACAGTTCAGGGCCCTTTTCTCCTATAGTTATTTTCCCATGGTGAGTTTTTGTGAAAATAATGGCAGTGGACACATTTTTCCCCTTGTAAGCTTGATGGCAAAACTGATGTTTTTTTTTTTTTTTTTTTTTTTTTTTGGTGGGTACCGGGGGGTCGACCTCAGGACCTCGCGCGCCAGCAGGCGCCCGTGCTGCTGAGCGATATCACCGGCCCCTTTTTCGTATGTGGGTTCCGGGAGTCGAACTCGGGCCCTCGCGCTTGCCGGGCAGGCGCTTAAGCCGCTGAGCCATCTCACCGGCCCAAAACTGATGTTTTAAACTGGTCCTCCTACTTCCTCTATGCACAAGCCCTGAGGCCCACAGTACCCTGGCCCACCCTTTACTCCTTGACTTTGGAAGTTAGTGGACAATCCATAATCCAGATGTGAAGTTTTTGCTTTAAATACTAAATAACATTAAATAACATAGGTAGTAAAAACTAGCAGTAGGAAAGCACTGATGAACAGGACAGATTCCTGGATGTTTCTGCTACAGTGAAGGAGACAGAGGTTGATTTGCGGTAAGCCCAGTTATTTGAAGGAAACAATACCATAATCCTGAGAAGCTAGTTCTAGGGTTTTTAACTGGGGTGAAAGTTGGACTAAAGTTTAAAAATAAAAATTTAAATATGTGCTTTTGTGCATTTTTGCAGAGGATTTATATATCATTCTTAACACCAAAGTAAGATTTCCTGATCAGACCAACCCCAGAGATTTTGTCCAAGAAATTGATGGTCAAGGTCAGAAACCTAAACAGAGCAGATTCCACCTGATAAGCCAATATTTTTCTCCATCCACAAGGGCTCATCACATCCAGCTCCTCATGACCAGATGCTCCCATGCACAAAGCCACACTTTCTAAGCTATTTCTCATTGATCTACCCAATATGGCCAGGAGGCAGGTGCTAAAGACCTCCAATTAGAGATGAGAGGCCCAAGGTCACATGGTGAAGGCCAGAACTGGTACCCATGGTGCTCTCATTTAGCCAGACTGGGTGACATGAGACAACAAGGAATTTAGCTCAGCCACTCAGGGTCAATATCAACAAGGACGAACTATTTATTTACAACAGGCATGTCTAATCCACAGCAATCAACAGCTAATAATTTGGTCCAAGATTGTTGTAAACTTTTACATTATTTTGTGATTTTTAGCAATACTTTTCCTGACTCAGTTGCATGGTGCTTGAGCATGAACTATGTAGAGGGCTTGGTTATTCCACCTCCCGTGCTTGCCAGTTTATATTGCCCTCTCTTTTTATGTCACAGTAAAAAATAACATAAAATGAAGTTTTGTTACTTATATACATTAACTATGCAGCCCAAGTATGCTAAAAGGTTGCAAAGTCATGATTTAGAATCAACATCTTGAGCATCTGCAGTGATTCTGATAAAAGCACTCAAAGTTTAACATATACTTTCTACAACTACAAAAATGAAAACATTCCCGGGGTCAGTTAGTTTCCTAGCTGTAATCCAGTGCCTACCCCAAGTTTCAGAGTTTGCCGTGGACCAGACATGGGGTTTGCCTCCCCAGCTTCAGGACAGGCAGGTAGTTCAGTTTCTCAATTTGTTTGAGCTGAACTGATGCCAAGTCTGATCACTGTTCAGATGATTCTGGTTCTGATCAGCCTTCTGTCCAAACGTATGAAAAAGCTCCCCCCTCACTGCTGTCCCTACAGCCAACACCACAGCAAGAGTCAGCTTGGGCTGCCATAACAAAACATGACAGGCTGGGTGGCTGTATTAAGTCACTTTCTAATTGCTAGGACAAAATACCTGACACCTCCAACTTAAAGAGGAGGTTTATGTTGACTCATGGTTTCAGAGGGTCCAGGCCACAGTTGGCTGGCTCCAAGGCAGCAACGGCATGGTGAAATGTTGTGGCAGAGGGAAGCTGATCAATCCATGTCATCCAGGGAGCATAAAGAAGAAAAGGAACTGTGGACAAGAATATGCCCTTTCCAAGTCACACCCCCAGTGACCCAACTTTCAATCAGGAATCACCTAACACACATTCACCTATGACCTCATCACCGGAGTAACCCACTGATGAAGATGGTGTCCCCGTGATCTAATTATCTCCCAAAAGCCCGCATCTGACCACACGAGACTTTGGAGGGACATTTTGGATTGAAAACAAAACAACACAAATTTATTCTCACAGTTGTGGAGGGTGGGAAATCAAAATGCAGGAGCCACAAGGTCAGTTTCATTCTAAAGCTTCTTCTTGTAGCTTGCAGGCAGCTATCTCATGACCTTTGTGCATTGGGCAGGCAGCTGGTGTAGGGAAGAGCTTCTCCGGTATCTGTTATAAGGCATTACTCCTATTATGAAGGCCTAACCTCATCCAACTGTAATTACCTCCAAAATAATTACCACGCTGGGGCTTTGGGCTTCAACGAAGAATTTGGGGAGGCCATAACTACTCAGTCTGTAATAACTAGCTTCCCTGAAGTCTTTGTATTTCTTTCTCCCCTCACAAAAGTGGCACGAGCACACTTGATGCTGAAAGTATATACTGTAAAAGGAGTTGTCATTTAAAAATACAACTTATTTAGCAACTCACTGGACAGAAAGCAGCTTCATCCAACTCCTTTTAATATTGGTTTCTATCTTATTTCAAGGGGAATGAATGTCCTATTTTTTCCCCAGAAGTTGCAAACTGGGCCAACACTATTTCACAGGTAAGTTTTGTTTGCCTTACTTAGTTTTAAAGACTGAATGGGTTGCTTATATTTAACAATCTGATTTCACATGGAAATTCAGACTTCCTACTTCTCTTCGGCATGCCAGCATTTGGCAGACCGTGACTACACTTCCCGAAAACCCTCTTGGCACCTGCCCCTCTGGCAGGCATGGCTCCTTTCTCTTCATTCATTTACTTCTGCTGCCTGGCGCTTGGAGGCCACATTTTCAGCCCTAGTTTCCTCATATACTCAAGGAAGTTGGTCACTGTCATTCAGTTAGCCACCTGGAAATTGTGCTTCCTAAGGAATTCTGTACTCTCCAGCTCTGTCTAAACAACTAACTCCAAACTCTTAGTTTATGCTTTCCCGATGATGACAAATTTCTCTATGACTATGTGAATTGTCTCTATTTTCTAGATGAAACTCAGTCAACTGAATGACCAGGCATCTGTCTCATTCTGGAAGCTAATTTAAGACTTTTTCTGGATTTTGCTTCTTGATCCTCATCTGATGGTAAATAGGCAGCAACTCAAGGTAAAAGATGTTTTACTGTGTAGGAAAGAAGATGGGCTTTTTTGACTAAAGGTTATACCCATCTGTAAATTTGGAGCCAAGGAATAATATAGCAATGAGACCACTGATGATATATATGAGTGTATTACTCCATCATCTCTACTTTGGGAAAGGATAAATATGAGGCATATTTTTGAATTAGTGATTTGCAATAGGAGTAAATTAAAATTGTAGTCTTTGATTTGTTTTCTTTTTTGCAGTGCTGAGGATTAAACCCAGGGCCTTGCACATTGGACCTGACAGCTCAGCCATGGAACATTCTACTTGTTCTTACACATCAACTGTGGAATAAACTTGGTTCTTGCTTTGAAAGGCAACTTGGGGGTCTGGGTATTTTCCTATTCTTTAAGAAACATTTTGGGGCAGGTATGTAGCTAAGTGCTACAGTGTTCGCCTAGCATGTGCATGACCCTGGGTTTGATCACCAGCACAGGGGTGGGCTGCGGGTGGGTGGGAGGAGTGTTTGTGTATATTTGTTTATATTTTCTTGTAGTTTGCAGTCACACTAGAAGATTTATGTACTGATATCTAGTATTTGAAATATCCTCTGGCTCTTTAATTTTCTCTCCTCTAAATATAAAAGAATTAATGTCACACATATAAAGGTATTTACTAACATCTGATTCATTCATGAATATTATATGGAAAATAAATAAATGGTGCCTGTTTCTGGAAGCTTAGAAGTGGCTGAATATAATACAGGGAGTTAGGAATGAACAGATATGACAATCTAGTTCTCTATATGAAGAGTTGTGAATGTGAGGTAAAAGTATGTGTTTACTATTACTACAACACCTGCCTTAGAAATAAAGACATATGAGGTCTTCAAAGAAAAATTAAACTAGAACGAATATATCTCATTAACAAAGCAGTCAATTCCCTTTATTTTTAAAATTTTATGTACACATATGAATGATCTGTATAATGTACATTCAATATAGAAAGCTTTATATATTTGATAATGTATAGAACATTTCACAATTACACTAATCTCTTACATAACAGCTTGACAACCATTTTGATTTTTTTTTTTTTTTTTGCACAAGCTCCTTTTCATTCAATTGGGTAAAGCCGGTTATACATACCAATGTGTACTGTGAGCTCTCACAGGGTTAATGACTGAGGATACCAGTGTCCAGGTACAGGAACAAAAACCTCATAACTAGGGATGTGGGAGGAGGGCCCTGAAGACCTGATGCAGAAGACTTTCTGGGGACAAGTGACTTAGCCCAATTTTTGTAGACTGTAGCTTAACCCCACAGTCACACTAATTCAAAAAAACATTATAAAAACTAGGAAGAAAGTTTTGTCTTTTTGATTCACAGTTTTGTAAACAGATAAAAAGGAACAAAATATGCTTACATACATCAAGGAAAAATATTCTTGTGTATCCACTTACGTTGATCCACAGAGTGCTTTCTTGTAACGTGATACAATTAGAATCATTGACATTTTTCCTAAATAAAAAATATAGTTATAGAAAAAGGAATAACACTGTCATGAAACCAGGAGAAAGGCAGTAAGAATTTGCTTCAACATTATCAGCTGCAGGAATGTGGACTCAGCACTGGCCTTTCAACATTTATTGTCTTTCACAAGTATTTCAAGTTTGATAGCCAAGGTCACCTGCCTCATGGTCTACAGGAGGTGGCAGGTTAGACATGACTGATGAGGATGTACCTGCAGTAAGGTAGCCAGCAACTCCAGGTCCTGCAAGAGAGAAAGGAAAAGACACACCTAGAAATAAAAACACTGATCTTAACAAAAAGACACAGTCTGGTCAGATGCCCCAGCAAAAAAAAAAAACAGATAATCTATGAGAATTATCTAGACGTACAAGTATACCTCAAAGACAGCTACATGGCACCATTTTTATGATTTGCCTTTACGATGTGATAAAGTTAAAAATCATTTCAAAATTTATGCTGGACAATAATAACACTGGTGCAAAAATATAGAAAAAAATTTTCCTTTTCATATCTGGGAAGTTCAATCTTTGAAAAAATTCTGGGCACTATGTCAAATGAAAAAAATGGGAACAAACACACCAAAACAAAACAAAAAACCCACACACTCAACCCATCCAAAAGTCATACATGATGAAATTCTCAAACACTCCAGTCACCATTCAAGTTAAACTATTTTCATTTGGTGCAAAGAAAAGATGTTCTAACAAGTTATCACCAAATGAATGAGGGTTGCTACACCAAGGTCTCTGAGAAAGGAGAGGAAGGCTTTGGACAACCATCTCTTACAGGGCAAAACAAGAATGCTCCAGGAAAACGTACAAATATTTTAGTTTTATATATCTTCTTTGATGCTAACAGTCTCTACTGCATGAATATGCTACACATGCCAGCATTTATCAGGATGTGTCCTATGTGCATATTAATGGGCTTAACAGCCCCCTAGTGTATTTATTTATTTATTTTTTGTTACCAGGAATTGAACACAGGACCTTGTGCTTGTCAGGCAGGTGCTGTGCCACCGAGCTATATCCCCAGCCCCAGCCCCCAGTTTAAACACCGCGCAGACATTTAATCATGTCTCAGAGGCACTGCACGAACCGTAACAAGTAATCGCAAGAGAAGCTGCAGCGTAACACTGCATACTGAAGCATACTTTTAGCCGAGACTGTAGGAAACAAGGCAAATGACTACCGGACATTGGAACCTCAAAGGGTTAGGACTAGAAAGGCAGGGGGAGCAGCATGCATTTAGCAAAACAATTCTCTACCTGCTTCAGAGAGCTACACAGAAGTTAGCAAGCTGCCTGGCAGAGCGCATCTAAAGCCCGCTCCTGAGGTGAAGGGGGCTGCTGCCAGTTAGAAGGGAAGGAGAGACACCTGAGGGGGGAAGAAAGAAATATAAACAGCAAGGGAAGTTGTGAGGAAGTGCAAACAGCAGAGCAGTCTGACGAAGGCTAAGGCATAACAGGACTAATGTGGGACAAAAGGTCATGATTCAGATTCATCTTGCTTGTCACCTTATGAGCACTTGTACTGTGGATGTGAAAAGGCCGGTATAGATACTGTAAATGCGGTTACATTGCCAGAGATGACTCAGCTTGCATGAGTGGTAACAATCAGAGTGTGCAGGTACTTGGAGCCTTGTACTTACAAAACATGTAAAAAAGGATATCCCTTTTTTAAGGTACCACAGGGGCCTGCATCTATCAGCACCCACCTTCTACCAATCAGGAGACCCGGGCTTCCACAGACTGCTCAGGGAAAAGATCGCTAGGTCAGTAACCCTGCCTAACAGTGCGGTTCAGAGCTGCAGCACCACATTGTTATATTATGTCCCACCAACCTATCGTTGTCTAAACAACAGGCAGAGAAGAGATTACTACAAAACTATTACATAGGGCTCACTAAAGATGTAACCCTTCTGAGTAAAACCTCCAACACTCCTGGCTGGTATGGTTCCTGAGCAACTGTGATCGCATGTTCAATTAATTTCACAACAAAATGCTGGTTGCTGAAACTAAACCATGAATGCTACATATAGAAAGTGAACTAATGCTATAGTTTTCCAACTGTGTGCTAGGGTACCCTGGGCAAATTCATAGGGGCACTGCTGGATATTTAAAATTTGAAACATAGCAACACTTGTTCACCACCATAATAATACAAATAACTACTTTCCTGTTACCTGGATATAATAACTTCTTACACTTAACTTGTATGTATTTCTTTTGGTATAAGCTGGATGAAAAAGATATAAGGGCATTGTGAACTGAGAAAATTTGAGAACTTCTAGGTTAATTATCTAAATTGTGAAAGGATAGTCTTAGAAGGAAGAAACCTAAATCTAACCCCATGATTTGCCTCTTTAGGAAAAGCAAAAAAATTTCTGTGTATTTCTGCAAATGAATTTTAAGATGTTCACCTCCTTGCCTCTGGTTTCTCCTTAATGACACATCTGAATTCCTGGGGCCAAAAGGTATTGCCTGGTCATCAGAATGTGACAAAATAGTTATGTTCTCCAGAGAAAAATGGAAAGATGGAGTAGAGATGCCAGAGCACACAGAAATACAGTAAAACGCTACTGAACTTCAGAGGGATGAGAATAAATGGAAAATTAAAGAATCCCACAAAATGAAATTGGCTACTCTGATGAAGTGTATTTATGAAAAGTTCATCTTCAATTTTAGCTACTAAAAGCATTTTCACTTTGATCTCTTTTTGCCCTTTTTTTTTTTTTTTTTTTTTTTGTGGGTACCGGGGGGTTGACCTCAGGACCTCGCGCGCCAGCAGGCGCCCGTGCCGCTGAGCGATATCACCGGCCCTTTTTTCGTATATGTGTTCCGGGAGTTGAACTCGGGCCCTCACGCTTGCCGGGCAGGCCCTTAAGCCGCTGAGCCATCTCACCGGCCCATCTTTTTGCCCCCTGTTGTTCTTACTGTTGCTACTGATTTCTAGGTGAGGTAATTTGAGGGTTTTCACTGCTGAAATTATTTTTATAGGACTCTGAGTTTGCTGGCACAATGCTGTTCTAGAATTTAATAAATGGCTAAGTAATTGTAGGCCTTGGATAAGAAGAAATCACACCGTACCTATATCACAGGAAAACCCCACTGAGGTACTTATTTAAGGAAGTATTTGTCATAAAACAGAACAATATGCCAGTCTAGAGAAGCTATAGAAATAGCAGTCTCACTGTAATTTATCAACATTGAGAGACCCTACCTAAAATTTTTAAATTTTTATCTCAAATCTTGAGCATGTGACTAAATGACATTTGTTCAGTGGCCAGCTAAAGCAAAATCATAAAAGTATTACTGGTCATTCCCATCTTAGTTTGAAGCATTTACCCCCCACCCCATGTCCTAAACAACATCTACTCAGCTTGCCACACATACTAAAAAACACAAGAAAGGGTTCATTTGCAAAGTGATAGGAAAGGGGATAGGTACAAACCTTTTTCTGAAGATTGGAGGTGTCACAGGTACACTTTAATTAGGTAAAATTCTGATTCAACACAACACCGAATACATCCTATGAAGTTTTATGTAACAGGATTTTACCACTATTAGAAGTACTTGACCCTTTTTATTAAATTCACAACACACAATACATCAGTGGAAAAGCTCAAACACAAAAGAACACTTGGCAACCCAAGCAATGAGCATGCATCAATGCAAGTAGACATTAACTCGGAAACAAAAAAAAATCATCTACAGCAATGAACACCTCAAAAAAAAAAGAACACCCTAGATTCATGGTGTACCCGTCAACAACTGGACATTTTTGAGGCCAACACAGCTCGCAGCTAGTCCAGACTGTCCTGTATGGACCTGACGGCAAGCTTCAGCTATGGCCTTTGGAATGACATGGACACACCGGGTCCCGCCAGGCCAAGGTTCATACTATCTCCGCTTTGGCTGTGCTTACATAGAACCTGCTGCCCTTTGAGCCTGCCAAGGGAGGTGAATGAACTTGTAAACTGTTCTTTTCCCTACTCTCTTTCAACCCCTTCAGCTCATCACAGCAGCTTCTTACATTCAGAAACCACCACGGGGATCCGAGCAAAAGGAAAGGTAGAAAGGGAGCTCTTTACTCCCCTAGTTTCATAGTACTAGGAAATTTGGATAAGGGTGAGGATCAAAGGAAGTTCAGGTCTCTGAAGATAAGTGTCTCTCTCTCTTTTGTAATCTACAGAACCTGCTGGCTCAAAGACTGTCAAGTAAGTCTAGGATACCTGTAGTTTATTTCATCAAGTCAACAAATGCTAAGTGCAAGGGAGAACAACAACGACAACATCAGAAAAGGCGTTCTTGTAGAGAAGTTTATAATCTACACAATACTACTTTTGGGTCAACTTCTAAACAAATCTACTCTTAGCTAAAAAAAAAGTAAGGCAGATCTTTCCAATCACACAATTCTTACATACAAAGTAATGGATGTAATGCCATGAACTATGGTATATGAGCTTCTGGAAACAGTGTCAAGAAGTAGTTTTCAGTGTGCCTTGTAAGAACATACTTCTTGCTTAGACGCTGTCGTTTTACCCCTAATTTGAAAGACAGATGCAAGGTTGAATAAAACCATATTCTAAGTATTTCTCTCCATAGGAATTAGCAGCAAGAGATGGAAAAGTGAGAAGGAAAATCTGTAGTATTCTCTTAACACACACACACACACACACAGGAACAGACAAAGCACCACATATTTATAAATTTTAGGCCTCTGTTCCAACTAATAGTAGAAGTGGATCAGTATCAAAGAGATCACAGTAAAAGAAAAACAGTATTGTAGCAACAAAGTCTAAAATTAAAAGCAGATGGAACTTTTTCCAAAGCCTCTATTTTTCAATATGCAAGATTCAGTTTTCAAGATTTTATAAATTTTTATATCTATAGTCAAGACTATTAAAAAAATTAACACTGGTATGAGAAACACTAGGTGTTAACTTTCTTTCCCTTTCTCCCTTCTCTCTCCTTCCTTCCTTTCGACAGGGTCCAGGCTGGCCTCAAACTCATGGTGATCCTCCTGCCTCAACCTCCTGAGTGCTGGGATTTCAGGTGTGCGCCACCACACCTAACTAGGTGATCATATATCATATCTGGCTAGAGGAGGTAGGGCTAACATCTTTTTATATATTACTATTTCAGGCAAATAGCAAGAACTACTTTATATTTGTTTGTTGCTGTTGAGGTTTTTACATAGCTGGGGATTGAAACCAGGGCGTTTGCACTGAGCCATAATCTGAGACTTTTTTTTTTTTTTTTTTTTTTTTTTTTTTTGAGACTGGGTCTTGTTAAGTCCCTAAATTGCCCAGGCTGGGCTCAAACTTGTGATGCTTCTTCCTCAGCTTCCGAGAGTGCTGGGACTAGAGGCAAGTGTCACCATGCTTAGCCAAAAACCATCTCATATTCTTAAGGTTAGGTTCAAACTGAAAACTTTATCCCAGACACTGTAATTCATCTTTATAATGTAACAATTCAATAGTGTGGCTTTGTTCGTAAACAGAAGCCAATATTAAAATGATTATTTTAAATTATTTTGCAATTAGTGTGTCAGATGGACAAATGTACTGAGCTCATACACGTTTAAATATTTTGAATCCTAGCAGTCATCAAAAGCCTTTCATTTATGATCCCCACGTTTCCCCCAGGGGAGAACAAACCTTAAATATTTCGTGAGACTATAGACTAATCAGGAAATTAAGAAGAAAAATATTTTACATACGATTACATATATCTGCAGCATCTCTGTTAATTTGTCAGAAATGATATGACGCTACCACATTTCTGATACTGATATTCCTAAACAGTATTTCTCCATAGTTTTTACATGCTCAAGTTAAATATTTTAATGTAGATATCCTCCAAATATAACCTACAATACCACTCAAAACTGAACAAAGTACGTATTTTAGGTAGTACACATTCAACACAACAAGAGTTTCACATGCTGTCCAAGGCTACGAACAGGTCTACTATATACACTTGCAACACCTGCAAGAAAGGTCAGCCAGAAGCCTAGGAAAATACTGTCAATGGTATTTTATGTCTAGTCAGGACAAAAGTAGGGTCCAAGTGGCTCCTGCCAGGTGTCCTTAGGATGACCAATGAGGTATAATTTACCTGTGAGGTATCCTGCTGTTTGTGAGTCAGAAATGAACAAATCATGTTTCTGATCTTTGAAGGCACTCCAGACGGAAGAACGAGATAGGATTTCATTCACCTAGGAAGTAAAGCAACCCCTATTAGAGGTTTATGAACTCAATGTAAATGAACAATGCACAGCGCACTTGAGGAAAAAAATGAACATAGGCAGCATTAGAGTATCACACACAATGGGTAAATGATGCTCTGTGAAATACATATATATCATTATGCATTATGAAGATGAAAGACAGCACTGTGTATTCCAAACCCTACAGTTTATCATAGCTGCTTCTCACATTTATAAGCTATCACAGGGATCCAAATAGAAAGAAAGGCATAGAAATTGAAAGATACCTCCTTGTGACACAGGTAAAAAATGTTTAGGAAATACCAACACAGAGAATGTGCAAACATTCAGATTAAAGACTTCTTGAGCACCTCTTATATAGTAGGCACAGTGGACACAATGACAGTCTCTTGTCTTTGAAGTTACAAGGAAAGCTTATGGACTGCTTGTGAGGCAGTGCCATATAATTTACTAGTAAGCCTTACAGATGTACATGGGGACCATGTGAGTCCAAAGGACCCAGCTGTCCAACCTTGGAAAGAAGCAACAATGGGAGTGGTTATTGTGAAGGTGGTAGAGATGGTCCTATTCTGGAGTGTATTGTATTTCTCTGCTCCCTTCCCTCAAGAGAGGAAGGAGAGTGTCAGTGTTACCCTGCTAATTTCACCACCAGGAATCCTAAGGCAGGTCAAGGGGAGGACAACTAACTGCCTGCAAATAGTACACAAGAGTGCCCTTGCTTAGTATTCATAGCATCCAAGGGCAAAAAACAAACAAACAAACAAAACAAAAAACCATAAAAACAAACACAAAAACTAAAACCTTCAATACTTTAAAAAGGGTTGAAGGGAAGGGAGTGGATGGAGAAAAAAGAAGAATCAAGATATATTACGTTCAGGTACAAATTCTCTATGATGAATGTGATCATTACGTATATCAAAAATGTACCAATAAAATAAACTAAAAGAATTACTTAAAAGGATTAATTAAGCCAGGGATACAGCTCAGTGGCACAAGCGCCTGCCTGGCAAGTGCAAGGTCACTGAGTTCAATGCCCGGTACCAAAAAAAAAAAAAAAAAAAAAAGAATTAAAATAAGAATATCTACTGGGAACTAGATTTAATAGTTTAACCCTCCTCTCTTCTGCTCTTCTGCTTTTAAAAACACATTATAATGGCTCATCATACATGGTATTTCTATCTTTAAAACTGTTTATGTTCAATAAACAGCAAACTATGATATATATATGTATGATATCAGTGGGTTTTTTTTTTTTTTTGTGGGTACCAGGGGTCGAACTCAGGACCTTGTGCACCATCAGGCACCTGTGCCGCTGAGTGATATCACCGGTCCTTTGTTCATATGTGGGTACCGGGAGTTGAACTCAGGATCTCGCGCTTGCCAGGCAGGCACTTATGCCACTGAGCTATCTCACCGGCCCCGTAAGTGGTATTTTTAAAAAAATCTTTTGATCTTTCTCCGTGTCTGATTGTTATAACGCTGGCTTCATTAATTAGGAAATCTATTAGAGCATGTAAAGACTCTAAAAAAGAAAGTTTTTGTGTAACATGTTAAATACAGATATACACAAAGGGGCTGTGAATGTAGCTTAGCGGCACAGTGCCTGTCTGGCAAGCACGAGGCCCTGAGTTAGATTCCTGGTACCAAACAAACAAACGAAAAAAACCCCAAATATACACAAAGTACTATCTTTAGTCGGACCACTTCCTTATAACAAAAAAATCTGGGAAGTAGTCTCAGTGATGACCGGGGACAGTCCCTGCACATTTTCCGGAGGAGACTAAGGTTCAGGTTTTATCAGCGAATAACAGGACTAAAATGAAAACAGAATCTACTCTGCCATGCCAGCTCTTTCTGACTGCAAGGGACAGCTTCCTTGTTTGGGCTGATTAAGTCCTTTCACAGTAAACAGAAGTAATTAGAGCTTTCCTTAGCCACAGCCCTAGAAGGTGAAGAAGCAATTGTGGTAAGTGACACAGATCACCAAGATAAACTGAGTGGCAACTGGAGGCTGGGAGAGGTAAGCTCAATAGCAGACAGATACCAAATAGGTGTTGATCAAATGTGTTGTGACATACAAGCATTAGAGATTATTATTAAGAGACGTAAAGCAGGAAAATGTTAAAAAAACAAAACCCTCAAAAAACATACTAGTTCATGATTACAGCAACATGCACTACATATGCACAGCACTTTTTTTATGCACAGCATTTTAAATGATTCAAATGATACTGATAGAAATAACAATTGCATCAAAATGCTTCTTGAAATATACAACCCCAGTGGATTCACCAAAGGAAAACTTTAGTTGAAGCAAATTTAAACCTATAAAAGAACAGGACATTTAACTTTTGGACCATACTGCTAAAAGGAGCCATTGAAAAAGCCTTCAGAAGACTGTAGTTCAGAAGTTCAATTATTAAATTATCTAAGTAGTGGAGAAAATGCTTTGCCTTTCTATCAGCATACCTAGAGAATTCATGCTCAATGATAATACAAGTACTAGTAGAGCACCTGGAAGGTTGGTTTCTGGGAGTTGAGAGTGTTAATGGAAATGTGTAAACTGGATTGGATTGTCCACAAAATCCAATTACTAAAATAAATGCAAAATGAGAAATTCTCACAGAAAGCAGAGAAAAAGGCAAAAGAAGTCAAGATAAGAAAATAGAGTTTGCATTATATCTGTACAACAGTTTTGGGAGTATGACCATGGGAGTGCAGACCAGTGTAACTATTATGGAGATTCTTCAAAAAGCTAGGATTCGAGGTCCCATTCGGCCCAGCTATTTCCCTTCTGGGTATCTCCCCAGAAAAATTAAGAACATCATACCACAGCGATATATGTGCACCGATGTTTACAGCAGCACAATTTGTATTAGCTAAATCTTGGAAATAATCCAAATGCCCATCAGCAAAGGAATGGATAAAAAAGATGTGGTCTTTTTATGCAATGGAGTACTACTCAGCCATAAAGAAGGATAAACTTGAAACTTTTATAGGTAAATGAATGCAACTTGAGACCATACTCATTAAGTGAAATAAATCAGACTCACTTGTGTGAACATCGTATTGTCTCCTTAGTGTGAGAAACTGAAAGAGTAAATAAGATCTAAAATGCACAATAGATATTGTGAAATGGGAAGAAATTGTTCAAAAGGAAAAAGGATCTAGGATGGGCGAAAGGAGAAAGGATGGAAGGGAAAAGGGGAAAAAATGCAAGTCAGTTATACTGTCAGTATCTCTTAGTTCATTGAAAAGGAAGGTTTGTGCTAATATTGGTGGGAGAAATTTTAATGCCCATATCTTATACCCTGAATAACTATTTTAAAGATAACAATACACAATGCATTAACTATTGTTATTCTATTATTTTGTTATGAAATTTTGTTTTACCTTTTTTCCATTAAAAAAAAAAAAAAAAAAAGAAAAAGAAAATAGGAGAAAAAGAGAGACCTGCATACAGTCCCGTCCAGGAGAAACAACCAACATTAATAGGAATGCCTGAAACAGAGGACAAAGCAAATGAAGCTGAAACAAGGAATTAACGAAGAAAACTTCACAGAGTCCAAGAACAAAATAGGCCTATAAATGGAAAAGGCTCACCAGGTATCTTTAAAATTTAATGAAAAGAAAGTAACATATCCTAGACATATCCTGGCAACTTTTTTAAATTTCAAGGATTTAAAAAAAAAAAAAAAAAAAAAAAAGGTTTGTAAGTATCCAGACAGAGAATGCAGGTTACCTATAAAGGGGCAAAAGGTAGGCTGACTCAAGATTTTTCTTTTGCAATTCTAAATGTCAGAAGATAATGGAACAATATCTACAGAATTGAGGACCATTCATGTTGTAGCATGTATCAATGTTTCATTCCTTTTTATGTCTAAATAATGTTCCATTATATATGTATACATTACTTAGTTTATCCATTCGGCCATTTATGGATATCTGAAGGAAACTAATTTTGAGACAAGAATTATATACCCTACAAGTTGTATCTCTGTATGAAAGGGACTGTAGGGCAATTCTTAGATATCCCAGGATTTAAGAACCTTCTCTGACAAATCTGCTGAATGATATACTGCAGCCAACAGAGAACATGAATTAAAAAATAGAGTAGGGAGGAAACTGTATAAAACATCTCATGGTAAGCATTAAAACTAGTTACACAGCCTGAAGTCTAAAACTGTTACATATAATGTGATAAAATTGCAAAAACAGATTTGTAAGCTAGATCTACAATTTTCAGTTTAAGTAGTATTACCCTGTCAAAGAACATGCCAAATACTCAGTGTATTGGGAAAATACATATTGTTTTATTTTTTGCCATGTAGTATTATAAAGACACATGTTGTTAAAGTAATACTTCAATTAAAGAGAATTCATGTAGCAAAAAATAAAGATTATTAGTAGGTGGAAACAAATATCCATACATGGCCGAATGGATAAACAAAGTAATGTATACATATACAATGGAATATTATTTAGACATAAAAAGGAATGAAACATTGATACATGCTACAACACGGATGGTCCTCAAAAAACATGTTAAGTGGGAGAAGTCAGGCATAAAAGGCCATCTACAGTATGATTCCATTTATATGAAATACCCAGAATAAATCCAGAAAATAGTTTAGTGGTTGCCAGGGTTGGGGGGCAAGAAGCAGTGAGAGTAAATACACAGAAGGGACAGGGTAATGAAAACATTTTGAAAGTAGATAAGGTGGTATTTGTACAACACTGTTAATGTGCTAAATGCCAGTTAATTACTCATTATAAAATAATGTTATGCTACACAAAGTTCGCCTCCATAAAAAGAAAAGACCATGAGTAGATAAGGCACACACTAAACTGAAGGAAGAACTCAGAACCAACAGGTCTGAGGTCAACACATGAAGCGGGAAAACATTAACACATTCCTAAGTCATAAAAGAAAAAGAAAACTAACACTTCACAAATACTGATAAAGGAGATGAAAACTAAAATGAAACAATCTTTTAAAACAGCATATGAGATGATTAATGAACTTGGTTAACACTACCCATCAATAACCTCTAGAACTGCAAGTTAATCTTAACCAGTAATAAGTGCTGAGTATTCTTTCATGCTGACAAATTTCAACATTTTTCCTAAAATGTACAACATACCATCACTATCCAGAGAAAGAATCCTCCTGACCCTGTAGAGTACGTGGTTTGTGCTTTCCCATCAGTTGAGGCGGCTATACACAAGCTCACCCTTGGTCTTCAGTTCTCTTCCAGCTGCCAACAGAACCACACCTCGGCATAATCAGCAGACAGCCTCTTGCAGACTCACCTGTTCTCCATACTGCAGGCTTCGAGTCATTGCCTTGAGAGCTTTCACGATCTGAGCCTTAGTGGCGGCTGGGCTATCCAGAGTTTCGAGGCCTATGCCTTCAAGTAATTGTAAGAGGTAAGGAACCAAATCTGCTTTCAGGGCCTAGAAACAATCAAGCGTATATAACCATATTGAAAAAATGTAAACCATTCACTGAAGATACAATTTCACTCCCAGAACCATACCTGGAAGAAGAGCAATCTATTTTCATAATATTTTATTGCAAGATAGATTTTTGTTTAAATATCTAATGATAATGAGATCCCTACTTAATGAGACTATTTTGTGCCATCAGGTGTTCTACATGCCATACATCAATTATTTTATTTACTAGTCCCAGCACCTAATGAATTAGGGACTATTACTATTACAAATGGAATAATCAGTGCGGTGAGGGAAGAAACGTTCACAACCACAGAGGTGGGCAGTAATGTAATAAGGATTTTGAGCTAAGAAATCAGAACCTGAGCTTTTAGCTATTGTACTGAGCTGCCTGTTCAGGTGCTATACTAAAAGGGCAACATCTTTGAAGTACCTGAATATTTTTTCACATTGTGCTAAAATATCAGCTCTTTATAGTCATCGTTCATTTCACACAAACCTAATGAAACCTAGTATGACACATTTTTCACTGGAATTGAAAGGAAAGATGTGGAAGTAGCTGATGTTTAGTGAATGTAGCTCTGCGTTTCTGGTACTATTCTCATGGCAACCCCGTAAGGTAGTCATAACTAGTCTGAACGCTGCGAGGTTAAATATCATGCCTGAGGTCACAGAGTCATCAAGTGGTATACCAGAACTCATGTTCTTTCCAATAAAGCAAGCCGATCAAAAGCATCCACTACCTCTGAGATGGAGCCCGTACTTCGGCTTGCTTAAGCCAGGGGTGGGGGGTGGGACAGGAAAAGGGGCTAGGAAATAGGAGTCCAGGTCATAAGGACACAGATTCTTGTCTTCAGGCTAAAAATGTGAGACATCGCACTTTGCTATCTGGCGGGTAATGAGAAAACACCAAAGAGTTTTTAAGACAGGGTGACCAATGTTAGTAGTTTTTAACAAATAAATATATATATATTTTAATGGAATATGAAGTGACATTATGATACATGTGCACAACGTGGAATGATTAAATCAACCTAAGTACTATATCTATTGCCTCAAATATTTTTCATGGTGAGAACATTTAAAATACTTAAAATTTACTCAGCAGTTCTGAAATATATATTAATTATAATCACCATGCTGTGCAAAAAAAAAAAAAAAATCTCAATTAAGCTATTACTCCTAGCCAGCCACGGTGGCACAAATTCGAGTGGTCTGCGAGACTGAGACAGGAGGATCACAAATTCAAGCCCAACCTGGGCAATTTAACGAGACTCTTAAAAAAAGTTAGTTTTCTAAACTGGAACTTTTACCTTTGATCAATATCCTCCCATTCTTTCCACACCACTCTGGTAACTACCATTCTACTCTCTGCTTCCATAAGTTTGACTGTTTTAGATTTCATTTACAGTTGATATTATGTGGTATTTGTCCTTAGAGTTTATTTTAGATTATTATTATTTTTTTTTTGTGGGTACCGGGGTGTCGACCTCAGGACCTCGCGCGCCAGCAGGAGCCCATGCCACTGAGCGATATCACCGGCCCCTTTTTCGTATGTGGGTTCCGGGAGTCGAACTCGGGCCCTCGTGCTTGCTGGGCAGGCGCTTAAGCCGCTGAGCCATCTCACCGGCCCTATTTTAGATTATTTTTGCAAGCATTTTAAAATTTATTTTATTTATTTTTTTTGATACCAGAAATCATATTCAGGACCTTGAGCTTGCCAGGGTGGCACTTGTGCCACTGAGCCGTATCCCCAGCCCCTAAAGTTTATTTTATATTTCTCGTTCTTTCAGTGTCTGTCTACACCAATACTTACAAAGTCCTATTTTCATTTGGGAAACAGTCTCTTTGAAAAGGACAATAAAAATCATGGAATGTTCTAAAATATGACTTGAGAAACAAAGGGATGAATAAACAATGACTCTTTCCAAAGATGATGAGGCAAACTTTGCAAAGCAACCTAAAGATGGCCAAAATTTAAAACCTAAACATCACAAAAATACACTGACATTGGTAAAACTTTGGCAATTGGCCCTACTTTTTTCTGTGTGTACTTATACAACCATGTGTGTATACGCAATACAAAATGAGACATGAACAAACTCGTAAGTTATCTCTCACCAAACTTCAGTTGATGTGTCTGGGATGTTTGTTTTCCTAAAATGGTAATGAATTTAGAAATTCACTTACTTGTGCAACTAATTCACTCTGTTCCTTCTGAAACATTCGATTAATTGCTTCACAGGCTAGACCAACAGTATCTGCTCGCTTTTTCATTCCATTCATCAGTGGGCCAATAGTTTCTAAAGATGCCATGGCTCGAACACATAGCTAAGTATAAATTAGAAAGGTTATTTGTAGTAGTAATGTTTCATATAGCATAGTAATGTCCTAATAACAGAATTTTAAAGATCTACTATTAAGTTTAATAATGAACTAAGTCAAATTCTATCAATTATATCATTTTAACTGGTTTAAGAATAAAGTACCATGTGCTTCATATGTGAAAAGGCACATGGTACAAAGGGATTTATACTGTAATGTGTATCAGTCCAGAAGAGGGAGAATAAAGGTTGGAGCTACGAGATTCTTAACAGGCTCAGCAGTACCTCATTTTCAGACAGGGCATGGATAACCCGAATGGCACTCTTAGGAATTGCATTGTTCCTGTGATTCATTGCCTGGATGACTTTGGGAAGATGGCCCAATGGCGGGACTTGATCTGCCAGCTGAGGCTGTGCATTGAAGAGACACACTGTTGCCATTGTCAGAGTTTCCAGAGTTTCCCCCTAGAAAATACAGAGCAAACTAAAAAATACTGCAAGAGTCCTCAATACCTTTGGAAATATTTAAAGCTAGGAGTTTGAAAGGTTTAAGTGTTGATCCATGAAAACTGATTTATAAAGCCTAAATGAAAAATAAACTCATTTTCTTTGTAATAGGTACAAATGCAAAGGACTTAAGAATGTGCTACCTTAATCTAAAGTTCCTTTCACTAGGCCACATACATCTCACTTCTACTGCAGGTATAAGAGATCATTTCCCAAAAGATGTTACCAGAAATGTTTATAGACAATGTGATGATACGATGGTGTCAGAAAACAGCAATAATCCAGGAGAACGCTGAAAAAGTGCAATGTTTTCCAGTTCTATTAAAAATTCTACTATGGTTAAATATCCCCTATTTGAAATGCTTATGACCAGAAGGGTTTCAAAGGTTGGAGTTTTTTTTGTTTGTTTGTTTGTTTGTTTTTGGTTCTAGAATATTTGCATAAACTTTACTAGCTAACCAAAAATCCCTAACTAAAAATCCAAAATCTGAAATGCTCTGAAATTCAAAACAGCACTGACATGACATTTGAAAATTTTCTGATTTTAAGAGTATTTTAGATTTTTAGATTAAGGATGCTCACCTGTATTTAACATGGCTGGGCGTCATAACATACTTTCTGCTGTGGCCGGTGGACTGCACAGACCCACAGCTTTAACTCTTACATGCACACATATATTCATAACAAAGTACTTCTTAAATGAACACGGGAATTACGATGCACCCAAAAAGAAACGTGACATAGGAGGAAATTGTTTTGTGCTTTCCTCTTTTAGGTTTCAACTTGTAAGGACTTCCTTTCCTTTCTCCTCTCCCCTCTCTTTTCCTTCCGGAGGGGGGCAGACTAAGGGTTGAACCGAGACCTCTACTGTGCTAAGCAGTGGGATCTATTACAACTCTAGTCCTGGGGATTTTCATTTTCTAAGCAAATTATGTATGCAGTAAAATCCCTAGTAAAGAAAAACGTGATACTGAAAAGTAACACTGGTAAACATTGGGCATGTTTATATTTTTTAACAAAAGTTTTTCTAGACTACTGATACTAACTAAAAATTTCTAAGCATTCAAAATGTGCCACACATTATGCTAGGTGTTCCACATATACAGGGCAGGTGCAGCGATCACTCTATTCATGAGACAAATGAGGCAGTCGTGAGGTGATGGTACTAGTCACTGGTGGAGCTGGGACAGGGTGGCCTGGGACCATCTAACAACGCAGCTCAGGCTCTCAGTCACCTGCTCTACAGCTAGCACGTTTAACGTAACACCAATCACGCATCTCTATTTTTCAACTGAAACATTAGGATAACAAAATCTTACGTACTATCAGTGTTTCTGACATGACAAACCAAGATCAAAGCTAGCTTCTCACCCACTTCCGCTTTCCTGGTAGGCCCTGGTTTTGAGCTTGGGTACAGGGCTCACTCATGTAGTTACTATTTTTCGGTTGATTTCTGGGACGAGGATCTTCCCTGCCATACAAAGTAGAACAACAAACATGGGTGCACTTTCAGAGAAACACTGAACATTTAGGTTTCTCCTTAGGTGTTTAATTACTGAAAACTGGTGGCCCAAATCAGTAATTGTTAGTATCTTTCTAATATATGTATATCCCTCACTCTGGCTCATATGTAACCATTCTGAACATGATCTTCCCCATCAATGGGCATGTGACTGCTATACTGAACGAGACAGCCAATTAATCCTTAACGCTGGTCCCAGAGGATGAAGTTTTAAGAGAATATGATTGTGTTCAGTATATTTGGCACATTCTTTGAAATGTTTTGTTGAAGACTGAAGCTTACGTGAGGACTGTTCTTCTCTAGGAGTTCAGTTAATTTTTCCAGCAGTGCAATAAGAAATTCTCTGGGCTTTCTTAGAACCCAAGCTGGTTGTGCAATAAAGATCCTTAAGAAAACTCCTCCAACAGCCAGTTCACCCTCTGCTTCTCCAAACACCACAGCAAAATCCTCAGGCAACTTTAAACAAAGAAAGGATCATTTAAGTCACTTAAAAATCATTATTTGCAAATGGAGCAAGTCCTATCAAAAATGTTTATAAGAGTAACATCTATAGATAACCATTAATAAAATTATAATATTTTATGTCTGAGTTACATAAAAAATGAATGGTCCTACTTTTATGTTTGAAGTTTTATTTTCCAGAGGAACACCCAAGTTTCTTAATTACAAAACAACTATAGGCTGACACTAAACTGGCTCAGCAGGCATTTTTAAAAAACAACAAAAAATAAACTGTAAAAAAAAAAAAAAAAAAGTGTATTTTACCTTCCAGTTTATATCAGGGTTGTCCTGCTGACTTTTAAAGTGCCTAGGGAAAGGGATAGGAAGAATATTAAACTTTAGTCACAAAATAACACTTTCATTAACCTTTAGGATAAGTCTTACAGACAGTGTGGGAAAAGTTTGCCCTCCCCAATGATTTCATCTAAATGTCTTAAGTTACTTTTTCTTTACTTACTCTAGCATCATTTCTCTCACTGTTGTAGACACTTTATCTCTGGAACTATCATTCCAAATTAACTCAGGATTTTCATGCGTTCCTTCAAAAATATGTACAGCAGCTTCAGGATTGTCTCTCATAGCATCCATGAAAACGCTAGGCAGAAATTTCATTAATGTAATTCGAACCTATGGGAGGAGGTTTGAGAAAGAAAAAAAGATCTACTAAAAACCTCTCAATATTTGGTTTGCTTTTCACAATTTTCTAAGTTAGAATATCAGTGCAATCTGTGTTCTGGCTGATGTGAGAAATTATTACTTACAAGTTCTGGAATAGGAGAAATCATTTATGCAACATAACTTTGAACAAGATTTGCTGTGACCTGGCCCTGATGACCTATCAAGTTTCTTTTCCATTCCCCGCCTCATTTTTAAGAAACTTTAAGAAATTCAGAAGCTCTGGTGTGTCAAGTTCCCAAAGCAACCCTGCTGGGCCATGCATGTGCTGTTGCTTCTTTCTAGGAAGGCCTTTAGCTGGCTTGTCCCTCCAACACTCTCACTTCCCCCATGCCCACAAACTTGGTTTTTCTCTTGCTACCTTTATGTCTTTCAAGTATTTTTTAGTGTATTTTGCTCTACTCTGCTTTATGTTACACTTTGCCTTTTTCCAAAACGAATTTGAAAAGAAGCTTAAGAAAACACATCCAGGGCTGGTGAGATGGCTCAGTGGCTTAAGCGCCTGCCCGGCAAGCATGAGGGCCCGAGTTCGACTCCCGGAACCCACATACGAAAAAGGGGCCGGTGATATTGCTCAGCGGCACGGGCACGGGCGCCTGCTGGTGCGCGAGGTCCTGAGGTCGACCCCCTGGTACCCACAAAAAAAAAAAAAAGAAAACACATCCATAGCATACACTACACACATACTGAAAATAAGTGTGAGGCACAGGACGAAGGGAAAATGAGGGCTGGGAAGGTGGGCATTTTACTTCAGGGCATCACATGATTCTCCATGTCAAATTCTGTGCCCAAACTTCTGAAAACCTTCCCTGAACTGGTTTGTCTTGATCACTGTTTATCTTCTCAGCCCCTGGCACACAGCAGGTGCTTACCTATTCGAAGACAAGCTATCCAGAGTCACTTAAAAAAAACTGCCGTTCACAAAACAAGAGGTCTGTTCACAATATCGTGCTGCCATCTTGCTATACTCAGCCAATTTTACTTCATCTTTAATAGAACCATTTGTTTAATAGTTTTTAACAAAATCACATTCTGGAAGATACTTGGGTTTTTAATTAAAAGCCAACTTAATCCTTTTGCCTGTCAGCCTACAAACCACTCGTATACTTATAATAAGCTGTATTGTAAACTCTCAGTGGAGAACTCATTGGTTGATGAGTTTGATAAATTTCAAATGTCTTAGATTTTAGACTTATATTTATGGATATTTGGTTTATATAAAAGCAAACTTTAGTTTTACTTAGGTTAACTGTGTTAACAGTCTTCTAAGTTTATCAAATCTATTATGATCAGATACTTTATAAAAAGGTACATTAAGTTATTCAACCATCTCCATCTGTACAAAATCATAAAGTATTTTCCTGTTAGATTTCTGAGAATGTTTGTTTTGTTATCAAATTTAATAAACTACCCAAGTCTACTCATTTGTACAAAGTGGTATTAAACCAAGCTTACAAAGATGTCTGAAGTATTTCAAATGCTAAGAACCACACAATGTGATTATTCACGAGCACATAAACTACAAAATACTCGCATAAAAACTGTATATACAGCAAATTCTTTTACCGTAAACCTTCGCAGTTATGTTCATATCAGCCAGCTATTCTATAACGGGTTGGCAAAGGAGGACCCAATCTATCCTGCCATCTATTTTGTATATAAAGTTTTATTGGAACATGGCTACATCCATTTGTAATTTACCATTTATGGCTGCTTTCTGTTACAACAGAAGAGCTGAACATTGTGACGGAGACCATATGGCCTACAAAGGATAAATGCTTACTACATGGCCCTTTATAGAAAAAATTTCCTGATCTATTCACCACATGCTGCATGTACAAAAATTAGCTCAAAGACCTAAATATAAGAGATAAAACTATAAAATTCCTAAGAAAAAATATATGTATAAACTTTTGTAACCTTGCAGTAGGCTATGGTGAGATATATATACTACATATGCATATATATGCGTGAATATATATATATAATATATAAATTTAAAATGTAAACTATAATTTAAAAAAAAGAAGGGGCTAAGGCTGTAGCTCAGTAGTAGAGTACCTGCCTAGTATGCACGAAGCTCTGGGTTCAACCTCTAGTACCAGATAGATAAGACTTTATTAAAATTTAAAACTTTTGTGTTTCCAAGGGCATCATCAAGAATATGGAGCTGAGCCAGGCATGCTGGTACATGCCTGTAATCCCAGCACTCAGGAGGCTGAGGCAGGAGGACTGCTGTCAGCTCGAGGCCAGCCTGGGCTACACAGTGAGTCCAGGCCAGCCTGAACTACATCATAGTGAGACCCTGTCTCAAAACAAAAAGAATATGGAACAATAGTACATAGAATGGGAGAAATACTTGCAAATAATATATATGGTAAGGAACTAGTATCCAAAATATATAAAGAACAATTACAACTCAAAAAGATAAATCATCCAACTTAAAAATTAGCAAAGGACGAGAATAGATATATCTTTTAAAAAGTTATACAAATAGCCAAGAAGCACACAGAAAGATATTCAACATTATTCAGATTGTTCAACCAGAGAAATGCAAATCAAAACAATGAGGTTTCACTTCACATCTATTAGGGTGGCTGTAATACAAAATACATATAAGAGCAAGTGTTAGGGAAGAGGTGGAAAATGAGAACTCTCATACACTGCTGGCAAGAATGTAAAATGGTGCAGCCACTTTGGAAAACAGCTAAACACAGTATTACTGATCATCTGACCCAGAAATTCCATTCCTTTGTTTGTTTGTTTGTTTGTTTGTTTGACGAGACAGGGTCTTGCTATGTAGTTCAGGCTGTCCTTGAACTCACAGCAATCCTCCTGCCTCAGCCTCCCAAATGCTGGGATTACAGGCATGTGCTCCATGCCCAGCCAGAAATTCCATTCCTAATAAAATAAAAACACATGTTCACCCAAAAACTTGTATGCAAATATTCACAGTAGTATTATTTGGACATCCAAAAAGTACAGAAAATTCACATAGCTAACAGGATAAATGGATAAACAAAATGTGGAGTGTTATTTGGTACTAAAAAGAATGAAATACTAATACTTGCTATAATATGGCTAAATCCTGAGAACATTAAGCTAAGTGACAGAAACAAGTCACAAAAGACCTAATATTATGAGTCCATTTATATGAAATGCCAGGGTAAGCAAATCTATAGAGACAGAAAGAAGTGTAGTATTGCTAAGTCCTGGGGAGAAAGAGAGAACAGAGTGACTAAAAAAACCAGTATGGGGTTATGGGGTTTCTTTTGGGGTTGAAGAAAATGTTCTAACATTCATTATGGTTGCTAAATCAGTGACTACAAGAAAGCTACCAAATTGTATGGTAGGTCATTTACATCTCAATAAAGCTGTTACAAAAAGGAAAAGTAAGTTTACAGACTCCAGCTCTAGAGGCTCTTGCTGCAAATAAATTCAGTAAGGAACGTCTGGTGGTTGTATTTTTCTTGTATAGAAAATTTAAGCATAAAATGATTCACCTTGGTAATATTTGTCCCTCATGTATTTCAAAAGCCAAAAACTACTACTGAAGAGCTCAATTCTAATGTATATTTAACCATCAAAAACGTTATTTAAAACATCTATGAGTAGGTATTACAGTTATGTGCTACCCAACTCTTGCTTTAAGAAAACTCAAAATTAAATGTCAATATTCATTCTTTTGAGGCCCCTTCTACAGGCATCCAAATGAGTTCCCTCATCTCATCAACCCTGTCGAGGTCAATTACTTATTCCTACAGTAAAACTGTTTTAGGTTCTATGATATGTTCTCAATACCTAGACTGAGAGCTCAAACAAAAAACAAAACTGAATCTAACTTGTTTTACTGATGTAAAAAGTGTTTATGTGCCTTGAACTTTTTTCAAACTTTACATGGTTGCACAACATATATAAGAGAAGCCACCTTTGCCTTTAGATAGAGGTCAGTTACCTGTATCCTCTTTCTTACCCAAAATACTTCTGCAGGCTCATTTGAGCGGTCATTGACAAACACCAGACGAGGCACGCTCCAGAAGAATCACGTGGAAAGTGGGTTAAGAATGCAAATACCTGGGTCCTACCTCAGGTTTATTGAATCCAGTCTCTGGGGAATAGGGCTCATGGGGATTTACTTCACAGCTCCCCCCGTGTCTGAGCGGCTGCTCGCTGGGCTGGCAGGGAGTGCTTTGGTCAACACTACTTCCGTGAATCTGATTTAATAACAGGATCAGGGGACTGTGATTACGTCTTGTCTCAATGAAATCCTACTCAAAAGTAATTGTTCTAATAGGTTCCTGGCTCCCCAAACTGGACTATGGTTCCAGATATCATGTGGTCATCTCTAAATTTGGAATTAAGGATCTCCCTGTAGAGTGGGAAGGCAGAGGTGCCACTACCGTATGGCCTCACTTCCTGTGGATATCATATCCCTACTAAATCAGGTGTGGAATGTAAAAGACACAGATCATAATCTTCATTAGCTACTTCCAAAAGACAATCCTCAGTGTGTACATCTAACCTACCTTCTGTCATAACCTAAACATGCTTTTGGTCTCCTTTTCAAGGGAGATGAACAATTTATTATCGCAATCAACACACACTCTTAAGGCTTCTCAATTCTGGTGCAGGTTTTCCTAATTAGTTTTCTCATATGGTCATATGCAGCAACAACTTCATGTACATCAATCTTCCAACTTCCACATCAAATTATTTTCTTATGTGAACCATCTCAAATGAATTCTATGAAATCAGTGTCAAACTTCATGAAATGAATACCAAAGTAACAGAATTTTAATAATTAAGTTCCTAAGACATTATTTTGTGCTCACCTTAGGACCTATTAGTTTATCTGCTGTCATTTTGGCAAAAAGTTCCGCTGTCTGGGTTCGAACCTGTGGATGTGTTGAATTGCAGAACATATCCAATAAATAAATCAAAGCTCCTACGAAGCAGAAAACAACAAAAAAGCTAGTGTTTATATTATATGCAGAGAATATGACTTTTCTAATCAGTGGAATTCATTTTCAATCTTATTTCAAATCAATGCACTTAAGATTTTTTTTCTTTTTGGAGAAAGGCTCTCGCAATGTAGTTCAGGCTTGCCTTAAACTTGTGGTGATCCTCCTGCCTCATCTTCCCAAGTGCTGGGTCTACAAGGGTGTACCACCACACCTGATTTTTTTTAAGTTTATTGGTATAATTTAGATATACATAATCAACACATTCCTCATAGGGAACTTGTACCTGTACATGATATATCTTGGCTCCTCTTTTTCCTCACTTTTTTCCTTTTCCCCCTCCCCGTCCTTTTCTTTTGAACAATTTAGTCCAATTTCACAATATCTATTACATACTCTGGTTCTTATTTACACGTTCAGTTTCTGACATAGAGTGGTGTGTGTCTGATTTATCTCACTTAACAGTATGACCTCAAGGTCCATCCATTTAGCTATAAATGTCTCAAGTTTATCCTTCTTTATGGCAGAGTTGTATACAATTGTATAAAAAACATTTTTTTAATCCATTCCTTGTTTGACAGGCCTTGGGTTGTTTCCAAGATTTAGCTATTACAAACTGTGCTGCTATGAACATGGGTGTGCATATATCGCTGTGGTATGATGCTTTTCATTCTTTTGAGAAGATACCAAGAAGGGGAAGAGCTGGGTCAAATGGGACCTCTAAACCCAGTTCTTTGAGGAGTCTCCACACGGATTTCCACAGTGGTTGCACCAGTCTACACTCCCACCAGCAGTGGAGAAGGGTTCCTTTTTTCCCCAAAGCCCCACCAGCATTTGTTATTGGTTGATTTTTCTTTTTTTTTTTTTTTTTTGGTGCCAGAAATCGAACTCAGGACCTCATACTTGCCAGGCAGGCACTGAGCTATATCCCCGGACCCTGGTTGATTTCTTGATGATAGCCATTCTTTCTGGAGATGGAATCTCAGTGTTGCTTCAATTTGCATTTCTCAAACGATCACTGATGTTGAACATTTTTTCATATATTTATTTGCCATTTGTATTTCTTCATCTGATAAGTGTGTATTCATTTCAGATGCCCATTTTTGGATTGGGTCTTTGAATTTGGGGGTCTCATTTTTTTCAATTCTTTATATGTTCTAGATATTAATCTTTTGAAGAGCTGGCTAAGATTTTTTCCCACTCTGTGGGTTGTCTTTTCACTCTGTTGGTGATGTCTTTTGCTTTGCAAAAACTTTTTAATAATATGAGATTCTGGTTGTTCTTTGTAGTATTTCCCATGCCACTGGGGTTTTGTTCTTGAAGTCTTTGCCTACACCTATGTCTTCAAGAGTTCTACCTATTCTCTCTTCCAATAGATTCAGTGTTTTTGTTTTAATATTTAGATCTTTCATCCATTTTGATTTTAGTTTAGTGTATGGTGACAGACATGGGTCTAGTTTTAGTCTTTGATTTTTTTTTTCTTTTTAAGGCCCAACCTGGCCTTGACCTCCTAGCATTATGGAATCTTCCTTCCTAAGCCTCCTAAAAAGCTGGGACTACAGGAGTGTACCACAATGCAGGCTATCAGTTTAACTGTTTTACCTGTGAGACTTTCAGAGCATTCTTCTAGTTTATCAGACTGCAAAGCAGCTAAAAATAAACCTCATCATATTGAACATGACTGGATAAGAACTATACATTACCCTTTGCCATCGCCTCTTTGATTATTTTTGTACTTGATGCCAAAGCATAGAGAGTTTCCAGAACAAGCTGCCGACCTGCAGAGTGAAAAAAAAAGGTTGCAAGGAATACATTAACCTATTAACTTACATTTACTGGGCATCAACTCCGAGCCAAGCTCTTATCTAGATGTCCTACACAGGGTATCATATTTAATCTTCACAATAACTAGCACAACAAGCACGATTATTATGGCTGTGTTATGAGTGAAGAAGCTGAGTGCAGTTTACCCAGACCAAGGTTTCACAGCTAGTGAGTGGGATAGCCCATACACATAACCACACTGTTATCCCATCTTCCTACTGCACTGCTTATTACACACTCAGACGGGCCTTCCTTCCTGACATCCAGAAGGCACCTATTAGGCATCTAAGATTTTTACCTGGTTATGAGTGTGGACTTAGGCAAACAAGGAAGGAGTAGCAATTGTAGGACACAATACCATCTTTTTGGACAGCCTGTGCACATCTCGCCCGGTCGCTGCCATATAGCATCTGGACTACTGGATTTCGCACTTATGGGGTCAAATGGGAATGACATACAGGAGCCCAAAGGAATAAAGAATTGGCGAAGAAGACAGAGGCTACAAACTGTTGGGCTAAGACTAAAACAATAACAATGTCCCCTTAGCAAACAGTGTAAGATAGAAAACTTAGTTTAAATTATAATTAATAGCAGAGTAGGCTGAAATAGCTAGACATCAGAGATTCTACTTATAAAATCATAATAATGACTATACTATACAAATGAGGTACAGACTTCCACTTTCAAACTACGACTTCTGTAACATTTTTTACTTTAACCAACCAGTTTAGTTTTGCACTGTTTAAAGTATCACAATATTACTGAAAACCAATAAAAAAGAAAAACTATGTTTATAGGTACGATAAAAATAATCTACAAATGACTTCACAGTTGCTATTTTATAGTGCTATTTCAAACACATCATTTATTCAAGAGAAAAAATTATTCAATGAAATTCAATTCCACTAAAATTGCTGAACATAAAGAAATGCCAAATATGTACAAGGCACTGGGAAGATGAATAAGAACGGTCCTACTTTCAAGGAGATGAACAGACACATGGCATCCAAGAGTTCAGCAAAGTTGATTAAGCAATACATTTTGGTGGTTAGTGGTAAGGGTAGAGTTATATTGTGACTACCCTGACAAACTAAATAATTTTGCTTTTGAAGAACAATCTCAAGGCTGGTTCTAGTGCAACAAACTATTACACTAGACAACCATACAGCTTCCAAGGAACCTGCATCAGTGCGAGCTGAATTTAAGAAATCAGGTATAATTAAATTGTCTTGGTGGGGCCGGTGAGATAGCTCAGCGGCATAAGCGCCTGCCTGGCAAGCACGAGGCCCTGAGTTTGACTCCCGGTGCCCACATACGAAAAAAAGGCCAGTGATATTGCTCAGCGGCACAGGTGCCTGCTGGCGCGTGAGGTCCTGAGTTCAACCCTCGGTACCAAAAAAAAAAAAAAAAATTGTCTTGGTGGTAAGGGTCTCCATCAGTATCACATCAGTAAAAGACACAGTATGCGGGATTGAATTATAAATGGAATACCAGGTAAGCTTTTATATTTTCTAGCAACTAAGAACAACTATGTTTTATAAAATAAATTATAACTCTCAATTATTCATGTATAGATTTTACTCAAACTGAAAATATCAGTTATTTTCCCTTTGTTGTTAGACTTTTCTCACCCTCCAGTTTCCACTTTCATAAGGGAAATGTAAGATAATTTTATTAACTTATATAAAATATAATTAAGACAAATCTTGTGTAAAGAATACTGCTTTAAATATTCCAAAACTAAACACAGATGACATTTGTCTAAGGTTCTACATCAACCACACAGCAGCCCCCTTCATGGATTGTTCATGCTTTACTTTCCAAAATTCCATTTGTGAATACACCTACTTGATGGCAATGAATGTAGAAGGGCCAATAAACTGGACAAAACCATTGATTCTGCAATATTGTTCACACAGTCTTGATTAGATGTCACTATATTAACAACCTGAAAATTAAGCAACAAGATGTTAAAAGTTTTGGAAATAATTTTAGATCTTAATCAAGTAATACAGGCTTTTCCAAAGTGAGAAAAATGTTTGGAGGACAAAATATTTAATTTTTAGACAAGAGTGTAATTTTGGAAGATCATCTTTGATCTTTTAAGAAGTAATACCTTGAAGCTTATAAGAAACCTTCAGTCTTGTCCCAGTACATGTTAGAGAGCTATTTCCAACCACAGATTTGGGATGGGGGGGATCAGGAAGCTAATGGTCCTTACTACTGGAATTTTCTTTTGTTTTTACAGGAAGAAAATACATGTCTTTAGCACCCAGCAGAATGGACTGAATCTATCTTTCCATTATAAAGAAGTATGTTTTTCTTTTAAAGAGGATAATGTCTCAAGTCAAGCTTTTAGAATACACATCTAAAGATCAGTTTCACTTAATAAACCATGTTCAGCATCTTAGAGCAATGTTTTCTGGATTTAATAATATTTTAAAAGTTAGAAGATACTTAAGTAAGCAGGGAAGCATGTTTTTCTATTAAAAGTACATGTTTGTTAAGCTTTCTGAATTATTACTATTCTATTAAAAATGTGCTTCAAGCCAAAAGGTAATCTAAGGGCACATTACACAAATCCTCCTAAGTCATTCCTGTACCCATTACTGAAGTGATATTCTCTGTAACAAACTGTGTGTTAAAATGAGCAAGATCATATTAACAATGACCCAGAGTGCTGACTCTGGGTTGCCTGGAAAATGAGCCACCTGTGACCCGGAACTCCTTGCTTCTGTTAGAGGAAAAGCTGCACCCAGACTGTGCCCTATGGAGCCCTATGGAGCCTTCAACTTCCCTTGGACCCTTACGAGCCAGTGGGTTTGGGCAGCTGCTTTCCTAGGTGACTCCTACAAACAGCAGCACACCAAGGTGTCTGTAACTCTCACCAAAAAGGTTGCTCCTATACTACACCTTCGGGAAGGGAGGGAGAGTGACTGAAGGGTGAGGGCAGCATCAGTCTCTGAGCAAAAGCCCACAGCGCACAGCCAGCAGAGTGCCCTGGCCTCCTTGTGTCTCCCTGTCTTGCTGCTCTGTATCTTCGAAGCTTCCCCAGGAAGCCTACTCCTTAACCCACACCACATGATACTGTACAGTGTACTCCAACCCCTGATGCACGACAGATAGTGACCACAAAAGGAATCACTTTGAAAGACACTATGCAACATTTGCTTTTCCAAATTACGTTAATTCAATTTTTTAAAAAACCTACTAATCTGCCTTCCTTGGTGAAATGAAAAACTATGAATGCTTCCATACAGTTTCTAATAATGACTAATCAAGGCTCAAACCATATAGAGTAAGCAGTAAAAACCTTAATATGCCTTGGTACAAAATACTTTTACCTCTAAAGCCAACTGCTGCACTTGACCAGCTCCATGGACGCGGAGAAGAGAAAATATTAACTTAAAGTGACCAATGCATTCACCTTCAGAGCCTAGGAAACAAAATGGTTATTTTACTTTCGAGAGATAATCTAAATTATAGGTCTTATAAAAGTGACAGGGCTGGTGAGATAGCTCAGTGGCACAAGAGCCTGCCCGGCAAGCACGAGGTCCTGAGGTTCGACTCCCAGTACCCACATAAAGGAAAAAAGGGGCCGGTGATATCGCTCAGTGGCACAAGCCCTTGCTGGCAAGTGCAAGGTCCTGAGGTCGACTTCCAGCACCCACATAAAAAAAGAAAAAAAAAAAGTGACAAATACTATTGTTTACTGTCAATTACGGATTTTTGACAACCCCTTCTAAATTATGCAGAACTAAATCTTAACAGGCAAAACAGTAAAATATTGGAGTTTCTTACATTTATTTTGTTTTCATTTAGCACACATGCTAAAAACAAGACATTTTTTCAAATAATCCAAATATAGTTCAAAAATCTAAAATGGAAGGAGGTAATTTTACTCATCTCTAGACTTCAGTGCCACCCCCTTCAACCTAATTATATTTTGGGAGAGTTTGACATCATTTGGCTTTTAAGTAAGATTGATTTGGAACTCTGCCATTTGAAGACTACATTACAAATTGATATGGACATACAAAAGACCCCTTGTGAAAATGCATGAAATGAAAAGGAATTTCCATTCCTACTCACTTCAGGTCCTAATCCCATGCACCCATTACCATTTTATTGTTAATAAAGTAAAAACATTAAACAGTAAGGTTTTATTCAGTATACACTTCCTTCTGCCATATGGCACTAAAACATAACAGTGTAATCTGTAGTCTTTTCAGGACTAACAGTGCTTCAACTTAAGAGTATAAAATATTCTGCAAGTATGCTGCTCTTACGATCATTTTCAAGCCATTTAATTCGTAAGTATTGTCATAAATGTATCAACGACACACAAAGCAAACTTCTAAATTGCAAGGGCACATGTAACCCTAATATACAGACTCCCTCTTCTACTTTCACAAGTTCCAGATCAAAGTCTCGGCTTTGCTACACTTTCCTTCACACCTGACGCACAACTAGTAACGTTCTATGCCAACCCCAAACAATAAAAACAAGTTCTGTTTGGGCTTCAAGACGTGTGTTTAGTAACATTCCAATGTACACTTTGTGAATGAGTAATTTTCCAGCATTACTGTTATTTTATTTGAATAATTTTTTGGCAATAATCAAAGTCAGATTTTGTATTTTAATACATATTTTTCAGAGTAAATAAATCTCTGACATACAATGTTCAGTGTCATTTAAAAAGATCAGGAGTTTTCAAGTAATTTAAATGTCAGTTGTATTGTTTTAGGTTTTACATACTGTATTTGTTATCGCATTAAACTCAACAAAATTAGAAGAAGCTTTTAGAATTTTACTCCTCCATCTCCCTAGAGCCACGCAAGAAAGACATATCTTTAGAAAAGTCTTCTTAAAAATGTTTAAGAGACAGAACGCTACTATTTCAATTTAAATTCAAACATGAAAAACTGCAGGTAATTTTTCAAAAGCATGAGCACAGTACCTGTATTGGTGATGGCGAACCTTTTAGAGCTTTCAGGGATAACAGCCAGCTATGGCATTCATGCCATAGGTTCGCCACCACTGACCTATATGCATAGCCCTGTGTTAGGGATCAGAGAAGAGGCAAAAAATAGATAACCTAATAAATAAATCTAATTCAAGGAGTTATACTTGATAATGCCAATTTATGTCATCAGTGTGAAATTTTATATCAAATTATTCTGCCTTTACAATTGATTCAGAAGCATTTCCTTTCAAAGTTATGAATTCTTTTAACCAGAATGCCTTGACCTCTCTCCCACCCTACTATTTATAGGTGAAAAATATTACATGGTCAGTCCCCCCTTAATACTACAGCAAGTGTGATACTATAGCCAAATATAATTTTCCCTGAGTTTCCACAGTAATATAGAGAACTGGAATTTTTAGGACTCTTCTGTTGTAAGGGTCTTACTGATTACCTGGATTGTATTTTATGACATTTCTCAGAGCCTCCAAAGCCATTTCTACTCTTGGCAAGCGGTCTCCATGCTGCTCTGACTCCACTTTTGCGGCATGGGTGATGGCCATGAATGTGTGCAGGTACTGGGCCTGAGAGCCTACGAAATCCAACAGACTTGCAGCGAATACCTTTGGAACCTAAGTCAAGCAGACAAATGTTTAAAAACATGTATCTGCTCAAGAAGAACCTATAACGAAGACTTTATAGCCAAAGAAAAAACTTCAAACTATGAAAGTGAATAAGCATGATTATATTATACAGACACATAAATACATCTATGCATTAAGGGAAAGGGGGCAAAAAACAAACCTAATTGCATTAAAAAGTGTTTCTCAGTTTTAGGAGATCTTATAAACTTCCAGCAGTTCCTTAATATGACAATTCTAAGATTAGAGCATCTTTTCCCTTTACCAGTCAAAGTTAAATGTTAGCATATTCAGTGCTTCCTACACTCTGGACATGTTTTTATAATAAAAAATTCTACATATAGAATATAAATTCAAAGGACAGTTCTCAAAGAGATTTCATAAATCACTCATTCTGTTTAATAGCTGTGATAAGTGACACACATTATGACTTAGTAAATTTCTTTTTTTCCAAGAGCAAACTCTAAAATAAAGCCTCAATTATTCCCTCTTTCCAAAGCAGTCAACCACCACATTCTCTTTGTCACTCACCAGGAAGAGGGATGTTTATACATCGTTCCTAAACAACATTGCCAGGCATTACAGGAAAAAAGAAAACCAAAAAACCAAACCAACAACAAAAAAGCCTCATTTGCTTCTGGAAGAAATTAGGAATCATTACATGAGATGATCTGATGAAATCCCAGTCATTTTCTAAAGAACAAAACAAAACAAAACAAAAAACCCCTTTTGCTTTCAACCTGTATTTTCTTATTTTTTTTAAATAACTGGCCCGAGAAAGCCTTATGTCTGGTGGTTTGATATTCCACATGACGCAGAATGCTGAGGGAGCTGCTGTACATGGCAAAATAGGAGAGCATTACACATAAAATACAAGGAACAGTTAGTAAGCAAAAGGTAACTTTTTACTCATGAACCTCACAAATTTAAATCTTAAACAATTATGAGGATCGTAAGCTATCGATGGTCAAACCATCACATGCTTATCCAGTTTAATTTATAAAGCATCTGGCAAAGAACTATTATTTCAATATATACAATGTACATAAACTAGTACCTTTCAGCAGCAAACAATCAAAGGCATTAGACAAAATTAAGAACATACCTCTAGTTGGAAAGTAGGGACTTCATTATACACCCTAACAAAAATCTCTCCCACAATAAGTTCTTTGGCATGATCACTGTAGACAAATTCTGATCCATAGGTTTTGTCACAATCCCCCTTTTTAAAAAATGAAAACAGACTGTTACAAGTAAGTAAGTGTCTGCTGGGTGTGGTGGCACACGTCTATAATCCCAGAACTCAGAAGGCTGAGGCAGGAGGATCGCCTTGAGTTTGAGGCCAGCCTGAGCTAGGTAGTGAGTTCCAGGCCAGCCTGCACTACAAAGCCAGACCCTGTCTCAACACCCCGCCACAACAAAACCAAAAAAAACCTATTAAAAAAAGTATAAACAGGTAAACAAGTCATTAATGTCAAGTCTGTAAACCTTTTCCTGTTCAGTTTAATAACTTAATAGATAAGTAACTGTGGTGGGATATATGACACAGCACACAATGCAATGTTAATATTTACACACCGTAGTATGATTCTGGAATAAGTATACAGTTATAATACTTTATTCCAAAGATTAATATTATGACTCATTTTAAAATTCTAGGAGACCACAGAGGTAAGCCAGCAGAATGTCTTTAAGTCAGGGTCTGTAGACCAATTTCGACCCTTTATGTTTCTCATTCCACACAGCACCCGTAGAAGGTTACAGCTAAGCAGAGAGCATATCTGAACTGGGTTTTAAAAATATGCTGATGATAATGCCAGCACTCAGAAGGCTGAGGTAGGAGGATCGCTTTGAGTTCAAGGCCAGCCTGGACTACAAAGTGAGTTCAAGCCCAGCCTGAACTGCATAGCAAAACCCTGTCTCAAAAAGACAAAAAAAAGAAAAAGCTGATGAAAGTGTTAGAAATAGATCTCTGAATAAAGACACAGTAGTATTATACTGCCTGAAAAAAATCAAAACCTCTTCCCATTTAAGGAAAAGGAGAAAGAAAATAGAAACAGGAGAAAAATAATTTCCATGAAGATTTCATTGCATTCATAAGGAATTTAGGTTGTATAAAATAACATGCTAAAGAATATAATCTGTGAAGTGAAGTGCTAATGAAACAGAAGATGTTACTAACTAGTAAAGAATAGATATGTAAAAATGTAAAGCTTGCTCTCTCTAGGTCTATAATTAACAAAAATTTTATCTACAGACTTCTTTATGGTTAAAAAACAATTGTGAATACTTCAGTATGCAACTGTAGTAACTCCAATAAATTTTAAAGCTACAAACTTCACTGTCTTCTAACCACAAACACTTAACCACAGAGCAAACCATGTGACAAATGGGTTATCCAGGCTTTCCTCTTATCTCCTATCCTATTTCCCCCACCTCACCCCATGGCTTAATAGTTTTTTTCCTAGAAGGTAGTGGAGTAGGAGAAATTTTTAATTTTGGTATTGGAAAACAACTTTGATTTACTGGAGATTCAAGTGAACAATAAAGGTTCTTGGTAGAAAAACTGATTAAAATAGAAGATACTTGTATGTAAGTAGAAACAACCAAAAAATCCTAATGTATAATTTTGTGTCATCGTATACTGTTCTATGAGATAGAGGGAAGGGAGGGAGAGGAGGAATAGGAAAGTAAAATGAATTAAGATGTGTTAAGTACATGTACCGACTCCCCATGATGAAGGTTATCATTACGTACCGCAAACGGGTACCAATAAAAAAATTTCTTTTAAAATGGCACACTGTTCTTAAATGGATCAGCAGGTAGCAAAAAGCTGTTGACTTGTCAAATTCATAAATAATGAACTTCTGTTTCATCAGTACTATTATATTTCCAGAGAGCCCATCAGAATAAGTTATCCAAGAAATTTATAAAACAGTAACATACTTTTTTAATCATGTTTTCTTGTTGTGACTCAAGAAATTCAAGTAGTTCTGCTCTCGTAGAATTGTTCCATATCAAGTAGGGGTTCTCTGTGTTGCTGTTAAGCATCTTCAAAATCTAGGAAACAGAATAGTACTATATTGTAACATTAAAAAAATGACGAAAGTTGTCATTTATTTCAAATATTTCCTGTATGCCAAGCACTATAACAGGTACCTTAAGTATAATGGGTTTCACTAAGTATCTCAATAATTCTAACAAGTTTGTTGACACCATCCGTTTTGTTTTTGAGAAAAGCAAAGTTGTATCAAATTATTAGTCACAGGTCTCACAACTAGTAAGTGGTGAAACTGGGATTAAAAATTGAGTCTGAGAAAAGTATACGCAGTAGAAACTTAAGGACCAGGTAGATCATGTGTACAGCCACTGTGGGGCCAGCTCGGGTCTTAGGTCTGAGTGGACCCTGAAGCCCATACCCAGCATGGCCACCATCCACCATCCACCAGACACAGCCCCCTGCACCAAGTGCCTCCCCACACATGTGGCTTACGGTTCAGACTGAGGTACTTTTTTTCTTACAGAGTTTGTGATCGAGTGTTCATTACAAGTGAAGTGTAACTATGTCAAAATATTTATTCATTTGTATGATATGCTAGATGCCCATGGATATAGCTGACCATTTTTATTTTGTAAATATTACCTAACTTTACATGAACTATATCATAATAGATTATTTCTGTATCCTCAAAAAAAGTAAAATTTGAGTTTGATTTCATAATCCTTAACATTTGTTCTGCCAAGGTGAAAATTCAGTATTTCATGTAATAAGCTCTCAGTAAATACTTGTTAAAAATTACACATTTGGGGCTGGTGAGATGGCTCAGCGGCATAAGCGCCTGCCTTGCAAGTGCGAGGGCCCGAGTCCAACTCCCAGAACCCACATACGAAAAAAGGGCCAGTGATATCGCTCAGCGGCACAGGCGCCTGCTGGCGCGCGAGGTCCTGAGGTCGACCCCCAGTATCCACAAAAAAAAAAAAAAATTACACATTTGAATATATACCTATTATATAGACATATTTCAAATTTGAAAAGAAAATCTAAATTTTTATGAAACATACCCCTATAAAGGAAAATAAAATTTATGGAGAGAAAGCTGTTTTGGTTTTCTTGGCCAAAACCTGATTCAAGGCTGCCCCAAGGAGTTTGGAGGCACAGATGACTGCTTAGCCATCTGATGAGCTTCCCCTTTGTTTACGCTCCAGAACCTTCAGTGTAAACCCAGACGTCTGCTACTTCCGTAAATGTTTGAATGAAATCCTTTTATATTTTGCATTTACAGAGCCATAAACTAGGAGAAAAGAGGGGGGTTATAGCTTCCATCTTACACAAAGCCCTCTGATCCTTTTTTAACTAGTCTTTTACTAGCTAAGCAAAATGACTTAAAAAATATGGAGAGGAAAATCATAATACTTCGAGACCAGGCAGTCAAGCATTTTATTAAATCCATATACAGCTTTACTAAAATTTAATTCCGAAATGCTGCAAAATTTTTAGGGCTCTAGAAGTTAAGCACCAAGCTGCAGGTATTTCTGGAGTATGTTGGTAAAAAGTATCATGCTAGAAGGCACATGGTCCAGGAAAAAACAAAGCTTGACTGGCAGCTAAAGCTCCTGCCTCTTACTCAGGAGCAGTGAAAAACACAGCCTGCACTAAACACAGACTCAAGCAGCCTGGCTCAAGAAACAAACAAGCTGCCTAAATTCTAAAAATACTTTTAAATTTTGGAAACCTGAGGACTCTTCCTTACAAAAGCAACAGATGATCATTAGAGAAAACAAATGAAAAATTATCTACTAGTCTGAAATTCAAGGATAACTATAGTAAACACCTGGTATAGCTCTACCAGTTCATTTTTTAAATACCAAAAATGGAATCTGACCTCTTCACATAAAATCTTTTAATGTTTTGGTCTTTTACTTAAAATATTCTTAAAGGGCACATAGTATTGTATTTAGTGGTTTGCTATAATTTACCCATTTTAATGCCATAACACTCCCCACCACAGTGCTGGGGATCAAACCCAGGGCCTTGCAGATGCGAGCAAGAGCTGTACCACTGAGCCACATCACATCGCTGCCCTCATGCTATATCCCTTACTCCTCCATGATCTTCAGAAAGGACAGCAAAGAGGTCGGAAGATATATCTATGTATGTGTGCATATATGGTGGGTATGTATGTACGTGTATGTATATACTTTTAGGATTTCAATCTGAGTCAGAATAACTGTAGATTATAAGAAACAGCGACAGGCATAACTTTTATGGATTACACCTGTAATCCCAGGACTCTAAGAGGCTGAGCCAGGAGGACTGAAAGTTTTAGCCCAGCCTGGGCAATTTAGAGGACCCTATCTCAAAAAGAAAAAAAAATGTTTTTAAAGGGGGGCTTGGGATATAGCTCAGTGCAAATACTCTGGGTTCAATCTCCAGTACCACAAAAAAGGAAAAGGAAAAGAAAAAAAGAAAAAGAAAACAAAAAAGAAGAGAGAGAGAGAGAGAGAGAGAGAGAAAGAGAGAAAGAAAAAGGAGAAAAACAGAACCAGGCTCAGTCTTTTGACTTCTAGTACTCTGCCCATTGTGAAACACCATTCCCAGGATATTTCCTTGTCCTGTCCCTTCATGACACAAAATCGTTAAAAAATTACAGTGGGCTCCACAGCTGAAAAACATGAGGTCAATGAACCCTTGAGAAAGCTAAATTTGAAGAGATCTTATCATTAGCATTGACCTAAAATTAAACTGAATTTTCTGGCTGAAATAACAAGCAAGTGATATTTGCAATGTTTAGGTTTCCTGGAGCGATCAGTATTACTGGGTTTACTGTTTAGAGGCTCCTGCACTGTTCACCGAAACCCAGGCTACTTCTGTAGTACGTACCTCAGTAGCACTAACCACAGCAAGTTTTCTAGCAACATAGGGTGTCAGCATGCCAGCTAAACTTTTCCTTACAGTTGGGTTTTCTGGGGTGGTTTGATCTTCAGACAAATACCCTCCAAGGCGACTTAGAGCATGGACACTTAGTTTGGCAAGGCTGTTAGCCACTTCCTATTGTAAGAAAATTAAGACATTAAAGTAGATCTGTTATCTTACATAGGTAATGCAATAACTTTATGGAACCAAAACTATATGGGATATTTTAAAGAAAGGTACGATAGCCCCAAACTGCTATCAGAAAGCTTACACATTCAGTCTTTTTTACTTATACAAGCCATTAAATCTATGTGCTCATTTATTCCCAATGTGACATCTTAGATTATCACATTCAGTAGCAGCACGGGGAGTAGGGGACAGGTAGGTGGACTTCCCTGCTAGTGGTACACATGGACAACATGGAGCAAGGAAAGGCAAGACAAAAGAATATCTATAGGGCCGGTGAGATGGCTCAGCGGCTTAAGCGCCTGCTCGGCAAGTGCGAGGGCCTGAGTTCGACTCCCGGAACCCACATACGAAAAAGGGGCCGGTGATATCGCTCAGCGGCACGGGCGCCTCCTGGCGCGCAACGTCCTGAGGTCGACCCCCCGGTACCCACAAAAAAAAAAAAAAAAAAAAAAAGAATATCTATAAAAATCAGTAAGTACTCAAGTGTTTGTGGAAGCTAGCCCCCATAAAGTAGACTGAATAATTAAGAAAAAAGTAAATTATGTCCAGTACATGCTATTAAAATTTCCCTTGCCTTGAATAAACTTAGTTACTATCTTTTTATTTTTTTAAGTCCATGTTTGCTATCATGAAAAATAGTTATCCTGCATGGGTTCTGGATAGTTGAAGTTTCACTTCCCATTACAGCAGCAACCTAACTGGGTCTGGGTTCAAATTCAGTACTAAAGCAATTTGCCACTTACCTGCTGATTTGTTTCCTCACTTTTCTGAATGCCACTCTCTTCTAGTGTGTAGTCATAATTAAACAGATAACCAAGTAAATGCCACAAAACTCCAGCCTGAAATAGATGCGTCTGCAGCCAGAAATCCACAGCAAAGGAACTGACACATTCTACCCCAAGGGCAGCCACCCGTGGAATACCCTGAGGGGAAAAAAAAAAACAGAATTAACATACAGGTTAAAAAAACGATCCTAAGAGAAATTGGTTGTGAATGCATGTCAAGCTGGCTATCCTATTTTGTAAAATATTTAACATATCTCTTCTTACATTTTCAATTCCAATTTAAACCTGAATCTTATAGCCCTTATAGCCTAAAATAAAGACTGAGAATGGTGGCATACGCCTATAACCCCAGCCCTTGGGAAGCTGAGGCAAGAGGATTGCAAAGAGTTCAAGGCCAGCCTAAACTACACATAGTGGGACCCTGTGTCAAAAAAAAAAAAAAAAAAAGCCTAAAATAAAAAGATACCAAGTTAGTATTTTTGAGACTAGTGTCCAAAGACATGGAAATACAGCTTTCCTGATTTTTAGTATTTTTAACTTTTAAAAATAGCAATAAGACATCAATAGTAACTCACATACTAGTGGTGTTACATACGTCCCTTTTGTGCAAGTGTAAAAGGATTTAACTTCATTATACCAGAGTGTGTATCCTTACTAAACACTTTCAAGGCTATCAAGGAGATACAGATGAGGAGGTATTTCATCAGGTTCCTTATTTCAGGATAACTTAGTATAGGATTAGCACTTGGTTCTTATTCTAGTCAACACAACTCACTCTGCCCAGTTCCCTAAAAAAAAATCTCTCTTTCTAGTCACACAGTTCTTCCCTCAGCGGTTGTGGACTGGGAGGTAACAATATGTTCTGAGATCTCTAAAGCCTTTCCCACCAAGCAGTGACTGAACTCCAAGTTTAGGTTTTACCTGGACTTTTATTAGATTGACTTAGTCTAGTCTTCTCTATTTTCTCTCTGCCTCTCTTTCTTAGAAATTAGTTGAGAAGAACTTCCTTTAGATATGCCGCACTGGTCTTACTTTTCGTGGGCCAGCCTAGGAACAAAGCCCTCATCTGCAGCAAAGTTTCTGTGAAAAATGCTTTGAGATCCAAGCAGTTTACTTACAATAATTTTGGGAAAACAATCTGGCTACTTGACAAGGAAATCATTGCTAACTGCATCCAGAAATATGACCATCAACTCCACCTTGCCAAAGTAGAGCACTCGACAGAGGTCCTTGATGATGCCAGGCATTTCTGTGATCTTCTCTCGGCACTCTTCAAACTGAGCTGCCACACTATAGCATTTACTTATGTGCCCACACACCTGCAGACAAAACAATAGAGGGGGGAAAAAAGAACAGTCACATATGCATTCTCTACATAAAACAGTAGAAATCAAATCAGCAGAAATTTTTGAATAATGCTTGGTGGTCCCAATAATGCTCCAGAATCAAACGGAAGGTTTCTACTATGTCACCAGTATTTCTCAATAAGATTTCTAACAGACTGACAAACCATGGCCACTACAGCCTATGGAACTAAGCAATCATGACCTGCTTCTTGTATCAACAGTAAGCCAAGAATGGGTTTTTATATTTTTAAACAGATGTGACATGAAACGAAAGAATACATAAAAGACTGTAGAAAAGCCTGACAAGCCAGGTGTGGTGGTGCACGCCTGTAATCCCAGCACTCAGGAAGCTGAGGCAGGAGGATTGCTGTGAGTTCGAGGCTGGTCTGGGATACATAGTAAGTTCAAGGCTAGCTTGAACTACATAGTGAGACCTTGTCTAAAAAATAAATATTTCATCTCAGGTTCTTTATTTAAAAAGTTTGCTGGCCTCTAGATGAAGGTATTTTTCTCCAGCTTTTTCACATAGCAGAATATCACAATTCTATTTATATAATGTTCTTCAAAACAGGATGACACTCAAAGCCAGTGTTTCTGAGTGCTGTAAAACTACAGTATAACATTTATATTCTAAATTTTGTTAGCTATATAAGGACTACATAAAAAGACACGCTCTCCAATCTTAATAAATTTATGATAAATTTTCTATCAAAGAATTCACCTATTATAACCTTAAAAAACTGTCAGTAAAGGGCCGGTGAGATGGCTCAGTGGCATAAGCGCCTGCCTGGCAAGCGCGAGGTCCTGTGTTCAACTCCCGGTACCCACATAAAGGAAAAAAAGGACCGGTGATATTGCTCAGCAGCACGGGTGCCGGCTGGCAGGTGTGCGAGGTCCTGAGTTCGACCCCCGGTACCCACAAAAAAAAAAAAAAAAAACTCTCAATAAAAATACTATATACATGGGAAGGAGGTAGAGAAGAAAATTACAGAAGTGGGTGGAAGATATGTGAAACGAGACTGACAAAATGACAAATGTCTGCAACTGGTATGGAGACATAAGGATTCAGTATACTGTACTACTCTCTAGTTTAACAAAGAAAACACTGAAGCTAACGCATCGTACGTGATTGCTAAAGTGTGACACACAGACCAGTGCCACCACCTCCACTGACCCCATGCCAGAACTGCTGAATCAGAAACTCAGAGTATGGCAAAGACAGCAGCTAGTAACCATGGTTTAATGAGCTCTCCAGCTGCTTCTCATATATGTAAAGACCGAGCCACTTGTCTAGTGTAAATGTCTGGGAGCCATACATTTTAGCCTCACCTGTACTGACATATCGCTTGGTTTACTAGAGCGATTCAAGACGGCCACGCAGCGACTAAACGCCTCCTGTAATACCTGCAGGGGAAGAAGTCAGCAATGAGCTTTCCATTTTGAAATAGAAGCCTGAAAGGCATTTTTCTGGCAGGAATAAACAACCTTTTTAAAAATTGTTATTTATTTAATTAGTACATGTTTGCAGTACATTCCTCATGGGGAGTTGGTACATGTACATAACAAGCCTTAATTCTTTTAAATAACTTTTAACATAAAGATATTTGGTACCTAAATGTTGGCTCAATTAATATTTATTAAATAAACAAATGAAAGACTCCTAAAAGTTCCTTATTAAAAAAACCTTCCCAAAACCTAGTGTTTAAGCAACATTCCTTTTCTAATTTTGTACCCAATGTTCTCTGATTGGTATTAAAAATTAAGCTCCATTTCTATCTTTAGTTTTATTCAGAATATTGAGAATATTGTGTTATCTGCTGGAATAAGTTAAAGGAGAAATTGTCTCAACTACATCTGTAATGGGTGAATTTTCTATTACCAAATGTCACTTAAGGTACCTGAACTAGCGTAAAGATAAGCCCATCTTACCTCTATCCCATTCTCCCTCCTGAGCTCCTCAGCATTGAGAGCTGAGCAGTTGACAGTGTGGAAAGCCAGCTCCGCAGCCGCAGGCAACAATGGGGATTCTTTTGAGAAAAGGAGGTCATCTGAAGTTTCCATCGTTATAGTCCTAATTAGCATGGGATATCCTGCGTATTTGTAAGGCTGCAAGTCTGAAACAATAAAAGATTAGTGTTAGGAAAACAAAAGACAACAAAAACAGATAATGCGATGGCTTTAAATGAATTTTGAGACTATGTTCAATTATGCTGCCTTAAAAAAATTAAAAATAAAATATTCAACATCTTGAACATCTCCTAACGTCAGTTTGAAAAAAAAAATAAAAAAGAAAAGAAACTTAAACCTAGTATGAAATGACTTGGAGCTTTCCTTTTTAGTAAACTTGTTTGGTGGATTTCTCTAAAATGTTTCCAATTTTTAAAAAATAATATTTTCTGGTAATTAACTATAATTGGTTTTCATCTTTTGAAGAATACCTACTTTCTGTTATCTATTTTTTTTTTCCTTTTCTTTTCAGTACAGACGATTGAACCTTTGTACCCCTGCACTGAGCTACACCCCCGGCCCCTTTTTTGAGACAGGGTCTTTCTAAGTCACTAAGTTGCCCAGTCTGGGCTTGAACTTATGATCCTCCTGCTGGAGCCTCCCAGAGTGCTGGAATCCTAGGTGTGTGCCACCATACCTGGCTTGGTCACTTTTCACCTGATGACAGCAAGATAGAGCAAATGCATCAGAAATTGTATTAATGTTCATGATACATATCTTTTTAAAAGAAAAAAAGATTTTGAGGAGGTATTTTATTTAAATGAGAGTGAATATTTTATAATCATCTTTCTGGATAATAAGTATACTCTTCTTTCTATTTTCTCCATTAAAATAAACTCTTGAAAATATTTCTTATTAGAAATACAAAACAAAGTTAATAGAGTGCATTTAGTTAATTCCATGTTTTGATAAGCAAGTTAAAAGCTACAGGTGGCACATGTAGGTGCAAAATTATTTTTTATTCTGTTATTAGTTTATAAACTAATCTGTTAGGAATATGCAAATTAATTGGCCATTATTTTATTTTATAAGTACCTCTGTAATCCCATTTGAAATCATAAAGCCTTTTGCCTTTTGAGAGTGACCAATAATTTACCTTAAATTAAAAGTCATTTCTAAGATGGATTAAAAAAAAGCTTTTCAGAACTGGTCCCAATTTTCCTCCTCTGACATATACATACATACATACATACATACATGTGGTAAAAGAATGAATTAGTTATAAATCCTATCAGATCAAGAACCACACCTCAGAACCTAATGAGTATAAATCCCCTGTGTGAAGAATAGTAGACAGATTTGATAACAGATAAACGAGTGCTAAGCCACAACTGTACTGCGTAACTAATAGAGTTATTAGCCACTAACATGTAATTAAGGGTTTTGAAAAAAAATTTCTAAGCTTGTTCTTTGTAGTCAATGCCACAGAATTAAAATGTTTTCTATGTGTTCTGCTCAACTCATACAAAAGTAAATCAATCACTGTTCTGCTTAGGGGTCAAACTGCTAAATTCTCAGGCTGTCCTATGCAATAATACTTTAACGGTGTCTTCGGTTACCTAACACTTCCCATGTTTATCTCAGATCCCCACTGTCCTCTCTTCCTTCTCCCCCGAACATCATCCTACTATAGCAAACAAGTCTCCCACTTTCTGCTATATGCCAAGTTCCATTCCCAAGCCGATGGGCATTTACCAGAGGGATCCCAACTCCCACATCCCCAACGAAGCATTCAATGTTTTCAACAGACTCCTGGCTTTCTGGGCTGCTACTATTAGGGCTACCACAGTTGCAAACATGCCTGAGAACGCTACCCAGAAATCACGCTATTTCATCAATACCAGTGTCCTTCTAACTGTCCCACAGGACTGGAGGGTCTTGTGAGCCACAATGGGAAACGGGGTATGTGAGAAGTAGTATATGATCATTTGAAAACTTTCTGCTTTTTACATACCTGAACATTCTTTGGTGTTTTCAACTCTCTGAGGCTTTTAGAGTTATAATAGGCAGAGTATTATGCATAATTTAACAACATTACATGATTCTTAAATTCTAGATTCCATTTAATATCTTAGATTTCAAATAGTATGATTGCTGCTAACTGGCTAAACACAAAAACTAACCATATAACTCCGTGGAATGGAAATGTGAATAATGAAACCTTGTTGGAAATGTACCATATTGAAAAAATATAAGTAAGAAGGGGAAGGTATAAAACAAACAACAATTTGGCATTCCTTTAGAAAACTACTCTTCCTGTATCAAAAATGTGATTCCAAGAATCTTTTGCAATAATTCTAAACCTATTAAGATCCACTACAGAAACAAGTAACATGTCAGGCTTAGCTGGTAGATAAATTAAAGCTTGTGAATTAACAAATGCCTTACCTTCTTTATGGCGGTTGAAGAGGATGCTCTGTGTTTTCAGAATTAAAATTATATTTTCTGGATCAGGCCCATCCACTATTTTTGTTGATTTGGTACATAAAAATTCATATGCTTTATTTACTTTTTCAAACATATCCTGTATATAAGCAAAAATAACTGAATTTTAATTCATAGTATCTCATATCACAACAATACAGTTAGTTTGTAATTTACCAACAATTTCTTTGTTATTTTTTTCTTTTTGCATTAAGGAATTTATTCCAACTGTAATCTAGCTAGTATACTGCTGGTGTAAAACTATTTCTTTCCAAATAGCTATATTATTTGCTGTTTAATGAATAATTCTTCAAATAAAAATTTCAGATATATCTTGTCAGTGTGTCATATTAAACTCAAAGACATTACAGAGTCTGAGGTAACATATAAAAATTATGGTAAGAGCTTACTGTTTTTTGAGCACTATGCTAGGCACTGTGCTAAATGCCACTATTATTATTTTTTTTAATCCTTAATGCATTGGAAAGCCAAGTAAGAGATTGGAGTAGAAGTAACGTGACATAATTTGCTTGTTAGAAACAACCCTGGCACAATGAAGTGAGTGGATTAGAGGTATAAAAAATAACTGGAATAAAGCTAAACAACTAAAAAAGAAAAAAATTTAAAACTACCATTATTTCATTTTATCATCAAAATAGCCATGTAATGTGAGAACCATCTTTGTACACATTTTGTACATGAGAATACCGCAACTCAAGAGATTTTAAGTAACTTGCTTAGAAACACAATTGGTGGCAGCATTAAGACTTACACCAACATCTGACTCCAAAGTCTAAACTCTTAAAGCCGTACATGATCTATATGCTGATTTCTGTGTCAGTTTCACACAGGTTTACCATTGCAGCTTTATGGAGTGCTTTAATATCTAATAGGTTAAGCCTAACAATTTAACAAGCAACTTAAAAACTTTCTTCCTATCTTGATTTTTCTTTCAGATGAATTTTAATTGCTGTGAGGTGCTCAAAAAACAGCAATACCCAAGCTTTTGGTGAAAAATGTTTTACCCATAAAAATGACATCTTTCTAATGTCACTTCTTCCTATTCAGGCACACTGTGTCTGTTTTCAATGAAAACCACTGACCTGACATCAGTAGAAATTAGTACAAGTTTCTAGCAATAGACTATAAGTCCTACTTTTAGTGGTTCTTCTACGGTTTCATCTTTTATAAATTCTCATTGGACAAGGTGGGATCAGGGAATGCTGGAAACAGATGATTTAAAATCTGAGCCAAATTTTCTACTTCTTTTAGAATGCTATGAAGTTAGACGTCATTAGAAAAAATGATATTAATACTCAAAGAAATCTGGATGGCAAGGGCATCATCTACGAATCTATTAAGCTTGCCCGTATTCCTTTTAATTATTCTTGTGATTGCCCACTGAGGTTAATTCATAGATAAGGACAGAGAATTAATTTTCCCATGTTATTAGCTATAAGAGCAGACTTCTGCTGAACTGAGGAAGGAGTGTTCCCACAGAAAACATGGGCATGTGGCTAGAAGCTTATTAAACATACACTAAATATATATTATGAGGCAGATTCTGGCGCAGAAGGTGGTATCATTTCTCCCTCTAAATAATAAAAGAGCAAAGGGCAGTCAACCCAACAGCCCTAATTCCAATGGCAGTACATACCCTCCCTTCTGGATTCTTATCAGGGTGGTATTTTTGTGCAAGTCTGAAGTAAGCCTTTCTAATCTTGCTCTCATCGTGCCTGTTAAGTAGAAAAATTGTTTTAAGAATACAGTAAGATATAAGAAAACATTGTTTTAAGATTCTTACTTATATGAGGAATTGTGTGTAATCATATATTAGACATCAAATTAAACCCGCTAAAACTTAAGCAAGATTATTTATTATGTTATATTTATAGGTGAATTATCCACAAAAGTTTTCTATGCAAGGTTATCATTCCTTTTAAATTATAAAACTGAGGGCTGGTGAGATGGCTCAGCGGCGTAAGCGCCTGCCTGGCAAGCGCGAGGGCCCGAGTTTGACTCCCGGAACCCACATACGAAAAAAGGGCTGGTGATATCGCTCAGTGGCATGGGCACCTGCTGGCTTGCGAGGTCCTAAGGTTGACCCCCGGTACCCACAAAAAAAAAAAAAAAAAAAAATTATAAAACTGTATTTGGGATTTGAAGAACTAAGAAATTTTTTAAAAACTCGTATTTGCCAAAATGTTCAAATTACCAATTAAAACTCTACAATTCGGGGGCCGGTGAGATGGCTCAGCGGCGTAAGCGCCTGCCTTGCAAGCGCGACGGCCCGAGTTCGACTCCCGGATCCCACATACGAAAAAGGGGCCGGTGATATCTCTCAGCGGCACGGGTGCCTGTTGGCGCGCGAGGTCCTGAGGTCAACCCCCCGGTACCCACAAAAAAAAAAAAAAAAAAAAAAAAACTCTACAATTCTAAGTTATTGTATCAGTGTTCCAAAAACATACAAAAAATTCTAGTCTGTACTTGAGAAAATGCCTTTTAAATCACTTTTCTCTAATATAACTAGTCTATTATAAAACTTCACTGATACATTACTACAGTAAATCTGCATTCTTTCCAAATGTATCATTTAGTATCCCAGGCATACTCTTCCTCATGCATAACACAAGTTGCAAGAGAAAGGATTAACACAGTAACATGCAAAATAACAGTCCCAGGTATTCTGCATACAATGTGTCAATAATAAAGAACAATGATTCTACCAGCAAGAACAGAAGAATGGAATTTGTTTAATAAATCTGCAATACATGAAAGGCATATGAATATAGTTCCGCGTGTTATTCCCACAGACATGTGAATCAAAGAATAGGCAAAAACATTAAAAATGGTTGGTTTAAAATAATAATGTCTTTGATATTAACATTTTAAGGCAAGGCAGACAATTACTATTGTAATACTGAAAATTAACTCACGGTCCTTGTCCTTGAGGCAGATTAAGCACTTCATAAGCATCATCTATTGACATGGTAGGTGGTTTCTTTTCTACCTCCTTCTTCCAGGCATCAAGGGTATCTTTCAGAAGCTTAACCTTAAAGAAAGAGGATTAAAATTTGTATCTACTAAGGTAAACTATTTCAGAATATAATTTTCAAGTTATAAAATACTTGTGCTGTATTTATTTAAATCATTTCAAGGCTATTCTAGTAACAGCTTTCTGAAATACAAATAACAAAAACCACCTTCTTAACACTGTTGTATAGTTAGGTTGCAAGGTATTTATTACAAAGGCTATTTCCTTCTTTGTTTTTGTGGTCCTGGGGATTGAACCCAAGGAATACTGACCGACATTCCTAACTTTTTTTTATTTTCAGACAAGGTCTTGCTAAGTTGCCCAGGCTGGTCAAACTTGCAATCATCCTGCCTCAGCCTCTCAAGTAGTTAGAATTACAAATTTGTATCACCATGTTCAGATATTTCCTCTGTTTTTTATTCTCTGACATTTTGTGTCTCTACCCTAAATTTTTAAAGAAACATTCGGAAAGCACAGAAATCATGAAAATAATAGAGGATACGCTGTAATAAGAAAGAAAGCAGTATATCATGGTTAGCTTCTCAAAGCAATCTAACAATAATTGGTATGCTGGCACTCAAAAAATTTAAAAAATAGTAAACTTAAGCTGGGCAGTGAATGAAAAGAAAAGATCTACTATTTATTTCATGACTACATGCCAAGGAGGTCAGTACTTTACAGACTAGCAAATTTAATTCCTGTATAAAAGTTCAGGTACACACTAAGATTGTGAGAGGCAGCTACATGTTTCCCAGGCAATAAATAGTGGTGCTGGATTGAAACCTAGATCTGACTAAAACACCATAGGTTTTCTATTGTATCTCATGTTGACTCTGAACAAGTACCAAAGGCTACTTGTTTTAATTTGGTCACAGTACTGTAAAGAGGCAGTGATTTATGGTACAATGCCAACTGTAAAACCTTTTGGTAATGATAATGATACAACCTCTGCTGTAGGAACGGAACAACATGGGCATCTAGGCCTCTTTATTCCAGTCTCCTACACGTATCCAAGGTTCAGATAAGAGGGGTCCTAAGGATACCACGGACAAGCAGACAGCACACACTGTTATACATATGAGCACTTAATGCCTTTCATGTGTGCTAGGAATACTCACGACCAGAGCCAGAGCCAGCTGGCTCTATTACTACTACCACTATGTTAGAGATGAGAACTGAGGGTTGGAGAACTCAGACAATACAGTGGATGTTAAACAGAGCTATTAATGGCCAAGCGAAGCTCTATCTCAGGCTACCTACTTCTAATACCCATCAGCTTAATCAATCTGCTATAAGAACAAGCTGTGCCAAGCTGTTCCAGTACAGAACTGTTATATGTATGGAATGAAATGTTTCATCTTTGTCACAAAATATCAAGAATATAAAGTTCTTAATACTCCCTTCAAAATACTACCTTTCAGTTAGAGATTTACCCAAATATATTACATTACACTCACAGTTATACTGTACTTACGTAGAGGGAATACTTACAGAAGCATCATCGTTTTTATCACAGGAGAACAGTCCTAGAGGCTTTTATAATTTAAGGTGGCACAAAGTAGGCTAACTTACCGGGTCTTTAATTGGCCAATCCGGAAACCGAAGTGTATCACAAAGTTGTTTGAGGTAATAAATATTACAAAATAGTTCATTTTCTAACTGTGGATAGTTGATAACTGGGATGGGACAATATTGATAAAGTGCTCTTGTATTACTCTGAAGACGAGGTGTGAAATCAGCAAGATGGGCAGCAATCTTCTCTATCATAAGGCGCCTATAATTATAGAAACCATTCAAGCGTTCTGAAGGAATTATTTTACCTTAAAGAGAACGTTAAAATAGATAGCCATGCAAGATAACTACACAGATCTTCTTTAGGATAACTCAATTACTGGCTTAAGATGAGAGTGTCAAAGTATGCTACTCAAGGTAATATCTTATTGTATAAAAATACTCAATGGAAATAAACTTATCTATAATATTTATCTGTAAAGATCTGAGAAAAAAAGACTGATGTCCTCCCTATGGAAAAAAAATCATCCATTACAAGGTCAACTGATAGACAGGGAATTCAAGCTTGCTATTATTCCAGAGAAAGCTCATTACATGGTATTTACAGTATTTATTTTAAGTAATTTACCAGAGCTAGGACCTAGGCCCCAGTAAGCGAAACTCGATTTGGTTAGTACACAGTGATACAGTTTTTAGATGGGGATTCAGCAAATTTCATAAGAAAAATATTATATACAAAAACTGTCACTAATATATTCATATTCCTATATATTTATCCTAATGTAAAAACTGGTAGCCAGCAGATGACAGTCTACAGGTGAACCTACCCCCAGAAGTCCAATGATAACCAGCGGGTGGCATGGGGAGTGTGAAGTGGGCCTGAGGAGAATGACTGACTCAAAATCAAATGCAAGCCAGCTGAGAGAACTGATAGCTTCTACCCAAAGAAACTACCTTGAAACTGGACCTATGAGCTGCCAAGACTCTCCTAGACAGAACCTGGTTGGGTATTACCATCTGCTTTTTGGGCCCCTCCTTTTTCTGTGTTTCCACAGGCTTCACGTGACATTCTCTTCCTTAATAAAGACATTCCATAAGAAGGCAAACCTTCTAATAAAGATCAAAGTGTGCTGGTTAGGAAGACCTCATCCTAAAAGTATTTTGGAAATACCTAGTCTGATCCACTATTTGTGGGCATAGTTTTGAATTAGTGGAGTATAATCCTATTTCCAAACACCCAAGAAAGGTGTCTTGATTTTCTCCCTATATATTCCCTACAAATATTTATTAGTTCACCACCTAAAGTCTTATCAGTTCTATAAATGGATTTAAGAAGCACTAGTCGTACTTGGCCTAGAGCTCTATTAAGGCAATTTTGTCAAATCATGTTGAATAGAAAAAAAGCTCAAGGCTTTGTCAAAACCCATCACTCGATCTGGAAACTACTGTCACTTTAGATTATGATACTAATGAAAACATTTCTATTCAACAGAAGCCAAACCAGATGGCAAGCAGAAAAGATTCTAGCATAAAATACATTCAACTAGTTATTTACCTCATTTCACTGCTCCAGATTGCTTCTGGAGTATCAAATTCTCCTAGAAAAATCTCAGAAAACTTCTCAGGTTCATAATTTTCTAAGTAACAAACCATTGCTTCAGGTAAGATGTGCCCAAGTATACTTCTCTGAAAAATATCTTGTCCTTTTGTCTTTAAAACAAAGCGAAACCAAATGTAGTCAGAAACATTAAAATTATCTTTCGCTTTTCTGATAAATGCATTACGATTACAGAATACTTTACAAAAGAAGCACAAGTAGAACACACTGCTTCACACAACTTATATTCAGAGGTATCAGGGTATAATTCCTAATTGGACATTTATTTTCAATTTAAAAATCCAGCTTAAGCTTTCTATATGCAAGGTAACATAAACAACAATGCCTGCCCTCAAGCCCTATAATCAAAGCTAACATATACAGCTCAGGAAACTGTACAGTGCTAAGACAGCTTTCTCAGGGTCACATATTCAGAGGATTAATCTGGCTTACCTCCTCTGACTTAAAAGCCTGTTTGGTATGTGTGTATTTCAAAAACCTAGAAAGAAAAATAAATTACCTGTCAGATACAAGAACTGATCTGGTTTTAGTGACCTGTTTCTAAAGATTAAATAAAGTAAAAAAGGCAACTCACAAGTCATATTCCCAGATTAATTTTTTTTCTTTTTTTTAATGTGGGTACCGGGAGTTAAACTCAGGACCTTGCACTTGCCAGCTGGCACTTGTGCCTCCGAGCGATATCACCAGCCCTTTTTTCCCTTTATCTGGGTACTGGGAGTCGAACGAAGGATCTCGCGCTTGCCAGGCAGGCGCTTATGCCGCTGAGCTATCTCACCAGCCCTCCCAGATTAATTTCTGATTAATGCAACAACTTAAGTGTTCTAGAAAAATTTTTACAATATATAATTAGCTATGTGACAATATGAAAAATTACTCAATTATTAAAAAAAGCAAAATATAAAACTACATGTTAATAGTTATGGTAAACACATATGAAAATGCTAGATGATAAAATTCTTAGATGTGATAAAGTGGTATAATTCTGAGTAATTTTCTCCCTACTAGTGTATCCAAAATTTTAGACAGTATTTAGGTAGTTTTTTTTTTTTTTTTTTTTTTTTTTTGTGGGTACCGGGGGTCGACCTCAGGACCTCGCGTGCCAGCAGGAGCCTGTGCTGCTGAGCGATATCACCGGCCCTTTTTTCATATGTGGGTTCCAGGAGTTGAACTCGGGCCCTCGCGCTTGCCAGGCAGGCGCTTAAGCCACTGAGCCATCTCACCAGCCCCTTAGGTAGTTTTTATAATGAAAAATTAAATAAAAGCAATGATATAATCACAAAAATTCAATTTTATAAATCTGCTCATGTGTAATTCAAATAAATATTTTAGATTGATTATCCTTAAAGTTATTACCGAGCAACAGGAAGCACATTAGAGCCCGTGTACATCATGATAAAGAAAAATGCTCCACTCAGATACAGACGAGGTAACTGTGGGTTATCCTGCATGATATGATATAACAAAATAGCAACTTTTTCAACAAGGATAGGGTCAAAGGTCAGCAGGAGCTAAAAAAAAAAAGGGAGTAAAATGTTTTGGTTAATTATTAAAAGCTTGCAAATCACTCATTTTAGGTTTACATATTTATATGCTGAGGTTACCTTCTTATATAAATTATAAAAATCTGTGGGATTCTGTAAGCTTGTTCTTCACATTCAAAAGAGATTTCAAAAACAATTCATTCTATAATATTTAATAGTGACAATAAAATATCAATTGAGAATTTATTAAAACATACTTAGAAAAAGCCAAAATATACCTGATGGTAGTTTTGTCAAAATGTTGCAGGTAAAACTGCTACTTGAAAATCTTCCTAAATGGGCTTTTCTATTACTGACAAAATAAAAACCTACCTACCTACCTATTGAGTTCGTTTCAGTTCAGCTGCACTGACATGAAAAATCACCTGAAAGCTACTTGAGAACTCAAAAAGCAAAGTAAAAATCAGGTATTAGTGGAATGGCATTAAAAAGTAGATCTAGAAGTGCAACTTAAAGGCAAGGGGTTACATCAAGAATCAACAAATACAATTATATCAAATTAAAAAGTTTCTGCAGAGCAAAGGAAACCACCAACAGAGTGAAGAGACAATCTATAGAATGGGAAAAAATTTTCGCCAGCTACACCTCAGAGGATTAGAATATATAAGAAATAGAAAAAAAAAAAAAAGAGAGAGACCTCCTCCAAAATAAAACAGCCAATCAGAAAATGGGAAACTGAAATTAATAGACATTTCTCAGAAGAAGCAATATAAATGGCCAATACATACACGAAAAAATGTTCAATATCTCTGACCATTAGAAAAATGCAAAATAAAACACTGAGATTCCATCTTAGAAAGAATAGGTATCATCAAGAAATTAAATAAATGCTGGCAAGGCTGTGGGGCAAAAGGAACCTTTCTACATTATTGGTGGGAATGTAAAGCAGAACAACCACTATGAAAATCAGTATGGAGATTCCTCAAAAAACTAAAAGTAGGAATTCCATTCAACCCACCTATTCTCCTCCTAGGTATCTTCCCAAAAGTGTTAAAGACATCATGTTACAGTGTTACATGCATACCTATGTTTTAGCAGTACAATTCATAATAGCTAAAGCTTGGAAGCAGCCCGTATATCCATCAACAGATGAATGGATAAAGAAAATGGTATTTATACACAATGGAGTACTACTCTACTCTAAAGGATAAATTTCAGTAATTTGTAGAAAAATGGATGTACCTTGAGACCATAATGTCTTAACTGAAATAAATCAGCCACACATGCTTATTCTCAAATTACAATCAAGAGATAGAGAGAGGGCAAAGAGAAGGGACAGGAAGGGGACCTAAAAAGAATTAAGACTCCCCATAACAAATCTAATCATTATGTACTATAATCATGTACTAATTAAAAAAAAAAAAAAAAAAAAAGGGAAGAGACTCAACTAGTACCACAAGCACCAGTTAGTACTTCTACCACCAGAAAATACCAAAAGATGTGGCCTCTAGAAATATGAGATAGAAATATTGAAGGGAAAATCTGAGACCACTGTCATGAATCTGGGCCAACAATCACATAGAATTGCTATGAATGAACACTGGATAAACAAATATATCTATTAAATTCAATAAGTGTGGTATTTCAATTTCTTTAAAGAGTTGCTTCCAAAGAATCCCTAATTGGCTGGGGGTGGTGGCGCATGCCTGTAACCCCAGCACTCAGGAGGCTGAGGCAGGATGATTGCTGCAAATTCGAGGCCAGCCTGAATTGCATCGTGAAACCCTATCTCAAAAAGCACCCCCACACACAAAATCCCTAATTCTTGGTCAAATGCTACCAGTAAAATTAACAGTAATAATAATAATAATATAAAAATGTAAGTACTGGCTCACGATTACAGGGTCAAAATTCTGGACTCATGTAAAAATGAACTACATACCTTTTAAGTAAGTAACTTAAATTTTTCTGTGCTTTTTGTACCTTATCTGTTCAATAAGGTATTTAAATTGTGTCATATTTTGATATATTTTACAAAGGAAAAATGGAGAAACAGTCACATAAGATTTTCCCCAGCATTAAGGGCAACTATATAGTTCAAGATCTAATATTATGAACTGGGTGTGGTGGTACATGCCTGTAATCCCAGAACTCTGGGAAGCTGAGGCAGGAGAGTTCAAGCCAGCCTGGGTACACAGTGACTTCAAGGCTAGCCTGGACTACACAGTGAGACCCTGTCTCAAAAAGAAAAAGAAAATTATTATAATGGAAATAAATGAGGCAAAAAAAAAAAAAAAGAAAAAGAAAGAAGTATTTCAAGTTGTCACTGTACCAGAAAACCTAGCACATTCACTCTGTATCTTAGACCACTGAAAAAACTGTGAAGCTGTATCAGGTAGGTATAACTGCTCCTAAAGTCTAATGAAATACAGAAATCCCTTTCTAGCCAATAGAAATACTATTCCTGAAAATTACAATAGCCACCTGTGTTTCAGAAAGATTATAGTCTCCTAGAATACAGAAAATTAAGGTAAAACAAAAACTTCTAAAACAATATATATATTTTTTATGTGGGTTCCGGGAGTCCACCTCAGGACCTTGCGCTTGCCAGCAAGCGCTTGTGCCGCTGAGTGATATCACCGGCCCTTTTTTTCCTTTATGTGGGTTCTGGGAGTCGAACTCAGGACCTCGCGCTTGCTGGGTAGGCACTTATGCCGCTGAGCTATCTCACCGGCCCTCTAAAACAATTTTTGAACTCAGTATTAAAAACACAGGAAGTATATGCTATTTAAAAGGTTAGGTTGATCAATAAAATTGTTCTCTCCAGTCACTTTGGTTAGATATTACTAAAAGCTTTTGGTTAATTAAAACACATATTCCTTCATCTCCCTTATGATTCAAGTATGATCACATTTCGTTAACAGTTTTTCAGTCTCTCTCTTCTGTCATTACAATTCCTTTTTCCTTTCAGTTTCATAAATCTTGGAAAAATGTTTGAGAGCTGCTGGTTTTCTTGGTATGGTATTTTATCTGCATGTTGAGGGCTTAACACTGAAAACAAACTCCTCTTTGTACCACCTCACATACACAACACGTCGTCTCCGGGTGGGGTGACTATGGTTTACTGTGTTCTTTTCCTTAGGAGTCTGAACAAAAATGTCCACAACAGAAAATTTTAAAATGCCAGTACTCTTAAATAACAAAACTTGGGGGCAGGGCAAGCATTAACTGCATTCTTGCATGCAAAAGTGTCTTTCATTAGTGACTTAGATACTTATAATACACGAAGATGAAAATATATAAACTGAGTTACTCTCCTCTCTCTTTTGACACCAACGTACAAATGACAGGTACAAACCACATAAATTACTAGCATAAATAGGACTCAAAAGTCAAGGTATGTGTAATTAATGTCAAAAAATTAGATTTGAGAGAGACAGGAGGAAGGGGTGAAGAAGGGCAAGTAAAAAGAATCCACATGCACTATGTGTACATGCCAATTCCCCATGATGAATGCATTTATCATGTATTGCAAACACATAATAATTAAAAAAAAAATTAAACCTGACAACAGAGTAATCAATAGCCAAGAGGGAAACATTTACCTGAAACTCCTAGGACCTGACTGATTTGAGTTTACGCTAATCTGGGTTTTAGATAACTAAATTCTAAGAGAGAAGAATAATGCAAAAGAAAGAAAAGAAACTTTAATATACCCTACATTATTTGTAGCTACATAATAATGCCTTTAAGTCAGTTGCTAAGTCCGTCAGGTAACTGAGAACAGTCAAAATCTGGGCCGTATACTAGGAAGACTGCTATGATTGATTATCTGTTAAAATACAAACTGCCACCTCCACACCTGTGCCCTGCTGGTGTGCTTCCCACCAGCCCTAACACCAAACTATACCACAAACTAGACTAAATTACCTGTCAGTTATTAGAATGGTGTGACTTTAAGATAATAAAGCCCTTTTAGAATAATGCTGAAATCTGGAGACTTCCCTTTTTGGGGTTCCTGTATACAATTTTCCACAGTATATTCAGAATACCAACTCTGTTAAGAGTGAAATAAATTTAATTCGGAGTTCAGCCTTTTTGAAAATGGAATGGATTTAATAAAGATGGGGACTTGTAAGAAAATTAAATGAGAAAATAATTCTTAAAATCTTGTTCTTAGTTTGATAACATAGAAGTAACTCACCTGAATAATATGGGGAAGGCAAGTACTGTCTGATAGCAGTCTTTTTACTCTGGGTAAAGGCCGAATGATGGCATTATCTTGATCCCTAGAAAATATTTTCTAAGGTCAACATTTAATATGTTAATTAAAATTTGTATGTTCAGAGCATATGACATTCTACTAGGCATGAAGCAGGTTACCTTACTTTTTTGTTAATGAAGACTAAGCTCTCATACAGCTGGGAACATGATTAGGTATTTTGGTTTAAATCTATTTGGCTGCTTAATATGACTTCATTTCCTTCCATAAGATTTCCTTGAAAAACAGTACCCTAGAAGAGCCAAAGACTCTTGTTTACTATTTAATTGATTAAACTTTGTGTTGTCCAACACACTGTCAGAGGATACTCCCCCCAAAGGGTATATCAAACTTTGTCACATAAATTTAAACCTTTATTAACTATGGTCAGTATTTTCCAAATACAGCCTTACTTTTAATGCTATATTCTTTCTAAACGCTAAATGTTTGGTTTTGGACCTAATCTGATTTTTAAAGAGAACTGGAACCATGGACAACCTGATATAAAATACATAACCTATTTTTCAGTAATTTCCATCAAAAGGTATCTTTTGTATAGTAATAAAACAAAATGATGTATATGTACTGTAAGACTGAGAAGTTCCATGCAAGGGTCATAATTATGACAGTGATGGGAGAACAAGTCCTCACCACCCTCACCAGTCAAGTGCGCAAGAAGTGGACCTAGAATCACCTTCATAAAAGGAGTGACTGACTGAACCAATCAGGACCTGGCACTCAACACTGATTATGGATTGCACTTCACTATCTCAAAACTACTACTCTGAGAGTGTAGCTAGTAGGTTTCAATTTTGTAATATTACTTGAAATTTCCCAGAAAAGGTTGCTTTTCAGCTACTGGATCAATTTGCAAATTATATATTTTATCTGTTTCAAAAAAGTCCTGAAGGCCAAAGCAGCACTCTCCAAGGCTATGAATAGACATCTTTGTTTTAAACTGCCAGCACAATCCCACAACATTATTGAGGAAGAATCTGCACAAACAGGAAGAACAAGATATTTTAGAGTACCCTGTTAACCAAGAATACATTGATTACATTTTACCTGCTTGGAAAATATCCACACATTGTGATCAACATGTTCAAAATAAGGGTAGCAAGGTCAGTTTCATTCAGTACAGCCTGTCCACTGGCTAACAGACACCACTTAAGCTGGGGTATCGCCTGAAGTGGTCGCCATCCGTCCATGCCTTGAGCCCAGCATCTGGTTTTTGCATTTAACATTCCTTTGGTCCACAATTCCTGCATCTTAATTGATGAAATGCATCATTATAACAAGAGAGACAAAATAAAATGGAAAATTTGCCAATGTTTTCTTTATCAGAGTAAATACATATGAAATAATATACTATGAAACAGTAATACAGTAAAGTATTATAGAAAAAGAAAATTCACTATTTAAAATAAATCCTGAAGCTGAGTTAGGAGAATCCAAAGTTCGAGTTTAGCCTGGGCAACTTACTAGGACTCTGCCTCAAAATAAAGAAAGAGGAAGGAAAGAAAAAGACAAACAAAAGCAACCAAATTTTTGTTGACAGGCTTTCAAGAAGGCTTGGTCTACCACAAAACTATCTATGGCCAAATTCCAACTAAGCCTAAAAAGCTGAGGATCAGAGAATAGGATCGAATTTTGCAGATGAAGAGGAGAACTGCCCTTCATTCTTGGACTGAATAGCACTATTCAATAAATTTTAGAGTACATATAAAAAATAATTTGTTTACATCATATGGAAGCATCACTTTGACATAATTAAGACAGTAATTGTCATTATATATATGAAGTTCATTTACAACCATGAGTGTTACCACCATAACAGCAGCTCTTTTGGGGTAGGGGGAGAGATGATACTGGGGCTTAAACTCAGGGTCTTCAATTGAGCTACAACCCAGCCCTTTATTATTTTTTTATATTGAGACAGTCTTACTAAGCCGCCCAAGCTGGGCTCAAACTCGTAATCTGTTGCCTCAGCCTCCCACAGCTTTTACATAAGGTTTGAAGACATGATTTTGTATGCACGTGTGGTTTTTCTGAAGCGCAAGCCATCCTTCACGTGGAAACAGAGCCATAGGGCCCTTTGCAGCTGATGTTTAGTAACTCAAGTCAGTTTTAAGATATTATACATCTCTAGGTATGCTAAACAGGATGTTGTAGGAAAGGAGACGCTCATTAAAAGTTTCTCCAATACACATACCTCATGAAATCCATATGGGCCGCTCCTTTCCTTGTCTGCATTGCCAAAATACCATTCCTTTTCACTCTCTCTTTTCATGTCTGGAGCAGCTTCAATTACATTGCTCTAAGTTTTTAGAAGATTTTAGTTATTTTTGAAGGCAGCAGTCATAAAAGCAGATGTCAAGAAACAAAATTATGTATTACTAAATTTTGTTTTAGGAATTTACCTGAAATTTTAAGTGACCTTATTTTAAGAGTTAAGTATTAGATGTTTAACAGTCAACAAAAGCTCTTTCCTTATTAAAAGGCATTTGAAGTACCTACATGGTTTCCTAAATTTACTCAGTAATTTAAGCTAAATTCAAAATACCTATATACCCTATGATCATTAATAACTTCTCAGGACACCAAAATTTTAGCAAGGAAAAATATTGAAATATTTAAATAGTTATTTAAATGAATAAATACTAACCTTAAACCATAATGCTCAAAATGTTAAAAGTTTTTTGGGGGAAATAAAACTCAATCCAACTAAGAGTTTCAATAAGCATCTGAGATCAAAGGCTTGAAATGCTAGCAAAAAAGTTTCGGTGGCTCTAAACACTTAATTTTAAGTATAATTAAGAATCCACACCACTGTTAAACTGAAGTAAATTTGGCCTAAAGCTGTTTCCATATATAATTTTAAGTTTTGCATAAAGGTTTCTCCATACATAGTGAATTGTAATCTAACCTGATGTGTAAACATACTGGAACTCACTCTCTAATAAGCAGTTAAGTCTCATCAATCAGAGTTTCAGTCAGCCACAGCCAGCCAACTATTCGAACATGTTCGAGATGCAAGCAGCAACCAATTGAGCTATCTTTATACCCTACTTCCATTTTCTGTATGTCACTTCCTTTTCTCTGGATATTCGTATCAGCTACCTACATGGTATGGCAGAGAATTCTGAATCATTTTTAGTACTGTCTATTGTCCAATTCCAGGAATGCAGATAAAGCCAATTAAGATCTATAAACTGGATTTGCTGTAATCATCTCTCTTAACAGTACAGATCATTTTCATAATTTTCCCTATTAATGTTTAATGAGGACATTTCATGTAATCAGTGTATTTTATTACAACATGATTTTTAAACACCGTGATGACTATCAGCTTTCAGTCAGGCTCATATATATAGTAACTGGTTAAGAATACAAGACTTCTGGGATTTAACTCTGGCTCTGTCACTTTAACAATGTACTCAACCTCTCTGTTCCTAAGTTTCCTCACTGTAAAATGGGAAAATGATGGTAATTGCCTAGTAGAGCTGTTTGGGCAATTAAGTAGAACAGAACAGTATCTGGTATACTACAAAGGCATATAACAAGCATTAGGACTACCATTATGTATACCTAGTATCAAAAATGGCACATTGTAAGTATTCAAAAAGCACCTTTAGTCACAGTTAAGACACAATCTAACACGATACATATCTCCTTCCACCAAGAAATTAAACAAATATAAATCATAATGCAAAAAATTCAAATGAGCTAAGTTTATGTCACACTGCCTCAAAATAAGCCATGTTAATGATGTAGTCACTTTAAATGATGATAGATAGAACTGGAAAAAACTGAACTGGATCATTAACCATTCTGGATTATTCTCATGGTGATTTCACTTTTTTGGTGTGAATTAATCTCCAAGGTATTAGTACTATTACAGTTATTGGAGAAATACTTTCCTGACAATGCATGTTACCACATTTTTAGATTTCTGATTTTTCTGACTCTGAAATTGTATTAAAACAATGTTAGGCTTGTAAACTCCAGACAAGCACATACTTGCAGTGGTACTGTAGCTCGGCTCACGTGGAGATGTGCAAGGGTAAGCAAATCCACAAGGATTCTAATTCCATTTGAATCCATGAGATCCTTCACATTTTTCTGAAAGATGAAAATGTTTTTAAATAAAATAAAACCTTTCTCTTCCATTGGTACTACTATTTGAAAAATTCTAGAAGAATATGTGGAATTTCTTTGGAAATGACTGACACACTAGCATTACTTTTTAATTTTCAGAATCTTTGTTTACAAGGAATACCAATTTAGATGGATTAAAAGGGCAGAACTGTACTATAAATATACTGCATTAGGATTTCTACTTAAATATGTTCTGAGCAAAAAAAAAATCCCTCACAAAAATAAAGACTGAAATCATAAACTCTGGTTGTACAATTATCCTCCCATTTTTTGTTGTTGTTGTTGCTCATAAACAGATTATTCTATAATCAGAAATAAACCCTGGTATTTTAAAATTTGTTTAAATATTCCAGTTTATTTTTTTTAAAACTTAAAAAATAATTTATTAGATGTTGGGAAAAGACTAATTTAAAATTTTCTAGCATTTAGTAATTACATTTTAAAATGTTATTACTAAATTCATTTTAAAATATTTGTATTACTAAAAGTGAGACTAAAGCAAGGCAAACTGGTATAGTATCAAACTATTAGAAATAAAAACGTGCTTAAACTTCACTTCATCATACAATTATGTATTAATGTTATATATTACAACTACAAATTCTTCTTGTTATAGAAACTAGCATGAATCTACTAAAATGTCTTTAAATACAAACCACAAAGTTAGGTGACTCCTCATTTTTTATCCCTAAATTACTTTCTACCATCAAAATGTACACTGAGAAACTAAAAACTTTCTATTTTATGTCAGGTATTTATTTTTCTTAAAATTTAATCCTAAATGTTCCCTCCTAAAGAAAAGTCAGCTAATGATATCATCACTCCTTATCCTCCATTCAGAATTTTATTACCATTAGTTTATTTGGCAACTGTAATATTAGGATAGAATATTCAGGGAATATTGGCAACAAACATTCATAAGTTTTCTTATCTAAAAACAAAAGAACCATCTTTGGATAATTAGCTCATATACAAACTGTGACCGTTTATATACTCAAATGATTTGGAAATGATAACATACTTAACGCAAAAATACTGTACCTTATTAAGGATCAACTTGTTTAGGAAGAGGATCAACCTATCTCGTTCAAGTTTATCTGTGCACTATTGAAATAAGTAAGAATTTAGTCCAAAGTGAATAGAAACACACATTAAGACATTGCCTCACCACTTCGTAAAATCACCCATACCTCCTAAGAAATAATGCCATCTTTTAAACATCAAGAAGAAACTGAGAAGTGTTTGTCAACTATTACGTTCTCGAAGTTTTATATAAATTATCTAATTTCTCTAAGTTATAGAGACATTAAACAGAGTTATGCCATTATTTAAGTCATTAAACAGATTAATGTATAGTTTTAAGGAGATGTGTAAAAATTGAAATAACATATTCCTGAATTAAAACTTTAAACTATTGGTAAAAAACATTTTTCATATAACATTGTGATGAACATAAACAAGAAGGAAAAATATATCTGTTTAAAATATAAATGCTATGCCATAATAAATCCTCCAGTTCACTGAAGTAAGAGCAAATTAAAAGTCAACACTGCCAATTTGGCTTAACAGCAAACAATAAGGATTTCTGTCCGTGGTTATGTTACTTTTTAGGTATATTTTGTGACCTTACTAGGAATCAGTTTTCTAATTTACAAAGCATAACTCGCAATTAGGCAACTATAAAGGCACAGATGGTTATTTTAAAAATGGGTAAAATGGCTCTATAAAGCAGGAATGTAAACACAAATGAAAGAATAAAGTACATACTTTCCAATAAACAGCTATCACTCAAATGTGCTTTAAAAATGAATGAACAAATATCCCCCCCATGCTCAAATGTTAAATGACAAACTGTATAAAAGTGCTAAATTTCCTTTTCATTATTAATGTAGTATAGTTCTTTAAAGTTTTAGTATCTTCATACTTTTAAATTTAGTATACCAGCATCATTAATAATTTTCTAAAATGGAAAACGAAAGGTACATAAAACTGTCACAGTCACTATTTCTTTTATATACCTTTCTCATTCATCTATATTTAAATTCAAAGACTGGCAAAGAGATCACTAAAGCTATACAAAAGCATCAACTGAAAAAAAGAAAAAATGAATTGACATAGACAACTATTAACCCATTCGTCATTTTTCCTATTCATCCAACTTAGATTTAAATAAGTATAACTCATGCCAGTTCAAATTTAGTTTTGAAAAGTTAACTCCTACCCCAGTGACACTATCATTATCTGTCTCCTAAATGATATCCTTACCCTCTCTAACATTCCAATGATATATCTTGTATCTGTAAAAGGTCCTATTTCTTCATGACATCTGCCGTAAACAATAGCAAGGGCTTGTAAACATAAACACTTCATGTTTACTTTTGGAGTGAGCAAGAAGCGATGATACAGCTCATTGAAAAACTCATACCTAGATTTAAAAAAAAAAAAAAAAAAGTTCAGTGACAGAAGTAACCATGAAACCAATAGTAAAAATTAATATAACAGAATATGAACAGTAGCTCACGATCTCTTAATTGATCCACTTTCTTCATTCTCATCTTCCTCCAATAGTAATCTCAGGTAATAGTCTCCTATTTTGATTTCCTCTGCCAGGCACTCATATTTAACCTTTATTAATTCAAACAAATCACTTTATTTTAATTTACAACAGAGTTTTGGCAATCTCTGCACAATCATTTCTCATAATTCTTTCTGTTCAAAGTTAGTCATTTATTAAAATAACTGGCAATTTATTATTACAAATACTTCAGTTAAACTGAGTTGAAACCACACACCACACTTATTTCATGACTGTAAAACTTGCTAATAAAAGCCATCACAGCACTATATGGTAATCATGAAATCTGCTTCATTCCCTCCTGGGTTTGCCATAACCAAGCGGAGCAGGCGGTCCTGTGGCACAGTCTACAAAGCACACAGAGGTTTCTACAGGCCTTGCCTCATCCCCAGCTCTACCTCTTGCAGATGGGCCAAGAGTTAAAACCACACATTAACCACACTGTATTTTTGTAAGGTCCCTTCCCTGTGTATCAGGTGATAAGGAGGGAGAAGTCCACACTTAGGAAGCTCATCTCAAGGAAAGATTTACAGGCACTTATAAAATGCAATTCCCTGACCAGATTATTCAAAATTCTTGTTCTAAAGCCAGAACAACGGATTTGCAAATACATAAGCTATATAAAACACATATGTAAATATTTAATCTCTTTCACTCTGGTTCTATGAATTCTGAGCATTCAATTCATTAAACTCCTATTGATTAAGCAGCATATACTATGTGCCAGGCATTATTCTAGGCACTGAAGATTTAACTATGGAGTGAAACAAAGCAGGAAAATGGGATAGGGAGAGAGAATGCATGTGCATATATTTGTTTTTATAAAAGAGGCTCCATTTTTAAAGAGAGTAGCCAGGGAAGGTCCATCAGATAATGACATTCAAAAGAAAGTCCTGAAGGAGATAAAAATGAATTATGAAAGTGCTTGGGAGGGGGTGGATTATCCTAGGCAGAAGGTAGATCAAGCAGAAAGACCTTGAGGCAAGAACATTTGGTGATTTCAGGGCAGCCAGTACAGCTAGAAGAGAGTGACACAGGAAGAATAGTAAGAGATGAGATCAAAGGACAACGCTTGGCGTTGTGGGGAAGTGGATTACACAGACCCTGCCTTGTAAGACATTTTAAGAACTCAGACTCTCACTAAGAGACATGGGAAGCCTTAAGACCACCAAGGGTTGTGAGCAGAGAAATGGTATGACCTACCTCCTAAAAACAGGATCACCTTGCTGCTATGCTAACAATATAGGGAGAAAGCAGTGATATTGCCCAACAGTCAGAAGGATTGGTTCTGGATAAATTCTGAAGGCCACTGAGTAGAATTTGTTGATAAGCTGGATTTGGAGTATAAAAGACGATTTTTCAAGGCTTTTGACTAGAAAGTAAGAAGATAGCTTAGGGAAAGAACAAGAACACAATTCTAGAGAAAAGTTCTACATTATTATAGCTCACATATCCAATTATAGGATCCAAGTATCCAGCCTAGGAAAGAAAGTCTAAGCTAGAGAAAAAATTGGGAATCCATCAGCAAAAAACATTTAAAGCCATGAGAACTGATGAGATCACTGAGGCAATGAATATAAATGATAAGTCCAAAAACCAATCCTTTGAAGCCAGCCAAGAGTTAGTGGTCAGCAAGATAAGGGGAAATGAATAAAGATGACTAAGAACGAGTAGATAATAAAGAAGGAGAAAATCTAGGAGAATAGACTCCCAAAATCAAAGTAAAGAAAGCTTTTCAAGGAAGAGGGAATTATTAAATGCTTTAGAAATACAGCTGGCTTAAGGATACTAACACTTTCAAATTTACACCTGTTGTATACGGTCATGCACAACTTAATGATGAGGATACAGTCTGAGAGATGCTGTATTGGGAGATTTTAACCTTGTGTAAACATTAAAGCATACGTAACACCAAGTAACACAGCTTCAATATCATTAGGCCATAATATAAGACTAGTATGAATATACAGTCCATGGTTAACTAAAACATCATTGTGCAACACATGACTATACATATACATACATGCATGATATATATACTTTATACACACGGATATTACCTACTGTGAATGTTCCCTGTTTTCCTTGTTATTCACTAAGCATTTTATTTTATTTATTTTTTTTTTGTGGGTACCGGGGGGTCGACCTCAGGACCTCGTGCGCCAGCAGGCACCCGTGCCGCTGAGCGATATCACCGGCCCCTTTTTCGTATGTGGGTTCCGGGAGTCGAACTCAGGCCCTCGCGCTTGCCGGGCAGGCGCTTAAGCCGCTGAGCCATCTCACCGGCCCTCACTAAGCATTTTAAAAGGCCACGAAAATAGTCACATTACAGAATCAAATTACCACAAAAAATTAATCAAATAAGGTATTAAGCAACATGGCAAAAATCTATTTCAATGAAGAATATAAATGTCCTGCAAAGGGAGCGGATGTGCAAAGAACAGATTTGTAATGTATAGCATCAAATATATTAACACTCCTATGTGACTCTTAGATATAAAGCTGAGTTATTTAACACTAACATTTTTGTCTCAAAGATTAAAGTTTTCTAGTATTTCCTCCATGACACTAAAGATACAAGTTATACAAATATAAAAAAACTTCAAAAATAGTACATGCTTTATTTCTTAAGATTAATATACCATAAAAACTAAACTTTACCTCAAATTCATGGTGATTCCAGGAAATCACATTAGCACTACCAAGCTCTCTATCAATATTAAATGTTCTCATTTCAGACTCAAGAGTATCTTTCAGTTCTTCTCGTGTTTTGAAATTCCAAATAAGGTTCGATCTGGCATGGTCTTGACTAAACCTATACATACACATGATCAGAAATAGCAGGAAACAATAAACACTTAAAGAATCTATAAATACATCTTATAATAACCAAGGAGCCTGTGGGATTATTAAACTTTCATAAGAAAATAACATATGTAAAGCAAATGTAGTAAAATATTAATAGAACATTTCAGTGATAAATACACAGGTATTCACTATAAAATTCTTCCACCTTTTGTTATGTTTTAAAGTTTTCATAGTAAAAGGTTGCGAAAAAAATGAACATAAATGTTATGAAAGCTGTGTGAATTTCAAACACTGAACTGAAATACTTCATAATTTCAGCTATGTGCTTTAACAATTTTGAGTTAAAAAATAATTCTATTTTTAGCTATCAAATTTCAGGTTGGGGGGCCGGTGAGATAGCTCAGTGGCGTACGCGCCTGCCTGGCAAGCTCGAGAGGCCCGAGTTCAACTCCTGGAACCCACATACGAAAAAAGGGCCGGTGATATCGCTCAGTGGCACGGGCACCTGCTGGTGCACGAGGTCCTGAGGTCAACCCCCGGTACCCACAGAAAAAAAAAAAAAAAAAAAAAAAGAAAAGAAAAATTTCAGGTTGGGGATTAGAACTTCTGGACTTTTGGCTGTGAAGGATGTGGAATGGGCAATACTTTATATTTGAACCTTAAAGACTACCCAATACAATACTATGAAAGGTCAAGTTACGACTGAACATTTTCAAAATATCTTCCTTGTACTCTTTTTTTTTTTTTTTTTTTTTTTTTTTTTTTTTTTGTGGGTACCGGGGGGACGACCTCAGGACCTCGCGCGCCAACAGGCACCCGTGCCACTGAGCGATATCACCGGCCCCTTTTTCGTATGTGGGTTCCGGGAGTCGAACTCCGGCCTTCGCGCTTGCAAGGCAGGCGCTTACGCCACTGAGCCATCTCACCGGCCCCTTCCTTGTACTCTTGAGATAACTTAATTATTACAATAAATCTGGGCCAGAGTCTGAACTGAGGATGGATGGGCTTCACCCCTGCTTACTATCAGTCTGCAATCCTCCTAGAATATCGCATTTCAGAGTTCCAAGGAAGTTAGGGGACAACTGAGGAATTCCTGAGGAAAAAATCCAAAGCATGTAATTGAGGATATAGTATATACAGACTACATTCTTTAAAAGTAGTGGTGGAAGTATTTCAAACCACATATTTTCCTTCATTAGCCAAGGTATAATGAATATGTCAACTTCCAGACCTGGTGCTGTGAGTTACCTTAAAGAAATTTTGCAAACTCCTAAAATGTCTCTATATCAATATCCTTCTGTGTGCACATTAGGGGTGGGGGCTAAAATGAAGTGAGTTACCATGTTTGAAAGAGTGATAAAGTGAGGTCAACTTATTTTTCACAAGTCTCCTTATGTTTTTATCATCCACCTCTTTTAAGTTTCCATTTCCAAAAAAAGCTTAAAGCATGCAATTATTTCTGAGCTGTAATATAAGTATTTAAAGTTATCATCTCTAAGCCTTAAAACTTTTCATTTTAGCTCATCAGACAACACACTGTAAAAGCCTTAATTCTATGGAAGCATACTTGTTTGTTTATTATTTTTGTTTTTTTGAGATAGGGTCATGCTCTGTAATTCAGGTTGGCATTGAACTCACTTTGTAGCCCAGGCTGGCCTCAAATGCATGGTGATCCTGTCTTAGTCTCCTGAGTGCTGGGATTACAGGAGTGCACTACCACACCTGGCTTGGAAGCATATTTGATCAAACCAGTCTTAACAGTTATATAACATACATGACAGCATAAAAATACCTGTGGCATGAAGCACTGTCCCCAGAGAAGGAAAATCTGTCATGACATGTTCCTCTAATGGCAGTATCAAATATATCTATGTTAGAAAAGAGGTCTAAAGTTTACCTATAATAGAAGAGATCCCAATTTGCTTCAATTTTTATTCTTTGTCTTCTCTTCCGAAGAACTACTGGCTTTTGATTTATATTCTGGAAAAAAAAAAAACTGGTGCTCAATCTAAGGCCATCAAATAGGCCTCCATCACAGTTCATCACTTTATACTGGAATGATGAAGATTACCTCCATCAAATTTTCACAGAAACAACATTAATGAAACAAAATCCATAAAATGTGAATGTAGGATTTTAAATTACATCACTTAATTATTTGCCAGCATATATTTCTGTAGTGTTGATCAAATATTTCCCATGTAGCCTCAAGTTACTGTTATGATACAGTAACTTATAAAATTTATGATCACTAGTAAAACCTATAACAGTCAAAAACAGTAACTTGTTTCAAACATTTACATGCAGTTAATACAAATACATGAAAAAACAATAAATGCAAGAGATTACAGGTTATCTGACTGCCACCAAAGCCAAGAGCAGCAATTAGAATTGAAATAACACAGAAGAAATAAGCATTTACATTCAGACACATGTGAAGTGAGACTTTTTTAGACAATTATCAAAGATGATTCCACATGCCAATTTAACACATTTCATACATGTAGCAGGGACTTAAAACTCACCATATTGTTTCTGTCCTGAATTTAATTGTAAAAAGGAAAAAATGAAAAAATTTTAAAGAAAAGAGTATGCACCTAAGTCAGCTAACCTACATCTATTACACAAATTCCATAAAAATGTTATCAATATAAATCATGTTTATGACAGAAAAAGGCCCACTTGCTTCCCTAAGCCTAAGATGCAAATTTTAGGCAGTCCCAAACCCTTTAAGAATTCAACACAGCTATGGCCCCTCTTCTAGAGATAGTCCATATATGGACCTGAGGTAAAGAATCTCTGCTCCAAGTGGAACTGTAGATATTTCAGACATGAGAATTTTAATTCTCAATGAGACAGAAACAAACAGCATAAAGTAGTATAGATTAAAACATAAAAGTCATTAAAGTGGCAAATTATATGAATAAAGCAAGAAAATAGACTAGATTACAAAGATTATAGATAAAATAAGTAGTAAATTTGAAAAAGGAAATGCGATTTGAAATACAAAACCTATTGGTTATAACAGGAAATGTTTCCTACAAATTTTAATTCTGTGTACTATCACAAAAATTAATGCAAGGTGATTTGAATAAACCATACAAATAATTCAAAGTTTGGTTTTCACAACAAATCTTTCTTTAATACTTCTTATTAAGAAGTACTTTCTTCAGTTTTTTCCCCTTAGGACAAAAGGCTAGCACAGTCTAGAGCAATGATAATGGAAATGCCATACAGAAAGAAAACAACTATCCACAAACTGAGTGCACTGAATTACAGACTTAGGATGTCATATCAAACTAATAAGAAAAACAACTAGTATTAATCCAACATAGATCATCTGCTACAAATGGAAGTGACTTCATGAACATTCTGATCATGTTAGAAATGCAGCTCACTTCAAGACCAGCCAGTTAATCCTGACAATGCTTAGTTTTCAGATTAAAGCACATGATCATTCCATATTCTGATGTTAGTGTTTGTATTAGTAGTCACAAAGATTACTCATGGTTTCTGTTATGGTTTGTGTCTAGATGTCCCCCACAAAGCCTCATGTAGTCACGGGGGGGCAGGCTTTTTTCAGAGGTGGCCGAATCTAGAGTGCATGATTGATCTGTAGTGCAATGCTGGGACTAAGGGGTGGGTGACTGCTAGGTCAGTCCACTGGTTAGACTGGCACTGCCCTAGACTAGATACAATATAAGGGATGGAAAAAGGCTTGTCTCGCTCCTTCTTGTTTTTGCTGTCTTCCACACCCATGAACTACTGCCCCTCTGCCATGTGCTATCCTCCTTGGAGCCAGCCCATTATGGACTGAAACCTCTACAAACTGTGAACTAAATAAACTTCTCCTCCTTTAACTTTGGGTGTCAGGTATTTTGTCTCAGCAACCAGAGAAAAGTAACTAAGACAGTTTCCTAAACAAATTATTGTTAAAAACAGTACCCAGATGAATGATAATCAACTGATGGTATCAAGATGCTTCTTGACCAGCATATTCACTACCATTATTTGCTCAAAATTTTAGGTAATCCTCCATATGCAAACAATACCAACATACCAATATAACATTTTTATATGAAAAATACATTATTTTTTCTCTGTCTTGTCTTTAAGTAACAGATATGCAGGAATAGGAATGGGGCTCAGTGGTAGAGCACTTGCCTAGCATCCACAAGGCCCTGGGTTCAATCCCCAGCACCACAAAAAATAAAAAAAGAAAAATAACAGATATCCCTACTTCTGGCTAAACAGTTTTACGTTTAAGCTTATGCTTGATGAATGTTACATATGAAATCTGATGCCAAAATTTACTTGCAGTATGACAATTATATTTAATAGCGGGAAGCAACTGTTACTTTAGAAAAGGGTTTAACTACTTGAATACAGAGGCTTACCTGTTTTAATAACTGTAAAAATCATTTATATCAGATCTACAATTTTTCAGTTGTTCAAATGTTATAGCAATATTACCATGACCCAACAGGTATACAGTTCTTTTATTATTATCTTGCTTGCCCATCAAAGCAATCCTGTCAGAAAAGGGTGGTACTGCTATTCTGATTTCAGAAAAGAAGTCCTGAAAACCTGTAACTTGGGTTAGTAAGTGATGGAACCAGGCTCAGATGTTGGTTAACCAATTCGAAGTTCAGTATTCTCTTTATTCTAGTCACTTGAAAGCCTGTCTAATGATTCTTTATATGGCATATATCACACAAGTGAGCATTAACCTATCACGTCCAAGTGCTTTCACTTTTAACCACTGCACAAAACATGACAGATGGATGAACGGGCACTGCTGAATTAAGTGCTGTAGCATACACTACACAATGGAGAAGGAGACTAAACCATTTTAGAGCAGAACTTGATTTGAGGAACTAATATTACAAAATTTAAATCACAAAATTAATAAAACTGTGACTCATCTCTAAAATACTCATCTAATTCTGAGTTAAAAAAAAAAAAAAAAAACAACTAAGCAAGAAGGGCATCTTATTTCTATAAGTACAAAACAAAATCCAGAAAGAAGAGAAGTAGTAAATACATGGGAATAAGAAAAATATGGAAACTGGAATTTAAGGAAGAAAATTTAAGAGAGTAATTCTATGTAAATACCAAACTAAAATCCTTATCATTAATTCCTAAAAGTATGAATTAGGAAAAGTATATGTAAACATATGGATCAGAATTAGGTGACATTAATCCTTAAGGTTCAGGCATTCAGTCAGAAATACCTCAACATCATCTGTGTGAACAGCAGCAACTATAGTCAGACTGAGGACACACAGAAATGCAAGAAGCTTGGAGGCAGATTTTACTGTTACCTCTTTTTGAGCAATGCCCATCCTATCCCTCCAGTGCATCAACACAAGATCCACTTTTTCCTTGGCAAATTTTTCAACTTCTTTAGCAGCTTTCCCAGCTAGTCTTTGCCACTCTGGAACTTTATTAAATTTTCCATACTGGTCCTGTAAAATAATGTTGAAATCCATCACATAACCTATGTACAAAGATATTCGAAAACTATGTACAGCTGAGTCACATTATCTATTTCAAAAGGTAAAATAAAAATAGGATGTTAGGATTCAGGGAACAAAGTGAAAATTTCTACAACAAAATTTGTTACAAACATTAATTGTTTTACTTAGGTTTCAAAGTAATTCCTTTCTGAGGGGTGACAATGTACAACTGGGAGATGGGTCCAGATAGAAGAATAACAGAAAGATAATACATATATGAAATAATTATAAAAGTATATCATGAAAGACAGTTAAGTAATTTTCTCAGGAATAGGCCAACTCTAATAATTAACATAGAAATCAGTATTTGTTTCTTCACCAACATCAGGTTGTGTAAAATATATTATACGCCTTAGATTTAAAATGAGAAATCCACTCCCGAATGTGCCAACAAATTAAGTTAAATAAAACACAATAAACCACCAATATTCATAAAATTAGATTATGGTGACAGCTGCACAACTCTAAAAATACTACAAATTAATGAATTGCACATTTAAAACAGGTGACCTTTATGGGATGTGAACTTTACTTCAAAAAAACTATTAATAAACCAGGCAAGTGGCACAGGCCTGTAATCCCCGCACTCTGGGAGGTTGAGGCTGAAGACCACAATTTTGAGCCCGACTCAGGTAACTCAGCAAGACCCTATCTCAAAATAAAAAATTAAAAAAAGAGATAGGGATGTGGCTAGGTGTGAAAGCCTGTGTTTAATCCCCAGTACTGCCAAAATACTAGTAATAATAATGATAAGTAATGATAATAAATTATTACTACTCAATGCAGTGAGTTCTTGATTTAACGCTAAAATTTTTAGTTTTTTAGAGAAAAGTCTATAATAGTACTCTTAATCCTGAAAAGCCACTTAGGACAATCACATTTACCATTGCTATTTTCACATTATCTCTAACATGCATCCGATCAGCATCCTTCTCGGGGACTGGATCTGAGCTGTCCAAGCATGCCAACAAACCTGGTGGCTAAAAACAACAAAAACCAAACATGAAATCCATTCTCAAAACAACAGAACGAAAGAAATTTCAGCCATTAAGGGTAACATTTATCGTGTGTTAGTCTTTCTATAAATACCTTTCTAATTACAACCAAAGAAAAAGCGTTGTTAACAGTATAAATAACATGATTAAATTTTATTAGATAAGAATACAAGATCTTCCCAGTTTCTCAACTCACCAAAATGCGTTTCAACAAGTTTGTTGCAGTTGCATTATCAGCGGTCCAGAGTCCCACTAAATGTCTACTTAACTGTCTGAAAAAAGCAGACGTTGAGAAAGGTTTGCTGCTTTATCTCAGCTAGAACAGAAAGGAATTTTTAAGAACAAAATATCATATAAGAAATACGGCTACAGTAAAAAAAAAAAATTCTGATGTTGAAAATTACTCAATATTAGTATTTTAATATGGAGAGGTTTTGAGATAGTATCTGGCATTATGTAAAATTTGGAACACAAGTGAAAGTCAACAACTATATGTTCTAAGAAAACCTTTCTTGACAAGGTCAGAGTTAAAAATATTTTCAGTTTTAAGAGTACAGACAAAAACCTGAAAGCACTTACAGCAAATTATTCTACTCATTCCACTTTAAAGCTACAAGCATATTTTGGTTTAAAGAGAAAATCTAAGATCCATTTTGAATCTGTGGGTTAGTTATTAATCTTAATCCCCCTGACAATACTGCCTCCTACACTGAAAGCTCCTCAGCGGCAGGAACCCTATCTTACCTCTGACTGTTCTAGATTTTGGTGAACTTCGAACATTTGCTCTAAGAGTGGTCATAAGAGAAATAACTGAACAACTACCTACAGATTTATACATGTCACGGTCCCATAAGAATAAAGTTTAGTAGCAAAACCCCAACTGTACTTTGTCTTCTCCAAATTAAAATGCTTTCATTAAACACAATAACTTATCACAGAAAGGAATTTAACTGATTGACTATGATAAAGATGACCGTATCGAGCAAACATCTAGCAGCATGTGGGTTCAATGGAGTAAGGTAGCAAATAATCTCTAATGAGAGATAGGATCTAGCACTGCTAACACAGTACAAAGGAAACAACCTTCCTCATATTTCTGTCCTTTCAGGCAACAGAGAAAACTACTTTTGTGGCTAACACTTACAATGCGGGATGCAGACACCTGCTAATACTATAAAAAACTATTGGCAATCCACCATTTGACAAAGAATAGAAATTTATAACACTTAAAGAGAATCTAAGTCAACAATTTATGCTATTACTTTTCAAAAGTCAAAAATATGACTCAATATATATATATATATATATATATAATATTCATTGTTTTTAATAAAGACCACAATATGGTATGCTTATGATAGCTCAGAGACACAGATCAGGAAACACAAAAGTTAGAAGCACCAGAATTCACGTAGGTTGCAGTAAAGGGATAGATTTTATATTTCCTTACATTTGAATAATTACTAGAAGAAAGACGATGCTTTACCAAAAGGGAAATTGTTTTTATAAAAGACTTAGGATAAGCCTAGTTGATGCTGAAAATATATTTCAGGTTTTCTTTTTTAAGTAGAATAGCTAACTGATTAAAGGTATTTAAAAATCAAAGGTTCCCACATGGAGTTACATGCACACAAGATGGTCACAGGAAACAGGAGAAAAGACCAGGACATGGGTAGGTACTCTTTCCTACGTTCCAGTCCCATGAGTATACTGAGCCTGATAAGACAGTGGGATTAAACAGGGAACAGCAACTCCCCCCAACCCCAAATTATCCATAGGCAGGAATAATCATCATTAGAGCACAATCCTCTTACAAAGAATGGAAAAAAACTAGGTGGATCAAAAGGAAACGAAACATTTGTGTAATCCAAACACCTATTCAGTTTGTTTTATGTAGTTTCTAAATCCGTTCTCTAAATAGCAAGTTAATTTACAGCAAATTAAATTAAATAACCTACCTATTTGTAAGCATCCTTTGATCTGAACTTATTGTAAACATCGCAGTATGCAAGTGTCGAGGTAAGGCACCTTCACTTAGGGCAAGCTCCTGCATTTTTGTAGCAATTTCTTTGTCACCTTCCTTTGGAAAAAGGGTAAGATGATCCCTAAAGCAGCAATCTAAAACAAGCTATCCCAGCTTTAAAAAACTAATTTTACATCTTTAAACAAAACAGTTATCCAGTATAGAATAAAAAATGTAAAATGCAACTTCCAGTTACCCAAAACTAACAGTGGGGTAGTAGTACAGGTAATTTTTAAGACAGTATTAGATTTTGGAATGAAGTTTAAAAGTTTCCACACAAATTTTTCTTATGAATTATGCTTTACTAAATTTAATATTAAATTAGGTTCACTCCCAGGTTCTGTATCATTCAAGAAAAGAAAGAGGTGACTCAGGGAGATCAGCAATTATGTTTCGTTTCTTTTCTTTTTTTTTTTTAATATGTGGGTACCGGGAGTCGAACTCAGGACCTCGTGCTTGCCAGGCAGGTGCTTATGCCGCTGAGCTATATCACTGGCTCCAGATAAGCAATTCTTATGGAAGGCATTTGCAAATCTGGTTTGCTCTTTTTAACAGTTACATACTTATTTTTATGGTGAATAAAATTTTTTTTTTTTAAGATTATGTGACATGGGGGTGGTTCTTTTTATTCGGATTTTATTTTGCTTATAAATAGGTCTACTAATCAAAGGTGATTAAAGAACTACAAATTAAGCACCATTATATGTAAGACAATCTGTTGAAAAGAAAAAGATGTTTACATTAGTGAAAAAAGTATAAGTTATAAATGCAACTATACCAAATGAGTATGTAATATGTATAGAAATATGTACATAGTGTGTATCTTTACATATGCATCTTTGAACAGCATAGAAGTCTAAGATGAAATTCACTCCTCTGGGTGGTACAATAATTTGTGATGTATTATTTGTTCCTTTTATTTTTTTCTGTACATAAAAACTTTTCTTCAAAGAGCACATATGGCTTTTACAATCAGGAAAAATAAGATACTTTCCAGTATTTAAGTACCGTAATAAAGTTTTTTTGTAGACATTAGCTCTAATTACTAGGTGTGAATCTAACCGTGTGGTTTGCACCTGAAGACAAGTCATCATTTTGGTTATAACTGACAACACATATTTGTGTACATAATGAATAAATGGTAAATATTATAGGAAGGGTAACATATTGGTAGATCAAGGTCAAGAGTACACTTTTATTTGGCCTCATGGTCCTAACTGTCTTTGGCTACCATAAGCTATGTAAAAGTCAAAAGATGTAGTGTTTCATTTTGGAAGGTAAAACTGATCATAGAATCCTTTAGCTAGAGGGTAAAAACGAGCCTTTAGTACTTTATGTGCACTAAAAATGCAAAAAAAAAAAAAAAAGACAACACAACAAAACACCTTTGATATTCCAACCATTTCAATGCCTGTATCTTTTTATTTGTTTAACAGATACTTCAGGGCACACTAACTGCTTGTTATTTTGTTATGACCTATATACCTTTTTGATATACCAAAAAGGCTGAGTTTTTTGGTGTAAACAGAACACTTACATTTTATCTAAACTGCTACTATAACAACAAAAGAATTCAAAAGCCATTTAGGTTGATGTCAGTACAAACACTGCAATATGCAGTTAATATTCATAACCATGATCTTATCTTTTAAAAAGCCAGAGCAAACTACAAGAAAAAGTACCTTCCTGACCTATACTATGTCATGTCCTGATATCTAGAGCTTGACTAGAAATGCATTTTAGTATAAGGAACTTTTTGTTGCCATTGTAATTTGATATCACATTGCTATGAACAAACTACATTAATATTTTTATATGTACTCTCAGTACCTTTAGATTTCAATGCTTTCATCATCATCCCCCAATGAAATAGCAAGAGAAAAAAATAAATGCTAAGGCCGGTGAGATAGCTCAGCGGCATAAGCACCTGCCCGGCAAGCGCGAGGTCCTGAGGTCGACTCTCGGTACCCACATTAAAAAAAAAAAAAAAAAAAGCTAACTTAATTTTAAAGTAAAACAAGCCAAGAACAAATTTATTTGCTTTATATTTAGTAAAAAACTTAAATAACTCTTATTATTGAAGATTATTTCTGCAATAAGTTTAAAAAATTTGCCAATGAAGATTTAAAATTACTTTCCTTAGCGTAGTCCATGTTTCCCATAAAACAATGAAAGGCAATTAAAACAATCAACATTCAAGAAAGTTTAAAATTTCAAAATTATCTCTCACCTCTATTATAGCCTTCATAACCAATCCAGCTCCCTTTATAATTGCCATGGAAGGATGCTTTAAAATAAAGGAGAAAAAGTATCAGTGAATAAAACAATTTTTTCTAACACGTTTACTTTTTGCTTTTAAGGAGAATATAGTTTTATGCAAGATTGTGTGTCACAGGAAAGGATATATCTCAAAGCCAGACTCGAGTGTGCTTGAATATTTCAGGTATTTTTACAGTACAGCTTTACAGATACAGATTTGCAAACATAAAAGAATTTACACTACCAGGAAACAGGTGACATATAATTATTTTTAGAATGATACATACTGTGAATGACCACTTGGCAGATAAATAACAAAAGTATAAAAATTATATACAAATATATTTACACAATAAACACTATAGTATTACATGAAATAACACATTTTCCATTAATAGCCCAGCTAAAACTCATCTCATTCAGAAATCTGTAAACAAAACGGAATTTTGGGTGTGCCACAGAAAAAAATGAGTTTTTCACTACATTCAGAATGGAAAAGATCAGCAAGGTAATCAAAACAGCAGTCAATCTCCACCAACAGGGCTCTACATCAAACACCAAGAAACCTGTGGGCTAAAATATCTTACCGCCACAATGACTTAGGTTGCATGTGTCATCACAATGGCAGCATGCACATGGTATTTTAAAAACAAGCTGACCCAGGTAGGGGAGTAGGTCAGCGGGAGAGGGAGAGTACTTGCCCACATGCAGAAGGCAAGGCCCTGGCAGGCCAAGCAGCACTGCAGAAAACAAAAACACAATCTGACCCAAGAAGTGGTTCTCTTAAATTGTTACCGCATAAGAAAAGCATGAGGTTTTACCTGAAAGAGTTTGAAGAGTGTTCTTCCATTGGAGGCTACCATCTCTAACAGCATATCGAACTGCTGCCCTTCAGTTGTCTCACTATATGGAGCACAGAGGGCGAAGGTAAGGAAGTCCAAGAGTGAACTGATAACTAGGGCACCCGTCCCATGATCCTGAAACAAGCAACGTGCTGCCTTAAGGACTCAGACAGGGAACTTTAATTAAAGCACAGCAACAACATGTTCCTTTCTCTTATTCTGTCTGTCGGACAAAAACACTGACTTTCTCAATATGAAGTTCAAATTTTGCTGATTCTAAAGTTGTACTTCTTTTGCTAATATACAAACAAATCCATTGTCAAAAGAAATACAATGACTTTTCAGCCAAATTTCAGGAGAATAACTGAGACTTCTTAAATGTGTATACCAAATAAAATGTGTATTTGAATAAGAAAGAAAAAACTTTTGCTAATACTTGAAAACTCCAGCAATTTCTTCATGTTCTTTTAGGTGTTTTAGAATGTCCATCTCCAAAACTGTTACCAATGACTCAGGGACTGGTAGTCATTTAAAGTAAAGTAAAATTTGATTTAATTTTTTTCAAAACAGTTTATTTCACAATGACATTTTTAAAGAAAGAGAGTAATAAAAAATCTGGAATATTACTGCAAAAACCTAAAAGCTTTACCACATATTATTCCCAGATCAATGGATATAGTATTGAAACAAAGTAATTTATCACAAAGTATTTTATTGCTAGTATTTTAAAAAGTCCATGTACATTTCTAGAATATCTTTCAATAATGGTATTTCCCATGAAGACAAGTTTAATTACAACTTACCACATGGGAATTAAATTTCTCCAATAAGTTTTCCAGAAACTTCTTTGAAGAGAGAAGAGAAGCTTTGTTTAGCTGTTCTTGTCTTAAGTCATAGTCATCATGCATGGGCTATTGATTAAAAATAATAATTCACAAGCAGTGTCATGTGTTGGCATTACAAAAAATCATTTATAAGGAGTATTCATTACACACTGAAAGAATAAAAACCACAGCCTTTAAAAGTTCAAAGCAGAAAGGAAACTTGTGATAAGACAAGCAGTCAGAATTGATGGTTTCTCTTCAGTTTTATCAGATTTCATAGATAATCTGCCTGACAAGTAACTGGACGTATTACTATATAAGATACTCTTTAAAAAGTCACACACTTCCTTATTAAAAGGCAAACAGCCCTACCCTCATGAATTTAAATTTGAGATGATAAAACCTAACATTTAAAAGCAAGTATTAAAATTAGTAACATACTGTTTTTTCAAGGTGATTATCTTTTGACTGTTAGGTTAACTACCTATAAAAGCATTCCAACGTGATGGTTAGAAACAGAGTTCAGATCCTAATTTAATACTGACTCTAACTGGGAGACTACAGGCAAGGTTAAATTACTTTCTCTCTCAAAGTTTCATTCGGCTCAGCTGTAAAATAGGATTAATAGAAATTTAAACAAGATGATCCATGTAAAATTCATAGCCAGTACCTAATATGTAATAAGGACTCAATGTGTTCTAGTTACCTCAATAAATCTTTAATGAAATTATCTGTAGTAAAGATAATAAATAAATAAACTTTAATTCACTTTTGGGGACAAAAAAAGGTTTTTATACAAATGATTTGTTCTGTACCACTAAGCTTACCTAAAACATTTCATACAAGGAACATTCCAGATAGTACACATGAAACAGATAAATCAGAAACTTCAAAGATATACTGAACAACTGTCTTTCCTTCCACATAGACATCACCAACTTAGATCTCTACTCTTCAAATAGTTACCAAATGTGCCCCCTTCTCCAGCCGCTGTCACTGACAGCATCTCAGCACTCATTTCTAACATACTTTGATATACTTGCTCCTAAGTTTGCCTTTATTATCTACATACCACACAGTGGGCTTTCTGCAAGTTAATTCTGATCATATTCTGCTCCCTTGCTGAAAAATCTTTCAGGTGTTCCTTGCCAGAAATAAAACTGTAGCCCCTCTGTCTGATTAGAAGGCTTTTTAATGATGGTCTCTGTGTACATCTCTAGCTGTCACAATTACCACTCCACGTAGACTATTTAATTATTTGTTGCTTCTTAAACATGCCTTTGTGTATACTATTTTCTATTACAAGAAAGCTTTTTCAGAACTGAAGGATACCTGACCATCCTTTAAGATTCAGGTCAAATTATAACATCTTCTAGAAAGACTAAGAATCTTTCATCGTACTTGCACAACCAAAAATTAAGTGCAACTTTTTAGTAATCTATCGTACTACTTTCTGTTGTATACAATATGCCTACCTTACTAGACTGACAGCAGTTTGCAGGAGAGAAGGCACTGTGTCTTAACGCTTCTGTATTTCTAGAACACAGAACACTGGTATATAGGATATGCTAAACGTTACCTGAATAAACAAATGACTATGAGAGCAATGTGGGAAATACAGAAGCACAGACTTTATTAGTAAAATGACACAGTTTGTGGAAACTAGAACCTCCAGTCAATTTAAGAAAGTTGTTTCCTTAAGAAAATTACTACTTACACACATAAGGGCACAAAGCATATCAACTGCTGCATGGATTACTCCATTGTTGCTCCTCTTGAGTGCTTTTACTACCTTCACTCCTAGACGTTCCCGAAACCTTTTGGAACAAAAAACAACCATATAATAGCAATAACAGAACATCTGTTGTTATTCCAGAGGTGTGAATCAAAATAATGTAATGGTAGTAATTACATTATTTTGATTCACACCTCTGGAATAATTTTTTTAAGATTAACCAAAACTATAAGACAAGGAGTCAGTGATATTACTAGTGTGTAGCAACCAATAGCCAGTAGACCTGCTCACCTTCCTTTTTCATTTCACCTTTTTCATGAAGAAAAACTACCAAATCACCATATAAAAGGTATCAGGGTTAGTCAGACATAAAGAAATAATATATTCATTGTTTTCTATTTTTGAGTTGTTCAAAATCTCTACGCAAAACTAAATTCAGAGAATAACTTACTTTGGAAGCTGAGTGAAGGCCAGAAAACCAGCTTTGGAAGCTACAAGCCTCCTCACAGCCTGGAACTGACTCTCAAGTTCTGAGTTTGAAGAAACAACATCCCCTTCTTGGGACAATAATGCAGTTATGGCATTATTGATCAGTTTCTCTTTGTTTTCTGAGAAGAGACCCTGGGTGAAGGAAGAGTATTTCAGAAAAGGTTCCATACCAAAATCTAACAACAATGAACAAATTATGATACGATTTATCTTACATCCTGTGTCACTGCATGAAGAACTCCACTGTATGAAATATTAGCATTGAACCGGAATACAGCATCTGCAAAGTTGCCATCTGTAAGATGAAAAGGTTGAAAAAGAAGATTCAGAGGTTTGCATTCTTAATTCTTAAATTATTATCAAGCAGATGTATGGAAATATAATTACATTAAAATCAATACTTACTTGGAGGAGTAGCTAAGAATCTGAGATGAAGGCTCTCTACTTCCTCTTCCACAGGCATGCTGAGTAACCCCCATCGTTGGCCTTTTTGGGTTGGTGTCATTTTTACACAAACATCTCTATTACCAGAGGCTCTTACACCATCCAGCAAACTTGCTAACAAGGAGTCTCTAAACAAGGTTACAAGTAAAAAGTTGTCAGGATTGATAGTTAAGGAGAATTTTGATTCAGAATGCAGTATAAGCCCTTTAGTAGTAACCTGCTTGGGGATGTACTGTGGTCCAACAGGAAGAACAAAGCAGAGCTTTAAGGCAAAGTCTGCAGTGCAAACACTACTGCTTCACCTTGCTGCAACGTGATCTTGTATTTAATGCTTTTTGTCTTATTTAAAGATTATCTTTAACAGCTAGCTTTACTTGGGTTTAACATGGAAATCACAAAATTCACCCAGTTAAAATATTTAACAAATTTTAATAAATTTTTTTTTTTGTATTTTTGAGACAGGGTCTCGCTATGTAGTTCAGGCTGGCCTCCAACTTGCAGCAATCCTCCTGCCTCAGACTCTCAAATGCTGGGATCCTAGGCATATGCCACCATGCTCGGCAACAAATTTTAATAAATTTATACAGTTGTAAAATCATCATCACAATCCAGTTTTGATACACTTCCTTCACCACAAATTTTCCTTGTGCCTATTTGCAAAATAAGAAACCTCCTCAGTTCCAGGTAACCACTGATATGCTGTTTCTACAATTTTGTTTTTAAACAAATTTCATGAAAACAGGATTATCTAATATGTAGTCTTATGTGTCTTGCTTGTTACATCCAAATGCTTTTGAGGTTCATCCAAGTTGTGGCATGTACTAATAGTTCAGTCCTTTTAATTCCTGAGTTGGAGTCTATTGTAGAGACATAAAATTTTGTCTACTCACTCATTAGATAATGAATATGTAGATTACTTCTACTTTTTGGCTATTATGAAATACTAACATTCACATGCAAGTGCTTCTGTGGACATATATTTTTATTTCACTTGGGTAAACAACTAGTAGTAGAATTAGAGGAGTCATGTGGTAAGTATATGTTTAATTTTTTAAGAAATTGGTAGACTATTTTTCAAAGTGGTTTTCCTCTCAACAAAAATATAAGACTTGTAGCTTCTCCTTGCCAACAATTGGCACTGGCAATCTTTTTGATGTTAGCTATTTTAGTGGGTCTGCGGTAGTTTTTTTTCATTTCCCTAACAACTTATAATTTTTCCATCTTTATTTATCATTCACATATCTTCTTTAGAGAGATGCCTATTTGAATCTTTTGCCCATTTACTAGCCAGTTGTTTTTTTAGAGTTGTAAGAGTTCTTTATATATTCTAGATACTGGTCCTTTATCAGGTTGTGTTTTAGAAATATTCTCTCCTATGCCAGGCATGGCGGCCCATGCCTGTAATCCCAGCACTAGGGAGGCTGAGGCAGGAGGACTGCAGTGAGTTTGAGGCCAGCCTGGGCTACATAAGCGAGTTCAAGGCCAGCCTGCACTACATAGCAAGACCCTGTCTCAAAAAAAAAAACAAAAAGAAAAACAAAACAAAACAAAAAAACAAGAAAAAGAAATACTCCCTCCCTATCCTACCTTATCTTTTTCTTAATGTTCTCCATGTTTAACAATCTGATGAAATCTAATTAATCAACTTTTATCCTTTTCTGAATTGTTTCTGGTATTTTTATCTAAGAAATCATTTCCTAACTCAAGTCACATAGAAGTTGCTTTACTTTCCACATATAAGCATTATAGTTTTGGGGAATAATGACACCTTCTTCCTAGGGGCTACCATCAGGATTAAACAGGATACTGTACATAAAGCACTTGACAAACTGAATACTGAGACATGAAAAACTGATCATTGAGATCCTTCCTCTAAGATTTCTGTACTTTTTCTTTTTTAAGCTATTCTCTCCCTTCAAAGTAAAAAGAGGAAAAAATATAACCTTTTCCTTAAATTTCCAGTCTTGTTTACCCTAGAAAGCTCTCTAAGATAAGTTACTGTTTCATACTACAGGAAGATAAAGCAGGAAGGAGGGAGGAGAAAGGGAGGAAAGAAGAGATAGACGGAGGAAAGGAAGAAGGGAAGGAGAATCTCAATTAATACTGTATGCAGTGGCAAAATGTACCGGAATTGTTTGGACTAAATTTAAAGACTAGTTTCAGTCCAACTCAATACAACAGTATGAAAGAACTATCTAGAATGGTTAAGAATTGCCACTCTCACAACAGCTTAGTACACACAGGGAAATACAGAGATGTGCAGCAGAACAGCAATTACACATGTGGGCCTTACAGGAGTGTATGAGCTCTAACAGCTCACAGGTTTTCACAGGAATGGCCATGTCATAGTAATATCAAAAAAATTCTAGAGAACTGCTAACTAGACTACAATATAAATGTACAACTTCAGTGTGTTTACATTAAAAGAATGTGCTATTATCTGAACAACTTAATGCAAATAAGAGGTGTTATTTTAAAATACTTTGAGAGCATTAGTTACAGAAATACACTTTATTTCCATCATTTCATTTAAAATCACATCACCATTTCTACAACTTTAGGAATTTGAAAATGGAAGGCAGATCATTTTAAATATGCAATGTCTTCCCAAGATAAATAATTTTAAAGTTCTCCAGTACAAATCTTTAACTTTCTTCTCTGATCAAGCACTTTGCCTTGCACAGGCTGGGATTTTCAAAAGCTGGATGAATGAAAAATAAAAATAAAAATACCTTTCTGTTGAAGAATATTTCCGAACTTGTCCTTTTATAAATTCAATGGTAAAAACTTGTGGATTTTCTGAGTCACAAACCAATGCAAATACCTATTGAAAACAAAAATAAGTTTAGTTTTATAGTACTTAATTATAAAAACCACACATCATTTAGTTTACAAAGCCAGTATTTAAAATAAAAGTGTAACTTGTTTACGATATCAGAGTTTAAGAGTTGCTTAGTCTCATACAAATTTTCTTTTTTTTTCCCCTGTGGTGCTCCAGGTCAAAATCACAGTTTTGCTCATGCTAGGCAAACACTGTATCCCTAACCCTTCATATAATTATTGACTAAAAAGTTCTACTCATTATGTACTTGGAAAGTAACTTTTGCAATCTTCATTGTTGTAAGATCAATAAATTGAAATATGTTAACAATTAAATTCAGATTCTGCATATTTTCCATTCTTTAAGAATGAGTAAATATTAAAACAGAAAAGTATTCAAATTTATCAATAGGAAGAAATTTCATGTAAGCTACCGCTGAAACTTACTTCTCCCAAAGGCTTTAATGTTGCAATATTATAGGTTGCTGGATCTCGTTCTACTAGACATGTTTCTGTAAGCGCTAGAACTCTTTTCACAGGTTCCTTCAAATGCACAAGGAAATTGAGACACATTAGAACATTATTAATGAAGCTGTCAAAATGAGATGAACAGATCCTTATTTTCCATACATTGGTCTTACCGTGTGTCTAGGTGATATTTTTTGGACCCCAAATTCTGCTAAAGATGTGATGGATTCATCAGTGCTATATTTTCCAAAGCGAAGATTCAAGTATTGCTCAAATTCTAAAGGTTCTTTCCTGATCCGCAATGAAATACCTATGTAGTTGCCAGCGTGGTCTATTGCGCTTTTGATTATTTCTTCTCTTTGCTCTGATGCAAATAAATGCTGCATAAATTTTAAAATTTATAAAGACAAATGTTTATGAAACTAAAATGTGACTAAATTTAACTCACAGAAAAGATTAAATTAGCATTCTAGGGGGAAAAAAAAGAATAGAAGTTATCGGAAGTAAATAAGCCATGTATTGTAAGTAGAAAGACTCCTACAAAATTGAAACCACCACAAAATCTGGGATGTGGAGCTTTGCGCTTGACTCATTCTCATTGAACAGAAATTATCTCATATTAAAAAAAAAAAAGGAAAAGAAATTACCTCATATATATGTACTTCCAACAGTGGCCCAGTGAATTCCAGCCAAGCCAGTGGAGTGGACAAGTATTATGTTTCAACCAAGGCAGCTCTGATTTGTTTTCTATACTGAGTTTCCTTACAAGATCATGTTGAAGAATGTTTAACTGTTGACCAGTCACTGCCCTACTGATGTTACAAAACAACCTCCAGAGCTGTATTTAAAAAGGTAAAGATAAGGTATATTGCTACTTGCATTTGGTGCAAGGAGGCTAGAAATGCTAAAGGTCCTGCAAAGGGCAGAGTAGAAGTACCCCACACATGAAAGACCATCCTGCCCAGAGGCCCAATAGCTCCCTCGCTGAGAAACACTGGATCATACTGACCATGTATAAAAACCTGTTTTATTCCTACCAGTTCATCACAGTCACCACTGATGCAGAAGGTTAAATGAATCTGTTCTGGTATCATATTTGTAGTGAACTGACTCACTTCAGCTAGTCTTTTAAAAGAGAATACATAGTGCTTGCTTCGGCAGCACATGTACTAAAAAGAGAATATATAGCTGTCCCTCAGTATCTGTGAGCGCACTGCTTCCAGGACCCCCTCGTGGATACCAAAATGTGGAGGTATTAAACTCCCTTACATAAATGCTGTAATATTTGCACATAACCTATGCATGTTCTCCCACATACTTTAAATGCTTATAATACTAATTATTTATAATACACGTACAATTACTTATAATACTAACACACTGTAGATGTGCAAATGGTTGTTATACTTCATTGTTTACGGAATAATGAGAAAGGGAAAAAGGTCTATACGTGCTTAATAAGGATGCAACTTCTCTTCCCTAAACACTTTTTATTCAAAGTCGGTTGAATCTACAGATACAGAGGCCTGACTGTAAGCAATAAAAAATGTTGGCAATAAGAAGAGCATCAAACAATACTCTTCCTTAATGTTCACTTTATTATTCCACTATATGGCTTGGTTGAATCACTGTGACACAATTCTGTTGTTAGAGCCTGAAAGACCACATTCCTGTAATCTGGCATGTTTTCCACCACGAGGTTAATTACTGCAAATTTCTCCTGCCCAGGAAAGAGACAGCCTTTGGAAAATACCAGGACAACACCCTTTAGGGTGCTTTAGGGTGGAAAAGAAAACTATGTTTTTTCTTTGGGCTTTCATCTTTTGTGTCTAAACTCAGAGGTAAGAGAATATCTATTTGTATGTTCCTAGATGAGGGAAATTAGAATGGTATCAATCAAGTGAGGAAAAAGTGAATTCTAGGGCAGAAACAGACCTATACATCTGAAAAACAAATTATATTTTCTTTTTTTTTTTTTATATGGGTACCGGCGGTCAAACTCAGGACTTCGTGCTTGCCAGCAGGTGCTTGTGCTGCTAAGCGATGTCACTGGCCCTTTTTTCCTTTTTATGTGGGTACCGGGAGTTGAACTCAGGACCTCATGCTTGCCAGGCAGGCGCTTATGCCGCTGAGCCATCTCACTGGCCCACAAATTATATTTTCTAAACCAGATTATCTAGTGCCTCCCCAACCTCATCCTTTCAGTTTATTTCACTTTGGCTGCTATCTACCCTCTTATGTATCTAAAAGTTCTAGGCCTGCTTGGCTCTGATGTCCAGAGAAGGGTATTTTATCCACAAAATACTAAATCTTAGGGTAGTATTATTCTCAGGTCACTAAGGTAGCTATAGGACTTAAAATTCTCAAAAGCAAGGAATTTTATAAATAAGGTCAATTTGGTCGATTTAGAGAATCTCTACATTGCTTAAATTTGAGATCTGGGGTTTAAATTTTATTAAGGAAGACAGGATATTTCAAAAGTTAGTCATCATCTATAGTTCAGCTTCTAATAAAGATTAAAATCAGGGCCTCAGAATTTTGCTATATTCCACAATTTACTTATAATTGAGAATCCAAGACAAAAATGCAATGAATTCCAAATGTCAAGTTTCAATGAATACTCATATTTCATATTATGAATAGCTTGACAAGAACACTCTTCATAAAAATAAAGAGATTTTACATTACTTTCTTCAAAGACAGCTTAGAAACTTTCAGGTAAGACATTAATACTAGTGAAAACAGTAATTACAACCAACATTTATTGAACACTATTAAGCCAGTATGTAAAACATTTTATATAAATTAGCTTACCCAATCTTCACACAAAAAAATATATGATGTACTCTCATTTTGGAGAATAGCAAATGGGTTCAAGTTCAGATATCTTTGACACCAAAGCCTGGACTCTAAATACCATAGGATTCACATGCAATTTCAAAATGAAGTCTAAAAACTCTGCTTTTCTTCAAATTGTCATATCCTTTTAAAAATGTACTTTAAGAAATACTTACCAATCTACTAAACCCTCCATAAAGAATACAAAATCCTCCTTGATAATCAGAGAGATCTACAAAGCCTTCAATATTTCTATAGTCATAGGAACACAGTACTCTGTTGGTTGCAGGATTAATTTGGTCAAAGCCTCCAGGAGTTACTTCCAATATGACAGGTTTTCTTGTATCACTCCAGTGATGCTTATAGCAGTTATATCTCTAGAGAGAAACAGCATTACTTTTAAGTTCATATTTAAGATTACCATAAAATATTTACAGTTATCCAAATGCTATAACATTTAGAGGTAGAGGGGATATTTAGTTAAGAATGCTCACTCTAGCTGGGGATGTAGCTCAGTGGTAGATCACTTGCCTAGCATGCACAAGGCCATAGGTTCAATTCCCGGCAAAAAAAAAAAAATCACTAACTGAATATGTTCTTTCTCAGCAAAGAGCAAAGATTTGGGCTTACAATGTTTTGTGAAACAATGTTAAGCCACTCTTATTTAAATCAAAAGAAAAAAGAAACGAAGCCAAGCATGTAGTCCCACCCACTCATGAGGCTGAGGTAGGAACTTGAGGCCAGCCTGGGCATCACAGTGGGACTCCATCTCACATTAAAAGAAAAGAAATCCTAAATAGAAATGTACTCTAGAAGTGTTGTATTAGGAAACATTTCAACTTTTGATGAAGCATTCTTTCAATCCATGATACCAAAAAGACTTAAGTCCCATTTCAGGAAAGTTACAATATTCCATTAGAACAGACCAGCTCCATACATTAATATGTATTTTCTTCTGCATACCAAAAAAATTAAAAAAAAATCTGACGCCTAAATTTAACTTTAGGCATTTTTTAATCCAACCACTGAAAAGTTATCTTTGAGTTTTGTTCACATGAGCAAGTAAAACTATTTAGATGACAACATTTCCTTTATGAATTAAAGTGGCTGAGTATCAAATGATTAGATGATCAACACCCATTTATTATCTAAATAGACAGATTGATTGACTGATTTATGCATGCAGTACTGGGGATTAAACCCAGGGCCTTTGCACTGATCTACATCCCAGATCCTGTTTTTAATTTTTGAAACCGGGTCTCACTAAGTCTTGAAATTTCCCAGGTTGAACTCAAACTTTCAATCCTCCTGCCTCAGCCTCCCAGACTGCTGGGATTGCAGGTGTGTATCACCACCATGTCTGGCTTCTAGTTTTATCACTAAAAAGAAAGAAGATTATGTGATACAGAAGAAAATAAATTGAAAGGAAAAGTGAGGCACGAAAAGGTAAGGATTAGAAAGTGTCTGAGGTGAAATGAATATCCCATCCATACCCAAATATCAGTTTTCTACCCATCCAGATGAAGAAAAATACATGGCAAATTATATAATTCTTAAGGTAAAAATAAATTGGTTGCTCAAGAATACAACTATTTCTGGTACTGAAATAAGAAATTCTCTAAGTGTTCAGCAAAAGAAGGCATTAATAAATGGACACCTCCATACATATCCCAAAACTAAACACAGCAATGACATTCATAGGGTTATATCACATCAAGTCCCCTTGGCATCACTGATCCTAGGTGACTACAAAATACCGTTCCATGAAAAATGTCTAAAGAGAGACAAAAAGGCCTGCATTAGCCAAGAACATATCTCTTGTAGGAATGGGAGCAGATGATAGGCCATAAAAATGGTAGTGTTTTTCAAACTAGGCTTGTTTGCATGCCCCAAACCCATTCCAAACAAAACTGTCCGTTCCTCCCAGCTGATGAGATGCGATGATGAAAACATATCCTCACCCTTAGGAGCCAAACCTGAAGGCTGCTGACAGACTCTGACTCAGACTCTGACTCAAGAGTCTGACAAAGGCAAATGGAGGCCTCAGGCCACATCAACTCATGTAAGAGTAGTTGTGTCAGCATAGCATTTGGGGTGAACCTAAACTTTTTTGGGGGGAGGTAAAGGTGTCACTTTGAGTTGTTTACTCCTGCTATATGATTAGGTGAAATATCCTTCAATCTTCTAAAAATATTGTTTCCAACTCAAAGTGTGAAAACCATTAAGTGACTAGTTTACTGATATAAAGGGCAGCTTAGAAACAAAATCTACAGAATGCTTTTCCACACAGATGACATACAGAAAACTCACCTGGTAATATAATTAAAATCAGGACACCAGGTTATGATTCATAGAAATTTGATTGTGGCTCATCAGGAAAAAGAAACGAGGAGCTTGCCATTAAAATATTTTAAATGGCTCACGGCAGCCAGGCAATTGCTAGAGTTGGAATTAGTGAGGCTCTGGGACACTAAAACGAGCAGTAGAATATCGGAAAAAAAGGATGAGGGTTTAACATGTTCCTGTTGGCTTGAACCACCAGTGGTACATGCATGCCTGTCCCAGTGACGGGCCTGTACTGCTGGTGGCAGAAGTAGTACAGTCATGCATGGGGCAGTCACGCATGTACTGCACCACCAGTGGTTCAAGCTGCCTGGCAGCAAGACATATGAATTAAGGCCCGGTCATGAACATACTAAGAGAGGGGAATGGTTTTACCAGCACATTAGAATTTAGTTCCTGCCTTTTGCCAAAAGCCAGGGCTTTGAATAGTACTGTGCGTTTAGGCAGTATTTTGTTCCCAATATAAAAGTAACACCTGCTCATGGTAAGAAATACAATATTTCAAGCGAGTAGAAAAAGCATTAACTCCTATTCCTCCTTCCTGAAAGTTTCTGGTTTAGTTTAAATGTAACATGATGTAGAGAGGGCCTGGGAATGTTAAGATTCCAACAAATAACTTTGAGTTCCCCAAAGCTGTCAGTGAACCCCATCAAGCTTTAGTATAGGCCAGATCCAGTGCAAGGACACGTAATAAGAGTTTCAATATGCCTAAACTTGAAAACTTCACTGCTTTTGAAATAAGAACCTCCTATACCAAACAATAACTACTTGTTTCAACAAGCATTATCACCAGTGTGATACTTATTGTTATTTCTGCTTAGAATACAGAATAAGGACCACCTAAATGATTACTGCATTGTATTTGATGGCCCACAGTTTTTGTGGCTGTTCTTGTTTGTTTCCCTGATGCTTTTCCCCATCTGCTAGAATTAAGTCTTAAGTCTACTTATTTGAGGTTCCTGATAAAACTACATTCATCTCGCTATCACAAGATATCGAGAAACACTGAAATTATGTTTCTCTTTTCCCTTAGCTTTGCCACAATAGGAAGATGCAGGTTATGGAATGATTTCTACAATAAAGGGCATCATTTAAAAAAATAAAAGTATATTTTAATAATTGTAAAATACTTACCCTTCCTGTGATCTTTCCCTCTGAAAAATCAGTTCTAAATCTCTGAAAGAAAAAAATATAATCACAGTTTATGATAACAGATTGGTAAGGAAGACTCCTGGAGTTCAGCCCTTTACCCAAAAGAGGTAAAAATCACGAACTGATTAACTTGTAATAGAGTACTCATAAGATTTCCATACTAAAATTTAGAGAATTATTGATAAACTATTCACAAATGTTAATTTAATTTACTGAAATAAGTAAATGTGTTGATTATTGTAACAATTTTAATTTGTATGAATAGTATCAATATTTATAGCTGGGCGGTAATTACTCAAATTCAAGCAACTAACTCAATTCAGTCCATTTATAGGTATTTTATTAATTTTATTAGTACAAAGACTGGTAAAAGTGATTAAATCTGTTTGTACCACCAGTGGTTCAAGCCAGAAGGAATGTGTTAAACATAATGCTTTGTCCCATACATGCACTTAAAAAGGCTAATAAACTATCAAATGTAAGGGATTTTCCAGTCTTGCTATTAGAGAAAAGAGAAAGATTCACAGTGTCAAGTTAAAGATTATAAGAAAAAATAAGCACAGTGAATATAGGAACAGAGAACATTAATATGTGTTAATGTAACTATTTCACTTAAAAACCTGAAGAGAAATTTAGTTCATGAAGGTGGAATATTTCTTACCAACGCTTCTGTAAGAAGTTCTGTTCTGTGCTCTGTAGAAAATTTTAAAGTTTCCGACTTTTTCCCACTGCCTTTACGAAACGTGAGATTGAACTCTGTCCCTTGCCCTTTTCCAACAGGGCTAATGCTGCAAATATCTCCGTAAGGCCACTAAGAAAATGAAACATATTCTTTCAACTCATTGCTATGATATAGTAAAATGCAAAAGTTATTTTTATTACTGTAATTTCATACTTTTTAAATGAGCAAAATTTTGCAAAATACTGGAGATCTAGAAATGTTACAGCAATTCTATAATTCAAATTCTTTAAGGTTTTTAGTCATCAGAGATGACAAAAATCTTATCAGTATTCCAATATTAATGATTGACATTAATCTAAAGCAGCTAAAATAAAAGTGAAAGAATAAAGGACTAACATTTAAAAAAGGATTGTATAAAAGAAGCCTAATTTAAAATTAACCTAGAAAATCTTTAAATATGTTTACTTACACAATTTTGCCTTTATAAACAAGTGAGCTTATTTCTATGACAAGTACCTTATACCAATTATACTTGCGACATAAGTAAAATATGCCTATGCTAGTAACAGTATTAAAAATTTAATGATTTTACTAATACATAAATGAGATGGCTACCACAAGAGTAGTATGTGAGAAAGTTATATCTCTGAAAGCCCTGTCCATTTATTTACTTTTAGTCCTAAGCACAAAACATTATATATAAGCATATTAATCTTAGATTTGACATTTCTATCCTAAAGTATCAATTTCACAACAGGGGTAATGGGCCATATCTTAGCTTTTAGAATTCAAGGAGGGTTTATACAAAAACCTAACAGTTTCTAACATAATTACCTGATTTGTTACTTCTAAGGTATTGGGATTATATGTAGTAATTGCATGGGTTCCAACTGAAAAGACACGCTTATACCTACAAAGAAACACAAGTACTTAAATTGATTTTGTTTCAAACAACAAAAAAAGTAACACAAGAACACTTCAATAAATAGAAACGTGTTAGTTGATTAGTAGTGATTAAATATAGCTTAGTTACATATTCTCACTTTATGTTCTGAAATTAAAATCCACCCACCATTACTCACTTTACTGTGAACAGTTAAAACTCCTATGTAGAAAAGTATGATCTATGCAAGCAACCCTGTGATGTTAATATAGATAAAGCTGGCAAAGCACCAGTTGCACATGCTAAAAGATTCCAAATGGGAAATTTTTACTTTAATAAAAGACATTGCACATTATTAATACTTTCAAAATATTCTTTCAACAAAACCATGATGGAAGAAAGGAAGAGCTATGACCTACAACTGGCTAGTCATAGGCATATCCTGGAATCGTAATAATTTTTACTTAAGTAACGACCTATTGCATTTAATTGCTGCAATTTTCTAGAAGTAGGAAGCCTACACCACAAGCAAGCAATTTGCACTTCTCAGTTTACTTCCTGTAAGTAACACATCTGAACAAGAAAAGCCATTTGGATATCAGTTATCCTTCAGAACAGAGAGGAATTTATAATAATAAAAGTGGAAACTGAAGTAGAATAACATTGATAACTGAAGAATTACCTTTTTGGATATAAAATATTAAAATGGGTAAAATATTACCCAATGTAAGAAAACAAACAAACAAGAAATTCACAACACTGTACACAGAAGAAATAAAATACCATGTATAACTCTATGGTGATAAATTTGAATATTAAGAATAAATCAACCACAGCCTAGATGTGGAGTAGCATACCTCTAATCCTAGCACTCAGAAGGTTTAGGCAGGAGGGTAGTTCTAAGTGTGAGGCCAGCCTGGACTGCATAGTGAGAGCCTGTCTCACAACACATGCACACATTCCACACACACCATCACTATATAGAAAGTCTTTTAAGAAAGCTGCAAAGAATTACTCTCCAGATAGTACCAGGCTCCAACAATTGCAAGGGAGAAGAAACCTTAGAAGACCAGATAACATCCATGTTTAATTGTTCCAGAGAACAGAGTAGACTGTGTCTCAATTCTTTTAATGATATTAAAATCTGATGTGAAAAGAAAAACTTTAAAAAATAAATATTAGTAAAAAGCAGTATATTAAAATAATACATACACTATGACCAAGGAAAAAGGTTCATTTTAGGAAGTGTTCAATATACAGACATTCCTCACTTAACGGCTGAGTTCCGTTCCTATGACTAGCTAGGTCTTTTAAACGAATTTGTTGCTAAATGAGGAATTGTATATTGCATGCAATTCACAATATTCTGAACAAAGAAATGGTCAAAGGAAACTCCAACTTGATGACTTTGCTTTTATCTGCATAACTGTTACATGCACTACTGTAGGGTATAACAACATAAAACTACAATACTGTACTGTACAGTACAATAAGCAAAAATTACAGTACTATATAAACAAGGTGTACTGTACCAGAAAAAGACACTTGGGCTCTATGAACAAGATGTACAGAACTGCACACAGACAAAGATGGGTTGTAAGTCCAAGTGGCAGGTCATGAGTCTAAATAGCATGCCTTGGTCATAAGTCTGAAGAGTCGTTAACCAGGTAGGTTGTTAAGAGGAATATCTGCATTAACTTTAATAATCAAAAATGGACGTTAAATCAAAAGTTTTCCTAACATCTGTTTTTCTGCTTTGAAGTAATACACTAAAAGGATATACTGTACATTACCTTAAACCAACAATCATATCAAACTCAAGGGTTAACACCCTAGAAGTATTCCCATTAAGATTGAAATCTTAAAATTTTTATTTTTCTATTGTCCATTTTTTCTATCAGTATATTATATAATAAAAATGTCGGTTAATTCCATTTGGGCAAAAGGAAAATGGTAGACAATTTTTGCCATGTGTTCATTTAAAAAATATTGCTATATTTTAAAAAATTTCCCCTAATTTTGCATGTCTAAACTGGAATGGGAAACTAAAGAACAGAATCACTTCCTTCTCATATAAAAACTCTTTATCTTTCTTTCTAAAGCAAGGTGAGGAGATTAGTGAGGTAGGCAAGGATTTATCTCAACAGCTAAAAAGTCACAAAACTTCAAAGGCTTAACTAATAGAAACCAAAACAAAGAAATAAGATCTTGTTTGTATCAATATTTTACTTAAAAGACTACATAATGATATCAAATGTTCAATAGAAATGTGAATTCACAGATTCTTCTGAATCACTTTGAAAGTCCAAAATGAGACTCTTCATAATCTTGTAATAAAAATAAAGAATTTGTTTATTTTATCCTGCAAGTAAAAGGTTCAAGAATTAAATGCTTGAAATGTTCCAAATATTAATTGCTGTTTGTATAGTTCTTAGGCGCTACCAGTTAAAAAAATCTTCTCACTTCTATGCCTTCTGAATTTTTCTTCTCAAGTCCCTTTTAACAACTTTTATTAAATTTCTTTTTAACTAATACAAAGAAACATAAAAATTGTGTATATTAATGGATTCCACATTCCATAAGTGTACACTGTGTAAAGGTCAAATCAGGTTAAACATATCTATCTCCTCAAAAATTTTCTCATTTCTACTACCTTTTTGAAATATGCAATATATTACTAGTTTCTATAGATATGAGGTTGTTCACACCAAAACTTTGGGTTGGGGGGAGCTGGGATTAAACAATGGGCCTCATCCATATGAGGCAAATCCTTTACAACTGAGCTATATCCGAAGCTCCCAGAACTACTTATTCCTATTAAACTGCAAGTACCTGTTGATCAACCTTTCTCAATTCCTCCTTTACCATCCCTCCTCCCCGGCTCTGGTAACCACCATTCTATTTTCAACTTCTGTAGGCTATCATATTTTACTGTCAGCTGTTTCCTTTGATGTTTAGAAGCTTTGTAGTTTAAGACAGCCCGGTTTGTCTAGTCTTACTTTCACCCTCTACTTTGGAGTTGTCCAAAACACCTCTCGTCATTCCAATATCCTATAACATTTCCCATTATCTTCTAGTAGTTTCATAATGTCAGGATTTTACATTTCAATCTTCAATCTGTTTTTCATAAGTGGTTTAAAAAAAAAAAAAAAAAACAGGGTCTAGTCTCTTTTTCTCCTTTTGCTTGTGGATATCTAATTTTCCCAGCATTATTTATTGACAAAGCTGTTCTTTCTCCAATGTACATTCTTAGCACCTGTGTTGAAAAATCAGAAGACTGTAGATGGAGGGGTTTACTTCCAGGCTTTCTATTCTGTTTCACTAGTCTGTCTTCATGACACTACCGTGTTGTTTTGATTACTTTGTTTTACAGTATACTTTGATGTCAGTATGCCTCCTTTGTTCTTTTTGCTCAAGATGGCTTTGAGTGTTGGGGTTTTGTAGTTCCATACAAATTTTGGGATTTTTTTGGTTTTATTAAGAATGTGATTAATATTCTGATAAACTGCAAGTTTTATAATTTTCATTGTAGAGAGCTTTTACTTCCTTGGTTAAATTTATTTCTGGATACTTTTTTTTTGGTAGCTATTGTAAATGGGACTGCTTTCTTGGTTTACTTCAGGTAACCGGCTATTAGTATACAGCAACACTACTATTCTTAATATGTTGATTTTGCATCCTGCAGCCCTGATAAATTCACTTGTTAGTTCTTATAGTTGTTTGGGGGTTTTTTGTTGTTGTTGTTGTTTATTTTAAAGAAAAAAACAAAAATTGGTACAAAATTTCAAAACAAGATTGTAGGAGAGTAACAATAGTACATTGCGTATTGTTATCTTCAAAGTAGCTGCTCATATTACAAGACATAGGCATGAAAAATTGATCAAACAATATAGGCACAAACCTTTCTTTTCAATGAACTAATAGCAATTAGTAGTATAACTATCTTATCGTGTGTGTGTGTGTTTTATTTTTCCTCTTTTCTCCTTTCCCCCATCCCAGTTTCTCTTTCCTTTTGAACAGTTTCTTCCCATTTCACAATACATTTTGGATCTTATTTACTTTTTGGTGGATGCCTTGGAGTTTTACATGTATAAGATCATGTAATCTGCAAACAGTCACGATTTGACTTCCTCTTTTCCATTCAGATGGCTTTTATTTCCTTTTGTTTTTTTTTTTTTTCACTGATTGCTTTGGCTAGGACTGATAGTGTTATACTGAATGAAACTGAAACTGGGCATACTTGTCTTATTACACATCTTAGAAAGCATTCAGGTTTTACTCAGGTTTATTCAGGTTTTCAGTATAATGTTAGCCACTGCCTGGCTTATATATATATTGTCTTAATTATGTTGAGGTACATTCCCTTCTATACATAATTTGTTCAACATTTTTAGAATGAAGCAATGTTAAATTTTATCAAATGCCTCTTCCGTATTGAGATGATCACATGGTTTTATTCTTCAGTCTGTCGATGTAGTGTACCACACTCATTGATTTTTGTATGTTAAATCATCCTTGAACCCTTGGAATACATCTCACTTCGATTATGGTGAAAAATCTTGTAATGTGCTATTGAATTGGATTTGCTAGTATTTTGTTGAGGATTTTTATATCTATGTGCACTAAGGAAAATGCCTGCAGTGTTTTTGTTTTTTCTTTTTGTTATGCCCTTCTTAACGTCTTTTCATATAACTCATCTAGAAGATGAACTATTCAAATGAACTTTTTGATTGATGGCAACATTCTATATCTACACTGCCCAATAAAGTAGCCAGGAACTACAGGAGGCTATGAGTACTTGAAATGTGACTAAGGCAACTGAATTTTACATTTAATTTAAATGTAATTAGCTTAAACTTAATGAGCTTAAATTTAAAGAGTCACATGACGTTAGTGGCTACTGTATTTGAATAGAGCACATTCTAAATCCTGCAACAAAAGAATCCTGGAGTTATGTGCACATTAGATCTAAAGTACTGTCATGACTAGTACACTCCGTTATCTTTCAAATAACTGAGCTCGGAAGGCTTCTGAAAAGGAAATCTGTAAGGTAACAAGAGGCCTATTTTATCTTCATCTTCCTTCCCAGTCCCCTCCCTTTCTTCTATAAGCATGTCCCATTCCTCTCCTCTCCTCTTGAATGACAGCTGGACTTCCCCTTAAGGTTAAGGCAAATATTTGTAGGTTTACCTTAAAAGCCCCCTTGGATAAGACACTTAAGAGATTAAAACCAGAACAGTCTCTCATGTATGGAATATTAGTCCCAACACTTGCAAATAAAAGATTTTCTTCTTATCTTTTGCTAAATCCCCAGTGTCCTAAGTCAAGAACAAAGATTCACAGAGGTACATGTCTTCTTTATCTTTAAAACATCAGCTCCTACCATAGTTCCAACACTGATTACAGTAGATGCTCAATAAATGTCAGAGTTAAAAAGACCAATCTGTCCAATTATGTCATGCATTTAAAACTATGACCCATTAGTTACTCTTATCATTAAAGCAGAATGTAAGTCAGCAAAATTTTACACCAATTCAGAAAGTTCAAAATTTATGAACAAAAATATTTAATTTTATGTGGTACCTGCAAAGAAAATGGTCATTTATAAATTATAATAATTTGCTCTTCCATGGGTTTGAGATGTTGGATAATTCTTAAAAATCATCATGCTAGGGCCGGTGATATAGCTCAGTGGCATAAGTGCCTGCCTGGCAAGTGCAAGGTCCTGAGTTCAACTCCCGGTACCCACATATTAGAAAAAAAAAGAAATCATCACACTAAAATAAGTTCTGATTTAAAAATAATCTTATAAAATTAAATTACAAAAGAAAGTGATCAAAGTAAATAAAATGCATAAGAAATTTATGATAGATGCCATATACATAATGTGAAGAAATATGAATGCAAGCACCTTTTCCCCCAAGTAAAAATATATTTATTCATTATTGATTTAAAACATATTTGCTTCCTTTTTTATTCAGGAACTTAAAATTTACACATATCATCAAATGTCCATAAGGAATAGATATTTTCTGTTACTTAAGTTTTCATAATTCACAGACCACTGTAATATAAATAATAGCTTATTTAGAAACATAATGTTACCCATAAGCTATAAGGTTATTTAAAATCAGGAAATAAATCCCACTCAAAGTTTTTGAGGCAACTGCTTTGTCTATGGGGCATTTTATTCCCATAGCAACTGGTGGTAAAGAACAAGGTTTTAAAAGCCCTGATGATAGTGCTGGTACATACAGATCAGACTATCTGGAAGCAAGGGAAGACTAGTGAAGCAAAAGCTGAGGATATAATCAAGTAGTGGATCTGACAGGAGATGCTTACTTATTTTTTTTTGGTAGTTTTTAAATTTAAAAAAATTTTAACTGATACATAAAAATTATACATATTAACAAGGAGCCATGTTATGTTTTGATTCATGTATACATCACCTAACGTTTAAATCAGGGTAAATACTTTACCCCCCCTTAAATATCATTTCTTTGTGGTATAATTTTTCAAAACCCTTTTGTGTAGTTTTTGAAATGTACTGTACATGTTATCTGTGGTTACCATATGGTGCAATAGCACACCAGAACTTCTTGCTCCTGCCAACCGTAACCAGTATGAATTTATTAGTACATACTTCCCTTACCCCTTACTATCCCTGGCATCTGGTAACCATTGTTCTATTTTAAACTTCTATGAAATTAACTCTTTTAGATTCCACCTATGAATGAACACATACATACTTGTCTTTCTGTGCCTGGCTTACTTCACTCAAAACAGTTTCACACATGTTACAAATTACAAGATTTTGTTCTTTATAGCTGAATGTCCATCATGTATAAGTACCTTAGTTTTTTTTTTTTTTTTTTTTTTTGTGGGTACCAGGGGGTCGACCTCAGGACCTCGCGCGCCAGCAGGCGCCCGTGCCGCTGAGCGATATCACCGGCCCCTTTTTCGTATGTGAGTTCCGGGAGTCGAACTCGGGCCCTCGCGCTTGCCGGGCAGGTGCCTAAGCCGCTGAGCCATCTCACCGGCCCAGTACCTTAGTTTTTTAATCCATGCATCAGTTAATGGACACTTAGCTGGATTCAAATTCTTGGTTATTGTGAATAGTGCTGTGATGCACATGAGTGCAGATGTCTCTTTGACATCTTGATTTTATTTCCTTTGAATATATACCAAGTAGTGGGACCACTAAATCATATGGCAGTTCTATTTTTAACTGAGAGGGGGCACTTTCCATATAGTTTTTCATAATGATTATACTAACTTACATTCCCCGTGTGCAAGGATTCCCTTTTCTCCACATCCTTGCCAGCATTTGTCATCTTCAGTTGTTTTTATAATGAGCATTTTTATTGGTGTGAGGGGGTATCTCACTGTGTTTCTGACTTGCATTTCCCTGATGATTACTGATACGGAGCATTTTTTTATGTAGTTAATTTTTTAACAGAATAAACAATATACTTTAAGACACTCCTGTTATTTTAATTTCTATAAAATATTAAAACATCCTTAATATTTTCTGGTCTATGAATATTACTTTCCCCTTCAAAACAATTTTTTATAACATGATTATTTTCATGTGGTCACGTTTTAACTCAAGGAGTGGAAGGAGACAACTAACATGTTAGATCAACACTGCGTTAAGTATTACCACCCACCGGCCCACTGTGACACAAGCACCTAACACTGTGCTTGGGTTCAACAATACAGCAGTGAAGAAGAAAGATGGTCCTTTAAAGAGTCTCCCCCTAACATTTTATTACTATTTATTTCAGACACCTAAAATAAGATGTGTAGTGGTAAAAGCTAAGATTCTTGTCAATGTCTTAATTTCAGACCTGGATATTTAACCAGCTCATTTTAATTAGCCATCTACAAGTGTAAGTACAAAGATACACCACAAAACGATTGGGTTATAGTCACAATGTCATACTCTTCTGCACAGAAAATTTTCTCAAAATAAAGAAGATTCAAGAGTACTTTTTGTTGGTTTAAGGAAATGTTTATTTACTATAAAACAATGGTTCTCAGAGATCATTCTTGAGATCGTAACTTTGTGTATTACTTTTAAAGTTAAAATCCTCAAATTCTTTCAGTGGCCTTAAAAAAAAAAAAAAAGATCTAATCAAAGTAGACAGAGGGCTTTCATGTCACCCAACCCATAAACTTCTATAACACCAAAGGCATCGTTGGCTAGTTTAAACTGTTAATTACTTGTGCAAGGGAACTAATTTCTATCTTCCCTTAAAAGCAATTCTATTCACTTCCCAGTTCTAGAGATAATGACAATAGTTCCTCACAACTAGACCGACATATGCAACACTAAGTGCACCCTCCAGTTCAAGTTCTATCTTTCAGCTGAACACACCTGATTCGTCCTCCAGAAAGTGCTCTCTTTTTGAATTTTTCTAAGTTAAACATTCTAGTTCTGTCGACCATTTTTAAGTTCTGGCCACCAAAACCTTTAGGATCCTCACAGAACACAGGATTTTCCCCCTTTATTAGTAAAAGTTTGAGAATCCAGTTACTTGAGCTAGGATTTCAGTCCATCTAATGACAAATTTAAGGACAACTGAACTACAAGTTTTCTTAAGAGTTAGGAGATCAATGGTAAGCACTGCTGAAGGAGGCACTCTGGCTTAATAGTTCAACCTACCAACTCTGGAGTCACACTGTGGGTTCAGTGGCTGCCTGGACTACTCACTGGCTATGTATTCTCTGATAACTTGTTTAACTTTTTTCATCTTCCTCATCTGACAGATATGAATAATATATACCTACATTATAATGTGAAAATAATCCACATAAGGTGTTTGGGATTTACATGCCTGGCATATAAACAAACAGTCCATAGACGTTAGCTATGTCTACTGCTATTATTCTGCTAGTTGATAAAGGTGAGGAAGGGGAAGAGGTACCAAAACTCCAGTAGAGTAACTGAATTAATTATAATTAGTATCATCTTGACTGTTTTGGCACATTCATGTTTAAAATACAAAACAAAACGAATGGGCAGACGGGTCATTCATTTATCTGGCTTTATCACCAGGATATTCTGATTCTGGTCAAAACCCACTTTCACCTAAGAGGGCTCGTTCATATCAGAAATTGTACTCCTCAGAAAAAAAAGAAAGGAGGGATGTATAAGACATATTCTGCAAATATCTGTCTTTCTCAGTGAGAAAGATGCTCCATTTCTCTGAGGAGAAATAAAGGGCATCCCACAAAATGTATACTAAGATGAAGCTACTTTTTAATAAACATTATGTGTAAAATGAGATACCTATAAAGATGCAATACGATTTGTGTGGGGAGTGGCTGAAGCTGGAGATTAATCACATGTGCAGGCCTGTCTGAGAACAAAGAGTGCCCGAGGCAAGCCACATGAACAAGCTGCTCCAGCTCCAAGAACTTGCAGTGCCCCGAGGCTACCATGCAGGCAGGTTGCTAGGCAGAGAGGTGTCACTTGACATCAACCTGCTGAATGTATAAATAAACGCACTGTGTGGTTGCCCTTAGCTTTCTGTATTCTCACTCTTTATCTTTATTTCTCCATCCTCCCACCGTCCCCCCACCCCCCACCCGGGAACTTCGAGAGCTGCACTGGGCGCAGATTTGCACTTCTGGATGGAAGATATTCAAATCCAAGACTATCTGATAATACCCACAAATAATCATACAAAGCTAACATAAATAATTCAGGTTGGACTAATTTGAGGCTCAGAGGCTAGCAGGGTCAATAGCTAGGATAAAACAAGGGAAAAGGCTGTCAGGGTTCCTAAGGTTATTAGAATTAGTGAGATGTGTAAATATTAGGCAATAAAAGAGAAGGGTATGCCTGTTCTTGCAGAACTCGATTTGCATATATAAGAAAAGTATTAGAAATTCACCAGCTTCACTTTGCCTGTTCTCCCTCTTCTGTATCTAATCATTACATAGACTATCTATGAATGTAGTGGGCAATTTCAGACTGATCGCCACCAAACAGTCTAATGAATAGGAGTAAAATCCTGTTCAAATACGAAAATGCTACTCAAATTTACAGCATTTGCTACAATTAACATGTATAAATATGAAGATAATCCATAGATAATTTTTTTCAGTATGGGAATTACAAATAAAATGTAACAATTTAATTACTCTAAGTTTTCCATAGTGACTCTGCACTTCTGCATTAATTGAAACATCTGCACCTTCCTTCCTGTTTGAAATGGCTTGCTTAGTCCAAAAGGATATTTTGCTTTTTCATGAAAGAAAATGCTCCCCTCTGAAATCTACTCCCTTTTTGCTCCTCCCAGAACAAACATATAATTATTTATGTACTTTGCAAGTAGAAAAAAATAACGAAGCACAGAACAAAAGCTACTTTGCCAGGCAAGGAATCTACACATTTGGTGAGCAGACTTGCATTAATAAAAGCATATGCTTCACTACAAAGTGAAGCAGAGCGTAAACTACGAATTTATAATTACAAAGACAACAGAAATAAGTCACATAAATATCTTCCAAGGGAAATGCCTGGAGATGTCATTTTTAATTTAAGCATATGAAAAGGAAAATATTTATCTTTATTGCCATCATCAATCACATCTTCCTGAGTGTCTGGGGCTGGGTTAGCAACATGTATATAGGCATAGTGTCTCAAAACTGAGGCCGTGAATCCCCAAAAAACCCCATGCACAATTTGTTGCATACAGAGACATATTTCTAGAGAGAGGATTCAATTGACAACTTGGAAACAATAAAAAATGTTTAACACTGGCCATTTATTTTTTCCATTAACACTGCTGAAGAGTACTTTAAACTTAGAATAGAGACTGGGATGGGGGAATAGGGAAAAGAAAGAAGGGAAAGGAAAAAAAAATTGTGTATATATATATATAAGATGGTTAAGATAGATACACTACTAATTTTACTTAGCTCATTGAAGAGTAAGGTTTGTGCCAATAATGTTTGGACAAATGAATACTAATATCTGGTATCCTGAATAACTAACTTAAAGATAACAATACATAATGCATTAACCATTGTTACCCTCCTATTATGTTGTTTTGAAAATCTGTTCTTTTTTGATTTGTTTTTTTTCTTCTCTTAAAAAAAAAAACAGGTAACTATAGTAAAAGTTTCAGTACTACATAATAACGTACACAATGCAACGAAAGAACGAGCACTATCTGGAAAATGTAGACTTTTACAGGAGACATTAAGAGTCAAGATGTGTACACTGAAAACAAAAAAACACTACTGAGTGAAATTTTTAAATATCCGAAGAAGTGGAAACATCCTTAACACTGTTAAGGTAGCAACAGTTCCCTAATTGATCTACAGATTTAGTACAATCCCTATTCAATCCCAGTTGCTTTCTTTGTAAAATTAACAACTCACTCCAAAATTTACATGGAAATATGAAAGACTGAGAATACTCAAAATAATCTTTTTTTTTTTGGTTTGTTGAGACAAGGTCTTGCTATGTAGTTGAGGCGCTGAGGCTGGCCTTGAACTCTGAGATTCTCATTCAGCAGCCTTCTGAGTGCTGGGATTACAGGCAAGCACTACCACATCCGGGTTTCAAAATTATTTTGAAAAAGAATAAAGTTGCAGACTCATACTTCTCAATTTCAAAAAAATACAAAGCTACAGTAATCATATCAACATAGAACAGATATAAAGATAGGCACGTGGGATCACTAGAAGAGTCCAGAAATAAGCCTTTATATTTACTGTATAGTTACATGATTTTTGCTGGCCTCAAACTTGTGGCAATCCTCCCGCCTTGGCCTCCCGAGTGCTGGGATTACAGGAGAAAATTGTACTTTGAAGAAGACAGAGCTTGGGATGTGGGTCAGTGGTAGAGCACTTGCTTAGAATGTGTTGGGCCCTGTTTCAAGTCCCATCACTGTGAAAAATTCTGAACTAGGCCTGCTGGTGTGAGCCTGCAATCCCAGCACTAGGGAGGCTGAGGCACGAGGTAGCAGAAGTTTGAGGCCAGCCTGTGCTACATAGTTGGTTCAAGGCCAGTCTGACCTACATAGCAAGATACCCCACACCCATCTCAAAAAAAAAAAAAAAAGGCAAAAATTTCAGGTAAGTTATTCAAGGTTATCCATATCTGTACTCCCTAGTCTTATTTATGGTTCTTTATTTCCAGATCCATCACACCCAAAATCTCTTAAAGATACTTTAAGTCCACAAAATAGTTTAGTCAATAAGGTAAAGTGGAGAAACCTGACCTCAAGAACACTGGGCCCAGACCTTTGTCCTATAAAATGGGCCATCATTTTTTACCTATAAAATGAGTCATCTTTCTACCTGTGGGTGGGTCATTTTTCTCCTGTAAGCAAAGCCCAAATTTTCTGCTGATTCACAAATTCCACAGATTTCCATGCCACAAAACATATATCCCCCCTGCACTCTATTTCTTTGAGTGTGTACTTTTAGAATTCTGCTTAATAAATCCATTTATGCCTTTAAAAAATAAATAAAATAGGTACATTAACAGGGTTTTATGGCACATAAATTGTATCTATAAGCCATTATTTTAAAAAGTTTCAAGATATGAATGGAGGGAAGGAATTTATGTGCTAAAAGCCAGAAAGGAATTTCTGTGCTAAAAGCACAGAAAGAGTTCTGCTCCTAATTGTTACCAAAAAAGGGAAAATAAAAGAGGACTGTCTTAAGTCTTAGTCACTATTCTCTAAGAACATTTTTTTAAAAATGTTTCCAGATTATCACAATTACTGACAAGCTCACAAAGCAAAAAGTTTGTTGGAAACTTGTCAGTATCCTATAACGTTGAAAACAGAAGTTATATTTTGATGACAACAATATATCATGTAAAGAAAAATAAGCATCATTTATATATACAAGTTTCAGACTTCTGGGAAATTGCTGGAGTGATAACCAACAACTCAGTCTCTCCAAGATCTGGGATCCAATGTTAGTTGGAAAATAACAACTTGGAGATTAAACAAAAAAAAAAGAAAGTAGCAGATGCTCAGGAACCAAGAAGGATCTGACAGGTAATTAAAGCCAACAGAGAAACTGAAGAGACCGAACACAACAGGGAGAAGGGAAGGGGCAGTCTCCTCTTTCTCCCTGGCTCCCAGACCATGGCTCATGGAAAAGGGAGACCAAATCTACACAGACAAAGTAAAAGCTGGGGACTCCAGAGGGCTTCAGGGAGAAATGTGGCAGGGGAACGGACAAGCGGACATTGTGAGCTGCAGGGAGAACATGAGATTTTGCTCCCACCTGAGTCCTTCAACAGGCAACAGCTGGTGAGTGACTCCAGTCCAAGAGTCCACCATATTCCCGGAGAGTGCAAGTGGGAAGGGTTGATTGTGTGAACCCAGGACTCAGAGCAGCTGCAGGACAGCTTCATTTCAGGGCTCCCAGGTTTATGTTCCTTTAGTAAATAGGTGAGAGACAGCCGTGGTCCCGCTGGAAAGAGACCCCCAAGGGGTTTGACCTGAAGGACACAGTGCCTGCCCCTTGGCCAGAGACCAGGCTTAGCCTGAGTTGTTCTGAATTTGAAAGTCATAGCATTGGTGCCTAATCCTACTGCATGCTGGTGCCTGTATCCAGCACAGACGAGGGGTCTGACTGCCTTCTTTACCAGTGCAAGCAAGGACACGTCTCGACTGGGACGCTGCCCCAAAATTGTAGATCCCAGAAGAAAAATCACACCTTCAAAATCACAACTTTCTGGGCTGGTGAGATGGCTCAGCGGCTTAAGCGCCTGCCCGGCAAGCGCGAGGGCCCGAGTTCGACTCCCGGAACCCACATACGAAAAAGGGGCCGGTGATATCGCTCAGCGGCACGGGCGCCTGCTGGCGCGCGAGGTCCTGAGGTCGACCCCCCGGTACCCACAAACAAAAACAAAAACAAAAAAAAAAAAAACAAAATCACAACTTTCTTCTTTCTTTTTGTGAGTCTGTGCATTCGTTTTGTTTTTTTCTTCTTTCCTTTGCTCCTTTCTTACCAGTCTACTGGGGTTTGAGGAATTTTCCTTTGTCATTCTTCTTTGCTTCTTACCTCTTTTCCTTTTTTATTTTTCCCATTCTGCCTTTTAATTTTTCTTTTAATTTTTTCTAATTTTTACTCCCTAATTTGTTTTTTCTCCCTTTTTCTATTATCTACTATTTATCATCAGTTTTTTCTCTTACCTCTACCTAACTCAAAACATCCTTCAACTCCCCAATATAGGACCCTGTGTACCATACTGCTTCTCTTCCTCCTATCATATAGTTTAAGGTTTCAAAGCTTTCCTCTTGTATTCCCGTCCTCGGCACTTCCATCTTTAACATGCTCATGATGGGGCCATACATTCGTAACTGTGCCACCAGGCAGCCTGTACCACTGGATAGGACTGGCCCATGCCACCTGATGGGAGTGTTGTGCATGTAGCGCCTGTCCTTCAAGCCACCCAGAATGTGTTAAAAGGATAACCATAATGTTTTATTAATACTTAGTTAACTCTATAAAATTACTGTTCAGTTCTTTTCTTCCATTAGTGGAGACATACCAGTAGCTGTCCGTTTTAGTACATATCAGCTACAAGTTCAGACCTGGGTTGTCTTAACATTTATGCATTAATTGTGGATTTCCTCTCTAGGGATAAGGGTGGTACCTAATTGGTTCTTACTTTAATATGCAGTTTGTCTTGGACAATACTACAGTAGCTGATTTGCTTGGTATTACCAGGGTCGCATAACTGTTGCTATTTCTCTATAAGCCAACATGCAGATTACCTTTGTGACATTAACAATACTAGAGTTCATTCTTGGAGAACTCGGTGTTGGGCTAATTACACTGTATCTTCCTCTCCCAAATTAACCAAAGTGGTCAGATCTTGGGGCTGAAGCAAAGGACTACAGTTAGTGTTATGGTTTGTGTCTGGATGTTCCCATAAAGCCTCAGGCACTTTTAGATGGGGCATTTTCGGAGGTAGCTGAATCTAGAGTTTGATTGATTCATGGTTCAATGCTAGGAGCACCGCCCTAATCCCAGCAGTATGGATAAGATAAAAGGGGCAGAAAGAGGCTTGTCTCACTCTTTTCCTCTCTTTCTTGTTGCTTTTGCTGTCTTCTGCCACCATGAACAGTTGGCCCTCTGCCATGTGCCACCCTGCCTTGGAGCCACCGATTATGACTGAAACTCCCACAAACTGCGAGCTAAATAAACCTTTCCCCCTTTGATCGTTGGGTATTTTGTCTCAGCCACAAGAGAAAAGTAACTAAGACACAATTTGGTACCAGAGAACTGGGGTCTTTGCTGAGACTATACCTGATTAGGTGGTTCAGAAGCCTTTGGGAATGGCTTGTGGGAAGAGTCTGGAATGATTCAGAGATGCTGGGTGAAAAAGCAGAGCTGGAATGCCTTAGGCTGTACTGCATGGGAGACTCTGGTCAGAGCTCAGAAGACTGGGAGGCATAGAAATCCTAGTAATGATCCAGCCTGGGAGGTTTCTGCTGGGAAGAAGGACTGCATTGGCTGTTGGACTCCAGATGAGGTGTATTATGGCTTGGCAGAAAGTTTGTCAGCATTTTGCCCATGTCCAGAGACTTTGCCTGAGACTGTGGTTAAGGGTGGCAGACTAACTAATCTTGCAGAAGAAATTTCAAGGCAGTCCAATGTTCAGGCAGTGGCATAGCTATTGTTGGGGACTTTCAGCCAGATTTATGTTGAGAATCAACAGCAAGGAGCCCAGCAGAATGATTTAAAAATGCTGTGAGTTTTGGACAGAAAGAAAACTCCAGTCAAGTTGTGAACTGCAAAGACTGAGCAGAGATGACTGCTGAGAAGGAACAGGAGAATAGAAGAGATGGCCTGAGGGCATCACAAGAAGCAGCAGTACCCCACCCTATGCAGCCTCAAAATTGCAAAAGTGAAAGACTTTGCTTTGAGGAGAAAGCAGAGCACCATGTTTCAGAATGGCAGCAGCCACACTATGTTCCAGAATGCCAGCCACGGCTGCACCACGTTCCAAATTGGCTGCGGCTACACCAAGTTCTGGAATGGTGGTGGCACAGAGAATGTGTTCCTCAGAATCAGGTTCAGAGTGCTCAGCAATCCAGGCACTCGACCCCTACAGCCAAGAGAGAAGAAAGCCTGGCTACTGCTCCAGCTGGCAGCGGACCTTGGCATCATCCGTGTGGTGCTGGTTTTAGATGCATGCAGAATGGAAGAACTGTGGGGTTAGGAAGGCTTCCACCCAGATTTCAGAAGGTCTGGGAAGCCAAGTTGTGTGCCCAAGAGGGCAGTGCATGAAGGTGTAAGTGTGAAGCCAAAGGTGCAGTGGAGACCCCAGAAGTTTGGAGAAGGCAGGAACATGGATCATCTGAGGAAAACTGCAAGGAGGGAGCACGGAGGGGCCAAGAGAAAAGCCGTGGGTGCTACAATCACCAGAAGTGCCATAAGGGTGGAGCTATCCAAGCCCTTTGGAGTTCATATCTTTCCACAGATTTCCCTGGATGCTGCACATGGAACTACAGGACTTAATGTTTGGCCTGCTGGATTTTGCACTTGCTTTGTTCTCATTCCTTTGTATCCCCCCATTTGTACCTTTCGGAATGGAAATGTCTATCTTATGCCATTGAATGTTGGAAGTGTTTAACTTTCTCTTCATTTGTACAGAGATTCACAGCTAAGAGTTTGCCTTAAATATCAGAAGAGACTTGGGACTTGGACTTTCAGCAATGCTGAAACTGTTAGGACTTTGGCAACGCTTAGAGATGGACTAAATGCCTTTTGCATAAAGGAATGTACATGAGTCTTTGGGGGACCAGGGGCAGAATGTTATGGTTTGTGTCTGGATGTCCCCCCAAAGCTTCACGCAGTCATGGGGGGTGGTTCGGAGGCAGCTGAATCTAGAGTTTGTGATTGATTCAGGTCCAGCGCTGGGATTAAAGGTGTGAGTCCTACACTACCCTAGGGTGGATAGCCTACATACAATACAAGGGACAGAAAGAGGTTTGTCTCTCTCCCTCTCTCATTTGTTTGCTTTTGTTGCCTTTGCTGTCTTCTACCACCATGAACTGTTGCCCCCTGCCATGTGCCACTCTGCCTTGGAGCCAACTGATTATGGACTGAAATCTCTACAAACTGTGAGCTAAATAAACCCTTCCTCCCTTAACTTTGGGTGTTGGGTATTTTGTCTCAGCAATGAGAAGAGTAACTAAGACAGCCACACCCAAAGTACATGATGAAAAAGTGATTAAAGAGATTTCTATACTAGACACAAAGTCTTTACACTGTAAGTGACCACTAGCCTCAGCACAAAATGAGCAAACAAAAACAATAGAAATGAGAAGGTAAGGCAACAAAATGCCTCCACAAACTCCCAACTCCCACAAGCCAATCCAGGGGTATTGAGGGGAAGAATAGCATAAGCCACACACCTGAATTACTAAAAAGAATAAGAGAGGAGGTTAGAAAACAGATCAAAGATGTATTCGGTAAGATCACAGAAGATTAAACAGATAATGGAATAATCAAAAATATGAAGGACCTTACAGAAGACACTAGTAAAATGGTAGATGAGCTAAACAGAATGATACAAAACATGAATGACCAGTTTAGCGAAGAACTAAGAGTCCATGAAAAGGTTTCATATATCTAGGAGATTAAAAATTATACTGAAAGTATGAGCAGCAGAAGCAACCAATAGGAGAACAGAATTTCACAACTAGAAGATAATGATCCTTTCAAAAATGAAGTCCTCAAAGACTCCTTAAAAGCAACAGAACATGAAAAATGGATCCAAAGCTGCTAGATAACAAAAGACTAAGAGTAACTAGAATAAGTGAAAAAATCACAAGACAACACAAATGGCATAAAAGACTTATTCACACAAATAATGGCAGAAAAATTCCCAAACACAGGGAAAGAAATAAACATACAGGTAAGTGAGGCATATAGAAATCCGAATAGGCACAACCAAAAGACAACCTCTTCCTGCCACATTACACTCAAAGCACCAGAAGTCCCTCGCAAGGACAAAAGAGAAAAAGCAAATACATATAATTACACATAAATCATATATAAGGATAAACCAATTATGATTACAACAGACTTCGCAACACAAACATTATAAGCCAGGAGAGCTTGGAGTGAAGTGTTTCAAGCCCTAAAAGATAACAACTTCCAATGCTGACTTATATAAAACTTTCCTTCAAAACTGATGGAGAAATAAGATATTTCCATGACAAGGAGCACCTCAGGAAATTCAAGGAGCACCACCAAACCGGCATTACAAAAAACTCTAAAGGATATCCCAGAAAGAAACAGTGAAGTCAACAATGCCAATAAGCCCAAAGAATGAACACACCTGGTGGGATGAACCACTCAGCAAAAGGAAAAAAATTATAAGGACATCAATAAAAGGAAAATAATGCAATGACAGGAATAATTCAGTACCTTTCATTAATAACTCTCAACATGAATGGTCTCCATTCCCCAATCAAAAGACACAGATTGGCAGAATGGATCAAGAAACAATACCTAAGGATATGCATTACACAAGAAATATATTTAATTCAAAAAGAAATGCACAGATTAAAAATCAAAGAATGGAAAACAATATTCCATGCAACAGGAATGTGAACAAAAGCAGGAATAGCTATCCTAATTTCAGACAAAGTGGATTCAAGCCAAAACTGATCCGAAGAGACAAGGAAGGTCACTACATACTGGTTAAGGGAACAATCCAACACGAAGAGGTAACAATTATAAACATATAAGCCCCGAATACCAGCACCCCCAACTTCATAAAACAAACACTAACGGACATAATAAAATCAGATAAACACAATACAATTATAATGGGAGACCTCAATACCCCATTGTTACCCCATTGGATGGATCAATAAAACAAACCAAAAAAATCAGAACTATCAAACAAATGGACTAAATAGATATCTATAACCAGGAATGGTGGTGCATGCAGGTAATACCAGCACTCAGGAGGCTGAGGCAGAAGGACTGCCTTAAGTTTGAGGCCAGCCTAAACTATATACTCAATTCAAGGCCAGCCTGAACTACATAGCTAGACTCCATCTAAAAAAAAAGAAAAGGTATCTATGGGTGTTCCATCCAACAACAGAAGACACATTCCTTCAGCAGTGTACAAGACTTTCTCCAAAATACATCACATAGTAGTCCATAAAACATGCTTAAATGCAAAATAATGGAAATCATCCCACACACAGTATCAGATCATGGTGCAATGAAACTAGAAATCAATGGCAAATGAAACCACATGAACTATATAAACACATGGAAATTAAACAATATCTTCTTGAATAACCAACCAATGGGTCTCAGAAGAAATCAAGGAAGAAATTAGACAGTTTCTACAATCACGCAATAATGCCAGTACGACACAAAGAAGTTATGGAAAACAATGAAAGCAGTCTAAAGAGGGAAGTTTATACTACTGAATTTCCAAATCAGAAAAACAGAGTGAGCTCAAATAAATAATTTAATGATGCACCCTAAGGTCCTAGAAAAACAAGAAAAATCCAAAGCTAGCGCAAAGAAGGAAATTATAAAGATCAGAGCAAAAATTAATGAAATTGAGACTAAAAGAAGAATACAAAGAATCAATGAACCAAAAAAAAAAAAAAAGAATCAATGAACCAAAGTGTTGGTTCTTTGAAAGAACAAAATAGCCAATCTTACCAAAATAAAGAAAGAAAAGACCTAAACCCATGTAATTAGAAATGAAAAAGGTGAAATCACAAAGGATTCCACTGAAATCCAGAAGATTTTCAGTAACTACTTCGAGAATCTGGAAAATTCAGAAGAAATGGATTTCTAGATACATATGACCTACCAAAGCTGAACCAAAAAGATATAGAAATCCTGAATAATCCAACATCTGTCAATGAAATTAAAGAATAAAAAACCAAAACTACCAACTAAGAAAAGTCCAGGTCCTGACAGATTCACTGCCAAAGTCTATAAGAACTTTACAAAAAAATCAACATCAATACTCCTCAAACTCTTTTAAATCAAAAGGGAAGCAGCACTCCCAAAATAATTGCTGGAAGAGAGCATTACTGTGACTTCAAAATCAGAAAAAGACCCAACTGAAAAAGAGAACTACAGGCCAATCTCTTTAATGAACATAGATGCAAAAATTCTCAATAAGGTGCCAGGTGCAGTGCTGTAATCCCAGCACTTGGGAGGCTGAGGCAGGAGGATTGCCTCAAGTTCAAAGCCAGTCTGGGCTACATAGTAAGTTCAAGGACAGACTGAACTACAAAGCAAGACCCGGTCTCAAAAAAAAAAAAAAAAAAAGAAAGAAAATCCTCAATAAGATACCGTATTGACAAACAGAAAGCTGCAAATCATCAAAAAGATCATACATCATGACCCAGTACGATTCATTTTAGGGATGCAGGCATGGTTCAACACATGCAAATCAATAAATGTAATACACCACATATACAGAATCAAGAACCAAAATCATGGGGCTGGTGAGATGGCTCAGCGGCATAAGCGCCTGCCTGGCAAAAGCGAGGTCCCGAGTTCGACTCCCGGTACCCACATACGAAAAAAGGGCTGGTGATATTGCTCAGTGGCACGGGCACCTGCTGGCACGCGAGGTCCTGAGGTCGACCCCTGGTACCCACAAAAAAAAAAAAAAAAAAAAAAAAAAAAGAACCAAAATCATATCTTCTCAATAGATGCAGAAAAAATATTTGACAAAACCCAACATCCATTCATGATAAAACCTTCAAGAAAATATGTATAGAACATCTCTATCTCAATCTGATAAAAAGCCATCTACGACAAAACCGATGGCCAGCATCAATATTAAATAGACAGAAGCTGAAACCTTTCACTCTAAAATCAGGAATAACACAAGGTTCACCACTCCTGTTCAATAGAGTTTTTAAAATATTAGCCAGAGGAATTAGACAAGAGAAAGAAACAAAGGGGATATGGATAGAAGAGGAAGAAGTCCAATTATTATTCACAGATGACATGATCCTATCCTTCACACAGAAGACCACAAAAAACTACACTAAAAGACTCCTAGAATTAATAACCAAATTCAGCAGCATAGCAGGATAGCAGTCAACACTCAAAACTCAACAGCATTCCTGTACACCAATAATAAACTCACCAAGAAAGAAATTAGGGAAACAATACCTTTTACAATAGCCTCAAGAAAAATGAGATACTTAGGAATTAAATAACCAACGAAGTGAAAGACCTCTATAATGAAGTACAGTTCTCTGAAAAAGGAGATCAAAGACGATGACAGAAAATGGAATGATGTCCCCTGTTCCTGTATATCAGAACCAGTACAGTCGAAATGGCCATACTTTCAAACTGTTCTACAGATTTAAGGCACTCCCAATCAAAATACCAAGAGCATTCCTCACAGAACTAGAGAACACAATCCTTAAACTCATAAGGAACCAGAAGAGACCTAGAATAGCAAAAGCAATTCTGGGCAACAAAGGCAAGGCGGGGGGCACCACAATTCCAGACTTTACACTACAAAGTTACAGTGATAAAAACAGCACGGTATTGGCAAAAAGAAAAAAAACAAACAAACAGACTTGTAGATCAATGGAATACAATAGAGGATGCAGAAATTACTCCATGCACCTTCAGCTACCTGATCTATGACAAAGGGTCTAAATCCTTTTGCTGGACAAAAGATAGCCTCTTGAACAAATGGAGCTGGGAAAACTGGCTATCCACTAGCTGAAGATTGAACCCATATTTCTCACCGTGCATTAAACTCAAATCAAGGATCTAAACATTAAAACAGAAATAATCTGCTAGTAACCAAACAGGTTAAATAAATGAAGACACAGGCGTAGGCAAAGATTTTCTGAACAGAACCCCAGTTGCACAAGGAGTAATACCGAGAATCAACAAAAGTGATCACATCCAATTAAAAAGCTTCTGCACAGCAAAGGAAATCACCAATCGAGTGAAGAGACAATCTACAGGATGGGAAAAAACTTCTGCCAACTACTCCTCAGGCAAAGAACTATTACCTAGAATATACGAAGAAGTGAAAAAATTAGACCTGCCAAACTCAAAGACCCAATTAAAAAATGGGGATCTTAAATGCATAGGCACTTCTCGGATGAAGAAGTATAAATGGCCAATAAACACATGAAAAAATGTTCAACATTGCTGGCCATTCATGAAATGCAAATTAAAATAATACTGAGAGTCCATCTCACTCCAGAAAAAATGGGTACCATCAGAAACCAAACAACAAATGCTGGGGGGGGGTGCTTCTTCATTGTTGGTGGGAATGTAAAATGGTACAAACACTATGGAAATTAGCATAGAGATTCCTCAAAAAACTAAAACTGGAAATTCCATTTGACTCAGCTATCCCCCTTTTAGATATCTTCCCAAAAGAGGTAAAGATACCATATTACATTGATACCTGCATACCAATGTCTACAGCAACATAATAGCTAAACCTTGGAAATGGCCTGTATGTCCATGGATAAAGAAAATATAGTATTTATACACAAAGTAGTACTACTCTGCCATAAAGAAGGTTAAATTTGAGCCATTTGTAGGAAAATGGGTGCACCTTGAGACCATAATGTTAAGTAAATCAAACACACAAGCTTAACTATTGCATGGTTTCTCTTATATGAGAAACCCAATACATAAATAAAGTGAAAAAAAAAAAAAAAAAAAAAAAAAAAACCAGGGGGGAAAAAAAGAAAGTTATTGTAACTCAGCATGGCCAATGCATTTCAAAGTGTACCTTCATTTATTATAATTGTCTTATTGTATTTTATGTTTTTTGGCCTGTTAGTCTGGATGTTAATCTGTTCATGATAATTACCTTGATAAGGACTTATAAAATAAATAAATGTGATGCTGACAAAAAGAAAAAAAAATTTTTTTAAACGGAGCTGGAGGAGAAAAGGGAAAAAAAAAAGAATTGAAGTGTGTTATGTACATGTACCAATTCCCCACAATGAATTTAATCATTATGTACTGAAAACATGCACTAATAAAAATTAAAATAAATAAAATACACAAGTTTCTTTACATCTGATCCAAAGAACTAAAGACTCATACTACCCTGTACATGCCAATTTTCTAACTTTGCTCAATGAAGTTATCTAGGGAAAAAAAGTAGAGACAGGGTCAGTGAGATAGCTCAGCGGCATAAGCGCCTGCCTGGCAAGCACAAGGTCCTGAGTTCGACTCCCAGTACCCACATATGAAAAAAGGGCCAGTGATATCGCTCAGTGGCACAGGCGTCTGCTGGTGCGCGAGGTCCTGAGTTCGAACCCCAGTACCCACAAAAAAAAAAAGTAGAGACAAAAATTCTATAAAGTAACAATTATGCTAATTTATGAGTTCATGCAATTGAGCAACTAAAATCAAACATTCAAATCTTTCAAAAATTCTTACTTAGTTTGCAATGCAAACCAGAAATACTTGAGTCAAATGTGGTACCATCCTAAGAGGTTACCGTGCTACCAAATACAAAATGAAAAACTTAGAATAACAACCTAAGTTACTGACTTAGTACATGTGTCATGTTTAATATTGCAGCCTGATTTAGAATACTGTGCTCACCTGCCTATCAAAGTGTAACATACACTTTTTACTCATTACTACTCAAAAGGACTAGAGACTAAACTTTTGTAAAGGTCAACAAGCACCATTCATTTAATACACAATGCGCTTAAGGCATAATTTTAAATCTATGGCTGGGCATGGTAGTTCATGTGTCTAATCCCAGCACTTGGGAGGCTAAGGCAGGAGGGTCGCTCCAAGTTTGAAGCCAGACTGTGCTACACCGTGAGTTCAAGGCCAGCCTGAACTACACAGTGAGACCCTGTCTCAAAAAACCAAAACAAAACAAAAAAATTTTAAAAGCCTTCATATAATCCATATCATTTCATTATCTTTATGACACTTCAGGGAGAAGGAATCACCATCCATCTTACAGAAAGGAAACAGAAGCATTTAACCTTTGGTCTAACTAGGACAGCTACCCCCGCCCCCTGCAAAAAAGCTAATGCACTCTCTTCCCAAAGAAGTCAAATCCAATTATTAAATTCCACTCCAGGTTTTTGAAAAAGTTTACATGGTTTATCAGAATATTTGCTCTGATAGTCAAATAGATATAAAAAGATGATTACACAAAGGCTACACTCTGGGTAGTAAAATTATAGCGTTAACACTCTGCCACTACTACGTAATATAAAAGATCATTGGTAACAGTAGCTAGCGGGTTCACTTCACTTTCAAATGTCTCTTATGATTTTTACCAAACTTCCCAAGACAGAGGCAGAAAACCAGAAATGTCAAAAGAAAAAAAGAAAAAAAAACAATTTAATCTAAATGCAGCGTTTGTGCTTAAAATATGTACATGTGCTTTTCAAAAGAGAAGAGCTGAATAGCACTACTGAGTTGTGTGGTATTATTCAAGACACTGAAACAGAGTAATGTCTAAAATGCTACTTTATAGAAGCACGGAAAAAATGAAACCAACAGGAATACTTACTTTCCCCTCCATGAATGCTTTGTTGTGTAGAAACATGCCAAATCCTTGTTTTCCCTAATTATGTTCATTTTGTGCTAAATCCTGTAAGATAAAAATATAGATATACTTATTACAGTGTTAGATATTCTTAATTTTTCTTGAATCTCTTATTCCAAAGAATAAGGTCTCTCACTTTCAAATCTCTACAAGACCAAAAGGCTTTTTTTGGGGGGGGGGTTACTGGGAATCGAACTCACGACCTCACGCTTGCAAGGCAGGTGCTGTTCGCTGAGCTACACCCCAGGCCCTCACAAGGTTTTTCAGGACAGCAGTTTGTTCAAAGCTCTCACAGCCTTTGGCACCCATACTGTGATGTCTGTTCCACGGGTCTCCCCAGCCCCTGCCGCCCCCCCACCTGGAGTGGGTTCCTTAAAGACAAGAACTGCCTTCAATCAACATCCCTAATGCTGACGGGGATGCTCAATGGAATTTAATAAAAGAAAGTCAGATAAAGAAAATCGATCTCACATTGCCAAACAATGGTTTGACACAAGAAGGGCACCTGAAACTGTCTGCCAGGCATCAAACCCATTCCAAAAGGTTTTGCAAAGCCAGCCACTTTGCTTTCACTGTAATTTTAAAGGGAACATTTTGTACATAAGAAATTAAAAACAATTTTCTCATTATGAATATAATGCATGTTCAGAGTAAAAAAAATCTAAAATCTTCATAAAGTTAGTCATTATTCATCCTAGCATCTAAAGGTGATCATTCTAGCCTCCGTTCCTACATTTAAAAAATCATGTTTTTTTGGCCAGGCATAGTGGTGCACACCTGTAATACCAGCTCAGGAGGCTGAGGCAGGAAGATTGCTGTGAATTTGAGGCCAGCCTGTGCTACATAGCAAGACTCTCTCTCAAAATATACTAATTTTAAAATCCAGTGTGCTTTTCATAAATAAAAACAACTTTCATTCAAAAACATTAATAATACATACACCATAAATTTACTTTTTTTTAAATTTAGAATTTTCATCTTTATGAGTGCATCTCTTTGTTCTCTTCTTTTAGCAATTTCTTTATTCTTTAAAGTTTCATAATTTTTTATTGCTATATATACTGCATGTTTTTTTTTTTTTGGTGGGTACCAGGGCTCGAACTCAGGACCTCTCGCGCCAGCCGGCGCCCGTGCCGCTGAGCAGTATCACTGGCCCTTTTTTCGTATGTGGGTTCCAGGAGTCGAACTCAGGACCTCGCGCTTGCCAGGCAGGCGCTTACGCCGCTGAGCCATCTCACCGGCCCATCCTGCATGTTTCTTAATAATTTTTCCATAGATAATTTAAAATTTTATTATGATCATGAATAGAATCCTTTTTTGTCAGAATATTTACTTTCTCATTCTTAAATGTTAAAATAAGGTATTATGAAGCAGATGAACGGGTTACCTTACTCCATTCAAGTCTGTTAATTTTAGGCAATGAATGCACTGTCTCATTCCTAACACTGCAACCTGTTTTTCATTGTTTCTGTTTTGCCTTGCTCCCCAAATAATTAACTAATAAAGCCAGCCTTGCCTGAAAAGAATAAGGGAAAATATTAAAGAACAATACCAATCATTCGATCAGTATTTTTTTTTTTTTTTTTTAGGTTTACAGGAATTCCTGCTAACCTGTGGAGATTAAAACCATGTCAAGAGAATTTATCGGTGCAAGAATTAATGGCCATTCTGACGCCTTCCTGGCTATGGCCAACATTAGATCCCCCAGATACTCCGCAGAACTTTTGCACCTGTGACCTCTGGGCAGCTGGAATTTGGGCTAAAGGCCTCCATCTGCTACCTGCTGGCTTGTTGCCAACAAAGTGCTTGCTTCTCCCCTCTCTCTGCTGCAGGTGTCATCCAGTGGCAGTGGAACCAGAACTCCCACAGTTATAATTACAGCATTTGAACTTATTTGGAAATGTCTTTCACTTCTGACTTTCAATCACTCATAAAAATAGTTATTTACAGTCACTAATGCCAGGGGTACATCACATGAATGTAGCATTAAAGTCTACTTTACGAAAGTTTATTTATTTTTTATTTTTTATTTTTGTGGGTATCGGGGGTCGATCTCAGGACTTCACGCACCAGCAGGCACCCGTGCTGCTGAGCGATATCACCAGCCCTTTTTTCGTATGTGGGTTCCAGGAGTCGAACTTGGGCCCTCGCGCTTGCCAGGAAGGCGCTTACGCCGCTGAGCCATCTCACCGGCCCCATAAATTTACTTTTAAAGCATACAATTCCATGGTTTTTAGTATATTCAGAGTTCTACAACCATCATCACATTTCTAGAACACTTTCATCACCCCAATAAGAAGCCCTGTTAGCAGTCACTCCCTAGTTCTCTTCACTCAGCATCAGGCAGTCACTCACAGATTTTCTATCACTACAGATTCATATCTGCTGGCCATACTGCTAAATAATATTCTATTGTACAGATATACCACATCTTGTTTATTCATTAATTGACTGACATTTATGTTGTTTGCACTTTTTGGTTATTATGAATAATGCTAATACGAACATGCGTATACGAGTTCTCGTGTGAACACGATTTCTTTGGGTGTCTACCTAAATGGCAAAAACATTTTTAAACAAATCTCTATCTTGAAATTGCTTTCTTCATTTCTGCTTGTTTTGAGACTATTAGCCACAGCCTTTGTATCAACGCTCATTCCCTAAATATTCATATGGTTTACACGTTCCCCTCCATCAATCTATATTCAGATGTCACCTTTATAATGAGACCTTCCCTTAACCACTGCGTTGCAAACTATACCCACCCTCCTCATTCCACATTCCCTATTCCCTTTTGCCACTGCTCCTTTTTTCTGGATAGCATCTTTCATAATTTAACATGCAATTTATTATACATTATTCACCTAATCCCTAATCCAGAGAGAGGCAGTCCGTGTAGCTCACTAACGCATCTCCAGAGCCCGTGAGACTGCCTACAAAACAAGTGTGCAGTAAACACATGAGTGATGAATAAAATGTAGCAATCTCAGGGCAATTCTGATGTCCACTTCAAACTTGATACTCTGACAAGAGGACCCCAAGAGTTTTATCGAATTTTCTGCAAAACCATCATTAATTCATGCTCTGAAGAATGCCAGAACCACAAGTAACATCAAGTGTAGAGAAAGCTTTATTGTTACCAGAAAGAAGACATTTGCCATACAACGAACTGACAGATTACTACTAAGTACAGAGACATCCGAATGCAGTCCTGACAAGTTGGTTTGGTACTTTATTTGCTTATTTCTAGATTTTGTATCTGAAGTGACATAAACAGCTAACTGACATTTACTAAACCTGACAAATATCCCTTCCTTCTGAATCATCTGCAGTAAATAATATTGCTGGGGGTGGGAAGGGAAGAACCTGGGTAGCTTCTCTGCTTCACCAAAAAGTGAAATATACAGGTATTCCCCTTACATACTGTAACTGAAGACTGGAACAATAAAAGAGAAAGATGAAAAGAAAAGGTAAGTGACTGATACTGAAGAATGGAGTTTGAATTCCTAATCCATCAAGACATCAAAATGACCACACCAACGGCTTACCTTAGGCAAGGTGAAAAGGAAGAGAATATGTATGACAAGAGACAGGCTGATATCATTAAGTGCCTTTAAAATTAAAACACAAGGCAGAGAAAAATAATAATATTTTTTAAATGATAACCGTAAAAGAACTCAGGACATGACATAGAAGAAGAAAAAAAAAAATCCCTAATAAATCCACAGGTGGAGAATAAAAGCAAAATAATTGTGCAATTAATAACAAAACAAATTTAATATCATTTCTTCAAATGAAACACACAGAGAATGAACTTATGAGTATTACTGACTTGAGGGATACATTACTCAAACAGACCTCCTGGGAAGGGAAATCCAACAAGTTTTAATTAAGGTTTATCCCTACCTTTTGGAGACTCAAGTTACAGGGGAGATAAAAGCATCAGACTTCAAAGAGGTTTTAGGTTAGGATAAACAAAAGGAAAAAGAAGGAGAAAATATAACAGTAATATAAAAGTCAACTACCAACCACCTGGTCCGTTTAAAAAAAAACGAAAAAAAAACTATATTCCTGATGCAGATTAGAATTGTGACAGAAAAACACAAAGAGGCTTAAAGAAACACTTCACTTTGGGATAGCAAAAATTCCTAGGGCCAATTTTCAGCACATCTGATAATTTTCTCTGTCTTTAATGTTTTAGAAAGCAAGAAATGAAATTACTACTTTGCATTAATTCTAATTTTTAAAAGAAGGCCTGTGAAATGGAAAGGCTCTTTATGGAGGGGAGAAGAAAAAAAAAATCTGCTCCTCTATCTGAAAAGCTTGCTTTCAACTATATTACACTTAAGGGTATATTTTAGAGGTATGCGAGGCAGTAGAAAGCCACCTACATAGCCAAATCGCTCCATAAATGAGATCGTTTAAAGCTATTATTACTGTTTGCATAACCTCAAAATGTAAATCACAATAATGCTTTTGAACTTTGAACCCTGAGTAAAGGCTATTCTAAAGCTGGGGAGACACAGGCATCCTAAATCTAAAATTTATGACAAGTTCTAAAATTATACAACAACTGAGTATTCATCTTGTATGATTGAACTGGGCATTTGTCATGCATTTACCTCATTTTGTCCCCATAACAACAACGTTACAGGTATGATGATTCCCACTTTATTGATAAGAAAACTGACAGAGAAATCACTTGTCCAAGATTCACAGCAAGTTAAATGGTTGGACAAGCCTTGAACCAACCTGCTTAAGTCCACACTCCATGTACTTAACCTAAGCTTTAATACATTCCAACTTCAGCATATAAAATAAATGCATTCGGACTTGTAATTACAGATTTATCATTCGACAAAACATTCCCAGAATAATTTAAACTAGTTTCAATTCTTATCTTTACCTAGGAAAATAATTGGGCACTTGATAGAAATCACTTCAAAATGCACAATTTCAAGCCGGGCGTGGTGGCGCAGACATGTAATCCCAGCACTAAGGATCACTGTGAGTTCAAGGCCACCCTGGGCTACACAGTGTGTTCAAGGCCAGCCTGAACTGCATAGCAAGACCCTGTCTCAAAAAAAAAAACAAAAAGAAAAGAAAAAAGAAATGAACAATTTCAAGCAGGGAAATGACCATACTCAATCCAGGAAAAAAGAAATAAAAGAAAAAGAAAATCTCCAAAACTGAAATACTCTACCATCTATAAATAAACTTGTAAATATTTCCATCTATAGCTATACTTTAATTTTTTTAAATAAGTGTGTGACAAATAAACAGAATGAACTTTGTTACCACTGTATGATTTGAGGATACTTTAGGAGAGCTCAAAAATAGAAAAAAAAAAATTTTTTTTTTTTTTTTTTTTTTACTAACATTGAGCTTTTAGAATAACCAGATTAATGAGATCTGAGGATGGAACCTATTTCCCAGCAACATATTAACCTGTCCAAGTTTTTATTTTTTTTCCCCAAGTTTTTAAATCTATGTTCTCAGGAAAACCTCAACTACTTTTTAATATAGTCCCTTCATCCAGTGAATAGCAACTGGCCTGGAAAATGCATTAACTTTTTCAGATCATAAGGGTAATTCTACACACACAGGTATGTCATTAATGAGGGTAATGACAATTTGCAAAGACCAGGAAGTCACTTAAAAAAAAAAATAGGGTAGGAATATCCAGTGCTAGCCAAGCATGGTGGCACACGCCTGTAATCCCAGCACTTGGGAGAGTGAGGCAGGAGGATCACCAAGAGTTCGAGGCCAGCCTGGGCTACATAGTGAGTTCAAGGCCAATCTGAACTACATAACGAGACCCTGTCTCAAAAAACAAAAATCAAAAAACCAAACAAGCAAAAAAGAACATCCAGTACAGACTCTACGTCATTCAAAGTGAGAACTGGAACGATTTCAAGAGACCCACTGGAAGATGAGTGAAAGCAAGTCTAGGGGAGCCCCAAGTGCAGAGATTCAATCCTAGAAGACGTTGGTAGCTACCTCCTACAGCACAGCTCCCACGCTAATCTATACATGCATGTTAATTAATGACCATCACAAGCAGATACATTAATATAAATGCTGAATTTTAACAGTCAATCTATCACCAATATAAGGGTGGTAAATTTTTAAAATATTATTTATGGCCAAAGATAGGCTAGTATTGGGCCAGTGATATAGCTCAGCAGCATAAGCGCCTGCCTGGCAAGCACGAGATCCTGAGTTCAACTCCCGGTACCCGCATTAAAAAAAAAAAAAAAAGATAGGCCAGTATTAACTGTTACTTATGACTTGCATGACTTTAAACTTAACTGCTCTGAATCACTATCTGTAAAGTATGGACGGTAATAACTGTCTCAAAGGGCTGCGGTGGAGACTAAGTGAAACAATTCAAATACAGGAATTCACTATTGACTCAGAACAAATACTCAGATATATTAACTAATATTAATTAGTTAATAATTACTGTATTTTTGGGGCCGGTGAGATGGCTCAGCGGCTTAAGCGCCTGCCCAGCAAGCGCGAGGGCCCGAGTTCGACTCCCGGAACCCACATACGAAAAAGGGGCCGGTGATATCGCTCAGCGGCACGGGCGCCTGCTGGCGCGTGAGGTCCTGAGGTCAACACCCCCAGTACCCACAAAAAAAAAAAAAAAAATAATAATAATAATAATAATAATAATTACTGTATTTTAAACCTACTATCCCAGATATGCAGGATATTTTCAGTATTTCTATTATCTTTTTTTATTTTCAAGTACACTTAAGGTATTTTTAAATTACTTGTCTCTTTCTAAATGTTTTACTAATTCCACATTTTAACTCTTCTGCTGTTCCATATACAGTAAAATTCTATCTGCTGTTGCTAATGACAGTCAACCGAAGTCTGAAAATATTAACTGGAAAACCCTAGAAATAAACAATTCACAAGTTTTGAATACATACTGTTCTGAGTAGCATGATGAAGTCTCATGCCATTTCACTCCACCCTGCCCGGGATGTGAAGCATCCCTTTGCCCTATGCATCCATGCAATATAGTGTACCGGCCCCATTGTTCACTTAGGAGTCCTTGGATTGAATGTCAACAGGTCAGGCAGGTTCTCAGACTGACTGTCAACAGCAGAGCAGAGCTTGGATACAAGGAACCCTTACTTAGCAAGGAGCCCAAAGCATGAGTAGTGACAGTGGTAATTTCGATATGTCAAATAGTCAAAATGCTTGACAAAAGTGAAAGTCAAAGTGAAAGGGTAAACATTCTCAATAAAGAACAGGATAAGAGGGCCGGTGAGATAGCTCAGCGGCATAAGCGCCTGCCTGGCAAGCGTGAGGTCCTGAGTTCGACTCCCAGAACCCACATAAAGGAAAAAAAGAGCTGGTGATATCACTCAGCAGCACAAGCGCCTGCCTGGCAAATGCAAGGCCCTGAGGTTGACTCCCGGTACCCACATTGAAAAAAAAAAAGAACAGAATAAGAAAAAGTTTTCAATCATGAAATAGTAAAGAAGGGAAATTCATGCTACTTTTATTGCTGCATCTTGTGGTAGTTAGGATGGAATTTTAACTTGATTAGCTTTGGGATCCACCCTGGGGATTGGTGGCAAACACTTCTAGGTGTGCCTGGGCAGGTCTGGAGGCATGGCCTTGGGGGGTCTATGTCAGGCCCTCAGGCCTTCAGCTCTGGCATTGTTCCCCCCACTCTGCTTTCAGTTACCATGAACTACAAAGCTTTGCCCCACCTTGCTCTATTACCATGATGTCCTTGCCTTGAAGCTAGCAGTATATGGTCTGAAACTAAAATCAGGAACAAATTAAACCTCTTCTCTTTTAAATGTAGGCGTTTATCTGACTAATACACTGCAAAAGTTTTGGGCACAGTGAACTAATCAGTTAAGATGAAAAGGTATTAAATTTGTGTATAGAAAATGACATACACAGGGTTCAGTACTATCAGCAGTTTTATTCACCTACTAGGGATCTTGGAACACATTCCCGGGTAATAAGGGGGAAATACTGTGTATCACCTAGAATTTCTACTGTCAAATATTGAGTTAACTGGCATGTATAGTTCTTACTTAACCATTCGAAAATAACTATATAAACACATTTCTTAAACTAGATGGCATACATGAGGCCATTTTTTCATTATTTCTTAAAAACTTGTCTTTCCCACAAAAGATGTTTAAAAAGAAAAGAATAAGCTAGACCAAGGTAATCATGATAGAAAAAATTTTAATTACCTTAAATCAACTACAATTTATCACTTATGCTTCTCTATTCCAACTGTATCCACACAAAATACTATTACGGGTCATACTGTTTACATTTTAAATATCCCCCTCTCGGGTGCTTGGAATCTCAAGTACTAGAAATGTTTCCTTCCCTTATATCCAAATTAGTGCCTGTAAATTTGTTTGGTGCCTATTAACTATCAATTTGAGAAACTTGTGAGAGAAAAAAAGAAATTTTATTCTATAAAATAAATTTAACTGGTAAATATTTCACATATACTATATACATATATAAGCTCAAAAAGTGACTTAATTTTCATTATTCATGATGAAAAATTGGTAGAATTTCTGGTTTTGAGAAGCTCGAGCATTAAGCAAGTAACAGTAGTCATTATAGGTACATGCTATAAAAAACTGTCCAACTAAAGAAAAATATAAATCATGGCATATCTTAGTAATGTCTGACACCAGCATTTGACATTCGCTAGTTGTCAGAGCCTACTCAAATTATAAAGAATTGATCTGTTCAAACAATCATCACTTTCAGTGTTCACTCCTGCAATAGTGTCCCATTTCAAATTCTCAAAGATTCTATACTTCTTTTTTGATGAGAAAAAACTTTACATGTGCTTTTTAAACTTAACTGGATTGAAGACAACTTCAGTCTTTACAAGTTTGATTCACTTTGTTTTGACTGTATCTTAATACAACAGCATCACCAGAGCTTTTTTGCAACTTCTCTGTTTCTTCTTTTAATAGAATTGTTTTTGTTGTTTGGTTTGGTTTTTTTGAGACAGGATCTCACCAAGTAGTCTAGGCTGGCTTTGGACTGACAATGTATCCTCCTGACTCAGCCTCCCAGCCTCCTGGGATTACAGGCATGCACCACCATCCCCAGCTCTTTCAATAGAATTGTACTAAGGATTAAAAGATCAAATTCAGGGCAACGCAGGTACTGTATTTTGGCCAGACATGCCTTTTTCAATGAATTCTATGACTTCATGCTTTCGGGTAACACAATATTCTTGTATTCTCTTAACTACTGGCAGTAATGCTGGCACATCCATTTACAATCACTTATGGATAAAATTAGAATGTTCCTTTTAGAAGACACATAACTTTGACACAAATTCCGAAGGATGTGAGAGTCCACTGGGCAGAAGCCTACCTCAAACTGACACTAAGAACAAAAGTAGGATGAAGTGACCAGCACCAAAAGCACAGCCTGTGGCAGATTACACCCATGCATAGAAGCAAAAGAATTTGCACACATAGCAACATTAAGTATAAGCGTATGGCTTGTGTTAAACTCAGTGAATTCATTGAGCCAGGATGAATGAATGCACTTATTAGAAAAATATAATTAGTGCACTTAGGAGTCAGTGTTATCCAAGGCTATTTGCCTGTTTAAAGCACACATTTCATGTGACCAACTGGAAGTAATTTTTACACAAATATGACAACTTGCAGAGAGCAGGTAAGATACTAATTTTCTTACTTTGAGTCCATAAAATGTAAGGACAGCATTACTCTGCTCATCATTAGTTCTGTTTTCTGGTATTATGAATTAAAATCATGGGTTTGCCTTGAGATGGACTAATCAATGGATAAAAAAATGGACAGATTTGTGATAAACCAAGTAAAATGTTAATTTGAAAATCTTGGAGATGGATATTGGGTGTTTAATGTAAAGTTTTTTCTAACTTGGCTGTAGGTACAAATTTCTATAATATGTTGGAGGAAAAGTGAGAGTTTGCCTTCTTTTCTGATAAAAATCCCCTACAATGGAAATACTGCTTACCTACTGTAAAACCACACCTAAAAATATGGCAGACATTCACGTAACAGGCTAATTCAAAAAAAGCAATACATACTCATACAGCTACGTCTTACAAAAACACAGAGGGAAGGAAAACCATTACTAAGGTAAAGGCTAACTGTGAGTGTAACTAAAAGGAGAACCCCTTATACTGGCTTCTTAAAGATCTAATTTTGTTCGTAAATGGATTTAAAATCTAAGTAAATACATTACTAGGGTAGTACTGTTTCAAATAACATAAATCGCTAAGAAAAGGTTAATTTTTACCTAGATTTAAAAGCTACAGCTGAACTGTTTTAGATAAAATGTGCTGTGTACAGGGGAAACTCCCATCTGAACTTTAACCCTGTTTTGGTTTTTTCCCCCTTAAGAGACAAGGTCTCTATGCTGCAAAGGCTGGCCTCCAACTCCTGGGCTCAAGGAATCCTCCTGCCTCAGTCTCCGAGTAGCTGGCATATGCACAATAACCATACAACTGTTTTTCTTTTTTTTGGTACCGTGAATCAAACTCAGGACCTTGAGCTTGTCAGGCAGGTGCTTGTGTCGCTGAGCTATATCCCCGGCCATACAACTGTTTTTCAATTTTTAATTTAATTTAATATATGATGCAAGTACAGGTGACAATACTGCCTTCTACATGAACAAATCAGCATATGTAATGTATACAATACAGTACCTACAAATTTAAAAAAGAGCCATAAACATCATAATTTAAGGTTTTAGCACATCTCATTTTAGGCTCCTTAACTTGTTCAAGAGTTTGATTCCTCCAGAGGTAAGTGTTGTCAGAGAGTAAGACAGCCAGCGGTGATATCAAGTTTCAACTGGCAATCACATCTCCAAAGAACTGCCCAGAAATTTTAACACTGAAGCATTTGTATCGTCAGCTACATCAATATTAACTTTTAAATAATTCCACTGTCATAGAGCAGACAAAATAATTTGAGATCTCCCCTATTATATTTTAAAAATCTATTCCTTTCCAGCTAAAAACTGGATATGTATTCATGAAACATTAAAAAATAGCTGCTAAGGCTGGGCATAGTGGCACACACCTGTAATCCCAGCACTGGGGAGGCTGAGGCAGGAGGACTGCTGTGAGTTCAAGGCCAGCCTGAGCTACAAAGATCCTGTTTCAAAAAAACAAAACAAAACAAAAACTCCTAGGGCTAAGGATGTAGTTTAGCACTACCCACCAACTTAAAATGCTGGTTTCAATTACCAGTACTGGGGGAAAAAAAAAAAAAAAAAAAGTAACCCTCAAACGTAAAGAAACACTTTTAGTATTATCTCAATGGGAGGAGAGGAGGCACATACATAGTCTGGCAGTTAATTGTATTGGTCTTTTTTATTCAGGAGTATAAATCTAATACTGGAAATGAAATCTATTTCTTCTATGTTAATCATATGTATGCTTATTCCTGATTTCATGTCAGGAAACAGGTCTTATTTGACAAAATAAATTTCATCTATTTAAAAAAAACTAGCTGGGCATGGTGGCACTCGCCCGTGATCCCAGGACTAGGGAGGCTGAGGTAAGAGGATCTCCCCAAGTCCAAAGCCAGTCTGGGCTACACAGTGAGACCCTGTCTCAAAAAAACCAAACAATCCATCAATAAAAAACTAGATAGTTGCGCATGGTGGTGCAAACCTATAATCCCAACAGTCAGGAGGATCACCGCAAGTTTGAGAGCTGCCTCGGCTACATAGTGAGTTCAAGGCCAGACTGAACTACATAGCTAGACCCTGTCTCAAAAAAATAAGTAAATAAAAATTAAAAAATAAAATAAAAAACTAGATGGATGTGTGGTGGCGAATCCTTGTAATCCCAGCACTCTGGGAGTGTGAAGCAAGAGGATCACCAAGTTCAAGCCCACCCTGGCAATTTATACTTTAGCAAGACCTTGTTTCAAAATAAAAAGTAAAATAGGACTGGGGATGTAGCTCAGGGCAAAGGTCCCGCGTTCAATCCTCCCCCACTCAAAACAAAAATTCCTGTTGAAGATGACTCTTCCCATTCCAAAATTTAAAAATACCTTGAAATATTCATCTGAAAGTTTTTCTTTAGAAATGTGTTCATTTAAGCAATTTAAAAAAAAAAAAAAAACTTTGCTATTATTTACATATTTTACTTTGTTACAAATTCTTCAAACTTTCTGGACTTAATTTCTATTTTATTTTATCTTTGAAGCATCACTTGGCTTTTGCAAGAACAAAGTGTACTAGCGCCATAAGCTCTTCTTTAGCTAAAAAAAGATACTTAATAATATAGCTTTATTATAGTAAATAGGTCCTAATGGGCAAAAGAGATTTTCAGCAGCCATATTTCAAATTGTTATTTATTCTCTCTGTAACTACAGTAAATGTGTAATGGATCAAATTTCCTAAACCTGTAACAAACACAACTGGAAGAAAATTTTACAGTAAGCATCCAAACATATAAACATTCATCTCTATACTACTAAAAGAAAATTTAAATTGCTATGATTTCCCTTTCACACCAGACTAAATAGCAATAACACCAGTTTCTGGTTTGTTCTTTCTGGAATACTCCTATTACTGCTACCTCTCCCGTAGTGCTTTAGAGCTTACAGGACACTTCCAAGTTACCCAAACAAGTGTGTCGGGGGTGCATTCCACTTTTTTTGAAATCTACAGTCTGGTGTGGTGGCACGTGCCTGTAATCCCAACACTAGGGAGTCTGAGGCAGGAGGGATCACCTGAGTGCAAGGCCAGCCTGCACTACATAGCGAGACCCTGTCTCAAAAAGCCAAAAATAAATAAATAAAACAAAACCCAAAGGCTCCACAGTTTATGGGAAATATGGTTTACCTGCCTTAAGACTTGATAAACATTCAAAATATATTCTGTATCTTGACTAAGAATACAAATCAGAAATCCCTGTATAAAAGTTTAAATTTTAGTATAATATAAATTTAAGAACTATTAGAGAAAGTCTCCTATATGCATGAACTTAGTAATCTTTCCATTAGGCAAATTCTAGCAATTATTGTTGACATTAAAATAATTATTGTAGAATGCTGTAGGAGTTTTCTGTTAATCAAAAAATCAAACACTAAGCCGGGTAGGGTAGCTGAAGCAGGAAGATCTCTATGAATTCAAGGCTAGCCTGAGCTACACAGAAAGTTCAAAACCAGCCTGAACTATATATAGTGAGACCCTGTCTCAACACCGCCCCCCCAGTCTAATGCAAAGAGATACCAACAGTGGGCATATGCTAAACATGAACACTGTTCAGGCAGTGTGGTCTACTAAAGGCAACGTAAGAATGCTGAAACCTAGCCCGGCGTGTGGCACAGGCCTATAATCCCAGCACTCAGGAGGCGGAGCCAGGGGGATCACCACGAGTTCAAAGGCAGCTTGGGCTACAGAGTGAGTGTCAGGCCAGCCTGCACTACAAAGTGAGATCCTGTCTCCAAAAAAAAAAAAACTGAAACCATAAAATCCCTCTGCTTTTTTACATTGTTGTTTTAGAAATCCCTCTTCTTCATAACTAGTCCAAAAAAGTATAAGTAAAACAAGTATGTAGGTTGTTGAATAAAGTTAAGCATCTGAAAAGAACTACTACAAGGTATGTTTATCTTTACTGACTGAACCTCATTTACATGTACCTGTTCAGAGGTAACCGTATCATAAGTTAGCAAAAACAAATCATTCATAACCATATTGGCTTAAACTACTTGCTACAAGTAGTCCCTACACCAATGACTCTCAGGAGTTTCCATGATTAAGAATCACTCCACACAACAAGTGGTATTACTGATTGGCACATGCTGAGCATGTGAACACTACTCGAGCAGAAAAATGTATTTTAAAACACTGAAAATTTCCAACTAAAGTATACCTCACCTGAGGCAGTATGACTGGGAGCACTACTAGCATTTAGCGGATGAGGCTAGACATCCCTCAATGTATAAGACAGTCCCACAGACTGAAAAACTGTCCTAAAGCATAATTTTCAAATTTCCATGAAAAACTGTCAAGTACAATTTTCAAATGTCCATGTGGTAAGATACCTATTTATAATGAACTCATTCCAGAATTTATTTTAAATATAAAACACAAAGTATGTTTTGCAGAGTGTAATATATATAGGTTTTCTAAGAATGCAATTAGCAGGGCAGGCGTGGTGCAAGCCTGTAATCCCAGCACTGGAGAGGCTGAGGCAAGAGGATTACTCCAAACTCAAGGCCAGCCTGGATTTCACAGCAATACTCTGTCTCAAAAAAAAAAAAGCAACTATCATGTAAATTGACATTTTATTTTTCTCGTCCAGTTTAAAAAACCATGCTAGCAGTTCTACCTGTGGTATTTGAGTCACAAGATGACAAACCTATACCCATTCAAATTTCTGTCAAAAATCAAACCGATTCCATGTAAAGAAGCAAATCTCCAACAACTTTATATTGTTTATTTCAATATGATCATCCTTAAATATTTATATATTGAAATGCAGTTTTGCTATGCCTTTTGGGTAATGTGAAATTACCAATAAGACTGATAGACTACTGAAAAATTTGAGCATGGTGCAAATTTCACATTTGCTTATGTGCAATTTCCTGAATCACTAGGAAACACTAGGTGAATGCAGAAACTGTACCCAGCTAAACTGAGCTACTTAGGCAATTACAAAACACACGAATGCACACATTTTAGATCAATGAACCACACATTCAAATCTATTGTTGTTAAACTCCAATTTCGTGACTTTCGTCCTTCCCATGCATCACAGCAAATCATACTGTGACTCCTTCCAGTGCAAACTTTTTCAAGACAAAAGTGCTATTATAGCATTTAAACACTTAACGTGTGCAAAACACTGCTCCCACTTTTAAACTTTTTTTTTTAATGTGTCATTGAGGAACTTCTTGAGTTTTATGATCCTAACTCATTCCTGCCCTAAGTCTTTCTGTTTAATTCTGCATAAAACTGTGATTCAGGAATGACATGTCTTGTTGTGGCACAACTATCTTTTAACATAACTTCCTTTCAATTTCATACAAGCAGAAGTGTGGGTCTTTAAGATTAAATATTCAGGACATTACGTCATTTTGATAGCCAGATCTATCCAATTTTTTGCTTTTGGTATCATACCTAAAAACCAAAATTCAAAGAGATTTTCTTCTGTTTTTCTAGAAACTTTATAGATCTTGGAGAACTCACTGTTATCATTACATAATATGTGCCTTAAAGTCTTCATTGCCTACCAATATAGTTTCTGCAACAATCTTTTAGTATTTCATGATATACCTTTCTTCATCCATTTTTAACCTACATCTTCCAAGCACGTTTCTCGTAGACAAGGTATAGTTAGTTGGATCTTGCTTTTTAACTCAATCTGATAATGCCTTCTAACTAATGTGGTCACATTTAAAGTGATTATTGTTTTATATTTGTTCCATCTGTTGTCTACTATCATCTCCTTTTCTGCTTTCTATTAAACATGTATTTTTAATAGTTCTGTCTTTTCTACTGCTTTATTTGTATCTTTTATATATACTTTTTAGTTGTTCTATAGTTACAATATACATCTGTACTTAACCAATCTAACTTCAAATAATAGGTTCATGTGGAGCACATCCTTTGTACCGTTTTACTTTCTACTTTTACATATGATACATACACTATTTTACCTTTACAAAATCCTTTAGAACAATTAAAAGTAAGAAAAAAATTTTATTCTACTTTTATTGCCAGTATTCATTTCTGTAGATCCAAGCTCCATCTGTACAAAAACTTTCTTTTAAACATTCCTTTTACAGCAGATATACCGATGTTGAGTTTTCAGTGTATCTTTTATTTTTAACATGTTTTTGTGGTGCAGTTGGGAATTTCTATTGACATATCTATAAGTTCTGATTCTTCTCTTAGCTGTGACAAATGTACTAGCTCAAAGGTATTCTGCATCTCCTCACTGTTTTTCACTTCTAGTATTTCTTTTTGATTCTTTCAGTTTCTGTCTCTGTTGAATTTACCCATCCAATCCTGCATCTTGTCCATTTCCCTGTTTCAACCTTTAACATACAGTCAGTTTAAATTCCCTGTAGGGTAATAGTATCTATGTCAACCTGAGTGCATTTCTGACAACTGCTCCTTCTTTTGGGAATTTCTATTTTCTTTTTTACTTTTTCATATGCCTCTCAAAAATTTTTTGTTTGTTGAAAACTAGACATGTGGTATAGGATCGCTGAGATGGAAGCCTTTTTGAATAATCTTGTGCCTCTCCCAGTAGATCTCTACGATTACGGTTACTTATTCAAAGCTTCTTAGCACGGTGGCAAAGGGTGAGGGATGCAGTCTGTTGCTCTGATTGTGGTTCAGTCTAAGTCATATAGTCGTACAGCCTTCTTGGTTCCCCTGACCCGCCCCTGACTATAGTTTTGGGTGCAGGGCCTCTCTCTCATGCATAATATTCTTTCTTATTTCATCTCCTCCTAGCTTAGTGAATGCTCACAGTAGAGCCAACAAGGTTGCCTTTCCCTCCACAGATTCAAGTTCTGTTCCAGAAGATAATCAGAGCAGAAGAATCGAGCAGTTTCTTGACCCTCTTAAAAGCCCTGCTGCTATTCCCCTCCACTAGTTCTGCATAATAGACACTCCCCAGGTTGGGCTCTTTCCAACCTTATCTAGACATATAACCAGTGAAGTCTGTGGATAGAGTTAGGAAGATAGTGCACTCAGTCTTCATCAATTTATTAGTTATTCTAACTGAATTGTTTGCAGCTGACCAAACCAAAGGAGATCAATTATGCATATTTTAAAAGAGTTACAATTACCTGCTATAAAAAAGGAGCCTTCAAAAAATAAAACAATGCCGTCAATCACACCTAGATATTCAGTGTGTAACACCTAAAGCAGAGGTGTCTGGCTTTTAAATTTTTTTTTTTTTTAAGACAGGGTCTCACTATGTAGCACAGGCTGCCCTCGAACTCGCGTGGCACTCATGGCGACTCTCCTGCCTCAGCCTCCCAAGTGCTGGGATTACACATGTGCGCCACCACACCCCACTGGCTTTTAAATTCTGAAAGCCTGACTTATCCACCCCTTTTTTGTTGCTATTACTACTTTTGTGTGCTTTGACCTGAGTATAGTGCTTTTCTGTCACTCTGGCACCTTTCCTGGTCTGTATTATATCTTTGTTGGCACAGACCTGCCCTGAGTACAACTTCTGGTGATTGTCAATAAATGTAGTTGCTGACTACTTATTAAAAAAATAAAAAATAAAATAAACAAAAGAGCCGGACATGGTGGCACATGCTTGTAATTCCAACACTTGGGAGGCTTGAGGCAGGAGGATCGCCTTGACTACATAGCAAACCCTGTCTCAAAACAAAAAAAGGGAGGCTTTACTGGACCTGATAAAGTTGAGAAATACTGAATCAAAAGCATATTTCCAGACAACTCCCCTTTAGCCACCGTCAAACCATCACCACTTTAGAAAAAGAGGAATATCTACTGTCTCTCAGTGGAATATAAATACCGTTATTTTCCAAGAAATGAACTCTAGTCTTTTTACACTCCTTTCTTAATACCTGTCTCCTCTTCTCTTTTCCTTCCTTAATATGTCCTACTTCCTGCTTTCAAACGAGTACGATGCAATGCTTTCTAAATAAACACTTAAACGTTTATTGAATGCACTGTTAACATTAATAGCCCAGGCCACGTTTGAGATATAGCTGCTTAAACATTGTTTCACATTATATTTAAAATATTAACAAGGTTTTATGTTATAACCTATATTAAGCCAAACAAGGAAGCACTTTCCAGAAACCAAAGAACTGAGATCTAGTGTTTTCAGGATACAAAATGTCCAGCTAGTTTCTATAAATCTTTTTATTTATTTTGTGTGTGTGTGGGTACCGGGGGTCAACTCAGGACCTTGCCTGCCAGCAGGCGCCCCTGCCGTTGAGCGATATCACCGGCCCTTTTTTTCCTTTATGTGGGTACCGGGAGTCGAACTCACGACCTCGCACTCGCCAGGCAGGCGCTTATGCTGATGAGCCATATCACCAGCCCTATAAATCTTTTTTTTAAAGGAAATCCTGTTTCACATTCCCTTTAACCCACAGATTACTGACAATATACTGGAAAACCTGACCAATGTAAATCATTTCCTCAAACGCTGTACGTAGATGTTGCTTTCAAGCACAGAAATCTACCAAATCCGTAAGATGAGAAAGAAAATACTGACAAAAAGACTATCAGGTCCTTAAGAAATATCCTGAAATTTTACCTGTTTTCGAAGATACTTTACTCGAAAATGCGCAAAATAACCCTACTGTATAAAACCTTTCACAGGATGCAAGAGCTTCAGGTAGAGACTCTTCAGGGGAGGTAAGGTAGGGTAAAAGGAAAAAGAAAAAAAAAAAAAAAAAGGAGAGAGGAAAGGAGAAATAATTATTTTGGGAGCTCACCAACGTATTAGGGGAAATTTTTACTGCCCTCTCCCAGCAACTGCTAAAGGAAACACTCTCAAGACGAGCAGTGATTAAACACCCTATCATAAGGGGAAAATTTAAAAGACATTCTTCTCAGGTGTAGTACGTCTCAAATCTACGGTTAACAGCCACTTTCCTAGGGATCAAAGACTTCTCCCACTCCAAAGGGTACATTCAGAAGGGAAATCACAGCAGCTAAGGAAAGACCACTGTGAATAAACTACTTTGCAGGAACGAAATGCCTCGGGGGAGAAATTGATAGTGGAAAAGGGAAGGACTGAAAAAGAGACGACGCAGCTGTTCCTTACAAAACGAAACAAAGCTGAACAAGAAACTCTACGCGGGACGCAGGCGGAGGATCGCTGACCCAACGAAACGAGTTGCCGGCATCCAGCCGGAAGGGTGCTCGGGCCAGGAGGCTGGAAGGGAGTCCCGAGGGCGGAGCCCGAAGGGCCCCCGGGGTGTGCGGGTTAAGGATGTCCTAGGGGAGCAAGGTGGGCAGAAAACAGGAAACCAGGCAAAAAGTGGGGTGCGGCTGAACAGGGAGGGCAGTGCCTTGGAAAAGTGTCACCCAGTCGGGGGGGGCGGTGGTCCGACCAAGGACCAGCAGTCCAGGGAAGGTAACGTACTTCCCAGAGCAGCGGCGGCCTAAACACCGCCCCCCTTTTCTCTGCCCTGAGCCGCTCCAGTCCCCGCCGCGTGGGGACGGGGGAGGCAGAGTCCCACAGTCTAGCGCCCAGAGTCCGCTTTACCTTAGCGCGAGGCTGGAGCGCCTCCAGCCCGGGCTCCTCCCGCCACCGGCTCTGCGTCTAGAGAGATGAAGCACCCTCCGGCCTCCCCCCGTCGCCACTTCCCCTTCACAACGCTGAGGCCGTGCAACTCTGCAGCCGCGGGCTCCTGGTGTCGCCGCCGCGCTGCCTCCCGGGCCCACTCCGCCTCTTTGCTCTGCCTCTCAGAGGCTCACTCTGGAGGCAGCCATCTTCGCCCAGGCTTCGAGCGCCGCCCTCTAATACGCCTGCGTTGCCACCGCCCAGGCTGTCACGAGACCTAGTCAGCTGATCGCAGCGCTTCCGCCTTCTGTCCCTCCTCTTTCCGTGCAGCTCCCAGCCCTCGCTGCCCCCTCCTTCCGGGAAATGCCGAGCTCCGCCGGTGGGCGCCCCGGCCTTTGCGCATGCGCAGAGTGCAGAGGCCGGCCGTGGGATCCCGAGTCCACGCCGCGCGTGTGGGTCTCTTCTGACGCGGGTTGAAAAAGATGTGCACGCGCGGAAAGGAGCAGATCCCTGGGCCTGTTCTCCAAAGGCCTGGGTCCTTGGCTTGTTTCTGCGGAAAGTAGCACTGTGGGTCTGGACTTTCGCTTTTAATCCCCCAGAGTCCAGGAATGAAGCATTACTTGGCCCTAGCCCTTAATTTCAGTGCCCTGGCGCAGCCTCAAGGCAGTCTGAAGCCTCAGCCTGGGCCCCTTTAGCTGGTTTGGGAGCCAGCCGGTTTACTTGCTATGGAGACCCCTAGAGCTACAGCTGAGCAGGGTTTAAATTTTTGGTGGTCTAGGAGGTTGTGGAGACCAAAACCTCGAATCTGTCTAAGCCTTTACTAGTGGGAGTGCTGGACGTGTCACACTGATAGCTCTCAGTCATTTATTGTCTGCTGATCACTGATATGGTTTGCGTAATATACTTAATCCTGGAAGCTCTGAGACAGGAATTATCCTCGTTTTGTAGACAAATTGAAGTTCAGTCCCACAGTAGTGGATTTGGTGTTTGAACGAAAGTAATTTAACTCTAGAACCTGTGTTCTCTAGATATTATCTCCCTGAACCTATTACTAGAGCTGGAGGGAGGAATTAGAACAGTGAAAAGAAGGAATACAGTATTGGGAATAAATGAGAGTTACTCTGGAAATAGTGTCTTATCTGTAGTCAGTGGTTTAATTAAGAAAAGTCAGTGCCCCCTCCCAGATCTAAACGGTAAAGATCACAGTTTAAAAATCAATGATTCTACTACAGTCCCCCCTCGCCCCAAGGGATTGAACTCGGCCTCACGTGTGCTGGGCAAGTGTTCTATCACTGACTTGTATCCCAAGACCTTATATTTTGAGAGGGTCCCACTAAGTTTCCTGGGCTGATGTCAAACTTGTGTCCTTCTGGCTCAGCTTTCCAATTAACTGGGGTTACAAGTGTGCACCGCCAAGCTTAGCTGTGCTACAGACTTTAGACATACAGTGCAGGGTGACATATGCAAATACTTTATTTTGAGGGTTAAAGTTCTCTGATAAGGAGTTTAATACACTTTATAGCAGTCCTGAATTTGTGATGTCTTGGGGTCTCCTTCAGTGGTTGATTTCTTTTCCAGATGGTGATTGCAGGATGGAAAGGGGTTCTTACCATTTGCACCTTGATTTTATTAACCTGTTGCACTACTTTAGAGCAGAAAAAGACCATTTGTGTTCATCCTTGGAATAGATTTTCCTGTACTGCAGCAGTATGATAAGGTACATGTAAGGGTAGTGTTACGGTTTGTGTCTGTCCCCCCAAAGCCTCATGCAGTCATGGGCAGTGCTTTTCAGAGGCAGCTCGATATAGAGTGTGTGATTGATTTTTGGTCCAGTGCTGGGATTATGGATGTAAGTGCTACATCCGCCCTGGGGTGGGCAGCCTGCCTACAATATAAGGGAGGGAAAGAGGCTTGCTCTCTCTCTCTCCTCCCCTTTTGCCCTTTTTGCTCTTTCTGCCCTTTTTGCTCTTGTTGCTCTTGTTGCTTTTGCTGTCTTCCGCCACCATGAACTGTTGCCCCTGTGCCATGCCTCCCTGCCTTGGAGCCAGCTGATTATGGACTGAAACCTCCACAAACTGTGAGCTAAATGAACCTTTCCTTCCTTAATTTTGGGCGTTGGGTATTTTGTCTCAGTGATGAGAGAAAAGTAATCAAGACAGAATTTGGTACCAGAGACGTGGGGTCATTGCTGTGACTATACCTGGCCATGTGGTTCAAGAGCCTTTGGAAATGGCTTGTGGGAAAAGTTTGGAAAGGATTGGAGATGTTGCCTGAAAGAATAGAGCTGGAATGCCTTAGGCTGTTCTGTATGGGAGATTCTGGTCAGAGCTCAGAAGACCAGAGGCTGATAGAAATCCTGCTGGTAAAGACCAGACGTGGGAGCTTTCTGCTGGGAAGAGGGAATGCATTGGCTGCTGTATTCCATACAATGTGTGTTATGGCTTGGCAAAAATTTTGTCCGCATTTTGCTCATGTCCAGAGACTTTGCCTGAGACTAAGATTAAGGATGGCAGACTAATTAAACTGGCAGAAAAAAATTCAAGGCAGCCGAATGTTGAGGTGGTGGCATGGCTATTGTTGGGGGCTTTTAGCCAGATTTATGTTGAGAATCAAGAGCACAGAGCCCCGCAGGATGATTTAAAACATTGAGAGTTTGGCCAGAAAGGAAGCTCCAGGAAAGCTGTGGACTGCAAAGGTAGAGCAGAAGAAATCTTCATTGCTGAGAAGGAACAGGAGACTAGAAGAGATGGCCTGAGGGCATCACAAGAAGCAGCAGTACCCCACCCTTTGCAGCCTCAAAATTGCAAAAGTGAAAGACTCTGCTTTGAGGAGAAAGCAGAGCACCATGTTCCAGAATGGCGGCACCCACACTACGTTCCAAAATGCCAGCCACGGCTGCACCAGGTTCCAAAATGGCAGCAGCTACACCAAGTTCCAGAATGGTGGTGGCATAGAGAATTTGTTCCTCAGAATCAGGTTCAGAGTGCTCAGCAATCCAGGCACTTGACCCCTACAGCCCAGAGAGAAGAAAGCCTGGCTACTGCTCCAGCTGGCAGCAGACCTTGGCATTACCCATGTGGCACTGGTTTTAGATGCTTGCAGAATGGAAGAGTTGTGGGGTTAAGAAAGCTTCCACCCCAATTTCAGAAGGCCTGAGAGGCCAGACAGTGTGCCAAGGCAGTGCGTGAAGCTGTGATTGTGAAGCCAAAGGTACAGTGGAGACCCCAGAAGTTTGGAGAAGCTAGGAACATGGATCATCTGAGGAAAACTGCAAGGAGGGAGCAGAGCAGGCTCAAGAGAGAAGCCATGGGAGCTACCACCAGCAGTGCCATTGGGCGGAGCCAGCCAAGCCCTTTGGAGCTCACATCTTGCCACAGGTTGCATTGGATGCTGCACATGAAACTATAGGACTTAATGTTTGGCCTGCTGGATTTTGGACTTGCTTTGGTCCCAATCCTTTGTATCCCCCTGTTTGTACCTTTTGGAATGATAATGTTTATTTTGTGCCATTGAATGTTGGAAGTGTTTAACTTTCTTTTCATTTGTACAGGAGCTCACAGCTAAGAGTTTTCCTTAAATCTCAAAGGAGACTTGGGACTTGGACTTTTCAACAATGCTGAAACTGTTAGGACTTCAGCAACTCTTAGAGATGGACTAAATGCCTTTTTCATAAAGGAATGTCCATGAGTCTTTGCGGGGCAAGGAGCAGAATGTTATGGTTTGTGTCTAGATGTACCCCCAAAGCCTCACACAGTCATGGGGGGTGCTTTTCGGAGGCAGCTGAATCTAGAGTTTGTGATTGATTCATGGTCCAATGCTGGATTATGGGCACAAGTGCTACACCCGACCTGGGGTGGGTAGCCTACATACAATACAAGGGACAGAAAGAGTCTTCTGTTGTGTGCACTCTGCCCCTTTCTGATCTTGTTGCTTTTGCTGTCTTCTCCTGCCATGAACTTCCTCAGCCATGCCTCCCTGCCTTGGAGCCAGCTGATTATGGACGGAAACCTCCACAAACTGTGAGCTAAATAAACCTTTCCTTCCTTAATTTTGGGCATCAGGTATTTTGTCTCAGCAATGAGAGAAAAGTAGGTATCAGGAATATCTGGGTAGGAAGACAGGACCTGAAATAAGAGTATGAAGGGAGGAGAACAAAAAAGAAATGAAGGCTGGGTTAAAGGGGCCTTCTCAGCTCATCCCATGAAAACAGAAACTTGTGTTTGTGGCTCTTTACAGGTTACAAAGCCTCCCAGTAATCTCAGAAGTAGATGTTGGGTGTATTTGAGAGAGGAAGCCAGCCCAGACTGTCCAAGAGACTTACTTGCTCAAGGTGACCTCCTTCCTAAAGGTCGAGTCAAGATTTACTCACAGGACTCTTAACCTCATGGCCAGTAAACTACTAAACCTCCACACTGCCTCTCTGTTCAATATGAGATGCCAATAAAATAAATTCTCAGAGCATTGGGTAATATGAACACCCCCACCCCCTGTAGTGGAAAATTTCCAGCCTCCCAAGACAGCTTTTCTCATTGCAGTTTTAGAAACCACTTTCCTTGTGTTGGTCCAGTTCAGTTTGCCCTCTCTTCTGTGAATAGTAGTTTTTTCTTTTGTCTGTTTCCTCTTTTATGCAATATTACTTTAAATACAGTACTTACCAATTCAGATACTTGCCCTGCCCCACCACTTATCCCTCTACCCCAGCCACAGACTCTCACAGGCTTTTGTCTGCAGTACTGGAGATTAAACCCGGGGCCTTTGCGTTGAACTATACATCCCCGGCTAGTTTTTTGAGACAGAGTCTCACTAAATTGCCCAGGCCGAGCTCAAACTTGTGATCCTCCTACCTCAGCCTCCCAGACAATGGGGATTACTGGTGTGTGCCACTGCACCCAGCTAGATTCTCATTTTAATAAGCCATATTCCCACTACTTTCATCTGTTGTTCATAAGATGTGTTCCAAACCTTTTTACAGCTCTCTTCCCTGATTGCTCGCTCCTAACTGGATTTATACAAATTTGTCAGTATTCTTAAAACACTAGAACTAAATAGGAGTCAGGGAGAGTAGGAGGACTTAAATTCATTTTTGCCCGCACCCTGCTGTGTTTTTAAAAAGTGGCAAATTCAAGACAGACTTTCAAACTTTTCAAGATTTGTCTTTTTATTCAAAATCCAAGTTTTTAATAGATTTTCTGACACTTTCATAGTGCAGCTATATCAAATTTACAATCCAAATTATGTAACATACACTTGTATTTCACAGCTTTAAAAAACATATTGTACAGCTTTTTACAACAAAGCTTTCATCAGTGTCCTAAATTAGCATTCAAGGCAGGTGAGGTTTAAGATTTTAGAAAGCCCACAAGTAAACAAATTGCTGCTAAATTGACCTTCCTAAACCAGGCATGGTGGTACACACCTGTAACTCAGTATTTGGGAAGCTGATGCAGAAAAACCACTAAGAGTTTGAGGTCAGCTTTGGCTATATAGTGAGTTCAAGGCCAGCCTGGACTACACTCAGAGACCCTGTCTCAAAAATAATAAAATTGAACTTCCTTACTAGGGATGGTGGCCCCCATCTGTAATCCCAGCTCTCCAGGAGGCTGGGGCAGGAGGATCACAAGTTCTAGCCCAGCTCAGGCAATTTAGCAACTTAGTGAGAACCTGTCTCAAAAATATAAATAAATGAAACATAAATGAAAAAGAAATAAATGAATAAATTGACCTTCCTGGTGATTTCAGTTCAAGATCCCAAATAAATCCCTAAGAACTCTATGCCCCTCCACAATATTTGAAGTGATATAATAGTCATGGGGCTACTGAATACTTAAAATTATGTGAAATGTTGTATTCACTATTTTTACTGATTATATGCATTAAATTTAAAAACTATTCAATGATACAGGCTGGACAGTATCTAATTGGAAAATCTGAAATCATAAATGCTCAAACATCTGAAATTTATGTTAGCGTGTTAAAAGTTTCAGATTTGAAGCATTTCAGTTTTTAGATTAGGAATGCCTAACTGATAAAATCTGTGCAGATTCTCCAAAATCAAAAAAAAAAAAAAAAAAAAAAAACGAAGTCTATAAGCTGAAACATTTGTGGTCAAAGCATTTCAGATAAAGGATACTTAACCTATACTTATTTATTAAATCATGGTTAAGAATACTTTATTCAGAACCATTGCAATGGGTTATCGCAGTGAAGGAGAGAGATTTGGGTCAAGTGAGGGTTTATAACCAAGGAGTAGTATGGGTGGTGGTTGGAAAATTACTAAATAGTAATCCCCATCTGGGTAAGTGGTGTGCTTGCTAAATCCACCTGACAGGATTCTTGTTCAAAACAGAATAGGGTAATGAGATACCCCTGGGGAAAGGTGAGGACTAAAGGAGCCTGATCAGGTACCAAGGATACTGAGATACTAAGAATGAGGGAGTTCTGGCTAAACTGATGTAGCTTGACTTTTTTTGCTAAAACTGGGTTTTATCAGGAAGTGCACATATGGGCCTAGGAGACAGTTCAAGAGCCTAATCGAAGTTTAGCTAAGCAAGAATCTTTATTCCGTTGTGCAAATAATAATGTTATGGATATGTGTTTGGTTAAATAAAATACATAATTGAAATTAGTTTCACTTGTTTCTTTTTTAAATATAGCTGCTAGAAAACAAAATTCCATAAGTGTCTCTCTTGAACAGTGCTGTTGTCAGAAGGTCTTGTGCAGACACACGGTGTCAGAAAACACTTCAGTTGAGTTCGTGACATGAAAGCACCCACAGAATCATTTGTGTGGGTCATTTTTTGTCTTCAGTTGTTTTCCTCAATGTTTATCTTGCTCTGTAGAGTGTTTTTTTTGCACTTCTTTATACTAATAATTGTATAAACTTGAAATTATTGACAACATACAACAAATTATGACATGAGGATTTATTGACATATATACATGTATTTGCATATATAGTTTCCACCTTTTTTTGAAAGTCACAGCCTGGATTCCCTTCCTACCCAGGAGCTCTAGTTTTTATTATTATTATTATTTTTTTTTTTTTTGGTGGGTACCGGGTGTCGACCTCAGGACCTCGTGCACCAGCAGGCGCCCGTGCCACTGAGCGATATCACCGGCCCTTTTCTCGTATGTGGGTTCCGGGAGTCGAACTCGGGCCCTCACGCTTGCCAGGCAAGCACTTACACCGCTGAGCCATCTCACCGGCCCTCTAGTTTTTATTATTAATGTGAGCTAAAATGTCTTTTTAAGTAGTGTAATGATGATTATATATAAAGGATTTTGAACTATAATATTTTATGTTGACAAAAACATGCTTTCACTTAATTATGGGAAATTATCTAGATTTGACCATATTTTCCAAGATGGATAAAGGCAGAAAATAAAATACATATTGTGTAGTTTAAAATTTTGAACTACTATTGAAATTTTAACTGATTGAAGAAAAAGCCTATATTATCTTATTAAAATTAACCTCAACTGTCCTTTTGCAATGTATATATATGTAAATGAGATTTTAAAATTCAGATATTCTTCCCCATTGGTTCAAACACTTCCCGTATTACTAGATTTGACAAAAATCTAGAGCCTTACATATTTTTCCACAAATGGTTTGGAAGTGAGCAAGAGTTCTAATCTGCTATGAAATTATTAAGACATTTTTAGTCATCAGCATTTGAAGGAAATATAATGTGATAAAAATATGAATGGCAAGTCTGTATCCTCTTTGAGCCTTAGTTTGCCCATTAGTAATCTTGGGATATTGATACCTACCTGAAGACATTTGTATAAGTTAAATAAAATAACTTATGTAGAGCAAAGTTATGGTTACTAAGAATTCAAAAACTTAGTTCCCTCCCTATAATTTATATCAGCATCTACAGCTTATTTATATAATTCTTGTGCTTAGATTTTTTTAAAAAATAAAACAAATTTGCTATGGTTTTTATAATCGGAAGACTAACAAGATAAACAAACATTGATATTGTATTAGAAAAAGGGGTGGGCCGGTGAGATGGCTCAGCGGCTTAAGCGCCTGCCCGGCAAGCGCGAGGGCCCGAGTTCGACTCCCGGAACCCACATATGAAAAAGGGGCCGGTGATATCGCTCAGCGGCACGGGTGCCTGCTGGCGCACGAGGTCCTGAGGTCGACCCCCCGGTACCCACAAAAAAAAAAAGAAAAAGGGGTAAAATTCAAGTGTTCTCAATAACTATATTTAGATATTGATGAAAAATTGTAAAATAGTTCATGGCAAAAAGTATCACTTTTTAATTTTTACAAGAGAATAGAGAGTTGACTTACTAAATTCACACATGAACGTTAATACAAAATGACCTAGATTCATGCAATTTTATGTCACAATTTAAGATTTAAGGAGTTGTCTTATTACTTTTCTCATTGCTGAGACAAAATGCCTAACACCCACAAGTTAAGGGAGGAAAGATTTATTTAGCTCACAGTTTGTAGAGGTTTGAGTCCATAATTGGCTGGCTCCAAGGCAGGGTGGCATGGCAGAGGAGTGTTGCAGAGGAGAAACAGTTCATGGCAGACAGAAGACTGCAAAAGCAAGGAAGGGGCCTACCAGCTTCTTTCTGCCCCTTTTATATTCTATCTAGGCTACTGGGATTATGGCAGGTACCAAACCAATCAGTGGACTAATTTAGTAATCATACACCCTTAATCCCAGCATCCTTAATCCTAGCACTGCACCATGAATCAATGCCAGCATCACACACTCTAGATTCAGCCACCTCTGAAAAAGTCCCACCTATGACTGCATAAGTCTTTGGGGGGACATCTAGAAACAAACCATAACAGGAGTGAACCAAAACTTGACCATGAACTTCTTAGAATGCCAATGGCTTGTTCACACCTAACTCAGGGTGAGTCAGTGAGCTTAAACAGCCTTTACTTTCCATTTATTTTTTTAAAACTCATTGCAACTAGAAAGAAAATGTCTATTACTTGATCCTTGATAATAACTTATTCATAGTATATACATATGAGAATGTAAAACTTTATTACACAATTAAATTATTGCTGGCTTTGAGCATATAAAGAGATCATGACTCTTATTTTCATGTAAAACTTAATTTTGCCAAGAAAAATATACTTGTTTTTCTTCTTGTTGTGAGAAGTAAGGTGACAGATACCTATTTACCATAAAGGAAAGTAAAACTAATAAAGCAACAATATTTCAAGATCAACTAGTTAGCTTATAAAGTTACCAGCTCTCAAAACCCATGCTATAGATTTTACGAAAAAAATAGTAAATCAATCCAAACCAAAATAAAAGTTTCCTATTATAATGCAATTTGAAAAAATCTTACTAATATAAAAGTTATACATATTGTATTAATCATTGCAGCTATCCAATTTAAAAAAATGTTATGGTTACCTTGGGTCTATTTATAAATTCCCCTGGAAGATGACATTTGAGAGATGAAAGCAATATTGTATTCTAGAAAGAAACAAAGGTTTAATTGTAGCAAGTAAGGTATTACTCTTTTTCTTATGTGTAACTATCTCCTGACAACATATTCACTTCCTGGGGACATTTTTTTTTTCTGTTGTCTTTGCTTTATCTTAAAGGTTCAAATTCCAGTTCCACCTTAGCTACTTAATCTTCGAGCCTCAATTTCCTTATCAATGTATGAAGGTAATAATACATATAAACTGTAGTTGTTTTGCAATAGGTATCAGCATATGCCACCTACTTCAGTGAACTAATATCATTTAATGTTATAAATGCACATAATAGAATAAAACTCAAAAACTCTCAGAAATTGTATAGGAGGGATATAGACTGTATGTGCCAATCTTCATCTTTCATAGTTGGAAGTAAATTAATACTTCTGAAATTTTAAAAACTAAAAAAGAAGGGCAGCCAGGTGTGGTGGTGCATGCCCGTAATCCTAGCCCTCTGGAGGCAGAGGCAGGAGGATTGCCAAGAGTTCGAGGCCAGCCTGGGCTATGTAGTGAGTTCAAAGTTAGCCTGAACTAGATAGCAAGACCCTGTCTCAAAAAAGAAAAGAAAAGTCAAGACAAGAAAAAAGAAAAGAAGGGCAGAAAGAAAATAACTTCCTTGTCAACATTGATAGAGTGGTCAACTTGGACTGCACACCACAGTGACTCATGAATTTTCTCGAATAGTTGTGCCTCAATATATGTTTTTATTTTATTAATTCATCTAGTTGTGGAGCTAGCTGAAAGAGGAATATGTGCCACCTTTTGAGTTGCAACCTCTCATAAAAGTACACAGCAAATGTCCTCAGCAGCAGGCAGGATCAACTCTTCAGCAAAAATAAAGGGCTTCTTAGCATTAGCAATGGGGTTAGCCGCCAGGAATTATGTTCTCAGCGCAGACACATTTGATGAAGTGGTGGCTAATTGCTTCTGTTCTTCCTGTTTATAGTTTTTTTTTCTTTGAAAATTTTCAAAGTCCTGTCTTTTAATCCAAGGTGCTTGGTCTCCATGTATCAAAGTGTTTTTTTGTTTGTTTATTTGTTTGTTGTTGTTGTTTTTTGAGACAGGGTCTTGCTATGTAGTCCAAGCTGGTTTTCAACTCGTTAGGTAGCCCAGGTTGGCCTACAACTCATGGTGATCCTCTTGCCTCAGCCTCCCAAGTGCTAGGATTATAGGCATGCACCACAGAGCCTGGCCCTTTTTTTTTTTTGGCAAAGCAGTTTTGAAGGTTTCATGACTTCATTGGGTAGCCTATTCCAATATATTATACAGAGTGGGCTTGGAGATTGTGAATCACCTGTTGCAATGAGTTTGCAATTTAAGTAGAACTCTTGGTATTTTATTTTATTTATTTATTTATTTTTTAATTTTTATTTTAAAGAGAAAAAAATAGAACAAAATTTCAAAACAACGTAATAGGAGGGTAACAATGGTTAAGACACTACGTATTGTTATCTTTAAACTAGTTACTCAGGGTACAAGATGTCAGCATTCAATTGTCCAGACAATATTAGCACAAACCTTTCTTCTCAATGAACTAAGCAAAATTAGTAGTGTTTCTATCTTAACTATCATATATATATATGATATATATATATATATATATATATATATAAAATATTTTTCTTATCCCTTCTTTCTTTTCCCCATTCCCCCATCCCAGTTTCTCTTTCCTTTTGACCAGTTTCTTCCTGTTTTACCATATCTATTGTACATTTTGGATCTTATTTACTCTTTCAGTTTCTCACACTAGGGAGACAATACGATATTTACACATGTGCATCTGGTTAATTTCACTTATGAGTATTTTCTCAAGTTGCATCCATTTACCTATAAAAGTCTCCAGTTTATCCTTCTTTATGGCTGAATAGTACTCCATTGTATAAAAATACCACATCTTTTTTATCCATTCCTTGGTTGATGGCCATTTGGGTTGTTTCCAAGATCTGGCTATTACAAATTGTGCTGCTATAAACATGGGTGCACATATATCGCTGTGGTGCCATGTTTTTAGTTCTTCTGGGAAGATACCCAGAAGGGGAATAGCTGGGACCTCCAATCCTAGTTTTAGGAATCTCCACACTGATTTCCACAGTGGCTGTACCAGGCTACACTCCCAACAACAGTGGAGAAATGTTCCTTTCTCCCCACAGCCCATCCAGCATTTGTTATTAGTTGATTTCTTTATAATAGCCATTCTTTCTGGAATGAGGTGGAATCTCAGTGTTGTTTTAATTTGCATCTCTCAAATGACTAGTGATGTTGCACATTTTTTCATATATTTATTTGCCATTTTTATTTCTTCATCTGAGAAGTGTGTATTCATCACAGATGCCCATTTTTGGATTGGGTCTTTCAATTTGGGAGGTCTGATATTTTTTAGTTCTTTGTATGTTCTCTTTGTCTGAGGAACAGCTTCCAAACATTTTTTCCCATGTTGTGGGTTGTCTCTTCACTCTGTTGGTGGTTCCTCTTGCTGTGCAAAAGCTTTTTAATAAGATGAGATCCCAGTTGTTGATTCTTTGTGATAGTTCCTGTGCAATTGGGGTTTTATTCATAAAGTCTTTGCCTACACCAATGTCTTCAAGGGTTTTACCTATCCTACCTTCCAGCAGATTTAATGTTTCTGTCTTAATATTTAGATCTTTGATCCATTTTGAATTTAGTTTAGTGCATGGTGAAAGATATGGGTCTAGTTTTAATCTTCGGCATGTGCAGAGCCAGTTTTTCCAGCACCATTTATTAAAGAGGCTATCTTTCTTCCAGTGAATGTGTTTGGCACCTTTGTCAAAGATAAGGTGGCTTAGTATGTCTGGAGTTGTTTCTGCATCTTCTAATCTGTTCCATTGATCTTCGGGTCTGTTTTTTTGCCAATACCACAAGGTTTTTATCACAGTAGCTTTATAGTATAATTTCAAATCTGGGATTGTGATGCACCCTGCCTTGCTTTTGTTACCCAGAATTGCCTTTGCTATTCTACGTCTCTTCTGGTTCCAAATGAATTTTAGGATTGTTTTCTCTAATTCTGTGAGATATGCTGTTAGAATTTTGATTGGAATTGCATTAAATCTATATAACAATTTTGGAAGTATGGCCATTTTCACTATATTGGTTCTTCCTGTCCATGAGCAAAGGATATCTTTCCATTTTCTGATATCCTCTTCAATATCCTTTTTCAGAGTAGTGTAGTTTTCAGTGTAGAGGTCTTTTACATCCTTTGTGAGATTGATTCCTAGGTATTTCATTTTTTTGGATGTTATTGTGAAAGGTGTTGTTACCCTAATTTCTCTTTCAGTAAGTTTGTCATTTGTGTACAAGAAAGCTATTGATTTTTGAGTGTTGACTTTGTATCCAGCTACACTACTGAATTTGCTTATTAAATCTAGCAATTTTGGGGCTGGTGAGATGGCTCAGCGGCATAAGCGCCTGCCCGGCAAGCGCAAGGTCCAGAGTTTGACTCCTGGAACCCACATAAAGGAAAAAAGGGGCCGGTGAGATGGCTTAGCGGCACAAGCACTTGCCCAGCAAGCACGAGGTCCTGAGGTCGACTCCCGGTACCCACATAAAAATAAATAAATAAATAAATCTAGCAATTTTTTAGTGGAGTTTCTGGGGTCTTCTACATAGTGTATCATGTCATCTGCAAACAGTGATAATTTAACTTCTTTCTTTCCAATCCTTATTCCTTTCATTTCTTGCTCTTGTCTAATTGCTCCAGCTAAAGTTTCCAGGACTATGTTGAATAAAAGTGGGGACAGTGGACATCCTTGTCTTGTTCCTGATTTTAGAGAGAAAGCTTTCAGTTTTTGTCCATTTAGTATGATATTGGCTGTTGGTTTGTTATAGATAGCTTTTATCAGATTGAGATAAAGACCATCTATTCCAATTTTCTGTAGGGTTTTTATCATGAATAGGTGCTGGACTTTGTCAAAAGCTTTTTCTGCATCTACTGAGATGATCATATGATTTTTGTCTTTGGTTCTGTTAATATGGTGTATTACATTTATTGATTTACGTATATTGAACCATCCCTGCATCCCTGGGATGAATCCAACTTGGTCAATAGTGTACAATCTTCTTGATTATTTGCTGGATTCTATTTGCCAGTATCTTATTGAGGATTTTTGTATCGATGTTCATTAGGGAGATTGACCTGTAGTTCTCTTTCTTAGTTGGGTCCTTCTCTGCTTTTGGTATCAGGGTAATGCTTCCAGGAATGAATTTGGGAGTATTACTTCCTTTTCAATTTCATTAAAAAGTTTGAGAAGTAGTGGTATTAGTTTTCTCTAAATTTCTTGTGGAATTCAGCAGTGAATCCATCAGGGCCTGGGCTTTTCTTTGTTGGGAGGTTTTTAATTACATCTTCAATTTCATTGGTTGATATTGGTTTATTTAGGATTTTTATATCTTCTTGATTCAGCTTTGGTAATTCATATGTATCTAGGAATCTGTCCATTTCTTCTACATTTTCCATCTTATTAGAATACAAGTTTTCAAAATAGGTATATATGATCTTCTGGATTTCTGCAGGGTCTGTCGTGATATCACCCTTTTCATTCTTAATTGCATGGATTTGAGTCTTTTCTTTTTTTAATAAGGTTGGATATGGGTTTGTCGATTTTATTTATTCTTTCAAAGAACCAACTCTTTGATTCATTGATTCTTTGTATTTTTTTTAGTCTCCAATACATTAATTTCTGTTCTGATCTTTATAATTCCCTCCCTTGTACAAGCTTTTGGTTTAGCCTGCTCTTCTTTTTCTAGAAGTTTGAGGTTCACCATTAAGTTGTATATTTGTGATTGCTCTATTTTCCTGATATAGGTGTTTAATGCTATAAATTTCCCTCTTAGAACTGCTTTCATTGTATCCCATAAGTTCCGGTATGTTGTACTGTTGTTATCACTCAGTTGTAGAAACTGTCTAATTTCTTCTTTAATTTCATCTGTGATCCATTGGTTGTTTAGGAGGGTGCTGTTTAATTTCCATGTGTTTAGGAAGTTCTTGTGGTTTCTTTTGCCATTGATTTCCAATTTCATTGCACTATGGTCTGATAATATACATGGGATAATTTCAGTTCCTTTGCATTTACTTAAGCAGGTTTTATGAGCTAATATGTGGTCTATTTTGGAGAACATCCCAAGTGCAGCTGAGAAGAATGTGTATTCTGATGTTGTGGGGTGGAACACTCTGTAGACATCTACCAAGTCCATTTGTTCCAAAGTTTAGTTCAGTTGTAATATTTCATTGTTGATTTTTTGTCTAGTTGATCTGTCTTTTTGTGACAGTGGAGTATTGAGATCCCCCAATACAATTGTATTAGTGCTTATTTGATTTTTTATGTCTGTTAATATTTGTTTTATATAGTTGGGTGCACTGGTATTTGTTGCATATATATTTATGATTGTTATCTCTTCCTCTTGGATTGTTCCCTTTACAAGGATGTAGTGACCTTCTTTATCTTTCTGAATCATTCTTGGCTTGAAATTCACTTTGTCTGCAAAAAGAATAGCTACCCCTGCTTTTTTCTGGGTTCCTGTGGCATGGAGTATTGTTTTCCATCCTTTGACTTTCAGTCTATGAATTTCTTTCTGAATTAAATGTGTTTCTTGTATACAGCATATTGTTGGATCTTGCTTCTTGATCCATTTTGCCAGTCTGTGCCTTTTGATTGGTGAATTGAGACCATTAACATTGATGGTTAAAACTGATATGTATTGATTTATACTTGTCATGTTATTTTCCTGTTGCTGGCTCCCCCTCTTTTTTTGTTTCCCCTCCCTCTCTTTAATTGTTTGCCCTGCCTGGTGGATTCCTTCTGTTTGGGTTCCTGGAGTTGTAGTCCTTGTTATCTCTTTCTAGGATGTCCTTCAAAACATTTTGGAGTGCTGGTTTGATAGTCATATAAATGTTCTCAGATGTTCTTTGTCATGGAAGTATTTTATTTCTCCATCAGTTTTGAAAGATAGTTTTGTGGGGTACATCAATCTGGGTTGAAAGTTATTTTCCTTTAGAGCTTGAAATATGTCATTCCAAGCTCTTCTTGACTTCAGGGTTTGTGCTGAAAAGTCAGCTGTGATTCTGATGGGTTTTCCTTTACAGGTGATTTGTCTCTTCCCTAACAGCTTTTAAGATTCTGCTCTTGTGGGCCGGTGAGATGGCTCAGCGGCGTAAGCGCCTGCCTTGCAAGCGCGAGGGCCCGAGTTCGACTCCCGGAACCCACATATGAAAAAGGGGCCGGTGATATCGCTCAGCAGCACGGGTGCCTGTTGGCACGCAAGGTCCTGAGGTCGACAGCCCGGTACCCACAAAAAAAAAAAAAAAAAAAAGATTCTGCTCTTGTGTTGAATTTCTGGAATCTTGATTATGTTATGTCTGGCTGAAGATTTTCTTTTGATCATGGCTAGTTGGAGTTCTATAAGCCTCATTTTTCTGAACAACAAATTCTTTTTCTCTAATGGGGAAATTCTCTGTGATAATGTATGTGAACAGTGTTCTGATGTCATTTATGCTATCTCCTGCTTTTTCATTGACTCCAATTACTCTTAAGTTATTCTTCTTTGCATCATCTAGCAGCTGCTGGATTGAGTTTTCATTGTCCCTTGCTATTTTTAAGAATTCTTTCTTTTCATGATCACTAATCACAAGCCTGTCTTCTATATCTGAGATCCTGTCCTCATGTTGGCTTAATCTGCTACAAATACTTTCAATGGAATTTTTGTTCTCCTGGATATCTGCTTGAATCTGCCTTATGGATTCCATTTCTTTCCTATGCTGAGCATTCATAGCTTCCATCATTTTCTTAATCTCATCTATTTTTTTGTCTGTATCTGCTCTAGCGTCCTTAAGCATGGTCTTCATTGTGGACATTATCTCTGCAGTTATCTGTGAAATCATTTCTGATTTAATTTTTTTCCAGAGCCTCATTCAGATGCTTGGTTGTTACCACTTCAGAGATGCCAGGTGGGTGGCTTTCAGATTGTTCCACCTCATTGCCCCCTGGGTTTGCCTTTGGTGAACTGGATGTGTGGGGTTGCATCTTATTTAAGTGTTGTCTCATTTTCTTTTCTTTCTTTAGTTTAATTCCTGGGGTGATGTTTGTAAATTACCTATGGTAGGTTGCTTTATTGCTAGTGTTTAAAATCCTTAGGAGATGACTACTTCTCTGTGGTATCTTCCAGGTGTAGCTTATTTTTGGGTTTTGAGCCTGCTGCAAGATCCTACCTCTTCAATTTGTTGAACATGAGAAATTGCTGCCTGTTTGGCCCAGTCCTTGGTTCTTTGGTACTGTGCCACAGTATTTCCTGTGACCCTTAGTCAATCTCAGTCATCGAATACCAGGAAGAAAAGCTGTTTAGAACAATTATGTCATTTTTAGCTATAATGGTACCAAAAGCATCAAACACAGCCTAGAAAATGACAGACTGAGCTAACCAGTTATTTGCCACTTTTAACCGTATAAAGTAGATTTGTGGTCATATAACAAAATCTAAAGCAAACCAGAAAAATTATATGCAGTATACAAGTCCTTAATATGTCAATTTTTCCCTCAGGAGTTTAAATTTAAAATGAGTTAAGGAGAAAATATAGAATTGGAAGAAGGAAAGAATTAGATGTAAGGCTGGAGGACAAAGAGGGATCCCTCTAACATTGGGAAACTGGTGCAGAAGACTCGTGGGAAAAAGAGAAGGAAGGGATAAAAGGAAGAACAGATCAGAACCACAATAACAAAGAGGTTAGAGGCTTTGTTTACACTCATAAAAACCAGATAGAACAATGAAGGAAAGAACAAACAGACAAACAAAAATGAAGACAAACAAACAAACAAAAAACACCTTCACCAGAACAAAAAACAAATTTAAAAAAAAATTCATTTCCAGGTTTTGACTCTGCTGTAGGCAGGCACTGTGTGGAGACAGAGTCCTGTTCCGTGCAGATCTGTCTTAGCAAGCCAGCAGCAGCCCTTTGGCGGGGCAGTGGGCAATAGCCTGCACTCTCTGGCGGAGACCACTCATTTGCCTGCCGCCATCAGCGCACTTTCCGCGGGCCTGAGAGCTGCAGCACCACCCTGAGTTTGAGCACAGTTCTGCACTCCCCCACAATGGCGCCCAGCCAATTGCTCTCTTGCACAAATGGCTGAGCCCCAGAGGCACTCGCTGCCAGCCAGTGCAGTCTTTCGCTACCCCCCCTGCACTGCTGCTGTCTGGTGTTCCTCCGCGGGGACCCCTGGGGGTGCCAGCAGTCACCAGCAGATTTGAACTTCTGTCGCGCCACAATTCCTGACACAGGGAGAAGGCACCCGCAGTCACTTCCTTCTTCTTTGTTGAAATTTATCTTCACTCTCTCTGTGAGCCCTGAACTGTGCTTCAGAACTTTCCTGGGTCCAGGGCAGCCACTTCTCTCTTTCTTGTCCTCCCCCAGCCACTATATTCCAGTGTCTGAATGGCAACTTTTAGAGAGGTTCACTGCCTGCTTCTTACAAATCCGCCATCTTTCCCCCTTGGCTGCCTTCTCCTGAGCCCTTCTTTGATTCTTCACAAACAATGCTTTCTTTGGCTTAACCTGTCTTTGGCTGAGCTACAGACTCAGGGAAAAAAATGAAAATTGAAGTGAAAAGTGCACCCGCTAGATTGGCAAAGCATGCATACACAACACAGTACTCAGTGAAGGATGGAAGAGAAGGCATCGCAGTGGGATGGAGGGAGTGTAAACTGCTGCAGCCTCTTGGAGAGAAGTCTTGGTATTTTATTTTAAATGCAGCTTCCTTTTTGTTAGTAGTCCTAGGGTCTTTTGCTGTTTTGTCATTGGGTCTTTACTGCTTTTTAAAGAAACTCTCCAGGGACTTTTTTTTTTTTTTTTTTTTGGTACCGGGGGTCGACCTCAGGACCTCGTGCGCCAGCAGGCGCCCGTGCCGCTGAGCAATATCACCGGCCCTTTTTTTCCTATGTGGGTTCTGGGAGTTAAACTCGGGCCCTCACGCTTGCCAGGCAGGCGCTTACGCCGCTGATCCATCTCACCGGCCCTCCACGGACTTTTTAAAAATTCATTTTGGCTAAGGTTAGTTTGTCAGTTTACCAAAACTATGACTGAGACTAGACAAGTGTGGAAAAGAGGCACAGACTGAAATGATCAATAAAATAATGGGTAAGATATGCACAGACTAAAATAAGTGTTGGATTTTGACCTAAAGCTTACCACAGGATGGAGCAGTACAGTTGAAGTGCATCAACTCACTTGTCATGATAAAGCCTGCCACCAGATGTAGCTTAATTGTCACTTGCCACTCACTGATAGGGTTTTGGTATGAGTCTGTGAGCAATTGATTTATCACGGTCTCTGTGCAGTGAAACCTCTCCGTTAATGTTAGTCAGCATTTGCAGTTGCTCCCTAGTGCTGGCTTCACTGCCTCAGGTCCACCTCAGATCATCAGGCACTAGATTCTTGTAAGGAGCACACAGCCTCGATCTCTCTTGTGTGCAGTTCACTGTAGAGTTTGTGCTCCCATGGCAATCTGATACCTCCACTGATCTGACCAGAGGTGGAGCTCAGGCAGTAATTTGTGCAATGGGAAATAGCTGTAAAGACATATGAAATTTTGCTTGCCTGCCCACCACTTACCTGCTGGTAACAGGCCGTAGACTAATACCAATCCATGGCCCAGGGATTGGAACCCCTACTCTACATCATTACATTTTGTGTAATACACAAGCTCTACTAGTCATGATTTCCTCTTTCCTTGATCATTCAGGAGTTATTTCTAGATATCCTTTTAGTAAAAATTTGTATTAGAGATTTTTTTTTTTTTTTTATATGCGGGTACCGGGAGTCAAACTCAGGACCTCGCGCTTGCCAGGTGGGTGCTTATGCTGCTGAGTTATATCACTGGCCCTGTATTAGAGATCTTTAAATGAAGGAAAAATGGTACTGCAACTCTTTCATGCTTTTCTCATAATGCATGTTCTCAGGTAATATGTAACCCTGACAACTTATATTTTATTCTCATCCACATCAGTTTTATAATACTTTCATTAAAAATTGACCAGTAAATTATCTCTTCAAACATATCAGGTGTCTTGGGGAAGAGGAGAAGGAGAAATCTAGCCCAACATTGGGAATAATCTCCCACTATTTAAGAAGGGAGAAGGTGGATATATTACCACATGTGCAGTTAATATTGGTGATGACCATACAAGATTGCTGGTTTTATCTTCAAAAATTATTACTTGATCTCTATCATTTTTCCTTTCTCTCCAGCTTTAATTTTTTCTCTTTGCTCACTTTTACCACCCCCAACCTCACCCAAAGAAACTTTTTTTAATAGCGTATGACCAAAGCATTCAGCCATCAATGGGATTAAAGAGGCCTCCTGGCGAGTTAGTACATCACTTACCCAACATTTATTACAAAAACGTCCTTATTAATATTGTTCCTGAGGGTCTGCTGCCTTTGCTGGCAATTCCATTATGCAAGGTCAATTTATTGGAGTGGTTTTTATTGAGAAAGACACCAACCATTTCTTGGTTCTGTTCCTTTGTGATTATGCTCTCGAACATTTTTCACTACAGGTTTTCTGGAAGATAGAAAATCCAGTGCCTTAAACAAGATGAGGGGGAGTGTTGACTTGAATGTCCCAAAAAAGGTCTGATACTTTCCACTTGGTTCACCACTGGATAGCTGGGAATACCATGAGCATTATTACAGGTCATCACTATTAACTCATACCTATAGTCCGGGGGTCTCACACAAGTCTCTAGCAACCAACCTGTGAAGGCTGAACTTTAATCCTGCCTTTTGAGGGGGCAGAGTGATTCACATAGCACCCCCACTAGATTGTAACAAGGCTTTAAATTGGAGTCTGCCTATCAGATTTTGTATCAACACCTAGACTGCACTTGTCAAGCAGGGTCACCACAGTTTTAAGAATTAATAAATCAAAACCCCAGAGAAGTTGTGAGGATTGCAGAAGGATTTATTGAGACGAGTTGGATGCATTCTGTTGAATAAGGAGGGAGACTTTACAAAGCATTAATTTTACCATAACATGCAAATAAAGTAATTACAAAACACATTTGGCTGGAAGATAATTATTCTGATTCTGCCTCTGGGAGGAACTGATTTGATGTCAACCCCAATATCCTTCAAAGCACTAATCTAGTTCCAGTCCTACCTTGCTTTCTGTTAGCCCTCTCTCTTCCTTGTGATCCAGTATATTACTCAAACAGAATGTGGCATTATTAGAACAAGCTATTGCAGAAGCTGGGCCATCAGTTCAGCATTTGGCAGGATAATAAGAGACTGTTCAGTGAAAGCCGTGGTTTCATTTTTGTTGCCAGCAAACAATAGCAGCACAATGGCTTTGCTGATTAAAAGAACAAAGAATACAAACCAATACTTTTGCTGACATTTCTAGTTCTAATCAAAAGGGTAAGATGTTTCTCCTTTCTCCACTTCTTTTCTGGCATCGGGGAGTCTTAAATAGCTAGACTGAGAAGTGGCACATATCTCTGAGAATGAAAGTTTAAACCCCAAATCCAAACAGATAGACAGATAAATGAAGCCTTGCCTTTCTCCTAGCCCTGAACTTCCCATCCTGCTCTGCTCCAGACCCTCTTCTCTTGCCGCTCTGCTCCTCATTGCTATCTGTGCAATACCAGATTACTGAGTGAGTAGATTTACTGCTTTTTAACTTTTATGCCGCCATCAGAGTGTTCTGGCTCACAGTTTAGAGCTGATCAGGCAGAGAAAAAGCCTTCCAGGGGAAGGTCACATTGCCCTTTCAAAATATAGTCTCCTATTGTCTTGTTTGTGTTTTGCTAAAATATTGGCGCTACATTTTTCATAAGCCCCGTTTTCTTTAGGTCAGAGTGTTGAAGTCCAAAATCAAAAGACACAAGTCTCCCTGGGCTTTTGTACCATTTATGGGAAAGACACCCCATACTCTGAGCAGGAGTGTGGCTAGGGCATATCCGTTTGCTGACTTTGGCTAAAATGTTTTGATAATCTCTCATAAAAGATGCACTATCACTAGTACCATTTTTGTAATTTTCAGAACTATATGTGTTCTGAGCCAACTTCTATTAGAGCCCAAACTCCTTGGCTGGGAGAGATGTCTTTCCCCGTGATCTGCCAGTGGGAACTATCGCTGTTTCTTTTGGCATCTTTTTCTGTTTCTTTAGTTACTCCTTAGCATCTCTGATGTCTCCACGTCCTCTATTGGGAATCTCTGCTACCATTTTCCTTCAATTGGAAGTTTCCTTAAGGTTATTTGAAAAGTAAAATAGCTTTCTTCAAAAGCATGAGAGCCAAAGAGAAAAGGATTTTTTTTTTTTTTTTTGGTACAAATAACCTTGTAGGCAAATGATAACACTGAGGTTTTAAAGACCTTGTCTATCTTACCATTAGAATCATTGAATGTTAGCTGGGCATGGTGGTGCACACCTGTGATCCTAGAATTCTGGGTACCTGAGGCAGGAGAATCATGAATTCAAGCTCAGCCTGACCAATTTTGTGACTTAGCTACTCCACCCTGAAGCCAGGGAAGTGGTGGTGCCGGGGCCACAATTCTGTGGCAGGCAGTGCTTTGGTGAGGTGGAGGTGAAGTGCACCACTGCGGTAAGAGCCTGTGCTTCTTCCATCCAGGGAAGAGGCTGCTGCCATCAGGGCCTGACAAGGGCAGCAACCGGGCCAGCCCACCTGTCCCTATCTACTAGCACAGCCACACCAGCACACGGCCCAACCAGTGCCCATAGTGCCCCCAGTGCCCCCAGGCCTGCAACTGGAATCACCCTTCTTGTATGTATTTGACGTGGTGCCTCTATTTCCCACTGCCTTTTCTACATACCTGACTTATAAAGGATTCCTTAAGGCTTAAGGGATGCCAGCTTTTGGTAGAACCTTTGGCTGGTACTGACAGAGTCATGGACCACCATAGGAATGGAGTATAACCCTGAGCCCTTACCTGCTGCTCATTAAAAACATGATTTGCATTTATTCTAGGACAGGGACTTAAAAGCCATTTTTGCTATAAACTGTGACACTTCATTTAGGCCTACATATGACCAATAGTTAACTGAAAGCAGAAGAAAGTTTGATTTTCATTTTGTTTTCTTTGTTACTGTAAATCCTTGGTCAAATCTCTTCTTAGCTCTGCATAGGAGTGTCCATCTAGGAGCTGACAGGACAGGGTTGATTAGCCTTAAATTTACAGGATCTAATGTCCCTTCTAGACTGAGGACACCAAGGTAAGAGGTTTACAGGGACATTCAGCTATACCGAGAAGCCTCTGGCCATTGTCCTAAACCTGTGATCACCCAGGTTCCAGGAAAGCCAGAGCTGTTCATGAGTGAGACCACCACCAACAGAGATAATCCTTTCCTGGGAATGAATCCAAACCTCAGCCATGAAGATTCTAGAACTATGACACTAGACTGAGGCAATGATCAACTGGACCCCAGCCTACCAGCTAACCCTTTCCAGGTGGGCCAGTCTGAACCCTTGTATCAGAGTGTGCCCCTTCCCACTACCTACTCTAGAGTCCTTTTCTATCTTCCCTCTAACTTTTCAATTAAAGCTTTTTCCTGTAAATTTTTGCCATAGTTTTCATTTCCATTATTACTAAATGCAAGGATCCGCGCTAGCTGGCAACAGCACCACAGGCAGTCGGGAGGACAAGAGAGGGGTGTCCTTCTAGGATGGAGCTACAGAGGCCTCGGGAACAGGGACTGACTATAGGATGCACAGAGGTCGGCCTCGCATCCTTGTGAGAAACAGCAGCGTGTAGAGATGGCCTGAGTGAAATTTGCATTTTCTCTTTATTAGTGTATGTTTGTAGTACATAATATTTACATTCCTTGTGTGGAGTTGGTACATGTACATAACACTTTTTTTTTTTTTTTTGTGGGTACTGGGGGTCGACCTCAGGACCTTGCGCTCCAGCAGGCACCCATGCCACTGAGCGATATCACTGGCCCTTTTCTCATATGTGGGTTCTGGGAGTTGAACTCGGCCCCTCGCGCTTGCCAGGCAGGCACTTATGCCGCTGAGCCATCTCACCAGCCCCCAACATAACACATTTTAATTCCCTTATTTTCCTTTTCCTCCCCTTCCTCCCTCTTTCCTTCATCCCCCTCCCATTTGAGAAAGATCTATCTCCCTACTTCCTATTGTCTATCTTTTATTTTGTTCTTTATTTACAATTTGGGTTTCTCATGTAAGAGAAACCACATAATGTTTAAACTTGTATGTCTGATTTATTTTACTTAATATTGTGGTCTCAAGGTGCATCCATTTTCCTACAAATGACTCAAGTTTATGGCAGAGTAGTACTCCATTATGTATAAAGATCGTATTTTCTTTATTCATTCATCTATTCATGGACATAAAAGCAACTTCCAAGATTTAGCTATTATGAATTGTACTGCCGTAAACATGGATATGCATACATTAAGGCAGGAGATAAGGGCATGGCAAAGTGGCTGGACAAGTGGGCGTGACTGTAAATTATGGATTCCACACATGAGCAGAACAGTTCCCAAAGTAGTCCCAGAGACTGCTATCTTTAGTTCTTCTCATGAGAAATCAAGCAGGCTTTTGATAGGATGGCCTAGACCTGAGGTCAGTCTGAGGATTAGGGCATATTAAAGTTGGCCACTATCGAGGTCTTGCCCACTCTGCTCTCTCTTTCACAGTGGTCGGCTCTCACCCTGCAAAGCTGCAGAGTACACTTCTTTTCCTACTTTTAATTGGCCCAAAGATGCTCTGCTGAGGATGTTTCTTTTCCTACCTCTAATAAATGTAAAATCTTGCCACCTTTTGAGCTTATCTGACCAATTCTTTTGTCAGGACAGAAAGAACCTAGAAAACACCTCTAGAAGGAGACTCCAGAGCCCCAGAACCTGGTACAGTACCACTGCAATATGATGTCTTTAATTCTTTCGGGAAGATGCCTAGAAGGGAATAGCTGGGGCAAATGGAATTTCTAGTTTGAGTGTTTTGAGGACTCTCTACACTGATTTCCATAGTTGTTGTATTACTTTACGTTCCCACCAGCAATGTAGAAGGGTTCCCCGACCCACAGCCTCTACTTTGAGACTTTTTTTCTCTACATCTTACAGAAATTTTTAGTGCTCTCGTGAGTATTATGTGAAATTGAAAAGGGGACCAGGAGCTCCTGAGAGGCAGGAACTCTTCTGTGGACTAGGAGAAGAGCTCAGGCTTTGATGGGGAAGTTGTGGCTGTGGCCTGGGAGCACAGTGTCTCCCCAGGCATGGTTTTTGGGCCGGAGTGCCTCCCAGTCTTCTTGGCCTTCCCCAACAGGGCAGTTCTTTGCTCTTACTATTAGTGCAAAGGGGAAACAGAAGCCAGGAGTGGATGTCCAGCCCTGCCACCAGGGTCTTCATGTTCATGGGTAGGCACGATCCATTGACTGGACTCCAGAAGATAACTTGAGGGAGATGACTTGAGGAGGCAAACCCAGAAAGAATCTCCCCAAGAGAAAGACCCTTGTCTGGAGGATGCTGATCAGCCCACCTGGGCTCTTGGGACTTCCAGACCTGCTTTGTCACAGTAAAAGATTTGAGCTCTGGGGCTGAATAGGGCTAGGAGGTCTAGGGAGACTCCTTTAGTCACCTCTAGGCTCATGTTCCTTGTCTGTCAAGGAGGGTGACCATCCCACTATGACTCATCTCACCTCAGCATTGTCAGTGTCAAATTTAGAGGCACTGGACAGATAAGAAGACTGATTTTTTTTCCTTCCTTTTATTATACACAGCTAAGTCAGATAGAAATTAATAGGCAGTAAGAGAGGGATTGGGCCCTTGAGGGAGTCAGCGCAGGGGATGAGACACATCAAATTTGCCGCTGAGGTGAATCTGAAGAGAGCCAGGCTTCCCTAGAGATAAATGGTAGTTGAGGTGACACTGTAATTAGCACCCTCTGGTCCAGTGAGCCTAGAAAATGCATCCAACACATAGGTGGGTGAACAGCACACTCTGACCCACACTCCCATCCCTTTCAGGGATGCCTTTGTTTAACTAAAGTTTGTGATGCTCACCATATACCCTTGCTATGTGCCTCGCTTCCCTATTGGATCAATATTAGCTAAGTGACTGTACTTGTAATCCTATAGGTTGATTGTAGTTTGACCCATAACTACCCAAGTTGTGATTTTGCTGAATAAAATATCCTTGGACAAGAATCCACTTCTAGAACCCCTTCTGTCTCTCAGGAGCTTTCTGTCAATAAACATTTCTTGCTCTTAATCTCCATTGTCCTCAAGTCTATTCTTTGGTATCGGGAGACACAAACTTGGCACATCTGATCTCTAACAGGTTGGTAGATAGTTACTTCCCTGTGACACTTTCAAGTTCAGGGCCTCCTTTCTCTTCCTTGTTGGTGGCCAGCCCTTTGTACCCAGGAGGTATCCCTCAGGAAGGACCTTTCTCTTTCGGAGAGGGGTGGTTCCACCAGATTCAATGAGGTTAGACTTTTCCACTGGGCTGGTGCCCCAGGGGCCTTTTTACTAAAGTATAGATTCAATCCCAGGAAGTTCAGGAGATAGGATAATATTGGGCCTTACAGAAAAACCCTGAGAATGGTTAGTTTCTTGTGCTTCTTTATCATACCACTATGGGTGCTGCCCGTTGATTAGCCAGGTACCCATGCACCTGAAGCTGGGTGATGGCCACCAGCCCTGCTGATAGTTGTTGTCTTCTCTGCCACTATGAGACCTGGCCAGCCTTCAGGCAGTCTCCAGGGTATCTGGGTTCCTGAACGTGCTATTCCCTGTTTCTCTTCTGACTCTTGCCCTTCTCCCGAAGAGTTGTGGGCAAATGGCAACTTGCCCTGGGGCAAGTCTGTGGCAGTTCAGCCATGCTCCTGGAGAGCATGCCCTTCTGGACAGTGGATCCCTTATTTATTCTCTCAGCCCTTGTCTGGGGCCCTACAAGTTAGAAGGCAGCCATCACCAAGTGCCGGGACAGGATGTGATGCAAGGGTAGCTGCTCAGAGCTTAACCCTCAGTTGCAAGAGGTAGTCTCAAGTGTTCTGGAAGTGCCTAGGACCTAAGAACTGGACCCAGTGCCTAGGTCTGTTTTTCTGATGCTAAATGCCCTCTGTAAATACAGACACTCTAAGCTCACAGCTCAGGCTTGCTTTTTCTTTCTTTCTTTCTTTCTTTCTTTCTTTCTTTCTTTCTTTCTTTCTTTCTTTTTTCTTTCTTTCTTTCTTCAAAACATTGGATGTGCTGAGCTCTGGACTAGCCCTATTGAGCTTGTCCTAGCCCTCAGCAGGATGTGTTTAAAGAATGCTCTTTAAATGGAAATGAACCGGAGGCTGCTTAGTGCAGGAGCTCTGCGATCAGAAGGTGGGAGACCGGGTTAGGTCTCAGATTCTCCCTGCCTGGGCCTTAGTTTCCTCATTTGTCCAACAAACGAAAGGTAGGCCCCTTAAGAACAGAGAAGTGGCACTCTCTGGCTCTAATCAGTGCTCAATAAATATGTTGGCATAAAAAAAAGAAAAATGTCATAGTTTTTCTTGATAAAATTTTAACACAGTTCACATATTTTCAGCTTTCAGTGCTCATTAGAACTGATGTAGGATAGGGCAGGCATTTTAAGTACTGTGTTCAGTCAGAGTGACAAAAGAATTCATCTTGGCAGGGTTCAGGCTGAAATCGGAACGGAACTATGATGACAAAATACGATACTGTCAGTCTCCTTTGATACACAAAGAGCGCAGTCAGAGCCTACGCTTAGGGAGACAGCATTGGGCAAATTGCCCGGTCTCTCTGTGCCTCAACTTCCTGATTTTAAAATGAATAAAAATATTATATACTTGATAGTTATTATGAAGATTTCTATGCATAGCTAAAGTACATGGAAAAGTACTTTGAGCATAGCGAGACCTGAGTAAATGCTAATATTACTAGTTTTAATATTGGAATTATAATTTGTTTAATGAAGTACCACTGATATTAAAACCAGATGCCTAAAAAATTCATGTTTAAAAAATACTGATATTATTTAAGATTTTCTTTGGTAGTGTTTTTTTAAAAATTCCCTCTTTCTGGGATATTATAAGAATGAGAACTAGATAGAATCAACTATTCCATGTGTCGGAGGGTCTTGTATGCACATTTATAGATGCATGTATAATGAAAATATGTATGCATCTATACATTCTGTGTATATATGTATATTTAGTTGATGTTTTACACAATGGTAGCAAAACTACCTGTGGTAGTTAACTAATTGTGTCAACTTGAGTAAGAAATGCCCAACTAAATTGGATCAGCATAGTTCTGGGTGCACCTGAAGGGATTTATTTATTTATTTATTTATTTATTTTTTTTTTGTGTGGGTACCGGGGGGTCGACCTTAGGACCTCGCGCGCCAACAGGCACCCGTGCTGCTGAGCAATATCACCGGCCCTTTTCCGTATGTGGGATCCGGGAGTCGAACTCGGGCCCTCGCGCTTGCAAGGCAGGCGCTTACACCGCTGAGCCATCTCACCGGCCCCATGAAGGGATTTATTGAAGACAGAAGACCCAGGTTGGGTGTGAGTTTTACCAACAAATAGGCTTGCTGCCTGAACGGCATAAAACGGAATGAAGAAGGCAGCCTCGCTTCTGTTTCTTAGGAGGAGCTCCGGTCTTCACCTTCACCTTGGATATCTGTTTATTCCAGCACAGACTCTTTAGTCTTCCAGTGCAGACCCTTTGGCCTCCTGATATGGTCTCGCACAGGACACTGCAGTGAGCTCCAGGCCTTCGACTGGATCCTTCCAATCTCCAGCGCATGCAGACTGCTCTTTTACATTTTTTCACTCCCGACTCTGCAGGTGGCCATTGTAAGTCAAGCTTGTAAATTCATATATATTTGTATATCTTGCTTTAAATCTGTTTCTCTTGTAAGCACTGACTGATACATTACCCATGGTTCAGTATCTTCTGTTTTTCATTAATTTGTCTTCAAAATTGGTCTGTATAATGTCATAATTTGTGAAGGCAGAAAACTATTCCCTTGTACATAGGAACCATAATTTAATTTCTCTCCTATTGATACTGAGGTTGAACCCAGGGACTCTGCTCTGCACTGAGCCACATCCCCAGTTCCTTTTTTTTTTTTTTTTGAGCCAGGATCTCACAAAATCACCAAATAGCTCAGGCTGGGTTTAAATTTTCAATCTTCCTGTCTCAGCCTCCCAGAGTGTTGGGATTACATACATGAATCACCTACCAGCTTGATGAACATTGAGTTGCTACCAACATTTTGCTTTTACTATTAAGCTGAAACAAACATCCTTGAAAACAGGTCATTTGAAAAAAAAATTTTTTTTTTTTTTTTGAGACGGGGTCTTGCTATGCAGTTCAGGCTGGCCTTAGACTCACTATGTAGCCCAGGCTGGTCTTGAACTCACGGCAATCCTCCTTCCTGCCTCAGCCTCCTGAGTGCTGGGATTACAGGCATGTGCCACCACAACTGGCTCTGCTAGCTTTTTAGTAGTGTCCTCTGTTGACTCACTGATTATTTTGGGTTTTTTTTTGCCCCTTATCTGTTTACTTAAGTCTTCTGTGAGCTTGCCAAATACTTTATTGATCTGTTTTGTTATCTCCCCTGATAATGTTTTAAATAATTTGGCTGTGGCTTTTGATTTCCTCCCTTTCGATGCACCATGGATTAGCTTTGAGAGAGTTGGGAGTTTTTGGAGGCATTTTTTTGCCTTGCCTTTTCATGTTTTTGTTTGTGTTGAGGTTTGCAGGTTGATATTAGTGGAAAACATTTTTGCTAGTATGGAGACCTCTTTAGTTATCTTCTACTTTTCAGTGGTGTCCTCTGGGCATGACTATATATTGGCCCTTTCCTCTGTCCCAGGATCCAACCACCTCTATTTACTTGGGATGGGAGGTTGCGGCATGTTTGGCCTTATATACAGTTCTTCAGGAATGGGCTGCACTATTGTTAATGACCCTAAAGCAATCAAGATATTGTCATCCCAAGAAAAACAGTTAATGCCAACAACTATGTCACCTTGGCTATAATAATAAAATCAGCACCAATTATAGCATCAAAGACAATCTGAATTTTGACAAACCCCAAAGACAAATAGTATACCACACTTAACCATAGAAAAGACATCTATAATTATAGTATGAACACTAAGACAAACCAAATATTAACCTATTATTGACCTACAGTAAATATTAAATGGGACAACTTTACCTCCACTACCAGTGGAACAGTATTCAATAGTAATTGCAGAAAGTTAACTATCTAGAGATTCATATAACTTAGTACTCATACTTGTAAAGGTACAGAGGTTGAGAAACCAGGGAGTAAAAAAAGTAAAGTTTGAAAAATTAGTCAATGGGGTATGAGAAGGAGGATAGAAAAGTGAGACTGGGGTCCTACTGGGCAGGAAAAGGAGATTAATAGTGTTAGAAAACAGTCACAGGAACAATCAAATAAGAAAAAGTAGAAAAAAGGAAAATAGCAAAATACAAGAAATAAAAGATAAGAAGCAAAAAGAAGCAAAAAAGAAGTTGAAAGAAGAAAAGTGAAGAGAAAAAAGAAATTAAAAGAGAAAATAAGTAAAAAAAAATAATGGAGAAAACCCCCAACCCCTTAAGAAACCTGATGAAAGAAAGAGAAAAATAATAAAACTAGAGGAAAAAAAAAAAAAAAAAAGTCCTCTCTGGTTTTGAGTAAATGGTTTCTTTCCAGGATCTGCAATCTTGAAATACAGGCAGTCACAATGTTCTATGCATAGCTTTAGGCCATATGGGTTTTTGAGGCGTCCTCTCTGCACCACAGGCTCCTCTATCCATTTACCATCTACCCGTGGTTACCATTTAACCCAGGGCGTGTCCTCGCTCCTGTTGGTAGATGGAAAATGCGATCAGCCCTCTTGTCTCTGCTGGATGTAGACCATGGGCCATAGGTTCAAGTGGGCTATTGGACTCAGTGTCAATTCTTGTGGGGTCTGATTGCTCCCCACAGAAGGCAGGGCCCGTGTACTTCCCAGCCTGAGCTTATACTTTTCAGGGGGCTCTAAGTCTGTCCCTCTGCCTCTTCATGGTGGTCTCTGTGGTTGTCTCTTACTCAGGCACTTTGGGATGCTAACCCTGGAGTCCCTGAAGTTGCTGGCAAGGTCCATACTTTCTCTCTGGGTCTGCTGGCTTTCTGTTTTTGTTGTTTTTGTTTGTTTTTAGAGCTGGCTTGGAGTTGTTGGATGTTCACGCTACTCAGCCGGTGTGGCCTTCTTGCTTGTGTCAAGGGGCCTTCAACAAATATTTTTAAAGCACTTATTTTGGGGCCAGGTCCTTTTCTAAATATTGGGTATGGAGACTTGAACAGGAAAAATGACCTTGAGGGGGCTAGTAAACACATAGACTGATAAGTGAACCAAATAATTTCAGCTAGTGCTAAGTGCTATGAAAAAATGAAAACAGGAAGATGTAGAGGGGAGAAGGTTACAGGCAGAGAGAAATAAAATGCAGCGTTCTGGTCTGCCCCTTTCCTATGTTCCTTTCTGAGGTCTGACTACAGAGCTTAAAACTGTATGGGAAAAAAATATTTTTTCCCTAAGCCCGTGGGACCCTTAACTGAACTTCCAACTATACACAAGTGGTAAGGTATCCCAGAAATAGATTGCTATACTCCACTCCCCCCAATAATATTTCTTTATGCATATCAATGAAAGCTCAAATGCTGGCCCAGTATTTTTTTTTTTTTGTGGGTACCGGGGGGTCGACCTCAGGACCTCGCGCGCCAGCAGGCGCCCGTGCCGCTGAGCGATATCACCGGCCCCTTTTTCGTATGTGGGATCCGGGAGTCGAACTCGGGCCCTCGCGCTTGCCCGGCAGGCGCTTAAGCCGCTGAGCCATCTCACCGGCCCCTGGCCCAGTATTAAAAGAATCTGAGTAATAAATTTTAAGCTAAATATAATGTTTAGGGTGGAAGGGCTCAGGTCATCAGACTATGAATAAGAAATTCAGATTAGCTGTTTTATTCATCCACAAACATAAACATATCAAATAGGATGGGCAGAATGGTTAAAAAAAACTTCTTATATTAAAGAAAAGAGTGTCTATTTACTCTTTTCATTTTTAAACCAGAACACATTTGCATTTTGAATCATATTTTTAAACTGCCACGAAAGCAATCTTCAGAGACCATTTATGGACAGTAGATGGCAGGTTCTACCCACAGCCTAATGGCTGAAACTTAAGAGCAACTTCACAAACACAGTCATACATGGTGTAGAGACCAGGGTAGATTCTGAGGAACGCCTCACTGGTGAGTTTTTTGTTGTGCGAACATCTTGGAGTACACTTACACACTCTTAGATGGTGACCTACTACACACTTAGGCTGCTATGCTGCAAATCTGTACAGCATGTTACTGCTCTGAATACTTAGATAATTGTAATGTAATGGTATTTTTATATATAAACATAGAAAAGGTACAGAAAAATACATTATATAAGATAAAAATGATATATGTGTATAGGGCACTTACCATAAATGGAGCTTGCTGGACCACAAATTGCTCTGGGTGATCGCAGGTGAATGGTGAGTGAATGTGAAGGCCTAGGGCATAACTGTACACAGCTGTAGACTTTACACACCCTGTACACTTAGGCTATACTAAATTTTTCTCCAATAATAAATTAACCTTACTTTACAGTAACTTTTTTTGTTCTTTTTGAGACAGGCTCTCACTATGCAGTTCAGGCTGGCCTTGAACTTGCAGCAATCTTCCTACCTCAGCCCCCCAAGTGCTGGGATTACAGGCATGTGCCACCATGCCCGGCTACAGTAACTTTTTTATTAGTACATATTTACAGTATATACTGATTATAGTCATTGTGGGGAGTTAGTACATGGACATAACACATTTTACTTTACAAATTTTTTAATTTTTAAGAACTTTTTGACTCATAATAGCACTTAGCTTAAAATATAAACACATTGTATAGTTATGTAAAATATTTTATTTCTTTATGTTCTTATCCTATAGCTATTTTGATTTAATAGAATTGGACATTTAATTTTCTCCCCCAGTAAGCAAAACAAATATTTATCATTATTACTTTTGATATATCAAACTGAATTCTAAGAATGTGATAAAGTCAAAATACACTGTACACTTAGGCTATACTAAATTTTTCTTCAATAATAAGTTAACCTTACTTTACAGGAATTTTTTTTTGGTCTTTCCCTTTGAGACAGGGAAATATTATGTAGAAAAAGATTGAATTAACAAACACATTGGATTTTTAAGTTTTTTTCTCATAACTATACATTGACATCTACTTATCTGATAGCAGCACTGCTGGATTTGAGTTTTTTTCTCCTTTTTCTAGGGGGAATGCAGAAAGGCAGTATTATCTTTGGAACAATGTAAGAAGATAGTAGGAAATAATAAAAGGACAACTTCTACATATATACTTTTTTTTTTTTTTTTGTGGGTACCGGGGTTGAACTCAGGACCTTGCGCCTGTGAGCAGGCGCTCATGCTGATGAGCAATATCACCGGCCCTTTTTTCCTTTGTATGTGGGTACCAGGAGTCGAACTCAGGATCTTGTGCTTGCCAGGCAGGTGCTTATGCCGCTGAGCCATCTCACCGGCCCTTTTTTTTTTTTTTTTTTTTTGAGACAGGGTCTCACTATGTAGTTCAGGCTGGTCTTGAACTCACTTTGTATCCCAGGCTGGCCTTGGACTCACAGAGATCCTCCTGCCTCAGTCTCCCAAGTGCTGGGATTACAGGCATGTGCTACCACACCCAGCCTACATATGTATTCCTAAAGGGCAATAAATAAGTATATAATTATGGAAAATATATGTCAAATATACTTTCTACCAATTACTCAAGGTATACTGTATTTTTTATTCTTAGAATATAATACCACATCACTACTATCCATTCTGGGAAAAACAAAATTTGAGGTTTGAGTTTTCTCCTTCAATTGATAGGGTGATATCAAGAGTAAACCTGGAGGGCTGGTGAGATGGCTCAGCGGCATAAGCACCTGCCTGGCAAGCGCGAGGTCCTGAGTTTGACTCCCGGTACCCACATACAAAAAAAGGGCTGGTGATATCGTTCAGCAGCATGGGAGCCTGCTGGTGCGTGAGGTCCTGAGGTCGACCCCCGGTACCCACAAAAAAAAAAAAAAAGAGTAAACCTGGATGGAGATCAATCTGTTTAAGCCTGGAGAGTTCTATAGCATATCTGATTACTTTCCTAACACTATAAGCTGTAAAACACTTTTTGATAAAAACCAAGACACACACACACACACACACACACACACACACACTAGCCTAGGCCTACACAGGGTCAGGATCCTCAGTACAGCTGTCTTCCACCTTCATGTCTTGTCCCCTGGGAGTTCTTCAGGGCAGTAACATGCGAGATGGTATGACCTCCTCTGATAGCAAAAATGCTTTTCGGAATTTCTCCTGAAGGATCTGCCAAGGCTCCTCTTAAGCATATGTCACTCTTTTCAGAAATATGTCCATGAGATTTTTGTTTTCATATGGCTTTTAAGTAGTTAATGTACCATGAACATACTTCTCCATTAATGAAAACTTTTGGTGTTGGGGAGGGTCTATGTTCAGAACTTTTGAGGAGCTTGCTGAGGTCTGCGAAAGCTTCCGCTGAACTCCTCACTATGAATTTTCTTGGGTTGTTTTCTTCTCCTGCAGTTTCCTTTTCTTGCTTTTTCTTCAGATGAGCATTCTTGCTCTAGTTCCAACAATTCCTTAATCAATAACACAGGAAGAACTTGTAAGAGCTCCTCAGCGTCATCTTGCCCACACCCAGGTTAAAGTTGTTTGCCATCTCAGCCATACCCTTGTTAACTTTGCAACCTCCTTGTCCTAATCGAATCCTTTGAGATCATGGACAAACCCCTCGAGTGTTTTCTTACAGATGCCAGGCACATGGTCCTCGGTGACATCACTCCTAGTCCCTTCCAGGTTCTTGATACAGTCCTAGATGTTATAATCATTCCAGAACTGCATTGATGTCTTGACGTCTTCCTCAACTGCAGCAATAGCCTGGACAAAGGCTCTCCTCAGGCAGTGGGCATTTAAAGCTGTTCTAATTTCTCGAACCATTGGTTGGATTCAAATGTGGTATCTGGGGAAAGAAAGAGCACATTGATATTTGGATGAAGATCACTAGCAAAAGGAGGGTGTGTTGGAGCATGATCAACAATGAGCAAAGTCTTAAAAGGTACATTATTCTCCAAACAGTGCTTCTCCATTTCCCTGCATAGCATCTCAAGAGGGGATTGGAAGAGCTGCTGGTTCAACCATGACTTCTTTCTATTCCTGTAGGATACCGCAGTGTGTACGCACAAAGGCCCTAGAGTTCTCACTGTACCAGATCAATGTGTACCCTGCAACATTGCCATCAAGCAAAATCGTTCTTGTCCTTATGAGCCTTGAAATTATTGACTTGGCTTCTTTATGGAAAAAAAGTCTTGTCCAGCATCCATTTCTGGAATTAGGAGATTTCATCCATACTGACAATTTGTTCTGGCGAGTGATTTTCTATACAATCGACTTATCTAGAGTTTCCAAAAATTCTTTAGCTGCCTTCACATACACACAGACTCTCCACTCACATTCATATGATGGAATGAGTTATGTTTCCCGGCATGTTTAAACCACCTAGAATTAAGCAGTACATTCAACATTATAGTTGAGCACACCCGTTTCTTTCACCATCACAAACAGATTGTTTTGTCTTGGGTGGTCATCATAGTGCTGAGATGGATACATGTCTGTGTCTCGTCTGTAATGTGGGTCATTAGAAGTTTCTTTGTTATCTTTACAGGCCCTTCTCAATTTCTGTTAGTCTCTCTTCCTTCAGTGAAGCAGATTCCTTAACAGCTTCTGTCAGTTCTTGTTCTTCAAGATGGTAGCTGTGGTGGAATGGGACATGCCTGAGTGGTGAGCAGTAAACATCACTGATTTTCTACCTTCGTCCTTCTTAATCACCTTTAATTTTATTTCCTTTATATGGAGTAAAGGAATATTGAAATGAATTACAAATGGAGACAAATTATCTCTCCACAGAGTGTAAGAGAAGACATTTGAACCTCCAACAACAATAGCAACAAAAAACCATAATGCTTATCTATCTTACAGTTTAAAAATATCTCCCTTAAATCAGATCCTGGTGAGTGGAAAGGTGTAGACCAGTGGTGGTGAACCTACGGCACATGTGTCACAGCGGGCCGTTTGTATCATTGAAAGCTCTGAAAGGTTCACCATCACTGATATAGACAATGTCTCCCAGAGAAGTAAAATGTGCTTTGTATACAGATGTCCCCAAATTTATTCTTCATTCAAAAACTTCTTTTAGGTCTTTTGGTTTCTTTGCTTTTTTAAATAAATGTTAGAATCAGCTTGTATATCTTTACAAAAAAATCCTGCTTCTCTTTGGTATCACATTAAATCTATAGTAGTTCAATTTGGAAGGCATTTATTTCTTTGTTCTTTCAAGAACACAAAATATTACATTATTTAGGGCATTGTTGACTTCTTTTACCAGTATTTTGTAGTTTCCAGCATACATATCTTGTACATGCTTTGTTAGATTTAGGCTAAAGTAGTTAATTGTTTGAACTACTGTAATTTGTATTTCTGTAGTTAAAAACAAGAATTACTGACAACCCCAAATGTTGATGTGGATTTGGAGCAACTGGAATTCATATACGTTGTTAATGGCAGGAATGCAAAACTGGCATAGCCAGTCTGGAAAACCGATAGCTTCTTATCAAGTTAAACATAGTCATTGTAAGAACCAAATATTTCACTCCTGGTAAGTGCTTTAAGAAATGAAAATGTATATCCAAGCAAAAATCTACACACTAAATGTTTACCATACCTCTTTTAATTGTCCATGATTGGAAGTAACACAAACGTCCTTCCGTAGGTGAATTAGATAAACTGAGTGTGATACGTCCATACTATGGAACACTACTCAGCAGTAAGAGAGACAAATTCTTGATACATACAACTTGGATGAGTCTCAAAGGCATGGTGGGGGCAAGAAGTCAGTCTCAGAACTGTGTTGTTCCATTTATATGACACTCTTGAAAGGGAACAGATTAGTGGTTGTCAGGAATTATGGCTGGGGGAGGAGTTGATTATAAAGGGATTTTTGGGGGGAGTTGTTTTGTATCCAAGTATAGCAATGGATACATGGATCTATACATATGTTAAAATTCCCAGAACAGTACACAAACAGAAAAGGTCAATTTTCCTGAAAACAAAATCTAAATGATACAACAGTAATTTTTAACAATAATGTTGTTTCCCTTCGAAAAGCCCTTGGTGAAATGGAGGAGGTCGGAGCCAAATTATCTTCTCTCCCAATCAGAATCATCAACTTTTGCTCAACGCTGTCTTATCCAGCAAAAATAATCACTGAGTGGGTCTCAGAGAAAAGTCTCCCACAGACACGTGGCTCAAAAGGACAGCCTTATATTTAAAAAATAAATGGTAATCATTGAGCTATTCTTTGGTATTCATCTGTATATCACATACAACTGAGACCATGAACTATGTCTACCACATGAGTTGAAAAGCTGTCATGGCAACTCATCAAAAAGTTAATTAACTCATTTAATAATGAATAGTTTAATTAATGGACACATAATGAGTATTCCATATAATCTGTGTTCCAGCAACCCATTTATCTAACTTCTAAATTTCACTGACATTAATTAAATTTTGAAAGACCTGCTCTTTGCAACGTTTCATTTGTGCATTTTGTATCAAGATAAGACTGACCAATGAAACAATTTTGAACTGAATCTTCGTATATTGTAGTAGTTACTATATTTCTCTAAAATTATTCAAGCACTGATTTTGCTTTATTCATTTTATTTATTAAGATATTTTCTGTTGCTCATATGAACCTAAATACACATTTCTCTTCGTCTTATATTACTCAGAATGAACTAAATTTAGTGCTGGAAATAGGAACCAGTTTCAGAAGGACTTTCTATCACAGAATAGTGACATGACTCAGTGGGTCCCTTAGTTTGTTTTCCAATATTATATCTTGCAAATTAAAATGTGGAATATGATTACCTACATGTATTTCCTCTCTGATTTCAGGAGTATACAGATGAATTATACTAAATATAATACTAGTTACCATGGGTGTACTAGGCTATTTATATATGTCATTTCACTGAATTTTCACAGTGCGATTATGAAATAAATATCATGAATAGAAATGTTAACTACCAGAAACCTGAAATTCTGCAGTTATAGCCCAGCTCTCACACCCTAGACACCATGATCTTGCTACTCTGCTCCAAGCAAGTTTGCCTTGCTAACAGGTACCTTCGCATGTCAGCTGTTTACCTCACTGACCGTATCAGCTCAGTCCCCTAAACTCTACCCTTAGAGGCAGGAACTGACTGTCATTATCCTGGGAACTTTTGATGGTCACATAGATGATTTATCCAAAATCTTATTGTTGCTTGGATTCAACATCAATCATTTTATTTTTACTCCAGTTCAATTGCTCATTTATTGGGTCAGACTTGGCAATCAAGACTTTGATCCATTTCTCTGATCTTGATCTCTCCATCTTTCCCTTTGTGCTTTGTGTCAGCCTCACCTCTTTCCCTCCCTGTCTCTCTCCTCCACCTCCCTCCCTCCCTCTCTTTCTCTCTCTGTCTTATCCAACTTGAAACTCACAATCCCTTGAATTTCCTAATACCAACCTCACCTTTCATATCTTGAAGTCTTTCTTGGCGTGGCTGCTTCTTCCTTTGACTCAAGACCATCAGTCCTGTCCAGTTCCCACCCCTTGTTTCTCTTTCCATTCTTCATTGTTACTTTCCTACTGTCCTATTAGTGCAGCATCCTGGGAACTCTTACTTTACCTTTCCACATCACTAAGTGCTTTCAGAAGAGTTACAAGTGTTCAACTGCCAAATCTATCATTCAGGACAATTTTCAACCAGCAGTGTTTTATTCTGTGTCCTGTCCTTTGCTCATTTCTTCCTAAGTTCTATAACTGCTGCTCTATAAATGAAAGCCAAAGAACCTACTGTCATGTGTGTTGCAATTTTTTCCTGGTTTATCATTGGTCTGATTACTTTGTTTATGGTGTTTTGTTGTATGCTGTAATTTTTAATACATATGTAGTTTAATTTATTAATCATATTATAAATTTTCAGAATTTAAAAAGGTCTTTGCTACTTCAAAATTATATTTAACATTGTTGTATTTGAAATTATTCTTGTTAACAAGAAAACAAATCTTTATACAACCAATACTTTGCTTTTTAAAAATTCTGTCTACAATATCTGCCCTCACATTAAATTGGTAATAATTTAAGCTGGCTGTACTGCAGACTCTGTCTTCATATTTTAATAAATTTTATTTTTTAAGCATCCTTTTACAGTGGACATTGTGCTAAAATACAGTTGTTCTTTTTTTTTTAAATGAGAACGTTGAGAATGTTATATTCTTTCAGAAATAAATCCTCAAAGTAACAGTTTTAATAAGATCTCTAGAGTGCTCCTGTTGCTTCACCAAATGGAACTTCCATCATTTCAATATCAGTTGTCGTTTCAAGATGTGGTATAAGAAGATTGAAAAGAAAACGTACACTTTCAATAGTATACAGAGAGCTAATGAAAAATGACATCTAATGTTTCTTTTAACAAGAAAACTCTGAATAATAATGCTTTTGGCTAAGAAGAATAAATTCCTGCCTTTCTTTACCTAACATTTAACACATACTTATAAAATGTTTACTATGGGCCAGGTGCTATTCCTGACACCTTACATATAATAACCCATTTATTTCTCAATAACAATACTCTGAGGTAGACATTATTGTTATCATGCATATTTTACAGATAAAGAAACTGGGGAATAGAGAAGTTAGGTAACTTGTTATGGCTAGAAAGTGGCTGAGCTGGGGTTTGAAGATTTCATGCAATTTGACTCCAGTACCTTATTTTCTTTTTATGTACGATGTATGATTGCCTTAGTTGGCTTTCTGTTGCTATAACAAAGTACCCGAGGTGGAGTAATTTATAAAGAAGAGAGTTAAGAGCTTACAGTTCTGGAAATCCAAGAGTATTGTGTCAGCATCTGCTCAGCTTCTGGTAAGAGCCTCCTGGTGGAGGGGCAACAGGCACGTGTGTGTATGCATAGAAGAGAGAGAGACAGCGAGAGGGAGGGAGGGAGAGGAGGGGGGAGGAGAAGGAGAAAGAGAAGGAGAAGAGAAGGGAAGAGAGACAAAAGGTGTCAGGCTTACTTTATAACAACTCACTGTCATGGTAACCAATCCAGTCCCACAAGAGTGAGAATTTACTCTCAAGAGAAAAACATTAATTCCTTGGGAACCAAGGAACCAAATCTCAACATGACTATTGGTGGGGATGAATCACATTCAAATCATAGCAATGAAAATGGCTAATGACTCGAGCATAGAGGTAATGGTGTTGAATAAAGTTCTCCATCAGTCACTTCACTAGAAGTACTCAGCAAAAATTTGCCTTCAAATTTTAAAATTTAATTATAGATAGATCAGACATATATATACAAAAGATACTGCCAAAGAGGGGCAGGGCAAAAATACATTTTTAAAGACTGAAGGATAGCCGGGCATGATGGTACATGCCTGTAATCCCAGCACTTGGGAGGTTGAGGCAGGAGGATCACCATGAGTTTGAGGCCAGCCTGGACTACATAGGGAGTTCAAGGCCAGCCTGGCCTAGACTACACAGTGAGATCCTGTCTCAAAAAACTAACAAACAAACAAACAAAAACAACAAAAAAACAGACTGAAGGATAGATATACTAGTTTTATGCCTCTTCATTTTATTTATTTCAAGTATAATTTGCTTTGTACAACTTTTATAAGAGAAATTGAAATAGGAATAAGTGGCAGCAACAATTTGGAAGATGCGACAACAAAAGGTCAAACGTTAAAATTTGGCTTTACATTTTCTGTGATGTGCTAAACTTACTATTTGCCATAGATTTTTCAGGGAAGTTATTGTTTAAGATATTTTATTACATTGTAAGTTTATTTTTCCTATATTTGGCTCAGAAAATATATTTATGGTAAGCATATTTCTATTCATTGAATAATAAAATTAGTTGTTTTGGGAACCAGTACTTGTGGATGGTTGATCTCCTCCTCCTTTTTCCTCCTCCACCCACCTTCTTCCCCTCCTCCTCCTCCTTTTTGCAATACAGGGATTGAATCCAGGGCTTTTGTGCTGAGCTATGTCTCCAGCCCATTTTTAGATTTTTTTTCTGAGACAGGCACTTGCTAAGCTGCTAAGTTGCACAGGCGGGGCTTAAACTTGTGATCCTCTTCCCTCAGTCTCCCCGAGTGCTGGGATTGCAGGTGTATGCCACCATGCCTGGCTGATACTCTTGAAAAGTCATCACTCTTTGTTCTCAAACCATTTTACCAGGCCTTGATTATTTCCTTCAGGTAAGACTTACTAAAAACTACATTTTTTGTTTTTGTTTTGTTTTGTTTTCTTTTTGGTACCAGGAATCGAACTCAGGACCTCACGCTTGCCAGGCAGGTTCTTGTGCCGCTGAGCTATATCCCCGGCCTAAAACTATGTTTTAAGATTTGAGCTCATTTCTAACTTCTGATTCTAAAAAACAAAAGTCCTAATGTCCATATAACTAAGGTAGTTTTGTACCTCTGAGTTATGTCACATAATCTTGATGAAGAGGACAACCCCGTAATTTCCACTTTCCCCAGGTGTTATTCATAGTTCACAGCAGATTTCTCAAAGCAAGACCAGGGGCCACCTGTAGTAAAGTCATGTGTGATACCTGTTAGCAACACAGATCTCTGCACCACTGTTGGCTCACTGATTGAAAAGCTCTGGGATCAGGGCCTGGGAATCTGAATAGGAACAGGAATCCTGGAGACTCATGTGTACTCAAATCTGAGAAGTGCCGGCTTAGTTATATAACTTCTTTGTAACCAAAATACTTGAGGTAGGGTTTCACTCAGCTTTTTTTTTTTTTTCTTTTTCTCTTGTGGTACTGGACACTGAACTCAGGGCCTTAAACATGCTAGGTAAGTGTTCTACCACTGAGCTATATCTCCAGCCCTCTTTAAAAATTTTATTTTGAGGCAGGATCTCATAAAGTTGTCCAGGCTGGTCCTGAACTTGCAATTTTCCTGCCTCCGTTTTCCAAGTAGCTGGGATTATAGGTGTGCAGCAGCACTCCTGGCTGAGAACGCTCCAGCTTTAAACTGACCAAAGTTGGTATGGTTAACACCAACAGTAATATTAGTTAGGTCATCAACAGGTTACCACAGAGTAGACAGTTGACTCTGCCAAATGTGTGTTCTTGAACAAAAGTCGGAAATTAGTTTTAGGACTATGGTGCAAAATGAACTGCGAAAAGTGGGGGCGGGGATGTGGCTCATTAGTAGCGTGCTTGCCTACCGTGTGCAAGGCCATGGTTTGCTCTTCTGTAGCACAAAGGAAAAGAAATTAATTTGCTCCCCTAAAACCAGAAATATGGCACTGAGGGGCAAAGCTTGGTAGTAATTGTAGAGAAGAAGGGCCTAATTCTTGAAGCACTCTGAGAAAAAAATGTCTAAACTCCAGTTAAGGAAATCACTTTGTTGTGACACCCAAAGAGGCAGTGGCTCTAAGTGATCTGATGCTGGACTCCCTATGCCAAGTAATAACGTTTTTCTTGAGTTAAGATTCTCTTTGAAAAATCCGATTAAAATTATGGATCCTACCAAAGGCAGGTGGTAAATAATGTTTGTGAATTTAAATTAAATTGTTTACATAGCCTTTTGTCTGTTTTCCCCAATTCATGGAATAATTTTGCTATCTTTCTTAACTTTGGCAGATAAAATTATATACCCCTTTGCTAGAAAAAAAAATTCAGAATTTCCTGTTTAGAGGAAAAAAAAGATCTTTTGTTCCTAACTTCCCTTCTCCCCAGTTTTAGTGAAAAAAATAGAAAAGATGTTAAAAATAAAAATGAAATAATAATAGTGCCAGAAAGAAGAATATCAGCATGTCAAATATTTTGAGAAGTTCTTCAAAATATAGGCAGATAAGATTGAACTCACAAAGAAGGCAAGATAGGAGAACTAAAGAGATGACTGTGGTTCTCCCTAGGACGCCTGAGAAACTTGGGAAACTTGGAGCTCCGCCTGTCACACAGCACCAGGGAGCCACTATCAGGGACTATCAGGGTGACTAATTAAAGAACGCATTCTCTGCCAGCTGGTTAGACCTGGGCCAGCTGCACATACACAGAGTGACTGTCTCTCAGATAAAACCTAGACCAGTGTGTGCTGTGGAAAGGGGTACCCTTTTGGGAGGACTCCTAGTGTGGCTCCTGCGCCCCAAGGCAGAGCAGAGCAGACATTGAGGGACTAACATCACAGCCAGGGAGGGAAAATTTTTCAAAAAGCTAAGGTCATTCCACCCAGGAATTATTACATAAAAGTACTCACAACAGCCAAGAGTAAATTCCTTCTATTTTCTGATGTGCTCCAGGTGACACAAAGCTTCCTCCTTGCGTGTTACTGGACCTCTGCTGCCGTGACTCTCACCCTCGCGTGGAACGGCAGAGCAGCCCTTCCCGGTCACACAAGAGCATCCACTTCCGATGACGGCTTTGCTTTCCTCAGATGGATCCTTCTACAGATAACGTCTATCATCTCAGTGAAAACATAAAATACAAGTAGTGGAAGGTGCTCGGGAACAATTAAAGCAGATACTGGAGGGAGTTAACGTGGAAAAGAACACTGAGTTTTCTTTCTTATGGCTTTTGGCATGAGAGTCGGTGTGGAAGATCCGCCACATCCCCCTCCCCCAGACCCCAGCGTGACTGTGCTTACCTGCAAGCAGTGCAGGCTGTACAGAGGTGACTTCCCTAAACTGGCTTTCAGTTTAATTAGTGAGTCTGGCTGCGGCTGTGTTCCTATCTTCATGAAAGCAGGTGGCCGATGGCAGACTAGCATTGTCATCAATGGTCATGGTTGAGCTCAGATAGACCAGCCGTGATACCATGGGGCTAAGATATGAGATAACATCTCCGCTGAGGTCTGCATGACTCCAGAGGAAAATTCCTTCCCAGAACTGGCTACAAAGCAGGTTACTCGTTAACCATAACCTTAATCTGGCTGTTCCGTCCCTTTGGCAAGAATGCTTTGTTCCTTCTGTTAGAAGCCTTGCCCACCTAGCCTCTTGTCTAGCGCATCCAGCTGCCATTTTTCCTTATGTGAGTATGATCAATAAGATTCTGGCTGCCTTGTGGCCTTTCGTTCCTCATGAACAACTGGTCATCCCAGATCCCTGCTGCACCTCTATTTTGTTTCTTGCTCATTCTTCCTGTTGTGCCATAACACTTTGCAGGAGACTGGAGTCCACTGCAGGGGTCTCCGATAGGCCGGCTCACGTATTTCCCATGCAGAGGCAGAGGGTATGTGTAGATGGCTAAAACCCAGATTTAAAAAAAAAAAAAAATACATAGTCTTGCTGGCTTGAAGTACCAGGAGACAGTTTAGGACATTCATAGCCTCTGAAAAGTGAGAAGAAAATCCCACAAAATTGATAGCCAAAGAAAGCAAACCTCAAACTCTGTATATAAAATCTGCCCCTACTCTATGGCTGACCCCCACATCTTGAACTAACCATACACAGGGAAGACTCCAAGCAGCCTAATGAAATCTCAAAGACCTAAACAAATATTTGCACTGCTGCTTATTGCAAGGAAACAGTTTTCAGTTTTTCAGACAATTTAACCGACTGCTTAAAAAAGAACAACTTTCTAGAGGAGTATTATATAATCCAGTGTCTCTGCACCATAACATTCACGATGTCTAAGATGGAATCCAAAATCACTCTACATAAAAAGTATCAGGAGAACAACCCATACTAAGAAGAAAAACCAATCAACAAAGACTGGCCCTGAAATGACTAAAATGTTGCAATTAGCAGGTAAGAATTTAAAAGTAGATATTGAAGAAAACATTTGTTGGAGAAATAGGCAAACATGACTAACAAGGAAATCAGTACCAACCATCTCTATTAATCCTCAAAGCTTTTTATCTGTGGATTATGATTCAAAAGAATTTGAGAAAAATCTGAAACATGAAAGAGAAAGTCTAAGATTAAATAAACTCAAGCAAATTAGCCTAGGAAAAAAAATAATTTAGGGCTGGGGATATAGCTCAGCGGCACAGTGCCTGCCCAGCAAGAACAAGGTCCTGAGTTTAATTCCTGGTACCAAAAACAAAAACAAGAACAAAAACAAAAACAAAAATAATAATTTAGGGAGCAGAGGAAAACTTGAAAAAAAAATCAGCACCCTTAGAGATATTCAAGAGTAGATTGCATTAATAAAATAAGATGGAACTATAAAAAGTGAATAATCAGTGACTAGAAAGCTGGGCATGGTGGTGTGCTACTATAATGTCAGTACTTGGGAGGTTGAGGCAGAAGGATCACCGAGTTCGAGGCCACCCTGGACTACATAGTGAGTTCAAGGCCAGCCCAAACTACATAACAAGAGCTTGTCTGGAAAAAAAAAAAAAAAAAAAAAAAAGTCAAGTGACTAGGAAAGAATTCTTAGAAATAAAAAAAAAAATGGATTTTCTGAAGGCCAACTTGATGTTAACTTGATGTTCTAGAAAATAAAAATCCTAGAATGCAAAGAAATAAGATAAAAAAGATAGAAAATATCTGAGAAATGTTGAGGCATACAGGATAGATCCAAGAAATTCAAGTTCCAGATCATGATTTCCCTGAGTGAAAGAAAGGCAATTGTCAGCATTGAAGAGACTCAGGTAAGCTATACAAATTTAGAAAGCAAATAAAAAACTAAGTACCCTTGCCTAAATATATGCTAGTAAGATTTCATAACTCCAATGATAAAGAGAATATCTTAAAAGATTTGGGAAAAACAGAAAAACATACTACATACATTGATATCACACTTCTCATCAGCAATTTCTATGCTAAAAGACAATAAAATACTATTTTAAAGTTTTGAGGGAAAATGATTTTCAAGATGAATTTACCCAGACTATTGACTGGTAAATGAGAGGGAAATAAAGAAATATTTGTAGAATCAAAGAGCTTATCATCCATGCATCTTTATAGAATTACTTTAAGAAAATGAAAATACAAATAAGAGGACACAATGAGTGATAAAAGTGGGGAAGATGGGAAATGTCAGAAAATAAGGTCATAGTTCATAAAATTATTGCTATTCAATAGAAGAGCTAAAACCAGGCATTGCTGACAAGATTGTTTCTGGAATTGAGAGTGGGTGGGAAGGACTTTTACTCTGTATTTTATACTCTTCTGAATTATCTGCACTTATTTTTGTTTTGATTATAAATTACTTGAAATCCAAAATTTGAACTTTTAAAAGGCATACTCTCAAACACCCAGCAGCATTTATTTTCTAAGTCTGTTATCAAATTCCTTCTTAAAACATTTAATAAGATGAATTAGTCCATTTAGTTTAGGACAATTTTTAAAAAGATCTGGGCTGCTTCTGTTCAGACAAGTTTAAAATGAAACATTGCAGAAAAACTTTTCATCCTTAGCCACATGCACAAAATAACAAGAATGTGTAATAAAGACGATTTTTATTTCTTTATAATAGCATGGAACTGGATTTTATAAATCCTGCTTTAAAAAAGTTATCTTTTGAAAGAATGTCATCCGATACAGTAGTCATCAGCACGTGTGGTTATTGAAATGTGGCTACTGCAAATGGAGAGGTCCTGCGAGGGTAATATGCACAACAGATTTTAAACAGTGAGTATGAAAAACTCATTGAATATTTTATCAACATTTAAAAAATATTATTTGGACGTTGAAATTAACATTTTAGATACTTGTGGCTAAATACAATTTCAGTGCTAGAATTCATTTAATCTTTTAAAAATATGGCTATTAGCACATTAAGAATCGTATGTCTGGCTTTTATTTGCAGCCTTCATTCCATTTCTATTAGACAGACCTGACCGAAAGTACTACAGTGTTGCCTTTGTTGGACAAATAGATTGCACAAAAGAGATTCTGGTAAGTGTGTCTTGTTTGTCTTGTTTTTTTGAGACGGGATCTTGCTATGTACTTTGGGCTGGCCTTGAACTGGCTATGTATCCCAGACTGGCCTTAAACTCATGGTGACCCTTGTGTCTTGGCCACCTGAGCGCTGGGATTTCAGGTGTGCACTACCACACCCAGCTTCTGATAAGAGTTTTTATTTATTTTTATTTTTATTTTTTTATTTTTTTGTGGGTACTGGGGGTTGAACTCAGGACCTTGTGTGCCAGCAGGTGCCCATGCCGCTGAGCGATATCACCGGCCCTTTTTTTGTATGTGGGTTCTGGGAGTCAAACTCAGGACCTCATGCTTGCCAGGCAGGTGCTTATGCCGCTGAGCTATCTCACCGGCCCCTGGTAAGAGTTTTTAAAAGAACACAGTTAACATTTTAGCTTTCACTTACCAAGAAACTTCCCTGGCTATGAAGAAAGCATCAGTGTTAATAATATTAGAATAAGACAGAAAAAGAACAGGAAGTTGGGAGGATAGGAGACAAGATTGAATTCAAGGAGAAGAAATGCCAGGCCTAATGTAAAAAGCTGTTGGTTGAATGACTTCCAGTAAAATGTTTGACTCTAGTACTTGCACTCTTTGAAAGTACTAATTGTCCTTTTTATAATGATATTCTCTTAATACTTTCTTCATGCTGTACCATTCTAGCTTGGGCTATTCTATGCATAACTCTTCCATAGTACTTTCCTGTATGTATACTACTGAAACTTTTTGTAATTCTCACTGACATAATGATATTGCCTCATTTGGATGCTGTTCAAAGGCTTCTGTAGTGGTTCACATGGCAAGGAATACATTTCAGAGCAGAGATGGTCTCAGCTCTAGCCATCATCTTTCGAGCACCGTTTATCATGAAGGCAACTGGACTTACATGTGACCCATCTGAAAAAGCGACTCTTATCAGTAGAGAGAGCTTACCTTCTCTCTTGCTGAAGTTGGATGATTACCATACTTCCTGAGAAATTTTACAGCGCATTTGTGCTTTTCACTTTACCTGTATAGGTCATTTGTTGCTTGTGATTTTTCATTCTGCCGTCACGTATGAAAAAACAATTACAGTATATATCAACAGAGTAGCTCTGGAGATGGTAAACAGCTAAGCTGAGACTGAGAGCTTTCTTTATGATAATCAAAAGAGATAGTAGAAGGAAGAAAAATGGAGATGAAAAAAAAAAATCCCTCAGAACCAATAGAAAGTAGAGGTCCTTTAAGCCACTGACAATATTAAAAGATGATATGGAGAAAAGGTTGTGAAAGACTTTACTTTTACATTCTACCAACCCTGTACGAGATCATTATTGAAGTCAAACACCTTCATAACCGAGCAGGGATGGACAATTTAGCGTCTAAGTTGGTGAACAGCAAATAGCAAGTCCTCCACCAATGTTGAATGAGTGAGGAAATTCACCCCTTGTGGTTTTTATTTCTATTTTTAGGTTTTATCATTTATTAGCATAAAATATTGTGGCTTAATTATGGATGTGGCTACTTTATGATGATAGAAATTTGTCCTTTGTTCTTGGTGATGTTTTTCCCTTTCCCAAGCTAAGAATGCAGTTAGACACCCCCCACCCCACCCCACCTCACCTCTTACTTATGTTGCAGCAGGAATCAGAAGTCGTCAGGCAAGAGAAAAAAAAAAAAAAAAAACTTCTGTGGCTGGGGCTGTAGTTCAGTGGTAGAGCATCTGGGAGTATGTGAGGTCCTGGGTATAATCCTCAACACAGGAAGGGAGGAAGGGAGGAAGGGAGGAAGGGAGGAAGGGAGGAAGGAGGGAAGGAAGGAAGGTCCTCTTCAGGTTTTTGTTTGCAATAGTTTGGCTTAATAAGAATTATGTAAAAATTATAAAGGCAGGTGCTTGGTGTTTAATAGTAGAAGCTACAGGATTCAAGAGGAGAGGAAGATCTTGAGACTAAAAGAGAGGGTGGGGATGGAGGGGTTGGGGAGATGGACTTCTGTGCTGGGCAAAAATCCTAGTATCCTGGATTAGGCAGTCCCCAGATAGTGAACCCCAAGAGTGTGGTCTTGGGAGCTACGGCACAAATGTCCTCTGTTTGTCTTCAGAAGACCGCACGGGCATGGACAGTGAACTTAGTGGAGACCAGTGTGGGCAGAGGTGTAGAGGGCTTTTCTCTGATTTTTCCTACTAGGTACACTCTGGGATCTCAGTCAAATGTGAAGAATAGAGAACTCTACTAAGAAATGAGATTGACTTTTTCACCAGTTGAATAGTTGGGTGTTCAAAAATAAAACTGTTTAGAGTAAATTTTAGTAAGTGTCATTGTAGTAAGCTGCAATGGTACCATCTGTGAAAGTGCCTGCTTGGGCAATGACCCACCCATAGCATAAAACAAAAAAAGATCATTCACAGAACATAAGAACCAGATGTGACTTTTATGCCCATCCAGTCTTCATTCTTCCTCTTTAGATTAGGAAGCTAAAGTTGAAGGTACAAAAGAATTTGTTTCAATTTGTTGGCCCAAAGCCAGTGAAGTTTGAGGCAGGAGGCTTTCAGTCCACTTTTCTTTCTACCACCACTTAGAAAATTCAGAAAAGATTGGGGATATAGCTGAGAGGTGACACACTCGCTTACCATGTGTGAGGCCTTGGGTTCAGTCACCAGTACCAAAAAAAAAAAAAAAAAAAAAAAATTAGATATATTTGTGGCAATTAAAACACGTCATCATTTTGTCATGGCCATGGATGGCCCTTATCAATATAAAAGCTCAGAATTTTAAAATGAAATAAGAAATTCAAACTGTATAAAAATATAACTCTGATAATGGAAGTTAAAACAAAACGTACCATGGATTTTCCAGTTACCGCCCCAACACTGAAGCTGTGGGAAATGACCTAAAAGGTTCATATTAGTTTCTGAGAATAAAACATCTCTTCAACGGCATTTAAAATATAAATATACATATGTATGTGTGTTAGGTACACGTGCAGAAGTCTGTTAAATATCAAACACTGGGTGGGAACCGCTTGTGAGGGCTATGTGTGAGTGTGTGTACATATATATTAAACCTACTTAATAGCTAAATAAGTTTATTTATAATTTCTTATTGTGCCTTTTTCTTAAGGATCATCTCATCTAATACCATTTCTACTCTAACATTTCCCAGTATCTAGTCTTGTCTAACCTATGTCTTTGTCCCACTTCCTCATCCTTTGCTCTTTGCAAACAAAAGGCTTCTTGGTTCTCTCTGGACTTCTCTGTCAGGGAATACAACTGTCCCCTGCAGGAGAGCCTCTTTCTAGCCACTGGAGCAGACTACACCCTTGCTTAGTGTTGAGAAGACCCAAATAACCTGTCGGTTAAGCAGCTGTCCCCAGGGGGCTGTGGGTTCAGACTGTGCTCTAAGTAGGTCCAAAAAGAAAGTGTGGCCAGTGGCAAAAGCCTGTCCTTTGAATCCTTTGAATCCTCCATTCTTGGGAGAGGCTGTATCCCTGGAGTTTGGCCCTGCTTGTCTGCTGTCATTCAGCCATCAGTTCAGATGTTCCTATAGGACTCTCTCTGCCAGCAGGGCCCATGGCGGACGAGGACAAATAGCAGCACCATTAGGACTCCAGACACCAGGCAAAAGGCAGTGGCAAGGATGACCCTTAAAACTATAGGAAAATAGAAAAAGCATTAATGTAAAGTTCCTGCATTAAGAAAACATGAATATTATACATCCATGCTGATTTCTGTCTTAATTATAAATCTCAGAGGCATTTCTGAAGCAGCCTTGAAGTCAGTGTGGTGTAAAGAGCACAGGACCAGGAGTCAGGAGATGACTTAGGTTCCAGCTCAGCATGATGTTCGGTCCTTGGGCCCCAGCTCCCCTCTGTAAAGGGCAGGTAATTGACAAGTAGTTCCAACGTTCTCTTACAGTGCTAACTTCATGTATTTTTCTACAGCTACGTTGTTCCTGGCCACAAGGTCAAAGAAAATTTTGAATGCTCAACTGCAATCAACGGAAACAAAAAATGGAATCTTTCCATTTTGAATTTGATTTTCAAGTCAGTATATTTTAGAGAAGAAACCCCGAGCATATGTTGCCTATGGGAAGCATCTGTAGTATAATTGTTAATTTATCTCTCTCTCTCTCTCTCTCTCTCTCTGTCTTCCTCTATTCCTTTGATAATCAGTCATAAGAAGATACATGGGGGTCATTTTAAAAAATGAGATGCTAATTCATTATTTCATTCAGAAAGTTACTGAAAGTTACTGAAAGTGTGTGTCTTTCTTCCCTGTTCCTTCCTGTCTTAGTTACTTTTTCATTGCTGGGGGAAAATACCCAATACCCCAAAGTTAAAGGAGGAAAGATTTATTTTAGCTCACAGTTTGTAGAGGTTTCAGTCCATAGTTGCCTGGTTTCAAGGGTAGTATGGCAGAAGGACATGTCAGAGGAGAAATAGTCTCCTGCTTCCCTTTTATTCCATTCAGGCTATAAGCCAATTAGCTGGTGCCAACCACACCCAGGGTGGGCCTTCCCATTATTCACACCCAGAACTATGCTAAAGCAATCAGTGGAGTAATTTAGATAGCGCACACCCTTAATCCATATTCACACATCTTAGATCCAGCCACCCCTGAAAAATGCCACCTATGAGTGCATGAAGCTTTGGGGGGCATCTAGATACAAGCCATAACATTCCACCCTGGCCCCCAAAAGACTCATGTACATCCCTTTATGCAGCATACATTTAGTCCATCTCTAAGAGTTGCAAAAGTCCTAACAGTTTCAGTATTACTGAAAAGTCCAAGTCCAAAGTCTCCTATGAGATATAAAGCAAACTCTTAGCTGTGCGACCCCGTAGAAATGAAAAGAAAGCTAAACATTTCCAACATGCAATGGCACAAGATAAATATTCCCATTCCAAAAGATACAAATAGGGGTATAGAAAGGAATGGGACCAATGCTAGAACAAAATCCAGCAGAGCAAACATTAGATCCTGTAGTTCCATGCCCAGCATCTGGGGCAATCTGTGGCAAGATGCGAACTCCAAAAGATTTGGGTAGCTCTGCCTCTAAGGCAAAGCAGTTGTAGCTCTCATGGCTTCTCTCTTGGGCTGGTTTTGCTTACTCCTTGTGACTTTCCTCAGATGATCCACATTCCTGGCTTCTCCAACCTTCTGGAGTCTCTGCTGCACCTTCAACTTCACACTCACAGCTTCACACACTGCCTCTCAGGGGCACACTGCCTGGCCTCCCAGGCCTTCTTCTGAAATCTTGGGGGAAACCCTCCTGACTGCACAACCCTTGCATTCTGCATGTGCCTGAAACCAGCACTTTGTGGGTAACAAAGGTCTGCCACCAGCTGGAGCAGTAGCCAGGCTTCCTTCTCTCTTAGCTGCAGGGGTCAAGTGCCTGGATTGCTGAGTGCTATGGATCCAATCCTGAGGAGCAAATTCTCTAGGTCGCCACCATTCTGGAACATGGTGCTCTGGAGCTCTCTTCTCAAAGCAGTTTTCACCTTTGTAGTTTTGAGGCTGCAAAGGGTGGAGTCCTGCTGGTTCTTATGATGCCCTCAGGCCATTTTTTCTATTGTCCATTTCCAAAGTACTCAGCTTTTTATTGCTAATCTATTCCACAACCAAGTTCACCTGTGCTTCATTTTTGCAGTCCACAACTTTACTGACGTTTTCTTTCTTGCCAAACTCAGAATATTTTAAAGCATTCTGCTGGGCCATTTGCTCTTGATTCTCAACATAAATCTGGCTAAAAGTCCCCAGTGGTAGCCATGCTACCACTTCAATATTGGACTGCCTTGAAATTTCTTCTGCCAGATTAATTAGTCTGGTGCCCTTATTCTGACTCCTGTAATGTCTCTGGACATGAGCAAAAAATACAGACAAATTTTCTGCCAAAGCATAACACATATAGTCTGGAGTCTAACTGCCAATGGAGTCCTTCTTTTTTTTTTTTTTTATTTTAAAGAGAAGAAAAAACAAAACAAATCAAAAGAAGAACAAATTTTCAAAACAACATAATAGGAGGGTAACAATGGTTAATACATTACGTATTACTATCTTTAAGTTAGTTATTCAGGACATTAGCATTCAATTGTCCAAACATTATTGGCACAAACCTTACTCTTCAATGAACTAAGTAAAAATGGTAGTGTATCTATCTTAACCATCTTATATATATATATACAATTTTTTTCCCTTTCCCTTCTTTCTTTTCCCTATTCCAGTCTCTCTTTCCTTTTGACCAGTTTCTTTTTGATTCACCATATCTATTGTACATTTTGGATCTTATTTACTCTTTCAGTTTCTCATACTAGAGAGACAATACGATGCTTACACATGTGCTTCTGGTTTATTTCACTTATGAGTATTTTCTCGAGTTGCATCCATTTACCTATAAAAGTCTCCAGTTTATCCTTCTTTATGGCTGAATAGTACTCCATTGTATAAAAATACCACATCTTTCTTATCCATTCCTCAGTTGATGGGCATTTGGGTTGTTTCCAAGATCTGGCTATTACAAATTGTGCTGCTATAAACATGGGTGCACATATATCGCTGTGGTACGATGTTTTTAATTCTTCTGGGAAGATGCCCAGAAGGGGAATAGCTGGGTCAAATGGGACCTCCAACCCTAGTTTTCTGAGGAATCTCCACACTGACTTCCACAGTGGCTGTACCAGTCGACACTGCCACCAACAGTGAAGAAGGGTTCCTTTTTCCCCACAGCCCCTCCAGCATTTGTTATTAGTTGATTTCTTAATAGTAGCCATTCTTTCTGGGGTGAGATGGTATCTCAGTGTTGTTTTAATTTGCATCTCTCGAATGACTAGTGATGTTGCACATTTTTTTGTATATTTGTTTGCCATTAGTATTTCTTCATCTGAGAAATGTGTATTCATCTCAGATGCCCATTTTTGGAGTGGGTCTTTAAATTTGGGAGGTCTGATTTTTTTGAGTTCTTTATATGTTCTCGATAGTAATCCTTTGTCTGAGGAACAGCTGGCAAACATTTTTTCCCACATTGTGGGTTGTCTCTTCACTCTGTTGGTGGTTTCTCTTGCTGTGCAAAAGCTTTTTAATAAGATGAGATCCCAGTTATTGATTCTTTGGGATAGTTCCCGTGCGGTTGAGTTTTTATTCATAAAGTCTTTGCCTACACCAATGTCTCCAAGGGTTTTACCTATCCTACCTTCCAGCAGATTTAATGTTTCTGTTTTAATATTTAGATCTCTGATCCATTTTGAATTTAGTTTAGTGCATGGTGAAAGATATGGATCTAGTTTTAATCTTCGGCATGTGTAGAGCCAGTTTTTCCAGCACCATTTATTAAAGAGGCTATCTTTCTTCCAGCGAATGTGTTTGGCACCTTTGTCAAAGATAAGGTGGCTTAGTATGTCTGGGGTTGTTTCAGCATCTTCTAATCTGTTCCATTGATCTTCAGGTCTGTTTTTTTGCCAGTACCACACTGTTTTTATCACAGTAGCTTTATAGTATAATTTCAAGTCGGGGATTGTGATGCCCCCTGCCTTGCCTTTGTTGCCCAGAATTGCCTTTGCTATTCTAGGTCTCTTCTGATTCCAAATGAATTTTAGGATTGTTTTCTCTAATTCTGTGAGATATGCTGTTGGAATTTTGATTGGAATTGCATTAAATCTGTATAACAATTTTGGAAGTATGGCCATTTTCACTATATTGGTTCTTCCTATCCAGGAGCAAGGGATATCTTTCCATTTTCTGATATCCTCTTCAATCTCCTTTTTCAGAGTACTGTAGTTTTCAGTATAGAGGTCTTTTACATCCTTCGTGAGGTTGATTCCTAGGTATTTCATTTTTTTGGATGTTATTGTGAAAGGTATTGTTTCCCTAATTTCTCTTTCAGTAAGTTTGTTATTTGTGTACAGGAAGGCTATTGACTTTTGAGTATTGACTTTGTATCCAGCTACACTACTGAATTTGCTTATTAAATCTAGCAGTTTTTTAGTGGAGTTTTTGGGGTCTTCTGTGTAGAGTATCATGTCATCTGCAAATAATGATAATTTAACTTCTTCCTTTCCAATCATTATTCCTTTTATTTCTTTCTCTTGTCTAATCGCTCTGGCTAAAGTTTCCAGAACTATGTTGAATAAGAGTGGGGACAGTGGACATCCTTGTCTTGTTCCTGATTTTAGAGGGAAGGCTTTCAGTTTTTGGCCATTTAGTATAATATTGGCTGTTGGTTTGTCATAGATAGCTTTTACCAGATTGAGATAAAGACCCTCTATTCCAATTTTCTGTAGGGTTTTTATCATGAAAAGGTGCTGGACTTTGTCAAAAGCTTTTTCTGCATCTATTGAGATGATCATGTGATTTTTGTCTTTGGTTCTGTTAATATGCTGTATTACATTTATTGATTTACATATGTTGAACCATCCCTGCATCCCTGGGATGAATCCAACTTGGTCATGGTGTATAATCTTCTTGATGATTTGTTGGATTCTGTTTGCCAGTATCTTATTAAGGATTTTTGCATCTATGTTCATTAGGGAGATTGGCCTGTAGTTCTCTTTCTTAGTTGGGTCCTTCTCTGGTTTTGGTATCAGGGTAATGCTTGCTTCCAGGAATGAATTTGGGAGTATTGCTTCCCTTTCAATTTCATTGAAAAGTTTGAGAAGTAGGGGCATTAGGTCTTCTCTAAATTTCTTGTAGAATTCGGCAGTGAATCCATCAGGGCCTGGGCTTTTCTTTGTTGGGAGGTTTTTAATTACATCTTCAATTTCATTGGCTGATATTGGTTTATTTAGGATTTTTAAATCTTCTTGATTCAGCTTTGGTAATTCATACGAATCTAGGAATCTGTCCATTTCTTCTGCATTTTCCATCTTAGTAGAATATAAATTTTCAAAATAGGTATAGATGATCTTCTGGATTTCTGCAGGGTCCGTCGTGATATCACCCTTTTCATTTTCAATTGCATGGATTTGAGTCTTTTCTTTTCTTTTTTTTAATAAGGTTGGATAAGGGTTTGTCAATCTTATTTATTCTTTCAAAGAACCAACTTTTTGCTTCATTGATTCTTTGTATTGTTTTTTTATTCTCTAATACGTTAATTTCTGCTCTGATCTTTATAATTTCCTCCCTTGTACGGGCTTTTGGCTTAACCTGCTCTTCTTTTTCTAGAAGCTCGAGGTTCACCCTTAAGTTGTTTATTTGCGCTTGCTCTATTTTCCTGATATAAGTGTTTAATGCTATAAATTTCCCTCTTAGGACTGCTTTCATTGTATCCCATAAGTTCCGGTATGTTGTACTGTCATTATCATTCAGTTGTAGAAAGTGACTAATTTCTTCTTTAATTTCATCTGTGACCCATTGGTTGTTCAGGAGGATGCTGTTTAATTTCCATGTGTTTAGGGAGTTTTTGTGGGATCTTTTGCCATTGATTTCCAATTTCATTGCACTATGGTCTGATAATATGCATGGGATAATTTCAATTCCTTTGCATTTACTTAAGCAGGTTTTATGAGCTAGTATGTGGTCTATTTTGGAGAACGTCCCATGTGCAGCTGAGAAAAATGTGTATTCTGATGTTGTGGGATGGAACACTCTGTAGACATCTACTAAGTCCATTTGTTCAAAAGTTTGGTTCAGTTCTACTATTTCATTATTGATTTTCTGTCCAGTTGATCTATCTTTTTGTGACAGTGGAGTATTGAGATCTCCCAATATAATTGTATTAGTGCTTATTTGATTTTTCATGTCCTTTAGTACTTGTTTTATATAGCTGGGTGCATTGGTATTTGACGCATATATATTTATGATCGTTATCTCTTCCTCTTGGATTGTTCCCTTTACAAGGATGTAATGACCGTCTTTATCTCTCTGAATCCTTCTTGGCTTGAAGTTCACTTTGTCTGCAAAAAGAATAGCTACCCCTGCTTTTTTCTGGGTTCCTGTGGCATGGAGTATTGTTTTCCATCCTTTGACTTTCAGTCTATGAATTTCTTTCTGAATTAAATGTGTTTCTTGTATACAGCATATTGTTGGATCTTGCTTCTTGATCCATTTCGCCAGTCTGTGCCTTTTGATTGGTGAATTGAGACCGTTAACATTGATGGTTAAAACTGATATGTATTGACTTGTCATGATATTTTCCTGTTGTTGGTTCCCACTCTTTGTTTTTCTGCTTTCCGGCTATTTAATTATTTGCCCTGCCTGGTGGATTCCTTCTGTTGGGGTTCCTATCTCTTTCTAGAATGTCCTTCAGAACGTTTTGGAGTGCTGGTTTGGTGGTCATAAATTTTCTCAGATGTTCTTTGTCATGAAAGTATTTTATTTCTCCATCAATTTTGAAAGATAGTTTTGCAGGGTACATCAATCTGGGCTGAAAATTATTTTCCTTTAGAGCTTGCAATACATCATTCCAAGCTCTTCTTGAATTGAGGGTTTGTGCTGAAAAGTCAGCTGTGATTCTGATGGGTTTTCCTTCATAGGTGATTTGTCTCTTCTCCCTAACAGCTTTTAAGATTCTGCCCTTCTGTTGAATTTCTGGGATCTTGACTATAATATGTCTGGCTGAAGTTTTTTTTGATCATGTCTAGTTGGTGTTCTAAAAGCTTCACTTATAGGGGTGTCAAATTCCTTTTCTCTTCCAGGAAAGTTCTCCCTGATTATGTCTTTGAACAAGTTTTTAATGTTGTTGATGCTATCTCCTGCTTTTTCATTTATTCCAATTATTCTTAAGTTGTTTATCTTTGAGTCATCTAGCAGCTGCTGAATTGATTTTTCATGGTCCCTTGCTATTTTTAAGAATTTTTCCATTTCATGATCACTAATTGCAAGCCTGTCTTCTATATCTGAGATCCTGTCCTCGCATTGGCTTATTCTGCTACAAATACTTTCAATGGAATTTTTTATCTCTTGGATATCTGCTTGAATCTGCCTTATGGATTCCATTTCTTTCCTATGCTGAGCATTCATGGTTTCTATAGTTTTCTTAAGTTCATCTATTTTTTTGTCTGTATCAGCTATAGTGTCCTTAAGCATGGTCTTCATTGTAGACATTATCTCTGCAGTTATCTGTGAGATTATTTCTGTTTTAATTTTTTCCAGAACCTCATTCAGTTGCTTTGTTGTTACCACTTCAGATAGGCCAGGTGGGTGGCTTTCGGATTGTCCCACCTCGTTGCTCCCTAGGTTTGCCTTTGGTGAATTGGATGTGTGGGGTTGCATCTTGTTTAAGTGTCGTCTCATTTTTTCTTTCTTTAATTCCTGGGGTGATGTTTGCAAATTACCTATAGTAGGTTACTTTATTGCTAGTGTTTAAGATTTTTAGAAGATGACTACTTCTCTGCAGTATCTTCCAAGTGGAGCTTGCTTTTAGGTTTTGAGCTTTCTGCCAGATCCTACCTCTTCAATTGGTTGGGTATGCGAAGTTGCTACCTGTTTGGCCAAGTCCTTGATTCTTTGGTACTGTGCCACTGTATTTTCTGTGTCCCTTAGTCAATCTCAATCATGAAATATCAGGAAGGAAAGATGTTTAGAACAATTATTTCACATTTGGCTATAAAGTTAACTAAAGCATCAAACACAGCCTAAAAAATGACAGACTGAGCTAACCAGTTATTTACCACTTTTAGCTGTATAGAGTTGCGGTTATATAACAAAATCTAAAACACACCAGAAAAATTATATGCAGTATACAAGTCCTATGTATGTCAATTTTTCCTTGAGGAGTTTAAATTTAAAATGAATTAAGGAGGAAATAGAGTATTGGGAGAAGAGGAAGGAATTAGATGTAAGGTTAGAGGACCAAGAGGGATCCCACTAAAATTGGGACACTAGTGCAGAGGACAGGTGGTAAAAAGAGAAGGAAGGGATAAAAGGAAGAACAGATCACAAGCACAATCACAAAGAAGTTAGAGGCGCTGTTTACACTCATATAAAAAACCAGAGAGAATAATGAAGGAAAGAGCAAATACACATACAGAAACAAAAACGAAGATAAAAACAATAAAACAGACAGATCAAAAATAAAACCCCACCAAAAAACAAAACAAAACAAAACAAAAACAAAAAAACCCTTCGCCAGAACAAAAAACAAATCAGTGAGAAAAAAAAAATAAATAAAAATAAAAATAAAAATAAAAAAAATAAAAAGAATCAGTTCCAGGTGTTGACTCTGTTGTAGGCAGGTACCTTGTGACAGAGTCCTGTTCTGTGCAGGTCCGTCCCAGTAAGCGAGGAGCGCCCTCTGGCGGGTGGTGAGCAGAGGCGCGTACTTTCAGGCAGAGACCAGTCTAGCTTGCCTCCGCTCTCAGCGCCCTTTCACGATCCCTGGGCCTGAGAGGCTCAGCGTGCTGTCCGGAGCGCGGGTTCCCTGCACTGGTTCCCGCCGCTCTGGTTTTTCACCACGCCCCCCACAATGGCGCCGGGCCAGTCGCTCTCTGGCGCGGGACAGGTGTGGCTGAGAGTCCAGTCTCGTTCGCCTGCTGACCTCAGCACACTTTCGTGGGCCTGAGAGGCCCCGTGCTGCCCTGTCCGGAGCACAAGTTCCCAGAGCAGTTTCCCAGCCGCTCTGAGTTTTGCCACACCCCCCACAATGGCGCCCGGCCGGTTGCTCTCTGGCGCGGGGCAGCTGTGGCTGAGAGACACTCACCGCCGGTCAGCGCCGTTCTCCGCCACTCCCCTGCCCCGCCGCTGTCTCAGGATCCTCCGTGGGGGCTCCCTGGGCGCCAGCTGCCACCGTGTGTCCGTAGAATTGAGCCTCCGCAGCGCTGCAACTCCCGGGATATTAGAAGGTGCGCGCGTGCGGTCTGCTCCTTCTTTCCTTCTTCTTTGTTGGAAGTCACCCGTCACTGGTGCCGGGGGTCCCAGATTGCGCTTCAGAACTTTTCTGGGTTTCGGGGAGGCATCTCCCCCCCTCCTGCGCTTTCCGGGTCGCTATATTCCCGTGTTCCAATGGTAACTTTTAGAGAGAGTTTCGCTGCCTGCTTCTTACTCATCCGCCATCTTGAGGTCCTTCTATATCTGGAGTCCTTCTTCCCAACGGAAATCTGACCCTGTCTTTACCAGCTGCCCTTCTATCAGAATTCTGGTCTTCTGAGCACTGACCAGAATCTCCCATCAAGCTCAGCTCACAGCATTCCAGGGTTGCTTCTTTAGCTGTCATTCTAAACCTTTACGAACTCTTCCTGCAAGCCAGCTCCTAAGGCTTCTGAACCACATTGTCAAGGTACTGTCACAGTGATGACACCACTTCTCTAGCATCAAAATCTGTCTTAGTTACTTTTTCTTTGCTGGCACAAAATACTCAGGATCCACAAGTTAAAGGAGGAAAGGTTTATTTAGCTCACAGTTTGTAGAGGTTTCAGTCCATTGTCAGCTGGCCTCAAGGCAGGGAAGCATGGCAGAGGGTAATGTGAGAGGAGAAAATCTATTGAAGAACAGGCAGGAAGTGGAAAGCAGCAAACCTCACTTTCCCTTTTATCCCAGTCAGGCTATAAGCCAATTCGTCAGTGCCAATGACGCCCAGGGTAGGCCTTCCCATTATTCACACCCAGAACTATGCTAAACAATCAATGGAGTAATTTAGTTAGCACACATCCTCAACCCATATTCACACACCCTAAATCCAGCCACCTCTGAACAGTGCCACCTATGAGTGCATAGGGCTTTAGGGGGCATCTAGGTACAAGCCATCACACTCCCTTCTCTCTCTGCTTCCTGACTGCCATGGCATGAGCAGTATTCTTCCACCCAAACCCTTCCACCATGTCACTTATATGGTTAAACCTGCAGAACAGGATTTAAACTTCTAAATTGGGAGACAAAACAAACTTCTCCTCCTTTATGTTGTGTGTGTTGGGTATTTTGTCCCAGTGATGAGGAAAGTAGCTAACACATTTAATAGTGTACTGAGTAGTGATGCAGGCAATTTGGGTATGCCGAAGAGAAGCTGAAAGTGCTTCCTTTAAGTGAAAGGCTGAAAATGCAAAGGTGGGGGGAGTGAATGAGCAAGAGCGTATTCACATCATTTTTATTGCAGTATAATGTTATAATGGTTCAATTTATTTTTTGTTATTGTTGTTAGTATGCAATTATGCCTAATTTGCAAGTTAAACCTTAGCATATGTATGTATGTACAGGACAAAAGTTGTATAAATAGAGTTCTATAAGGTCTTTGGCTTCAGACATCCACTAGGATCTTAGAAAGTATCCATCATGGACGAAGGGGGCTAATGTATTTTCTCACACACCTAATAGACATTTCAATCTCAAAGAGTCCCAAACTGAACTCCCCCCCCACATCTCCCTCCTCCCACTAAATCTGCACTTCACAGCCTTCCTCATTTCATTTGAAGAAAACTCCCATCTTGTGTTGGTTCAGGACAAAACCCTTTGACTTGTCCTTGACTCCTTTGTTTTTCTCACATCCTATACCTGATCTGTCAGGAAATCCTGTTGGTTTTACCAAAAAGTATGTCTGTAAACAAATGACTTCTCTTCTCTGCCCCTACTGTTTTGAATCACTATCGTTTGCCAGGATCACTTCGATGGCCTCTGACTTGTTACCTAGCTTCTGTCCTTTCTTCTTCACAATTTTTAACAATTTATTTTATATTTAAATTTTTTCCTTATTGCAGTCATGGTCTAAACACAATTTTTAAAACATAGATTTTAAATGACTTCAAGCCAAACCACACCACTCCTCTGCTTAAAATAAAGTCTGCAGTGGACGCTCATTTTAAGCAGAAGAAAACCTAAAGTCCTGATGGTGACATCTTATGAGGCTCTGCATCACCTGGTCTCTAATAACCCCTAAGATTTCCTGTCTCCCTCTCTCCCCTCACTCCCTCTTCACGGGCCACATGGTCCTTCCTGCTGTTCTTCAAACTTGCCATGCACAATCCTCCATGATATTCTTCCCACAGATCCTTACATTGGGCCACACCCTTACTTTCTTTGCTTAAATCTCATTTCCTCAATATGGCCTTAACATTTAAAAGTGCAATTCTCACCACCCTCTAGCTTGGTACTCATGATCCTCATCTCACAAAACATTTACTTTTTAAATTGTTTCTGCCCTTCTCTTCTTCTAATTGAATATAAGCTTCAAGGAGGTGGGAACTTTTGTATTTTTTGTTTATAGATATATCCAAGCACTTAGAATAGCACCTAGGACATATTAAATGCTAATAAATATTTGTAGAAAAATAAATGACATAGAACTCAGAGGTTGCCAACTTTCAGTATAGTGTTTTGCTCGCAATGCAAAGATATTTTTTAATTATCATGAAGGTGAATATTGGTAAAATTGGGCCCCAGGGGACTGTGTCATTGGGACTGCTGATGGAGTTAACATAAAGTTGGAGAGAACTGAATAGAATTAAAGAAGGGATTGAAATAGAAATGAGAGATAAAGATAGATATTAATGATTCTTAAAAATTGCTTTTCATGTCTGATTTTCTGTATTTAGAAATTTGTTTGCAATTCTTATTGGCTATATTGTCCTAGCAGTCCCATGGAATATGACTTCCTATCCTTTATCTTTCCTTCTTCCTTTCCTACACATATAGTAAACACAAATCATGTGCCTGGCAAGTTGTCCCAGATGCTGAGGTTCTATAATCTCTGCTCTTGAGAAACTCAGTGAGTAGTGGGAGAACCAGACAGTTCTGATATAGTGTGACAAACACTGAAATTGAAGTGTAAAAAATATGCCACTGGACAGAAAGAAAGTTACAATTAACAGAGTATATTCTATTTGGAATAGAAAGAGTTTGGAAAGTCTTCCGAGATTTGAGCTGGCCTGTGAGATGAGTAGGATTTTTCCATTTGGCAGAAGGAATTGCCAAGGGTAGGTTTGGCAAGTAATGGGCACTTACACACATGGCTGGAACATAGGCTTCCAGGAAGTGAGACTAGATATGTAGATAGAGGCCCAAATTTTAGGCTTTGGGTTTCATGGCGGTAAACAAAAGTGATTAGCAATTATCATGCATGAAAGTCACATGGCCTATTTTCTGTTAAAAAATAACTGTTGAAAAGATAGAATGGTGGAGATATGGTAGGAGTAGAAAGGAGCTATTGAAATACATCTTTGATAACATTTTGAAGGCATAGAACTGGAGTTGTGGACATGGGACCACAGATGAGGGACTCCAATAGACACTCCCGAAGTAGGCAGTAGTGACAGACTGAACACACTGGTGAAGGAGAAGTTGTGGTAAGACAATCTCATGGGCCCTTTGTTGAGTGACTGAAAAGATGACTCAACCGTGAATTGGGATTGAGACCACAAAGAAGACTGGATTGGTTTGGAGTCAAGGACATAATGAATATCATCTTCAAGTGGTATTGAGATGAGTTATTGTCCTGATAGAGGTGACCAATAGGTTGCTGGAAAATAACAGGTCTAGAATTCTACACTTAGATGTGGAAATGAGGATTGTAGATGTAGAAAACAGAAGTCTGTGTATACTGGCTCATGGTGAATGTAGAATGAGGAAATCAAGTTCAGGGTTCCAGGACATGGTCATTTAGGGGATTGATGGATGGCATCTATCCAAGGGAAACTGGCCAAGGGGAACAAAGAAAAGACTTAGGAGAGCGCTCGCTCTCTGTCCTGATTTATTTATTTATTTTAAAGTGATATTCTTCCTTGTACTGTAAAAGATTTTAGGAGTTTGGCAGAGTAATGTTCTAGATTCTGAGAAAAGAGAGAGTGATGAGTTGTATCTTACTGAAAAGAGGTCTAGTGCAGGTAGTGACTGAAAAAACATCTCATTCTGTGGGAACAAACCGATGCTGAAGGCAGTGTGAGTTTTGCAAACCATATTGGCAACTATTTTGCCATTAATCCTCAGGTCCTGTCTGCCTTACTTCTTCCCCCTTTGAATAAGTAAGTGTGCTCCTCTCTTTCACTCACTTTAGCCCTCGGATTACGGCAGTAGCCTTCTAACTGCTCCCCCTGCCCTCAGGCTCTCTCCTCTCCAGTCCATTCTCCCCAGTGAAGACGCTGTCTTCCTAAAACCAGAAGCCAGTTACAGCGTCGGACCTTTGCCCCAAACCTTTCAAAGACCAGAACTTCTCAACTTGACATACGAAGCACTTAACGCTTGCCTCTCTAGACTCAGCCCTTTGCACACACCAGAATTTTTCCAGTCTCTAAAATGCCCCTTGTTGTGTTCAGCCTCATGACTTCTATACATTTTCCCCTTTGTCTATCACACTCTCCTTTTTCCTCACCTTCGTTCCCCTGCCTAATTCCTTTTCTCCATCAGACTTCCATTCAAACATCACTCCCCTGGAGAAGCCTTCAGAATTAGGCTGATAGTTCTCACTGTTGCCTTATGGTCTTCATACATACTTTACACCATACTTTACAGTGGGGGCTTAATTCTTAACCCCTTGTCTTCCTTGTCTGCCCTCCTACCTTGTCCCCTCAGGTCTACAAGTCTCATGGGGACAATCTGCTTCTCTGCTGCTGTTTCCCGCCCAGACTTAATGCCTGGGACACAGACACAGGCTGAGTATGTACGGGTGCTCAATTGTTCATTAGATATTCATATACCTTGACTCACCAATCCTCTTTTGGGAAATTCCCTAAGGGAATAGTGCACAAGACAGTATAGTGTAGAAAATATAATAGAATCAAGGTGTTGGACTGTGTTCCGTTTGATTCCTGGGGCCCTACTACTCGTGACGTTACACTCTGAGATTCATTTTTCTTTGTAAAATGTGCATGTCTTGTTTCACAGAAAAGAGACTACTGTGTTAGACATCGATGACGCTCAAGAGAAGTTTAAAAAAGATGAGATAAGAATAGACATAATTTTGCAATAATTAAGAATTGAGAAGGAAATGTGGAAGTAAAACTAGAGGGGGTAAATCATTAGCTTAAGAAAATGAGAATTCTGTGGAGATGGAGAGGACACTTGAGGAAAGAGGGAAAGGGAAGGGCAAGGGGCATGAGTGTACAAATGATGAAGATGCAATATGTACATGTACCAGTTCCCCAAGATGAATGCAATTACTATGTGTCACAATCATATACCTACTAATAAAAAAATTTAAAAAGAAAATGAGTACTGAAGAGAGTGAGATGGCGCCAGCACTTGAAGGTTTTTTTTTTTTTTTTTTTTGAGACAGGGTCTCGCTATGTACTTCAGCCTAGCCTTGAACTCACTATGTAGCCCAGGCTGGCCTCAAACTCACAGAATCCTCCTGCCTCAGCTTCCCAAGTTCTGGGATTACAGGCGTGCACCACCACTCCTGGCATTTGTGGGTGTTTTGAAGAGAGGACATTTGGACATTTTCATAGTCAGTGCAGAAGAAGAAACTGAAGCTATGTAAGCCACTCACTGAAGGCCCGAGGAAACTGTAGGAGTGGATCACATTCCAGTGAGAAGAGCCAGTCTGCTTAAGGAGGAGCGTGCTTCCCTGAGGAATAGCAGAAGGTTAAAGCTACTGATACATTTTGAGGTAGTGAGAAGAGAATTTAAAAGAGTTCTCAATGGATTATCTTGCTTACTAGAATAAGAAGACAAAGTGGGACATGGAGTTTGGGGGAAATGAAAACGCCTTCCTGCAGCGTGTAGGAAGATGGTCCAGTGAGGGTGAGCACATTTTCTGAGCAGCGTTGAAAGACTCCGCTGAAGCTGGAATGTAAATTTCAGCATTCATAGTTTGAAATGGTGACATAGCCTTGCACTTTAGTTTTCTTCATCATTCCTCAGCAGATCAGAATGAAAAAAAATCATGTGATTGATTTGATGTGCGGTTGCATGCGGGGGTGGTGGGTGGGATGTGGGCTGGGTCAATATTGTGACTGTCAGAGTTTCCTTGGTTAAGGGCAGGAGTGGGAGTGGGGGGAATTACTGTCCTGCACACCAAAGCACATGCCAATGTCTTCTTGTTTGAACAATGAGATATGGCAATGGGAAGATAATGGTCATAAGGGTGAAAAAAAGTTATTTTAATTGGATGGCTTCATCTATGAGAGAGAAATGGTGGGGCCAGAAGGGCTATTATTGAGCAGGGGCTCTTAACAGCAATGGACGAACAAGACAATGCCGTGATGACAATGCTGAAAACAGATGTAAAACATACAGATATGTTGGCATATACCTATGTGCCTATAGCTAGTGATTTGGGTCTTTACAGAGCTGACACTTTTGAGCATCATTCATAGCTACTGTCCTCTATTTATTAACTGAATTCCAGGCTGCTGACATCTGGGCCCAGTCATGAAGAAGTCAGGTCAAGTATGAAAAGGTGAACATATATTCAATCAGCAAATACTGATAGAAGGCACCAGGTTCTACTAGAAGACTAAAAGAGGGAAAAAGGTGTGGATCTTGCTTTGTAGAAGCCCATGCTTGAATTCTGGGTATGTGCATATATACTGTAGATTTTCAGCTTTCCAGAGAGAATGAGGGGAACCTGAAGCTTTTTCCTCTTGTGAAATAATTGTATTTAGATGTAGAGGTAGGGAGTGGGAAAGCATTAATGAAGAAAGCCTGACAGTGTTAGTAAAATTTTAGAATTAAAGAAGCATTTTGAAAAACAGAATTTTATTGTTTTCAAGTAACATAGCATTTACACTTACGAATTTTTTGGCAAAGACTGTGGTTAGTTTAATTGACATGATCTGGCTAATTTGGTCTGTTAGCAGTAGCTGAAACACTGTTTATAATTGTGGGTAGAATTTCACAGGGAGAAATCCTCTAAGGAGGTGGGCTGCCAGGCATCTCCTACATGCAGGACATGTCCTGTATTTAGTGTTTTTGTCTTGCTTCCTGTATTGGTTTTCTCAGCACATGCTGTGTGTCTTGTATTTTACTTTTTAATAAATTGCAACGATTCACCAGGTAGAGCTACTTTTCAAATGCATCTGGGACTCCTACACTTTTATTTGCTAAATTTGGTGGCCCTACTAAGAAATAATTCAATCCCTCCTGCCTTCTATGCCTCAGTGAGCTATATAGTATCTCTGGTCACCCAGCCTGGGGGTCGCTTCCTGCTCAGGAATTTACCAACCCTGAATAACAACCTAGCTTCCTGAAATTTTTGCCTGCTGTTAAAGAGAAGACTAGATCCAGGGAGGAAAGGTAATGAATTACACATTAATCAAGTAAATAGTTGAGCACCAATCAATGTCTGGCACAGGCACTTCTACTGAGGCCAGATAAAGCAGAAAACATGACACATAAAATCCCTGCTTACTTATGGAACCAATGTGCTGTCTTATGAGAAATGACCCCTTGAATGCACCCCGTGGGAATCTCTTTGACGTGTTGTCTGCTGAGTTAACTCCCCTATCTTTTCCAGCTTCAAGCCAATAGGATGTTTGGTAAATGACTTTCTAGTACTTTGTAGCACGTTATCAGAAACCTCTGTCCAGCCTGATTTCACAGTGCAGTTGTTGCCTCCTCAGAAGGCCTTCACTAGTCTTCCTTACTTACTCACTTTCCCTCCAAATCTGGGTAATTCTTGTTCCATTGCAACCTATTTAGTCATTAAACATAACTCTTGTTATTCTGTGTGATATGTATCTCTTTACTTCCTTACTACCTTGTGAACTTCCTGAGGGTGTTGTCTTACCAAGTTCCATTATTTATTTTTATTTTTGGTACTGGGGATTGAACTTTGCACTGACCTGTATCCCCAGGCCTTTAAAAGAAATTTTTTAAAAAAATCTTTGAATGCTGGGTGTGGTGGTACACACCTATAATCCCAGCAGTCTCCAGGCTGAGGTAGGAGGATCACAGTGAGCTCAAGTCCAGTTTGAACTGCATAGCAAGACCTTATCTTAAAATGTTTTTTTGTTTTTGTTTTTGTTTTTTAATTTTGAGACAAGGTCTTGCTAAATTGCCCAGGCTTGGCTTGAACTTGTGATCCTCCTGCTTCATCCTCTCAGAGTTCTGAGATTACAGTGCAAGCTCCAATTTAAATAGATGAGGCAGAACCATTCAAAGCTTAGCCCTTATTTGAAATAAGTTCAAACTATATTTTCAATGTAACATGTTCACTTAAGCCAGTCAAATCATTTTACTTTATATTAATCTACTGTTTTCTGTTACGTTAAAACAAAACCCCCAAAGAAAGCCCTTGAAAACTTCCTGCGGGAATTTTATTCTAATTAAATACACACACACAAGCTTTCAAAGTTCATTATAAAAGTAACGACTTTGAACTTCCTAATAATGACTTTATTCACTATTTTACATTCAGCTCACTGCTAGAAGTTACAAGTGTGGATGATCATCCCAACGACAATTATTTCTTTGGAAAATAACACAGAAAAGCACCTCAATCGATGTCTTAAATCAATCATTTTATGACCAACTGGAGAGGGAGTGCTTTTGGTATAGATTCTGGCATCCAGTAGAAACCATCTCTAGAAACCATCTCTTCTTTATTCATAATGGAAACACAGCATGGTGTTCTCTCGACATGCTGCATCTGGCAATGGCAAATCTATAGAGCTCTAAAGAGCATCATTTGAACATGATTTCTTCTTCTACTATGAGCAGTTTCAGTTGGATCTATGAGTTTGCTTAGGTTTTCTGAAGATACCAGAATATTTGTCCTCTGAGCAGATTTCATAACCACATTCTTAGCATCCCAGTAAACTTTGAATTGGAGGCACTTAGAACATTCTTGCATTTCTACTTTTGTTCCAGTTTGGTATGTGTCATTGCACATCTTTTCTTAAGTCAGCTTTAGATTCAACATCTAAAGCATTGAGCTTTTTTTTTTTTTTTTTTTTTTTTTTTTTGGTGGGTACCGGGGGGACGACCTCAGGACCTCGCGCGCCAGGAGGCACCCGTGCCACTGAGCGATATCACCGGCCCCTTTTTCGTATGTGGGATCCGGGAGTCGAACTCGGGCCCTCGCGCTTGCAAGGCAGGCGCTTACGCCGCTGAGCCATCTCACCGGCCCTAAAGCATTGAGCTTTAAGAGAAAGCCATGTGGTGCCCACATCTCTGATAGGTTGTGGCTGAATATCTTGCTCTCATCCAATTACTCACTTGCTATGATGCATATATTCCAAGAACTTCTGTATGTATTACATACATCAAATTCTTCTAGAAAGCTTGATTTTGGTTTCTTTAAAAGGAACATGAATATTCTGGGGCCAAAGAACACAAATAAGCTTTTATTTTTTAGTTCCGCTACCTAGTATGTTTAACATAAATATAGAAACAAATAGTATCACATTCTCAGGGAAGAAAATCTTCAGTTATCACCACTATATTTCATCTTTTGTGTCTCCTTGAGAGAGGCTGGAACTGTTAGATAAGTTGGTCTTTTGCCCATTTGCCTAGGATTAAACCCTAGATTATAGGTTTCCTTTGAAATCTGTTCCACTTCAGACATTTCAAGTACGTCTTCCTCTAATTCTGCTCAAGCAAAACCTGGAAACTCTTAAACAATAAAAGGTGCTAAGTGATCAATCATGGAAGCCCCATGAACTTTGACCTAAGTTTTATACCTGATCATATTTGAGGTCCTTTTATATTAACACTGAACAAATTAACAGACATACAAACAAAACAAACAAGGTTGGTGGCAATTCTGGGTGGGGCTAGGCAGAGAGGTAGAAATTACTTGAGGTGGGAGGGGGGTGTTTGTACATATGATTATCACCCAGAACCCATTTCTCTCTAAGCTGGGGGTAACAGCCAAAGTACATTCTCAAAACAGTATCTGCTTTGAGAAAGGGTGCTCTGCTCTTTCTGCGCAGCTTGGCATGCATGTGCATACTAATCCCTAATGTCCTCAGTACCTTGATGGTTGCTTGTGATCATGCACTCCGTGGACCAGTCTTGGGGTATCACAGGAGCAACCAGCTCATCAAACTTCTCCAGGGGACAGCTGTGGGTGCAGCCCGGCAGCGTGAGGGGATGTGGCTCATGCTGTGTCTCATTCCGGTAGTACATCTCCACGAAGTACTCACTGGTTTGGAAAGGCAGAGGAGAGGGCTCATTAGTTCTGCAATGTTGAATGGCCACTGAATTTCTTTCCACTTTAGCCGTACCAGGTCATTTAAAGGACTAGTGGAAGAGCTTACAGGAACAAGATTGTAGCCAATTTATGTGTGGGAATAGGGAGACTGGGGCAGGTGGGACAGATTTGAGGATGGAAATGGGGATTTTGGTTTACTAGGTAAATGTGGATGAGGGGGACAAACAATATACTTAAAGAGCTGAGAGGAGATGGTTGGGGGAGATGGGCATGTCTTTGGTGAGGCTTTGAATGTGAAATGAGAGGCAAGTGGGGTTCATGGGTTTCCGCTCTTACTCTTCTTTTTTATGCTTCTCATTTACTCTTTTCTCTTTTCCTTTCTCAGTGTTTTTTAGTCTTTCCCTGACTGTATATCCCCTTCTCCTTAACTAGGCCATAAACAAGAAACTGAATAAGATGTGCTCTTGAGTATATAGGAAGGCTATAAAAAAATTATCCCCCAGAAAGAAATGGCTATATATTCAACTCTGGTGTCACATTAAGGAGAGCTCCCTCCACCTTTATTTCAAAAAACAAAGTGCTATTTGGGGAAGGTCTAGTGGCCTAAATCAGCCTCAGTAAAACCAATGTGAGTTGCCTGTAGAAGTCACTTGCCAAAGAGGTAAGAGAGAAATTCAAGGGGGTTAATAAACTTTCTTGGTGTAGTAAACTCACAGTTTCAACTCTTCAGTGTTATAAACAAGTTGGTTGTTGTTAAGAAGAGTGTGGTGGTGCCCACCTACAATCTCAGCTATTCTGTAGGTTGAGGTAGGAGGGCAGCCTGGGCAACCTAGCAGGACATTATCTCAAAATAAAAAATAAAAAAAGAATGGAGATGTAGCTCAATGGTAAAGTGCTTGCCTAGCATGTATGAGTCTCTAGGTTCAATCCCTACCATGGCAAAAACAAAACGAAACTCCCCAAACCATATAAGCATAATAACTTTAAATATTTACTTAGAAGAGGTGTTTTTAAAAATTTTCCTAATATATGAATGAGTATGTATTTATATCTTGGGATAATTTTTCCAGCAAAACATCTTTTATTTCAAAATAATGTGGCTGAGGCCACATTAAATAATCCATTGGTATCATGGTTCTTTCCACAGAAGAGTGATGCGTCAGGAGTAATTACATTTCCTAGGCTCCTTGGCACCTTGGTGAGACCAAGTGTCTTGTTTTAGCTGGTCAAAAGCAAGCAGAAGGGATATGTGCTCCTATTGGGCTGAGGTGGTTGATAAAATGGTGGCCTTCTCCACCCTTTTGTTCCTTGCTACAGTCTGCCTGCTGGTGAGCTCAGCATAATGGGGGCTCTAGAAAGGGAACCCTGGAGGCTTGGCCACCACATGAGAATCGCACATAGAACCCCACGTGGACCTAGTGACCAGCAATACCTGCACTGGACTATTGGGTAAGAGAGAGATTAACTTCCTCTGAGAATGTGAGGTTCATTTATACAGAAGCCAAAATTACTCTAAAGTAATATATCTCAAAAGCAGTTTTGGGGGGCTTGAAATTGGTTCTAGTGGGGAAGATGCAAACTAAGATGCACATGAGGAATTTGGATAAAATTTCATAAAATGTAAGACTGAAAAAAACAATATTTTTAGTTTAACAGATTACTTTACCCTGTGGTTTTAAATTTATGTAGTAAATACTCAGCCATAAAGAAGGATAAACTTGAGACATATATAGCTAAATGGATGGACCTTGAGACCATAGTCTTAAGTGAAATAAATTGGACATGTGTAAATATCGCACTGTGTCTCTAGTGCGAGACACTGAAAAAGTAAATAAGAACCAAAATGTATAATAGAAATTGTGAAGTAGGAAGAAATTGTTCAAAAGGAAAGGGGAACTGGGGAGTGGGAGGAGTGAGAAAGGAAGGAAGGGAAAAGAAAAAAATGAGAAAAGGATAAAATGGAAACAAAGCTTTGTAAATAAGGAGGGGAATAGGGGTTGAAGGGAGGGGAGGGGAAATAAAAAAAAAAAAAAGAGGAATCAAGATACATTATGTATAGGTACAAATTCCCTACGAAGAATGTGATCTTTATGTAAATTATACCAATAAATTTAATTTAAAAAAGATTAAAAAATTGTAGTAAAAGTTATTTAGGTACATATTTAACATCTACAAACTTAATAGTTTATACATTTAAGATGGTTGGAAATCTAAAATATTCTCCCTTCTGTCTTGCTCTTTTTCTTCTCATAGAGAAAGTGTGGGACAGCTCAATGTGGTCACAGCACTCAGGAGGCTGAGGCAGGAGGATTGCTGTGAGTTCAAGGCCAGCCTGGGCTACATAGTGAGTTCAAGGTCAGCCTGGACTACATAGTGAGACCCTGTCTCTAAAAAATAAACAAAAAAAAAGTGGGATCGCCTTATTGTAAGGATCATCTAGTAAGCAAGTTAATGTGGCTCCTCTTTTCTCCTAATTTAAAAGCAATCAGATTTAACCTTTGATAGTTCTCTGGTGTGTTAATGAAAAAAAATACTATATAACAACCTGACCACTGTGTGGCCCTAAATTTGTGTATGCGTGTGCGTCAAGTTCTCTCAGTTGAAAAATACTCCACGTTTGGTTCATAACATGAATTTCCTTAAGGTGGTGAAAGAAAGTGATTCAGTGGGAGAAAATTCTGTAACACCCTAATAAAACAGGCTTGGGACCATGGGGTGCAGAAAGGAGGGAGGTCCGAGAAAGTCGATAGTTTCTCTGGCCTTATCCCTGAAAAGACAATGCCTACTTCTAGAGCTGATCGTCGAATTTTTTTTTTTTTTTTTTTGTGGGTACCGGGGGTCGACCTCAGGACCTCGCGCGCCAGCAGGCACCCGTGCCGCTGAGCAATATCACTGACCCTTTTTCGTATGTGGGTTCCGGGAGTCGAACTCGGGCCCTCGCACTTGCCGGGCAGGCGCTTATGCTGCTGAGCCATCTCACCGGCCCATGATCGTCGAATTTTGTCTATATTTATTAACTCTGTGCCCAGAGTCGGCCTTCAAATGAGCAGACTTCTGCAGGGCTTGCTATTAAGAGTACATTTTATATTTTCAGTCTTCTCATTTCTACATTCTTTCATTTGCTAGTCTTTATTGTGAGGGTCTTCTCTCCACTCTGACTCCAGGTATTTGAGAGCAAGATTAGCTAATACCATATTTTACTTCTACCTCATCATGCCTGTCATCCACTTAAAGGTTCAATAAATAAATTAACTACCCTAATTGTGCAGAATTCAGTTTCTTTGTAAATATTGATTGAGAATGAAGTCTCTGTGTTGTTACTTTCCTGCTCTACAAATTCAGAGACCCAAAAACTTACATCCATGATTACAACATTTGCAAAATGTAATGCAGGGCCCTCTGGTAAAAACAAAAAACAAAAAACAAAAAAACACAAATTACTGAGAATTTCAAGATGGCGACAGCAGAGCACTGAAACAAGCCTGGGGTCTTCTAAACAATGGGATGTATGATTGCATGCTCAGGTTGGCCTTGCCTGCATACAGCCATTGTGAATGCCTTGAAGGGAGGGAAAACTACATCTCCCAACCAACTCAGAAACAAAACTTTGGGATTGCTATCTTTTTTTTTTTTTTTTGTGGGTACCGGGCGTCGACCTCAGGACCTTGCGCGCCAGCAGGTGCCCGTGCCGCTGAGCGATATCACCGGCCCTTTTTTCATATGTGGGTTCCAGGAGTCGAACTCGGGCCCTCGTGCTTGCCAGGCAGGTGCTTACGCCACTGAGCCATCTCACCAGCCCATAAGATTGCTATCTTAATCTGGCCCCTTCTTTGGTTTTATCCACCAACCCATGAGTTCTGGTGACCTTTCCAAAGAAAATGCCATTGTCACACCAGATGCAAATTCTTAGTGCGACGTCATTGATGGTAACCCGTTCTTCCTGGTTTGCCCCAGATTATCCCCATTTCAACAATGAAACTCATGTTTCAGGTGCCTCTCAGTGCTGGGTAAACTGGGACACTTGCCCTCTCTGACTTTGATCTTTCTAATGAGGTCAAGCTAGTCATCAAGGGAGGGTTACACCAGACCACAAAGAGGTAAACATTGCTCAGAAGTTGTGCTTTAAGAATCTTGACTGGTAGATATGAGTCACCAGAAGATGCATGGATATGTCTGAAGTCTTTAATTGAAAGATTATTATTGCTTGAGCACCAAGCAACTTAATTTTTTTCTTGGCATCTTTCAAACTGTTTTTTTTTTCCCCCAAGAGAATAATTTATGTCTGCATAGTTCTTAGAATACCTCAATATTTTTAAAAAGAAAAATCTAATTTTTGTCACTTAGGAAGCTTCTCTCAAAATTTTCACTTGCTTTGTTTCACTTTCATGAAAACAAAGTAAAAAGAGCCATGACTTCCAAAGATATTGTTACCACCATTCTCCCCTCTGAATATAAAACTGAACCTAAAGACAGATACAACCCTTAAACCCACAATAACAATAATAATAACAAAGCCTGGGGGACAATGATACTGACTTTCAAAAGCACTTCTCAGGTACTTACCCGTTCTCAAGGTACAATTCCATGAAGTGACAGGAAGCATAAGGAGGTAGGATTCCATTGTAAACATCCAACGCTACTTGTAGGCCACTCACAGTAGTGTCATGCTGCAGAGATAAGAAACAAATCATTTTTGATCTTTACCTCTGGTTCAGATTTACATTCATTAGGCATCAGCACTTGTAGAACACCATGATGATTTTTGATTCAATTAAATTTCCAATACTTGATGAGTAAGAGAGGGTAAGAACTAATTTTGGATGAGTACCTGTAGTGTGCTATTTATTATTTCTATTTAAAAGATGAAGAAAATGAGACCCAGAGAAATTAAGTAACTTGCTTACTGTCATACAGTTCAAGTCTTCTGGTTTTAAATCCTGCGCCTTCTCCAGGATGACTATATCTCTGCTTTTGTTTATTTCATTGATTTTCATTAAATTTTAAAATATTTTGGAACACTGTATGCTAACTTGTATTTTTAGCATAATATTTGATTTTACAGTTGTGGAATAGTATATGAGGCCATAAATGTGTAGGGAGGCAAAAAATACGAGGAGCTAAAGAGTATATCTAAAAAATAGTTGTAAAGTTAAATGTTTGCCTCAGAGTGGCTGGAAGGCACAGGGGAGTGTTTTTTGGCACTGGTTAGCTACCTAATCTTAGGCATCCCTCAACTTCCACATCTGTAAAACGGGGATAACATTTGACTGCCTAGACTGCATGCCAACGTACATATATTCAAAAGGGGTTAGAACCAATTTAATAGAGAAAGACAAAGAGTTACAGATATGACTTGCTAGAAGTCACTCAACAAGTTAGAACTGTAAAACAGATTAGAAACTTTAAAACTTGGCAGAATCAGATGATTTCAGGCCGTCTCTCTCTAGGAAGTACTGCCCCCTGCTCTGTCCACGGGTTATGCCTTTAGCCCATTCTGTTCAGAGCCACTGACAAAAAGCAAACTTCCCTGTATCTTTATTACCCCATTTACTTTCTTGCATGAATGAAAACATGGCTTTCTCTACCCAAAGCACAGCTTTCCTTGTAACCTGGCTAATCCTTCCTTTCCTGTTGTCATCCTAGTTTTAGGCCTCATTCCCATTTTTCTAGATAATACGTAGGCTTGCTATACTGTATTCTGTTTCTGACTTCCAGACATGCTATAGGAGGAGTAATTTTTTTTTTCATGTGGTACCGGGAGTTGAACTCAGGACCTTGCGCTTGCCAGGCAGGTGCTTACACTGCTGAGCTGTCTCACCGGCCCTTGTTTGTTTTTTAAAGACAGGGTCTCACAGTGTAGTTCAGACTTGCCTTGAACTCGCAACAGTCTTCCTGCCTCAGCCTTCCAAGTGCTGAGATTACAGGCATGCGCCACCAAGCCTGGCTAGGAGGAATAATTTCTGAAATACGTCTCCTATCCTGTGATCCTGCCTGCCTCCCCTGAGAAAACACTTCAGGACTTCTCCCTGGGTCATTGTTCTATATTGCCCCCAAGAAACTTGCAGGACAAGGTAGCCTTTAAGCTGCCTTCCGGCTCGGACGTTTTGACACTGTATCAGGGCTATCTAATAAAACTTGCAGCGATGATAGAAATGTTCTGTCTGTGCTGTCCAATTCAGTAGCCACTGGCTGTATGTAGCTATTGCACACTTGAAATGAGGCTAGTGCAACCGAGGGACCTCATTTTTGTCTAGGTAATTATAATTAAATTGAAATAGCTACATATGATTGTGGGGTTCCACACTGGACAGCATAGTTAACGTCTAACATGGTTTATCCACGTGATGTTACTGGCCTTCCGCTTCTGCCCTAAGAATTCCCTTCGTGTGAGGAGCGCTTACTAACACCTGCCACCTTGATGTGTTGATCGTTGTCTAGTCCAAGATGCCTCCGTGCTTCTCTTCCCCGCCCTCCTGCAGCAGATGGGATGGACACATTTCTGGGCCACCAAAGCATTTACTTGTATGGCATTTCTGTACTGTTTCGTATAGTGTTTATCTGTTTATTTGTCTTTCTCTTTTTGGCAGTGCTGGGGATCAACTTAGCAAGTTGATCTTAGCAAGCAGTCTGCTACTGAGCTACATCCCCAGCCCTGTTTGTCTCCTCAATATCAGTGTTAGACCGTAAATTCCTCAAGGGCCAGAATGGTACATTTAATTCTGAAAGCTTTGTGCAGGCGTCTATCGTGTTCTGGGTGATGGAGACACAGAGATGAAGATGAGGCCCCACAAGCCAAGACAGTACACTCTTAAACAAAGGGATGTCAGATGAAGACAAAAATACTCACTGCAGAGTACATGACAAATTTTTTGTACTTTTCTGGCTGAGTTGCGCTCTTCATGTGATTCAAGATTTCATTAACCAGGACACCTTAAAGAAGACAGATTAACAATGCAGCTGAGTGGAGCACAGACTTATATTTTGGTTTATGAGTTTTTTGTCTGCTCATAATTGAGATTCTTCCTGCAAGGATTCACTAAGAGAGGCAAAGACCTAGTTTTGTTTGAGCATCTGCAGCGGGCTAGGTAACATGACTTACACAAATGATTGTACCGAATCCTCATTTGGAGGGTTATACAGGCTATAAATGAGCCTGTCCCTCATTTATAGCTAAGGAAGCTGAAGGCTAGGTAGATATTATGTGCCTCAGACCTCTGGGAAATGAGAGCTGGATTCCTGGGTTCTCTACTGGGTTTTGTTAAAGCTCAAGTTAGGAAGGAGGCTGATAAACTTGGAAGGAATTCTGGATGGCCTTTGCAGATCTCAAAGACAGTGTTCAGCAGGGATCTTCTCCCAGGCAGACCTGGAACGACAGCGGGCCATGTACTTCTCTGCCTCCATCTGTTCCCACCCTCTCACAGTCAGACCTGTGAGAGGCCAAGGGAGAAAGCAACTCTCCAAATGTGTGCACAGATCATGGGCTGTTTTCTGTGGGGCATTTCTTTAGGTGCCCTGGTGTCGCTCCTGGGCTGCAGCAAGCATTTTAGCTTTCATGTACTGTCTCTGTCATCAGTACAGGGGGATTTTTTTGCCTTCAGAGCCAAAGACCTAACTCTTGTTGCTCCTGAGGCAGTGAAAGGCAGACACACAACTCACACACTCCATCCTATCTGCAGACACTGAAGCCTGTACCTCGTAGGGCCATCATGCATGTTTTTTAAACACTACTGGTGGTTCACACTAAACTACCTCCCCAGCCTTTTTAAAAAATTTTAATTCTGAGACACAGTCTCACGAAATTCCTAAGTTACCCAGGCTGGGCTTGAACTTGAGATCCTTTCGCCTCAGCCTCCCAGAGTGCTGGGATTACGTGTGTGTGTGTGTGTGTGTGTGTGTGTCCATACCTGGCTGCCAGAATCTATTTGGAGGGCATGCTGCCTGAGAGACTCCACAACTATTTCTATTGAGGATTTCAAAAGAGATTCCTTGTGTCTCTGGTGCTCTCTCTACTGTGCATGGGTTCGCCTGGCCTGAGAATGACCAGCGGTGTTTATTAGCTTTTAGTAATAAGCAGGCATTGATGTTAACTGACTGTACTCCCAGACTCGAGTCCACTCAGCAAATTCAAAATGAGCAGCTATGATGGGCCAGACACTGTGCTAGGTGGATCAGACATGGGATCTGCCCTCAAAAACTCATTAAATTATAAGAAGAGGGGCTGCACACCAATATTCACAATATTTCTGCAGTGACTGGGTTTTACTGGATTGTGAATGCAAGAAAATGGATATTGCATCTCTAATGGGTCTAAATCTCCCTGCCCCAGAGAAGTTTGTCCTCTAGAATATTTAGGGACATTAGCTTGATCTTCATGCCATCTTGGTACCAAATTCTGTTGCCAAGTGTCTGTAGTCATGACAGCCATGTGCAGTTTGCAATTTGCCTTTTGTCAACAGATGCCTTTGGGCAGATGCAACCTTGGTAATGATTATGGTGTCAATTCTTAGTCATGAGGTATTTCCTTTTCCCAAGAGTAACGAGAGGGCGAGTGACACTATTATCTCCAGGCTCTGGCATGTCCATATTCTGCCCTATAGGTGGGGAAACTAAGATTCATGCTCAGCAACTTACCCAAGGTTATTCAATTTGTAAGCAGGAGGGCTGGTCTGTGAACCCAGTATATCAAAAATCGTTGTTCATAATCATTAGACCACACTGTAGCATAAAACTAGCTTCTAAGTTCCCTGCATCATCCTTTACTAAATTGCTATAAACTGGACAAAACACCACTATCAGAAGATACAAACTTCATATCCTTCATTTCTGAGCTACAGTAAAGTCAGCAAACCTTTTCTATCTGCCAGATGGCAAATATCTTGGGCTTTGTGGGCCATAAGATCTGTTGCAGCTTTCCAGTTCTTCAGTGGTAGTATGAAAGCAGTCCTCAATGAGGCATAAATGAATGAGTGTACCCGTGTCAGTAACTTTGCTTACAAAAATAGGAGTGGGCTGGATTTGGCCTGTGGGCAGTAGTATGCCAACCCCTGGTCTACATCAAGAGTGGATAGATATATGCTCCTAAATAACTCTTGGGGATTTGGGGGGGGGGTGTTGGTGTGTCCCTTGCTGAACAGCATCACCCTTGAAATCAGCGGAGGAGTTCTGGCAAAGGTCAGAGGAAGCCAGTCACAGTCCTGATGTTCTTGTATTCTGTGTCACCCATACAATGGATGTTTTCGGTGCAGGACTGTGCTCAGTTGCTTCATCATTCCACAAGCATGTAGTTGGCAAATCTCTCTTGCCTAGCCAGATCCGAACAACAGGCTGAGCCAGGGCTTTGGCAGACTCATGCAGGAAACAGTTTCCTGTCTTATCGATGGCGCTGGACCTCCTCCAGAAAGAAGGGCAGGTGGGTTCCCGTAAATGCCAGCCTTTAGAGACCATCTCAGGGAAGGACTCTAGAATCTAGTTTAATCCCTTTCTCAGATGGGGAAACTGAGACCCAGGGAAGTGCCTCCCTCAAATGTAATCCTCTAGTAACTAAAGGGAAAAAAAGGAGGAAACATCAACAAGCTGTTAGGACAACCCCCTTCCTTATTTATACATGTGTCACCCAGTATCTAATATCAGATTATTGTCAACTCCCGTTTGGTGTAGGGCATATTGAGATTTACTAAAATGCAGATTTTAGTCTAACTGGTCTGGAGTGGGGTCTGAGATTCTGCCTTTCAAATCAGCCGCTGGGTGATGCTAGTGCCGCAGGACAATGGGACTATGCTTTGAGTAGCAAGAGGCTGGATTCCTGAGTCCACTGTGATGAGCTTGGCAGAAACAAATCAGGAGCTCCACCTTTGCTGTCTGATTGGGTAGGACTGAGCCACAGGCTGGTTCTGGGGGGCTAGCGATGAAGCCTGGTGGCTACGTGGCCACAGGTGGCCTCTGCATCTTTTGTTGTAAAGCACATATAAGATTGAGCTTCTTCCTGGGGCTTTCTTCTACATAGAGTCTGTATCTTGCCTGGTAATTATGCCAACCTCCCAGGCTCCATCTAAGCCTCCTCTTTGGGGACGCGCCCTTCCTCAAGGGCTGGGCCTGTTCATTCCCTCAGTGGGAGAGAGGCCCGAACATTTCTATCAAGTCTTACTCTGTGCTGCACAAGCAGGGCTGCTGTAACAGCAGGTCTGTAACTCCTCATGTCATTAACTGCCACTGCTCTGAATGATGAGCCCCAACCTACTTTGTTCACCTCACATGAATTTGCTCCTGACTAGCCTGGTTTTATGCCTCATTTGCTCTTCTCCTGGTTACATGCAGCCCTGCTGTCCTGGCTGTACCTGACTCCTCTTCTGCTTGATGATTTGAATTTTTTCTCTAGTTACACACCCTGAGTGAACGTCCTCCCCATCTCCTCAGCCCCCAGAATGCTCTCATGCAGTCTCTTAGGGTTCTGATGAACCCGTCCTGACAGGCGGGAGCAGCACCTGGCGATGGCTGGAATCCTGAGGTGATTGTGTTAGTTTCCTCAAAATGTCTGGAATGTATTATCAGCCTGACTTGGAACATCTCCCTAAGGCTTGGGTTTCCCCATTAGGTCAATCTGTCACATAATGGACCTTCTCTTGCTGTTTATCCTTAATTAGTTTTAATGCCTGTATTAATCACATGTGAGCCTCACACCCTATTTAGTGTCTTGGCCTGGCCACTCAGCAGCCCTGACATCTATCCCCGTCCTGCCCGATCCTGGCTTCTTTCTTAAAACTCACGTAACCTAATTACAAGGACCCCACTGCCTGGGTCTAACTTCATGTTGGCAGGGTATCCCATGCTACCAAGGGCCAAATCTAACTGAGAAGGGGCATCACTGGTAAATAAACCTCAACACATCTCAACACCAATAAACTTGTCATAACTTGTCGATTGCAACAGGCATTAATTTACAATGCATAATTAGCCTGAAAAAATATGTTCTATTACTTTTAACAATGCTCACCACACAGGGGTTCAGAAAAACAAGCTACTTTTGTCAAAGCTCCCACTTGATAAATTCATCCTATAGGCTAAACCAATCAATTTTCCTGAGACTTAGACACAAATCACTGATTATTTCATCTGGAAGAGATGGAAAGGACCATTTAGCTTTAGCCCAAAGCTTTTATTTTCCAGATGGGAAAATTAAGGCCCAGAGTGAGTAATATTGATGATGATAGTAACACAACATTTACTAATAGTACATTAGGTTCCAGATGCTATCTGTTCTAAGCTTTTTGGGTACATATATTCATTTTAGCCCTGGCTACCTGTGAAGTAGGTATTACTATTGTCACCCTCTTGTGGAATGGAAAACGGTACAAGAGGTATTGACCTGTTTGAAGTCACTCCATGGATTTGTGATAGGACTGGAACGCAGAACCAGATCATCCCACCCTAAATCCAATGTGCTTCTCTCATTTTTAAAATACTTACCCCCCTGGAGTCTAGATTTCTCTTTCTGCTTATGTATTCCATAGAGGGACAGGAGGGATAATTCTGATAATTCCCTCAGCTTAGTCATGGTGTCCTTCGTGGCCCAGGAGGGTAAAGCGAAATTGTGAACACCCTGTAGCAAATAAAAAAAGATGAGAATATGTGTACATTTTTATTTATGACAACCTTTTTTGTTGACTTTAGAAAGATTCTTCAGCTGGGGGTGGTGGTGCACACCTGTAATCCCAGCACTTGGGAGGCTGATGCAAGAGGAATGCCACAAGTTCGAGTCTAGCCTAGGCTACATAGTGAGTTTGAGGCCAGCTTGAACTACAAGGCAAGACCCTGTCTCAAACGAAACAAAACTATCCCCCCAAAGAAAAGCTTCTCTTTCGTCTCTAAGAGCTACTGGGGCCAGCCTTTCTTCTCCTGCCATTTCTTTCTAAGAATTTACATTATGCTATGTAGTGATACTGATTTTTCAGAAGAAAAATTTACAGAAACTGACTAACTTGCCCCTTTCCACCACAATCTTTGGCTTAACTCTGGGTCAATGTGTAATTAATATTTTGTGGAGCAAGTGTACAATAGGGCAAAGATGTACCACGTTCCTTTATGAAAGGTTTAGAAAGATTTCTATAAGCCTGTGGGGAAGGTAAAGTCCAACAGGGTTAGATGACATTTCCTTAAAAGCCAGATGAGGCCAGTTAGGAAAGGGAATGTATTTCTGGAGCCTTTGATAACATATGACTGTCCCTATGAACTTCTAGTTTCCTGACTCTGGGTCAGTCGGTACATGGTAAATAGTAGGGCAGGTAGAGACCTTGCGCCAGAACTCGTTACTGGTTAGGAGGAGTTGATTAGGATTGCCCTAGTTTTAGAGCCTGGGGGGGGGATGTGGAGGGAGGGAGAGATCATGAAAGAGCAGAGCAAAGTGAAATGATAGAGGAGAAATAAGCAAGAGGGACATGAGAAAGATACCACACTATATGGCCTCATTATAGCATAGCTCAAATTAAGCTATAGCAAGAAGCTGGAGGTGTAGCTCAGGGGTAGAACGTGTACTTAACATGCCTGAGGCCTCGCGTTTAATCCCCAGAATAAACAAAAACAACCACAACAAAAAGGAAGAAAAAATAGAGCACTAAGGAACTAAGGAGTAGGATCTTGTCTTCATCAAAGATCTTTTACAAGGGTAACAAATCTTCATTCAGACAGATTCTGATAATAAAGGTGAAAACAGCATGTGGCCGGGTTGGTTAGCTGCCACGGGTGGGGGAAATGGTGTCATTTGTTACTGAGATGGAGCTATGAATGCAGCTTCGCCCTCTATGCACTCGTGATAGACTCAACTCAGAAGTAGCTAGGGGTCAGGTAAGTAGTCAGAATTTTGCCCAAGGTTTTGGTGCCCTGGTTGGGAAAATAGGGATAGAAAATACTCCTTTCTGCCAGAAGATGGAGCCTGATGAGCAAAAACCACCAAATATCCTTGAAAAAACATAATTTAGTTACAAGGATTATTTCAAATACTCCACACAGAGAAAATGTTCTGTCCTGATACACCAATTTTAATGGCTTAGCTTATAGCTGGCTTATTTATTTCTGTATCCAGAAATCAGGCAATTTTTCTCTCCTCTTTCTGTATAACAACATTTTTTTTTCATTAAAGCCCATGACAGAAACCCAGCATTCCTGAATTACTGCAAAATAAGTAAGTGACAATGTACAGAAGAAAAGCAATTTTGTTTCCAATTTTATAAAAGGGTGAAAACATAAATAATGGAAAAAAAGAGAATTCAAGATTATAAAAGGAAATCTTGAATTATGTGTCAATATCAAAAAGAGAAGTCAAGACTATACAAGGAAATTTTGAATTATGTGTCAGTATCAAAGGATGTATGAGCGATAGGCAGATATACAAAAAGGGAAGAAAAATGTTTCTGTTTCAAAATAGGCATAAATCATAAAATCAGACTGAAAATTAATCTTTGATTTTTTTTCTTTTACCTCACAATATAAAGGATCATAGACTTTACTCCAAATTCCAAAAATGTCCAGGCTTTGGAATCCTGAAAATGCTGGCAAGGCTTTTATAAAATCCTGGAACAAACACAGAGAGAAAAAAATATTTCTATATAAATATTTATATATTTGTCATCTGCAGCATACAGTATTTTGATAGTTTGGAATGGATCTCTTTGTTGTGAGGAGCTGTCCCACACATTGTAGGATGGTTACTAGTATCCTGGCCTCTACCCAATCCGTGTTAGTGGCATTCCTAAGCTTCTAGTTGTGACAGCCCAAACTGTCTCCAGACATTGCCAAATGTTCCCTGTGATGTGAATTTGTTCCCAGTGAGAATCGCTCTTCTTCACAGAAGAGTACACCAGTAATATTGGGTATGATAATGACAAGCAAAGAATTTCATGCACACATTCATTTATTGTTTCTCATTAGTACATGCGAATCGCACGTAAATGCTGGCTTACTGCTACACGTTCCTTGGGATCGGACTGAAGTGCTCTGCCCCAGCTTATTAGAAGTTAGTGGAGAGTAATTCATATACAAGTGAATGCACCAGGTGAAAGGAGAAAACAGAACTCAGGCCAGGGCTTCCCAGGAAAATGCAACAGGATCTAGACCTGGTTTCTGGCCATTAATGAGAAATCTGGATAAAATGCAAACATTTCATAGTTTCTGTGTTCTTGGATTGTCATAATGAGACTCACGCAGCTATCTGACTGCTGAAATTGGCAGCAATTTCTGGGAAGACGTTTTGGAAGATATTTTTATATGATGAATACATTTTCTAGGAAAATATATTTTGCCAATATTAACCCCAACAGATGTCCATAAACAGAAATAATTGTTAAAGAGCTCTCCACTCCCCCAACCCTCAAACATAAAAGCTCCAAGGCCAGATGATGTTATGGAGGAAGAAATTCTGCCAAGTTTTACAGAGTAAACTGTTTTAATGCTATGTTAACTGTTCCGGGGCATAGAGAAAGAAAGAAAACTTGCAAAAATTTTTGAGTTAGATGTATCATTGATACTGACAAAGACTGCCCAGACACTGAAACTATAGTTCAGTGTCACTTGTAAATATCAGTGCAAAAGACCTAAGTAAAAATTAGTAAATTTAAAGTCATGTTTAAAGAAAAGGGCTTGATTTGAGAATAATTGAAAAATTTTGATGTTTTTAAAAAACACTTGAAAACAGGGAAGATGGATACTTAATTTGATAAAAATATATGTATTGCATTTTGGTTTAAAAGCCAGCATGATTAAAAGGAGAAAAATCTATAATCAAGAATAAGACAAGGACGCCTACTACCAACACTACCATGTAACCTTGTACTGTAAGTATTGATAAAAGTAGATAAGCAAAAGACAGAAATGAGAGGTGTAAATATTAGAAATCTAAAGGGAAACTGTCATTAGTTGCAGATATTATAAACCTGGAACAAATTTATCAAAAAATGTAAAGGCTAAGGAAAAAAATCTTAAAATCTTTAAAATAAGAACAGGAAAAACGTACTGTATTCTCAAAAAGGAAGACAATATTGAAAAGCTGCAAGTTCTCCCTAAGTTAACCTATAAATTTAATATGATCCCAGCAAAAACATTAAAAAGTTAAATATTTTTGGAACTACAGTAGCTGACTCAAAAGTTTACAAAGAAACTAAAAATATAATCATGAAAACTCAGAAAATGTACAGCAATGAAGGATGACCAGCATGTTAGATATTAAAGCATAGTATAAAGTCTTAGTCATTAAAACCATGGTTTTGGCTAATAAGGACAATTGAATTGAATAAAAATGACAGAAATAGATTTTGTATATAAGGGAATTTAAATATGTAATAGCTTAAGTAAGTAGGAAAAAGATGAACTTTTCAATAAATAGTGATGGGACAGTCAGATAATCTGGGAAAAAAATAAGCAGGATATAAGTGTGAAAACTAACACCAGTAAAAACTGTAACATATTTAGATGTTACATCTATTTAGATGTAACATATAAAATGTAAAAATGAAGCTGTAATAGAATTAAAAGAAAGCCTTGCATACTTCCCTCATAACTTAGTAAACAAGGAACTCAAAATATAGATACCATCTAAGAATATATGGATATGCTTACAGCCTACATCACCAAAACATGAGCGAAGTCAATAGGCAAATATATGTAACAATAATACATGTATTGTATAACAAATGCCATTCATATCACAGACAGGACTATTAAAATATATGGTGACTGCTGGGTGTGGTGGTACATGCCTATAGTCCAGCACTCTGGAGGCTGAGGCAGGAGAATCACTGTGAGTTTAAGGCTAGCCTGGGCTACATAGTGAGAGCCTGTCTCAAAAAAAGAGAAAAGATATATGTGTATATATATAGTGAAAGTGTCTAAAACTATATAGAAGAAAGAAAACCAGTAATTCAAAAGAAAAATAATAAATGGATAGGAATAGAAAAAAATATAAATAATATTTAAGTGGATGAAGAAGCCCATTTTTGTAAGAAAAACAGTAGAGCACAATGTTGTGTAAGAATGATAATAGTAGTCTTCCTTATCTTGTCCTGATTTTAGAGATATGTCCAGTATGTCACATCAGATTTGCAAATTCTCCGTATATTTTCTACATATTGTTGGCAAGACTGGAGAAATAGGCACTCTTTTGTAGGCCTGATAAGAATAGAAATTGATCTAACCTTTTTGGAGGGGAATTTGATAGTATTTCAAAGAGACCCAGAATTTCTACTTCTGGTATATTATTGCATAGATATTATTGTGAAATTACTTAGATTCACAAGGTATTCAGATAGACTGTAAAAATGACAGATTGGAAATGACCCATATTTTCATCAATAAGAGCTGGTTAAATAAATTAATTTATATCCACAAATTCAAATACACCACATTTCTAAAAAAGAAAGGAAGGTTAAGGAAATTCTTTGTGTACAGAAATAAAAAGATTTCCAAGACATTTTATTAAATGAAAAACAAAATCAACAACAACAACAACAAAAAATCAAAGTGCCCAGTATTATAAATAGTATATCACTCTTGTGTAACAAATTGGGAGCCTGCCTGACAAGCATGAGGTCCTGAGTTCGACTCCTGGAACCCACATAAAGGAAAAAAAGGCCAGTGATATCGCTCAGCGGCACAAGCGCTTGCTAGAAAGCGCGAGGTCCTGAGGTCGACTCCTGGTACCCACATAAAAACAAAACAAAACAAAACAAAAAAACAAATTGGGAAACTCTCAGAATATACTTGTATTAGTTTGTATATAAAGAAACAAACTGGAAATTATATAGAAAATAATGTCAGTGGTTACCCATGGAGCCCTTGAGAGACTTTCCACTGTATTTCTTTGTATTCTTCCTGATTTTTGTACCAAATGTATAACTGATTCAAAAGATTAGTTTTTAAAAAATACAGAGCTTTGCACCTAACTTTTGTGAAAAAGATAGTTCATAAAACAAAAACTCTCTTTTTTTTTTTTTTTTTTTTTTTGAGGCAGGGTCTCGCTATGCAGTTCAGGCTGGTTGTGAACTCACTACGTAGCCTAGGCTGCCCTCGAACTTGCTGCGATCCTCCAGCCTCCTAAATGCTGGGATTATAGGCATGCACCACCACACCCAGCTTCAAAAAGTCTATTCTGAATATAGAAAAAGCCCCGGTGCTTCAGTCTTGATAAAGACTCACTTGTACCTGGTTCCTGTCAGGGACACAGGAACAAATTTGAAAAAGACTGGCTTCTCTACTGGTTTGTGCCATTTGTACAGGGAAGGAGGTCAGGTAGTGATGACTTCCCTCATGAAGTATTCTGAGCCTTCGATGGTGAACCTATGCGTGCTGCAATGGCCTGTTGTATTATAGAAAGCTCTAAAAGGTTTGCCATCACTGTTCTAAGCCATTGCTTAATCAGCTGCTGACAGACACGCTCACCCCGTGCTTTCAAGAAGCTGAAGCTTAGCTTGGCGTGATGTTGTGTGCTTGTAATCTCAGGATTCGGGAGGCTGAGGTATGAGGATCCTGAGTCCGAGGCCAACCTGGGCTACAGAGTGAAGCCAGCCTGTAATATGTAGTGAGACTCTGTCTCAGAAAACAACAAAAGAAGGAGAAGCTGCTGAAGCATCACCCCTTGTCTGCCTCTCACACTCAATTACACCCCTAAATAATACTACTTTTAACCTTATAAGGTTGAATCCTCTTCTGGAATTCCTCGGATTTCAAAGTCTCACTTCCAAGTTCTTGAAAACGAGGGCAGTTCCTGAAAGGCATGTAGAGCAACTGGGGACAAAAGAAAAGTCATTAGACCGCAGTTGGAAGAACCTTGCCAAAGAAGCTGCACAAGAGATGGGTGGATGGGGAAGGGAGGGAAAGGGAGGGGATGGAAAAGGAATTACGAGGCTTTATAATTGGTGCACAGCGTAGACCAACTCCACACATGGAGGCTAAACATCACGTACTCCACTCACGTACTAATAAAGAACATGATCTGGGGGGAAAAAAGAAGCTGCACAAGCCTCATTAGGACTAAAGCAATCTTAATAGAAGATTCTAATGTTCTTTGAGCTAAATAGAAATTCTAAAATTGGAGGGGACAAGATAAATGGTCAGTAGGTCTTAAAATAGTAGAAATATACTTAGATCTGAAACCTCTCCCCCTTTTTTCCTTTCACGAACTGGCCTAAATAGAAATGTGCTGTTGGTAAATATTCACAATTGGTGGTTGTCTGTATGAATAACTGTTACCTTCATTCCTCCCCAAGCCCTTTCATTTCCAGCACTTTGTGCACGTCTGTGTATATCCTGCTTCCCCACAAGAACATGAGGGGTTCTGGGAAGAAGCTTAAGACATCAACTAACCATGCGTTGGCTTCAGTTCTTGCAAATTTGCAGACTGTTAAAATGAGGGTGTATATTAAATGTATGGAAAATATAATTTAAAGCCTATTAAGAAGACAAAATGATAATCTTAAAATGAGTTTAAATTCCATAATCTCTTGTAGTTTTACCTATAATCTGTAGGTTGGTGACTCCCAAGTGTATTTTGTTAGCTGGGTGTGGTGCTACATGCTTGTAATCCTAGCACTCTGGGAGGCTGAGGCAGGAGGATGACAAGTTTAAACCCAGCCTGGACAACTTAGTGACTTAGCAAGATCCTATCTCAAAAAATTAAGAAAAGGACTGAGGAGGTAGCTCAGTGTGAAGGCCCTGGGTTCAACCCCAAATACCACACATACACAAATACACATACAAATGTATTTTGTTGCTTTTACTTTCCATCTATCCTGAATCTCCAGCCCTTGGTAGAGAGCACTGTTTGAATGTTTGATTGTTGAAGACATTAAATTTAACATGTACAAAGCTGAACTCAACTTTTCATTTTTAGCCATTTCCTGTTGGCAATTTCTCTACTTTTGCCAATGGCAGAATTTATTTATTTATTTATTTATTTTTTTTTTTTTTTGTGGGTACCGGGGGGTCCACCTCAGGACCTCGTGCGCCAACAGGCACCCGTGCCGCTGAGCGATATCACTGGCCCCTTTTTCGTATGTGGGATCCGGGAGTCGAACTAATGGCAGAATTTATAAACCTGCTTTATAGACTACTTTTTCTTGTCTACTTTTGAAATATATCTAAAATAGACTGTTTTTGTTTATTTTCATTGTCTCCTCCCAGTCCAAGGCACCATATCTGTGTTTCAACTGCTTCTTATTTGGTCAACTGACATCCTTTCCTTCTACTACATGGCTTAGTATAAATTTCTTTTCTTTTTTTTTTTTGTGGGTACCGGGGGGTCGACCTCAGGACCTCACGCGCCAACAGGCACCCGTGCCTCTGAATGATATCACCGGCCCCTTTTTCGTATGTGGGATCCGGGAGTCGAACTTGGGCCCTCGCGCTTGCAAGGCAGGCGCTTACGCTGCTGAGCCATCTCACCGGCCCCTTAAATTTCTACTCTGCTGTAATCTTGTTTATCTTTCAGGACAGGGTCCCTACAAGCCAGAAGTCCCTCTTCGGGTAGGCCAGTCAAAAATGACTGAATCTAAGATCAGTGCCAGAGTGACTCACAAACAACTTCTAAACTTCATTATAATTTCATCTGTGTGCTAAATGACATGCCCTCCCCCCAGTGCCATGCCAGTTGCCAATTGCCATGACAAGAACAAGAAAGACCCATAAAAGGAAAGAGATGGCACCTAAATTCCTGGAAAATCTCTGTTCATTCTCAGAAAAGACAGGAATATTTCTTCTCTATTAACCTCTCCCTCTCCCTCATTTCTTTCACTTCCTGATCCCTCATGGGTCAAGAAGTTGATATTCAAGTCTTTCTTCCACTTCTCCTATTCTTGGCCAAAAATAAAAGCCTCTTGTGCTGCTCAATTGGTGTTCAGTCTGGTTATTGGTTCCACTATTCTGAGAGGGAAAAAGGATCCAGTTTGGGGTTAGAAATGGGTAAGACCTTCACAATTCATTCTCCACACAGCAGCTATACTATTCCTTTTTATCTTTTCAAGGCATCGATCAGATCAGGTCATCTTTAGTCCCCAAACTTCATTAGCTTTTCCTTTTACCTGCAATAAAATCCAAAAGCATCATAGCTTACAAGAGTCTACATGAGGTAGGCCCTAGAAAGCTCTCTCTTGTCCTTTTCTACTATTATCCTTCTTTCTTCCTTTTGTCTCACAGCACCGTGGGTCTCCACACCACCCCCTAAAAACAGAGGCTTAGGGCTTCTGACCAACCATCCCTTGCCTGGAACATCTTTTCCCCCAACTCCTTCCCACTCCACCTCGGCTCCTCCAAACATCTCACCCCAGCAATTATCATATTAACTTGTTTACTTCCTCCAAGGAACTCATCACCATCAAAATTATTTTATTATCTATTTCCTATAACATATAACCCCAAGAGAATGAGCACCTTGTCTTTCTTGTTCACTGCCATATTGTCTACTAGAACAGGGCTGGCATTTTAGTAGCTACTCAGAAGACATTTTTTAAAATTCTAGTTTATTAGTACATGTGCATAGTTCATAATGTTTACATTTCTTGGGGGAAGTTGGTACATGTACCTAACACACCTAATTCCTTTAAAAAAACATTTATTTTATAAGTTGCTTCCTGTCATTTCTGATTCTGTCTCTTGTCTAACCTTGCTTTCCTTCCTCTAACATCTTTTACCATTTAATTCCAGGCCTTCACTTCTTCACTCCTGAATTATGTCTATAGTTATTCTCTGAGGTCCAGTGTCTTTTCCTTCCAAGCCTTTGTCAGGAAGCGTGGCTCATCCCAGGTGTGTGACACTGAAGAATGCATGATTCTTCTCTTTCCTGCTCTGGAGGTGGCTCCGGTTTCCACTCTGAAGACTTGAGTCACTGCCCTGTGGTAGCTTTATGCAGGCCTCTGAATTCCTCCAGCAGGTACAGCTTGTACTTGAAATCACTGCCTACCACTTTGCAACGTGTTCTACGTGTTTCACACCTGGTAATTTTCTTTCTTCAAGCAGATCATAAATTGGGAAGAAACTTGACTACGTATTTCCCTTAATTTCTTTATAGCACTCAGCATGGTTGTGGAATGACCTTGTATTGACTGGTTGATTTTGTTAGACATTTTTGTTATGGACAGGGTCTTGCTATGCAGTTTTGGCTCACCTTGAACTCATTATGTAGCCCAGGCCGGACTTTAACTCACAGTGATCCTCTGTCCCAGCCTCCCGAGTGTTGGAACTTTAGGCATGCGCCATGACGCCCAGCTCTGATTTTGTTAGACTTCTTAACTGATAGGAGAATTTTGTTTGCCTTAGCAAGCAGGTAGCAGGAAATAGGTGGATAATCCTTCTTGTTTCTTTCTCCCTCTCCCTCACTTTCCATTTCTTTTCCTCTCTAATAGCCTGTATTCTATTTATTATATAATTTAATTACTACCTTTCTGGATATCAGGTTAAATAGATCCCTTAGTCTACATGAGCTAAATTTGGTGCTGCTATCCAGTGTTTATCTCTCCAGAAAAGACTGTGGTAAATGTGATTTTTTTTTTTTTTCTTTTTGGAAGAAAATATTCCCAAAATTTTAAGAATACTAATAATACTTCACTCCTAATTCTGAAGAAAGTATTCTCAAAATACTTTGAGTGGAGCTGACAGGGAAGGACTGATTCTACAAAAGCATTTGGGAAAAATTTCCAAGTCACTGGATGAAGCAATCAAGTCAGATTTGTAGGAGTAACGGAGGAACAAAGAGGACAGTAATACATCCTAGAGGTCACTGGGCAAAACCCTGAATCTGTGCTGAGCCTCCAGCCACAAAGAGATTCGATAGCGCTATGTTTTGAATACGTCATGTGTTGGGATTCATGGGTTGGAGCAGTGTTGAGAGCTGGGGCCTTTCCGAGGTGATGCATCCATTCATAGATTAATGAGTTATTATATGAGTGGCTTTGGTATAAAAGTGAGCAGTCTCTGACACACATGCTCTGTATCACTGTGGGTCACCCTCAGCCATGTCACCACAGCAAGAAGGCCCTCCTCAGACCATGGGCAGCTGCTGGCACTGTGTTCTCAGACTTCCCAGCCTCCAGAATGATCAGCAAATGAACCTCTATTTTTTAAAAAAATAAGCTACCAGTCTGTGGTGCTCAGTTATAGAAAAAGAAAGTGGGCTAAGACAGAGGGTCATGCCTGTCAGTGACTGCAGAGAAAGTAGTCTTTGTCCCAAACTATTTCCTCCATGTCGCCTTAAGTGCCACACTTGGAGATTAGATTTGTATATTATTATTTTATCTATTTATTTTTTTGAGACAGGGTCTCACTATGTAGTCCAGGCTGGCCTCAAACTCATTCCTCAGCCTCCGAGTGCTGGGATTAGAGATGTGCCCCTCCATACCTGGAAATTTTTTGCTATTTTAAATATATCAATTCCTTTGAAAAGGTCAAAGTGTTCTTGGTCAGTCCTATAAGTTTAAGAGTACCTCTCCGCCCCATTCAGGCAGCTTGGTTTATGGTACTGGCTCTCAAAATTGGCTGTCCATGGAATCATCAAGGGAGACTATTTTTAAAATACTCATGCCTAGGTCCCACCCTCAGAAACTATGATTTGTTATGAGCAGTGCCCTGGGCATCAGAAGTTTTGAAAACTCTCCAGGTGATTCTAATTTGCGACTTAGGGAAGACGATTTCCTGGGAGTGCAAAAGGCCTAGTTTTGATCCTAAAGGGGTAGTTCCCAGCCATGTGACTTTGAACCACTTTTGTTTGTTATTTAACTTCTCTGAGAACATTTTCCCCCTTGCTATATAAGAGTACAATACTGTTGTCCTTTAAGGTTGTCATGAAAGTTTAATATGATGGCATATATTATATATGTGCTGCCCAAGTGAGCACAATGATGACATGTATAAAATGTTGGACACCAATCCCTCACTCAAATATTTTTTTCCTCTATCTAGGAATGCAGCTTTTCATAGGCAAGGACGGTGTCTGATAGGAAGGGAGATCTTTAGATTTTCTGGAGAGAGAAGAAAGTTCTGTTGGGCACCAAAGTCCAGGGAACCGAGGCGGAACACCAGGAGACAGGTGTGTGTTTACGTATGGATATAAAGATGGAAAGGAGCGAATTGACAAAAGTTGAAATGGTGGCAAAACAAAGGATCTAGCAGCCAGTCAAAGAAGAATTCAGTTCCTACTGTCTCATGTCTAGGAATTTCCATGTCTTATGTTGCTTCTTGCACCTTTATTTAAGAAAGGATATGACTTCTCAGCCTAAGGCGTGTCCAGACTCCCAGATTCTGAGCAAGTCCGAGCAGCCCACCTCCCTCATTCCTGGCTCATGTGGAATCTCCTGGACCTCCCTGGATACTGACCCGATCATCAGAGACAGCAACTGTGTGCACTGGAATGGGCAGCCAGAGCAGGCTGGGGTTCCAGATGCTGGTGCCCACTGGGGGAAACAGGGCTGCCAGGTTTGCCATAGCACTCATCAAAGTCCGGTCAACATCTGTGCTTCGAATATAAACCTAGATTGGGACAATCAAGGCAGAAGCCAAATTAGAGTAAATGTGGGATTTTCTGTGGAGCTGACAGGTATTAGAAAAAGAGCAGGATGTCCACACTGAACTATTAGCAGGCTTTGTGGGAATGTCACAAGCGCAGTATCTGCTATAGGACAGGTAATGTTATGAGCATATCATGGGACAGAGCAACCAAGGAGGCCGACAGTTGAGTTGACAAACGACACCAATCAAGCAGCAGCTACCTGCCAAGCCACAGTATTTACACAGATGCCTGTACAATTTTGAACTTACTCATATTCATACATTCTTATGAAAGAAATCCTACAGTGAGGAGTATATTTATAAACTATATCTCTGACTGGATAAATTAATTGGAAAATAGGCAAAACATTTTTACATATGCAGAATTATTCTAATTCTTTCAAGAGTCAAGGTTTCCTCCCCTCTTGGCCCCCCAACTTGCCTGTTCGTGTTTATATGTCCCATTCAAGAATTGTCCATATCTTTTCCTTAAGTACTCTCCAAGTTCATAATGCTGTTTCATTCCCAGCTATAGGAAAAAAAAGTAAAAATTAAGAAAAGTATGACTCACATTATCATAGAAATCTGTGTCATCTCTCCTCACTGTACATGTGGAGCAAACAAGGTGTGCTTCAATAGTTCTACTTTAAAACACATATTTAAATGAAAACAGGAAAAGAAAGCTGTGATTCTGAGTGAGGACTCAGAATAGTACCCATTCACCTTTGTTAGCACTTAATAGACTTGCACTTAGTGTTTGGTTGATGGTTGGTGATTGACCTGATTTAAGTAAATAGTTCATCTCTGGCCCCATCCACTCTTTCAAGTGAGGTGGGTGGGCCCTGGAAGAGCAACTAAGATGCCTTTGTTCCCCAGTTTACCTTCTCTGTAGATACTTTAGGAAGTAGGGCTCCTTGTATTTACCAAACCACTTCTAACAGGGGTCCCCAGCCAGTACGGTGCTGTTAAGAACTGGTCTGCACAGCAGGAGGGCAGTGGCAGGGCAGGCAAGCAAAGCCTCATCTGTATTCACAGCCAGCCCCTGCACTCACATGGCTGCCTGAGCTCTGCCTCCTGCCAGCAGCGGAGGCACGGGATTCTCAAAGGAGCGGAACGTCACTGTGAATGGTGCACGCTAGGGATACAGGTTGCAGGCTCCTTATGAGACTCGAATGTAAAACAACAAAAATGAAGTACAGGTGTAATGGTAATAGAAATAAAGTGCACGATGTAATAATAATGGAAATAAGTGCATAATAAATGTAATGCCCTTGAATCATCCTGACCTGTGGAAAAATTGTCTTCCACAAAAGTGGTCACTGGTGCCAAAAAGGTTGGGGACTGCTGGTTTATGGTTTTTTTTTTTTTTTTTTTTTTTGTGGGTACCGGGGGGTCGACCTCAGGACCTCGCGCGCCAGCAGGCGCCCGTGCCGCTGAGCGATATCACCAGCCCCTTTTTCGTATGTGGGATCCGGGAGTCGAACTTGGGCCCTTGAGCTTGCCGGGCAGGCGCTTAAGCCGCTGAGCCATCTCACCGGCCCCGGACTGCTGGTTTATAAGGAAGCGTCAATCCCAATCTATCCACCTAATAAGAAATAAAATTCTTGGGCCGGTGAGATGGCTCAGCAGCTTAAGCACCTGCCCGGCAAGCGCGAGGGCCCGAGTTCGACTCCCGGAACCCACATACGAAAAAGGGGCCGGTGATATCGCTCAGCGGCACAGGTGCCTGCTGGCGCGTGAGGTCCTGAGGTCGACCCCCTGGTACCCACAAAAAAAAAAAAAAAAAAAAAAAAAAAAAAGAAATAAAATTCTGGTATCATCACTTCCCAAAGAATTATGTTTCCCCAACCCCGAAGATTCTTTCAACTTATTGATTAGCAGACTCCACCTTCCCCCCTCCCCCTTTTTGCAGGTGAAGCCTGAAAGACTCAGGCGCTGTCTTAGAAATCTTTTTCTGGTTCTCTTCAGCATTTTTAAACTCGTATATTCTATTGTTCATGTACATCTCTCATGCTTAAATAAAGTCAATGACGTTTAAAAAAAAGAAAAAATACCTGTCAAAACTGACAATTCTGTATGTATTTCCCTGAAGACTCATCAACAACTGAAAATCCCCAACCAACCTGAGTGAGTTGACCAAACCCATCTGGCCATGAGGATTCCTTAATGGGGTCATTAGGAAAGGTTTCAATGGGACTTCTGTCCCCGTGCCGGAACACCTGAAAATAGATATGCCACAGTAAGCTCACAAATTTCACTTGGGTATTTTGCTTTTGCTTGTCAATTAGAATTTCTTCTAAACCTCTGGTTCTCAACCTTTGTGCTCACTGGAATCACCTGGGGAGTTACAGAAAATTCTGAGGATGAGGTTCCATCCCTAGTAATTTTGAACTTACTAGCCTGGGGAGTGGCTAGGACATTGGGATTGTAAAAACCTCCCCGGGCCGGCGAGATAGCTCAGTGGCATAAGCGCCTGCCTGGCAAGCATGAGGTTCTGAGTTTGACTCCTGGTACCCACATATGAAAAAAGGGCCGGTGATATCACTCAGCGGCATGGGCGCCTGCTGACACGCGAGGTCCTGAGTTCGACCCCCGGTACCCACAAAAAAACCCAAAAACAATGAAACCTCCCCAAATACATCTCCAGCAAAGAAGTACTGTTCTGGGCTGAGGATGTAGCTCAGTGGTACAGCACTTGTATTATGGTTTGTGTCTGATGTCCCCACAAAGTCTTATGCAGTATGGGGGGGTGGGCTTTTTGGAGGTAGCCGAATCTAGAGTTTGTGATTGGTTCATTGTCTAGGGCTGGGATTGGTGGTGTGAGTTCTGCACCCACCCTGGGGCAGGTAGCCTGCATACAGTATAAGGGAGGGTAAGAGGCTTGTTCCTCCCTTTTGCCCCTTTTGCTCTTGCTGCCTTCTGCTGCCATGAAGTGTTGCCCCTCTGCCATGCCACCCTGTCTTGGAGCCAGCTGATTACGGACTGAAACCTCCATGAACTGTGAGCTAAATAAACCTTCCCTTCTTTAATTTTGGGTGTCAGGTATTTTGTTTCAGCAAGGAGAGAAAAGTAACTAAGACAACTTGTTTAGGATGTCTGTGGCTCTGGGTTCCATCCCCAGCACTGCAAAATGAAAACAATGCCCATTGTAAGCTCTCTAATGGTTCTCTTGTATTTATGGTAATGCTAGAATCAAGATAATTAGCCATTAGAAGGCAGGTGATACATAAATAGAGCTAGGTTTGTGTATTGGCTAAGGTAGGAACACAAACCTTATGTGATTGCTTTAATGCAGACAACACTCTGATGAGAAATACTCCTCTCATCATTACAGTAATAATAGTTTTAAAAATGTACAGGTACTAAAAAGAGTGGCTTTTAAGTGAGACGTTCAATTTGTGACCATTCTGAGCCAGTCATCTGTTAGTTTTTAGGAGGTTCAGGGTAAAGAAATTACAGATAGAGAACTTAGGTGAGTTAATTCTCAACACTTTAATAACACACGTACATAATGCTACTTTCATTTCACATTTCTCTTTGGGGAGAATAGTATGAACTTTTGAAACCTTGGTATTTTAATTCTTAATTGCTTTCAGAGTAAGATACCGAGCCAAACACAAAGCTGTTTTATAAACAAAAGATACTCAAGAAATACAAGGTAGAGTCGATGATGGAGCACTGGTCTAGCATGTACTAACCCTGTGTTCAGTCCCCAGTATCACCGACTCTCTTCGTTACTTTTCTCCTCATTGCTGAGACAAAATACCTGACACCCAAAATTAAGGAGGGAAAGGTTTATTTAGCTCACAGTTTGTGGATGTTTCAGTCCGTAATCAGCTGGCTCCAAGGCAGGGTGGCATGGCAGAGGAGCAACCCTTCTTGGCTGCGGAAGACAGCAAAAGCAACAAGAGCAAAAGGGAGGAGCACAAGAGAAGACTTTTTGTCCCTATACTGTATGCAGGCTACCCACCCTAGGGTGGGTGTAGCATTCACACCCATAATCCCAGCACTAGACAATGAATCAATCACAAACTCTAGAAGCCTGCCCCATGACTGCATGAGGCCTTGGGGGGACATCCAGACACAAACCATAACACCAGTGTAACCTAAACTGAACCAAACAAAAATGAGAAGTATGAGACAAAATCTACACTGATGTCGGCAAGATTTTTCTTTTGAGACAGGGTCTCACTATGTAGCCCAGGCTGACCTTGAACTCCCAGCAATCCCCCTGCCTCAGCCTCCCAAGTGCTGGGATTACAGGTGTGCACCTCCACGCCCCTCTGGCAAGTATTTTTAATAGAGAGGAGGGCTGCATAATGTTTTGCTTTATCTGAGGTTACCTGTGTCTATCACTTGTACTACTGACTAAGACGTTTCATTGAAACATAAGCCAAGACAGATACTCTTTGAAACTGTTTTACTAACAGTTCAAAGGACGCTAAATAAGGAAATGTCTCCAACTTTAGTCATATCTGAGAAGGGATTCTAGGACAGCGAGACAGCCTTCTACTAACACCTAGGTTGTGTCTCTGGCATCAAAAGAAAACTGACTTTTGACTCCTAAACCAGTGAGATACAAAACCCTCAGTAGAACAGACTGCAGAAAATAGAGGGACAGCTGGGTGTGGTGGTGCACACCTGTAATCACAGCACTATGGAGGCTGAGGCAAGAGGATTGCCCAAGTGCAAGGCCAGCCTGACTACATAGTAAGTTCAAGGCCAGCTTGAAATATAGTGAGCTCTTGTCTCAAAAGAAAAAAAAAAAAAAAAAAAAGACAGAACATAGATGGGCAATGCTGCAGTGGATTATAACAAACCGTTTCTGTCAGGTGAGGAATGACGTAGTTGAAGGGTGCTCTCCAGGTGGAAAGGACAGCTGTGTGTTACTACTCTCTAGGGTTTCCTTGGCCGTGATCAGTTACTGCCAAGGTTAACTATTAGTGCCTTTCTTTCTACAATCAAAACACACTGAGACTGTTTACATCCTAAGCAATTGTGCAACATCATTACCAGATCTGAGTAACAAAATTTGCTATTTGGTTTCGATAGATTAGTAAACACATATTGTTTGCTTTCCAGGGTTTCTCAACCTTAACACTGTTGGCATTTTGGGCTGGACGATTCCTCGTGGTAGGAGCTGACCTGTGCACTGCAGGAGGTCCAGCAGACCTTGGCCCCTACCCACTAGCTGCCATAGCATTCTCCTGTTGTGATAATAGAAAAGGCCAACTGCCCCCTTTTTTGTCTTTATGAAGTGTGATTTAAAAATATGGTACGTGCTGCTTCCGAATGCACCCCAGGGAAAGGCAGGCTCATAAAAACCTGATGGTGTCTTCATCCACCTTCTTCACTAGACGGGGCACCAAAGTCAAAGATCTGGCTCTCCCCCAAAGTCAAAATGGCCGTGAAAGGTAAGTACTTTGAGTCGATTCAGGACACTGAGGCAGACAGGATAATGTGACTAAAGTCACTTATGAACTGCTTCAGAAAGAGGCAAGAACAAGATAAGTGTGTTTGAAGTGAAGGGGAATATTTTAAGGAGGATTAATGGCAATATGTCTTTTACTGTAATAAATTTTTAAAAATTTAAACACACACCATATCCCATACCCCATATCCTTATCTAGTGCCTGGAACAGGGTAAAACACTCAAAGAAATCCTGGGTTGGGTCTCTTTCTTCCAGGTGTTCTATGGCTTTCCTGCCAGCTTCGCACAAGGGTTTATGAAGTTCATTCTCATTTATCAACACAGTGCTCCTTTTTTCTTCCTGCCTTCTCTTCCCCTGTCTTTTCCTTCTTTCCTCCATTTGTGCTGTTGCTTCTGGAACAATGAGTCTGCGCCTGGACTAGCCTAGCCATCATGTTGTCCTTTCAGGTTTGGAACCCAAGACACGCCATAAACTTTGGGCTAACTCTGGCAATCCTGAACGGGACCTTGGGTCCTGATGTTAAACTCCTCTCCCTGTTTTACTTTTATTCTAAGTCTTGAAGAATCTCTTAATACACAAAGATTACCATGAATGAAAGCCCATTTTATTTTGTTCTTTTAGAAACTGAGAAATAAATCTAATAATAAAGGGTCTTAAAAAGTAAAATGGAGGGCCGGTGAGATAGCTCAGTGGCATAAGTGCCTGCCTGGCAAGTGCGAGGTCCTGAGTTTGACTCCTGGAACCCACATAAAGGAAAAAAATGGGCCAGTGATATCGCTCAGTGGTGCAAGTGCCTGCTGGCAAGTGCAAGGTCCTGAGGTCGACTCCCGGTACCCACATTAAAAAAAAAAAAAAAAAAAAGTAAAATGGAGTTGGGTGTGGTGGCTCACACTAATCCCAGCTACTTGGGAGGCTGAGGCAGGAGAACTACAGGTTAGAGGCCAGCCTGGGAAATTTAGGGAAACCCTGTCTCAGAATAAAATACAAAAGGTCTGGGCACATAGCTCAGTGGTAGAGCACCACCAGGTTCAATGCCTAGCACAGCAAAAAAGAAAACAAAGAAAAATAGACTGGATAGAGTATGAAGGGAAGCCAACTATCTATGAAAAGAATCAATGTGATAATACATTCTACACTCATCAGTGAGGAAGGTGGGATAAGCCTAACAAGATTTTTATCCAGGGCTCAGGAAAAACAAGAAGCCCACAGAAAAGAGAAGTGTTGAAAACTGCATCACATTGCTCTCAAACCGTAAATATAACAGAAAAGGCCTGGCTTTCCCATCCCTTAGGCCAGGTTTCAAACCCCTACTTTATCAATGACCACGTGGGTGACCCTGGGAAAATAATTAGGTTCTGCACACCTCAATTTACCTCTTTGTATAATGATAAAACATTATTTATCTACCATGCAAGAGCAAAATAAGAATTAAATGTGTAGTATATATATAAGGACATCAATATAGTACTAAGCACACCAAAATGCATTTAACATGTGGGACTTACTATTATATTTCTTATTATTACTGTTGTTGTTATTATATTATTCATACGTTTAACTTAGCTACCTTATGTATTTCCTTTCTACTGGCTGTACTTGGCATCGCAAAGGCATTCATACCAGGTAATGGGTATTACCTGTTGAGCAAAAAGAAATACAGTCCTCTCCTTTAAGAAACACCTTTATTACTTTCTAATCATCTATTCCCTACTTCCATTTAAACAAGAGCAGTAACTGAGAGCTGGGTGTGATGGCGCACTCCTGCAGGCCCAACACAGGAGCCTGGGAAGTTGAGGCAGGAGGAGCACAAATTTGAGCCCAGCCTGGGCAACTTAGCTACCTAGCTCAAGAAAAGGGGGTGGGGCTGGAGATCTAACTTAGTGTGAAGGTCCAGTACCACACACACACACACACACACACACTCACACACACACACACACACACACACGCATGAACACTAACTGATTATTCCTTTAGATTTAGGATACTTGGGCATCAAGTGCCTACAGTGGCAATCTGGTTGGCTGAAATGTCTTGAGCCAAATACAATTTTCAGTTTGCTTCCCTGAAATTTGCAAAATGCATGGGAATGAACGGGAGACATTCCTCTCTGCAAACTGAGTGGATCTCCTAGCTGGCCTGGCACCATGGCTCAGTGCCCAGTGGTCTCCCAGAAAACATCTTGAAAGAACCTGCAGGTCTCCAGAGACCATCGTGCTGTGCCTTGGCTCAGGTGACTACAGAGCCACATGGCAAGGGACTACAGAGATGCCAGGGCAGTTTGGGAGCTGATGTTTTGGTTCTTCCATGGATAGTTTTATGTGCTCCATCTCCTTAGAAGCCATGTGATAAATTCTGTGCCATCAGAACACCTGGAGTCCAGGGTCCTTGGTGTACCGAAGATGAGCTCTAGCTCCCTTCTTATTACCTGATGTTACACTAAGATAATATTAGAGACCTTAAGGGCAAATTTGAAGATTCAAAATACCAGTAGTAAAGTACCTAGCATCTGGTAGATGCTCACAACCCATTAGCTATAATTGCAACTCTACTTCAATAGAATTGAAACAAAAAGAGGTTTACAGGTCTTAAGAAGTTCATGCCTGTGGCCACAGGTACTGTTCAAACATGAACAGTGATGATGAAGGCAAGCAAAAGGGCAATAATAGTCTTTTCCAGCCATTGTCATAAAGGATGAGAAAGTCAATGGGTAAAATCTGTTTAACCCTTGGAGCTACATTTGGAATGTATATTTCTCCAGTTTGTATTAGATCAGATGCTCAAAGATGGGAAGAAAACCCCTGAATTTAAAGCAAAAAATGTATAAACACTTCATCCTTTTGAGACTAAAGAGAATAAGGAGAAAAAGTTGGCATTTTAGGTTTTTGGGTTTTTTTTTGTTGTTGTTGTTTTTTGTTCTTTTTTAGATAGGGTTTTGCTATGTATTTCAGGTGAGCTTTGAACTCACTAATGTAGCTCAGGTTGGCCTTGAACTCGTGGTGATCCTCCTGCCTCAGCCTCCCGAGTGCTGGGATCATAGGCGTGTGCAAATGCTGGCATTTTAATTAACTGGTTATGTGAACATCATAAAGCACACACATGAGGTGTGTTACTACAGGCGTACTAATGATAATTACAATGTTTGGAGCATTTACCAGAAAAGCTCATAAGTACTTTTTGTGCATTAACTCAAGTAAGCCTCACATCAACTCCATGAGGTGCTATTATCCCCATTTTCACTAATGACACAACTGAGGCACAGATAGGTTAAGTTACTCACCTAAAATCACACAGGTAGTGAGGGACTGAGCTGGCATTCAAACACAGGTTGTCTGGTTTTGGGGCCTGCCCTCTTAACTACTATGCTGTTCTGTAGGACAGACTGTTCTAAGTTTCTTTGATGTTTATTCCTCACATTTCTTTTTAAGTTTTCAAATATTTAATCACTTTTATGTCTCCTATCTCCATTGCAACATTATTTTTTCAGTAACCTGAATTTGAAACAGGATCATTTGGGTTTTTGTCTTTTCTTTCATGTTCACATTTGATCCACAGGAATTCTATTTTCACAATTTAAAAATAGTATCCATTCTTTCCCAATTCTACTGCTTTCTAACAATAGTTCCTAACAATGCTTTGTGTGAACTAAGATCATAGCCCTCTCTATTCTCACCTGCAGCCTCTCCCCTCCTCAAATCACACTGGACACACAGAGCTGTGTCTCCCCCAAGAAAAGTAAGCTAAAATTCATGGGTGGGGATCCCTAGAGTACAAACAAGCTAAGTTGTTAGTCTAAAGTCTAGTAGATGATAATTTTCTAAAACCTTTGGCCTTTCTTTGTTCTCTCCACATCACACTGATAAGTTCTATAATAATGATTAATCATCTAGAACTTTGAGGACATTATGCAAAGTAAAAGAAGCAGGTAAAAAAAGGCAACTATTATAAAATGGTTCAACTCACAGAGACAGAAAGTGGAACGGAGGTGGCCAAGGATTAGGAGGAGGGAAAAATGGGCAGCTATTGTTTAATTGGTGTGGAGTTTCAGTTTTGCAAGATGAAAAGGGTTCTGGAGATGGATGATAGTAAAGACGTAGTGACATGTAAATGCACGTGACATCACTGTACTGGACACTTAAAAATGGTTGAGATGGTAAATTTTATGTTATATATATATATAGTTATATTTTTTACCACAATTTAAAAAAGAGGACACTTAAAGATTGTCTAGATTTATGCAAAAAGTTGGAAATCTTCTATTTTAGACTGGTGATTCCCAGCAACACCTTACATTGAATCACAGTTCACATTCGCACATGCGTATCATGTCATTTGATCTTAAATATTACCTTGTGAAGTAAGAAACATAGTTATCATTGTTACCCCAACTTTCAATTTGGGGCACTTGAAACTCAGCTATTTCATTAAGTGACATGTGTATGGTCCCAGACCTTGCCAGTGATGGTGGAATTTGAGTTAATGACTGTTCAGTGCAGCTTCTATCCTGGAAAACAGCACTAGAAGATCAATAATGGGATTAGACTGTCAGCTTGAGACTAGACGTGAGAAAGAACGTGAACTATGTGATGGCACCATTTGAGTTTCTGCACCTACAGTTTGGAAGTTACTCATCTATCCCAGGTAGAGACAATGTGCTCGGGGTTTGGAGGCTGTATTCCTTGAGGATATCCTACAACTTGGGTAAGAATGCTTCATGCAGAAGTCAACCACACAGAATGAAGAGTCAACCATAAGAATGAGAACGTGACCTGTCATCCCTTTCTCTATAAAACCCTGGTGGAACGAGACAGAGTTTTTCTCTCGGTCCGAAATCACTCTGTGGTTTCACCCTGGCATAAGGGAGAGATTACACTTTAAAATGGCATTTCCCTGTTCCTGGTGGAATAATATGGTGCATGAGATTACTTTTAAAAAGCCAAGTGGGTGTGTGTGGGAAATCAATGAGCATACAAAGAAACAGGATTGGCCCTGAGTGATAATTATTTAAGCCGGTTGATGGGCACATCAGGACTCAGCACACTCACCATCGTCTCTCCATAAAGTTAAAAATAGAAATTCTCTGAGCTCTCTCTGGGGGAAAAGGGAGAGGTGGATGTCATAGTCACTTTAGGAAACGATGTACTAGATTCTTAGATCATTTCCTTGAAGGCCACAGTGACTTTTTTTTTTGAGACAGGGTCTTGCTGTGTAGTTCAGACTGGCCTTGAACTTACTACGTAGTCCAGGCTGTAGTCCTCCTGCCTCAGCCTCCCAAAAGCTGGGATTACAGGCATGTGCTACCACGCCTAGCAACAGTGCCTATTAAAGACTGAGTAGTGCTGCTAAAGAGACCTTTTAATACAATTTGCCCCACTTTCTGTCCCCAAAGCTGACTTGACTTTGGAAACCCATTTTTTCTCATGCAACACCTGTTAATAAGTCATTGCCTGTAATGCCTGCACACCTATAATCCCAGCACTTGGGAGGCTGAAGCAGGAGGATTATAGTGAGTTTGAGGCCAGCCTGGGCTATATAGTGAGTTCGAGGGCAACCCAAACGACATAGTGAGTCCCTATCTCAAAAAAATCAAAACATAAACAAAACAAAAAACCCAAAAACCCAAAAACAAAACCAGAAGTCACTGAACTAGCATTCCAAGGGAGGCACTTTGGTGACTGCTTAGAAAGATCATGTTGTAGCCAGGTGTGGCAGCACATACCTGTAATCCCAGCACTCTGGGAAGCTGAGACAGAAGGATTGAAAATTTGAGTTCCACCTGGGCAATTTAGTGACTTAGGAAGAACTTCGCTCAAAAAAAAAAAAAAAAAAAAAAAGAGTTGGGGATACAGCTCAGTGTGAAAGCTCTGGGTTCAATCTCCAGTTATACCCCCACCTGCAAAAGATCACACTGTGACCGTTCAGACTGTTCATAGTCAGGAACAAGAACCAAGGACAGTTTCCTGTTCTTTCTGCCAAGAACAGTTTTTCAGAGTTGGATAAGACTTATTTTTCTTGGATCGCAGAGGAAAAGCAAGGAAATCATCTACTGACTCTAAGTCAGACTAATTCAGTAAACCTTAGAGTGATCTCAGAGCAGCTCTCTCTCTGAACTATGTGCACACAGCAGACTGCATCTAATGATCAGCGGCGCGGCCTGTGGGTGGGATAGCTTGGGTTCGGATCCTGTCTTTACTACTCCAGCTGTGTGACTGTGAACAAACTGCTTAACCTCTTTATGTCTCGTGTCCTCATCTATAAAATAGGGATAATAAGTTTTAAAAAAACTTTCAGAATGATCGTCAGACTTAGCAAATAAAAATACAGGATGCCCAAATATTGCATGGGACATACTAAAAATTATTCTCTGCTGATCTGAAATTGAAATTCAGCTAGTTGTCCTGTGTTTTGTCTAACAACCCTACTTTATAGGACCTCTGAGAGAATTATGTGACACTATCCATACTGAACTCTCAGAACAGTGCTTGGTATGGTGTAAGTACCTTGACTCCTTTCTTTTACTCTGGTTCTCCTAATAATTTTCCAAGTATTTTCCTGAATATACAATTTAACCATTGAAAGTCAAATATTCTCTATAATCAATAAAAGAAGAAAGTGTTATCTTCTGGCTTAAGTCATGAAACTTGTTTTGTTAAGGGCCAGGAAGCTGTATTATATTGTCCTTCATTTACCATTAACGGAAGGAAGCCATGGAAAGAAAAATTATTAATATTAGTTCCATGCAATACTTGTTGATGTTTTAATTCCAAGATAAGTACTTTTGCATTTTGGCTTTCCTTAGGGAAGAATTAACATATAGTCCTTGAATACACTTTAGCCAAGAGTGGAGAGGGGAGAAGGAAACTCACAACAATTTGATAGTCAAGGGAGGTTAGCTGAAGTTGGGAGCAAAACACAGAAGACAGAATCTACCTTATGCAGTTGACTGGTGGTTCCCGTAAAATCACAAAGAACTTGCTACTCAACCAGCTTGCCCCCGGTTTACAGTATGACAAGGATGGCAGACAGCACAGTTACCACAGTCCTCATACTTTGTTTCTACTGAACATGTTGGCAAGGAAATCATGAATCGAAGTCGCCTATGGAGGGTACACGATATGAGGCTGTGTTTGCAGCATGGAAATCTGACAGCTGCCAGATCTTTGGTATATAAACTGATGATATGTTTCTCTGTTTTTTTTTTTCTCTGTCTTTGACTCATGACCTACTAAAGATTAACTGTACTAAGTATCATGATTTACATAAACATGGTTATCAGATTATCTGTAGAAAGTAAAGAAGAAAGTTCTGAGAACACCACGTTGAGAAAACAGGAACTTCATGTTTAAGTTTTAAATAAAAGGTAGTATTCTTCCAAATAATAAAAATAAACATTGAGTATTCTTACAGAAATAAAATTTACTTGTTAATCAGTCCACTTTCATTGTATCAGATAAAAAATTTAGAGATCAGAAACAGCAAGAGAGCCTATGAGAGATGAGGGTCTTAAATGCAAAAACACACACACATGCGCACGCACACACACACAGAAACACACAGATAGAAAAAGAGAGAAAAAAGAGCCACACACAGCAAATCCAAGATTCCATGTAACACAGTAAATTCCCATTACTTTGCAAACAGTTTCCATATATTTCTAAATAGTGCCAACAGTGTATGTATTTTCCTAACTCGATCCATGCATTAACCATACCTCCCTGCTTTTCCTTAACTTGTCACACACACTGTGGGTAGTCAACTAAACCTATGTATCCGTACGTTCTCAAAAATTCTGAAGTTTAGTTTTTCTTTTGTGCTACAGAGGCTGTTTACCAATATATGCTCCGATTTTTTGATAAACATAAAGGGAAGGGACGACTTATTCGGGGGGGAACCTTGGTTTTGGCTTAACAAATAATCATTAAATCAGATGAAGCCAGGTTAGCTCCCACTATACAAAGAGCACCAGCGACTGCTTCTCCAGTTCTGGTGCGGTTGTCAAATAGGAACCTGAATTGAAGGCAGGTGTAAAGTAATCAGATAACATGGTTGAAGGAAAAAAAAAAGAAAGAAAAAACATCAGCACAACTTTTTCGTTAGGACACGCACGTTATGTCCTAAGAGGAACTTGCCAAACTCGATTATTTGCTTTCCGAGTCTTAACAGAGCCCAGTCTCTGGGACACAACAGCAGGGCGAAATGAAACCCAGTACTTGGCTTTTCAGACCCTGCTGGTACCAGTCTCCCAGGAGAAGCAAGGAGAGAGCGCGCTTACCACCGTCGCGAACTTCAGCTCCTTGGCTCGCACACCTCTGTCTGGCCAGAGGCCAAGCAGGAGCAGGAGGCCGAGGCTGAGGCTGAGGCTGGCTCGGGTGCGGCCGAGCAGGGCAGCTCCCATGCTGGGCAGAGCTGATTCTGGCGGGAGGCTGGAGGTGTTGCTCACACTTCAGAAGCCTTCAGAGGGGGAAGCAAGCTCTTTAATCAAGGATTGACAGGGGAGGAGGAGCCACGCATAAATAATAAAAATTCCAGGAAGCTAGGGGCAGAGCCTGGCATATAAATAATGTCATGTAATTCTTGAGTTCCAGATCGCAATCTCCTCTACTTCAGTGAGGACTGGAGGCTCGGAGAATGGAAGCTGTTGCTCAGGGTCACAGAGCATGGAAGCAGATGTTTACGTTCCTGTTTTTAAGTTTACCTTTATCTTTTTTTTTTACCCAATCCTGAGTATTGAACTCAGGGGCTTGTGTTGGATTATACCCCCAGTCCTTTATATTTCTTTTAAATTTTGAAATAGTCTTGCTCAGATGGGACTCAAACTTGCCTCGGCATCCCAGGTGCTGGGATTATAGGGGCGTGCCCCCATGCGTGGTTCACCTTTATCTTTTCTTTAGATGAGTGTGATAAAGCATTGGCTCTGTGGCTGTCACTTGGGAAAGGATTCAACCCTGACATTAGATATCTTAGGCCATCAACTCTTTTTTTTTTTTATTTTTATTTTTTGTGGGTACCAGGGGTTGACCTCAGGACCTTGCACGCCAGCAGGCACCCGTGCCACTGAGCGATATCACCGGCCCTTTTTTCATATGTGGGTACCAGGAGTTGAACTCAGGACCTCACGCTTGCTAGGCAGGCGCTTACGCCACTGAGCCATCTCACCAGCCCAGGCCAGCAACTCTTATATTTTTGGAAATCCACAATTCTTAGAAGAGGTTGGATATGATGGCACATACCTGTAATCTCAGCACTCGGGAGGCTGAGGCAGGAGGATTGCTGTGAGTTCAAGGCCAGCCTAAGCTCCATAGTGAGTTCAAGGTCAGTCTGAACTACATAGCGAGACCCTGTCTCAATAAACAAAGAAACAACCAAACCAAACAAAACAGAACAACCCCTCCCCCATAATTCTAAGAAGAGAAATCTGGAAGAAATTGCCGTGTACTGGCTGGCGTATTTGGGGCCTATTCCCATTGCCAAACATGGTATCCAGTTTTCTTAAACTCTTATATACCCAACGAAAATGTTTAAAACCTGAAGAGAAAAGAACAAGTTTATGTTGAAAATTTGTCACATCTTAAGTTATTTGTGAATCACTTGTGTTGTCTCAAAATTAGGATTAGAAGTCCCTCTCCAAATCTGACACATTTTGAAACACCAAGAAACCAAACAAGCCCACAACTCAGTTATCAGTCATCAACCTTGGCCATCAGCCTTTCATTCTGGTGAGGCACACACTGGCATCTCCAGTTGTGATCTCACTGGGGACGCTACAAAAGAAGATGATCTGGACTGATGGAATTTTGCTTTCCATTTTTTTCCAGCCTATGAGTCTCATCATCAGTTAAAATAATATAGACTTGAGGTGCACTTTGAGATTTTGCAGGAGTTTTGGGTAGAGCTTCCGCTTCAAGGGCAGCGGGAGAACAATGGTTTTCCCATAACCTATTTCCCGGTGCCTTGCACTTAACCTGGGTCAGGTGGTGTCTGTTGTAGGTGACTGTGGCATGCTGTGTGTGGGAGAGCCATGGCTCTTCCGGTATTGGGAAATAAGAGAGAAAAATTAGTGTGCATGTGGTAGATTGCATATTCAAAGAACCTGTGACCTCTTTGTCATCACATCTTCCACTTGCCGGTCCCTACTGTCATTTTCAGTGAGTGAGATTTTTGAGGAGCGGGGCACAAGGAAAAGGAAATGAAGACTGAAAGGTTGTCCAGTCCAGATAGACACAAAGTTGCCACACTAATGCCTGTTGTGTGCACCAGGAGACCTGAGAAAGGAAGCTCACTAGCTGGTTACAGTTCCCAGGCTTCCTTCTGATGAACGTCCTTCAACAGCACCAAATGCCTAATTCTGTTGAGTGTCTTTCTTCCTGTGCAGCCTCACTCCCTGTCCTTTGTCTCCTTTCTTGTTTCACCTTTGGATTGATGCCTGAAACTATTTTAGCTACAGCCTTGTTATTAATAACTCTGAGTCCCTAACCTGCCTGTGCTACACTGCATGGTTGGGTAAACCTTTCTGACGCAGACCCTTCTTTCTCTGAGATGTCTCCTCTGAGCTCTTCTAGCTCTTGTGAAAGTTTTCCGAGAAAGCCAGAAAAGGGCTGCTTGAGTGGAATACATCTCAACTCACCTTTACTTCCGGCTGAACGAGTGGAGGGTTTGTTTCTCAGGGATCAGCCAGCTTCTATGATCATCGAGTTATAAGGGCAGGAGTAGAACCAAGACGTACATGTAGAGCCTTGAGAAACCTGGCTGCCATAAAAATGAGTTTGAAAGATGTCCAACCCAGACAAAACCCAGTTTAGAATCCTCTTAGGTATCTTGAGCCTTGAACTCACAAGGTGTGAGGGAAGAATTAAGGGTCTTCTGGGATAAACACATGGATACCGTAACATCAAAAGGGCGACCTGGTAAAAGGTTGAGATGTCTTTAAGAGTGAAGGGTGTCCATAATTTTCCATGATTAGTAGAACTCAGGGCTGAATCACCTGTGTTCCCTCCTGGTACTCTTTTTGTCCACATGTCAAGTGTTCAGCCTCTAATTACCACAGTGTTAAAAGGCTCCATAATTGGAGCAGGTCGGGCTTTTTGGAAAGCAGACTCCCAGACAGATTTACACGTAGGAGGTTTGTTAGGGAGTACTTTTGGGTCAATACCAGGAGGAGGAAAAAAAATAAGCAGGACTGGGTGGAGTAGGAAGTCAGACTGTGGTGCAGTGTCAATGAAGGCCTCAGCTGACCCCGCTAGATGTTCTGAAGATGGGAGAACTCTGGCACTGTGTGAATTGGTGCGGGGAGCCAGGCCTTTTTATCCCTGTGTTGGCCGGCCGGTCACCGTGTGCGGCCTGCCTCCGACTGGGAGTGTGACCAGGGCAAGGTGCCAGTGGCCGTCTTCCAACAAGGCATTGCTCAAGCGGGTTGCCAGTGAGTGATGTCCCACAACTTTCTAAGAATGGGGAGGAGGGTTAATCCTTTGGTTCCTGAGGGTACCTTTGGATGATGTAACAAAGAATCCGTGACAATGGGGCCGGTGAGATGGCTCAGTGGCATAAGGGCCTGCCTGGCAAGCGCGAGGTCCTGAGTTCAACTCCCAGTACCCACATACAAAAAAAAGGGCCGGTGATATCACTCAGCAGCACGGGCGCCTGCTGAATTGCGAGGTCCTGAGGTCGACCCCCGGTACCCACAAAAGAAAAAAAGAATCCATGACAATGAAGAAATATAGGGAAAAAACAATGATTCTTGGTAGATCAAGGGCTATGAACGTGCTAGACGTGCCTCTGAAAGGGAGAGTCTGGGTTGCGACTGAGACCCAAAAATAGGTATCTGGCTGCTCACCAACTGGGAAGGCTGTGTTTTACTTGTCTGAGTTCCTTTGCTCTTTACAAGTATATTATTTGACTCTCAGTGCCTTGTGGACTATTGGGCACATGACAATATTGACTGACCAACTGTGAAAATAAAGGCCGAGTATTGCATCAGAGCCCTGGTATCACACGAGCTGCTCTGAAGTAAAACTTAATATAAGAGAGGTTTAAAAGAAAAGTTGTCTTTCTACCATTAAAAGGTGGTATGTATGAGTATGTACCAATTCCCCAAAGTGAATATAATTACTGTGTATCAAAGACATATACAAATAAAGAACGTTCTCCCCTCAATCCATTTGTGTGTGTGTGAGGGTATGGTATAAGGTAACTATTTTATTGTTTAATATTTAAACAAAAAGCCGAGTGTTGTGGCACACACCTGTAATTCCAGCACTCGGGAGGCTGAGGCAGGAGGATTGCTTTGAGTTCGAGGTCAGCCTGGGCTACAAAGTGAGTTCAAGTCCAGCTTGAACTGCATAGTGAAACCTTGTCTCAAAAAGACAAAAGAAATAGTAATATTTAGACAAATATCCCTCAGTATAACCAATGACTATGTTGCTATGTTGTTGGGATGTCATTAAAGTCAGATGTATAAACCTAGAGAATTCATGAGATGTACTAACACTTTCAAAGTTAAAAAAAAAAGTGTTACAAATGTTCCTATTTTTTTTAATATAAAATGGAAAAAAGCTTCACAGTGGAATTTTACTTTACAAGAGACTATTTTTAAGTGAAATATTATTTGGCCATAAAAAGGAGCAAAATAGCTGGGCATGGTGGCACATACCTGCAATCTCAGCACTTAGGAGGCTGAGGCAGAGGGATCAATGCAAGTTTGAGGCCAACCTGGGCTACACAGTGAGTTCAAGTGCAGCCTGAACTACATAGTGAGAGCCTGTCTCAAAATAAAACAAAGGAACAAACAAAGGAGCAAAGTACTGATATATGCTACAACATGGGTGAACTTTCAAAATATTATGTTAAATGAAGGAAGCCAGCAATAAAAGACCACATGTGTTATCATTCCACTTATATTAAATATTTAAAATAGGGAAATCTTAGGAGATAGCAAGTAGGTTAGTGGAAGGGTCTGAGGTGCTATAATAGGTAAACTATGGTCTCTTTTTGAGCTGCTAAAAATACTCTACGATTAACTGTAGTATTTGCACAACTCTGAATATATTAAAAACCATTGAATTGCACACTTTATTTTTTAATTGCACACTTTAAATGGAGGACTTGTTTGATATGAATTATATCTCAAAGCTGTTACGAAAATAACAATACACAATCACTATTATAATATATAATATAAAGATAATAGACGTAGATCCTCAAGTACATTCATTGTATGCTGCATCATATCTATGTCAACGCTGGTGGACATTATGATTGAACAAGTTTGGAAAGCACTAATCTACATTAGTATATAAAAACCTAGAATATAAAAGTTATTTATTTCTCTGAAACACATGAACACAACCTGGTGGCTTGAAAGAGCACACAGTGATCACCTCACATTTTCCCCACTTCGGGAACCCGGGTGCAGCTTCCAGGGACCTCTGCATTGTCTCTCCCAGGGCTGCAGCTGAGCACCCACTGCACCTGGGGCGTTTCCTAGTTTGCACAGTGGCTGCTGCCAGCTGGAGGTCCTCAGGTCCTTCCTATCTGGGTTCTTACAATATGGCGGCTTCGTTCATCAAAGTAAGCAAAGAGAGAGGGCAGGAGAGAAACGCCGGGACCATCTTTTCAGGACTTCTTAAACTTTATCATGTGCAAAAATCACCTGGAAAGCTTAATAAAACACAGATTCCTGGGCTTCCCTCCCACAAATTCTGACTCAGCAGCTTCAGATAATTAACAGTGCCCTTGCTAAGACTTAATGACACCAGAAGCATGAGGAGAAAACTCAATCTTACCTTTATTTAAAACATTGATCATTTGTTGATCATGGGTTGTTTAACATGAATTTTTATTCTTTAAAATACTGCATTTCAAATATTACTTATTTTGATTGTGTGAGTTTTGGCACCCCTGGAATTTTGTGCCCAAAATGAATGTCTCACTTCACGCTGATTCCCAGCCATCCCTCTGAGTATTGTGGGCTACTCCTTTTTCCTTGTGAGGTGAAATGACCCAGTTTTCTCCACAAGGAAATGTAGGGTTGGGTGAGATAGGGCCAGCTTTCGATGATTGTACTGAGGCTCCAGGACCAAAAGGAACCAGTTCTTTGATCTATTTGTTTTTTAGACTGAACAAAGTTGACGTCTAGCTATTCTTTGGACTTTCATAACTTGCCTAGGGCCATCCCCCCCCATAAACCTTGCTGTCTGTAATAGACTACTTCTTCCCAGGCAGGACCGGCTAACCTGAGAGAATGGAGCTAATGGTGAAATTATCAAGGAGTTGAGGGGAGCAGGGACAGGGTCCCGTGTTTCTGAAATCATCACAGAGAAATAAGCTTCAGTTGTGAAGTATGAGTGGGAAACAGTGGCACTTGTTTTGTCACAGTCCGTCTAATACTTTATTACTGGTACAATCAGGCAAATATTGTCCTATGGCTGTTTCACCTTTAATACAACCGTAAATTATTTTTTAAGTTTTATTTTTATTAGTACGTTATTAGTGGTGGATTAACTAATGGTCAACTTGTGACACCCAGCTGAAATGAATCAGCGTGGTGCTGGGTGTGGAGGGCCCACCTGAGGACTGTTGCCAACAGCATAAAAAGAGAACTGGAGGGGAAGAGGGTGCGCTGTTGTTGGAGAAGCCTGTCATGCTGGTTTTCCTGATATGAATTCAGCTGTTCTCATTGTCAGAGGAGCTCGGGTCCTCACTGTTGCTGAGGATGGCTGTGATTCTCTTCAGGGGAGCTCTGGTCCTTACCTTGAGCATCGCTTCCTGGCTCCAGTGCAGGTCCTTCACCCTGCTGGTGCAGACTTTCTAGTTTTCACCACTGATCTTAGGGCCTTCCCAGTGCAGGTCCTTGACACAGACTTGGATGAGACATTGTCATGGGCTCCAGGCCTCCAGCTGGACTCCTGCAGGACATTGCCATGGACTCTAGGTCTTCAGCTGGACTCGTGCAGGACATTGCCACAGGATCCAGTCCCTCAGCTGGATTCTTTCGGTCTCTAGTGTGTGGACAGGTCTCTTACATTCCTCTGCACTTGACTTTTTAGGTGAATATTATAAAATAATCCTATAAATTATATGTCCTCTATTAAATCTATTCTCTTGCAAACCCTCACTGCACACACGTTTGCAGTACATAATGATTACACTCATTGAGGGGAATTGGTACATGTACCTAACACATCTCAGCTCTTCCCCTTCCCCTTCAACCTCTTTGAAAATAATTTTTGCCAATATCAGATTCATTTATTTTATAAGTCCCTATAAAGTTAATTATCATACATATAGATTAACAGCCACACTAACAGGCCAAAAAACATAAAAAAACATAAGACAATTATACTAAATTGAGGTACACTTTTACATACATTCTCCATGCTGAATTACAGTAACTTTTCTCTCTTTTTTTCCTGTGGTCTGTCTTTTATTTTGCTATTTTATTTACCCTTGAACTCACTATGTAACCCAGACTGGCCTCAAACTCATGGCAATCCTCCTGCCTCAGCCTCCTGAGTGCTAGGATTACAGGCATGTGCCACCACAGCCGGCTGCACTTTATTAATATATTGGGTTTCTTGCATAAGAGAAACTATACAATATTTAAGCTTGAGTCTGGTTTACTTCATTTAACATTATAGTCTCAAGGTACATCCATTTTCCTAAGATGACTCCAGTTTATCCTTCTTTACGGTAGAGTAGTACTCCATTGTGTGTAAGTATCACATTTTCTTTATCAGTTGAGGGACAAAGAGGTTGCTTCCAAGTTTCGTCTGTTATGAATTATGTGGCTAAAAACATGGGTGTGCATACAACCATGTGGTATGATGTCTTTAACCCTTTTGAGAAGATGCCTCGAAGGGGAATAGCTGGGTCAAATGGAACCCCTAGGTTTAGTTTTTTGAGGAAACTCCATAAAGATTTCCATAGTGGTTGCACCAGTCTACACTCCCACCAAAAATGAAGACACCCCCTCCACCGCAGCCTCTCCAGCATTTGTTATTGTTCGATTTCTTGATGGTTCTGTCCTTTCTGGAGTGAGATGGAGTCTCCATGTTGTTTTGATTTGCATTTCTTGAATGACCAGTGATGCTGAACATTTTTTCATGTACTTTTATATATTCTATCTATCTATATTTCTCTCTATATATTCTCACTATGTTCTCCTTTACTTAATTGCTAACTTCACCTTGTATGTGAAGTTCTCTTAAAACACTCAAATTCTTCTGACAGGACAAAGGAAACCAAATGAAGCTTATGTAGGAATTTGCACATAGGTGATGGTACTTGAGGTGGAACCCTAGGGCCTAAAATAGCCAATCAAGTTGTAACACATTCCAAGGGGGAGAGTCTTTCTGCCACACCAATACAAAGGCTGAGGACAAAGGCCCTTGGGTCCTCCATCTTTCTGGAGCCCCTTACTCTGATTTATCAGGGTAGTGATCTCTCCTCCTTTTCAGCCCTTTCCAATAAAGTGTTCAATAAAATGTTCTTTCCTTAAACTTTATATCTTTAATGCTTTACTGATATTGAAGTTCATGAATCCCTGAGAGCTGCCCACCCACAGCGGACATGGGCAGCAGTGCTTGTCCCCTAGATGCAATGATATGGAGTCCAACTTCCAGTGGAGTCCTTCCCAACTGAAACCTCTTGACCCAGGTCTTTTCTGGCTGCATTATGGTCAACATTCTAGTCTTCTGAGCTCCAGCCAGAATCTCTGATGAAGCCCAGCTCACAGAGTCCTAGGCCTGCTTCTACAGCCAGCATCTCCAAATCTTTTCAAACTGCTCCCACAAGCCAGTTCCAAAGGCTTCTGAACCACATCACCTGGTAACATCACAGAAATGGCCCCACTCTTAGTACCAAAATCTGTCTTAGTTACTTCCTTGTTGTTGGGACAAAATACCTGACACCCACAAGTTAAAGGAGAAGGTTATTTTGGCTCATAGTTTGTAGGGGTTTCAGTCCATAGTTGGCTGGTTCCAAGGCAGGGTGAATGGCAGAAGAGAAACAGTTCATGGCATGGAAGGCAGGAAAAGCAGTGAGGGATCAAGGGAGGAGGAGGGATATATATCTTTCCAGGCCATACACATAGAGACCCACCTCTTCCTACCAGTGTTCACCTCCCAAACATAATACCCATCTATAAACCCACTACTGAACTAATCTAGGGATGAGTATCACACACCCATGATCCAGCCATCTCCCAAAAGCCCTCCCTATGAGCACATAAGGCTTTGGGGGGAACATCTAGATATAAACTATAACACTGTTTTTGTGATGTGGGCATTCACATTCATAAACTTCCCATATAGGACTACTTTCATTGTGTCCCATAAGCTCTAGTATATTGTATTGGCATTACTGTTTGATTCTAGGAACTGTCTGATTTCCTTGATTTCTTCTGTGACCCATTAATTATTCAAGAAGATAATGTTTAATTTCCATATGTTTGCATAATTTCTGTGGTTTTTTTTTGCCATTGATTTGCAGTTTCATCTGATAATATGCATAGGATAATTTTTTGTTGTTGTTGTTTTTGAGACAAGGTCTTGCTGTGTAGTCCAGGCTGGCCTTGTACTCAGCAATCCTCCTGCCTCAGCCTACCAAGTGCTGGAATTACAGGTGTGTGCCACCACGACCAGCCCACGTGGGATAATTTTGATCTGTTTGCATTTACTTAAGCATGCTTTATTGGCTACTATGTAGCCTATTTTGGAGAAAGTCCCAAGTGCTGCTGAGAAGAACGTGCATTCTGTTGTTGGGTGGAATACTCTATAGATATCTATTAAGTCCCTTTGTTAAAAGGTTTTGTTCAACTCTGATGTTTGTTGATTTTTTGTCCAGTTGATCTGTCTATCTGTTTGTGAAAGTGGGATATTGAATTCCCCCATTATAACTGTGTTGGTGTTTATCTAATGTTTTTAAATGTCTTATAGTGTTTGTCTTATAAAGTTGAGTGTACAGGCGTTTGGTGCATATATGTTTATTATTGTTATCTCTTCCTTTTGAATTGTTCCCTGAACTAATATCTACTTGTCTCTTTGATCAGTTTTGGCTTGAAATCCACTTTGTCTGAAATTAGAATAGCTACTCCCACTTTTTTCCATGTTCCTATTGCTTGGAATATTGTTTTTCCATCCTTTGATTTTTAACCTGTGTATTTCTTTTTGGATAAAATGTACTTCTTGTATACTACATATTGTTGGATTTTGTTTCTTGATCCATTCCACCAATCTGTGTTTTTTGATGGGGAAACTGATGCCATTCACATTGAGAGTTATTACAGAAAGATATTGACTTATTCCTGTCATTGTGTTATTTTCCTGTTGTTGATTTCTTTTTCTATGTTACTTAAAATTCAGTTTTATGGGCCGGTGAGATAGCTCAGCAGCATAAGCGCCTACCTGGCAAGTGTGAGGTCCTGAGTTCGACTCCCAGAACCCACATAAAGGAAAAAAAGGGCCGGTGATAGCGGCACAAGTGCTTGCTGGCAAGCACGAGGTCCTGAGGTTGACTCCCGGCACCCACGTAAAAAAAAAAATAAATCAGTTTTATTAATTTTTTTCACATCCAAAGGTTTATTATCTTGACAAAAACACAAAAGGATATTATTATGAATGGAGAGAGAACCCTGTTCACTGAAGTCTAAAGCTTATACACTTTTAAATCACTGTCAAATACTATAAACATCACTAATGCAGAAACAAAATCACAATGTTTTGATTAATAAACAAGGAACTCCTGGGAAACTTTTCCCCCACTGTTACCTTTTATTTTGTTCTTTATTAATATTTGGGTTTCTCATACAAGAGAAGCCATGTGATATTTGAGCTTGTGCATCTGATTTATTTCCCTTAACATTTTGATCTCAAGGTGCATTCATTTTCCTACACGTGAGACAAGTTTATACTTCTATATAGCAGAGTTTTTCCCCCTTTCTGCTTAACTTCTCACCCTGCCTGGTGTATTCATTGTTATATTATTATTTATTTATTTATTTATTTATTTATTTATTTGTTTTGCGGTGTTGGCTCCTATGTCTCTTTCTAGGATATCCTTGAAAGTTTTTTATAGTGATGGTTTGGTGGCCATGAAGTTCTTGAGGTGCTCTTTGTTATGGAAATACCTTATTTTTTTCATGAATTTTGAAAGAAAATTTTGCAGGATAGATAAGCCTGAATTGGAAGTTTTCATCTTCTAGGGGCTGAAACTCTTCTCTCTAAGCTCTCTTGATCTTTAAAGTTTGTGCTGAGAAGTCTGCTGTAATTCTAATGGATTTCCCTTTATAAGTGGTTTGTTGCTTTCTCTAACAGCTTTTGTTTCTCTAACAGGTTCTGTCCCTGTGTTGGACTCCTGGTATTCTGACCATGATGTTACATGGCAAGGTTCTCTTGTGATCTTGGCTATTTGGGCTACTATATGCCTCACTTATTTGTCTATTTAATTCTTCTCCAATATTTGGAAAGTTTTCTGCTGTTACTTCTATAAACAAGTTTTTTTATGCCCTTTGTTCTGCCTTCTGATTTTTCACTTATCCCAATTAATCTTAGATTAGTCTTCTTTGCATCATATAGCAGCTGTTGGATTTTTTTTTTTTTTATGTTTCTTGTTGTTTTTAAGGTACAGTGGGGTCTCTGTTCATGAACTTAAATTGTTCTAAGATTTTGAAAAAGATGGCCCCATTTGTGTTTGTGCGGGAAAGATGGCTGTGGTCATGTTTGTCACCTAATGCAGAGTTTGTGAACAGAAACAAATTTTCCAAATGCTTCTGTATGTGAGCCAAATTATTGGAAACAAAAGCATTTGTGAACTGAGGTATCATTGTATTCTGAGTAATTGGTCTTTGAAAGCATCTCTATCTTCTAATTCTGTCCTTCTGTCCTTCTAATTCTGTCTGTCTAATTCTGTCCTCATGCTGGTCACTTCTGGTGCCCACGCTTCAGTATAATTCTTGATCTCCTGGATTTCTGTTAGAAATTTTTTTCATGGATTCTAATTCTTTGATACTGGCCATTCATGCTCTGTACCATTTCGTTTACCTGAGCTAGCTTTTTATTATTGTTTTCTGTAATCTCCCTGATTGCCTTTTGACTTCCACTATTTGATTAGTTATATATCTTCTTTAACCCCACTAAGCACTTTATTGTTTTTTAAGCACTTTATCTGATTTTTAATCTTCTCTGTAATCCTTTTGAATTAATTCAGCTGGGTGGCTTTCGCTTTTCTCCAACTCAATGCCCCATGGGTTAGCTTTGGGGGAGTTGGGAGTTTTGGGAGGCATTTTGTTGCCCTGTCTTCTCATGCTTCTATTGTTTTCTGTTTGTTTTGTTTGGTGCTTAGGTATAGAGGGAAAACTTTGTTGCTAGTGCAGCAATCTCTTTAGTTAGTCTGCTTTTTAGTGATGCACTCAGGGAATGGTTAACTGTAGTCCTTTGCCTCTGTCCCAAGATCCAACCACTTCTGTTAATTTGGGAGGGGGAGATGCAGTGTAATTGTCCAGCACCCAGTTCTCTTAACCCAGTACTGTTAATGTCACAAAGCTAATCTGGGTATTTTTTTTTTTTTTTTGTGGGTACCGGGGGGTCGACCTCAGGACCTCGCGCGCCAACAGGCACCCATGACGCTGAGCGATATCACTGGCCCCTTTTCCATATGTGGGATCCGGGAGTCGAACTCGGGCCCTCGCGCTTGCAAGGCAGGCGCTTATGCCACTGAGCCATCTCACCGGCCCTAATCTGGGTATTGACATATGGAGAAAACCTATTAATAGCAAAAACTATGGAACCTTGGCAATAATCAAGTAAAACAGCAAGAGTAATATCATTCAAGGCAAATTGGATATTGACATACAGTAAGAACTAATAATGATCACCCTTAACCTCAGAAAAAAAATCTATAATAGTATAAACACTAAAACAAACCAAATATTGACATATAGCAAATATCTACTAAATGCAATAACTATACCTCCACTAATGATGGAAAATAATTCAACACCAGTGACATGGAGTTAACTGTCTAAAGATTAATTAAGCTTAATGGTTATACTATTAAAGATATAGGGGCTTGGGAATGGGAGAATGCAAGAGTAAAAATTTGAAAAATTAAACACTGGGAGGTGAGAAGGAGGAGAGAAACCTGAGACAAAGGATCCGATTAAGGAGTACAAGGATATTTGTAGAATTAGATAAAAGTAACTGGAAAAAAAAACAAAAACCGAAAAATAGAAGAAGAAAAACATGAGAAAAAATAAATAATATTGAGAATAAAAATAGAAAAAATTAAAGGGAAAAAAACAAAGGAAAAAAAGAAAAAAGGTAATAAGAAAAAGAAGAAAGAACCAGCCATGGTGGCACATGCTTGTAATCCCAGCACTTGGGAGACTGAGGCAGGAGGATTGCTGTGAGTTTGAGGCCAGCCTGGCCTACTTAGTGAGCTCAAAGCCAGCCTGAACTACATAGTGAGACCCTGTCTCAAAAAATCAAAACAAAACAAAACAAAAACAGAAGAAAGAAAAGGAAAGGAAACAGACAAAGTAAAATCCTGCAAATCCCAATAAACCAGTGAAGAAGAATATAGAAAAAAAAATAAATAATTAAAAAAGGAAAATGAGTACAAAAAGAGAAAAGAAAAAAAAAAAAAACATTCTCTGTATTTTTAACGAGTGGTTTCATTCAAGGACCTGCAGTTTTAGTCAGAAAGACATGGTTTTATCCACCTAGGTTTAAGGCCTATGGGTTTGTGAGGTGTCCCCCGTTCCAGGGCCCCTCTCTTTACCCTAGGCTGTGGTAATGTCCCTGTGAAGATGTGTCCTTGCTCTTCACCTCTGTGCTGAATGCAGACAGCAGGAAAGAGCTCCAGTGCTTAACACCAGCTCTTTCAAAGCTGGCCCTGGCCTTTGGCTGTAGGAGGCTGGCCTGTGTCCTTCCTGGCCTGAGCTAAACTTCTCAGAGGATCTCCTTGTAGCCTGGTTCCTATCTGCAGCTGTCTCCCGTGGATGTCTCTCACCCCGACATTGAGGTTGGGCATTTGCTTCTGGGGAGTCAAGTTCCCTTCCCCATGAGCTGTGAGCTGAGCTGGGGAGAGAGTCCAGATTGTTTGGGGTGTTTTTCCCTGTAGCTGAAGATTTTTAAAGTTAATGTTGCTACTAACATTATCGAAAAGTAAGGTAAAGGCTCATAAAATACATTCAAGATACCAGTGGCTCAAAATGCAAATTGTTTGTCTTAAAAAATATCTTAGCCTAGAGAAGTCCTATGAAAAATACATATTTGATTAATGTCCTAGTACTATGTTTTCACTTTACAAAATCACATTTTTAAATTCACAAAGGAATGACTCATATCAAATGGTTGTCATTTCACCTTTTTAAAAGGTCCCACTGGGACATACTTGGTATGATCAACCCTGAATTGTCATTGCCTTCCATCAAGTCCACTGCACCTAAAACAGGTTTGACTATTTTTTTTTTTTTCTTTTTCTGAGTCAATGCGTTCCAATGAAGAATTACAATAGGGTACAATGTATGGTTAGGAGGCCCTGTGAACCTTCGTAGGGTCACTGAGACTCATCAGTGGATTTCTGAGATCTTTTCAAAGGCCTGTGGGGTCAAAACTGTTTTCATAGCAGTACTAAGATTTATTTTTTCCATTCTCATTCTCTCATTCATTGGATTTTTCCAGACGCTGTATGATGTGGTGGTATCATTGCTCTGATGGCAAATCGAAGTGAGATTGTGGATTCTTGTTTAAATTTTTGTTTTAATTTTGAATATAGCAAACATCAACAGATAGAACCCACATAAACAAATACTTGTAAGGATATGCAATAATTTTTAAGAATGTAAATTACTGAGACCCAGTAATTGAGTACAAGTTAATGATGCAAATGTTTTATTCATTCAACAAAATTTTTTTGATACTTCACCATGAACAGCCCTTGGGAACACCAACTTTAAGAGACAAAATTCCTGTCTCAAGGAATGTGCTATTTTTTGTGGGAAAGAAAAATACTTACAGTATGATTAATGAAACAAATACTGAATATTATGGTTGCTCAGAAGAGGAAAATTCATTTAATCACTTATTAACCTGGTATTTAGATCCATAAAAAAGCTGTGAAGGAATGAGAGAACATAATGTATTGCATGGACCTGCAAGCTGGATTCAGATATCTTGAGTGTGAAGAATCTCTTTAAAATATATCTTGTTTCTCTAGCTACTTTGGCAAATTTGGTTATTGTTATTGGACCATACTCAAAGGGTCCAATGAGTGCTGTATTGTAAATGTTTTACAATTGGCTCTAAAAAAGAAAAGAAAATTCTGATTTGTAGCATTTGTCAATTTCCATAATGAAAATCCCCCCAACCTTGGCTGATATCAAGGTATTAACATGATGCTACTTTATAAGGAGTTGGAAAGAGATGAGCACGTTCTTTTATATAGACCATTATATAATATTTATAGCATCAGATACAAAAGTAAATACCCTGAAGAGCACAGATAATAACCAAATGTAGTGACATAATTGGCAGTGATGAATTTTGAGTATTTTCATATTTGTTTTTAATATACCTTATTTAATTTTAAGATTTTATAGTATAATTTAATAACTATATTTAACAACCAGTCAGAAAAATTTCTGAAAATGTAACAATTGTTTTTTTGTTTTCCTTTCACTTAGAAAACATTTATTTAAACAATTGTTTCTTGCAAGCCAGTATCATCAGGATGCAGTGTGCTACAGGGCCCACTATATCATTAGTGCCACATTGTCACTGTGGCGTCACTCTAGTTTCTTTGTTTTTGAAGGGGAGGAATATGGGACATCCTGGCTGAGAGACAGGTGGGGGAATTGTAAAACTCCAGTTATGGGTGTGGTTATGGATGTGGGGGTGGGAGAGGGGGGAGTACATTCCTCCAGGCACCTGAATGTATACTGCAGGCCAGAAGCTCTCCAAACTTGGTCCTTTGAATATTTTTTGGAGGGAGGCTTCATTACACAGCACAACTGAGTACAGCCTTGGCCATTGGTGGTTAACTCAATCTTCAGACCCTTTCCCCTCCTCAAAACTCCAGGAGTACTGAGATCTGAAGCTTCCAACCATTTAATCACACTAGTTTCCCTGGTAACCAACTCCCATCCTGAAGCTACCTAGGTGCCTGCCACCAAGAGTTTCTTCTTTAGAACAAAAGATAACTCCTATCACCCAGGAAATCCCCAGGGATTTAGGAGCTCTGTGTCGGACACTCCTATCATTCAGGAAACGAAAAGGCCTTAGGAGTTTTACGTTAGAAAACAAATATTAGAACAAAAATTTTTCCAGCACCCCTATGTACAAGGATTTTAGAAGTGCTTCCTCAAGAACTGGGGACGGAGATCAAAAATATATTTTTTATTATATCACAATATCACAGTTGCTATGCCTATGGTATAATTATACTACTATAGCATGCAGATGGCAGCAGCCAGATACAGAAAAAGCAGTGTCACCTTATGTCTGGTTCCTTTAGTCCGTGAAGGAAACCTTTCCCAGAACCTCTAATCCCTCCCCTTACATTTTATTGATGCAAATTACACTACAACACCACACCTAAACGAATCACTGGTAGGATCGCTTACACAGACCGGCCATCATTCATCCTCGGGATCTGGGAAGGGGCCTCATCCATAAAGCACATGATTGTCTGCTACATCATAAAATTTAGGTTCTTAGCAAGAAAAAATGTGGGATGATTCAGTGAGTAAGCAACAAACATTTTGAATAGAGATTGTGGAGCTTCATGCAGATATAGTCTAATCTTACTCGTTTAATATACACTGATACAACTGTCTTCTCAATCATCATACACACAGCGAAATTACTTGAGAATTAGAAAATATACATGTATGTATAATTATGTTGCCGTGTGGTGGATTCAACAGGTAGATTTCAGGTTCTTGTGTATGGCAAGGAGAGAACGGCAAAGCATACACTCGAGTAGGGCGGGAAAGCAGCCACGTTTATCAAAGTTCACGAACAGAGAAATGGATGACAGAAAAGAAACCCTGCATGCTGTGCAGATAAGTCAGGCTCTCGGGCTCAAGAGTGAGAGAGGAATAAAAAGGACTGCATGTGCTTTGATATCGGGGGTTATATGAAATGCTCCTACGATGGCGTCCGAGCTCAAAGTGGGTGGAGGGAGTGAATTCCTCAGCCCCTAATATCCTATCAGCTATACTAATTAGATATTAGGTAATGTTTAAAGATATTCTAAATTAATTGCTACAGGTACAGGCTAAGCATCTGGATTTTAAAATGTTGCCCCAAGTGATTCTACTCTGCCTCCAAAGTTTGAGAACCACCAACTTCCGATGTCACTAGTTCTGTTTTAAATGCTTGACAGATGTTAATTTGTTTAATTCTCATAACAGTCCTCTGAATAGGTCTTACAGCTGTCTCAAATGATGATGTTCCCACATAGATCTGTTGAGTTTGTGACGGTTTTCGTAAAAGCAGCACACATTAGATGGAACTGCACTCCAAGTTTTGAACTGTGATCTTTCCTGGACTCCTGATCCTTGGAACCAGCGCTCTCTCTGAGGGGAGCCACGTGGTCATTAGGGAAAACAAGTGATGTTCTACACTGTGTTGTGTGGTCAGCATTTTTTGAACAGAGGTATTCAAGAAATTACAGGAGATACTCAACAATTTCTTATAAAATTGTCTTGCATGAGATTGTTTTTACCAACCATAGGCTAATATAGGTGTTCTGTGCAAATTTATGTAGGCTAGGCTAAGCTATGGTGCTCTATAGGTTAGGGGCATTAGATGCTTTTTTCCATCCAGGTGTGGTAATGCACACCCGTAGTCCAAGATTGGGAGGCCGAGGCAGGAAGATTGCTAGTTCAAGGCCAGCCTGGGGTTATATAATAGGACCCTATCTCAAAAAAGCAAAAACAAAAGCAAAACAAGAAGAAAAAGATTCATTTTCAACTTGCAAGTTTTTCCTTTGAGATGCCCCTCTGTCATGCCTTGGAGCCAGCCAGCTATGAAACCTTTACAAACTGCGAGCTAAATAAACCTTTCCTCCTTTATCTTTGGGTATTGAGTATTTTGTCTCAGCAATGAGAAAAGTAACTAGGACATAATATGTTAACTTTCAGTGGATTTTTATTTTTACTTTTTATTTTTATTCCGACACTTTCAGTTCACTAGTCTGACAAGAGTTACTATCTTTTTTTCTCTCCCTTGCCCTTTGTTTTAGTTTCCTGAAGGTGTTGTAACAAAGTAGCACAAATCGAGTTACTTAGATAACAGAATTGTGGAGTCTCACAGTTCTGGAGAGGACAAGTCCAAGGTTAAAATGGTGGTGGAGCGGATTCCTTCTAGGGGCTGCGAAGAATCTATTCTATGTTTGTCTCCTCCTTTCTGGCTTTGCTGGCTGGCAATATCCCGCATCCCTGCTTCTCAGTGCATCCCATGAATCTCCGCTTTCATATTCACATGGTGTTCTCCGAGCACGCGTGTGTGTGTGTGTGTGTGTGTGTGTGTCTGTCTGTCTAAATTTACCCTTTTGATAAGGACATCATCATATTGGACCAGAGCCCACCCCAGTGACCTCATATTTCCTCGATCATCTGCACAAACCCTACTTTCAAATAAGGTCACATTCATAGTTACTGAGGGTTAGGATGGAAGCATCTTTTGGGGGCACAATGTAACCCCTGTTCCAACTTCTGACAAAACAACTAATGCTCCGAACTGCTATTACTGCTTACATTACTTTAGATTTCTTTCCTACTCTTTCTGACTATTTCAGTTCTTAAACACAAGCACCTCTTTCATAGGGTGGGTCGATCAGACAGTCAATTACTTATTTTTATTTATTTTGTAAATATAATAAGATCATTGTGGATTTATGAAAAACAGTAAAAGATAAGATAAAAGCTACCCTCAATACTACCAAGTAGGTAAAATATAACTAAATCTAAGACATTGTTGATTCTAGAAAAAGCCTGATTTTTTTTTTTTTTTTTTTGTGGGTACCGGGGGGTCGACCTCAGGACCTCGCACGCCAGCAGGCGCCCATGCCGCTGAGCGATATCACCGGCCCCCTTTTTTGTATGTGGGTTCCGGGAGTCGAACTCGGGCCCTCACACTTGCAAGGCAGGCGCTTAAACCGCTGAGCCATCTCACCGGCCTGAAAAAGCCTGATTTTAGAAGAATCTTATCTTCAAAATGTAAAAAACTGTATATTTAGAATCAATGAAATAGAAGTATATATGTTCTCCTTTTATTTACATGTATATAAATAAAACAAATTCCATGAAAATGTCTCAAATTCTAAGTTTTTTTGTATTCCTATTATTTTTCTAAGTGCTAGTTTAAATATTTCCTAGGATATTATGTTTTTTTAAAAATACGTTTAGTGATGGCATTTCTTACAGTGTCACAATTTAACATTTATACATTTTCCATGTTTTTTCTATTTTGAATTACAATCAAATGAACACCATTTCCCATAAATCTTATGTAATCCTAGGTTGTTTCTTTATGATAGATTGTAAGACTGAAGCTACCTAATCAAAGAATATAAAGTTTTAAAAATTCTCTTCATAATATTGATAAATTGTTTTTTAGGAAATTTATTTTAGTTTCTATTACTTTTGGCCACACTTCATGTAAAACTCCGGTTGAAGGTGTGCAATTTCCATGCTCTAATATTTTTCTTTCTCTTCTTTCTTTTCTTTTCACTTTTTCCCTCTCTTATTAATTTGATACAAAAATGGTCTATTGTTTTGTTGGGTATTTCTTCAATTATTGATAAGTACCAAAGCTTAATTTTTAATTTTTGGTTTCTCAAGCATTTAAATTGCTTCTTTGATGAGTCATCTGTTAATATTATTTACTTTTTTGCCAGGCATAGTGGTGCACGCCTGTAATTCTAGCACTTGGGAAGCTGAGGCAGGAGGATTGTCATGAGTTTGAGTCTAGCCTTGGCTACATAATTCATATATATATATATATATATATATATATATATAAAGCTTTTTTACATTGTTTAAACAGTTTTCATATTGATTACTTGACTTCTTTAAATATTAAATATTTATTTACTACAGATATTTTTTCTAGCTTATTTGTTTCAATTTGTTGACATGCCAAACACAGTTATTCTCTCTCTTCTGTCTCTTTTCAAATTGATTGAGCATCTGCTATGTGCCCAGCCAGTTTTAGCTGTTAGGTACACGGCAGTGAATCATGTTTATCTGAGTATTGCCCTGTTTCTTCCATTCTGACTTAAGCGCTAGGAAGATAAGTTCTTTCCCCGCTTGTGATTGTTATACTGTTATGGTATGGTTTCAGAGTAATAAGTTCTATGAAGGAAAATTAATCAGGATAAAAAGAAGGAACTAAGAAGTGCTAGCGGATGATGATACCACAGCGGTCTCTTAGAATAGGTAACACCTGAACACAGACCTACCCGGGGGAAGGGAGTAAAACGCTTTCTGAGAGCAGACACAGCTTGAAAGTAGATGGGAAGGGGTCATGATCCAGAAAAGAGTGGAAAAATCTTGATTTCTCCATTGTATGTCTCCTGCTGAACCTTACTTCTTTGAGTACAACTGTGGTTCCAGGGGGACTCTTGGGGGTCTGTCTTTATATGGGTTACGCTCCTTGATGAGCTGATTGGGTTGAGTGACCCTGAAAGGTAGTAGGAATTTGTTCCTGGCTCTACTTGTGCAAGTGTAGCTGTCATTCAAACAGGTTCTGCAGAGCTCGGGAGCCCAGACTTTTAACCTAGTAATAAATTAACTGAGCTACGTGGTAGATGTCCAAGACTTCCATTTTACCAGTAAGTAGCTGGCAAGACTGAACCATATCTTAGAGGTGATAAAAACATACTATGTAAAAGTGATTTCCACATTAGGTAATGCTATATTATAGGCAGATTTTTCCTCTTTTCTTTATCATAGATTTTTCTGACTTAAAAGCTAAAGGAAATGTTTAGTGCCATCATGTACCAGGTATTTAATTATGATTATTTTTGGTGGTACTGGGGGTTGAGCCCAGGGCCTTCCCATTGAGCTACATCCCCAGCCTTATTTTATTTTTTGAGGCAGGTTTTCACTAAGTTGCTAAGTTGTCCAGTCTGGGCTCGAACATGTGATCCTCCTGCTTCAGTCTCCCTGACTGCTGGGAGTACAGGCAGGTACCATCACGCCTGGCACCAGGAACTTTAGATATGGGTCTAATTTTATCTAATTTAATCTTCTCTTGATCCCAAGAGATAGGAATTATATCTTCATTTTACAAATTAGGAAAGAAGGCTCAGAGAGGTTAAGTAATGTGCCTAAGATTACACAGATGATATCCAGCAGCATCAGATCAACGTCACTCCGAAGCCTGTGAATTTCTGCTTATAACATTACTTCCTTCTGGTAGGGATTTATAGTCATATTTATTTATAGTCATATTTATCAGTGGGACAATGTCCTTTGAACTTGAGATAAACAATGTCTCCCAAAGGAGATTTTGAAAGTGTTCACACTGTATAGTGTTGAGACTTAAAGAAGAGGGAATTAGGAATGTTCGATAGGCAACTATTTTATAAGCCACCTCTGAGGGAAGTTCATGACACTAAAGGGAAATGCCAACCCGATAATCATTCTCACACCACTGCGACGTCCTCTTCTGACAAACAAAGGCTGACCCAGCATGGGTCATTTTTGCATCTCTCCAGCCCATCTCTGCATCCCTTGATCTAGAATGCGAAGGAAGAATCATAGAGAAGGTCGTATTGAGGATACTGTTTCTTAGGAGAAATTATCAATGTTTATCTTGACTATGGGCAGAATCTGGATTTGAATATGCACATTAAATTGGAATACTTAAACCTCTCCCACAATTGCCTTCCACTCCTTGACATCTTATATTCCTATCAATAAATGTTGTCACTTTTCCAGCAGTGGCTTAAACTGGAAACCTTGATGTTATCCCAGATTTGTTTCCTGAACTCTTGCATATTAAGTAGTCGATAGGTCCTTACAGGACCTATTTCTTAAATCCAGAATCTCACTACATAGTTAACTACATTGTTAATTAAAGTTAACTCTGTGTCTTATTTACTTTTCTCATTGCTGAGACAAAATACCCAACACCCAAAGTTAAAGAAGGAAAGGTTTATTTAGCTTACAGTTTGTAGAGGTTTCAGTCCATGATTAGTTGGCTCCAAGGCAGGTGGCATGGCAGCAGAAGATAGCAAAAGGGAGGAGCAAGCCTCTTTTCCTCTCTTATATTGTATGCAGGCCACCCACCCTAGAGCGGATATAGCACTTGCACCCCCAATCCTAGCACTAGACAATGAGCCAATCACAAAGTCTAGATTCAGCTGCCTCCAAAAAGCCCACCCCCCATGACTGCATGAGGCTTTTGAGGGACATCCAGGCACAAACCATAACAATCTGTGTACAGGAGAGATGGAGCTACTTGCTGATAAATTAGCCACCTTCAGCCTGAGTATGGTGGCGCACACCTGTAATCCCAGCACTCAGAAGACAGAGGCAGGAGGATTGCTGCAAGGTCAAGGCCAGCCTGGGCTACACAGTGAGTTCAAGGCCAGCCTGGATGACACAGTGAGACTCTGTTTCAAGAAACCAAAAAAAAAAATATTAGCCACTTTCTACCTAATGAACTTTTTGTACCTCCATTTCCCTATCTTTTTAAAGGACACTATTAATTTCCTATGGGTGCTGTACCATATTATCTTATGGTTTGAGAGGCCATAGGTATGAATTAGGTATCATTGGGCTAAACTCAGTCTGTTGGTAGGGCTACCTTCCTTTGGTATACTCTAGGGGAGGCTTTGTTTTTCTGGCTTTTCTATTCCTAGGGGCTCCCTGCACTCCTCGGTCTGTGGCTTGCCTCTGTCTTTAAAGCTGGCGGTGGCTGGTTGAGTCTTTCTCATTGGTGTCACTCTGATGCTGACTCTTCATTTGCTTCTTTCTTCCACTTTACTGAGCCTCCTGATCGCATTGGATGTATGTGGATAATCCAAGATATTCTCCCTGCTTTAAAGTTGGATGATAAGCAAATTTAATTTTATCTGAAACCTTAATTGTTCTTTGCTGTTTTCATAGCTTGCAGGATCAGGACATGGACTTCTTTAGGTGACATTGTCCTGCCTGCCTCAGATACCTACCTGGTAGGATTATTCATAGGATTCATGGAGATAAGCCTATAAGGCTTTTGTTTTTGGAAAGTTGTACATAACTGTTTTTTAATTAGAGGTGATTTTTGCCACTCAGGGGACATGCAGCAATGTTTGAAGACATTTTTTCATATTTTTGTGTAAGTATTTTGTTTGTTTGCAGTGCTGGGGATCAAACCCAGGACCTCATCTGTGCTACTCAAGTGCTCTACCCCTGAGCTACATCCCTAGTCCTGAAAACATTTTCAGTTGTCATAACTTTGCTGAGGGTAGGGGACACTTTAGCACCATTAATCATTCACATCATTATGGAAGTCCAGTCATCAAAGTAACTGCAGTTTGTAGAGGTCCATAGTCAGCTGGCTCCAAGGCAGGGCAGCATGGCAGAGGGGCATGGCAGAGGAGAATCAGCTTACGGCATGTCAGGCAGGAAGCAGAGCACCTAGAAGGCATTTTTTTTTTTTTTTTTTTTTTTTTTGTGGGTACCGGGGGGTCGACCTCAGGACCTCGCGTGCCAGCAGGCGTCCGTGCCTCTGAGCGATATCACCGGCCTCTTTTTCGTATGTGGGTTCCGGGAGTCGAACTCGGGCCCTCGTGCTTGCCGGGCAGGCGCTTAAGCCGCTGAGCCATCTCACCGGCCCTAGAAGGCATTTTTGCACAATGTTTAGTAGGGTGTAAGCACTCAATAAATGCTGACTTTTTTTTGTGTGTGTGGGTACTGGGGGTCGAACTCAGGACCTCACACGCCAGCAGGCGCCTGTGCCACTGAGCAATATCACTGGCCCTTTTATTGTATGTGGGTTCCGGGAGTCGAACTCAGGACCCTGTGCTTGCCAGGCAGGTGCTTATGCTGCTGAGCCATCTCACTGGCCCAATAAATGCTGACTTATTAGTGTAATTATTAGCTTATATCAGTAGTCTCTCCCTCACTGCCTCCCAGACCATCCTTCATACTGGACTCACAGCTATATTTTAAAAAGACAAAATGTCATCACATCCTGCCCATCTTTACTTCTTACTCTGGGCCCCCTTCTGTTCCACTGCTACTCTGTATTTTCTATATGTCAACTCACTATTTTATAATTGCTGATTTACTTATCTTCTAGCAGAATATAAGTGATTGTATCAAAGTGTGTCCTAGGGACCAATAACAATGGCATGACTCAGGAGTCTGTTAGAAAGGTGGAACATAAGCCCCCTCAGCCCCATCAAATGATTCAGAATCTGCACTTTTATCGAGCTACCCAAGTGATTTATAGGTACATTAAAGTTTGAGAAGAACTATTCTGGAATACAATGTTTGGTAAATAGTAGATGCTCAATAAATGTTTACTTAATAAAATAATAAATACCAGGCACTTATGTTAGGTGAGAGAAGTATATAAATAATGGGTGTGATTTTCCATAGCTCCTTGACAATATCCTGCTCCTTTGTTTCTTTGCATGTCTGTGTAGCCCTGCAATGTTTTAAAGATGGGAGTTTACACTCTTCCAGAGCTGCACAAAGGGCAGGATCTTTTCCAGTTTTCCTTACCACCATATCCCAGCACCTGAGATAATGCTTGGCATATTGATGTCCCATAAATTTAGTTGAATGAATATAAATCCATGTTCGCTTTCCCCAGAGGAAACTCCATCCAGGGGAACTATGTTCAGCTCAGATTCATTCAGTAAAGTACTCTTTCCACCCAAACAGACAGATACTCTCTTCCTGTCCCACCCTAGGAGATTACAAAGATGCTCTGGAAATGAAATGTTCAAATGAGAGAAACCATTTACAGGCCAATAATTCACAGAGCAACAGGAAAATTCTTTATGGCAAAACAGTTGGAAAAGCCTCTCTTGTGAAAATGCTCCTTGAATATAGGCTGAAACAGGCACTGAGAGTACAGGTTCTGGTCCAAGGAAACAGGGCTGACTGCACTGGGATGAAGACATCCCAAGATACAGAAAAGGGTGTCAGCAGATCTTCAACAATGAGAGAAACTTGAAATATGGAGTAACAGAGTGCCAATGGCTTGGACTTTCACCAGCTCTTTTGTGATAGGTTGGAAATTGATGCTAGACCCTTCCTGGTGGATATGGAGCCTGTATTGGATAAAACACCTGAAAAAATACAGCTTAAAGAAGGAAATGGTTTGTTTGGCTCCTGGCTTCAGAGGTTTCAGGCCACGATCAGCTGGCAGGAACTGTTAAGAAAAGAAACAGAGGTATGAGCTCAACAGGACAGGTTTATTTCAGAACAAACCTGAGAGGGACTGCTCTGGCACTAGAGACCAGACCAGCGAGTCTCACTGGGATCTTTCGTAGGGTCACGGGTGGGGGGAGTTCAGTGAAAGGAGGTTGTGACTACCTGCCAAGAACAAGGCTTGAGAAGGCACAAGCGATAACAGTAGCCCAAGAACGAGGCTTGGGAAAGTGCAGGGATTAGTGGCTACTCTCAGGAGTAAGGCTGATAATGTTATGAGTCCCCAGGTTCAGCTGTGCTGGGTGGGGGTGGTTCGGAGGGGTGTTTGATCAGGATGGCGGCAGTCAGAGTCCTTCATTCCAGACGCTATGGTTAGATAAGGAAAGTGGTCAGTGTATCTCTTCCTTAACTACTTCCTGCTGATTAGGGGGAGCGATTACTGGGGTTTCAGCTGGACTGAAGGAGAAAAGCCATATCGATGTGGTCTTTGGCTACTGCCTGTGAAAAGGCTGCAATTCTGTTTGTGAGAAATCTTTGAAACAAATTGATTAGGTGTGCTGATAATAAATAAGTGAGTAGAAAGAGGAGGACAGACACTATAAGGGGAAGAATCCAAGATAGGATAGTGGACTCTCATGAATCCCATGAACTCTATGCGGGATCCTGAGACATCTGTTGTTCTGCCCGGACCTCTGTGTTATCTCCTGTAAAGCTGCAGCTACATTATCACGATTATCTGGAATAAAAGCACAGTATGTTGTATGAAGCATGGTGCATACACCCCCCCCCCCGGGCAGACTTGCGTGGAGGCAGTGGATCCCAGGCTTTTCTATCATTGGTTCTATCTGCACGATCACTGGGAATTTGGCAATCTCCGGGCAAGAATAAACAAACTGTACCAAGAGATTAATGCATGTATGACCAAAGCATGAGCATCAGAATGGAAAGGCAGATTGGACAAACAGCCACATTCAGACACTGTTCTTAAGGGATTGGAATAGCGATTGTAACTAGCTGGCTTCTGTAGCTAGAGCCCCCTTTTTATGTGGTGCCTATATTGCCATTACTTTAATATATTTTTGGTTATACTGTACTTTTCTGCTGTGTGTTCAAGACTAAGTTAAAGTGAGACCTGTGTTAATCACAATTAACCTCTTACTATACCAAGGTCAGTCAAGGATCCTTGGGCGTTATTTTTTGGATCATGTGCAGAGCCTTTCTGCTCCTCCGTCAGTGTTAGCCACCAGGATGGGTCATGGCCTTGCTTGACCATGTGGCTTCCCATGGAAGCACTTTTTTCTTTTTTCTGGTGACCTTCCTTTTTCTCACACCATACACTGGTTGACTCTTGTTCTCTGGGGTCCAACAATCTCCCCAGGTTGGGGGACTTGCCAAAGTTGTAGGATCCTGTAAAATAAGGTCCTCTCATGTCCTAGGTCCTTGTAAACCTTGGAGCACCAAGCCAAAATATTGGCTGTCCTCTTAAGCCAGTTACCTTTTTAACTTTGGTTTAATCTTATGATATTGACAACAAGCGCCTTGAAATATATAACATGACCAGGGAACTGTTATTCCCTTGCCAATCATGGTTGTGCAGAATTTTAACAGATGATAGTTATAAAGCTTTGTAGAGAAGACTTGAGAGCATAACATTTTAGCATAACAATCATGACATCATTACATTAAATGACGTGAAGAAACTTTTATGTAATTTGCTATCTTTCAATAGAGTGCCATCTAAGAAGAATGCATTTGTCCACAGATGTACCTCATGTGACATTGCCTGGACCACACAGTGTTTGAGAATCTCTAAGTGTTGTAACACATATATAACATATACATAACAATGCTGGCTGTCTCGTGCTGGATTGGCGTGCACATCTGATCGCAAGTAAATGGAAAACAAGGAAGAGAACATCCAGTGCTTGAGCCTAAGTGTTTACTGCCATAAGTAACCTTAGCCTGGAAGTCACCAGTATGATGAGATGTTTTTCAGTTTTGCATCTTGGAAGAATTGTACACTTGGGGAACAAATTTAATACACCACAAAGTCAGCAATAGTGAGTGTCACAAATCAGGCTAGTCTGCCCAAGGAGGCAGTTTGTCTTGTCTTCTGCCATTGACCAATCTAGGTGTCCCTGCTAGTCATGCAGAAAAAGCTCACATCCAGTATTAATTTCAGAAATGAGAGTTAAAGCCTTTGTCTGAAAGCACCAGTCAGATGAAAGAGGAGAGTTGGGACCTGGGGAGGAGTGATTGATGATCTGTGAGTTGGAGCCATAGCTGCTAGTCTTTTTTGAGCAACAAGGAGCTTTTGGAAGGAACAGCCTGGGATCCACCAAACCAACAAACAAACATACATATTTCTTTCTATAAACTGCATCCTCCAGAAATGTTCCCTTGACGTACTTGAACCTTCCAGTTCTGTCGCTATCAAAACCCTTACCCTACAAAATCCTCTCATATCAAAATACATCTTTATTCTTAAAACTTTCTCTATTTTCTACTATATCCTACTTACTATAACTTTTTCATAATAAACTTGGCTGTTGCTGCTTGGATTTTTAAAATGTCTTTTTTTCTATAAAATTTGACTGGCTGCAAACTAACTTTTGAGTAACCTTGAACAGTAAAAATTATCTTAGTACCAGCAGAAAGCAGAAAGGAGAGCAAGTTAACCTCGTAACTATAGTCTGAGAATTTACAATGCACAAGAAATGTTTTAAACATATTGATTAAATAAAAATACCCTCTCAAATTGGAAGCCAAGGGTGAATTGATTAAGTTTTGTTTTCCTAGGCCTAAAATTTTAATTTCCTTGTTTTGAGGCTGGTCCCTGTGACTGAGTTTCCAATTGTTAGAAATGAATTTGTTTTTTCAGACTTGAATAGAATTCTAGAGGCAGCAAAAGTGAGGCTTTAATAAATTTTTCTATGCTGAAAACATATATAAACTGTTTAACATGGAAATCTCGAAAAGAGCCAAAAAAAAAAAATTGTTGAGCAAAAACAAAGCAGCTGTAGGTGTTGTAACTGGTTTCTAGCATAGATTGGACAGACAGACAAACATGCAGAAAGCTAAATCAGAGTGCACTTTTAGATATATCAATAATGAGTATCCTTGAGCCTTTGTAAAAATACTGATGGAGGTTTTTTTTTTCTGATTAATCTGTCTCAGTTTGGCATAATTTACTGACTTGACTTCTGCCTTTAGCTGTTGCCTTTTGCAAAATAGACCCAATTGACATATAGTATTATAATTTAGAGTCCCCTTGTGGGGCCTTATCTCTGGGGGGGGCAGAGAAATTTTTGGCAGGGGGAGGAGTGGAGAAGTGAAGAAAGCTTGGGTGTAAGGGACCTCCTGTCACTTGCTGCTTCCCTGCTGGTAGTTATCAAGATCACAAAGAATTTGGAAATCAAATGTGCCAAACTCAGGCCATTTCCTGGCATTGTCTAGTTTGTACCTGGGCCAAGTCATGAAAGAACAAAATAGGAGATATTTAGGCTGACTATCCCCTTTTAAACTGAGGGGTAAAAGAATTTTTGGCATGCCACCCAAAGGGGTATCTACCAGAATTTGAGAAATTTTGGAGCTCATAGTAACTGATAAGACAGTGGTTGGGAGTCCGCGGCTTGTGTTGGGGCATCTTCCGAACAGGAGTAGGAACCTGGAGAGTCTTCTGCGGACGTGGCTCAGCCACATCAGAGGTTTCTCTGATAGACTGGGCAGGCATCCCCACTCCAATGTCTGTGGAAGTGCATCACAGAGCCTGGTCCCGCGGGGCCTCCAGGGGGCCTGGGAGGGACCTGTACTTCCCCGAGGGCTTTGGGGACAGTAGGGGCTCATCTTACCAGGCCTGGGCTGGATAATGAAGTGTCCGGTGTTGAGTGGAGGGTTAGGAAATGGCAAATGACCTCTGGAGCTTGTAAGAAAGAGGGGGAAAAGGGGGGGTAGGTCACAAAAGGAAGACGTGGGAGGTATTGGAGTAGTGCCCTTGACCCCTCCCCATACGGGTCACCAAATGTTAGGAAAAAGGAAAAGAGACAGAGATACAAGCTCAACAGGACAGATTGATTTCAAAACAAACCTGAGAGGGACTGCTCTGGCACTAGGGACCAGACAAGCAACTCTCACACAGGCTATGGGGTCTTTTGTAGGGTTATGGGGCAGGGGAGTTCCGTGAAAGGGGGTTGTGACTCCTTGCCAAGAACAAGGCTTGAGAAGGCACAAGCGCTAATGGTTGCCCATGGAAGAGGCTTGGGAAAGCACAGGAAGTAGTGGCTGCTATCAATAGCAGGGCTGACAGTGTTTGAGTCCCAGGTGCAGCTGTGCTGGGAGAAGGCTGTTTAGAGGGGTCTCACATCAGGATGGCAGCAGTCGGATTCCTTCAGGAACATCCTGGTGGAAGGTGTGGTGGGGTACACCTGGTGCTTTCGTGGCAGCTGAGAAACAGGTCACAGGGAAAGAATACCAGCAAGATCCTCTCCAAAGGTACACCCCGAGGACCCACCTCCTCCAGCACTCAACTATGAACATGAGTGGATTAATCCACTGGTGAGAACAGTGCCCCATGATCCAATCACTGCTGCAGGGTTCTCTTAATCTAGTCAAATGCACAGTGAAGATTAAGCGGCTCAGAGCCTGTGCTCATGCTACTGGAGCTCTGCAGTCAACTGTACTCGTCCCCCAGTTTGGGCTCGGTCATTCTAATGAGTTGTCACTGCTATCGTCAAGTCCTGGGTTAAACAGTACCTACAAGTACTGCTATAAATGGCTACTTATGCAAGGTGGATGTAGGAGACAAGGGCCCAGAGTGCACACACCTGATAACCCCAATCTCGGGCTTAGCAATGTTTGCTGTTCTGTAAGAGTGCATCTCGTGATAGGTCTGCAATGCTGTTGTCTGCCTAGAATGCACTGTGTCCCGCCCTCCTATCCAAGTTCACTTTCACTCATCCTTTTAGAACCCACGTGAATGTCACCTTTCTCTAAATCTTTCCTGGATCTTCCAGAGAGTAATTTTGTCATTACCTCCTCTGTCCCATAGCTTTCGTACATATCTCTATTATAACATAAAGCCACTTATTTACCTGCTCTGCTGTCCTGGTAAACTGTGAAATTCTCTAGGTACAGACTGCATCTGATTCTCCTTTCATCTCCTCTGAGACTCCCAGAAACCGCCAGCACACAGTGGACACCTGCACATGTTTGTAGACATAGGTCTCTTTACCAGGAGAGGAAGCTAACCTGCCAGTTCTTGGGTAAAGGGACAATTGACTTGCGTGGGCAAATCGTTTAGCTGAGTAAACAGACCTTAATTGGTTGGTAGCTGCTATCTTTGTGTAGCAGAGATGGAGCTGCTTGGTAATAAATCAGCAGGATGAGAAGAAAGATAATATTCATTTTCTTGATGTATAGACCATACTTATGGCCTCCCCCAGTGACCCAGTTATCAAATGTTTTGTGTAAGCTAATGGTTGTATAAGTATGGTTAACACATTGGCTTTTAGAATTCATTATCATTGTCATTATAAAAAATCATTTGAATTTTTCTCACTAGGAGGATTTAAACTTAGTAAAGACCCAACTAAAAATAAAGATTCTGTCTTTAGAAAGGTATTCAGTTTAGTCATTTTGAAGACACATCAATCCAACTTACATATTAAAGTATAAGTTTCCTCTCTCTCTGCCTACTTCTTTCCCACCTTTCCTTCCTTCCTTCTTCCTTCCCTCCCTCCCTTGGTCCCTCCCTCTTCCTCAAATATTTACTGAGCTTTTTATTTACCAAAAAGGAAAGACAGAGGAGAGAGGGCCTTTGAAATTTGTAAAAATGAATAGATAGTAAGAGTCAGTAGCTGATGATTAGCTTTCTGCCAGTTGAGAAGGGTAAAATTTTTCACCAGACAGTAAAATTTATTATTTAATTGCTATAAATCCAGATTGTTTTAACCATCACTACCATATTTGTATTGGATAAGATGAATATAAAATGTGGCCTTTGCCATTGAGAATGTTATCATTAGTGATATGTATTCCTAATTGCGAATCTATGTTCTTTGTCAACATGATGAAAAGTTAGCATTATTAGATATGTATGCATCCCGGAGGAAAAAAGCCTCTAAGAATCTGATTTGCTGGTGTAGACTAGTGTTGTAGTAGTCCATATTTGCAAGAAAAACAGATTTAATGTAGACACAGAAATTTATAAGATTAGCTGACCATATTTGCCCACAGAGTCAAATGTAGAAGAGTGCAAGAGATCTGTCAGCTTACTAGAGATCTGAAGGATGCAGCTGAAGGCCGGGAGCCTAAGGCTATGTCCTGTCAGGTTCTTATGGGGAGGCCGAGGAATCTGTGACAGAAGACTGAAAAGGCTGCGCCGAAAGCTCACGGGCCAGTCCTGGGGGCTAGTGGGTCTGTGCAGGCAGGCTGAAAGGCCGGTGCTGGAAGCAGAAGAATCTGCACGGAGAACCAGGAAATGCCCTCAAGGTGGAGGCGAAGACCAGAGCTCCTCCCAAGAGAACAGCTGCCATCCTTGGCAAAGGCCTGGGGCTTTTCCAAAGAAAAGCAGCCAGGACAAAAATCAGCAGCAATGAAGCTCTTTTCCCTCCCATTCTCCTTTTATATACCATTCCGATAACAAGCCTCTTTAAGAGGGTCTTCCACACCCAGAACCATGCTGAATCAATTCATCTGGACATTTCCTACTCAAGTTGACAATTAGTCAATTGACCACCACAACCAACTATTGATTCCCAAAGAGTGATCCTCCGACTAGCAGCATTATCGGCCCTTGGGAACTTGTTAAAAAAGTGCATTTTAAGCCCCAAATCAAGGTTTACTGAATGTGAAACTGTGGAGTATTTTGATGCATGCCCAAGTGTGATTGAAGATATTTGCAATATGGTCTCTGCAAGCTTATTAGAAATGTGGTCTCAGATTCTTCTCCAAGCCCATGGGATCAGTCATTGTGCTTGGTACCAAGATTCGCAGATGATTCATATGCACCTTACATTTCCAGATGTGCTGCTTCGGGCGGGATTGTGCCTGGAAGAGCTTCCAGCCAGGCACAGCGATCAAAGCACTGAAGCACGCTGACAGACTGTTCCACTCCACTTCCCTCTCGTCTTGCATGATACTGTCCTGGGCAGACATTTGCAGATTTGGGCAGCATCGGGGTTTCTTGCAGAGCCAGCATTGCTCTTGTCCTTGAAGTCTGGGCGTGGTGCTACCTGAAACATAATCAGTTTGCCTGTCACTCACAGATTGCTATTAAAATGAAGTGTCAGGAAAGTCTTCATTTCTTAAGGTATAATTAACTTCTCTGTCTAGAGGAAGGTTAATAAAATTTCTAAAATATGTGAGTGAAGCAGATTTACAAAATAATAAGTAATGGGAGGAATTGGGATTTTCTGAGCCCAGATTACCTTGGCATCAGGACGGGTTAGTACAGCCAAAGTCAGTAATAAAAATTGCAATTCTCCCCTAATGGGCTGGTAAAGCTGTCGTGCGCTCTCTGTAGTTCCCCATGACTCAGAGCCAGTATCAGAGCACTGCTGCCTGACACATCAGGAGCCCATAGTGCCTTGAATAAAGTGGCTTGAAGCTGCTGTTTGCTAATGCTCTTGCCCTAGCACTTAGATACGATCAATCCTTACTATCCACAGATTCTACCTTGGTGAATATGCTTACTTGATAAAATTTACTTGTAATCCTCAGATCTAAATCTGTGACACTTTTATGGTCATTCGTGGACAGGTCAGAGCAGAAAAAATTTGAGTCATTCAAAACACATGATCACAGCCTCTAAGAATTTGACCAGCAAGGTCTATCGAACATTCATGAAAAATGTCTATTTTATACAGACCATTTCAAGGTAAATAGACAATCATTGAATGAGTTTAGTGTAACTTTGATGACTAATCTGGTCAAGGGTAAAAGAAAAATCACAGAACAATCTCACCCATTACTATGGAAGCAAGAATGCTAAACAAAAAGTTGGCGAACCAAATCAGGTGGGGAGTATAAAATATAACAGGAACAAAATGCATTTTCCCCAGAAATATATAATGATGACTTAATATTAGAAAATCTTTTAGTGTTATTCACCACCTTAATAAAATTTATATTATCTCTATAAGTAAAGAAGAATCTGTGATGAACTTTAATAATATTCACACTTTTTTTAAAAAGAAGGAAGTTCCTAACATATCAAGAATAGAAGAGAATTTCCTTAACCTAATGAGTATTTTCCCTCCCCTAATGCTGAAAATTATTGTGACCAGAGGCTTGGAGGAACCTAACTACCTATCACCCAGGAAGGTGGTTTATAAATAAGTTAATCTAATTCTTTATTCTTGAAAGCTTTGCCAAAAACGTTGAGTTCATTGCCTCACTTTCTGTTTGGATTTGTGACTGTTTCAAAGTACTTACTGGGTGGGATTGGAGAAACGAATAGTAGAGTGTTGCAGGGAAATGTTTATGGCGCACGCTTTACTTTCATGATCTTTTGGCGAGAGTGGGTACGAGATGCTGGCGGCAGCTGTGATAAGGCAACATGGTCTCCGCCCTTACGCGCATGGAGACGTGAGCAACACGGAGACATGAGCAACACAGAAACATAAACAATAATCCTGACTCTGTAATCACAGCTATATTTGAACTATTGCAGGAGAAGCTGTGGGAAATTGCAGGAGGAAATACCCAGCTTTTCCAGGAGGCTTCAAGGAGATACTATTTGAATTGCGTCTTGAAGTAGGGAAAGGAGGTCTTTAGGTAGGCAAGAGGGTGAGATTAACTTCAGGGTGGACAGGGAACAAGTAGAATTCCAGTAGAGAGAGGGGGCAGAGGCATGAAGATGTTTCCAGTGTGCGTGTGTATGTGAGAGGTGGTGTGTGTGTGTGTGTGTGAGAGAGACATGTGGGGTGTGATGTGATATGGTGCGCGTGTGTTTGTATGTGTGTGGTGTGTTTGTGTGGTGTGTGTGTTGGGAGTCAAGTAAAGATGTTGATTTGGGAGGCTGAGGCAGGAGGACCGCCAGGAGTTTGAGTCCAGCCTGGGCTCAACAGTGGGTTCAAGGCCAGCATGCACTACAGGCTGTGGGACCATTGGTTCTAGTGATAACCCAACTCCACCAGCCTCTCTAGAAAAATCCATGTTGTGAGGTTTCTGTGGTCCATCTCCCTGAGCTTAACCTTTCCAGACTTAATCGGGCACACAAGCCCCCTTGCTGGAATGTGAATTGTGATTCAGTAGGACAGAGCAGGGTCCAAGTCACTGTTGTGCTGACAGGCTCTGAGGGACCCCAGTGCCAGTGCTCTGGGCCACAGACATGCTTTGAGGAGCAAGCCTCTAACTTGTTTGCACGCTGGAACAGCCTGGGTTTTAAAAAACTTTTTTTTTTTTTAACATCTTCTGCTACCCCAGAAAATCTGATATAATGGTTGTTGGGCATTGGGAATTTTAAAAGTGCCCTAAGTAAAGGACCTTTTTTGTTTGTTTGTTTTTTGAGACAGGGTCTTGCTATGTATTTCAAACTGGCTGTGAACTCCCTATATAGTCCATGCTGGCCTCAAACTTGCAGTGATCTTCCTGCCTCAGCCTCCCAAGTGCTGGGATTACAGGCGTGCACTACCACACCTGGCGTAGGACCATATTTGTTAAAATTTTGTTTTAAATGTTTCAATCCTTGATACTTACAAAAATAAATTACAGTAGTAGGAAAATAAAAGAGGAAAAAAGACAAGCAAGTAAATCCCTTAATTAAAAAATTATTAATTCAGTAGACATGACATGACCCTGTGAAGTTGCCAAACAGGTTCTGTTTGCTTACTCTCCATTTCTTTATTTTTCTTGTTAGTGACCAAGAATAAAAAGTAGGCCTGCAGCAGCCAGTGTACCACTCTAAGCAGCACTAGAGGATGCTTGAATCTGAAGCCACTGGCGATAGCTGAGAGCAGGGGATTCAGAGTGCAGGGAGGGAGGGAGCCGTAGCACCACAGGAGGCCGCGGCCTGTGTGTGGACAGCGAGGCGGAGTGAGGTTCCCTGCCCAAAGTACCTTCAAATCTTGTGACTATTTGGAGAGATCCCAAGACACCCAGGGATTGGCTGGTGGCAGTGCCTTTTCTGTCAGCCAAATCAGTTAGGAAGAACAAGGAAGAGAACTGGTTGCCTCTTTTTGGGTCTCCCCTGTACAACTTCTCTCCCTGCCTTCAGGGCTTGTGGTAATATAGATACTCACTTTAAATTATCCCCTTGAGAGCGGCGCCAGCTACCTTCTCCCACGCTATATTTTGCAACGAGCCTTGTTATTTCATACGTATTATTTTCTTTTCCATGCCTTAGAACGCTAGCTCGAACCCCCAGCAGGATGTTGTGTAGAAGGAGTGGAAGTGACTGAATCCCTCGAGTTGTTTCTGACTTTGTAAGAAATGCATTCATTGTGTTGCCGGGCTCACTCTCTTTTGGGGTTGGGGGGTGGAGTTGGGGTTGGGAGTACTCTTCAGTAGGTTAAGGGAATTTCTTTCTGTTCTTGATATGCTAGGATTTTTTAAATTTTAAAAATTATGAATATTTTTGAGATTCATCAAAATTTTTTCTAGAGCTTTTTTTTTTCCTTTGTGGTACTGGGAAGGAAACCCAGGGTCTCACTGCACTAAGCTACACCCTCACCCATTTTTAAATTTTCATTTTGAGACAAGGTTTTGCTAAATTACCCAAGCTGGGTTCTTGCTATCTTCTTGCCTAGACTTCTGAAGCTCTTTTTTATCTACTGAAATGATCACATAGGTTTATTAAGGTGAAGAATTACACTAAATTTTATTTCTGATGTTCAGTCATCCTTATATTTCTGGGAAAAATCCATTTTGTTCTTGGTAAAGTTTATGTACATTACTAGACTTGCTTTGCTAATTTTTGCTTAGCATTTTTTGCTTCTATAGTAGTGAGTGAGATTGTTCTGTGAAGTTTTTGTATTCATACCTTATCAGATTAGACATCAAAGTTATGCTAAACCCATTAAATGATTCTCTTTGCCTGAAAGAGTTCAGATGGACCTAGAATTATTTGTTTCATGAATGTTTGATAAACTTGCTGGTAAGCCCTTGAAGCTTGAGGTTTCCTTTGTTGCTAGGCTTTTAACAACTCAAATTCCATGAAGACTGGAGTGTTTGCTGATTGGAGACTAGAGATTGGACATTCGACAACTGGAGACTTCACTGAATAATACAACTACTCCCACTGTGGCCATTGTCAAACTACCAATAATTTTAACCATCAGTTCATGAAATCCTTTATTATTTCATCATCGATTCCTAGTTCTTTAGCTGTCACTCTCCATTCCTCCCTCCTCCTATCCCTGGGCAAATGCTAGTCTAATTTTGATTTTTATGCATTTGCCAGATTTTGGACATTTCATATAAATAGAATCACACCATATGTGCTTTTTTTAAAACTGGCTTTTCACTTAATATAATATTTTCATAGTTTATCCATGTTATAGTATGTAACAGTATTTCATTCACTTTTATGGCTGAATAATATCACATCGTACGGATGTAATTAGAGTTTGTTTATTCATTCCCTTGATAGACATATGGGGTGTTCCCTACTTTTTGGCTATTGGCTGTGAACATCTGTACACATGGTTTTGTGTGGTCCTCCATCTTCAGCTCTCTTAGATACACTCCCAGCTTATTCATACGAGGTCGTATGAGGGTGTCCAAGGTTGTTGACACAAATATCTAAATTCCAAGACTGGACTATGTTCAAGGACCAAGTTGAGCACTGATCTGGCCTTGGCCACCCTAGTCTTCCCCGTTTCCACTTGCGTGAACTTGGCACCCTTCCTCTTGAGTATGCTACTCGCTCTGGTGGGGGCACTGGTCCACATTCTCTTTTCACTTACGAATCCTGCTAATCCTTCAAATCTCGGTTTGTCACCTCCTCCAGGAAGGCTCTGGTACTCCAGACAAGGCCACACTCCTGCTTCTGTGGGTGATTTAGCGTTTAATTGTCCCTTCGCAGTTATTTTCATGTCCTTTTCCTATTGTAACTTTATGTGCTTGAGTGATGATTTGATTTTCTAACTGTGCCCCTCACTAAGATCCATGACTGTGGGGAGGATGACTGCTGTTGTTCACCGTTGTGCCCCAGGAGTCCTGGAAATTAGGATGTTCTCAAAAGGAATTCGATGACTGAATAGAGTGAAAACTGTAAAGCACATTAGTTTACTAGGGGAACAGTAACAGTGTGCTGGAAACCGGGTGGCTCACACAACAGGAAGTTATCGCACAGCTCTGGAAGCTGGAAGTCCAGGACCAGTCCATGAGAGGGTCGGTTCCTCCCGAGGGCCACGAGGGAGGGTCGGCTCCAGGTCTCCGTCCTTGACTTCTGGGTGGCCATCTTCCTTATGTCTCTTCACAGTGTCTTCTCTCTGTGTATGCCTGTGTAGCCTAATCTCCCCTTTGTATAAGGACATTAGTCATTGTAAGTGCCAATGGAAGTGGGAGGCTGCTGTGGTGTGTGTTAGGACCAAGAACAGGAGAGGCACTTGGCTGGCAAGCAATAGATCCAGCATACAAATTCGTTCATGGAGAAGAAGTTTACTTTTTTCTATATTTAAATGTTTATCTTTTGCTTTTGTAGAGTAATGTAACAATTTGAACATATGGGATTTATTTATTTATTTAGCTTTTTGAGACAGGGTCTCACTTTGTAGTGCAGGCTGTCCCTGAACTCACTACGTAGTCCAGGCTGGCCTTGGACTCAGGGTGATCCTCCTGCCTCAGTATCCTGAGTGCTGGGATTGCAGGCGTGTGGCACCACACCTGGCTGGAACATGTAGGATTTATTTTATTTATTTATTTATTTTTTTTTTTTGTGGGTACCGGGGGTCGACCTCAGGACCTCACGCGCCAGCAGGCGCCCGTGCCGCTGAGCGATATCACCGGCCCCTTTTTTCGTATGTGGGATCCAGAAGTCGAACTCAGGCCTTCGTGCTTGCCAGGCAGGAGCTTACGCCACTGAGCCATCTCACCGGCCACATGTAGGATTTAAATAATGAAATAGAGGTCTGGGGACTTTTTCCTCTTTTCTTACTTAAACTCTTACATAAAGGGTTTATGGTAAAATACATTTGGGAAGCGCTTCAGAACATGTTTGGGTTCTTGGGGTATTGCAAGACACAGATTTTTTTTTTTTGCATACTGAGAATTGATCCAGGGCTTTAATACTGAGATACACTCACAGTCCCTTTTACAAATTTTTTGTTTTGAGAAAGGGTTTGGCTAAGATGCCCAGGTTGGGCTCAGACTTGTGATCTTCCTGCTTCAGCCTCCCGGCTGGGATTATAGGTATATGCCACCATGCCTGGCTAGGGCACTGTGATATATTAAAGGCTCTGAGAAATCTCGCAGTAACTTCTTTAATTCTATTTAATCCAGTATTTCTTGAATTCATTTTTACCAAAGAGTCCCTTTTTGCACAAAAATTATGGATCTACTAAATCATTTATGATTTATTTTATAATTTATTAACTTAGGGTATCATTGGTCAGTTAGGTTTGGGAAATGCTGGGGACTCTACTGTGGCTGGGAAAGAAATGACGTCCTGGTGACGACCTGTCTGTCTTCCAGTCCTTATAACAGGGTAAGTATCTCACTCTTATTTCTCTCTTCCCTTTTACATTTTACAGTTCCTGTCACATTTAGGTTCTGTGCGAAAGGCAAAGGCCTGGCTGTGACTACTCTAACGAAAGAGGAGAATGTGGCTGTATTTATTGGTGTAAATTTGTTTATGGGGAGCTTTACACAAAATTTGTAAAGAAGCCCTCCTGCATTCCACTGCTCTTAGAAATATGACAAGCCAAGCACAAGATCTTTTCAGAGTCTCCAAATGCTTTGGTGAGGATTTGAGCAGTAGTCATGCATCTGTTGCAAGCTTTTCTTTATTAAGGTCCAAATTTTAGGAGCATCCATATTATAAAATGTCACTCCTGACTGGGAGATTGATTTTTAAATGATAGAAGAGAGAATACATCAGACCGATATTGATTTCCTCAGTGCTCACACCACCAAAATTTGTGGTAACTGTACCAGACTTATTCGAAGGCATCTGCTCCTTCCCACTTTCCTCCCACTTGAGAGGGAAGAGGCAAATTGCTTGGGGAATCCCCCAGTCTCTCAGCTGCGGCTTCCTGGAGATGGGTAGAGCGACACATGGGAAGGTGAGTGTTAGGAGGAGCCAGTGAGTCACCACATCCCTGTCTGTGACAGAACAGCAATTCTTAATTTCTTCAGGTGACACTTGGAAATGGCTGCTGGAAGGTCCTGTGGGACAACAAAAAGGCTGAGGAAAGGACAAGAATTCTCCTACCTTCCGCCAAGGCCCTCTTTTTCCTTTTATTTTATGTCTGGAGGTACAATTCTGACAAAACCATCCTTGGAGTGGGTTAGGCTAGTCTGAAGGGCCCTGGGGAAGCCACAGGGGCTCTAGGGCCAGCTGAACAGTTCAGAGAAGCTCTGAAAAAAGTTCCATGTCAAGACCGAGACGTGAACTGGAATGAACAAAAATTCTCTTAGCAAAGTTTCTCCAGAGTCCCTTTGGCAGCCGTGATTCTGGTTGGAGTCTTTCAGCCTAGAAATGTATCAAGCACATTGCTACATGCTTTCCATGCATTTTATTCTTTTAATCTGCAAAATACACTAAGATGAGGGTTCTGTAATTATTTTATAGGTGTAGAAAATGAGAACTTCACTTTTGGAAAGCTAAAGCCACATGTTCAAGGTCACACCCTGTGAGGATTCTCTCCCAGATCTGACTGACACTGGAAACCCTGCTCTGAACCACAATGCCAGTTTGCCTAAGTTTATGGGTGTGCACCACATTTTATGATCGGAAATGCATTTTCACACATATTTCCCTCCATCTCTGCCATAGTTGTGTCAGTTAGATTGAGTGGGGACGATTATTCCCCTAGAGCAGAAGAGGAAACTGAGGCACAGAGTGTCTGAGCGACTTGCCCAAGGTCCTATAGTGTGCGTGATGACACCAAGGCTCCATTCTACCTCTTCTTCAAGTCCAGTTTCTTCCCACCCTCATGCTGCTCTTTGAAGTCTGCTGTTTTCCAGCATCTGCATCTTTTCAGCCCGATGTGTAGTCAGGATTCGAGGTGGGTATGAATTTGAGTCAGAACCCAATTAATTCAAGGTAGTACCTTGGAAAGCCTTCAGGATGAAAAATTATTATTGATTTTTTTTTTTTTTAATGTGGGTACCGGGAGTCAACCTCAGGACCTCGCACTTTCCAGCAAGCGCTTGTGCCGCTGAGCGATATCACCGGCCCTTTTTTTCCTTTATGTGGGTTCCGGGAGTCAAACTCAGGACCTCACGCTTGCTGGGCAGGCACTTATGCCACTGAGGTATCTCATCAGCCCTACTATTGATTTTAAGCATAAGACCGATCAAGAAACTTCCCATAAACAAAACCTATAATTTTAGTTTGAAATACAATTGTTTCACTGACTTGTTTCTTGAATGTTTATAAATGACATGATATAATGTCTCAGATTTGATTCAAAATAATCCACTGCACTCGTGCTCTTGGATTGAAAGAATCAATATTGTTAAAATGTCCATACTACCCAAAGCAGTCTTGTAGATAGTGGAATCCCTATCAGAATTTCAATGTAATTCTTGACAGAAACAGAGGAAACGGTCTTAAAAAATTTGTTTTGAACCATAAGATCCTAACTAGCCAAAGTAATCTGAAGCAGAAAAAACAAAGCCAGATGGAGGTATTAGACTGTGTGACTTCGAAATATACAACGCAGTAATGACCCAAACAGCATGGTACTGACAAACAGACACACAGACAAATAGATCAGACTAGAGAGTCCAGAAATACACCAGATAGCCACATATAAAAGACCTGACTCCTTTTTCTTACCAGTTACAAGAACCAGCTCAAAATGGATTAAAGACTTAAATGTAAGACTTTACAAAACTATTAAGAGAACACACAGGGAGATGCTACACGACATTTGTCTAGGCAATGAGTTTTTAGACAAGACCTCAAAAGCATGAGCAACAAAAGAAAAAATAAACAGGGTTACATCAAACTAAAGAGATTCTGCATGGAGAAATACTAAACCAAGTGGAGAGACAACATAGTGAATGAGAGAAAATATTAGCAAATTATATATCTACTAAGGGATTAACACCTATAATCTGAAAGGAATCCAAACAACTCAATAGTGACAATCAAATAATTCAATTAAAAAATGGGCAGCGTTCAGTAGTAGAGTGCTTGCCTAGCACGTGTGAGAGCCTGGTTTAAAAGAAAAAGTAAAAGACTTGAGTAGATATTTTCTTTTTTTTTGGTTACTTTTTTTTTTATTTTTTATTTTTTTTTATTTTTTTTATTTTTTTTTTTTTGGTGGGTACCGGGGGGTCGCCCTCAGGGCCTCGCGCGCCAACAGGCACCCGTGCCGCTGACCGATATCACCAGCCCCTTTTTCATATGTGGGATCCGGGAGCCGAACTCGGGCCCTCGCGCTTGCAAGGCAGGCGCTTATGCCGCTGAGCCATCTCACCGGCCCGTTTTTTTTTTTTTATTTTAAAGAGAAGAAAAAAAACAAATCAAAAAAAGAACAAATTTTCAAAACACCATAATATGAGGGTAACAATGGTTAATGCATTACGTATTATTATCTTTAAGTTAGTTATTCAGGATACCAGACATTAGCATTCAATTGTCCAAACATTATTGGCACAAACCTTACTCTTCAATGAACTAAGTAAAATTGGTAGTGTATCTATCTTAACCATCATATATATATATATATATATATATATATATATATACAATTTTTTTCCCTTTCCCTTCTTTCTTTTCCCTATTCCAGTCTCTCTTTCCTTTTGACCAGTTTCTTTTTGATTCACCGTGTCTATTGTACATTTTTGATCTTATTTACTCTTTCAGTTTCTCATACTAGAGAGACAATACGATGCTTACACATGTGCGTCTGGTTTATTTCACTTATGAGTATTTTCTCGAGTTGCATCCATTTACCTATAAAAGTCTCCAGTTTATCCTTCTTTATGGCTGAATAGTACTCCATTGTATAAAAATACCACATCTTTCTTATCCATTCCTCAGTTGATGGGCATTTGGGTTGTTTACAGGATCTGGCTATTACAAATTGTGCTGCTATAAACATGGGTGCACATATATCGCTGTGGTACGATGTTTTTAATTCTTCTGGGAAGATGCCCAGAAGGGGAATAGCTGGGTCAAATGGGACCTCCAATCCTAGTTTTTTGAGGAATCTCCACACGGACTTCCACAGTGGCTGTACCAGTCGACACTCCCACCAACAGTGAAGAAGGGTTCCTTTTTCCCCACAGCCCCTCCAGCATTTGTTATTAGTTGATTTCTTTATAGTAGCCATTCTTTCTGGGGTGAGATGGTATCTCAGTGTTGTTTTAATTTGCATTGAGTAGATATTTTCTAAAGATGACAAATGGCCAACAGCCATTTTATATTTTACTCATAAAAATGCTCATTGTGACTGCCTATCAGGAAAATGCAAATCAAAGCAACAATGAAACACCACCTCGCTCCAGTAAGAGTGGTCATTGTCAAAGAGACTGATGATGACATGAGCTGGGGGCAACGTGGAGAAGAGGAAACCCTGCACACTGCTGGGAATGTGAGTTAGTACAGCCACTATGGAAAAAATCTTTGGAGGGTCCTTAAAATATTAAAAATAGAACTATCATGTGAGCAGCTCTCCCACTACTGGGTATATATCTGAATGAAATGAAGTTAATACATCGAAGAGACCTCTGCACTCCCGTGTTTATTGCAGCTCCATTCACAATAGCCAAGATATGAAATTTACTTAAATAGCCATCAACAGATGAATGGATAAAGAAAGTGTGATATAAGTATACATATTATTAAAACTATGCAGCCATAAAAAGAATGAAATCCTGTTATTTGTGACAACTTAGAGGAGCCTGAAAAACATCAGGGTAAATGAAATAAGCCACGCATAGAGGGTAAATACCACAAGATCTCACTTTAGTGGAATCTGAAACAGTTAATCTTATGGAAGTTAAGAGTACACAGTGGTTACCAGAGACTGGGGAAGATGGGGAGAGGGAAGAGGTTGGCAAAGGCTAGAATGTTAAACAGGCAGAATAAGTTCTGGTACTCTGTTGCATGGTTGGCTGACTATGGTGACAACTGTGCCTTGTATATTTCAAATAGCTAGGAGAGAAAATTTGGAACGCTCTCGAAACAAAGGAGTGGTAAATTAACCTGGCGGATATAATAACTTCTTTCATTTCATCCTACACACGTGGACATGTATCAAAACATCAAATTGTATTTCATAGACATATACAGATATTATGTCAATAAAATAAGATAAATACTGTGGGGGAGATAAGTGGGGAGCATAAATAAATAAGATTGGCCACTTGTTGATAACTGTTGACACTGGGTGGTGGGCACTTGGGGGTTCATACTAATATTCTCTCTAGTTTCATATTTGAAAATTTCCATAGTTCAAAGTTTTTAAATTATTTTTTAGAAGAAACGCAGTTTCTTATAGCCAACAAGTGACATCTATGGGTCAACCACCGGAACTGTCCTTTAAGAGAACAATTGCTAAACTGCTAAGAGGCAATTGCTGAAAAGCCCCTGCAGAGTACCTTAAAAGTGAGATTCTTGGCTACTCTGTTACTCTGACCACCTAAACTTTAGGCAGTTGATGGACCTGCTCCTGCTTTTGGAGCCAGAGGGTTGAGAATAGAATGAATAAGTACTTTCCACAGCTCAGGCATGGATGCAGAACTTAGTACAAGATCTGGCCTCTTGTTGGTACTCACTAAGTGCTTGTGAATTAAAGAATGAGTGATTTCCTGGACAGTGACGTGATTTATTTCAGAAATGGGTCAGCTTAGAAAGTGCAGAGGGTCTGTTTTACAAAGTATTAATTCATTCGTATCAATTAGTATAGTTCAAAAGTTAGGATCTGTTAATCTGTGGAAAGAAATAGCATATATAAATATATAAATGTTTAAATTTTTTTTTTTGTGGAAAAACTAGCAAACCAACAATTTGGAAGATCACAAAACTCTAATTTCTGGCACTACAAAATAATTTTGTGAAATCATCTATGTATTATAGTGTTGCTATTTCTTAGGTTTTTCAGAATCTGTAAAAACATGAGTTTTCTGAAGCTCAGAACTTGATTTGGATTTTTGTTGTATTATACCCTCATTTGTTTGATCTTGTTCTGCCAAATAGCCAATTTGCAGAATAAATATAATTTTAACAAGAAAAAGGACAGGAAGATAACAGTGTAATATCTATTTTCTTCTGTTTTCACTTTTCTTATTTAATTTTCACAAACTCTCTGTAATGTTGGTATTTATGTTAGTTTTCTAGGGATGCCATAACAAATTACTGAAAGCTGGGTGATCTAAAAAACAGAAATTTATCTCTTTGCAGTTCTGGAGGGTGGAAGTCCAAGATTAAGGCATTATAGGGGTTGAATTATTTTTCCTGGTCTTATAAATGACCATTTTTTCCATGTGTCTTCTGTGTCTTTGTCATCATCTCCTTTTCTTCTTCGTTTTCTTTTCTTTTTTCTTTTTTCTTTTTCTTTTCTTTTCTTTCCTTTTTTTTTTTTTTTTTTTTTTTTTGGAGAAGACAGTGTCTCAAAATGTAGTACAGGCTGGCCTTTTTTTTTTTCTTTTTTTGGTACCAGGAATTGAACTCACGACCTTGTGCTTGCCAGACAGGCACTGTGCCGCTGAGCTATATCCCTGGCCAAGCTGGCCTTAAAGTCCTTATGTAGCCACATACCCCAGGCAGCCTTGGACTCACTATATAGCCCAGTCTGGTCTTGAACATGTGATCCTCCTGCCTCCACCTCCTAAGTGCTGGGGTTTCAGATGTATGCCACAATGATGCTGGCTCATGTTTTCTTCTTCTGAGGACATGAATTCAATGAGATTAGCGACTACCCCAATGACCTCATTTCACAAAGTTGCATTCTGAGGTACTGAGGGTCAGGATTTCAACATAAGAATTTTATTTGTGGGGGGCAGGGCACACCATTCAGTCCTTAATATTATTAATATTAATATTATTATATTAATATTAATGATTAATATTATTAATCGTTATTCTACTTTTTGCCAGTGATGAGGTCAAGGTTAGGAGAATCTCATCATCTGCCCCAAATCTCACGGTCTGGAAGTGGCAAAGTCTGGATTTGCGTGTAGGTCACGCCTTCCTCCCCGAGCACATGCTGCGCTGTTCTCCAGCTCCTCACTCCAGGACACACGGGTCCTGGCTCTGACCTCTTCCCAGCAGAGTGAGATGTCATCTCCTCAGCCCCCTGCTCTTTGCTGTTTTTGAGGACAACAAAGATCTTTGTTGATGTTCTTATTCTAGTATTAAATAAAAAACCTTTTAGCTCATGGCATTTACAAGGTGTAATCAAAATATATGGTGAACGTTTGTATTTAAAAAAAAAATTTATTATACCAATAGACACATTAGCATTAATCTCCCTCAAGATACTCCCTCATGCTTCATACACACTCTATTGTTCTTGAAGCAGTTCTGGAAGTCTTCTTTTGTGAGTATCTTTACAAGGTATAATCAAAACTACCCTTAACGAGGCTGCTGGGTGCCATCCAATGGAAGGACAGGCTTACAAAAACATTACGGTGTGTCCTCATTCGCCTTATTCACTGGATCTGGCACTGGGCAATTTCTGCTTTTTCCTTGCAGTCAGAATGACCACAAAAGGTAAACATTTTGAATCAATTCAGGACATCAAGGTAGCCATGACAGCACAACAACAGACACGAAAGAGGACTTCCAGAACTGCTTCAGAAAGTGGCAAGAAGGATGGGTTTGAAGTGGGGGGTATTTTGAGGGGATTAATGGCAATGTATCTTTTACTGTAATTAAAAAAAAAAGCAAACATTCACCGCATTTTTCCATCATGTTGCATACATTTAGTTGTATTTATTTCACTAATGACTGAAGGTTTTGGCAGCTTATTTCTCCAGAGAAATGGATATGGGTTGTCCCAAATAGTAAAATGGTAAGACATGCATGTCCTCATTTTCCTGTCTGTCTTTATTGCCTTTCTTAGCTTCCAGGAGCCCTGAGCTTTCTTATCTTCTCTGCATCTGGTGGGGAAGCCACTTACCGGTCCTCTCCCTCCACTTTCTCTCCCCGTCACGCCCTCTTCCTTTGATCTGTTGCTCCAGAAAGAGGCCTGGAGTGGCCTTCCTTCCCAGGCTCGAGGGCTCACTCTGAGCAGACCAGCAGAGGGGAATCACCGGATAATTTAAAAGATGCCCCTGTGGTAACTGACATCTTAGAGAAGCCCCAGGTAGGCAGCGCTCACTACTTACCAGCTCTCTTGGGCTGGCTGGGCATGTGTGTCTGATGATGCCTGAGGCTCAGGGAGCAGGCTCTCTTAGGTAGCTCTCCAGTATATTTAATATTACCAAAGGGTCTAGCTTTTGGTTAGGGGAACAAAACAATCCTCCAACATCATTTTAAAAAACTTTTCATCTTATTCTTATCTAGTTGGAAGCAATACCAAATGCCTGGTTTCTAAAAGTGATAAGCAGAGACAGGGAAGGCAGGCATCTGGAGACTGTGCTTTGCTCCTAAATTCAAAAAGATTTGAGAACCATGGTCTCAGATCATCCTAAATAAATTGCAAACTTCAAGAGCAGTTGTGTAGAGGAGACACATTCAATCCATGGCTTTTCTGACATCATTTAACAAGTGTTTTAAGACCAGAAGCTGTTTAGGGGCAAACTGAGCACAAATCCTTTTACTGGCCAAGGCAAACCACTTCTATCTGTACACAGCAGCTAGAAGAGAGGATTCAAACGAAATCAAGCCAAACAAAAAACCAGAACCTAAGTCTGAGAAATTGAAAGCTGTCTGATAAGGTGGTATACCCAATACCAGAAGGATTTGAATAGCCCTCTAATTTCAAGACCAGTTCATAAGTACACAAGCATCCCAAGTACTGTTTGTACTAGTAGCTTCACTGACCATAGTTCTAGAAATACTAGTTTATCAGAACAATAAAATGGAGAAAAGAAGTGAGGCCAGGGGAAGACTTCCAGGTTGCTTTCCTTTTAAAAGAAGAAAATGTGCTGGGTGTGGTGGCGCACTCCTGTAATCCCAGGCTGAGGCAGGAAGATCCTCTCTGATTCAAGGCCAGCAGGGGCTATATAGTTAGTTGAAGTCCAGCCTGAACTACATAGCGAGACCTTTTCTCAAAAGAAGAAGAAGGAAGAGGAGGAGGAGGAGGCAAAAATTTACAAAATGATATTAGTTTTGATTTCCAGAGAACTTGCATCTAAATCAAATGGATTCCAGAAATTAGTCATTACATATGGAAATGAGGTGACCTCATTAAGAATAAAGAAGCAAACAATTGCTTGCATGTTCGGATTTATTTAATTTGCACTATACATTTTTAGTAATAATTTATTTAGTTCTATAAATTGGACACAGGGGTAGGGCTTGTCTAGCCATGCTTCTGGGTGACACTGTATGCAGAGACTGAGTGAAAATCAATGTCTTTGTCATAGACAACATGCTTTCTCTCTGTCAGCTCTCGAAGACCCCTTCTACGCCCCCCAGAAGAATGTTTCCTACTCAGGAGGAAGAGACAGCTCAGTGTCCTCTTAGTTCCCCATCACTGACCTGACCTAAACTTCCTTTGTGACCAAAATGAAGGGCTCTGCTTCAAGGGATCTTCATGAAAGAGAGGCTTCTCTGGGAAGAGAAGGGCATGAGATGGCCGGTGTGTCCTTAGAGATAAGAGAGAGCAGGGGGCATCTGGGCTTCTCGGAAGAGAGCCTCTTAGAAGAGAGTCTAGGACCCCTGGGATTTAAGTTTGATCTTGGGCAGCCCTGTAGCTCCATTTAACTGCATCATAAAGTCTTTAAATGAACAGTGTTTGAGCCTTGTGTGGATGGCATGGGCAAAGGGTTTCTGGGGAAACAGAAAGCCTCACAGAAAGTTCTAAAGAGCAACGGGCTAGGCACGGTGGTGTTATGACTGTAATCCTGGGACTCCGGGAGGCTCAGGCAGGAGGATTGTTCAAGCCTAGCCTGGGTCATTTAGCAACTTAGCAGGACCCTATCTCAAAATAAAAAACAAAAACGGGCTTTGGATATAGCTCAGGATAAAGCCCCTGGGTTCAATCCTCAGTACAGAACAAAGCAAAACAAAGGAGAATGGGAATGGGTCCAGAAGCCTGCTGGGAAGGAAGGCTGGTGGAAAGGGCTTGGAGATGGAGGTGTAACCTCAGGAGAGGTGAGTAAGTGGGAAAGCTTTTGGTGGATGCTGAGAATTTCACCAGAGTTCACTGTTACTGCCCTGATGTAGAGTTCCATGTTCCTCACTTGCCTGGGATATCTGAGCTCCTTCTTTCTGGACAGGAAAGTAACCCCTGGGTCAGTCTGAGGAACTGAAGACATTGCTTCCAGTCAGATCTCCTAGCTAGCAGCGAGCCAGCCGGGAAGAGAATGTGGAAGGTTTTCTGTATACAGCCGTGACTTGATGGCTGTCGGCAGTCTTGGATGTGGCCAGGGAAGGTGATCTCTTGTGACCCAGGCGCCAGGGCTGGAGGCTGAGGGGGAGGACAGACTCAGAGAGTTCAGGGCTTGTTAGGAGGAAGCATGGTGGGTGGAGGGTGGAGGGGGCCAGAGAGTGATGAGTCAGGCACAATATCTGTTCACAAGGTATCACCCTTGAGTCACTGCTTTCCACCTCCAGAGTTAATGAATAAAACATCTGACTCACGATGTGAGAACCCCACGTCACTCAACTGCATGATCAACAGCAGCAGAGGCCACCAGGCCTTTAGGGCCACTACTGATACAGTTTCTGCTTTCTGGGTTTCTACTTTGAGGAATCACAAATATAGGATAGAGCAAAAGTGTCAGAATGGACCTGTGGAACCAGAAACGCTGGACCTTACCCAGAAGCTCAGCTGCTTGAAAAAAGAAATCTTCCAAAGTTCAGTCATCCCTCTGACTCGTAATCTAACCAAGTTACTGTTTTGGAAATTTTTAAAGCTTTAGGAATTTGAGGGAGGCACACCTCCCCGTCACTTGGAGCATAAGAAGGAATACCCATTCAGTACGCCGAACAAAATCAGTGCTTCTCTCGCTTCAACCTCTGCATAAGATTGTGGTATTACAAAAAATCAAAAGATATTTTTAGTAGCATAGAAAACGCACAGCAAATTGTAAAGCTGCAGATGCACTATTAAGATGAAGATCTTGCAAAAGGTATCTATTTACAGGATGTAAAGATATATTGGTAAGATTCATGGAAAGGGAAGATGAAAACGGGGTGGAGAGGCACAGAGTCAGTGCCACCTGCAGGTCCACATTCCTGGTGCCTGAATTTCTCACCCTTGATGACAGTGGTCTCACCCTGAACATTGGCTCTCCCTGCAGGGTGCCTCTGACTTCTACACCATCCTCTGCTGCCGGCAGCAACTGCTGTGTCTTCTCCCTCCCTCTCCATCCCCAACTTCTTCCTTTGGAGGGATTACCAGCACCTTGCAGACTCTGGGAGACCAAGGTCGAACACGCCTTGGCCCTGCCCTTTCTGGTGACTGATGACTCCCCCTCCATTCTCTTGCTTGTGGTGTGGATGGGAGCAGGCTGCATTCGTTCACCACCTACATAGACTCCTTTAGCTGAATACTTAATTCCACCAGATTGAGTGCAGGGAGAGTTGTTGATTCACCAAGTAAAAATCCAGGAAGCCCAGTTAAATTTGAATTTCAGATAAACGATGAGTAATTTTTATAGTGTCACGATGTCCCATGCAATATTGGGATGTGGTTATACTAAAAAATTCTTATTTATCAAAAATTCAAATTTAACTGAGTGCCTTGTATTTTATCTGGCAAGCTTCCTTTCAAGAACAGAGATTCCCATTTTAGAGATGTATTTTCTTTTAGAAAGAAACATAGCCATAAAAATAAGGGTAGGCTTTCTGTATACAGCTGTGCTGCCTATTTAGCAGCCCCCAGCCACACATTGTTATTGAACACCTGAAATGGGGCTAGCCTGAACTGTGTAAAAACAGTCAATTTTGAAGACTTGGTGAGAAAAATAAAATAAAATAAAATAAAATAAAATAAAATATCTCATTAAAAATTTTTACATATCGGTGACATGCTGAAATGATTTTGGATGTACTAGGTTAAAAAGTATAGTTGATATTAATTTAAACTGTTTCTTTTCTTGAATGTGGCTACCAGAATATTTAAAATGACATACATGGGCTGGTGAGATGGCTCAGCAGCGTAAGAGCCTGCCTGGCAAGCATGAGGTCCTGAGTTCGACTCCTGGAACCCACATACGAAAAAGGGGCCGATGATATCGCTTAGTGGCACGGGCACCTGCAGGCACGCGAGGTCCTGAGGTTGACTCCCGGTACCCACAAAAAAAAAAAAAAAGACATACATAGCTTGTATTTGTAGTTCACATTTTTGCTTCCGGTGGATGACACTGGCCCAGAGCGGGAGCCAAGGTAGTGGGACCGAATGAACATCAGACAAAAAGCCAGGTGCCAGCCTGACCAGAATGCAAGAGAAGCTCCTCATTACGAGCTTATTGTGGTTGAAATGGTTGGACGTGTACAAACTCCCTGAGTGAAGTTTTCACTTTTATTTTCCATCTTGACAAAAACTTGGTGATACTGGAATGATTGTAGAACAATGAACTGCAGCTTATGTTTCTTATTATGTTCACTGTCAGCTGTATGATGACGATGGTCTGGGACATGGTGTGGGGGGCAGGATGGGCGGCTGGAGGAGGGAGTGAGTTGGGAAAGGCCCTGGTTCTGGAAGCGTCTCAGAGTTGTTCTTTTTTATTTTTTCTTTTGGTTTATGATGCAAATTGATGGTGGCAGGGCAACTTTGACTATATTTACTAGAAGCAGATGTCTGCATCAATTTAGCATTTTAGGGATTGAAAACTATAGAGTGTGGCACTGGGAAATATGGAAGAAGCCAATGACAATTTTGTCAAGCAAATTAAATCTCTGCAAATCCCTTGACTTCTGAGAATTATTTATAGAACTGGGTTCTGAAACTGGGACATCTTTTTATAACTGAAAATATTTTTGGATTTCAAAATTTAGATCTAGGATGTAAACTTTTTTGATCTGCCTCCCCCCTCCCACCTAACATCTTCCTGAGTTTCCTGGAAAGTAAAGAAACATCAGTGGCTGAGTGTGGCGGCACACACTCCTATGATCCCAGCACTCAGGAGGCTGAGGCAGGAGTATCACTATGAGTTCGAGGCCAGCCTGCACAACATAGCAAGACCCTGTCTCAAAATTAAAAAAAAAAAAAGAGAGAGAGAGAAAAGAAAAGAAACATTAGTGAACACAAAGCAAATGAAAATGCAGGCCCTCCTAGAGGCCAAGTCTTGCTTGTTAGTAAAAGAACTTGGTCTTTCATCAAGTTCCATTTTAAATCAGTATGCCAGCCATGAAGAGTCAAGCCGTGACTGAAGGATCCGCCATCCGTTAATTTCCATTTTTTTCTGCTTGATCTCACTGCTTATTACCCAGGTTGCCACAGTGTCCTCCACAAATAGCACATCACTGGATGCTGGGATTATTACACTGAAGAGCTCAGGCCCTGGCACTCAGTAAAAAGTCCTATCCCTTATCAGCCGGTAAGCAGCCCTCCTGCCCCTTAGTCCTCCAGAAGACGTTACTATCATTATTCTGAGGACTATTGTAGCACTCTGTAGCACACGGCTGTTCAGCAGGAGAGCTGCTGACATCGGCTGGTAGAACAAGGCAGAGAACAGAGGTACAGGGACTGTGTGCCAGATGACATCTCAGGAGAAGGAGAACGTGTCACTTCTTTGAAGCCTTGAGATTTCAGGCCCAGAAGGGACTGAATGTGTAGGGTGAGTGGTAGGTGATGACCAGGGAGTCTGGGTGGGTGGGAAGGTCTTTCTGCTGCCTGCGTGCCCCTCCTCCCGTGGGGAATCCTGGCTTGCCTAGAGAGGAGTCTGAAGCAAAGTATTTGGCTTGGAGTTCTGCAGAATGAAGCTGGAGAATCTCTAGAAGCTTATCATCCACTGGGCATCCCTGTCCTAGACCTACAAGAAGCTGAAGATATAATGCAACTTGCTAGATAGAGGTGTCAGGACAAATAATATTCAGAAGTCTCAAGCTCAGCTCTCTAGATCACCTTGGTAAATGTCAAGTATTAGACGATGGCTTCCTTTTCCTGTTCACAGCCTAATGGTGGTCATGATACTCATCCTTGTGTTTGTACTATTTTGGGATTCAGCAATAGGTAGTGAGATTTATCATGGCATGTTGGTGAGGGAGGGGCAGGGTCTGAATCTTAACACAGTGGTGGTGGTAGGGTTGACAGCAAGACAGAAAAGGAGGAGGACTCAAGGCACTTGGGATCTCCAGCCTTGCTTGAGGCAGAGGTGAACCAACAGGTGCACTGGCGACGGGGAATATAGGTAGATAATTTCAGTTGCGTAGTGCTGCATCATAAATCATATACAAATTAGTAGTGCAAACAGCTGTATGCTATGCTCATAATTCTCTGTGTTAGAAATTTGGAAAGGGTATGGTGTGGATGGTTTGCCTCTGCCCCACATTGTGTGGGACCCAGCTGGAAAGACCGAAGGTTGAGCGCGATTTGACAGAAGGGGTGAGGTTGATCTGAGGATCTGTGCTCTCATCTATCCTGCTGGGCCTTAGCGAAGACTGGCGATACAGAAACGTACAGCCCCGGGTGCTCAGGATCCCTCAGGACCGCACAGCTGCTGGGGTCCAAGAACAAAAATCCCAAGAAAGCCAGGGGGAAGCTGAGTGTCCCTATTTGACCTAGCCTAGAAATCACACAGCATCACTTCTGCCATACTCTGTTAGCGTAGAAGTCTTTTCCTCGGCTCAGGAGAAAATTAGAAAAGCACAACTCCCCGTGCCCCAATAAAAACAGAGTCAATCATAAAATGTACGTGCTGTGGTGTGAGGGCCAACCCAGAGTCATCGTAAGAGCCCGTTATTACCAATCTTGGCTAATTGATAAATTCTCTTTTGGCTTCCAATTTAAGTTGGTATTTTTCATTTAATTAATATGCTTAAAACATTTCTTATGGATTGTAAATTGTTAAACTACAATTACAGAGTTAACTTGCTCTTTTCTCTGCTTTCGGTGGGTGTTAAAATAAGAATACTAATTCAAGGTTTCTTGAAAGTCTGTTGATGGCCAAATTTAAAAATGCAACAACCTGAGACCAGAGGAGAAAGAAGGAAAGTATAACCAAAATTATAGAAAAATAATTTTAAATCAAAAGCTGGGCTAAATATAAAAAGGGGGTAACTCAGGCCCTTTAAACTCTATGGGCGGCCGCCTCCTCTTACTGAAGGCATAAGCAGGGATTTAAAGGAGCTTGGGAGCCCCATTCTGAGACAACAGGTGCAGGCGTTAGGCTCAGCCTTAGCCACCCGACACCAGGGGGTTAAGGAACAGCTCCCTCTGAGTTTGACCACAGATGTCACTCTTTCCAGCCAGGGGATGCCATGTGGGTAAAAGAGTGCGCTGTCCAGACTCTGAAGCCTCTCTGGAGAGGCCCATTCACTGTTATCCTATCCACCCCCACAGCGGTAGAGGTGGACGAGATCGTCCCGGGATTCGTTACAGCGGAGGGCATCCCTGACTCATCAGCGCCAGGTAAACTGATGACCGCGACCTCAGGAACACCACTGAAAGACGACGGCCCTGCCCTAGTCACTCCAGGGGGTGACTAGTCTGAGTAGGGCAGAAGCCTGACAACCCCGCCGACTGGTGTCACAGACGACTACATCCTTTTTGTGACTATCTGCAATGTACTGCCACCCCTTGGTCTTAACTACATTTGGGTCTCTAGCCCTGCTGTTTGCCATAGCCCTTGTCAACTGGAAATGTGGGGAGAGGTGCCAGCTGGCCCTCACCTTCTTCCTCTGGGCGGGAAGTTTTGCTGGTATTGGCTGCTTTTACTCGGGGCCCCACTTGTGAACCTGAGTTCCCCATCATGTGACCCGTGTCTTGGCCTAACTGGGTCAGGCCCGGGAGTTACTTGGACTTCGCCACACCCACTGCTCATGCTTAGGGAGGATCCAAAAGACCTACACACATAATAAGACATCCGATTCCATCTGCCAACGTGAAAATCAGTACACCTGTTTCAACCCGAAGTACTCCCTGATTACGGAATGGTTCGAAGTCTGACACTCCCAAAGTGAAGGATCATTAATTAACAAAACCCAGGTTACAAATCCCCCCGCCAGTATTGGTAGTTTCTGATGTGTGTGTCACCATTAGTAAAAATCCCTGGACAGTCCTAAAATGTGGAGAGTTATCATGGGAATGAGAATACAGGCTCAGTGATAAGTATATGTGTGAACAGGCCTGGCTCCAATCTGCCTGTTACGGAGACACTGGGCTTATTGCCCCATTGGAGCTGTGTCTTGTGGGCCACGTGGACGGGTAAAGATAAGGCAGCACTGCTCCAAAGGGGGCTGCCACTCTTATCTGTGAATTGGGAACCTGTAACCTTGTTAATTTCACTATCTTTAATCCAGGAGACCCAAAGTGGGAAAATGGCCTCCAAATTGGGATGGAATATGAATATATATATATATATATATATGGCATTGACCCAAGGGCTATACTAATTTCAGGAGGGTCACTACCATCTGAGTGGCCATGTCTTATCAGGTTTTTCACTCATTTTATGAAGAAATAGAAAGTAGCCCACCTCCAATCTTGACCACAACCAAAACCTTGTTTTTAACCCTAGCAGAGACTTAGCCCAGACTCTGAAAGTCTCTTCTTGCTATATATGTGGGGGAAGAAATATGGGGGAATCGATGGCCATGGAAAGCTAGAGAATTAGATCCCTGCGAATCTTATACTGGAACAGGGTACCCCAGCTTTACCTCAGGGCTTTGGCTTCTCAAAACCTTAACAATTGGAAGAAACTGGCTTGCCCAGTGGGGAGGAGGGTTCAGTGTCTCTGTAGGGAGCCTAATGTGTCTGGGTCAAAGGTCCTACAACTCAGCCTCCTGGAAGAACCAATGGCGGGGGTCCCCTGACTACTTTGAATGAAATCCTCACCCCTTGTCCAATTTTTCTCATCTAAGGGGGGCCTGGGATGATGTCAACACAGACATCACATGATGGACCCCAGACAAACTAAACTGGATACATGAAAGAACCACATATGCTGTACTTCCCCCAAACTGATCAGGGTCTTGTGTGTTAGGGACAATCCACCCCACCTGCCAGGACAGAACATCTGGGGGTCCAAGTGTATGGGGACAGGGGGCCCATAGAAAATGACATACTCTGCAAATTGGCAATTAGAAAGATGACAAGTGGCCCCATGAATGCATAATTCATTGTTATGGTCCTGCCAGCTGGGCAGAGGATGGGTCCTGGGGATACTGCACCCCTGTTTATATGCTAAACTGAATAATTAGGCTGCAAGCAGTTGTGGAAATTATAACTATTGAAACTGCCAAAGCTCTTAACTTGTTGGCCAAGCAACACCAAAATGTGCACTGCTATCTATCAAAGTCACTTGGCTTTAGATCATCTGCTTGCTTCTGAGGGGGGGTTTGTGGAAAATGTAACCTAAGCAACTGCTGTCTACAAATAGATGATGAGTAAAAGTCATAGGGGAGGGTACAGATCGAATGAGGAAAATTGCTTATGTTGTAACTCAGACCTGGAAAGGTTGGGATTCTAGGGAACGGTTTGGGGGATGGTTTTCAACTTTTAAGGGATTCAAAACCCTATCGGTATTACACTCCTGATTTGGGGAACCCATTTGACCCTGCCTTGCCTGGCTCCCTTGGTTATACATTCTGTCTCCAGCCTCACTGAGATGATGGTCAAAAGAAAACGGGTGCACACGTGATGATGTTATGGAAATATAAATCTCTGGACCAGGATGATGCTCTTTGACCCAAAGTAGGATGGGGTCCGAGCATCAAAGGGGGAATGTGGTAGGGCCCCTCCCGGTGTGTCAGGGTGGGAACTTTTTATAATGTAGAGGTATCAGCCTCTGTGTACACATGTACAGTTCTGATGTAACTCTGTAACATAAATCATACTTAACCTTACTGTAAAATGTTAGTGTATGCCCGTATAAGGGTGACAAAGACACAAAAATTGTAGAAAAGGGTACAGCTATGCCATGTTTGGAGCTCAGCCTTTGGATACAAATCTGCTGGGTACCAGCATGAATAAAGCTGCTTCTTGGGAAAAAGGCCTTAGTGTCCCATTTTGCTACATGAAAATCCCGTAGCATGATGACATCCTGAGTTTTCAATTGAGTAGTTCCCCCTCAGAGCAAGAATATTTTAGTTATTTTCTTACAGTTTGTATCCAAGTAGGACTGAGGCATTGTACATTAAAAAAAAAATCAAAGTAAAATAAAGAACCCCAAACTATACAAATATGTGATCAGAAACTACAGTGAATATTTAAAGAAATTTAAAACTGTACTACAGTAAAAAACACATTGCTATTAGCCCTCCCAAATACTCCCTTTTCTTCAAACACACTTATTCCGTCATTCTTGCCACTTTCTGAAGCAGTTTTTGAAGTCCTTTCTCATGAGTATCTCTAGTTGCACTGTCATGACTCCCCTGATGTCTTGAATCGATTCAAAATGTTTACCTTTCACCATCATTTGAACTGTGAGGAAGAGCCAGAAGTCCCATAGTGCCAGATCTGGTGAATAAGGTGGATGAGGACACACCATAACGTTTTTATGAGCCTGCTTTTCTGACGGATGGAATGCAGCAGTGGCATTCTCTGTAGTTTTTATTACAACTTGTAAGACACTCACAAAAGAGCACTTCCAGAACTGCTTCAGAAAGTGGCAAGAATGATGGGATAAGTGTGTTCAAAGGGAAGGGAAGTATTTTGAGGGGGATTAATGGCAATGTGTGTTTTGCCGTAACAAATTTTTAAAAATTTCATAATTCACTATATATTTAAATCACACTGCATATGCTGAAAATTAGTCGATTTAGTAATAGCGGTTGAATATTAAATTTGTTCTGAGAGTTGCCTCAGAATATGCTTTTATTCAGCTGTGTTTATGTTTGATATGTCTTTGGAAATACACAAAAATCTAAGTATTTTCTTCTGAAAATATTTACAGCCCCTTGAAGATGAAGTATTTCTTAATGTTGTACTGTTATTTAGAAAGTATATTAACAGAATGGCTTGCAGTTGGAGGGGTCTTGAGCACTCGTTAATTCTAGCTCTTTCTCTCTGCTGATGAAGGTCAGAGGCTCTAAGCTTTCTTAAGAATCTCTGAAAAATAGCCAATTAGCACACTGAATATAGGGGAGAATATTGGCAGAATAAGGGAGAATGATTTAATACACTTATTATGGCAAAAATATATATTATTAAATTTAAATGTAACCATGGTGCAGCATGAAACATGTTTCCTTCTTTTTTAAGGCTGCAGAATATTTCATTGTATGTATGAACCACATTCAGTCATCTGTTAATGGACATTTCGTTTGCTTCCACCTCTTCATTACTGCAAATAACACGGCAACAAGCATTTCTGTGCAAACATCTCTTTACGATTCTTAGGGAATTCTTTAGGATTCTTTTTTTTTTTTTTTTTTTTTTTTTGTCTTTTTGAGACAGGTTTTCACTATGCAGTTTAGAATGGCCTTTTAGCCCAGGCTGGCTTCAGACTCACAGCAGTCCTCCTGCCTCAGCCTTCTGAGTGCTGGGATTACAGGCATGCACCACCACACCCGGCTCTTTAGGATTCTTATGTGAAAGAAGATATACACTTAGTAGTGGGATTACTGGATAGTTCTATGATAACTGTAGTTTTATTTTTATATGTGCTGCCAAAGCAAGCACCTGTAATTCTATATTTAGCTTTTAATTTTTCTAGTTTCTAGTTTTAGTATTTTGAGGTCCCTCCATACTGTTTTCCATAATTACCAACAGAATTTTACATTCCCACCAGTGATACACAAGGGTTCCCATCTCTCCACATGCCAACACTTGTCACTTTCTGTTCTTTTGATAGTGACCATAGCTGTGAATTAAAATCTCACTGTGGTTTTGTCCTGTGCTTGTTAATAATTAGTGATGTTGAGCATCTTTTCATATAACATGGATATTTATAAGGTGAAATGGGGCTGGGCATGTAGCTCAGTGGTAGGTTACTCGTATGGCATGCATGAGGCCCCGAGCTCAATGCCCGGCACCAAGAAACAAACAAAAACTCATATAAGGAAAAATGTTTTGTGCAGAATAATATGGGGGAAAAACTAGGGTAGGCAGGGTGATAATAAATCTTGTGACCATGGTAAAAACATTCTTGGGCTGGCATGTAACTCAGTGTTAGAGAACCTGCCTAGCAGGCTGGTGTGTAGCTCAGTGTTAGAGAATCTGCCTCGCTTGTGTGAGGTTCTGGGTTTGAGCCCCAGTGCCGCAAAAACAAAAACCAACACTCCCCCACATCCCTTTTCTTTTTTAGGTTGGACCTGAAACCTCCCTTACAGTTCAGTCACTTTTTTTACTTGTCCAACATTATTTCACCATATATGTTCTTTCCGACCTGATCCCCATGAGCAGGTAAATTTTGAATTTCTGAGTCATTGCTTGTCAATATTAATATTATAAAGGATTCAGGAGATTTTCTAATTCCAACAACCCCATTTCATAGGTGAGAAAACTGGATTAAGCAGTGACATTCAACTGAGAAGAAATATCTTAATATAAAAAGAAAATTATTTTAATTGCTAAAAATATAATTTTTTCTATCTTTTTAATTGACAATTAAAATTGTATATATTTAAGGTATATAATGTGATAATTTGGTATACATATATACTTGAAATGATCTCCATAATTAAGTTAGTTAACACATTCATCACCTTACTTCGTGTCCATTTTCGTGTAAGTGTATTTTGAGAACATTAAGGTCTCCTTTTTCTAAAGCAAATTTTAAGTATACAGTACAGCATCATTAACATGCGGTACATTAGATCAGATCCATAGAGCTTGTTCTTCTTTTTGGGTACTGGGTATTGAGCACAGGGCATGTGGATTGAGTTACGTCTCCTGCCCCCACTTTATAAAATTTTGAAACAGGGTCTCATTAACTGGAATTGTCCAGACTAGGCCGGAACTTGTAATCCTCCAGCCCCAGCTGCCCGTAGTGCTGGGAATAGACATGTGCACCTGTGTCCTGCTAACTTGTTTATTTTATGACTCAAAGTTGGTACACTTTGAACTACATATCCCTGTTTCCACATTCCCTCAGGCCCTGGGAAATTACTGTTGTCTTCTATGAATATGACTTTTAGATTCTAAGTATGAGTGAGACAATTCAGTATTGCTGTTTTTCTGTCTGGCTTATTTCACTTAACATAATGCTCTCAGAGTTCATCCATATTGTCACAAGTGTCAGGATTTCCTTATTTTTTGTTTGTTTTTTTGAGATACTCTGTGGTGGTCTTGAACTCACTATGTAGCCTAGGCTGGCCTCAAACTTGTGGTGATCCTCCTACCTCAGCCTCCTGAGTACTGGGACTACAGGTGTGTGCCATCATGCCTGGGAGGATTTTTTTATTTTTTATGGCCAAATAATATTCCATCGTGTGCTTGCATATGTGTATGTATTAACACTTTATCTGTTCCTCTGCTGACGGACACTTAGTTTGTTGCCATGGCTGGCTATTATGAATAATGTTGTAATAAACATGGTGGTGTATATATTGCTTTTAGATACTGATTTAATTTCCTTTGGTTATATACTCAGAGTTGGAATTGCTGGATCATATAGTAATCCTATTGTTAATTTTTTTTTTATTTTAAAGAGAAGAAAAAAACAAAACAAATCAAAAGAAGAATAAATTTTCAAAACAACATAATAGGAGGGTAACAATGGTTAATACATTACGTATTACTATCTTTAAGTTAGTTATTCAGGACACCAGACATTAGCATTCAATTGTCCAAACATTATTGGCACAAACCTTACTCTTCAATGAACTAAGTAAAAATGGTAGTGTATCTATCTTAACCATCTTATATATATATATACAATTTTTTTCCCTTTCCCTTCTTTCTTTTCCCTATTCCAGTCTCTCTTTCCTTTTGACCAGTTTCTTTTTGATTCACCATGTCTATTGTACATTTTGGATCTTATTTACTCTTTCAGTTTCTCATACTAGAGAGATAATACGATGCTTACACATGTGCATCTGGTTAATTTCACTTATGAGTATTTTCTCGAGTTGCATCCATTTACCTATAAAAGTCTCCAGTTTATCCTTCTTTATGGCTGAGTTGTGTGAGTGCCTTATCTTTGTTGGGTATTAACCCCTGTATCAGATATATGCTCTGGGAACAGATTCTGTAGGCCGAATTTTTATCCTGTTGATTATTTCCTTTGCTCTGCAGAAGTCTTAGAAAAATTAAATTCTAGTTCTTATTATGAAAATGTCCTACAGGAACTAGGAACATCAGGAGAGTTCACTCGCCCAAACTGTATGAGCATATTTTTAATAACTGCTAAAATTTTTCTAAGTCTCTTCAAGATATTTTGTGCTACCATCCCCACACCCCTGTTTTTGGCACTACTGGGGATCAAACCCAGAGCCTTTGCACTGAGCTACATTCCCAGCCTTTCTTTATTCTGAGACAGGTTCTTACTAAATTGTTAAATTATCCAGGCTGGATTCAAACTTGCAATTGCCCTGGCTCAGATTCCCAGAGCCATGCCAGTTCTCTTTTGTAGCTCTGATGAAAATCTGTGAGTGCAAGAGTTTGGGACTGAACATAGATTGCTGGGCTTACCACCCCTTACAATTAAAACCCGCACTAACCCTTACTTTTGCTTAAGTTTTGGCACAGAGCACACATTCATATATGTGACATCATGATGGCAGAGTGTTAGCAACATGAGACCAGGTCAGTTCAGCTCCCATTTTGTGGCAAGCGCTGTTCTGGGCTTCATAAATTATAAAAATCGCAAAGAATATGGGCGTGATCCTCAAGGTTAATGTAGACCTGACTATTCTTTCTAGAGTATGCTGTGTGTATTAGTTAGTATTCTCTAGTGAAACAGAACAAATAGATATTCTCTCTCTCTCTCTCTCTCTCTCTCTCTCTATATATATATATATATATATAAATAGAATTGTGAATATTTATACATATACACGCATGTATATGGACATATACATATAGGAAGAGATTTACTATGAGGAGTTCACTCTTACAGAAGCTGAGAGGCCTGAGTACCTGTAGTTAGGAAGCGAGAGACCAGGGAGAGCTGACGCTGTACTTTTAGTCTGAAAGCTGGCAGGTTCAGACCCAAGAAGAACTGAGGTTTTCAGAGAAGACTGACTTCCCAGCTCAACACGACCACGTCTGCTTTAAGCAAGTCCCCCATTTTGTTTTATTTGAATCTTAAATTGATTGGATGAGGGTCATGTAGCGAGGACAATCTTCTTTTCTCAGTCTCTTGATCAAATGTTAATCTCGTCCGGTAACACCCAGAATATCCCATAGATACTCAGAATAATGTTTAACCGAACACCCAGACTCCCTGTGGCACAGTCAAGTCGAAACATAAAGATTAGCCATCACACTGTGGTTACCACAGAGGGTGTCTGAGATGACTTTGGGGACACACACACACTTGCTAACTGTGTGACCTGGGACAAGTTATTTAACTTCACTGTGTCTCAGTCTCATCACTTCTAAAGTAAAAATGGTAACAGTTCCTCCTTCACTAGACTGTTTTGAGGATTAAATGATTCAGTATTTGAAAAGCGTTTAGAAGCTTGCCTAGCAGGTTATAAGTACAACAGGAGTTAAATTCAATTTTAACGTATTTCAATAGTTATGTGCTTATTTTGGTGTGCAATATAAAGAAATACAGCTGACATGATTTCAAGGATATTTTTGCTTAGGAGGAGGCTAATGAAAAAACCATGAGTTGATTTCAAGGCAAATATTAAGTTAATATTAGTATAGGAATTCTATGGGAAAGGTAAAAATTGTGACAGTGAAAAGTATGTAATTAGGGTTGAGAAGTACTGTGGATGAAAAAAAATCAGGTAATATCTAGGATGAAAACTAACCTAATTTATTTTCTTTGGCAGTGCCAGGGATTAAACCCAGGGCCTCACACGTGCTAGGCCAGTGCTCTACCCTTGAGCTGCATTCTCAGCCTCTGACCTAGTTTTTTGAGAGGTTTCCTGGGACACATGACATTCACTCCTAAAACTAGAGAAGTCTGCAGAAAACCAGGATGGTTGATCACCCTCTATATAAACACAGCCTGATATTTATCCCACAGATGTCTCTCGAGGACCATCATCATTCCAGACAGTGGGGCTTCCAGAGGGCCCCTGCCAGCAGGAGCTTTACTCAGAGTGGACTGCGGTCCGGATGTCAACACTGATATGCCTGTGACATTAAGCAGGATTGTTCAGCTGTTCTGGACCCTTTTTTCTTAGTCTGCAAAAGAAGCGGTTGGAATAAATGATCTCTAAATCTCCCCCACCACTGGGATTTTTCAGTAGCAAGCACATGCTACTGCTAAAATCTCAACTCCCACCAGTGACCAGGGTGAGGAAAGAACAATGAGCCATGTGTGCAAAGCAAGGTGATTTTTCTCTTAGCTCTCATTTGCAGCTGGAGGCAGAGGAGTTAAAGAATTCAACAAAGTCCCTCCCCTTTCCTCTGCTTCCAGCCAACCCTAACCCTGACACAAGGGTGACCCCAAACCAAATCTTTTGGGAAGGCCTTAATAAGGTATGTGGTCTGGGAAATTGGCAGAAGAGAGATTACCCAATATGACCAAACACACAAGATTTCCAAAGGAATCACTTGTGCAGTTTGTTAGGGTAGAAAGTGATGTTTACAAGGTCAAGAAATACAGGTTGCTGTCATTGTGGAAATTGAAAAGGCATCTTTAGTTGTGGGTCTGGGAGAAGTAATTTACTTAGCTGATGGAGAGACTCTTGTCTGGGGCCTTGTTTCTCTTTATCAAATGACCTTTCAGAGTTGACTGTATTCCATATTTCAAGCAAATGATGTTACATCAGGGCGTAATTCATCGATCATCTGTTTTTTGGGGGACGGGAGAGGGAATCATGGGGAATGAACCCAGAGCTTCACATTGAGCTACACCCTAGCCATTTTTACTTATTTACTTTTAAAATTTTGAGACAGGGTCTTGCTAAGTCACTAAATTCCCCAGTTTGGGTTCAAGTTTGACATCCTCCTGCCTCAGCCTCCCAGAGTGCTAGGATTACAGGTGTGTGCACCCATGCCTGGCTGACTGTCTGTCTTTATCTGATTAAAATCATCTTACAGTTATGGTTTGCAAAAACTATCTCACACAGGTTGTTATTTAAACATATGTTTCCCCCAGAGTCAACCTAATGCAACAAACACTCTAGCAAGTGCCAATTCTAATCTATGAGGTCATGAAGAGGAATGAGAATTGTAGTTGCTCCAAGCTTTGCGTAGGGAAAACATGACAAGAATCCATCATCCACATTATCTTGATGGTGCCATTTATGGAGAACCTGATAATTTTTCCCTGAAACCAAGGTTCATTTTATGTGAAATATAGTGGACAGGACTGAGGATTTGGGGACTGGAAAGTCTAAGAAGAATTTCTTGGCTCTGAGAACTTAGTTCTTAGGAATCCTGTCTCTTTCATTATAAATCTCTTCTAAAACTTGTAATGCCCAGACTCCCTCCAGGCAACATTCTCTCTAATTATAGCTCCCCTGAGTCATTGGAGGCTTTTAAAAAACGGAGCGTGGAGAGACAGATACACTATGAAAACAAGTTTATTTCACTGGGGGTATAGCTCAGGGGTAGAGCATTTGACTGCAGATCAAGAGGTCCCTGGTTCAAATCCAGGTGCCCCCTGTGCATTCTTATTTTTTCTAGAAGAATATGGATTGACTTTAACTTTAGATATTATCTTCTGTGCCTTGTGGCTGACTGAGTAATAACTGATGTCCCCCACATTCTTAGTAATTGGCAAACACCAGTCTAGGCTCTTTACATTCATTATCTCCTCCATTTATCACTAAAATTTTATAAGACATATTATCAGCATTTCCATTTTATATCAGGAGACTGGGATTCAAAGAAGCTCAACAACTTGCTTAAAATACTATTGAAGGTATTCAAACTCAGAATTTGAACTCAGAATGCATACTCAGTAACTTCAGTATATTATCCATAATGTTAAAAGTTTGTGACAAAATCCTACTAAGTGATATTCCCAATGTCCATCTAGTTTTAGAACCTTTTTGTTGCAAGAGAATCCCAGAAATTCAGTGTTGGTGCCTATACTTCCCTGTACCCTGGAGAAAATCAAGGAATAAATCTTTACCCATGGGACATTGCTGCAAATAAACATGAAATAGTCTGAAGTTTAGGGAAGTGCATGCATTTTTCTCTCTAAAGTTGGAGGAAATTCTATCACTTTCCAAACCTTGTTCGCTTACTGCAGCTGAGCATCCAGCCTCACATTGGGTTCCTTCTTTTAGGACTAAGGCGTAGGGCCAGGGGCTAGGCCCTGGTCTTGGTCTAACTCCTACCCACAATGCTGATGATGCTGTGTCTTTACTTTGGTTTGAATAACGCACACTGAACAACCCTATGTACCAGAACCATGCAAGGTATGAGACCAGCAGTAAGACACAGCCCTGGCCATCAATCTGCCCTCAGGTGAGATGTAGAAGTAAAATAAGAAAATGGTGGCACGAGCTATGCTGAGATATGCTAGGTTTGATAGAGCAGAATAGACAGTGATAACTCCTGTCTAGAGGCGCGTAGGTAAAAGAGGCTTCCCGGTGGAGCTGATGGCCAAACAGGGCTTCAGAGATGCCAGCGCCTCATGGACGGAGGTGAATGCCGGTGGAGGTGGTGGAGAAGGGTGGTTGTAGCTCCAGGTCAATGATGTGGCACGGACAGAGGCTGGAGGCAGTGAGAACACAAAATGTGACATAGGGAGATGAAGTTGAAGCTGAAGAGGCAGACAGAGATGTTGCACCGAAAGATTTACAGAGGGTGATCAGACGGTCTTAGTTTTCAAGCGGGCTGCTCTGGGAGCAGTGGAGGTGGAATGTGGGGGGGTGGAGGCTACTTTGGAGATGGTGGCACTGCCCGTGCAGGGGTGGGGATGGACCCTTAAGCAACATCAAGGTAAAGTCAACAGCGCCCTGTGACTGACTGGAACTGGGGAAGAGAGGTGGGAAGACCTCAGAGCTGCCTTAAGTGCTTTGGCCTGGATGACTAAGTGCAGTCACCAACCAAAATAGGGAGGAGCCCCTCATAAGGTGAAGAAGGTGGCCCTGCGCTCATCTGGAGCCTCGTCTGGAATCCCAGCCCCACCATCCGGTCGCTCCGTGACCTTGGGCAAGATATCTACACCAGCTTCCTACCTGCAAAATCTTTATACTAATATGAATGCTTATTTTATAAGATTTCTGTGAAGATTATGAGAGCTTGTGGGTAAAACTTAAAAGTGCCATGCTGGGAACACTGCAAATGCCCAGTCCATTTGCGCTGTTATTTTTACAGCAAAGTAAAACAGGGAAGATGTAAGTTAGGGCAAGAAGATGACAACTTTAGTTTTGGGCATTCTGGGTTTGCAATCTGAGCTTCCTCCTGGGCATCAGAGTGGAGAGGCTGGGGGTGGGTATCTGGGGCCCTCGGGGAACGTGTGTGCCACAGCCCCAGTGCCATTGGCTGCCTGGCCCCACAGGGCTGCCAGGCCTTGTCGGGGTGGATTTGTTACAGGGATAGAGATTTCTTTAATCTTTTTGCTCAATCATAGAGATGCACAAGATATTAAGACTTTTCAGACTGGAACTCAAGGGAATAGAAATCAAAGATGAATTTTGGAATGAGGAGCATCCATGTTTCTTGTTGTATCACTGTAGAATGAGACTGTTGGCCTGCATGAGATGCCCACTGAAAGTCTGATAATGCATGCACATGTACCACATTTACCTACCACCTCAGAGTCGACCTGGACTCCGAAGTCCAATTATAAACACCCCGGTAAGATCCACTTCTTGTCCCGTACATGCTGGCGACTTCTAATGCTCAAACATTCATTGATTTGCCCTGAGATCTATGTACGGGCAGTTGGCGGTGGATTTTAAAAGCTGGAAAACTAGCCTGAAGCTATAGCACTGAGTTTTAAGTGCTGGAAGTACATACATTTGTATGCACTGGGAAAAGCAGGAAGTGGCATGGCTAGAAGAGAGGGAGGAATTTAAATCTTAGAAGAATCTTAGAAACAAAAGGTATTTGTGAGGTGTGATGTAGGTCATAAAATTGGAATAAAAATCTATCTCCACAAGCAGTATAAACATTATGTACGGCAAACATGTACTAATAAAAAATAAATTAAATTTAAAAGGCAAAAAAGGAATACATGTTTATATGAAGCTTTTCATTGTGTGGGGGCATAGCTCAGTGGTAGAGCATTTGACTGCAGATCAAGAGGTCCCTGGTTCAAATCCAGGTGCTCCCTACAGTATACTCTTGCTTCTGCCGGCAGCTTCATTTAAAATCTTTGGCTAGAATAAGGTAAGCAATGGATTAGGAGATAAAGGTGTGTTCCAAGTGCAGGACAGTCTGAGGCCTTATTTGGAACCTCACCAAGTCTTTCCGTTTTGTTTTTCTTTGAGAGTTGGCAGTTTTAGTAACATGTAGGTTTGAATCAGTCATATATTTGTATAGTGAACTTGGTTAACTAGGATTGGTTATGTTAGGGTGACTCTTGAAGAACAAAAATCAGTTTTGGGGGTCCCTGGAATTGGCTGTTGGCACGTGTATGTGACACATCAAGGGGGATTTAGTAATTTTCTCAGTAGCTGCCTTGCCACCTTGTTATGGTGCTCCATCCCCTTTGTGCCCTTAGGTTTTTACCTTTCATCTTTCTCTTTGTCATCAATATTTTTATTCAGAAGTTATATTTTTAGGGTTAGAAATCTAAATATTTGGTGTTTGGCAAGCCTCCAAAGTGCTAGATTAATTTAGTCTAGTTCTAAATCAAGTGCTTTAGGCTGGTATGAACTTCAGCCTAAATGCCAGTCAAACCAAGGCATGGGTTTCCCTAGCCTATCCCATAGGGAATTCCTGTGTCCTTTTGGCTCCCATAATGTGCTTTTTCTAAAAAAAAAAGTAAAATTCTGCGATTCATTGCCCCGCTATTCTTGAAAGCTCTGTCTGTTTTTTTGTGAGAACCTTGAAAATCTCCCTTTTTATTTTTCCCAGAAATACTGTAAAACACTTAAAGTAGAAACTTATTAATTTTAAAACTTCCTATACAATTAATTCAGAAAAGATAAATGATTGGGTCATTTAACTATATATTTTTAAATAAACTGAAAGATAAAGAACACAACACTTTACACACTTTATATTTCTCTTTACATAACCTGGAACCATACACAGTTATTTTCTTTTTAAAGCACAATATTGAAGCCTTTAAAAGGTATTTAAGGGTTTGGTCAAGTGAATATAAAATGTATTTGTCTGTATAAAGAGAAAATTAAATTGTAGTCACTGTTATGTACTGACATTAGTTACAACCTAGTTTTAATTCTTAAAACAATTTTGATTAGCAAAGCTAAATAAAAATGGATGTTTCAGTTAAATGTTTTAAAGAGGTACAGATTTTTACAAGGACATAATATAAGTTATTGTTCTGTAGAAATATCCTACTAAATATTGTATGTCCCTCCCTCTGTATACTTTGTAAAAAAAAGTAAAATACATAAAAAGAAAATCATATAGGGATGTGTGACATTATTGTAATTGTGTACTTGAGAATAATGTACAAAAATAAAAATCAGAATATTTTCCTGTTAATGAATGTTTAGTCTATTTGATACCAGTACTAAGTTAATGCTTTTCTTAAGAAAAAAGTTGTACAGTTTTTGTAAACCTAATAAACATCAAAAGCAGTGGGAAAAAAAAGAAAAAAAGAATAAGGTAAGCAAGATGTCCAGGACTCAAAATGTAAGGAGGCATTTATTCTGGGGTTTGTGCAAATGCCATGGCTCATTAATTCCCTCACAGTAGAACAACCGGTTCCTATAAATGCACACCTTCCTCTAACACACACACACACACACACACACACACACACTCTTTTTACATATACTTTTATTTCTTCTTTTCTGTATGTACAATCTTATTAACCAGAGTCTTTCCATCTCCCTTTCTTCAAGCTTTTTATTTGATATTGCACAGCACTGTTTGTAAATTTTAGATTTATAGAAGAGTTGTAAAAGTAGTATGCAAGTCACATATACCCTTCCCTAATGTTAACTCTTACGTTACCATAGTATCTTTCTCGCATTATGAAATAAACATTGGTACACTATTGCTCAAACCATAATCTTAATTTACGCACTCCACAATGTGCATATGTTTCAAAATATCATGGTATATATCATAAGCATGTACAAATTTTGTCATCAAAAATAGTAAAAAAGAAAGTGTATGTGGCAACTCCATCTTTGTTAATTCATCTTTTCTGTTTCCATAGCTTTATTCAGAGTGCATGAATTGTTTTTTCTACTAATGCTTTTTCTGTCCTAGGATACAATCCAGGATACCATGCTGCATTTAGTTTTAAGGTCTCTTTGATCTTCTGCAAACTCTGACAGTTCTCTTCTCTTTCCTTCTCCTCTCCTCCCCTCCCCTCCCCTCCCCTTCTCTCTCTCCTCTCTTCTCCTCTCCCCTTCCCTTCTCTTCTCTTCTTTCCCTTCCCTTCCCTTCTCTTCCCTTCCCTGCTCTCTCTCCTCTCCTCTCCTCCCTTTTCCTCTCCTCTACTCTCCCCTCTCTCCTTTCCCCTCCCCTGTCTTCCCTTCCTCTCTCCTTCCCTCCTCTTCCCTTTCCTTTTCTTTTTTGGTAACATTGATGCCTTTGAAACATCCCAGTCAAATATTTTGCAGAATGTCCCTTACTCTGGGGTTATTTGGGATTTTCTTATGATTACACTTGGGTGGTGGACCTTTAGGGAAACTATTGTGAGGGTGACATGCCCTTCTCACTGTGTCCTAGGGGTAGAAGGTAAACACTGCAACAATTTAAGGATCTGCTAGGCTGGTAAAACTTTAAGGGGTCCAGTGTCTGGGACATGTCAGGAAATACCTTTTAAAGTGATAGCCACCTTACTCTACCTTGAGTTCCTCATCATACAAAATGAGGCCTATCAGTTGGTAAACAAGTTTGGATTTTGGTGGCAATGTATTTGGACATACTTCTCCAGTATATTTACCAGATAACAATAACTCATAATACTACCAGTTTTTAGCAAGTCCCAGAGCAGGAAAAGTGTCTGTAGTAAGTGCAGGCCATAGTGAAGGCTGGACCTCCACTTGGGCATCATGACTCAGTGTCTAAGGTGTATGTGGCTAAAAGCCAAGGTTAGAATAGGGAGGGGGCTTTAGGGAGCTGTTGGTCAAAGGTTACAAAATTTCATTGACATAAGAGAAATAAGTTCAAGACATCTGTTGTATATCAAGGTGCCTGAAATGAGTAAAATGTAAACTTGAACATTGCTAAGAAAGTCGATTTTGAGGGTTCTCACCACACACACACACACAGACACACACACACACAAGGCCTGAGAGGGGATGTATATGCTAATTATCTTGAGTTAGCCATTCCACAACATGTATATATTTCAAAATAAATATTTACAAAATTTGTCATCTAAAAATAATAAAAAGGAAAATGTATGTGGCAACTCCAACCTTGTTACTTCATATTTTCTCTTTCCATAGCACACTGTATTTACCTGTTTTATCAGTGATCACAGTGTGTACTGCAATTTTTATTAAATGAAAATTATAATAAATATGTTTTAGGCACATCTTAGGCAGTGCCTCACATTCTTTGGGCCATGATGATTTCTGAGGCTTTTGACTCTCTTTTCTACCCTGGCTGCACTGGGGTAACCAACTATGTGTGGGTTTTATTGGCTTCAGACAGGTGAAATCCCACAATCCCCACCTCCTGCCCACACTGGGTGCATCCCCTCCCACTCCTGGCTTCCTTCTTGCTACCAGGTGAGAGACCATGAGGCCCTTGGGATCTGGAAGTGCTGAGGAGTTCATGCACTGTGTCGAAAGCTTTTCACCAATGGGATTCAGAAGTCCAGGGGCAAATGCTTCTCCTTGGGACAGGCTGTCCTGGGATGCAGTCGTTCATAACCCTCTGAAGAGACAGCTTTGTGAGAGGAAGCAGTCAGTTGCACTTCACTCAGGTGACCCCAGCTTGGGAACACACCCTCCGTCTGACTTCACTTTCTTTTTCTGCCTCACTTTTCCCCCTCTCACTCCTTTTGATTGCATTCTCTGAAAAAAAGAAATAATAGCACACAAAAAAATAGGCTTCTGCCTCAAGCTCAAGTTCTAGGGTCTGGAGTGCTTAGGTATAGCAGATGCTATGGATGCTTGGTCAGTTTTCCCTTCAACCTTTACCACAATAGTTCATCCTTGCCTGATTTCAAACTACCAGCTTTCAGCTTTTGCTTTTCTTTGCCCAAGGTCTTTTGTAAGACAAGGTGGAAGTGGCAGAAAATGAGAGGCCTGCAGGAGCCTCCCCGAGACAATGACTGACAGTAGCCACTGTTTAAATCCCCGAGGTTCTTTATTCTTCTGTAAGATAACTCTGAGCTGCTACAGCTTCCAGATGGGCCCCAGAACTCCCCATTGGAATTAAATTTGTTTTCTACAGTAGTAACTTGCATGATAATTCAATCTTTATTAGCTGCCTTCCCTTTTCTGTTCCATTTCCCCTCTCCTCTACCACCATGTCCCATGGCCACCTCTCACATAAACTTGCACTCAAATTCTTGACTTAGTGTCTGGTGTGGTGGGAACCCAAACCAAGACATCAGCCTAAGACAAACATTTTCAAATACTAATAAACATACTTTTTAAATTTAACAATATATGCAGGGAGTGGTTATGTATGCCTATTATCAGGAGGTTGTGTATGCCTCTCAGGAGGTTGAAGCAGGAGGATTGCCACAAGTTCAAGGCTAGCCTGGGCTACATAGTGAGTTCAGGACCTGTCTGAACTACATAGTGAGACCCTGTCTCAAAAAACAAAAACAAAAACAAAAACAGTGCTCACTTTGACAGCACATATACTAAAAGAAACAAAAACAAAAACAAAATAAATAAAATTCAACAATATATCCCATTCATGACATTAAATATTCTGTTTTTTCTAAGATATGAGATTTAAGTGCTACATTGTATTTATTACATGAATCATCAAAATTTATGTAAATAATATGTTGGTCATTTCTGTGGTTGCCAACTTTCTAACTGTAATTGATCCGGCATTCAGCAAAGATGACAGGCTTTACTCCTTGGGTCAGAGTTACAAATTAATAAGACACAGATGGGCCATTTGTACCTGTGATGGAAAGGAAATGATCTACATGCAGATTTCTCCTAACTTCTTTTTTTGTTGTTGTTCTTTTGAGACAGGGTCTCCCTATGTAGTTCAGGCTGTCCTTGAACTCACTATGTAGTCCAGGCAGGGCTCCAACTCACAGTAATCCTCCTGCCTCAGCCTCTGGTGTGCTGAGATTACAAATGCACCACCACACTGTTGATTCCTCCTGACTTCTGTTTGATGTACAGTATTTTGAAGGTTGCTATTTAGCAGGGGTCCTTAGAGAAAAATCAGACTCACAATTATATTCTACTTGAAAAGAAAATGAATTGCATCCAAGCTTTCATTAGGCAAGGCATATCTCTGTCTCATCTTTCTTTGGAAAGAAATGACAACTAAAACTCATTATGCAGTACTTAATAGCTTTTGTTTTACTCTGGGGCAAATTGGGTTTCCTGCTTTGAAAGGATGGTACCTTCTTCATTGTAATACAATTAGGAAGACTTCTACAGTTTTATTTCAGCTCTCTGAAATGATTTGCAGCTGGTTAACTAACTTCTTTGAGCTCTGGGTTTGTTTTCTGTGTACATTAGGGGTAGCAATAGTTTTCCCATTATTAAGTTTGATGTCAGAATTAAATACTGTGTTGACAGTGCATGTTACATAGTCATTGCCCTATCAATGATAGCAACTCTTATTTCACAATGGGCGCATTTTTCTGTGGTGAAACAGGGATGTAGAGAGCAAAGAGTGGAGGCTAAGAAATGACATGCAGATGTCTAATTAGATTCAGGGGACCTGAGTGGCTTTCTGCTCAAAGATAGCTCCTCCACACATTCTTCCTGCGGAGACTGACTTCGTCCCACACCCCTGCATAACCGCAGTCCTGTCTGAGTCCTGCCAGCGGATAGTTCAGTGTTTCTCAAAGTGGACCAGCAGCACTGGGTTCATCTGGGGCCTGGTTACAAATGCTGCTTGCCAGGTTGGTCTCCAAGGAGACCAACTGAGTCAGAAACTCTGGGGACGGGGCTCAGTAATCTGTGTTTTACAAAGCTCTCCAGAAGGTGCTCATTCACATTAAAGTGTTAAAATGTGAGGCCAGGTTAAAAGCTCGGGCTGGGTCTGTGGTTCCTCGCACTTTAACGTGAATGAGCACCTCCTGGAGGGCTTTGTAAAACACAGACTACAGGCGTCTTCCACCTCATCCGGTGCAGGCTCTGGTTTTGATCCTCACCTTTGACCTCATTCTAAGACCAAGGACCTTTCATAGTATGTCATTTCTATTTGTTCCTTGGTGTCTATGTGGCAGCTCCAGACAACTTAGCTTGATACAGTTTAGCCCCTGGTACTTTAGTGTCCCTGAATCCAGACCAGGAAGCCAATATGTCAACCAGGTTGCAACCCCTGCAGGTGGGTGGGCTCATTATCAGCCCAGCTTCCAGTCTCCGTCCTGCCCCAGGTGCTATAGCGAGTCACTTGTAAAGCCAGACAATGCCCCACCTCTTCAGTTATGAGACCCAGTAAATTCCCTATGTGTCATGTTTTCTGTGACCTGCAAATAGATTCATGGCTGATGCATCTGGACAGCGCACTGCTCCAGGGATTACAGAGTGCAGTGGGGCCTGGGTCCTATGATTATCACCTCCAAAGCCCAGTTTTCTTACACGCCAAACCCTAACATCAGAACTCAACTTGGTCCCTCCACCCTTGTGGTAGTCAGCTTTGCATTACTGTGGGAAAACACCAATAAACAACTTATGGGGAGGAAAGGTTTATTTTGGCTCATGGTTTCACCCACCACCTTGGGGGTTGAGGACTAATGAGAACATGTGCAAAATTCTTTGCTTTTTATAAAAGGTCACAAAAAAAGTTTTGTGCATTAGGATCTCTTACCCTTGATTCTCCTGCCAGTTTTTTTTTTTTTTTTTTTTTTAGCTTCCCTTCTGCAAAATAAACCTTGCCTGTTCTTTTTATGTATTTATTTATTTTTCTGTGGGTACCGGGGGTCGACCTCAGGACCTCGCACGCCAGCAGGCGCCCATGCCGCTGAGTGATATCACCGGCCCTTTTTTCATATGTGGGTTCCGAGAGTCAAACTCGGGCCCTCACGCTTGCCAGGCAGGCGCTTACACCGCTGAGCCATCTCACTGGCCTGACCTGTCCTTTTTAAAAAAGACTTATTGTTTAGATTCACTCTTCAAGTGTAAACAGCTAAACTAAAAATATCCCTCTCTCCAGCCTGAGTTGGGGGGATTCAGGGCTGGGCTGACTCTTTGGTTTCTTAATCCTTCTGCCTCAGGCTCCCAGAATGCTGGGATTAGAGGAATGCACCACCATGCTCTCCTTCTAAAATTTTTTCTTTCTTTTTCTGCAGTGCTGGGGGATCAAACCCAGGGCCTTGTGCATGCAAGGCATGAACTCTACAACTGAGCCACACTCCCAGCCCTTCTTTGGTTTCTTTACTTTTGCTTTTCTTTCTCTGGCTTCCTGAAATTCTGACCATTCCCAGTAATGGAAAGAAGTGCAGTTATTCAGGAAATGTCAACACCAGGGAGCTGTTAACTCACTTGTTTTGAATCTAGGTCTGTGGTTTGTTCCACCAACTGCACTCATTTTCAAAGAGGGTTTCTTTGATTTGGGTTAATTAAGTAGATTTAGAATGGAGGAAATTAGCCATAACTTACTGACATCGGGAGAAAAGGAAAGTGAAAATATTTTGGGAAGGGAAAGGAGAGATAGAGAAAGGGATGAGCAGAAGAGAAAGAAGCAACACAGACTGAGGTAGAGAATAAACTTGGGTTGATCTATGACCACAGCATCAAATTTGGGTTGGGTAATAGAATATTGATAGGGATGTCAGATTTGGCAAACGGAAATATAGGACACCAAGTTAAATTTGCAGTTTACATAAATAATGAATAATGTCTCAGGGTATCTCACTTAAAAATTTCCTGGCTATTGGGCATATTGGCAAATGCCTGCAATCTCAGCACTCTAGGAGGCCGAGGCAGGAGGATTTCAAGTTCAAACCTAGCTGGGGTAACTTAGCAATTTAGCAAGACCATGTCTCAAAATAAAAGAAACAACAAAAATTTCATTGCTTACTGTTCTAGAGCCTGGGAGTTCAAGATCAAGGAGTCAGCAGATTTGGTTTCTGGTGAGAGTTTGTTCCTTGCAGATGGTGCCTTCTCCCCATAGAAGGGACAAACTCCCTCCGGCTTCCTTTATTTATTAAATTTTTTATTGGTACATTTTAGATATACATAATGATCACATTTATCATAGGGAGTTTGTACCTCTACATGATATATCTTGCTGCTTCTTTTTCCCATTCCCTTCCCCTTCCTTCAACCCCCTCCCCCTCTTTATCTACAAAAGCTTTGTTTCTATTAAGCATTAATTTCATTCATTTGGGCTTCAACCTTGAAACCTAGTTACTGCCTGAATGCCCCACCTCTTAATTGCAAAACATGGAGGAGGAGTAGGTTTTAATATATGAATTGGAGGGCCCAGACATTCAGATTATATCATATGTCTCATTTGTTACCAACATTCCACTTTTCACCTGTTTCCTATTGCAAAATAGTAAATATAAAACTATTCTTGCCCTTCCCAAGATAAAATTGCTTGCCTTCTCTTCCTCAGAAGATTCCTACGGTTCATGAGCTTTTCCTAGCCCTGGCAGCCTGGTTAGACCTCGCGGTATCTGTTCTGCTTCGTGGTGTGTTGTCCACGGAGGTAGAGAGTGTGGATGGAGATTTCAGAGGAGTAAAATGTACAGTGTGGGAGTAGGGCTGGGACCGGGATCCTCATTTTGGGCTTTCTCTTAAATTTTCATCCTATGAAAATTATTAACCTTTTCTCTCTTTACTCCTGATTTGTATACCATGCAAGTTTATGCTTTCTCGGATAACTAGTAGATCCTATGACTTAACTATTTTAATATTCCTAGGTGTATGTTTGAAGATGCTGAGAGCAGTGTGGTAGAGTACAGTGGTTCTCAAACTGCAGTGTGCATAGAAGCCTCTGGACAGCTAACGAAAACCCAGCTCTACCCTGAGTTCTCAGTCAGTAAGTCTGAGGCACAAGTAGAGAGTGCATTTCTACAAGCTTCCTGTCACGTGCTCTCAGCAGTCCAGGGAGTACACTGTGAGGAACCACTTATATGGTAGCAACTTTTTGATTGTGTAAACCTGAAGAAGAATCCTTATTTTGCGACCTTGGGCAGGTCATGTAGACTCTCAGATTGAGTTTCTTTATCTGTGATCAACAAATGTTTCTCTTTTCTTTTTCCAATAATGACTCGCTGCTTTTAGAATCAAGATTTACATTTATTCCCTTCGCACCTTCTGTCAGTTATGTCAGAGGTGTTTCATCCTGTATCCCTTCATTACGGAATTCCTCTCAGAATCCACTTGCATCTATACAGAGGCTTTTGATTCAACAAGAACAGTGCCAAGCACAGAGAATTGTCCTCAGACCCCTGACATCACAAAATGGTGAGATGGCTGTTGCCCATTCACTCAGCAGTATAGGTACTGAGGACTTACTTTGTGTCAGGCACTGTTTCACCTGCTGGACATTCACCAGGTAACAAGATAGACAGGGCCGCTGTCCTTGTCGTATTTGCTTTTTGTGGTTGAGTGAAAAGGGGCAATCACGGTAGGGCTCAAGTGAAACAGGAAAAATATGGCGTTGAGTTAAGGTCAAATAACTACCTGTGTTATTGTCTCATAGTGCCGGGGGCCAAAAGTCCCAGGTCAACTCAGCTGGGCAAAAGATGAAGTGTCAGCAGGACTCGTGTCTTTGGATACTGGAAGGGGGAGTCTGTCTGCTTGTTTTCTTCCAGCTTCTAGAGCTACATTCCTTGGTTTGGGGCCACTTCGTCCATCTTGAAAGCCACAGTTTGATGTCTTCAAATGTGTCTTTCCCTGCTTCTGTCACACTGTCTTCTCCTGAAGGGAAGACAGCTTTAGGCAGGGAAGACTGTAGACATAGGGAAGACAAAGTGATCCAGGAAGGATGGGAGGAGAAGGGTTTTACCTGCAGGGGCTTCCCAGCCATTCTTCCTTTAATTCTCACTCTAACCCTTTGAGGGAAGTAGTGTTTTATACATGAAAAAGCTGAGCCTCAAAGTACAACTTGTCAGATGGTTAGTAAGTGGTAACACCAGGACTATGATGCAGGCAGCCTTCCTTTGGAGCAGAAAGCAAGGAAAGCCTTGATACTCGACCTATAATTGGCAGTGTCGCAGCCTTGGGATCACCCACTGTCACTGAAGCAGATCTGTTTTGCCTGCACACAGATTGTCAATTACTGAAATGATGAGTTTTGCAAAAGACAAAAAGTGTTTTCAACCATGTAGAGGCGGGAGAGGTAGCCTCAGATCTGTCTCCCTCAGGTTAGATTTTAGGGGCATTAATGACATAAAGATTCAGGGAGGACCGAGGCTCAGGGAAAGGTGCTTGGAGGTAGGGAAAAGTGCAGTAATTGGTGGTCTGCAATGCTAAATCAAATCTCATGGCTCTCCCTTAGGGTGCGTGTTCAGAAACTGGTGGCTTTAATGTGGACTCTGAGGGTGGGGTTTTGACCGTCTGACATCAGAAGGTCTAAGCCACCCACAAAGTCCTGGTAAACTACTTAGGCAACCATTACCGTCGTGACTCATACATGAGGGCTGTTATCTGTAGCAAAGTTAACAGGAGCGTATTGCTTAGTTAGATGGCCTCTAAAGTCGATGGGAAAAGCAAGTAACTAAAAGCAAGATAGACGGTTTATTCAGGTTTTCCCTTGGTTTTGACAGGAACTTGTTAAAAACACAGAATCTCAGTTCTCGCCTGAGACCTGCTGAAACAGAATCTGCATTTTAACAAGAGCCCACTGATCCCAATGTACATTAAAGTTTGAGAAACCCAGCTGCCCAGAACCACCCTGGAAATGCAGTCAAAGTATAGTTTCAGTAGCTGTGGAAGCTTGCCAAAATCTCTCTCTCTCTCTCTCTCTCTCTTATTTTTTTTTTGTTAAACACCATTAGAAAGTCTTCATTTGGTTAAAGCAAATAACGTTTTAAAAATAACCTCTCCAAGTTCTTGTCTCCAGGCACAATGAAGGACACCACAGTGCATTCTAAACAGTAGTTACTTGTCCCTTGAGTGTTAAAACATTTGCTGACTCAGTTTTTTATCATCTGCTGCAAAGTCTTGTGTGATAAATTATAGAAGAGAGGGTTATTAAATTACAACACTCTCTCCAACCTTGGATGCTAGTGTTAGGCATCTTTGGGGTACTGCAATCATCACTTGGTAAGTAGAGAAAATCTTTCATGATTATTGTGCTTATAAAAGATGCTTATTTGCAAATGCTTGTGTTTGCCCCAGGTCCTTGATAAACTGGTATTGTATTTCTAAACTTCAGAGTATGTGATTTTGGCTGAATCAAGGAATGTAAAGATAGCGTAGAAGATGGCTAGTAGACTAATGTTTCTCATGGGCCATTTGCATTAGAATTACCTAGTGCTGGTTAAAAATGTGGATCTCTGAGAATGTGCCTCACCTGAAAAGTAAAAGTCTCTAGGGGTGACACTCAGGAATTTTTAACAAGCTTGCTAGACATTAATTATATAAGCTAATCTCTGTGAATTACCACTGTGTACCACCAGACTTTATCCTTTATTTTACGGATGAGGAATTGAAAAGAGAGAGCATTACAGGGACTTGCCTAGAGTTTTTGTGTTGTACATATACATCCATTTCCCATTTCATTTATAAAATGTCTAAGAAGCTGGTAAATGTCTGCTATTTGCTATAGATGTCTGGCTCTTTAGGAGTTTTTTTTAGCTCTATTAGTATTTAATGAAGGCAGGGTTAGGTGATTGCGTGTGTGAAATAGGCAAGTAAGTGCTAACAAAACAGTAGCTGAACTTGGAAACATTTCTTGTATGGTATTAAGTGGCCGTTTCTCTGGGCATACCAAGTCCGCAGGCAATAGGCTGTTTTTCAGAGCTGACAAAGTCCACGAATTACCAGGAGGCGGCAGCAGAGAGCTGTCAAATGTCTTCTAGGAACCAGGTGAACCAAGGTTGTCAGTTAGGAGCTTGTTGGAACTGAAGCCAAGAGCTGGCTACCCTAGGAATATCTACTAATGACAAGTATAATCTGGACAGGCTGAAACAGCTCTAAATTACAGAGCTGAATGTGAGGCAGAGGCAGTTACCCCAGCGGAAACCAGGAGAGCAGGCTGGTGCCTTGAGTGCCGGGTAAGCAGCCAGGGTGTCCGAGTGGGATTGTCAGGAAGCTAATGAGCTGTCGGGGAGCGGCAGGAGGCAGTTACCCAGACTCAGTATTCCAGGGGACAATTGCCCTGGTACGATCAGGACACGGTAGTGCTTCCAACAAAGAACTGTATCATTAAATCTGTAATTAAATTATAATTATTAAAAATTCTAGAACTTAATTCTTTATGGAGAAACCCTTCAGTAGAGAGATATTCAATTCTTTCTGGAAAATGTCTTTGTATTAAAAAAACAACTTAAGAAATACAAGACAGTACATGATTAAATACAACAATTATGGTACAATCAATACTTGCTCAAGAAGTTTCAATGCAAGGGGAGATCAATGAAGGTTTGAGTGGCCAAGGAAGTCTTCCCTAAGGAAGCAAAATTTGATCTGGGCCTTAATGGATGAATGTGATTTAGAAAATCCAGGAGGACAATCAGGGAGCCCAGCGAGCAGCTCCATCATTTTGCAGGTCTTGCAGGAAGAGAGACTGCTGGGCATACCCAGGGTACCTGCAGTGTGCAGTGGGCTGGGGCAAAAACCCCCTTGTTTGACCTTTGGTAAGCTGTGTTTTGTTCAGACGGTTTCCAACACACTCTGAAAGAAGAGTCTAGTTTTTGGGTTGTTTTTAAAGAATGGGATGGTATCATTCCCTTAGAAGCAGTAAGCATTGATGTCACATGATCTGAAATGGGTGGCCCGCAGTGAGAGCATTCACTGGGGAGGAGGTGGTGCTAGAATCCTTCTGGCTAGGGCACCATAATTTTTCCCAGATCCTGTTTGGGTATAAAGAATTTACTCAATTGTTATGAATGTGATAAAAGGTTTTGTTGAGAATTCTGTAATGAGAACCAGGAGTGGTTAAGTACACAGTGCAGAATACAAGAGATACATCTTCCACCCATTAATGGGCTGGTAATTATCCCTTATAATTGTGGCCCAGAGACTACATTCTTTGTGGCTTCTGTAGACATTCTGTGCACACATTCTTTGTGTACTGCGCATCTCTGAATCACCAATAGGGTTTTTTTTTTTTTTGTCTTTGCTTGGAAGCTTATCTAAACTACCATGTCTTTTTCAAGTAATTTTTATAAAAGACTTCATGCCCGCCATGGCATTTTGCAAAGCATTAGCTTGTATTTGGGTTGGTGACACAGCAGCATAAAATGTTTCTCAGTATTACTATCAATGTCATTACTTTGTTCTGAGCAACTTGAAAGGTAAAGCACTTGCCCACCAGTGGCGGTGGCTCTCTGGGGTTGTGATTCTCTTGGGGACAGTAATGCAGTTGAAAGTGAAATTGGAAAGGATGCACCCCTCGCCAAGGGAAGCATTGTAGAGCCTCTGAGAAACCCTCTCCACCCTCTGAGGTGCTTTTAGGTAAGAGGCGTGACTATAGTTTCATGATTCAGGATATAGTGTGTGTGTGTGTGTGTGTGTGTGTGTGTGTAGTGTGTGTAATGTATGTGCATGTGCATGTTTTGTGGTAATTAGTATTTATCTTTCTGCTGTGAATTTAGGAGGGGTGTTATAAATCCTTTTGGTGAATCCCATTTGGAATCCAGGATGAATGTGTGTCCATCCAGCACCAAGGATGAAAGATGGTTGTTGGGCAGTACTTCTATGTTTCTTCTTGCTGACACAAGGTTACAGGAAGTGCAGAGATAATATTAATTAATCATTTAATGCATTACTTCTATGCGTTTTTCACTTCAGGACATTCCTCAGTGTATCAGGGAATCCATAGAAAATTATTTGAGGAAGAGGAAAGAAGAGTTAAGGTTAATTGTTTGATGCTCCATGAAGTGAGAAGGATAACTTAGATTGGAAGAAATTAATTCTTGGAGGCAGTTAATACCTCCAAATGTTTGAGTTGTTAGAAGTAATAAATCTGAAATCATAGTTGAACCCAGATTTAGTGAGTCCAGGCTAGAAATTTAAATAATCTTTATAGGTTTGTGCTTATTTTCGATTGAATTAAAAAAAAAAAAAATCCACCCTCTTCCCGTCTCTGTCCATGGTGCCTAATAAAGTGGCGGTGGTTGCATTAGAGGGTGTAGCCGATGTGCCTTGCCCGCGGTGCGTGGAGATGGGATTCGTGGACTGCGAAGTGGGTTTTGGAACCACTCTGTGGCAGAGGGGCTGACCTGGGCTGTGCCCTGGCTTGGAGAAGTTCAAGGTCAACTAATTCCTTTGGAGGGGTGTTTGGGGGTCTTCTGCTTGTGTTCCCCAGTGGTCTGGGCTTTCAGTACCCACTACCTGTTTCCCTGTCACCTTAGTACCTGTATTGGTTCTTGCTCTGCTACGGTTGCCCCTGCAGTCTAGCCGAGTCTCCACTACTGTGATCCTTTCTGGAAACTTCCCATGACTTCTCAGGAGCTCTGGGAAGCTTCTGGTCCCATCCATAAGACCAGGAGACAGCTTTGAAAAGTTAGCTGAGGCTTTTTCTCTAATCGTTTTTCATCATCAAATTTGATTTAGAGCCAAGGGCTCAGATTGGGAAAGGGCAGACTAAGGAGCATTTTCATTCCACCTGGACAGAAGTCTTTTCCTTTTTTTGGAAATTCCCTCGACCCCTTCTTAGTGCACTGTTGATGTCTGGGACTCTAATCCAAAGAGGGGAGATTGAGGTGCATCTTACTCCTCTAGCTCCTTTGTCAATTCCACCATCCCTCAGTTTGGGAGGAAGAAGTTTGGGCTGTCCATTTCTTCTACATCTCATCTTCTTTCTACCTTAGGAAAGTAAGCTTCATGGTAAGCCACTAAATACACAAGGAGTAGCCTCCTTGTGATATCTGCTCACTCAACATGTGGCCAGGGGACAGAGGCAGCATCAGCATCAAGGAATGTATAAGAAATGCAGTGTCTCAGGCCTTCCAAGGCCCTTCTGGGTCAGAATCTGCATTTTTTTTTTTTGTGGGTACCGGGGGGTCGACCTCAGGACCTCACGCGCCAGCAGGCGCCCGTGCCGCTGAGCGATATCACCGGCCCCTTTTTAGTATGTGGGTTCCGGGAGTCGAACTCGGGCCCTCGTGCTTGCCGGGCAGGCACTTAAGCCGCTGAGCCATCTCACCAGCCCAGAATCTGCATTTTTAAAAATACCCCCCAGGTGACTCATCAAGATTGGAGAAGCACAGGTACAGAACAGACTGTATGACTGAGCTGACGTAGGCTTAGCCTTACTAAGTTAGAAGAGTTAAAGAGATTTAGGAAATCCTTTTTCTCCTGAAAAAGTCTAAGCCATTTACTTGCTACAAAATCTCATTTTGAAGCTGAATATTAGCTATTTTTCTTTTTGTACTCTTGCTGTAATCATCATTATCTTTTTCAAGGGAAGTAGATTTTTTTAAATAGACTCTGGGAAGTTCACTGTGAGGAAATGCAAAAGGGAAAGCTACTTAATTATAGTGAAATAGTATTCCTTTTACATTTTGAAAAAAAGAACAAAATATTGAGAAAAGAGGTGAATGAAGTGGTTAAGCTGGTCCTAATACCATTTGTTAGACTCAAGTTTTTCTTGTATATCTTTACCCTGGGATTGTGCTATTTATAAGTTGGAAGCAAATCTAATTGATTTTCATCACTATGTCCATGTTTAAAGTGTGTTTCACCAAAATGCTCTAAAATGGGAATTTCATTAACAAATTGGTTTGGTAAGTGCTTTGAACTATATATTCCTCTTGGATATTTTCAATAGACATTATCATTATAAAGGTGTTGCAGAGTTCCACCAAGAAATCCCTCTGACCTTACCTGACTCACTATGTAGCCCAGGCTGACTTCAAACTCACAGTGATCCTCCTGCTTCAGCCACCCGATTGCTGGGATTACAGGCATGTGCCACCATGCCTGGCTGAGAGCACCTATTCTTGAGTTTCTCCTTCCTTGCTGCTCTTGCCATTGGAGTGATAAAACCTGGATACTAAAATAAGGATGCTAAAGAGGCCATTTGATTCTCGCCTTTGGGACAGAGGTTGGGAAAACTTTCTTTTTTCCAGGACCCGATCCAGAGTAAATATTGAAGTCTTGCTCACAACTACTTTTCTCTGTTGTGCTACGAGAGCAGCCACTGACAAAACTTGAATAAATGAGTGTGCCATAAAACTTTACTGGCAAAGAAAAGGCAGAGGGCTGGATTTGGTCCCAAGGCCACTGCTGCTTTGGCGAATGACATAACACCGTGTCTTGAGCTGGCCGAAACACACTGTAAAGAAAACGCGCTTCTGAGATTTCCCTTCCACCTACTGTGTTCGTGCACTGGTGATATAGACTACACTACTGACTTTTCAGATTCTGGGTTTGTGTTCTCTTTCTCTCCTCCTTTTTTACAGAAAGGACAAAAGCATTTGTGATGCTTCGTTGGACCTTTAATAATTTTGCCCCTGCCATATTTTGCAGAATCTCCACTTTTATTTTTGAATTTTATACAAAAAATATAAATGTTCAAAAATTTAATAGTGAAATAAATTGCAGCCAATTAAATATTACAACCTGGCTAAAAAGCAAGTTAAAATTTTAGGAGCACCGCCACGAGCCATGGCACCATGGTGTGCTGCTCTTGTGTGAGAAGCGCAGTCAGGATATTTAGCGTTGCAGCAGAGCAGCGGGGCTAACTATGAGCTCTACACTAATGAAACCCATATCATCTGCACCAAAGCTTTCTTGCATTCCTGTGTGTTTGAACATTTAATGACATTACCTCAAAACATGGCCCAGATTTCTTCCCTTTTGTGAAGTTTCCTAAATTTTGTGCCGCTGCCACTTCTCACAGGGTAACTGCAGGTAGTGGCTTTAAGGAAGCTGAAACAGAGTTGCCCAAGAAGCTTTGCCTGCTGTTCAAGACCCACTTAATTGTCAGCTTTGCTAGATCGCCCGTCCAGTAACCCCAAAACTTCCCTAAAGAGATTTTTGGACTCAGAGGGAGAGATTTTACTGTTGCCTGAGTGATCCTGCATTTCTCTGCTTTTCCAAGGGTTTCATTTTCAAACCTGCAACAGCAAAGAGGCCTTAGGAAACCGTGTTCCTTAGATCCATAGTGAGACTCTCCAGAGACTACGGAAATATGAAGAATGCAAGCAGAGGATTCTGGATGCTAATTAAAAAAAATCACTATTTTAAATTCCATGCTATTGGCTCTCCTGAACTATGAAATATAATTAGAAAATTTTCTGTTTGATTTCCACCCCCCAGGCTGTCTGTGCCTTTGAATCTTTTCATTTTGATGCTAATAAGCGGGATTGTGTTCATGCTTATCAGCTGGTAGTCTTGAAGTTGGCAAAGCCATTTCCACAGTGAAAGAGTCACAGGTAACCGTCCCAATCAGAAGAAAGTGAGTATTTCTCATCTAAAAGAACCTAAGGCAGCAGCCAGGGTCCTTTTTCTTTGAATTAGTTCTTGCTTTTGGTACCTAAGACAGGGTGGCTTTCTGAAAATAACAAGAAGATGGAATCAGTTGATTCTATCAAAGGCTTTGGAAATAACCCAAAGATAAACACTGCTTCCTCAATGGCCTCTTTACGAGACTAATAACTTCAACAAGACCATTAGCAGGGATGTGTTTCTAAAAGAGCACTTTATTTATGTCTATAATATATTTCATGTAATAAATTCATAAGGTCATATTTTGTTTGCCTTGCTTTTGGCATCTGTCTTTCCATTTCACTTTTAGTACCAACCTTGAGGATTTTACTGGTAAATTCTACTCTTCAGCTCCAGAGTTGAATGATATCTGAACCAATCAACTTATTGTATGCCTTCTGGCGACTGAGATGAGTTCTCATAGGAATACGGGTTCATTGCTAAATGAATGAAATATCCTCAGACTCTCACTGAGATGCGGAAAAGAGGCGGGTGATCTTTCCACAGGGCTCAGATTGAAGAACAAGTAGAACCCAGCGCTGCTGCAGCCGTGCGGCTCTCATGAGAGTGCTAAGGTTGGGGCAGCACCCAGGTGACAGAGCCAGCAAGGAAGGAGGAGCATGCTTGAAGCCCCAGTTAATTTATCCTTGAGCTCACTACATGGAGCTTTCAATTACATAGGACATTAGAGTTCATTCTTACTTAAGCCTTTTGTGTTGTTTTCTGATATGCTGAGCAAATAAGACCAAATATTCAGCTCTAGATGAACACTGTCCATGCTGAAAGGAGCTGTAATGATGGTCCCTTCAGTACTCTACTGTGTGAACTAGGCAGGACACAGACTTGGCGCCTCTCACAGTCTGCTGATGGGGAAATACATCAGCATCTGGCTCTCCTTCCTTTCTTGCCTTTAAACTAACAGTATATCCAGCATTAGGAGATGAGACACATGCAAGGAAGTTATCTTAATCTGTTTAAAACTTATTTTCCTTCAGATATGCCAGTACTGATAGTTTTGTTTTATCTTCTAAAATAACATCACAACTTCTTGCCAACTAAAACAAATTTAAGATTTCCAGTAATAGCCCATGGCTTGTCAACCTGAGTTTGAAAGCCAGCACCTCCTGTGGCTGTGTGACAGGCCTGTCATATCCTGGCCCCTGCTGTCTGAAAAGTGAGTGCATTCTTCCCACTGGACTCGGACAACTTGACTTTGACCCTAACTCCTCCAGTGACTTCCAACCTGCCAGGGTTTGGGACCTGCTGGGCTGGGACTCCGTTCCTCCTCTCCTGGAGCTGGCTTCTGTTCAGGCAGCCACTGTCCTTGCTTTGGGTTATGCCCCTTGTCCTCTCAGCGTTAATGCTGGTGTGATCTGCAGCTGTACTTCCTTCCACCCCTCCCTGAACGCTCTTCCCTGTACCTGTTGCAAATGGTTTGAACTCTGCCTCTCCTTCTAAACCTCTGCTTCTGATACCTTCTGTCTCATTAAAAGACGTTGGTGTTATTTCCCTACACATATAGCCCCAAGAGTCCTCTGATCACACTTCTTGGGAATTCTGAAAATTTTTTCCCAAATAGAGCAATTACGTTACTAGCTATTCCCAAAATACTTCAGCAACTACTGAAATCCTGAGGGTCTAATTGAATTTTCAGACGTTAAAAAAACAATATGTATCAATATTGAAAATCCTGTATATCTTACATCATAAATATCCAGTTTTAGGCTATTGTGAACATTGGATGGTCTGGCAATACTGTTTCCCATTCTCATTTTTTACAACTGGCAGGTGTGTTTCAGTTGCCCCTTTAGCGATGGTGGGTATTTCACCATCCCCAGAATTCTCTACTGCCTGGTATCCAGCACTATTGTGCCTTTACCTTATCCACCTGTCCATTGTTCCTATTTGAGTTTGGAACCTTTTCCCAACCTCAGCTATTCTACTCTAATCTAACCTATGTAGTATGAATTTCTCATCCTTGGGGCAGATATATTTTTTTTTTTTTTTTTTTTTTTTTTTTTAAAGAGAAGAAAAAACAAAACAAATCAAAAAAAGAACAAATTTTCAAAACAACATAATATGAGGGTAACAATGGTCAATGCATTACGTATTATCATCTTTAAGTTAGTTATTCAGGATACCAGACATTAGCATTCAATTGTCCAAACATTATTGGCTCAAACCTTCCTCTTCAATGAACTAAGTAAAACTGGTAGTGTATCTATCTTAACCATCTTATATACATATACATTTTTTTTCCCTTTCCCTTCTTTCTTTTCCCCATTCCAGTCTCTCTTTCTTATTGACCAGTTTCTTTTTGATTCACCATGTCTATTGTACATTTTGGATCTTATTTACTCTTTCAGTTTCTCATACTAGTGAGACAATACGATGCTTACACATGTGCGTCTGGTTTATTTCACTTATTAATATTTTCTCGAGTTGCATCCATTTACCTATAAAAGTCTCCAGTTTATCCTTCTTTATGGCTGAATAGTACTCCATTGTATAAAAATACCATATCTTTCTTATCCATTCCTCAGTTGATGGGCATTTGGGTTGTTTCCAAGATCTGGCTATTACAAATTGTGCTGCTATAAACATGGGTGCACATATATCACTGTGGTACGATGTTTTTAATTCTTCTGGGGGGCAGATATAGTTTTGAAATTCAAGGGACAATTCAGATTATTCATGTATTGATTTAGTTGTTCTTTATTTGCATACCCTGTACATGCATACCAATATGTTTTGCAGTATAATTCTTGGCATGGGCTATGGTTTTAAAATGGTTTGGCTGTCCCCTCTGAAACTCATGTTGAAATTCAGTTGCCCCAAATAAATGTTGTTGAGAGCCAGGTGTGGCAGGAGGATGCTGTAATCCCAGCATTTGGGAGGCTATGGCAGGAGGATCGCTGTGAGTTCAAGGCCAGCCTGTGCTAGATAGTGAGTTCAAGGCCAACGTGAGCTACATAGCGAGGCTGTCTCAAAAAAAAAACCAAAAAGTAATGACGTTGAGAGGTGGGGACTTTAAGATGTGCTTGGATCATGAAAACAGAGCCCTCATGATGGATCAGGGCTGTTCTCACAGGAGATGAGTGTGTCCACTCATGAGGAGGTTGTTATAAAGGAATCTACCCCTCAGGCTTTACTGGCCATTCTACATTTCTGCCATGAGATGAAGCAGCACTAGGTCCTTGCTAGATGCTGTCACCATGACCTTGGACTTTACAACTTCCAGAACTGTGAGCCAAATAAATTTCTTTTCTTTGTAAATTACCCAGCCTGTGGTATTCTCTTATGACAACAGAACACTGTCTAAGACATCATGGTAAGTGCTCTTTGATCAACACTTATGACATAGCTACTATGTATTAATAATGCACAATGCAAAGTTTCTTAATGCATGGTGTTGTTGATGTCATTAAAGATGTAGATGCTCAAGCTCCTCTCTAGAATCGCTGTAGCACACTATTTGCAATCTGAAGTCTGTACCTTTTGCAGGCACAGTTTGAAGCCCACCTGTGAGCAACTGTCCTGGAGGGGCAATGGTGGCATCACCCATGCTAGTGGCCGTGGCCATTTCCCGGCAGAGTGATGAAAGTGTGTCCCAGAAAGAACTGCACGTGAAAGTTCTGTTGGCCAGCCATGTGCATAGTGACCTGAAAGGAGTGACAGGAAGTAAGTGAGCCAGTCATGTGGCCAGAGTTTAGTGGGGAGCTGGGCCGGAAGGAGACTGAGATTGTTTTAGGTAGGAGTCCCTTGGGGACAGACAGGGATTTGAATGCAGAGAGATTATGGGGCAGTTCTCTCAGGATCAGTTCGGATGTGGGAATGAAGGAAGAGTGGCTGGGAAGAGAGGGAAGTTGAACTGCAATTAATCACAGAAAAGGACAGAGGGAACTCTGACTCTGGGATGGTGCTTGGGGTTGTCCTACGTAGGGCCAAGAGCAGAGGCCTTTATAGTTCCCATCCCCAGTCATTGGATACAGGCTGCCTTTAGGGGACAGAGTGCAGCCTCGGCAAGGTGGCTCTCTGCAGCTCAGTGCAGCCCCCATGGAGGTCCTTAGCTGAGGATTTTCAGCCTCACAATTTCTACCACCTAGAGCTGTGTGTACTTTAGCGCTGGCAGGGGGATTCTAGGCAGCACATAACATCCGTCATAGCAGGGTTTGGCAGACTGTGACCCACAGGCTCAATGAAGCCTTCCCCATGTTTTAGTAAATATGGTTTTATTGGGACATTGCCCTGGTCATCCACTTGCACATGGCCTATGACTGCTTTCCTGCAGTAGTAGCAGAGTTGAATAGTTACGCATGAAATATTTACTTGCTGGCCTTTTCACAAAAAGTTTGCCACAGATGCTTGGTATGGAAGCAGCCCAATCCAAACTTTCTTTTCCCCAAGAAGGGTTTTTTGTCTGTTTGTTTGTTTGTTTTTGGTGGCACCTTTCAGACACCAGGATAGTAGCAGAAGGAGGAGAGGGAGGGGAACATAAACAATAAGGGCAACATCCTTAAGCAGGCAGGAGGTCTCATGTAAAAATTTGCCTGTAACCCCTGCACTCTGGAACTCAAAGTCCAGTGTCAATCTCCAGTACTGAGGAAGAAAGAGAGAGAGAGAGAGAGAGAGAGAGAGAGAGAGAGAAAGGAAGAAAGAGAAAAAGAAAGAAAGTTGGCCTCAAGTCATTCAGAGTGATGACTCCGAATGGGCAGAGAGAGAAAAGTGTGTCCCAGAAGGAATTGCACCTGGAAATAATCAGGGCCAACCTGGAAATTTGACTGACAGGACTTGTAGCTTCTGGCTCAGGATTTTCTCTTTCCTTTACATGATGTGGTCAGAAATGGAGGTCCATGATTACTTTTACTGAGATGATACAATTCATGAAAGAAGGAGGCTTCCATTTTTCATGTTTTTAAAACTCACTTGCTACAGAAAAAGAGGGTTATCAACTCAGTCTCTCCCGTGTGAAAACAGCGTTTGTGAAATAAAAGAGTTAGGATATCTTGGACTCCTCAGGCTTATGTTAGAGGGAAGGACAGGGCTCCCTAGGGGCCATGGCTCAGAGTCTCCCTGAGAGAGACAAACACATAGCATGACCAGCCAGTCAGCCAAGATATGCGTTTAAAATAAATAAGACTTCTCAAGTTCTAGTAAGAACCTGTTCATCTGAGTAGAGTATGTGGGGCTTTATCATTCACTTAAAATAGATAGTTTCTTTAACAACAGCCCTAATTTAAATAGAGGCATGCTTATCTCTTTGTTATGGAAGAAACCAATATTTCAAAGACATCGTCGCACTTCTTTAATCAGTTCAAGACCGTAAAAGATGTTCTGACTCATAACTTCATAGGAGACCGAGCCTGTCTCACTAAGTCATCTCCATGAGCTCTGAATTCTCTGAATTACTATTTTGGTACAGAACTTGGCCACCTCTAGAGACCAGAAACGTATTTCCCTCTGTATGGCAGTGCAATCAAATGCTTTTGAAATCTTGGGTTTGGGCTGAGAGAGTTAAAATACAAGCTGCTGAGAGCATGGATGGCCATCCACAACCTGTCAGTAAGGCAGTGGGAGAGAAGGATCGGGATGAAATGCAACATCTTGAAGGTGAGACCAGCATTTCTCAAACCACAACAAAAGACCACGTGCATCACTATCACCTGGACAGCCTGATTTTTAAAATCAACTCCTGGGCCCTGACTTAATCTTTCCAAATCAGATTCTATGCAAGTGGGACCCAGGAACCTGGGTTTTGTGAAAACAAGTTCTTCAGGTGATTCTGATGCACCAAGTTTGAGGGCCAACGACTTAGCTCATCTTTTGCCCCTTTGCTGTCAGCACCATCCAGGGTTCACATGGATGTCAAGAACAATTATGGGAAAGGATAAAAAGCACAATAAGGGGCTGGTATTCTGGTGGGGTTGGCACTTTAGGGATGTGGTGGTGATACCATTTAAATTTATGATTTTATGTACATAAATTGCAGATCTTTCAAAATTTACTGAACAAACACTTAAACATTTATCAAGTACTTACTAGGCTGTAGGCAATGTACTAGGCCCTCTTGGTACTAAGAAATGCACAGAATATATCTACCTGCAAGTAGTCCACAGTCCGGCACTTCTTCCAATTTCACAGATTATAGACTCTAGTTCAAAGATGTAAGTACCTTACAAAAATGGAAAACTGGTAAGTTCAGAACTAGGACTCATTTATGAACTCTAACTCTTAGCCCAGTGCTCTTTTGAGTCTACCTTCTATTTTTTTAGGTGCAGTGAGGCCCTTTAAAAAATACTTACAGAGTGGAGATGTGGCTCAGTGATAGAGCTCTTGCCTGGTATGTGCAAGGCCCTGGGTTTGACCTCCACCACTGCAACAAACAAACAAATGAACAAACAAACAGAAACCAAAAAACAAAAACAAAAACTTGACCTGGAATGTGCTAAGAAAATGAAGAACCACACTCCATATATCTTTTTTGCATTATTAATGTTGCAGTCATCACTTTAGAGCAGGAAATACTGCTCTCCTTTGGAAATAATTCCGCCTATGCAAGTCCCTTGCTATGAACACATTCATGCCTTGAGATTTGCTTGAATGAAAGGAGTTTTTAATGAATGAGTTTTGAATGAAATGAGTTTTTTTGGAAGATTTCCTAAGTGAGTTCTCTCAAAAAGAGCCACAGAAGGCAGGTGCAGTGGCACACACCTGTGGTCCCAGCTACTCAGGAGGCTATGTAGAAGCATCCTGTGAGTCCCAGATGTTGAGACCAGCCAAGGTATCATAGTAAGAAAAAATAGGTCTAATAGAACTGTGTCAAACACTGCAGCAGCGTTTAATAAGAGAACAATAGAGTTGAGGCCATCGCACATGAAACTTAGGAGGCATCTGCAATCTCGGAGAAAGCAGTTCCTGTCCAGTGGTACGGACAGAAGTCAGAAAGTAGAAAAGCAAAGTGGAGTTTGAGGAGGAGTGGGAGGATCATGATGAGCTCAGTTAGATCATCAAGATAAACGAGGGCAGGTAAGTGGTGAGAAGTGAGGTAGTGAGCAAAACCGTCACATTTGTCTGAGGGTTCTTATGCTCAGTTCAGATGGAAATCATAGCAGGTAAACTATAGCTCTTTTTGGCATTAACAGTCCTGATCTTCAGTTGCCATTGTCTAGCAGCTCTTAGTGTTAGCAGCCCTCTACCACTCTCCTGGCAACTGGGGCCAGGAGGTATTGGCAATGCTCAGGAATTCTGATCACCAGAGATGGTGGCTTCCAGCAATTCTCCATTGTTCTACATGGTTCTGAGCTGCCAGCTGCCTTCAGTACTGCCAGCCATGGCTGCTGGCCACTTTCAATGCCAATGACCTTTAGTATTACCACCTCTTAGTGCACATGTTCAGCCTGCTTTACTGTAGCTAGAATCACAAATAGGCACAAATATGCCACCTAAAACAAGCTTTATTAGAATTTATGCTGCAACAAAAGAAGCAACAATGTATGGACCTTCCTGCATAGGGCATGCAAAGAGTTGCTGATATAGAAGAAAAATGTGGGCTTGTGTATGCAGTGTAGAACATTTTGTTGAGCTCCTTGAGGACCTAATTGAAGACAGCTTCAGAGGGGCAGAGTCATGCAGAAAGGCTGTGGGATGGAGTCAGCTCGGATGGGCCCATGATGGAAGCTTGCTGCAGTCAAAACAAATGTATCCCAGAGCAGCTGTGGGGTAATTGATGTAGCTATGGCCAGCTGACAAGTATTTGGGGCAGGTGTGAAAGAAAGGAAAAAGAATAAAAAGCACATCTTGAAGAGCTTTGAACCCTTCTTTCTTGTCTCAAAACTAGGCCAAAGAGACAGAGAAATTTAATTCAAGGAGTGGTGGGCTAGAGCTAGATGAAGTTGTAGTTATTTCCTTAGATGATTTCCATAAACTCAGAAGCTGGCGTTTATAATCACCCAAGTGGGCAGATGTTGTAGAGGGTGGGATGATGCGTAATCTCTTCCTAGAAATGACCTTTGCATTTATGCTGTCTCTCTGAAGCCAAATACTTTGTTTCTCTGGCATAGCTTCATCACCAAAGTAAGCTATGGGTATATCTCCCTATGGTGCTTTTGCTGTACAAGAAACCACCCTGAAATATAGTAGTTTAAAGATATTGCCATTAATTAATTAATTTATTAAAAAAAATTTTTTTTTGTGGGTACCAGGGGTCGACCTCAGGACCTCGTGCGCCAGCAGGCGCCCATGCTGCTGAGCGATATCACTAGCCCTTTTTTTGTATGTGGGTTCCGGGAGTCGAACTTGGGCCCTTTTTGCTTGCCAGGCAGGCGCTTACACCGCTGAGCCATCTCACTGGCCCCCCATTGCCATTAATTTAACTTACAGTTCTCTGAGTTAGACAGGCAGAGCTGGGCTCATCCATGTGTCTGTGGCCAGCTCTTGATCAGCTCTAGGCTCTATTTCTGGGGTTTGGCTGGCTGTTGGCTGAGGCAATGGGGTGACTGGGTCATATTAGCAAGAGGCTAACCTGGGATTGTGAAAGTTTACATGGCAGCTGGGTAGGGTTCCAAGAACGAGTGCAAGGTCTCTTCAGGTATGGGCTTGAAACTGGCACCACATCACTGTCCTGGCATTCTGTTGGCCAAACCAAGTCATAACACTAGGTCAGATTCAAGAGGCTGAGAAATAGACTTCTATGGGAAGAAATGCAAAATCAAACTGCAAACAGGTGTGGATGCAGTGGAGGTAAACAGTCTACCCAGCTGCCTTTCTCTTTCTAAGAACAGGCAGAGCCCAGCAAATTCAAATGTAAGTTACACTTTGTTGTTTGCACAGAAAATCAGCTCTTCCCAAGGGGCCATGTCTGTCTCGGCACCCACTGAGTAAACTGGTGGCAACACTGTGATTACTTCCCCACTGCTTGATCTTAGGCCTGTAGAGCAGGCTTCTTTGTCCTGATTATCTTGAACATATGCTGCAGTCCTTCATATTTGAAATGCTTTTGGTAATTGCTTGCTACCCAAGGGAATCATTTCTGGGAGGAATGTATAACACTAGCAGAAATGAACAATACAAAAGAAGCATTCAAGCCCCATGACTTCTGGGAATGTCCAACACAAAAATGTCATCTCAACACTATTCCCTGATCTCTTTCTCAGGAGATGAACAACAGTCCCATAAAACCAAGGTAATTAAGCGGTCAACTCTCTAGGTGATTACCTTGGCAAATCTTAATTTGTAAAGAATTTTGCCTTCCTCCTTCACTGTCTCTTTGCTGATGGGAGCTGTCTTTAGAATTTCTTTTTTATTAGTACATGTTTGTTGTACACAGTGGTTGCGTTCTTTGTGAAGAATTGGTCCATTTACATAATACATCTCAATTCCATTTTTTTCATCCCTTTTCCCTTCCCTCCCTCCCCCTCCATCCATCTCTTGCTCTCCTTCCTTTTTTGTACATGTTTGCAGCACATAATGTTTACATTCCTTGTGTGGAGTTGGTGCAGGTACACAACATCTTAATTTCTTTTTTCATCTCCTTTCCTGGTCCTCCCACCTCTCTCCCTTCATTTCTTGATCCCCTACCCCATGAAGAAAGATCTATCTCCCTACTTCCTATTATCTATCTTTTAGTTTGCCCTTTATTTATACTTAGAATTTCTTATATATGCACAAAACCCACAATGTACTCAGTGGACCACTTCCATGGATGGACTTGAGATTAACAAATATACTGCTTCCTCTTTACACGGCATGCAGCCCCATGACTTTTGTGAGAATTACAAACAAATTACAGAATGCATAATTAAGTGCTTCATATTTCAAATGCTGAAAAGATAACTAATTGTTCCTCCCTTTGAATTTCATTTTACTGTTAGTGATTAGCAACATGATTCACTATGAAATGAGAGGATTGTGTTTTGAAGCATACTATTCACTTTTTCAAGCATAATAAAAGGTTGGTAGCTCAGGGCACGAGTATCTTCTTTCCTCCCATAGAATTACAATTGATTAGGAACTTCTTTCTTCTCACCATTAGTGAATTATCATTTAGTTCTCACTGGATTAATGTACTATATCCTCCCACGCACTGACCATGGTGAAGGTAGCGGTTCTGTGAACCATGAAACAACAACCACTTATATTCATGTACAATGAGTGACGCTTGTTTATATCCATATCTCACAGCTGGCCTTAAGGAAGTTATTCCCATTTTACAGTTAAGAATCCTTCAGCTCAAGAAGTTTACATGATGCACAGTCCATTTACTAGCAAAAGGCTGAGTGATTTCTTCGGCCAGGGTCAGTACTATTCTAGAATTCTGTGTACTTCCTCCCACAGCACTGTGGAAGAGGGGATCAGCTGGGTAAGTTTTGCTTCAGATATGCCTGGCACTGCCCTGTTTTATTCCTGGACTTCTGTGTTTGTTACAACTTCGTGCTTCTCTTTGTGATGTTTAGTGATTATCATTTTTCTGCAGACAGAAGTAGAATTACAGCAGCACTAGGAAGGGAAGAAAGCTTACCCATTAAAAGATATAGATACAGCTGGGCTTGGTCTTACATGTTACATATTACATGAAGCATATTACAGACCTCACTGTAATAGGGTTTCCCTTAAAATAGCATGGGAAGAATAGAATAAGCCTCTATGGACCTGGGCATGCTTCAAAGTATTATACATATTAGCCCTGTAGAGAGCTACTTTCCCCCTCCACAGTTCTCCTATTTCATTATCTACCTCTTTTATTTTGTCTCCATGAGAGTGTACAGTTAAATCTCAAACCAGAACGTGCATATGTATTTAATACATGAATCAATTGACATTTCTCCCGTGTTGGTTCTGGAAAATGGAGTGTAGGACATCAGTGTTGGAATTTTCAGAAACTACCAATAATCTCTCCTAGATACCTGACTCATATCCCACAATCCATCCATCCAACTGGTGGGCACTTGCATTTCTTTACCTGAGGGCTTTCTCTGGCCGCGGAGTCCTCTTTGCCACCTGCTGGGTGAGCTAGAAACACTAGGGAGTTATCATTTCCTGAGAGCAATCCTCACCCGTGGCTGATGGAGCTGGTTGATAAATACTCCAGCTCCTCTCTCCTCTGGCGGGATAACTGAGACACGCGGCTTCCCGAGTTCCCGTGAGACTGAGCTCCGATTGCCTGCTGTGGGATAGCGGGCTTGACAGTGCACCTTTTATATAGCACCTTCCTTCTCACTGCCTCATTTCCCCCACTCCCTAGTGTTGCTTCTTTCACCTCCCAAATAATTACTTACATTTGCTTTTGCTTGCAGTAGATTCAGGGTTTACTTTGCGGGAATCCAAATTAAGAACCTTTAGTACTCAAGCAGTACAGCCCTTCCCTGCCTGTTTGCTGACTTCCAGTTCTTTCCGAAGCACCATGTTTAGAGAGCAAGGTTTTCCACATGAGTTTACCGAATTCATTTTGGTCCAAGAAGACTGGGTAATCTTGCATGTCTCATCTCTCACACAGCACATCTGTAAAGATTCAAAGGAGCTCAGCAATAAAGAGGTCAGCTTACCTTTGTTTGTTTTTGTTTTTTTTTTAGAGAAGGTCTTACTATGTAGTCCAGGCTGACCTTGAAGTCACTATGTAGCCTCGAACTCAAGGCGATCTTCCTGCCTCATCTTCCTGAGGGAGTTTTGGGATTACAGGCATGTTCCACCTTGCCTGGCTTACCTTTGTTTTTACTTTAGGATTTTCTAAGCTTTTTGAGTGAGGAACTACTAATTTTCTCTTCCATAGTAGCTGTTATATTTCCATACAACGTGATGGGAAATGTTTCTCTAGATGGACTCATAAACTAAGGGAAGGGGAACTGAGAACAGAATTCTGAGAACAACAGTTTCTTCTGTATTGTGACAGATTTTTCAGAAATGATGTTAAGGCAAAATTTTTTGGGGGTATAATCTTCCTCTAATATAGTGTTAAAATCTTCCTACTTATGTTTCTCCTCCTTTCTTCTCCTCTTCCTTCTTCCTTTCTTTTTCTTTCTCTCTTTACATATCTATACATTTATGGATTAATTCATTTATCCATTCCCTTATTCACCCTTTATGTTAATATTTGTACAATTATCATATGCAAGGAATACTGCTGGGTGCTAGGAGATACAGTACATAAATGGACATAAAATTCCTTCTTTCCAGATGGAAGACCATTTTAATACATTTGGGGTTTTATTTTAAAACTAAAAGGTCATTTTATGTCCCATCAATTTTAGGGAAAATATTTACTTTAAAATTAGATAAAAAGTCAGTAAAAGCTATCAGACTCCCAGGTAGCTTCTCTGTAGAAATTGTTAATATGATCCAAAATTCATATAGGAATTGACAGGACCCAGAATAGAAGTACATCTCTGTGGCATTGGACTATGTAATAAATTTTAGATATGTCACCAAAGTCACGAACAACACACAAAAAAATAAATTTGGCCCAATGAAAATTTAAAACATTGTGCTTTAAACACATAGACAACTCACAAGATATGACAAAAAATTTAAATCATGCATCTAGTATGAGACTTGTATCTAGAAATATAAAGACCTCTCACAGCTCCATAATAAAAGGACAACCTGAGAAAAATAAAGGACTGAATAGACATTAATCCAAAGAGAATATACAACTGATAAATAAGCGCATAAAAGATGATAGATATCATTAGTTATCATATATATTTAATTCAAAACCACAGTGAAATGCAACTTCTTACCTAATTTGCATGGATATAATAAAAAGGATAAGAAGCATATTGAAAACATGGAGAAACTGGAACTCTAGCACACTTCTGGCAGGGATGTAAATGGTATAATCACTTTAGGGAATATTCTGACAGTGCTTTAAAAAGTTAAGCCTAGAGTTACTACATGAGCCAGAAATTCCATGCCTAAGTATCAACCCAAGAGAAATTGCTCCATGGTGAATACATCAACTTTTTTCCTTCAGTCTTTACCTCTCTAATTTTGGCAGTTTTGTTTGCAAGTTTTTGCTTGGCAGTTATGTTTTAAAATGTACCTGGGATTTGTTTTAATCGGGTATGATAAGAGAGCATATAAGAAAGGACTGTTATGAAGGAAGAAATCTATGCTTACAGCTCCCAGGAACAGGAGGCATGGCAGACCGTACAGCACCACAGGGGGAATCATCAGGGCAGGGAGGAGACAGAAGGGGAAAGGGAAGCCATTGGGGAGAACTTTCATTGGGATTTTTGTGGTTAGGAATGGGGAGGGCAGAGTAAGCAGAGGAGACAGTTTTCCGATTGGTTAGTTTGAATAATCTCAGTGGGCTCTGGGGCATAGGGCTTGCCCCTACTTATCTGATAACTGGCTCTGGGATTAGGGCAAGGGATAATGTCCTGCACTGCAGGAGCCTGATAAAAGGATGAGGATGGGAGTATGGACTCAGAATTCGTTGGTTTGTATATCAAAGGCCTTTTCTCAGACAAGTTGTTTGCTATCTCAGAATTAACTAACCCTGAGAGGGACAATTCCTCCCAAGTCCGTAAGAAGCCAAAACATCCTAAAATAAGAAAAACATAATTGACATAATGCATCCCTTACATTCTGGCTTGCTGACTCACTACTTCAAGTTTGCCTTGGAAATCCTGTGTGAAGAGCCCCTTTGGAAAGTCCTGAGGAGATGAAGACTTAGGTGCTGAATTTATCCTTATCTCTTGGTGTGGGCCACAGAGAACCAAACCTGTACAGCTAAACTTGCTGTTTTATTTCCTCCATAGATTAAAAAAATGTTTTGGTCACCCAATAACACAGAGACTAGATTCCATGTGTTCTGGTTGCCTTTAAGCCAATCAACAACATGTAGCCTCTTTAGAACACAAACCCACTGGTTCTGGGTCAGCTTCCAGCCAGGATCATTTTGTAGCACAAGGTCAAGGGATGAGGTGCCACAGGGGTGTGCAGTGAGGTGTGGGGACACATGGCTAGGTCTAGCATTCTTCCAGGAAAACGATCCATCTTGAATAGACTCCTGACCCAAATAAGTAGACACATCAATGGCTATGTCTGGCTTTGTGGTCTGTATCATAGGCCTCCTGGACTAAATGATTCAAAGGATAGGCTTCTAACAGCACATGGGGTATAACAAACCTTCGACAAATGTTAGCCACTATAGTAGATCACTTTTACAGTCCTTGGCTCTTAACAGAGACTCAGTGTTAATTTACCACTACTAGCAACTCATGGTACTCTGCGTAACTCACAGGATTTATACCAACTCAAAGGAGAAAGCAATCCTGTAGGTTCTTGGCAACCTGCAAAGCACAAAACAAATGCAAGAGGAAAAGTTCCTCGTAATAGCTGTGTTCATGATTTTCAAAAAAATATGAGAAAATAATAGTAGATATATATAAAAGCATTTTGAATAACTGACTTCCACAAAGGGACAGGAAATACTTAGCAGGGCTGAAAAATGATTCCCTTTATTAAAACCTAACATTAGATCTGCTATAGAATTAATAATTCTTAATGAAACAAGAAAGACTTAGTGTCTATAAAAGCATACAGTTATATATTGAAGTACAATTTTTTTTTTTTTTTGTGGGTACTGGGGGTTGAACTCAGGACCTCGCACGCCAGCAGGCGCCCGTGCCGCTGAGCGATATCACCGGCCCTTTTTTCATATGTGGGTTCCGGGAGTCAAACTCGGGGCCTCGCGCTTGCCGGGCAGGCACTTATGCCGCTGAGCCATCTCACGGGCCCTCGAGGTACACTTTGAGACATTTTACACTAACTATTTCTTACATTTTCTTTTTCATTATCTTGTTAGAATTGAGAGAGAAGACTATTTTTGAGCTGAAAAGCTATGTAAGAAGAGTTTCCCATTGTTTTTAATGCATCCCAATTACTCCAGGGAAAGTCAGCAAGGGGCTAAGAATATTGATAAAAATAACCAGAGATCAGTTTGTTCCTGCCTCTGCCCCTAACCATCTGGCAACATCTTGGTTGCCTGAAAGGATTCTGAAACCTCTGCTGCATTTCTAGGTAAATGGGTGGACCTTGAGACCATACTCTTAAGTGAAATAAATGAAACAGACATGTGTAAATATCACATTGTTCCTCTGGTGTGAGAAACCAAAAGTGTAAATAAGGACCAGAATGTATACTAGATGTTACGAAATAGCTCAATTGGAAGAAAATGCTCAATTGGTAAGAGGAACTGGGGAGGGGAGAAGGGAAAAGGAAGGAAGGGAAAGAAAAAAGAAAAAGAAAAGTAAAGAAGGAAAAATGGAAACAAAGCTTTTGTAAATGAAGAGGGAAAGAGGGACTGAAGGGAGGATAAGGGAATGGGGGAAGAAAAAAGAGGAATTGAGATAAGTCATGTACAGGTACGAAGTCCCTGTGATGAAAGTGATCATTATATATATTTAAAATGTACCAATAAACTTAATTAATAAAAAAAATTTAAAAATGAAGTCTGCTGCAGATCTCCAAGGTCTTGACTCTTCTAGTGAACCTGCCTTTAGCCTTCGTCCTTCACCTCTGCTCTGTTGTGGTGACCCTGCCAAGCCCTGCCCTGCTGCTACCCAGTAGAGCTGCTGCCACCTCCATAGTGCCCTCCCTGTCCAAGGGCTACTGGCACTAAGCCAGGATGGCCTGTCACCCTGGAACCTGCTACTACTGATGTCTCCCTTATGGCCCCAGGAGACACAAACAAGACTATGTTTACTTCCTTGCTTTTTGCAGCTGTCTTTCCCCATGATTCAAACTCAAGTCTACAGAGGTCAGGGAACAATCTGAGGGAGAATGACATGCTCTTCTCATGGTTGTTTCCACTCCTCTGAGCCTGGGCTCCTGACCTTGAATGACATCCCCCCTGCTTCCCTCTCCTGAGCCCTTGTACTCTTCAGATTTTTTCTAACAGCCCAAATCCCACAGTGAACACTTCTTGAGACCAATTCTCAGCCTCCTGCTACTTCATTAATGAAGCCCAATTGGCAAGTAATTTTTAAAATATTAAACAGATCTGCCTGTTTTCTTTGACAAAGGGCCACCTTACAAACAAGGCAGCAGTCCTTATTTACCAAAGATCCTTACAGTTTCAAATAGGAAGTTTCCCAAAGAGCACTTCCTGGATTGTATAGGCTGTGAATCCCAACATGGTCATACCTGGTTCGAATCCTACCTCTGAATTTATTTACCCATGCAGCCTGAGCAAAGTGCTTAAATGCTGTAAAATTTATTTATTTGTAAAATAGAGATAAGAAACATCTTTTTGTGGGCTGATAATGAATATTAATTGCCATATTAAAGTATTTAGTAGAGAATGTGACCTGTAATGAACATTACAATGCTAAGAAGTATCTTTAGTTTTCATGGTCCTTGAGGTTTTGAAATAACTTGAAAGAAAAGACCATTCTAGGCTATAGAAACCAGGGAGACTTTTATTATTTTTGTGAAGTCAGAAGAAAGAAAATGGGTTACCTCAAAGTGCAAATTTTGACATTTAACCTTTATCACAAGAAATCTCTTTTCCTAGTGTAAAGGGTAGGAGGGGGAGATCATTAGTCAGTGTGCAACAAATAAGTTAGCTCCTGTACTTTCAGGCTGGGAGGTACCTTTCTTAGGGTTGCTAAATGTAGCAAATGAAAATAAAGGACATAAGATACATTACATTTTAGGTAAACAGTAAATAATTTGTTAATGTAAGTATTCATCAAATGTGCCATGGATGTCCTATATCACTCCAACCCTTCTAAATCCCCTTATGGAACTATGCAACTTTCTGAACTGGACATTTTGCCAGGCATTTTGGTGATTGGTTTTGTCTCCTATGTTCCTATCAAAAGATCTGAATTACAGAGTGCCAGGGATAAGTTATTTCGAAACCCTGAACTACAGAGTTCTTATGATAAGGAACAGTCTTCTAAAAGTAAACTCTGGCATGTGGCTTATAATGAAGCTGTCCTACTTAATAGATGAGATGCTGGCTCAAATCTAGAGCATCATCACAACCCTTACCACTTAAATGGACATCTCAGAATAGCTGGCTTTTGTGGCTGAAGCTCAAGAAAACATTTGATAGATAGTGGTAGTTACTAGTATTTGCCCCTGTATCATCTTTGTCTGCTAATCACCTGGAGCCATCTGTTCAGTTCCACTGTGAGAAGCTCAGATAGAAAGGCCCATTCATCACAACTGGGGCTTTGAGGAGTGTGATGGATGGCAATTGGTTGACAATATTTCTTTGGGAAACTTCATAACTTTGTAATAATTACAGCACCATGAGTAAATAAAGTCCCTCCCTTTCATTAATAATTACAGACACAGAGACACATGGAACTTGCTGTAGTTCTTAATTATCTCTTTAGGAAGCTACTTTTCCTGGACAGCTGTCATGTTTTGGACAAGACTGGGTGGCCTCAATGGTGACAGCTGCTCCTCATCTCATAAGGAAGATGGAAACTGGAGCTTCCTCAGGGTCTTTAAGTGGCCCACTGCTTTCCAATAGCAACAGTCTTTCCCAACTATGTAGGGAAGCAGGAATTAGTAATAAAAACTCATTGAGGTGAAGGAAGGATTCTGGAGGTATTGGTCAAAGACGTAACATTTCAGTTAGACAAGAGGAATAAACTTGAGAGTTCTATTGTACAACATCATGCAAATGTTTTATTCTTAGAAAACTGCTAAAGCAGATTTTAAATATTTTCATTGTAAAAGTGTATATAAAGTCATAGCAAGACTCTGTCATACATTTTATCTGTTTGTGGCTTCACAGCACTGGCTATAATCCCCCTGCCCAGATGTAAGTGTGAGGACATCCTCGGAAAGTAAACTTCTGGGATTAGAATTCAGATCACCTGACAGTGGGAGCAGACCACATTCTAGCTGAATGCTCTGATTTATTTTTAAAGCCATCATCTAGGAGAGCAAAGTTGATTTCTTCAATACTTGATGCATAATTTCGTGATCCCCAAAGAAGGTGTATTGCTATTCAGCCCAGTAATTAGAAGTCACTATGGAAATTGACAAATATTACAAATTATGCAACTGCTTCCCTGGCAATTATTAAACAATTACTAGTACACCGCTAGTGTTAGCCCTACAAGGTAGGACTTCCCTCCACTATTTATCTATATAGTTACTACTTCGACAATAACTGTTTTCTCTAATAATCCTATGCTGTCCAATATGAGAGCATTAGACAAATGTGTTTATTGAACATTTGAGAACAATATGGCTAGTTTGAATTAAATGTGCTGTAAGTGTAAAAAAGACACTGGGTTTTCAAAGAAAATATAAAAGTCATGTAGAGCATTGTAATAAAATGTCGATTACATGTTAGGATGATAATATTTTAGATATACTTGGTGCCTTATTCACTTCTTGTTGCTGGGACAAAATACCTGTTGATTGTTGATTTTGCTGTCTTCTGCCCACCATGAGCTGTTCTCCTCTGCAAAGCCACCTTGCCCTGGAGCCAGCCGATTATGGACTGAAACCTCTACAAAGTGTGAGCTAAATAAACCTTTCCTTCCTTAACTTTGGGCATTGGGTATGTCTCAGCTATGAAAGAAAAGTAACTAAGACAGTGCCATACTTATTTATTTGCTTTTCTTAACATGGCTACTGGAGAATGTAAAATTGCACATGTAAAATTCCACAAACTACTGGACAACACTGCTAGATTGTAAGATTCCTGAGAACAAGGAACCATGTTTCCTTAGGAGCCAGAACAGTGTCTGTTACATGGTAAGTACCCAATAAACGTGTGTTGGCTAAAATGTATGTAAGGGGATGAAGGAAAGAAAGTAGATTTATAGAGAATAATTAAATGGGGCCTTAAAACCCATGGAAAAGTACAACTGTTAGAGCTGGAAGTGTATATGGAGAAGTCAACTGTGTACACCAAATTTTCTGTCTTAGTTATTTTCTTGTTTCTGGGGAAAAAAATCCCTGATACCCACAACTTAAAGGAGGAAAGGTTTATTTTGACTCACAATTTTAGAGGTTTCAGTCTGTAGTCATCTGGCTCCAAGATCGGGAGATATGGCAGAGGAGAAACAGTCCATGGCAGGGAAGGCAGAAGGCAGTGAGAGTTCCTCTTTCTTTTTCTTTTTCTTTTTATTCCATCCAGGCTATAAGCCTATTGGTTAGTGCCATCCACTTCAAGCTGTGTCTTCCCTCTTTGATTGGACCATCAGCCACACTCAGAACTAAGGTAAACCAAAAGGAAGAGAGCAAAAGAACCTGGATTTGTTCCTCACCAAGAAGGAAGCAAAACAAAAGGAAAGGTTTCCCACCTTCTTGGTGAGGAACAAATCCAGGTTCTTTTGCCATCTTCCTGGTTGGTCTCTTTCTGAAATGTGTCTTTGTCTAGCTCCCATAAGTTTGGTAATCTATTTTCATGGTCTTCCTGGCTTTTGAGGTAGTTATTTCTCCAGGTGCTATAGCTTCTCAAATCCAGGTTTCTTCAGCTGCAACACTCTGTGCCTATCCTCTCTCGCACTGCAGCCCCGGCCCCTTGCATGACTTCTCAGCCTTTTTTCTTGCTGTTCTTCCAGAGCCATTCTAACACTCTTTTACATTCAATGTGGAACTGTTTGCTTAGTATCCCAAACACCATTCCTGTCCAAGAATCTCCTTTAGCTGTTTGCTGCTGTGGAAAATGTGTACTTACTTTATAATTCAAGTAAACGACCACCTCCTCTGTAAGACATTCCTAGAACCCCTGTTGTTCTAATGAACAGCCGTGATCTGTTTTCCCATTAAGCTGTGATCAGATAGTGGGTAGGGCCTAGCACTCATTGCTTCTGTATCTCCAGGGCTTACCTTCATGCCCAGAACTAAGCAGAAACTAAATAAATATCTTCGGAAATGAAAGGCCCATATGAATGAAGTATGACTTAAAACTACAGTGCAAGTTAAAAATTTAAAAAATTTTATTAAGTAATATATGCATTGTCATCGATCACCCTCAGAATACTTCCCCTTGCTTCAAACACACTTATCCCATTGTTCTTTCCACTTTTTGAAGCAGTTCTGGAAGTCCTCTTTTGTGAGTGGCTTTAGCTTTGCTGTTGTGGCTGCCTCAGTGTCCAGAATCAATTCAAAATATGGTCATTTTGACATTGGGGAAGAGCCAGAAGTCGCATGGTGCCAGATCCAGTGAATAAGGTGGATGAGGACACAACATAATGTTTTTATAAGCCTTTCCATTGAATGCCACTGGAGAGCAGCCTTCATTGAATTTTTAAATCATACCTCGTAAAGACACTCATGAGAGAGGAATTCCAGAACTGCTTCAGAAAGTGGCAAAAATGATGGGATAAGTGTGTGTAAAGCAAAGGAGAATATTATGAAGGGGATTCTTGGCAATGTGTCTTTTACTGTAATAAAATATTTATAATTTAAACATTCACTGTATATTTTGATTACACCTTGTACTTCTAATTGCTAAATATAATTCATATGATTTGTAAATGTGCACTTCCTTTCTGTGGACTGACACGTTTTTTCAGGGGGTGGACTATTTGGCATTTCCTGGTGGTGAGGCATCCCAGATGGGTGATTTATAGTGTTTGTACCATGAAGTATACCACAGAGGTACATTTTAATTTCCACATCACTGTTAGATGGAAATTCTTTTCCTTCAGTGAGCAACATTACAGTTATTTGTTGTGGCTTCCCACTCTTTAGTCTGTTTTATAGCTGTGTTTGCACATTTTTCTATAAAAATTTGTCTTAAAATCACTGCGTAAAGGGTCCAATTTATGGCCCTATTACTTGGAAAATTTGAAAAATAATTTGTTCTTGGCTCAAAAATGCTGGACATCTTACAGTTTTCTCATTATGGCAACACTAAAAACAATTTATTTTCCCATTACAAACAAGTTCTTCAGCCACTGTGAATCACATACTTGTCCTTCTCAGTGAAGATAATAATCTGAGATAATACCATTTTTCCTAAATGAGAATAAAGAATTGTAGGCAAGTTGCCATTGGGTTACTATGGGTTTATTTTGGCTAGAGCTTTCAAATCTGTTTTCCTTCACATGTGATTATTAAACTTTTTTCATTTCTCATTTAAAGGAGTGCCTTTTAGTCAGTTACTTGCTAAGAATCAGACTATGGTGTATTTAAATATCATGAAGTAAACATCACAGGGTTGGTTTATATGCTAGGTATTATGAGTTACCCTCTCTTAGTCCTTGCTAACACAGCCCTAATTTAATTTCTGGCAGGAATATGATCAGTCCCTGTAGAATGCTACTGACAGTTCCAGTAGAATGCTACATCAGTAAATGAATCATGGCTTTCTGCCTCTCATTTGCCAGATAATTGCTTCCTCTACCTCCTTGGATGCTAAGGGCAGAACTTTTTCAGTGAGCTAAAGGAAAGATTCTCTAATTAACTTGGTTTTCCCATATATATTATTTCATATATAGTATATATACATATAATATATATATATATATATATATATATATTTCTTTTCTCTGCCTAAATGTGTGCCACCCATTACTTCATAAACCAAACTTGCTTTCATTTGCATTTAATCTGTGTTCTTTTCTCTGCTATCTAAGATCTTCTAGGAGAATTTTGTTTGTAACAGCAGGTAGTAGGTGAGCCTACTTAGTATTATAGTGAATATTTTGTTTTATTTTTCAAATTGTATGACTATCTTTTTGGTCAAGAGTAGCATTCTAATAGAAAAAGGAAATATGCATCTGAGCAGTGCAGTGAGCTGATTGGCCTTTAGCTCTTCATCTTTGGTTAAAGAGATGACCAACCAGTGTAGTTTGCTCTTCAGACAAGTGCAAGCCCGTGATGATGTCTATTAGCCAGCCGCCTGGGGGATAAATAAGAAGGAAAACTCTGAAATGGTGGACAATGGGTCTCTGTTTGAGGGTCTGGAAATGGTATGATGAGAAGCTGTGCTTGCAGGGGAGCTAGGAAGGACGTCAGTGGGGGGACATCAGTGTCCATAGACCCTGCCCATTGCTGCATTCAGCCCTTATGCGGCTCATATTCATCTTTAGGACTCAAAAATGACAGAGAAAGTCTATACATGCAGTACCTGTAGAAGCCTGGACTTTGGCCTTTTCTCATATGGAGAAAAGTAAATATCTTTGGTGTGGAAAGTGGGGGAAAATATACTTTGGACACAAGAGGAAAATTCAGTCTTGGCATTGCATATAGTCTTGATGGGAAATAGCTGGCCAGTGATGCTATAGAAGGATCATCAATATCTTTGGTATTGCAGCCAGAAAACTTGTGTGCATACTGGAGGGCCATACTGGAGGCCCACTTGCTCCTTTGTCTTCCTCTTTGACTCCCAGCTCCTCGTCATTCCTCTGAAGACAGCTCTATCAAGGTCTATGGTGTACAACCTGCCAACTTGCCTGGCACGCTAAATGGCCATGCCTCCTGGTGCTGAATGTCATGTTTTGTCTTGATGACTCTCACTTTGTTTCCAGTTCATCTGACAATAATATAAAAGTGTAAAAGTTTGCAATGTTGGAAGATTTTGCTCTATTGTTCACATCTCCCCAGATCAGGTCTGGGGAATAAAATATGATGGAAACAGTTCAAAAATTGTATTTGTTGTAGATGACCAGAAAATTCACATCTGGGATTGTCCAACTTAAATGTCAATGTCTTCAGGGCTGATGCTTCAGAGAGAATGTACAGGTTGATTATGATATTCCTTACCTTTTAAGGTGCATTTAAAAGAAATATATATTATAGCAAAGACTAAAATTGTATAGGTAGAATATAAAAATTGTCTTGTTTTATTCAAAATGTGGTTCATTCTTTAACATAAATAAAGCATTCTTAATGCCAAAGATAATATATAGGTTAATTTGTCTCACTTATACTATTATTTTATCTTAGCTCATTGAAAAGAAAGTTATTATCAGTTTGTTTCTTCTTTGTAATACTCCTTTTGGTTTTCATCTTATACTCTGAGTAACTACTTTGAGGATGATGATACACAGCATATTTTGTTCTCTTATTATTTTGCTATGAAATTGTTTTTCATGAAATAAAAAAGAGAGCTAGAATAAGAGCCACATATATAATTTAAAATTTTCTAAAAGGCAAAAAAGTACACATTATAGCAAAAAGTCATTACAGCAATAATATTGCGGGCAATGCAATGGTTAGAGTGAAATGTAATTCTATCAAAAATACAGTTATGTTTAATGGGAAAATATTTTGCATTGCTTCAGTTTTAAAATTTAATTAAAATTAAATGCAATTAAAAATTTAGTTTCTCTTATGCACTGACCATATTTCATGTGCTCAGAGGCCAATGGGGCCAACTCAGGCCTATTTTCTAAAACCCCAAAGGGCAGGAATTGTATTCCGTTCGGGCCTCCCTTAGTTTTTGCTTGTTTCTGGAACCCTTCCTAACTCCATGCACAGCTCCAGGAGGCAGCATTCACTGTCAGTCGCCCTCAGATATTTTTACTCTCAGTTATTTTGACAATGCCCAGCAGATGGCAATAAAATGTTTTAGGCAAGCGTTGCCTTTTTTTAAAAAAGAAGCTACGATATATGCTACAGCGGAGTCTACCCGCAGTCCAGCAGAAGACTCTCGTTGCCGTTCCTTGCCCTTCTCCATTTACCTCTTACCCTTGTATTAATCATACCTGCCCAGGCTTAGAGAAGTGGCAGGTGGGAAAAGCCTCACACCTGAACATAAGATATACCGCTTTTTGTCTTTTTTTAAAATCTTATTTTCTGTTGCCAGCCATCTGAGGATACAGCTGCAGGGACCACCCCAGCTTTGCCTCCACACTTTGACTCTGGTCTTTGTCCCTTACTTTCTGTAATTCATCTGTAGACAAAGCCTGCACTCTACAATGAGTCTGATTAAGGTTCCTTATATGGAGCACCAGTTGTTTTAAGAGCAACAACAAATAGTACCTAGTCTTAAAGATGAGAGGAAGATTCTATGCAGCATTTTTAAAAAGAAAGCCATTTCAGGCTATTAGAAGGAAAGAACAGAGAAACGAAAGGGAGCTATTTAGTGGTTTCCAAAAGAAAGAAGGTGCTGAAATGCTAATTTTCCTTTCAGGCTCAATTGTCTGGACTGAGAGAACCGTATCTAACTGTGAGATCTATAAATCTGCGAGCATCTCTGTGTGTGAGAGTCCATCAGAAGGAATGCAACCGTCTAAATATTGACTCGGTGATGCCGCATTTCAGAGCGCATTTGGGAAGGAGAATCTATAACCACACCCTGCAGGGCCGGGCTCCATCCCTCAACCCAGTGGCTTCCAGGGGAGAAAACACATTACCCACACCACAGATCTGTATTTCACAGATCTGACTTTATCTTTGCCAACCCTCCTTTGCCCCCTGACGTTCCTAGGAATGTGTTCCTGCCTAGGAGAGCAGAGCCAGTCATGAACTGGCTTGGTTCTTCCAGAATTGGACTATTACAGATTATTTTTGGATGGTTTGTGAGCCAACTTGGTCTACTGGGGCTGGGTGGGTTCGTCACAACCCACTGCTCAGGAGAAGCTGCCCACTGACCAGGCATAGTGAAGATTTTTTCAACTTTCTCTCCAGAAGCTATGTAACGGATAATGGCGAAAGTTAGAGGGAGCTTGTCTCATTGGGAGATATCTCTATGGGTATGAAAGACAACTGGATGAGGAGAAAAGAAAACAATGTTTCTACCATTGACCTGCATTACCAAGTAGTTATGCATCCTTGAAAAATTTATCCTCTCTAGATTCTGTTCTTCTTATATTAAATGTGGGATACAGAAAAGGCGATTTATCAATAATTCTCTGACCCTGCATGCTGTGTAACCTGGAAGGTATTTCTAATGCAAATATTGGATCACTAAGAACAAGGATAGTAAATGCCTGGTGCTTTGCTGCCACATTGCACATTGTAAACCCCAACTAATCTTTCCTCTTGAACCTGACTGGGGTCTCAGAATCTTTCTCAGCTCAGTGCCTGTGAGGCCATGCCAGTCAGTTGAAGTTGACCTTAAAGACGGAACCTCTTGCCGTTCCTGACTGGAAGAACACAGGTCCCACATCTTTCCCTATAATGGGGTTCTTGTTTTGATCACAGCTCCTAAAGTCCATTAGTTGTTCATTACAACAGGCATCTTAATGGACTCACTAGGATAAAATCCCATCCCTAATTTTTAGCATAAATCAAGGAAAGGATGTCTGAATATGAAAATGAATAAATAAAATGAGTAAAGAGTAACAAGAAATACAAAGGGTATACCAATATTAATTAATGATATTTGTGTGATATTAAGGAGAAATATGAAAAAGGAAAAATTATTCTCATATCTAGTCTGTAAATATATCCTCACATCTCAATATAGGGGTAAAATGTCTCCTTGGCTAGTAATGTGCTAGCGATTCACAGTCCGTGTCTACAGAGACAAAAGATTTCGCATTCAGGTCCTTATGTCCTATATACTTTCATGTTAACCCTTGAATCTTATCTAGATACAGTACTATACAGCTGGTCAACATCTACTTCATGATACCAGTCTTTACTGTTGTTCTCAGACTTTATGGATAACAGTCTTCCAGGAAGGTTACAAAAATGCAATTCTTGGGCCCCCTTTCCAGAGAATCTGATTTACAGGTCTGAATTAGTGCCTAGGAGTATGGTTTTTTAAAATCAAGTGCCTCAAATTCCTTAGGTCACAATTTGAGAAGTAGTTGTGAAATAGTTCTCTCCTGAGCTTAAACCTAGGTGTGTATGGCTTCCATTTTTTGTGTAACTGCACTGCATGGTACAATCATTTAATTCTAGGGCACTAAGTTTGTATCACATATTAAAGAGTAGATTCAAGAAGCTGCATGGTGAACAGCAGTAGTTCTTATGTATGAGCTTCACTGGCGAAAATATCCATATACCCATGTGGTAATGTTGCCACTTTGGGCGTGTTGGTTATCTGTATTAGTTAGGGTTCTGGAGAGGAACGGAATCAATATAAAATATATGTAAAATTATACAAGGGAATTTATTAGGTAAGCATACAGGATCAAAAGCAACAGAATCACAGTGGTCGTTTGCACACTGGAGAGCCAGAAGATTCAGTAGCAATCCACAGTCAAAGGCCTGGAAGCTCATTGTATTCACGGGTGCGAGCCTGTGTCAGGAAGCCAAAGAGTCCTCATTGAAGGCTAAAGTGTCAGCACTGGAAGGCTGAAGAAATGAGATGAGTGTCCAAAGGCAATGGTGAAGACTGGGGCTTCTTCAGAAAGGGAGTGCCTCCTTCTTCTTTCCTTTTTTATCCATTCAGGATACAAGCCTGTTGGTTGGTGTCATCTATATCCAGTGTGGATCTTCCCCCCTCGGTGTGCTGGCCTGCATGTCACTCATACACAGACACACCCAGAACGTTACTATTGCTAGGCAGTTCTTCAGTCAAACTGATGTGTCACAATTAACAGTCACTACCTCAGGGTGGAAAACGTTCAATAATGAGAAGATACTAAGAGTGCAGTAACACGTTTAAACATGTTTATATTTCATTAACTCCAACAGCATCTGTGAATATTCAAAAGTATTGTTGAGTATATGTGTGCAATATATTGTTTATTTAATCTACATATAATAGGAGACTTCATGAAAGAATTCTATGAGCTAATCCTTGTGTACCTCACCCTATCATAAGAGATTTTTGACACAGAAATTTGAGTCATTTGGAATAGGGAAAAACACAAGAGACTTGTGTTTGAATTCCATGAAGGGTACACTGTGGCTGAGTTGTGTGGCAACTTAACCTATAAGCCTCAATTTCTTCATTTATAGAGTAATTATGACCAATATATTCCTAGTGGATATGATGTAAAGATTAAATGATGTAACTTACAGTACGTGACCCAAAGTGGACAATCAACGTTAGTTTTATTCTTCCTTAAAAAAGCTAATGAAGAGTTAGAGAATCTGAAGCTATGTGTCTCTGCCCCTTTGATTCAGCTTGCAGTCCCAGAGGCTTTCCTGCTGCATGGAGATGGTTTGGGAACTTGCCATTGGTGCTCTGCTGCTGCTCTTTCACCCCTGCTTCTTTCATAGCTGTCAATTGACAAAGGGACTGTAAACCACAGTAATCCTGAGAAAATAAGGTACAGAACCAGAGAGGGCTCTTACAAGATACCAGTGTCCAACACCACTGTTTTTCATTAAAAAGATCCTCAGTACTCAAGGAATGGTACAGAGCAAACAACCACCCCTTCCCCTGTCCCCTGAAGAGGAACACAAGAAGTGTCATCCATAATTAGAGTGTTTCTACTTTAAAGTTCCTAAGTCAAGCCTACAAGTGGAGCCAAAGTTATTACATCCACTTGGAACATTCCCCTTCGCCTCTCATCAGGAGATGGCAGGAGGACGTTTGTGTTTCTCTCTTCTTCTGCAACCATTCTACAGTTTGACACTGAAAATACTCAGGCGCGAGGTTTAATTTGAATATCTATGGTATAAAATTACCAGTGTTCACATCCCCTACCATTTTCCTGACAAATTAATTGCCCATACAATTTTCAACAGCGGGTGTGTGAGGAGTGTGGTGGGGTTGAGAGTTCAGTTCTCGAGAGGTAATTATGGTGCCCTTGGCCGGGAAAGAGCAGAGATGATGCTAGAGGAGCCTGTGTTTTGGGTAAGCAGCACCTGCTCTCTGCTTGCTCTGTAGACCTGCGGATCTGAGAAACACATATAATTTGGAGGATTTAGTGTCTACCTTTTGTACACATAATTTAACCTCTTAATCATTGCACGATCTGGGTGGCTGCTGTGAGCTTCCTGAAACCATGCTGCCTTAGCCATTCCTCAGGTTTTATTGCCCCAGTTATTCTACCACATCTTCAAAATATCTGGATGAAGAAATAAACAGAAAAAGCCTCTGAAGCAGAAGCTAAATCATGCTAGAAAGAGATTCTTCCTTTTGGCAAGGAAGGGAATGGACGGTTTTGTTGTCCTATCTGAAAGTAACTGGTTTCATCTGAAAGACTTGGGAGAACATTTTGTTGGACCAAGCACCTGACCTTTTAAGAAATAGTCTCCGCTCATTGAAAAACCATTTCTCTGAAATATGTACCTTTAGACAAGATGTGCAAATTCCTCTTAAAACCCCTCAGAGCAGTTTTAATCCTCCAGTGTCTAAGGCATTTGCTCTTGGAGTTATTTTAAATTTTATTGCATTCAATTGCAAAAAAGAACAACAACAATAAAAACTAAGTAGATAAAACAATAAAAACCAGTAAGATTTCCAAAGCTGGGAAAAAGGAGGAGTGGAGGAGGAGTGGAGATAAAATAGATATAAACACTTAAACAAATTTCTTAAACATTTTCAAGTTTTTAAAATATTAGCACCTTTATAGATTTATTTTGGTCTCAAAGATATTTTTAAAAATAATGGGTTATAATGTTATTATGTGACAGACACAGAGAGAGAGAGACAGAGAGACAGACAGAGAGACAGACAGAGAGACAGAGAGGAAAGTATACATACTTGATTCCATTAGGTTTTGTTCTCGAGTTTTCTCTGTGATGTAAAGTTGCTTTTAAAAGTATTAAAGATTGAGTGAGGATGAGATAATATTTCTGGCACTGTAGTTCCTAGAATAATGAGATTGGAAAGAAGGGAATGAGGCTATTTGTTGGCTAAGGTTAATGGGTAAGGACTTCATCCTGTTGTCTCGATGAATTTGGCTCTCATTGCCCAAATATCTGTGCTGCAGGGCTCCTGCAGTGTTTCCTAGGAGCCATGCCAACTCTCCCAGACCCAGGTATTCAGCCTGCATCAGGAGATGAGGGGGTCGGTGGGACCATCTACTCCAACACTTTCGTTTAACAGATCAGCTGAGTAGCACTCATAGATGGACAAAGGATTTACTAAGGACTGTCTAGCAAATTAATAATACAGCAAGGGCTAGAACCTAGGCCTGACTATCTTTAAAACATCAATCAACAAATTTTATAGGAACAGTTACTTTACATGGCTGCATGCCTTGAATTCCTAATTTGGAAATCAATGTGCTGTACAAAATTCACAGATTGGTGATGCAATTTGATAGAAATGCCAGGGAGTTAGCACAGGTGGATTTGGGGAAGGAGAAGAAAAGAAAATGAACATTTACAAGCAAAGTACTCATGTTTTACAACTGCATAGGATTTTCATGTCTCTCCAATGAAGTAACTATTGTTCCTATTTTTAATGAAAAAGCCAGGCTCAGAGAAGTTGAATAATTAATTTGTCAAAAATCTTGTAGAAGGTACTATATGATTTGATCTTACAAATACACTGTTAAAAGTCCATATATAATCTTTCCATTACTCCCCAATTCTTTTTTTAAAATTTTATTAGTACATGTTTGTAGCACATAATGATGATATTCATCATGGGGAGTTGGCACACATATGTAACACATCTTAATTCTTTTCATGTCCTTTTTCTCTTCATCCCCTCCCCCTCCCTGTGTCCTCTTGGTCCCCTTTCCATTACAAAAGATCTCTTCCCTATTGCCTATTATCTATCTTTAATTTTGCCCTTCATTTATACTTTGGGTTCTTCATATAAGATAAACCATGCAATAGTTAGGCTTGTATGCCTGATTTATTCCATGTAACACTATGGTCTTAAGGTACGCTCATTTGCCTACAGATGACTCAAATTTATCCTCCTTTGTGGCAGACTAGTGCTCCACTGAGTATACACAGAACATTTTCTTTATCTATTCATCTGTTGATGGGCATATAGGCCATTTCTAAGATTTAGCTATTATGAGTTGTGCTGCTATAAACATGGATATGCATGATCACTGTAATATGATGTCTTTTGGGAAGATACCTACAAGGGGACCAGCTTGGTTGAAGAGAATTTTCTATATTTAGATTTTTGAGGAATCTCCATGCTCATTTCCACAGTAGTTGTACTAGTTTACACTCCCATCAACTTTGTGGAAGGACTCCTTTTTCCCTACGGCCTCACCAGCATTTGTTATTTCATTTCTTGATGATAGCAATTCTTTCCAGAGTAAGCTGGAATCTCAATGTTCTTTTAATTTGCGTTTCTTTTATGGCCAGTAATGTTGAACATTTTTTCATGTAGTTTTGGTCATTTGTACTTCTTCTGAGAATTGTATAGTCATTTTAGTTGCTCATGTTTTGATTGGGTCTTTTAGTTTGGGGGGAGTTCTAGTTTTTTGAGTGCTTTATATTCTAGACATTAGTCTCCTTATGAGGTGTAGTTGGCAAAATTTTCCCATTCTGTATTCTTTCTTCACTCTGTTGGTTGTTTCCTTCACTGTGCAATAGCATTTTAATTTGGTATGATCTCATTTGTTGATTCTTGATGTTATTTTTGTGCAATTCAGATTCTGTTCAGAAAGTTCTTGCCTATGCCTATGTCTGCGTCTTCAAGAATTTTATCTATTTAATCTTCCAGCACCTTAAGTGTTTCTGTGTTAATATCTAGGTCTTCAGTCCATTTTGATTTTATTTTTGTACATGGTGAAAGATATGGGTCTAGGTTCAATCTTCTGCATGTGGATAGCCAGTTTCCCTAGCACCATTTATTAAAGAGGCTATATTTCCTCCAGTGCATATTTTTGGCCCTTTTGTTAGAGATCAAATGGCTGAACATGCCTGGGGTTTTTTCATTACACATGTCTGTTTTTGTGCCACTACCACTCTGTTTTTATCACTATAGCTTTGTAATATAACTTGATGTCCAGAATTGTGATGCCTTCTGATTTGCTTTTGTTGCTCAGGGTTGCTTTTGCTATTCTGGGTCTCTTTGAGTTTCATATGAATTTTAGGATGGTTTTTTTTCCTAGTTCTGTGCAGAATGCTGTTGGTATTTTGATTGGGATTGCATGAAATCTGTATACTGGTTTTGGAACTATGGCCATTTTGACAATGTTTGTTCTGCCTATCTAAGACAGGAGATGTCTTTCCATTTTCTGATATCCTCTTCTATATCCTTTATCAGGATTCTATTGTTTTTATTATAGAGATCTTTCACTTTCTTTGTTAGGTTAATTGATAAGTATTTAATTTATCTTGTTGCTATTGCAATAATGGTACCATTATTGGTGTACAGGAACACTATTGATTTTTGTGCATTGATTTTGTATCCTGCTACCTTGCCAAATTTGTTTATTAGTTCTAGGAGTCTTTCAGTGAAATTTTTTGGGTCTTCTATGTAAAGGATTGTGTCATCTGCAAATAAGGATAGTTTAACTTCTTCCTTTCTTATACATAACCCTTTTGTTTCTCTTGCCTGATTGCTCTGGCTAAAGTTTTGAGTACTGTGTTCAGCAGGAGTTGTCTTGTTCCCATTGTAGGTGAAAAAGCTCTCAGTTTTTCCCCATTTAATATGATGTTGCCAGTACATTTGCCATAAATGGCTTCTATCAAATTGAGATAAGGTCCTTGTATACCTATATTCTTAAAGGTTTTTTAAAATCATAAATGCATGTTGGGTTTTGCCAAAGACTTCTTCTGCATCTATTGAGATGATTATGTGATTTCTTTTTTTTTTTTTTTAGATAGGGTCTCACTATATAGTTCAGGCTGGGCTTGAACTCACTATGTAGCCCTGGATGGCCTCAAACTTGTGGTGATCCTCCTGCTTCAGCCTCCTGAGTGCTGGGATTACAGGTGTGAGTCACCATGCCTAGCTTTTATGTGATTTTTGTCTTGCTTCTGTTTATGTGATGTGCTGCATTACACTTATTGATTTGCATATATTGAAATGTTCTTGCATTCCTGGGATGAAGCCTACTTGATCATGATCTCTTTCCCAGCATTATTTCTGCTGCTCTTTCTAACATCAGCTAAGCCTCAAAACAGGGTCTTGAATTCGTAGATGTCCAGTGTTGTGGCTTGGGCTGCACTGCATGAAGAGGAATTGTCTTGAGCTGCATGTAAAACATATAATACAGCTAAAGTATATGAGTAACAAAACGTCCTGCTTTTTATATTTTAACTCATTAAATTATCTTACAAAATAACACAACAGACCCAAGTTTAAAAATTAAATAACAACTTATATATCTGTTTAACAGCTATGAACCCCTGTGTTCCCAGGCATACACACGTGCAGGAACATTGAAATACTGTTATTGGTAATCACTGTGTTTTACTTGCCGATTTGCAGAAGTGCACATAACATCAGCTACACGTTCATTTCGATTCCATGACTGACTGTGTGGTTGGGGCAGGAGGAGGGGTTAGCACTTCTGTTGTTGCCTATGCTTTCTGTACTCCATCACCATGCAATCAAATCATGAAAGTCATGCGATAATGTGAAACGTTTATGATCTTGTGGGGCCGCATTACTAGTTGTCCAGAGGTGCGTGCAGTCATAGGCCACGGGTCTGACAGGATTGGGTAATCATCCTTAGCACCTAACCAAAGCATTTATAGTGCACCTCCCAAATACTAAACCTTTTGTGGGACGTGTGGAAATACTAAGAGTACAAGATGTTTGTGTAACTGAGAAGGGCTTTGTAGGTGTAAGAACATCAGATAAGGATGGCTCTGATTCCCCCAGGACTACAAGACCACAGTGGGCTCCACGGGTCTGTGGCAGTGGCCTTGCCTGACAGCCTGTTGGAAAGGCAAAATTTCAGGCTCCACTTGATTTACTGGATTTTAATTTTAACAAGATCCCTATGTGATTTTTACCACATTCAGATTGGAGAAGCATAGCCTATGTCTTTCTGATTTTATTGCCCCAACATAACAGACTTGTTTTTTCCCCCCCCAACCACACATGCATCGAGTTTGTGCCTCACACCTATTGCATTTGCTGTTTCTTCTGTCTGCCTGTTCTGTCTGCAAATTGCTTCTTGGCTCAGCTTTGTCATTCAGATTTTGAGCTATATCATCTCAGAAGAGTCTCAGAGTGCTGACCTCTAGTAAACAGTGCTATCCCATTATATTTTCTCATAGCACTTATTCTCTGAAATTATGTCATTGATTTATTTGTTTGCATGTTTATTATCTGTCTTAGCGGAATGTTAATCTCTGTGAATGAAGGAGTGTTTTAACTATCTGATTCACTGTTCTATCCCTTGCACCTGGAACACTGCCTGGCTTAAATTAGGCATTCAATAAGTATCTGATGAATCCATACGAGAATGAACAATGGAGGGCTTTTTGTGCTATCAAAATTTCAACATGTTGATATTAAAAGCTAAGATTATTTGCAAGCATGTTCAGCTAATCAACTACCAATCAATACGATAGGGACTTTTTTTTTCTTTTTTGGTCTGTTTGCTGGTTTGAGATAAAATTCTTTGAAGCCGCAATTTATGAGTTGTGATTGTTAATCATGGTATGTCAATTTTAATGGATTAAGAAAGCCTAGCAGATTAGTGGTGCACAGTTCTGGGTGTGTCTGTGGATGACTGGCATGGAGGCTAGCAAACCGGGAGGGGAAGATCCAGCCCTGACTTGCAGCTTGGACAGGATAAACAGAGAAAGAAGGAAATGCCCCCATTTTAGAAGAGCTCCAGTCTTCACCATTCAGCTTTCCACCTCAGACTCACACCAGTTACTCTACAGTGAGTTGCTAGGACTTCACCCTTGGGTGGGGGTGGGGGTGCTGCACCTCTGATTGCTCTTGTTTCTGCAGCTTCCATCTTCTTGGGCTGAGCAGCTACTGAATCTGGGCACACAGATGGCCACTGTGGATTCTTCTGCCTCTGATCCTGTACCTGATATATCCCCTTGCATGTATATATTTAATTTTTTCTATTGATTCTGTTCCTCTAGAGAACCCTAACTACTATATGAGTCAAAGAAAGGAAAGAAAAGGAAAGGAAAGCAATAGCAAAACCAAAACTTTCTTTTAAAACTTTTGCCAGTTTCATATGCACTGATTTTATTACAGTTGCATTTGGTGATTTTTGACTTATCCGTATAGGTAATTTTTTTCTTAATATCTTTTCAGCTGTTCCCTTGAGAAGTGTGGATGTACGCATTCTATACATGCCAATATGTGACTGAAAACCTCCCCTGTTTATTTGTAAACACTGACAGGAAAGTGATTTATTTCTTGGGTGAAAACATTGGTTTGGAGAGAGTTCATGCATACTTTACGAGCTGACTGTGCAATATCACACTGCAAATCTTCCTGGAACAAACAGCAAAGGTAACCTCTCTGAATTCTGATGAGACATCCTGGGAGGAATGCTCATGTCCCCTATTAAAGAAGGTCCTATGAAGAGGAAAATAGATCTTTTACTTAATATATACTAGGTGACTTATAAAACAAGATCTCATTTTAAATACTACAATTACTCTATAAGGCAACTTTACCCCATTTCACAGAATAAGGAATGAAGATGCAGAGATGGATGTTCAGAGTCATCCACCTAGGAAGTTGGAAACCTAGATTCCAATCCATATTCTTAGTACCGTATTGCAGTCCCCTTGTTAGCAAAACCCCATTCTCCCTTGGTAGGACTACTCTGTTGTGTGAGTCAGATTTTCCTCTGGCTGCGAAAGAGCACCCCAGAGACTAACAGCATCATAAAGGATTTATGAAGAATACAAAAGTGATAGTGCAAAATCTTCAGGATTGTATGAAGAAAAGATGCTTAGCTCCAAGGGCAGAAAATCCAGAGATTAACATTATGCTCGCCTCATAAGACCATGGCATTTTTACTCAGTGGATGCAACCAGAACATAACATATTAAGAATTTGAAAGATCAGCCAGTGTGGCACACACACACACACACACACACGTTTGTGTGCATATATATTATTTCATTAGCCAGAAAATGACAGCCATGATCAATTGGAGGCCCTAATTCGGACTGAATAATTATGATTCTTTTGTTAATAGAGAAGAAAAGAATTCTGAAGACAATTTGATATGCTCTCAAGTGACTGAATCTTTCTTTCCAGTCATGTAAAGAAGTGTGAAGAGGAGGAAGTGTTGCTTGGACAGCACCCTGTACCCCAAAAGACTAGGGCAGTGAAGGTGAACCCTTTAGAGCTTTCAGTGATACAAACACCCCACTGTGGTACTCATGCCATAGGTTCACTACCACTGTATTAGAGCTAAGTCCTAAACCTCTTATAGAGGTGTTCTGGGGGTCAAGGGGCCCATTTTACATTTTTTCTCTGGAAGTTGAACCTCTAACTGAGTCTCAGTACCTATGTGAAGAACCAAGATAAAGAAAGTTTTCAGATGAATCCAAAAGGCTGCCTGGGCTTCCAGGAATTTCTTTAACTATGCCAAAGATCATTGAGCAAGAGGAATCCTGACTCTCCTTGTTAAATAGGTATGATGAAATTTCCCAAAAGACAAGAGTTTGGGTAATGCCCAATAGATGGTGCTCATCAGTAACTTTTTGGACAAGGTGTACTGTGAGCTTTTAAAAAATTACTTCAAAAAGGTTTCATTTGAGTTTAGAGACTTTTGGAAGACTAGAGCTTTATAAAAAGATACATTTGTGGTCATATCCTATTTATCACCCATTCTTTCAAAAAACAAGAATTCAAAAGGCAGGAAGGAAAGTTGCTTTCTTTAGTTTAAAATTTTGGTTAACTTCAGAATCTTCCATCATGCAGAGGGGGAAAACAAAACAAACACAAAACAAAACCTCCAAAAGAATGACTCTTTACCCACTCTCCCCGTTTTGTTTTCTTTCCCAATTAGAGGATCTGTATGTGACCCCTTATCCTCTCTGAACATAGTGTTCCAAACATTTTTATTTGGAGGTCATTTGCTTATAAATTCAAGGCCCCTTCTCCATAAAATGAATGATTTTAGAAATGGTGGTGAGGTGCCAGTAAATATCTTCTCAACTCTTGATATAACTAAAGTTCAAAGACAGGACACTTTCAGTAAGTTCACTCTCCATGTTTCTGTGGAGAATGAATTATAAATTCTCCCCTCAGTGAGCAATAGGGGCTGAAATAGTTCTTCTAATACCAATAACTCATCCAACTGTCATTCTGGAATGTAGAGGGGAAGCTCGCAAGTCCTCATGCTCTGTCACTCCGAAGTGGGCAAAGATCGGCAGTTACCCTCCTAGGAGGAGTCTTAGCATCTTCCCTACCCAGGGCTTTGGGAATTCCCTGTTTCTAAAGCAGAAGATCATTTCCCTCAGACCCAAGTAAGTCTCCAGTTGTGTCTCTATCTTTTTCAGTAATTGAGTAATTCTATCTTTGGCAGGAGCAGTGCCACAATAAATTATAGTGCTCTAACCACAATTTTTATCCTTTATAAAAGATAAGTGGGGTGGGGAGATGGAAGCAGAAAGGGGCTAAGAATGCAGTTTAAGGGAGGTAGCAGAATCAGAGGCTAACATTGGTGGTGGGTAATTTCCTCAACATCTTTTAGAAAACATGGATTATTTGTATTATCAACTGATGGGGCACACCGTCATTTCTATGTTCAGACCCTGTCTGCTCTAAGCAGAGAAGGGGATTTTTGAGTCTCAACTGTCTCCTAAGATTCTAGAGTCTAGCTGATCAATCTGATTCTCAGTTCTTTGCCAATTCTCAGAGAGGTAGAAACATTAAGTTTTGTGCTAAGTATGTAAGAAACACTAAGGATCTCTTAATAATAAACTGTTGCTAGATGTATATAACAGATACCCTGCTGAGTATTTTTTTCCCATTTTATCTAGTGTTTCCTCCCACAGATCCCTCATTTATTTACATACTTGGTAAATATTTACTAAGCATCTTCTACATGCCATGTACTTGTCTAGATAAGAGTGTGGCAGACAATGGCCTATAGGCCCAATCCTGTCAACCACTTGTTTTTGTAAATAAAGTTTTATTGGAATACAGTCACATTTGTGGATGACTACATGACATGTATGGCTACTCTCAGGCTATAATGGCAGAGGCTATTGTGATAGAGGCTATCTGACCTGCAAAGTCCTTTAAGGAAAGAGTTTGGGAACCTCTATTCTCAATATTGGAGATACACTGGTCCATGGTCTTAATGAGCTAAAACTTTTGGAGCAAATGTGGTGCTGGAGAGAGAGAAAATAAACCAATGAACAAATAAAATATACTGCTAAGTGTGCTAAAGCAAATGTGGTACTGGAGAATGGGTGGGGGCTGGAGAAGCACTTGAGGTGTATGATCAGGAAGGCACTCCTGAGGGACCAACACGCGAACAAGCGTGTCTGAGTGAGGGGGTGTCCATCAGGAGATCTAGGGAGACTGTGAAGCTGAGGGGGCAGCAGGGGCAGATTCCTGCTTTGGAGTTAGGTTGGAACTTTTAAGGTACAGAGCAAAGGTCTTTTGTTTGAAATAGAAGCAGTGAGGGGAAGAGTGAGTGGAGATGAAGTCAAACAGCAGTTGGGACTGGATCAGTGGGATTTCTGGGCCATGATTCAGCATTTGGATTCATATTGGGAAGGTCTGAAGCAGGCTAGTGATGTGACCTGATGGATGCTTTTGAAGATCATTCTGGGTGTTAGGAAATGGGCTGGAGATGAGCAAGAGAAGAGTCAAAGATGCTGGTGAGGAGAAATCCAAGTGAAAGAAGCTAGTAGCAGTGGTCTTGATGAGAAGTGAATTGATCTGGGTGCAGTTTGAATTATGGCCAGAGAGACATACTGTAGATTGGACATGGGGCATGAAAGAAAAGGATTGAATGTTACGTTAAATTTTTGAATTGAGTATCCAAGTAAAAGGTGTTATATTTTTCTGACCTGAGAAGATTGAGAATCAAGCAAGAATGTTTGGATGGAGTTTTATTTTGGACAAAGTCAGTTTGAGATGCCTAGGTATCCAAGTGGAGATGTCAAGTAAGCTGCTGGATATATACTTTTGCTGCTCAAGGGTGGTATTACAATTGGAAACATGAATTTTGAAGTCTGTCTCATACAGACAGATTTTATAGCCAAGGGGTTGGAAGAGATCATATGGAGAATTAATACTGATTAAAAAAAAGAGGAGAAGGCAACCAAGTGGGTACAAACATGACAAAGATAATCTCACAGAATGGGAAAATAATGGATTTGATTCAAATTCTAATTCTTTGTTGGCCCCTTACTAACTATGTAACCTTGGCTCAGTCCTTTTATGTCTTTGGTCCTCAGTTTCCTGATTTTGAAAAAGTTTAAAAATCTATGACTGATTTGAATAGTGCTCGTTTATCAAATCATGAGTCACTTTTGCTTGGAGGAAGAGAGCTCCTTGATCTCCATATCAGCTCGCTAGGAATCATCTCCTAGCTTTGTGTCTTGAGGAGCAGAATTGTTGGGGACCCAACTTTTGGAAAACCATGCTGATCTAGATGCAGCTGGAATCTTGGAGCATTTTTGTTGGCTCATTGTGTCCTGGCAATTTTGCACTCTGTGGTAATAATGTTGAGTCAGTGGTGGTGGTTGGTGTGTGTACTCATGAGTTGAAGTTGTGGAGATAAGCTGTGTTTCCATGGCAGAAGAGCTATCTGCCGTCTCAAAAGTGTTCAGAACACACTTTCAGGGCCCTGTAGCTCTTAGTATGCGTGAAATATGGTCAGGAGGCTTAGAATTGGGCAGTTCCCCCATAACTCCTGCCAGTGTTTTCAAAGGGGCCCAGACACTATCATCCTAAATCCAGGTGACCTCTGTGCCCAATGCCTCATTCTAAACTGGAGAAATGGATATTGCTGGCCACATTGACTGTTCTGTACATAAGGCATCTAGGGCTATCTAGACTTTGTCAACAAAGATTATGCATTTACAGAGTGACTTAGACAAGTTACTTACCTTCCTTGAGCTTGCTTTCCTCTCTGTGATATACACATAATGCCAGCTTCACTGGTCTGCATAACAATTATGGGACATAACCTTTGTGAAAATGTCTGAGTCAGTATTACTTTAATTTCCTCTTGTGGTATATACTCTTAGGCTGTCCTTAGCACGCTCTGTTCTGAATGACTTCATCCACTGCTGGTAAAACTGAGAACAGGACCAGCCTGGGGAGGAAGTCCGGGAGGAGGAAAGGATGCCAGAGCGGATGAGAAAAGGAAGATTTACATGGAATGCTGGGAAGCTGCTTCCTGCACTGCACTCAGTCTCCTATGTTTTCTAAATTTTCTGCAAGTATACCAATCTACTACTCTTATTATTAAAAGCATATTCACCCCCCACACCTCCACACAGACACTAAATTCATTGAATTTAAGGAGGCTCTGTTTGTTGTTTGTTTCTTTTATGTTGAGAAGAGGGTGTGGGATAAAGAGCACCAGATGCTGAGGTCGGAAGGTGGGACTGTGCTTTCAGCTTGGGTTTCATCCAAGTCATAAGGCGTCTTGGAGACTGTCAGTGATCTTCTCTGTTTATATAATAAGAAAATTTAAGTCAAGACCAGTGCATTTGGGTGTACTCAAACTTTAATGTACTTATTATCCATCCTGAGCTCTGTTAAAATGAAGATTTTAATTTAGTAGGTTTAGAGTGAGGTCTGCGATCCTTTATTTCTAACAAGTTCCCAATGATGCTGACATGAGCACTTCAGGGAATACATTTGAGGAGGAAGGGTCTAAATTTATTCAAGTTTTCTAAAAAGTTATCATTTTATTATAGAAGATATAGAAGGCATAACTTTGTCACCATCTGTCCAAACATGCATTCACACATCCGTCTATCCATCCACTCACCCAGTCACTCAACCATCCATCCACTCAACCATCCGTCCAATAAATACCCAGGGCTCAACATTTTAGAACCTGTGCAAGACAATGGGACTGTAGAGATGAATCGTCCCCATCCCATTTAAGGAGATGGACATGGAAACAAACATTTTCTCAAAATTACTTGACCCATATTCCTGAAACAGCTACTTCTTTCATGCTTTAAAAATCCTTATCTGAGGCCAGTGAGATGGCTCAGTGGCATAAGCGCCTGCCTGGCAAGCACGAGGTCCTGAGTTCGACTCCCGGTACCCGCATACGAAAAAAGGGCTGGTGATATAGCTCAGTGGCATGGGCGCCTGCAGGTAGGTGCGCGAGGTCCTGAGTTTGACCCCCGGTACCCAAAAAAAAAAAATTCTTATCTGTTCTCTGGCTAAGTTCCTTTTATTTGCCCATTGTGAGGCTATCTTCAAAATATGATATGGGGTAAGAAGCTGTTTGGCACAACTCTATTGGAAAGAGAATTGAACTCAGAGCATTTTGGAGTTCAAGCCTTACCTCTTTTATAGCCGTGATACTTGGTCAGGGCTCTCTAGGTTTCAATTTTTCTATTTGCATAATGAGGGGAATTATTCCTACCTTGCTTATTACTTGAGATTTTCATGTAGCTTAAACTGAAATAACAGATATGCAAGGAGTTTGAAAACTTTAAAGTGATGTACAAATGTAAAGAGATTTTCAGCTTGTGAAATTTATATGCAGCATGGTGTTATGTATAATGATGAAAATGATGAAAATGATGTCAATGTCTCAAAAAAGGTAGTGCCATAAGATTAGGGCCATTCATCTACTTCTTGTCAATGAACTCTAAGCAATGATGACATATTGTCAATTGTAGGCTATGGCAATTAATAGCCAATATCCTTCCTCTATATCCCTCCTATCCCCTAGAGCACGTACCCTAAAAGACCACACATACTATGCTGTGTAAGTAAATAATCCCACATCTCCAAATCACTGTTTAGAAGAAAATCTCATAGGAAGGCCACTAGACCTAGATCACATATTTTTAGGGAAAAAATAGACTTTCATTGTGTTAAGTTGTTGAAATCTTGGAGTTGCTTATCAGAACATAGCCTATCATGTCATGACTATGAATGCAGTTAATGCCTTCAGATTTTCAGTATATTTAGGTAACAGGCAATGGCAAATATATAGTGTTGTTATGTATATTTTTGCCATTAATGTTCTTGCTATAGTGCAACTTTTTATTTTCAGTTTTAGTTTCAACTTTTACTATAAATAATGTATTGGACATATTTTAAAGTGTTGCTTCATATAGATAGAGTGTGTCTCTTTTATCAGATACAAAATATTTCATGTTAGGCATATTACATTCTTACACTGATGGATAGTCTCTCTGTTCCTTTCATATAGGTTTTATTTTTAAATTTTTTTTATTAGAGCATGTTTGCAGTACATAATGATTACATTCATTGTGGGGAGTTTGAAGAACAAATAATTAAGATGTGTTATCTATCTCTTATTCTCTCTTATATAAACTGAAATAAATGTATTTGTAGCTGTTCCCGTGCACACGTGCGGGTGACTTTTTTTTTTAATGTGGGTACCGGCAGTCAACCTCAGGACCACGTGCTTGCCAGCAGGCGCCTGTGCCACTGAGCGATATCACCAGCCCTTTTTTCCCTTTATGTGGGTACTGGGACTCGAACTCAGGACCTCACACTTGCCAGGCAGGCGCTTATGCTGCTGAGCTATCTCACCAGCCCATGACTTTTAGAAAAGATGATGAGAAATAGAATCTCTGAGTTATAGAACATACACATTTCAAATGTAAATAACTATTGTCAAATTGTCCTCCAAATTGACAATGTGAATGTATACACCCACAAGCAGTGTGAGGGTATCCACTTCTCACACTGTAATGGTTGATACATTGTGTCAACTTGAGAAGTTGAGAAGTTTAACTAAGTCACTCAGCAGGGGCCATGGTCCTCACTTTGTAAATATCCTGAACCTGTGCAAGAGGAGGGCACAGAGATGGTGTGAGTGCTACACCCACCCCAGGGCAGGTAGCCTGCTTACAATATAAGGGAGGAAAAGAGGCTTGCTCTCTCCCTTTTTGCTCTTGTTGCTTTTGCTGTCTTCTGCTGCTGTGAACTATTGCCCCTCTACCATGCCACCCTGCTTTGGAGCCAGCTGACTATGGACTGAAACCTCTACAAACTGTGAGCTAAATAAACCTTTCCTTCCTTAATTTTGGGCATCAGGTATTTTGTCTCAGCAACAAGAGAAAAGTAACCAAGACACACACACCTTCATTTTAATTAAGTAGGAAGATCTGAAAATCATTGTTTAATTTACTGATTGCTGAGTAACAAACCTCTCCAAACTTGGTGCTTTGAAACAACTTCACTTTCTTCTCTTCCATGATTCTCTAGCTTCCTTGGCCTGAGCTGGGAGGATGTCCACTCCTTGTGATGAAGGCAGGGTCTACAGCTCTTGAGGCACTCAACTGGGCTGGAGAGACAGATGGACAGTTCATGTGGCTGCTGTTGGTGGGGTGCTGGCTGTCTCTTCTGTATGCCTTTGACTCTGAAGGGCACCTGGGTTTCAGGAGAGGAAGCAGAAGCTACCAGTACCCTTAAGTCCTGGGCCCTGGACTCCCAGAACTCTACTCCCCTAACAAGATATTGGCCCAAACATTCACACACCACCCCAGACTCAAGGAGAGTGCAAAAGGACTAAGAATTTGTTGGTGCCTATAAGACTACTTACACAATTATTATATATTGCCAAAGCAATAATTGTGTCTTCGAGTTTGAATAAAGTTGAAATGTAATATGAAAAACTAGTAAATGGGGCTTAAAGTATTTGATTCTTGAATATTAAGTGAATGTGCTCTATGCTAATCAGGTTGGAGAAACAGAAGTTATGCTAGGGATTGCATCAAGCAGAGGGCCAGTTGTTCTCCCCGTGACTACCTATGTGAACAAGCTGTAATTTCTTCCTGTTATAAATCTTTTTAAATATACATGTAGAAAATAAAATGAAGAATAAGGTATAAACTCATTTCTAGCCATCTATCATGTATTTAGGGACTTCAAGGTTATATATAAAGAGAAACATTCAAAATAAATGGCTCAGAAGTGTTTCAAGGTCTGCATCATTCAGAGTGACAGTTCATTAATTAATCTCCACTCCAGAGATAAGGTAGGAGGTAAAGCATATGAAGCGATTATTACAGAAGGGGAGGGCAGTGCATTGGAGAGAAGTCCATAGATATCACAAGTATAACAGATGAACCAGGAAGTCTTTCCTAGTTTGTTACCTTGATTTAGCTGCGCCATTGCAATGTGACCTCTGGAATGATGGGAAGAAATAGGAACCAGAACTGGTCAGACTAAAATGGAAGAGGGAAATAGTTGTCATCTCCAACTGTTGATGGCTCCTAAAAAGGAGCCTTTCTTTCTTTTCTTTATTCTAGAGAAGATGTTTGTGAAATTTTTATGGTCCTGGTTGTATTATTGAAAAATTTCAGGGGATAGACTGTTAAACACCAAATTTAGGGCTTTCCAAAATGTTGGTGGTTCACCAAGTTAGAAATACAAGAGTTTTATTGAAGGACTACATCTTTAAAAGGAAAATGGAGGGAGTGGAATTGGACAGGGAGAGTACAGAGTTTGATGCTGCACTGAAACTATCTCTGCCAGCCAAATAGGAAATTTGGGTGGTGGAGAATTACACATTAGAGGAGTCCTGCATGGGGTAGAAATGGCTAATTTGTTTGTTTATTTTTATCAGGTGCTTTTGCTAATCATTGGCTAGGGGTTGACTGCAGGATAGCAAGACCTCAACTACCATTGTTTTGGTCAATCATTGGCTCAGTGCTGCCCCAAGAATAGTGGACTGTTGACTTGAAAGTGACGGCAGTCCAGGGTGGTGATACATGTTTATTATCTCAGCACTCAGGAGGCTGAGGCAGAAGATCGCCATGAGTTCAAGGCTAGCCTGGGCTCCATAGTGAGTTCAAGGCCATCCTGGACTATATAGTGAGACCCATCTAAAAAAAAAAAAACAACATGAACCAGGCATGGTGGTGCATGTCTGTAATCTCAGCACTTGGGAGGCTGAGGCAGGAGGATCACCACGAGTATGAGGCCAGCCTGGGCTACACAGTGAGTCCAGGCCAGCCTGCACTACATAGCAAGACCCTGTCTCAAAAACAACAACAACAACAGAAAGAAAGAGACAGCAAGAGAGAGAGAGAGAAAGAAAGAGAAAGAGAAAGAAGAAAGAAAGAAAAAGAAAGAAAGACAGAGAAAGAAAGAAAGAAAGAAAAAGAAAGAAAGAAAGAAAGAAAGAAAGAAAGAAAGAAAGAAAGAAAGAAAGAAAGAAAGAAAGAAAGAAAGAAAAAGAAGAAAGAACGGGGCAGATCACGCCTATGGCTGGGGGCTATCAGCTCCCCCACATTCCCGGACAGTGAGTTCTTTTTTGGAGAAGCTGAGAGTGCTAGTTTGTGTCTGCCACATGTAGCTTAGCTTTCTTTAGGCTTTTAAAAAAAGTCTCTTTGCGTGGCCTTAAAGAAATCAAAATATTCTTGGCTGTTGATTTCATTCATAGAGTCTTGTTGGTTGCAAGAGTTTCAGAGAAAGTTGAACCTGCCCAGGAGAAAAGGGTATTTATTTCTTGTGCTGATGAAGGATGGGAAGGCCAGATGTGACCAAAACCAGCAGCTGAGATGGCTGCTGCCTCTTATCTCTACTTCTCATAAAGTGATGGATTTCTTTTGGAGCACTAGAAATAGTAGCCTCCCACTTCTGTCTGCTTCTGCCAACAGAGAGGAAGAAAAATTGTTTTATTCTTTACTCAGTTCTAGTGTTTAAATCCTTAAGGGATGGTTGGGACTGCTGGGATTGTGTGCCTGCTTCTGGATCAATCACTGATGTCAAAGAAACAAGAAAGAAAGCTGGTAATGCCTGCTTTAAACACGTGATCCTAAGGAGCAATTCTCTGAAGCAGGCAATGCAAATAGTTGCCTGCCCTCATTTCCACCCTGCCCCAGTTTCAGCTTCATTTTCTAATTATTTCCAATGACAGATTTCAGTTTAACTGTGACAGAGCACTCAGTTTTAATCAGGGTCTTTGAATAACACAAGGCCCACCTTAAGTTTTATAATTAAGAGCAGTGTTTCTCAACCCTTCAAGCTGATGTTCCATTTGAAAGAAAATGAAGAATGTCAAAACCTCATTGTTATGGATTATTCTAGATGTTACTCCAAGGCCTCATGGCTCATAGGTGGTGCTTTTGGGAGGTGATTGGACCATGGGGGTGTGATACTCATCAGTGGATTAGTTGAGTTGATAGCCAAATGTGATGTTGGGAAGTGACACCTGGTATGAGCAGGTGGGTTACTGGGGGAGTGGCCTGGAAGGGTCTTTCTCCTCCCTCTTCTCTTGGTCTCTCTCTGCCTCCTGTCTGCCATGCCATGAGCAACCGTCTTCCGCCATGCCCCTCTGTCTTGCTGGCCTGCCTTGGAGCAGCTGAGTATGGACTGAAATCTCTATAAACTCTGAGCCAGAATAAACCTTTCCTCCTTTAATTTGTGGATGTCAGGTATTGTGTCTCAGCGATGAGGGAAGTAAATAAGACTCATTCTTCTCAATTCCCAGAGATGCACACCTTCATATGTCACCAGGAACTAGAAAGATTTTGTTTAGCTTTATTTTTCTATAATATTTTATCTGTTAGTTGTTGCAGCAAGACAAACACTCAAAAACTCAGTGGCTTTAAACAACATGCATTTATTTTTACTCACACGTCAGTAGTTGGTTGGCTGGTGTTTCCTCTGGGCTCAGCTGGCCTCATGCCTGCAACTGGGGTGGGCTGGGTGGCACCTTGTGGTTGGGTTGGCTCACATTTTTGGGTATTGGCTGCCTGTAGATCCAGCATGGCCTCATGCAGGGCAATAAGCTGTGCTCTGTGTGAGCTCTGGTCCTCTGGCAGGCTAGTTTGGGCTGGTCCATAGGGAGTGAGAGAGTTCTAAGAGGATAAGCAGAAATGTGCAAGTCTCTGAAGACCCGGACTGGGAACTGGAAGAACGTTAAAACCAGTCCAGATTCAAAGGGCGGACATCTAAACTCTCCCTTTTGATGGGAGAAGCTGCAAAGCCACATAGCTAAAGATATGGATACAGGGAAATATGAAGGATCGCGCCCATTTTTTTTGATATATCTATATCCATATATATACCTCTATCTATCTATCTCTCTGTCTGTCTGTCTGTCTGTCTATCTATCTAGATCTGAAGATCCTTCATCACCCCCCCCCCTCACACACCGTGCAGTTATGCATCCAGGCTGAGAATCACTTTTTTGGAGGAAGGCCTACAAGTTGGAGAAAATTCAAAGAGCAGCAATTCTCCACTTGACTGAAAGAGAACACAGTGGTTGGATTTACTGTGTGAGTGAGGATGGTTTAGATAAATAAATGAAAGGGAAAAAAGGAGATTAAAGCACCTCTATAAAATGAGGGGATTGGAGTAGAGGTCTCTTAAAATAGTATGAAGATGGTATATGTTGAATTTCAAGTTTACCGTCTTTTTATTTTTTTATTTTTTTATTTATTTTTTTTTTTTGTGGGTACCGGGGGGACGACCTCAGGACCTCGTGCACCAACAGGCACCCGTGCCGCTGAGCGATATCACCGGCCCCTTTTTCGTATGTGGGTTCCGGGAGTCGAACTCGGGCCTTCGCGCTTGCAAGGCAGGCGCTTTAAGCCGCTGAGCCGTCTCACCGGCCCTACCGTCTTTTTATTCACTCTCCCTTTTTACAGAATTCTCCCCAAATTATACAAGGGATGGGAATGAGAAGAATGGGGTCTAAAAAGGACTCAAAGCACAAAGCAGGACAGGTTGGGGATAGTTACATGAAGCTAGAGAGAGCAGGAGAGAAATGCAACATTTACCGAGTTCCTCTAGTACACTAAGCTTTGAATTCTGCATCTTACGTGGTATTTCGGTTTCCCCACAATCTATGTACCAGGTAGTATCATCCCATTTTAAAGTTGAAAAAATGGAGAAGAAATATCCCCAAACCTCACAAGTTGGTGGATGAAAGGCTTTGCTTTTGTTTATCCTTGAAAATCAGTGATTAGGGGTGGGAAATGGAAGGGGGACAACAGCAGACCCTAACAGGCAGCTGATAGAGGGGAGGTGCAAGTGCTGAGATGGTGGTAGCGAGCCTCTGAAAAGCCTATCCTGCATGGCCTTCACCTTCATATCCCATCCACTTAGCAGAGGGCCTGCACATGATAAAGATTCATGTCGGAGATATGATCATGCATTAGTTTGCAAGATGCTGGCATGTGGCATAGGCTTTCTTGCTGTATCCTAATATGGCAGAGGGGGAAGGCAAGAGAGAGTAGAACTATTCCCACAAGTCCTTAGTGTGGCACCATTAATGCATTCACAAGGACCCTCATGACTAAACCCCTCCCCGAAGGCCCCCACTTCCCACTATTGCATTGGGGATTAAGTTTCTAATACACAAATTTTGGGGGACACATTTAGACCATATCAGAGAGCAAACAGATGAAAGCGAGGCATGTTTGAGAGTCACAAGAAAATGCCACTGAGTGCCCATGACAGGAGTTCTATGGCTTACCAGAATGGGGGTGAGGCACGGAGGAGAGGGGAAGCTACTGTAGCCCCACTTTTTGGACCCAATGGAATTGGGCACTAAGATCATCCAGAAGTTGATAAAACCAATACTGAAGATTTCTCATGAACTGAGAGAAGGCAACACCTAGAATCTCTCAGCTTTGCCAAAATTGGAAGGAAGCCAGCAGTTACAGAAGGAAAAAAAAAAAAAAAAAGATTCCAAGAATGAAACAAAGAACAGGGCTTTGAGGCAATCTTTAGGCTTCTACAGATAAGGAGGGAATCCTGTCTTATTATAAATGACAAGCACAGGACACTAATTAGTTACTGCCATGAGTGCCTGTGCCACGGGTACAGGATTAGGGTACAATGCACATATGGGTGATGCTGCTCTTTCTTTCTTTCTTTCTTTCTTTCTTTCTTTCTTTCTTTCTTTCTTTCTTTCTCTTTCTTTTTTCTTTCTTTCTTTCTTTCTTTCTTTCTTTCTTTCTTTCTTTCTTTCTTTCTTTCTCTTTCTTTCTTTCTTTCTTTCTTTCTCTTTCTTTCTTTCTTTCTTTCTTTCTTTCTCTTTCTTTCTTTCTTTCTTTCTTTCTTTCTTTCTTTCTTTCTTTCTTTCTTTCTTTCTTTTTTTAAATCAACCTACCAGTAACAATACAGTGGAAGGCTCTCTTCTTAACATAGTATCTATGATAAAGATACTCAGGAAAAAAGTATCTCCACAACCCACAGGTTTTGCTAGTAGATAATGTAGGATAATTTACGAGTGTGGTTCCAGTTATTGTTGTATAACAAAACAGTCCCAAAGTCAGTAGCATAAAATATTCACATCACACAGGTTTGTAGATCAGGAATCTAGACAGGAAACAGCAGATATGACTGATGCAGGAGTTCTGACATTCAAACTCTGGGGATTTCTCAATAGCTTGGGGGCTGGAATCACCTGGAGGCTTCTTCATTTATTTGTCAGTCAGTCCTGGCAGCTGGCTGAGACCTGACCTGGGTCTTAGCTCGAATGCATGTATGCGACCTGTCCATGTGGTCTAGTCTAGGCTTCCTTGTGGTGTGGTGCCTTGGTTCCAGGAGTAAATATCCCAAAAGAACATGGCGGATGTGAAGGGCATTTGTGTAGTCCAACCTAAGAAGCTGCACAACATCACTCCTACTCTATTGGTTGAAGACACAGCAGAGTTCTACCAAGGTTCAAATGGAGGGGGTATAGACCCTGTCATTCACTGGAGGAATACCATGGTGTAAAAGGAGCACGTGGCACACGGGACAATATTGTCATAGTTATCTTTGGAAAACACTATCACACATGCTCATTCCTTTTTATGACTTAGTGCCGAGGTTTATCATGACCAGCACCCTTCCTGGCACAAGGCTTTTCCTGCATTGGCCATGAAGAGAACCCCCTGATAAAACACCTCCTGGAAATAGTGTGACTAGAATTCCAGAATTCACCTTAGCTCCTCATCTATGAAGTTCTAAAGATGTAAGATATTAGGATCACTGCTTCTAAGTTATTACAAAAGGAAATTTTCTTCTTTGTGCATCAAATTGAATTGCGAAACCTCAAAATCTCATCAAAAGTGTTCTTTTTTCATGCCAACATCTTATGCTCTTCTACTAGTGAGAGAGAGCAGTGCTATACACCACTGTTCCCAACGTTTTGGCACCAGGGACTGGTTTCTTGGAAGGCAATTTTCCACTCCTGAGGGTGGTGTTTCAGGATGATTCAAAGACACACACAGCCTAGCTCCCTCACATGTGCAATTCACAATCTGGTTTGCACTCCTGTGAGCATTGAATGCCACGGCTGAGCTGACAGGAGACAGAGCTCAGGCAGTGAAGCTAATGAGGGGGACCCACTGTAAGTTCACATGAGGATTCCCTTGCTCATTCACCTCTCACTTCCTGTGGCCCAGTTCCTAACATGTACTAGGGGCTGTGGACCCCTGCTATATGCCATGTGACCTTCCACCTCAATACAGCTATTTATACCTGACCTAAACTGGCTCCACTGGATTTTCCCTCCTGGGAATCTGGAATTGAAAATGAGAGACTACTTAGGTGATGCTTGATGTTGGTGTGGGAGATCATATAGGGCCATTAAGGACCCTATGCCACTGAGACATAGAAGGATGCTGATTTCCAGAAAGATAGGAGTAAGGCCTTTGTGAAGATAGAGTCAGAGATGAGGTGGAAGGGGCAGACAGAGAGAGAGGGGGAGAGAGAGAGAGAGAGAGAGAGAGAGAGAGAGAGAGAGAGAGAGAGAGAGAGAGAGAGAGAGAGAGAGAGAAATAATGTGAGAAAAAGTCCAGGAGCATAAGATGGGGAGTGGGGTAAGCCATGCTACTCATGATTTAATGGTGCCCTTTTAGCCTGTCGAAATACCTAGCTCTACTTCATCCTTTCCAGTTCCAAGAATTCCTTGCAGTTTCTAGAAAATTTCCTACTTAAGAGGCACCAAATGAGATAATACCATTTTCAACAAAGCATACCTGACCAAGATGCATGTCTCATCCTCACCTGTGATGAGCTCGACATAACCCAGATGAGCCCACCCATCTCACAGTAGTCCTCCCAGCCTGCCCAGTTTGTAGGATCCTTGAGCCTCATCTTATCATCTGTTATTCTTTGAGTCTGTAGAAAAGGCAAGGAGGAAGATTGTAAATATCAGCCGTGGAAGAGACCTTGGAGAGGTGAAGGCCCTCACTTACAGAGAAGGAAGCTGAATGCAGAGACTGGAAGTCACTTGCCCAAGGCCGGGCATTAGTTACACAGTGGAGTAGGGGTGGAAAATCAGGTCTGACTGTCATCTCAGCCCCTGCCTGACTTTAAATCAGCCAGAGCTACCTGAGAGAAAAATAGGAGCTGATTGAGCAATCAAAGATATATTTTGCACTTTTTTCTGCACTTCTGTTTGTTCTTACAGGAATCAGAATCTGTAGGGAAATCTTTACTGCCATCAGTGACTGACAGTTTGGTTATGGCCCTGATGCAGGGAGCTGTGACAGGGGAGGACAATAGAAGAGGGTCATTCTTGGGGTCAAATTAAATTTGTGTAAGCCCAGCAGTCTCCTGAAACTCTAGCAACACCTTGGTTGTGACATGCATACACATGGAAATCACTGTGGGCCTTCTCAGTGGTGGAGGAGAATAGATAAGATGTCCCCTTGAGGCCACTTCTACTTACCTGACTGATTGTACTGCACCAAAGGGACAGATAATTTTTTCAACTTCTTACTGTGGAATATTTTAAGTATATACAGAAGTGGATAAAGTAGTGCAATGGATTCCTAAATGACAATCTTTAAAAAGCTTTACTGCATGTAGCCAAGCATGGTTGCACATGCCTGTAATTCCAGCATTCTGGAAGGCCGAAGCAGGAAGATTGCAAGCTTGAGCCCAGCCTGGACAACATAGAGAGGCAGTCTAAAAATAAAAAATAAAAAAGGATATAGCTCTATAAGAAGATCTGGATTCAATCCCCAGTACCATCAACAACAACAATAATGAAACTCACACATATCAAAGAATACAATCTGAAGTTTTCACACACACGCAATTGTGAAACCATCAACACAGTCAGAATAATGAACACATTTGTTACCCCTTTCCCCCAAGTCTTTTCATATCCTTTGTAATATCTCCCTCTGGTGGCTCCCTGTGATCTCTCGCAGGCTACAGTAAACTACCCTCTGCTTTCTGCCCCAACTGACTAAATCAGCCACAGCTCACTGCAAGTTAGGTGGCAAAAACAGTAAACATGGGGATTACGCCTGTCTCCTCCACTCACACATAGGCTCCACTGCAGAACACACCATTAAATTACTGAGACTTTTGAAGTAGCAACCACAGAGTGCACAGTCAGAGCTGTTCTGAGTGGGAGCTTGTTTAACAGCGCAGGTCACACACCTGTGAGGGCTGCTGACTCAGATCATCGATCACTATCATAAATTCAGATACTGTACTTGAGTTGTCTGGGAAATTGTATTAGGGTTCTCCAGAGAAACAGAACTGAGAGGACACACCCACCCACACACCCACACCCACATATACATACACACACACACACCCACCCACCCACACACACACACACATGCAGAGGGAGGGGAGGGAGTTATTTTAGGAATTGGCTCACGTCACTGTGTAGCTGTCCAGTCTGAAATCTGCAGGGCAGGCCAGTAAGCTCCAGACCCAGGGAAGATTTGCTCTTGCAGTCTTGAGTCTGAAGGCGGGTCTAGAGACAAGGCTTTCTTCCTTGGGGGACCTCAGCTTTGTGTCTTAAATCCGTCAACTGATTGAATGAGACCCATAAAAAATACGGAGAGTAATCTGCTTTCCTCAAATTCTACTGATTTACAAAGGATGATCAAAAAATATAGTGAATGTTTAAATTTTTTAATTTTAACTGATTGCACTAAGAGACACATTGCCAAGAACAATGGGATATGTGTATCCAAAGCGAGGGCGGATAACGACAAGGGGTCTTTTACTGTAATAAAATTCACCTTACTTTATGTTCACACCTTGTTGATTAACTGTTTATGACAATTCCTGTCAAATAAAAACATGATGTGTATCCTTCTCCACCTTATTCATGGAATCTAGCCCTATGAGACTTCTGGATCCTTCTCAAAATCAAAATAACCATAAAAGGTAAGTATTTTGAATTGATTCAGGACATCAAGATTAACCAAAGACACTCATGAAAGAGGCCTTCCAGAACTGCCTTAGAAAGTGGTAAGAATGATGGAATAAGTGTGTTCAAAGTGAGTGGGTATTTTAAGAGACATTAATGACAATGTATCTTTTACTGTAATAATTATTTAAATTTAAACATTCATTGTATTTTTTATCACATTTCATAAATGTTAATTACATTAAAAATACCTTCCCAAGGGCCAGTGATATAGTTCAGGGGCATAAATGCCTGCCTAGCAAGTGCGAGGTCTTGAGTTTGACTCCTGGTACCCGCATTAAAAAAAAAAGTACCTTCCCAAAACATTTGACCAACAAGTCAGCACACAAGCTTGACACATAAAATTAATCATCCCAGAATCAAACTCTCAGGTGAATATCAAGGTGCAGAAGGTTTTAAAAGAGTTCGCAATGTCCAGTGGAAGGGTGGGGAGTAGGACTGAGCCAGAGAAGCTGAACAATGACAGTCCTAAAATCAGCCAGCCTTACCTGAAACTCTGCAGAGGAAGGGCCCTTCAGAATTGTGCCAACTTGGAGCAAAGGGCTGCCTTCATTGACCAAGTGAATTAATTATTGGATATGAACTGCCAGAAAGGGGCCATGACACTGGGCAAGGTGACTCTCTCCAGACCAGGCGTTCTCTCTAAGAGGCTAGCAGCACTTCTAGCTGACGGGAGAATAAATCCTTTCTCACAAAGGAAGATCGGTGTGCCACATCTGCTATGTTTAGCCTCCACTTCTGGTTCCACTCCTATTCACCACACTCCATCCCACAGTCTGTGGGGTCTTTGAGGTCAGGATTTCATTGTTTCTTTTGTATTTCCAACACATAGACTATCGCCAGGCACACATTAGGCACTCAAACTCACTGGCCACCAAAACTGTAAAGCCAGGCTTAAGGCTGTTAAGAGGAGAGAGATTTGTGGAGCTTCTCATAAACAGTTGTTCTTTTTACTTCCACAGTGCTGGCCTTTAAGAAACCCCACAGACTATCAGATGAAAGTAAAAATAGACTTTCTTGGCATTGAATAATCTGAGTCCCCTTGACAAAGAGGTCATAGATTACCCTCTTTCATGGTTTCTTCTTTTTGATTAACTAGCCAAATCATTGAGGAAAGAACATTCAACTCTTTGGAGAAAGAAAAATAGATATGCTTAGGTAAAGGACATCTTTTTTTAAAGATGCATTTTCAGGTGACTTTTATTTGATTTTACAGAACCCGTAGAGTATAGATCTGTGGGTTGGAATCATAACAATAGAACTCAACTCTATTTTTTGAAAGCAAATTAGATGAACCAACAATGTCTTCTGGCGTTGGGTGTCCTAATAACAAAGAAATTAAAACCAGAAGCCAAGAGCGAATGAGTCAGTGTTCTCATTATTTGTGATATAATGAGAAAACAGATGTAAGTGGATTTTAGTCCAATTCTGCATTTGCTACCTCTTGTGACACTCTAGTTCATCTCCTCAACTATCAAAGAGGAAGAAAAGTATGTGTGATGCTTGATGTGAAAATCCTCTCCAAATACTAAAGTGATTTTCAGTGAAGTACTTTATTCATTTTAACATAAGAAAGGACGAAAATAGATCTCAGAAGGCCCAGGCTAATGGAAATTATTGGACATCAGGTGCATGTCTAATTGCCACACCATGTTTACCTAATAATGAGTAGCATGACAGCCTACTAAATTATTTTACTAATAATTTGGATTCTAGATAGCACTTTGATACTGTTTAAATCTAAATAATTTGAGTAATAAACTTATAAAACTTTTTGCATGGTAAGTCATTACCCATTGGTGGAGCCAAAACTGATTTACTTGTGTTAAGTCTACTGTTTCATGAGTTTTGACATGTGCAAACACCCATATAACTGCGACCATAATCCATAGAGAATATTTCAAACACCTACAAAAGTTGCCTTGTGCTTCTTTGTAGGCAGTTCCCTATTCCAGGCCGCAGGCACCATGGATACATTTTTGTCTTTAAGAATTGACTGCTTTTAAGTAGAATTTTATACATGTGGAATCAGATAGTATGTACTATTTGCATCTGACTTCCTTCACTTAGTGCAAGGTCTCTGAGGTCCATCCGTGTGTGTATGGACAATCTTTTTGCACTGGGCAGTATCCCTTTCTTATTGAGTAAACCACAATTTGTTTACCCATTCATCTGAAGATGATAGGCAGGGGATGGCTGTTTCCACTCCGGAGGAGGAGTGGATTCTGAGTAAAATTGCTACAAACATTTATATGCAAGCATCTATGTTTATATTTGTCTTGAGTAAATTCTATGAATTGCTGTATCTTATGGTAAGTGTATATTTCAGTTGATAAAAGTCTGCCATATGTTTCCCGAAGTACTTGCGCCATTTTACATTCTCATCTGCGATGCACAAGAGCTCAAATTGCTCCACATTCTTCAACACTTAGTATTGTCAGTGTGTGAAAATTTTAGCTATCCTAATGTGTCTTAGTGGAATGTCATTTGGTGTTTTATTTTCATTACTCTAATGTATATCTTTTTATGTATATCTTTTCAAATGCTTATTGGCCATTTGTATATCTTCTGTTTGTTCACATATTTTGCCCATTTTAAAATTGAGTTGCTTGTCACTGATAGCTTTTAGAAACAAACTCAATAAAACAGAATAGTAAATACCAGAGTACACTGTATCTAGTGTGTTTTGTTTAATTAAACTTTTGTTTCAGGATATATACACAAAACTGCATGCACCTGTGTATGCATATATACACGCATGCATATATTTATACTCTGTTGCAATCTTAAATATATTTATTATTTATTCTTAAATAAATATATTTAGTCATAAAAATATCCCTCTTAATATCTTAAGTTTATCGAAAGTCAGGTTTTCTATTACTTGCAGCTGCAAGTATTTTTGTTCTAGCTTATGCTTCTATAGTTCTTCCCTGGAACAACCTATTTGTATTCTTTTTATATTACATATAGATTTGGAGTTGTGCATTTGAATAAATATACAGCAAATTGTTCCTCTTACTTGGTTGATTGCTTAAGTGTTTGACTGTTGAAAAGTGGAAATCATCTCTACTGACATTTGGATTCTTAAGCATAGATGGAAAAGTTTGGTAGGATAAAAGCAGGTACACATAACAGAAAAGATCTTTAAAGTAGAAATATAGATTTTATGCACCTTGAAAATTATATTTATGCCCTTTAGTTGATTCATAACCAATTAATTTTCAATTTCATAGTAGTAGTTGTTATTTTCCAGGTTTTAGGATTCATAAGCAATATTGTACTTGATTTCAGAACTCTGGATGGTGTTGGAATTTTCTTCTTTTTCTAGTGCTAAAATGTTTGCAAAAGAAATTCTCTACATGCTTCTTTAGAAAGAAAAGTGACTTTTCTGCTCTTAGTATTTTTGCACATCAAAAGTTTAAGGCTGAAGCTATCCATTTTCTGGTTCTGAGTTGTCCAGGAATTTGCTGTTCTCTGAACATTCCAAGCTGCTGGTAAGGCTGGAGAATGTTTTCTTTTTGTGCATTAAGTAATTGGTCACAGAAACATGTATCCTCCACCTACAGAGCTGCTTCCTGAGATATTGCTTATGCATGTTAGGGTAGTACTAGCTTCACTTGCCAATAAACCTCCAAGTTTTAGGATGTCATGAAAATTTCTTTCTGTCTTAAGGTAAGAATCCAATGTGCCTTTTTCTGATTGGGAGGTTTGGGAGGTGAATGGTTTGGTGAGGAACCAGGCCAACAGAAGAGCTGCCACCTTCAATATGTTCTTTCCATGTGTCATAGTTACTTTTCTCTCATTGCTGAGATAAAATACCTGATACCCAAAGTTAAATGGGGAAAGGTTTATTTATCTCACAGTTTGTAGAGGTTTCAGTCCACAATCGGCTGGCTCCAAGGCAGGGTGTCATGGCAGACAGGCATTGCAGAAAAGAAACAGTTCATGGCAGGCAGAAGGTAGCAAAGCAAGCAAGGGGCCTAGCAGCTTCTTTCTGCTCCTTTTATTCTCTATCTAGGCTACCAGGATTAGGGCAGTGTCAAACCAATCAGTGGACTGATTTAGTAATCACAGACCCTTAATCCCAGCTTCACACACTCTAGATTCAGCCACCTCTGAAAAAGCCCCACCTATGACTGCAGAGGGAGGACATCTAGACATGAGCCATAACACCATGATTTCCTTCGATACTGACATCTAGCCAGAGGAAAGAGCACTGGTCTCATAGGCTGGGCTTGGAAGTTGTATACATTGTATAATTGAAAAATGCAGTGAATGTTTAAATTAAAAAATGATTACAGTGAAAGACACATTAATGCCTCTCAAAATATCCCACTCCCCTTCAAACACACTTATCCCATCATTCTTGCCACTGTCTGAAGCAGTTCCGGAAGTCCTCTTTTGTGAGTGTCTTTAGTTGCCCTGTTGTGGCCTTAATGTCCTGAATTGTTTCAAATGTTCAACTTTCATGGTTGTTTTGACTGTGGGGAAGAAGCAGAAGTTGCATGGTGTCTAGTCAATAAAGTGGAGGAGAACACCTTGTAATGTTTTTATGATCCTGCCTTCCATTGGATGCACTTGGCAGCTGCATTCACCATATTTTTTAAAAATCACATTTTGTAAAGACATCCATAAAAGAAGACTTTCAGAACTCTGTCAGAAAGTGGTAAGATGCCAAGTTTGGTGGCATACACCTGTAATCCCAGCACTCAGGAGACTGAGGCAAGAGGATTGCCATGAGTTCAAGGCCAGCCTGAACTTTATAGTGAGACCCTGCTTCAAAAAACCAAAGAGAGAGAGAGAGAAAGAGAGAGAGGGAAAATGGTCAGAATGATGGGATCAATGTTAGAAGCAAGGGGGAGTATTTCTGAGGGAAATGAATGACAATGTACCCTTTACTGTAATTAATTTTTAAAATTTAAATATTCACCATATATTTTGATCACACCACGTATACTATTCTGCTCACTTTCTATTGGCCAGAACTTGGCCTTTTTATGGCCACATCTACTGTGGAGGTGCATGGCTGGGGCATTTGTTTGGCTGTTTGCTCAGGAATAAGAGAATTCTAATTTTGATGCACAGCTCCTAGTATTGGTCACTCTGCCACTTTAGTTTCACTTTTCATGATTCCTTGTAGAGACAGTGAAACTTAGGAAAAAGGAAGAAGAATATTTTTTTTTTCCACCCAGTTTAAACAAATGTCCTTCACTCCCCAGTCTCCCCTTCCACAGGACAGTCTACTCACACGGCACCTCTGAGTCCTCCAGAGTTCCTAACCCAGGGCCTTTGCCTGGCTCTGACACTGCCGGGACTCTCTTCCCCTCCTAGTTGCCAACCTCCTGAGCATCTTTTGGGTCTTGGCTTCAGGATTTGTTCCTCAAACAGGTTTTCCTTGAACTTGAAGCCTAAATTCGGTTCCCCTTTCAACATCTCAGGAAATCATCTTCCTTTTTCTTTAGACAGCATTCTTGAAATGGAATGGGGATGAGAAATTTTGCCTCCAGAGTTCTCTGTTCATACAGCAATGTCTGGAGATGTTTCTGATCATCACAACTCAAATGGAAAGACACTAGTGGCCTCTATGGATAGAGACCAGGGACACCACCAAACGTCCTGCTGTGCCTAAAGGAGGATTTTCTTGCCTCACATGTTAATGGTGCCAGTGCTGAGAAGCTCTGTTCTGTGCCAGAACTTGTTAGTTTATTTGTATGTTTGTTTAACATCCATGTCTCTCACTAGACTGAAAGAGTTGGTAATTGATTGATTTGTCACTGTGCTCACCAGTCACAGCATATAGCGTAGAATGTAGTTAGTATTCAATAGTTTTTGTTCAATGAATAAAATAATTACAAATGTAATTCATTCATATACACTCATTTAAAAATATTTATTGGATGTCATCTAAGTTCAGGCACTGGGTAACCAAGATGAATAAACTTTATGCCTAGTCCTCCCATGCTTCACAAAAAGCAAAGAGAAGGGTAGGTTTAGAATCATCACCTCTACCACCACCATAATTGTCATCTTCACCATCATCATCATCACCATCATCATCATCGTCATTATTTTCCTATTTATAATACTCAGAGAGGTTGATTGAGTTGCCTAACATCACACAAGAAGCAAGTGGAGGGGCCAGAATGCTACTTTAAACTGAATTAGATTTTTCCAAACTATATCATGCTATTAATTGTTTTTAAATTTGCTTTTAGTCAAGACTGTACTTTTATCAGTTGCTGTTATTGGCAACTAAAGGCAAAAATCCCTGAGAGGTTATAGAGGTAGGAATTATTGTACCCATTTTATTTTTTAATATTTATTTATTTATCGGTTTTTTGAGACATGGTCTTGCTATATAGTTCAGGCTGGCCTTAAATTCACTGTGTAGCCTAGGCTGGCCATGAACTCATTCCAATCCTCCTGCAGGGCATGTGCCACCACGCCCAGCTAGCGTACTCATTTTAGAATGAGGAAAAGAAAGCCCATAAAACAATGGTTTTGTCCAAGAATACATATCTAGTAGGAGGTAGAACAAAGAGGGAAAAAATGTCAATGTTGCCAGCCAAAGACCACCAAGAACACACCTGTGGTCCAGCAAGCTGTGCTTAGTTGTAATTGTTTAAACAAGTGCGGCTGGACACCATGGGAACTATAGGGCTTTTCTGTAGGAACAGCTGCTATAGGACTGGGCTTGGCTTAGATGATTTGGGAAAGACTCCAAGGATTGAGTACAAGTAGGAATCAGGGAAATTCTGCAATGGGATATCATAATAATTTCTATTTAGGATGCAGAAGGAATGGAGGGAAGCTGTGATAAATTAAAGAAGGAGCAGTCACTCATTTTAGCCATGATAGGAAGATGCTGGTCGTTTTTGCAGGTTTGCACGCTGGTTTTGAGAGGTTTTGTGTCACAGTGTGTGACCGTGGAAGCATGAAGGATGTAAAAGATTATTTGGAGTTGAGACTTAGTTCAGTCACTGAGAGGGCCAGAGGGGTTACTCAACCTAGAGCACTCAGAGTTAGGGAGACTCCCAGGAGCAGCACCAAGCTGAGAACTTTCAGGCTTTTAGTTAGAATATCAGCGTAAGAGAAAAAGGCAGAAGGAAAGCAGTTTGGGCAAGGAAATATCTCAAGGCTGGGCAGTTTTCTTGGGGAAAGGGCAAGGACAATGGCCAGATACAATATGCCTCGCTAATCTAAACTTCTTGTTATTTAATCATTCTCTTCTCACACAGCCTGCATGCTTCTGCCCCGCAGTTCAACCATTCACTCCTAGGCCAAGTCCCCCACATTTGCCCCCACCTTCCTTTTTTTTTTCCAGCATCCACTGGAAAAACATACAAAAGGCCTCAAGGACTGTAAAAAAAAAAAAAACCCGAAAACTAAAAAGATAATTCCAGTAGTAATAAGAATCCAAATGTGAACCAATTTGGGGGATGAACAATTAGGCAACATCATGAAGGTGATTTAGAGTGATATTGTGAGCTTTCATTTGTAATTTATGAAGTTGGGCCAGCAATTGACCTTGGAGATCAGTAATCTCCTTATTAACATTTGTGTAAAAATCACTGTGAAGCACGCACTGGTCTTCCTTTTAGGACTCTGAATGGTTAAATGGGATAGATGTGATTCACAAAGAACAGTATTGGACATCACAACTAAGCCACCTGCATGTCAAAAGGGCCTGTTGGTGCTCACCAAACCAGCTATTGTCTCAAGGGCATCCAGTTCCTCTAAGATTTCTTTATCAATGTTGGTCAGAGTTAGTAGTTCAGAGGTAGTATTTTGGAAATAGCTGTTCATAATTTGAGCAGTTTGAATGGAATGACTTAAGGTGACTGCAGTAGCTGTCATTGTAGCTGCTACATAATACTTGCAATTAGAATGTCCAGAAAATGTGTCTGTCAAATATGTTCAAGTGTTTAGGTAATTTGTTCAAGGACTGAATTTCCCATCAATTCTCTTGTGAAGATTTGTTAGAGCCAAGCTTTGGCTCATTGTCTGAGTATCATAATATGAATAATGTTTAATTGAGAGATATTAAAATTATATACCATTGGGGCTGGAAAAGGATACAACAACTACTATTTGTGGTATTGGTGACTAGGTATAATGAAAATTCTTCTGCCAGGAAATACTATGTGTTGGGTAATAGGAGCTAATCATTGGAATAGCCAGAGTGGCTGCAATCCTTCGCACAGTCCCTTAAAGGGCCAGGAGGTGGCAGCTAAGGTCCACCTATATATGAGGGGTCATGGAGGAAAGAGGGGGTTCTAATCTCCCCCATGTGTCTTAGTTATTATTCTCATTGCTTAAACAAAATACCCGACACCCAAAGTTAAAGGAGGAAAGATTTATTTAGCTCACAGTTTGTAGAGGTTTCAGTTCATGATCAGCTGGTTCCAAGGGAGGGTTGTGTGGCAGACAAGCAACGCAAGGAGAAACAGTTCATGGTGGGCAGATGGTAGCAAAACAAACAAGGGCCAACAACAGCTCTTTCTATCCCTTATATCTTATTCAGGCTACTTAAGGTGGGTAGCACTCACACCATTAATCCTAGTGCCCTTCATTCTTGCATTGCACCATGAATTGATCCCAGTGTCACACATTCTAGATTCTGCCACCTCTGAAAAAGACCCACCTATGACTGCATGAAGCTTTGGTGGGACATCTAGATACAAGCCATAATTCCATGTAACTATGCCAAAAACAGGTGAGATAAAACAATGGCTCCAATAAACTATACCACTTACTTGAAATATGTATGTCAGCAAACTCAGAAAGATAAGTAGCCTTTTTACCTTTGTAATTTTGGAGTCATAAATGACTTATGTGATCTTTGCAAGAAATAAGTTTTTAGAAGTGAAGAGAATTCTTGAACTTTGCAGCATCTGTTCAGCATGACTGGTCAGTTTTTTTTTTTCTGTACTGCTGTGAAACATTCTACATCACAGTTTTAAAAATTTAAAGTCTTATTAAATTAAATTAAATTCTTTCCACCATATTCCCCCTTTTTTGTTTTAATAATTGGATCTTGAGGAACTCATTGGTTCACTCTACAACAATGGCTTGTCTTGTGGGGTTGTAAGGGATTTTGGTGATGTTTAACATGTCAGAAATGGAGAAATATTTGTAGGGAATTGGAAGTATAGGCAGGACCATTATCTGTTTTAATTTGTGGGGGTAATCTCATTATGGAAAAATATGAGAGTAATGACATTTAACATGTTCTTCAGACAAATTTTGTAAATGTCTAAATATATGAAAGAGCATCTCATCATTTCCATTATGAATAAGGGCAGTTTCAATCATTTGTAAAGTCTCCACAACATAGGCCAAATCAGGGCCAATACTGAGGGGTTGATCAGGGAACTGTTATTTTTTATCAGTCATGGTTGTCTTACTAGTTGAATTCCTGTAAAATGTTAACAGATAGCAATAATAAAATTTTATAAAGAAAATATAACATATTAGCATAAGGATCATGATGACATCATTATATTAAGTGACATGAAGAAATTTTATCTAAATTTGTTATCTTTTAATAGAATGTCATCTAAACATGTATCTGTCCATAGATGTATTTTATGTGACATTGTTTGGACTGTGCAATGTTCGAGCATCTTTAAGTGTGGTAACATGTATGACAAACACATAATAATTACATAACCATAAATCTTAAAAAAAGTATTTGTATATTTTAGTGGGCTGTCTCTTGTTAGATTGGCATGCATATTTTATCATAAATAGTTGGAAAACAAGTAAAGGAGAAGCCAGATATTTGAGTTTAAAAGTTTATCATCATGAATAATTTAATCTAGAAGTCACCTGTATGATAAGAATGTTTTTCAGTTTTGCATCTGTGAAGACTTGTACATTTAGGAAATATAAATATATTTAATGTAGCATGAAGTCAGCAATAATGGGCATCACAATGCAGGTTGTAATTACCTAAAGAGGCAGCTTTGTGTTGGTTTTTGTCATTGATCAGTTTAGATGTCTCTGCTAGTCATGCAGAAAAGCTCATGTTTAGTATTAATTTAAGAAATGAGAGTTATAGCCTTTGTCTGACAGCACCAGTTAAACTGGACAAGAGACTTGAGACCTGAAATGAAGTGAATGATGGGAATCAGGGTTCTAGCCCCTAATCTTATTCAAACAGCAAGGAGCTTTTAGAAGAAATAAAGAGGTATCTAAGTTCACAAATGCCTTCATTTGTGAATAATTTGGTTAGAAAACAGAAGCATTTGGCAAATTTTGTTTTTTCCAGCAAACTGTGCATTGAGTGACAGGCAAGACCACAGCCATCTTTCCCACATGAACATCATGGCCATCATTTCCAGAATCATGGAAATAATTAAGTACCACTGTAGTTTGGGCTCAAACAAACAAGCACAAAGCTCATAATAACCAAAATAAATATTTCTTTCTATAAACCTTATCTCCCACAAACCCTTCTCAACATACATGAGCCTTTCCAGTTTTTGCTGGTATCTTCCTTTTCCAATCTTGGTAGGGCGAATCTTCACATACAAAATCCTCTCACATCAAATATTTATCAGTATACTTTAACCTTTCTTCCTATTCTCTTTCATTCTCACTTAGAGAAAACATATTTCTTTTTTTAACTTCATATTTTTTATTAGTACATATTTATCATACAAATTGATCATATTCATATAGGGAATTAGTACCTGTACATAATACATGTTGACTCTTCTTTTCTTCCTAGTCTTCTCCCCTCCCTGCAACACGTCTTCCCCTCCCCATCTACAAAAGCTTTGCTTCTATTTTTCCTCTATTCTCTTTTTTTTCCCTTTTTCACTCCTTCCCTCTCCCCTCCCTTGTTCTCCTTCCTTTTGAACATGTTCTTCCTACTTCCCAATACTTATCCTCCATTATGTTTCTTGTTCAAAGTTTGGGTTTCTCACACAAGAGAAACAAAGCAATATTTAAACTCATGTGTCTGATTTATTTCACTTAAGATTATGGCCTTGAGGGACATTCATTTTCCCACAAATGATTCAAGTTTATCCTTCTTTATTGCAGAGTAGTCCTCCATTGTATATAAATATATTTTCTTTATCCATTCATCTGTTGATGGGCATATAGGCTGTTTACAAGACTTAGCTATTATAAATTGTGCTGCCACAAACATGAGTATGCATATATCACTGTGCTATGATGATTTTAATTCATTCAGGAAGATACCTAGGAAGGGAACAGCTGGGTCAAAGAGAACATCTACTTTTAGCCTTTTGAGGAAGCTACATACTGATTGCCACAGTGGTTGTACCAGATTACACTCCCACTGGCAATGGAGAAGGGTTCTTTTTCCTCACGGCCTCGCCAGCATTTGTAATTGGTTGATTTCCTGATGATAGCTGTTCTTTCTGGAGTGAGATGAGAAGCTCAGTCTTGTTTTAATACGTATTTGTCAAATGACCAGTGATGTTGAGCACTTTTTCACATAGTTATTTGCTTGTTGTACTTCTTCATCTGAAAAGTGTCAGTTCATTTCAGATGCCCATTTTTGGATTGGGTCTTTAAATTTGGGTGTCTGATATTTTTTAGTTTTGTTTATATTCTAGATGTTAGTCCTCTGTCTGAAAGTAGCTGGTAGAAATTTTTCCCATTCTGTGGGTTGCTCTTCACACTGTTGGTGGTTTCTTTTGCTGTGCAAAAGCTTTTTAATTTGTTGTGATCCCAGTTGTGCATTCCTTGTAATACTTCCTGGGCAAATGATTGGGGTTTTGTTCATGAAGTCTTTGCCTACACCTATGACTTCAAGAGTTTTACCTATTCTATCTTCCAGCAGATCTAGTGTTTCTGTTTTAATATTTAGATATTTGACCCATTTTGATTTTAATTTAGTGAATGGTGAGTGATTTGGGTCTAGGTTCAGTTTTTGGCATGTGGAAAGCCATTTTTCCCAGCACCATTTATTATAGAGGCTATCTTTCTTCCAGTGAAGGTGTTTGGTTCCTTTGTCAAAATAAGGTAGCTGAGTGCTGGGAGTTGTTTCTGCATCTTCTATTCTGTTTCACTGATCCTCAGGCCTGTTTTTTTTTTTTTCCTCAGTACCATGCTGTTTTTATCATGGTTGCTTTGTAGTATAACTTCAAATTGGGTATTGTGATGCCTCCCTGTATTGCCCTTATTGCCCAGATGTGCTATTGCTATTCTGGGGCTCTTCTGGTTCCATATGAATTTTTGGATTGTATTCTCTAGTTCTGTGAGGTATGCTATTGGTACTTTGAAGGGAATTGCATTAAACCTGTGTAACAGCTTTGGAAGTAGGGCTTTTTTCACTATATTTGTTCCTCTCATTGGAGAAAAGGAAGTATCTTTCCATTTTCTTTTTTTTTTTTTTATTTTAAAGAGAAGAAAAAACAAAACAAATCAAAAGAAGAACAAATTTTCAAACCAACATAATAGGAGGGTAACAATGGTTAATACATTACGTATTACTATCTTTAAGTTAGTTATTCAGGACATCAGACATTAGCATTCAATTGTCCAAACATTATTGGCACAAACCTTACTCTTCAATGAACTAAGTAAAAATGGTAGTGTATCTATCTTAACCATCTTATATATATACATATATACAATTTTTTTTCACTTTCCCTTCTTTCTTTTCCCTATTCCAGTCTCTCTTTCCTTTTGACCAGTTTCTTTTTGATTCACCATGTCTATTGTACATTTTGGATCTTATTTACTCTTTCAGTTTCTCATACTAGAGAGATAATACGATGCTTACACATGTGCTTCTGGTTTATTTCACTTATGAGTATTTTCTCGAGTTGCATCCATTTACCTATAAAAGTCTCCAGTTTATCCTTCTTTATGGCTGAATAGTACTCCATTGTATAAAAATACCACATCTTTCTTATCCATTCCTCAGTTGATGGGCATTTGGGTTGTTTACAGGATCTGGCTATTACAAATTGTGCTGCTATAAACATGGGTGCACATATATCGCTGTGGTACGATGTTTTTAATTCTTCTGGGAAGATGCCCAGAAGGGGAATAGCTGGGTCAAATTGGACCTCCAACCCTAGTTTTCTGAGGAATCTCCACACTGACTTCCACAGTGGCTGTACCAGTCGACACTCCCACCAACAGTGAAGAAGGGTTCCTTTTTTCCCACAGCCCCTCCAACATTTGTTATTAGTTGATTTCTTAATAGTAGCCATTCTTTCTGGGGTGAGATGGTATCTCAGTGTTGTTTTAATTTGCATCTCTCGAATGACTAGTGATGTTGCACATTTTTTTGTATATTTGTTTGCCATTAGTATTTCTTCATCTGAGAAATGTGTATTCATCTCAGATGCCCATTTTTGGAGTGGGTCTTTAAATTTGGGAGGTCTGATTTTTTTGAGTTCTTTATATGTTCTCGATAGTAATCCTTTGTCTGAGGAACAGCTGGCAAACATTTTTTCCCACGTTGTGGGTTGTCTTTTCACTCTGTTGGTGGTTTCTCTTGCTGTGCAAAAGCTTTTTAATAAGATGAGATCCCAGTTATTGATTCTTTGGGATAGTTCCCGTGCGGTTGAGTTTTTATTCATAAAGTCTTTGCCTACACCAATGTCTCCAAGGGTTTTACCTATCCTACCTTCCAGCAGATTTAATGTTTCTGTTTTAATATTTAGATCTCTGATCCATTTTGAATTTAGTTTAGTGCATGGTGAAAGATATGGATCTAGTTTTAATCTTCGGCATGTGTAGAGCCAGTTTTTCCAGCACCATTTATTAAAGAGGCTATCTTTCTTCCAGCGAATGTGTTTGGCACCTTTGTCAAAGATAAGGTGGCTTAGTATGTCTGGGGTTGTTTCAGCATCTTCTAATCTGTTCCATTGATCTTCAGGTCTGTTTTTTTGCCAGTACCACACTGTTTTTATCACAGTAGCTTTATAGTATAATTTCAAGTCGGGGATTGTGATGCCCCCTGCCTTGCCTTTGTTGCCCAGAATTGCCTTTGCTATTCTAGGTCTCTTCTGATTCCAAATGAATTTTAGGATTGTTTTCTCTAATTCTGTGAGATATGCTGTTGGAATTTTGATTGGAATTGCATTAAATCTGTATAACAATTTTGGAAGTATGGCCATTTTCACTATATTGGTTCTTCCTATCCAGGAGCAAGGGATATCTTTCCATTTTCTGATATCCTCTTCAATCTCCTTTTTCAGAGTACTGTAGTTTTCAGTATAGAGGTCTTTTACATCCTTCGTGAGGTTGATTCCTAGGTATTTCATTTTTTTGGATGTTATTGTGAAAGGTATTGTTTCCCTAATTTCTCTTTCAGTAAGTTTGTTATTTGTGTACAGGAAGGCTATTGACTTTTGAGTATTGACTTTGTATCCAGCTACACTACTGAATTTGCTTATTAAATCTAGCAGTTTTTTAGTGGAGTTTTTGGGGTCTTCTGTGTAGAGTATCATGTCATCTGCAAATAATGATAATTTAACTTCTTCCTTTCCAATCATTATTCCTTTTATTTCTTTCTCTTGTCTAATCACTCTGGCTAAAGTTTCCAGAACTATGTTGAATAAGAGTGGGGACAGTGGACATCCTTGTCTTGTTCCTGATTTTAGAGGGATGGCTTTCAGTTTTTGGCCATTTAGTATAATATTGGCTGTTGGTTTGTCATAGATAGCTTTTACCAGATTGAGATAAAGACCCTCTATTCCAATTTTCTGTAGGGTTTTTATCATGAAAAGGTGCTGGACTTTGTCAAAAGCTTTTTCTGCATCTATTGAGATGATCATGTGATTTTTGTCTTTGGTTCTGTTAATATGCTGTATTACATTTATTGATTTACGTATGTTGAACCATCCCTGCATCCCTGGGATGAATCCAACTTGGTCATGGTGTATAATCTTCTTGATGATTTGTTGGATTCTGTTTGCCAGTATCTTATTAAGGATTTTTGCATCTATGTTCATTAGGGAGATTGGCCTGTAGTTCTCTTTCTTAGTTGGGTCCTTCTCTGGTTTTGGTATCAGGGTAATGCTTGCTTCCAGGTATGAATTTGGGAGTATTGCTTCCCTTTCAATTTCATTGAAAAGTTTGAGAAGTAGGGGCGTTAGGTCTTCTCTAAATTTCTTGTAGAATTCGGCAGTGAATCCATCAGGGCCTGGGCTTTTCTTTGTTGGGAGGTTTTTAATTACATCTTCAATTTCATTGGCTGATATTGGTTTATTTAGGATTTGTAAATCTTCTTGATTCAGCTTTGGTAATTCATACGAATCTAGGAATCTGTCCATTTCTTCTGCATTTTCCATCTTAGTAGAATATAAATTTTCAAAATAGGTATAGATGATCTTCTGGATTTCTGCAGGGTCTGTCGTGATATCACCCTTTTCATTTTCAATTGCATGGATTTGAGTCTTTTCTTTTCTTTTTTTAATAAGGTTGGATAAGGGTTTGTCAATCTTATTTATTCTTTCAAAGAACCAACTTTTTGCTTCATTGATTCTTTGTATTGTTTTTTTATTCTCCAATACGTTAATTTCTGCTCTGATCTTTATAATTTCCTCCCTTGTACGGGCTTTTGGCTTAACCTGCTCTTCTTTTTCTAGAAGCTCGAGGTTCACCCTTAAGTTGTTTATTTGCGCTTGCTCTATTTTCCTGATATAAGTGTTTAATGCTATAAATTTCCCTCTTAAGACTGCTTTCATTGTATCCCATAAGTTCCGGTATGTTGTACTGTCATTATCATTCAGTTGTAGAAAGTGACTAATTTCTTTTTTAATTTCATCTGTGACCCATTGGTTGTTCAGGAGGATGCTGTTTAATTTCCATGTGTTTAGGGAGTTTTTGTGGGATCTTTTGCCATTGATTTCCAATTTCATTGCACTATGGTCTGATAATATGCATGAGATAATTTCAATTCCTTTGCATTTACTTAAGCAGGTTTTATGAGCTAGTATGTGGTCTATTTTGGAGAACGTCCCATGTGCAGCTGAGAAAAATGTGTATTCTGATGTTGTGGGATGGAACACTCTGTAGTCATCTACTAAGTCCATTTGTTCAAAAGTTTGGTTCAGTTCTACTATTTCATTATTGATTTTCTGTCCAGTTGATCTATCTTTTTGTGACAGTGGAGTATTGAGATCTCCCAATATAATTGTATTAGTGCTTATTTGATTTTTCATGTCCTTTAGTACTTGTTTTATATAGCTGGGTGCATTGGTATTTGACGCATATATATTTATGATCGTTATCTCTTCCTCTTGGATTGTTCCCTTTACAAGGATGTAATGACCGTCTTTATCTCTCTGAATCCTTCTTGGCTTGAAGTTCACTTTGTCTGCAAAAAGAATAGCTACCCCTGCTTTTTTTCTGGGTTCCTGTGGCATGGAGTATTGTTTTCCATCCTTCGACTTTCAGTCTATGAATTTCTTTCTGAATTAAATGTGTTTCTTGTATACAGCATATTGTTGGATCTTGCTTCTTGATCCATTTCGCCAGTCTGTGCCTTTTGATTGGTGAATTGAGACCGTTAACATTGATGGTTAAAACTGATATGTATTCACTTGTCATGATATTTTCCTGTTGTTGGTTCCCATTCTTTGTTTTTCCGCTTTCCGGCTATTTAAGTATTTGCCCTGCCTGGTGGATTCCTTCTGTTGGGGTTCCTATCTCTTTCTAGAATGTCCTTCAGAACGTTTTGGAGTGCTGGTTTGGTGGTCATAAATTTTCTCAGATGTTCTTTGTCATGAAAGTATTTTATTTCTCCATCAATTTTGAAAGATAGTTTTGCAGGGTACATCAATCTGGGCTGAAAATTATTTTCCTTTAGAGCTTGCAATACATCATTCCAAGCTCTTCTTGAATTGAGGGTTTGTGCTGAAAAGTCAGCTGTGATTCTGATGGGTTTTCCTTCATAGGTGATTTGTCTCTTCTCCCTAACAGCTTTTAAGATTCTGCCCTTCTGTTGAATTTCTGGGATCTTGACTATGATATGTCTGGCTGAAGTTTTTTTTTGATCATGTCTAGTTGGTGTTCTAAAAGCTTCACTTATAGGGGTGTCAAATTCCTTTTCTCTTCCAGGAAAGTTCTCCCTGATTATGTCTTTGAACAAGTTTTTAATGTCATTGATGCTATCTCCTGCTTTTTCATTTATTCCAATTATTCTTAAGTTGTTTATCTTTGAGTCATCTAGCAGCTGCTGAATTGATTTTTCATGGTCCCTTGCTATTTTTAAGAATTTTTCCATTTCATGATCACTAATTGCAAGCCTGTCTTCTATATCTGAGATCCTGTCCTCGCATTGGCTTATTCTGCTACAAATACTTTCAATGGAATTTTTTATCTCTTGGATATCTGCTTGAATCTGCCTTATGGATTCCATTTCTTTCCTATGCTGAGCATTCATGGTTTCTATAGTTTTCTTAAGTTCATCTATTTTTTTGTCTGTATCAGCTATAGTGTCCTTAAGCATGGTCTTCATTGTAGACATTATCTGTGCAGTTATCTGTGAGATTATTTCTGTTTTAATTTTTTCCAGAACCTCATTCAGTTGCTTTGTTGTTACCACTTCAGATAGGCCAGGTGGGTGTCTTTCGGATTGTCCCACCTCGTTGCCCCCTAGGTTTGCCTTTGGTGAATTGGATGTGTGTGGTTGCATCTTGTTTAAGTGTCGTCTCATTTTTTCTTTCTTTAATTCCTGGGGTGATGTTTGCAAATTACCTATAGTAGGTTACTTTATTGCTAGTGTTTAAGATCTTTAGAAGATGACTACTTCTCTGCAGTATCTTCCAAGTGGAGCTTGCTTTTAGGTTTTGAGCTTTCTGCCAGATCCTACCTCTTCAATTCGTTGGGTATGCGAAGTTGCTACCTGTTTGGCCCAGTCCTTGATTCTTTGGTACTGTGCCACTGTATTTTCTGTGTCCCTTAGTCAATCTCAATCATGAAATATCAGGAAGGAAAGATGTTTAGAACAATTATTTCACATTTGGCTATAATGTTAACTAAAGCATCAAACACAGCCTAAAAAATGACAGACTGAGCTAACCAGTTATTTACCACTTTTAGCTGTATAGAGTTGCGGTTATATAACAAAATCTAAAACACACCAGAAAAATTATATGCACTATACAAGTCCTATGTATGTCAATTTTTCCTTGAGGAGTTTAAATTTAAGATGAGTTAAGGAGGAAATAGAGTATTGGGAGAAGAGGAAGGAATTAGATGTAAGGTTAGAGGACCAAGAGGGATCCCACTAAAATTGGGACACTAGTGCAGAGGACAGGTGGTAAAAAGAGAAGGAAGGGATAAAAGGAAGAACAGATCACAACCACAATCACAAAGAAGTTAGAGGCGCTGTTTACACTCATATAAAAAACCAGAGAGAATAATGAAGGAAAGAGCAAATACACATACAGAAACAAAAATGAAGATAAAAACAATAAAACAGACAGATCAAAAATAAAACCCCACCAAAAAACAAAACAAAACAAAACAAAAACAAAAAAACCCTTCGCCAGAACAAAAAACAAATCAGTGAGAAAAAAAAATAAAAATAAAAATAAAAATAAAAATAAAAATAAAAATAAAAAAAAATAAAAAGAATCAGTTCCAGGTGTTGACTCTGTTGTAGGCAGGTACCTTGTGACAGAGTCCTGTTCTGTGCAGGTCCATCCCAGTAAGCCAGGAGCGCCCTCTGGCGGGCGGTGAGCAGCGGCGCGTACTTTCAGGCAGAGACCAGTCTAGCTCGCCTCTGCTCTTGGCGCCCTTTCACGATCCCTGGGCCTGAGAGGCTCAGCGTGCTGTCGGAGCGCGGGTTCCCTGCACTGGTTCCCGCCGCTCTGGTTTTTTGCCACGCCCCCCACAATGGTGCCGGGCCAGTCGCTCTCTGGTGCGGGACAGGTGTGGCTGAGAGTCCAGTCTCGTTCGCCTGCTGACCTCAGCACACTTTCGTGGGCTTGAGAGGCCCGGTGCTGCCCTGTCCGGAGCACAAGTTCCCAGAGCAGTTTCCCAGCCGCTCTGAGTTTCGCCACACCCCCCACAATGGCGCCCGGCCGGTCGCTCTCTGGCGCGGGGCAGCTGTGGCTGAGAGACACTCACCGCCGGTCAGCGCCATTCTCCGCCGCTCCCCTGCCCCGCCGCTGTCTCAGGATCCTCTGTGGGGGCTCCCTGGGCACCAGCTGCCACCGTGTGTCCGTAGAATTGAGCCTCCGTGGCGCTGCAACTCCCGGGATATTAGAAGGTGCGCGTGTGCGGTCTGCTCCTTCTTTCCTTCTTCTTTGTTGGAAGTCACCCGTCACTGGTGCCGGGGGTCCCAGATTGCGCTTCAGAACTTTTCTGGGTTTCGGAGAGGCATCTCCCCCCCTCCTGCGCTTTCCGAGTCGCTATATTCCCGTGTTCCAATGGTAACTTTTAGAGAGAGTTTTGCTGCCTGCTTCTTACTCATCTGCCATCTTGAGGTCCTCCTCTTTCCATTTTCTGATAGCCTCCTTGATCTACTTTTTCAGAGTACTGTAGTTTTCAATGTATAGTCCTTTCACTTCCTTTGTTAGGTTGATTCCTAAGTATTTAACTCTTCTTGATGCAGTTGTGAAAGGTATTGTTTCCTTAATTTCTCTCTCAATGAGTTGTTATTCCACGTAAAGGAATGTTATTGATTTTTGAGTGTAGAATTTGTATCCTGCTATGCTGTGGATTTTGGTTATTAATTCTAGGAGTTTTTTGGTGGAGTTTTTGGGGTCTTCTATATAGAGTATCATGTCATCAGCAAATAATGATAATCTAACCTCTTCCTTTCCTAATCATATTCCTTTTATTTATTTCTCCTGTCCAATTGCTCCGTGTAATGTTTCCAGAAGTATTTTGAACAGGCATAGTTACAGTGGGCATCCTTGTCTTGTTCCTGATTTTAGTGTGAAAGCTTTCAGTTTTTAACAATTTATTATGATGTTGGCTATTGTTTTGTCATAGATGGCTTTTATCAGACTGAGATAAAGACCTTCTGTTCTAATTTTCTGTAGGGTTTTTATCATTAATGGGTGTTGGACTTTGTCAAATGCCCTTTATGTATCTATTGAGATGATCACATGGTTTTTGTTCTCGGTTCTTTTAATGTGGTGTCTTACATTTATTGTTTTGTGTATTTGTGAACCATCCTTGCATCCCTGGGATAAATCCTACTTGGTCATGGTGTATAATCTTTTTGATGTTTTGCTGAATTCTGTTCTTCAATATCTTATCAAGGATTTTTGCATCTAAATTCATTAAGGAGATTGGCCTTAGTTCTCTTTATTGGTTGAATCCTTCTTTGGTTTTGGCATCAAGATAATGCTTACTTCCAGGAATGAACTTGGGCATGTGGCTTCCCTTTCAATTTCATTGAAGAGTTTGAAGAACAGTGGCATTAGACCTCCTCCAAAGTTATTGTAGAATTCAGCAGTGAATTTGTCAGGACCTGGGCTTTTCTTTGTTGGAATATTTTAAAATCATATCTTCAATTTCATTGACTGATACTGGGTTATTAAGAATTTTTGTATCTTTTTTATTTATCTTTGGTAATTCATATATATAGTAATCTGTCCATTTCTTCTTCTACTTTTTTTTTTTTTCGTGGGTACCAGGGGTCAAACTCAGGACCTCGTGCACCAGCAGGTGCCTGTGCTGCTGAGTGATATCACCGGCACTTTTTTCATATGTGGGTACCGGGAGTCGAACTCAGGCCCTCACACTTGCCAGGCAGGTGCTCGTGCTGCTGAGCCATCTCACCGGCCCTGTCCATTTCTTCTGAGTTTTCCATCTTATTGGGGTACAGTTTCCCACAATAGGTGTGGATGATCTTCTGGCTTTCTGCCATGTCTGTGGTGATTTTGACCTTTTTGTTCCTAATTTTATGCTTTTGGGTCTTTTTATTGATATGGTTGGCTAAGGACTTTATTAAGCTTTATTAAGCTTTATCTATTTTATTTAAGCTTTAAAGAAACAACTTTTCAATTCATTGATTCTTTATATTGTTTTCTTAGTCTCAATTGCGTTAATTTCTGCTCTGATATTTATGATTTCCTCCTTTGTATGTGCTTTGGGTTTAACTTGCTCTTGTTTTTCTAGAATATTCAGGTTGAACATTAGGTTATTTTTTGAACTTGCTCTGTTTTGCTGATTCAACATTATAAATTTCCAGATTTTTTCATTCTTCTGATTTTCAGATTCACCTGATTTTCTGATTCACTGCTATAAATTTTGTGATTTTCTGATTCACTATTATAAATTCATCTCTATGAATTTCCCTTGCAGGGCTGCTTTCACTGGGTCCTGTAATATCTGGTATGTCATATTGGCATTATTGTTTAATTATAGAAACTGTCTAATTTATTCTTTAATTTCAACTGTAACCCATTGATTATTCAGGAGGGTGTTATTTAATTTCCATGTGTTTATGTAGTTTTTGTGGTTTCTTTTGCCAATGATATCCAATTTCATTGCACTATGATCTGATAATATGCATGGGATATTTTAATTCCTTTGCATTTACTTAGCCATGTTCTATGAGATAGTATGTGGGCAATTTTGGTGGAAGTCTTATGTGCTGCTGAGAAGAATGTTTATTCTGTTGTTCAGGAGTGAAATACTCTGTAGATATCTACTAAGTCCATTTGTACAGAGGTTTGGTTCTGTTGTGATTATTTTGTGTGTGTGTTTTGTTTTTTTGAAACAGGATCTTCTATGTAGCTCAGACTGGCCTTGAACTCACTATGTAGTCCAGGTTGGCTTCAAACTCATGGCAATCCTCTTGCTTCAGCCTCCTTAATGCTGGTATTACAGGCATGTGCCACTATGTCCAGCAGGTCTGATATTTCTTTGTTGATTTTTTTGTCTAGTTGATCTGTCTACTTGTGACAGTGGAGTATTTCATTCCTCCATTACAATTGTGTTAGTGCTTCTCCAATTTTTCATATTCATTAGTGCTTGTTTTATGTAGTTGCACACCCCAATATTTGGTGCATATGTACTTATGATTGCTATGTCTTCCTCTTGGATGGTTCCCTCAACAAGTATATAGTGACCTTCATTCTGTCTTCTGATCAATCTTGGCTTGAAATTTACTTTGTCTACTAATAGAATAGCTATTTCTATTTTTTCTGTGTTTCTGTCATACGGAACATTATTTTCCATCTTTTGACTTTTAGTCTATGTATTTCTTTTTGGCTTAAATGTGTTTCTTGCATGCAGCATATTGTTGGGTCTTGTTTATTGATCCATTCTGTCAATCTGTTTCTTTTTTTTTTGTTGTGGGTACCGGGGGTCGAACTCAGGACCTCGCACGCCAGCAGGTGCCTGTGCCACTGAGCAGTATCACTGGCCCTTTTTCCGTATGTGGGTTCCAGGAGTTGAACTCGGGCCCTCGCACTTGCCAGGCAGGTGCTTATGCCACTGAGCCATCTCACCGGCCCTAATCTGTTTCTTTTGATCAGTGAATTGAGACCATTCACATTGATGGATATAACTGATATGTACAGACTTATCCTCGTCATATTATTTTCCTGTTGTTGCTTCCCTTTCTTTCCCTTCTGTTTAAGTGCTTGCCTTGCTGGGAGGAGCCATCCTATTGGGATTCTTGGAATTCTTGAATTTTTAAAGAATATCCTTCAGAACTTTTGGAAGTGCTGGTTTGGTTGTCATAAATTTCTTTAGGAATTCTTTATCATTAAACTATTTTGTTTCTTCATCAATCTTGAAAGATAATTTTGTAAGTTACATCAATCTGGTTTGGAGGTTGTGTTCTTTCAGGACTTGAAATACTTCATTCCAAGCTCTCCTTGACTTAGGGTTAGAGTTGAGAAGTCTCCTGTGATTCTGATGGGTTTTCTTTACAGGTGATTTTTTCTTTGCTCTAACAGCTTTTAGTGTTGTGTTCTTGTGTTGAATTTCTGGAATCTTGACACTTCTATGCCTTGGTGTAGTTTTTCTCTGATTGTGACTATATGGAATTCTATATGCCTCAATTATCTGTATGTCAAATTCTTCTTCCATGCTTGGAAAGTTTTCTGCTATTATTTCTGTGAACAGGTTTTTTATGCCTTTTATGCTATCATCTGATTTTTTATTGATTCCAATTATTCTTATGTTTGTCTTCTTTGCATCATCTAGCAACTGTTGGATTAATTTTTTTGTGGTACCTTGCTATTTTTAGGTTTTTCATTTGATGAACACTAACCACAATCCTGTCTTCTAGATCTGATATTCTATTTAAATATTGGTTGACTCTGCTTCATATACTTTCAGTAGAATTTTCAATCTCCTAAATTTCTGTTTGAGTCTATTTTATGGAATCCAGTTATTAATCCATTTTGGATATTCATGGTTTCCATGTCTTTCCTAAACTACTCTATTTTCTAAAATCTGTATCCACTCTAGACTCATTAATCAGTTCCTTCATTATGGCCATCAACTCTCTAATTATCTGTATTTTGTCAAGGGATTTGTTGACCTGTTTTGTTACTTCCACTGCTACCATTTCATAAAATTCAGCTGAGAGGTTTTTTATTTCTTCCACCTTAAGGTCCCCTTGATTTGCCTTGAGTGAGTTGAGGATAATGGGTTGCATCTTGCTTACATGCTTTTTTTATTTTCTATTTTTTGTTTGTTTATTTGTTTTCTGTATTGATGCCTGTAAGTTGCTTATGGTAGGTAGCTTTTTTTTTTTCCCTAGTATCCAGACCTCTTTAAGAAATGACTACTTTTCAAAGATATCATCTAGATTTAGCTGGTTTTTGAGTCTGTTCTTAGGTCCTGCCTCTTCAATATATGAAGGATGAAGGGTTGCTGCTTGTTTGGCATAGCACCTAGTTCTTTGATTCTGGACAGTAATATTGTTTATGAGCCACGGATAAACTTGGCATGGGCATATAAGGGAGATCAATTGGTCATAATTGGTCACATAGTACAATCAGTAATAACAAGAGCATCAAGCACAAACTGGAAAATGACAAACTTTGATAATTACTAATTTGTCACTTTAACTATGGGTTCTAGATTTTATAGTTATATAACAAATTCTAAAATAAATCAGAAAATTATATACAGTGAATATCCACTCAATAAAGTGACTTTACCCTTAAGGGAGAAAATTTAAAAAGGCATAAGAGGAAAAAATAGAGATATCAAAGAAGAGAAATACATTAAAAGCAAGGCTGAAGGACAAAGGAAGATAATGAAGCCCCAGCAACCGGTAAAGAAGACAGGAGGGAAAGAAAGAAATAAGAAACAAAAACAAGAGCAATGTAAAACAAAGCAAAAAAACTAAAAACAATGTTCATACTCATGGAAAAACAAAAACAACCAACCTCCCCCCCCAAAAAAAAGAAAAAAGAAAAAGGAAAAATCCTCCACAAGAATTGAAAAAACTTTTTCCATGATTTCAAGCCAATGTTTATCTTCTGATCTCTACAGTTTTGTGGCAGTGTCCAATTCAACGCATGGCTTTGCTCTCTGGTAGGCTGAGAGGGTAGTCAGAGCCCAAGTCCATGCTGAATATTCCCAGCCATTCTGCAGTAGGATTGTAGTGGTATGCTGGGTAATACCAGCTAGCCTGCAGTAGGATTAGAGTAGATGCCAGTTCAGGAACTTTCAAATCCACAGAATTTCAGGCTGGTCACAGCCTCTGGTCATAGTGTTGGGTCCTAAGTTGTTTAGCTTATAACACTGTGGGTGTCTCTTGCTGGCCTGACCATGGCTCCCTGACCCTATATTTCAACTGTAGTTGTCCCCCACCCAGTCATTGTGGGTTTTTATCACTGGGAGTCCTGAGATGAAGCCAACCCACAGATACTCTAAGTCCTGGGTTCAGTTGGCCCTAAAATGGCATCCATCCAAGCACTGTCTGCAGCAAACACTGTAGTTGCAGTGGAGTCACTCACGAGCTGTTGTAGCACAGCATCCACTGCTCTATTCCCCTGGTGTGTTTCTCCCTGGAGGTCTCTGGAGTCACCTCCTTTTACTGTGTCTCTGTAGATCCTATCTTCTTTTCTCATGCCAGGAGCCAGGAGCTGTGGAGAAGGTGCAGATTGCCCTTTCCCTTTTCTGCATTGAAGTTTGTCTCTTCACTTACTCTGTGGGCGCCAGTTTTCCTTTTAGATCTCTCCTGGGTACCTGGGATCCAACTCCCTCCTTCTCCTCTTCCCCATGTTGCTACCTTCCAATGCCTGGATTCCAATTCTTGGAAAGGCTGACTTGTTGCTTCTTACCACTTGCTCATCTTCCTTAAAGTCCCCATATAGTTCTTCTTATAAATTGAATCTTCCACAAACCTTTTACAACATACTTGAACTCTCCAGTTCTGCTGCTATCTTTCTCTCCTTTTTCTTATCCTGATAGGGCAAGAACTTTAGCATATAAAATATTTTCATATCAAAATATATTTCTATACTTATAGCTTTCTCCACATTTTCTTCTCTGTCTTATTGCTATAATTTGTCTATAACAAAACTGGCTGCAGCTGCTTGGATTTTGAAGTGTCCTTTTCTTTCTCTCTCTCTTTTTTCCTTTTTGGTCCCAGATTGCTACATTTTTAAATTTAACTGGCTGTCAACAAATCTGTAAATAGCCTTGAAAAAGTGGTCTTATCTTTACTGAAGTAGCAGAAGAGTGAATTAACCCTGTAATTGTAGTCTAAGAATTTTCAATGTACCAGTAATATTTTAAGCATATTAATTAAAGAAAAATACAAACTCAAATTGGAAGCCAAATTTCTCAATTAGCTAAGATATGTAACAATGGGCTCTTGTGACTCAGGGTTGGCTCTTACTCCAGAGCATGAACATTTTATGACCTACTCCCTGTTTTTTACTGAGGCAAAAGGCATTGTGTCCCCTTCCTGTTTCCTGAAACAGGCTTCCCCTCATTGTCAAATTTGGAGTGGTACTAGTTCCCTCAGTGATATCCTTTTTTAAATTTGGGACTTTTATTTGTTTTAGTCCTTTTATCCTGTTTATTATTTTTACAATCTTTCTGATGATGTCCCTCCTTGCCACGATTACAATACTTTTGAGGCTGTTAGGTAGCAGTAAGTACTTGTGCCTTGTGAATCTCAAGGGTGCCATGAGTGGCTTGAGGAAAAGTCTGGGAATTTATCTGGGGTTGAATCTGGGGATCAGCATAGGGGCCTTCTCCCACAAGCATGTTAATTTCAATAGGAATTCCTGCATTTCAATTTTTTTTGTGTGGGTCGACTTCAGGACCTTGCGCACCAGCAGGCTCCCATGCCGCTGAGTGATATCACAGGCCCTTTTTTCGTATGTGGGTTCCAGGAGTCGAACTTGGGCCCTCGCGCTTGCCAGGCAGGCACGTACTCCACTGAGCCATCTCACCGGCCCCCTGCATTTCAATTTTTGAGGGAATGAGCAGTGGTGGCTTCTTGGTATTCTTGAAGCCATACATTAAACTGAGCAGTAGTAAGCACTGTTTTAAAGAGGACTCTTCTATTGACTATGTCTTATTGACCCTACAATTCTTTTGTAAATAGGCTCTGTAGACCATTATCAGAAATACTCTTTTCAATCTCTTTGAATACAGCATAAGGCAAATGTTCATGTTTGGGTCCCTGATTTCCCCTAGACATAGGATAAGCATGTACTTTTTCATTTTTTCTCCTTAGCCCATTTTAAGTATTTTTTAATGGAGGACTGAAAGAATAAAGTGGCTAGAAGTTCACCAGAAGGTGGAGGAGTTAGAAAAGGGGCTTTAGAAGGAGACAGGGGAGGAAGAGACAGCTCTTTTAATGGTTCCTCCTCTGTTTGAATAGACTGAATATTGACCCTGCAAAGATGCCAAGTAGCAAGGTGTGCGACTTTTATGGGACATAAAGATTGTGTCAATTTTCATCCCACATATTCCCAGTCCTCTTCCTCCAGAGCTCCCTCCAAAGGAAACTGAGGGCATTGGTGCCAAATATCAATTAAGAGCTGAATAAGTTGAGGTTCAGAAACTTTAAATTTAGATGTTTGTAAGAGACATTGTAAATGTTGCTTCACGTGTTTTTCCTCCTTAGATAGTTTAACCCATCTTGTAGGCAAAACAAAGGAAATGAAAGTAAAAGAGCAAAAAGAAAAACAAATGAATTGTCTCTGCTTACTTAGCAGTCGAACAGTTGAAAGACCTTTGGGCTCATAAACCTAACCTTTGACATGGCTGAGACATGACAGGCTGTTCCTTGGCTGCCTGTGTCCCCTTACCAGGATGATGTTGGACATGTGGCTGTTCCCTTTCCAGGATGTGGGAGGTTGGTCCTCCATGCTGATCTATAGAAGCAAGTTTTTCCTTATACATGAGCACCAATTGTCACAGTGTGTGACTGGCAAAGTGAAGGATGAAAAAGATGACTTGGAGACAAGACTGAGTTCAGTCAGTGAGAGGGCCAGAGGGGCTACTCAGGTAAGAGCACCCAGAGTTAGAGAGACTCCCAGGAGTCGCACCAAAATACGAACTCTCAGGCTTTTATTTAGAATATCAGTGTAAGAGAAAATGTGGTTTGAGCAAGGAACTATCTCGAGGCTGGACAGTTTTCCTGGGGAAAGGGGACAATGGCCAGACACAATATGCCTCACTAACCTAAACAAATCTTGTTGTTTAGCCATTCATGTCTCACAGAGCCTGTGTGTTTTGCCCTGTAGTTGAACCATTCACTCCTAGGCCAAGTCCTCCACAGTTTTGTTTTATTTTTCTCTATCACATGTGCACAACGATCTTGTCTGATGTTGATGCTCCATGAAATTTTGAACTAGAGAATACTAAGGTCTACCTGTGAGCAGCTACTGTGTGGTTGTTGTCAGGGGCTGCTTTTTGCTTTCCCAAAGATCTTGTTGCTTCTAATCCAATGCTCTTCTCACTATACCACAGTACTACACAACATTGTGTGTGCAGTCTTTTCACGGCTCCATGCAAGTATACAGGTTTCAGAGAGTGCCCCATGTAAGTTGGGCTGGTGGTGTATGATGAGTTTTCTTCTACACATTCTCCTAGACCAACATCATACCACCTCCTGTCCCTTCAATACTCAACACTCAGCCTTCTCCCTCTATCAGAATTTGATTTCCTAAAAGATCTGAAATCAACATGCTTTGACATAAATGCTGGATGACATTTCCAGAGAACTTTTGTAAGAACAAGAAAATGTCATCATTTTATTTTCAAAAGTCTTTCATTTTCATTAAAAAAGTAACATATGCTTTTTAAAGGAGAATTAAATAGATCAGTAGACTTTTTAAAAAAGTCATCCGTAGTTCCACTACCTGGGGAAAGAACACTTTCAATATTTTTGAGCACTTTGTACCAAAAGTATCTTTTTGCGCTGTGTGCGTGTGTGTTCATTGTTTTGGTGAGACTCACTATATAGCTTTCGTCTTTCTCTTTTTATTGACTATTAGCTTAAGATTTGCAAAAAATGATTTTTAATATTTACTTGACACTGTATTGTATGGTTACAATGTTACTTCATGTTTTTATTTTGGCTACTAATATTGGTTTCATTTTTGGATATTATGAACAATCCTGTCACAAACATCTTATACAGTAATCTTACTACATATCTCTGTTTTGTCACACTAAATTCCTGTGCTGGGCTAATAAATGGAAGCTTTCTTCTTTGAAGGCCCTGTTAGTATATATTTGTGATACCTTATAAATACATTCATCATATGCATATACATTTCACATCTTGATCCTTTTTTACTTCCCTTTCCCCTCCCCTCTCTCCTGTCTCCCTCCATCTTCAGATCCCCTACCCATCTCTACGGGGTATATTGATTAACTTTTATTATTAAATTAGGGCAGTTATATTTTGAGAGAAAAATCCTTAGGCTAAGGAAGTGAAGGTCTGTGGGTGGAATTCCAGGTAATGGCCAACTGGTCTAAAGTAGGGAAGAAGGGATGGGAAGCATCAGTGCTTCTGGAAAGTACAATGATTTTTGGGTCTCTTTGGGGAAGTTAAAAAGACTAAGGGGGTGAGGTGAAGGGGTCTGCATACTTAGATGGTAATAGGGGAGAAACCAAGGATTCATTCTGAAAGCAGTGACCTTGCCCACAGAGGGAAGGCAGTCTTGCCACCTGCATAGCTGAAGGCTCTCTCTAGCCATGATCACAGTCCCTGACTCAAGGCTATTATGGGGGGAGGGGAAAGTGCTAGATACTCATGAGCATCTGCCCAAAATGAGTCACGGGAGAAGAGAAATACACATCAGCATGTCAGGTCTAAACTGCAATTGGTATCAGGGCCAAAGCTCCCTGTTCTCAGCTGCTTCTCATTTCAGATATTTTAATTCCCACCTTGTTCCCTGAATGAGGTCTTAACTACACAGTCAGGGGAAGCTGGTGAACTCTGTGCCACCAAGGGAGATGTATGCTAGTCGATCCCTTCTTTTCTAGGTGGCAGTTTTCTCTCTCATGACCTCTTAAGAATCCTGGAGGCATTTTTGAAAGCCTGCTGTTGTCTACAGCCAGCTTTTGTGTTTTAAACAAAAGGGAAAAACAAAACAGTATCACTTTCAGAAGGCCACTGGCAAGGAGGAAAGCTGGGAGGACCAGGTGCTTCTCAGGAAGGATGGAGGTTTGTATCTTGCCAAGACTAGCAGGACGTGGCACTGCTGTGGGATACTAATAGCTTCTTAGGCAGGGATACACATCTATGGGTAGAAGGAGTGTTATTATTGCAAGGAGCAATTGTTAATAAATGTTTTACTTCAAGGAAGAGAAGAAAATCAATATTTATTGAGCATTTATTTAATACTAGGACCCTAGTATTTAGCACTTATTTAGCACTTTATTCAGTTTAGCACTGAATTTGCAGTTTGTAATTTACCCCCGAACTGCCCTATGAGGTAGGTGTGAAAATTATATGAAAACCCCTTTTAAAATGTGAGCAAATTGAGTTTCAGAGAGGTTATGCTGCTTGCTGAGGTCACAGAGCTGGTTGGGTTGGAAGCAGAAGACACAGAGCAAGCCTGGTGTCTCGGTGTAAATACTATACCTAGAAATGTATGGAATATGCAGGGCCCTATGCTTTTCAAAATGATATAACATAAAATTTAAAAATTCTACATTTAATTGTACTTTGTTAAGGTAAAAATTTACAATTTTATATTTTATGAAATATTTATTTTTTAACCTTAAAATTCATCCTTTAAAGGATTCAATACAATGATTTTTGTAAATTTATGGAATCATGCAACCACCAGCCCAACCCAGGCTTTGAACATTTTGACCACAACATATTTCTTTTTTACAATAAGGCTGTGTTTGAAGGTGGCAAAAGAAAAACACTATAATCTCCATTCATTGCCTACATAGGTGATGGTGAACTTTTTAGAGCTTTCAATGATAACAAACGGCCAGCTGTGACACGCTTGCCATAGGTTCGCCACCATTGGCCTACATTATTTTTTCTAGACTCTAGAAAAGGGAAGAGTTGTTGTTCCAGGAATCAGGGGTTTACTATAAAGCAAACCAAAGTTAGGTAGGATTTCTGGACGGGCAATTCTAAAAATCAGTGATAGCCAATATGATATCATGCGATGGGATATGAAATAATTTATAGGTCTTCTGATATTGGTTAAGTACCTGTACAACATTAAAACTTTCAAGTTATTGGCCTACAATTTTAATGTTCCACTTATATTCATGTTACTTTTAAGCATTCCATGATACTGAAACTTTGAGTTTAGAAAGTTGATATAATGATTTCATGTACAATGTTCTTTACTTGCCTGGTCTAGCATGCCTTTGTAGCTTTGGCTTAGACAGCATGTTCTTCAGTCAACATGGCACTCTGCGTGACCTCCTTCCCCCTTTTCCTATGTATCATTCATATTCTCCTGTGAAATCCTATCATTATTGCCACTCTTTTATTTATCACACTGTACTGCATTGCCCTCCCTTTAACTCAGCTGCTTCCCCCATTAGAGTCTAAGCTAATGATACAGGGCTTTTTGCCCCTTAATTGGTAAGAAATTCATGTAGATTTTTGTTTTGATTCTTCTTCATTTAGGGAACTGAAAAGATGTAATAATTATCATATCACGTTGAAAATTTGCTAAAAGGGAGCTAGACAGGATTTGCTGCAAAGCACTAGAGCCCACTGCCATTAACAGAATAATAATCCATCAGAAAAGAATATAAAAATATCTCTGAATCTTTGCTGTAGTTAAGTGAGACTGGGATGAGTTGGTGTTGGTAGGGTTTGGGGATGGGGAGTTAATTTGAAGTTTCAAGTTATAAAAAAGTACTTCATAAAGTCATGCATATAGTATAAAGCCTCCTAAATGTCTAGATTATTTAGAAATTATTTTTCCTACCCCCTTAATCCTGGAAATCTTAAACTTTCTTAGAAATATTTATCATTTGACAATAGCTTTCACTTTAAGCATTGACCCTGAGTTTTCATTTGATTCAATTTTGTGTTAACTCCAGAGCTCACTTTAAAAATATATATATTTAAAATTGTATATATTGCCTAACAAATGACTTTCTTATGTGGCATTTGCAAATGTTCTATCCATAGTAATTAGATTTTCTTTTGGCTGCCATATAACTATATGTGTTAACTAAAGGAATGTCTGGAGCTTTATTTTAAATGTGAGTGTAGATGTTAGTAATTATTTAACCTTTGAAATTCTTGTATTTCTTAATATCCTTGCAACTTCTATATTTTAGTGGTTGGATCTTCAGCTGATTTATATTTATACAACTGCTTGCACAACTCAACAAAATTTCTCCCATTGTTTTGCCTCTTGTTCTAGAAAATATTGCTTATTACTGGAGAGGCCTTCCTGTCTTATTGCCTCATGGCAGCAAGTGTAACTGCTTCTGATGAATTTATTTGCTTGCTTGCTTGCTTGTTTATTAAGAGTGATGGGGAGGGAGGAATCTGCAGTCTGGATGAGGATTTAGGTAGCTAATATCTCCGATTATCTTTCTGAGGAACTGTGTCTCTGCTGGTACGGTATTTTCTGGAATTTTTTTAACCCATTTTAGGGAAAGCTTAGAAGCTACACAGAGCTGTTGGCTGCTAAACAGATTTCAACTTTGATGGCAGAGGCAGAGCAATGGGCTACCATTGATGTCAATGGGAAAAGTTGTGTTTGCCTCCACAGGACTAGCTAGGGTTTCTGTTTATCCTTCCTATTTATAGCAAAGCAATTTATTGTATTTTAAATTGGGGTGCAGGTTTAGTTGAATCTATTACAGTAATTTGTATTGGCGACCCTTTCTTATGGGAGCCGGAGATGGTACTAGTGTCTCACTGCATGCCTGGTGTAGCTTGAGGGTCTTCATCAGAGTTACAGTGGAGAAACAGGGTGAATGGCATCACTGTATACGCTTTCTGTGACCTGTGATGTTACATTCAATTGACAACGGCAAGGTCTTGACCGAAAGAGATTGACCATCATTATTAGACTTTGAGGGCTTTTTTATTACACCTTCTATTATGTTCCTTCCCTCAGCTCCTTCATCTCCTGGGGCCGCAAGTGTATGGGTTTGTAACTGGCATTCTTCTCAGTTCATGGTACATGGTCACCACAGCTCCTTCTCCTGTTTTCTTCTTATTTCCTCTTTCATGCATTATCTTTACTGCCATTCTTTATCCATGCCCCTATACCTTCCAGCCACCCTCTCTTGTATCAGATTTATATCCCTGAATACTTATGGATTCTTGGAAAGTATGTGTGTGTGCTTTTAAAATTAACACATGGGAGTACACTATAGACTTTATTCTGATTTTTTACTTTTATCACTCAACATTAATATTTTGAGATTTAGCTGTGCTGTCCTATGCACATTTAGTTCATGCTTCTAATTCCAGCAAATATTCTGCAGTTTAAGTCTGTGATTTATTTTTCCATTTTCCTAACGATGAATAAATCAGGTTGCTTCCAATTCCTTGATTCCATAAGCAAAACTTTCATGAATAGTAATTTTGGACCCAGACATGGATTACTTTTTTTTACTTTAATTTTAATTTAATTTAATTTTTAAATTATTAGGGATCAAACTGAGGGTCTTGCTTATACTGACCAAGCACTCTACCATTGAGCTAAACTTTTAAAAAATGTATTTTTATTAGTGAATATTAATTTTACAAAATATTGGGTTGCAATGTGATATTTTCATGCATGCGTTTCATATATTTTGATCATATCCATGCCCTTGATTACCTTCCCTCAAATCTCCTTCCCTTATTCCTTTCCTTTCAGGCAAGGATAGTTTTAGGGGATATACCTAGCAATGGGATTGCTGGAATTTCAAGGAAACAGACTCTTATTTCACTATCTACAACCAAATTTATTTTCAAACTGGCTGCACAGATTCATAGTTCAAGTAGCAGGGCATGAAATTTCCCATTTCTGCACAAACTTGCCAGTGCTTGGCATCACTGAACTTTAAAACTTTCACTAATGTGATGAGAATAAAGAAGCATCTTCTCATTGTTTTGACTTGCATTTCTCTGACTGTTAGTAATGCTAAAGCCTTTTTTCTTTTGTGAATTGCCAGTCCACATTTTTTAGCTCCATTTTTGTTGTTAGAATTTTTTTTTTGGCCTTTTTTATTAAATTGTATTTTGTTGGAAATTTTATATTAAGAGGTAATAATTTGTTTTCCTATTTTAGTGTGCTTATATCTCTGCCTGTTTTTCTTCCTGCTGACTATGGCTTCCTACCAGGTCTTTTAATCAATGAGTTAATATAATTCCAGCCAAGATGATCCTGGCATGGATGGCATGTATGGCCATATCTTAGTAAAAGTTTCCATTAATTTTTAAATGTTTGAGGTTGGGACAGTAATGACATACCTCTGAGAACTCCTAAGAATCTGCTTGGTAATCATAGATCCAGTTCTCTAAAAGGAATTTTTTTTTTCTTAATGTGGGTACTGGGAGTCGACCTCAGGACCTCATGCTTGCCAGCAAGGGCTTGTGCCACTGAGCGATATCACCAGCCCTTTTTCTCCTTTATGTGGGTACCAGGAGTCGAACTCAGGACCTCACGCTTGCCAGGCAGGCACTTATGCTGCTGAGCTATCTCACCGGCCCTCTAAAAGGAATTAAAATAAAAATATTCCTAAAATCTAAAATATTTTTCCTGTAATGACCATTGAAGCAGTATTGATCAATAAAGGACAAGCCTTATAAAGCAACACAGAGTGTCTACAAAGTAAATGATACTATTAGAATATATATATATATATATATATATATATATATATATATACACATGTTGACTCTGAGTAATTTTCCATCCTCTGCACTGCCACAGTCACATACTGTGACACTGTATGTTAAAAATATTGTGGGACTCTATTTCATAATTATAAAAAATCCAATGATAATAACCTAGGCCACCATTTTGGAACTAAGAACTCCAAACTACTCTTTAAAAGAGCTGAACTGAAATCCAGCTTTGCCAGTCTTACCTGTGTGACACTGTGCAAGATACTTATCTTCTCTGAAATTTGCTATTTTCAGGCAAAAATGATTCCTTACTCACAATATTGACAAGGAAGTTCAGCAAGACTACCCAGCTGAAAACCTTAGCCCATTGTTGGGTGCATAGTTAATACTTACGAATGTGACTTGCACTGGAATTCAAATTCAATTCAGAATCACAGTGGGCTTCTAGAACAGCCCTTGTCTAGATTCTGGAATCCAGAGAGGCAGAATGCACATGAGTATTACAAGATTCAGATTTTTTCTTGCTGTTTAAATGTGTCTTGGTGAGGTCCACCCATCCCATCTTTCCTGAAACTGTACTGAGAATGCTAGCTGTCTGTGTAGTAGCAACACAGTATACTAACTTTGGGTGGTCACAGTGTGACTTGATGGTTCCCAGACATGTTCTATGGAGAGGGCTTTCTACTTCTGCCTGATATAAGTCCACCCAACATGACATGTCCTTGTTATGACTGTGGCACTTGTGACTAATGGAAACTGAGAGACTGGCTTGGGATTTTAGGGACAGATTTGTGCCCTTATTTTATCACTGAAACAAGCCAACTGTTGAAAAAATGTCTATCATTGATATTTTTCTTATGTGTTGTTCAAGCTTTTTTGTAGTCATGTTTGCTTTTGGGTTATAAGGACACAGTGAAATAGATCCAGGTTCAGATTTGCACTGTCAGGTTTACTAGCCACATGACCTTTGCTTCTATATCAGATCTCTAGCCCCTTCCTTTCTGGCACTGTTTCCTTGCTGTGTTTCCAGCTGCCATGAGTTGAGCAGCTTTTTAACATCATGCCTTTCCACCGTGATGTTTCTATCCTGGAGCTGCTTGGATTGATATCTCTGAAGCTGGGAGACAAATAAAACATTTTCTCTTTTAAATTGTGGGCATTGGGTATTTCGTCCTAGTAACAGGAAACCACACACACACATACACACACACACACACGGACCTTGCAGTACACTAATGCATGTAAATCCCAAGCACTTTGTCACATTGTAGCTCCTTAACTAAATTTTATTTCCTTTCTGATACAAGGTAAAGTAACTTGCTCTTAAGGTGGATTGCTACATGTGTACATGTCTGATTCCAAATTGGGCATCCTTCTCAGATTCCTATCAGGTACTCTAAGCAGCACTCTTATTTTGACAGACACTAGACTATCTGCAAGCCCTAGCCCCGGGACAGTGCCGAGTATGCAGACGAAGGCTCCCCAAGAGCTGCTGAATGTCAGGAAGACAGCACTTCTGCCAACAACGACTGACGTGCTAGCTGTTGTCATTACTGCTCAAGCAGCAGTACCTTTTAAGATTTTAAAAAGAGAGCTTTAAGGGCTTGCCAAGGCAGAGCTCACTCACATTACAGTTTGAGATTAAGACTGTGAAGAGGTTGAGTGACTTTCTCAAGAGCTCTGTTATGCAGACCTGGGATGGGGTTCTAATACCATGGAACCAGAGTGGTTTTGAGGGAAGAGAATATATAGCAACCTGTGGCGAGGGAAGCATTAATTCACTCATTAGGCATGACTTCAAAAAGTGTCCTACTTTGCCATTACTGAGGGGCTCTTTCTGCTCCATTTGCCTGGAATCCATTTTGCAGGAAGTTGGCCCACTTGATTATGGAGCCTGAGAAGTCCCACCATGTGCCCTCTGCAAGCTAAAGAACCAGGAAAGCCAGTGGTGTCATTCGGCCTGAGTCTGAATCCTGAGGACAAGGCAAGCCAAGGGTGTAAGTCTTGATCTGAGCCCAAAGGCCTGACAAGCAGCATGTCAAATGTCTAAGAACAGGGGAAGATGTATGTCTTAGATCAAGAGAAAAGATTGCTACTTCCAGACCACAATGATGAGGAAAGATCTTCTTTACTCAGTCTACTGGTTCTAATGCTAATCTCTTCCAGAAGCACTCCCACAGATACACGCAGAAATGTTTAGCCAGTTATCTGGGCAGCTTTGTGCAGAGTCAAGGTGACACATAAAGTTAACCACCACAATTACGGTAGTCATTGTTATTATTGTTTAAAAATCTGGAAAAGGCTACACTGGTATGAATAGGTCTTGTAGCTTGAAGGAATTAGGCAGAATTTTACAATACATATTATACAGTATGTATTTCTGGCTCTTGGCTAGTATACTGGTTAGCTATCCTTGTGTTACAAACAACTGCCAAAATCTCACTTATATACAACAAACCTTTACTTAGAGTAGATGTCTGTGGCTTTCTTGGGGTGTCTCTGCTTCAAGCTGAAGATCCAGATGGCTCAGGTCTGCTCCATGTATTTCATTCTGAGGTTCAGGATGAAGGGACGGAAGCTACCTGGAGAACAATTTATTCAAGGCTATGACAGGCACTAAAGAGCAAGAAGCGTGAGAGCTCTCTGAAGCCCTAGGCTTGAACGTAGTACCTCCCCGTATATAACTGGCAAAAGAAAGCTACATGATCGAGTCCTAAGGCAAAACTTGGGAAATGTACTCCATTAGTGGTAATTTCTTTTTTCAAAACCTTATAGCATAGAACTAGGATAGAGGGAAAGATGAAGAACTAGGGCCAACTGTCCCAGCCAGCAATCAAGCAGGAAGCCTAAATTTGTAAAAGTTCTGTATTATTTAATGCCATTCCTATTTATTCTCTTTACAGGCCACTTGCAATTTGCTACACTTGTAATGAGGGCTAATGTTTCCCTCACATTCACACATGACCAAGAACAATGAGATACAAAATATCTTTGCATGTGTTATTTCTGTTTCAACTAACATTCAGAAAGAAAAGCCAAGAACTAAAATTAAAGTGTGAAGTTCATGGAGTATGTCTTTTTAAAATATTTATTGTTGAAGAATAAGATACATTCCAAAGAGTGCTCAGATCGTTAGGGTATAGCTTAAGGAATTTTCACAAATTGAACAATGCAATATAACCAGTGCCAAGATTAGTTGGCAAAATAGGACCACTAATTTTGAAATCTACCATCTAGCCGTTATCTCTGAGGGTAGCTACTATTCTGTCTTTTAACACTGTGATGAAATTTACAACTATACAAAGACCTGAATCACATACCGGACTCTGTCCTTAAGTGTAGTGAGTTTCCTTTATGTGGCTTCTTTAGTCTAAAAAGTTCCTCCTTTCATGCCATTCCAAGTCCTCTGCTTTTCACATCTTCCTTGTTCAAGGATATCCTTGGCACTTTGATATATAACACTGTGCTAGCATTTAAAGATTATTTTGTCTCTAAATATCAATAGTAGGTGTTTCCCCAATATAGATCTTACTGGCAATGGTGTGACAGGAAGGTGGAGGAGTTCTTCGAATCTTCTATATCTCCACTGATTTTTAAAATTTACTTATTCTGTCATTCTTGGAAGAGGTGTGTTAAAATCTCCAGCTATAATTCTGAAGAGCATCTTGTGTATCTCTCTTTAGTTCCATCAATTTTTGTTTCACATACTTCACGTGTTTGTTCTTAGATGTATTTACATATCTTCCTGACATATTGGTCTTATTATTATTTTAAAAGGTTTCTCTGTCTCCTGTCCATTAACCTGTTTACAAGCAGTGAGAAAATACTAGGGATATGGATCTTGGTGGGACAGTGGTGTTTCTTTTCCTCTGGGCCAAAAGGGAGTCTTTCTTCTATGTATGGGTAAGGATTTTGGAAGAAAATAGATGATATACTTTGAGGTTTTAGGTGCAGAGGGTTTAAATAAGGAACTACTTTTTTAAAAAGGTAGACAGAGTTTAGGCAACCAATAAAGACACTGGAAAATGGAGAAAAGGGAAAAACCCAGAGGTTGGCAACAAGGGGAGGTACTGACTCCTCTAGGCCAAAAGAGGAAAGGAGTGAGATAGTATTACTGGGGTCCCATGGCAGCTGTAGCGATGTGAGGGTGGCCACCCAACAGGAGCTGCTGCTGTCTAAGAAGTGGCCATGACTACAACTGTGGTGAGGTAAGGAGGGGATGGGGAAAGAATTGGAACAGGACATTAGTATCCTCTTACTTCTTGCCAGTCGCATCCATTGGCCAAATCCAGCCAGAATCCAGAAGGCAAGGCATTCTGAGTGATGTGGACTGCAGGGCTCGGCCTTCTGGGACAGAGAGCAGAGCACAGGGAAAACTAGGTCTTGGGCTTTGGTGAGGAGACAGCACAACCATCAGTGGTGTTAGTCTGAGGTCAAGCAAGGGTCTCAAAATGGTCCCGGGTGGCAAAATGTAGCCTGTAGCAATGAGGAACTCAGATTCTCCATCCACACGACCCGGATCTAACCCTCGCCTCTACCACTCACCAGCTGCGTTATGATTCCTCACCTACAAAGTGAGCGTGGTCATAGTGGCTGTCTCACGCAGTTATTTTGTGAAGACTGAAAGAGTGAATGTATTTACAACATTTATAAGACTTCCAGCCATATAGCAAGCACTACAGAAGTGGTATTTCTGCATTTCCCAGAAAATAAGCGCTGGTCGTTAACATGGCTCACGACCTCACTGTTCTCTTGCTCAGTGGCCACTCTGCAATGGCAGGCAAGGCAAAGAGGCTGATTGGGGCTGGTATTTCAAGGTTGATTACTTTTCTGTTGGGTCTTATTTTTGGGGAAATGGTTATATTTTTATAGTCCAATGATCTGGAAGTCTTGATTTTTTAAGCTTTCTATCATTTAAGACATACTGCTTTGATGTTTCAGTAAACTTGAAATAAATATAGAGAAAAGGACTGGCTGATAGGATTCCAAGGTATGGGAAGAGGACAAAAATTTTAGTCCTTTTTTTTAATATGTGGGTACGGGGAGTCGAACTCAGGACTTGCCAGGCAGGTGCTTATGCTGCTGAGCTATCTCACTGGCCCAAAATTTTAATCTTAAGTGGTCAGTGAATCAGCAGAGTGATGAGAGGGCAGAGCAAAAAACAAGTGGCACTGTCTTTTTGGTAAAAGACAACCCAGGTATTTGGTCTGCTTTGTTCTTCTTGGAGTATAAATGTGTATGCATATAATGATACTAAAATAATAATTCTATGAGTTTTACTGCTAATTATAGATATTGGAAAACAAACAGAATGAAGTGAAAGACTGAAACATTGGGTTATTTTTATAAAAATAATTGCCATTACTCCTGTGTATTGGTTATCATTCAAGTAAAATTATGATTCATCATAACATTATGGTTAACCTTAGATATGTTAACTGTGTACATTAGCATTAGAAACTCAGCTTATTTTTGTTCAGCTTTCAAAGTTTGTTGTTGATACTGGATGACACTCAATAGTTTTTGTTTTTTTTTAAGTAGATAGATGTGTATTCTGTTATTACCCAGGATGCTAAGTGAGTTTTAGAGGAAGTTCTCAGTAAACTAGGGCATTACTTTTTTCTGCTAGATATTGGTAATGCATTTTGAGATCCCTGGAGGAAAGTTCCTTTTTTTTTTACCAGTGAAGAATTTTGAAGTTCCAAAGAATGGTATAAAAAAATAAAAATAAAAATAAATTTTAAAAAAAGGAGGCAGAGGAGGACACTGGGTACAGAACAGAACTCAGTAAATATTCATAGGTTAATAGATTGGGCAGCCCTGCAAGAATCATGTCCACAGTTCGTTGCCTTTAAAGTGTCATTAGCCTTTTGTACTGATGTCAGAATGATGATGTATCAGGTAAACATCACCCTTTCTGTGCTGTCTCTCCAGAATTTCCTTATTGGTACTGTTTGCCTGCAACCTGGCTTCACCACTATCCTCCCAGTAAATGACTCACAAGCACCACTCTGACTTACTGTCTCTCCCATTTTCCCTCAAAATGTTTCCTTTGTCCATTAGGAATATGTTCAGCTGAAAATGAAAGAAAGGCCAACTCAGACATGTTTAAAATGGAGGGTCTTTCTCACTTAGGAGTAAGACCAGAAGCAGACAGTGCAGGCTGGTGCAGTTGCTCAAGGATGCCTGGGGGAGACTCAGTCTGTGTCTCTACAATTTTCATCCTTACTGGGGAGCCCTCCATTCTCACGCTTGTCACCCCACGGTCAAAGACGGTTTCTGCATCTTTAGGCCTTATGATCAGATTATGAGTGGAAAGAATGGTGAATGGTGAAGGAGTGCCATGGGTCTTTCTCTGTCTACGAGGGAGGCTATAGTTGGCTTTATCGCTACCTTGAATAAATCAAATTTGTAAGAAAGAAGTGATGGGGAGGGAGTAGAAGGTGAGACAGGAGGGAGAGAGATGCTATCTGGAAGACAATTTACAGGGTTTATGTCAGGAATTATTTGTCATAAAATTTTAGCAATAGATCCTGTAGTTTTTACTCTGTTTCTTAAGTCTGTTGTCCACATTAACTGATAATCAATAGAAATTTCAGAAAAATGGAAGAGACATGTATTCTACTGATGCCTCTGCCTCTGATGCTGAATGAGTAGGTGTTACGACTCGTGTCTAGAGGTTCCCCCGAAGCCTCATGCAGTCATAGGTGGGGCTTTTTGGAGGTGACTGGTTCTAGGATATGCGATGCTGGCATCAAGAATGTGATGCTGGGATTGATTCATGGTGAGATGTTAGGATTAAGGGTGTCCCACCCTGGGTGTGAGTGCTATCCACCCTAAGGGTGAGTAGCCTGGATAGGATAAAAGCAAGAGGAAGAGGGTCATTTGCTGTTTGATGCTTGCTGCTTTGCTTCTTCACAACTTTGCGATGCTCCTCTGCCATGCCACCCTGCCTTTGAGCCAGGCAACTATGGACTGAAACCTCTACAAACTGTGAGTCAAACAAACCTTTCCTCCTTTAACTTTGGGTGTTGGGTATTTTTGTCTCAGCAATGAGAAAAGTGACTAAGACAGTAGGTATACTGTGCTTAGACATATCCCAGAAGCCACCCTACTTTATGTATCTGCAGTAACTAAAGCACACGTAGTTCCTACTCTCAGAATCCATAACCCAGTGGGCAGTTTCAGCTAAGGGTCTGAAGCTGAACTAGGCTCTTCTTTTTCATCTGTCTTGAAAAATAAGAGAGTACTTCACTATGAGATATTTTTCTGTTTTGCAGTGTCAGAGACTATAATTGGGGTGCGTGCTTCATCTTGCAAGTGAAAATCAATGCTCCTGTTGTTGAAGTGAGAAATAACATAAAAAGAATGACTAGTTTAACAGTGGGTGGGTTTGAAAATGGGAGCACAAATCCAGGTCAGATAAGGGGAACTTTCACTGTGTTATTTACCTGGATTTAGTCTCTGTCCTAAGAGTATCATTCCAGAGCTTTCCTCCCTTGCCAGTCTAACAGCTCACAAGCAACCACCCCTCTCATTAAACCAAAATAATGGCATAGAGGTAGAAATGGCAACCTTGTAATAGCATTGCCTTGCATTTGAAGAGACCCTTGAATTTCATAGCGTTTTCTGCACACAACACCTTTTAATTTGATTCCCACAATCACTTCATGAGTGGTGAGATGCACATCAAGAGGAACAAGGTTCGGTCCTTCTTCTCATATGTAAAGAGACCAATACTGAATGAGTAGAACTCGGCTGTGGTTTCATAATGGGTATTTGCCCAACTCCTGACCCTAGCCCGTTAGACCAAGAAACTCACTTCTAGAATCAGATCCTACTTACTCTAGAAAGCGCAAATGCTAGCTGACACTTACTGTGATCTGTTGTTCACTTTTTATTTATCTCTCTGACTCTTTACTTATTATTCTGTTTATCTTCCTAATTTTCCATACGTGGGATCATTTTCAATTTTCTTCTTGATCCTGTCCCTGGGTTTCAACATAGTTACTATTGTGATATCGTCCCGTCTTTGCCCAGGTGGGTCCCATTCCCACCACAGTGTCTTGCTCCAGGGACACCACCTCTATGGGTTGCAAGTCACATTGCACCACCTCTATGGGGAAGCAAGTCACATTGCCTCTTCTCTACCAACTTGCCTCCTCAACCTTATGCAGTCTTACAAACCACAATACAATTCTGCTTAGAATAAAACCATAAACAGAATACTGCTTCCCTTCCAATATTTAATTATCTGTAGGAAAGACTAACTTAGACTACATCTTACATTCAGCTTGTTACTGTCCCCACAGCTCCTCCCCAGCCCAAATCAGGAAGTCAGATTCATTCTCTTGCTTTTGCTCAACAGTTGCACAAATAGCTATCTCCCCATTCATACAGAATGCAAATTCTTCACATTTGCATGAATTCTCTTCCCTGCTCTCCAGCCCTTTTTTTTTTCCTTGTAAATCTCTGTAGCCTCTTGACTTCTGTCTTCCTAATCTTCTCTTCCAGAGGCCTAGGTGATCAAAATTTTAGTTAATGCTTTCCTGATACTTTGGGCCTATTTTCTATATGTATCCTTTATTCTCCTGTCACTGGCAATAACATTCCTGGTTCCTCTTATCTAACTTTTAATTTCTGTACTGCCCTCTTCCAAGAAAACCACCTTGTAATGAGGTGGGAAACCTAGGAAGAAAAAACATTCCAGATGACAGCAGGCACTTACTGTGTCTATTCTTAATCTCATCTCTGCCTGCCAACTGTCCCTACAATTTACCTACCTATGGTGGCTTCCTTAATAGAGAGCCCCATGCCTTATTTCTGGACCAGGTTTTTGTTAACATCTCTTACTCATTATTCTCAAGCTGATAACAATGGATTAGAACAGGCGGCCAGCTTCCTTGGCCCTGAGCCAGGTGTGTGTGTGTGTGTGCGCGCAGGGGGATGAATTTTAAAATAGAACTCCTTTTCAGAATTTCAAAATTAGAAACATCTCAGACTCCAAGTTGGGACCCAGAAGAGAAAAAGGTAATGCTCTATCCAGTGGTTCATGCAAAGAACAGAACTGGAGGAATGTTAAGTGGAAAAAAATTAAAGCCCCAAAGAATAAGCACAAACTAGATCCTGGAAAACCTGTGCTCTATTTTCTGCTCTGCTTCTAATCAACTGGTATGTGTTTAGAAGCAAATCAGTTCACCTTTTTGAGTCTTGTAACTTACAGTCTACAGCTTTAAAATGCTAAGAAAGAAAACTGCTAAATCATTCCATCTCTTGTTAAGGCGTCAGCTTTGCCTGTTTTATTAACCTCTGCATCTCATTCCCACATTATATTTGTAAGTACTAATCATTTTTCCAGCTATTCCCAATGTTCAATGTTCCAATGTCCCAGTGTCCAAAGGTGAGGCCACATAGTGCTTGTTCTCTCTCTCCCTCTTCCTCTCTCTCTACCCCCATATCTCCCCCTTCCCTAGCTTCACTGAGGTATAACTCAAAAATGAAAATTGTGCATATTCCAGTTATACAAATGATTTTTTGTTACATGCATACATTGTGAAGTTATTACCACAGTCAAACTAATTAACATATCCATCACCACAGAGTTGCCACCGTGCTGTACACCAGATCTTTTTTGTAAAGAGGCTTCCCTGCTCTGAATCACATCACTTTTAAACACTAAGCATGTCCTCCCTGTCTGTGAATAGGTCCAGCGCAAGGCAGTGATCCTCAGTTCCAAGTGTGCTTTAGAAACTTATTAAATCAGATTCTGTGTCCCAATTCCTGAATTTCCATTGAGAAGATATGGGATGGGATTGAGAACCTGCATTCTAACAAGTTTACAGGGCATGCTGATGCTTTGCTCCTGTTGACCGGGATAACTTTTGCCATTCTGGGTTTCTTCTGGTTCCATATGAATTTTAGGATAAATTTCTCTACTTCTGTGAGGAATGCTGTTGACATTTTGATTGGGATTACAATAAATCTATATACGAGTTTTGGAAGTATGGTCTTTTTCACAATGTTAACTCTGCCTATCCAGGACCAGGGAATATCTTTCCATTTTCTGATGCCGCTTTCAATATCTTTCAGAGTACTTTTGTAGTAGAGGTGTTTCTCTTCTTTTGTTAGGTTAATTCCTAAATATTTAATTATTATTGATGCTTTTGTGAATGGTATTATTTTCTTAAATTCTTTCTTGGTAGTATCATTCCTGGTGTACAGGAATGCTATTGATTTTTATGCCTTAATTTTGCATTCTGCTACATTGTTGCATTTGTTTGTTAGTGCTAAGAGTCTTTTGGTGGAATTTTAAAAATTTTCTATGTAATGGATCATCTCACCTATAAATAATAATAATTCAACTTATTCCTTTCCTACATGTATTCCTTTTATTTCTTTCTCTTGCCTCTTTGCTCTAGCTAAGGTTGTATTATATTGAACAGGAGTGATGATAGTGGGCATCCCTGTTTCATTCTTGGTTTTGCAAGAAAAGATTTTTCCCATTAATTTTTTTTTATTTTAAAGAGAAAAAACCCAATAAAAACAATGATACATAGTTTCAAAACAAACTGAAAGAGTAAATAAAATTTTTTCCATTTAATATGATGTTGCTCATTGGTTTGTGATAGTTTTTATCAGATTGAGATAAAGTCATTCTATACCTATTTTCTTCAAGTTTTTTTCATTAATGGGTGTTGGATTTTGTCAAAATCTTTTTCTGTATCTATTGATATGATCACATGATTTTTTGAATTGCTCTTTTTTTTTTTTTTTGTGGGTACCGGGGGTCAACCTTAGGACCTCGCATGTCAGCAGGCGCCCGTGCTGCTGAGCGATATCACCAGCCCTTTTTTTGTATGTGGGTTCTGAGAATTGAACTCGGGCCCTTGCGCTTGCCAGGCAGGCACTTATGCCGCTGAGCCATCTCACTGGCCCTGAATTGCTCTTTTTATATGTTACATTTATTTGTGTATGTTGAACTATCATTGTAACCCTGTGATGAAACCTACTTGGTCATTATGTATAATCTTCTTGATGATTTGTTGAATTCTATTTGCCAGTATCTTATTGAGGATTTTTGGCCCTATGTTCATTAAAGAGATTGGCCTGTAATTTTCTTTTTTAGATTGGTTCTTACCTGGTTTTGGCTTTCAAGAATGAGTTTGGAAGTACCCCTTCCCTTTCAATTTTACTAAAGAGCTTGAGAACTGAATGTCTTGTAAAATTTACTGGTGAATATATTAGGTCCTGCATTTTCTTAGTTGGTAGGCTTTTTTATTGCTGCCTTACTTTCATTGCCTGTTATTGGATTGTTCAGACTTTTTATGTCCTCTTAGTTCATTTATGGTAATTTATATGTGCCTAGAAACCTGTCCATTTCTTCAAAATTCTCCAATTTGTTGGAGTAGTTTTTCATAGCAGTTACTAATGAACTTCTGGATTTTGGCAGTGTCCTATGTGATTTTGCCTTTTGATATCTAATTGGATTGATATGGGTCTTTTCTTTCCTTCTTTTGTTGGGCTTGGCTAAGAACTTTTCTATTTTACTTATTCTTTTGAGGAACCAGCTCTTCAATTCAGTGATTCATTTTTTTTTTTTTTTTTAGTCTAAAGAAATGCTCTGATCTTTATGATTTCCCTCCTTGAACTAGGTTTGGGGTTCGACTGTTCTTATTTTTCTAGTATCTTTAACTGCATCATTAAGTTATTTATTTGAGCTCTAGTTTCTAATGTGAGCATACACAGCAGTAAATTTCCCTGTAGGAGTCCTTTCTTTGTGTACCATAGGTTCTGGTATGTTGTACTGGCATAAGTTTTTGATTCTAGGAATTTTTTAATTTCTTCTGTGAACCACTGAGTTCAGGAGTGTGTTATTTAATGTCCATGTGCTTGCAAATTTTCTGTGGTTTCTTTTGCAATTGCTTTTTAGTTTCACTGCACTATGATTTGACAGTATACATGGGGATGGTTTCAATTATTTTGCATTTCTTTAAGCAGGTTTTATTAGCTATTATGTGGTCCATTTTGGAGAAAATTTATTTTTTAAGTTTATTTCTTCAATAGTGTGATTGAGCTCTGATATTTCTTCAATAATTTTTTGTTTAGAAGATCTATTTGTGAAAGTGAGGCATTAAGGTCACCCACCGTGATTGTGTTGGTGTTTGTTTGATCTTTCATGTCCAGTAGTATTTATTTAAAATTGTTATCTCTTCCTGTTGTGTTGTTCCCTTAACTAATACATAGTGTCCTCCTTTGCCTCTTCTGATCAGTTTTAGCTTGAAATTTATTTTGAGAATAAAATTGCTACCTCTGCTTGCTTTCAGAGTCCTTGTGCATGGAATATCATTTTCCATCATTTTATTTATGTTTTGAATTGGAAATGGAATGGCTTTACAGTTTTCAGATTTTTTTATTAGTACATGTTCGTAGTACATGCAGTTTGCAATCATTCTGTGGAGTGGGCACATATACATAATACAGCTTATTTCTTTTTTAACCCCTCCCCCTTCTCTCTCACCTCCCTCCCTCCTCCTCTAAATTCCTTTTCCCTATTTTCATTCTTGTTGATATTATTAATCTTAGCTCATGCTTATACTTATAATGTTTATATCCATTGAGGTTGTTAGGTTCCTGTACATCCTCTGATTTTTAGTCTATGGATTTCTTTTTGTATTTGATGAGTTTCTTGAATGCAACAGTCTATTAGGCTTTGCTTTTTGATCCAGTCTGCCAATCTGTGTCTTTTAACTGGGAGATGTGTCTTTTAACTGTGTCACTTATAGTGAGTTATTACTGAAAGGTATTGACTTATTCTCATCATAGTGTTCTTTTTTGGTTGCTGACTCCTTTATTTTTTTCCATTTTTTAAAAACTACTTGCCTTGTTTGATGTGTTCATTGCATCTAGCTTTTTGGTTGTGTTGACTTTTTTTGTCTCTGTAGGATATTCTTGAGTATTTTTTGAAGTTCTGGCTTGGTGTTCTTGATGTTCTTTGCTGTGGAATGTCCTTAATTCTTCATCAGTTTTGAAACATAGTTTCATGTGACATCTTGCTTTGGGTTGGAAGGGCTTCTTGGGGGATGGATTAAAATGCTTCACTCCAAGCTCTCCTGGCCTTTAAAGTTGTGTTGAAAAGTCTACTATAATTCTAATGAGTGTACCTTTACTAGCAATCTTTTTTTATTAACACATGCTTTGGAGTACATATGATTACATTCCTTGTGAAGAGTTGGTATGTGTACATAACACATCTTAATTTTTTTTATCTCTTTCCCCTCCCTGCCACCTTCCTCCATGTCTTAGTCACTTTCCCTTTGGCAAAAGATCTGTCTCCCTTTTCCCTATTATCTATCTTTTATCATGATCTTTATTTATATTTTGAGTTTCTTGTATAAGAGAATCTATGTGATGTTTGAGCTTGTAAGATGGACTTATTTCACTCAATATTATGGTCTCAAGATGCATCCATTTTTCTTAAAATGACTCATGTTTACACTTCTTTAGGCAGAGTAAGAATCTGTCTTTGTGTTGGACTTCTGGGATATTGACTATGATATGCTGTGGAGAGATTATTTTTTCATTGTAGTTATTTGTGTTCTGTAAGCCTCATTTATCTGTATGTTGAGAACTTTCCCCATTCTTGGAAATTTTCTGCTATGATTTATGTAAACAGATTTTTTATTCCATGTGTGCTGTCCCCTAATTTCTCTCTAACTCTAATTAGCCTCAGGTTAGTCATCTTAATATCATCTAGTAAATGCTGGGTTCATTTTTCTTGCTTTTTATCATTTTTGAGGCTTCTTTGAATGTATCATCATGTAATTCTACTTTGTCCTTGATTTCTTAAACCCTATCTTCATGTCGATCATTTCTGCAATTTATGAATTTAATAGAATTTTTTTTATCTCTGTGATTTCTCTTTGGCACCTTTTCATGGAGTCTATTTCTTTGGTAAATTTGTCATTCACGTTTTGAGCCATTTTGGTCAGCTCTTCCAACTTTTCATTTTTCTCCCATAACCACATTGGTCTGTTCATTTGATAGGTCCACTACTTTTTGGGGTTATGTTCTCTCTAAACTTGCCAAGTTTCTTTGTTTTCTCTTTAATAGTTTCATATAGGTCAGCTATTAGGTGTTTACTTTCTTCTCCATTGGTGCCTCTTGGGTCTGCTGTAGGAAAATTGGGAGTTTTTGGAGGACTTTTTTGCTTTGTCATGTTCTATTTTATTTATTTATTTATTTATTTATTTATTTATTTATTTATTTATTTATTATGTGTGTGTGTGTACACACATGTATGCATGAGCTGAGGGTTGAAGTTAAATAGAGTGCAGAGAGATCGTTGTTGGCATAACAATCTCTTCAGTAGTTTTGACTTTACTTGTCATGAGGTAGTGTTTACCACATCAACCTTTTCAATTTAATTGGGGTGGACCTTGTCACTCTGTTGTAAGGAGATAATTTCTACAATAGCATCAACAGAACCAAACATACATCAATCACAAAAAATTAAAAAATTATTTTGCCAATTTAACACTTTTGTCAGTTCCCTCTGCAGAATATATTATAGTGCTACTTGTGGTTCACTTGGAATGAGAAGGAGAAAGGAAGGGGAAAAGGAAGTATGTATGTCAGTGAGTAAGGAGGAAGTTAAGAGAAATGTCAATAGGTGAAAAATAGACAGGACGTCAGACTCTGTCGGAATTATTTTTATAGGAGGGATGAAGGGGTAGTGTTTGAGGGAGTTTGAGAGAGTATTTGTAGGCATGAAGAGCTATGCAGGTGGGTGCAATATATTTAGAGATTGAGGCTGTGAGACTGTTATAATCTGTTGATATATTTGTAGGTAATTTTGTTTGATTCCACTAAGCCCAATTTTATTAAGGGTTATCCCAACATGCTCTTGAACGGGACTGTTTAATTTGTAGTACTGGATAATTTTTGTTTTCTAATGCACTTATATAGGCCTCTGTTATATTTATGCCATTAGACAGAAAGGAGAAGAGAGAAGGCAAGGAGGTGAGATAATGAGGAAAGAGGAAAAGAGAATAGTGAGGGAAGAAAGTAAAAAAATAGAAGAGAAAAGCACCAAAAGAGGGAGCAAGTCAAAGGGGAACACAATGAAAAATAACGTCAAACAAAAGCAATAAGCAAGCCAGACCCAGAAGGAAAGAAAAGATAAATAAAAAAGGCAAAAAGAATAAAAAAATTACAACAGAAAAAAAGCAATCAAGATGACCCTAATCAAACCAAGAAGCAAAGAAATAATACTTACAACAACCAAAATAAAAATAGTAATAAAAATAAAATTAAGATTTCCACACAGTTGTTAGAGCAATATCCCAGCGCATCCACACAGCTCCTTCGACACTGGAGTCAGTCCATTTGGGAGCAGTGAAGTAGTTTCTCCCCATAGGCCAGACAATTGCCTGTCCAAAGCCAGGAGGGCTGGTGCTCCTTCCAAACATGTGTCCTGGCTGCAAGCTGTGCTCCTGGTGTGATCCGCTGCAGGCCTCAATGGATGCAATTGCTTTAATTGATTTGGAGGATAATTATCAAGGATGTTTCCATGTCTTCCCTCTACAGGCTTTCCCTGCCTAATATCTGACCAAAAGCCTACTGGCCCAGGTGTCATCATTTCTCTTCCTGCAGATGTCTATCTGTCTCAGCTTCACCTGCAGAACATAGTGCTGGCCTCAGCTAAGGACCCCAATTTGCCAGCTTGGGGCAGTGGCAGACCTCATGCCATCTCAGGCCTTTCTGGTTTTTGGAGAAACAATAGGAGAAAGCTCACTCTGTTCTGGTCCTGCTGAGTCACTCACAAATCGATTCTGCTGATTCTGCTCCAAGTATTTGTTGCAAGTCCAGTTTTCCTTGTCCTCTGCAGTCCCCAGCTAGGAGGTGTTAGGGGTCCCTATGGGAGCCTGCTGGCAGTTGTGGGTAACATGCTGAATGTTCCACGCACTGCACTAGTGTTGTAGGTGGGGGTAATGGCAACTCATTTTTTTCTGTGTTGGGCAAGCCCTCTCACTTCACACAGTCCTGCCGTTCTCAGGTGCTGAGAATCATTGCTTGCAAGATGTGGGTGCATAGAGGTTTGTTCCATCCTCTTCTGCTTTCAGCTTCTCTGTTCTCCTGGGTTGCATATGACTCACTTTCTGTGCCTGGTAGCTATGTTAGAGTGGTTGTGAGTCGTTCAATCAGTTAGGCTGTCACTGAAGGCCGAATCCTTCCCTCGGTCCTATCCACTCTGAAGATGGAAAGTACATTGTGTCTGGGGTGGGGAGTAGGGTACCGTGATCCAGGAATGGTCCAATTTCTCCCCACATCCCCCAACACTGGATTTCAGTCCAGCTAGATTTTCTTTTCATTTATTCTTCCATGTCAAACTTTATTTTTCACCCCCACCTCAGGATATCTGATTTTTTCAGCACTAGTTCTGAGACACTCTTGCTGTCACCCCATAGGTGGCCATTTTGTCTCCTTTTTCATATCTTTTGCCTATTTTCTAATTAGATTGGGGTGGGGTTGTTTTGGTTTTGTTTATTTTTAACTGTTAAGTTTTGAAAGTTCTTTATATATTCTAGATACAAGTTTTTTGTCAAATATGTAGTTAGCAATACTTTCTCCTAGTCTGCAGCTTTTGTTTCTTGTACAAAGGGTCTCACATAGAAAAAGAGTTTTTAATTTTGTTAAAGTTCAATCAATTTCTGCTTTTATAGATCATATTTTTAATATTATATCTAAGAACTCTTCACCTAGTCCTTGGTCCTGAATTTTTTCTCTTATTTCAAAAAATATTTTGTTGTTTTACACCTTATGCTTATGATCTATTTTTTAATTAGTTTGGGGGGGTGGGGGGTCCTGTGAATTGAACCGAGGATGCACTGAGCTATATCCCCAGCCCTTTTTATTATTATTTGTTATTTTGAGACAGTGTCTCACTAGGTTGCCCAGGCTGGCCTCAAATTTATAATTCTCCTCCTTCATTCCCCAGAATAGCTAGGATTATAGGCATACACCACTGTGCCCAGCAGGCAAGGTTCACTTTTGGGTATGTATGTCCAACTGCTCCAAGACAATTTGTTGAAATTTCATCACTGAATTTTTCTTTCACCATATAGAAAAATCAGCACAACATACCCATGTGAATTCTCTATTCTCGTGCACTAATCTATGCTGCTAATACCATGCTATCTTGATTACTGTAGTTATATAGTAGGTCTTGAAATTTGGTAGACAGTTCCTTAATACTTTTTCTTTTTCAAGATTGTTTTATTATATCATTGTATATGTATTTATAATATATCTATTTCTGTCTATAAATATTTGCTGGGATTTGAAAGGTAATGAAAAGTATAAACCAGTTTGGGGACAACTGATTCCACTATTTGAGTCCTTCACGTCACTAACATAATATGTCTCTTCATTTATTTAGTTTTCTGTGACTTTTTTTTTTACATCAGTATTCTGTACATATAAATACTGTGCATTTTTATATTTATACCTGAGTATTTAATTTTACTTGGAGCAGTTGTAAACGATACTATGCTTTTAGTTTTAGTTTTCACATGTTCATTGTTAGTACATAAAAATATGATTGATGTTTTTCCATTACCTTTGTATGCTGTAACTTTCTTGAATCCACTTTTTATTTCTAGAAGCTGTCTTTTATAAATTCTTCAGGTTTTCCTGCATAGACAAATAGGTCATCGGCAAATAGCGGAAGTTTTATTTCTTCCTCTCATTTGTGTGCCTTTAATCTAATTTTCTTTTCAGAACTTCCAGTACTAAAATGAATAGAAGTAGTGAGGATGGTCATCCTTGCCTTGATCCTGAAGTTAAGGAAAAAGCATTCAGTTTTTCAGCAGTAAGAAAGATGTTAGCTGTAGGTTTTTTATAGGTGACCTTGTTGCCAATTGCTTGAGGTTCTTTTGTCTGATTCCAGTGGAAATCATGAGTTAGCACAGTGCAGCTATGCTAGCGACCTTGATGCCACTGCACACAGTCCACTGACCTTGCTGGGTACTGGTCTCTGTTGCTGATCTTTGCTGACTGCTTCCTCCCGATCTCCTCAGGACTAAGAGTCCCTAGTGTTTATTGCTTTTTCTCTTGAGATGGCTGCTGTGACCACGCTACTCAGGATAAAAATCCTGAGTAGATTTACAGGACCTTCTGAGCCCATACTGCCTGAGAAATAAATCACAAGCAGATTAACAGGACCACTGGAGTGAGTCTTTATTTTAACAGGACCTATGTGGCAGCATAGGGTGGTCAATGCACATTTCTCAAATGACCAGTGATGTTGAGCATTTTTTCGTGTATTTATTTGCTTTTTGTACTTCATCTGAAAAGCATCTGTTCATTTCAGATGCCCATTTTTAAATTAGGTCTTTTATTTTTTAGTTCTGTATATATTCTAGATGTTAGCCTCTATAATAAATGGCGCTGGGAAAAGTGACTTTCCACATGCCAAAAATTGAACCTAGACTCAAATCTCTCACCATGCACTAAACTAAAATCAAAATGGATTAAACATTTAAATATTAAAACAGAAACACCAAATCTGGTGGAAGATAGAATAGGTAAAACTCTTTTTTTTTTTTTTTTTTTTTTTGGTGGGTACCGGGGGGTCGACCTCAGGACCTCGCGCGCCAGCAGGCGCCCGTGCCGCTGAGCGATATCACCGGCCCCTTTTTCGTATGTGGGTTCCGGGAGTCGAACTCGGGCCCTCGCGCTTGCCGGGCAGGCGCTTAAGCCGAATAGGTAAAACTCTTGAAGACATATGTATAGGCAAAGACTTCATGAACAAAACCCCAATCAATTGTCCAGGAAGTATTACAAAGAATGCACAACTGGGATCACAACAAATTAAAAAGCTTTTGCACAGCAAAGAAACCACCAACAGTGTGAAGAGACAACCCACGAATGAGAAAAAAATTTTTACCAGCTACTCCTCAGACAAAGGACTAACATCTAGAATATATACAGAACTAAAAAATAAAAGACCTAATTTAAAACACTAAGGGCAGCAGACTAATTAATCTGGCAGAAGAAATTTCAAGGCAGTCAAATGTTGAGGTGGCAGCATGGTTATTGTTGGAGGCTTTTAGTCAGATTTATGTTGAGAATCAAGAGCAAAGAGCCCAGCAGAATGATTTAAAATGCTGTGAGTTTGGCCACAAGGGAAGCTCCAGGAAAGCCCTGGACCCTGAAGATAGAGCAGAGGAGATCTTGATTGCTGAGAAGGAACAGCACAATAGAAATGATGGCCTGCAGGCATCACAGAAAGCAGCCAAACTCCACCCTTTGCAGCCTCAAAATTGCAGAAGTGAAAGACTTTGCTTTGAGAAGAAAGCACCAAGCACCATGTTCCAGAATGGTGGCAGCATAGAGAATTTGTTCTTCAGAATCACATTCAGAGTGCTCAGTGATGCAGGAACTTGATCCTTACAGGCAAGAGAGAAGGAAGCCTGGCTACTGCTCCTGCTGGCAGCAGACCTTGGCATCAACCATGTGGTGCTGGTTTTGGCTGCATGCAGAATGCAAAAGTTGTGGGGTTAAGGTGGCTTCCACCCCTATTTCAGAAGGCCTGGGAGGCCAGGCAGTGTGCCCCTGAGAGGGCAGTGTGTGAAGCTGTGAATGTGAAGCCAAAGGTGCAGTGAAAACCTCAGTTTGGAAAAGCCAGGAAGATGGACCATCTGCTGCAAGAAGGGAGCAAAGCGGGGCCCAAGAGAAGCTGTGGGAGTTACAACCACCAAAAGTTCCATATGGGCAGGGCCACACAAGCCCTTTAGAGTTCATAATTTGCCACAGATTTACTCAGATGCTTCATGTGGAACTACAGGACTTAATATTTACCCTGCTGGATTTTTTGACTTGCTTTGGTCCTATTTCTTTGTAGCCCCCTGTTTGTAACTTTTCAAATGGAAATATCTGTCTTGTTCTATTGAATGTTGGAAATGTTTAACTTTCTTTTCATTTGTATAGGAACTCACAGCTAAAAGTTTGCCTTACATCTCGGAGGAGACTTCGGACTTGGACTTTTCACCAATGCTGAAACTTTTAGGACTTTGGTGACTGTTAGATATGGACTAAATGCCTTTTGCATAAAGGAATGTGCATGAGTCTTTGGGGGTCCAGGGGTGGAATGTTATGGTTTGTGTCTGGATGTCCCCCCAAAGCCTCATGTGATCATGGGGGAGCAGGCTTTTCGGAGGCAGCTGAATCTAGAGTTTGTGATTGGTTCACTGTCTAGTGCTGGGATTGAGGGGTGTGAGTGCTACATCCACCCTAGGGCAGATAGCCTGCATACATTATAAGGGAGGGAAAGAAGCTTGCTTTTCCTTTTTTTTTTTGTGGGTACCGGAGGTCGACCTCAGGACCTCGCACGCCAGCAGGCGTCCGTGCCGCTGAGCGATATCACCTGCCCTTTTTTTGTATGTGGGTCCGGGAGTCGAACTCAGGCCCTCGCGCTTGCCAGGCAGGCGCTTATGCCACTGAGCCATCTCACCGGCCCCTTGCTTTTCCCTTTTGGCTCTTATTGCTTTTGGTATCTTCTGCTGCAGTGAACTGTTGCCCCTTTTGCTCTTGTTGCTTTTGGTATTTTCTGCCATCATAAACTGTTGCCCCTCTGCCATGTGCCACCCTCCCTGGGAGCCAGTGGATTACAGACTGAAACCTCCACAAACTATGAGCTAAATAAACCTTTCGTCCCTTAATTTTGGGCATCAAATATTTTGTCTCAGCAATGTGAGAAAAGTAACTAAAACACCTGGCTTTCAGTGTATGAATTTCTTTTTGAGTTAATTGTGTTTCTTGTATGCAGCGTATTGTTGGACTTCATTTCTTGATCCACTCTGCCAATCTTTTTCATTTGATTGGTGAATTAAGACTATTCATATTGATGGATATAACTGACATGTATTGACTTATCCTTGTCATATTATTTTCCTGTTGATGGTTTCCTTTCATTTCTCTTCTGTTTAATTGCTTGCTTTGCCTTGTGGATTCATTCTATTGGGATTCATGGAATTGTTGTCTCCAGTCTTTTTTCTAGTATATCCAACAAAAATTTTTGGAGTGTTGGTTAGGTGATCATGAATTTCTTCAGGCATTCTTTATCATGGAAGTATCTTATTTCTCCATCAATTTTGAAAGATAATTTTGCAGGGCAGATCAATCTGAGTTGGATGTTGTTTTCTTTTAGGGCTTGAAATATTTCATCCATCATCTCCTTGACTTAAGGACTTGGGTTGAGAAGTATGCTGTGATTTTGATGGGTTTTCATTTATAGATTCTTTCTTTCTTTTCTCTAACAGCTTTTAGTATTCTGTTCTTGTGTTGAATTTCTGGAATCTTAACTATTATATGCCTTGCTGTAACATTTTTTCCCCTGATTGTGACTATTTGGAATTCTATGTGCCTCACTTATCTGTATGTCAAATTCTTTTTCCATGCTTGGAATGTTTTCTGCTATTATTATGTGAACAGGTTTTTTTTATGTCTTTTGTGCTATCTTCTGATTCTTCATTGATTCCAATTAATCTTGTATTTGTCTTCTTTGCATCATCCAGCAACTGTTGGATTAATTTTTTGTGGTCCTTTGCTATTTTTAAGAAGTCTTTCATTTGATGATCACCAACCACAACCCTGTATTCTTGATTTGACATTCTGTCTTCACATTGGTTGACTCTGCTGCATATACTTTCAGTAGAATTTTCAGTCTCCTGGATTTCTATTTGAGCCTGCTCTATGGAATCCAGTTATTTTCTATGTTGGACATTCATGGTTTCTATGTCTTTCCTATGTTCCTCTATTTCTATTTTAATCTGTATCTACTCTACATTCAGTAACCATTTCCTTCATTATAGTCATCCACTCTTTAATTATCTGTGTTTTGTTTTTATCAAGAGACTTATTGATCTTTTTTTTACTTCTACTACTACCATTTCATAAAGTTCAGCTGTAAGGTTTTTTATTTCTTCCACCTCAATGCCCCTTTGATTCTCTTGGGTGAGTTGGGGGTTATGGCTTGCATCTTGCTGCCATGTTTTCTCACTTTCTTTCTTGTTTTTTTTTATTTGTTTTTTGCATTGATGCTTGTAAATTGCTTATGGTAGGTTGTTTTTTACAGTATTGAGACCTCTTTAGAAAGTGACTACTTTTTAGAGATGTCTTTTAGGTGTAGCTGTCTTTTAGGTGTTTCCTTTTGACCCTGTCCCATGATCCTCCCTCTTCAATTTATGAGGGATGAAAAGTTGTTGCTTGTTTGGCCTAACACCCAGTTTTTTGGTACTGGACTATAGTATTATTTATGACCCCCCCCCGACAATCTAGGTATTGGCATTTAAGGAAGATCAATTGATCACAACAACTATATTACCTTGACTAAAATAGTGCAATCAGCAATAACAATAGCATCATGCACAGACTAGAAATTGACAACCTGTGATAACTATTAATTTGTTGTCTTTAACCATAGGTACAAGATTTATACTTATATAACATAATCTAAGACAAATCAGAAAATTACATACAGTAAATATCTTCTGAATAGAGTGACTTTTCCCTAAGGGAAGAAAATTTAAAAGGGGTAAGAAGAAAAAGTAGAGAAGGAAAAGAAGAGAAAGAGATTGGAAGCATGGTTTAAGGACAAAGGAAGATTACCTAAGCCTCAGGAATCTGGTGAAGTAGACAGAAGGGAAAGAAAGAAGGAAGACACAAAAACAAGAACAAAACAAAGAAAACTAACAATAGTTACACTCATGAAAAAACCATAAGCAAACACTAAAAGAAAAAATAAGCCAAAAAGAAAAGAAAACAAGAGAAACAACAACAAAACCCATAATTAATGAAAAAAAGAAGGAAAGAAATTTCTCTGTAGTTTAAAGCCTGTGGTAATCTCATGAGGTCTATAGTTTTGTGATAGTGTCCAATTCAGTGTGTGACTCTGTTCTTGCTGGTATACTAAGGAAGCAGTCAGAGCCCAGGTCCATGCTGGATAATCCCAGCAAGTCTGCAGTGGGATTAGGGCAGAATGCAGGATAATCCCAGCAAGTCTGCATTAAGATTAGGGCAGAGTATTGGTTTCAGTACTTTCAAATCCACAGAAGTTCAGGCTTATCCTGGACTCTGGTCATGGGGTTGAGGCCTGAGTCATTTAGCTTATACATGGTGGGTGTCTCCTGCTGGCCTGAGCACAGCTCCCTGACCCTGGACATCTCCTGTGGCTCTCCCTTACCCAGTCACTGTGGGTTTTTAACACTGGAATTCCTGAGATGAAGCTAACCTACAGCTGCTCCAACTCTGGGTTTGGTTGGCTCCTCCCTAAAATGGCGTCTGACCAAGCAATGTCTCCAGGGACCACTGTAGTCACTTGGATTGGAGTCCTTCACCAGCTGTTGTAGCACAGCATCCACTGCTCTCTTCCCCTGGTGTGTTTCTCCTAGGAGGCTGTAATCATTGATACATTGTGTCAACTTGAGAAGTTTAGAAGTTTAAGTGACTTAGGAGGGGGCCAGGGTCCTCACTTTGTAAACATCCTCATCCTGTGCAAGAGGAGGGCACGGAGAAGGTGTGTGTGCTGCACCCACCAGAGGGCAGGCAGCCTGCTTACAATATAAGGGAGGAAAGAGGCCTGCTCTCCCCCCTTTTACTCTTGCTTCTCTTGCTGTCTTCTACTGCATGAACAGTTGCCCCTGTGCCATGCCACCCTGCCTTGGAGCCAGATGATTATGGACTGAAGCCTCCACAAACTGTGAACTAAATAAACCTTTACTCTTTTACTTTGGGTATCAGGTATTTTGTGTCAGCAATGAGAGAAAAGTAACCAAGACAGAGGCCTCTGGAATCACCCATTTTCACTGTGTATCTGTAGACTTGATCTTCCTTTCTCATGCCACAGGGCCCTTTCTTTTTCTTCATTGAAGCCTGTCTCTTCACGTTCTCTGTGGGCTCCAATTTTCCATTCAATCCTTCCTGACTACCAGAGATCCAGCTCTCTCCTTTTTTTCTCCAATTTGTTATTTTCCAGTATCTGAATTTCAAATCTTGGAGAGGTTAATTTGTTGCTGCTTACTTCTCTGACATCTTCCCAGAATCCTCTCACCCTTTAGACAAAATATGCTTTCTGACCATAAGAAAATCATGCTAGAAATTGATAACAGAATGTTAATAAGAAAATCATCAAAGAGTTGTAATCAGGCAATATATTTCTAACTGATTCAGGGTTCAAATAATAAACTTTAAGGGAAATAATAATGTCTTCACCTGAAAATAAGAAAATTACAACATATCAAAATCTAAAATACAGCTAAAATAGTGCTTCGGGAAAAATTTACAGCACTGAACACTTGTATTAGAAAGGAAGAAAAATCTCACATCGACAAGCATATATCTTAAGGAATTAGAAAAATAGAGAAGAATAAAATCAAAGTAAACAGAAGAGAAGAAAAAATAGGGGCAACTTCCTTGATGTCTATCTTCTTCAGTAAAGTGTCTATTCAAGGCTTTTATCCATATGGTGGTAGATTGTTTATTTTCTTACTGAACTGTGAGAGTTATTTATGTAGTTGGAATGTATATCTTATGTCAGAATGTAAGTCAAAACTATTTTTTCTGTGTGTGGCTTGTATTTTCATTCCATAAACAGTATGTTTAGTAGAAAAGAAATTATACATTTTGATGAAGTCCAATAACCAATTATTTTCTGTTACTGATTGTACTTTTGTTGTTGTATTTAAGAAGTATTTGCCTAACCCAGTGTCACAAAAAATTTTTTTTATATTCTTTTCTCGATGGCTTTACTTTTAGCTACGTTATCCATTTTGAGTTATGTGAGGTTTGAGTCAAGTTTTTTTTTTATATGGATATGCAGTTGTTGCCATATAATTTTATTATTTAGTTCACTGGTATTTCTTCAGCCATGTAAACAATTTTCTCTTTACTTTTTAGCTATTATATTTTTCTTTTCTTTTCTTTTTACATGGGTACTGGGAGTCCATCTCAGGACCTCACGCTTGCCAGCAAGCGCTTGTGTTGCTGAGTGATATCATCAGCCCTTTTTCCCTTTATGTGGGTACCGGCAGTCGAACTCAGGATCTCATGCTTGCCAGGCAGGCACTTATGCTGCTGAGCCATCTCACCGGTCCTCTAAAAGGCCTTTTAGCTATTGTATTTTTCATTTCTAAAATTTTAGTTTTTTTTTAATTCGGAAAGGTTTTTTCAGTGCTTGCTTTGGCAGCACATATACAGAAAGATCTTTTCAATATGGTCCTTTTATTTGCTCACTTTTATCATTTATATCTTTAAATATTCCATTCATATTATTTTATATTCTGTGTCTGATAATACAGTGTCTCTTTGTACTGTGATTCACGGTAGTTTGTTTCTTTGTGCATTGGTAATTTCATATTGTGAGATCACTCTCAATTGATCTTACTCTGCGAGGTACTGAGAGCCTGGAGTTGCTGTCAGCAGAAATTTGTGTGTTTCTACTGGAAGCCCATGGGCCTATGATTTGGGACCACTTTATCTTCCTCTAAGAATCTAAGCCTGATGCAGAGGACTTAGGTTCAGGTTCCTACCTTACTGTAGATAGGTTTACTCTCCCTTTTCCAGATACCTCAAGAAAATGCTGGCTCGCTCTTTTCTTTTCTTTTCTTTTCTTTTCTTTTCTTTTCTTTTCCTTTCCTTTCCTTTCCTTTCCTTCCTTCCTTCCTTCCTTCCTTCCTTTCTTTCTTTCTTTCTTTCTTTCTTTCTTTCTTTCTTTCTTTCTTTCTTTCTTTCTTTCTTTCTTTCTTTGTTTCTCCTTCCTGGGAGAGTGTTGCTATGTAATCCAGGATGGCCTCGAACTCACAGTGATCCTCTTGCCTCAGCCTCCCAAGTGCTGACATGTGTCATCTCTCTGGGCTTGGCTTTTGTTTCTTTATTGCTCATCACTCTGGTTACAACTTACTGTCTCTCTCACCCTCCTTTTGCCTAACCCAATTGATCTGGTGACGTGCCTCACTTTATTGTGAACTCAGAATTGCTTTGAAAAGATTGTGTAATTCATCCAGGATCTAGTTATATTTTAATAAATTTTAAGAATATTTATTAACCATACTGAAGGAAGCAGATATCTGTTTTATTCCTTTTTTTCATTTTTAATACTGTGCCTGGACATGGTCATCTAAGTCATATCTGAATATAGTAGCTATGGTTAAAACAAGAAACGCATTTCAGATTCACAGACCAGGTTTCCCCATCACTTTTCAAAGCCATCTTGCACTGGCACACTAAGTGTGAACACACCATGGATCAGGAAGCATCCCAGAAAAAAACAAGTCCTTTGCAGAGCATGATTGGTTCTCAATCCTACTTTGGGATAGAGAACATTAACATTTATATTCTCAGTCATCTTGGGGAAAAAAAAGCATGCTGTTAAGTGATCAACTTTGCTGTCCTGTGCTATCTTGTAGTTGGAAGCAATCATGACTCCCAGGTCATCCTTTCTGTGGGAGGCAAACATGAGTCACAGCTGGAAAGCATGGGGACTGTTCTCTACCTTAGATGTGTGGGTGGGGTACTACATCTGCCTTCCCAACTATAATCTCATCTCTTTTACTAAAGTAGATATACTTCATCCTAAATAAGCCACAGAGAGCTACTGAGAACTAGATTCAAGTATGTACTCAATGTAAAATCTTGAGGAAACTGCAGTCAGAGGAGGTAGATTTATTACCTGCTTGGTGATTGCTTTGCCAATAAGCAGATGCTGGTCTTGTTCGTCTGAATCAGTGAGGTCATTTTGTGCCAGTAGGTAGGATTAAATGAAGTTTATAGCATATATCCATACTTTGGCTGTTCATATACTACCTAAAAGAATTTTGCAATATCAATATCCTCTCATTATTTACTTATTATTTTTCTTTCAATCAGCTCCATTTTTTTCACTTAAAAATATAATTAACCTTATGCTAAGCAATAAGACCCATGAAATCACAATTTTTTTTTTTTTTTTGTGGGTACCGGGGGGTCGACCTCAGGACCTCGCGTGCCAACAGGCGCCCGTGCCACTGAGCGATATCACCGGCCCCTTTTTTCGTATGTGGGATCCGGGAGTCGAACTCGGGCCCTCGCGCTTGCAAGGCAGGTACTTACGCCGCTGAGCCATCTCACCGGCCCGAAATCACATTTTGATAAGGCCTTTATGTTTGTTTCTAGGAAACATTTAATCTCAACCATAATTTAATATTTATAGCATTTCTTTGCAAGATACCTAAAATCCACCAGTATACCCATGTACCCATGGCCATATGTACACAATATTTTGGCTAAGACTAGGATTCAGCAAACTTTGAGTTGCTGGCTGTTATATAAATATTAGAATACAGCAAGGTATATTCATTTTGGGGTTGTTTTGGCTGCTTTTGTGCTATAACAGCAGGGTTAATTAATTTCTACAGAGGCTGTATGTACTACAGAACTGCAAATACTTAGTGTGTGGCTCTTTGTTACGGCTTGTATCTACATGTCCCCCCTCATGCAGTCATAGGTGGGGCTTTTCAGAGGTGGCTGGATATAATGTGATGCTGGAATTAAGTGTGTGATGCTAGGATCAGGGGTGTGTGACTACTAAATTAGTCCACTGATTGGTTTTGTGTAGTTCTGGGTAGGCTTAAGGGTGCCCTACCCTGTGTGTGAGTAGCCTGGATAGAATATAAGGGACAGAAAGAGGGTTGTCACTTGCTTGCTGCTTGCTGCCTTCTGCCTGTCCTGCTTTGCCATGGACTGTTTATTCTCTACGATGCCCCTCTGCCTCACCTTGGAGCCAGCCAACTATGGACTGAAACCTGTACAAACTATAAACCAAATAAACATTTCCTCCTTTAACTTTGGGTGTCAGATATTTTCTTTCAGCAATGAGAAAAGTAACTAAGACGCCCTTTATAGTAAAGTTTGTCAACTTCTGGCTCACATGAACATGTTTTATAAGTTTGTCCTTCCCCATGGGCTGCCTTCTTGTTCTTATTCATGATCCGAGTCCCCTATCTTTAGAAGGGGACTTGGAGACTATTCCACCGCCTATACTAGTCTAGAGAAAATTCACTTAAACATAAGCTGAATCCACCACTTCTAATGCTGAATCCACACTTCTAATGGTCAATATTGATGGATCTCCACCAAATATCGACTAGCTTGAGGAAACACATCACGGTGTGCAGCGAGGACTGGCTGTCTCATTATCCCCCACCAGCTGGACAGATCTTTCCTGCACTTTTCTTCAGTGCTTAAGACAGCAGTGACATAAGATGGGATTTTAAGCTTGAAATCTGACTTTGAATAAGAACTCAACATTGATGTATTTGACAACTCTAGCTCTGATATCTATATTCTGGACAAGTATGAGCAGCTTCTGTTTGAGGAAAAATTGAAAATTGTTAAAGCAGAAAAGTAATTTTCATCAGGTAAAGTAAGGGAAAGAACTGTGAAGCTGTGTCACTGTAGATTATACTGTCTGGCATTTTTCTCAGTCATTTTTTATGGAAAAGACTAAAAATACTTCTAAAAAAAACCAAGAAAGAATTGCTAATTTTGGGTACCATAGAGAAATTCTCATGTATATGTGTATTACCTATTTTCTGCACTAAAATATATTTTCTAGTCTTACTATTATGGTTCTACATTATCAGATAATAGTGTTAAACATGTCTAATTAATGTGTGTCCAACTAATGAAATAAAGAGGTATCAAAATTAAACATTTTTAGTATAGGTCTATATTTTCAAGGTGTTTGTGAACTAACCAAATTATGAACAAATATTGAGGCATTATGAACAAATATAGAGAAGATAATGATTTACGGGGTGGTGTCTTGGTTACTTTTCTCTAATTGCTGAGACAAAATGCCCAACACCCAAAATTAAGGAAGAAAAGGTTTATTTAGCTCACAGTTTGTAGAGGTTTCAGTCCATAATAAGCTGGCTCCAAGGCAGGGTGGCATGGCAGGGGGCAACAGTTCAACGTGGCAAAAGACAGCAAAAGCAACAAGAGCAGAAAGGGGGGAGAGTCAGCCTCTTTTCTTCCCTTATACTGTAAGCAGGCTACCACCCTGGTGGGTGGATGTAACACTCACACCATCTCTGTGCCCTCCTCTTGCACAGGCTCAGGATGTTTACAAAGTGAGGACCCTGGCCCCCTGCTGAGTCACTTAGTTAAGCTTCTAAACTTCTCAAGTTGACACAATGAATCAACCATCACAACGTCCTAGGGCATAAACAGCCACCCTAGGGCATCTCCTGCACACCTTAGGATGTAGAACTGCTGAGTCACTTAGTTAAACTTCTAAACTTCTCAAGTTGACACAATATATCAACCATTACAGGTGGTGTATGTGTGTGTATTTAGTCTTGGGTGAATTGCAAAATTTTCACACAGAAAATCAGGGGGGCTTGAAAGATGAGTTTTCCAGGTAAAGAAGTAGATGAAAGGCATTTCAAGCAGAAGAATCTTCCTCCTCTGCAGGAGACAGTGGTAAGACTTTTATTTTTTAATTTTTTATTTTTTTGGTATTTTGTTAGGTTTTTATTGAGTAATAGCAGAGCAAAACTTGGAAAACAAAGCCTTTGACTTTTAAAGAAACATTAACTACATCTTCACTGTCCATGTCAACATTGATCCTTGATAAGCTTTTAGGAATAGGTCATTTTCTGAGAGCCTACTTAGTGAGTCTTTTGTAAATGAGCCAATTGTTCTCAGGAAAATGATCCTTGTTTTGAGGTGGATAATATATAACCTGAAATTCTTGATGCTTTTTCTTGGCTTACCAAATCACATGTGACTTCTGTGACTTGGTCCATGTTGGAGCAGCACAGGATCAGATATGAGAAGGGAAGCGTTATGGTAGATCTAAAATGTCTCCCAAAATTCTCATGTGTGCAGAAGGCAATTGGATCATAGGGCACTATATTCCTCAGTGGAGTAATCCATTGATAAGTTCCATAGTTCAATGAGCTGTTAGAAGGTGGGGACTGGCTTAGCAAAATGTACTCTTGCTTCTGGCTCCTCCGTTGTCTCTCTGCTTCCTGGCTGCCATGAGTTAAAGAGCTGTCCTTAACCATGCCCTTCCGCCTGCCGCTCCTGCCTTGGAGCCAGCTGAAAATGACCTGAACTCACTGGAAAATGTGAGCCAAATAAACCAAACCTCTCCTCTTACAATGTGGGTACCTGAGGTTGTGTTCCAGTGGCAGAAAAGTGACTAATTCAGGAAGCAAGACAGGCTCCATCAGTGTGCTCGCTGAAAGGTTCCTTTCTTTGGGTGACTCTGGGATAATAGCTGTAAAGCCTCAGACAGATGTGTACCTCACACCATGATTGAGCATCTTGTTCATTCCAGGTTTTGCCATAAAGCCACGAACCAAAGGGTGGCCTAGGCCTTCTTGTCACTTCTCCATCCTCCCCTGCAGCAGGGACGGAATCAGCCAGCAGATGTTGCTCTTGTCTTCTGCATCAGTAAGTGTCCTTCAGGGCTGGGATCCCATATTTCCCACAGCTCAGCATTTACTTTTCTCTTAGGGAATAGTATTTGCCCTGTAGGAGAAAAGCAGGAACAGCTTCCATTGCGGAACTCTGTATCCAAGTGCAGAGAGAATCAAGAGACAATGGGAGCAGTTTATGGTGTACTAAGCTTGGCAATGCTGTGGAGAACAGCAAGGGCTTTGTCATAATGCCATAAATCAAAGGGTGATAGGGATCAGGGTGAAGGCGGAGTATAGCTTTCACAATTTAACAAGGGCACATCAAGTAGTAATTTCCAGTTATAAATTCTGCAGACATATGTCTTGGGAATCTCATGAAGAAGCCTCTATTTGTGTAGCCTGTGCATCAGAGGGTAGCATGGGATAGAGGCTCCAGCTTCTCCAGGATCAGGTCATCTGAAGGAGAGCTAAAGTGACTCAGCCAGGAAAGCCTCATGGAAGGCTGAGAATAGAGGGAGAAGGCTCAGCCATAGCTTACCATACCTCCTACTTGTTCTGGGAGTTTGCATCATGAGAAGTTGAACTGCTCTTTACACGTTTTGTAAACACTTTTGAATTCACATAGTTTATAGTCTCACTAAAAATGGAAGTGGAAAGGATCTTAGAATTCAACTGCTTCAACGCTTTCATTTTATTTTAAGATAAAAGCTGAGGCCCAGTGCAGGCAACTGAATGGTCCCCAAATGGCCAAAATGGTGTGCTTCTTCCCTCTTCTCTCACTCTCTCCCTCCTTTCTTTTGCAAATAGTTATTTTTCTAGGAAACTGGGACATGTCGGTGAACAAAACATTGCAACTTCCCTGTTGTCATGGACCCTGTATGCTTTGGGGGAGACAAACATTAAACACATACATTATAGGCAAGCTAAGCATAGGGTAGCATGTGCTAAATATGATGGAAAAAAACCAACAGCAAAACTACTCAGGGTGGCAGAGAGGAGGAATGCAGGTTTAAATAGAGTGTTCAGGGTCCCATATTCGTTGAAGAGGTGACATTTGAGCAAAAGCTCTGAACAGAGTCTGCTGTGTGGGCATCTGAGGGAAGAGGATTCTAGGTAGAAAGAACAGCTGGTGCAAAGGGCCTGAGGTGGGAGTGTGTCTGGTGTTCTCAGGGAATGGCAAACAGCCCACAGAAACTGGTATCAAGCAAATGAATGTGGAAGGGAAGAGATGAGATCAGAGAAATGGCAAGTTTACAATGACGTTGTAAATGATCATAAAAGAATTGGCTTTTAATTCTAATTAAGGTGGTAAATCACTGGATGATAGCTGAGCAGAGGAATCATACGATTTCATTTGCATTTACAAAGGATAATTCTGTCTACTGCTTGAGCATAGATTGTAAGAGGGAAAAGGGAGAAGCAAGAATGGGTAGGGCTCTTTGCTCAGACAGAGAGATGGTGAGACATTTGGGTATATTTTTCACATAGAAATAGTAGTGTTTACTGTTGCATTGAACTGTGATATGATAAAAAGAGAGGTGTCATGGATAACTCCAGAGTTTTTGAGTTGAATAAAAGGAAAAATTAAGATGTAATCAACTGGGATTAAGTCTTGAATGGAGGAGTTTGAGACAGAAAATCAGTAGTTTAGTTTTGGGCCTGTTGAATGTGAAATGCCTATCAGACAGTCAAATGAAATTAAACAGGGACTAGTTGTTGAGGTCTGGAATTTATGAAAAGGCTCCAAGCTAAAGACATAAATTCTGAAGTAGCCTTTGTATGAAAGATACTTAAACTTGTGAGACTAGGCGAAGTTGTCAGGATAGTATATAAATAGAGAAAAGGATTACAAGGACTCAACCCTAGCACACTTCAATATTATTAGGTCAGAGAAAGGAGAAACCAGGGAAGAAGAATACGATGCCACAGGATGCTATGAGGAAAGCCAGGAGAGTATGGTGTTCTGAAATCCAATTGCAGAAAATGTAATTAAGAAGGAGAAGGAGGGAGTAAGGGACTATGTTAAATGCTACTGATGGATCAAGAAAAATGCAAACTGGAAGCTGACCATGGGTTTTAGCCATGCCAAGGAGATGTTCATTAAAGCAGTGTTGTTGGAGCAGTGGTAGAAAGAGTGGGTTGGAGTAAGTGGATTTAGGTAATGCTAATGGTCCCAGCAAGGTCGGAGGCCATGGAGGATGAAAAAAAAGCAGCAGCAGCTGCTTTTTAAAGCCACTGTGCAGTGGATTGGATATGATAACATTAGCAAGAGCATTAGTAATAACAGTAGCTATTGTAATTATAACAATGACAATAATTATAACATTAGCGAAATTTGCTGGAGACATATGTATGTGCCAAGGACTTTTATAGAAATTGTCTCTTTGATCTCGAGAACCATTGAGTAATGTAGGCATTACAATCCTTATATTTTTAGATGTCAAAAACTGTGATTAAGAGAAATTCAGTAATTTTACCAAGATCCCACATCTATTTTAGAGTAGAACTGGGATTTGAACCAAATTAGATCTGATACAAGAACAATGGTCGGGGCTGGCGAGATAGCTTAGTGGCATAAGCGCCTGCCTGGCAAGCGTGAGGTCCTGAGTTCGACTTCTGGTACTAAAAAGGAAAAAAGGGCCGGTGATATCGCTCAGCGGCACAAGCATCTGCTGGCAAGTGCGAGGTCCTGAGTTCAACTCCCGGTACCCATATAAAGAAAAAAAAAAAAAAAAACAAAGAACCAGTGCTCACCCTCCTGCATCCTTGTGTTTTCCCTAGAAAATTTCCCATGGCCACTAAAGACCTCAGACCCCTCTTTGGGAAGATAAAGGATTTGGAGGTTTGGACGGCCTGGGATTTTCAGGGTTGAAGTAACTGAAATAGTGGCCAAGTTCCTGGTGATTCTCTTTCTTCTTTATGTGATCCAGAAAGAAAGGGTTATATTAAATTATAGAGGTTGAATGAAATATTTATTTCACCAGGAAAAGAGCTTTCTTCCTGAACATTTTAAGTTCACTGCACTTTGATGCTCTGGGTCTTACAACCACATCCCTCAAAATCTTTGCTTGAATGGAATATGATGAGTTGACTGCTATTTAATTTCATCCCTGGAGCATCTTATACTTCTCATTACCTGTTTGTAAATGAACATTCAATAAAAGTACATGAAATCTAAGTTTATGAATACACCAGCCTATTTTCTATTCACTTTACCTCAGGCACTACTTACGGATTCACCTCCATTACAATTATGTCTTTTTAAGTCGGCTTTTGAAGTATTTATTTTCATCAAAGATTTACATGCATATGATTTAGAGTCAAATAATGTTAGTGTTTGATATGAAAATCAGTAGTGTTTACTCTACCCCATTTCTCTCTCCAAGGGATATTTTCATGTCTTTTAGTGGGCTGTTGATATTTACCACCGTACCTCTAAAAAACATTCTTCTGCTAGGTATTATCTATTGACTTCCTGAATTGGGAGGATTTAACTCTCTCGCTTTTTATACTCTCTCATCATTACTCTTCTCCTGGCCTACTACTATATCATAGCACTAGTTAGAGCAATACTCTGTGTTTACATTATGGTAATGTTATTTAACTTACAACTGGGCCATGTAGTATACTAGGATAAATATTTCCCATTACTTCTTTTTTGTTTTGCACAGTGAACTTGTCCTGCTTGTTTGCTTGTTTAATTTTATATGCATCTTTCTCTAAAATAGCCTGAATTTTCCACCAGCTGTCCAAATCACCACTCAACATATTCAGATGTATTAGGTGTTTATATTGATTTCATTTTCTTGAAGAAATCTGACCTGGAGCAATCTTACTTGCTCCTGTATGGTCTGGTTTCCTTCTATGCTTGGTACCAGATTCTACTCTGAGATTACCTTTCCCATCTCTTGGGAGATTTCAGCGTTGTTTGCCCCGCTTTTTGAATCCCAAATCATTTTCATTTTTGGTCTACTTCTTTGTTTTGATGGAACACATCCACCTGTAAATGACTGAGACAGGCTGTATGAAAGGTAAACTACAGCTTTAGAAATAAATGTTTAGGCAGAATAACTAGAAAATAAGACATAAAATTTAGGATATTGGTTACCTTGGATCAGGCAAATAGTTGTTAGATACTGGGAGGAGGTCTAATGGAAACTTCCAAGGATGCCAATATTCCTTTTTTCCTTCTAACTTAGTTGGAGCTTACATAGCTATCTTCTATTTAACAAGTTATTAAGACATTCACTTTTGTTTTGTGCACTATTTTGTATAAGCAATATAGTTGACCATAAAAAGGGTTTAAATCAATGTGTTGTAAACCCTCAACAAATGTTAACTATTGTTGTTGTTGTCATTATCATCATCATCATAATCATCATTTGTAGTAGTATTATAAAGCAGTGGTTTTCAATCAGTGGAGATTTCCCCACACACAGGATAGCAATGTCTAAAAGATACTTTGGTTTTGTTGTGTCTGTGGGGGATGAGCATCACTGCTCTGTTGTCCAAGCAGCCCACTGGGATCATAATTCAGCCCTGATAATAAATTAGATGAACAAAGTTGAACAAAAGGAAGACACTTGTGCCCAGTGGCATGGCAGATGGCCTGGCAACATGGTGGACAGTGGGGAGATCACAAAAAATTGGAAGCAGCAGTGAGACTATGAGACACTGTTTCCTGAGGGGCCCTACAGAGCCAGTGGTTGGTGTGTGAGGTGAACCGTAGTTGTGCTCGAACACACAGACACTCAGAGAGAAGCTGGCAGGTGGGGCCGACATTTTATTTCATTTTATTTCGGAGTGAACCCCAGCAGCAGGACAGTCCTGGGTCTCTTCACTGCAAACATCATAGAATGGAATGAGGAAAGAGCTATCCAGTCACAGTAGGCTGCCAGCAGTTGGGAAGCAGACTGGAGGTAATTCTGCTGAGAGGTAGGAGCTGGACCACCCAGACTCCACTCTGGTGGCTGCCAAAAGCCACTCTTAGCCCTAAATACAAAGAACTGGAAGTGTACCCTTGGTCTGTGACCAGCAGTGCTGCTTCGGTGCAGCGGCACAAGCAGACAAGCAGCCTTGGCATATGGCGGGACAAGGGGACTCACCCCACAATACAATCAGTGTGTAAGAGGAGCTAGTGGTGTGGAACAGAGGAAGCTGTGCAAGGTCTGGAAGGAGAGAACTGTACACGGTCTGGGAGCAACCCTGGGCTTTCCCTACCTGAGGGTACCACAGCAAATGGGAGAGCACCGTAGAGACAATCACAGTAAAGAGGAGTGAACATCCAGAAAATTATCAGCTGAAGACCAGTTCCAGGCCCCACACCCAGAGGCCAAGATCAGCCCCATCCCCAGCACAAATCCTACGGCAAGATTGGTGGTTTTTACACAGCACATTTCTGGGACATTAGCACAGAACTGTGGACGCCAGAGGAATTTTATTATTTTTCTTTTTTTGTTTGTTTGTTTGATTGGTTTTCCTTTTTCTGTCTGGGTTGGTTTCTTTTTCTTTTCTTTTTCTTTTTTTGATTACATTTCCTACCTTTATTTTTGTTTTATTCTATTCATCTTTCTCTCTTCCCTCAACTATCTCTCTTATTTTATGATATTTTCGTGTGAGTGAACATTGTCTCTTTCTGGTTTGCTTCAGTATTCTTTTACTTTCTCTTTTGTTCTTTCTTTCCTGTGCTTTTCTCCAGTTTCTTAAAACTTGGTGATCATCTTTGCCCTCCATCCTTGCTTTGACTATATTTCTCTTCATTCAACTTTTTGTTTTGTCCCTTGTCCCTCTTAAATCCCTCCCAGAGTAAAATCACTCTACTAAGGGGAAACTCATTGCATACAAGTGCCTGGCATCTGTTAGATTTTGTTATATAACTGAAGAACTTGCGTCTAAGGTTAAAGGTACCAAATTTATAGTTATCATAGTTTGTCAGTTGCTAGGCTATGCTTGATGTTACTGTTATTGCTAATTGTACTACTTTAGCCAGAATGCCATACATGTTGTAATCAGTTTCTCTCCCTCATATGACAACACTGTGATTGTCTGGAGTCATAACCATCACCATAGTACAGTACCAAAGGACTGAGTACTGAGCCAAATAGATAGCAACTTCTCATCCTTAATAAATTGGGAAGATAGGTTTTTGGCATAGACACAAAGACCAAGAACCACCTACACCTAGAAGATATCTCTGAGGAATAGATATTTCCCAAGAAAGCCTCAATACTAGTGATACCATAAAAAATCTACAAGCATAAACACAGAACACAAAATAAAATAAAAAACAGATAATAGAACATGACAAGATACAGAAGCAAAATGCAACCCCAGACCTCCAGCCCTTCCAGAGCAAGTCTAGAGGATAATGAGATAGAGGAAATTGGAAGCCACCCAGTGGAACTTGCTGAAATGATAGCAGCAGAAGTGAAAAAACAAATGGATAAGGCTACAGAAAAAATAATCTCTTAGGTAAAATAGAAATGGTGATCAAAATGAAAGATAGGCTCAATGAATCTAGAGTAGACAAAGATAAAAAATAGAGGAGCTTAGGAAAATGATGGAAACCATGAATGCCCAGCATAGGAAAGAAATGGAATCCATGAAATAGATCCAAACAGATATCCAGGAGATTAAAAATTCCATTGAAGGGCCGGTGATATAGCTCAGCGGCATAAGCGCCTGCCTGGCAAGCGCGAGGTCCTGAGTTTGACTCTGGTTACCTGCACATTAAAAAAAATTCCATTGAAGTATATACAACAGATTGAAGGCCAGGATAGAATATCAGATCTAGAAGAGAGGATTGTGGTTGGCAACCACAAAGAGAAAGATATCTTAAAAATAACAAGGGACCATGAAAAATCAATCCAAAAGCTGCAAGATGAAGCAAATAAGAACTACATAAGATTGATTGGAGTCAATGAGAAAGCTAGAGATAGAACAAACAGTATAAAAAACCTCTTCATAGATGTAATTGCAATTCCCAAACATGGGTAAAGAATTTGACATACAAATAAGTGAAGCATATATAACTCCAAATAGCTATGATGAAAATAAATCTATACCAAAGCATATAATAATCAAGATTTCAGAAATTCAGCACAAGAACAGAATATTAAAAACTGTTAGAAAAAAGAAACAGATCACCTATAAAGGAAAGCTCATCAGAATCACAGCAGACTTCTCAACACAAACCCTTAAGTCAAGGAGAGTTTGGAGTGGAGTATTTCAAGCCCTAAAAGAAAAAAACCTCCAACCCAGATTGATGTACCCTGCAAAACTATCTTTCAAAATAAGTGGAGAAATAAGAAAGTTTCATGACAAAGAACAACTCAAGAAATTCATGACCATCAACCCAGCTCTCCAAAATGCTCTGAAGGATATTTTAGAAGAGATAATGAAGAACACAATTCCAAGAACACCAATAGAAAGAAGCCACCAGGGAAGGCAAGCAAGGAAACAGGAAAGACAGGATACCAACAAGAGAAAAATAATATGAGAAGGATAAGCCAATACATATTAGTTATAACCAACAATGTAAATAGTCTCAATTCACAAATCAAAAGAAACAGACTGGCAAATGGATCAAGAAGCAAAATCCAGCATTATGCTGCTTAAGAGAAACACATTTAACTCAAAAAGAAATACATAGATTGAAAGTCAAAGGATGGAAAACAATACTCCATTCGACAGGAACCCAGAAAAAATAAAAGCAGGGGTAGCTATTCTATTTGCATTCAATGTGAACGTCAAGCCAAGACTGATCAAAAGAGACAAGGAAGGTCACTACATACTTGTTAAGGGAAAACTCCAAGAAGAAATGGTAACAATAAAAAATATATATACACCAAATACTGATGCACCCAACTACATAAAACAAATTTAATACCTCATTGTCACAAATAGATAGATCAACTAGACAAAACATTAACAAAGAAATATTAGAACTGAACGAAACCTCTGAACAAATGGACTAAGTAGACTGTTCCACCTCACAACATCAGAATACACATTCTTCTCAGCTGCATATCGGACATTCTCCAAAATAGACCACATACTAGCCCATAGAACATGCCTAAGTAAATGCACAAGAATTGAAATTATTCCATGCATATTATCTGACCATAGTGCAATGAAAATGGAAATCAGTGGCAAAAGAACCCACAATAACAACAAATAACACTCTCCTGAACACCAGTGGGCCACAGAGGAAATTAGAGAAGAAATTAAACAGTATCTACAATAAATGATAAGGCCAATACAACATACCAGAACTTATGGGATGCAATGAAAGCAGTCCTAAGAGGGAAATTTATAGAATGAATTCTCACATCAGGAAAACAGAAGGAGCTCAAATAAACAACCTAATGTTGAACTTCAAATTTCTAGAAAAAGAAGAACAAATCAAACCCAAAGCTCATATGAGGGAGAAATTATAAAGATAAGAGCAGAAATTAAGTAATAGAGACTAAAAAAAATACAAAGAATCAATGAGTCAAAGAGTTGGTTCTTTGAAAGATTAAATAAAGTGATAAACCCTTAGCCAATCTTATCAAAAAGAGGAAAGAAAAGACTCAAATTCATGCAATTAGGAATGAAAAGGGTGAAATCACAATGGATCCTGCAGAAATCCAGAAGATCATCAAAATCTACTTTGGTGGATTAACTAATGGTCAAGTTGTAACACCCAGCTGAACTAAATCAGAGTGGTCCTGGGTATGGAAGGTCCACCTGAGGATTGTTGCCAATGGCATAAAAGGAGAATGGAGGGGAAGATGGTGTGCTATTTATTCTCCTGGAGAAGCTTGTCATGCTGCCTTTCTTGATATGAACTTAGCTGTTCCCATTGTCAGAGTACCTTGGGTCCTCACTATCGCTAAGGATGGTTACAGTTCTTTCTGGGGGAGCTCTGGTCCTTACTTTGAGCATTGCTTCCTGACTCCAGTGCAGATCTCTCAGCCTGCTGGCAGAGATCCTTCACCCTGCTGGTGTGGACTTTCTAGATTCCACCACTGACCTTTGGGCCTTCCCAGGGCAGATCCTTGATACAGACTTGCATGAGACATTGTTGTGGGCTCTAGGCCTCCAGTTGGACTCGCACAGGACATTGCCATGGGATCCAGGCCCTCAGCTGGATTCTTTCAGTCTCTAGTGTGTGGACAGATCTCGTACACTCTTCTGCATTTGACTCTTAGGGTGGATTTTATAAAATTATCCTATAAATTATGTGTCCTGTATTAAATCTATTCACTTGTAAATTCTTACTACAACACCTACTTTGAGAACCTGTACTCTAATAAGATGGAAAACACAGAAAAAATGGACAGATTTCTAAATACATATGAATTGCCAAAACTGAATAAAGAAGAGATAAAAATTCTAAATAACCCAGTATCAGTCAATGAAATTGAAAATGTAATTAAAAACCTACCAGCAAAGAAAAGCCCAGGTCCTGATGGATTTACTGCTGAATTCTACAAGAAACTTAGAGAAGATCTAATGTCCCTAGTGCTGATACTCTTTTATGAGATTCAAAGGGAAGCAATACTCCCAACAGCATTCCTGGAAGCAAGCACTTCCCTGATACCAAAATCAAACAGAGACCCAACTAAGAAGGAGAACTACAGGCCAATCTCCCTCATGAACATAGATGCAAAAATCCTCAATAAGATACCGGCAAACAGAATGCAGCAAATCACCAAGAAGATTATACACCATGACCAAGTTGGATTCATCCCAGGGATGCAGGGATGGTTCAACATATGCAAATCAAGAAAAGTAATACACCATATCAATGGAGCCAAAAACAAAAATCACATGATCTCAATAGACATAGAAAAAGTGTTTGACAAAGTCCAACATCCATTCTTGACAAAAACCCTATAAAAATTGGAATAGATGGTCTTTATCTCAATTTGATAAAAGTCATCTATGACAAAACAACAGCCAGCATCATAGTAAATGGTCAAAAACTGAAAGCTTTCACTCTAAAATCAGGAACAAGACAAGATGTCCACTATCACCACTCTTATTCAATATAGTTCTGGAAATATTAGCCGAAGCAATTAGAAAAGAGAAAGAAAGAAAAGGAATAAGGATAGGAAAGGAAGAAGTTAAATTATCATTATTCACAGATGGCATGATACTCTACATAGAATACCCAAAAACTCCACCAAAAGACTCATAGATTTAATAACCAAATTCAGTAGCATAGCTGGATACAAAGTCAACACTCAAAAATAATAGCATTCCTGTACACAAACTCACTGAGAGAGAAATTGGGGAAACAACACCCTTCATAACAGCATTGAAGAAATGAAATACTTAGGAATAAATCTAATAAATGAAGTAAAAGATGTAAACATTGAAAATTACAGTACTCTGAAAAAGGAGATCGAAGAGGATATCAGAAAATGGAAAGATATCCTTTATTTGTGGGTAGGAAAAACCAACATAGTGAAAATGGCCATACTTCCAAAATTGTTACACAGATTTAATACAATCCCAATCAAATTCCCATTAGCATACCTCACAGAACTAGAGAAAATATTCCTAAAATTCATTTGGAAACAGAAGAGACCTATAATAGGCAAAACAATTCTGGACAACAAAGGCAAGTCAGGGGGCATCACAGTCCCTGACTTGAAATTATACTACAAAGCTATGGTGATAAAAACAGCAAGGAACTGAAAAAAAACAGACCAGAGGATCAGTGGAACAGTTTAGAATATGCAGAAACAACTCTAAACACACTCAGCCACCTTATCTTTGACAAAGGGGCCAAACATGCTCACTGGAAGAAAGATAGCCTCTTAATAAATGGTGCTGGAAAAACTGGCTTTCCACATGCCAAAGACTAAACCTAGACCCATGTCTCTCACCATGCACTAAACTAAAATCAAAATGGATCAAAGATTTAAATATTAAAATGGAAATACTAAATCTGCTGGAGGAGACAATAGGTAGAACTCTCGAAGACATAGGTGTAGGCAAAGATTTCCTGAACAAAACCCTGATTGCATGGGAAATATGACAAAGAATCGGCAACTGGGATCTTAAATAAAGCACAATGAAAGAAAATCACCAGTAGAGTGAAAAGACAATCGACAGAGTGGGAAAAATTTTTAGCCTGTTGTCCCTCAGAGAAAGGACTAATATCTAGAACATATAAAGAATTGGAAAAAATCAGACCCCCCAAATTTAAAGACTCCATCCAAAAATGTGCATCTGGGATGAATACACAATTCTCAGATGAAGAAATACAATCAACAAATAGATATATGAAAAAATGTTTAACATCACTGGTCATTTGAAGGATATAAATTGAGACAATGCTGAGATTTCATCTCACTCCAGAAAGAACGGCTATTATCAAGAAATCAACCAATAACAAATGCTGGAAGATCTGTGGGGGAAGAGGAACCCTTCTCCACTGTTGGGGGAGTGTAGACTGGTGCAAACACTGTGGAAATCAGCGTGGAGATTCCTCAAAAAAACTAGGATTAGAAGTCCCATTTGATTCAGCTATTTCCCTTCTTGGTATCTTCCTGAAAGAATTAAAAGCATCATACCACAGTGTTTTATGCACACCCATGTTTATAGCAGCACTGTTTGTAGTAGCTAAATCTTTGAAATAACCCAAATGCCCATCAACCAAGGAATGGATGAAAAACATGTGGTTTTTTTTTTTTTTTAATATACAATAGAGTACTACTCAGACATAAAGGAGGATAAACTTGAGACATTTCTAGGTAAATGGGTGCACCTTGACACCATACTCTTCAGTGAAATAAATCAGACACACATGTGTAAATATTGCATTGTCTCTCTGGTGTGAGAAACTGAAAGAGTAAATAAGGACCAAAATATACAATAGATACTGTGAAATAGGAAGAAATTTTTCAAAAGGAAAGAGGAACTAGGGACGGGGGAGGGGGAAAAGGAAGTGAAAAGAAAAAAATGATAAATGAAGGATAAAATAGAAACAAAGCTTTGTAAATAAGGAGGGGAAGAGGGATTGAAGGGAGGGGAGGGGACTGGCAAAAAAAGAGATATCAAGATATATCATATACAGGTACAAATTCCTTATGATGAATATGATCATTATGTATATCTTAATTGTATTAATAAAGTTTAAAAAAAGGAAATACTTTATTTGTAAAGAGGACAATGAAGGGGTAGAAAGCAGAAGATAGATAGCTACCTTGATTAGAAAGAATCAGGGTAGGGGGCTCTGGAAAGGTGGAAGACTCGTGGGCCCTTTGTTCTCCACTGTTTTTACAGGGAGGGTTAAGTGTCACTTTCCCCTCCACCCAGAACTTGCTGTAACCAGGTTGGCTCCTGGGCATCTCTCCCTAAAGTCATCTGTTCCAGTGGTCTATGTGCAGCTTCTTTTTGTCTGTTTGCTTACTTGTCCTCGACGTACATTTTAAGGCCTTATGTTGGGGGTGGGTGACTGGTTGGCAAGGGGGTACCTTATTCATGGTTAGCTTAGAGTTTGTAAGGGGGCGTGTGGATATCTATTGTACTCTATAATGACCCTATAGTGAAGAATATAGTGACTCTAGAATGAACACACACACACACACACACACACACACACACACATGTTAGTGCATAAGTGTGAGTACATACTGGCTTAAAGTTAGTCAGCCCCCCTTGTGCTCCCCCTATATTTTATTGGAAGTGGGGGCTGCTTGTCATTTGTGCACCTGGCTTTTTTTCTGAGTCCTGCCTACCAGTTCTTTTTTCTTTTGGTGCAAATCCCAAGGCTATTTGGTGCCTTTCTTTATGTTTTTTTTTTTTTTTTGGCTACCCATCTATGACTTGTTTCCCAGGGGAGTCTCTCTAGTAAAGTTTTTTTTTAACTCCTTCTAGCCAGGATTAGCTAGAAGACCTAAGGAGGCTCCTATTCTATTTTCTCGTCTACATCCCCTGTCTCTACAGTTTCACTGAGGAACAGTGTTATTGGCATCTATTGGATGGAAGCTAAAGATCCTGGTAAACATCCTACAGTGTAAAGTACAGCTCTGCACAACAAAAAATTATCTGCCCCCAAAACATCAATTGTCCCAATGTTGAGAAACCTTGTAAAGCATCTCATGTGGCATGTAGTACCCAGAAGATCTCAGTGAATGGTCAACCCTTCCCATCCTATCAGACTACATTCTTTATTTGTATGTGTTTACAGCTGTCATGTCAATTACATCACTCTTTCACTATGATAAAAATGATAAAAAGAACTTTCAATTTCTTCAAAATCAAATATAGCACAAATTGTACATAGGTGAAAGTAACGGAATGGCCAGGATTTCTTTCTAAGTCATTCGACTAGGGTCATATCCTATTTGCTGGCAATGAACTCTACTCTCCAGTGTCAGCAGATATACTGTACTAGGCTTGTGCTACACCCATCTTTTTTTCTTCTGAGTGAGGACAGGCATTCTTGTCTCCTTGAAGCCTTTGTTCTGTAAATTCAGTCTATTTTGTCACAATCTGGCTTCTGAAGGCAGCAGTGTCAGAGAGTCAGTGGAAATCTTTTGCACACTGGGACAATGGGTGCATCATCAGTGCCATGGCACACTGAGAATTTCTTTCTCTGAATATTCTTCAAGAATTGAGCCCCACGGGGCTGGCTTTTTCTAGTAATAATGGTCATATTACTAGATTAAGATTATTTTAAATAATAATAATATTTTTAAAACCCACTTAGAGCAGATAATAAATAATCAAAGATCCATGTGACAATGTTTTCTCTGGTTAGGAAACAATTTGCAAAAGGGGAAAAAAGGAAAGAAATGGAATTGATACTTACCTAAGGCATATTGATTTGATGAAATAAGTGTGAAGCAATGGGTAATTTTCATACTCAGTAAAGCTTTATATAGCTTCATAATTTAAGTAGACTAATACATTTGAGCCCTGAGGAATCAAACTGCTTCATCACTTCTCTGCACCAATCTGCCCTAACAGAATAATACATTTTAAGTTTGGGATTTTCAGAAGCTGAACTAGGTATGATTTAACAACCCAAGCTACCGATTTGGATCTACTTCTGATATCACATTTTATGATTTTATAGTGTTTTCTTCCTGTGCTTCAGGCAACAACTTTCTCCTGCAGGCTTTCCCTTTATCTGCAGGCAGCTCATCAGAAGTTATCCCTGGATACATATCTTCAACATTGATAAACAAGGGATTCTGATTATTTTGGCTTGGCTCTTTTGTTCTGGATAGATACAATTTCTCTCTCTAATATTAACATTTTATTGCCACTCAAGAGAGTTATTCACAGTCCAGTTAAAATAGAAGAATTCTTGGCGTAGGCGGACCTCAGCTTTACCACTTACTGATTGCATGAGGATATTCACTTAGCCTCTTGATACCTAAATTTCCTCATGACTACAAAAAGGAAGTGTTTATCATAGGCTGAGCAGCTATGAAAATTGGAATCTTATGAGTTTGTTCTGCTTTGTTTTGTTTTGTTTGAGACAGGGTCTTGCTATGTAGTTCAGGATAGATTTGCACTCACAACGTAGCCCAGGCTGGCCTCCAACTCACAGTGATCTTTGTGACTCAGCCTCCTGAATGCTGGAGTAACAGGCAAGCACCACCACACCCAGCTCTTATGGGCTTTTAGGTAGGCGATTTCACCTAGAAAATGATGTAGAAGAGAAAAGCAATTGTGAATATTACCAAATAACTATAATAATGCTCCAAGAAAAATTCAGACTTCAATATTATTTTGGCTGACTGTAGAAAGAAGGGAGAGATGAGAAAACCAGTTTTCAAGCATCTATACGCCCAATGTATGGTATGTATGTTCTCACATTTTCACCTTGTTTAATCCTTACAATGATCTTACAGGGTAGATAAGGTATTAGTTTACTTGATAGTTAATTCAGTCTTGCCAGTGACTCGTGATATGGCCTGGGCTCCAGACATGAGCTGGAACTATTAGATCCTTGATCTAAGGAAGGAAAGAGATGGGATTGAAGAGAGGAGCGGAGAGGAGAAAGAAGAAAGGGAAGGGGAGGGAAGAAAAGGGAAGGGATGAGAAGAAAGACAAAAGGGAAGGGGGAGGGGAGAGGAGAGGGGAGGAGAGGAGAAATCAATTTAGAGAACACCTGGAAAGGAATTAATGGCACTTTAGAGTTAAAAGGAAGAGCACACTCTGACACAGAGGATAGTCAAGTAGGCGGAACAGAGTAAATGCTAGAGAGAAATTGGCAGGAAGGGAGAGAAGAGGGAGAATGGTGCTAGGGAGGATACAGCTCATGAGGGAGGTGGGGAAAGGGCATGTCTAGTATCAATGTCTGCCGAAGTCCTATTAATGCTATAGTTCTAGGTCAAATATTCCCTACCACCCATGTGCTTATTCAAAGGTGAAATCATCTGGGCTGCCCTTCTGGGAGTCCTAATTACCATTATAGTATTAAAAACTAATGAACACATAATAACAAACCTCTGACAGGGGTTAACTGACAGCCAGGCACTGTGCTTAAAGACAAGGAAGCCAACAGGGCTATGTGGCTGTAAGGGTAAACTTGGGATTTGTCCCAGGCTTCTATCTGCATTTTTTAACAGCCTATTTGTAAACCCCAGGCTTTGCCTGGCCAGTGAGGAGTGACAGTGGGATTCCTAATCCCATGGAGCTATGTACTAGATATTACCTATGCCAGTGAGTTATTACTACCTAATTTACCCTCCTTTCCCATAGTGTTTATTGTTGACTCTGCCTATTATCCTTAATTCCAAGCCAGTTCAGCAAAATATTTAAAAAAATAAAACAACTAGGTGTGGTTGCAGTTACCATCCTGGAATTTTCCCCTATTCTTAACTCTTACTGTATGTCTGTTCTTGATTTTCTATTTTCTAAAGTTCTTTATCTATATATTCTGATCTCTTGGTTTCTTGACTATAAATTTGACCTCACCTTTGATCATCAGAATGAGTTTTGTAGCTAGACTCTGGTGTTGAAACCTCCAGAATTTTCAGTCACACTCCTACTGTTCTTTGTGCCAAAGATCTCTTGGCCAATTCACATTCACAGAGCCTCCAAGATACCTCCAAGCAGGTATCCTCATAATGTCCATTTTCAACAACTGTACTGGTGAGTCAAGTAGCTGCTAAGCAGCCTGTGTGTGAGTCCATGTCTGAAAAGGACTGGGATGAGGCCAAGCTGGCTGGCAAATACTCAATAATATGAGAGACATTTGGCAGGTGAGAGGTTTATCCTGGTACCCTGAATAACTGGTGTATGGCAGAAATCCCACATCAGTGATAAATTGATTGGTTGTTTGGTTTAGTTTTTCATTCTTTTAGCTATCTCACATTTATTAAATACCTGCCATGTGCCTGGAACCCTGCCTACCAAATCTCTTCTGCCTAACAAAGTTTTCAGCCATTCTATTTCCAAAGATAGGCATTGGACACAGTGGCCAGATGTGAGCCCAAGGGTGTGAACAGAAAGACTTTATTTTTGAGCTGTGCTACTGGCTGAGCAATTGGCAGGATAGTGAGATTTACTTTCTTTCTCAACAGCCAGCTGCAGAATGAAGTGTGAGATCTTATGGAGGTAGCATGAGCACCTGAATCCAGTCCATATGGAAGGACTTCTGGCTGGAAAGACAAGGCAGTCAGAGAGCAGGGAGTCTTACCCTTGGCCTTGGCCAGCATCTGAGCCACTCTCCATATTCAGAGAATGCAAACAGGTCTAAAGGATATTGTTTATCATCTAACTTCTAGACATATACTGTGTATAAAATGAGATGATATATACATAATATTGTGTACATCTGTACTGCTTGTACCAGACCTTTACTACTAACATTGTGTCTAGAAAACATTTTTTTCATCATTAAATACTTTTAGAATATAATTTTAATGGCTATATGCCTTCCATTTTTGAAGCATTGTATAAATACTTTTTTTTTTTTTTTTTTTTTTTAGTTTTTTTTTTGTGGGAACCGGGGGGGTCGACCTCAGGACCTCGCACGCCAGCAGGTGCCTGTGCCGCTGAGCGATATCACCGGCCCCTTTTTCGTATGTGGGTTCCGGGAGTCGAACTCGGGCCCTCACGCTTGCCAGGCAGGCGCTTAAGCCGCTGAGCCATCTCACCGGCCCTGTATAAATATTCTTTGCATCTCTAATTATTCTTTTAGATAGATTCTTGGGCTGGAAATGTAGCTCAGTGGTAGAGTAATTGCCTAGTATGCATGAGCCTCTGTATTTGATACTCAGGGCTACAGACAAAAAAATCACTCTTAGATAGATCCTTAGAAGAATCTAAAGGATTTTAAGTTTTTACAGTTTTTGATTCATACTATAAAAGTTTTCTTCTTTTTTCTACACTGAAATTCCATAATGTACTTCATCAGCGATGTATATAAGTGACTGGCAAACTGTGCTGTCTCCCAGATTGTGTATTAGTTAACAATTTTTCTCTACTATTGCCTTAGTAGTTGAATTATCTGCTGAAGGCTAGAAATAACCTCTTGTTAAATTTAGATGTTTGTTACAATTTTTCTGAATATTTCCCAGAGAAAAGATGAAGAAAGTGAATAGGAGTCCAGAAAGTTATTATTGCCTTCTGCATTCTCTAATGTGACTTCATCTTGCTGCCAAGAAACATTATAGATGATTTCGGTTCTTTACCCGCAGCCCCTCAGGATATTTTCTTAATGATGTGCTGATTTCTCTCTTCACCTTCTGTCTGATAAAGAAGTCAGAATATACTTGGGCATAGGACATGATTGGGAGCTGCTGATTAGGATATCAGGGGCCAGGAAAGGATACTATGACTTTTTTACCCATACAGCATTTTGACTAAGATTGACTTCAAGAAGAGGGCCCCAACTTCAATTTTGTAACGCTGCCGCATGTCTTCAGTTATACCCAGGGGTGTCATGAAACTTTTTTCAAAGGCAGATACAAATGAAGAAAGTATCATACAAATGAAGGAGAAGGAAGTATCATAAAATCAAGTCCATGCAGTAAGATTTATGAGCTCCCTCAAGTAAGATTTCCAAACTCCTGATTGGGAAATACTTCCTTAATGGCAAAAGAATTTGGTGTTTCTACACAGCCAGGTGTGTTTAGACCAAGCACAATGAAGTAAGTTGCTTAGGATGGGACCATAGCTAGAATTATGGTCTAGTAGGATGAGCTAGCAGTTTATAAAACAGAATTAATTATGGAAGCAGGAAAAAAGTGCAGCTGGGGAAAAATAAAGCAAAACACACTAGATAATGTGATAATACTTGGTGGTGTAGAGGTAGGCTTTACAAGGAAATAACAGAGATGTCCTTCCCAACAGATGAATAAGACATAATATGAAAACAGATAGCTATGGTGATCTGGCCCTATACAGTCAACATTTCAGGGGAGGCTTTCAAAAAATTGTGAGTGTCCAGACATGAATATAGGACCAAGACTTTAGCTCTTATCTCCCTGAAACCAGACATTGTGGCGTTGTCACTTGACTTAGAAGAGAGAAGTTCTATAACTAAGCATAGTTCAAGGTCAGAGATACTATACAACTCAGGTGGCAAGTTTAGGCAAGAGCTGTGGGTAACCTCCTGGCTCAGAACTGACTGGGCTCCAGGATAACCTGGCAGTGAAGGGCTCAAAGAGGCCCTGCTGTGGGGTAAAGCAGTTGTGCTGGGGTTGGGAGCTAGGCAAACCTAACTTTAAATCAAGAAGACAATGGAGATAGTATGGTTCATGCTGTCGCCCCTGTCTGAAATCAGAACAGCATCCTGTCTTTCAAAAGTACAGACTTAAAGTATTATGAGGACAATTTTCCATTCCTTTCTTTTATTTTTCCTTTTCTCATTTATCTTGCAGAAGTGACTCATGAGCACCTGTTGAGGAGGGTGAAGAGAGAGTCCTGAGAAGGAAAGGTCATAAAATTCCCCTCACCAGTGGTGTGCTTGCCAGGAGATAGTTGAAGGTTGTGGGGATACCCAACTGTTTTTGATGAATATGTTCTTAAGAAAGTGATTCATAATGGCAGAGCTGTCCTCCAGCTTAGCGCACTTAGCACTTCCACATCCATGACAAAGTTAGAAAAACTGTACACAAACAGAACTTGGGGAAAAAAGAGCTCTGAGCTTAAGAGGAACATGGAGATTACTACTTCATACCCAGGTCAGTCTGTCTACTCGTCAATGCAGCTGTAGTGTAGTGCAGTAAACAGAACATGGACTTAGAGGTCAAACAGACCTGGACTTGAATCCCAGTTCCACCACGTATTAGCTGAAACACCTATTTTCTCATTTTTAAGACCAATGCCTACCTTGCCTGCCTTCCAGGATTGTTTTGCGTATTGTTTAGAATAATGCAAGTGGAAATGCTCTGTAGAGAGTGATAGGCAAACAAAATTATGGTTACTGAGGGAAGAGAACAATTTAAATAATGAATCATTGCTCCTCTAAGTTGATCCTCCACCTCTAACTCTAACCTTGTCCATAATTAGGACACAAGCAGAGACATGATTTAAGACACCAAATTACCAGAACTAATTCCAGGTCAATTTAAAAGACCATTCACAGCCATAGTCATTGTTAGAAAGGAAAGAACAGGAGGAGACTTGCAATCCAATCTCTCTCTTAATGAGGGCAATACTCCTGGAAAACAAAGAAGGTAAGAGACCTGTTCAAATCTCCTACTAAATATGCTAATGGCAGACTTCTTAAACATAAGCTTAGTCCTCATCTATAGATTGCTTTTAGCAGGATTCTAGGATTCTTATCATAAACAAATCTGGATCTATGGATTTATGGACTTTGGCACCCTGGAATGTATCAGGTAAGCTATGTCACTGAGCAAAATATGACATGCTCTGTGAGTGACATGAATTGCACATGTTGGTTAGAGATGGTTAGTCTGGGCGTGAAGGGTGGCCTGTTGAGAAAGGTAAAGACTTACTGGACAGCATTAGAGATCATAGGCCTTCCCTTGTTTTGTCTGTGTCCTGGGACTATCCGTATATTTGAAATTATTAGTAACTCTTGATACTGGGTAAGACCTCTGGTTCATGCTAGTGTGATTTGACCAGCTGATCCTTTGTATTATCTCACATATTTCCTTAAAATGTGTTGGAGCCCTCAAAGCAAGAATGAGTTGCTCATTATGGCCTCCAAAGAGCATATGTTTTCATAGACATTAACACAGCAAGAGCCTGGACAAAACTCAATGACACAATAGGAATCTTGTGTCCCTAGAATCCAATCATATTGACTCCTGTTTCCCTCAGCTCCCTCCTCACTATTTTTTACAAGATGATTTTATTGAGTCATTATGCTTAGTCATTTTATTGCTACAGCAGAACAAGGCCATTAAATTATAACATTTCCTATTTCTAATTTTCACTGATTGTCTTATTCTGCTCATACACTTCAAGTTTAAATGCAAGCATCAAATATTTCTCAAAATAATCTACAAAGCACTTGGACTTTTTCCTGTCTGTGATCACAGTAAGAAACATGAAAAGAGAAATCTGGTTCTCTGCCCCCACGGGAACCCATTTGAAAGAGGAGGAGGAGGGTGGCCCCTCCCATCACCTCTCTGCCAGTGCCAGAACCCAAGTGAATGGCATCGAAAGGCCCAAAGAATGGCCTCTCCCCTCACTACTGCCAAGACTGAGGTGAACTTCTTGGTAAGGCCCAGAGACCAGAGGGAACGCCAGCAACACAGTAGGATCCCAACTAAGGTGCACAGGATGGACAGGCGAGACTAGTGGTGTGAAAAGTCTGAAGCAACAGTAACAATACGAGCCAACAGGTGACTGAGGCCTCTGAGGGACCAGCAACCAGCTCAGGAAGGATCCAGGACTCTATAACCAGCCCTTTTCTCTCAGTTTTTTTCTCTTCTTTTTCCTCTTCTTTCTTTCTTTCTTTTTTGGTACCGGAAATTGAACTCAGGACCTTGCACTTGCCAGGCAGGCATTACACCACTGAGCTATATCCCCAGCTCTTCTTTCTTTTTCTTTCTTTCTTTCTTTCTTTCTTTCTTTCTTTCTTTCTTTCTTTCTTTCTTTCTTTCTTTCTTTCTTCTTTCTTTCTTTCTCTTTCTTTCTTCTTTCTCTTTTTGTTCTTTTTTTCTCTCTTTTCTAAACAGCTGGGGAGAACTCCAGCCACAGAAAACTAATCCCATCCCCCAACCCAGATACCAAGTTCAGATACTCTCCTGAATACTCCTTCATTCTTTCTTTTCTACCCCCTTCTCTAGTTTCCCAAACCTTGCGTGATCATCCTTTGTTCTTCAGCCTTGCTTCTATTTCCTTTCCAGTTATCTTTGTTTTATACACTATCCTCCCTAAATTTCCCCACCACAGGGTAAAATCACTCTACCAAGGGGAAACATTTTGCATAAAACTCCTAATTTATTATCAGTTCTGTTATATAACTATAGATTCTGCTTCTATGGTCTAAAGTACAAAATCAATAGTTATCAGAGTTTGTCAGTTTCTAAATTGTGCTTGAGGCTATTGTTATTGCTAATTTTACTACTTTAGCTAGGATGTCATATCTGTTATAATCAGTTTTTCTCCCTTCTGTAACAATACTGGGAAGCTCTGGGGTAACAACCTCACTACAGCCCTACACCAAAGGACTGGGGCTGAGCCAAACAGATACCAACATCCCATTCTTAATTAATTGGGAAGGTAGGATCTTGTGACAGACACAAACCAAGAATCTCCTATACACAGAAGACATCCCTGAAGAACAGACTTTTGCTAGAGAGGCCTTGATATTAGTGATATAGCTACCTACTACAAAAACTCACAAGGATCATCACAGAAAACAAAATAAAACATATTTTGAAATAGAAAATAACAAGATGAAGAAGCAGAATGCAATCTCAGAACTCCAGCCCACCCAGAACAAGTCCAGGAGACACTGACATAGAAAAAATTGGAAGACACACACCTGAAATTTCTGAAATGATAGCAACCAAAGTAAAGAAACAAATCCATGAGGCTATAGAGGAAATCATATCAAAAATAATCTCTCAGGTAAAAAAAGAAATGTCAAAATTTATAAAAGACTTGCTCAGCAAATCTAGAGTAGAGATAGATAAAAAAGTAGATGATGATAGAAAGAGGATGGAAACAGTGAATGATCAGTATAGGAAAGAAATAGAATGCATTAAGTGGACTCAAACAGATATACAGGAAATTAAAAATTCCACTGAAAGCTGGCAAAACCACTTCAATGAAACTGAAGACAGACTTTCAGACCTTGAAGACAAGACCACAGCTAGGGATCATGAAAGGAAAGATCTCTTGAAAGTAACAAAAGATCAGGAAGTAAAAATACAACAGCTGCACGATGATGCAAATAAAAATAATATAAGAATAAATGGTGTCAATGAAAAAGCAGGAGTCAACACAAATGACATAAAAAACTATTTTCAGAAGTAATAGTAGAAAATTTCCCAAGCATGGGAGAAGAATCTGACATACAGATAAATGAGGCATATAGAAATCCAATTAGCCATAACCAAAATAAATCTATACTCGGACATATAATTATCAAGATCCCAGCACAAGAACAGGTCATTAAAAGTGGTTAGAGAAAAGAAACAGATTGCTTATAAAGGAAAGCCCATCAGAATCATGGCAGTCTCAACACAAATCCTAAGTCAAGAAGAGCTTGGAGTGAAGTATTTCAAGTCCTGAAAGAAAACAATTTCCAACCCAGATTGATGTGCCCTGCAAAAAATATCTTTCAAAATTAATGGAGAAATAAGATACTTCCATGACAAAGAACAACTGAAGAAATTCACGACCACCAAACCAACACTACAAAGAGTACTGAAAGATATTCTAGACAGAGACAAAATGACTACAGTTCCAAGAACAACAACAGAAAGAAACAGAGCCAGCAATGAAACAGAGGGGAAAAGTAGGGAACCGAAAGCTAGAAAATAACATAACAAAGACAGGCCAATACATATCAGTTATAACCATCAATGTAAATAGCATCAGTTCACCAATCAAAAGAAATAGACTGGCAGAATGGATGAAGAAACAAGAACCGACAATATGCTGTATATAAGAAACACATTTAACTCAAAAAGAAATTCATAGACCAAAAGTCAAAGGATGGAAAACAATACTCTGTGCAACAGAAACCCAGAAAAAAGCAGAAGTAGCTATTCTGTTTGCAGACAATGTGAATTTCAAACCAAGAATGATCAAAAGAGATAATGTCACTACATACTTGTTAGGGGAAAAATTCAAGAGGAAGAGATAACAATAATAAATATATATGCACCAAATACAGAGCACCCAACTATAGAGTGTTCCACCAAACAACATCAGAATACACATTCTTCTCAGCTGCACACAGGATGCTCTCTAAAATGGACCGTATACCAGCCCATACAACATGCTTAAATAAATGCAAAGGAATTGAAATTATCCCATGAATATTATCTGACCATAGTGCAATAAAATTGGAAATAAATGACAAAAGAAATTCCATAAACACATGGAAATTAAATAACACCCTCCTGAACAATCAAGGGGTCACAGATGAAATTAAAGAATATCTACAATCAAGCAAAAATGCAAATACAACTTACTGGAACCTGTGGGACACAATGAAAGCAGTCCTAAGGGGAAAATTTATAGTGGAGAATTCTCATATCAGGAAAACAGAACAAGCACAAATAAAAAACCTAATGCTGCACCTCAAGCTTCTAGAAAAAGAAGAGCAAGTGATGCCCAAAGCCCATACAAGAGAGGAAATTATAAAGGTCAGAGCAGAAATTAACACAATTGAGACTAAGGAAACAGTACAAAGAATTAATGAATCGAAGAGTTGATTATTTGAAAGAATAAAATTGATAAACCCCTAGCCAATCTTATCACAAAAAGGAAAGAAAAAACTCAAATTCGTGCAATAAGGAATGAAAAGTGGGAAATCACTACAGATCCTGTGGAAATTCAGAAGATCATCAATACTTACTTTGAAATCTTTACTCATGTAGGATGGAAAACACAGAAGAAATGGACAGATTCCTAGAAATGTATGAATTACCAAAGCTGAATCAAGAAGATATAAAAATTCTGAATAACTCAATATCAGTTAATAAAATTGAAAATGTAATTAAAAACTTATTAACAAAGAAAAGCCCATGTCCTGATTGATTCACAGCTGAATTCTACAAGAAATTTAGAGATTTAATGCCAATACCCCTCAAACTCTCTAATGAAATTGAAAGGAAAGCAATTCTCCCTAAGTCATTCCTAGAGGCAAGTATTGCTCTGATACCCAAACCAGAGAAAGACCCAACCAACAAAGAGAACTACAGGCCAATCTCCCTAATGAACATAGATGCAAAAATTCTCAATAAAATACTAGCAAGCAGAATGTAGCAAATCGTACAGAAGATCATACACCATGACCAAGTGGGATTCATACCAGGAATGGGGGGATGAATAAACATAATATACCATATCAACAGAGCCAAAGACAAAAGTCACATGATCATCTCAATAGATGCAGAAAAAGCTTTTGATAAAGTCCAACAATCATTCATGAAAAAAACCTACAGAAAATCAGAATAGGGCCGGTGAGATAGCTCAGCGGCATAAGCACCTGCCTGGCAAGTACAAGGTCCGGAGTTTGACTCCTGGTACCCACATATGAACAAAGGGCTGGTGATATCACTCAGTGGCATGGGAGCCTGCTGGTGTGTGAGGTCCTGAGTTCGACCCCCGGTACCCACACACACACACACACAAAAATCAGAATAGATGGCCTTTACCTCAATCTGATAAAAACCATCTGTGATAAATGAACAGCAACATCATACTAAATGGATAAATATTGAAAGCTTTCAATTTAAAATCAGAAACAAAACAAGGATGTCCACTATCACCACTTCTATTTAATATAGTTCTGGAAACATCAGCCAGAGTGATTAGATGAGAGAAATAAAAGGAATAAGTTTAAGAAAGAAGTTAAATTATCATTATTCACAGATGACATGATAATCTACATAGAATACCCCCAAAACTCCACCAAAACACTTCTAGAATTAATAACCAAATTCAGTAGCATAGCTAGATACAATGTCAACACTCAAAAATCAACAGCATTCCTGTACACAAACAAACTCACTGAGAGAAAAATTAGGGAAACCACACCCTTCACAATAGCATCAAAAAAAAAATGAAATATTTAGGAATCAATCTAATAAAGGAAATAAAAGATCTATACATTGAAAATTACAGCACTCTGAAAAAAGAGCTCAAAGAGGGAAATGGAACGATATCCCTTGCTCATGGATAGGAGGAACCAACATTGTGAAAATGGCCATACTCACCAAACTGTTATATAGATTTAATGCAATCCTGATCAAAATACCATTAGCATACCTCACAGATCTAGAGAAAACATTCCTAAAATTCATTTGGAACTGGAAGAGAACTTGAATAGAAAAGGCAATCCTGGGCAACAAAGCCAAGGCAGGAGGCATCACAATCACTGATTTGAAATTATATTACAAAGCTACTGTGATAAAATCAGCATGGTACTGGCAAAAAAAAAAACCCGAGGATCAATAGAACAGATTAGAAGATGCAGACACAACTCCAAACACACTCAGCTACCTTATCTTTGACAAAGGGGCCAAACATGTTCACTGGAAGAAAGATAGCCTCTTTAATAAATGGTGCTGGAAAAACTGGCTTTCCATATGCCAAAGACTAAAACTAGACCCATGTCTATTACCATGCACTAAAGTAAAGTCAAAATGGATCAAAGGTCTCTAAATAATAAAACAGAAACACTAAATCTACTGGAAGAGAAATTAGGTAGAAATCTTGAAGACACAAAGGTAGGCAGAGAGTTCATGAACAAAAACCAAACTGCTTGAAATATACTGCAAAGAATCAACAACTGGGATCTCATCTTATTAAAAAGTTTTTGCACATCAAAAAAAATCACCAACAGAGTGAAAAGAAAACCCACAGAGTGGGAAAAAATTTTAGCCAACTGTTCCTCAGACAAAGGACTTCTATCTAGAACATATAAAGAATTGAAAAATATCAGACCCCCTGAATTCAAAGACCCAATCCAAAAATGGGCATCTGAGATGAATACACACTTCTCCGATGAAAAAATACAAATGGCAAATAAATATACAAAAAAATGTGCAATATCACTAGTCATTTGAGAGATGCAAATTGAAACAACTCTGAGATTCCATCTCACCCCAGAAAGAATGGCTATAATCAAGAAATCAAACAATAACAATTGCTGGTGGGGCTGTGGGGAAAAAGGAACCCTTCTCCATTGGTGGGAGTGTAGACTGGTACAACCACTGTGGAAATCAGTGTGGAGATTCCTCAAAAAGCTAGGATTAGAGGTCCTATTTGACCCAGCTATTCCCCTTCTGGGTATTTTCTCAGAAGAATTAAAAACATCATACCACAGCAATATACGTTCACCCATGTTTATAGCAGCACGATTTGTAATAGCTAAATCTTGGAAGCAACCTAAATGTCCATCGATCAAGGAATGGACCAAAAAGATGTGGTATTTTTATATAATGGAGTACTACTCAGATAAAAAGAAGGATGAACTTGAGGCTTTTATAGGTAAGTGGATGCAACTAGAGACCATACTCATAAGTGAAATAAATCAAACTTGCATGTGTAAACATTGTATTGTCTCCCTAGTGTAAGAAACTGAAAAAGTAAATAAGATCCAAAATCTACAATAGATGTTGTGAAAGGGAAAGAAACTGCTCAAAAGAAAAGAACAACTGGGATGGGGAAAAGGACAAAAGAAGGGAGGGATAAGAATATATATATATATGTATATGATAGGTAAGATAATTATACTACTAATTTCTTTTAGTTTATTGAAAAGAACTGTTTGTGCTTATATTGTTTGATCAATTTTGCATGCTTATATCTTGTAATCTGAGCAACTACTTTGAAGATAACTATGCTCAATATATTAACCATTGTTAATTTCCTATTACCATTTTTTGAAATTCTGTATTATTGTTTTCATTGTTGTTTTCCCTTTAAAATAAAAAAACAGGAGAAATCTGTTCCACAAAGCCAATTCTCTCTGTGCATCTTCAGACTTCAAAATTCTGTAGAGGTAACATCTTTATAAGAAAACAGAAGCTTAGTGGTCACAAACACACTCAAAACAGAAAAATGACAAAAAACTGAAGTACCATTAGGAAATTAATAATATTATGTATTTCAAAGAATAGGGAACCTGAACTAAACATTCACTAATAATTTGGCAACAACAGATTCCATGTTGGTCACCTTTAGTTCATTATTTATTCTCTCATGGAGGAACATAACTAATGATCTACTCCAGTAAAGGCTGCAGTTGTCATTTTGTGATATCAACTTTAGGAATAGTAATGGAAGTTCTCATATCAAAAGCAAATACTGGTAAATTGCTATATTAAAGGAATTTTTTCCCTTTAAATTCAAGCATGCTTGGTTTGCCTTACATTTTTATAAAGGACAGAAAAACAAAAGTTCAATGACTTGTCTATTCTGACTGAAAAGCAAGCAAGCAAAAGCTTATATTTCAATACTCACTACTATCTTGGTTTCATGTAGTACTAGTGAAAAATGACCACAAAAAAAAAATCATTTTAAGAAAAGCCAAAAGTCTGCTGGAAACTTTCCTTACCACAATATTAGATGGGGAAGGTTAACTTAGCAGATCTTCCAATAAGAGAGATGGAGGATGATTTATAAAGTGCAGTCTTTTTATTTCTTCCTAAAGATTGTCATGAAAAGAATATCTAATTTCTTTAACGAGACGGAAATCCTATGATTGATCATTTAGAAATAAAACAGGAGAGAACAGTTTTATTCAGTAGTGATCTTATTACAGGAATCCCCAAAGTATAAATAGTTAAAATGCACATACTCAATGCACAATTAGCTTTCCCCCAAAACCCAAAAGTTGTGAATATACAGTAAGTAATTGGGTATGGTCCTTTCCATTATTTTCTACTTTAATTCTCTTTTTTTCAAAACATGACAAAATTTCATTAACAAAAAATTTTTGTATTTCGAGGTTAAAAGGTAAAGGAGAAATATTGGTTTGGTAGCTTAAAACAAAAAGTGGACCATGATAATCAGTACTCAAAAGGTGAGACTTGCTATAGTACAGCTTACAACCTAGTTGTTTTGTGAATAATGGAATTTCAAATTTTTGAATTTGTAATAAACCCATGTTTTTAGACATAGCACCTACAGATACATTTTAATATGTTCAACTGTTCATAGGTGACTCTGAAGAAATTGGAAATTCATTAAATGTACCTGTGAAGATGTCTTTTTAATACGGTCAACTACATTTGGTTTAAATAAGCTGTAATGATATATAACCCTTTTTCTAATTTTTTTCCCCTATATAACAGTCCAAAACCTCTCCAAGAGATAGTTTGGGGTACCAGATAAATCACAAGCTGTAAAACCTGAGTATTCACATGGCGACAACAGCCCAGCATGAAAGCTCACCCTGAGGTTCTGAAGAGACTGGGGTTTGTTTTCCTAATATTGCCGTTATGAAAAACCAGGAAAACCAACAGAAAGGAGCATGAAGAATACAACACCAGATAATGAGATGAGTACTATTTGAGACTATAAAATAAGCAGAAAAGTACAGCAGTAAGGCTGGTGTTTGCATTTTCTGTATGTGCTGTAGTTTCGAGGCACAAGTAAAGGATATTTTTTTGACGGGGGGACCGGGAATCAAACTCAGGACCTCGTGCTTGCCAGGCAGGTGCTGTGCTGCTGAGCTATATCCCAGGACCCACAAGTAAAGGATTAAATGGACATTTTTGGATTCCTTAGATATAATGAATTTCAAACAAAGCTCATATTTTCCCAAATATGTTTAACAATCCAATACATTTTAATCAAATTGCTTTTATGAATCCGATAGTGCAAACAATAGAAAACACTCTAAAAGTTGAAATTCTTTTTATTATTTCACCAGTTATTACTATATGCTTGGGTGAAAAATCTGGTTTATGAATAGGAAACTCTGATTTCATCACCCAAAATATAAACAACAGTATTACCCTAGATAAGAAGGTTAAACTAAATATATATAATATATATATATTTATATATATATATATATATATATATATATTTATATATATATTATATATATACATATATATGTTATACATGTACACACACAGTTTATACCCCTTATGCATTACAGAGAAAGTAGTGATGATAGTTACTATAAAGCTAATTTGTCCCTCTCCAATACTTTATCTTACAGATCATTTGGAAAGATATTAACATATTTATAGTATAGATCTCTTTAAAAATAATACTACAAGTTTCAATAAAAAATTATTATGAATTTTCTTTCCTTTTTATACAGACTTAGTAGTATTTTCAAGCAAACAAATAAACAAACAAACAAAAATGTATGCAATCCCAGCACAGTAAGAAATAAGGCCTCTTTTCATTTCATATTGGCAAAACAAAATATATAGATATATAAATTTTACCCTCCCCCTAACTTTTCAATAGATGTTATAGTTCATATACTGATATTTCTTTATCACAACACCAGCATTTGATGTTTTAAAGCCCAAGTCAGTTGAGTTCACAGTGTTGCTTATGAATCCTTGGAACATTAACACACTGTGCGCATGCCACCTCAAGAAAACAAGACAGCTTTTTTTTTTAGCTTCTCTATTTCCACCTCTAGGTTGCTTCTCAGTACTTTCTCTTCTTCCAAATCTTTTCTATTTTTCCAGTTCTTTCCCATAATCCTTTTTCGGTGCTTCAACAATGCATACCAATTCAATAATCTGAGCTTGAAGTTCATCCACAGAAATTTTTTCCCATCATCTGTTTGCACTTTAGCTTTGATTTCTGAGTGATGAAAGCAGCTGCACTGGCTTCAGAAGCACTTGAAGGTGCACAGAGGGCTCTGGAGAGTAGCACATGTCCTTTTTTAACTCAGATGTTTTTAGGTTGGTATTATCATCTTCTTTTGGTAACTTCAAGGTTTTTTCTGGGCTGTAGTTGGAGAATATCCACTACTGACGCAGCCAGGCAGCCTTTGTCCAGGCATCTTTCTTCTATTTGCAGTGAGATGTCGCAAATTCTCTGAGGAGGCTATGTCATCGAAATTTACATCTGTTTCTTTAGAGCCTCTTGCTATAAATGATCAAGGTCTACTGATTTTGGTCTAAGTGGCAACTGTTCAGAATTCAGCTTTGGTTTTGATACTGGCTCTGTTTCAAATTTTGATGAAATGGTAGACATTGCTCCATTAATCTTGGCTGTAGGAGGTGGTGGAGGAACTGGTTTTTCAGGTCGCTTTGGGAAAACTGTTCCAGGAGATCTCAAGGAACAGTTGGCTTTGGTGGGTGGAGTGGGTTTCTTGGGTGGGACTTGTGGAGCAGCTGGTTTAGAAGGTTTTTCTGCTCCAGCAGTGATTTTTCATCTTTTTCTTCGGGCTTTATAGGAAGGAAACTTCTCTGCAGCTCACGGGTCAGGCTTTGGAGCTGGACCTTTGGTAGGTGGCAGTGGTTTCTTTGGTTTGGGAAAGTCCTTATCCAGGTCACTGATCTGGATGGCAAAGTTGTCTGGAAATACTCCTTCCTTCCTGTTCAGTTCACCCTTTCATCAGCCAGCTTCTCCAGTCTCCTTACTTAAACGAAGTATCTCCCCTTCTTAAATTCATGTTCATTAGAACCTTCATAGGCGAATAACGTTCTACAATATTCTTTAGCTTTAATTTTACTTTCGGTGCCTGTTTCTGTTAGCTCCACTTTCTGGGTTTTGGGTCCTAGAGAGTGTATGATTAATGGCTGTTTTGGTTTTTTCTCTTCTGTTTCACTACTGGATGTTCTTAAGTTTCAAAATGTCATCTTTAAAAATGTCTCCAAACCCAATTCCTCGAATTTTCTTCAGCCAAGTGACTGTTCCTGGTGCAGTCTCATCACCATTCCCAGGGAAGGTAAAGCTGAGGTAGGCCCAGTCAGAACAGAGTCTGGTTCATCCTGGGCTTCAGGAGCGTCACCGTTATCTGTGCCCTCCAGTCCCTTCACGGAGGAAGTTCGAGGGAAACAATCCCAGCTTATGGTTCAGGGTTCCGCTCCGCCAGCCTTCTTCCACCTCTTCATTAAAATCAACAATATCTCCCACCTTCAGCTCCAGCTCGTCCTCATTCTGTGGAATATACTCAAAGAGAACTTCACACTGATGCTTCTTGGTCTTAATATTTTTGGTTTGTGGATGAGGCTGAATTCCTGCAGCTGGAAGGTCATAGATGCTTATTCGTTGCATAAGACTGGCTTCATTTCCATGCCTTCCCCGTTTGATGGACAAACTGTCATCCTCAGAGTCTGTCTAACAAAATTATCAGGGAACATTCCTCTTCTCCCATTTTGTTCTTTTTCCAGCCATCCTTCTTCATGTAGTTTTTTTCACATTCCTGATGATTTCTCCAACTCGAATAGCTAATTCGTCATCATGTACAGCATCATAGTCACACTCCAAAATACAGTCACCCATGCTGGGGCCCGCAGGAGTCTGCTCCCCGCTCCCCACACTTCCACATCGCGCAGCTCCAGTCAGGCAGGCTGAGCAGGCACCTCCTCCACCGCGCACCCGCCCTAGCACGAGAGCCGTCCCCACCTCTGCCCCCTCTCCACTTTTGACAGCTCCTCCAGTATCTCCCTCTTGGCTTCATTAGGCCTCAGGAGCATTGAGATTGGGGGATTTTTCAAAGTCTTTGAAGTCTGCCTTTTCTGAGATTGCTATTTAATCCATTGTCCTACAGGATCCTACTACACCCTGTTTCCATTTGGTTACTGGGTATCTGATTCTTCTATGGATTCTCTTTCCTCTTCTTAAGATGGTTACTAAATTTTGAGAATCTATCTGGTTCACTTAGAAGTTCCTTTCTTCACGTTTCTTTATGATATGCATTGAGAAATATACATATATCCTAAAAATGCAAGTATTGTGTAGACATAAAACGTCTATACTCTGTTTACTTACCCTCACATGTAAGCATCAGAGTAAAGCTTCTTGCATTACAGAAGAGTTGTTTTAGAGCTTTTTATCCACAACATTTAATTTCCTGCTGCACCCTGACTGGGGAGAGATGGCATTCCTAAAACTTTTGATGAATGTGCCTGTTCATATTTACTGTTCTGCTTCTATGGATATGTTTTATTACAGGTGTCATTAGTATTTAAAAAACAAGCTTGAAAGTGAAAAAAATAGTGCAACATGGGAAGAATGCCATCTGATTTTAAGTTTTAGGTGCATTGAAAGCTTTGCAGGGTGAAAAACATTATCTAGAAACACTGGAGGTCCCTTTCATTATTCTTGTTGTGTCTCATGGAAGGACAGGAGTAGGCAGTGTGGGGAGATAGTAAAAGTATATAAAACTTGAAGTGAAACAGTCACGATATGAGAAGACTCTCTTTTCCACCTAGATGCTGTGTAACTTTGAGCCATCCTTTTAGCTTTATGTATAAAATTGAATAAATATATACATTGAGGGGCCTTTAAGAAGGTCAAGTGTGATGGTGGATGTGAAAGCATTTTATCAACTGTAAAGGACTACAAATAAATGTTTTACTTGATATTTCAAATAAAAAGGGCTCGATAGTTTTCTGGAATTTTCTGGGTTGTTTGTTTTATCCATGTTCCCACCCTTGATCAGTAGTAGCTCCATAAACATCTAATGTAGGAGGTTAGGCTCTACCAGGTTCTTGGCAGACCATCTGCTCAATGAATCCTGAGGTCTGTTAAAAGATAGCAGAAATTCAAGGAACCAAGGCACACATATGTACAGATCTGTGTAAGTGCATGTGCATACACACACACACTCGGGCACTTGCACACACACACACACACACACACACACACACACACATCCCTCCCCTCTAAAGCTCAGAGCTATGAGTTCTTCAAATCATGTGATGGGGAAAATCTGCTTGTTTCTCCCACAGCTATTTATAATGCCACCTGGGAAAGCTAGTGCTGGTACACTGTGAACCGGTGCCTACATGCTGACTTAGGAGTTCACAGCAACTGTGCAGTCCAAAGGGAGGAGCAAAGCAAGCCAGCCCTACAGAAGGGTTACCATGGCATAGAAATCAGGGTTTGGACTCCAAATGGCAAGGCTGTGTTGTCATCACGGGATAGACTTTCTGGAACTGATCCTTTAATTTTGTTTCCAACTTTGTGATTTCCTGCTATTATCACATGAGGATGGTAGAAAAGACAGTAAGTTCCCATCTGAACTCACAGAATGTTCCATTTGTTCCAAATGAGCCAGAGCAGGATCGATTCAGCAGGATGTCTGCTTGTTTAGAAAGTTGAGTGTAAGGTCCACACTAAGACACTTATTAGTTAGATAAACCTGTGTGGTTCAAACTAGATATGAGTGTGTACACGTGACTCCAAAAGTCTTTGACTTTTTCTCAGATGAATCTTGAGTCTTTGGCCAAAATAGGATTCTTTTTTTAAAGAGAAGAAAAAACAAAACAAATCAAAAAAAGAACAAATTTTCAAAACACCATAATATGAGAGTAACAATGGTTAATGCATTACGTATTATTATCTTTAAGTTAGTTATTCAGGATACCAGACATTAGCATTCAATTGTCCAAACATTATTGGCACAAACCTTACTCTTCAATGAACTAAGTAAAATTGGTAGTGTATCTATCTTAACCATCATATATATATGTATATATATATATATATATATATATATATATATACAATTTTTTTCCCTTTCCTTTCTTTCTTTTCCTTATTCCAGTCTCTCTTTCCTTTTGACCAGTTTTTTTTTTTTTTTGATTCACCATGTCTATTGTACATTTTGGATCTTATTTACTCTTTCAGTTTCTCATACTAGAGAGACAATACGATGCTTACACATGTGCGTCTGGTTTATTTCTTTTTCTTTTCTTTTTTTTCAAACTTTATTTATTTATTTTTTTTAAAGACAACAAGTAAACATTCTCATGTATTAACAAACTCAAGCATTAGAGAATGTACAAATACCTTTTGGAGAAAAATATTACTCAGTATAAGACTAAGCCATGTAAAATCTAGGTAAAAATAGAAGACTAAGGAATGGAATAGTCACAGTGAAATTGCATTTTTATACTAGGGAGACAATACAATGTTTACAAATGTGCATCTGGTTTATTTCGCTTGTGAGTATTTTTTCGAGTTGCATCTATTTACCTATAAAAGTTTCCAGTTTATCTTTCTTTATGGCTGAGTAGTACTCCATTGTATAGAAATACCACATCTTTTTTATCCATTCCTCGGTTAATGGGCATTTGAGTTGTTTCCACGATCTAGCTATTACAAATTGTGTTGCTATAAACATGGGTGCACATATATCGCTGTGGTACGATGTTTTTAATTCTTGTGGGAAGATACCCAGAAGGGGAATAGCTGGGTCAAATGGGACCTCCAATCCCAGTTTTTTGAGGAGTCTCTACACGGATTTCCACAGTGTTTGCGCCAGTCGACACTCCCACCAACAGTGAAGAAGCATTCCTTTTTCCCCACAGCCCCTCCAGCATTTGTTATTAGTTGATTTCTTTTTTTTTTTTTTTTTTTTTGGTGGGTACCGGGGGGGTCGACCTCAGGACCTCGCGCGCCAACAGGCACCCGTGCCGCTGAGCGATGTCACCGGCCCCTTTTTCGTATGTGGGTTCCGGGAGTCGAACTCAGGCCCTCACGCTTGCAAGGCAGGCGCTTACGCCACTGAGCCATCTCACCAGCCCTGATTTCTTTATAGTAACCATTCTTTCTGGGGTGAGATGGTATCTCAGTGTTGTTTTAATTTGCATCTCTCGAATGACTAGTGATGTTGCACATTTTTTTGTATATTTATTTGCCATTAGTATTTCTTCAGCTGAGAAATGTGTATTCATCTCAGATGCCCATTTTTGGAGTGGGTCTTTAAATTTGGGAGGTCTGATTTTTTTTAAGTTCTTTGTATGTTCTCGATAGTAATCCTTTGTCTGAGGAACAGCTGGCAAACATTTTTTCCCACGTTGTGGGTTGTCTTTTCACTCTGTTGGTGGTTTCTTTTGCTGTGCAAAAGCTTTTTGATAAGATGAGATCCCAGTTATTGATTCTTTGGGATAGTTCCCATGCGGTTGAGTTTTTATTCATAAAGTCTTTGCCTACACCAATGTCTTCAAGAGTTTTACCTATCCTACCTTCCAGCAGATTTAATGTTTCTGTGTTAATATTTAGATCTTTGATCCATTTTGAATTTAGTTTAGTGCATGGTGAAAGATATGGGTCTAGTTTTAATCTTTGGCATGTGTAGAGCCAGTTTTTCCAGCACCATTTATTAAAGAGGCTATCTTTCTTCCAGCGAATGTGTTTGGCACCTTTGTCAAAGATAAGGTGGCTTAGTATGTCTGGGGTTGTTTCAGCATCTTCTAATCTGTTCCATTGATCTTCAGGTCTGTTTTTTTGCCAGTACCACACTGTTTTTATCACAGTAGCTTTATAGTATAATTTCAAGTCGGGGATTGTGATGCCCCCTGCCTTGCCTTTGTTGCCCAGAATTGCCTTTGCTATTCTAGGTCTCTTCTGATTCCAAATAAATTTTAGGATTTTTTTCTCTAATTCTGTGAGATATGGTGTTGGAATTTTGATTGGAATTGCATTAAATCTGTATAACAATTTTGGAAGTACAGCCATTTTCACTATTTTGGTTCTTCCTATCCAGGAGCAAGGGATATCTTTCCATTTTCTGATATCCTCTTCAATCTCCTTTTTCAGAGTACTGTAGTTTTCAGTATATAGGTCTTTTACATCCTTTGTGAGGTTGATTCCTAGGTATTTCATTTTTTTGGATGTTATTGTGAAAGGTATTGTTTCCCTAATTTCTCTTTCAGTAAGTTTGTTATTTGTGTACAGGAAGGCTATTGACTTTTGAGTATTGACTTTGTATCCAGCTACACTACTGAATTTGCTTATTAAATCTACTTCTTCCTTTCCAATCATTATTCCCTTTATTTCTTTCTCTTGTCTAATTGCTCTGGCTAAAGTTTCCAGAACTATGTTGAATAAGAGTGGGGACAGTGGACATCCTTGTCTTGTTCCTGATTTTAGAGGGAAGGCTTTCAGTTTTCGGCCATTTAGTATAATATTGGCTGTTGGTTTGTCATAGATAGCTTTTACCAGATTGAGATAAAGACCCTCTATTCCAATTTTCTGTAGGGTTTTTATCATGAAAAGGTGCTGGACTTTGTCAAAAGCTTTTTCTGCATCTATTGAGATGATCATGTGATTTTTGTCTTTGGTTCTGTTAATATGGTGTATTACATTTATTGATTTACGTATGTTGAACCATCCCTGCATCCCAGGGATGAATCCAACTTGGTCATGGTGTATAATCTTCTTGATGATTTGTTGGATTCTGTTTGCCAGTATCTTATTAAGGATTTTTGCATCTATGTTCATTAGGGAGATTGGCCTGTAGTTCTCTTTCTTAGTTGGGTCCTTCTCTGGTTTTGGTATCAGGGTAATGCTTGCTTCCAGGTATGAATTTGGGAGTATTGCTTCCCTTTCAATTTCATTAAAAAGTTTGAGAAGTATTGGTGTTAGGTCTTCTCTAAATTTCTTGTAGAATTCGGCAGTGAATCCATCAGGACCTGGGCTTTTCTTTGTTGGGAGGTTTTTAAATACATCTTCAATTTCATTGGTTGATATTGGTTTATTTAGGATTTTTAAATCTTCTTGATTCAGCTTTGGTAATTCATATGAATCTAGGAATCTGTCCATTTCTTCTGCATTTTCCATCTTAGTAGAATATAGATTTTTAAAATAGGTATAGATGATCTTCTGGATTTCTGCAGGGTCTGTCGTGATATCACCCTTTTTATTTTCAATTGCATGGATTTGAGTCTTTTCTTTTCTTTTTTTAATAAGGTTGGATAAGGGTTTGTCAATCTTATTTATTCTTTCAAAGAACGAACTTTTTGCTTCATTGATTCTTTGTATTGTTTTTTTAGTCTCCAATACATTAATTGCTGCTCTAATCTTTATAATTTCCTCCCCTGTACGGGCTTTTGGCTTAACCTGCTCTTCTTTTTCTAGAAGTTCGAGGTTCACCATTAAGTTGTTTATTTGCGCTTGCTCTATTTTCCTAATATAAGTATTTAATGCTATAAATTTCCCTCTTAGGACTGCTTTCATTGTATCCCATAAGTTCCGGTATGTTGTACTGTCATTATCATTCAGTTGTAGAAATTGTCTAATTTCTTCTTTAATTTCATCTGTGACCCATTGGTTGTTCAGGAGGGTGCTGTTTAATTTCCATGTGTTTAGGGAGTTTTTGTGATTTCTTTTGCCATTGATTTCCAATTTCATTGCACTATGGTCTGATAATATGCATGGGATAATTTCAATTCCTTTGCATTTACTTAAGCAGGTTTTATGAGCTAGTATGTGGTCTATTTTGGAGAACGTCCCATGTGCAGCTGAGAAGAATGTGTATTCTGATGTTGTGGGGTGGAACACTCTGTAGACATCTACTAAGTCCATTTGTTCCAAAGTTTGGTTCAGTTCTATTATTTCATTATTGATTTTCTGTCTAGTTGATTTGTCTTTTTGTGACAGTGGAGTATTGAGATCTCCCAATATAATTGTATTAGTGCTTATTTGATTTTTCATGTCCTTTAGTACTTGTTTTATATAGCTGGGTGCACTGGTATTTGACGCATATATATTTATGATCGTTATCTCTTCCTCTTGGATTGTTCCCTTTACAAGGATGTAATGACCATCTTTATCTCTCTGAATCCTTCTTGGCTTGAAGTTCACTTTGTCTGCAAAAAGAATAGCTACCCCTGCTTTTTTCTGGCTTCCTGTGGCATGGAGTATTCTTTTCCATCCTTTGACTTTCAGTCTATGAATTTCTTTCTGAATTAAATGTGTTTCTTGTATACAGCATATTGTTGGATCTTGCTTCTTGATCCATTTTGCCAGTCTGTGCCTTTTGATTGGTGAATTGAGATCATTAACATTGATGGTTAAAACTGATATGTATTGACTTATACTTGTCATGATATTTTCCTGTTGTTGGTTCCCACTCTTTGTTTTTCCCCTTTCCCGCTATTTAATTATCTGCCCTGCCTGGTGGATTCCTTCTGTTGGGGTTCCTATCTCTTTCTAGAATGTCCTTCAGAACATTTTGGAGTACTGGTTTGGTGGTCATAAATTTTCTCAGATATTCTTTGTCATGGAAGTATTTTATTTCTCCATCAATTTTGAAAGATAGTTTTGCAGGGTACATCAATCTGGGTTGAAAATTATTTTCCTTTAGAGCTTGAAATACACCATTCCAAGCTCTTCTTGAATTGAGGGTTTGTGCTGAAAAGTCAGCTGTGATTCTGATGGGTTTTCCTTCATAGGTGATTTGTCTCTTCTCCCTAACAGCTTTTAAGATTCTGCCCTTCTGTTGAATTTCTGGGATCTTGACTGTGATATGTCTGGCTGAAGTTTTTTTTGGTCATGTCTGGTTGGCATTCTAAAAGCTTCCTTTATATTGGGGTCAAATTCTTTTTCTCTTCCAGGGAAGTTCTCCCTGATAATGTCTTTGAACAAGGTTTTAATGTCATTGATGCTATCTCCTGCTTTTTCATTTATTCCAATTATTCTTAAGTTGTTTATCTTTGAGTCATCTAGCAGCTGCTGAATTGATTTTTCATGGTCCCTTGCTGTTTTTAAGAATTCTTTCTTTTCATGATCACTAATTGCAAGCCTGTCTTCTATATCTGAGATCCTGTCCTCACATTGGCTTAATCTGCTACAAATACTTTCAATGGAATTTTTGTTCTCTTGGATATCTGCTTGTATCTGCCTTATGGATTCCATTTCTTTCCTATGCTGAGCATTCATGGTTTCTATAGTTTTCTTAAGCTCATCTATTTTTTTGTCTGTATCAGCTATAGTGTCCTTAAGCATGGTCTTCATTGTGGACATTATCTCTGCAGTTATCTGTGAAATTATTTCTGTTTTAATTTTTTCCAGAGCCTCATTCAGTTGTTTTGTTGTTACCCCTTCAGATAGGCCAGGTGGGTGGCTTTCGGATTGTCCCACCTCGTTGCCCCCTAGGTTTGCCTTTGGTGAATTGGATGTGTGGGGTTGCATCTTGTTTAAGTGTTGTCTAATTTTTTCTTTCTTTAATTTAATTCCTGGGGTGATGTTTGTAAATTACCTATGGTAGGTTACTTTATTGCTAGTGTTCAAGATCTTTAGAAGATGACTACTTCTCTGCAGTATCTTCCAAGTGGAGCTTGCTTTTGGGTTTTGAGCTTTCTGCCAGATCCTACCTCTTCAATTCATTGGATGTGAGAAGTTGCTACCTGTTTGGCCCAGTCCTTGATTCTTTGGTACTGTGCCACTGTATTTTCTGTGTCCCTTAGTCAGTATCAATCATGAAATATCAGGAAGGAAAGCTGTTTAGAACAATTATTTCACATTTGTCTATAATGGTAACTGAAGCATCAAACACAGCCTAGAAAATGACAGACTGAGCTAACCAGTTATTTACCACTTTTAGCCGTATAAAGTAGAGTTGCGGTTATATAACAAAATCTAAAACACACCAGAAAAATTATATGCAGTATACAAGTCCTTAGTATGTCAAATTTTTCCCTCAGGAGTTTAAATTTAAAAGAGTTAGGGAGGAAATAGAGTATTGGGAGAAGAGGAAGGAATTAGATGTAAGGTTAGAGTACCAAGAGGGATCCCACTAACATTGGGACACTGGTGCAGAAGACTGGTGGGAAAAAGAGAAGGAAGGGATAAAAGGAAGAACAGATCACAACCACAGTCACAAAGAGGTTAGGGGCACTGTTTACACTCATATAAAAACCAGAGAGAATAATGAAGGAAAGAGCAAATAGACAAACAGAAACAAAAACGAAGACAAAAACAACAAAACAAACAGACAAAACATAAATAAAACCCCACACCAAAAAAAAAAAAAAACCCTTCAGCAGAACAAAAAACAAATGTGAGAGAAAAAAAAATAAAAATAAAAATAAAAAAAATAAAAAGAATCAGTTCCAGGTGTTGACTCTGCTGTAGGCAGGCACCGTGTGATGACAGAGTCCTGTTCCGTGCAGGTCCGTCCCAGCAAGCCAAGAGCGGCCCTTTGGCGGAGCGGTGAGCAGAAGCGTGGACTTTCAGGCGGAGACCAGTCTCCTTCGCCTGCCACTGTCAGCGCACTTTCTGCGGGCCTGAGAGGCGCGGCTCCACCCTGTCTGGAGCGCGAGTTCCCAGTGCTGTTTTCGCACCCCTCTGATTTTCGCCTTGCCCCCCACAATGGTGCCCGTCCAGTCGCTCTCTGGCGTGGGACAGGTGTGGCTGAGAGACCAGTCTCTTTCACCTGCCGCCCTCAGTGCACTTTTGTGGGCCTGAGAGGCGCAGCACCGCCCTGTCTGGAGCGCTAGTTCCCAGCTCTGTGTTTTCCCGCCGCGCTGTTTCGCCACACCCCCCACAATGGCGCCCGGCCAGTCGCTCTCTGGTGCGGGACAGTTGTGGCTGAGAGACACTCACTGCCGGCCAGCACAGTTCTCCGCTGCTCCCCTGCCCCGCCGCTGTCTGGCGATCCTCTGTGGGGCTCCCTGGGCGCTAGCTGTCACCGTGTGTCCGCAGCTTTGAGCTTCTGTCGTGCGGCGATTCCGGGGATAGTAGAAGGTGCGCGCACGGGGTCTGCTCCTTCTTTGTTGAAAAGTACCCTTCACTGGTGCTGGGGGTCCCAAGCTGCGCTTCAGAACTTTTCTGGGTCCCGGGGAGGCATCTTCCCCCCTCCTGCACTCTCCCGGTCACTATATTCCCGTGGGCCAGTGGCAACTTTTAGAGAGTTTCGCTGCGTGCTTCTTACTCATCTGCCATCTTTTTTCCCCCTCAAAATAGGATTTTTTAAAAAGAGCTGTTGAATTATGGTTGCTCTTCATCTCAGTTCCCAGGTATTTGGTAAAGTAGAATCAGACAAACCTTGATTCAGATCTCACAAATGGGTTTTGAGATCATGGGCAACATGCTTAAGGTCTCTACAGTGGGTTTCTTCGTCTATGGAGTGTTGATAAGCACTCCTTGGGTTCTTGCAGAACAAAGGGAACAGATATTTAGCGGGCTGACATGGAGTAAGTGCTTACTATTGGACATTTCTCCTCCCTGACCCATTTCCTACTTCAGGATTCCCTGGTTGGGTTTTCTTGGACAGCTCCCTGCATCTACAGCTGTTCTCTAGGTTACATTCTTTCCATCTCTTTCAGACTCACCTAGACATATTTGTTCAATTGTCTTCAAATTAGTGGAGAAATAATAGTGCTGGATGATATGTATCTCATGGGTTCATTGTTAAGGGTAAATAATTTATTATGAGTAAAACAGCACAGGGCTGGGCCAGTAGTAAGTGGATATAGTCTAATTAAAGTTTATTATTAATGAGTGGGGAAGAAAATAAGACAGTCCTTGAGTCCTAAATCTATGCTTCCTTAATTGTTCCCTTAGTAACACACTACAACTCAGTTATCCTGGGTCTGAATCATTCCTCTCTAAAAAGTCTTCAGGACATTGTCCCCATTCTCAGTTAACCTAACACTACAGAAAATTACCAAGTCAGCTAGAGCCTTGTCTCCATTCTAACCTCCACTATGTGGCCAGTCAGAGTTGGATTTGTTGAGACCATTCCTGAAGGCAGGCTGTGCAATGTATCTGGGAATTCTGTGCAGGGCTTGAAGGTAAGGATAAGGCTGACCTTACCTTTTTTGTTTTGCTGGGCTTGAAGGTAAGGATAAGGCTGAGGCAGGAATGGGGTGAATAAAAGGTTAAGTGGCAGAATCTGGAAATTCTCACTTTGCCAATGGAGGAAACGTGTCCTAATTTTATCCTTTTCTGGTTCTAGTTTCAGATCATGACACAAAGCCAAATACACCTCCCCCAACACACCTACAGCAATCTAAGGACAGCAACCATTCTAAATTACAGCTCTTGGTGCCAGTTCTTCATACTCTTGCTTTCTTTATCTACTGCTATTACTATAAATAAGTTTTTTTTCTAATTACAGGAGAACAATATAATTAACAGTACTAAAGAGTTGAAAAAATGTCCCTACCAAGAAATGTATTTGTGGCATAAGAAACCTGCAGCTATTTTCGGGTGTGTACAGAACAGTCCTTTAAACTATAGGATTTTGTTTGTAAATGCTTTTCCTCCTGGGCATTTCCTAAATTTAATCTGTTGAGAATGGAAGGATGTCATATTAATAGTGAAACAGAATTCTATTTTTTATACTATAGGAAGAAAACTACCATTTTAAATAGTACAAAAATTAAATATATCCATTTTGTATACTAAGGAGGGATTTATTTTACATTAAAGGGCACAAAACATTAAAGATTTGTCTTGAGGGTGGAAATTAAGTTTGCTTCTCCAAGAGCACCATCTCAAAGGAGAGAAGGATATGCAGGGGACAGAAATGTCTCTGAATAATAAACCTAATACATTGAGAAAAATTTTGAATTTGTAAGAGCCACACAGTAAGGAATTCTGTAGGTGAGAGGCAAGGCAACCTTTAGGAGAAGAGAGATAGTTGAGGGGAAACCACAGAGAACCAGAAACTCCTATGTTTGCAAGAATTCAATGCCTAAGAAAAGCAGCCAGGAAGAAATTGTGAAAGGAAAGGATACATTTTTGAGCAAAAATGTTATACTATTAGACTTTAAGATATCTTAAATTATTAATCCATTCTATTGCCTGAAACCTGGAGCAATATTTGGTTACCCAAATGCTATATTCATGGTGTTCTGTGTGGAATGAAGCACTTGGGGGGATTTTTGGAGGGCTGAAAATGAGCAGAAAGAACAGAGCAGTGGCAAGAGGAGAGATGCAAAATGGACCTTGAGGATTCAGCAGAAGGAGCATAAGATGAGAAGACCAAGGGACAGACTAAACTCTGTGGAAATTCTCAAAAATTTTGGAGAGGACAGTGAGGAGAGGAACAGTGTGAGTTCTGAACTTCCCATAGAAAAAGTAGGATGGGGGCCCTTGCAGTTCTGGTTGAAAATTAAAAAACAGATCATTCTTGGAAAGCTTTAAAATGTGGGTCCCCAGAGGCAGCTGCATTGCGTGTGTATGGGAGGAGGATACTTGGGTGAGACCACCAATAAATGCTGACACCTTTTAAACACACGTTAACTGACATTTGAGACACTATTTTGTATAAGTCATAAGGATGGAAGGGGGCCCCAATGCCTTGGCATGTGGTTCTTGACCATTGTAGGGAGAGGAAATATTCTATTTTTTCTCATCAATCATAAGGGGACTACAGACACTCAAAACATAACTCAGATTAACAAGAGAAAAGCATAGTGAATTCATGCTAATAACAAACAAGTTCAATGTGACATGGAAGACTCCAGATATGAAGACCCAAAGACCCAAGGAAAATTATGGTTTTAGTTATTAGTTTTGTTGAAAGGCACTGTTATGCACAAATGTGCTTGGAGGAAAGAGTATGTCATAATGATAGTAGAGGGAAGGGAGAAGCCCAGCTCTGCCTGTCTGCCATATTCCTCTTGGCCTTTCTGTGTCGCATTTCTTCCTCCTGCAAATGAGCAGGACCCCTCCAGAATGAGGGTCTTCAAGAGAGAAGATAGAGAGACTCTTTCTAGGCTTTAGGGCTTGCTGTGGGGGAAAAGGCACTAGTTTCTATGATGAGCCTTCGGGGAGAGGAAATCTGGTTTCTATGAATTGATTCATTGGGGGAAGAAAAGTGGGAGACAGAAGGGCTCAAGAAGGTCAAAGTGACTGGTTTCTGAGATCTTTCCAATGTTCTTCAGTTGAAATGCTCAATGTGTCTAAGTGCCATACTTTCAGGTGTCATATTCTAAGCCCCACACAATAAGCTATCCTATATTGCCATATTAGAGGCAATTTACTTGAGCAGCAAAGGTATGTCAGGTCGTGGGCAAACTAATTTTGCAGATAAACTTAGGATCTTTTTAAAAAAGATCTATTACATTCTGCTTTTCATCCTAGAACTACACTATAGATTTGTTTGTGTAGACTTGTGCTTTTGAATACTGTAGGGAGGCCCCTGGTCAAGGCAGTGGGGAGCTAACATCAGCCTTTACTCCAAGAAGAAATTGTGTGTCTTCCAGCAAATTTGAATTCAGAGCTCTTTGCACAGAGGGTCTTCAAAATACTCTGTTGATCTTTAAACTCAATTATTCTGTCTTCACTAAGATGACATTTTTCAATCTCTTCAACCTCTAAAAACAAAAGGAGAGACCACTAAATACTGCATGATATATAAACTTGGCAAGTTCTTGTGTTTTTCTTAAGGGAAATAAATGATTATTTCATGGGAGGCTTGGAAAATGAAAATTTTCCGGTAAGAACTCTTAACTATTATTTACACTACACATCACAGGCTGACTTACTTTAGAATTATATTATTGCAACTGGATTTTCCTAGCTAGAGTATGAGTCTTAGTGAAATGGAGCCATAATTCACCCTCTGAGGCTATGAAAACAGAGAGATTTCAGCTAGATAGGATTGGTGGTGGCTGCCTGGAGCAATGTGCTGAGAAAGATAGTGGGGTTGTAATAGGCCTGGCTCATGAAGGGACTACCATGATCAATTAGTGATGCTGCCATGAGTATGAGAGAGTGGTGTATGCTATATATTTTCCAGTCCTGCTCTGGGTACTTCTTATAGGGATGAAAGAATAGGTACCTAATCAAACTGTATTTCACTTCATAAATAAAATTTATGATTGCCAAAATAGTGCTGGAATTATCACACTACCCCATCTTCTCTTCATACAGGACAAGAAGGCGTACACCCAAGAACATATTAATGTTCAGATGAGACACTTGCCATAATAAAGAGGCTAAACTAATAATTGTGCTGGGACAACAGATACTCATAAACGAGAAACCTCTGAGATGCTTCTTTTCAGTCTGTTTTTGTAGTACACATGCATGCTTGGGTTACAGAGCTTATCACACTTTGTTTGTACTTCTGTTTTCCTATCTGTGTCTCTCAACTAAACTTTCAGCCTTGTGAGAGAAGATCAAAATCTTAATCAAATATGAATGTCTTTACTTTTTTCACTTTTTTTTTTATGTGGGTACCGGGGTCAAACTCAGGACCTCATGCTTGCCAGCAGGTGCTTGTGCCCTGAGTGATATCACTGGTCCTTTTCTCCATTTTATGTGGGTACCGGGAGTTGAACTCAGGACCTCGTGCTTGCCAGGCAGGCACTTATGCCACTGAGCTATCTCACCAGCCCAATATGAATGTCTTGCTCTCAGCAATATACACACACAATATGCTGTAGACTGAATGTGTCCCTCAAAATTCATTTGATGAAATCCTAACCCCAATGTGATAGTATCTGGAGGTAGTAGGTTATGAAAGTAGAGTGCTTGTGAGTTGTATTAGTGTCCTTATAAGTGAGACCCCAGAGAACTCCCTCAATCCTTCTATGATGTGAGGACACAGAACCAAGATTGCCATCTTTGAACCAGGAAATGAGCCTCTCCATACACCGAATCTTCCAGTGCCTTGATTTTGTATCTTCTTCCCTTCTAGAAATGTGAGAAACAAGTTGTGATTGTTTAACCAGCCCCCCAGTCTATGGCAGATTGTTATTGCCACCCAAATTGTCTAAAACACAGGAGATCCTCAATTAATGTTAAATGAATAAAATTCCTGTTACTTGAGGTAAAGTGCAAGGCTCTTCTCCCAGCACCACACACCCCCAGCTTCCTAAATTTAGTATAAAGGCAGAATGAGAGTGAGAGATTAAAAATGGCAAAGTAAAGTACAACAGCAAAAAGTAGCCTATCCAGGACCTGGAATTGAGACACCTGGAAAACTGCAACTTAGCAAAGAGAAAAAGTAAAGCTCCAGGAATCAAGAAAGAGCTGACAGGAAAATAGAGATCACAGAGAAATTAGAGAAAAAGAAGACAACAAAGAGAAAAGAACAAAGAATTCTGGCACACTAACCCAAGACCTGGGGGAGGAGGACCTTTCTCCACAAAAACAAGATAAATCCAAGGAGTGTTGGCAGCTCAAGGGAAAAATGACAGAACATGAGAGCTAGCCTCAAGAAAAGTCCACAATTATTTTAATACTAGTATGGCATGGGATTTTACTCTGAAAGAGTCTCACATTGCAGGCTATAGATGAAGAAGAAATTCACAGTAGCATCCACCATACTTGGGAGTGATATAATCAGAAGCCATTTTGGGAAATGGTTTATGGTATAAGACTGAGATATTCCAGGAATCAGTAGTCACAGAAAAATTACACTTCAGGGTCCCTGGGGTCACCTTACCACAGTGACTGGATGGGAGATGGCCACAAGAGACAATCATAGAGAAGGAGCATGCTATTTGCAGATCCCTTGAGAAGATTAAGTAGAAGTAAGCTGTGAAGGACAAGGTGATCTCATCCTCTGTAGAGAGAAGCCAGGCTGGTCATGTCTGAGGTCACAGGGCCTGAAAGTGCTGGCATTAAGTTCAGTGGACCCTTTGTCCCCCTCACTTTCAGCACAGAGCTTGATAATTTGTTTGTCTTCCCTATCTGCCAACATGATCAGGGATATGCCTTGGATGATTGCCACACCATAGGGTGTATGGACAGGGGGGCCACTGGAGGAAGATGAGCACCTCACAAGTCCATAGGCCATAAGCTAGGGAGAGATAGCAGTGACTTGGGGCACAAACACTAAGAGCTGCTAGAGTGAATACAAACCCATGGCAGACACCACACCATTGATCTACCCCACCCAGCAGGAAAAATGGGCAAGACTCAGCATTCACACAGAAAAAAAAAAAAGTGGGTTTGGAAACAAAATAGGCCTTAGTTGTGATTCATAATCCCCAACCCATATCTGGTGGATTCTAATACCACTGGCACTGAAAAGAAACCTCTCACTCAAACATGCAGAGGAACTTTTTGGGTTCATTTCTCTTTTTCTTTCTTTTTTTTTTTTAAGTATTTTGTTTGCTTTTGTTTCTTTTTTTCTATCTTTTGCTATTTATTTTTGTTCTTTTTCTTCATTTTTTTCTTATCTTTTTTTTTTTGTTATTTTTACCTAATTCTATTAACTTTCTTTTATCCTTTCATTGACTTTTTGTCTACCTTTCTCTCCTCAACTTCCTATTTTTCTTTTTCAATTTTATTTCTTCCATATCTCATTATTATTATTATTACTATTTTTTTTTTGTGGGTACCGGGGGGTCGACCTCAGGACCTCGCGCGCCAACAGGCACCCGTGCCACTGAGCGATATCACCGGCCCCTTTTTCGTATGTGGGATCCGGGAGTCGAACTCGGGCCCTTGCGCTTGCAAGGCAGGCGCTTACGCCGCTGAGCCATCTCACCGGCCCATATTATTACTATTAAACTTTATTGATTTTACATATTTAGTTGACTCTGTGCTGTTATTGAATTCTTTTCAACTGGTGATGGTGGTATAATCGTTGCTTTTATTAGCTATTTACTAATAATGTTTAATGTTTGGCCTGTCTTTGTGTCTACATTATTATTGCAGATCTTTTTTCTATTGTTAAGGATGGTATAGATGTAGCCATTATTGGTTCTTAAGGTATGACAATATGCATTTTTGTCTTTGACTCTACTATTATTGCTTATTTCTATTGTTATTGATGGGATAGTTGTTGCTTTTAGTTGGTTTTTACCATATGCCAATATCTTTCTTTTCTTTGTGTCACAACCATTACTGTGGTTTTCTCCTCTCCAAATGGTGCTGGGGACTGAGCCCCCAGAAGGATTAACACTAAGACCCTCAAATATCACAGGAAGTTAGTGCTAAAGAGATCAACACAGAAGTATAAGAGATTCTGTATCCTAACTGATCTCCAACCCACGGTGCAAAAAACAGAAACATGAGAAAGCAAGGCAGCAAGATGCTTCCTATAACCTCTTACTTCCCAAAAGCTGATCTCATGGACAATGAAGTAGAGGAAGCTACAGGCATACAACTCAAAAACCAAATGGTCAAGATGTTTGATGAGATAAAATAAAAAACATATAAGTAAATGCATAAGATGTATGAAGAGCTCAAAGATTATTTAATTAAACAGATAAGGGATTCTACTGACAAAATGTTCAATGAGCTTATAGAAGAAACAAACAATAAACTAACTGAGTTAAACAAGACAATACAAGACATGAATGACCCCTTCAGTAAAGAATTAGAAAGTATGAAAAGAAAGCAAGCAGCAAAACATGGTATGAAAAATTCAATGGAAAGCATGAATAACAGACTTGACCAACATGAGGACAGAGTGTCATAAATAGAAGAAAAGGTAGATGTAGTAGATAAATTCAATTATACCTTAAAAATGACAAGACACCATGCAAGCTAGATCCAACAGCTCCTAGATGACTAAAAAACCACTAAGAATTATAGGAATAAAGGAAAAATAAAGAAAACTCAAAAGGTATGATTTGTTCACTGAAATCATAGCAGAAAAATTTCCAAATCTAGGAAAACGTTTTAGTACTGAAGTATAAAAGGCATATAGAATCTCAAAAAGACATGGCCAGAAAAGAAGATCTCCACAACACATCATATCAAAATTCCAGAAATTCAACAAAAGGAGGGAATACTAAAAGCTGACAGAAAAAAAATATCAAGTAACCCATAAAGGAAAGCATATAAGAATAACTGTTGATTTCTCAGTACAAACCTTAAAGGCCAAAAGAGCTTGGAGTAAAGCTTTTCAAGCCTTAAAAGAGAAAATTATCCACCCAGACATTTATATACTGCAAAATTAGCCTTCAAACTTGAGGGAGAAGTAAAGACATTTTACAACAAAGAAATCCTAAAGAAATGCACTAAACCAGCATTACAGAAAATACTTAGGGGAATCCTAGACAGAGACAGGGAAGCCACCAGCACCATAAAGCCCAAATGAAAGTATACATTGAACTGGGAAAGTAGTTAAACAAAAGGAAAAATATAAAGGAATCATTCCAGGAAAATCATGCAATGAAAAGATTCAATAGACCTTTTACAAAAATAACTCTCGAGGTCAGTGATCTCAACTCCCCAATCAAAAGATGCAGACTGAAAGAATGGATGAAAAATAAAAAAAACTGCACACATAGAAGACACACTTATCCAAAAGGATGTAAGTAGACTGAAAATGAAAGGATGGAAGATGATGCTCCATTCAACCAAAGCCCCAAAACAAGTAGCTATCTTATTTTCAGACACAGCAACCTTCAAGGTAAAATTGATCCAAAAAGACAAGGATCACCACTGCATACTGGTAAAGGGAACAATTCAACAGGAAGAGACACCAATTGTAATATCACTAAATGTTGGGGCACCCAACTTCATAAAATGAAATCTACTGGAAATAAAAGGACAGATAGACACCAGTGCAATTATACTGGGGCTTCCATACCCCATTATCACAACTAGACAGGTGAACCAATCGAAAAAAATCATTAATGAAACATAAGAGTTAAACCACACCATTGAACAAATGCACTTGACAGGTATCTACAGAGTATTTCATTCAACAACAACAGGATATGCAATTTCTTTCAGCAATACATAGCACCTTTTCTAAAACAAACTATATCTTAAGCAAATCATGCTTAAATAAGTAAAATAATATGTAAGTAACATGGAGATTTGGCTGGGGATGTGGTAGGGCTCAGGGGTAGGGCTCATGGCTAAATAATACATTATTTAATAACCAGTGGATCACAGGAAAAATCAGAAAAAAATTTTTTAAAGTTCCTAAGATCAAATGACAATGGAAGCACAACATACAAATACTTATGGGAATAATCTTGATGATTTGCTGCATTCTGTTTGCCAGTATCTTGTCAAGGATTTTTGTGTCTATGTTCATTAAGGAGATTGACCTATTGTTCTCTTTTTTGGTTGGATGCTTCTCTGGTTTTGGTATCAGGGTAATAGTTGCTTCCAGGAATGACTTTGGGAATATTGCTTTCCTTTGAATTTCATTAAAGAGTTTAAGGAGTAGTGGCATTAGATCTTCTCTAAATTTTTGTGGAATTCAGGAATGAATTCACCTGGCCTTTTTCTGTATGTAAGTTGTCAATTATACCTTCAATTTCATTGATTGATATTGGGTTATTTAGAATATTTATATCTTCTTGATTCAGCTTTGGTAATTCATATGTATCTAGGAATCTGTCCATTTCTTCTGTGTTTTCCATCTCGTTAGAATAAAGCTTCTTGTAGTAGGTATTGACAATCTTCTGGATTTCTGCAGGATCTGTTGTGATTTCAGCCTTTTCATTCCTAATTGCATGAATTTGAGTCTTTTCTTTCCTCTTTATGATAAGGTTGGCTAAGGGTTTATTGATTTTATTTAATCTTTCAGTGAACCACCTCTGATTCATTGATTCTTTGTGTTGTTTTCTTAGTCTCTGTTGCATTAATTTCTGCTCTGATCTTTATAATTTCCCCCCTTGTATGAACTTCGGGCTTGACTTGTTCTTCCTTTTTCAGAAGTTTGAGGTGCAGCATCAGGTTTTTTATTTGAGTTCATTCTGTTTTCCTGAAAATTCCTGAAAATTCACCGCTATAAATTTCCCTCTTAGGACTGCTTTCACTGTATACCATAACTTCTGGTATGGTGTATCGGCATTATCATTTAATTGTAGATACTATTTAATTTCTTCTTTGATTTAATGTGTGATCCATTTGTTGTTAATTTCCACGTGTTTATGTCATAGTTTCTTTGTCATTGATTTCCAGTTTTATTGCACTATGATATGTTGATATGCATGGGATAATTCAATTCCTCTGCATTTACTTAAGCATGTTCTATGAGCCAGTATGTAGTCTATTTTGGAGAATGTCCCATGTGCAGCTGAGAAGAATGTGTATTCAAGAAACGAAACAAAAGCAAGTGCTGGTGGGACTGTGGGGAGAAAGGAAACCTTCTCCACTGTTGGTAGGGCTGTGGACTGGTGCAACCAGTGTGGAAATCAATGTGGATACTCCTCAAAAAACTAGGATTAGAGGTCCCACTTGACCCAGATATTCCTTTTCTTGTTATCTTCCCAAAATAATTAAAAAATCATACCATAGCAATGTATGGACACCCATGTTTATCACAGCACTGTTTGTAATAGCTAAATCTTGGAAATAGCTCAAATGCTCATCAACTGATGATAAAGAAGATTTGGTGTTTTTATACAGTGGAGTACTACTCGGCCATAAAGAAGGGTAAACTTGAGACATTTATAGGTAAATGATGGACTTGGAGACCATACTCTTAAGTGAAATAAATCAGACACACATGTGTAAGTACTGCACTGTCTCTCTGGTGTGAGAAACTGAAAGTATAAATAAGGACCAGAATGTACACTAGATATTATGAAATAGGGAGAAAATGCTCAGTTGGGAAGGGGAACCATGGGGGGGGGGAAGGAAGGCAGGGAAAAGAAAAAAAATGAGAAAAGACAAAAAAATGGGTAAAAATTTTTTGTAAATACTTGGGGAAGAGGAGTTGAAGGGAGGATAAGGGAATGGGGGAAAAAAAGGAGTTTAGATAAGTTATTTACAGGTATAAAGTCCCTGTGATGAAAGTGATCATTATGTATATTTAAAATGTACAAATATACTTAATTAATAAAAAACCTATGAGACACAATGAACACTGTTCTAAGAGGGATGGTTATATCTGTAAATACAAACATAAAAAAGAATGGAATGATCCCAAATAAATAACCTAGTGATACATCTCAAGATCCTAGAAAAAGAAGAGCACTGCAAATCTCAAACTTGTAGAAGGAAAGAAATTGTAAAGATCAGAGTGGAAATTAATGAAATGAGACTAAATATATACACAGGATTAATGAATCAAAGAGTTGGTCCTTCGAAAGGATGGGAAGGAGATGTGGGATTGGGGGAGATAGGTGGGAGGGAGGAGAGGAGAAGGGAAAGTAAAAAGGATCATGTACCATTTCCCCCACAATGAATGTATTTCCTACGTATCACAAACATAACTTGTTTTAGAAAGAAGAAAATTAAAACAATAATAAAAGCAGGGCAATAATAGAGTTATTAACAAATTGTTCTTCAGTCTACTAATATAACATCACCTTTATAATTCCAGAGGAATTTGGGGATACTGAAGCAACTCTAATTCACTTATTTACTTCATACTTTGTTTGCTCCCACTTCTCCACTGTCCTGTGAAAGCATGACTTGAGTATTTTTTTATTGTGTTTAAGATAGGGAAGCTGGGGCCGGTGATAGCTCAGCGGCATAAGCGCCTGCCTGGCAAGCATGAGGTCCTGAGTTCGACTCCCGGTATCTGCATATAAAAAAAAAAGATAGGGAAGCCGAACTATTCCTAGGCTATACCCGTATACCTAAGGTTACACAACTAGTTAGACAGAAGGGGAAAACAGCACTGAAATGTAGGCTTTCAAATTTCAAATCCAGTACAGTCATGCTTTGTTATTTGGCCACTTTGAAACGTTGAATTTGGTATTCAACACATTTTGACATAAAAATGTTGTCCTGGTACTCATAATTTATTTGGTACTCAACACACAAGCTGCAACTTGTTGGTATTGATTGCCTTGTGACTTGCTCTCCTTGTTTGGTACTTGTTATTGGTACTCACCACACCTCTCTGAACCAATTAACAATGAGAACCAAAGTACCATTGTATGTGTCTTGCTTCCTTGATTTAGAATGTATTGGTAAATACCATGTGAAAGCGCTCTTTACATCTCCTTTGATGTATCAAGGCTGACATATTTGGTAGAAAATTATCTTAGGAGGAAAAAAGTATATGAAAATTGTGATGTTCCTGAAAGGACAAAGAAGAGAGTAGAAGGATACAGACCGTATTTGCTCAGGCTTCTATTTGTAGCCTATCTTGGAGTAGCAGACCTGTTACAAATGAGATATAAAGGACTTATATAGTAGGTTTACAATGGCTGCCTGCAGAATCGGGGATGGAAGAATGCAACATCGTCATCTGCACACTGGAGGGCTGGAAGATCCTGCTGAAAAATGAAGGCCTGGAGCTCCCTGAAGAGTCTGGTGTGATTCTGTATCAGAAAGCCCAAGGGTCCACTTTTGGGGGCTGAAGAGTCTGCTCTGGAAGCCTGAGGGAACTGAGACAAATGTCCAAAGCTGATGGCAAAGACTGGAGAGTTCCTCCAAAGAAGCAAAAAAGGAGGCTTTCTTCTTCTTTCCCTTTTATTCCATCCAGACTACAAGCCCATTGGATGGGACCGCCGACATGTGGGGTCTGTCTCCCCTCCTCAGTTTGTGGCTTACATGTCTGTCATACACAAACACACCCAGAACTGTGTTCCACTAATTTTTTAGGAGTTTCCTAATCCGTTCAAGTTGACATCACAATTATCACAAAGACTAAGAAAACACCAGAGTTGGGAGGGTCTGCAGGATATTAAGATTTAGAGTCATGTGTAGTAATGATGGGGTCACACCATTTTGGTTTACACCTTAGGAATCAACTGAGAACCATCTCAAAATCAGATTATAAATCCTCAAACTCCTTTCCCCTTTTTCAGTTGCTTTGATTGGGCATTGGCTTTATTAATCTTTCCTTATTTAATAATCACAATGGCTCATCCATTCAGTTATTCATCTTTTTACCACTATCCCCTTCATACGATCAAAGGATTTCCAATCCATATCTCAGATCCCATTGCAAGTTACTGTCCACTGAGATTGGACCATGGTGACTTGCATGGCCATGGGGATTTCTTTACTCTTATTTCAGTAGTGGTTAGTTATCTAGATTTTTACAAAATAGTAAGATCATTAACAACAATAAACCACAAATTCACGAACACAATATATCCATCAAGATTTCAGTTTTTCTGAGCGACCCCAAAGAAATGTATTCTGAAAGTCATGAGAATCTCCAATGGTGTCAGCCGTATGGGATTAGGAATTCAGCTCAACTCCCCCTCCTTTTCCTCAATAACTTTGAATGGTGCTGGTTGGAATTGATTCTGAATTTCAGGTGTAATTTTTGGCAGCTTATAATTGGTAATTATTTTGTTACTTTGTTTTTCTGTTGTGGAAACACTCGTGAAGTGTTCACTGTCTGTGTGAGAGGTTTTTCTGTACTTAGCAGCTAAATGTGTCCAACAATATAAGGTAGTAGTATTGCAAAACACATGTAGAGAAGGATAATTAAAATGTATCAGGGATAACTGAGACTTCAGGAAGAGGATGTAGAAAAATAAGAAAGCATTATTGTAAGGCTAAGATAGGATAAGAATGGGAGCTATGTGATCTCAAAAGATACCAAAGTCTTAATATGAATTTGTTCATCAAATCCTGGTATAATTTGGGAGAGCCACGTCCAATGACTATTAAAAAAAAGCATGATTTCATGCAGCAGGTAATAAACATATGAGATTAACAATGAGAAGTAGTAGGACTGAAATACTATTTCTCTGCAAGGAAATAGAGATATCCATGGGTGAAAGCACCATTTGAAGTTATTGAGGAAAAGGAGGGGGAGTTGAGCTGACTCCTTAATCCCATACGGCTGACACCATTGGAGATTCTCATGACTTTCAGAACACATTTCTTTGAGGTCACTCAGAAAAACTGAAATCTTGATGGATAAATTGTGTTTGTGAATTTGTGGTTTATTGTTGTTAATGATCTTACTATTTTATAAAAATGTTTCATAGCCTCATTCTAACAGATTTTTAAAATTGAGGAGTTTTTCCAATAAGGGCTCTCAGATGTCATAATCTCAATTCTATTATGGTGGAAGTAGCTAAAAAGTTACTTACAGAACCTTGGTTTTGCAAGGTTTTTGGTCAGTTTCTTTAACTCAGAATTTTGTGGACATTAGTCATTGACTTCTGTCATTTAACTTTCGTATGGAGATTCAGAAGCTAGCCTCTATTTTTTATCACATGACTATTTTTTTCCTCCTAAATACTTGAAGAAGTGTCTTTTGTCCCTGAGTTCAATAACTAACTATGATTTTAATAACTCTCTCACAATTATTATTCTTTTATTGGAACATTCTCTGTCCTTTCACTGTGTTAATTGTTTTTCTTTATTTCAAGGGAAGCCTACTATAATGTCTAATACATTTTCTGTCCCATTTATTCAATTTTCTATTTTTTAATAATAGTATGCTTTACGTTTGTCATTGTTTTCCTGTTCTTTGTTTCTATTATCTTTTTTATGTTTTTAGGCCTGAATCTCCTTTTCCCTCTATTCACTGTGATGGAGTTCCCTTTATAAATCTGTAATTGTTTTCAGCTATATCTATTATACTCCATGTTCCAAGATAGATTGTCTTGGTCATTGGCTTACTATTTCCTTGTCTTCGGCAATCTCAATTTTCATTTGTCTGTTGTTTCATTATCTTTGATTTCATTTTAGATTATAGCATGTCAGAGAATTCCTTCTAGGTTATGTTTTTTAACAGTCCAGGATGTTTCTGCCTTTTCTCTCTGGCACTCTCATGCTTGTCCTCTCATTTGAGTGTAGTAGGTTCTCTTAAAGCCACATAATTTCTTTTCTTCTTCCCTGCTCAAGGTGGACAACTCTAACCAGAGTGCCCATTTATTCTAATAATGTGGACAGATTCTCCTTGACTATTCTCACCCAATTAGTAACTTCTTTGTCTTCCTCTCTGATCTACTTTTTACTGTGAGTTCTGCTCATTTTTGAAAACACCCCAGAGCCCTGGACAAGCTCTCGGAGAGTTCTACAGGAGTTGTAGGCAGTCTTTGGAAGACCTTGGACTTTTCTTCATTCTTACACACTGCATTTGGTTGGAGTCCTTTTCTGTTCCTGCAGAGGGGAGACTGGACAGGGATATCCTCTTTCCCTGCATGTGCCCTCCAAATCAGCATGGACTGTATTTACCTGAGAGAAGAAATCATGGTCGATTGATTTCACCATTTCTACTCTCCTGTTTCTTTCCCATAGCTATAACTATTCCTGCCGGGAGAAGAAGAAAAACAAAACAGTATCTGGAGAGTTGGTTCCACCACCAAAGTTCCAAGAGAGAAATGAGCCCTCCTCTGAAGTCCTCAGTGCACCCCTGCACTCTCACAGGACACTTTTTGTCTTATTCTAGGTCTCTATTGTTGTCAGACGGCTAGGTCGTGGTGGTTCTGGCCATTATGCCTTCCCTATCCCTTGGAGTTCCCGTGGCAGCTGCCTGTGCACACTTGGGGGATGTTAGCGACAGTGCTCAGATTTATCGATTCATTTCTTCACCCAGAACTGATTCTGTTAAGCTTCTTACCCTTCTTCACTTCCCTGGCTCAGCAGAGAGCTGAGGTCAGGTGGAGCCTCCTCCCTTGGTGGGAGAGAAAGAACTCACAGCTGCCATTTTAAAAAGTTTGTTTCATAATGTTAGTTGTAGTATGGTTTCTTTCACTTTTTAAATAAGGTGCTGCTATTATTATTATTATTATTATTATTATTTCACGTGGTAGGAGATGCTAGGACCTCCCCTCCCCTCTTTACCTGTCGGAACACTTCTCCTTTTATAAATGATTTTTTTTTATTAATTTTAGAGGTGCTCCTAGCTCCTGGGTATGACAGCAAGGATAATTTATTGATACCAGGGTTGAGACAAGGTAAGAATTAGTGTTCTTGATATAGTACCCTGTGGGATGGCCCAGATGCGAGGGAATGGTTTGACTAAAAGTTCTCCCATAAAACCTCTCACTGCCACTGGGAAATATCCACATGAAATAATAAAAAATGGCTCAAAAATCAAAAGATGTTGTGGAAAAAATGAGAGCTTTCCCCTCTTCTTTCAAATAGGATCAAGTTAAATCCAGCCTTCACCACACATACATGCGTGATTTTGGCCAAGTTCTCTATACTCCTTACTTCAGATTCCTCGTCTTTAATTGCAAACATATCTCTTATTATACAGACTTATCGGGGAGGATTAAGTGAGATGGCATATTTAAAGCATCAATCTGCGGCTGGACATTGCCCAGCTGCTAGGAAACGGTCATCCCTATCTTCCATTTTCCCCACTTCTGGCCTCTCCAACTCTCCTTTCTGATCTGAAGTAGTAAGAAAGGGGCCACTTTGCTCAATGATTCTGGGAGCCTGATACACATTTTACTTTTCATAGTTGCTTTTTTCACCTTATAACATAAATCTCCTTTTAGCAGAGAGAATATGAGGTGATATCAAGTGGTGATAAAGTGTTTGCTTTCTGATGCATGCCTATATAATGAGTTATACTTTCCCCTAAAATTCAATGAGTGTGAAATCCAGGATATCATCAGAAGTGATTCTATATTAAACAATTTGTTCTCCCATGGAGGATACTTGACAGTGTCCAGCAAAGATTAACACATATTAATAACATGTAAATATTGAGGCCAAGATGATTGATTTCAGATGATTTGCAGAAGACACAATATCTTCTGATTGCTTCCACAAAACCATGAAAGAAATGGAAAGTCAGGCAGGGGGCTGGACTTATGGAGGCATTGCGGAGGAGGGCAGGGGCGCGGCTGGATTAGAACATGACGGTCTGTATGTCTGCCCACTGAGACACGCATCTAAGTGATCTCTGGCTATGGTGACCTCTGCTGAGTGATAGGAAGAGTTTGAAGAGCTCCCAGAGGGATGGATAAACTGCCATGATGTACAGCTTGTGGCTGTGGAGACAATGCAAGGCAAGTGACAGTAGAAACATCAGTGTCCTTCTCTTTGGGAGATCACACAATTGAAGCAGGTGTGGAGAAAACGCTCTTGGTCTGTGTAGTTATTGTTGCCTTTTCCACAGGACCAGATTGGGAGAACCACTGTGGTCAGGTAACAACAAGCCACAGCAAACTGGAACATTCACTAACAGAATGCTAATATCAGGAAGTGGGCTCTGTCCGCTTACATTTCTGATTAACCTGCGGTTCATCACATAATCTCATTTGTTTTAAAAACTTGACTCTATACAAATTGTACGCTTCTTGCTTCCATAAATATTTAAGTCTGAGCATATAATTTTCTGATGGTTTTGTTCTTAATTCACTTTGAACATTCTCAGCATGGATCATGTTAATGAAGCCAAGTGGAGGAAATTGTATCAGCCTCACAACAGACCCTTAGAAATATTTCATTTTCCTTATGTTATGGGTTCAATTGTGTTCTCTTAAAATCCACATACTGAAGCCCTAACTGCTAGTACCCTAGAATGGGGCTGTGTTTGGAGATAGAGGTAAGTTAAAATGGGGTCATTAAAGTGAGCCCTAATCCAGTGTGATTGCTGTCTTTGTAAGAAGAAGAAAGATGAGTATATACACATGCAGAATGAAGATGACGTCAGAGACACAAGGAGAAGATGTCATCTATAAGCCGAGTAGAGGCTGAAACAGACCCTTCCTTCATAGCACTCAGAACGAGCAGTTTCTGCTGACATCCTGGCTTCAGATCTCCAGTTTCCAGAACTGTGACACAGTAAATTTCTGTTGTTTAAGCCACCTGGCTTGTCATAGTTTGTAATAGCACCGCTAGGAAACTAATACACCTACTTTCCAGTTTTCCCTCTTATGCTGACTTCTCTGATCTTGTCTCCTTTTCCCTTCTTTTCACTTTATTTGTCCCCTCTGGTATCCATTCTAAAAAGTGTCTCTTTCCTCCCATCATGAAATGAGACTGTCAGTGGGAGTGAAGTTGAAACCTGGAAGGGAATCCTAATTTGTATGTGAAGGTTTTGGATAGCTGTGACTGGAGTGAGAGATATTTCACTATATTTATAAAATGTACTGTTTTAAATATCAACTTCTTGCCAACAACCACTTGATAGGATTTATACTACTTCAATCAGGAAATTAGGGAGCTTTTTAGGTATCTTATGTTTGGTGATAACGGCAGAGAACATAAGAACAAGTATTTTAAGTAAAATGCTTGTACTTATGACTGAAAACTCTAATCCTTAGATAGCAACATGATGGTAGACCAAATCTTGCTGTTGCTTTCTCTTTAGTGGGAGAGTAAAATTTCATCAGTTCAGAAAGTATAAAATTAAAAGGCCTTAAAATGTATCTTTTATCTTTGCCTAGCATGTGCAAGCCCCTGAATTCAGTGCCTACCACTGCAAAAACAAAACACAATAAAAGATATGTTTTTAAAATTCTCTTTCAGTTCATAAATCTAACAGCAATATAATGCTTAATTTGGGTTTCCCCAAAAGCTGACCCCAAGACAAGGATTGTGGTTAAGCATTTTATTCGAGAAGTAAACCTAGGATGCAGAAGTGAGGGGACTGGGCAACAGACAGGGAATGTCAGAAAACCTAAAAGATTTATTAATGAGTAGTTACCAATGTGGACAACTGGGGCTTAGACTCACTGAGGAGGACCCAAGGTGATTATAGAGCATTCCTTAGAGTTGTCCCATGGAAAGTCAAGGAAGTTGAGATATTTATCCACCAGTTTCCATCCCTTTTTGGTTGGGAGTCTTTCTCAGGAGCATTGAATGCTGGCAGACACAATGTAAGCAGTCATCTGTGTGTGCACACCACCAACCTACAGGTGGTTTGAGAGTTGGAAAGAGGAAGCATGATAAGGCACAGGTATAGAGGATACTGATAGTATTTGCTGTAGTTAAAGTAAAACCCGTAGGGAAAGAGAGTATGCGTTTGAACTGTTGAGGTATGTTGAATCCATACTAAATTATCTCAAGTATATTTGTGCCTCATGTATATATATATATATATATATATACATATATATATATATATATTTTTTTTTTTGTGGGTACCCGGGGGTCGACCTCAGGACCTCGTGCACCAGCAGGCGCCCGTGCCGCTGAGCGATATCACCGGCCCTTTTCTCGTATGTGGGTTCCGGGAGTTGAACTCAGGCCCTCGCGCTTGCCAGGCAGGCGCTTATGCCGCTGAGCCATCTCACCGGCCCTCATGTATATTTTTGAAGTCACCCAGATCTTCCATCTTTACTGCCTGGATTTAGGCCACTATCATCTTTCACTTAGATCACCATTCCTGCGGGAAAAGGGCCAGCTAGAAAGGATTCATCTCACAGTGCTCATCATCCAGGTACTCAGACACATCTGCTGCCATAATTCAAGGAGGCCTGGCTACTGCTCCATCTGGAGATGGCAGCAGACCTTAGCATCATCCATGTGCTGCTGGTCTTATAGGCGTGCAGAAGTACAAATGACCAATAAGCGTATGAAAAAATGTTTAATATCTTAAAAAGCAAAATCAAAACTACACTGAAATTCCATTACCTGAGTCAGAATGGCTATCATCAGGAATATAAAACATAGTAAATGTTGGCAATGATCCAGGTGTGGGATGAAAGAAGGAACACTTGGTGGTGGACTGTAAATCAGGACTACCAGTATGGAAATCAATATGCAGGTTCCTCAAAAAACTAAAAATAGGGCCGGTGAGATGGCTCAGCGGCTTAAGCGCCTGCCTGGCAAGCGCGAGGGCCCGAGTTCGACTCCCGGATCCCACATACGAAAAAGGGGCCGGTGATATCGCTCAGCGGCACGGGCGCCTGCTGGCGCACGAGGTCCTGAGGTCGACCCCCCGGTACCCACAAAAAAAAAAAACAAAAACCTAAAAAAATATATATACCATTTGATGCAGCTACATTACTATTTGGTATATACCTGAAGGAATTAAAGTCAGCAAACCATAGGGATACCTGCATACCCATATGTATTATGGGAAAATTCACAATAGTCAAGCTATGGAACCAGCCTAGGTGCCCATCAATAGATGAATGGACAAAGAAAATACCGTATAGATACAAAATGGAATATTATTCAGCCATAAAAAAGAATGAAATTTTGTCATTTGCAGAAACATGGAGGATCCACAGATCATGTTGAACAAAATAAACCAGACTTAAAAGACAAATACTGTATGTTCTCCCTAATATGTGGAATCTACAAAAGATGACAGGCCAATAAAAGGCAGACTATTATTAGACAAGAGGAAGCAAAGAAGGGAAAAGAGGAGGGGATGAAAGAGCAGGTAATAGGAGACATGAATACAATAAAAATATACATTGAAACCCTCCATAAATGGGGAATTGGGGGGAGCATGGGTTAAGGGAGCTGATGAGTGGAAGGATGATTAAATTATGTTATATGGATATATGAATCTGCCATAGTGAAGCCCATTAATCTGTATAACCAATCTGAGGGAAAAAAGAGAAAGCCAATTGTCATCATCAGTCAATTGCACCAAGAAGAATGTGTTTGATTTAGATTATGCTATTGAGATTAAAAAATAAATTTCTCTTACCTAGCTCACTCTTTACATTAAATAGATAATTCTTTACAAACATATGTACGTACACATTACAAACTAGAAGGCAGCTAGGGAAGTGACTTTGGTTTTATGATATAAGTAGCTGTGACATTTACTTGTGCTAGAGTTTCTTCTTGTTTCGATTTTATGGGCAGCAGTTGTAGTGGAAGTGGTAGAGACCTCAGATTTCTGTAGTTCTTGAATAGAATCCTGGCTATCCCGACTTCTAGTATACAAACTTGGGGGATGTATTTCCTTTCCTTTTGCCTCCAACGGATAGCCTGGGCTTGTCCTCATGGTAGCTGGGTGAAAGTATGCCAGACTTTTTACAAGTTTAGGTTCAGAACTGGAAGAGCATCACTTCTGCTGCGTTCTATTGACCAAAGCAAGTCACGAGGCCAGCCCAGATCCAAGCAGGTGGAGAAACAGACTTCCCACTTGACCGGAAGAGCTGCAGAGACACATTGCAAGGGGCATGGATATGGGAGTATAAGGCCTGGAGGAAGGGCAGGGTAGTGATCATTTTTAGAATTTTCCACTCCATCACCCCATGCTGTTGGAGGAATTTGATAGAAACATACCTGAAGGTGCCTAGGACAGTGCCTGGTGCACGGATGCTCAACAGGTGTCCATTTCTTCCTTCCTGTAAATTCTAACAGCAAGAGCAGATATACTGTAGATCACCCACTGCACATTGAAGGAGGAGGAGGTTACAGACACAGAACAGATGAACTTTTTAATTCATGCCTCAGCATTACTTATTCCTTTTCCAATAGGCAAGTGTTTTTAAAAAAGATTTTTCAAAAGAACAAAATTATAGGCCTCGTTTTTAGAAAAAGTAGGCAGTGTGGTCTCTCTCTGTTGCTCTTCTTTCTTTTTTCCCAAGAATACCCTCAGAATGATAGGACTTCACCTTCTCTTCTCTAGAGGAACAATGTGTTATTTTGGTCTGCCTTTGATCACTGCTGATTCACTTTAAAGGCAGTACCGCTAGAAAAGTGAAGAAAGCAGAGTTGCAATCAGAAAAATGTCTATGTAAAAATGGCTTCCTCTGTCCTTCTCTCCTTGTTTCCTGGGAGTTATTTGAGTCATTTCTTGATTCCTTTGCCTGCTGAGAGCCAGCGAGGCTGAGAAGGGTAGGTTGGGTCCTGTTCCTCTGGCAGTTCTCAAAGATACTAGCTGAGTTCTGCCAGGAGGTAACTGGAGAGTGTGTTCTTGTGTAATTTGACAAGAAGACATTCGATTTCGAGGCACCAAGCAGATAAAGTAAGGTTTATACTTAAAAAGTAGGCAAAAATGGTGCATAAAATTAAATTAGGATCCTGGTAATTTCACAAAATGTATCAAAAACCTGAAATTTTATGCACAGCTTTCGACTTAACTAAACAAATTTTATCCTAAGAAAACAAGAAAAACTTGCATTTTTAAAAACAAACTTCTAATATGTGATAGTTTTAGATTCACAGGAAAGCTTCAAAGATACTATAGATAATCCCCATGTACTTCTCAGACATATTCCCCTGTGTTAACAGATTATATAACCATAGAACTGTTGTTACGGTTAGGAAACCAATATCAGCGTATTACTCCTAAGCAAAATCTGGATTGTATTTGAGCATCACCGGTTTTTCCATGAAAGTCCTCTTTCTGTTTTGGGACCCAATTCAGGGCATCACACTGCATTTAATTATCCCGTCTCCTTGGTATCCTCTGCTCTGTGACAGATTCTCAGTCTTTTTGTGTTTTAACGATGTAGACAGTTTTAAGGAGCACTCGTGAGGTAATTTATAGAATGCACCTCAATTTGGGTTTGCTTCATGATTAGGCTGGGGCAACGGATTTGTGAAATAAGTACCACAGAGGTCCCCTTCTCAGCATTCTAGTCACATCATATTGGGGATACATGGTGTAAAAGCTTGATCACAGAAACACTGTGTATGGTAGTGAGAAATTGGAAACAGATGCTCAAAACAGAATTCATTTAGCGTGTATTTTGTGATATCTGTATATTGGAGTATTTTCTAGACATTAATTATATTGTTGATTAATATTTATAGATAGAAAACGCAGATTGCAAAGCAATAATAATTGCAGTTTTCATTTAATCATTAAAACTATCTGTGTGTATATGTGGCCTAAAAACTCTGCATGCTGCTTCACCGCAGCCTTATGGAGGAGACGCTTTCATCCTGGAACCTGCCCTTGACTGCCTAATGTCCCGGCCCACCATGGTTGGTTGGTGTAACCCCCATCCCATATAGGCCAGTGTCCACTGCCATACAGAGGACACTATATGACATGTGACCCTTCCTGGGGCACCTTGCTCACATCAGAAAAAGGCCTCCTATTAGGAGGACTATACATTTTTCAGAGGCATGTTCTACGCAATGGAGCTAATGATGCCTCCTAAATTCATTACAAGGAATAAATAAAGTAACATATAACCAGACAACACCTATGAAAGTGCTTGTCCTGAAAGGTAACTATAGATGCTAGCCGAACCAGGAGAATCATCAAGAAAACAAGGGGGACAGGAAAAGCAGGTCATATGAGGAAGGAGATCTCCTGAGGCAAATTCTGTTCTTCCTTTAAACCTCTTTCTGCACATATGGACTTACTGCTCTAGAAATAACCTTCTGCATGTCGGTTGCCTGGGATCACAGCCCAGAGGATTTCCTTTCTACTGATGTCAATGGGAATTGATCCCATCTCTGGTTTATGGATGGGAATCAATTCTCAACCAGGGAGGCCCTGCAAATTATCCCTGGGGTTCGTTATCTGTGCTGTGCTTTGCACTGGATGATAATACCCTGAAAAATAAAAACAACGTTTTGTCAACCCCCTTACCCAGGTGGTGTTTGGCCCAGATTAGATGCTTAAAATGTGCTTAGTCATGAAAATTAACAAGACCAGTCTTCCGTAATACTGAAGCCTCCCACATCCCTGTCATCCTGCCTTCCTCCTTTTCATTGTAAGGAATTTGGTGTGGCCTAACTGCCTCATCTTTTTTTGCCCAAACTACTAAAACTGACCCTTAAGAACTTTTCCCGCCTCTTTTGCTTGGAGTGTTCTTCATCCCCACTGTACATGTTGACTTTCTTTTCATTTAATTCTCAGCTCCAATGTTCTCTCCTTAAGAAAGATTCTCTGTCCATCCTCAGAAGAGGTGTTTCCCAGTTACTCCCTCTCATCACACTTTTTAATTCCTTAACTGGACTTATTATGATCTGTAGATATTCTTGCATTTTCTTTCTTTCATTCGTTTCCCCCCCTCCATGATTCCCAATGTCTTTGACTCTCTTTCTTGGTTCATTTTCAGACTTAACAGATAACTCCATGAAGTCAGAGACCTTACCTATCTTTTCCGTGACTGTATCCTTAACACCAGGACGATGTTCAATAAATGTCTATAAATGATTCTGTGAACAGACGCTTTACTCATTTCCCTGACCCTACTGTCCCCTCTAACTCCCCCTCCCCAATTTAACGTGGACATCAGATCACCGCACTGCTTGCTTAAAACTCTTCAGTGTCTTCCCATGACCTCCAGCTCTTAAATTTCCAAATGTTTAGATTTCAAAGACAAATCACAAAACACAGTTCTTGGATTTCTCCCGTCTCATAAGTACTTTCGTCTTACCAGTAAGGATGTTTTTAAAAAGACAAAATCTAATGAGAAATGGATGACAAGAAGGTAGTGACTAATATTAATGTGAAAATATGAAAAAGAGATAATCTCAAAAAATTAATTTATTCCTATTAAAAAAACTCCATATTTTTCTCACCTCACCATGGATTAAGGAAACTTCCGGATCCTTGCTCAGTATTTTGGAATAAGTGACTCAAGGAATAAAACAAAAACTCTGTAAGTAAGTCTTCTGAGGCCCTTTGTACTTACGCCTCAGCTTGCCTGCTTGTCTGAGTCCTGGCTCTTTTTCCTTCTGTCTTTTAGACTCCAGACGTAGTGAATTATTCAATTACTTGAGGTTCTTTAATTATGCCAGACCTTGACTTGAAGCCTTTGCTTACGCTGTTTTCTTGGCGGCAAAGTTTTTTGCCCTTGCCTGCCTGCTTAATTTCTTTTTTCTTTTTCTTTATTTTATTTTTTTTTTTGTGGGTACTGGGGGTCGACCTCAGGACCTCGCGTGCCAGCAGGCGCCCGGGCTGCTGAGCGATTTTACCGGCCCTTTTTTGTATGTGGGTTCCGGGAGTCGAACTCGGGCCCTCGTGCTTGCCAGGCAGGCGCGTATGCCGCTGAGCCATCTCACCGGCCCTGCTTAATTTCTGAAGTAGCTCCTGTGTCATCTGTTCCCCAAGGTTTACTTGATTCTTCTGGACACGTGCAGGTCTTCTTCCTCTTCATTTCTATTGGCTCACAGACATACTTGGTCTCTTCAGTAGTCGTGTTGGATTGAAGTTGTTTATTTTTTGTTCCCTAGTTGAACATAAACTCATGGAAGCAACCGACTGTGCCTTTTCATTTGTTTACTGTTGTGGAATGTGCTGGGTGTTAGACACTGCTATGTCTGAATGTGTCTTCCCAAATTTCATGTTGAAACTTAATTTCCAATGCAATAATAGTAAAAGTGGGACCTTTGGGAGGTGATTAAGACATGAGGGTTCCTCCTTCATGAATGTGATTAAGACCTTTATAAAAGAGACTTCACACAGAACTCAATCCTATTGACTTTCCTTTGCTTCCGTCAGGTGAGGACATAGCAGTTATCCTTTTCTGGAGACAGAGCAACATGAGGCCAACTTGGGAGAAGATAAAACAGGGCCTCACTAGGCACTAGATCTGCTGGTGTCTTGTACTTGGACTTGCCAGCACCCAGAACTGCAACATACATTTTACTGTTCATAAATTATCAAGTTTGTGGTATTTTGTTATACCAACAAAAATGGACCTAGAATGAAACTAGTAATGAGGGAAAGGTATAGAAGAGAATTGTAGATTGTCTAGATTTTTTCCTGTCCTCTCAGGTAACTGAGGCTATGGAATGGGATGAAGATGCTTTCTCCATGGCATCTCTGGTTTATGACTTCTGGAGGATGCTTACCTCTTCTTCTTGGTGATAGAATAGAATGCTTGAGCAAGCCAGCGTGGGCTTTAGGTTTAGGAGAGAGTACGGTATAGGAGCTTGTGTTTGTACTGAAAGGTACAATGAGACCTTGAGACTTGGTTGGCTAGTGAAGGACACCAGATGGGAATGTGGACTGAAGCCCAACTACTATTAGTACGTGTACACGTACCTGGAATATCCTCTTTGCATATCCTTTTACTATAATGAGAGCATGTTAGAAATAGGTAGCTGGACAGGATTGAACATTTGAAGGACTGAGGGCGTGGTGCATTTAAAATTTATCTATTAATTTTTATACTTGATTCAATAAGGAGTGAGTGTATAAATGTATTTATAAAATGTATTTCTTACTTTGATAAATAATTCAGAATACTCATGAACTTCTCCATAACAATTCAGGTCACCATAAACATCACTTACTTGGACTCTGTTCTGTGTTTTCCATCTGGCTAATTCTGCTTTTTGCAGAATGTGCATTTGAGCTCTGCAGTGGTATTATTTTTCTTTCATTTTCTTTTTAAATTGTATGTGTTTTCTTTCCAGGACTTTCTCATTATTTTGAATCATCTCATAAGTTAGAAGGAAGTTTTAAAGAATTTAGCAAACTTACTTTCTCCGGTGAATTTCACAAGAAGAAATCATTTAATTTCACTTCAGATTTAAAACTATTTCTCCAATTTTCACATTTTGAGTTTTCCAACTTGTTATCTCCTCCTATTCCAGTAAGGATGTCACCTGTCTAATTTCAGTGCAAATGGAGACCACTCTTATCCAGCCTCTTGTCTCTTGGAAATAAGTAAAGCTTTCAGGGTCTCAGAAGTTGCCAGAGGAAAGCTGGATTTTATAATGATTGAGAGTGTTCCCAAGCTCATAAAAATGAAGATAAATATCAGTCTTTTCTGGGGTAGAAAAAGTCAAACCTGAGAAAAAAATGATACAATGAATGGATTAAGAGCCTTGAAATAGGCAAATATGGACCAAAATCAGATAACACTCACCAGTGGAATTTCATTATGTAATTGTGGCAAGGCCAAGCAGATCTAGATTTGAAACTCATTTCTATAATTAACTAGCTATGTAGATCTTGCCAAGACAATTTCCCCAACTCTCAGTTTGTTATCTGCAAAAAGGAGAGCTATGAATCCTACCTTATTGGATTGTCGTGAGAGTTAAATATGATAACGTTTTCAAGACTTTCAGTCAACTTTCTAGCTCATAGAACAGACTTTCATGTTATTTCACTTTTCTCTCCACATCTACCCATCTCCTTTCCAGGGGAAGGCAAAGCTGCTTTTCAGCCACACTATTAAAAAGGAGATAACCACTTGGGATATTATTAATGTCCACTTATAACCCTTTTGACCCATTTGAAACAAATGATTAATAATCATCTCTTAAAATGTATACACTTTTCAATATTTTTGGGTTTTGTTGTGTGTGTGTTTTATGTTTTTTTTGTTTTGTTTTGTTTTGCCAGTGTCTTGTTCTCAACTCTGACCAAAGTGAATGAACTTGTTTATCCAAATCCACTAATAGAAGGTTGTCCTGATAACATGCTGAGGGTGTATCAGCTAGAAATAATATTTGACTGTTAATACTAAAGTGTTGGAAATAGTGGCTTGAATCAATAGAGGGTTTTATTTTTCTTACACCGGTAATAATACAGTTGTCTTCAAGATATCAAAGATATCCATAATACAGGTTCCATTTGTCTTACTGTGTCTTACTACTTAGCCTGCCTTTGCAAATGCTGCTTTGTGATCACATGACAGCTGAGCTGCCTTCCCCTTCAGGTGAATACCAGGGAAAGGGTAAAGGCAAAAAGGAACCTGCCAGCTGACTCTTATCTCTTCCTTTTAAGACTCTCATGGGGATATATCTAAACTAGCATTGTACTTCCTCAGTGATGGAAATATTTTATATTTGAATGCTTCAAGATGTTAACTGCTAGCTATTTAAAATGTGGCTGGGGAGAGTAAGGCATAGTGACACACACTTGTAATCCCAGCACTCAGGAGGCTGAGGCAGGAGGAGCACCATGAATTTGAGGCCAGCCTGGGCTACATAGTGAGTTCAAGACCAACCTGAACTATATAGCAAGACCATATATAAATATAAATATAAATTATATATATATGTGGCTGAAGGAACTGAGAAAATAAATTTCTAATTTTGCTAAATTTAAATGAATATCCATGTTTTGTGGCTGCCATTATTGGAGAATACAGGGGTAGACCTTAGTTCCATGAGTACTCCACCTACAAGAAGGGCTGGAAAATGTGGGCTTGAGGCTGGACACGTTACTGCCTCCCAGAAAGATGTGCTTTTCTTAGTAAGAAAAACAAACACACAAACAAACAAACAAAAATGAATGTGGGCTGGGCAAATAGCAGTTTCTTCAACAGAAGGATAGCTGCATACTAACATTTCTTAAGGCCAAAGGAATGGAGTCTTGTGGGTTTATTACAGGCATGAGAGATGGTGTGCCTAGGAAGATATCATACAGGTGAAAAGCAAAATCTTAGAGCTTGAGTTCCATTTAAGAACCTTCTTTCTGCCGTGTGGAAACTGAGGCTTAGTGTGGAAACTGAAGGGTAACTGAGAGGCTTCATTAAAACATAAAGGAAATAATCTACTTTGAAATAATATAGAGCCAATTTAGCAGCCTTTTAAACATCACCATGGGAAAGTGAAAAATTTGAGAAAGAAAATGCTCTCTGCCTGTGGTTTTTCAAACACAGGGAAGAAACCTAGAGAGATTATGATGCCACCTATTGGTAGACAAACGCATAAGGCAACCCTGCACAGTGCAGCTTGCTACTGTTAGAGGCAGCACAATCACACAGTGCTCTGGTATAAGAATGACAGCAAGTGGATTAATCCCTGCTTCAATGTAGCATGTGTATATCAGTCCTTCCTTGACTCGTAGCATTTTAGAAGAGCTTTCTTAGAGCGTTCCTTTCTGCTTTCTAGCAATCCAACCCACCTCATGCACACACAGAAATACCAGAGGAAGACCTATCAGTCAATTCTCAAAATCATGAGAAATACAAAAAAAAAAAAAAAAAAAAAAAAAGAACATATTTTTAAGCTATAAATAACCCTGGGGTGAGATTCAAGGTTCTTATTTGATCCACTGTCTCAAAAATAAATCCTGTTATTTATAGCAGTCCCCTTGACTAGTTGAGTATGTAACCATCCTACAGCTCAAAGGAAGAAGAAAAAAACGAAAACAGAAATTCAATTTCAAAACAAAATGCTCACCCTGACTCACTCAAGGAAGGATCCAAGGTTTTTAATGCAGGGCACTGACTCTATGCCTATTTTTCTCCATCATCTGCCACCCTTAAAAAAATGGTATTAACTGCACTGGTGAGAATCCACAGTTCTTACTTTTTTTCTCTGGCTCCGATCCAGCATTTTACTTGTCACACTGATGGGAGAGATGCCTTTCATATTGGCATAGGACACAGAGCGGATTCCTCCCTTGTGTTGTCAGAGACCCTGCCGGCGAATCTACTCAGAGCAGGAGCCTCCAGCAGAGTTTGGCAATGCCAGTGCCGTCCTTGCTCTGTGGGTTGGCTTTAGATAATCTTGACCATGACTTTAGAATCCAGCAACTCAGGATCCATGAAAAGGAGAGTTGGGAGGAGGTGAGTGATATAGCAAAGGGATTATGATTGTTAAGGGGGCTCTGGCTGGTGGACACCTTGCTGTGGGGGCAGTGATTGAGAACATATCAGCTGGTTATGAATCTTCATTTGTATGGATATGTTGCTTTTGTATGAGAGGTGGGAGTAAATTCCTCTTATATGCCCTGCGAAGAGGCTCTTTGAATTTACCTTCATGGAATGCCTTGAGAAAAAATTCTGGCATAAAGCTGCACGTGCGCTCTGCGTATTGGCTTGTAGGCAACTGTTTGTTTCTAATTAGGGAGCCAAAGCCTGCTGGCAGTGGAAACCATACTTGTCACAAGTTGTGATGTTGTATTCAGTTTGCCTGTCTATGATTTTAACATGGGGGCCAAAGATAACTGTACTAGATTTTTCTCTATGGGCTTTGGCTCTACTTCTGGTCCAAAGCCCATGTGTTATCCATTTTTGGTTGCCATTTTCAGAGCCTGCTTCAATGATCACTCCCTGTTCCCCTGGTAACTCTGTTCATTCTGACCACCCAGATCCTAGGTTTTTTTGTAGATAAAATAAAACTTACTTGGGGAGGATACTGTTAAAATTAAATACTAAGATAGTAAGTAGAGTGCCTAAAAGATTCCTGGAAACAGTACATGCTCAGCACATCTTAATTACTTTTCTCTGACCTATAAAAAAGAGGTTTATGTTAAATGAGCTCTGAGATATTTAAAGCATTTTTAACTTTAAATATGTTTACTGACTACCTGCTAAGTGACAAGCACTTTTCTAGGCATTGGGGTTATACTCATGAACAAGACAGTACAGGGACATATCACCTACTTTTATGGAACTTACATTTTAGAATTTACAATCAACATGCAAGGAAATGAAGAATGACTTTCCCTTTTCTTTCTTTCATCTTTGCAAGTTCAGCCCAATACAAGCTAGAAGTTCATCTCCAAGGTTACTTCTTAATAAAACTTGGAGGGAATTAGAAAATATGTGCTGGTTTTGCCTTCCCAGCATGCATCCTCCCTTTGCCGATAGAAAAGTCCTGAGTATGCCTTGGAGGAACATTCTTTTTCCTTCCAGTTTTTGTGGTTCAGGTTGGGATCCACTGGGGTTTCAGGGTGTTGTAAGCGCATTGTGTGCGTGGCAAGCCTGACCCATTATTGTAATCTCATATCCCAGGGCCTTGGTGATTGGTTTGTGTATGACCACATGACCCAAGTTTTCTCAATCAAAGCAAACCCATGGATTCATGGGAACTTCTATGCATAGGCAGGCTGAGAGTCTTTCTAGTGTTCACATTTAGTGTTATCTTATTTCGGAGGAGCTTGGGAGATGACTGGAAAAAGTAAAAAAAAAAATTTTCCTTTTCTTCCTGAAGCTCTTTCACTGCTCCTTAAAGATCTTCTTGGGCCCTGGGCACAGGCGTGCACACCTGTAATCCCAGCACTCTGGGAAGCTGAGGCAAGAGGATTGCAACTTCAAGCCCAGCTTGAGCAATTTAGCAACTCAGCTTACCTGTTGCCATTAGAAAAAAAAAAAAAAAAAAAAAGTGCTGGGAATGTAGCTCAGTGAGAAGGCCCTGGATTCAATACCCAGGACCACAAAAACGAAATAACAAAACACAAAGAAAATTCCCAAATGGTTCTATACAACCATCCATGAGGTCCTGCTCCTTATCCTATTAGTTCTCCTCTGGCCTTTGAAACTTGGAGCTATAGCTGGCAGTAAAACTCTTGGCTGATCACCCCTTCACCCAAGGAGAGATCTGGTTAGCGCTTAAGCTGGGAGGGGAGGGAGAACCTCCCATCTCGTATCCTTGTCCATATTAGATTGTAACGCCCTCCATGTCCTTCAAAGTCAGAGAGAGCCTCTTACGCATTTTAGTTTATGGATTCTGAAGTACAATTTGTGATTCGGAGATACCTATATGCAGAGGGGAATTAATTGCCTAGTTTATCTATGGTTTCAGAATCAATCAGAAACAATGTACGGCATTTCTCTCCATCGTTCATTTGCCTCAATTTGGCTTTGAATAAGTTTGGAATGGAAAAGTCACCATTTCTTTCTAAAGTGTGTCATGCCATGTGACAGTGGTTAACCCTTACATAAGACAGCATGCTTACATCTATTTTTAAGGGTAGGTACGCCCCAAGCATTTCCCTATCTTATTTGGGAGATGGATGTATTCAGGAAGACATTATGGGGTGAGGACTAGCTGTCCATTCATTTATTCGTGCATTTGTTTGCTAAATTAATTCTCAGGCTCCTGCCACACGTCAGGCACAGTAGTGGACACTGAGGGTAGTGGAAGAGCAGCATCTCTACCATGTTTGGGGACAGTTGAGCACCCGTCCAAGAAGTTTCCTTGAATGTGTGCAAAAAAAAGTGTAACTCCCATCCTCTCCTCTCCCCGCCCCCGCGATATTGCTGCTGTAGCGTGGAGGAGCAGAACCCAATCCCGTAGAGACCGAAGCCTCGGCCGCGGGCGTGGCCCGGCCAGGACCCGGGTGGGGCGCGAGCTCGGGGCAGCGCTTGAGGCCGCCGCAACCACCCCGCAGGGGGCGCTCGCGCGGAGGCTGCAGAACTAGAGAACTATCTCGCCGGGTGCGGGGCGCATGGTTTCGTCAGAAGGTGGCAATCTGTAAGAAGCTGCCATCTCCCCACCACCCGCTCTCCTCCCCGCTTCTTCCTTCCTTCCTTCCTCCTTCTCTGCCCCACTCGTTCCTTGCCTCTTTTCTCAGTTCTTTCCTCTTTACTTTCGGAGTTGGCAGCGCCCAGCTGCACCCTGCACATTGTCACCCTCCTCCCCGCCCCCACCGAAGCATGGAGTCCGGGTTTCCAGAGGGACCAAACTCTCCCCTCAGCAGCTTTGCTCTCCGCTGTTGCTAAACTGACCCGGGAGGGCCAGCGGGAGGGGAGTGCGACCCTCCCGCCACCACCACCCAACCCCACCAGCGCCCGCTCCGCTCCGAAGCCGGACCGTGCATCCTGGGGGCGGGACCGAGCGCGTCCCGGGCTGAATTCTCTCTGCACTCTTGGAGGTTGTCACACCCAGGTGAGTAAACGGCAACTCTGATTCCTGTGTTCTCGGGGCGCCAGGGTTGCAAAGTCTGTTGCGGCTGCTGCGTGGAGGACCAACTTTTGAGATGCCCTGGTTTTCGTTCGGATTCGCTTGTTTATCTTCACTGTTGTTGGAAGAAGCAGCTGCAGGCAGCCTTGAATGCGAAGGAACTTTAATCCCTTCTGTCCAGCTTTCTGACCGAAAGTCCCCCCGCCCAGCCGTGGTGAGGCGCGTGGAGGGGGAGGGGACCGCGGGGTGAGGGTCGTGCCGGGTGCCCTGAGCCCTGGGGGAGGGGTGGCTGTTTTAGGACCCGGGAGGGGGAGGGGACGGTCCTGGCCGAAGTTGCAGCTCCTCCTCCTGACGCCCGAAAAGCTGCGGGACAGCGAAACGCTATCCAGTAGCTTGACCTACCTTTAGTTGGGGTGCAGCTTGCCCAACTCCTTCCCCACCCCCTTTTCCTTGAGGTCCCAATAATATTTAATTGGGTCGGGGGCTCCCTGGTTTAACTCTAATCATAGGCTTGCAGCGCCTCGGTTCTCCTCCTCCTGTTAAATGAAGTGGCCAGAGGCAGAAGGGGACGGGGTGAGGGATAGGGCGCGGCGGGGGGTACCCCTGTGAGCCCGCGTGGTAGCACAGACTCCCAGGACTGTTAGGATTGAGTCCGGGGGAAACAATCAGGGGGTGTCCTCGCCAGGTCAGGGGCGTGTGGATTACCCTCGGGTGGGGAGCAGGTTCAGTCTGAAGTGCTCCTAGGAAAATGCTTTCCTTTCTCTTAAAGTAGGTGGGCTTTAAGCCTCCACTTCCCGTTCTGCCCCCGGCTCCGACGGCCACCGGCCGGCCTTGCAAGGTTGGCTTCTACTCAAAGAACTTGGCAGGCTCCAGGTGGGGCAAAAAGGAAAAAAACAAAACAAAACAAAACAAAAAAAAACACCACACACACACACACACACACACACACTCACAGAGAGAGAGAGAGAGAGACAGAGAGACAGAGAGCTGCAGAGATGGTCCGTGGGGCAAGAACGAATGAAGGATTGGTTGTGGGGGCTCAGGAGGCCCTGAGGGTGGAGGAGATTGCCCTGGGAAACTTTGCCTGAGACTTGTCTGAGAAAAGCCCCCGACCCTCACACTGACCCACTGATTCAGTAGGGTGTCAGCGCCTCTGGGAGGAGATGTCTGGGCGCCTCTGTGCTTTGTTTGGAGAACTGTACAAAGCAACTCTTCATCCTTTTGCTATTTTGCTGGAACTTTTTCTGGTTTCTCTTGACTCACTTGGTTTTCTGGTTCCTCAGCAGCATTTTGAGCTGTACAAAGTACAGTTTAAGAACAGTTAGCTGCCCTTATTAAAAAAAAAAAAAAACCCTTAGCTTCCAATAATTTTTTCCCTACTTCTCCCCTCTACTTCCTTCTTAACTAACAGTTTCAGTTTACGAAGACATGAGTGTTTTTTGCTTTGTGTCAAAACCAACTAAAAAACAAAAAACTAAAAACTTTCCTGGGGTATAGATGTTTTGAATCCATGACAGTATTTTGTTGTTAGTATTGATTGGCTAAACTGCTTAACATATCCACCCAAAAGCCAGAGGCAAGAAATAACTTTTATTTGATGCCCTTCCAGTTTAGGAAACTCCCATTTCTTTTCATTAACCAGAAGATAAAACAGAGCTCAGGATGGCTTTGGTGGTGATTAGATGACTTCTGATGTTTTCATTTCCCTCACCGAGCAGTGCTCCTGGGTTGAACTCATTTGATTTGCCTGCCCACTTTTAAGAGGCTAACAGAGTCCATCTAGCAGAGCAAAGCTCTGAGCTCAGAGTTGGTCAAAGGTTCTCACATGCAGAGAAGTAGGTAAAAATAGAAGGGGGAGCTGGGAGATTCAGCTAGAATACCTGTGTCAATGGTGAATAACAATAAAAGCCCAGATTTCTTCATTTACCTCTGATAGGAAGATTCTGATGGTTTCACAGATTCAAACTCAAACCACGTCAGAGCTAGGTGATACCCCCTGAGCATTACATAAAAGGATATATTGTTCATAGCAGGAGCGGACATTGAATCCTGGACAGCTTTCAGTGGTCGTGTGAGAAAAACTTACCTGTAATGGGAAAGGTCTACTCATGTGCTGTCATGTGTAAACTCCTGTATCATGAAACCCATGCGTCGCTTGTGAGTAGTCAGCCTCTCTTTTCATTCCTCCAGGTACAGGCCTAGCACACATTATGGGAACAGGCACAGATGGGACATAGACATGAGACAAGCACTTTACTAGAACTTCCCCAACTATTTATTTAAGAGTAGTTGCTCTGAGATCTTCTGAATTTTTCTAATTGTAAAAGGAGAGGAGAAGACTTTTTTATCTACTAGTGTCTAGTAGCAGCATGACATTTTGTTTGACTTATTGGTTTGTCTTGAGTGGATCCTGCTTTTAAAGGTTTTAATTAAAAGGTTCTTGTTCTAAAGTATTTCTTGATCTGCATGTGCATTTTG